>CM073593.1:73978873-79841373 GCA_037074705.1 Zhengitettix transpicula
TTTTGTTTTCCTTTCAATTTTACAGGCAGAAATTTATTGATTTGTCTTCTTTAATATAAACCTTAATTTATTGCTACTAGACTATTACTGGCACAAATTGTTGTAGTCAGTCCTCCAGAATTTGCTAGTATATACAAGTATGAAAGTGGAAGGACTTCTTATGTTATACTATTTATTATGTATTATAAAATATTCTTGTGTTTCCTTTCTTATGAAACATAGTATGTTATAAATTTCTATATTCAGAAAGATAGTTATTTCATATTATTACTATTGATAGTGAGGGGATCTCAAACTAAATTGACAAGTGGGAAATGTTACATTCATTTAATATTTTTCACCTTAATGTTGCTAGTAAAAAGGAAAATCTTGCTATCATTCACCTTAATAACTGATACATCTAGGGGATAAACGAACAGTTCAGAACAGGAGATAGGAAAGACTATACCAATGTGGTTCATGTTCATTTGATTGAATAAACACATAGTGATTGGAATTTTTCTGCATTTCAGTCAGTTAAGAGTTTAAAATAAGAATTAATAATGACATATGAAGGGAGGAAAGGATATAAAGAACCAGGAGTAGTAAGTGCTTGTCTGTAATGTCTCCGACTCAGTGTGTAGTGGACAGAGAAAGGCCCTGCTAACTTGCAATCCCACAGTCTTGCCAGATGATCTACTTCAATACAGTCATCCAATTTTGTTAAAAGAATATATCAAGAACAAATGCACAAAAGATTAAATAAAATAAATAGTATACATTATCTAATAGGAATATCTAACTGACAATTTATATCACAAACGTTTGTTTGACATGAGCTTTTTTTAGGATTACCAGGACATTATTTTTAATAATGGATTATTAATGGATGTACCACCACTTGATAAACGAAAATGTTGGGCATCCTTATCCAATATTCCTGGAAAATGCTACTCAAATTACAGGTATGAAACCCAATTTATCATTTTTCTTAATATATTTAGAGAAATTATAACACTTGGTCTAATGATAATTATTACTACAAATGAGCAGTTGCCTGATGGCAATTTCATTGATGAACAAATTAAAAATACAAACACATTCACAAATAACCCATTGATGCTGCCGCTTAACTTTCTTTCACATCATGGTGTTAGTTAGATTCTCTAAAAACTATTATTAAAATTTTTACTTCACGAATGTGAATCTTTTAAATGAACAAGAAAAAATCCTGGTGGGAATTTTTTATTATTTATTTAATTTAATATTTCTTCAAATAGGTGATAACTAACTTTTAATCTTCTGTCTTATTATTTAATCAGAGGCAAAGCACTTTTCACTGATTGCTGGAAGAGAAGGAAATGAGCCACTGAGAGAAAGTTGTTCAAAAGTCTATTCAACAAAAACACACCATGTTCAGCAAATAAAGATTAAATATCACTTTCCCTTTGTAGGCCCTATATACTAGTTATATTAACATTTTGAATAATACTTGTAATATTTACATATTTTAAAATAATTTTGTTACAAGTTTTACAATTTAAACACGTGTATTTTAATATATATTAAAGAAAAAAAATCCCTTTACTACTTCTCCATGGGTTTTGAGATGCCAGACTATTGAAAATTTAATATTCTACGTCAAGTCTTGCAACTATGTGAATTTATCTGTCATATATGTATATGTGTATATATATATATATATATATATATATATATATATATACATATATGTATTATTATATTAATTTATTATTAAATTCATATTTCTTATAATTCCATTCATTCTTGGTTGAGGATGACAATACATTCATGTACATACACTGTAATAAACAATGCTATTCTACCTTATACTTAGTAGTATTTATAAATATAAAATGAAGATGGAGAACAAATAAACTTAGAATATAATATAATATTCATACATTATGCATTCCGTTCAGAATATTAAAGTAAATACATATAAAATATGTGACAAATTAAACACTTATAATTAAACTAATTATTGGAACAACTAAATGTAAAATTACACTTTAAATAACATAATTCAAAATAAATATGACACTAAGA
The DNA here is from genome assembly GCA_037074705.1 of Zhengitettix transpicula. Lineage (NCBI taxonomy): Eukaryota > Metazoa > Arthropoda > Insecta > Orthoptera > Tetrigidae > Zhengitettix > Zhengitettix transpicula. The sequence goes on from CM073593.1 coordinate 73,980,923, forward strand.
TTCTCAAACTCAAACTCTGGATGTCTTTTTTGGTCTGAATGATAAGAAATTTGATCTTTCATCCTATATTGAGGTGAAACAATCAAAGAATAAAGAGCAGTGAAAAATTGAGAAAAACTGAATATAGTATAATGAATAAATTTAATGGTTTTATGAAACTATACATTCAATGGTTTTGGAGGGAAAATAATTTTAACTATGAGTGTCATGATAGATAGTTTCAGTACACTGTAAAATACTCTGTTAAAAAGAATATTCTTGTACTTATTCATAAAACTGTTGTTTCTGTTTGTGTTAATTCATACAGATAAATATCATAAAATAATCCCTGTATAATGAATAATATTCTGATACATTCCAAGGCAAAGCTTGTCCAATATTAGAATCAAAAATTTCAAATTGTATGCTCATGGAATCCATTATTGTATGCATGGAATTAAGTTAGTAAATTCTTAAGTACTACTACTACTGAAGAATTAATATGTATACACTGCTGTTAGAAAAAATGTACACCCAAGAATCGTCAGAAATGAATCAAAATAATATTATTTTCCTGATTCCGATATACATGAATGGTTAACGTTTCAGCCAATATACATGAAAACAGTATTATATGAAAGTATTGGAATTTCGTGAGTCTTCATACATCTTGACATTGAATCTGATTATTTGGTGTTTATCCTTGGGGAAATGGGATAGTAATCTATGTATGTATATATATACCATCAGTTCACTGGTGGTAACAAGTGGAGAGTGTTGATGGACGAATTACAGACTGATTGTACTAGTGATTGCAGCTGGACTTGAGGCATCAAGGTTCAGGTCCAGGACTGGTCCCTTTGGTCACTATATGGGACCACCGTTTGAGAGTTAGTACTATAACAACCATACTGTACCAGTCACAGAACAAATGAATAAGAGAGTGAGTTTCACCTACACTTTAAATTTTTTAAGGAATACCCCAACCTAAAGTGTTTAAAATAAAATATCTGATATGTACAAGCCTACTCCCAAAAATGACCATCTGGAGTTATTGCTCATTTTTAGGAAGTTCAGTACCCTTTATGTAACCAGAAGGATCTTCATTGAACATTCAGGGAGTGTCACTGCTACAAGAGACTGCACAGTTGTTAGGTGTAGTACAATATTAAACTGTCCTGGATAAAATATCCCACTGGAACATATTAAAATCCTTTCTCAATATAATTAATAAATTTAGTGATTGGTTTTCAGCATTCTATTACTTTAATTATGTCTTAAGCTAATACAAGTAGTATGGGTGTTTTTACCTATTACAATAGAAAGAAATAGTGTGTGGTATTGAATACTACATTAACAATAGATTACTTTTAATAGAAACAAAAATTCATACTATGATTTATTTCTTGGCTTGTATGTCTTGTGACATGTTTGAAGACCAAAACTTTCACCAGATACTTGAAAAAAGTTTATATTTTTTTTCAGAATGTCAACTGACATGCTCAGTATAAAAGTGGATCCTGAAATCAACTTGAATGACAACCTTGATGATCATATTCAATGGAATGCAATGAGACGTTGTGTAATGGTACAATCTGCAGTCAGATCATTTTTCAGCAGACTCAGGCAGTTAGTCCTTTACCCTATGATATATAAATGAAATAAGTAATAATTTTTTTAATTTTATAAATAATGACATTTTATTCATGATATGAAACAATAAATATAAATTGACTCTAATCTCACCATTTATTTATAGGGCTTTTAAATTGTCATTTTATTATTTACTTTCAGGTTAAAACAATTCCCAAGTGTCTCAAATCTGCCAGATACTTTACTCTGCCAACATGTTTGCTGCCTGAAAACTGATCCAGACAATTGACATAACTCTGCCCCACTCCTCAAACTTTCCTCCTCACCCACCACTAACTGGTCCTCCTCAATTTCTGAATTTTGACAATAATTAACATTGAAACATGAGTTAGTTATTCCACTCTCTTGAAACTGCAGCAACAACCTCTTTATATCATTTTATTACACAAATAATATTATTTTATTTCTGTAGAATCCAGATTTTGAACTAAATAAATATTTTTGTTAATGTATTTCTTATATTGTTTCAGGTATAGGTGTTGGCCAGTAGAAGTCTTATTTGGCCCAAAGTCATCAGAAGACAGCCATAAAACCAAAGAAACTGTCTCATCTGTGCACATGTTTGCTACTCTCGATATAACTGATCTACTTTTCCCAGGAGGTTTGTTATTATAAATGTTATAAGGTTTTAAGGAAGCCAAAGAGTATCTTCAGATTTTTTACTAATATATTAGTAAACAGAATGTCTAATGATGCACTTAATGAAGAATATGTTTACATTTTAATTTAAAATTACTAGCCTATAAAATTTTGAAGTTATTATTAGTTTCATTCGTTACTTAAATTTATATAAATATAGTTCAAATCAACTAATTTTAGTAATTTCATATTTCAAAAATGAAATTAAAAAAATGATATATTGCAGAAAATGTTTTGTTGAATGTGAAATATGGGTGTGATAGAAGTCCATTCATATGTGCTACTAAATATTAGTTGCAAATTTTCAGGAGTCTATAATTAATTTTTGATTGTGATGAGAAAGTATAGCTGAAATAATTGGTTGCTAGTATGTCGGACATTATTGTTCCAAGTGGAGTATAATTTGGAGAATTTAGTGAGAAATTAAGGTGTTGTATTAATATTAACAATAGAAAAAATTTGCAGACAATTTGGTTTTATTCAATGTTTCTTTTTTCTTATTTTTTGCTCAAGGATACAGTACCAAAGTTATCCACTTTCAGGCATTGTATCTAGTTTCAGTATCTTTCAATGTCAACTCATTACAGTAATAATCTTGAGGTTAACTTGATTTCAGTAACCAAGGTACGATCTGCCTGTCAACTGTTTTCATACAATATGGAAGATTTGAAGGCTAAGTTCAAAGTTGAGAAACCAATGCTGGGAGGTGAGCCACGAGTTGCTGCTTGCAAAAAATCAGAATCAAAATCAATGAGGACAATAACTGTAAGCAATAGTTTTGTTTGAATTTGTTGTATTAACATAGGATTGTCACCTCATAATTTTTAAATCCATAGCAAACTGAATCAGCTGCCACAGTTTCTCCTGGGGCACCTCAATTTTCTGAAGAAGGACTGCCTACTTATATCATTGTGGAGGTAGAACTCCTATCACCATTGATTGCAAAAAGAACTCCTGAAAAACTGTTTGAAAGGTAAATTAAAATACCTTTGAGATACAAACAGTGGCTATTTGAATTTTTTTCTTAAAAAAATATCATTACATCCATGTCTCATTTCAAAATTATTATATTTTTTATTTGGATCATGATCTAAATTATCTGCTCCAAATTTATCATTTAAAGTTTTGTCTAGAGAATGACTGCTTTTATTATTATAAAACTTTTATCTTTCGATTATCAGAAGACCCTGCTAATGAAAACTCTGAAAAAGTCCTCTTTATTCTGTTGAACATGTCATCAACACAGGACACTGAAGAAGATTGTTGAATACATAGGTATTAAACAGAATCTGTGGACACTGGGATAGTGTTATTCTTGAGGCTCTACAAATATGAGCAAGAAATAGAATTAATAGAGAGACTGTCTATCAGTTAAGCTATATATGGGACCCTCTACCCCTGACCGACATGGACAAAACTCAGGCACAGAATAGTCCAATTGGTGGGGGATGCACTGCCACCCCCTCCACAAGGCCTAGAGTGGCCATCGATAGCCAGCACAAGTGTTGCCACCCCAGACCAAATGAGTAAAGAGTTAACTTCCTGTTTGGGAATTTCCTCATTAAGTCAGGGATTTTAAACTAATGTTCCCATTAGCCACAATACCTAGCCAGATTTGAGGGGCATATGTTTCGATGTCACAGATGTTGGGCAGACAGCAAGAGTTGACTGCTGATCCAATTGGACCAGTTGGCCAGCTGCCTCCAAATTTGGTCAAGTCATGGAGTTGGGAATGCTGTGTTCTGAAAGCAAACTAAACTCACAATTAAGGGAGGGTGTGGGACCAGCTACAATTGCTTGGCCTCACTTTTAGGAGAATTGCTGGGTAGGATCCTTCTTCTATGGCCCAACCAAATTATTTAAACCTTTGCTACCTTGCTCTACCTTCCTGCATCCCATCTTTCAGTTCTTTCCTATCATATAACTGTGTCGTAGCCAAACCATGCATTATCCTATACATAGGCTATCTACACACACCACCAGCCTGGACTAGTACTTCAACTGGAAGATGATGGGGATTGTTGACAAAATGTCATGTATAGAATGAGAGACATTTTCACTAGCTACAAGCCATAAAGACCATGGTTAAATTGAATAGAAGTATCATGATGGAAAAATGATGACTGGGACATGATTCGATTCCAGATCTGATAGACAATTTCTATCTTGATACTTTAATGTCATGTATTTACAATACCACCAAGAACTCTTCCAAATTTCATGAAACTGTCTTTGATTTTAGAAAAAAATTGATATTCCATGTAGCATTTGAGAACTTTGAATAATGAAAACAAGAAAATTTTACCATAAACAAACATATCCTGGTTTACACCTGATTAGGTATAATGCTGAAAGTATAATTAATAAAGATATAGGCACTATTGTTATAATAATAGTTATTACAGAAAGGACAAAAATAGATATATTTACAATGATAAAATATAGTATTCATTTTAAATGTTTTGCTTATCTCCAGAATATCAGAAATCATCCCTAAGAGACCAGAGCTCCCTAAGAAAGTGGTTTCAGCACAATTGGCAGAAAAACATTTCAAGCATGCTATAAATGAAGCTACTGAAAAAATAACCAAACAATTTAATGAGCACCATGCAGATTATAGTGGTAGAAATGAGGATACCTTTTACACACACATTTTGCAAAGTGGGTTGTACACATCTTTAAAAGAAATGTTGAGTGACAAAATTTCTTTGATGTGTCGAGAAAAGTATGTGTCAATTGATTCACTTGAAAGCAAGAAACAGAAACAGGTGTGCAATATGCTCACAGATGGCTCAATTTTCTTAAAATCTACAATATAAATCCTTAATTGTCTAAACATTTTACACAATATATATTTTATTGTTGATTTTAATGCACTGAACATTTTCTCAGTTGTCATTTTTGCTGATTCATTTTTAAATATTTAAATAATTTATTTCTTGTTATTTTTTTTCTTTTCTTCTGTGTAATGAAAATAAGGAAAGAATACCATTGGCATATCAAGGATCAGATACCGACACAATTACCATTTGTGCATATGTCACTGATGTCTGTGAATCAGCATTGTTTTAAACCAATTCTTTGCCTTTGACATTCAGTTTGACCTCCTCTATGATGAATAATTAAGGAATATCTGTCCACACACCACTACAGTTGTGCCAGAGGTCTCTATTTTATCAACTCACTTGGTAAATCTTCTTGGACCATGAGGTTCATTTTCCAGGCAAACACATGTTTTACAAAATTCCTATATTTCTGGAAACACTATTCCCCACTTCAAAGCTTCCACAAAGTACAAATTTGCACTCAGGAAACCCAGGTAGGCATAGTGGAATTTTTATTTATCAAGTTCTCAATCACATTAGACCACAAATCTCTATTAACCAACATGGATTTATGAAAGGAAGATCTACAGTAACTAATCTTACAAATTATGTATAGTCCTACATAAAAGTTTAGATACTGGAGGCCACATTGATGTAATATACACGGATTTCTAAAAAGCCTTCGACACTGTCAATCATAAAATGTTAATAGAAAAATTACACACATTTGGCCTTTCTGATAGTCTCATTATTCTTATTAGATCTTACCTACAAGGCGTGTGTTACAATGGTTTCCACTCCGAAAATTTCTCACTCGTTTGGGTGTGCAGCAAGGATCTAATCTTGGTCCATTGCTATTCACATTATTCATAAACGATATTGCCAAACACATTATTTCAGATCTTCTTCTTTATGCATATGATCTAGAACTATACAGAAAAATAAACTCTAATGCAGCCCTTCAAGAGGTTCTGAACAGTATTGTTGCACAGTAAGAAACAAATTAACTTTCCTTTAAGACAAAAAAATGTGTATCATTTACCTGTGCATGAAAGAAAAGTTACTTCAAGTACATCTTTAGTAAGTATGTATGCCTCATTAATCAGGGATCCTGTTTACTAGTCCCAAATTCAAAATTTGGAGAAAATTCTGAAAAAGTTCCTAAGATTTCTCTATTACATCGAAACTACATGATACACCTTAGACATGCCATATGATGAGCTACTAGAAAGGTACAATATAGAGAAACTTTCAACCAGACATGAGTGAGAGTCAATCCTTTTTCTCTACATCTCTGTAATTGTTTATTTGCGATATTATGCAATATTATTGCAATAAAATATTCATATTATGTCAATAATACACCAATTTTATAACAAACTAACATAACATTCAGCTCATATTCATAATGATCATTTCATGCAAATCTATTCGGTAATTACAAAAAAATCTGACCAGCACAGATAATTTTTCTTTACTTTTTTCTAAATTTACCATTTATGGTCAACTTATGCAAAAAGAATTATCATTACAATTACAAATTCATAGATTGTTTAATTAGATATAGTTATTAAATATATTATTAATGTAATACATAGTACTCCAGCACATTTTGACTTTTTTCCAGCAATACATTTCTTATGTTTACAAGAATTTGGTTGAGGAAATGCATACTATTGTAAATGACATGACAGAAATAGAGGAACCAGAAAAAGAATTCAAATTTGAAACAGATTCTATCAAACAATATTTTTATTCCATGGAAGCCCTTGAAGAAGCAAAATTTGAGAGAGCCAAAACACATTTATTGGAAGTAATAATTTTAATTGCTTAATTTTTAAAGCATTATCTATATATGCTATTATTTATATATAAACAAGTGGTATCATTACAGATTCTGCTTATCTTCCAACTGAACATATATTTTACAATAATTGTTTGAAGTAAATTATCTTACATTACTACCATTCAATTGTGGTGAAACTTTCTCAGTTTTGCATTTCATTTTTTTTGGTGTTTAATTTATTGTTTTCTTCTCTGTTTGAGTATTATTTAAAGTATTAAATATGAATTTTTAAAATTATGTATCATATACTTTATTTTTAATGAGTGAATTAATTTAAGTAATGTTTTCCTTTAATTTTGCACATTTTGATCAGTAAAGTATGTCTAATAATCAATAAATATAATTTCCATTAGTAAAAATATGGTAGAAGCCACATCAACAATTTTTCATCTGAAACAAACATATGACAATAAAATATGCATATTTATTGTGTTTTATGATATAACATTAAAACTAGTTTATATGAACTTCTCATTGATTTTAAGTTCTACATAAAATTTGTTGTGTTAACTTCTGGGATCTTTGATATGTTTGTTAGGACTTTAAGGAAAACTGATCTTCAATGTATCAATATTCTGTTATGTTTTTTCCAAGAAGCACATTTATTATTTGAGCTTATTGTATTATTTTTATTTACGGTTCACTACATTAAAAAGTTATTTTATCTTTTACTTCCTTGCTTTAGAGAATTGAACAATTCAATTTGAACCCAAATTATTGGATTGAATATGCACTTTTCTGGCTTAGAATAAAAGAAAATGGTAAAGCATTGGAATGTGTGAAGGAAGTTCTTCAGCTGGATATTAGGCATCCATTAGGGTGAGTATCTTTTTAATGTTCACAGTGAGTAATGAATTACGTATGCAATGTGATTGTAAAACATCATACCCTTTATCACATGTTTGTAAACTATATCCTTAGAGATTGTATTCCAACACAAACTATGACAGAGTAATTTATTGAAATGCTCTGAATTTGTTGAGTAGCATGCACTATGTACTATTTAATAACACCTATTTTACCAAAATGTGATTATAATTTTTTTAACGCTATACCTTACATCATTCTCAAAAATGTATGCTCATTCCCAGAGTAATCTCCATACATCCTAAGAATGTAGCAAGACTTTAAAGATACTCTGGGAACCATTTTATTGTTGATTGTTCAAAATAACTTCTTCACCACTTCTGTTAATGAATATATATATGAATCATGCAGGCTGCTGATGTATGGAACAATGACATCCCTGACTCAGAACCCATGTAGTGGTGATCTGTTTCTGGATGCACTTACCACTTTCTATCCATATATTCCTGAATTTTGGGTAGCTCGCCACTTACATTACATAAGGATGAGAAATTATGAAGGTGTTAATGCCACACTTCAGATGGGTTAGTATGACTTACATATTATTTAAAATAAATTTAGATGAATAGTACAGAGCTACAGAACTAAATGAGAAATGAATTCAAAACTATAATAAAATGGGGTGATTTTTCCTGAAGAAGGAGTCTGTTACATCAGAAAATTTGAAGAATTTCTTCTCTTGAATGGCAGTGCTGAGATTCAATTTCAGGTTAGCCACCACTTTTCTCCCTTTCCTATCCATACTAAATATTTAAATTATTTTGACAATGTCACAGCTGGATAGGAAAGAGTTAGATAGTGGCTGACTTACCTTAAATTGATAGTTAACATTGCCATACTGGGTAGTAATGAACATGCCAAATATTCAAGGCCTCCCTCGCAGGATATATAGACTAAAATATCACTGTAATTCCAATGTGATTATGCATTATCTTAGTTACAATTTGTTAATATAATACTTTAGTAAGTCTATATTTATGGGAAACAGCTTTATTCAACTGCAGTTTCTTATCTTCAATTTGAATGAATGGATTCTAATAAAGTATTTAATTTTTCAGCTAACAAAGCATACAAACAATGTGAGGAACTGAAATATGATTGTATAACTTGTGACTCAATTGTCTGGTCTCAAATCAATCCACAGGAGGAAAATGTTTTTTTGAAAGCTACAAGACTTTTCTTGAAGCTAAACATGTTTGAAGTAAGAATATTAATGATTTTATTGTTTATAAAGATTACAAAATTAATAGAAAACTTTCTCAATTCTATTGCAGTTATAAACTTCTTTTCCTCAGACCACTATCGAATTATAATGTTTAGCTTGTTCCAGTTTACAGAGATGGCACTTGCTCAAGAATTGGACAGAAACAAAAAAAACATTTCATGTGTGTATTACCTCTCAGTCACCCTCTACTTGCAAGAGAAATATGAACAAGCTATTTCATATTTGGAACCTTTGGTCAAAATGGAAGTTAAAGTAAGTCAGATAGTTCACAAAAGTGACTTTTTATAATATAATAAAATAATTATATCTGTGAATAAAAGTAACTATATTATCTTACTTTAATATAAGTTGATCTAGAGTTACATATTTGTTAAATAAATTCATTATTATATTATTTTGAATTAAGTGAAGAAACAGGACATACGAAGTTCTTCAAATTTTCAGAAGCTCTCAGCCTCCTTCAGGAAGAGGCTCAGAGCCTCAAAAATTTGAACTTCCACCTATGCCACACTGGACCAACTATTGATTTCAAGTATGTCAGCATTGCTGTCTCTCTTTCCAATCCAAATGTGTTATTTAATTTGACCTCATCACATTTTCCTTATATATATATATATATATATATATATATGAGGAAGTATATATATATATATATATACATTCACATACCTGCTCCAATTTTTTATGTTTAATTGACTTATTTCCATTGGCCTTAATATTTATCTTTTTTTCAACTCTATTGATTTTAATTAACCTTTTATTATATGTGAAACTAACAATGTGGTCTAATTTCTTTCTGTTTTTTGCCACATAACTTTCTTCTCCTTAGTGATTGCAGGTACTTTTTAATGTCAAGAACTACTGTGTAACTTATGAATTAAACTGTGGTCAAACATTTATAATATGAGACCCTTTTGTTACTAGAGCTGGAATACATGTTTGAAAATAATGCTGTATGATTTGACTAGACTATACTGTAGTTGACTTCAGCCCTAATGCAGATACATCTGTTGGTGGGTGGAGGTCCTGTCCCACTGTGAGAGGAAAAGTTCTGTGAAATAAACAAAAGTGAAGCAACTGGTTGAATTTTTTATACCTCCACCTAATCATATGCTCAAATAAAGCAGAATAATTAATTATTTATTCACTCAGTTTTGAGTAAGTACTCCAAATAATGGACTACCCCCACTTCCATTTCTATACCTTACGAGTTATATATTGGATTATTTTTATTGGTTTGAAAAAATAATAAACAAGTAAGTTTCAATAATTCAGTGAAAGCTGTCTAATTTATTCTAATATGCATTAAATTATTGTTGTTTCCAACAGAATTATAAGCTTTTGAGTATTTTGGGACACTGCTATTATAAGCTTGACAATTTACAAAAGGCAGAAGACTTGTACAAAACTGTTTGTGAATTGAAAGAAAGAAAAGAAGATATTCACCTAGTGCGAATCAGGTAATTTAATTATAAAAATTATATAACATTTAGCAAGTTGTGATTATGATTGTTCTTTAAATTCAAGAGACTGTTTATTTTGGACTGAAAGTCCAGTTTCGGAAAAAATGTACTACATTTATGTAAGTAAACAATTTGCAAATTACCACTTTGTGTATTAGAAGACATTATGTTGAATGCATAGTAGATATCTTTAAAATATTCATTAATTTTAATGAACAAATATCAATTGTGCATTAAATCATCTGAACAAGATAATAAAAGTTGTTCTGTTGTGAAATAGAGATACAATCAGGGACATTGTAACAATATTTATTATCAAATAAATGTACCACTTAAGTTATTCACATAACAAATCACCTCTAACTCTGAGGCTTTTGTTTTATTTTATAATTGTAGTTTGTAATATCTATTTGACACAATCATCAATTTCAGGGCTCTCATTGCAGATTGTGCCCTAATACTAGTACTTTCTGGTGCATACAAACAATTTTAATCTCATTCACAAAGTTATGTGATATGCTTGTTTTCTTTCAGGCTTGGATGGATTTATCTTAAATCGGCAAGGTACGGTCTGGCAAAAGAAGTGCTCTCAGATGGTTGTCTCTACTGCCCATCACCTATCACCTGGTTGGGGGTAGGAATTGCCAACTATAAGGTGAGACTTAAATTTTAAATCTACAAGTAATTTTCTAAATATTTTTTAAATTTATGGTTAAAGATTAAAAATTTTACATTTTCTGCATTGTACATAAGAAATAGAGATCATGTTTTTGGGACAGAATAAAGTATTTCAGAGGAAGGTTTAAATGAAATCACAATTACAATTAGAGGTATTTATACAATTGCAATGGTCAAAGCTTGGAGGTAATGTTCCGGATATATACAAAAAGAAGGAAAAACATATACAAAAAGGAACTCAAATTAAGGTAAGGAATAATTGTCATATTACACCTGTATACTAATAAAGATGTATGACCTGATACATTACACATCATATTGGCTTATGTGGATAAGATTTTATATAATCCTATGGATGTTCTTGTATGAAATTTTTATTTCAATATCCTCTCTCTCTTCCAAAATCTATACAATTATGAGTAATCAAATATATAATAAAATGACTCACAACAATTTCTACCAATTGATGTATATATTACATTATCCCAATCAGATGAGTAACTTCTTTGAAGCATTGAAGTGTTTGGAAGAAGCTAATGCCCTTGACAATCTGTGCCCCATAACCTGGGCGTACCTGGCCATAGTTAACCTGGAACTGCACGAACAAAGACATTTTGAGCAATGTTTCAAGCAGACTATAAAGGTGAGTTGTTACAACATTCAAAAGCAAATTATTTCCCAACTGTTGTTACAATTTCAAATTCATTAATTTATGCTTTTAAAGGAATATGAGTTTTTGTTGTATTAATTTTTTTTTTTGAAAATGAAAGTTTTGAAACAATTTATTTTGGCATTTATTTTCAACTAAAATGTTAATGGACAGCTTAATAACCCTTAAAATATATTTTTATGTTTCAAATTAATATATTTTTTATAAGTGTATTCAAATTTGTATTTCATATCTTCAATTTCATAATAGATCCATCATTTTTTAATTAATTTGTTGTTAATGATTCTTCAAAAGTAATCTAAACGAATATATTTTGTCAATAATTTAAAATGAAAAAATAGAAGAAAAGCATTATTTAATTATGCTAATATAATAATTTAACATACAATTACTAGATAATATAACTATGTCTATAACTAGTGATTTTCACAGCTGCAGTTACAAGACTCTGAACTGCTGCAGAAAATCCAGACCACACAGATGAACTTCCAGTTTGAGAGTCCCAGCGTGGTTTGCTGTGGAAGTGGAGAGGCCAGTAGGGAGAATATAGATGACATTGAATATTGAACCATATAATATTTTACTGCAATTTATGAAGTACAATAGTCAAAGTAAGAATATTTTCATGTTTTGTATACAGGTCTACATACCAAAGTTAAATTCAACAAAATTTTTTCCTCCAGACAGGAACTATGTAATATAAAAATATTTTCTTACATACTGCATCTTGAATTGAAATATGTATCCAACTTCATTTAGAGTTAAGTTTAATGTTTTGGCTTGGATGACTAATAAATATAGCACATTTCATTTGAAGACATATAGAGAAGAACCTGTATGATAATAATATTGAAGTCTTTGTATTTGTCACAAAGGACATTATGGGCCTCAGCATGTAGCAAACAGTTGTGCTTCATTTTAAAATGATGGCCCATCCTGATCTGGAAGCTTTCAACTTCAATTAGCTAATGATATTTATTCTTGTTCTTATTTATTTTTAATTATTATATGATATAAATAGATACTATTTTTTGAAAATGTTTCATTATAAAGCATTTTGATTATATGATTTGGTTCTTTAATAAAGATAAAACATATTTTTAACCATGCTCCGCCAATCAATTATTTTAAATTGTGTTTTAATGGAACATTTTTTTATATAAATACTATGCTCAAGTCTTTTTGCAGACCTTTTCTAAATTATGATTTCAGATATGATAAGTAATATTTAAGAATTGATACATTCATGAATCATCATTTATGAAGGATATTATTGTCAAGATTTATTTTGGAATGAAGTAATGGAAAAATGTATTTAGAGTATAAAATATTTTTTTAAACAAAAAAGAAAGATTCTGACTGTTAAAATTGTTGGTTCTTATCAAATAAGTGCTCAGGTGAGTCTTTCTGAAGTTGCTTGGCTGTTAAATTATGAAACATAAAGATATAACTACTCCTTATGAGTAGAATTAACATAGAGTGATGTTTCAATGACTTGCTCTGGCAAAGAAGATGATGACAGCAAATCATCAAAATGTTGCTCTGAACTAATTCTACTCATTTAGAAGCCTGAGAACTGTTTATACAAACAATTCACTGAGAAAAACTTCAATCTTTATTACTCCTTATGACTTTGATAGAGACTGAGAAAGATTTATACAATTGAAAGGAGAACAGTGAACTTTATCCTGTGACCATATTTAAGAAATGAAATATTTTTGCTGTACATATTTGCCAGTTCAATTTCTTAACATTTGATTAAGCAATTTCAGAAAATAATAAAATTAATTTAAATGTTTGAATTTACCAGTCATCAAATACTGTGTTTTGTTTTTATTATGACAGTTCTCATATTGTTGTTAAAGTGAAAATTTTCTTATGTTGCACATCTGTCCTTTTACTTTGATCTCTAGTGAGTATTTGTGTCATGTACCTTAACAGGCAGATAATTGTTGAGTCTAAAGCCAACCTATCAATAAGATAAGATCTTTGAATTTCACTACAGCTTTGAGACAATATCATCTGATCCTTATATATTGAAGTATCAAATGAGAATATGTTGAATAAACATAAATAATAAAGAGATAAATTCCCTCTCTCTAACTTCATTTCTTAACCTTGTACCATAGGAGTCAAGGTTCTCATGGAGCATGATATTTTATTTTTTCAGAGATTTGTAACTTTCATAAAACTTCTATTCTCCCTTTCCAATTCCTACTTTCTTTCATGATTTAGATTACTAGTAAGCTTTTCTGCTACATATCATGAATTTGTTTCCTCCTTTACTTGTAGTCTCACATCAATATTTGTATTGATTGTAGATTAAATAAATACACATACTCATATTTTGTCCCTTAAAATGTATTTAATTAAGCTGCTTTTGATTGATCTGTTGACAAAAATATAGAATTGTATTTATAAATTAATGACCAATCTCTTGTAGGTAACCCTATTTTCATATTGCCTTCACTTTGAACAAATTCAATCAACACTGGTTTCATAATTTTGTACTATCTAATTTTTCATTTATATTTCATGTATACTATCAGAAAATCATATCTTTATTTTAATACATAGGACTTGGAAGGTTTCATAATGTGTGTCTGAAAAAAAGCCTTGCTGACTCAGCACATTCTGGTGCAGGTTCATTGATACCTTGCCATTTCCTTATAAATACAGATACATACACAAGGTAATAAAATAATCAAAATTCATTTGATTTTACAATGAAAGTACAGAAAAAAGGCAAAGTTGAATATTTACTAAAAATTAAGGAATCGAACATAGAAGGAATGGTAAACCAAATCGACAAATTATTAATGTTTATACACTATTACCAAAAATTCCAAATAAATGCCGAATTCTCGTTTTAAAATGATACTTTGTTAGGAGAGTATAATTTTTTTATAAATCAGATTTTGACTAATAAATCCACACTTTTCGTTCCAAACACCGCTAAGTGCTTCAGTAGACGTATACAGGCCGAGGAGACCCGACAAAGGAATATTTCATACTGAGTAAATGAAAAATGAAATACCTCGTTCTGCCTGAGTGACTTTGACTGTTCGCGTTCCAAGCGGCAGGCTGGAGATTCTGTTTGTTGATCAGTAATTAATTGGATGTACTGAAGTAGTTCATCTAAGTTGATCTTCGTAAGCAACGGCGTAGTAACCGACTGGCCTCGGAGGAACTGGTGGCCTCAAGTGTGGTCTATGTGGCAGCAGCGGTGCGTTGTGGTCGTAGTAGATGTGGTAGAATAATCTGCTGTCAACATTCTTGGGTTCATCGTACACGTGTTCGTCGTACGGAACTGCCTTTTCGAGAAAGTGGGCGTTGCCAGGTACCAGTTTTGTGGGCGCTTTGTGAGAGACCCTCGCGCGGTTTTGACGGAACCAGCGCATGGTAATGTACAGGATCAAAGTCAATATCAAAATCAACAGAACAATGATAACTCCGGTGGCTGCAAATATCATTTTTTCTTTTTCAGGTATCTGTATCTTATTTTCGTTATCCTCAGGCGCTTGTTCTTTATAGATCTCTCGACCTTTGTCGGTGCTCTGAGATATGGTACTGGAATCAGGACCAGAAAATGTATTCTGTAATCTTCCATCATTCTCAAATTTATTGGTGGCTTGTTGGGTGCTCGAAGTGAGGGTGCTGTCTTCCTGGTCGGAAACCTTTCCTTCATCAGAAGAGACAGGCACAGGAATGTTTGCGGCCACAGGTCTACTTATGTGTGGCGTATCATTCGGTACTTCATCAGCGCCTTTATTCAACAGAAGAGTCAGCTTTACAAATATTTTTGAAGTAACATTCAACTTACGATATTAAATTTATTTGCAAATATGTCGAATAAAGTAACCACAAAACATACTTAAAATGAGAAAAAACAATTTTTTTTTCTACATGCCCTCAGATCTCTTCAGCTGAGTAAAATTATCTATTAAACTTAACACCTTCTTGAATTGAATTTAGAGTTGTTAATTTGAAGAATTTTACACATCTGAAGAGCTCTGCGGCTATTCTAATTTTAAGTTGATTTTGAGTCTGTTCCGAGGCCACTTTATTAGATATTAATTTACCAGTCATTTATTATCATTTATATTTGAAGACTTTCACAAGATGATAAAATATTCTATTAATAGCATTTCATTAGAAGCAAATAAATACTATTCATGAGCAAAATCATTAAGGTAAATTGCTAAATAATTGAATTATTATTTGTTAATATCAGCTATTTTATAATTTAAAGGGTAATAAATATATTTATTTTCCCAAATTCTATAAATAATAATATTTTTTTTGCTTAACACGTTTTCCCTTTTGTATATTAAATTTTATTACCATTTATCGAAGTGATATGTCAGCCTGTGATCCACAAATTGTACTTCTTTTCTCCATCTGTCTAAGTTCCTTTGAAGAGGACTGTTGGTTACAATAAATGTAAAATTTTTCTAACACAATTATTTGCCTCAATAGAGTTCGATAGAGAAGTTTTTAACTTCTTAAAATTGAATTACTACTCCTTTAATCTACCCAACGTTCTCATAAATTCGATTTTTTTTTCGTGTTTCCTCAATCCTGGAACTTTGAAGCGGCTTGGAACAGCAGGGAGTATATATTTAATTAACAGTAACCATTATAAATAGCCAATAAATGTTTTAATTTTTAAAATCTTGAACGCCGCAAATTGATCTACCAAGTCCTTAATAAATAGCTCTATCAACCATCCAAATCCCACCATTGAGGTATTCTACAGTAACCCACCCCCTCCTTCACAAAATCGCAGACTAAAACGTAAACTCCCAATTGACATCATCCTCCCCCTAAATCACTCTGGAATTACCTAACTCTAGCCCCTCCTACCAACTGGCACTACCATACTCCCTATAATATCCGCTCTTCCCATCTGCCCCATAACATCCTTAACGCTTCAAACATGTAGTTTCCCCAATGATCAGATTGATCGCTAACATCAAGCCGGTTATATGTTAATATGCGGTAAACAAGTTAATCTGCTTTTCTCGTCTCTAACTTGGAATGACAAGGGTCACATCCAAGATCACAAGTTTACATGTGAAATATTTATAAATTGTAAATTCCTTGTTATTTGTTAATTTTTACAATTGTAAATACTGTTATTATTATTATTATCACAACTGTAAAGTCTCCGGACTAAAAGTTAACTTTAATAAAAATAAAAAACAAACAAAAAAAACGCCGCAAACAAACTTTTTCAAAACATGAAAGTATTAATAAATGACAAAGATAAATTGAAGAACGAATAAGATAGTTATATTAAGAAAATCCCCACGATGTACCAAAATTTCAAGATTTAATGTATCAAAATAGTAAATGCATGTATCCCACACCAGTACCTCATATTAGTAGCGTGTATACGTACTATGTTTTACACTCTGAGGGTCGATGGTCTGAGGAGTTCTAGCAGTGGGCGAGTTTCTCAACCAGAACCGGGATCAGTCAGCCCTGGAGCACTGAAGTCCCTCAGCACAGCCCTTTCAGGGGTTTGAAAGTTACCTTGCCATTACCACAAGAAGTACAACTCAAAAAGTGAGACGAGCAAGACAAGATCAGCTGAGCGTAGGCTTCACCCCTAGTACCAGGTTCCTGGTGCTGAGTTGTTTCAGCACCCACAAGATTGTCCCCAAAGTTCAACGCGGGCATTACAGTTGCACTTACTCGAAGGTCTTTACATGCAGGAGGCGTAGGTCCCAAATGTTTCTTTTGGCTCCTCCGCCTGCGAATTAAACATGTAGCGCTAGGCGTGGGCCTGGAACACCCAGTAGTGAATCGGGTACTAGGGGAGTCACACTAATCTCCGTTGACCGCCTTGGGATGATCTTTGTTACTGGCGCAGAGCCGAAGCCAGAGAAGACCCGTCAAACGACCAACCCTCGGTTCTCTTAGTGGATACCTCTAATTAGAAAATATATAATTAAATAAAAAGAAACTATCCTATATTATGCAAGTATTTCTTATGTAGCATGAACTGTACCCTTGCTTTCATGAATTAGAAATGCTTGGTTTGGAAGAATAAAACAGTTCTATGGAATTACCTTGTGGGCTTGAGGGCGCTTCGGCGATCTCATGATTGAGTTGATCTTCTGCATTACTGTCGATATCTTGCCTTGCAACTTGCTTACCAGTCGTTCTATTAAATACTATCTTCACTCCACTTTTAGCGAACTTATTTTTCAGGGCAGGAGGTAATGCGACAGTATCCTCGTCACACACTTCCGTGCAGATGATGTTCAATTCGCGCAGCCTGTATAAAGGCTCAAACGTGGTACTGCTGATGCTGATGCCCTTCTTCCAGTGAACGATCAATAGTTCCAGCGACGTGAGTTTCTCTAATGTGTGTTTGGACCACGTACCCAAGTCCAGCTCGAGTGACAAGAGAGAGTCAGATGTGAGGACCGGCGAGTCACCCGCAGTTTGGAGAGGATTGCCCCTGATGGATAGATGTGTGAGGATGTGGTTCTGGATGAAGGTACTTGGGTGAAACCTTGTGATTTTGTTGAAAGACAAGTCAAGTTCCTTCAATAACGTTAGACCGGAAAATGTTTCACTCGATACTTCTTGAATATTGTTGGAAGATATATCAAGGTATTTCAACAACGGTAATCTGAGGTCCTTATAAGACACAAAGCTTATGGAGTTGCTTGAGACGTCGAGGGATTTAATGGTCTTTGGAATGTCAACGGGGAAATGGTCCAGACGAATGTCCGAGCACATCATTAATAAATCTTGTCTCTCGTTGGAGCACTGGCAAAGATGTGGACACCTCAAAGGAGAAGACTCTGCATTTGCCACAATCGTGGACACAGCTGCCATTGTTAGTAACCTGTTGAAAATAAATTTATTTATTTATCGATCGTCCGGGAACCAAGACATTAGCGTCTTAGGGTCTAGGTAACAATATATTGTTATGAGTAATGAACGAAAGTATGCCTTCGAATTATTTTAATTGTTTCGTTACATTCATTATCAGTCGTTCCCTCTATAATGGATGGAAAAATTATCAAATTTAATCTAAGAAGAATGTTTTAAGTCGTAGTGTTGTTTATCAGTACTCATTGTCTGATAATCACTGATAAACACTCCAGTGTCTGATAAACACCCCAGGTAGGAAATGTGTAATTATGAGAAAAGTGGCCAAACTTTGTACTGTGTACTCCACGTACACATCTTAAGAATACATGATAAATATTGCCGAAATGTCGATATTTATTCCTAGAAAGAACAAGGTTTAACAGAACCTCAACAAATTAATCGCTAATGAAAAATATTTAATTCCGTTATAATACTACTAAACATTTGCACTTGTATTGATCACTGAAATATGAAAATGTGTGGTGAATGTGGCGATAATAACTTGCCAAAGACGTGTGGTTCTGAACGCTGATAGTGTGACGGAAAGACTGTTTCATGTCTCTAAGACCATAGAACTAAAGGTTGCACAGTTGGATTCAAGATACGAAATCCGTTATGTTGTTCGCCATATCAAAAGTATTTATACTTAGGCAATTCTACTACTACTTCTTGACTTGACAGCCCATTAAGGACCTTGGCTTAGCAAGACGACTGCCATACTGTCATCTTCTCATTCTGGATTTAGGAGTGAAACGAGGTCAGCTGCCAGGATTCGAGCCCGGAACCTCTGTGATGCGAGAGGGAATGACGCTGGCCAACTGCTGCAGTCACAAAATTCTTGTCATTTAATGTGTGGTGTGGTGGCTTTATCAAAATCTTGGTATATTCACTAGGCTTCAGTAATTTCAACTGCCTGTCGTGAATAGTTGACCTCTTATCAGATCCCTTTTATTGGGCAAAAAATTGTCTTCACCTGATTCGAATTGTTGGTGGTATTTCTTGTGAATGAAGGTTTTTCTTGTCTTATAATTTCATTCCAGGGTTAACTCTCATAAAATGGCGATTTCCGTAATCCGTTAATGACTGATTACAAAATTCTGGACGAAGATCAGTAGTCAAGACGCAAATCTGCATTAAAATAACTATGGATAATTTTGAATAATTTCTTAGAGAGTGCCCGATTTTCACTTCTTAAGGGGCTGGCTGTTTTTTTTCCCCAATATATTTTTCCGTCTGCTGATGAAATTGGATTGCCTGATTTAGTATCGATATAGTCATTTCTCCTCGTTTAATGTGTTCTTCGTAGTGACAATTTTTCTATCGGTTCTGCAGTCTATTTAAACATATTAAACAATTTTTTCTTTTTGTATCTCACGTAAATAGTCCTCGTTTCAGCGCAGTGTTCATTCTAGTTGTCGCACGTCCATCATCCAGTCTTGGGCCATTAGAACTTCATAATATGTTGAATATATTGTATTTCTTACCTTTTCAACTCATTTACATATTTTTAGTGGGATTGAAAACATATACTTCAGTGTGAGATTTTTTGTCTTATGTCTAATTATTAGGTCTAACACCAAAACTTATGACATTCATTTAGTGTAGCATATTTTTGAAAAACAATACAAGATATAAAACGTCTGTGTAAAAAGTAGATAAATAAATAACCAAATAACAAACAAAAATAAGTGATAAATTAAATTAATTAATTTAGCACGTATTTGTGTCTAATAAAAAAATTATATAGTCGAGTGAAATGAGGTATAATAAATATTCACTTGAATAACTGCATAGAAATTTTTTTTTAATATGATATAGTAATTTACACTTTTTACATAAACAAGTTATTATCCGACAATACAGAACAAAAAAATAAAAAATAATTATGTCTTCCCCAAGACCAAAACTGTAGCGTTACTGCAACATGTGGTCATTTTCCTCTGATCTCCACATTTCCAATCCAATACCAAAGGTAGCAGTAAATGCAACAAAAAATAATAAAAACATACAAGGAAAGACAAAACATAAAATAACTAGAAACATTTAACATTTTAGTATTATAACAGACACTGAACTTTTATTTTTAAGTGAATATGTTTACTGAAATCCATGAAGCGTGGGTACGCTGATTTATTGATATTTTATATAATAATATTCTATTAAAAGCAATATGAAATACAACATTAATCTGAGCGCGTACATTTCCTGATTTTTGTGATTGTTCAGAGTGTTAACAGACCGATATATTTATCTGTATTTGTTGCAAGAGAAATACTATAAAAGTAACTTTTGGTTTTGAAACATGTGCTAATAACTTCGAGCCGATACGCGCCTATTTTTGCAACATTGGTTTGCGTACATCGCCAGGATTTATATTAAAGTGTTAAAGAGTTAATTGCACGAACAACGATATTTAACATAATTCCATAAAATCAAAAGTAATCCTGTAATATAATAGTCTACACGTGACCTCTTATCATAACGTCTCTTCAGCATAGCGAACCTAAGAGGGCGCAGCTGCAAGAACGCTGATGCAGTTAAAGACATCACTTTAGATATAGTGAGTAACTAAACACAACAACAACATAAATCTTCACCCCTTCAGCCTAGGCAGCTGTGAAAACGCTGCGTCTAGAAGTCAGAATTTTAAGTGCCTTATGCACACGGCAGCAGAAATCTTCCACCCTGTAAGAGTTCTTCTCATTGGAGACTTAAAATCATCAGGGAGGGGGAAAGGAGTCTTCGCATTGTTCAGAGCTTCTTGGGAACGACAGTCGTGATCCAACCTCCAGACGGGTCGGTGGCTCCTGGTGCTATCCGCCAGTTTGTCTTCCTTTATTTCATTTCTAACTATTAAATCTATTTATTCTTCATCAACTCTTATTTGACTGAAGTGCAGCGAAACACCAACCACAACGCCTAGGTTCAATTAGTTGAACCCGAACCCTCACGTTACCGACTTTCCTATTTCCTGTTCTTAATTCTTCCTTTATCCTCTAATCGGTAGCCAGGTGAGCTAACGGAGGTATAGCTCGGTTGGTGAACGATCTATCTGGACTTCCCATTTCCAACTGCTGGAATGTTACATGGTCACAGTGGTGGAGTGTTACATGATGGCAGTTTGGGATGTTACATGACGGCAGCGGTTGGAAGGATGTTACAATCCACAAAAATCACAATAGAGTTGTTATATAACTCTCAGACGAGAACATAGAATTTGAAAGCTGCCTTCAATTCCTACAGTAACGTCATTTATTCATATATAAATATGAAGTGATGTAGCCTGTTAATTATATAATTTTCATAAATTGTGTGAAACGAAAAGTAAACAACTGTGCAAAATCGGCGTAATTTACCTATGAATACGTTAAAATTTACGTCTGTGTATTTATATATTACGATAATGAACATATATGGACAAAAACACGGAAGAAACGTCGTACTTGTTTTTCTTCTTGTGATTTCTGTTTTTTGTCCATATATGTTCATTATGGTAATTACCTATGGATAGATCCAAATGTTACGGCCATGATACTCAGTGAACTGTAAGCAATAGGTGAGCAACGTGTCTTTAAATCGTGAGATAAGAGATACACTTATCTTAATGAGCATACATAAAAGAATTGCTATCTCGAAAATTATCTTGTTTTTATGACCTTTATGGCCTACTAATAATACGCACAATGAATATGATCAGAAAACAATGTACCCTTGTTTTCATTGTACGAAAACACACTGGTTGCAAAATTTTAGCTTTGTCAAGTTTTCAAACATTTAATAATTGATTACCATGTAATTTTTAAAGCCCACTCCAAAAAAAATCACGTCAGAATTTTTCGCAAATCGTAAATTCTTAGCTGGTTTGAAAGAGAAAAATTGCAAAAATATGAGACTTTAAAACGGGAATTTTAAAAGAGAGTTACGAAAATTTGGATAAAATTAAATACGACGATCAAGACCAAAAAAGTGTATTCCGTGGGGCTATCAAAAAATAATATCAATGAAATTGGGCAGCGTGGAGCGATCACAAAATTTTCTTGCTTCTTTTGTCAATGGGATAGCAGAGACAGAGAAATTTATTGAATAAAGAAAGATTGGATATAAAAGAGCTTCATTATAACTTGGAACCAAAAATGATCTCTGAAAGCTCTCATAGATCCGAATAACATTCTCCTTCCACCTCAATCAAATTAGGCATGATGAAGCAATTTGTAAAGGCCTTAAAAAGAGAAGGTAAATAGTTTAAATACATCAGTGAAAAATTTCCACTAAAAGCTTCTCAAGAAAAGGAAACTTCTCAAAGGTGGTAAATTTGAGAAAAAAATGGAAGTTGTATAAAAATAAGCCTGGAGAAACTGTAAAGACGTTGTAAGCAAACTTCTGGTCGATGAGAAGGATCTGAACTATAAATTAATCGTTTAAATGCCGTAGTAGAAAAATTTAGGCTGCTCAATGGCTGCTTGAAGGTTCATATCATAAATTTCACATCTCGAGTATTTTCCTGAAAATTTGGGTGCTGTTAGCGAAGAGAGGGAAATCAAGATAATTGAAATGAGGTACCAAGGAAACTGTAGTACTACGAATATGGCCGAAAATTTTTGGATGACACACCGAGATGAAACCCATCACGAACGGACCAAATGAGCTTCAATACATACAATAAAATTTGTAATTATTTTATATACTTCGTCAATAAGGGTCGGTGAAGAGGGGTGTTATTTCCAAAGGCACGGTTTTCCTCATAAAAATTAGTTAAATAACTAAAAATTAATTAAAATGAAAAATTTTACGTCTGATTGAAAATAATGAATAAGAAAGATAGTCTATACAGACAAAAAAGGTAATATTAATACCACACAACGTTTCTGGGATCCTTGGCCCTTTCGTTGTCAACTGACCAGTGCAGTTGTGTTTCTCTAGGCTCTATGTAGCACCTGACGAAACGGACAAGGATCACAGAAACGTTGTGTGGTATTTATATTATATTTTTTGTCTGAATAGGCTATCTTTATTATTAATTAAAAATGAATTATTTCAAAAATATACTAAATTCATCCTAATTTTGTGGCAATTGAAATTAAGGGGTCAATGAACCTTCCGCTCTCATCTTCAGACCCCTCAACTGCTTAGCTATAAAAATGAGCACGATAACTCAAGAAAATAAATAAATTATAAGAAAAAAGTTTTAAATCATTTTTTAAGTCTCATATTTACACAATTTTTCGACTTTAAACAAATTTTAAAATTTTTCGAGAAATACGGACGCGATGGAAAAAAAAATTAAGGTCATTTTCGGATTCAGCGCTAAATAATACAAAAGAGACAATTATAATAACTTAAAAAATACAACAATCGCTGGCTTCTGATATTAATCTACTTCTTCAAATTACTAAATTATGATTCGAAAAAAGACAATTTCTGGCGTCTCCTAGAGGAAGTTATTGTTAATGTGAAAACAAAATGGAAACGGCCGATATTATCTCCGCAGAAATTGTTTTTGGGGTCACTAAAATTCATAGTGTTATCTCGATGTTGAGATCGTGTAATTTAAACCCCTAACAGCAAGTTTAGCAACGTTATGGGTTGGGACGTAATTGGATGACAAAAAAAAACAACATCGGAAACAACCAGTGTCAAATTCAGGGTTATCGGAGTCACCGAGTTTAATTATAACATTTACCATTCCGGTTAAGTTCAAGTTGAGGAGTTCGCTGAGTGCTATTCATCTTCCACTTCAGCCCCTTCAATGTGGGGTTGGAAGGGGTTGACATAAAATGCTCAAATTGTCCGAGATTTGTGTTTTATGATATTCTGAGTTTAAGTTCAGCCGTTATCACCATGAAAGGATGGACGGGTTGAGAAGGCAAAAATGGTCGATTTTAGTGTCGAATCCTTAGTGTTGGGTGTCTTTGAGATAAATAATGATACTCTCGATGCCAGTTAAATGATGTAACAAATTGATTTTTTTGGGGGTAACAGGCTACATGAGGGTCATCCACATGGTGTATAGCATAGGACGGGATTTGAAAGGGGGGGATGCCGAAGGGTAGAGGAAGATAGCCAAGGGTTAAATAGGGCCCCCGGGCTATAGTTTAAGGATCCTACTTGTCCCACGCCCTTCCGATAGCGAGAGAGGAGTTTGCTGTGGGGCCAAATTAATTAATTTTCCGAGCTAATAAAAATAAACACCCAGGTAACGCCTAGCACTCATCTAGTATATTATTGCCGAGATTACGGCGAAGGCAGTGCACGATCGCATCGCGGTGACTCGTGACGCCATCCGTCATTGTTGCATTGCAATGTTGCGGAGGAACCGTTATTTATCTATGGACTGATCAGAACAGTTGTGTATTGTTTTATACAACTGTAAGTAACATGTCATTTCAAGTAAAGCATATTCATAATTCTATCTTAATTCATAAAGGCCATGACTTTCCCCATTTTCTAACTAAAAATTTATTATTTATCTTTATGTAACACTTTAACTATATATACATAGTGAAGTAATTATTTTTGTTAAGTAGAATGTTTGTATAGTGTGGCAATTGAATTCAGAATAATTCTCAGTCAGTTGTACTAATTAGTTTTACGCAAATTAGGCGTATAGTTGTTTGTATTATTTTATTAATTATTTGTGAACTGCCACCGAAATTCGTCCCATCGACAGTAAATAATAGGCTGACATTCATACGTTAAAAAAGAGCAACAGGGATACATATATAACAATATCAATCCCATATCAGCAGTTTTTAAAAGTTAGGCTTCCATTTACACCATGTTGTTACGCATGCTGCATAGCAATTAGGGTTTCTGTGACAATTTTCATTACAACTAATTTTATATTCGCTGAAGTTTGTTTAGATCAAATTTATTTGAACAAACAATTACCTCCATTTTTTAGGGATAGTCACAACTTAATTGATATAAATTCCGGTTTATCTAGACCAATTTTATTATTTTTATTTTTAAATTAATTAATTAAATTAAATTAATAAATTTTAAATTTATGCACAGTATTTTTGTATGTTAATTAAGAAATGAAACAGAATTGATTTTTAAATACTTTAAAATTTTAATTCAACACATTTCTATTACAGATTAAGATGTCTTAAAGTTAGCAAAGACAATCTGGTAGTTATAAATGATATCATAGTTATATTTATCTGACTTCATATAATTATAAATGCACAAACACAGCCAAATTATTCATAAATAATTTATATATATTGCCAAAATTCTTCTACAAATATTAACCAAATAGCTTTGCTGTATAAATAAATTTTTCTTAGAAATTATTTACTTCATTGTACTCCTGATGAAGTCTTAGGCGAAGGAGGAAACGTTTTGTTAATTTTTACATTAGTTTTTATTAAAATGAAAATGGACTGCCAGACGTGGAAGATCGTAGTTTCGACATTTTATTGGTAACAGAAACGCAATTTAAGGGTGTAAGCAAATTATAAATTAACAATTGAAGCTTTTATTACACAAATCATGTGAGTAGCAAAGGACTTGGTGGCACCGTTGTAATAATACGACAAGGCCTTAAGGAGCTGAGAATTAATAAATAAAAAACCGAGCAACACAGTAGCTACCAGCCTCATTGGGAAATATAATGACTCATGCGAAACTCACGTTGATAACAGTAATATTTATTTATTAATGGATTGTGTTTATAATAAGGAATTAAGAACTGCATAGAAATCACTGAGTATATATTTTACATGTATATAACGGATCTCTGCGACTTACATAATAAATAAAACTATTTAATTTCATGGTATAACATATTTCAGGTTACAATTTATCTTTGGTATAAGTCTTGGAAGTTTTCCAATTGTTTGTTTATATCATTTTACGGCACAAACGAGACAGTTTGTGGTGGAGCCTCCTGTTGAACAAGTAGCCTGTAGTAGCTGTGCATCACCATCAAGTAGTAAACATCCAGACCTGAAAAATATAAAAATTTGGAAATTCTCCAAGTTCTATTCACATTATGGATAAGAGCAAGTAATAACAATGGTCAAAGAAACGACCGATTTTCGTTTGGCTGTAATTAAAATTTTGTTCGAAAGCAGCTTGGACGAGTAAACTCTTAGAAATAGAACTGAACCTTGGCTGTCAATCGTGTATAATGAATATATACCATCAACAAGAATAACGAAATATTTTAAATTTATATTTAACTTGACAATGAATGGATGACGATAAGTTTCTTTCATCGGAAGTGACATGAATTCCTTTTACGTAGAATTTGGTAAATTTCTAATGAGGTTGTTTAGCGGTAGTGGGTTTAATTAGAATCTCCATGGTTCACACAAATAATTCCAGAAAATGGTCCGATAAAGTCATTTTATCTCCAATTTTCCAAAATTGACCAAGTAATACCGAGGAAAATTGGCCCTTTTGATTCCAAGTAAGCTGTTGTACTTGAAGTCGATTCGGTCCTCCACGGGAATATACCCGTGAAGCCTATTAACGATTACTACTTATTTCCGATTACTTCAAAAACATATGACTATTTATGGTATATGATAATCTTCTAATAGTGTTCGCAGTTTTTAGTAAGTGCAATTTTTTATATAAATAAAAAAGAGTCTCCTCCAGTTCGTCTCCGACGCAAAACTGACAACCGCAGTTTGAAACTATGATCACAAATTGAAATTTCAAACTCATTGTAATCAAACTATATAAACCAACAAGCTGACGCGACCATAAATTAATAAAAAAAATTATTTAAATAGTGTACCGAAATTGATCACTGACGAAGGCTGGGTTTAGTCCTCAGGCTGATATAATTGCTCATTATTTTTTCCATAAAATATAGTTTTCAATTCAAGATTTTTATTAGCTTATCTCCTCTGGCATTGTCAACAATTTTCACGTTTAATATTCTTGAAATATTTCTCCTCGCGTCGTATTTGGTTCACTCTGGCTGATAATCCTCATGGAATGGCCACGCATTACGTCGGATTCACTTTGAAAATTACCTATTTGGATGGCACCAGGTGCCGCCACCAGGTACAGAGGCTGTGTCTCTTGGTACTTAAAGTAAACCACCAGAGAAAGTGGTATGAGGGCCGAGAACATAATCCTGACAACCACAACAGTCACAGCCCACTGCATCACCATTCCGGGCCTCCTCTGTAGGAAAATAAAAATAACAATAATATTGTGTTTTAAAGGGAAATATAAATATGGAAAAGAAAATTGTGAAAAGTAGTGACGCAGTATTATTGTTGAATAATAGAATCAAAGCATGGTAAAACGGTAAACGTGAACAATTACGAGGGTTAAATCAACCGTATTCATATGGTGTGAAAATAGTAAAACGTTGCGATAAATATAAAGCAATTTTTTAAATACTTGTAGAATATTCTGTTAGAGCAACGTTGGATATAATCGTTAGAATTTGTTTTTGGATAAAAGTAGACATAATTGTTGAAATTTTGGAAAGTTATTGGTCGAAAGGAATTGTACGTAAACGATATTGTAAATGCATTTCATTCGTAAAAAGAGTTGTGGTATTTGGTTGAAAGATAAGTTTTCGAAGTACGAGTAATATAGAACTTGTTAATTAAGCTATTGATTTACTTTCTAAATTGGAAGAAATTATTACACGAACAAACTTTAGTATAAAAATGAGAATGAATCCTTGAAGAATTTCCTACGTGAAACTTTAGGTAAACTCCCAATATTATATACTTGAAATTAAATCGGCTTGTGATGTAAATGTAACGAGAATAAGAGATGTTACAAGTTCAAGTATTGCTATACGCAAGAAAATATCAAACATGCCGGATCGAACATCGCATAGTTACATCACTAAACTTTTCATACCTTAAAAAACTTAAAAAATATGCATTGGGACAAATAAAATAAAATAAATAATTGTGAAGAAACGTGAATATATAAATGACTAGATACAAATCCCTCTAAAATTGAAACTGTGAAACTATGATAGATAGAAGCTTATTTTACCTGTTTTATGCCAACCAATAGCGATGAACTCGTAACAACGAGTAAGATACCCAAGGTTAAAGTTACAAAACCAGCGACATCTACAAAAAAAGATTGTAAGTCATGTCTTTAATTTAAAAACTTAGTAGATATATAAAATATATTTAAAACTTAGTAGATATATAAAGTTATGTGATCTCTTAAGAAAAAATTAATTCATTAGAAGATAAAATAGCCAAATACATACAAAAGGAGTGATGATATAAATACCAAACAACGTTTCTTCAGGTGCTAAGAAATCTAAAAAACACTTGAGTCTCCAGAGACACAACTGTTCGTCAAATGTATTATGCGGTTGTATTGCTCTAGGCTATTGAGTTTTCTTAGCACCTGAAGCAGAGAACAAGGTTTCCAGAAACGTTGTGTGGTTTTTATATCATCACTTATTTTGTATGTATTAGGCTATTTTGTCTTATTATTAATTTTCAAAACAGACGTATATTTTTCATTATATATATTGTCATGTATGTTTTCTATAAATTTGCATTAGTCTCGATACTTGTGATCTGAAATATTAATTTAGGGTTCGAACGCAGTAACGTATAAGAACGTCCTTTATTAAAAAGTATAACATTAATTTGCTGATTAATGAAGGACAGGTACGCAATAAACTCGGATGCGGCACAACTCGTTTGCCGGTTTAATTAATGACATTGGGTAGAAACGGCAAAATGGTGTCACAGATGGCTCTGCTTGTAGACGATTCTTTAGAAAACCATCAGAACAATGTTGACAGAGTTTAATTTAGAGAAGGTGCTTACAGTTGTCTTCGACTGTTAGGACTAATTTATATTTTTGGGACGTGTTCGTCGTATGAGGTGAATCAGTAATATTATAACATATATTTTGAACCCTACTCAATGTTTTGTGATCATTTTCGTTGTACTTTTGTAGTAGCTGCGAGTAGTTGACCCGATAGTAATCGTTGAGCCACCGCGATCAATGAGAGTGATCGGGAAATAAACATTAGAGTGATTACTGCTGCACTGTGAACTTCTGCTCTCGGATACAAACAGATTTATAAGTCAAGAAACAGCATTATTCAGTCTCGTGTTTCAACTATTGAAGACATAAAAATTGAAGGTTAATAGAAATTAACGTTTTAGATCTATATATATATATATATATATATATATATATATATATATATATATATGTCTCAAAATCACAGCTATAATTCAGTATTCCCCGCTACCCTGAGAAACTGAGATTTTTAAAACATTTCAAAATTAATAATAGTCATAAAATCTCGTAAACGGCTTGGTTTGATTAAATCCAATTTCATTAACTATTACACTTAACCCTATAATAGTGGTAAGACCAAAGGAGTTTTTGGAAGCCTTTCTGTAATACCAACTTGAATATAGGGACGAAATGTAACAAAAAATAAGTGGGATGAAAATCGAAACAATTTTAAAAATGTTATAACAAATTTGTGCAGCTGTATCCTATTATTTAATTTATTTATTTCCAAATTATAATGTTTCAGTTTCTTACCTAGCATCCATTTACTGCAGCAAGGTTCCTTTGCTGCTGGCTGGACGACTGCAAGGTAAATATCATATGCATAACATTTAATTTGTCTAGAATAAAAGTTACTTGAATGTTAATATTTATTTATGTTTACTGATCAGAATGCGTGTAATTTTAAGGTTATTCAAATTTTCTTTTCGGATGTCTTAAATTAATTACATCAAAATCTTCATCATAATTATTAGAACACGTTTAACAGGATGTAGCCTCACTCATTTTATAATTTTTTCTCTACGTTTTACTATTTTAAATCTAAAGGTTCTTATTGTCTAATGGAAAATAACTTATATTTAGTATTTATTTTGTTGCATCCAAGTTATTACCATATATATATATATATATATATATATATATATATATATCAGCTGATGAATTAATTATTACCTAAATTTGAATGGCGTTTTGTTCAAATGTTTCAAACTTTTCTTGTATATTTGCCCCGAAATATTCTTATAATTTATATTATTTATGTTTTAAACCCCAAACGTTTAATAAGCCTCAATTATTTAACACCATCTGGGTGCCCGGCGTTGCCCGAGATGTCATTTATTCATAACCCCCGATTTTTTCGTTATTTTTATGTAACGCTACTCGACCCCTTGTCCCTAAATGTGTTATCGGCCGGTTGCATTGTTTGAAAATTTCTATCCCCGCCCAACCCCGAACAAAACCCAGTTTGTCACAATGAAACCGAGCGACATCCATAACTGCAGAATTGTTTGGAATCACGCTCGGTCTATTCGCGTTATTTATATGTAAAGCTTCACCAACCCCCCCCCCCCACCTCTAAGCGTGCTCCCCTCCCATGCACATAGGAGTTGAAGTTATACATACAGAATTTATTTAGAAATATTATGAGTATTATTGACCCCAAAAAATATTTATTCGACGCAAATATGGACAGGTTAACATTTTTTAACATTTCTACGCCCGCCCACGTCCGACCAGCCCTCCCACCCCCACGCACCTCCGCGCGCTACCCAGCGTACTATGTACAATATCGACCACACGAACATTTATTTTTTGCATTTGTGGGTATTAAAGTAAAGTGATAGAGGACTTCACGGGCGTGGTAACTGGATACGATTCCATATAATCGACAGAAAAGCATTAAATTCTTTATTAATAATTGATAACTATTTACAGCCGGCCTGCTGGCATTGCCTTTGCATCACAGAGGTCCCAATACAGTCTTGGAAGATGCCAGTCTGACACTCTTATCGGTAGGTCAAGGCATTCAATGGGCTTTAGATATAATGAGCCATCAAATAAAAATAATTATTTACATGACTTCATATCTCTGATCTAATCTAAAGGGGAATGAAATGTCAAGATAGTTCCATATGAGTAGGTAATATTTTTTATCTTAATGCATTTCTTGAGTCCTCAACTGACATGCAGAAAATAACTTTTGGAATAATCATATATTGAGAAAACAAATAACAGTTTGTTAATAATAAAGAATATGTTCATATGTAAAAAAATCACAAAGATGGTAATCATCTTACATGTGCATTTGTAGACATAAAACACATTTTATTTTTCATTTGTTCCATTTTATCAAGAAAATGATAAGGAACCACAGTTTAGTGAAACAAAGGTAATGAAATGTTGAAAATTTACTAATTGTTCATCTTCCGGGCTTTAAAACGTCAGAAGGATGCCTAAATTAGACAAAGACGGTTACAGTACCGGAAGATATCGATCTGATCAGTGATTCATAATGTGATTAATAATGTGTCGTTAAAAAAATAGTTACGTCAGTAAAATTTAATCACGTTGACTCCTATACAGGAAGTTTGTTTCAACAGCTGGCGTACATCATCACTAAAGAATTTACTAGAGATCTCGTTATTTTCGATTAGTTGTTAGTAGAAATTCATGAAATTGTTAAAGAAATGCATTTTTTGAGCGGTTGGATATTACACACGTCGTATAAAATGATTAATTAATCATTATCTATTTTGGACTGGCATTTTGCATAAATGTTTCAAACTCTTCTTGTAGATTTTCTCTGATATATTCTAATAATATATGATCTTATTTATATTTAAATATAGTTAGGTTTCAATTATACAAAATAAGTACATTTCCATTTTATTATTAATTTTGATCGTTGAAGATGACTTTGGCAATTGAAGAAGTCATATGTATATTGAAGAAACTAAATTTTAATACAGATACAATTTTTATAATCGTAATAGTAATTCTTATTTAATAAACTTATATATATATGTAATGGCCAAGCTATCAAGAAATTAAAATAAAACAAGCAACATGTAACTGTTAAAAATTAATAATAAATTAAAATCTAACACCTGTAATGTTTTGGAAGGTCATTAAATATAGATTAAAATTAATTAGGGCCTCGGAACGTTCCCTGTGGGCCACCAACCAGCGATTTTTAAGCTGAGCAATAATTTGTCAGTGCAATATAACAGTTTTTGAGTTACTACAATTGTCATAATTGTTGTCGATTTTTACTACCTGTGCTTGAACTGGCTCGAAATCTATCAAATCCCCTGACCATCCAGATTCCTTCCGCTACCATGGCCATTCCTGTTGCCTGTTGGATGGGAAAATAAGACAAAATCTCAAAAGAAGAAAAAAAAAAAATTTATACTGATAACATCGGTTTGTATGGTAATGTATCAGCATTTTATTTGCATTACTAGAATAATTAGGGGAAAATATTGGCAGATTAATTCAAGTGTTCTTAAATATATCGTGACACACTCAATCAAATTTTGTTTATATTTTTTTCCTTGTCTGCATGTTTCCTTTAATTCGCGTTACAACGTATCTGATGAAACACAATTAAGGTTTTTGTGAATATGCTACTTGAAAATTAACATTCTAGAAATTTCAAATTACTTAAATTAATTTAGTTTTAATACCTGCCAAATGCACCAAACGTCTCAAAACTGTAAAAATCTTAAGAAACCTATTATATTTATATTACATAATTAGGGCATATATTTCTTAAATTGAATATTAAAAGTACTTTAAATCGGTCCTATTTGTGATTTAATTATGTAACAAAATTCATTACCAATTTTTAAGTAAATAAGTAAATTATAGCCATCGGGATAAAGTGTACTTATCTTTGTTGTTCGAAAGGTTTGCTACACATATAACGGCATTAGGACATCTTAAAATAGAAATTCTTGGCTTATCCCTCAACAAAAGATTCTTCCCAATCGAGGGATTTATACAGAAGACTTAACTTGTTTGAACCAAAACAAAGAAGTCGATCAGAGAACTAGGATTAAACATTCGAAAAATTGATCGTTGTATATTTCCGAACTCACCACCATGGATGCGTTAATCAATACTACTAGACAAGTCTCTTATGGACTACAATACTTCTAAGGGCAAGGAAGAAGGATGTAACACAGTAATAAGCAACATACTGAAGAAACCAAGCAACACCTATTAATATTGATGTATCTAAGAGAAAGAGTGGAACGGGATGTGCCTTCACGTCCAACCTAGGAAGTAGGAACTATAGAATCAGCTAAAATGGCACTAAAATTCGCCGAAGAACAAAAAATTCAAAATTTAGTAATATTAAGTGATTCCATAGATGCATTAAATAAAATGGCGGATTATAAGCACATATCAATGAGCTTAGAAGAAATAAGAGACATATTACAAAGCCGTGAGATCAGGAACGACGAAATGAAGATAGAGTGCACATAGGTCAATAAGAGGAAGTCATTGCTGATACTATGGCAAAAGATACAGTAAGAGACTGCATTCAAGTATAAAAATATGAATACTGAATCTGGATCTAGCGACGATTTGTGAAAGGTTGATGGAGAAAAAATAGAAGAATAAAAGGAATTTAACCCAAGAAGACATATTTTATGAGCAAATGGGATGTATAAAGTACCCTATAGTTTCCAACTAACCAAAAAGAAGACAATTAGTCGTCCTAGTGGGGGTACGTGCAGAGTAAACCGTAGAAAACCCGCATGTCTGAACCAGTTTAGGAGGCAGCTGGCCGACTATTCAAATAGAAATAGTGGACAACTCTTACCATATGCCCAAGGGCTGCGATCCTGGAACACACTTCTCAAAACAAGCCGAGGTGCCTCGACTTGTGGGAACCTTAGTTAAAAAAAACCAGAGAGAGAAGACGGAATCCCCAAAGGAAGGTTTATTTGTGAGAGTTAAGAACTGCTCTTTATATCATATTTTAAAAGAAAAATTCTGATATGCTTATATAATTCTTTTACCGAAATTATTAATGTTAATGACAATAAATTAAGGGAAACGTCAATGGAAATAAATTCAAAATTGTCCATAATTTTAGTTTATAAAAATTGAGATAGAGTCAAATATGTTCCTTTTATGTTATAAGAGATGTTACTGAAAAAAAAACTTGTATTTTCAGAGCAATGATGTTTACAATCAAAAACCGAACACCGTCAAATAATGACGACTAAGAAGAAGAACCGTTCATCATACTCACGAGAGTGACCCATCCGATGATCTTAGCTCCCGTGGTCAGAGAACAACCGCAACAACATTGCCTCAGAGGATACTGCATGTTTCCTGCAACACAACACATTCATTGGGTTGCTTCAGTTAAATGTTTTGTTTAGCTTGAAAGCAAAACACTTAAAGTGATTTGGCGTTACCATTCCTTGGCTGTATTTTGAAAAATTCATTAACATTTGCATAAGTTCAATTTTTTTTTATTATGGCAACAGGCTACATGAGGGTGATCCACATTGGGCAACTCCCCTTTAATAGCATAGGAAGGGATTTGAAAGGGGGGATGCGGAATGGTAGAGGAAGGTAGCCAAGGGTTAACTAGGGCCCCCGGGCTATATTTTAAGGATCCTACCCGGCATTCGCCTAAAGAAATGCAGGAAAAACCCTAGACAACCTTCATCAGGTAGGTCGGGCATTGGGTACTTGTCCCACGCCCTTCCGATAGCGGGAGAGGAGTTTGCTCAGAAAACACCTGCGAATTAAAAAAATCGTAAACCTATCTGATTCGCTCACTTTATATTACATTTCTATGATTTTTTTAATAAAAAATGTATATACTTATAATTTCTCCGTGCATAGTTTAATCTGAACCGTATTCCCTCTTGACATCCAAACATAAAATCAATGGTTGAGTTTTGT
Source organism: Zhengitettix transpicula (assembly GCA_037074705.1). Classification (NCBI taxonomy): domain Eukaryota; kingdom Metazoa; phylum Arthropoda; class Insecta; order Orthoptera; family Tetrigidae; genus Zhengitettix; species Zhengitettix transpicula. The sequence goes on from CM073593.1 coordinate 74,016,357, forward strand.
CGCCCTGTGTTTATATTGTAATTACAAGACAATTAGAGATCTGCAGAGATCTTAAAGCTGCTTTGATTGAATACTTGGGTGGACGTCACAAGAGTTACATAATAGGTGTGCCACATGGTTCATTACTAGAGCCCTTTATAGCATATATTTTGTATTATTTCAGAGTCAGTTAATAATATCCATAACAATTGCACTGCTTCATTTAAGTAATGCGTTTAATTTCCGAATATCCTAAAGAAAATATCAAATCTGCAATTACAATGTAAACACCTATTTTACTTGAATTGAGTCATATCCGGTCGTGAATCGTTAGATTTTGTAATATATCCCTAGAACTGAAGACGGAAAGTGTATTATTGATAAAAAGTGAGCACGGATTTAGATTTGAGTACGGAAACAATTAAAAGATTCGGCGATAATGATACAAAAGATAAAAGAAATTGTGTTAATGAGCACAGAAACCCATTCAGCAATAATATTAATAATACACTATTCTAGTGGACACATGCTTTAAAATTATTAAAATTAACAAATAACTATGTTGACATTTTTTTACATTTCATTAATCCGATTTTTTTCTCTATTTCATCAGTTTGGTTGGCCGTTATGTACTTCTTATTTACTTTTTATGAACGCTAAATTGTTTTACTTAAATTATCCTGATATTATTAATGATAAAGATAGCGACATACAGTCAAACGCTTATGACTTTTGTCTCCTGACGAGTGCATTTGTGTCGCTCTAGGCTTCTCTTAGCACCTGAAGAAAGCGACAAGGATCCCAGAAACGTTGTAAGAGGTTTTTATATTATCACTTAATTTGTCTGTACTTGGCTATCTTTATTATTATTATCCTGATATTACATTTAATTTCCATATCCTTTTACTTAATTTATTTTACGGTCACCTGTTCGATATGTCCTGTTTTATAAGTTGTAAAAAATTATAAACAATGTGACATTTGAATCAGAATAAATGAAACCGAAACACACAACGGGACTTTTAATAACTGAATAGGGACATGGAGATACAATATGGTGGTTGTATTAAGAAAATGCGAGGGAAAAAACATTAAACTTCAATTTGGTAATTTTTCTTTTCCAAAATAAAATTAATATTTGAACTTCTTCTTCAAAAACTTTGAAAATGTTTCCTTAATTTTCAAATATTGATTTAAATAGATGAGACAGGGAATGTGGTCGTACGATAAACTTAAATATCTTTCTTCTCTTTTAATCGTCGAAGTACTGTTTTATTTTAATTAATTTTCGTAGTTAATCTTTTCCAATAAATGCTACGAAATTAAACTGGATTGCTTAAGTAAATATTTATTCGATTTTCGGGAAATTGTCACAGACTAAAAGGAGGGATTGAATTTAGAATCTCTACCAGAATTAATATAATCATCAACGTCGAAAAGTCATGTTTTATAATTTAATGTAGGATAAAATTAAAGGAATCCAAAGTTTTCTAAATTTAAGACTGTTGTATAGAAGAAACATGGGGAATTCCCGTGCAACAGAACTACAGTACCGTTCTGATTACAGGAAGCTCAGAGCAATTGTCTCATTCTGCTCGTAATATTGAGCTAACAAAGGGAACATGAAGACCCGAATCGGCGCGGGAAGGCTGTTTAGTCACCTCGACACAAAACAAACACGTCATCTGTCTGTAATACGAAAGAAATTCTGTGACGATTACTCAATTCAATGAATGGTCAATGCTACGGACGTTCATCTTCATTTCAGTGAAAATGCGTGTGGTGGAAAGCAACTGTTCTGAAAAATTCAACCATCGTGATCACTTTCTGCTAAACCTGTGTTGTAGAACTTCCATTTACCATTGAAAAAAAATGGTGAAGTTTTCTCTTATTGGTATCATAACAATTTATACGTTTACATAGATTCGCACGAATTGCCTTTTAATTCCGAACAATCATATTCCCACCAGAATGCATCCATCATAAAACCGAGTAGGATTTGATGATGTAAGACTTTTAAATACGTTGGACAATTAACACAAGTCACATTATTCGTCAGTGTCCTATTGAATTGAAAGCAAATAAGTCATTGGACCTGAAGGGGAAAGTGATCGATCAATACGAATACATCAGCAGTAACGGAGAATTGGACTCTAAAATATGGCGAAAAGTGAAACTGAACTCGAATAAATGTGGCAAGGGCGTTGACAGTGACAGAGCTCAGAAAATGGAAGTTGTGGATGGATGAGCCGATAAAGTGACTGTCGCGGTCCAAGCGATTACTCAAGCGGAAAAATATGAAAGGTGGCTGCAAATACATTCTGCAGGATTACCAGACGTAGACAGGGAAAGGATAGTGGATAATTGACGGTGGGCAAGATTTTTTGGAATAAAGGAAAGTGAAAACATCTGTACCTCCTTTGCAGAGGTTCCTTTGCGGCGATGGCTGGTCACCTGCTAAGACGAGGATGCTGTGAGTCCTGCTGATGGCACAGGAAGTGTGCAGGAGGCAGCAAGTGGTCCAGAGGGGCGTGACGCTGGGTCACGAGGTTAACTCGGACAACTTTAAGCGTCGCTCCACTGCCCACGCATTCGCAACTTAACAATCCGAGCTGTTTGTCGCAGAGCCGCGTGGAGGAAGGACGGTCGAAGCCCGGAGACGCGTCCCCAATTCTGCTGGTCGGGTTCGAAAACAAAAGTATTCATCAAGAAAGTAGCATTTCCTCTCTCCTCATTCACCACAGCTGAAAGTGATTGCGAATGTAGAAAAATAACTAATTCAAATGGTTTTCTACTCTAAATTATTTGAAGTAGGTCTCTGACAATGTCGTAAATAGTACTATACTATATATGAGTAATAGTACTATATTATGAAATCAACGTAAGCTGAAGTTTTTAATATAGTTTATATATGACTTGGCTTTCCCAGGAAAGGTTTATGTAAATTGGAGAACATCCACAAAGAATTTACTTCAGAGAAAAAAAATACTCTAAGAGAAGAGTAATTTTTGACGACCGTATGCCCAAGGTCTGCGACCCCGGAACATACACCTCTCAAAACAGGCCGAGGTGCCTCCGCTTGTGGGAACCTTAGTTCAAAAACGGAGAGGAAAAGGCATCCCCAAATGTAGCCCCTTCGTATCTCTCCTAAAAGGTTCGACCTGCGAGAGAATATCCCTCCCAGGTTACCTGCGAGAGAATTCTCCCGCCGGGGAGATATTCAAGACGTTTCACAAGATTTGATATATACAAAAAGATATCTAGTTACACAGGGAGCGATTAGGCATGATAAACATTAAATCTAAAATGAACATGATGTTCATCCAATCAAATCCAATTAATTTAGAATATGGTTTGCCTCAAAGATTGGTACTAAGCTTGTAAAAATCTCATAGAATACAATTTATAATTAAAATAATTTGGTCATGTATGTCGAATTTACAACAGAAAACAAATATTGCAATATCCAATTTAAATTTGTACCCTATAGAAAATAATAAATTAATAATGATAAATATCCATGAGATACGTTACACAGGATATACGCAGAAATTAATAGAAATATATTTCTTCAGCAAATAGTTGTAAATTTTGGGGTTAACCAACAATATCCATAGATTAAAATGCTCCTACTGTGTTGATGAGTGACTTAATGTAGAGAATTAGGTGAATAGAGCGGCTGACTTCCCCGTACCATGAAGCATGTCAACTTTTCAATGGCCTAAGCCCCCTTCCTGAAGCCAGAGCAGATCTACATCCCGTGACGGCCTTCTACGCAGTATATATGTATCTATTGTTGTTACTTTGTTAACGTTTCGGTGGAAACAATAACAACTCATAAGTAGAAGTGAAATGCAATATTGCACCTTGCTGGTATCAGGAACTACTCATGAAACATTTGAAATATAATGAGAATATTTTTCTTTATAACAATTACAATAATAATGACTGACTAAACAATGTTTATTAAAGATGTGATATTTTTTAAAAGTAATAATTAATTTGGTATTTCCCTGAATTAATGGTGTTGGTTTTAAAAAATTTGAACACATCCAGCTTACAATGACACACAGGTGTCGTCCCTGGCGATCTCCGCTGTTCTGCAGGCCCTCTGTTGTTGTACCAAAACTTCGGAAATTCAAATTTTATAACTTACTTTTGTCAGGTATCCAATTTCAAAAAGAAAACAATTCCACAAAACCGATCCTTCGCCAACAATCAACCGAAGAAGACTCCTTTAACAACAATCTCTTCTCCCCCAGCGATAACCTTTTCGCCAGTGATAATTATTAAGTACCTCAAAGAGTATTCACTACAATAATGTATTTTAACGTACGAATCTCTTAGGAACAGCCTGTTAATATGGAGTAGCAAAGTTAAAGTGAGCGATATTGTCTGTTACATGCATTAATTTATTTGTGACGGTGACAAATGTGGCATAGGCTGAGGCAACCTGGTCATATGGATAATTTGAGTGGCCTTCATCTGAGATGTAAAGAGAGTAAGTCCAATCTAGTGCTGCGATCTGAGTGTCTGTCTCTCAAATGAAAGACAGGAAAACATTTATCATATACCCAATCTGCCGTTTCAGATTTCGTTGATGTTGCGGGGGCTGCTTGCGAGGGCTATTCTCTCGCAGGCAGAACCTTGAAGGAGAGATACGAAGGGGCTACCTTTGGGGATGCCTTTTCCTCTCCGTTTTTGAACTAAGGTTCCCACAAGCCGAGGCCCCTCGGCCTGTTCTGAGAGGTGTATGTACGGTAAGAGTTGTTCGCTATTCCCATGGGAATAGTCGGCCAGCTGTCTCCTAAACTGGTCGAGGCACGGAGAAGGGAATGCTGCGTCCCCACAGCAAACTCCTCTCTCGCTATCGGAAGGGCGTGGGACAAGTACCCAATGCCCGACCTACCCGATGCAGGTTTTTCTAGGGTTTTCCCTGCATTTCTTTAGGCAAATGCCGGGTAGGATCCTTAAACCATAGCCCGGGGGCCCTAGTAACCCTTGGCTACCTTCCTCTACCCTTCCGCATCCCCCCTTTCAATGCTATTAAAGGGGAGTTGCCCAACACGGATCACCCTCATGTCGCCTGTTGTCCTAAAAAAATTAATAAAATTTCGTCGACGAAATTTTTCACTGATGCCTACACGTAATGTCTCAATAAACGTTTCAGGAAGCGTGTTTTTGTAGACATCCATACTCTGTCTTACGAAGTAGAGCTCTCCAGGAAAATCCTGTATTCGTTGGCATTTTGCCCTGGTAGGACTTTTATGAATCATATTCTTTTCTTAGTACTTTCAATTATCACATTTAAGCAAATAAGTTTTAACTAATTTCACTGTTCAAAGTTTTAACAGTGTACCTTTAAATATTATGTTACAAAATATGTAATTTCGCCAGTTCTGACGAATTGATGTCTATTCCTGAGTAAGGGTGAAAAATAGTATTTATTGTGAAAGAAACGTTCTGTTAAGTCATCAGAATATTTGGAGTTCAAACGTTGGGCTTGAGACTGGTTGTCTGCGACTAATCAGATGGTATTCTTAATGGCTGAAAAGGATATAGGAAGATTGTTACCAGGGATCAGATCTTGCGTAAATGGTTTTTCTGGAAATTTTTTACTACTCTGAACAAGTACTTAACAATCCTCAGCAGCGAGGAAAGTCCTACCTTCATGATCATCATTTACAACTGATACTCTCGCCACCCGTTTCTTCCCCCCCCCCCCTTTTTTAACAATTGAATCGCTGTTTGTTTTTTCCAGGTAATCCTTTGGTATGTTGGTAGTCCTTTCTGGGTCGCGTTACCGTTGGTGGTGGTGGGGAGAGCTCAACCTTGGACTATCCAATCCTGTCGCAGTTGGAGAGGTTCGTGAACGCTTCTGCTACGCGGTAGTGGCCATTGACAAGCTTAGAAGAGTCAACAACAGCTTCAACCAAGGTTTCAGGCTAGCAGTAAGTAACTGTAGTTATTTACTACCAAAATATTTCATCATGCAACAGTGGTGCAGAGGAGGAGGTGAATGGACGTCAATAATCAATGAAGAACTGTTCCATGAAAACTATCACGCGGGAGATATCAATGTCCATCGAGTTGACTTATAATATTATCTACTGGTTAACACATACACAATATTAGTGAAATTAATTTTTATTCTCTAATAATATTTTGTAAAACAGGTTTCAATAGTGGCAGTGTACTGGAAACAGTTCTTTTTCAAAATATACACACCATCATGACACTTGAAAGTTTGATAAATAATATTGTGAGGTGAAATATACTATCATTTTTGTGGAAACGATTATGTTCGTGGAAACGATTATGTTCGTGAAAACTTCAGAATTATGTAAGGAACTTGGAGTATTAGAGCTAAGATATATTTGTTATTTACATTAGTCTTCAAATGACGAACTAGGATACGTCAACTAATCATAAAAGTAACAAATTTGTACTCAGACGCACAATAATATTAATATAATACACAAATTAACAAAGATCACTTAAAATTTAACAATGTTTTTGACATCTCCAGAGGAATTCGTCTGCTAAAGCAACGGAAAGTAGGTTTTAGTTTATTGTTTTGGAGCAAGTAACTAAATTTTAAGGGTGCATTAAATTAAATTAATATTATACCAGACACAAATTAACCACACTGGTGTCATGAAAATGTTTTAAGAATACATACCTCTAAAAATGATCAGACTTCATAGTGTTCATGGAAATCTTAAATCCAATATTTCAAAACCCAATAGTGCAGACTTAATTAAAACATTTATTATATTTGGTAGCTTTCGACTCCGTGAATTATACTCATCCAACACATAATACTGATCAATAGCGTATTTCAAAATTTTTATTAAATCCTACAACACCGGAAATTATAATTTTAGTTCAGCAACGAATAGTACTGTACTTTTAATTCATTACTAGTAAAATTTAGGAACATTAAACGAAATTTACGAAATACCAATTGATTCTTCACATATCTGATTTTAGCGCCATTTATACGTATATACAGACCTCTCTCGACTCTGCTTTAACTTATTCAGTTGTCAGTAACTCTGAAATATTTCTAAAAATTAATTTTAAAAGAAATTAGCCTCCGAGAAATCTCCTTTTGATTTATTTTTAAATCCATACTATTTCTGAAACCTATCTGTGAATATATTTTGTGAATAATGTATACATAAAATATTATTCGTATAAAAATTCACGTCTGACTGAAAATTAATAATGTGAAAAATATCCAAATACAGACCTAGAGCGACACAACCGCAATCGTCAGTTGACAAAACTCTAGGCTCTTCTTAGCACCTGAAAAAAAGGGACAAGGATCCCAGAAACTTTGTGTGGTATTTTTATTATCACTTATTTTGTCTGTATTTGGCTATCTTTATTATTATTATTTTTATTGGTATAGCCTAGTGTAATGATACACATTACATTAAATATATTGTTCTCGGAGTTCAACCGGGTTTTGCATAATTATAGTAGAACGCAACGTTTCGACGACTAAAAGCTCTGTCGTCATCTTCGCCTAGAAGCTTTTAGTCGTCGAAACGTTGCGTTCTACTATAATTATGCAAAACCCGGTTGAACTCCGAGAACAATATATTGAACAACTGCACCGGGAAAGGCTTCAATCTTTGATCACGTTACATTATATTTCGCCAGCGAAAAAGAGAGAAAAGGGAAGAAGAAATCTGAGACTGATGCGTTGCATCTTTGAGATTTTGAGTTAGTAAGTTGTTATTATCTTTGTTGGTGTAGTTGTTCTTGAGATATCGTGTGTGGATCATTGTAGAATAAAGGAAAAGTAACTAAACCGTATTATAATTTACGTGTCACTACACTAGTAATTCTTTGGTTAAATGAAAAATGTTGTCACATCTCATCATTTGACATAGTGAATTCTTGTAAATAATAAACCCAAAATGGCAGTTGTTCAGTTGAAATATATTTGGTAATGAAACCGGAATCCGTACTAACATCTTAACTGTAAAGTTTTTCAGGGAATTTTAGAGTGTAGAACTTAGGCGAATTTGTGTCCAAGTAATCGAGATGCTTAATTACTCAAGTGTTTACCAAAATGATCAGGTTTATTATTTATAAAGTTTTTTTAGTTTAATGTGTTATTTAGTAAATACAAATGTTGTTTGAACAATAAATCACTTCATAAAAGATTCCGATACGAGTGCATAATAATTGTTCTGAGGCAGCTTCTGTCAAGTAACACTAAAATATTATTTTGGATGCTAATTTTTGTGACATGTTTATTGCAGACGGGTCTTGCAAGGGATCGTGAATAATCTTCTGACAACAAGATGATGACGCTGAAGACATGTTGCGGGTGCTTCACCCTGAAAACAGGCGCATACATTGCGGCCTTTCTGTTTATGGTGAGTACTCGCCAAAATTAGGAATTCATCACTGGGTATAAAACATTAAATTCTCCCCTTTTCCAACGCCATTGTATCTCCTCGCTATATGGAATATTATATATATTAATACCTGAACATGTGACTTTACGTTGTATTCCTTATAGCACTGACCAATGTAGAGTTGGGAGCGCTACCGTTGGTTGAAGTCGTGTCACTTTGTCAGTGGGTGTATGAGGTTTGTTTGATAAATATGGTAAAAATGTATCAAAAAGATTTTTTTTTCAAAACTTACTTTATTTCTCAACATAGCTTTACACTTGGCACAGGGAGTTACCAATATTTTTCAACACATCACATTTTGTCAAACTCTGCAAGATACTCCGTCACGGCCTCAATAACGTCTTCCTTAGATGAAAATATCTTTTCACCAAGCCAAATTTGCAAGTTCGAGAGCAAGAAGAAGTCACTTGGTGCTAGGTATGGTGAGTAGGGTGGATGAGAAACCGATTCGAATCCCAACTCGTACACTTTGACCAGTGAGACTACTGGTGTGAACGTTGGCTCATTGTCCTGGTGAAAGAGCACTTTCTTGCGTCGTTTCTCAACCAGCACCCGTTTCAAACGATCCTACAGAGCAGCATAATAGAGCCCAGTTATTATTGTGTCCTTTTTCAAGAAATCTATGAATAAATTACCCTGAGAATCCCAAAAGATATCAACTTTCTAACTGACGAAACGATCTTCGCCATTTTCGGTACACTTTCAGCATATTTTTTTTTGCATTGTTTTGATTATTTTCTTGGTCTCTGGAGTGTAGTGATGAATCCTAGTTTCATCGACTGTTAGAGAATCTGCGCAAAAATTATTGTGGGTTACGCTTAACATTCTGCGTTGAAATGTTTTCCGAATCAGTTTTCCGTCCAGGGTCAACAGTCGCGGCACCCATCGCGCACAAAGATTTTTTTCATGGAGGATGAAATGCTCTCGTTCAGTTGAGAAGCCCTCGGCATCAGCTACCTCACGCGCGTCTGAGAATCCCGATCTACGATCTTCAATCACGTTACTGTGAACTTTTTCGATGTTTTCCTGAGTCGTGACCTTAATTTGAGTGACCGGAGCGAGCTTCATCTTCCGCGCTTCTGAGACCTCGATTAAACTCATTAATCTAGAAGTAAATGGTCTTCAATACTAGTGCAGAGTCCGCATGAACTTCATTCAGTTCAGTTGGGGATAAAGCCTCAGTATTTGCTTCGATTCACGTCGTAGGTCCTACATGTAATGAGAAAACATAACGGGAGAATAATTCAATAAATAGACTAGATTAAACGTATTTACTTAACTATTACAAAATTTCAGCAAACTGAAAGTGTATTGAAGAATTTACTTAGACCTTTCGACGAACTATTTAACTATTAAAAGCTACATTAATTAGCGAGTGTTTTAGAAATAAAGTCAAAGGTTTTAAGTTTTTTCTATATCATTTGGGAGACTAGTATAAATATTTATAGCTGAATAACGATTGCTGGATTCACAGAGGCTAAGGTGATGCTTTCATACTTGTAGTTGGGACCGATGTCGCGTGTCGTGCAGATGATGCAAATTTACGGACGCTATGCCAAACGAACTTAAATATTTCGAGTAAGGTAAGGTCAAAATACGTAAGTTTCGGAACTAAGCTTAACAACTTGCTTTCTAATCGGTAGAAATTTTTCCCACTGATCGCTCTTGTAGTTTGAATATTTGGAACGGGTGACTGGAGCGACCCCAGTTACAAACGTGTTTAATGAGTGACGTAGTAAAATTTACATGCACACGTGGACGTATAAAAAGATGCCCGGAAGGAAGATTCGTCAAACTGAGCCGAAGCATGAGAAAGTCTGATGATGATGGCCGTTTTCATCATCAGATAATGAGGCCAGGCGAACAGCTCTCGGATAAGGAAACTTTTCTTAAGATTCTTGGTACTCACATCTATTATGGAACTACTTTCTTACCTCTCCCGTGTCATATTCGCCGTATTTTAGAGTCAGATTCTCAGGAATGTTTCTCATGCGTCATATTCCGTGAACTGTTAGAACTGACCTCGTCTCCCAACCATCGGGAAGTCACTTCCTCAAGAGATGCCAACACAATCAGGCTTCATTCGGCGGAATACCATCATTTTTTATTTATACGGAAATAAAAATAATATTTATTATAAAATAATTTGTTTTTACTATATTTAATGTTTAATAATGGCATTGCAGTTTCAAATATATTGACGAAAGAAATGATTTATTCGACCGTAAATTACGCAGGAATTTTCTTTTACAGTCCTAAATCACTCATTACGTTGACTAATTGCCCTGATATCCCTTCATGACATCTGAATGACAAGCTTCATTACGATTCTTAATATTCAGGCAAAAATTATATTTGAAACAATGTTTATAAACTGTGAATAGATTGAGATTTATTTTCCGTCAGTCCTCGATTGAGGGACAACATATATGAATTATTTTTACAGTAATGTCATATGTACCACATCAGCTCTGCTAGCTACGTCATGATGACGCTAGATAACGTTCCTAGAAAGAGTAACTCGAATCTCATACAGCCACAGTTTCCTCATATGTTGCGAGAAGTTAGTTTCCTGTTTCTCTATAATAAAAATAAAAATGAGGACGACATGTAACACAAAAAAACTAATGAATATGAGTGAATTAAGTTTGACCTTAAGTTATTCAACCAAAATAATACGATAAATGACATTTGTAATGAAATATAGCAGTAACATAATTGTATTTCGAGTGTTGTCAACTGACCAGTGCAGTTGTGTTTCTCTAGGCTCTTCTTAGCACCTGACGAAAGGAACAAGGATCGCAGAAACGTTGTGTTTTTTGTCTGTATTGGCTAACTTTTTTATTCATTATTTTCAATGACACGTACATTTTTGCATTATAATAATTGTATTTCCCCATTTGAGTCTCACAGTATTTATTTGATAAAGTATGTTTTATTATTACCTTTTCATACTGTAACTCCTGATATTTTTTTCTGCCTTTCCTCACAGAGTTTGCATATGCCAGAAATTTCTCTTATCTCCTTTCCGGAATAATTCCTTCATTTAAAGATGTTCTTAACACTTTATTTACCTACACCTTTAATTTTCAACAAGGTTCTGCAACATCTCATTAACATTCCTCTCACCACACGTTTAAAGACAAATTTTATATAGTTGTAGAATCTTCTCCTGTAATCCTAATTTGATGTTGGACACAGTCAAATTTTGGTTCTCGAAGCTTGTGTTCGAGATTCCATAATGTCAAAAGTCTTTTTTTATTCAACAACATCGAATGCCCACTTGACCACTTTCTCCTAAACTCTTTGCCTTAGTGTTACAGTGACAGATTCTCTGACTGCATTAAATTCTGAATATTATCCATTAAAAATTTTGGTAAGTAAGACAGATATTTTTCAAAATACTGTACGCTATGCGCTAGTTTGTTCCATCAGACACCAAATGCTCGTCTACAAAGAGCACAATTGCATTTCCTTTTTGTAAGCTATAACTGCAGTACATTTATTTTGTTACAGATAAGGCAGATAATTGGGATAGTTGCAGTCGGAATATTAATAGCCTACGCCCTTGATAACGAACTCGGTGAGTGTAGTAACAATTAGTTGAGGAATTGTGTGTGAATAGTGGGTGAGTTATTGTCTACAGCTCCAAAGGAAATGCCAAAAAAAAGCATGTTTTCACAAACTTTCGGAAATTTTTCATTGATAAGTGTGAAGAAATCTTTAGGATAAGCTTAGGTCATACTGAAGTACATAGTTTATCGAATAATTACGTCTATATATTCCTGATTCCTTTCAATTATATTTTATTATAATTATTAATTTGAATATAAACCATAACAAAAAGTTAAATGAAAAATTACAATTTATTCATATGAAATTTTGTGAAATTAACGGCGTTTCATCCTGGACTCTTCAGGTAATCACAATAAATAATTAGGAGAACTTTAAAATTAAATTTTAAATTATCTTCTTTTTGATGTAATGGTATCGAATATACAGCTGTACATTCAATATTAATTATATGTAAGCTCCAACATTATGAAAAAGCAACTCAAATATATTATAATTATGCTGCACATTTTTAGTGCTATGTGCCAACAAGAACTCTGGAGTTCTCGAAGATTTCAGTGAGTGTATCTTGTGACAATTGTACACATACCGGTGAACCTGTAGGCGTTGGCCGTTTCATTTTCAATAAATTTTATAAGTGATGTGACTGATTATAAAGTGCGGTGATTCCCCGCCACAATCTCAGATTTCTTGTAGCAACAACTTTCAGTCCGCATGTGGACCCTTATCAGACAAAGATAAGTGACATTCTACCTTTGCCCGAAGAGGGTCCTCACGCGGACTGAAACATGTCGCAATTTAATAATTAATTAATTAATCAAATATATTTCAAATAGGCTGTTATTCACTTTTTATCATTATTTAACGTTAAGTTTCGCAAAATTATGTTTTTTTTAAAATAAAAATACAACTTTCGCGTATTATTAAATAACAAATAGTGTTGAACAGAATTTGACAAGATTTGTTATAGAACACATATTTTGGTAATTCGATTAATTTATCTCCCAGCTGAGATAAAATGCTAACAAGTAATTACATTTACAACAATGCCACCTCTCCTGACAATAACTCTCAATTTATGAACAGTACTCTATAGACCCTACCGATAATTGTAATTATTTATTATACTTTATAAATATACAATAAACCATAATGTGACTTGCAGAGGGATTTTACATTAGGGTAAACCACGTGGTGGCAACTCCCATTTTATATTATAGGAATGGATGCGGAAGGATAGATGAAGATAGCCAAAATGTTTTAGTTCAAATATAAGAATGCTAATTCATTGTTCTAATAGGGAGGACCAAGGAAGAATTTGAATGGTTATTTTTAAATTATTTTTTATTACTTTCTAATTGTTTAATGTTTACCGGGAGTTTAAGTGATAAAAGTTTTGAATTTCAGTGTTAATTTTGTTCGCAGATATTATCAACAATACGATTGACATGTTTGCCCATACAATATTGCTTATTTTCTCCATTATGGCGATCACGAGCATCAGAAAAGTGAGTACAGCCTAATTATATTGATTTTAATTAAGGTAATTGTTTTATTTTTGGGAGGAGACTAGGAATGATATATATAACACTACGTATAGGTACGATCGAGTACCTCCTTTGTAACATCGCCGGCAATTTTTTTTATCAAAATTGGCATTAAAAGCATAACAATGTGCCAACCATCGTAAATCCTACAGAAAATTTAAAAAAATGTTTTGCTTTCGTAAGCAAAGCCTTACCAACGCACAGAATGTCATAAATAACTAGATCACGCGGAGATGACGTTTATACGGGGGAACAAAGTATAACAAGCTGTAGAAAAAGGCTGTAGGGCATTTTTCATTCATCAGAGACATTCTGTGTGGTTAGTATTGGTTCATCAAATAAAATCGAGAGAAACATGGCAAAATTTTGTCTCATTAGCTACTTCTGAAAAAAAAAGACTGGGAGCAATAAGGAAAAACTGACTTCGGTATGCGAAGACCATAGAAGCAGAAGACACCAATTGATTACTTCCTGAAGGTATGGGAAAATGTTCGCAAATGATGCCCATGTTATGTAATAACATCCCGAAATTAATTTTGTTCTTTAATGACATGTAAATAGGGATTCAATTAATTTTTTATTTCAGTTGTTCTAAACCCGAAATTTTTATTTTTCAAAAAAAGCCTGTGATAATTATCATTTTGAATTAAAACGGTGGCTGTGAAAGCCACCGTTTTATAGACGTTTGTATAGACAAAAATGTAACAATTAATTTGTGGAATAATTTGATAGTTATTTAAAACAATTTGGTAAAAAATTTGGAAAAATAATTTAAGTCAAAATTTGACAATAAATTCATGTTTAACTGCAATTTAATGCTTTTCATAATCACACGTATAACTTAATATTTTAAGGTTGTTAGACTACAGTAAAATAAATTCTTTCTCGAAACGGGTGGTGATATTTCACCACACTTTTTTTCTCATGTATAGAATACAGAATAAAAATTGTACCTCAGCCAAGCTGTTAACATAATTCTCATTAACATAAATAATACTGTAATTTATACGATAAAACAAATACCAAAATGCTATATAAATCAAAGGGCGATTAGGACTTACCACTAAACCGATTACACTTTGACTCAAACATCAGTGAAGTGAACGGTAGCGTGCTGTTATTACTAGACTTGTAAATGTTGTAAGGCTGGTCGACATCTTAAGTGCAATGTCAATCTTGTGTCTTACCAGTTAAATTTGCAAAAAAAAAGGTTTCCTTACATCAATCTAGCTGTCTTTGTTTTTTTAAAAACACATTTAGCTTTCGTGGGTTGCAATCAGGAATTAAAAATATAGATTTCCCTGTGTCGGTTAAAAACAGCGATTGAGAATAAAAGTTTTAATCGTTTTCGTCGTAATATTTTAAGCGAATTTTGATGTTAAGAGCACATTATTACGAAAAAAAACCAACAATTTTATTGCTAATAACTAGCTTAAAAATTTTTAAGTTATTAAATTATTTCTCAGAAAGTTTCCTGTTTTTATTCATTCATGGAAATTTAAATTAGTTCTTATCAATTTACAATTTACTGAAAGCTACATGATGACATATCATTTACTTTTTTTTACAGGAGAAATTAAAGACTATACTGGCGTTTCTGCTCGTGCTTTTGTTCTACTTCGTGCAGAACTGCATCTTTCTGTTCTACAAGATTGTATACTTCTTCGCTGGCTACAATTATAACGTTTACGACAACTTTCTTCTGAAGCCTATATTAATATGTAAGTATGATGGGCACCGCGACATTGCGGACTCTTGATGTCGTAGGAATTAGAAAAAAAAAACCACTATCGTACTTGTCCTTGCGAAATCCAACACGATAAAAAAGTTGAATATTTTGAAGATATCCTTCTCAATAAAGAAATTAAATGAAATATAAACAACTCAGAGCTTACATATATTAATATCAGCGTGAAAATAATATTGATAAAAAAATAAGTTAATTTGCATAATACGAACCTAAGTGTTGGTAAAATTATTTCCATTTCGTAAAAAAGCATCAGTTTTTTTCTTAATTTAACACAAAATTGAAATATATCGAATTTTTAATGTCATTTGAGATGGATGCTCGTATGCTTATATTTTACCGATTAATGAATTGTCTGTTATACTTATAACTTTAATTTGTTCATTCTCATAAGTCAATACTAGATGTTGAAATTTGAGTTTTATTTTTCGATTTTGCAGACCTGAATGAGAGCATTAGAATATAATTTCAAAGTGTCTTCAAGTTTTAGAAACATCTATTGCTTTGCAAACTGGGAATGGTGCGCGTGAGATTCTGATAAATCCCACGGATTGTTCGTGGCTTATTCTTCTAAATGTGCAAATTCTCATAACCCCACAGGAAGAAGTTCTAAAAGTGAGGTGCCTGGTTCACATAACCAGTTCGTGTCTCGAGCACTGTGTGACGCGTGGCACCGTTCTGTTGGGAGAAAATATTGCTAAAGTCAACTTTTTCCACTTGTGACCAGTGCTCGCGATGCGTTTGTCTCGTCAAATATAATATCATTTTATGCCCTTAATTAATTGTCTCTAGTAGACGACTTGCCATGCGCTAGTGCCTAAATTAAATTAAATATTGCGTTTAAATATATGTGACAGTTTAATAATAAAATAATTAGTTATAATAAATATAGCGAATACTGACAAAATAAGTGATAATATAAAAACCACTCAACGTTTCTTCAGTTGCTAAGAAGAGCCTAGAGTGACACAACTGCACTCGTCAGTTGAAAAAACTCCAGGATCCCAGTAACGTTGTGTGATATTTTTATATTATCACTTATTTTGCCTGTATTTGGCTATCTTATTAATTTTAATTGAGGCGTAATTTTTATCATTTCAAAATAATTAGTTGATCATAAATTTTAAAACATTCTCCGTCTCAAATATATTCGACCTTCCCCAACAACGTTTGTGCCTTTTCTAAGTAGCGTTATCATTACAAATTTCACGTCCGGTGGAAAATGTCTCTTTAATCATGATCTCTGCCTTCCCATCTGTCCATCCACAAATTATTACTGAATTATTGATTTTTCTGTCTACATGTCAGTTTTAAAATTCCGAATAATTACGAAAATTTAATTACGTCGGTGCGTTGCCCTCAGTTTTAATACAAAAACTCACGACAGTGTGGCGATTTCACGTTTCCAGTCTTTTACACACAATCACATCGCACGACATTCCTTCGTTAAGTGATGACACACCAAGGTATATATTTTTTTTATCTAATGACAACCGGTTTGGCGACTTTTGGAGGCCACGAAGGTAACCTCGAGGTCAGCTTAATAGATGTGCTTTATTATCACAACATAGAAACCATACGAGTAATTCTGCAGTGTCTAATTCATCTTCGAAAATCAAAGCCAGGTTCTTGGAACACGAGCCAGAAATTTTTTTCCGCGAATAGCATGACACTGTGGCTAAATGGTTTCCTAACGAACACGAAACGACTTATCGCGCTCTGTTGTTTCCTTTATCTCGAAACATTAGATTATTCTTGGTTACGTGAACTCCGCACGAGGAGGAAAACATTGTGAAAAGTTAGGGTTATCTTTTGCGACAAACAGTTGTTAATGGTGTCTGCTATTAGTGCCTGGGTCTCTTATTTCTCGAACGCGTCATTTACTACAGTATATGTTTTTTTAATTAATTCTTATTGTTAATTGAGAGCTCTATCAATCAAATTAATCACCACCTCTTAACAATAAAATTCTCCGCAAAAAAAAGGCGGACCGAATTTTAGTTTTATCCTTTTTAAGTGACGGATAACAATTTAAGATAGCCTTAATGAATTTTCAAATTCAGATAAACACATTCAAACGTTTTGTCCTTCAAAGGAATCAAAATCCTTTTCTAAGAAATTAAGAAAATAATTTTTTAACGTTTTAAATTTGAAGAGGGCGAATGGTAGTTTGACTGGTTAATAAACCAAATACGAGCTCTGTATAACAACGAAAAATTTATCTTACAAACCGTTTTCTTAGGTATTACAAACCAAATAACGATTTTGGAATTATCCGTCGAGGGGCGAGTAGGGTATTGGATTTTGTTCAATCTAATGTTTGTGTGTTTATTAATAAAATTTTAATTTTATTTTACAGGCGTGGTTGCTTACTGCCTTCTGCTGGTCTACAGCTTTTACCGTCAACTCACAAACTCTAAAGAGAAATTGAATACTAACGACATCATTATTGAAAAGAAACCGCTACCTGCTTAGATTTCACTGAAATCTGGAAACACCGACGCGGTTTGCGTGTTCTATGCAAACTGTGAAAGCGTTTTTCTTTTCCTCACTTGAAAAATTGTATATTATTAACCATAAAATTTTTAAATTTGCACCTATTTTTTATTATTTGTCTTTTTATAGTTTAAAACGCACAATAACAATTGGGCTACGATGTTTTCTCGTTTTAATTTAAATTTATTTTAATATTTACATGTTACATCTGTCATAGATAATTACTTCAAATGAGAAAAGTTAAGAAAATAATCAATGTACTTTACGCATTATCTAAATTAATAATGAAAAGAAACGTTTCTTGAGATACTTTTGCTGGGAGTTATAATCGTAAGCTTGGAGTTGTCTAAAACTCATTAACAGATTTATTTATTTATAAAAGTACACCAAAAGAACGTTTTCAGCACGAGTGAATTTCTTAATTGTAACTGTAGTAAGAATCTCGAAGTTTCCGATGTCAGATCAACACTTAAATGATGATAGTAACAAAATTCTCATCTCCTGACATGACATTTTGTGATAGAAGGAAATTATAAGTGTGGAATATGTTGCTAGTAATCTTTGAAATGGTGAAGGTTCTTCAGAGCAATTGTTATAATTTCTGGTAAATAGTGGACGAAGAAATTTGTTGTACTTAAAATAAAGTGGTTATGGTAAAGAGAAACTAATAATTACAAAAATGTTTAAGATTGTGATTGTTAATAAGAAGACTATGTTTTAAGAGTTATTCCATTTTAGAGTTATGCTAATTTGTTTTTATTAATAATGAAGTCTTGTATGAAATAAACTTGTGAGGTACAGCCACACAGTATTGAAATTCAATTTTTATCATTATTTCGTGTGTGTTTATTTTCCTTAAGCTTCTACAATTTTTAAATTATAATTAGCGTTAAAGAACGTGGATACCACTATTTTATTACTTAAATTTGTCAGTTATAATTTCTATATCTAATACCATTATTGTAGTTGATGCTTATGCTTAAACAAATAATTTAATGTTAAATCGGGCGAGTGTCAAGGATCTCCGAATAAAATAATCCACCAAGAAAAATATAACTTTCACCGTTTCTTAGGTTAGACTAAAAATATTTACAGCTAGTAAATTATTCAATGATATGTAAAACGTTTAGAACAACATCAAAATGCCTGCTCATTTTAAGATATCAGTTTTTAATTTTAAAGTATTTTATTATGCGCACGTTTACACTGTATGAATATGAATAAAAATAGTAGAATCTTTGAAAATGTCTAAACATTGACCTGCTCGAGTGAAATTCTACGACCAATTATTTTAAACTAAAATATTTCCCGATAAATACGTTATTTCATTTTTATTTGATTAATTTTAGAGAATAATTGGTGCCACCGTATTATAAAACTAGCTTGCAATAAGAAATTTAGAAAACAATTGTCAAAAAAATATTCTTTGTTCGGAAATAATTAAAATATCCATGTGAAAGATCAGCAATTCATTTCTTCTGGAAATCAAACTGTTCGGATGTTAGATAATCATATAGTTATTTTTCCATATTTTTTTCCTTTCTTTTAACTTACCAATACTTTGACGTTGTTTATATCCTACTTTGTATCGTCATCAGATATGTATCTTTCATTTGATGGCTTAGTGAGCCTTTATTTTGACACAATGGCGTTAATTCCGGTGAAACTATTATAAATCTATATACGAAAAATATATTTTGCTTACGGCATCGTCTCACTAACGAGAAATTATAAGACGGCTGTAGAATTAATTCACTGGGATTCTTACGGTTTGTAAATTCCGGACATTCAACTGTTCTAAAATGTTAGGAATTTAATAGAAACAATAAACTTAAAGAATTGTGACTTTTAATTTAAGCCCGCTAGAGTAGAGTTGAATTTTCCTCTGCATCTGAATACCTCTGATTAACATAGATTAGAAGAAAGCCAAGACATGAGAATGGCTTAAAATCACGTAAAGAAGACTCGTGCGGATGATTCAGTATTTGGATAGTTTGAAATGCTAAGGAACAATGGAATTGCATGTTTAAACTTTTCCGGAAACCTTCTGTATATCGATAATGGAATTATTTTTATGGAATTGTTGTTTAGGAAAATTATGAACCACACTGATAAAATAAAGAATATTTTAACAGAACTCTGACGTAGGAAACAAATATTTTTGCAGTTTATATATATATATATATATATATACATATATTATTAAAATAAACAAAATAAAATAAATTAATATTTACCCCTATAATGATGCCAAATTGTTCTACACCAAAATATTTAAGGGAAATATATATCTCAGGCCAAACGAGCCTCCAATAAAAAGTAGAAGTTAATAAAATGAACACAGAAAACAATATAACATTTGTAATAGAATTCAAACACTTATTTACCATCCTTAACCAAAACCAAAAAAACACCTTGCACCGTCAAAATTGGTTCCCAAACAGTCCAAAACCCTTCAACGGATGCACGGTAGTCCGTGGTTGGTTAATGACCACAACAAACTCACAACCCTACATAAAGCACCCTTCTCCACTTTGCTACAGCAAAGCTGCATTGCCCAGTGTCACCATAGGAGGTGTGGAGATAGGATTTGTTGGCAGAGCTATCATAGATAGACGGCTTTACCCGAGATTACCATCTCCCGGGGCCTTTTACCAACCTTGGACTGGTCTGAATCTCGAGTGAGATTTGCTATACCAAAACAATACAAATTGGATGCACTATAGCACAGAACTGCTTAGTATCGGAATGACTTCAGACCAAAAAAAACAACGACCACAAACGACGGCGCACCAGGACAGAACGTCCCACTCCACCAAGCTTTGCAGACACACAAATACCAACAACCACGCGACTGCCCACGGGCAAGCCTCCTCCACTACTGACTGACTGACTGACTGATGTAAACAATATCGCCACCTTCTTGCGTGAGGTGGCTGTCTGCTACTGCCTTCCGTGTGTTTATTTCCTAAGGTCTTTATACCCTTCTTCCGAGACAGTTTGACCCATCGTCAATCGTTCGTAAACATTGGGCACTACGGAAATACATCGCCCGTACAACCGAACTGAAGACAGAAAAATCTTGCATACAACAAACTCCTTAGTATTCGCTACAATATATATATATATATTAGAGAGTACAAATATGTAATTAATTAATAAGTTGTTACTGTAAATATTGGCGGCGTAACTCTGCCGCCACAGTATTGTAAATAATTTGGTGAGAATTCATAATGGTTGCTACGAGGTATTCTCAAAAAGGCATATATAGACGTTCAGAACTGTAGTGTAGTCCAGGTACCAGTTGCCAGTTCCAAGTTGTTGTCAAATGTTGAGAGAGAGAGAGAGAGAGAGAGAGAGAGAGAGAGGAGAGAGGGAGAGGGAGAGAGGGAGAGAGAGAGAGAGAGGGAGAGAGAGAGGGGGGAGGGGAGGGGGAGAGGGAGAGGGAGAGAGAGAGGGAGAGAGAGAGGGAGAGAGAGAGGGAGAGAGAGAGAGAGAGAGAGAGAATAATGTAACCAGTTACTCACTTATACTTAGAGAAGTGTGTGTGTTTAGGAGTCACGCCGATAGACCAATTACACGAATATTGAGACAGTGTGTGTGTTTGGAGGTTCTGACGTTAGAAAGAGTCAGAAAATATTCCATGTAAAATAACTGTGTTACGCAGATAGCGAGTTACTCTGATATTCAGAGAGCAGAAATATGTAATTAGATATTAAGCGAAGCAGAAAGACGCCGAAAATTTAGAAAAGTGATATGAGAGTAGAATTAATGTTATGACCTGGTAGTGAAGTAGTGTTCTAAATAATTAAAAAAAATCGCATGTGCACAAACCTGAGCACCTAAAAAAAATGGAAAATAGTGTTCTAGATAAAAAAAATCACGTGTGCACAAACCTGAGCAGTTCAAACAAAATGGAATGTAATTAAAACAAATTTTTACCTCTAAACCATATCATTTACCGTCATATTTCTATAACTGTACTAGAATAAAAAAGATAGCCAATACAGACAAAAAAAGGTAATAAAAATCCCTCACAACGTTTCTGTTTTTTTTCATTTTGTACAAGAATTATACAACTTTTCAGTTTTGTAATAGTTTTTGTTGTTGTTATTTAAATTTAAATCTATTTATTTTCTATTGCCATTATTAGAGGTCTGAAAAGCGCCCCTGAAATTGAGTTTTCTCATCAAAGCTGAGACATTAACTTAAAATGTAAAATCAACGTAGACCAAAATTGAAAAATAAATATTTTTTTTCTTTTCAAAAAATTTGTTTAATTTCGACTTCCTTCCTTTATTATTTTAATCTTTTGAATACCACATTATTTTGTCTCTAACATGCTGGTATTTTGTTTATTAGTATTTTTTGAATATTACAATATATATATATATATATATATATATATATATATATATATATATATTATTTGTACAGAAATAAAGACTCAATTTCAAAACTTGGTAAATGTTCCCTTATTTTATAAGGTAGGGTACGAACCCACAAGTTTAGCCTTACCGTATTTTACGGACTATAAGACGCACCTTTTTTTTTGCCAGATAGAGATAGGTTTCTCGTGGCATCGAATATATGGCTTATTTTGAGACTGGCCGGAATTTTAAATCAAACACTGGACATTTTTATATTAATTTCGAGTATAAGACGAACCTGAATTTTGGAGGCAATTATTTGAAGAAAAAAGTGCGTCTTATAGTTCGTAAAATATGGTATATACTTTGATCCTGGCAGGGTTTGATTAAGTCAATATTCAGTTTTGACGAAGCACAGCCACTTACTTAACACTAATTTAATAGGACTAATATCAGAATTCTCCACGTCGAACTGTGTCAGAATCTCAGAAATTATTAACATTAGACTGAATAATAATTTTACTCTTAATGTTCAAAGTGACACATATGGACTAAGTAAAATCTATGACTTGCTGTTGGGTACTTTATATCTTTGCAATTTTTTCTTTGGTCTGTTTGACAGATTCCCTCTCAATTAGTTTATTTACGTTCAGTGCTTGAGACCGTCTACGATTTAGTTGTCTATGAGTGAGCAAATTACATGTAAATAATTCTTGTTGCAGACGTTTATTAATGTTATGTGATACTTATAGATGTTATAAAATACTGCATTACTTTTAGGCGAATGCCGGGTAGGATCCTTAAAATATAGCCCGGGGGCCCTAGTTAACACTTGGCTACCTTCCTCTACCCTTCCGCATCACCTTTTCAAATCCCTTCCTATACTATTAAAGGGGAGTTGCCACCATGTGGATTGCCCTCATGCAGCCTGTTACCCTAAAAAAAAATTTCAAGGAACCCTACGAGAGAATCCTCTCGCAGGTGAACCTTCCCAGAGAGCTCGGGCGGAGGCTACCTTTGGGGATGCTTTCACATCTCTCTGGTTTTTTGAACTAAGATTCCCACATGCCGAGGCACCTCGGCCTGTTCTGAGGTGTGTATGTTCTGGGGTCACAGACCTTGGGCATACGGTAAGAGTTATCCGCTATTCCTATTGGAATAGTCGGCCAGCTGCCTCCTAAACTGGTCAAGGCACGTAGAGGGGAAACCTGCGACCCCACAGCTAACCCCTCTCCCGCCATCGGAAGGGCGTGGGACAAGTACCAAATGCCTGACCTACCTGATGCAGGTTTTTGTAGGGTTTTCCCTGTATCACTTTTAGGTGAATTGCCGGGTAGGATCCCTAAACCTAATCCCGGGGGCCCTAGGCTACGTTCCTCTACCCTTCCGCATCCAACCTTCAAATCCCTTCCTATGCTATTAAAGGGGAGTTCCCATCATGTGGATTATCCTCATGTAGCCTGTTATCCTAAAAAAAAAGAAATAATTTCAACAATAATCCTAATTTAAATTGATCAGAAATTTTAGTGTATAAAATTACATTCCGTTATTTGGTTTCATAATGACATTAATTACAATGGTAAAGGCTGAATATTTTAAATTTATTATAATCAATTACAATTCAAGTAACATTAACATTTTTTTGTTCAAATAACGATTGTTTTATACTCCAAAAAATTAGGCTCCTTTAGGGATCGAACTGATGCTCACTATTTAAAGCCTTTTGGTTTGGTTTTACTTTTTTACCACGCATCTGCTACGCAGCTAATTACGAAATATTCTTACGTTCACCGATAAAATTTACTGATCATAAATATCTTATTATGCATCCTGTTTACCATTCACTAGCTGCAGCATATAGCGAAATATACGTAGTGAATAAGAAAGATAGCCAATTAAGACAAAAGTGATGATATAAATACCACACAATTTTCCTGGGATCCTTGTTCCTTTCCTCAGGTGCGAAGAAGAGCCTAGAGCGACACAACTGAACTTTTTTTTTTCATTTTGAAATATACGTAGGGTTTGAATTGTAATAAAAGTCAATTACTGTCTCACTTAAATGCAATCCCTCGAAACAAGACCTAATTGAGCATTCTACGTTCAGTTGTTCTTTCTCCGGAGAAGCCGTAATATATTTTGAACAGTGGTGACAATAACTCAAAAGTTTAATATGTTATGGCCTATAAACTAAGTTACGCAATTTTTTGAATATTAACGATGCTATAACACGTAATGTTCGTATTACATCACCATAAATAATTCCTTGTAAGTACTGATCACATTTATTTGTGAATTATTTTGTAAGGTATAATTTATTTTAATTTCTTATTTTTGCATCTTACTGGTGCTGTTTTGCTTGAAAATAAATATTCCGCCATCTTGCGAGTTTCATCGAAGTTAGTAATAAACAGTTCGCCTCTCTCCTCCGAGATGGCAGGAGGAATTCAACGCCGGCCAACCGTGTATCTTTTAAACTACATTCCGCACAGATTAGCTGAATTACGTAAAAGTTTCTTACAAAGCAGATATTTCGTCACGGCAAAAGCACCGAGAAGGAGAGCGAAATGCGGAGAGACAAACTTTCTGGCTAACAATTCATTGTCACAGTTTACAAAGGAAGCGAACTCAGTTTCTTGGGGCCCTCATCAGTTTGATATTCCGTGTAATTCTCTCTCTTCAGGGAACGCACCAACTGAAAGGCTTTAATGAATCGTTCCACCATGAGGATAATTATGACGTAAAAGGAAGATTTTGATGAACGGAAAGCATGGCCACTCACGCAATAGATGTACGAGTTTCAGCAAAAGTTCACGAAGACGACTTTTTGATAAAACATGGTTGCGTGGTTCATTACATTGATAAATACTGTGCTAGACCACGTAGATCTGTTACACCTGGTACAAATAGTGCAGACGACGACGACGACGACCGCAGACGCGTCAAAATTCACATCGTTCTTAGGAATCATCTCGCCAGGAAAACTAATGCTGTTAACGTGTTGTAGTATATTGAGAACAGAAAGTTTATCTTTTTCAGATTTTACTTTTATTTCTACTGCTAGTCTTCCGAATACTTTTCCGAATCAATAACCTTTATATTATGTACGTTTTTTAAACAAGTAATTGTAATTGAGTAAAGTTTAGTTAAATAAATACGGATCATTATGAGCCATATTGATTTATAAAAGCAATTATACCATAAAAATGTTTAATTACTCTCACATTAATTCGTAAATTTGTCCAATTTCTATCCTATACACATATTATTCTCTCTCTCTCTCTCTCTCTCTCTCTCTCTCTCTCTCTCTCTCTCTCTCTCTCTCTCTCTCTCTCTCTCTTTCGTAATCTGAAAGACTCTGCATTTATTTATTTTATGCTACCTTCCTCTACCCTTCCGTATCCCCGCTTTCAAATCCTTTCCTATGCTATTCAAGAGGAAATTCCACCATGTGGATTACCCTTGAGTAGCCTGTTACCCTAAAAAAAATATATTCTCTCGCAGGCAGAACTTGCGAGGGATGTTCTCTCTTAGTAAGAACCTTGCAGGAGAGACGGAAGGGACTACCTATGAGGATGCCTTTTCCTCTCTCCGTTTTTGAACTCGGCCTGTTTTGAGAGGTGTATGTTCTGGGGTCACAGACTTTGGGTAAGAGTTGTCCGCTGTTCCCATTGGAACAATCGGCCAGCTGCCTCCTAAACTGATAGAGGCACGCAGAAGGGAATGCTGCATCCCCACAGCAAACCCCTCTCCCGCCATCGGAAGCGCGTGGGACAAGTACCAAATGCCCGACCTACCTGATGCAGGTTTTTCTAGGGTTTTCCCTACATCACTTTCAGGCGAATTGCCGTGTAGGATCCTTGGACCATAGTCCGGGGGTCCTAGTTAACCCTTGGCTACCTTGCTCTACCTTTCCGCAACCCCCCTTTCACTCCTTTTCCTATGGGGAGTGGTCACTATGTGGATTACCCTATACATAGCCTGTCTACACCTTTTTTTTTAAAAAAACTTTACCATTTATTTCTATTTATAAATTTTACGAGGATATAAATAATGCCCTGTATATAAATATATCAGTTCTTTATAATATCAATGTAGAGTTACTACAGACTTTACGAAATATTACTTTTTCCATACTTATATTTTTAATGTTATAAGGTCCATGAACGTCGAAATTTTAAAACTTATAATATTCATATAGGGGAACTTATGCGAGTTAAGGAATATTTGACATTTTTAGACCGAGAACTGAACAAATTTGAAATTAAAGATAATTATAATAATCGAAAGTTGTCACGCATCAAGGTATAAGCTTTTCTGTCTTAGCGAGATTTTTCCTGGAGCGTCTGCGGTCGTTGACGTCGTCACAACTATCACTTGTTCACTTCACACCTTTTTTACCGTGTCATCATAACTGGTTTTAAAACTGTGCACAATACTTGTCGCTCTCTGTGATATCTTTGTGGTAACTGCCTACTAAATGACTAATCCGTCTTCACGATCACTGATTTCTTGTTCTGAGGGGGGAAAACCCGCATTAAGGCTTTTTAATTTAGCAAAAAATATAGTCCAGAATAGACAAGCATTCATTTATTTGCGTCGCATCGTCTTTCTATTATTTATTTTTCTCCTGTGCTTAGTTTACTGTAAGCGGCCCCCAGACATTTTAGAGCAATTTCCACCTTTCAAGGCGTATTAGGGGGCAGGCACATTCTCACGAAATCCTAGAAGACTACTTTCTTCTTCTTGAGGCCCGTGTGTTTAACGAAGTACTTTTTCGCCTAAAAAAAGTTTATCGTATTGACTGTAGCTAAAGTTGAATGTTTTTTTTTCTATTTAGGCATTTAAAGAGCATCTGGAAGTTTTAAATCAAACAATTCCAGTATGTAAGGAAAGTTTCCATATGAGAATTTTCAGGTACTTATCCTTCTATCTCTTGACAGTTAACTCCTTGCTAATTGCTGTTTCTGTCCTCGGCCTGCAGTCCTGCGAAATTCCAGTGGTCTTGTCTTGTCTGGCGCCCTTCGCCCTTGACATTTCGTGCAGTCTTTGTCCGCCCTGTCGTTCCTGCTAATCCGAACAAGGTCGTTCCTAGTCTGCTCTACCTTATGAAAATGAGAATGGCTACTGTGTTCCTGGGACGAACAAGGCACGTTACTGTTGACACTAGTCTCTTTCACTTTCGCTCCGCACTTTCTTTATTCTTCGTGGTCACTGATCCTCAGTGGACGGATCCAGCTGACAGGTCACATTTCTCGAATCTGCCCAACGGAAAATGGATTCACGCAGCATTGAATATTTATAGAAAATTTGACAATAGTTTGGACTCGGGGAAGAGGGATGAACCGTAATGTACCTATCGTCCCATTGAGGATTTCGAGACTGGGAAACTTTCCAGAGCCGCAGAATTGGGTCAAAAATCAAGCGTATAGTTCATTGGGAGATAAAAATATCACCTAGAGTGTTCACCCTCGGCATTGGGAAAGTCTACAGCCATTCATATTAGGATGTGAAGCTTCTGCCGCTAACGCAGGAGGAAGTACAATGGCTGCTGATCAACTGTTCAGTTAAGAGACTCTGACTGCGAAAAAACAAAACTAGTGATAAATATTCAAATCAAGATAATTTATCATAAAGAAATAACGAAAGGAAGTATGTTTTGATGACTTATAAATATAATTAAGATCCTTGACTGGCTAATTTCAATTTATAATACTCGCTGAAAACTGGACGACCAGTTATGGAAATGAGATTAATTTTATAAATTAAATGAAGTACTGAGTACGGAACATCACACAACTATTTAATTTTTTTTCGTACGTATTAGAATCTTTTATATTGTAGTAATTGGTAATTAAGACATTTTTCTAATTGGAAAGTTGGATTGTAGAGGACTCATTATTAGTGGATATAGAGCGGACGCCGCAACAATCCGGCGAGGCAAAGAAAACATTGTCGATCAGTTGAGAGAGTTTACGCGCTCAGAATCTACGAGACGAAGATATTCAGTCGGGCCGTAGGCAGCGAGGAGAAAAGACTAAAATTCCAAGTCACGAAAATTTGAACAGTACAGTCGGTCAGCAGACAGCGAATAGAACGGACGAAAAGAACTCATTGAAAGTTTTACAGTCGGCAGTCAGAACGAAAGATTGTGGCCCAGTCACAAACATGCTTTCAATTATTAAAAAGTAAAGCAATAGTCAGACAAACCAATGAAGTCCATTGTCAACTAAAGCCACGAGATCTACAAATCCAGGTTGCAGTAAAGCATCGAGAACCAACCAATTTGTGTTAAACCAACTAACAATCAACGCCAATTAGAGTCTGTGAGAACTTAGAATCAGTGATGTCCCCAAAATTGTGCACGAAAAACTAAAAATGAGACCTGGGCGGCCGTAAGTAGAGAAAACTTTAAAATAATTTGTAAACCGTGTTTAAACGATAAAAGTCAGATCGTTCTTTAATTTTAATTATTTAATTATCGATAGAATGAGATCGTTAATTCTTGATAAAATTGAAATTGTTAAATTCAATCTTTAGTGTTATTTCTTCCGCAACAAATTTCGTCTTTGTTCAGACGCTTTGATTTCCATAAAAAGTAAATGTAATTTTGATTATTTAAATTCTGCCATTTATCAAACCCAGATCAAGACCCTGAGATCCCAAATATTTTGTGTAAAATATAATTGTTTTTTTAAATTTGGCACAATAAATTTTGTTTGTTCTTTAAAGGTATTAGTGTATTTCATTTAAGCCACATTCACATATTATTATATTATATTTAATTATTACAATATATAATTATGGTAGATGCGGATGATTATGGCCATCTGTAAGTCGAAATCTTCTGTATAAAATAAATTATTTAAGAATCCTAGAGACTGTAGTATGGTTTTTAACTGCCAAATTTATCCACCAACGATCATATCAACCTAATGCTGTACACGTTTACTAAAAATAACCTGGTAAACCACTGGAATCAGGGATGAATGTAGTAGGGTTCCGGTGAACTTAAAAAGATAATTCCGAAATCACAAAATACATTCTCATATTTTAGGACATTATTTCTGACAAATGTTGAAAAAATTTACTGCTCTTGAATATTGCAGATTGTAAATTGTTGGGTATAATTTCAAATTACATAAACCGCCTAATTTTTCAATGTTAAGTAATCGCTTATCGTCGTTGTATAAAAGTACTGTTATTATTTTTTTTAACTAAGGCTCAGAGAATATTTCCGTCCTTAATATTCGCTTTATTTTGCGGATTATATCTTAATTGACATCTACACATTTATCTAATATCATTTCGCTGACTCCGGGAATTCCCTGATTACAGTCTGTAAGTCCGTCGTTTAAGCTGAAACGTTGAAAATGATTCAGAAACTTGAACACTATTCATATTTAAGTAAGCTTACGCGAAACTTGATAACAATATCTGTTATGTTTTCCCGTATCTCTGTGTTTCTGAGAAGCAAAGGGAAACACAGATTACATTTCTGAGGCTCATAGATTATTTCTTACACCTGCGACCCACTTCATAAATTCCCGCAAGAGTTCAGGGAGGGTTGTGCGATAAGTTACCTTAAACTAAACTTCAGGTTAAATCCGGAAGGAAAGTTTGCAGCAGCGCATAAATTCGAGGAATTACATTAACACTATTTATCCTTAATCTGAGTTATAGTTCATATAACAGCTTAATAGCGGCACCTAGTTTCACCGTGCTCACTTTCACGAGCCTGGTGCTGCCGATGGAAAATATATACGAAATTTTTCGCTTGTCACAGTTCTGAACGGTGTCATGAGAAATTTTGTGAGCGGTGGAATACTGAAATGGCGTTCGGTTTCCGTTAATTCCCTTTCCTGCGAACAGCCGACGGACACAAGAATCTACTTGGATGCCGCGGTGCAGAAAATCGGGGAACAGATTTCTTCACACCTTGAGTATCGTGCTTGATCCGCCTTTCGCTTCATTACGCAGGCGGTTTCTTTCCGCTTCACGCAGAAGTCGGACGATCCGTCACAACTATGAGAGGCACATGTGTTGTTGCTTCCTAGGGTTAGCATAGAGCAAAAACAAAAACCTTCACAGTCTCTCACCAAATAAGCATTCTATCAAAAATACAAAGGAAGAAACGAAGAATTGACTTCAGGAATATGTTTCATGAAGTTGATATTGGTTGACAGAAACTTCTGTGAAGATTATTAAATGTGAGAATGGATGGGCATTAACTTTTTCAATAGTAAACATTCTGATCACCTTCAGTGATAGCGGTACTTTGAAATGATTTATATAAGGCAACAGGCTACATGAGGGTAATCCACGTTGGGCAACTCCCCTTTAATAGCATAGGAAGGGATTTGAAAGGGGGGATGCGGAAGGGTAGAGGAAGGTAGCCAAGGGTTAACTAGGGCCCCCGGGCTATATTTTAAGGATCCTACCCGGCATTCGTCTAAAGAAATGCAGGACAAACCCTAGAAAAACCTGCTTCAGGTAGGTCGGGCATTTGGTACTTGTCCCACGCCCTTCCGATAGCGTGAGAGGAGTTTGCTGTGGGGACGCAGCGTTCCGTTCTCCGTGCCTCGACCAGTTTAGGAGGCAACTGGCCGACTATTCCCATGGGAATAGCGGAAAACTCTTACCGTATGCCCAAGGTCTAACTTTGAAATCATCTTCACTTCAAATTATTTGTGAAACAACAACGTATATTTGACTAGCATTGGCTTTCAAAAATACACTCATCTCTCTCAGGTTCTTGTCTTTCCACTGACGTCATAACAGCCGGATTGTTGTTCAAAACTTTGAAGACAATTTCTGATCCCACCGGCTGTGCGTTCCGTAATACAGTTTTTGAACGTAAAGAACATTAACCTAGCTGAAATTCATCGTCAAGTTGTAGAGATTTATGGTGAAAATTTAATGACAGTTGGAATGGTGAGAAAGTAGGTTATACAATTCAGTGATGGATGAACCAATGTTCATGACGAAGCAAGCCTTCAATGGTCAATGATGGTTTGGTTGAAAAAGTGAATGATAAAATTCTTGAAAGCAGACGGTTCACAATAAGAATGCTCTGTGATGATTTTCCACAACTTCCGAAAACTGTTTTGCATATTGTCAGATATCGCTTAAATTATCGCAAATGGCGTTCAACAGTGGCTGTCTTCATTAGCGGCATATTTCTACGAAGAGGGAATACAAAAGTATTTTTTTTCCCGCTGTGACAAACGTCAAGAAATTCTCTTTCATGTAAAAGTAAATTTTATTTTTTTAAAAAAATATTTTCATTATATTTTTTCCAAAACGGTACTTTTTTTGGACAAGCCTTGTACTTCTTTTACAAGTAGACTAGGATTTATCCCTTTTTTGAGCTATCAACACAACTACCTCATAAATATGGTTTACATCGAGGCTACCATGAATATTTTTTTAATCTGTACTTTTCCCAATAGATAATAAACTTTGAATAACAGTAAAACATTAGCAGACTACACCTTCGGCAACCAAATTCGATTTTCACGGCACGTATCTACGTATTATAAAGCCCAAATAAAAATTACAAGTCACTTCTATCGCCATCAGAATCCAAATGACTTCCGTAACATCCAACTGGCCGTAGCCGCGACTATAAATAACTATTCTTAATTTCTTTGTATAGTTTTTTTGATTATATTTAATTAATTTTTTGTTTTTGGTACTTCACATGTTTCATCTGGACACTGAATTCAAAATAATAAATCTAAACTATAATTCGCATCACCCTACTTACGTATTTACTGACTGTGGCCTGAAGGTTTATAGTGTTTTGGTTGTTTCAGGTGTTGATTTGACTTACCTTTTACTTTTAATTGTTTCCTTAAATTGAGGAAAGCACAACATTTCAACAGTGAGGCTTAACAGAGGGATTTGTGTTGGTTATTTTTCTTTTCGAATGTGTACTGTTTCATTATAAAGAATGTTGAATGCATTACAGATTATTTTAGTTAAACTGGGATATATGACAAATATAGAGGAGGCCGTTATGAATGTATTATTGTAATATTTTCTCAGTACGGTGCACGTAAAATAGTTTCATATATGACTTATTCTTTGGAAAATGGCCCAAAACAGGGTTAATTTATTATTTGGAATTTCTTCGAAACTCCCAACTTCCAAACCGTCTTTGTTTGTTCGGGTCAGACGACTCTTTCCGAAGATGGTCCTGAGGACTCTGAACGGCCAGATAGATTGCGCTATTGTTGCGTTGTCTTTGTTTCAGCTTCGTGCTCATAAGTCCCACTCTCAGACGCTGCCTTGGCCCGCATAGCTCGACGATCGCCAGCTGTAAATTCTCCTCCTTTGGTTTCCTTGCCGGCGATAACTGTGACAGGCTTATTGCATTGCCCAACGCAGACAAACACTCGCACACCTTCCTCAGGGAACCCAAACAAAAGGAATGTGGGCAAGCCTGGTGATGAAGAAACAACACCCAGGCACACGCACACACACACACACCTGGACAATATACTATGGGTTCATTTACAAACAATCATATCAAGATTTATGACGTTTATATTACATCATGCAACCGATCTTCCGATTTTTATAATTTAATAGTTGCCCGTGTACTTATTTATATAAACACGAAAAAGTATTTAATTCTATATTAATCTTTAGTCGAGAGGTGATATAACCTAAATTTAATGTTCCTAGTTCCATACATACTTTTGAACGATAGTGCATTAAATTAACAACTGTAAAATACATTGAATTTTATTGCATCAATCCCAACAAACATACCTTCGAATTTCTTCTTAAATATACTCCTTGAGTATTGCAGGATATAATTGTCCATCAGTATTCAGAAATTATGAAAGATTAAATTTATGAATAATTTTAGCTAGATTCACAAAGTAAACAAATGGTTGCCGTATTGGAGTCACTAATATGACACGAAAATTAACTTACAAGTTCCTCAAGGATCGTAAAGTATTCGTATTTATTTTTTATTTCCATTCCATGGAGTATTCCTGGATAAAATTATTCTTTTTATTCAATGAAATATTTCTGCTTTATTTAATTACGGAAAAAAGGAACTATTTCCTTTGTTCGTCGCGTAGTAACGTCTCTCTCTCTCTCTCTGTCTCGTGACGTCATAGTCTCTTGACGCGCAGAAATGTAACACAAAATTATCACGTTTTTCAATTATAATTCTTTCTACATTTACGCTAGAGTTTCTCACCCCCCCCCCTCCCCGCAGTATCGTTTCTCGTGCTTTTAAGAATGTGTGTACCAATTTTTATTGCGATCTGTCCACGCGTTAAAAGTGGTATGAAGATTAACGTAAATACATACATACAGATATACATCCTTTTTATTATTATATAGATTATTTATGATATTATTATAATTTATTATTATATTTACTAATTACAATATTAATCTGTTTTCCATCTACTTCGAACATCAGGACCACGACATTTATTATATGTTACTATTTCTTATCTTATCAATGTTTTCTCAATCTTTTGATTGGTATACTCTGGTATACAAGTGTATAACACCTCATCAGCAGAAAAAAAATGTAAATCCAAATCGGCTTACAGAAGTTCAGAAAACAACTTTACAACAAGTCATTTATTACCGGGTCCCGGAATTGATTAAAGGCTCCAAAAATATACCCAAAAAGTTGAATTGACTGGCACAGATGGTTGTTTATACAAGAAGGAGAGGGAGAAATTGGTAATCTCAAATTTTAAAACATATTTATTGACATGTATTAAACCGATTTAACAAGTAATTATTATGCCTAATACTAAAATATTCATTTCCCACTAGCCCAAAATATTCTACCTCGGGTTTAAGCAACAGTTGATCTCTGCCAGTGTTACAGTTTTTCTACTAGCCAGATCAAGGAACTTCATGACTGTCATTAATTGAAAGATCACATGAGTGCCATGAACCCCACCGAAATCTTCCAGCCAATCAACAGCACGAATATAATTATGAAATGTAATATTTGATTAACTGTGTTGCACGAGTTATTCAAATAAATACAGAATGAAAAATAGTGTTTTCCTGTATTTTTGATTTTAATGTTGTATAATTTTGAGAAATAACTGCTTTTTATTATATGGCTCAATCATTTAAATCAAATTTATATTTATTATTTAATTTGAAAGAATTTTAAGGTTTACGATGCCTGACCATCAAAATGTACCACTGTAACATCTGTCCTGTTGAATATATCTGTTATTTACCTACTGAAATACAGATCTTATGGCGCTAGAGTCTTCTAGTTGTTTATTAAACTTCTAGTATATGGCAAGTACTTAAGCGGATACTTGTTTATATCCACCGCTTACGGGATCAGGTTCCACTGCTGCATCATTAAAAAAGCTACTGAACAGTTGCACTTCTAACAACTATTACTTTCTACTACCACAATTTACATATTTTTGATCCCTGTATTTACTACCAGTGATCGTTTCTCGGTTATTCGTCTGTACTGAGCACTAAAACCTATTGAAAACGGTTTTAGAATTAGATCGTCGAGTGTTTCACAACACTGTTTTTTTCTTACAAAATTACCGTTGGATTCCAGCCAATGTGCGGAAGTGTAAAATCATGTAAACGTACGAAACGACATTTATACACAATCTAGTATCGCGTGTAAGGCAGGATCGTCTGGAAGATAATTTGTTCCCACCATGATCATTATGTATTCCTCCGCGTTAAATACATACATAATTGGTAGATTCTATCCGTAGCTGTCAGAGAATTTCTGTAATGTCCTCTATATTCGCACGTTTCTAGAAATTATTGAAATACCCGTAGAACGATAAAGATTTATCTACATTACATAACTAACAATGTGCTCCGTTTCGGGTGTTTCCTTGTTTTCCCTAGATTTTTTAATAATTTTACTATCATTAATTGCTATTTATTCTCATATCTTAACAAATTATGAAATTAGATACTAGCCTGGAACAACTTTTTCGATTGGTGTATTACTACCGACCGTGTTTCTGGCACTGCATTGTGAAGCGTCGTCCCGCGATCAACCAAGACGCAACTCTTGGCTCCAACCCATGCCATTAGCCCACAGTCCTGCAATAAGGCATCTCCTACGTGTCCGTCATCGAGGCAGTACCACCAACGGCCTCTAAAAGATTACTATTACAGGCCACGCTTGCTTAGGGGGAAAATTTTTTTCACCATTCTAAGGCACGTTCTTAAAATGAGGACGAACGGACTGAATCCGCCCCGGGAGCTGATCTCAGTCTCAAAGTGTCGCTCCATCTCCTCAAAGTAAAAATACTTTTTATGTAGACAGGCAAAATGCAGCTCTCAGTGTGACCTCATAAGCTAGCCCTACTTTGTTTTGTAACAAATAGATAGCCTTAATAATCCAAAATATTAACAGTTTTAATGTCTGTTTTAAATTAATAAAACAGATGATGACCTTATTCGACACTTTTTATGTTTCATTTATATTGTCACGACGTTTCGATACCTTTTTGTAACTTCTTCAAGTATTCTCCTACAGAGGAGGTATTTATAAATAATTATATTTATAGTATAATTTTACAAAGTAAAAAAAGGTAAACTAAAGTACAAAAAAACTTACCAAATTAATATAATAAACTAGCACAATAAAATTAATAAGTTTTTAAATTCAAACAGTTTTTAAAGAGTGTCCTAGGCACTTAACGCTAAGAAGATTGTAACAAGACAAATATACTATATATATATATTTTTTTAGGGTAACAGGCTACATGAGTGTAATCCCCATGGTGGCAAATCCCCTTTAATAGCATAGGAAGGGATTTGAAAGGGGGGATGCGGAAGGGTAGAGGAAGATAGCCAAGGGCTAACTACGGTCCCCGGGCTATGGTTTAAGGATCCTACTTGGCAATTCGCCTAAAAGTGATGCAGGGAAAATCCTAGAAAAACCTGCATCAGGTAGATCGGGCATTTGGTACTTGTCCCACGCCCTTCCGATGGCGGGAGAGGGGTTCGCTGTGGGGTCGCAGCTTTTCCCTAGCCATGCCTTGACCGGTTTAGGAAGCAGCTGGCAGACTATTCCAATAGGAACAG
Organism: Zhengitettix transpicula; assembly: GCA_037074705.1. Classification (NCBI taxonomy): domain Eukaryota; kingdom Metazoa; phylum Arthropoda; class Insecta; order Orthoptera; family Tetrigidae; genus Zhengitettix; species Zhengitettix transpicula. The sequence goes on from CM073593.1 coordinate 74,052,586, forward strand.
CGGACAACTATTACCGTATTCCCAAGGTCTGCGTCCCCGGAAGATACATACTATAAATCTAATCATTTGTAAATATCTCCTTTGTAGGCAAATACCTGAAGGAGATACAAAAAGGAATTGAAAAGTCGTTACAATATAAATAAAAAGTGTCTGTATAAGGTCATTGTTTTATAAATCCAAAATCTTGTTCCCCATTTTCCCCATCGCAATAATTTCATGTTACTTTAATTTGATTAAAAAATAACGATGAAACCTATAAACAAACAAAATTATAGCATTGTTGCTTTCAGCAAGTGTTGATAAATAAGAGCTGTAATAACGACACATCGCATTAACCAGGTGGCAATCTCGAAAGCTTTAATAATTTAATTACAAATATTTCTTACTTTAATTTGACTTTCCAAAACACAAATTGTATTATTATTCTAAAATCAGTTCAGTTGAAATAATTAAGTTGGTTTTCGATATTTTGTTCGACTGTAAATTATGTAATTATACGCCAATGATTCTCATAATATTTAAGGGTCATTTCTCGTACAAATTTGGCAGTATTTCCGTGCTTGTGGATCCTTTATTGTTTAAGGTTTACTGATTTGTTTTCCCTTTCCCCCTGAATGAATATCGTTTAATCACTATTTAATTTAAGTTGTTCTGTTTGCAATGACCGTTTTTATGTTATTCTATTTCAATTCTTGCTAATAGTTGTAATGATCAATATAAACTTATGAGCCTTTATTGAAGATGTATATAGTTCGATACTTATATTAAATTTCAATTAGGCACTAAACGCTGACAATAAAACGTTCCAGCCTTGGAAAAATCAGCTTTCCTTCCTTCTCATGGAAATTGACGTAATCGCATTTGCCTACGTAAGCTTTGTGTCTAATCTCCTCCTCCAATGCGCGGACAATGTAAGTCTTTCCGCTGACGAGGTTGCTAATCCGAGGTTGAAGAATGCTTTTCATGGGGTGACATCAGTGAGATGCGTCAAGGGCGAAGAACCTTTTACATGAATTGTAGACGATTTCCTGTGGGGGAAAAAAAAAGATTGTTCCATCATCCAAACTAAGAATCACGCCGGTGAGCCTGGATACGAAGCGTTTTCGGCTGACGTAGAGTAAATGAATAAGTATATATTTTCGGCGATGAGAAATAAAACGGCGTACCAAAGAAATATAATAATTTTAGAAGTTTTCAATTTATTTCTTACCGTGAACAAATCTTACGTCTTTCATTTCCCATTCGAAAATTTCCCAACTCTTTAGTAGCCGTGGAAATTAAATGTTTTTTTGCCATGGTTGAACTAAATCATGTCAAAGAAATTCCAGTAATAAGATTTAAAAGAAATCCTGAACTTTCCCATCTTTGTTAAAACCAGAGATCATCCCGGCGTCTGCTGTCTGTGAACTTCTTCATCTGCTATATCTCAAAATTAGTCTCGCAGTCTCGATTACTCATCTATGTTATGGCCATATACCTTTCCTTTAATCTTAAACTTCAATAAAACTTGCTCGTGCTACTAACCTCATAACGATGTCTGATCTGAAGATTGCCTTGTTTTTCTTTGCTGCGAGTCCATTGAGATTGCTCAATCAATCTTCTGCAGAGACATTCCGGTTTGACCCAAATGCATGCCCTGTAATAATTCCAGTTATCCCAACAATCCAGCCCGCAGATCACAGTCAACATTCTGCGTCGCAGACTATGACAATGCTACTGCCCGTTTAAAACTAGTTTTATGTTGTTAATTACTTTCTGAACTTTTCTTGGACCCTACTGTATATTTTATTAACAACCCAGGCGTTTCAATTCATGTCTTATTACATTCTTAATACGTTAAATCACAATGATCATTGAAATATCACGTATATATTAAGCTAATCTCCGATACTTTAGCCGTTCCTTAAAAATTTTTCTGGATTGTCCATGAACGCACTTGATGTCGTTGCATTTATTCTCAAATAGGTTAATTTCAAACCGGTGTCATAATATGTTCACATTACATAAATGTCGAGACCAGAATTAAGAATATGAGGAAAGTTGTTTCACGGAAAGTTAATGCATGCATACAAAGTAACTCGAGTGAAAGCTCTACTGTAACGTTGCTACACTTAAATAAGGAACAAGACCGAATCACGCTAAATTAGTAGTAAAGATTTTTTTTTTAATTTACAGCCCTAGTTTCTCTTTAAAATTTCAGATCATATCTCATGCTGAAGGTTGAAAAATCGCGCCATAAATATTTGGCCGCCATCAGGGTTTCTCTTTCTATGCGTAATCCAAGTATTTCCCCTCCGGAACGGCAAAGAAACAATATATTAAATTCCGTTCTGTTCAGAACGCTCTGAACGTTCACATCGTAGTTCAAATAAATAATAATTTTTGGTATATATTATACAGTCCTAAATTCACTTAAATGTACTATCGTGATGCATCACTTGTCACGGTCACCTTTTTACCCTCAAATAAAACTTGTTAAACCATAGTTTTTGTAATAGTGATTATTACTATTACATAATCAGTGACAGTCTGCATAATATTTTCGTATGACATGACTCTAGTCTAGTAGTACAATATTCTCAAAAAGGCTAGAAAGTTGTAACATGATTGTAACGTCTACTTCAACTCTCCTGTATTCCTAGATTCACCTTCCAAGATATCAGATACTGGGAATTTGACAACACCTACTAACCTCAATCGAATATATATCAGTTTATATGCAGTCCTACAGTGTTTCACCAGTCAGAACCATTCATTTTTGGGTCAAGGCAACAAGGTTAACGATATACTTCAGGACGAAAATTGATCGTTACTATTGTAGTAAAGAATAATTTTGTCTTTTTAATGTAGTATTTCCCTCCCCCCCCGTATCTGGGCATATCTAATCAAGCTGTGAGATGTTGATTACACACGCAGAACGTGTTTTCGTCCTAGTACTCGCAGCATTTGGACGTTGTTACAAATAAGCAACAGTAATATTAAGTACAAAAAAAATGCAATAGCCAATAAATAAATAAAACCACTTATTTAATTATCTAATTATTTTCTAGTGCTTAAAAAATCCTAATTTTGGAAATTTTTTGGGTGACTCAGATAAAAAAATTGATAATTTTAAGTATAAATTTGTTCTTTAAATTGAACTTTGTGTATTAAAAATTGTAAAGAAATTATAATTTACGTTTTATAATTAAATGCAAAATTTTTAACAAACAAGTCTATATCTATATAATAAAAAAGGATGTATATTTGTATGTATGTATGTATGTATGTATTAACGTTGTTCTTTATACAAATTTAATGCGTGGACAGAATGCAACAAAAATTGGTACACATATTCTTCAAAATACGAGAAACGGTACTGTGAGGGTGAGAAACGCCTAGCATACATGTGGAAAGAATTATAATTAAAAACCGTGATCATTAAATATTAAATTACTGTGTGCCAAGAGAACTACGCAACGAACAAAGGAAATATTTCCTTTATTAGGAATGAAATAAAGCAGAAATATGTTCTTTAAATAAAAAGTATAATTTTATACAGCAATACTCCATCGAATGGTAATTTGTATGTATGTATTTACGTTAATCTGTATACATATTTAAACGCGTGGACAGATTGCAACATAATTTGGTACACATATTCTTCAAACGACGAGAAACGGTACTGTGGGGCTGAGAAACTTGTAACATAAAGGTGGAAATAATTAGAATTAAAAAGTGCGATCATTTTGTGTTAAATTCGTGCGCGTCAATAAATCATGACGTCACAACACACGCTAGAGAGGCGTTACTACTCGACGATACTGCGCAAAAAAGTAAATAGGTCCCTTTTTCGCACTGAAATAAAGCCGAAATATTTTGGTTGAATAAAAAGTATAATTTTATCCAGCAATACTCCATCGAATGATAATAAAAGACAATAGGAAAGGTTATACGATCTGTGGAACTAATTTTATTTTAAATAATTTTCTTTTTAAATGATTGACATGGCACAAATATGGCACGTACCAAGATTAGCCCAATTTTGTATGTACTGAGGGAGACGCAGAATTATAGTAAAATAAATACATAATATTTGTTAATAATTATAATTTAATAGATTTTTAATGTACCAAAAAAATTGACGAATTATTTCAAGTGAAACTCTTGAAACATTTTGGTTACATGTGTATATAATTATAATTTCACATTTTTCATTGTAAATGTGTAAAGATTGAGTACCCGTGCAACGCTGGGCGACAGTTAGTTATTATAAAATAATATAAACCTACAATGAGATCATCATTTTTTTATCAAGGATCGTGGGGGGAAGAATCTTCCTTTCTTTCAAGGGCAACGTTGATAATTTCCTTGTTGGAGGTCAGGTCGTCCAGCAAATATAACACGACGAATTCCTGCTGCGCAACCGAGGAGGCCATATTTCTAGCCGTGATTAATTCACCTTCACCTGTTAAATACACCGCGTATTATTCAAGGACGGTAGTTAGGTGGAATTTATTGTCATCTGTGAACTACGCATATCTTTGCCCACGATAGACTGAAACTATATATTACGCCTATGGAATTTCATATCCGACAGCTTAGACCAATTAGATAAAGTTGTCGCAATTTAAACAAGTTATAAATTTGAACAATTATCAGTCAAAGAAAGCATTTAAATTGATTTCAGTCCCCAGGATCCTTTGAAAAATCCTTTACAGTTGTCTGTCATGTGACGTGTTCGAAAACAGAAGTGTGATTACGTTGCAGAAACATCACGAAAAATTTACAGTGGCTGTCATGCGCCATTATTTCTATCCACTACTGTCCAAGCTTCAGGCCGCGCCTTCTGACATCCGTGTCACAAAAAAATTCGCAACACTGACTTAGCTGCAGTGGTTGGATTCTCTTAGGTTGTCAAACATGACGAGACTAGGTACAGAAGAAACATTCCCGATATTATTAAATAGCGCTGAAATAATTTATTCCTTAATCTGTTAAGCATATTTTCTTCAACCAGCTTTTTTGTGTAGCACATGTTCCAGCAGAAGTGAAGCAAAAAATTGTAAATTGTAAATGCCATTCAACTATGATGGGATTTAAGTTTTTCAGAACTATAATTTGATGATGAATTTAGATGTAGCAGCACCTGTTCCGTTCACATTAGGCCGAATCAAGGGGAAAGTGGGACAGACAGAACCCTGCTCCTGGCTTATCGCCGTCGCTGTGTTACGACTTCCTGGTGGGGGAATTCCCGCACGGAGACTGTTTAGATAGCAACATCATTCCCACCTGAAACTAACACTTGGTCTTTACGATGTGTCATGAGCGGTCATGTCGGTCGCAGAGTTGAGCAAGCCCGTAAAAGAACACTTCAGACAGCTGTAGCTCTCTTTGTTACTGTTGCTGCGATGGACTTAATGTTCGTTTTCTTAATCAGAATAAAATGGTAGAACCTTGTATTTACAGTAATTATATGGTAAAAAAAAGTTGTTGAAGGTAAGGGCGTGACGAAAGTAAGAGAAATGTTGTAAATATTCAGTAGCTACAATTCCGATTTAATGAAAATAGCAGGTTTAAATTATATTCAATTTTTTTTAGGGCAACAGGCTACATGAGGGTGATCCACATTGGGCAACTCCCCTTTAATAGCATAGGAAGGGATTTGAAAGGAGGAATGCGGAAAGGTAGAGGAAGATAGCCAAGGGTTAACTAGGGCCCCCGGGCTATATTTTAAAGATCCTACCCGGCATTCGCCTAAAGAAATGCAGGGAAAACCCTAGAAAAACCTGCATCAGGTAGGTCGGGCATTGGGTACTTGTCCCACGCTCTTCCGATAGCGGGAGAGGAGTTTGCTGTGGGGACGCAGCATTCCCTTCTCTGTGCCTCGACCAGTTTAGGAGGCACCTGGCCGACTATTCCAATGGGAATAGTGAACAACTCTTACCATATGCCCAAGGTCTGTGACCCCGGAACATACACCTCTCAGAACAGGCCGAGGAGCCTCGGCTTATGGGAACCTTAGTTCAAAAACGGAGAGGAAAAGGCATCCCCATAGGTAGCCCCTTCGTATCTTTCCTAAAAGGTTCTGCCTGCGAGAGAACCCTCTTGCAGGCTTCTTGTCTCTCATGTTACTTTTGGAGAAGACACTGATACTTAAGACAAATCTTATATATTTCACCTGGTGAATCTCTAGAGGATCACCCGAAAAAATGTGGTCTTGTGGTGTTAATTGTTGTAAGTGTTAAATTATAAAAAAAATTAACTTATTTGTATTTTATTATTTTAAATAATAATACAAAATTACTTAAATTGTTTAATGAATTTTGATTTATTCACGGAATCACCGTTTTAAAATGCAATATATTAACTATATCTCAGAGTTTTTGAACAACTTTAACAATCGTGGTCCATTTTCCTTGTTCCTGCCTCCACGGAGCTATGGTACATAAGATTTGGGCACTGTTATTTACGATATAATCGAAACAATTCTGACATGTCCAGTAAGAAGAACCTCCCCCCCCCCGAGGCTCTCTCTTTTTACGCATCGTTCCCCCACCTTGTAAAACGTCATCCCCCTTCTTCTTCATGGGCTAAACGGCAAAGTTGTTTTTGACCAGGTTGCGAGAAATCCCCAACTTTGGGTTTCCGGTGGATCGGAAAAGCCTTTGATTATTGAAGGAAACCCTTATTTTGAAATGTCTGCGGATTTACGATAGCGGGCACTTTGTATATGCTTTTAAGTTTACTTCGTTTTTTCCGTCGGCTAAATAATAAAGGAGGTACTCGATCGTACCAACACTCTGTACCTTCTCCCTATACTCTATTATTTTGCGTTATCGTAAATTAAAATTTTTCCTCGTACCTCTTAATTATTATTTGACGTTTTTCGTGACTCATCAATTCTGTATATCTTCACGTTATATATTTTATTTACTTCCGTTTACATTCTGTGAGAAATAATAATTTAAATACGTTAGGCTTTGAAGCATGCAATTTTTAAGAAAAATTGTAGAGATTCAGCGTGAGCTGTTTGTCTGAGAAGCGTCGCTATTTTCATGACGAATTGCTTTCACCTTCACTTCCCTGTTCGTTTGTAAATGCAATGCGGGAGAACGGCAATTTAGAACATGGTGATGTTAGAGGGGAGAGGCAAGAATCTTGGGTACTCGAGAGATTTACTAACAGTGATGGACGAGGCAGTCTCGCGTCGGAAATATTGCGACGGCTGGCGAGGTAAATCGGTGATTTACGTTGGCAGCCCTGACGGGGGTCGCACGCGCAGTTGCGGCAAGACGGCGGAGAAAAAGAAGAAATGAAAAACAACACAATTTAACGGGAACTTGAAAGGGAACTGATCTCGCCTCGCTTTGCAACAAACCGGGACCTGAAATACCTGTTTGTGCGGACAATTATCGGACGAAATTAGTTCGTTCGGCAAACGAAAGTCTTCGGCCGAGGACGAAATTGCAATTACGACAACTCAAACGTTACGGAAGCGGACCGCGTAACGAAAATTGCAGAATCATACTTTGTGTCTTAATTACCGATGTTACAAACATAATTACCGTAAGATCGAGTACCCGCTGTCTCAGAAACTAGAATTTACGTCATAAAATTATTGTGTAATTTTCTGGGTCTTTAAACACTTCTTATGTACACATTTATTTACTCTACAAACATATCGACGATATTTCTCTTGGATTTAATTCGCAATATAATTAGTTCACACCTTGTAGTTACACATAGTTCTTTGTTCCAAGTCAGAACTGCTTTTGTCAAACTACATCTCTGCACGTGTTATATTTATTATTATAAGTTTAAAAATGTTTCTGTATTTTAAATACAGAACAAATAATTATTTTAAAAGAAAAACATAATATAATCGAAATTACCTGCGGAATTTCTTGTTAATGGTACAATGGTTAATAAATCAAACCAAGTCAACTCATTGTCTTGACGATTCAAATTCCATTATAAAACTGTAAAGTTCCGTGACATTTCAAAAGAACGTGGCAATGCCTTCTTCGAATAGTTTGTAATTTGAGGATTCTCCATCCAATTCAGTCCTGAGTGATGCGATATCGATACATAACCCACGAGCCCTCCATTGATCTTCAAGTGATAAGTCTCTATGTTCAATTTCATACTTTTGTTACTTACAGCTGGTTAAAGTCGCTTTTAAACTCGGCTAACCAGAATGAAGACATCAATATGAATGATCTGGTAGAAAATTTTAATTTATTACACAGTTCATATAATTTAATTACTTTTCTGTTCAAAGAAGCAGAACAAGACGCATATATTTTTGTATTTCGTTTTATTTATATTCATAATGGTTTTATACTGTTTTATTATTTTACTTAATAAAGGAGTTAGTCCGTTGTCTACTCTGGACAAGATCTACGCGATAGATTGGTAAGTATGATAGTTTCCTATAAAATTGTAATTATTAAGAAAGATTGTCGAGATAGATTGCGCTTCCCAGCGAGTCATTGTATTTCAATCCCTGGACAGCGTAGAGACCTTCAAGCAAGACCACAAACCCAGTTATCATTATCATCTAAAAATTTTGATTGGCCGTAAATAACTGAGTGGGGTACTGATCTCCCTTCTATATTTTCGAACAACACGGAGGGCGGTGATCCAATAGGGAAAAACAGCATGAACTTTGGCGTTGACGGAATTTTTGGAATCACTTACAAAGTAGTACAGGGTCTTTGAAGTAAAATTCAGGAAATACACCAGACCAACCTTGGAGATAACCTGGTGCTTTTCGGCACCCTCACGAAACCAAGGGTAGATAAACCAAGCTCACCTTTGACTACTGCTGGATATTCGATAAGCTGCCAATAATTCACAACCTTCGACGAGCTTAAAAGGGAATTTGCAGGGCCCTGGTGAACCTGAACAAAGTGATCAGATTAATAATGAGGAAGATAGCCAAGTACAGACAAAAGAAGTGATTCATTTTCAATCAGACGTAAAATTTTTCATATTAAAGTGATCAGATTGCCTAATGGTGCTAGTTGAAAATTAATATTTTAGTATTTAAATAAATTTCTGACAAATGTCACGCCCACATAAAATGACGAAAAGCATAAAAATTAATTATTTATCTTTTTACATTATTTCTTTCTTTCGACAACCCCGTTACAAAGTGACGGCCAACTAGAGTGCGAAAGTTGCACAATAATTAATTTATTTATTGCCATTTTTTAATTTTCTTCTTCATTTTGTCTCTCAACCACCCACTCCACAACTGAATTGTTTTTCTAAACAGATTAATCCTTAATTTATTGTGTAATGAATGTGTGTAATATGTAACAGTGTGAGTGTTTGTTTATAGGCCTCTCACGTAACAATATCGTTTGTGGTTGTGACACATTTCGAACCGTGTCATCACCAGAAACATTATTTTAGCTCGCTTGTAACTGACAGATATACTGGAAATACTTTTATTCGTCCGATCTCGGAAGAACACAGAGTTGGTCAATTTATAAAACAAGTACAAGTAACAGATAAATCCAGCGTGTTACCAACAAGTCAAAACGTTACTCGCGTTACATGTTTTTATCAAATATCTTCGCCCTTGAAAAATATCTGAACCTCGGTCGTATCGCAAATTCTTTGGCAACATTCAGTTTTTAATACACTTAATTTATTCGATAATTTAAAATACAATAATGTTTAGAGAATGTTAGTAGCATATTTTTTATTCATTTTGTGCTTTTTATTAGGATACTTGGGAGAAATTGATTTGGATATATGAATATAGTACTGGGCGCCATGGCGTAAATAAAATACATAGTAGTTCTTATCTTCCTCATAATATCATTCCAAATGTCTATGTTATAATTTAAAATAAGACAGTCCAAACTAATGTTTTACATTCAAGTGTATTTGGAAATAATTGAATATAAGGATTCAATACTTTGAGGAATTTAAGAAATATCTCAATTAAATTAAAAGGCATTACACTATCTTACAAATTTTCTTTAGGAGTTTTTACTAAGGAGTATTTATAATTTTAAATTAAGTGGTGTGTAGAATATATTACAGAGTATTGTTTTACAACTTTATATTCTGCAAAAAACAGAATATTTTTTAAGTTTTAATTATTATTAACGGTTTTTCCAACCAAATTATTCATTTCAAAATAATTTAAAATGCTGTTTTGTAATTCAATATTCCATAATACTACGAAAGGGCTTCTAAGTGAAGCATTTATTTTATTTTCAATTAAATGTTTTATTTAAAATCAAACGTATCAAATTACTATTTCTATCGGAACTAGAATTTATAAATTTGTGATAAATTAATTGGACCATTATAATTACAATTTTTTTACATATATTACTTTTCGTAAAGTGTCAACTAATAAAAGTCGTAGTGACCAGTTGTTAGGCTTGTTCCGGACTTATTTCACGCAAGGAACTAATTCAAAATCTAGGACCACTCATTCAGTGCCAGTCTCTCTCGTAATCCGACCGTATTGTAGTGTTCTATTTTTTTTTCTCCTTCCGAGGCGCACTAATGTAGGTAATGAGTTCCTCCGCGCATACGCACTCGTACTCGCTGTCAACTCTTTCCATTGTACTCAAATACATCTTTTTGGGGCTGCAGGAGAAAGGAGTTCCGTCCTTCCGGCAGCCTTCTCGCAAGGTCGATGACGCAATTTACCCGCAATCCAGCCAGCATCTCTGATTTCTCTCCGCCTGTGCACGATTCTCCTCCCTCCGTTGCTCAATTTCGTCATCGGGTCACGCAAAAATCTGGGGAAGCCTCTGTCTGCGTTGAGCGTCGGTCATCCAAAACTTCATACTTTTGTAAGATGTCTCACTCCGCAAAACCTGCATGTATAAAAAATTTAGCGGCACTAATATTGCCTCGTCAATCATACCTATTTTCTGACAACCTATAAGAAACGTATACTCAATACTAATATATGTATATTAACAGATAGCATATACCACCACTATACGATTTACGCAATGATGTGACACGTACTGGACTCACATGAAAACGCGATTGGTTCAGGTCTCCAGTGATACGCGTAAACGAGAGATTTGGAATATTTTGGTATTGTTTTGGCGGAATCCCTGTTAATAATAGCTCTTAGTTTTGATGGCGTCAGTCAGAAAACTATCTAGTCAATATCTTATGTGGTTCAGAATCATCGTATTATCAAAATACATCTTGTGTCCTGTCGTCAGTGAATGTCCGGCTTCATCGTGCAGTTTCAGACGAAGTCTTTGGTATTAAAAATGGTATTTTTATGTAAAAATGTTTTTATAATATTATTTATTCCACAGAGGACTATTTAAACCGAAAAAACAAATCGAATATAAAATATTTTAATTAATGTGAAATTTTCTGTAGTTTTCTTAGTCTGCGTTTCATGGTATTAATTTTTTTACTTGATTTATATACCCTTAGTCACGTCTCCGTTGATAATTTCATCGTAAACAGTAATAAAAGTCGCGATTTAATTCTTTCTTGTATAATACCTATTCCTAATTTTTTTCTAATGATTTATGTAAAATAATTATATTTTCACTGATTTTTATTGTGTAGCTCGATAGTGTTGGCGGCATACGAAGATACAAAGCCGAGTTACACACAAAATATTAAGCATAGATCGCGTCGACTGTCGTATTCCGACTGTGTTGGGTAGAGGCTGGTGGCATCCCGATCGCGACACTGGGTACTCACTCATATATCAGAACTCTTAATTTTGAAATTTTTTTTACTATCGATATAAATGACAGTATGTACTTTGTAATTTGTGATTTTTTTCCCGCTATGAATATCGGCAACTCTATACTGAGAACACACGACGGGAAGTCACACTGACAACGTAACGGACCGAATCCAAATTATTTGACTCAACAAAGCCTGGAAAACCAACCTTCTTCGAGTCATTCACCTCACAATCGAATTCAATTAACAAGCAGTGAAATAATCACAAGCATAAAACACATAATAAAAAAGAGAGAGGTGCAAAGACTATCTTTTTCGCCTTCTAGTCATGGGATCCGACTGTCTGAAGTGAATCGTGGACTCGTGCTACAAATATATTTTTTTCATAACGTTTGAAAAGCAAATTCTTAACTCTGTCATATATTTATATGTCCTACACCTTTACTAATAATAATTAAAATATAAAATGATTACAATTGAAAATAAAGTAACATTAACTGTATAACCTACAGAAATTTTTAAAGCGAGTTTAATCGTTATAAGCAATAAATAAAGTTACAGACGGAAATAAATGAACTAAATTCGGAGCTAAAATTTTAGCACATTCGTTACGTTTTTAGCTTTTAGACCTTTATAAATGTTGAAACAATAAAAAAGACCCGTAACATAGACTAAAATAATTCTTAATAACAGAGTACAATAAACGTGAGTCCCACTGACGGCCTGGTTAGTGACGAGTGTCACGGACATAATAAATACTTCCTGCGTCGCTACATAATTTAGTTATTGTTCTCTCGTAACTGCCCATCTCAGTCCAGCTTTTATTTGTATCTGACTGAAGGACACACGCAGCGCTGATCTACCTGACAGGTCGTCGGATCAATCCAGAAGACGTAGTACGTCGCTTTAGAGTCACACAAAGGGAAGCGAATAAAGACTTGTTTCCCACAGGACTTTAGACTTCAATCCTCTGTGAACATCAGTTTCTCAAATGAAACCTCTGAGAAATGAAAAATTTAATTACAATTGTAAATCTAAATAATAATAATTTATTAAAGACAATCATAATATTACAGAATTTATTATTAAAAACCTCAGTTAAGTTAAAATTATTAAAACCTGAATCATTAACTATTATTATTCATCACAATGTAAATAGATATTAATTTATTGTAAATAATTAATATTTCATATTATTTAGCCAACACGTTAAGCGTCATTTATGTAAATATAAATTATATCAAATAAAATATACTTTTTAATATAAAAACAAATGATATAAATAAATAACTAATATTTTGCTTGTACAATTTAAAAAACATGTCATGGGCCGTATTCTCAGAGTATATTACAGAAATAAATTTCTGTAACAATGTTTATTTAATTTTCTGTGATTTTCCAATATCAGCTGTGATGCGGAATCCTCCTAAACACCAATTTTTCTGTATACTTTGTCCACGTCTGAGTCCTCTGGAAGATAATGTCTGTGTACACTATCATCGAGAAGATTCAGATGTGGAATACGGGTATAGCCTATACATTATTTCATAATATTTCACATTCGTAAGTCATTTTAGCAAATATAAAAATTCCTCTCTATACCAATTTCTGTCCTAATTTTTATCGTTTTTATTAATAATTCGGGACACTCGACTAGATTTTTCTGTCACTTTGCCAAACAGAAACTTAACTACCGTAGGCAGCGAAGGTTTGAGCACCAAATAGAAAAACTAATTTCCTTGACCCCTAAGGCTCTTTCTTCCTCGTATTTAATTTTTAAATATTTATAAATCGGTAAACGTGTAGAATGTAGCCATTTCTCCGCCGAAATTACCTCGCGATGTAATTATTCTCTCTCGCCTTATGACCCTTTACTTGATTAGAACGCGTCGGGTGAACGTCTTATTCGGTCGGAAGTTAAATTACTTTCTGAGACCTCACCCAGACCGTCTCATTCCCATCATCCTTTCTTTATTCCTCCCAGCGATGGATAATAAACGTTAGGCGCCTTTCTCTTTCTAACGAGGTAATAACGGCTGCCATTAATTACAAATTACTCTCACGGCGAAGCTCAGCTCGCGGGAGAACATTAAAACACTTTGCGGTTCTGGAAGGACGGCGGCGGTTAACCGATCTGTTGGTTCAAATTACATACGACAAACGGAATAAAATACACGCAGCTTCCAGAGCGGCGGCGGTCCTCTGCAGACAAAGAAACAGGAAAACAATAATGGCTGCTATCATTATAATTACTTGCCAATTAGAAAAGCAAGAACAGCAAGGTCAAAGGGTGGAAGGCATTAAAAGAAACATTTAACAGCTGAATGATGTACTAATAAAAGTAAAAATTAACAAATGAATACTGTACTACTTGTTCGAGAGTATAATTTTTAAAGAGAAGATTTGAACTGAGTGTAATTTTGCTACAAATTAATTAATAAAATTTAGGAGTCGGACAAAGAAAATATAATGTTAAATAAACTAGTGGAAACTGATGCGTAAGTAAGGCAAAAATATCCTTTTGGGTGATGGCGGTGGCCTCGCGATCGCCATGTCTGATTATTCAACTTGTTCCATGTTCAAGATTAAAATGGAAAAAAAGAATTTTTTAATATGACAATACAAAGATAGTTATTTTTAATTAATATTACAAAAATAAATATCACAAAATTATATCCAATTTAGATGCTCGGCCGATTGTTGCGAAACAAAATGATAAATTTACACTTGATATTTTTCACGCTATTTTCTACCGCACACTGAAACTTTCATAAATGTTCTTACTCCGCATGAGGGTTGTTATTCCTCAATCTTATGGTGTGTATTTAATAGAGAAGTCTATCATTGTATAGTGTTCGTAGAAAAGTACATGGAACCGTAGAGGTAAACGAGGCTCGCGACTGCCTCGGAGTACCGACAGATTTTGATTAGGAAGGTAGACGTCGTTATTTGGAAGAAACAATGTGCTAATTTCCATTCAACGGCCTCGCCATTGTTGTAGCAATTGGCTGTTGGTGCACAACACGAGAGCTGTCTGTGTGACGGTCCAATTACCGCACCTAGCAACCGACGCCCGCAGAGGTTTTCCTAGTTGCTTTTCTTGCCCTGGTCGAGACCTTGGAGCCTTGCCACCTGCTTCAGTTCGTGGCTGGCCATGGCAAAGTCGACCAATTAATTAAGGTTACAGTCAATCCTTAAGTCTGGGAATATCTCACACAGCTAAAGCAATACACGCTAACAAAAACCTGCAATGTGTCAAATAAACAATATCATGTTTATCGTAAATTAATTTCAAACGTTCTTAAAAATAACTAAATAATTTTTACTTACAGTGTATATACTTTTTCCTCACCCCAAAGTATTTATTACGGCGATAATTAAATTTTAGAATTTTGAGAGCAGAAGAGGGGACAGTATGTAAAATACAATATTATATGTATAATACAATACGTATAAGGTATTTCATTGTTATCTTATTGCTGCTTAATATTAAAATTTACATCTAATTTTTTAAAAGTAATTGAACTAATATCATTCACAAAAATCATTGATATTTATTTTAAATAATTTAAATAATTTATTTCAACGTCACCCTTTCGGTAGGACTAAAATTAACATTTAAAATACTTACAAAACCAGATATATGTGGTATTTAGGTTGTTTTAACACTCGAATAAGGATACGTCAACAAATACATAGAAAATATATAATGTAAAATTATACGTATGTCTTGTACTAATAAATTTACTGCTAACAGCTTAATGTACATAAATAACTGTACATTAAAAAGGTATTCAATCACAAGTAAATAATATTCACTGAAAATTTAGAACGTAATATCAAACACTGTCGTGTATGAAAAAGGAGCATTAAAGCAGCAGTTTTAATTGAGAGAAAAGAAAATCCTTAAATTTCGGTTTTAAAGAATTCCAGGAAGCGACGAGAAGATAAAAATTAATTACTTCTGCATTTCAACGAATTCTCTTGACTGAATAAAAAGCTCAATTAGAAATCTACACGTATAAATTAGTTTTCCGTCTATATAAAATACATAAAAACATTGTTACAGATATCTATATATACGTTCGAAAGTGCAACAGTGACTAATGCAATAGAAATTTCTGCATATTGTAAGAATCCCGGGGACGTTATTAACTATATATATATATAATTCCGCGCAACACTGAGCGAAATCTCCTTTCGCTATATGAGTCCTTCTAGAAGGTTCTCGTCGTCTCGCACAACGTTGAACCTTCTCGTATATCTCATTGTTGATGTCTCCGTTTGCAGTGATCAACAATGGCATCTTCAGAGCGACAGCTAACTGTAATACGTACCGATGTTGCGACAAGCAAATGAAACAGTATTTCTCATATTAACGATTATTTAATGTGTAATTATTATATTTTAATTTTGTCCTTCACATCTCACTCGTCTAAAGAATTATTAATAAAAAAAAACCTTACTTAAATCTCTTTCATCCTTCTGCCGCGTAAAGTATCATATGTCCAGATTCTCTAGACTTCGATGACGCAAATATTTTTCGCTATGCATTATTTTGGACTTATTAGATTTAATAACCGGAGAGAAAGATTGGAACAAATCGAGTAGACGTGAAATAGAAAAGACTAATTCTAGAACTGGTTTCGCACCCATCAAGTTTGGACATGAAAACTATATCTAAAATTTCACTGACATAATTTAGCAAATTGAATATATAAGATGGCTGTGACAGGATATTCAGCATAAACCAGAAAGTAATCAATTTTGTACTTTTTTTTAAAAAAAAAATCATATTAAATGTGTTCATATTAATTTTTAGACGTAGGGCACCACAATTCATCAGAAAAATTTATATATTTTTCCTGTTTTTAATAGTTTGTAGGGTAAAATGCGAGGAATCCGCAACAGCGAGCTTTTCGTTGCTAGTTAGGAAATGTTGCACGTCGCTTGCTATCTTCTGGGAACCATCAATCACAAAACTAACTCGTTGTGGTCAGCTGGGAGGAAGCCGAATTTACTCGTCTGCATTTATAACTTGCTGCCCTTATCCCTCAGCGGTATGAATTGATTGTTGCGGGTGGTTTTTCTTTTTTTGTAACACATTTAAGTTGTGCTCATTATTTAATTATTTAATATTTAAACACGAGAATATAATGGAAATTTACCACACATTTTACTTTGTATTTGATCATCTGGAACATCAAAATAAATATCGTTTTATGGGAAGACGAGGAGGAGCTTTAGTATCAGATTATTTTGTTCGCAAAAAGGTTACACACCAGCGATGAATATTTCGTAAACCAATCTATGATTAATAATATAATGAGTTTGTAAAGCATTTATAAAATATCGTTCATTGTTTGATGTGTCATCGCCATAATTTTATCCACTCTGAAGAGAAATAAACGATTCAGAATTTACGCTCAATCTCAGACGTAAAAGAAAAAAATTTGACCTTCACAATTCGTGGAACAAGCGGTTCGTATATTGATTTTTTTTCCTTTGACTTGATCTCCTTGTTCGAAGTAAGAAGACAGCGATACCTGTAAATTAATTTGTAAATTTCACAAGTGCATAACTCGACTCTGTTAAATGTTCTTAGTGATATTGTAAGAATCAAATTCAAAACCTGGAAAATTATTTAGTTGTCCTGTGTGATTTAAAAAATAATATGTCATTTGCCGAAAAAAGAGCGCAATCATCTGAAAGAAAGTTAATAGATATGTTGGGAGAAGCAGACTTTAATTGCAACAGCGGCCTGAACCGCTGAGATATCGATCTCCGCAAACACTCACAGAAAATTGCCCTGAACAAGTCAAGTGAGAGAGAATGAGGCACGGGAAACTAATTTTCGCTTCACGAAAATCACAGTGATTTGGGGGAATCTTCGTTGGGGATGGGGTCCGAGAAAAAGGCCGGGTACTTTATTTAATTTTTCCTACACGTAAATGTTGCGGCCAGTAGTGAAAAACTCACGTTTTCCAATTCAATAAGCCTCGGGAAAACTTTCTGTGTGATAAAAAACTATCTTTTTCAGTTTTCAGGGTTATAGATGTCAATGAGTTTAATTCTTACATTTACCATACTGGTTATGCTGTAGTTCAGCTCCTAGGTGGAAGGAGGTGAAATAAATTTGCGTTTACAATATTGTACAATAATTTTTACCAAACTTTATACAAATGTTACTTACGATCCAGGAGCAAACACTGAGGGGTTAAGATACACCTACCACCTCTAGGGCTGGAGGTGGAGTGGGTGTAATTTAAAACCATTCCTAAATGGCCTTTATTAGCATCGAATAAAACGTTTTCGGGAACGCTTAATTTGATAGTGTCATTATAAAATTTTTAAGTCTCTATTTTCAACTCCAAAAGCCAAGAGAGGGAAGAACCCTTACCGTGCGGATGGTGGTGGAAGGGGTTTACATAAAAATAGTACAAAATTACCGATATTAGGGTCCATTCCGGGGTTATGGGAGTCGCTGAGTTTAAAGCTCGCATTCATCACAGTGGTTGATGAAAATTTATGTTCATCTTCGTGAAGGTGTGCGTGGTTACTCGGAGTAGTTATGACCCTCTTAAGTTACTAGGTAAATTTTTTATTTTCTTAGGGTACCAGTGATATTTCGGACTCTAATTAGTTAATACCTTATAATAATCATGTATAACAAGATAAGTAACGTATTAAGTGTTCTACATTATTAATTTTATGCTTTATTTGGTAAAAACCCATTATTCGGTAAAGCGACCTGTCGGGAACGGGAAAACGTGTACGGCAAATGGCAATCTGGATAATGTTGTTTGGAAAAGTTGGGCAAGTGTTTGTCGCGATTGTGTACTAGACCCTGGTTCCTCTAGCTCTTCACTGTAACTTGGGTGTTTTCGGAATGGATTTTCCAGTCACAACTCCATTAATAGTAGCGATTTTTTAAGAATAATATTTTCTACACATATTTTAATAATCTCCATAAACTACAAGTGTTGGGATTGTGTAATGAAAAACCCATTAGGGCATGATTTCAATTGGAATATTTGTAGTATAAGGTTCATTGTGGTTGATGATTGTCTGAAAAACTATGTAATGATAACATTTTTTAAGCTTACTAATTTTTTTGTCAACGTTGACACTATTCGTTAAATTTGTATATGCGTTTGTTTAACAAAATTTCCGTTAGAGAACCTGAATAAATACTTTACGAAGTGAATTGAAGACGTGGTTCGATGGCCTTAACGGCATTGGGCATTACGACTTTAACGACGCTCTAAACAGGGAGAAATTTTCCCGTGTGTGGTCTCCGCCGTTTAACACTTGCTTTTCACCTCATGTGGTCTCCGCCCGCAGGTGTCTTTGTACGCCACTTTCTCTCTCTCTAAAAAACAATCCTTCGGAAAACATAAAGTTGAGTAACGTTTATGTCCCTGCCGTTACCTGCTCCGGGAGCAGGTTCGACAACACACGTGCCTTCCACACACATCTTTCACTCTCTAAGTTGCTTCATCTTCCAAAATGTGTAGCTGACGCAGGCGGAAAAAACATTTAAGAACAATCACAACAAGGAGCACACGTGACAAAGAGAGAATACGGAAAGGAATTTTATATATTAAAATATGGAAAATTAATATTCCAATACGAATCTGGCTGGATTTTTAAACAAATTCCACACTTTGTAACTGAAAACTTAACATAACATAACGAATTGAACTTTAATATAAAAATAGTTAATTTTTTATCCCTTTTCGGAAATAAAAACAGAAAAACACACGAAATTAAATTTCTTTGAAATATAATTCCCTTTTTAAAAACTGATAATGTGATTGAAAAAATTAAGAAAAATTATATTGATGATTATGATCAGTAATTTGAAAATCTTAACAAGATTTTAAAATTTATCACAAGTTTTAGACCTAAGCATGTTTTATTCTTTCTGAATTAAAACAATATTTCTTTAATAACTCGCCTAAAATACCATATTTCTAATTTATAACATCCGTGAGACAAATATTCAGTTCTCAGTAAACATCTGAACTAAAATAACCACTGTTTTCTTTGGAATAATGTTACTATATTAGTTACTGATATCAAATATTATGCGAGATTAATGTCTGTTATGCTACACATTAAATCCATTAATTTAAAAGTCGGAACAAATGATCTCAACATCATTTGTAGTGCACACCTGATGAGGTCCACAGATAGTGGAAGGAAAGTAGTGTTTTAGAAATTTTTGTAAATTTAATAATAAGGAAAGTATGTTTTGTTTATTAAATCAACAGTAAAATATTTAAAATGTAACTTAATGTCAACTTTTTAAAATAATATTGATGCGTACATTCATAACTGTCTATCACCTGATGAAGTCCCAAAATCGTGGATAAAATGTCGTATTGTAAATATTTTTTTGTTTTGGTTAATTAATACACGTCTTTCTACGAATGGTCTGTTTTTTTATTAAATAATAATCAGATTATATTAAATGGTAAATTTCTGTTAATAATTAATTATTAACTGACTTCTCTGCCAATATATATTAATGGTACATATTTTTATTCTTTAGTATGTTGTTCTAAAAGAAAAACTTTTCTGTTACAGAGTCACGAAAGTTGGAAAATTCGTAAAAACATTAAAAAGAGAAAATAAATATAAAATTATTTAAATTGTAATGTAATGTATATAATTTTTTTGCTCAATAAATTTACGAAAAAATATTTGAGTATCGAAATATTTATTTTATTTTGTCTGGAATCTTCGAAAAAATTTCTTAATCTTCACATTCATGAAAAAAATTTTCTGTACATGGATAAAAGTTTTTTAATAGATGGTAGTGTTCTAAAAGCATTAGAAGTATTTTACAGACGATTGTAATCAGGAAGATCGAAATTTTCTAAAAATTGGTTTTTTACCTGGGGCGTATTGAATATTTTATGAGTACTGTAAATTTTATACCCTTAGTATAGTTAAGGAATTATTTTTATTATTATTAGGCCTATATTGGGAAATTTGTTCTCCCGAATTTTAGTATTTCATGTTAACTTTTAATTGTTTATAATTGTGGTATCCAATAATTATATTGTAATTTTATTTCCTTACACGAGGATTAAAGGAATGCAATAAATCAAATCAATGCTACAGAATAATATAAAATACATAAATATTTTGAGACTGAAAACTGTTGGACAGTTAATTAACAGTCTAAGAAAAAATAAAAAATTTCTGCGTTACAGAATAATTCTTTTTATCTAATTAAATACCGAATTAAAAATGCACTTGTACCGACGAGAAAAATTTGGGTCAAATAATTGGCTGTAGGCGAATACTAATATAACTAAGCAGATCTCTCAATAATTGAAACAAGCGAAATATTTCTCTGGTAAACATGTAGGATAATGTTTCTTTTTAAGATATTAAATAGCCATGCAATTAATTGTGAATTCATGCGCCACGATTTATTTAAAATATATATTTTAATCCATTTTCGTACGGGAAATCAACATCAAAGGTGCTACCATCTGAAAATCCGATGGAAATGCAAATAAAAATGCTTCCAATTCGTTTTAAAACGCACTAATTAAAACGTAAATTTTAGCCAAATTTACGTGGCCATCCACTGAATGTCGTAAGTGATTTTCACCTGTTCTGACGAGAAAGAAAATTCTGGTATCGTTCAAGAGCCCATTCACCTGCACTGAAAGAGACATCATAGCCTCCGGAGAAGTTAATTGGAACATTTGACTGGAAATAAAGACGTCGTTAATTATTACCGACGTTCTTTTAGAGCAGCTGTTGCATTCTGCCTCTGGTTTCGTGACCTACCGTGGTCCAGATAAAAACTGCTTTGTATAACATGTGGATGAAATGTTCCCTGGCGTGGAACAACCTACCATGTTTGGGTATAATAAGCTTTCACTGCTGTCGTCTTCGGGGGACCGTAGACCGTAGACAAAAATATTCTCTATTGCAAAATGCGATAAGGATTCTCATTCGTAACATGGAATTTGGCTTTGAAAGATTGGGTTTTTAAGGGGAAACTTAATGTTAGGAAAAGATAAATGTATGTAATTTAAACATAAAAGTGAGGAAAATATTCAAGCAATTAAATTTTAGTACTTGTAATTTGGTATTATAGGAAAGGACAAAATAAGTGGTGTCTTAAACAATGGAGTATGAAATCTCGTTGAGCAGTTAAATATTCTCGACTAGGTTTACTGGTGACTGGAAATAGCTACCATAAATGATATGTTGTTCTGAATTGACAGTACTCTCGTGCATCTTACATCTTTTCAAGTAAATAATTCGTCGAATACAAATCCGGGAATCCAAGACATATGCGAGACTTGGAGCACAAAACGATAAAATGTAAGGAACAAATTAGGAATAATAATGACAAACATCTGACATTTATTATAATAATATAAACAAAATAAATGGCCTTGAATTAGAAGACTATGTATTTATATAAATATATCTCATTTATAAATATATCTCATTAACCTCAACGACGACGACGTTTCGTCCTCTTCTGGGCCTTTTCAGATATGAAAATGTTTAATTTACAATTTAAAGAGTAATGATATATATATTTACAAATAATTGTTAATATTAAATACAAATTAAATAAATTCAGTACCCTTTTATATAATCGTACTTTTTATTCTTGCATAACAATTGAAAAAATTATTTAAATAAAAGAAATTAGTTTCTTAAGATTTTTTTTATAAGTACATATATAATTGCTCTCTAAATGGTAGATTATAAGTTTTTATTCCTGTATAGGTACCAGAAGAGGACGAAGCTTTGTTGTTGTAAATGTATTATAATAAATTGTCTAAATGGTGACTCAAGGCAATTTATTTATTGTAATTAGGAATATTACCTTCTTAATCAAGTCACGTATATGACATTGAACGTCACCATATTAAATTGACTCTGATGAAATTAATGTGCGGCCTTGATTATTTCTATCATTTTCGTGAATTATAAGAGTCCCTCTATAGATAAATCAAATTCGTTTCTAACTATCGAGTCTTAAAATGCTGTATTTGCATTTTGTAACTGTATATAATTTCTCTTACACATAGTTTCTTTGACGCATTTTTCCTTTTAACAACCAACATACCGATTTATAACAAAAGTCACTTTTCTTTGTGCTAACGTTTGAGGGGAGGAAGTTCACCGGGTCTTGGACAAAATATTAGCAAAATAATTTTGAGAATATTTTCGGAAACAGTAATTTTAATGTCCTGCCAACTTGTAAAGTTTGGAAATAAAATAAAATTTTTATTTTTAAAATAAACTTTTCAACTCCTGATAAAAAATAGTGTTATTTAGAGTCACAAATCAATATTTCCGCTTGTATGAGACATACAAGGATACGATGTTATAAGAAATCTTTAATCATTCGTTGTCTGTCTCGTTGTTAGTCATTAGAAAGTTACAGTCTGAAGGATTTATGGACCGGAAAAAGTTCGCAGAAGAACACTGATTGCCTTCTGTGAATAATATTTTAAGGGTAAGTCAGTTCTTATATTTCTGCCCCTCCCATTTCCCCTTCACTGTGCGTATATACATTTCCCTACTTTCTTAAATGAGAAAAGTTTTCCGCTAAATTGGTTAGGATTGAACTCTGCTCAGACAAACTTAATTTCATTAAAAATGTGCTGATAGGATTAAGTCGCCGAAGAACTGGTCTAAATTTTGCTTTGCTTTCTCATCCCCGGCTTCTTGTAATATGATTAACTCGTGAAATTCTCTGTGATGCTTATGTTATGGCAGGTGCACGTACTTGGCTGGCGGGGCGAGAAAGTTTCGCCAGTCCGGAGAAATGGTTCTCGACGCAGGGCGTTCAACTTTCTCACCTGTTGGCCGTCGAACAAAACACCAAGGTTCTCTCTGGAGGACGCACTGCGGCGGTAAAAAACTGAGGTCACAAAAGAAAAATATAAAATTCACAAGCTTTTAAAAAAACGACTTGAAAAATTCGTGAAGTAAATTGGCCACTCCGAAAATATATTATCCCTTTACAATAAGGCATAAATTTAACTGACGGGTGCTGTGAAATAAAATTTAGTTTCTTCCTGAACATACACGATGGTCTCCTTATGTATTTGCTACATAATAAAATAGGTCGAAAATTACTGATATATTTTCTTATTAATATTTTAAGAGTAACAGTCTACATGAGGGTAATTCACGTGGAGGCAACTCCGCTTTAATAGCATCGGAAGGGATTTTAAACCAGTGGTTAACCAGGTGCCCGGGCTATAGTTTAAGGATCCTACCCAGCATTCGCCTAAGTCATATAAGACAAACCTTAGAAAACCTGTATCAGGTATGTCGGGCAGTAAGTACTTATCCCACGCCCTTCCTATGGCGGAAGAGGGCTTTACTGAGGGGATGAATCATACCCTTCTCCCTGCCTCGACCAGTTTAGGAGGCAGCTGGCCGACTGTTCCAACGGTAACTGCGAATAACTCTTACCGTGCCCAAGGTCTGCGACCCCGGAACGTGCACCTCTCAGCTTGTTGGAACCTCAGTTCAAAAACGGAGAATGGAAAAGGCATCCCCAAAGGTTGCCCTCACCGTCTCTCCAGAAAGGTTCTGCCTGCGAGAGAACAGCTCCTACAGGCTCTTTCATTATTCATATAATTTCTAATGAATGTAATAATTTATTTATTACAACACTCGCCAGAGGGAAAATTTCTAACACTTTCATCAATGTCAATAAAACCCCAGTACACTATGTGACAAAATAGAGTTTAGAAAGAAAGGAAAAAATAAATAACTGATTCTAAGAATGAAAAATAGAACCTTCAGCGTGGAGAAATACGAAATAAAAACTAGAGGAAAGAGCAAGCGACAGCATGCAAAAAAAATTTAACTTTCACGAATGTTTCTTTTTCTTGCTTCGGGTCTCATACACGCAAAGTTCTACCGTAAATTGGGAATTTTCTAATCCTTAACAGTTTCCTTCCTAGTTTCCTCATTTAATCCAAAAGCGTAGCTAACTGACTCGTTTTCGTTATAATATCGGCCAGAAAAACTTAGTTTCACTGTACTTCTCATTCTTCATTTTTTCCTTGAAGACTAACAGCGTTTTCTACTACTGGAAAATGGTAGGTCGCGATAGTCAGTGTAAACTTTGGAAATATTATTTAAATAAAGAAGGGAACCAGCATTGCACTAAGGGGTGTTTCATAGAAATTTTTCCTTTTTGAACAGGTGCGTGGCTTTATCGAGTATCAACCTTCATAAATTTGCCAATACATCGTGAAACCTTCAAACATTAAAAAATAATTATTTGATTTAATTAAAAAACTCTATGCCGACCCACCGAGAAACCCAGAGTTGGTCAAAAACAACTTTACGGTCTAGACCACGTGGGTAGAGTGGATGACGTTTCTCCCAGGTGGGAAAACGATATCAAAAGCGAGAGAGAAAATCTCCAGGAATACGAGAACGACGAACATCGGGACAGAGGAAGCCGCAACCTATTTTCCTAAAGGCACCTATCGCCGGAAAATATTCCACTAGAACGTGGTCGGTTATGTGAGCAAACCCCGCCATTAATCATTCATTATATTTCTTATGAAATGGAATAAATGGAACGTTTTTAAAATTGTTCTAAATTCTGAGTTTTTTTGTTTAGAGACGGAGTTAATATTTTGAATTTATAATCGGTGGCTCGCACTTTCAATAAATAAAGAAACATGCTT
This sequence comes from Zhengitettix transpicula, assembly GCA_037074705.1. Taxonomy (NCBI): domain Eukaryota; kingdom Metazoa; phylum Arthropoda; class Insecta; order Orthoptera; family Tetrigidae; genus Zhengitettix; species Zhengitettix transpicula. The sequence goes on from CM073593.1 coordinate 74,077,980, forward strand.
TAATTAATAAGTTAAGTAAGTCTGAATTGTAAATAAAATAAGATGGAAATATATAAATAATTTTTTTTATAAAATTCAACAATCTTTTATAACAACACCACCACGAGGGGAACAAAATGTAGCTATGTATATATTTTTATTATTTTATTGTCATGTCCTACTAGTTTATGACTCTTGCGATTAGGTTAGAGCACGAGAAGAAAAAAACTTTTCCAAATGTCCAAAAACCGCAAGAAAATCATGAGTTGTGAGCAAATTTCGGTTTCACTATCGCAATGTTTAATGGTTTGTATCACGAGACGACGAGTTCGTCAACAGAGGGTTAAATTCTTCGGGGAACGCGATTGTTTCTTAGTGCGCATTGTGAGGGAGGAAAGTCCACCCACGCAAACGCGCGAACAACAGGTGGGGGAGGCCTCGAGGCCTGGAAATATTTTTTTTCCCTCCTCTTTCGCATTTATCTTGCTCCGAGTTGTTATCTACTCTTGTGTTGGAGAAGAAAAAAAAGAAGCTGTGCTGAAAGTTCATTTTACATGGAACCGGTAAAAAAAACGAGATGTCTCCATTGTGGACAGACCTTGCTTAATACACTGCATACAGAAACTGTGTTCAAACTCAGACTCTGAATTTTTTTATCCCTGTTTCTCCAATCGAATATTTTTCCGCCGTCTCAACATGGTAGTTTCCTCCAAAAGAATTCTTTCATAAATATTTTCCTTCTAATTCTTCAGTTTTAGAACTTTCCACTGGCCATAAAACTTATTAAAAATGTGCGAATCTATTTTATTCTTTTCTGAGCCCAGTGTTTTGTTAACATTATTATTATCATCGATGGCCTTAAGAAATTCTGCATGATACAAATTTATTTATACGCTATTCAGTATTTTCCTTTTCTTTAATGCAGTCGACGACTCGTCTTCCTACTTTATCTTCCAGTAGGTCTTCAGATTATGTAGAGAATGGTACATAAATTGGTAATTTTAAGAGACACTAGGTATGAAAAATTTACTACGGTAAAATGTATACTTCTTAACTTTTTAAGCGATGATCCATGTTAAGATTCATAAATTTCTTAATAGGGTACATTGAAAGTGGATCGTTATCAAGATTTACGGAATGAAATATTAAGAGGCCATTGTTTTTACTCACCTACTGCGGAAATACTTAATGACCATTTATTTAAAGTTGTTTGAAAAAATGTGATGAATAATACGGAGAATTTGGTGTGGAACGTTTTGAAAACTACAGGGAATAAAATGTTCAAAATAATTTTAAATACATCTCTGACTCATTTTTATCTATTAAGAAGCATGTCATTCGATGTGATTATTACGAAAAAAAAAAGTTATAAAACTGTCATAAATTTAAATTGAGCCCAAGGTGAGAATGCGAAGGTCAAAGGTAAAAATATATCCTCAGCACTTGCAATTTGGACAAGAACTACTGATAACTGATATATAGATGAAAAGTTTATTCAATTAAATATTGATTTAGATATTCAATAGAATATAATCATATATTTTCGTAAGCCATCGGAAAAATTAATCGGGCAGGAGTTTACATTCTAAAGAAAACGGTTACATATTTTTAATATTTATTTTTGGAAGGATTATAAGGGTATTTTATACAGGACTATACTTCCGTAAGCTACAAAAACCAATGCAGTAGAAGAAATTGAAACAGGTTTTCATAAGACGCAGATTAAACTTTATGCATACGTAATTTAGTGCCTGCAGGAAAGAGTAAATTATTGAGGCAAGCAGACAGCGAGGCGGCTGGTAAAGGATCAGAGAACCGATAAATACTGGTTCAAGGAATCGTGTATATATATATATATATATATATATATATATATATATATCATACTGTTTCTATAAATAAAAAATCTAGTTCCAATTCATATATCTTACCCCTTATTTATTATTTTTTTTTTTGGTGTATACAGGCTATATATAGGGTAATCCACATATTGGATGCTCCTCTCTTATAGCATAGGAAAGGGATTTGAAAGGGGGGATGCGGAAGGGTGGAGGAAAGTAGCCAAGGGTTAACTGGGGAACCAGGACTATAGTTTAAGGATCCTACCCGGCATTCGCCTAAAAGTAATGAAGGACAAACCCTATAAAAAACTGCATCAGGTAGGTCGGGCATTTGGTACTTGTCCCACGCCCTTCCGATGGCGGGAGAGGGGTTTGCTGTGGGGTCGCAGCTTATCCCTCGTCATGCCTTGGCCAGTTTAGGAGGCAGCTGGCCGATTATTCCAATAGGAATAGCGGACAACTCTTATCCAGACCAACAATTTATAAACGATAATTTTTAACGGTTCTGTACTGAGCGATTTAATAATTTATTAGAGAAAAATGAAGTGAAAAAAAATAAATATTTAGACACAGTTTAAGTTTACTGTGTGTAACTTTTTTCGTTTAACGCCATTATGTATTTTTGTTAAAAAACGAAATATGCTGCTAGCGACTTTCTATTTATTTTTTTCCACCTGGTATGAAGCAGGATGGAAGCAACGCCTACCCAAATAAATTCATTTATCACTTATTTTATTACCGAGAAATATTTTTTTAAATAGTTATTAGTCTTTTGTCAAGAACGTATGAAAACGAACATCTGATTTTATGTATTTAATTTTATAAAAATTTTCCTGTAATAGTTAAATTTTCTGGTCTTGAAACAGCGTGAAGATGTAAGAAACGTCTTGAAATTATTCACAACCGTCAGGATAAGGGACAAACAGTAAATATTTAGATCGTAACAAGGCTCAGTAATATTCTTATATTTAACGTCTCATTTTCGCTTTTTTTGGCTTCACATTTATCGATGTGATGCACTTTCAGGTCTGTAATGAAGAATCGCTGCATTAATGTTCGCAGTTTCCCCACAATGTTTTTATTCTCTCAAAGAGGGATTGAGGCTTTTATTTTCTCGGAAGAAGGCCACATGCAGGATAAACGCATGAAAAGACTGGTGGGATTTGGATTATGGAGCTTGTGACGAGGCCCAGTGTTGTGGTGTATTTACATACACTGTTGGCCAGGGCTAAGGCTGGCTGGAGTGTGGCCTGCACGCACAGCTGATGCTGGAGGGGCCCGGGGCGTTTCGACACAGCTTCCAGCTTCCAGCGAGGAATCGATAGTGGCACGTGCGAGCCTGGACCGCCAACCTGCCGCACTTGTTGCATCGCCGACACCTGCCTGCCTGCCTGCCTGCCTGCCTGGGGAATACCTCAACTCACTCACAGCTGCCCCCGGCTACGGAACACCACCGCAAGGTCATCAACTCTTCTTCAGGAATACATGGGCTTTAAGAGAAAAGGACCTTTCCATTTGATGTCACTTGGAACCTTTATTGTTCAGAAAATTATGCTTCAATTTTAACTCACCGATACTTGCTTCAAATTTTAATTACCTTTACAGCCATTCATCTTAATTAACGAAACTGTCACTTCTCGAAGACTAACTTACAACAAATCTGTGATAGTTGGTCAATATGCCTTACCATTTTTAACGTTGGATCCGATTAAGCAGTGAAGCTAATGGGGGGTCTAGTACAAAATCCCGACACACACTTGCCAGATGCACGTTTTCCCGACAACAATATTGACGTCCGACAGGTCATTATCCCGATTGACAAAAAGTTGCGATAACTACCAAGATTGGTGTCGAATCCAGCGTTCTGGAAGTCGCTGAGTTTAGTTATGGCATTCCAACAGGGTTAAGATAAAGTTTAACCTCTGATGGATGGGGGTGGAAATTATATATCACCCCACATTGCTGTCGAAAGCGGTGTTACGGTAGTCGCTTAGATTAGTTATAGCATTCCAGCAAGATCAAGTTCAGTAAACCCTGGGGGGGTCTATTAAAATAATTAGGAAAAAATATAATATCAATAATACCGAAATTGGTCATATATTTGTCAAAGGACTTCGTTACAAATCTTAAACTAGTTAAAATCAACTTTAACGGAAGTTTGTACCTGAAGTATTTTTATTATCATATATTAAAGAAACAAAATAAACGCGGATTATTGTTTTACCTCCAGTTACAATACAACAAGAAATGAACGTAGACTGCGTTCTTGCCATCTTAAGTAAACTTACACATAGTACCAACATTACATAAAAATTGAATGCAGTCCTAATTACGAACAGTACACATGTAACTTATGTTCCGGAATCATGGTTGGGCTGATACATCCCTTGATGGGGCTTCTAGAATTGGGATGCACTTAAAAAATGGAATACCATTTCATTCACCTTCGAATAAATGGTTTTGGTCTTAGCTGAGGTTAATACTGTAATTCTCAATCAAATTAAAATTTTAACGTCTTTAAAATGGATAGGATTTTATATTCATGGAATTACTGTATTATTTTAATATTCTATAAAGATCCCGCTCGTATTTTTTCTTTAAAGTTCAAAGTTTTTGATCCAGGATGCCATAACTAAACTCAGCGACTTCCAGAACGCTGGATTCGACACCAATCTTGGTAGTTATCGCAACTTTTTGTCACACCCCCCCACTTTCACCCTCTCTCACACCTGTCCTTGACTTTTGGTGATGAAATTCGACACTTAAAGCATCGAGAGTGGTGGCATTATGAATCTGAGGGACCTCGTAAACTATTTATTTGGTAACTAAATATAGACAGTTATCACATATTTTGAATTGTGAAAATTCCACCCCCTTATACCCTCCCACAAATAGGGGTGCTAGAGTTATCTTAATTCCGCAGGGTTATTACTGGATCTTAAACGATACGTGCACAAAGTTTGGTTGAAATTTTTCCACGCATTAATGAATATCTAAATTTACAAAGTGTTCTACAATACACAGAGTAAAGAAAGATGGAATTCAAATTTAAGAAAACGGATGCCAAGGCAAGTATTTCCTTGTCATTTTCACAAATATTACTCAGCACTTTTGAAATTTCCGTAAACTTCTCTGCTCTTTCATTAGCAGTGTCATTAGTAGCTAATAAACTTGCAAGGAACGTCGTCGCTCGCGTTTTTTGTCTACTTTAAATCAATCATATTTCAATTTGTTTGATACATCGTTAACACACACATAGACTATTCTCAACAACAGGCCACGAGATGTTGGAAACAAACGAAAACTTTGGTTTTGTTGCCAACAGTTGATGTAAACGCGCCTTTAGGGTATTTATGAATTTCAGACAATATTTTGTAGATTTCCTCCTCGAGCTACAAGTTAATGTTTCTCCAAGAGCAGATAATGTTTTTTTCTCTGATGTGAAAATTCCTGTGTGTATTTTTCAAACTCAAACGATGAATTTCTCCAGTTGGTAATGACCATCATTGCTCGACATTCCAGAAAAGAATGAATAAGCAATTACATTGTTCCAAATACTGTTTTATGGCGAAGAAAATTTTTGAAAAAATAAAGAGCAACGACTAGAGACGAAAGGTACTTCGTCGGACGCATCAAAAATATTTCAATAACATAATTTAAAAGAGGAAAGAATCTCGTCATAAGTATATTAAATTTTATGTTAAACAAAATCGATATCAATAATTTTTCTTTCTGTTTATTTATTACCAAAGAGTGACTTCAGTTTATCCACGTTTCAGGCATATGGGAATTGGAATCAGAGGTCAACCAAACTGTTACGATAAATTTTTACTCTTTCCACCAGGAAACAGTCCGACCGATTTAAATTAAGCACACTTTTATCCTTATACTTAGCTGTAGAATGTTTCTCGGCAATATCAAACTGTCATCCTCGATCTCGAGGTCAAATGACGAACGTTCAAAAGTCTGATTGGAAATTGCTTTCACAGGGCTTTTGTTCGCTATACTGAAAATATGCAGAACGATAATTCTATGAAGCGACAAATAACTGTGAGGCAAACTTAATTTGTTATCCACACTTTGAAAAAATTAAAATTTAATATTTTATCCAAATTAATTTACGTTTTACGCAGAAGGTTACTGGTAGGGAAACCAAGCGTTTTCTGTCAAAATTAGATAATCTTATACAGGTCGTGAGATGAAGCAAGTCGTATGACCTGCGCAGTAGGAGAAGGGAGACGATGGAGGGGAGTATTGACGTCATCAGGGGAACTTCCTTTGGAGACTAGCTGGGTTAACGCTACAATCATTCTAAAAACATACAGTATATTTTTACGAACGGGATATACGGACAGCAGCAAGATCTTCATACCACACCCTGTACTTATCGCCTTTTAACTTTTACGGATGAATTTTTTGGTGTACAACATATCCTGAACTGAACACACTATATGTCAATGTTTTCAGAATATTTTTTATACTACCAGATTGCGTAACAAAGGTTCATGTTGAAGTGAACCCCGGCTTACAATTACAGGGTAGTTGACCACTGCGCATCATATTTTGAGATGATAACCTATTTCTCTCCAGGTTTATGTATAGTACACCATGTCGCGCTCCTTTTACCGAAGCTGTATATTGTAATGATTAGCCTTTATTACTAAATATAAAAAATAAACTTTATTATATGAATATACAAAAATACATTAAAAAAATATTATTGGGCGCCAGCAGACATAGATTGGTCTGCAAAAAAAAATTAACATTAGCTCCGGCTTGGTTATAAAGTCCTCCTTCTCAACATGGTAATGTGGGCGGTTCGGTAGCTATTCAAGAACAGAGTCTATTTCCGCACGAGGTAAAAAATTCTACTTTTGAAGGCACTTTACAGAAATTGTGATGCTTACTTTACTTGTGGTGTCAGCCGACTTGCAGTGGGTCACTGGTCTTGTAGACTCAGCACCGCTTCTTCAGCCTCCCCGCGATGGACGTCTCTCCAAACAACTTTTGTTGGCTGCTCGCCTGGATTTTCCACCCTCTCGTCCCTCTCACACTCCATTTTCCGTCCGCTATCTGTATGTCTGCCTGCGTCTGTCCCAATTTCACCCGGGTTCGGAGTATTTATTCGTACTCCGCCTCCCCAAACGATGAAAAAAAAGGGACCAGTCCCCGCGATTTCTTTTGGCCTCTCGGACAAGCACACGTGCACGTTTAATGTATTCCTCCTCAGGCCCGCGGACACAAGGGCGGCCACTTAAGGTTGTTATTCGCTACAATATATATATATATATATATATATATATATATATATATATATATGTAACGCCAAAAGCTAGAGATGGTTAAAATGCTAAGAAATTGGCCAAATAGTAAATAAGACAAATCCATGCTTTCAGCAAACAAAGTTAGGAAGTGAATCACAAAAAATAAATATATAATAATACAGTTGTCAGTAACACCTCAATAAAAAACATTTATTAGAGCTAGTACCGAGCAGTCTGCATAATCTTTCAATAAAATTGATAAAAAAAAGTACGGGTACTACATTAGCTTTTCTCATGTTTACATTGCGCGTTGCTGAAATGCATCCATGATCTGTGAGGAACTGTTGAATTATTTGACGGGGAAAATAATTTTGTTTGAGCAAACAGCCAATTAACGAAGTAGAGAACCCAACTAACAGATACCTTGGCTGCATTTCCGTTATGCAGACTTGGAAGAGGATGAGTTGAATTAATCCTATGTAAGCAGGTCATCCAATTAACGTGAGAGGTGCATAGCTGGTTGGTGTGCAGAGCGCGTTTGATTATGATGCAGACGTGTGATTAATTTGTAGCCTGCTCTGCGTAACTTAGCTTTTGTTTCCACACCTAAGTAACTGTTTATCAGAGTTTGCTTTGTGCAGACCGAGAGACAACAACGGAAATTTTTCAACATCTGCGATAAAGCACTATACGACTTCATCTCATTGCAAACAAAACTCATATAAATTTGTCCGATAAAAGGTTTCGGCCCGGAAAAGGTTATCTTTTTATGTTCTGTAGCATCATATACCACGAACGAACCTTTTTAATATTGTTCCATGACTCAAAAGATAAAGAGGACGGAACTTTAATCTGCGAAATCGCTCTGCATTAAAACTTCTGATAGTCGAGCACGATACAGAGAGATCCTTTTTAATTTTAATCTCTTACCTGTATTTAAAAGACTATATTTCAACCTCATGTTGTCGTTTATTAACTCTCAATCCGAGTATTTGTCTGAATTGTTTGGGAACTGAGGGAAAATCCAAACGTTTTATTCAACTGATATCCTAATTCCTCATTTCCGTTTACTATGAATATCAGAGGGCCTCATCACGACTTTTCAATTGATTATTTTATTGTGGCGTTTATAAATTCTAAACGTAATCCATAATATTTTGTATAAACCATAATTACAGAATTTTGGATCTTAATAGATTTAATTAAATTCAAGTGGTTTTTCGGGAATAAAAAATCCCCTCAAAAATAATCATTTGTTATAAAACAGAAATAATTAAAAATATTACATACAGTATAATTCTTTGTGTATCTTAGTAACAACTGGAGGGCAAGTTTTTTTTTGTATTTGAAAATTTATCTTCCTTAAAAAATGGCATTCTGTAGAAGAGTGAGTCTTTAAAATTCTAGATTATGTCCTACCCGATTTTTATAATTTTAAAACTTCCTCCTTGGTGCTTGCCTTTTCGCTGACGCGTTCAGGTACGGTTCGTCGGAGATAAATTTGTTAAAAATCTTCAGCAGGCTGCTGAAGATCTAAATATTTTTTTTAAAACCCTAAAAAAAATTAAAAACATTAAAATCATACAAAATACTTCACCCAAAAACCATCTTCCGTTAGTCCCAATTCTTTGAAAAAAACAACTAAATCCTCGTTTTCGTTCCCTGATGGGGATTTTATAACGTCGTTCCAAATTTCTTCTAACATCCCCTCAGACCTCTAGCTCATGCGGCTAACTTAGCCTCGGTTTCAGGACACTCATTTTACGTAGCCTCACTCATACTTTTCTCCCAGTTTGTTCGGGAAATCCCATCAAGCAGTTACCACCTGTCAGAACACTCAAGTTCTTAATCCCGGCGTTGACACCAAGCACCGACTCAGCCGCCAAACGAAGCGGCTGACTTTAAGTCCAGAAACCAAACAACCTTTATTTAATTCACTTGGAAAATTCCCAGAAAATCCTGTTATTGCACATTTCCAGATATCATGCTAAAAATTAATTTTACGCTACCAATTCCAGGTCTAATGACCTAATTAAAATTATTTCACGTCTAGAGTTTTTCCTAAGACTAGGTTACAGTCACCAATAATGCTGTGCTTCACAGTCAAGGAGAGATATTTTTCATGCAGCAACAGGTGTTTGCTTTTCCCTCCGAATAAACTCTGGTTGTAATTGCTCCACACGTTGTATTTATAATTAGCTGCTTCGCTTTTGAGACACATTAACTCTGCCTGACGCATTTTCAAAACAAATATTCGGTCTTCTGTCTACACCGCCTCTGCGAGGCTGACAAACAACAGACATGAGGAAATTATAACACAACTTTGACTACGATATTAATTATGGCGGCAAGGAAACCGTAGTGGAAAGTGATTCCCAATTGGAGGAGACCTATTCGATATCAAGGATTGCGGTCCATTAAGTAATATTGGACTGCTTTTAATAATAAAAAACCCTTTATCAAAAACACATTCCAAAGGTCTCTATTTTTTAAAAAAGATCTAAATGTAAATTTGTACTTAATTAAAAATATTTATTTGAACCATATGTCGGCGAGTGAAAAATGTAAATGAGTTACTAAATAAAGTTAAATTAATAGCAGTCATGAGCAGATCTCTGTTATGTTCTGCATTCACCATACTATTATAAGCATAAAATAGGGATGCTTTAAACGAATGTTCTAACGTTTCCAATAAATATACATAATTCATAATTGAGTAACAATGATAATCGTTAGATGTTTTCTTGTTCTTCTTCATAATTAACAACATTTTCCGGTAGGAGGAAAATTGAATTTTCGTTTTTGAATGTTTTATTTTCACGTTAAACATATTGGTGGCTTTATGATTTTCTAATTTGACCTGTTAAAGGGAAACCAACCACGCACGATTCGTCTGAAAACTTTGTAGAAAACTTATCATTATGGATTCAATATTCCTTTGGGTAAAAAATATATTACGTATTAATAATCAACAAAATAACTTAAATTTCAAGTGATAACTAATAAAAGAAAAATCGTATAATTTATCTAATTTGATATTTTCCATCAACGTAAAGTCTAACGATGCATCACGCCAGCCGACGATAGAGCACAGATGCATAACTATCCTGGAAAAGTAAAATTGAGTTAAGTGAAACTAAGTACATAGTAAACAACTATTAAAACGTCAATGATTATATTATATTAATCGAATCCATATTATTATTTTTTGCACTTAAGAAAAAAATGTGAATAGGCCATAGTGTGTGTTCTCCTGTGGTAAGGAAAAGTATATAAAATATTTTAACTGATTACTCTGGTTACCATATCATGTTTAAATTGTTACGTTTTATCTTTCTTTCTGAATTTCAGACAGAAAATGCTTCCATTGCTTATAGATTTTGTATATAATAAATATTTAATATATAATTTCTGAGACCATCTATTCGGTGGTGGTACTACAGTTTAATCTCTTTCCGAGTGTACTCATGTTTAACCTCTCCGTTCCTCCGCACTGCTGTTCATATGAATAATGTGGCGTACACAAACTATATGATGGATTAAAATATACAAACGATTTTTCCATTGATTAATATTATTACAAAATGCTCCGATTCCGTGTCCACTAGAACACCGACAATAAATTGCTTTGTGATTTAATTAAATAGTCTGGATTTAATTACATATTAAAAACAACAATTTAGCTATTCATACTGAATTTTTGAAAAACTGTTAATTTATCCATTATCGAGCATAAAATAATATTACATTATTACAAATGAAATTTCCTGCTCAAACTAAATTTATAAAAATTAATTCCGAAGAAATGACGATAGCGAAATATATCTATGAGTTAAGAACATATTCAGCGATACCGTTAACGATGAACTTCCCCAGAAAACTATTCTGATTTAAAATCGTGATTTATTTAGCATACACACTGTAGGCAGATGTTTTGTGTGTGATAAGTGATTTATAATTATAATTTGTTCAAATTGGTTTTTGGAGTATTTCATTGTCAACGTTAAAATAGATTAATTTTATGTATATAATAGCATCTGTGTGCAAACAATTAAATCTTCATTCTAAAGACAAACTATTAATATTCATTTTACAAATATTTACTTATCGACTAAAGTGATCCGAACGTTGTCTTCTAGATTTTTCTGACCAGTTAATTGTGTCCGTATTGGCAAGTGTGACGAGACAGAGATATTATTATAACATAATTCTAACTTTTCGAAATTATGTTCGTGTTCAGGAAAAGAAAGATTAATAATAGGAGAGATTGAGTTCGTTAAGTCTTAAACGAAAACTTTATTCGTTGCCGGCAATCGAGGCATTTGGAAACTGACGGGAATAACACGAATATAGTTTCTGTTCCTAATTTAATTAAGTTAAAAGCTTCAGTTACGAGGTTATTTCGAGAACGAATTGGATTGTACAATATGATAACGGTCCAGTTTTCTTTTCAAGGAAAGGCAATTTTTTACTACATTCATTAATGAAGATTTTTCTTGATATAATTTTTCCATCAAGAGATCGATTCTGCTGCGAAAATTTGATGGGTGACCCTGGTCGTAAAACGTCTGTGTCTGGAAGGTAATGGAACGCCGTGTTGATGACGACATTAAAAAGCTGCCATCGTCGTCTATGGGAGTGATAAATCAAGGGAGTTTTGTAGCCACAGGGCGCAAACCATGACGTTTGATTATACAGGAGAGAAATATGCGCGCTCAAATAACATTCACATTACACGCCTCGTAAACAGCATCAAGTCTAACACTCCCCTTACTCAAATTCGTTCGCATATTATAGTCCTCGGATGAAGAGATGTGTTATTTGCAAAATAGCCGTCAGTTACAGCAGTGTAAAATCGCACTACAATTCTATAACAAAATCCTAATCAACACGACCAACTTTCGTTGACCAGGATGCAATAGCGAGGTTGTCATTTAGCCTAGAATAATATTTTGTAACGTGATTTTGCCGACATAGTTCTCAGACAATTTAATCACATCAATATTGTACTTTTAGGATTATTTATACATATTCTCCACCGATTGGGATTTGTTTATCTTAAAGAATCCTGATAAGCTCGAAATAAGCAAAGTGTCACAAAACGCATAAAGAGATAAACAAAGTGCATTTGGATAATGACAACACGGTCACTGTGAATCCATGCCGTTTTAGGAATTAATAGACAATAGGGAAGTCCACTTCCCTGGAGGATTTTCTATGATTGGCAAAATGACCTAATTAGTAAAAGTTTATGGAGAGTAAACCAAATAAAAATGGACGCTTTAAACGATCGGGATGTAGTGCTTCTGATGAAACATCGAGGCCAGCTTTGGCCACTGTGTTACTTGCATCAAGCATTTGTCGTTTTGTAAGATGATGATTGTCGTGGATGTTTGGGTACAGCGTTGGTATATTGAGGTTGTAAAACGTTTTCCTTCAAAGTATAAATAGAGAGAAATAGCTAGACGCCTTAAAATCCGATGTGCAGTCGTCCACTAGTCTGGGGTTGTAATGAGAGTAGGTCAGAGCTCAGTTTAACACAAACCTTTGTTACGGTAACTTCGTAATGTAAAAACTATTCTCCAAACATTGACGCAAGAAAATATATTTGTGTTCAGTTCAGGATATGTGACACGCCAAAAAATTCACCTTTAAAAGTTAAGAGATGTTAAGTACAGAATGTGATAAAAATACTATGTCCCGTTCGTAAGAATATAATTAATGTTTTTACGGATCAGCGCCAGCTCGTCTGCAAGGACAATTCATCCTTACGACAATACTCCCCTCTCTTCCCCTACTGCGCATCTCACAAGCCATGTTATTTCTCGCGACCTATACAATGATTTAAGAAGCAAACGATGACCAAGTGAACTTATCGTGATAAGTTCACAATAACGGTGAAAAATGGCGTGGTAGGATTTGATTACAATCTTCTGACAGCTATGTACCTAAATAAGAAATACAATTTATTTTTTAAACGCAAAGGTTTTCAATATCTGTTGACATTACAGTTAGTATTTTATCAGATCCATTACAGGATCATATATTATGCATTCTTCTTTCAGAATGAAATATAAAAGTTATAAACTCACTGGTTAAAGAATTTTGATTCAAGAATGAAGCCTCTTCTCGTCATTTCGAGATATTCTGACGTCCAGTTCCCATGAATCACTGGAGGTTGAAGCATGTAAATTTTATTCACGACAGGTCACAAAAGCATTTTGCGGTAGAAGATGCAGAAAGGGTTAGACTTTCGGATGTCGCCAAAGTTTCCGCGTGATGGAGTTTCCTTCTGCTCGATCAATCATCGCCCTCCTTGAAGGTCCGTTGCCCTGAGGAACTTTTCCGAAGCACTGATTTCACTCTCGCCGTCGTTGTTTGCTCGCCCGAGTGATAGAGTCCAAGGCTGATCAGAGACAGGCCGTACGATTCGAGGAGAGTCACGGGGAGAGTGTGAGAAAGTAAATAAGGCGGAATGCAAATATTAGCGCAACAAAAGAAGTGAAACAGCAGCACTAAATGACTGACGCTCCAGGGGAAAACTTGATATTTTTGCCGGTGACGAGGCGTCTTCTCTCTTGTCTTGACATGTGCGAATAAAACGACAGTAATAGTGGGTATAAGGGGACATAAAAGTCACATTTCCAATGCTAATTACAACTCGCGGCGTATTTTATGTGCTTTTTCGCTATTGTTGCTGATTTCGCTGGAATGTATTTCAGAGCTCCGAGACAGCTGTAGATAGGAACGCACAAATTTCGCCAATAATGTCACAGAATCAGAAGTGACGTTGAAATGTGAAGTCAAATAATTTTGAAATGTAGTTGACATAGTCCATAATAAAACATACGGCAACGAAAGCACAAAGAGTCGATAAAGAATATATTTATACCATTAACTGTTATAAGAAATATTTTTGTGTGACATTATGCCTTCAATTTCAAGAATCGTCATTATGATGTTATGAAACGCCTTTTGGAAACGAGAGGTTTTCTGGAAACGTCCCAAAGTCGTGGACTAACCTATGTTGAAATAACCATGGTGAAGAAACAACTGTTTCTCATTCCGTTTCTTATATTTATAATTTCGCTTTTTCTGGAAGTATAGACCTTGTAGTAAACAAAGATACGTAAAATCATTTTATTTATTTAGAGAATTACCAAGTTAATTAAAAATGCAGTCTTCCTCTGTCTAAAGAATGAATAAAATATTCACTTTTCTAGAATACAATGACAGTGAACGTCATCAAAACGTCGCGCATACATCTTTCCACTCGGTTAGAAGTCGGAGAATATTTTATTCATTAAGTTAATTTTTTATAAAAATTAGTAAAACACAGTGAGGTGGTGAAGAGCACGTCATAGAAGCTGTAGCGAATTTGTCTGTCCCCAAAAGACATTGTTACCGTTAACACCTCAGTATGATTAAAGAGAAATTAATAATATAACTTCGAAAAATTATTTATGCTCTAGTATTGTTACAATTTTAAGGAGTTAAATATATATTTTAGGGCAATAGCTGTTATTATTGTAAAGAAATCAATACAAATGGTTTATTGTGGTCTAAAAACCAGGTAAATTTTAGAGAGAAGTTAAAAAGATTTTTTGATCTTTAAACAACTATTATTCATTGAATTTTTAAATTTTTTTCAAAAGCATTAACTCAAAAAAATGAGGTTTCATTTCTGTTTAGATTCAGATTTATTATTTCTTTCTTTAGTCCTCGGTGGAGGAAATAGGATACGTCAATATAAGATAAGAAGAAAATAATAAATTATTACAATTACAAAGTTTAAATGACAAAATAATATATTTTATTTAAAACAACGTGAAAGATGTTAATGTAACAGTAGTTAAAGAAATGATAAGCATCATTTAATTTTCAATCAGCGGAGTTTACAGCAGCATTCCTGTCGAACATGAAAAATAGAACAAGTCGGCAGTTAAATTCTACAAGATTATAATCGTAAAATAATAGCATAACTTGATAGGATACCAGAAAAGTATTTTATTAAAGAGGATCTAATCTGCCCTTATCTACGAACTCTTCCATCGTTTAATATGCTCCATTATGTACAAAAACTTTTTTTTTAGGGCAACAGGCTACATGAGGGTAATCCACTTTGGGCAACTCCCCTTTAATAGCATAGGAATGGATTTGAAATTGGGGATGCGGAAGGGTAGAGGAAGGTAGCCAAGGGTTAACTAGGGCCCCAGGGCTATATTTTAAGGATCCTACCTGGCATTCGCCTAAAGAAATGCAGGGAAAACCCTAGAAAAACCTGCATCAGGTAGGTCGGGCATTGGGTACTTGTCCCACGCCCTTCCGATAGCGGAAGAGGAGTTTTCTGTGGGGACGCAGCATTTCCTTCTCCGTGCCTCGACCAGTTTAGGAGGCAGCTGGCCGACTATTCCAATGGGAATAGCGATCAACTCTTACCGTATGCCCAAGGTCTGCGACCCCGGAACATACACCTCTCAAAACAGGCCGAGATGCCTCGGCTTGTGGGAGCCTTAGTTCCAAAACGGAGAGGAAAAGGCATGCCCAAAAGTAGCCCCTTCGTATCTCTCCTACAAGGTTATACAAAAACTCTTTATAAATAAATTTTGTATAGTTAATGTTTCTATTTTGTCCGGGAGAATATTGTACAGATGTTTCCCGGAAAACGAATGCTTGATTCAAAAAGATTTAGGTGATCTTTTTCAATGCGGAGCGATTTCTAGTGTTATGTAAATGATTTGCTCCTTTTATGGTATATAAATTGAAGTTTCTCCAGACGTACTTTAAAATATACGAACAAGGCAATGTTAAAATCCCAAGATTCTTAAACACAAGCTTGCAACTGGCATTCCAATCCACAACCGATATGGTTCGTACGGCCCTCTTTGAAGTTTAAAAATTTGAAACGCGTGATGTGATTGACCCCAGTTTGCTACGCCGTAAGAACTGTCAAGATGAAAATATGCACGATGTTCCATTTTATATTTATTAAATTTCAACCGAGAGGAGGCGACCTCTTTCGTAAGAATTTACAAAGCAGAAAAGGCGACCAACTGTGAGCTAATTTAACATTTCCGTTGGTGTAATTACGTGATCTCTGACCACATTGAATAAACCCGATTTAGACGCACGTGAGGTTTCCCCACCGCCACTTCGCGCCGCCCGATACCCACTTGGGCACGTTTCACAATGAAATCCCTCGTGGCCTTTGGCGTAGGCAATGGCAAGCACAACTTTGCCGTCCGTAGGTAAACCGGATTGCGACACGCACTGAAAACCCACTCGCGAAATGTAGATCGTATTGCGTTTCGATCCAGAATAGCGGACATTCGATCGGAGGAGCCTCCAAGGGACCGAAATCTGCGACCGATTTATTTCGCTGCAGCGACGCAGATATACGATCCAGGACCGTTGGCCCCTTTCATTTAAATCTAAAATTAATAATTTACAAAAATGGACGTAAACATATGTCTTCAATAATTTTTTAAACGAAGCCGAAGTAACAATTATTCGGAAAACTGAGAGCATATTGGTACTTAAAAGTCATCAGATCTCTAAGGAGTCAGAGAAATAGAGCAAAATTTTCAAAGGACTGAAAACTGAATAATTTTTGGTTATTACAAATCTAACTTCTATTTTAATTGTAATAATAATAACCAAACCCAAATGTATATGAAGATATTTATTAAAGAGTTAACTCCTTTTAATAATATTTTTGGGTTCCATTATATCATAATTAAATTGTTAAAAAAAATTAAAAACAGTTATATCGGATTTTATCGAGAAAAAAAATAGTATTAAAGAACTGTTTGTTGATTTGTTGCAAAGAATATCTATATCCATAGGTCACCTTTTCTTGTAAAACTTATATATTTTTGAACATAACAATAATTAAATTCGTATTATATTCAGTGTTCAATGAGACGAATTAAAGAACCCAGACTCCTAATAGATCAGTTCTTCTTGGGTGACTTCTCTATCACGTTTCTTTCAACTTTTCTCGGTAAATGGCGATTGCTCCGTAATTTGGACTCCTTGCATTTTACTGTTAGTATTAGGTCATTTTTTATAGCCCTATCAAGAACGACGTATAATTAATTTTACCGAATTTATGACAACCCTTTATAAATATTATTAAAAATAATTCCAATGATTGGTACTTTCCACCGCAATATTTAAAGAAGGTTTATGCCAATATAAATCTAATTCTTTCAATTAGAACAAATGTCTAAGCAAAGATTTGATCAGTTCTTTTTTTAATTTGATTTAATTCTATTTTAACATTCTGAGAATTTTTTTAAAATACTGCATTAGTGTTATAATGGATTCATTTCTGTATAATTGAGCTTTTCTGTGATTGCAAAAATTTTAATTAAGTTTTGTATTAAACTTTTGCAAATATGAATTGGTTTTTACCAAGAAAATTTTATTTAACACATACATTAGTAATGATTGAAGAAGTAAGCGTAAGAATGTCCTGTTTGGTGAATGAAATTTTTCTCTTTTCCTGAATGATTGTACCAGAAAATTATACCAAATCTCAATATGTAAACTTTTTTAATGGTGATTAATGATCAATGACATTATTCTTACAGAGTAGGTAAGTGGATTAATATGTTTTTAGTGTATTCAAATTCATTTAATAATTTAATTTATTATCCACAGATTATCTGAAAAGTTTTGTGCTATTTAAATTTTATAATTTTTTTATCATTTTAGTTTTAAATTGCATAAAATGTTTTATATACTCTTTTTGCCAGCCTTTCAAAGTCAAGAATGACTTCATTCACATTCTAACCTTATTCACTGATTTTCCAGTAAATGTGCCGAATGTTATGCGAGTTCTCTCTCATTGAAAGTTCTCAGTGGAATATATTAAAAATTCTGCTACTTAAGCTTTAACGTAGAGTAGCTACAATACAATTATGCAATTATTAGAGAACTCTATTCATTACAAAACAGGTTCTCAACCATCACTAGTGTGGATTTTGACCCTGCTATGAATATTTTTAAGTATAAATAAGGGCCAAATTCAGTTTTATTACCTAATTGTAAAATACTACGAAGTTATCCAAAACCGGACGAGGTACAAAATTTTGATTTATTTCGCCAGTCGTAAAATCGTATAAATTCTTGTTGTGGAGCAGACTGATATAAAACCTTACTTTTATGAGAATGTTTGGAATTATTACCCTCTCAGAGAGCAATATTATAGCGAAAGAGAAGATGCTTTTACAATCGCTACTTAGCCCATATTCTTTATACTTTATTTAGTTGAAATCACGGTATTACCGTCGGTAAACCTTGAAAGTTTTATCTGAACGTATATAAAATTGAATATATATACCACTTAACTGTAACTATTAATACTTCCAAAAATAGTTCTTCTTCAACTAACTTCAGTGACATTACCCTTTCGCTATCGTAATCATATTTGAGAAATCTTATGAATCAGATACTAATACTGTTTATTGATCCAAAATTAATACTGTTTTCTGTCTTCGATAGAGATTTTAACCAGAATATAATTTCTTTAAGTATTCAAGTTATCAGGTTTTTTTTATATTCAAAATACAAAGATCTCGTGAAGTTCTTGTTCCCCGCCCTATGAGGAGGGTATGCAACCCTTTAGACACAAGTGTTATGTTTTAGTGAAGATACGGACAAATTCCTACTAAAAGGGACAACGTATTTTTCATTAATGGAATTGTTGTATCTTTGACACTTTCCTTCTGTCTCTGGAATCTGTCAAAGCCTTGGGCAAACCTACGTGTATTAGCTGATAATCTCATCGGATTAGTAGGTCATCAGCTCCTCTAATCCATTAATCATTATTGTCTACAGGAGCATATAATATCAAACTATTCCCATAACCTGAGTTAGAAGGTCTTGTGGGCTTCGAGATTACGTACTCAGAGATTTCATCAATAATTTCATGGTCAATTCCCATATAATTTCCGCTGAAAAATCATTCATTTTGTGACAAAACACCTTTTTGCAGTTCATCCATTATGCCATTCTCATTTCGATTTAATCTATTCGCCATAAAAGTTAACGGTACAGTGACGACAGGGTAACTGCCTCTCCATATTTGAAAACTACCTTTTATTTTGTGGAGAATGGTTCCGGTTGCCCGTTGCCGACTTCTCGCGTGCATAGTCGCTCGCTCTTGGTAATTCTATTACCAGGCGCAGTCATGACGTGGAGACTTCGGCGTGGGATGGAGTAGTCAGCCTTTGTCCTGAGCGGTGAAAGGCGTAAATGTGAGGGCCATCGTGACAATAACAGGCTCATGTGGAACCGATGAACGGCGGACGTTGGTTGGCCAATTTTCCTCGCTCCCCTACCTCAGTCTCGGAAGGACTCGGCAATTACCCTACAATGCTAAGCTGTTTAACTTCCACCAGAGGACGACTGAACTCTGGAACATGCAGAGTGACCGTTGTAACGAAAATCAACTGTGGTAGTCGCGTTCCATTAATCTGAGAAGGAACTGCATTCAGCCGTCTCCGTGGAAAAGAATAATTTTAGTAGATTTATTTGGATAAGGATTGCCTGGACTCGTGTGTCCAATTCTGACCAACCCTTCTTCCCCCCCCCCCCAAAAAAAAAAAAAAAAAAAAAACCTGAACTTTCTACTGTTCTAACACTGTATCATTCTAACATTGTATCATTCACACATTTTCACATAAATTTTCTATTTTAGGTTTCTGCACAACATTTCAGACAATGGACTTTAAAAGTGTATCTACAAATTTCCTCACAATACGTCAACAAATATTAAATCCATATTGACGCAGTTCTGTATTGCTTGATTTTCCATAGTTACTTTGTAGAGGAAAACAAATTTCTTGATAATCTTCTAACCGAATGGTTTCCGTCCAGAAACCTTTGGTGCTCCTTAAATCCGAGTATCATAGAAGAATCCCTTTCATTTTATGGTGTTGAGTGGATGTCAATTTTCGTTGACTCAAATGCATTGTTACGAGTTTGTTGATAACTTGGAATTCGCTGCAGACTTTACTTGGTAATTGCTATATAACGCCTATATCATCATAGTCCGTCATTTCGTACGAATATTATAAAGGTGGAAAAGAAAGATAACAATCATAAATCACTGTTCCTAATAATTTGTCCTTTGGAGATGATTTCTACAAATAACCAATTGAAACGAAAATTTGGAAATGGATCATCCGTAAACAACTTCTGAAATATTAGTTTGCGGTCCCAATTTTCATATAATTTTGACTTTATATTATACTTTGTTACACTTAAAACCTTTATCGTATTATGTGAAGCTTCCTTATTAAAGTTACACTTCTACTTCAGCTTGTTGATACTGAAATTTTCTGGTTTAATTTCAAAACTTAAGGAATCTAAGTTCCAATGATGGGGGCTGGTTAAAGATCATCCAGAACGCGATGTTTGTCCAAAAATTGTTTTTCTTTCGAAATTAACTAAGCTCAATTTACGATTAAGTATATTTTTAAACAATAACGTCCATTAAAAACGGATAATCCACATTATTCAGCTATCAGCTTGTAGAATGTATTCTTGATATTTTCCACTTCATTAGCTCAGCATTTTTTGTTTTTATCCTGCATAGTTTCCAGATCCCTGAATAAAATAAGATTTTCGATTTTCCCAAGAAGTCCAAATCCAGGTAAAGAAAATACTTCCTTACTGTACTTCTGTATCCTTTCATATGTTCAATGATAAACACATGGAAAATTCCACTTGGTAATTTCTCGGCATTTTTATTTCAGAGGAAAGCGTACTTATGGCTCATCCATGTCGAGCTGGATTGGTTGTAAGTTGTGATTGCGTAACGCATGCAAATGAGAATTACGGGATTGTTGAATCACTACGAAGGACACGTAAGCGCAGTTAGCATTTAAAAAGCTTGAATTACAGGGTGATCTGTTACTTTCAAGAAATGATTGGCCCAACTATGCAGAAGAAGGTCACGGTCTTCTCTACAGATATTACAAAGGTTCTGCAAATGGACGGTTGGTTATCCATAGAAGGACACGGAGGCGTTTACAGCGAAACAATTTTTGCAAGACCGTGTACCAATAATATTACAGGTCTACATACTTCGATACATCTGTGGAACGAGATGCTTATATGATGGCGATACTTGGATACGGTTAAAGCAATTGAATTTTCATGTCAGATATAATTTGAAACTCACACGTGCGAATAATCACAGCGTCGCATGGGTGAATTTCTGGAAACCATTATAAATGACCCCGCCCACAAAATCCGTACCGCTTTTC
Organism: Zhengitettix transpicula; assembly: GCA_037074705.1. Taxonomy (NCBI): domain Eukaryota; kingdom Metazoa; phylum Arthropoda; class Insecta; order Orthoptera; family Tetrigidae; genus Zhengitettix; species Zhengitettix transpicula. The sequence continues at coordinate 74,099,343 of CM073593.1, forward strand.
TGTTATATGCTTTGTTTGACACAGTGAATCAATGTGTTCTGTATACTCATTTCGAAAATTATCTCATCAGTTCTGCACGTTGGCTTCTATTCACGTCATGTAATGCTTTAATTACGATACTCTCGATTCTTCTAAATTTTTTTCTCAGGGTGAACCGCTTAGGTGTCGTGCTAGCAGCGACCGTGCTCAGAGTGGCCCATGTTCTGAGCGCTGAGCGACCAGAGATACAGGACTTCCTCATCCGTCTTCCTTCCTCCTAGTCTTGAAGCACAGTGCGAGTCAAGTAAGCCAAGTATGTGACCTGCATTAATTATATGTGGTTCGATCATGAGATTACTGCACTAATTCTTGAAAGAGTAACTTTTTCCTATAAGGGGAAATAGTTTTGAAATTAAATCAAGTTGGACCGTCAAAAAACAGGCAAACATTTAAGTAAACTCATTAAAAATATAACACAGCAGGCATATAAATATTAAATTATTTATTTATAGGTATAAGAATACAAATTTTCATGGATTTAAATAACTGAAAGTTAAACTAATTGAATGCCAAAAATAAGCCATTTGAACAAAAAGGCTTGGAGATTAATTTTTAAAATTATAGACTTATGTATCCTTCAATATATGATTGAAAATATTGATTAAAAGCATCTGTTTTTGTATTAACATTAAGGTTAATATAATAATTCAGTTACTAATCTATATATATAAAATATTGAAATTATTCCTATTAATGGTGATTTGTTTCCAAAAGTTCTAAATGGCAAATTAAGTATGTTTTATGGTTAACTGTTATGTGTTACAACTGTACTACGTAATTTATTCCGTTCCATATTCATATTAACTGTATCATTACTGTTTAATTATTATTAATTTGTTATGGTAACCATTATAATTGGTAGTTTATCAGTTTTACAATTATTATTAATATTTCCCCTCTCACTATTATCACAGATTAGGGACAGAGAAATACATCGGTGTAGAGGCCTACAAAGGATGAGGGTTGGTAAGAAATGATGACCATGAAGAACCGGTGGGAGCTTTTTGCTCGACTCGACTGCTCACCAGGGTTAAGAAAATGGGGGTCTTGGCGTAAATAAAATTTTTCACCACGTTGGGTGGCCAGCAACGCTGAGGCAATTTACTCCGGTTATCAGAAACTGGAAGGTAGGCAACCCTATAAATACGGCCAATGATGTAGTTTTGGTGGAGGTGTAGATGACCACTTAAGCAGTTTTAATTTTTATATTATATCATGCAATATAATTCCCAACCTAAAAGAATAATATTACAGTAGACATCCATTGGAAATCCTCTTGTTTAATATATGCTCCATTATATTCTGCTCAAACGATTTATTAAAAATCTGCTAAGTCAATTTTATTCTTACGTTTTAACATATTTCATTATAACTTAATGTGGAATATGCTTCATCAGGATGGAGCCCTTTATGGTTCATGACGGAGAGAAAGTGGACATGAATACACACACTTTATGGCGACGGCTATATCTTTGTCTTCTTCCAACCATGACAGAGCTTCCTTTTTATTTGTCTCCATCTTACTAGTCTTCAAAGAACAATATCCTCTCCAATACAACGAAACGGTTATTCCACGCGGAATAAACTACGTTTAGAGGTGCAGAAATTGATTGCCTCCGTTTCTCTCGGACGAATTGCCGATTCTCTGCGAAGCGCAGAGGGTTTCGTGAGCAAATAGTTGTGTGTGCTTTTGCACTGTTTCGCTATCTGTCAATGTCTAGAATGTAGTTCACCTGCCAAGAGAGGATAGTCGATGATCCCTTGGAACCCGCACGTCTCAGTGTCTGACAGAGAAATATGAACCTACTTTGCTTGTGCTCGCTCGTGCCCTTCAAGGCTCCGGTGTGTTCTAAAACTTAAAAAAAAAATATCTCGCAGCCGCCCAATAAGCTTAACATCCTGTACGAACATTCTATAACCACTTTTAACACTGATTCAAATACCATTGATTCAAATGCACGTCCCAGAAAACTATGCTAAAATAAAAACACTTAATGAAATATGGCTGATTAAAAATTGAGAAGATATTTAAATAATACGTTAAGAATCTCCCGTATTTTAATTTATAACGGATTAATGTGAGCGAGTTTTGAAACAAGGCTAGTCAAGGATATTTTTTCAGTTTACCTGATATGGTAATATCTGTCTCGCAGATTCTTATGTGGAAACCTTGGAAATAAATGAAAACCATTGAACCCCATAGACCTCTGGAGGTGGCTACCTTTGGGGATGCCTTCTCCTCTCTCTGCTTTTTTAAACTAATTTTCCCTCAAGCCACCTCGGCCTGAGAGGTGTTTGTTCCAAGGTCGCAGACCCATGTGCATACATTAAGAGTTGTCCGCTGTTCCTATTGGAACAGTCAGCCATCTTCCTCCTAAACTGGTCAAGGCACTGAGAGGGAATGCTGCGATCCCACAGAAAACCCCTCTACCGCTATCGGAAGGGCGTGGAACAAGTACCCAATGCCCGACGTACCTGATGCAGGTTTTTTAGGGTAAACACTCGAGAATTTACAAAATGTGCACAAATCATTATCTTGTATCTCTAATCTAAATAAAACTGAATTAGATAGACAGACAAAATTCTACCGACACGCGTTACAACTTTATCTTATCAGAACCGCGATTTGTTTCTCCGTCATTGAATTTCTGGGAATTGCTTAGTAAAGCATCATCTATTTTACAGTCGAAGGGAATTTTAATAGATATCCTAAATATAAGGCTTCCGTTAAATATGCAATATTTTATGCAGACTGAGCTGCATGAGTATTGTCCTGATGATACATAAATTTTTACAAAACAAACTTATTCAAAATTGTAAAAAATATTAATCTTCCATACTTTATTTCTTCTAAATCCTTTATTGGCTTTGGATTAAATTATGCTAATTCATTACAATATCAGTCTCGAAAAAGTAATCCTCCTCGGTCCTCGGTTACTTCATTTTATTTATCCATGGCAAGCAAATTGAAATATGAACGTTTCTCGCATGGAAAAATTCTAAAATTCTATATTATAGGTAAGACCGTTGTTGCTTTCTCCAACATATACATAAGTTATACTTAGAAGCTGTATGAGCCTGTGGGAGCAGTTGTTGGCTCTCGCAGGTGGAACCTTTTACGAGAGACGGAGAGGATGCATTTTCCTCTCTCCATTTTTGAACTAAGGTTCCCACAAGCTTAGGCAACTCGGCCTTTTCTCAGAAGTGTGTGTTCCGGGGGTCACATGTTACCATTGGAACAGTCGGCCATCTGCCTCCTAAACTGGCCAAGGCACGGAGAGGGGAATGCTGCGACCCAACAGAAAACCTCTCTACCGCCATCGGAAGGGCGTGGAACAAGTACCTAATGCCCGACGTACCTGATGCAGATTTTTCTAGGGTTCCTCCTGCATCACTTTTAGGCGAAAGCTGGGTAGGATCCTTAAACTGCAGGCTGGAGCACCTGGTGAACTATTGGTAACCTTCCTCTACACTTCCGCATCCCCTCTTTCAAATCCTTTCCTATGCTATTAAAGGGGAGTTTTAATTGCGTAGATTATCCTCATGTAGCCTGTTACTCTAAAAAAATTGAACAACCAAATTATAGCTTCAAAAAACTATAATACTAAATTTGTCATAAAGACCAGGAATTATTAATAAAATTAATTATAATAAGAACTAGCTCCTTCGTTAATATTACAAAAAAGTTGGAGCTCCTTGTAGTTGAAGGATATTTTGTGTATGAATCTGTCAGAGACACTTTCGCTCCTTTTGCTATACTTTATGAGCTAATATTTGAAAGAGTTGAGACGGTGAATGGAGCGGCGAAGAAGAGAGACACTGAAAATGTGCTAATTTCTGCCCGAGGGAAGACTGTTACTTTCGTCTGCAAGCGAAGTTCACAATATCTGAGCAGACAGTTTCTGCCTGGACCGTCACGTCTTCAGCATGGAATAAAGCAACCGTGACCGAATTATCTAGGGGTAAACAGTTCATATGCAAGCGTTTTCCAATCCTAGTAATTTTTATAAAAATCATAACTAACAATTTTTAGTATGGTCTCTGCTGCATGGCCCAAAATCACGTCGGAATTTTAAAAGATAAAATCCTGTTATTATAATAATCGAATCTATAAGAAATATTTCTTATATTTTTTTGTTATAAGTAAATAGTAATGGTTAATCACCCACACTATAAATTTTTACATCATATTGTCCGTCAGTTAACGGTATTTTTATTCTACAGTGTTATATGAAACAGAATTTTTTTTATAATCGTTCCTTAAAAAGAGAAACGTGCTCCGTATTGACCTAACCCAAGTTGTTGACTTATACGTTTCGACAGCTTTGCGTTTGCTCATATTCGATTGCTCAGTCCCGTGGTGACGGTTCTAGTCCGATTACCTCAGACGCGGAGGAGTGGTTTGTCCGGTGTCGTTTTCGTGGCTCCATGAGCATTTCGGAGGCAAAGAGAATGGCGATGTCACAGTCCAACGAGGCGTGCAGACGTCCACAAATGAAATCCGTCCGCGTCCCTGAAACAATCAGCGCGGAGAAATGGTCTAGAAGCAACTATGCACCATTTGGTGGCTGACCCATTAACATGAAGTTGGAATGCACAGAAATGAAGAATCATATACTTCAAATTTTCCTTCGTTCTAAAACAAGAACAGGCCCTACTTACGGAAAGGATTGAACTTAATATAAAAGACTTTCATATTTCATGTACTTAAATTGTAAATCGTTGCGCGTCCTTTGTCTGACTCTGTTGTCTCTGTCAGTCTCTGAAACTTGAAATGGTCTTAAGCTTTGACAATCGTTTAAAACTCAGTTCCAGGTTATTCAGAGGAAAGGGGAATGGCTGTTAATTCTTTTTGTCACCAGAGGCGATAATGATGAACTTTTTTTTAGGGCAACAGGCTACATGAGGGAAATCCACGTTGGGAAACTCCCCTTTAATAGCATAGGAATGGATTTGAAAGGGGGGATGCGGAAGGGTAGAGGAAGGTAGCCAAGGGTTAACCTGGGCCCCCGGGCTATATTTTAAGGATCCTACCCGGCATTCGCCTAAAGAAATGCAGGGAAAATCCTACAAAAACCTGCATCAGGTAGGTCGGGCTTTGGGTACTTGTCCCACGCCCTTCCGATAGCGGGAGAGGAGTTTTCTGTGGGGACGCTGCATTCCCTTCTCCGTGCCTCGACCAGTTTAGGAGGCAGCTGGCCGACTATTCGAATGGGAATAGCGGACAGCTCTTAACTTCATATTCTTCCAACTATTCTCAGTAAACATAACCTTAGTCCAATTCAGCTCTTCTAATAAAATAATTTACCACTTCCGTTTTGTCTTCTAAAATTTCCTAAAAACAATTATTTTTCATCTCCATGACCTGATTCAGAAAATTTTATATACTTTTCTGCTTTTGTATTCGAACGCATCAATTTTTTTTTTTACTTTTGTAAGAATCCACACAAATACCGATAAGGATATCACCAAGGTTTCATACGCAAGTTCCTTCCATACTAACGTACTTTTTTTAAAACAAAATATAGTTCCTGGCTGTTATAGTGAACTTGTTTCAAAGACAATAACAATTTTCTGTCGTACACAATTCCAGCTTGACCAGTCCTCATCTACATGTATTACGAAATTTACCTTGTAATCATCAGTTTTCTTGATCACTTTCATGTTCTGATCTACCTTTTCCAAACTTAATTAAGTCACCAATAAATTTGAAAACTGTTTCTAGTTATACAGTTTCTTTACAATCAACGATGCCTTGGATTTGGTTGTTCATAGTATGAAGTCAAAATTTACCTATATTCTGAAATAATGATTTGGATAAAAGATTAATCAATGTTTCGGGTCTTGATTTTACAGAATTTTTTGATTAATACAACTTCACGTACTTGAGAGGAAAATGGTAATTATGAAACAGAAGCAGTTCATTAATGATAGTTTTCTGTGAAGAAAGTACGTGGGATGAATTTGATTTGTCTGCGGGATAGAAAGCTAAAGAAGCTCTTTTCAAGCTCCAGGCGACGTTTCTCTATCGTTTTAATGTCACTTTCGTCCTTCAAGAAGACGTGAATGTCACTTCAAGACGTTACTGCTCAGCTCTCGGAATTCCCCGACGTTCGTAAGGTGGCAAGACTGACAACTTGTGCTCCATTGATTTTATATATATATATATATATATATATATATATATATATATATATATATATATTTTCTTTAAAATCCGCGGTAGATAATGTTACTCTCATGTCGTATGATACTCCTCATATAACATCAATCCTAAATATGACAGAGAAATTACAGGTAAGTAAAACACGCGTAGTTAAGATATTAATTGCACAGTTCTTACATATTCGGTCTTTCCTTCGCCATTTTGTAAGTTTCTTACTAGTTGCGAAACATTTGTTATCTTTTCCTTTTGCAGGAACTTTAATTTTCCTGATAATGACAATTAGGGTACGTTGAGTGTATGTTGCCAGCTGTAAATTTCCTTTGTGGAATGAAACATTTGAAGACTAGGAAGTGATTCAGGGAAGAAGTTTTTTTTTGGCTGTCTTGTGATAGTCTTAGAAAGTAATGGCCCGGGATGGAACTAATGGGTGTTTCTGGTTGACGCTGCTTTCCCTCCCCGACAGTAAACACTTTCTTCGGAACTGTCAGGAATTTCGAGGACGACGTAACATCGCCATGACGAGGCGCTTCACGACGCAGGTCACTTCACATCACTCAAAAACGTAAACTATGACGATTATAATGGTCGTTATTAACACGAATGTGTGATAATGAACGGTAATTTCATGTAAATAGTAACCATTTATATATATTTTAAAGTTAAAAATAATTAGTAAACTTTATTTAACCCCGCTATTTAATTTTTACTCCACATTCTTTGATTATTACAGTTCAAAACACTGAATGGTGACTCGTCACGAAATTAAATTTCCGAGAATATTATATGTATCAAAATTGATATATATATATATATATATATATATATATATATATATATATATATATATTCAAACATACATGTATCACCAACCGGGTAATTCAACAATACTTGTGACAAATTTTTATTATTATTACTGATTTCTTTACAGTCGCATCAACAGCCCTAGTAAATAGCGACTTAGTATGGAAACTGATTTTTCCTGTAGAGGAACTGATTTTTTTAGTGTTTCTCTCACACACACTAACATCCACGCCCTCGCCGGGATTCGAACCACAGGAGGACGGCAACAACTTTAAGGACAGCACTTATTAACTTCTTATAAAGTGTTATTTTTACAGTTACTGGAATTTAAGTTTTAAAATACAGGTATACTATAACTTTTCCTGGGCCATAGAGCAGTAATGAATTTTGTTTCTATATTTGGAAAAATTACTGGGGTAAGACAATTCTTTCTTATGAACTGATGTAATTAACTCCAGTTTTCTGTTTTGATAAACTTATTCATTGTATTCTGTATATATATATATATATATTGTAATAAACAAAATTAAATTAATATTTACCCTTATAATGGTGCCAAATTGTTGTACACCAATATTAAAGGGAAATATATTTCTCATGGGTCGCCTACGGGCCTCCAATAGAAAATAGGAGTTTATAAAACGAACACATAAAACTATAAAACTTTTATAATTGAAATCAAACACTTATTTACTATCCTTAACCAAAACCAAACAAACACCTTGGACCGTCAAAATTGGTTACAAAGCGGTCCAACACCCTTCAACGGATGCACGTTAGTCCGTGGATCGTTAATGATCACAACAAACTCACAACCCTACATAAAGCACCCTTCTCCACTTTGCTACAGCAAAGCTGCATTGCCCAGTGTCACCATAGGTGGTGTGGAGATAGGATTTGTTGGCAGAGCTATCATAGATAGACGGCTTTACCCGAGATTACCATCTCCCGGGGCCTTTTACCAACCTTGGACTGGTCTGAATCTCGAGTGAGATTTGCTATACCAAAAAACAATACAAATTGGATCCACTATAGCACAGAATTGCTTAGGATCGGACTGACTTCAGATCAGAAAAAAAAAACAACGACCACAAACGACGGCGCACCTGGACAGAACGTCCAACTCCACCAAGCTTTCCAGACACACAAATACCAAAAACCACGCGACTGCCAACGGGCAAGCCTCCTCCACTACTGACTGACTTGTGTTTATTTCCTAGGAGACACAGTTTGACCCATCGTCAAACGTTCGTAAACAACGGGCGCAACGCGAAAACATCGCCCTTACTGCAGAACTGAACACAAAAAGAACTTGCATACAAAAAATTCTTTAGTATACATATATGTCATATATGATGTATTTCGGTTTTGCAGTCTTCAATTAATTTCGTAGTTATACTTGTCATTGCTGCAATGAATTAAGCTTCACGTCGTATATTTTCAGAGAACAGAAACCTAGCGTTGCAGTCTATCACTAAAAATGTTTATAGGATGGTAATGTCCTTTAATAGCATAGGAAGGGATGGAAATGGTGATGTGAAAGGTAGGGGAAGGAGGCTAAATTAACTTTCATTTTCCGGAAGGATCGCAAAGAATTTCGTATTTTTTTTATTATCACTGATAAAATTATACTTTTACAAAAAATACTATTTCCTTTTTTCGTCGCGTAGTAACGTCTCTCTCTCTCTGTCTCTCTGTCTCTCTCTCTGTCTCTCTCTCTGTCTCTCTCTCTGTCTGTCTCTCTGTCTGTCTCTCTCTGTCTGTCTCTCTGCCTCTCTCTGCCTCTCTCTCTCTGTCTGCCTCTCTCTCTCTCTCTCTGTCTGCCTCTCTCTCTCTCTCTCTCTGCCTCTCTGCCTCTCTGCCTCTCTGCCTCTCTCTGCCTCTCTCTCTCTCTCTCTCTCTCTCTCAGCCCACGCGTTTAAATTTGTATAACGATTAACGTAAATAGATACATACAAACATACATCCTTTTTTATTATATAGATTTCCTTCTTAAAGTGTGTGATTAACACGGGGATACAAGGTGAAATATACCACACAATTAGAGCCATATTTTGGTTTCTTTCACTTGTCTTATTTTTTTTAAATGAAAAGGTCTGTGACACTCATAAAGTTGGAATTTCTATTTTCGCGGAAATCAACTTTGATCCTATTACAGGGTTCCGTTATGACTTATTTATTAATAATCCCACATCCATCCTCCGTCTCATTAGTCCATTAGCGAACAAAGAAATTTATAGGCATTAAGTAATTTATCTCCTTTTCCGTTCAGAGCAATTGCATAATTCTCGGTGTGTTCAGTCACTACATTTATAGATACCATTCAACGACCGGTCAGTCGTCCGTATAATAATCTCTTTTATGATAAAATAAATCTTCCCAAAAGACCGCATTTCAAACATTTGTGGAATTAGGACATTATTAATGTTGTAGTTCATTTATTGAAAAGGTGACGTCAACATGTGGAAAATATGCGTGCTGCCAGAAGGTTCGACAGCGCGGCCCAGCGAGAATTATCTCGGAAAACGCGTTCTTCCTTCATCACTGATTTCGTGCTTCCAATAATTGGTTAAAGGTTTTAGAGGATGTTAGATTCATTTATGCTACTTTTCAAATATAAGCAATTTAACTGTGAAATCCCTAAACAGATTTAAAATTAATTTGAACCATATTTACAATGAAAGTTACTGTTTAAACTATTTCCCATTTATTTAATTTAGAATACTTTTTCACGAGTTCATCCATTTCATCAGCAATGTTTGCAACTGGTAGCCGTGTGATGTAACAAGGTTGGATGAAAGCGAATTAAATTTCATATCAATGGGGGATTTTCATTATCTCTTTTGCAGATTCAATTTATGTTACTAGATCCCCTGGAATTAACCACAGACTATAGCGGGACACCATAGTGCATTTTATTTTTTTAAATATATATTTCGTACATCCGCGGATTACCTCGATCCATTTATTGACTGAATTCCTATTTCTTTGATGTCGCAACGAGGTGTGAATAAACAATGAAAAATGTACTTTTTAATCTCTTACCATAAATTGATTGGTAATACTGGTATGAACGACCAATCTGTTAAATATAAATGGGAAATAATCAGGTGAATTAGCGAATATATTTTCCAGTTAAATTTGTTATTACAACCAGGTATTATCAGAATTGTTATGACAACTTTTCATATTCAGCTACGTAAATCGTTTACATACTGTATTTGTAATTGGAGAATTATTTCTGAGCCAAATTCTTCGCGTTTAATTGTTACATTAGCGTACGTATTTGGTAACATACTTTTACAATTGAGACAGAATTTTTTATTCATTAGCTTAGTAGCCGAATAATTTTCTTTTATCAGGTCAATTTAATTAAAAGCCTCCGATTTCTGGATGTTGTCCGTATTTTAATTTTAATTATTACCGTATCATCGTAGTCAAATATTTAAATTTTCCAACACTTCCTTGGTTTATATCTTTGTAATGCTACACATTATTATCACGTGCATTTAAGAACATTTGAAATAGAAGAGAGTTTCCGTATCTTGGGAAATGGTGACAAAATCGAAGCAATGAATTTTTGCAGGGCTGTGGGGTTTTAAATCCTCATATTATAGATCGGCTTTTATTGGGTCAACTTGAGAAATATCGTTCGTGGTTGAGAACCACGTCTCGATTCAAGATTCATGAATTCCAGATTACAGAAGTTAGCGGCGTGTTGTAAGTAGATTTCACGCTATTAAATGCCGAGAACGTACGAACGGTTCGAATGTCTCATACATACATTCACCGTGAACTGCTTTCTCTGTTAACAACCGTAATTGCTATTCGCCAGAAACTGAATTTGTGGTGACTGTTTCTAGAAATACCGGTCTTATAGTCAGCTGCAAGAAACCGCGAAAGGCATGCGCAAACCAAGCTCTTAAACGAAAAAGAACAATAGTTGGAGGGGGGGGGGGTTCTTCAACTTAACAGCTACTTGTTATTAATAATTAACATGCATTGCTTTTGTTTCAAACATAAAACTAACAGAAGATCAAAATGAAATGGTCTACAATTGTTCTTCCCAGAATGAACTAATCAGACCGAGTGAGATCAACATGATCAAAGGGCGACATACAAAAAATGATAAATTAGAGAGTTAATATCGAAATTCCCTAGTAAGAAAAAAAAATATAACGTGTAGACAAATGACTGGATTGAGTCTTAGAAGTGATAAATTAAATTTTATGACTGTGATTCATTACTTCAAAAAAATAATGCTGTCAAGAAAACTGAAGCTTATGGAGCACTCTATAGTATTCGTTCGTTTATTTAATTTTATTTATAGTCGCGTTATCTGTTGGATCATTAGCGACTTCCACAGTTGTTTTTTCTGGATATAAATTAGTTGTTTTTAAGAATTTCATTATTTTTTTTGGGCTTTGATGGATTGCGAATCTTTTGATGTGAGATTCCATGGTCTGAGCTCCGTTTGAAAGCACTTCTCTTGCTCTTGAATCGTTTTACACTTTACATCAGAATTGATTATTACGTTTTAAAAACTTTCAGACCTTCAGACCAAACTATTTAAGTAAAAGCCGTTTTTCATACAATATCACTGATTTATATTTGTTTCAATTGGGCATTGCCATGTTAATTCTCCAGTAGATTCCCAAATTATACGCAACGAAGTGGACTGATTTTGGTATACACCTTGATTATGGACTGTGGGAACGGAATCGACGGCTTTCCGTCGTAGAATGCCGATGATTCACAGCGCAAACATCCTCGCCCTGACCCGGATTCGAAGGCGGACGTCTCGCGGTGCTTTCTATCACACCGTGACAATGTGCAAGACAAATTTACATTCGCTCGCTTGTGTGGGTACAGGAAAAACAAAAGGCACAACGAAACACTTGTCTGTTGATTAGTCTGAAGAATTGTTTGGACTCGGAAGGACGCGACATTTGTTATGACCTTAGCACGGACTCTATCTTGTATCTGCGTGCTACAGTAGCAGAGTCGTAACGAGTTGGAGTGAACTCGTCATTCAGAATACAAGACGTCAACCGGAAATTAGACGATCAGGATTACTCAACTGTACATACTTGGGTTTTTCCTTTCCCCGGATTTAAGTCTGGGATTTGAGTGGTGTATGTTCCGGAATCTCACACGGTGAGAGCTGATCGCTGTTCCGATTGGACCAGTCGGCCAGCTGCCCTCTAAATACGGTCGAGGTATGGAATCGTTCCCACATCAAACCCAAAATTTAAAATAAGAAACTGACCAGTGTATATGTCGCTCTAGGCTCTCCTTAGCATCTGAAGAAAGGTACAAGGATCCCAGACACTTTGTTTGTTATTTATATTATCCCTTATTTTCTCTGTATTTAGCTATCTTTCTTATTATTAATTTTCAATCAGTCGTAAAATTTTTCATTCTTAAAATTTACTGCGTTATTGCCCTCAAGCTTTAGTTCCCTTACTGAAAATAACAGAAAATATAAAGTAAAGACTTCAATAACTCGGTAACTTTCGCATTGTTTTCATCCTTGAAATTTTCTTTTGCAGCTACTTGCGATATATTATTTCGTAATAACATACCGCATCCTTAACAAGGAAAGAAATGAGTAAGGCACGTATTCCTTAGCAGTTTGAAAACCTTGACCCTTCCATAAGGAACGATCCTGTTTCGTATCTCAACCTTGTATCTCGCATATCCACACGTAGTTACGCGGCACACTGAGAAGAAGAGAGATTGCGCGTAATTACTTCGCAATTGAATCTCATCTTTCAATACAGCCAGAATAAAGTTTTTATTTTACGTCTGTTTTTGATTTAATAAATCAGTTAATCACCTTTTACAGACACTTTATTTTTATTTATAGTTTTATGACGCTTAGATACGTGTTCGTATCTTCTTCAGGTATTATCCAAATAATTATGACAAACCACTACTACAGAAAATATGCCTGTTATTCAGTCTCGTTGGTTTACAGTGCCTCAGACCCGTTTTCAAAACTTGGTGAATTTATCATCATTGTAATTGTCTGTAGTACTAGTTCGTTAATATATTTTGGATAATACCTGAAGAAGATGCGGACACGTATCGAAACGTCGTAACTTTATAAATAAAACAAAAGTGTCTGTAGATAGGTCATTAACTGAGTTATTAACAACTAGAATAAATTACTGCGTTAATGGGCGTCGTATAAATATGATGTACAGGAAGTTAAATCATGAAATCGTATTTGTCACAAGCGTAAAATAGTTTCTAATGAAACGGACATATTTTTTCCTCGTTATATGTTTTATATCGTGCTATTGAGTACAACAGTATTTGAAATGCCAGTAATTACGCAAAAAGACGGCGAAGTGTAGTAATTATATTTAAAAGGGGATTTAGTATTTTGGATAGTGACACCGAGGAATGTTGTCACACGTCATTCGGTTTCCTTGATGAAATACTTTAATTAAGAACGACATATCCATATGTAATGTAACTAAATAATGTATAAAGATATATAATTTAATCCTTGCAAAACCGGTACGATATATACAAGGGCTAAATAGTTCTGACGGAAAGTTAAAAAAAATGTTGCACATCATATTGTGAAATATAAGAAATTTAAATTATAAAATAATAATATTAGTTTGGAATTGTTGAAAATATATATATATTCAAAGCAATGACGGCTGATATTCATGTATATATGAATGCACAAATCTTATACACATGAAAACAACATCTTAGTGGTATTCTAGTAATGATAATAATATATAATATTTATGTATATATATATGAAAATTAAGATACAAAATTATATATATATATATATATATAATTTTTTATCTTAATTTTCATGTCTCAGGCCAATCATTAAAGAATGAATAATAAATACTAATTTGTTTCTTTGAATTTACATTTTTATATGAAATTATAGTACATTCCTTCCCCACAATATCAATGACGAACGCCGTAGTCATTTCTTTTCATCTATCCGTAAGAGGACACAGACACGCCCGACGTCCACTTCTGGGACTCAAGTAAACACTCCAGAATTTACAAAATGTGCACAAATCATTATCTTGTATCTCTAATCTAAATAAAACTGAATTAGATAGACAGACAAAATTCTACCGACACGCGTTACAACTTTATCTTATCAGAACCGCGATTTGCTTCTCCGTCATTGAATTTCTGGGAATTGCTTAATAAACCATCATCTATTATACAGTCGAAGGGAATTTTAATAGATATCCTAAATATAAGGTTTCCGTTAAATATGCAATATTTTATGCAGACTGAGCTGCATGAGTATTGTCCTGATGATACATAAATTTTTACAAAACAAACTTATTCAAAATTGTAAAAAATATTAATCTTCCATACTTTTTTTCTTCTAAAGCCTTTATTGGCTTTGGATTAAGTGATGCCAATTCATTGCAATATCAGTCTCAAAAAGTAATCCTCCTCGGTCCTCGGTTACTTCATTTTATTCATCCATGGCAAGCAAATTGAAATATGAACGTTTCTCGCAAGAAAAAATTCTAAAATTCTATATTATAGGTAAGACAGTTGTTGCTTTCTTCAACATATGCATAAGTTATACTTAGAAGCTGTATGAGACTGTGGGGGCAGTTGTTGGCTCTCGCAGGTGGAACCTTTTACGAGAGACGGAGAGGATGCATTTTCCTCTCTCCATTTTTGAACTAAGGTTCCCACAAGCCGAGGCAACGCGGCCTTTTCTCAGAGGTGTGTGTTCCAGGGTCTCAGACCTTGAGCATACGGTAAGAGTTGTTCGCTGTTACCATTGGAAAAGTCGGCCAGCTGCCTCCTAAACTGGTCGAGGCAAGGAGAAGGGAATGCTGCGTCCCCACAGAAAACCCCTCTCCCGCCATTGGAAGGGCGTGGGACAAGTACCCAATGCCCGACCCACCTGATGCAGGTTTTATAGGAATCGTGCTTCATCACTTTCAGGCGAATTAAGGGTATGATACTCAAATTATGGTCCGAGGGCCCTAGTTACCCCTTGGCTACCTTCCTCCACCCATCCGCATCCTCCCTTTCAAACCTATGCTATTATAGGGGAGTTTCCACCATGTGGATTACCCTCATGTAGCCTGTTACTCTTTTTAAAAAAAAAAGCTATATGAAGAGGGTGTTGTAGTTGTGATGTCGGCGAGACGAAACTATTCTTCAACCTTTGTGAACCAAACAGTCAGACTAGAATATTATAAAATAATATGAGATGAATCTCCAATGTCTTCCACTGCGTTTTTTGGAGGCTTGTGGATGCGTCGTCGTCTTGATGAGGGTATCTGAAGATCTGCCTAGATCTTCTGTGCGGGGACAAAAATTTTGGGACGCGATAGGTTAATTATGAAAACGTTATTTATTCTGACCTGACGCCAGCTACCGTGAGACGGGACAATAAGGGAAAAGCCTACTTTTACCCGAAATGTTTCTGAAATTCCTCATACAACAAAAACAATTATAGCGCGATGCGACTGTAAATATTAATAAAAAAAACAATTTTGTCATTTTGACAGCGCCAAGTAAGTATAGGAAATTTAATCTAGTACTAGGAGAACGTCAGCCACATTTTATGCTGACTAAAATCCTAAAGATCGCTGAACCATGAATTTATTGTCGAATAAGTAAGGCGCTGCTATAAAAATATTTTTTATGTGGAGCCAAATTATTAATTAAGCGCTGGTAGGATGGCAACTCGACGTTCAATTACATTATTATTTTCCTTTTGCTATATTTCACAAATTCTTTTTACTGTTGTAATTATTTGTATATATTACACAGAACCGTTTTGTTATACTGTATACAACCACATCTTTGCCAGGTTAAAACCTTGTGTTTCTTTTAATTAGAAATAGTAAAAGTGTGCATGAAAATTCAGCCGTCGATAATTGCTGATTAAAATCCATTCTGGGGTTTACAATTCATAACCAAAAATCGTATTCCGCGTGGCCAGTTCGCTGTCAAATATCGCGAGGGTCGATAAAATGAACCGAGAAGATCGTTGCGACGATAACTGCGGCGTGTTATGGCAGGAAATTACGCGATATGGCACGCTACAGTTTCCGAAAATCGTGCGCCGAGAGGGACCTTTTATTTCGCAGCTCCTCTGCCTGGATGTAACAGCAGCAGCTCTTCCTGGCCAGGCTCAATAAATATTTATGGCCTATGGCTGGCTATGGAAAGGAGAAAGTGAAATCAAATTTCCCTATCGCGCCCTCGGAATCGTGTTTGGTCTCCGAACGCCGAGGAAATGACGCAATCCCCATGGACACGATGTAATCTGGAACACCACGACGCCGGACATTAACAAGTGTCGACCGCCCCTGTTAAGTGCTTCAAACGCACGTACGTATTTCTCTCTCGTCATTACCATTACCTACATGGTCAAAGCTACACGAGACAACTACCTGATTGCCAAAGAATGTAGTACATTCCTGTAATTATCGATTTCCACCACGCCTAATCGGGAAGAAGTTGATCTCTCCAACTACCGTTGAAGCCTTTACACATTTAATAAAAATTACGGCATATGAGAGAAAATAATATTTTTATTTTTAAAATGTGCAGATTGCATTGACGCTATCAATTTATTATTAGAATGCATGAATTCACTAACATGAATGAAATTAGTTGAATGGTTGAAACGTAAGATTGGCAGTGAATGCATGTTGGCATACTTCGGGAGAGAAAAGCCTCTCGTCTCACGGGCGGAGCTATGGTCCTAATTACTAAGTGCTTAAATGCATCTGTAGGCGATTCGTTGACCTCCGAAGGTCCTTGGCTATGCGTGGGACCGGAGGACCCCGCCCAGCACCATGTTGGCCATCCAGAGACGTCCTTGGAACCTAGACTTCACTTCGTACTGACAGCTCAGGGTAAAAACGTAAATTATTCGTAAACAATAACACTACTATTCAAGACTACCAGATTGAAGAAAATTATTCATATGCGGCAATGTTGCAAGGAAAAGTGTTATACTGCAATATGAATTGAGCTGGAACGTGAAACATTATTGCGGCCATTAATACATTTCCGTAGTTTATTAATCCCTGAAAATAAATAAAATCATATCAGGTGAATCCGCAAAAAGTAAACTGGAATAATCTAATAGATAAAGCGAAGCGTTTTTTTGTATGTTTGTGTGTTTGTTTGTATATGTATTTGCTTGTTTGTATGTTTCTTATACAAAACTACACCGGTGGATCAAATTTCACCACATTTTGTACACGTGTTTTTTGCGACCTGGAAACGAACACTGTCGTAATTTCAATCCCTTGCAGAATGGTAAAGAGACACCCTTAGGGGCGGGGGTGGGGTCGTTACAAGGAAGTAACACGAATACAAGCAAGATTAGAGTCAAATCTAGGGTTATAGAAGTCGCTGAGTTTAATTATGACATTTAATTGGCCATTTAACCCCCTGGGGTGAGGCTGGACGGGGTGAATATTTTGAGACATGCTATCACGGTGGACATTAGCGTTGAATAAATATTTTTCGGGGTTAATTAGAGTGATAGAATTTCTACTATTTCCCTTTTCGAATTAAATTCATAATATTTCTCTAAATGTTCTCTGTGCATAATTTCCACTTTTTTTGGGCTTGGAAGTAGAACACCATTAAGGGTGGGGGTGGAGTGGCATTACATAAAATTAAAGCAGGAACAAGCGAGATTCGAGTCAAATCTTGGTTATGGATATATGACAACCCAGGCATCGCCGGGCACCCAGCTAATCTTCTAATAAGTAAAGCAGAGTATTTGTATGTTTGTTCCGCATACAAATCTGCACACGTGAAGCAAATTTCACCAAATTTCGTAAACGTGTTCTTTTCGACCAGGAAACAAACACTGTTGAGGTGAGACACGTCTACCACCGGGAATGGAAATATTCAAGCGTTATTTGAGTCGGATAAATATTTTTAGTGTTTCTACCGATGTTACCTGTGTAAAATTTCAACCCCTTACGTCATGATAATGGAGCACCCTTAGGGGTGGTGGTGGTGAAGGGACGTTACAAGAAAATAATGTGATATTGGAGTCGAATCCAGGGGTATGGATGTCGCTGAGCTTAATTGTGACATTTAAATTGCCATTTAAGCCACAGGGGTGGATGTATTTATTCGTTTCTGATGAGTAAGTTCTGATTATCAAAGACACTAATACATTTAAACTTAAATATGTGTCTGAAAAGGATCAAATACAAGAATATTAATGACAACTACAATTTTTCATGTAGAAACATTGAAATTCCATCACTCAGAATTACGACACTCGAATTTGGACGTTGAGGTAGAGTAACATAAAATTTTCTGTACTTCACTATGATAGGCAGAGAAAACCAACATCTTTTTATTTCTGGAATCACCGTTGTTACCACTTCTACAAAGTAGTCGAAGCCTGTTGGATATTGGTATTGATAAATGGATGAAAACTACATTCCTTTAACCAAAACTGGTATTTGTTTGAAGCGGTACATTATACTTATTCAGTTGTTTCAGGTTTAGAATAGTCCTTTCACGATCGTATTTATAATAGTTATGGCATTTAAAACTATCTGCAATCGTCACATTAAGTTTAAGTAACGGTAATTAATTTTTTTCAATGACGTTAGATATTGGGTTCATAAGCTACATAAAAAAGTATACCACGTAATCAATGTCTTTGTTTCGGAAATGGGTAACAAGGGTAACCAAAAATCAATAATAATAATAATCAATATTATAAATCATTTATTAACAAATAAAAGTCACACGAATTACTGAGACCAATTCAGGGTCAACCAACTATGAATATATTTTACAATAGTGAACGCAGGTGTTTTACGTTGTAGCCATAAACGACAAGGGAACTTAACGTTAAAATAATATTACTTAGACATGCGTCCACGCTCACGATATTGCTCCATTCCACCCACGATATTAACAGCCGTTAAAGTTTACGTTCGCACAGGTTCGTGTTTTGAAGACATCAATTGGAGTGTGCAGTGCATTCTTACGACCAGGACGTGTTTAGTCACCATTAATTCCTTTTTATTCTTATTTTCGCTTTATGATTGCTAATTAATTTTATCTGTCTAAATCCGACAGTCTTTTTTCATACCCTAACAAAAAAAATATTATTATTCATATAAGCACACAGTGTCTCTCAGAAATATGAAATATGTAATCGTGAGATATTTATTTTTTAATATTACCTGTAGCAGTTACCTTGAAGCTACAAACACGCAAATATTAGCGGGTCCGTGAAACCCTATTATAAATCACGTTGTTCGCGGAATAGTACAGGGAGCATTAAGCATACTGCCTTCATATTCCCTTGAAATTCTTACACTACGTAAAGTTGATGAATTAAAACCTATATTCATGCTCCTTTTGAGTGAAAAATAATATGTTTGTGAAACTGTTTGTTTAAAGATATTGAAAGACCTACAGCGAACGAAACCGCTACGAAAAATGAAGGAAACTGATAAAACCAATATGCATATGTTTATATATGTCTCACATTTCAAAGATATGAATCCTATTACGTTCACGGCTCTAGAAGCTGCATCACTCTGCTTAGAGTTTATCTTAATCATTTTCTTTATTTTTTTTGTATATTTAAGAGGCGTCAGTGTCTTGGTTCCTCTTCACCAATATACCAGTCAGAAATATATTATTGTTTTGTTATTTAATCGACTCCGACGATCTGTAAAGTGTATTCCAATTATAAGTTAGTTATCCGTTGCGCGAATTATATTATTTATTATTTAATATATTATTTAAAATATTTTAATTTATGAATAAGAAAGGTAGCCCATACAGAAAAAAAAGGTAATATAAATACCACACAACGTTTCTGGCATCCTTGTCCCGCTCGTCAGGTGCGAAGAAGAGCCTAGAGAAGCACAACTGCACTGGTCAGTTGACAACACTCAAAAGTGCAGTTGTGTTTCTCTAGGTTCTTCTTCGCACCTGACGAAAGGCACGAGGATCCCAGAAACGTTGTGTGGCATTTATATTTCCTTTTTTGTCTGTATGGGCTACCTTTATTATTCATCATTTTCAATCAGACGTAATTTTTTTCATTTTATATTATATATATTGTAGTAATTGGGCGTCCATCAATAATACATTTCAATTAAACAATTAGAATTTTTAAAGCTATTAATCATTAAATTCATCAATAGATTATTACAATACAAAAACATAAAATATGAAATACGAAATACGAAATTCGAAATCTGACGATAATATCTTTAGTTATGAGTTTACAGATAGTAATTCTGTGGAATTTTACCTTACTAACTCTGGTACTCAAGGAAATTGTCTTGTTCGTACACACAAACTTATTGCACTTTATAGACAGGCCATTTTTATCCACTGGCTCTAATCAACACTTTTACTTCTGCAAAAGTTGGTTCACTGTTCGTTTAAGAAATATTACTAACTCGTTCCGAAGTTTTTCAACTGCTGGATGCAGTTGCCTGGGCTCCCGAAATTGACGAACGTGGTCTGATTCGAGAATACAAGAATTTTGACTCAGCGCTCTAAATATTTAGCGTTGAATACCGTCACAGACTGAAACTTGTAAAAATGTTCTAACTGTTTTAACTGTTTTTAAATGTATCCAGGCACTTTATGGATTTTCTTCTTTTCGTCTGTCCACTGCTACATTTCTAAGACGACTTTACTGGAGCTCGGCTCCCCACAGACTCTGCTATGCGCGTCTAGCAAACAAACCTCTACAATACCCACAAACATTGCATTCTTGACACATTCTTGTGTACGATTTGTGTGTTTTATGCCAATAACAATGAAAGTCCAAATTTTTGTTTATTAACTAATTATTTCCTCTTAATATTATATTTCCACAATATATATATATATTAATTTAATAATAATAATATTTATTATTTATTGGACACAACAAAACTTAAATATTACCGTGTATTGTATTATACAAATTCTTAGTCAATGCGTTAATCGTAAATTTTCAGTACATACTGCGTTAATTATTTCTACATTAAAAATGGAATTATCTAGAACCGAATGGGATTACTTGCAATTTTAGTTCCATATTAGAATTATTTCTGAGTGCAGTTTTGTTTCTTTGGGTGCAGCAATCGTTATTTGGCGAGGTTACTACGTCATTTTAACGGCTTTTGTGACAGCCGATAACATGTGCACGCGAATGCAAAGCGGGCTTGGTGTTACTGCAATTGTGGTGGGAATTTACAAATGGCTAGCGTGTGCCGCAGTTTCGCAGGGAAAATAGCTGTGTGCAATTGTGCTCCACCAGTGTAGTATTCGCGGAAACTTAATCACACGCCCGCCATGAGAGAGGCTCTTTCTCCATCCACTTCTCAGGAAGACTTTCGGGAAAACTTTCGCCCCGATTGGAGCTCACGGTGCCCCCCCGACTGATGAACTGATTACTTACAAACGTGTACTTTACGTAACGAGTTCTACATAACACTTGCCTAATTAAAAACCATGGCAAAAGGGCTTCCTTTGTGTGACACATACGACTTGTTTCTCTCATTTCATTGCACGCGTTACTTCTTCCTGTTGAATACCCTATAATAAACCACTGAGGAAAGAACGCTGCATTGTTACCTGTACGCTTACAGACCATGACAAAGAAAAGCTCAAAATCCTATTTCCCTCAAATAATTTTGAATGACTTTATTTCAATAACAATTAAGATCAGTCTCCATTCGAGAGCCTGAACACACTTACTCTGCTGAGAAAGTCAATGTTCATATCAGTTGTCTAATATTTTTGCATTTAGAATTCTTCCTCTTAAGTTAATAGAAAATTATACAACCATGGGAACTACTCTGTAAAAAAAGGGGGAAAATAGAAGAAGCTAGAGATTGACAGAAGCAGATTAACAATACTAAACCTTTTTATCTTTAGAATTATAGTGATATATATAAAATTTAATTTACGAAGCATGACGGTTACATTACATTAAAACACAGAGGGTGTGAAAGTCCAAGAATATCGAACATGCCGTACGTGAGAATTATATCAACAATAAACAAACGGTTACGTATTAATTTGCCCCACGTTGTGGTAGCCAAAATGTAATAATCAACCGGGTGTCAAAATAAAAAGATTAATATTTATAAACAACAAACAATTTTTATTTATCAAAAATTAGCAATTATACAATTTTCATATTTAGCAAGTAGCTCGCTACTCTGTCTTGTCCCTAAGCCGACCATCGAGACAGGTCTAATTTGTCTTTGAACCCTCAATTACTTTGAACTTGTATTCTCACCCCCGCACGCACGTGCGCTGTTCTAAATTCTTCAGACCGCCCAAACTGCATCCTCAATCCTAAGTAAACAAGTGAACTGACCAGGCCATTAATCAGAAACAATGCCTGCCTTAACAGATTTATCTTGCGACAGGCCTCCCGCAGATGTCTTGCTTTGAATTCTCAATACCAATCCTAAGTAAACATTACAAATTGTCCCCTTCGCAGTCCAGACCATTTATCAGAAACAATGCCTGCCTTAACAGATTTATCTTGCGACAGGCCACCCTTGCTCCGAATTCTCAAGACCTGTCCTAATTAAAAATTACTTCCTCTGACGGCCAAGACCATTAATCTGAAACAATGCCTTTCCCTCAAGGCATTACAATATATATATATATATATAATTAAAAGTTTTGAATTAATAAAACAATTGATGACCTTATACTGACACTTTACTTTTTATTTATATTATGACGACGTTTCGATACCATTTTGTATCTTCTTCAAGTATTTTCTTACAGAGGAGTTATTACACAATCGTTCAGTTGTGCTAGTTTATTATTTTAATTTGGGAAGTTGCTTTTTGTATACATTAGTACAATTATACTATAAATCTAATCATTTTTAAATATCTCCTCCGTAGGAAAATACCTGAAGAATATAAAAAGGTATCGAAACGACGTCATATTATTAATAAAACATAAAAAGTGTATGTTTAAGGTCATCAATTGTTTTATTAATATATATAATTGATATTAACTTATAAATTATTTTCAACCTTAATCTCTTTATGTATTTCAACGTCAATCCTGTTTCAGCCAATATGCAGTACGAATAAAGTCGACCTATTTCCATTAAATGGTCAGAAATATCGCCTCTTACCCAATTGTCAAATCATATATATTTTATTATTTATATTTATAGTATAATCGTCATATATAAATATAGTCTCGTAAATTTATTTTCGTGGCGCGTCGACGGACACAGCAACGATTACGATTTATTCAGCTTTAAATGCATATGTTTTATTTCGCGATAAAAAAAATCTGGATTTGTCAAGGAGTGTATTAATAAATGCTTTAGCGGGATACATAGTACAGCTCTCGGGATTAAGGACACATCCTCTTCCGCTCTATAAACTGTATGAAGCTTATTAAAAATATTCCAACATTGAAAATTTGAAACAGTTGGTAGAACTGAACGGGAAACAGAATCCTATATTTCAAGTTCGACGGCTTTCTAAGTCGATGAAGAAACGAGTTTTCTTTAATTTGTTCCCGACGTTTTTTTTAATAGCGATTTTTCGTGAAGCTTTGTTTAATATCTCACAGTAATTTTTAAGCATTTTAATTTCAATTATTATTTTATGGCAGATATTTGGTTTGTTTTATTCGATGTGCGTTAAAATTTTAAATTTCAGCATATTTCAAAATATGCATTACAATGGTTTTGTTTAACTGCCTTCAATATAATTCTGAATACACGAAACGGGCCAAATTTGTCCGAAATAATTTAATAACGAACATCGTTTCGTCTTAAAACCAGGACTTCATCAGGTGTGCAATGGATTTGGAGTTCATCTAAAAAGCCAAATAACATAATATTTAAACAACTTTTACAAAAAAAAAATTGTTTAATATAAAATTAGATCACTAGATTTCACTTTCAATTTCAGGCAAATTTGGATGTTATATAAATAAAATTTGTGTAGAATTTCCAAGACATACTCTGAAATGTCCGTTGGAATGGAAATGAGCTAAGAATAAAGGAATACATAAGTAGCATTACAAAGTATTCATGATATTGAAATATAATACGCCTGTTTTAAAAGTATTCTAATTAGATAAATTTAATAGCCAAGTAACAGATAAAAATAAGTTATAAATTAATACCAGACAAAATAAAATTCCTTTTAAATTAGTCACCTGGTGTTTCGGCTCATGCGAGTTTTGTATCACCTGGCGATTGCAAAAAGGAATGCAGAAACGGCGTGGAGTAAACATTTTAACTTTTTGAAAGTAAATGATAACGTGTTTTGCAGGCAAAATTCTGTTTATATTTAAAATAAATTCTAAAAAATATCCTTAATTGAAGGATAAAAATAATTTACAATAATAAAATATAAAAAATGCATCAGAATCCTAGTGGATTCACGAGAAACAAGGAAAAGGAAAATTTCAATGTAAAATAGTGACTCACATACAGACATTCAGGAATACGGGTATAAAAGCAATTCAGTTGTGTGAAATGTATTGAATTAATAATACATGGGAGAATTAATGTCAATCAATTAAAAACTTCAGCTATAAAGGTTTACATTTTTATACGCTTCAAAACCTCGGAAAAGCTCGTCAGTGAAGTAAAAATAATATTATTTCACCTTCACTGTCAACTGAACTATATAAGAGAAAAATGAACGAGTATACGTGTAAAATAAAATACAAATTTTATGTATTTGAAGTCAGTGGAACATTTTTTCAAAGTCAAAGTATGACTCATTCACATTATTTTACTTTTCCTTATTGACTCACGTCCTATCTGCTCATTATATGGCTGAGAGCAACAATTCAGAAATAGATAGTAGCTGTAAAGGAATCGTATTATTATCATACTGTGTTTCCCTAATACCTCATACGTGGAGGAAAAAAGGAAACACTGCAATTTTAGTTTCAAAAATAATCCTAAACATTTTTATCATTCATTTGATAATGTGGAACCTATACAATTATTTTTATCAGACAAATATATTTTTAATTTAAAAAAAATATAGAAAGAAATATTTAATTTGTTGCTTGTTGATTTACAAAATTTTTTATTACGCATCGATGAATAAAACATTAATATTATAAGATAAATTCATTATATAACATAATGCAGGTCTGTTGTCAGTTAGATTCATTTTGTTAATTTCCAGTATTCGGTATTTCAGATTGAAAGTTAATATAATTAAATTATTACTTGTGTCTTTAATTAATGTATAATATTTTGATTGATGTTATAAATAAAATTTTAATTTTCGTCATCACTCACTAAATCATTAAATCATAATAATTATTGACGCAATCGATATTAATCGAACTATAAAGTGATTTTATTAAACAAGTATTTTTAGTCTGATTAAAAATCGTTCGATATTTCTTTAACTTTTTTCGATGACGAAAAAGTCGATATTGTGGATAGTTTGGACTTGATTATGAAAGAGAGATCGCAGATAAGAACGAATCGAGTTTCCCATATATTTAATTTAGAGTCTATTAAATAATGCTAAATAATTTGTCACTGTCAGCGAAATGTTGGAAACTTTTCAGCGGCGACGCCAACAATATTTTTGCGCGTCTGTTACTAATTTTTCAAGCCACAAAACAACCGCGCAAAAAAAATCCGTGTAATAAGAGATGCCAAAGTGAAAATATTCATGTGAAAATTATTAAATTTGGTTGTGTGGTATGACGTGGTCGTCTGTCCGATATTTCAATGTCACACCATATCGCATGAGAGAATTCATAAAATGTATTAAATTAATGTATTGGTAAATCGGAAATATATTACATGTTTCATGGGGAAATCTAAAAACAATAATGCTTACAGCGCTCATTTATCCAAGCCTGACTTTGGTCGACTGGATGGAGAGACTAGAGGTAAATGGACGAACATACTTTTTTTAAAAAAAAACCCTGATTGTATGCGACATGAGAAACGTATCTAAAGAATTTTAATTGTAACTTATTCCACGCAGGAATTTTATCTACTAAGTTTTGAGATTTCCAAGGAAATAATAATTTTATATATCAACTGTGAAAATTGGAGAATCTTGTCAGGACCGAACATTAAAGTTATATTTGAAAAAAACTTTCCCGACGACTTTAACCAGACAATTAAAGGATAAAAAAATTTGATGCCTACAATCAATGAACACTCGTTGGAAACATACTTTTCTGTAACTTCTTTGACCATTCTGTTCGACTTTAAATCGTAATTATGTATATGTGAAGTGTGTTAGCTCATTGATATTCCATAATTCGATCGTTTTTCGTAAAGAAACATTAGCATTCGACAAATTAAATCGTAGAGAACATTTTTAGTAAATAAAATATAAAATATATTTTTAGGGTCTCATTATATTGTTCAAATATCAATCAATTATTATTTATGGGTGGTTCGTATTAATTCAGAATCTTCAGTCAATTTAATAACAGATTGATCGATTGTTTGAAGTCGATTGTTATACGTTTCAAGATGACTGTACATCGCTGTACCCCGCTTCTCGATATTGAATCTATTTATATAGGAGAATTGTTCCGCGAAAAAAAGAAGAATTTCCAACGCAATACTCAGAACTTACAATAACGTTATATAGAAAAAGAGACTGACATGTCTTCCACAGTCTCGGTAATAGTACAGAAAGAAGTATATAGATATACGGAGGAATGAATTGTTCAGAATATAAAGTGTGCAATTAGTCTAATTGAATGGAAATTTTTAAACGTGTAATAGACATTTATAAAGTATGTATAAAATCGAACTCCCACAAAAATCTTGATGAATTAGTGTTTGAGAAAAACTGAAGAAAGCTAGTTAGAAGTGCGAAGTGATTTAATTAATATTGCTAATAAAATTCTTCAGTTTGTATCAAACGTTAACTGCAAATTAAGTGTAAGGTTTCAACGTTATGTTTTCAACTAATTATTTTGTTTTTGTTATACAACTGTTGCTATAAACAAAACTATTGGTCTAAAATAAATCCTTGAAAACATGGGAAAAAAAATACTGGATTGTGTTACGTAAATTAAGGTGCACTGTTGTACTGCTACCAGCGAATGCGTTAAATCTAATAGTTTGGTTTGTAGAAAGTGTGTAAGATGTCAGACGGACGAAGAACAAGACCGGATTACGTTGGTGATTAAATTTGAATTTACGTCGTTGTCTTACGTCGGAATCCCTGCAGTACATTTCATTCTTTTACAATGTTTAATTGTATATCAGTTTTGTAATAGTAGAGTTTGCCTATGTATAGGAGCGCACGGTGGGCCGCGCGAGACAAGCCTGGAATGCTGGAGCGGCAGGTTCCAGCAGTCACGTGACTCCCGCTCTCACTCGGACAGGTAGGTAGGTAGGTCCCGCTTCAGTCGTCCGCCAGACGCCGCCGTGGACAGTGGAATGCACCAGCCGTGACGCTCAGCAGCTGCCACACCGCCATGGAAGACGTCGTCGCGACGCGCTCCGCAGTGCCCCCGCCGCTGCCCCCCAAGACGCGGCGCCCGCCGCCGCCCACCAGCTTCTCCTTCCCGGAGATGTCCAGCGTGAAGCTTGTCAGCTCGGCTCAGCACGTCGTCAAGATACGTATCAACCCCGACCAGGACATCGTGGCACCCTCGGAGGACGGATGCATCCGCATCAGTGTCAAGCCCGACAGCCCGTACTTCTTCTACAGCGGACAGTCGTCGCCCAGTGACACTCTAGACAGCGGTACGTGCAGTGACCTTGACGGTAGTCCTCCGCCGCCGTTGCCCAAGAAGACGTCTGTAGCTGTCATGGGGGCGCCGGTGACGTCACCAGTGTCAACTCCAGGGAAGATCACAGTGACAGTGAACGGCGGAGGCGCCGAGATCGGGGGCGGTTACCACCAGCGCACCGGCAGCCTCACCAGCAGCGGCGCCGAGGTTGACACCGAGGAGGAAGACGATGATCGCATCAGCTGTGACTCTCTCAACAGCCACGACGCAGATAGCGGCGTCTCGTGCGATAAGATAGCGCCAGAGCCGGATCCGCCAGTAAGCATGGCACCGCCCCCGCAGAGCGCCGGGGGCTCGCTACCCCAGGGGCTGTTGCACGACATCAGGGAACGCTCTGCCAAGCTCGTGGCCGCCGCCGACGCTGCCGTCTCCAAGATTAAGCCCAAGCCGCTGAGCGTCCCCGCTGTCGTGAACGTCGAAAAGAAGCAGGAGGAGCCGCCGCGTCCTGTGGAAAAGCCAATACCCAAACCGCCCTCGCCGACGCCACCGCCGACGCCACAGAGAAAGTCACCCATAGTGGAAGAACGCACCTACGAGGACAGACGCCGCGAATGGGATGACAAACAACAGCAGCTGGCGAGGGACGCCGCGGCGTCGCAGTTTGTACGAGGCGCCTCCTTTAAGTACGAAGACGACCGCTTCTACTCGTTCCATCTGAACGAGAGCGCGTCCTCCGACGACGGCCAGACGTCTCCACCGTCTTCGGTTAAACAGCAGCCGCGTCGCGTCCACGACGATGCGCCGGGAGACGAGGAAGATTTCCAAGACGACGTGGTGACGTTCGCCGGGGTGAGAGGCATCGGCGACGTTTCAACCATCCGCAGCTCCAAGGGGACTGTTCGTGGCGTCCGCAACAGGGTTCGCGCCGGCATCGCCACCTTCCTGCAGAACCATGACACAAAGGTAAGATAGTGACAGCCATCTCACGAAGTGAGTCCACCGTTGCGTTGGTATAACAACACCGTCTGTAATAAAATCCAGAACGCTTCAATTCGGAAGCTACTACTTAGATATTGTGTATTATCCACTGCGGAGTTCTTAGGATAACATGGTGAACGTTCTGTCGAAGGATTGTAACCAGGCCAGTGGTTTCAATCATAATCTGCCTGCTATATAACACGCACCTGGCCAAGTACTACGACCTCGCAGTGATCTGTATGAGGAAGAGCTGAGGTGTGCTGCGGTTACACTCCCACCAATTGTCTTTGTAACGACATGAAACTTTTATTAAACTAAGACCACAATCAGTCATAACGTTGCCTGTGACCAGTGAATCATTGGATGGTGCTTCTCTACCACTCGTGTTGCGATCAATTATGTGACGTGCTTCTACCTAATCACACGTTCTTGGCGAGTGTCATTGATACGTCAAATACATTGTGAAGTGACTCGGTCACTATCTACGACGAGTCTAGTGACATTTTTCCACGCGATCGATCTGAAAGTAAAATTGAAGCTAATCGGTCAAAAGTGTTAATGAAATTATCATCGACTGGTCGCTAGCTGTCGCGGTGTCAAGTTTCAAACATATTTTCTATAGAAATGGGCGTCCTCTGCAGAAGTGTTTGTACATATAAATGACGCGTTTCTTAATACGAATTTTTAAAGGGTTTTCTTTTTCTTAATAAAAGTGGTATTTTAAATAAGTTCCAAGATTATTTCCTAATCAAAAAACATAGAATATTCACAATTTAACGTATTCTGTTTTTCGTCTGTTACACCCCGAACATGTCCGGTGTAATTTCTCCAGGGCAATAATTGTACTTTTATACGAGCTTCCGCCGTGGTATATCATATCACACATTACTGGATAAGGTTTTATGAAGTGGGAAAAAGATCTTCACGAACTATTACAACGTGTAAGAACTAATACGTCATCGAAAATTATACTTATCAGTTTATTGTCTCTTATAAATGTTAGTCTCAGTCTCAAGAAATGATCATTACACAGAAAACTATTTTTGCGTATGTGTGATGTATTAACCCAAGTGGCGGTTCACATTCTAGTCGTCATCATATTAAAGTTGGAAATTAAAGAAATTGACTGTCAAATAACACACAAATATTTAAATAAACTTTAATCTAATATACAACGTGTTTCGGGTATGATGTGAGCCTTCGTCAGGCATATCAATTTAAAGAATGTTAGTAACATTTTATTTTATACTATATCGACGTAAATATATCAGAAGAAAATAGGAAACTTTATTAGGACTTCATGTTAAATTAAAGACAACTGTTTAGAATAATCCATATTTTTATTTTTTAGAGTAACTGGTTACATGACGGTAATTCTCGTGGTGGAAACTCCCCTTTAACAGCATAGGAAGGGATTCGAAAGGGGGGATCCGGAAGAGTAGAGGAAAGTAGCCATATTTTCTGGAAAATTTTTACATGAATGCTGGATTCCAAAACTGGCGCGAATAGAAAATCTGACAACAGTGTATTTGTCTGTTTTCATTTGGTAGAATTATGTAGGATATGAAATTAATCTTTCAAATACGAAGTCACAAAAATAAGAATCCACTGTTGCAGTTTCACGGGAAACGATTCAATCGATAGTCACGTGGAATCTTACGTTATCAATGATCACATTCCTGAACTACGCAAGAGATCAGAGAGCGTATCTTTAATTCAGATCGATCTGTATCTGTATTTATCATATAAATACGCCTCAAGATGAACAGATATTTTTTTAAAAAAAAAAACAGTAGAGATGGATCTGGCGCAAGGAAATGAATGTGGTGGTCACCTGGCGTCAATATGAATATTAGAAATGATTTCAAGGGATTCTAAATAACATAATTAAATTAATTTTGTTCATATTGAATCTGGTATGGATATAATTTTGGGACGACAAAGTTGTCTTTCCTTGATACACCGTTTTATGTTACGCATCATTCCTGGAATTAAATATAATTAAAGGCTGTAACCCTCAGCTTACCATAAAACACATCCAGCGCCATAAGGTGAAGAGAACACTTTGAATATCTGCATCAGCACGTGTACACATTATTATTATTTTGACAGCTGGTGCGAGTAAATTATGCATTGGCTTTGTCCAACGACACGTAAATGCTAACAATACTAAACACGGCCTTCATACAAACTTTAAATAGGGAAACAATAAGTAAGGTTTTGGAAGTTATCTAACGACGGAAAAATATGCCAATCAGCGTTGAAACGTCCGTCACGTTTAATTTTTCTTAGTTATTGTTTGCCTGTATGAAGGTCGCAGTTAGTATAATTATTTTATAAGTCACGTAAATATATTTACGATGATTTGTCTTTACGATTGTCTCTGACAAAATATGACAACCGAGCCTAGGTAATATCTGTGAGTTTGACGTTTATTGTTGGGGAAGAACGTAAACCCCGAGTATCCCACTGCAGTAATTCTTTTGTGGGTGTGAAAGATAATATAGAAGAGCGCCATGATTGAATTGATACGAGAAGACTTGAAACATGAGATCAGGCTGACCAGACAGGTAAAATAAATCACAGTTTCTTTCAGTCTTTAATTTCTATTAATTGATTTAAATCCATGCCAATCATATTCAATCAACGCAGATTAAAATATGTGTTTCATACAGGAAATTACGTTTTATAACTACAGCACGTCAGGTTCGTAATGCAGGTTAAATTACAATCATCATCTTTTTACCGAAGTTGGACGTTATGTTTCATTATCGCTTAAAATACCTTATGTTGACAAACAAATATATTCGTACCCCGAAAAATCAAATAAATTATAAATGAAAAAAACAGCCAAATTTGTCAAATATAATTAAATATAGCAACAACAAACTATTAAAATAAAAATGGACATAACGTATCGTTTCGTATTAGAACCTCTTCAGCTGCAAATATCGAAATTTAACAAGTCTGAATATCTGAACATTTAGAGAGAACAAGATTTAACAAACACCATATTTATAATCGAATAATATGAAAATTTATTGAATATTACTAAGAATTTATTTCTTAAAATATTAATTCATAATTTTGCGGACAGCATCGCGTTACCCATTCATAGCGACCGAAATTTCGTAACCAATGCTATTGACCGTATTATTGATATTTAAAATTAATAATAGGGGAAAAATTATTTAACTTTTTTTAAAAAATAATTTAGAATAACAAGAAATCATAAACCTCTATTTAAACTATTAGTTTAAAATCAGCCGATGTAATGTGCAACATTTCCAACATAAACTTGATTAATATTTCCAATCATCTTAAATTTTTGCTATTTGTTTGGACACAACTGTACAAACTTTAATTTAAAAAGAAATATAGAGTTTTTAAAGAGCGTTTCGATACCTTGTGCCAATTTTTATTTAATTAAATTATATTCCTGACAAATTTGTCTTGCTCATTTATTGATAATTTATTAAAGTCATAAATATAACTATTACTCATAGAAATCATCATTTAGTATTCAAGACTCGCTACTTTACCTCTGAATTATAAGTTTGAAATACGCAACGCCGAAATGTTAAAAGTTTATTTTAACGTTTAATTGAAATATTTCACATCCACTACTGATATTTATTTAAAATATTGTACGTGGAATCGTTTAAAAACTCTTCTAGTAGTGAAATAAAAAGTAATATTTTTACATTTCATTTCAAGGCAACGTTAAAATTGCATCCGTACAAATAAAGGTTTGTTATGTATTCAGAAATACTACGAAATGGAAGTCTACATGGGATAGAAATTGTTCTTCAAAAATAGCCAGATAAAAAAGCACTTGAAATGAAGAGAAATAATCATAACATAACGTATATTTTTATCCTTTTGGTGCATTCACTGCCATTTAATATCTTGGATATGGAAGCTGTACCGCTGTGATTATAGAGTGAAGTGTGTTTATTAATTACGATTTTCGAATTGGATGTGTTGCAATTTATATTTCAAGTAGGCCCAATACATCCTCATTTTCTAACTGTCAATTTTGTGCCACTTTTTTAGAAAGAGAAGCGCTTTCATATTTTATATTTATTCATTATTATCACTCAGGCTCACGTTCAACGTTTTCAATATTGATAATATACACTGGACAAGAAGTCAGTTAATAATTAATTGTAAATATATTACTTGCCGGTACAAATAATCTCAGGACCATTCATGACCGTATTCTCAAATAACCTGTTCGGTCTCGTCTTATATTTGTAATATTTTTCTCAATATATTACAAGAATTGTGTGTGCGACACAGCAGAATGTGATTCTATAATACAAAAAAAATATTTACATTGAAAATTAGTAATTGAAATTCTAAATAGAATAATGTTAAATAATGTTTGTTTATTTGTAATGCACACGTGACGAGGTCCACGGATTCTGAAAGGAACCTAGTGTGTTAAAAGTTTTTGTTACCATGCAAGTAATCTTTGTTAAAATTAATTCTTAACTGACTTCTTATACATTATTATTTTTAAAATGACTATAAATTGGCCAACACACAAAATATTTATTTATAAATATTAAAATATCCTTAATCAAAGGGAACAACCGTTACAGTATGTCTTCAGACGTTACATTATTAAAGAAGCGATGAAATACGTTATAAATGTTTAAATTTGAATAAACATTGTATTTTAATGTTTATAAATGAATATTCTGACTATTGGTCCATTAATATTAATTTAAATTTAGTACAAGTCAGGTATAGTTTCAATTATTGATTTTCAAAGTCAATGTAAATTTTTAACACACAGTGTTTACACTATATTGAGGAGAAGTGAGTCACTAAAATAACAAAACTTTCAAGTATATTCTGGGATGGACCTTGCCAATTTAGACGAGCTACGGAAACATTTCCCGTGCGATATCAAAACATTTGGGTAAATTTCAGTGTTTGTGTCAGATGTCAATACTAGACAGGATGTAATCGATATATTTGTCTCTATGTTTAAAAACTGATAAGTTACGAAGCCACGGTCATTTCACGCCTGTCGCTCATAACTTGATAAGATTACCCCAGCATGACGATTAAAATCGCGCTCTGCGAAAATTGTGAATTACGACCCAAGATTAATGATTCGACACCTCGGAGATTAAAGATTATCGTCAAAGTGTTAGCGATCCATACACAGTTTTTTTTTCTCTCTCTCTCCGCTGCAATTATAAAAATTATTACCTCGAATCATCTTTCAAGTGACGGGTTCACCTGCTGACCATTTAACGTCTCCATACCATGCTTTATATAACACTAATATGACATTTAATATCGACATGCCGATAAATAATGGCTGCCGGAATTCCTAAATACGTTTCACCCGGGGGGTTTCTCTGAAATTAGCCACGCGTGACACTGCGAGTTAATTATCTCCGAGGGAGGAAATTTCTGACCGCAAACTCGCATTTCATTAGCTGTCTCGTTCACTTTGATGTTTCAACGGCATTCTGTGCAACCAGACTTGCGTTTGTCAGCTGAATGTTTCAACGCAAACATTAACGTTAAATCATCTGTGATTGGAATATGAACTCCGGAAAACAAAACGAAATAAAGGTACGTCGTTCCAACGTAATGAGAAGTGCTGGGGTCATCTTTACTTCCACGTTGTTATGCTGTAATTTTCTTCCCTTAATTTGCATCTCAAAAACGGAAGTAAAGTAAAACATTATTCTCAATATGTTATAAAAATTTATTAATTAATTAAACCAAAAATAAGTTTCAATGTAACGTTTCGCCCACAATTTTCCGAAGCTTTGTGCTAAATTAATAGAAATATGAATTTAGATCCATAGACTGCGTCCTATGATGCTTGTAGCAATAAATAAATAAAAATTTTCAAATTTCTATATTCCATGAAAATTTCCCAAAATTGTAGACGAAACGTTGTATTGAAACCAATATATTTTTGATTAATTAATAATTTTTTCTGTCATATTGGCTGTATTACTTATTAATTTATTAAATGATAATCGTCAGATTATATTGAATATTTAAACATTATTGTGTTCATAAAATTACTCCGGACAAAAATCCTAAATAAAATAAAACATAATGAATTCTTTGAAAAATACATTATTTTAACATTAGTATTATTTATTTAAGGTAATTTCCAATAAATCGTGACCGCCAAAGGGCCACTAAATTTACACGAATTTCCGATACCGATTATATATATATATGTAGTGTGGAGGGGGATTTTCAAACGTCCTAAAACGGTCGATATCTGCTGCGAATAAATATTTTTCGGAGTCAATGAGATAAATATGTATATATAATTATACATTTATCTCAATCTGAGGCAAATATCGGCTGTTTTAGGATGTTCGAAAATTTCCACCCGCTCCTGCCCCTGGTAGTCGTGTCTTACCTCCACAGTGTTTGTTTCCAGTTCGAAAGGAGCAAGTTTACAAAATTTCGTCAAATTTTTCTCCACTGGAGTAGATTTGCATGCGGTACAATATTATAAGCATAGGAAGGAATAGAAAAATAACGGGAGATTAGGGTTTTTTTTTGTAAGGTAGCAACTCCCCTACTCCATGTCTCGGCCGGATTTGGGAGACAGCAGATCGACTGGTCCAATGAGAACTCTTACCGTATTCGCAATGTGTGCGACCTCGGAACATTCAACCGACATATTTTTGTTTAATTAATAAATTTTTCTGTCATATTGGCTGTATTAATTATTAATTTATTAAATAATAACTCAAAGACCAGCCTGAGCGTCGGTGTTGAAGGGAAGTATTTTGCTTCTTATTCTTACTGATCGATAATAAACTGCAACTTTATAGGGTACTGAAAATAATCTTAATAATGGTTGATACTAACTCGATAAATAACTCAGTTCTTGCCTTTTATAATCAAATTCCGCTCCCAAAAACAGGAATTCGTATTATTTCAAAATTTGGTAGTTCGGTCACAAATTTCAATTTACTTATTTTCCCTACTATTTTCTTTTTAGTTAAAGTTTGTCTCTATTGATGAATACCTTTATTAATCCATGTACGTTATGAAGATTTTTCCTTGGTACACTAAGGTGAAGCAAGGGCTTGCTTCGAGCTTATTTGGTTTTTCTTCTCCAGTACTTGTTCACAATTTGTTACATTGACTTTTCATTTTAGTTGCCTTATATCGACACGACAAGTTTTCACCAAACCTTTTTGGGTAGATAGTTTACCTGAGAGTAAGTAAATAGAAACGCTTTTCGTGTCTGGATATGAAAGGGCGTAGAAGGGGAGACTAAACGACCGAAGGTTTAGCTGCGGTGACTTTTTATCCCCGATTTTGCTGTTGCGGTTTTCTGTTTGAACGCTTCCCTCTGTCGGCGATATCGGGGTTTGTAGACCAGTGGTCTGCAGGCGTGGGCAAAACACGGATACTTTCTCTTCCATGTTGACGACATCGAGCGGAAATCTCGCCAGCTCCGGCGACGTGGCCTTGTGCCGATCGCGAGACTTACACGTATTTCGATAAAGCCTTTCTTACGCACTTAACCCCGTGTCGATCGGGTTCACAAATTCCATTAGACCGGTCGAAGTCCGTAATAATTGCAGTTCCGAAATGTTTACAGTCATGACAAATACTGCGCACACGAGCTGATAACAATACATCAGCAAAGCGTAAATTAATTATCTCTGAAAATACACAACTTTGAATAATTTAACTGTTTGGTAATTTTGCAATACTGAAGCTTACAAGCAAACAAGCCAGAGTGTACATTGCAATGAGAGACTTAATCCTGAATAATTTAAATATTTCCATTTGCTTATGAATCGAGTTTCTTTCTTGGTGTTTTTAAAGGCTGATCTTCCACGCGATCAGGAATTTAAGAATGATTATGAATCCCAGTAAAAACTATTGGGATCTCTTACCTACCATCTGGTACTAATCAAACATTAATTTTGGTTGAAAAAGTCAAAAGAAATATGTCGACTGATTTCTACGTCATGAAAATATCCAACTCAGGTAGCGTTCTTTCAGTTAAAATTCCAGTAAACTGAATGTGATTATCGGAAGGCGTTTCTAAATCCTAATGTATGAGGTGTAATTTAAGTCAGATTATTTTCTGTAATCGTGAAGACTGAACACATTTTAAACATATTTTAGAGAAGAAAATTAAATTATAAGCAATGTAACCAATGTAACATTATAGAAAATATTCCACCTTTAAGGAGACTATTCTATTTTTAAATTTATTATTTTATTATTTTATTTATTATTGATTTTACAAATGCTTCGCGGTAGTGATTGGCGAATTTTGATATAATCAGATATTGATGTTTCACTTCTCTTAATTATTTTTACTGTCATGCGACTGGTTCAGAGTTGGGGGACTACGTCCCGCGTTGTGCCGCGACGCAACTCAGGATACAACTGACGCGAGCAGGACACAGTCGAGTACGTATCTTATAAGTAATGCCTGTTCGCGCTCATTTCTCTCAGTTTCGTCTCTGAGACTTCCCACAGAGCTTCCAAGATTATAACTATAGATTGCCTGCTTAAGGACCTCATTTATTCGTGCAAAAACGAGGACATTGGACCCCACTGGATACGTCTGTTAACAAGGTTAGCGCATTGCGTTTCCCTCCAAAAGGTCTTCTTTAGTCAAGGCAGCCGATACGCAGCTACATGACTTTTAGAGAATTTTGATAATTATAAATTGTCTCGAAATCTAATTTTTTTCAGATCTCCCAAACGTTTTCTCAATACCTCTTACACTTAATTTAAAAATATACTTTTGTTGTGCAATCAGTCGTGTTTCGTGTGATTCCCAACAAACATTTGTGTACGTGTTCACAGTGTGACTACGGTAAACATTGTCAACGTTGATAGGAGGTTTAGCACGCAGCTCGGACCCAACACCATCTGCGTCATATGACGTGTGTTCCACAGCGCTGATACGAATCTCTCATATGAGAACAGCGGGGTTCTGTTCCGCTCGCCAGTTCGGTTGCCTAAGACTTGTTCTCGCAACTCGATGCTATCTCGTCTGAATCTCTCCGGCGACAACTGGGCTTACTTGATACAAAGGCATTCGAAGGTTTCGCGTGGACTATCCTCGGAATGTTAACCTTGATTAGTTCTCCAGAGGTGACTCGATTCTTCTCTGGCCATAGCAGTAGTTATGATGATGCATCCTATTCAACAGGTTGACGGAAAAGCAGGAAAGAAAGTGAGATGACAGGAACAATTATCCAGCACATAAAGAAATAGGCAATAAAAATTCGGTAATAATTTTAATAGAAATGTTCATTCTTCCTCGCCAGTTTTAATAAATAAATGGTAATGAGAAATATTTATATTTACTTCTCGTAGTATTTCAGCGTTACACTGTGATTTTTTTATGCAAAAAATGTAGTGAGGATGTTGGTACTTTAGAGCGTGAATATCGTTTCTATCAAGTTCCGTATTGCTTGGTCTCGACCTTCTAGAGCTGATCCAAAGTGATCATCACGCATGCTCAAGGACAAGTTGTCGCGGTTTTATTTGAGCATCACAGCAACATTTCTTAGACGGTACGGCTTCCAGTAGGTTCTCATCTTAAAATATTACCCATAGTTCCGATGTTATTTTCAACGCAATTCTCTCACATGAAATATTGTGCCTTTTACTCAGAAGTTATCTGTTAGATCCATTCGCCCAGTGTCCGAAAATTCCGTATCTGACTTCCCGCCGTTTGTGTCCACGTCATGGGGTAGGTATTTCCTCTGCCAATTGTGTAAACATTCCACATCAGTTTCTTCCAACTAACTGTGGTTTTCCGCTCATTTTGAAAAATTTAAGGGACATTTGTAGCGTTTTCCCAACACTAAACTAAATTTTAAGTAAATCGGAATTTATGGTTACATTATAATGAATTTTGACTTTATAAATGAATGGATACAAAGTGTTTGGGAAGTATAAAACGATTTACAGATTTGTTCACAAGTCTCAACGATGCTTTCTCTTGAGATAAATTTTGACATCTGATAAATGCGAGTTTATTGATCGACACGACCAAAGTACTGTTTTAAATCATAATCAGTAGAAAATCACAAAACAAACTAGTTAATTTTCTGTTTATCTTCTCGAGAAGGTCGGGAGATATACAAAGTCATTTGAGACGCACAGTAGGAGATGGAGTGAATGTAGTATTGTCGTCAAGTGGGAACTCATCCTTGGAGACAAGCTGGTGTAACCCAATTTCATTCCTAAAATTATTATATTCTTATTAAAATGCGGCAAGGTCTTTACCATACCCTGTACTTGTCTCTTAACTTCTACGGATGAATATTTTAGCATAATTCAGGATTTTATTTTATTTCTAATCAGCTATATTTTTTTCAAGCCGTTTAGAGCTTTAAACTTTTCAGAATGGTTCCGACACTTTTGTAGCACGTCGTAACGAAGTCGGGGAAATGTTCTTGTCGCATTTGTGTTTCTTTTGGCAAGATTCGATACGCTTTCCTGAGATGAATTGCGCCACGATGCAAATGCGAACGAACGCAGAGCTGTGAATGTCTGGCCGTTGCTCTTGCTGTGGACGAATCTTTCCTAAATGCAAGTCACCTCGTAATGCAAAAGGAAAATTACAGGGAGGAAAGGAACAAGTCGGAAGTAAAAAATGTCGAGTGTGCAGTTTAAATAATAATTTAAAATCATTTAAAAACCTGCAAACGTTACAATTGTAATTTTTAAAGCATTAATTCTTGCGTACGGTTTTGTTTTTTTGAGTTCTATGGTTGTCAGATACTATGATTTGTTAAAAATAGAGTATTGAATATTCTATGTTCAGTCAATTAGCAACTATCCTCGAGACCTAAATATAAAGCATGTTGTGAAAAGGTCCATTATGTAGAAAATACCAAATTTTCCTTCTCTTTAGTACTGTGACATTCCAATTACCGGAACTTGTCCGTTGGAAGTTCGCGACGACAGTCATTAGCCCAGTCGTGTGGGCAGTCGTGTGCTTGGTGTGAACTCTGATTTACATGGCTGTTTTAATGGTAATGACTCGGAGGACGTGCTTCAAAATTCAAGTTGTGTCGGTCTTTGTTTCGTCGTCACCGACTGAAAGGGATCCCGTTCTCGTGCAGAGACCTTGGCTGGCCCGTCGAAGGTTACTGCGTTTCCACGTCCCGATTGTGAATTACCAATCCGGTCGAGTGGACCACGACTGGCAGAAGCGTGACAGGATCTGAAAGTCGACGTGCGGAAAAGAATAAGGGAAACAGCTGGATGCTTGATTCTGAATGTCAGGGTTCTCGCAATCTGTGAAAAAACATTCAATCTTGCGTGACAAGCTTGGGTGCGTAAGGTCGAGAATCCCTGATAAAATTCGTCAAATTTATCCTCTGACAAATGAAACATTTTCGTTTCGACCCAGCTTTGGAGCCTCATCACTTATAAAATAATTTTAATTTAAGCCACCTTTTTATTTTTAAGGAAAAAAAACATCTTCATGACCTTGTTGAATCCAAATTACGATTCAAATGGATGTAAATATTCTGTTAGTTTCCAAACACGTTAATAAATTTTACAATAAATGGAGAAGTAGTCTATGCATTGTAAAATTTGTTAATTTGTTCGGAACCGGCTAATAGAATTTTTACACCTCCTTGAAACAAAATTTGGCATGAACAAGGTCATGAAAAGTTTTGTTGTATTCATAGTTGCAATTCTTTTATTGTACTTTCATATGAAGTAATTCTATAACTTAATTGTTTTTAATTCAAATAATTGTCTTCATTGCATAATATATTTAACGTCAGATGAATATTAATTATATATTGTATTTATTCTTTTAAGACAATGGTTTTTACTTGAAAACAATCTAAACCATTTTTAATTCTATTTTTCCGTCACCTTACGAAGATATAAGCTTTTCATGCCGCGATATTTTATTTTGTGAAGGTTAGATTTATTTAGTTTGTTCTCTGAATTCACATGTAGCAATTCCACTCATTCTTTCCACTATTGTGTCTGAATTTATTTCTTCGGTAGTACTAATTCGAAAATAATAGCGTATTTTCTGTAATGGAATTTTCTTCGCTATTTTAATTGTTAATATTCTTACGTCCGTCCTAATTAATTTTTTTCCCATTCAAATTAACTTCCTTTTTCGACGTTTCGCTTGGTCATCAATATTCAGGTGCCTGATAACTAATTTCACTTTTGTGGGTTTTCTTCTCGATAAATTATAATAAAGCTTGTATTCTTCTCCTAAACGTTCTGTTCAACTTTTGAGGTAGATAAAATAATGGATCGCAAATATAAACATAAAAAATGGGTCTGAATCGTTGCTACTGTCTCTCGACTTCGTAGAACTTTATTACTAATTAACCTTTGATCGTCTAACTGAGAGTTACAGAAGTTGTTCGATGACATTTGTGTCTGAAAATATATTGATAAGTACTTATATATTTTGACTGTTATCCCATTTATTTTTCATTAGCTAACGGGCTAATTAACCACAAGGAAAATAGCAACTAATTTCTGAAAGTTTAATTAATACAAAAACGATGAAGCTATCCGTTGTTAATAAATCAAATGAATTTTGACTTTCTTCTAAACCACACTCTTGACTTTAAGTTCTGTGAATAGCATAACCTTCAGAATATAAAAATACAATTTAATAAGTTTTATTCCGTTCAATAGGGTTGACAAGTTAACGTTTAATTTATGAAGAATTATTTAATAATTATCAATATATGTTAGCTTTATTTTTCCATTAAAGACACATCGTTTTCAGTATGTTTAACAATTTTTTTCAATGAGAGTGTTTGATGACATCTTTCTTACCATTATTTAATTGTTTTAATTGGTTAATTGTCAATTGAAATTATTATCCCAGACTAGATCACTTGAGCTTGGGCACATGATCAAACATTTCTGGCCCAAACTGTGACTTTTTGTTATTAAATTTTTTTTAATGTTGTAATGTTATTACAATCATAGCTAAAAACGTATTGGCTCATTTGGCAGACAATTAATTACTGCCAAAATGTCTTTACGTGATAGTTGAACAGCGGAAGGAATTTTTTTCTTTCATCGTGACCTTTGCTGGGGACAGTAACGACTGAATACGTTGCGACAAGTTTAATGCTTCACACGGTTGCGAGATAAAGCTGCGATAACGACCGGCCCACAAAATGTCACGTCTTATCACTTTTGTGGCTTGGTCGTAACCGAAGGACAGTAGTTTTAAAGTTTTAAAAATCGTCGTGAACGGTTGGGCTTTCCACACTAACTTTTCCGAGATGTTTAACTTTTAAATGATCATCGTAATTGTGTGATTACTTTACCAAAAAATCTATTTTATACTTATACGGAAAATCTGTGAGACCTGGTTATAATTAAATAAACATTTTTGAAACTGACGCGAAAATAAT
Source organism: Zhengitettix transpicula (assembly GCA_037074705.1). NCBI lineage: Eukaryota > Metazoa > Arthropoda > Insecta > Orthoptera > Tetrigidae > Zhengitettix > Zhengitettix transpicula. The sequence goes on from CM073593.1 coordinate 74,141,457, forward strand.
CCTCCAGTAGGATGTATCGATACACTTCAAGTGGACTAAAGAAATAACCAAAAATCATTTCAAAAACCTTCGTAAAATTGTTTTTTTTTTAAAAAAAACAATCTATATAATTGTCTCGTCATGGAATCTAAGTTATCAATTTTAAGATGATTTACACGGGTCAACTGTAGAAGTAGATGGCGATTAGTGGTTGGAAGTGGTCTTGTATAAGTGGAGGGAAACAGTCCTTATTTCGTTCGATGTACAATAATATTTGATCCACCATTTTATCTCTTGATTAAGACGTTTTAAACCCCTTAAGTGGCGGAGACCTGGCCTTTAATATTTTTTCTCGATTGGTTGTAGTCACAAATGGCAGTCTCCAGTACCCGGTATGCATTGCCGTCACGGTCTGGTACCGATTGGCGTCAGTTGCGTTTAGTAGTTTGGCTCAGGCGATCTCACAACATCAAACTGAAGGCTATAGAGACCGGCTTTTCGATTCACACAAAAATTACCAGGTTCCCAAGGTCTCACACCCTCCGGATATGTCTGCAGGCCTAGTCTGGGACTTTACAGATATGGTTCAACTCAGCATAGGAAAACTAAGAGCCTTATGACGGTTTTCTGCATCTGAGTGACAATCTGGTAATGCAATTCGAAGTATTCATACATGGTTTTTAGTTCGTAAGTACGTACGTAAGTACGTAATGTGTTTCCACTGATTATTATTGACTCATCAAAATGCTACGCCCAATTTTTAAATCCACCCTCATAGAATTTCAAATCCAAGGTCGAGAAAGTGATTTTTTTCGGATACAGGCTCTTGACAAAATATTAATTTTCGGGTTGAGAAGTGTCGGCAAGAGCGAGGCACTCAACCTGAAAATGGTACATCCCATTGTGCTACGGAAAGAACGTGAACTTTTGTCTCGGGTGTTTTGAGGTCAGATTGGGGGTTTGTGGCTGTGAATGTTATTGGCTTCACCCGACCATTAGGCGGACTAATAGGCAGTTTCTCAGGAGCCATGGCGGCCGAAGGTATCCCGGCTAATGAGACCACAGAGCAAAACCCCGCGGGGTTTCCCCCCTTGTTCCACCAGCAATAACAGAACAATCGAGCTATTCTATTCAAATTCCTGCCACACACCCTTCTCAGTCAGGGACGGCCAACATCGCTGACGGTGCTGTAATTGGATTTCCCTGTCGTTGGCCATGGCGGCACAGCGCTAGAAACAGTAGGTGTTATTAAAAATACTCAGATGAAAATGATCGAAGGAGTAGAGGATTCGAAAGATGAATTGAATTAATTATAGATTTTTAGACATGATATCTTTGGACTGAATATAGAGCGTGATAAATAACAAGCCGTATGAGATGCGCTGTAGGAGAAGGGAGAAGATGTAAGGGAGTACTGTCAGGAGGTGAACTATCTATCGCTTGGTGGGAAGCTGGTGTAACGCTACTATGATTCTTAAAAACATTTATTATTGATTTACAGACAGCACCAAGGTCTTTTTTCACCACTCCCTTTATTTCTTTTACGGACGCGTTATTTGCCGTTCAGCATATCCCAAACAGAACGCAATCGCACCGTATTTTAAAACGACTAGCAATTTCTCTCTAGTTATATTACCAGCTTCAGTGTTAGAATGTCAGAAAAAAATCGAGCTGTTTAATAAAATGCTTCGGACTGATCGCAGATTTGAATGAGCTTTAACCTAATAAATAATTGAGCTGCTGTGTTCTCGTTTCGTAAATTTATTTAATGTAATTTATTGCTTGAATTTATAATATACCTTGGAAAAACCGTCAAACTTAATTGGTTTAAGTGATTATTTATTGTTTATCGACTTACTGTTTTTGTAAAGAAGGTTTTTGCGCAGATAGCCATTGTTAGGCAAGTTGAATCAATGTTGATAACTTTAAAGCAGGTCATATCTCTTCCGATTTCATTGTTTTGGGAATCTGAGCCCAGAGGTCGCTGCCAGATAACATGTCAGCGTTGCTGTTGCGGATGACTCAGATCCCGGTGTAATACACGTAAGAATTCCGTCATAGACCTTTCAGAACCAAACTGCCTGGGCAGGGACACAGGCTGCACGAGAGAGAAAGGGATTCGTAAATAATGCAGGTATGTCACCCCTCTGTATTCTTACAGGACCATTGATATGCAAATATAGATGTTGAACTTGAATTTCAATTGTATTGGGCTTTTAAATTATCGTTGACGCTCGCAGAAAATGTTTCCGAGTACAGAAGTAGATTTTTCTGGACCATTAGTCTTTACGACGTGATGCTGTGCTAAGTCGGGAGTATTAAATCGCGCTCCAGCTATCGTCTAATGGTCTTTGGACAATTAAAAAAACTTGTAGTGAGGTACGAGTTATTGCTACAAATCTGTTCAAATAAAAGCATTTTAATGGCGGAAACTGCCTCGTAGCGAACTGATATATTTTTTCAGTCCTGGAGCTAGAAACAGATTGAAGATCACTTGGGTCTGTTATTTCATTGCGAAATGGTTATATATGTTTTCGTGTTGACATTTATTAATCATCAATCGTCTCCAGAAAGAATAAATTTATTTTATTCAACTTTTTTGTTTAATTCGTAAATCGAGAAGTTTCGATATGAATGTACGATGTTTGTTTAAAAGTGAAATTATTTCAATATTTCAGTGAAGCTTCCTTAAAAAATTAAATATATTACTTAAAGCCGATTTAAATATTTTTTATAATTTTAACTCACGATTCATTAGCAAATAAAATGCTTGAACAGAAACTTTGGTGTCAAGAGGTCTTGAATTTTAAAGAAATTTCTCAATTTTCAAGGACAATTATTGAGAAAAAAAATACGTTTAGCGACTTGAAAAAGAAGAGTTGCATGGTCCTTGGCTAATTCACATACCGAAATTTTATTGCAATCTTAAGGAATTTACTTTCCCTTGTCATATTGTTTTATTTGAATAGCAGAAAGAACCTATCAAATAGATGGGAAGGAAATTGAAAAAGTAAAAAAATACATGTCGTGAATGAGACAAACGTAATAATTCTATTATTATTATTATTAACGCGAAAATGTTTGTGATCTTGAGTGTAGCAGTAAAAACCTACACGTTATAAGAAAACGCTACACAATATAGGAGTGGGGAATCATATGCACGGAAGCGACATTAATATCATTATTTTAGAATTTAAAGATGATATTTAATTTTTGCAGTAAACGTACGCTTCTTTAGGTGAGGAGACCTGAAAATCCCTCTGCCGACCTGAGGAAAGTGCTATTTACTACTACTCGTTACTTACGATTTGTCAGTAGCCCCTGTCGTAGTAAAATTAGTTTATAGGCGACGATAACTTGAAGCTTTTGAGAAGGACTAAGACTGGAAACAGTCGTAGTCTTCAGTTGCATACATTTGCTTAACCTTACCATCTGGTCTCGTTTGAACGTGTCATAACACTTTTAATGTAATAAAGCAACAAGTAATTTGTTTCGTAAACTATTACGAATGTTACGTAGTGATAAATAACGGCTGCATAATTATAATCTGCAAAAGCGGTGCACTGCACTCGTTCAATTGACTCCTTCACCATATCTTAAATGGAATAGTCCCGTTTAGTATCATCTGAAAAAAATGTGTCTCAAAATTATTCGTTTTGAACTTCTTCATCAGTAACCAATTTCTATATTAAATTTTTGCTCCTTCGAGGTGTCTTTTCCTCTTAAAAATTATATTTAACTGACTTATTTTAAATAAATGGAAGAAAAACATCAGTCAGAAATTTATTATGAAATATTTGAAACAAGCACGTTTTATCCCTAATTTTTGGATGTCTTCAAGTTATTAATAAATTCCTCATCTAAAACTTCCAAGAATACAAATTTTTAAACTTGATAATGTATAAAAGTTAAGTAAATATTTTTATATAGCATTGCTCATAATTAATTACGTACAATATAGATGAACATTAAAATCCTATTTTCTAACAAAACTATAAATATAGTCGTGCCGGGTATTATTTCGTGTTTCAAAGAAGCTAAACTTTATAAAATTCTCTCATAAAAATAAAAATGATTTATATGTGGTTTTTTATCACGCTCAAATTTGATAGATTTGGACCCGCCGCGACCAGCAACGATTTTCTCTTCCTATTTCGGTCCCTTAATAAGATGACATATTTTTTGACGATTTGATTGGTATACCGAATTTGACCCTTGTAATTTAGGTTTGAAAATTAAAAATGTTTAATACACATGATACTGTTAAAAATATACGGTTTAAAGTCAAAATAAAATGGTCAAATTTTATTGCTAACGATTTGTCAGCATTACAAACTCACAAAGATCGATGCAGATGTTTCATAGAACTTCTATACACGGGAAGTAAACATGTGCAGTAGATTCATTGACTTTGACGTAATGGCCTTTGAGGGGTCCTCAAATAGCACGCGCCATGAATAGATCCAAAGCTTCACATTAGGAATTAGGGGATGGGAGTTGTACATGTACAACTTTGCACTCGTAATAAAGTTAATAATAAGAGAAATGTTTCATGATGGTCAAATTCTCCAATTATTAGGATCCAGAAAGGATTTAATGTTATAGAAAACAATTTGGAATATAATAAAAAGGGTGTAGCATCCACGCCAGTTATAATCGAACACTTCGGTTTATTTATTTTGTTATACGCATTGCTATTTTTATATAAAAAAATAGTTTTGCACTGGAATTTCCTGATTGGATTTATTTTACATCGTCCTGTAGCTGTACGGGTCCTATAGTCACAACCCCCCTTCCTTGAACAGGTAAAGAACCCTTGTAGAAATGAGTAACATTTCTGACTTGATTCTTAGTGACGAAACACGATTCAAAGTACTGTTCCCACCGCATTCCAGAGCCATAGCCTGAGGTGGGCGTAACTTTGTTACAAAACCCCTGTGCTGCCTTCCATCCATCCTCTTTGAACCTTTCCCTTCCCGCACCAGCTGTAGCTGCCGGCTTCGGCCCCGCGCTGACCCGCTTTCTCTTTCCCCTCGCAGTTGGCACACCTGTATCTCCCCAGTTGCTCCTCTGCTCCTTTGCGGCGTCTTCGGAGCTTCCAGGTGAATGCCTCTTATCCAGGGCGACCCGTGACGTCACGCCTCCGACCGGAAGTACCAATATGACTCAATGGACCGTTGGAGAGTCCGGAAACAGCCTTGCGCAGGAATGCCACTGTCCTTCCTTCGCCCGTTACCCGCTCAAGGAACTTGGTCCGCGAACCACAAACATTACGTTATTCAACTGTTACTGGAATATATCTTGGATCTCAAACCAGATGAATCCGATTGAACGACGACCTGGTAACAGCTGAACAGACGCCTATTGGTGTTCAAACTCTTAAAATAAGTGAATCTAGCGAATTGACTAGTGGAGGTCACAAAAACGTTATGGCCGGTTAAAAAACTCCGCGTTAATTGGCCAGTAGAAGCCACAAAACTTATGGCTAAATACATAACCTGACTGGAAAAGTAACGAAGATAATTCCAGGTGCAGCAATGCAAATATTTTTTTTTTTACGATGGGGACATTTTTATTCACACCATTCCTCGAAAAAAATTTGTAGAAGGAAGAACAGCTCGGCAAGGCACCAATCAGATCACAGGAACGTTCAGTTTCATTCAATAGCTTCTAGCGCTGCATAAAGAGATCAGGATCCCTTACGCAAGTTTTAAATTATTACAGTAAATTATTTTAATATGTAGTGAACTTATAAAACACAACTAGGACTGTATAACGGCAATAAATGTATAGCTGTGTTGTATTGCGGTTGTAAGTTTTATGAATTACGTGACTTTGCCGGTGAACAATTCGCTTATTTCTCCCAGTAGGCTACGATCGGACGTCTTATGAAGGTTCTGAGCTTTGATTAATCTTTTTTATGAGTATTTTTTATTTTTCTGAAATGCACACGATAATATGTATGTATCGTTTAATAAGCCCAATAATGGAAAAATTTAATAACCTATATTAAGCAATTATTTGACTGCGCTTTATATTTTATTACTGTACTCATATTGAATGAACGGAGAAAACAAAATTACATTCCGACATATAATATAGTTTTACGCTTCTCCGAGGTAAGATCTGAGCGTGACCGTGATATAACCAATATAATAATAGTATTTATTCTGTTACTTATATCTCTTAAATACTCACATTATAAATATATTGTAATATATTAACGTAATTAATTTGTTTTGTCAACTGATATTTTAATTTTAGTATCTAACCTGTTTTTTTTTATAAATTCACTATTTATACTATAGAGCATTCCTTCAAAGAAAAATCAACTCCTAATGCATCCTCGTCGTTAATTGTATTTTTTTAATATAAATTAACAAACATTACTACGTTTTCAATGACACCCTTATTATAACAAACACACAACACAGTCATCAATTTCAAAGATAATCCTACATTACAGATATTGTACAATTACATTAATATATTAGGTGTATGAATACAGCCAAATTTATTAGATGTCCTTTATTAACAAGAATTAAAATTCCTTAATCTAGGTGTACTTCATTGGGAATAAAATTGTTACTTAAATTTTTAAACAAGTTATTAACAATAAAATTATTATTCGTATGGAAGTTTGAGATTTTTTTTATTACATATCCAATCAAATTTTTTCATTTATTTTCTCCATTTTTGATGTAAAAAAATTAATTTAATATATAGCTTCTTAAAAAATATAAATATATATGTTCAGGAGTTAATTTAATAATATATTGTTCGAAATTGTTTATGTTATTCATTATATATTTGATTTATAAATGTAAATATTTAATTTCATAGCTAAACAATTTATTTTGTAAAGACAAATATTGATTGGCTACACAATTAAAAATTTTGTAACATCCAATAGTAATTTTATTGCTAGAACTGGATTAAAAATTAAAGTAACCATCATATTCCCATTGAAATACACTTGATGATATTGAGGACGAAACGTAGGTAATTTTATGTTTATTAATAAATTACATTTGACAAATTTGGTCATAAAATTACAATCTATGATCAGTTAACGTATCACTTCCTTGTGAGCCCAGAATATTACACCATGGTGACAATAAATTTCAGATAGATAAGGTATATATACAAATATAGGAAATATATTCGTATTTAGTTGAAACACGAATGGACGGTCTAGTTCAAAGATTCAGTCCCAGGTTAGATTCCTTCTTGCATAAAATATTTTCCATCTTACTTACTAATTAATAATGGTCACTTTATTTTTTTCACAAAAAAATCGAAACAAATAAATAATATAAGAAAATTTCAAAAATGAATATTTTGTTAGAAAAACAAAGAAACTTTAGAATACAGTCAACTGGTATCGTAGTTGAGAAATCTATTTTATTCCCACGATGAAAATCATCATTATATGGGTATATGAAGGAGAATAGGAATATAAAAGTATGCAGTGGTTTTGATATAATGCCATCTATATTTATTTGCCATTTTCTATTTACTTTTTCTAAATGCTTTTTAATTCTCTTACCAAATTAAAAGCTCTACAAATAATTATTTAATTTTTTTCCTGCATAAGTCAGCACAGTGATCATAACTTATTTGCCTCTTGACACTACACAGCCCTGGTGCTGAAAGTGAGTTAAACGTTCTCGCCACCTTCTCCGTGCATTATTTTTGTTGCTTTCTCTGCCGAACGACCAGCATTCTATTTCGCGAATGCAAATGATTCGTGACGCTGCCTGGGACGGGAAAGCGAGAGGAGATAAGCGCAGGCGACATTAAGCAGTGCAACTGAGTGTAACATGTGTTCGGGGAGAAAGGAATGTGGGATAGAGCATTGTCTAGCATGAGTGGCCTCATGTGAAAGTGACTCTAACGGTCCCACAGGACTTCCCAACCTTCCAAGGACGTGAACTCGCGACCCAGCACCTCAGCGCATGATCTTTCATACAGAGCGAGATAGAGAATGGGATAAGCTCTGTCACTAATTATTATGTGTCTCTTCAGCTGACGTAGAAACTAATTTAGTTTCGTTCCCACACCTCGCAATAACTAACGAGAACATTCTTTTTATTAACCAGCGTGACCTGTTAAGTTTTATTTTCTTTATGACTCGTATTTTTAGCAAATTTGTTGCACGTGGCAGAGTTCAAAGGCTAGTGTTCTCTAATTACGACGAGATGTCCGCGTCAAGCTGCTTATTTCATCGCACTGTCATGGAAGCTCTCAACACTGGGTGCGTTTCGAATATATCACGTCCAAAAAAGTAGCTTCATCTTGAACACGTTAATTGATGTATATTTATGTTTATCCAGTTTAGAATTGGAAAACAATCCCGATAATTTAATGTTTTCATTCGTAATGTCACAGAAGTGAGATATATTTTATTTTAGAAGGAAAAAAAGCGACATTTACCTTTTCATCCACGTTCACGTAAGCATACTGTCCACATGCCGCCTATTCCTTCATGTGGTAATAATGCTTTTAAACAGAAAAAACATTTATCTGAAATTGTAACTTTGGGTGAAACGCAATTTCTGTCCAATTTGCCTAATATCCTAGTGCATATAATTAATTTCGTATTTTTGTAATGTGCTCTAAATTTGCTGTTTCCTGTCTGATCGCATTTTTTTTAAAATTTGAATTTTGTTTTTAATTTTCCTCTGTAGTTTTTCAGTTTCTTTTATCATGTGTAGACATATAGTTGTGAAGATTTATTTACCGGACCCTTTTCAGTGAAGATTTCTCGCAGAGAAAATAAATGTATTGAGACTTCCAGATCTGAGTTGAAAGTACCATCAAACCCTTATTCCGTAAATTTTCAGGGTAAAGTACTTCGGGAACTCGCCTATGGTGAGAGAAGAGCACCAGAGCAACCCACTGTAATTTATGAAACAAAATTTAAAAACGTTTCGTGGAATAAGTGAGCGGTGGATGCAATTAAAGCCCGAAGTGAGGATCTGTAAGAGACTACAAAGCAGGATGTAATTCTAGGGAGTTTGCCACGAGGGTCAGTTCGCGAGCTGACAACGTAGAAACTTGGAGATGCCGTCCTCTTTGAGGGAAAATTCCACCTCGCCTGACGATGACCGCACTCTTGAGACGGTGACGTCAGCACTGATTTGCCTCCAGCTGGGAGGGGTTCAATACGCTCATCAAGACTTCTGGGAACACTCACCGCAGATAGAGATAGCTATTCGAACGAATCTGACTTCACTCTCATTGGTCTGCAGTCATTCACCGCAAAATTGAAGCAGCGGGGAAAAAAGGAATCACCAAAATAATCAGTCGTGTTCCAGTTCTGACGGTGTTAGCATGATAAAAAAAACAACTCAAAATTGCGTTGAATCTAAGCGAAACCACCTTGTCGTGCGGAATGTTCTCTCTTTACTGATCCCGTACCCTTTGGCGCATTATAACTTAGTCATTTGATGTGCGCTACGGTTCTGGGCACCATCAGAAAAGTCTCGACCCAACCTAAAATTGAAATATAGTGTTGGTATATCCTACAGCTGGAAGTTCACAGGTGTTGCACGTGAGAAAGAAATGAAGCTCACACTATCACCGTATTTCTGTGGGTAGTTTGTTATGTAGTGCGATATAAGGAGCAGAGCATGGCCGACCTTCATCTGAAAACGTCGCGAGCGGAACGCACACATATGCAAAGCTGGCCCATTCCGTTAGTCTCTTTCGGAGCGAATCTGAGGGTAAACAGACCACTTTAAAATTAGGTCATTTCCGGCGATCTTCAAGATAGAAAAACGTGTCTAACCCGCTTCCGTCGCGCTCCAGAGTTTCCATAATTTCCGTTGATGATTGATGAAAATCAGTTGAAAAATTCGCTATCCACCAGAATGAAAAATGATTGCTTGTTGGCATTTATTACACCCGTCAAAATTATTCGTTTATTTACCAATCAGTTTCTTAGATTAACTCAGATGATACTGACGGTCCAATGTGGTGTGAAGTGCTAAACTCATTAAACGTGAATGGCTGAAATTTCCAGGAGCTGAAGTTAGCCAATCTGGCGTATGAAGTAAACCACAAGCGCGTCTAAGGTAACAACCAAGAAACAGCACTTGTAGGCCAATTCTCGTTCTCAGTAACGAGGCCCATTAATAATGACTCCACCATTTTACACCACCGTCAGTTGAAGCAGTTTCCCCAATATTTTGAACCAGATCATTATCCGGAGTTCTCGATTATCCGTGTTCACGCACGCTATTCTTTTCTGTGTTCCAGCAATTTGATTAATCCTTCTCGGTTAGCGATCAATTAAGGGCACATCAATCACGTGCCGTCTCCACATCTTCCGTGCATAATCAATCACAAGCCGCGTTCGCCTCTTCATTAGCATTCCCTTTCTATTTGGTTCGGCTAACCTTGAAGACGGTTTACAGGTCAGTCAACTGATATAAACTACCGAAAATGTAGATTCATAATAACCTTTCCACACGCACAATGTTTGCTGGTAAATAATAAATTATTATTATAAATTACTATATAGAACTATTTACTGGGATTTCGAAAATACATAATTTTACTAACCTTATTGATTGACAAAAATCCATATTATGTGATCCTACACCAGTGGAAAAATCACAGACACTTGAAACATGGCGATTGTTATGCTGGATTATTGTGATTCATGAATAAACTCAAAATAAATTAGCAATGTGTTCTCGAAACGGTTAAAATATTAAACAAATAATACCGGAGCAAATTATTATAGCCCTGAACAAAAAAAAATTGGATTGCATAATTTTTAATTCATTGTTTAGGTGTAACCTATCACTTAGTCCCAATATAATTATAAAATATTTTAAGCTTTGTTAAGTACAGTTTCGAAGAATAATCGGAAATTCCAAAACTTATTTAATAAAAATTGAAATGAAGATTCTTGTTACAGTAATCGAAAGTAATATTTCAATGAAGCTTCAAAAAGTCGTGTAAGGAATTCCGCACTCCGTTTCTTCTGAAACGTGTCAAATGAATATATAGGCACCATTTACGCTAATATGTTTCACTATTCATATTTATTTATAACTCGAGAACATTAAGATACGAAACAGTGAAAAAGCGAAGCAATGGCGCCGTAGGACTTCAAATTGGTAAAATTTTAAAAGAAAGGAGAAAACTTTTGAGTCACATGGAACAAATTTAGCGGGACTGGGTGCAGCGAGCACTGCAAATGAAAAGATAAAAATAGTGAGAAAGGTCAATGAGCTGGGGAGAAAGAGATTAAAATAGCAAGAAATTGAAAAACCTTGATGCTTGAAAATCGCGACTTTGCTTAGAGTTCTTCAGAATCCGTGTCGAAATTAATTTACTCGATGAAAAGTAGTTTCGGAACGGATATGTAAACTCGTATTACCACTTACTACGCCACATAAAAGGAATGCACCTTGGCAAACGGCCACGGGTTCGCTGCAAGACCTTGAAAATCTGCAGAAACTGGAAGTCAAAGATGACAGCGAAAAAATACTTTCACGTCTTGTATACGGAAATTTTCACTTTTTTTAACATTTATTGCGCTTTAGAGAAAAAGGAACAAATCATATTTTTATCCGTATTGTAACATCAGACAAATTTTAACGCAATCACAACGGGGAACTAGTGGCCATTTTTAATTCAAAGGCATTGATCTCAAGGCTGTGGATTGTCGTAAGCGAAACTCGGTAGAAAATGTTTCCAAAAAATTTTAAAAATCTTTAAAAATAAAAGATTTTTTTTTAGGGAAACAGGCTACATGAGGGTAATCCACTTTGGGCAACTCCCCTTAATAGCATAGGTAGGGATTAGAAAGGGGGGATGCGGAAGGGTAGAGGAAGGTAGCCAAGGGTTAACTAGGGCCCCCGGGCTATATTTTAAGGATCCTACGCGGCATTCGTCTAAAAGTAATGCAGGGAAAACCCTAGAAAAACCTGCATCGGGTAGGTCGGGCATTGGGTACTTGTCCCACGCCCTTCCGATAGCGGGAGATGAGTTTGCTGTGGGGACGCAGCATTCCCTTCTCCGTGCCTCGACCAGTTTAGGAGGCAGCTGGCCGACTGTTCCAATGGGAAGGCGGACAACTCTTACCGTATGCCCAAGGTCTGCGATCCCGGAACATACACCTCTCAGAACAGGCCGAGGTGCCTCGGCTTGTGGTAACCTTAGTTCAAAAACGGAGAGGAAAAGGCATCCCCAAAGGTAGCCTCTTCGTATCTCTCCTAAAAGGTTCGACCTGCGAGAGAATATCTCGCGGGCCCGCAAGGCAAAAACAAAAGATTTACTTAATGGTTAAATAACTTTTAGCTAATACAATTTTCAACACCAAGAACAAGTTGCCAAATTCGAACTTGCATTGTTGTCACTTTACAAACGTATGATGTTAAATTTGATGGAAGCTTTATTTATATAACTAAATTGTGTTAGCGAAACTTCACTCCGGCCTTAATTTGCATCAATAATTGCCGCAATATGCCGTTTTGAATCTTAAGTACAGATTAGCTATGCGCATATTAGATAACAGTAATTAATATGATTATTAGCCCAGAGTGTCTAAACGTATGATTTGCGATCTTACAAGGATCTATGAATCTCAGAACTACGTAACGTTATTATTCACTTAAAAAAATAAAACAAAAGTGCATACTATTAGGCTTTCATTGTGTTTAATAATTACACCTGCAATTTTTGAATGCAGTCGGTGACACAAAAAAATGCAGATAAGTGCAATAATAAGCAAATGATGTAATCAAGCGGGAAAAATAATATAAATGACATACTATACGGAATTAATATGTTTCAAGAATCAGTCTGAGGTTCTCGAGGTGAAATTCAAATTACAGGTGTTTTGTGTCTTACCACAGAGAACGTTAACGGAATAAAAGATAAAATAATGTGTCTCAGCCACATGAAAAAGTAAAATCGCACAATTATTTTCCATTGTATTGGAAGGACTAATGTTAATGTACTCGATTTACTCTCGTTTTTAATTTAGCGCGCAGTAGGGTAGTTAATTTTTAATTTCATTTTGTAGTATGGTCCAGTGCTTGAATGGAGAGTTATAAAACGATTTCCGTAACCCTGATCGTCAAGGATTTTCAATAATAAATAATCATTAAAGCTACTTTCCTAGGTATAAGGTTATATTTAATGAGCGGCGTTACAAAAAGCATATGCCAAAGAAATGGCGGGGCGTCTGTTTCAGTTCCGCAGAGGGGAAAGTTCAAACTTGAAAGTATGGATATTACAAATATATAAATACAGCGGTTAGGATGTGAGCAGGTGATATGGACGACCACTCTGTACCAGATGATGATTCACTTGCCAAACAGAAAATAACAATGAGAGACCTGTCAAATTACACATATAAATCTTGTGTGCGTTGATTGTATGGTAACGTGAGAGCACCGAAAATTTTAATAGTAAGTCATTATGTAAGCTTACGTTAAAAATTTAGTAACAGCGACCTGCTGTACGATCGATGTCTGCTTGGGTGACCGCAGTTAATTGGAAGCTGCCGTGTTCAGTGGACCAAACCCTGGTCCTTTTCATTGCTAGGCTGGCGATTGCACCTCGCTGTCATTTGTTGGGGGTCGGTTTCAATTACAGCAACACTTTCCGTCGAATATGCAAATGAACACGTGTTCCCACCCTCTCGCTGTTTAATAACACACGCCAATCTCCGTTATCGTCATTCTGCGTCATTTGCGAAACAAACAGATGTCGAACAGTTCGAACAATTAAACAGTGACGCACGGAGCAGTATTTTAATTTAAACACCACAGTTCAGTACTGCTCTTTACAAATAATAACAACAGTTGTTATTGTAATTTGCAAATGAGCACGCGGTTCGCACGATCAATCAGGAGGAAAGTTAGTTACTGATTGGTACGTTGTGTGTGTGTGTGTGTGGAATGGATTGCTAACAGTCCGGTGGTCGGTGGGACCTCTGCTTTCACTGCGATGGAGATGTAGGTAAGGTGAGCATCACTGACCCTTCCGTGAGGAGAGGCGAGGCTGCCGCAGGTCGAAGGTCAGCGTGTCGAGGCACACTTCACGAATGCGCAATCGGCGTGTGGCCCACTTCCGGTCGCGAACGAAGGCGAGAGTCGCGACCTTGGCGGGTCATGCGAGTCCAACTGACCATTGTATACCGCGGTAAATCGAGCTTCATGAGCCCACGCCATCATGCTGACTCTTTTCCTTGATTCTCGAACTTGACTTTGGCTGTAAATAAAATTATATTCTATATTTTATTAAACAAAAGCATTGTCCTGTTTCGTCTAGGGTCAAGCGTCTCAACGACGTGGAACGATTACGCGAAAGTCTTACTTGTATCAATTCGCCAACAACCCCAATTACGAACAGATGTGGTGCGGAAATGGACGCGGTTTCGTGGAAAGGCTGACCAGTCGGTATCAATGATATGTCACACCCGACAGGCCAAATTCCATCGGCTGAACCATGCTCTGATATTAGAGGTTTCTCTTCAATCTGGCATGGTATGTGGAATATCGAGAGACTCCAATTTGATGACGATAATAAAAAAAATGAACGGGTTAGTAGTTAAAATACTGATTCGCTCACAATCAAGGATGGTACTAATGCGAGTCATCAAATTTCATGAGAAAATAACACCAATTACAAGTTTCTTCTCTCAACTCACGTTGTCATCTACATATTTATTATGTTCTAGCTTTTGGCCACCTCGAGAGTTCGTTACCATATTATTATTTATGCCGGTAGTGACTCAACGAAACCATCTGCGCGAACATGGTGAGCGTCAGTGAAGTGCTGACGGGTGTTGACCTGATGAGGGTCAGAGACCTTGGAGCCGTACCGCTCTGCTCTCAGTCCGGGAGATGGTTTCACTTTCTTTGGGTAATCGCCCGTGTCACGCCTTCCGTTTCTCATTGTAAGCTGGTCCGTTACCTGTAATCCTACTGGCCGATACCTCAGACGCCATCCTATTTTACCAAGATTGGACGATGAGGGCGATCGTCAGAGTTTGGCACTATCCAGCGTCGTATGCGAATGTACTGTACATAATTTAGTATCAGTTGCAAAATGTGACTGATTAGCGATAAAACAGCTATTTGTATCTTAAAACCTAAATTTAGGAAATTTATTTCACAGAAAATAGTCGGCAGTTTGCATGTTGGATATGTTGGACATGTTCCTGACAGAGGAATCTTTATGGACTTCAAAAAGATAGGCCAGGAATATTCTGACATTGGATATTTGTAGCATAATTAAGTCTCTGTGCAGTCCACCACGATTCGATAACTTATTCGTATTTACCTCTTAATTAACAATTCTTGCATTCTAGTATACTGAGAAATATAAAAGTACAGGGGAAAGACAATTTTTTTTTTTGCAAAACAATAAAATTAGCGAACTTTTAGAAATGAGTTCTAAGCATTACCGGAGATAAAAAAATTAAAATTATTCAAAGTTTTCTTCAAATCATCTTCTATAATTTTTAGTCGGTAGTTTTGCATTCCGCCCATATTCATGCTTGAAAATAGGTTAAATCTAAATTTTTTTATTAACTTTGAACGTTTCTACAGCCCCTTTAAATAGTTCTCAAATTTGATTTTAAATCCAATAAAAAGAACTCTTTTCGGGTAAATTTCACTTTTTTCCCCTCATTTATGGGTCTCCAAATTAGGCACAGAAAAGTATCAATTTTGCATTTTTAGTTTCATAAGAGCAAACCATTCAAGAATTTATCAATTCTGTTGAATATTCTTCCAAATATCACGCTTCTTTTAAAAGGAAACCAAAACTTTATCTGAACAAAAAAAAAATTAGGGGATACGACGAATATGGCGGTGACACCGCGATCGCGATGCTTGATAATTTGGTTATAAATTTTCTTTAATATTTCTCTATTAAACCATTTCAGTTGCATGCTCGAGAAAAGAAAATATTATTGAGGAAAGTCTAAAACCATGTAGCTTTCAATTCTTCGTAGAGGTGAAATCTGTTCAAGACAAGCCTGATGCTATATATCTGCAGCATCATCGCTGATGTTTTATAACCCCATACTTTTAGAAGTTTAATGTAACGGCTCTAGGCTGTTTAACCTAATAATAAAATACGTGTAATACAGTGTCATAAAACTTTGTGATCCGCTCCCGTGTGAGTTTAGACACGTCGCTGTTGAACACGGGGAACTAACAATAGCCATAATAACAATGGCCTGCGCGCGAACAAGGTCGAGCACTATGTTGAACGTCAATTTTCCGGGATCGGTCATCAATAACTGGGATCCGCTTTACAAGCCTCCGCCATCAGCCGACATGAAACTCCTATCCTCTTATATGTAATCCAACGATTTAATCGTTGCAAGTTAAATCGAATCTGTACTCCATCAGGTTATCGGGTTCCCTTGAAGGTTGCCAGAATTACTGACCAACTCACTAAGAGACCTAATTAGTGCCAAACTAGTTGCAGAAGCCTTCAGATAAACAGGCAAATAGGCAGACATGAAACTTTGAGCAAACTAGTGGCCCAGCCGTTCAATACTTAGGAATCTCAATCCCGGAAATTAGCACAAGGATCTGAGAAACATCCAAGGCAGCTGACGTTAATTTTTTCAGATATCATCTTAAAGGAGTGAAATTTTCATTCATCAGACTTGGAGACAAAATAGTTGTTACGGTATACGATAGATAAATACTTCTCAAATTTAGCGGCAGAAAATAGTTTTATAAAATAATTCGATCTTTAATGATCATAATTTAGTATGGCCGATTTTTAGACAACAGGTTTTGATCTAAAAAATTAATAATAATAAAAATTATTATTGTTTCAAGGAACTTTTGACAGGAATAGCCATAGTCATATACAAAACAAAATTTACATTGTAAACCTTTACAATTTACAAAATATATTGCGCAAGATAGGCACGTATCCTCCTTTTTATTATTAATTTGCAAAACAGACGTAAATTTATCATTTTTAATAAATAAATACTATAAAATTGAGTAGTTAATATTTTTTTGGTAATCTTCCTTCTTATCAATGACAAATTATTTAAATCCAAAGACAATGCATATATATATATATATATATATATATATATATATATACATATATTAGCATTGCAACGATTTACGATTATTTTACGCGGTGATTTTTGATTGGTGCTTGCTCGGTATATGACGTAATAGAAAGCCTCTCATTTCTAAATGCAATAATACCTAAGAGTGTAGATATAAAACGATTGAAATCTTAATAATTTAAAATGCTATCGTGTTGAACGTCTGAATGACATATTCGTACAGGTTTCTTTCCTTAACGTTCTATAATATAGAATTTCCTTTCAAAGATGTTTAATTGAATAGGATGCCCGTAAAAAAATTCTTTTTCAGTCTTAATAACTGAAAATATTTAAGATGCATTTTATTAAACTATAAATTGTGAGTTTTTTGCAAAGTTTATAAAACCAATATTTTAAAATATGGCGTAAACTGAAAGATTAAATCAATCTTTAGTACTTTGGTCTAGTAATAGATGATTATTTATTGCCTCGCAAGTACAGTAAACTATAACGTGTTCACCGTGACGATCCAAGCAGCGCGTCTCACGTAATTTCTCCGGCAGTTGTTACCTGAGGACTTCTATTTGTATCCACTTTAACGACGTACATTTCGGGATCGTCGTTTGTGAATTGCGTGCGCTAAGCCACGCTTACCCTATACTCAGGGAGGCAGTTTTTCTCCTGCCCTGAGGACGATGTCGAGAACAACACCGAAATGACTGCCGTCGAAACCGCAAATTGACGAATCGTTCAGCGTGACAAATATAACAAATAACAGACCGAACAGGAACACACTTTACGAGTTACGGATGTAATGTTCCTTATTAGACGAACATTGATTGCAAAGGAACTTCCTTCCACGGCGAATAATTTTAAGCAGAACCTTACAATCAAACAGCGTTTGAAAGATAAAATATTCGTTAGGCGTAGAAAAAGGAAGGACACTAAATTTCTGTAAACAAAAGAAATTGTTTGAAACTTGAAGCGATGTGAAATGAAAAATAAATATGCTAATGAATTTATTTCTATAATGGCTTGCGGAAAACTGTATTTTCGCTTCAAAAACATATGAGACGAAGCGAGTTGTTATGGTTTCATGAACGTTATTTATTTTCTATTATAGTCGACATATGTTTTCACTTTATTTCTTTATTTACCTCTCATGACGGAGTTCACGCACTCATGATGTACTTGTAAGATAATATAAGCAGTTTTCAGTATAGTCTTCTTCATAACCGACGCATTATCCTTGAATTATTTACACGTATTTTTGCCTGAGGCATCTTCGTCATAGCTTCGTCGTGTATCCTCTACGTAGTTGTCATTCGCATTTTATCCCATTACGTAATCACTCAACACGCGCGCTAATGGATATTCTTTTTTTTTGTCCAAATGTTTTGCATAGCTATTCATCTCATAAACCACTTTACATTCTGTACGATTATATAGCAAATTAACTTTAAAAATATTTTTAACCGTGCATTTCTGTAGCATACTGTTTTATTTATTGATTTCGTATATTTTAAACTGATAATTTTTTTCAACGTACTCTTTTATCGCTGCGTCTACTTAAATATTTTCCTCCGAATGTAGCCAATAGTATCAACTTGCATTACTGATTAGATAAAAAAATTTAAGCTTAATATCAATAATCCTCTTATGTGTGCTACTAATTTTTCGTCCTACTTGACACTATTATTTACATTAATTAAAACATGTGCTTGATATTATTAAAATATTAACATTGTATTTTTTTTCTCATTTTTGCTCAGATCGATTAAACAACATTAAAAATGTAATCAAAATATTATTTTAAATCACGACTATTTAATCGGAGTGTGTATTTCTATATTCAAGTTCAGCCTTGACCTTAATTGATCCCCGTTCATCCGGTATGGCTTTCTCTTTCCATCGCCGAATGGCGATTTGTATGAAATTAGAACGAACTTGAGTTGTGAGAAAACTTTAATAAATCCTTATTATTGATAATATTAAATTTATCTAATGTTACATTCTTTCGTTTTTTTAATTAAGGGGATTTTCCAAATCTACAACGATTATTTTGGGAGAAGGCCGTGGACGAATTCCTCAGTATGTTCTACAAAAAAAGGAACGTGTATTGAGAACTAGGAATCAGCTTCTTCTACGCTCTGAAATTGTCAATTTACCAATCTCTAGGACATTTTGACTTCTAATGAACATAGTCACGTCTGTAGGAAAAAATTACCGAATTTTGAGTGAAATGCTAACAATAAATGTTCGCCACAGTATTAGTATCAATATTTGGAATAAAAGAAACACAAAATTAGGAAGGCCGCCTCTAAGACATTGCACGTAACCTGCCAGTTATCAACTGCAGTAGAATTAGTTTCACGTTTAGTTCAAAAACATTACTGTGAGAAACTATTTCCAATAATTGTAATTTGAAGTTAGATAAGGAAATCCAAATTTCAAGAACAGATCTATTTTTTTACACACAACGTCACCACCACCAAAATCCCCCTCAAACTTTGGAATAAGGAAGGCTTAAATAATATTAAGAATCCTGAATGATGTCACCATCCGTTTACTCAATGAAAATGGATGATTGAAGGGTGGGTACAGTTTGTAAATGGTTACAAAAAGGAAAGGATGAACTCCTAATTTCACCACTCAACAGAGTCTTAAAAGTCACATTTTTATTTTCCCAAATACGTATCAGATATTCACTTATGACAATATCTTCGGACTTCAGTTTCCAATTCAATCAGCTCTTCATTGCTTTTAATAATAAGATTAGCAATAGGGTAACAAGTTTCGGGCACCTTGATACGTCCCAGATGAATTGATCGCGGGAATTGTGTTATCGAGGGCGAATTTCTTTAAAGTGTGCCACGATTCACCTTTCCTGGCAGATATTTGCTGCCGATTTGGCAGTCTGACCGAGCGACCAGAGGAAAGTAGCTGCTTTCTTGAGGAAAGTTGGATGGATCCGGTTTAGCAAGGTCACGCGTTATGTCAAGATGGAAGATGCTCCAAGTCTTACGTGCTTGTCATTCCGATGTATCGATAAAGATGTAGACTTATGCACGACAAGGTCGCTGCTCGTCCTTTCAGCTTATAAGAAGATAGTAGACGATTAATTCTGTGCCACGACTGAGTCACTGATGCTCGTCCGACCATCAAATTACCATTGCCGGGGAAAAGCATCTGCGATGGAAATGTTTGGTTATCCGAGGAATAAATCTGTAACCATGGAAACGTTGTACTGCGAAAGAATGAAGATTAAATAATTGCGAAACGGCAAGATTAGTGATACAGGTCTTGGAGAAAGTTCTGTGGCTGCCGTGGTTAGGATGAAACGAAACGTGGAATGCAAGGTGCAAGTAATAATGACACATTGTGAGTTTAATATGTTAAGAAAATTGTTTGTGATAAAAACTATCTGTTAGCTCATTCTCCATATTGTGATAACAACTTAACATTAGGGTTAGACTTTTACAGAAATATTTTTCTTCAGTGTAAACTATTTTGATTTCTTTAATAACTTACACATTGTTCTAGTATCAAGATTTATTTAATTATATTCGTTACATCTTTACCTATTCTTCATAGCACAGAATTGGCTTCCCTACCAATTCAATAAATATTTAATATATTTGTTTTTAGAATCTATTTCAATTTCAGGAGATTTTCAGCTTAAAAATAATAGAATTAAAATTTCAAGTTATTTAACATTAAAATTGGTCTTAAATTTGTAGAAGTAGTGTAATATATCTTAAATTTTGGAAGGATCTTTACGAAAGGCATTTTAAAAATCCTCAAATTTAAATATGCGTGATTTTAAGCTGGATTAATTCAAGTAAACTAACTCAACACTTTCTGTTATTGAAAAAATAATATCTAGTTCTAGGAGGTGGTAGAAGCAATTGTATTTTAAGGGCAGGTCACATGAAATAGTATGGAATATGCGCAGTAGGTGAAGAGAGAAGATGGAGGGGAGGGTTGCCGTCAAGTTAGAACTCCTCTTGGAACAACGCCACTATCATTCTTTAAAACATTTATTATATCTTTACGAACAGGATAACCAGACAGTGACAGGATCTTTCAATACCATCTCTTAACTTATACGAATAAGTTTTTTGGCGTACGACATGACCTGAAGTTAACAATATATATTTCCTTGTTTCCATGTTCCACAAAATTTTGTTTACTGCCAAGTTGCCGTAAAAAAGGTTCGTGTTAAAACTGAGCTCTACAATTAAAGGACATATAAATTGGACTGAAGTAGAAAATGCTTTTCGAGGATCGTTATTGTAGGTACTTCGGCATTTTGATTCAGTGCAGGGAAACTAATTAAACTAATTGCCCTAACTGATTACTCATTAGACATCCAAAATATTACAACATAAAGCCGTGAAGCCTTCATGAAGAATAGATATAATACATGTCTTATATTTGCAAAATCACGTAACGTCAGGCCGGAATTGAACAGCTTTTTACTGTATATGTAAAGGAAATAAGATTTTTCGTAACAATATGGAGGTGTAACGCACGACTGGGAGAATGTAAAACACAACTCGAATGACCAGTCATGGTATTTAATATTGTTTGTGCAGTGAATATCATCTCTCTCTGTACAGCGATACTACAGTCAGTTAATTAACGAACGAATTGTTACCGTTTAATTGCTAACTTCAACATTATCATGCAGTAAAATTGGCATATGTTTGCATTGAGCACAACTTCGAGCTCTCGTTTAAAATTACGTCCCACAAACTTCACTAGCAGAAGTAACCTGAGCTCAGAAAAATTACTTCAGTCACTGAAACTGGAAACGCGTCAAATAAAGTGCCGATAACAATAGGACCATTAATTTACAAGAAAATAGTTATTAATTACACTGTGTATTTTTGTCACAAAAAAAAATCTGTTACATAACGATTTTAATTTGATTCAAATTCTATAAAGGTAAATTTCAATTGAAATCGAGGTTTTTATGTAGTGAGTAACGAATAACTACGAAAGGTTGGGATAGAAGAGAAACGACTCTTAAAGAAAGAGTAACTATGACTTAGTCCTGGGACGTACGGGAATTTCTTATCAAAAGTAAAAATATAAATTAAAAAGACGATATATATATAATAAAGAAAAGATATTCTATTATTTCTTAAGACAGACAGGAATACTAAAATATTTTAATTAATTACTAGTATTACCCACGGCTTCGCTTGCAGACAGCAAGATATTGTTATTGTCTTATATTCTATTAATCAGAATTATTTATGAATAAATAAGTGCTAATTTTTATGACAAACTTCCAAAATGATTGAGAAAATATTTTTTTTCAATATATATTGACAAGCAGTAAAGATAAAAATTATATGTACAGAAAAAATAAATATATATATATATTAGTCACAAGTGATGCACAATTACTTAAAACTTTTAGAAATATTTAAATGTGTCTGTTGTATATTTATTTTTCAAATGTCTCGTAAATTTGCTACGCCTGTGTAAAACTGACGGTTCTCGTATTTGCCGAAGTTGTGGCCTGACTAAGAGGACTCGATTTTCTTGGAACGAGTTAAACCGGAGATCCTGTTTGAATTTTACTGGTACGCAGTACGTCAAAAAGATCTTTGTGACCTCAAAAGCCCTCAGCTGTCCATATTTCACGAGAAACTGCTTATATTTAATATGGATGAAAGATAAAATCTATGCACGGTCACAGAACATGAACGTGTAAGTTAGTTTCCATTCCGAGATTGTTTCTTTGAAGTTTTTCCGTATATTACTTAGACTCGTGCTACTACAAATCCGCGGCAAGGGATGAATTTGAGGACTTTGTTTTCGTATTGTGGTCTGTAGCCAACGCGAAGCGCAATGCGTGACGAATGTTGGATTAGTACCATGAAGGAAAGAATATGGTGAGAAACTCGTCTCACCTTTAGTTTTGATATTCCTCACATGTGCTTTGCAGGAGGCGGGAACTAAGTGTTAGAAGAATTTGTCAGTACAGTTTCACTTTGATCATGTTGAAATTTTGCCAATACAAACATTTAAGGCTAATAATTTCTCAACCAAAAAACTTAAAATTCACAAAATTTAGTTTCGTCCTTAAAGTATGACTTTATCAGGTGTATAGGCCGTGAGAAATAATATGGAATTAGATACGTAGTAGGGTAAGGAAGAAGATATACTGTCGACATTTGGGAGCTTCCCCTTGGAGCAACGACAGTATCGTTATAAAAATATTACTTATATTCTTACGAACAGGCCTTAATTTTTAAAGTTGAGGTGATTTGACGTAAAAAAATATTCTGAATTGAACACAAAACGTTTCCTTGCGTCAATATTTTGAGAATAGTTTTCACATTGCCGAGATGCCGTAACAAAGGTTAGTGCTAAACTGAGCTGGCCTACTCGCACTACAAATTTTAAATGCAAATAAAAATTATTTATTTTAAGCAAGTATTGAATTTTAAGGGTTTTTTTTGTTAATAAATTACATCTGTCAAATTTGACTGTGTTCATATATTTTTAATTATACATTGAAGTCAGATAAATATGTCCATTAATTAAATGTATGCGAGGAGTCGATATTTGAGGCTGAGAATCAAAGGAGTGCAGGATAATAAAATGATACAAATTCAGATTAGTTACTCATTAATTACAGATACAGAAATATTTGCTACTGTTAGAATGAAAATACTAATATTGCCTCTGGAAATAGAATAATATTTAAATTAGTATTTGGTTCAAGAAGGTCCTCAAAATTAGAAACCAAAAATTAATATATATATATATATATGCTGAAGAGGTTTTCTGGCCCTATAACTGGAAAATGACTCAGGCAACGATCATCATTGGACAAAGTCGCGATAAAGTGTGACGCCTGTCGGTTAGATTTTCTGGAAAACAATATCTGCCGAATTTATTCAAAACAGGATTCCGGTTTTCCCGGAGCAACTTTTTCAGCAGTATTTTGTAGAATCACATTTCTCACTTGTGAACTTCTCGATATATATCAACAATCAGTGTCGTATTCCACAGATATAATAATTGTATTCTAACGGGGTTTGAAAATTTAATATTTTTTTTTATCGGTATGTTCCACGTACATTTTCTTCTGAGCAGCTTATTGTTTTGATAATATTGTTCTGGCAGTACCTCAATTCTTATTCGTCTTAACACAAGATCTGGAACAACATTCTGTCAGAAAAAGAAAAAAAACCTGTTCTTGTTTATTAGGACAGAGAAGGTGGATGTAAATTTAGTTAACGTACACAAATATCCAATGAATTTCACATCTACAGATTCCATGCTATTTGTAGTATCCACTTTCTACTACAGTCCCCTGATCCTCAAACGATTGACACGAAAATATCATCTCCCCCCAGCGCGTGACGCCTGTTGCCATGGAAACTCCGGCAGCTGTCAAAAAAATCAAATGCCAATTTACTTGACGTCAACTAGTGTCAGAAACGGGGAAATTCGTGAAATTACAAACGGTTTGTTTAATTTATATCTCTGAATCATCACTTTTTAAGTGTCTAAATATACATGACAGTTTAATGTTTTTTTTCCGCCGCGTATCGTCATGCCGTCTGTCTCGTTGTTCTGCAGTTTTGAAAACATCGGCTCCATCGCTTAAATGCAAGCACGTAATGGCCGCAGATGTTTGTCACTGGTGTTTAGTATTTTTTAACATCGTGAACTAACGAATAAAAAAAGCTGAACACGTCGCGGTATTCGACCTAGTAGAATTTAATTAAGAGAAGATTATCAAAATGGGCTCGATCTTCTATATTTCTGGCGGTATTTTACTAAGTTGACTATTTTGCCTTTATCTTACAGGATTGTCCGACCCAATTAATTTTTTAATCAATCGCCGTACTGCAGCACAGGGTTTAAATTTATTAACAATTCAGCTTATTCTCATACCAGCCCATCATAGTTCATTTATTTATGTTCTAATTTGAACGTCCGTTCCGCACTGTTTTTTTTTCGAATCTCCATTTTACTCTCTAAAATTAGTGTTGTTTCATTGATAAAATATATTATTCAGAAAAGTCAACACATGAAGGTCAGTTCGGCGTTCGGCGAGAAACCCTGTGGGACTCGGCCAGGGTTTTGAGTGGTTATATTGAGACCTTGCTTGCTATTGTTGAGCCTGATGAAATGTTGGTAAAGCTGCTGACCTGCAGAATCGAAGTTTGATTTCTCCTGAGACGTCGTGGCGCTGTGAGACGCCAACTCTTGCCCGATTACGGCCGACTTGCCACGTCGTCGTGCTTGAAGGGAAGGAGAGTGAGTTAGTGACCCAGTAAAGGTCGGAGATACACTAACACAGCACAGTAGAAAATCCAAAAGTAAAGGATGCTTATTATCGACCATAATATTTTTTAGAATTCTTAACATACCATTATGGATTATCATAGTTCAGATTTTTTAAAACAAAAACCAGATGACTTCGTTATTTTTCGCTAAATTACATAATTTAACGTGGAATGCCGAAGGAATGACAGATATTTCTTCCGTAGTTCTATACGTCAGATTCTCCTTCTGGATCCTGCTTTTTACCACGGAAATATTCAGCGATTTATAGCGCCAGTTTAACTTTCGCTGTTAGTAGAAAATTAGGTTTTTGTTCGCGACCACCCGGTCTCTGCGTTATTACGAATGTTGGTATCATTATTCAGAGTCACCTGTTCGGACCACACATGGCGTTAAGTTTCTTGCGCAGTTTCGAAATGTGTGTCTGTGTGTCCATTTGTAAACTCAAGTCCAAACAGTAAGTTTTGTTTTCCCACTAGAAACTGGTCCTAAAAGGGCCTCTGATTGAAATTAATTTCACAAATGAAAATCACCTTGGAAAGCCATATCGCTCTTAACAAAACTTATTTTTCAACTATTGACAAGTAAGACCAATGAGAACGCTCTTGTTGATTAGTCCATGAGCTCTAGAACAGCAAAACTCATCCACAAAGCAAAAAATAATTAATAAATCTGACACTCCCGTATCGTGATGCAACTATTCTCTCTCTAACGGTAGTAATTTGAAAATTTACTTCACTGTAGAAATCTAATGGAGTCATCGATGTATCCATAAGAGAACTGAGTCCAAAAAAATAAAAATTTCAAAGGAAAAATTAAAATTAAAAAATTTAATGTCTTCAGCGAGGATCGTACGGAAAGTTCTCGGCCTGACACAGAGTTGGAGCTAGTAGGCACACACATCCATTCATAATAATGTATCTTAAATTCTTGCAATCAAGAGTGATAAACATCTGCGAGGATGTTTTGTGAAAAATTAACAAAATTGATATTGGTGCCTTTAAATATATTATATATTTAAAAATATTCCTTATAAAAGATTTAATCGACGGACATAAACAATTGTTATTTTACACATTTTCGTTGAAAACGATTTTGACGATTGCTGTAAAGAATCATTTTTCATGGACAGTTGGATATGAGAAAGCTGTTAGAGAAATGGTTGCCGCGTTGACTAGATGCGCCTTTTAAGTGGAATTAATCCGAAGTTTGGAAACGATTCACGATTTCTGATGAAATGGAAGCGGGAGCCACTGTTTTGGGACGGTTCTGGAAAACTATCTGGAAAACAGTCAACAAAGAATATTATTCGATATTGTTGATGCAAGCCTGCCAGACCACACGACCACGGTCTTCAGTTGTCGCTACAGGGATAATTTGGTGGAAGTGGAAAAAAAAATTGAAGCTCATATTTCCTGATCAAAAACCTTTAGAGCAGCCTTTCAGAACGACGGTTTTCTTGAAGTCACAGCTGATGGAGAAATTGTTTTATACGGAAGGTGTAAAGACGATGGAAAAAGATGATCTAGGTGTGTTTTTATGAAAGGAGTCTTTGTTGACTAAGGAAAGAAAACTGGTAGGATTTATTTCCAATATCCAAAGCATCCATTGGTTACCCTTGTTGATATTCCCAGGTTTGAGATCGGGAAAAGCACAGTACAGAAGTGAAATTCCGACACTACAGTAAACCACTGAGGAAAGAATGGAACTGCGGACGATTAGCGGTACACGACTCTCCGGTGAAGATCAATACAAATTCGAAACAAGAATAAGCTGTAAGACAAATACTGGGGCCGTTTGTACATGCAGGAAATAATCGTAGTAATGCTGCAAAGTATAGAGCGATAATGCCGTTAGTTCCGCCGACAATGGTCGACACGTAACACTCTTTGAGCGCAGTAGATGAGAAATCTGTTGCTGAACAATGGCGGATTTTGCAACCCGAGCGTATCTTAGCCGCCCGTCCGTTACCTATTCACATGAATCGTTAATGCTAAACAACTCGAACGGACAACCAGCCACGTGGCGAAACTGTAACGTGTTCACACTTCGCAACATCAGAGACGTTAATTGGACTTGGTTCGCCGGGAGCTTATCGTCTCGGATACAGTGATTTTTCTGGCCGAGTGAAAGTATTTCTTCGTCCTCCGAGTCAGGTCCAGCCTGGACGAGAATTGGGACACGCATGGTCGGAATGCCAGGAAATCGTCGAACCACGGTTACGCAATGCGACTAATGTGAAAGTTTCTGTGTCGGTTAATTGACCTCGGTGCACATTTAAGTTAAGTCGGTGTCTGTACGTCGCCGGCACGGCGGACTTATCAACAATCTAACAGTTCATAATATATACCCTTACGGTGAAGTAAAAATATTAAGTGGATCCTGGTCAAAATCTATACACAAATCCATTCGAAAACTTTTACAAAGAGAAAATACTTTCATAAACGTATTCCTCCGTCTATTATACATATAAACAGAACGCTTGGATTCAATATACTCGTAAACGGCTGAAAAAAAATTAAATTTGTACTCTTTCTTTTTTTTCTTTTAGTATAACAGGCTACTTGAGGGTAATCCACATGGTGGCAACTCCCCTTTAATAGCATACGAAGGGATCCGAATGGGGAGGATGCGGAAGGGTAGAGGAAGGTAGCCAAGGGTTAACTAGGGCCCCAGGGATGGGATTTTAAGGATCCTACCCGCCATTCGCCTAAAAGTAATGCAGGACAAACCCTATAAAAACCTGCATCAGGTAGGTCGAGCATTTGGTACTTGCCCCACGCCCTTCCGATGGCGGGAGAGGGGTTAGCTGTGGGGTCGCAGCATTCCCCTCTCCGTGCCTTGACCAGTTTAGGAGGCAGCTGGCCGACTATTCCAATAGAAATAGCGAACAAATCTTACCGTATCCATGCTAATCTTCTCTGTATCGTTCCTATTTTGTTATATGTACAGCCGAAACCTAGTACTTTGTATTCTTTTTTTTTTTATTTTTTTTTGGGGCAACAGGCTACATGAGGGTGATCCACATTGGGCAACTCCCCTTTAATAGCATAGGAAAGGATTGGAAAGGGGGGATGCGGAAGGGTAGAGGAAGGTAGCCAAGGGTTAACTAGGGCCCCCGGGCTATGGTTTAAGGATCCTACCCGGCATTCGCCTAAAGAAATGCAGGGAAAACCCTAGAAAAACCTGCATCGGGTAGGTCGGGCATTTTTCTGAAGGTACATAACAGGCTTTGTCAACTTAACGAGTGAGGGAAAATCAATAAATATTTTAACTATTATCTGCGAATAGCTGCATTGCTTCTGTATTAGTAAACTTTATTAAGGAATATAACAACTTTTTTTTCATGTAGTTAACAGCCTATCAAAAGGATCTGAACTTATATTTGAAAGTTGTACAGAAGCATGGATACCAACCAGAAGGAGCAACTAGTCTGATTTCTGGTCTCCTCTAATTCGTAAAATATACAATATCAAATAATAACATATATTATTATATACAGCCAATTCAGACAAAAGGGTAATATAAATACCACACAACGTTTCTGGGATTCTTGTTCATTTCGTCAGGTATTATGAGCCTAGAGAAACATAACTGGACTTGACAGTTGACAACACTTAAAACGCATTTTTTCCCATATTCAATATCAATTACAGGTTGAAGCGACCATTAATCAATAATAATTATATCATTTAATCTGCGTCGGTAAATTTTCAAAGCATGTTGATATATAAAATAAAAAATATTTAATCGAAGATTTTTTAAAGCAGTTTGTAAGTGGGATTTAATAACTAATAACATTACTTACCAAGGAATCATGAGGTATAAATGAA
The DNA here is from genome assembly GCA_037074705.1 of Zhengitettix transpicula. Taxonomy (NCBI): domain Eukaryota; kingdom Metazoa; phylum Arthropoda; class Insecta; order Orthoptera; family Tetrigidae; genus Zhengitettix; species Zhengitettix transpicula. Next base: position 74,170,647 of record CM073593.1, read on the forward strand.
AATACAAAACAAGGCTTATCTGAATTACTGTGTAATATGTCGCGGAAGTGCAAAAAATCAGTCGCCCAGAGTTGGCTAATAATTTTACTCACAAATTTTTATTATTATTATATTTTTATTAGCAATCAGATTACTAATGATCTTTTAGCTAATTTTCTAACATGTACAATTTAATAATAGGGTCTTGTACTGATGTCGTGGAGAGGCGAGGGTTCAACAACGCCACCTCAGTTTTTATTGTAGTCTATTTGGCCAGCATCTCTTCAGTCTTCGGTTGTTATTTCGTTGTAGTAACGGCTCTAGTAGTCTATTGGGGTGGGATTGAAGTACAGTATGGTGTTTACAAACGTGTTTTCCAAACAAACTTGTAAAATATCTGTTAAACTCGGTTGACGAAGAGCCTGGGCTTTAAGCATTTAAGTCTCTTAATTTTTTTAGAAAAATATTCACGTCAACAAATACTCTACAAAATTCTAGTTTTAATTATGAAAATTTTTCAATGGAAAGTTTTTCATTATGACTTTTAATATGGTATGCCAAAACAATAACTATATATATTATGACAGATTTTTAAAAAAAATATATTTCTTTCTAACAATGTGCCTTGATGAACTGAGAAAAGTAATTTTGACAGCTCTACAAAATAAATAATTTTCCTACATCAGTTTAGTTTTTCTCAATCAAATAGCGTTCGTGATATATTTGTACTACTGAATTAATTTTAAGTGAATTTGAAAATTAAGTTGCATTAATATTAAATTTGTGACATACTACGCTGATGGCGATCAATATTTTATTTAAAATTTACTCCAATATCGAATGTTTGAGGGACGGCCGACATTATACAAAAAAACTTCACGAAATTCTTATTATACGCTGTGTCAGCTGGGTTAATATTTTTGTTCAAAACATTCAGGGTGTTCGGCTTGAAAAGACCGAGTGCCTACCACGACATTCGTCACAGGCAGTTCGAGAAACACGCTCACCGGCTCGGAAAACTTGTTAGTAGAATAATTAGATAAAATAATGAGAAAACAGAGACACGAAACTTTGCCATGTGCACGGAGCTTAGTAACTGACTTATCGCAAGAACGAAAAAGAAAAATACCAGAGCTAATTTAAACATATTTGAGATACTTTTTCAAGAAGTTCGTTTGAATAAGACGTTCGTAATAGTAAACCACTGGGTAACTCGCGGGAAATAGCATGGCGTTTGGGATGCGCAGTAGAGAAAGGGAGAAAGTGGAGGGGAGTATTGTCGTCAGGGGCAAGGCAAAGTCGTCGAACGCTACTATTACTGTTAAAAATATTAATTATATATTTACGAACGGGATATTTGGACAGCGGCAGTGACTTTTTACCACTCCTTGTACTTACTATCTCTTAACTTTTACGGATTATGTTTTTGACTAACAGAATATATTTACATGCGACAATATTTTCAGAATAGTTTTCACAGTACCCTGTTGACGTTACAAAGGTTCGTATTAAAGTGAGCTACGGCCTGACCCCAGGTCAGTGGACCACTGCGCTTCGTATTTTGACACGGCCAGCTATAAAATTGTTTATGAATAATGACTAATGAATACGGAAGATAGCCAATTCAGACAAAAAGGTAATATAAATACCACACAACGTTTCTGGGATCCTTGTTCCTTTCTTCAGGTGCTAAGAAGAGCCTAGAGAAACACAACTGCACTGGTCAGTTTTAACAACACTCAAAAGCTTTATATATATTTTTATTTACCTTCATGTCTGAATTGGCTATCTTTTTTATTCATTTATTTCAATCAGACGTAAATTTTTCATTTTAATAATGACTGATGTTTGAGAAAAAAAATATATTTTGATTTTTAAAATGATTCTTTCATAAAAATTTTGTCGCACATAGCAGTAAATTATTTTATGGCTCTTGTAACCGTCTTTCAAAGAGGGTTTGGCCATTTCAGTACCTTAAATTTTTCTGTATTTGAGAGGTTGATCAATGTCGACTTGTCGGCGACATTTCCTCATGAAATAGAGGTCCCGTATTCGAATCCCGGTACGGCAATGGATTTTTGTGTTTACCATCATCAAGGAAATCAAGGAAAATAAACCCCTCAAAAATTTCGAGAGTCGTGTAAGTCTTTTCGGTAGCCCGAGGCTCTCAGATGGCTGTCGAGCCAAATGAACAATATTCTTATAATACATATTTGATAAAACATTCAGTATTCAGTTGTTCTACTTTTATTACGAAACTGATTTAACTAAGTAATTGTGAAAGAAACTCTTTCCTACATACCATAAATAGGATTGTCTACGATTTGAAGAACTGATTGTGGCAACTAATGGTATAGGAAGGTAGAAATATAATAATTGCCTTTTTTTTCAATGCTAAGCCTGAATTAGTGGTCCAGTACACAACTAATGTTTTCTTCCACCTCAGAATTGTGACGAGTAATTAAACTAATATTTTATTAATTTCTGTTATATTTAACCTGTCTACAAACAGGTTAGCGGCCCAGTAGAAAGACAGTTGAAAAGAATCCAGGCTTATCGCTTTCACTTCTAACCGATATATGAATGATTGTCATTGAAAAATGACGCAAGGGAAAATATATAATGAGATTCAGAACCTTGCCAAGTTTTTTCTCAGAGCTCCTAAACAGTTTTGTTGTTTCTGTTGCAGGTAAGGGCTTTTGCTGACGCTGACGTTGTTCTCGCTGACTGGTAAGTCACGCAACACCATGGATCCTGTTTCTGCTGTGTTCTGCGCTCGTGGAAGACGCGTGGAGAAAAACATGGATTTACCCTGAAGTCGCGTTTCTTTTGCTTGCTCCGCTTGCCTCGCTTCCCATGTCGCGGAATGCACTCAAGTACCACCAAGAAACTGATCCACCTGATCGCTCGATTTGTGTGGAAGTATTTGCCTTCTTCGCTGGGGTTCCTTTGTGTTGTGTTGTCGGGTCGTCGTGCTACGTGGTGCACGTTATAGTTTTTCACAGATTACCGATGTGGGATTCCACTTGTAAAAACCGGGCTTCCTCACTTGCCTTATTATTATTTAATTACTTTCGTACCTTCACTTTAGTTACGCTCTCCGCCGATCTATTGGATCCGGCAGGTTTTCGTCAACAATAAAGAAATCGTATCTGTTACATTCGTAAAGTGGAAAAAAAGAACAGGATCGCCCCAATTACAGACACCAAATATACCGTCGTGGTTCCTCTATATCGATCTTGTTAAAACAAGACTTCTCTAGTATAACTTTACGGATGACAGCTAATTGTTTATTTAGACTTCCGGTAATTTAAAAATGCAAAAAAAAAATTAATTAAAGGATGAAAATTTGAAGAAGAAAAAATGCTCACCAAATCCGAGATTTGAAGTTTAATGTTTGTCGTAATTTTTGTTGCTCACTATTTTTCTGACATTTCTGAGAGGGTAAAGGAAAATCACTACAATGAATATTCAGATGCTGTGATTATTAATTGTAAACCGAATTATCTGCTAATATAGTTTAAAAAACACAGTGTAGTGACGTCTGATACAATTTTTGAATAATTGAATTATTGAGAATACGGTCGTACATAGAAAAAAAAGGAAAAATTAGTATATATAACGTGTCATCTGACTTTTCAGACCTTTTCGAGTTTACTAAAAAATTATGAAACTGCGGATAAGATGCATGAGGACGTAATTGCAATTTTAATTTCAATTGTTTTTGGCCATCGAGATAATAAGTTCCAACAAGGCACGGCGTTGATTATTTTTCCTTTTTGAATATAATAAATGAAAATTATTCTAGGCGCATCTCAAAAATTTTACGCCATGACCTCGCGAGCATATCGAAGAGTCTTCAACTCCTTTGGAGTCGATTTCCCCCCTTTTCAGTCCACTTTTTCGACTGTTCCTTCGTCTCTGGTCTGAAGCGGTTATGAGTCGACGCAAAAACGCTTCATTTCTGTGAAACATCGTCAGGCACTCGATTGAAACATCCTTACGATGCTGTTACTGATCCGTTGTAAACAAACGCGGCACCCATTTTGCTAACAGCCTTCTCATGTCGAAGTTTTCAGTCCATACATGACGTGAAGCACTTTTTTGTTAAAAAAAAAGCCTTACTCGTCTGCTATATCGCGCACTTTCAGTCGACGGTCATCCATTTCTGGTGTGGGCACTTAATTTGGTCGACCTGGCAGCCAGTACAGCCAAATATTTGATTTTTTTAAACGGAGGAGCCGATTCTTTCAGAGTACGGTGAACAAATTTTTTACAGGTTTACAAATTCACTATTGATGGCTGTCAACCAGTGTAGCGTCTTAAAACTTATTCTTTATAAGGTTGGTGCATAAGATCACTTCAGCTTTTTTTCAAAAAAACGCCATCTATACAAAAGGTCAAGGTTCTTTTGAGGCTACCCTCGTAATATTTATTTTACATCTACAAATTTATTTTGCCGTTCTAATGAAATATATTTAATTTTTAATCATAATTCAACTGGTTTAATTAGACACTAGCTTCATAAACCGTTGTATGAAGCCACGTGTTACCCGATGAGTTGCGGAGTGTCTGCTTGTTACTAATGACAGTGTGTCTTTTATTACGGCGACATCTGCGCGTGAGAGGAAAGGTTTTGTACGCGCTTTTCACGTTTCCATACACGTCTGCGCTTTATACACGTGCCACTGGCACACATTCTCCAGCCTAGCTCTCTCGACAATCTTTCCTCGGAGCAATCAATTACAAGAAAGCTCACACACACACACACACGCACTACACTGCACTCATAGCTACAAATAAAAACCAATACATTTCTTCTATTTCAGCACCACGTAAGCTTTTTACTGCACGATCGATACGGGGCTTAGTCCCTCGTATAAGTTTGGGGGATTTAAAATTACTAGCGAGATTTAGGGAATTATAACTTCACCCTGGGGGCACGGAGAACTAAATTAAAATGTGGAAATATTAAGGGCCAGGGAAAACTGCAATGGTCCAACTGGCATCCACAGGTTAAACGCATCTGTCGTACAGAAAAATGAAATACTACACACTTAATAAGCGTTTTCGGCCATGCGGGAGGATTAAAAAGAACTAGGCGAATTTGTAAGGAAAGACCAATAATAAGATATACCAGTCACAAAAAGACTTGAGAAGAGGAAAAGCGTGACATCTAAAATTAATTTAAATTATGTAATAAATTCGGAGCAATAAAAATATTTTTTTATCTCAAAATATAAAATTAAAACTTAAATAATATACAATAATCTGTTAAAAGTAGGTAATTAATATTAAAGGAAACTCATTCAAACGTATTAAATCAACAGGTGCATATTTATATCAAAATTTAACCTAATATTAATAAACTAAAATATTTTCTAATTAGATAAATAGATTTCCAAAGAACATACAAAGTTTCTGAAAATCTTCTTGCTTTCGTCAGATGATTAAAACAAACCCTTATTACGTAATCATCTACAAGCTTGACAGTATTTCTTTCTTTAATTCGAAACTTTCATCCAAATACAATAACAAAATTAAATACAGTTATGTACTTTAAAATTATTCTTAAATTAAATATTAGTTTTCCAAGACAAATTTATAACTATAATGATGCCTAACAACAACATTTATAATTAATTTTTCCTGCACCACTTCTTTTGTTTAATCAGATATCATTTTCACCTAAAGGCTGCTAAAAGTAAGAAGTTACTTCGAAATATCTAAAGTTTTATTTTGATCACTACACAGAGTTAATAATTTTTTGGACGAAATTCAGCTGGTTTATAGTCGTAAAAACTGCCTGTTTTAGTTTGAATAAAATTGTTTTGACACTCCATTTCCTGTAAAAATAAGAGAACTTAGTTTAATTGACATATTTGTAACCTCAACAAGAATGTAAAATTTGGTACCAAATTCCGTAATTTTACAAAAGTATGACAATTTTTTGCGCCCACTCTGAATATAAACGATTTAGTTTCATTAAATGTTAAATGGTTCTAACTAATTATAAAGTTACGACGTAAAATTATAAAAAATGAGCCAAATTATGCAGAAATTTATTATAATAAAATAAAAATTTTCGTCTACAACGAGTGGACACAGTTTAGAAATTTTCGACACAAAATTGTAATTATGCATTAATATTTCAATAAGTAAATTATATTCACACTTGAATAATTTATATTTGCGTCTGAAGAGGTTCCAAAATGAAATGTCGTGCCAAGTGTTATTAATACTTAATACAGTCTAATTTTTTATTTAATTAATAATAAATATATGATAAATTTGGCAGGTTTATTAGGTTAAAATTCTATGAATTTACATTTCAAATAGTATTTTGAATCAAAATAGAAAAAGTTGAGAACCAACGTGAATATAAACTAGCGTATCTATTACTTGTAATGTAAATTAATATAGACTGCATTTTAAAATATTCTCGAAAGAAAAACTTCTCTTGTTTGTCCGTACTTTGTTCAGATTTAGTTCAAAGACAGTTCAAATTTATTTCTGTTTTTAACTAGTTTCTTGTTTTGAATGATTTACCGAGCGTCACCGCAGCGGCCATTCATCACCTCGCATTTCACGTGTGGCAGGTAAAAAAGTGTCTCGAATCTGAGCCAGATTGCAGCAGGTCTCTTTGCGAGACGGTAACTTGTTGGGGGCTTTGGTGGTCTAGACTATCCATCAATCTGAGTCTGGCGTGACACCTGTTATTACCACGAAGGAACGGGGGCGAATATTAATGGCTGAGGATTGTCCGACCAAGTACGGGGTCGTCCTTCTTCCATCGTCCTCAGCCGGCGCTCCTTTCTATTCAAGCTGTCTGCCTGTGGTGAGATTAGCCTCTTCGAAATGATCAATAGCGTGTTATTGATCACGATTATCATGACAAGGCTAAGCTACTTAAGAGCTGACAGTTGCATCACAAACAAGCACTCTTTGTGTTTATAATCAATGGAAATTATCGGTGTTTCCTCGTGGTGTAATAATCTCCTCGTTCTGGCCAACGCGCTGAGTAACGATCTTTTTATCACCAGGTCTGACTTCTCAATACATTGGCTTCCATGTTCCAGGAGTAAGGTCCAGCACGTGTACCTCGGTTCCATAGCGGGTTGATCTGAGAACTCATTGGCAGATGCGAGTAAGTTCCACGGTGGTTCTCGTACCTGAGTCCTGTCGAAGCGACTGGTGCCTGATGAAGACAAAACCCCGCGCGTGTTACGTAAGGACCCTGGAGGGACTTTCTTGCCAGGAGAAAGTCCATAGTCTCACGGTTGTGCCTCACTTCCTAGTGGTATCTCAAATTCGCGGGTCAATGAACTCTAAACTAATCCACCTGACTTCTCAACCATCTACAATTATAGCGATATATTCGTTTTCATTTTGGACCCTAAATACGAGTCTTCATCAATTATTGATATAATAGAAAATACATCCTTTGGTCCATAGTCGTTAATGATAATTGGATCTTTGTGGTTTTGACATTGTATTATTCAGAACCACTGGTACATACTTATTCGTTTTAATTATTTTCAAAGTGAAAAAAACAGTATCACAATCCTATTCATGTTTCAAAAATTTAATGATTTAATAGATTATAATGACTGATGCCTTTAAAAAGGATTTAAATCCATTCTAACGGGCTTACTGTGAGAACGAGTTATATTTTCTACGGTATATGTACGTTAAAAGTATTAATCAACATAATTGGTTTACAGACATTAGATCTCTGTTTTCATTCCCTTAAAATATAATTTTTCAGACAGTAATTGTTGTATATCTAATGTCTAGCCTAGCTGCAGGATACCAAAGTAAATTATTATTCGGATGACAGTATCCAAGAGCGTCAATATCTTTCGAGGTACAATACAGAGGAATAAAATATTTGTTGATTGATGAATAAGGAGTTTTTTAAAACAATTTAGGACTAATAATAATACTGCTACTTCCAAAGCAATAAAATTTATGGAATATATAAGGGTAAATAAACTATCTTATAATGTCTACATTACCATTTATATTTTTATTGAGTCAGCACCAGGGCGGGTGTTCTTCTTATTCAATGTAATTCGGATTTTGAAGCCTCCGAAGACAGTGACGGTGATCATAGAATGATCAATTTGGGACACACGAAGCGGGCCCGCTTACAGCCCATAGAGCGGTGTCCATTAAAATTGATCCGATATTTTAGACGCATTTCATTTCGGAGCTAGGACATGAGGATGCTGCCGGTCTCAGCCATCTAGGACCGTTTTTGCAGTAGCGAAGGCGCGTTATTTATCGGCGTCACCTGGTACCGCTGTCCGAAGGGCTATTGTCCTCTCACAACGGGACCAAAACCTTGCGGTCCAGCGAAGATCACTTCTCTCAAGTACAGAAGCCTAGTGATTCCGTAGTTACGCGTGCTTTAATTTCCTCTCTTTAATTCAGTCACTTCTGTAACCCCGGTTTTATTTACACCTCACAATTTCCAAAACAATAACTACCTTTAACATTAATAATAATACAGCTAATAAAATATATTATTTGAGTTTTGATCGTTTTTATTCTTAATTACATAAAATTTACTAAAATTAACAGTTTAATTGCAATGAAATAAATTGACTTCCTCTTAAGGACATATTTGGGCTAAAAATTGGAATAGTATACAACTAATTATTAAAATAAAATGTAAATCGTATAAAAATTTAAATTTTATATCAAGTATAAAAGATATGCTGTCGCTTAATCAAGATCGACGTTTTTTTTTCATTTTCTCGGTGTAATTTTGTTTCATATAAAATTACGTGTTCAGAGTTCGCTCCAATGGTTTCTTGCGGTTTCCATTTATCTTTCGGGTTTTAATGAGCATTAACTATTTAAATCTGCATGAATCCGGTCGCCAGTGTTATATATATTTTTCTGGTTGTCTCTATCTCTCCCTGACTACTTGTTGGCTGACTTTTCTGTCCGATCCCTCTCTGTGATGTATCCATGATAATTGATTTGAATACTCTCCGTTTGTCCACATCATATCTTCTCTTTCTTCCTCTACAGAATTATTTCATGTCTTCTATTGGAGAATCTGGTCAACCTGGTTGTCCAATCGTGTCATCTCCATATAACCGCTCAGACGTCTAGACCATTCACGTTTATCCTAAAACCCCTGGGCCAATCAAATGAATGTGAAGGCACTTGCATTCGCTTTTCTTTGGATTTTACCAGTTTATAAAGTTTTCCTTTGATATAGATTAACCAATATGTAGCCAATGATCGAAGGTTTTCCCGATGTGTATGATGGTTAAGCTTAAGTCACGACGGATCAATGGTGGACTTTGACGTTGTATCACCCAATAACTGCTTATCCTACAAATAGGTAGCTTTTTTCCGTTGAGAGTGCAGGTGAATTTTCATATCGTTCGATGGGTTTGTTAACGTCAGCTCGGAGTCCTCTTTGGACTTTCCGTTTCCTTCCTTCGATCTGAATCCTTCGACTTTCTACCTCAATTTAACTACCTGTCCGCGCGGCCAAATAATCATGCACACAAAGATCAAAGGGAAATAAAAAAAATTATTTGGAGTTGAGACAATTGATCCAGAACCATATACTCCAACATTTTCACTCCTTGTATTTTTTTGGCAATTCTTTGGCTGAATGAGCTGCTTGAATCTTAAGTTCGTTATAATAATTTTTGCATCAAGAGAAACTGTAGACTTCGCATATTTAGCATCGGTGGGAAACTTTCATTGAGGTGAGAGTTTCAGACAATAATCTTGTCAAAACACCGGAAACGTCTAACCGAGACAGGCCACATACACGCTATTTTGCTTAACATTGCATTAATAACACACACAGCGACCACAGAAGAAACGTTGTGAAAAATGCAGATGTTTTTTGTCCCTTTCACGAGTGTCCTAAAATGCGTAGTTACAGGTTGTTCCTGCTCCTACATTTATCTCACAAGCCTGGCGGCTTTCATTTAAACAGCCCGGACTTTACGGTCGTTCTCGTTTAATACGGTACTTACCTCTTACGTTGTAATCGTAAAATCTACTCAGAGTAAGACGCAGTTAACTTAGCTAAATAGCAACTGTCAATTAACAGACTGTCGTTTATTTACAGTCGAATAATCCCAAAGTGATATTAATGGTCCATTATCGTAACGGGAAAGCTTCTTCCGTTCCATCGAATTTGTGCACTGTAGCTGGCAATATTGTCAAATAATTTTGATTAAAGTAGAAAAAAAAATTATACCGCGAAATTTTGGGCTTGGAACTTTTATCAGTTTTGGCTATTAAGGTTATCAGTAGTTTTTTTGTCGGTGTTAACATTTCCATAATTAAATGGACATGGAGCATTACGAATGGACAAAGTCAACTTTCGGACCAATTTAAATCGATATTACATTGCCGATTGATTCAGGTCGGAATAAGGAGTTTCTTCAGGAAACGAATGATTTTTCACTGTGTATGCAGATGTTTGCAGGCTATATTAATAGCCACATAGCGGGATCTACCCTTGTAACTGTGCAAGTGCTTCCACCCTACGAAGCCTTGTTCCGCTACACTTACGGGATGTGTGGGGCACTAAGGAAGTAAGCGAGGACTAAATTGGACATTTACAACTCCGTAAATAGGTGACACACAAACATTTCCCTGTCACAGTACACACAACAAATGGTATTAACGTACAAAGTAAATAGAAAACTGTGTGTCTCCAGTAAGTAAACACGTTTTAGTTTATTATGCGATTAATTGAAATTTAAAAAACGTCGGGTAGTTATAAATGAAATTAATTTAAGTTTTTATAAATAATTCATTTTTTTAAATATAAAATAGCATGAAAATTCGTCTCAGAGCATTCATATTAACAGAGTAGAAATATATAAAAATTCTAAAGTTTAAGACATTTTATCAGCACGTGTTATACCGAGTTCTTATATCGACGATATATTTCCTGGGCAAGGCTTCTGCGGTCGTTTGCGTCGCGTCTACAATCCGGCGTCAGTGATGAACTTCCCAGTTTCATATTTCTATAATTTCTGCATAATGACTGATCTGAACACATTGATAAATATTGAAAGAAATAACAAAGTGTTCTGAATAATTGCCAACACGATCAATGGCGTGATTACTCCCTTCTACCACTCATAACGACATGTTGTCGCCCTGTGCTGTAGGTTCCTGTCCAATTTTCCTCTCCCAAAGTCATTAGATCAACTAACATATCATTAAAAAAAATCCTTGTCGCTGCTTTCAGAATATAATAAGCGTTCCTCTTTGTGTCACGCCGACTTTCTATTGTTTGTTGACATGAAAATAGTTCTTTTGACAGACTATTCTCAAAGGACGTCTTAGAAGCATTAAACACAGGTTTCACCTTGTATTAATGGATTATGGAGCGGACTGTTCAATGAAGGGCGTTCCATCGTCGAAATAATATTACTCAGACTGAAGGGTTAAATATTAAATATTGCTTCTCCAATATATCGAGGAAACTGGATTCTTCTTAATAACTGTTCGACCTGTAAATTTAATTTTAAAATTTTTGTTAAACTGCGCAGTGGGATATCAAATTACATGGCCAAATATTCTTTTTGATCCACCGCGCACCGAAGTACTTTTTGATAATTAATCTTCCAGTATTCGCCGTAATTAAAATAAATAGCTACTAAGTTTATTTTCCTCCCCGGTCATCGGACACACTTTCACCTCCCTGGAATGATGTGTGGTAACGCTAATGAATCCTCTCGTGCTTTCAGGTATCGTTTTCAAGTAAACTGAGCTAAAGTTGAACTTATATCGCTTCTTATTCAGCTTTTCATCCGAATATATATGTTTAGCTACTGTAAGCGCTGATTTTTTATCGACAGAAGTCTTCAAAGGCGGCCTTCTTGCTGAACAGTCAGTCCTTCAACGGCAGTCAGCAGTCTCAACACTGATGACGGTATCAAACGACAGGCTTTACTGAACACGAGGTTTCCGATGGCGTTTGCTTCTCACGCCTTGGGCACTGGAGTCAGGTGTCTGGACCGTTACAAAGCAGAATCATCTCCAAACAAGAGCGGCCATATTACTTAGTAACTGTTCACCACATGTCCATCGCCACCTTAAATACGAACGCTCCACCGTTCCTTGGAATACAGATACAATAAGAAGAGATCTGATTGGAATCAAGTCTGTGAACTTGACAAGCAAGGCGTGACAAGATGAGCGGCGAATTTTGAATACTTAAGAATAAAACTCCATTGATTGACGGATACTTACAGTCCATTTAACAGAGAACATCCAGTGTCATATCTTCATTTGATTTTCATATTATTAAACCTGCCCTAAAAATCACTTTAAAAACGAGTTCAAAAATTCCCGACTACAATCTTAAGTATAGGATCTCTTAATTAATTTCAAGTCCAAATTATATGATCATAATTTCCCTCTGAACGCTGCTTTATAATTTTACAACGTGAAAAAAAAATGGGTCAAGCAGCTGATTATAATTACTAGTGTAGGACTAATAAGATTTTAAAATTCAAATTCTCTATAGTAAAGGTCGATATAAACAAATTCACGCTTTGAGGTATATTTATTATTTAAAGTTTAGTACGGTAAAACACTTACTGACGTTAATATTATACTCAATTGTTTGCAATAGTTATTCGAATGCTACGAAATTTGTAAGTTAATTGAAATTACAACAGTATAAAGTATATCAAAAGTCCAATTTATACAGTTTATTTTCCGCTGGATATGAGAGGGTCAAGTGGATAAAAAAAAAGAATTTAGAACAATAATATTTTTATTTAAATATTATATAGCTATAGCTATCAACGTATTATTAGACAGTAATTTCGGAGGCAATATACGGAGAATAATAGAATTTTTGCTAGATTATGTTATAAGATTATAGAAAATCTATCAGTTTTTTTATAATATAAAATTTCAATATTTATTTAAATAAACAGTTTTCCGATTATACCGACGATACGAAGAAAATTCCACATTTTATCGGGCACTGTTGAGATTGTAAACGTGGCAATTGTAATATCGGCGGGTATAACCAGTTTAGCCGAATGGGACACTTAAATATTAATATATTTGGAAAATAAACTCGTTCTCAGTGGTTTCTAGAACGGTAAAAAAAAATTATGTACCAACCGGAGTTACATCAATACGTGATGAAAAAGTTCGGCGTGAGATCATAAAAGGAGGCCGAATAAAAACGAAATAAATCGAGGACAGGATCTTACATTGCACGAAGTGCTGATCGTTTCGAATGTTGTTTTGCAAGAGGCGAGATCTATTTTTAGAGGGCAGGGCAGTGGCGATGGTCTTCAGGTTGTTTACCTGGAGAGTTCGTTTGCCCCGACGGGCGCCATCGCGACTTTGCCGAGCCAATCTCCTTCTTGTGTGTCATTGCACTAAGACACAATATCGAGTACCCGTTCGGAAATCGTGAAGATTTAACTCTGGTATAAAAAATGAAAAATATTCTCCTTCTGGGTGGTTGGATATCAAATTTACGCATTACCAGTAATTTATGAGCTGGAGTAGAGCTTTTTTGAGCAAAGATTGTAATTAATATTGGCATTCTAAAAACATGTTAAAGCAATTTATAAAATAACGACAGTGCCTGGAAAATAAAAAAAAAATTATTTCGAAAAGTCTTCTTATCGGTGGTATAATTACATGGTGCCACAAATGTGAAGATCGTTATCGTCGTAAAACTAAGACTCGTCATAAACAATCTACAGGGGAAAATGTGTCGTTAATCTTTAATGGCCCAGTATAATTTCAATACCTTTCGGGCTTAGCAGTAGAGAACCTTAAAGGGCGGGGGTTAAAAAGGTACAATAAAATAACGCGAATACAATCGAGATTGGAGTAACATTGAAGGTTCTGGATGTCGCAGACTTCAATTATATTTAATTGGCAATATAACCCACAAGGGATGCGTGGACCGGGGATGGAAATTTCCAAACATGTTATACTGTCGATATTTGTGTGGAATAAATATTTTTTTCAGGGTTAATTAGATTTATAGTATCTATCCATTTTGTATTTGTAAAATTTCAACCTCTAGCGGCATGAGTGGGAGTACGTTTAGGGGTGGGTGTAGAGGCGAGTTATTGGAAAATAACGCTAATACAACCGAGATTCGATTCAAATCAAAGGTAAGGGATATCCCTGAGTTTATTTATGACAATGTGAGGAACCCGCGGGGGTGGGAGGCGGAGGTGCGTTGGGGTAAATATTTTAAAATAAGTAAAGCTCCGAATTTTGCGTCGAATAAATATATTTATGGAGCAATGAGCTTAATAAAATTTCACTATACGTTCTCCGTGTTTAATTTGAACCCCTTTCGGGATTGGGAGGGAGCTCACCGTAGGGTTTGGAGGTGCATGGTTGTTACAAATAAATAACGCGAAAAAAAACGAGATTAGAATCAAATACAAGGTTATGAATGTCGCTGAGTTTAATTATGACTTTAAAATTACAGTGTAACCCCCATGGTTGGAAACAAATCGTTTACGTCATGAAAGAGAATTAATTCCTAGGTAGGGATAATATTATGAGAGCACGTAGGTTCCGCTTATTAGGATGTTCGGCGTCCCTGGATACTGGTGAATGTTCTTCCCCGGGATATCCGTGGCCCAAGACTTTCGGAGACACCGGGGGCTCATTAAAGAAGCGAGAAAGTGTCGTAAATCTGGCAGTATCTTGAACTTGTAACGACTCGGAAAATCTCAAGGGGGATTTCTTTACAATTCAGATTGTACGAGAGCAGACTAGACGCATGTGTTTACATCCGGCTCTGTATATAAGTAATTCGTTTGAGACTCCTCAAAAATAAACTTGTCAGAAAAATGAATGACAGACAAAAATCCTTCATAGAGAGTAAAATAAATCTTAAGAATTCTCTAAACATGGACTCGCTAGATGTGGTTCTGAATTGATGTATTGGATTTTAACGACCAAAAACAGAACTTTTTATATGCCATTGTATGGGTTACATATGAAGTTATATACTGTAGTGTAGATAAAAAATATTTTTTCAATAATTCTAAAACGATATTTCTCATTAAACTGAAAATTAAAATAGTGAAAAAAAAATTATGTCTTGATTTAGCTAATTTTGTCGGATTTAAAGTGTCATCACTATAGGAAAATAGGGGTCTCTTGAGACAAGGAGGATGTTAAATTACAATTTATAGACTGCATTACAAATAAAAAAAAATCTCCATAAATTTGAACATAAATCAGACTAAAAATTTTTAATAATTCAGAAAAAATTGCTCATTCGACTGATTTAATAAGAATAATAAAAAGAAAATTTTAAGTCCTGAATTTCTCGACGGGAAAGTTATTTTTTACGGATTTAGAGGACTTGTCGCTTAAGTAAAATATCTAGATAAACGTTTATTGTTGGTTGAACGACAAGAATTGACGTCAGAATTCCCTGTGTAATTTAACCCAATCGTTGTTGGTTTCCAATTTTCTTGCTTTAATTTTCTGTTGCTTTCTCTCTGAAAAAAACTGGAATATTGTTTTCCTTCTTTTCCATATATGTGTACATATTTTAAAGTTTAAAACTGTTCTCTGTTTTACAAGTTAAATGTCTTATTAGAGGACTTTCAAACGGACATGGAAGTTTTTCTAGAATAAGAGGAGCAACGATAAATTATAATGGAATTTTATTATTATGTTCTTGTGTAGATCAGTCCAATTTTATTCTTGAATTAATACTTCTAAAATCCCCTGTTCAATTTACATAAAATCGTCCTTCTTCATTAGGTCCTTGAATTAGACCGTGAATGAAAAGTGGCTTGTAAATTGTAAGTGAGCCAAATTTAGGTTATAGAGGAATTTTAGCTTGTACGGGAAGCGACAGGTATAGTTTGGAGTTTGAAGAATCCACCCGGTAAGTGAAAGGTCTTCGGTTCAGTTCCTTGTCAGGCCAAAAATTTTCCTCATGCTTAAAATAAAAAAATAAGTGAAGAAAATAAATAAAAGAGAAAAAAGAAACATCTTTGAACACTTAAATTCACTTGAAATTACATTGTGATTTTAATTAATTAACCAGAGCAAACAAGTAACTTCCTACATTTTAGATTTAACCTACATTTCATTTCATTTCACTCCCACAGGAAAAATATCCAAGTTTTGAAATCGTCCTATTTAGGAATAAAAATTGTCCCTCGTATGATTTTTGTTTCCGGAATTCATTTTAAAATGTTTTAATAAATATAAAAAAATTAAACAATGAATTCAATACCATCATAAACAATAATAATAAAATATTTATGAAATTTGAAAGTATTTACGTACAGCGTCAAAGTAAAATACAATAATTTATTGTGACTTTAGTTAAAAATTTTCGATATTCATCAGAAATAATTTATTTAAAAATCTAGCAGTAAAGCCAGGACTTCGTCAGGTGAAGAACTAGGTAAATATAAAACTCCAAATAAAAATTACATAAAATATATTTTTCATAAATTGCAAAAATCTTCTATAAATATTAGCCAATTAATAAATATTTTTATTGTTAAGACTTCATAAACGTACAACAATATATACGTATTTCTTGAAACTACATTTTTATGCTCATTTAGGTTATAACGGGCGTTGTAAGCAGAACATTATGTGGAAATTCTAAGTAAAATTTATTTATGAAACATAAATGTATATATATATATATATATATAGAATAATTTGAAAATTGTAAGTTAAATCCAGTTTTGTCTTAGACTAAAATTTTTTTAAACACTTGTTAAAATACAATATTTATTTGGATTTTTCTATTTACTATATTCTACACCTAAAGAAGTCCTAGGTTGAGGACTGAATTTTATGATTTTTTGTTAATAAATTATTTCTGACGAACTTTACTAAGTTCATACAATTGTAATTACATTGTTTAAGACGTCTAGATGTACTGTGAGACTGGTAATAAGAGTGAGACGCCAGCCTCGATGTCTAAATTTGGCGAGGAAGCGAGTTTCTGGTTGTTGCACCTTAGATTTTATGGCCTTGCCAAGGTCGTTGTCCTCACAACTTTATACTCACATACGTGCGGTCCATTTTTCGCTCCACGTCACGCCCGACATATTAATACGTCTCAACATTTCCGGAGTTTTTACCCGGAACAATGACATTTAAATTCTTTATTAACAAGGCGATGTGCTTCAAGTCTTAGGGAATTAAATAGTATGGTTTTTATAATGTTTCCTTCCTTTACGGACAAATTGGAACTAGTTATAGAAACTTCATGGAGCAATTTGAATTATTCGAGTAGATTTTTTATAGAATTGAAGCGTAATATTGATAATTAATTAACTCGAGAAGTAATTAAAATTATCTAATAAGATAATAAAAAATTAGTGTTATTAATTTAAAAAAACTAATAGTTATTGGAACTCGATTGGAACGTCAACCAGACTTCTATGGAGATTTACAATTGACGCCAGGCAATTTTATATTCCAATTTATGTCTAGTTATTTGAATGGTTTCGTGACTTCAGATATTCAATGCATTACATTGAAAAAATATGCGGGGTTAATATGCGTACAAAAATAAGCTTTCCTCGCGTTTGTCCGCATTTTTAAAGTTTTCCTGAACGACAAGTGAGGTTGAAATGAAAAAAATTGCGTCATTTGAAAATTAATAATAATAATGGTAGCCAAATTCAGACAAAAGAAGTGATAATATGATATTGGTTCGAAATATTTTTTGACATGTAAATTCATGTGTTTTTTCTTCAGAATTTACAGTTAACAAAGAACAGATGACGAATCAGACTTTCCAAAGAGGAAAAGAACCAAACTTCTTTTTTCTTCTCGATGATACAAAATACATGGTTAGAGATCGAGAAGGAACGCGGGGAGTTGTATTACAGAAGTTGGAATCTAACCACAAGACTATTACGTCCGCCCAATCACTTTTGCGGCAGAACTACAGGCCGTACATGGGGAAAAAGTATTACAGGAATGGAATATTAAAGGCGATCGATGTAAAATAAATAGCTGAGACACGCAAAGATGAAATTGAATTTTTTAAAAAAATTTTACATGTCTACTTTTAAACTAAAAAATTTCTAATGAAATCAAGCATAACGTCAATACAATCGAATCATTTCATCTACGTCCGTTCATTAAAAAATACATTATTGTTATTTTCAATTATTTCAGGAATCAAGGCTGGTTGAATGTTTCAAGCCCAGCAGATCATTATTGACACAATCTTACAGTAGAGTCCAGGATCCCGATTTGTTTGTGTCCTGGTCATAGCAAACGGAATTTTATCGCCGTTATTGGGACTACCCAGAGTAGGCGAGTTTTAATTTTGGAGGTACCGCGAGTAGTTATGTGTTGATGAAGGCTTTGTGAGAAAATGCGGTAAAGTGCAGGGGTAGAATGTTTTTAGTAGCTAATTTGAGCATTACCGGATAGGCTGAGGCAGCAGGGGGACGCTGTTGCCGTAAATTTTTATACGTAGCTGTAACTGAAATCGGAAGAAAAGGCAGTCCACGGAAGGAGTATAATAGACACAGCTGTCTTCTGCAGATGTCAAAAATAATTATGAGGCTTACGTGACCGATATAATCATAGTTTTGCCCCATCATGAATATTAGCGAATATAAATACGCCTATGGGCACCGCTTAAAGTAATAAAAAAAATTATACGATGTTCCAAATGAATATCGGGGTTTTAAGACTTTTTAGTATTTATTAAATCAATCTTACAATAATAAAAACATCAGTTGAAAGAGAAACTCAATTTTGTTTGTATACCTTTGCACTGAACCAGAGAACTTTATTTGGCATAAATACGTATCATATAATAAAACCCAATCCCTACGGATAGTTTCAGTGTAATGTAATAATTATTTATTAATATACTGTATCTGATATTTTCATTATCATCTCAAGGAAATTCATCACGCGCCAATTTCTGTCGTGGTCAAACAAAATGTCCATAATATCTTTATTTTCCCCTTCGTCTTAAAATAACAAATTTGTGGTTGAAACTGTAACTTGTAATAGTAAATTCTGAATTTCTGCAAAAGTGTGGGTAAAAATACGGTTAGGCCCTATAGTAATTTAAAATGCTCTAGAATGACTTTTGTCTCTCATCTAGTCAGGCAGTCACTGCGTTAGTTCGATTTATGTTTATAAAAATAATCATCAAAAATAATATTTAATTCTTAAATTTTAGTTGGAATAATCAATGAAACCTCAAATTAAATTCTGTATTATTGGGTAATTTTTTAAAGTCGTTTCTTATTCCTGTAATGAAAGTTGCTCTTAGCGTAGTATAGAATAATCTTGTTGACTCTGGTTTAATTAAGTTGCTACAATTTAATTATTATATCGTTAATTTTAAACACACAATTCTGGTATAATAGTTCAGTAACATTGTTACTAAATAAATAAACATTCATTATACTTCAAGGATCAACAAAGGTTTTGACTGTTTCTTTGAGCGGTGACGGGACAAAGAAAACGCTCTCATAATTTAAGCAGAATAATTCAAATGGAAAATCTACATAAGGCCGTTAGCAGTCATTAATTACCCTGAGAGTGTAAATTACAAAATTACCTGCGTTCTATCTCAATGACATTCCGACGCAAGAAAGACTTCTTCCATTGGTGGAGTGAAGAACATCCGTAAATGTTGTCAGTGATCGACCCCGTGTCGCAAGTGGCCGGTCGGTCTCCTCCTCCAGGGTCATTGTTTGCCTTTGGGACTACCCTTAAAGAGTCCCAGTGCAAACGTTAGATAATACGAACCGTAGCTGTTGTTTTGCAGTCCCAAAAGCGTGCGTCCCCTCAGGGACAGTGGCGATTAACAAACTACCCTCGTAAAACAAAAATAGAGCGAAAAAAAAAGCAACAACACAGACCAGTACATGCTCCATAGCTTGTACAGTACGTGCACTCAGAGTTAGCTTCCACCATCATAATATGTAACGCCAAAAAAGCGCTTAACTGGATTGAATCGACATGTTTCAACCACATTAAATAAATAATGGAAAAAATCATTCGGAAAGAAAATACATCCAAAAATAATGCGTTTTTAGGCAAAATGCAGTTATGTACTTAACGTCCATTGTGTTATGAGGAGGTCAACCCAGTTTTATTCAAATGCGATATCCTATACTGTCGGAAATTCATAAATGTTCAGTCACGGTCAAGGACATGATTCATAGACCTTATCCACCTTTAAAATATAGCCGTGTAAAAAAAAATATGTAATTTTCAACCAATGGGATTTGCGTCGTTACTGTCGATCGTTAAATTTTCGAAATTTTTAGAAATACAGGACTTTGGGGGTTTCCAGAAGTTAGCGACATCCCTGGTTACAGTTGCCGCAGCTCAACTGATTCGTCATCCAAAGTATCATTACATATATTTATTTTACATCAATTGAATAATCATTTTAAAAAAGCAGACCAACACAGGTAAAAACCAATTTATTAAAATAAAAAATAAGACCTGGGATTCGTTTCTTTTCGTGGAACACCCTCAAAAATAATAAATTATAAGAGTAAACAATGTTGTAACTGAATTAATACTCACAAGAATTAAATATCCAAAAATACATTATTTTAAACCATAATAATATAGAATCATAGAATTTTAAATTTTGTGTATAATTTTTTACTATAATTCAATTTATATTGGACCTAATTTTTTTACATTTCGCAAATCAAACGTTGATAATAATTTACTTTATTCATTCAGGCTTCATTTCATGATTATATAAGTATACATGTATGATCATACCAGAGTGTTTTCCTAATGTTTTCTTTTAAAATTCAGTACGTTTTAATTTTTTATTTAATTTTTCATATATTGTTGATCGGATTTTTCATTGCGAGGAAGAACGAAAGTCAGACGTTTCGGACAGTAAATTTCTCTCTACATCTGTTAATCTTAATATTTACACTGGAGACGAACGCACGAGTCTGACCACTCCATGGAAAAAATAATCTCCATTCAGTCTGTTCTAGATAAACGGGCATCGAGCTCGTCACAACTGACGAAAAACCAACAATAATCTAAGTATTAATTTTATATATTATAAATTAACATTCGAATCTAAATATAAAATTAACAAGACAGAAGCAAAACATGGTGTTGAGTATATAGATGTGCTTAAAAAGATAAAAAATATTCACAACGATATATAGTATAATACATAACAGAATTTAACTTTCATCAGATAAAGTGCTTATATTCGGGGTGCACAATTCTCCGTTTTTTCGTATTATTTTGAGGTGTAGACAGGCTATGTGTACGGTAATCCACATAGTGGCAACTCCCCTCTTATAGTATAGGAAATGGAATTGAAAGGGGGGATGCGGAAGGGTAGAGGAAGGTAGCCAAGGGGTTAACTAGGGCCCCTGGGGCTATGGTTAAAGGATCCTACCCGGCAACCAAAAGTGTTGCAGGGAAACCCCTAGAAAGACCTGCATCAGGTAGCTCGGGCATTTGGTACTTGTCCCACGCTCTTCCGACGCAGCTTCATTTCTCTTCCGATAAACATGTGTTGACAACGTAACGTGGTAGCAGGAAATTTATTTCTATTTATTTAAAATAAAATACAATACTGGAGAAGAAAGGAATTTCTCGACCCACCCTCTTGTTGTGTAGTGCTAAGCGTGACTACCTCACATCACAGAGGTCCCGGGTTCGAATCCCGACGAGGGCGTGGATGTTTTGAGTGCGTGAGAGTTACTCTCGTCAAATCAGTTCCCCGTTGAGGTAAATTGAGTTCCCTTAATGAGTCGCTAATAGCCTGAGCTGTTGATGATACTGTAAATAAAAAAATAAAAAATTCATCGCGTCGTCTGACAAGCTCGTTTTAGGACTCATAGCAATTTTTAATAATTGGACGACCGACACCAATATTCGTCAAATTAAAAAATATTGATATGACATACGGCGATTAAAGTTTTATATCACCGAGTTAATTTTTTTAATGATAATGAGACGCAGTGAGGCAACTTTGCGGAAAACGAATTTCGTTCTCAGGCCTCATTCTGGTGTTTGAGATTTTGTTAGCGGCACATATTTTATCCGCCACTAGTCCTTCAAGTACGTGCGATGTAAACAGGTCAAAATAACCCATTGTACAGATACTGTGGAACACTAAAATCTGTAAAAGAATACTTCTGACGAACTTCAAATCATCTTATGACATATAGATGCGTATTTATAATTCATAAAGCTGGTTTTGGGAACGCTTTTCATATTTATGGAAATTTTCTGGAAAATATCCGTGTTTTGGACCCCATCCTCGACATTAAAGGGAGGTTTGCCCTGCTTTCACGTCCTGCTTTTCTCGAGTCATAACTGTACTTCCCTAATGTCTTGTTTTTGTCGTCAAGGAAAAATTTCTCCCTGTCTTACTGACGGAAATATTAAACACGTCACTACATTGTATCTGGAGTAATCACATCACAAAATACCAACGTAGAATAAAGTAGAATTTGGACTCAGGAAAACGCCTAGAAATCACTGCAGTTTGAGAGGAAGATAAGTCCGTGTGGAGAAAGTTACAGGCTGAGTTTATTGCTTATTAAAATTTCAGATTATTATGTCATCAATTTTTTTTTTAAAAAAAATAATGCCTATTAAATTCAATCATCTAACTTTCACTCTATGACTCGTAGATCACCGCTGTCTGGCTATGAAGATTCACTTAACTGGTTTATTTTCTCGTTTAAAACAAAAAAAAAACGCGGAAGCACCGAGTCTCAAATTTAACGGTGGTTGTCGGGAAGAGAGTGAACTTTAATGTCCGTACCGCAATTGGCAGATTAAACCGCGAAAAAATAATTTTAGATTGGTAGGTTCCTTCACGAAGTATTCAAGAAGATGCTTACTGTTCCATGTGCTGTTAATTGAATTTAAATCTTTGGAAACTAAACATATTTTCATATACTCGTTTTGTCGCTTTTTCCTTGTAATATCTGTTTTCCTTTGATTTCATAATTTTTCTTTAAGACTTTGGTAATCATTAAAAAAGACTTTCTCAGTTAAAATATCCCTGACTTTGTTTAATAATTTCAGCCTTAGGTTATTTCTTATTTTACTCGCCTTTTATAGTTTTCTTACAGTTATTATTTTGATTCCTTCCACATTTCCTTCATCTTCTTTTCTGTTGTTATATCCATCTTCTATCACGTTTTTACATCACATTTAATATTAATAACCTAACTTATAGTGAAAACTTTAATGAATGAGCACTTTTAATCTATTTTCGCATTAGTTAGAATATTCAGTACAAATAAAATAAATTGAGAAAACATTTAAGTACAGAGTATACAAAATACCGAGTGAATGAACACCAGATCTCTAGTAAATTGTCTACTAAAAACAGGTTACTTACACAAAATATATAAAATTATGATCAAAGGTGCAATGGAATAGTACTTAATTATATGCTACGTTTTGGCTGTTGCTGACAACTAACTGCCGATTGGCCTGGCTTCCTCAGCAATGGACACGATGATTAGATGAAATTTTTATGGGTCCAATGGAACTATTTTAGCTCACAATTTCAAAATTCCTCCACTGTTCTTAATTTTCCAGTTTATGTGGGAAATAGTCAATGCCTGGATACTTTCACCTTATATAATAATATTTTTCTCTTTCAGTTTCAGTAAGCGGAGTTTATCTTTTAGTATTCTTGTTTGCTTCACTTGAATCAGTTTATTTGTTAATGTCTCCTTCACCAAGCCCTTATTATTAGAATATTTTGTGGTTTTGTAATTTTGCTGCTTTTAATAAATTAAATAAAAGTACGTTCCCTTATAAAAAAAATAAGATCACCACAAGCGGTACTTTCCCTATTAATTTGAGCGTACTGCACTACGTTCGGACTTTAGACTGTCTGTGGGTCGTTGAGAAAGCTCCAGTCTACCGCAGCAGAATCATATAAAGCAGCAAATTGGCCTCGGCGCCGTAACTGTAACGTTACTGTTATGCAAGGAAAACAATTAGGACCTTCACGGAGCAAACTCGCTTCCGACAAGGACGGAGGAATATATGTACGTAATTCACAGCACATAATATCGCCCGGGTTTATGACTACCACAATTATAGAATTTGTGCAAAAGTTAACACTGAGACTTCGTGAGTCTGGGGACGCTTATCATCGTCAGCGATGATCAACGATTGCAAGCTCTTATGAAATTCTGTTGAATGCGTAGAGCTGAAATTATTTTGTTGGTCCATCATCGTGTGATGAATCCTGCCCGATAATTTCATTCTCGATTTCTTCGCATGATCCGTAAAATAAACCTTTTTCAGGTCCCCCTGCTTGATCCAGGATCTCACATATTTATGAAACACTCCTAGTCCAATAAAATTGCATCCAAATATCCATCATTGGAACTTCAGACACACAATCCTTCTGTTGTCACGTATTCACTTTGAAATAAATGAACAATACCTCAGGTCCTTCAAAATTCATTTAAATTAAAAATGTATTTAATTTATAAGTAGTAGAATTTTGAAATCGAAGATCCACTCCAGCAGTGTTAAATGAATCCATAGTCTTGAACCAGAATACATTGTTTCAGATTCGTAAGGACCTGAATTAATTTCTAATAGAATGCGTAATTCAGTTAAACGCTATCTCTGACGCTGTATCCGTGTTGTCCTCAATTCGCCTTGATCGGAAGGAACGAGAACTGTTTACAATGTAATTCGTTAGCGGACCCTGCAGTCTCGTGAGAGGTATTCAGCTCAAGGGAGCTTGTAAAATTGGAAAGTCGGCAATAGCTTTAGGCCCTCCGGGTTGAAAGTGCAATATGGATCTCTCTCAAGGTAGCACCACGACCTCTGCCATCATGAAAAGCATGAATAAGACTGGTACTTCCCGCAGTTGGTTACTCTCCTTCATCTCTTTCTGATGACAGATCTCCTTTGCAAATCGGCAGGAAATTGCTTTTTGCACATGAAAATGTAGGCCTCATACCAACCAGCGTTTGGATGATGGGGACTCATCAAACTCTAGCGACAAAGTAATGAACGATGTAATTTTCATGCTGCTACATCCGACTTATATCTGAATAAAACCCTCGTTTCTTACTTTCAACTCTCATTTTCCTTATGTTCCACAGAAAAATATTACTGATCAAGATTGCGTTGGTTTTACCTAGTCTCGATTGTAAACCATGCATAGAGGGTGTTTCAATAATATTTTTACAAATTTTGGACGTGAGTTCCAACCACAAAGACAAGAATAAAAGGTCTTATAAAAATACGTCCGACATACCTTAGTTTTTCCGATATTAATTAATGAGCGTCCCAGCTTACCATCAGCTCAATAATGTGTTCCAAATGCCATCAACTCAAAAACTCGTAACAAATGTTCTACACACACATCCACTCGTTGAATCACGGACTGTCCAAACATCTGAATTAGAAGTGCCTGTTTCATAAAACAAATTGTTTTGTGGACCAATATAAACATTTGAGGCCATGGAACCTGCCCTTGCCTGTCGTCAAAGATATCAGCCAGTTCATCTAAAAAAATGTGAATAAAAAATTCAGAAGCACTGTCATCCTTCTTATATTTAACGTTTGGAAGACTGTTTTATTGTGATTGCATTAAAAGGTAATAAGAACATATTTTTCTTACGTTAATATCTTAAAATCCAACTACTGCCGGATATGTTTATTTGACCCTTTTCTTCCTGTTTTGGCGATACAAAACTGAACCCCAAAATTTTTAAAAGTATTATTGAAACATCTTGATGATACAAGAGACCTGAAAAAGAAAGAACTCTCTCGAATTGTATGTAAACTGATTATTTGAAGAAACGTTTCAAACGGAACTCAAAATCAAGCGGGAATAAAACCCAAGGCTCTTTAAAATTTTTGTTATAATAATATCGAAGGTTGTTGAACCAGGAAACGGTGACCGACGTCAAAGATCATAAACACACTTGTTAAGGCTGAAACGTTGATTGGTTACAAGAAGCAATAAACAACGACGTAAAACGAAATGACAATTTTCTCTTCCTGCGTTAAGAATATCTCATTTTAGGGCAACCATCTTATAGGTACACTTAAATGTAAAAATCTGAACAGGGAATGTCTTTTTTTTATAAATAATTATTAAGGTTTTTATTTAATAAAATACACTTGAAATCTTTGTTTTGGCACTGAAATGATTCTTTGACTCAAATACGCTTGGAAGTTACGTGACTTCACGCAAGTATGGAAAAATATAAATAACAACTCTTAGAAACGGCACCATGGGGAATAGCATATATTTTTCCAAAACATATTTTAAAAATTAATTACTGAAATATTTCTCTCAGTTTGCTACCAGGAGTCGCACAATACATTGGTTTGTCAGTCCACCTCGTTAAGGTGACGTGTTAATTGTTCTGTACATCTATTGCGTAATATTGAAGGAAGTTTGGTTGAAACGTGTAAGAATAAGTCTTCGGTTTCGGAATGGCCGCCTGATCTGAAACAACGTTGTTCTTTGATCAAGAATTAGTAGACGACGTCCTTGGAGTTTATAATATGCTGGTTTCGCCACGTCGGGCTCGTGAGTACCGTGCCTTACGTAACGCAGTCGCTATGTAAACGGGACACGATATTTTCTCACGAGAATTTTTCACCACTGCCGATAAAGTGTGCAATTTTGTGGCGATGGGAGGAGCAGAGTATAACGGAATTGGTGTCTCAGTTGCTCGACTTCACTCGGAGAGGTCAGGAACGTTTCAAGAGGACGACCAGGAAAAGGAACATCGCTGAACACACAAAGCAGCATAAAACGTAGCCACTTAACTGTGACAAATTACAACCAGAAAAAAATAATAACAATAGACCCGTGTTAAATGAGATATATATTTTTGTGTAGAGATCAGCCACCAAGTCTTGAAGTTGTCAAAAGGTCAGCGAATCTTCTCAACTGGTTCATTTTCCTCATTAAGAATAACAAACTTTTAATTTACAAAGTTTACAACTATTCATATTGAAAGTAATTGGTTCGAAAATTTCATTCAGATTTTTTATTGTAGTTAAACACTTGTTTTGATGATAGTGAAATTATTAATCATGCAAATATCGATCAAATGAGTTTCTACACTGAATTGTCTGTAAGTCATTGATTTAAATGAGCGATTGCCAACCTTTTTTTCTGCTTCCACCCCATTAAAAACTTTGTTTGCCAATAGACCTCCGAAAGTTTAGTATTTCAATGTATAAAAAATGTCATTATTTCCATTATATTTTTTAAAGTTATGTATATATATTCTTTAATAATAATCGTAAATGACCACATTGTATAATATTTCATGGTTTTCTTGTTTTTAAACGAGTTTTTAAGGTTAATAAATACTACCGCGACCAAATATGTTCTACGAAAAGCTAAAATTAATTTTTTTCCTCCAAATATACTTAACTATTCCATAATTTTGCATAACTACAAGTTTTAAAATTTATTATACCTACCAAATTCAGCCCACAAATGCCAAATGTGTATTAAATTAATCCATATTAAAATAAATAATAATTACATTCGTTAAAAATTAAATAAAATCTTAACATTATTATAGATCTTTGGAATATAGTTGAATCTTTCTATACATCCCTCGATTGGGAATCTCTGATTTAAATCATAATGTTGTTATATAATTACTCCAAATATTTGCTATTATATGTCCTAATCGTGCCCACAAAATTTTCTATCGATTCGTTTAATTCTTTTTTGTCGAAGTTTCGCGATAATAAATAGCCTTTTCTAAACCGAAAGCTATTTCTTATATGTTATAAAATATTCAAGTGCTACTATTAGGTTTTCTGATGCGTCAAAAATTATCTCTTAATTTTTTTCTGTCGATTTTCAAAGTTACAACTGTAAGAATGCCGCAGTAATCATTTGTTAGAAATATAAAATAGAATAAACTGGTTGCATGACTCAGAATGAATTGTGAATCAGTTGGTGAGTCGGTTGACAATTTCTATACAATCCACAAGAAGTGTTGAGCAGATAGTTTGAACAACTTTTAATTTTCTGCAAAGCTAACATGAAGTTATAACACACTACATACACGTCAGATCAACGGTTTGTTTAGTCAGTTAAAAATTCTAAATTGCATTTAAGTTGCGTTGGGTAGTTTTTAAATGCTCGATTCCTTAAAGGAATTGCATAAGTTTGAATTAAAGAATATTTTTTGGCCGTTTTCCGCTGTTACATAGCAGCCTCGCCCGCGGCAGACCCCAATTTTCGTAACTTTTGCGATTTGAGCCATGACAGACAGTTGGCAACGGCGGCGAACGTGCCTTGCCTTTTAATTACAGACGGAGGCTGGAGAAAGTGCATTCCAGCCAACGCCCTCGCCACTCCACCGCGGCGGCGTCGCCATTTGCTCTAGTGCTTTAACAACACCAAAAAATCTAGAGCGGAATTCCGGACAAGAAAGCGCAATATTGTCCTCGAATGCATATCGCTTATTTACAAGATGCACTGCAATTCTTAATTACCTACCGTAAGAAATAAATGTGAACCAGTTTTTGTCCGACACATTTCACCTCGCACAAATGGAAATAACTGTACATGTGTATCAGCAGTGCTTTCTCATACACTTGGAAAACAAAACAAAACATCACGACGTATTTAGTGAATATTTATTTTTACTATAAGATTTTTAAATTAATAAAGCCAGAAAACATTCATTTATTCAATTCGAAATTAATTCCCTGACTATAATGCACAATATAGAGATGAAAAATATTCTTTGTATTTTAAAAATAATGCAGTTTATCGACCAATACCAGAAAATATATTTTTTATTTATGACAACGTTTCGGTACGTGTTTGTCATCAGGTCTTTCCTGATAAATACGCTAAATGTTAAAACCTAATTTCACATTCTATTGAAAAAAATACTTTAGAAGTTTTTCCGAGGCTCTTATTCACAAACTACACACGAATGAGATCGCAGCAGAGCTGCATTATTTTTAATATAAACAGACGTAATAATACAATCTTTGTATTTTAACCCAAAATTCGAAAGTAATTTGCTCGTGAATGACACTTGTATCATATCTATTACGTCAATGTTGTTAATTACCAGCTCCCAAAACGATTTATAAGGGTTGTAGTGATTTGGATATGTTTATTTCACGGGTTTGTTGACAGTACTCACATCCATTTTTTCACCACCGAGATCAAAAATAAATTTCATCATAAAAAAAATTTCTGCAACAGAGAAATTGCATTTTGAGAAAATTTAACACCACCAATTCCAGGAACGAGGGAAAATTCCTCGTCAGTAAGTGTTCAGCTCTGTTCGAATAATTTGGAATTATAAAGTGTAGGTTGTAATAATACACTGTTAGAGAGGGGTGGGTACTAAATAATTATTGTATATTTGTTTTTTAATGTATTTTAGAATTTGTTTAAAAATATTTTACAAATGAATAAGCAAGATAGCCAATTCTGACAAAAAAGAGATTAATAAATTTCACACAACGTTTTGGGATCCTTGTTCATTTCGTCAGGTGCAAAGAGGAACCTAGAGCGACACAACTGCACTTGGCAGTTGACAAACTGAAAGTAAGTAAGTGGTATTTATATTATCACTTTTTTGTCTGAATTGGCTGTCTTTCTTATTCATTTTGAATGAGACGTAAATTTTTTCTTTTTAATATTTTACAAATCTTGAAAACACTTATACGATTTAATTGTTTTAAAATACAAAGAAGTTAATTCATTCCTCTATTAAGTGTGTATAAAATTGAAATGATATCACATAGAAATAAAACTGATTTGTATGTACCTATTTTAAATCTCACGTAAACCTTCGAATGTGATAAATTGTGCGCCTTGGGTCACGAAGATGAAACTGGTGATTAAATCAGTAATACGTCCGTCTGCTTTTCAAGCTATCTGTTGGCTGCTTTCTCTCCATCTGAGACCTGTATGGTAGATGACCTCGACTACTAATTACATGATCGTTGGTCTTAAATGCCGGTCTGATAACTCATAACTGATAAGTATTCGTTCTTGATTCTCCTTTTATAACTCCGTTATTCAGAATTATCTCTTGTCCTCATCATCCTCACTTGCAGACCTTCACTGGATTATGCGATTACCACATTGATGAGCGATTATATCCAATAATTGGACCAATAACGTAAAAAATATATATTAATAATTTAAATAGAATTTATGATTTCTTGTTAATTTAATCCATTTTTATAGGACGTATTTTTAATTTCCTTGGTCATTTAAAAATTCATTAATCCACTTAAATTATTATTTTATTATCATGTTTGTAAGGTTTTGATTTCTTGAAATTTTAAGAGATCGAACTCAATTTAAATTTACGCCTGAATATGCTCCAATTAAAGAAGCAACGTTGTGTTTGTTATACTGTAATGTTTTAAATGTTATAATAAATTTCTATCTGATAAGCGAGTGTTTTCATTTATTTAAAGAAGTCCGCTTAATATAATTTCAAAAGGTAATAAATTTGAGACTCTTTATAAATTATTATAAAATTACAGTGTCCGATATTTAGCATTACAACGTTTCATAGATTGATTTCGCTACTGAACTTTTAAAACGTGATTACGTTTCGGCTTAAAACCTTTCTCTATTTAATCAAGTTTATTGGTAATTTTTCAGCGATTTATCACGAGAGAATAGAGAAAAGTATCCATCAGAAAGCCGAGATATCCGCCTGTCTGCACTTCTTTCGAGATTGAAAGTTTTCTTTACTGATCTTCAAATCTGTTTATTATTTCCTCGCCTCACTTTTCTCGCCATCATCTTTTATTTTCCTTTCCAGAATTTCATGTAATTTCTGCTTAACCGCACTTTTCTTATTGCATTGACTTCTGAAATATAAAATTATTAATTTCTAACACAGTGTTACACGTAGCTTACGGGACATACTCTTCTAATAAATAAAATAAACTTAACGTTTGAGTGTGTGTGTGTATGTGTATGTGTGTATGTTTCGCATACAAATCTACACCCGTAAACCAGTAGGGGTGGGGTGGAGGGGCGTTACATAAAAATAACGCAAAAACAACCGATATTGGGGTGGAATTCGGGGTTATGGACATTGCTGAGTTTAATTATAACATTAAACTTGCCATTTAACCTCCAGGGGCGGAGGTAAAAAATTTAAAACATACTGAAACGGCCGATATATATGACGACAGAAACTTTTTCGGGGTCAATGAGACATAGCGTTTCTCCTGATATTTTTGTGCATAATTTCTTCCCCTTTCGGCATAGGAGGGGAGCATCTTTAGGGATGCGGGTGAAGGGCGTTACATAAAAATAATGCAAAAACAACCGAGATTGGAGTTAAATCTGGGGTTATGTATATCGCTGTATTTAATTATGACAACCAGGGCAACACAGGGCTCCCAGCTGGTGAAAAATACAGCAACTCCTCCTGCATTGTAAGGCTGCATCATATTCTTGTTTGGTGAGATATAGACACGAGTTGTTTTAATTTTCATGCTAGACAAGGAATCAAAAACACCTACGGAAGAAGATATCGCCCTTCTCTTCCCAGATTATACCTACAATACGATTGTCCCACTGACCATACTCGTGGAATGTGGAATGCTGCAGGTGTGTCGCGATGTGAGAGAGTTTCTCTGCCATATTAAACCGGCAACCTCTAACCCTGGACCTGTTCCTACTACGTAACAGATGAAACAGCGAGCATGAAATACGGTGAAGGAACCAGCGCAACGGCCACTTTATATTAGACATGTGTTTCATGTTTTCCTTCTCGGTAAATTCAAGAACGTCATAATATAGGTCGTCGTCATTTATTCCGTTAGTTTTCCCACGTGCATCTTCCCCGATCGTACTTTCTCAAATTAATTAAATGGCCTGATGAAGTTCTTGTTATACAATCCAGAAAACGTCCGTCCGCAACTGCATTTTTTGAGAAATGATTTTGAGAGTCACTGGGCTAAGTTGTTTCGATATAATTTCCTTTTCTCAATATTTCCTTCCCTCTTAATTATTTTTGCTATCTTTATTTATGAAGCCTATAGACGGGTCAAATTGCGTTTACAATTTTTATTGGATGGATAATGACTGGGGTGGAAATCTCGTTCTTTTTAATTTGCGAATCGATTCAAAGAACTCTGGCAGTATGAGGAATTGGCATATCCGAAAAGAATAGCGCCATCTCCCTGATTCACTGATCTGAATCCTCGAGTTGTAAATAAAATTGTGTGAACAGAGGGAACATAAATTTATTTTTATATTACTCAACTGCAGTAACTGATTTTTTTTATGTAATTGAAATTAATTTTTTTTCAATGGCAATACCTAGGTTTTTATTGATGTAGAGGACGAATACTACGTTTCCTGTCAGAATTTTTGTTCTTGCCTGTTGTTGATATTAACAACATAAAAGTGTATCAAAAAGTAAAAATTATATTATTAATCAAAGTGAAATTAATCCAATTAAAATAATTCAAATGCGTTTTAACTTTCATCTAGCTTAACAAATTCGATCATGTTTATACGAATATAAATTAGAATTGTGTTGAGCCGTTCCTGAGTTTAATCCGCCCATCCGGACTGTCAAAACCAGATACTTCAGAGTTCTATTTATACGGAAACTTATCCAAGTTTCGTTACGGTTCAGGCTGGAATCATTACGAGAAACACAACCGTTGCTAGAATGGGAAAATATTGAAGACTCCGTAAATTACAGTGATTTGTTTCAGTCGTGGTTTTGAATCTTGTGTTAAGCTTGCGGTATTTCGCGATCTCCTGCTGGTGTGTTACGGTTCCTGATGGCGGAACGTCTGTGTATGAGAATACGCAGTCATCGTGGTGTTTGGATGTGTTTTGGGAGTCCCTTGACCGTGTCTCTGAATCCGTTACGACACGCAGGAAGGTAGCCGGTCTTAAAAGCTGCACCCATAATTAGCCACGCTCCAAGTCCATGGCGTTTACAATCACAAGTTTGCGTGAGTTCCTCAGGTTGCTGTTACGACTCCCACGCACGTTTCATCACGATAATTAACATCCATGCTTGCGTATTGTCCCTATGTTCCAAGTGTTCGTTGAACTCAAATTGTTTAACCGGAATGAAAACAAAAATCGGCCACAGGGAATAAAATGTCATAAATGCAACCAGAGTGGTTTTTACTTTTAAACTTGTCACTCCAGATTTGAATAATCTGCTGACATCATTGTATATATTTTGAAAAATGAAGTGGACAGAGATACTCAGTTTTATAAACCCCTCAAAAAATCAAATTCAGGGAGATCATGTGACCTTGGAGTTCAGAGATGAAAGACTGAATCATTTCGTCGAGTAAGGCCGATCCATCGTCGAGGAAAATATATGGTTAAATGTATAATTAAATTTCTAAATCACGTATAGGATTTTTATTTAGTTACCATATTGATCACGAGAGCCCACCAAGTGTTTTCTCATACTTTCCCGTGGAACGATGCGCCACCAGTTGAGCAAGTTGATTAGACGACAACCACTTAAGTTAGGAATAGCATATCTCAGTGCACAGATTCTTCGACAAAATCCATGGTAATTAAGACTTGACTACTTCCACGATTGGTCTGGGAATGATAGTGAATTGATTTAACTTAAAACAAAACGAGATACCAAGAACCCCACATATTTATAAATTTAAAGTGTTACACTACTGAGTTTCTGATTTAATCTCCCAAGTCTTCTGTGTACTGTGAAGGTCATTTTACAATTCATTTATTCACTTTGATCACGGAAATTGTAAATCATGTCAAATCATTGGCATATATTCTCAGTCACATGTGTGTAATGCACGTCATCGTTTCTCTCCATTTTTCATTCCATTTCCATTATAAGAATTTCACTGTTTGAAATAAGACACAATTTGACAGAAATTTTTGAGGTATTGTAAATTTGGCCAAATCACGTGTGTAATGCGCGTCAGAATTACTCAATATTTTCCATATAAAAATATTCCATTTATTTTGCAGTTTCACTCTTTCCAATAGACGCAAAATATCCAGAAATAACTTGGCTGTTTGGCGAATATAAGCCCAGTAATGACATTAAATTCAAAATTTGGAAATTCCCATACTTTAATCATTTCTTTCTTGTGGTATTCCACAATAATTTGCGGACATGGACGGTGACAAATATTTGTCAATCCGATGAGAAACATGGACTAAATTAATTTAACGTGGAACTGTTTATTTCTTCAGAATCATTCCACATAAGTATCCCAGAAGAAGTTAAACTCTTTTACCTTATTTGTATGCAAATAATACACTTCGCAATAATTCAATTCTATTGAACATCAAGGAAAGGTCACAACAACCAAAGCTTAGCCTGTGTGGGTGTAAGTAGAGGCAAATTCGTCATTTTGGACCTCCACCGGTGAAACCAGGCCACACAAGAAGGTTAGAAAGGTTAGAGGTTGAGTCTGCAAAACTCTCTCATAGTGACTCACATTCTGCTGTCTCCGTGGACGGTCAGTGGAACGTGGATGAGTTACGGTCGTCAAGGTTAGACACAGTCCATTACAAGAATCCTACTTTTCTTATGGAGACACAGTTTCTAACAGAACTGTTCAAAGAGTTGTAAAGCCGTCATTTATGGTAGGATTACTTTATTCAAACGTTGATTTCTCTCGTAGCTTTCAAGCGTTGAAACGTGTCCCGTTCCAGCTCAGGTTACTTAACTACTTCCGATAGCATACAAAACGTATTTGTCTGTTACAGTTCAAGTTACAAGTTATTACCGTTTCCGTTTCTCCTCAACGTATTCTCATTCTGCCATTCACAGGTTCTTATTTATTTTATATTATTCTGTAGAAATTATTCACAAAAAAACTATTATATTTTATTGTAATTTTTTATTCTATATGAATAGAAATGACGATAAAATAAATTTATATAGTGACTGGTGAAATAGAATCAAGAGATAAAATAAATAGATCTGATACATCGGACCAACTGGCACAGATAATCCTGAATATATTTTTGTCTACTTTTTCACTGTCTTTTTCTCTATTCAAATTATAAATTTTGAATTACGAACACTTGAAAAAAAAGGATCACTCTAATATTAACATTTTGTTAGGTAAAATAATTTTTAAGTTATGCTTATGAGTTACTAATAAATGATTTAGTTTGCTAGAATTTTTTCGAAATAGTTTTTGGGATTGTTGTAAATGAGACACTGCCTGTACGTAGAGTTGCAAGTCCGCGTGCAAAGTAGGCACGTGTACCTGAGTCTACCTTGACCGCTCCTAGCCAAGGACACAAGACCTTGTAGCTGGTTTGTTCAGAATAATACAGTTAATAAGGCGGTAAGGATTCTGGTTCTTGAACGTAGCGTTGAATCGAGAATGTAGTGAGAAAGGCCTAGAATCTGAAACAAAAAAAAAACATGATTTTCAGATGTCAATTTCGTACGACCATGACAGGTGCTTGGAATTAACTTGTACTTAATACTGAATAAATGAGTTTAACTTTGTAAATAGGACCATGCAATAATTCTGACCAATAATTACCAAAATCCTGCTTGTAATTACTATAAAGTCTCAAATGAATAGGGACGTTTACAATGTTTGACACACAAGGCGATTCAAAAGGAATCACCATATTACAAAATTTCAGAACTACTCATATTTTAACCCGATGTGATTCAACAGTGTGCTGTTAAAAATAGTAAACTCTAGTTTTCACTTGGTTTCTTCTACGTGCAAGACTTTTTAAATGATAGGCTTCCTCGACGATGGATCGGCCGTACTGATGATTCGGTCTTGCATTTCTCAACTCCAAGGTCACATCATCTCACTGAATTTGATTTTTTGAGGGGTTTATAAAACTGAGTCTGTGTGTCCACTTCATTTTTCAAAATATATAACTGTCAAATCGGTTAATTCTGTATACTAATCAATTCATGGAAACGAATAATAATTTAAAAAATGACCCTTTCCTATCAGGGTTTATCTGTGAGTATAGATTTTTAACACGATATTATATACATATATAAGCTGAATAAAAAGTATATTTTTGATTATATAAATGTTTTATAGAATATAAACCCCTAGATGTAGAGAGACAATGAGAAGAACAAGCATTTTTCACTGTTGGGGATTAGACTGCAGCATCTTCTAAGATTCTGGGAAGTGTTGGCAGTAGTTGTACGTTGTTAAATAGTTCGTGGCCTTCTGCTCAACTGAAGTCGCCCATCTTCCATTAACAGCACGTTTATAGCATCCGAAGTCACCTTCGAGAGTGTTAAATGTATAGAAAATTCATGTGTACTGTAGTATAAAGACCATACACTTACCCTCAACCTCGTGGCCTTACTGACAGCATCAACAAGACGCAATTTATTTTTTCCTCCATCGATTGCAAAAAAATTGTATTAACAGCAGTCTTTTGGCGAAAATATTGAACTTTTGGTACGGAAAATAATTTCTTTGCCTTCAAGATACATGACATTGAAAGCTTTACATCATCCCGACAGGGAAAGAATAGTTCGTATCTACTTAAGATCTAAATATTCTCTTCTTCCATGTCCATTCATACGTGCTAAGCCTTGACATACCTTCATATGGATATTTATACTGTTGAGAAATTTATTCTCTTATGGATAAATTCCTGAAATTTATCAGAAATAATTTAATAATATAAAAATATAAAGATTAACACAAGGTTTCATCTTCAATATAGGACTTCTTCAGGTTTCGATGGCTATGGAGTATTTATGGCTATTTTCATGCATTGATATGCCGATATTTTACCTAGAGTGAATAAATTAGTGTACTTTTTTCAGTTTCATTTTTCCACTCTATCCTAGTTTACAATCATGTGATATTATATTTTTAAATGTCAACTTGGACGGTGTGTCAGAAAAGCGCACGCGTGTCCGTCAGGAATTGGACTCTTCTGGATGCTGCACGTCTCTGTCAATGTGAAACTGCACTCTTAACAAACTATTGTCTCCATGTCAGGTAGCTGTAGAAAGTCTCCACTCTCTTGCCCTAAAACACGACACGTTCTATGTTTAACAAGCACCATTTATTACGACTTGTTAATCCAATTCAGCTCCTGGAGCGTGACAAGTATTCCGCTCTGGGCTCTGGTACTTCAAAAATTATAGCTGCTTCTCGTCAAATATCCCCTTTATATTGTCTTGATTATTAATCCGTTCTCTTCTTCGAATCTTTCTTTTCAATTTGTCAAACTTTCCTTTCATCCCTCACACTCGTCTTCGACACTTAAAGGAATCTTCAGTTGATACCACCAACCATTTCCAGGTGACACGTCTGCTTTGTTCAGTCTTAATAGTTGTTATAAATAAATATGGAAAGAACAAGCAACCGCTAACGAACGTCAGCAGATTATTAATTCATTACTAATTATTGCTGGTGGGATATAAACCGTGATCACTGACCGTCTGAAGATGAAACTCGCAGATTGAAGCGTCGTATGAACCGATTCGACGACGGCGTCGCAACGTGACTCTATTAACCCTCCTCGGGAATGGAGAACTCAAGTGCTGGACCGGAAAATTTGCTACAGTATATCTACAACGCTTTTTGGGTCCGTCTGAAGACCTTCAAAGGCACTAAGAATTTTCATAACTCGTTCGATATTATTTATTTACAAGTATGTCTTGCTCAAATCTATTTTGTTAATGAGGAACGATTTCATACTAAATTTTATAAGAATACGTTTGTTACTTTTCAAACACTATATGTGGGAAGGACGTAATTAAACACGATGTTCCAAACTAAACATCTCATTTGAATATAATTACTTTCCTGCGTCCATTGAATTTGATCTTTTCAGAGAAGCGATCTGAATCACTCACAAGTCACGGAAACGGTTCTGACCTTGCTTACATTAATTTTAATTCGGCTTATATTTAATTTTGCTTTAAAATTTATACTTATTTTGCATATTTTTTATGAGGAAATAAATAATAATAATAATAATAATATAAATTACTAAATTGAATGTACCGTTCGAATTATTAACACCGGACCTGCACAGAAATAGTAAAATCTGCTTTATTGACTTATTTTTACCGAGTTGGATCCTCCTTTGAGGGCAAAGTAAAAGAACCTTTAAAATTTCATATAATATTCTTATATGTAAATGTTAAGATATATAAAAATAAAACTTATTTGTGTTGTGTTCACAATATTTTATTTAAAACAAATATGTAATATTAAAATGAAAAAACTTGCTTCTGATTGAAAATAAATAATATGAAAGGTAGCCAATTTAGACAAATTTGTATTTTTTTATAATTTTTTTGTATTGAATTGGCTATCTTTCTCATTAAAAATGTAATATAATAAAAAATATATCAGAGGAGTTCTGAGTGATTGCTAGATTCAGATAAAACCTGAGAATGGAACTGGAAGATTCAGATCAATGAATCAGATAGACGGCGCTATTTTTTTTTGGCAGTCACCAATCGCTCACTCAGTAAGGAAATTACCAGAGTTCTTTGAATCAATTCGCAATCGGAT
This sequence comes from Zhengitettix transpicula, assembly GCA_037074705.1. Lineage (NCBI taxonomy): Eukaryota > Metazoa > Arthropoda > Insecta > Orthoptera > Tetrigidae > Zhengitettix > Zhengitettix transpicula. Next base: position 74,209,143 of record CM073593.1, read on the forward strand.
CACCCATTTCTATTATGAAGTGACAAGTGCAGTGTGTTTATATATAAATATATTTTATTAATAAAATTCTTGAATTAAAAATTTCATCATCGCACGACTACGACGAATTATTATTACTATTTTCAATGTCCATGCGATTATGATATTTGTGTTGTATCTTTGGTTGATCGCATCGTTGTTCATACGGACAGTCTCATGTAAACTCTTGGAGCCTACTCATTTCAGGGTCTAACCCAACAGTGGATAATTCTGAAATTCCTTTCCCTCCTAGAGGGTACATAGTACAGTTAATTACGACGTCAGAGCGACGCTTTTGCGGGTTATGTAGGCAGGGCCTGGTACTTCACAGCTCCACCCGATTTTACGAGCGAAGGTGACAACCAATTCCACGCGTTGTGGCGTGTAATGACCTCAGGAGTAAAGTGTTTTTGGCATCGTGGTGCTGCGTCCCTTGCCAGATCGTCCTGGAAACGACACAGATGCTAATAAACTGCCATTCGTACGTGGATGGAAGTTAAAACACGTGTGATCTCAACGTAATGCAATACTCCTCTGTATGTGAATATGTATTTTTCTTATTATTAAATTTTTTATTTTTATTGTACTAAGTTGAAAGAGGAAAGGATAAAAGCTTGAAATTAATCTGGTTGAATGTTTTCAAGAGCATTCATAAAGGAAGCTGACCATTTTTATTATCAGCCTGTGATAGGTTTATTGGTTAGTTTGGAACATTTCTTGGTGTCGTTCACCCAATATTTATGTAGTATTCAAATCCATTTAAAATACCGCTGTGTGTGTGTGTAAAGGTCACGGATCAGTATTGAAGATGTCAAATCATATTCAGGAAAACAAGTTTTAGTCAACTAAAATCAGTTGCCTATTAAAATCAGACTCGTAGCGAGTCTATAATAAATATTTCATCGAAAGTAATAAAATGTGCGTAACGCATCTGTGACTCACAAACAAAAAATATTTTAATTTGATATCATGCAATGCTTTTACCTTAATTTATTTTCACATTTGAGAAGTATCGAGCCTTAAATTTCTCTACCAAGGACATAACGACGGAAGCGGATGTTATCCGAGTTACATCAGCATTGAAAGAACCAGCGATATGTATTTTATAAGCAATGTCTCTGGTTTGCCTTGAATTTTGTCCTCACACGATCAATGACGGCCAAGTCTTGCACATGCCCACTACTCTCACGTGTTGGACGAGATAAATATTTATAACATTTACAAAGCGAAGTAAACGTCAGTTTCACCAGAGTTGCAAGATCGTGTATGTTTATACGCGGATTTAGAACCTGATGAATAAAAATTTATACTTATTTTTCTGCGTTCGAAATTAATTTTGTTTAAATTTTTATAATTTCTGGTTTACATGAGGGTAATCCACGTGGTGGTAACTCCCCCTTTAATAGCACACGAATGGATTTTAAAGGGGGTATGAGGAATGGTTGAGGAAGGTAGCCAAGGGTTAACTAGGGCCCCCGGCCTATGGTTTAATGATCCTAACCGGTAATTTGCCTAAAAGTGATGCAGGGAAACTCCTAGAAAAACCTGCATCAGGTAGATCGGGCATTTGGTACTTCTCCCTCAACCTCCCCATGTCGGGGAAGAGTTTGATGTGGGAAAGAAGCATTTTCTTCTCCGTGCCTTGACCAGTTTAGCAGGCAGCTGGCCGACTATTCCAATAGGAATATCGGACAACTCTTACTGTATGCCAAATATCTGCGACCGCGGAACATACACCTCTCAAAACAGACCAAGGCCTTAGTTCAAAAAAAAACAGAGAGAGGAGAAGGTACTTTTTTTTAGGGCAACAGGCTACATGAGGGTGATCCACATTGGGCAACTCCCCTTTAATAGCATAGGAAGGGATTAGAAAGGGGGGATGCGGAAGGGTAGAGGAAGGTAGCCAAGGGTTACTAGGGCCCCCGGGCTATGGTTTAAGGATCATACCCGGCATTCGCCTAAAGAAATGCAGGGAAAACCCTAGAAAAACCTGAATTGGGTAGGTCGGGCATTTGGTACTTGTCCCACGCCCTTCCGATGACGGGAGAGGAGTTTGCTGTGGAGACGCAGCTTACCCCTCGCCATGCCTTGGCCTGTTTAGGAGGCAGCTGGCCGACTATTCCAATAGGAATTGCGGACAACTCCTGCCGTATGCCCAAGGTCTGCGACCCCGGAACATACACAGGAGAAGGTACTCCCAAAGGTAGCCTCCTCTAGAGATCTTTGGGAAGGTTTACCCGCGAGAGAATGCTCTAACAAGCTTCCTGCTTGTAGTACATACTCCTACTGTTCTTATATATATATTATTTATGAGCAAGAATTCAAGCTTGAAATAAACTTCCAAGCATACTCTGGTTCCGACTTCAATCGAAATTATTTGCTTCACATTTGAGATTTTTTTCCAATACGGATTCCAAATTATATTTATAGCAAAGTATTTGTGGTTGATCTGGCCTTGGAGGACGCGAACACCCGCGTGGCTTTGGCTGGGAGACCTGCATTCCAGCACGGATCGCAGCAATGTCCATGTCCATGCTGCTTCCTCCAGGTGTCTTACCAATCACCGTAACTGTCTGTGGGCACCTCAACTGCTTCCTCTTCGTGAGTCACGTAACTTCACCATCAATCATCCGTTCGTTACACTCCTCAGCATAGCCTCCTTGGACACCTCTGCGAAAAGGAAAATCTAATCAACGACTGTAATAAACTTTATTTGTGAATTCCGGTTATGATCCTTAAACTAAAGACAGGGGTCTCCGGTTAACACTTATGTAACTTGCATCCTCCCTTTCTATGCTGAAGAGACCTCATGTTGGGTAGATCGCGCTACTTTAAATAATATTAAATAATAATAATAATAGAAATAATCAGTTTAAAAGTTTGTTTATCATGTCACTGTATTTTTCGCTTTCAGATAGTGATACACAATACATGAATATTATTCATTTTTACGAATAGAGATTAATGATACATTTCAAATGTGGGTTTATTTTATTTTAGACAGTAAGGCCTGAAAGTCAATTAGCCCATATATTTTTTTTCGTTTTCCTTTGCGTCCAAGTGCAGTGATAATCCTGATAGGGGTTTAACTGCATGGTGTTGTAACCTTAAAAATTCGATTCTTGTATGGCTTGGATTATTGGGTTGTTGAAGTCCGATCAATCTTTTTTATTTAATTTCTGCTGAGACTTTCCTGCTCTCATAGTCTGTTTTTATTAGGAGGAGGCGTCTGATTTTGAACATAACTCATTCTCTTGTTTTTAACACATTTTATGAGCCTTGTAATTCCCTTTTTTGTATTTTTATCATTTATATGTGGGTAACACGATTCCAGTATATTTATGAGGATATTTGGTAAAGTAGATTTTAACATATTTAATATAATAACAATAAATTTTATATTTGATGCAATTACAATACATTGAATTGTAATACATATATATATATATATATATATATTGAATTATTTCATATTTTAAACTTAAACAATATTTAAATATTTCATTTTAACGCCTGTTTTTGATAATAAAATATAATTAACAACCATTTCTTTAATTAAAAAAATTATTAAGCTAAATAAATTCGTTTCGTGTATAATAAGTAAAAGAATACATATAAATAAGTAATATCGAGACTGAGGAACCTTTTATAACATCAAGATTAACCTTTCTTTCAGACTACTCGCTGAAGAGGGATTGGCTGAACAAATATGTACAAAACGTTGTGCTGTTAAATAATAAAATTATGATTGAGGAAATAATTTATTTTATTATAAAAAATGATTTAATGGTCGTTAATTATATCTGAATCAATATTTTCAATATAAAACAATGTTAGTAGGAACAGGACTACAAGTATCACTTTTATCGTTTATCAGACTTTGCGGCCATATCCATCTCTAGCTAACTCATCAGTAATTATTTCAATGTTTTCCAAATAAAACAACACATTGATTCTGTGCGTGCGGACGAAACCGTATTCAGTCCCGCCATCTGGTTCATTGTGTAGATTTATCGGTCACTCGTGTGAACAGGGACAAGTTTCGTCACGGTCGGTAAATTAATGTCGCTGGGTCAGAATGATGTTGCATTCGTTTCCGCCGAAGACGATCTCATCCTTAAATTTCACAGCAATGGTCGGGGAATTTGCTGTTCTCAACCGGGGCAGAGTTAGGTAATTTCGCCAGAAAGATCTTACGATTAACATGGATCATAATTAAGAGCAAAGTATGTTTCGTAGGGTCAATATTCATTGGTAGAAAAAAATAATATTTTCTTTTACATCAAATTTAAAATTGTTTACAAAACAAGCAACAAATAATCGTTGATTGTAAATAAATAATTCGCTGAAACAGAAGTCTGAAAAAAAGAATTTTTTCCGAAAAGTAATTGAAGTCTGGTAAATGAATTTTTGTAAGAAATAAACGAGCTATAATTAATGGCGAAATAAATAAATGAAAAGTTTTATTATGTATGAACAAAAGATGTAAACCCAAAATAATTAAAAACTGGGTCATTTTACGCCAATATAATATTTACATTAAAATAAAAATATATATAAATTATATAAGTTACAAAAGCAGAATTTATCGATATATTGCTGAAGCGATTTCACAAATACTTGCTTCGAAAACCACACAAAGTCTTGTAAATTTCTGTTATTGATATTTATTTGTCCAATGTTTATTTTCCAATAAATTCAGAAAATTTGAAATCTATGCAGTTAAATTACAGAATTACATCTCATGAAATTGAAAAATAAGCCGTAATTCAACGTTTCGTCCAAACTTTGGCACCTCATCAGGTTCTATATTAATAAAAAAATCATTAATAAAGTCATATTTTATTTTTATTCAGAGATATGTAAAGAAATTAACATGTTTTAAAACATAGCTCTTAGGTCTGCATTTTATTAATAAAGTACCTGATGAAGACCCTAAGTTTGGATGAAACGTTGAATTCCGATGTTTTTCGGTAGATATGTAGACATGTAATTTTTCTAACATTACTGGCTGATTAAATAGCCTCAAAGCTGATGAATATGTCGACAATAGCTTCTGACAAATAATTTTGACGTATTGATATATCTTTGAAATTTTATACATTGACGGGATTAAATATTAATTTTAACCTTGAATTTTCACCGGTTGTATATTGGATGTAAATATTTTATTTTTGTGATGTTCGATTAATAATAACTATTGAAATTGACTAGGAAAAGTATCTAAACGGATTGAAAATATATTTCAAACAGTTAATGTCTATCATAAAAATTACTGGTACGTAAAACTCGATGAAGATTTTTTTAAAAAAACTCGTTATTAAATTACATATTTATTACCGTGTTGGAGGTCCTTCCCCTGCATACACTTAGCACTTCTGTCGGTTAAACAACAGCAAAGAATAACGAGGTTGGTAATTAAAAGAGTCTCTTATGGAACCTTATTTTGACGCCCAAGTTAATTTCCTCGAACAAGTAAATTGCCTCTAAGGAAAGGCGTCTTGCCTCAACCCTCAACCCCAACCAGCCTGGAGATAAGTTTAATTGGACGCTGCTGGAATTGCAATATTGTAGGAGCTGTTTATACAATGCCCTTCGTAGGTAACTATTTGTTCTAATTTTATGCAAACAGCCCCTCAACTTATAATTAGTTGTAGCGAGGCGTCGCTTAACGCCCTCTGCAAAGTTGGCTGCTATTAGAGCCAATATTCTCGGCACAAATTCCTCCACCGATACAGTCAATCACGAGATCTGATAAATGCCATTTACCTACGTGAGCAACTAAATGAGTTTTAATTACAATGATCTTCTTTCGTGGACTCGTATTATCCATGTCCTCGATCAGTGCATCATAATGCTCGTAACAGTTGATCGGATTACAAATTCGTTTCCAACTTTTATTTCCGCTAATAGTTTTCATCCAATTTTTAAAGCCGCTTTGCTGAAATGTAATCAATCCTGAGTTTAAAATTCCAACATAACGTAAGTCAGCTTATTTGTGTTCGTATTAAGGGAGTTAATCAGTCCGTTAGTGAAAAAGAAAATCGATTTGGAAAACAACAAAACAAACCGAGAGAGAGAAACCCACAGGTAAGACAAGCGTCTGAATTAAAACAAGAAATCTTACCTGAGTTCTCTAATTTTCTTAATGAGTCATAAGTACTTTTTTAGGCATTAGCATTAAAAGCTTCAAATCTAATTTCGGTAAAACCAGGATTTTACGGGTGTAAAAATCGCTATTATGAGCCTGGCTGATTGGTTCAATTAATCAGAACTTAAAAACAGATGGCAAAAAATTTCGGAGTCATATAGACTACGTTATACACTGTCGCTATTAATGAGAGAAAGTTTAAAAAGATAACTAATGATTTTTTTAATTTTACACACTTTTGTATAACATATTCAAACTCCCATATAATTGAATAATGCCATATAATTAGTTGTTATAGATGTGTATAGGGCTTTAAAAATCAACCTTCCTTTACAGATGCATATTCACTGAGACTTCATGCAGTATCTAAATACTTTTCTCCTTCTCGTAGACTAAAGTTCGAATTAAAAAACTGTACTTTCCATGACAAAGAAACCTTCAATGATCATCTTCCGAGCTACTTGTTTCCATTCTTCAAATAAGTTGTGATTATGATTTATGGTTCCTATCTCGGCTAATGTCGTTTTGAAAACCAATGGAGACCAGTTGCTGAACTGATCATGAGTGACCCAACAAATGAGAATTGTGATTCAGCAGTGGTGGTTACCTGAAATGAGGAAACTATCGTTGATACAGAACAGCCAACACAGAGAAGATCTGAGGAAGGAATGGAGACATGAAATGTCTGTCCAACTACCAATTATTATCGTTGGCACAAGGGAAGTTGAAGATCATGACTACGGACGAGGAAACGCTCACTTCAATGCTCCCAGGGAGACGTTTGTCATCAAGAATGGAAGATGAGCTGGGAGTGTGGTGGATGATCGTCAAGGCCCCGGCTCCAAGTGGGAAGACAAAAGCGCGGAGACGATCGCCCACGAGAGGCAGGGTTGTTGGAATGAAGGCGTTTTAACTGCCACGTGGGAAGACGAAGAGATTTCGCCAAGGCAAGCCCACATGACAGCCTTGGAACCGCGGCCTTCCACGAGGACATCTGGAGCAAGTCCCCTCCGTCAGCGAAAGGCCAATTGTCAGAGACCCAGCCATTTCTAAATACACAATTTCAAACCCTTTCAATACGTCAACATAGCTTCAGACTCCATTTTCAAAACTCAACCAATTGACTCCCAATCAGATCACCGTATATTCAAAATAATGCGTGTACCTTAACGTGCTGATAATTATAAGGCACTATAATTTACCGATAGAAATAAATATTTACTTATCCGGCCATTTTTCCATGAAATTAAAAAAAAATTGATTTATTCCAGTGTCTATTATTATTTTAGAATTTACGTAACTTAGTTGAAATGTATAACATCCTAAATCATAAAAATATAACTGAATTAATGTTGCATCCATAATTTAATTAATATATTTTATAATATATTTATGCCAATAACCTTAAAAAGGCCTACGTGGCCATTAAAATTCATATGAATTTAACCCAGAAGAAAAGCTTTACAAAAAGCTACAAGCCACCATAAAAAAGTCTTTGAAATTTAAATTTAAAAAAGTAAGATTTTTTTTCATTATTGCATTCTTTTGAAGTCAGTGTTAGTTTTAGCCGAATGTGTTTGTTTACAGAACGTTGAAGCTATTTGAAAAAGTAATAGATTTTTTAAAAAAATTTATACCCCGTATTCAACTTTGTATAATACCAAACATTACTCGTATGTTCTAGGTATACTTACATGTGGCCGTGTCTCGTAATTTCTGTTGGGTACAACACACGGACCTTTTGACACGGCCTTAAAACGTTATTAATGGACGATAATTTCCCAAAGTTGCGCATTATGAAAAACCACGTGAAGTGGTGGAAATGCATTGCTTAGGCCCCCTTAGTTGTGAAGAACGACCACGCCTAAAACTCGTGGCCCTCTGCCAAGATGGCCGCGGTTCCGTCTCGTTGGCCTCCAACTGTTAACATTCTGTGGCATACGTCACTTAATATCCCACGAAATGAAGTGTCTATGAGCGGTTTCGCCTCCGAAAGCGGCAAAAATTCCGGTACTGACAGGTTTAAAAAAGTTTAGAAATAAACGACTTTATTAATTCAGTAACAGCATCGTGTAAAAAAACAAATTATTTCTCTGCTAGTTGCCAACTGTTTGAGGAAATCACATAATAGGACACTAAAGAGGTATTATCCTGGCTTAGCTTACTGACGACGAAGATTAGTAAGCACCATTGGAAACGAATTTTGAAGGATATTGATACAGTTCATCAGAAGTCTTCGCCGTTTGACAAGAGCAGACCAGAAACGTTTCACACACATTTCTACTGGGATAGTGCATTGGTTAAGGAAATCAACTCACATAAGTGCATTACAAGTTTGTTGGTATTCAATATTGCACTATATATTTTAATTAAAAATTTCATGTCAACTACTTACAAACGCGTCCCCTTTCAAAGCTTAGATTAAACTTGATCGACAGAAAACAAATAGATCCAAACTAACACGATTACATGGTGACTTGGTATGTCCTGTGTGCTCGCTGCCTCGTCGAACGTTCTTCCATCTCCTAATGTACCATACAAAGATCAATCCATCCAATGGACGAACATCTACTTATTTATGACTTTTGGCTCTTTTTCTTCCCCAAACAGATGATTTTCCAATAATTCTTGGCTACTACTTGGGTAATGACTGTCTGATCGGCTTTAATCAACGTAGTTACCTAACTTCGCACTATTTACACTAAATTTGTGAAACCTCTCTAGCTCCGCATTAATTAGCCCATTTGATATATGTTCCTATAAAAACGGTTTATAAGCTAAACTTAAAATATCATTCACAGCCTGAATGATTCATTAATAAAAGTTGTGGTTAGAAAATTTAATTGATTTCGCATTTCAGTTAGAATTTTTGAGTGATGTCAGGCTTGCCTATAATTAATTATTATTATTAACGTAATGGCTGTTATAATCTTCAAAATTGCTTTATCAGAGCACATCTCAAAGCCGTGATTGTACGTAACCCACAACAGCCCATTACCAGAAGCTCATTGTGCATCAAGTACCCTCTCCTTTTGTGTCTGTCGTTGTAAACGTTTGTAGACGCAGTTCCCAACCATTTGAACCCTTAACTGCTTCATTAGCAAACAAATCTTTATCACTGGGAATCTCTAGAAATGATGCGGGGTGAATGGTGGTAAACAGATAATGTTCATGAAATTACGTCGCTAAATGTTTTTATTTGTCTGAATATTAAAAAAAAAAACACAGAAATAGGCATGAACCGCTTCAACTCTGATCTACCTGTCTTTATGGTTTATTGGAGATAAGCGAAGGATGGTCAGTGTGAAAAATCCACACGTTTATGTAATGATATAAGATCATGGTTTCAACCCGAGTAACAAATAAATTGGCTAGGTCGCTTTTATCGTTGTTAAAGTATAGAGGGATGTAAATTCACCTTAAAAATAATGTATTCTTGACCGGACGCTATTTTATTGTCTTTTTAGTTTTCTGATATGAATTTCGATTTTTTTTTGTCGCGGTAGTTTCTCCCTTATCGTAGACCGCAACACGCGTAATACAGTGAAAGAGGCGTTTTCAGGAAACTGCGTCGGGGACAATGTTGGAGCTTGACAGCGCTATCGCTGACGTACTTCCGCTGTCTGCCATTTGTAGCTTCCAAATACAGACACAGACACAATATAGTCGACCCAGGGACCGGCGGAATTCGCAGCCGCGAACCGTCACGGAAGAGTTGCTGACAAACTGCCTGTTGGCCTGTTTAACGATAACTGTGGAGAAGCTTGATATCCTTTCTTCTGATAAGAAAATTTTCAGCATTTCCATCGTCTCTAGGCCGAAAAAAATGAAAGTATAGTGAGTAAAAAACTTTTCAAATGAAGAAATGACATCGAAGTGGAACCCGCAGCAGAATCTAAACTTAAAGCTGACCGTTTCGGCACAATATCAAATGTTAATTTTTTAATTTATTTTAAAATAATAAAAAATAATTTTTTTAAAAAAAATAGGCTTTATTAGTTTTAAGACAGTATTCAATAACTGAATAACTCAGATAAACAAAGTTACCCTATAAAATTACTTGGTTACCAACATCTTGACGGGCCACGGATTGAGATACCTGGCAGTTACCGAAATATCCGGTCGTCGTCACGGTTCTAGGTTGATCTCTAGATAATTCTTATTGTCTCCAACGCTGCATCCGTGTATCTCTCTCGCATGTTAAACTACGAGTCTAACTTACTAGACTCCGAGTACGAAGCGCCGTTCCCATTGGAACAATCGGCCAGCTGCCTCCTAAACTTGTCGAGGCACGGAAAAGGGAATGCTGCGTCCCCACAGCAAACTTCACTCCCGCTATCGGAAGGGCGTGGGACAAGTACCCAACGCCAGACCTAACTGATGCAGGTTTTTCTAGGGTTTGTCCTGCATTACTTTTAGGCGAATGCCGGGTAGGATCTTTAAAATATAGCCCGGGGACCCTAGTTAACCCTTGGCCACCTTCCTCTACCCTTCCGCATCCCCTCTTTCAAATCCCTTCGTATGCTATTAAAGGGGAGATGCCACCATGTGGATTACCCTCAAGTAGCCTCATGTTACCCTAAAAAAAATTATTCATATGCTATTAAAGGGGAGTTACCACCATGTGGATTACCGTCATGTAGCCTGTTACTCTAAAAAAATTATAATCCTTTTTCGGACACTTCTTTGCAAATTTCCTCAATTTTCTCACATTGGTTGTTATCAGAATTTCGTTTGTTTTTCTATACTCATGATCCTGGTTTTACGGCCCTGTTACTTCAGAATTGACTGTCCAGATATTAAAGATCCGACATCCTGGCGCCACCGAATACACAAAGTCCCTAACTTGTCAATTGTTACTAAAATTAATTAATAAAAAATTCTAATCTAACAGAATTCTCAATTTAGAGTGCTACATTTTCTTGTACTAAATAAAGTATGAATACTACAGCAAAGCACTGCGCAATTTTTTTTGGGCTCGAAAACAGTGGGTAAAAAACTTGGGTAAAAAATTATTATAGTCACATTTTCAGCATGATTACATTATGTCCTTTTCGTAAATGTGAAAATTTCGTTTCTCTTTCTACTATTTTGCTACGATTGTAACCGATCGCCCAAGTCTATCGAAATAATTCTCAGGTTACGGAAAATTAAATCTTTCGTATGTCATTCGTGTTTCTTGGTGTTTAATTTCTTAACAGTGTAATTGAATTTCTGTTTTGTGTCATAAATTTTGAAGGAGAACAAAAACGTTAACCTTAAATCTGTAAAAGGTTGATAAGATTGTCAGCGAATCAAGTCAGAAATAATTTTATTAAATGAATGTCTCGAGTGAACTTCATAATTAATTGGATACGTTTCATCTCTAATTTTTTGGTACGTCTTTACGTGTTGCAAATTCAATAAGGTAAAAATAAAATGAAAAATTAATAGTATTCAAATGAGATAATATCAAAATTCCTTCTAAATTTCATACGAATGTGTTGAAGCTAAGTGTGAAGTGAAAAATTTCGTTCGTGTTACGTCGAATCAATATCTAAAATTTAAAATATAAAAGGATATTTTAAAAAAATGACCTCTACAAATTTGGAAATTTTACAAATGGAGGTAGTATCGGTTAATATTTCAATACTAAATATGTTTATTAAACTCGTCTCAATCCAAGATTTTAAGAAAGAATAGTAGAGAGATGTAAAACTGATTTGAAGTGAATTTTCCAAAAACTCACAATTATGATTATTCCCCTCAACGAGTCTCGTGTTGCTAAGATTTTATTCTCATATAATAAATAGCGGCACAAATCCCATTAGAGAAGTTCAGTTTGAGTTGAGCCTAGCAGATTTTCCTTCAAATGCCCGCTGTCTCTTCTAGAGAAGTGTGATAATGTCCCTTAATTTATGACTCGTGATTAGAGTAAAGTAGCCCTCTGCGAGTAGAATAGTGAAGGAACTGCAGGTCCAAAGTGTCGGCTTACGTTAACGAGGGACCATTAATTAGTGCTTTGTGGCGGTGAAGGTCTGCCAGACAATATCTCATTCTCCTTTCGGAAACATTCTGCAATGCCTCGGTGTAAATCACACAGACGGGGAGCGCGATATTTGGCAATTTTAAGCAGGTTTATTTAATTCGTCCTGTCCTCTTGTCATTCACCTATTCTCCTAGCACTTACTCGTATTTATTTCTATTGCAACAAGGTCCCTTCTATATAATTGTGGTACTTATTTTGGTTTGCACTAGAAGTGGTTTTGGAAATAGAAACAAAACTTTTAGGAGTCTAGCAGAAGTACGGGCATTATTTGTTATGTTATATTATCCTCATTCGATTTTTAAAATTATCGGGATTAATTACATTTTCGTGTATCCTCATACACTGAACATTATTACTAAATCGTATTTCTATCCTAAATTCCAAACTCACTCATTTTCCATTCCTGTATAAACAGGAGTTAATCACGGAGAACTCGGTCTTTTTCTAAGCGAACATGAAATTATTTTAATCGTAAGTGATTTATTATTGAACGATTGCAATTATGCGATTCAGGTAGACTTTTCGCCTTCCTTTATTATTGAGCGTCTAACTAGCGTTGTTAGACGTGATGGTCTCTTTACGACGTTTTATTAAGTGGATTAGCTTGTGTTTACTTTTACTTAACGTAATTATGCGTTGCGTCGAGGCTTTTACAGATTTGCGGCGAGGGAGATTCTTTTACGTTCTTAAAATAACATTTATTTCATCAAATCGACGAGGGGAGTCTTTGTTTTACATTCCTGCGCATGTGTCCTACTTTTCTACCTTAATAATCGTGGTCCAGGTCATCATAAAAACACCAATGAAATCTAAATGTATGCAGAAATCATTAATTAAACAACAAAATGATCCAACTTTGATACTTTGGCTTCGGACTGTCTGGTTTGATCCGGATCCATCGATCATTACAATTAAAAAATTGTTGTCTCACGTATCGCACCAGAAATCCGACATACATATTTTTATTGTTGCTTCATTGTTACGATAGTTTGAACTATGAGTTGAGGAAACTATCGGATAAAGATGTTGATTATTTGAAAGTAAATTTCATCCTGAAAATTTTTAAACATCCGGTTTTTGTTTCCATTCTTTTGAATTATGTAGAATTAACATGAAAATTTCAGGTATTCTAGATTTTTTTTGCTGATAACGTAATTACTGCAAGTGTATTTGCAGCAGTTGTGTTGTAACGCTCTCATTAAGCTATTCCCATGGTTAGAGATAAATCACAGAGCAAAGTATCGCCTAGCTATTATCACGTCTAAATGCAGGAATTGCGTGTTATGAATTCCCGGTGGTAAAAGGAAGGCGAGCGTGATATTGGAGGAACCATTAGGTAGAGACTTGTACAACTAATGACCCTCAGATACTGAACGTGGGACATCAACGCTTTCGGCTTACTAATAAATTGAGTTGAGACCATGACAGAACTGCGAAGACAGAATTTTAAAAAAACTATACATGAAATGGTTTTATCTGAAACGATCGTGATAGAATGGCAAAATCGTTTACCTTTGTTATGAGAGAATTTTTACCATGCATTATTTTAAAATGTGAATTGACGGCGATGTGGCGTGTGGTTGACGTCCTTCTGATAAATGATTATCTGATGAGGTCCTGGTTGGTGCTTCCAATGAAATTAGCTGGTGCCTCTCAAGTCCGCAACCAAGATTCGTACTTCTGGTGACTTACAACTCCCAACTCTCTCTAGACGCTGCCCATCCACTGGACGAGACAATGTTCTCATTTTTTTAGTAAATGGCTACCTGAGCGTCACCACTCGGTGGCCTCTTCCAATTGTCAGAGTCATGTTTCGCCTGATATTTCAGATAAATCAAAACATTGCATCGGATATGTTGACATCTACACGTCATTCAAGCATGTCAGATAAGATGATTACCCTTCCGTCTGTAGGAAAAATAAAGTTGAAGTTGATGTAGATATGAATCTTTGATACAATTGTAGTTACACTACCAATCGATACTTCATTCGACTTAACTTATGAAACATAGTGTTTATGAAGGGAATTTTTTCTACATCATCATCGTTTAACCTGTGTAATAGTTCAGAATCATTTACTTTCAAATTCAGTTCTTGGCTTCTGGAAAGAAATTAAATTCGCATCAGTTATATTTTAAAGTCCGAATCTTACATCACAACGTTTCGAAACTAAATGTTGAAGTTTCTCATCAACATATTCAATTCAAGTCGTCTCTAGTCTTGTGCCACCAATGATATTCTCTGAATGAGTCGCATTTGACAGAAACGTTCGACAACATTGATTGCAAACTCGAGAATTACAACCTTTAGGACTCGAAAATAAATTTGTAAAAAATGTAATTTTATTTTATAATCCAGTTTCACACAATTTAATATGGATTCATTATATTTTTTGCAGAACTACAAGGAAAAGGAGGCTGGCAAAGTGGTTGTGTACACGACGACGATGGGCGTGGTTCGAGAGACGCACCAGGCGTGCCTCAAGGTGCGGAACATCCTTCGCACTTTGCTGGTTCGTTACGAGGAGAGGGACGTCTTCATGAGCAGAGAAACTCAGGCGGAACTACGAGAGAGGATGAGGACTGCAGACATCGTGGTGCCTCAGGTCTTCGTCGAGGGAGTGCACATCGGGGTGAGTAGAAATTTACTCCTAGATCGTCAACAAAAACAAAAATAAGTCATGTAACCTGTAGCTAGCTTTTATGAATGGCGCCCAGAAACGAAGCTAAATAGACCACTAATACAATTAAGATCTTGTACTATGTAGAATACCATTCTATTAATTTATATGGAACAAGAACTATTCAGTGTGAGGTTTAGCATTCCTTTTATAAGTATATATTATTGTAGTGATATTGGGTACTTGTGTGTCCGATATACTTTTTTTTAACAATATTTACCATCTATTTTATATACGTGTGGTCGTATTTTACCTTTCTGACGTATTTGTTAATCATATCAGGTTTTACATCATATTTAATTTCACTGATCCTATAAGTTTTTATTTTTTTACTCAATAATTATCAATTCATCTATTTATAAAGAATAGAACAGTGTTTTATATTTTTATCGTTGTACAAAAACACCATGTATCAGTCATATTAACTTTAATTTTTTTAAGGAAAGTTTTCTTTGTTAATCATAAAAACAATTTTCACTATTATCCTATGATCCTTCTACTTAAGATCGAAAGATAATTATTTCTCCCCGACGCTTGGATAAGACGCTATATGGAATTCGACATGCAACTCGTTTGCAATTCATTGTTGGCAAATGTCGGTTGTTGCCAAAACAACAGAGAGATGAAAAACAAACAATTCCACCAGTCAACTTCGCGTAATTTATTTCATTTCGCCTTCGCCTCTGAATGGATGCTGTAAGGCTTCTTGCCCCTTGGTGGGTGAGTGAATGGGTAATGGACGTGGAATTCAGCTCGTGTGGCTGTGCGCAGAGAAGCTTAGGTAATTGGCAGGGGGCTAATGAATATGACATGAGGTTCGGCTTATTGGATAAGGCAGCCCAGCCAATTCCACAAACAGAGCGTTATTGTCGTTAGGTAATTGTCTCTGACGGCTATTACCCGTCTTTCTGCATTTGCACCTGGTAAACATTGGTCCTCACGTATTTCACACCTCCTCTACAAATAAAAGTTAAATCGAAAACGAAACTCGGCGACGATAGTTAAACGCACCAAATATATAACAGATATTAAATGATATTGAGATAATATGCTTAACAAGTCTATCAAAAATACATCAAAACTAAATGTGGCAACGTCGACCTGCTCTCAGAAGGCTTGATGACCTAGAAACTTGTTTGAAAAAAGTACAATGTTATAAACAATACGAGGAGACAATCGTTTCAATTAAAAAAGTAGAAGATAAATAAAGCTAACATTTACATGTCATAATCGTTGTAGGGTTCCAGATAAATAACTATAATAAAATACAATGACTAAAACCATTTATTCTACTATTGATGAGATATCAGTTGACTTTCCTTAGAGGAAGGACACATTTTTAATATATCGGCCTTAATATTTATCATCTTATCGGCGTGAATTACGATGACGACTTTCCAGATTATCAGCTATGATGTTGCCTTATGTTGGTACCGTGCACTTGGGATTAGTTTGGACCGTCCGAATGGCTCAGAACTCACGACTTCGACAGTCCAAAGAGAAAAACTGGTATGATATCATCGTTATATTCCTGCTTCGTTACGGCCGTGCATAATTAATTGAAAGGTGGCCGTATCTACACACATTAAACAGCTGCAAGGTAATAAAAGGAATTTGGGAATTGGGATGAACGGAATGAAGACAGGGTTCTTTGTCGACAACTGATAAATACATTACTTATATATTTTTTTCTAATCCATTTCCAAATCTTTTAAATAGTCTGCTTTTTAAGAACCATTAACAGTTTTTTTTGTGATGAAGAAGAAGGAAGCGGCCAATGATAGTCAACAGAGTAAACGATCAAACTAATCGGTCATTTATTATTTAATTGGAGTTGATTTAAAAAGAAACAACTAAAAATTATAGTTGGATCTACAATGTGGTGGACCACCAGATACATCTGTGTTGTTGAGCAGGGCGTCATTGGTGGAACACTAATTCTTATTTTAAATTCGCTTATCATATATATTAATTTATATATTTATTAATCTTATATCTTTAATATGATAATAATAATAATAATAATAAGACTGAGGAAACGCTTACAACATTAAAAACCATTTCTTTCGGACAGATGTGAGTAAAAATGCGTACAGGAACGTTGTTGTATTGTTAATTAAAGAATTTATGATAAATATATTTTTATATATGTAAAACGTTACTGATCATACGATTGTTAAAAGCAGACTAAAAATTAAAATATTATTTAAATAGATTTCTTTTGCAATATTAATTCCAGTAACTCATCACATGTATTACGCGTCAGTAAGATGGTCACAAACAATGATCATGATCTTATAATAAATAGCTTTGATGCTTATAAATTCTTATGTACTTTTTTTTTATTTTACCAAGAAAGGGATGAGTTTGAACCTCCAGAACTAGGTGAAAATTCATTTCAATTCTACGGTTATGCTGGCTTTTAATCTGAGTATGTGACTATTTTCACCAGGCTTACTCATTGAGGATCAGCAATCATTGAATTATTCCTTGTTTCGCAATATTTTCATCCCATCAGATGTTTGGGTTCTAAATTTTACAATGTTGGATTCACTGAGTTAGCATGGACAAGGTTTGGGATTTATTTATTAGGAAAGCGAGTTGAAAGTTTCTTGTCTTTCTATAGTAGTTCACTCTTCATATTCTGCTTACTTATTATCTTAGTTGTCCACAAACTTTCTGTTTAATTACTCTTTCTTAAGATGGATGTCTCGCGATTGCGTCTTTTTCCCCTTTACGTAAGCCGCGGCGACCTAGAAACGGAAGCTGCTGGAGTCGTTTCCGCTAGACCGGAGTTCAGATCCTGTCCTTGGCACGGATCACGGGAGAGAGGAAACACACAAACCTCCCTCCACATACTCCAGTGAGCTGACACCGAAAATCTTAAACTAACAGAAGTTGACTTCCCTTCGTAGTTCCGGAAATCTGCGCTCTCAAATATAAATCCAAGAATTAAAATATATTTTAATATAACCCTACAGTTTTTTAAATAGTCTGAATAAGAAATTGAGACGGATTAAAAACTTGTGGGGTTAAATTACAAAATTAACAAAATAAAATCCTGCATACTAAATTTATAATCCTAAAAGAATATATATTTTAATTATTATTGTTTTAGAATAACAGGCTACATGAGGGTAATCCACATGATGGAAAATCCCCTTTAATAGCATTTGAAAGTGCTGATGCAAAAGGGTAGGAAGGTAGCCAAGGGTTAACTACGGCCCCCGTGCTACATTGTAAGGATCCTTCCCGGCATTCACCTAAAAGTGATGCAGAACAAACCCTAGAAAATCCTTATCAGGTAGGTCGGGCATTTGTTACTTGTCCCACGCCCTTCCGATGTCAAGACAAACTATTAAACATGCTTCGATGCGAATCAGATGGATAACATGTTTCAACAGCAGTCTATCTATTTGTTAAATGATAATTTATCCAGTATTTTCCTCATCTGTTCCTAAACACCGAATCTGAATAAATACAATTTAATGAAAGCAAGACTAAAGAAAAGGCGGGCTAATTTATGTAGGTTTTATCAGTGGAGAGGGGATATTGAGCCAAATGCCATTGTTCAGGGTCAGTCAGAAAATTCAGTGCTTCGTAAAAGATTTTTTCTTCTTCCCTCCAATACACGTCATGAATACGAATGAAATGTGGCTGCATGGGGAAAGAGACTTACGCGTTGATATTAATGCATCCTTTCATCTGCCAGAATGGAGAAAGTTATTCAGGGAAAATCTCGGAACGGCATAAATGAAATATGGGGGCCGCCTACCGCACTTCAGATCGAGTCTAAATCAGCGCTCGCAAAATGTGAGAAAATTGTGAATCCGTATTGCCATTTAGATTCAAGTTTGAAGACTGTCTTCAACGCCATTGAATATGGCCGATTCCTACCTAGATATTATTTTCATTTTTAAATATTTATAAAAGTGGCCGGTTTCGCGATTCTACTTGTTCGTATTGGAACAATAGAGAGGGTAACTAATTTATTAATACAGTTACGTATAATTTTCAATGATGCAATGACTTGATTTCTTATAAATTTTATTACCGATTATTAATATCGTACGAAACCACTAAGGTTCTCTCTGACAACAATAATTTCAATAAAAGAAATTACCAAGATAATTTACCGTGTTACTGTGACATAATCTAGACAGAATAAGATTATCAATGGTCAGAATCACAAGATTTTACATGCTAAAATGGAAATATGTTAGATAAATATATCCTGTGAAATATGTATATATATAACTTCAATATTTTGGCTTAAAATTTTTAATTATAATGTGGCATTAGTTGACAAAAAATTTCAAGCGATGGAATTTAACAATAATAATTTTTTAGGTCTATATATATATATATATATTATGAGCAAATATTGTACAATATTATGCCATAATACTGAAATTATTTAAACAAATTACTTAGGATCTGTATATTTATCTATCACCTTTTAATTTTAGCCTATAAAATTTGTGATTATTACCATTGGTATTCATAATTTTATTTTCAAATTCTGTCTTCATTTTGTCACTGTCACATTATTAATTATAATTTCGCAATGCGTTGTAAAGTATTACGTAAGATACTGCAGATGTAGTAAATCAAATAAATATTGAGGAATAAAATTTATTTCCTGTAACGTTCTGTAATTTCAATGTATAATAGTACAGTAAATTAATTATATTCATCAGTATTTGTTTTGTTTTACTACACATGAAAGAAGATACAAATAATGGAACATAATTCTCTAGTATTTTATAGTAAATTGTTTTCTGACGTTTTAGCCGCTTCATTTATGAATTGATTATTGATTTACATAGATTTATCATTCTTTAATAAATTATACACGTTATTAAGAAACAGTATAATAAAAATGGAAATTTAATTAACTTGTATTAGAAGTTTAATTAATACATCATGGCCAAAAGACAGAATATATTAAAATTAAAATTTACATTTACTAAAAACGTTTCCTCTCTATAATCAGGGACCTCTTCAGTTTTATATAATTAACAAATTATTATTTTAATTTATTTAAACTATTTAACATAAAAAAGTCTACTTCAAACAACTTCCAGAGCCGAAATGGACGTTTTGTATTAAATGTAAATTTTAATTTTAATTAATTATGCCTTTTGGCTATGATACATTAATTATATTCATAAATACTAAAATAACTTTTTTAAAAAATATCTAACTTAATTAATTGAAATTTGTTTACTCTCATGACTTTTTATCTCTAAATATCACAAATCGACAATTTATTCCTCAAATGCTATAAAAAAAATCTGACAATTTTTAGCGGCAGGGAAGAGTCTCGGAAATTACGCTGGTCGTTATAAGGTTCTGTTGCTGCTCGTCACACCTGTCACATTTTTTTTTCACGAATCGGCGCTGAAGAGAAAGCAAGGATAATTGGCAAAGACAAAGTTTTCCGTTGACTGTGCAAGGCTGTCAGGAATCGACGAGGGGAACCCGTAGTAAAATTGAAATCTGCATTCATTTCCCCGTACCTGAAAGAGACTTTTAGTGAATAGCAGTCAGGTCAAAATTGTCAAACGAACTATCACTTTTTATCAATTTGTTTGAAAATACGACGAAAAAAATCAAGGAGTACTGCTTAAACAAACACAACGCAGAACTGACTAGTCGTGTCAAAATATGATGCGCAGTCGCCCACTGGCCTGGGGTTTGTATCCGGAGTTCACTTTGGTACTAAAGCTTCGTAGTGGAAAATATATTCTGAAAACTGAAGCATGTAAATATATTTCCATCAATTGCGCCAAAAAGATCAAAGATAAGTTGACGGTGTGGTAAGAAGACGCGTCTGTATATCCCGATCGTAATAATATAATGCATGCTTTTACGAATGACAGTAGCGTGACATCATCTTGTCTCCATGTGGGAGTTCCCAACTGACGACAACGCTCCCCACCATCTTCTCCCTACTTCTACTGAGCACCTCAAGCACGCCATGCTAACCGTTCTTCTGCGATTTTCCCCCCTCCAGATTCTGGATTTACGTCCAGTCTGAGATATTTCAATCGATTATATCTGTTTCTTATGATTTTATTCTCGTGGTTTTCCTCGCCGATTCCCTCATAATCATTTTCTCTGGTACATCAATTTTTTATTCTGATGTATTATTTTCTTCATCACATCCATTGATAACATCGACAAAAACTTTGCTCTAGAATATCATCCTTGAAACGCATGAAGAAGACTGACAAGAATTTTTTATGATTAACTCCTTCAATTGTTCAAAGATACAAAAATGAAAAATTATATTTTATCAAACACTTGAACTTGTAATATTTAAAATTCTGCACTCATGGTTATATCTTCATCGAAATATATATAATGTCAAATGTGACATCATTAAATTTGCTCCTGCAAAATTTAGTTGTGATCGATCTACTGTTTTTCTTGGACCAGAATCCATCGGTGTTGTAATAGTTATTGTACAGAACTTTTTTTTTGTATAGGTGTGGCGAGGAATTGACGTCATCTGATGGGATGCTGGTTGGAAACCGGTCCGGAGATTCTCTGGAGATGAACTCTGCTCTCCATTTCCACAGCTACTTACTATACAAATCGCGTTAAACATCAAAGTTCGCTTGGACAACAGGTTACCGAAAAGAATGTAACGTGGTCCCGTAGACAGATGTAAACTGCTAGAGGACGAGAATATATATTACAAAACACTCAAAACACTAATAAACCAAAGACACGATGATTCCAACATATTTTAGAACTAAATAAGTAATTGAAGTTACTTACATTTTAACTAGACCTGCATTATATAGATTAAATATTATGAAAAATCGCGTCACTGTAAATAAATAGAATGAGGCATTTGAAACAAAAATATTTTCGTTGAGTTTTCACAAAAAAAAAATGGTATTGCTTTAACTGAATTAACGGAGAAATTTAACATTAATTAAAAGGTTTACATTCGAAAATTCTCATATACATTCAATGTACTTTGTTCTATATTTATAATTGCAGCATTATGCCAGACCTAACAGATGCAGGTATTTCTAGGGTTTTCCCTGCATTTCTTTAGGTGAATGCCGGGTAGGATCCTTAAACCATAGCCCGGGGGCCCTAGTAACCCTTGGCTACCTTCCTCTACCCTTCCGCATCACCCCTTTCAAATCCCTTCCTATGCTATTAAAGGGGAGTTGCCCAATGTGGATCACCCTCATGTAGCCTGTTGCCCTAAAAAAAACCAGCAAACTCCTCTCCCGCTATCGGAAGGGCGTGGGACAAGTACCCAATGCCCGACCTACCCGATGCAGGTTTTCCTAGGGTTTTCCCTGCATTTCTTTAGGCGAATGCCGGGTAGGATCCTTAAAATATAGCCCGGGGGCCCTAGTTAACCCTTGGCTACCTTTCTATACCCTTCCGCATCCCCCCTTTCAAATCCCTTCCTATGCTATTAAAGGGGAGTTTCCCAACGTGGATTACCCTCATGTAGTCTGTTGAACTAAAAAAAGTAATTTTAATGGTTAAAAATTCACTTGTCACATAGAAAACTAATAGTAATACAATTACAATGAGGAGGAAAGTTCCTCATTCCGGCATCGGAAAAATTATCATTTAAATGACCGTGTAAATAAAATAAACAGATTATACTTGACTGCGAGGCATTTTGACACCTTTTCAATTCAGCTTCACTGAATATTCTGTCGTATTCAAAAATATTCCTTTAGGCGAATGTGGTTGTGTGTCTACGTATACTTTAATTATACTCTTTGAAGATAATCTTACGAAAATACATTTCTCAGTTATATTCAAAAGCAGGTATAAATTTTAAACGTAGCCTATAAGATTAAATATATGAAAAGCTTCTCCTAAATTGAGAGTAAATCCAGATACAAAATTATTCAAGGCAATTGTCAGATTTGTATAACTGTAGCGAAATAGCAAGTAACGTCGAAATAAGATGCTCGGGTAGAACGGAGCTCACTTTAAGACGAACTTTTGTTACGGCAACTTGATAGTGTAAAAATAATTCTGAAACCATAAAAATATATAATGTTCATTTCTCGATTTGTTGCTCGTCAAAAAAAACATCCGTAAAGGTAAGAGATGATAAGTACACGGCGTGACAAGAAAACCTTCCTGCTGTCTGTATATCCCGTTCGTAATATTGTAATTAATGTTTTTAAGAATGAAAGTAGCGTTTCACCAGCGTATCTCCAAGGGACTGTTCCCCCCTGACGACAATGCGCCTCTCCAACTTTTCCGTCCTAATGCGCAATTTGCAAGCCTTGCTATATGTAAGGAACTATAGTTGTCTGTTTCACACATAATCGTAAATATCCGCATTGATAAAAGGATAGTTTAAACCAAAATTTATTTTCCTCACATTTGTTTTTTTTTGCGAAAATTTTCTTAATAATCGTACTTTTAATTATTAAACCTCGTCAAAACGTCTCGCTCCTTCTAAAAACAATAAAACTTCAACGTTATTTGTGAATACACGGACTGCAAAATTACGGGAGACGTGTGATTAAATTTCCCTTTCGTGCTTGCAAGATGATTACAGAGATCCCTAATTACGCAATGCGTAAGACTTGCGCTAATAATCTGCGAAACACAGAAAATAATAATAAAACCAAGGGAACGAAACCGTAAGATAAGAATTGTCTCATTCTGCGTTCACAGGAGCGTCACCCAGTTATTTGGGTGCTGAAAGTCGAGTGTGTGAGATTTCCAGACGCGTGTGTGTTCCGTGTCGTAACGCGTGCTCCTGGCATAACACTTGCACATCTCTTCCCGTCCATTGCGAACGAGGATTAGATTCTTATCCCAACACGCCAACTGACTTCCGCTTGCCTAAACACATCTGCTTCTTCGTCAGTCTTCGTGTTTGTTTTCGTGGAAAGCAACGGTTGATCAAGGTGCCATGGGATTTCCGTTCCGCTTTACAGACAGAATCCTGTCCGGAGGGAGAATCCCTCCATCTGCTTTTATTTTGTCCCTCGCTGGTATTGATATCGACTTTTTGATGCAGAAAAAAATACAGGAGCCATCAACGAAAAAAAAATGGGATATAGAGGACAAGAAAATCCTGTCGTTCGACACACTTAAAATTCACATATTACATTATTTGAAACGCAAGTCGTAACCATCGATCATCAGTATAATCTATTAATGCGATTAAAACTCGTCTGACACTCATTTAGACTTCATCCTGATCACTCCTCCAGTCGTCCATTTTTCTGATCGTAGTTTCCTGCGAACGAATTGATGGTGTTACCTTTTTAATTTTAATTATACTATATTATATATTATACTATAAGCGATATAATAAGAATAATATCCAGATACAGGCCAAATAAGTGATAATATAAATACCACACAACGCTTCTGGGATCCTTGGCCCTTCCTTCAGATTCTAAGAAGAGGCTAGAGCGACACAACTGCACTCGTTACTTGACAAAACTCAAAAGCGACGAAAACTCAATGACAATGGAAAAGCTGAAGGTTTAGCGTAATAATAAGGGATCGTAGCAGTTGTTGAGTTTCATAGTGTCTGTTTGTACATCAATTGCTGTGATGTTTGATTTAATGTGAAGCAACTCTGACATGAGTCTGGAATTGTTCCTGTTGTCAATGCCTATATACTTAGCATTTTGCCAATGAGATGAATGTTTCGAATTGATTATATGTTTGGAGAATTTTGATATGGTATTATACGATACGAGTATTACGGGAACGTTTTGTTTGGCCTATATAACAAGAATTAAATTTAAAGCAAGACATTTTGTAAACTACACAAAGTTTGCTGAAGGTGTCAAGTTGGTCGTTGTGGCATTAGTATTAGTAGATCTGTAAATGATGGATATTTGACAGTCTTTAAAAATTTGGAAGAATTTGTGACGTAGAAATTTGTAGTATGGGAGTACGAGAAAAAAATTTGAGGTGTTTGAGTGGGGCAACCAGTGGGATATTGGTCTAATTTTCATATGTTTATTAATAAATTTTAAAGGGTACTCATTAGAGTTTAAAATGTCTCGGACAATATTTATGTAGAGTTGGTGGGACTTGGAGTTAGAAAGTCTACAAGATTGTATACAACAGCTCTCGTTTTGTTTGGAGGATGATCAAAAAGGAAATTGAGAACACGCCAGTCAACATTTAATTGGATAATTGAAGCCTACTCAAAATCTTTTATGCAATGTTGCAGAATCCGTCTGTGTATGGGGAAATTCAGGTAACAACCTGTGCCCGGACACAGAAAAAACTGAAATAATAGCCGTATGAATACAGTTTGTGACCTCAGAATTTTTTATTTTACTAACCTTTAATAATTCGCCGATGGAAATATATAATAGGTCCACTAGACAAGACGAATATAATTATAAAGAAACTGTCAAAGTTATCTCTATCGGTAATTATGCGAGTATAAATGGCAATACGACTACGGAGTTTCGTCATGGCGCTGAAAGCCGACAGAGACACGGGAATGTACCACAGAAAAAAAAGAAATGGAATAAAGTTTTCAAAAAGGACGAAAAGGAAAACAACTCCAACAGTAGCAAATGAATAATCATATAAATAAAGCAATAATTACAGCAAAGAAGATTACGATGTCGTTTGCGGGATGACAGAGAGAAGAACGTTGACTAGTCTGCGCCAGTGCCGTCTATGTGGAAGTAATTTAAATAAAGTGGCATCGACATGTGGATCAAGTGCGTTTTTTTTTCGTATCTGACACCAGCGTTGCAACCAATCTCATCAGATCACCTTTAGTCCTGTTGTAGACTTTGGCCAGTTTTTGTCGTAATGGAGCGAGTGAAACCTGTGGTTCTTTTACAAATTTATAAGTTCTTTGGCTTGTATCTGAATATATTCTTTACGTGGGATAAAACATCATAAATAACAACAATGTACTACTGTCGACATTGTAAAGTAAAAACATATTTATCACAGCTGCATAGAGGTTGGAAGAGTTACAGTAAATATTTAAAGTCATGAAAGTTTTAAGGCTGTACAAAATGGCGGAGGACGTAACAGTATTTTTTTTTATCTTCTGTTAAAATTGCGATATGGAAAGCGCGTCGTAACAAATGCACCCACGGCTGTAAACTTACGGAGAGATTATAATCAAAGGGAATTGGTGTGGCAGGGTGAGGTTTTTCTTTTACTCACGATGATGACACAAATAGCCCGTGAATTACTTACACAGTTGTTGGTCGATGCAGGATCACGTTTCGAGGTGGATGCAAAGAAGCTGATCTGCCGGTCGCCGCAGCATCTCGTTATTGAGAAGGTCACATTTAAATGGCAACGGCTGTCGCAACATTCCTGGCTATAAACCTAGCAGCAATCTGCATACAAAGAACGTGGATGGTTGGCACACCTGCGTCTCGCGAACAATACCGACGATCTTGGAGGATTAAACCGTTATCGTCGTTCACCGGAGGAGCTCATTATTACGGCTCCCCCTGTAACGAGAAAAGCAGAGGACAGTCTTAATTAGTAAGTTACTCAATGTTAGTTTGCGGCGATGCCATATTCCATTGCTTCGCTGGGCTGCGTTTAAAAACAACGGCTCAAAATTTTCTAGGAAAATTTTTGAAACTCAAACCTATATATTTTCCATTTCCAATTTTGAATGTTGTAATTCTGTTGAATTAGGTTGCAATAAAAATCGAAAATGTGTATCGGATATATTCAATTTATATAAAAAAATTATTTATATAAAAATTCAACAGCTAAAAATTTTCAGGGAAAATTTTTGAAACTCGATCCCATATATTTTCCATTTTCAATCCTAAATGTTATAATTCTGATAACTTAATTTACAATAAAATGCGAACATCTGTATCGGATTTATTCAATTTATATAAAAATTATTTATAAAAAAAACAACGGTTCAAAGTATTGAGGGAAAATTTTGAAACTTGAACCCATGTATTTTCCTTTTGCAACCCCAAATGATATAATGCTGTTGAATTATTTCACAATAAAAAATTTTTGATACTCGAACCCATATATTTTCCATTTCCAATCCCGAATGTTGTAATGCTGTTGAATTAGTTTACAATAAAAATCGAAAATCTGTATAGGATATATTCAATTTATATAAAAAATTATTTATATAAAAAATTATTTATATAAAAAAATTATTTATATAAAAACTTATTTATATAAAAAACTTATTTATATAAAAAAATCAACCGCTAAAAATTTTCAGGGAATTTTTGAAACTCGAACCCATATATTTTCCATTTCCAATCCCGAATGTTGTAATGCTGTTGAATTAGTTTACAATAAAAATCGAAAATCTGTATCGGATATATTCAATTTATATAAAAAATTATTTACATAAAAAATTATTTTTATAAAAAAATTATTTTTATAAAAAAATTATTTTTATAAAAAAATTATTTTTATAAAATAATTATTTTTATAAAAAAATTTTTATAAAAAAATTATTTTTATAAAAAAATTATTTTTATAAAAAAATTATTTATATAAAAAATCAACAGCTAAAAATTTTCAGGGAAAATTTTTGAAACTCGATCCCATATATTTTCCATTTTCAATCCTAAATGTCATAATTCTGATGACTTAATTTACAATGAAATGCGAACATCTGTATCGGATTTATTCAATTTATATAAAAATTATTTATAAGAAAAACAACGGTTCAAAATATTAAGGGAAAATTTTGAAACTGGAGCCCATGTATTTTCCTTCTGCAACTCCGAATGATATAATGCTGTTGAATTATTTCACAATAAAAATCGAAAACTGTATCGTATTTATTCAATTTATATAAAAAAAATTGAGAAAAAAAAACAACGGCTAAAAATTATCAGGGAAAATTTTTGAAACCGGAACCCATATATTTTCCATTTCCAATCCTGAATGTTGTAATGCTGTTAAATTAGTTTACAATAAAAATCAAAAATCTGTATCGGATATATTCAATTTATATAAAAAAATTATTTATATAAAAAATTATTTATATAAAAAATCAACAGCTAAAAATTTCCAGGGAAAATTTTTGAAATTCGATCCCATATATTTTCCATTTTTAATCCTAAATGTTATAATTCTGATGACTTAATTTACAATAAAATGCGAACATCTGTATCGGATTTATTCAATTTATATAAAAATTATTTATAAAAAACAACGGCTAAAAATTATCAGGGAAAATTTTTGAAACTCGAACCCATATATTTTCCAAATCCAATCCCGAATGTTGTAATGCTGTTGAATTAGTTTACAATAAGAATCGAAAATCTGTATCGGATATATTCAATTTATATAAATAAAATTATTATTTTGCCTCTACAATGTTTAGAATCGAGTTCTTTCATTACTTTTTTTTACGTATCATCAAATACAATATTTGTCCCATTTAGTTTGCTTTTTACAAAGAAAAGGGCTGATATAAAATACTTAGTCTCCCGTTTTGCTCCGTTCCCTTCAGGATTTCTCCTTGTTACGAATTTTGCCGCTACATTTTTTATACCCTCTCAAGTGACTTTATTATCCCATAATGATAGTGGAACCCGACAACCTAGAGTCGAATTCTAAAATTTTGTCGAACAAGAGAAGTGAAATCCAAGTCACGTGAATAACTGCTAACTTTTTATCAGTACCCTCATCACAAAATTTAATGTTTTCCGCCATTTGGATACCAAATCCCAATTTAGCTGTGCGTTGATCGTGATCTGAGAGTAGTTTATATTGGATTTTTTTTTAAGTTGTGGACAAAATTATTCTGTCAAAAGTAGGGAAGAAAGTAGCCGTTCAATATTCCTGCAGAAGAAGTAACGGAATGTATGAAATGAAAATGCTTGATCCTGGAATTATTGACGAAAAAATGATGGACCCCAGCCCTGTATGCACAATTTTAATCTCGTTTCACAAGCTAGTGATTAATTTATTTTATTTATTAACAGGTAATTTATTTGAGATTTCTGTTCCATTTCTGTTGTTTTGTTCTTCGTATTAGCGGATTAAATCTCTGTCGGCGTCATGAACGGTCAGAACTTTGGCTTCACTCGGTTGAGCGAGAAGTTTCGCCAGTTGCCTAGGCTTCGCACTGCAGTAAAGTGCAGTGGAGTCGTTAAAGCTGATTTACAACGGAGGAACATTGGCCATAACAAAGGGACGTGCGTCGTGTCTTGCCTCCCACGTGGCGAATTCTCTGCCCAACAAGTTGGCTAATTCCCCAAACAACGTGGGTCGGACCACACCTTGCTCCGACTGCACTGGTAGACGATAACTGCGGCAAAGGTCGTGGATACCGTAAAAGGGTTTTATGAGTCTGAAAACTGCGTGCTGATATGGTGGCGATGATAAGCGGGATACGACAGCCTGGTAGGTCAATGAGGCTTACTCTAATATTGGCCTTACTCAATATACCTATAATATATTATTTCAGATATGTCTACCCATATTTCATTAAATAATTTTCCTAAAATATTTACAGAGTTGTTTTCATTTACAGCTTACTTTTATACACCACTTCCTATAAAAAAATGATTTAATCCAATGCTGTTTATCCATCCACTGTTGCTTATGACTCCTTGAGTTCAGAAATTTCCTTTTTTCCCGGATTCTCCCATTTAACTTCCAGATTCCGTATATATATTGTAGTAATTAGTAATTAATCCATTGTTATAATTGCAAAGTAAAGGACTCATTATTAGACTACATAAAGCGTGCACCGCGACACAGGGCGGCGAGACAAAAGAACCATTGTTGAGACGTACGCAGTCAAAAATTCTACGAGACGAACACACAGTCAGCGAGGAGGAGCGAAACGAAAAGGTTCCAAGTTAAAATTGAACAAAAAGTTTTCAGTCTGTAATTCATCGAATAAGGTTACAGGAAAGTTTCTCAATAAGTAAAGCCAAAAGCAGTAACCTAATAATTTCCTGCCGCAGTAAAAATTTCACAAGTAAAGACTGTTGCAAATGTCATCGAGAGGAAGTTGTTAACAATCCATCTAATCATTAATCCGGAAGGAGTTGCAGTTTCCAGTTTCCAGAAGAGAGACCCAAAAGTTTCGACAAGTGTTTTGTAACCAATTTAAATTCAGTGATATCCCCAAAAACGTGTGCACAGAAAACCCCAAAATTGAGACCTGGTCGGCCGTAAGTAAAAGAACTCTAAATTTATTTGTAAACCATTTCTTTAAGATACGTCAGATCGTTCTTCAATTATTTCTTTTCTTTAATTATTTCTTTTCTTCAATTGTTTTGTTAGATAATTTAAATTCAATTCACCCATTTATCAAACCCAGTAAAGACCCTGAGATTTTAAATATTAATGTGTAATTTTATATTATATAACTTCATTAATAAAATTGTTTAATTTTCAAATAAATATTTTTATTTAGCCACTTTCTTTTTAATTATTTAGACGCCATTTTTAAGCTGTTTA
Organism: Zhengitettix transpicula; assembly: GCA_037074705.1. Lineage (NCBI taxonomy): Eukaryota > Metazoa > Arthropoda > Insecta > Orthoptera > Tetrigidae > Zhengitettix > Zhengitettix transpicula. The sequence goes on from CM073593.1 coordinate 74,239,452, forward strand.
TTACAATATCTTGTATTACATCTGTAATAATCATCCTACTTCCTCAAGGAATTAATATTATTGGCTTTAGTGATCTTTGACGAGATTTTTCATTTTTCATGAAATACAAGCAGTTTATGCCGCAGTGCGGTGATTAATATTCAAATAATGATTTTTACGATCATTACTGAATTAATACGTAAAACGTCTAGCAATACAATCATGTTATAGAAATGCTTGATATCAAATTTACAATATTTCAATAATTATTATAAACGAATATAAATGGTTTCTCTAAATAGCAGAAATATTATGATGGAAGGTACAGATAATTACATTTTGGCGGTTTATTATTTCAGAGTATCAGAAAAATTAAGTTTAACGGCCAAGTTTCGTACTTGCAGTGTTCTCTTTATTTCCGTCTTAAAAGCAGAATCCCATCGAAGACTCTGGGATATTGGAGAGCATTCCCTTTCGGCCGTGATGGTTACTGCCTTCCTTTGAATTGTTTCTACTTTTCGTAAACCGAGCCTTCTGACCCCGGACTCCTTTCACTTACATTGTTCCGTTATTTCCTCGTTTTCTCGCCCGATCACGGCGAGGCTGAAGAATTCCTTTCTCATGGCCAGAAAATTCAGATAAACGTTCATAAAAATACACTATAACTTAAATTTACATGTATACAATCGTGAGCCTTTTCTTTATGTGCCTAAAAATCTATTAGTTTCCTTTTCCCCTTTCGACAAAATTCACTAAATAAATGGTAATGAGAGTAATGTTATACTCTTTGAGCATACGCTAAGTGTTAAATAATTTTTGTATTACTTCAATTCTAATGACAAATAAATATGAAGTTCAATATCGAAATCTCTTCGAATTTTAATAATAACACAATAAAGAAGTAAATATCCAGGGAACTTATTTTTGGCTGTAACCTACACATCCGAACTTTGCTGAACATTAAGTCATTAATTACTTTATAAAATCTGAGTGAAGTCTAAATACTGCGATAATAACATCCAAGAAATAATTATATTTTTTAAAACAAATGAAGTAACGAAGAAGAATAAGAAGGTGTAGATAGGCTATGTATAGGGTAATCTAAATAGTGAACACTCCCCTCTTATAGCATAGGAAAGCGATTAAAATGGGGGATGCGGTAGGCTAGAAGAAGGTAGTCAAGGGTTAACTAGGTCTCCGGGCTATAGTTTAAGGATCCTACCCGGCAATTCGCTTAAAAGTGATGCAAGGGAACCCCTCTATAAAAACCTGCATCAGGTAGGTCGGACATTTGCTAGTTGTTCGACGCCATTCCGATGGCGGTAGAGGAGTTTTCTGTGGGGTCGCAGCTTTCCCCTCGCCGTGCCTTGACCAGTTTAGGAGGCAGCTGGCCGACTGTTCCAATAGGAATAGCGGACAACTCTTACTTTTTTGAGTATATATACTTGTAATGTATCAAATCATATATAAGTTCTCTATTTTCTTAGATATTTAAACCACAGAAGCATTCGGCGCCTTTGCCTTAATATTTTTTTACATTACATTACAAAACATTTTCATACCTGGCATTAACTGTAATTACTAATGAAAATGTAATGTAAAAATTAATTATTAAATTTTTATGTAAAATTATGTACGTATGATTGATGTTTATTAAAAGCTCCTGTGGTTTAAATATCTAAGAGAATAAAGATATTTTGAGAATTTAAACGTGGTTTCATACATTTCAAGGAAATTATTATAAACATATTTAATTAGTGAATTTATGTATATTTTGTTTCTATGGGGTTGTTACTCAAAAAATGACAAAACGATCGTGCTTCAATATTAATTGAACAAACCTAACAAAAATTACAGGTTTTTTTTAAAAAAAAGCAAAGAATTTAATGTAAGAGACACTGACGCCTGAAGATGGATGCACATTTTCAAGCAATTATTCGCCAAGGGAAACATACAGTGTTTGATATTACTTCTTGACGTTCTTTCTAAAACCAATGTTCAATATCGAGACATTCTTATTGGTGCGTTGATCTTGGTTGTATTTGGGGAATCATAAACGGACGAAAATGGATTATTGAAATAGCTTAAACGCAGCCAACCTAATTTTCGAATATTTAGGCTGTAGTAATTACCGCGTGGCTGTAGTCACAAGACACGTGTTCGTGCACAGAGCGTTAATACGCTCGTTTGACGATCTTCCAGCCTGCTGATCTGGTGATGAGCGTCAAAGAAGACTTCCAGCAACGTCACTCAGGCCCGAACACACCAACCACTGCACCACTTAACAGTAGTTTGGACCCTTACTGCATAATCCTTCCAGAGTTGACTTTCCCCGTTCTGTTATGGCTGATTAATCGAATTTACTCGCTTATATTAATTAGTTGTCCAGTTTTTCTTCCCAGACTCTTAGCATCATTTATCAGTGGAAGTATGAAAGTACAGAAAGTCATTTGTGGCGGATGTAGATAACACGAGTCAGAAAAAAGTGAATTGATGTTACTTAATCAAGTTTCTATTATTTTTTTTTGTAAGACACTAGAAGAAATTTTCACTTTGAACATTAATGCGAATTTTAACACATTTGAAGTCTACAATGAAATATAATTTAATTCCTAATTTTGAACATGTTCAGAGGTATATAATTATAAGAGGACTATCCAAGGGCAATTTTTGGTCTCAATCATACAAATCTAGAGAATGTTTAACTTTCCTCGTCGGTAACTGACTTTCCAAGAATTTCAATAAGTATTTGTTAGCAACAGGTTGCTTCGGTGGCAAGTACAACTCTCTCACTATTGTTTATAACTTGTTTCCAATTATATGTCGTCAATGTTAAAAAATTATACGGCTGGAATCAAGAAGAGCCTACGATAGGATTCTCTCGCAGGTAACCTGCGAGGGATGTTCTCTCGCAGGCAGAACCTTTTAGGAGAGATACGAAGGGGCTAGCTTTGGGTATGCCTTTTCCTCTCCGTTTTTGAACTAAGGTTCCCACAAGCCAAGGCACCTTGGGCCTGTTTTGAGAGGTGTATGTTCCGGGGTCGCAGACCTTGGGCGTACGGTAAGAGTTGTCCGCTATTCCCATTGGAATAGTCGGCCAGCTACCTCCTAAACTGGTCGAGGCACGGAGAAGGGAATGCTGCGTCCCCACAGCAAACTTCTCTCCCGCTAATGGAAGGGCGTGGGACAAGTACCCAATGCCCGACCTACCTGATGCAGGTTTTCCTAGGGTTTTCCCTGAATTTCTTTAGGCGAATGCCGGGTAGGATCCTTAAAATATAGCCTGGGATCCCTAGTTAACCCTTGGCTACCTTCCTCTACCCTTCCGCATCCCCCCTTTCAGATCCCTTCCTATCTATTAAATGGGAGTTGCCCAACCTGGATTACCCTCATGTAGCCTGTTGCCCTAAAAAAAAAAATAATAATAATATATACGGCCCGGTCTGCGAGTGCTATTCTCTCGTAGGCAGTACCTGCGAGGGATGTTCTCTCGCAGGCAGAAGCTGCGAGGGCTGTTCTTTCGCAGGCAAAACCTTGTAGGAGAGATACGAAGGGACTACCTTTGGGGATGTCTTTTCCTCTCCGCTTTTGAACTAAGGTTCCCACTAACCGAGGCACCTCGGCCTGTTCTGAGAGGTGTATGTTCCGGGGTCACAGACCTTGGGCATACGGCAAGAGTTGTTCTTTGTTCCCATTGGAATAGTCGGCCAGCTGCCTCCTAAACAGGTCAAGACACGGAGAAGGGAATGCTGCGTCCCCACAGAAAACTCCTCTCCCGCTATCGGAAGGGCGTGGGACAAGTACCCAATGCCCGACCTACCCGATGCAGGTTTTCCTAGGGTTTTCCCTGCATTTCTTTAGGCGAATGCCGGGTAGGATCCTTAAAATATAGCCCGGGGGCCCTAATTAACCCTTGGCTACCTTTCTCTACCCTTCCACATCCCCCCTTTCAGATCCCTTCCTATCCTATTAAAGGGGAGTTGCCACCATATGGATTACCCTCATGTAGCCTGTACCCCCAAAAAAGATTATACGTATTTTAACATATTTCACACTCTTATGCTGCGACTTCTTTTACTTCACCAAATACCTCCCATCATAGTTGTTCATTACCTGTCGAAGGTTCCTTGAAATAGTGTAAGTCCCCTTATCAAAAACACATGTGTGAAGGAAATTTTGTTGCCTGAACATTCGCTTGAAACATCAGGAGGCATAAGAAATTCCCCAAAGGAAACTAAAATTAGATTTAAGATTTGTTCAGTACAATCTGAATCGCCTAACGTTCTTGAAATGTCACAAATATATGTTTAAAAAATAAGTGATGATTTTTTCCGAACCTTCTGTGATGTAGAGGTCAGCATCGCCGCCTCGGATCACAGAGATTCCGAATTCGAAGCCCTGAATGTTTGCATGATCGCGTCATGGTCAGAAGACTGAAGGGGAATCTCGACACTATGATCACGTTTCACCCTTAAATTGAGAATGTGTCATGTAAGCTGACGGTTTGGCAATCGTCCCAGTAAGTCATTGTTCTAAATGGGTTGTAGCACCAAGGAGAAGAAGATATTATTTTTGGGAAAGGGTTAAAGAACTTTTTACGACTGGTTACCCTGTGAGCTGATCCATTTGCAAACTGCTTACGGCAACTGATATTTTATAGAGTTGTCGTAAGCAGTTTGCTGATAAATGAATCATTTTTATTTTATATATGAAGCACACTGCTTTATATATGTTTTTATTTCTACAGGAATTAAATGTGTAGCTTGAAAAAGCGGCTCGTCGCAACGTTTTCTTCTTTTATTAGTCGTGAACCATTCTGGTATCGAAACACAGAGATCTCACATGCCCCTTATATTTTCATTAAACTCGTTGATCACTTGATTAGAGTTTGTGTAGCACCCGTTGTTTTATTTCATAACTGTGATCCCAATCTAACCGTGTACCATCCAGATAAAGCTTTGTTGTCCGCTCAGGAACATTACACAAGGCCTTGGGGTGGGATCCGTAAGTTGATGATGTCTGTGGTTTGCACACCACACGAATGCCGCGCGGAATATTTACCCTCAATTTTTATAGTTCCGGGCAGCATTGTCTGCTCGTATTATGCGGAAGAGTTCACTTTTGTGGAATGTCTGTGCATCTGACTGCCGCTGTTTTATTTAATGCGTGCAGACGGGCAGTAATTCTATTCACGTCTGGCTATTAACACGGATCCTCCTCTCAGATGTAAAGCGTGGGCGCGTGTTCACGCATTTCTGGAACTTTGACACCACTTCGAGCTGCTTAAAAAAAAAAAGCTCTGACCGCGCTATTAAAGCTTCATGCTGCCTGAAATATTTAGAAATGGATGCTCACGCGAGTATCGTTAAAATATGGACGCTGTCGTGAAAATTATTTTACACTTGTGTTAAGAAGTGACTTTCCTACTCTCATTGATATATTTATTTTCCGTGCGTTGGTACAAAATCATAATACAAAAAAATATAAAAATGTATGTTTATGTTTTTTCGCCTGTTATTAACTTCATTAAATGCAAAACCTGATCAATCAAAGAACATTCATTGAAGGAAAATCATTTAAAAAACCACCAACGTTTCTTTGATTGTGACTCAACGGATAAAATGCACAAATTAACAATTTTGTTTCCGAAAATAATTGAGGTTTAACGATAATACAATTTTTGAAACTATTACACATTATCGAAATGGCAACTGCAAAAAAAAATGGTTGCGTTTCATCAGTTTAGTGTCATTTTTATTTCGTCTGCTTCAAAAAATGGTATTATTTTAAGATCATATTCTTTTGCGATTATATCTGATAATTTATGCGCTTTTTCCGTAAAGTCACAACCTGACGAAGGTACAAATATGTGTCGAAACGTTTCTGGGGTTTTAAATTATATTTTCACGAGTTAATAACTGTAGTCTACTTCATCGCAAAAAAACTTGTTTTTATATAACAAAGAATATGTATGTATAATTTTAAGATACAGCATAACTACTAAATTTTAAACTTGAAATCTTAGAATATTGGCTCCAATTACAATTTTTCTAAACACTGAGAAATGAATTTTTAAAATCCAACAACTGAAGGGGTGAAACTTTGTGTTAATATTTTTTATTCACATTTTATTATATATATAATATTTTAATGTAACAACTCGCTATCAACACATGAAATAAAGTGAGTCATTCCCATTTTTTTTACAAGTTCCATATCCTTAGTAGATATTATTTTCGGGCTTTACAAACTATCGGTCTAAGTTAGGACACATTTCAGGATAATATAAATTGAAAATAAATTCATAGCGAGGGTAAAGAAACGAATAAGATGAAGGAAATCGGCCAAAGACTAATTAGGAAGCCAACACTTCTAATTGTGTATAATACAAAGATGTAGCAAAAATAATAATGTCGACTAATTATTCCACACCGTTACCACAAAGGTTCAATTCCAAACTCCATACACAGTGCGAATATAAGTTATTGTTCATAATACAACTATTATACTATTTTATACGGTTCATTTGTTGTCTTATTCCTTTATAGGGCATGTCAGCTTCTGTTACACAATTTCCTTGACAGTAAAATCCTTAGCACATTAAATAATTTTGGGATTCAGGCTTAACGAATAATGGAATTATTTTCCTGAAGAATTGGGACACAAAGTCCAGAGTTTGGGACGGTGGTTTTAACCTTAATTCATTTGCGAGTTCTAAGAGTTGATAATGCCTTTCCGATTACAGAAACCTGGTTTGCTGTAGCCTCTGTTGCCACGTCTCAGTCTGGTGATGTTGACTCGGAAACGTACTCAGTTCCGCTTCGTCGATACGAGTCAACCAAAAGAATTCACAACTTGTCAAACCTCAACGTTATTCATATGCTGAAAATAGTCAACTCAGAAGCTTTGGCCATCAGGTCGAGGCGATACAGCTGTGTTGGTTAATACGGGAAATTTGAATAGATGTTGTCGGTATCAGACTTAATCACTATTTAACGACAGGCGGTGATCTGGGACGTGAAAAGATTCCTGAAATGTGAGTTACTCAAGCCGGGCCGTGGCGAGTGGAAGTTTCGTAAGCGAGGCCAACACGCGAGGAATTTCCTGAAAGGGAAGGACCATGATCTCTTGCGGGTAAAAACTCGCCCCGGACGGGTTGAACGACAGCATCCGTGACGCAAAAGATCGCCTCGGGGATTCGACTGGATTCGCCAATGGGAGAGTCGGAGTCTGGACAGAAAAAACGGGGCTGGATGAAAGGTTCTCATTAGGCCTGGCATGCTTCAAGTACTCTGCATTCCTCATTGAAGGTCGGTAATTGATCCGGCGAGAATGCGACAGATTATTTCTCGAAACACGATTTTCTTATCTGCAGCAGTACTGTCAACAATGTTGGCAATGTTCGTGGACTTTTTTCCTACTCTCTAACGTGCTGGCCTCGACAAGTTGGACAAAAACTCTTATTTATTGGCATCGTTTCAACCGCGAACTCTTTCTAGGCTTGTTGATGAAAGTACAGACGAGGATTCTTAATTAACTGTGATGTGAAGCTTCCAGAACGCCTCCAATGTCTGCAGCCCACGTAATCTCTTCAACAAACACGCTGATCAAGAGCCTTACGGTTCTCGAAGGCACCAAGAATTCTCGATCCACTAAATATTAAAAAGTTCCTACTACATCAAAATACCAATCGAGTAGTTTGGAGAAATGAACAGATACTGGAGTTTTGGATAATGTTACTAAAATTTAAATAAAGTCTACAGATGTTACGCAGTATAAATGTTTTTTTAGCGCGATTAAGTTCTCAGATGGTTGTTATTGACATAACATTGAAGCAAAATTCTTCTGATTTATTTTTACGAACTACTGTCCATTTTGTGTTAATAAAATAGTCACACAAAATTATATATCTTAAAACAAAATTATATTTATAATATATAATCAAATACTTTATTATATAATTGCTTTAAGCAGAAAATTTAAAATAATATAAATCAATATCCAAAACATTCTCATTATAGGATTGTTTAAAATACAATGTGCTCTATTATGCATTACCACAAACATATATTTCAATCGTGAGGTTCTAGAAGGAATTTATTAATTAAATCAACGCAACAAATATCGTTGTTAAGTAATTCGAAAATAATTTTTAAATCCTTAGAGCAACTTTCTCATTCTAGATATGGGATTTTCAATGCTGTAGCTATACTTTAATAATTATGGTTTTAAAATGGGTTGGGCAAATTAATTCTGTAAGATATGGTTCTTAAAATTTTATCTTGCACTGTTTTATAATATAAAACTAATAATGGCTGTCTGCATCACAAAAATAAAGTTTAATGAAAATTTACGGTCTTTCATATACAAATTTGACATCTAAAAGACTAAAATAAATACTAAAGCGAACTTTATAACCAAATGTCAAATTGTCTACGTTTTGATTTAATGGATAAGAATATCAACTTAAATATTAAATATATGTAATTATAATAATTGCTCCAATTAATAAATAATAACAAAATTAATTGATTTGAATTTTTGTGACTGAATGCCAACAAAAACTCTCCAGAAATCCCCATTATTGTATTATAAGCTTGTTAATTACTTTTCCAATTAAAAGGTATTATTCATTGCGAAAACGACATACGCAAAGAATTTGTCATTTAAAAGTCAGCGAACCTCAATATATTCTCAAATATCAGTCAGTTTATTGTGACAATCAAGTATTAAGCATTTTAATTCACCATATTTTAAACATGTCATGTAATAAAATATTTATTCACAGAATATATTCAATGAGAAGCATTTCAATTACATAGGAAAATTATTTTAGGTTAACATGAAGTACTTATGTCCACGTTTGGTAATTCGTGTCTAAAAAATATTCCTCAACTGGTATTACAGAACGAAAACATTTCAAATCAAAATTTAGTTTATTTTCTCTAAAAATGTTCTTGAACAAAAGTTGTTCTCAAAGTAATTTCTTTAATATTAGTATTTTATACGTAGAGAATAAAGTAGTAATGGCGCTAAGTCACGGCAAAAGTATATTGTTTTGGAATTAAATTATATATTAGCATGATTCGTAAATACATATGAGGATTTCTTAAAGGTATTTTATCAAATTGGGATTTTATTGCACCCATCCACATTTTCCCGCTACCGATACTGAAATTGGGACTCGAATAATATATAATATAAATCTAGACTGATATCATTTCAATATAGATATTTAAAACTCTTACAATCTTAACTGAGGTTGAAACGTCACAGTTGATTCGCTTCACAAATATTCGTATTCTCGAATCATTTTAAATGCAGCTTCTTGTATAACGTAGCGACAAACTTCCACGCTTTAAATTGTACGTGTAGTTCGTTTTTGGACGGGTTTTCCAGAGCAGAGGACCAGCCACGTTCGTTACAACCGACATCGGAGAGCAGAGTGGCGAGAGCAAAGTTAATTAGTGACACCAACATCAGTGTTGTTTTCGCAATGACATCAGAGGGCGGACGGTCTTTGTGTGCGATGAGCAATTACTAACCATGCACTCCCTCCTCTCTATCTATCTATCTATCTTTCTACTTCACTAATGAAACTAGTCCACGGGGCAAGCTGCTGTGGCCAAAATAAAATCTCCATACCTTCAATTATCCCTGCATTTACATATGTCCTTTGTGCGTGTGTGTGTGAACGTGAAAGTAGCCTTTTCATCCGTGACTCTTTAATTTGGCGATCCTCACCAAACGGCCGTGAAGTTTAGATCGTTGCGAGGTGCACAACTAAATTAGACAGAAATTGTTAAAATTTTAACATCACTTCACCCAAGTGAACGCACTTCCAACACAATATTTCAATTCATAATAAAAAAAAATGGCTGAGTCAAAATTGTACCTGATTTTTAGTGTAACAGGCTACATGAAGGTAATTCACATAGTGGCAACTCCCCTTTAATGACATTGGAAGGGGGGATGTGGAAGATTAGAGGAAGGACCCCCGGGCTATAGTTTAAGGATCCTACCCGGCATTCGCCTAAAAGTAATGCAGGACAAAGCCTGGAAAACCTGCATCAGGTAGGTCGGGCATTGAGTACTTGTCCCACGCCCTTCCGATAGCGGGAGAGTAGTTTGCTGTGGGGACGCAGCATTCCCTTCTCCGTGCCTCGACCAGTTTAGGAGGCAGCTGGCCGATTGTTCCAATGAGAATAGCGAAACAACTCTTACCGTATGCCCAAAATTTGTGACCCCGGAACATACACCTCTCAAAACAGGGGAGGGGGCCTCGGCTTGTGGGAACCTTAGTTCAAAAACGGAGAGAGGAAAAGGCATCCCCAAATGTAGCCCCTTCTGTCTCCCCTACAAGGTTCTGCCAACGAGAAAACATCCCTCGCAGGTTCTGCCTGCGAGAGAATAACACTCGCAGACAGCTACAAGACAAGAAATTGTACCATTTGGATCCTGTGAATTAATTCGACTCTGTGCTTCAATAAAACGGTATCTGCGTTTTCGTGTTTCAGTACAGATCAACAATGGATCTATTTTTCTTTTACAGATAAATAACCTATTTTTCAGTACTTTGACCTTTAGACTTAGCCGTTATCATCTGTAAATAAAAATACCGTTAATCACAATTTAAAGTCCCCGATATCAATTTGAACAAAACGTAACAGATAATACAGGGAATATTAACATATGCCACATCATATATATATCAAGTATTAAAACACGACAGTAAAAATAGTTAGATCAATAATTCGCCAAATAACAGACAAAACTAAGTGCTAAATAAATACCACTAAACGTTTCTGCAATTCTTTGTTGCTACAGTCAGGCGTTTCAAAAACGCAACGATTGCAGAAACATGGTTTGGTATTTATTTAGAACTTAGTTTTGTCTCTTATATGCCTAGTTATCAAATTAAGATGCTTTTAACACAGAAGTTTTATATTTTTATTTTAATAAAAATAAACTCTATAAATAAAAATTAAAGTCTGTTTTGAAAATTAATAATAAGAAAAATACAGACAAGAAAGTGATTATATAAATACCACATAACGTTTCTGGAACCCTTGTTCATTTCTTCAGGTGTTGACAAAACTCAAACTCTTTTGTCTGTATTTTGCTATTTTTCTTACTATTAAAAATAAATATTGTCGTTCAACCAGCAATATTCGAAAGCAGCTAGCGAGGGCTCTAATTCAGTCTCCAGTTCATATTTTTATTTTGTAAAGTATTATCTCACCACGTACCAATAATTTTATGAATTATTCAAACAACGGTACGTTGAACGAGTCACAACAATTTTTTTTTTCTGTAAATGTTTGTACAAGTTGATGTGAGGGATTTTTAATTAGGATTGTATCTGTTTTCATTTTACAGATTTAAGTGGATAAATAATCCGAAAGCTAAAATTAATAAATATATATATATATATATATATATTATTGCGACCTTTATATATTATACGATCGTCTCTATCAAATAATAATAATTACATGTCCCTTTTACACGGATTTTGTCGTAGTGGGAGACGCCGAAACATGATACAAGCTCTTCATTCAAATTAAAAGTCGGAAAGTAAATTTTTGCAATATGGACGAATAAGAGAGACCACGATGGTGATTTTAAAATTAATTATTTTTACAAATCAATGCCTGTATGGTGTCATATTAAATCTTAATCTTTCCTAGTGTAAGCATGTTCTACTGCAAACGAATGCCTTAATTTCTTAGAAATTCTAGTGACGTAAGGGACAGTTTTTCTGACTGGAAAAATTTAGATGATCATATAAATATTGTTATTACTGAATCGAAACTCACAGGATTGGAAGATTATGGAATTAGATTGCCAAAATAACTGATTTAAAGGCATCTAAAACTATTTTTTTTATTTTGTTTCAATACCTCATAAAATAAAACATGATTAAAATACTCGTGGAAGTGGTAAAATACTACATCGGGAGAACTCCTCAGTCAAAAATAATATATAATTAAAGCTTGTTTAAAATCTTAAATTTCTGAACTGGAAATTTAAATTCACGTCTGGCTGTTGCCTAAGGCATTTCGTTTAATGAACGTTGAAATTTAAGTACTTGTGTGTGTCGTAATTTTTAGAACTAATTAAAACCGCAATTGAAGTATTAGACCCTAGTAACATACCAAGCTGAGTTTGATATAAATAAAACCGCAATTAAAGTGTTCAAATTCGTTCGCGGTGCGGCGAAGTCGCGGAGTCTGATCGATGTAGTTTTATCCAGATTACGTAACGACAGAGGAGACCTTGTGATCCACTCGCGGTGATTAAAGTAGCCGGTGCTAATTAAATTCCTTTTAAGGGAATGAACTGGTAATATAGAAGTTTGCAGCAGATTCTGCTTTCGCGTTCGGAATACAAAAAAAAAATAATTGTTTCGAGCATAATTTGATTACTCTCTGACTAGACTTCATTCAATTTCAAACGGAAATTATTCCTTACACGTGTTACCCAGCTTTGTTTGTGTTAGAAGATATTTCCTGCACATTGTCTCGTTTATGGAATAGTTGTTGAGTTATAGAAGAAAAATGTGGTTCAAGGGAACGGTTAATGAGTTAATGACGAACGGTAGCGATGGATTCAAAGTTCTAGAACTGATATAGGAAAGTGGGTCCGCAATAAGAGTACCAAACTTTCAGAAATACTATGAACATAGACTATTATCTATAAAAAAAATACTCCGTTCGATTGAATTTGTGCATTCTCGGGTTGGCAGTCGGGTAAACTCGGGTGAGTACGAAAGACCTACGGCAGTCTTGAATGTTTCCATAACATTATTAGTTGTTTTGTACACGAAAATGTAGGTCTTCATAATGCAGAGGTGCAAAGCTAGCCACGTGATAGTACATGATCTGTAAAAGGGAACGTTGTAATAATTCCCATATTTTATCTTAGCGCCTTCAGAGACAATATAAAGTTTCTGAAAATATTAATAACGTGTAAATGAGTCGAGGAATCATCATTTTGAATTTTCAGATTATTTGTAGAGTTCACGTGGCGAGATTCGCGGATTTCGAAAAAACGTAGTGTTGTTGCAATTTTTGTTAATTTATTTATGTACAAGTAATCTTCGTTAAAACTAAATATCATCTGACTCGTATGTTATTAATTTTTCCAGAAAGTATTTCATTATTTCAAAAAATAATTTATCAATACCTGAAATGTAGTGTATCTCAGGATATATATACAATAATATAATAGGGTTTAGGGAGCCGACGAAATGGGAAATATTAGACAAAAAGAGAGTAAAGAACGGATGTAACTCAGTATAACTGTGTGACGTCATCTGACACTATCAGACCGGCGCTTACTTCCACAAAATTTCATTGTAAAGTATATACAGTCTACGGGTAATTTTTGCTAGTCTTAATAGAGTAAATATGGGTGCTATATTAGTATTTAACTGGTATAAGAATTAAATAAGTATTGAATAAAAGTCATTGCATTTCTTGCTTATTTTTCCAAATCGCTCAGAAATGTTGAATGTGTTCGCCTTGCAGCAGCTTTCCACAGACAGAAAATGGGAAAGAGGTCCGGTGAGAGGTTGTTGGGAAGGGCTCACGTACCGCAGAGAAACTGCGCTCACTTTCGCAATCGTAATGTGACATTGTTTCGTGAAAGAAGCCGAACACGAACCGGGAAACGTTTCAGAGAAAGAGAGTCCCTCCGTCAGAGGTGCCGTGGAATAATATTATATGAACCTCGGATTACACGCAAAAGCACTTTAAACTGACGCGTTGTGACCAAGCAGCAGCTAGAACCGAGCAATGTTTGTGATTTATTATGGAGTGTCAACAACTAGAGGCAATGATTCATGAATAGAAAGTAAATGAGGAACCTTCACGAGCTTAGGGACGCAGATATATCAGAAAAATACTGCATTTACAACGGAACACTTGTAGAAATTAAGATTATTTATAATATTAAAATAATAAATATAAAAATTATTAAATCTCTTTTTTATATTTTCAGGACGCAGAAATCATCGAGAGGCTGAACGAAACAGGCGAGCTGCGGAAAATGATGAAGCCGTTCAAAGTGAGTAGTTCATTGCCAAATTCACTTCCCGTTATTTTCGCTACACTTCTGCCTCTATTTCATATATTTCCTTCCGAACTATTCTATTTTCTGAATTTATTAATAACTTCGCCTTCTAATTATATTATCTTTCGAAGACGGAGTTCAAAATTATCACTATTTGTATTTCACATTATTTTATTACCATTGTATATCTCATCCTAACATGAAATTCTTCCAGTATTCTCAGCGCTCTAAGTTTTATATGGAGACTTAACTCTTCCGTTACAAGCACTCATTAAAATCTTGGTTAAAATAATATAAAAATATAATAAATAGAAGTATTCAAAATTATTCTGTTTTGTCGAAACATATGTATTTAAATTATCAAAAATTTTATTGGGGGTTATGTTTTAATTTTGGACGAGGAAACGAATTAATTTTCGGGATTAATGAGTGATCATATGAAACAGCTATTTATATAAAAAATTGATACAAACAATTTTAATAAAAATTATGACAGTTTGCTTTTTTAACGTTTAATTGATATATTGTTATAATTTTTTATTCTGAAATTTTCCATTGTTAATGGCACCCAACAATGAATATTAATTTTTAAAATGAAAAAATTTACGTCTGATAGAAAATAACGAAAAAGAAAGATAGCCAATACGGACAAAAGAAGGATAATATAAATACCACACAACGTTTCTGGGATCCTTGTGACTTTCGTCAGGTGCACTGGTCACTTGACAACACTCAAAAACCTTTTAATTATCGACAATGGGAGAGCCGAAGGTTTGGCGTAACAATAAGGGAGCATCGACAATGGGAAAACAAGAAGGTTTAGCGTAATAATTTTGAGTGTTGACAACTGACCAGTGCAGTTGTGTTTCTCTAGGCTGCTCTTAGCACCTGACGAAAGGCACAATGATCCTAGAAACGTTGTGTCTGTATAGGCTATCTTTCTTACTCAATATTAATTTTTACTGGTCGTTATCGTTTTAAATTGATACATTTCGGCAACGGCAGTCAGCACAAAATGACCTGTACATCAAAATTTTGTAAGTCTTAACACAATTTATATTTTTTGTTATTTGTTAAAAATTGTTTTTCTAATCATTGTATTTGTTTTGTTCTGTTTGTAGTTTTAAATAGTAACCAGATAAGGTCGTAAATTAAGCGATGGAACGTTGTTAATTGAATAAATTCTCTATTTTTCCTGACTTAAAATTAGCTATTGTTTATTAAATATTCAGCAGTTTCTAATATTATAAACAAGAACGGAAAAATCATATTTCATTAAGAAATAGACACGGCTTATCGTTATTAGTGAAATTAGCATAATTATTTTCTTATTCTTCTTAATTTATTATTTGGCTTTGAACGGTCAAGATTAAATGGTACAATTCTTTCGTCTTTTATCTTAACAGAATTGGAAGGCGAATTTTCTGTCAGGAAACTGTTCTTAATCATTAGTTTCATCGTTGAATTCGTTGTGCTTTTGTATTGAACATTGTTTATTTAATGAATACCTATATTTAAATATTTCCACTATTTATTGGCCAGATTTTGGATATTTTATTATTTAATAATTTTTTATTTAAATAAATTATGCTTAATGCCGTCCCAGCGTCTACTTGTTTACAAAATAATATGTTTCTACGTGTACTCCCTTCATTGGTTTCAATATCAAATGTAATTGTGAACCCTAAGTTTCTAGCTCACTATTCTAGGAGCTTCAGAACTTAGTTCATTAAACTGTCGGAGTGAGAAGCGTTGTCTGAGAAAAGCAACAGTTTCGATTTTTGGCGATGTTTTCGGTAAAGGAGCTCTAGATTATTACGTATACCGAAACGTTGCCACGGCAACGGCGATGCGATGTCTTCACGACGCGTCGTTCACATCGACGCCCCGATTTCCCCGAGGGCCACAAAGCAACTGTCGTTCATGAACCTGTTAAAACTTATATGCCGGCCCCTACACCAATGAAATATCGCCAGACGACGAATTCCAATAGATATGAATTGTGAACGCCATTGTAACTTTTCACTTTTCACGTGTTTACAACTTTTAAACGCGTTTATCTCGGAAATTCCGTCCTTCATTTCCGCTTCTGAGAATTTTTATATCAAAATATTCCACTAATATGCCACATAATGTACTTAATGAATATCTATCAGTATCCAGATCAAACAGTGCAGCTTTTATCAAAACTCGGCCAGGCTCAAGAGGTGACAGTAATACAGTAGGAACAATTATTACATAAATTTTAAAATATTGAAACAATTAGCAGTCTGTCACATAAAATTTTGGGGAGGGGACATTTTAAATTTAACCAAAAGAATATTTTACTGGTTTTGGAATTCGAATTTAACCTGTTTTACAACGCTTCTAAACGCCACGAGCACAAATACTTTTTAATTAATCGGAAGACTTTCAAATGGATACGAATCTTGAGAAAAAATCCGAGCAATATTTCTTCCGAAAGCATAAATACCGATAAACGTTATGTAGAAAGTATGCCGGGTTTCTCCACTTAATGTTCTTCTCCCCCCCCCCCCTGCCTTTCGTTTCGCAGGCCTCTCATTACACGTGTCTAATGCACGGAAGGAAGAGTCTGTTATTGACGGGAAATTTTAGCGACTAACCTAAGATGTTTTCCAGTCACGGCAGACCTGCAAGAAGTACGCAAAGCACGAAAGTGAAGGCCGGGTTTTTGGTTAACGAGCAGAGAGAGAGAAACATTCGGCTGGAGCAGGTGCCGAAACTGGTCCACCAACTTTCGCCGACGACCAACTCGCGAAAAACAATCAACGCCCTAGAAAAGAGTGGAATTAAAAAAAAAGGCTGTTGAAGGAGATCATATATTGAGCAACGGTTCCAGTGAAGTTTCATACAATAATTCTGGAAAGGTTAACAGACGCGCAGAAGCGCCAGATCCTTAGCAATGAGGTGGGAAGAATCCATTACTAATTAAAGATTTATTTCCCATACCGAAACTATTAAATCTTGGATATAAAAACTGAATGGTCTTAAAGACGGAAAAACAATCGACACACTGACCATACGTGACCCAGAATGTGTCATGTAAGATGAAAGTCTGTCGGGAGGCCAACGCTGTCAGTCATAGCGCCAAGGAGAATTAAATATGAAAATTGATAGAGTTAAAAAGAGTTTAACATAGAACTTATATTCTAAGTAATCTTAATATTAAAAAACTTTGACTTTTATTAAAGACTAGAATTACGTATAATATATTTCAAGAACGACATTTATATCACTTAGATTATAAAGCAATTTTTTATTATATTTTTTTTAGTGTAACAGGCTACTTGAGGGTAATCCACATAGTGGCAACTCCCCTTTAATAGCACAAGAAGGGATTTGAAAGGGGAGATGCGGAAGGACAGAGAAAGGTAGCAAAGCGTTAACTAGGGCACCCAGACTATGGTTTAAGGATCCTGCTCGGCATTCGTCTAAAAGCGATTCAGGACAAACCCTAGAAAACCTTCGTCAATTAGGTCGGGCGCTTGGCACTTGTCCCACGCCCTTCCGATATATATATATATATATATATTAGAGAGAGAGAGAGAAGGGTTTTCTCTGGGGACGCAGCTTCCATACTCCGTGCCTCGAACAGTTTAGGAGGCAGCTGGCCGACTGTTCCAAAGGGAACAACTGTTGCCTTATGCCCAAGGTGTGTGACCCCGGAACATACACCTCTCAAAACAGGCTTGTGGGAACCTTAGTTCAAAATAGGAGATAGGTTTTGAATCAGTAAAAATTCATAGACTTTGTTAAGGTCAATCGAATCCTTTATAATGTTAATGGAATAAAGGCCGTTTGTTTGGTACAATATTTCAGAGAATATTCTTTGTTATAATTGAATTCATTATATAACACAGATCCTCTTTCAAAGACGAACATGTAATTTCATTCTAATCAATTAGAATAGTTATACGACTATATTTACAAATTTCTATTTGCTTTGTGTTCTTTTATCCTTATCAAATATCTTTCAGTAATGACCAAGTAAAATATCCAAGGCTAAGAGGAAAGACAGAACATATAACCAGCCTGATTCTGTAGCTTACCAACTATTTTATGTAGGGACTAGTTCAGAAACCAGAAAGACACACTTGCCCGAACAACATCACGTATGACGTTTGCTTTGTGTGTACAAAATTTGGCTTAAATTGTTCCGCGTGGTTAATATTACGCTTTATTTCGTAAAAAGGGCTCTTGGGCCAAACGCGATTCGGAAAAACGATCTGTCGGAATATTGTCCTGTCTGGAAAACGTCAATCGGGACAATGTTGTCGGAGAAACATGCATCGGGCAAGTGTATTTCGGTGCTGTTTTTTTTTCTGTTTCTGTTTTCGCCCTTTAGCACTATTCTAACTTAAATAGTTTCAACTTTATTGATCATCTCAGTTGCAGAGGGTGAGCTGTTAAATATAATTATATTTTTCCGCTACGCTGGAAAAATTTGTAAAGAAAACCCGATAAACTCGTTAATATCAGGTTTACCATGAAGTTCGAAACTCGGCACAAGATATATGATTGGAAAATTATGACTATTAATGATTGTTATATTCCCAAAAATCAATTCGGCACTAAAAGGCATATATGTATCAATCAAAGAAGACGTTCAAACTACTGATTTTCTGTTCACCTTGAATTACCAACACATAATATGGTAACTAAACGAAGTTACAGCATCAGTTCCATTACTTTTTGTCAATCTATTTTATAACAATTTTTTTGTTAAAAAAAAGAGATCAACGACGTTTATTTATTGTTATAAATGAAGCAGAGGAAGAGTTTTTGGTGTTTCATTCGAACGTGGAAATCTTTTCTTGTCCTCCCGTAGATAGACGGACAATGAGAGAAGTGTGTCCCGTCGGATTGCTAATTTTTGCAAAATTATCGTCGGACTTCTGCTACGAATTTTAGGATATCCAGACTGAAAGTAGTCGTATAATACAATAAAATTTAGTGTACGACATCATTACATTAGCATTTATTTTCTCCTTTCGTACCTCAGATTCATATTTGGTATTTTAAAAGTAGAAAATGCCACTGAAAAATATCTAATTTGAATCAAGATATTCCATAAGTTATCCAGCAATCCGTTAGAAAGGGGATTGATTTTAAAATACGATCAGAGCAAATACATTTATTAATTAATCATCTACGTCGCGAGGTATAGCAAGTCGTGTCAAGATAAGATGCACAGAAGTCCACAGATTTCCAATTGAAGTGGATTAGTTGAACGCGAACCTTTGTTACTGCAACTTGGTAGTGTAAAAACTATACAGAAAATATTGATGCATGGAAATATATATTCAGATATATTGTACCCAAAAAACTCATCCGTAAAAGTTAGGGTGTTAAAAAAAATATCTTTCTGCTGTCTGTATATATTTTCGAAAATTATAATTAATGTTTTAAATAATTTTAGTTGCGTAGTTCCGACTTCTTCGCAAGTGGATGACAATACTCTCCTCCACATTCTCCCTTCTCCTACTGTGCATATAAATATTCTTTGTTGGCTCATCGTATCTTGCTTTCCCCTGTTTCAGGACCCGTCGGTGTGTCACACGTGCCAAGTGTGCGGCGGTTTCAGGCTCCTGCCCTGCTCCGTCTGCAACGGCAGCAAGAAATCCATTCACCGCAACGACTTCACCTCGGAATTTGTTGCTCTCAAATGTATGCATTGCGACGAAGTGGGTCTTGTCCGCTGCTACGCTTGCTCCTAGCCTCACCGTGGAATCTCTACAGCTCAAAAAAAATAGATTAAAGAATGTCTCCGTAACTTATAGCATCATTCCAGAATGCGGAACATCTGAATCAGGTACAAATCACAGCGACGACACCTCATCGCCTCAAGTGTTTCGGAAATAATTTCATCTCGGCAAAAATCGGAATTTTCGTAGATTTCGAAAAAAAATTAAATTAGGCAAAAGAAATATTATTTTGTGCGTCACTGATGCACGTCTGTAACAATTGTTTAGAATCTCTCAAAGTACAACAGTTTAACGATCACAGATTTGCATATAAAATCAGATCTTCGGTCAACTTTGTGCAGTTATTTCTGGACAAGATTTGGAGTGCCATAAATTGAGGCGAGTTTTTTTTTATATGCGATGATTCTCGCCAGGGTTAGAAATTATAAGGATTATTCTCTTGCTGTCTATTTTTTGTTTCAACTCGTTTCCTAATTTTAAGTTTAGTTTTATTTAAGTATGGATTTAAAAATAGCGTATAAGCTTCCATGAAGAATGTTTTGTTACTTGCACGTTAAAAGAATTTATTGTTAACTGTTATCGTTTATTTTGGATTTTCGTTGAAAAAAAAAATACCCGCTTTGTAATTTGAGACGTACACTAACTTGTATAGTATAAATTCAAGAAAGATTATGTAACCGTTTATATTGATTTTAACGAATGTGTATGAAAAGACAGTTTATTTACTTTAGGCGCATTTGTAAATTTATTATTATTTAGAATTATTTATGTTATGCAAAACTTACGTTATATTTAAGGTGCTAATATAGTTAAGGACGAATGTACGGACCTGCAATTGCTCAAAAAGGATTTGTATTCTCGTGGATTGAAAAGATTGATTGTTTAAGTCTTTGAAAACTGTGAATAAAGTGGCCAACTTGTGTACATAAATGTTTTCATAGATATTTTGTTTTATTTCTATTTTGCTTCTGCTATAAACCGAAATGGTGCTCTAATTTATATAATTTTTATATTATGTTTATGTGTAACATACGCAAACAGCAGTTAGAAGTAATTAAAAATGATTCGTTTAATACATGCTTCTGCGTAATAATTGAACTATAGTAACGTAGGGTTAAATTTGAAATGTTATGAGAGAGTAAAACGCCTGGATATCGTGGCATTAATTTCATTTCGGACAAACAAAATTAAACTGCAAGTACACTTGAAATTTGCGCAAGTGAAACTACTCGATTTATTTGATTGGTTCATCTGAAGAGAACGTAACTATTTTAATTCCTGCATTTTTATTCATATTCTGTAATTTTTGCCTCATACTAAAGGAGACATATTTTATAATCGTATACGTCGAATTTAGATAAATCTTATGTATATAGTGTTTAAATCTCATTACAAAAGTTTATTGGTGTAAATATTTGGTGCAATATTTGTAACTGGATTAATATGAACGAAAATTAAATAGTGGTAACGATGTTCTTATGAGAAAACAGCGAATTGCTCGGTAAAAGAATTATTTCTGAATGCGGGCAAAAGGTGGGAAAACATTGCTTATCGACTTTGTAAAGTTAACATGTTTGGTTCCCTCGAAGGTGGTAACACTGAGTGAATGAACTCATCAATGCTTTGAGCAATGTAATGTAAAGTGTTTGAACTCAATTTGTTGTATATGTATGTTTCTTTTTTGTGTAAATAAAGTTTGCTTGCATTAAAATTGTTTTGTTCTTGTTAAAATATTTACCTACTCATGTGAAATTCTTTTATTTTTTTATTATTGAGGAAAACGAACTTTCTTCTCGAAATTTTCATCTGACGAATATTGGTGAACGTCTTTATGCCTTATTGAAAAACGTCGACGTGACAAGTTGGGTTACTTTGTTTACATGGCGACGAAGTAGAGACGCGACGGTAAGTCAATTCGACGGCGCCACAATGTTTACAGCCCTGCTAGGAAATCGTCGGTCACAAATCAACCCGCCATATATATATATATAACTGCCCTATTCAAAATCCTGTGGTTCAATGACAAATTTAAATTCTTCACAATTTTTATATGTTTAATGTAACAAATAAAAATTAAATTCACATCATACAACTCAAGCTCACAACACAACACCGACAATTCTCATTTATTTTATGATATAGATTGCGCTGACGTCACAAACAGCTCACTTGCGTATATTTATGTAATTTTCAGTACTTATTCAATCAGGACTTCTAATAATTGCAATGTATTTATTAGCAGAAATAAAAATAAATAATTTATTTTGACGCCAGTAGATTAAATCTTCAACTTTATGTAAAAAAAATGTGTTTACTTCCGGCTTATGTAACTACAAAATTACAAGATAATGTGGGCAGGAGTATGTACTGACAGTGATAAACACAGAGCCGATACTTTGTTGTGCTTAATGACATTATTTTACAAATTTTATTTGGAAAGTCCTATTTACACGCCGCTCACGGGTTAATGTTGTAACCACCACGTCGAGGGTCCAGTGCTGCTTGGTTCCACTCACTCTGTAATTCTGCGTGGTTCACACTGTGATGCTCGTACACCGACGTACAGAAATTCCTGGGCCAAGAGGAATCCTGTGACTTAAAACTCAACACAAATCCTAGTACTGCGATTTCAATTAAAATGCAGCAATATTAACTGCTCCTATTCCACCAGTAGTTAAATAAAGTTCGCCATCATCAGACGTGATCGATCACAGACAACTCCAGTGCATCTCCGATGTTTTCCACTCCTGCTGTCTCTGCTCTTCTAAAAATTCAACCAATCACAAAATTTCAACTATTTTTTTTCAAACTTACGTCAAATAATATCTGATTACTCATTATTACAATGTTATAAATCTACCATAAATCTTAATTAAAAATGGATTTATTTAAACATGCGATATATATTCATTACAATGATCTGTATGTGTGTAAATATTCAGGAAAATACATTTAAACGCCTTATATATGCAGAAAACAAGTTAACAAAAGTACTACTACGTGAATATAGACTATTTGAGAATTTAAAATATTAAATAATCTGAAATGGAATGATAGAGTGCACTTGAATTTAAATCTATCGTCAACGGTCCTGTGTAAAATTAATAATCGACTTTCTGAAACATATACGTTAGGTTGCTCCAATTAAGCGTCAGAATCGAGCAGCAGAATATTAATTAACCACAATTATGCGAATAGTAGGAATCTGTGCGCAGATCGCAATACTGAATAATTTCTAATGTAGTAACAATGTTGTGTTTTGTCAGCCTCGTGGAATACAGGACTTATTGAGGTGCAAACATGTCATCGCATTCTCAATTAATTCTCGTCTCAATAAAAAGTCGTGAATCAAATAAGTAAATTATCCCAAAGGAAACTTCTGTTAAAGAAATTCTAATCAAGTTAAAACAAAATGTTCCCAATCAGATTATATCCAAAACCGACCACTGCAGTTGTGTTTCTCTAGGCTCTTCTTAGCACCTGACGAAAGGAACAAGTTTCCCTGAAACGTTGTGTGGTATTTATATATTACCTTTTTGTCTGTATTGACTATTTTTCTTATTCATTATTTTTAATCAGACGTAATTTTTCTCATTCAGATTATATCTACTTATCAACGACTCGACGTAATTACCCTAACATATTAATTGTTTATTACGACCTATTTCTGACGCGAATGGGCATAATCAAGTTATTTGGTTCAGGATACCTGACACAAACGAAAGAAAATAATCAAAGATGTGGTCGCAAATACTTAATACAGTTTTCAAAAAATATTAAGTGTTTTTAACCATTACATATTAATTCATATGTTCGCAGATCGATTAAAATTTTTAAATAAATTCCATAACGGATAAACTCGTTTATAGAAACCTATTTGTAAATCGAGATTATTAGAAGTAAAAAAAATTCCCTTGCCATATTTTGAGATTTACGACTGGGACCAGACTTTCCTCATTGGTCTACTTTCACTTTGCGTCGAAAGCTTTCAACTCCAAACTTAAGGACCACTTGTAGACAATTCATCGAGAGCCCAAGTTATAATTGGCCAAATCTGGAAATATCTCAGAATAAAAAGACAAGTTTACGTCGAATATGAAGGGACACTTGTTCAGAGCGGTCAAATTATTTCAAAACCAATTACAGTATTATAAATGCGAAATAATCATTCATTATATATAGATATTAGTACTGTTTAATTGTTTATGGGACATTTTTACGTCATTATGCCATAGTCAAACGTAAATATGAATGGTGAACTTTACGTAAAAGTTAGTACAGAACATATTTGGTAACTGGGCTTGTTCTGATTTAATATGATAAAAGAAGTGAAGAAGAAAGTTATAAGGTATAAATTGTGACCGTAAGGATATTTTAATGTCTTTATTCTGAGGGCGACAATTTTGGCGCTATCAGACGGCAACTGAAGGTAATGGAAATTCCAAATAAATATTGAGGAGTTGTGAGGAAATATCTTCAACGCATAATCGGACACACGTTAATTTATTTTATTATCTAATAATTTCCACTTTATTCATAATTATTATAGACAATTTCTACTCTATTAGTATGATATTACTTATAAATAATGCAACTATATTAAAAATAAAAAAGTTAATGAGTGAAAATTATTGCTTTTAATTAGTCTGTTTCAAAATGTATGTGCAATTACTACATTAATACCGGGGATTAAAATCGCTGTTGGCCCAGAACATAAACTTATCTCAAAACAGGGAATGAAAAGTCCGATAAATTGAGTTTGCGATATAATTGTTTTGTATTAAATGCGGTTGGCTATGGAGGTTATTGGGAAGCAGCACGTGGAGCTTGGCCTGCCTCTATCGATTGTGCAAATACAGAGGCGGCTGTTGCTGCCAGACAACCTGTTGCAAGAAGCCAACAGCTGGTGTCTGTAGTAAATGCTCCCAGAGCAACCCAAAACAACAACATTGAAATTACTGTTAGTTCATCGCCACGTATATTACACAATAAGAAAAAATATATTGGTTAAAGTTACATTGATTAATTTATTTCAGACGAGATAAGCAGAAAAGATTCTGAAGTTAATATTGAACGCGTCAGTGATAGAAAATTAAAAATAAATTAAATTGTGGAGAAATAAATGTGAGGCAATACATAAAAATTGAAGATTATTATAAAACAAAAATGAATAAACCCGGTCAACTTGTAGAAATAATTTAATAAAACATAAATATAGCCCATTTTAATGTTTAATCTTATTTATTCGAAGCGTTCCTATTTATTCATCTCAGGAAATTCATATCTGGGACCTTTTATATTCTTCCTCGCTATAGCATGCGTCAGAAAGGAAGGCGGGTAGCACTGATTCAGGGAGCGGAGGCAAGTCCGGCATTATCACGATACGCGTGTGGTTAACACTTACATAATAAGATTTTATTCAGGTCAATCTCTATCCGCTTACTGAAGCTGATTTGTCTGCGAAACGAATAGGGATAGCTGCTGGGTAGGACACTAAAAATCCAACCTCAATTGAAGTCTGTATTTTTGACATCTAAAATTAAATCACATAGATTTTTTTTTAAAAAAAAGACTTATTTATTATTACAGTATCTGTGTGTCCGGCGTTTCCCAGATTGTTGTAATTAAACTCAGCGACATCCATAACCCCGGAATTTATTCCAATATCGGTTCATTAGCTTTATTTTTATGTTACGCCCCTCCAAACCCATCCCTTAAGGTGCTCCTCTCCCATGCCGAAAGTGGTTGAAATTATACATAAAAATATCTGGAAAACCGCTATCTATCTCATCGACCCCGAAAAATTTTTTTTCAACAAAATTATTGGCCGTTTTAATGAAAATTTTAAACCCATCCACCCTCGCTCCTGGATATTGTAGTCGCGTCTTAACCCACAGTGTTTGTTTCCGGTTCTAAAGAAACACATGATACAAAATTGGTCCAATTTGTTCCACGGGTGTAAAATTAAATGCTGAACATATGTACATACACGAAAACCCATAAACAACGTGTGTTTTATTTATTAGAAGAAGGCAAATATGCATTTAAGATCAAATGGAAAAATTGGTTCCAGCTGCTTGGCTGATTTTAACCACTGTTAAAAAGATACTACCTTAAGTATAATGACTATTCAGTTATTAAAGCTATTCTTCGAGCATCTTTGCCTGTGACGTCTGCAACCAAAGCAACAACTGTGTACTGCAGGCAGCCTATCATAAAAGGGAATTTAGCACAAACACTTCTGCATTAGGGAAGGAAATATTTAATATAATATAAATCAACAAACAAATATCAATGAATTAGATTATGTTTTCGGAATTTTTATGAAGAAGAAGTGACACTAACCATAACGCAGTGTATAGTTTCGGATAAAATATATTCAGTATTTTGTTGAAATCTAAAAACTGCAAATTGTATTAGTTTATTTAGTAACAGTATTTTTGATAGGTGAAATAATATTTTCCTATGATCTATAATTTATTTGTTGTTTATAAAAATATGTTTATCTAAAACAATAATCACTAACTAGCACAGGCTTGCAAATCAATTATATATAAAAAATATTATGTGATGAATTGTTGCTATAAAGAAAATTTTGGAGTTTTATTCCGTTACAACTTCAACGCATTTGTATGAATTCTAAAATTATAACACATACGTTATCCGATATTTAGGCTCGTTTTGAAACAACTTACAAGCAGCTGAAACAATTTCATATTTATCGTAAACCTGATGACATTGGTACTGAAACATGTTGGTAAATTAAATTAATTTTATAAGTTTAAATTGCCTGTTTTAACATTTTTAATCATTTAAACTGGAAAGCGGAAATAATAATTATTATTTCTTCACCTTTATCGGTTTTTAATATTCATCAATTAAATGAGGTCTTTATATCAGGACAATAGAGATATATTAAATATCACTTTGGTCCGAATAATTACCAATATTGTTTAATGTAAACCACTCAATGATTTTACTTTCATAAGAACTCGGTGTACAGCACATAAGTTCTAAAAGCTTAAAGTTAGCAAATGAAGATTCTGCCGTGACACTGCGATTCTTTGTCAAGGGGTTTCCATTTAAACGAGAGAAAGAGAAAGTCAGGGAAAATATAATGCGATTGCTGGAATACCTTTGACGTTGTTCCCTTTTTATCCTCGTCGACGTTAGGGAGTTCCTTTGACAGGTATGTATTGGAATATTACCCCGGAAACCATTTAGCGATTCTTCTGTGCCGGCAAAGCATTTGTAAAATCTTCTTCTCTAAAATTCCAGTACAACATACACTGAAGCTTACCAGTGTTGACTTTAACAAAAAAAAATTCATCTGGCTGAAGAAAATATTCCCGCCGAATATACGCTCCGTAGGAAATTTAATATTTGCGAATGTCAAATATGCGCCGTAAACCGATCCGGAAAAACGGATCAATCCTATTTTAAATACGCTAAACCCACCTAAAACCACCAATTTTTAATATAATATAAATCTGTCTTCTTATGTTACATATTTCCCATAGTTACATAGAGTATGATTCAATGAGGTCCAAATAAAAATCACGTGATTTTCGATGATTTATGAGGAAGTGTCTCAAATATTACTGAGATAAATCTTAATAGGACACTAAAATAAATTTACGAGCCATCAAACGATCACATATTTAATTAAAGATATTATGTGAGAATCAAATTCTAACATGAAAATCATTCCACATATTAAACCATGGTGAAATACTGCAATAAAATTTACATGGTGTAATGTTATCAACACTGTGGAATCAGTTTTCTCTCTCCTACATTTTAAAACACTATTAGAAATTAATTAGATAAAGAAGTAAACAAATTGACGTCACAAAGTAAATACCGCGGAACGTTTCTGCAACCACTGTTGCTTTCGTCAGGTGATTTGCCAACGCAAGAGCCGTAAGATCGCAGACAAGCCAGGCGACTAACTAAGAACCAAAGCTAAAACGAACTGAAATGCAAAATATAATAAGGGATCATAGCCATTCTTGAGTTTAATAGTATCAGTTCGTACGTTAATGATGTTGGATTTTTTATGAAGAAATCTGATTCAATTCTGGAATAGTACCTGGTGTCAAAATATAAAATTTTATAATTTCGCCAGTCAAATGAATGTTTCGAATTGATTAAATTTGTTTTCAGCCAAAATTCATTAATGGGAATTTTTATATTGGACATATTTCCCTTGATGCGGGTATTAAGTGACCTTTCCGTTTGTCCAATGTAACAGGAATAACAATCACAGAAAGAGATTTTTTAAAACTACACGATGTTTCTTCAGAGTGTAAGGTTGATCCTCGTGGTTTCAATATTAATAAGGAAAGTGTATTAGTAGATCTGCAAATATTTGAAATTCGTTAAAAAAAATTTACAAAATTATGACGTAAAAATTATTAATAAGGTAGGAGTACGAGAAAAACTTTCAATTTGGTGGTGGGGTTGCGAGTAGGAGTAGAATAGACCTATTGTATTTTGTTAAATGTAATATTTGTTTGTTTATTAATCAATTTTAAAGAATACTTAAACATTGAAATGTTACGGACAATATTTATGTTGTGTTGATGGAATTTGTAGTTAGAAAGGAATATAGCTCGTTTGGTTAGTACACATCCTGAGTATGTAGATTTTCTGAACCCGTCGAGAATGAATAGATAAAGTGACATCAAGGAAATAAAGAGAAGGGTTAAAATTCCAGTTAATGAGTAAATTGCGATGATAATTCTTCAAAGCACATTGTGAGAACTCAACTAAAAAAAATAATGTCATCTATGTATTTGATGTAACATTGAGGTTGGACTGGAAGTAGATAAAGGGAAGAATTCTCATAATCTCTGATGACAATCTAAGGGGGTTTCCGATTGGAGAACCTTAGATTTGATGATAGTGAACTTGATTACACTTAAAATGAGTGGAGCTTAGGATTAGATTTAAAACCATATTAAGTGAAATTTTTGTGAATAGGCTGAAGATTAGCCATATGTTTTTGAAACTGTTAATAACTAAATCTTTATTCAGTACAACGATAAAAAAGTTCCATAAATAAATCATATTAATCAATATTAGCTTTGTAACCACAGACATTCACAGATATCAAAGATTGAAGCCTTTCCCGGTGTAGTTGTTCATTAACTTTACTTTAACATTAACATAACTTTGATTGGCACTCATAGCGTGATGATTCATTCGAGGATATATGGTTTTTCTAGGGTTTGTCCTGCATTTCTTTAAGGCGAATGTCGGGTAGGATCCTTAAACCATAGCCCGGGGGCCATAGTTACCCTTGGCTACCTTCCTCCACCCCTCCGCATCCCCCCTTTAAAAATCCGTTTCCTATGCTATAAGAGGGGAGTTGGCACTATGTGGATTACCCTATACATAGCCTGTCTACACACAAAAAAAAAGGTTCCAGCACTTCGCCTAGAAGATGACGACAGAGCTTTTAGTCGTCGAAACGTTGCGTTCTAATATAATTATGCAAAACCCGGTTGAACTCCGAGAACAATATATTGAATTCACAGATATATTAAAAAAATGTGCTTGAGTAAAGAAATTGAAGTATTTCCGACATATGTGAGAATATATTCATGACTGAATGTAGGCAACCAACTTTGCAGTTCTTCAAGTTGTGGTCTATAAGTGGCAGGGGCTACTACGAAAGTCGGAAACGTGTGTAAATCATGAATCCGAAATTGTGTTTGATTTCACAAAAGCGTTAAGTCGAAAGATAAGAAACACTGCTCTCGCGTGGTAGAAATAACAATAAATTCTCATCAATAACTCTAAAAACTCAGAAAAGTCTAACAATTTAAAGTATTCGGGAACGAAATTTGAAATCTATAACATTTATTTCAAAGTAACTCTTGGTGGAAGAAACTATTCATTTTCAGCAATAAAACATTCTTCCTCTTAATGTTAATTAAACTATACAGCAAACATTGTGTTGTTTACAAAATCAATCTCTCTAATTGTAATTATTGCTACATAGGGCAACCAAAACGTTCCCTTAATACACGTATCAAGGAACATATATTTCATATAAAACTTCATATTGATAAACAATCTGTAGTATCCAAACATATCATTAATTATAAACGTACATTTGATTGGTAAAAAGCTAAGAATTTAGACATTGACTATTCCAGAGTCATTTCAGAGATGCTTCACATTAAATAAAACATCACAGCTATTGATGTACAAACAGAGACTATTAAACTCAATAATTTCTATGATTCCTTATTATTACGCTAAACCTTCGGCTCTCCCATTGTCGTTGCGTTTTCGTCGCTTTTGAGTGTTGTCAACTGACTGTGTTTCTCTAGGCTCCTCTTAACACCTGACGAAAGGCACAAGGATTCCAGAAACGTTGTGTTGTATTTGTATTACCTTTTTTGTCTGTATTGGCTATCTTTCTTATTCATAATTTTCAATCAGACATAATTTTTTTCATTTTAAATAAAGAACTGTTCCAATTCACACACTTTTTAGGAACAGCTCTGATTTGTTGAGGAATGTCATTAATAGTATATATAAATTTTTGCCAACGTTGTGACGTGGACCGTGAACGAGAAGCTTATTACATTTAATTTAAAGGTAGACGCATTAATGATTCATACTCAATTAATTAAGTGAATATGCAGTCAACCCTTTAAAATTATTTAACAGTACTTCTTATCTGAAAGATATGAAAGTGTATAGAAGTACCCAAATAATCCATCGATGTCACGTCACGTATAACATGACGTGTCAGAAACATATTCATGTTAATAGTAATTCGTGTTTCATTTCTATGCCTTTCAGAATTAAATATTTCCTGGACGTCACATGTATACTAAAGGAAACAAAAATTTAAGTGGATATAACAAGCAATATAAATCTTGAAATATTTGCTATGCAATCTACACAATTTTAATTTTGTATATTAAAATAAATATTCTTACAAATTTCAGCTTCATTATGCAGTCCAAATAAGAAACGTGTCTGTCGCTACATGGAAGACATCTCATTATTTTTTTTTTCTCGTGAAGTTGTGGTGAATCGCGTGCTGAGTCTGAGACTTCTTTCCCAGCGAAGGTGGTGCCAATTCCAGGACAATGGTCCAGAACATGACGCCCTACAGATCCTCTAACGAGGTCGCTACACTGACGCGGTCCCTTTTTCTAAATCCTTTTGTTCTTCACATTACGCCCCTATCGTCGTATTGCACGATTTCATGTCCTCTCTTTTGCGGACTCTAAGACCTGCGTCGCAACTAATCAAGGGCAATAATCTCATCTAAATGCTGCTGACGCTATAATATTGATGCTTTATCCTTATTCAAAGAAGTCGTGACTTAGAAATTGGGAAGCGTTTTTACGCAACAGTAACTTATAGAATGTTGCTTTTCTCGTTTATGTCAAATTAGAGTTACAAATAAATTGGCGTATATTCTACAGTCTATTGGATAAAACAAACATAATGGTGGTAAATTTCACCAAAACACTAATTTGGAAAAATAGAGTTAATTTTAGAATTATTTTTTTCCAAAGCAGCCAAAAATTATGTGTTTTACAAATTATTTCAGTTACTATTTAATATCTGTATTAGTATAAAAGTAATCCCAATTTATTACATAACGTCTACCAAAAATGTACGCTTATTATATTATCTAATGTGTTTAAATTATTCATATTTTACGCACATTCAGGATAAAAACTTCTGTGCGCACAAAATTACCACCTATTATGAATCTTACGATAATTTTTAGTAAGAATGGTTAACGTGACAGAATTTTACTTCATGAAAATGCTAAACCAAACCACTCACATGTTTCTTATTTGGACTGCATAATGAAGCTGAAAGTTGTAAGAATATTTATGTTAATATACAAAAAAAAATTACGTCAAATTTCTACATTTACTTAGTAAGAAATGACATTATTCTAGGGCTATAAAATTTTTAAATACAGCTTTCAATCGTATGTTACAGTTTGCTTCGGAAATCAATTCGCTGGGATTGTTACAACTCGAATGGGAATCTCAGTTTGGATCGTTCAGAGATATTCCTTTTTATAATAATCTATGTATTTATTTCATGATGGACGTATAATTTTATCAGAAGCGCCAGAATTGTCCTTATCATGAAATAGCCTTGAATTATATCAGGAGATTTCGGCTATTGTCATTGTCAACTGGAAAATCGTACGAACTACGTATTATAAAACTGTAATAAATAAGAGACTGTCAGTTTTATATTATTTATTTACTAGCTGAATGCCCGGCGTTGCCCGAGATGTCATTTATCCAGAACCGCCCCATTTTTTTCGTTATTTTTATGTAACGCAACTCGACCTCTATCCCTAAATGTGTTATTGGCCAGGCTGCATTGTTTGAAAATTCAGTAAATTAAATTAATAATGTGGTATTTAATTTAGTAATTATCGAAAATAAATAATTAGTTTTTATT
Source organism: Zhengitettix transpicula (assembly GCA_037074705.1). Classification (NCBI taxonomy): domain Eukaryota; kingdom Metazoa; phylum Arthropoda; class Insecta; order Orthoptera; family Tetrigidae; genus Zhengitettix; species Zhengitettix transpicula. The sequence continues at coordinate 74,271,698 of CM073593.1, forward strand.
TAAATTAAAAACTATGTTTAATTTTATTTATTTTTCTGCAAATCAATTTTTTTAAGCGGAATGATTTTGGCGTTCTCATATTCATCTTCTTCGTATTCCGTAATTATAATTACTATACTTACAATAATTACAAATGTAAAATTATAGTCAATCTTTTTTTATTCGTTCCATAAGTTTTCATATAAAGTCCCATGAACTCAATTAAATGGCTTTCTACTTTTTTTCTTCATATTATAGGTGTCTTATGCAATTTTCGTCCAGTTCCCAATATTCACGTGCATGTCTTGTTCTCATTTTAAAGATATGCATCTTCAATAAAAACTGATAAATTTAACTTCCTAACGCACAGACTCTCACCACGGAAATAATTATAATTAGAAAGACAGCTTTCCCCGTGTAAATTATTTAATAATTTTTTCACGGTTACGCACCAGATTCATATTTCTCGATTCTGGCGTTTCTGCTGATCGTTGTTCACTACCGCTGTCTTCAGCCTGTGTGGCGCTGCTTGTCTTGTCCGAGGTATATATAGTCGGACGTGCTGCGACCTGATTGGCCGTTGAGGATCGCCTGACATTTACTACGCGACATGGAAACGCATGTGTCCTTGAAGCTGGGGTCAGGCGATCCTCAACGGCCAATCAGGTCGCAGCATGTCCGAGACTATATATAGCTGGCACAGGTCACGCAGCGCCACAGAAGGCTGATGACAGCGGCACTGTACAACGACCAGCAGAAACTTCAGCATCGAGAAATTGAATCTGAATCTGGTGCGTAACCGTGAAAAATTTATTAAACATATAAATTGTTACATTAGAAGACTATATCATAATGTACCAATATGTCACATATAATGTATCAATATTTATATTCGAAATTAATTACATTGTGACCAAGCAAATATATTCAACGATCATAAAATATAATCAAAACTGAGCAAACGTTGAAAACATCCAAACAAAAAAACCTTTCTTTCACTCAGACAGCCTGACAGTGTTACAAATATGTACAGAAACGTTTTTTGTGTTGTTAATTAAAGATTTTATGCTGAATAATTATTTTAAATTATAAAAATCGTCTGTTAATGGCCGTTAAAGATGTTCATTGTTAAAAACAGACGTGAAAATAAAATATATGACTAATATTTCAGTATGAAGAGCTGACAATTTGCAGAAAAACAAAATAAATTAATCCATTTAAAATAATTAAAAAATATATTGATACAGATCAAAACATCATACTTACACTTATATTTTTTTAAATATAAAAATGTTAATCGGAAATGGGTTATTGTTTCCTATACCCTGTAACTTCTATTACAATTTTGCTTCTAAGCTAAACTGGTTTCCCTCTTGATTATATTAATTTGGTTTTAAAATGAAAAAAAAAATACGTCTGATTGACGTAATAGTGAATAAGAAAGATAATCAATTCAGACATTAAAGGGTAATGTAAATACCACACAACAACGTTTCTGGGAACCTTGGGCCTTTCGTCAGGTGCCTAGAGCGGCACAACTGCGCGCGTCAGTTGACAAAACTCAAAAGCGACGCAAACGCAACGACAAAGGGACAGCAGACAGTTCAGCGTAACAATAAGGGAGTAACGACAATGAAAATAACAGAGGTTTAGCGTAACAATAAGGGGTCGCAGAAATTGCTGAGTTTCATAGTATCTCTTCGTACATTAATTCCTGTGTGATCTTTGATTTAATGTGAATCATGTCTGACATGAGCCTGTAATTTTTGTTTTATTTAAGAAATGTTTCTTTCTCGTCTTCCATACAACAAAATTATTAAATAATTCCCTTTTATTTGCTTTTCAGTTGGGTATTTTATTTCTTCCTGTCGTTACTAATTCATATCAGTATTGCAGTCCTTTTAATTCTATATTATTAATTAATATATTATACTATATATAATTAATTTTATATTACCCTTTTTTGTCTGTATTGGCTATCTTTCTTATTCATTAATTTGGTTTTTTTACAATTTCCACCCCCGACACTAGGAGGTTAATTGCTAGTTGAATGTCATAAATAAATTCAGCGTTATCCATAACTTTAGGTTTGACTCCAGTCTGGGTTATATTCAAGTTATTTTCTTGTGTCGGTCCTCCACCCCACCCCCCTATGAGTGCTCCTTTCCCATGCCGTAAAAGGTTGAAATTTTACTTTTAATTACTTTTACCCAGAAATTTTTTATCCGACTCAAATATCGGCGGTGTTAACATGTTTGAAAATTTCCACCCCTAACCACCCCCGCTTGGAGGACTTAAACAGCAACTTTAATATCATAATTAAACTCACTCACAACCATAACCCTGGATTCGTGTCCAATCTCGATTGTGTTTGCGTTATTTCTATAGAAATCCACTCCACCCCCACCCTTAAGAGTGCTCCACTCCAAATCCCGAAAGAGGTTAATATTAAATATATGAAACATTTAGAGAAATTTTATAAATCTCAGTGAACCAGAAACATATTTATTCGACGCAAATGTCGACAGCTTAAGATTTTGGGGGAGTTAAACTGTCAGAATTAAGTACAGCGATAAATATAACCCCGAATTAGAGTCCAAATTCGAATGTGTTTACGTTATTTTGATGTAATGCCACTCCACCCCCAACCCTTACGGGTGTACCACTGCCATGCCGAAAAGCGTTGAAATTATACACAAACACCATCAGTAAAAATACAATCAATATAATTAAACCTGAAAAAATAATTTTCAATACATATATCTGTCGTGTTTGCATGTTCCAAAATTTCCACCCCGCCCACCCCTGCCCCTGGAGGTTAAATAACAAGTTGAATGTCATAATTAAACTCAGTGACATCCAAAACCTCTTATTTGACTCCAATCTCGGTTGTATTCACCTTATTTTCCTGTAAAGCATCTCCACCCCCACCCCTAAGGGAGCTCCTTTCCCATGCGGTTAGGGGTTGAAATTATACACACATTATATCGTTACAAACACTGTGAATCTCTTTGACACAGAAAAATATTTATCCGGCTCTAATATCGGCCGTTTTAGCATGTATGAAATGTTTCACCACCGCTCCTGGGGGTTGTAGAAGTGTCTCATCCAAACAGTGTTTGTTTCCTGGTCGCAAATAACACGTGTACGAAATTTGGTTAAATTTCCTCCACGGGTGTAGATTTGTATGCGGAACAAGTAAATAAACATACATACATACACTCATTTTTATTTATAAGATTTATGTGTGCCCTGTATGTCATAGAAATTGGAAATCCTTAGATGTTAATGCATAGTGTCAAATTTTAACATTATCTCAAAGTCTTTTATTAATATTTACTTCACCCCAGCTTTTACTATCCCTTGACCTCAAAGCATATATATATATATATATATATACTTTTTAATTTTTTTATCAATAATAATCTACGTATTAGAGAATACATCCACAAGTTCTCATGAAAATTTTAATTTTAGTCTTTTCATCCCTTTTCGTGGGTTTGACGAAAACCTTATTGTGTTTAACTATCGGTAATGCGTTTGAAGAAAATTGTTTTTTGTTTTAAATGAAGAAATATTGTATTAGTATATTGTATTGTATTAGTTACTTTCCACCAGTCTGCTTCTAATATGAAAAAAGCTCCGTGTCCCGGCCTAATCATTCAGTCAGTGCAGACAGGCGGTCATGAATTCTCTACAACGGAAGCCTTTCGATTGTGTCGCATTAACGCCTCCTGCGGTCTTATTATTTCCCCTTGGGACAAGGAGCGAACTCCTTAATAGCTGACTGTGTGTTTTTTACGGTGGCCATTATGATTGGCTATTCCCTGGTGGAGTCCGATAATGAACCCAGGTCTTCGCCAATCCCGGAAGAGGCAGGTACGTACGTGAGGAGACTTCTTCCACCATGAGTGGAAAAACTGTAGAAGAAGCAGACTTCAAAAGACTGTGAAACCTTGCCTACTAGTAAGGTAAAAGCGCACCGACGTATAATCGTTTTAGTTTGTTTCCAAGAAGTCTTTAGCATATTTCTTACACATTGTCCAGAAGTATCGTATGTTTGGCATTCGATTTTTGGGCCAGGAATGTAAATTTTATTGATTGACATGCCTCATAAGACGACGTATAATAAAAGAAGGAATAAAATATTAAGTATAAAAACTAGTTTAAAGGTGATTCAAGAATCTAAACAAGGCTTAGAGTCACAGATAATATATCTACATCAAAATAACTTAATTATCTGTTACATAGTTCCAATTTTTAAAATTATTTAGCTTATTAATTATTTCAAACAATGGAAAATAATTTTATGGTCAAAATTTTGTCACATGAAAGTTTTCTAATTTTAGCACCAAAGATTTGAAATTGCTCCAGTTTAGAACTTAAAGAGAATTTTAAAGTAAACGTGCCCCAGAACCGAATATTTATCAAATATTCAAATTGAAAAAATTAAATATATGGCACATTCGCCATCAATAATCAGCAAGTCTTCCATATAAAATTCTGTTTTGGATAGAACAAATTTTCTACAATCTCTTACAACGTTCCAACTTCTAACTGAAAATAACTAGTTTAATAGTATGTCATAATTTCTATTTTAAAACTAATTGCGGATGGTGATCTTTATATTTGGCTGTATAATACCAGTATATTATTTAAAGAGTGAAAGCCGTGGTACGTACTTAAATGATTTTGTTTTCAAAACGATTAATCGTTACAATAATTCAAATTAATATTTTTGATAATCAAGGCAAGACTTCTTTACAGAGTGAAAATAGAGTTAAAAAACGACAGTTATTATTATTCTTCAGGGCTGTTCAGGAAAATCAAGAGTGTCAAATTATAACTGGGCCAATATATTTAGGATTTCCTTAAATGGAAGTTTGTAAACACACAAGATTGAGCATTTCATATTTGCTGTGGATGTATAAGGAACACGATGATTTGTATCTTGAGAGTTTTTCAACAACAATCTTAGACAACGCAGATATATGATACATGAGCGCAAAGTAGAATCAGGTGGGACTGCGATTCAGTCTAAATCCTATAAGAAAGGCGAAAATTAGAAATAAATGAGTGCAAAATTGTCACTATATTTGTGTAACCACATTTATGCTTCGTCGTATTTCTAAAAAGTTTTTTCGGTTGATCCAGACGAACCCACCAATGTGGTTCGTTGGGATGAGCCTGTTAGTTTTTCTGTCAGTGTCCGAGATGTCCACATCCTTGCCGGCCATGGCGGAGTTGATCGTTGGCTGCTTGCGCGAGGTGAGCTCCTACCAGTCGTTACTGATCGTCTCCACGCATAGAGCTCAGGACAGGCGCCGAGAAATGACGAAGATCAGAATGGTCAGCCTGTACAGTCCTTACCAGGACGCGGCCGCGGCTCTAGAGGACCTGGCGTCGTTGGTCCTGCCACGCTTGGCATCATGGAGCGTTCTCTTGGTGGACAGCACAGGATCCCCAGAGAGGCCGAATCTGCGGATTCAGGTCGACGTTGACGTCATCGCGGCGCTCAACCCCACAGAGGTTGACGAGAGTAGTCTGGGCACCAGCAGCCCGCCCAACCCCCGACCGAAGCCGCCGTGGCCCGCCGCCGCTTTCTTGGTGCTGGTTGAGAACGTGAATGACCTGCGAGCGCAGCTGGATTCCCTCCAGACAAGTGTCTACTGGAATCCACGAGCAAGCTTCGTCACGGGCATCTTCAGCGATGATCTTGATGAAGACAATGCCAGCGTCGCCATTAATGAGTTTTGGGGACGCAGGGCGTCGGAAGTTGCAGTGCTCTTTCTGAGATCTGGTGCTGCTTACACCTGGTTGCCCTTCAGGCAGCCACATTGCTCAGGACCGCCGGTAGGGTTATTAGAAAATCATTGTCTAACCTATAATTATATTTTTTTTATCCTTAAAAGGAAAATAAACGAGGTACGTCGCTTAGAGTACGCGACAGAAATTCATCCAATAAAGAATACTCTTAAGCTCTTTTAAAAGTCAAAGTATATTTCCCTATATTTTAATGCAAAACTTTTTAAGTAAATTTGAAAATTCAATTAAAAATCAATTATAAACCGCGGCTCACTGTGAAACGGTTCTTACCTACTATAACTAACATTTTTATTTGTCCTCAACATATCTTTCGTCTATGTAATATGATCAATAATCAGCTGGTGTTTTTAGTAGAGTATATTGTATTCTGGTTTAAGTGTGGTTACGTCTGACGGTAACGGTATGACTCTGTCAAACAGATGTTGGTGCCATTGAAGTCAGGAAAGTTCGTTCCCCAGAAGATGCTGGTGGACATGGAAGGCTGCCCGCTCACAGTGGCGACAGTGGTGTGGCCCCCGTACGTGATGGAAAGCGTCGCGTCACAGCCTTGGGCCGGCATTGAATCCGGTGGCCATGACCATCTGACCGAGGGCCTAGAGGTGGCAATTCTGCGCTTGGCAGCCGAAAGAACCAATTTCCGTCTCCGCTACCGCGTGCACAACTCGTTCGCTTATTTAACGTCGATTCTCGACGTAATATTTAACGAATCCGACATAGTTCTGGGTGGCGTGACGTACAGTCACATCGCCTTCGACGTCGGTTTCGAGGCGACGTTGCCTCACCAACGCGAAGTATCGGCGTGGTTCGTGAGGTCCGAGGACGCATCTCCCTTCTGGATCAGTCTGGTGAGGGCTTTCGACGGTCTTCTATGGCTTCTGTTGGCTCTGAGTACCGCAGTGGCCGCCAGTTGCATGCGTCTGCTGTCCAATGAGGCTGAACCCGGGCCTCTGCGACGCCTCCCAGGGTGTTTCTTTCTGGCCATCACAATGGCTTTTACGTCACCAACGTGCGCTCCAAGATGTTCATGGCCGCTCAAAATGGTCTTCTTAGCTTACGCTGCACAGTGCGTCGTCACGAGCGTCAGCTACCAGGCGGCGCTGGTCAGCGCTCTGACCAACCCTCGCTATGATCGGCATGTCGACACCGTCGAGGAGATGTTACAACTAAACTGGCGTTTCTTCGTGCACCCAGTGTGGTTCGATTATTTGCGTAGCCTGGACGATTCGTTCTACGACGAAGTGGTCCGTAGAGCCACGTGGTGCCTTCCGCTGACTAGATGTCTTGACCAGATGGTGGTCGAGGGTCACATGGCTGTCGGGGCCACGGCTAGCTACGTGGATTATTACACTCCTCTGAGGTACACGAGCGGCGGACATATACAGGTTCGTCGCCTTGACAACACTGGAATTTGGAACACACAGATGGTGGTGATGGCCATGGAAGGAAACCCTGTCATGGACCGACTGAACTCCCTGATCGGACGTATGGTACAGGCGGGATTCGTAAACAAGTGGTGGACAGACCTCACAGCGACTGGTACCAAGGACCACCGCCATTCGAAGGATTTCAAACTGACCGTGTCGAAGTTAGAAGCCTCATTGATCATCCTGCTCCTTGGAACAATCTTCAGCGCTCTAACATTCGTATCGGAACTGATTTTAAAGCACAATTTCATCAGAAAATTATCTAAGAAATTGTTTAGTAAAGTTAAACAACGATATGGTTAAATAAAAGTTATAAACACAAGTCGAAGATGCATTCCTCGACTTTCTCATAATAACTAGCAGGGAACTCATTATAGTATGATTATTATTGTCTAAAAACGGCAAATACTGAATACTTCTAATTTGTGATATGTTACAATACAATATTTGATGACATTGAGATAGGCTTTTATTTTCAAAAAATATTTTTTCACCGTTTTATTTGTTTGAATTAAACAATAATCTGAAGCTTGTCATTATCTGTGGCGAGTGATTGTTTGTGGAGGGTTTTTTGTTTGGTCCTGAATTTCGACAACCATTGTAGAGTTAAAATGATTAATAACGTATACAAACAGTAACCTATTTTTAAAACTGTGCAGAAATTTAAAAAATAATTGACTCATTTTATCGTAAAGAAAATATATTTCAACAAAGGAAAAAATCTTTAGAATGAATATTTGTTTTTAGATTTATCCGTTATGAATTAAATAATAAAACGTTTCTACCAGACGTAATTATAAGGAAACATTTCTCCTGGCGTTACTTTGTTTAATTTGACTGCACGTTAGACATTAAAATTCAATGCCGATCACAATTATGATATTTATTTAAAGGTACAGTGGCCTGCGAATATATTTTCAGAGCCGTATAATTTATTTCCAGCCCTGAGGGCTCTACACATGTTTTCGTTCGGTTTGGTTTTGTTAAGAATTCTTCAACAGCCATTGTTGTACGAGCCGAAATGTTTTTCCAACTCATAGAATTGCAAGACATTTTTTTCCCCCCCACTTTTGAAGGGGAGAGCTACAACTCCAAGAACAACACAGCGTAGCCACTTGTTGATTTTCCTCTCCAGACGATTTCTTTAACGCAGCCGACTTTAAACGGATAGAGCATCGCGGCTGTTTGCTGACATCTTCGCTTGTATTCAAATCACGTTAAGAGACAAAGTAAAAATATTGATTGGGAATTTTGTTTTAAAATATCAATTTTAATCAAATATATAGGAGTAAGGCCTTCACAGTTAATACCAATATTTAACATTCAGAATTGAATGTGACCAACGGAAGTTTTAATGTCATCTCACTCAGGTAAGTTATTAAATTGTTATCACAGATCATTAATTAATATCTACTGTGCACCCTTCCTGACCGAGTTTTAAATTTTTAAAAAAGAATTTCAAGAAACAATCCATGTCTTTTAAACTAATTATTTCAGCTAGTAATTATAATTTAGTAAATAAGCATTGATGGTTATATAAGTATTTACTATTCATTTTTATAAAACTTTCAATGCATTTCATTTTTCGGATCGCTTTTGTGTATAGAGAAGTATTCAGCTGAACGCAAACGAGCATCCATTATTCATCTCCACAAGCTTTTTAAAGGCGCCGTCGTTGACAGCTCATCGTTACCTAAAATTGAAGTATCATCCATTACCAAGAGATATGGGCTGCTATTTAAATACAACAACGAAAATATAAACTGCTAAATAAAGTACACAATTAATTATTTAATTCATTCACAATTTTTCTCTACCGTTATATATATATATATACTTAAAAATATATAAACAATATATTTCACAGTGTATCGTGTATCGTGAGTTTTTCCATTGAGCTCGGTAATGTTTTGGTTAACGTAATTCTTTGCGATAGGTAATTATTAGTTACTCAGCTGATTTAAGTTAGCATATTGTTAAACAATCACACTTTATCAGATGTTACACTTTTAATTCAGACATTCGGCCTCCTAATATAAATAAAAAAAAAAATTTAGAGAGCGAAGCCACAAGATAAAGTTAGTAATATTTTGAATACTGTAGTCTACATTTTCGTGATTTACTGACGCATTGCTAGCGTCCCCCTTTAGGTTTCATTTACAGTTATTAAGATCTTCCTTAAAATTTATTATATCCCAGGACGGATAGAAAATTTCTCAAGCTCGGTCTCTGCCTTTTTAATTTTCAGGAAATATTATAAATCATTTTTAAAGATTGTTTAGGTTTTTCAGCGATCTTTAAAACCAGTGTTCGCCCTCCAGATTTTTTTCATCCTCATCCCTTAATTCAGTTTCATGGCCTATATGGCTGAACTTCGTTTAAAAGATTTTATCTGTTGTTCTACAAAATATATTTATTTTATAATTGAAACTGAAAGAAAATTTTAAAAATCAGTCAAGAAATTAAAGGGATATCCTTTAAAAATGTTGTAGAATATTTTACTGAAAGGCATAAACTACGGTGACCTCGCTTGAGACATTTTTTCTGGTATGTAATAAATTTAACAATTTTTCGTCCTGAACCTTTAATAAATATTTTTTATTTGTGGGTAAAGTCGTGTAAATCCTGACCGTGGCCTGCAATGCGTCGCTATACTACATTTAATTGAATTTTAGACCGAATAAAATATTATTTAAATAAAGTGAAGCCGAAACCAAATAAAGTATATTAACGCCGAACTGATTTAGAATACGCTTCAAACTTATTGATTTTTTTGGCGGTGGAGAGGAATTTATTTACTAAATAAAATTTTATTGTGTACTAGCTGAGTGCCCGGCGTTGCCCGTGCCTTATTTATATAAACCCGAAAAAGAATTTAATTCTATATTAATCTTTAGTCAAGAAGACACAACCTAAATCTAACTATTCCTAGTTCCGTACACAATTTCGACCAATAGTGCTTTAATTGAACAGCTATAAAATACATTGAATTTTATTGCATCAATCTCAACAAACATACCTCCGAATTTCTTTACCAATACATAAATATACTGCATTAATTTAATAGCTATAAGATACATAGAATTTAATTGCATAATAGCAACAACAAGTACTAGACAGTACTTCTTGAGTATTGCAGGATATAATTGTCCATCAGTATTCGCACATTACGAAGGATTGAAGTGATCAAATTGATAGCTACATTCCAAATGTAAAGAAATGGTGGCCATATTGCACTCACTAAATTAACTAACATTTTCCGCAACGATTGTAAAGTATTTTGTATTGTTTTTTATTATCACTCGATTGAGTATTACTGGATAGAATTATACTTTTATTCAATGAAAATATTTCTGCTTCATTTCATTACGGAAAAATCGAACTATTTCCTTTGTTCGTCGCGTAGTAACGTCTCTCTCTCTGTCGCGTGATGTCGTGATATATTGGCGCGCAGTAATTTATCACTTAATGATCACTTTTTAAAATTATAATTCTTTTCACATTTATGCTAGTGGTGTGTCACCCCCACAGTACCTGTTCTCGATTTTGGCAGAATACGTATACCAATTTTTGTTGCATTCTGTCCACGCGATAAAATTTGTATAAAGAACAACGTAAATACATACATACATACATACATACAAATATACATCCTTTTTTATTATATAGATTATGCATACATATGCATTTATTGTATTTTATTCTTTCCATTACAAATTTTTGTCTCACAAGTTGAGAATCCGTATTTTTATTATAATTTATAAATAAATTATTAATACACGGATTAAATTATTCGCATTAAAAAATATGTATGAGGGAAATTGAAAGTCGACGTTACATTAATACTTAAAATATAATTTTACACACTAGTTCCGTATTTAATATGCTTATTTTAAGAAATTAGTTAGTATGAGGAATAACGTCACCCAGTTTTATTAGGCTCCATATTGTCAGTCAATACCAATGAAACAGTCTCGGATTACTATATTGTAAAAGATATTTGAAATCATACGTGAACGTTGTTTGTTTTCGCGTTGAAGGGAAGTCAGCGTGTGCGATTTTAGGTAAACTGCATTTGCCACAATTGTAATTCCAGTGGCCGGGCTAAAGCCTTTAAAAGCAGACCAACCCCCATGCGGCACGCCAGAGAGCCCACTTGTTTAATTCCAACTATCAAAGAGCTCGACGAAATCTCTACCGTGTTCATCCAATCTTTTGTGAAAAGCGATTACAAACAACACGTACGGGATTGAGGTTTCGTCTCTATACCAAGCTACAGAAAAAAAAATACTTTCAAAGTTAATGATTAATTTTTTACCAGTATTTAAAGTTTTTTTGTTGTAACAAGAATTGGAAGGTTATGTTGAAAGGGTAAAAAAGACTACGGTTTATTTTAGAGACTAAAATGGGGGAAGAAGAAAACTAATATTTTATAGACAATCGGGAACACGACAATATCTTTACCAATTGTTTGGACACCGTCGAGAAACAAACTTTAAAAATCAGGAAATGGAATAACGTATCGGAAAACTCGTGTACCTTGGGCCTTACAGTGACCGAAATATCATACAGATGCAAATTTTACGCGAGCACGGCACGACTTTTATGCAAATGATAGGAGGACCGAAGGCCAAAATGGGAGTGAAACACATTCCCGGTAATGGTTTTACAACCGTGTTTACCTGCACAGTTTTGTTTCGTTGAAAATAAATTACGTGCATTGAATATTTGTTCATTTCTGGCTTCGTGTCTTTCTACATTTTTTCCAAATCCGGTGTTTTTCGATTGTTTTAGGTCATTTTGTGCCATAAAAATGCAAAAAAAATAAAAGTATTTCAACGAATTAGTCATTTTATAACTATCTAACAAATCTCGGCACTGCCGGACACTTAGTTTTATAAACCACATGTCATTCAACAAGATGGCTTAAATGTTATGAATTAAGAAACTGAATATAATCCATCTAACAATAATTAGACGAAATTTTATACTTCCGCTTTTGGAAAAGACAATAAAGTCTATTATTCTTAAAATACAATAAGGTTCCATAAAATTTGAATGTTACTGAATTCTGGTATATTCAAGTTGGAAGTCGGGTAAGCTCGGGGTCATTTCTCGTTTGTAGGGATTCCCGTTTAATAAATAAAAATTAAACGTCGATTCATACGTAATATGAATTGTAAAATATCAAAGCTAACTTCCATTTAGGTACATTGGCGGGGGGGGGGGGGGGCGGATGAACAAAAATATATTACTTCAATTCATTTTGTAAAAGAACTTCGAATTTTTGCAGTTATTAAATAAATATACGTGAATATAGAGAAAATGATTACTGTAGAACATAAAAAAGGTATGAATATATTTAATCACAGTAAAATGTAGTAGTAAAAAAATAGTAAGAAACAAGAAAAGTCATTTGACTCAAGACAAATATTTTCTGGAATTTGTTGGAAAAAAATGCTATTGTGCGAATTTTTATCCTTATGGGTTATATTTCTGGTTATAATTTAACTTATAAAATGTAATAACATCCAAGGTGTTTAAATTCATCAGTCAAGTACACTTTTAATAAATGTAGGAAATAAATACAACCAAAACTTCCCACTTTTACTGGATATTCAAGATATTTGATTCCTAATTAGACCCTAAATTAAGCTGTATTTAAATTATGTTTGGTTGTAAATTGAAATTTAAAAAACTTTGAATGTAAATAATAAATGCAGGACATCTGTCAGTATGAAATGTTTTCCGGCCCACGCAATTATATATTCAATATTAACTACGTTCTCTATTTTATTTTTAGCAGAATAATTAATCAAAACGAGATAAATGAAGTAAATGTCCAAATCATCAAACATGTGATCGATATATACTTTTTATATAACTTAATGACCAAATGAAGACATATACCGAATCACCCAAAAAAATAATTGGCTTTCTGATGCAATAAACCACCAGAATTGCGGAAGCGCTTTTGAACTACAAAAGAAAAAAAGTACGGAATTTATTTAGGAATACCTTTTTAATAAATTAAAAGCTTAAGATTTGACCCATGATAAATGTTAATTACAATTCTGTTTGACGTTTCTGTAATATTATATGAATGTTTGATGCAATTTAAGCATGGACGATTTAGAAGTAGAAATAAGCATTAGTAGAAGCATTTAAAATAAGGAAATGAACTGTAAAATATTTTTTCGGAAACTAAGTAGAGTCTGTAGAGTAATCAAATATTAATTATTGTTGTATATGATTTAGAAGGTGAAAATAATAAATGAAAATAATATGGAGGACAAGTGTAAATGTCACGATAAACAATTAATGACGGATGATGATCGCAGAGAAGTTAATATTAACTCACAATTTATTTACGTGCAGAACATTAATCTATGGAAGTTTCCATTTGCAACAGTTTCTGCGCTAAAATTCCAAATTGAGCTTGTATAAATATTTTATCCCATATTTTCAAGCTTATTTCAAAGTCGAAAATTATAAGCTAAAGTCTCCTGTTACTAAAGAAAAGGTTTGGGTTGGCTTTAAAATTATCTGCCCCGATAATTTTTAGAAATTCATGATGTGTTGCAAAGGGTTTTGAACAATATGCAATCTGGGTATTTGTTGCGGTGTTCGAATTGAAGAAAGATGAAACAGCCGCAGATATTTTTAGACGGATAAAAAGAAATTCAAGTGCATCGGGCGGACAGATTCGTCTATTCACTTTCGAGAATGTGAATAAGGGAAGCCCCGAATGGAAAGTTCACATTCAGCTCGCATTCACTGAAATATGAACATCGAAATGAACAATCTGACGTGCGAAAATATACATTTCTAAAACTACTTGAACATAATATCCATGATTAGATGCCAAATAAGTTCTTACGTAATTTATATCTGAAAATTATAATTCTTTAGAGGTTGCAGGTAAATTCATCAGACATAAAAGCCGAACAATAATCTCTTTGAATTTACTCAAACTTCAAACCCGCGTTTAAACGCAATAATAATTTATTGTCGGAAAACATTTGTTTTGAGGATAAAGAAATTTTAAACACAAAAATTAATATGTATAAAGTCTGGTACGGTAACACTATTCTTTATAAAGTGACATATTTTAAAGGGAATTGTTTATAAAACAGTACAACCCTCTTTGGTTGATGTTTTAAAGGGAATTTTCTTAATTTTGGCATTTTGAAAGAAATTGTAGTCACCATAAACTCCTAAAACCATTCGGTGACAAAAATTGTCCTCACTCCCTTGTTGCTATTTATAATTACACCGCCTAAATTAATTACACCAATAAATACAATGGTAAACATTTCTGTCGGATATTTACTTTGTCTATTTGCCCGTTGCGCTGCTATCGTCAGGTCGGGCTTCTGTAACTGTAATTAATTAGAGATAAAACAATTAAATGCCCAATAAAGTCATAGTTGCGCGAGTTCTTCAACGTAGTTTGGGAAATGATTTATTCTGTAGTCATGCGTTTGAAATTAATTTTATGTGGTTACATTGAGTCTCATCTGCCGAAAAGAGTCACGTGTATGTAGTAATAGTCTTAACATTTAATGGTGACATAAAATCGTCAACTAACTTACATTTTTACTACTTGATTATCGGGATTGAGTAAAAGGACGGCTGGTTGATTAAATAATTCGCAGGAGTAAATTTAGTTAAATGAAATTAAGATATTTCACCCTTACATACAGTCCTTGTTTATTGTACTGTAGCACAATAGTTTATCAATTTCTTAATATATCTTTTTTCTACTGACGTTTAGTATATATATATATATATATATATATATATTAGAGTAAAGAACTAAACAAGTTTCAACTTGTTGACCACGTGTACTTTTTCGAGTTTTTCGGGAAGAAGCACGAACCAGACAGACACCTGGTTTTACCCAAGGTGTCAAGGTGTCAGCGAATTTTGAACGAGATGGCTTCATGAACTTCAAATATTGTTCTACACATATCTGCATAGACCGATAGGAAGAACGACCAAAAATATCGAGTATATTAAAACTTTGCGCACAGCCAAGGTGCCGTGAATATCGTCATTTGTCAACGTGTCGTCGTTAGATACAGACATTTAATACATCTGACTGATGTAGTACGACATCTTGTTGTTACCACGTAGTAAGCTGGCCAGTGTTTATAACCCTAAAGGATGAAAGCTACTCTGAAAATCCTTGATGGGCAAAATTATTTAACGTTATATTTTATGACTGGTAAAATAGAAGTCTTATTAATGATTGTACTGATGTTCTTTTTTGTTAATTTTTATTCCTTTTAATATGCTACTTCGACATTCAATAAGGTGACGTTTGATTATGACCAGGGCTAAGGAATACGGAAAAAGCGTTGGTGAGTACATTTAGGTCCTTCAACAGAATGAAGGTCCGATATTTTCTTTCTTGAGAATTCTACGTGACCCGGTTTAAGAGTCGTGAAAAAAAAACAAGAGTCAAGATATGGAGAATATAAATGACAGTTTTTCCCTATAAAGGGGAAAGAGAGGTATGGGTGGATTTTGTGAAGGTTGAGTAGAGAATGAAACTAGTCGAGAAAAGGTCCTTCGATTAACGAGTATCGGAGAACTTAAAGAGACTACTTGATGACTGGGAGCTGAGTAGCAGAGACAGAGAATAGAAGTAATAGAGAAGTTAATGAAGTAGTTAGAGGAAAGGTGAGCTGCGCAGTAGCTGTGGAAACGCTAATCAAAGTCGCAAAGCCTTCCCTGCTCAGAGTGAAATTTCCGATACCTGAGCTGACCACTTTAACCTTCCTCTATTTCAATGCAGAGTACGAGATGTTTCAAGAAACCGGTTACCGTTACGGTACCTAAAATAAAGTCAACCGGGGGTAAATACCACAGTTTATATGTGTATTGGCCTATCCAACTAAATTTAGTAATGATACATCCTCAAAAACTCTGGTTAACGACTCTTCTGAATGGTCAAAAAAATTTTTGGAGGGAATATTTCTGTAGTGATAATATTTTAACGCTTGTGCTTGGTGTAATTTTATACATGATGCCGGATAGAAAATACTCTACAGAACTGGGAATTCAACCGGTTAGATTTCCGGTTGTGTTAAGAAATTCCTAGCTTAGTTCATATCTGATTTTTATTGTCAAATGTTTTCTTAGTTTAGTTTGGTTTCATAGAAATTTTAATGGTTGATATTAACCCTAGTTTTCAGCGAATATGTCAGGTTTATCAATATTCACTAATAAGGGTTGCTGGACCTCAATCGTGTATGAAGATCTTTCACAGTGCCTGGTTCGGATGGAAGCATTTACAGAGTCTCTTGCAGATTATGGAACTATTTTCTATAGTGAAGTGCGAAATAATACCTGGCACCTCGGGGTACATGATTGGTAACGTCAAGGTGAGTGACGTGTAATTTATGAGATGTGAACACGCCCTACCCAGGGATTCCCTGACCCACACGCACGGGTCTGATTCACATGGGCGGCGCCGGGTTCATTGCCCTAAATATCCAACAGCAGCGGACAATATACTCCAACCACGCAATTCTACTTCCTCTGGGACACGTCCAGCAGCAGTTTCCAAAAATAATGCTACGAATTATTCTGAATAATGTAACATCCTGGTCCTCTAATTAAAAATTACTGATAAAAGTTTTAAATTTATATAAAAAATATTGCATTGTATTTGTGTTTTAATTTTAAAATATGCAGTTCAGTGAAAAATTACCAACATGTATTATTATAATGCAAGTCTAAAATTTATTTCATTTCGACGTTTGCTGATTCTCAAATTTGAGAAGAACATCGTCCCTGGCGTGTTTTTTTTGTAATTAATAAGTGATACGAATCGGAGACAATGACATCCGTAAAGACAAAGATGTCGGTGGAATATTAAGAGCAAGCGGCATCCTCGACAATCCGCGTAGGAAAGTCGCAAACTGTTTCGCATAATTCTATGACAAGACAACAGAGTCTCTTGTCTTTAGCTAATGAGTTGCTAGAAATGAATTATTTAAAGGCGATACGGCACAACGACAACTTTTCTAGTTTGTTCAAAACAATAAGCTTTCCTCCAACGGTGATTTTTTGTCATTTTCGTTTCTGGAGTTGAAAATTGGTTATATAACAACATAATACGAGTGAGATAAATTAACATGATTGTATCAGCAGAGTAGAGCAATAACAGGTAGAGAGAGAAGACTTCAAGTCAGCAAACATTAACCGCGTGAAGGAAGAAAAATATCCACACCATCATAGACGCCGACGACTGCAGACGTCGGGCGAATCATCTTGCAGAATCAAAAATCTTATTAAGCAAGAGTAAAATATCAGATAATTTGTCGTTTTAATATTTAACTGTTATGATTGCAATATTAATATAATTGAAACTGTTTAGATTCAATGCGCCGGCATATAATAAATCTTAAATATATGTTCATGTTATTTTTAAACATATTCTGTAAAGTTTTGAGGGAATAAATTATATTTGGCAACGTCCATATTTTCATTAAAATTTAAATATGGCTGTTGGGTACAGAATTCATTTGAAAGAGATTCTAAGAAGAGGAACTCTTTGACAGAGGCGCTAAAATGGCAGTGGAAAGAAAATTCGTGCAATAGACTACATCAGGTCTGTTTTTTGTTTATAAAAACTTAAACTAAAATTCTATTTATTAATTTTGAAGTAAAGATCAAAAAATTATTTCTTAATAATAACGTGCTATTTGTTTGGAAAGAAAGTGTGCACTCGTTAAAGTGTTTGTAATTACAATGATTGTCCTAAGGTTTTGAATATTTGATTATAGCAAAATGTTTCGATACAGCGTGGTAAATTCCTATCTTCAAATCTCGAGAGCACTTTCAACGTTGTGTTTTCCCAGCTGGTTATTACGAAGGACGTGCCCGAAATCAATAACTGGAATATACGATACCAATATTTCTTGGAAATACCAATATGATATATCTGCGATGCCCCAAGCTATAACTTTCCCCAGCTCGACTCAAACCGAGACGGACAAAATCGGATTTGATGGTAGATAAAAAAAAGATCGAATCAACGACGTGACAAAAAATTCCACAGGTCGTAAAGTTTCGAAATTAATTTCAGTTCTCGCAGAAGAGAAAACCGACAACGAATAAAAGAAGCATCAGTATCTGATTATACACGTTATTTACATTATTTCCCGGAAGAACAATTTAGTGAAAATTTTCAATCAAAGTCGCGATTAAACAATAATTATTTACCTGAGCGACCTGATTTGAGGCTAATCAAATGAAAACACGTTTTCCTCGAAAGCAACTGCCCCAGAGGAATTCCAATATTTGTAAGTTCGTTGAAATATGATGTGTATAATTCATTAAAGTTAATTCCTTGTAATCATTATGACTGCATACATTTATAATTGGCATCTATGTGGATATAAATTGAAAAATTAGTAACACTAAATAATAATTACCAATGCAATGACAATCTTCTATTTGTGACAGTTTCAAATTGTATAATTTATATATATATATATATATATATATATATATATATATATATAGTGACTGAACAGTCGATTCAGTCACTGTTGAACCATGCAAATTTATTGTTAATGTTTATATTTGTGTTAGCTATTTTAATTGTTTTGTGTGTTGGACAGACGTTGGTTGTTGTACAGGGAAAAATAGGACCCGTGGTTTGTGCCCGATTCAGACCCACGTGGCCGAAATTCAGGAATCGCGAACTTCCGTCTGGTGAAGCGGGAACCGGAAGTTCACTAGGATTGGCTGAGGGGTGCATCACCCGGTCCTCGACCAATGAGCCAGGTCCCGAGGCGAGCTGGCGAGTGCACCCCGAAGTGAAAGACAATCTAGCGAGAGTCCTGGTGGTGAACGCTTGGGTTTTTCAGCCGTATCACGAAAAAGAACCACCGTGCATCGCCGTCGACGACCTAATTCCGACGAGACGCTGCCAGCACTCAGTCGCCCGCTCGCAATCGTCCTCAGACGTTTGGAACACAGCCGACCCGGTCACCCCGCACGTCTATGACCAGCGTGTTGACGAGCCAGGCCCGACATCAAAGCGCCACCCCGGGTTGAACGAGAACGAAAGTAACGTAATCCTTTAACGTGTGGACAGGCAATTTTTTTTTTTGTATTTGACTTTAGTTGGTGAAGTGAATTGTATGTCATTTGTTTACGTAAATTATAGGGTGTAAAGTACCCTGTGTTACGAATTTTATTTGCCGCATAGTCAAAATCTGGTTACGTCCCCAACGGTCTTCCTCAGAGATCTCCAACCTAATCCCTTATAAATTTTGCTTTGCCCTCTGTTCTGGTCGAGGCATTGCGTATTCGAATACGACACATCATTGTATCGTTTTGTTGTGTGTCGGTAGTCGCGATATAAAGTAATAAACAAAATTAAATATACGTCTAAATGCACGAGTATAATATTACAATCCCCACGTTGGGCTCCAAAATATTAAAAGTAAATATACCTCTGGGGTCGCCTACGGGCCTCCAATAAAAAATAGGAGATTATAAAATGAACACAGAAAACTATAAAACTCTTTATAACAGAAATCAAACACTTATTTAATATCCATAACAAAACCAAATAAACACCTTGGACCGTCAAAATTAGTTCCCAAGCGGTCCAACACCCTTCAACGAATGCACGTTAGTCCGTGGTTCGTTAATGATCACAACAAACTCACAACCCCACATAAAGCACCCTTCTCCACTTTGCTACAGCAAAGCTGCATTGCCCAGTGTCACCATAGGTGGTGTGGAGACAGGATTTGTTGGCAGAGCTATCATAGATAGACGGCTTTACCCGAGATTACCATCTCCCGGGGCCTTTTACCAACCTTTGACTGGCCTGAATCTCGAGTGAGATTCGCTATACCAAAAAAAAAAATAATACAAATTGGATCCACTATTGCACAGAACTGCTTAGGATCGGAATGACTTCAGACCAAAAATAAAACCAACGAGCACAAACGACGGCGCACCTGGACAGAACAGCCAACTCGACCAAGATTTCCAGACACACAAATACCAACATCCACGCGACTGCCCACGAGCAAGCCTCGTCCACTACTGGCTGCTTGTGTTTATTTTCTAAGGCTTTTATAACCTTCTCCAGAGACGCAGTTTGACCCATCGTCAAACGTTCGTAAACAACGGGTGCAACGCGAAAACATCGCCCGAACTGCAGAACTGAAGACAGAAAAATTGTTGCATACAATAAATTCCTTAGTATTCGCCACCTATACATACATATATATATATATATATATATATATATATATATATATGAATGTGTCAAGAAATCGAGCAATATTACCATAATATTCTAAGATTAATTAATACGCAGTCAACTAAGTTCTTCTGAAAAGTAGTCGAAAGAAAAGTTCTCCACATTATAATTTAACCTAATTTAATTTCGTTTAAAAAATGGTACTCGATTCTTCAGCTATATTTATACAAAAATAATAATCAAGTGTTATAATGCTCTTAAACATTGAAGGAGATTCAGGAGTTACAGTTTTGCTCTTAACGTCAGTACGAAAACTTGTTACCATTATTGAAATTTAGTTATTTCAAGAAATACGGTGGCTTCAGCGAATAATAAATATTTTTATTGTAATTTTACCGCACAATAAATGTCTAGCGTGTTCTTTACCTGTAAGACATGGGGATAAAACGATTTCTTTCAATGCCAAAAATGAAGTCGCTATATCCATTTGGCAAATTTATTTATTTCATTACTTTCGAGATTCTGTAATAAATCATATGAAACGTAATTTATTCCATATTCAGTAAGTAAAGCGTTTATTGAATTTGGAACAATTGGTACAAGTTTTTTTTCGGCAGCGGTGTGACCGTTGAAAGAAATAACAAAGAACTGAATATGTCTCTGATTGAGCGTGCAAGAAATAATTCTGAATATAAATAAAAATTATTTATTACGACCGGAATATCTAAAATACATTGTAATAAGAACTAAAATATAATATATATCAGTGTTATTGAATTATGAGCATTTGTAATATAAGCAATATATATATTTTTAATTATAGTTTAAAGTCGCATTAACCTTTTGGTCATTAGCGACTTACATCTGTTAAGTTTTACTTTTGTATAACAATTAAATTACTTTATACAACTCATTTTTCATCGTAAAGTCTGTGATGTTGTTTATTGTTGCAGATGAGTTGCAAATCTCCGTCATTGAATGGGCGGCTATGGTTGATCTTCTTATCTCGCTATATTTGGAGCAGTTAAAGAGGACATGAGGAATTGTTGTGGGCTCTTGTAGCGGCAAATTTTAGTCGTAGCGCCTATTTTGCCTCCAGATGATAAGCTCCAGGTTCCTGATATCTGTCAATCAAGCGGCGATGTTGCTGACTTGTGGCTGCGGATTTTCAGGAGATGAGAAATTTTATTCGTACGAAAATTCTTTGAGTAGAAGACTTCAGTTGAGAGAAGATAAATGCTTGAACATTTTATTTGGTAGAGAATGAATGTAAACTATCGTCCAACTTGAAGTAAATATCATTTTATATATTTAAAATTTTTCTAATGTAAGATATCTTTCCCACAGTTGATCCCAAGGGCTTATGAATTATTATTCACGTGAATGAATGTTATACTACCTGAATAAAATAAGTGGTAAGGAATGTTGATATTTTTTAAATGTGGAAAGAATTGATTTATGTTAATAATTATTTTTTATAAAAAAAAATAGTGACATTTTATTGGATTATTAGCGGTTATGGTAATACAACATACTCATTCATATATATTATAAATCAACGGAAATTCTGCCCTGGATGATCATAGTCAGGATGAGGATTTTATACGACTTCACCCTCCAAACAATAAGTTTTTTTGTTCTTTCTGATACATATGAAGAATCCTCAGTTTTCATATTTTCTTTGAGGATAATCCGGAAAGTAGAAATTCTTATGAGTCTATGGATGCTGAAAGCGATCTCAAAGGTATAGCACTGGAGCTAGAAACAGACACTCGTGTGTTCGATGGATTGTGAATGCAACAGCGGGAACAGAGAAACTCGCTGTTACAAAGAAGAACGCTGTAGGTGGACGACTCTCACAATTTGTAATAACACACCAGGATCGGTCTTTGCGGTCATTGCAACGTAGTACATTACGAAGTTGAACGATCATAAATTTTAATCAGTTTAAAATTGTTTGTTAAATCTGTATGGAATATTTGGTACTGTCCAAAAACCAGCATTTAGTTTCTTAGTAAAAGTGAATTTATTAGATTCACAGTGTGATTTAATAGTTGAAACTTTTGAGAATGTAACCGACATTTACACTGATCAATCCTTAAATCATTATAGGTGCCATAGTTCTCCATTATCATGATTAATTAATCTACTGTTGATAAAAAAAGAGGAGCGTAAAACAGAAATAGGACTCAATGGCAAAGTATTTCAAAATATGCAGATAAGGTACCACAATAACCACATATTTCATTCCACTAAATAGACAAAAAATAATTATCATAATGGGATTATTTGCTATTTTATTGCTGCCAGTTTGTTCATTTCTGCTCTCCAAAATGGCCGTACAGAATTCAGTATCAGTCAGTAGTGAACTTGTTAATCTTATATTAGTTACCATTTGAAATTAATTTTTTTTTCATACTGGAATATTTATCTAGAGCCTAAGACATTTTTGTAGAATAACGATGGCTGGGGAATTTCACCAGACTTGGAATTTTATGGTTCAGAAAGGTTTATAGTATTCATGCAGCTGAATTAGCTGACACTTTGGTCTAAACAAGATTTAAACCAGTAGGAGACGATGATAATAAGTGAAATTTAAGAATGGCTGATACTGTGATATGGAAGAAGTATATTGGACACAAAAAAGACACTAACGATGTTCCACAGGGAACCACAAGACACACCGACGTTGATACAGGGAATGCAGTAAAACCTCAGACCAGCATTAAGTAATCTGGCTTCGCAAGTCCATCAATCTGCGTGTAAAAATTTGAGTAAAAATAATAATAAAAGCATAATACTCCCGTTGAGGTTGAGTGGTGAACATAATAGGAAGAGTCTCAAAATCACCCCGAGAATATTCGATAAGCAAGGTTAGTCTTCAATTTTGAAAATTTGACGTTCTACTAATAGATTTTTAATATATAATTCACAAGAAAACGTCATTTTAGATTCATCATATTATTAATAAATATTAAAAACTTAAAACTGCCGTTATCTTAAAAACTGAGTTTAATAGTTTTTTAATTATATTTGTTCCATACGAATTCATTATAATATGGTTCCCTGGTGGTTTGTTATTAAACTTGTTTTTATTGTATTGCTCAATTGATATAAAGGGAAGCGGACCACAAGGAGGGTTCAGTGACAACCCCGTTTTCCCTAATAACTGAGTAGGCCGATGGTTGCTGGGACTAAAAAGTTGCTTCGTTTTAACGGAGCCGAGGTAATAAAACAGACGCAAGCCGCTTAGCTCAGACTCTCTTATTAAAATTGGCTTGACGCTGTAATAAGCTGTTCTTGATGCGGTTTTCTGCTACTAGCGGAATTACGCAGCGCCTTTGTCTGAGGGGATCAATATCGGCTGACAGGAGGTGGGGACAGGTGCGCCAAGCCTCCAGCACCACCGACAAGACAATGGCCAATAAGGGTCAAGCCTCCGGTTCAGGTCTCCACCGAAAAACTGCTTCATTATCATCGCTTGCAATGGGAACCAACGAACAGAAACGAAGGGACCAGATCAGATCTAAGGATTGCTCAACTTAACCAACCCAAATTTTAAATTGAATAAGAACTTTTTGTAATTTTTTTCATTGTCCGAAAGAAAATTTTATTGTGACCTTGGCAAATGAACTGTGACAGTTGTACATCCATAACCACTTCTCTCTGTAGGTTATAGAAGCCCAACCATAAACAAGTTCATTCCATTGATTGAAGACTGGAGTTCTTATCTTTTTTCTTTTCCTTTCCTATTTCTATCTTGAACAGTTTATTCAACGCTTTTATTTAACCTTCGTTTTTTACCCCTCCTTATTTACAACTCCCAAATTTCTCCCTCGCAGTGGCGATAAAAAACGTTCCTCCCAGATCACTGTAATTGAAACAGCATAGATGTTTTTGTATTCAATTACCAATATTTTTTTATCGGTTAGAAAACAATAATTTTCTATAATAACTTAATTTTGAAAATCTGGAGTTTTCGGCAAACAGTACGAAAAATTAATATTTTTTTAAAACGCGTTTGCAAAACAACCAAAATATCCCAACATTAATATTCTAATTGCGTCTTCAAATAATTATACATAAAAATCTTGCTAAATTGTCCTGGTCGTCCAACGAGGTTTTAATTCTAACTTTAGACTTTTCTTCAAGAATTTTAAAAATAATATGACTAATATGTTATTAGTTTTATAATAAAAATAAAGACCTATTGTTACAAAAAAAATCATATATCAGTCAAATTGATCATAATTCTTTAAACTAGAACGCCATTTACTCAGGGAATAATTTAGATATTTGTCTAAAAGGTCTGAAAATACTAATTTTAGTTTTCAAATATCACAGCGATTTCCATGGAGTGTGTTTCCTCGTACAAGAAACCTTTATTACGAGATTAATCAAATATTGATCGATTTGAGAGGCATTTGTTATTATATTTCAATAAAATCATCAGTAATTACGTAGAAATTTATATTTACTTGATTTTTTTAGAGTACCAGGTTACATGAGGGTAATCAACATGGTGGCAACTCCCCTTTAATACCATAGAAGGGATTTCGAAGGGGAAATGCGGAAGGGTAGAGGAAGTTAGCCAAGTGTTAACGAGGGTCCCCAGGCTATAGTTTAAGGATTCTACCTGGCATTCTCCTAAAAGTAATGCAGGACAAACCCTACATAACCTGCATCAGGTAGAACGGGCATTTGATACTTGTCCCACGCCCTTCAGATGGCGGAAGAGGGGTTTTCTGTAGGTACGCACCATTCCCTTCTCTTTGCCTTGACCAGTTTAGGAGGCAGCTGGCCGACTATTCTTATGAATTTCCTTTATATAATACGTCTTATATAATAACTGGCTGAATTAGCAAACTAGCATAAATTATACATACATTTAGTATCACTTTATTATGTCAATTTATAAATAAAAAATTAGTACAGCTTATTTAGTACATACATTAATATTTTAATTAATTGCACTTTTTAGGTCTATGCCTCTATATATTTATTCCATAACGTTTAACAGTACAATTTGACGGCTAAAATTTTCGTAGGTGACTTTACACCGAAAATATGTTAGTTTATTTTTTACATATATATATATATATATGCAAATTTGAAACATGTGACGCCGGGTTGCATAACAAAATAAAGATGAGTGGGAAAAAAATCGATTCAAATTATTTTAATAAAAAATTAAAACCAACGCTTGAAATACAAGTTTTTAAGCCCATTATGTGGCCGGTTGAGTTTAATTAGCAACTATAAACTTGTTCAATATTTCGTTTTTGTGGAGTGACAGCATGGGCTTTGGTTTAACTGCCTGAACTAATTAGCGTTATCAGTGGCTGTTAGTGCACAAAAGTAAATTGTTCTTTGTAATTCTGTATCAGAGAGGGAAATAGATAGGATAATGCGTCCATTGATGCACGGTCAGAGGGAATGGATTTGCAGGTATCACACACAAAGCCCGACTTAAACAGAATCTTGTGCGCATTATTTATTGCGAGGACTCTGACAGCCGCTGCTTCCACCCCTGAAGTATTTACGACCCAGGTACAGAGCCCCGGTAAGTCTAAAGCAAACAGTTGGGCCATGTTAACGCTTAGCAATATTGAAAGGACAGGGATCTCATACGATTACACTTCAGCAGTGTTTCTCTTGCGTATCAATTACATATACATTCGTATAAATTATATTGTACGTCAAATGCGTCTATGATCACATTATATATTTTATTGAATTTAAAAAATCACTGTTCTTAAAACTTTATTCAACGTTCCCAAATCGATCGATTTTTACAGTTATTTCTAATATAAAAAATCTTCACTTCTTATCAAATAATACTATTTGACAGTATTAAGGTGACACTAATTTTACATACATTTTATTATTGCAGATTTACGTAATTCAGTGTTTATCTCTGTGTGGGTTTTATATTTTTGTTACGTC
Organism: Zhengitettix transpicula; assembly: GCA_037074705.1. Lineage (NCBI taxonomy): Eukaryota > Metazoa > Arthropoda > Insecta > Orthoptera > Tetrigidae > Zhengitettix > Zhengitettix transpicula. The sequence continues at coordinate 74,298,116 of CM073593.1, forward strand.
AAATTTTAAGCAATTACGTACCTCTTGCAATATTGATTTATTGAAAATACATCACTGTAAACGTAAATCTATTGATCAACACACTATAATATTATATAAAAGATATGTCTTACATGAATTTTTAGAACTGTTGAAAACATTTACAATAAATATTTATTCATGGAGCGACCCAGAAAATTTTTATTTTACACATCAAACAAATAGATTGGAAAAAAAATATTTTCTTTGCTGTTGTAAATAAATTTGTTAGAGACATATTAAAAAATACGTTATGAATTAAATATTTAATGCAAATAGAAGCTGAACAAATTCAGATATACAAATTATTATATATCTTTTTTTCCCTATATGTTTATGGCAAAGTTAAATATTATATTAATTAAGATAATAATTGTGTGTTGATAGTACATTTAATTTTTTTCAGGCTGTTGCACAATGAGTCTAAGTTTCCGTGTATTGGCAGTAAATATAAATGAATTCTCCTGAAAGTAATTTCCCCCGTCTCAGCTTATCAACATCTTCCTGATTTTACGTCAGTGCTTTCTCTTCGTGTGTTCGATTTAGTCCGGATACGCCCAGTTTCCTCCCTAGAGTGAAAGGAAATGGACAAATGTGAAGAGCCATCTTGACGAATTCTATTGATAACGTGCAATGACGTGCGAAAAGTCGTAACTCCTGTCTTATCATTTTCTACCTTTCGGAAACTTTGGAAACTTCAATAAAAATATCTTTCTAATCCGAAATATTCGAAATTACTCCTCTAAGTCTGTTCTTTAAAATAGAAAGTGAATTGACGTGCTGATTTAAATTTGATCGAAAATCTAATAGGAATGAAATCATTATCAATCATATTTAATGAGAATTTCGCCGTGTACAGAAAAAATTTATAATAATTATAATATTTAAATTTTTCTGTATTTTGCCTGTACTTGGCCAAATTTATCAATCGACTTGTCTATCATATTTGCTAAAACGATAAACCGTTCCCTAGATTTTCGGAGTCAAATTAATGAAAAAGTTATACGTGTTCAATTTTACTCATATAGATTTATAGTTTCTCTATCGGCAGACCATTTTTATTTACAATTTTCTTTACTCTTGGAAACATTTAAAAATTAATAGTTGTAAGATTCTTGTATTTCTGAAATTTTTCGAGACATATTGTTTTGTATCACTTTTATGTTGTTAATAAAACGTCAGGCGAAATTTAATTGATTTTTTTTAATTATATAGCTTTAACTTCATTGTTAATTAATTTAAATTCATTACAATTAAATACATTTTTTTCAAAAGCAGTACCTATCTTCAAGTGTTCGGTTACTGAATTGAAAAGTCATAGTATTGGAAACGCAAGTTGAATCGCCATTGTCTCTGTGCGTTGTGTGTATTTCTGGGAACGCGTGCCTGACCTTACCATGGTCAGTGTGTCGCGGGGAACAGGTGGTTACTATCTCCGGCACGCACACGCCTCGACGCCTTGCTCACCGGCGCATAATTGAGCCACGAGCTGACGTCAAGCGCCGCGTTTTATCTCGCCGTCGGCGTCGGCGTCCTGCTCTTGATCCGCCTACTCCAGCTCGTGCCACATTAGCAGCATCACATCACTCAGAGAATAGAAACGTATCCTTTGCGCGTCTATATGTAAAGCGTAGTTCGCAGCGTTATCATGTTTCGTCATCTTTCTAATCAAATTTACCTACCCTCCCCGCTAACACGTGCCAAATATTAAGAATATTGCGTCACTTATGAACTCTGACTCCAGCAAACATCTCCGTCGGTGAATTTCAAATACAATGGCACTGACCAGTCACATATGACGTCATAACAAATGGCTGATATGAATAATTTATATTGACACTATTACAAAAACCATAAGCTATAAAGGAAATGTGGTTGAAATACATTATCAATAAGTTAGCCAAGCAAACAATGTTTCAAATTAAATGACACCATTGTTGTAGAAGGGGAAGTAGTGCATTTGGAACAAGCATTGCATGGCCGTTGCTTTTGCATCCACAAACTTTGATAGTTCGATGGTGGTTACCGTACTTAAATCGATCTGCGATGAGCATATTAATATAGAGACTGACAAAAATATCAAATGAAGCATGGACTGACCTAAATCTACACGTAAGACAATGATAATTACGATAAACGTAATATTTTATAAAATAATACATAAATTGGATAATATGCCGTGTTCTCTAATGCATGATTGACAACCGTGAGTCACCTCTGACGTCATGACGTCTAAACAACGCAATTTCTTTTTGTTTCTGTAACTGTTGATTTTGCAACAGCATTATGTTAATAACTACGAATTAAAATATTAGACGTGTTTATATTAATTTTTAAGTTTGAGTTATTATTAAGTCTTAATAATTATTATATTGCAAGAATTATGCTCATTGTCCATATTAGCTTCACATCTACATTTTATTTAAATATAAAAATTATTCTGGTTGGTGGACCAAAAAAATGAAACTCGTGAATTATTATCGTATTAATAATATATTATAATCATTTCGTCAATAATTTTAATTTGATATGAGATTTATTCATGCTTTTGTATCCCAATTTTTTGTATCAGTCGCCGTAATAATAACAAAAATAGTTAATCATTTTCTAAATTATTTAATGTCAAATGTCTGAAGCTTTCGTTAGTTTTGCCATGAGATTTTTATTTAACTAAAACGATTTTAATAAATTATATAAATATATATTTTGTGTTGCTACGTTTTATAAAGTTCCATATTTTAAAAATTAAATAATTATTAAAAATAAAAATAATTTTACTCAGTCTCCGATTTATTTAAAACGTCAGATAGACAGCTTGAGACATTTTCCGTAGTCATTCTTTAAAAACGGAGTCAATTAAATTAAGTTTTAACATTATTAACAAATATTATAAACAGTTCAATATCATTTAATTAAATATATGAGAAAACTATTCATTAGTTTCCTTATTATAACAGTGACTGATACAAAACATTGGAGATAGAATACAAAAATATACAATATAAATTAATAAAATTAATGTGTCTTTTTTATTATTAATTCCATTTAGTTATTTTGATCCTCAATCACATTGTGAACAATTATTTACAACTGCAAGCATGTAAATTTATTTTAATTTTGTGTTATCCTTTTTAACTATATTAAAAATACGTTTATTATTTTTTCAAATTTTATTAATTTTTAAGTATAATCTTAAAAAGGTATATTTTTCTATGTATATTCATAAAAGTTTGAACAAAATAAATAATAGTAATATGATAAGAAAATATCAAAGAGTAAGAAAGACAAAATCAATGGACTATTAGAGACAGATAACGAATAAGTAAAGGTTAACAGAGCGGCAGAGTAGAGAATGAAATAGGAACGCTTCTTACTTCGCCTGCAATGCTCATTTTTCTCACTATTCGTAGATTGGTTTCTATTTAAATGTAAATTTTAATAAGATGCTACACACGTAATTTTTAAAGGTCATATCTTCATTTTGGATAAAGGTGCTGGAATATGATACTCATAAGCTTGTGTTACTTTCTCTCATTTTTTATCAAAAAGGTCGATACAAAATGTGAACGTGTGCCCGGACTTGCTCTCTGTAAGCAACGCAGCGTCACAACGGCAAATTTAGTAAAGCTTTCACGAGTTTATACGCTACAGTTCCGGAGTTCGTAATCATATTTCGCAACAATAAGAAGATATATGACCAATCAGTTATTTCAGTAATGCTATGTTACTTAGAGTCACTAATTATAATTTGTGTCATTTTTCATAAAAAAAAGTTATTAGGTTTAAAAGATAAGTCAAGAGTCATATGGAGGAGATTAGATTTATGAGGAGCGGTTATGGATTGATAACGTCGTATAAGAAACTCAAGTGTTGGTGAGGAGGACACGTAACTAGAAGAGAAGATGAAATTTGGACGAAGATTGGAATTCGAACCCACGAAATCATTAGCGACAACGAGTATTAACAATTAATCGTTGGGACATGGACACGAAGAAGAGCGCGGGGATTGAAAGCAGCTCATTTCTAAGATTAATAGAGGGGAAACGAGGGGGACTGCAGGGGAGGTTGGTGCAGGTGATGGTTGGGCGTGCGCAACGCAAGGCGAGGGAGAGTTGCGCTAGGCGGCACTCGGCTGCCAGCACGCCATGGGAGTGCTGCGCGCTGCTGCCCACGGCAACGCGGCCACAGACACAGGTAAGAACAATAAAACAAAATCTTTACATACCATTACGCCATGTTACAAAACTACGTCTAACTTCGATTTTAAATTTTGTTAACAACGGTGTCAAATTAAGCATTGTTCTGTCTCCGAACTTTGTTGGCAATTCTGAACAACAAATTTCGTAAATTCAATTAGTGCTTCCCATAGACTATGAGAGAAGACAAAAAACAAAGATGCTTACTTCAAGATAAGCGGGTCAGTTGTGTTATAATGCAACTTATTATGTGCATCCCGGAGATGGAGGGCGTACGAGTCACTGACCAGCTCATTTTGCTCAGTTGCAAGGTAATTTCCAAGTAGCGCGTGAATTAGCTAATTCCAGATGTACTGGAAGTAAACATTTGAAATGATTAGAATGCTTCATTTTATATTAATTTCATGGAAACGTATTCTGCCAGTCTTATTATTTTAGTTTCTTCGCGCTAAAGGTTTCAATACTTTCTACGTATTTTCCTTTTTTTTCAAAATTCGTAATGAACTTTTAACAGAATCATTTCCTTTGATATTTTATGCTCTCATGGATAACAGAAAAGCCAAAATTTCTCTAAAACGTAATGCGTTGGTATCTCCACCTACCTCAAACAATGGCGAAAAATCAAAGAAACTATATTTACGAGAACTCTAGTGCATCAAAAAAGTGAAATGAATAAGATTTTATATCATTTCATACCTTCCTTGATCTCTTGATAACCAAAATAAACAGTTTATAAAAGTCGAGAAGAAAATAAACCATGCGGGTTGCTACAAACTTTAATACAAACATCGACTTTCCTCTTTATGTTGTATTCTTTAATTGAGACATTTTATTACTAAAATTATATTATCTGTCCGAAAAATTGAAACCGTATGTATATATTAATTTAGCTTAAAAACCTTTATGATTTTTTTGAAAAAAAAATTAAAGTCACCTTCAATAAAAAAAAAGGTAAATAAATTCGTAAGGATTGAAGGTCGTCCTAATTTTCTGAGTTTCAAGTAAAAGTGTGAATCACTTTCTCAAGTACCAAGAAACCCAAGCAGTAATATTAGAAGAAACGAAGTTTATTAAGTTCTGAGAAACTTTCCGGGCTCCAATCTTTGATAAGAAAATTATACTCTTATATATAACAAAAAATTATTCGTATCGTCATGTAAAAATTTACTCCGTCTATCGTTACGTAATATTTGACTGAAATGTCTTAATTTCCATCTCGGCCAGTCTCATACCGTTGACGTGGTGAAGCAAACTTCGAAATCTAGTTCATTCGAGTCATGTTCTTAAATAATTAAAATTTCAAATAATGACTCTTTGTTAAAAACCACACAAAGTCACTATAATGCAAATTTCTAGGAATATTTTGAGTATTTTTTATCTTCATCCGTATTACAAATGTTACCGTGATTTCGGAGCTCCAGTAATTTTACGTTCCCTCTATTTAACAACTATAAAAGTTCACTTCTTATTCAACTTTGTCGTACGTCAGCTATATTTCTTTCATATAATAAGTTTACATCAATATTGAGGAATAAAAAGTTATTTCAGAAAGTTTCACAGTGGTACTTCCTAATTCAATTCAATGTTTTAAAACTCTGTAATTATCCTAAATTGTGTCCACAATGAACTCTATATCTGCCCTTTTTAAGTAATGGCATTTCAATAAAATTCTACGAGAACTTTATTTCCGAATTTAATTACATCATTTTGAGGTTTACTATTGATAATATGAAATATCATGGAATATTTCAAATATAAAATAATTATTTGCCTCAATGAAGAGAAAAGAAATCTATCAAAACAATTTATTAAATAATTTTCGGGTAGAATTAGTATTTTTATGTTACATTCTCCAAATGCGTGTGCAAATTCGTTTAAAGAATATTTCATAGATTTCAACCTTAATAAATAATTAAGGAGTAGAGAAAAGAAAATAAACGACTACGTAAAACTGTATGGAATATTTCTTCTAGTAACAGTGGCGTCAGTGGAGTCAATTGGTCTCGAAATATCAAGCCTGTGTTTGTAGTTTTAAAACATAAATATGGATTCTTGATACGATTTTATAAGACGTGCTAGGTGATTATAGATATTTCATGTGAATTAAAAGAATTTCCCAGTATTTTCTAGAATTTTATAGACTTTGATAAAACACTTTTATCGAACCTGGGCTTAAACAGTTTAATAGACGCCGGTGAAGTACAGTTAAAATAATAATATTATATATCAGCTTTTTCCAATAGCTGAGTTGTTAAAATCGAAGGAAGATTAGAAAGAAAAATGCCATTATGCCTAAAGTGGCATTTACTGTGGAGCACAGAAAAAAATACTGTCATGTAATTCAACATTTTATCGTAAATAAAATATTTCTCAGTTTAAATATTAGGTCGTCTTGGCTGTAATTAAAACAATTCCTCCGAAGTGAGTCATTTAAATTGTCTTCTTAACTATTATCAGTCCTTTATGGTGTATTAACAAGATTAAATATGAGGAAAATTTTGTTCCAAACTACAGTATAGAGTGTTTTGAAAAAGGCTAAGTGATTTTCAGAAAACAAATCAAATATCAAGAGTAAATAAATGCATTTTTACACGCTCATTTAAATATAGACAAAATTTTTGGAAGTGCCTCACTTCTATTTTAATGCTCCGTCAACTCCGTATTCTTCTTATCCATTTCATTTTTCTACAAAATTAAATTATTACATTGAAAATGATTCCTGCTTTGGCATAACTAAATAAAGGCATTTATTAAATTTATTACAGAAGAATAATTAGTGTAATTGTACTCATTAAATACTGGGAACAAAATTTTATTAATAGTTCTTTTTATTTTAGAGTATTATTGGTTATTGCTGTGAGTAATTTAAATATTATTCAGTTTAATCCAAGTCTTTACCAAAGTTTACGTTAATTTCCTGGAAGTTATTCGACGAAGTTGTGTGGTTATCGAGATTGTTGCAGCGCCTTCCCCGTCCTCATTCGAGCTCATCTCGTTGCTCTGCATTTTTTAATGAAAAAAAACAGACCTCCCCAATTGGGGCTGTTAGTGAGGTTGGAGGGAGGAATACACAAGTAAGCAAAACTCGGCCGCCGCTCTGTGCGAAATAACGGAATGCTCCGTGCTATGTGAAGCAGAATTGGGCCGCGAGTTTGCTGATGGAAATGTATAGCAGATACAGTCAGTCGTGGTCGTAACCGCCGTAACTGGCGTAGTGCTAAGCGAATTTGCTCTGCTCAATATTATCGCTATCCAGTTGGGACATGACGCGTGCAAAACAACACGCTCCCTCTCGTGTACTCCTGCTTGTCAGAAAAATAAACGCTTCACAATCTACATAACAGAATGAATATGAGAGCTACATCTGTTATAAAAACTGACACTTCAATTTAAAGCTCCAGTTCAGTTCGTTGTTAGGAATTTAATGACAGTCCCTGCATTGACTATCAGGATCATTAATCAAGCTAAAAGTCCTCAAAATCTACATCTACTAACTAGCTAGGGATAATTCCCTGATTTATCATAATTTCTTAGATTCTTTAAAGGGGTACATAACTGCCTTTTTTTTTCAACAACAAAAAGTACATTTCTTGGAATAAATTTTAATATATTAATACACATCTCGTTTCTATAAAAATTAAGCCAAAGCAATAAAATAATTGTCCATAACTCACAAAAAAAAATTCTAATTGGCAAAGCAATATATATAATTAATTATTAATTTTTAATGCTTGCCCTGAAATTATGGCATGCTAAATTAAGGCCTAAGCGTTAGGAATCTACAGTTTATTCAAATTCTTCATCCATCATAAAAAAAATTCACTTTATTTATTTATTTATTGTAAATTTAAAATATGTCAAATAATTATAATTATTAAAGCAAATGAAAAACACTCAGTAAGAAGCTTCCTTTCACAAAATCGTTTAACATAATCTTGAACCTTCCTGCTTGCTTAAAGTTTATCACAGATACCCTGTTCCAACTGTTTGAAAATTTACCCACGTCCGTGCATTAACTTCGAAAGTTGGTTTTTATTATATCTATCTTTATCACTCTAATTTTACAGAATATCACGAAGGTTTTTGAAAGCTCCGTTTCTCGTGTAAAGATATTCTGTTTTTGGGGAAGATGGTTTTGTGCATTGCTCATATTCTGGATTATACGTAAATATCAACTTCTCATCAGCTGTAATAACACCTTTTAAAAAAAAACTGGTTTTACCGCCGACCGACTGTTAAAGTTTCAGGAGAATTATGATCTTAACTTGTTGATCAGTTTTAGTACCCGACATTTTCCGGCGTAGCGCAGTCTCGTATTATAAGACTTTAATATCCAAGTGCTCACCCTCTGTAAATGAGTCTATAAATCGAGTTGTAACTTTCCGCCACGAATAAATACACATTAGGGTGAAACAAAGAAACATCGCAACAAAACAAGGAAAATAGTTACCAAGTTACTCCTCAAGTCTCGTCATTTGTGTCAATATGTAGAAGGACAATAATTGAAAACTCCATACTTTGGTGTGAGATTAGGCAGTCGTAACTTCGGGACCTGAGTTACGGATCAACTCTTACTTGATCATCTCATGCTATCTGAATGAAACCTTGAACGCAGTACACTACCTTGGAGTTATCAATTTGATCTGAATAATTGAAGGTTCCAGTTTTTTATCGATTCAATTATTATTATGAGGAATCTTTTCGACGTGACTCTGGAATAAAAATATTTGGAATTTAAATATAGAGGATCTTTCTCACTTAAAGTGCTAAAGTAGTGAATTAACAGCATGGTGTGGTGAGATTTGTAGTTCATGGTGAATGATTTTCTTGGTAATTTCAAATGTTGTAAAGCGAAATACAGGCCAATTCTGACGTCGGAAATCTGGCTATGATTTCTGGCTATGATAACTATTTGCGATGTTGAGAGAGTGTGGTGGCAGTTTGTTTCCCTTCGTACACGGAAGGACGCAGACCATTCTGGCAAAGTATCTGTTTGGGCCGGGGACTATTAGGCTTTATGTGAAGCAATACGTGCTCTAAAAGTGTTCCTGAGGGGGGCAGGAAGAGGGGTGGCAGGTCGGCGGCGGCCAGTGTGTAAACTGCGGAAGGGGCGGAAGGGAGAGAGGGCTGATCAATATTTGAAGGTAGGCCCTCCCGCGCGCGAGCACGCCGCAGTGGTCGACGACGCCGTCAACCGCAGCCAACTGTTGCTCGTCGCTTCGCGTCGCGGCGGCGACGCTCTTCAACAGGTAGGCGCTCGGTACAAGAACGAAGCGCTGTCTTAACCTCGGAAACAATGCAACTGGAAGTTCACTCAGAATCTCAAAGATTCCTTCTGGGAAATGAAACGGTGACACTGCAAAGAGAGGTGAGCATGTAGTTACTGGTGTAGAGCATTGACCTAATGAATCAAATCTTACTTCATCATGCAAAGTTGGACACATGCTAACATTATAAAACAGAGAAGAGAATATGTTACCTCGGAGATATCAGTTTGATCTGAAGGATTAAAGGTTAAGGTCGTAGGTTTCCCAAGATTGGAAATGTGGACGAAGTAAACAGGAGGCAATAATCACATGTCATGCTGCTGATAATTTAGGACTCAAAAAGCCTCCATGTTTTTGTATTGGGATTATTAAAACATCCAAATTTGGCACGGTATTTCAGTCATTTTAAACGTAGATTATAAATTACGCGTTCGTAAAGGAATATTCTGCTTTGTTTCGGTGGCGGTCGTATAATAAAATGTTGACCGTGGTTGCGCTTTCCAGTAATTGAGGTTTTCAATTCAGATTCGGTGATTTCAGCATGAGATAATAATATTCCGGTCATTTTAGTTCTATGGAAACAAATACTGCGTTTTAGGACGGGGGCTGGTCCAGGAAGCTAAATTATGGAATTCTCAGCCAATTGACCAAAATAATCAATGGTCACGTTTTGAAAAGTTTGAGTTCTGTTTTTATCCATCCAGGAAGGCAACGGTGACGCCGTATACAATAGCGTAGTCTCTCGTTTAGCATAATTTCGACAGGAACAATACAAAGCTTCAGTATTTAGCCACCTGGATCTCTGCTGGAATCGACCGAATGTTTCATGAAGGGAGACGTGGATGTTCCAACTACAATTTCTCAAACATTCATGTGACTTTCTTAGCAATCAATGTTGTTTGGATCATTCTGCCAGTTTTGCTGATTTCTTACACAGTTTCAGGTATCAATCTGGTTTAGTCTCTAGGTTACAAAAATTCTGTAAGAATCCTCGGTTTAAAGCTTAACTACTTGAAAAGTAGTTGTTCCGGTTACGCAGAGAAGAAGGTATGATTATCCTGAATACAGCAGTCTCAAGTATTGAGAAAATTCAATGGAAACCTTACAAGGTTCTATGGAAACAAAAATCATAGAGCTTAAGCACTGTCCTTTGAAATCAAAGTTGAAGTCTGAAAACTTTTTGGGGGCAAGGGAAAATCTGGCCTAATAAACCACGTTGAGTGTGTGCTCAAATCCACGGTGTTCGGAGGGAAGTTATTTGCGAACAAACAGGCACTGTAAACTACGGATTAGCGCACCGGAACCGTACGGTACTTATCGGAACATGGTCAGGATCGATATTTGAACAAGTTAGACACGCATCCTAACGGAAATGCTTTTTATTTTGTAGTTCCTGCCTAATGCACGTGAAAAGTAGAGCTGTGTTTATGTATCAGCGAGACTGTAGGATGTGAATGTGGAGTGGAAAATAAAAATCGTGTTCATGGGACAGGCAGGAGAATCTGAACGAGCACGCGAGAGCCAGGAAGAGCTTTAGCGATTAGGGCGGCATTTTCACGTCACGGGACTTTACGTGTCATAAACAGTTCCGAATATCCGGAATGCAAATTACAGTTTGGGAAATAGCTTCGGTGGGCGTAATAGGAATTCTATATTTTTGACACGAATCGTTCGATACACGCGCTGGAAATGTCATCAAAGGTGTATCAGTTGTCCCTTTCCCACGAAATTCTGGTCTAACGTCCGTTTAGTTGCTGAGATGTTTGAATAAAATGCTTTGAATAACACGTTCACTAGGTTCTGCAACATTTTGCTCAACATCACGTTACAGGGACATTATATTAATTGTAATTTTTCACTGACATCGAATTTAAAACTTTTAACGGACAAAACAACTTATGAAATTTGAATAAATTTTAATTTACACGTCCGTGTAGAAACCAGAAGTTTCATTCTGACTCGCCCTCATCCAGAAGAGAGAAAGAAAGAGAGAGGAGGACAGATGAAAGGAAGAGAGAGAGAGAGTATGTGTGAGTAGCGCACCACTTAGTGTAATGAAATTTGGTGGCGTCAAGGCAGGCGAAGCAATTAGCGGTGGGAAACCAAACACGGGAACCCATAGACAAGTGGCCAACACCAAGTGGACAGCTGCAGTCACCACACACGCTCATATCGACGGGACGATTTATAATTAACCAGCGAGTGCAATAGTCGATTAATGGAGCCATCTGATACTTGCCTAACACGTTCACACAATGTGTGTTGGTTTGTAAAAGCCGTTATATTCACCTCTGGAAAATACTAAATGCATTTTGAATGATAAAAACAATATTTGTAAATTACTAAGACTGCAAAAAAATCAAATAAGTATAAAAAAAATGGTGAAAATATTAATATAACATAAAAATAACGGCTTACGCAGAGCTTCATGAATTCAAATACATTAAATATTAGCGTTACTACGAAAAATGGAACAGGAAAGGAAAATAATATAGTTAATTTGTATTTAATATATATTTTGTATCTGTATATACTTTCAGGATTAATACTTTTTATTCATATATCATTTGACTGATATGATCAGGTTTTCACTCCCTCTATCTCGCACTTATTTTAAAATCATATTACTTTCTATTTTTTTTAGGGCAACAGGCTACATGAGGATAATCCACTTTGGGCAACTCCCCTTTAATAGCATAGGAAGGGATTTGAAAGGGGGGATGCGGAAGGGTAGAGGAAGGTAGCCAAGGGTTAACTAGGGCCCCCGGGCTATATTTAAAGGATCATACCTGGCATTCGCCTAAAGAAATGCAGGGAAAACCCTAGAAAAACCTGCATCAGGTAGGTCGGGCATTGGGTACTTGTCCCACGCCCTTCCGATAGCGGGAGAGGAGTTTGCTGTGGGGACGCAGCATTCCCTTCTCCGTGCCTCGACCAGTTTAGGAGGCAGCTGGCCGACTATTCCAATGGGAATAGCGAACAACTCTTACCGTATGTCCAAGGTCTGCGACCCCGGAACATACACACCTCAAAACAGGCCGAGGTGCCTCGGCTTGAGGGAACCTTAGTTCAAAACGGAGGGGAAAAGGCATACCCAAAGGTAGCCCCTTCGTATCTCTCCTAAAAGGTTCTGCCTGCGAGAGAAAATCCCTCGCAGGTTACCTCCGAGAGCCCGGGGGCCCTAGTAACCCTTGGCTACCTTCCTCTTCCCTTCCGCATCCCCCCTTTCAAATCCCTTCCTATACTATTAAAGGGGAGTTGCCCAATGTGGATCACCCTCATGTAGCCCGTTGCCCTAAAAAAAATTATTTGATTCAATGAAACCCTTGGGGATGCCTTCACTTCTCTCTGCTTTTTTGAACCAAGGTTACCATATGCCGAGGCACCTCGCTATTCCCATTGCATAGTCGACCAGCTGCCTCCTAAACTGGTCAAGGCACGGCATCACTTTTAGGCGAATTGTCGGGTAGGATTCTTAAACCATAGCTTGGGCGCCCTACTTAGCCCTTGGCTACCTTGTTCTACCTTTCCGCATCCCCCCTTTCACTCCCTTTCCTGTGCTATAAGAGGGGAGTTGCCACTATGTGGATTACCCTATACATAGCCTGCCTACTCCTTCTTATTCATTATTTGATTCACATACAGTTATCGCTGCTTAATTTACTATTATTTGATTCTTTCTAAATGATGAACAACATTCACTGTTCGTGACTTCTTTTTATCAGGTCCATAGAGTCTCTCCCTAACGTATGCTTCACAAAGAGTTCAGTACGAGCGTTTCCTGTCGACTTATTAGTCACGAAACAAAGAAAATTAGTCTCAGAGTGTAAATGAGCTTCTATCAGAAAAGCACTAATTGTAAATCTAGTTGTATGAGTACATTGCGAGTGCAAGGTCTCGCCTCCAGTCACGGAAGGTTTCGTGCGTCAAAGGACAGCACGACGGCGGCGACGCCTTGCACTTTGCTTTCAAATTGTTTCAAAACCACGCCTCTGAAGTCGTAAGTGATTTGTCAGAGAGTATCTGGCCCTTTATGTGTCTCAGATTACCGCCAATCGCTCCCCACGAATCAGTAACCACCGTGAGATTTGGAAGAAAGTTTTACCTTCAGTCGACTGTTAATCAGTTTGCGTGAGATTTTCATCTAACGAATAAATTAATATTCTTAGTATCCCGACCGTTAAAAAATTCAAATGAGTTTCAATGACAGAAGGCATTTTTGCAAATAATTCTCGGACAACCATAAATTCATAATATCCCAATTAAAGAAAAATAGGTTAATTGTCCAACCATCAGTGAAGAACTTTCTTTATCTACATCCAGTAGAGAAACGTATATAAGTTATTAGTTACTCTTAACGACAAGTAAACCACATATTTTTAACAGAACTACATTTATTAAATGTAATTTAGTTTCAATTAAAAAAGTGTTAACATGATAACACATTTACCTGAATATATCATCCAAGGCCATATATAAAATCAAATACGTATTATTCATAGACTTGGCAAACCGACTGTATTTCCGGCAATGAATTTAAACGAATGGATGGGCTGACCTCCTTCAAAAAGACTGAACAAAATAGGCTTTGAAATACATAGATATTTTAAGCGGAGCCAAAACCACAAAATACATATTCATACTTCACTGAGTAATCCTTAGTTTAATATAATTTAATTACTTATGATAATATTGACTTTACAATTAAAAACTAAACAAGGCTATACAAAGCAGTTATTTATTGTTAAAACAAAAATTCTATTTCTAAAGCTAATCTTGAAATCACGATGAATTTTAATAATGAGGAGAGATGAAAAATAACTGGAATCGAACCTGAGACCCTGCATAATACACTGCCACTCTTCCACTTGTCTTCTCTGATCGAGTCACTGCTTCATTTTTTTTATCTTGCCTAAATCTCAAGCTATTCCCGGTTATGTTGGTTATTTTCCATCTTACTTCACAATTTAAATAGTTAGTTATTTAAAAATATGTTTCGTGGAAAACTATCCTGGGATTTTATGTAATTATTAGGTTCTATATTCCCTAAAACTCTAAAATACTATCTTATTTACACTTCTCACTTTATCTACATTTTTTTTTCACGAACTAACCACACTTTACCAACTGACTTTCTTAACTCTATCCACGAACTATCCTTACTCTACAAACTGGCTATTCCAAACTGTATCCACGAACTAACTGTATCTACAAACTCAGATTTTTAATGACCATCTTCTTCTAACCGACCAATACGTCTGCCAACTGTGAAAAAACAATACATTGGGCCGACCGCCTGGGGTTCAGCGTGACTGCCTCACATCAGAGAGATCCTGGGTTCGAATACCGCCAAGGGCATGTTTGTGCGAGTGAGAAAAACTCTCGTCAACTAGTTTCAGAACAAGGCAAAATTACATCTGATGACCTCAGATGTCGATGCGACTGTAAGTAAATCAGTAATTAAAAAGAATGCCTTGGAACTCTCAACACATCTATTCTGACTCAGTGCAAGGACTTTTAAAAAATAAATTACCCTGGTTCGACTCGAAAGTACTTTAGTTGCGGTTTCTTAACATCAGTGGCAGACTTCAACGCCAAATAAACAGAACGCAAATATGTTTTAAGGCCAAAAAAAAGTCTCTGATAAAAAAAAATACGCAACGAGCCGTCAGTGAATTATTCTAGAAATTAGCTCATTATAATTATAGATAGAATGCTCGCTGCAAAATAAGGTACTTCCCACAGTCGCTGTTTGTGTAAATGTCAGTGCAGTTATACACTTGAAAATTCTTTCACTTATCTTAAAAATAGACCTCAACATCTATAAAAATAAAACGTCTCGTCACGGGGAAGCAACATTCATGCTCCCTGACTAGTGTGTGCGAAGTTGCGTCACGACCGATGCAACTTTGCCAAATAGAGTCCTTCCCTGCCATTTCCTCTGCAGACGGGGGAATTCATTTCCTTCGTCCATTGGCAACTCGGTAACGACCTCGCTCACAGACGTCTCCCTGGCCCCGGCCTGTACTTAGAGAAGACCACACAAAATTCACTACAGACTGTCTAATCTCAATCAGACGCGTCAAGAAAACATACGCGTATTTTCGTTCCATCCTATTCTTTCGTACATAGTTTTGCCACTATTGACAAATGGAGGACTGAATTTACAGAATCTTCCGGGCTTCCCCCTTTTTTTTATGGGATAAAACCAGAAATTAAGACGACGACTTTGGAGATGTTATAGTGCCATAAGGAGAACGTAAAAACTGAAGTTTCACGGAGAGTAAAAATTCTCGGATCTCAAGTAGTTGGGATAATATCGAAGTGTCAAGGATAACTGTCCTGAAAAAAACTCGATCTGAACACGTTACTCATCTGTGACAGAAACTGTGACAGTTTCTGTACATTTTTTTCATATATAACATACACAAATCAGGAATAAAACGGTAACTACATAAAATCTTTAAACTGGATGCAAGCAGCAGCAACAAAGTCAGATATTATTAAAACATTGCCATTAATAACAAATATATATATATATATATATATATATATATATATATATATAACCTCCATACAGCACCGCGGCAATACTATTCCTGATTTTCGATAGAATTCAACCCTGACTTATCCTGAATGGAACAGAAAGAATCTAACTAAATGAATGGGTCACAGTGAGATATTTTCTACCATCAATTCGTCCTTTTTTTCTGGGTATGAACGGTGGGACGGATCACTAAGTAATTAGACCCAAGGACAACCCAGCGTTGAAGAAGCTTGATAACCCGAAGTTGTGGCTGACCTCGTGAACCCAGCGTCGTAACTCCGAATCAGTGAGGGCGAGGTGTAATATCCTCCTGCGTAACTATTACTCTATCTCCTAAACGAAACGCTATTGTCGACCGTTTCAACGGAAGTTGGCGTCCAGAAAATTGCGGTCTCATGACTTAACACGGCGAACAGGCGAGCGTTCTTTGGTTCTTCACTTCAGGAACGGAAAGGTAAAAGAAAAGCGGCGGTCGACACCGAAACATGAAACCACATTAATATTACTATTTTGCATTAATAACACACATTTAAAGTGAAATATGAAGAATATTACAAAACATCGACTCATTTTTCTTGAGTTTCAAAGTACTTTAATTGTTTAGGTATGAGAATGATTAATTACCGTATATAAACAGTCAAAAAATACAGCATTTCTGGAACATATCAGTTTTATCGTCGAGTATAACTGTGGAATGTCAACACGTTTCATAAATAAATTACAAACATATATATAGGTGCTTGTTTTATTATTCGTTTTTTCTATGATTATTTGCGTGTGTTTTTCAATTTATTCGTTAAATATGAGGGGTGTCAGTGTGAGATAGACAATTTTTGGTTAACATCGACGACACTACGTAAACGTGTAACCATACATTACTTATTAATCTCTATTGCAGTCCAATTATCCAAAACTATTATTTCTTGTCCGATCATAAAAGATAATATAAATATTAAGTGGAAAAATCTAGTCCAATAAAGTTACCTTCGGGTATGACTCTTTTACCAGGCTTAGAATTACGGTTCCTATAAGTTTAGACACCTATAAGCAGTCAGCCAGCTGTCTCTAAACCTGGTTGAGGCATGGAGACGGAAATGCTGCATCATCACTGAAAACTCCATTCCACACAACAGAAGACTGTAGGACAAGTAAAATCAGCCCGAAATACCTGATTCAGGTGTCAGTAAGTTTTTCCTTACTGGTAGTATCCTTAAAATATTACCAGGGGGCTTACACGGCTTTTAATGTCCCGACTTCTATCCCTTCCTGCGATAATATTGGAAAGTGACAAAATCGAGGATTACTCTCAAGTATTCTGACTTTCTCTTCTTTGAAAAGATGAATTTATAAACTCATTGATTCATTAATTAACGAGTAAGTGCTGTTCTGATATTATAACATTTTATCGTAGTATGTTAATTACTTTTATATAGTCATGGGAAATGTAAAAATTCATCAAATACTTTTGAAGAAAAAATACGTATTTAATAAGAATTGCTGCTGAATAACCGAAATTTTCCCTCGTTCGGACTAGAAAAATAATTTATTTCAGGAACAGAAGAAATTATTTCAATCACAAGTCAGTTCTTAAGACGATGAAATTTAGTATTCGGATATATAAGAAAAAAACTCACCTGGACATGGAATTTGAGGTTAAAATTAGGTAGATAAGAATGTGATCCTGTCTTCAAATCTACACCAGAAAGATCGATAAAGACAGCTCAGTGGTTCGCACGACCAGTTCGATTCCTGGTCCGATATTTCCATCCTAATCCGTTAAGAATTTATTTTTCAGTAAATTTTAACTTCTTTTACGCTTATGTAAACACTTTCTTGCCCATAAATAGTAGATACTTACTATAGCTGTAAGTAAAGTGGTAGTTTGGATGTTTTATAACGACGATACGTGCTTCTCTAATTTATAATTTATTGATCTTATATATTCTATTTAGGAGAAGTAAATAAACATACATTAAATTCACCCTGATAAAATACTTAACGAATTTAAAAAAATAATTCACTGAATGCTTGCATATATATAATATTGGTATTTAATTCCACAAGTAATTATAAACTTCAGACAAACTTCACTTTGACCGAATACAAATATTATTCCTTTGTAGATATTTTGATGCATGTTTTGTAATGTTAACAATTAAAATTGTATTAATTTATTGCATTGAAATATTAAAATTAATTTGCGAGCGCGTGTATCCATCTATCAAATCTTGAGTTTTAAACATGTAAACTAATTGATTCGAAACGAAATTCGGTGATTGCGTTCAACAGGTCAGGTTACGTAGAGAAACGCAGTTTTTTTTACGCAGTTGTTGTACAATACGCAACCGTAATAGCCGTAATTGGGCTGCAACAGCCTTTCTGAAGCAACAAGTGGAGCGTAATAGGCGAAATTCTGGACACGAAATCGGTCTAGATGAAACGAGGTGATGTAATTAAACTAAGTGGGGCTCGTTCGAGTCGTTAAAACTTTTCAGTTCCCACGAAATGACATTAAACGCATTATACATGATTTCTGCAGTTACGAATCCACTTTAAATACTGTAGTTAATATATTTAGCTGTAAGTGAAACTAATTTCGTTTCAATAAAAAAAATTTTTAATTTAAATAAGCATAATAAATTAGACTAAAGACATTTCTAAAAATATTGAATACACTTCTGGGTTATGCAGACTTTTATCTTGAAAATACTGATATCTATTATATGTCCAATTGCAGTAAAATAAATAGTACAAATTCAATGTGGGCTAACATAAGCTTCTGTGCTCAAAGTTAACTTTATTCACGTGAATTATCCACAATTGTGAGATAAAAGTAATTCTATTTTCCATAAAGAAAAACATTAATTCTAATTTATGACTGTCTAACTTCAGAAGCTCCTACGTCAATGATAGAAATAAATTTAAATTATAACGACTTCCGCCGGATGCTTAATTTAAAAGCTTTTTATAACTAGTTGTTTCGTAAATAACTTTCCTCTGTTCTCTTTCGTACACTTCCTGAACTGCCCCTGACGCTTACGCTGCGCTGAGAAACACGACAACCCTCATTACGGAAATAACGTATAATAACGCTAAAGTCACAATGAAGGGTGTCCCCAAAGCCCATGTCGTATGACACTATAAAAATATATAATCTGTTCTGGGAAAAAAGTACGTTATACGAATATAAAATTTTATACTGTTTTGGCACATTTTTAACATTATAATCATAAATGAAGTTTATATTTTTTTAAAAAAAACAACTACCTGGTTTCACCGAAATAGACACTACGTTTTGTATATTTCGGATATATTAAATGTAAGGACGATCTAGAAGTATGCGAATGTTTAGAAAAGAAACATAGAAATAAGTGGAAGATATTTGTAAACAAAAGTTCTGGGGGTAGATTTTCAAAAGTAAAAAGCTTCAGAAACATGTTTTTTTTTGTTAAATAACCGTCCTTTTCAAAGCACCGACTCAACGAAACACAGTCTTGGACTTAAATGGGAACCATTATAGAACATTTATTTTTTTATTGTCCAAGATCAACCCTTCAGGAAAACCACATACTAAAATATAAACGTATGGTATCATTCAAATTAACACTTGAAGTGGTTGGAACGTTTCCGGATAAAGTATGTACTATATAAAACCTCTTTTTGAGATAAAAACTGAAAATTCATAGATGATGTTTAATTTATATTAAAAATGTAAAACTACTGGAACAGGAGAGAATATAAAAAAATTATTTATATATGTTAATTTAATATACCACCTATTAACATTGCAATGACCACTGGTTCATCTTTCAAAAATATGTTAAGAGACTGTAGAACAAAGGTTTCCCACTGTAGAAACTGGATTTCAGCAGGATAAACTCATCGATTGCACGCGACGTTTCGATTACTGTCCTTCATTATAGGCTAAAATCCCGAGAAGTCAATCCATATCGAAATATGTACAGTTGTCACGGTTTCGCATAAAGATGTTACGCTGAATGGTGCATGTAAAATACCATGGGTTTTAACAACTAGGTTTTAAGTTTTAAACCTAATATTGTAATAGAAAACACGAGTCTATATCCTTAATTCTGAAAATATCTCCGTAGGAATACAAAAGTTTCTATCGCCTGCCCGCGTCAGAGAAAAAAAAATTCAGAAAAAGACTGAATTATAAACGAACAAACTGTTTTCCCTTGTGCGCCTTCCACCACTGCAAACGAAAATCTTCCGTGAGATTGAGTATAGGCATTGAAAGCTTGTAAGTTTATATACGACACAATATGAACAACACATGTGGTACGTATAAAATGAACATAAAACTCACGTTCACATAGTTCACTCAGACTCGTAGGAATTCAAAAAATAGTTTTTTGAATAATTTTAATATTAAAATCATCTCTTACTAAATATATTCTTTGGAAAAAAACGATGATAAACATAACTTCTCCCTGAACAAACATTCAAATACGTAAAATATCAGTGGTTTTTTTCTGATTTGTGGACATTTGTGTGTTCTATATTTGTTTCTATCACTTTGAATTCAAAAAGGAATATTGCAACATTTTTCACTTTTTAAAGAAAGGCAGAGGGCAATAATCATCCGGAAAATGTTTAACAAATATAATTTCGCTTATGTTTTCTTGGTGATTCGTCCCGTCCACTCCTTTGTTTAAAAATCTTGTTTCCTTTTCGGCATCATCTACCGAAGTTACTGCGGCCCAATGTAACGTGAATCTTTTCAGACGAGTGATCCCGTTGTCAACGTTGATGGTCTGCTTGGTTACACGAAATACTTTGCTGTCATATCGTGTTTCGATAACCTGGCGGTCGATACTCCTTCTAGTATTTGTATTCCTTCTGAATTTAATATTTTAAAATAACAGAAATTTTATAAAACAATATATATCAAATATTGCATAAATGTCTACCACTCAAGTATCTCAAGTAAATAGGAATTTAATTCATAGCAAATAATGGTATCTAAAGAGGATGACCCAGGACTGATCAAACTCTCCCTGATGAGCCAATATGAATGGAATAAACTATCAGATAACAATATTATTTTTGGTATTACAAGGACATTCACATTAGTTGATAATATTGCCACACGTGTCATATCGATTACGCGAATCTGGAATTAGGAAGGGCTGACCGCTGGTCCAGCTACACAGAGCTTAGGCCAAGGACACTTCCAGCTCCAGCTCCGCGATGTTGCGACCGTTGCCAGGCAACCGGAACGCTGCATCTGACCCACTTCACAGACAACCGTAAACTTTCTCCCGGCGCTGGAGTGGAACGTGGTTTTGTTTAAAGACGAAATTTTAAAATAACATTTTTTTAAAGATTTCCCATTAACAACATATAGGCTGTGTATGCTAAATAAACAAAACGTTGAAAATACTCATTTTTGTGAATAACAACGGAGAATTCGTGTTTCTAAGATTCAAATCAAATATGGACCGTTACAACTTTTATTTTTCACATTTTAAAGCACAAAAAATTAAAGTAATAAATATTTAACTAGTAATTTTGAAAAATAATGTAAATAAAAGAGTTTAAACCTAGCAGAGTTTGAATACTTCGTGCAATAAATAGAACTATGTAATATATAATATTTTACACAATTACTCCACATTTATGATTTCAAAATACGTCTCCTATCAGATCGTTAAAATTTCTGATATATTAGATATATTTATCAGACTTAGTTCAATTATAAATTAATAAACCAGATGAATTTGTCAGATAAAGTTCCGTTGCAATATGAATTATTTATAAAGTAAGCATACTCTTACAAAATGTCACCTAAAAATTTTAATTATGTATTGATATTTCAAAAAAATAAATTTTATCCATACTTGTAAAATTGTTATATTTGCACCTGAAGAAGTTCCAGAAAGAACCAATTTTTATTTTCTTAATATGTTGTTATTTTTTCTTAAAATGTTTGGATGGTTGATTCTTTTATAATTATTTCTTAGCCTGTTTGGAAATTTTTTGAAAATTTGAACGAGTTAAACAATATAATCGTTATTAATAAATTAGTACTTTTTAAGGTATCTATCAGATTCCTCCACTTAAATGCAAAAAAAAAATGTCAGATAGTGTAAGACTTGTGAGATTTGTGAGATTTCACTCCGGGTTGCATACCTCATGGGTGCTTGCTTGATGCAGGAAGGTTCCAGACTTTCTTATACGTAACCACATGGTTTTTAAACACATTTAATATTCAATTCAAAGAATTTTTCTTATAATAAATCAGACATGTCGTGTTTAACTACAGAAATAAACGGTTAATCGACGTGCAAACTATTTCTACCCTTCATGGTTCTGCTAAAATTTAGGTTATAATAATAAATTCCCGAAAGTCAACAAACTATGAAAATTAAGCTTCCTAATGCTCCATTACATTTATCATAATCATAAATCACGTAATTGTTTTAAGCAGGGCATATCATAATCAAAGAGAACAGGTTCTAACCAAATGCTTATTCTGATTATATATTGGGATTGTCTTTTTTTATTTCAGAACAACATTTCTTCAACTTTCAGCTTCCTCTACAAATCTCAAGTTTCTTTGTTGAAAATCGCGAGTTTTATGTGATTTTTTTGTTCGATACCGGACCGAGCGAATATGTTCTGTACAAAAGGTAGGATAAAAACCTTTGAAAGAAAGCACAGCAGACGAATATAATCTGCTCCACGAATGCGGGTATTTGCACCCTTGGTCAGGGGTCTTCTAGGACAAAGGATCTCAAGTCCTGCAGAAATAATACAGAAGAGAGCCCCTCTCAAATGGAGCGAGGATGCAGCACTAATCCTTGGTAAAAGCGTAGAGAGGGAGAGACAAGAGCTCTCCCCGCAACGTGACTTAACTTTGCTCTAGCTGTTTTTTAACTTTGAAATATTATACAAAATGTTCCTGGAAGCTCACATAGCTTGTCAGTCCTCCAGACAAACACATCCATACAAATTGCTCTAGATTCGAAGGAATGTTACATTCACAAAAACTCTACGATAAACCATCTTTGATAAGGACTCGCTAAAAATTATATAATAACTAATGTCAATATATAAATATAAAATCGTTCACGTTTTAGTAATAAATTAAATTACTACATTATGAAAATTTATTTTTTAATATTTCACACATATTACAGTTACTATTTTACATCCGTTATTCGAGCGGTCCTCTACTATCACTGATGTACGAAGGTAAACTCATTGTCATTGTGATTTTGTGGGTGACATTATACATAATTTCTGCCAACACCTTTATTTTTAATTAAAATCGTATTAAAGAAATAATTTCTATAAGCTGCTTTGATAGTTTCAGGTAAAAGTCTACTGTTTTCAAGGATATAGTCTCATGTTCAAAAAGAATATTTCACTAAAAGTTATCAAGTTCAGAAAATATTTCATCAGAAAATAAAAAGAAATTTTAAAATATATTAC
The DNA here is from genome assembly GCA_037074705.1 of Zhengitettix transpicula. Classification (NCBI taxonomy): domain Eukaryota; kingdom Metazoa; phylum Arthropoda; class Insecta; order Orthoptera; family Tetrigidae; genus Zhengitettix; species Zhengitettix transpicula. The sequence continues at coordinate 74,321,602 of CM073593.1, forward strand.
AAATATTTTTTTGGGCGTTATGAACGACATATATCGAATTTTGCTGATAATAATTACTAATTAGGAAAATAATAATAATAAATTATTCTTATATTTTGGCTTTTTTGGTAGCTTTTTCTAGCGTATAGATGTTGTTCGCAATGAGTTATTTTCCTAGTAGACCGAATAGCGACAATATAAACAGTTTCCCAGAAAGTTAAATGGCTTTTTGCCTGAAATTCAGATAGTTTTCGATAAATAATATTCCTTTGTAGGCTTCCAAACAAACTCCTATCAGGAATCTCCCTTTCATATACCGACCACTACTCCCCAAATTCACCTCGCACAGAACTGAAATTAAACTAAACCGTTGAATAAATTAAATTAAATAATTAAGACATCTTTGTGTATTCACAGAACTATGTTTCAGACGAACAAGTTATCACTGCATACAATAATTTTTATATTTTTGATAATTATGATGTTAAAAATTCAAAAAGGCCAAAAATATGAATTACTGTCGCAGAGAAAACTCATCATGAAATATCATAATCGTAAAACAAGAACACGGAACAAAAACTTACATTAATATGATTATACGAAAACGTATATTGTAATGATAAGTAACTAAGCAGAAATGGAGATTGAACATACTCCTCGTATGAAACTTTAAATAAATTTGTCTAAGATGCACTGTTGATACAAATATTCAGAATTATGTTGCCATAAACACGCTTAATGTAAACTTCCTAAGACAGCTTCACCTGTTTGCAAACTTCAAGAACTTCCAGCGGTGATTTTAAACTCCCTGCGGCACGGTGTAAATATTCATGATGGCTGCTTCCACCTCATCAGAATGCCACAAATTTTTCATGTTGCTGTTTCTCACAGTTCTTAAAAATAATCAGCAGGAAAGAGAGGTACTAATGAAACAGAAGCTGATTTGTGAGTGAGACAAGAAGGTCACCTATATCTGTTTTTACGTCACCCAACTACGTCACAATCAATCAATGTCTCTCGCACCCTCACGCAGATCAGGCGGTTGTCAATCCATTCCAGTGACAGAGTTACATCCCCTCGTGTCAAGGCTGGTAGTAAATTCCTTTTACCGTTACTCGCTGACACAGCAAAGCGCGATTGTATTAAATGAAACTACATAAATACAGACAGCATGAAATGTGGCATCACCTGGGATGGTAAACATTTTTTACTAAGTGTTTTAAAAGTGAAGGACAGTTTTGGAAACAATTACTCATCATACGTCAATCAACTACCCTTCGCAATTCGGTACAACGAAAAATGTTTAACTGTAATTATTATTATTTATTTTTCAGTAACGCAGTCATTCTCTCATATGATAATACATAATTTAGATCCAGTGGATTCATAGTATTATAATCAAAATTAAAATTGTACAAAACACTTTCAGGCGGGCGGCTGCCATTAGTGGAAATCGAAAAGAGTAAGCTACAAGTTTCTCGTCCAGGAAATAAATACTCTTAGTAGCTATACATTCGACAAATGAAAATTTTAAAATATAACATGTAATTAAATTGCTAATTGTAATTGTAAATGCAAATATTTAATTAACAAGAAAAAATTTAAATAATTTTAAATCTTGTTAATTTCTTATAAAAATGTTAGTATATTTCAATATTTATTATTTTTAATTTTGTTTGAAGATTAAAGGTTTTTACCAAAGATAAAATTAAAAATTCGCACATTTTTATAATTGATTTCAATTTTGTATGAAATAAGTTTTTTAAGTTTAATTAACTTTCGAGTCCAGCTGGTTTTATCCTAAAGCTAATCCCCGTTCGTTGTACAGCTGCAGATGCGTCATTAATCACTTTTGCTTCCTCAAAGACTCGGTAATTTGTCTCTGTCTCCAAAACGTCTCATTTATCACACCAAAATTATGTTTCTCGCCTTACTATTTTTATGTTTAAATTTAAAACAAGTGTATATGTGGTAATTTTGATGTTACATCAAAGGTATTAAAAACTAATATAAAGGCTGAACTCGAGTAGAATTTCTGACAACGAGTCACGAATAAAATATTTCATGTTGATTTGTGCAGTGCGTAAATCCGATTCTTATACAATATTTTCATGTAACAATAATAAGACCTTGTTACTTTAGAAATGGAACTCGGAATCGTCCCGCGTTTGTGATCACGAATAAAATTCCCATTTAATTATTTCTATTCACCATGAATCATAACACTAGTTTGTATGTTACAAGACCAAAAGTATGTAATATTAAAAAATACACCGCCCCGGAAATTTTTATCAGACTTTTATCGTATTTACCAATAATTCGTGTAAATGTACGAAGAATAATTTCTCGACACCAGATTGTAGTGAAAGTTTAACCAGTTAAATCAGTGATTTATTTAATCACATTTTTGTCTATTTGCAGAAATTGTTCTCAGTCTAGAATTACACCTCGATTACTTTGTAAGCACGTAAGAATTAAATAATTCAACATGAATAAAAAAATTATGAACACACAACATACATATTGGGCAAAGTACAATGTTTTGATTAATTTCTACCAATAACTTTTTTGTCAACGTAAAGTTGTGTAAAATAAATATTTTTTATCGCTTTGATAAGTTTGATATTGAAGAAAAAAATAAAAGTAGTTTCATTAACCGTTTATAAAACATTTAATCAATATTAATTATTAATTAATATGTATTATATAAAAACATTCAACAAAGATGTCAGACATATTAATTTTATATAAGTTATTATTTATTAATGAATGTAAGCTTTCCCGGTGTAAATTATTAATAAATGTTTTACGGTTAAGCACCAGGTTCTAATTTCTGGATGTTGACGTTTGTGCGGTCATTCTCTAACCGCTGTCCTAAGACTATGTCGCTGCGTGACGCGTGCGGAGTATTTATAGGGTCGGCTTCCAAGTCTCCTGCAGCGATCAGATTGGCCGTTGAGGATCGCCTGACGACGGTGTCAAGGACACAGGTCGCGTAATATTTTAATAATTCTATTCCACGCGTTACTGATTTGGAAGCCAGAGTCTTTGTTCAAAAGATTGTTACGGATTTTAATATAATCTACTTCTAAGAGCCTCGTCAATTTTACCTTTGAGAATATCCGTTTTTAATGAACGTACGCCGTAGATGTTCATTGACTAAAAAGAAGAGAAAACCTGAGTTCTATCCTATAGCCTTAGCTTTCCTTCCCTATGCAGGGCCAACAACGTCCAAAATTGGCAGGATATTGGCGAAACACAATATAAAGACAGTTTTTCACCCCACGAAGCAAAATAAGACAGATTCTGGGTTCTGAAAAAGATGACATTGGCCTAAAATCTGCTGGGGTTTGCACGATTCCTTGCAATTGTGGCCAAACTTTGAGGGCCGTCGAACAACGCTGCATTGAACTCGAAAGATTTATTCGTCCAAAACAACGTGACAAATCGTCTGTAGCCTGTCCATGATCTTATGACAGGACAAAAGATGTGTTTTTCGGACACTGTCAAATTAAAACACGCTGAAAATTGTAACAATCTTTTAAACAAAGACTCTGGCTTCCAAATCAGTAACGCGTGGAATAGAATTATTAAAATATTACGCGACATGGCAACACACGTGTCCTTGACACTGTCATCAGGCTATTCTCAACGGCCAATCAGATCGCAGCATGGAGACTTGAAGGCCGACCCTATAAATACTCCGCACACGTCACGCAGCCATATAGTCTGAAGACAGCGGTAGAGAATGACCAATGACCAACGTCGAGAAATCTGAACCTAGTGCTTAACCGTAAAAAAATTATTAATAATTATAATTTATAGTTTAATTAATTGGGAACGTATTTTATCGATTGAAAAATGTCTTAAGAAAATGTTGTATCTAAGATTCAATTCAATATTTTACTTTAGTTGGAGTTCATCTATATTTGTCTTCTCGTTGCTGAACAAATTAAACGTCGATATCAACATATTTTCACCGTAGGAAATTAGCCGGCGTTATTTCTCCCGTTTGAGTGGTGAGCGCCATTCTTCCACGAAGATGTTTTTTGTATCGAGTTCTTTCTATTAGGAAAGGGGACGAAACTTCATTATCGGCCTCATCTCTTTCCACCGTATGTCAATTCATCTCTCCAGCTCACCCTCCTAGTTCCGTACGTAATCGAAAAAAAAGTGCTCGAATTTCTGCCATCAATTCCTCCTTCGCAGCCGAACTCTTCTTGGCGCCGAGAAGTTTGAAGGAATCCGATACCGAAGAGCCCCTGAAAAGGCGTCGAGAGAAAATAAAAGGAAAGCAGGTATATTTTCGTTACGCTCTCGATAAGATATTAGTTTTCATGTAATAAAATTCATTACCAGGCAGCATTCATTCACGCTGAATTTTTTTTAAAAGCCCTTCACTTTCCGAGCGCTTTAAGATCTCGTTGAATTGGAGCCATTTGATTTATCTCCGTTAAAATAAATTATTATACAGGACGAAATATCGTATTTCACCTTTAGATGTACGATACTTTGTTGATATATTGATTTTTAATAATGTCATGTGAAATTAATTATTATCTCTTCATATTTATGAGTCTAGAAATGTCAAGGGATTTATAATTTTATGGTTCCACTGTCAGATATAGTGATTTACCACGATTCTAGATCACTTCGTAGGACTTATTCACACCCTTCCTTACATCTAGCAATCCTTATGCTTTTGTACGTCCTCCTCCTCCAACACCCCTCGACCAGAGAGAATCAGATACTAATTTCAATTTCCTCCACGCGATTACCATCTAGCTAACTCGTCTCGTTGCTTTAATTAAAAACTTTTTAATTTTTTTTTTGCTCCGCGAGAGTAAAATTGCTCGTCTTTTCGTGTCTGCAAACAGAGCGATTATTACTCACTGATTATGAGATGCTATCGGCGCCTCTGAAACGTTGAACCCAGTGACACTTTAAAGGGCGGAGAGGCTCGTACTTACGTGGACAATTACGCCATACTCGTAAAAACAAATTGCGACATTTTATTAATTAGTAATCCGAAAATAGTGTCTGCTTAAATCCAAACTCTTCAAACTACGAAAATTTGGGACATCAAAGACTGCGCTAGAATCTAATATGGCTGACATTAACTGTTTTTCACTTCACTCTATTCTTGTTTTGTATAACCAAACATGGAGGGGTTTGTTGACAGGTTAATAATTCAAGAAGTGGGTAGCATGAAAATCCTTTTCGTTAAGATTAACAAATATTGGGTGAAAATGTAATCTCCTGCGTCAATTATGAAATTAATTCCTTTATTTACGCCAAATCTCACATTTATCAACTACGTGTAAACGTCCATCAATATTTTAAAAAATACAATGATGCGAGCCGACTACATACCTGTGAGTTTCTCTAATGTGAAGAAATAAAACACAATTATTTATCATTCAACTATTAAACAGAAAATACTCACGAGTATTCGAAACGTTATTAATAAGTTACGCTCAAAAACAGGAAAATGAGCTTCATTTCCTGAATGCAACACGCAACACACACGTTTTGGGCTCTATGTTTATTCGACTACGACTTGGTATGACAGAAAGTAACTCCTACCATTACAAGTCGTCTCACGAGCCATGCATTTTTTACGCAGTTTCTCAAATCTAATATTCACTTACTTCCCTTGTTCTTATTTTGTAGGTACACGGCATAAATTCAAAACAAATATAAATAAAGAAAATTAAGTCAACAGTTCCTACCTTTTAGGAGAAATAATAAAAATGAGCGCGGGGACTTTCCCGATATAAATAGTAAATAAACATTTTGGGGTTCCATCCTGACGATTATGACAGGGCACGCCATTGAAATGTCGGAATTAAAAAATGATTACACAGATTGAAACCCATGAAAATTTTAGTTAAAACTGGAATTAACTTTTTCTTTCTTTAAATTTTATTTTTATATGAGTGTATAATGACGCTACTGTATAATATCAATAAATGCAATTTAAATATCTGTGCAAAGTATTTTTAACCGCGTTATATAAGTTTTCAAATTAAATTCATTTGAATAAGGACAAGTGACACATCAAGCCATCCTATATCTCATAATCAAAATGCATAGTAAAGTAGAAGAGTAAGAAATAAAATCTGCCTATAATTAAATCAGTTCTTACATTCCTGTGCATATATGATGATATGTGCCAAGCCACTGCTTGTTTGATGTAGAAGACGAGTGACATTGGAAACATTCGTTTAACCTGAATGTAAGTAAAGTGACCCGTAACAATAAAATTACACCATCTTGTCAGAAACCAAATATCAATATAATGTAAATAAATGATTTAAAATATACCCATAATTTTTTTACAGCAACTGACTTCAAATAACAGTAGATTTGAATTTTCTGATCCGAATGTCGATTTTCCTTCTCGAATCTACGATAAAATCATACCGTTTGTTTTATTGGATTCAAAGCACGATGCCTTCCATACATAATTGGCATCCCTCCAGATTCCGATGCTAACATGAAAATGGAAGGCTGACGGAAGGGTGGGGGAAACGTTTGCTCCCTGGCAGGGTTATTTCTAGCTCGTCCATTGCTGTATTTCACCGGTTAATAGAATTACAGAGGTACAAGTTGATGCAGTTGTCAATTCATATAACAACAAAGAGAAAAAAAAATAATATGTCGGAGAAAATCGTTACTGGGCGACGGGTAGAGTGGTGGAAAAAAAGAGGGGAAAAACCTAATTGATACACAGCTGCATTTTGTTCACATCAATAACTTGTTCCAAAATGGCGTCTGTCATCAGGAATAAGGCAAAGCGATCTATACTCACAATTACTAGTAAGGGATTGATTATAGATAAAGTATATTAGATCTCTTTAAGAACTTGATGTGATAAACATAATGAACCTGTAAAAATTATTGGTTCCGGTCAAATGATTTTACATTTTACTCATTTCATTTTTATTTACACTTCTAAACTCTGAATTGTGAACGAAAAATAGTACATCACCATATGAAACTACCCTCAATCATTTTCTTCAGGTTATTTATTCCAAGAAAATTCAAATATAGAAAACCAGAAGCCTTCAACTATGCATAGCCATAGTCATCAGATAATGTCTGAGAGACACAGTTTAAACTAATATTCACATACGTCCATCGCAATAAACTGACAAAACGTTTTTCGATTCCTTACCGGAGTTGTTTACATTCTTACCAGCAACTTGACAGCTACTTTTATACCACGAACCGCCTCCCTCCTATTTTATTATGTCCATTACATTACAATTGACAATTAAATATTATTAGTGGAAATAGACCAAGAGTCGGAATTATTATAATTTAAAATTAAATAAAATCATAACGATTCATCCCTTTGTTTCTAGTCTTTTTCATATGTATCTAAAAACTTATTTAAGAAATATAGAATAATTAAAAAACCAAGAACAGGTTGAATGCCAAACAAATAAATAAAGTACACAACTGTTACTTACATTATGAAAGAAACCGTTTAAATATATTGTAAATATCGGAAGGGCGTTGGGACCTACCCGATTCAGGTTTTTCTAGGGTTTTCCCTGCATTTCTTTAGGCGAATGCCGGGTAGGATCCTTAAACCATAGCCCGGGGGCCCTAGTTAACCCTTGGCTACCTTCCTCTACCCTTCCGCATCCCCCCTTTCAAATCCCTTCCTATGCTATTAAAGGGGAGTTGCTCAATGTGGATCACCCTCATGTAGCCTGTTGCCCTAAAAAAAAAAAAAGAAGAAAACAATTTAATAGACTTCACCTTCCATGGTCTAAATTACAGTAAAAACCCGATTGTTTTAACCAGTAGAATCAAACATTAAAAATAACAATAATAGTTTATTTCAAATCATAACAATCAAATGGAATGTAAATTTTTTGAATTTGTTTTTACATGAATTGAAGTTTTATTAGACCTAATGTGTACCACTTTGCTAATAAAACGTTGATAGTAACTACCTTCTTCATGGAAGATTTTTATAATAATCCAAAACAATTTTGTGATTATTTATGCGTAGATTTTTCGTTAGAAAAGATAGTTTATCTAAGCACTGTTTCAGATTAGCAATGCAATTCTAGTTTGAAGCTTTCGTTTAGTCTGACCAATATAACAGGACTTAAAATCAATTCAATTTTGTATATTACTTTTCTCAAAATTTTCAGAATTTTTAACAAAAATTAAATTATTATATTTTTAAAATATTATTCTACAACCTTAATTGACAAACAGCTTGATTAATTTAAATTTTATGGTCTCTACAAATAGTAAAGCGATGTACCCGATAGTTTTATTACATTTTATAGAAGTAGGTGAATTATTTTTATATATCATTGAGTTTAATGTCCTTTTAATTTGTCTATTAACCAAACTATAAGAATTTAATCAGAGAATGTTTTAAATGTTGTTCAAATTATTCTTGTGAATTTGTGTTGAAAACATTTAAAACCTCATACGGTTAATTTGTCAGTATAATATTATTTATTTTCAGGATCGGACAATATTTTACTTTTACACTAACATGCTCAATGTTTCCTCCATAGATTCGTGGACCTCCTCAAGTGACCTACAGTAACGGATTAGTATAATGGGCGCCCGCCCAAACTGACCTTCGCAAAGACGTCAACTGGAAAGTAATATATCATAGATTCTACTAAGATCATTGGTATCATTTTATCAGTAATACTCTTTCAGAAGGTCAGTTTGGGTGGATATACAACTAGTCTGTTACAGTAGCTCACTTAAAGATGTCAACGAAACTGTGGAGGAAACGTTGTGTATGTTGTTAATCTAAGTGTTTAAGGAAAAATATTGACTTAGTGTGATCAATATATCTAAATAATTAAACAGCCTTGACTGGTTTCTAATTGTTTATATTATATTAAATAAATAACCTGAAGAAGTGGATTGAGGACGTTATATTGCTATAATATCTTTTCAAAGTAATATTTCCGTATCACTGGAAGAGCTGTCGCCGCTAATTCCAGGTATATCTTTATACGTTTGTAGGTTCATAATGAAAATAAAACCGGAGTTTCAGGATTCGTAAAAATTACTTTGAAAGAAAATATATAACGTCTACATCAACAAAGGATCTTTAATTTTTTTTTATCCAGAACTTTAAAATTCTACGCTGACGACCGACGCGTAATAATATATATCTTTAATTTATTTCGGAAATAAAAATATTCAAATAATAAAATTTTCATGTACGTTGCCAATGTAACCATTTAAATGTCTCACTCTTATTGGTGAATATTGGTAGAATATTTATAATTTAGTACAAGTTTGTCCTCTCCTATTCACCGCAGGATGTCTCCTTTGCTTCTTTGTTTACGTGGTAAAAATATCAACGTTCAATCTTTTTTGTACAGAGGACTTTTTAATATTGAATCTCTGCGAGGCGATGAACGTGTCTCATGCACTCACTCTGCTGGTTATAGAAACGCGCGCGATTGTGCCAGCGCTCCCAGGTGGAAAACTCACTTCGGGAAAATAGAATGTAAAAAAAGGCGACCGCTCGTCAATTTATTTTTAACAGAATGCACTGTGACATTTTTAAATTCTTACCGATATTCAGAAGCTAGGAAATAAATCCAAATGTTTTAGAAAGTCAAAGGTCTGGTCGCCGAGGTCGAGGTCGTTCGATCCCTGACCTGGGTCACCGACGCCCACGCAACGCTGCCTCTGCTGCGTGGGCGGACCGTCGCGTCGCTACAAACGCCGCAATCAAAGTTCTCGTAAGGGGTTTTGATTGCGAACAAGTTGCTTCCCGGAACTGACGACGAAGCAATATTAGTGACTTTGTGAGATGGTTGATGAGGTAGAGTTGAATCTGCGCAAGTTCCTCAAGATAGCATAACCAATGCCTTTTTGTTAAGCGATTTTCTTTATATTCGAGATAATATAAGAAATTGAACAGTTCAGCCACGATTTCTTACTAAAAATGAAGAGGAATACGTTTCCAGAATAGAGAAATACTGTTAGGAAAAAAAAAATTGAAAATGTCAAAACATAATTGAAAATATAATGTAAAAACTATTGCAAGAAATTAAACTTAATAACTTAGTTTATTAAAAAAGAACAAATAATTGTTAAAGTAACACTACAAATCCTAAGACAACTTCTGGAGAATACTTCATTTTTTTAGATTTAAGACGTAATAAAAACCAATCGGAAATATAAAAACGATCTGAGCTAGAATCAAAACTAAGAAAAATTCAGGTATTTGTTTGGTAAAGAGATGTTCCGACCAGAATAACCTGAAAATCCCTAAAGACACATACAAAAAAATTTATAGACTCAATATAATTATTAATAAATTGAAGGATCTTAAACTGTATTCTATAAAAGTTTCTGATTTCTAGGAACCAGTGAATCTTTCTTCTTTATTTATTCATCGTGTCCTCTTAACGATATTTTAACATATAATATTCAACCCAAGGCAATAGTAATAACCGGGAAATTGTACTGGCACCGTTCAACCGCCTTAAAAACACATTGGAGTAACGAAATAAAATATCTGTGTTCCGTAATTTATTCCGAAGGAAGGAAAGACCTGCAATTGTTTGAATTCAGTCCGGGTTGATCATTTTTATGTTGGCTGTTCCATCATATTGTTCTCCTAAGTATCACAAGACCCTAATGCATGGAGTAAAACCTACAAAAACAGAAAGGGGTCTAATACAATTCTAATCAATAATCTCCCAGATTTAATTAACATTAGTTTCTTTAAATTTAGTTTTCTGAGATATTCCTACCATTCTATCAGTTTATTTCTTGTCTTATGAAAAAATTCTTACAATACGTTTACAATTCTACAGTACTAAAAAAATTAAATAAATAAGTTAAAACAAAAAATAGTCTTTTTCTTAGGTTGAAGTAATAACACTGGACCAGGATTCATAACAAATGATTTCGGTTCTCAGTATCTTTATTACATAAGCCTTTGAAAAGCATTCATCGTCAAATAATCAATATAAAAATATAATAGTACAACAGGCTAAATACATGCAAATTTTTAGATATTTCACAAAATATATAGACTGTTTAATTTTCAATTTAATTAATGCCTTACTTACAAAAGAACCAGGATTACTTCTCAATTTCAGTAAGTAAATCGCGTCCCAATCTAAGTCGTCACGTCTGAACATAAACATTGACACCATAAGACTGTGGACACTTGATCGAAACATTGGTATAAGTTACCTAATCCTAGCTACACGAGCGCTGCGGCAGCTTATGAGACTAATTACAATTTATATTTTAATTACAAGAACAACTATAGTTTATACAACACCTTTGAATAACAAATGCTCATTCTTGATATTCATAGTCGTATTAATATTTTATAAATACACATTTCATTGAAAAATTTCCTTTTGTATTTATTATTTTCTCTATAAAGAACATTCGAATCATTGAGAATAATATTGTGCTTGCTAATTTTCATATGCTTAGTAAGGGAAAGTTTTACATTTACTTAGAACCTGTAAGTTATTTTTATTCTCACTGGTCCCAGTTTGTCCAAAATAAACCTTATAACAGTCCAGGAATTAGACCAAATAAACTGTAATACTTAGTTCAGCAATAAAATTCGGTCATTTAATTTGTGAACTAAGTTCTGAAACATATTTATAGGCCTATAAGATAACAATAAATCTTTAAAGCCTTGCTTATTAAAAATACCCTTAATTTTATCAGGTAAACCTTTAGCATTACCAACTTTTTATATTATAATCAACCTGAAATTATTTTTTTATTTTTCATTCCACTCACAATGAGGCCTGCTTCGATGGAACTCAATTTTATACTTATAAATTACTTTTTTTTAGGGCAACAGGCTACATGAGCCCTCGCAGACGTTCCTCTAATTAATCGACCTTGAAAGAAGAGTAGCTAAACAATAAATATTTTCAGCACACGGAGTGCAGCAGGAAGAATTATACCGATGAAACCAAGAGTGAAATATTTAAGTTATAATTTCTCGTTTCCAACATTATTCTGTTTATTAATGGCGTATGTGTAAAGTCGAAGCCAAATGAATATAAAGAACATAGACGTTAATTTAACGTGGAAAGGCCGCCGAACCTTGATCCTCCTACGCCTTCCGCGTTGATGATGGATCATTCGCCTGTTTTCGACGACCACCTCTCTAAATGAAGCACGTGCGAACTGACGCCCACGCGTCGCTCCCTGCAGGAAATTGCATCCGTCTGCAAACAACAGCCGATTTTGCCTCGCAACGTCTATCGACTAGGAAAACACTAAAGGAACCACTGCTCGAAATATTGTTACACACGTTTAAGGCATTCGAACGAAGAACCATTGACTTTAATGTTAGTATTTTTCTGGCACTTTGAAATAATAATTTCCAAAGTTTCAACATAAAATACATTCAGCAACCAAGGAAGCTAGGACAAGTCTTGAAATGAAAAAAAAAATGAAAAATTCCCCTTTTGATTATATTTAAGTCCTTGTTTGTGTTTTATAATTTATTTAAAAATTAGTTTTATAAAATATTATTTAAGAACCATTAATTTATAAAAAGTTAAGTTACGACAGTAGAATTGACATCACCTATCAAAATTATAATAATGTTTTGTCTACAAATATTTTTTAGTGTTAAGGTTCTCAGTTATTACTCTGCACATTACGTATACATAAGTCGCCTTCTTTTGTTAAACAATTATTCCACAGTGTGATAAACTATTTTAACTTCTCAACAGGCGACGGGAAAATAATAATAATAGTAGGCGAGGTAGAATGTTGCATTAAAACAAATATTACTGAGCCTAAGAGTGAACCCTGTGGAACACTAGACACGACATAAATCTATACAATTAAAGTACACGGCTTAGAATAGAGAGATTTTAAGTTTCTGTAAGCATGTCAGACTTTAGGAAATCCAAAACCGATGTCATTTCTGTTTTTCATAAGAAACCTGATCGATTAAACATGTTTTATTTAGTTTCACAAACTTAGGCTTTCTGGCGTTGACTTTTAAAGAACTTTTATTCTTATTTTTAGTTGTCAGGTGGAGTCTTGAGAATTATGGTAATATTGAAATTCCATTCGCCATCTTGAGACAAAATGACGCACATTCCAATACATTTATTTTTTACCCTTTACAAGACAAATACGGTTAATAAATGTAGCTTAACCTCCGTCGTTGTCAGTTATGCCTGGTCGTTAATTAGATGTTTAAAAATGTATCTCTCTCTCTGTGGGATTTAACACAATTATCCGTAACAAAATCAAAACATTATGATTCATTACAATTAATCAGTTTTAAATTAATTTATCTCCAATTGCATGCCCAAATTCACGTTTCCATTTAAAATTATCAAGTTCCCCAGATCACATTTACGCTCAACGATAGAATTCACTCACGAGTTAACTGGCTTTTTCTCGGCTCCGATTCTGTAATTTTACATCCGCATTGCATACAGTAATTCAAACTTATTATGATATTCATTCTAGACATTTACAAAAATATCTAATAAATAAAATTAACTTTAGGTTTGTCTGTACGTTCCGCATACAAATCTACACCCGTGGAGAAAATTTGATCAAATTTTGTACACGTGTTTCTTTCTAATAGGGAACAAACGATGTTGTTAAGACACAACTACACCCCCTTTGGGACGGGGGTGGAATTTTCACAAACATGTTAAAACGGCCGAAATATTCGTCGGAAAACATTTTTCGGCGTCAATGGTATAGATAGCGTTTCTACAGATATTTTTGTGTATAATTTCAACCCCTTTCGGCATGGGATAGGGGTGGAGGGTCGCTACATAAAAATAACGAAAAAACAACCGATATTGGAGTCAAATCCAGAATTATAGATGTCACTGAATTTAATTATGACAATCCGGGCAACGCCGGAAACCCAGCTAGATATTAATTAAATATTATTCCGCTCACTAAAAAGAACGTGTCCACTTATTAATTAAAGAAAGAGTACATTGGCAAATTTTGAACATGTGTACAATCGAATAATTTTCCGTTTATCTTAATTTAAACGATCCCTTCAGTTGTTCGTCTTAACGTTTCGAGTTATAAAAGTAAAGGATTACTCTCGTCACACTGAAATTGAAATGTGAGAATTTTTTAATTCTCCGAAATTGTGGCATTATGCTTATGCATCTCGGGTTCTGGTTTGAATTTTAAGTCAACAAATCAAACTTCCACTGATCAAATTAGAAACGTCAATATTCCCCAGCTATTATATTCAAACTCGCCTGCTTTTCGCTCTGCTGGTTACTACTCTATTAACTACATAAACATTAAAGTAACTATGTACAAAAGTAACTTAAAAGACTGAAAGGTTAGCCGGTCAGCCATAAAGAATATGCTGTGTATTTCTTTAAAAAACGTACAGTATAACGTAATTGATTATGGAAGCAAGATCAAAATCCGGAAAGGCAAAAATGATTAGTATCGCTATTTTAACGAATTGCTTTCGTTTCGACTAGGGAAGTTATTGAGATTTTAATTTTATAAATCTATTTTTTTTTGTAATCTTGAAGTTTAACGTTCTTATTGAAATTTCAATATCAGCTTTTGAAAATAATATAAATAAATTAGATTATCTATTAATTTTATTGGACCATATTTAAAAATTATGACAGTCTCGTCTGATATTTCACATTTTATAATAATATAATCAATGATCCACAACGTACAATTAATGTAAAAATTAGTTTACTATTAAATTATCGTAATATGTTTCACAATAATGACGGTCACTCTGTACGACGACTATGTATAATAAAATATTTAATCACATTGAAAACAATTTACAGTAATAGGAAATGTTAGATTAAACATTTGTAAGAATAGGCAAGTTAATCACAATAAAAATAACGTATTCAGGATATTTTAAGTCAGGTAAAAATAATTTAAAATACAAAAAACATATTCATGTATCGTATTACGCTAATTTTTATAAAAATCTTTACTGGTATTAATACATAAAAATGTTCATGGTACATAATTACATTCCATCAGTTTTGTTTTCCAAATATTGAATGGGAAAATTAAATAATAAAAATAAATTGAGATGAAAGTTCAATATTTAACATCCGCAATTATGACACAAAACCCCTGATTTCAATTAAAGCGCCGTACCTATAAGTCAATACGAGGTGATATCACGTTCAATATAAACACATACCTATTTGTTTCACAATTGAAAGTTAATTATGTGACAATTCATATACCGATTTTAACACTAAGCATAACCGGTGAAATTCACAATTTTAAAATATACATATTCCAAAAATAAAAACATTAGCAATGACTTCCTAAAGGAATATTTCTAATTTACGTATCAGATACAATACACTGGGCTTGAGGGATATGTAAAACCTTCTGGGACTATCTGGAGGAGAGTTCCTGTCACTTCTCTTAAGTCAGACCCATAGAATAATAAATTCTCATTGTCAGTTAATTTAAAAAAATTAAGACAGAGTAATAATAACGAACGAGATGAAACCAATATTTGGAATATATATTCGTATTAAAATGAAAAAATTTACGTCTGATTGAAAATAATTAATAATAAAGATAGCCAATATAGACAAATAAAGGTAATATAAATACCACACAACGTTTCTGGGATCCCTGTCCATTTCGTCAGGTGCTAAGAAGAGCCTAGAGAAACACAGCTGTCAACTCACCAGTGTAGTTGTGTTTCCCTACGTTCTTCTTCGCACCTGACGAAAGGAACAAGAATCTCAGAAACCTTTTTGTCTGAATTAGCTATATTTCTTATCCATATATTCGTATTCATATTATTCGTATTCATATTAATAATAAAAATGTTAAGATATAACTCTACAAATATTCCTGCGTTATCTTCTTCTTTACTAACATATAAATTTATTGGTTCTGTCTGTTATTTGATAACTCGTAAAATGTATTGAGGAAGAGAGTTGCATGAGTTTTTATATTTTAAATCCTTTACCCTGCTTCATAGAATTATTTGAGTAATGTGACAAGTTTTGCGATTAATGGTAAGGTCAGCTACTTTTTTAATAATCGTGTAATTTCCTTAATTTAACGGACAAACCGCACTCGTTTTGAGCCTGAGATCTTGGCTTTCAAATGTCACCGAGGTACCTAAGGAACTTTTTCTCTGTAATGTTAACTTGTGCCGGAAGGTGGGTGAAGGAAAGCCAGAAAATTACTATGGGTCATTCCGCGGCGCGACATTTGGCGGTTGTTTTTGTCAAAGGTCACGCAGGAAGAATAAAATGTTAACATCGGAGTAGCGGCGTACCTCCCACGCGGTAAGGCACACACGTGGGAAGGGAAGGAGGATCAATTGCTCATGCGCGGGGAAAATCAGACATAAAGTTGCGATTCCGAACACACTCGGTCGTAGTGAAGATTGTGCGTCTGTTCAATCCGCATGCCACCAGCCTGGGACAACGCTTCGCGACACCTGATGGTCGTGCCAGAGAACGACACGACTCTCGACGCGCCGATAGGTATTCTCATGGTGTTGTGTGCCACAAGGAGCTCGCACAGTCTGCCGTCGTGTTGGTCAGCAATACCGTTCCTTTCTCTCACCGTCGCCGTAACAGGTATAGACCGTCGGTGGATTCATGACTGACCTATGGACTCCTCAGCGGTGAGTGACGAATTTGACGCGTCTTCACAAACTGACTGTTCCTCAGATAACTAAGCATCATGTGGAGGAAAAAATTGAATTCCTGAACTTTCAGTGAACTTTTGTTAACTTTAAGACAGATAATTGGTTTACAAAAACCCGAATGGAGCGTAGTCGTGCATGAATTCACCGACGCGCTATCACCTCAGTCGTCTGGGTAAGGGACGACTAATCTATTTTATATCTATTATAACAGAATTCTTTGATAAAGGGTTACTTTATTGGAATATACGTAAATACTGGCATACGCAATGACATTCGAAACTCTCAAATTTCTGATAATTTTATATTTTGATTTAAGTTAAAATTTTTCGTAATTTCTATCCACGACAATTATCTGCTAAACATAACATGCGATTTTTTCATAACCGCAGAAAATATTCATTGGGATAATTGAGCAAGTTTAAAATTTTTATCTTTTACAAGTAGCAGTAAGTAATTAATTACTCTGAGTATCCTACATCTGAAAATCGTCAGCAATAGAGATGATTCACGAGAGATTATAACAATAATATGTTCCCAGCCCTGTAAGGAACCAAATACAAGTAAACGTGCTCTTTTTTTAGGGCAACAGGCTACATGAGGGTAATCCACGTTGGGCAAGTCACCTTTAATAGCATAGGAAGGGATTTGAAAGGGGAGATGCGGAAGGGTAGAGGAAGGTAGCCAAGGGTTACTAGGGTCCCGGGTTATATTTTAAGGATCCTACCCGGCATTCGCCTAAAGAAATGCAGGGAAAACTCTAGGAAAACCTGCATCGGGTAGGTCGGGCATTGGGTACTTGTCCCACGCCCTTCCGATAGCGGGAGAGGAGTTTGCTGTGGGGACGCAGCATTACCTTCTCCGTGTCTCTACCATTTTAGGAGGCAGCTGGCCGACTATTCCAATGGGAATAGAGAACAACTCTTACCATATGCCCAAGGTCTGTGACCCCGGAACATACACCTCTCAGAACAGGCCGAGGTGCCTCGGCTTGTGGGAACCTTTCCATCCATGTAATTTTGGGTTTTGAATTACTAAATTAGCTGCAACTTATATCAAATAGATATCCCATTCTAAAATGCTTAGTGAATATGTTTATTTTAAATAATACTACTATAGGAAATAATGTCGTTTAGGATTAAATCTTATTATTTTCTATGGTGTGTTGTGCTGTTACTGTGTTCGACCTTCAATTTGCTCGATGACAACTATTCGAATGACTCAGTTGCTGTGGGTCAGCAGATGTATGTAATCGTGTTTTCACGCTACGCTGGAAAATTTCTGTTACGTGCAGAATGATTTTATCAGAAAGGCCTCTCGTGAAAACTAAAAATTTCCGCGCCAAATTTATGGGAAGCTTACGGCGTTAAGTGTGTGACCCTTCAAGTCGGCGCTAATAGGGGTCCATTTATCAAGGGTGGAAAAGGTACAAGAGAAAACGGAGGAGCTTCTAACGCAGCCTACAGGGAAAAGGCGATATATAGAAATGTTTTGAGCCGTGGAAGGAACGTGTGCGGAAGTGTGTTGGATCAATGGGGTTCTACTTTGAAGGAGACAGCCACTATGTGTGAGGCGAATGAACAAAGTAACAGCGTCAGTCTTTTGTCAGTCCTTTAATTGTGCAAATGTTTCGCACACGTCACGTCTCTAGAGTTTACAACATGCTTAGTAAACTGTGTTAGTAATAACAGGAATAACTAGTGAAAAGTTGTAAAATTGTGTTCATTCATATTTTCACCAAATTTGGTCCACAATTTATAAAGTAACTTGACAAATTTAATCACATTTCTAATATTCACGAAGTTATAAAGCGTTAAGTTTAACATTAGGTAAATTAATTGCCCATGAATAATTATGTAACCGTGTAATTGGTCCACCTGACCATTTACAAGTTCAGAAACAGATTTTTTACCGGAATATACCATTCAGTAATCATATTTTTGGGCACCAGATACATATATTCAAATGATATTTCGGTCAATAAATCTCTTGTTACATTATATTATAAAATTAGAAGTGAAAACAATATCAGTTAAATTTTTGGCAGCACAAGAAGCCATGTTATAATTCCGACCTACTCGTCGTAAAATTCTGAAGACTGTCTAGGTCCTAGAGAAGATACAGATCTAATCCGGCACGAGACAGAAAATTCGATTTTGTTCAGATATATATCATGAAATTAATTCAGTAATATTATTATCAACCTAAACAAAATTCAGCGAAATGTGCAAATTTATTATATGGGGATTTATATGAAGTGTATGGGATCCCTACAGTTCAATTATTTATTTGATGGAGTCCATTTGGATAACAAATCCAGTGATTTAGATCTAGTGAGGGAAATATTTATACGGCCACGAGCGGTACAAAATCGCAAACGAATGAGAAATTCGCGGCAGTACGGGGCAGCTTCAGGTAATTAGAGGGGCGAGTAAACGACCGGTAATAGGTGCAGAGGGTGAGTGAGTGAGAACCCGCAAGGCCGGGTAATTACGCGGCTCTTGAACCAACCTGCTACTAATTCGCTACGTCAGCGAACTACTCCAAACATCTGCACACAAACACTTGCGCTACTAAGCTCCATCAAGCGGAACTTACGAAAACAGACACCATTAACACGGAGCACTCGTATGCATCTGTGCTGCTGGGCTGCATAACTGCACGCACGTCGAATGTTTCCTTTGGTTTCGACAGTTACTCTCAAAACGAGATTGTATCGCAGAACGGCGAACAGCTGGGACGGTTCTCACGTGACTTCTGCCCAACAGAATCTCAGTGCTTTGTTGATCGCAAAAAGGTGTATATAAAAATGTATGGAACTGTTTTATTGACCTTGTGAGTGAGATTTTTGTTGAAGCTGCTAATCTGAACGAATGGCCGGTCTTTAATATAATCGTGCCTTTAAAAAATTAATTTACAAAAATTATTTACCGTTACATATGAATTCGTTCATGGATCTAGAATTATTCTTTGTGTGTGTTGTATCCGGGTCACCAGATATTATTTATATACTTTTATTAGTAAAGACAAAAGTTATGTATTTTACAATATGTTTATATCTCGACATATACCTAAAATGTGCAGAGGTTATCTGATAATTGAGCTGGTCTGTAATTTTCGGAATTAGACTGTACCGCTGCAAGAGTTTCGGAAGCATGTTGACCTTTGCTAAACAACGACATCTGTATCAGACTGATATTACAGTGTATATCTGCTACTAACACTTCTCAATAACACGCTCGAAATAACTTTCTTCCTCTTCCATTATGACTTTGTATTTTATACACAGCTCTCCTTGTCTGGCCATTTAAGTCCATGTAGAGCCACTTGTACGGCTCGTGTTTAGGGAAAGCTACCCTGTGGTGACACTATGTAAGAAGAATGTGTACGAAGCTCGCTTACCCAGACGCAGCTTAGTCTTGCTCGTCTTAATGTGCTTAAGAAGCTCAGTTTGCATTATTCATGGGCGTCGAAGTGGCTCACGCGGATCTATGAAAGCAAACCCTCGGGGTGAAGACGGGAGTCTGTTCTCAACTCAGACAAACATAAACAACGTCCATTTCAAGGCAAGAAGCTTGTATTTCTTCACGATCTTGGCAACTGAACCTAACCTTACGTTCAGCTGATGTATCTAACACTTTCAGAAATAAAATACGTAGCATGACTTTACGGCAAGGAATTAAAACACTGTCTACATTTTATATATTGGTAAATTGAAAACTAGCCTATGTTAACTATATTTATTCATCCTTGACAGCAATAATTCAGAGCAGCACATATACTGCGAACCTTGTTTCTGAAAAACTCTCAGAAAGTCAGACAAGCGACTAATCAACATCGTATCAATCGGCTCCCATAAATTTCTCACTTGTCACGGTTATATAATCGTTGTTAACATTCGGGAAATAAAATAAAAGAATTTCAAAACACATACATGTATATGCAACCTGTTGGGACATTCCTACATGCTGTCGAATGCACCACTGTAATAATAAAAATATTAAAATAATGCATCACATTTTTTGTTAAAGCTATAAAAATTTTGTATTCTTCAAGATAGCATAACGAAATTAAAAACAAGATTTTAAATATATTCTACTTAATTATTATAAAAATGACATATTGTATAAAAACACAATCTTAATCGAATTGAACGACTAAACAACAATTAATACTACTGAAAAGAACCTCTTAGTAACTAAATTCCCTTTATTATAATATTAAGAATAATAAACTAAATAGTACTAGGAACATAGTAGTGGAACAAAGGAGTGGATTTTATGCCTTACAAAGTCCTCGAATCCTTGGACATTCGACGCTCCGAGAAGTTGGATCAAATTATGTAACCAAAACGGCTGATTTAACGTAATATAGAATCCAGTTCTTAAGAATAATTCCCATCTGTCCCAGTTGATCTTCAGTCTCAACTCTAGTGTTAGATATCGATAGATTTAATAAAAATAAGCTTGACGTTATCACGTGAAGTCACTTGGTATCGTAGCCAGTTGTCGATCTAACAACTCCAACTGTAGACTGATTCAAATTTAGAGATCCACGATTATTCCCTTAATAAAGCACAACCAATTATCATAAAATTATGTCTCATCGCAGCTAACAACATATAAAAAATTTAATATGTAAAAATTCTTTAAGATACTGTGGACCGGGAAAATGAGGCTGGAAACGACAACAAGAATTCGTAAAAATTTTTATATAAACCAAATAAAATCCTAAGTCGGTTAAAACTAATCAAAAGGTCACGAGGTTCCATTCAAATCATAGTTATTTAATCATAGTTTATTTAAGGAAGGATATTTATTACGCCGTTGTGTATGCAGTTTCCAGAAATGTTGCACAGATTAATTTCACGGATTCTGCGGACTAGTTGTGGACTCCTTTCACTTTCATGTACCTCGAGTCTGTATTTGACTGATAATGCTGTGATATTAGCACATTAGCCACCCGGTAATACGCGGTTGCGTCCGAGCTAATACTCGTCGGGATACGCATGATGAAATTCCGAGCCTGTCGCCGTGGATTAGACAAACCCGCATGCCACGAAGCACTGCTTGTGGTAAAAGCTAAATACACTCACTGCTGCTATTATTAATTATTTTTATTTTTATACCTTTTTCTGAATTCGTAATAGTGAAATGTCTTAGCTATTTTATTTCTTAATATTTCCTGTTTTATTTTTCCCTACAGAGTTAATAAGTTCCCGTTGTTCACAGTTGGTTCGATTGACTTCACGTAATCTAATTTAATTTAATTTAATTTAAATCAAGGCGTTACGCATTATAGGTAGATTTCCTCTTTATTAATCTTTGGTGGAATTACATTGAATCATGTAAACATATATATTGTAGAAATGCAAAACTTTACGTCTGATTAAAAATTAATAATAAGAAATAAAGCTAAATACTGACAAAATAAGTGATAATATAAATAACACACAACCTTTCTGGGATCCTTGTCCCTTTCTTCAGGAGCTAAGAAGAGCCTAGGACGACACAACTGCACTTGTTAGTTGAAAATACTCACCAAAAATAAGTTTTGTCAACTGACGAGAGTTGTTGTGTTACCCTAGGCTCTTCTTAGCACCTGAAGAAATGGACTTTTTTTGTCTGTATTTGGCTATATCTTATTATAATCATATCTATTTTTAAGAATTCAGCTTCCCATATTAAATATTTCGATAATTAATTATTTTCTGCAGTAATAATTTACTGTAATTACAGATTGTCTTGTTAAATAATATATTTGTTTTCAAAGAATGAAGGAAAATATATTTAAAAACTTATGGAGAACGAATCAAATTCCGATCTGCTAGCTAGGAGAATGCAAACATTTTACAGAATTAACAGAAGCCAGATAAATTCTTAAAATGTTTTATATATTTGGTCGTTTTTAGTCCTTCAAAACAATCATTTGATATAAACAGTTTCTAAACTTTATTTCTCTGATACAGAATATTGTTCTCCCTTCCGCATCCCTCCTTTTAAATCCCTTTCTAAGGAACCTGTTATTACCCTCATGTAGCC
The DNA here is from genome assembly GCA_037074705.1 of Zhengitettix transpicula. Lineage (NCBI taxonomy): Eukaryota > Metazoa > Arthropoda > Insecta > Orthoptera > Tetrigidae > Zhengitettix > Zhengitettix transpicula. The sequence continues at coordinate 74,344,294 of CM073593.1, forward strand.
TATAAGTCTAAAAATATATTTTTTAGACTATGGACGTTAAGAATAAATTAAAAAAGTTTTAATGTCATTGTAATTTATTGTATTTTTTTGTGATTTAATTTGTTAGTATTTCCCTCCTTCCTTTCCATAATCGTAATTGACTATACTTACAAGTACGGTAAATGTGTGAGGATAATACTATAATTTGTTTCATGACTATTGATGAGTTATCTTCAAGGACGTGGCGTTTGCTTCAGGCGACTACTCTGGAGTGAAGCTCTTGGGTCTGGGTGTTGTGGCCGCGATGGCGCTGGTGCTGTTGGCGGCGGTGTCCTACCATTGTGCCGCCACGTGGCGCTGGTTGCGCAGCAAGGCGCGCTTCATAGACGGAGATGACGGCTTCGAACCCCGACAGCCCTCAGCCTCCATCCGCATCTCACACTCCCTACCCGACCTTCAGCCCGAGCCCACTCGTTCCGAGTACGTCCAGGAGAACAAGGAAGCCAAGAAGGTAACTGTTAAATCCCATCCCCGCCTTCAGATGTTCAATATTTCAAATTTTTATGCACACGATCTAATCTATTCCTGCCTGCTCGAGCTAGACCCGAGTCAAGTCTCACGAAGAACACCCATGGGAACAAGGACGTGAAGAAGGTAAGTCAGATTTGCCATATGATTCATCAGTTACCCAAAACATCAACTTTATAGGAACAAGGTTATATACCTCACTACTTTCTCGATCTAGAACCTGTGTCAACCAACTCCGAGAACGTTCATGAGAACAACAACGTCAAAAGAGTAAGTCAGATAATATTTAATACTTCGTTACTTAAACTCGCTTTTTCTGCGCTTGTTATCTGTCTAACATTCCTGATATTTGTCAATCTGTTTTCTTTTCACCTTTAATTTAGTTTATCGCTGAACGATGCCTCATTATCTTAATTTATACTCTGGTTTCTTCATGCTGAAAATGTCTGTTTTGAGACTCCACTTTTTAATCATCATCCAGGTGCATAAAATTCGTTCGTTAGTGTGATGTAAACAAATTTGGTCCACGTCTGCGTGACTGTCGAACTATTAGGAATATGCACTGATACAAAGTCCTTCAGGGTTGACAAGTTCCACATATCATTCCACTTCCTCGCACATACATTTCTTCCAAAATGTACCTTCGTCTTTTAAACAGTCTTTTACCCTATATAATCCCCCAATATCACTTCTGGTAACTCAATCACACATCTTCCACTCCGTGTTCGAATCTAAACACTCCCAGTAGTCTTTAAAGAACAGAGTCAGTGTATTAGAGAATTTTTTTTAATGTTAACTTAACAGGTTTGAAACTATGTAAAAAAAAGTCAAATTACCACATTTACATTACATAGAAAAAGGAAGTGTGATTTGAACGTACCTGTGTTTGGATTTTCATATTTAGATGTTATGATTTTTAATTGTAAAAAACAGAGAAACGAATTAAGATCGAGTGATTATGGAGATTGTGATAATGAGACGTAAATATATATATTATTATAAGTGACAAAGAAACGATAGGATAGACCAACCTTTATAAGAGAAACAAAACACTGTTTCATGCGTATGAGAATGAACGCCTTACTTTTACACACATGAACCTATTCTGTTCATCCCAGTCACAAAAAGACTTTTATCTCGACTTTATACGTCATTGAGACTCGCTCCCCGACACACCGTATTCACAAACAGCTCCATAACACACAATGGAAAACGCGAAAAATATTATCTCTGATCGAAAGGCTGTACTGAATATTAGCTATAAAATATTAACTATTTCTATTTAGATTACATTTATAATTTCTCAATATTTTTAACCCTCTTCCTTCGGCATTTACCCTGTAAATTTCCCTCTTACTTGATTCCATATTTAATCATTTATTTTCTATACAGTAGCACTTACAATTCTTAAGTACATTCCTACTTTGCCTATTCTTTGTTATTATTTTTCCCATTCCCCCTTAGAGTTATAATTTTAATTCGACATTCCGTTTTGTTTTACCTTTTAATTCTCAGTCTTCACGCCACTGATTTAGATTGACTCAACTTTCATTTCAACTTCTCTCCACTCCACCCTAATTTTCCCTTTCCATTCTTGTACTTCAGACATTTGTAAGTACATTTCTTTTCTTTTTTACCGCCGTAAACGTGTGCTGATGCTTCTCGCAGCAGGTGTTGAGGCAGACGACGCTTCCGTCCGTCCCGACACGCCACCAAACCTTCCAGAGACAACTGTCGCACCGACTGGATCTGCCCAACATTCAGTTCAGCGTTTGCAGCCTCGGACCGAGGCCGGAGGGTATCGGCATCATCAAGGTAAGCAGAGGCAATTATATAATATCGTAATTAGCCTGTACTTAATACTCAAATGTGTAAGAGACCAAAATTTTCTTTAGCCTTTAAGGTGGCCAAGATGGCATTCAATTTCCTTCTGGCAAGTATCAATTCTGATACTATTATTCTTGGCGGAATTTTTGTTTTAATTTTATGATAATTATACCTGAATAATATCTGTTAAATAAATATTGATCTTATAAACAGTAGTTGTTATTCAAGCCGGTTGACAATATTTGTTATTTATCCCTGTTTTCAGTGACCTGGTACAGATGTCACTTTGGAGCATTGTTCACTCCTCTTTATCTGGACGTGCATTCAATTTTCAAATACTTTGCGTGCTCGTCTGTCACCAGTCTAGATCCTTGTCAGTTCTTACAACCCAAAACATCAAAATTTTAATATATCCGTAGCTTACAAATTGCTTTCCTCTCTTCCCAATAATTTCTCAGTTTCTTTTATAATTAGATCCACCTTTTTTCTCTCTCTCTCTCTCTCTGTCTATATATATATATGGTAGCTCGGTCTCCATTCAAAATTTTGATTACTTTAAGATATATAAATATTTTCAAATGTATCCGCAACTTTTCCAATACGATAAATCACGATACCAACATATATAAATTATAATTATGAACGAAAATGATATATTAATGATTGATAAGATCGTTTTATAAAAAAATACAGATATTAACAACAAATGAAAACAAGTGATTGGGGAAATGTTTTTAAATATTTTTATAGTCGAAAATCTTTGAGAACTTTTACAAAAACTTTAACTTTTAAATTTTATATATAAAGTTTTAATATTAATCTGACAGAATTAATGTAAATATAATTAATGTAACATGGCCATAAGTTAGTTATATATAATGGATATAATCCATTCAACAGATAAAATTTTACTGCGTCATACTACATTAGAAAATTAATTATTGTAATTTGCCTACAAGTCAGTAATTTTTAAAATACATTTAAATATATAATACAGGAAATGTTTCATCCGTATGATCAGGAACCTCTTCAGTTACATATAATTAACAAAATGTGAATGAAATGGATATAATCTATTAAACTGAAAAATTTTGACTGTTTCAAACATTATCCATTCTTTTCATATTTTAAATTAAATAATTAAATATCAGCTTTCTGGTCAGAAAATGTTTTTTAAATTTAAATTTTATACTTGAAGTTTTGTCTCTGATTGAGACATCTTCAGGTGTGCGTATGTTACAATCACAATTTTTTTTATAATTGTAGCAACCATACACCTGAAGATATCCACATCAGGGATGAAACGTTCAGTTTAAAATTTTAATATTAAATATTGGCTGCTATTTTATTATTTAATTTAAATATGAAGTCAGACAGTTATAACTAATACTCATATTTTGTTAATTATATGCAGCTGAAGCGGCCCCTGATCATAGGGGTGAAACGTTTTTTGCATTATATGTAAATTAATTGAATAAATTACAGACTTGTAGGCATATTACATTAATTTTATTTTCAAATGTAGGATGAAGCAGTCAAAATTTATCTGTTCAATGGATTATGTCCATTAAATTAACTTTTTTATTTTTACTAGCAATATAGCATAAATATCGTAGGATGAAGACGAGCGTATTAAAAATTGTATAAATTTGCAATAACACAATTGACTTTTCCTTCTCTCCCTTATATCGTATATCTGATTATTTGTATGGAAACATTTTCACCCTGCTCATTTTAATAGAAAGAGACTCAAGGTTTTCAAACATTTCTTTTTGCCGCGGGTGAAAATGTCTGGTGTTTCAATCAGAAATGCAATTAGAGAGAGAACCGAGCACGTGACAAGGAAATTGTATGTATTTATTTCGTGAAAAAAACAAGTGGCTTTAATTGTGAGAGTGACGTGAGAATCTTGCGATATTATTAATTAGTTTGTTCCTTTACGTGCAAAGTGCAGCAGCCGCCTTGCGGAACAAACAGAGATAATTACAAAGCAGCAGCCACCCTCCCTCGCTACCGCGGGAATGTCTTCTGTGCCTCGACGCTGCACTCAGATGTCATAATCAACATAGACGGATCTTGGCTCACTATCAAAGTATTATTTTTCATAATAATGTCGAAATTTGTTGTTCGTGTAAGTTTCCATTCCAACTCCATTTTTTTTTTCTCGCTGAAGATCATTTTCTACATAATCATACAGATGACTTTCGACCTTGTCCTTCTCTGTGTTTGAAGATTCATATCGCAAAATTTACAATGTAATTATTCTTTCTTAGCATCAGTTTCATTTATTTACAGAGCAGTCTCTCAGAATTGATAAATCACCTAATATTTTTGTCAGAACGCTCTGAAGGCACCTTTTCTCTAGAATATTTTCTCAAAGTGTCCGTTTAATTGTCAATATTTGCGTACAGACAAACCAAAAGGTTTTTTTTTAACTTTTACAATTTCTTGTTTCTCGTGTCTCAAGTCGTCAACAGACATTTCAAGAACTTAATCTTGTAAGTAGTTGGTTATTTCCTCGTTTCCCATTTTCAGAGGCTGTCCTCTCCAGGGACCCTTGTCACACGATAAATGGATAATGGTCGCCTGCCTTACTGCGTCGTTCGGGCTTTAAGCTCGCTGAATGTGTTTTCATATTTTTCCCCACCTGCAGGTCCACGCAGAGTGAGAGAGACGCTTTTGTTTAACCACTGAATAGCGAGGAGAGTTGGTAATTGAAAGACGCAGCTGAAGGGGGGTGTGTTTGGCTGTTTTGAATGGCACTCCCCCTCCCTCCCTATACTGTGTTGAATAGGATTCCGATAACTTGCAGAGGCGCGTTCTCGATCGGCAGTAAAAGCCTAGTTAATATAACTCGTCGTTCCAAGAGAGTTTCTCCAGATGCGGGATTTGGGGAAGGGGGGGGGGGTCGTTTCCACAACGCCCCACATCCTGAAATACTGAGCGAGGGGATTGATAGGCGTTGATTAGAAATCGTTTTCATGGGTCATTTCACCCCGCAGTGTCGGAAAGTAATTATTTCCTCCCACGCAGTTAAACCAGAGCGAAATTCTCGCTTCTGTACGTGAAACGGAAAGCACACAATACGGAAAATTTTAATGGATTTACACTTTTAGCCAATTTTGTGGCATGTTAGGAAACAGTGGTGTCATCGTGTAATGAATGTTAAAATTAGAAAAGAAAATTTTAACAAAGCATATAATGCCAGTTCTGCATGCTAAACGGGCGGTTAGCCATTAAGAGAAGGTCCCCTTTCGAACGCAAACAATAGCTACTTCACTGCTTTGTGAGTTTATAAGAGAGTCTGCTTGTTCATGGCCCACAAAGGTGTGCGAGTTCGAGCGGAAATAAAATTAGGCATTTTTTTTATATTGAATCATCTACAGTCGCATCAACAGCTCTGGTTATTAGCGACTCAGTATTAAAACTAATTTTTTCCTTGTTGGAGGACTGATTTGACGAGAGTTTCTCTCACGCACACAAACATCCACGCCCTCGCCGGGATTCAAACCCGGGACCTCTGTGATGTGAGGCAGCCACGCTGGCCCCTATACCACAGGAGGAAAATTAGACATGACAGGTATTAATTAAGTTATTGGATGTCCTTGACGGAACTGTATCTGCGAAACTGTTTAAAATGGTCTCGGGAAAGATGAAAAAGCTCAAAGCGGACGTCACAAGCCATTTACGTAAAAGGGTGGAATGTACACACGTGATCGCCGGTTCACTTCGGGTAATTCGGGAGACCAGGAAGCCTCACATTCTTTTATTAGCCCTGAATTCCCTGATTGTGGCCACTGCGAGTTGCGGGAGTGAGCTTAGCCAGTACGGAATTTATTGATTAATTGATTAATTTAATTAATAATATACTTCAAATATTTTAATGCTTAATTTTTATGTTCAATCTCTTAGACCAAAAATTTATAAAATATTAATTAATAAAATCAATTTAGTATTAAATATTTATTATTTGTAATAAGCCCCATTCCCAACAACTTTATCATTTCATTTATACAAATGTCCATTTGCAAAGACAATTAAATTAAATTTCATTTCAATATTTTTGAATATTGTAGAGAAATTGTAATAAACGTTTTAAAGAATCAGTCATTGAAGATCGGCACAAATTTATTAATTTTTTTTATATTTTCTACTTTTTTCTTTGTGTCGTTTTTGCTTACATTACAGACCCGTCTGCAAATTATGCTTTCATCCGAAAACAATTTGGACTTTACACCTGGTGTTAAATGCGTCAAACGTCGTCTATAAATCTTCGTTAACTCAGGAGCAATTCCTTCTGGGTGGAGGAGGGGTAGCAATTTCCTTCGTGTGAGTGTAGAGTTGGTGGGTGTGGTTTAGCTCCGAGGTTGTGGCGTCGGGGTGAACCGTAATTGCAATTAGCCGCGTACAAACAACGTCACAATCGAAGCGACGCCGGAAAATCACACGCACGCCTCTAATTGCGCAACCGGGAAAACGCACAAGCCTGGTCTTTTGACATCCTACGACGTCTTCCTGCGTCTGATCCACTGGCATATGAAGCTTCGTCAGATAATATTTCCACATTACTTCTCCATTAACTTTCCAAACCTTTGTAACTCTGAGCTACTTTATCAATTTTATTATAATCTTTCCTAAAGCTAAATATTATTTTTTTCTTATTTCCTGAAAGTTATCTTTCCTTGAGTTGTTGAAGTAATGGTATGATATTGATATGTAGTAAATAAAATCGTAAAATGAAAAAGAAAACATCAGCCTATTAAGTCAGAAATTTATTATACATAAAAATATATTAATGTTTTAATATAAAAAAATTGAAACAGACACGACGTTTCATCCTTAACTTTTTTGGGCCTCTGCACGTGTCGTAAAATTTATTTAATGAACTTAATTTCAAATTTTACATTTCATCTAATTAATTGTTGTAAATTTGAAATTTTATTTTTCAACTCCTAAAGTGGTAAAATTAAAGGATGAAATGTCGTGACTGTTTTAATGTTGTTGTTTTCTATAATAAAATTTTCAAATTTTACTCATAGTAAATTTCAGACATAATGTTTTTTATTTATTTAAACAAGCCGATTAAAAACTTTGAAAGCAGAAAATTTAGAGAGTCTTTTACGTGTAATTTGGAATAATATTGAGATTGGAATTTATTTCTTCACGTTTAATAGATTAGGTTTCTTTACATCTAGTCCTGAAATGAGGAAATACGTTCCAAGTACAGACATACAAAAAGTATGGATATGGAATTATGCTACCAATACAGTGATAACAACATAAAAATTAAACAAATTCACATATAAAAAATTATAAAACTATAAAACAAAGAATCTTTCCATACTTAATATTTTGTTTCACTTTTAATTTTGTAACAAGTAAATTCATACTTTCATGCGTAATTAACCGTATTGTCGCATATGTTACGGTATCTTGTACACAATTTGGTTCTGATAATGTAATTTGTCAACTTTTCCCCTATTATCTGTGTCTAATTGTATGTCAGTAATGTACTGTAATTTTTTTTTACGAAATAACGCTTAGGGTAGTTTCTACGAGGCGTAAAAGAGAAATAGATCAAAGAGGAATTTTCTTGTTAAAGGTTCGTAAACGACGGGTATTACTAAATGTGTAATTAAGGTTAATTACATTTACTGAACTTTTCTGCCGCAATTTCACATCATAGGTGATCCTAATTTTGTTTCCAAGAATTTTCCTCTACCCGCAGATGAACATTCAAACGCACGAGAAAAAGAAACCATCAAAGCCATTCTTTCATTGTTTTGAAATTGGATGGCAAAAGGTTTCCCTTTAACAACACCGCTCCCGTTGAACTTCGCCATCCTCCGCTTGTCGAGGATCTGAATAACCTCGTTTGAATGACAAATGAACGAATATCAAGTGCTGTCTCAATATTCGCTTTAAGCTCTTCTCTGACTAATCCAGCAAGAGGCTTTACTTTCTCTGGCTTAGTGTTACTCTGAGAAGGTGAAGGGGTTCTGCCATCGTTCAGGTTGGCTTTGGACGAAAGGAACGTGGAGCTTCCACTTCAATTTCATTTAAACACGGAGCATGAATCCAGACATTTAATCATAACTGATAATTTTTATTTCTTGTACGTATTTATATACCGGAATAACTTTAAACATTCTTATTTTTTCCTAAGTATAGTACTTTAACAACATTTATGTTTTTAATTTATGAACAAATTTTCCTGTTAAGTAGAAATAGCTGACCGAACTCATACTGACTACGAGAGGTATGTCATACATTTCCTATACGGAATTCAAATCAGTAGTAGTTCAGAAAAAGAGAGACGTAGTTTGGTATCCATCACAAGCAACATCTCAATATTGACCAAGTTTACAGACAGTATTAGAAAATTCTTCATTGCACTCTTCCAAACCTGAGGTTAAATTACCGTATGAAATAAGAATATGTCTATATAATATATAATAATTGGATAAAATATCCAAAAACAGACAAAATTAAGTGGAGACATAAATACATCACTGAAACAGACAAAATTAAGTGGAGACATAAATACATCACTGAATTTTGTCTGTATTTGGATATTTCATCTAATTAATTAATAATTACTCTAAGACTTGCACAATAAAATTATTAAAACTCAGACACACAAGCAAAATTGTTCTGTTCTCTCTCCATCTCCATCCTCCTTCCCCACTATCCATCCCCTCTCCCTACTTCCCCTCTCTCTCTATGCCGTTTACGTACTTCCGACGGCCTTTTCTTTACCCAGAATGTTAAATAAATGTACCAAGACTTATTAAATTCCTGATTATAATCGTTGTATCCGAAGCACCTCGGCCTGTTTTGAGAGGTGTATGTTTCGGGGACACAGACCTTGGGCATACCGTAAGCGTTGTTCGCTGTCCCCTATTGGAACAGTCGGCCAGCTGCCTCCTAAACTGGTGGAGGCACGGAGAATGGAATGCTGCGTCCCCACAGGAAACTCTTCTCCCGCCATCGGAAGGGCGTGGGACAAGTTCCTACTGCCCGACGTACCTGATGCAGTTTTTCTAGGGTTGGTCCTGCATCAGTAATAGGCAAATACCGGGTAGGGTCCTGAAACCTTAGCCCTAGTTAACCCTTGGCTACCTTCCTCTCCCCTTCCGCATCCTTCCTTTCAAATCTCTTCGTATTATTTTAAAGGGGAGTTGCCACCACGTGGATTACCCTCATGTAGCCTGTTACTCTAAAAATAAAATATTCTTGGATATACGCCTAACAGCCCTTTACATATATGGTCTTAATTATCTTCATACTAATATCAGACGAGACCTACGATTTTAATTAAATTTGAAATTATATTGGCCGGAACCAGATTATTTCGAGGTTGAGAAATGCGACGTATTCGCTTCTTTATATACCTGAAGGCTTGTGATGACACGAGGCAAGCCAGAGATAAGGACGGTAATCTGCAAATCGCAGAAGCCTCTGGCATGGCACGTTTACGAGCCTTCTAATTGATTTACGTCCTGGTCGTGATTCTGTACGTTGGTGGAGAGGACGGCGGGGATTTAAGCGTCGTGTTGGACACGACTAAGAGCATTTCTAAGCCGTAAAAGCCGCCTTGCCGCACAAAGTGATTAATGGTAACCTGGCGGACGAGATATTGCTTCTCAGGGCAACGGCTCGGTCGGGAAGTAATAAACTCGTTAAAGCTCCGTCACATTGCTCCGGCCGTCGGGTTATCAAAATTTCGTCTGCTTTGACGTGGTTCCTCATCGCTCTTTCAGATTCCACGCTGGTCTGGAGCTACATTAGTTGGTTAATTCTTACAGTCTTATTTTTCACGAGTCTTTTATCTCTCATTACCCTCCTAATCGGTATTACTTATAAAGCAATGAAACAGCGCCACTGAGACTGAGCCAAGAGGGCGAAAGAATTAATGAAGTAAATGAGAAAATATATAACAGAAGTTATTCAACCCCCTCAGATACCCTATACGAGTATTACCTACCTCTTTTATATATATACTTTGGAGGGGGGGGGTATCGTAGATAAACCTAAAATATATTAAATTCACGTTATTTCGTGGCACAATTCTTACTTCACTAATTCACTTTCACTCATCTTTTGAGATGAGCTTTGGAATAAGCATTTCATATATTAATTAAATTAAACCAATTATCAATTTATTGTAAAGGGACAAAGTGACCCCCCCCCCCGAAAAAGTTTGAAGTGCGAGGACCGGTAACTGTGGAAGGGGCTGACTTGTTACTTTAGGACAATGTGGTGGACAACTGGCGTCGGAAGGACGGACAGTTGGAAGTTGTGCTCCAAAGACTGAGGTGGTGAACAAAGTGAAAATATAAAATACATACAATTAATTGAAATGAATCGAGAAAAAGTGACGTCAAGGACTGAGACGGTGCCTGGTTCCAATAGCCGAGGAGATTTCTAGTGAGAAGAGAGTACGGTAACTTATAGACGGTATTTAATATCTTGATTTAAATAGCTTTTACGCACATCAGGAATTATTCATAGGTTTTTCAATCTTATTTTGCCTTTATAAATAAATAGATTAATCCACCACTTGTTGACTTTCTTTAAATCCTACGCCAGCAAAGTATGTTATTTAAAGCTGAACTCCGTAGAGGTGATCCGAATTGCCAAATTATATCAGTTCATCTAGCATAATGTATTTTTAATTTTATTGTGGACGTACAAAAGTGGTATCATTTTATATTAACTTCTATGTTACCAATCAAATTTAAATTCGCTCGTCTTGTTCACTACATTTCATATGATTAATGAACCAATAAAGAATTATTATTATTCTTAATCACAGTCGTCCTGTGTTGACTCCTGTTGGTCCACGGTTCGGTTCCTATCCAAGGAACTAGAAATCGCTGCTTTTTGTAGTTGTGCAGTTAACATCTGAAGACCCATACAATACATGTATGTTTGAAGTCCTGATGCTCCAAGAACGCCAACAATTTTGAGAATTATAGAGGCATTTTTTCAAGATCCGTCAAAATTTCAATTTGAAGGTCTTTGTCTCGCTTAATTTTTTTCGTTTCCTTTTTCATGGAGATGACTGTCAATGGACAAGTCTGTATCAATAATCCTCGACCACTGTGATGGCCGCGGTGTTCTGACGTCCGTTTGGATTTTTGAGTCCCAAATGACTTGTTCATCTTCAACTATTTCCTCTGACTTATGGTCCCACCAGTTTATGTTAATTGGAAAAATGTACTTGTTACATAAATTTCAGTAATCACCAAAAGAGATAGAGGAATCTCAAAGGGTATCTCACGTGGTCAGAGTTGCTATGAACTTCGCAGTGGGCCCGGATTCGATTCCCGGTACTGTCTAGGTTTTTTTATCTTACTTCACCAAGCTTTAGAACTGACCTTTAGAATAAGCACTTCTGTTCGTGTAGGTTAAGGATTATATTGATGACTGTCGCTGATTCTCCGTCCATAATTATGACCGCCATTCCGCCTAAGTTAAGGTCGAATATTTTTTCACATCCATGTACGAAATCCAGGCATGTGAACTAACAACAGACTCCAGAAAATAAGTGCAATATTTTACTTTAGATTTTAGCTGTCTTTTACTTTCCATGTTGTCGTAAAATGATACTGACCAATCGATACTTTTACCGATCAAAGAAGAGCGGCGATTTGTTGGCACGTTGCAAGCGTTCAAGAACAGCCGCGTTCTCGCCGTCCCCTATGTTCTTTATGCTGGTGACGACTCTTTTGAAGCTTTGTCGTGCGGCTTGTCATGTGACAGAACATCAAGGCCTGGTACGCTTTTTCCGCAGATAAAGGATGCAAGGAGCTTGCTTAATTATGCTGGTAGCGTGCACATTCGTTCGGCGGTGGAATAATGTGATAGGCCACGTGTTGTCGTGCGTGCCGCGGCAATTCGACGCTCGTTCAATATTACGTTCACTGAAGGCGTTAGGCAAATCCTCCACTAATGTAAAATATCATCAACGATTAACGGGGCAGGAGAGAAGAGCCGTACAAGTTCCTCCATCGTTGATCGATAGAAATTCATTTCGACGGGAGAGTCAGCTTCTCAGAAACTGTGCTCAATAAATATGAACAGATTATATTTGTTTCACGTAGATCGCCTTGAGAAGAAGCAAAGCTTCAAGGATGTGGAAATAGTCATACATTTTATATTTTTTTGATCCTATAATTAAAAATTTAATTTAAATAATGCTCATGTATATTAATATAACATATTTAGTATTTTATCAGGATCGTATAATTAAATTAATTTTTTGACAGTAAAAAATCAATAAAATTATTATTATTTTCGTGATAAAATATTTCAGTAATTAAGATGTTAACTATTTATACCACTGTATAAAGATTCTAATATGAAAACAATTAATTCTCCACGAAATCATAAACAGAGTACGAGTGGTAGAAACTTTTTGGCTCACTTTTAAATGCCACTTAAGTGTTTTTTAATTCTTTAATTTTAAAAGAAAATTTCTTAAAAATTTATATTCCTGTATATTCCACCCCTTTTTGTGGAACTGACAGGCTTAAAACTCTTCCGATGGCTATATATGGGCCTATAGATGGATTTGAAACGCGTTAAACTGCTGAAATAAAAAAATTCGTTGAACGTTTTAATGGCATAAACGGATGAACATATTTAGATTTTGAACAACAATTTCAACTGACGATTGGGATATTAAATGAAAGTCAAAACACAAAGTTGTAAATTACGAAGAATAGAGAAATCATTGTAATAAGATGCAGGAATGAATATTTTTTATCCACGAACGTAAGATGGTTTTTAGCATAGAGAAACTTTTATTTATGTTAAGTATGGCATAAATTAGAAAGGAACAAAAACATCGGAGAAAAAAAAATTATGGAATAAAATTCACGAGTTCCGAAAAATACTTAAATGAAGATTTTTTATACTTCCTTCATCGTTTGTTTAAAATGCCATATGTTATTCATGATGCACTCTTATTTTTACGTTGCAATTTACCTGCAGTATGCAAGAAACAATCCTCAACGTCGGTCTCTCTTTCGTGGAATAATGAGAAAATGCCACCTTTCGGACATTCAGAGGTGAATTTAATGGGCAGTATTCAGCGAAATTTAGTTTGTAAACTGGCCTTAATAAAGCTGTAATTAAGCTTGTTATATCATATCAATAGGATATCTCTTTTTTTTTGTCATTTCAGTTTATGTAATTCCCCGGTTGATGTTGCGGAAGCTGCAGCTGATACAAAACGAAGCAATTAAGCTCTGCAATTGAGTTTCTATTTAATAATGGGCATTGTTTTATTATGTTGTGACATTCTGAGGCAAGGCAAGGCTTTTGTCCGGTGTTCACTAATAAAGTATGACGTCTGCACAGCAAAATAGCGTTCCTCACGACTGTCAGAAACGAACCCTAAAAAAATCAGAAGAAAAATCCTTTTGCTTACAAACATTTCCGTGTCAGAACGTAGAACGTGTGTATCCTAAAACACCTTGAATGAAATTAATTTTTGTATTTAATTTCTTAAAACCTTCCAGCATCACAGTGTGAAAAATAGAACAATAAGTTCGCAGTTACCATGATTATGCGAACCTGTAACAACAGTTCTATTATATTAATTTTGTTTCATTAACCATCAAAAGAGGAAATAGGATATCAAAAATAAATACAAATTTATATGAATCAAGGTTATAATAAAACACTTTTGTCCTTTTGAAATTCATAATAAAAACTTAATCTATATAACTAATAATATTTTTTTACGTACACGAATCGCATACTTTTAAAGTTAAAGTTAATTAAAGTTTAAGTTTATTAAATTTTTATGTGACGTATAATAATAGAAAATATATAATGGCCGTTTAGTCATAACAAGTTCAATATTAAATATGTAGTTCAATGTTACATTGACATTGAAATTATAAAAAAACACTACGTTTCGTACCTAATTTTGGATTTCATCAGGTAAACATAATAAAGGTTGATGAAATGACACAATTATAAAAAAAATTTCATTGTTTAATTTTTGCATTCACTGATTGTATAAACTGTCAAGATCTTCAATTATTAAGTTCCAAATAATATTTAATTTAAGAATAGAATAAATGGTTTCCAACGAAGCTCATATTTCAAAGTAAATTAGAAGATCTGGATGGATTAATCTCAACCCGGTCGAAAGCGTTTTCCATACTGGCCCTTAAAAATATTTAATATGATACAAAATAATTTTGAATTAACTGCCACTCCAGTTATAAACGAAAAACTTGTCCTGATTTATTGGTCATTATATTTTCCGATAAGAAAAAAAACGATTCACGCGATTGACGATTAGAATTTAATGTCTTATCTTTCACGCTGACTTTGTTCGCTTTTAAAATTAAAACGGTCGGACCGATTTCGATTAAACGTTTTTTTTGTTCTTATATAGAGGCTTCCTAATTTTTGTTAACAATATCTTAATGCGATCCGCCATCTTGAGACAAAATTACAGGACGTTTAGAAACCTCGGCTTAACTGATTGTTCACGGATTTTGTTCGCTTTACAGAAAAAATGCTGGACGGTGTTTATTGAGTGGTAAATACATAACATAAATTATCGTCTACCATTTAAAAAATCTAATTTCAATCTGCGCAATTTATTATTCTTTCATTTATTTGTTGTCAAGAGCAGGCGAGACGATAAAATAGAATTAAGGAGAAGGCAAAATTGAACTATCAAGTTTTTTGCAAGAATCATATTTAAATATATATATATATATATATATATATAATTTTTAAACCGTGTTTTGCATTTATAATTTTCTGATAAAGAGAATACAAATAAAATTGAGAACTTACTGCGTTTCGAATCATTAATGTTGTAACATTTGTGCTTTAATGCAATGACGTATCAAATTACCATTACTATTGGAAATCATAAATAAAACATATAACTTTTTAATGTAGCGTTGTGAATAATTTTCCTCGTCACGTCGGATTGTTTATTAGATTTTAATTTTGCCGCTTTGAATTCCATGAAATGTTTATCCATTAATAACCCGTTTAATTTCTTCCACACAAAACCAGAATACACGTACTCACATATATATAATTTTTTTTTCTTGCGTTGGAACCGAAACTAGCTATTGAAATAAAGTAAACCAGGAAATATCTTCCTGTCTGCGGTTACGTGCAGAGATTTTCACCGCAAGCATAAACTGCTCAAAGTTTTACGACATCTGGGACGGACTTGGCCGCTTCTGGGACAAATTAATACTCTGAAGAAGTTGGCGTGCCACAGGTGGCAGCTCCGTCGTCTAGAACTCGCGATGCTTCTCTTTGACATCTCAAGGTAAAATGCTATCACATTAATAAATGGAGAGTTGTGGTCGTCATGCAATGTAATTTACACTGATTAGACCAACGAAATGAAATGAAATAGAAATTACTGAATGTTTTTAAAAATAGCATGCATTATCCAGTTTAATGTAGCAAGACTACGAATAATTACTGAGGATAAGAAGTTAAAACCCTTGAAGTCAGACTCAAGATTCTGGGTTTACATTCATTTACTTCACAATTACAAAAATATATTTTTAAATAAACTATGTAGAGATTGAAGATAAAAAATATCGAAAGCTATTGTCAAATAAATTAATAAAAAAACCATACTCTGGAGGATGGCATGTAAGAGATTTTACTTCTAATCCTCAGTAAAGAACACACACGAAGACACAGGACTTTACTTTTAAAACCACAATAGGTTAATTTTATTACGAGTAACAACTTGTCTTTATCATTCACTATCAATGACTCACAACAACTTTATCTGCAGATAGAACGATCCAGCCCCGCATATTATTACTTTTACCGTTTCTTGTGGTTTCAGCTGTGTAAAGATTATGCACAGATTTTTCCCTACAACTTGGTTTACATTAATTTTTAAGCAACACCCTTCAGCATTAGCGGGTGAAGTTTTACGCAACTTTAAGGTTCGCGGTTTATTAAAATATTTACTACCCTCCTCCTCTTCTCATAATTCTAATTTCATAAAAGTCGTTATTCCTATCCTGGTAAGCCTAACGGAACCTTAATTATTATCTGTCTTTCACTGTAGATAAAAGAAAAGTTCATATATAACAATTATGTGAATGTTTAATAGCGTTTCCTTCACTAACGAGATAACAATTATTAAGTTAATTAAACACAGAATAATATTACTTGTAATAATTTTTTATAATTTCTTTAATATTGTATATATATATATATATATATATATAATTTATATAATAGTGTCAGCGTAATATTATGGCCCAGGTATTGTTGGCAACGGCGTTTCATTAGAATGTGAAGTTTTCAGACATATTCAGCAAAGTGTGAAGTGGATAAGCTTTTGACGAGAGTTCAGTCAGTCGTCAATAGAAAATGAAACAGTAAAGTTGAGTCTGCGCTAAGATTTAGGACATTACAGTACAGTCGGCTGTTAGATGTTGGATGAAAAAGCTCTAGAAGGGATGTTGGGGACGTGTCCGGTGGTCAGTTGGTCGGAAATTTAGCAAAAAAAAGTGGTTATAAGTTGATGAGAGAGATATAACTCAGCGGCGATTTAAAAGTGATCGGTTTATCCGCAAAAACATTCTGTAGGACTTCTTTGTCTGTGGTAGTGTGGAAATTTGATTTCTTGTGCTGACGTAGATTGTGAATAATGATATTCCAAGGTCTGTTATATAAAATCATTTTAAATTATTGGTGAAGTGAATAAGTAGTATTTTATGAGATCAGCTCTGATGATTTGGTATGAAATTTCCATTGTAAACCTAGTGTAAAATTGCATACCATCAGATTTCTTCATATTTTTATAGATTTTTCCAATGTTAATATTTTTTATGTAAATTTAATTATTTATTTTGTAACATTTTGTTTTTATTTAATTCAGTTTTAATTGCGGTTTGCTATAACTGTTAGAGTCCCGATAAGCGACTCTGAAGATTTTAAGAATTTCAATAAAGCTGTAGCATCTATGTAAAGGTTTTGTACAAAATCCAAATAAATATAAATTGGTAATAAACTTTTTGTATTTAAAATTTAATTGTTTAAATTATTTCATTTATCAAATCATAAATTATTACATTACTTGGCTAGCAACGTGGATGTTTAGTTTATATCAATATCAATAATTGTGAATACCACAATATATATATATATATATATATATATATATATATATATATATATATATATATATATAGCTTACCAGTTAACTCGTCCCGTCGATTTTACAATTTAATATCCAAAAAGCATTTATAACCGCAAGTCCTCAAAATGTTTATTCCATTGAAATAATGTCAGTCATAAAATACAAGAAGCTCTAGGCCCTTGGGGCATATTCATCTGTATACCATACAAAAGAATAATCAATTTAAACGTCCTGTCATTAATTTGATTTAACGCTGATGTAAATATACAATACTGCATAGGACGACGAAAATGGCGTAATAATAAAATATTGATTTTCGAGTACTTGGATGGGGACTGGATGAGACAACGTCAGAAGTGACTTAAGAAACGTGTTAAAAAATATATCCTAATTTTATTATTCACAAGAGGTGAATGAGCGGTAACTGTAAATTGTAAATATTTGATGATAAAAATGTTTTTGCCTGAATAGAATTGACTCAATTATAGAGCAGATGATTATTAAGCAGTGGTCCCGGGTTCTATTCGCAATTCCCTTAATATTTTATAATATATTCATAAACTAAAATAACACAAAGCTGTATATGTAAACTTTGGTGGTATAAGGTATTGAAAATTTTAAAAATTAAACGTTTCTATTTAATATTAACTTGTATAAAGAATTATAGTATTAAACAGTAAGAATTTTGTCCGAAATTATATTACAATATTTCCGAAAGACTAAAATCAGTCAAATAAAAAATATAAAAACCTTTTTTAAATCACGCTTTTATTACGAAATAACTAAAAATGTCTTTTTTTTCTGTTGCATGGAATCATTGATTTTTATGGCTAAACATAGATGATTGTACATTTCATATCTGAAATAATATAACAAAAAAATAATAAAGAAATCAACAAATAACTGTACAAAATTTTATGTTAGTCGTACGAAAGAATAAATATATTAAAGTTTTTTTAAAAAAAATGCTCAAAATTTCCAATATATTTTGCATTAAATACTCTGCTTCTCCTGAACTACTGTTTATGAAATATCAGCTATATAAATAATACATTCCAAATAATAAATATTTTTATGCATTGAAATTCGTTCTTAACTTCTATAACGCACTATTTAAAAAAATGTGTGTTTCGTTGACATCGTTAAATAAATATGTATTTTCCCTAATTGATGAAGATGAAATTTTTATTAAAATAATATAATTGTACTTTTAAAATAACTAACGGATATGAAATATATTATTCTGTCCCAAAGCTATTTTTTAACCATATTTATATATTTCAATGTTTCCAGGTAGCAGAACGCGCATTTTATGCTTTCAGTTCATTACAAAATAAACGTGTTTTTCTAAGATTGTTTATTAATTATTTTTATTCTAGCTTACAGTTACATTGTAATATAAGAGGAATCGATGCTTATTTAATTTATTATTTTATAATATTATTACTTCGTAGTCAAATTCATTACCTTTTTAATAATACGTAATGTATTTATTTCAATTAATAAGGGATTGAGAACAAAGCAATTATGGACTTAATCGCCATGATACCAACCAGAACGATTATTACGTATACTATATACAATCTACCTTGGATTAATAGATTTTCGATATCTGTTGATTTCTCTTTTCCCACACGCTGTTCCTCAATCTTCCAAATATAGCCTCGCCCTTACAGCCGCAATTTTTCCTCCCGCGGAGAAGGAAAAATAGGGTCTCAAGTATGAGATATAGAAATGGACATTTTATGCTGAGCAATCTCAAAAGGCAAACCGCAAGATTTGTTGGCATGGACGCATGACTCGCATGGAGAACAACACCAGAGGACGATCACATCTTTTTTTTTACAGGCGGGAAAACACACTGTAAAATCGTCAAATAAATAGACTTTATAACTCAGTATACATCAATTATATCACGTTCAACCGGAATTGTTAAAGACAGTTAATGTTATTTCAACTATTAGGAATACAGTCACAACACTTGTCCTCAAATAAATTATAACAAACTTGTTTCCAAATTTATTAAAGCTCAAGCACAAATAAGACACAAAATACTATACTGTAAAACTGTATTATAAATCCAAGCAATTAAGTACTGAAAATAACATTCTACTCAATTATAATTAATAGAATTAGATACAGTAAAAAACATTTTAAAATTTATAGAATTATTTCGAGAAAAATTCAAGTTTCTTGAAAACAAAAAATGTTTATTATTAGTTTATTATAAAATATTGCTATTTTTAAAAGTAGGAAAACACGCTGGAAACTTTCTAAAGACAAAGAATAATCACAATTAATCCTACCCAGTCACATTTTTCTCAGCAAGAATGCAAAATAATTTATTTTAGATTAAGAAATTTAATAGATTGTAGAATTACGATAAAAGAAGTCTAGCTTGATGAAATCTCCAACTTATGGCAAGCGTACAACGATTCAGTGACGTGTTTGTTTAATTTTATGGTCAGTCAGCTTCTTAACATTAATTTGAAGTAGCATGTGATTATGTTCCAATAGGTCAAAATATGTAGGTCTCTATAAAAAAAATTATAAATTGCGTAGAAAAATTGTTATATCTGTACATTTGACAAATTTTAATATATAATTTTAATATATATTTAAATATATTTTTGTTTCATTTCCATCGATGTATTAATTACAAATTTTTCTATTTAATTTTTTATTTATATATTTCAATTATTTTTCTCTTTCTACGAGCTGCATGGTAAATTATTAACCACTTTAAATTATATTTACAGAAGTAATCCCGTATGTCACGCTAATTTTGAAATAAATATTATTGCAATGTGAAGCCTAACATTTTTTATTATTGTATTTAAACTTAATATTTAGTACATAGAAACAAACAGATGAATACGTAGCAAAACACACAAATGAATGGTAGACTCACTCAAAACTTTCTAATTTGTATTTTATCACACTTAAGTCTGACTGGAATAAATTCGTAACTCAATTTTTTGTATACAGTTTCTTTCAATAAATTTTTAAATTTCAATAAAAAATAATTTTCCTTCTTCAAGATGTAATGTACTTTAAGGTCTTTTTCTTACTACGAGAATCTGTTTTTTAGTATCTGAAAGTGTTTTCAACTTAAACATGGCAACTTTATTTACAACTAGTTAAACAGTAATACAGTTAATATTTCCCGCTGGTTTATATTAACATTTTTATTATTCTACAATGTTAAACTATGACCGGAAAAATTCATAAATGTATTTATTTATAAATGTCTTCTGTATCCTGAAGTAACGTACTCTTCATGATTTATTTGGAGTAAATTTTGTAGGGAGTTGGCACTGAGTTTAGGATCTAATGTATTGCATTTGTAGACTGTCGTCGGCGATGGTCCATAATGGAGATATATAAAGAGTCTTTCCCTCCTCTATCATTATTAATCCCGGGAGGGTATTTCCGTGAAGAAAGGAGTGTCTTACAATATACAACATCTTCTCAGCAGGAGGCGGAGGAAAACGAGGAGAAGGAGGAGTCCCGGGAAAATGGCGTGTTTTGCGCACCTGGGACGCGGACCATTAGGCAGCATCGCGACATTCACTCGGGAAGAAGGGGGACCAATTCATCATCCCTGTACGAGGCGAGCTAAGAGCGGCTTCCTATTTACCTGAAAACACGTCCAGACCGTAGTTAGCCATGTTAAATGTATCCCAACGCTCGTCAACCACAAGGCATTCTGACACCATGTGGGGATTGCTGGAATTTGCACACACAGTTTTCAAATAATGACTGATATATTATTACAAGTTATTTATTTGATTAGTCTCCCCATCGTACTCCTTTATACTACTGTTACACTCTGGATTTTGTTTTAGAGTGCTTCTATATTGTAGCGCGATAGTTTTATAGTTGGTATATATATATTATTTTAATGTTATTAGATATTAGCAAGGGTTTAGAGCTAGGAAAGTTGGAATTTGACCGGGCGCCGCCGTGGCGGATAGATAATCCGTTCGGTCTGGACGTAGGTACGTAGGTACGTAGGATGTTGACCGTCGGAGGCTACCTGGACTATCACACCGTGGGAAACGTCTCTCCAAAAACCCCAGAAATTGAATTAACACGTGACTGTCCGAACCAATCACATTTCTTGGTTCAGGAGAGATCGATCCGAAATTGGTCGAGAACATCGATATTTCACATCCAGCGAAGGGGCTGTAAAGAAAGTTTAGAGAGACTCCTCGACGAACCGTCGCCACGGACGAACGTACAGCCCCAAACTTGCATCATCCAGAGGACTCGGAGAGATCGAGGGTGCCACATGATCACGGCCAGAGATCCACGCAAGGTAACTGCCAAGTGTTTCAAAACTTGACGCGCCTGGAGGAATTACCGTAAACCATGCTTTAACTTGGGATTAAGGGATCTCATTGTTTTGCCCGGCTAACTGAACACGCAAAATTTGTATTTTTAATTTTATTTGTCCATGTTCAGTTAAATAATTAATAAATTCTGGAAACTATCCCTTTTTATCATTTAATAAACCTACCACTACAGTACATCCAGTTGTCCTCGGCCGACATATCAAGCATTCGTTTTCATGGTGTTATTGGACTCGTAGGCTTCACTTAAGAACTATGGCCATCTTTCCTCCATATTACCAAAGTTCATAATTATCTAAAGACGAGTGGGATTTATGGTCCAAATTCTTGATACTGTTGATCAAATATTTTCCAAATCACACTCAATTTTAGTGAAACTTAATTTATCTCATCCTAACTACCTATTAGATTCAAATTTTAATTCCTCGTATATTTAGATAATTATTAAGTTACTTGCTCTACAAATTTCCTCATAATTTTTAACCCAACAGTTTGTTTTTCATCCCACTGCAATTTCAGGAAAAAGTTACTTGTGAATATTTAAGTGACACTCAGCCGCTCATTCTGAACCCTCCAACATCTTCAGCAAACATCGTCCAATTTGTTTTTCCTTTATACAATGCCATTATTTTGTTACGCAGTATACGGATTTCTGCACCAACCGGTTCACTCAAATGTAGATCGAAAATTATGAAGGTGAACCGTTAACCACTTAAATTGACAATGACCGGAACTTCAAACGTAATATTGGAACATTCAGAAGACCTCTGCATTTAAATGGGCAATAGAATATATTAATGTAGAAAGGAAAGCGGCAGAACGAGTTGGCAATGTGTAAATTAAATAAAATTTAAGTTAGAAAAAATATTTTAATTATCTTATTACGATAGTGCAGTACTAGAAGGTAATTTTACAATACTCACAGTTTAACAAGAATATATGGGGAATTAACAGTAGAAAAAAAATACATCATTTCACTAAAATTACTTTCGAACACTTTTTATTTATGGAGACGGTCTCTAGCACACTAGAGGCAACTCCTGGTTTATCTGTTTACAAAATAATATATCAGTTCCCCCTTTATACGTTACACTTAACCATGTAAACTGAGTTAAAATTATCACTATTTATACATGAAATACATAAAATTAAACTACAGCTTTCTCCATTGACAAGCTTCGGTCAGTTGAATAAGTTTGAAAAAAAAAAGGTTTTCCGGCTTGCTGCTTCCACTGCACTCTGATATTTTAACGACGGAACCATATATTGATTTTTTTCTACTCTAGCCCCAATGTTTGGAGTCGGTGGCTATATTATTAAAAAAATTATTTAATAATTTGTATGTATTTAGGTTTGAAAAACTGTAGCTGTCAGTAATATTGCCATAATATGTCCAATTCATTTGTTCAAATCTTGAATACTTAAGACTTGTTCCTTTATTAAATATTTAATATATATATATAAAAATATATAAAAAAAAATTACTTTAGATTTTATGAAGGAAAAAATGAATTAGATATGTTTAAGGTGATTAAGAAAATAATGACGAAAGGTTTAGATTATAAAAATTAAATATTTTAGAAAATTATTAATTAGTTTTATTACTAAAATGGCGACTATTAAAAACAGGGGATAAAATAAAAAAGTATCATATAAATCATATAAAATTTTAAAATTCTTGAAGAAAAGAAACAAATATTTTTCTCAGGAGATGTAAATCTGCGCATTTTATCCCCAAAAAAGAGAAGGCGTAGATTACCGTCATCAATCAGTCTATGCCCGAGAGATTTATTGCTCACTGTGAAATTTTTTAGTTCATCGGCTGGTCTTTAGATTAAAGGAACAGTATTCACAGCTCGGAGAAAAGAACCCGCTTCGTTGATGTATTACCTGGAGTCTGTTTTGAGATCCTAGCGTGGATCATGGACTTCACTTGCTCGTTAAGTCTCTATCCCAATTATTATGAAAATAACACCCTATTATGTGTTATATAAATTTGTAATTTAATATCAGAATATTCCCACGGAAACATAAAAAACGTCTTGTGTGTTTCGCATATTCAATCTTAACGTGTTTTACTGTTGTGTTTCAGCCGGAGTTGTACAAGAAGGAGATGGCTCGCCAGTCGTCGACGGAGAGTTCCAGCACGGAGATGGAGTACTGTGGAAAACTTCACTTCGCACTTCGCTACGACATAGAGATGGAAGGGCTCATCGTAAAGGTAAGTCATCTTAACCCTGCCTCTGCACATTCAGACTGATGAAAGAATCTCTCAGAAACATATTTTGCCGACTGCGTCAACTTTCTTAATCAAGGTTGCTAAAATATCAAATTAATCCAGTGTCTGATCTGAGTGACTGACTCTTTGACGCTACGGTCCTTGTAGAACCTTGGCCTCCGCAGTGTCTGATCTATTTGTATATAAAACTAATGAGGTGCTGATACACTACTATACATTTACCAAAATTGAAAGATGAAAAAAAAAACAGAAAATCTATTTTTTATTATCGGATCTACAATCGACCGCAGACGAGTTTCATTTTGTTAGTAAATAAATTTCAATAAAACTGCTGCTGATGTACGTAATGAAAACCTACCTGATGCACGTTTTTCTAGGGTTTTCCCTGCATTATTTTTAGGCGAATGAAGGGTAGTATCCTTAAACTATAGCCCGGGGGCCCTAGTTAATCCTTGGCTACCTTCCTCTACCCTTCCGCATTCCCCCTTTCAAAGTTTATATCTAGATACAAAATTATATATTTAATTATAGCTGCCAGCAAGTAAATAATATTCATTCGTTAATCATAAAACCATCCAACTTACTATACATCACTAACGTTGTGTGTAACTGATCACCGACAACTCTCTTCAATGCAAGGTATTTAAGAAACTTGCTCCCCGTTACTGATTATAAAAACAATTATAGGTAACGAGTAACAATACGTGTTTCAAAATAGTGTCTTCCTAAATTAATTCGTCCAACTCTATACCGTAAAGTATGAACGATAATATATTTAAATGATTGAGTGATCAATTAGCTGAAATGGCAAACTCGGTAAAAAAAAATCCCCATATATTTATATAATTACAGATGGTTGTGTTTCGTATAATAATTAGTTGTGAACTTAAGCATATAAGGAGAGTTTATTATTACGGAAAATTTGTAAGGAATAGAGGCTGCTTGGTTAAAAATTTATTGATTTTCTAAATTTTTATTTTGTTCACTGCAATTAATCCTGCACTTGGAAGCAGCAACAGTGAAAAATAAAATTAATCAAAAAATTCTTAATCAACTTAACTATACGCCATTAAAGATATTATCCAATTGTCTTTAAAATATATTTTTATTTCCGTATAAATGAGAAACATATCACACAATCGCTGCCTATAATATTTTTTAAAAAAAATTGGTCTCTCGTTTATAAGCAAAGTCACGTATCAAATGCTGTTGGTTTAATTTATACGGTGTTGTAATATACACATATAATTTTTAATATTGTGCTTCATTGTGGTGACTCGTCACAAACTTGTTATGTTTCCGTGTCGGAAGTGAAACATTAAAGTGGCAACCACTGAGCCTCGCCAATGAGGGAATGAGAAATGTGAGCCGTCCATAAAGAAAATGGCGGGGATTCTTAGTAAATACGGTGCTAAAGGAAGATATCCTCGTTACACCAGTCAGCAATTAACTCACAGGAGCAGGATTTGCTCATGCGATTAGCGCCGCTTAAATGAGCTATAGGAACGAAACGTTTACGCTATAGCTGATTAAAGTTTATTGCGGGATTTACAACTTAACGTTAACGGCGACGGTGCAAATCTCTCGTATCCTACGTCAGCAACGGATGAAGGTTTTGGTTATTATGCTTTCTGGGAGAATGCAAACCTTAGTTACGAGTTGATGTTCAAATAAGAGAAGGTGACAGATTTCAGGTACATCTAAGAACCCATAGTTTTTAAAGAGAATAACAGATAAAAAAATCATATAAATATTTGGATCTGTCAACTTTCTGTGGTGTTGGGGTCAGCGTGTCTGCCTCGCATCACAGAGGTCCCGGGTTCGAATCCCAGTGAGGGCATGCATGCTTGTGTGCGTGAGAGAAACTCTCGTAAAATCAGTACCTCGACAAGGAAAAAATTAGTTGCCATACTGAGTCGCTAATAACCATCGTTGTTGATGCGACTGTAAAATAATTCAATTAAAAAAAATTATTCGGATGACTTGGGTCCAAATAAATCCCAATTTCTGTCACTCAAGAACGAAAATTTTTGCATAATTATACATCGCTAATTTGACATTATTAGTAGTCTATACACTTTTATATATATTTACACATTCTCGCTTTTCTGTCCCCCCCTCTGACCACATTCCTCCATATCCATGGAAATCGTTAAATCCAACTGCGTGAGTTGCTCATCACCATCTGCATAATCTGATGTTGGGATGCGCCCAGGTCCTTGTGTACGTCTTCTTAGTGTCTTGTCAGATTCCTCCTACTGAACAACTCAGGAACGAATTATCTCCCCATAAGGCACAGTATTGTTACTCGTTGAACCGTCGTCGACAAGCTAATGATGGCGCGACCACTACTGATAAGGAGTCGCCGACGGAACAGAGGCAGACCATGTGAAGATACGTCTACCTTGTGCTTGTCTCCTAAATACCGTTTGATGCATTAAATTAGGCCTTTCTTCCAGAATTTGCTTGTCACCATTAAAAAACATTGTCATCAGTAAGATGATCTCTTCTCTCCCTTCTTGTGTTCATTTGAACTTATAGGACAGCGTTTCATACTGGAAGAAATCAGACAATTGACGGAACATTTTCCTTTTCAGTTCCAGCAACATATTTGAATTTAAGTAAAAGTTTCTCGGGCTTCCAGCCGGGTAAACTCGTCGATAGCACGCGACGTTTCGATGACATTCAGCGTCATCATCTTCTGGCGAAGTGCCGAGTTATGTGAGCTGATGCCCTTATATATGCTTGCGGCAGTGGCGAGGGTAGGTGGTTCTCTGATTGGCTGGCGCCTCAGTCTGCGGTGGGGTGTCGCTCGCATCTCCAGCTGGCTTCGTGCGGCGAGTGTTGGTGCCGGCGGGGTCGGACTCGGGAGTCGCGTTATCGGCTCCCTCGTTCTGCGAAGCTCCAGCGTCCCGAGCTTGGGCATGTCGTCTCAGATCGGCGACTAGTGGCCCCCAGGCCCGGCTGAGACCGAACCCCGTGTCCCTGTTCAGGAGATTGTCCTGCAATCTTATCTCTACTGCCTCTAGTAGCACACTGTCCCAGTAGTTAGTGGCGTTGCCTAGCAACCTGGTATTTTCCCGATTTATCCGGTGTCCGGTTACAATAGCATGTTCAGCCACTGCGGATTTTGTCGGCTGTTTTAGCCGCCACCACCTCAGGTGCTCGGTCATTCTCTCTTCCACCGTTCTTACTGTATTTTTGGCCACATTCGCACGTGACCTCATACACACCCGGTGTTCTAAGGCCAAGGCTGTCCTTAGTTGGGGGGAGGAAACTCCTAATTTTCCTCTGTGGCCGGAAGACAGTTCTTCGCCAGAAGATGATGACGCTGAATGTCATCGAAACGTCGCGTGCTATCGACGAGTTTACCCGGCTGGAAGCCCGAGAAACCTTTACTAACTTTCTACACCGGGAAAACCTTCGTTCTACAATATTTGAATTTAGTTCAATGATCTGTTAATATCTGAATAGAAATTATTGTGATGAATCATAAGCACAAGTACTCTCAAATATAAAAACTGATCAACTCGTTCGTTTCCACATGACAAATAAAAACAAAAAATTTACGTCTGATTGAAAATAATGAATAAGAAAGGTAGCCAATACAGACAAAAAAAAGGTAATGTAAATACCACACAACGTTTCTGGGATCCTTGTCCCTTTCGTCAGGTGCTAAGAAGAGCCTAGAGAAACACAACTGCACTGGTCAGTTGACAACACTGAAAGGTGGCTCAAAGGCTTTGGAGTGTTGTCAACTGACCAGTGCAGTTGTGTCGCTCTAGGCTCTTCTTAGCACCTGACGAAAGGGACAAGGATCCCAGAAACGTTGTATGGTATTTATATTACCTTTTTTGTCTATATTGGCTACCTTTCTTATTCACAAATAAAAACAGTTAAAATATGCAATTATCAGAAAGTTTATAGTACAATTTTATACAAATATTAAAATTCCTTTAAGGACACCTTCAGATATTGTACTTCTGCATCATTTTCGTATTGTTTATATCGTGCTCTGAAACTACTTTGCCAAATTAATGTTCCGATCTTTGTACGTTAATGAACTTTAATGGTCAACACTCTCTCCCTTCGAAATGATATCCAATTTCCAGGCTTTGTCTGGTGATACACACTTTCCAGACTAAGAACGAAGGAAAGCTTGTAGAAGGATTATTAATATTCAAGGCGCCGACCACGAAACTTGCGCGGTAACTTGGCCCTCAGACACTTGCCGAGGCGTAATATCTGCAACCAAGCCTCGGGCTGCATAAATTCTGCTGTATATTCACACTTACTTCATCCGATTTTATTAAAAAGCGTCGACCGGGCAAAGATTTATGTCGTTACCCGCACATCCCCTTGCAGTCCTCAGTTTGCAGACCAATTGTTTTTAAACCTACAGACTTGCAACTTAATCACGTTTCCTACATTAATAACAGCAAACGTAAGTGCACTTGGTAAAACACATTTCTTACGCTATTTTTTCTTATTTTTCTCTATTAGGTTATAAATTGGCTCTACTAGCTCCTAACATGTTATGTTTTGTTTAAATATCAAGAATCGTCACGACTATGATGATCTACAATTTTCTTTAAATCAACCACAACTCTTTATTTTAATCTAATTCTGAAAACTTCATTTCCTGAACACCTTACTGTAGTAGCTTCAATATAAACAAACGCTTTAAAAAAATTAAATTCAATGCAATGAAAACCTAAATTACTCAATCTGAATATTTAATTCAGTTAAAATAAACAGAGGACATATTTAGCTATTGAAATTTCCTTTGCAATCAGATATTTTTATTCCAAAGTGCGTTGTATCTGACCCAGTCGCAGGGCGTCCTCTTCAGGAGCTAAGCCGCTAATTACTTATTTGTAAATTTACTGTCTGAATTTATGATTAAAAATAAACGTATTTATAAAACGAATTTAAACCAAACAAACGTGATTTTGTGATTCGGAAGTATTGGTTCTATGTTTTCCCCTTTTAATACACTTCAACACTGGCCAATTCTTTGAATGTCCCAAGGCCTCAACTACAATTAAAATGCAAATCTCTCAGAAATCAAACTATTCGTCCAGGAATCAGTGATCGGATATGATCGTTGACTTTTTTTATCGGAGAAAACTAATCACGTCTATAATTGTGTAGTTACTTAAGTATTCTTGTCTTCGCAGGTGCTCGAGTCACGTGACCTTCCGGTGAAGGATGTGACTGGAAGCAGCGACCCCTACGTCAAGGTTTATTTACTCCCGGACCGGAAGAAGAAGTTCCAGACTAAAGTTCACCGGAAAAACTTGAATCCAGTCTTCAACGAGACGTTCATCTTCAGGTATTGCGATTCATTCACTTTCCACTATTCCTCTCACTCATTCAAAAGATTACAAAAAAAATCGTAATGTAGAAAATAAAGGCTAAATTTATGGTTCATGCCCCTGTTGTTAAACGCCAAAATGTTCAGGAATTCAAATCTGGGCATATGAAATGAAATTTGAAAAAAAATGTCTGGTGCGTTTATATTACGATTCAATTTAAAATTATTGATTTTTTTCTAACCATTATAACTCAATTATGGAATAATATTGGTATGTCGATCCAGAGAACTAAAATAACATAATAGGAAAATAAACTCAAAGAAAGGAGCATGTTATAGCTGACCGAAAATTAGAAAAGTAAAAAATTAACCAATCGAAAGTCAGTTTCAAAAAGGAACAAAAAACAATGTCTACTTCTTTTTAAACTAAATATCACTAATTTTCAAAGCGATACGTTTTTAATAAAATTTTTAATGTACGGGCATGTTGTTTATTGAAAATATATCAAATTAACCCCCGAGGTTCGTATTAGGCAATTATTTTCATGCCAGAGTTCACTGGTTTCCCGAACAGCTGGATGATTAACAGGGGTTCGTGTATTGAGCCTTGCGGTCCCCTCTGCATCAATCCGAGTCCTAACGGGGTCCTGGACTGTAAAACGTGCGGTAACTACCGGCAATTACCTCTGCCAACCCAAATTAATTGCTGCTGCTGCTGCTGCTGGGATGGAGTCTATAGCAGAGAGAAATATAGCAGTCATTGAACTGGAGTGCCAGCAGCGATTGATTCCAAAAACGATCAAAGTGTTATTCTAAATCTATATCTACCATCTATTTTCCGTAGAACTGCATTACTGCTTTAATCCTTCCTACTTTGAGGTCATTAATCCCCAAACAGCCATAATTGTGCTAATTTAATGTCCGTATAATATGCAAAAAGAAAGAATTCCTATACGCTGGGAAAATAGCCCTCATTATTCTTGTATACCCGAGTATCATGAACGTTGATTTCAAGAGTATTCAAGAGTTGAATGTAAAAAATTTGGAGCCAAGGTTTAGTCATTTATAAAATATTGATATTTATTTTATTTAAAGTCTGTGGTATTTTTTAGAATAAATTATCAATTAATAAAAGCACAACGAATATGTATTAAATAAATGTCATAAGTAATTTCCCCGTAAAATAATCATAGATATTTTAATTTTAAATATTTACTACTGTGAGTAAGTTTAGATTTTATTTTTACAGAACGTATTGATCGCTGCAATATTATAAATAACAATTGTTATATTCTTAACTCCTACGATTATGTAGTTACGGTCCAGAATTTACATTTACAATTTCTTTCTTTACAACTACTGAAATGATTATTGTAATTGTCTCCAATTTTTTCTCACAAAAATGAACTGCTGACATATTGTCCTTTTAATCTCGTGGTAAAAGTAAAAGCGAGAGAAGTCAGTACGTACTTGCAAGACAATATAAAAATTATTAATATATATTTATTAATAATAAAAACTTTTTTATAGTCTCCAATTTATTAATAGCTTTCGACTTATGTTTTAGTCATTCTATGAATTAAAATACATACAAGGACAAGCCCATAAGATAATTGTTACAATTATTAACCTAGCACATACCTTTAAAAACGGAGAAGTTTTAAATTAAGTTTTTCCACCACGTGGATAACCTTCATGTAGCGTGTTACTCTAACAAATCCAATGAATAAATAGAAAGTATCCAGCGTTTTAAATTACCTTAATTCAATGTCGCAGATTTGCAATAAAATTTAGCCAATTTATTTATTACAGCGACGTCATGAGCTTCTATATCTGAACGTTCGTAAGTAGTTAATTATATTAGATCTATGTAAATTAATATAAAATTCTTCTATGAACCTAAGTTGTCTTCTTAGCAAGAATCAGAATTTATTAATAAATTGGAGACTGTATAAAAAAATTTACTAACTTTGTAAATATTATAAAGAATACAATATTACTTAATTAATTAATTACTCACATTATTTTCCCTTAATTCATTTCTTCTCCCTTTGCTTGTCAAACGTTTCTCCAACTTTTTCATGATGATCAAAGTATTTCGGATGTTCTTCATAAGTGAATTTATTCCTGGAGAATTTTTGTTTTGTTTTGAAGTAGAACAAAGTCACGGGGAGTTAAATCTGGCAAAGACAACCATTTAAAATCGACAATTCTCGCCAAAAGCTTCACAGATTAAACATTTGCGGACGATTTCCTTTATTTTCATCCCCAAGTGGTCAAATAACGACGCATAATAATCTTTGTGGATATCCCAAATGAATACAAAGAATCGACCGTTTTCTGTCTTCACCTACTTTGGAGCCGCTTTCTCTGCATAAATCCACGGTAAATACTGTTACTTTGTCTCTGAGGTGTGATTTATGTATTGACGTAGAGACACCGTCGGAAATATGACTAAAAAGTAATTATCTTCGCCATAAACAGTTATATTCTTACTATCCGGTACAGGACTAAATTAAAGCATTTCTTGTCGTGTAGTATTTGTACGTGTATGACTATGTTTAATGTCTTTAACTACGGTCTTGCCATATCGCGTAACTTGTTTCGAGTCCTGGACTTATTGTTCGTCGGCTTAACAACTTTGCACAGCCTCACCAGCATAACGGCGATAAGCCCCCGATAAAAAGAGGAAGACAAAGGTAGGGGGGAAGGGATGAGAGTCTTGCCTTAACAGGATTACAACAGCGGATGGCGGAGATCAGGTCTGTCTCGGAAAAGAAGAGTCCACAGGCCCTCATCAAAAGTTAGCTCGAACTCAATTAAGCAGAGTGAAAGAGTCCGCCGGAGCCTTTGTATACACCAAGCTCGGGGCAGACCATGGAGTAACAAGATTATTTTGCGGCGTCAAAATTCCCTCCTTTTCCCCTCCTCCTTCACCCACGGACGGGAGTAAAACTGATGAAAACAAAACTACCTACGTTTCCAACGAAACAAGGAGAGGAATGACGCAGAAGAAAATTTTATCAAGGCGAGCATTACGAGAACAATTCCGTTCGAAGTCACTTGTTATTTTGTAGTAAAATTATATTGATCATACCTCATGAATATATTAATATTTAAAATAAATAAATCAGTCAATTAAATAAGAATAAGTTAAATTTAGTACTGTTAAATTAAAGAATTTCATTTAATTATTTTTTTAGTATTTATTCTGTAGTATTAATTCTGTAATTTAATTGTACTAGAATCTTACTTCATTGGCTGATTTATTTATTTTATTTATACTAAACTTCAGATAAATATCAGTTTACAGAAATCATTGTCCCCACCGGTCAAACATCATCGGATCGTTACAGAGTCAAATTATAAATAATTAATTGTCAACGCTATGTTTTATATTATTAAATAACCAAGTCAGAGTCTAATAAATTAATTTTTTTTATTATTAAAACATAAATGTTTGCATTGAATTCAACCACGAGGTTTCAACACTAATTGTAAATATCTGTGTTTAGTTAATCAATTTCCTAAAAATTGAACTTTATCTACCTTGTGTTAAATATAATTAGTGTAAATTAGCCATAAGTCAGAATTTATTTATAAACATTAAAATTTACAATGAACTAAAATTCATTTTCATCTCTTAGTACAGGGACAGCTTCAGATTTATATTAGACAATTAAAATATGTCCACATTTACAATATATTTTAATTGTTTAATAATATACAACTGAACAGGTCCCTAAACTAAGGGATGAAACATTATCAATTTTAGATTTTTGCGAACTACCTGGGTTTCCGGTAATGGCCAGGTTGTCATAATTAAATTCAGTGACATCCCTAACCCCGGATTTGACTCCAATCTTGGATGATTTTGCGTTATTTTTATGTAACGCCCCTCCACATCCAACCCTAAAGGTGTACGATCCTATGCCTCAGGGGGATATCTGGACAAACGATATGTACCTCATTGACCCGAAAAAGTTTCTATCGACGCATACATCCGCTGATTTATCATGTTTGAAAATTTCAACCCCCGCCCCTGGATGAATGTCCTAATTAAACTCAGCGAAATCCATAACCCCTGATTAGACTCAAATCTCGGTTGTTATCGCGTTATTTTTGTGTAACACCCCTCCATGACCACGATGCTCCCCTCCATACCAAAACGGGTTGAAATTATGTACACACAACATCGGAAGAAATACAATCAACCTCATTGACCCCGAAAAATATTTATCCGACGCAAATATCATCCGTTTTAGCATTTTTTTAGACGTGTATACCCCCACAGTGTTTGTTTTTTTTTGGTTCGAACTTGATACATATCCGAAATTTGGTCAAATTTGCTCCACGGCTATAGATTTGTATGCGGTACAATCAAACACACACCAACAGACTATTTTATTTATTAGATTTTAATGTTTATAAATAAATCATGACTTATGGCCAATTTCTAAAAATTATAATTAGTTTATTTTATAAAATATTAGTCTATGGTCTACCACACATGGTTCTCTAACAAGACAACTATTTTAATAAAGATTTTCAGCAAAGGCTCTTTTCACCTTGATCTTGGACTCCCTCCATCAGAATCCACGAAAAACGTTGACATAATTTCTTTCTTGAAATACAAAAAAAAACTATATTTTTTTATACTTACAAATCTATATTTGTTTATTTCTCTTACCAAATCTCAGCTCATGAGATAAATTTTACGAATTTAACGAACATGGCTAGAGCACACCGTTGTGTGTCAGTGAATGTTACATCGGGAGTCGAGCCTAAAATATTGAAGGTTATCACTTCAGGTAAAAATAAATTAAATACGATAAAATAATGACAAATACCGAGGTGTCTCTGTATTTCCGTGCCGAAACAGCAGATGTGGCAAGCGTGGTCTGAGAAACCCCATGATTGAATCATAATGTTGATAGATTTGAGAGTAAGAACTGTGTTGATGTTCTCAGCGTGGCGTACGACGACCTGAGACATCGCTACCTGCAGTTCTCCGTGTACGACTTTGACCGCTTCTCCAGGCACGATCTCATCGGCCAGGTGGTCCTCAAGGGCTTGCTGGACAACGCGGATCTTCACCAGGAGATCGAGTACACCATGAACATCCTCTGCGCTCCTCAGGTCAGTGTGAAACTGGTGAACGGACTGTTGATATCATTCATGGTAGATCCCAGACGAAATAAATTTTATTTGATTATGGAAAATAATAATTTAGTGTATTGCTACATTTACAACTGTTGGTAACAGGTTAATCCGTTTTTTAACTGATCATAGACAAATGGGCTAGTCATGTAAGCTTGTGCCTGTTATTGACTTAGTTTTAAGCCTCTCCCCAGGTCGGAGGCGAGCTAATTCTGCCAGAAGCTGCCATTAAAAACGCATTACCATTTAAAGTGACGCGGCGAACGGAAATTTCTCCCTCATTCGGTGTACTGTATCGACTTTGATGGTGAAGGTGAGGGAGACGCTACCTGTTATATTTAAAGGGAGATGATGCGATGAAGCGTGTGTCGTCATCATCTAGTGATAGTTTTCATCAGGTCACGTCCAGAACATTTTGTAATGTGTTAAATAGTTCGCATTCAGCTTTAAATAGATGGCAAATGTCAAAAATTAAATTTAAGAACTATTCTATTTACGTTCAGCAAATTTAAAGAAAAATCATTCGTTCTCTCATTTGATTTAAACTTGAAATTTTGTTACACTTGTGTCTTCAGTCTCAGGTATCTAGTTGAAAGAATATCAGACAACTATGGATAAAGATCAGAGACGAAGCCGAAGTAGTGATAAAGATTCAAGAAGAAAAGTTGACATCCTTTGCTGACGAGATTTTTTGCTGAAGAGATTTTAAGTATAATGGATATACAATTCAACATTAGTAGGCAAAAAACTAAAATCCGCGGCTGCGATAAGAATAGAGGAAATGAAACAGCAATACAGCTGAGAAACGAGATAATACGGGATGTAGAAGAACTTAAATATTTGGGCAGAAAAATTAAAATTGATGGCAGAAGCTTGAAAGAAATTTTGAGTATAATAGATTGGCCAAGGTTTCGTTTAAAAATAAGAAACATCTGTTCACATCAAACAATTCAAGCTTCTGACCTGCGTTTGGATTGGGAGCGAATCACGGATGACCACGGAGATCAGAAAAAAAATTTGAATTTATTATTTAAGACTGTTAAAGATAAATTGGAGACAGAAGGTAAAAAATGAGGATGAATTCATAAGAGCAATTGAAGACACAATAATCGTGAAGGAAATAAAAATAAGGCGAACTAAACCAATAGGACGCATACTTCCACATGATGGGTTAATGAAGAGAATAATTGAGAGACAAATTGAAGGAAAATATTGCAGAGGAAGACCACGTTTGGAGTACAGTATAAAAAACCAATTCTGGAAGATATGGTCCATATTGTCAACTCAAGAGGAAAGCAGAGAAGCGTCACGAGTGGAGTGCTTTTGCCCATCAACAATGGCCGTTAAACAAAGGTGAATTAGAAATGCTTCGTCTGGAAAAGCTTCGAAAGGATTCGCTGAGCTCCTGTAAAAGACTTTAAGTTATTATATAAGTCATGATGTTCAAGCCCGATATAGATTGACGATTGCCGAGCTCTTTTGTATTTGATGAATCTTGTCTACATTCATCTGGTTTCTTCTTGATTGTGTTGATCTCGTGTTTGTTGTCCATCATCCTCTTTGCTCTCCTTGGCTGCGATGCCCGGTTACAGCACTTTATTTATCTCAACAGTCAGGGATTGGCCTGAATAAAAACGCTCCTTCATTCCGCCACTACATTGGAGTTCATCTCCACGTCACGTTCTCAGACATACATTACAACATAATTTACACATTACACTGTCATGGTCACATCAACTTTAGGTCGCTTTATGTCATACCATTTAACAAAGGCCAGTTGAAACCAACAACACACAACATCATTTGTCCACCTTCTCATGTCAAAGCAGTGGAGAGGATTTCAGACTTGTTGACAATCTTTTTTTATAGTCCTCCGGATAGTTGTCTCAGAACTTCATTAGCAGGTTAGCTACAGCTTCATTTCCCTCTATTTAGTTTAAAATAACTTGGTTAAACCTACAGACTCTGACGCTTTGTGTAATTTAGTGCGGCGTTCTCCCACCACTATTTCCGTGATGTCGGCTGGCGGAAATTGAAAGCAACCCTCTCACAAAATTCAGGCCTGTATTACACTCGGAGGCTAAATTAACAGCACGCTTCGTAACATCGACACCCTTGATAGTGTTAAAAGCATTTATTGAACCCCGCTCGGATTTATTGTGATCTCGTTGACGATGATTGTGACATCAACGATTTCAACCCAAACGCAGGACTACTTTGACTTCATCATGCGAGAAGTATAATGTTGCGAAATGTCGAAGGAGGAAGCAAACAATATCGTGACACATTTCCGCGTAATAAATATTTATTTTGACACGCTCGTAATTATCATATCAATTATATATGCTCATTAAACAGTAGAAATCACGTGAAAGCTACGGTTTCATTCCATGACCTTTTCTTTCAAAACGCAAAATTAAATTAAATAACTTAACTTCCACACTACAGCAAGCATATTCTTGCCTATATTCCATCACTGATTTCTGTTAATGATTTAGTTTCTGCCGATGGTTCTCGTTTCGCGCTCTGCATCAGCGACAGAGGCCGAACGGATCTCTCACCTTGTGCAAACATTGCTACTTCCGACGACTCCGATATTTTATCGATCCATCACATCGCGGATTTCCTGCCTTCATTTCGCCGGAAGTAAGCGCCACGCCTTTCCAATATTGGGTTTAAGGTTTCGTATTCACAATCCAACCAGGAGTCCCCTCAGACTCGCTCTGACGATTCATATTCGTCATCTTGGACTGATCCAGGTCTACAGTGACGTATTGTGACAATCTCTTATTAAAATTGTTTGTTATCGGACCCGTCGGTAAAAAATTACTTCACTGCTCCAAATATTACTAACTAGTTTCATCAATAAAATCTCTGGTCTTTCAAACCAAATTTGCACTCTTTCGATATTGTTGTTGTTAGTTTTTAATTTTAATGAGCCATCTCTTCGCTTTCTCTTTTCGAGTTTTATTGTTATATTACGTCTCACTGATTATATTTATCATAAAAAAATTAATCGCTTTGGAAACAAGGGAAATTGAAACACATCAGCGTGCCACTGTCGGCAAACCGTATTTACTGTAAGGAAAATTTGGGGACAAACACGTTCCGGCTTCTGTCACCATTTCTTTTATAAAAATACTTGAGGTAGTTTGGTAAAATTCAAATACTATTCATCTGTAGGTTATTTTCTTTAGTATGAAACAATCGGGTAATTATATCGTAAATTTAAATCAAAGCACCCGTTGATTCTTTTTGAGTTACGGCAACACATAAAAATAGCTTAATGAGAAAAATCAATCATACGTAATAGGCCTAGTAGGAATGAAAATGTTGTTGGAAACGGAGGTATTTTATTTTTATATTTAATTGTTCAGACTCGTTCATCAAGGTTGTTGAGGAAACTATAAATTTAATTTTGTAACATAAAAATTATTTACGTAAACTAACGAAGCGAAATGAAGAGTCCATAAACATCCGTTATTTAAATCATTTAAATTAATTAAATATTCAAAAGTTCTAGTGGCATAAATATAAATTTAGGTATCTGGTGGCGTCTAATGATTAACAGTGCCAACTTCATATATTTATTACAGTTCCTACGTAACCCCTTGCTTGATATCAGCCAACATAATTAAAATACTTTTTCTTTATTCAACACGTTTATTCAATACGGTCGGTTTTACGTTCTCCACAGGCCATCTGCGTGTTCCATGGGACAACGAAATTGTCCTACGTACGAATTGAGTTTGGTTGACCCGTGTGGCACGTCACTTGGTGGTGACTAGACGTCGTCTGTTTGCGTGTTTGCAGGATAAGGTGGACCTGGGGGAGCTGATGTTGTCCTTGTGCTATCTGCCGACGGCTGGTCGCTTGACGTGCACCATCATCAAAGGAAGAAACCTCAAGGCCATGGACATCACTGGGTCCTCAGGTTAGTTACATTATACTCGTGCAGCAGCATCGCAAAGAAATTGATTTTATATAAGTATTTCCATGTTAGTAACTAAACGATTCAAGTGAGAGACCAATTGGATTCTTATGATAATATTGGTGGTACTCGTACAATGTTTTATTGTAAAACGTGAGACGCTGTAAAATTTATAGCCGCACGTTGCAGCGCCATTTACGCCACGTGGAATTATTATTAAATATAATTTATTTATTAAGTGTTAAATTTGGTACTACCAATTTAATAAAATCTTTATCTCGTGGTTTCGCGAGGTGATTAAATGCTGAACATCTCAAGTTTCTATTCGTTTGTGTTTAATTGCTGCATTCCCTCACTGCTGCTGCTTCAGGACTGTAGACCAAATGTTCCTCGTTGTTTTCCACAAGATTGGAGGCATCAGTCCTCCAAAACAGGAAACTATCTACAAAATCTATATAACATTTTAACTAACTGTTATGTTCCTTCCACTAACATCGTTCCTCTAATTGTCCTCATATCTCAACTAAGTTCCTAATCGTCTCGCTTCCTTGTCTAAATACTAGTACTATTCTCAATAATCTACCAAGTTCCCCCTCGCCGCGATAACTAACTTCTTCCTGCCTTCCGTAAGTAACATATTCAACATCTCCACTATACATATCAACTTATCATTCCAGCGATATTTTTACTGCATTCGTCTAATTGCATAAGTCCTATAATTACCTTCTTGCACCCTTACTCCACCTCTTGAATTACTTTCAAAGACATTTCTGACATCATCTGGACCAATATGCAATGTTTTAAGAAATATTGAGAACAAACGCAGCTATTTTCGTCAGTTGTGTTTCTCATGTAAAAAAATAGGCAATCAGTTGTAATACTTACATTGGTTCTTCTTTATCAATTAATTAAAGCTTCTTAACATGAATAAAACAACGTAAATAATTTTTAAATACATAGTACATAGTACAATGATTGTTGACGAAGTAATTATGCATGAATTGTGAATGATTAAAAACAAAATGACCGAAAGCTCCTGGTGAGTTGAATAAATTAATATTTTGTGCAGACTGATGGTAATTTAATTCAACTTAAGAATATCTAAAGCATTTGACAGTCGTTCTAATTAATACAGTCATAATTAAAGCTTTCATGAAAAGAAAAGTATGTTTCAAACCGAAGTTTGACATTAAAGATAGGTTAGAATAAGAAAACAATTATTTTCCATGCTTAATGATGAAACCGTGGGAAACGAACCACTGTATGATTGGTAGTATTTCTCGAAGAATTTAACCTGGATCAACAGCTTCTCAGAGACTACACGGCTATTTTTAGTAATAAATCAGAGCCGTTTCAATTAATATGCCTTACAGGCCAGCACGAATCTTGGGTTTCACATCTCAATTCAGCGATAAAAATACTTATATTTTTTTAAAAAAAATTAAATTGTAGTGGATGGAAGTAAATAAGTCATCACGATAAGTAGAGGCTCAGTAAGACCATAAAAAATGACTAGGGATGTGAAGAAGCAGAATTATTTTCTGTAAGCATTAAATAATTGTTGAAGAGAAACGATTGTGACAATTTTATCTGAGATGGAAAATATATAGATACCATCGAATAAGACTGAAGGAACAAATTAAGTAAATTCGAAATTTTTCTTCAGCTTCGCCAAGAGTTCTTCATTGCAGTCACTCATCAATAAGGTATTTAAAAAGATACCGCAGAAAATACGGGAACAATTAAAGAAGAATCAGAGAAAAGTTGGAATGTATAATAGCAATTGTGTTTTTATGTGCTGCTTGTAACTGCAGATCCGATAAAATCTTTTAATTAATATCAAATTAAATCTAGGAAATTTATTATTTTATTTTTAATATACTTGTAAATAAAAACGTATTGAATGACTGAAGTTAATCGATATCTATTCCATTTCCAATGCTCTTTTTTTCTCACTCTCAAATTTCACTACCTTTTATTTCATATCGGACAAAATGTTTCGACGTGAGCAGCTTTGGAGTAGTATGAAGAGTTACTAAATTTTTTCCTAGTAATGTGTGAACACTATCACTGTGCCGGACGGACATAGCGAGTGTTTAGGTTGTGTAGTGCCGAATCGATGAGTTGTCCACATCAATTTACTCAGAGGAAGCAACGTACTCCGTGTACCGGAACGCTTAAACGAACCTTGTCCTGGACGCCAAAGGTAATAAACTTGACGGAAGCAGAATTACCTCGTAAAGCACGAAGTAGTGAGTGAGAGGCACAAAATTACTCCAGTCAGTAGTCAGTTAAGTCCAGGATAAACACCTCCCTCGGAAAACATTTGAAACCCTCCAGAGGGAGACCAATTACAAAAATTGTCAGTTGACTACAACAGAGAGAAATTTTACTAATAACCTGAATTTCTACTCATCCAGTCCTCTCACACCTGAAAAAAATTGCTTGTATTTTTAATGTGTGTTCACGTTTATGGAGAATCCATCGTTATCTATAGAAAAAGTAATATTTTAGATAGAGCAAAAAATAGCGAATTGTAGTTTGACTGCTTACTTTTAAAAAACAAACAAAAATAATTAAAATGAAAACATTTAAATAGAACCCTTTTTTGTGGGAGAACAAGAAGGAATTTATTTTAGCAGACGTTTCTAGATCCAATGCTTTTTTCCCCAATAATTTATTTTTTTTAAAATAAGAAGAGATAAAAATGAAAATAGCTGGCGTATGGATCTCGAGGAATATCAACACAGGAGAAACTAAATAGTATAATTGGGAAACAGCAGAAAAATCAGTATGTTTCTAGTCTGGCCATGAACACAAAGGAACGGAGAAACAAGGGAGAATACTATATAAATCTTCACTGATCTGAATTAGTTCTAAGACCTCGCGTTTTGTAAAGATGGACCGTAATATAACCAATAGCATAATAGACACAAACAACAGATGCTCGTTTCTAAATATAAAATGCTGAACTACTTTCCTGTAAAATTTCTGGGAAAGAAAAAATAAATTCAGCAAGCAATTGATGTGGTTGCTATAAAATTAAATTAAAAACTAAACGCCCATAATAATTATAAATTAATGATGATAAATTTATACATTACTGTTAAATAGTAATAAAAACAGTCCAAAAATTCTTGAATAAACCACGAGAGGTTTCGACTTTCAGGTCATACTCATTCTGCAAATCTCACAAAAACCATTATTCTGTGACAGTTTTATTTTGATTACTATTCAGTGTGATGCCTGTTTGAACTAAATAACTGTTAGATTAAATTATTCTACGTGAGTGAGGTGGAATACGTTTTTAAAATATGTAGCTTCCACTGTATGTGAAGTTAATTAATTAATTTTCATTTGTTTATAAATAAATAGAAAGAGTCAGAACAAGTTTAATATTAAATATTTATTTCAATGCTTACTTGGACATTCAAATTAATCAAAACCGAAAACCACTTCGTTTCGTCCCAATTAAATATTTTTAAAACAAATACCATATATTTTAAAACAGAAATTAAATTTATGGTCTTATCTTTTTCAACTAATAGCATGTTCAGAATTAATATAATATGGCAATTATTCATTTAATAAGTAAAGAGTAAACCAGCCAATTCCTCAGAAAGAAATGTGTATTAATCAAACAAAAAAATCATTGTAGAACGACGTTTCGTCCAAAATTTTGGGGACTTTATCAGGCAATATTCAAAATGCATGCTAAAATTATAAGATCAAATATAAATTAGTGAATCGGACTGCGTCCTATGACGGTTGTCATTTAAACATATATATCTGATATATTATCTGATGAAGTCCCAATATTGTGGATGAAACGTCGTATTTTTTGGTTTGATTGATTAATACCCATTTTTTTCTGACAAATTGGGGAGTAACCGTGGTGTTTCTATATTTAAATTAATGTTAATTTAACCATTGAAGTAATATTTAATATTAAACTTGTTCTGATTTATTGGCTAATATTTTTCATTGTTATACGACAGATAAAATAACAATTTTGAATTTATTTATGTTCCGAGTAACCAGGTGAATCATCTTTGTCGTCGATCCACCTTCTTGCACCGTATGATGCATCATTGTGTCGTAGTCTAGGTTCAATACGAGTGCATTATCTTCTGCTGCATCAACCAGCATAATGACGATGATGAATGCCTTTGTTACCTCAGCTTGTGCTTCTATTGAGTGATTTACGTCTCGTGAATGTATTCAGCATCTCCAGCACAGTTTTCCAGGCGCTCCGAGGCTGAATACTGGAGAGTCCCTGGAGACGATGTCACGTCTAACGATGATTGCTGGTTGCAGCTCTACACTCTCTAATGCTGATGGACGGCTTCGTGACCTATCAGAAGAGCAGCAAATCACTGCCCTTGCCTACCTAGCATGTTAACAACGGTTCCTCATACACCGAAACATAAGTTACACTTGCTATTATCAGCACAATAAAAACAACGCAACATCCAGTATCATCAAACTGTCCATCTTTTGTAAACTTATATGTTTACGAGTCTGGAGAAAATTAAAATGGTTTTATTTATTCGTCAGAAAGCGTTCAGGCTACACGTCATTGAAAAATCATTTCAATGAGTATGTCTCCAACTAATTAAACCAAGCTTCGACCTATGCAATTACATGTTCCTTCTTTCCCCAATTTTTTTGCGATGCAGAAATCAAATTGTGGTTATAATTTTGTTTCTCGTGTGCCTTGATCAAGCACGCGTTAGTTCTTTGATTTATTTTACATGCCCATCTTAATACTGAATAAATTTCAGAGTTCCATCATGTATCGAAAAAATTGGCCTTGACGTACGTCGTGGAGCGTAACAAAAAGACAAAATAATTTTTGTTCTTAAAATTTGTAAACTACGATGCATGTGGCAATTCCTATTTTTTTACGCCGATCATCGCCAAAAAAAAAGATAATTCCTGCAAAGAATCTTGCGTGGATTAAAGATAGGAAACATTATCAAAGTTTACTTTTCAATGAGAAATTCAAGCCGTTTTGCAAAAAGCAAATGTTTGCTGGAATAAGACGCTGAGTCACGAAGTACTGCAAAGTTCTCGATCTACTCGATTTTAAAAAATAAAAATGAGGTCCGAATAAAAATGTTAGTCTGTTGTGGTCTCAAATCCGTCATGTATTGAAGATGTGGTGAATATAATACTAAATTTATTTACAAACATAATCATTTTCCTTTTTTAGAAGGTATCATTATTTAATGGATTTTATTAATTCATTATTACAATAGTTACTTTTAATACAAGAAAAGTATGAGACTCTTTCATATCATGGGAAATTGAGTCGTAGCGGCAACCTGAAAGATTTGCTCAAATTTACTGAATACGTGACACCAAATTTTTTGTTTTACTCTGAGAATGTCTAGACATTCAGTAATGAAAAATATGGCAATTTTAATATATACATATATATATATATATTATGGCAACAGGCTACATGAGGGTGATCCACATTGGGCAACTCCCCTTTAATAGCATAGGAAGGTATTTGAAAGGGGGGATGCGGAAGGATAGAGGAAGGTAGCCAAAGGTTACTAGGGCCCCCGGGCTATATTTTAAGGATCCTACCCGGCATTCGCCTAAAGAAATGCAGTGAAAACCTTAGAAAAACCTGCATCGGGTAGGTCGGGCATTGGGTACTTGTCCCACGCCCTTCCGATAGCGGGAGAGGAGTTTGCTGTGGGGACGCAGCATTCCCTTCTCCGTGCCTCGACCAGTTTAGGAGGCAGCTGGCCGACTATTCCAATGGGAATAGCGAACAACTCTCACCGTATGCCCAAGGTCTGTGACCCCGGAACATACACCTCTCCAATCAGGCCGAGGTTCCTCGGCTTGTGGGAACATTAGTTCAAAAACGGAGAGGAAAAGGCATACCCAAAGGTAGCCCCTTCGTATCTCTCCTAAAAGGTTCTGCCTGCGAGAGAACATCCCTCGCAGGTTACCTGCGAGAGAATCCTCTCCCACTGTATACATATATATATATATATATATATATATATATATTTGTTTATATGACAGTGTGATTTTGGTAATCATTGGCTTGTCTCAATTC
Source organism: Zhengitettix transpicula (assembly GCA_037074705.1). NCBI lineage: Eukaryota > Metazoa > Arthropoda > Insecta > Orthoptera > Tetrigidae > Zhengitettix > Zhengitettix transpicula. The sequence continues at coordinate 74,388,881 of CM073593.1, forward strand.
ATTTACATGATTCAGATCCGTACGTAAAGGTTTACTTGCTGTGCGAGGGTAAGAGGATTAAGAAGAAGAAGACTACCGTGAAGAAGGCGACTTTGAATCCCGTGTACAACGAGGCGCTGGTCTTCGACGTTCCTGCAGAGAACATCGAAGACGTCAGTCTGGTCGTCAAGGTGATCGACTACGACAGGTACATATTTCTCTACAGAAACCAATTTTATAAATTATCCAAATTGAAAAATATTTATTAAGAGTGGCAGTAACTTAATTATGTTTACTACGCTGCGTCATTTCATTCGTTGCCTATTTCATATTTAATCATATTTTCGCCAATAAAAATATCATGGTGAAATTTTTTTCTCTTCCCTTATCAGAATCAAGTAATTGTCCTCCAATAATCACTCCAAGTCGCCAAATAAGTGATCTTTAACATTTCTTTAATCGTCTTTTCTCTATGGACCCTCAGACTTGACTGTGCTACTCCCACCAGAGGTTTTGCTTGATCCGTTTTCTGATTTTATCTGATTGTGGAACAAGATCCTAAGAAAGGATTTCCTTTAGCAAAATCCACATTTTTAGAGTGAAATTCATAGCAAACTGACGACAAGATCTCATTCCAAAATGAATCTGCGCACTAATTTTCTCCTCGAACGTTATTCCTGTGCTTCTAAGCTGGTGGCGACAAATATAATATTGCCAATCAGAGTTGTTTCTCTTTATGTCTTTGTCTGTGTAAAAGGGATAATAGAAGATTCGTATCTGTGGAAGGAAATGGTAGAAAAGGTCATGTAAACCATCGTCGAAAGTGTCCTAAACACACGTTATAAGGAAGCCACCACACATCCCTGGTCCTTTTCGTCTGTCCCGTCTTCGGCACACTTATCGTCAGGATTCTCTTTTATTCCCTCGGCTCAGCTAGGCTCATCTTCAAGCGCAACTGCCTTCGTCGGGAACGTCACGAACGCTGGATAAATCAAGCGAAATTGCGTTTCCGCGGCAGATGCCTCTGGGGAAACATCCCCTTTTTCTCACCCCCGGGTGCCGTCAAAATAAACTCACGAGTGGCGGCCAAACATTCGTTACTCCTTAAACTCGGGACAAAGTTAAGTGCAGGGGTAAATTACGAACAACGGGGAGTGGGAATCACAACGCGTAATTCTGATGTCAGAATGAAATATTTCACGAGAAATACATTGCCCCAGGCTAATATCAAGTCATTTTACAGTTGTCCTCGAATGGACACATGAAAACACACTTTTGTTAGTAGTAACGTCATTACCAGCTGATTCGCCCTTTTTCAGTCTTCCTTACTGAAAGATACTATCCCTCTATCATTTTTTTCTATATTGTGCTATCACCCAGTTAGTTGAAACGTTTTCCACTTTCAAGACGTAAATTTCATATTAGAGCACAATAATTTATGCTTATTAACTCTGTACATAAATTAGTTGCGCATTTTACTTTTTAATCTATTATGCAACAATATGAGAGGTTGAAGAAAACACATCTAACCTGGTCGAATCAGAAAACTGAAATATTAGAAATAACTCCGACCAACCCATTCCAATCAAACTCATTTCTTCAAATTCAAAACCTTTCTTTTGTCTTTATGGCTTTGATAATGAAGTGGAATTATTGCCGTTTGTGTCCAGAATTGGCCCGAACGAGTTGATGGGTTGTACTGCCATCGGCGCAAGCTTCATCGGCGTGGGCCGTGATCACTGGGTGGAGATGCTCGACAATCCACGCAAACCTGTTGCCCAGTGGTACCCGCTGCTGGAGTCTGTGCCCGGCCAAATTCCACAGACAACCTCACAAGCCCTACCTGCCAGCCTCAGCTGTCTCAACAGCAGGTAGGTCGTTGTGAAGATGTTTTATAACATACATATTAAGAAACCAGTAAAAATACAAATCAGAATGGCCCAGCATAGTTTAGAATATATACATTGAGAAAGAAATTCTTACTTTAATGCACAAAAACCTAGAAAACGATGTACCACTTATTTTCTCAACACCTCATTTTCATCGTCTAAAGCATTGCTGAAGGCATAATTTATATTATTCACATATAGTAAATATTGCTGAGGTTTAGATATTTTAAAATTATGATTTTAAAAAATGGCTGTATAACTTAACAGAAAGAATGTCAAGAATATATTGTTGGAAATATAGTCTTTGATTTTTGTTTTAGGTGAAGGAAAACTTGTATAATATGGTGTTGAAGATGGCTTCCATAAAATTGGAAGATCAAAGTCTTTGCTCAACTGACGGAGATACATCAGAGAGAGAAATAAACGTGATATACAGCTACCCAACTACTAATACCACTTCACTGCATTCTCTTGATACTTCCATGCTGCAGATGATACAAAATGGCAATATGATGTTCCATTAAATGTATGTACTTATGTACTATTGAGCACCTCTCTCTATATACCTCTCTACCATTGAACAATCAGTGGAATTCCTATTTATTGTACAGGCCACATCTGAGTGACATGTTACATATATCTATATATACATAATTAAATGTAGCAGCCATAAGGTTTTATTGAATACACTGTCATTTGTTATCAGAGAATCCCCATGTAACTGCGATGATGCTATTTGTTGTATGTTTATCAATAAGTTGTATATTTTGAATACTTTAATGTATATTTTGCAAACAAGCTGCACTATACTAAATGTAAACTGCCTCTGTAACAATGACACTAAGTAGCAGAATTTCATTGATCTTTTTATGTAGAATGTAGTTATATAAATATATTCATATTATTATAACTGTAAAATATTTTAAACAATGTCTAATATTATGTAGTGTATGATATGAAAAATATTATTTGTAAAATGTAGTACCAAATTAAAAACCTCAATATAACTGTAGGACATTAAACCTATTTTACTTAGGTAAAGAGGGTTGAGGGAGTGGCTCAAATGTAAAGTTACCAGTGGATTATTTGGTATCAATTATAAGTTTTGTACAGTTCAAATGTAAAAACATATAACAGCACAAAAGTGTTAATTATTTCATATTCTTCATTGGAACATAATGTTGAAACCATCCCAAATGTCTTCCACAGAATCATGATCTTTTAATTAAAGATTGGTCTTATGCTTGTGCAATGTATTGTTTATTTACTTATCACATGTTAGTGGTTGAAATTGCATGTGGAAGTGTTAAATGTATTTAATTAGATTCACATAAATGTTGCTATTTAATAACAGAGTGAAAGAGACTATTTAATTTTCCCAAAAGTCTGCTTGTATCATCAGTATTTGTTGTGATTAAATGTAAGATGAAATATTGTAGAAAAATGATGTTGTATGAAATAATTGTAAGTAAAAGAATCCTCTGCTGGCAGAGATGACTAAGTTTCTATGGTTCAATGTTGTCATGATATTGTACAAAAAAATATGTTTCTCTTTTACTTCACAAAGATTATGGATGCATTTTTATTTAAGTTTTGAGACTGGAAAATGTGCATATATATATATATATACAGAAATTTGTAAGTTATTCTTAACTTGTCATGAAGCTATATACACGTAAGTGACTAACTTCCTGAATTAACCCCATCCATAAAAAATCAAAGGGCAATTTCGTAATTTACTGAATGCATTATTTTAGTTATCATTTCAATAAATTAAATGATCAATGTATTAAAAGAATTCTATACAAATTCTTCAATTATTTTAATACAACTTATTATTTACGTTAAATAAAAAATAATATCAGAAATTTGATATAGTTTAATTTTTCATTAACATTACATTGATAAGGTGCTTAATCCATTAACTTGCTGGGTGTTAAAAAGTACTTTTCATAAAAATATACTGTATAGGAGATTAGCTTTGATTTATATTACACTTACAAGTTATGTACTCGAGACTAATTTTTAACGATCAAATTGTAGCAATGTATAGGTCCATACAAACGGATTTAAATGAAATAGAAATAAACAGATGATAAGAATGTAAAGTTTTTTGGTTTAACTTTCATTAATCTAAAAGTTTTATTCTCTTCGTGGGAAAAAAATATGTAGACATTTACTAGGGAACAAAGGTTTCACTTATTGTGCCTTCAAACATTTTTGTTAAACTTCAAGATTTTACTAAATTTGTATGTATACCTAAATATATATACAATGAAATTTGTATAAATGTGAACAAGCACACTCCATAAATATTTTGACAGGAATTGATTATATATGACAGGAATTTATTCCATAATAGAAATTCATTCTGATTGCATTTTATTCAGGAAACTCAAAGCTGTTGAAAATTAAGCATCTAATAGCTTTTATATATTTTTAAAGAGCATGTTATTTTCATTATGTCATTTTTAATGTTGAAACATACTAGTTACCAATTTATTTCATATGCATGTTCATTACTGCAATTCATTAAAATAAATTTGTGTACACTCAAGATTGTAATATGATCTATACAGAAAACAGTACAATAATGCTTGGATCAAATGAAGTAAATATGTTCTTCAAAAATATTACAAATCATAATCAAGTCAAACATTTAAGAGTAAATGCATTTTTCTAGTCCACTGTAATTGTAAACTGACTTGCATATGTGTAAATATTAAATTCTGTGCCTACTGTGCAAAGTGTTACATGTACCTAAGATGAATGTATTCTACTTACTGTTGAATATATAACGAATGGAGCAAAAATAAATGTTTACGCAACTTTTTAATTGTTAAACCACATTAATTTGATATGATTTTTAAAAATTAATTAAATTTAAAACATGATATTTTTATTCACCCACATAGCTTATTACAAGATGAAGAGAAAGTCAATTTTTCACAAATAAATAAAATTACTTACTGCAGCAGTACAACAGATCATTTGCTATAATGCAAATGTCATTTTTGGAAACATATGTATAAAAAAATGTTACAATACCATAAAACAAATTTACATAGTTATAGATAATATAGAAAAAATACAATAAGGTTCAACCATTGAAATAATTTTAAAAACTCTTCAACTTTGTATAAATAGTTCCTTGTGAGAAAGTTCTTTTTATTATTTAAAAAGAATACCAAAACCAAGTAGTCACATTATTATAAATTTTCGATTCTTAGTATACTTCATCAAATAAAAATAGTTTTTCATCAGATAATTAGTTAGTTAAATTTGCTGTCAATATATTATTTCATCTCTTATGCAGTCTATTGAACAGTATAAATAACACTCATTATACCGATTTAACACATAATATTTTCCAGTATGTATTAGACTTTAGGCTACTTATTTATCAAAATATCTCTCTTTGTCACTTCTGTACATACATAATATATGTGATATATAAGAAACCTGTGTTATAATATGAACATTTACTTTGAAGAAAAGAAAATAGTCAATTTTGGATCCATCAAATTAGACAAAAAATTAATGTTTCATATTTCCCTTATTTTTATTATCAAAATCTCTCTCTTTTTCACTTCTCTACATAAATAGCATATTAGATATATAAGAAACTTACCAGATGCCTCCTAAACTGGTCAAGGCACAGAGAGGGAAAATTCACGCCCCCACAGCAAACCCCTCTCCCGCCATTGGAAGGGCATGGAACAGGAACCAATTACCCGACCTACCTGATGCAGGTTTTTCTAGGGTTTTCCCTGTATCACAGTTTTGGAAAATTGTTGGGTACGATGCTTAAGCTATAGCCTATAGCCTGGGGACCCTAGTTAACCCAGGCTACCTTGCTCTACCTCTCCACATCCCCCCTGTCAGTCCCTTTCCGAAACTCTAATAGGGGGGAGTTGCCGCTATGTGGATTACCATATATATATATATATATATATATATATATATAGCTTGTCTACACTTTCTTCTTCTTCTCCTATGTTAGAACCTGAACATTTACTTCTGAGAAAAGAAATTAGTTGATTTTACATATATCAAATTAGACAAAAAACACGTTGCATATTTCTCTTACATGTCTTTTTGTGTAATTTGTAGCGTAAGTAGAAAACAGTATTAAAATTTGGCCAAATGTGAAGGGAGAAGTAAAATTTGGTTTTTGGCAATTTATGTTTGCGTGATGTGAAGAAGAAAATAAAAATTATATCAATTTAACAGTAGAAATCTTAAAATTTTCAACATTGAATTGCGTTGTGGAAGAACTTTTTATATCTTTACATGGAGTGTAGATTTATAGAGTATTGACATTTGGACAGTGAATCAGTCATTCGTAACAGGAGGCTATAAGCTGCGCTTCTTCGAGTTCTTATACTTTATTCTTATACAAGTTCTTCATGGTTTCGCTTGACGCAATGTCCTTTTGCCAGTTGACCGTAATTGTGACGAATTAAGCCGCTCATTTGTAGCATAAAAATTAACAGTAGATCGGGGAGAGTCACGCCGTTTACTAGCGTTCCTATTACGGAGTTGTTTTCTAACTTATACCTGCTTTGATACATTTAAGTCAGGTATGTGAAAGAATTCCATCATTATTGCTGCATTAAATGACTTTTATCGTCTTTAATTAATAATGCGCGATTATTGTGCCAATTGTATGTAATTTTGAAACCAGAATGTGAATTATTGCCATATTGCAATCCAATCAATTAGTTTTTCCCTCGATCTTAATAAATATTACGCCAGAATAAACAACAAACTTTTATTTATAAAAATCGAAAATTACGCCATTTGATGAATTACACTGGATTAGATCGAATTATATATCTAAGAAAGAACACGTCTTACAGAATTAGTCATGACTTAGCATCAGATAGAAAAAGGTAATTATTCACGAATCAAATCTAATTGATTTAAGATGTAGTATGCTTCAAGGATCGGTTCCTTCGTTACTGTTGTCCATAATATATAACGTACCTTCCTCCACCCCAAGCCCATATCGTACTATTACAATTTGCTTATCTCTGCGAAAATTTTTGATACTTTACAACAGGAAATGATAAAAAAAGGCGAAATTGAAATTCATAACTTTCCCGGTGTAGTTTCTGTAGAAAACGTTCTCACAGTTTTCACACGCGTGTAACAATGATTACCACGTGATGTTTCGAAGACCAACAGCTATGACGTCCTTTTCCAAGAGCTGTTGGTCGTCGAAACATGGCGTGGTAATCACATTTGTACGTGTGTGGAAACCCGAAAACTAATTCTATAAAAAACTAGTTAAACCTAAACACTGAAACGTTAATTTTTTTTATGTACATAGCAAAAGCCCACTCAAGCCGTCAGGAGAAATGTTTTGTCAGAATATAGTTGTAAATTTCTGCGGAATACACTGTACTGTGCAGTTTATATCACAATAAAAAATCATTTATAGGAAAGATTAATAAACAGTACAAATCTGAAGATTCATTGTATTGGTCATTCCCACAATCATTTCAATAATAACTTGATGCCATAAACTTGAAATTAAAACATAATTTTGAGTTACTTATAAATCATAAATCTTGCAGATCAGTTGTGTAATTGTTTACTATCTCAATTGCAAATACCACCCTAGTAACAAATTAACTAATCCAGAAATGTAATCAATATTATATTAAAACTATACTGTATTTTATAATGATCAGTTTGAGGAATGTGCTTTTACCAAATTTGCAAGTATACCCTATTTTATAAATGAATGTTTTTTATTAATATTTTTAAAATAAATTATTGTACTCACTAGAAACAGTTAATGTTGCTTTTATCCCTTTCAGCTTATAAATCATGCCCATTGTACTGAAAAAATGTTGTTGTGGCATTTGTCTACGTACTGGCAGCATCATTATTGGAATCTATGTATTGGTATGTTTTTATAATGCAGAGATTATATATAGTAGTGAGACTATAACATCATAAATTCATTTTTATAACTTTCTGTGCTCTAGTTGCTCTATTCCTCCTCATGAGATAAAAATTAAAAAAGGCTATAGAATTTTAAATTAAATGCAACTCTCTATGCAAACAAAGAGTCTTCTTGATACATTAAATACATTTACAGCAAATAATGTGTTGGAGTAAATACTTTCAGACTCAATTTTTTCTATAATAAATTAGGCATTCTACAGCTGAGTCTACTATTGATCATAGATCCTTACATTATCTGTCCTTCTTGAAATTAGTTGTCATCATCTTTTGATTTTATAAAAAAGAAATAGCAACTATGATATTTTAAACTTTCTGTAAGATGATAATATATAAGGTATTATGTTTCCAGATAAATGGCTTATTTCAAACAACATCAGGGTCTGTTCAGTACTTTTTACCTGAAAACCTATCATTAAATGAAAGTGAGTAGAAATTAGAAATATGATGACATAAAATACTTTCTCACAATACATTCATGTATTCATCTTTATTCTGAGATTTTTTTATATTACAATTTACTTTGTAATACATATTCTTAGAAAAGAAAATTATAGTTGTCAAGTACTAATTTTTTAATGTTTTTCTCTTATTTTCAAGATGCCCAAATACTGCACTGTAAGGGTTAATATTTTACTGGTATTTTAATTCATGCGTCTTTTTCTAGCTGTTGATTTGGAAACATACTGGATGTCCTGGTTAAATGGTTAGTAACTAAACTGGTTATTTAATTTATTTCAATAAAACTTATTTATTTAAACAGTTTTGCCATTTACGAGTAGAATAATCAAATCACCTGTTTTAATAGGTGACACAGACGGGCCTCTGTCAATTTGTTCTGGACTGATCACAACCATTGGAGCAACAATTCTGTTAATAGGAATTTTTATGGTAACACACAAATTATAGCTTAATTTTGAATTGCAGTATTTAATGCAAATAAAATAAATAAATTGAAAAAGTGGATCTGACCGTATTTCATATGCTTAATGAAAGTAAAATTACCATAAATGTAAAGTTTTATATATAAAAAAATTCTGAACTGAATATTAATATCTATTATTTATTAATTATATATAATTTTAATCTCATTTTTAATTATATAAAAACTCTATTCTTATATGCTGACTGAACATTTCATTTTAACTATTTAGTAACTCAACATTTCTCATGTTCACATTCCTTAAGTTATATTCCCTTACATTTATTTCCATATTCATCCATTAAAATTCCTCATTTGTTATACACTGCATTCCAGTGAGTGTCAGATAACAATTATACTAATTTAGATTTGATTTTTCTTCTATTTGTTATATATCTTTAAATTCTTCTTTGAATGTCTCAATGTCCTTATACCTGCATATAAATTGAGTAGGACTAATTGACAACACTTCATGCTTCCATTTAACTGAAATGTTATTAAAATTTTATAGAACAGTGTGCATTTTCATTTACTCTCAATAATATGGGAATTGAACTCATACCTTAAATGTACATTTGCAGTTATGTTGTATTCTATAAAATTAATAAATAGTTAAGTGCTCACTCTTTTTCCTGTTTAAATATACTTTAATGTTTCATTTTCCAGTCAAAACCAAGATTGATACTGATGTTCATAATACAAGAGTCAGTATCAACAACTATCAGTTCTTTCCTAGTATTTGTGTCTGTTGGATATCATTTCTTCTTTGAAGATGAACCCTATGCAATTGCTTTGCTAGTATTTGGAGTGATTGATCTCAGTTGAGTGTATTTGAAATTTAATTTAAATATTTATTTTAATTTAGCATTTCTTTTCTAGTCAGATACTTTTTATATATGTTGTTAATTTGGTAGAGCTTGATAATTTTGCTACAAATAATTTAGTTATTAATGGTAAGAAATTTCAAGAATATATAATACAATATTGGTTATAACATATCTGACAACCTTTTGAAATTTATGAAAACATTATTTCAATTACTATTAAATCAAATATATAATGAAAACTCATTCCATACATTAGTAATTTTTTATTCCTTTATTTATAATTAATAACTAAAAATTAAATTAGTGATAGAAATATTATTCATTTACTTAATTATTCACATTTATCAGATTTTCTTTTTTGCTTACACAACACATATATTTTATTTATTCTTATAGGCACTTCATCTACAAATAATTTTTTCTTTTAATTTGTTGACAGGTTTAAATATTTACATTATTCTAGTTCTGTACAATTATTACAATCTCTGTGCTGTGAAACTTCCAGGAGCCCATTTCAAAGCCTAAATTTTAGAAGAAAGAAATGTGATACAAAAAGGAGAGTATGTTTTTATATACAGACGGGGAAACATCCATTTTTATTTTACTGCTTTATATAAAACCTTCAATACAATTTTTTAATGTAGTTGTTATAACTTAAATAAATTTTAATTAAAACATTTTTTTCCTAAACTTTCTATATAAGAAAAGTCATTTAACTTGTTAGTAAACCCACTGTGATTTAATAATATATTCTGACTATGAAGACAACTTATAAATAAACAACAGCCAATCAGAAAAAAAGTTATTTATTTATAGTCATTTATTCTACAATGCCCATAATTTGACAAGACTAAAAACTGCTTTTGCTACTCCTTACCATACAAGTTTTCATTTCTGTTAAGTTGCAGCAACATATAAACTTAATTTCAAGATTTGAAAAATTACTGACTCATTAAAAAAGGTTTCCTAGTTTTCACGTTTATGTATATTTATATTTAAGTAAGAAAACACACACTTTTATTTCTTCAAGACTTTAATGAGAAAATTGTTGTGATGACTTAAGTGAAACAATGTAGAATTGTTGATAGTGACATTTGTTTTGTATCATAAAATTGTCACAGGAATTTGACCATCAGATTTTCAATTTGGATTCAAAAAAAGGGTTTAGAAAAGACAGTAAACACCCTATCATAATGTTACCTAAAAATAACATTTAAAATAATGTTCAGTCATACAACAGTTTTCATGGGCTGTGAAATTTGTGATGGATATACTCCTGAAAATATTAGTAAAGTGATTTCTTAAAATCAGACTAATATTTTAAGCAATGGGGCTGAATTCTTCAAACTCATTCATACAAAGAAAAACAGCTTCAGTTAGTTAGGAAACTATTTCTAGTAATTTCCAATAGATGAAAGTCAATTTCATTTAATCACTGGGGAAGAGAGATGATCACTTTGTTTTATGGATAATGTCTAGAGAAATTCAAGATAGTTTTGGAGGCAGTTTAAGACTGACATATTTAGGAAGATTTGAGTGTTGTAAATAAGTTTATAAAAAAATTTATATAGTGTTCAAATAAAGGAAAATTTTTGGAGATTTTTACAGTTCTTATTGGAAAGGACAACTCTACACTGAGAGCATAAGTTAAGACCTCAACCAATACAACAAACATGTGGACTGTGAGAATATGCCATTAAATAATTTAATTCAACAAAACTGAACACAAATTTAAGTGTCAAAAAGAAAATGCAATAAGATGGTTTAACAATTTGACAAATTTCTCTGGGCATTTTTATTTTATGCTTCATTTATGTTATCGACATTATTGAACTAGTTTCCTTTAAACTCACATTTAAGTTTCTGTAAAATGTTAATGGAGTGACACATCTCATACTATTGACTTAAATTTGAACAGTTTTAAGTTTAATGTTACGTTTGAATTAAGTTCCAGGGTTTTAGACAAAGTATTTAGCAAGTCTTGCTAAAGTGATTGGATAAAAAGTGCAGTGTAACACTAGTGATACTTAAGATTTCCATATTCAATGTTAGCTGTGAAAGTTTTCAAAGGTCTGCCACAAATTTGGAAAATAAAATGCTTCACCTTGCAGAAATTGAAGGTATGAGTGGAATAAATTTGAATTAAGATCTCACCATAATTTCATGTGTAATTTCTTCACAAATACAGCTTTAACCAAAGCTAAGCTTTGCCAGAGAAATAGGAAAATTCAAAAACAAATATTTTACTTTTGATAATTTAAACTAAAGAACAATTGATCCAGTTCCACGACTGTCAGAAGACTACTAGCACTTATCTAAACCAGTCAAGTCACTGAATTTGTGCTGCATTAGCTACCTTCATTTCTAATAAGTGTAGCATCCCATAACAGCACTTGCTCAATCCCCATCTGAGGGAATTTTGGTTCATAATACAAGTCCAACAAAAAACAATGAGTGACAAAAAATAAAAGTGAATACTGGAAGAACTGAGAAACTAAAGAATAAGATGAAGAAAGGAAGAAAGTAGAGATACAGCAGAGAGAAAATCAACCAATACAAAATAACTTACAAGAAACCTAATCTGTCTGGTTTACGTTCTACTTCTTGTACTTTTATTTTTACTTATATTATATGGTTGCATAGTACAAAGTCTGGAGTGTGTTAAGGTCTTTAACTGGTCAGAATACCTGATTATACGAGAGATAATGGAGAAAAGATCATTTGAGTACCGATGTAGCCACTAAAGCACCCTTCAGAAACACAGGAAGTGACATTGTGTCAAGGTGATACTTGTCATCATTTACAGAGTGTTTGTATGTATAAATACTATAACAAGTACTTACCTATGTATGCAAAGTATAGTTAAATGAATAGCTTTTCATTATTCTTTTCTATTTACTTACTTCAATCTTAAAATTCTCACATGGTCACATGCACTGTAATCATACTTATTTTTCATCCCTTCCATTTATTTATTTTAATCATACATTTCTGTACATAATTTTTTAGATCAGAGATACAAGCTTAATTTTTATCAGGAGTAAGTGGAAAGTTAGTGCATTGGATCATGTGAAGGAAAGAAGAGTGCATGTGTGTAATGTGCAGGGATACATGGGAGATTAAATTCTCATCACCTTCCTTTTCACTTGCTGTCACACGACTTCTCCACACTCTGTCCCGAAGCATTCTGTTTGCAAGCACACCTGCTCTCCTCTGTAACAGAATCAAATCTCAGTTACAGCTAAAGCCTAAATTTTGTTTATAACCTTATAACTATATCAATTGCTATTAGTTTTAGTCCATTTACTGTGAATTATAATTCATTAATGATTTTTCAAATTGGTGATTCTCTACAGTGTTCTGAAAATGTCACCTTTGTCCTCATCAGAGACACAGCACTGGCATCCTTCAGGACACTTGCAGTCTGCACCACAGCGGCCAATCTCACCACAGGTATCTGAAAAAACAATGAATGGCAAAAAATAAAAGTGAATACAGAAAGAACTAGGAAAAGAAAGAATAAGTTGAAGGAAGGAAGACAGTAGAGATACAGCAGAGAGAAAATCAACCAATACAAAATAACTTACAAGAAACCTAATCTCTCTGGTTTACATTATACTTCTTGTACTTTCATTTTTACTTATTTGTTTTCTCTTTGTTGTGTGTCTACCATGTTCCTTTCTTCATTTAGTTATTTTCCTTCTCTTCTCAGTTCTTCATCATCTTCTTCTCAGACAATTGAATACACAATCAATACATATAATGTAATTACCTCACCAAAACTAGATTAAATGTGAATACAGGTTCAGAAATTGAGCATGCTACAACAACAAAGTAGAAAATAAAAAGTTAACATTGTTTATTATTTACACTTTGATATTTCATCCTCAGATTGAGTGAACCAACACTTTGATAAAATATCAGAACAATCACCAAATATTCAAACATGGTATGGTAAAACGGTAAACAACAATCGTATTTGCAAAGTAAGAATGTAATATGAAACTGATACACACCATAAGTGACTGAGGAACTAAATACCACAAAAGGTGTGAAATCAAACAAAAAACAATGACCCTCTCACTTTAGGTCTCGATGAGTTGAGTTGTGTTGTAACTTGATACAGAATATAAAACGAGGAGTGGGAAAAGTTTGGTAAATACACAGTCTAATGTAACTATATAGCTGCAGTCCTTCTCAATTTTTTCCAATGTGCCTACTACTTTCAATATGCTTCGATATTCTGAAATGTTCTTCTTCCTGTTATTTTTACAAGTCTTTCAACTGCCTTCTCCCATTCATATTACTATTGTATGATCCATCAATCCATGGAATAGTTAATGATCAAGTTAACCATGCAATGAATCATTAGAGAGGGGGAAAAAAACAACAGATTAACCAGTGCTCATAAGCAGTGGTCATAGAAATATAAAGTGGAGCAGTCAGGATGAATATTTTTAGTGAGCAATATTACTCAAAGCCATAGTATGGTTTCAGTTCCAAAAATTTCAATGTAAAATGTAGGACCCATAACAAAAACAGTAGTTTTTATTTCTAAATATGACAATAAAAAACTGAAACAAAATATATCAGCTGGAATAAGTTTCCTATTCATCGAAAAATTGAAGCATCATAAAGTGTTAAAAGTTACAGATTAGTGAAGTGTTAAATAGTTCAATAAACTAAAATAATGTGAATATTAAAATAAGTGTTTATCTTCAGAGAAGAGCATTTTTAAAGGCAATTTATTAAAATTTATATAAGTTGGAAAATGTTATGAGGTCAAATTAAATAACACATTTGAATAGGAAACAGAGACAGCAAGATTGAAAGGTCTGAACTGTGTGCTGGTCAGGCACTTTCCTGATTAAAACGCTTGAAAATTTTATATATTTTTACTCCTTAACCTGACTGGACCAACTGTTGATTTCAGGTAAATCGACTTTAATGTTATATGTACTTTTATTTATTTTTGATTCCAATTTCTGTTTTCTTTGCAGCTGCCTGCAAATAGTAGCCTTAATTGTTTTCTACGTAAGTCCACATATTGATAGTTAGACTGTAGGAATGCTGAGATAATCATGACACCAATTTAATGATTCTATCATGTCAATTTCTGACAATTATTTTGCCTGTTGAGATGTGCTTGTTTGATCTGGGGTAAAAAAAAATACCTATGTAAGGGTGTTGGATACCTTGTGTGAACCTGAGGCAACATAAACTTGAAGTATGTGACTTTTGTTGATTTCAAAATTAAGTGTAGGCAATTCGAAGAATTTTTCAATGTAGTTGAACATTTATTTATCAAAACAGAGGAGAGAGATTTCTAAAGTATAATATCACTGGATGAGATAAAGTGTAATAATAGCAATGATGGGATAGTTTTATCATTAGTTGCAGGAACGCAGAAGGTAAGAGATAATATCTGAGATTACCGGTGGAGAGTAGGAAAAAGAGCAGTTAACATTGAAGTATTATAAAGGAGGAGAACATATTGGAGTAAAAAGGAGGTGATAAGAAGCAGAGAACATGATCGTCCAGAAGTAATCACATCACCATAGTCTTTAAATGACATAATCTATCTTGAACAGCTGATCAATTGACATTACCAAAACAAATCAGGATTTGTAAACATATGTTACCAATAGTATCAGTGTCCCCCATGACACCTTCAAATGAACGGTTATGAGCTCATTAGTTAATTTAATAAATAGAGATGCAAATGTGACATAACTTATGAATATACTAGTATGTTTTAAATGTTTTTGCTGAATCTGTTGGGACACTGGCCAGTTTGCTTTCATATCCTCCCCTTTTTATATCGTTACTCCTTTAAGAGATTTGGCACGCTGTGGCATAGCTGATGACTTGTACTAGAACTTTCTTTTATTTGCGTAGCCTTTGTCTTTGGGAGATTGTCAATCCGGCCACCTGTGGCTGGTGCCGGGCCCCGGATCGATACTAACCTTGGCAAGTCTCGCAGGCGGGCGAAGGCATCGCTGCTGCAGCTGTCTGTCTGTCTGTCGATATCCCCGGGGCCGTGGGGCTTCTTATACGCCACCCCTTCCCTCCCCTACCAGAGCAGGGCGCAGGCTCCGTGATCCATGGCACTAGGGACACCTACGTGGCTGGAGTATTAGGTGCACATAGTCAGAAAGCGCGGAAGGGGAATGCAATTAAGCTGTCCCTTGGAAATCCGTACGCTTTTATATTTCTAATTCCACGACACAGACACAGACAAAACTTCGTCATCGCTATGGCTGGAATATCTACAACGGACACCTTCCAGCTGCAGACAGTATCAAATAAAGCTAGTCGGTGTTTGTGTGCGAGAATTATGTCGCTTTCGGCTGAATTATAATAATATTGCGCCTATTTGTTCTGACTCAAATTGTATTGAGGTAATTATTTTTTCGTTTATTTTGTTTTATTTCTGTCCAGCTTCTTGAGGCTGATGTTTTTTTTGTTCCTTATGTTCAACACAGCACTTTGCTTTACGGAAATTTAAAACCAGTGCATTTTCAACATTTAGATTTAGATTTATTATTCATTCCATTAGTCCTCGGTCGAGGAAATAGGATACGTCATAATATAAGATAACACGAAAAGAATAATTATTACAAATATACAGTTTTAAAAATAAACATTGTACTTTACCAAAAAATATATATATTTAAAACTACGTTAAAGATATTAATATGACAGTAATTAGTAATTAATCATTATTTCTGACGGAAAAAAACTAATGTCACGTGACATTTTCCACATCACCAAACCCACGTCACGTCTTCGCAGTTCTACAACAACATCATTTGTGGCTTGGCTCTTGATTTGTTTTACAATGTTGTTTTTATTTTGCCTTTACTTTTATTTATTCAGTTGTTTTGTAAAAATTAGAGTGACGATGGAACTGTGGGTCTTCGTTTCTGCTTTGTCGTCGACCGTTTAAATGGTTTCCATAATGTGACATATTGAAACATCGAACTCAGACTGTAACATTGTTCACTCTCCTTCTCAATCAGAATGCTTACATATATGATTTATTTATTCCAGTCAGGCCCTTAATTTGTTGTTTTTTTTAGAAAATTTGCGTCATATTTAGAAAGGAAAGAACAATATATTGCAAATTATTTTAGTACTTCGTATTGTTAAATGACAACGTTACTGCTCAAGACGTACTATTCCCTATAATTGGTTTCCGACTACATGCTGCTGAATTTATCTTCTCGGTGTAAGTTACATCCGTTATCTTCCTCAGCGGGACAAAGGTCTCGTCTGGCCACAGTGGAGGACATATCATCAAATTCGCTTCAGCAGCAATTGATAGGGGGTTATAAACCAGTATTCTTCTTAGAAAACGGTTAACAAGTACAATGACGTGTATAATATTACAAAATAGAAATATGATAACTTTTACTCGCTCCGAAACATGCCAGTAAGAGCTGACGTGGTTCATAGCGAGAACTCTTATTAACCATTCATGACGCTAGGAATTCCATTTCTCAAACCACTTCGCGAAGTTACGTTCGCAAGGAGTTTGCACATTAAATTGGTAGCCTTATCACTGTAGCTAGTTGTGTAATGACGTAATGCTGAGATATATCGAGCACATAATTCCGAGGTGTAAATAAACCCAGAAGCAGTACTCGGCGATGAGTGTCTGCGAAGTACTGAAGCAGACAGGTAATTAGCTGCTGTAGTAATTACCTTGCTCGTGACTAAGACGAACTTAATTGTCGACCGTATACGAGTCCGCATTCCTTCAAGGGTTGGAGGGAAGGTCTCACTAGTATGAGTATAAATAGGATATTCAATGACCGCTAAGCAACTAGTTCGCCAACTTAATTGTCATACATATTTAGACTGTCTCGAACCGCCATATTAATTTTGAGAAAACGTGTGACCGTCTCGCCGAGCCTGCACCGTGCCTACGTTCGCGGACTTTACTGTCACGACGTAGTAGACGACGCAATAGACGGAGAATTCACCAGCTTTAATATCGCAGCCCAGCTATGCTTAGAATTGGAATTCCGATCAAGTCAATACGAGAGGAATTCAGGGATGAAATGAAGGCAAGGAAGGTATGGCGAGAACAATAAATAAGACACGCGTGTAGAAGGAAAACAAGAGAGAGCGGTGCTTTAATTTTTCCTTAATTTTTTTTTGTGAGTGTGACAATGAGAGCAACAGACATGAGAAATGTTATTTTTTTTTAAAAAAAAAAAGTTCCCAAATTCTTTCCGGGACATTCAAAGAAAAAAAGGCAAAAGTATGACAGTGGTGCTCGTGCAAATCTTTTTTTTTTGTTTTTTTTTCCTTTGCATGAATTTGGTGGTGCATCTACATGATGGTAATGAAGATCTTTGGCTACTCTTGAATGAAGGTGTCCGGTGTCATCAACTCATCCTCGCGGAATCTGGAAATGAAAGGACGGCGCACTAAGTCTTACTTCAAATGTATACTGAGTATTGCGCTAAAATCTTAAACTAAAGGAATAACGGGCAAAATATTAAAAGTGTGAAGCCAAACTACAAACAAATGGTAAAAAGAACGAATCACAATAGAGAAGAAAAATGCATCAAAATAATAATAAAGAGCATTACAAATTTAGAACAAAATGAGATAGACAAGAAAATATAAAAATTTGGCAACGAGAAAAATTTAATATACAAAGGAAAAATTATATCAGGCTAGAAATTCAAGGCAGACCACAAATTACAATTGTAAAAGTAATATATTACTAAAATAAAATAAAATTAGTTTTCCATTCAAACGTACGACAAAAAAATTGAAAAGATTTGTCAAAACCACTAGAAAGGTGAAAAAGTATCAAACAATAATAATAAATACTGGAAGAATTGCAGGAAGAAACTAAAAAACAGAGGCGGAATAGAAAAACTTATTGAGTGCGTAAAAAAATAAGCGTATCAGAAGTTAAAGTTCATGAAATCATTAAAAACGAATTTATTTTTGTGTTGCAGAAGTGGGAAAATTTTGGGTATTCATCAACAAATTTTATAAAACAAATAATTAATTTAACAGTATTTCACGGTTTATGCAATACGGTAATTGAATTTCCTTTCGAGATACCGAAGTAGTCAAAATATGAAGATAAAAAGTGATAATTTCACACAAGTATTGCTCGTTCAATTATAAAAATTATCTTACCTTTATAAATAATAATAAAATTTGTTGGCCATTCAGCCAGATAAAAACAACTAGTAAGTTAATATAATTAATAAGAAGACATTAATATATAAAGAAATAATTTATTTAAGACATTTCGTGCTTGGATTAGAACCTCTTCAGTTTATAAAAATTTCCATCAAGAACATCTAAATAATTATTGATAAATTAAATAATGGCAACAAACTTTAAATCTCTTCATTACCATTTAAACATTTCCATTTCAGATTATAATGTCTTAATTTTAATTTGTTATATGTCAGTCATCGTGGATCGAACTTAAATGTCGTGAACAATGAAATCAAGTAAAAGTTAAGAAAACGATTGAAATTGACAAATCATTTATGAATATCCATAATTAGTAATTTACCAATTAAAAGTAGAGTAAAAAATTAGTAAATAAAAATTTTAAAATAAAATTATACAACAAAAATTAACACATTAATTAAAGAGTCTTACAATCAAAATAATATGAATCATAAATCAATAATTTTTTAGATGTTCTTGTTGGAAATTATTATAAATTGAAGAGGTCCTAATCCAAGAACGAAACGTCTTTGATAAATGATTTCTTTAAAAATGAATGTCTTCTTCGTTTTATTCAATTTCTAATTGTTTTTCTGATCCTGGATGCCGATCAAATTTTATTAGTATAGCTCGTTCACTCTTCACTATCAATTGCTCAGTTTACATGTTACCAAAATCTATGTCTGTATATTGATGGAAAAATAGCGAAGGTCAGAAATGAGATAAAAACAAACTACGACACGTGGAAAGAAGGAGAGTTGAACAAGAAATTAAAAATCTGGCCTACGGAAGAAATAAAAACGTAGATAGTGTAACTGAGGTTTACCTGGGATGTTACTTGGTTGCAGATCCTTTGGTTCCACAGCAGGAGCAGTTGTTGCAGGTACATGAGGAGCCGCACTTGCATCCGCTGCCCTGGGCTGAAAATATACAAATCAATTAGCAGAAGAAACAAAATACTACGAAGTAACAGTTTGAATGGAAGTGAAGTGAACAAAACCTGAACGAAGTTGCATCGTATGAAATTGTTTCTTAGAAATGAAAGTATAAGTTTGAGAATGCGCGTTCGCTTCCTGATACTCACTGGATCCGCAGCATGGGTCAGGCATTGTTGGCGTAGACGTGGAGTAGACAACTGACGTGAAGAAGCAGACAGGTGGTGCTCGACTACGAGACTGGTGCCGGGGTTTGCGAGACGTGGCGCATTTATAGGGACCGTGGTGCCGTGCGCAACCGGAGCATGCGCAGTAGGCGGGCCGTGCGCAAGGAGACGCGACGGCGGCGAAACACAGCTGCGACCGCACAGGCCAATTCCTTCTCGTTAGCGGGCGGATCTCATGCATTGGTGCATAACAATCCCCTTGATGAGGTGTGGGGAGCCAAAATCGCTTCAATTTTTTTAGGCGTTTCACATACCAGACTCGCAGGTAGAGTGCTCGAAAAACGGTGCGAGGCGGTAAGAATTTTGCGCGTCGAGTCGTAGGTGACAAATTCATGTATACAATATCACGAAAAGGCTTGCATAAAATTCATACCAATATTAACGCTAGGGAAGAAGAAAAATAAGCCATCATAGGATAATATTATCGAAGAAATTAAAACAGAGTTTAAATCTGAAGCAAAACTTTCTCTTCCCCTCGATATAAGTATTGACAGATTTAGGAAAACATAAACAATGGCATGTATAAACAGTTCTCGGAGCGACGTTTCGATGACTTGTTCTGTCATCATTTCGACAGAAGTTTTTTTTTTAGATGTAGACAGGCTATGTATAGGATAACCCACATAGTGGCAACTCACCTCTTATAGCATAGGAAACGGATTTGAAAGGGGGGATGCGGAAGGGTAGAGGAAGGCAGCCAAGGGTTAACTAGGGCCCCCGGGCTATGGTTTAAGGATCCTACCCGGCAATTCGCCCCAATGTGATGCAGGTAAAACCCTAGAAAAACCTGCATCAGGTATGTCGGGCATTTAAAACTTGTCCCACGTCCTTCCGATGGCGGGAGAAGGGTTTGCTGTGGGGTCGCAGCTTTCCCCTCGCCGTGGCTTGACGGGTTTAGAAGGCAGCTGGCCGACTATTCCAATAGGAATAGCGGACAACTCTTACCGCATGCCCAAGGTCTGTGACCCCGGAACATAAACCTTTCAAAACAGGTGCCTCGGCATGTGGAAACCTTAGTTCAAAAACCAGAGAGATGTGAAGGCATCCCCAAAGGTAGCCTCCTCCAGAGCTCTCTGGGAAGGTTCACCTGCGAGAGAATTTCTCGCAGGCTTCCTTGGTCGACAGAAGTTTTTTTTTTTTTTTTTTTTTGTAACAGGCTACATGAGGGTGATCCACATGGTGGCAACTCCCCTTTAATAGCATAGGAAGGGATATGAAAGGAGGGGATGCGGAAGGGTAGAGGAAGGTAGTCAAGGGTTAACTAGGGCCCCCGGGCTATATTTTAAGGATCCTGCCCGGCATTCGCCTAAAGAAATGGAGGGAAAACCCTAGAAAAACCTGCATCAGGTAGGACGGGCATTGGGTACTTGTCCCACGCCCTTCCGATAGCGGGAGAGGAGTTTGCTGTGGGGACGCAAATCGAAACGTCGCTTTATGTTAATTCTACTCGGTTAAAAGTACGAGAATAAACAAGTCACCGGAAAAAAACAACTTCAATCTTTAGACAAGAAAATACGGATAGTGGGATAGTAACATCAATCGAAAAATTGTAAAAATTTTATAATGTTTCAGTTTGAAGTTGAGCATATTATTTTCTTAAAATTAGAGACATACTTGAGTATTGTGTCTTTTTTTAATATATCCCATTCTGAATGTAATCAGATAAAGTGCATAAAGCACTTTAATAGAATAAGATAAAGTACTTGTGTCTGGATTGTTTCGGTCTTTCACTCACTCCCAGTTTGTGTCGCTCCCCCCCCCCCCTCTCTCTCTCTCTCTCAGAGTACCTTTGACTGTCTTCTGAATCGAATAATCTGCCGTGTGATTGGGATAGGTAAAAATAAAACAGAAAACAAGTCCTAGTTTCGAATAGGAATCTTCTCGACTAAACCAGTAAGATTCGTGCTCGATGGAAACCCATTTTATGGGGAGGAGAATTACAGAGAAATTGCAATTTGCTTGTATTTACGATGAAACACCGTCCTTCTAGCAGGTCAAAGACTTTGCCTTATCAGGGAGATTATTTTTTGCCACATTCTTGTAATACAGGAAACGGATAAGATTTAAATTATTTTTCATGTTAATGTGTAATGAACAAGTAGGAACTGAGCACAGGGAAGAGCTTACCTTCTTTAATGTATTTCTCATTTAATAATTAAAACACTTGATCGGGGGAAGTGATCGGAAATTTCTCCTCGGAAGAAATAGTCCGAAGGACATAATATTAATGTTATTCTTTTAATATTATATGTTGTGTATTTTTCAAAAAACTGTTATTATTATTTCAACTTATTTTATTATATCCTAAATGAAGCCTTTCATTCAAGTAAGACACTTAAAAAATTATATTTCAAATAAACTCTGAATAGGGAACCAAGGTTGAGGAGCATCGATGCGACTGCCACACTGCGAGGGGGGAAAGAAATATAGTTCCTAAAGGAAACTAGCGGCCCTGTCTCCCGACGTGGCCGTGGATGTGGTCTGAATAATTACTGCGAAGAACATGGGGATTGGATGCCACTAGGATGGAAACGAAACTCTTACTACGGAGTATAGATAATTATGCTTGTGTAAGATTCCAGATTATCTTCGAGGCAAGAAGCGTTGTTTTCATATCCGTATTGTTTTCTTTCTTCCATTGGTCTCAGATAACAGAGAGAGAGAGAGAGAGAGAGAGAGAGAGAGAGAGAGAGAGATGCGATCGAGTGGCAATGGTTTTTGCACACGGCACTCTGTGACGTCACGGCGGAGCGCAAACCTACACTCGGTCAACCGCGTGATAATTAAGTCCGTGCCTCCTACTACATAATCACTATGTGCGTTACACTATCGACTAGAGTATAGCTCAGCTCTTGAGAGAAACCTTCGGCGGGCAGACACGGGTTCAAAGTCGTGACAACCGAGTCAGCGAACTCGCTCCAGATTGCTTAACTGACGTAGTGGCTAGCAATTAGCCGGCGTGTTGCCGGTGACATCGAAAATACGATAATATTGCCGGACACAAAAGTTCCCAGACCTAACCTGCAGGTTAGCACAGCCAATCAGCGGTGTTATAAATTAATATTAGACTGTGATCTCTGTGTAAAATTTTTCAGTATTCCACTTATATAATTGGTCAAAAAAACTATTTAATTAATAAATTAAGTTCGCTCAAATCTTTTTTGAAGGCGATGGACTATACATGGTGATCGCCTAATGAAGAAAGATGGTTGGCAAGCAACAATCAACAAATTTGGCATGTTTTTTTTATGAAGAAGTCTAAAACAAGTTTAGATAATTGAAATAATAATAAGAAAAATTAATTTCTCATTTTTAAAATTAATATTCAACAAATCAAGAGACCTCGCCTGTAATACATTAAAAAATTCATTTAATCCTTCCACTAAACCTACGAATATTTCTCGAACGCTGTGCAAAATTGAACAATCGGATACTCTGATTAAATATATCAAATATTTCTAGAAGTCTCCTGTCGCTAAGAATCGAAAGGTGATCGTTATTGCGTTTCTCATCACCGTGACATTTTTCTCGATCATGGGCCTAATTTTTTAAAGCAAATATTCAATGTCGCCCTTCGACAATCTGTGGAAGTTTTTAAATAAATGTCAAGAATTAATTCGTCGCTTAGATTGTGAAGCGTTTCTGGTTTGTTTAAATGAGGTAAAATCAAGATTCTTCTCTTCTTTAATTAATTGAATTTTTTTATCAATTAATTCATTCATTTTCGGCCATTATTATTGTGCTACGTGTACGCGGGAAATGCTCGGGCTACACTGTGGCCGGAATATTGCTGGCAACATATTGCCCGGCCATACTTGCCGGCAACACATTGCGGGGACATAGTTTCCTATAATTTTTGTTGCTCGTTTACGAGCCCCTTTATAAATGGATCGACAAGAACTGATAATAAATTTAATATACATATTACAACGAAAGAAACAAGCTTATCTGAATCTTACAACGGTAAAATTACGAAAATAATAAATTAAATAATACTCGCTTTCGTAGTGTTGAGACACTATTAGGAGGGTCGTGTCTCGAAAACATTTAGCGTGAATTTTGAAATAATTGTTGCTCCGCCAAACTTAAATAACGATGTTTATTATAAACGTCAGTTGTAGATGAACTCTTCTAACAGTCATTACACAGTTAGTATTTCAAGTCTATGAAGAGAACAGTGGCAAGGAACGTTCAAACGAATTGCCTTTTTTCTTTTCATTTTATTGTCAACTACCTAGATCAGGAAATTTCGTGAGTTTCCTTTAGTAATTAAAATGAAAAAATTTACGTCTTATTGAAAATAATGAATAACAAAGATATCCAATTCAGACAAAAAGGGTAATATAAATACCACACAGTGTTTCTGGGATCCTTGTTCCTTTCTTCAGGTGCGAAGAAGAGTCTGGAGAAACACAACTGCGTTTGTCACTCAAAGGCTTTTGAGTGTTGTCAACTGACAAGTGCAGTTGTGTTTCTCTAGGCTCTTTCTTAGCACCTGACGAAAGGGACGAGGATCCCAGAAACGTTGTGTGGTATTTATATTACCCTTTTTGTCTGAATTGGCTATGTGTCTTATCCTTTAGTAATTATCATACTATTACAAAAAAGCCTATCTCAGATGAAAAATTACTATCATTATCCTACATTTTGAGTTTTCTTATCACGTCTGAGCATCAAAGACATTAAACATTGCATAACTGAGTGTGATGCTATAAGTAACATTATTTTTCACGTTCCAAAACTTTTTAGCTAGCTGTTCTGTGTTATTTTTTTTTCCGTATCACTTTCAGTTAAGACCTTCCAGGTAAGGATAATGACGTCACGCAGTCGTTGCTACTTGTTACGTAAGAAGTAAATTACGGAACTCCGTGCCGTGAGTTGGCCGTAAATATTTCTACTACTACTACTATACGGTGTAGAGACAGTTTTTCTCTCTCTGTCTTTGCCTGGCTGTTCTTAGTTGAAGATTCGATTTATGTAAGGGTCAACGGCGACAAGACACGTCAATAACGCTCACCTCATAAAGAAATCATGGTAGCTGCAGACAACCTGCAATAACAACGGGAATTTTCAGCGAGAAAAAAGTCTACAAACGAACACAGGCAAGGCAAGTGTGGCAAGGAAAATATAAAAAAAAATTGTAATCGAGTCTCGGTTAGTTATCAAGATAATAACTGTATTATGTCCCTGCTACTTGTAACAGGTGTGTGTTCCGAGTTTCTGAACAGAACATGGGCAGAGTTCGACCTGGCACGATGCAAGAATGTTAACTCATACACTCACACATTTCAGCTTAAAGACTCCGTTAGCCCTGACGTCACCGCGACCACAGGTAATAAGTGTAATGACCCACTGAGGTAAATATTATGGCCGAATCGCAAGCTGCGTCACATCGGAAGGAAATCTGAATCACGACCTTGGAGCCTTCGGAATGTCGTGGCAGTGACGTGACGCCATCGGCAATTAAGCGAGACACTTGTGTGTGATTGTGTGTTGCATCAGCGGCAGACGCCAGCTCAGCAGTCAGCATCGCTCTCCACGATCTTCAGCTTGCAACACCCAACGGGAAGCAGAAATAAAAACATATAAGGTGACACGAGATAAAGGCAGGCCAGCATGACGCATCTCCCTCTCAACACTTCTTTTGTGTGCAGTTGTGAATTATGTCTTTCGTAAGAATACATAAAATTTAACTTCAATACGTGCCCAACGATAACTACTCGCACACAAGAGAATATTATATCTATACATATATAGACAGATAGATACATACAAATAACATGTAGGAGAGATACGAAGGGGCTGCCTTTGGGTATGCCTTTTCCTCTCCGTTTTTGAACTAAGGTTCCCACAAGCCGAGGCACCTCGGCCTGTTTTGAGAGGTGTATGTTCCGGGGTCGCAGACCTTGGGCATACGGTAAGAGTTGTTCGCTATTCCCATTGGAATAGTCGGCCAGCTGCCTCCTAAACTGGTCGAGGCACGGAGAAGGGAATGCTGCGTCCCCACAGCAAACTCCTCTCCCGCTATCGGACCCGACCTACCTGATGCAGGTTTTTCTAGGGTTTTCCCTGCATTTCTTTAGGCGAATGCCAGGTAGGATCCTTAAAATATAGCCCGGGGGCCCTAGTTAACCCTTGGCTTCCTTCCTCTACCCTTCCGCATCCCCCCTTTCAAATCCCTTCCTATGCTATTATAGGGGAGTTGCCCAAAGTGGATTATCCTCATGTAGCCTGTTGCCCTAAAAAAGAAAACATACATATAACCTCTCTCCCGATATCGGAATGGCGTGGGACAAGTACCAAATGCCCGACCTACCTGATGCAGGTGTTTCTAGGGTTTTTCTTGCATCACTTTTAGGCGAATTGCCGGATAGGATCCTTAAACTATAAACCGGGGGCCCTAGTTAACCCTTGGATACCTTGCTCTACCTTTCCGCATCCCCCCTTTCTCTCCCTTTCCTATGCTATAAGAGGGGAGTTGCCACTATGAGGATTACCCTATACATAGCCTATCTACACCTTCTTCTTCTACATAAACTCCGAGCTGCAATTTTATCTCGTTTTAAGAAGGGAGATGAAAATATATTTAACCAAAGTATGAGGATATAATGCAGGTTATTTAAAGCACTTTTGAGAACCAAGACGCAAAGATTCAGGTTTTGCAGTGAAACGGAAACTCCTCAGACAAAAATAGAGACCAGTATATGATAATTAAATGTGGGAGAGTAAATTTCAATGAACAAAATTAGTAATAAAATGCAAGCTAAAATTGTGAGTGCTGAACGCGTGTTTCTTTTAGAGTGACAGGCTGCATGAGGATAATCCACGTGGTGGCAACTCCACTTTAATAGCATATGAAGGGATTTTAAAGGGGGGATGTGGAAGGGTAGAGGAAGGTTTCGAAGGGTTAAGTAAGGCCGCGGTCTATTGTTGAGGGATCCTACCCGATATTCGCCTAAACGTGATGAAGGACAAACCCTAGAAAACCTGCATCAGGTATGTCGGGCTCTTGGTAGTTGTCCCACGCCCTTCTGATGGCGGGGAGGGGACGCAGCATTCCCTTCTCCGTGCCTCGACCAGTTTACGAGGCAGCTGGCCGACTGTTCCAATGGGGAACAGCGAACAACTCTTACGGTATTCCCAAGGTCTGGGTTTGTGGAAAACCTGAATTCAAAATCAGAGAGAGAGAAAAAGGGATCCCTCTCCGTCTCTTCAGAAACGTTTTATCTGCGAATGGGTGGTTATCCACTAACAGCTAGTTACGTTTAGTACACATTCGACGGCTTCGAGAGAGTTTCATAAATATCACGAAATCGTGACCCACAAAGGTGTGCGATGCCAATAGTCATAAAACTGTACGTCATCGGTATTAATTAAAACAGTGGATAACAGCTGTCTCACT
Organism: Zhengitettix transpicula; assembly: GCA_037074705.1. NCBI lineage: Eukaryota > Metazoa > Arthropoda > Insecta > Orthoptera > Tetrigidae > Zhengitettix > Zhengitettix transpicula. The sequence continues at coordinate 74,416,251 of CM073593.1, forward strand.
GGGGGCGAGATGTGTTTTTCTTGATACCTATAATTCCTTTATTAGCTGAAGATTAAAATAGTACGTGAGTGACTGGCGTTATTGGATCGGTTCTGAGAGAAATGAATAAAGAGGGAAATCAGACAGACAGGCGATTTAAGATAATTTAAACAAAGTAAGTTAGGAATCATTGTATTAGAAAGTTCTGAGGTTAATAAGTACGAAAATCCTCACTGTCGTCAGCTGCAGACGAGACATCGCCAGCACCTGTTTTTGTTTTTGAAGACTACAGCCAATCGCAGGCATCACACAACTATTACACCGTTTAATTACGCATCATTGACTAACCAGCAGAAGGTTCTGATTCATTTAATGACCCTCCTTCTGATGGTGGAGATTATTTCACATGTTATACTCCTCAATTCTCTATGGTCACACCCCGAGGCCAACGATTTAATAGTTTTTTAAGAGTTTTCACTGCTAACTTTACTATTGATAATAGTAATTCTTTATAGTATTGCGAAAACTTTAAATGAAAGATCAGTCGCTGTTTCCAGCCAGAGCGTTTCGTCGGAGCTTCGTATTGAAGGCCGATGTCGTTAACGACGAGAAAAATCGTAAACCTTAGAGTTTCAGATGAAAAGAAAGTTAAACGCCAAGATACAGAAAAACGTTATGGCTTTATAAAATATGCTTGACCTACTATGATGTATTATATTATTAAATCTAGATAACGGATCTTACCAAGAGTGCCAACTCCAGCTGCAATGAAATCGCGAAATCAGTCACAACCACTTATACAATTCACCTGGAAAAAACATTCCACATACAGTACCAAATAAGCGACAATTAAGTTCGCGAACTCGGACATGACTCTACGCCATGGCTCAATGTATTTGAAATTAGTTGGGAGATTTTTCTGGGAGTGAATCAAGTAAGGAACAACTGACATTTAAGGTCGGAAACTCTGTCCGTTCATCAACTGTGGCACTAAGGTTAGAGAACTTTCCCTGATACTTAGTTAAGATAGATCTTCCTGCTCACAGAAAGTGAACATTGTATGTGTGATTTTCGCGGAAATGAAGTCGGAAAACTAACCCGTCATCAGCGACGTCACAAATAATTTATAATTATAATAACGGACAGTCATAAATATATATCTTTTGAGTAAACATTTTCCCTTAAAACTTTGTTCAGAATTACATTCGTGAACTCAGACCGCGTAACAAGGTGCAACTAAGTCACCGCTGATATTAAAATATTTTCCCTACCGTAGAGGGAGTAAATAGAATTAAGATTTGACAATCAAATTAGACGTTGGCATAAAAGTTTTGTTATCGCATTTACAGTTTATTTCTATTATTTTTCCCTCGTCTTAAGTGCAAAAGTAAGGTTTAAAATTAAAATATATGGTCATGAAAACTGCGGTTACGGTTCAAGGAAAATCGCTCCGCTGACAACGGCCAATACAAAAAATATCCGGAATGTGTCATGGAAGATAACAGTCTGATATCCGTCCTTGTTGGCCAAGGCCCTTAATCGACTGTAGGGCCAAGTAGAAAGAAATAAAATATTTAAATATTAATTTAATAATTAAAATTCTGTTCTCAATGGCGCTCCATAGAGGGTCTTCACCTACATGACACATTCTGGATTTAGGATTGACACGTGGTCAGTGCGTCTATTCTCCTTCAGTCTGAAACCCAGTTTACATGACCATTACGAACACGAACATCCATGCCCATGCTGGGATTCGAACCCGGGACTTCTGTGAAGCGAGGCGGTGGAAAAATAAAAATTAATATTAAAAATATATGTAATGCTAGTGCTAACTTATAAATGTTCAAGTTGTTCATATTTCACAAATAATTCATACTCCTATCTTGGCACAATCCCTGAACAGAGTTGTGTAGTTTTGAAAGCAAAGCCCCTGCAAGTTATACTGTCCGTATTGTCACAGAACCGGAATGGTAGACGAACTTCCCGGGGCAAGGAAAACTGAGATTAATCCAAATAAAACGTCGTTCCCTTGTTGAATTATATTCGAAAAATTGAATAATAAATATATTTATCTCTCAAACTAACGTAATTTCATGTATGCATAATGAAAGATAATTTTTGCAACTTTTATCGAGATCGATACTGTGTGTTACATTATCCGTCGATACTGCCTTTTAATTTCTTCTTAAATTAGCTTGAGTCGACATTTATTTCGACTACAAAGAAAAGTGTTTAAAAGTGGAAGAAAGGAAGCTCCGAGCACTACCGCATTTTGAAACACAATTCTATTTGATTTAATTGGACCCAGAGTGAACAACAATTAATTGTTACCAGTCAATAAATTATCTTATTAACGCGGCAATCCCCATTCCATTTAATTTTTTATTTGTGCTTACAATTTACGCTTATTTCATAATTCCCTGGTAAGATATCGAAGTCCTTGGTTTACGCCCTGAAGTCACGATTCATAAAACTGGTTCTGATGACAAGATTTAACTTTTGTTCCTCCGGATATTGCTCAAAACATTGACGCAATACAAGTCATTCTTTCCGGGAAATATTATCATCGAGTGCGTGTATCATTATTGGAAAGATAGATAAAGGTGACTCAGAGAGAGTTATCAGCTCTGAGGAAGGCAGATACCGCCATTGTACGCGCAGCCATGGTTCGCGCCACGTCTGCGCTCCTCTTCTTCTTGTCCGTGACCACCCTTCTGGTGGCCGTCCACGGTGACGTCGATAACGAGGCGGAGGTCTTCGACCCCAACGACCCTCCTCTGCCTTCCGGAGACATCGATGATCCACCAGAAGTACCAGGGGCGGAGGCAACATCTTCGCCACCATCAGCAAAGGAATCTCCGTCTACACCAGAAGCAGCATCTACATCGCCGTCATCAGCGAAACCTGCGGAAAGCCCTCCGAAACCTCCGGAGTCCCCTCAGACTCGGAGGACGGACATGGGTCGGCCGTCGCACCTCGAAGTTGACCTCAACTTCAGTAAGTACGAAGCTTGGCTCGGCTGAGAATTAAGTCCGCGAGTTGTGTCGGGGTAGTGCGACAAAACGATACCGCTGATTAAACGAATGCCCCTGCATAGTTTTTATACTCCTAAACAGCACATTAACTGATGAAAAGGAATTTCAATCTGGGACAAGATGGCCGACACTTTTCACGTGACCTGTGACGTAAAGTGGCGAATATGTTTTTTCTCCTTTTCAACTCGGTTTGTAAAAAGAGAAAAAGTCAGATCAATATTTTTTAGAAAAATGAAACGTTCAAACTATTATACGTAACAGAATATACTTCTCATCTTTTGAAAAAACATGTTCTGACACACACTTGATTCTCTTTCTCTCCGTCTATCTGTTCCTTTTCTTTTTTAAGAATAAAAATAAAAAACCCCAGCCAGTTTGTTTATAATTTATAATTGAAATCCATTTCGCATTGATTCATTTAAGAAGTACAAGAAATAAAAACGTAACTAAACCTAAAAAATATAAGGCGAATTTGTGCACTCAAAGGAAACTTCTTGACTTAATTTTGTGAATCTTTAAAAAGCAAGATTATTTCATTTTGGTTAATCAGGATTGCGTGCTTATTGTGAAACCCAGAAGCTGCTGTCGATGAGCTCATTGAGAAACTAGTTTTATCTGATAACCGATGGAGATATATTTTCTCTCTATCCATCATTTATCCTTCATAATTTGTAAACAAAATACGGTGCCTAATTCCGTTACAGAATTACTGGGACTTATGTGCAAAAACGTATTTCTTGTTTAAAAAAGGAAGATAATATAACCTCATTTAATACGTTGATGGTATAAATATAGCGTTTCAACTACTGAACGATTACTCATTTTTGAACAATCATTAGCCCCATTTTTAAATCTTTATTACTTTGATAAAAAGGTCATTGTGAAAAGATAAGATGCTGATTATTTGACCTAGACAATGGTTTATTTGAACAAATGTTACACTTATAAATTAAATATTTTCGTCTCTCACTCTCATTCGTCACATTCTTAATGGATGGGTGATCTATGGAGACTTTTCATATTCTTTATTTATCCGTTGCTCGCATTTTTATAAACAAAAATGCAATTCTCTGTTATATCAAATTAAGAAAGGAAAATTATATTGTGAAACCTGTTCATTTATTGAGGTTAGGTAGATAAGGCAATTAATAAATACAAAAACGTTGCGTTTAGTTCCTAATTTAATTGTTATTGAAATAATCGCAAAATTTAGAATGAAAATCTTAAATTGCTTCCATTAGGAAATTCTTTTATAATTTCGCATGTCTTCCTATCGCCGCATTTGTAATCGCTGTAATAAATTCACCAATGAGTGCTTCTGACATCTTTCACGATTCTCTTTCCTATGGCAGTGAGACTGAAAAATACTTTCGAAACTCCAAAATATGTTAATAAGATCATAGGAGGTGTTTATGAATATAAGTATGTATTTTACTCCACATTGAATTGAAATTTACGATTTCAATTAATGAGTTTTTGGATTCTCTCAAAACTTTCACCTCATATCACCATATTAAGAAAAAAGACATTGATTACATGGTCCTTGAGCCTAAAATTAATTGAAATTTGGAAGGATCTTCATTTCTCTAACATTCTCTCCTCTCTTTTTTATAAACTTCAATACAATTTTTCCAAAAACAGATTCTGGTTAGTCGTTTCTATGAGCCTGGATATTTGTTATTAAATCATGAAAGAGACCGAGGATATTTCCTACAATAATGGTAAATGGCATAAAAAAATTTATTTTACATTTATAACTACGATAGAATTATCTAATTCTAACAATCTGTTTCTTAGACCGTTTCTTGACTCTTCACGCAGCTTGGATTAATAATGGCAATTAAATTTAAAAAATTATGTACGAGGATTGAAATACGGCCATAAAGTAAATATATTAATAACTTCTGTGATCATATCATTTATTTATCAATTACGGCTAAATATGGAAAATAGGAAGAACTAGGAATTTGCAAATTAAATTTTGATGCCCTGGACCTGTCCGTAGACAGAATAATTAATAGCAGGTACAGAAAATAGAGAAATATTTCAAAGTTTTAGCGCTCTAGTAGGTTCCGAAATCTTTAATTGCAATAGTTGATATTCCACTATTATTATAACATCAATTTGTTTTTGCCAGGCGTTAATCGAAAAATACTGTCAGGTTACACGAAAAAACTCCTGTACGATTAAGTGTGTCAAGGGCCAGTTGGACACAATCCTTTTCCCACACTACTCCCTTCAGTGAATTCTTTATTCTTTCAATTGTATTACAATAACATATTTTGGCACTGATTTTGTCGAAGCAGCATTCCACATCTCTTTCTTCCTCAGTTCAATCCCAATGTTTCTACACCTGCTGCAATCATCTTTGTCAACAACGGTGATGACAAGGAGATGAGATAAGGAAAGGCGAGGCAAATTAGTCATGAAAGATAAACTGGCTGCGGCCATATTGTATCTCTTAACTAATTCAATTCTCTTCTTCTCCAGTTGACATAAATTACATAAAATCAAGAAAAAATAAGTGATATTTAGTTGTTATTTTTTACTAGGTAAATTTATCACCCCACCTGTTATTGGACCGATTTCCGTCAAATTATTTTCACAGAAACATGTTATTGTCAACAAGGACAACATTTTGCCACATTTTAAAGGAAAAATCCCCTCACCTCCACCCCAATCATAATTCAGATGTTTTCTTTCTAAATTAATATTTTTAATAATAAATAACAGACTACGGATCACTTCAGAGAACGAACCACGGATTTTCGTGAAGTCGTAATAATAATAGATTAATTAAAACTAGGGTGTGTGGTTTTCTTAAATTTACTGTCGCGATAACGTAGAAACAAGACTGACTATAAACTTTTTTACTATTATATTAGATTTTCTGCTTCGATTATTTCATTAATCCTTGAGTTGACCCTAACCCCACGGACAAAAATTTCTCTTGCACAGTCAACAAAAAGAGAGATTTGTGCATAAAGTGGTCTGTGTGTGGGTGTTTTGTGGAAGAATGAGGACTTAAATAGAGAGGGAAACAAAGAGAAAAAGAAAATAAGGGCTTAAAGAAGTACTAGAAATTGTGACAGATTATGGATGCAGGAAATAGGCTGAAATTAGGAAGATTACATGGACAAGGGAAACAAAAAATTAACAGGTTTCTTTCTACTCACGAAGTGGTACAACAAAGATATATTTCCCAGTATTATTTTTCCAGATTTTTAATTTTTTATAAAATATTAATTTATTTACAGTCGCTTCAGCAGCTCAGGTTATTAGAGAATAATTAAGGAAACTCAGTTTTCCTTATCGGGGGCCTGATTTGCCGAGAGCTCCTCGAGATGTGAGGCAGTCACGCTGACCCCTACACCACAAGAGGTCGTCTTTAAAATTTTGGATATATTAAAATTCAAATAATTTTTTGGTGAACTATTCATGGCAAAAAACCGTTGCAATTGACACATAATGCGAAACCCCATTTCGAAAGCTTTAAAATTATACCTTAAGCTCTTATAGTATTTTTTGTAAGTACAGACATCAAACTTTTTGCTACTTTTAGACGGCCCCCTAGACACAAAATCTATGTGTCTCACATAGGATCTTCTTGTAAAATTTTATAGAACATCAATCCCGCAAATTTTGTTGAAATTGATGTTGTCAAGTAGTGAAGCTGACTAGACTCTAATGACCCAATAGAGAAGTATGCTACAAGCATCAAAGAAAGTCTCAAAACTGGAACATGTATTTAGATTTTGAAAATCGGATTACTTGACTAGAACAAAAAAAACCGCAGTTTCGTGGGAGGCGTTGGGCGGAGTTGAATAGATAAACGAGACGTGTGAACTGGAAGGCAAACTAAGAGACAAGACACACAGGAGGAATTTAGGTCGCGTGGACGTCACCAATTCGTTCCTGGAATTTTGATAAAACACGCAGAGAGAAAGAAAATGGGAACCCGACGTAATCTTTCGGTATTTATGGAACCGCCAGGAGATGAAAGACAGAGACGGAGACAACAAATCCAGCGATTGAGAAAAAAAAGACAGAAAAAAATGAGAAAAGACTGTTGTGAGTTTTAACACAGAGAGTTGATGATGGAGAATTTAACCTGTTGATGTTTGTCTTTCGATAAGGTTACGAGATAAGTTATCAAAAGATAAACTCGAGGCTTCATTTCTGGGACACTATTCGAAATCCCTTCTACTCTCACAAAAAAAACACACACACACTCGACTTTCTTTAAAAATAAAAATCTCTCCCTCACCTCTGTTTTCCTCTACTTTACGCACACTGCCTTTCTCTGTCTTCTGCTTCTTTTTATTTATTGTGAAGACTTCCTCTGTTTATCCATTTCTTCCTTTTATTTTCCGCATTCATTTTATTCAGTCTTCTCTCTTGTACAGCCTCTCTGGTCAACTTCGGCATACTAAGTTATTCAGAGCATCAGCCTTTATTTCATTCTCTTTCAACTAATTTTATTTTAATTTTCTACATCCTCCTCTTCTTACTCATATTCTTTCCAATAGGCCAGTTTCTTTCTTTTTTATCTTCACTCACGTTACCTTATCCATTCACACTTTCTTCTAACTTCTCCAACCTTTCTGTGACTCTGTCTTTTGTATTTCATCAGATTTCTTTACTTTACGAAGTCTTTCATTTTCGTCACAATTGCGGTAACGTCACCGTGGCGTAATTGTCACCTTTCTCTGTGTATTTCCCAATCCACTAGTTACCGTACGAGGATAGTCTCATAACGGATTATCATCCTATCCGCCGTGACGTCATGGAATGGTAATACGAGTCTGTTTCCTTCTCACGTTGATCTAGTACTTGATACCCTAGAATGAAGATATTTCTTGAATTTACGTTGGTGATCACGTTGTAGGCAGAGAGTTCACGAACTTTATTTCAAATATCATGCCGGTTAACTTTAACGCTATTCAATAACGTTCTCCACAAAATTCTCACAGAAGGAAGGTCAGATATTCAGAGGCTAAGGCGGGACTGTTGTATTTTCAGGCTTCTGTCCTTCCTGTGATCTTCTCCTTCAGTCTCTCCGTTTAATGATTTATTTCTGATGTTCTGTTCCGTTTCCCAACTTCCATTGGATCCCTTCGTCTCTTATTTTATATTTTGTCTCACTCTTTAAATAGTTTTCTCTTGTGTTCTGACTTGTATTCTACCTTCTCCTGATTGTCCGTCATTTATCCTATATATACTTTTTCCTTCCAGTTTTGAGATCTTTACTCAGGTCCTGCCGTCTCTGTCTACCTCGCTATTTCCTCTTTTTAAGTTACCCACTTGACGACGTGATTACCTTTTTTTCAGTGTGTGCTAACCAGAGAATGTCGCCGTCGCAGAAGCCGACCACAGCAGGTGTACCCTACGTCGTACCGGAAGAGCGACTGCGCCGCATTCGCAGTGAGTTCCTGTACTGCTTCTTCGACCAAGGCTACGAAGCCGATGACAACGCCGATTATCAGTCTGACATCCATAGCTCCATGCCGCAGATCCACAAAAACCTCAACTTCCAACTGCCCTTCTTCGGCTTCCGCTACAACTACACCAGGGTAAGTAGTATCTTCCCGCTGGCCATTATCAACGCTTTTAGAAATAATATTCCACAACCCGGTGTTCTCGCAATCTATGGTACCACTATCCATCTTCAATTTGTGGGCAATATCTTCCACGATCTGGAGTGACTGAGTAGAAAGCGTCGCATCCTCCATCCGAGGTCCAATCATCTACAGTTATCATTTTGACCTGGCGTTTCGTTGAAAATTATCTTGACGATTAATTATTCACTAGCTTGGTTGTGTTACTCAGATAAACGACTACACAAGTAAAACTATGGAAACTTTGGAAAGACTGATGAAGTTGTCCGCTCCGTAACCTCTCTGGCTGGGATAACATTTGTGTATAGATTAATTTGATATATTGACGACTCATTGTCTCTGTTTTCTTTCCCTTCACCCAGTTGTCGATCAACGGTTTCCTCGAGTTCAGCGACCCTCCGAAGCACTACACGTACCCGCTGTCGTTCCCGATCAAGGACTGGCCTCGAAAGAACGACCCGGCCTTCATCGGAATCTTCTTCAGCAAGATGCGTATCGGCAGGATCTTCAATGAGGAGGTGGACCAGCGCAGGCCCGGAGTATATTTCCGGCTGGAGAGAGATCTGCAGTCGCGCACTGACCAGTTCGGCGTGGAGACAAGGGAGAGGCTCATGTGGGACATACGGGAGGGCATCATCGGCGCAGACTCCTTCGTGCCAAAGCACGCCGTCATCGTCACCTGGAAGAATGTCTCATTTTCAGGAGGCATTGACAACTCGCTCTACAAGGTAGCTCGCAAAGATATTGTACAGCAGTTAAACTCGTGGTTTCCAAAGTTGTCCTCAAATTATTTTGTAAATAGAACAAATATTATCCTATCAAGTAAGTCATGAAAAGATCTCTCGCATCACAAAATATAATCCAGCTGTCGACAATGAAGATTTATAAGATATAGCCTTCAGATGCTTTTTTTCAAAATGGTAAATGGCAGTTTACCGCTTTTACTTCCAAATTGTGCCTCAGATGTTTACTTAGTTTATTGGAAGTCAACCAGTAGTATGATCCAAAATGGTCAAATGGTTTTCCAATGATGCAACAACGTGATTTAAAGATTCTCAAATGGAATCATTGTAACCAAAATGACCTTTAAGCAAACAAATCAATTCCCCAAATGGATGACCAAGAGTTCAGAATATTAATTTCACAATTCCTGGTATGGTATATTTCAGATAAGCACCTATCAAATGAATATATAGTCATTTGCTACTCCATAATTTACCTGAGTGCAACGATTTCACTTTTGATAACTCATGAGAATTTACTTGCAGTGACTCAATGTCAGGAAAATCGCGTGGTCCAGAAGTTCAGGATATTTAATTTCGCCACCATGCGTTATTAATATTCGAGATTTCAGAAGCACCTTATATTATAATTACATATAACAGTCTTTGCAGGTGGGTTTCTGGAATTCAGGTTCTGGCATCGGGAATACTGGAAGATGTATCTGCAATTTAATTGATTTGCAAGGCCTTTAGATGTCAACCGAAACATCTGAATCGTCTCCTGATTTTGGTTTTAGAGAATAGAAGGGTTTATAGTAGATGTTATTTACATTTGTAAAGTTTGTAATATTTCGAGGTCAGATATTTTTAAGAGTCACTGTGATCTTTCAAAGTATTGCATCGTATCGCTTCAATAAAGCTGATGGTTAAACAGTACTCCATCGAATTATCTTTAGATCGTGGTGAATTTGACTTCTGGCCTTCTTTTATGTGCTCTCAGACCACGTATTTACTTCTCTCCCGTCGAAAATTGATGTCTCGGCTGATTATGATAACCTTACTCCCTTTTCCAGACAAACACGTTCCAGATGATACTTGCCACTGACGAGGTCTTCACCTATGCAATTTTCAACTACGCCAAAATGGATTGGACCACGCACACCGAGGCCGGTGGTGACACAACCAATGGCGAAGGTGGCGTCCCAGCCTACGTGAGTAAGCTTCCTACATTTCTCCGTCAGTGACTGGTGAGATGGTGACGTGATTGTTGTTTTCAGGTTGGCTTCAACGCAGGCAATGGCACTCAGAGCTACGAATACAAGCCTTACTCGCAGGCGTCAGCGGTCCGTGACCTGACGGGCCGCGGTTGGGGAAACACCTTTCCCGGGAGACACATCTTCAGGATCGACGAGAGAATCATGTTGGGCACGTGCAACAAGGATATTGGTGCGTCTTCAGCTGGCGATTGATTGCAAATTACTCCTTACAGACGGTGTCAGGATTCTGAAAATCATTTCTGATTTTTCATTTCGCAGATGGAGCAAACCTGCCACTGGTCTTCGCTCCCGAGAGTGGAAACATGCTGGGAGGGACTTTGGTTAATATCACTGGGCCTTGCTTCAAAAAGACGGACAAGGTCAAGTGCAGGTAAGGTTATGTCGCTGTAGCTTTATAAGCCGATTCTCAAACCGCCGCACTTAAGATGACATTTATGATAATGTTTTCCCTTGCCAGGTTCGACTACCTAGAAGTGGTGGGCACCGTCGTTGACAAGAACAGGGCAGTATGCATCCAACCTTTCATTATGGCAGAAGGACAAATACGCTTCGAAATATCCATCAACAGCGGCACCTACAACTGGAAGGGCAAATACTTCGTTGGTAAGTTTTTCTATACCAGTGTTCTGGTAGGTCCCTCGATCCGACCATGTGATGTGGCCTTGTTTCTGTAGAGACTGCGGCCACGGCTCAGGAGAAGATCAGCTTCGACAACACGGCAATCCACGAGAAGAACCCAAGTGAGATCACTTTCACGTGGGACAGCTCCAACTTGACGGCCAACGCCAACGCCCAACTGAGGATCTCACTATGGGGATACAGGGAGACGAGCAAGTACCCAGAGTTACTCTACATCGACACTCTCGAGGTCAGTTCCGGTTCATTACCTCCAGATAAAAAATTCCCTCTGATCCTCACACAATTTCTTATATGTTATAGCCCAAACACAGGTCCTCAAATCCTTACAAGACCTAAAACCGAATACGGTTTTTTTTTCAATCATCCATCTTTACAATCTATTTTTCTCAGGGAAATATTTTCATCCAAAATTAATTTTAACAACGGAGTTCAATTGAATTAAGGAACGGTAACGAAAATTTCGCGTGGCGACGCCATTTTGCTTCTCTCCGACTGTTTTATGATGCCTACATGTGGGGGCGGTATTCCCTTCGTGTGTTCCACATAGCGCATTATTAGTTTATTTGTCGACAAACCCTACTTTAGTTCGAGCTTTTACCCGATAGCGTCACGTGACAAAAGGTATTCTCCAGAGGCGTAGTGTGAGTTTCAAGAGGGGCGTCGTATTCAAATTCAAAATGTTCCAAAATTTACAGCTATTATGAAATTTTCCGCCCACGTAAAGTGCCGCCCGGGATTGGTCGCCTCCTCCACACTAAACCACTGGTGTTCTCAAATCAAAGTTTCTCTCTGTATCTATGAAGTCTAGATCTAAAACTGGACCTGGCTTAAAGTGCCATTTTGTCTCTCTCCGTGTTCTCTGGTGATGCATCCTGTACTCGAAATGGACGCTCAAGGCGAAGTTCACAATTAAATTTCTACATCCTTTAACGAGAAACTCGGTAACGGAGCCGGAACCTGAGCAGAATTCCATTGCTCATGGCGACTCCCATTCTGACAATATCCTACCGTATTGCAATGACGTCACCGTATTAAGCTGAACTCGTAACGAAAAGCGCAGTGATGATGTTAATAGCTATTTAGGTTTAAGGCGCCAGTCTGAGAAATCCATAAAGACTCAATTTTTGGCACGAACACTGTTTTGAGAAAATATCAGCTTCTGAACTTCTTGTTTAATTGTTGTTACTTTGGCTTACAGTTCCTTTATAGTACCTATTCTACAGTACTGACTTGTGTTATGTTTTATTTTCTTGCAGGAAAATGTTCAGAATAATGGTCGGTACACAATCGCTCCGCAGAATTACCGTACCAGAGACAACAGAATGGTCAGCGACCTCCAGTTCGGGTTCATCCAGATCAACTTGACCAACCCCTTGCAGTACTCTGGCAGCGAAGTCTCTGCGTAAGTAACCGCAAGTACAATAAACGGCGTCACGGTACCGATGCTGCTTCCCTAACGATATCTCAGTATGCTACGCCGTTGGCGTCCATTTTGCGTCCTATCAGTGAACACAGTGCCGCGATTACGAACCCGAGTGCCATATTTGTGTCTCATGACGACCGCGGCAGAATTACGCCCTTTTTAGCCAACAATTAAGAAATACCAGCAACCTTTGGCAACCATTTCTCTTTTACGAAAGTATGCCTATCCTGAAGCAGTCATATAACACAAATCTTATAACAGCCATGTTGCGTATCTGACGACGTCACGAGATGCATGACGATTATGATCGCAGTAAATCGCCACAATTAATAGAAGCTACCCCAAGATTAATGATTTTACGTAGATCCTAGGAGGACGTAAGGCTTAATGGACGTGGAAATGTGATACAGGGTTCTTAACTTATAATTATTTCCTTATCAATAAAGCAAAATGAGTTAAATGTTTCGTATTACTTTACATCTTTTTAATTTTCATGAAATAATAGTTTATGCAAACCATTTTTAATATGATGAAGTTATAGCTGAAATAACTAATCGTTCATGTTAAATAATAATTAATATTACACTTTTAATCATACTTAATGATAAATTTGAATTTCTTCATTACTTAATGTTAGATACTCTTGTATACACAAAACCATTTTTTGCATAATTTTATATTTAAATTTCATTTATTTCTTGCATTAAATGAACGGTCAACAACGTTTGAACTAAAGTTCTTGCAATTCTTCTTAGCCAATTCCATCCATGATTATATAAATTGACACGAGAGAGAGTAAGTAAGCCTAATTTTTTAAAAAAAACGTGCACAATATACCCCTGATTTAAGATTACATATTATTCTTATAAGATGTTTTTCGTGTATAAAGATCTCGTCTTTCTCTGTTGTAATACCCCAAAAATAATACTATAATACATTGGATGAAAGCATGCCACATGCCACTAGTTTTTATATCACTATAATCTAACTGCATAGACAGCTGTACTGAGTTCCTCTCCGGTTGCCAATTTGTGCATGGTGCTTATGTGTGATACTAATCTATCTACATCACTCGAAACTTTAATCTCTCGATCGCGTCCTTTGTATGTTCACTAAATCTCCCTCTCCCCTTCTCTTTTAAATTATGTGCAAGAGCCTTGCGCTGTGAATGTCTTCAACTTATTTCAACAGAAAAAAAATTGAAGGAAATCTTACGTGTTTTAATTTGCCCAAATCATGTCGTTGTTAACTAATATCATCTTCACAACCCAGTTGCGAAAAGGAAGTGGAGTGACGAGTTTATGCTTTGTACCCTCAATGTGCAAACGATTTAAAGTTTCGTGCCGTTACGATGGCCCAGCCAGCGTATTCTTTATTGAATGAACTATTTTTTGTACAGATACCTGTGGAGTCGGCCGATCCCTTTGGGTTGGTACTTCAACGCGCAGTGGGAGCGCCTGTACGGAAGCGACTGGCCGAAGCAAATGTGCGACCAGTGGATCATGAACGACCGCTACCTCAAAAACTTCGCTCACGAGGTGGCACAGTGCCCTTGCACACTGGAGCAGGCTCTGGCCGACAAGGGCCGCTTCTACCCGGACTACGACTGCGACAAGGACCTCAACCCCAACTGCTTCTACCACCAGGGCGCGCTACACTGTGTCCGCACTGGCATGCCTAGGTAATCAACCTTCCTTTGTTTCCGGCTCAGTGGCCTAAGCCATTTAAGGTGGTATCTTAATACCTGTAGGACTAGTAGACAACACCTACTAATTATTACGCTTTAGCTCATATCTGTGATCTATCAAGCACAGGTGATTGTGAGATGGTTTTACAAATATTTTTTGCCTATAGAACCACACTATTTCTGATCTGAGTCTGTTTGCTGTATTCATTCAGTTCACATGGTCATGCATATCTGAAGGACCAGTGAACTCCTCTCTTCAAATCATTTAGAGGGTGAAAGATATAACTGAGTACTTTATCAATAATATTCATCTTGAAGCAAAAGTATACTACTGTTTATTTAATCCTTTTCTTTGATGTTCTTGTTTGGGTTTATTGAGTCCCCAGTATCTCAGAGATACTCATCAGGTGACAGTGCTTTGACACTTGAGGCTGCAGAATTCACTTTAATAACATCTCAATATTATCGTGATCAAATGGCTAAAGCAGCAGACAAGTGAATCCCTCATCATCTGTTTCCAACACTTAGTTGTTTCAGGTCCCTGGGTGAAGTTACTGCCTTAGATCACAATATTGACTTCCATATTTATACTAGTCACCCAGTAGACCAAAAATTATCTGATCCATTTTCCTTGAATATGTGCTTAAGCTTCCAGATTCAAGAAGATGGACAGTAATCACTTCAGTATCATAATGCAGACTCCCATGTTCATCTCTGAGAAACAGTGAACCAGTGTTTTTATATCATAAAACTTTATTTTTTTGGATGTTATGAATTAACTCTCATTGTCAGTGAGGAACATCAAATGTTGTCACAAGTCTCCATGTGCCAATCAATGATTAAACAGAATATAATCTCATTTTAAATTAAACCATAGATATCAAAAAGGTTTATGAAGCACCACCCAAACAGATTGTTAAATTTGAAGTTGTTTCTATTAACTTAGTCTCCCTTTTCTACCTCTTCTAGTATGGAAGGTTCAGAACAGCAGTGCTGTTATGACAAGAACCGTCTGCTGATGCTGACCTACGACCAGAAGTGGGGCAGCCGGCCTCACCGGTCACACAATCTTGGACTCCTTCCCTGGAATGAAGCCAACAAGGTAAGATTATAATAAAATCTTCTCGGACTTCTAATCGAGTGAAAATAAAATGCACACCATTTTGATGACTTTCACTGTCATTGTCTTCTAGGTAAGATTATACCCAAGTGATGGTGCACTTCACTTCACAAATGTTTTCGATATGTCTTTTAATGCCTGAGTTTTGAATAGGAGAATGAGAGTTGACTGTGAAATGTTTACATGAAATTCTTCAACCTGCTACATCAGACATCATTCAAAAGCAGAAAGCCACTAAAGATGGCCGAGCTGTATGGGTTACAGACCCTTGTGCTTGTGTTCTTAGCCTAAAGTAATATCTTAATTTCCTTAGATACAAATAAAGTTGTATACTATTGATTTATATTCCCTCATCTCTCACCTTCATTCCTTTCCCCTTCCTTTTCCTTCTCTCTCTATGTCTGCCACAAAGATAGTTAGAGGTGCAAAATTATATTTATGCTGGGCGAATAATAAATATTTTATCTTTTACTGTTCCTCATTCTTTTTTTCTCACCCCTGATGTTCCTTCTTTCTCTCATTTATTCCAACATATAATGTCTTCTGCAGGATTTTATTCAGCTCTTCCTTTTCTGTTCTTACCTGTTTTCTTTACTCGTCTGCTTCCTTCTCCTTTCAGGCACCTTATAATATTTTGTTTTCTTACCAACCTGATTTCATTTACCTTATTTGTGTGGTTCCCTCTGCGTGTTTCAGGTTCCAACTTTGTCTCACTGGTTCCATGACATGGTCCCTTACTACCAGTGTTGTGTTTGGCAGGATGAGCAGTCTGTGGGTTGTGAGACCTTCCGCTTTGAGAGGAGACCAACACAAGACTGTATAGGTTACCAAGCTCCAGCAGTTGGTGTGTACCCTAGTTATCAGCATTCCCTTAACAAATATTTGTGGCATGGTGATAATTATATTACTTATTAATTCAATTAGCCCTCATATTAAAATATGACGACAATATATAAATTTTAAAATAATTGAGTAATAATATAAACATTATTGCAATACAGCATACAATTAATAGAATTCACAAACCAGTAATTAAATTATCCTAATATGTAACACAAGCAAGATAGTCTCCAAATATGAATAAATATATAAAATAATATAATACCCATGTGAAATTATGTGTAGAAATTCTTCATAACATGAAATATATGCCAAATATTTATCATTTTTGTCTTTTCCATTTGACAACAACAGCCACAGTGTTTGGTGACCCTCACTTTGTTACCTTTGATGGCTTGGAATATACCTTCAATGGAAAGGGAGAGTTTGTCCTTCTAAGAGCTGACACACCCAAGCAGAACCTAAATGTCCAAGGTCGCTTTGAGCAGGTACCTCATAATCGCTATGGAGATGTAATGGCCACACAACTCACAGCTATCGCAGGTATGTAAATGTCATGTGTATGGATCTATGCCCATAAAGTAGCCAAGAATATAAAGAGTAAATCCTAGTGGTATAATTATTCACGAAAGAATGAATAGAAACTCAACTCAATAACCTGAGCTAAATATCATATATCATTATACTTGTAAGTCTGTATTTTGTTGAGAGTTCAATTACAGAATTTTAATTTGCTGTCTTGTCTGTTCAGCCCAGGAAAACTCCTCCACCATAATTGAGGTGCGACTTCGCCCCAGATCCGCCCAGTGGCGCTACCATCTGGATGTCCTTGCAGGAGGCCAGAAGGTCTACTTTGACAGACCTGCCCTCAAATTCCAGCACTTCCAAGGTGAACTTACATTGCAATAACAATACTGCTGTGATTATAGGCATAACTTGTCATGCCATTAAACAATCACAATTCTAAAAATGCTTCCAGTGACTACAGTCATCTCAGAATACTTAACATAATTAGATGGATCATAAAAAAGAATATTTTTTTCTAACTTTACATCAGTTTGCCTCAATCTATCTAGCTACTATAAAAATTACATATTTAAATTATTCTTAAAATTATTTCTGCACTGGGAACATAAAATATAATCCATTGTACACTATCAAAAATATCACTGACTAATATTAGTCATACTATCTGCAGGTATAGCACATTACTCTCTTGAATTACCAAAAATCAAATTGGAAAAAAATAGTTTCTAGAAAATGGATTATAGCATAGAGTAACATTAGTGACTTAGATTGTCACATTTGTTAATTAAGTCAGTGATATTATGTTCAGTTATGGATTATTACTGATTGTGTTTTCTAATGTCTGACTATTAGAAAGACTGAGGATTGTAGTATAAAACATATATAAGAAGGTAACATAAGATAAAATAATTATGGTGAGAAATAATAAACAAGAAAGAAATTGTAATCAGCAGATTATAATGCTCTGTCCACCTCCAGGGTAAACTATTGAGAGTATCAGCAGAGATTCCATATAGTCTTAAATAGGTCTTAAAAATCATAACAGTTGCAAAAGCTGAGATAATAAGTAAGAATGTGTCATTGGCAAAATAAATTGTATCAACAGGAAAGAGAGAGATTACAAATGTGACTTTGTCACTTAATAATTAGAATCATTAACATGTATGTATATATATAAATATATATACACACACACACACAACACAATTCGATAGGAAGGAGAGACAGCAAAGTCGACTTACCTGAAATCAATAGTTGGTCCAGTCAAGCAGAGGTGACAGAATAGTAAAATTTTTGAGGGCCTGAGCCCTCTTCATCAGGAAGGAAGGTGTAAACTGTGTGCCAGCTGGCCACAAATTTTTATGTAGCCCAATTTCCTGAAATCAATTAAATTAACAGTTTGTCCAGTCAGGCAGTTCTTTATATACATAAGTAAGGATGAGACATAATTAAGATAAGCAGATAGCTTGGCATTTCAGGACATAAGGTGGTTCTCAATTTTTTGGAGGCTCTTAGCCCCCTTCTTCAAGGAAGAGAGCCTCTGAAAATTTGATGAACCTCCAACTGTCCCGAGTGATGACACTGAGCTTCAATTTCAGGTAAGCCCCCAACTGTCTATATTTTTGTGTACATATTTATTGCTTATAATTGTTGCAACCATGCTTGTGCATACTAAAATATTATGTTAAATTATCATGACTATGATAAGTTTAGTATTTGTTTAGTTGATTTATTGAACATTTATTTTCCATCAGGTGTGACTGTGTATACACCAACATACCTACTGAACCAGTCTGAAGTCATTATCATGTTCCAATCTGGAGCTGGTGTTGAAGTTGTTGAGAATAAGGGATACATGACAGCTAGAGTCTACTTGCCTTGGAGCTTCATTGTGAGTGTTGTTATTCGCCATTATAGATAGTCATTTAGTAATAACTGCAATCCCATTCCTACAAATTTTGATGAGCTTGGGTGTGATTTAATTGTTCAGTATGATTCAGCACTTACGACGACAATCTTTGCCCAGTTTTGCTTAGCATTTCATTCTAAATAGTAAAGCAAATATAACATTTCGCAAGAGACATTTAATATGCTTTCATTACTTCCACAATTCTATATCCATGATTCTTCTTATTCCTACATAACTGTATATGTTACTATCTTTTGACCTGACAGAACCAGACCAAGGGTCTCTTTGGAAACTGGAGCTTTGACATGATCGATGACTTCGCCCTTCCTGATGGCTCTGTGGTCAACCCCAGCACCAACATAAACAATTTTGAGAGAGTCCACAAAGACTTTGGCATCAAATGTAAGTAAAATCATATACTGTATAAGCAGTTTAAAAAACCTCTCCTTGACTTCACACATTATTCTTTTTGTGGACCAGATTTGCTGACAAATAAGTATGATATCAACATTGGGAAGTCTCTGTTCAATCCTGAGTTTGACAGAATCTCCAGTTACTATGCCAATGCCAGCTTTGAACCTGAGTATAGGACAAACCTGCTTGATATTGTCCTTCCAAACAGGTGAGATGGTGTTGCTCAATATACTTAGAACAGAATAACAGTTATGAACTGCCTGCACTTCATTTTGTTTGTAAAATATTATGGATTTGTTCTGCAAATGTTATTGTTTGTGATTCCTCTCTGTAATCAGAAGTTTAATAATGAAGGGCATTAGCCAAAGAAGAAAAGGTATTATGTTACAACCAGGTCATTTTTATGATAGAAAACTTAGTTTGTTTTCATCAACTATGAGTCAAATTCTCCAAATGTGGTATGTTCAGTTATTGAAGAGATTCAAACCATGTCCAAAACTTGAAATGTCATATTGTGATAAAGACAACTGTATTTACAGGACCCAGGACAGAGTGGATGCTGAGCAATACTGCAAGGATGTTTACCAGTGCAAGTACGATTATGCCATGAGCCTCAATAGGGAGCTGGCCGAGTTCACCAGCAACTACCTCAACACACACACACAGATACGGGAAGTCACCAAGACAAATGGTACAAAACTATCAGCACTATATTAAATTGTGCTTTATTGGTTATGCATATACAAATATGGTTTGGACAAATCATTTGAACATAAATAACACAAGTATAATGCATATTGTTGCATCAGACTAAATAAATTCTTATAATTATCTCACAATACCATATTCATATTCTTCAATAGAAGAAAAGCAATGATTATATGAGTTTTGTTTAAGGACAGATTTAAAATGCTATTTTTAAAACTTTTATTTTAAGTATTTTAAGTAAATGAAAGTAACTTATCTTGTAATTTTAAGCATTAGCGGATTTTTTTTATCTCAATAATATTCACAGTTTTCATTTCGTCTTTTTTAATGTTGTGTAGTGTATTTTCATAATTCATATATGTTATTATTTCAGAATATAAATAATAATTTACACAATACAATATTTTAATAGCACTTCTTTGCAGTCTGAATACAGATGAATTTTCTCAGAAAATTAATGCAGAATAAATAGTGCACAACCTTTCTGATAAAACTCTTATTGCATAGTATGATTTATAGAACTTCAGCCACAATTTTTTATATTTAATCTCTTTAAAATATTCATTCATATAGTTATCCAGAAACTTTCAGTTCATCAGTGACAATACTTCTTTACCTTCTATTTTTCATTATTATTCTTTCAGGCTTATCTCAAAAGTAAACTTAATCATCTAATGTTTCTATTTTCCAACAGTGATCTCCTGTGGTGTGTTAGAAACTCCTCGCTTTGGCCGCAAGAGCACATTTAAGTTCACACCTGGCACTGTGGTCACCTACGAGTGCAACCAGGACTTTGTACTGGTGGGGGACATCAGAAGGACTTGTGGTGCCGACGGAAAGTGGAGTGTGCCTGAGCAAGGATATTCCGAGTGCTTGCGTAAGAAAAAGAACCATCTTCTCTCTCTTAATATAGTTGCTCAGAGTGTACCTGTATATCACTGCTCCACTGTATCAACCTAACCACCACTTCTCACCAAATCTTTTGTGCAAAAGTCATCTGAACTGAGGTGACACACACCTCAAGAAAACTGGAAACTTTATCAAAACATATAGTAACTTATAATGATAATAATTTCATGTATTACACCAACATAATTTCTTTTAATCGACAGGAATTGTGCGTCTATACACCCTGATTCAGTTAAATCTGACATCATCCAAAATTACTCATCCTAAAACACTTCATCACATTGGTCACATTTATCCCTCATTTCAACAACCAAAGTCCAAATTTCCTTAAAGCTACTCTTGACAGATTTCTGAACTTCTTTATTGACCAATCCACACATTTATACAATTCAATTTGCTTAGTCTTCCACTTTTCTAATTATTTTCTTTTATGTTTATTCTGCCATTTTAGCAAATCTCAAAGTCTTCTAGTTGTCACAATTCAAGCACTATTATTTTCTAAGGTTCTTCTCCAGATAACCGAGAAGCCTGTTCTTATTGTCAAAAGGATGTCGACCCAGAACAAAATATAAATAGATAGCAAACACAAAGTAATTTTGTGTATATATTATTTCTTTTTCAACTGACTCCTTGGTCATTTGGATTTGAATAAATAATGCATTCATCAGTGGGATGTCTGTGATAATCTTTGTTGGCAAATGTTCCAAAATTCCTCTTTTCTCACTCAAATGCAGCATAGATCTATTATTTGTGTCTGAGTGTATTTTTTTGTGAGTCATCCATAAATTAACAGACTTACAAATTTACTAATGTCTTCCAGAAAATTCTGAAAGTATTGTCATTCATTCAAAAAATTTGAAATATTTTCACTCCTCCAGTCCAACTGGACCAAATATTGATTTCAGGTAAGTTCACTTCACTGTCTCTCTTTCCTATATAACTGTGTTTATATAGCACATCAGCTCTCCACGTTACTAAGCTTAATTTTACCAGATGGATATTTGAAATTATTTTATTTTCAGTGATGTTTAATATAATGGAACTGTTGATCTGGTTTATTTCTAATTTAATATTAGTTGATGTTCTTTATCATGTAAAGTCCCAAAATGAGTAACTTACATTGAATAAGTTTTTGTTCCATTTGTACTGATTGAGGAATTAGATTGTACAAATCACAGTAACAGAAAATTACAATTCATTATTATGGCTTAAGAACACAAACATTAACTTTGTCAACAAACATCAAATTAAATAACTGTGTAAAAAAAACTGATCAACATCTCTTTTACATTAGACATCAGACAGTTTCTTGATAAAATCAATAGTAGGATTTCTCTAGCTTCCAAACCGCTGCATATTCCCACATTGTTTCCGGGTTCACAGCACCACATCATAATCATTATCACTTCACATACTGATGGTGATTAAAGTTGTGGTGCCAGGAAAGAAGGAAGCATTTAGGGAATTTTCAATATGTTCACTCAGTTTGGAAGTCTGAGAAAGCTATTAGAGGCTCAAGGGAACTTAATTTCTGGAGTCCATGTGGCTGTGCTCTTTGTTGGTTGCTGTTTGGTTGGCATTCCAGTTCGAGCTGTCCTTCAGGTATGCAGGAATACTCATCTCGGACTCTGGCCACCATATCAGGCGCCATCCTCGGTGTTGTGGTGCCCCTGGCCCTGATTATAGCACTTGCCTGGTACTGCTTGGTCCACAAGAAGTCAGATGTGGAGGAGACAGAAACCTCCTGGGACTTCCGCAAGCCTCGACTCTCCAAGGAAGTCCCTCAGCGACAGCACCGGACTCCCATCAGCAGCTTCATGCCCTCAGGGGCCCCTGGCAGTGATCGTAGTAGTAGCTCTGGGGGTGGTGGGGTCACAAATGGAATCAATAAAGGTCAGGGAAGGAAGCGCAGATCATATGATGGTGTTTACCGGACTAATGAACCTTTGCCGGAGGCGTCCTCTGCAGACTTTGGCAAGAAGTTGTGGGACCTCGAAGAGGAGGAGAATGGCAGGGGGCATGACGTCAGCAGCAGCCCTCCAGAGAGTGAAATCACATCCTCTGATTTCAGTAGCACACTGTCTGACAGGAAGGGAGGGGGTGGGGTCAGCACAGACATATATTGAACATCTAACAGTCTGTTTAAGGTATTCTATGGAGAAGTCATTATACTTATTAATATACACACATTACATCATCTTCATTACATGGTAGAATATATGGGGAGGGGGGATAGAGACAGCTTGGGTGATGTTCACAAATGTGCAATAAAATACAATCACAGTCAAACTTAATTACTACAGAAACACTCAAGTATCACCTAAATTTCATGATAAAAAGTCAGAATAGACATTCATTGAACAGTGGTGTGGTTTTTTATAGATGTTGAAAACTTTTTCAAGTAATCCATTGTGTATTTGTGTATGGAGAATAGTAAAGTTGGTAAAAATTTGAAAGTATAAAAAAGGATTGTTTTTCTGAGAAAGACAAAAAATAGAGTGAAAGAAATTAATTGAAACATTGGAGAATAAGGGAACAAACATCAATAAGAAGTGAACAAAATGAACAGGAAACAAAAATGTGTTATAGAAAAAGGATAAGTCAAATTTTCAAGCAGTACCAAAACAAATTGTCCATCTTCAAGGAATAGGCAGAATTCACATCTATAACAACAGGCCTCATATAGACAAAGAGAGAGGTTAGGCTTTCCTGTGTCCTTATATCGCTAACTCTTTTTCAGATGGAACAATCCTTTCCCTTTTTCTATTTGGTTCAATTCTTTTTTGAACTTTAATGACATATTTGTCTTTATCGCTCTTCTCCATACAATGAAACACACTTCACTCAAGAATTCCATAAACTGTAAAATGACTAACAGTGAACTAAAAGAAAATTCCGGGGAAAGGAAGGGAAAATATAATTAAATGTCACTTTTAAGAGGAAAAAGAGCTCATTCTTCACTCCATCAAACACACTACAGGAGGGTTGTCATTACTTTTACTTATTCAGAATTTCTCTGTTTATTTTTTGTAGAATATTCATAATTTTTTAAAATAAAAATGTTAATATTAATTTGAAGATTTCTCTGATTTTTTTGGAGTGCTAAATTCGAAAACATTCTGTTCCACAACATATATGTACCAATTTATTTTCTTCTAAATCTCTTTTGGGTGTTTTTGATGTGACGAAGACTTGAGCTTGCTTCTATTACAACAACAATAATCCATAACTTGGATCCATTTTCTTTTAAAAAAATATCTTGGACTTATTTTGTGGAATGGAAAGTTTTCCAATTGGTGATCCCAACAAGAAAACCTTTTGGAAAATACTTTCCTTCCATCCCCCACAATACAAAATCCCTATCATTTGGGCTCATATAAACCACATATACTGTCATACAGATTTATGTTCTTGGTGTCATAAAATACATTACATTTTTATGTATGAACAATTGTATTTTATGCCTAATATCATTAATCCATGGTAATTTCAACAGATAATAGGATTACTAGAAGGATTGTTCAGCTTTACCTTTGTTTTCAGAAGAATCCAAAGGTAAATATGAGAATATAGCTTGAGAATTGTTAAGGAGGTTATATTAATACTGAACTATGGAAAAGTAAGAAAAGGAGCACCAACATTTGAATTCTGATGTTTTTTTAGGGATGAAAGTTAGAATCAACTTATGGTAGCCAAGAGAGTCTGAACACTTCTATTGTGTTACACCTATTGATTTCAGTTGAATCATCCCATCAGTCTGTATTGGGTTGTGCCCTTATCTCAACAACCCCCTATACCACACTTTCACTTTTACCTACACAATTTGTCCTAAAACTATACAATGGAAAACCCAGGAAGACATTGTTTAAACATTGATATTCCACCTATGGCACCATACTTCAAAACTAAAAGATAAGATTCGTTGTTTAGACTGAGTTATTAAAGAGTATGAAAAGATACTTGTAAATATGTTTTCCATTTTCCATTACATGGAGAATAATAATGTATTTTAAATTAATATTACTTAAAAGAGCAAAATATGAAATGTGTCGAACAGGAATAAAATCCTATAAAAAAAAGGGAAATTATGTGAGGGGTTGAAGTAACCAGAAAGAACAAGAAATTATCAAACTGAACAATGAAGAATCTCTCTTTTTTTAGTTATTCTTGGATGTTACTTTATTTTCCAATAATTCAATCAATAATTTATTTTCACTGTTTTTTATTTTTATTTTATTTTTTGCTTTCTCTTATCTTCTGTTCGGTACTATTCTTTTTTTGAACATTTACTTCATATTAGTTTACTTGACTGTTCTCTTATCCATACACACAGACAATTGAGTATCACCACACTGACATAAATTTCAAAATACGGTTTAATATGACAAATTTTCTTAAAATTAAAATAATACACATATTCTAATAGGATTAATTGTTTCCCTTGGAAGTCTCAAAATATAATCCATTGAACAAAAAGTACACACCTATTTCATTATTAACTCAAGGTCCTCCAGAAAAGTTACAACCAAGAGAGTTAGGCATATTCTATTTTAAAATTATAGAAGTAAAGAAGTAATGAGGGAAGTGAGTAAGGAAAAGCTTGGATAACAGCTGTAAAATCTGTTATTAGTCCAATGAAAATGTTTTAATGTAAATAAAATATGTCTAATGCAAAATGACAGCAATAAGTATATGAGATTAATCTGGATGGTCTAACCATGCAATAAGAGAACCATAATGAAAAATGATCCAACATGATGGCCACATCCAAATCCTTTCAGAACAATTCAATTCTTAACAAAGTCAAGCAAACCATGTATGCATGTTGAATATGGAGTTGTTACCCTTGCCCTTTCTTTCTGCCCACAGGACAGCAGGAGTACTCATCTCGGCAGGCCGGTGTCACCTCAGGCATCATCTTAGCAGTGATGGTGCCCATACTGCTAGTATTTGTCTGCATTGGTTACAAGTATGTCCAGAGGAGAAAGCGCTATGAGCATGAGGAAGAGGACAAGAGCCATGAAACAGTGGCCAGAAGGTGAGAATACTTCTATAGCCAAAAATCTTTGTTGGCTTACAATCCCATTCCCTGGTTCAGTTTCTTCTAATTTTCTGTATAATCAGAGTATAAAAACTTTCAGAGTGAAAATGTTAATTAAATGAACTTGGTTCACACTCACTGATAACAAAATCAGAACTAGGAATTGAAACATACATTTTTCTTGTAACATTCACCAGGTAGAAACATGTAAACTTATTCTTCTGTACAATTGACAGTTTTCACCAAATTTATGCATATCGTCTCCATGATATCCGTGCAAACACTTGTGAATAAAATAATTTTTAACTGCAATTAGGACAATCTTATGGGACAACAGCAAAGAAAAACAAAATATAAAGTTAATCAAAAACAAAAAATGTTAGTAAATTGTCTTTGAACTATAATATAGTTTTCTCTGGAATATTTTAATTTTCTCTTTTGAAAACACTCTGAAGTTACTTTATACAGAATTAATCTAATTCACATCAATCAATGAAAATATGCTAATTAGTGTTTTTGTTATTCTTTACTTCCAAGTACATATTGTTCAATTCAGACTTCATATTTATTTCATACATACTTACTTAGTTGTAAGACATTTCCAAAATGATGTGTACTCCACCATGAAGTAAACTGAAGTGCTATATTAGCCAATCCGACAATTTTGTTAAAAATTATCAATAAAAAAAATCAGAATATTTAAAATGACACCTGCCACTTCATGGCTTCTTTCTTCCTCAATCAAGCAGAAAAATTCATTAAATTTACACCTTTATTTCATCTCACATTAAATGCTGTACATTTTTAATCAAATGTTTTGAAACTTTTCTGTAGAATTATTTAATGTATAAAATTATTTCTACAAATTGATAATATCTGTACACATCTAAACTGAAGCTTCAGTTAAAATTTTCCTAATACTTGCCTGTTAATTTATTTTGACAGAGTTGCCAATGAGATGCATGGGGCAAGAGCCATGGACCCCGACATTCAGGTGAGAAGCAGCAAAGAGTCTGATATTGACTGATCGCTGTCCTCTAGTGAAACAAAGAACTTAAATCAAAATAAACAGACAGGTATGAACGTTTGTGTCTCTCTGTGACAAAGATGCTAGCAACATCAGTACACACACCTTCCATCTTCAAATTTATTAGATATCAAATCTACTGTGTCCATCCTTCGACATCAGGAAATTAATGTTTTGTGTGTGTCACATCACAGGCATATTAATCTACCTCTAAAATATTAATTAATTTATCACCAGTTTGGGATAATGTGCCATATGGACCAATACTTCAACTTTTAAGCTTATTGGGAAATACTTAGGAAATTTTTTATTTTCCTACTTCTAATGCAGTTGTAACACAATTTTTTTTTTACTTCATTATGATCGTACAAAAATATGAGTATACTTAAGATCATATAAAAGCAAGTAGCCTCTTTTATTATTTTACAAAATTAGTTCAAAAAATAGGAAAATTTATAATGTGTGTGTTCATAAAAAATAACTTTTCATTTTGACCTTTAATGACCAAAAAGTCTTTTCTTCATAAAAATTTGCTTTATTAAGTTGTAAATAAATTAGAAGTTTTCTTTCTCTCAGTATAGAAAGTGTAACCTTATATGAAACTTCATGTGATTCAAAGAAAATTTGGCTTTTTACAGATATTTCCTCAGGAAATTTGATTGTATCTCTAAAAATATTTCTCATTTTTTTCTCCATACTAAAGATGTTAAATCAACCTTGGCGATAAAAAAACTTTAATATAATGTAGTTTATTCTTCTATTTTATTAAGCAGAAAAAAAATTGTACAATTTTATTTAGAGTTGTATTGTAAATACTGATTTTAATTATAATTTTTATTACAACTTTTTAAGGTGTTTATATATAGATATGTATTTATTTTGTGATGGACAAATAAATGTGAGAATTTTTTTGACATGACAGGAAATGATCACAAATCATTTCCTAACCTTTTACTTGGAATAACATAGTCTCACAGAATTACTTTCACGAATCTAGGCTGGATTATTTTTTCTCGTATCTATCAGTTTCTATTTAAGACTGCAAATTCACCTTTCAACTTTTTTTTACTATAAATTATGAAAATACATGCTAACATAAATTAATTTCCTGTGACAAAGTGACAGCAAAGCATTTTCCATCTATATTTAAATTTGGCTAGATCACAGGGAAAAATGTTTCTGTACAAAGATAAGAATAAATCAAAAACAGGAATAAATTTTATTTATATATGCAATAGCTATTGATAAAATCAAAGAAATATGGCTACTCTATTATGGCAAGGCGCCGCTTTTTGTGCTGCAGCACCATTTCAGAAGCTACCAGGGCACCCACACCCTCAGCAAGCCATGCAATCAGCTTGGCCCTGTTGTCCTGCCCATTCTGGAGGAGGCCCCGCTCCAGGGTGTCTAGACGCAGGGTCCGTGATGTGTCCAATTCCATGTTCTGTGCCCAGTCTATTACCTGACGCAGTCTCTCTCTAAATGTCTGTTATAATAACCAAACAGGTTAACACACAAGACATGTAAAGTCATATATTAGAAAGTGGACAATTTATGTACCTGCACTAGTATCGCCCTGATTTCTGGGCCCTCCCTGTGGCCTAGCATTGACATGTAGATGCCAAATTCATAGAAGTAGGCACCCATCTTGTAGAGGTCCACCACACACGAGTCTGCCTTCAGGATCTCCCTTCACAACAGACAAGTCAGATAAGTAATGATTCTAATTGACATATATATATGCAAATGCTAAGGATTTTAATTATGAAGTGACAAATTCACATATGATAACTGCATAGTGAGTAAAGATAGAAATATAGAACAAAAGTTGGGAATACACTCTGAAGAAGGCATATATATATATATATATATATATATATATATATATATATATATATATATATATATATACACTCCCAAACAACCCAATCTCCACAACTTATTCATTCACCCGAGTAAACCCCACTCCATAACCCACCCACTTATACCAGGTTGCAAGCTTTGCGGTAGGAACAGATGCCATGTCTGCCCTATCCTTCAGTCCACAGCAATCCTCCAGAATGCCACAAATACAACAAAATTAAAGGAAATATTACCTGCCTCTCTTCCCACATTATCAACCAAATTCTCTGCCCACATTATCCACCAAATTAACTGCAGACTCTGCCCTGCATTCTACATACGTCAAACTAAAAGACCTCTCTCCCTGAATGAATAGCCACTCAACACAACACCTTCAAAAACATAATTTCCAGTAGCTGCTCACACCCAAAGCCAACACAAAGAATTTCAATCAATGCTTTACACTAACTATTCTTAAAGCCCTACCCTCTTATTCATCAGATGCCGAACTCCATAGGTATGAACTCTTCTTCCAACATATCCAGGCAAAGCTCTGTATTCAACATCCTCTAAATAATGGCTTGTCTACTTGCAGAAATGCATGTGACTATGCATATGTATGTGTGTGTGTGTACTGTAAAGAATTATTTTTGCGGGCTGGGTTTTTGCGTTAAATCAAAAATAAATATTTGACCAATAAAGAAATTTTATATAAGTTTCTTAAAGTTAAACATGAAAACTCTTATCTCAGGCACCTGTGGTTTTTACATAGAAGAGATCTGCTGCCCGTACCAAATGCATACTGCTATTCTGTGTTGTGTTGCCTGCTGTAGCTCTCGTACCGACGTCTCCGTATCTCACAGCCGGCAGAACGGGTTAAGTGCAGTGTTGACTCAGGGGTTGATTGCTGGCTAAGGTGTCGGCCTCCAGGATTGGCAAGCTGTCGTACTAAATTGTGTGGTGCTATTCTGTGAACTCTTCACTAACAAATTGTGGCCCCTTTCTCACGACGATTCTGCCTCAAACTATATCAGAGACAACAACTTTACGGAGCCTCTCTTAATCACATCCACCAGCTACAGTGAGCGCAGAACAACTGTCCAGTTTCAAAAGCTTATCTCCATCCCCTCCACTATATCCTTCCATGCTTTTACTTTTTTAATTGTTAGAAAACTTCGTCGAAATGCCAGTTGACAGATTCTTCCATTGTCACAAGATTTATAGCACGCAGCTGCAGTTCTGTAGTCAACAATGACTAAATATTCTGTCATGTTGAGGCCAACAATCGAGACAGGACACGAAATTACTTGGATGAAAATATTTATATCCTCCACCCCCATGCATGTGCACGGTTTCGAATTCTCAAGACCACAGCAAACAAGACTTCCGAGACAAAGAAAAACTTAAACCTAAATACACACTTTACAGAACACAAGCATGTGTATGTGACCATAAGCGGGAACCTATTGTCTGGAACTCTGAAAGGATTGAAGTGTATATGTTTGTGAAAGTGAATGTGCAATTTTTTTATCAAAAGTTAATATATTTTTTAAAAAAACATGGTTTTGTATAAATTGTGTGGTGTTGAAACTGAGGTATGATAAAAAAAACTGGTATGTTTGGTGTTCATTTAAAATTAGTAAGTTATATGGTACACATTGCATAATTGTTCTACCATAGCATTTCATTTAGTGTTTGTATTTTGGGGGAATATTTTAAAGATCAACATTTCTGTAAATTCAATCAAAACCGTTTAAATAAACTTTATATTTCATGGTGTAAACCACAATTCTATAGTTTTCACAAGGCCTGATACAACACCCTCGGATAAGAGTCAAAATTCATATTAATAGTCTGGCAAATTTAGGTAAAAGTTATATATAAAAGTCATAATGTGTTTTAAATGAATTATTTAAGTCTTATACTAATCAAATTTCTGTTTCATCATTTCAAACCTATCACTAAATATTAATAATTACTATTAAAATTT
Source organism: Zhengitettix transpicula (assembly GCA_037074705.1). Classification (NCBI taxonomy): domain Eukaryota; kingdom Metazoa; phylum Arthropoda; class Insecta; order Orthoptera; family Tetrigidae; genus Zhengitettix; species Zhengitettix transpicula. The sequence continues at coordinate 74,446,959 of CM073593.1, forward strand.
TAATAACTTCAAAATTTAATATTAGATTAAATATTGCTCAACGTGGGCAAATTAAATAATTTGAATATCTTTAAGTTTGAAATTATACCTGAATGATTGCTTACGGATATGTTCCCATAAGGCATCAGAACCTTTCCTATGATGTCCTTTCCATTGGAGTGAGAGAGTTAGCAGCCTGGTTGGATGTAAATTGTTTATGGGTAACAGCTAGCCATGCGACATTCAAAAATCCACACTCTGGAGCTTCAATTCCAAGTAAGCCACCAACTATCTCTCTTTACTTGTATACAAATTATCTTAATTATTTTGACAACGTCACATCCTTATTGACATATATACATATATATATATATATGGACAAGAAAGAGATAGTCGGAAAGAGAGTCGGTGTCACCACATCAGATAGGAAGGATTATATCAAAATTTCAGAGTCAATTATTAGCTCCCTCCTTCAGGAGAGAAGCTTAACAGCATACACATTAAAATATATTGAACATTCAAATGTATACCTGAGAAGTGTAAGCGCTACACTTTAAGATAATCAAAAATAGAAGATAATAGAAGCAGGTAGCATAAACTAAGAGGACTAAATCTGTTCTCTATATAATTAGCTTTGCAAATGTTCTATTATACCTTTCCATTATACAAATTTGTTAAATGGGAAAATATTGATATTACAATAATAGAGGCAACTTGCCTGTAAGTTTCTTTGTAGACCTTTGGCAGGTCAATGGTCACTATCTTCTGGCGGTGATGGCAAAGGGACCTAGCCAGCCAGTAGGGAAGCTCAAGGGAAGTTCCAGCATTGATGTGCTGATTTTCCGAACCAGAATCAAGGAAACCTGGCAAATAAAAACATTAATGCATTTATCTGACACAAGTGGGCTTCATAAACAATGCTAAATTACAGGGATATGAAATTTATTGGCACTTGTTTGGAGAAAAATGTACAAATTTGCTTATACTTTTACTTAATATAAAGCATCTTTTGCATATTGCAGGCATAAATGGAATACCTAAAAGCTTCTCAACACATTATATATTGATCTTTCACAGCTTTAAGTTGATTTGGATTATGTATCAATCGCTATATCAATAATTAAAAAGCATTAACAATAAAACTGGTAATATTTCTAAGTAACCAATACTATTTTGGAAAAATATTGATACTACATATTTAATATGATTCTATTACCACAAATTATGGCTAATCTAAGTCAAACCCAAATTATATTAATAAATAAATTAACATATACCAAAGAGAATACGGTCATTTTATTATTGGGGAAGGCTTAATATATAACAGTGCCGAAACAAAATATTTGGAACCTTTCTATTTTTAACAATGATGTTGAGATAATTGATATATATGTTATTAGGTATTCCATAGTCTATAATATTAAAATTATAAATGTTGAAAAGTAGAAAAAAAATCTATTTTTGAAATGAGAAAATTATTTATCTTCTACGAAAATGGTTAAAAACCAGTACTATGGTGGCAGTAAAACCTCATCATCCCACATATGTCACTATTGTTGCTAAACTCGACTTTAGCCGATAACCCTTCTCAATGATGATACACAAAGATATTCTGAAATAGACTGAATGAAGTTGGTTAATTTTAGTAGGTTGCTGAGTATGTTTTGCCAACATAGTTCCGATTCTGAAGTATTTAAAACACTGGATATTTCTTCCTTTTTTAACTTCGTAAATATTAAAAAAGAGCTAAGCTTTACTGAACAAATTTATTACCAAGTCTTGGAACTTGCACTTCGAATTTGCACGGCACTCTTTCCTGCGTCGCCATGATGTCGTCTATGGAGTAGTAGTGAGGGAAATAACTCCTCTCGAAGAACATTTCTTTATTCCCCTACACAGTCGGGTATGCAGAATAACATACGAAATGTTCAATACGTCAGCTGAACAGAACTTCAGAAACTCCCGCCAAAGTGCAAAGATTACAAGTTATAAGAGACTAGCAACCTCTAGCAATATCTTTCCCAGTAGCTGCTGTCACACAAAAAATTTACAATACATTTTTGATGATAAAACAGCCATAACAGTCCCTTTAAAAATATTTTATTTTATTAATTAATTAAATTACGACGTGATTCTGTCGTCATGTGGACCCTTTTCAAGCAAAGATAACAGAGTAACAGTAAATACTTGATATATTTGTAATGTATGTTGTCCATATATATAATAATCATAAAATATTATTAGTATTCTCGTACATAGCAAAGCTTATTAAACTAAATTAAAAGAACTGTTTTATCATATATTTCTTTTAGTTGTATCAAAGCCAATTATTTTAACACCTAAAAAATCCTGACGTGTCCCGTACAACGAGTTAAATATTTAATATATATACATTGCTGGTTCCATATCGTATTGTATGATATCGTGGATGAATAAAAAATTAAATTATAGCATTAGTTTTACATTTAAGAATTGGAAATAATATAGAAATACTTGGGATTTAGTTAAATCCGTCTCACTCTAGTGCGCGACAGCCTACCACACGCACCTTTGCGGGAACGGGATTCCTTTCTAGTGTACGCAGCAGTTTTTTTTTAATAATAATTAAGCAATTTTAATAGTTTTGAATAAAGATACAATAATGTCATCAGATGAGGAAGAGCTTTTGTTGCTAGATCTAACCAAAGAAGAAAATCGTGCTAAGTAAGTTATTTAAATAATAAGCAATAAAACAATTCTTTACCCGGCTGTTCCCTAATTATTTATATATTTTTAGGAAACTAAGAACACGGGCTCATGAAATTACTACGAAAAGTACAACTTCTGGTGAATATCACACCCTAATATCAGAGCTAAGTATAGATGCTGGATTTGTTCTCGGATTTCCAACCAAGTGGTGTTTTCTAAGCACGACGTTTCGTTAACTAGTACTACCGACATCTTCACCTAGTAATCGAGAACAATTCCAGCAGCTTATTCACCGGGAAAACCTACAATAACTGCATAAAGATCTTACAAGATTATACACTGACTTCAATATGACACCCGACTATTTACATGAAATTTACAATTTAATTAAGAAAAACATTAAAATCAACACTTCAACTATCGTGAACAAAAATCTCCTGAAGAACGACTTGTAAATGATTTGAAGCGTTTAGGTAATATGAGTGTGTTTCATTTACTTAATGCAAAAATGATAAAATCATTAGTGATCTTGACAAATGTGATACTATGCAAGATGAGAACCATCAGTGGGGTGGCAGGAAAGTTTGAGGTCAGAATATGTACATAGTCCACTATGCAAACATGTCAAGCACATTTCCTGCAGATCTGCACTGGTGTGAGAGGACCTCTATTCAGGGTTTATACTTTAACTTATTCCTTTAAATATAGTCTACTGTTTGAAGCATTGGACTGTTTCTTCCTTCTAGATAGGGAATACCCATAATAACAAAATTGCATATTGTTTTTACACGTTAACTTCGTACTATTTTTCTGGTAGTATCAACAATAATTTTACATTCTAGGCTTATGTATTTGAATCCCTTTATTTTAAATAATTCAATCTGCTATAATTTTTGGCAAAATTTCTAACTCCTTAAATTCATGTTTTTGGGTTTGTTGTAGTAAATTCTCAGAATACTTCTGAAGCATAATTAATGTCGCAGGGTTGATTTACAGGGGATATATATATATGATCTAAGTGAACTTTGGAAAACTAAGAAGACTGATTACAGCCAAAATAATTCTGTTGGAGATACAGTGTGTGGTGCTATTAGGAAAGATGGACAATAAGAAAGAATAGAAGCAGTTTATTTTCCATAGACCTCACGAGGAAAAAGTTTTTTCTGATCCAATGATTAAAATTAAATTTTTACATTATAAAATCAATATTATTTTCACTCAAAAATATATCCATTATGAAAGCCTACCAACAGTTCATGTTAACTATTTACACCAATGTACCAAGATTCCAAGTTTATTAATAAATACAATTACTTTCGAACAATTTATTTAACTTACTTTTGAATGCAACTGGAGTGCTCCTTAATTCTTCAATATCATCAGGAAGTTTGTTAAAAATTGATATTCTGGTATATTCCAACCCTTTTTTGCAACCAAAATAATTTTTATTTCTTGTATTAAATGAATGCACATCTGAGTTGGTACTAAATTTATCATAATTATTTATTACAAATACCCTCAATGAGCAAATGAATTAACCAGATAGCATAAGTATACCTTATTTCTTGAATAGCTCTCAGTATGAAGTTCTAGAATTTAATTCACCCTAATTACACATTTTTGGGTTATAAAGAATTCATATTTATATGTGGAGTTACCCCAAAATATAATTTCATATGACATTAAGGAATGGAAATATGCCATATATACTAGTTTTGCAGTTCTCATGTCAGTGTTTTATTAAAGAAGTCAGAGAAGTGTTCGAAAATAGAGATGTCACTATGATAGAGAATGTAAAGTAGTCAGATGGAGTTAGAAATGAGTAAGTACTAAGTTGGAGAGAAGAGGAACATATTGGAAAGTATTAAAAAGAAAGAAGTGGTGTTGTTTAAGTCCGTCTTGATCAAATTGGAAACTGGACTAATCTTCACCAAGAAAACCTGCACTATTTAATGGATATATTTATTACTGTTCAAAAAAATACAAAAAGCTGTTCTTGCTTTTATATTGTGTATATATATATTTGAAGAAATACCTTCAGTTCCTTATAGCGACACCGCACTTCACTTTCAGGTAAGCCACAACCTATCTCTCTGTCCTCTCCATACCAATATTGCAATTATTTTTTTGACAATGTCACATCCTTACTAATATAATATATATGTTCTACTAATAGTTTTGGTTTTATGTTAAAATAATTATGGCATCATAAATTATTTAATAGTGTATGGGTACTTTTACAGTTATTATTCTTGCCTACACCTATGATTCTAGTCTATTGTATACAGTATTGACCATAACTTGCACTGATATATTACTAAAAAAAAAGTACTCCACACTTTGTATGTTCAATTGTGTTTAGTAGACTGATGTGAATAATGTGTATGATGGAGCATTAGGTGAAACATTGCCCTATAAAAGTATTATTCTTTGGTGACCTTAGATCACACTTTTCATCTGATATTTATTTATATGGATTGATGGAAGGGAAAAGAAATCACAATGGATACATTAAAAGTGCTAAAATTGTGAACCAGTCCGCAAACGCACCTTTTATTAAAATACTTTGTACATCAAAGGTGTGACTAGCACAACAATTACCTATACTCTTCTGTCATAGAATGATATTATTAAGTACAAACAACAGTAAATTTATCTTGGGGACAAACATTGTCAGGGGAAGGAGGAACAGTGACATAGAAACTCTAATATTATAATTACTATATTAATAATGTGACAGAATAACTTATAAATCAGTGTTTTTTGTTTTGGTCCATCTTCAACACTAGTTCTGAAACTGACGGAAACATTTAAAAACTTTTCTTAAACCCTAAATTTTCATATTTATCAAGTTGTTTACTAACTAACTATTTCGGTAACAGAAGGGTAAACTCTTCACTTTATATACATAAATCTCGAGTATAAGAGCACACATGCACACTCTAAGACATTCACATACATAAACATAAATAATTCGCTGCCTGCAGCTACTTGGGGAACTGAACTAGATATATTATATACATATATTATGAAGTGGCACATAGGTAAACAGGAGAATTGAGATCATTTAAATTGTATATGAGCTTGGCACTGAGAGAAAACTGCAGCAATGTTCCGGTTAACTTGAGCTACTCAATCAGAAACAAGAGACAAAAACCTGTCCTATATCTTCACTTGTTGTTAATTGCAGTCATGTCAATGAAAATAAGTGTGTGAGAAAATCTAGCCATTTGTCAAATATGCGATAGGAAAACCAAGTTATCTAGATTGAACATTATTGAAATTCACTATTTGAATCGAGAATGGGTCGAGTCACTGGGGAGCCAAACGACACTTACAAACCTCAGCTGCCTAATTTCCCGACTATAATCATGAAAATCACTCATTGTATCTCCAATGCTGATAGGATTAAAATAATTTATTTGAAGATTTGATGAATTAGTGCCAAATTTGTTTGACCAATGATTCAATAGCTTTCAATAAATTATTAAACTGGGTTTGCTCAGATACAAATGAGGGTTGAAAGTCATTGAAGAAGCAGAGGTACTTGAATTGTGGCATTATTGAAAGTAGTTCAGAAATTTCTGCCAAAAGCATTAATGATAATAGACATGTGATCAAACTGCACATTCCTTCATAGCCAAAACTCAGTCTGAAGTTAGTCAGCATGAAATAAAAATTAGCAAAATATTTTGTAACCCCATAGCTTGGTCAGGGACACTTACAGTTGTCCTTCAAGAACACTTAAAGTGGTTGGATTTTCTGATTTATAAAATGGTACTAACATCTGACAGTTTACTAACAGGTTCTTGATTCAAGCCAAGTCACAAACAAATGCTGTCACCACTGTCTTCTTTGCACTTCATACAAAACTTCCAAAAAAGTAAATTCGCTCACTTCGATCTATATCATACTCTATTTACAAAACTAACAAGTACAATTTTTGATTTTTTCCTTCTAGCTGTATTATCATCAATTTTATTCATTTCAATTGGGAACACAATTTTATTTTTATTTATAATTGTCACACACCCAAGGTCACCTAAGGACTTACTCATAGATTTTGCACTTTGAACACTGCTGGGGCTTCAGATTGCGATGAAAGATGGACAAAGAGAATCATCAAGTCACGGTTGATCACACCGAAGCGCACATGAAAAGCCACTACAGTTACATGGAGACGAGTTGGTCAAACATGTAGCAGACAAGATAAAATAAAATCAACCATTCCTTCTGGGTATTAATCACAGCCTTGATTCACGAAAGTGGAGTACACGCCGTTACCTTGGCGACTCCCAGATGTCAGACATGGCTCCCTCACACAACTCTTCAGGAGGCATCACCTGCAGTGTCCTCAGTGTTTCCACATAGAAAGTCAGTTCTGCAGTCACTACACTGTGTGGATGAAAATTGAATAAGGGGATATAAGATATCAAAATGCATAGAAAAGCTCAATTTTACACAGACACAAAAAGGAAACCTTTTATCATTATTCCATCCTTCATGGAATTTTTAAGAAAACTATTAGAATATTTAGTGGATATATGCTAATTGTAAATACATAAAAAGAGGAAACAGTATATTATAACATTATAATACTGCGAATAAAATATTTATTGTACTCCATGTGTGCTCAACACTGGATTCAGCTAGTTCCGATATTGACTTTGCTGTGTAGAATGAAAGAAGTAAAATATTATATTCATAGAGTGCTTGAAAGACTAGTAAATTGGTGTGTGAACTCGCTATGAAATTGTAATTAATTTAAATAAACAGTATGTTAAAACTAGAATAGTCTTATTAGAGGTACCCTGAATAATACATCAATATGTAGCACACAACTGCTTAAATTGTAATGGAAAATATTATTACCCATGCTGAGGTCCACCATCCTTGGCAACATTCATCTTGAGCAGCTGATCTCTGAGCTTCGCCTTGAAAGAAGAATTGAGAGTCTTGTATATGTATTGAACTTGCTGTTCAGGCAGGATGTTCGCTATCGCCTCATGAAGCTTTGTCAGATGCCTAGACAGAATTGAAATGAAGAAATTAACAAGCAAATTTGTTACTCATGAGAAAACCAGTTACACCCACGTCTATGACTGTGATTCAGAATTGGTAAAATATCCTGACCTTGAACCCGATCTGTAGGGCAAGTGTTTCTATTGAGCAACACTATTCCCTAAACAGCTATTCTAAAACACAGGCTACTCCATGTCACAGTTCAAAAGTGAAGAAAAGAAGAGATACTGGAAAACCTTTTGTGTATTTCAGAGTGCGGCCATGAGATTACTACTGGGACAAAGAGTTCAGAGAGAGAGAGAAACATACCTTCAGAATAGTCCTCCATTTTCTCTTACATTCATGACTATATTGGATTTCCTGAAACTAATAAATCAAACTGTAGTACAGTGGGACTGACATATAACAACAATTTCTGAAATAAAAAATAAGTGGAAATGGGAAGATGACCTCAAATTAAACTAGGACAAACTTCTGTTTCTGCCGGTGAGTTTTCAACCAAGAGATCTCAGCCCTACAGTATAGGATCCCATTCAGCAAGGATTTAATAGTGTTCAAAGAATCGAGAGAATACCCCAGTAGAATGTAATTTGCCATGTCAGCATCAACAAATGTATAGTACTAAATTACAAACCAAGTAATGATCTATTGTGAATTTAAAATAAGTAACCTTATGATGTACCAAAGAAAACCAGGGATAAGTTCAAATGATGTGGAAATAGAATATTGCATATGACATGTTGGTAGCATTCAAAGCTGATAAATTTGTTGGATATGGAAATGTTTCCAACTGTTTTCTCCATTTGTCTGGTTATTGCTGGTGTATTACAAAAATCGAGGTTCCCAATAGCTTAACACATTTGGTTTTGATTTTATCACACAACAGTTTGTATGGAGACTCATTTGCTTACCTGGATATATTACGGAAGGGCTGTGATGGTACTGGAGCACGTGCCTCCCACTGTGACAGTTGTGCAGACACCAGGTTGATGATGATAGACAATATCTTCTCCTCTATTCCTTGGACATGATCCAGAACTTTCTTCTCCACAGCATCCAAGGCAGCCACTCCACTGTTACTCCGGAATGAAGGCTGCTGTGAGTGCTGATCCAGGAGGCCTGAGCCAACAGTCACAAACACACGAACATCCCACTCTCATAATCAAAGTCATGTATACAATATACAAAAGGAACTTTGTAACAATGAGAAATCACAAGAATTCCGAATAAAAACAAGTATGCATTTAAACTAGCATATCTCCACACCTTGATATGATTGGCTTTCACACAATCTTTGCAGGGCTCAAATATCAGACTTACGAAGAAAATTGCAATATGAACTACAGGATTACCCCACTCACCTTGGAAGTGCCTTTTAACAGTTGGCAGAAGCACAAGCAACAGTTGCAGAGCCCGTGAGGCCAAGGCCAGGTTAGTGCTAGTGATTGTCTTGAGTCCAGCTGCCTGTAGGGCTCCAGCACCAAGAACTAGCTGACAGCAGCGTGAGTTGAATAGCTGCAGCAGCTCAGCAAGGTGCCGGCACAGCAGCTGAGCTGTGAGTGCCAGGTCCAAGGAGCACTCACAATACTCAGCTACCATCTTCAACAGCAGCAGGATTGTCCTGTTGACCCCAAATGTGATATTCTCATTCCAGTGGTATTACACCAATTTTCAGTAATGCAATGTGTTCTGTTCTTACCCAACCACAGCAAACTTTTCCTTGCCATAGAATAGATAGTTGCCTGGCTTCCTGACACAGATTTCCTCTGATGCCAAATCTTTTCTAGAGGGTGAAAACTTGCCTTCTGATGCAATACCATCCACCAGTTCCTGGAACTCTGCTGGAACATCTGCCTGCTTCCAACACTCACTTTCCAAGATAAGACTCAGTTTGGTCTTGCGGTCAGCATGGAAGCGTTGTGTGAACTTGCTGGCCTATTTGATTAATTTTAATCATTTAAATCTCTCTTTTCGGTTCCCATATCAATTAGTATAGATTAACTCAAGTAAAAATATCATTTATTAATAAGCCAGGCAACCAGATCAGGCTGCATTATTAGTAAAGAAATTACATTAATAAGTAATAGCACAAGCAATTTTGACTATAAAGAGCCAAAAGTACTGCAAAGAAAAACTACCTGTACTTTGAAGGCTGAACGCAGGGCAGTGCTGATCCTTCCACTGACTTCTTCACAGTCACTAGTGAATCTGTCAATAACACGGGCCAGGTCACACACCTCACCAGCAGTTGCCTTTTCAGCCAACCAGCAAGTCCCCTGGAAATACAGAATCAAAGACAAACATGTTAAATAACATTGCTAGAGAAATGGTTTTCTTAAACAAGAAATCTCTCTCAATGTTACATTAACCCATTTCAGGCAGTCATAACTGAATATATAGTAATTATAGTTTATCGTATTTCTAACATGTGATTCTATTTCCATTCAACCACACCACATAGAAGCAGAAGCACTATCAGTAGCAAATGTGATTTGTGATTTAATACAAAATAAATATAATACACTGCAGCAGAAAAGCTTGTGAATTTTTACAGAATACTTTTCTAAGTGAAATAAAAAGCCCCCAATGCCTGTAATGCAACTAACACTGAAGTCTTAATGACATTTTACACTTAACCTATTTCACATCACATGATACCTAAAAACTGGCTTGGCTTGAACAGTACAGTCTAATCATTAAAAAAATCATTTAAATATAATGACAACGGCTGAACATTATTACCAAAATTTTCTGTTTGCATAACATTAATTATCAACATTAGATCTCAGTTAATTTTATCTAGGAAAGATTTAACTTACCGGCCGTTCTTGCAGTTTGTCCTGGGAAGAGACAAGTTGGGCGAGCCTTTCATGAGCATAATCACACACTGAAATCATCAGTTCTCGTAGTTTGGAACTCACCCTCTGGTGTTCATCACCAGACAGTGGTTTGTCACCAGGATCTGAACTGCAATGGAATACTCCAATATAATTGTATATGAATAATAAAAAAGAAACAGCCCACAATAATACCCTTGGGTTTCATTTTATTGAAAAGAAACACTGGCTTTCAAGAAAAGGTGACATGTAAAGTGAGGACAGATAACTGACAGGAACAATTTCAGCAATGAAAATTTTCAAATGGGCAATTACCAAAGCCTGCAGAACACTGTTGAAATGTCAGCTGGGTAGTATACTTCCCATGTTCTTCCAGAAGGATAAGGCTAACAACTCTGAAAATTTGAAGAACCTCTGTCTGTCCTAAATAGTGATACTGAACTTCAATTTCAAATAAACCACCCACTTTCTCTCTTCCCTTTCCATACACGTTATGTCCTTAAGTGAATACCTGCATTGTGGGAGGGCACATCATATCAGAGTTTGAGTGACAAAATGTGTTAGACAAACATGGTGGAGTGAAGAGAGATTATTCAACACATATTTTTAATTTTTTATTTATAATAAGACAATCTCATGTCTCGATAGCTTTTTGTATCTTCTGGTATTTTCCAAATTAATATAATAAACTAGCAACTTGCTACAATCTTGTTAGCGTTAAGTGAATGGTATCTTCAGACCCCTTTTTCAAAACTGTGAGAATTTAATAATTTGTTAATTGTTTAGTTGTGCTAGTTTATTATATAAATTTGGAAAACCTGAAGAAGATATAGACTCAAGGTTTTGTTGTGCAATCTCACTTATTACTGTCTAATGATCGTTGAACTTTGACAATCTTGAAAATGTGAAAGCGTAACTGAGAATATCTTGGGAATACTTACACAACCCCAACTTGCAGGTCACTGGAGGAGTCTTCAGTGTCACCTGTTCTGTTGCTAAGCTTTCCAGCACTGACATCTGCAGCTTGTTGCATCACATCACACACAGCCTTCAAACAAATCAGACAAATGGCATTAATGTATGGAATTTAAGTGTAGCTGATACAGTAAGTAATGAAGATTGAGAATTTAAAGAAGACTTTGAATGAGTATGAATAGGGGAAAAAATCCCACCTATAGATAATGGGTTAAAAATTTGGTCAGTACATATGAATTACATTTAATTTGTGCAGAGCATCAAAAGGATCACAATAATATTCAGCATGATTGATGAGTTTTTAGTTCACCTTGATTCTGTGAATCAGCTGCAGCAGTGTGGAAGTTGTCTCCTGCAAGAGTCGCAGCCAGCCAGGAATAGCAAGGCCCTGGAGTTGGTCACCAAGCCCTGTCAACGCCACCTCAGAATCTCCGCAGTCACTAGCAGCCACTGACTCTATCACCATCTATGGTGGGACATACATGAGTAAATGAATTGACATATATTAACAAATAATGAGGCACTGCTGCAGTTTGGTCGTCTTGTCTCGTGGCATATTTTCTGTAAGGATAAGAATAAGTTCGTGCAATATGCTTAAGTCTTAGCTCAGCCAAAACTTGACTGTGTCCAATGATTATTGCAAAAAATTCAGGCAAAATGGTAGAGACAGCCAATACAATAAGAATAGCTCATCTAATGTTCCAAAGTTACTGAAAAAATATTACTTTATCAATGAGTAAGCAATTACAATTTTTATTTAACTTTAATGTTTCCCTTACAAGAAAAAATTACTGAGCTTCTCATCACAGTGCATAGAACTTTACTTTTCTTATCAGAACAGTTACAAATGAGAAAAGGTAAAATTGCAATATAAGGTAAAAAGCTATTCAATATTTAATCACCTGCTTCACAACAGCCTTGATTGTGGTGAAGGCCTCCTCCCTGTATGTGTCTATAAAATCAAACTGCTTCTGTCTCAGCATGCCAAATATTATAGACACCAGCTTCTCCTGTCAAGGAATAAAACAGAGAAATATTTTACAGTTGCAAAATAGTTGGTTAGAATGACAGGCCAGAGACTCACTCACCCCTTCAAGGATTTCATTCCTTCCTGAGAGTGGTCGGTTGAGATCTGCAGTTGCATACCTCTCAAACTCTGTGTTGAGCATCTTGTCAATGAGACGCTCCATTTCCAGTAGCTGCGATCCCAGGTGTCTGTAACATAAACACTCACCCTCATTGAAGTTACAGACCATCAACTGTGTACAAAGTAAAAATTTAAGAATTGCTGCTTTTAAGGAAAACAATAATAAAGCTCTTTGCAGTTGATTGGTGGATAGCACTGTCTGCATATATGGATATTCTCTTGAAATACTTTAATAAAAATCACAAATTCAACAAAATGCAAGGCAGCAACAATATTTTAATGCTTTTCTTTGCTGTACAAAATTGGAGGCAGGAATGTAGTGGAGAAAATAAATAATTGTAAATGTCTATGTGCTAATTTTACAGTAAGGAAGTACACTGATCAGACAAAGGTGAATGATGCTGCAAATCAATGGGATCTTAAAGAAAATTTCCAAGAGCAAAATTAATTAAATCACTTAATGTCACACCATTTGAATAAAATCTTCTTGGGCTTTCAACCGAGTGTTGGAAGCTCGATAAAATTTTATTCATTCTTTACACCGAGAAAGACTGCATTCTTTGTCACATCTATTGGTCAGCATGTATAGGCGATGAGCATGTGATAGTGTCCACCGAATTCAAAATATTCATGTTATGAGAGACAAATAGTTTTTAATGTGACAATGTACAAACCTGAAGCTGTGTACACCAGCCAGCTCCTGCACTAGAATCTCCTGTGTGGTGGCTATGAGTTCGAGGGCAGCCACATAGTCTGGCGTCGATAACAGCAACTGGATCGTTGGCTGTGTCTGGTGCACAGTAGCCATCAGCTTCAACTTTACCAAGAGGGAAAAAATAAGTCAGGTAGAAAAGTGCCATTTTACCCAATGTTTCACAAAGGCACTCACCACATACCTTGTAAACAACCATTGCTTGGTTGCAGCGTAGCCGTTCCAGCCTCATGATCTGCAGAGAGTCCCTCACCAAGGACTTGTCTATGTGCTGTATTTTCTCTCTGAGTTTGAAGAATGCAGAGACAATATTAGATTGTAAGAAGCTAAAATCAAGTAAATGAGGGGGGCAAGTAAGAGTTGTGCAAGGTAAAGGGGCGGACATTGCTCACCTCAGTGCCCTGACAACCCCAACAGTCTGTGCCATTTGTTCTGAGAGGGCATCGTGTGATGTCATAGCATGAAAGAAAGCGTCAGACTTGTGTGCCACCTGCTGAGCAATCTGTACCTCTACAGTATCCAAATAGTGTGACAGCTGAAGGTAAAAAATATATCATCAACAACATACACTTTGATTACCTACAAATCTCATGTTCATAACTATATAACTTCTTCGTTTTGTACTTTTTTTTCTAATATTTTTTTCTTAAACACTTAAGTTCAAAACACTCATTTTCTACAAGTAATTCTAGAAAAAAAAGCATATAATAAAAATTTACATAGTACTGACACAACTTCATTCTTTTATAATATATTTAAAAAACATTTACTGGAGAAATCCATGTTTAACAATTGACAGAGTCCCACAGAGTAAAGTTAAAATTGATACATTATGATGTCAGTTAAATTTTGAATTAATTATTTCTTAATGTAAGGCAGATTGATTAACACAGTTACTGTGGGAAATAGGTGAAAACAATCTTCACAGGAGAGTGAAAAAAGTGTTAGACAAAAATTCATATGAATTAATTAAAGAGTAATGCTTTATGGAATTAAATATAACGCTAATGTTTGATTTTGAACAAATGAACAAGGTTATTGCTGGCCCCAAAGCATTGTGGAGTCTCACTTGCAGCAATACAGATTGTAATTTAACAAGAGACTTTACCTTCTCTTGGAGCAGTTTCCCCGACATAGTTGAGGTTGTGGTGTTGTTTTTTGTCATATTATCGACAGAAATGTTTGCAGCAGGGACAGAGAGGAGCTCCTTTGTGAAGGGGAAAACAGTCTTGAAGTTCTCCTCTGATGTCAGATCCAAGCTTGGCTGCAGGAATATTTTTGGTATGCCGCTAATGTCAAAGTTGAGCTTCTCTGCAATTAAGAGTCATTTTCTATTCTTTAACAGAGTCAATTAATGAGATTATGTATTTCATGATTCCTAATATATAATCAAGGGTGGAATCTCTCTGAGAATTGTGAAGAATTAATACAGTCTGAGACAGTGAAGGACTTGTCTGCATGGAATGACCTTATACTTTAACTATGGTGAACAAGCATTTCACTCAGACCTACATGTTCCATCCTTACCAAGTGACTGCTTCCCTCGAAGGTGTGGGAAGTGATGCAGCAGTTCGCTTTGTGTGGCTGGCCGTGAAACATTGGCATTTATACGTACATGCTTACGATACCTCTACAATGGATACAGAGAAATGAGAATAAAGTTCACATTACAATCAAGTAATGCATGCACAGAGACAAATATATAAATTTGATAGTTTAATACCCGAGCAATTTTCTTCATATATGACTCAAAGTGCTGAGGACCAATGTCTGGCAGGTAATTGGGAAGTGGGACATCTGTTTTCTCCACAAAGCTGTCACCCCATAATTTAGTGAAGAAATCCCTCTGTAACAGTGAAAATGACAATAGCATTGTTTCATTAATTTAATATAAGATATTCACATTTAAATAAAAAATAAGAATTAGCAGTTTGCAGCCTGATAAAGGAACAAATGTAATACAATTATAATGTAATATGCTATTGATGTATCTGTTTACTATATATTTCCAATTATGGATTTACATACTTCAGTCAATCCATAAAAAATGTGGAACAAATCTCAGTTGTGTAGATATTACCACACCCCCATAGTATATTTAATCTGACACTGAGGTGTAGATTCATTAGTAGATAATGTTAGGTTTTCCACTGCCTGGATGGTATTGTTTCACAATTTCTATTTTTCCATTACTCACATTTTTCTTATTTTGAAATTATTCTTGCTATATCCTAGTCTTTGACCTGCCACATCTATCTCGTCTGTTTCTCTATTCTCAGTTTTCTCTTCTGAAAAAATATCATCTAGACAACGGAAAACCCGACAACATCTACTAATGACTTCATACTGTTGCTACAAAATTTCAATTCCAAAAGAGGTGTAAATTGATCAATACTATACACAAATCAGTAAAGTACAAACAAGTCTTTGAAAAAGTAATGTAAAAATAAAATATTATGACACAGCTTTATTATTCAGATTTCCTACGGGATACAAAAGTGTGAAAAGTTGAAAGATATAAAAAAAGAAAGTGAAAACCCACAATTTCCAAACAGAAAACAGTAATGACACACTTAGAAAATTTCTATGTTCACCTCTTTCCCACGGCTGGGATCATTCAGAACTGCAGGCAAGTTCTGTGCAGCTGAGTACACAGTCCAGTGTGGGCCATCAGATTGTTGCTTCTGTGCTACACCATGGCGAGGACGGGATGCATGGTGCCTGACGACATGGTCTTCATAGTCCTCATCACTGACACCTTCAACAGGCAGCGAGGAACACACCCCATTTGTTCCATACCGACACACAAATGAACCACCCTCCTGGCTGCAGTGTTTCTCCCGTAGGTGTCTGGGAAATCAAAATAAAGTTAAATTACAATTAAATTTAAAAATAGATGTCTCATATTCAGTTTGAGAGACTTGGTTGGAGCGCAAATTTAACAGAACAGAACCAAATCATTTAAGAACTTAGGACCTGACATACTAGGCAATTCACATTTATTTCAAATAGAAAATGATTTAAAGTTTTACAATTTTAATTAGTTAAAGTATCTGGGAAATTATAGGTTATGTTGAGAAATTAAAAAAACACTAAAAAATTAACTCTCTTCACACCTTCAAAGACTTTTGACTGTCATTTTATAATTTCCAGTGTTTTTCATAAATTAAATGACACTTCAGTAATAATTGAGACATTCAAATGTAGAACACTAATACCTATCCTAACCTTTTTACATTTCTGAGGGTGTTACAAAATATGAGAAAAGTTGTTACAAAGGTTTGAGAGACCCTTAAAACGTAATCTGGATTGGAATGGTATGTTACTTGTACAGAAGTTTGTTTGTGTATGCAAAGATAAAGTAAATAGTGTACAAAAATTCTCTCTTATGAATTGGATTTTGTAAAGCATTTTTATACACTTAATGAGGAGCACAGACTAATAATTGTGAAATTATAGTTACTAAAGCATAAATTTAAGACTGTTTGAAACATTGGACCAATCTTACTATCAACATCACTCTTCTTCCTTTATCATTCATTTTAATCAGTTACCTTTTCCACTGATATTTTAAACACATTCTTTAGCTCTTTTTTTCCCTTTAACATGATTCATTTTTCACTCTTAATTCATCTTTGTCTTGTTTACTTTTCTGCATACCACAGATTATTTGAAAAAACGGATGTAAAAATTAAATAAAACTATCTGTATAAAATTGAAATCGTAAAGGTGTCTCATATTTTACTGTCCAAAATGATAAACATTTTTCTTTAAGTGATTTGCGTTATTTTGTATTAACTCTACAGGTACAAAGTACAATTTTCTGCACAATTTGAAAGCACGTAGCCTTTTCACGAAAATTTCACGCAGCTAAACAATTGCTTGTGACGAGAAACATTCTATTATTTAAGAGGGGAGGGGGGCGGTTAGGGATTATAGGTTAGAATAATCGTAAAAGTGAACACTATACACTGTCAGTTGTGCTATTTATACACCCCTCTCTCGTACCGTGTGAAATCTCGTTGTATTTTGAAGTCTGTGTCTGGACAGTAGCTGCAGCTGCTCCATCCGTACTTAGCCACGACTCCTCTACTGTTGATCTTGGACATGTTCGCTCCAGACACTTCACTGTCTCTTCCACGGTTTCATGTCTCCGTGTTCCTCCAGATGCTGCGGTGTACCAAGTCTCCACGACGACTGTGCCACATATTCCTCTCTGCCACTTCTTGGTTGTACGTTCGTTATCTAGTTTGCTTTTATATATCAGGTCCAGCAGTGACGACCTGGAATCCAGGTCTGAGCGAGCATGGTTTTGTCCTTATGTAATCGGCATGAACGACGACACAAATATTTGTTCCGTTGACATTTCCCCTTATCTGGTGCGCGTGTTTATGTGGCAAGGTTCCTTCCTCTGCTATCTCTGGTAAACTCGAACTGACTCACTCCCTCTCTAAACCCTCGATCCAATAAAAAAAAAACAAGAAATTGTGTTTTATCACCAATTCCAAAATCTCCAGAAATTAAGAAAATTAAATTACGCTAAAAAAACTATTCACAATCTACCTGAAAAAATGGAATAATATAAACCCATAAGATTTAATTATGTATTATATATGCGGAGAGACATATAATATATAAAAATACAATTAAAATATCAGTATATTCTTTATAAATACATTTGAAAATTAAACATTTCAGGCTTGCTAAATATATAAATGAGCAATACATAACCTCCATTACGGATTAACCGAGCGGAAAATTGATACGAAACATACAGTCAGCATCTTGCAAGTCAATCAGTTTGAGTTTATGGGAAGAAACAAATTAGGCTACACTACTAAAAATTACGATTACACAATGAAAACTTTTCTAGGCCATGGATACAGTTACAGAGCATGTAAGAAAGGAATTAAGTTGTAGTCGAGTAAGAAGTTATTGAACATGTAAATGGCACTTACTTTAAAGAAAGGCTATAATTATTATATAGGACAATCAGTAGACACGGAGTTTATTACAATGGTTATAAAACGAAACAAAAGGAGATGAAAAACCATTTATTTGAAGGTAAAAAATATTTTTAGGGTACCAAACAGATGTAAGAAATGGCAACAGAGAAAAAATGGAACAACTTGCGATTATTTAAAATTGTAATCACTTGATGCCCAGATAAATCAAGATATAAAAGTAAGACGTGTTGGATTAATTTGGGGGGGGGGGGCTAAAATACGAAGTATGGAAAACATTATTCGTAGAAATAATAGCAGGCGAGAAAATTATTTAAATATATAACCAGTTTCAGTATGTAATATAAAACTAATGTCGTAGGAGTAGATAACAGTTTTCTGAAACTGGAATAAAGGACATTTGTAAGTAAATATCAAAAATTCAGAAAAGCCTCTAATATTTTCAAAAAATAAAGTAGATAGCATTTAACTGAAATTTTAAAGTACCATCTAAATGGAAAGAGAGTGAAAGCTGAGAAGTAGGTAAAATATATGGAAAGCCTATATACTAAAAATAAATAGGACGATGAAAACGAGAACAATCCGGGAATACCTAGATAAGATTATCAAATAATGCAGAATTTAAGATATACAATGTTTCGTAATTCATAGAACAGAAATTAATAATTTCAAACATCTAAGTATATCCACTTAAAATTAATACAGATAAATATGAAACAACCAAAGTTTCTTTGTTAAGAAACACTGTTTGTTAGTTAAGTGGATAAAATAATAATTTAATTTACTTATGACTTACATATTTAACTTATCATTTATATATAGAAAAATATATTACACAACAGCCTTGCTATAATAATTTTTAATTTGTATTTAAATAATGTATTGAGGAACAACATAAATATTTCCGGGATTGGCTTTTTTGTAATTATTGGTATAAATTAAATTATATGCATTTCTATCTTTGTCTACAAAGAAATGTCTATTATCTTCGCTTCATCCAAAGACATATATAATGAACATCTTTGGTCTCATCTTTGTTGTTGTTATGTTGCAGACATGTATGTCTCTGGGAGCCCGCCTAGTTTGAAATACACGTGAGAGGTAAAAAAATAAATTCTATCTGTAAATCAGTATACATGAACAAATTGATAGGAACGGCTGTTTCAGTTGAATTTATTCACTCTGTGATTATGCCACAGAAGTCTTCTGTATAGACCCTCCTATTCGAACTAGTGATAAATACAAAAAAGAAGTAAAACTGATTTAAAATAATATTCCATCAATAGTTCGCCAGAGACTATTAATTAAATAGTTATATATAATACTCTGATTATATATATATATATATATATATATATATAATGTGTGTTAATTACCTAACAGTGATAATGTATATTATTTATATCAATCTAAGAAATTTTTCGAATGAATACGTTTATTGAATAAGAATTGGACCAAACTATTAGATACGTTACATGGAACATTATTTCAAATTTTGCGCACGATATAGCGCTATAATTTTATTACGTGGCAGATGCATTAATAAAAAGGATAAACGAAATAACATTCCCTGAATGAAATGAAATTTCATTCCACTGCAAGATCATATTTATAATTCAATCTTTCCCTAAATGATTTTCCCAACCTAGCGTTGCTGAACCATTTAATTATGGATTATTTTCCATTACTATTTTCCACCATCTCAGAAACAGTGTTATACTATGCGTTAGATGTAGCAGAATCGTAATTGCCCAAAACCTCTGTTTCTCGTATTGATCGAAGGTTTCTGTGGTTTCCAAGCGTGGTGGGTGGTTCATAATAGGGGTTGGAGATAATCCAGTCATCCTACCTCACCCCTATCACCTAGTAGTATCTTGCTAATTAGCTCCTGCTGCTTCATCGCGTCCTCTCTGTCACTCCTAGAGAGTAATTAACGATGGCAGAGAGATAATCCATTGTCTAGTTGCTAAGAGCGGCTGAATGGAATCTTTAGGCAACAGAATGAGGTTCGGTGCGAGTTCGCGAACTTAATTGTCAGGTCTGTATGAGCTGTATATATATTGCTTTGGCATCGCATTAGTAGCTACAGCGAAGTAGGCGATGAAGCGTGGACGCCATTTCACGTATTTAATAATCTCCAAACTGATCTCATTAGGGCTTACTCTGGATCGAAAAACCCTACAGCGAAATCACGGAAAATAACACGTATGTATTTCGGCTGTGTATTTAATTCTCAATGAATCAAGTGTATCTGTCTCATATATAGACTTGTATTGTGTCAGGAACGTTCACACAATAATTATATTATACAATATATTTAGGCCCATGTTTCACTCCTTCCTTCCGTTTTCATTTAATGTAGAAAATATTCTGTCTCGACGGGAAAGCTTATCTGTTACATTATAATATATTGAGTTTCGGAAATAAGTCCGGTGACTTTGACAAAGTTACATTATGTGAAATCGTTTCTTGATGCTACATGACGTTTCAAGCGCAATCTCCCTGACATAGTCTCGCCGACCGCTCTCGCTCGCCGTCGATTCTATCTTTCGCTTCCCCTTTCTGTCCTACCCCCGCACTTGTTCCGTATTTTTTTCCTTTTCCATGTCCTTGAGAATTTCTCTATTGAAACTGGCGACGTTGGCCTTGAACAGACGTCTAGACGTCTCGCTCTCAGCAGCGACGCTAACAAACTCAAACCAGATGGCGTAGTCTCTGTCTATAGTTCCTGCGTCGCCCACAAGGTTCCCCTAAATCACTTTCTCCCCAGGTCCATGCTGCCGAGACTGCCCCGATTATTATTATATTGCTCGATTTTCTCTTCAGACACTCTCTCCAACGTCCCGCAGTAGACTAAAATATTTTAGCCGAAACTAAGCCAATGCCTGTCTCCGAGTCTCACTCTAAAACAGTGTTTCCCAACCTTTATTTTTTCATGCTCCACCTAAGTATTTGAAATATCCCCCTATATAACAAATATATTTTTATATTAAAAAAATTGATTTATTTCCTAAAGAAGCGTAATTTCATTTTGTGTATCAAGGTTCTTCTATAGTTATAATTCTGTACATAAATAAAGTCATAATTTATTTTAATTTGGGAACGCTAAACCTATCGCCTATTCGAGCCTTTGTACGACATTAAGATCTTATTTCATTTAACACACTGAATTGTGCTAGACAAACATTTATTAAACAATACTCTCAGAGCAAATCGTAGTTTATACGACTCCAATCTTTCTATAGAAAGCACCAAATGCTTATTTCAAATTGAGATATCATCAGTTTTTCCTTTTGTACAAGTTAAACGATAGCTAGCGGTTTTTAAACGCTTTTAGACGTGCTCATTTTCGAATTGCCCCCCTGTGGGGGGCTCTAAAATACTTTAGCATGCTTTCTTAAACTAGAAGCTAACAATGCGTATTTATATTCTTCACCCTATAACGATTTCCTTATCATCAGACAAAATTGTTAGGTCACTCTGTAGTTATGGCAATGAAAGTCAAATTAACACTTTGAAGAGAACCTAACCATCAGCTTTTCTAAGGGTAATCGCATCGTCGTGGATGTTTAAACTGTTCTACTAAGTCACTCAATACCATTATGCTTCAATAACCATATATATATAGTATTTTAGCTTAAATAACTGTTTCTATTTTCAGACTGTCCTTCATATTTTCTCAAGGTAATAAATTCTCATCTACGTTATCTCGTGTGAAATATACGTGAGTTGATATTCGTAGAAGAGTCCAAAAAGAAAAAAGAATTGGAAAAACCGCAGAAACGCCAGACGACGGCGGGGAAAATAAAAACAAGGATTATCTAGTCAGCGACATAGCTGAAGACTATACTTTTCCTCCATTAAAGATTTGCCTTTCTGCACTAGAAAAATATCTGGACCGTTCCGGTTTGCTGTGTGTTTTAATACTCGCCTTTCCCACCTTAAAATTGAGCTTTGGGCATCCCTATTATTTCTCGTTCTTCGTGACTACTGCAAATGATCTTGTTCTTTTTCCCAAACTGTTCTCTTTAAAACCTAGACAACAGCAGTAATAGTAGTAATGTATATCCTCCACATCATCACTCTTGAGACAAGACCATCTCAGTCTTTAAATATCTCATAATTTGCAACCACTTATAGGGTAATATATTTTATAAGAACCAAAAATTTTAGTTTATAAATGAAACTGAATGTTCTATTAATAAAGAATAATTTATTCTTTACACAATTTCAATGACAATGTTAAAATAATAATATGAACAGAAACTTTATTCTAGTTTTTTCATTGTACTAATATTCGTTACTTAGTAGATCAGTTTGGGACAATTAAATAGCAATGTAGAAAAAATAAGTCGATAGAAAAATGATAAATACTCAGACCTTATATTATTTGAACGCATTACTAACGTTAACCCGATTCATAATTCTATGGGTCGCCGAAAAGGATAAAGTAAAAGTCATAAAATAAAGACACGGGCATTGCAGAAAAATAGCAGAGAGAGAAATTTTTAACGCAAAAAAAAATCAGAAGTGATGAAATGAGCTGTTAGGAAATATTTAGAGATTAGTAGAATGAGAGAGAAAAAGAGAGTAACGATAGGGATTTCAGCAGTCAGACAATTGTGAACTTGACAGTCGCGGTGAAATGAAGGGAAAGCGACTGGGTGACGCAAACGAGAGATGGGAGATTACCGGCTGGGATTTGCAGAACACTCCATGAAATTCACGTACTACACACAACTCAGTTGACATTATCCCAGCAGCGGGATGAATCCTCAACAAATACCAGAAATTAGTGAGTATCAAAAGTAAAAAAAACCATTACATTTCGCCTCTTGAAAATGCCACGAGAAATAATAAAAGTGGATAGTACCATGGAAAATTAAACAAAAAACAAAGATGTGTAAGTCTTTTTATTTTGTAGAAAATTATTAATCTGAGTAGAAAGCACAATTACTTGTTTAGAATCTATGTAATAATAAATGTATGTATGTATTTACGTTAATCTGTATAAATATTTAAACGCGTGGACGGATTGCAACAAACATTGGTACACATATTCTTCAAAAGACTAGAAACGGTACTGTAGCATAAAGTTGGAAAGAACTGCTGAAATCCCTATCGTTACTCTTTTTTTCTCTCTCATTCTACTAATCTCTAAATATTTCCTAACAGCTCATTTCATCACTTCTGATTTTCTTTTGCGTTAAAAATTTCTCTCTCTGCTATTTTTCTGCAATGCCCGTGTCATTATTTTATGACTTTTACTTTATCCTTTTCGGCGACCCATAGAATTATGAATCGGGTTAACGTTAGCAGTTTCATTTATAAACTAAAATTGTTGTCATTTTGTTTTAAATTACTGCGCGTCAATAAATCATGACGTCACAGCACACGCGAGAGAGACGTTACTTCGCGACGATACTGCACAACAAATGAAATAGTTCCTTATATTTTGAAAAATTTTGGTTATGTGTGTATATCATTAAAATTTCACATATTTTACAGTAAATGTGTAAAGACTAAGTACCCGTGCAACACTGGGCACCCAGATAGTAAGTAAAACGAAGAGAATATTGGAAGAATACGAAAATAGCTCGTTCCTACCACAGTGAGATCTGTCTTGAAATGAAAGCCATTTTTATACTAGTTGTAATATATCTGTGGATAGTTTAACAGGTTAATAAAGATCTTCCTTCAAATCTATGGGAACAAGGATGATGTCATAGTAATTCATGCAGATATGTTATCGTTCAAGCTTTTATTAACCCGTTAGTGCATGATTATTTGTATTTTTTAAACTAATTTTTTAAACTGTATTTTTATGAATACAAAACGGAAAAAAATTAGCAAAAAAAATCAAACATGACCAAAGTCAATTTGGTTTATGATGTTACACGTATTCAACAAAAATATAATTAGGTCTGTTTTATTAATAATTCATATTAATTAGATAATTATTATTTTAGTGCAGTTACAATACCCTGATAATGAGCTTAAATTTTCTTTCTCGAAAAAACATAAAAGAACCATAGAAAATAAATATTCTGAAGTTGTCCGGCGGGTAGAAAAATCTGCCCTGAGGGGTTGACTGACAGAAAGCTAGGACAGGCATGTTTTAACCTGTCCACGGATGCCAAAAATTTCATATTATTCCTCAGGACATGTTGTTTCATATCTGAATCATAAATTAGCTCCCTTAGAAATCAGCTCTGGGGTGGTACTGAAAATTATGTTGCACACGAGATACACTACGCAATAAAGGGTTAAAACCAATGGAAGTTCTGCTTCCTTCATGCTTGACACTGTTTTCATTTTCGGAATTTGTAATATTAATATATCTGAAGAGTATCCTTCACTCTTTTTAATTTACGTCACAATGTTAAATGCCACACACGTCATAAACACTTATTGTGACGTACTTCCTCGCTGAGGAATTGGCTGCCATTAGGTAAAATGTCTCTTGACTGAGACGTCATAGTAAATGTTTTTGCGTTCCTGGCGTTTTTTTCATCCCTAGCACTGTTATTAATGTTATTCCTGTTCTCGTTACTGCATAACCTTTTATTCATTTGGTCCGCCATTTTGGTTTTAATCCAAGTGGAAAAGTAGTGTTAAATCAACAGCGGAGTACTTAGGTGATCGGCGCGAGATTTTGAAGAGCAAAACACTGCCTGTCCTTGAAAAATTCAGTAGACTTGAGATGGATGGATGAATTACTAGGGTCATAAGTCATTCCGCTTCACTCACTAAACGAGGCGCAACTAATTGGTTTTTGGTTTCAACGCCGCGAACACACAGACAGTTAAATAGGCAGTTGTAAAACAACCTTCCATGCCCTTTCCTTCTTTCAGACAAGTGCAATTAAATTCAGAATATTATTTCACGTTATTCAAAGGAAATTGTTTCATTAAAACTACTTACATGCGTATGGAGTAAACTCCAGGGAACACACACACACACAATTCTCGGCTTTAAATTATGGGGAAGCTTAAAAGGAGATTCAGGGAATGTAATTATCATATCATGTATGCCCCATGCGATGGTGCAGGTGAATTCGTCGGTTATGCACAAAAACAATAATATATAACCTTACTCTAAGTGTGACTTGATCAACGAGACGAACCAACGCATATTTCTCTTGCAATTAAGTCCCATTACTTTCCAGTAGGGAAAACATTTAATGACAATCCTATTATAGGGATCTGGCCACAGCGTGGATAGCTCCTGCAGCCTATACCTAAAATAATAATAGTGTTAATTCAAATATAATCTGTTAGATTCTGTGCATAAAAATCGGGATCTAATTTATGAATTCATCCAATATTTTCAACTCAAAAATGTCAATTGTTTTACATAGATATTTCTAATTTCCCTATCTTCAAAGTTTCACTTCCAACGCGAGAAGCGACAACGCATACTTACATTATTCAGTTAATTTATTTATTACTAGCTGGGTCCTCGGTGTTACCCGTGTTGTCATAATTCAACTCAGCGACATCCATAACCACGGATTTTACTCCAATCTCCGTTGTTTTTGCGTTATTTTTATGTAACGCCACTCCACCCCCAGCCCTAAGGGTGCTCCCCTCCATGTCAAAAGGGGTTGAAATTATTCACAGAAAACATCTGGAGAAACATTATCAATATGACTAACCTCGAAAATTATTTATCCGACGCAAATATCTGCCGTTTGAGCATGTTTCAAAATTTTAACCCTTGTGGGAAACACTTTAGAACTCAACGCAGCCTTGCCAATTTGTGGCTACTAGCATTAGCGAAATATTCATGCTGTTATTAAGTATATCTGCAATATAATAGAAGGAAATATGTAATAGAAGCATAGTAATGAAGTCTCTCAGATCTATGTGGAGGACAAGCCTCAAAGGCGGTCGTTGTTGCCCACTGTTATTAGGCGACTCGTCTTCCACCCCTACGCACGACCAACTTGTCTTCCTTCTCTCTCTTCTCTGGGACGAGGCAAAGGGCGCAGTGTCCGATATTAATGCAGATAAAAGACCCCTAGCTAATCGACAAAGTTGGGCCTAACACGCGGGCTCTTTGTGTCACCCAGAAGCAGAGAGACAGTCACAACAGCGGCTTTCAACAGATGCTAAACTACAGAAACACGTAACAAATTCGCGAACACGCTCAATTTGACGTCACATGGCTAACGTGTTCCCACTACTAACTCTGTTCTACGTGGAGCAGACACTAATACAGCCGGCAATTAAATCCGTGAACTCAGAATTGCACGCCAAATGCTTCGTGACCGCGTAAGGAAAATATGGCTTTATTAGTATGCGAACTGGAGCCTTGAACGAAGACGTCACTTAGACTGTGGCTATCAAGTCTCGCGATCGCGATGGCACCGCCTTTTCTCTGGTACAAACGGAATAGGCTTTGCCGTATCGGAAAACGTGGCTGAACGCATTGTGCGTAACATGCTTTTTTATTTGCGTATGCTAAATGTATGCGTCGTATCAAGAAAATGAAAGAAACACATTCTTCATATTTTTATACGTTTTAAAATGAAATAAATATTAATGACGTTGCTACCATGAAATTATTCAATTTTTAGTTTCTTGGCCGAGTTTAATTAAATTTGGAATAATTTTGACATACATTTCTCGAAATATGCGGTCCCAAAATTTCTGAAACCCCCCCCCCCCCCGAAATATTTGAGTTAATAAGTATGCGTATTTCAGATTTGAGCTCTATATAATGATTACAAGGTGCCGTAGAGGTTGCAAAATAACAAATGTTAAAAAAACGAAATACCAATAAAAGTGATTTAAATCACAGTATACATAGTAAATTACAATTATTTTAATGTCCGATAAAGTTATGGAACCCTGATCAAAGTTGTGCTGGACAATATACTTATGAAGAGACTGTAACCCCTCTATTTCTGAGTGTTGGATATTTATAAAATCGCGTACAGTACTTTTAACTATATCACATCATTTTCTTAATTATTGTATTTTTATTTCCGTTCGTGTGATGCGTAATTTGTTTTTGAAGAATTTTTTTGGTTGGTAATTTTATTTGGAGTAACAGGCTACATGAGGGTAATCCACGTGGTGGCAACTCCCCTTTAATAGCATAGGAAGTGGTGATGCGGAAGGGTAGAGGAAGGTAGTTAAGGATTAACCAGGGCCCCAGGGCTGTAGTTTAAGGATCCTACCCAGAATTTGCCTAATAGTGATGCAGGACAAATCCATATAAAACCTGCGTGAGGTAGGTCGGGCATTGGTACTTGTCCCATGCCCTTCCGATGGCGGGAGAAGGACGTAGAATTTCCGTCTCCGTGCCTCGACCAGTTTAGGAGGCAGCTGGCCGACTATTCCCATGGGAATAGCGGAAAACTCTTACCATTTGCCCAGGTCTAAAATCCCGAAACATACACCTCTCAAAACAGGCCGAGGAGCCTCGGCATGAGGGAAACTTAGTTCAAAAAACAAGAGAGAGGAGAAGGCATCCCCAAAGGTAGCCTCCCGTAGAGCTCTCTGGGACGGTTCATCTGCGAGAGAATGCTCTCGCAGGCTTCCTTTGATTGGAGGTTTTTTTTTTTTTTTTTTTTAGGGCAACAGGCTACATGAGGGTGATCCACATTGGGCAACTCCCCTTTAATAGCATAGGAAGGGATTTGAAAGCGGGGATGCGTAAGGGTAGAGGAAGGTAGCCAAGGGTTAACTAGAGCACCTGGGATATGGTTTAAGGATCCTACCCGGAATTCGGCTAACGAAATGCAGGGAAAACCCTAGAAAAACTTGCATCAGGTAGGTCGGTTTTTTTTTTTTTTTTTTTTAGGGCAATAGGCTACATGAGGGTAATCCACTTAGGGCAACTCCCCTTTAATAGCATAGGAAGGGATTTGAAAGGGGGGATGTGGAAGGGTAGAGGAAGGTAGCCAAGGGTTAACTAGGGCCCCCGGGCTATATTTTAAGGATCCTACCCGGCATTCGCCTAAAGGAATGCAGGGAAAACCTTAGAAAAACCTGCATCGGGTAGGTCGGGCATTGGGTACTTGTCCCACGCCCTTCCGATAGCGGGAGAGGAGTTTGCTGTGGGGACGCAGCTTACCCCTCGCCATGCCTTGGCCTGTTTAGGAGGCAGCTGGCCGACTATTCCAATAGGAATAGCGGACAACTCTTGCCGTATGCCCAAGGTCTGCGACCCCGGAACATACACCTCTCAAAACAGACCGAGGTGCCTCGGCATGTGGGAACCTTAGTTCAAAAAAAAAAACCAGAGAGATGTGAGAGCATCCCCAAAGGTAGCCCCTGCCAGAGCTCTCTGGGAAGGTTCACCTGCGAGAAATCCTCTCGCAGGCTTCCTTTTTCAGGTAGGTCGGGGATCCTTAGACATTTTAGTGAAAGAATTTTCAAAAACGACGCAGAGACAAAACTGTTATTAAAAGCAAGATGGTTTTTGTGTTCTCCCAACCCAGAATGGAGAAACCAGTTGAAGGGAAGGACGGTGGCGTCAAAGAGATCGGAGCAACCTAAATATGCGATCAAATTAAAGAAGGAACTTATTGCGACGAAAATCCTGGAAATATTAATAATATTCTTGGTAATTACATACGTTTATTTCTTTTCTGAAAAGTATTTTAAAAATTGAAGAAAAAAATCAGTATAGGAATGAAGATGTTAATGTTCTCGTTACCTCCTTTTTACCCTATTCCGTTGATCCAGTGCTGCGTCACGCAGTTATTGACTTGCATAAAATATTCGTAGCTTGTTTGTGTTTAAATAACTTTGGAAGGATAGTTTACAGTTTATAAACACTGCTCTGACCCCATTAATGATAAACACAGCGCAGTGCAGGTGCTTGGATTCAACTGAGGATCCACAAATTCATACCTTCACTACTATTTAAGCATTCTAGAACATTCCCTTTTAATTTTTTTTTCTGTCTCCCTGCCTTGTTTTTCTTGCAGTTGCTAAGTGGTGGCAAGAGCAAACCTCCATTTGCGTTGTTTGGGCAAGTAGTAGAGGACGCATGTCGCGGAATTAATTTATTAAGCATCGTTCGCTTTTCGTCTGTTTTTCAATCAAAGATCTATTAAGTACCTCTTCCCTGGCACGTGGTTCCCTACAAAATTCACATACAGCAATCAAAATAGTTACTGTTCTTATCTGGAACGCATATACCCTCAATAAACCAGATCCTAGTATGTAGCGAGTTCGCGAACTTAATTGTCAACTGTCCTGGAGGCAAAACGTACTACTGTGTCGCCCCAGAAACAACTCTGTCACAGGACATCCGATTTTGTGAGTCCACAACATTAGGTTTCTTTCCCCCGTGTGGCCTGATCAAGTCTGCGTTGTGGAAATTGTTTCGAGACGAAAACGACGGCGCTTTACTGAGCTGCCAATTTCCCTCCCGCTGATGGTTTAATCTAGGAGAGAAAATAGCGAAAATGAAAGAGAAGCCTGTATTGGACAGAACCTGCGACGTGTCAGCGTATGCGTGTGAGTGGCAATAATAATAACATAGGAACGGGGTTAATTGTGTTTCAGCTTAGTTGCGGACACGTGTCAGATCCTCCCACGCACATGCATTCATAGTGAGAGAGAGAGAGAGAACACGTGTGTGTGTGTGTGTGTGTGGCTGCATGAACGAGATCACCAATATTAAGAGAGAGACAGAGTTAGGATAACAGATGCTGTGAATGAAATCGATCGAAATCCACTGGACAGAGTTTGAGAGTCGAGGGGTGGTTACTTTGTTTCCGCCCCTTGGAGGCTTAATAACACGAGACCAGCTAATTGCGCCTCTTCCTTCCTCACCATCCTTCCGGAACACGCACACTCACACACAGAGGGTTGCTAAATTTCCATGCCAAAGGCGATGACACTAAAGCTGGAGTAACCAAGGACAATGCGGATGAAGGGAGGAATACGAGGCGCCGCTTTTAACATCCACAATTAAGGGGTAATTGGAATTTTCTTTCAGTAGTGGCACAGGGCGGCGATCAGTCTTACAGCAACTCCTTGACAGAGTGGTGATAAGCATCGTGGGTTGTTCCCAGAGTTGAAACTAGTTTGTTCCGTGTTGAGGCTGGTATTTCTCCAAAATGGCCGACGAAAAGTAACTAAGATTTTTCCAAAAAAATTTCACTTAAAACAATTCGCCAGAAGAAGAGGTTATTAGGTTGAAGGAGCAACAACACAATGGCGAATCAATTATCTTAAATATTAACTTCACAGTCAGCGGACTACAGATTCACGTATTATATACGATGACGTCATTTATCTATGTCTGCAATGAAAGCCATAGGGGACTTATGTTGCTGTTTCCTATGAGTTTCTGGAATAATATGATTCAGCCAAGTCATCAGGACATTTTCTGGAATATTCCCTTGCCGTATTCACATATTTGAGTGGGTTCATAAGTTTTATTCGGTCCACAGCCCATCTGTAATAACCTCACTGTTTTGTACAATTAATGCGGGTTCCTTACTCGCCCCTTCCAAACTGAAATAATTTTAGATGAACCACGAAGCTAGCAGTTCTGCGTAATAAAACTAAAACTTTTTAAACCTTGAAACTGCAACCATCGTGTAGAGCATAAAAAGTTGTCTGTAGTTACCATTTTTCAGGAAGCTGACTGCTACAGTTCCACAACAATAGTACTTGGAACTTGCCAATTTGTTAGAACGTGCAATAGTGGCGCATGAGTTACCTTTATGCTTGAGACCTTAAATGATGAGTCTCTAAAATGAAATTAGATGACTCTAAAAGAAAAAAGTCTGCTCTTTCCAATGGTAAAAAAAGAACTTGATTGTAGCAAATGCTTTTTTGCTATTTCGGTTTGAAAATACACAAAATTTGACATATAAAATTTTATCCTCATATTAACTAACACATATCTCGACAACAAAGTGAGATTGAAAGCTGATACTTTGGCAGCTTAAAATCAGTAATGGGTTTAGTTATCTTACCAAAGCTTAAGTTTGTAGAACGTCTTGTTTCAAAGTTATAAGCCCGAAAAGTCGGCCTCAAATAGACGTGACGGTTTTTTTTAGCAACTTTGGGATATAACAGCAATAAAACTAAAACTTTTTAAACTTTGAAAATGCAACCATCGTGTAGAGCATAAAAAGTAGTCTGTAGTTGCCATTTTTCAGGAAGATAGCTGCTACAGTTCCACAACAGTAGTACTTCAAACTTCAAAATCTATTCACGCGCACGGTTGAATTGCACAGGGTGACTTTTTTTTTCAGGAGGCTCTGGTGCCCCCTCTATACTAAGCCTGCGAGAGGAGTCTCGCAGGTAACCTGCGAGGGATGTTCTCTCGCAGGCAGAACCTTTTAGGAGAGATACGAA
The DNA here is from genome assembly GCA_037074705.1 of Zhengitettix transpicula. NCBI lineage: Eukaryota > Metazoa > Arthropoda > Insecta > Orthoptera > Tetrigidae > Zhengitettix > Zhengitettix transpicula. The sequence goes on from CM073593.1 coordinate 74,478,620, forward strand.
GGGGCTACCTTTGGGTATGCCTTTTCCTCTCCGTTTTTGAACTAAGGTTCCCACAAGCCGAGGCACCTCGGCCTGTTCTGAGAGGTGTATGTTCCGGGGTCACAGACCTTGGGCATACGGTATTCCCATTGGAATAGTCGGCCAGCTGCCTCCTAAACTGGTCGAGGCACGGAGAAGGGAATTCTGCGTCCCCACAGCAAACTCCTCTCCCGCTATCGGAAGGGCGTGGGACAAGTACCCAATTCCCGACCTACCCGATGCAGGTTTTTCTAGGGTTTTCTCTGCATTTCTTTAGGCGAATGCCGGGTAGGATCCTTAAACCAGAGCCCGGAGGCCCTAGTAACCCTTGGCTACCTTCCTCTACCCTTCCGCATCCCCCCTTTCAAATCCCTTCCTATGCTATTAAAGGGGAGTTGCCCAATGTGGATCACCCTCATGTAGCCTGTTACCCTAAAAAAACCCTATATACTACTTATGAAGGTGAAATTTTTACACAGAATTGTCTCAGACACATATCTGTCCCTACACAAGATTTCAGTAAGATTGGAGATGGTGACTTAAAATTTTATTTGAAAATTCGGTCACTTGGCGTGGAACGACCCAGAAGTAGATTCTTACGAGCGATTTTTCGGAAATGTCGGATGCAGAGATTGGGTCTTAACAACCGTGCCAGAGATTGTTATGCAGGCTGCTTGATGTTTGTGTGTGTTTGTTGTTACGAGTGTTTCTGAGAAGATATGTCGCCTCTGAATGCGATGGTTATCTTTCCCAGTGGACACTTGCTCCTGTCTCATTAAGTCCTACACGTGTCACTCCTTATAAAGAACCTCGGCTCAGGTCACAAGCGCTCAAAGCGTTCTCTTTTTCTATTTAAGACCAAAAGTTTCAGGTATTCCGATTTCACAACGCAATAAGGCTTTTCGTTGAGACAGAAAGAAATTATTGTTGTTGACTCTTATTTGGCTAACAATAGTAAATTACTTTTATTGGAACTATTTATCTACATCGGCTTAGGTTAAGACGTGACAGCTCACTGTCGGACTGATTACATCGTTATTATGTTGCTGCGAAACTTTTTGAACCTTTAATTGATGTTCGCGGACTCAAAAGTGTTCGTTCGCTTTGCAGTGACGAAATTGATGAAGTGTCAATCAGAAGCTGTTCAAATGTTCAGAGCGTCGCGCGACGAAGTTTAATACGTTGAAAACGGAGCCTGTGAACCGATTAGTGAGTTGGCGAATTTAATTGTGACATGTTTAAAAGTGGTTCGTCGTTTTACTTGTCCTTTTTTTAGGCGAAATATTAGTAAATTGTCTGGGTTTTGCCGGTTGTCTCGTGCATTACGAATCTATTGGATAGATTATCTCGCCAATGAGGAAGTAGGATTCGTCACAGCTTTTGACATGAGTAACTACATAAATAATAAACGAGTAACAGAATGCATAACAAGATAGAATATATTATATGTAAAAGTGAAAGGAACGACAACATAAATTATTATAATTACTAACATTGTATAACTAAATATTTAACACTAATAATTACAGCGACAGAAATTCAAAATACAGTGGACGCATCACAAATTCGCTATATACATTTTGTCTTTCACATCACAATGTATATATATATATATATATATATATATATATATATATATATATATATATATATTGTGATAATTTTAAATGAAATAAAGTTAAAAATGACAGATAGCCTCACGTTGAGGTGCCAATTTGTGGTAATCACTAATGAATTAAAGGTTAAATCGCCACATTAGTGCATCAATTTAAATATTAAAATGAGAGGATGATTTAATAATAATTAAGATTTTTTAAAGTAAACAAACAAAATTAATTTTATTAATGCACCAATAATTAAATTTACAAAAGTTATCAAAGAAAATTTTACAACAGTTATCAAAAATTAAGTTTCAATTTTATTTTATGAATTAATATTTTACAATCCAAATTTACTCTTTCTCAGGGTCTTAACTGGGCCTTTAATAAATACATCAATGTATTATTTACAATGCAACAAAACACAAAAAATGTTAACTTTAAATTCTAAACGACACTCGAAATCTGAAATCTGACGATAATTACCTTTACTTAATGGTTGACAAATATGAATTCAGTGAAATTGTAACTTACAGTTTCTGGTAATCAGGGCAATTTGGCTCGTTCATTCACTTACACACACATTACACTTTATAACAGGCCATTTTTCACACTGACTCTAATTAATACTTTTTAGTTTGTCAAATATTGGTTCTCTGTTCGTTAAGGAAATTTTATTCACTCGATCCGACGATTATTAGACGCTGGATGCAATTACTTGGTCTCCCAAAATCGAAACAGTGGTCTAAGTTGAGAACAGAATAAATTAGACTTCTGTACTCAAAATGTTTATCGATGAATATTTGGATATTTATTTCGCAGACTGCAACTTATAACAAAACTGTTCTGAATATTTTACTCTTCGTCCGTCCATAGCAATATTTCTATGACAACTGCCCTCTGCTATATTTCTACGAAGACTGGCGCACACTTTGCGTCCAGCGAACCAACAGCCTAAACCTGTGGCATTATTGCCCATTATTGTGTGCAACTTGTGTGTTTTCTACCGCTAACAATTCGAGTCCAAATTTTAGTTATTAATTAATGATTTCCTTTTAATTACTACAATATATATATATATGTATATTTATACTAAGAGACCTCTAAATCATTTCCAATCTACAGCTACGAGGGTATGTCGTCATGTATTTTTACTAAAAACAGACGCAGGAAAACCTAAAATAATAGGAGATATTCAACATTTCTGTAGACACGACTATTAAACACACGGTCTAATAAGTACCATTTATAACTTAAGTTTTACAATGCATGACAGATGTGTTATAATTATTTACCTTCTTTCCATTTTCAGGAAAGCTGTAAAATACGGAATAGTGTAAGCTAGAAAGTTTCAAAGACTAAAATATTAATCAGCCCTTTAAGTAGTAAATAAAGCGAAACGAAGATAAACAGAACAGTGTCATTAAGTAAGCCTGATCATTTAATAAAAATTAAATTTCTGAATACACTTAGGAAACTATTTACCGTATTTTCATAATCTTCAATTATGACTGATGAAATTAGAATACACGTTTCATCGTTGAGACTTTGACCTTGTGAAATATGGCACGTCAGACGTGGTTGCAAAGACGCTAGCGCAGTTACGTACTCTCTCTGGCGGGTGACGTCACGCGTCGGTCACTAGAGAGAAAAGCGTCTCTGGCGTGGCTGGAGCCATGAGTTCGGGACAGCAGGGCAGGTACGGCCTGGCGAAAAACACAATCCTGCTGGACAGGGACGAGGACGAGATTCTGCAGGAGGCCGAGGCCAGGCAGTGCGACATCGAATTGCTGAACAATCAATGCCAGGAGGAGGTGGCGCAAGTCGAGCGCAAGTACAACCAGCTCAAGAAGGAACACCTGGTCAGCAGGGACGCCGCACTGCGCCAGATTCCTAGCTTCTGGTTCACCGCCTTCCTCAACCACCCCACGGTAAGCAACTGAACATGCAGTCACTTGTCGCTAATACGAACGTACCGATACGTGACGTCACATTTCATAAACGTCACCGGGATTCGGATCTTACTTCATCATGTTCACTGTATATTATTTGTATTTTAGTATGGGTTTTCTTTGTGATGAGGATTATGGAGAAATTAAGTTTCTTTTATGGAGGAACAAACCTTTTTCTTTTCCATTTTTGTTCCGCATCTGCTACAAGATCGTCTGTTGGTCAATTTTTTTATGTTGTTTTCGGACATACGTGAAGTTACATTTGATGCCATAGAGGAATATATTCAACTAATTAGTATCATACATTGTTGGACTGTCTCGGGCTATATACAGTTGGTGTAATCATCTGGATCATTAGTCCTTCTTATTGATGCAGATTTCGGGTCTGATGAAGGAAGAAGACGAGATAGTTTTGACTTTTCTGTACTCGTTGGAGGTGGAGGATCTTCCGGAAGGCGAGGTTGGCTTCAGTATCACGCTGCGCTTTTTGGAGAACCCTTACTTGAGTAACGAGGAGCTGAACAAGAAGATAAGCGTGGAGGATGGCATACTTAACTGCGAGGCTACCGACATTCTCTGGAAGGACGCTGCCAAGACCCTGAATTTAGGCAGGGGAGGCTTCTTCGGTTGGTTCAGCTGCAAGGAGGGGACAAACGTGTTCCAGAAGCGTATCTCCATCGCGATCGCAGAGGATCTGTGGAACAACCCGCTCAAGTATTACAGCAGCTCCAACGTTGAGATATGGGACGAAGACTCGGAAGGCGTAGTAGCGGACAAAGTTGACGTGATAGTGACGGAGGAGAGTGATCCTTCTAAGTTGGAGACCTCAATCCCTGAGTCAGCATCGTTGACGGATCATGTACACATCAACGGCTCCTTCGAATCCGCGGGGACGTCCGGGGATTCATTGTCCGAATCATCGGATCAAGACGCGTAAGAAAATTACTTGTGATGAATGCAATCTGTTTTAAAGTAACTGTAATAATAAACAGCGTCTCGTTCGTAACAGTTTTGGTATGTATACTAGATGGATACTAACGTGGTTTGGTTCTCACGGTTTACAACGTGTATCACGAACTTAATGGGTTCCAGAAGACGCTCAGAAAGGGAAACACCAAGTGTTAGTGATTATATATGATGTGCGTCTTGGTGTAATATTAGTTTGGCCCTTCATTTGATAAGTTTTTTTTATTAAAGACGGGCGTGGGAGTGAACTGAAGGATATAGTTGAGTTAAATGAGATTCTGAATCATGGAAAACAAATACCGTGTTAATAGAATCTCTTCATGCAAGGTGAATGTTCATTGCTTCCTGATGTTCAAGTCCAGCATTGGATGATCGATGAGATTCTATTTCTCTTGGAATTAGACCACCGACATGAGAATGAACATCTTTTGACTTTGAGAGGTCAGTACATGTGACGATAAATGGAACATCATTTAGTTCTTGAGGTAAATAGAGCTGGGAAGTAATAACTTCCAAGTTCTCACTTTGGCGAACTAATTCAGTTGATTCTTACCTGCCCGTGACGAGGCGTTGTCCCATGCCGCTCGTATGCGGGACACTGACAAGCACAATACGAGATAAGAGTGCAACCTACGGTCAGGTGAGCTAAAGGGGCAGATATAGATAGAGTGACATGGACTTGGTGAGCTAGCAGCAGAGAGTGGGGAAAGAGGAGAAGCGTAGTTAGTTTAAGGTCTCATTATCTCAATATTGAACTGTCGGCAACTCTGGCTCAAGACACGGGGGAAAAGGAGACAAGGGAATTGAGCATATAATGATGAATAGCTTCTCGATATTAGACGGAAATGTAACACGTAATCGCAGGTGTATTTATTGGAGTGTTCTAGTAACAGGAAGATCAATAATGAAACAGATTTTTGTCGACTGTAGGAGAAAGATCTCCCTATCAGCCCAGCATCCCCTGTGACGGAGAATACTTACGACTGCGGTTAGCGGCCACACTGTTATTTATGTTCGTCTCTCCGAAGCCATACAAGTTCAGCACTACCCCCGCTTTTTCAATTCCGTATTTTCCCATTCTGTAATATTGCAAGCCGACACCCTCTGGTGTAGGGGTCAGCGTGACTGCCTTAATTATTCGCTAATAATCTGAGCTGTTGATGCGACTGTAAATAAATCAATTAAAAAAATATATTGTATGTTAGTTGTAATTTCAAGGAAAATCTGCCAATTTATTTAATTAATTTAATATTTTCTCTGACTCACGCACATAGAGGTTTAAAATTCCCGCGCGTCCGCGTGTGTGTCTGTCTCACCCTCTCCAACCCTTTTTATTTTAACCTCATATTTGCGTGTCAAAGGAATTGGAAGTGACATCGGCTGACGCACGTCACAGAGTAGATATTGATATACGCGCGTAAATATTTTACAACAATGACGCAGAGTGGGAATGGCAGAGGTGTTATCATTCGCTCGCCCTGCAGACTCGACGTGACCTCGTGTCATTCAAACGCAGCCTCTCTGTTATACATCAGTGAACCATTCCATTAATTCCACGAACTTTCAACATGCGTATACACTCCTAGTATATTTTTCTTTTTGTCTCGTACCTTACAACGTTATTGTGAACGAAATAACTGCGTGATTCTGTGACGTCACTAAGGCCTCTGATATGGAAAGGCCACTGACTGGAAACTTCATTCGAATTTCTGGAAGTAGTATCCTTAATTATGTAGCTCCCATTCTTAACATTTTTATCCCCTTAGAAAGAAAATGATTATTTTCTTCTCCTATTTAAGCGTTGGATTTTTTTCTTCCATTCACCAATTGATAATTTCCTCTATTACAGACGACAGAAAACGCATTTATCAAGACAGACAGTTGTCCTACATTAATTTAAATTAAATCTTTCTTCCTAAGTCTGAGCCATAAAGAAATTGGTGAGTTGCAATATGAACCTTTAAACATTAAAACACTGTACAGTTTTCAATTTAAAAAACGAAAATAATTAGACGATAATATTTTTTAATTCTTAGTAAAATTCTTTATTTAATCATTGTTTCAGAAATATTTTTTTGAAAGTGAAATCTTGAAAAAACAAAAATAATATTTTATGCTTTTGTCCCTTAATGACATCCACTGAAAACACGGTTTCTTTTCATAAAGTTCGCCCTCCACGTCTCCATAATCAGCTTAGAAGGTAAGCTTCAGTTTTATTGTGAATGACATAACTGGGAGTCTGTGGCGTCACTAGGGACCTGAAATGGAAAGGATAATTCATTCGACTTTCTGGAAGTAGTATGCTTAGTTCTGTAGTTTCCATTCTTAACATTTTTTTCCCCCCTGAGAACGAAAAGGATTATTCTCTTCTCCTATTTAAGCGTTGGATTATTTCTTCCATTCACCAATTAATAATTTCCTCTATTACAGACGACAGAAAACGTAGAAGACAGACAGTTGTTCTACATTCATTTAAATCAAATCTTTCTTCCTATGCCTTATCAATAAACAAATTAATTAGTTGCAATATGAACATTTAAACATTAAAACACTTCTTTTACACTTTTCAATTTAAAAAACCAAACTTTAAAGAAAATATTTTATGCTTTTGTCCAATACTGATGACACCCATTGGATACATAAACGTACTCCTCTGATGAAAGTAGAGAATATTAACGGAAACGTATTATTTTTTCAATAACTAAAGGTTTTATTGTCTGTTTAAAATAATTTCCTCATCCTTTTTATATTTATTTAGCCAGTACGATGCCATTAGTTTGATTCGACACTGCTTTGTTAGCCTCCCACTTAGTTGGATGGTTCAACGTCAGTTTCTTTGATTCGGGACGTTTCCATGGCTTGCGCTCCCATCTTCGTCAGGTGCGCTTATCAGTTTATACACACCGGAAAGCCGTCGTTCTCTAAAAGGAAAAAAATATTATTATTTCATATCTGTAGACAATACAGAATCCATGCGACACCAACTCTATAGAATGAAAGAATGCTCCATCTCCTCCTGAGATGATCATTCCACCTCTTGCAATGTCTTCGTGTATAGTAATTTATTTTAATTAGCGGAGCATCAATACTAAAACGGAAATATTTTTCCTCATTTGAACAGTTAAGCCCCTACCATTCAAAGAAACCAAACAGCAGGTCTTCGTGAAATTTTTAATACCGATACCAGAATTGGTAGACTGCTTCCTCAACATGTTACCAGACATTTAGCTTCTTGATGCTGATCTTTAAGAATGTTGAATATTATCTACCAGGACGACACTTCGTTGGTTGGAATTGACAAAGGCGTCTTTGGAAACTATTTCACCAGATTCTATATTTTAATTTTAAGAGTTATTCATAGTAATGTTATATCCCAAATGTGTCTCGTACAGCTTATGTCAATGTAGAGAGAGAGAGAGGAATAGCTGTTATCACAGCTACGGTGACAGTGTCATTCCATTGAGAGTGTACAGTAGTTGACCAGCTCTTATCTCCACCCCTGTCAACCACTAGTGGATATTCAGCCCGCGAGATAGAGAGAGAGTGAGAGAGAAAATACCAGAGAGAGGACAGAGTTTGGTGTTGGAAGTTTAGTTAATAATGCTGACGTAGACATTAGAGATATTAAATTCTCTGAAAAAACAACAACCGGAAATCATGAAAGAGTAAAATATGAATCTGAAACACGTCCAACGTAAAAAGAACTCTGCTGGTCTTGAGAAAAAAAAGTTTAAAAATTATGATTCATGACATTTCTACACGAAATGAACCTACTAAATGGAGTCTATTCCAAAGTGTCGGAAAAGTTAACAAAACTTGCTTCGTAACATCCAGATAGCCATGGATATACGAGGGGATAGTTGCAGAGAATATGATAAAGGAAAGAGAAACAAGGGGAGAGAGAAACTGGTAGAGCTGGGACTAAAACTTCAAGAGTGAAATTGTTATAATTTCACAGTGAGAGAAGGAAGGAATCAACAAATATTCCACAATGTCTTCTTTTTGTTAAAAAGCAAAAAATTGTGACATTATCGAGTATATATATTGTAATAAGCAAAAATAATACCAAATTAAATTAATTGATTGGCCACACGTTAAGGCATATGGTACTCAAGAATGAAGATAATCAATTAAATTGAACTAATAATTGAAAATTATCTAATGAAAGGCACATGAAATAAAAATTAATTTAATTTAATAAAAAAATTAGTTTATTATACACAACTACTTTACCTTACAAAACAATTTCTCACCGATTTTTACAACAATTTATTATAATTAACTGAACTTTTCTCCTTATGTCAGGGTCTTTACTGGGCCTTTTAAATAAAGAACATTTATTCCCCTTTTAAACAATTATTTGTACAATTTACTATTAACAGATAAAATTGAAATCTTACGATATTCTACCTTTTATTAACGTTTACAATTTTAATTTAAATGTTTCTTTTTTACTCACTGTTTGTACTGGTACCAGGGCAATTGTAAATATTCTGCAACACACTTTCACCTCGAACACTATTATGAACAGGCCATGTAACACTGAATTTATTTTATAATGGTTTGCAAACACTTAAAACTGTTTATCTCTTTCTGATTTTGTAAGTTTAATTGTTGGTCGATCACACACCGCACGCTAACAAATATCTGTTTACAGTTCAAGTTCTGAATATCAGTATTAATACTCCTTAGATTCTGTGTTCTCTGCCAATCACTGGGAACTTGCCACGAAAAACTGGAGACTTCTACCACAAAATCATTAGCCTCTGATTGCAGACTGCTAATTTTTAATTTATTCCGTATTCAGCAATGTCTCGTGGCTGACTGCCCACTCCATAAAGTTACGCGCGCTAAGTCCAAACAATACCTTGCCTGTTCAATATTCTGGACCATTATTGTATCTTTGTGTGTTCGCCGGTAACAATTCAGTTCAATAGTTTATAATTCTTAATTGCCCTTTTATCATATATATGATTGTATATTTGATCCTCCATTTTCTGAGAGGATCTTTATTAACTTTTCTCCCAAGGGTGAGGGACAGACGAGATTTAACCGATAAACTGTCTCACATGGCTATGTTAGATTATTACGAGGTTCTCAGAATAACAAGGCTGCAACCTGAAATGCGAAGCATATAATTATTACTTCACAGAAGAGACGAGTCAGGAAATGGAGGATAAGTTATCTATTTCTACTTCTGGAGAGTGGATTTTTTTTTTACATATTAGTTGTTTGTATAACATTCAGGTACCTCAGACACTCAGAAAGAGAAGCATTATTCTCATTAAATTTGTATTTGGAAAGAGATGAAAGGCTCGAAAGTTTCAAAGTTTTACGTGGAAGGGACGAGTAAAAGAAATTTGCTACTTTATGGCAAAGGGCGAAGTTGTTTCAGAATTCCAAGTTTTTTTTAATGGAAATATGAATAATTCCAGAGATTCGTGAAAAGCTAAAAAGTTTGTCAACTCTCTGGGTGCATACTCATTAACCTGGTTTATAATTGTGATATCGGTGGCCATTTATTGACGTATTTCAGGACGTTCCTTACCGAGTAATAGTAACGAAGAAATATGAGACTGGAGAGAATAATGGGACACTGTTCTCTTAGAAATCTAAAGAGACCGGAACTAACGGAAACGTCAATTCCAAGCACACAGTGGAAAGTCGCGAAAATCATCCTAATACACATGCCCGGCAAACCACCAAACCTCACTGAGTCATATAGACCTATAAGCTTACTACCTGTCACCTCTGAACTATTTGAAAGACTGTTACTCAAAAGGCTAATCCGTATCATAGAAGACAAACATCTCATTCCTGATCACCAATTCGACTTCAGGGCTGCACACTCTACTATAGAACAGGTTCACCGTGTGGTGGACATTATTAACGCATCCTTCGAGGCAAAAAAAGTACTGTAGTGCAGTATTTATTGACGTCAGTCAAGCATTTGATAAAGTTTGGCACAAAGGGCTACTATATAAGCTGAAGAAGTGGCTACCGGACAACCTCTACTTCATATTAAAATCATATTTGCATGGCAGACTATTCCAAGTAAAGATGCACTAACCGACCTCAACCCAATAAATTCTGGAGTGCCCCAAGGCAGCGTCCTGGGACCGATCTTATATCTACTATACACAGCTGACCTACCAACATGCGAAAGAGCCACAATAGCTACATATGCAGATGATACTGTGATATTAGTCTCAGAGGATGATCCAGTCAGTGCATTCACGCAGCTACAAAACAGCCTCAATAACATACACGATTGGCTAAAAAGATGGCGCACAAAAATAAATGAAACAAAATCGGTACACGTCACTTTTACCAAACGACGGGGTATGTGCCCACCAATAATACTCAATGGACAGCCGGTACCACAGTCTGACTCAGCAAAATACCTGGGAATGCATCTCGACAAGGGCCTCACATGGAAGACTGACATATGGAAGAAAAGACTACTATTAAACATAAAACTCAGCACACATTTCTGGCTACTGGGTAGAATATCAAAACTTTCCCTCGATAACAAACTCCTGATATACAACACCATCTTCAAGCCCGTCTGGATGTATGGCATCCAGCTTTGGGGAGCGGCATCATCCACAAACATAGCAATAATCGGAAGATTTCAGTCGAAAATGCTTCGAACAATCACCAACGCACCATATTACATAACGAATACAGAAATACATAGTGACCTAAAAGTGAATTCAGTGAAAAGTGAAATTGTAAAAAAAAAAAGTGTAAGATACATAAAAAAACTTGAGTTACATCCCAACCAACTTGCAAATAGCCTACTAGACAGTAGTAAACACAACCGCAGGCTTAAAAGAAACTACACTCTGGACCTGTCCTGCCGCTTCTAGCTGAGAACAATAACTGGAAATAACCTAAATAGTAACAACAACCAAACTGCAACAGAAGACGTATTAATGTATGCGTCTTCTATACAACCCACATTCAAACACAATATTTACTTATTGCTTTTATTATCAGCAGATCGTAAATAGTTAATAATAAAATAAAAAAAATTCCAACCAACGAAGAGTCACCCTGGTAGATAATAATCAGCACTCTTAAAGATCAGCAAAAAGAAGCTAAATGTCTGGTAGCATGTTGAGGAAGCATGAAATACTAGTCTACCAATTCCAACGGAAACGTTGTCACTCGAATACTACGAAATAAGAAACCTCAAATACGTCACTCCCTACGACGTCAATACCCATCAGATCCCGACACGAGGTACGAGGCAAATACCAACAACTGTTTAATGGATTTATTACAGTTGCAGATGTTAGCTATAGGTCACTAGGTCTTTGACGACGTTCATATCAAACATCTTACGTCACACAGTCTCACTAATTGACATTAGTAAACTAAGTGGCATAGTTAGTTTATTGTCAGTCTGACTCTGTACTTACAAGCGTAATAATAATGTACTGATATTGATTTATAATCTGACTTCCAAGATATCCTATGTCAATTTCCAATTGAAATTGAAATTAAATACACACACTAATCTCACTGACGGAACTTATAACATATGTATAGATCTGAGAAATGTCACGGGTCTGATCAATGAGAATATCTTGAAGGAAAGTCTCTATATAGCGTTGGTTGATGACTTATTTCCGTAATAATCGAATGGCTGTCGTCACTGCTGTAGAATAGTTCTGCACTTCGCAAACAATTAAAAATACAGTTCTGGTTACTAATCTCACAATAATTAATAAAACCAATTCAAGTACTCAATTTTTACTTTTAAAATAAGAAAACGTCACAAAAATAAAAACAGAAGCCTTCGCCACTATCATTTGCAAAAATCACAAGCATGATCAACATTACAGAACATATTACGAAAATTCAAGTAAAAACCAGAGGTGCCAAAATAAAACTTGTTAACCATATAAAATACTTTCGATAATTCCCTTACATATATATATACATCAATTACATAATTATATACCCTTTTTTACTAATCTCAATTTATTATAAAAATAATTTAAATATTTGCATAAACTGAGCTGTAATTACCAATTTCACATTATGGAAAGCCATTTATATAGTTAGTAAGTTTTATTGGCACCTGTGGCGCTGGTGGATCAGCGATTACAGTATGAATTGGCGGCCCCTCGTGACGTGTCAGATAAACAGATTGCTAAGCGTTGACTAATGTTTGTACGTAGCACTTCGACTTCATATTGATGATAATGGGTTGATTAACACAGATATTGACAATAGGTAATTCTTATTGTTCACTCCAATAAAATTCCTTTACTTGAATCTTAACAAATTGTTTCGTAATAAATTCTGTAATACTTATCATGCTTGTGATTTTTGTGTGACCTGTTTTTATTTTTGTGGCGTTTGCTTGGGTTAACTTATTAAAGTTGTGGCCTTTTACGCCAATGTCATCGTAATAGTGTGTGGTAGAATTCAGGATGGTCGGAAATAATGGAGTCGAAAACACCGTGGACTATGATTTGAACTGTATACACCATTTAATTAATTAATAACTGTTACATATGTCAAGCATAATTTAACGTTACTCCAACAGCAATTGAAGCTGAGATATTCAACATGGAAAACGTTCATTAACCTAAACACTTCCATTTTGACATGTATGACGTTACTACTTATAGGCTCAACTCAACAACAAAAGACTTCATATACCAAAGCCAGTGATCCTGTCGTTTCTACTGGTCTTGCTATTTATTGCAATTTTTTGTCACCCTCTAATACCTTTCCCCTTGCATATATGGGATGACATTCGGCACTAAAAGCACGTATAGTGGCATTATGAATCTGAGCGACCCAGTAAACTATTTTTATTTGGCACCTATATAGGCAGTTATCGCATATTTTGTATTTTGAAAATGACCCCACCCCCTTTTACCCCCACGCATAGGGGTGCTAGAGTTATAGTGGTATCATGAATCTGAGCGACCCAGTAAACTATTTTTATTTGGCACCAATATAGGCAGTTATCGCATATTTTGTATTTTGAAAATGACCCCCCCCCTTTTACCCCCACGCATAGGGGTGTTAGAGTTATCTTAATTCCGCAGGGCTGTTCCTGGATCTTAAGTGATACGTGTACCAACTTTGGTTGAAATTGTTCCACGAACATTTACAAAGTGTTCTACATAATATTATGCTTTATTTAGTAAAAACTCGCCTTTCGGGAAAATGACCTGTCGGGAAAACGTCAATCGGGATATTGTTGTCGGGAAAACTTGCATCGGGCAAGTATATGTCGGGATTTTGTACTAAACCTACCAAGTTTCTTGGGCTAGTAGTTACACCACCAAAGCCTCACCTGGTTCTAGGGCTTCTCTGTGAGTAAACACAACCACAGGACCTTTATTTTCCCCTTAGTTGCCTCAATTTCCTCGTGTTGTGCTATGTATACGATAATCCACATAGTGGCTACTCCCCTCTTATAGCATAGGAAAGGGAGTGAAAGGGGGGATGCGGAAAGGTAGAGTAAGGTAGCCAAGGATCCTACGCAGCAGTTCGCCTAAAAGTGACCGAGGGAAAATTCTAGAAAAATTACATCAAGTAGGTCCGTCATTTCGTACTTGTCCCATGCCCTTGCTGTGTGGACGCAGCATTCCCTTCTCAATTCCTCGACTTTTTTTTGTGTGTGTTGTGACCACGCATACGACAATTTATCTTGATCCTCTTGGTTGTTGACTAACAGCGTGGCGCTGAATGCGCGTGCTACAGCAGCGCAGAGTTTGGCCCACTTTGCTTGTTGTGCAGTTAACTTGGTAGATATTCCTAGGATTAGTTAACGCAAACATGAGATTAGCAGCAAGTATGTTGTCAGTTACAACAGTTAAAGAAAGAGAGTGATTATAAAATACTAATAACATCACCAAACAACAATGCTTATGTTCAGCATGCAAGTGCATCCAGATACCACACGATTCGATTAACTTGAATATTACATTATTTTCCAGTAAAAGTTTACTTAAGTTTTCGTATGATTTACAGATCTCTTTCAACACTTTTCTCGTCTGTAGTCAATTTTTTTGAGCTGTTCATCGCTTCGCATTGATCTCTTCTTCATCTTCTTGACCGGCGTTACAGCCTTAGCCTCCTTGATGATATCCTTCCATCTATTCCTTATTACACCTCTATCCACCACGCTTTAACTTTTAATGTTTGTATTTCCTTCGAGGCTCGGTCTAGCCATCTTAACTTGGGCCTTCCTTTTCTTCTATTTCCTTCTACCTTTGTGAAGGTCAGCTTCTTACATGGGTTAATATCCTCCATCCTTTTCACGTGTCCTAACCATTTCAGGCTACATATTTTTGAGGTGTTAGTATTATTGTGTAGTCTGTATAACTCGTCGTTGTATTTTATTCTCCATATTCCATCAACACAGCTTGGACCATAAATTTTCCTCAGGATCATCCTTTCAAATATTTTCAATTTTTCTTCATCGGCCTTAGTGTCCAACTCTCACACCCAAACAGAACTACAGGTATTATTAGGGTTGTGTATATTTTTTTTTAGTCTGTCTTTTTATCTTTTTGGACATCATTAACTTTTTTAAGATATAATAGCTTTTATTGCCTTGGTTTATTTTTTGATTAACTTAACGAAGGAATATTTTGTCACGTCTGTTCTATGTTTTCTCTGCTTGATTTATGACTCCAGTGTTTCCGTTAGAGGATATTTTCCTGTGTGTGGTGTGAGAGTTCACCAGTGTAAGCCTCCACATCTACCGCCTGCGCTCGCTTTGGATTTTTAGAACGTTTACCGCAGCGGCGAGGATCCCTGGTTGGACTTTGCCCTGCCTTGAGCTTTTCTTCAATATTCTAGTATGGGAATGTTACGACTTGTCACTATCACTCCAATTTCCCTTCTTTAATGAATATCTTCCCTGGTGACGTTGGTGGTGACGCTAGGTTAGAGCTAGGGAGGGAGGCGTGGTCCAGCACGGAGAAGCGCGGACGGGAGGGGGCAGATGCTGAGGCGGCGCGCAGTGTGTCGGCGGCGGCGGCCATGGACGGCAACGCCACCGCGGACGAGGACTACCTGAGCGAGTACGAGTACAGCTACGAGGACAGCGTGGGAGGCGCCATCGCGTGGAAGGACCTGCTGCCCGTGCTCGTGCCCTACTCACTCACGCTCGCCCTGGGCGTCGTGGGGAACGCGCTCATCATCTACACGGTCTGCCGCTACCGTCGTCTCAAGTCCGCCACAAACGTCTTCCTCGCGAGCCTCGCCTCGGCTGACCTGCTCCTCGTCCTCGTCTGCGTCCCTCTCAAGGTAAGGATTCTCTTCTCAACGATCAGCTTGGCCACTTACATTGTAATTTATTAAATATAACTCTGTGGGCATTAGCTTGATAAACTATTGAAATATTTGTTTTTAAAAAATATTAAGAACTTTTAAAATTCCATTAAAGAAAAATAAAAATAAATTTTACTCCATATTTTCAATGTCTTAGTGTGAGTGTTTCATTTCCTAGTAATTCTAACAAAATAGATATATTAATAATTAATTTAGTGGTATCGTAGAACGCTGTTATGCGCATAACTCGCGAATCCGCGTAACATGGCGATCGTTAATCTGGGTTTTTGTTATGCAGCACTGAACCTAGACCTTGGGCTTCACTGTCGGCTGACTCATATCAACTTATTAATCTCTTACAATGAATTATATTAATTATACACTCTTATCTTATATCTTAGTTACTTTTAGAAACTCCGGATCTCCTTGTATACGTTCTTCTATCAGCCACTCTAACACAATTATGTCGTTTCTGCTTAGGGAACCTCGTTTTCCACTTTTCCTACCTGTCAACGTGCCCGCCCTTAATTTTATCCAGCGGGTAATAAATCAATTGGAATATCCCATGTAATTCACCTATTTTTGGAGTCATAACATTATATTCCATTAACTTTTGTTTCTCCCGCCCAAAGTTCCCATTCAACTTAGTCCAAAAGTGGTTAAGAACAGTTCTTGGATTTTCAATCTTTCACTTCTTCAACTCGACGATGCTCAGAGAAATTAACTTTTTTTTGTACAGCTTTAAACTATTTAAAGTTATAACGATTTTGCTTTTTGAAACTATTCTTTCCGAGCCTCGATGATGATATTAGCGTTATACAAGGATCTGAGTCCTTTAACGGTTTAGAGAAGATGTCTGAGAAGCACGTTGGCTTTGAAATCGTGTACCATTGATCGCTTTTTCAAATACCAGTTGAATTTAACAACATAATAATTTTTCCCCTCTCGTTTCCTTTCGTCCAACGGCGTCATATTAATATAGGATAATTATAAAATATTTCGCAAGCAATTCATGTCATAAAAAGTCTTTTCTCTCTCACATACGCGTATATTGCAGACTATTTCCGTGTTTATTGTCCTTCCCTCGTAAATACTTAACATAGTTCGCCAATGGTTCAGTTTTCAGAGACTCGTCATTATTATTTTGGCCGCCGTTGACTCACTGGTGATGAAGAGATTTATTTACTTGATCCCTATGTATTTCTTTCTGAATTTTTCAAATTTTCTTTATTAATTTTTTTCTTTATTGAAAAAAGAAACAGAATTGTCTGTGTGGCCGCGGGTGTTATGAAAATAGATGCCTGATTTGAAAGAAAAAAAAATTCATTTTACAATTCACTGTATTAGTTTATTACATTCAGCTTACGTCTTCAATTTCTGTGGAGAAGTGACGAGGGAATGTGAGATTGAGATGAGTTCCGCCGAGAGTGGTTCATACGTTATTATGAGATCTGCAAAACAAATTAAAAAAGCGCGCGCGTTTCACGTATCGATTTCGCTTCATTGGAACATTCAATATGGCGGATAGTAGTTTAATATTGTTGAAGAACGATATGAAGAAGGTTTAATCGAAATTGGTTTGAACGTGAAAAACGAAAAATTCAAGGTTGTGAAGCTTCCACTATTTTGGCTAAAGAAAATGAATGCCAGTTAGATATAATTAAGAATCTTCTAGCGGCTCTATAAAACAACGACAGAAATTATATATATGCAATTAAGATTCTTCATATCGAATGCAGCTGTCGTGTTGAAAACTTTATGGCCCTCTTTGTCCCGATTCTCAAAGTTTTTCCGGGCTGACCTGAGTTTAGCACCTGTTAGCCGGGATACGAAACTATCCTTGACAATAAAGACTGATGTTTTAGTGGTAGTGGAAACGAAATTTCATAGGTGAGGGGAGCGGTCCATGTGATATGCAACGTGGATCCTTACGAACGTGAAATTTGGATTTGAATGGCTATATAAACACGGACAGATTTTTTTTTTAGAAATTGCTTCCCCTTCTGCGAGGTTTTAAAAAGAAAAGGAACAGAAACTACGAGGCGGTAGTTTAATATTATCCGAGAAACATGAAAGAGTAGAAAGACGATAGAAATAAGTTACAGTAAGTTAGAGCTGGAATGTTGAATTAAGAGTTATACTCAGATCGTGATGCATAGAAAGCGTTTACGCAGATTTGGAGATGAATGTTAACAAATTTCAAGTTATAAGACGGACGCGGAAGAAAACTGCACTATCCGTACCTCTAAGGCAGTGACTACGATTTCCTCGGCTTGAAAAAAGAGGAAAGCACCGCTGGTATTCTAGAAGACACGAACCACAAGTTTCCCAGCGATAGGAACGTAGGTTCGCCACTGGAGCCAAATTTATTTTTCACAACAAGTGACTATGGCGTCGGAATTTATCTGTGATTTTTGTCACTGCTCGAAGCAGCCACATACACATCATAGCTCAGATGTTATTCAGGTATTGAAAATGCTTTTATTTGGACTCTTGTAAGCTAAGTGTAAATATAAATATTAGGTCCATAAATAATTTAATAATCTTACGTAGTTGATGTTGCTTTATTTTATTAAACTCATAAACATTCTTGGCGGCAAATATGCTACATTTGATAAATTAAATATTATGCATTTTAAGTAATTAAATAATTACATACGCGCTACGTCAAAAAGAGAGAGACTAAAATTAATAAAAATAAATAAATGATACAGCATTTAGGGTGAGAAGATATTAAGGCGAATCGTGGAGTAACCGTCTAAGCTATACAGCCATAAAACTAGGACATAATTAAATATTCTTGAAACTAAATTTGTCAATTTTTGAGCAGTATCGGCATGTGTTTGGAGGAGAATGATTAAAAGGAAAACAGAATAAGAGATGTGTCGTCGCGTGGTGAAATATGGCGTGTAGAGTAGAGGAAATGAGAAAGGTGGGAATATGACGCCGAGAGGATGGATAAAATCTCATCAAGACCTATGCTTCCTTCCTGATGGGAAATATCACCCTGGTATGATTCGGTTACGACATCCGTGATTACATTACTTACGAGGGGATTGGCGGAGTGGGGGAACCACTCCAATTCAAATATGCACTTTCGAGAGAAGCGGATGGCAATCGCACTTCGCAGTAGCAAATATTTCATTAGGCGCATCAAACTTGCTTCACACTTTATCGCACCGTCTGCGTGATAACTACAGCAGTAGGGAGTCATTCCTCGCACAGTTATAAGAGTATCACATCAGCCTGTCAGTTTGGACAATTATCTGTAAGTGACGTCATCTGTTACGTCACGCAAATACGGAGACAGGGTATGTTAAGAAAAAAAACCTATCCTCAATACCGACGGTGGTGAAGCTCGAGATTGACGGTCGTTGATGCCAATCTCTTTCTTTCCCGACAGCTCTACCGAATTACTGTTGCATGGAAGTCTGCGTATTTTCCAGGATAAAATCCCAACTTCGAGCCACGCACCTGATCACGCCATACGTAATGGTGATGGGAATTCACAGAGTAATGAGACTCGTGTGAGTGTCTTTGTACTGTTTCATATAAAGCCAATTAGTACTATGACGTATATTGGGAGGTCGCGTACTAAATAACGCGATGAGATATTAACTCCGGTGAAGTATGATTGCCTCTGAAATCGCTTATTTGCGTTCAATTCAAGTGCTCGCTTTTCCCTCTGCTATTGCCCTCCTATACGTATAATCAATATAATGCACCGTACATGTAAACCTGTAATAAAAGGTTTACCAACGATGGGTGGTAACTTTAAACGGTAACGTTGGCAACTTTGCTTGAAAAATAGCAGTCCTCTAACAGACTCGCTAATTACAGTTTGGCGAATTTTGCAGAGAGAAACGGCTGGAAATCATATTACTGGTAATCAGATAACGGATTGTTATCAAAACATACAAAAACTAACAGGACGGTGCCACATGTCACTCAGCGCGCTAGAATATCCCATTGTTACACGGATACTTTCATTGATGACATATTTCATGAAATGTTAACTGGCCGTGCAGGACTTCCTGTGGGGGTTATGTTAATCCGAAGGTTTACGAAACTAAGCTACGAACGATCCGTGACCATTAACAGAATATGACTCCCAACAATTCCAATTTTCCAGACAATGCAATTTGATTTATGCGATTTTTCTGAATGTATACGTAAAAATTTTTTTTTTTTAAAGATGAACCATGAAATATTAATTATCGTTTTCATTGCGTCGCGTTTTAAAGTTCTGACAAGTAGCGGCAGGTGAATATGTCCTCATGTGCTACAGCACATAAATAATTTTTTTTTTATTAATTTCAAGAACGTTAATAGTTGTTTTAAGTTTCGATTTCGAAGACATCATTCTTCCCGTCTTGCGGCGCGCTCACTCCCGACATCTCCGTGTTCAACCTGCCCTAAATAAGAAATGCGCATGCGCAGTATTCCGTTGCACCCATTCCCTATGCACTACCCGTACAGCACAACAAACTGCCTCCTTTCGGTGCTGTGGGCCAGTCAGCACATACGTACATCAGTGCCATCACGCGTGGCATGATCCCAGGATTTATATTATTTAAAATACACACGAAGGAAGAATACTATCGTGTTAAAAATGTTTGTCAACTTGGTGCTAAATTATTCCGCTTTTAAAAATTGGGCCCTATTGTAAATTGTGTGAGCAGAAGTATTGGTAATACTTTCGCCGTTGTAGAATTATTATTTTACATTAATTAATGTAAGCTTTCCCGGTTTAAATTATTAATAAAATTTTCACGGTTGAGCACCAGGTTCAGATTTCTCGATATTCACGTTTCTGCGGTAATTCTCTGCCTCGAGAAATCTGAACCTGGTACTCAACTGCGAAAAATTTATTAATAATTATTTTACATAGTTATCCTCGTAAAAATTGTTGCTTAGTGTAGCGTGGCACATGACTTATAAAAACTCCCGAATCGCCACCGGTTCTGAAACTTTCTTTGGTCGACCTTTTATGTCCTCGCAAGCGTACGTAATCGCTCTCTGAGCTGTGTAGTAGGGAGAAGACCTTCCAAGAAACGAATAAATGTAAGGGAGGAGAGGAAGACAGCTGACACCTAATTTGTGGAATTTATTCCCCATGTCGCCGCGTAGGCTGCAGCGGCTAGAATAAATCTGCTAAACCCTGTCACGGTTATTAATAAATATAGCGTACATATGCATGTATTTGACATTCTGAGCGCGTAATCTCCTCCCAGAGCAATATGTTTCTTTAATCCGTGTAAATTTGTTCCTACTTTTTATGCCGTCTGTAACTGTGCACTCGTTCCGGATAACTAGATTTTTTCCTCTCGATTAATTCATTTTCCTGCTCATGTTTCCCGTAGTAACGCCTTCAATAAATACCCTGCTCTGCTTCAGTCGCGTTCAAAACATATATTCCTCTGATAAAAAAAAGCTGCTGCTTTTTATCCGCGTTTTGTCCGCTTGGCTGGACCAATACGTCGCTTCTCTCTCCCTTTCTCTCTCTCTGAAAGGCATGTTTTAGTTCCTTGTGTTGTATTTATGTTTTACTGCTTGTGCGTAATTTGTCTGCCAAATTGGATGAACCAAGGAAATAAAGTAGGAAAGACTGGCAGAAAGAACGCCGATATTGGGGAAAACTAAAGTGCATCCCGGATTACGTCGGAAGACAGGAAGAACGACACGCATTGAATAAGTATGTGTGTGTGTGTCAACAACGGAAAAACTTCCAACGTACAAGGTACATGCAGAGAAACACAAAGGAGACGTAAAGAGTAAGGTAGATATTGACAGAGAAGGAAAGGAATGTCAATATCAGAAATATGAACTCGTGTCACTGAGGCCACAAAAAATCAGAAAAGAGACAAGGACGAGGGAAAGAAGCATACCGAAAGTATGTGTACTGAGGCTCTATCTTGTGGAAAGTTATTAAATAGAATATTAAACATATACTTTTTTTTCTTAACAATAGTATTAATTATAATTTCAATTTAATAAATTCGTGAGATATTTTTTAATGCTAAACAGGTTTTTTCTTTATTAAAATGCGAGCCACTGCGTTAAATACAGAATAAAATATTAGCATCTCACGGTATTCGCGGTAATAAAAACTACAAAAATAAAAGTCATTTGAATTCCAATTTATAAGGAAGGAACGGAAAGATATGAAAATAAAGAAACACAGGGAGAAGAAAAGTACAACTATATCAGGGGAAAAGTTTCATCGTACGAGTATCATATAAGCGAGAGTTGTAGGAAGAGCGAGGTGACGAGGATAATTGGAAGGGGTGCGGAGAACGGCACATAAAAGGAGACGAAAACTGAGGGAGAGAGAAGCAACATTGCCTTGATTACTGGAAAATGTTGCTTCAGTATCGGATAAATAAAACAAGTGCGCGAACTCTACACCGTTGAGAGGAATAAAAAATTAATTAACAAACTTCTTTTATTCAGAAACAGGGACACCGCAAGTATAGAGGGCGTATAATAATATTAAAAAAAATAAGTCCGGAATAGCCCAACTCACATTCTCCCGGGACCATGATTAAACTCGAAACAAGGAACGAAAATGAAAATGAACGGAACGCACAGCGATGAGAAATGTTAAAGGCAACGGGGGAAGAAATTGGAGACGTGGTTAATACTCCAAATGTTCAAAACATTGGAAGTTACATTGACAGAAAGTGTTCTCCTTCTTCATGTCGTTATTACGTTTTTGTATCACTCTATTTGCTAATTAGAAAACAAGTACAGAGAAGGCGTACAAGTATAGATAGTAATATTCCGGATTTGGAGACGAAACCAAATAATAGAATCACTCGCAGTGAAAAGTTAATTCCAAACTCTCATGCAGGTGACTGTTCCCATTGGAACAGTTGGCCAGCTGCCTCCTAAATTGGTCGATGCTCGGAGAAGGGAATGCTGAGTCCCCACAGTAAATCCCTCTGTCGCCATCGGTACGGAGTGGGACAAATACCAAAATTCCCGACCTACCTGATGCGGGTTTTCTAGCTTTTGCATCATTTTTAGGCGAATTCTGGGTAGGATCCTTAAACCATAGCCCGCGAGCCCTCGTTAACCCTTGGCACCTTCCTCTACCCTTCCGCATCCCCCCTTTCCTGTGCTATTAAAGGGGAGTCGGCACCACGTGGATTTCCCTCATGTAGCCTGTTACGCTAAAAAAATTAAAATGATAATAAATATCCATTAATTCTTAACTATAGTTATGACTTCTATTCGGCATAATTAACATTACGAACTGAAACAGGTGAATAAAATAGAAAGATTGTTAAACAGCATTTTAAATTAGAAAAAATAATGAAACTGGGTGGGCCAAAATAATTCAAAGACCGAATAAAAGGGAAAAGAAGCAATTGCGTCAGAGAAAGACCATAGTCACACCTACAGTCGCAGCACTTACAGAGCAGGTATTCTTACCCTATTTAGAGAAAATACAAAATGGAATATTGAAGGTAAACAATTCTTTGATACCTGTATTTTTACTTAAAGAAAACATTCGCATTAAAGGGGAAATGTTTAATTTAGATATTTTTTCAGATATATAGCTGGTTAAATTGTAGCAAAACGCCCCGAGATACGGTAAACAATAAAGTAAACAGAGAAAACGATGAAAGAGAAGCCCTGCTAGAAGAAAGAAGGGTGGCCGGGGCAGCTGACGTCATCGGAACTCAATAGCTTACGTCGACAACAAGATGGCGGCGGTTATTGCACGAAATGGAACTGTAGGGTAAAATGAAGTATGGAAAACCGAAATAACGACGCGTAAAAGAAAAATAGAGAGAGAGGAAATGATTGTTAAATGTCGGAACGATGCCAATGTCATACCTTTGATTCGGCACGTTGAATCTAAACGGGTTTAATTAATTATTCGCTAATCGTCCGCGAAGTTAACTTTAATTGATGGCCATGACTCATTCCCGATTGCCTAAATGACTTGTTTATTACGGTCCCTTTCTGCCTCGGCGGAGTACTGGCGAAATGTCTCTGTACTATTATAGAGAATGCATACATATTTGCTCTTCTACCCCATTCTTACAATTTTCCTCCCACGTAACAATATTGTGTTCAACTTGTCGTACCTGATGTGTTTGCCCCCCTATTTTCCTTTATTATTTCACAACTTATATTCAATGTTTGACTCACTTTTTTCAACCCCGTCTCATTGTCTGTTGTTGCCGAAGTCGTATTCTTAATCTCTTGTTCTTTTCAATATCACAGTCAATAAAACACCAGTGAAAGCAACACGTTTCTCCAGCCACTTTCTCCTAAGTACCTGTCTGTAGTTCTGCGTGCAGTATTTTTCTCCAAGTGACAATTTTTGTCTATTCTTGTACTCTTTGACGTCACGAGAGACAACATGTACGCTATTTTTTTTTTACCAAATCAGTGAGCTTGCTGTTGTTTTCTTTAGAAAGAGTCGCCATACACTCTGTTCCTGCGACTTTCCACGTGTTTCGTTTTAGGCGAGTAGCGAGCCAGTATGTCATTACTTCATTCTCCTTCTGAAGACAAAAGGCCCTCGAGAGCGTCGTAGCGTTGTTCTATTATTTTGAAAGATGCGTCCTTTTATAAAATTCCCAGTTATTGCGAAGTGAAATGAAGACAAACGGGTATCGTACGTAGGTGTAGACGTGCCACACGCGGAGGCTTCAATCAGTTCTGCGGAGATTTACGGGAACGGGAGGAAAGCCGGTGAGAGTAAATGAGTAGGCTGAGGATTAACGAACCTGCCAATTACCGGAGGAACAGGAGGCTAAATGGTAAATAATGCGCGTCCACAGGAACGTAATAAATGGATGATAATGAGGAGGCGTAGGAGGACAGTCGGCCATTAACAGGATCAAGGTATATTTCATCTCGATCGATATGGAGGGAAAGAGAACGGTGTTAACCGACTTCCTATTATACGGCATTCAGGAAAGTAGATAAGCATGATTACTGTATTTAATGTAAGGATTCTCGGGCCGATGCGAAGTGGAGGGGGAGATCCGCGGACGTTTACGGGACTAATAAGAACTAAATGGATAGATAGATAAGTACTTAGATGAATTCGAAAATGAATCATACACAGACATTCAGAAAAATCGGTTAAAATAAGGCAGAGAAATATGCAGGAAAAAATAGTGAAAAGAGTATTTTGGATCGAACATTTTTTTTAAGGTAACTTAAAGTTTCCCAAATTAACATACAATGATAATTTATCACGTATAAAGATTATCACAACGTTTCCACATTTTTGGGCTTTTCATCAGGTTTTTCTAACATACCTTCAACATTACAACTGAATTAAAGATGCAACGTTCATACCGTACACCGCGTCGATGGCCGACATTTTACTTTTTTTCGTTTCCGTGCACGATATATTTGATTGCACACATTTACCTGACGTGATGGTACAATGGTTTGACGAAGGTAACTCAACCCGACTTTTGTCCCCATTTTGTGGCTCGGCCTCCTGATGTGTGCGTTACACTGTATACATTACTGAATGCGCTCTAATGAGTTCGTGTTACAGAATGAAAACTTGCCGGATGAAGTTGATGTCCTCGGGTTTCAACCCGGACTATAAATGGAAGAAACGTGCAACGTTTTTCGACGGTTAGCTCGCCGTCGTTTACTAGTTCAGCCATTTTGTGTACGTTTCTGTAAAACCTTATATTGTATCTTCTAGATAATATTCTTCTAACTGAGTGACGTCGGCGTCGGCGGCGTCGTCGTCGTGGCTATCGTAGAACCGAATGGGTGCGTGAAACATATTTGAAAAGAAATTCATAACTTGTTTTCTAATTGTCTAATTAACCCTGAAAATATTTATTCAACGCAAATATCGGCCGTTTTAGCATGCTTGAATATTTCCGTCCCCGCTCCTGGGGGTGGTAGTCGTGTCACCCCGACAGTGTTTGTTTCCTGGGCACATGGAAAACGTGTAAGAAATTTGTTGGACGGGTGTAGATTTGTATGCGGAACGTACACACACACACACACTATTATTTATAAGAAGAAAATAATAGCATTTTCGCATGTGTTTCCCATTATCGAGTACAATATTTTCTACAGAAATTATATTCGAAAAAATAATATTTATTATTATATATAAATAAATAAATTAATATAACAGCCTAGATTAAACGATATCAATTCAAAAATATCTTAATAAATTAGCATTGAAATGATTCGCTTTTCAGTTCCAGGTGAGATTCAACCTGTAAATACTTCTGTTTCATTTTGATTCAGCCAACCATGAAAAACCCCAATTTTTGATTTTACGATATTATTTATATAATTAAAAAATAGTGTTTAACGATTTAGAATTGTATAAGCCGGGAAAGATACTGGGAGTGTGAATTATAAACTTTAATCCACCCTTCAATTGCGCTGAAAATGTACTTAGAAGATTTTCGACTATTACGTCGTCCCTTCAGTATCTCGGACCAATCAGACTTCGATATTCAAACATTACTCCACCCCCTTTAGACGACGAATGTTTACTGTTTACATTCCGGGCCCCACTTATTTTTAAGGCCAATCCGGACTTGACCCTCAAATCCGCCATTAATCGCTCGTGATTGTCATTGGACGATTGTCGTCTTCATTGTACTGACCATTCACTTGAGTTAACAACAAGCCGGCAACTACGGAGGAAATGTCGCAGCATCTCAATGAATGATTGTTATTTATATATTTAATTTCCCTTAACATTTCCACCCAATGTGTATTAATAAACCTCGTTCAACCCTTCAATGGCAATTAAAATGTAGTTGGAAGATTGTGGAACATTACATATTCCCTTCCGTTTCTATGACCAATCAGAGTTAAATATTTTTCAGCGCCAATCAGGACTTGACCCTCAAATCCGCCCATTAATCTTCGTGATTGTCATTGGACGATTGTCGTCTTCATTGTTCTGACCATTCACGTAACACTCGAGTTAATACGAGCCTGCAACTGCGGAGGAAGTGTCGCAGCATCTCAGTGAATGTTTGTTATTTATATATCTGGGTGCCCGGCGTTGCCCGAGATGTCATTTAGCCATAACCCCCGATTTGACTCAAATCTATGTAGCTTTTTCTTTATTTTTATGTAACGCAACGCGACCCCTACCCCTAAATGTGTTCAACATTATAAATGGTGTTAAAATCATTGACCCTCAAATAGTTTCATTTGACGAATACATCGCCGTTTGAACATGTTCGAAAATTTCCACCCCCGCTATTGTGGGTTAAACAAAAATCGGCCGGTTATATTGTTTGAAAATTTCTAACCCCGCACAGTCCCCCCCCCTTCCGCCCCGCACGTTACCCAGTTTGTCACAATAAAATTCAGCGACATCCATAACCCCACAATTGACTCGAATCTCGGTCTATTCGCGTTATTTTCATGTAACGCTCCACCAAACCCCACCCCTAAGCGTGCTCCCGTCCCATGTCTCTAGGTCATCCATTTTGTGTGACGTCCCATTTCTGTGCTTCTGAATATTTGAAGAAAGCGTTTTGGGGGCAATGTGAAACACTCTGGCCAAGAAAATTGTTTGAGACTGAGACATTGAGCTTTGAGGTTCCCTTAAAAGGGTAAGGCTGGCTGTCCTTGGAGGTTTCCTGCTGTTCCTTATACGCAGGAGAGGTGAATTTATGTTCCTTACAAGGACGTCCAAGGCATTCAGTCTAATCGCTTCGTCCATATTCTGATCGTCTCCTGGTTCGAGCTTTTGTTCATGATTAGCGCGTGTATTAATCCGCCCTTTTCAATTGCACTACTTATGACCGCGGCTTCACTCGCTTGAACGAACATATTTATAAGCTTTCTCTTCATTATTCGAACAGTCCATTTTTACGATAAGATAAAAAACAATTGATAACATTTTTTTGTGGTTTGCTGGTCAGAGAAAATCTCTGGAACCTTATTAATGTATTAATCTGTCTAGTGTGTTATGGAGAAGACGAGAGTTTAGTAGAGTGCGAACGCAACTCAGTGACTTTGGGTGACGTCTCCTCACATTAATGGACTGGGTCAACGGCCCGCAAGGAAGAGAAGTAATTTACTTTTTCAGCTCCTTTACTAAACCGTAGTATCTAATTTTTTAACGTTACCGTATTTTACGGGCTATAAGACGCACCTTAATTTTTAAACAATTTTTTTAAAAAATAACATTTTTACCATTTCTATTATTATTAGATTACAAACCCAGACCAAACAAATTATTGTTGACAGATAGAGATAGGTTATTCGCGGCATCGAATATATGGCCATTTTTAACACTGGCGGGAATTTTAAATCAAAACAATCGATATTTTTATATTAATTTTGAGTGTAAGACGCACCTGAATTTTGTAGGCAATTATTTGAAGAAAAAAAATGCGTCTTATAGTCCGTAAAATATGGTAGTTTTCTATTACAAAACACCGTAGCGCAGACATGCAACGGCATCGATTGCCATTTACGAAACCACGAT
Source organism: Zhengitettix transpicula (assembly GCA_037074705.1). Classification (NCBI taxonomy): domain Eukaryota; kingdom Metazoa; phylum Arthropoda; class Insecta; order Orthoptera; family Tetrigidae; genus Zhengitettix; species Zhengitettix transpicula. Next base: position 74,506,936 of record CM073593.1, read on the forward strand.
ATTATCGATCCCAATAACCGTACATCAATAAAAAGTTCCTGACACGTGGCCCTAAACGCACATTGTTATCCACAGTTTTCACAAACCGTATGCTTTATTACTCATCGTCGATTTTTTTGTTTATTTTATTTTAGGTTTTTTTTATTGTGATACTAAGGATTTGTGGAGTACTGTAGATACCATACGTCAATTAATAGTAGTGAATTTTCTTTGGTTTTTATTCTCCTTCTTCTTTTACTTTAATTATTACGCTTATATTACGTTTGTTTTCAGTTTTTGTCAGTTCTGAAATATTTTAATGTATGCATATTCTTGAATTATTTTAACATTTTAGTTGTTTTCATTTTCCTATTTATATAATTTTAAGATCTGAGAGAAACTAAATTTCTTTTCCGTGCTTTCTTGTTTGGCGCCGCTCTTTTCTCCTCCATTTATCTATATGTATCTGTGACCATTTTTGTGTTGTTTTAATACGAGGCTGAATGCTCTAATTAGCAGTTGGCTGAGAGTAAATTGGTCCAATTAGACGAGCGTTTTGCTGGGGGAAAATTAAACGAAATGGAGAAAGGGAGGGGAAGATTACGAGCTCATTTGATGGGAAGCCAGGTTGCTTTAAGGGATGATTAAGGCAATGGAGAATAAATCCGAGACGAGGCAATTTAACGTTTATTCTCTTAGAAGCCAAGTTGTGTTATTCTGTTATACTTCTACAGTTAGAGAAAAGCAACGAACCTCTTCTCTGTGTAATTACTCGCAATTTAGTGGCGAACTTCATATAAATAGAGAATCGCTCGGCCTGACAATTATGTTCGCGGACTGGAAAGAGTCCAGAACGAAGGAAGGACGATATTTATGTTCGGGAAAATTCGTTGCAGATCAGAAATTCCAAAGCGCGAAGTTTGTATTGCAAGATGACGTAGTTGGTGCCGGTTGAAATAGTTTCCGGAGATTTGTCAGACGTAAATGGTTTAATTAAGTAGATGACGAGGTAGGGAACTCATTTCTCACATATTCTACCTATTTCAAGACTACGGACACTATTTGGACCAGAATCCTTAAATTTCCAACTTTCTCCGATTTCAAATTAAAAGAACTCTAAATCTTCACCAATCGCTACGTATTTCTCTTTTCATTGGTCCCTCAGCCAAAATGAGGACGTATGAAAAATCCTACATAGAAACAAAATTTATTTCCTTGGCCAGTCGTTCGCTAACGATGCTCCGGGGACACTTAATTTGTTTAGCCGAATATTTTTTATGTCAGTCGGTGATAGGACCGATTCCTCAAGCTTCCGACACGAACCCCTTTTAACGTCATGAATGGCAAAGTCATTGTGCCAAAGAGATGAGGGGAGATCCTCCGTAGATTCCGTATCCTGCTGCCTGATTAAGAAAGCTGTTATTACACTATATGTAATTTCTTAGCCGACGACCTAGGACTATGTGGTGTGTATTGAGGCAACAGCGCATGCATCAAGTCATGATAAGATTACGGGCACGTAATGTTTAGTACGGAAAGACGACGAACATGAGTTGAGACGCTCGGTCTAAGATTTTTATCGTGATGTAGGTTTACGTGATGTTGAATTTAAGTTCGCGAATTTAATTGTCACATGTTTTTCGCACAATGTACTTTTTTCTGATGTATGGTATCGACGTTCAAGAACGTTATTCAGGCATGCTGACGATGGTGGTGACTTGTGTGTGCATTGCAAAATAATGGTCCCTACAACTAGCAGTAGTAGTTGGTGAGCTTCAGAGTGTTGGTGACGCGGTGGATGGCGCCAGGTAGTAAATTTCATCCACTTGGAATTATTGGAAAACTTTATTATCAACCATCGTCCAGTTGTATTATATCTCTGCGCCTATACTGTTGCTGTGTGTGTGTAATGCTTCTTGTTATCTTTTCTCCAGAGATGCTGCCTGAATGTGACGTAGGCGATTACCTATTTGTTGTTTTTAGTTTGCTCAAGTGTGAGATGGGCGTTGTACTCTCCGACGATGACTTGTTTGCTATATAGGCAGAGAGATAGACAGATAGCGAGAATCCTTGTGTTGGATTTATTTTATCTGGCCCAGTTAATAATAACGTCACGAGCTTGGCCAAGCGTTCCACTTTTAACTTTCCAATCGTCTCTCCTCTCTCTCTCTCGTTTTTCTCAAAGTCCTCTCCATTCCCCAAGAGTTGAGACGCATGTCTCCGTCACCGGTCTCCTTAGCTTCCTTCTCCTTTCCTAAGTGTATTTATACCGGTGTCGCGACCACTGCTAGCAATCAAACATGACACTCAAGAACGCCTCTTCGTCATAGCCTACGTCATCACGGCTGCGTGCGACCTGAGAATTAGCCCTAGTGTTGACTGAGATCAGATTGCGCTTCAGATCACCTTCCTTCCCGGCTGCCGTGTGGTGGTCGGGTAACGCAATACAATACCTCGAACCAATAATCCAGACCGAAGGTAAAGCTCAGAGGGTGGAATCCGTGGTCAAAGTAACCAGACGCTACCTTGGATAGTCTGGCTGTCGAAATTGCACCAATGATCTTCCAAGGACTCTTTTATTCCAACACATAAAAGGACAACTTCGCAATTTGGCTTTATTTTTCCTCCAATTAAATAATCAAGATTCAGTAACATCATACTTCATATCCTCGGCAATATTCTGCTCTATTGCAGTTTAGTTTATTGTCGGATAAAGATTTAAAGTATTTATTCCTGTATGTAGGGCACCTTTATAAACAATAATTTATTTCACCCAAAATTTTCTTCATAAAATCAATTCACGCCGCCGTTTTCCCGCACAAACAGAAATAAATAATATGTATAAAGTAATCATTTTCCGTAAGTTTTAATTGATTTGAGTCTCTGAACAGTTGAAACTCAACTCATTATTATAATAATAAGAAAGATAGGAGGCAAATACAGACAAAATAAGAGATAATATAAATACCACACAAAGTTTATTCAGGTGGTAAGAAGAGCCTAGAGCGACACATCTACACTCGTCAGTTGACAAAACTCAAAAGCGACGAAAAGCCTTCGACAATGGGAGAGCAGAAGTGTATGCGTAACAATAAGGGAGCGACGACAATGCGAAAGCAGAAGTTTTAGCGTAGTAATGAGGGATCGTAGCAATTGTAGCAGTTTCATAGTGTCTGTTGTTAATTGCCGTGTTGTTTGATTTAATAATAATAAAGAGCCAAATACAGACAAAATAAGTGATAATATAAATACCACACTATCTACAGTATTGTCTGAATTTGGCCATCTTTATTAGTAGTAATTTTTAGTCAGAAGAATTTTTTTTTCAATTCAATGTTTGATTTAATGTGATGCATCTCTGAAATGAGTCTAGAATTGGACCTGGGACCAAATGTCTAAAATATTAGCATTTTGCCAATCAAATGAATGTTTCAAATTGATATGTTTGGAGACTACAGATTGTTTATCGTTGGGAAGTTTGATATTAGACATATGTTCCTTGATACGGGTATTAAGGGATCGTTTTGTTTTCCCTATGTAGCAGGAATTACAATTAGAGCAAGTGATTTAGTAAACAACACAATGCTTGCTGTAGGTGTCAAGTGGGTCCTCGTGATTTTTAATCAAGTAGGAAAGAGTATTAGTAGATCTGTAAATGACAGATATTTGATATTCTTTAAAAATTTGGACTAATTTTTTATGTAGAAATTTGTAATAAGGGAGTACCATAAAAAAATTGGCTTTAGGTGTTTGATTTTTGTTTCATTGAATTTTGCATATTTCTACTGTTGGATTCTAATATACCCAGGACTATACCGTGTGCTGTAGATTTCAGTGTTTGATAATGGCTGAATAATACTCATTATATCAAACCATTGTCTTACTTCTTTTTTATACATGTATATATATTGTAATAATTAAATATAATAATAATGGATGGGCGCTTTTAAATGAACAACTATTAACAACTAACAAAATTTATTATCAATTTTAAAAACAAATATAAAATACACAAAATATTTGGGATCTCAGGGTCTTGAACTGGGTTTGATAAATGGCAGAATTTAAATTATCAAAATTACATTTACCTTTTATGGAAATCAAAGCGTCTGAACATAGACGAAATTTGTTGCAGAAGAAATAATACTAAAGATTGAATTTAACAATTTCAATTTTATCAAGAATTAACGATCACATTTTATCGATAATTAAATAATTAAAAAACGATCTGACTTTTATCTTTTAAACACGGTTTACAAATAATTTTAAAGTTTTTCTCTACTTACGGCCGCCCAGGTCTCATTTTTAGTTTTTCGTCGACAATTTTGGGGACATCACTGATTCTAAGTTCTCACAGACTCTAAATGTTCACAGGCTCTAATTGGTGTAGTTTGTTAGTTGGTTTAACACAAATTGGTTGGTTCTCGATGCTTTACTGCAACCTGAATTTGTGGATCTCGTGACTTTAGTTGACAATGGACTTCATTGGTTTGTCTGAATATTGCTTTACGTTTTAATATTTGAAAGCATGTTTGTGACTGGGCCACAATCTTTCGTTCTGACTGCCGACTGTAAAACTTTTCGTCTGGTCTATTCGCTGTCTGCTGACCGACTGTACTGTTCAAATTTTCATGACTTGGAATTTTAGTCTTTTCTCCTTGCTGCTTACTGCCCGACTGTACATTTCTGTTCGTTCATCTCGCAAGTTTTTGAGCGCGTAGAAACTTCTCGACTCATCAACAATGTTTTCTTTGCCTTGCCCTGTTTGTTGCGACGTCCGCTCTATATCCACTAATAATGAGTCCTCTACAATTCAACTTTTCAATTAGAACAATGTCTTAATTACCAATTACTACAATATATATATATATATATAATCCCTTTTTGGCCTTCTTTTTGTTCGGATATTATGGTTCCTAAAAAATAATTAATTAAATTATTTGTGAATGATTGAATATTAGTAAAATACAACAATCGATCAATAGTAGAAACATAGTCGAAAGTATATAGAATGGTCTTTAAGTAGGCTTGTCTTGTACTACTAATCGCCGTTTGTGCCTACTTGCGCCATCTCTGTTTCCGACCGAGCGACCCTTGTACGTTAGTGTAAAGTATACGTGTGAATATTAAATTGAGGAACTCTGCTTCACAGGTCATCTCTCACGTTAGAATGGAATATATTGATGACATCTAGGTCTGTGAACTTGCTCGACAAATCATTATGTATAATAGATGGAGATTCTTTGCTGAAACACGGTCACATCTGTTCTGATAAAGTTTTCTGAATACCCAAACGTAACTGGAGCGACGATGATGAAATTTAAAGAGGAAATCCCGGCATGACTTGCTCGGTCCATTACAATAAGTCCTCCTCGCTAGCTTGCCTTTATTTTGTTGATGTTTCTTAACGATACTCGTTACAGGCGACGCTAACGACTTCCCATGTGCCATTGAGGAAGTTGACAGACTAAAAAATGGTCTACAGTGGTGGAACTGCTCCAGCTAAATGAGGACAAAAGACAAGAAACGCAAATAGCCCGACACCCTCACAAATATATCAACTGATTTGTCTGACACAAAGTCCGCCGACTTGGTTGGTAATTATAAAATGTGTTACGGCGTCACCAAACTTTTACGAAACTGTAAAAGTCAGGTATTTAGATATTTAAAGGAAAGTTCTGGCTAGGAGGACATACTTGATTTCTCCTTTTAAACGAACATCTTTGTTATGTTTTACGTCGTGTAATCCGTGTAATCCGCTGTAAATGTAACGTGAGGGCGACGTTACCCTCATAAGTATCGCAGGAAGGTTACCCTAGGCGCTGCTGTGATGACGTTGCAAATGACAAAGGCGCATATTTTTTTTATAGTAACAGGTTACATGAGGGTAATCCACGTGGTGTCAACTCGCCTTTAATAGCATGGGAAGGGATTTGAAAGGGGGGATGCGGAAGGGTAGAGAAAGGTAGAGTTAACTAGGGCCTTCGGGCTGTAGTTTAAGGAACCTACCCGACATTTACATAAAAGTAATGCAGGAAAAAACACTATAAAACCTGCATCACGTAAGTCGGGCAGTAGGCACTTGTCTAACGCCCTTCCCATGGCGCGAGAGGGGTTTGCTGTGGGGACGCAGGATTCCCTTCTCCGTGCCTCGACCAGTTTAGGAGGCAGCTGGCCGACTGTTCCAATGGGAATAGAGGACAAATATTACCGTATACGCAAGGTCTGCGGCCCTGGAACATAGCGAGGTGTGTTGGGTTGTGGATACCTCAGTTCAAAAAACCAGAGAAAAGGCATCCCCGACGAAGGCGCCTCGATGAGGATAAGGAGTATAAAAAGTAGCTGGCATATCAGTTACGAGTCTGGAGCCCATATATCTCTGTAAAAGACCAAGTGCGAAAATTTGTCATTAATATTTCTCATATTAATTGTTCAGAAGTCCTGTATAGCAACACTTTTCCCTTAAAAATTATTCCCTGCAAATATTTCCAATAAACTCAAATAAAACCAATTTTTAATTGGGACATTACAATTTTAACGCAGAATGAAGTTATAACAATTCACAATAAACATATTAAAAATATTTTATTAGATAAAAATTTAACAGTCACAGTTTAAAACAAATTATGAACTTTTGGCACCTTTAGCTATTTTCAGAACTGAAAAAAAAACGAGTTTAATAAGAATTAGCAACATATTACAATTTAATTCGCTTAAATTGTAATATGTTACTAATTCTTATTAAACTCGTTTTTTTTTTCAGTTGGTGAAATGTCTCACACCACAACTACTTGAAATTCTGGTCACTAACTGGGCCTCAGTGCCGTCATCTAATCTTGCTTATTGGCAATATACCCGGCCCACTAGGATAACTGGCAGTCAATATCATCAATATCGATCTGTGAAGCGCATCGATATGTGACATATCGTTACATTGCCTTTAACATGTTAGAATATAATGTACCAATTTCGCCTATTTCATTTCGCGCGTTTTCGATATAGACGTAAATGGCTTCTTAGATTTTACTTTTTAAGGTAAATTTAATTTAATTAATCCGAATTTTTAAATATTTGTGTAATTCTGGGTGTTAGTCTGTTAATTGAAGTAAGAGAACGGTATTGGAACATAGTTTTAGGTGTATTGGGTATTATTATTACGGTATCGGAGTCAAAGTAATGGTATTGGACGGTTTTTAATTGGAATAATTGCTTTATTATTTATAATTGTATAACTAATATCAACATTAGTTGCATTTCGAAATTTGTTTTGTGAACCAGAATTTATCAATTAGTGTTTATAGCCAGATTATTCTAGTAGAATTATAAAGACTATCTCCTTGGTATTTAAATTTAAAATTTATTTATTTAATAATAAATGTCCGCTTTGATCTTGCTTCAGTTCGATTGTCTGGCCACGTTTCTCTTTAAAAAAAAATAGTAATATTTTATGTCCGCACGATACTGAAACAACGCTCTCTTAAGATGGCCGCCAACAATCGACTGAGCATCGCTGTAATCGCGCTTCTCACACTTATCAATCCACCAGAAGTGCATTTAAAACCGCTCTGGCGATTCCGCGAACTTCTTTGTCAGCCGTGTCTGCGCGTGAGAGAGATCAAGCTCGTATATCATCGAAGAGACGCGGCAAATTTTTACGAGATGTTGTGACGTGGTAGAGGAAATATTTGGAAGAGCTTCAGAACGGAAGGAATCGGGCGGCGTAGGGGGAAAAAAATATAAAACATTTCTCAGTTTATGGCTCATAAAGATAATGGAAGCTCACCTCCGGCAGAGCGATCGTAAAAACTACAGCCTCTACGGATAACTAACAAAACAAACAATCTCAAATCGGTCTGCATAACAACCTTCGTTATTATGCACACACGGTCCAGAACGGAAGATAGAAGAGGGAAGTAAAAGGCAACAGTTGCAGTTGGTGCGAGGTGGCGGGGGCGGGGGGGGGGGAATCGCATAGAGATTCTTTTGTGTAACGAGAGACTAGTTCATAGTAGTGGATTTATTTATATGCACATTTGTTCTCTACAAAAATCAATGTCATCAAATTAATAAGCATGGAAACGTGCATATCAGCAGCGTGGAACTAGCGAGGTGGATGAGCTCGTTATATGGGACTGACAAAGCGAGCCAAGGTCTCTGTCAAGAGGCCTGTGGTTCCTGCATCCGGCGGAATAGTTTGAGTCGCCCTTCCGTAGCCCTAAATGAAAATGAGACCACCGCAAAAAATTTCATCCGCCTCGTACTTCAAAGACGATGAAAGTCAAAGAACTTGCTTTTTGATGTCTATAGATTAATTTGTCCCAAGCAATACTATATATTATTATGTCTGCTACAGAATTAATCGCATGAACTTTTATGTTTCGATATGCGGAGATTGAATTCGGCACAAAATCTATTTTTAATATCTCAAACAAAACATCACGTCATTGAATGATAATATGGGCGGTAATGTAGAATAATAATTTTAACAAAACGGTTTATTAAAGGAAAAGTGAAATTTGGTTCATTTAATCAGTAACGCTCCAGAATAAACAACTGTTCAAAGTAAATATAAATTCAAACTTATTTTAAAGATAATACACAACATTATTCAAGTATTCTTTAAATATGGTTTAGATTCCTCGTGAACACATAAACACTTAATAAGAAATTTTGTGGCCATATGAAGGGAAAATTTATTTTTAACCATTTAACATCTGCATTTTACACTTTAATTTTTTTCTGATCTCAATTCGCCAGGAGCAGAAATCTGGTTACCTTGGATAACTCTTTCCTGATACTCGACGTCTTAATGTTTGTCATTTTTATATCTATTTAGTCGTTCTGCTTTGATAATTTAAATATCTCACACATTATCCGAATCAGAAATTCGTATAGGACCTTGAGATGATATTTGTAAATTACGGTAAATTATTAATTAATTAACGTACGAAGTTTGTATGTCCCGAGGCACAATTTAGCAGACTTAATTGTGAACTTTTGTGCGGTTCTCGTAATCACAGATGTACTTCCAACTACATCAGCAAGGTCTCCCTAATATTAGTCACAGCTGATGACGTGAGTGTTTGTTAACCCTACATCACCCCCGCCGGAGCTGTAGTGTTTTAGGGAAACGTGATCCTTGATTAATTGCCGCGAGGAGATTAATCACCCTCGACATCGCATTAACAACCCCCTAAAATAAACCACAACACCACTTCTCTCTCTCTCTCTCTCTCTCTCCGCCCTTCTATGACCTCGGACACGCGCAATTTTCAAGGTGCATGGGACAAACAAAATAAGTAGAACATAGACACAAGGATGAATCAATAATACCAAATAAACAATTCGAAACAAATATTTCAGTAACGCGAAGAATGTTTAGAGGTGTACACGGAAGAATTACACGAGACATAATACCGAATTTCTGAGGGAAATCTTCTTAGAGATGACGGAAAAATTACAGGTTTTTAAATCGTGAACAAGACCAGAATTCCTCCTTCTCCCAAATTGTTAAAGTTTTTCTCTCTACCTTGAAGTTTCCTTTAATTAATTTTCTTCTTTTCCTTCTGTGTCGCCGTTGTCACCACCGCCTTCATAACTGTAAGAAGCATTTTCGTTTTTTTTAAAAAAAAGAACAAAAATATATTTTCTTTTATATTTACGAGGCGCTAAAAGGGATTCTTGCTTCTGCGGAATTTGGCGACTCGTTTTTCGCCTTCGCATCTTTATTTTTTTACTTGAAAACTTACGGCTCTGGACTTTCTTCCTTTTACTGATTAAAACTGCTTCTCTCATCAGTGCACAGGGAACAACTTTGCCTATTTTACCGTTAGGTGACTGCTAACATGAAAAGCTTCTCTCCGGCTAAAATTTATGAAAATTTAAAACTTCTTCGGTTCTTACAGTAAGACTTCATGCAAAAGTACGCAATATTTCCGAGGGTTGGCCAATTGTTTGTTTGAAGTCAGACAAGTTCCGGTTCTAAAGATTTATTTAACGCCAAGGAATATAAATTAATTGTTTCTGCCTTTTTGTATAACGTATATATATATATATATATATATATATATATATATATATATATATATATATAGTATCTAATGAAAAGATTTTCAAAATTACTCAATATTTGTATTGTCAGCGTAATATTGTGGCCCGGGTATTGTAGGCATCAGTCAGAATGTGAAGTGTTCGTGAGTTTTATTGCCGACAGTGTGTAATATTGAAAGCTTTGAAGAAATGTAGTGTCTCCGGTGGGAGCTGACCGGAGAAGGTTGGTTGCAGTCTCTAATGAGCGATGACCGAGGTCGGTTAGAGTCCGATGGGTGCTGACCCACATTGGTTAACAATAATGAACGAGATAAATGAATAAGTTTCGATTGAAAAAGTTGTACTGGCTGTCGGTGGACTGATTTCAATGATATTATCACTATTCGCCTAAAAAAATTGGAAATCAACTGATGATTGAGGTGTGGTAGGGATTTAAGCGCATTTGCTGACTGTAGAAAGTGTAATACTATGGCCTGGTTAAATAAGAAGTCATTTAAATAATTTGTGATCTAAACTAAATCGTTAATAAAATTTGTGAAGTGAAAGATTTGGCGTGATACGAGAACTGCTCCGATGTCTGGTATGTACAAAAATACACTGTAAACTTTGTAAAATATTCTTTATCGTCAGATTTCTTATGTCAGTTCCAAACTGTAAAACTAGTAAATTAATTTCAATTTTTTGTAATATTCTATAGATTTCGTTATTTCATTGCGGGTTCCTATTACTGTTTGAGGCTTGTTATCCTTAAATTGTTTACTACAATATATATGTATATATTGTAATGATTAGTCTTTATTACTAAATATTAAAAATAAACTTTATTACAAGAAAATACAAAAATACATTAAAATAATAATATTGGGCGCCAGCAGATATACATTGGTCTGCAAAAAAAAATTAACATTAGCTCCGGCTTGGTTATAAAGTCCTCCTTCTCAACAGGGTAATGTGGGCGGTTCGGTAGCTATTCAAGAACAGAGTCTATTTCCGCACTGTGTAAAAAATTCTACTTTTGAAGGCACTTTACAGGAATTGTGATGCTTACTTTATTTGTGGCGTCAGCCGACTTGCAGTGGGTCACTGGTCTTGTAGTTTTAGCACATCTTCTTCGGCCTCCCCTCTCTCCAAAACCTTTGTTGCTTTCCGCTCGCCTGAATTTTCCACCCTCTCGACTCTCTCGGTCTGCCTGCGTCTGTCTTTGCGTCTGTCCACTTTCACCCGGGTTCGGAGTATTTATAAGTACTCCGCACCCCCCCCCCCAAACGATGCAAAAAAAAGGGACGCGTACCCGCGATTTCTTTTGGCCTCTCGGGCAAAAACACGTGCGCGTTTAATGTATTCCTCCTCAGGCCCGCGGACACAAGGGCGACCACTTAAGGTTACTATTCACTACAATATATATATATATATATATATATAAATTATTATTCCGTGTGGGGCATTTACCAGTCACGTCACACGTTCTTTCTGTAATTGAGATAATGTGAGGAAAGATGAGAAACTTCTTTAGTCTCAGAATACGGCCGACGATCTTCCTTTTCACGTCGTCATATTTTATTACGTCGGTGATGTTCCTCCAATGTTATTTGCTACTATAACTATATACAACAGCTTTTTGCAAAGTAGTAAAATGAATATATTGCATATATTAATGAATTTATATTACTATATATGGAGAGTATCCTCCGTTCGGTCTCATTTTGTTGTGGCGCACGCGTTATCTTTCCAGCGGAGAAAAATACGTATCCTCGGAAGACTATTCAGATGTTTCATAACTCGTCGACCAGCAGCCATGCTTTATTAAACACTTCTTACACGCGTAGACTTTATTAAGTGAACGAATGTTAAGACATTGCCGTATAAATACGCTATAAAGGCCAAACGTGTTATTTAAGTAACGAAGAGACCAAAACTGTCCCCTGAAGCTCTAGCTTCGGCCACTCGATAGTGCTCGAAGTCTTTCGAGACAGCCCAATCCTCCAAAAATCCATTTAGATTTAAGTTTCGCCCGTATAATCTTTTTTTTTTCAGGAATTTAATTTTGCTAATTATGGCAAATAGTCAAGGTGTTGCTATTCAGGGTAAATAAAACGTGAATAAATAAACTCGCGAGATTACTAATTCATCCTTGAACATAGAAATCTAGCTTCTATATAATAAAAAAAGTATGTATATTTGTATGTATGTATTTACGTTAATCTTTATACATATTTAAACGCGTGGACAGATTGCAACAAAAATTGGTACACACATTCTTAATACTCCATCGAATGATAAATAAAAAACAATACGAAAGATTATAGGATCTGTGGAACTAATTTTCTTTTAAATAACCTGACTTTTAAATTACAGACGTGACATAAATATGACACGTACCATGATCTTGCCCAATTTTGCATGTACTGGAGGAGACATTGAAATATGGTAAAATCAATACCTATTATTTGTTAATCATTATAATTTAATAGCTTTTTAATATCCTACAACTGACGAATTATTTCGGTTATATTTGTATATCATTATAATTTTACATATTTGATAATGAATGTGTAAATAATGAGTACCCTTGCAACACTGGGCACGCAGCTATTAATAACAATAATAACAATGATCCGTTGCAGAATTGTCCGTTTCTCACGCTGCAGATCCAATACGAAAATTAGACAAATTAATGAGTATTTATCTTAATCACTTTCAAAACTTTCCGTTTAATGCAACTGTGAAGAATATTCGATAATTAATATTTGTTGACATGAAATGATTTGAATCAAGATTTAGTTGAGCGCAATGAAGTCCTTCAATAATTTCACAAATACACCAAGCTCACAAGGTGCCATTTTGTTTAACTAAACCTGAACACAATCAATATATCATTAACATGAAAATTGATACAACTCGAGAATCTATTTAATTGAGGCGAGATTGGTTGTGATTTGAGACGTTCCCTCTTGACATAAATTATTGCCTTGGCTCTGAGAAGACGTAAAGATAAAAGGTTCCCTTTGATGCGCCATGTGTGGAACTGGATAACGCATTACGAGGCAAGGAAATAATTTATTACTGCAATGTCGCAGATTCAATAGAAAATCAATAATAAAATCATTTCCAATTTAATCTAAATAATAATTAATGCCATTAAAGTATCTTTTCGTCTATTTTTTAATTATTTATCTATAAGCGGTATTGATAATGCCGCCGGTTCATGGAATTACTCACTTAAAAAACTAAAATTTGTTGATGTTTCTTTTTTTTTCTCATCTATCATCTTTACAAATATTTTAGCCATGGGTGAAATGTGCATCGTCAGTCTCACTTTAGCAGTATCGATATTTTAGACATAGTCGAAGTCATGATAACCATCGTCTCAGAGAGTGTGTGCTTCAGATGTAAAATATTGAGAACAGTAAAAGGGAAGCGCTGTCACAGAAAAAGAGACTTGAAGTTATTTTTATGACACAGACTCACTGCTTATTGTGCGTTATTATTTCTTTCTTGCTGATCGGGATCAAGGTTAACGGCCCTTAGCTTTATCTCTGCCAGTCAGTCACTGATTCTCGTGTTTTACGTCATAAATGAGAAACAGACATAGATAGGAATTTCTGAACGAAAAGAGAACGATTAATAATAAAAAAAATAGCCAAATGCAGGCGAAAGAAGTAATGATATAAATACCACACATTGCTTCTGAAAACCTTGTTCCTTTACCCAGGGGCTAAGAAACAACACACAACTGCCTAGAGCGACACAACTGCTCAATTCTGTTGACAAAAGTCAAAATCTGTTGTTTTTTTTTCGTATCACCTGAAGAAAGGAACAATGTTTTCGGAAACTTTGCCTGGTATTTATATTAGCACTTCTTTTGCCTGTATTTGGCTTTTTTTTCTTGTTATTAATTTTCAAAACAGAGGTAAAATTTTCATCTTAATATTTACGCCTAGCCGTATCATTAGAAAGGAGAATGATCTTCGATATTTCTTTAACCTTATTTCGTGTCTCTTTCATTTTATTTTCGGTACAAATTTTATTTTCTTCGAGGTACTCATCCTCATGTTCACTTCCCTTCAAGTGTATATATTGTAATCGTTTTCAGTTTCACCAAACAATTCCTCATAAGTAGTCTATATGTACACAATACGGACAGACGGAGAGATAGTGTCATCGGATTTTCTTAAATTGAGAGCTGGTGTCGTCATGTCGGATAGGAAGGAACATGTCAAATTTTCAGAGGCCTAAGCCTCCTCCCTTGGACAGAAAACTGCCCCTCGTGCCAGTCAACCTTAGTTGTTTGTCTATAGATAGTGTGTGTGTGTGCGTGTGTGTGTGTGTGTGTGTGTGTGTGTGTGTGTGTGAGAGAGAGAGAGAGAGAGAGAGAGAGAGATTGCGTGTGTTGTTTTTCCACGATAGTGCTTTTTATCTCCCATTCAACAAGAGAAAGTAATATATTTGTAATAAAACATGAATTATGTTTTTGTCATTGATTCCTCTTTCATACTATTATTTTTCTTTAGCCTTTTGCAATTTGCTAATTTAAACATTAGCTCGTACAATCTTCATTTCTGTGCTTTCTATAATTCGTTCTTGTTATATTTCTGTATTTCGTTCCTTCCAAATCCGGATGCAACCTTTCAAACTTCAAATGTATCTTAAACATCCGTCTCTCCATCATCGCTTATTTTCCCTTATTTTTCTCCTTTCTTTCTTTAGTTGAGTTTATTATTGCTTATTTTTGGTTTTTTCCTTCGCTTAATACTTCTTTCATTATTAACTCTCACTTTCTCTGTTTCTGACATCTGCATTGTTACTTTCTAGCATTAGCTTTGTTTTTTTTTAGGGCAACAGGCTACATGAGGGTGATCCACGTTGGGCAACTTCCCTTTAATAGCATAGGAAGGGATTTGAAAGGGGGGATGCGTAAAGGTAGAGGAAGGTAGCCAAGGGTTAACTAGGGCCCCGGGGCTATATTTTAAGGATCCTACCCGGCATTCGCCTAAATAAATGCAGGGAAAACCCTAGAAAAACCTGCATCAGGTAGGTCGGACATTGGGTACTCGTCCCACGCCCTTACGATAGCGGGAGAAGAGTTTGCTCTGGGGACGCAGCATTCCCTTCTCCGTGCCTCGACCAGTTTAGGAGGCAGCTGGCCGACTGTTCCAATGGGAAAGCGGACAACCCTTACCGTATGCCCAAGGTCTGCGACCCCGGAACATACACCGCTCAGAACAGGCCGAGGAGCCTCGGCTTGAGGGAACCTTAGTTCAAAAACGGAGAGGAAAAGGCATCCCCAAAGGTAGCCCCTTCGTATCTCTCCTATAAGGTTCTGCCTGCGAGAGAACATCCCTCGCGGGTATTGCCTGCGAGAGAACAGCCCTCGCAGACTCTTCCTCATTAGCTTTGCAATGTATCTGCTAATCTATATCTTGTTTTTCCTGTCTCATGTGTAGGACCGATTAGTTCTCGTAGGCAGAACCTTTTTGGAAAGACGGATAGGGCTACCTTTAAGGATGCCTCCCTCTCTCTCTGCTTTTGAACTAAGGTTTCCATCAACCTCAGCCTATTTTGAAAGGTATATGTTCCGGGGTTGCATTCGGTAAGAGTTGCCCGCTATTCCAGTTGGAACAATCGGCCAGCTGCCTCCTAAACTGGTCGAGGCACAGACATTGAAACGCCGCGTCGCCACAGTAAACCCCTCTCCCGCTATTGGAACTGGGTGGGACAAGTACCTATAGCCCGACCTACCTGATGCAGTTTTCAAGGGTTTGTCCTGCATCACTTTTAGGCAAAAGCCGGGTAGGATCCTTAAACTCCAGCCCGGGAGCAAGAGTTAACCCTTGGCTACCTTCCTCTACCCTTCCGCATCCCTCCTTTCAAATCCCTTCCTATGCTATGCTATTAAAGGGGATAAACCTCATGTATACTATAAAAAAATCTCATTTTTGTGAAGTGTCCGCATGCCTTCTTTTTTCTTAATTTAAACATTGCATTCGACCTCGAGTTAATTTTATTTTTTTATATATATAAAGATTACTTTGCCACGCGAAACTTAAGTAGATTATTCAATTTTCCTGCTAACAAATATAAATATTCAATATGATAAACCGCCTCTGTCGAGTTTAGCGATTGACGCTGGAGCCACGACGTTGGCGAACCTAAAATCCTCGTGGTAAAGGGAACGAGAGGAAGGATTAAGCAGGAGGGAGCGAGGATAATAATATTTTTCCTTCGAGCCGCAGCTGCAGCTCAGAATTTATTTTTAATCTACATTACGGGGTTTTTTTTTTTCGCAGGCACTGGTAATTACTCGCACGGGTGGTAAATTAAGGATAATCGGGTTAGCAACAGGGCAAAGTCCTCGCCCTCAAGCGAGACTTTAAAATACACACACACACTCACAAAGAGCGTCTTCTGGAAAGAGAGGATTAGCAGAATGGAAAGATAATGGAGATAGTGATGGGATGAAGGGGACACGGAAAAATTACGAGAAATAGACGAAAGTAGCTTAGAAATGGAAGGGACTGAAGACAAATCGTAAATGCCAAAGGAAGAGGCACCGCAATCGCGTGTTTAGTTTTCCTCAAGCATCGCTGTTACGAATGAATCGTAAAAGAGAACAGGTCTTGTTACTTTTTAAAAATATAATTACTTTTTCCTCTAATATTATAATAGTACCAATGGAATTAATGGTGATAAAACTAGACGTAAAGTATGGTAATGAACTCCGCATTTCTTCACACGTGTCCACGTCACATCTTACAGAATAGCCGACACTTTAATCGTCACGAATGCACACGAACCAGAGATATTATTGAGTTTTATAGCCAACTGAAATGACTCCCCCTCCCCAATATATCTCACACTCTGTCACATTCTGTGTATCCAGTCATACTATTTCCATTCCTTTCCCACCTCTGGAATTGTTTTCTTATACTTTTTTTTTAAAAAAAGGGGAACCTTAATTGCCCTTTCGCGTGCGTGAATGTATTTGTGTATTTCTTCATCTACTAAATCCTCTCTTCATTCATGCTTTATTTTTTCCTTGGCGCTACTTCTACGAATTCCTGTGTCACTGCAGGTTGGGTTAATTATGATCTCCGTAAAGTTAACTCTCCTTTTTTTCTTTTTTTTCTTCTCTTTTACGATTTCAAAGGAAGGAACGAAACGACCATTACGTCCTTCAATTCTCTCTCTCTCTCTCTCTCTCTCTCTCTCTCTCTCTCTCTCTCTCTCTCTCTCTCTCTCTCTCCCTCCCCTCCCCCCCTCTCTCTATTTCTTTCTGTGTGTGTCAATCGCATTTGCATAATTCAAAACACCCACGTCCAATAGATGAAGATGTTTTTAGCTAAATGTTTCGAGGGAGAAACTAATGGTAAAGTAAATCCTTGACAATTAAGTTCACGAACTCCTGCACAGTTGTTGGAAGAACAGACAACCAACCGGAAGGCAGTTAGGAGACGATACTGCTACTTGAAGAAGCATATATATATGTATAACGCGCGTCAAAAGCTCGAGTGGTGTAAGAGGGAAAATTTTGGTTATTCATAAACAAGTTATATTAAAACGGATAGATATAATATTTCACAAATATTTATTTAATATGCCTCCTTTCAGGGTATAGAAGAAAAGAAAATACGAGGATATTTTTGTTATATTTATGGAAGTTTTTAGAAACACGCTACTTGCTGCGGCTGTTTTTTAACGGGGGATTTAGAATGGAGAGCAAGGTAACCAAGGTTCAGTACGGCTCCCAGGCTGTACTTTAAGGATCCTACCCGGCATTTGCCTAAATATGATACTGGGAGAATCCTGGAAAACAATCATATAGGTCGGGCTGTTGGTACTTGTCTCACGTCGTTCCGAAGACTGGAGTGAACTTCAGAAATACAATTAAATTCCCGAAGTGTGACGTTTCGTTGTGATAATCAGCTGCAGGATTATTTTCTTCTTCTATTGGAGAGATCATGAGCATTGTTCTCTTTCTCTTTTCTCGACTCTTGCGATGGTTCAGTGGTGAGAGTTCACGGATGAATGAATGAATGCGGCGTCTTTCTTAATCTCTTTGTCTGTTAATGGCGCATGTAGGAGTACGAGAGGAGACAGGTGCGGGGGGACTATTTCTATTACCACTTGGCCAGGTTCCGAAAGAGAGAGCCATCTGTCTCTGGTGCCACGGCAAAAGTGTTGAGGAGAGGCCAAGGATACAGACCACTCACATGACGTGAATTTTGTAATTCACGGGGAAACAATGTATTGGACGGAAGATTTGAAAACGCTACTGAAGATTCAAGATCGACAGACGCGGATGGAGACGATTTCTCGGAGGAAATACGCGGGGCGAGGGGGAAAACAAATATAAATACGAGTAAGCGCTGTTGTTTAAGAAACACCAAGTAAAAAAGATTGAAAATGTAAACCTAATTTGGATAAAATAAAGAGAGTTAACGGTTGATCAATAGAGAACACTCATCTTGTAAGGCTAGCGACAAATGGCTACTGAAGGAGTGAAATATATTATTATATATTTAGGGAAACATAGTTATTTGTTCCGGCATTAGGTATTTAAGGATTTAAATGAAAAAAAGGGCACAAGCAAAGAAAAATCACAAACATATACAAGGTGACTTTTTTCAATAAATTTTCTTTGGATTTTACCTGAAAATAGAACAAAATATAACATCATGATGAAAGCTGGTTGTCGGAACGTTCCGAGAGCTGTTTATTCTGAGTTCATTAAATTCCTGCAACGAGACTGATTTACACGTTCGCTAATTAGTGTGCCTAACCGACAGTTTTATTAATTCGTAGCCTAGATGAAAGCAAATTGGCTTGGGGACAAATCAAAACTCCCGACGGATCCCTTGAAGTGAATCTGACGGCAACGTTTAGTACCCAATCAGTTTATGCTGACGACAGAAGGGTTTTATTTATAGCGAAGGGAGACCTTGCTCCTATTATAATGAGCGGACCTTTGAGGAAATCGCTATCACGTAAGTCATACTGGTAACAATATCCAGAAAATCCAACCGAGAGAGGGGGAGGTTCCAGCCTAATTATTATTGTCACTCATTGTCAATAATTGTCACCCAATGTCGAGTCCTAATTAATTAATTGGGTGAAAGCGAGAAGCTTCGAGCGAGAATCTTCGAGACGCTGATTGTATATAAAAAGGGATACTTAGAAATAGTATATATTCTAAGAAATGTATGAGTCCCGCCAGTGTCTCAGTCCCTGATATTGTTGTATAGTGGACGAGTTCAGCAAACTTTACAGTTTTGTGCCGCCGCGAGGGTTTGGGAGGAACTAGTTTTGTGTGTATGCGTGTGTGTGTGTGGGCTCCGGAGGCTTAACTACTTCATTTCCCCAAGGTTCTTCCTCGCATCTGCAATGCAGTAACCTCACAGATACAACAAAAAAATATTAACTGTTGTAAAAAGAAAATTAAAACATTGGGCACGGTAAAAATCCGAATTTAATAGGAACATCAAGCTTGGAGATTGTATATAAAAATAATAATATCAACAAAAATGTTTCAAGAGGAGATTTTTCAGTCGCGATCAGGTAATTCAGGCCCCTGGCTTCACTACTAAGTCAGAAAGGTAGAATCCATTCACTTTTTTTTTTAGGACAACAGGCTACATGAGGGTAATCCACGTTGGGCAACTCCCCTTTTAATAGCATAGGAAGGGATTTGAAAGGGGGGATGCGGAAGGGTAGAGGAAGGTAGCCAAGGGTTAACTAGGGCCCCCGGGCTATATTTTAAAGATCCTACCTGGCATTCGCCTAAAGAAATGCAGGGAAAACCCTAGAAAAACCTGCATCAGATAGGTCGGGCATTGGGTACTTGTCCCACGCCCTTCCGATAGCGGGAGAGGAGTTTGCTGTGGGGACGCAGAATTCCCTTCTCCGTGCCTCGACCAGTTTAGGAGGCAGCTGGCCGACTATTCCAATGGGAATAGCGGACAACTCTTACCGTATGCCCAAGGTCTGTGACCCCGGAACATACACCTCTCAGAACAGGCCGAGGTGCCTAGGCTTGTGGGAACCTTAGTTCAAAAACGGAGAGGAAAAGGAATCCCCAAAGGTAGCCCCTTCGTATCTCTCCTACAAGGTTATGCCTGCGAGAGAACATCCCTCGCATGTTACCTGCGAGAGAATCCTCTCGCATGCTTCAGAATCCATTCACAGTCAATTGTAAAAGATAAACCAACAAATACATGAACAGAGGGCGAGCGAGCGATTGAGTATTTCATAATCCCGAGATACTCTTTCTGTCATTTTTTTATGTTTCTCACTGTTACCCTCCATGAGTATGTGTTTGTTTATTTATTTTTCCCTCCTTCCAATTTTTTAATTTTCTTGCTCTTTGTTTTCCCTTTCTTCGACTGCCACGCCTCTCTTGTGCGGGATAGGAAGATTGGAGTTACTCAGATCACACACTGTATGCAACTAGGGATTGCCTTCGAGACGTTGTCCTTGTGAGTTTGTCTGTCTCTTTGTTCCTCTATTTTTACTTATCGCTGCTCTATTACGCCTGGCTCCGCTCCACGACCAGCAGGCGCTATTTGTGTGTTTGTCGTCTCAATCTTTTTCGTGGCGAAAACTTGCAGCATTCCTCCTTCTGTCTCTCTCTCTTCCCCTCCCACCCTGTGTGTGCACTTCAGAATCCGCGTGACTCGTGATTGAGAGAGAACACTTTCAGAAATCATCTCATACTGGCTCATTTCACCTTGGCTTGTTTCTTACTTTATTTCTCAATGTAATTGCCATAACTCCGAAAATTATTTAACAATCTCTTATTACCGGTGACTTCACCTCATAGGAAGTGAATTTAGCGTGAAGCGTGGCACTCTACTAAAATTCATTATTTATTTAATTACTACAATTTGAAACAATTAACCGCATATCTCACAGCATTCACTATCCCGGGTTGATTTTTTTGAAAACATTTATGGAGTAATTCAAAATACGAAAATTTTTCCCCACAATATATTCAGTATTTTGTCTTCAAATCGCTGATTCAAATTATCTACACATTTATTTCATCCCCCTTAGTTTCAGTATTAACGCTATGTAGAATAATTTTCAATGTTTTCAAATTCACAATTTAGCCTTGAAATAGCTGTAAATATTAAAATTGAAATTATTTCACTTTTGTCCAAGTACATACTGCGGCTTAATGGAGAACCACCCTCGCCTTAAAATATCTTACTTAGGCTTCCCCCCGTCACAACCATGACAGAGTTATTGCCCATAACGCAGGCGTGAAAGTTCAGTGTCAAATTGGTGGGTTTGTGTTCTAAATCTGTATATATCTAAGAGGAAACTCAAAGATCTATAAACGTAGAGCTGATTGGAAAACATTTTCTTTTCCCTTCTATTTTCCAAGACTTTGCTTTTATCCACAGACACAGAAACTTCTTTCGGCCTGTTCCTTGTATTCTCTGACAAAGAAGTTCCTGTCATCAATTCGCAGATTAATATCATTCTCTTCCTTGCTTCTCTCACCCCAAAATCCACTTGCCCTTATTTTGGCTTTAATAAAAATATTTGGTTAATATTTAAACGACGAGGCGGATTTTGTGTTATGTTATCTCTGTTAGATGTTTCAATAAAATCGGTGATCATTGCGCCAGTTGTTTATTTTAAATATAAAAATTTCAATCGAAAACATAAAATGGCCGTCGCGCCCTCCTGAGGTATACTGTGATGTTTTGATTGGTTTGTCCTCTTTGTCACCCGTGACGATCTCTCTCGTCGTTCCTTTTGCCTCGTATCGTCTTGTCTTGTCCCGAGTGAGGGTGTGAGAGAGTCGTGTGCGTTTGACAGGCTTTGTAATGAAGATCAACTCACATGTCAACACCAAAACTGCACTCCTCTGATGATTGGAACGCACACACAAAGCCAGAGGGTGTGATTGAACTACACGAGAAGCGGGTGCATCCTGTCACAAAGATTTTCTAACAAAAGCTAATACGTTCCAAAAAAAAAACAGAGGAATAATATTAAGTCTGACAAATTCATCAAATACATCTTGTTGCAATATTTTGAACAATTTAATATGTTTTTCGCTCTGTCTTCAAGAATAAAAGAACGAATTTCAGGTAATGTAGCCGTTAAAGTAACGGCACAAATATTTTACGACAAGAACAGACGAAATTCTTTTAAATTCGAGTCGCTCCAGGCCAGGAACGAGACTTCTCCATACAGCCAGGTTCGCCTTCAGTTTACTAGATTACATTCGTCCCTGGCCAAGCGGCGACTCGAAT
The DNA here is from genome assembly GCA_037074705.1 of Zhengitettix transpicula. Taxonomy (NCBI): domain Eukaryota; kingdom Metazoa; phylum Arthropoda; class Insecta; order Orthoptera; family Tetrigidae; genus Zhengitettix; species Zhengitettix transpicula. The sequence continues at coordinate 74,529,228 of CM073593.1, forward strand.
AGTTTAGATGGTAGCGCACACGCGTACCGAGCAGGGGTCCCGGGTTCGATAAGCGGTGCCTTCCAGATTTTCCCATCCTTTTCCTTTAATCTCTTAAGACGTGAAAGTATTGCGTGACGTCATTCGGAAAAAAATTCTGGACCTTGGGTTTACTGTCATTACAATTATATAATAATTATTATACAATTATATAACGCCAAAAAAATCATTAAGGAGGAAATTGCGATTCGAATCTTCGGTGCTCAATTATAGTGCGCGTCCTATTTCTTGGTGGCCCAGTTTAGCGTTCTCCTTCGCTGGTGATATTCCTTCCCTGTGACAATCAGCTTCAGTAAGCGCTTAGAGCTTGACCTATTTAATTCTTTGTGATGTATATGCTTCTTCCACGCTGATTTCCCTCCCTCTCTCAATCTGTGGCACACACCGTCGTTCGGGACTCCAGATATAGTCTTTCTTCTTGGCTATTAAATATAGACGATGCTTAATTTCGTTCAGTATCTTACGTATAACTTAGTAAAAATAAATAATCACTTGGTTACGTCGTTAATGGTGGAAGAATATGAGATAAACTAAGTCTAAGTGGTATTACACTTTCTCTACTCTTCCTCCGATATATAGCTTTTATTGACAGTCCGATATTTCATTGTTTTATTTTTTCCAGACTGCGAAGCTGTTTTCGTTCACCTGGAGTATGGGCTTCTTCCTGTGCAAGCTGATGCACTACCTGCAGACTGTGTCGGCCATCTGCTCCGTGCTCACCCTCACCGCCATGAGCATCGAGAGGTATGTCTTCGGAAAATTGCTGTGGGGGAAAAAAAATATGGTAGCTAAATGAAAGAAGCAGAACTGAGGCAACTCATCATTATGAGGGATTTAGTAAGAGATAATAGGCGAGGTTCTTAAGAGGCTAAAAGGTTAGAAAAGCGAATTTAATTTCGACAGTGAATTCAGATCCAGGGAGAGAAACCATTTTGTTCCCCGACTGGCGTTTGTCTTTGCTGCACCTCAGATGAGATGGAAATGCAGTGTAGTTTGGATTAGAGAAAGGTGATACTTTAGTTCATTAGACTGAAATGTATTGTGCCCGTACTGAGAAGTAAAAGCGCTTACGAAACACAATCGTCGTCGTTGTTTGTCTATGGATCGTCCTTTATTAATGACTTGAATAGCATCTCAGTTTCTCCGCCGCCCCTAATTGCTGCGTCTCTCGCCGAGTTACTTTGTGCTGAGCTAAGAGAGAAGGGTGTTTTGTCCTTGAAGCCGCTGATAAAAGGCAGAGTGGTTCCATCTATCGACACTTAAGTCGATACTGAGACTTTGCCATGAGGCGTAAAGGGGGGAAATTATCCTTGCAAGTTTGTGGAGGCTAGAAGGAAAGTTTTCTCGGCTCGGATAAACCAATAAATTAGATTAATGTTAACTAATATCAGGAAAAAAAATCAGAAATACACAGTCGCCCGACTTAGAAAACAACACTTTGCCGTTGTTGTTGTTTTCACTCCAGAAACGTGTTCAGAAAGTAGTTCCTCTGCAACTATAGTGTAAAAAGACGCAATGAGTCTTTAGTTTTGCCATCTCCAGAACCTCAAGTGTTAGATATGGCTAATTATAAGTTGTCATACGTAATATAAAAGATATTACACGTCTAATAAATTACGTATATGTTTACGTATTTAACGTATTTAACGTACAATGCAAATATTTACTGAGCGAGTACAACGTAGACTTATTTATTATTTTTTCTCCATATCCAAAACGAAATACGATATAGCTTTTTATCTCGGTGCCGTCTATAAACTCTGCGGCGTGCTACAATTTAATCGAGTGTCGGCAACCATCATCAGAATTTCGCTACAAAATTTCCACAGACCACAAATAAGTCAATAGCGTCAGGTAGCGGGAATGACGTTTTCAAACTCGCAGAAGAAAATAATTATTTCCGATGTAGTATAAAACGATGTAATATACAAATAAAAATATATTAATTACATAATGAAAAAAGAAGAAATATTTTCAAACAAACTTACAATTTTTTTAGGGTAACAGGCTACATGAGGGTAATCCACATGGTGGCTACTCCCCTTTAATAGAAAACCTGCATCAGGTAGGTCGGGCATTGGGTACTTGTCCCACGCCCTTCCGATAGCGGCAGAGAAGTTTTCTTTGGGGACGCAGCATTCCCTTCTCCGTGCCTCGACCAGTTTAGGAGGCAGCTGGCCGACTGTTCCAACAGGAACATCAAACAACTCTTACCGTATGTCCAAGGTCTGTGACCCCGGAACATACACCTCTCAAACCGATGTGCCTTGGCTTGTGGGAACCTTAGTTCAAAAACTGAGAGAGGAAAACAATATTCTTTAGAGCCATTTTACAATAAAGTTTTTAATAAAACCAGAGAGAATGAGTAAAACTAAGAAATAACTTATTGAATACATAAGAATTAATTTTTTACTTTTCTCTACCCCTCTTGCTTGCAGTGTTTTACTTTTGTGAATGCTTAGGACGAGCCTATACATATAATGTTTTGGCTAATGTTGACAACACCGAGAGGTTACAAAAATTGGAATTACAATCGTAAAATAGAATGTCGCAAGACCCAGCCAGCTGGTTGCTGATCGAGTTGGCGATCGAGATAATTTTTAGCTGGAGTTTATTTGTTGGGATTATAACGCACATATCCTCAGATGTGTTGCTTTTCGAAGTTGACCTAAGATTTTTTTTCTATAGTCCGTAATTTTTTAATGTTAACCAAGTTTATTTTTTATAGGGAAAATTAATAGCAGTGGCAGAAGAACTTAAAAATTATTTATTAATGGATATTAAATTCATGAGAGTTAATTCTGTTGGGATAAAACCTCGTTTAGGCTCAGTGTAATAGTATATTATACTTAACTGTTCAATCACTGAGCCAATATCCTTAGAGTATCTACAAATATTATACAGTTGCAATAGATTGCAACACACGTGATGTGCAAACCAAATCCGAATGTCGAAGGCTCTGTCGAAGAAGTTTATCTTCTCTCTGAATAAGATCGCGTTGGAGCACAACAAAAATAGCGATGTCAGACCAAAAATATATTCATCGATTTGAATTTAGGAATATTAAATTTAACTGTAATAATATAAATTTTAAATATAAAAAGTTTAATAAAGTATTGTTAACTTAGTATAAAAATGATGATTGATAAATCAGTTTGCGATTATTTTCTGTTGCTGCTGTAATTCGTTTACATCCTAACGCACATAGCGCCGTGAAGCTTACAAAATAGAATCAGATGTTCTGGTTATGTTAAAAAACTGTGCTCATCTCCTCGATTAGCTTATCATGATAGGAAGTGGCCGCCACCTCAGAGTTGCCTGTTTGGGACGTCATCGAATACCATTTCAAAATGGTGAGCCGTGACGCCCATGATGGGATAACTTTATTTATTTGATTCGTCTGTTCACTTCAGTAATGCCACGAGACAGGCCAAATAATGAGCAGAGGCTGCATCTACTGCCACCGTTGTCATGGATGTTCCACTGCTTGCTAAGACGTCATTACAAAAGTACCAAGCGTGTACCTGATGCTGGGGGGCGGAATTGCCGTTGATTGGCCCAATTTCGAGGACTTGCAGCGTTGTTGACGACGTCATGGGTCGCACGTACCAGTAAAACGGTTCAGATAAATGGCCGTCGTCTCCGTGGAATTCCATCGCTGTTCGCAGTGTGTAAGGAGACATGATGGATTACTCCGCTTTCCAGACATGTTGAAGGATTAACGGGGAAATACTTTATGAGAGGAAAGGAAGGTTTAGAGAGGAGACGGCAAATGTCAAGCCCGACTGATTGCTTGTTGTTGGTGATGAATTGCCGCGCTATTAATTTGTCAGGACGAACATCAGCCAAATCTAAATGGAGAAGAGGGGGAACGCACAGACGGAGAATAAATAGAAATAACTAACTACGAGAGACAGAGGAAGAGGAGCCAAGACAGAAAGAAAATGGCATTTGAAAAGGAAAGGTAGGGTCGCTGTGATTCTCTAGGGAGACCTTGCAGCTACGGTCGTAAGTGCTGACAATAAAGTTCTCGCGACAAAATACGTGTCTGACTGCGAACTTATTTTCATTCGGGAGAAATTCCTCCAACATTAATAAATTAGCGCCATGGTTGATAAACCGCATTCTTTTTTTTTTCAGAGTATAAGACTACATGAGGGTAATCCACGGGGTGGCAACTCCCCTTTTAATTCCGCGAACTAACTTCTATACCGTTGGAAGGAACTTTAAAGGAAGGATGCGGAAGTAGCCAAGGGTTCCTAGGGCCCTAGGCTGTAGTTTAAGGATCCTAACCGGCATTTGCCTAAAAGTTATGCTGGACAAACCCTAGAAAACAAGCTTCAGGTAGGTTGAGCCATAGGTACTTGTCCCATCCCCTTCCGATGGCTGGAGAAGGGGTTTGCTGTGGGGATAAAGGATTCTCTTCTCCGTGCCTCGACCAGTTTAGGAGTCAGCTGGCCGACTCTTCAAATGGTAATGCGGACAACTCTTACCGTATGCTCAAGGTCTGCGACCCGAGGTGCCTCGGCTTGTGGGAGCCATAGTTCAAAAACGCAGAGAGAAAAATATATACCCAAGGGTAGTCCCCTTCGTCTCTCCTAAAAGGTTCTTCAACTTTTTTTTTTTAGGGCAACAGGCTACATGAGGGTGATCCACATTGGGCAACTCCCCTTTAATAGCATAGGAAGGGATTTGAAAGGGGGGATGCGGAAGGGTAGAGGAAGGTAGCCAAGGGTTACTAGGGCCCCCGGGCTATGGTTTAAGGATCCTACCCGGCATTCGCCTAAAGAAATGCAGGGAAAACCCTAGAAAAACCTTTTTTTTTTAGTCAACAGGCTACATGAGGGTGATCCATATTGGGCAACTCCCCTTTAATAGCATAGGAAGGGATTAGAAAGGGGGGATGCGGAAGGGTAGAGGAAGACAGAATAACCGTCAATATAGTAATCGAATAAAAATGAAGGAAGGCGGAAGAAACTAAATTGCACAAGGTTGGTTTATATATTTAGACGGAATGTTACTCAGATACTCATTTTCATTTACTACGAGAAAAGACAAGTAAAAAGTGAGAGATGTTGATCGCCCTGTTAATAGTGTATCGAAAGGGTAGTAAATAGTAAGATATGTCGTGCTCTTTCATAAACAAAGACTTCTCTTCGTAACCCATATTTATTTAATTCAAACAATTTAAATAATAACTCATTTGCGTTTTGACAAAGACGCTCACCTTCAATAATAATAAAAACTTTTCCTTTCCCTTAAGCAAACAGTATCTAATATATTTACAAATAATGTTACGACATATTTGTCTCTTCAAAACACGTATTATTTTGCTTTAAAATGTTTTACTTGGGTTATTATTTATTTCACCGTAAAAACTTGTGGCGGCTTCTTTGTAACTGCCTTATCATAACAAAGCTGAAATGGTTTGGCAGTTTAATTTAACATCTTCCACGTATTTTCATATATTTAAAATAAGAACAAGGAAGGAAAATGAATATTCTGATTGAGAAACTGTACGATGAGAACAATTTTTCATTAAAAACATTGGAGGAGCTATTTTCTTTATCATCAAATAATCTGAAAGAGCACATTAAAGTTCAATACATTACATGTTTCAAGCATAGCACGAAAATTTAACAGAATCTTTAATAGTCTGCCTCTTTTTTTTTCCCCGTAACCGGGCTCTTATGAAGCTCTTAGCCTGTCCTTTCAATGAATCCTCCTTTTTCTGCTCGATATTGAGGTTCGTAGTCTGACCCTCCCCGGGGATAGTTAGTTACTTAGTGGAGATTGGTTCGCAAGTTTTCTCGTCTGCAGCTGTTTTCTTTCTCTCTTCCCCGAGGGAATTACTTTACTTTACTCTGTGTCCCCTGATTTCATTTCCTACCACGAGGCATTCCCCAGTCAAAGCTCCTAAACAGTTATTCCACTCAAGGAAACTAAGAACCGCTGCCGAGGTTATGGAATCTTTCCCCCTTCTCACCTCCTTGTACCAAACTTTGCATGTCTGAGAACAGTCCGTTTGAAAGCAACTAAGACAGAACTAATATATACATTAAATTTTGGTTCGTTTCCTCGTGATTCATACGCATTACATTTATTGTCGAATTATTTTCGCTGGTTGTCAGCAGCCTCGGTCCGCCCATTTGGCGATAATTAACTATAACATTTGACAGGCACCTGGCCTTCGGAATATTTCTGCACTTACTGTTGGTACTACTAGGGGACACATTCTTACCATGTGTAGGCCCAATAGCCTGCGCAATCAGGTTAGTTCTTCGGTTGTTCGTGACTCATATCACTGGACTTTTAACTTCCTAGTGCCTAAAAAAATTGCCACTTGACCGAGCGAGTTAGCCTTCTTTCCTTGCCACGATGAACAGAATCTCCATTCTTGGTGGTCAAGGTCTGAATGTCCGTGAAGAGCGTCATAACCAAATCTTACTCAAGTTTCCACAAATAAACGAGAATCTGGGGTATTTCAAAATGAATCGTCCAATTTCACAAGCCTGTATGCTTTACATGCAATAACACGTTGAAGGTTTATTTTGAAGTGAGATGAGGAACTTGACTGGTTTTCGTCAGTGCTCCCTGGACTACTATAAATTCCCAGGTTTCTGTATCAACTGTTTCTCGTCGCTCAACTTAAACCGCTCGTGGCTTCTCTGTCTGAGGCTATATAACGTTCATAGATGTCCATCTGGATACAATTTATGTCCATACATGAATGTTTTCCAAAATTATAATTTATTTTTAACTGGTGCTAACAACGATGTTGTGCACGAGAAAGAATCTCAAGAAATTTGAAAACAGTAATAATTTATTTTAAAATGAACAAACAAGCTCTAAAACCACATTTGTGTCAACAAAGTCAGGTGTGTTTATGTTCCCTTTATGCTGTGGTGGTTCCTGGGGACAATTTTATTTTCTTATGCACCAAAGATCAATCTATCTCCTTGGTGGACATGCAAAAATGCGTCCTTATTGCATTTCTGGCCTCAAACACGGGACAAATTATTATACAAAAATATTAGGATATCCATCATTGGGCCGTGCATGTCTCCCATGGTTTTGGGAAGGAGGGGCACCTCACACCAAAATAATTTTTGTACATATGACTTGTATTTTAGACCGCACTCAGAGGTTTTCTGGCTCGGGTTATCGAATGATTCTTTCTTTGGCATGTTGTTGATTGACCGTGTTTCTTTTTGTAGGTATTACGCCATCGTGCATCCAATGAGGGCCAAATACACGTGCACCATCAGCCAGGCCCGCAAGGTCATCGTGGCCGTGTGGATCTCCTCCTTCCCTCTCTCCATGCCCATACTCTTCGCCCAGGTGAGAGGCTTCCGATGTACAGAGGACCATTACGATGAAGTTCTAACCGAATAATCTGAAATGAGCTGCCGATGCTCGAAATAATCCGAAAATTTAGTAGGAAGTAGTACATAAATAACACTGTCATATTATTATTCGTAACTTGACGACTATCGAAATTGTCAAACATATGACAAGAGATATATTCTAATTTAACTCACAGATTAGCCTAAAATATAATACCAATCTTCGTTAATAATTTCAGGGGCTGATACGAACTTTGCCGAGGGTAGCCGAAATTTAGAAACTGGTAATGATTTACTAATCATAAATATATCTAAATCTAATCATTACCTAGAATGGCCGAAATGTGACGATGTCGTGTACCGAACTTTACCGAAGTCAGCCGAAACTTGACTTATAATTTTAGGAGTCTCCGGACTAAAAGTTAACTTTTAAAAAAAAAATTCATGAGTTTGGCCGGCCTTGACTGATATTGGTCATACGGCAGTTTTCTAAAAATATGAATACTTTATACGAACTTTTCTTAGACTTTTTCTTTTTGTCAGGTGCACGTGGAGGTTGGAGCGGCCAAGAGAGGGTTCTGGTGCATCAAGAGCTGGGAGAACGTGCCTCTTTGGCGTTTCAACGAGCTGTACATGCTTCTGGTGATCCTGGTCGTGCCCACGGCCGTCATGGCCGCCATGTACAGCGCCATCTGTTCCGAGGTCTGGAGGGTCACCAAGCGGCGGTACGGCATGACCTCCGGAGGCATGTGAGTGATCTGTCTTCATATTGTATCTAACACATCCCTCCACTCTCCAATAACTGCTACATCCTTCGTAAATCTGCTGATTCTCTATCGAAAAAGCTTCGATTGACAATTTGTCAACGGCGCATATCCGTCATCATCTATCAGCAGTTTTCGTAATGATTGGATTTACCAATCATATTATTTTAACGAATTCACCGCCGGTTCCCCATATCGACCAGCCGTGGAAAACTTGGTAAAACTTCGTCAAAACTGTAGAAAATTGTTTTTATTTCCTGCCTTTTCCTATTTTTTTTATCACTGCTTATATTATTGTCTTAAGTGTTGTACCACTTCCCCCACCGTGCTATACTGTCCAATATTCTGGACTGATTCTTTCACTCTCCACTCACCATTGCAGATCCAACTCTGGATCCTGCCGGCGCCCCCAGGAGATGTTCCCTCTTCGCTACAGTAAGAACGGGAGAGTAAGCGTCGTACAGGCGCCTCTCGTGAGGACGACCTCCTGCAAGCCAGAGGGAGAGGACATCGGTACCGTCAAGCAGGTCTGTTTTTGAATGTTTAACGATCTTGATATGAGCCATTCTACTCTTATTAATTCTGGAAGAAAGGGAAGGTGGCAGGATATATGTATTTTAAGTTAAATTCGCAAAACTAGAGAAAGCAAAGGTAGTCTGCACAAAAAAAAAACTATAGAAAGACAGACACAGTGAGCAAGTCAAAAGTCAGAGACAGGTTTGCTAATAATTCAGAATTTTTTTATTAAAGTCATATTTTGGATCATCTCAGTGAACCTAAAATTGGTAACCATTGTCACCGGGCCAGACGAAACCTTACATATTTTAGGAGAAAATACTACACTTCATGTCTGTTGTTCACTAAGTATCTTTTACATATATTTGTATAACAAAGTAATGATACATTAAGTAGGCAGTGTGACCTCTCTGTGCAGGTTATAAAGATGCTAGTGGCTGTGGTGGTGCTGTTTGTGATCTGCTGGGCACCCCTTCTGGTCGACAATGTGCTAACAGCCTTCAATGTGCTGCCAAAGATGAAGACCGGTGGTCTGCAGAAGATGAACGCAGCCTTCACAGTCATGGCCTATTTCAACAGGTAACTTTTCCTGTCTTTGAACCTTACTGTTAAAAACAATACTAGTGGAGTTAATGCAATATGTTGTGATCATAAAATATAATCTTAAAGTAAAATATTGTATTTTTATCTCAGTGTGTGTGTAGATCCCAATTACCAATTCCTCACCAAAGTGCATTGTACAATGATATTGTGAAAATACATTAATGCACAGAAAAGCTGTTGATAATTACTGCTCCACAATTAGCTATTCTTACTTAGCTTACTTCTATCACATATATAAATTATCTATCCCTACTCAAAAATATAGCTTGTGCCCCCTTAACTTCTGAGTGGTGCAAAATGTTTCAACAGTTAACCGTGCAATGGCCAATTCACACTCTTGGCAGACTTAAATCAATTTAATTCTGAACATTGAAAAGTCTGCAGTAATATATTTACCATAATATGATTGATAATTGGGATAATATCTTCCGTTATGAATGGTTTTAGCTGCATCAACCCCATTGTGTATGGATTCATGTCTAAGAACTTCCGTGACAGCTTCCTGAAGGCAATGTGCCGCTGCTGTTACCAGGGGAACCCATCTTTCACAGCGTCTGCTAGGCATCCATCACTCTCCCAGACAAGGACAACATCAGTCCGGTACGTCACATCTTGCTGCTCTGCCTGCTGCTGCGTAAGCATTTTGGGCGAAAATTTTTATCTCATAAACTTTCTTACTGGCACTGCTGCATTATTTTTGGTCTAGATCAAATTATATATTATTCTTATTTTTAATTTAATTTGGTTTTCTTTTAGCAAAACAATTCATTCTGTTTTCTTTCACTCTCTTCATATTTTACGAAGTATCATTCATATGTCCATTTTAATTATCATTATTATTTGAAAATGTATTATTTATTTCTGATATTCCCCACATTACAAAATACTGTTCACATTATATTGTATCATACTTATCAAAAAACTAGTATCATCACCACCATCAATGTGGTTATTATTACCACATTATTGATGATCAACCTCATCAACATCTTTGTCAACATTTCTCATTGCCACCAATAACATAATTGTTGTCATTTGACCTTATGGTTTGTTTCAAATTAATTAAAGTGGAACAAATATTTGACGATCATATAACATGTTTGGTTTTAGTAGCTAATTATTATTCAGATCTTATCCAAATTCAAACGACTTGGGTACAATATAATACAAGTATGGTCATCTCACAACTCAAGTCATTCAAATTTTGTTGGTATTTTCTCACTGTTTTAACTATTTGTTGCTTGTTGCAGGTTTGGCCGCAGTGTTTCTGTCAGTGCCAACATAAACTGATATTAGGCCAGGAACAGCCAAAGTATGTGGACAAGTGAGGCTGTTCCAATGGCACCACATCAAAGTACAGGACTCAGAGTGCCACCTTGGACATTGCACATTGATGGCATTTCTGTTGATAGTGAAGGTGGCCCTTCTTTACCAGAACGGAGGAACAGGTGGTGAGAAGAGGAGGTTTGGAGAAAGTGAAACCCATTTCTGTGATCAATGTCTCTCTATGTATGTTCAGTGTTAAAAGATAAGCAGTGTTCTCAAGTGTTGAATGTGCCAATATATATATATATATATATATATATATATATATATATATATATATATATATATATGTAAAAAAAAGTGGTAGATTGTTGTTTTTACTGTGAGAATTAATGTAAAATAGCTACAATGTTACATAATATACTTAGTATTTGTATATATTTATGGACAAGTTGAAAGGAGAAATTGTGAGTCTAGTGCCAAAGCTATTTTTTCCATCAGATAATAATTTGAGAAGGTGAGTAACTTTTGTCACATTAACATGGATATATAATTCAAACATTATTTTTTACATAATGGCATTAAATTAAGATTTTTTTGCTCCAATCTTTTTTAATTTCCTTTTATATTTTCCTTATTATTTGCAGACTCAGACTAAATTTGGAAATTGTGAATATAGAATGGACTCAAGACTTGGAATGGGAAGTCCAAATGATCCCTGAATAGAATGGTAGGCATTAAATAAAGAAAGTTTTCGTGGTGAATTTGTTGAATAAAAGATTCTCAGATTACAATCTGAGTGGTTATTTCGAAATTTTGCATTTTAATGGTTAACTATGTCATTGTTTTTAGGTACAATTCCACTGGTTAAAATCTGAGAACTGTTTACTGAAGGATAGTAAGATAACTTTTAGGAGAGGTCCACTTGAATAAAAGGAAATTGTATTTCCAAAAGAAAAATATATCAAAATCATGCTTGAGTAAAAATTAATTATGCTGTTTTCTGTTACAAATAAAAATCTAATTTTTAATCTTATACTTTTTTCTAATTTAAGCAGGACTAACTCTAATAAACTTAACCTAACCATAGCCATTAGAAAATAAAAACATTTTTTTCTCTATACTGTGTATTGAATATCAATGAACATAAGTTACTGGTTTTCTATAAGTTTATTTAACACAATCAAACAAACTCATTCAAAATGACTTTACTAGCCTCACCTATTATAGCCAAACAAGTAATAACTATCCATATAAATGTTAATGATTTAAGATCACTAAAGCATAGTATCTTAATTCTATAATAACTAAAATAGTTTAATTTGGCATAATTTAACATAACAAACTACTATTAACTTTTTCCATTACACTTTCTAGTTCAAAGATTGAAGTCTTTCCTGCTGAAGTTGTTCAATAAATAGTTCTCGGAATTCACACGGGTTTTACATATTTATATTTAGATGCAACGTTTCGACGACTGAAAGCTCTGTTATCTTCTGTATTCTTCTAGGTGAAGATGACAACAGAGCTTTCATCGTCAAAATGTTGCATCTAAATATAAATATGCAAAACCCGTGTGAATTCCAAGAACTATTTATAGAACTCTTTCTAGTTGTTTACGTTTAATGCTTGAATATATAAATTTCTATCTTACCAAGTCTGACTGTTTTTTTTACTGTTGTTCTGTAACCAACACTAAACTAATCTAAGAGAATAAATAGTTCTCAGTTTTCATCCAGGTCAGTCATTGGATACATGATATTTTTATGGCCTAACTCTACTATTCATTATGTTCATATTTTTCCAGCAAATTGCCAAAGCAAAGTTTTTTTCAACATATTCACTGGGAAAATCTTAATATTTAATCTAATGGTATTCCAGTTGAATGTAACTTATTATCATTTGGTCTAGGAATATTATGTACTGGATTGCATATTGAGTTAACCAATAAAGCAACACATTTAATGACTGAAATAATTTTTTCTCTTTCTTTCAAAAATATATTTATACATATATATGGATATATTTGTTTAATAAAATAAAATTACAACAGTAACGAACAAAACATAAAATAAGATAGTTGTCATCCTTAAAAAAAAACAAAAAAGAGGAAAACTGGAGAAGAACAAAATTTATAAACACTTCATTTGTTGACTGTCTTCATTTTTTTCCTTTAATAATTTTGAAACAAATTGTGGATAAATAAATTAAATGTAGCCATATACAGACTCAAATTGTAATACTTATACTTTTGAGCTACATTTGAACACAGAGTTTATAAATGTTTTATTATATATGATTAAAATTTCTGTAAAAATACTACTCTTATCAGAATCCTTTTATTTTTTTCCCTTTTTAATTATATAACATAATTTTTTGTAATAACATCATTTCCACAGTTTACCATGACATGTACACATGTATGGACTCTATTATTGTCAGTTCTCTTAGTAGCAGTCAACCTCACACTCACACACATTAACATTGATGACTTTATCATTATCATAATGTATTTGTTATTAATTATCACAAGGTAACACTAGTATCACAGGAATAACATTATGACCTGGATTTGGGCGTCCTGTTTGGAAAAATTACCATCATTTGACTGAATACACTTGACTACAAAAAAATGGTTCCCATTTCATTTTCAATACAATCAGGATATTAATAATAAAAATCAATTATTAATATGATAAAAGAAACATTCACACAACATCTCATATAATAATGAAAATATCCAAAACATTTTTTGTCGTCGATATTGCTACCCCTCTATGTGTCAAATGGTTTCATGAAAATATGGCATATGTGACTATCATAAAATGCTTAGGTTACACATTTGTTATAACTATGGAGAAAATTATCTACTTACAAGTCTCAGTTGGCTACTTGTGAGTTGTGAGATCTGACCAAATTTTTACTATAAGGTGAACTAACTCACAGGGAAATTTGTATAAGGATGAAGGAAATATTCATTATTTGATTAAATTATTCCTCTCACATCACATTCTGAGACTAGACAACTAACATAATTTGGCAATAGGATGAATGATCCATTGACGAGTTGCCACACACAAATTTATTTTGACATTCTGACACTGACTCACAATTGAATTCCTTTCATTTAATATGAATGAAATAATCAAGCTTAAGATAGTATAGTACAGTCATCAGTGAATCATGATCACAAAACTGATTTTCCTCAAAACTATGAAGAAAAAATAGAAAAACCAATTTGCTACTCTGAAATTATTGTAGTGAAATATTCATATTCCATCTTTGAACAGGCTCGTGATCATGATAAAAATGTAATGGAATGAATGAAACTGATTGATAATGAATTTCCCCAAATTATATTGACTTGAGATTCCAGTCAGGTAGGATCAAAGTCAATGATATTTTGGTTCTGAAAACCATCACTAACATACATTACTTTGAATCACCATTGAATCGTCTTTGATTTAACACAATTGAAATCCAGATAAATCATCATGTAGCATAAATGCTCTTTATAATATCTTTCACTTTGCAGGATTGTTTTAATTCATTACAGCATACCATTTTATTATGCCTCTGTGAATGAAAGTTTCACTGTTAATAACTAGTAAATAATAATATTAATAGCAAACCATATTTTAAATTTAATGGTCTGTTATTTAATTAAAGTCTTTGGGTTTCCTTTCATTACTCTATGAAGAGAAGTAAAATAAAATTTAACTCTGTCAATACCCATCATTATCATTCTATATGTGAGCAAACAGAAATTTGTAATGCGGAATGTTTTCCATGGGTGGTTTTGGGTGGGGAAAAAGGCACATACATGTAAGTAATCTCTTTCTATGCCTGTATGTACCCAGAAACCCTTGTACTGAACAGATATTTGGCATATAAACAAATGCAGCAGGTCATTAAAAAATTCTAGTATCCACCAATCCTCTTTTCTTCAGAGATGAGCAAAATATTTAACGTACATCTTTTTCTCTATTATACTGTTCATAGAACAGAAGTGTCTATCTCTCTCTCTTATTATGTACACAAGAAAAGGCAAAGTTGCAAAGAAGAATCCAAGTGGCAATGTTATTGTGTTTTTTTTTTGCATTAGTTGAAACTGTGTTGAGTCTTTGTTCTGACAAGATCACAGTTGCCTTATCTTTCCCTTTTATCAAGAAATGTGCATGTTTTCTTTATTTTTTCATACTTTGAGAAGAAAAGTTGGACACAAGAAACAGTAATTATAACTTGGAGCATTGTCTTCATATGTGACTATTGAATAAATTAACATTTACAGGTAGAAAAATTTGAAGACATTCGAAAAATATAAGGAAAAATTTCACAATTGCTACAAGTCCTGTTGTATTGTACTAACCTAGAAACATTTGATAAAATCATGTCTTTTTTGTTTTGCATAGAAGGCTTTGTGAACTCATGAGGTAATTTGAAAACATCATCACCTGCAGTCTTTATGAATAAAGTGGAGTGACACCATTTCAGCACCAAGTCAGGTATGGTAATGAGACTATAACTGGCATAAAAGGCACTATTTTTCCCCCTCATCCTTCTTTCTCCTGAGTTACAACACGGAACTCATTTGTCCCGACGATATGACATGACTAGACTGAGCAGGTGAAGACTGGCGCTACCTTCCTGCGAAGGTCCTCCGGTAGTACACCTGCACCAGCAAAACACAGTAGCCCACAACCCTAAGCAGCACAAAGGCACCTAGCAGCACAAAGAAGTTTTCCCAGAAGTCGACCTCAGCCATGCCCACTTCCTGGAGGAACCTGGATGGTGATGTAAAGTGGCAGTAAATCTCCTCACACATCATCTTTGGCCGGTCATAGCTGTAGACAGCAGTGGCAATCGCTTCCAGGCTGTATTTCATGTAGCTCACATGAAACAGCCACCCAAAGTAGCTCGGTGCATCCTTCATGTACACAAAGTAGCCTGAGAAGATAAGCGAAGGGCAGATGGCCAGTGGACCAAACACCATGCCATTCTGTGGGGAATAAAGCCAAGTCATAATAATATTATATTAGAATTAACTATTCTGATTTATGACATGTACGAGGACTCATTATGAAAATTTAGCTTTCCATTAACTACAAGGTGTGTCCAGAAAGTAAGTACCTTTTTTGAAAAAAAATTATTTTTACATGAAAGAGCATTTCTTAAACTAATTTCCTACATAGTTGCCACAATTTTCAGACATTTGTCATAGCGAGAAGCTGACTCTCGCATGCCCTCTTCATAGAAAGATGCCACAATGAAGAAGGGTTGTGTTGTCATTGTTGTTAAAGTGCCTTTCTCCAAAGTCATGCTTCGCAACATTGTGCCTCCACTCCATCAAATGATGTTTTAATTCTGTAGTGACATAACAAACCCAAGTTTCATCATCGCTCACAATACTGTTTAAAAATTCATCTCTGTCATTAATGTTTCAGGTAAGAAATGTTAAAGCACTGCCAAGTCGCTTTATTTTGTGAACATCTGTAAGCATTTTTGGAACCCAATAAGTACAGCAAAAAATTGCATTCAACAGACCTGTCTTCATTAGCGGCAACTTTCTAAAAAGAGGGTATACAAATGTTGGTATCTTGCTATGACAAATGTCTGAACAATGGTGGCAACAATGCTGGAAAATAGTTCAAGAAGTGCATTTAAAAATAAACTTTGTTTTCAAAAAAAGGTTTTTATGAGTTTTTTCTAAAACCACTTACTTTCCAGACACATCTACATAGAATCATATATTTTCGTGTTTCTTTCTTTTTGAGTCTTCCTTCTTACAGAATGAATACAATTATCAAATTTTTAATCTTTCAATAATATTTGGCAAGCAGCTACTTCTCAGGAAATATGAATCTGTTCACTGCATTTCTCCAAAGAACAAATTTCAACATCTCTTTTCATCTACGTCAACATTTGTCTGTCTGTCCATCCTTTTCCAACACTAAGGTTCAAAACTTTCATGCTATTTTGTTTCCGTTACAGAAAAACAAATCAGAGAAAAATAATCAGAGACAAATTACTCAAATTTAAATAAGATAATAAAAATGCTGTATTGGTGTTACAAGTGTGATAATGTTTTAATTGGACCTGAGTCAGTAGTGATTGTAAGACTGTGGCTGTTTAGAAATATGTGTTTATATATAATTACTTCCATACTATAGTAAATAAGTCACGTTCTGTCTTTCTAGTTTCTATGTGTTTAGTTCAACTATTACCTGGACGCTCATGGAGATGCCAAAGATGAGGCCAATACTCTGTGAGACCAGGCCACAGATGGTGCAAATGGTGAGGAACATCATGAAGCGCTGGATCTCATAGGGCTGCCCTGTCAGAAAGTATGCCACCACCACATAGCCAAAAGTGCACACCAACTGCAATACAAATATAATCATGATAGTAATTATGGTAAAACAACAGTGACACTGTAATGTCATAGTTTACCTTAGTATGAGATGAAATATGATTATCTCACAGTACTCAACAAAGAAATAGAACAGTTGGTCTTTTTCAGTATTTAGAACCAAGGATATGAGCCACTGCAAATAAATCTTTAATGAAGAAAATAATATTACTGACAAGAAAAGCTGAACTTGGCAATCCATAAAAACTTTGGAGTATTGCTCTGAAGAGATAAGAAACGTGAATTAACAGACAAAATGAATGAAAATACCTTGAAGGTTTTGAAAAAGGATGCTGATAAAGGATGTAAAATACAAAGAAGGCATGCAGTATATCAAATGAAGTGTATGTAAAGGGAGAACTAAACTGATAATATTTCCTCTTAGAAAAGCAGTAAACTTAAATTATCACAGTTACTTACTAAATGGTGTAAATGAAGGGTAAATAAATATAAAGAATTGTATAATTCCTGGACTAAGCATATAAACTACTTGAAGGATAGAAAAAATTACAGCGTTAGATTTTTAAAATAAATTGAAGATAAGACTAGTCCTAAACTTTCAGAACAAGTCCTTCAACATACTCATAAGGCATAATAATTAATCATAAAAGTAATATGTTGGCAAAATTTTGATGGCAGCAACTTACACCATCAAAATCCCAAGAACTTATTCAAGTATAATGCACAGCAGGAAGAACCTTTGCTTACCTGTGTAGGAATGTCTGCCAGTGTGACAGCAATGTAGTAGGACAGCAGAGAGTACCAGCGGTTGAAGTGTTCCCTCATCACCACCGGGAGCTCCAATGGAACTGAAGAACACCATTAACAAAACTTAAATAGGGGATTGGTGGTAACATGAACAGAAATTACTATGAGTTCATAGATTAATATTGAAGGAGGGTATTTATTTTTTATTTGAAGTATCTGGTGTGAGACTTTATAATGTAAAGTAAGACCTACAGAAGAACCTATACTAGCTTTCCTAGCAGACCTCACACACATTATCGTGTTGCAGTTTGTAGACAAGCTCATGTCCCCACAATACATATTATGAAAATCCTACACTTTTCACTTCAAAACAAATACAGCTGACTCAATGCTTGTGTTGAGTCAATTGATAAAAAGAAGAATTGAAACTTTAAACAGGCAGAAACTCTTTTTCTCTATGGCAGAAAATATGAAGAACTAGAGCTTGGTATAACACAAGAAGATGAACATACCTACAGAAATAGACCTTCTAAATTCAGTTTACTTCAATCATAAAATATATCAATGCTTCTTCACCATTAAATACAATATAGGACAATACATCTGATTAAAAAGTAGCCAAATAACAGAAAGAAAGTGCTGAGTAAATACCACACATTTCTCCAATTCTTGTCACTTTCGTCAGGTGATTCAAGAAACACAAGAACATAATAGCCATAAGAAAGACACACAACACAAACCAGGTGACTAATTGGAAGCAACAAGGATTGTAGAAACATTTTTGGAATTTATTTAGCTTTTATTTTTGTCTGTTATTTGGTTACTTATTTATACTTTTAACACAGATGTTTATATTTTAATTATAATACAATACAGTTTTTTTAAAAACTGCCAGAAACTATGTTAGTTTCAATTTCTCACTCATTCTTGATTCCTCCTTCTCTCATAATGAATGCTTAAGTATCTTTTGGTTGACTGGTTATATATATATATATATGTACTGTGGTTTACGTACAGGTGAGACTCATGGAAGAGAAGGCAGTGAACTGAACAAACATTAGGCAGAAGTAGAGGAAGCTGAAATTGTTGAGTACATGTGCTGCGTTGTTGCCGATGCCATAGTACAGGATGCCGATGAGAAGGCCAATAACCACATGTAAGGTCAGGCGCAGTCTTGTCAGGAACTGCAACCAAACAATTAAAAATCCTCTGTCATTTATCACTAAGTACCTCAGAACATTTTTAAATAACAGGTTACTTAACCATGTACAAATCTGTAGAGGAAATATGAATGGTAAGTATCACTAAAATAATTGTCCTGTTTTTATGAGGGAAACTTGAAGTGAAAAATAATTTTCTGTTTAAAGAAATAAAATTGAGGGTAGTAGAAATATGGATTTTCAATATTTATCATAATTCCAATTCCAATTATGGAACATAGACCCATTTTCAAGTCATGGCCTCCCCAGTTGATCTCCTCCAAACTTCTCAATCTTTTGCTGCATCTCTCCAATTCCTTATCTTAAGGATATATGCTGCATCCTGCCGTACTCCATCTTCTCAACTATTCTGTGGCCTTCCAACAGGCCTTCTTCCTCCCAAATTTCCTAAGATCCTTCTTCCATTCGGCCTGTCAATTTAAATCTCTTAACACAAATAATATGTGACTAATGGTACATCTTCATACAATGGATATAATTCCTGGTTATGTCTAATGCTCCATTCTCCTTGTACACATATAGGACCATAAATTTTCCTTCCATAACAGTTGGTCTTTTCCATGGCTATAATTACAATTGCATATTACAGCTCAATATTCTTACTAGTTTTTGGCATTTTGAAAATAAAAATTGCAAAATTACATCTGTTGAAGAATAAAATATAATGTAAGACAAGACATTGAACTTGTCAACACCTAGCCATGTCAGTAAAGAAATTAAAAAGAAAAATACAGAAAAGAAAAATAAGGAGGTGAATATGGAGAATACATTACATGGGCAGCAAACAAAAATGAGGAGTAGATCATGGGGAATAACAGAAGTGAAAATAGTATGGAAATTAAATTATCATAGAAAAAAAAAGAAAGGGCAAAATTAAAGCATAGATGATAGACTCTAGATAATGAGCTAAACTAAGCCAAATATTGAGATGAAAATATTTGTTTAGAAGATGATTAATAACAAAGCTATCACAATGCAAGGGAGAAGAAACTCAGATAAGAAATAACAGATGATAAGATGGTGTTGAAAAAGTTGAATAAAAACCGGATAAGAAAGGAAAGTGAAGGACAGCAGCAACCAGTGGAAAAGGAGTCTAGTGAATTGAGAGTAGTCGTAGGTACATCTTTCTAGTTTCAATTAGTTAGAGAGGCTTGTGACTCACACTGTCCCTGAGGTGGATAATTACTGTCCGCCGGATGAGGAGTGAAAGCTGTGTAAGAAATGAAGCTGAGTAGTGCCTGACCCTTGTGCGGATTCCTATTCCCTCCTCTTCTGACCCAACCACAGGCTCCCACTTCTTCACATATTCTATCAAACAGAAAGAAAAAATCAAACATCAAGTAAGGCTTATAGGCAAAATAATTAGCAACCTTTACAAACTAATAACAATAAATAGTAGCTAGTTTCTCTATATTGTAGGAATGAATGTATAATATTGCAAAGAATCCAATAATCATGTATTGTAAGACAGAAAATACCATTCCAAGCTTTACACAGCAAAATAAGAAAGAAATTAAGGGTTATGTTAGCTTTTTTGTGGCTTTTTGGTTTGCTTAATGGGAACCAAAAGAAATTATTGGATTAACATTTTAATGGATCAGAACAGAAAGAAAGTATGACTTCATTCTAGGTTTAGTTGTGACATTAAATTCTCTCTCTTTGTTACATTGATGTATTCAGGATAATATTACAATAATTAGGGCAATGCAAATTTATAGAGGGATAATATAATATAACTTATTGATTTATTTAGTTCCATAAGCCATTGAATGGGCCACACTGTATTACCAAGATGTTTCCAGTGGAAGTTGTCTCCTAGCTTTGGGGGGCGCCTCCAGTTCTCTGTGTCTTTACCATTGACATTGTCCTTGACTAGCCTCTGTAGGTGTTTGTCCCCGTGTTCACCACTGCAGATTTCAAGCACTGCGAAAGTATTCCGAAGATTTCATAATTAGTAGAGTATTAAATAAAACAAATAAAAATGAGTGCATGATGAACTGAGAAATGTAGACAGTTCACAGTTACAAAGAATAACAGTATTGCAAGATGTACAAGTAGAGACCCAATTTTTATTTTGATGGTGACTTTATTCAGCCTTCTTGTATTCCAAACCTTGTATATATGTTGTTTACTTCTGTGCCTGGTGCTTCACCTTAACACCACATCATTTTTTTGCAACAGACACAGATTGGCAATACTCCTCTTGTCTTCAATCCTTTTTTTCTATAAACTACACACGTAAATCACTTTATCTCCTATCATTAGGAATCTTGTAAGCCCATGTTTGAGAATGCCAAGTTTTTTCCACATTTTTACCCTGTTCCATATGTTTTTCTTAATATTAATGTATAATAATGCCCAAGTATAGCCAGATTCTTCCAAGAAGTTTCTTATTCCATTTTGATTTCTCAGTCTATATAAAAAATTATTTTAGTACAAGGATAACATGTTTTCCCTTCTTGGAAAGACTTAAAAATGTTGTTATTGATCACATAATTAATTTAGCAGCTCCCAGCAAGTTAGGAGACAAAATAAATAATTTGAATACAATTCTGGAGTCACATAAAAGATGAAGTGAGGGAAATATTTTGTAGTAATGAAATTATAAGGAGAAAGCTAAGCACAATATGGCTGTCTATATGTATACTGACTGTAGTCGGCCATGCTGTGATGTTCAGGGACACTAAAGTGGTTGGCATCAAGGAAGCGGTAGAGACCAATCTTGCAACCCTGGAAGGCACAATAACCATCAGCCAGCACACACACATGGTCAAACATGTCAAAGACACTTGCACTGGGTTGGTGGATAGTGCAGATAACTGTGCGGCCTTCTGCAGCCAGCACCTTCAGCACCTGGATACACTGCTTTGTTGTTGAGCTGTCCAGGCCACTGGAAACACAAAGGCAACCTCACCAATGACTGTGATTCTGATCAACTAATATCAGTTAAGAATGTGTTTTCCAGAAGATGTGTAATAGTTAATAATTATATAAACCAAAACATATAAATGAAAATTTCATAAATTTTTTTTTCATAAGGATGAGCTACAAGACTAACAGTTTTCACTCTGAGAATGCAATGTCTTTAGTATTTGTTATATATATAAGTAAGGATACGACATCAAAATAATTGAGTATTGGTATGGAAAGGAAAGAGAGATAGTTTGTTGCTTACCTGAAACTGAAGTACTGTGTAGCCACGCAGGACCAAAGGATGTTCTTCAAATTTTCAGCAGCTTTTGATCACCTTCTTAAAGAAGGAGTGTTACAATATTACATGCGCCGGCCGGCTGCAAACTGTTTGAAGAACATCCTTTTGTTCTACACTGTGGATACACTGCTTCAATTTCAGGTAAGCTACAAACTATCTCTCTTTCCTTTCCATACCAATGATCTCTATCTAAGACTGTCTATATTTTCCTGGTCAGAAACTTGACCTGGTGGCTGAGATGGTTATATATATATATATATATATAACACATCAGAAAAATGTGATGAGGTCAAATTAAATAAAAAGAGAGACAGTGATGCTGACTTACCTGAAATCAAAAGTTTGTCTACTCAGGCTGAGGAGAAAATTATTTTTTTATCAAAATGTGTTATTGAATTTGATCTTGTCACATTTTCCTTAATAAATATATATTTTTAATTTAATGTTTTGTTATTTCTTGGAGCTCTACTTCGGATGTAATAGAGAGGGAAAAGTTGAAATCTAATATGGAATGTACAGGTTCCATGCAAAAATACAAAAAAGAACCTTGAGAATAAACTTGCCTGCTTGGTTGCTTGAGTGCACCTTTATGGACAAACAAGATAGACATGATTTTAGAGATATAGTGATGTGCAAATGTTCACTACTTTCTTAACCCCACAATCAGAAGCACAGAGTCAACATTATATCAAAGATTAACTCACCTGGTGGGCTCATCAAAGAACATTACTGGTGGATTGTTGACAAGCTCCAAGGCAATAGCAAGTCTCTTCCGTTGCCCTCCAGATAGTTGCCCGGTCAGAGTTGTCACTGACTCAGCTAGGCCAAGGGACAGGAGGATACTCTCTATCTGTGGCAACACAAAATTAAAGTAAAGAACAACAGTATAATATATATATATATATATATATATATATATATATATATATATATATATATATATATATAAACTGAATCCCAGCAAACATTTTCTGGTAAACAATTTGAAAACTTAATAAATATGATTAACCCAAAACATGGGAAGAGTGAAGATTGAAATACTGATTTAGTTCTGTATCCAGGTTAGGTACATTGATAAAAATAATTTCCATTAAATATGAACTGTGAGTAGAATTAGATGGCCAAAGCTGAAGATATAATTGATACTTACCAGCTGGTGCTTTTGGTGGTGGTTGTTGTTCTTGAGACTAGCTGCCACAAACATTGCCTCCTCAACAGTAAGCAGTGGCTGAAGAAGGTCATTCTGCATGATGTAGCAGGACATACTCTTGAACAGGTTCAGGTCTCTGAGATCACCATTCACTCTGATTTCACCCGTAACTCCTCTTGTCCTGAAAGAAATTAATAATGTTGTCATAACACAGCTCTGTGTAGCAATTTCTGTAAATTTAGAGTTATTGTTTGGGATTAACATAGCTTTGCTATACTTGCATGGCTTATCAACACACTCATACAATTGTTGATTCTGGGATTGTTAGTTGCCATCAAAGATGCACTCAATGATGGAGCTGATTCTAAATTATACTAACAAAGAAGGTTTAAGTAAGATTAAATTATTCCTCTACAGGCATCTCACAATGTGTACAATCTAAACTTGAAGAAATCATAACTCTCACTTTGAACTGTATACACATGAAGGCTCATGTTTATGACATATTTTACATAGTTAATTTTAAATTAAATAAAATGTAATTTCATGTGGCTATTTCTAACTACAGCATTTCATTTGATTATTATATTAAAGTAATAATTTTTTGATATAATGAATACCATGTTAAATCACTTTCGTATAATTAGATCTGAGCTCGAGTAAAAGTATTTCCTCTGTTCTTGAATAAATAATTTCATTTATTTATTTTTATAAATAATCTTAATCTTTTTCTTTAACTTCATTAAATTGGTTTAATAAACTTAATTAAATGATCAAATAAGACAGTATTAAAATGAAAAATTCTCATTATTAATTATAACAGAATGTTAAATTAATAATATAGTTCATTACATACATTTCAGAAATTGTTTAATTTTCCATAATTATATTTGAATTTAATACTTGATATATTTAATTTATATGCTTTATTAACTTTTATTTCACATTCAACTAAATATGATTCATGCATCTTAAGCATTAGAAATATGCACTCATTTGATTGTTAAATGAATAGTTGAGTTCAGAGTTTTGCTTCACATTTCCCCCACTTCAACTGCACTCAGTACAAGATGGAAATCTTATTCTTACAGTACCCTCCGATATTTGAGCACACAAATAATTAGTTTATCTCTTATTTCTCAACATATGCTCAAATAGAAAGGTTAACCTGCAGACAGCAAGAAAATCTTTCCACAAGGATAAAGCAGATAGCACAGGTGTCTCATTATCTTCCCTGCAGCTGACACTTGGAGATAATATTATTTATTTACTCCATTTCTCTCTTCTTCCATGTTATTTTTGACATCAATACATTGACACTGCAGCTGCAGAACTTTACTTGAGTAAACACAAGAAGTGTTACCCAAAAAAGTTGAGATTACAAACACCTGCCAAGATTGCACCACAATGTAAAGTTAAGGTTGTTGATCCTGAACGAGACTTTGGTCATTATTGTATTCTAAGTTGACTAATTGAAATGAACACCTATTCCTGAAAATGAAGGTTCTGGAAACAAGGGCCACAGTAAATATTGACAGCCAACTGATTCTGTAGAGGAGTCGGTCTGGAATGAACTGCCTTATTTTGCAGTTTGAACTTAGTCAAAGAAAAGATTATAAAAAAGAATAATCTCTTTTTCTTTCCACCAAAGTCATCTTTCTGTCCTTAAACATTGGCATTTTCTCGCAAACCTTGTATCTTGATTTTGCAGAATAACATTTCAAATATGATAGATCTCAGTTTTTTGAATGAAAATAATGAACTGTATTAATCCATAAAGCTACATTTGATCACTAAAATGCAATTGCTTGAATATTTTGATTATAAAATCAGGGATGAAAATCCCAAATCAGTACTACCCTCAGTAATGGTCAGGATTAATTTAATTAGAATGGTAATCTCTGCAAATGAGGCATATGAATTTTAGACTTTGTGCAAAGATCAAAGCATATTCAGGACAAAGATCTTGGGAAGATCACTCGTCTACAAGATCAAAACTACCTCGGTAGGAAAGATCATAAATTTGAAATAAAAGCTCGAATTGAAAAAACGAATTCAGGTAAGTTTTCTTTTGTAAACTGAACGATTTCAGATTGAAATAAATTACCTGCAGCAGTTTTTGATACATTTCCTATTACTGGCCCAAGGTTCAGAGATACTATAAAAAAGTGGAGTGACAATTAAATTGTGTAATGGACACAAATTGGCATAAGTTTATTTTATAGGTTCATAATTGTTTTTATCTGAGAAGAACAAGTAGATAAACCGAGCAGGGTATAAATTCAGTCTCTTTCTGCACCTAATTCTGTGTTTTATTTTATCTACCTAAATTAGACAATGGAACAGCAAATGAATATATCAGAATATAAGTCTTGTAAGGTTCACAAAATTTAATGTTGACTCTGCATCATTCCAGTTCATATCTGAGGGATTAGCTTAAGTCTTTGGGAGAAAGGGAGTTGGGAGAGTGGTAGGGAGAAGGTGTGGCGTGGAGGGGGAACTGCTAATTGCCTCCTGATAGTGTTGTTTGTACCTGTGGCCAAGTCTCCCTCACAACATACATAAGTAGAAACAGTCTGAGGCAGAACTTTGTCAGGTCCTACTTCTCCTCGCTGCCAACAATTTGGTATGAGCCATTCATCATTCGTTTGATCAGTCATCTACCTGTGTCTCTGAGATTGTTCACATAGACAATAGCAACTGTATTATTGCCGTTCTACCTATGGCTGTCCAACTGGTTGCGACTCTCAATCGACGTTAGAAACTTTCCCGTCTCATTAAATAGCAATAATACTATTATGTGAATCCATCATTATTATACTGATTTCGTAATGTTATTTTATTCGTTCTTTTTGTCGAGGTTCGTAACAGGGATGCAAGTAGTAAGTAGACTGAGCGTTCAAAGTCGACAAGTTGTGCCGATAGTGGCTTCCGCTAAGTCACGTACCCTTGATAACGCAGAGACAATAAGAGAGAGAAACCAGCACACTGACAAAAATAAGCAGAGAGAGAGTGAGGAGAGAGGCACGGCGAGAGGGAAAATAAACCATGGGCTTTTAGTAATGGAAGAACTAATTGAAATATGACTAAAGATACGCAGGCACTTAGCACTTACGGGCAACTGGCTCCCTCACTGAAGCAACTATGCTCATAAAAACATTCGTCTAAAATGGTCTCGTATTAAATGGATATATAACCATTTCTGTATACAGTGTCAACGAATGAACACGTTCAAAACTGACCCCAAAGCGAGGAATGCAATTTCTCTGCTTTTCGTCGACAATAGCTAGTGTTAAATGAATAACTTATTTTTATCTTACCTTCATACCAATACTGTGTGTATTTTTTCTTTTGTTCAGAATCTAAAAATATGACGTCACAGTTTGTCATCGATTTTTAATAGTTTGAAAGACAAAAGAAATGACTTATTTAAGAATCACATTCTCCAAAACACTTCGGCAATGGTCACATCCACGTTGGTCAACAATGTTTCGCCTATTTAACTTCCACCCATTCTAGCAACTTCAGATTTTACGAACATTTTATATCAGACGCTTTTTAATATATTTATTCTTGTAATTTATTTTTTTAAAAAATCAACGAATTTTGGAAAAACTGCCCTGTTAAAAAAAATAGTCAACAAAAAATTATGAAGTGGCCAATAAACACAACATTAAGAGATAAAATCAATATATATATATATATATATATATATATATATATAATCAATTTTTTAAGTTAATTCGCTACTTCTTTATCTAACTAATCTTCATATTGTATTGTCGTTATTACATTTTCTATATATTTTTTAAGGGCAACAGGCTACATGAGGGTAATTCACATTGAGCAACTCCCCTTTAATAGCATAGGAAGGGATTGGAAGGGGGGATACGGAAGGGTAGAGGAAGGTAGCCAAGGGTTAGTAGGGCCCCCGGGCTATGGTTTAAGGATCCTACCCGGCATTCGCCTAAAGAAACGCAGCGAAAACCCTAGAAAAACCTGCATCGGGTAGGTCGGGCATTGTGTACTTGTCCCACGCCCTTCCGATAGCGGGAGAGGAGTTTTCTGTGGGGTCGCAGAATTCCCTCGCAGGCTTTAGTATCGGAAGGGTAGAGGATTTTTTTTTGATTTTTTTAGGGCAACAGGCTACATGAGGGTGATCCACATTGGGCAACTCCCCTTTAATAGCAAAGGAAGGGATTTGAAAGGGGGGATGCGGAAGGGTAGAGGAAGATAGCCAAGGGTTAACTAGGGCCCCCGAGCTTTATTTTAAGGATCCTACCCGGCATTCGCCTAAAGAAATGCAGGAAAAACTTTAGAAAAACCTGCATCGGGTAGGTCGGGCATTGGGTAATTGTCCCACGCCCTTCCGATAGCGGGAGAGGAGTTTGCTGTGGGGTCGCAGCATTCCCTTCTCCGTGCCTCGACCAGTTTAGGAGGCAACTGGCCGACTATTCCAATGAGAATAGCGAACAACTCTTACCGTATGCCCAAGGTCTGCGACCCCGGAACATACACCTCTCAAAACAGGCCGAGGTGCCTCGGCTTGTGGGAACCTTAGTTCAAAAACGGAGAGGAAAAGGCATACCCAAAGGTAGCCCCTTCGTATCTCTCCTAAAAGGTTCTGCCTGCGAGAGAAAATCCCTCGCATGTTACCTGCGAGAGAATCCTCTCGCAGGCTTTAGTATCGGAAGGGTAGAGTAAATCGTAAGAACTATAAGAACGATAGACCGCACAAATCTAGTACGAGCTCGAAAGTCAATAATCAATCGTCTCTGGCATATGTAATTGTATCAGAAACGATTAAGCACAATGAGAGCGATTTAATAACTCTGACATTACGAAACCTCGAACAACAAATATCACATACTGATTTTTATTCTGGTAAGCAATGAAGTTCTTCTACTGATGTGTAGTCTGAGATATGACATCACAGTTTCAACACCGACTATTTTTTTTCTATTTATTTTTTGTGTCCAACCAGTCAATCGCTTTTTCGTAATACAGAACGATATTCTGTTAGCACATCATTAATACACTTTTAAGATTTCAAAAGCTCATGTTAATTTCAGCATTCATAACGGTCGTAGTTAGCAAGTTGATTTTTTTGTACAGTAAACTTCTTATCCTGGCGATTTTAAATATTGTGATAATAATGATTAAGTATTGCACTGAAATTAACATGGTAACATGCAGTTGGTTGCAACCATTAGGTTGTACATAACAATTATCACTTATTAAATTACGTAGAATTCTTTTAATTAAAGTCTAAGTATAATTAGCTTTAAATTTAAACAGTAATTAGTTGAGGATATCTGGTGGACGTTTTCTTTTAAGTCGTCTTTGTTGAAGCTCTGGACGAATTGAAGTTGTAATTTCAGTTATGGCTGGATTGGTATGCGCTGTCGAGTTTTTAATGAGGGAATCAAAGGTCCGCAAGTTGATAAGGGCGATTTTCACTATTCTAATTTTGAGGAGCAATGATTTTTACCAAATCAGAAGAAGAAGAAGAGGGAGCGACTTATTTTGCCTGTATTTGGCTATCTTTCTTATTACTCGTTGTAAGGTCGAATTATGAAAAATGTAATGTATATAAGTTCACGTTCTCTCCAACAGAGATCGCGTGGAGAGCGTAACAGTGTCGTGTGAGACGACAGTTTCTCCCGATTGACGCTAAGCTGAAAACATATTCAGGTTAATAATCTATTGAGGCGCGAGAGAGAGAGAAGTGCACGGACCTACTCGGTTCAACAAGGCTCAAACAACCGGTGTGTTTCATGGTGATGTATATTTTCTTCTCGTCTTTGTGTATCATGGCACCTGGTGGAACTTTGTATGTGGGCTCAAGGGTCGCCTCCATGCTCCACAGCTGCTCGCCCTCATGTCTCCTTAAAAGAAACTTACTTCCCCGACAACGTCTCCAAGGTGAATGTTAACGCCCTCCTTTAAGACAGAATGCGACGATGCCTTTTTTATTTGTTCCGAGCTCAAATAACGGGAAATCGAGTCGTAAAATATTATCTTGAAACTGTTGAACTAGGGCGACAAAGGAAAGAAATGTATTGCGGCAGAGCCTGAAAGAAGAACTTGGAGAAATATATTCTCTACCATTGCTTCACGGCTGCATTCACGCAGACAAGCAAAATGGTTCCGGATAAATTTTTTTTTGGATGGTAAAATGCAATTATAATTCCAGACAAAATATCATTAGCTTCTAGCGACAGGTTCAGAAAATTCAGGCCTAACTTTTACAACTCATCCGCATTGTAAAGAGTTAAAATTGTAGGCATGTTGATCAATTGAACTGTTAGATAATTATCAGTATAAAGTAAGAACCAATACAGTCGCCGTATTTTTCGAGATCCAAGTTTTGATGACAACCCAGAAATCCAAAACATGATCGGTGACCGCCGAACACGTAAAGAGACATTTATGTTAATATTAATACAGAATTTTTTATATTTTAAATTTGCCAGAACATTTCCGCACAAGTAATTGCTCTCAGAGAAAGGGTTAATGTTTGGTCTGTTTTTCTTTAAAAAAAAGTACAATTAAACTTTATTATTTTGAATTTTATATTCAAAGTATTTGATTTTAAATAATTATTTATTACAGTATGAAGAGGATCTCGAGCAAGAAAATTAAAATACGCCTCCGAAGCAGACCGCTTATTCCCGAATTAGTATGAGAAAGAGAAAGATTTTCCATCTTTAGTGCCGTATGTGCGGTGTCTTGTTCGGTGACGTCATTACGACTGTAACTTCTCGGACGAAAATGTCGCTAGTAGGCATTACGATATACGGAGGCGAATGTTCCAGCCATGGTGACGTAGTGCCGTGGTTCAGAAAGTTCTAGTAGTATCTACGAGTTTCTATACTTGGTCTCTCCAGACGATTGCAATGGTCTCTGGTTCCCTGATAGCAACTCTCCAGGCTATCGTATGTCGCAGCTGACTCGACTTAAGGTAGCCTGATCTATGAATAGACAGGCCTAACAGATAAAGTACAGCAGAGGTCGGTGACTCCGTCAACGTCCTTCAGCTCAGACTACAATTACGTAACACACAGAGAAACTTAAATTATTTAATAATCTGTCAGAGATAAGGACACAAATAACACGTGTGGGAGAGAGAAAAGACCTTTCGTATATCGTTGATAATAGCCTGCCGGCACGTGGCTAGGATACCCGAGAACCGACGTCGTTGGCCGAATGACGTCGCATGGTCGAGGTGGCGGATGACGTCATTAATTAAACCTACGTGAAACAGCCAACCAATTCATAACATAGGGGTTAAGGAGCCGGCAATTGGGTGGGGTTAGATCGCGTTTTGCAGATGATCATCGTTCAAACTTGGTCGACACCAAAGTCCACAATAACTCGCACGTAGTAACAAGCTCTCTAAGTGTTTTCCCCAGATAATCATCACAGACGGGACGATCTGATAAACTGAGACCAGCCACCTTTACTTTTACGTTTTCAAGAGTCGCCACCTGTTAGGCACAAGACGGCACGACAGCCTCTCGTGATTCTTGAGTTCCATGGGGTAGCGTACCGACGATGGAGAACAGACTTACGTGTATCCGGCGAGAATGTTCATGAGGGTGGTTTTCCCCGCACCGGAAGGTCCCATGATGGCGCTGAGCTCGCCATGACGGAAATCGCCGCTCACCTGCTTCAGCAGCGTTACGGACTCTGCAAAAAAAAACCGGATAAGATCAGGAACAAATTCTTTATCGCAGGACGAAACAAATAATTCTAGAAAGTATTCGTGTCCAATTGTCTGACTCAGAATCATCGATAGCTGAAGAATGCTGGTTATTCTCCATTACCAGTGAAGTCCAACCATGCATGTGATGAAATCCTGCACCGTCACAAAGGCAATCCTTTAGAAACGTTCTCTAATTTTTTCTACTTTGGATTGGTTTTTTTTTTGAATGATTGTTGAGGGTTTTATATCTTTCTGGCTTTGAGTCAGAGAAAGAGCTAGAGCCGAAGGCCGACTGTCGCAATGATGGACTTTGCAGCTTCGCAGTCCACAGAACAGGTTTCTCTAAGAAATCAGAACAGACATATTCAAGGAACAACTTATAAGAAGTCGGGGATCACAAGCACGGAGAAGGACTGTATACACCTTGCGGAAGATGAATACGATGCGTATGACTGCAACGAATGAAAAATTAATCGTCAGGTAGATAGAACGATTTAGGAGATCTAAAACAAAGAATAAGTCAAAAAATTAAGGACGTGAGACCGATAAGTGATTTGATATGTAGATTGGTATTGAAGGATTACCTCATCAAAACACTCCTGGCACTAATAAAATATTACCGGGTATTGACTACTGAATATTACGATTACCGTTCTGATTATTAATATTTTATAATTATAATAGCAGTATTGTAAATAAAATTGGTAAATTAATCTGACTTGTATTATTAATAAGATGATAAGATATATGGCCCACAATTCAGAATGTACAACAAAGATATTCGTCCAGTAAGTGCGTAGACTTTTTGACGAATTGTCTTTGCAGTGACGTCACACCACAGTTTAATGTGGCACTCGCGGTCTGCTTTGAATCTCACGTACGCGCGGGAGTTTTCTCATCTTCTCTGTTCATTTATGGAGTTCTAAGTGTTTGGGTGGATTCTATACATCCGTGTATTATTGGAAGTGTGAAGAAGAAAGAAATCCGTGAGACGATTATAGTGACCCATCGATTGGCAGATAACAGTCAAATGTGAGTTGTTTAAAAATACAAAAATCTAACTCTACATTTTGGAACGTTTTGATTGTGTAACAATTAATAAGCATTATTAGCTATTATGGCGTTGATAAAAATAATTATCAGTGTGTTTTCTATATACGTGGCGTTTGAATCGCGTTTGACTATAACATTATTTCACAGTTAATTTTACGTAAACGTTTTCCTCCTGATGAAAAATGGCTACAACAAATATAAAAACTTTGTGAAAACAGGTAAAATTCATATGATTCCTTCACTAGACTAATTTTTTACTCGTTCATTAACCTGTAAAGGTATCAAAAGTTTCGTGGCTGATCCCATTCTAGCCTTTAGTTTCCACATTTAACGACATTTTCCTTTTTCATTGAATCGTTTACTTTTGTGGATAGGTTTGTGATTACTTAATTCGGTACGCTTCTTCCTTTGTGTATATTTTTCTGCAGCCATGAATCCAATTAGTGTCCTCCATGTTTTAAGTCTGTAAACGCAATGAATTGTGGTCATTATGCACGTTAATGTCTTGGCACGCGTCTGTTATACATCTCCAGCTGAGATCTAATAGGAAATTATAAATTTAAAGTTTGAGGCGTTAAGTAGAATCCGATGTAGTTTCTTTTAGTATTCGATTCCTCTGATCCCGTCCATTTACTTCCTAGGCAGCTGATCATTTCACCTCCTTCGTGCTACTCCATGGCATAGGAAGGAATTTGAAAGAGGGATGCGGAAGGGTAGAGGAAGGTAGCCAAGGGTTAACTAGGGCCCCCGGGCTATGGTTTAAGGGTCCTACCCTGCATTCGCCTAAAAGTGATGCAGGCCAAACCCTACAAAACCTGCATCGGGTAGGTCGGGCGCTTGATACTTATCCCACGCCCTTCCGATGGCGACAAAGGGGTTTGCTGTGGGGGCTGTGGGGCCGCGGCATTTCCTTCTCCGTGCCTCGACAAGTTTAGTGGGCAGCTGGCCGACTGTTCCAATGGGAACAGCGAACAATTACTGTATGCCCAAGGTCT
Organism: Zhengitettix transpicula; assembly: GCA_037074705.1. Classification (NCBI taxonomy): domain Eukaryota; kingdom Metazoa; phylum Arthropoda; class Insecta; order Orthoptera; family Tetrigidae; genus Zhengitettix; species Zhengitettix transpicula. Next base: position 74,562,216 of record CM073593.1, read on the forward strand.
ACGATCCCAGAAACAGGCCGAGGCTTGTGGGAACCTTAGTTCAGAAACGGAGAGGAAAAAGCAACTCCTAACGTAGCCCTCTCCGTCTCTCCAGAAGGGTCCCTAAGCTCTCACAAGCTGTTTCCGTTACTATACTAATTAGCAAGAGAAATTTCGTGGAAGTGAAATAACTTAAGACTGAAAGATATCCTGACAAATATTTAGGGAAACCTTCCTGAGACAATATGAGAAAAAATATTGTGCCCGTATAAAATTAGGCGCTATAGAAGTTAAACTTAATGTAGTCGTTGAATAATACTATTTTTCTGTGGCGGAAGAGGAAAAATTTTGGTCATAACATCATGATATATTTTTAATAGTTTTTTATGTTTCTGCAATATGATAGTTAAATTTTCTTCAAATATATGGAATTAATGAAAAATAACCGGAAACAAAGTAATAATTTCAATAAAGATATGGCTAGTTTACTCTTCTCTATAAATTATTCAGTATTTACATTACAGTAGGAAGTAATTAATCTTGATATATATATATATATATATATATATATATATATATATATTATAGAAGAGAGTAATTTAAGGCTTTTTCACAAATGTGATGCGGCAAACACCTGGATCATGTAGGTCAGACTGTCGGTACTTGTCCCACGCCCGTCCCACAAATGGAGTGTCATTTGCTGTCTCGACACCTTGCATCGACCAGTTTCTAAAGCAGCTGGCCGGGTCTGTAATTGGAACATTGACTCCCGGAGAACACAAGCAATGGCGGAAAAGATCCATTTGTCTGCCTGAATGCTGTGGTTCACAGGCCTCTCAAAACTGGCCTAGGTATTACGACTTAGGGGAACTTTATTTCTTAGCCGGAGAGAAAAGAAGGCATCGTCAGGGTTAGCTTCTTGTTAATCTTTCTCACAGAACACCTGAATCATCATGGTGTCAGGCTGTATGATGGTCACCTACGTGTGAACTGTTCCCTCTAATAGCATGGTATAATAGGATGGTAAGGCAGCTAAGGGTAACTAGGACCTACTACCCGCTACATGTCTAAATAGGATGCATGTAAAACTGTAGAATATGTATATTTTTTTTTTAGTGTAACAGGCTACATGAGGGTAATTCACGTGATGGCATTGGAAGGGATTTGAAAGAGGGGATGCGGAAGGGTAGAGCAAGGTAGACAAGAGTTAACTAGGGCCCCCGGGCTGTAGTAATCCTACCCGGCATGCGGCTAAAGTGATACAGGACAAACCTAGAAACCTTGCATCAGGTAGGTCGGGTTCTTGGTACTTGTCTCACGCCCTTCCGATGGCGGGAGAGGGATTTTCTGTGGGGACGCAGCATTTCCTTATCCGTGCCTTGACCAGTTTAGGAGGCAGCTGGCCGACTGTATCTCGCGGACAGGCCATCGTGGGGGTAGTAACATAACCTATAACCAGCTTCAGGAGAGAGACAAAGAAAGACTTTAAAGCGTACGACATAAAGTTCGCGAATTCGATTTGACCTACTTCACTGTTGATGCACTATGCAACATTACTCCAACTAGGCTTCTATGGAGACCATCCTGAAAGTTGTGATTGTGGATCACCTGAGGAGTCAGGCGGTCATAATAAGTTGAAAAATAAATTCGCGGACTCGCCACACAGAATCGTCCATGTGGCATGAAATATAGTCTTATTAGAGATACGATTCTTTTACAGAATATACTATACGGACTCAAAATATAGTTAACCATTAAGTTCACGAACCCAAATCCTACGTCCAGAACTATGTGACTCTGGTCTAAATTATTATTGCATCAATAATAATAATAATAATTAAAGGTCACGTTACAATAGAGACGGGAAACTCAAGATAAATCTGACAATGACATTTGCGAATTTCAATAGTTACGTCAGTGTCAGGAATTTGAAATCATCGGTACCTATAATAATAAAGTCCAGCAAGCATAGTTTGAATGACCGAAGTGCTGGGAGGGGGAAAGGGGCAGACAGAGAGATAAGGAAGGTGTGCAAAGGTTGCGAGACAGATGGGCAGGGGAAATGAGATAAGAGACTCTTATCAAAGCAAGGAAGGCTGGCACAGAATCACTCACTTTACAGAAGACGCGGAGTCAGCTGAATCGACGAGAAAAATAATGGGGACTTCAAAACAATCGTCAGAAACAAGAAACTGCAACGACAGCGACGACGATTTGATGATGCCGAAGGCAGCCTTGTATGGAGGGTGAAGAATAGCTCCAAAGATGATATAACAATAGAGAGAAGGAATGTCAAAAAGATTGACGAGTAGGCGTTAACGTATTACGATCCTCCCTAATAATCCAGCCCTAATGAGTATCAATTTTTGAACGCAAGATACTGAGAATACGGACCTGTATGTATGAATGGAGAATTAGAACAAACAGAGAACTAGAACAGCTCATAAATAACGAGGACATTGCTAGGTTTATCAAGAGCAGAAGGTTGGCCTGGATGGGACACGTACTTAGGATGGATGAAAGCAGAACACCTAGACGTATTATGGACTGGAAGCCAATTGGGTGGAGGAAAAGGGGGACACCCAGGACAAGATGGGTAGATGACATCGAGAAGGATATACAAACCATGAAAGTAAGAGGATGGCGGCGGAGACTGACACAGAAGAGGACGGCGGAATGGAAGAAAATTGTTAATAAGGCCAAAACTCACATTGGGTTATAGTGCCAATAAAAGAAGAAGAAGAATGAGTATCAATTTCCTATGTGGCTATTTTTCCATTGAATCGTCCCATCAACGACGTTATCAGACGTGGTATATGTTAACTGGTGCCGAACAAGAGTGAAGCAACTTGAGAATGCTGACGGCATTGTGGAAGGAATGTCGAAGGGAGCAGGTCCACCGTTGGTGTTGCTGGTAGTAACGGTGGAGAGGTCACTTATGTTGGTCCATTTCATCGGCTTTATCCAGTGTCTATCTTACAGTAACCCTGAAAAGTGTTTTACTACTGTCTAGACGGACATAATTTCTTTTAATTTTTAATATTGCCAAGTCGATGGACTCAAAATTTGAATACAGTGAATAAATTTTTAATAACAAGGAAAAAAATATTGCCAATTTGTATTGGACTATTGCCGAAAACTTCTGCTAAATTCAAAATTGATAAATATTCGAGGAGAAATTTATTAATTTTTAATGTAAGATTGCCTGGTAAAAAAAATGGGGTATAATATCAACACAACACAATCAGTCATAGTGATTATAATTTATTTTGATGAAAAAAGTTATCTGAATATTATTTCTGACTGCTGATTCGTACATCGACGCCATGCACGATTTTTGACGTTAGAACCGTGACGGTGTTACCAGATCAGATCCGGTGGCTGTTTATGCTGATAATGATGATGTTGTTGATAATGGTGTAGGAGCTTATCGCTGCTTGTTGCCTGACCACCTGTTCTCACACACTTGCCCGATAACGTCTCTCTCTCTCTCTCTCTTATCTAGCTTCCACATTTCAGATCAGCTACATGCACGATTCATCTTTTCCTTCTAACACCATCGCCACATTACCCAATTACTGCTCTGTCATCGTCATCGCTAGGAGAGTTATCTTCAGCCTCGATACAGTATTATTGCCCTAATTTTAGTTCTGTCCCTTCAGATTATTTGGAAATTAAAGTGCTGAATATTCCGCTGGTGAGAATGAGTTCGGAATACTCAGCAGTTAGTGAAAGACACAGCAGAATTTTCCACGGTTCTCGATAACTGTAGTTTCTTGTTTGTTGATTATTCCTAGACGAGTCTGGACTTAGATTACATTTATTAATTCACAGATAAAAAAGGTCGCTAGCTTTTGCAAATGTTTCTAGATTTTTCCGCACCAGGACTGGTGAGACAGGTCTCTTTCTGTCTCTCTCTCTCTATCTCTCTCTCTCTCTGATAGTGCGTGTGCATATACTTGTGTGTGCGTGTGAGGGAGAGAGAGAGAGAGAGAGTTAGGCCAATGACCTTTGCGAAATGCGTTGGGCTGCAGAACACATTTAGCACTTTGCTAACTCGTTTTAGCGAACGAGAGGAACCGGTGCGGGAACCGCCTTCTATTAGAAGTGCTGGGAGAGGGCAAAAAAAAAATCCTAATCGAATTTAGCTTTTGCCACAAGTCCCAAAAATACTCTAATCGCATTGCTTTGAAACTGCTACCAGGGAGACTACACAAACACTTTACAATTAACTTCGCGAATCGCCTCAGACAATTAAGTTCTCTGAGTCGTCGCGTCACTGTCACTCCAAAGTATATTTATCGCTGCTTCGACAGTTCCATTGTCTGATTTGAAGAGCTAGAAGGAGAATAGTGAGGGAGAATTTGTATCAAGTAGGGTCTGTGTGTTGAGACCAAAGAGAAACACAGTGATAGAGAGTAAGAATTCCAGACAGCGACAAATGATCTAAATTCTCTCTCTCCACACAATATATTCTATGACTTAGATTCGTCATAGCCAATGAAATTCTGTGTTTAGGAGAAAATTCTGCTACACACTTACATTGACTCAGCTGGTAATTAAGGTCGTAAACTCGTTTCATTCGTCACCGCTGCCTAACTGTTGCTCTGTGCGCGTGTTTACGAGGGAGACGCTTACAAAATACTTAGACAATTAAGTCCGCGAACTGTACAACCGTCACCAATTACGCCTGCGGTCTAGCATATTTTCCATAGTATGAAGACCTTTCTGTTAAATTATAAAACGGCGTATTAAAACAGACATTAACAATTACGAAATTATGAAATTTTTAGGGCAACAGGCTACATGAGGGTGATCCATATTGGGCAACTCCCCTTTAATAGCATAGGAAGGGATTTGAAAGGGGGGATGCGGAAGGGTAGAGGAAGGTAGCCAAGGGTTACTAGGGCCCCCGGGCTGTATTTTAAGGATCCTACCCGGCATTCGCCTAAAGAAATGCAGGGAAACCTTAGTAAAATCTGCATCGGGTAGGTCGGGCATTGGGTACTTGTCCCACGCCCTTCCGATAGCGGGAGAGGAGTTTGCTGTGGGGACGCAGCATTCCGTTCTCCGTGCCTCGACCAGTTTAGGAGGAAGCTGGCCGACTATTCCAATGGGAATAGCGGACAACTCTTACCTTATGCCCAAGGTCTGAGACCCCGGAACATACACCTCTCAGAACAGGACGAAATGCCTCGGCTTGTGGGAACCTTAGTTCAAAAACGGAGAGGAAAAGGCATACCCAAAGGTAGCCCCTTCGTTTCTCTCCTAAAAGGTTCTGCCTGCGAGAGAACATCCCTCGCAGGTTACCTGCGAGAGAATCCTCTCGCAGGTTTTTCATCCGTTATTTCAGTGAGTTTGCTAACTTAATTGTCAGGTTCTGGTAACGCGTGTGGTGGGAGAGAGAGCTTTGGACATTCAGGCAGCGAGCTAGCCGTAGAAATCGCAGTTACGTGACTCGCAAATAATCTACACGTTTTCTCCTGTGTAAGTGCCAACATAACCTCCAAACACAAGACAAACTGAAGGGATTTCTTGAGGAGAAAAAACAACCGCTCCGCACACACGCCATAAATATGAGGCGAGGAAACTGAGGGTGGCAAGCAGAGTGGAGATTCCTGGTGTGGCGATCCCTAGTAGCTGAGGGGAGTCCTGGAATCCACTACCAGGAGACTCATACAGGGGGGGAAGTGGAACAAAGGAACGACGAAAAAACTAACGTAGTCATCGAAAGAAGAATGAAAACTTTACGGAGTCTAAGAGAATTATTTGACATTAACACTTACACGGAGCATTGAGAAACTAAATAAAGAAAATAAACTCTGGAATGTGAAGCAACCAGGAAGGAAACCAAACGTTCGTGAGGAGAAAAATAATAGTACAATTCTGTTAACACGTTCTTGTTCTTACAACCAAACTATTATATATTACTCAGACAAATGTTTTGTTCTTAGTCGTGTTTCTTCAATCAAGATTGTAAGTATAGGTAAATGTTGCATTTATGAACACGTGCCAGATATTCCACATTCCATTATGTTAAGCAACAAAATGATATAACTTCAAGCAATATTCTCTAACGTTACCGTGTGTGTAGTTTGGAGCCAATATATTACATTTATAGTGCTAAGGTCTTTCGTACGACCATTTTGTCTTTGACATGAGCAAAAGAATTTTCTAAGGATCAATCATTTTGTGCTTTCATATGAAGCCTGCTTCTCATACAAAATTATTCCACTGACCATTTTTCTCTGGCATCACGAGCCGTGTTAGACTAATGCGAGAGGCATAATCTTTGGTTGTTGGTGACCTTGACCTGGTCCGCTAATAGCCCGGCCATTAACTCGACAAGAGGAAGGAGGAGCAGCAAACTAAATAGATGGATAGATTTTCAGCGTGTGGGTCTGTTGCTGAGATTGGCTGTGGTGGTCTGACCACGGCGGCAATTTGGAGGGCGCGTTGCCAAATTGGTCTCTCTCTTACTCACTCTTGCTATCACACATACACACGCGCTCGAATAGAAATGGGAAACTTTGCTATGCCTGGAACGAGCATATAGAAGTCTCTGTCCTAGGGGAAACTTCAATGGTCCGCCTTGGATCCATCAGGAGTACTGATCCTCCTCTACTTGATTCTATGTTGCTTGGTGACATTACAAGGCACGAAGGTGCACTGTCTAGCTTACTGGAGAAAACTCATATATTATTATCATCATTATCGTCATACAGTAGTATCTATAATTGACTAGTTTGCTCTAGGTTCATTATAGTCCAACAAATGGACTGTTTTATATAAACGTGAGTTTGTCTATCGTGACCACCACATCGGATGAAAAACTCCTTCACACATTATAAACGGCATCAGATAGCGCGATATCCTGAAAATTTATGCTTTCCTTCAGTATTCACCATTCTTCTCTTGCTTGGGTGATCACTTGGGTACAAAATTAGATTTATTGCGGGTAAGATTTAGTTTCATGTAGTTCCTTCAAAGGAGGCGGCTGGTATTGATGGTCCGTCTTGAAATTTCTTGGAGAGGATAGAAGAAAGGAAGAGGGCACGTTGCCAAATGGCTGTCGCTCACACAAAGGGACGCACAAATGGACGAAGTGACCAAGGCCAAGGTGATCATTTTACAAACCCACACAGCTCGTGTGACTTTCATATCTCGCCGTTCAGGGGTAGTAAGGGAAACAGGACGAGGACGAGGAGGAAGATGTAGCATGTCCGTTCCCATGATAGAAGATAAGAACCAGCTAGTGGGACGCGTCAAGAGGATCTCAGCTTCTTTGGGTCGCTTCAAGGGTCTGCTCTTGGAACAATTGTACATCAAAAGTAGACGGGACATTAAAATAAGAAAATTATATCTTGGTCCCTGTGACATTATTATAAAAAAATAATTCTGTCTAGCTCTACAGAAACGTCTTTCCTTTCTTTTTTATTTATCGAAAAGAAAGACGAAGGAACTCAAAAGGATACTTTAAACATTCGGTGAGACAAAACTTCATACTCATGGGAAAGATGTGTTGTAGTCATTCTGAAATAAAATTGATTTCATTCCTGACAGTAATAAATTTTCTCAGGAAATCTTAGTCGATCGAAGAATAATTCAACCGCGAACGATTACTTTTGGAAACTAAGAAAATATATTTTTATTGCTTACTTGTTGGTGCTAATGCTTATTTTCTAAAATTAAATTTTTGCTTTGTCCCTATTTGCGTATCTTCGTTGAATTTCGACAGAAGCTACTGCTGCTGTTATCACGGATGAACTTTTGACGTATATGTCAGTCTCTTTCCCGTTCTTAAAAAGAGAGGCAGACAGAGCGCGCGCACGTTATCAACACTAACACGATGACACGAAATACAGCAGGGTCGGGTCAGTTCTTGAAAAATTTAGAAACCACAACAGAGGAGGAAAATATCTTCCAAGGAAAATTTAGTCCACTGGTGGTCTGCACGCTCAGATTGGAAAAGAAAGAACCGATTACTTCAAGTAACATTAGTAACGAACTGCTGAACACTGATCTTCTCCTTGACCTCGAACTCAATTACAATCATCAACAACAAACAAGGGACCTGATTCGAGGATTTTATAAGGATAGCGTGTGACTGCAGCTACAATAGCTACAAGAGCGAACTGATCGGTTCCGTAGATCTTGCGGCCAGTACTGTCATCTCATTGACATTGATCACTTGTTTAATATTTCCACCACCAGCCGTACCAATGACGCACGGACAGCGAATTGTCTGAGTTGACTCCAAAGCATCACAGATTCTCCGAGTAGTCATACTAAGCGTATATTAATATCTTTCCTCGCTTTCACAAGAGCCACCAAATTTTCGAAGACCTTCCCAATAACCTTGTACTGAACCACGAGATGATGATTCTGCGGTTCCGCCATATTGGGTCTAACGTCATATTCGAATACCCGGGCCTGAATAATCCATAGATTGTCCGGGTGAGGTTATTACGTTCACGTTTTTTCGTATTTTTTCTTTGTTTATTTTTGTGAGATAATATTTTTTTCTAGAGACTATGGATTTCAGTCCATTCTTTATAAAAAATAAAATTTTTAATTTTAGTAAAATTGTCTTTATAGTTCAATTTTCAATATACAACATTTACTATGTTATCTCAAGTGATGATAAAAAATTTAATTTTAGCCAAATTTAATGGCCAGTTTTACCATTTTCATTTTTGGTAATAAATTGTTGACTTGGTCAGTATTCGTGACGTAATGTAAGGAGTCGTATCAATGTTTTTCAAATTTAAAAATGGTTAAGTTTTAAACATGAATCAATTTTTATATTTTCGGCGTCAGTCGGTGACATTTGTCACTCTAGAACAGGGTTTCCTCATCTTCTGTATGGTTTGGTGTCGTTTCAGCTCTTTAGATTCTGAAGTGTAGAACCTGTTCAGCTTTCGCAGAAGCCAAACTTTGCTTGAGTGTGTGTGTTTTAATATTTACGGATTAAGAACCGGTCTTTTGCTCTCCCCCCTGTCGCCTCTTTCTAGCTGGATGGCTTCCAGGAATACTGGAGTTTTCTCGTGGAAGGGGTTACCAGAAGCAGGTGAATATACAGCGCTTCTCACTGTTCTTCTGTAAATTCTTTGATCAAAGCAAAGCAAATTACAGATACTCAAGGCCAGCATTAGTATTTAAAGACGAGAGAAACTCCCAATTGGAAACATTGCGCAGTCGCCAGAATTTTCTGATTGTATGCAGCCCTTTATAGCAAGAAATTTCGTTCCTCCCTTTTGTTATTACAACTGTGTTTGTGTTTTCTGTTGCCTAACCTTAGTGTGCTTCGCTTTGCTTTACGTTTGTCAGCGTAGTTTCCGAATTCCTCGGCCCAAGCAAATCGTTGATGAAACTCTGCGACCCACATTATCAACGTGTCCTTGTTTCTGTCCAGATTTCAAAATCATTTCTTTCAAGAATGCATCACTTAAATTTCTTCGCTCCCTCAAAGCTTCACAACACCTACATCTCCTACACTTACCCCTTGAAGATTGTTAACTTTGACAATATCCTATTACTAACCTAAATTTTGCTATTCGTCGTTAGTTTCGTAGTTGTTTTTCAGTGGATTTCTCTCACATTTGACTCTCTCTTCTTTTTTATTCTCCGACTGAAAAGCAGATACACGGAAATAAATGTGCTCATGATCTTCCGCCGGTAAGGTGGATCTATTACTATCGTTCTTTAAGTCGCACTGAGAGGAGTAGCAAATGAATGATCGAGTTCAGAACGAAAAATAAGATATTACATAATTTTCTGTTCAGCATCATGTTGGTTCCCTTATAGTGGCCAATTTACAAAATTGTGGTTGACAATGTTACAGAGCAAGTAACTTCACATTACATTATCCTTCAACATCGCGGAGAAAACTGTATCTTCAATGGTATTGGTAAGGGATTATGGGAAGAATTAATACAGTGCGAAATACATACACATCTAAGCCTGACAATAAAGACCGCGAACTTAAGTCTTACAACAGTCATGACCGACGTTACGTCAATAAGAAGGAGAGGTTCCGTTTCTGTTCCACGTGTCTCGGATTATAGAGACGGTGAGATTTAGATGAGGCCGAAAACATCTGTTAAATGAGCAGAACGACGGGAAATATTCCCCGTATCCCACAAAACTGAATAAATTACAACAAAAATAAACTAGTCGTGATGTTTGCAAAACGTGATGATTGCACCATAAGTAGCGCAAAGCGGTTGAGAGTTCCCTGATTGTTGTGATTGCGATCTTAATTGGACGCACTCTGCCTGACTCAGTGGGTGAGACACTGAATAGGAGAATCGGCAACGTCGCCAGCTTGCAAGCTAGTGTTTGAAATGTGCGAGTGTCTATCCTTGAGGCTAATAGGGGCTCCATTCATGCGGCTAACACGTGGTCCTCCTTCCTATCTGCTGGACCACAGGTGATTCAATGTGGACCACGGATACAGTAGACTATATTTGGCGATGTCGCGTTTTTAAGAATGAAGGTCCAACATGTAAAATAATCTTCTGGACTGGACATGCCGACTCTTTCTTGTAGCAGACATTATGGTGGAAGAAACATTGTTCATAAAATGGTGCATCTATCCCAGTCAGTATCAGCAAGCGGAATGAGAGGCATTTCACTGTATATCTGGATCAGGAATGCTAATTTTTAAACAATTTGGAACATAAATGACTATCTGGACCAGTCAGTATCAGCAAGCGGAATGAGAGGCATTTCACTGTATATCTGGATCAGGAATGCTAATTTTTAAACAATTTGGAACATAAATGACTATCTGGACCAGTCAGTATCAGCAAGCGGAATGAGAGGCATTTCACTGTATATCTGGATCAGGAATGCTAATTTTTAAACAATTTGGAACATAAATGACTATCTGGACCAGTCAGTATCAGCAAGCGGAATGAGAGGCATTTCACTGTATATCTGGATCAGGAATGCTAATTTTTAAACAATTTGGAACATAAATGACTATCTGGACCAGTCAGTATCAGCAAGCGGAATGAGAGGTATTTCACTGTATATCTGGATCAGGCTAATTTTTAAACAATTTGCAACATAAATGAATATCTGGACCAAAAGCCATTATGAGAAACAATATGCGGTCAGTCCGGATTAAAAGTTATAGTAAATGATGAAAATTAAATAGAATACCGGGATAGAACGGTTCATCGTTGATTGGATAGACACTATATAAAAATTATCAAGTCACTTTAGGCTCTCAAACTTCATCAGGAATGTTACGCCGACCATTAAGCAGTTCAAGTGAGAATTCCGATAATCTGATACCGACTGAGCGGTAGGAAGTTTTTTTTTATCTTAATCAAATTATTATAGTTTACCTTCCGCAGAAATATCGATCAGCTGAGGATTTAAGGGTTCCACGACTTATACCTTTTCATATATTTCTGGTTACTCTCTGGTTCTCCAACGTTATGATGAAGGATCGACCTAATCTATAGCCAAGTATTTCTAGATTTTAAGAGTCATTCTGATCCCGGCACTCTGGTGGTTTAATCTGGATCGGACAACCTTTAGGTGTGTTTCACGAGCAGAGTTGTTTCCGCTAATACTTCATCACAAATTTTACATCCTCTGTTTGGGTACGGATTTTATCGACCTGTTACCCCACATACGGGGTATTTTGGTCGAGATTCTTCACCTAGCGATTCCACAGTCCATCGTGAACCAGTCGCTCAACCTGCGATGTGGTATGTCGATCGTAACCATTTCTCCGGGGCCACTCGCGCAGCTGTCTGTGTGGAGACAATTGATGGTGACGCTGGTGCGTTGAGGAAGTGAGCGAGTGTGTCCGTATGCGTGTGTTGCTGAGCGGCGGCGGAGGGTAACGACCTCGATTTGTTGGCGACCTTGGAGGCCTCCCCTCCCACGTAACTCTCTTTCTCTACGCCACACTCAAATGTCGGTCAGAGCTGCAGGTTCCACCCATCACAACGCCTTGGGGTTACCATTGTCTTACGTCATGGACGATCTAAAAACTGGTAGAGGAGAAGGTAGAAAATGATATTGATCTCATCTCAGAACCCCCGTCCAGCCCCCTTCTTTATTTCACACACAAATAAAGACATAGAACGGTTGTTTGTGAATTTGACTGTCGGCGAGTAACCACAGAGAAGAAAGAAACAATTTATTATTGAACTGTTGTTTGACATTGGAATTGTATTGAGAAAAAAGTTTCTGAAACTGTGTGTGGACCACAGGACTGTGTGGATGAGAAACACGGAAGACCTGAAAGGAATAGACTGAAAGCTTTTGATACGTGATGCTTCAGATGTATGTTCAAGATCAAATGGACTGATAAAGTTAGAAATGAGAAAACTTTAGAACACACAGGCCAGTTACGAAATCTTCGAAGGACACTGGCAAGAAGACGAGCCAAAATTGATCAGGCTCAAGGAGACTTCGGAAATTGGTCAACTAAGTGATGGAAAGGGCAAAAATAGTAGCGAAAGACGGCGACTGCAGTTTATAGATTAAGTAATTGAGGAGGTGTATTGTAGGAAATACTGTAATAGAAAAAGGATGGCTGGGTAGAGTCAATATACTGATGACAGAAATGAAAAAGCACGTGCACAAAACCAAGCGAAAACATTTATTCTCGTGTAAATCAAATAACTATGAGAATTGAAAGGAAAAATAAAAACAATATTCACAGAATAATTGTTGGAGGTCATAAATTTAATTGTAAAACTACTAAAAAGGAGTACAGGTTCATCGAAGACTTTTTAGGAGTCATTTAGGGAAAAGGATATAATTCAGACCCATATTTAGTGAGTTCACGAACTTGGTGTCCAGCAAGTAGAAATAAGTCATGCATACAAAGTTGTGAATATATTTCCTTTTTATAGAATATAATACTTAACTAAAGTAGGGTAGGAAAAATCCTGATTTTTGGGATAGAAAAAATTGTTTTTTTTTAAAGCGACAGGTTACATTAGGGTAATCCACGTATTGGTAACTCTCCTTTAATAGCACAGGAATGGAATTGAAGAGCTCGATCAACTAATTGACATACCTAGAGAGATGGTCTACAGAATTCCATCGCAGTGGCACTTCAGTTACAAGCGAAATCAAATAAAAGAGAGAAAGGAAGAGAAATCCTTCAAGTAAAAATTGTTAGTGGCGGAATAATGGATAAAGGCTACCTTAAGTCGCTTTGAAGTAAAAACAAGGCAAACAAGTAGTAATAAAAATAACAAAAATATGATTTTAGTCGACAGTTACAAAGCAGAAGAGGAAAACACGAACGTGAAAAATGAACCTGGACGACTGTGGAAGATGCGATCTTCCGCCCGGAAATAGTAACGGCGAAGGTTGTGCAGATCAAGGAAGACAACAAGGAAAGTAAGCGGAAGATGCAGGTGTAACCTTGGTCGGTCCATAACCCCCTCCTTCACTACCTCGTCAGCTGATCCAGCCGTGACGTTGTACACAAAGATCAGAAATCGCACAGGGATCCCTCAAAAACTGGTCAAAGAAGAGCCATCTCATATTCCATCCAGGCGACACAAAGCAGTCAACACTGTGGTGAGAATTGCTTCAAAGCCATTCCTTAATAAATCTAATAATCAGCCTCAAAACTATATCACAACCATTGAAATCGTCAGCAAGCGTCAGTTGGACAGAGAAATTAACGTTGTGACTGATGTTACAGCGAAAGTTCTTTCTCATCATAACTAACATAACTTAAATTTTATTTTTTAAAAACAAAACTTGAACAATCAAAGATATTTATGCAGAAGAATTAAACCGTCAACAAAGTTATTCGACAGAACGAATCGAATAGTGGGGCCTAACCGTAAAAAATTGCGTATCATCACAAGCCAAAGAGAATTCTTCGACGTGACGTTATAAAAATCACGAGATCAAGAATTCATTTTTAAAATATCCATCCTCAGATAAGAACACGACAGTGAGAAGAGAAATTCCTCCAAGTAGATCAAAGATAGAGCCATCTCTGTTAATTGTAACGACTCAGCCGAATAACTCAAACAAGTCATCAAAAAATCATCCCGTTCCAAATTTGAGCGCGACGTTGATAACTTTGTTACATATTGTGATAGATTGGAATTTGTGAAGACTTCATCCTCACCGTTTGCTTAACTGAAGGGTCATACTATTTTTAAGCTTCAATATGTATGTATACTTTCCCATTTTAGAAGAAACGATCCCTTGAGAGTTTCATTAAACTATTTGGTTTTCTAACAAAGTGGCTGAATGCTACCAAATATATTTAGAGGAATTTTTTGAAAATGGTGCCAGTTGAAATAACATTTGGTTGTTATCACCACCCAAAAAAATATTCATCCTTCGGTTTGTTTTACGAGTTTGAAATTGGTCATCACCTCGGCCAGACTGGCGGTTAATCAGATATTCCGGTCACTCGAGGATTCCCGCGACCCGAATTGAACCTGAATTGAACTCTCTTCACTCGCGTGTGACTCGACAAGCATAATCTCTGCCTGTGTGTATATATATTGCATCAGTCTGGAAAAATAACGATCTATTCGCATTCACTCTCATTGCGGAAATTTGTCAGATGACTCAAAACCTCATCACACAGGTATCTTTAGTAGTAGGGAGACCAATAATAATGACAATTCGTAGGTATGAGAGACATTCTGCGACAATAAACTGCGCGAACTTGAACAGCCGTCATGTTCTGAACGGGGACATTCGTGACAAAATTCAAAACGCCCCTTAGCAATATTTAATTTAGATTTTCTATATAGTTTCTAATTATTATTTTTAGAGTAACAGGCTACATGAGGGTAATCCACGTTGTGGCAACACCCCTTTAATAGCATAGGAAGGGATTTGAAAGGGAGGAAGCGGAAGGGTAGAGGAAGGTAGCCAACGGTTAACTAGGGCCCCCGGGGTATAGTTCAAGGATCCTACCCGGCAATTCACCTAAAAGTGATGTTAGAACAACCCTAGAAAACCTGCATCAGGTGGGTCGGGCATTTGGTCCCACACCCTTCCGATGACGGTAGTGGAGTTTTCTTTGGGGTCGCAGTCTCGTCCAGTTTAGGAGGCAGCTGGCAGACTGTTCCAATGGGAACAACAAACAACTCTTACTGTGTGCCCAAGATCTGTGACCCCGGAACACCTCTCAAAACAGACCGAGGTGCCTCGGCTTGTAGGAACCTTAGTTAAAAAAAGGAGAGAGGAGGAGGCATCCCCACATCTAACCCCTTTCGTCTCTCCTACAAGGTTCTGCCTACGAGAGAACATCCCTCGCAGGTTCTGCCTGCGAGAGAATAGCCTTCGCAGACAGCTGTCTCCTAGTTTCTAATTTATTTGTATCCGTGTCCATATTATAATACTTCATAATCACAGCAGCAGGAATATTCGTTCATTACAATTTATTTTATAAGTGGAGAGACTGAGACGTGATTTTTTGCCATTTTACACTCTGCTTCAACAGATGGTACTAAAACTTTGTTATTGATATGGCAACGTAAAGGGAGTAGTCCACGTTTACAAAGTAAATATAATAAAAACACGAATAAATTCTCTACATTGTGAGCGACTGTGTAACTTTTCCATTATTTTATTTTTTAATCTTCCTCGTGATGTGTTGATGTTTATTTTCATTTGGATATTTTTCTTTGTATCTTCAAAATCATTACGGTAGTAATAGTCATGCATATTAATGTCAGCCTTCATCGCTTCTCCCCTTTCTCCTCCTTGCTTTTGTGCACACTGCAGTGGTTTTTTCTGTTGTTGCCGGAAGTGTCCTTGGACGAGACTGCTGAAGGCCTGGAATTCCTCACTTCCTCGTCGGATAACAAAAGGCAACCACAGATACACAACCCCCCCCCCCTCTCTCTCTTTACTGCAATGGGCTGATAAAAGTAAAACAAAAGGAGACATGTTAAAGTTTTGTCTGGTTCATCTTTAAGTACGGTTAGTTTCCGAAGCAAAAGTACACTTCAAATAGGGATTCCACCTACAAGTTGCAACACTGATCCCTTGCAAGGGTAAAAAAAAACACCCATCATTTTCTTCACACAAATTTAAAAGTCGATAATGCTAATGCATTCCTCCGTCACTTTGTTATGAATGCAGAGCCACGTGCGACCGAAGAGGTTCACCACGATTATGCAGAAACACACGTGCTTGCTCAATATTTTCTCTGGCCTGAAGACTGTTCGAAACAACCTTTACTTCTTTTTTTTCCGTTACTTCTCTCGTGAACACTTTCTAGCAATATTAAACTTCTGATTACGACCCGGTAAATCTAATTATATTTATGACAAAATAATAAAATGACCGGCGAAGTAGAATTACCAAAAATCATTGTCAATGGTGGAGTAAGGGAGATCACGCCATGAAATATGGTTTATAACGCTAATAATTATATATATATATATATATAGTGGGTGACTGACAGGAAAACAAAGAAAGTAAAGCAAGAAACTACTTCATGTGAAAGCGAACTAAACAGAAGCACATAATATCTTCGCTACGCAGACACACTTATAACATCTCGCTAAAATATCTAGAGATAAATTGCACCAAATAAATACGTATGTGGACCTTAGTATTGATTGAAGTAATTAATTTTTTCCCCAATCGTTTATTTACGCTTAGGGATGATCCTCAGTTTTCTCAGCAAGACAATCAGCAAATAAGACTGAGGGAGAAAGGCAAGTAGGAACAAGGCAGCCAGATAAGAAGAATATTTAGAAAAGAAGAAAAAGGAACAGAACTGTCTGGTACTTGGGAAAAGGTTACAAATACAGCTGGGCAGTGCGGCAAGAAAACTGAGGTTTCAACAAATGTCGCGGCGACGGTAAAGGCCTCAGAGAGATAAAAAAGACGTTTGAGTGTTAGAATTAAGATTGATGGTCGTTGCGATATCACAAGCCTAAGGATTATTACGTCCATAATAATACTGTCGCAGAATTTGTTGATGTTAAGAGGAAGTCGTCCATTCTAACAGCAGCGTGTTTACGAATTTATGACGATGAATGCTGCTATAAGAACGACACTGGCCTGAGCCACTATCTTACGTAATAAAGAAATAAACGAAACATGTGGGTTAGGCCACAATTGTTCTCATAATCTCAAACAGACTCGTCTATCAAGATCATGTGGAGTGTCTCCAGCATGTTCGAGAGCTGAAATTAACGAGGAACGTCCACGTGTGGTCACTATCCTCGATTGATCCAAGTAATTCGACATATTTATGGGCTGAAGGCTATCACCGATGTATTGAAGCAAATAGGTCCTGACATCCGCGCGTGACTACAAATGCACTGAATCAAGCAGATCAAGTCACCTCTGAAGCTGAACTGAATCGAATGTGTCAACAGACTGGTGCTGTAATGGACGATGTATGTCCACATCAATGTATTCACAGTATTCTGTAGGTAGTTATATGAATAGTTGTCAACAAGTGTAGGTATTGCGACGGTAGTGTCTGGACTTGATGTTGTCCAAGCGTATGCGATCGCCGACACTGCGAAAGCAAATGATTCTCCTTTCCATTGAAGACACACCTATAGACCAATCAGCCTTCTCCCTATACTTTCCAAAGTCTTCGAAAAACTCCACCTGCCTAGACTGAAAAACCAATTTTCCCACCTTATACCCAACCAACAATTTGGCTTTCGGAACAATCACTCCTGTCCCCAACTAATCAACATCCTGACAGAAACGATCAACAACGCCTTGGTAAAAAAAAAAGATTTGTATAGCGGCATTCCAAGATTCCGAACAAGCCTTCGATCAAGTTCACTACCCTTCCCTCCTGTTTAAAATCAAACCCATCCTATTCTCTCAGGCGTCCCACAAGGAAGTGTAATTGGTCCGTTCCTCTACTCCATCTACACCCACGATATTCCTATTATCCCACCAGCTCTATTCACAGACTATATCGCAATCACTTCTCACGCACACGACTACCAAACCGCAACAAACCACCTTCGAACATCATTAAACCTCATCTCTGGGCCAACGACTGGCGCATAGTCATCAATCCTTCCAAATCCGTAACCGTTCCCTTCTCCCTAAAAAGAAAAGGCTACGACCTATCAGTCACTATAAACAACTCCACTATCCCTACTAAATCTTCCAAAAATACCTCGGCCTAACCCTCGACTCCAAACTAACATGGTCCCTTCACACTTCCCACCTTTAAAAAATAATACTCCACAGATTCCACAAATTAAAACCATTACTGAATCCGAAATCTCCTTTATTCTTCACAACAAAAAACTCCTTTACACATCCCTCATATATCCCCTCTGGTTTTATACCTTTTATATCTGGGGTTCGGCCGCTACCACCCACATAAATAAAATTCAAATATCGCAAAATAAAATTCTCCGCTTTATAACTAACTGTCCCTGGTGCATGGACTAAATCAATGACCTTAATATTCCCTCAACCCTATAATTCAAACCGCCCTAATCCAACGTAATCGAAATATTCACCACTTCAATCCCATTATCTCAAATATTGAATCCCATTCTCCTCCACCTAAGCCCCTCTAAAGGCTAAAAAGAAAACGAAAATTGGCCTCGCAACCACCGCAAATTAACACACGCACACACATACGATGGTGGTCTATATATATTCATAACTTCCTCAACTACTCACTCAAGAAGCATCAAAATTGTAAAATCTTCGGATTAAAAATTTTTCTGTATATTAAAAAAAAATTTTAAAAAAATTGAAGACTGCTCTCCACCGTTTCATTTTCATTGTCGCGGGGTTTCCAGATTTCCTTAACACAATATTCACAATCCGGAAATTAGTTGGGCGAGTAAGTCTATTCCCTTGGCAAATATGGGACTGACAAATGGAACAAAGGTTCATAGCCCTGCGGTGCCTAGAGGAGTCTAAATGAAGTAAAACTCACTCGCGTAATCACTTTTCTTCCAATTCATTTCATTTAAGGAATCGACGGATTATTTTAATCGAAGTCAAGGCATGCGGGGTCTCGTGTGTATTATTTAACAACAAAGGCAGGTCAGCAAGCTCACGGAAGGGCAAGGACGATGCGGCGACGTTGTCACGTCTAGACACACGTACAACCAGGAACCGACGCGCTCTTCATTTACCTATCACATGGCCGTCGGCTATCAGCATTCACGGTCATTCGTAAGGAGAGACAATCAAGTGATGCGGACGTCACCTGTCTCACTGCCTTCAACCCAAACTGCGAGAGACAGACCGTCGTGAAGAAATGGGTCGTCCTTATATCCTTACGTCGACCTTGGAACAGGAGGACTAGAAAGCACGCGTGCCGACAGAAATCGAAAGAAAACTCTGACACGCGCCGTGCATGGATGAGGCACATGCTGAGAGAAAAACTGACTGGCCACATCATTACCATCTTCACCGTCCATTCGTGCCACACTTGATATACGTCATCCAGTGTTATAAATCCGAAGACAACAATAGTTCCTTGACCTCTGAACCCCCATTCTTTACTTGAAATAATGGCAAACTATTTAGTATATAAAGTATTCCATCAGTAATATTGCAGACAAGCGAATGTGACGTCATAGGCACTCGCTAGGAAACTGCTTTTCGAAATTGGAAATCGGATGGAGGAGGAAGACGGATTGAATAATGGGCGAGATAGGTGTAGAATCTATACTTGTGTATGTTTCTAACCTGATTGGTGGGAGACCCAATGTTGTACTAGTCCTATCTCCGGCACTATCAACATTATAAATATATGATCCAGAAAGAGAGAGTTTTTGTTGGGTAGATAAATAGAGAGTGTGAGGGACGAAACACCGTGACGTCATGGTTGACTTCTTTAGCCAGTAACAGCTAGTTTAGTAACAGTTAGTTTCATTAGCAGCGGCGGAAAAAACTACATCACGTGACAACAAAAATAGCGGGTTAATAGTATTTAATTTAATAAGAAAAATATTAGCGCTTTGCGGCTATGGTTTGAAACGAATCGGTACTTAGCTGAATATTACGTTATTGAATATGGAAGGAAAGCGGTTATTCCGCTTGTGGAGCTGATAATTGCTGCTTGTCGGTACCGGATTATTCCTCTTTAAGAATACAATGCGGGTGTATTTGTAATTGGAGCTGTTCTAAGGAAAAACATTTTCGTATGGCAAGCAACAATTTTCTACGGTTTGTACAGAGTGGCACAGGAGACGACGCGATCTCACAGTGACGTTATCAGCAGCTATGGCAGTCTCACAGATGAACTATGGAAGGGAAATATTAATAATGATGGAAAGGGCCGTGAACGTAACCAAGACACGAACGACAGCGACTTTGTGGAGGTAATGGTAGGAGAATGAAGTAGGCATCTGTCTGAAGGGAGGGAGAGAGAGAGAGAGAATGAGGCACGTGGAGGAGCCTTGCTTTGCCTTGCCGTGCGGGGGCGGCCAAAAATAGAACAGACACGCCGAGAAGCAGGAGCAGAGCCGTGCCAAAGCGAGGCGCCACTCTGAGGCGGCCGGGGGGAAAGATGGGAACACTGCAGTGACGTCACCACAGATGACCGAGCTAATCAGAAAAGTACACAGGCAGCGTCAACAATATCTACGCTCCGAGGGAAATGATAGTAATGAGACAGGAAGAAATCTAGCCGAAGACGAAACAAGAACTGACTTGAGTAAATAATCAGTGATTCGTGAGGTTCGAGATAGTATCCCCTCCCTTTGCTTTCTCCCACTTTTCTTCCTCTTCTTGTCCCTCTCCCACGGGCTCCAGGAGCTTGTGTTTAGATTCCAAAGGTGACGCAGGAGACTGGACTCATCTTTGTGGTCACGATTTACACGTCAAGTAGAAGAGAGTTAGAAATTAAGTATAGGAACACAGAAGGAAGGGAAAAAGCGGGAGAATGCTTTTGTCATAGAGACAGAGAGATAGAGCAAGCTGGACTTCGAGCTGTTTGCTGAGGATGATTAGTGCAAGGGGATCCGACCGTCGCCCCTAGGGTCTGTCCCCCAAGACTTAGCCTTTTAGGGCCTCACATCAAACGGACTCATGGTTGACAATTAAGTTCGCGGACTCTACATAACGTCTTGGACAATGAATTTTTCAGCGATCGGCTCAAAAGCACTTACTCATTGGAAACAGACCCATGTATTTTTACTGACTCAGATAATACTGAAATACATTTTACTTTGCTTACATTCATTTTAACTAATATATCGTACAATTCATTTTACTATTTACATTACAGAAATTATACATTTTTTTGTTTTTAATAACAAATGAAATTACTGTTGAGAACGGACCATGCCTTTATAATTACTATAATAATCGTATAATAATTTTACAGAGAGATAGAGCAAGCTGGAATGAAAATATATTGAATAATTTTCTGTTACATTTTTCCAAGAGTAGTTAATAGTGATATTCTATTTTAAAGATATAGAAATAATTAATAAAAACCAATCAATTTTTTCACTTCAGGCATATTAAAACAAAACTAATTTTCTTTATTTTACAATCTTATTTTAACAAAAAAGGAATATAAAAACTACAACTTGATTGAAATTTATCCCGGAGATTCGAAAGGAGTCAAGAGTGCTGCTGAATGATCCATCGAATACGGATCTCGAATCGTGAGAGGGGGGTGAAGGGATTCAAGTCAGTTAATCAAGGCGCCAGCGCTCTTTTTCTCCCCCGAGTCTCTTCTAATGAATTTAGGAGCGAATGACCAATCTCTATTTCCTCGTACAGCTTAAGTTTCGTAATGGACAAGATTTACGAGTGGGCGACATTAAATAAGATGAAGATTAGTTTTTGTAGAAACTGTGCTTAACCACTTAATGAATGGAATCGTGGCTCCACAGGTTAAGTGTTCCAAATACCTAGGAATAGATTTGAACATTAATCTGAGCTGGGATGCACACCAAAATATTGTTGTTAGGAAGCTCTCTGTGATGCATTTTGTGATACAAGTAGAAATATGGAGTTAGCTTATAAATTTCTAACACGCCCTATACTCGAATTATAAGCAGATTGCTCCTTAGGAAAGCTCTTATAGCGTCTCTAGAAAAGTAATTGCAAAACGTACAAAACGAGACGTAGACATTAAAAACGAGACATAGGAAAGCGACGCTTCGTTCTGTGTTTAATATAATTCTCTATATGTTTAATTGATTCTAATACTTGGATTAATTTTTAATTCGTATTTTGTACCGTGGTTGCCACCAGACCTAGTTGAATCAATTCTTTCATGCAGAGACAGCTGTGTCACTTGGCCTTACTAGGGTGTAATAAACATAATAAAAGAACACTCGCTGACAATTTGGCGGACTCATTTCTCAAATGACGTCACTACAACATGATCTTTACGGGTAACGAGTCCTGCATGCTGTGGTAATAAATAGAAATGTCATTCATTCTCTCGTACACAGACACGTGGCGAATTCGGTATTTATTTCCTCGGTGAGGACAGTCTATTCCCATTGGAATAGTCGGCCAGCTGCCTCCTAAACTGGTCGAGGCACGGAGAAGGAAATGCCCGACCTACCTGATGCAGGTTTTTCTAGGGTTTATCCTGCATTTCTTTTAGGCGAATGCCGGGTAGGATCCTTAAACCATAGCCCGGGAGCCCTAGTTACCCTTGGCTACCTTCCTCCACCCTTCCGCATCCCCCCTTTCAAATCCCTATCCTATGCTATAAGAGGGGAGTTGCCACTATGTGGATTACCCTATAGATAGCCTGTCTACACCAAATAAAAACAGACGGTCTTACTGGGGATAGTGTAATCAGTATGACCACTTAAAAAACAGCATTACAGAGCTTGAGACGTCTCTGTAGCTAGTACTTCTACTGCAAGCGAGGCCTTCGAAGATAAGACACGTGTTTTAATTGTGTCAATTAACTGTACATCTTTCACTGTTCATTTCTATTTGGTCAATTTCTCACTTTCTTGCGTTGTCCGTTTCCACCAATGTACCATCATCATTTTCTTATTTCCAAGTTATTACTTAGCTGCTTTTGTGATTCGCTGAGAGCTTAATTATTATTTTTTTTTTATATTGTGACATAACGTTTATATGATCAGTATTTCTGATTACTTTCCTTTTCTTTGATTTATAGTCAATCATTTATTTATTTTCTTTGCAGTTTTTTTATTCTCATGAAGTATATTTAGTTAATTGTCAAGTTCGTTGGCTGGCCAGTAATTTCTTACCTCTGAACGCGATGACGACGTAGTGAGTCGCCTCATGCAGCAGGTAGGTCTCCTTTGCTGCTAGGTCGTGAACCATGTTTTCACCGCCCTTATAGCTCCTTTGCGCCATCGTGTAACCGGACACTTGATGAGGATGAAACCTCTGCGGTGCTCAAAAGAGAGTCCAAAAGGGAAGTTGTGTGTGTGAGACCGCAGCTTGGAAAAATATCCCCAGCCACACACAGATATAGACTACGAGACGGACTCTGGTCTGTCTAGACGGGTATTTGAAATTTAATCACAATCGTGCTTGGATGTAACACAGGTGGATGAGATGTCGGGTGTTCGTTACGTTGATCTGATTTTAAGAAGGAATAAGGAATTGTAAAGAAACATAATATCATGTACATAGGCAGAGAGATAAAGATCATTTAAAGCGACGACTAATGACTGATACAGACTAAAGTTTCAAATCACATCTGGCCTGCATTTGCCCGAGCAGAATCGAGTAGGTCCTATCTGTCTACAGTAAATTTAATTTATCATTTTCATCACAGTCTTCTTATCCAAACTACAAAATGGAACGTTTTACCGTATTAAATATTTGTATTGATGACGAGTACAGGAGTCATGATATGTTGATTTCTATATTATGTACGAGGGTTAAAAGGTAAGCATATTTGATGAGGGAAAGGGGAAAGAAAGAGTGAGAAAGTTCTGATCAGCTGATACCTCCGAGGAAACTACGTATTGTACACCGTAGGTGTTGACGTATGCAGCTAGTTCGCGGACTTAGCTGTCACTTTGACCATTGAATATGTTACCATACTCGCAGATGTGGTGACGTAGGTTATGGCGTCGTCTTTAAGTTCTTTTGAGAAGAATGCGAGACACTTGATTGTCTTAGCACGTTGACATTTATCCACTCTACTATTCAAACTTTACTACCTTATAGTCGAAGAAGCAACATTTCTGTTTTCTAGTGAAACTGAAAAAGAGGATCTAGGAAGACCGAGTTAATGGCGGAAGTTTGAACTGGGTCAAGCGCAAGACAACTGAACGGGGTCTGATAAACTGGACAAAGCAGTTAGCTCCTTTGTCTAGTCCGCAGATAAGACTAGCTAAATATTACACACGCTCACACACAGTGACAGGCATAGGACACATCACTTATACTTACTCTTAAAAAAGTAAGGTGTGAATGGCGAAAAGAGCAATCAATGGCTTCAGAGAATGCCAACAGCTTAGATATCAAGAAAAACTATAATTAATGTTTAACTTTCTCCATTTTCATTACCGTCAAGAAGAAACTGAATTATCTTCTATTTTGTAGGAGGCATGAAAATGCAGTACGAATTATTTCTAGATTAAAGACAGAATTTGTGAAACCAGTGGTCCTCGACATCATCAGCATCCGTAAGTTGAATTCAGACAGGCAGCCACAATGCCTTCAGGTAAAATAATCTATCCCGCAACGATAGGATGTAATTTTCATTAAAGAAAATGGGTAAAGGAAAAAAGAGAAAGGAATGACAAAGACACTATCTCTTTCAGGAATAACGGCAGAAGTCAGGAGTGGACCTTGCTACAGCACACAAAAAGGGATATGGCAAGATCTTCAAGATTGTTTTTGTAGAAGTGGTAGGAAATTTCCTTGCAGCACAGTCGCAGGGTCATTCTAAACGATCCACATGTAGCATCATTAAATTTTAGAGGAGTAAGAATCCGAAAATTATACAATTATTGGTCCTTGAAGCACAGGTACAGCCCTTACGACTCACACCCAATCGAGAAATAAAAGAAGACGAACAAAAATGCAGTCTTGGACCTGTTTAGAGTGACGTTAGTTATTCTTCAGACTGATGTTTGTTGTGCTTTTCACGACTATGGCATTCTATATCTAGAGAAAGGATCATACATAGAGAAAAGAAATTGACGAAGTGGAGAACATATGCCCGGAGGTTCCTTGTAAAACCGTTGCGATTTTACAACGTTCCAATAGAGGCAGACAGGTAGGAAAAAATGGCATACGCTATGGAACATCGACATCAACTGGGACAAGAAGACATCGAGATCGATTGATGTACGAAGGTTGCTTTGCTATTGCTGCTTCTTCGGGTGAGACTTGGCACGTGACCTTTTAGCATGTCAACAACAGCTGATGGCGGTATCTAAGAGTGAAAATCCCCACACACAGAGTCTTTACAAGTACAACTATGACGTATTCACGAACTTCTCTTTCCATATCAGCCCTTACACTGGTAAAGTGTCTCCCACTAATCCAATGCTTGATCATCTCTAGACATTACGATGATAGCCAGCCCAGTCCTCATAAACTATCTAACATTTTCATACTCATTCGGTAAACACACTAAAAGTGAAAGGCAAATTATGAATGGCTTTATGGGACATGAAAGATGATGGAGCACGAAACCAATAAGGCACTGATAATCGATCACTAAGGATAACACAGTGATGGAAGATACAACGATACAAAGATCATATTATGACTAGGAGAGTATGATAAATCGCAAGTACTGGCCGAATGGAAAGTCACTGGTCTAATAGTGTCAAAAAGTAGAAGACTCTGACAGATAGAAGAACGTAAGTTATGGACCGTCTGCTTTGGTATTGTCGTGGCTGTAATGCAAGAATTAACACAGGGAAGAAACACAGAGAGAAATTAAATCATCAGTTTCAAACACTTGAACAAAGACATATTCAGCAGTGATGTAGGTCACACGTAGATACAATTGCAATGACAACTGGACAGTCTCAAAAGAATAGACGGGAAGGCTTAAGGATGTGAAGGTCAAACAGATTGATAAAGGAAGAACCGTGGAAGGCTGGGTAACTATCAACACCGAGGGAGGAAAGCACATTAGGAACCGCATCTTAGACCACATCATTTGTAGAATTAAGTACCAAAAACGGTCTGGACGAGGACAGTCACTGGACACGGAGGATCATCAGTTTGGGATTCTCACGGTGGCAACAGGGTTCTTCCAACACACAGTTTTTGTAAGTTACTTGGTACGGTTTTTCCTTGGGACACTGATCAAAGAGTTGGACAAATACATTTTCATCTCTGACGTAGATCTACATAGATCTGAAGAGGGTTTCTAACCTTCGCTTGTTCAGTTTCCCTACACTACTTTACAGACTCGCAGATAAAAGACTTGGATATTCAACACTGACACACAAACACACGCGTGCTACCTCATTTCGAAAAAAGGGCAAGTAAAGCCACCATAATCTTCTAGTTGTCGGTTGATGTGGATGCGAGACTTGGACTGACTTACCCCTGCGGAAGCCCGTGGCGACTGCGTAGGTGACGTCCTTGAAGGCGATGTCTACGCGGGCCAGGCCCTCCATGTCCCGGCAAGGACTAAACTAACTCTCTCCCCACGACTCTTATCTGCTCCCCTCCACTGGACTCCTCTCCTACTCTGCCCCTCCTAGAATCCCCCCACCACACACTCGCACTACACACACGCCATGCCAGGCCAGACCAAACAATTAAAAACTAGATCGTAAACAGTCCTCTTTCAAATCGATTTATTTCTTAATTTTTTGTGGAGTCCAGTGTGGCGACAAAATGGGGAGTGTATCCAAATCCTCACCCTTAAACTCATCTCATCCTGTTCTATTTTCCTTATAAGACACGTCGAAGCCTAAAAGTGGTTTCATTTCACTTTCCTTTGGTGCTAATACTAAATCCATATCGCGTTTGTCCAGTTTGTCGTAAATAATATTGTCGTCCTACGTACCTTCTATTATCCTTATCCGCCGCTATTTCCTTCCCCTTTCCTAACGTCGTTTATTTTTCTCTTTAATCCCTTCAGCCAGCGATTTTCTCCACGTTTCCATCCACGTTGTTCTAACGAATATTTTATATTTCCCAACCGCGATTGACGTCAGTGTATCCACTTCTCACCCTTAAATTATTCCAGACTTCTATTCTCCTAGAGATACGCGATAAAGAAAAGAGAATTTCTTTCTTAAGTTCAAGCTATTCCTTGAAATTTCTTAAAAAAAAAGGAGCATGTGTGACGTCAAGAGTCCTCACTGAATTCAGGACCTCATCTTTAATTTCCAACTTCCCTGACTTATTATCTTCGTTACCAAGATGCCACCTTTTGCTTCCTTCTCCTCCAAAGTTGTCTTTCTGCTTATCCATCCTTATTTCTTCCAGCCGATGTTATACTTTTGAAAACATTTGGAAGAAATCGCCGATATATCCTCCTAAAAATGGCTTCGTTTCCTATCTTAACTCGACTCTTAAATCGTCTTCCAACATTTCTACATTCGATTAAATAACGTTATTTGCATCCATTGTGTCCTCATTCTCATATTACATTAGACGCGGTTAGACAAAAAATGTTTGCATCCTCCCCCTGTTTTTTCTTTCGTTCTATTGCCTGCTCTACGTGTGACGTCATAATCGTAAGGGTCCTTAGTTTGCCAGCCCCCGTCAACGCCGCATGCTAGTGGTTGGTGCCTTCGCCCAATAATGTTTCTCCTAAATTGTAAGTCATGGTATCAAGTTTGGTTGAAATTGCTGAATACGTTTAGAATTGTATGCGCAACTACACACATGAATCGGATTTTAATTATTAGATGTATGAATGTAAGTAAGATCTGTACAAAAACTTTTTGATTGGTTGCAGATGGCACTGTATTCGCCAAAGAATGGAATACAAGAACGAGCGTTTGTAAATGGGAATATTTCCGGAAATATTTGGAGTGGTAAACCAAACAAACATTAAATATTGTTTTATCACTATTGAACAGCACTCCAATGTAAACGAGAGGTAAGGAGCTGGGTTCACTTGCAGATCAAACATTTTGTAAAAACACGCAAACTGGATCTCTAAATGGCTTTTTTAATTATTTAATAAGTTTTTTAATCTCCAAATATTTCCATTTACAATCGTTCGTGTCGGTGTTCCACTTTTGACGATTGCAGCGCCATCTGCCGAGGATGGGAAATACTATTTCTGACAACACACATGTTGCAGAATGTGCAATTGAAAGTGGTGGGTTTCTCAAACTTCTCTTTGCAACTTACGTCTTGAGCATGATCAATATCAAGGTCATCTGTCATTGATACCGGTCTCTGCAGATACAGTCACCGTTTGATTCGAATATAGTAGAATTATTCCAATGTGTTCTTTCCGAGTAATCTTCTGGTGTGTCAGTTCTATCCATTGACTGTCCTTGGTATTGATCAATATTTTCTATTCTTATGTTGTCCACTGATATTTCTGATAGGCTAAGTATTCGTTGAACATCACCTTTGATTATTTTTTTTCAAATTAATAGAAACCATGCAAACTGGATTAATTTTCTATTATTTAAGTCGTATTCATTGTCTTTCCTTGCTTCATCTCTTGATCAAATACAAGGAAATACACTAAATAGCAATGATAATAGCAATACGATGATGAAGGAAGCTAAATTTAAGAAAAACGTTACAGGATGAAAGTTTCAGTCTTTGTTTGCGTTCCTTTCCTCTCCGTCCTGCTTATTTGCACTTTATCTACCCTTTTAAATCCTTGGTGCATGGGTCACCCAGGTATACTTGTATTTCTTCCTTGGTCACCTTTGAACCGTCCTTCCGGCCCCTACTAAAGTCCAGAATTCTGCTCACCAAATTACCCCTCTATGAATCCCCATTCTTCATCGTTATTACTAACTTGGTGGTCTTTGTAAACAATGTCTGTTTGGTAAATGCTCTTTTTTATGGAGAGTTGCTGATATTCCGATCTCTTTCACGTATTACTTAAATAGCTGAAGGAAGAGTACTGTCAGGGAAAGGGACACAGAAAGAGAGAAAGAGGGGTTCGAAAATTAATTAAAATTGCGAATAAGAAAATAGGAGGAGGAACTTTGAAAAAATCAGGAGGAAATCACGTAGGGTAAAAAATTGAGGTTCAGACATGTGGCCGAATATACGTCATAAATAGAATAAAAGTAACGATAGTGAGAGGAAAACACTGCGAGGGATATTCTCTCGCAGGTAGAACCTTGTAGGAGAGATACGAAGGAGCTACCTTTGGGCTGATGCAGGTTTTTCTAGGGTTTTCCCTGCATTTCTATAGGCGAATGCCAGGTAGGGTCCTTAAATCATAGCCCATGGGCCCTAGTAACCCTTGGCTACCTTCCTCTACCCTTCCGCATCCCCCCTTTCAAATCCCTTCTATTAAAGGGGAGTTGCCCAACGTGGATTACCCTCATGTAGCCTGTTGCCCTAAAAAAAAACCACTGAAAACACCAAGAACGTAATCATTCAAAATAATTACTATACAAAGAAGGGAAGAGCAGAATATTTCATAATAACTGGTGCGGTTTTGAATTTTAAAAGCCAGGGAAATAAGAAACTAGAATCTGTATAATTCAATTATATCGTTTTGAGTGTGCAGCCAAAGGAAAAGAACTGTCTCATACTCGAAAAGAGAGCAATGGCTGGAGAAACTGCATTAAAATGAAAATATTAACGGAAATAATTTCGAAATGAAAAAGTAACTCCATAGTATAACTGATTCAAGAATTTAAAAGGTCTAATCGCCGTGTGCGAAACAGGAAAAATCAATTTTCTTAAAATAAAAAAAATAAGCAAATTTGAAAGTTAAAGGGATTTAAAAAAATTTGACTCTGGTCACAATAAATTATCAATACAAATAACTGTAAGAAAAACTCAAAACAAATATAGTTTTGAACTGATACAAAAAGATTGTAGATCGAAGCTGGAGGACCAAGGAGACAGGCGCAATCACGCAGAAGTTAGTGCCTACAACGGCCGCGTAACTACGGTAACCCGAATGAACATGATGTATCGATGTATTCTGGGAAGGATTCTATGATGATGAACAAACTGAGCCTATCAGTTGGAGGAGGCCCTAAATTTTGGTGGGATCAGTGTCCCTGAGGAATCTATAAATAGACAAGTCCGAAGCAGTTGACCTTCGTTTCTGCTTCTTCCTGCTATACAACACTGCACACACTCTACACTTACAATTATGGGCAATAAGTAGAAGACGAAGGCAATGCACTGATAATACGAAAACAGATTCAGGCGCACGAGCGTCGGGAAAGGGAATAAAATGAAGCAGTTGGCGTTGGTGGAAAATAACTTTAAAGGCGATATATTTCATGCAAATCTTCAATTCAAATCTCGACTAACGCGAAGTTGAATTTTTTCTTTACTTTTTTCGCCTCACAAATTCCGAGTTTTATTGTAGCGGTATTCATTTCATTACATCGTTTTGTTGCAAGGTATTCTTAAAAATATTTATGTATGAATCTTCATCAGTGTAATGACTGCATTAAATATATTCTCTAAATTAATATAACATTTTATTGTCCTTTTATAAATTAAATATTTTCCGTATTTAAAACTTGCTAGAAGTATTTTACTTAATTATGCAGTTTTCATAAAATTGTTAGTTTTTCAGTTTCAAATTATTTTTTTAAAAAAACTAAATGTTTGTGTCGTTTGTTAAAGTTTTTCATTGTTGCACTCCTGTATCATCTTATTTGAAATATATGATTTTGTTACCATATTGTTTCGTATTATCATTTTCTATTTTTGTAATATACATTTTTTAATTTTTCAATATCAAATACTTTCTTTAGCTTTGATTTTGAGAATATTACTTTTTCCATTTTCTTAAAATAGAAATTCATTTTAATAATATTTTTGTGTGATCAATAACTTTCAATATATATTCTTTTGAAGTTATATTATTGTTCACTTTTAACTTTTCTGTGATTTTTATGTGTATCAGTGCGAAGGTCTGAGACCAATTAAAGCGATTATACTATCAGCAGCAGCTACGATTTAGACACCTTTACAAGCCCAATAAAATACATTTATGTTTAAAAATATATTACCAGTTTTTAATATTTATTTATTTCTGAAGCATTTAATATTCAATGAAAGCATTAATCATTTATTTCATTACATCAATTAATCTCTAATTATATTTGTGCCCTTTTTTTTAACATAAGGTTTATTACAATTTGCTCCTATTTTTTTAAAATTATTCTGTAGATATCTCATTGTTTTAATTTCCAAAGGTTTACACTATGACTATGTTCGTGGGAAGACAAATTGTTGCATTTTCTTTTTAAATTACACTTTCTCGGTTATGTTTAAGTTTACTAGTATCTTACAAAGCCCCATTTCTTGCTCACAACACCAAATACGTTTTACAGTATAAGCATACTATGTTTTCATTTTTCTATATATTATGTTTTGTGAATTTGATGTAAGCATCTGTATATATCTATATTAATAACTTCACAGAGTTTCATCACACAGGCACTTTATCTGAAACAAGTTGCTAAGAAATGAAATTAACAGTGTATATTTTGGACAATTTTATTTATTAGGAACAAATACAAATGCATATTTATAAAAGATATCTTTTTACACCACATTTGATTGAAAACTACATTTTTATTTTTATTAATTACTTAGAACTTTTTTTTTGTAGCTAATGTCATTAGATCTGATTCAGAGTGTCTACTCAATAGTCAAGAGGAACATGAAAGTGTAGGAACAATTGTAATGATACAGATATTTATATATAAATTTATAGATGTAATTAAAAACTAATGACACTAGGAATCTATTCATGTGTATGGTAGTGACATTTTAAAATGGCATAAAAAAACCTGGTTGTCAAATCATTTAAGTATGTCAAATGGCATGTGTCAGTTCAGTCTTAAAGTGAAAAATGCAAATTAATGTAAGAAGATACAAAACTGCATTAAAATGAACTTTTCGAACTAAAATTACAGCAACTAGGTCACATAAAGGGAACAACAATCATGAAAAGCAATATTGCCTTTAAAGTGAGTGTCAAGGCTGAGGGCTTGGTATAATAAAATTCTTCTCAGCAATACTGTTTTAGTAGCAATGAATGAATTTTTTCAATATCCACAAAGGAAACATATATTTCAAGAAAGTATTATTTGATGCAAACAGAACATTATTTCCTTCTTCTGTTTAAGTCACCATTTTACTTCCTGCAAACACAGGCATTTATTCTTTTAAGGATAACTTTAACTTAAGATATGTCAAGGAAGAAAATGTGGTTCTGTAATCTAAGGCAGCGGGTGCAATATGTATCTCTTTCCCAAATATCAATTAACTGAGTGTTTTAGGTTACTAAAAAATAAAGAACTGGAAATTGCAAGTAATTTTGAATGTGTTAGAGATGAGGCTGCAGGAGACCTTGTTTCAGTGTGACTAACAAAAACTATGGCACAAATTATAAAATTTCTTCAAAATGAAAAACAAAGATTCATAGGATTTCCTCATATTTGAGTGGATTTTTCTTCCTACAAAGGGATCCATACAAAAGAATCAACTTATTTAAGTGTGATAATAAAAATATAGCCAAATACATACAAAATAAGTGATAATATAAATACCACACATTTCTGAGATCCTTCACTCTAGGCTATTCTTAGCACCTGAAGAAATGTTGTGTGGCATTTATATTATCACTTATTTTGTCTGTAATTGGCTATCTTTTTTATTTTTAATTTTCAATCAGACATAAATTTTTTCATTAGTTAAGTATGTCTGGAAGGAAGTCTTGAAGGTGAGACACATGTCAGTAACTATACTCTTCTAATTTTCTTTATAAAGGTTCTTCTTCACCAAGTGTTCAAGGAACAATGACCTCATCTGGCCATGTTTCAGAGATGGAGTGTGGCTTGTGCAGAATCTTGGGGTTGATCCACTGCCGTACCTCACATAGTACGTCTCCATTCTCACAGAAGCTGAATAAAAACAGAAAAATAGTAATCTAAACATGTATCAATAGATGTAAGTGGCCCTTTCAGAATATAAAGAAACTGAGAGAGAGAGTCTCTAAACCAAATAGAGAATAATTTGTCCAGGTGGATCGGTGACATGAATGATAGAAACTTGTATTAATAGGACATGTTGGTATGCTGTTAAAGTAATGGAAAACCAGATGAACACATGAAATGTGACTTCCGGATAAGAAATGATTGGATAAGGCAAGACCCAGATGACAATGATAGTATAGTAATGAAGACTCAAAAGAGGTTGACAAAGTAAGAACTTGGGTATATGTATGGCATAA
Organism: Zhengitettix transpicula; assembly: GCA_037074705.1. Classification (NCBI taxonomy): domain Eukaryota; kingdom Metazoa; phylum Arthropoda; class Insecta; order Orthoptera; family Tetrigidae; genus Zhengitettix; species Zhengitettix transpicula. Next base: position 74,595,478 of record CM073593.1, read on the forward strand.
GTAGGCACATTTTATGGATAAAGTGGTAATGGTTGAGGCAGTATTAAAAGGTCAACTCAAACTAAGTTAATAGTGATATAATAATTAAAATAATTAAATATTCAAGTCACAACTAATATTCAGTGTCCCCTTCCTGTTTTCTATGTTCTATTTCTTTTTTTTTTTCAAATTAATTACATTTTTTCATTGCATAGTCTTCTTTTGGATTGATGAGATTTCTGGAAAATGAATGGAAATGTGACTAGACATTGTAGAAAATAATAGTTACTATGGATGAGAATTCAAGAGTCACTTATCATGGTGAACAACAGATGATGAGAATGTATCAAATGTTGTCATGGTTAAAGGCATTGATACAAAATGAAAGACAAAATAGAAGCAGGTTAAGTTGGAAAAGTGTTACGATGATGACAATGATTATTATAGTTATCACAAAATTTAAAGAACATTTGAAAGTGTGAAGCGCCATAGTCGAATATAAATCAGAAGTGACTTATTGATCTGCCACTCTGAGAGATGATTACTTACCACCTCTTAATGTCATCTGATTGGCTGAAATTCTTGAGAGTCTCAAACTGCTTCATGCTAAGGATGCATCCTCCATCAAGCAAGATACTGTCCTCTTGCTCATCTCCTTCACGGCTCTCGCGTATATGTCCATCAGAATGATCTTTAAGACAGAAGAAAATCAATGCATAGTTTGGATCACTTAGAATTGAATGCAATCTCATATCCAATTTTTATATATTAGTTCCACATTGACGAATACTAATGGTCAGTTTCCCCTTACCAAGTACAGTGTAATGTGGATACTTGGGGCCCATTTCAACCCAGTCCAACTCTGAAAATAAAATAGAAAAGAATTAACTCTTTCAAAAAAATTTCCTTGAAATTAAATGTAACAATGATGTTTTTACTATTTAAGAAATCTTACTACAGATGCTGCACTCTTTAAAGAGTGAATCATGTACAAGAATTGTTTTTCTGTTAAGTTCCTAACAAACTTGCTTATTATTAATATTAAGTAATTTTATTTGGTACTTTTACTTGTGTACAACTAAATTGTGGCAATAGTACACAGGTGAATTATTATGTGGAACATTATATATTGAAATATAATATAGTTTTATTACAAAGGCAAACAGGCTTTATAAAATTTAATATTGAAAATCTTGGCCAAGTAGAAGCAATTCAGTAATGTGTAAGTCTTTACAAATTATAATGAAATATGTTTATAATTATTAAGTAAAAATGGCAACATTTATGTTGCTTGTAGATATGCTACAAAATTTCCAGTCTGTATCAAGTAAGGCGACTCAGAAAAGTAACAAAAAGTAGAAACAAGCCACATGAAACCCTCGCCACCCACCTTTCTTCCAGTCGGAATATTCAACCAAACAGACATAGTAAAAGGACAGTCTCAGTGAATGCATTTGTTTATTGTTGCACACATGTGTCTAATTGTACTTATAACAAACCATAAATTGGATATTCCAGCCAGTTACGTACCTATGGGGGGTGAATCTGTGATGCGGGTGCAGGTAAAGACACACCCATTGTAGCAGCAGAACCTGTAGCCTTCACAGTCAGAGTCACTAAAGCACTCGGTGGCTGAGCACAGTATTCCCAAATAAGTTGTTTCCACCGGAGGTGGACATCTGCTCTGGTCGAAGGGAAGCGCAAAGGGATACTCGTACAAGCCTTGGTCGTCGTCATCAAATGGGATCAAGTAACCGTCAGTCTTATTTTCTATCTTTGGTGGCTTGAAGTCTCTGTACAGTTCTTCTGTGGCTGTGATCTGGTCGTCCTCATCCTCAGGAGGCATGACTAAGAAAGTCATGTTCCACTCATTCAGTTCATCAGGATGCACTGTGACAATGTCCCCATCACTTTCAGCCTTGGCTGTGTTAGTGGTTACTGGAGTTGTTATGGTGTTGCCGGAGCTATTGGTTTTTGTTGAATTTTCTGGTAGTACAGTCTTAAGTTCATCACTCCAATCGTCCCTCTACAAATAACAAGGAAAATAATTGATATATAGTGATTAGCAACATAAAATCATGGCTGGATACAGTGCTCAGGACTGAATTTAGAGTAAAATGAACCAATAAGAAAAGTGGAATTTTAAACAAACTAGTAAACATTTTCTCAATATCTGCCTTCAAGAGCAGAAGTATAAAATCATGGCTGGATACAGTGCTCAGGACTGAATTGAGAGTAAAATGAACCAATAAGAAAAGTGAAATTTTAAACAAACTAGGAAACATTTTCTCAATATCTGCCTTCAAGAGCAGAAGTATATGCTAAGATTCTGAGGCAATATTTTTCAATTTTCTGCAGTATTGAAACGTTAAATTTTTCTTCGCTGTTTCCGCTTCTTAAGGCAATGGAATACTTGCAAAATTCTTAACTGATTGCGTTTTACAGTAGGATAACTATCCTGGGACATAAACAATAACTAACTTGAAACCAAATATGCAGGAAGAACAACTTTGGAAAACCCCATTTAGAAAGAAAATTAGAAACACAAAAATGGTAGTATCATAAATCTTATTTTGTTATTGCGTTGAATTAAAAGCTAACAAAGAACGGTTGCAGAAAACGGGGAAGAAATGCGAATACGGCTGTAAATCTTTTCCTAGACGCCGTTAAATTAAGTCTGACAGAACTAACGGTCTGGAGTGAACAAAAAAACATTGTGGAAGACCATGAAATTTTATTAGCTTTGCAGAGTTTCCATTTATAAAAGCGTGGTTTCCCGCCATCGTATGTGATGATGTTCGGCGTCCTACGTAAGATATTCGTATAATAAAGTGGACTTGCTAGTTGTTTCAATGCTTTCTGCTGCTGAACATGTACCGATACTTACTCAGATTTTAGTTACGTAATTTTCTGGATTTGGCTGCTTTGTAAAACCCGTGTCCTTAATGAAATCCAGTTTACAAAGCAAGGCCAAATTTTCAGCTGGGAAAATATTTAGGATGCTTTTGATTGAAACCGGACATTTAATGAATTTTCTACCGTCTTAAACTGCAATAATAAGTTGAATTCAAGGAAGGTCAATACGTACCGATTTCGTACGAAATTGTTTATTTTTGAGGATTTTAATCGCCACTTGATTGTTGTCATTTTCCTCGGATATTCTTTTGTGACCCGGTTCGCGAACTTATTTGTCAGACCGTGTATTTTCGTGTCTTTGTTGGAAATGATCGTAAGTTGGACGTCGATACGACAATCAGAGTCATACAAGTGCAACGCGTTAAAACTCTACGGAGACATTATTGGAACAATGTAAAGCGAAACTTGTATAATTTAAACGAATGTTCCGTTGATGGTACTGTTAAAAGAGGCAAGATGAATAGTAGTAACACAGGAATTGTAGGAGAATGTGCGGAATGAACTGGCAAAAAGGCCGTGCGAAATCAAAAACAATTAAACTGAAGGAGCCAAAGTGTAATGTGAAGCAGGTGATAAGTGGAAGAGTCGGTGAAAGAACAAAGTCAACTCGAGGCAAAGCAGGAGGAGAGGAGTATATTTTTAGAACGAAGGAATGAAATGCGAGTCACAGCAAAGAAATACTTAAATCAACGATTCACCCAGTTGGCTTATAAAGTTCAGCATGCACTTCACAATATATACTAATTAGTAGGAATATTTTAAGTGTAATCATACTATTACTGTCCTTTTTAAAAAAAATAACACAATGTCTTACTTCTATTTCCCTGAAGAAATACAAACCGGGAAAATTATTTCATCAGACGTGAAAGTAACAGTCAACTAATTTTGAAAACATTTTTTCCGTTTCTATTTTTTAATGGGAAGGTTCAATATAATGAATGGCATCTCTTAACATTAATCGTTAATATAGGTATAAAAATCAATAATTGGATATCGAAGTAGCCAACAATGTCAACAAATACCACATGACACGAACCCAGGCGACAGCTTAACAATAAGAGATCATAGAAATTGAGTTTCATGAAATTGAATTGTTTTTAATTTAATAACGCGTATGTCGCCTGGAGAAAACAAGGTTTAAAGCTTAACATATAATTGCACAGGAAAGTAAATATATTTTTTTTACAATTTTCCCGGTCCCGGCGATATTTTTTCCATTCTCATACTCTCATAATAATTATTTCTTTATCTTTCTGATTATCAATATTAGCAACAAATTGCGGGGGAGGGGAAATCAGAAATAGAAACTTTACATTAATATTTGCTAAAATAATGAGAAAGATAGCCAAATACAAACAAGAAGTGGTAATATAAATACCATACAACGTTTCCGGGATCCTTCAGGTGCTAAGATGAGCCTAGAGCGACACAACTGCACTCGTCAGTCGACAACACTCAAAAGCTTTTCAGGATCCCAGAAACGTTGTGTGGAACTTATATTATCACTTATTTTGTCTGTACTTATTATTACTTTTCAATCAGACGTGAATTTTTCATTTCAACATTAGCTACAAATTCAACATTCGCTACAAATAATTAAGGAGTGTAAGTAATATGGCTTAACACAGTAAATGTATTTTTAATAAACCTTTATTTTTAGATGGGCGAATACCATTGAATTATAGAAAGCTGGTTGTCAGCAAAATCGAAATTAATAAAAATGTAGCCGTACAATGTAACGGAACATTCTCCAGATGTGTGTGCCCAAGGAAACTAACCCACAACCCTGATGTATATGGAGCTTTGCCAATTTTAATTTGTTGTGTTAGAGAATTTTAGTGACTCGATGAGTTTAGTCATATTTGCGTTCTTTCTTAGTAGGCGTTGGCCATGCAACACTCAACAATTCCTAAACCCATAGATCGTCGATCGAGACGTACAAATGTCATCGTACAGTACATACATACTCGTGGAAGTTGAGGAATGGCACGTGGAAAAGCTTTTGGGTTAGTCAAAGTTTAACATAGTCTCTGAAGCTTTATGATGAAAAAAAATGTTTTACCACAAACTTAAAAAACCAAATTAAGGAATTAGATTTCTATCAAGTTGAACTCGATGGTGAACCTGCAAGTTGTTATCGATGACGAGATTCCCCCAGCCGAGCCGAGCCTGGTTGACGGGCAGAAACGCAGCGAGCAGTATCAGCAACAGCAGCAGATGCCGCTTCCCAGCGGTCCCGGCCATGGCAACTCGACTGCGTCTGCATCTCGGGCGGCGCTGCTCTTACGTCATCGCGCTCGGCTCAGTCCGCCACCCTTCGGAAATCTTCGGCTCCTCCAGAACGCAACAAAGCTCACCTCCTCCTCAGTTGCAGTAATGCATACAGTCGGAACAGTCAAATAGTCAAATGGTTGGCTTTTTAGGGAATGTTCATATCTGTACTATCAACATAAGTAAAAAATAAATAATGATGCAAAAGAAACGTTCGTTGTGTTTACAAGGAGTTGAAACAGAACAATAACTGTATGAATCCAATCCAACAGATGTTATATGACTTGACTGGGAGGTCCGATGAACCTTATTTTACAGCGAAATGTGTAGTTGCTGTTGAAAATGCTGTTAATTTAGTACTTTCTAGCAACGATGTCGACCTTTTCTGCTACATTATGAAAGAAATAATGCGGGAAAATGGAAGTCGCCATCCATATTAGTAGTATGTCAATATTAATATTGGACCACTGTCTTTGTTATCGTCATGTTTTTGTGGGGATATTATTGAATTTTAAAAATAAAGTCTGATGATAACGCATTCGCAAGCACATAGTTTCGACTAGAATAAAAGAACAGGGCCAAATAACCAACTTGCTGAACATTCATGGGATGATGTAGTTCGCTGTTGCCTGGCATGAAATGTTGTTGGCAATGACTGGGAAACCAAGGACGGCCGTGAATTGTTGCAGAGGCGGTGAAGAAAACTTGAACACAGAATATTTTTGAGTAACAGATAGCCAATTGAAACTAAAATTGATCATATAAATACCACACAACGTTTCTATGATCCTTGTCACTTTCGTCAGATGGGAAGAAGAGCCTAGAGCGACACAGCTGCACTTGTCTTCGTACCTGACAAAAGAGGCAAGGCTCCCAGACATTAAATGCAGTGCTAACTTTTGTTTCGTTATCTCTATGTACATCACACTAGAGATGGACTAATTAACTAATTAAAATCTCTTATTGCGGAGTGCCAGGTCAGAGAAAGAAAGTCACTGATCTAAATCCAATCAGAGATAAATGTAGGAATATCTCAACATTACTGACACGTTTTGAACCTCGCGAAGTATTGAATCATTCACGACTTCCTTTGTTCATTATTTGATCTGAACTCTGCTTATTTAATGTAAAAATTAATTGTTATGTAATTTAAATTATTTGTCTTAATAACTTTTGTAAATCTAATTGATTGTTCGTAATGAATTTTAATTGTTTGTTTTAATTGATTTTTTAACATTTCATATTATTGGACACCCAATTACTATAAAAAATTGTTTGCTCCAACGTGCAGCTCATTTAAATGTCTTTTAATAAATTACCATAAATTGAAGCTTCAACGTGGGGCTGATTGTCATTTTGCATTCTTTATTGGACGTCTCATTTCTTAAATTGAATAATTGTGTAAAATGCATTGTGGATCAATCACTACAATGTATATATATATAAACTTGTTGACGGTGGAGATGAAATTCTCAAACCATTGTGTTTTAATAAACAACTGACCCGGTTATAAACCCATAAATTTTTATTAAATTTAGTTTTTATGTTTTTAGTAAAATATTTCTATTTGACTGGGATTTAGTGAAGTTAAAGAAAATATTATATATATATATATATATATATATATATATTGTAATATTCAATTAATTACTTATTAATTTGCCCCACGTTATGGTAGCCATTTATGTAATAATAAAAAAAGTGAACGATTAAATAAAAAGATTATTTTACTTTTACAAACAAATAATTTTATTTAACAAAAGATTTGTACAATTTATACAATTTAATAAAAAACTCTCAGGGTCTCAAGTAGGTTTGATAACGGCAGAACATTTAAACATAATCAAAAAACACAAAATTTAGATTTAATTTAAAAAGAAATATTTATTCGTCTAGACATAGACGAAATTAATTATCGACGAAATTTATACTACAAGATGGATTTTAAATTTAAACAGTTTATTTTATCAACACTAAAGAACGATATCTGACATTATCTTTTAAGTCGGTTTACAAAAATCATTTTACTGTTCACTTGCTACTTACGGCTGCCCAGGATACTTTCACCTTTTGAACACAGTGGTGGGGTTTTCACAGCTTCTATTAAATTCACAGATTCTACTAAGTACTGTTGGTTTGAAAAAGAAAGTTTCTTATATCTCGACGACTTTACTCTGCTGTATCTCGATGAATTTATTCTGCTGTATCTCGTTGAGTTTATTCTGCAGTATCTCTACCTTACAACTTTACACAGCAAATTTTCGATAACTTTCTGTCCTTTCTGACCGCCGACCTTACTGCCACCGTCGTCTCAGCCTACGTACCACGACTCTGCTTAAACAATGTCTCTCTTAATCACATCCACCAGCTTCGATGAGCGCTGAACAACTCCCTATCAGAAGCTTATCTCCTCCCTTATATCCTCCCAGTCTTTTACTTTTTCCATTGTTCGAAAACTTCGTCGCAAATGCCAGTTGACAGATTCTTCCATTATCTCAAGATTTATATTACGCAGCTGCAGTTCCGTAGTCAACAAATGGCTAACTACTCTGTCATGTCAAAGCCAACAATCGAGACAGGACCCGCAATTACTTGGGTGGGCTATTTGTCTTCTCCACCCCCACACGCACGTGCACGGTTTCGAATTCTCAAGACCACACAACCAGCACTTCCAAGACGAATAAAAACTTAAACCTAAATAAACACGTTACATAATGCCCCTCCAACAATCCAGACTATCAATCACAAACGATGACTCACTTAACAGGCATTACAATATATATTCCTTGACTGGAACGATTCAATTTTTAAATAGAATTTTAATTCTAAATTTTTATTTACAACAGAATATTGAGGAATCTCAAAACTACCGTTGAAAAGACGTGACCAAACTTTCTGTGATTAATTTCTTCTATTTGAGTTATTTAATATTTAGTTACACATTATAAATCAGACTTCACTGGAAAACCAAGTGAATCCGTTGCGGTGACGGATAATCGGTGGTCATGCCATCCATGAAAAGATTTTGTCCACCTGCATCCAGTGTCAAGGTTACAACTGTAATGTACGATGTTTATCATCACGCAGCGTCTCTGTCTCATTGTCGAACACTATAGTTATATCTTTCTAAAGGATAGATGTTACAACGCACAATGTACGGTGAAATATTAAGTAAATCCTTTGACGCACAGGACAATTAATTTTGTGATTTTAATGACACCTACCAAAACTACCCTCAATTTCGCTGAGGAGACAGCGAGCTCCAAAAGGAATGTAGCACTGTACAAGGTCTAATATTTGGTTACAATGTGATAGCTTCACTTTTAAAATTCTTCTCCATTTCCCATTTCCAGTTTTTTGGGTCCCTCCACATTTGTCTCTCCTTCATTCAGTATTTCTTCTACTATCCCCCCCCCCCCACTTCTTTATGCTTTCCCTCACTCATTCATTTCTTTCTAGGCCTTCTCCGGTAGTCCTTTTCCTCCTGCTTCCTCAACTTTGGAACTATTATCTTCTTGCATTCTCATCATATGTCCATCCTGCCCTGTATTTAATGTACCCCGTTTTTATTCTCATTTATGATATTATGTCTACGTCACTCCTACTCTTCCTCTCAAGAACTTCAATGCGGATACTTGAATTTAACTTTGTTCCCTCGTCATTGTTGTCCGTGCTGAAAATGACAGTATTTCCAAGTGGTGATCGCAAAGTGTTAAATATTTAGTTACGTGTTCTGAAGGCCTGCATAAACAATCAGTTTGGTTCGAAAAGATCGACCACAACCCTGCTGTCAAAAAACACTAGATCACGGACTCGAATCTATTGCGCCTTTGTCCTCAAATTCTGCACAAATGTTATAAGACGTCTGTTTATTACACTGCGGAGAATATGCGTGACGTAGATGATAAACAGATACGTTCGCGAACTTGTCAGGCGTATTGTCTCCGTGTGTCGTGAATTGAGCTCAACTGACATTCTGCTGAGGTCTGCAGCTATTACTCTACTACGGAGGTCTTCATACCACCTGGATCAGCAGGGAAGTTCTGAACCTTGGAACATGTGGAACAGGAACGACGCCATTACGCTGGACTCATTAAATGTACCTGTGCAGTTATACCAACGACCGCGTAAATTAAGTCTGTCCGATTAATTCTGTGATTCTTTATATGGAAGATAATTTTTCTCCCATTATTAAGTATTAATATTATTATAATATTCCATTATCTAACGTGAAGAAGCTGAGGAAGTCAGAGTGGGAAAAAAGAAAACGTCGTCTAAGAAAGGAATTGTACATAAAATAGGAGAAAGGAATCGTTTGCAAGAACCGTAAGAATATACTCTCTCTTTGTGGGAACGTAAATGGAAACTTGCTGCACAGAGCTTGTTGTCCAGTCAGACTGAGATAATATGAGGTTTTTATTTTGCAAGTGAATCATGGCTTATCTTTCCGTCAGTTTCAGTTTCGTACACACAGAATATAAAGTTCTGCTTGTGTTGCTGAGTTAGTGTCTCCTCTCTTAACGTTTCGCAGGCGACGGAAATGGCCGACACGTGATATCGTGTATTGTGTGCCATTGCCTCCTCGCGTCTACCGAAGTATTTAGTTTCGCTTTATCACGTAACGTCATCCAGTGCTTGGCGATAGCCGGACTTATGTGTGAAGAAAATTTATAGATCTCTAAATCATCTACGGGAAGCTTACGACATCGTTTAGGGATATAATATGCAATCTTAGCGCAATAAAAACAATAACAATGTACCTATAAAGTCTTAGCGCAAGGGCAATGATTGTACTGATAATATAGTGGTCAGTGGGATTATGTTCCCTTCGTTCTCCGGCTGTCTTCTTCACCAAATTTCTCTAAATTTAATTCTACGCCATTGTCATTATCATTAAATTTCAATGCCAAGCTAGAAGGAAGTTTCTGCTATAGTATATAGTGAAATATATCTCTACTATTAATTAAGATAAGTTATGGTATGATTAAGATGGAGATGCCATGCTGGCGACTGCCATGATTCAACAAATAACTTTCGTAGCTTCGCCATACCACCTAGCAACTGTATAATAAACTAGAAATGTCATAAATAATAAAGCTGATAGTTTGAGAGTTCTGCAAATTATTTTTTGGTGGGTTACGTCCGTGTTTCTTGAAGCATGCTGACATTTTTCTGAGCTGAATATTCAGGAATCCAGGGCGAAGATGGTGCAGCGGCGTTGACGTAGGCGTAGGTCGGTAGTACGTTGGTCGATCCGAGCGGGAAAGGCCGCGTTCGAGAGAGTTCATTCTACTGTAGTAGTAATAATCCATGGGGGACTTCTCACGTCCCCAAGGAGCCGTTTCCTATTGACAGTTGTGTTAAGAAAATGTTGTTTCTACGAAAAAATAATAGTGACGTAATTGTGATTGAAACATTCTTTGCTACTTTAATAAGTGTACAGTTCCAACTACGTTTAGGATATCTCCAGGAAACGACGCTCCTGTGGCTGTAGGTCGTGTCCAAGAAGACCTACACATGTCAAATCTTCCTGCAAACGTTTTTCTTTGGAATATAATGACAACATCGGAGAATTCTATGTTTGGAGAACACCTAGAAGAGGTTGTGTTAAAAATGCTATCACATTAATAAACGGAGAGTTGTGGTCGTGATGCAATGTAATTTACCCTGATTTGACAAAACGAAATGAAATGAAATATTAATTACTGATTGTTTTTAAAAATAACATGCATTATCCATTTTAATTTAGTAAGACAGCGAATAATTACTGAGGATAAGTCAGTCTCCAGATTCTGGTTTTTCACAATTACCAAAAATATATTTTTAAATAATTTGTGTACAGATTGCTTAATCTTGTAATGTCCATATCGACATTTTAAGTGACAGTCAGAGATAGAGTACTGTGCGTTTTGTGCGTGTCGCTGCTATTTACTAACCTTCCCAGAGTAGAATTACTTTTCTCTTCTGGGAATACATTGCTGTGGTGTTTTTCTAAAAGAATGAGTAGCTAGAATCCTCCCGGACGTCGACACCTCGTGTGTTAATCCTATTTTATAACAGCAATTCGCATAGTTTAGTTCCCTCGCCCCACAGACGAAGTAAGAATGGAGGTGAAAGAAACCAATATAAGAATGACTGCGACTTAGCAGAACAAAGGGGTGAGAGAGAGAGAGAGAGAGGTGGTAAAACATTTGCCGGAAATAGAACAGCACCGTGCCAAAGCGAGGCTCTACTCTGAGCAGAATAACTGCCAAGGTACAGTGACAATCTCTCAGAAGCCACAGGCAGGCAACAACGTTTACTAGGAAAACCTTTATGTGACATTACAAGTTTCAGGAAAATTCTCTATACGGCGCAATTCGGAAGGTGGGTCGTCTGCTGGCATTGCGCTATAGAGAAAAGGGAACAATAAATAGCTACGTTGTTACACACTCGCCCGGAAAACACGTTTCTATAAGGAAACGTAGTTAACTCCGTGCGGCATTGAGAATTTAATTGTCACGACAAATTAAAATGCTTCGCCCGTAAAATCTCTGTACAGTCCTTAATCCAATATCACACGCAGATAACGTCTTGGAGTGTGGCAACGTTGCAACTCTACTCCATGAGTTAGCTTCTTCTCATTTTTTTAAAGTAAATATAAACGGCGATGGAGAAGGGTTGGGGTTACTCTTCCTACGCTTTTTTTGGGGGTGTAGACAGGCTATGTATAGGGTAATCCACATAGTGGCAACTCCCCTCTTATAGCATAGGAAACGGATTTGAAAGGGGGGATGCGGAAGGGTAGAGGAAGGTAGCCAAGAGTTAACTAGGGCCCCCGGGCTATATTTTAAGGATCCTACCCGGCATTAGCCAAAAGAAATGCAAGGAAAACCCTAGAAAACCTGCATCAGGTAGGTCGTACTTGTCCCACGCCCTTCCGATAGTGGGAGAGGAGTTTGCTGTGGGGACGCAGCATTCCCTTCTCCGTGCCTCGACCAGTTTAGGAGGCAGCTGACCGACTATTCCAATGGGAATAGCGGACAACTCTTACCGTATGCCCAAGGTCTGTGACCCCGGAACATACACCTCTCAGAACAGGCCGAGGTGCCTCGGCTTGTGGGAATCTTAGTTCAAAAACGGAGAGGAGAAGGCATCCCCAAAGGTAGCCCCTTCGTGTCTCTCCTACAAGGTTCTGCCCTAAGGTGGCTTCCTACGCATCCCACCCAACGAGCCAAGTGAAAATTTATTACTAATTTAGCTGTTGTTTTTGTATTCCATTTCCCTGGTGATCGGTGGTTTTCGTTGTTGTCCTGATTATTTTCCAGTTCTTGTGCGTATTATTCCTGAGTGTTCCCCCCTCTCGTGGTCTCACAGCGTTCATTAAGTATTTCTCATTGTCAGTCCCCACGTTGTAATTATAACTTCATAGATCCCCCCTATTCCTTCCCCCATAAAATAAATGAAAAGAGCGACGGATTTCCCGGTGAATCTGATCTAGATAAAATTCTTGGGTCTCAACCCATTAACAACAGTTAACCCGATGACGATGGCGGAGCTTGCCGTCGAAACTTTGTTATTCAACAAACAATTGGCCCGGGTTGAGACCCGAGAATTTTGAGTTTCAACAATTCTTGAGCACAATAATATAGACTTACAGCTCGGAAAGCGTAATCAGTTCAAGTGCTGCCAACTTTTGTTCAGTAAATGCACTGGTAGTTCTCAGCTGACAGATATTAGCAGATACGATTGGCTCCTTCGTTCGTAAATGAAAGAAAGTCATTCGTTAGGAAATATCACTTTATATCGTGTTAATAATTTGCGGGTGTTTTCAGCTGGTAAATACCTTATAATGACCATTTTAATATTTATGTTTATCATTACATTTGTGTACGAAAGGTTCCTGTATGGATGCGCATATGGTCAGACCGATTATGCGCGATTCTCATACGCTCTATTTGCACTGTGCCTAGATAAAACTGCAATTGACTCGTAAGCAGCTCTGAGGCAATTAAAACAGTCGAAATATTTTTATGCTTTCGTAAACTGGGGTTTTAGTCACAAAATTAGTTGCTTTACTTTATTCTTTGTATTAGGGGGACTCATAACCTCAATTCGCTTATAAATTGGACCGATAAACGATTTAATTAGAAAATAGAGAAGCTCCTAGAATTGTGACGACTGACTTGAAACTCAGTGTTATGTCTCCTATATTTAAGGATACCTTTGTTTCTTTTCTACTAGATTTCGACATAGCTGCAACTATCCGCACCCTTGTATAAAGCTCTATTAATGGTTCAAACTACATAAATATGGGTAAAAACTGCGTGAGGCCTAAGTCAAAAGAAAGGTGAGAAAATGTCAGTTATTTGTTTGTCTTTACCAAATGACGTAGTATTGTAACAATGCTGTAACATTTCCTTCCTATAAAATATACAAATAAATGTTTGTGTTTCAAACATTGTTCTTTATAACTATCCACGATACACATATTTTCTCAAGTCATTAGAGACTGTTTGAATTCTGAATCTGACTGATATATTTTTTTCTTTAGTGAGGCCCAACAACTGTCTCTGCAGACCAAACTGTATGTTGACATACAGCCACACCAGTGGCCCATTGTGTACCGGAAAGAGTACAATGTGCACTTCTTTGGCCTCGAGATGATGCATCCCTTTGACGCTAAGAAGTGGGGGAATGTCTTCCAGGTAACTGACTGTAATTTTTTTATTGAGTCTGTAGGTCTCACAAGTTTGAAATAATTGTTCCTTTGACATAACTAGTTTCTTTCAGTCAGTAGAAGGTAATTTCTTTCTTAATTCTTTACAAGATACCACATAGTATTGTAGAGATTATCAATATTTATTTTTAGTATTATTATTTGTACTTGAAAAATATATTTAACCAGTAATGCATATTTAATTATTGATACTTTGTCTCCCTGTAGTTTTTGAAAGATGACATGTCATTAACTGAAGTTGACATAGTCTCTCCAAATCAGGCTACAACAGACGACCTGCTGGTCATCCATACACAGCGATACCTCAACAGCCTGAAGGTAAATCTCTTTAACTATTTGATTTTTTAAAGAAATTTGTACATATCGTGCTGCCAATTTAATTATTTAAACACTTGCTACATTGGACAAACAAAAAGATCACTTAATACTTGTATCAAAGAACATATTGATAAACAATCTGTATGCTCCAAATATATCATGAATCAAAACATTCATTGGTTTGGCAAAACACTAAGATTTTAGATGTTGACACCGGCTACTATTCCAGAATTATTTCAGAAATGCTTAGTAGTAAATTTAACATCACTACAGTTAATGTACAAACTGATACTATGAAATTCAACAATGGCTATCATCCAAAATTGTTAGGCTAACCTGTCTTTGTGTTAAAGTTCATTTTATCTTTTGTTTTGAGTTCGTCACCTGGTTTGTGTGTCATTCTTGCATTTTTGAATCACCAGATGAAAGCAACAATGATTGCAGAAACATTGTCGCATTTATTTCATCACTTAATTTTTCCTGTTTTTTAACTATTTATTTAGCTACTTACTATGCTACACAATTATTTCTTTTTCTATCATCCAAACAGTAGGAAACAAAATAGTGTAACAATTGGTTTGATCCACAAAATTTATTTTGTCACTTTTAAACTGAACTTCCATTTGATTTTCAGTTGCTAAAATGAATAGGTGTGGCCATTTTTCCTTACAATTTCTTGTGTCGCAAAATCATATTTTCTAGTATCAACTTTTTGGTTTTATAACAGCTGTAGGAGAGTTGAATTCATGTCTGAACAAACAATTTTGCTTTCTGATGTAGTGGAGTTTCAAAGTGGCGGCCATTGCTGAGATTCCACCTCTAGCACTTGTGCCAAACTTTGTTGTTACGTCAAGCTACCTCAAGCCCATGAGGTGAGTGAGTGCTTTTTTGAAAAGCTTTTTACTTAGTACCTCAAAAATGTGTAAGAAGAGAGACAGCCCAGATTGACAGGTTGAGTACTATAACATTTTTGGAGTATATTCATTCAAAGAACTTATTGTCAATATTCCAATATTATCTATGGTTTCAGGTTTAATCGAGGCTTGCTCCATCTGCCAACTATAAATTTGGCAACCCATTCCTTAATAGTTGGAAATATATTTCTGGTATGTGAATTCCAGGTACCAGACTGGCGGTACCATCCTAGCAGGAAAGCTGGCCCTGGAGAGGGGCTGGGCCATCAACATTGGCGGAGGCTTCCACCACTGCAGTTCAACAAGTGGAGGTGGTTTCTGTCCATATGCAGACATCTCTTTGCTGCTGCGCTTCCTCTTCTTGCTCGAGAGCAGCCGTGTTAAGTCTGCCATGATAGTTGACTTGGATGCTCACCAGGTGTGAAATATGTATAAATAGTTAAAAATTTTACACATTTAAATTAAGGGATTTGCATATGAATAAAGAAATGGCTAGTAAAGTTGAACTATGACTAATTTTATATGTTTTACAGAGTAAATAAGAAAATGATGGATTGAAGCAAATTTAAATATAATATCCTACCATATTTTTCCTCATGGCATGCTCAATTTGCAGAATTGTGACAATCATACCCAAATAAAATTGAAATAATTTAATGTTCTATCTTGGTGAGGGAGAAGTCTTCCCTTGATTTGGAGCAGTATGATTAACTAGCGAATGTAGATTTTCCTGAATTTGATAAATGTAGAGTTCACGAGAACTGTAAGTTAATCATAATCTTATTCATAATCCTTTTCTCAGTTCATTTTGTATTCACAATTCAGTATGCTACCAATTTGGTAATACAGTAATTTCTATCACTTTATAGCTTACCACTTAAAGTTTATTCCCAGGTTTAACATTTTGTGGAACTTTGGCAGGGTAACGGACATGAGCGGGACTTCCTTGGGAACCGGAATGTTTACATTCTTGACATCTATAATAGTGAGATCTACCCTCGTGACATGGAGGCGAGGAAGGGCATCAGCCGTGAAGTTCGTTTGTCTCACTTCACACAAGACTCTGAGTACTTGCACCTTGTGGAGACGTAGGTATTTATGGGCTGCTAAACCATTAGGGGAATAGAAAACTTGGCTTCATATAGTTGGAACCATTTTTCTTAATTTTACAGTAACTTGGAGGATGCCTTAAAGGAATTTCATCCTGACATCTTGGTCTATAATGCAGGAACGGATATCCTGGATGGTGACAAACTGGGATTACTCGCCATCTCACCACAGGTCTATACTTGACTGTACTTAGGTTAGAAATGTTTTTGTCATGTGACAAGGTTCACAGTTAGGCATTGACTGTTACAGGGAATAGTCCGCCGAGATGAGCTGGTATTCATGAAGGCAAGGGAACGCCGGGTTCCCATCGCCATGGTTACCAGCGGTGGCTATCTTAAGAAAACTGCCCGCATCATCGCAGACTCCATCATGAATCTCTACTACAAGGGTCTCATATCAGAGCCTGTGGCTGTACGAGCGCAGAGAAGAAGGAATTAGATAAGAAGTCAGAAAACTACCCTATGTACCTGTTTTGCTACAAAGCCAAATGTTGATATTTGTTCCAATATTGAAAACTTTATAGCATTTACTTATTGCCACATTTTGTAGTTATATTTTTTTGACCTCATAAATAAATATATGTATTCAGAGTTTACATTGTTTGTAATCATTTTATATTTTTAACATAAAAGGACAAACCAGTTTTTTTAAAAAACAATCAATTTGATTGTTATGTGGAAAACCTGGGCATCTTGCACAAAATACTTATGACATGTATCTGAATTATTGCTTCAGTTTTCAGGTCGGAAAAGCATGAACAGCTTACACAGACATTTATTAAACCCTAACTAATTTGCTATCATTTTTGGAACACCTGATGGCAACATTGTATGCAGTATCGAGCGTTATGTTTTCGCATCGTGATGCCCCTTACATATTTTTTCTTTAATCGAATTTTTTTTCAAATAAAATACTACCCAATATGTAGAATACAATTTTTATTTTGAAAATTTAAACCACTTTAAAATAAGATTTTTAATTTGAATTGTTCAATTTTATTTTGATTTTGTTTCTTATGTGGCCACTGATGGCATTGTTTCTGCCAGCTTTTTGTTATGTAGAACCAAGAAGGTAGTTTGTTAAGCCTAAGGGTGGTGCTGATAGAAATAATTTGCTAGAGCCGCTTCTACCGCTGACTACATTACCAGGAACGAGTGAGCTGCAAGGCGGGCAGTTTAAAGTATTCGATATTAAAGTAGGAATTCGCACTGTATAACACAATTATTATGAAGGTTCTTAAAGTGAAGAAAAATTAATTTATGTGTTGTAGCACATACGCACTGGAAGTGACTAATCACTGGAAAAAGAGCAAGTTTATTCCCCACATTTTACAGTGACGTTATAGCTGTTACTGGGCCGCTCGGATCCGTAGTACCGAAGCGGCGAGGTTGGCAACCCCGCCGTTGTAGAACAGCGCTCCACGCGGCGCGATGTAAAGACGACTCCCGTGAGCGAGTCGGGTCAGTGTTGCGAGTGCAGCGTACGGTAGTGGGGTGTATTTAATTGCTATGATTCGCGACGACGGGTCTTTCGAATTTCGATAGACAAGAGAGGGAAAAAATAAGGAAGAAAAGCCATGTCGACGGCGAAGAAGATGTTCGGCAACAGAAAGTTCTTCTCGCTTCCCGAGGAGTATCCGCTAAGGCCCGTTCCCGCCAAGTCGCGGGCCTTACACTCCTCCAAGAAGACCGAGGACGCTACGAAACTCATCAAGTATATCGACGACAGCGTCATTGGCAAGAACACCACCTTCGCCGGTCCCTACGGCCGCCGCAAAGGTAAGCGTGTTACTAGGTTATGCCCGCCCTCTTCCTAACCTCAACACACGGAAGTGTGTCACTCCCCCTGAAAGGCTGCACTGTTTTTTAATATTTTTTATTGTGTCAATGCCCAGTGATACATTAAGTTATGTTAGCGCATAGGCTTGATCAGGGTCAGTATACTCAACGTATTTGTTGTCCTGAACTCGACGTAAACACTGAGAATCCCCTTCCAAAACTTAGCATTATTTCATTATATATTTCCATTGTCGTGACATTTTTTGAACGATATGGCGTGGAACATTTAATATAAACAGTTGTCATGTCCGGCATTGTTGAGTTTGTGTGTTCATATTAATTTCTGGTGAGAGGACCCACACGAACGTTCAACAACGTGTGTGAATTTGATGCGAGACCCAACATTTCCGGACACGCACTGCACACTCCTTCGCATTGAACGAGAATCATGTTCAAATCTCCATGGATGCACCAGAAAAATTAAACCGTGTGTGCCTGTGTCAGAGCGTGGTCACGCACGACGTGTTCACGTCTTTCATTTTGATATTCCTAAACCGAGACACTCCCCAGAAATAGACTATTGGAAATTTATCTTTGAATGTCGCACTTTTAACTAATATGTGCGGAAAAAGATCATGTGCTATCTAGTTCTTAACATTTTCCTGTAGTCCTTGGGTGTCGCGATAGCCAAGTAACTTATATGTATGTTTCTTGATTATAACAACAGCCTGAATATTTGTTATAGTTTTTTATTACTCTTATTTAAGGATTAAAATTTACAATCTGCTTGTTTATTTCTTTCAGTTTTAATTTGTGGGTTCTGTCTACCATCATAACTAAATTGGAGGGGTTTTTGAGCTAATTATATTCTATTGTTCTTCATTCCCATGACTGCTCAGTCCACTTCCGTCTTTCGTGTAATCATTTTAAAATAAGAGTGTCAGAGCAGTTAGTGATTCTCAATCGGATATGAAATATCAAGAAAATCATCCCTTGATTCCAATATTCTTCTTTCATAAATATATTTTATCAGACTTTAAATACTAGTAGAGTCCTCGACGTTGCCCGGGATGTCATAATTGACCCGAAAAATTTTTATTCAACGCCAATATCAGCCCTTTAGCATGTTTGAAAACTTCCACCCCCACCTCTGGCCGTTAAACGGATCGTTGAATGTCATAAATAAACTCAGCGACATCCATAACCCCGATTCGACTGTAATTGCGGTTGTTTCCGCTTTATTTGTATGTAACGTCCCCCACCACCAACACCATCAGCCCCACCTCTAGGGGTGCTCCCCTACCACTACAAAAGGGGTTGAAATTATATACATCATCAGGAGAAACACTATCAATCTTATTAACCCCGGAAAATATTTATACGACGCATATATCGGTCGTTTGAAAATATGGATGCCCTCACTACTAAGCCACCTGCTTATATATATATATATATATATATATATATATATATATATTGCAAATAAAACAACGATTTTTATGTTGTTATATTTCCAAATTTAAATTTAAAAATCGTATGTATATGAACAAATGACATTTTAATGATACTAGTCAATTACAATAATATCAAATATAAAACTAGAATATATATCTAAATGTATTTGTGTGAAGTACTAAATTGGAAGAATTTTGAGACAGTTAAATTTACAAAATATAAATAAAATAAAAAGAGATATGCAAGATACTTTAACGCATCACCCGCTGGCGATAACAGAAATAAACATAGCTGCGACGTTTGCGGTGACGGCATCAATAATGATGTTAAGTTTCAGGTTGACACTAACAGCTTTAATAATTTAATATCTGTTATACCAGAATACTGACACTTCCTGCCTTTTTATATCAAATTTTCTCATACCATAATTTTGAGTTCTGTGATCGTCAAATTCCCCATTTTCGTCAGTTTTTGGGGTTTGAGCAACTATTCAATTATCTCTTCTCACTCACTGCTTAGTAAAAACTGCAGGATCTTTTTGGAGGTACAAATTCCATAGAAACGGCCTGAAATATATGGGTAATATAAGTGAACTTAGAACCAATTGTATGGAAATTGGAAAGCAACAACCAAAAAACTGACATGTTATAGTGATATTAAAAATAGATGTTATTTCTCGCGAGGGGTGTGACTTTGAATTCTCCAATGAAGGACGGGACAATCAGCGTTTCCGAACAATCGACGTATTTTCTACTGCTTTCCGTGATTTGCATACGTAATCAGCTTACAGCCACGTGTACGTTGCGTCAGTGCCTCTGTCCACGTGAAACCCGAAGTGCCGTCTAATTTTAATCGCATTATAGAAATATTTAGAACTGACTAAGGTGAAGACGAGCCATGTTTAGTTATTAGGACGATTGTGGAGGTTCACGATATTCCAATTGACATTGAGCCACACGTCAATAAAATCTACTTTTGGGTTATAAGTTTGATAACAATGGCCTCAATTTATATTTGATCATTTTCTTATCTGAGTTTCCGTTGCCTCTTTCAGATAAATAGAAATTGGAGACAGCACTCATGTGAGTAGGAAAAGTGAATAGTAAACCACAGAAAAGTAGAAAAGTAAATTGTGTTTATCAGAAGAGAGAAAAACAACCGAATGTTAGTATGAATTCCTGTAGAGCATAAAAATGTTTTGCCAAAAGACACGTAGAGAATTACTGAAGGTCCGGTTTCTACTATCATGGTAAATTTTAACGACGCCTCTAAAATAAAGACAGACTGACTTCCTGGTCTTCCTCTTCGGGAAAAAAAGAAAAACGAACGCGCTGATGTGGAAGTAATATTAATAACCGTGGCTGGTAATACCACAAAAATGTTTGAGTTCCCTGATACACCCAGAGCAGGAATCGTTACACACACACACAAATATATATATATATATACTGTATATTGGTAAATCGAGCAGTAAAGGGTTGTTATTTTTGAGAAGATTAGGAAGCGGAATTTCAAACCACCGATAAAGGAATCGCCATGATCCAACACGAGTAGATTCAGAGAAGTAAAAAATTTCACGCTAAAAGAGAATATTGCAATTGTTTCCTTTCCCGCACAAAGGGATGATTTATCTGTGGAAGTGACGTAATACTTTTGTGAAACATTTTCCTTCGATTCTTACATCCTCCGTAAATACATCTCTTTGACTTGTTGCACCACACATGGTGGGTCCTTTTTTTTATATATAAAGTTTTTGGTCCAAACATTACTTTTTGCTTAATTAATTTCTCTTACTCCCCTGAAATTTTTCTTGGAGTTAAATTTCTATTCATTTCACACATTTTCCACGTTCAATAGAAAACGATATCATCCGCGAATCTTGGCAAGAATTTGCATTCGCTATGCTCGTAATCCTTCTTCTCGACCATAAAAGTTGAATAATGTATTTCTCGTCGCTTATTTCACATAGATTCTAGCGTTGTGTTGTACAACTCGTATGTTCTATTTTAATTCATCGTTTAACAGAAATAAGAAAAATTCGTTGATAGTCGTTTTTGGCAAAAGTGTGTGGTAGTGGGTGACACGAAGATTGGTGTTGTTGAAGATTTTTCTCAAGTGTTTAGTTAGTCTTTAAAGAGTGCTTCACTTACACAAGTTTGTGTGTTGACATGGTATTAACACTGTCTGCCTAGGTGGGAAGAAAGAAAGAAATATTTTGCAACTTGCGGATAATCAACCGTTTAAAGGCGAAAGCTGTTTTCCTTTTCGCTCCGCGGAGAGGAGGAGGAGGAGGAGGGAACGATTAAGTAATCTGGCCTAGAGAGAGAGATATACACAGAGAGGGAGAGAGAGAGAGAAGGCGTGCAGTTGCAGCAGAAGGACAATCGAAGGTGAAACAGTAAATTCTGCACAATTTGTGAGCGATTTATTGACAATGTTCAGCGTTGTTGACAATTGCAGAGATTTTTTTAGTCTATTGCAATGGAGAAGGGCAGTGAGGAAGGCAACGACGTGACGAGAAATCAAACGAAGGGTTAAGAAAGTGAGTGATGGATCAAAGAAGGGACATAAAATAACGGATTGAAAACAGTAAGATATCCTTTATCTACAAATGCGAGACTGCTATACAACTGAATCGCCACGAAGACGGCAGAGTTTACTATTCGAAACGTTCGATTGCTTTCTTTAATTTCTTTTCTACTATTAACAGTTCATTTATCCGAGTTCCTGCTGTTGTTTCTTGGTATCTGTTTACTCCGACATTTGAAACACTGAATTTCATTGCCTCCGTTGCCTTTTACAACGGCACAATTCATATTTCGCGTCTGTATTTATTATTTCCACAGACAATGGAATACTTCTCTACATTTTTTTAGGGTAACAGGCTACATGGGGTAATCCACATGGTGGCAACTCCCCTTCAATAGCATAGGAAGGGATCAGAAAGGGGGGATGCGGAAGGGTAGAGGAAGGTAGCCAAGGGTTAAGTAGGGCCCGCGGGCTATGGTTTAAGGATCCTACCCGGCAAGGTTTATGGACTATTTGTAGTATGCGTGAGACGGTTCCCCTGTGGGTCTAACTTTATTATCTTGCATCTTCGTTGTTATCTGCGCTGTTACTATTGCGACTGGAAAATGTCAACATACACAACTCAGTCACACTGTGGCTCCGTGAACAAGGTCGCTCAAGGACACGAAGCAGCCAAGGTAATTTGCGATAACGCTGAAATTTTTTGTTATATCTACCAAAATGTGATTTTGGGATTCGGCACCAGTTACAGTTGGAAATTACTTTGGGGGGTATATGAAGTAAGAATCAAAGTCAATTTCCAGAAACGAATTGAAACTTGGTAAAGAGTCTTGAGGATTGGTGTAACATGGACACAGATACATAGGGATGCTCACGAAGGGAAAGGAGAGTTTAGTCGTAACAGCGAATTGAAAACAAGGATCTGCTTGCCACGTGGCGTTATTGAAGGACGAAGAACTCGTCATATGTGTGACTTCAAAGGTGGAAGTAAATATTGGTTTTAAAAGATGGAAAACTTCTACAGAATGAATAATTGGACATGTCTTAAAACAGAATAATAAAAATAATGACTCTTTAGAATTGATGAGACTTAAAAATGCCACTGGTTCTTTAGATTATTATTATTCTCTTTCCAACTTATCAATAAAACTTTATGTGCGGAGACAGAGCTGCATTTTATCACCGTTGCGTCCGGTAGATAGCAATTATTAGCCAATCAAGTAGTTACAATCTATACCAACAAGTGGTACACCAGGTCAAATGCTTTCTAATCTCTATTTGTAATTATCGGAAATTATGCATGACTAAATTGAACTGTTTTTGGTATATATGATGAACGCGTAGTCCTTGTAGCTGTACTATGACATAAAAGAATTTCGTGCAGAAGAACTTTGACTGAAATGTAAAGTAATAATTCAAGGACTCGGTATGCAAATTATAACCATGCAGGAATTATGAACGAGGAACTGGATGCTGTCATCAACTAGGCCAGGCTTACAAGCATTAATGAAGAGGGAGAGAGAGCGAGAGAGGAAGACTGGGGAATTCCAAGGTTTCCCTATTTCCGTGGAATCGCGTGACCCACTTTAGAAAGAACAGCTGAAACGCGAGCAGCGAGGTCAGGGCAACGGGTAAAAACGCCCCCGCCATCACACGAAACAACCCTGACACACTTGAGCCTCGACATTCCCAGCCACCACAACAACGTACACCATTACTACTAGCCTTACTATTGTTGCGGGGATGTCTCCCAAATTACTTTTCCGAGAGAAAGTAGATGTTCTCTGTCTTGCAGTTAGCTCAGGAGGAAGGGTATCCGCACTGGTAGGCACTCGCGGGCTTAATCGTCACTTCTATTCTACAAATGCCGTGCCATTGGAATAGTCGGCCAGCTGCCTCCTAAACTGGTCGAGGCACGCAGAAGGGAATTCTGCGTCCACACAGCAAACTCCTATCCCGCTATCAGAAGGACGTGGGACAAGTACCCAATGCCCGACCTACTTGATGCAGGTTTTTCTAGGGTTTTCCCTGCATTTCTTTTGGCTAATGCCGGGTAGGATCCTTAAAATATAGCCCGGGGGCCCTATTAAACCCTTGACTACCTTCCTCTACCCTTCCGCATCCCCCCTTTCAAATTCCTTCCTATGCTATTAAAGGGGAGTTGCCCAACGTGGATTACCCTCATGTAGCCTGTTGCCATAAAATAATAATAATAATAAATCTGTAGCAAGAACCTATTAGTTCGAATTGACTGGAATTTGCGTATGCAGGGAGTTCGTGAACTCAACTTTCAGTTTGAACTGCGTATGCTGGATCGATCTCCGTTGCTGTGGGATGACCTAGTGCCCTGGAAAAATGGCTGTTTAATTTTTCAAAGCGGCCACCTTCGATCTTTCGAAGAAACGATCGTCATGCAAACACTACGATTTGAACAAAGAGAAAATCAAATTATGTACAGTCTGATGAAAACGTCAAAACTTAAAATCCATTCCAGCCACAGTGACGTTGCTTTCGTGAACCAACGTGAAGAAAGATAACACTGCATCCGTCGTGCACTGTGTTGCGCAGGGAGTGCCTAGCAATCAACGGTGACGTGAGCCGCAGAAGTTTATGATGCGGAGTGCAACCTGAGCTCGGTTTCCAGTCCAGTGTTATAAAAAAATCAGATGTGTCTGGTATCATCATTGTGCGTTGTAATTGGTCCGTCAGCGACCCTCCTTCAACTTCGCAGCCAAGGATTGTCCCATGTGTTTACTACGGAGGGCTTGGTCGTTGCACAAGGAGAGCTGATCACTGACCTTTCCTTTCTTCTGTGCTGCGGTTGCGTGTGACGTGGGTCCCTAAGTGAAAGCTGTCTAGACGCGTGCTGGTTCCGCTGAAAATGCTTAACAACCGGGTTACGCCCACAGCAACAAGCAGGGTCAACGTCTCCAGGTCCAGTCAACGAAATAGACTGGACCATGGTAGGAAAGATCAGGGTGAGGATAACATCGCAGCCGAAGAACACCACGGTTTCTAGCATCTGAGCTGTCCAGTGAACGTGGCACAGTTGACTTGAACTGGAGTATGGAAAACAAGATCACAGCAAGTATTTTGTGAGAACTGGACTAGAGAGTGGAATGAGATCAGGGTTGACACTGAGATCGGGGCCGAAGGAGAACCGAAATAGCGTGGGTCATATTTAGGGATAAACACAAACATCGACTTGGACCACTGCTGATAGATGTCAATCATTCTAAGGACCAGACCGTACAGGGTCAACATCTGTCTCTTCCAACGTAGTCAAGAATTATCACGGTTGTCTTGGTCCAGCGTTTTCTACAAAGCGGAATAGAAGTGAATTAACGTTGACATGGACAATCCAGGTACATGAAGATAATGGTAAAAGTTTTGAGGTATAGAAAAATAGTATGACAGATCAGGAGAACAAATATCACTTAGCACACGAATTATGGAGTACGTTAATGAAGTCAATCCGGAAACGGTGGAGTTGGAGGCAAAAAGAGAAGAGTCCATGATATACTCGAGTCAGAGCGGATCTGTACCGAAGATCATTGGTAAAAAAACACAAAGCCACCATTCTTGTTTCGTAGAAAGTAAGGAAAAAAGACGATCCTTTCTTCTTCTTCTGAAAAACAAATAAAAAAACTCAAAACTAAGTAATGCTGTAAAATAACAGGCAATCATCAAGTGACTATCAAAAGAAAAGACAGAAGGGAGCCTCATACGAAAGAAGCCATGATAATCAAAATGACTCTGAAATAAACTGAACTTTGTAGACTTATTACTGCAGGAATGTTCGGCAATGTAGTACTTAACACTTTTGGTATTTAAGATAGCATATTTTATTGTTTGAAACGTTGACATTTTTTTCCCCCAGTTTCACTCTTTCGTAATATCCTGTATTATTATATACCATTCTTATATTTCTTACTTTCAAGTCCTGTGGAACTTATAAACAAAGAGTTTTATCATAAGTCGCAGTATTTTTTTTTTAGATTCAAACAAAAACGAGGAAAAACCAACGAAACGATCCGTTTTGAATAATCTGGGCCATAGGGAAACAATGTAGGCGAAAAGTAGATAAAGAAGCCGATAAAAAAGGAAATAAATTAAAACTTGATTTATATCACGTTTAAAAGTAAGCAACGAACGACGGAGACAAGAAACACACACTGAACGCATGAATATGCGGACTTAGTTATCGCTTCATAAGTAGTCGCAATATAAGGAGGAAATAGGAAAGATTCGAATGAGATTCAGAGGGAGACAGCAAAAGGAATATCATAAAAGGGAATAATAATGAACAAAAGAGAAAAAAGAGAGAACAGGTTTGAGACAAAAATAAACGTAAGGAGAAAAATGGAAACAAAGCGATACTTATAAAAATAATTCAAATGGAAAAATATTTCAATAAAGCACAAGGATATAAAATAAGCGGGATGTAGTCAAGACGTAGAAAAATGCAATACTATAATTAATTAATCTGTAACAACAATAATAAGACTTGTACACGGAAGCGAATAAATGTTATATACTTTTAGTGAGGAATAGTGACAGAGGAAGCGGAACTAAAATATCAAAATAAAAATATGGGCATTGTAAAATATTTCAGCAACAAATACAGACGTATTTAGCGAAAGAAAAATCGCAAGCCAGTATATAGTAAGTGGAATACGGTAATGAAGGATAAAAAAAGATATGACTATTCAACAAGAAAAGGATGCCGGAAAGAAAGATATGGAATAAAACAATAAATTGCAACCAAGTGTAAATATGACTCAAGGAAATCATTGTAATGAGGTTATGAAGTCGGAATTTGTGGAAGATAGAGTGAGAAACAATTTTATGAAATTAAAATTACGAAATCAATGTTAAATTAGGAACAATATTAAATGGCAGAGATGCATAACCTGGTGGAGAGAGTATTGTGTGGATTTTTTTATAATAACAGGCTACATGAGGGTAATCCACTTAGCTTTTAATAGCATAGGAAGGGATTTGAAAGGGGGGATGCGATAGGGAAGAGGAAGGTAGAGTTAACTAGGGGCACCGGGCTGCAGTTTAAGGATCCTACCCGGTATTTGCCTGAAAGTGATGCAGGACAAACCCTAGAAAACCTGCATCAGGTACTTGTCTGATGGCGGAAGAGGGGTTTGATGTGGGGACGCAGCATTTCCTTCTCGGTGCATCGACCAGTTTAGGGCGCAGCTGGCCGACTGTTTCAATGGGAACAGAGAACAACTCTTATCGTATGCGCAAGGCCTGCGACCCAGGAACATTCACCTCTCAAAACAGGTCGAGGTGCCTCGGCTTGTGGTAACCTTAGTTCAAAAAACCAGAAAAAGGAAAAGGCATCCTCAGTCCGTCTCTCCAGAAAGGTTCTGCCTGCGAGAGAACAGCTCTCACAGTTACTCCCATTGGCCCAAGTAAATCATAGTAATGAGGTTATAAAGTCGGAATTTGTGAAAGATAGTGAGAGAAACAAATTTATGAAATTAAAAATACGAAATCAAGGTTAAATTAGGAACAATATTGAATGGCAGAGATGCATAACAAGGTCGAGAGATAGAGGGAGTGTTGTGATATAGTGTGTTGTCCTTTTTGTACTTGTTACGCGCAGATTTAGCTGCGAAAGTTAAATATTCGGGTTGTTGCCGGTTTATTCCGGGTGGAACTCGTCTGGGTCATTTACACGACGACGTAACACGCATCTGAGTCTGGCTATCTGCCAAAAAGAAGAAAAAAACTAATCAAAACCTCAGCGACAGTAACGGGACAACGGCAAGGGTGAAGCCCTTGTAGCTTCTCTGTGACCTGGGCGATGGCGTGTGGCCTCAGCAGGAGCTCAGGTGGTGACGTTTGCCTCCATGCTTGACGTCACTCTCAATTTGCTACTTGCGAGAGGATTTAACCAGCTGGTAACCGCCGATAGAAGGAAATTTCGTTGGAACTGATGGGAGATGATGCAAAGTGAAATGATTAGGATCAGAGTGCGTGACAGAGACTGAGTAAGAGGAGAGGTCAAGAGTTTCAAAGTACTGAGGAGAAAACGTTGACATTTATAAATGACAAGTAACCGGGTAACGTTTCTGGCCTCAGTTTTTATTCGACAATAGTTTCCAATCCGACCACCTTCAGCGTCGGTTGCTTCTATCTTCTGCTTTTACTGTCTCTTATCAGCGTCATGATCATCCTGTGACTGGCGCATCGTTCCCGGCGACGTCACCATCACCCAAGTATAGCCGTCACGGACACGTCACCATGGCCATTCGTCGGAATGAAACTTCTACATTCAAGACAAACGATGGTACAAAAAAATCTGATATCCATTTCGTTAAAGAAGTAAAGCGAATCCACTGAAAACAGGCACGATGGAGGGAAGAGAGGTTGAAGAAACAACGAATGTCGATGTGACAGTCTCAGCTGGTAGGCCTATGTGACAGTCTCAGCTGGTAGGCCTATGTGACAGTCTCAGCTGGTAGGTCCATGTGACAGTCTCAGCTGGTAGGCCTATGTGACAGTTTCAGCTCTAGGCCTATGTGTCAGTCTCAGCTGGTAGGCCTATGTGACAGTCTCAGCTGGTAGGTCTATGTGACAGTCTCAGCTGGTAGGCCTATGTGACAGTCTCAGCTCTAGGCCTATGTGACAGTCTCAGCTGGTAGGTCTATGTGACAGTCTCAGCTGGTAGGCCTATGTGACAGTCTCAGCTGATAGGTCTTTTACAGGAAGCATCGATGAGACGGCGTTGTGTGCGCATATAGAGTGCGTAGTGACTCATTTCCTCTGACTGTGCAAATCATGAAA
Organism: Zhengitettix transpicula; assembly: GCA_037074705.1. NCBI lineage: Eukaryota > Metazoa > Arthropoda > Insecta > Orthoptera > Tetrigidae > Zhengitettix > Zhengitettix transpicula. The sequence goes on from CM073593.1 coordinate 74,624,274, forward strand.
TCCTAGGCGGAACAATCGTAAAGACGAAAACGGATATCAACTGTGAGTGATATTATTGAAACTCTCTCTCTCTCTCTCAAGATCTCATAAAGTAAAACACCAAAAATTGCAAAATAGCTCTCATTAACGTAATGTTTGTGACCTTCTTCGTAACGACACTGTTTTCTTTTTTTGTAAACGAATAAGTTCTATTCTTTAGCTTCACGAAATCACATTTTCTCTTCTCTTATTATTTTCTTGTAACAAAAGTGTGATCTCCATCTTAGATGCACCTTTATTACCTTACGACATGTCTCGAGGTCGTGGTAATTAAATCACTATTACCTAAGTGTAGTAACGTAATATCTCTGACTGAGCTCGAAACACTATTAGGACGACTGGGGTCAAATAATGCATTTTTGGATTATCCTGTTATTAAATTTTTTATATTTTTATTTACATATTGGTGTTTTTTCCACATCGATTGCTCCTTTCGTTACAGATTCATAAAGAAAAACCTTTACCGATATTCACGATCTGCCAACTTGCCACGCCCATTTCTGTAATGATAGTAAATTGATAATTTAATTGCGTTTTAGATTTATCAATTATCGATTAAATAAAGTCGAATATTTAGTTTTGAGACTCACGAAGGTGGATTTGGTACCGTCACCAGGATATTTAATTTAATCTAATTTCAACCCCCGGCAGCTTTTGGGAAGAGACGAAATATTTTTTAACTTTGAGACGCCACTCATTTCCACTGATCTTCCTCTTAATTTATATTATCACAATCAATTTACTTGAGTTGCATTTCCATGTTTCTTCCACGCTCAAGGGTTTGAGTTAATGACTGAATTTATTGATCTTGCTTCTGGATTTGATACTAATAGATCGGTATAATCAAGTTTGAAGCTATCTTTCCTGTCTAATATAAGATTGGAAAATATAAATCCCCGGACAGCGTCGCTCAATCAGACATGTCTTCAGTTTGACGTACGTCTTTCATGGCGGTATAAGTTCTTGACCAGCACTGCTGGAAATAGCGGACCTCACTGACTTATGATGTCACTGTTTCTCATATCGCGCACTATTTTTTTTATCGTTTCCCCCATTTCCTGCCCTATATATCGGGTTTCTCACTTCCTTCCCTTGTCTTACAGTGTCGTAACTCAAAGCCACAGACATGAGAACCTTGATATTGATAGTTTTAATATTTGCTGTCTGTAACGCAATATCTCATGACCTTCCAAGTAACCTCCTTTGCGCCGCTCGAATTAAATTTTTCCCCCGAAAATTGATAATTTTATCTTCTAGTATTTCATAGTAATTATGGCGTCACTACTTCCCTCTTTTCCTTCTATATCACAAAATCATGATCAACCTTTTTTTTGAAGGTGTAGACAGTATAGGGTAATCCACATGGTGGCAACTCCCCTCTTATAGCATAGGAAAAGGAATGAAAGGGGGAATGCGGAAAGGTAGAGCAAGGTAGCCGAGGGTTAACTAGGGCGCCCGGGTTATATTTTAAGGATCCTACCCGGCAATTCACCGAAAAGTGATGCAGGGAAAAGCCTAGAAAAACCTGCATCAGGTAGGTCGGGCATTTGGTACTTGTCCCACGCCCTTCCGAAGACGGGAGAGGAGTTTTTTGTGGGGTCGCAGCTTTCCCCTCGCGTGCCTTGACAGGTTTACGAGGCAGCTGGCCGACTATTACAATAGGAAAAGCGGACAACTCTTAAATAAACCTTTCACATATTCATAATTCATTTACACTTTTACAGAGACGTAACAACTGCTTGCTGGTCCGTTGAAGCGTTTGAACTTGTTGAATCCGTTTTTTTATTGATTTATTTACAGTCACATCAACAGCTCACATTATTAGCGACTAATTAAAGGAACTCATTTTACCTTGTCGGGGATCGGAATTGACGAGAGATTCTCTCACGCTCAGAAACATCCATGCCCTCATTGGGATTCTAACCCGGGACCTCTTGTGATGTGAGGCAGTCACGCTGGCCACTACACCACAGGAGGTGGGCTTGTTTGGTTTGTCATCGCTATGATAAGGTTTTCTCTTCTTCAACTGCTTTTCTTTCGCTTGATATTATGGGCCCACAGAAGTATCTTGTTCCAAGCAGTTTTAAATCGCCCATCCCGTGTTTCCGGGCAACTTTCTCTGATTTGGTAACAAAAAGTGGTTTGGTATATAGAATTTTTTTTTTCTGAGAATTTTACTTTGTCAATTAGAAAATAATGTTTGTATGAGATAGGCGGACAGATAGAAAACAAAGTTGAAATCGCAACAATTTTTTCGAATGGATTATTTTTTTTGTGTGTGTTCAACCACTCTGCTACCCTTTGTCATTTTTAAGAGGGTTAAGGGGGGAGGAAGGAAATTAATAAACCGCCCTGGTACCTCATTGCAGCCACAGCGTTGCCCCGATGAAAACGTCAGAGCTTCTCGTACCTTCCTGACTCAGTGTCTTCAAAGTATAACGAAACGCCACTCCCTTGTCACTCCTCTTTACCATTGTTTAACTCTGTGTGAGACTATTGCGGACGACTTTGGTAACCATGATGCTCCAACAGCCGCTTTGTTAAGTTTTTTAATGTCAGCCATAGAAGACGACGCAGTTTGGCGGATTAGTTGCAACACAACGAAGAGGAGAGTCTCGTCTTAATAATAGAGTGTCGTAAATTATCCAGTGCGGAGGTAAACACACGCACACACACAGCTATGAATCGACTCCTACTACTTTATCAGATTGCCAAAGAATCCAAGTTCCTCCCAATGTGGCTCGCTTAATTTCTCATAATTAAGTACAACAACAAAGGAAATGGAAAATAAGTCAGTGTGCCACCTGTCGAAAACTTGATAATGTGGCATTACAATATTCCAAAAGATGCAATACTGATTTGAAAATTAAATTACAATGTGATAATCTACTAAACATCGTTTTATAAAGTTGGATCAAATGCAAGAAAGCAAAAGTTGAACGTCAAACCCTTATATAAGCAGGGTTAAAAAAACTAACGCTATTTATAATAACGTGACACGAAAATGTGAAGTAAAATCGTCGTACTACCTACATATATATATATATATATATATATATATATATATATATATATATATATTGTAATAAACAAAATTTATTAATATTAAAATTAACTGAAAATAAGCCCTACGTTGGGCGCCAATTATAATAAACAAATTAAAAGTTTAAAATGAAAACAAAAATTTAAAATATAACAAAACTAATTTAATAAAACAAATTTTATCTTTGTAGAAATTATTACAAATTTATATTGTTGTGCCACGGCTTCATAAAGGAAACTTAATTTTCAGGGCCGCTTATCGGGTCTCCAATAAGGATAGTTACATAAAATGACAATTAAATTTTACAAGACAAAAATATTCCTGACCTAATTATTAGTTTAAATGAAATGATCGAAATCTGACAATAATTATACTTACACTACAAGGTTTACAATTAAGAAAATTCCTTTTAGTTACTCTGTAGAAACGCACTTCCAATGTCTAGTCGATAACTGACAACATATACAGCCCTAAATATTCATTGCAGACAGTCACTCAGGCTCCAGTGGTTGGACTAGGACGTTCACACGACTGTCTTCACGAAGACACGTCTGCTGATCGAAACGTCGGTTCTGTCTATTCGTCCAGTATATTAGATTTAAATTTATTATTCATTCCATTATTCCTCGGTAGAGGAAATAGGATACGTGATAATATAAGATTGCAAGAAAATAATAAATTACTAGCTGGGAGCCCGGCGTTGCCCGAGATGTCATTTATCCATAACCCCCGATTTGACTCCAATCTAGGTATCTTTTTCGTTATTTTTATCTAACGCAACTTGACCCCTATCACTAAATGTGTTATCGGCCGGTGACATCATTTGAAAATTTCTACCCCAGGCATGTCACAATGAATCTCAGCGACATACATAAACCTGGAATTGACTCGAACCTCGGACTATTCCCGTTATTTTCATGTAACGCTCCAGCAAACCCCACCCCTAAGCGTGCTCCGCTCCCATACCGACAGGGGTTGAAATTATTCACAGTGAATATATTATGAATTTAAATGACACCGAAAAATATTTATTGGACGCTAATATCGACCGATCAACATGTTTGAAAATTTCCACCCCCGTTCAGCCCCACCCGTGGGGGTTAAACTGCAAGTTGAATGTAATAATTAATCTCAGCTACATCCATAACCCCGGATTCTACTCCAACAACACTAATGGTTCCCTCCTCCAAAACCGTAAATTATTACAATTGCAAAGTTTAAAAAACAAACATCGGACTTTACAAAAAAATTATATAATTTAAAACAGCGTTAATGGTATTAATATAACAGTAATTTGTAATTAAAAAATGATAAGTATTGTAATGATTTATAAACTAGCTTTTGTTATCTTTTGACAATAATTCATGATATGAATTATGTGGCGTTTTTAAATGAAAAGAACTATTACGTGAAAACTATTAAACAAGATTTATTAACAATTTTAAAACAAGTATTCAAATTACAAAATATTTGGGATCTCAGGGTCATGAACTGGGTTTGATAATGGCAGAATTTATATAAACAAAATCACAAAAATTACATTTACTTTATATGGGAATCAATGCGTCTGAACATAGACGAAATTTGTTGCTGAAGAAATAATACTAAAGATTGAATTTAAACAATTTCAATTTTTATCAAGAAATAAAGAATGGTCTGAATAATTAAAGATCTCATTTTATCGATAATTAAAGAACGATCTGACGTTTATCTTTTAAACGTGGTTTACAATGATTTTAAAGTTTTCTTTCTACTTACGACAGCCCAGGTCTCATTTTAACTTTTCGTGCACAATTTTGGGGATATCACTGATTCTAAGTGCTCACAGACTCTAAATGTTCACAGACTCTAATTAGCGTAGTTTGTTAGTTGGTTTAAAATAACTTTGTCGATTCTCGATGATTTACTGCAAACTGGATTTGTAGGTCTCGTGGATTTTTGTTGAAAATGCCCCTCATTGGTTTTGTCTGTTGACTGAAAACTAGTTCAATTTCTGCATTTTTTATATAACAGCGTACTGGTTACTGGAACACTTTCTCGTTCTTTAAATTAGACCTTTTTCATTCTCGCTGCTGACTGACTAAATTGTTCAACTTTTCGTGTATTAGAATTTTGTGGTCTTTACACCTCGCCGTTCATTGCCTGACTGTACTACTTTTGTAAAAAAGACTTTGCTGGTCTTTATGCCTCGCCGTTCATTGCCCGACTGTCCGTTCTTTTCGTCTGTTCTATTTGCTGTCTGCTGCCCGACTGTTCGTTCGTCTCGTAAATTTTGAGCGCGTAAAACCTTCTCGACCGATCAACAATACTTTCTTTGCCTTGCCGGTTTGTTGCGGCGTCCGCTATATCCACCAATAATGAGTCCTCTACAATTCAACTTTTCAATTAGAACAATGCTTAATTACCAATTACTACAGTATATTAATCTTCAATTTTCATTCGACGGAGTTTCCAGCAGAAAATCTTAGATCGATTCCCGTCGAACATGAAAAAGAAAATAAGTCGGCAGTTAAATTCTACAAGATTATAATCGTAAAATAATAGCATATCTTGATAGGATACCAGATTGTCTCTATTTATCATTCGTATTTCTCATACTGAAATGTATTTTTATTTACAATTTATTTAATTTTCTAGTTTTATTAATTACAGTTATTATTTCTTCACCGTTCAATGTTCTTTAATCACATATTAGTAACTTCTGACAACCCATTCACTCCACTTGACCCTCGGTGTCCCGAGTTGATCCGCTTTGCTTCCAAGATTATGACTCTTCGTTATGCCATCAATCCGCAGCGATACTTAGATCAAATTCCTTGTCGCCGCTCTAAAGCAGCTAACGCGGTCCGCGGCACCTCCAAGATCACGGTCACTGCCCTTATAGAATATCTTCACTTGATCAAAAATGGGCGGACCGCCTCCTGGAACAGCAGTAGTAGTGTCACTGTACCACGATACATATAAACCGGAGTAATACTACACCCGGCAACATTACATTTCAAATGTGAGACTTTGTTGCTGTTGCCGCCGACCTTGGTCCGTTCAGTGAATTGCGTTACTTTGTATCTCTTCCTATAACGGTGCAGGAAAACACGAAGCCCTGCCTCACATCTCATTCACTCGCCTCGACTTTACGCAACATCGCTCTCTTCCAGGACAAAGAGAGGGAAAGGTAGCACGTGGATCTAAATTCTGAAGTTGGTAGGTTCTATTTCTGTAGTAGGGTTGGGGCTCTTGTCCCACTTCCTGCAACACTAATAATAACAGCAACAATGCTCACGTGTTGCGTTGCGTTCGACTTTACCCTTCCTGCCGTAACAATGCCATGAATGGGCAGATGCCGAGAAGGCCGCGACGGGTAGAGACCATACAGAGACTGTCTGAGTGATGTCTGTGTCTCTGGTCAGCAGTGGAATAGACGACTCAAAGATCTCATCACGTTCTTCTTGAAGCGGAACTCTGGTCTGTGATTACGGACGGAAATGACAGAACTTCGCATGTGTGAAGGATCAAAGGAATTAACGTGTGTGTACAGCCATAGCCTCTCATTCACCCTTTCCTTACTTAGTCACAATTGAGTTCGTCCTCATTTTAGATTATTTATAGTCTTCTTTAGTCTTTCAAACGTCGGGGGGAGTAAATGCTTTAGAAAACTCAATACAGGAGAAGAGGAAAGGGAAACGAATCGGACCATAGTGTGACGAAATAGGGAGAACAGTACCAAAATTAAATAAATATGTATCAACAGGAGAAAAAATCCACACAGGATAGGGAAACAGATAATGAAAAATACCCTTAACGAGAGATAAAGAAACCCTAATATTGAGAAAACTGAAAAAAAAAGTAAAGATATAAATTAAGAACAAAAATGCCCGCACATCACTAGATAATATCTCAGGTTAATGAATAAGAAAGATAGCCAATACAGACAAAAAAAGGGTAATATAAATACCACACAACGTTTCTGGGATCCTTGTCCCTTTCTTCAGTCCAGTTGTATTTCTTTACTCTCTTCTTAGCAGCACCTGACGAAAGGAACAAGGATCCCAGAAACGTTGTGTGGTATTTATATGACCCTTTTCTGTCTGTATTGGATATCTTTGTTATTCGTTATTTTCAATCAGTCGTAATTTTTTTTCCTTTTAATATCGAAGGTTGTTTTTTGGAAATAGTAAATTTATTATACCTGTCATTATTAATACTAAATGAATGATTGCGAAAGTTAATATTGAGAAATATTACAGAATGTTCGATGCAGTAAATCTGTGATAACTGACTCGAGAAAGAAAAACAATAACTACAGTCGTTAAATTTAATTTCTTCTTATCGTATCGTGAGTCAGTTGTTACGTCGAACTGGAATTTTTTTTATTTTATTTCCTCCGCAATTTCTTGCGTAACTCTGTCTCTGAATATTTTACTTTTTTTTGTCGTTTATTAATACTGTCCCTTTTTCACTTTTCTTGTTGTTTCCCATTTTATATAACTGTTCTATTTCTCGAAACAGAATATAACACGTCTGTATGAAATGTAATAACTGGATGAAATTGTTTTTGTCTGATTTTGGCTATTTCATCCAGTTATTCTGTTCTGTTTTTCTTTGAGTTCAATTTTCACTTTTTATTTTTCCTCCCTTCCGTTTTTTCATATTTTCCCAGTATTTCTTTAGCTTTTCCTCTTTCTTCTCTTTTTCTTGTGACTTCTTTAGCATTTTATGCCCTTTTTTTATTTGTTCCATCTTTATCTCGCCCTAATTTAGAATTTCATACTTATTTCTCTCTTCTTTCCTTTTTCTTCATGTCCTTTATTTATTGTTCCTTTCCATTTTTTGTGTTTTTTTTATATTTGAGCTTTTTTATTATCTTATAAAAATTTTTATTTGAACTTGTTTCATATTTTATTCTCATATATTTCTTTTCTGTGTTTATTTTTTATTTTGAACATTTCTTTTGCCTGATTGCTCAAAAGATTTCCTCCCGTGTCTCGCAAAAATCTGAAAGTCTGTCCTTACGTATTTCATGTTTCTTCTCTCCTTAGTATCAATGGTTCCGTTAAATATGCACTGATGATTGTGTTCAGTTTAATTACCTTATTTGGAGAGGTATAACGCAGTTTTAAGACGTCACCGCCCTGTAAAAATATTCTTCTCTTCCAAATTTTTTTTGTTTATTTGTTATTTATTTTCTTCTTCAAGCCGTACTGAAATGCTTTTTTTTCTCTTTGTTTCAGGTAAGTCTTTCAACATTCATTTCCTTCGTCTGGAAACTTGTGTAAGTACAAAGTCTTGGTGTTTCATGTAGGATTGCTCTTCTGTTCCTTATTATTCCCCTCATTTTTTGGCTTGTATTACTCAGGTCCCTATTATTCTCTCTGTTGTTTGGAAGATTTCAACTTCTTGTTCTCCACTTTCCTTCTGTTTTCACCGTCTGATCTGCAAAAATCAAGTTATTCTCTATCAAGTCCTTGTCAAATGGTTGCATGGGGCGAGTAGTACGCGGACTAATTATCAGGGTATATAAGAGATAACTATTGTAAGAAAATATTTAAATAGGAAAAATACATTTTATGATTGTTTAGGAAAAAGTAGAAAGATAATTTATTATAATCATATTAACATTTTACGTGATATGCTGCTTCTTATGTGACGTCATATTACTCTCACACAAAACAACAACGCAGAAAAATAAAAATAAAACATCTGCGTGCAACTACTTTCACTCAGTAGAGAAGTACCTGCAACCATTGTGACGTAGGTCTTGAAGTACGCAGCTGCCTGTCCGGCTACACCAGTAAGCGCCTGGTTCACATTGAGCAACAGTATGGTCTTCCTAGTAGCAGGAGCCGTGGTGTGTGTTTCAGCGTTATGGAGCGGATTCTTGAGACAGGTTTTTTTTTCCAAGAGCCGTGAGATTTACGATTTAAAGTGGAACAGTTGAGAAAAAAAGCGGACTCAATCGCAGAGAGAGCGAAATATCGTGTAGCGATAAATTATCTTGCTCATTAGGCTCGCAGCCAACTGGAAAGAAGGAAGAGGAGGAGGACCTTGGTCGGCCACATCTGCATCTCAAGGATCGGCTCCGGTCTGCTGGACCGTGCCATCCTCAGTGGTCACATCTACGCTGCTAGTTGCTCGATGAAGGCCAACACTAATTGTCTACATCGTCACTGGACTCGTGTAGAGATCACGATGACTTGTCATTAGACTGGACTGAGAAATGACCTCTCCGACTCTGCGAGTCTCGTACTGAATGATCCAAGACATAATGTCAGAGGCTACTCTAGATGCTGACTTGTTTCTGGTCTCGATTCTTCAGTCCAGACTCGAGCCTCGTCATTAGAAGGCATAGTCATCGATCACAAACAGACTGGAACTGACGGTTCAGATCATCGCCGAACATGACGAGTCTCTTTCATGCTGTGGATTTCTAAGGGACCACCTGGCAATGTTCCCCAGGAATCTTGGCGCCCGGCTTCGATCCTAAACTCCGTAGCGCCGTAATTGTCCTCGACAACGACGACATCTCAATCAACAAGCAACCCAGTTCTGCCTAAAAGCATCAGCCCCCATCATTAGCACTCTGGTGCCTCTGCGTTAAGTTTCTTACCACTTGTCAGAGGAAGTACAGAATTGATGGAACTCGAAAACAGAAATCTTTCGAGTACTGGAATAGGAAGACAGCTTAATTATATTATCTGGAGCAGCTGTCTATTATCAATAGAACGGATGAACCTTGCTGTTGGTATGAATCTTATGACATGAGGAGGAAGATCGTAATTATGGGAGGCGCTACCCAGATTGTAGTTCTCAGCAATCATTCGGACAACTGTAGGACGAAGGTTTTCCCGGCGTAAAAACTGGATAAAGGCTTCTCGGGATTCCAGCCGGGTAAACTCGTCGATAACACGCAGCTTTTCGATGTCATTCAGCGTCATCATCTTCTGGTGAATATGCCATTGTAACGTCGCGTGTTATCGACGAGTTTACCCGGCTGGAATCCCGAGAAGGTTTTTTTTCCACAGTCTGACAACTGCCAGCCGGAGACGTAGTTTCCCAGGATTTCAACAGTTTCATGACTCCGCGTTGTCAAGATGTAGCGACCATTCTTCAAAGTGGCGTGTTTAATGGTTGAAAACAGTTTGCACAAGCAAACAGCTTCTGAGCCTGCTGAAATAGATGACTAAGTGAACAACAAGGTGAATCAATACTTGACTATTAAGTCCGCGAACTGGAGCCACACTCGAGTCATGAACGATGATGCCTCTATAACTATAGGTATAATGTGAGAATTCCTATGAGTGGTGAGTGGAGTACTGTTGTCGATGTTGGTAAAAACAAAGACTTCCGTACTGGTCCAAAGAGTCCAGTTGAGTGGAAGGAGATGCAACCCGTGTGAAAATCTTGTGTCTACTAGTATTACAGTAGAAGTGAGTAGGAAGTGCTAGTTGATGACTTCGAGGAAGATAAGCGAGTGAGTGGCAGCTAGACGATCCGTGAAATGGAAGAGTCTGAGCCAGGGTTAACTCGGAGACACTTGACTCGTCCATCCTCAAGGCTCAAGGTCCACATCCACGCGTCACCAACATTTACGAGCATTGACTTTGAAGAATTCGGAAAAGGAATTTCTGTTTGACGACGATAATAAATTATAATGTATAATGAACTGAGACGGCTTTATTGTTCCTTTCCATCAGCTGTTTTCTTTTTCTATTTATGTCTGGTCTTTGATTAAAGTCATTTTTGTCTCTTCGTTTCTGTTTGGCGATTTTCTTCTATGGATGGATAGACCGCCTATTACTATAGTCGCAGGTGAGAAAATCGGCCCTGTTGTCACATATTTATCTGGCAAAGCCATCCAAGGTCCTGCGCTGCTTAGATCGAGCTTGAGTTAACTTAATTTGATGGTGGGGATGGCTTGAACGCCCGCCGAGTCCTCTACGATAGTAGCTGTAGATGGAGTCTGCTCTGCTGTATTCTGTTTTGCTTCGAGATGACGTAACTTGATACTGTAAGGTTTTATCGCCCTATTCATAGCAGACACTCTCTCAGATAATTCCGCATCAGCAATACTGTTACTCATGATAACCTCTGTTTCTATCTCAATAACATTCCGGAATGTATTCAAACTTGTGTTTTGTATCCCACGTCTCCTGCTGTCTGTGTTGCTGTCCTTCGTTTTTCCTTCTGGCCCTTTCTGTCATTGTGTAACTATGTCAGGCTATTTCTATCCTCTCTAACCTCATTTTTCTTCTCACCTATACCGGTGTTTCCACCTCTCTCTGTCTGATCTAATCTCTGCTTTTCTCTGGTCGTCTCACCCAATTTGCCTTTCTGTGTTTCATCACTTTTACACTCTGTGTCTGCTCGTTTCTGAATTTATTGTGAGGCTCTTTCTGTTCCTCTCTGATTTCCCTATTTTTCCTTTATAATTAAACATTTTAACACTGGATGTGGCATCTAGTAGTCAATCTTTCCATTTATAGGGTTATAAGTTTCTGTATATTATTTCTGATCTTACAGTTTTATTTCCTCTCGCCGTTTTGTCTCTTTTTCACTGTAGTGATCTCGTTCTGTTTTAAAAAATTATATATAATATATATATATATAATTTTTTTATTTCTGATTCTACAATTAATCGTTTAATGATATTTATTAAAAAATATATAAAGCAATTTTATTAGGCGGAAACAGCCTATTCACGAGGTGTCAAACTGTAAAGGCTCCGGCTCTTTGTTGTGAGCATCGTCCCACGATGTCCCGCGCTGCAACCGGTGACAACAGTCAACTGCAAGCATGTCCTCTGTGCTAAAATTCTGTTGACTTATTTTAGCATCACCATTAATTCCCTCCTTTATAATACGCACAGGGTGCAAATTTATATAATTCATTTTCATCCCTCTCGTGGCAGACATCCCTGAAGGAGCAATTACTATTAATTGGCGGAGACAAACTAACTTTAATAGGCGTTGATCTTCATGTGAACAAAAATGGGCTGGGTTCTCTCTTAAATTACACTTTTGCTATAAGGGTCAGCTGAATCTTAAAATAATTCATCAAGAGTAATTCTGTATGTTCCCCAAAATAATTGTTATTCTTAGATGAACTAGGCAAGCAAAATGCTGCTGTCTCCGTGTGACTTCAAACTAGAAGTGTAAATCCCTTCCTGTGTCCGCGGTCGCCATTTCTTTCCGTACTTGATCCTCTCAGTCTTCTTGTCCACGTCTGTTCCTCTCAAGATCACAGTTTCTTTCCGCTCCTGTCCTTGACGTTTTTCTTATGGGAAGCTTTCTGATCCTCTATTAAGAGCTCAAGTAGCTTTGAAAGCATCTGCATCCACGTATCCTTTGCGGTTTTGTCCGTTAGACATGGTCTATCTTCCCACAATCCTTTACGCTCTTCTGCACGACTGTGGTCCGAGCCTCGTTATACATACCAACACTTGTCCTGTCCTCCGTGTCCTTGACGCGTAAACTGCCACAACATTACTCCTCACAGAAAATTTACGTTTGTTCTCTGGCGCGAATCCACCGGCGGCGTTCCGCAAATAGAGCGCAGCACTTGCCAACACCAGCAGCACACCACGTCGCTATGAAGAGGGCAGCCGGAGTGTCACCCGTCCTGAATCTGCCGTGAAAGGAACGTCGTTGCTGTGAACCAGACTCGGCAAGGACGCGCCGTGAAGGTTTTGACACATTCCATCGCGGTTACTCAATCCTGCCAGGAGCGTCCCGCTAGTTATTTGACGTCGGCTCTGTGTCGTCCTTGTGGGTCGCTCTTTTATGCGTGTCAAGGCAACTTCTTCCTGTGGATGACAGCGGAATCTAGCACACAAACACTGCCACGTCTCTCCTGCGGACCATCGTGTCCCTTACATCACAACTCTTTTTCCACTGCCCTTCAGGACCGTATCTCGGGTCCCCCCTCAAGTGCAGGAGTTGACAGTAGCAGCTGCCAACGCCAACAAGACACGTCGTTCGTGGTTGCGCATGAAGACAGTTCGCAAACTCAATTACCAAGTGCTCATGGTGGCGAATTACTCACGAACGTTTAAACTGTATTTGTTACTGTTCTAGGACGATATCCCCTATTACTAGCACAAGGAATACATCGTTGGGACGTGGACGATGAGGTTTTCTGTACCTATTACGAAATTTCTCCGTTCAATCTCAAATACCCCCTGTTACCTTCGCAACTCAGTTATCCACAAAGATCTTGAATTTCCCCTAATTCATAAATCTACGAAGTCCCTAATAAATAGCTCCATCAACCATCCAAATCCGACCATTGAGCTCTTCTACAGTAACTCGCCCCCTCCTTCACAAAATCGCAGAATAATTGATATCATCCTCCCCCTAAATCACTCCGGAATTACCTAACTCTAACCCCCATCTACCAAATGGCACTACATACATCCCTAAATATCCGTTCTTCCCATCTTCCCCCATAACCTCCTTAACGCTTTTCATAAAACGAAAATGAACAGATCGATCCCATATCTCATGCCGACTAACCTTCGGTAATATTTGTAAACAATTAAGTCGGTTTCTCTCGTCTCTAACTTGGAATGACGTGGGTCATATCCAACACCCCAAGTTTACCCCATATTGACAAAATGTAAACACCTTTATTATGTTTTATTATTTAAATAGTTACAATTTTTAATACTTTTATTATGAATTATAACAACTGTAAAGTCTCCGGACTAAGAGTTAATTTTAATTTTAAAAAAACTATTACAACAAGAAGGTCTCCCTAGTGTAGTGGTAGGTTTATTAAATGATTAAATAAAGGGATAGTTTCCAGAATTTATTAATTATTTAACTGAACATGGACAAATAAAATTAAAAATACAAATTATGCGTGTTTAGTTAGTCGGGAAAAAACAATCGGATCCCTTAATCCTAAGTTAAACCATGGTTTACGGTAATTCCCCCGGGCGCGTCAAGGATTGAGACACTTGGCAGTTACCTTGCGTGGATCTCTGGCCGTGATCTTGTGGCACCCTCGTTCTGTCAGAGTCCTCTGGATGATGCAAGTTTGGGGCTGTACGTTCGTCCCTGGCGACGGTTCGTCGAGGAGTCTCTGTATACTTTCTTAACAGCCCCTTCGCTGGATGTGAAATATCGATGTTCTCGACAAATTTTGGATCGATCTTTCCTGAACCAAGAAATGTGATTGATTCAGGCAGTCACGTGTTAATTCAATTTCTGGGATTTTTGGAGAGACGTTTCCCACGGTGCGACAATCGAGGTAACTTCCGAGGGTCAGCATCCTACGTGCCTGCGTCCAGACCGAACGGATTATCTATCCGCCACGGCAGCGCCTGGTCAAATTGCAACTTACCAAGCTCTCAACCCTTGTTAATATCTAATTACATTAAAATAATATATATACCAATTAAAAAACTATCGCGTTACACTAGTGCAGTTTGGTTCCACGAGGATGACGTAGGCAATGACGTGCTGAACAAGTTCGCTAATGTACATTGTCAGTCTGAAAGGTCAATCTCTGCGTACTTAGTACTGTTCTGGGTACGACTCGGTAATTGCAGTAGCAAACACGCACGCACAATGACGTAGACGACGGAGAGTCCGCGCTCTCAAGTGTCATAGAGCAATTCTGAGAGTTTCTGTCGCACGTGTGGTCATTGAAACCCAAAAGACGTAGATGAACTCATTTCGCACAACTATTTTGTAATGTGACAATGGTATGGAAATATTTGACCGGTTTTACCATTCTCTAGAAGCACGGCGACAGATTAAGAATCAAGAACGGGTCACACGACTAGAATAAATTCTAATTATCGTTCATGAGTGTAACGACTTCATGATTTTGACTGGACATCGCAACATTTAATCTACATTAAAAACAATAGTTTATTTTACTTGCATCTATCATTCATATAACGCCAAATCATATCAGTGACTGATTTGTGGACGTTTCAGTTCAGCTAGTTTTATATTACAATATATGTTTATTTGTTCGCGTGATGTTGATCCTTTCCCGCAGCTGCATCGTCGTAATCCAGTGCTCTTTCTTGTTTGTCCTCAGCGTTTGCCGTGTCTCGCCCACGCCTTCGGTTCTGGTTCTCGGCCAAAGGTTCTCTTTCTCTGTCGCTGATCCTGGTCAAGGATCCCACAAATAAATGTAGCTAATCCCTCGGCTCTCTCGGTCTTGAACATGCCACAATGATGAAGGTGTTGGCCCTTATACTTAGCTTACTTCACTTCATCCTTCCTCGAATCCCTGCTCTCGGCCAGATTTTTGGTACGTTTCACGATTTGCAAACGCTGTCATCATCATGACGGCTGCTCTTGTCTGAGAATCTTCAACTATTCTTTTTCTCCCGCCTTGTCTTTTACCTTTAACTTTTCTTCCTGTATTTTCTCAACGTAATAACGACCGTTTTCTATACCAGCAAAATCCCTAGCATTTTTCCACATGTTTCCCATATCACTAATTCTTTCAAAATTGCCTTACTACTTGGTAACTTCCCACGATAATTCCCCTAGTATTTCTCATATCCATTTCCATTATGGTTTCATTTATTAATTTGTAACCTTATATATTGTTTTTCTTCAACATTATTTTCCATACGTTATTGGTTAATATTTCCGTCCATTTTCCATCCTCGGGCTGTTGGTTTTCCCCTACCATGTCTCCTCTCTACTTCTCTCTTCTCTTCCTCACACTTAACATTTTTCTATTCATTTTATCTTGCTATTTCCTCCCCATTTTACATTTATTTTACCACCTTTTATAATTTTCGCTGTAGATTTGTTACTTTTTCTGCCACCTTTTTTCACTTATTGTCCCCAAAATTCTTTGCGTTCCATTTCGCCTTATTTCTCCTTGTCTCCTTTTTGCTGTTGACTTTTTGCTGTTGACTTTTCCACTGCCTATGTCATATATTTTCCCACTATTCATGTCACCCGTTTTCCCTTCCCACTTTCTTTCGCCCATCTTCACTCATGTGTTCTATCTTCCATAGTGTCTAGTCTTATTTTCTTGCTCTTCTTCCGTATACACAACGGCATGGCTCGAATCCACTAATTACTGACTTCTGGGTTTCCCCAAATTCCTCCAGGGAAGAAATTGGCCAGAGAGGTCTCGCAGGCTGACGCTGCGATAGTACACAAAAGGAAACAAAGTAAAAACTAGCGCATCACACAATTACTCATTACGTAATCATTCCCCATTCCTTTGTTTTATCGCAGTTAATCTTCTTTCTCGTGGCGAGAGACAATAGAAGAGAAGATCTCACTTATCTCTCTGCTTATTCGCTCTGGAAAACAAACCGGGTTATCGGGGCAAAGACAGAGAGAGACAGAAGCTGATTTTGCAATAAAACGGCAGGAGGTAAAGGTGAAAAAAATACGAATATATGAATTAATTTAATTTATGTAGTTTAAAGTTTTAAATTTAACGTCTGTTTTGAATTTATAAAAATAATTTATGACCTTATACAGACACTTTTTATTTTTTATTTTATGACGACGTTTCGATACCTTTTTGTATCTTATTCAGGTATTGACCAAATTAACACAAGCTTGTTACCGTCAAGTGAATAGTCTGCCTCGGATCCCCTGTCAAAACTGTGTAAATTTAATAACTTGTTTCGTTTAGTTGTGTTAATTTGGTCAATTCCTGAAGAAGATACAAAAAGGTATCAAAACGTCGTCATAATATAAAAAAATAAAAGGTGCCTGTATAAGGTAATAAATTATTTTTATAATGTATGTAGTGGCGGATGTAGACCGTCAACGAAATATGTTTTTCCTTGTTCTTGATACTGCATGGAGATTTTGAAAATACTCGGTAGAACCCAGTAGAGGTTTTACTCTTTCCCACCTCACAAGTGATGATTAGTTGCATGCGAAATTGAGGCTGAATAGTGACAAAGGGCACGAGGTCTCGAGGGACTGCAGTCCGTTTGTACCGAGCAAATCTTTGCGCAGTTATCAGCAAGCGGAGAATTACCAGGCACAGATAGAGACACACAGAGGACAAACAGGGCATGAAACAACAACAAAAGGCTAAACTAATCACGCAACTTAACGTAGGGCAGCAACAATGTTGAGAAAGAGGGAAGGCAGAGGGGCAGCAAGTCAAATATACGGAAAAGTGGAATTATGTGATTAAAAAAACAATGAAAAACCAAGTTGAAAGTGACTGCTCGGAGATGAGAAGAGCTTGAGAGTGATGACAGTTCACGAATTGGGTTTTTGAAATGAAACGAAGAGTGTTCAAGAGGGGAAAAAATGATTACCAAGAACTGAGCAATAAAACAAGGGAACAAAATAGAGGAAGAGACTGTGTTATGTAAACAACTGTAACTATGCAATTTTGATATATTATTTGAAGACAAATTTGATTCAGCAATGAGGTCTGAAACGTACAGAACAAAGGCATGCGGTATTCATCATCATTGACAGGACACAACAACATCTACAGGAATATGTTTCCATGTTACAGTATAATCAATTTTCTCCCTATTACCTAAAAAATCTTTGAGCTCCAAATATACAAAATAAACAGTATATAAATTTGTTAAAGAGTAAGTGCATTCAATAATAAATAATAAAATATTAGGAGTCGAGTTTTCAGGTATTTTGCCTCATAATATTGATATTAATATGGTCACACAATCCATCAGAAGCTTGCTACAAAATATTTAATATTTAAAAATTAAATCTCCCAACATAACGGAGTCTAAATAAAATCCTATAAGGCGAGGGATACGAAGAAATTCCCAAAGTATGTAGAGAAATAAACATAAGATGTGAATTATATAGTTAAAAAAATTAAGGTTCGAAATTATGGAAGAGGAATTTGATAGTGGACAGATATGAACAATAAAAAAAGGGCGAGAGAAATACACGTGACTGCAAGAAGGAAACGGAGAAATAAAAAGGAATAGGCATCTAAATAAAAATTCAGTGTTG
This sequence comes from Zhengitettix transpicula, assembly GCA_037074705.1. Taxonomy (NCBI): domain Eukaryota; kingdom Metazoa; phylum Arthropoda; class Insecta; order Orthoptera; family Tetrigidae; genus Zhengitettix; species Zhengitettix transpicula. Next base: position 74,642,298 of record CM073593.1, read on the forward strand.
AAAGAAGGGAAGAAGAGTAATAAAAAAAATCACTGCAGTTGAAAAATAGAGTCTGAAAAGTTTTGGTGAAAATTTGGTTGAAAGTGAGGAACAGCACATTGAAAAATAAATTGAGGTAAATAAAATTAATCAGATTGGTTAAGAAATTAGTTGGGTAAAGGATGAAGAGAAATTATAACAGGAATTGTAAGTAAACTGTTACTGTTAAAATTCGATTACAACATAACGAATGAAAAAATTTGGAAAAGGTGCTAGATAATAAGAAATGAAAAGGTAGTAAGATAAGTTTGTGGAAAAGGGTAGGTATTGAAGGCAAGTAAAACATACTGGTATCGAACATGTCCGGAAAATACTGAAGGTTAAGTGTTGATATTTAAATTTGTTATATTCTATTCAGTCGTAATCCAGAGAAAACAAAAATTAATATACAGACGCTAGAAGTCAATAAAGATAATTTATTGTGCTTATAAGACCTTGGAACATTAAAGCACTTATGGATTGTTTATGAGGTCAGAGGGAAGTTCTTCCTGACAGGTGACGAGGCAACGGGAGTGATACAATACCGTGGTCGTTGGATGGAATATGGATTCGGCGAGGCAAATCGACATGGAAGAGAAAAAGGTGGAAAATTCGCGATTGCAGTGTTGACACTTTCTTGATCGCTTAGAGAGAGAGAGAGAAGAGAGAGAGAGCCAAGGCCAGAGATAAGGCAGGTGGGCGGGTAAGGAAAAACTTTCCACTTGGCTCTCGCACTTTTAACCTTCCTTTTATATTTCCTCATTTTGTCCTCATATTTAACACCGTCGCCATTTTATATTATTCCTACTTGATCATCACTTCCTTCTCTCTTGATCTTCGCCAGAACTGCCAACTAAACAATTTTTTATTATTATGGATGAACAAGATGGCGGTGAAGGAAGTTGCAAATGCGTCGAGTTGCAAATACAGGGTGTCACAAAAGTCAAGTCTTATTTAGGGGGAAATTATGAGAATACGGGGGAAAAAATCCAAACGAAGGGGCTTGAGACCAGTATTGTGCAATGATAAATGTGGAGGGATTAAGCTGAGAATTAAATAGCAATAAAAGCCTTGCGATGGAAAGAAATGTAGAGGCAACGGTACCGAGAGATCCGTTATATAGTCAGAAATATTGAATAAATTTATTTTGAGCATCAATCTTCGATACCAGGAGCGTAAGAGCATCGAGAATCCTGAACACTTCATTACGAGTGAATGTTGAGGAAAGGGGAATTTATAAATCCTGAGAAGGAACTTCAGTGGGGCCAATAAAATTTAAGTAGTATAAAATTTTATGTCTTACTGTATCAAATATATGTATTTTCAATATAAAGCATAATAATATCAATTTTACTTAGTTTAAAAACGTGTAATCTTTCTATGAGGGTAAACTTTCGTGGGGAGATATTCTGGATTTAAATTTAGTGGTAAATATAAATAAATATTGTAATAGCAAGTTTATATGTTTATAACTTATCTGTGAATGTCCAGGATGTTCCCGTAGAAATTCTATCTTGGGTTTCACTCTACTTTCTTAAAGAAAATCATGGTATTCTGCTTTTCACAGTCACTTCTCTTCACGGCTCTTATAATTTCTTCGTATTAATTGAGCTCAACTTGTTACTTATTTCCCCAGGTCCACTCACGACGGTCCATAACCAGCTGTTAGATGTGTTCGCGTCTTTGTGCCCTCTAATTTGGAAAACTTCCCATTGCCGGACATCAGGCCCATCCATTTTTGGCCGCTGTCACTCATCCTCAGCCCCTGACGATCCTGCACTGCTTTTCGTCTCGTTCCAAGTGTTTAGAAGTACCCCGACAAAAGCATTCAGTTTTTCCAAGTGGTTCAGATACAAAATTTTTGTCTTATTCCCGAGGGTAATCATGTCACATGCTTCTTTGGCGATTCTCCCCCGCAATTTTTCTACTTGATGGCTCGACTCCTACGTTTCTTTTCCTCCCTCTTTTATTTTCTTTTTATTCTTGTGTGTGTGTGTGACCTTTCGCCCAGTAATAAAACGGAAGCGACGGTCGTAAAGTTGAGCCTGGCCTTGGTCTCGTCGTTGCCGAGCAACCAGCTTCTTCCCCTCCTACCTCCCCCGGTCATTCAGTATCCCTCAAACACACAAATATATTAGTGTTGTGCAACTCTACACTCCTCGTGTTTCTCCAAAGCGTTTACAATTAGTCTATAAATAAACGCCAGTTAGGTCTAAAATACGTGCTTTGCGCCACCAACCCTTAGAATAATTTGCTTTTAAAATTATGAGAATCTATTTTGTATATTAACATATATTTTAGTTTCATTATCACATACCAATTGACTTTACTGATTTGTTGCAGGTGAGGAAAGAGGAGCGATCGAACTATCCTGCTCGTGTACCTTGGTGACGTAAGCATTCACCATCATCACTCTCATATGCTCTGACAATAGAGACGCTACTCTCAAAGCGCAGTAACTTTATTCAGGAACTCAGCAGTTCTTTATTGCATTAGATTAGGTCTATATTAATCCCATTAGCTATTCAGCTGATGAAATGGGATATGACGTCATAAAACTAACAGTTCAAAAAGTGTTACGCTACTCCGTCGAACCAATATAATTCACGAATATACAATTGGATAACTAAAAATACGAGCAAGACAAGTCGAGGCTGACAGTTAAGTTTATTCATGTGTTGGACGAGTGAGAATTTTTTATTCAAAAATATTCCACAGAAAAGGGGATGCCGGCTAGGGAGAAGTTTAAATGTCAGGGTAAGCAAGGACGGAATATTAAGTGCTTCGGTTAGTTTATCCTGGAGGTTTATACGTATAAATATCACCGCTAATGACGCTGCTGATTGTTTTGCCGAGTCGCTGTCCCACTTGTGAAGATCCGCTAATAGCTTTACAGAGAGACGCCAAGCAAACAACAGAGTTTCCACAAAACTTTGCTGCCGGCAAGGTCGTCCATCCATCATCGTTGCCTTCCATTGCAATCACATAAACTTTACGATCGGTTTCGCAAAAAAAAAAGAAAAGAGGTGTTATTTAGAGTTTCTTAGTCTTCGGGTGTTTCCGTTCAACTTCGCCCTTCCTCGGTGACAATGCGAACCTTCGCCGAATTTCCATAACATTTCAACATATAATAAACTATGTATTAAAATATATAAAAATGGTACAGTAAAGTAAATAAAAGATTCTCTTAGATTGTGATAAAAAAAATGCAAGGAAATAACATTTTAGACTAAGCTACTGTTGATTTGACAATGGCTTCTTCAAGAATGGACCACTCGGGGAAAAAATTATCTTTTACCATCAGTAGGGGTCCAATAGAACTATTTTATCTCTAAAGGACCATCGAAATTGCTTCTCTGTTCTTAATATTCCAGTTTATATTAGCAATGGTTATTCACTGGATATATCATGGCGCCAATTTATAAAAAAGGATAATCATTGTAATAATTTTCCAAAATTATTTAATTTAGAATTTAGCCAGGAGCTTTCGGCAATTTTTTATAGTCATATGTTATTATATAATGAAAGAATTGAAATTGATGAGACTGTGGCAAATACCCGATAGCTTCAGACTAAATTCTAAGTTAAATAATTACTTTATAAATTTCGCACAAAATATACTTTATCATTGCTTTAAGATGACTAAGACTGTCAATAGCTGAGACTTACTGGAACATCGGGACGTGCATGAATAATGAGGTATATTTAATGCGAAATTCTTGTGGAAGTTTATGGTGTTTATCATTCAAATAAATCTTATACACAAGTTTTTATTACCGTTTTATTGATTTAACAAATTAAATAATTTTTGGAAAATTATAAAGTTTTTTCATTTTATGAAAACCATTGGGATAAAGAATTTATTCCCTATATTTTTATATAATTTTTTAGTCACGTCGTAGCCTTTACCATCGTCTCTGCCCGGTGCTTCCATCGTACTAATTTGTCTCTTTCAATCGTATGCACGCGCCTGTGTTTGTGATTTTTATTGGTCACGTGACGTGTTTCAGTCACGAGGCTCCCAAGTATTGACCTCCGCTTTCTAAAACGGGACAATCAATCGCAGATGTGGCGTCACCGACCTTTTGAACGTAGTAGCAGGAGAATACCTTGCCCGCGGTGACGTAGCCGATGACTTTTGGACAGGCGTACCTGTTTGAGTTGCAGGAAGGTCTCCCTAATAACAATGGCGGCCATCGTCTGAGTCCGTCTGTGTTGGGAGTGCGTGTGGAAATCATTAAAATACTATTTTTTTAAAAATGGTAAAAGATGCTGGAAGAATATCACGCGTCTCCGTTGACGTGTTTCTGATGAGTGCGGGGTATAAAATAAATACTGACATTAACTTTAATAATCCAAAGAGAAAAATGGTCCTAGGAACATCCAGAAATAAAGAGATTAGCATCGTAATTTCAACAAATTTCATTCAAGCAACCATTATATTCTGTTATAATTATCACTAAACATTCCAAAGCTGCGTTTACATAATCTCTGAAATATCCGTACCCAGAGATAGTGAGCTATGTCTGGGAGGTCTCCCTTGTAATTGTGATTTAGAGAGTCTCGTCACGCAGCTGGGGGAAAACCAACAGGTTGTGTTCGTGTCGGTGCCCCGTTCAAATACCGATGGACGTCGTCATTTCTCTTCGTCCTCAAAATAATTATAATTTCTGGTGCTTCCGTGACGTTATTGACCACTCAGGACGAATGAATTAATTTAGTTTACCGGTATCAAGTTTCCAACTCAGTGGCAGTTTCGGAAAATTTGTGAGAGAATTTATTGAATACCAAAAACAACATATGACGTAATATTAGTACAACTAAATTAAGAAAACAAGGAAAGAAAGAAGGGATTATGGCTTCACTGTGTCTAGTTATCACTACTGTTAAAATGTATATTGAAATAAACACCTAGATAGGTTTAATTAATGAATCAATTAACAACATTTACTAAGCTTTAAAAGAAATTTATTATTGTTGATAAATTATACAATGTACAAAACCTATTTTTCATGTGAATTTCATTCATTATAAAAAACAAATACTTTAATTTTCATTTATTAATTCGTGGCATTTATGAACATACAGTTCTTATATCATTACAATCAAATTCGTCGAATCTCTTATGTCAGGGCCATAACTGGGTTTGATAATTAGAACAAAATCAATGTGTAAACTGACAATTAACAATTCAAAATATAAAAAGTTTACCTAAAACAATATGAAAATAAGTGAAAAGAAAGCTGAACGAAATCTGAATATACCTTTTTAATTATCGTTTACAAATTTATCAAAGTTTTGGTTACTCACGGATCGTCTGTCTGGTACCAGATCTCTGTCTTGTATCTTGATGACTAACACACTAAAAGGCCATTTTTAGTTACACTGTCTCTACTTCATTGCAATTTTAACACACACGCTAGAATTTCTCGTCCTCCGCTATCTGGAACCTCGGATGAGCCGCCCCCTTTGGTCTGCTAGTGGTTGTCTGTCCCCTCTATGCAATAATTGTTCAATCAGTGTGAAGCAACTAATTGGTTCACCGTGTGCAAATTATTAAATAAATCTCTCCGTAAAATATTTGCTTGCTTTCATGTAGAAACACAGGATCTCGCCATTCGTCCTTTATATCTGCAAACTTTACTGTTCGTTGCTGTAGGTGAATTGAACTATATTATCGCCACGTCGACTTTTAACAGTTTCATCTCTCGTACGCAGAATTTTGACTCCTTCACCTTTAAATCGCCAATTCCAGGCGTTTAGATCATCAGACTGTTACGTTTGAACTGTTCCGTTTCTCGCAGCAGACTGGCTCTCCAAGTGCATACTGAGTTTTAGCGCGCGCGGTCTTCATTGTTGAACAAAGGAAAAACCCGTCTTCATTGTCGCCTTTACGTATTCGTACCGCTAACAATTTAATTATATTAAAAACAATTTATGGCATTACAATATTTTTTCACAGATGATGTTCAAACGTTATACCTAAATAGCAAATGCCTGAATAAAGTCAGTGTCTTTCGTGTTTTTCTCTTCACCGTTCTATTCTTCATCTTTTCCTCCAATATTTGAATCGCTCACATTCTTCAACACCGTTTTTTTTTACCCTCTTCTGTCTACAAATTTATTATTTTCCTATTTCTGTATCCTTTCCGACATTGTTCCCCTATTCGTATACCGCAGTCAACACTGGAGTACTCTGAAATCAGCCTGAATAAGTGACTGAGTGAGATGGATATGCGTGTCTCTCCGATACAATCGTGACAGCAATCGTAGGAGATGACGTACACAGTGAGTTGTCTGCAAGTAATTCCAAAAATAAAGACGAAGACATTTTTTTCGCTCCTTCGAGGGTGGTGCAATCGTAAGAAATAAAAAGAGGATGTTACACCTATTATCAACGCTATAGTGTAATAAGCTTTGAAGGGATAAATCAGGTAAAAAAAACTCATTTCTTATATAATTTTATAACAGAAATGTTTGAAGTTTTCATTGAAGCAGTCCTGAGATGTTGGGCCGTGCACCAGAGACGTGACCTTTTGTTTCCAAAAGTCATTTCTTTCGAAAATAAATACGTATTAAATTTGAAATTCACCTCTCCAACTCGCTTTTGGAGGGTGTGCTGTTTGTTTTGTTGAGGCTCTCCTGAAGCAGGGAGCAGCGCAAGTAATCGTGATGGCGCACACGTTGACGGCTCAGGACGCTGAAACTGACTCGTCATCACCCCGATTAACATCCACCTGTCTCATTGCGCTTTCCATCTCCACTAACTTTAACTCATTTCTCTGGCTGTTCTCTAAAAAAAATTCCTCAAAGTCCCAATGCTCCTCTGTCCCTCACCAAGGAAGGTTGCTGATGAACACTCCCAGGTCGTCCGATGGAATACTAGCCGGATAATGTCCTTGCTTTTACTTAGTCACGAATTGTATGCCTTCAGAAAACTTCTCTCTTTTATTTTGACTATCTATTTGTGTTTTTTCTCTGCGGCACGTTCAATGTCTGGCGTCTGATCATCAGCCTCTGTCTCCGTCTTGCTTGCCTTGGGGTTCAGGACTAACCATCAAGCGTCCGAATACTTTTCCCAAATATATTTAATCCATTAAATTTAAATAAATCAACTCTGTAAGTATCACTCGTTACAATTGTGACAGGGGGGGGGGGAATCCGGAACAGGGTGGAAGAGGAGTCATTAACCTAACTCACTGGTTATTGAATGTAGTAAAGAGAGTTTGGAAATCTGTGATCTGAAGAGCATTATCGAAAGTCAGTAGACAGACGACCCAAAAAATAAAATGGCGTCACGTCTATGTATACGACGAGACTGATGATAAAATGACAGTGGCCTAGGTGTCGGACGAGACTGAGACACTCTGATGGTTAAAGTGAGACTGCCACGGCTGTAAGACGAGTCTGGTGATAAAAAGAAAATTTCGGCCGGCCGATGAGTAAGGGAGGTCACGTAACAAAGCAAAATGGCGTCTGGCGTAGGTGTAAGGACTCCTTGCGGCCGAGCAGTCTCGTGGGTCAAAATCTAAATAAAGCATCAGCTGGCACGCGACTCGGGGGGGTACTTCCGCAAATTTCCTCGTGACGTCACGTGCACGCCAGTCACGGGATTCGGAGAACATGAAAGAACAAAGAAAGAAAAGCCGAGGGCGAATGGCCAACGCGGAAACACACGTATGCTAACTATAGGAATAGTGGAATAGCCTACATCGACAGACATTCCACGAACTTAATTGTCAGGTTTGACTGTACCTGGAAGAAGTCTTCCTCAGCTCTACAGTGACGTCACGCACGAGAGAGAGTTCAGTCAATAGCTACAAAGGAAAAGAGGAGTTTGAAAGGAAGCGTAATTAATTTGCAACGAAGCAGAGCAACTTTCCACTGTTCAGTTCACTTGAATTTGTTCAACTGTTACTTTAACCGGGCTGACCCTTGTAGCTAGGAACCGCTGCCGAGTGGTTATCGAATCCACGGAGTCGTACGTGATGACGTCACCGCCAGATCATGTGAGGTTGTATACGATTACTGTAAGTTCTTTTGTTACGCTGATAGTGGCTTGCAGATCGAATTCGCTCCACTAGACATCAACAGCCAAACAACACTAAAGTGAGATTCGGATGTTTTTCGTGAATGTGAGTCGGTGAGGAAGATTACGCCGCCGAGCCAAAGATAGGCGAGTAGCCCGCCATTGTGAGACACTTTAAAGGGCACGTGCGGCCAGATCCGTCCTTGTTCTTGTTCCGGACTTAAACAGAACGGATAACGTTACCGCATACACTTAAACTTACTTGTCTCCAAACAATCTGGTGAACTGATCTGAGACTGAAAAAAAATCTCGGAAATGGATAATTTTTCTGCAATTGCAGTAAAGAGGTGGGAGAAGAACTGAAGAGTTATAATAATAAAGAAACAAAACTTTATAAAAACAAATGCATATTTACAAAACGGAATTAGTTACTTTGATCCTTTCTTCCTTGTAATGAGTTAAACTACGACTACCAGTTGTGTGTGTGGAGACCCTCTACTCCTGATTGGCTCCTAAGGCTGCACAATCTTGAGTGCTTTTACGTCTCCTTCACCACAGAGAGACGGAGAGAGAGAGAGAGAGATGGAGACAGGCGCCGAGGATTTAATGTCTCACGCGGCGCCACGACGCCCTGACGTCATCGATCGTCCGGATTACGTGACGTCACACACAGGAGCGGGTGATTGGACAGTCTGTCTCTCTCGGTACACAGGCGTGACAATTAAAACTCGGCCGCGTTGCAGAATATTCTGAAAGTCGGTCACATTTAGGAGTGAACGACCGGAGACAGATTTGATGTGGTCGCATAAGCATAAGGGAACACACTCACGGGAATCCGTATTACTGTTAGTGAGGACACGTTCCCGGTCGAACGTGACCTACGCCGCCTCGGTTAGGTTGACAACGAAGTCCGCGAACTGAGGCTCGGTCTGAGGATGGCCATGTGGGACTGACGTAGGGTTACTTTGGCTCGCGGTCGCGGTTATTTTGGCCGAGGCAAGCAGTTCACCGGACTCCCGACACAAATAGCTGACACACAGGTTAAGCATAAGCGAAGTGGTTGGGTTCAACCGAGTAGGTCCGTGGACAGTCCACTCTCCACGCTCCTCTTCTAAATTCCGTCCCTAGCGTTCACTAGTTCGGCTGCAAATCGGATAATCCTCCACCGGAAACAGTAGTAATTCTCTCAATTAGATACATCGTTGCCATTAAGTCCGAAGAAACGTCAGGCTCGTGACTGCGGAAGAAACAGCACACTTGCTAGTTGCGACGACGTAACTGTTCGTTGATGATTTCCCATAGATGGTAGTTGAATAGCTAGCATAGGTACAGTGGTCCGTGGCGCATCGTTGATAGCTCATGGTTGGCTTTCCATACAGGTTCTTGACGTTGAAGACGGACATCCTATGCGTGTAAAAAATATTATTATGTAAGACGAAGCTATAATAAGCAGAATTATCTAGCCGAAAGTCATTTATCACCAACATGTTAATTTATTTATTAAAAATACCAAGTTTTAATTATTGGTCGTAAATAAAATGACAATTTGGAAATATTTTTTTATTATAAAGATGGTGATTAGGCAGTAGTTTGTACAAAAGGTATAATAGCTTCGTTTTTATTATATTTGGGAGAGAGTTGGCAACAGGCAGTTGCAGTTTAAAGTAAATATATATTAGTTTTAAGTTACATTTTTAATAAACGTTTTGATTACGTATCGTTGCGCCTTGGATGATAGTAATTTAACACTTGAAGATGTAACGTGATAATTTTTAATATCGCGGTTAAAAAAGAAATTGCTTTTAATAACAGTCACAGCTAATTCGCAATATTAAACTGTTCTGAGAGGTGTATGTTCCGGGGGCATACGGTAAGAGTTGTTAACTATTCCCATTGGAACAGTCGGCCAGCTGCCTCCTAAACTGGTCGGGGCACGGAGAAGAGAAATTCTGCATCTCCACAGCAAACCCCTCTCCCGCCATCGGAAGGGCGTGGGGCACGTGCCCAATGCCCGACCTACCTGATGCAGTTTTTCTAGGGGTTTGTCCTGCATTACTTTTAGGCGAATGCCCGGTAGGCTCATTAAACTACAGCCCGGAGGCCCTAGTTAACCCTTGGCTTCCTTCCTCTACCCCTCCGCATCGCCCCTTTGAAATCCTTTCCTATGGTATTAAAGGGGAGTTACCACCATGAGGATCACCCTCATGTAGCCTGTTACCCTAAAAAAAATATTAAACTAATTCGAGGGATGATTTACCTATTTAGGTATCGGTCTATGAGGGCTATTCTCTCGCAGGCAGAACCTTCAGGGAGAAACGGCGAGGGCGACCTGTGGGGATGCATTTTCTTCACTCACTTTCTGAACTAAGATTCCCACAAACCGAGGCACCTTGGCCTGTTTTGATAAGTGTATGTTACGGGGTCACAGATCCTGGACATAGGGTAAGAGTTATTCCTTGGCTAAGAGTTGTTACTTTCTCCCATTGGAACAGTCGGCCAGCTGCCTCCTAAACTGGTTGAGGCACGGAGAAGGGAATTCTGCGTCCCCACAGCAAACCCCTCTCCCTTCATCGGAAGGGTATGGGACAAGTACCCAATGCCCATCCTACCTGATGCAGGTTTTCTAGGGTTTGTCCTGCATCACTATTAGGCGAATACTGGGTAGGATCCTTAAAATCCCATCCCTGGGTCCCTAGTTAACCCTTGGCTACCTTCCTCTACCCTTCCGCATCGCTTCTTTCAAATCCCTTCCTATGCTATTAAAGTGGAGTTATCACTATGTGGATTACCCTCATGTAGCCTGTTATTCTAAAAAAAATAAAAATATTTATGAACATGAAATTGATGATAGAAAATTTTGAATTAATAGAAAGAATTTTAATTCAATTGTAATAAATTAATTAATAATTTTCTTCTGTTATATATTGACGTTCATTGTTTTGTTGTTAGCTATTTATTGTTCTTATCAGCTCTCTTTACACGAATTCGACTATTTCTCTCCAAACACTGACCGTGTATACTGGTGATATCTCTCGTTCGAGGCCGTAAGAGGCCAGTTAGCGAATTCCACGCCGCTGCAGCTGCTGGTGAAGGCCTCCGTAGTGAGTATCTATCCACCGTAGTGACGTAGAACGTGAGATGACGTAAAAGTGTGCGCTGCCTTGAATGCGGTCGTTGACCGCTGCAGGCATACACACCCCCTCCCCTCGTCCTCCCCACCCTCCTACCGCCCCCGCAGACAGCACAGTGACTCTACTTTGGCGACGAGCCAACCCCAAACCGCAAAACTTCAGCTCCATCGCCATAATTGCAATGAACTGAATATGCCGAAGGGTTCACACGAATGTGTTTATTTCCTGAGTTTGCGAAATTTGGAGACCGCAGTGCTCACTGACGCTACGTTAATGTTTACTCATAAAATAAACCGGCCTGAAACCTTATGGACCTACTCGGTCGGGCCAGAGGAGCACTTTTGCCCACTTTCATCACTTCTCATTATTCCCCTTTATTTGCATGTGCAGGGGCAAAGAGTATATTTTTGCAATGACCCATTGGTTTCGTCCATGAAGAGCGCGGTGTGGGATCAAGGTTTTTTTCTTCTGGTCGTGTCTTTTCTTAGCCATGGCAGTCGTAAATTTCGCTCCTCGAGTGTGGTGAGGGAGTGAGAGAGGGGGGGGGGGGCTGAGATCGGCGCCAGACACTAGAACCACCACGATGCTGGAAAACACAACGCAGAGAAACATGCGATCGGAGACAACTCTTGCTGCCCCAGACCTTTCTGGCTCCATTCAAACTTAGTCAACGGTTGCGAAGTAAGACGTCATGTTAGGTTAAACGAACGGGACCTTTTGTACCCGCAGTCTTCGAGTGACGCCGGCTCCTATTCCTCTCCTACTGAGTTCCGTTTTTAGTTTGCCCCTGATCTTGCTCATGGTCACGTCTTTCCGCACTTGGATCTTTACGGAGATTTCATTTTTACGTTCCACTAACATTCTAAACTAATTCCTCCACCAATGCAAATGATTTTACTACAAGGAATTGTTGAGAATTTAAATTTCGCGACAGAAACACTGGCAAAGTTATACGTGTTCTTATAGTGTCGGCTGTTTTTGTTGCCACGCTGGCAATATTACAAGATGGCGGCTGGCGTTGATAAATTTTGCTTTCGAACTCTAGGAGCGAACTGCAGGTTTTTTATTATTATTCTTAGAAACTTTTATCCCAGGATTTTATAGTTGTTATTTACAAAGTATTTACAATAAATAAGGTAAATAATTAACATGTTGGCTTGTTAAAAGTTTTAATTTAACGTCTGTTATTGTTGACCTTATACAGTCACATTTTATTTTTTATTTACATTATGACGTTTCGATACCTTTTTGTATCTTCTTCAGGTAATTTCCAAATTAACACAATAAACTATCCCGACTAAACGAAACAAGTTTTCCGAGGCACACTATTCCCTTATCGCTAACAAGATTTAAGTTTAATAACATGTTTCGTTTAGTTATACTAGTTTATTGTGTTAATTTGGAAAATACCAGAAGGTATCGAAACGTCGTCATCATATAATTAAAAAATAAAAAGTGTCTGGATAAGGTCAACAATTGTTTTATCGTGTTGGCGGAGAGTCCAGTGACTTTCCAACCCCGTGATTTTGTTGTTCTGAGGGGTTTGGGGTGGAAGATCAGATGGGAGGCGTCTGATGATTCCCGCAAAGATTTGGGGGTGTTGGAGAGAGAATGGAATAAGCGGGGTATCGCGCAGGAAGGTTATGTTGGGGTTGATGGGAAGAGAATTTGTCAGGAAGTGCCTGAGAGTTGGTGGGGAAGTATGAGGACTGTTCGGAGTTTTCGTTTCCTACGGCGGTTTGAGGGTTGGGGGGGGGATGTTGCGACCTGCAGGTGAAATGGTAAACAAGAAGAGTTTCGGTTTAATGAAACAAAATCAAGACGAATCAATAGTTTTAAAAACATCCCACCACGAGCACAATCTCCTTCGCAGAATGCATTGATCTCACATCCAATATCCAACCTCTTCAATCAGCACTCACGCATCTAGAGCATTGGTCCAAACAATGGCGAATCAGCATAAATCCCATCAAATCAGTAACCGTCCCATTCACACTAACCAAAAATCCTCCTGTGCACATCCCCCTCTATCTAAACAAAGCAGAAATACCCAAAAAACGGACTCCTCTTCGATTCAAACCTCTCCAAAGACAGAAAGTCCCCTCTCTCCGTCTACACAAAACGCCTCTCCATAATACAACCCCAAATGGGGAGCAACAGCCAAAAAAAAAACACTTAATCCTTTGCACCATCACTAACTCTCCCTGGTACTTCAGATATTCCATCATCCACCACGACATTAAACTTCCCCAAGTCCACAGATCTCTCTTCCTCGAACCTGAAAGGAAAAATCCTCTTTGAATGGTAGGGCAGTGACACGAAGAGACTTCAGCGCAAACAGGGGAAGATTAAGTTGGTCTACGGGCCCATCGTCGGAAGATCATCTTATTTTTCTCATCTTGGCTGATGATGCTTTGCCTTTTCCCTGAGCAGTGTGCTTCTTCGTTCCTTTCCCAAGACGTCACGGTAGTAATTTGCGTCCACGTGCAGTGTGTCCGCCTGAAGCATGCGACGTTGCATTTACTGTCTGTGTGAACCTGTTAGCGGAAACGATCCAGCCTTCGCTGATGTCACGAAAGGATCACGTTCGCCCAAACAGTCTGCCTGTCCACGAGTATATTGTTTGGCTTCTTTTTGCGGCCTGTAGTTTTCCTCTTTGCGGCTTTGCGTTGCGTCATGACTTGTGGCAGCTGCCGCCAATTACCGAGTCCTGAAGAGGGAGAGGATTGAGGTCAAGCAGCGCAGACGGCGCGGCGGCGGTCTTCCTGGTCTCCTGAGTCACTCTACCACATCACCTGCGTCGCCGATGAAGAATACAGGGGCGGCTAGAAATAACTGACAATTTCAGTAGGCTGAATTTCCTCAACTATAGCTGCATTTCAATTATTATTAATTACATTTGATTATCAACACGTTTACTGGTCGTCGGTCTTTTAAGTTACACGGGTAATATTCAAATCCGACTGTGACAAAAGTATGTTACAGATGAGTCGCAAACATAACACTCGAAACAGGAAAAATAAGAAATGTGAATTTTTGAAATAATCGGGGTCAATAATTACAAATGTAGGAACATATACAAAGTAAAATTGCAATGGCAAAGAATGCTACCAAGATTTTACACGCAATAATTTGGAATAAAAATTTATCAAAGGAAACAAAAATCAAAATTTATAAGAGCATAATACAGTACATTCTATGTTATGGAAGTGAAACTTGGCCCCTGAAAGAATTACAAAATTAGAACAGTAGAAATATGGACACACCTGATTGTTTTTCTCTAGTCGGCCAGGAGCGTGTTGCTGGTTCCTGGTGACTCAGGGATGATTCTTGGAATTTCAGGCGGCGCGGCGTGTGCAAGGGTTCCCTTGGGCTTCCTTCCTGCTCAGCGACACGTAGTCTCGAGTTCGGGCAATGAACTCCGGTTCATTGGTGGTGGATCTTATCAGATCTGGGTTGAGTTCTCTCTCTCTCTAGGCTGGTTACTTAACTCGTTCCATGGATATTTGGTCGGTTCTTCCCAGACTGCGATGATAGTCTCTGTGCATGGAACTCGCACAATTCTTTCTAAGTTTCGGGCTTCTATGACGAGCTACTCATTTCAGGATACTTCTCCGAGATTCGTTATAATTCTCTTCTCATTTTCGCTAACCAAACATTCTTTCTGAGATGAGATTTAGACTCTCCCTTCCTATTTTTTTTTCTCCGAAATGTGATAAAATTCAAACTCTCCTAAGCGAGCGTTTCCTCTGACCTCTACAATTTCTTACCCCACCTCTGAGGTTGAAACGGAATGACCTGACCTCTCTCCGCCAATCAATTAGTCTGTGAATTACTGTTGCAGATACTCTTTCATTTTTCAGAGGCTCTGTGTGGAGATTTTCAAAAAGCGTGTAGGAGATCAAAGTTTGTTATTTATCATAATCGTCACAGCAGAGGTCGTAGTTGTAAGGCACGTTTCTGGAACTGAAACTCTGTCCATGCACGTGACATCGGATGTTTAATTTCAAATCCTCGCATCTGCTAGAGTCTGTCTGTTACACTCGCGTCATTGAATACTTGTTGGCGTAGTTGAAGGCCAGCAACAGTACTAATAGTGGTGATAGTACAGGGAGCTATCAGTGCAAGTGTGTCAGGGATACTGTTGGATGGTTGGCTGGCAGGGTGATAAGGGACTCCACCAAGGTCGCCAACTACAACCTTCCAGTTGTAAGAAAAAACACTCCGCGTAATAAATAAACGTCACTCTCAAGGGTAAAAGAAATACATCCAAGTGAACTTGCTTGCTGCCATAACAGTACGCAGAATGGCTCGTTGAAACGTGACAATTAAGTTCGCGAACTAGCCGCTGAACCCGTCGTAACACGCAGCTGACGTGACGCTGATACACTAACGATTCAATTATTTTCGCTAACTTGTCGCACACGTCATCAGCTACGTCACTGTGCTGCTACAAAAATATCCCAGTCTTCGTAACGTCGTTTTAAATATACACATTACATATTCTACACATGTTCTGCGGAAAGTAAACATATAAAAATATATAATAACGATAAAGAAAATGCAAATGAGTTATTTAAAATTTTAATAATAAGAATAAAATATAATAACATTTAATGAAGACCTTTGCTGAAATATTTGGCGTATAATTTATTATAGCATTTCGCAGATATTTCGAGAGATGGCTTGGTCACCTTTGGACGATATTTCGATTTCAGAAACTTAATTGCGGAGTTTTCAGATTCGTAGAGCCAAAAATTTATATTAGACGGCAACAATCTTCCTCTAAGTGCGAATATATATTTTTTTATTCAAGCACGACTTTCCAAACATTAGTTATAAAAGTATATTTGTGCTGGATTTGCGACTCTTGACACTCTTTATTTATTAACCTCCAATTGAAAACCAGATTTTCAAGTTTTCTTTCCGTAACTGAAAATCGAATTCAGTTATAACTTAAATAATATATTTATTTTCAGTGACGGAGCTGATCTTTACTTATTACTGTAGCAGGAAGGTCTACCTATTTTGGCGTAGGGTTATTCTAACAGCTAGTGCCGTACTCGACGATGGTATGGAGGACGTTCGTTTCAGATTTGTAAGGAACTGTTCCCGCTAGTACGAAGCATGTGGCAGCCACTGTGACGTAGCCGGTGACGTAAGCGACCGATTCGCGTACAGCTGCGAGCCAGATCAGGTTGTAGCAGAACGTGACGACGTGACTTTGGCGACGGAAGCTAAGAAACGCCTACTCAAGTTGCAGCCACAACAACCTGTGGATGGGAACTGCAAGGAAAAATAAGACGCCGCTGGTCGAAGGGAAACTGGTAACAGAGAGAGCTGGAGCGATGTAGGTTGACCTGGCGAGGCGATCATTTATTCAGGAGGGACAAATGTCGCTGGTATCGATTCCAGCGGTTGTCTGGTTGACCCACTTCTCTCTCACAATACAAACAACAGAGCCCCCACCTTCAACAACAGGCCTCGCGCACTGAAATGAAAAGAGTCGGAAGAGTCAGTGGTCAGGAATGACAAGTTGTAGAAAACGGAACTATGCGAAGCGAAAACTCAGATCTGAAAGGAGGAGAAAACGATTGGTTGATGACAGTCTGAGGAACGAAACATAAGTGACTTCACTGATCGTGATCACGAATGTGACGATACGCGGAACTGAGTGGAAACCAGCTCAGGTTCGCAAGTTCCAAGCATACAGCTAGCAAAAAATTATTTCCAGGAAGAACGTCAATCGGCGTAAGCAACCGACGATTGACCACAGAACTCCTAGAATTGTCGAGAACAATTTGTCAAGACAAGTTGCAATGAGATGTTGATTAGTGATCAGAGAGAAATTTTTTTTATATTTTAATAAATTATTTATAACAATCTGTCATGAAAAGTGTCAGTTATTGTTTTTAACATACAGAATAAAAGGTGGCGGTGAAAAGTTTCCATTGAAAATTTTTCAAAATTAAAACTATAAGATTGATATCGTAGAGTGGTTGTTGCTGGACTTCACTTCACGTGACTCGTTTTGTTAAATCAAGAGGCTTGAGCCCGGGCCCTTCGTCTCCCGAGTCTAATAGCTAGTTTACTAGTTTGTTTGGATGGACACTTGGTCTGTCATGGTAGCGCACACTGCTGTGACGTATCTCTTCAGTAACAGAGGATAGTCCTAATTACTTCCTTCGGCTCAAACCAAGGATCGCTTTTGATTGGAACCGCTTTATACTGTTCGGAAGTGTCCCAAAGCTGTATCCCAAATTTTTCGGATAGTTGTTTTTAAAAAGCAATATTTTGCTCGTTATTGCCGCCCCAAGAGCCAATAAAAGAATTTTAGACCCAGTTGTTTTCTTTTTTTGAGAATGTATGCTTCCTCCACTTAAGGTGCCTATCTAGGTGCATTCCCAGGTACTTAACGGTTACTTCCTCACCTAGAACACTAGAAATCCAAATGTTTGCTTCCTCGTCTCGATCGCGGTGGAGAAGAAGGGAAGGAGCCTCGAATCCTCCGATATAAATGGGAAGGAAACAGTAGAGATGGACACGCTGTGTGTGTGTATGTGTACGCAGCTGGAGCGGCGTCCGCTTTAAAAGCAGCGACCTCGCAAGTATTGATCCGCTTCCTTCCTTCCCTGTGCCTTGCCTTGCTTTGCCCTGACACACTTACACGTCCTCCCTCAATGTAAACATTGCAACTACCACCCTAACTCCGTCTCTCTTTTACCAACCCACGTCTAGCAGCTGGATTCTTCTTCTTATATCTTTCTCCTTTCACATCAGATTCCATAACTCCAGGTCCTGCATTCCTCTTACTCGAGAATTCTTGTACATCCCCTCTTCTCTCTCCAACGCTCTGAATGAGTTTGTGTCTCTCAGACTAAAAAAAACCCTAAAGACCCCTGATTCTTCTTATCGTATTTCCTTTTTCGCTTGTGGCACCAACCTGGGTTCAGTTTCTCCCCATTCCAGCCTCACTTTTCTTCCCTTTCACGTAATCGAAAACCGTACACAATGTTTTTTCTCGCCACTGCAAACAGCATGAACTCATACATTTTACTTTTATCAGCTGACCTTCGTCCCGGTTGGTTTCCTCCTCCTCTTATTCTTCTTTTCTGTAGACCCTTGTATTTTTCCAACTTACAAATGTTGGTATTAGTCAGACACAACCAACTCACTTTGTCGTTTTGGTTATGTATTTGGCTGAGTTTTGGATTGACGTCCCTCGATGTGTCGCTACGCAACTGTTGCCTACAGTCGAAGAAAGCAGCTCACTTTCTAACAGCAAACAAGTTGTTTGCCTCCCATTGCTGATCATGCTCATACAGAGGAAAATTAACTGCACGTTTGAGTGCCAATTTGTAGTGATTCTAATTTTATAATTACAATGCAAAATCGTCACGTTGAAGACAAATTTGTAGTGATGCAAAATCTGGCGTCCAATAAAATAATTACCAAAACAATTAAAATTTTACTAAGAAAAACCACACGTTGACGACGCCAATTTTGTACTAAAAAAAATTAAAATTATCGGATGTTTTAATTTTAAAAAATCAGGATTTAAAATATACAAACAAATTAATTTATTAAAGCAATTATTTAAATCACATTAAAAATTAATACTTAACAACAATACCACGGCTATTTCTCAGGGCCGATCACCGGGCCTTCAATAAAGAATACTTATTAAACAATCAAATTCACAAAGCTGTCAAGGCATTACTTCAAACAAACAATAGAACATTACAATACAAAATATGAGATATGAAATTTAAAATCTGAACTCGGAAATCTGATGATAATATCATTTACTTGCGGGTTTACAGATAGTAAGTTCTGCAGTTTAATGTTTTCTTGTACCAAGGAAATTGGCCTGTTCACACACACACAATTATTATCACTTTATAGACAGGCCATTATACACTGAATTTAATGGGCAACACATACTGCTTGCCAAATTGACTTACTACACTTGTTTTACTGTTCCTTTTATCATAATCCTACTACCACACTCAAAAGTTTGTTATCTGCAGGATGCAATAACGTGGGGTTCCCAATAATTGAAGATATTTATACTCATTAATGTAAGCTAGACTCCGAACTATTCCGCCGCAGGGAAAATAATAGTCGGCGTTGTATCGTTGCAGTTATTCGCTCATAGACTCGAAAACCGTATAGTTCTGGATATTATAGCTGTTAGACTATATACAGCCACACACTTTTTGAATTTATGTCCTTTCTCGACCGTCTCCTACCATACACTCTGGAGCACTGCTCCCCACAAACCTGGAGCTCTGCGTCTAGCAAAACGAACTTCGACAATCCCAGCAAGCACGCATTATTGCCACATATTCTTGTATACAACTCGTGTGTTTTTACGCCGCCGCCAAATTTTGTTCAGTAATCAATTATTTCCTTTTAATTACCACAATATGTATACTGATTCAAGTTGACAAAAAATTTTGGACAGAATTTGCACAATTGTATCAGCAAGGTTTGCGGAGCCTCAAAAGTACCATTCTCTGTGTCCCACAGAGAATTCTTCTTAGCCAAACAAAACGCATCATATTCACTGTGATGTCGTATGTGGCGCTACGATACTCAAATATTTCAATAATTAAAATGTCACCAATTTTTTCGTGAGGGATCAGTTGAAAATAAAATTGGGGATTTATCACGTTACATTCCTACGGCTTTGAATATCATAGCGGAAAAAAATATAAAATTAAGACAGCGAGAGAATAAGCTTGCTCATGTTCGCGAACATTATCGGACGTAGAATATTAGCAATCTGCAGAATTTTATGCTGGACAGGAAAGTTAGTGTCTCCGCGCCTATATTAACGTGACGTTGCCCCTGACAGTTCTGCTTCATGTCGAGCGCCCGTACTTGTTGGGACGTCTGCATCACAGGTGCTGTCTGAGGATAAAACTACGCCGCTGCAAATCGGTAAAGCCCATCATAACAAACACTACGAAATAATATATGAAATAAATAATAGTGATAAAGTAAATTAAAAAGAAATGACACTGCTGAACGGCCTCATAGTACACGGTTAAACGATGAAGGAAAAGAAACCCTGACGGAGTGACTATGGTGCAGAGAAACTTTATGACCATATTAGAAATTGTCTCTAAGAATCTTGCATTATATTCTACAATGGGTCTATTCTAAAATGTAAAACTCCCTTTATCTGAGTATCACTTCCGAGCAATATTCACTGCAATGGAGGCTGTCGTGTGGTTATGTCGTGGCAGAGGTCCCTTGTGTTTCGGGACAGGACACGGACAGAGCGAAGGGAACTCGCTTCCTTATTACGCTTGATTGACCGCGCTTCCTGCATGAACCTCACGATCATTCACTCAGGGATGCCTTCAAATAGGTTCTACAAAAAGATAATTATCAAAACAAAACCGCGAAATGCACAGGCTAGTTAAGACGTGTGACGAATGACGAAAATTTGATCGTATAACTTACTTCCCGTCTAGGAAACGATTCCACTCATTTACTCTTGGAAGTGAAGTTTTAAATCTTTTTTCAGCATTGGATATCCTGAATCTAGCTGAAGCTTCTTTTTTTTCTTTCAAATGACGATTATGCATTTTAGGCTCGGCGACAAACATCAAGAATGGCCTGTCGATTGACCTTGATTACCTTCGTAACGGAAACTCAATCAAATGTGTGGAGAATAAAAATATTCCAGTGGTTTCTCGATGGCGTCACTGGAGCGTGTGTAGTAAAAATTAATCGCTTGGAAACGGGTTAAATATAAGTAAATTATTTCGCTTTTAAAATTACTTTTATTTAAATTATATTCTTGCTCATGAGTATTATATAAGCTCTTTATGGGCGATTGGCGTTTCTGAACTTTATACGGGCTCTTAGAGGTGACTCGAAGCCTGCTGATGTCCGTGACCCGTCTTAGATCCGCCAAAACATTTCACTGCCAAATTGTTCTTCAGCGTCTGAAGATATTTTATTTTCTGGAACAACTCGCGGCTTCCAAAAAAACTCACCTCTATAAGCAGTTTCGTGCAAAACTACTTATCTCTCCGCGCTACCATGTATTGTTCTCTGTGGAATTCTTCCCTCCGCCCCGTCTACGCGGATCTCTTTTCGAAGAACTGAAAGCTTACAGTACTGCAATACGTACGCTGTCGCTGCAAAACAACGTCTACATTTCTTCCTGTTACTGCAGCCACGTACTTCAACTTTCAGTGTCACCTTCAAAGAGGACGGAAAAAAAATGGTCTTCTTCTAGCACTTGTACCTGCATTGCCCGCCATTGAACGCCACAACAACTGTAATCTGGATTGGAATTTTTTTGACAATGGTGAGGTAACATTATTATTTACATTATTCGGGTGTTCAACTGCTTTGGAGTAGATAATTGAGAAAGAGAAAAGTAAAAAAGAAAGAAACGCAAAGAAACAAGAAAAACAGAAAAAGAGAGGCAGGTCAAAGATGACGTCAAAAAACGCCCAGAAGATCAGAAAAAATATATTGAGATTGAAGAAAACAGAAAAAGAGAGGCAGTGTGCAGGAAACAGGTTAGGTTAAAGAGGTGACGTGAGAAAATCGTCAGGAAATTCAGAGAAAGATGTAGAAACTCCAACGTTTCGAACCGTACAGAACAAACTCTGTTCGTCATCAGGCAGAGAACAACACATAGACGCACAACATGAGTCTGTACACTCATTAGGGGCAGATCCCAGTATATAATTATTAATATTATATTACATAATTATATAAAATTCAAATCATGTTAAATTATTTATTTATAAATGATTATATAATTTATAAATGAATTAATGCCTTAATTCTTTGTTCGTTGGCGACAGCCACTTCGACACCAACATATTGTTTGATTGAAGAGTCTTAAAACGACGATCGGGAAGAGCAAAGGGAGAAAACATAATCTTGACTTTCAACCGGAGAAATATTGTTCGATAAAGTGGTATTTTTTATTATTATTTCCAGTGGTTTACTGCGACTACATGGCGTCCGGAAGGTCGTTGCAGTTCATCGAGGACTACATCATGAAGGAGGTTCTGCCTTGCTACGGGAACACGCACACCACGACCAGCATCACGTCTCTGCAGTCGACATTGTACAGGTAAGAACCAACCATCCCATCATATGGGTAAGAAAAAGTAGAGTGACTGTTTTGAATCAGGGGCGTGAGTTCAGAGTCCGAGGACCTGCTCGGTTGAGCCCAGCGACACAGGAAGATGGTGTATGACAATTCGGTTCCGTGTAATCCTTTGTTCCCGTTTATGATTATTCATTTCCGGTCGGCGTCGTAGTGCTTCAATCCGGACGCAAAGTGAAGCAATGTGTCGTCGGGTCCGACTGAGCAACTCCAAGGACAGAAAGTGCCAGGTAATCTGTACCATTCTCCCGGAACTCTTAAAAGTGGCATGTTTCCGTAACAATCTCCATCTAGACGTAATTTTATCGCCCGTTTGATTACACGAGTTCGAAGGTTTCTTTCTTCACTGTTTAATGGAGAGTCAGCGTTAACCCCGCAAAATCCGTTACTATACCATTCTCCCTAAGAAATCACCACCCACTGGTATTCAACAACTCCCTCATCTCCACAAAAAAAAAGTCCTACCTCGGGTTGATCATCGACTCCAAACTCCTGGCAAACGCCCATCAACCACCTCACCAAAAAATGAAAAGTGAAATTCAAATTACTATACCCGTTACTCAACAGAAACTCCACAATATCCAGAAACACCAATAGATTAATAAACCTCTCCCTCATTCAACCTGTTTGGACTTATTCTTGTCCCATTTGGAGCTTCACTGTGAAGACCCACTCCCATAAAATCCAAACCCAACAAAAGATTCTCCGTAAAATCGCTAACTTCGCAACTCTGTCACCCATCAAGACATAAAAATCACCATCATCGCTACCAAAATCAACAAAACAACCTCTTATGATCTAATCGTCCATCAATCAGCCCAATCCGACAAGCGTAAACTCCCCATGGGACAACATCCTCCCCTGTGAGCACTGAGGCATCTTCTAACAGCTACCTCACAACCACATCCCCTCGATAACATCTGCAATCCTACCCCAACATTTCCCTACAGATCAAACCAGCTGTACAGCCGACTAAAACACATCCCAACTTCCAACCCTCCTCCTTAGAGGGCAGGAAAGTTAATGTACCTTCCACCTGTTTCAAGTATCCGAGCTATATTTTTACTCTTTTTAGTTAAACAAATGCAAGATCTTCAAATTAATTTTTAAGAATAAAAAAACTTTGTCTACAAACATAATTCGTTAGTTCTTTCGAAATAAAAACACGAGTATGACCTGCAAAAGACTACAAGAAAAAGCGTGACGTGTCAAACAATCTTTCCATGTCGGTTGAAATACAAGTAACATTCCAGAACCTGTAAGCGTTAAACTGTAGGACTGACTGTCGTCTTTTTCATATTTCGCGACTTGCAGATCCGAGATGTTGGCACGTACGTGATTTTGTCTGAAAACAAGATGCCGCGTCGCAAGATTTTATTTATAGTATTTAGCAAATAAAGGTTAATTTAATTAAAAGAAATACCTCACGTTGAAGGTCAATTTATAGTATTTTACGTCCAATAAAGAATGAAAAATCAATTAAAACAAACAATTAACATTTATTAAGTGTAAACGATTATAATTTACAAAATTATTACGCAAATAAATTTCAATTTACATTATCAATTAATCTTTTACAGTAAAATTACTATTTCTCAGGGTCGTTTACTGAGCCTTTAATAAAGAAATACTTGTTAACAATTAAATTTTATCAAGCTGTTATGGACTTAATTCATTAATAGATTAATACAATGCAAAAACATAAAATATGGACTTGAAATTCTGAACAAAATTCGAAATCTGACGATAATATCTTTACTTATGAGTTCACAGATAGTAATTCTGTGGAATTTTAACTTACTGTCTCTGGTACTCAAGGAAATTGTCTCGTTCGTACACACACACTTATTACACTTTATAGACAGGCCATTTTTATCCACCGACTCTAATCAACACTTTTAGTTCTGCAAAAGTTGGTTCACTGTTCGTTTAAGAAATCCTATTAGCTCGTTCCGAAGATTGTTAACTGCTGAATGCAGTTACCTAGGCTTCCAAAATTGAAGAAATGGTCTGAATCGAGAATATAATAATTTAGCCTCAACACTCTAAATATTTAGCCTTGAATGGTACGTAGTTATCTCACAGACTGCAACTTGTAAAAATGTTCTAACTGTTTTAGCTGTTGTTACATGTATCTAGACACATTTTCTGGATTTTCTACTTTTCGTCTGTCCGCTGCTATATTTCCACGAAGACTTTACTGGAGCTCGGCTCCCCACAGACTCTGGTCTGCGCCTCTAGCAAACCAACCTCTACAATACGCATTTCTTGCCACATTCTTGTGCACGATTTGTGTTTTATGCCTCTAACAATGCGAGTCCAAATATTTGTTTATTAATTAAATATTTCCTCTTAATTACCACAATATATTTGCGCGGGTCAAGTTATTAAACTCTCGGTCAGGAAAATCGCGCGATGAAACCTCTTGCTCTCTGCGGGCTGTGTTTATTTTTACCGCTCCGCAAACATGCGCCATGTCGTGAGTCTAGAGAGATTGAATCTTTCATGAGGTTGTTTGCACTCTGAGCGTTGTGCTGTTGTGGCAGGCACGAGGCCCGCGACATCGTGCGCAATGCGGTGCACGCGGGCGAACAGGACGCGGTCATCTTCGCGGGCTCGGGCTGCACGGGCGCCGTACACAAGCTCCTGCACGCGCTGGACCTGCGGGACCCGCCCGTGGTGTTCGTGGGTGCGAGCGATCACCACTCCACCCTGCTGCCCTGGAGGGAGGCCGGCGCGCTGGTGGTGCGTGTGGGCGAGACCCGCGACGGCCACCTGGACCTGCTGGAGCTGGAGCGGAGGCTGCGCGAGCACGCGGGCCGCGGCCGCTCCCTCGTGGGCTGCTTCAGCGCCGCCTCCAACGTGACGGGCATCATGGCGGACGACGTGGCGACGACGCTGGTGCTGCACCAGCACGGCGCCCTCGCCTTCTGGGACTACGCGGCCGCGGCGCCTTGCACCAAGCTAGACATGAACCCGGTGCTGCCCGGCGTCGACCCCGGCTCCGTGCACAAGGACGCGCTCTTCTTCTCGCTGCACAAGTTCGTGGGCGGCGTCCAGACGCCAGGCGTCCTCGTCGCGAAGAAGTCGCTCTTCCGCAACGCCAAGCCGCAAGGTTGCGGAGGCGGATCCGTCTTCTTCGTCTCGCGGGACTCGCACAGATACTTGCAAGTGAGTACGCGAAGCCAATTCATTATTTTCCATATTTTAAAAATGTTTCATATTTTCCCCATATGTTTTAACTATGACTGAATCGGAATATTTGAAAGATTAACTCATCATGTTCAGGATCGACGTTTGTAAAATCTTTAAGACGGCGTCGATATCCTGGTACAAGGAATTTTTATAAAATTCAAAGCATTACCTTTATTACAATAATTGCCTCCACACCCGTACTCATAATTTCTACAGGAATACCGTTTATTCCCCCCTTTCCTATCCCACGTCTTTCCTCGTTGTAAATTATACTCGTTTAATTATAAACTTGGAACAGTTTCAATGATTCTCTCCTTCATTTCATAAATTAATTCTGATTACGTTGTCAAGGTTACGGAGAAAAGATTAGCTACGTAGTGAACTCTAGAATATTTCGTTTCTCGATTACTAATGTGGCCACGTTTATTTTACATTTTTCGAGTGTTGCAGCACTGTTTAAAGCTTTTCAATGACGATCAATTTAATTTTTATCATTTCTATAAAATTTAAATTACGTTCATAGAAAGGACGGTGGTTTTGAAGGGCCTTAAGCTTCTAAAATAGCTGTACTTGAGCAGAGCTTAACAGGAAGGTGGAATCTTCCATTTCTCTTCTTAACTAAAATTATTTGAACAGAATTGCTAGAGTAGTGTTTGGTATCTCCTGTGCCAGGACACGGAGCTGCGCGAGGAAGGCGGCACCGCGGCCATCGTGGAGTCTGTGCGGGCGGGCCTGGTGATGCAGCTGAAGGAGGCCGTGGGCGTGCCCAACATCATGGCGAGGGAGCACAAGATCGCGCGCACGGTCCTGGCGCACGTGCGCACCATCCCCGAGCTCATCCTGCTGGGCTCTCACAGCCAGTCGGCCAAGCGATTGCCCGTCTTCTCCTTCATGGTGCGCCACCCCCGCGGCGCCTTCCTGCACCACAACTTCGTCTGCTCCGTGCTCAACGACGTCTTCGGCATCCAGGCCAGAGGCGGTTGCGCCTGCGCCGGGCCCTACGCGCAGGACCTCATGGGCATCGACGAGGCCCTCGCCCTCGAGTACGAGAACGTGCTGCTCGAGGACAGGTACGAAAGGACGGAGTAAGAATGGAAAAGAAACTATTCTGAGCATAAAAATTACTTGTGACAAAAGTTACACTTGGTGCTGTCATTGAAAAATAAATTATCCTGAGGTGGAAGAAGGAAAATATTAATATATACATCAACAAGATTCATTTAACAGATATAATCTACTGTATGGTTTGTGTTGTGTTTATTGCATTTCCTTTCAAAATATAGAAGTAGTGGAAATATGAGTGAGCCATTATTTTAATGAAGAAATTGCTTGTTCATTCTTCACTATCAATTATTAAGTTTATATATTAGAGAATTTAAGTAATTAATCATTATCTTTGTTGCACAAAAGAAATTATATGCCTCTCGGGTCTCCACCCAGATAATCTCAGTGAACAGTGACATTTCAGCAGTTAACATTGCCATCTTCCATGTTGAAGAATAACTATTCACTCAAGAAAAGAAAAAAGAAAAGTTTAATTTCAGTAACTATGCTGCCTGTCTTAAGTAAAATTTGGAGAACAAATCTAGAAATTCTTGAATAAGTTTATGATTTTTACATTTACAACTCTATCAACAATTATAATAATCTAAAACTAGGACCATTCTTCCTTCATACATTCATATTTCACCTGCTGTCAATAAAACTTCAGAAACTGAACCATTACAATTGTTGTTGCATCCACTTCTTATGTCTCCAAGATATATCCCGTAAACTAAATTCACTCTTTTCATAGGCGTCTGGATCGGACACACCTGCGTCGCCATGAGGAGCACTCCAGCTTTGAGATGCTGAGACCTGGCTTCGCCCGCATCTCGCTGCCTTACTTTATGAATGACCAGGAGCTGGCATTTGTTCTGGAGGCTCTCAAGATGGTCGCAACAGAAGCTTGGAAGTTGCTCCCACAGTACATCCTCAATCCAGAGACTGGCGAGTGGAGGCACCATACCAACACGGTCAGTTTTCCATCATCACAAAGATAAGCATAGAGGATGTATGGAGAGATAGACTAAATGGCTTATCTGAAATTGAAGGCCAATGTTGCCATGTAGGGAAGGACAAAGTTCAAATTTTTGGAAACACCAGCCTACTTACTCACAGAGATGCACAATATGCATTCTTCCTGAGGAAGGAGACTAACACCACTGAAAATTTGAACTCACTATCCAGTTATCAATTGTGACTTATCACTTAATAATTAAAAATTCTCATCATTTGTGTGTATAGTTTGTGTGTATAAGTTTGATTATAAATTTTAAATTCAATTGACATTCACTAAATCAAGTCTATCAAATATCTGCCTTCAATAATTCAGGTTATTGCAGATTTATTTTATGTTTTCAGTGTTTTTCCTTCATCTTTGATGTTACTGTATGACCAAATATCCGATAGAAACAATTCTTTACTCTTTTGTACCAAGTATAAAGTATGGGTTTAAACTGTAAATACTATACAATTTAATGTGATTTATTTATTTCCCCACCATGATGACAGATTTTTCTCCTTTTCTACAGGTGTTTCGTGAGAGGAAATGGCTGGGACATATTCGGTACATAGATGGGAAGATGAATGTGAATGAGCGTCGGATATCAGTCCTGGGAACATTCCCACAGGACTATGCTGAGTGTCTGCAGACAGCACGGAACATCTTCAACAAGGCTAGGAAGGTGTGTTGAGCAGTAGTTATCACATAATCGTCAATATCCAAAGTCAATAAAAAAATCATACTTTGAAGAGACACTTTTAAAATCAAATTCAATTGAGTTTATACTGATTATTTCATTAGAACTTTGAGATACTATCTGCAGAAGTCTCATTTCAAGCACTTATGTCAGAAACATTAACATGCCAAAGAATTGTGTGTCAATACATTCAGTGAATAAGAGTAAGGGAGTTGGTGGGAAAGGTGAGGAGGAAATATCCTTTTCGGTTGTGGTGTCAATGGGTCGAATGTTTTCCCATTTACTCTTACAGCACATACATTTATATTGTGGCTTTGAAGTTTGACTATGATTTTTATATAATTGGTAAAGAGGTAATCAGGGAAGGTTTAAAAATCAGAATTTGGTGGTACAAGACACTCCTGAAAAATTAAAGATACTCAATTTGAGTCTATTTCAGAGAGTGTAATAAGATGTTAAGACATTTGTAGCTTCCTGACTCTCTGGAATAACCTGTATTTAGTAGATTTATTTCTGTTGGAGTATTCAGATTTTTGTGCCACTACAATTCAATTCTTCACCACAACCTTCCTCTTTGCCTCCAGTAAATGGGCAGATGGACAGTTTTTTTTCATTGTTCCATGCTGAAATCCCGTAATTTACATATTGACTCTATTTCTCAAATGTATTTCTGGGTTTGTGTTAGTGTATTCGCAAAACCTTTTCCCAATGTATCAATCATTAATCATATAAAACTGAATTTAAAAATGAGGTGCCTTTGCAATTCTTACATGTTGAAAAACAATGTCATGATCTACTGAGGTAAAAGAATACTTTTCTACCACTATCAAGTGCTGCAGGCATCTTTTTGTTTCTGTAGATGGCTCAGCGCTACCCTCTTGCTGACCACTGTGTGATGTTTGACGAGCACACAGAAAGGCTTCGCTGGTTCATGCTTCCAAGTGAGGCACAGGACCTACTGCTGGGTCACAGCCAGAGGGTGAAGCACGATGTCCCCTTCGAACCTGCGATCTATGGAGGGTCACCTGGAGGACCTGACCCATCCACTTCCGAGGAAGCTGCCACCATGCTACCTGGGCTGGCAGCAAGGAAGAGCATATCTATCCCAGAGAACCTGCCACGTCATGGCAGCCTACCGTGCATAGTGCCGTCACCCATCCTGCCACAGTTTGCGTTGGGAGCCATGGTCTCATCTTCCCCACAACCTGAGTCGCTCCCAGAGTTGCCCAGTCGCACACGTTGCTACAGGTGTGTTTCAGTTCAGTGACTCATAGTCTAAGTCAGTATAAGTTAAGCTGGATCCCAATTTCAGTAAACAAGAAGTGAACATAAAGTTTATTGGGGAAAGAATTTCACAAAAGGCAGAATTAATGAGCAAGTATTATCATACATTCATAGATTAATATATTTTCAAACCAACTTAGTTTTGTAGAATCCCATTACATTTTCACACAGTATGACAGTTGGTTATAGCAGTTATTTATATAAAAAAATATATTTGATCTGGTATTCATGAGAAAATTATACTACCAGTTTATCTGAATTTATGAAAAATTCTCAGGAGTCCAAACTTTTGTGAGAAGATCACATGGCAGTTATTATTATCTTTAGGCAAAGTATCCTGAGAATTTGTAGTCTTCTAGCATAATTAACCCTGGCAGAGCTGAAACACTACACAACTTTAATTTTCTAATTGTGCTGTACGGGGTCTGATGGTCATATTTACTAGTATGCTGCAACTTTCATATAAGAAGCTGTATCTAGCATAATATAGTTGTTCTCTTCCTGCTGTACACTGCTACAACTGTGCTTGTGGTCGTGTGTTTCAAACTTATAATCAGGTACAAGGATTGATCGTCAGGCCTCGTGACATACCCACTGTAGAGTCTAATTGTGTGCCTCACCGTCACAGTGCAGAGGAGTGCCTCGAGTACCGTCAGTCTCTCCCAGTACTCCCGGACGGGAGGGAGGTTGCCAGAGCGTCACCTGTCCTGTAAGAAAGGCTATTTCCCATTTGTGCTCTTTGTGTGCTGTTCTGTGCCTTGTCTGCATGTGAAATGTTCAAGTCCAGCCCAGTTTTTTTGCTTTTTAGCGGTGGAAATTAAGCAACATACCGTACAAAGAAACCTGAAAGACCAACAAATTTCAGAACATGCATGGGAATTTAACCATAAATTCAATTTTCAGGAATTCTGAAATACTTTCATTTAAAAGGAAATTTTGAGACGTCATTTACATAGCACTCAAAAAAGCTGTTTAACACCCTAGTGTCCACTTCCTGGACTTTTGAAATCACTGATTTGTTCCTACAGAAATAAAAATAATGCCCCAGCAACTGAACAAACAATGCCTGCAACTCCCACCTCAAACGGTATAAATTACGCTTCAAGTTTCAAATTGTTCAGTCCAACACAGAGGTTCAATAACTGATTCCCTTAATTGAGATGAATGTTTTTAATTCATTAACGAGTGTTCTGACTTGTGAGCCTTTTCCCTGAAGACAGAATTTTTTACTGCTTGAAACATGGTATATAATCAGTCTCACCTGATATAATCTTTACCAAAAGTCTCAACACAATTGTAAACAAACTTCAAAACCAGAATAACTTTTAGTTAAATAATTATATTACTCAAAAACTGATGTTTTTATTCATTTTTTACAACATTTTTCCATCCAGCTTCAGAAAACTCAATGTAACGACAAATTTTCAACAATGCTTCCATTGGGAAATTTTACTAGCCCTGTTCAACTAAAACATTATGTGTTCTCTGACAAGTACTGTAATTAGATGAGCTTGGTTTTTTAGTTTGTGTGAAAAAATTTCCTTGTCTTTACTTTGTGTGAGTTCTATTGTGTGTTTGTTGATCCCAGGTTTTTGTTAAATGTGCTTGTCAACAGAGCTGCAATTGTGTACAAGCTTTCTTCTTTATAGGACAAGGGGATCATGTGAACAATGAAAATCAACAATCAACTGCAAATATATTCTGACCTCCAGCCATCGACATCTTATGAGCCTGGAGTAGTTGTAGTTGTTGTGTGTACAGAAATGCTTAGTCTCCAACAAGTCTGTGGTCCCAGAGAGACCCTGAAGATTTCTTTTCCAGTGCCTAAGAAAACTCTTAATGGTCATGATCTTTGAAAATTTTTATTAATGCTGACATCTAATCCTAATAGAAAGTCTTATCTTGGGTTGCATACTGTTTGGTACTGGTCCTTATAATCTTTTATCTGGGATCTACTCTTAACTCATTTTAAATTTTGATCATTTTAAGATCGCACAAGTTGTGAATGCCGAGAACCATTTGTTATATCCATGTACAAAATAAATAGTTTTTTCTGTAATCTACCAACTTCGTTTCTCCAATATTTTCATCAGGACACCCTTCACGTTGAAATATCTTAGAGAGATTCCTTTACCAAATGACTTCAGTAGAATCCATTTGCAGTTTGCCACGTCACCAGCTAAACCTGCAAGCTTGTATCTGTCTTTGATACTTTGTCATGCGGCTAGGTCAACTACACGAGGAGAATGAAACTGTTCAGACTACATACCGTCCTCTCCTTTGCCACACTTGGCAAGATTACACATGATGCAGCCTGTCTGCCTCACAGCACAAGGCTAAAAATTGTTTTCTGCCCAGAACTGTATTATGTTATTATTAACTTAAATGTTATTCCATATGGCAAATTTTAATTTTACTAATAATGTAGTGGTGTAAACGTGGACAATTGTAAGGTCATCTGTATTAAGACAATTATGTGATGAGACTGACTACAGACAGAAAACGGAGATTTCATTATAGAGAATTCATGCTTTTAGTGGCGAGGTAGTTGCTACAACAACATAATGTCCTTGTAGCTTGGGGTCCGGAGTTCTGAGTCCCGTGACAGTGGCGTGCCTGGGTTCTGAGCGCCGAAGCTGCGGCAGCCAGACAGATCTGCGCTCCTCCGACGCCGACGGCTCTCCATTCTCCAGCCTCATCAACAGCTCCACTTCTTGCGGGCCCCCGCAGTCCCCGGAGGACATCAGCGCGTACGTGAAGGAGATGACTGCCACCCTGGCCACTGAGATCAAGTCAGAGATACGCGAAGTAATCTCCAAAGTGGACGGGCTGCTGTCTGACAACGACGCGCCCGGAGCTTCCCCGCTCAAAGAGCTCAAGTCCGAATGCGCCTCCAGAGGCGGAGGGACGCCCCCACTGCTGCCGCTGCCCGAAGAGGCACCCACGCAATCCAGCGAGTGCTCCAGCGACGAGACGGTCATCCACGTGCTGAGAGCCGAGGACGTCCGCTGCGGGAGCTCCCAGGACAGTGGCATCAACCTCACCTCCCACGAGTCAGACTCCTCCTCCCCCGGCCTGGCCGACTCCTGCGTGCGCAGGCGGCGCAAGGGAGAGACTCAGCTTCCCACAGCGACGTCCCCGCAGGACCCTCAGCAGCCGCCGGCATTCCGTTGGCACTGTCCTCCTAAGGCCATCTGGAAACCCGCTGTCGAGGTAGAACTTTGTACCACCACACTTACTATTTTTAGTAAAAACAATGGAAAAATATGCTAAAATTTGGCGTTATATTTACATAGCTTTTTTAATATCGAAGGCTTTCCCGGTGTAGTTGCTGCAAAAAGAGTTCTCGGTTTTCTACGCGGTTACAACAGCGATTAAACCGCGACGTTTCGACGACCACAAGCTCTGTCGTCGTCTTCCATCTTCGACTGAAAGATGACTATTGTGCTAGCCGTTGTACCCGCCTGGAAATCCGAAGAACTCTTCCTGCTGCTACATAATTTTGGCCCATACTTATATCTATTTTTTATTATAGATATTAATACATCGATATTCACAACATTTCTGTATTGAATCCACCCTTGTTAAATTTTAAACCAAAATGCAAATGTTTAGGAGAGGGGTGGAAAGTAAATAAATAAATTTATAATTTCAAAACGGGTCTATACAATTCTGTATCGATTAGTAGAAATAAAGTAGTAAAAGAGTATTAATTCCATTTTATATACCTTACTGAAACATTCAGCATTCTTACTTTCACAACCATTTTAGCGTAGGCAGTTAATTGACCTTCCACACGCAGGCGCTGCACGAGTTCGACATGATCCGTGACGGTGACCGTGTGATGGTGTGCCTGTCTGGCGGCAAGGACTCCCTCAGCCTGCTGCACACACTGCACCAGTACCAGTTCTATGCAAGAGCCAAGGGCATCAACTTTGTGATGGGCGCTGCCACAGTGGACCCAGGCAGCTCTGCCTATGATCCACAGCCCCTCATTCCCTACCTCAAAGCACTGGGTGTGCATTACCTTTATGAGGAGCAGAGTAAGTTCATTATGTTAAGTATGTAAATTACAAATATTACTTCATTTTTCCAAATGAACTTTTTTTTTGCCAAGATCTTATGATTTCAACTGAACAAGTTTATGAGGAAGACTGATATTTCAGAAAGCAGCCACCAAAAGACAAAGATATTGTATACTGTTGAGAAAATATTTGATCTTCTCACAAACTTATCCATTCGGTTTCTTTGTGGCACATCATTCGGTAAACACTCTTACATGAAGTGCAAAATGAAATTTTATAATTCATATTGTTAATGAATTATTGGACATTACAACCCAACGAAATTGTCTGCATTCCACTCAAATAACACATTCTGTTCCAAATCAGTCATTGGAACAACTGGCAAGAAGTCATTAAATTAAAATTGCACAAGATATAAAAATTAGTAACAGAGGAGGAGTAGGTTACATTATTGGCAAGTAAGATGGTGCATATACACAGTATGTTTCTGAGAGTGTGATATGATAATATATATCATAGTTTTATTCAGAAAAGACCTGTGTTTATTGTGAATTATCCAGTAAATTAAATATAATACTGCCAAAACTCTATGGTTACTGTATTCAAGTTGTTCTCACAACTATTTGTTTTATTTTCAGAAATCCTAGAGCAGGCGGCTGCGCTCGATAAGTGCACTTCGGTGTGCAGCTTCTGTAGCCGCATGAAACGAGGCAGACTGTATGCTGCCGCAAGGAAAAACAGTTACAACGTGCTGGCTCTGGGGCAGCATCTGGATGACATCACTGAGAGCTTTCTCATGTCAGTGTTCCACAACGGGCGGCTGCGCACCATGAAGGCACACTACTATATAAGGTGAGATGGTGCTGTCACATCCCACCGTGGCTGAATAATGTTTGTGTCATTTTGCTGCTATTTTCTGAAATTATTTCATCTAGACCATTCCATGTGTTATTTACATGCTATGTTAATTATATGCATTTATCACAAAAAATGTTTCAAACTGCTTTAGCTTCATCAAACTTTAATGCATTGGTTATGAATGTAAAAGTTGTGATGAATAACTAAATGTGTTTAATTAGAAGTGATAGATTTTTGTGTGTGTTTGTGTCTGCAGAGAACGTGACCTGCGAGTGATTCGCCCTTTCATCTATGTCCGTGAGAAAGCATTACGGCAATTTGCTGAGAGCAGAAACCTGCCCGTCATTCCAGAAAACTGCCCTGCCTGCTTTGAGGCACCAAAGGTATCAAATTATTTAGCCTGAAGGAACTTGCATATAGTTTTCATTTATTATATTTTAATATAAGAATAAACTTTTTTTAACAAAAAGCAATGAAAGAAGGAAAAGAAAAAAACCAACACTTTGAACAGTAAAAAAGTCTCATTACGGGAAATGGTTTAATAATCAAAGTTATTGTGGGGCACTCCTACAAAAATAATACTCAATTCCGTTTATTTCAGTGTGTCATCATAATTTTGAGAGCATCTTTGCCTTTGACTGAAAAAGTTTGTGGCTTGCAGCTCAGTCAGATATGATGAAGGCATCAACTGTCCGGTGCCTCTCATGGATATTCTGAAAAATGTAGGAGTGTCACAAAATCTCCAATTCTTAATTACTTACCCTTAAAGCAAACAGAGTACTGTTCAAAATGATTTTTACTCATGAATTCTGTGCAATAAAATCTTAACCAAATACGTCCCCTTCACTAAGGTCTGAAATGTTCCAAATTTACTGTATTTCCGTAAGACCATATTGACAAATGGTATGGGTCAAATTTTGCCAGGAGAGTGATTTTTTTAATTTGTGATAGCAGCACCCTTATGAACCAAGTTTTTTATTTGATTTACAATTTCATTCCTCAGGAACGTCACCGCAGCAAGCAGTTGTTAGCACAACAAGAGATCCTCTTTCCACGACTTTTCCTGAGCCTTCGCTCAGCCTTGCACCCACTCATCAGTTTTCGGCAAACTGGTGAGGAAGGCCGTGCTTATTCCCGCTTCCGTAAGCACAGTGGCGCAGCTACCAACGGCCACCATAACCAGCAGCAACATCCTCCAGATGGCAGCTCTGAGAGTGAAGAAGAGCCTGTGCAGTGATATTGTTCATGATGTGAGGATAAAGGAGATTGTAACCCTCTGTGGTGGTGACATGGTATGGTTATATTAAGCAGGCAGATTGGCTCAATAAGTCCTATGTAATTCTGCACGTGAATGGTTTAGAAAATGGTGGCGTGTTGAAATGTACTTCTTCTCGAATAGTTCTCCAAACTCACGGAAATCAGAAGGCACAGTGCATACTTTCAGTTTGTTTCAACTACTAGCAAGTGACTCCTCTTCTATTAACTGTCCAATACTCAGTTCTGTTTTCATACAGTGTATTGACTGATTATTTTGAAGGTTTATATGTGAGGTTATTTTTCTTTTTTTTACCAAGATGTATTTTCTGTATCTGTGGTTTACCGTAGGTGTGATTTTTGTGCAGTGAGACCCCTTCAACTCTTTCTGTGATAGCCTCGTTAGAATGTCGTCAAGTTAACTTATTTTGGCCCATGTGTTTTCTTTTTTAAAATTTTGTTGGTTGGATACTGTGAAAATAAACATTTTTCAAGTAATGGGTAAATGTTATTAAAAGTGTGTTAAGTTTCAAAAGGACAAAATAATTGTTTGTGGCTACTGCCTCAACAACGATACAAAAATAAATACAACACCAAGAGTCTTTATGATGTACAAAAGAGATTTATTGTGTATTATTATTAACACTGTTGTTACTATAATATATATTTAGTGTCAGAAAGGCAATTACAAAATTTTGTGCATTTTATAAAATATAAACAGCGTATATAAAAATATATATTCTCCATCATGTGAAAAGGATGTTTGCTTGTGTGTGATTGTTCTTTGTGACATATTGTTGTTTACAGGGAACAAAGGTGGAAACCTCCTGACTTTTAATTGATTAATTGACCAATACTCTGTTCTGTTATCACATGTGAAGTTTATACAGATATATTTGAAACACATTTGGATAGGAAAGAGAGACAGCAATGCTGACATACCTGAAATCAAGAGTTGGTCCCAATCTGGCATAAATGGAAGTTCAAATTTTCAAGGACCTGATTCCCCTCTGTCAGAAAGGAAGATCTCTCTCTGTCTCTCTCTCTCTTTCCTATCCAAACGTGTTATTTTATTTGACATCACATTTTCCTGAAGTATGTAAATATATATTTCGGAATTGTGCTTTCCTTTAGATGTGGTTTTTGTACAAAACCCCCTTCATTTACTGTGAAGATCACTTGTCAATTTTCTTCTGTATTTTCCCAATTGTTATATTTGTATTGATTAAAGGTAAGGTTTTCCTTGTATGCTGCACAGACAGAGAATGAGAGAGCATTGTTATTTTTCCCTCTCAATTGTGAGATGATTTAGTTTTATATAAAACAGAGAATGTATACAAAATGATGCAGTTGTTAATACAAAAACAAACATAAAATGAATAAACAAAGTATATCTACCAAAAATTAAAGTGTGTGTATTTCTGTATATATATAAAATTTATTATGAGATATGTAAATAAAGAAGCACTTCACTTTACTAAAAAAGAAGTAAATAAATTGTTTGATTTCATCAATCGTTTTTGGTTTTTTCCTGACTGGTGGTATAGAGGAACTAACACAGTTGTTTTAATCTCATTTTGTTCCTTCTTTAAGGGTGAACTTGATAATTGTATTTAAACTTCCATTCACATAACATAATTTGGGACACAAACTTCAAAATCTTGTATAACTAATAACAGGTTTTTAATTTTACAGTAATTACATTAATTGAATTCATTAAAAATTGTAATGGTAACAAAAAGTTTAGTTTATATTTTTCAACTATGAATTTTTTAGAAAACTTTTCAATTATATTTGTTAGAGTATTACAAAGAGATTGATGTATGGATAGTCAGTAGATCTTAGTCGTGAAATTGAGTTTTGGAGGCGTAATCAGTCAGACTTGTAGTTAAGTGATACACAGACATGGTCAAATTTATATTTTAGTACTTGAACAGATCCTCATCCAATTAGCACTGATTAATGGACTTAGTGTATGATGTCTAATTTGTCAGGACGGCATGTGCAGATCTACGAAATACAAGAGCTAAACCTAGAAGTGACAGAGCAGATGAAGACTCGAAAGGAATTTATAAATTCTCATTTTCTTCAGCTGTAAACATGAACAAAATAAGATCCAAATATTGAAAGACCCATCACACATCCCTTGGATTAAGATTTGTATATTTTGTATACAATAAAGTCAATTGTACATGAGCAATATTAAATTAAAAAAGCATTGTTAAATACTTCAATTGTTTTTCCTTTGAAATACTCATTTGTTTTCCTACAACTATTGATATTTAAATAAAATAAAAAAATCCCATAGTAATAAATTTCAAGTATAGCAACTTATATATCAAGCATGCCTTCCAGAGAGGCCACTCCACGGTGGGATCCATACGTTTGCCCGATGTACGTTTTCCCACAAGACAAAATCCCGATTGCAATTTACCAGACAATGTCCTTTCCCGAAAGGAGAGTTTTTACGAAATATAGTATAATATTAATATTGTAGAACTCTTGATATGTTAGTTATTATATTATTAGTTATTCATTAATGCGTGGAACAATTTCAACTAAACTTGTTACCTGCATCACTTAAGATTCAGGAACCAACCTCGTGGATTTAAAATAAATGTAGCACACCTATGGGCGTGAAATCAAGATACAACATATGCAATAAAAGGTTTACGGGGTCACTCAGGTTCATAATGCCACTCTATGCATTTTCATCCCCTAACGGCATTAGTACAGGTATGAGGTAGGGTGATAGGTGGTGACAAAAAACTACGACAACTACCAAGATTAGTGTCGAATCTAGTGTTTTGAAAGTCTCTGAGATTTGTTATGGCATCCCAGCAGGATTACGTTAAAGTTTCACCCCTACAAGTGATGGTGATGATAATAATTTTATATCACCTGATATTCGTGTCAGACCGGTGTTGTGGTATTCGCTGTGACTAGATCTGGCATTCCAGCAGGGTTGAGTTACAAATCCCTATCGCCCTGTGGCAATAAATATAATTTAATAATATCGAATTTAGTCATCTGACAACGAATTTTAACGAAACTTTGTACTGTAGTAAATTATGTACCGGAATAAAACATTGCTGGGATGAGGACGTCACATTTAAAAAGTAAAAAATATTTTACGAGGTATGATTCTCCATTCTTTATTCGTTCTTATTGAATTTTTCTAATGATTGTGCTTGGCCTTCGAGTGATTAATTTCTATAATGTATCTTATCATTTCGTCTGTGTGGTTTTGCGAAACAAGATAGCAAAGAATTTTACCATTGTCCGTAAGCATATTGTAAATCGACTTTTATTTTGCCACAAATGTATTACCGAATTTTAATTCCATTCGGGCGTTTAAGTGTGTGATGTCTGATCTCCACGCGTAAATAATCATAAGTCCAGAATGTGTGAAGCAGGTCAGTCAAACTGGCGGCCATTGGCCCCGAAGGTAATTTTTTTGTGGGCCGGGATACTCTTTTTTTTCTTTTTTAGGGCAACAGGCTACATGAGGGTAATCCACGTTGGGCAACTCCCCTTTAATAGCATAGGAAGGGATTTGAAAGGGGGATGCGGAAGGGTAGAGGAAGG
This sequence comes from Zhengitettix transpicula, assembly GCA_037074705.1. NCBI lineage: Eukaryota > Metazoa > Arthropoda > Insecta > Orthoptera > Tetrigidae > Zhengitettix > Zhengitettix transpicula. Next base: position 74,681,570 of record CM073593.1, read on the forward strand.
TAGCCAAGGGTTAACTAGGGCCCCCGGGCTATATTTTAAGGATCCTACTTGGCATTCGCCTAAAGAAATGCAGGGAAAACCCTAGAAAAACCTGCATCGGGTAGGTCGGGCATTGGGTACTTGCCCCACGTCCTTCTGATAGCGGGAGAGGAGTTTGCTGTGGGGACGCAGCATTCCCTTCTCCGTGCCTCGACCAGTTTAGGAGGCAGCTGGCCGGCTATGCCAATGGGAATAGCGGACAACTCTTACCGTATGCCCAAGGTCTGTGATCCTGGAGCATACACCTCTCATAACAGGCCGAGGTGCTTCGGACTGTGGGAACCTTAGTTCAAAAACGGAGAAGAAAAGGCATCCCCAATAAAATTAATATATTTGGTACGGAGAAAATAGCACCTAGGAGAGGTAGAGGCAATACCGTACACAGAATTCCGCCATTAACCCTTTGACCACCGAAGACGAGTTTACACGTGGCACAACCTAACTGCTTGATGGATTGTGCTATGACCATGCCTGAAGCCAAACTGTTCTGGTATAAGAACAGAGTTTTGCTCAAGAAAGTCATTGAGGCGCGATAAAATTATCTTCTCAAAAGTTTTCGACAGAGTCGAGAGAAGCGAAATGGGACGATAGTTTTGGGGGAAGAGGGGGGTTCTTTGAATACAATGACTTTCGCTGTTTTCCAGGACGTGGGGAAATAATTTAGCTTCAGGCAACTGTTAAATATGTTGGTGATGTAGGAGATCCCTGAAGGGGGGGGGGGAGGCATTTAAGAGATTTTGGGGATATCCTATCGTGGCCCGGTGCCTTTTTTGACTTCGTACACTTGACCTTACTCGCCACCTCTTGTTCAATAATTAACTTTCCACTTGGACTAATTGTTACCTGCAGATGTGAACATTGCGACCGTCCTGTAATGTGTCGGTTATGGCTCTGGGTTAAGCCAAGAAATCAATTAAATGTTCCAAAACGTCACAAAAATTTGTTTGGTTGTGGAAATCTAGAGCAGCAATCGCATGGATCTCTTGCATAAAAAAATAGAAACAAATATATATAATATGATGCTGTATTGTTTAAGATTACATACCGTCGTAGAAACTATTTGGAATTGTGAGAAATTGAACTGTAAGTATATCTGTTAATTAAGAACAACATAGAATAATAATAAAAGAATTAAATTGTTCTCGGACCATCATAATTACATTTTGGAGGCGCTTTCTGTATCTGACCACTCGTCCGCCGTAAGACATCACTGTAGCTGAAGGTTCCTCACGGCGTTCATTTTTTCTGTGTCTCATACGTATTTTTTCACACGTCACTGTCGTGTATTGCGACTGTTAAAAGTGGTTAAAGCCTTCAACCTTCACCTCACTCAGTGGTCCGAGTGCAGGTCAGTGTAACTGCAGCCGAAAGTTCCGGGTTCGAGCCTACTAACAGCTTACATTTTTTCTGTTTCTTCCACATCTTTACCAGTCACCGTCGAGGTTTGCGACCCTTAAGGGGGATTCAACTCACTAAATGGCTCGGTGGTTAGAGTCCAGGTGAGTATAACTGGAGCCGATGGTTCCGGGTTCCAGCCTACTAACAGCTTACATTTTTTCTGTTTCTTCCACATCTTTACCAGTCACCGTCGAGGTTTGAGACTCATAAGGGAGATTAAAGCTTTCAAACATCACCTCACCAGTGCCTCAGTGGTTGAGAATCCAGGTCTGTGTAACGCAATGCGCAGGCTATGGGTTCGAGTCCTGGCGCCTTCGCAACTATTTCTGAAGGATATGTCCCTCAATTTCTCTCTACCCCGAGTGTTTCTTTCATGGCGGGGTCGGGAGAATTTGAGGGGCAGATAAAAAGTAAGTAAGAAATAGTTGTGAAGAATAGCATTTGATTTTTTTTACAATTTTCTAATAAATTAAAGAAATATCAATTGTCAGTACCCCAACTTCCGTACGATATCCTGGCCAGTTGGGATGCAAGAATTTTAATTGAACAATTAATTAATTGATAATAAAATATAACCATCAATTAATTAATTTCACGTGTGTACACTACAATAAATCTTATTTCCCGTATTACATTTCCTGATGATTGTTTTAATTGTAGGTTTTATGGGCAAGCTTATACTTTGACACAAACATAACAGAATTAATAAAGAACCACAATGACTTTAAACTTTAAAGTAATTAGTCTTTGAACACAAAGCTTGAAGATGGATAAAGATTATTCTATTCACATTTAGCTTATAAATAGATAATTTCTATTTTTTCCAATCCTGTTCAATGTTTTATCTGAGATTCCAGAACTAAAATTTCAGATGCTCATAAAGAATGAGAGAAACAATGTGTTTAAATTAAAGAAGCTGTAATTTTTCGCAGGGGGCGTTAATATCCAGAGTAGTAAGGGAAATTGATTGTGGTGACAGATCATGGGAATACCTGGCTAAGTAGTTGTGCTGAACTGAGCTAAGCTTTTCTTAAAATAATAACTGAGTACTCTTACTTTTGCACCTACAATTGCTTCTTGCTGTACCAACAAACAATTAATTTCTTTTTTTGAGTGAATTTCCTTCCATGTACAAAGCATGTGATTTGGGGTGAAACAGGCAAGATAAAAAATGTGCATACAAGGGTAATAATAACTGGCAGGACATTGAATGAACTTCTTCAGCCCATTTCACTTTATTCTACAAAAATACTTTTTAGTAAATACTTTCTTTCCATTTACAATGTATACAGTTTGCACACTTCACAGAGAAAGACAGTTCTTTTTTTACTTTTGCTGTGGGTTTGTAATAATGTAAGTATTAAATAATTTTTAATGACTTTTTTCTTTCAACTCAATACACAATGTTGAATCTCTTATCCCCCCTCTCACACACAACACACATACTCTCACACACACTAACAAAGACTACATTAAAAATAGAGACAGCTTCGACGCATGACACGGGTCGTCCAGTATTTAAGGCAAAGAAAGTAGCGGGCATGTCTGGGAAAATGATTCTCCTCAGACAAATAACATGTAACGACAATACGACAATGACCAGAGAATAAGTAATTGTGCTCCTCTGCATGTTCCAAATTTACAGACAAAGTGAAATGAACAAACTCAAATTAAGACCAGATTCTCACAATAGCAATGCTAATAATACTACTGTTGCTCTGATAAAACTAAAGGAATACTAATAAATAGACAGAATGAAATTAAACTGAAAAAAATTTGAAAGGAAAAGAAAAACAAGAATTTACATGTTGCATTTTTTTAAAACACAAGTATACAAAGATTGATGTTGTGAGACAGACACACACATTAATACTGTTTGTTTTTTTCTTTACCAAAGTAAAAAGCAAGAAGCATGTTACCATTATAACTGTGTATATAAATATATATATATAATATTCTTTTTCTCTTCTTTAGAAACACTTTTTATATACTCTTATTATTGTTGCTATCTATAACCCGCTCCACAATGTTACAGCGTACCAACACTCCAAACAATCTCTATCGCAGTGGTTAACGAGCCAGCACCATATTTCACCATCACCAACAAATGCAGATGAGGGCCAACAATGACCATACAACACAGGCAACTTGCTTGCCACGGCCCCACCATAAGAAAACTGTGTTTCAGAGGTAGGAAAATATATTAAAAAAATACAAGATACTGTAGCAATGGACATTTGGTATCACAATGTCACGGGCGCACGGAAAGGTCTTCAGAGGATGGAGAGCCCATGGCAGCCGCAGTTGCTCCGCCGTTGTTGCCAGAGGACCCGCCCCCACCATTATGACTATTGAACGAGGGGAAGAAAAACTCTCCATTTGGCCGAGGCAGTTTGCGCATGATTTTGCCAGAGGTGATGAGTCTGCCAAAACCTTCCTGGTGGGCAAAAGCGTAACCCGAGCGGATAGAGCGCCTTGTGCGTCTGGCAGATGGTGTGCGCAGAACATCCTGGGATTGCCTGGACCTGTCAATCACAAAAAAACATTGTCAGTTATGTACAGACATCCCCAAAGAGGTACAATCATAACTGGTGTGTGCACACTGTATAAATTTGATGCATGAAAAAGTCTTGGGATTCAACCAGGGAAAGAAAATATGATGTTTACTACTGCTGTATTTAGGTTTATCAGATGGAATCCACAACAGTTCAACATACTTTTGGAATGGCAAATGTACCTGCTACTTGTTAAACTTTACTAGACACTTTTAACATTGGCCCAATAAGCTATCAACATACCAAATTGGCTGGGACTGTTACCTGAGCTGTGCCAACCTCTGTTTCAAGCGGACTCTGTCAGAGAGGGTCGGTTTAACATCCACAAAGTAGAAGCGCCATGCCAACACTGGGATCATCAGCACAGTCACCGTTAGCACTGTTGTGAACCAGAATGTCGCCTCACTCATTGCCTGGTTGGGTAATATTAAAATATTTTAATGTTACTCTGCTTTACAGAAACTTTGAAGTTTCCCCTCCCTCAATAGAAAATTTTGCCCTTCAATTTTTTTTTCAATATTTTAAATTCTGAAAAACTAAAAATATTCAATCATTAAAATTTGACTTTAAAACATTAACAAGCAATACTGCAAACACATAACTCAACAGTTATTCAATAATATTTTTCTTTAAATCTTTAAATACATTTGAAATTCAAAAGTAACCATGAAAAAAAATCTGAATTTATACTCTGAAACAGAAAGATTTAACTACAGTTGAGTAATATATCTGTTCCTAACAAGAAAATAACAATAATAATAGCTGCTTGTTACCTTAGTGAGGGAACCAACATATGGGCCACCAATGATGTAGTTGTAGAAGTACTGCAGGATGAAGTACCAGACAAGGGATCCCCACACCATGATGTGGTTGAAGACTGTCCAGTACGCTGTGTCGAGTGCAATCTGGGAGAAAGATATGTAAAATTGAACAACTTGATTAACATATTTGGCCAAAAGTCACCCTAATGGAGACAGCTTTGTACCTGGACAGTGACCACAATGACGAGGATAGTGGCAACCACACTACCCAGCAGCGTGTGGTCAGACAGTACGTGGCCCTTGGGTGAGACGCCATCCTTGTATGTGCCTGTAAAATGTCAAATTAAGAGAAATTAGAAGATTAGTCACCAACAAGAGTTGAACTAAATAATATAAGGCTTTCTTTTGAACCTGGATACAAACTCAATTGACATTTTCACATTAAATCTGTAATGAATTTCTACAATATTCAATTCTTAGTCAAGAAAGGAAAAAACACAAACAGGCGACCATAATACTAGAATCAAATCTCTCTCATCATTGTTATCCACTTAGAATTCCTTTTGAAAGTGCTGCTCGAGCAGGACAACAAACTATTTTTGGACTTTGTGTTTGTCGACTAATCAATTGGATTTTAAAATCAATTGTTTGAATGTTTTTTTATTTATAGTAAATCAGAAATAATCCAGAGAAAGGAAAACAGAAAATTCAGTCCACCTTTTTGAGGCAGAGAAAGACAAAAAGAGTGCTATTAATTATGAAACGGAAGTTAAGTAACAGAATGGAATCAAAAGTAGTTTGTACATTTTTATGTGATAACAGAGAATTATACTATAAAAACATAACATATAATTCTGAGAAAAAATGTATGGAATGTAAAATTTGTTGAAGATTCCATAGGAGTATTATTGGAAGTATTCCATTGTCCAAGTAAGAACAACAATAAAGGTAAACACATCAACAATGAACACTAGTGAAAACAATAGCGAAAATCAATATGAATACCCAAGAGAGACAACTCAGGAGAGTAGCATCCAAATCATTCAGATTTGTAGAGATTTTATAACATGTCAAACTTGTGTAAAATTGTTCACGATGTTGGTTTATACATATTTTAACATTGAAGCAATTTTTCTAGTCTCTAGGCAAATCATTCCAACGAGTATACTTTGTATACACAGAAATATTTTGCTGTGTCAGCAGCGTTGTATGACTAAAATTATTTGAGGGGAAAAAGTGGAAGAGAAAACATTTATTTTAATTAAACCCTAAACAATTATAAACATAAAAATATAGCTCATAAAGGGGTTACATTCAGAAATCTGTCTATCGGATTGAAAGGGACTTTGCACCACAATAACACTTACTTCTTCTGTTCCCAGAGCTTATATCATTATTACATGAGAACACATTTCAAGAATGCCACGCCCTGTAAATAAATCAATAAAATGGCAAAAAAGTACCTAGCTCAAAAGCCATTCATTGGTTTAAAGGACTTATATGAAGAATTCTGACAGCTGATCAGTGCAAGTAGTATATGACAAATTCTGACAGCAGATCAGTGCAAGTAGTACGCTACAACATATGGGACTTAATTTAAATCTTAAATAATTAAACTCATTAAATAATTCATAGCCTCAACTTCACAAAATTTCAGTTGAGAACTTGAGCATGAAAATATGGCAGCTGAGTTAACATAATAATTTGAGGTACATTTTCAAATCACACTCTGCAGTTAAATTTTACAACCAATCTTGTGTCTCATTTTATACATGGTTCAATCTGTTGTATTCAAAAAATGTATTATGGTTTTATCACCACACACACACTATTCTTCCCAATCTAAGTGGATTACCATATGGGATAAGGAACAAGACGCAGGAAGAGAATATCCCGTGCAGTGCACTGCGGAAGAATTCCATCTTGTTGAAGAGCAGGTTGGAGTGTCCTGGTGTATACAGTTTGGGATAGTTTATGCTGTTGCGGTCATTGACATCTTGGTCAAAGATGCCAAGCGCTAGCACTGGCAGAGAAGTGTAGAACAAGTTGTACACAGCGATGAACATTGGATCGAAGACAGTCTATAATTTAAGCATACAAGACACATGTTAACGGTTGCATCATTTCATTTTTTATAATAAAAGGAGAGAGGAGTAAGCACAGTATGAAATCCATAATCATTTACTAAACCATAAAAAATCCACAAAAATGTAGGAACATAAGTAAAAAATTATTGCAAATATAAAAAATTAAATTCAGTTGAATTCTTGTAATTCCTACCTGGGCACTGAATCCACAGAAGAAGGCAAACCAGAAGTGGCAGAGCGTGAAGGCAAAATTCTTGTAGAAGAAGTACCTGAGGAACTTGCACATACGGTAATAGGACCAGCGTCCATGCACCAGCAACAGGCGCTCAAGGAAGCGGAACTGAGCAATGGAATAGTCTGATGCCAGCACCGCCTGCATGCCTTCCTGTCCACTGATGCCCACTCCAATGTGTGCCGCTGCAGGACAATTAAAAATGTGTTCACTTGACTGATCATCAAAGTAAATATGTGCCCATGTTAACTAAGAATAAAAGATGCTTAACCCTTGATCATGGAGACGTCATTAGCCCCATCACCTATGGCCAGTGTCACAGCATTTTTACTCTTCTTGATCAGCTCTACCACCATAGCCTTCTGCAGTGGTGTCACCCGGCAGCATATCACAGACTTGCCTGGCATACATCAAAGAGAATAAAATTCCACAATTGACATTTGCACATATAACATTAAACTACAGACCCCCTTAATTTAATATGTGTTATATAGTCACATTATTGTGAAATCAAGTTTATCAATGAGCTGTGAGTTACTTTTATTGACTACAGGGTATACTGGCACAACACTTGAAAATGTTTGCACAACAAGTAAATGTAAATGAATGTTATTTAAGACCCTGCACCCAACTCCACTTGACTTCCACCAACTTTACTGATAATTCATGACACACTCACAGTTGGAGGCAACCTCAAGAAACAGCTTCTCCAGCTGTGGGTGTAGTGCCTGGACCAGTGAGTGCCCGTTGATGACTATGGCAAATGAACCTCCTAAGCCACAGTCTGAGTCCTGGTCGACGCTGTTGCCCCGCTGGTACTCTGCCTCACTATCATAATAAAATAGGAAGTCAGAATTAAGCTAAGTGACTATAGATAGATTGTGTATTCTTCTAAAATAAGTGGTAATCTTAGAGTTTGTCATGGTGACATAATGAAGTCAAAAGTAAATGATTTAATAATACATATAAAACAAAAGGAAACATTGAAAAACAAATTAGAATTCTGGTTGTTCATTGAGGTCCCCAGAGATGTGGCAAATCCTTGACTTTTGTTGGCAAATGTAATCTTATTTAAGAGTAGACAAAGGAGAAATAGCTTAGGCCATATTCTGCAAGCAGTGCAAGTGCAGTTGTCAAGGAATTTTCTTCAAGGTTTTTCAGGAAATCTAAGTGGTGCAAAGTCCAGAGTAGTAAAGTAAAATGCCTTTCTGCTATATGCTTCTATTTGTTAAACATTTATTCTTGTATTATTATATTGTTTTTTAAATTGTCACTTTTACTCAATGTATTTTTCATTTGTTTCTCGTACAGGGAAAATAAACCTTTTTGTTAAATTAGGTAAGTCTTAACTGCTTCAACTTTCCATTAAAATACACAGCACAATGAAACTGGAAAATGCTCAAGTAACAGAGCTCAACATATTTATGCAATAATTAAGAGTGTATGTACCACAAAGAAACCATATTCCAAAAGCTATTAACTGCATCAACTCTCAGTGTAATATTTTATTTGAAATCTAAGAATATAAATTGGGGAGGGAGGATATAAGTAAATTAAAGTACAAGAAATTTTTATTCTATATCAGAGTATTTCCAAGTATGTAGCTGTCAATAAAGACTAATACATAAGGATTTTAACAAAATAAATGAACTATGAAAATTATTACTCATATCAACAGTAAGTCTTCAGCAAACACAAAACAACATTTACAAGACCAAGACAGAGAGACAAGGAGAGAAGCTGACACATGGAGGAGAAAGGGTTAGTGTCTGTTTGGAATGTAATGTTTCCACTGTGCAAAAATGAGAGAGGATGAGACAGAAGGAGTACAAACAAAACCCTGCAACCACAGTCACAAACACACAAATACATACAGAGAGAGGAAAAGAGAATGTGAATGTATCATTACCACATAACAAGAATCGCCTCACCATGAACAGTTCAGAGGGCAGGGTAAGATTTACACAATGGAGGCTGTTAGAATGGAAAGAATGTTTCTGCAGAAATTAATGCTCATAGTCTATGTATGCCTGACTACAGGCAGAAGGCAATTTTAAGAGATGCATACAATGCTTAAAAAGAGCATATTTAAATCATTCATCAGTTACAAAACTTCTACATAACATGACAAGGCACTACTGAAGAGGAAAAGGATCATGTGCTAAATCAATGGAAGATAAATAGTCATACAGACATGCTACAGGGATCCACCAAACAACTAAACAAGTTCACATGCACATAACAGCTGAAAGAGGAGAAACCCGGTTACATTGACTAAATATGTCAACAATATCTTATCAATTCAGACATATATTTACAGAATACACGCTAAGAAGAACCAATTGCACCTAAATACTCAACTGAAATGGTAGTGTTTCCAGATACTTACCAAAGCTCTCACTTGTCCCTATCAAGACAAACTGATGTCAACATAACAAAACACTTTGCACATTACTCCTATGAGACAAATTGTGAAGAAGTTGCTCATACTAAATGTTTTAAGGTACTTCCAAGTATAAAAAGACAGGATTGGGATAGATCAAACTGTCTGTATGTTCAAGTGTTGACATTCTGAGAACTCTGGTTCCTTCCTCTATTCCTTAACGCACAGACAGACAGACAGAATAAACATTTATAACCATTACAAACCTTATTTCCTCCCTGATAATTAAAATTCTCAATTACACACTTTCAAGAGGTCCACTCTAGACACACTGCAGCTTCCCACCATCATAAATAGAAGGATATCTACTGTTTTGTCAACACTGAAAATGGCAATGAATGTGGTAAAACCTTTTCAACTTGTATGAAACTAATTGACTGAATACTGTTACACAAACAAACCAAGAATAATAAGATGACCCATGAAATAACGAAATAAAAGTCAAAACAGAGATACTTGACCAGACAACAGTTTATGTGCCCAAGAAACATGTGAGATGCCAAACCGATAAACAGCCAACACAGATTGTAGTTTATATGGAATGTCAATGATGGGAAAACAATTTTGTACCATAATGAATTTGAAAGTTTGCAACCATCAACTCCCTTTAAAGTTCCAAACAAATTTGAAGCCTCACAAAAACTCTGAGGCAAGGTTTGAACAAAACCGCAAAACTTTCTAACCAGAAATTCAAAAATATAATTCAATGTTGTTCACTCAACATTCATTCAAATCGCGCTAAGAGAAACAATACAATGGCAGTGGCAGACTCGCTCTCTCTGGTCTCTCTGTCAAGGTCCTTGGTACCTGGTACGGTCCCACCTGAAAGTGACCACACTGACGGCGCTGTGAGGCTGCGGCACGTGGTTGGCAACACTGCGGATGGACTCCCGGAACTTGACCAGCTGTGCTTCCACATCATCATAGCTGTGGGCATCCACAACAAATATGTCCACCAGTTCATCTGTGAGCAACTGACACGAGTAGCCGATGTTGATAGCTGTCTCTGTAATCCATCCACCAGTGGATAAGTACCACTTCCAAAAAGTTTCAAATGAATAGCAAGTTGACAAGACCAACCTTGTTTATCTCCAGTTAGCACCCATATTTTGATACCGGCCAGACTGAGGTTGGCTATTGCCTGTGGTACACCATCCTGCAGTTTGTCCTCAATGGCTGTAGCACCTAATGACATTACCAATTATGTCAGCTGAGGCTTGGTGCATGCTGAATGATCTTATTTGAAAGTGTAGTTTAAGTGGGGCATTTATACAAGAATACATATTGGCAATAATGTTTTGCTGTTGTAGACTGTGTGCTTCTTACCCAGCAGTGTCATGTCCTTCTCTATCTCTTCATAAATGGCATCTAACCGTTCCTCCCTATGATCCAAGGACAGGGCTGCTTCCTGGTGTCGCTGCTTCCAGTTGTTGAAGAAGACCTCATCCAGGTCCCGGACGGCCAGGCACAGGGTACGCAGACCTTCACCTGCAAATTTCTGCAGCACAAAATAGTGTGGGTGACCAATGAAGATATTATAAAGAGCTGTATGTAAAATATTACAGGAAATTGGATTTGAAATTTAATGGGGAGAGTTCTATAATATATTGTTTGAATATTCCATCCATTAGACATTAGACACATTCTATGGGTTACAGACTTTCATCCTTATGCACAATGAACCAATGGTCCTTACTTCTTGATGGCACACATGTTTTCTTCTTGCCTGTAGCATATCACATAATCAAATTGTCATTTCCCTGGAGTATTACTGTTACCACTTTCACCCACATATAGTCTGAACTCTCACCCTTTATAGCCAGCCTTCTTCTCAAAATCAGACATATAAAATATGAAAAATTTCACCACTGATTCATTACAATTCCATACCATGATACTACATAATTTACTTTCCCATTGAATTTAAGTGTCTCAAAGAGACGTGGAAAGTATTTGAGAAATATTGAACAAATAGAGGAAATAAATTAAAATGATGGTGCTAATATCTGTCAAAGTGAGAGAAAAATCTATGGGGTTCAATCCAACTACAAGATACTATATCTTGTAACTGAATATACAAAACAGTGTCATTACCTCTTTTCTAGTTCTAAGGCTGAGTTTTATTTGAAAGCTTTCCTTCTGTTATTTTTTTAATTCTTTTCTAGTTTTAACTAAGTCTCAACTTAGTGACATAACTCCTACTCTATCCCTCATACGACTATCTTTTCATCTCTTTTGTGCTCAGCATTTTTTATTTCTTCTCCAAAGCAGATGATGGAACACAAAACAAATGATGCTATGAAACAGACTCACAAAACAACAAATTTTCAGCATCTTTGCTTAAATTCTGAAACCAGTATATGGAAACTAGCCAAAGTTAGTTGACTGCAGACTATGATTGAGTGAAGACTAGCAGCTATTTCTACTCACATTGAGGTGCTCCTGGGTTTTGGTCTTGAGGTCAGAGGTTCCATCCTTGAGACGCTCATAGATGACATTGTCAGCTCCTTTGCAATACAGCCTAAGCTTACCATTCTGCCTAAGGATAACAGACATTCTCTTTCGCACATTGTTGAAATCCAGAATGCACAACAGCTCATAAATCTCACTCTTGCCATTCACCTGCAGGAAACAAGTTGCATATTATCCTGTAATAAATTACTCAACTACATCTACTGAGTACACCACCACCTTACGTCAATGGTGATGCTGTTGGGGCTTCTCTCCTTGAAGACAAAGCCAAAGTTCCTGGCTGCAGAGACAAGTGCAGACTCATCTGGTGACTGTGCTTGGTACTCTAATCTACCTGCAATTGAAAGACCTCAAGTTAGACATGTGACCATTGACTAGTTAAAGCAATACGCAGTAAATTAACATACCGTTCTTCTCTTCAGGCATGACTGTGTGGCAGAGTGCTAAAAGTCTGAAAAAGTTGTGTACACTACTGTCACCGTGTCGGACAGCCTCCAGCAGACTTCCATCATAAAACTTGAACTCTGGCTCATAGTTTGGATTGGCAGAGAAATCCACTGAAGGTGTGTTCTGTGTATGGGCATTCAAGTAGACACACATTAGCAAACTAATATTACTTTGATGCTGCAACACCAAAGTTATACACACAACTGAGTGGAATGCATGGCAGGATAGAATCTATCTATCTCTAATTTTTTACCCAACAACTTGCTGTGTGCAGTAAGTTATGTTTCCTACAGCCATTTCTTTCCTTTTTATTTAAGATGAATTTTTGGGATTCCAAGACATCATATATGTGCACAAAATATTATGAAGACATTTTTAAAGGCATTCATTGACAATCGTTCATTTAAAACAATGCAAGAATTTCTCACTATCATATAATGAAATTAAAGTACTTAAAAGTAGAAAATTTACTTACTGTGCATAAAGCACACAATGTTTTCTGACATAACATTCTTTATGTAAATTATTTTTGTTGGTGTATGAGTACGATAGTTGTAAATCAACTGTCTATCGGCCACATTTTTCAGGTATTCCTGATGAAAGTTGCAAACCCAATTGACTGACATAAAACCTTTTACACTTAATTAAGAAATATCAACTAATACAACCAAAATTACAGTGAAATTTGTGCAACTTTTCTGATGAAGGAAAATAAAATACTTAGAAATTTGACCCTCCATTGTAGCCTCTTCAACTGACTTCAAAGCAAAGAGATGCAGCTACTCCAAACCCAATTTAACGAGGGAAGTGAATACAACATCATCATCAAATAGGTGCAGACAATTACACCACATATGATGTAAAGTACAGTTGTGTTCACTTACAAAACCTCTGCTAAGTTTACAGGGGCATCAAGTTCAAATAATCAGAACTCTTTAAACATGAACCAATCACATTCCCAAGCTGACTCAGAGTGGTTTCTTCAAGAGACACAGCAAAGCAGATGTTAATGAATTCATTAATAATGGCAATGAATACACAGCCTTTAGTAGTAAACATGTTATAGAGAATTGAGTCAAGCTGTGGCCACTTGCAAGGTCAAGAGCAAAACATTCTCTGAGCCAAAATTTAATATTAATCTTCCATTAACCAAATACCAATATTCTGTGCCAAGTGTTTCCCTTTCCAACAGATGTGTGTATTAATTGTGAACCTCATATGAGAAAAACTGTGAAATTCAGTGCACATTTTTCAGAAAGAGAAACTACATAGTAAAGAGAGGCAGACAGATGGAAAAGAAGGTAAGTGCTGACACTGGGTGTGGAGGTAGTATAAAAGAGGGTCGTTCACTGCGTGCACAACAATGACAACACCAACTTAATTAACAACCAGTAAAGACTAATAGTGACAATATACTGAAAAGAGACTTACTGAGATCTGGAATCAAGATGGAAGAGAAAAAAATACAGTTATGTTACTACACTATATGAATAAAGACACATGTATTCAAGATTAGACTACCATACACTAACCAACTACAGTAAAAATCTGGGAACCCTCAATTTCATGGCATTCATGTTGCTACATTATAAACCTTTAGAGGTTCTGTAAATAATAATTTCATTTTCTTAAACTTCCAGAATACAAGGTACTTTTTCAATTTAAGGTACTTTCAAGTCAATTTTTAGATAGTTGCATTATTATTACTACTTCTTTATTTTGCATTTTATAGCTATTACAATAATGAGCAGACAAGATCATGTACAGGTACTGAGAAGAGTGGATAAAAAGGAAAGCATCAGACACATTACAAGAAAATAGCATTTGCTACATGACATTATTGAGAGAGTTGGAGAATTTGTAGGGCCTGAACAATTCATGAATTGGCATATCAATTTTTGAAGGAAAAAAATTAATTGTAGATTTTAAAAAGGAAACTGAAGTACATGAGAGGTAATTTTTCATAAGTCGTTCAGTCAGCCTTGGACAGAATGCTTTATAGAAATATATCAGATTTTAAATATGTATCAAAGGTTAGGTATTAATAAAAGGTCTTATTTTATAAATGGTAGTGACCATGACACATGACTCAAAACCATAAGTGAACTGAGCCAGACCAATCAGCCACAACATTTGGCAAACAATGAAATTGAGGGTGACCAATGTTAACAGTTTAATAATGAGAAAATGTCACATAAGTAACATAAATCTATTATATTTGAAAAGAAACAACCACTAACAGTCATTATCAATAAATAAGTTCATCTTGGGTTTGGTTTCTATTAATGCCATAGTAAAAAAAAACACATATATGCAAGGGAACACTAATGTACATATCTATATATATTTACAAAAAAGAATAGATACATTTATACACATTAAGAATAAAAATGAAGATTGAAAACAAAATGTTTCTATACAAAGTGATTTACTGGGATTCTCCTCCAATCAGATGTACATGGTAGAGAAGAAAACAATTGGAAGTTTGCATATCAAACATTTGAATGTTGAAGCAATAAAACTAAAATGATAAAAACGTTAATTTATTCAGTCTGAAGATTTCAAGTTTACGATACCAAATGCAGACATGAAGACAAAAATAGCATTTTCATTCTAGTCACTATCATCCACCAAAAAAAGTCTTCTCCAAACTGTGAACTCATCATATAAATGAACAAATACTTGTGGACTCCGTGAAAAGATACAGTTCTACTCAAAATATATATACATTTATGTTACCAAAATACATACGGAATTATTCTGTATCCTATTTCCTAAAATTGTACTCCACTTATTACCCATAAGTAAACAATAGTTACGCAAAATAATGACACAGACTGGCGAGGATATTCCAATAAATCACTTAGTGAATGTATTCAAACCTAAAAGTTACTAAAATAAAGTGAGCGGAAATTTACTTCCATGTCCCTCTATTCAGGCAATGATGATGGAAGGGGAAAATTATCCCAAGAATCTCCAAAACAAGACAGGGCTAAAAATATTTAACTAGGAGGTAAATTTCCACTCCAAAACCCAGCACCTCTACAATGTAATACCACTACTAAGCTCATCACAGATAACATCACTACTAATCCACTCCACCAGTGCTACCAGAGTGTGTACATGCAATGTGTATATGTGAGGTGCCAGTGGTATTACATTGCAAAGGGTCTGGTTATCTGGTGCAGTGATGTAAGATAAATTACATTAGTGGGTGAGGTGTGGTGTGCTGAGTGATGTGCAAGTAGTGTTTGAATCATAGCGACACACACACAAAAAGAGCTCAAACAGAAAAGAAAAAGAAAGAAATGAAACTTAAATCAATCCAACTAGAAAAAACATTTACAACTTCCATAACACACACATATGTATCTAGCTTTGGAAAATAGAAATTGAACACTTACTACAATACCATTTTTAAAATTTCTTTCCCCTACAGTACTTGGCAAAACTCCATAATTTTATTGCGATGACAATAGGCACAGTGACACAAAAGAACACACACTTTTGTCATGTACCACTATGTGAGAAAAATTATATGAAATACAAGTTCTATAAAATGAGAAAAAAAACTAGTGTCACAAAATTCAGTAACACAGAAGATTATTTATATATATATATATATATATATATATATATATATATAATATATACATACACACACACACACACACACACACAAACACACACACAAGAGAGAATAATACAAATTTTCTCTCTCCTCAGCCTGACTGGACCAACTGTAGATTTTAAGCAAGTCAACTTCACTGTAGCTCTTTCTGTGTTATATATATTCTAACAAGTAGTAAGAATTCACAGCAGACTAGACAGATTAAGGCACAACAATCCAAATAGAAATATACATATTAAAAGTGAAAACAACCACATATGAAATATAAATAAAATTGTGCTCCTTTCAATCATTTTTAAAAAGATAAACAAAACTATATTATAAAACTCATTTTATGGGCAAAATTACATTCACACACACTGTATGAGAACATCTAACTTTGTTTTCAGTACAAATACAACTTTTTGTTGCATTTGTCATATCTATTACAAACCAATACTCTGCAGATGGCAACCAAAGTCAACAACCTAGCTGTTGAAGCTTCTTTTGTATGTTCTACTGTTATTATACTAAGTCAAACAGAAGGTCCACTCGTGCAGGACACTCAGATGGGAGCAAATCTGTACTTGGAGATGTAAATGTACTGTATATGTACAGAGAAACAAAAAGATTTCACTCTAAGAGGGTGTTCATGCACTATAAGTCACAGACACATCATTAATTATGTGGGAGGATGTACATAGTCATTTACTTACAGTGCAATACCATTCCTTTTACAGACACACAATCATATCAACATCACCACCACTAACATAAATCGAGCAGGGAGTGTCTTAACTACAAAAAGGGACATGTCAATAAAGACTGCTAACCTACCATTTCATGCATGGACAGTGGGACTAAATACCTTTTGCCAGCCATCCTGATTTGGATTACTTAGAGAAAACAATAGTTGTTCCCTGTCCCACATTGTTTCACCTTGCACCTTATAATAATGATGAATGCAAAATGATGAGAATATTTTGGAGCATAAACAAAATATTGGTAAAAGTCACCCCCGGTGAATATGTTCTATGCAAAGCAAAATTTAACATGTGCTGGCTATTTGACATCTGTTCTTGTCAGTTGAGCAGCTACAACTTCAGATGCAGAATTCTTGGAAGTGATCCAGCTCAATTAAAATTTTCCACCTGGGCTGTAGGGCATTTAAGGAAATATGGAAGTTATTCTTCCTTATAACAGTTGTCAGAAGTAAACAAGAGGAAATAAAATTATTTCTTAATTATCTGATTCTCACACAGAAACAAGAAATAAACATATAATAATCTAAATTGGCAAATCATGTATGTTCAAAGAGTTTCAAAATTTAAACTATATGGACCAGCAGCATTATCTAATATCCAGTTCTGGATTGCTTAATAATAAAGTTCTTCTGGAGTAAGGAAATGAACTTATTGAATAAGTCTGAGTGTTTTTAAACAAAAGTCTGATTAGTTCAGTGTGGTTTAAACAACTGTTTAAAGATTTAATTAATGAAGACATACCAAAATACAAAAAAAACACAATAGCCTATGTGCCCCCTAAATGATTCATTGATACAAATAAATCAAAATCACACATGCATGTACAAGAACCGTGGGCGACTATTCATCCCTGAAATGATATCACTCAGCACACCGCGCCAGAACCTACTGCAAGTGGCGCATACCAAGGCACAGGCTGAGAGTGGCCTGGTGGGGGCGGGACCGGGCTCCGAGATGGCCCTCCGAACTACGAGCGTGGACTCGGGCTGGCCAGCCGGCCGGGTGAAACAGGATTTCCAGTCCACCCTGCCACAGGAGGCTGTAACGTGGGCCTACGGAACCAGACACATGCACAGTGGAAGCCACAGAGAAAGGTCAACCTCAAAGCCGATTCCATCCTAGAACCATCTTCCTTTAATATGCTCAGACCAAGACAGGCATTCATGGCAAGAGGCATGCTGACTATAGCTTTGCAGACAGTAAGCAGATGACTTTTGTATTATTTATAAGAAATTTGAAAATATTTTTGCAAAGTTACATATATTACCAAGAAAGAACCTTGACACCAGACTTAAGTAACTATTTCCAAAAAAGAAAATCTGAAAAAGATGACAATACAAATCATATATTTTAATTCTTCAGTTACCCAATGACTGAAGATCCTGACGAAAAATAATGTACAAAGAACTTGTTTTTTCTTTCCTCATCCTACAATGGACCCTGAAACAGTTTGTGTAATCATTGTTGTAATAAATTAAAGCCAATAACCTGAACCAATTCTGTACAAATATTCATCCCTGATACTAAAAGTTTGTCATTACTGCTTTCTCTGTGGCTTAAACAGTACAGTTACAGTGCATAACATAATACTCTTATATATAGGGATCAGTAAAGTGTTAAGCTGCAAAGACACATACAAAAAAAAGTTAGATGCAAACTTATGGTGCAGCTACAGCAAGCAAGGAAAGGTTTGCCGCTATGGATAGTTTAGGAATTTCACTCCAGCAGAACTGTAACTGGTCACTGTGACAAGTTGAAAAGACAATGGGGATGGGTTCTATTGTGCATTGGGGAGGGTGCTACAAGACTGGTGATGCCAAGGTAATCACGGTCTATGACATGAAAAAAGTTGGGGGAATGCCAGGATTGTCATATGAAGTACAATGTCACAGCAGGGATGCAATGGCAAGAGTTGCCAAATAGAAAAATTCTGACAAAAGTTGGCTCTGAGATAGGGAATTTTACAATACATTGATCCACTTACACATACATTTAGAAAGTGACTAAATGAGAAATTCTGAGACACAAGAAAAGCAAAATAAAATGCTTTCATAATTATTCAAACAACAATAATTTATTTTTGATAATAATAAATAAATAGCCTGTTGTCAAAAAGTGGTGTTAAAACCAGTAACAAATTTAATTGATTGCAGTCAAAAATATAAAGAGGAATAAAACAATTTTTGAGAAAAAAATTATAAATTCATGTTCCTTTTTGTATATAATGTATAAAATGA
This sequence comes from Zhengitettix transpicula, assembly GCA_037074705.1. Taxonomy (NCBI): domain Eukaryota; kingdom Metazoa; phylum Arthropoda; class Insecta; order Orthoptera; family Tetrigidae; genus Zhengitettix; species Zhengitettix transpicula. Next base: position 74,700,615 of record CM073593.1, read on the forward strand.
TCAACAGTATTAACAAACAGTCTTACAGAATTAACTTTCCCAGTTTATCTCATACTGTTCTGAAACAAAAATAGAAACACAAAAGTAGGGAGGTCATTAAAAATTCTTTAAATTATACTGTCCAGCATAAATATGCATAAGTGAAAAAGTCCACAGTATTGTGATTTGGACAAGTGAGTGGGGCCAAAGGCACTCCATCACCCTCCCCTTCAAGAAATATAGTTTGTGGAAACAGATAGTGTGAGTGAGTCAAGGTTTCATGCCTGTGGAACTGTATAGTAATGAGTAGGTTTTGATGATGACTACTTACTTCAGTTATTTCTATGACTTCGCTGGTGCTCTCATCAGTGATGTCGCCATAGCATCGTCCAGCAATGGAGCACTTGTTGAATGTCATGATGTTCTGAAATGAAACAAAAATTTTCCAACAAATTACAATAGTTGAAATCTGATACAACAGTGTCTTCGTATCACTAATGGCAAGTTTACGATCAAAGGATTTTCACCATCTATCTTATGCACGCTAAATTAAAATCTCTAATTTTGTAAGCTGAACAGTAATTAAAGACTCCAATTAAAAGGAGTAAATTGCCCAGTGAATACCATAATATTGAAACTAGTAAGGTAATTTTGAATTCCTTATTTTTTAAAAAAAATTGTTTCAAGTATGATTGAAAATTAAAATATAGATCTCCTTAACTTTCAATATATTTTAGAATTCCCTGATTGATATTTTGCATACTTTACATTTTTTTAAGATTCTATAATAATACCTTATTATTATGGTAATTATTTAATGATAAACTCCAACAGACAATGGGGATTAAATAAAAATTACCTGGGTAAGGGTCCCAGTCTTGTCTGAGAAGACGTACTCAATCTGACCAAGCTCCTCATTGAGCGTTGTGGTCCGCGCCTTGGCCGACGTGTTGGTCTTTTCGTAGTGCATCTTTTCATCCCAGTTTATCAGGAAACTCTGAGCGAACCGAATAACTTCCACACTGCAAAACATTTCTGCATAAGCTGTAGACAACAGCATTACTACTTATAAAAGAATGGAGGTAAAGTACATCAGCAAATGAATGCCAAATTCATGACAAATTCAATATGGGTCACTAGATTATTTATTGCTTAGTGTTTGAGCAATAGATCCACAAATCAAAAGATGATCACTTATCACCATAATCATATTAATTATATTACAAACATAATATTCCACAAGATAGCCAAACACAGTGACACAAAAGGAAATGTGATGATATTCAAACAAACTCACAAAATTATTTAGGCAAAGATAGAAAAAGATGATAAAATAAGTTAGCTTTCATAATAAGGGAGTTCCCAGTATTAACTGTTTAGCAGATAAAATATCTCCCAGGCGAACCCTCACCTAACATAGAGAGATATAGGCACCACGGTGTTGAGTACGATGGCATAGGAGAAGAAGACGAGGAGGGCAATGACGGTGGCACCTTCAAGTGGGTCCTTGGGCACCAGTTGGTCCCAGGGGAGGTACTCCTGGAAGTACCGGCCCACCAACGTCTCCCAGATGCCACAGGCAATCATACAAAACAGGCACATGGACAGTAGAAAAAATACAATCTGAAAAATGAAAAAAATAAAAATTAAACAAACAAAGATGCAACATAACACTAACAAGAAAGATCATTATGACAGCACTCACCCCTATAATTATGAAATTCAATAACCTATCAATGCTTGTGCGTTTGAACTTAGTTTTCCCAGAGTTCTGCATGAGTTTGGTGTCTTTGCCAGCAAATATAACCACACCATAGCACCACTGGGTGTTGCGCAGGACACAGCCCCTAAGCACCACCTTGTCGTTGTCCAAGGAGTACCTGTAAATCATGTTGCGAAAGATATATGATACAATATGAGACTAAAGTATTATAAGAATTTTAAGGTGAAATTAGAAGAGAGAAAACAAGTATGTAACAGAATATGGTATAGAAAAAAATGTAAATATGTTTAGGTGAGAAATATAAAATCAAGAATACACACAGAAATAACTGTTATTGTGTGTGTAATTAATGTATGAAATTTGTATATGACTGAACCAAAGTTAGTGTAAGTGTGAAAGTACTGTAAAAAAAAATAAACATTTAGATGAACAAGCTTTTAGGTTATGTTTGGCAGTGTGCACAAGTCTAGCTTATTACTACTGTGCATACTATAATCATATTTATTTAACATCCTCCCACACACAGCTATTGTTTCCATTATATTTTATATTATATTTTCCCCCCTTTCTCATTCAATTTTCATAATGGCATCATCTACCAGAAACAATAACAATATGTTTTCAAGAGATTGTTTTAACTCCAATTTTAAACGCTCTTTAATTTGAGCACTAACAGCATGTTTCACTGTACTCCAAATACCAATAAAAATGGTAAATTACAAAATGGTAAATAAATGACAAATAAAAAATTAAATATTTAAATGAAAAACTATGCCAGTTAATACAAATTCTCATTTCAGTTACAGTGTTTCTGCTTTTTGTATTTTAACATTCCAATCAAACACTTGTAATTTCTATGAAATAATATATTGCTAAAAAATAAGGCAAATATTGAAAGCATGTACATTTGACAAATCACATAAAAGCAAAAGCTTATAGTTTTTCCAAGTGACTCTCTTAAATATTCAAGATAGAGATTTACAAATTTATACATCTGAGAGGATCAATTTCTTAAAATGGTATATACCAAAAGGTTATCATTGCAACTTGTAGTCTCATGTACGTATCATTTTAAAACTAGAAAGATAAATAATATATAACATACAATAATTTCCAGGTTTATGATATTCAGTTAAATAACCTACAATCAGATAGCAAAATTAGGTGTTTGTTTATAACTGATGTTACACTGAATAATCTAATAGTTGTTTATGTAATAACAACAACTTGTTCATTTAGGCTATTTGGCTTCTTTGGTTGTAGTAAGAATGAATAAATAAAACATAGTGACTTTTTGAGGTTATGTTAGATTAAATTCCAGTTATTTTTCATACATGCTGCATAAAATTTAGAAGTAAAAGAATATATATATATATATATTTGAATTTCAATCAATTGCAGCACTGTTGACAGAAGAACTTAAATCAATAATATGATCATATCAACCGATTATGCTGCATAATCCAAATCTGCAATTTAAGTGCATTTAAGCTACCCCCAGCAGGTGGCAGTAGGGAGTCAAGTTTGGTATTATTGGATGTCTCTATTGGAGACTAACAACTTTCATTCCGTACTGTTTTGATACAAAGGGTAGTTTTAAATATATTTCAATGCCTTCTGAAACATTGGTCATCATGAATATATTTTTTCTCATCAACCATGGTGAATATCTCATTTGATAACCCATCATTCAATTACAAATTGGTTAACACAACAATGTAAATCTAGAAAACACTGTATAGAACAAAATTTAATTATTTGGGATTATTAAAAAGGACAGTTATAACTTCTACCGTGCCCCATTCCTTGATATCCATTTATAGCTGCTAAATGATTTTCATAATCATCTGCCACCATACTCTAAGGTAACTCACCTTTTGTCCTTCCACGAGAGCGTCCCATCAAACTTGTTCAGCAGGTTGTTGGGTGTTTCACACACAATTTCCCCGTCAAACGCCCCAATCATGGAGTCATCCTGCCCCATCTCGGCTGTCTCCACCAGGCACTGACGGCATTTCAGATTCGTCTCTCTGTGAAAAAATAACAATAAGTGCACAGCATGTGTAAAGAAACAAGTAAACTATGCATCATAAACAACATTAAACAAAAGTCTATCAAAGAGGGAACAAAGGATAAGGCGATCATGTACGATATATTGACATCGTTGAACTGTAACCAATCGTCCAGCAGAGAGTGACCATGTTTTACAGAAAAAGATTATGACGGCGGTATAATCGGGATTTACGATGTATCATTAATTGAAGGAGGATGATGACGAAAAGTCCACCCATTTCAGAGGGACGATTAAGGTGGGGATCAGTCTTTGTGAGCGGCAAGGACGGCAGTGTACACGCGAGCTGCAAGGATAGTTATGACTATTATAAAGGCTCCAAAAACCAACTCTTGTGTTGAGGCGAGATGATCCATAGGGAAATGACTAAGAGTACACATATCACAAAGAAGAAGAATGACACGTGGTGAGACTGACCCGTCGAGCTCTGCGGTCTCGATGAAGCAGAGTCCATTGGGTTCGGAGGTGGAGAGCAGGAGGACGTCGGCGGCGACGAACTGGTCGTTCTCCATGCGGATTACGTCGCCCACCTGCACCTGCGCCCACCGCTCCTCCACGAGGCGCCCTGCGCGCAACGCCTTGGAGCGACGGTTGTTGACGTGCGAGTCGCTAGCATGGCGCTGGTAGTCATCGTAGGCGTCCTTGACGGCCGTCAACGCCAGTACCATGAGCAGCGGCACAGCCGTCGTGATGGGTGTCAGCGAGGAGATGGCCGGGATCATCTGCAGCACCAGCAGGCACAGGAAGTAAAAGTTGGCCAGCCGCTGGAACTGCTCGAACAGGTTCAAGGGCAGGAACGTCAGCACGCTGTACTTGGACGTCTTGATGTAGTTGTTCTGCGAAACGCAAACGAGCAACGTTACAAAAAAAATAGCGGGAAGGCAGGGGAAGCATACATAGTATTAAAAGACAAGGGAAGCAGAAAGAAATGAGAGAATAAAACAGAACTAAAAAGAGAACGAAAGAAATTGGGAATTAGATTGAAGGAATGGTAAGAAGAAAAAAAGACAGTTATAATTAAACGAAAATGAGTGGAAAGAGAATAAAGTATACTACTACTCCTCGGCGTTACAGTCCATGTAGGACCTTGGTCTCTCTAACCATCATAGCACAATCTTGCCGGTCCTCTGCTCGTTCCCTCCATCTTCTAACACCCATCTTTTGTAAGTCGTCCTCCACATCGTCTAACCATCGTTTTCGTGGCCTCCCTTTGCCTTTTCTGCCACCTGGATTTCCTTTGTAGATCTTTTTGACAACCCTATCTTCTGACATTCGCTCTACGTGACCCAACCATCCCAGTCTGTTCCCCTTTATTTCCAATATAAATGTCTGCATACCCATACTGTTCCTCCAGTTCCCTGCTTTGTTTACCGCTCCAAAAATCCTTAATATTTTCTTCTGCCGCAGTCATTGCCCATGGTTCCGAGCCATATATGACCACCGGTCTTATCATTGTTCTATAAACAGTCACTTTCAGTTTTCTGTTCATACTACGTGACTTGAGAGTCTTAATTATGGCCCAGTAAGCTCTATTTCCTGCTGCAATCCTTGCTTTTATTTCTTCATTTATATTGCTATCCTTCGTTACCAGTACTCCCAAGTACTTATAATCCTCGCATCTCTCATAGTTAAATATGTAAAAATAATGTATAGGGAATGAAATAGATTGCCCCTTTCAAATCCCTTCCTATGAAATTAATGGGGAGTTGCCACCATGTGGATTACCCTCACGTAGCCTGTTACCTAAAAAAAAATTAATAATAAACGAATGACATAAACGGGGTGCCCCCTGATGGAACCTGCGAGGGATGTTCTCTCGTAGGCAGAACCTTGTAGGAGAGATGGAAGGGGCTACCTTTGGGGATGCCTTTTCCTCTGTCCGTTTTTGAACTTCGGTTCCCACAAGCCGAGGCACCTCGGCCTGTTTTGAGAGGTGTATGTTCCGCGGTCACAGACCTTGGGCATACGGTAAGAGTTGTTCCCATTGGAACAGTCGGCCAGCTGCCTCCTAAACTGGTCGAGGCACGGAGAAGGGACTGCTGCGTCCCCACAGCAGACTCCTCTTCCGCTATCGGAAGGGTGTGGGTCAAGTACCCAATGCCCGACCTACCTGATGCAGGTTTTCTAGGGTTTGTCCTGCATTACTTTTATGCGAATGCCGGGTAGGATCGTTCAACTATAGCCCAGGGGCCCTAGTTAACCCTTAGCTACCTTCCTCTACCCTTCCGCATGCCCCCTTTCAAATCCCTTCCTATGCTATTAAAGGGGAGTTGCCACATTGTGGATTACCCTCAAGTAGCCTGTTACCCCCCAAAAATAAAAAAGAATGACGTAAACATACAAGGTAAGACAGCAAGAGACGCAAAGAAGGGAAAATAAGAAATTGGAGCATCGCGATACTAAAAGACCAAAGTAGGAAATCCACGAACATTATCCACCGTATGCCATGATCTACGTCACCGTGGTGAGAATGTTTTCTCCCAGTATTGCAGTTATTAGGAAAACATTCTTCGCCTAAGCTAAAAGTAATGGTTTCGCGTTCAGGACACCTGATTATGTTGAGAGGAGAGGCAAACAACTTAATACGGTAGACAGGAAGGTAAAGTGACGTAGGACTACTGCGTTCGTTACGGGTACGGGAACTTAAGTCAAGAGTAAAAAAAACCTTTATTAAAGATAGCAGCAGAAAGACCTCCCTAGGAGCCACACCACAGGTTTCGCAGCGCAAGACTGACGGGAGTATAGGACGTCACAAGCCAACGGAGGGAGAGGGAGAGAAGATATGGAACACCTAGAACGCTCAACAATGTGCGCTAGAGGATTTGTAAGAAGACGGCCAAGGGATGGTGTGGCTAGTGTGGCTACACTGAAACTGAAGAAGTGAAAAATGATCGGGGAACAGCAGCATCGACTACAGACCTACGGAGTCCTCAGAAATACAGTATCGGCTAAGAAAAGAAATGGCCGGTGTTCCGGATGGGAAACTTGGAACGGGAGAGAGCTGAGACTTGGTGCTGCAGTATGACGGTGACACAACCACACTATTACGAAGATGAGTGAGGGGAGACATAAAAAATGTACCCAGTGCAAGTAAACTTGGAAGATCCGATCTGTGCCCCTGGATTTAAATTCCACCACACAAAGACGTAGGTAGGAGAGATGGCGTAACCTAGTGAGCGATGTTCACAGACTTGCCCGACAGACGTACAATTCAATATATCAGCTAGGAGAACGTGACTGTAAGGAAGATATAATCTTCTGATTGCAGAGGATGTAGAGATTTCTTTTGTCGTGTGGGGCGTCCCAGTCGACAATGCGAAACTGGAGCGGACGTGCCCGGATACAGTGATGCTATTGGAAACTGGGAGAGATGATGACGGTGATGAGCCATTTTTAGGAGCAGGAGGAAATTGTGACAATTACAAGTGCTAAATGGGGAGAGTCGGGTCCGTGATTGAAGTGACGCAGGAAATTAAGGAGCGTGGCACTCCTGCCCCTCAGTCGGCGTTTCAAAACCATACCACATCGAGCTAGTGCTAGAGCTGATCTAGTAGCAAACACTACGTTGGGAACGGTGAACAGGTTACGTGCGCGCGCACACGAATCGATAGCAGAGGAGAGGGAAGGGAGCGAGCGCTGACCACCCGCTCCTTAGGGCTAGTTTCTCCCCTTAAGACAAGTGCTCAAGAGCGCAGCCAGTGTAACCTTATACCAGGCCTTAACGTGCTGATGGTTCAAGATATGGATGTCACTCACCGCGTAGCTGAACTGCGCGTTGTATTCCCTGTCGTTTGCGCGTATTCGGCGCTCCGTCTCTGAAAACAAATAAACTTCGTCATCATCTGCATCGACACATATAATAAATAAACATACACTACATATTCATGTATTATATTCCAATACTCAAAATATTCTCCCCGACTTCTGTATTTACCTTCCGATGTAATTTGCAAAATATTGACAATAACGCTAACTTATTTCCCATTTCTTTACGCTTCCTCCCTTTTAACTCCATAATCTATTATCCTTTGTTTGCAACTATTCCAGTTGTTAAGACTCTTTTTGGTTGAGTCGTTTCTGTGGCCCCGTGTTAATGTTTATTCTTAGAATTTCTCTCGCTTTCTTTCTGTTGCAATCAACATGTCCATTTTCTGTCAACCCTCTTATCACTTCGTAATTATTCCTATTTATTCTCCGCTTTATTCCTTACCTGTCAGCCTCTCATATTTCACGAATCGTCTACTAGTGTTCCTCACTCTCTCTCTCTCTCTCTCTCTCTCTCTCTATATATATATATATATATATATAATATATATATATATACACCTCGGCGAATTAATTGGGCGCTCACCTGGCTTTTCTTTTAGAAGTTCGTTCGTATTTCTCGTTACATGCAATATTATATTCCTTATTTTGGTGTCTCTACTTTCAGGTGCGTGTGTGTTTCCTGCTTTATCTCGCACCCAGGTTAGTTATTATTAACAAGCGCTGAGAGCGCTCTCTACTAACTAGATTTCCTTCCTTCAGCACTCATTTCCCCTCCAGAAGAGGAAAAATGACGGCGGTAAAAAAAACCTAATAATTCCTACCATACGAAAATTATACAGACATACTGCAGTGATAATAAGACAGAAAATGTTCCAGAAAAGTCTCCGAATAATAGCAATATTCCTCGGTGGTAAATTAATATTCACGTGTACTCGGTCTCTGTAGTACGAATTGTGCTTTATTACCCTAACACGAAAGTAGTGGGAAGCTAAATTCTAAGTTTCTTTCCTCGCTGACATTCTTTCCGAACTATGCTGTCACGATCACATCCGTCACTTCACCCTGCGTGTATCGCAGGAAGGTATCCCTTATAGGAATAGTAGCCAGGCATTTTCCCAGGCTCTCAATGATGTCGACAGCAAATTGTATCTTAGATAAAAATCCCTTCTCGTGACAGTATCGCAAAGGTCTCCCTACTAGCAGGTGCATTCCGGTTCATGCTGACGTGTTTGTCATGTGCAAATACTACCTACAGCAGGGAGGGTACGACGTAGGCGATGACGTATTCCACACGTGTGTCAAGTGGTAGTCGCCGTCATATCCAAAGGGGTAAAGTTTAGGGCGTCGCGACGAGGCGGCGTCAGGTCGAGGAGACGAGACGCTGGTCGATAGCGGCGCCGGAGAAAGGGGGAGAGAGGGAAACAACTACCACCCGTCCTATCCGAGGTACTGCACACGGCAAACTTAACAGAAGGGAAATGAACTGTGTAAAATTCTGAAGATGCAGCAGAAACTCTGGTACGGTTAATAAAAAAAAAACAAAGGCGACAAGCAAAGTAGAGTGAGAATAAAGAATCCACGAGACGTAAAACCGGAAATCGAATCCCCAAATAGGCATCACGTCGGAAAAAACAAACAAAAAAGATTCAAACTAACACTTCAAAAGACATATAGTAATATAATAAAAAATAATATATAAAATAATAAAACAAAAAAATTTACGTGTTTTGAAAATTAATAATAAAAATATCCAAATACAGACCAAAGTGATTATATAAATACCGCACAACGTTTTTGGAAACTTTGTTCCTTTCTTCTGGTGCTAAGAAAAACTTTTGAGTTTGTTGTCAACTTAAATGTGCAGTTGTATCGCTCTAGACTCCAGTGTTTTTGAGTTTTCTTAGCACTTGAAGAAAGGAACAAGGTTTCCAGAAACGTTGTGTGCTATTTACATCACCACTTCATTTGTCTGTATTTGGCTATTTTTTCTTATTAATAATGAAAATCAGATCACACGAATCTGAACTCTGAACAAAAAATCTAAACGGTGCAGAAGGGCAAATAAGAAAAGGGGTAGATAGAATGGAGACAGCCAGGAGACGAAGAGAGAATTCCTTTCCTTCTGAGTTAAAAATTTAGGGTGAAGAAGAGTAGCAGCAAAGAAAAGGCAAAAAGTGAGCTGTGAAAAATCGAACATTGTAAATTAGAAGAATGTAAAAATACAAACATACATAAATAAAATCTGATTCATAACATTTTGTTTTTAAGAGAGAGAACAATGCCAATACAGCGTTTATTAGATATTCAATAAATAGTCTGAGTCAAGTAGCTTGTAGTGCGGTGTTTATTTTATGTATCAGACATGTGTCTGTCAGAGTCCTTGGTTCCTTAAAATTTATAGCAGTCACGGGGTTACATACAAGAGCATCAACGTTAGCTGGTATGTTCTGGTCAGGAAGTTGCCTTGCATATGTAATTATTGTTTTCCTACGCAACGGGTGACTGACTACCGGATCCCGAGTTTCTTCTAATATTAGAGATGAAATCTACGTTGGGAATGTAAGTTCTAATGGCAAATAAATAGTGTATTGAGCGGAGGATGATTGACGCTTCCTGCACAAGCAACGTCTCTGACACTGTAACTGATAATTGAAACAGAACAGCACATTAAGGCAGGCACTTGTGTGTTGAAGGTTGGAGCTTTTCTCTTCTCTCGGCGCCTGTGTCTGTGGTATCGACCCGAGGGTCCAACCTCCTCTCTCTTCCTCCTCCACCACTGTCCCCCTCACACACACACACACACACACACACACCTGGCGCAATCAACAGGTGACGCGACTCCAGACAGGACAGACCCGAGTCCAACGGAACGGAACGAACTAGGGCAAAGTAAGGGAAGCGGTTATAATTAGAACGAATCGGATAAAAATAGCCCGCCCCATTAAGATGTGAAACAGCTGAGATTTCTCCACACTGAACGAAACGTCGTCGGGATGGACTTTCGTGACAAGTGACGGTGAAAACAAAAAAAACCTACATTAGTAGGCCTAAGAGAATAAATTAACACACATACACATAAAGATGGCGACGACGGTAATAAGAGTAGAGAAAAACGAAAAAAACAGCTCTCACAAAAAGCTTTCGCCTCAGACACGTGCTTATGAGCACACACACACAACCTCAGCAGCTTACATCAGGACTACGTGCATTGTGGGCGGAAAGGCTGAAATACCCTTGACAATTACGCAGCAATCACTAACAGTGAGTGACCAGGAAGACCTTCGTACTACATCACAGACAGAAAGAGTGAAATCAGAAATATTTTACACTCGCCTTGTCCGCATCCCCTCAGCCGTTTCGTATGTCTTTATTGCCTTGTCAGAGCAACCCTTGCTTAAAGTAACAACTTTTCACACACGCACATTCAGATTGTTATTCTCGCTATTTTTCGTTACTTCTCCTAGTTTCTGCACGTAGTCCCGGTTATCAATGTTTCTCATTTGTCAGTGCATTTCGTTCCAACTATCCCCATCGAATGTTGTTGCCCCCCCTCCCCCTCCTTCCATCGTTGATTCACACACACTTCTAATCAGCTGCGACTCCCCCACATTTTCAGATACTCCGTGTATCAAACCTTCGTACCCAAATTATTTGAATTGTGCTTATCTTCTTTTTCCCAGTTACTTGCTGCCGCCTTGCTCCAGTCCCCGTCGCAGATTCGACGAGTGCGTCGCCACGCCTCCAACAGCAGTCATTTCCCACTTAGTATAGAAATGGATAGATTGAGGAGGCGGAATGAGGAGGTGTAGAGCCGGCACACTCGCACACTCACCGACGGGCACGAAGCCCCTGAGGTAGTCCGGGGGCGGGCTGGAGCGGTGCCGCCCCCCTCGCCACACGAGCTTGCCCAGCACCGTGAGCAGACTCTCGCGCAGCCCCGACGGCCGGCTGGCCTGGCGCCGCCCCGCCTCCATGGCCGCGACACCATCCGTCCCTCCGCCCCCGACCTCGCCCCCGCCCTTGAGCTTTGCGCCTGTGCCCGAGGCGTTGGGGTGGTGGTGTCTGTGCCTGTGTCGCCGGCGCCTGTGGCGTCGTTGCCGCCGCCTCCTCTGGCCCCCGGCGTCGTCGTCCTCGTCATCGTCGTCGTCGTCCTCGTGGTCTTGGTCGTCGTGTCTAGAGGGCGCCTGGGCCTCCAGCACCTCCAGCTCCAGCGCTTCGTCCAGCTCCATGGATCGATAGCTACATGGCGACCGAGAGCGCTCCTCTCCGTGCGACGTCGCGACGCTCACTGCCCCGGCGCAGCCGGCGACGACGCACTCAGAGACATCTGCACGCGGAGACGCCCAACTAGGTACACGACTCCCGTGAGCGCCGGCCGGAGACACCTAGCGGCGCAGCAACAGTCGCGAGCAAGCGGTGGTGCCGCCGACAGAGGCATCTAGCGACAGTCGGGGAACTACTTCCCTCAGGCCAGGTACACACTTCAATCAAGTCGTCTGTTGATTCAATTACATATTCCTTCTACCGCCGCAAATTACGAAGACGGCTAATGCGTCCTGTCTTTCCTCATCACGAGAAATAATTCTTTGTCGATTTTCCAATAGTCAAGTTTTCACTTCAGACTGCTTTGCACTTCCTTTCTCCCTTTATTCTTCAATCCTGCTTTACTCTTCCGCCCGTTCTCGTCCTTTCTTCCCGCTAATATCTATTCCTTTCGTCTAGTTTTCTCTATCATCTTACTTCATTTCTCTTTCTGCCTCACGTTTCCTCTACAGTTTTCTACTATACCTCGTTCGTTTCACTTTATCGCCTCCAATTTGTTTCATCCTGTTCGCCTCAACCATATTCATATATTTGCGTATACCACTACATATTCCACCGACTTCAATTTTCATACTGACCTTAATTCCTTTTCCTGACACTCTTTGTTCTATGTTCCTTCCTGTTTTTTATCCTCTACATTCATATTTTGCGTCCTCCCTTATAATTCATTCTCTCCATTCTTCATTACCTTTCCGACGCTCGACCTGCTCTTTTCCTCGTAGCAATTTCCCTCAATCTCTGAATTTCTATCACTAAAGCGATGGTGTCTTTATTTCCTACGCCACTGTAGTACGAGCAACAACCCTGAGACAGGGAACAGTGAGCCGGTCTACTCACCACGGGCGGCGGCCATGTTTGTGGTAGGGTGGATCGGCCTGCCATGTGCTCAGAAACCGTCTCCCTGGAAAAGAAAAACACACGTCAAAATTACAAACGATATCATTTCTTGAGGTTAATCCTAAAATTAAAATACTCTTTGAATGTAACTGGACTATTTTAAAGTAATATTTTTTTCTAACGGTAAAAGTATCAGTTTTCCAGTCGTTCTCTCTGCAGCGAATCGCTCAGTCGAGTCAACCAACAAAATACGAATAACAGAGAAACGCACAGAAACAATGGCAGAAATTTGTAAATAAGGCGTGTGCGGGCGTGGAGGTCGTAAAAATAAATACGATCGGGTGTGAATAAGTTGTTAAACAATGTTGATATGTATATTTCACGGCACGTCTGCGGGGAAAGGCTTTTTAAAAGCTGCGCCGATGCCAGGACGAGGTCCGCGCCATCTGCTACCCGTAGTGGGAACCACGTGGCTGTACCAGAGAGAGATGCACGTCGGCGGAGACGCGTGGCCAGCGCGACAACCTTGGTCCGAATCCCACGATTTCTCTCGACTGTGACGTCACGACGACCTGCAGCGGCGGCGGAAGTGATGATCCCGCTCCCAATGCACCGGTCGGTCAACGACCTGCATCCTCTATCTGCAGTGCACGTCTGTGTAGTTCCTGCGAATCACTCTCGTTACGTTTGTCAAAGTCGTCTTGTGCTTCAGATTCTTCCTCTCAGCGTTAACTTAGTCTGCTAGGAATGTGTTCCTCTCAATGCAGTCTCACGCTCAGAAGATATAATTCCTTATCCTTAGTGTGTCATTTCTTTATAAACTTCTCTCACGCGTGTTGTTCCTCCCATTCTCTCATTTCTCTAGCCGACATAAATCTGTTTTCCGTTTTTTTCGTCCACCCTTCAATTCTCATTATTTTCAATCCGTCATTTTTCAACTTTCAGTCCCTCTTCTATTTCCAATATATTTTTCTCAAAGATCGAAGGCTTACCCGGCATATTTGTTGAAGAAAAAGTTCTCGGGTTTCCACCCGGGTAACAGTGTTCCCCTGGTGGAAACCCGAGAACTTTTTCTTCATATTTTCCTCAAGTTCGTCTTCCCCTTATTCCTGTTCTTTCTTTATAGACTCGTTATCAGTCATTCTCCTTCTTCTTTCCCAACTTTAATCGCCCTATTTCGAATTTCCGCCGACTTTCGCTTATCTGAATTCTGCGTATTTATATTATTTCATAATTTTTTTGAGGTGTAGACATGCTATGTATAGGGTAATCCACATAGTGGCAACTCCCCTCTTATAGCATAGGAAAATGAGTGAAAGGGGGGATGCGGTAGAGGAAGGTAGCCAAGAGTTAACTAGGGCCCCCGGGCTATGGTTTAAGGATCCTACTCGGCAATTCGCCTAAAAGTGATGCACAGAAACCCATAGAAAAACCTGCATCAGGTAGGTCGGGCATTTGGTACTTGTCCCACGCCCTTCCGATGCCGGGAGAGGGTCTTTTTAGGGTAACAGGCTACATTAGGGTAATCTACATGGTGCCAACTCCCCTTTGATAGCATAGGAAGGGATTTGAAAGGGGGCATACGGAAGGGCATAGAGGAAGGTAGCCAAGGGTTAACTAGGGCCACAGAGCTATAGTTTAAGGATACTACCCGGTATTCGCCTAAAAGGTAATGCAGGACAAACTCTAGAAAACCTACATCAGGTAGGTCGGGCATTGGGTACTTGTCCCACACCCTTCAGATAGCGGGAGAGGAGTTTCCTGTGGGGACGCAGCATTCCCTTGTCCGTGCCGCGACCAGTTTAGGAGGCAGCTGGCCGACTGTTCCAATGGGAACAGGGAACAACTCTTACCATATTACCAAGACCTACTTTCGCGGGTTTCTCGAGGTTTCCATTTGGATACAATTTTTTACTTATTTTACGTATTAATGATTTGTGCTCTCAACTAAGTAAGATAGAATTTTTACTGTTTTCAGATAATCTAGAGAATTTTATTGTATTGATACGTTTTCACTATATTTTTATCCCCTTCCGTCCATTTTCCTTATTAATTTACACATTAGATTCTTTTCCTTCTTATATTTAACTTTCCTTGTTTTCATTGATTTTTTGTCCTCCCGCTTTCTTTACTTTGTCCTTTTTCCCTACCTTAGCTTGTCATTCTCGCTTTTCACCTCATCGTATTTTATTAATCGTTTACTTCTGTATTTTGAGCGTCTTTATCGTTCTCGACATTCCTCCTTTGCAATAATTGCAACATTAACAGCTTTCAGTTTCGCATCGATCTACCGCAACACTGTTAAGAGACCTTCGTGTCCGAAACAAATTAATTATTAAATAAGATTTGATCCAAACTTTAGCTTCTCCGAGTACTACTTACCGTCTCCGGCATTACCACACCAAAACAATCCAAACGAAGGATATATCGACCGGCGTAATTTAACATTTCAATTCCTCGCACGGAAGGATATAGGAAAACCCAACTAGTTTTATATCCCCTACATTGATATAAAAAACTACTAAAAAATTTTACACGGCAACAAATGACAAAATTGACTAAACGAGACCGAGGAATACGAGACGGATAAAAGAGAACGTTAATATTAAATATTTACGGGCAATTACACAACTGAAACGATAAAAACAATGGAACGAGTATAAAATAAAATAAAAACAGGATTGCAGTAGGAAGAAACTGATCAAATAACGGGCTTTAATAAGGAACTGCAGGTAGAAATGGTAACGTAAAAATATAATAAATGCGAGAAATGAAAGAAAAAGGACGTACTGACTACCATAAATCTAATCTAAATTAGAGGTAAGACTGAGAAAGTGGAGATACTATGTGAGTGTAAGAAGAACGAAGGACGAATATAAAAACGGCATAAAATGTAATTGATAGGGAGAAAAGAGAAGCAATCTAAACTAAAAATATAGGCATAAAATAATAATAAAATTTATAATGGTAGAAGGTGCAGTGGGACGAACCTAAACAAAATTTGTTCCGATAAAAATGGACACTGAGGGACCAAAAGTCCCGGGAAGTACCAGAGAATAAAGAAATAGAGGAATCCCACTCACGATGAAATAGAAAAACAGTATGAATAATAAAGTCAGGTTTTATCATTAGTCCACTACTCAGTAAATACGAGAAGACGCCATTCCACAGATATTCACGAAAATATATTAATACGTTTATTGGGATCTGAAAATGGTTCAATTTAATTTAATTGGTATAAAATAAAGATAATAAATAAAAACAGAATTAATAAAAATTCAACACAATTTTATGACAATTCAATACAAACGCCGACACAAAGCACTTCCTGCTCTTAACAGTTGATAACGTTGTTTTTACAATTTTGATACTTGCATAAATATGTTAATGGACACAATACTTCAGGTTGTCGACCCGTAATTTTTTTTAAAAAACCGAGACTTTAAAATATTATGTCTCTGCCGCCTCTATACGCTTGCTTGAATATGATAACAGGAACTTTTAATCAGTGTTCGCTTTCCAGGTTAACGCAACTCTCAATTATCTCCTCCTGAAACACACTCTGCAACTTTCCAGAACATACTCTGCATTTCAAGTTTTCCCCCCCACCCCCCCAACACACACTAAAGTTCCGCGCGTCCAGCCATGCCTTCGCGACAATGCCATAGCAACCAAACATACTCTGCATTTCAAGTTCTCCCCCCCCCCAACACACACTAAAGTTCCGCGCGTCCAGCCATGCCTTCGCGACAATGCCATAGCAACCAAGCATTACATATAGCCTCCATATTCTTGTACACAATTCTTATATTAACGCCGCCGACAATGAAGATCGTAAAATTGTGTTTATTAAATAATTACATGTTTTTTATAATATAATCTCATTCTAATAACAATGTCCTAAGCATCTGTCACAACACACGGCGATTTTTCGAAACACACAGATCTTTAGTTGTCATCACACGATACAAACTCATATCTAGAATTCCGTATTAAGGTCAAAATTGTGTAAAATTTATATTTGATGCTAGAAAGCATAAATCTAAAAAAAATACTTTATTCTGAAAACCAAATATTGTAACGATAATGTTATAATCAGATTAAGGAGAACACGTGAAAACTTTTCAGTGAAGAGGACTCTAAATAAAAAATTGGTAAGCTGCAGAATTTGCACCTTATAAGATCAAGTTATAAATAATACTTGTATTATGTATTTTTACGTTAAACAATGTTATTCAAAACTAGAAAATATATTGTGTAAAAAGAAAAATTATACGTATTAAAATAGGAATATATAATTAAAAATGTAGATGAAACTTCAGTTTCAGAGTTTGAAAATTATTTTATGCTAATTTCATGCACGTTTTGAAACTATGAAGTATTTTACGAAGAAAAAAAACCTATAATAAAATACCAATGACGTCACACAGTCTTGGTACGTTACTTGAACAGTACCAATAAAACATAAATAACCTTATAAGATCAAGTTATAAATAATACTTCTATCATGTATTTTTAGGCTAAACAATGTTATTCAAAACTAGAAAAGAAATTGTGTAAAAAAAAATTATACGTATTAAAATAGGAATATATAATTAAAAATGTAGATGAAACTTCAGTTTCAGAGTTTCAAAATTATTTTAGGCTAATTTCATGCACGTTTTGAAACTATAAAGTATTTTACGAAGAAAAAAAACCTATAATAAAATACAAATGACGTCACACAGTCTTGGTACGTTACTTGAACAGTACCAATAAAACATAAATAAAAGTATCTACCGCGGTGAGATTTTAAAAATTCTGTGTTCTCACCTGTATCTGAAACAAATATAGTTAGTATCTGCATCGTAGCTCTTGCAATTACTCAAAACTCCACATAGAGTTCAGCTCGATTCATTTCGCCGCGTTTGGAGACGCAAGCTTTAAAATAGTTGCGCAGCGACAAGCGCGACCGTGTTATGACAATCGTGAACTGACAAAACGAAATTCCTCTAAGACTACGAGCGTAATGTGGAAAACATCATGAATCTATTTAAAATAAAAGATACGCATGTTTTACAGCGTTTCGGCAGCAAAATTCACAGGAAATACCTAAACTCACAGTGGGAACAAAACTACATTCAGATAGTCACATCACGATGCACGTTATTCAAACCCGTAAATAACACTATGTTGTGTTAAAGAACAAGGTCGAGGTGACAACTATGCCTCACGTACACGACATTATACACAAATTCGTGACACACACATTTTAAAAAAATTACATAAACTTTCAAAGAAAAATAAATAATCGCATCTAAAATATTCTAAACACAGCGACGTGGCTGATAAATAATTATCAGCTCTCGCAACATACAAGGACCAGTCACCGCCGGAGTGCAGATATAAACTAGCGTTCTCACCATAAATACTGTTACATATATTTATGCTATAGACAGTGGAAGGGGCAAACGTGAGCATTTCACTGGTCATCGTTATCCCGAAAATAAATGTATAGTATCACGTCCATATCCGCAATTTACGACGATGTAAGAGGAGCGAGGCTGAGATATGAGAAACGAGTCTATCAAAGCGTAAATAGGCGTACTTGTTGGAAACTATTGCCTAGTTCTCAGCACAAGCGAGTGGAGCAAAGAACTCACACAACTGAAGTGTTTTGTATTTATTGTTTTTCATTGATACACTTGTGTCATCGCCAAAAATATAATTAATTGACTTTTGTAGCCAATTTATATAAATTATTAACAGTGTCACTAAAAATAAAGCGCTGATTTCAGTGTAAAGATAAAAAATAAAAGAATTAATTTTGCGTTCAAACTACACGTGATTATTAAAGAGAATAGTCTTTTTCTCCTTAACGATGTAAAATGAGTAGTAATGAATAAGAAAGATAGCCAATACGACAAAAAAAAAGGTAATACAAATACCACACAACGTTTCTGGGATCATTGTACCTTTCGTCAGGTGCTAAGAAGAGCCTAGGGAAACACAACTGCACTGGTCAGTTTGCAACACTCAAAAGCTGACGTTGTATGGTATTTATATTACCTTTACGTATTTTTTTTTATCATTTTAAAATGAGTAATAAATTATGAAAAGAACGTTATGCATATATTTCTTAGTGGTTCCGGGATAATAAATTCAGATTCGTTTTACGGAACCGGTTTTCTTTTTCACAGTAGTTTTTCTCTCGCCTTCTCTAGACTCGTTAGATATACAGTGCTAAATGTTACAAAGGTTTACACGGTGTGAAAAGCCTCAAGGGTTCCAATGTCTCAGCATAGTGTGCGTCATTTTTCACAATAAACTATGGTCGCTCTGTTCCACGTCACGGGACTGTTGCTTCACGATCTTTTGCAAGGTGTAGCTAACTATGACGTCACTCCCCTAGTTAAATAATATTAAGTCCACTAACAACGTACTATCTCCTCGAGTATTCGCCATATTCTGTGACGTTACGTCATGAAGTGACGGTACATATTAAATATATACATATATACAATATATATTGTAATGATTCACTTTTTAAACAATTTAATAAAAGCCAGGCCTCACGTTGAGGTTCCAATTTGTAATGATTTAAAATAAATAAACAATTTAAATCGCCACGTTGAAGCGTCAAATTTGTAGTAATTACTTAAATCCAATAAAAATTTGTAGTGATTCTAATTTTATAATTACAATGCAAAATCGGGCGTCCAATAAAATAATTACCAAAACAATTAAAATTTTATTAAGAAAAACCACACGTTGACGACGCCAATTTTGTACTAAAACAATTAAAATTAAACGATGTTTTAATTTTTTTAAAAAAAAACAAGATTTAAAATATACAAACAAATTAATTTGTTAAAGCTAATTATTTAAATCACATTACATAATAATACTTAACAACAATACCACGGCTATTTCTCAGGGCCGATCACCGGGCCTTCAATAAACAATACTTATTAAACAATCAAATTCACAAAGCTGTCAAGGCATTAATTCAAACTATCAATAGAACATTACAATACAAAATATGAAATTTAAAATCTGACGATAATATCATTTACTTGCGGGTTTACAGATAGTAAGTTGTGCAATTTTACCTTAATGTTTTCTTGTACCAAGAACATGGAATCGTTCACACACACAATTATTAACACTGTATAGACAGGCCATTACACACTGAATTTAATGGGCAACACATACTGCTTGCCAAATTGACTCACTTCACTGTTCCTTCTATCAAAATCCTACTACCACACTCAAAAGTTTGTTATCTGCAGGATGCAATAACCTGGGGCTCCCAATAATTGAAGAAAATTGTCTAACTCATGAATGTAAGCTAGACTCCGAACTATTCCGCCTCAGGGAAAATAATAGTCGGCGTTGTAAAGTTGCAGTTGTTCGCTCATAGACTCGAAAACCGTATAGTTCTGGATATTATAGCTGTTAGACTATATACAGCCACACACTTTCTGAATTTATGTCCTTTCTCTACCGTCTCCTGCCATACACTCTGGAGCACTGCTCGCCACAAACCTGGAGCTCTGCGTCTAGCAAAACGAAATTCGACAATCCCAGTGAGTATGCATTATTGCCACATATTCTTGTATACAACTCGTGTGTTTTTACGCCACCAACAATGCGAGTCCAAATTTTGTTCATTAATTAATTATTTCCTTTTAATTATCACAATATAAATATATATAATTAAGGCAATTACGGTGCAAGTAGAATATTTTAAAAAATAACACCAAAAATTAAATAAAGAGAAATACTGTAAAGAGTTGAAATGAAAGGAAAGTAAGACTAACTACCTTTTTGTAAAAATTAGTTAAACCCAAAAAAAAGGATTTATTAAAAGAGAAAGAATTCAATGTTGATATATAATTGTCACGAAGAAACAAATTGTAGGAATAATTTACTTATTCCGTACAAATTAAAATGTAGTGCATATTAAGAATCGGCTGTAATAACACATTGTAACACACAAATAATTTAAAATAAACTCTAATGAGTAAGCCAATATAAAAATGTCCAAAACATGAATAATCCGCAGAGGAAAAAGATACCATAAATCGATAGTCTGCGGATAATTGGAGCGATCGAATCGTCCGAGGAAAACACAACGATAATGGCGTAAACAGGAGATGGTCTTTATTCCGTCACTCAATGGATCGATGAGTTGGTTGGTTGATTGATTGCGCCACAGTTTCGCGTTATCTTTACCCGTGTACCTCGTGGTTTACAGGCACGTCGGCTCTATTCAGGCAGCCATTAGCCGCTACCAGAGATCCAAGGTCAGCCTAGTTCAGCTGCACTCTCGGCTGTTACTAACCTCACCAAGAGAGCTCGCACAATTAGAGAACCGTGGTCTACATCTACGGCCGTCGAAAATTAAGTTCGTAAACTCGTGTGTGACGTCATAGCTCTACGTCACTGTAGGCCGTGATGTCCCCCCTGCAGTCGCACACGGACTATCCGTAGTTTAATTAAATAAATACAAGGCCTCACATTTCGAAGAATAAATCATAAACATGACCACCAATTTTCTTGCTTGACGGACACACCGAATGAAAGTCAAAATGAATATTAAAGAAAAAATTAGCTGATGGACGAAGGAAAAATGTCAAGATAAAGACACAGGAAAATGTAAACCTAAAATATAGAGGTAATAAAGACAGAAAGGACTTCAAAATAAAATAAACGTAAACGTCAGGAAATATCAAGTTCGAACCATAGCCAAAGTCTTAGAAATAACGTAAGTAATAATTTGGTAAGACTTACGCGAGTCGGATTTCCCCCAACGTCACCGTATTTATCAAGTACTGTATTTCTTTCGGAAGATTGTGATCTGACTTAGCACGTTTTGTGAATTTAATTAGGATTTGATCGCGTGTCGTGTTGGAGTTCAATTTGTCACCGGCTTGATTCAGACGAAATGAAATCCTCGATTGTATCGCACCTTGAGAAAGTCGCCGTCTGCTGGTGACGTCAATACCCCGTCATCAACGTCATCAATCACGGCACCGCGAGAAACAACCAAACACGAGTCGCAGAGGCAAGATCGATAATCCCCGGGTATCGCTCACAGTGATCTAAATTCGACTATTTCAAAGAAAAAGACTACGGTCGTGGTTTCATTCACCTGGAGTGAGGGATTTGGTGATGTTGTCCGCAACTACGCCAACCGCTCACGATTGGGCAAACGACTTCATCTGAGTCTGATTTGTCACTCTGGGAATGGATCTTGTGTCTTACATATTTTTCTTAGTTTCCAGCAGCTAGGTTTCATCTGAAATATCCGAGCCACCATATCGAGAATGGCGGTCAACACCTGCATAACGAAGATTTGGAGACCCTTCAGGTTTTCTTCTATTTTGAGTCTTGAAGAGAGGAACCATCAAATTGTGACTTATTTAATGACTTCGGGTGCACTAACATCGGCTCAGATTTCAATCAACCATCTTGCGGACAATAAGTCAAGCATCTTCGTGAGAAGCTTTTGAAACATACTTTGACAGTACAAGACGACTTCAACGCTAGGAATTATTTCTCTCTTGAATTTTTTTCATGCCGCGAAGTATTGACGTTTGTTTACATCTGAAATAATGGAAATAATCCCAGGTTGGAGTTTCTACCAATTCAAGTATCCTCCGTCGTGTTGCATCACTTTCTTGACATTCTGCGAAACCTCTCGATGCGACGTATTTGAAACCGATTATTTGAACCATGAACGGATGTTGTCAGAGATTATCTTAAAATACGTTCAACCTGAAATCAAGACTGACATTCCTTCGACTGTTTCTGTTTTCACCCCAAAGTTGGATAAAAGGATTTTCCATCAACTTTAAGTGCCCTCCGATCGCGAACCTTAAAGTTATCATTCGTGTTGTGTCTGTTTTGTCACCTCGCAACAACCTTCATTTGATATATTTTCCTTATCTTCATGTATTTATGTATTCGGTTCAATGCTGAAATTTTCCTTCCTCTAACACATTTATGTACATATATATCTGTTCTTCTCTAAATTGTCTTGAAGAGACTGACCTCTGACCTTATATTTGGCAGTATTAAGATTGATGCATTTATATTGTTCTGGGTGTGTTCCGTCGAGTCCGTCAGTTTTCTCTCCTCCTCTGCGTTGTTTCTTTTCCCTTGAGTCCTAATTGATCGCCGAGTGCCGAGGCAGGCAGGTGTCGGTTATTGTTCTTGGGCGCGGTCGCTAGGATCGAGAGAAGAGGACAACAATGAATCCATTTGCTGAGAATAGGAAGCAGAGCGGAGTGAGCCGTGACGTCATGCCACCAGGGCAGACTGCACACGACGTCAACCAAATCTTGGGTAGGAAGATCATGAAAACCTCTAGTTTTGAGATTGAATTGAGTCGAGACAAAATAGTGTAACTAAGCTGGGGGTGGTGGGTTTAAAATTTATATAAAAATAATATAACTGATTGGATTTAATTATAATTTAATAATGGGTTCACAAAATTTAAGAGGGTCCCTTTAATTTTATCTAAGTAATCTTCGCAGAAAAGCATATTTACACTTCCCAGACTTCCTTCCTCTCCAATCAGAATTTACTGCTCTTTTACGTCACTTTTCCACCTTCCACCTAGACGTTTTCCGTTCCCCACCACCGTTCACGTGGTTTTTCCCAGCCAATTTGCTTCGACCTTACAATTTCGTGGGCTTACTCTCCCTTTTTGGAAAGGTTGACCTTTGGGAATTTTGCTCCTGAGCCAGGGGTTCTTGTTTAATCCGCTACCTTTTGTCTGAAGGCACGATTTCTTCTGAACGCCTCCGTCACCCCGGCGCCAACTCTTACGACCGTATTTTCCCAGCAAGCTACAGCTCGGCTCTGGCTACATATAAGCGTTTCACTCAAATCACATTAAAAATCTTCAATTAATTTGGGGGTGTTCTACTGCGTTACATTAGACTATTGCACAACGGACACCCTAACAGTCTGATTGGTCGATTCACAGTTCTTAGAGAATGGTTTGTGGATTTCCCAATTTTAAAGCAGAAGCAATAAGTTGGATTCCACACTAATTAGTCTAAATAATAATGGTGACAGTAACTGCAAATGAAAAAGCCGAAAATTGATTCCAGCTCTACGATACGCACAGACGATGATAGGTAGACACCAGAAGCTGCAGACTGAGCAGTGGCGATCTAGATTTGTGAGTGCGACATTTGGCGAGAGGTTAACAGTGCCACATTAAGGCTCGTTTGGTGATCTCTCTCTCACACACACACACACACTGGTTCGGGTCAGAGGCAGACCTCAAATCCAGGACACAGGAATAACGTTACTTTCCTTACGAAACAAATGCCACGGCTGTTTTCATTTTCTTAATAACAGTTAAGTGTTCAAAGCCCAGCAGAATTCTTTCTTATCCCAGAAAC
Source organism: Zhengitettix transpicula (assembly GCA_037074705.1). Classification (NCBI taxonomy): domain Eukaryota; kingdom Metazoa; phylum Arthropoda; class Insecta; order Orthoptera; family Tetrigidae; genus Zhengitettix; species Zhengitettix transpicula. Next base: position 74,724,718 of record CM073593.1, read on the forward strand.
AAATGGAGGAAGAAGAAATCCTATAGGAAAAATTAATTGGGTCGTCACGCTGGCCAGACATCACGCAGACCTCAGGACATAGTATTCAAACCAGGGGAAGCACAACTAAGTCGTAAAAAAAATCAGCATTTCTGATTGAACCATTCAAGTCATTGACAAAAACTCAAATTTGGAGTTCAAAATCTTCCTTCTAAGTTCTTTACTGTGCAGAACTGGTCGTAGACAATGATATCATGACATCAGATCGTGGTCTTTTCAGAAACTCTCAGTATTATCATTTATTTATTTTACATTAATTTTTCCTTTTCTTCGATTTCATTTTTAATTTGACCCTTAGTCATTCTTGACAATATTTTTAGATTCTCCATATAAATATATCGTTAAAAATTGATTTTCAGTGATCAATAATACTTTTGTCTGTAATTTTAAAATTATTAAACTTGTAGAATTCAAATAAACTGAAAATTAGTTCTGGGCCTCTATTACTCTCATATTCTCATTATTCGTTCCTTTTTTGATTATTTCTTGACTAGTATTTATTTTTCGTTATTTCTTCGTTTATAGTTACATTTGCTTTATTTATTTACGGTAATTTCTCTGTATTCCTTCATTTATGTTTATATTTTCCGTTGATTTCTTTTAATATTATTGCCATACTCCAAGATTCTGTCTGAGCTTTAATTTTTTCCATTACACGCCAGTAAATACAGCCGGGTTTTTCCCCAAGCAGGTTCAACGGATTTGTTTTCCTATTTTAAACCAAATACATACTACTACCATAAATTGTTGATGTAATGCTCTCACAAGAACGCAGAACAGACACGCGGCTAGTCAGCCATATTTATCCACGCCCCTTAGTCAAAGTGCCGTTACCACGACGCACATACAACGGGAAACCTGAATTGTAATCCGCTAGAAGCACCTTATATTTATTTCGCAAAATAATATTGTATTACGTCACAGCACGTCTTTTGTAACCTATATATTTAGCGGCTGAGGAGGCTTGTTGCTGGTCTGATGGGAGAAATTTGTATTTAAATTTTTTAAATTAAATTGTATTATTTAAAAGGAAAACTATTAGGATCATTAGCTAAACTCCTTATAATTAAATCAGGATCCCTGAAGTCTCTTATAAATCGTTTATAGACTCCTTGCGTGGGTCATGCGGATTGCTTTGGTTAAGTATTAATAAAACGATTGTTGAATTTAAATAGAAATTAATGAATTAATCCTGAAAACGCAGTTGAGCCCGCAATAGTAAAGGAAAGCTGCGAGAGAAACGATAATCGACCTCATTATATGTAGGCTATTACTTATTAAAGAGGAATAATTATGGGAAAACAAATAACCCTCCCCCTATTTTGGTCTTTTTTTTTATCTTTAGCTGTCAGTGGTATCGGTTCTCACCTTTGTTTCCGTGGGCGTGGTCCTCAATTTCCTTAATGTAAGTCCGAGGTCGGCCATTTCCTTTTTCCGTGACTGACCCACTTCGTTTCCAAGATCCGCAAAACAGTTTTGTTCTCAAAGTTTCTCTCTTGTTTTGATTCTGTTCCTGTTTGTGAAGCGACATAACCTTCGAGTTTCGTCCTTGAGCTGTTGCTGCTGCTCCCTAATTACCTCTTCTCTTCTTCCGCCCGCCCGCACATCGTTCTGTTTCCCCCCAATTATTTACTACCTCAAAATGCCTTCACATTTTCCTATATTTTCCTATAGAAGTTCCCATCTCTTTGTCTCTCCATATTTGTTCAGAGAAATACGTTTAGAAAATTGTATGAGATAATAGTGTATCATCCATAAGTAATCTCTATTCGCATCTCTCCTATATTTAATTAACCCGTTTACGGTCAAATATTTCTAAGTATATACATACGGCAGCGTTTCTTCTTCTCTGAGTACAAATAGTACTAAGGACAACGGATTATTATTGTTAGTCTAAGTAAGTAATATATAACAGATAATATTATATATATATATATATATATATATATATCTGTATGTGTGTGTGTGTATTAAATGAGAAATTGAAAAAAAAAATAGAAGTAAAAAAACTGTCAAAAATAGAAGACCTATAGAAAAGAAAAATTAAAGGACGCAAACAAAGAAGGACGAATAAAAAATGTGCTTCCTAGCTAAAAATCTAAATAAAATGAAAACAAATTATGGACGGTAGAAAATAATTAAACATCAGAATCATAGGTTTAAAAGAACAGATTAGGAGGAAAACATAATTAAAAGAGATTAATGAAAAGTGACGATAGTGGCAAAGGAAAAGAACAAAGCTAAAGAAAACAAAAACAAAGACAAAAACCATACTCGAAGAAAAAAATAAAGTTTACAGAAAATAAAGGTGAAATAATTAAACAAGTAGTAAATGATAAAAAACATCGGAGTTGACCATTTTATAAAGGCAAAACTTGCAATCAAACAAGAAACTGTTTAACTAAACAGAAAAAAAAATAACGCCAATCCGCGTCGAAACTTCCGGTGCTTTTAAATTGGAATTTATTACTTTTTGTTTCTCTATTTTATGTTTATGAGTAAGAAGGTCGTTTTTCTGTGTTGTTATGTTTAACGCACGTTAATTACTATATTATAAAAACTGTTTACCGAAAAATTACATGATCGACATATTTAATTATGTAGGAATATATATAAACAAGAAACGGAAAATAGACATGAAGACGAAGGGTGAAAATAAAAATCTTAGTCTGGATTATAAAGACAAAATAAAATATTATTCCAAAGAGTTTATTATTAATTATATGATTAAAGGATTATTTACAAGGAGTAACACTATTATATAATAATATTCTAGGAAGAGCTTTGAGTTGGATGGAAGATTACTTAATTAATATAAAACAGTATGTTGAATTAATTAAGGAAATTAGAACTTAATAAGTATTAATATACAATTTATAACAGGTGAAAAATTCAATGTTAAAATTAATCTTTAATCTTGTCAATAAAATTTGATAGGCATAAGATATTTCGTCGATTTTCCTCGGTATATTTGAAGCACCAATATGATCGATATATGTCGAGGAAAATCGACGAATTATCTTTAACGAATGGATATCTTATATCTATGAAGTTTTATTGACAGGATTAAAGGTAAATTTTAACAGTGAACTTTAAAAAGTTAATTTTGGGGTGCATCAAGGCAGTAAATTAGGGCCACTGTTATTAATTTTGTACATTAATAAATTATCAAACGTAGTGATGGAAGTAAGAATTCATCTTTTTGCTGATAATACCCTGATATTCATATTGTGAAGACATTGTAAATCAAATTAAATGTGAGCTTGTAAATATAAAATTGTTGTGTGTCATTAAGTTACGTTTTAATGCTAAGAAAACCAAATGTATGTATATTATAGGGAATAAAAGGAAGGCTTGTGATCTATTAATAGGTAATGAGATGAGTAATTGCCTTTTTATAATAAATATGCAGAGTATGTTGAAAAGAAATTGGCAAAAACAAATAAGAGTAATCTGTAGGTTAAGAAATATTTTGACCCTTAAAGCTAAAAACCAGGATTTATGTCAGTAGCAGTTCCTCATGTACCTTATTGTAATTCAGTATTCTTTGGTATTAGTAGAAACATTATTAATAAATTACAAGTGATACGGAATAGAGGAATAACAATGAAAAAAATAAGAGTTGTTAAATGTCAGGGACCAAATTTTGTATGATTTGTTAGTTTTTATTTATAAAATAAATAAGTATTTAAAATTTTTTATAAAAATAAAATTAGCTGTCTAAGTCATAATACCAAGGGGAGGGATAATCCAAGGAGGACTAAAATCTCGATAAGAGTGTTAGGTGTAACGTAATGAGTTTCCAGTAGCAGTTTAAGAATACAAATGATTTAAATGGATTTAAAATAAATTAATGTTAGTGATTAAAACAATAGTGATGGGTAAATATAGTTATATTGTACCTTTAAGCTAAATTGTCCATATAAATAAATGTTTCATAGCAGTGAATTGCATTTTACTTGCAGACCTGCTAAATAAAGTTTTAAAAAAATGTTTGGAAATTATTTAGTTGCGTTTGCATTGTTGCAGTGAAAATGGAAACAAATTTTAAAAAATGTTAAAATTGCATATATGTGTTTTTTCATATTATTGTGTACGTAAAACAATATTAATTTTTAAAAAAAGCAAATGTTCAAATAATTAAAATAATATTTTCTCCTTCTATTTAATTCATTTATTACATTACGAAAGCAAATACATTGAGTAAGTTTTAAAAATCGAATATCTGTGTAATGAAATTAATTATTACTTAGATACAAATGATTATATTCAACCAGAAAGAGACGAGATTGTTACGTTGGGAATATAAATAAATTTAGAACGACTTTGGCAGTTATTCCATTGTCAAGAAGGAAGGAAGTGTCCTACTTTTCCAACATTAAAAGACTTCTCGTCTTCAGGGAACCGATTTGGTATGAGAGCTGCCCCACGAATCCTATCACTCGTTAAAAAATAAATGTACTTAATTCAGTTAGTTCCAGAGAGCAGACTATCCAGGCCTTCGTTTCTGAACGTCAACAGTGACAGTAAATATATATGAAAAGTTGTCACGCAGGCAAAATGATAAAAGAGAGAGAGCTGAGGTTAAACGATGCGTTGCACAGCGTGGAGAGTGAAAGGGGAAGGGGCGTGGCAGGGAGAGTTGTAAGGGGGAGGGGAGTCGTAAAGGAGGTTAGTAGGGACGTTGCCTGGCAACGCCCACATGTAAACAACGCACCGCTCAGTTCACGTGGCTCGTACAGGTCCTACCTACTACGATAATGAGGAAAGGGCAGTCACACGGACAATGCACTCGAAAATCAACGTTAAAAGTGCCAACATTTCCTCGCATTTTCTTTGCTTCTTATTATCACTTAAATTTCCCATAATATTAATTTTAAACCACTTTTTCCACACCAGGTATAATAGCAAAGCTTTATCTCCTTTCAATATATGGTTCTCGGAGTTCAACCGGGTTTTGCATAATTATATTAGAACGCAACGTTTCGACGACTAAAAGCTCTGTCGTCATCTTCTAGACAAACTTTTTTTAACTTCGCCTAGAAGATGACGACAGAGCTTTTAGTCGTCGAAACGTTGCGTTCTACAATTATGCAAAACCCGGTTGAACTCCGAGAACAATATATTGAACAACTACACCGTGATAGGCTTCAATCTTTGACCGTTTTCTCCTTTTCTGTTTTCAATTTTCACCTTCAACTATTTTTTTAATCTTTATTATTCTATCATTCTTTCGTTTTTCTTTTTTCTCCATGCCGGTTTCTTCTTTTCTGTATGTAGTTGCAGCTTCTATTATTAATTTATTTATATAATACTTTTGCATCAAAAGTAGTTATTATTGTGGCATAGTTACCCCTGCTTTCCAACTTTACTCCTTCTGTCCTTTATGCAACATTTCACTTTTTTCCCTCCTTTACCATCTTTCTTTCTCCCCATTTTTATCCCTTGAATATTTCTACCGTCGTACCTGTCCTTTCCCCCATTCATAACACCTATTTCTTTAACATACTATTTTTCGACGGTCCTCTACTTCACCATCTTCATCCTTTTTTTCTATTCATCTTCCTTATTGCGTCATTTTGCAGTCTTCCTTAATACCGTTTAACCAGCACTTATTACGCAGAGCTTCCTAGTTACAAAGAAAGTAAAATACGAGTCGTTTTCTGACAGATGTGACAAGGAAATATCATAATAGACGACCGAGCCATTTTGGAATATTAGCAGTCAAGTAACTGCAGGTAATGCAGCCACAAGTGTCAAGTCACCGTGTTAGCAGAGTCCTGGTGTGCTCACTAACTTAATTATCACGTGCATGTGAGTGGCTCTTTGGAGGAGTTCCATACTAGTAAGAAGTAGAAAAGGAAAAGCCTACACTCGGTTATGAAGTAAGAGTCAATCTGTTCAAAAACCTGTACAAATTTGAGATAGATAAGGACGCGAGAGAAACAGAGTGTATGAAACTCAGCAGATAATGAGAAGGTGAGATAGGAGAACACGAGAGCGGAGCAGAGAAATAGAAGGAATGAAGAGGGAAAGGACAAACATAAGGATTAAAAGCCGAAAAGGGCCCCTAAGATAAGAACTCAGATTTGCGTGAATGTTATCTAATCTGTCTCACTTTTTCTCAAGAACTACAATTTATAGATTTCTCGCAGAGAGAATATTTCCTGCTACTTAGGTTGCTGTATCATCATGTTACGTGCGCATGTACACGGTGAAGAGAAAAATCGTATTTCCACGAATCTGCGTTTTATATAATAACAGCGTCACCCTTGTACCATCCGAACTGCAACTTCTGACTCCAAGATTATTTTGGGGGGTAACAGGCTACATGAGGGTAATCCACATGGTGGCAACTCCCCTTTAATAGCATAGGAAGGGATCTGAAAGGTGAGGATGCGGAAGGGTAGAGGAAGATAGCCAAGGGTTAACTAGGGCCCCCGGGCTATAGTTTGAGGATCCTACCCGGCATTCGCCTAAAAGTAATGCAGGGAAAACCCTAGATAAACCTGCATCAGGTAGGTCGGGCATTGGGTACTTTTCCCACGCCCTTCCGATAGCGGGAGAAGAGTTTGCTGTGGGGTCGCAGCATTACCTTCTCCGTACCTCGACCAGTTTAGGAGGCAGCTGGCCGACTGTTCCAATTGGTACAGCGAGCAACTCTTACCGTATACCCAAGGTCTGTGACCCCGGAACATACACCTCTCAAAACAGGCCGAGTTGCCTCGGCTTGTGGGAGCCTTAGTTAAAAAACGGAGAGAGGAAAAGGCATCCCCAAAGGTAGCCCCTCCTGTCTCTCCTACAAGGTTCTGCCTGCGAGAGAACATCCCTCGCAGGTACTGCCTGAGAGAGAATAGCCCTCGCAGACAGCTCTTCTATGTGACTTCAAGATTTTTTTTTAGGGCAACAGGCTACATGAGGGTAATCCAGGATGAGCAACTCACCTTTAATAGCATAGGAAGGGATTTGAATTACTTGTAACTTTTTTTCGACAGAGAGAGATGAATAATGGCATTTATTTACTACACCAATTAGATTTTACACTTTGGTTGCTGATCGAATTACATAAAAAAATTTTAATCAGCCCCAAATTCATATTCAAGTGCATAGCAATATTTTTTTTCAGTCAATTTATTTTGTTAAATACATCATTATGATTGCAATATATTTAAATTTCACTTTTATTGAATATCTTTTCTGTGTTATAAATCTTGTTCGGTCAAACTTTTAACATGAACATGTTTTTGACCTGGCGTCCATCGAAAAAAAATTCCAGGAACGTAAGACGTACGCTCTCCAATCGATATCTGTGGACAAATGCGAGTTCCTCTCTTAAACTTTAACCTACGATTAGAAAGACGTCGCGTTCCCGTGATCGTGGATCACGACTAAAACGATTAATATTAAGTTTTGTTGTTCCACACACACCTTTACTCAGTATGGCTGCCTTAAACTGCAGTTTCCTAAAATTGATTCCATATAATTTCCTCAAACTAAATAAAGATAAAATATATTCTTGATTTGAACAAAAATGCAAAGTGTTTCCCAATCTGACAATTAAGTGCACTGACAAAAGTGTCATCGTGGTTGCAGAATATCGTTAAAAGTAGGGAGACCTTCCTGCTAGAGTAGCTGGACTGTTTCGTCAGGTATAATAGGAAAGCATAAACGCGTCGATCGCGACAATGTATTCACAGAAATGAAACTATGTGAGTTGGAAACGCCAAAGTAAATAAACCTATGAAATGAACTAAGAAGAAAATAGAGTAAGAAAGGAGTAACCAGCCACAATACGAATAAGGAAGGTGGAGAACAGAAAATTGTTAAAGTAAATTAAAAGAAACTGATTGATAGAATAGGGGTCAGAAACGAAAATGGTGTAATTAGAATGTGAAGAAAAATCAAAACCTGAAAAGATATATAGAAAATGAAATAAAAAACATGGAAGGAAAAATGTGTATAATATTTGAATGCGACATTTTATTTTTCGTTACATCAGTGTCTGTTATAAGTATGTAGAATATATAACGAAAATAAGGAAAATCAAAAATAAATATTATAATAGGACCACAACTGATTTAAGTACAAGTCGGAAAAAGAAGGTAAGCGAACAAATAGGGGTGAATATCAAAGGAATTAAATGGAAGGGGAGAACCAAAAGAGGAACACGGGGAATAAAAATATACTACTGAATTCCGAAGAAAAATGATTTAGGTAGAAAAAAATATATCCACTACAAAATTAATACCTCGAGAAAGAGAAGAGCGATGCAAAAATATAAAATGATGTTTTCTCAAATTCCCACTAAATACAGAAACTGAAAGTTTCTTAGGAAGAAAACGAACAATTTACGACTATTGCGCCATTACCATATTTTCTGCTTTATATTTGCCTTCTATTTACATTTTTCTCCCAACTTTTCCTTCTTTGGCACTTATTTTTATCCCCTTCTCAATTCACTGATGTCGCCGGTGATTTCTGGCGTCCTTTCTCGTGACACAGGCCATTTGTCAGTCTCGCCATTACTACAATCTCTGCCTGCGTAATTTCAGTCACAGTGGAAAGTGACTGCGGTTAAAACGAAAATTTAAACACGTCTGGGTCTTGAATCACCACTTACGTACTCATGACTACTTGTTTTCCTCGACTCTCGCCCACACGAGTGGTGACTCAGCTCAAGAGAGAGAGAGAGCGCTAACCAGCAAATGTGCGAATGTAGAGATTGCACAGTTTGATGCGGCAAACTGTACGAAACGATGACGTCATCCGCGAGATAAGCTCAAGGTAAAGACGGATCTCGCGCTCTCTCACACCCGTGAGAACCAAGAACAACGCCATAGGTCAAGCATGAAACAACCCCCATAACAGCCAAGTCATTAAATATATGCAACAAATCTCTAAATCGACTGTTCGGTCTGTCGTCAGTCTGATGCCGAATAGTCGCAAAGTAAACGGCCTATTCACTAAAGATGTGGACCTACGGTAAGCCGATCGTGCTCTTTACCAGTTAATTGTCACCTTTAAATATTTAGCCCTGGCACTCTTTTCCAAATATGAATTCATTGTTCAGCTCAAATGAAATAACGAATATGAAATACCTCGAAATACCTTTGAAATGAAAACTGAAGATTCATGTATTAGTATTAAAGGGAGAATCAGAATTGGAACATGGTCTAAGGCAGAATATTTAACAATAATAATAATAATTCTTAGGAGAGTAATAAAGCTTTTTCATTGCTGACCTATCACAATTTGTTCTGCCATGCAATTTGTTTATTATTATTATTATCAAGTATTTAATCTTATGGTAGATCCAAGAAATTATATATTAAGCTCCTTTTTAAAATTTAATATTACCATGTTTACTTGATACGGATTCTATAAATTGGTCATTAGTTGATACATAGTACAAAGCTCCACTGGATGTTCAGATTCTTGTTCTGAAAATGGGGATCTGCCTACTCAGCCAATACTTCAGTGACATGTTTATTCACGGTTCAAATTACATACGATTTTCCTGTGTTGATCTGCAGACCAGAGCACCGGAATTAATATGTTCTATGATATGAAAACACCGGACCATCGTCGACAAACTTCGAGTGGTAACAAGGTCAGCTCTTCGAATCTTTTCTCGCTCAATTCCTTTCTTCTCGGCCTGATTTTTTCCTTATATACGTATGTAATGAATTATATATTTTTTATGTACACGTTGCATGGTTTAACAAATGGTCCTATTCATTTATTATGTTTTACTTCTTCAATTTAGACTTTATTTTCTCCTCATACTTTTTTTCCTGCCGTTACTTCCGCGCATAGGAAAGCAGAACTGAGTTGACCCTGCAACACGCCCCGTGACGCCATGGCACGTCTCAGTGCGTGACGTCACACCTGTGGCGCGGGGCCTCCACACGCACGGAGAATACGAATGAGAGTCCATTATTCGCGATGGCTTCATTGAGGAATAGGACTGAACCAAGCAGAGAGAGTGGTCGACCTGGTCGATGTTGCGTTGCGCAACCATCGGTTCTGACTCAGCGCAGAATCAATCACTCCAAGGTCATTCCCTTGGCCCTTGACCATTTACTCACTTTTCTTAATGATCCTCCATTTCTCTCGCCGTCATTAGTCTCGCGTTTAAACGCTACTGTCCTTCCCCTCAATTTTCCTATTTATTTCTACTTTTGTTTCATTTTTTGCGGCATTTAGCCCCACATCCTCCTACGTTATTCTTATATGAACCAAACATATTTTCCAACACCATATTTCCATTCATTCAGTCACTTATGTACATTCCACTCAGTTTTCCTAACTTATTCCGTTTTCATTCACGACTTTTTTTTTCTACTATCGTCCACATTTTTTCAGAACATTTCTTACTAGTAACATGTTTTTCTCATATTTCCAACAATAGCATTTATACCTTCTATTTGCACTCACTGTCCCTTCCTTCATTTTCTTTAATTTTTTCTCGACATTTTTTCCCAAAAATCGCTACTTATGATTTATTTTTCCTCACATTCTTCGCTCTTGCTCGTTTTATTTATATCAGTCTCGACATATTTCAATCCTTCTGACTATATTTTTTGTCCTTTTATTACTTCCTAAATGCTCTACAACAAATCAATTTTGTCTATTCGTATTTTCCTCCCTTAACTAGTTTAACATTTTATCAACTGTTTTCTTCTTTTATCTAAATTTAATCAACATAATAAAACTATTGTATTATTTTTTATCTCGAATATTTTTCTCATATTCCTCCATTTTAAACTAAATTGTTCCCACTGTCTTTAAATGACGGTTATTGTTGTTACTTTCTCACTCCCAGTTGCGTTTTTTTTTCAGAACCTTAAATTTATCTAAAATTATATTTTTCCTATTTTGGTAGCATATTCCTTTTACTTCGTTACATCTTCCTCCTTCCACCCCCAAAACCTCTCATTTTCATTCCCGCTCCTTCATTCCTCGTTGCATAGGTAACACAAGTCCTCGCTGACGGGGAATTCGTCTTTGAAAAGCCACGCCGCCAAATTTCCCACGAGGCGAGCTCGCTAACATAGCGCCGACGGGAAAATTGAAAGAAAAAATTCTTCAATAATTCACGAGGAAATCATGTGGAGGACCATGGAAATTATGAGAATTTTATAAAGGTGAGAAAGGCAGGGAGTTTTATTCCCCCAAAATATGGAGGTAAAGAGAGAAAAAGACTGAAATTACGAAAATTTCATTTCATACTTTCACGTTTTAAAGTTCTATTAGGGTGGTCCATGAAGTTCTCTGACTGACAGCGAAAAATATTTTGTACCATCCACGTTTCAATCAATGAAATAATGCTTTTGAAATAAAATACACTTCGAACATCGCTTTCTCTGTATATTTAAATATTCAATATAAACGATTTTTCAAAAGACGTAAAATAGACGTTAGTGTCCTCTAGTGCAAATCTTCGTCGTGAAAGGAATATCTTCAATTGTGGAACAGGATCAAAGCTGCCCAACGTGGTGCATGTGAAAGCAGTCCGCGGCAACAACTGAAGAAGGGTGCATTGTCGTCGTGGAAATGACTCATTTTTGAAAATGTGGTAATTCCTGCAATAATGTTAATTACACTCCAGCGATTGTTTTGCCGTTTTCCAACTAGTCCATGGGCATCACTAAACACAGAGGCCTTCTTTTTTCTCCATATTTTTGCTTCGATTGTTGCTCCTATTCAGTGTTCATCAAGATGATGGCGTGTCTGCAATCAAACATTTTTCAACACTGAATCGAGGACTTTTATTATTTTTTCCTCGGTCATCTTGGATGCTGGTCGCCCTGGACGCTCATAAGCCTAAATAGGAAGTCGACCGCATTTGAATTCAGCTACACGGTTCTTCACCATTACTGCTATATTATAGAACTGCTCGAATGTCGATTTTTTCGCTTTCTCGATTGCTGAACAAATTGGAGGAGTGACGTAGCCGATGAAACGAGTCATTTTTCGTTCACACTTACAGCAGCAAGGGACGACGAAGTAGCTGACCCAGTTCACGTTCTTAATTGTCAGTAAACACTCGTCCCCGCAGGCTGACGTGTAGTGTTGTCGTATTAGTCTCCGCCAGGAAGGTCTCCCTTAGAGGCGCAGGGAATCTCCAACCTGGCAGAGAGCCACGCACTCGGGTTTAATTCCGTTCCATCGCCAGATAGACACGAGAGAGACTGGTATTTCTGGACCATTGTTGCGTAACTGGGCCTCAAGGTTGGACGCACAGAGCACCCACACTCCAGAGAAGAGAGACCCCCTTCCTCGTGCAGGACCTCAACCTTGCACCTGTGCTGACCAAAGTCATTTTACGTGTACGTATGCGTTTGCCAAAAAAAAAATTAAAAGTGGTTGTCACGGGATACGCTGAGAACATTGAAAACGCGCCCAAACGTCAGCGTAATGCATGTCGGCCATGTTGTTTGTTTATATGCAATTCGACGGCCATTCGAAAGCCAAACCAAGGTCTGTTAGCATTCCGTTGATGGAATGCGAAGACGTCACCTGCTTCTATTTTGACAGGCGAAACTCTCTCCTGGCCCTTGAGGGGGAACCTCGCGTACTGTCAAGGCACTATGGCGATGACGTCACGTTAAATCTTCCAGCAATTAAATTACGGAACCAATCCCACGGCGCGAAGGCGAGATGCAATGAATCACAACATGTAAACGAGTATTTCCATCTTAAAGCCTAATAGTGATATCACAAGCACGCCATGACCTTTGCAGTCTGGTCCAAGAGAATCTTTCATTCATGTAAACGGCAATAAAAACACGCAAGGTCACTGCCAAATATTTCTATGTCCGTGGACGAAACGCGATTACGCCTCTTGGTGCATTTGTCAGCGAATCTCGGTTTAGTAGTGACCAATTACAATTGGTAACCTGACCTAGCGGGGGGAATGTCTCTTAAAACGCTCCGTGACGTCATCAGATGCTGCGGAGCCGTATGCACTACTCCTATACCAGAACAGCTTATCAGAAGACACTCCCAAATCATGCAATAATCGATAATACTACATTAACAAATGTAAAACACGAGCAAAAAAATAATATATTCCAAAGCAAAAGACATCTATATAATTATGATTACAATTCGCGTGTCCACGACCGGCTTGTTTTTTTTTTCCTTGGTGCCTGGTTAATTTCATTGCAACAGCGCCGGACATGTCCCTTACCTACCAGATTATTTATCCGCGGATAAGAAGTTACTACGTAGTGAAGGGTGGAAAGAGGGTCACGATAAGAGGAGACAAGGACATGCAGAACACAAGCCCGATAAGCAGAAATGGCGCACGAAAGGAAGAAACACTCAAATGACGTTTCTGCTAAGGATAAGAGTGACGCATACAATTAAATAAAGGAAAAGAAGTGCATCTGTCAATAGTGAAGGAGAAGAGGGAAAGAGCCAGCAAAAAAATGGAGGAGATCAGAGAAACAAAATAACGTGGCAAGTGGCATAACAGCAAAGAAAGGAGATCCAATAAAGAGAAGAAACAATATGTTAATATTTAGGATTCAGAGAGAGAGTAATCATCATTAGTGCGTATTTAAATTATTTTCATTTTTCGGGTCAAAGTAGAAGTCTCGTTAGAAAAGGAAATTAAGCTCGCACCCTAATTGGTCGGCTGATTAGTGACGTCACGCCAATCATGAATTCCCTTTGTTCCACGAGACCAAGGAAACGCGTCGAGGACTCGTTAATTAAAGGGGGAAAAACAGCGATAGTTTCGTGCCGAAACCTGGATCCACCGTCGTAACCTTGAAACATATCAAAAAGAAAAGAGAGAAAAAAGGAAAATTTCGCAAAGATCTAGTAATATTAAAATGGTTAGCCTTGAGGAGGACAAAGTGGTACTCATTAATAGATTAGTACTTCAAAAGGACTGAAGGAGAGTGAGGCAGACAAAGACAATAGAAGAAATCATAGAAGCAACAATGAGTTTAAAAGAATAATGCCAAAGAAATTAGTTAGGAGAACCAAGTTGAAATTATTCTGACGTCTACGCGAGTAAATCAGCTGCTAGTTAAGATTTTTGGAAGTACTCACGACTATTGAGTTAGTTTCTCGTGGTTCAAAGGTCCGCCATGCTTACCTGAAACGAAGAGAATAAATAATATTAATTACGTAAATGAATGCTCGAATAACAGACAAAAGTAATTGAGTTTTGAGTACGTCATTTGGTTTGTGCGGTTGTGTCGTTCTCAACGCTCATGAGTTTCTAATCACCTGACAGAATCAATAAGGATTGTAGAAACGTTGGGCGGTATTTATATTATCCCTAAATTTTGTCTGTTATTTGGTGTTTTTTTATATAATTTGTTTACTTTTAACACGTATTTCAATAAATAATGTTACGTCACTTGTTATTGAGATACAGAAGGGGAAGTGCAAAGTAAGAACAAAAAGGTAAGGATTAAAAAAGGGCCCGAAGAAAATACGACTAAAACAGGAGAAAAACACAAGTGATCAGAACAAGGCAAAAACTAGACAAAGGTAAATGGGAGTAAATGATAGAACTCGGAAAGGGAGAAAATACTGAGGGTGAATCACTGAAGTCGCAATAGGAGAACTAAAATGGCAAAGAAAAGAACAAGTAAATAAGGGAGAGTCAGGTGGTAACTAACAGACGAACGAAAAATGAGACAAGGCAAAATTATATAATAATTATAAAGGTCTACAAACTGGGAAACAAGTGAGAGAAAAAAGTACAAAACCAATAAATGAATTAAAAAAGAGGAAGACTAAAAGGTACCAATTAAAGGAGAAGATGAATTTATAAATCGTGAGACGAAGAGACGAATTCAATGCCGAAGAAGACAGCGAAAATGTGGGACGAATTTACGAGAAAAGAAAGACATAAGCCAAAAAATGGAGAATGTGATGACAGAGAAAACGCAAGGGAAAGAAATAGTTTAGGAGAGGAAGCTGGATAAAGAAAATGCAATAGATAAGGCTGAATAATGAGAAAAGGCGGAGGCGAATTGGAAGAAAACAGAGACAGTGAAAAGAAAAAAACAAAACTAAGTAATAGGGAGTAAAAATTAATAAGGTGACGAACAAAGCAGACGTAGTCATAGCTGTGGCCTGTGACAGGTATAGGGCATCGATCAGATGACCCCGAGGGTCACTTTGCGTTACGTAAAGGCGAGACTCGCTCGCTTACTTATTCAATGAGACAAGTGGCGCACTTTTAAATTCTTCCCACAGTCGCCATCTATAATTCAGCGACACCTAAATACCTCAATTTTTTAGAAAAATAACGAGTAGCCGCGACCCGACTGACCTGGTCCACTTGAACGGAATCCTTGACCGTTACAAACCATCAAAGAGGGAGAGAGAGCGCGACGATGACGTCACGGTCCAATAAGTTAATGGCGGTCATAGTCACACCTCGGCTGGCATTCCCCGACTTAAGGCGATACACATATGTGCTTCAGTTCCGAGATATCTTCTATGCAACTTCTTGGGGTATTCCATTGTGTCTACGGTAAGATGGGGGAAACATGAATGGTAACAAAGAATTGTACCAAATAAAAGGTAAAAAAAATGTGATTAAAGTGAATTTAGAAAAAGGGGACGTGAATATTGAATGAGAATTGAGTCGTCCATTCTCCGGCTTTGAATTCCCTTTAACACAAAACGTTGGACGCTGTAATCGTCCTTCACAGATTATTTTCATTTATCCCCTTTACTGTTCATTTCTCTTAAGTTATGATTATTCATCCTTTTCCCTTATTTATTTGCCGATTTTATCAACCACTCTCTTTATTTACCTCCGTTTTTCTGGTCCTTATTAGCATTCTTTAATTTCACTGCAACATAATGGATCACCTAAAAAAATCTTTGCAAGCTCACACTACTAACATGCCTAAATTCAAATCCAAATTAAGGGTTAGATGACGTCACGGACAGTGTTCTGATAATACGCTGCAGAGCAAAGTGATGGGCCGCTTATGACGTCAAGGTATCATGAACATTAGCAGTGGACGACCAACACAATATGGTACCAAACCTCGGTCTAAATTGATTAAATGCATATATAAATAAATACACAGCCTTGAGTCATATATACATATAAAGGCTCAGCTAGGTTAAGGATGATTCGTAAAACGTCTCCGGGCCCCCCCGAGATCTGATATGACGTCACGGCCACGCCCCCCTCTACTCTGAGTGTCCTATATAGCGGCGCTGGTTTGCGAACCCGCGACCTTGTCCGGGTCCCGGAATAGAGTTGCGAGTATTTCTGGACAACAGCGCCTCTCTCTTTCTCTCTCTCTCTCTCTTCTTGACGTTCCAGCCAAAGAGACGTTCCGGGACCCGCTCCTTCCTCAGAACGATTCAGCCTCGACAGTCACATCCTCAAAGCCTTGCGCGCCTGTCCGTGTCTTACATTACCTTACCACTACCTTCTTTCTAGATCCTCCCTTTTCACTTTACATTTACAAAGATATGCTCAACTTCAACCAATATTCAATCAAGCGTCCACTACATGATCAAATCCGCTTCGTTCGTTCCTATGCAACTCCTTTCATTCTACTTACACTATAATTATCTATCTGTCTTTCCGTTTGCCTTCGCCCCCTGATCGTGCTCAAACGTCCCTCTCCCACTCTCGATTTTTTTCTCTATCTGTTCAGCGTCGTTAATGTCTCCTTATCCTCCGCCTTTTCTTGGAGACAAGATCAGATTTTACCTCCAGACCTGGCAGAAGTATTTTTCCCAAGTTTGGTGTCCTGCGTTCAGCATCTCATCAACCTGATTCTCACTTTCGATTTACTCAGCTTCAGGATATCCTCATGGATCACGGCTGGACCTTTGCCTTCCTCCTCGGGTGCTCGGTGTACACGGGGCACGTCGGCTTCACCCTGACAGAGAGACTGGAGGATTGCGGTGTGTGGCTGTAAAAGCTACGCCTTGTTCCCCGGAAACGGTTTCCAAGACAGACATCGGCTTCTTCCGCGAGGGCCAACAACGGAACACTTCCGGTCCGCAAACACCGACACGCCATCACGCGAAGGAAACGACGACGCTGCTCAATGGTCACTTCTCGACGCAAACGACATGAGCTTCAAAACGGCACGCGTGACAAAGTACTCTGACAAGTCGCGTATCAGATTGTACGATACATTCACTTCTAAAGCGCCGCCAACGTGTGAACACGAAAGTCACCAAAGACTAGGCACACCAACGGACCAAAATAAACTGCGTACAGAGCGATATGAGGTGCAAAGAAATCTAAACAAATTTCTAAGACTTCTTTATTTCAAAATTGTATTATTTATTTATAAATATGTAATCTGACTTGCGAAAAAATAAATTAATAAAAAACATCAGCAAATTTTAAGTCAGAAAAGAGAATTTATTAAATAACGTTTCATCGCTTAATTTGCGACTTCATCAGATTCAAGTTTAAAACCACAAAGAGAACGAAACAATGAATAGAATAATATTTTTAAGAAAAAAATTTTTCTGACTTAAAATTGGTTGAATTATTTATTTGTTTACATATTTTGTTCTCATACAGTCACCGGCATAAATTCAATTCGCAGAAAATTATATACATAACGACATCCTTCTCCCTTTTCTCTTTCTCCATTTAACAACTTTTCTCTTTCTCTATTTCACACCTTTTCGCCTTGCTCTTCTCTCTCTTTAAATAACCTCAATTCTCTACATTTTCATAGCTTTTTGACGCCGACGGCTAAAATATTCACATTATGTGGCTAAAGATATTTGATCATTTTGACACTTCTGTTATCATTATTACTACTATTTTAACTAAATTGTTGCACAACACTACTTCAGATCCGTCACTCTCATAAATCACGCGTGCCCTTAAGGGCTTCTCTTCTCTTCTTCCTTTCCACGGTCTCTATTTACTACCGCGTCACAACTAATTTTCTAGTCTCTCAATTGCCCTTATCTTCTACCTGTTTACTGTAATTTAGACTCCCTTTACACATACTCCTTTTTCACATATTGGTATTTTCACATTCCCTTTTCGCTTTTTGTTTCCTCCCTTGTTTCTATTTTCTCTTTTATTAATTTATTGCTCTCCAACTTTCGTCCATTTCCGTTTTCCTAGCCTCATCTTCTTTCCGCCTTCAATATTCCTCCAGCATTATTATAAAATAAGGCGAAATGTCTCGCAATATACACCACTGACAATTAAGCACGTAAACTCGTAATCACGTCGTCCACGTGGCTGAATACTTACAAGTATAAATTTTTTTTATTATTATTAATGACGTTCACAAACAAGTATAAGGGAAATCTTGTTATACATATACATCATGTGATACGTCACAGTACCGTTACTGTTAATATTAGTGCGACTTTCCTCTTAATAAGAAAAGGCTCATGTAAGAAACACACAAGGCTGACAATCGATGTAACTGCGTCGTCGATTACGTCACTGGGGCCACCATGTCAATGAATATCCACGACAACTAGAGTGATACAGTATAAAACAGAGAGGGAAACTCTCCTACGCGTAAAAGGCATTGATGATAATCACCGTGTGAGAAAAGACGGAGGGAAGGACATTTGGTAGTAACAAAGCAAAATATCAAACGAAATGCATAACTCCATATACAAAAAATAATAATGGAAAAAATAAAGTAGAAACGGTCGAGCGAAACAATGAAACAAAATGAGTAGAAATAAATAGAGAAGCGTGTGTGGGAAAGAACAACACAATTTCGTGTAACGAGCCTAGAAAACCAAACCTACTCAGTTGTATTTAGCCACAAATACTGTACGAATCTTCACTAAATGTTGAATTGTTTCCATTCTGTTTGGAAACCTCTCCTCAAAGTCATGGCGTCACAGAGAGAGAAAAGAGTTAAGTGTAATAACTCAGAATATTTTATAGTTGCTCCACGTGACCTTCTGCAATGCAACGGCGATAAGGAAAGCCCGGGGGAAGTTGCGACTACCAGGAAAAAGGAAGAAAACTCAGTACAGCATCGCTGAATATATAATCCATGTTGATGAAGACAGACTGAAACCGAAAAGGAATCTGGTGAAAAGATCCATGTGAAACGATGTAAAAAAATCAAAAGGTAATTTAATAAACTTTTAACAACAGAAAAACGTTAAAAGTAAACAAAACTTCTAAAAACGGTTGAGTAAAACTCGCAATTAAACATGTTTAAAAAGAAAAGAAATAAGTCAAATTCCACAACCAGAAACGATAGTGAATAGCAAAAAAGACTAGTCGAAGATACAATGACAAGCGAACTTTAGAGCGTACGACCAAAGATTAGAACGTTTTGATGGCGTCGTAAATCAGTGTAACGAACGACGAGCTTTGATGGACTCCACAAATTAAACCACTCGCCCCTTAATTAAAGAGGAACACGTGAAAGTTTCGTCGCACAGACCGTGCGTTGTCCCACAAAGGGTTCAAACATCATAATCTCGATTGTCATTCGAGACAATATCAAAGGAGACCACCACCATTCTCACATCCAAATTGACCGCGTTCTAATGTGGAGTAAAGCAGAAACTGGTTCCGTCACGGCAATGAGTCGGGGTTCAACTGATTCCTCGCCTCGCGGAACAACAGCTCCAGTATAAAATGGACAGACAAAAAAATGTCTGGAATAGCCTACAAACTGAAACAATAAAGCCTGTCATAGAAACGATAGGGGTCAAATTAGATTAAAGACATGAGAGAATAACTGAATAAAACGAGTGTTTCTTTCCAATAATGGAAAAAATGAAGAGTCGAGAGTAATTATAGAGAAAAGGAAGGTAAAAATATTACGGAAAAGGGTACATAATCCTTGAGAAATATATAAAAAAAAATTAACAGAAATGAATGGCATGGTAAAGCACAAGAAAAATGATTATATCTATATCCAAAAGAAATCAAGTAAGAACAATAACAGAACAAATTAAAAAAGTGATGAGATATTGTAAACGCGATTGAAAATAATAAAAAAGAACAATGAGAAAAATAGCAGAGGGAAATACAGAAGATAAAAATTGGAAGAAATACAAGGGATGGGGAAAACGATGATTAAACTGGCAGAATAAAAGGGTGGAAACAGGATAACTGAATGAATCAAAAGGTCATCGAGCCTTGGAAAATAATGCGAGAAAGTTGTAAAACGTCGCAGGATAAAAGCGAAGAACGAGATTAAGTAGTGGAAAGGAGGAAAAATCAAGAAGTAATTGTGATCTGCTTGCTCTGTCGGTGGTGCGATTTCACCCTTGCCTCAGAGTTGCCCACGACGAGGAAAATCCGAGTCACGCAGATGGAAAGAGAGAGGACACAGTGTTTTGTGGCCAACGCCCGAAATCGATAATTTGCGCTCATCACCACGTCATCAGTCTAAAAGAACCAACGGTCGTTGGTTGGTTTCCAGAGACCACGCCCAAATGGTCAAGGCCACGGTTCACCAGGCTCTCAACTTCTTCCGTCATACACGTTTCCAGTCCGTTGGGTTCAGGGAATGATCAGAGAAATGTCTTAAAACACGTTTAATATGCTAGGCTTCGGCAACGCTGATCTGAGAGGCCCGACATCACGCAGCGATTCAACAGAAGTCGCCAGCGATCAGTTCTGGAGAATTGGAAAACATTCTACAGCTAAGGGGGAAAATTACAGATCCTCCCGCGAAACCATTGTGGACTGCGGGTCCGAAATGATCAGGTAATAGCTTCATTATACTTAATACATCAGAAATTGTATTAGATCGTTGCGGGGGGTACATTATGGTAGGCTGAAGTATTTCCCACGTGATTGGAGTAAGCTTAGATTACGTTTAATCTGATGGAGCCTGTGGTCCAAATACATCACACGTCCGAAACCTTATCTACTTCAACACGCAGTAGTAAAACAAATAGTTACTCACTGACCATGACCGGTTTAACGAAAATTTCTTTAGGATTTAACCATGAGATTAGATTGGTTCAGGAATACTCAAAGACGAGAGATCAGAATGTGGTCTTTCTGCAATTGTAGTTTACAGTTGATCCGATGAAGACCATCGGTTCTGACTATAAAGGTAGACAGCAAAAATGAATCGTGTAGATTCGTAACCTGTTGGCTGTGGCCCTGGAGGTCTCAGGACTCACTTCATATCATCTTTCCTCAGCATCAACATTCATTTTGAAGGATCAAGCCTGCGTGACTGAACCTTACTCCAATCTACCAATACCTCTGGCAATGGCCGGGATAATTTTTTTATTGGGTTGATTAAAGCGTGACAGTTGCTTTAAAAATGTTCCTAAAGGTACTCTGTTCTAATGAGTATCGTGCGTTAAAGGCGAACTTCAAACAGGATAATGTGAAATAAAAGAGTGGAAACTGACCACTGGGACCGACAAGGAAGACGTGCATTTATTTCATCTACAAATGGGCAATTTGCGAATGAAATATAAACGCTATGAGTGATAACTGACATACTTTCCACATATAACACAACACAAAAAAAAAACACTTAAAAGAAACATGGAGTTACTTTCTCCTGACGTCATCACCCGCACAACCGTATCTAGCATAGAGTATTAGCGATTAGAAACAATTATGACAAGATCACGAACTTGTTTCACCCACAAAACTAAAAACTTCATTGAATGAGGATTCGAGTTCTTAAGGGAGAGTGTCAATCGAATCACCGCCGCCACAGGATAAATTGTGGAAGACATTCCAGGTACAGCAGTTAGGATCAGTCACGTGACCTCTTCTCTACTACTAAACATCATTCCTACAAAAATGTCTGATAGAGAGACCATTCAGCAGCTCTATCGATAATCGAGTAAAATTTTATCTTATCACATATTGTTGACAGTTCTGCTCTTCATTCCGCCTACAATTAAGTTCACGTTCTCCGTACGCAGTTTCGGCAACAGGAACACTGCACGTAACTACGTATATAAGGGAGACCTTCCTGGAACAATTTCAGGTAGACGGCGAATGTTTGTGTGTGTATTACTTCTTCAAGCACAAGAAAGAATACAGTCGGATCAACTCTGTGACGAACTAAGTTAGGTTGTTTATTACGTGCGTTGTCTTACATATTCCCGCCTTTTTTAAAAAACAAAAAACGCTACATACCCTCCTCCCGTCGCTTTTTTTTTGAAACGACATTACTATAATTTTTCACGGCTTGTGAGGTGTGCCTGCCCCTCTTCACCATGCAGCCTACGGAACCCTAAAAACTTCCTCCCCTTTGTCAGCCTCACCCCCTTATAAGTTTGGAGCCCAACAGCCTGCATTTCTCCATTCACCTTTTTCGTTGTTCCACGTTTAATTTATTACATATATATCACACGAACGTTGTTGATAGGATGAACAACAGTTGCTGAAACGGAGGTGTGGCGTCGAAGGGGGAGGGAGCAAACACCAATGTTTGCGTCCAGGTTCTCAGTTCTGTCTTGACAGCGATGTTCCGCCAACTGAATTGTCACCGGGACAGGAAACCGGCGTCGGTCTTTAAAATGACAATGGAAATGGGATAGGTTCCTGACGAGAACGCCCGCCCTGCATGTGCCGAGTTTTCAAGGCTTTCTCTACCTGTTGTTGGTTCGCCTTACCTGTCTGTCTGCTGCTTCCTCCATGGAACGCTGTCGGGGGTTTCCTCTGCCAGCTGGAAGGAACTCACGATCAAGGCACTGAATATAAACACTGAGGCACTTCACTCCGTACACTGTACTGAAGGCACACGGCGGTGAGAGAGTTTAGAGAGCGTTACGAGTCTCTCACAGCTCCGCGGTCAGGCCACGACTGCGCGCGCACCTCGGCGGAACGCAGTCCCCTCCCCTCCCACTCCCCTCACCCCACCGCGCCGCATCCACACCGGCGAAGGCACTGGTGGCGCGCTCTGCACTCCCAAGGGCAAACATCAGCGGGGTTCAAAAGGATACCTTCTGCGTGCTCCATACGTAACAATGATACGTCCCGGCGGTTTGTGGGTATGAAAGAGACGAGTCCGTGAGGCGTTATTCAGTTAACAATTAAGTTCGCGAACTGAAGGCGGGGGTTGACGTCAGCTGCGACCCATTCCCACACACGTCGTTGCGCCCGCCTCGTCCACATTGTTGACGATTATTTTTCCGCTCGATCTCTTTCCCACAATGCACTTGTTGGCGCCACTGTCGACGCCCGTCTGTGTACACATTAAAACAACGGTTTTAACTGGTGTTGCAAAATTGCACGTCATTCCTCGTTTATACGAGATAATCGTGCAGACAAATGTGCAGTTTGCCCGGTGACACTACAACAAAATATAATTATTCAAAAAACAGCGACTAGTGAACAATATTTCAATTATAAATAATTACATATAAGAAAAATAATAGGCACAACCACATTATTGTAAAATATTAATTTCTGAAATGCTCTACAATAAAAATCATAAAATACTGGTTATTATTAATAATTTTTTCTTTAAACTTTGTAATTGTAATAATTTCTTATTTTCTTGTAATCTCATATCGACCGAGGACTAATGGAATGAATAATAAATCTAAATCTAATAAGACAGCTTGCCAAATACAGACAATAAAAGTGATGACATAACGTTTCTGGAAGCCTTGTTTTTTCAACTGAATTGTGCGCTTGTGTCGCTCCAGGCTCTTGTTTTCTTTTGTTTTCTTAACACCTGAAGAAAGGATCAAAGCTTCGAGAAACGTTATGCGGTAATTATATCATCACTTCTTTTGTCTGTATTTGGCTATTTTTCTCATAATTAATTAATGTTATCTTTTTACATGAAATAAGCCGAGTTCAAATCAAAAAATGATCAGAGGAGGACGCGAATGATTCAATACTTATTAATTTCCAAAGCATACGTAAATTTTTTCATTTTAAACACTGTTAATATTAAGCATGACACAGAATGTCTCAACAGGTAAGATGAAGTTTTCTTTGAAATTCTTTGGCTCTTAGTTCTTATCTTTGCCTTTCCAGTCTCAAGTTATTCGCCGTTAGGAAAATTCGCTAATCCACGTCGAAATGTTCGCCTTTTTAAAATTCGAATTTACTTAGTTTAAGTTTCTTTTTTAAGTTTGTATTATAAAATTGGATTATACAGAAAAGCTGTAGTAACACTTCACTTCAGCTTATTGTCTACAGACTGTGAATCTGATTGATTTTACGTAGCACAATCACCTCACTAACCTATATTCATTTTCTGATTGAGCCTAATTCTTCTTTCCGTTGGAGGACTTGCTCCAAATACTGCTGCAGGTAAATTTAACCAGTCATTTATCGTCTATAAGAAGGAATGTATGTCAAAATCTTTGATCCCCCCCCCCCCCCACCCCGCGGATTTTGACCTACAAAGGCATTAAAGAAAACATGTCTAGCTGTTTCTTTCCTTCTCTCTTGCGTATCCAATCAAAGTACCTTTACTTTTTCGGGCCGTGTTGGAGGTTTGATATATATTGTAATGCCAGTTAATTAGGGCATTAATTGTTTGGACGTAAAATTTGAATTGTTTGAGAAATCCATTATAGCAGTCTGATCGAACAAAGCGACAATGGAAAACCGAACTCACTTCGCTTTGTCGAAAAGTCAAAAATGGCGTATGCGCGCTAAAACTCGGGTGAACTAGGAGTCAGTTCGCGGAAAAACATGGTGAGGAGCAGAATAAGTAATATAACTGTTAGTTGGTGGCGGGACATTTCAGAGGACGGAACAAATAATACTAGAGCAGAGACAAGCCGTCGTTAATGTATTATTAAACAAAGTAACAACATTCACGGAAGTATTACCTCGTAAATATCGCTAAGTAAAAGCAGTTTATGTCTATAACCAGTCAGGGAAGGAAGCGAGCAGTTTTTACGCCTATAGCCAGCCAAGGAAGGCAAGCAGACATCAGATAGCTGACATTCAGGAGGATCATCCGAGTTCCTGGGAGCCTATCAATTTTGACTTCAATAGTGTAAAATCTGTGAGTCGATATTTAGAATCAGTGTATAATTTTGCCGTAGTGTACTCCCGAAAACAAAAAGAATGCTGGAACCAGCTGGACAGATGTAAGTAACAAAACCAAACTAATGATTAATTGTAAACGTAATTAAAGGATAGAGTCAGATTTAGTTCTCTTTTAATTGTCAATCAAAGTTAATTTCCTTTCCTTTTTAATTTCTTTCTATCGACATATTGTTAGGTAAATTGTGAACTGTTTGTTAATAAGATTTTTAAATCAATTTGTTGTGTCCATTATCAAACCCAGTCAAGGCCCTGAGAAATTAATATTTTAAATTGTAATTGTTTTTGAGTTAGAAACCACAAAGTGAAAATAAATGATTTTATGTATTAAATTTTATTAATTATTTTATTTAATTCAACCCAACCAGTCGATTATTACATAATGGCGCTTCACGTGCGGTAAATTTATTTTAATTCTTTAAATTAAAATTAATTAAAACGACCTATTATTTTGTATATTAGAATATATATATATATATATATATATATATATATATATTGTGATAAACACAATTAAATGATTAATTTTTAAATGTTTTGCCCCAAGTTGGAGAACCTAAAATGTAATGATCACATAAAATTTGATTAATTATTCAATTTAAATAAACCCCACGTTGAAGCGACATGGAATTAAAATAAACCTCACGTTGGAATACAAAATGTAATAATTAAATTATTAATTTAGATCAACAAATTAAAAGTTGAAATGATAGGACTTTAAATGAAAAACAAGAATTCAAAATATAAAACAAAGTTAATTTAATAAAAACAAATTCTTATCACAATTGGATATTTTTTTACATGTTGGTAATGTGCCACGGCTTAATTTCAGGGCCACCAATCGGACCTCCAATAAAGAATGTTACAAAATGACAATTAAAAACTTACAATTTGAAAAAATTTTGACTTAAATAATTATTGAAATACTAAACCTGACGATAATTTTATTTACACATAAGGTTTACAATTAATAAATTTATTATTTTCTTACTCAACCCTTAGCTGTTCGTCTGGGCTCGATCTCACTCGATTTCTTTTAAACACATCACAGACAGGCCATATTACACTGAATTTAATGTATGTTGTAGTTTTCAGACACAAAGCACTTCCTGCTCCTAACTGTTAATAACGTTGTTTTAAAAACTTTAAAAATTGCATAAATATTCCAATAGACAAAATACTTCAGACTGTCTACTCGTAATTCTAAAACCCGGGACCTTAATATAAGATGTTTCTGCTGTCTAATTATACTTGCTCAAATATGGTAACAGGAACTTTGAATCAGGGACTCCTCAAAAAAAAAACCATTCGCCTTCTTGGTCCAAGCAACTCTGAATATCTCAAGTTCTGTACGTCCTAGTGCTGCCTGAGGCAACAATGCAACTTTAGCAAGCAAGCATTATAGGCTCCATATTCTTGTATATATTTACGCCGCCGATAATGAAAACCGTAAAATTTTGTTTATTAAATAATTACATATTTTTAATTACCACAATATATATATCCTCCCCCACACGCCATTACTTACATTGAACATGTTAGAAACCTATTAATAAAATATAATATTTCCAACGCTCAGAAGAATTGACTATTCATTCCACAATTCACAGAGAGAAAAATAGCAGCTGTATATTCTCCGTGACTACTTCTGTTAATTTCTCCCTTTGAATAGGAATATCCACCGTAGTTCGGTAAAGATACAAAAAACACAAAGATGAATGAGCTTTTCGTTTGTTGTTATTAAAAGGATCGATCGTAAGCCAAGAAATGACGAGAAAGAAACAACTCAGAAATAAATGAACAAACAGAAATACAGAAAAGTAATGAAGCCGCGGAGGCACAAATAAATCAAGCAGAATTACATCTCAAATGAATGAAGAATGACAGAAACAAATAAAAAAGGACGGAAGTAATGAAGATTGAAGTAACGAAAGGAAGAGAAACTAATCAAAATAAAGGAGAAGGTTAAAAAGTAATAATGAAAGGAACGGAAGAAGAATAGAAAACAGAAACAAGAAGGGGGAAAAAGGAAGAAATAAATCTTCGTTATTATCTTAGAAACGGAGTTAAGACCACGGAGGATGTGACGTTCAGAATTCAGAATTAAGTACGACGAACAGTGACCACATCACGGTTGGCTGGATGAAAAAAAAAATCTAGTGAATCAGGCGCAGCAGAGAACAGTGCTGTGGAGTTGAAAGATCGCAACAGTTAACATTTAGGGAAGAGAACAAAAACGACGACAATGGCCATGACATTCATC
The DNA here is from genome assembly GCA_037074705.1 of Zhengitettix transpicula. Lineage (NCBI taxonomy): Eukaryota > Metazoa > Arthropoda > Insecta > Orthoptera > Tetrigidae > Zhengitettix > Zhengitettix transpicula. Next base: position 74,751,990 of record CM073593.1, read on the forward strand.
CTACGTTGGAGAGAAAATGTCGCGACATTTTCCCTTCACGACTAAAAGGGGATGTTAGAAAAGGACACGAACCTCAAAAGAAACGAAAGCTTAGTAAAGGACAGTAAACTACAACAAATAAAGACTCTATTCAAAATAAGTGCGTAAACGCTTTGCTAAACAGCCATGCAAATGACTCAAGACACAGTTGGCATTCACGTGTCATCAATGGCGTCATCATGGCTTACGCACGTGCCAAATTTTTCGTAGCTAACCACAGTAAGGGCGGCCGTGTTGCTTTGAAAGGAAAGGACTTGATACGTTCGGGACTTTGAGATACAGGATGACGATGAAAATCAGGTGGAGGGACCAGCAAGAAGGAAAAGAGAGAAAACGCTCACTTTATAGACAAGGAGGACAGAAATGATGGGTCACAAACGCATAATGAGGACGGTGTCGTGAGATGTCCGGACGTGCCATGAGCGGACAACTTCCCCCCCCCCCCTCGTCTCCCCGGCCCGTTCCACAATCCTCACCGATGAGCGAGCAGGTATAAAGTTTCCGAAGAGGAACTTTATTGCTTAAAAAACATTCTTCGTTTTAACATTAAGTGATTGTAGTATAAGCTTAATGTATAACATTTCTGAAAAGTATCTGGATTTATAATTTCTATCTCTATCTATAATATGGAAACTGTCCCAATAATCGTTTAATAAATATGCTTAGAAATGATTAATTAAGATACAAACCTTTTAACTGTTATATTTATCTGACGTCCTTAAATAAATGAAAACATCAACCTGTTTAGATAAAAATGGATTATTAATTGAATTTTTTTAATCATTATTATTATTGGGACCTCTTAAGGTTTTGTAAAGTCAATTAAATGATCTAATATTAAAATCCGTGTTTCTAAAAATTCCAACAAACCAAGATTTTACAAACATGATAATTTATAATACAATTAATTAAAAATGTAATGTTCGTTTCAATGATTTGACCAGTAACGTAAACAAATGATACTAATAATTTAAATAGAATTTTATGATTTATAACATAATGATTCCGTGTTGTTCTAATCCATTTAATGTATTTAAAATAATTTTATTTCTTCTCCAAACTTAACACTACTGTCAGCAGCTGTAAACAGCGCAGAATTTTCGCCTGCAGCGTGTGGACAATTAGCATAAAAAATATGTCCACTACATTTCATGTAATTAATTGTAAGTAATGTTCACTAAATTTTTAATTATTAAAATTGAATATTTTTTTAATAAACTCATCGAGCATATATTGTATATTCAGAGCAAAGAGACTGTGACGCCGCATGACTGACCCGTTTACTTTTTCAGGAGGGCTCAGAAAAAATACAGCATGTTTACGCTGGAGGTTCTCGCTCTGTTGCTGACAGCCCTCGTCACTATGGTGAGTGAGTTTCATTTTCTCTGCGCTGATAAAAGCGGAGATGTACCCTCAGAGTCGCCGTGAGTGTCTCCAGACGCTCGCAGAAGAGGAAGGACGGCCAGCAGTGCGTCGCGACGACCACGCCTCCTCCATCCGCAGCGGTGGAATCGTCCCTCGGACTAACTTGTGGTCCTCCTGGGTGCAGCAGCAACATCCCCGCCGCTGGAGAAGTTGCCCGATCTTCCACAATCAGGGTCAACTGCCACAAGCCAACGGTTCATTTACGAGGGAAAATCAAAAATTTAATGCACTTTTGTGGAACGGATTTCGGTTCTCACTAGCCGATATATGGCACCATTCTGTTCTCCTGTGACATGATAAGGTGTTATCACTTCAGTTATCTACGAACTGATTCGCGTTCTAGAAAACGATTCTTCTGTTGTGAAGGTGAAATCCAGCTCAATAAGCGAATGCTCGGGGTTTACTATATAAAATAAAATAAAAATTGCCTATGTTCTATAAATTGTTGGAATCATTCTTAACAAACCACAAATTCCGTACAAGAGTGAAACAAGACTTAATGCAGGAGTTCCCCAGGGCAGTGTCTTAGGCCCCCTGTTGTATTTGTTGTTTACCTCTGATCTCCCACCGGTCGAAAATATTGGTCTAGGAACGTTTGCAGATGATGATACTATGATTCTAACCTCACATTCGGATATAAACCAGGCTTCATCACTCATTCAAAAATATATGAACTTACTTCAAGTATGGCTTCAGAAATGGAGAATAAAAATAAATGAAAAAAAAGTCGTCTCAAGTGACGTTAAAAAACATTGCCCACCGATCTTTATAAACAACACAGAGATACCTAAATCACCCTCTGTCAAATATTTGGGTTTACATCTCGATAGAAAACTCAATTGGAAAATCCAAGTAACCAAGAAAAGAAAACAAATGTATATTAAACAAAAAGAAATGTACTGGTTACTATGACGCAAGTCACACCTCTCATTAGAAAGTAAACTACTACTATATAAAACCATAATTATACCAATAGACCTATGGGATAGAATTATGGGGATGTACCACTAAGTAAAATACTGCAATAATCCAAAGATGCCAGTCTAAAATATTAAGAGCCATCGTTAACGCCCCCGAGTACATAACAAAACAAATACACAATGATTTAAAAATACCAACTGTTATGGAAACTGTGTTAGTCACCACAAAAAGCTTCAATCACATACAAATCCATTATTACAACCACTACTAGAAAATGATGAAACAAGAAGACTGAAAAGAAAATGGCCGGCACATCTCTGGACAAGATTTAGAAGTTCTCTTCGCTGGAGGGGATCTCATCGTGCCATAATGTATGATATGTAAATAACATGTCAAAGCTACCACATTAGCTTATAGATTAAAATGTAATCTGATTGCTGATAAATATAATATTAAAAAATAAGCGAATGCTAAGGAAGGAGCAGGACGTCGGGCCACATCTACTACTGATGACAAGATTCACAAACACATAATGCTTTTTTTCTGAGTATCGTAAAGCTTGAGGAACGTTGATCCAATAGTAGTGAAAAGATGACGAGGCTGAGTCTTTCCTGCTGTTGCCGTGAAAAAAACCGAGCATTTACTCTTTGTCTTACCGTCATAACATGATGGAGAATAAGTATTTTTTTTAATTCTGAAGCGAATTGTTGCCTCACTGGAGAAAAAATGTGAGCAAAATGAATCAGAGCTCGTGTGTTGTTCTTTGATCGATCTGAATGGTATGTACTAGTGACGTCACGACGCAGCCATCGCCATCATCGTTGTGAGACCGGCAATTAAGGTAGTGAACCCGTTTGCCTCTGAGACGTCACACACGCGACTCTGATTAAGTATCTCAATTCATGCATGACATTTATGAGCGCGGACTCACTTCATACGTCACACTGCATTCAGTATTGCAAATCACACCTTCCTGCGATTTGTAATCTCCACGTGGGTGTCTGAAATGCACTCGACGTTTCTAGTGAAGCGACGGCGACCTTTTCAGGGAGTCATTACACATGTAGCATTAAGTGCGACGTCTGCTGGGAATGACAAGACTCGAGACAATAAAATTCGCGAGCTTATCTGTAGTAAATAACTGTGTGGAAATCTGAACTGAAGGTGTGTAGGATACCCTCAGTTTTCTCCTACTTTCCACCCGATTTTTCTTCAGTTCTCTCGTCACTTTCCACAGGTTTGGCTCTGAAATAATTAAAGTTCGATAGATGACAGAAAAAGAACACCAACAATGTTGCTAGAAGGAGGAAAAATGAAAAAACGTCGTGAACGATGGTGCAAGGATTGTTTTTTTTTTCGTTACTACTTTTATGGCCCTGCATATACCGTACCGGCTTTGCAAGGATTATATTTATACATATTATATAGTCACATATGCTATACGTCGTTCTTTTTTGCTACACTTTTCCCTTACAGAATTGTAGTTTAGCACTCCGGCCAGGCAGGATAAAAAGAAACCTTTTGGCTGCTGGTTACCCCTGGGAGGTTATAGCGACCACTCATCCTCTCACTACCCTCCTCGGCTTAAGTTTCCGTCAGCGCAGGGCACCCAGTACCCAAGGCCTTTGGGTTAGTATTTTTTAAAATTTTAGGGTCTAATATAACTTAATCACGTTGGTTATATTGAAATTGTATCGGTTTACGTCCTGGACGATGTGCAGTTATTGGTGAGAAATCTACTTCAGCGTTGAGCCACTTCGGTAGCTTCTTGTAAAATTATTTCAAAGTGTTCATCCATGCGTTAATTTGTCAACTTGGGTTAAACATGGAATTGTTTGGCACACAAAAATGGATAATTAACCATACATAGGCTTAAAAATGTTTAAAAATTTCTTAATAATCAAATTAGAAAGTAAAATTTTTATTACAAAATAAAGTTAACCGTTCTTTGACTTTATATTATAATATTATCAATGACCGATCCTCCATAAGTCGTTTAAACCTGTAGACGTTTTTGATTCATTCCTAATAGAGATCAATAGATGATGTTATGACATAATAATAGTAAGACGTAGGTAGAAATGAAGTTCGGGGACGAGATGCCGTGTTTGTCGCCCCCGTGCCATGCGAGCCTGTTATCGCCGGCCCTGCATCACCTTCATCACACAGGTCGGTGCGACACGTCTCCAGGTCCCTTCCGTATCACGACCAGTCTCAGAAAACTGCTATTCGTCTTATCACAACCAATTTGTTCAAAAAGCATTACCAACTTTGAGATTATATCATTAAAGTCACAATAAAGACGGCAAAATTTAACTAACGCAGCATATTCATTACCACTAATGAGAACTTACGGGTACATTAGTTATTGTAAATGCGAGAGCTGAATGCCCGCCATGGAATACAGACGAAAATACGTCTACTTCACAAGGCCGCAAACTCGGATGACGTCACTACCGGTTCTGGCGGGATGCCAGATACAGCAATCGCTGTTGTATGCCAACTGTGGTCAGTTGGCTATCAGACTTCCAGGAAGAACGAACGTCCTGCAGTCTGCAACGGCCGTGCGAATGTGCGGGGAGGTGCTGGAGGTCCTCACGCTGGTCCTCGCGGCGATTTTCACTCTGGTAAGTAATCCAGCAGAAGGTTTTTACATCTGCCTGAATTTTTGTCATCTCAATCTCTCTCTCTCTTTATAAAGACCATTTTCATTTGGAGTAAGAAGAAGATCGCCACTAGCGTCACGAATCTGGCTGACAAAGAGGAGAAGTATCGTCTTACACCGTCAACCAACAATGTGGAGGAGAAACCAGAACAAGCGTCGGAAACTCCCGTAGCAGTGGTCAAACGTGAGTAATACGATCAAGTGATGATAGAGAAGAATTTGGCTTGACCCATACGAAAGACGGCAATTATAAGTATAGACTACACTGGTGTGTTCCCTCTTCAGGTGAGATTAGTGTACTACTGAAAAACCTGCACGAGGACGACGTTGACGGCTCCGCAGAGTCGCCCTCGCAGATGCTGAGTCCTGACGACATCGTGGGCGACGCCAAGTTGAAGCTGGGCCTGCAAGGACGACGCCTCGTGTTCCGGGCCATGCCTCTGGACGACGCCAAGACGCTGGAGCAGAGCGGCGTGCGGGAAGGAGCGACGCTGTACGTGACACCCGCCGACACGGTGGCGCTGCAGGTGCGGACCATCACCGGGAAGTCACTGGCGCTGCGCTTCAACACCACCGAACTAGTCGCGACGCTGAGAAACAAAGTAGAGACTGTTCTGGGCGTCGAAGGGCGACACCAGGCGCTGATACTACGGGGGACCGAGCTTGAGGACGCCCAGACGCTCGGGGAGAGCGGCGTCAAAGATGGCGACGTCGTCCATGTGGTTATGCGCTTCAGAGGTGGCGAAAATTCGGACCCGTGCTGGGTGCTTCTTAGCGATTTCAGTGGCACAGAAGCCGAAAGTGAGCAGAATAAGAGTACTGCGCGTCCCATCAAATCGGGAAAGGCTGAGGAAGACGACGACGACGAATCGTGGTACGAGAATGAGCTGCTGCTCAACTTGGTGGACCTGGGCGTGGAGCGTCTGTACATGGTGGAGGCGAGATTATCGTGGACTGTTGACGAGCTAAAGGATGTGATCACTAGGGCACTGCTGCTGGACGTCGACGTCAGCCTTTCGCACCGCAACTGCGAGATGGAGGGTGACGATCAACTACTAGACCTATATCTGAACAACCACGATCTGCTCGTACTACGGCGTAGTAACGCTCCGACAACTTCGGCTCTCATTAAACTTCAGTAAAAATAACACTTGTTTCAAATAAAACCTTTTTTGATAATTAACTTCGCGAACTAGTTCTGACCTAACACACGTAGCAAATAGTAGAGTAAACACCCGTTCCTACTACAGTGATAACCCAATCACCACCACATATCGAAAAATAAAGATGAAACATTATTCAACAAGGCTGATATATATATATGTGTGTGTGTGTGTTAATGATATTAGTAAGGATATGACATTGTCAAATAATTGTGATATTGGTATGGAAAGGAAAGAGAGATAAGTTGTGGCTTACCTGAAAGTGAAGTGCGGTGTAACCATAGGGAACCGAAGGTTGTTCTTCAAAATTTTGGAGGCTCGTAGCCTCATTCTTCAGGAATATACATACATGATGTAACTGATTTTAAAAATAATGTGATAATTTGTAATACCATTAAAACCAAATATATTATTATATTCATAAACAACTTATATTTCATCATCACACTTAACTGAGACCTTCCTTGTTAAAACAGTCATAAGCACATATGTACTTGTTAAAAGTATACTGCTAATCGCAAATTGTTTATTTATGTCCCTGTATGTGGGAATACTATTTTTTTTATGTAGGAAAGTTGGCATGCATGGAAACGGGCAGCAGGAAACTGTTAATTAATACCACAGATTAATCTTCACAAAACTTTTGATTGCCATTATCATTATTTTGATAATTAACTTTGCAAAATTGCTCTGACCTGGTAACTGACCTCACATGCCACAAATAGTAGAATAAACACACTGTCCCACTACAGTGGTAGGTACTCAATCAGCACCACATATTGAAATGCAATGAAAATGAAACTGTAATTTTTTATTATCTATTTTCTATGACATAAAAGTCCACTCCGCTTGAGAGATACATAATTCTTTGTTACCACCATCACAAATGTCTCAACTTAAATTTAAGATCTGATGTCAACAATACAGATGGATAGTCACTATTATATTATACCAGAGATTGTGCTGTCTGACGACATAAAACATAAGACAAAACCATTTTGGACATTATTGACATGCAAAACTGGATTTTCAGAATGCAGGTAATTATTATTTGTTCTCATGTATAATATTTTTACAATGTATCAAAAAATAATTATATTTTAAACCCCTTTATATGTTTACACTTTCTCCTTCCATCTTATGTTCAGGCATTGCAGTGCCACCTGTGTTCTCTCAATACCATCCATACATAATTTATAAAGATTGTATAGGAATCTACCAGTTTTAGGTGTTAAGTTTTATTATCATATTTCTTTGGCTGTACAGTCTTAAAACAAATCCAAAATTGTGAAGGAGCGACACCACAAATTTTAGTTAACAAGCTGCCAGATTTGAATTATTTTATATCACACAATAAGAAACAAGATTAATAACAATCAAAATACCCAACATGAGATTATTGTTCAAGTGTGTGATCACCTTGGTCATGGTTCTTAGCAATATAATCATACTATCATAATGAGTTTACTTTCAATACCATATCAGCATCAATTTTTTGTCATGCTGTCTCACAGTGACAAATTATTATTGCAAAAGCTAAACACAATCCTATTGATAGTTTTGGACAATGACACAAGAATCCTATTTTCACCCTTTCACTATTTTGATAGCACAATATAAAGTCTTTCGAATCTGTATCGCTGAATTCATTTCAAACAATATATTAAGTATGGTGTTGTTTGTCTGCTCTCCAAGAATACACTAGCTGCAGCAGATACAGCTCCTCCAACACAAACATCATAACCATCTCAAATCTAAATCCATATTAATTCTTGTGCAGTCATATTATTATTTTAATTCCATCTCTTAAAAAATCCATTGTTTTATAATCAAGCTTTCACTCTCATCCATCTTATCTGATATTCACCTGCACAACAGTATTGTCAATATGTGCATAGTTCGTGAGACGTATAAGTCCTTTCAGATGGCCAATAGAAGGGAGAAGGTGGAGGGAAGCCCCCTTGCGTAATAGCTGGAATTACTTCACTACCATTCTTGAAAATATTGATTATATTCTTATGAACGATACAGACAGCAACAAGGTATTTTTATCACACCCTTTACTTATAATTTCTTGACTTTTATGGATGATTTTTTGGTGCACAATATTTCTTTAACAGAACAAAATATAGTTCCATGTGTTAATGCTTTCAGTACAGTTTTTACACTATGAAGTTGCCATAACAAAAGTTCATGGTAAACTGTACTACAATTACAATCACAGAGCACATTTAATCTTGACTTGCTATATCTCACGATCTATTTTCAGCAACCGCATTTAATATTCCCGTCACCACTTCTTGTCTATGTCATCTTAAAGACCTTTCTGTCTGCGCAACAATTCATTCCCTGTTGCTACAAAGCTCCAAAAAGTCACCGTCTCTTAGACCATAAAAGTCTTTAAGTTCTTTATTGCAAAAGTAAAATCTCAATTCCTGGGGAACAGAAATCCCTAGCGCCCTCTGCAACAGGTCCTTTGCCTGATCTGCAGTCCAAAAACTCTCCAGCTGCAGCAGGTAAGGCTCCTCAAACACTAACACCACAACCACAATAGTTGAAGATGCGATCTGAAATCTGAAACCTTCAATAATATTTCTTTTTATTTGTACATATCCTTCGACATTTGAGTTCTCTCCCCTCGTGATATGGTTCCTGTTGTCGGCGAGATACAGTGCCCTCATGGCCTGCTCAATGACAGCGTCGCCCCACGATTCTCTACGATCGGACACCGACTGAGCCGTGATGCGACCGGCACAGGATTCGCCGCCCCAGAAACGCATCACAAGGTGCACAACGTCGCCGTCTCGAAGGCCACTCTCCCTGAGCGTTCGGGAGCTGTCCAGCTCTTGTCCCCGCAGCACCAACGTCAGGTGCCGCCCCGCGATACCCAACACAGTCTCCACCATCATGCGGATCGTAACAACTCTGTCCAGGGCGTCGCAGCGCAGCGCGAGCGTCCTTCCCGTAATGGACCGGACCTGAAATGCCACCGTCTGAGGTGGCGTCGAGTACAGCGCCGCTCCATCCTCGACGCCGCAATCCTTAAGCGTACTGGCGTCGTCCAGGGGCTTGCCCGCGTACACGAGCCGTCGGCCTTCAACAGACAGTTTCCTCTTGGCCTCAGCTACGGTGTCGTCGGGACTCAGACTTGTCGTCGTGGCCGCACACTCGCGGTTTTCCCCGTCCAGGAATGTCAGTGAGACACGCAGCGGCGTCACTAAACCAATAAGGAAATTACATATGTACAGGGTTATTTAAGGACATGGAATTAATTTCAATTGTTTGCAGTTCAATTGTATCTGTATTTAAATTCTGGAAAATTACACTTGATAAGCCACACATTGTAATTTAAAGATGTTTAACGCTTGGCCTTTATATATAAAACATTTTGGTGGTGGCTTGTTTCTGTTACTTATAAATTAACAACAGCCTTTTGAAGTCAGAAAAAGATATTTAATAGAAGATACACTACATTTTGTAGATAATTTGTGACCTCTTTAGGTAATACATTTTTACAAAATTTTAATCACAATTCAACAATAATTCAAACTTAACATACACCCCAAGAAATATATGGAATTGTGTCAAAATTTTAATTGCTCCATATATAACATTTACAATATAAAATATATTTTTGCATCATCAAATATTCTGGTATGATTGATTGCAAGATTAAGAAAATTCAAACATAGTGACCATAGGCAACCGAGGAGCAATCAGATAAGAAGTAACTTGATGAAAATCACGATGCTCTTTACACAGTATACTATTAAGAATTAAATAATAAAATAAAGAAAAACAATCCAATAAATGGTGTGAATAATTAAAACCATACTGTTATATTTTCTTAATCACTATTGCTGCCTTAAGGTGTGAAAATATAAGTGATATTAGTAAGAATTTTAAGTTGCAGTAAATTTATGCGATATATATACAAAAGCAGAGAAATTTTTAAACTTGTAAGATATTAGACATGGCAGAAGTCATACGGCATGCTACAGACAAGAGATTTATTTTATGTGGCTTATTATTGACAATGTAGTGTGTCAAGAAGTGGAAATCACAAGATGAGTGACAGACAAGGAAATTTTCATATTCATAGTAGGGAGAACATAAACATATTGAAACATCCTAACAAACTGAAGAGTGGTATAATATTTCGTATGTGAATATACTATCCAAGTCATAAACTATAATTAAATAGTCAAGAAAGTGCAGCTTTTGAATCCTTAAATACATATATTTGTTTTATTTACAACAAAGATTCAATAAGTACTTGTTACTATATAACAAACAGCAAACAAACAAAAATATTTTAGTTCCATAAGAAGATTTTCTATACCAAGTGGCACAACAGTGGCAATTTATGGTGAAAACAAGTTACAATGTAAATTTCACTTTTTATTAAATATTTCATAAAATGAGGAACTAAAAAGCATAATACGAACACACAAATAAAATATACAAATGAACAAAGAAAATTAAAATATAAGGTATCAAAGTTTTCACTTGTTAACAACATTTTACAAACTTCAGCCACCTCTCTGGGTATGAATATTACAGCAAGAATATTGTTGCTTCAGAAATATTTTCATCTTTGCAAAATGTCATATATAGAAGCAAAATTTAATGTGTTTTTGCCTGGCATTCAGTGGTAGAATATTTTTTAAAGACCTGCGTAATTTTAGTACACTGTTAAAATAAAATCAATAGAACATTGCAAATTTTACAGGATATTTAATTTATATATTTAAATCAATATAATGAATTTTTTTCTAGGCCCATATTCTTTATCTCCATCAGTTTGTAATTCCAATTACATACAACTCATAATTTTCAAATATTTTCTTCATTAAGGACAAGTTTCTTGTAAATAAATTACATATATATAAATATGTGTAAGGATATGACATTGTAAAAGTAATTATGATCATTTGTATGGAAAGGAAAGAGAGATAGTATGTGGTTTACCTGAAAGTGAAGTACGGTGTAGTCATAGGAAACCGAAGGTAGTTCTTCAAATTTTCGAAGGCTCTCAGCATCCTTCTTCAAGAAGGAGTAACACTATTCCGTGCACCACCTTCCAAAAATAGTGTCATATCCTTACTAATATTATATTCCTGAAGGAGGCCGAGCACCTCCGAAAATTTGAAGAACTACCTTTGGTTCCCTATGGCTACACTGCTTCACCGTACTTAACTTCCGGAAGGAGCTTGAAAGCCTCAAAAAATTTGAAGAACAACCTTTAGTTCCTTCTGGTGACACCGCACTTCTATTTCAGGTAAGCCACAACCTACTCTCTTTCCTTTCAATACCAATATTGCAATTATTTTTGACAATGTCATATCCTTACTAATATCATATGTGTATATACATAAATACATACAGTGGCATAGCAAAGCATGGCGGGGGGTTACCTGCCCCACATGGCACAAAATTTCATGTGTACTACTGCTTTTGTGGATCAAACCATGCTAGACTAAGTAAGGCAGATAAAATCCAGTCATCTTTGTTTAACCACAAGGAAATCTATCTCCCTCTTGCCTGGAAATGTTGAAAATAAGTAAAGAGGCAAAAAATCATGTATAAGATGCAAAATGGTTTTTGTTGATGTGGAAACTGTCAGAATGTTTACCTTTAGTTTGGCTAAATTAAAAGGATTTCAGTTCTTCCCTGATGTTTAGATTACATATAAATCTGCCAATTATAAACAATGCTTTTGTAAATTGCTGCTTTAAAAAGTATTATATATGTATAGATAAAAATTTAATAATGCATATTTAAATACAGTAATAAAAATGTACTCTAAAGACAAGCAAATAAAATCAATATGAAAGCAATTTGAAATAAAAACTAGAATTAGGTGACAATGCAAATTTTAAACTAAATGTCATTAGCTTTAATCACACTGCTTGCTTTTAATTTTGTGGCAAACTTTAAATTAGTAAAAATAATGCAATTTAGTTTGGAAATAGGAAGTAACATTTATGAACACACATTACTACATTCGTTACAGTCATAAATGTATTTATTTTTTTACAAAATTTTGAAGAAACAAAGTATATAACCATCCAGTTAGAGAGCAAATTAAAATAATAATTTAGTCAACATTATAATTACAACAAGATTGTATGAAAAAACTATTAATAAAAATTATAATATTGTGAAACGTTAATTCACAAAAATTAAGAATGTTGACTTTAAATTTGAAATATAATGTCTGTGTTAAAAGAATACTAATTATATAAATAATTAGACAAAAGCAGACAAAATTAAGTGTTAATATAAATACCACATAACATTTCTTTAATCCTTAATGTTTCGTCAAAAGTTTTAAGAGTTTGTCACTTAGCTTGTGCAGTTATGTCATTCTTACAGCTCTTGCATTTTTAATCACATAATGAAAGAAACAAGAATTGCACAAATGTCAAGTGGTATTTATATTAACAATTCATTTTGTCTGCTAATTGGCTATTTATTTATATACAATTAATGACTTTACTTTTAGGATATGATAGTTGTTATAAACTATTAGCTAATACTTAAGATTGTAATGTTACTGAAATCAAAAATGGTTTTTCATTCAATTTCTGACGATTTTCATTAACTGTTTTAATAAACAATTTTGACAAGGTTTCAGCACTTAAGAATGAATATCCAGCATTTTTCCTAAAATCTGTATTCATTTCACTGAATGTTCTAATTATAAATTATATTTATAATTATTACATTGATTTTATTTGTTTATTCATTGTATTTGAGCATTTCTCAAAATATTTTGTGTTTAGCATGGTCAACTAAACTTTATATTCAACCACAGTCTTGCTAATTTATGGAGTACTGTACTAACATTTGTATATCTGCCCAACTAAAACAAGGTTTATTGACTTCCCCTTCCTACAAGAACAGTTATTAGGAAAGTCAGGTTGCAAATTGTGTTGTTCATTCATTTTCATAAATAACTGTTTTAATTTTCATTTAACGATTCCCCTAAAACATTATGTTATTTCTGCATGTAGATTAATCCAATGGAAACTTTGTTGCCCTTAGGTTAGTGATTTATGTGACATCTTATTTACTAATGCAAATTTGAAGTATAATTATTGACTGCATCATTTTGGTTTTCCATTATCTGTGATGACATACTAATGTGAACAGTAAAGTAGAAAAAGATAAAGTAATATAAGAATTGAGGAAAGAAGAAAAATAGGAATAAGAAATCCAGGCAAAGAACAAGATGAGTTGTTGGATTGAAAGAAAAGTACAAGTCCAACATATAGAAAGGTGTGTGTGTATATAACTGCAATATTGGTATGGATAGGACAGAGAGATAGGTTGTGGCTTACCTGAAAGTGATGTGTGGTGCCATAAGGAACTGAAGGTATTTCTTCAAATTTTCGGAGGCTCTCAGCCTCCTTCTTCAGGAAGGAGCGTGAAGTCCGCAGCGGGCCAGTGCACGGGATGGTGTAAAACTCCTTCCTGAAGGAGGAGGCTGAGAGCCTCCAAAAATTTGAAGAAATACCTTCAGTTCCTTATGGCGACACCACACTTCACTTTCAGGTACACCACAACCTATCTCTCTGTCCTATCCATACCAATATTGCAGTTGTTTTTGACGTCACATCCTTACTAATATAATATATATATAATAACGATATTGGTATGGAAAGGAAAGAGAGATAGCTTGTGGCTTACCTGAAAGTGATGTACGGTGTAGCCATAGGGAACCGAAGGAAGGAGTGTAACACCATTCCCTGCACAGGCCTGTTGCGGACTGCGGAGTTTTGACCGCCGCACAGCTAGTAGCCCATAAACAATTAACACCCCACCAGGCCACTAACTTTCTCTCTCAAGGGGAGGTCATGACTTGGGAAAGGTTCTGATAGTGATCATTCTTACAAAGCACCCTATACATACATACATGCTTAAATGTACATATACATACATTCATATATAATTGTAATATTGGTATGGAAAGGAAATAGAGATAATAGAATAATAGTCATTTGATCAGATATATTGAAAAAAAAGACATAGCAAGTGAAATTTGAAAGTCCTTTTCATGTTTTTGTTAAGGAAAAAACTGCATTCTCACCTTTATAAATACATTCTCTCTTAGAGAACAAACACAATGCAGATGCCCATTAAGATATGACTTGAAGCGATTGTTTTAAAACTTTTAGAATTAAATTTGATGAGCTTCTCTAGATCTAAATACTTCTTGTATGCCACTCAAAATAGAGGAATGTTCTTCAAATTTTTGTAGGCCCAGTTCACATAATTTCCTGAAGGGTCCCAGAATCTCTGAAAATTTGAAGAACATCCTTCTGTCTCCCAAATGGCTATGGCTATGGCTACACTGAGCTTCAATTTCAGCCACCAACTCTCTCTCTTTCCTTTGTATTAATATATATATATATATATATATAATACTGGTATTGAAAAGAAAGAGATAGCTTGTGGCTTACCTGAAAGTGAAGTACGGTGTACCTATAGGCAACCAAATGTATTCTTCAAATTTTTGGAGGCTCTCAGCCTCCTATAGAAAGCATATATATAGTGGGGAAGGCTAAAAATCCTTAACATCAAAAGCATAATGTGATGGTAAAATTAATTAAATCAACTTAGTTCCTTTGATTTCCATAATTCCCTCCCAAATGTAATGGAGTCCACCCTCTTTCTAGAGCTTTAATGAAAGAATTCCAAGCAAGTTGGTCAAACTTACATTTCACCTCCGGTTGCCATATTGTTTCCAGTTTTAATGGCAATGCTGAATTGTCTTGAGCAGCTAGGTCTTTGTTGCCAGCAGAAGTCACAAATAACGTGTCAGAACCTGGTGTTGGGACACAAGAGAGACCTTGATGCCATCGCAGCATCCACAAGTATAAAACCTGCCAGAAATAAATTACAGTGAAGTAGTTTAAACACAGTGATTGATGCAGGTTCAAAGTCATAAATACTCACCACAGCCAGGGCTGTAGCCAGAATAAGTGTCAAAAACTCCATGGGATGTCATTTCCATCCCTAGAGTAACTCTGCAGGTATATTAGACTCAAAGTTGCTTAAACATGACAAACTAGGAAAGGAATGAAACCATAGGTAATCGAAACCAGGTTACTAAAAAAACACAGGTGACTAAAGAAAATGCTTAATGCTTCCTATAGTTACTGAAAAAGACTACATAATTCCACTTTCAGAAAAAAAACTCTGCCCATTTTTGGTTGCATAAAATGTACCCAGAGACAGCAGACCTTATTTAGACCAGTTTTAACCTAAATTGTCACTACCACCTGTAAGAGACCTAGACCTCACACTATAATGCTTCCACATCTCAAAAGTCCATTAAATTCCTTGCAGTTCCAAAACCTTAAAGATTCCAGTCTCTCACACAATCCTATTTTTGTGCTTGTTTAGCGTCATGTTACAAGACATGTGCAGTCCGAATATGCCAGTAGCGCCACCTTGGGTTAGGCTCCAAGGCCACACACTGCCTTCCTATCATTGGCCTCGTGCAGCGACACTCCGCGTACAAATCTGTAACCTACTGGACAGCAAAAACCAAACCCTATCGACAGCATACTTAATTTAAAACTAAACGAAGTTATGCTTGCACAAGAAATTCGGCGATTTCTACTAAAAATTTAAATAGGTTTAACGTAAGCAATATACGATTTTGCATCAAATCAATTTCAAACCTTCCCAGTAGCATAAACATTTCAATGAAGGCAACAAACAAAAGGTGCCAGTACCATTCACACCATTTATTACAAATTCTTGTAACTACTTACTATGGGCCACATTTTACTTGCCGAAAGATTCTACAACAAACGTAGTCATAATTCAATCCCTTAGTACAGATTTATGCCTAAATTACATTTATTCTGCAGACTTAAATATAATATACATTAATAATAAAGGGAAATGGGTTGGACAAAGTAAGTAAATCTGTATATTCAAATCCTTTATTGTTGAAAAACTGAAAACTTCAAACAATTTAATAATCACAGTATGTAAGAATTGGTATTAAAAAAAAATTATCACATTTTAAAGTAAAGCTCATTTTCAATTTCAAACAATTGCAGCTTATAAGCCACCTCGCAGGCGCAGGACCAGGTGAAGAGTAGATTCCTTCTGGATATTATAGTCTGAGAGAGTACGTCCATCCTCCAGCTGCTTTCCAGCAAAAATTAACCTCTGTTGATCTGGAGGAATACCCTCCTTATCCTGAATTTTGGCCTTCACATTTTCAATTGTGTCAGAAGCCTCAACTTCCAGCGTGATGGTCTTGCCCGTCAGAGTTTTCACAAATATCTGCATGCCACCTCTGAGACGCAGGACCAAATGAAGGGTTGATTCTGCAAAATTGAATAAAAAAATTGTAGAAATAAAACTAGTTTAACTTACCCCAGTTTAATGTAAGACAAGTTAACGTACAAATACAGAATAAGTCATACATTCAAAATAAATATGAAACAAAGACCACATAGTTCACTTTCCCATTCAAGAATTCTAAAGAAGAAATTACCTTTTTGAATGTTGTAGTCAGAAAGGGTCCTGCCATCTTCCAACTGCTTGCCGGCAAAGATCAATCTCTGTTGATCTGGGGGGATTCCTTCCTTATCCTGAATTTTAGCCTTCACGTTTTCAATGGTGTCGGATGCCTCTACCTCGAGTGTGATGGTTTTGCCAGTCAAGGTCTTTACGAAGATCTGCATACCGCCTCGCAGACGCAGGACAAGGTGAAGGGTGGATTCCTTCTGAATATTGTAGTCCGACAGGGTTCTGCCATCTTCCAACTGCTTGCCGGCAAAGATCAATCTCTGTTGATCTGGGGGGATTCCTTCCTTATCCTGAATTTTAGCCTTCACGTTCTCGATGGTGTCGGATGCCTCTACCTCGAGTGTGATGGTTTTGCCAGTCAAGGTCTTTACGAAGATCTGCATACCGCCTCGCAGACGCAGGACAAGGTGAAGGGTGGATTCCTTCTGAATATTGTAATCTGACAGGGTTCTGCCATCTTCCAACTGCTTGCCGGCAAAGATCAATCTCTGTTGATCTGGGGGGATTCCTTCCTTATCCTGTATTTTAGCCTTCACGTTCTCAATGGTGTCGGATGCCTCTACCTCGAGTGTGATGGTTTTGCCAGTCAAGGTCTTTACAAAGATCTGCATACCGCCTCGCAGACGCAGGACAAGGTGAAGGGTGGATTCCTTCTGAATATTGTAGTCAGACAGGGTTCTGCCATCTTCCAACTGCTTGCCGGCAAAGATCAATCTCTGTTGATCTGGGGGGATTCCTTCCTTATCCTGGATTTTAGCCTTCACGTTCTCGATGGTATCGGATGCCTCTACCTCGAGTGTAATGGTTTTGCCAGTCAAGGTCTTTACGAAGATCTGCATACCACCTCGCAGACGCAGGACAAGGTGAAGGGTGGATTCCTTCTGAATATTGTAGTCTGACAGGGTTCTGCCATCTTCCAACTGCTTGCCGGCAAAGATCAATCTCTGTTGATCTGGGGGGATTCCTTCCTTATCCTGGATTTTAGCCTTCACATTCTCAATGGTGTCTGATGCCTCTACCTCGAGTGTGATGGTTTTGCCAGTCAAGGTCTTTACGAAGATCTGCATACCACCTCGCAGGCGTAGTACAAGGTGAAGGGTGGATTCCTTCTGAATATTGTAGTCGGACAGGGTTCTGCCATCTTCCAACTGCTTGCCGGCAAAGATCAATCTCTGTTGATCTGGGGGGATTCCTTCCTTATCCTGGATTTTAGCCTTCACGTTCTCAATGGTGTCGGAAGCCTCTACCTCGAGTGTGATGGTTTTGCCAGTCAAGGTCTTTACGAAGATCTGCATACCACCTCGCAGACGTAGTACAAGGTGAAGGGTGGATTCCTTCTGGATGTTGTAGTCAGACAGGGTTCTGCCATCTTCCAACTGCTTGCCGGCAAAGATCAATCTCTGCTGATCTGGGGGGATTCCTTCCTTATCTTGGATCTTAGCCTTCACATTCTCGATGGTATCTGAAGCCTCAACTTCCAAGGTTATAGTTTTACCAGTAAGCGTCTTCACGAAGATTTGCATTTTGATAAATCTGTAAAGAAAAATCAAAACTAAAGAAATGCGATACCTAAAAAACTAAATTATATGGGCAATATAATCGAACAATTTGTATGTACGTATATATATCTATCAGTTTATTCTACAATCACCGAAAGCAGTCAAAGATAATAAGTTATTTTGTAACGACTAAACCTCATTTCACTTTAAAGTTGCAATATTTATGAAGTACGCTAACCACCATATGCGGGCATTAGATGATAAAAGTTCCACAAAAATTGTGCAAACACGTCAAACAATAAATTACAGACTGAAAAATATGAAATTAACATGAACATATGGATTCGATTAAACGAACCGAAAATTGGAGTATTTTGTTAAGATGCGTATTATAAAAACGGGTTAAAAACCTAAAACGAAATTCAACATCAGTCTTCAGAATAATTTCGACATTAACTAAGAAAATCGTCGATTTTTGAGGTGAAACTCCATATCAAATCCTTTGTAACGTGAAGACAAAGAGCCACCATAATGGCGGCCAAAACTTGAGCACTCACCTTTACTCAGCTACTCTCGACGACGGAGCAATCTGTTCTAATGGCGGGCGGTCGAGTATGTCTCTTATATAGTACACGAACAACGTCTCGTCATTGGTCGGAACGATACCGACGTCACATTGACGTATAGAATTGCCAACAACCAAACGCCGAAAGCCCTGTATAGACAAGGGTTACAGCGAAGTCGGCCAAGCGCACCAAGTTGGCAACGGCTAGAGCTCAACAGCCAATAGCAGCCTGGATTATGTCCGGAGCCGTGACTTGCCATTTTGGCCCCATTTCGCGTATATCAGCAACTCTCCGCCATTGTTCTCATAATTTAAATGTTGATGAGCCATTAATTTGTTTCGTGTAAGAACTAGTTAGCCCTCAAATTACGCGATGGGAACGAAAAATGTTTGCGTTTCAAAATAGCTTTTGTATGTAGGCACAACAGCTGACTGCCGTGTACGCTTCTTCCACTTAAAGTCGGGGTGTGGAGTTAAGCGAGACTACTTTCTCATATGATAAATTCACAAATGTACTAGTACGAACTTTTTAATTTTAATTTTTCGAGAATGATTGACGTATTTATTAGTTCTGTATTCGTCAACTGCGGCTGTTACGTGGCCTTCGCCTCGTCAGCTGATTTCCCTGCAGTCGCACTTGCCAGAAGTTTCGGTGGATTTCACAACATAAGGCAAAAATTGCGTTTCACTAGACTTTTCCGTGTTTATCTGTTTTTGACAAAGACCGGAAACTTCCTCGTTGTTGTTCGAATACTGCCCTTGTCCCCGGAAGTGACGTTTTCCAACGGCCGTAATTTCATCACATGGCCATTTTGAAAAATTGATATTCGTGACCCGTAAATCATCTCCTCTATAATCGCTATCATTACAAATTGTGGAGTAACTCAGAACAGGAACTGGAAAGTGCAGAAGCGAACAACGTAATATTTTTATTCTCGCCATCTAAATTTGCAAGGGGATCACGGTATAGGAAACACCTAAATTCTTGAACCAGGAAAAGCGCTTGGGCCTACAAGTAGGAACGATTTTCAAGGTGTCAAAAGAATTTATGTAGTCTCTTTGAATTACATGGAATGGGAAATTAATAGACATGGCCACAATGACGACTTGGTAAAAGAAATGACTGTCCAAAGAAACTGCAACACTTGCATGAGAAAATGAGGGCAAGTTAATTTGCGTAGTTACAATAACCGAGCCCTGGAAGCAAGGATCACAGCACAAAAGTCAAACAAGAAAGCATTAGAAAATAATAGACTCGTTGAGTTCTCTGTTTTTTTGCAGTTGTACCATGCAATAATCTATTTTTTTTAATAAGAATAAAAATACAGACAAAATAAGTGATGATATAAATACCACGAAACGTTTCTGGAAACCTTGTTTCTTTCTTCAGTGTTAAAAAAAAACATGAGTCTAGAGCGACACAACTGCAGGATACAGTTGACAAAACTCGTTTTAATTGAGAAGAAAGGAAAAAGGTTTCCAGAAATGATGTGTGGTATTTAAACATTTATTTTGTTGGTATTTTGCTATTATTTATCTTATTATTATACCTTTCAAAACAGACGAAAGATTTTCCAATTTAATGTATGTTTTTAATCGTTGGAATTCGTCGGTTATATAAGTTTTATTAAAGGACTAAGTTCCCCTTCTTCTTTCAGACACTG
The DNA here is from genome assembly GCA_037074705.1 of Zhengitettix transpicula. Lineage (NCBI taxonomy): Eukaryota > Metazoa > Arthropoda > Insecta > Orthoptera > Tetrigidae > Zhengitettix > Zhengitettix transpicula. The sequence goes on from CM073593.1 coordinate 74,772,491, forward strand.
CTGTAGGAAACAACTTTTAATGTATTTTCTTATTTTTATTACCCCCATCATCACTTATTTTCTTATGTAGTGAAATAGAGACGCAGAGGTAGAAATATTTACAGAAATTATAATAATAAAAACGACCTTCTTACAAACTTAAACTAGTAGTAAAAATGTTATATTTACAGAAATTGTAATGTCGATTTGGATGACGTGAGAGTAACGGAGAAAGTAGACCGTCCACCGGAAATTACGTTCCTGCGGGTATCAAGCGAGTTGCCTCAAACCATATTTTTTTTTACGTGTCCTCGTTTTCATATCACATTTTCTTATTTGTAACGGAATCGTCCCCGTCCTAAATATTCCGACGACAGGCTAAGGTTGCTCGTCAGAAATCGTCTCCATTCTGTCCAAGTCAACCCCGCAAGGGACGACGACGAAGAAAGACGATTCGCTCGTTGACAAAATAAAACAATGACCTGAGAGCTGCGGCAGCCGGAGTCACCTTCTTCGCTCCCTCACACACACAGAGAGAAAGAAAACTGGAAACAAAGGGTCAGGGCCGAGTGTTCTCTCTAGACCGTCAGCGGTTAGAATTCCGTTGGCATTTGTGTCTGGGCATTCCCACGGCTTGTCCAATTTTTTTCAACCTACTCCAACGCTGTCAGATGAATGTTACTTCCATATCCGCTGCCGCTGATTTTTTTTTCTAGTTATATATATTTCCCTTTTTTGAACTTCAGTGAAGCACGACTCTCCAGGTGAAGCTCCAGTTACATCCGCTTCACCTATCTCTAGATAATCTTATAATTTCCAGATGTTGAGGAGTGGTTTGCACGGTTACCGCGATCATGAATTTCCCTGTAATGGACTAAAAAATTCCATACATAGATATGCAAATCCACGACGTTCTAGGGGCTTCTGCAGAAATCCTTTTAAGGAAACCTCACCAACGCATCGACACCAATCCTCTGGTTGAACCGAGGAATAGTAAGGAAAAAAATGAGTGCCATTGTACGATTCAATCAAGAAGCAGCTCCAGCAAAATCTCCCTTCACATATTCTAACAGGACAGCCTTTGGTATAATAATGGATTCAAAATCAGATAGGATGTACCATTATAAACCTAGATATCGGCCAAGGAATTGTTGATAACAATACGGATTTAAAGTTATATGTTTGGAGCGTTGTACTATGCAGAAGTGAAGCATATATGATTGCATCTAGAAAGGAGGATAGATGGGCAAATGTTACTAACATCTCCATTAAATACTTGGGTTCAGTTGTAACTGAAAATAGTACAATAGGGGAAGAAATTAGAGAACGAGCACAAATTGGGAACAGATGTTACTGGGCCCTATTTCCTCTCTTGAAATCGCAGCACCTCTCAAAAAAGGGAAAGGGAAAGATTTATAAAATTGTAATTAAACCAGTAGTGGCCTATGCAGCAGAAACATGAGGTGCGACGAATTCAGAATGGCAGCATGGGAAAGAAAAATCCTATGAAGAATTTATGGGCCTAAGTATGAGATCGAGGAATGGAGAATTAGAACTAACAAAGAATTCTATGGTGACGCCCAAATTGTGAGCTCCGTAAGGAGTTCAAGACTTAGATGAGCAGGGCATGTGGAAAGGAGTGAGGAGGCAAACTTACTACAAAGAATATGGAAAGGAAAACCAGGAGGAAGAAGGTGTGCAGGCAGACCTAGAAATAAATGGGTGGAGAATATAGAGGAAGATATGAAGGAGTTGGAAATAAGAGGATAGAGGAGGAAAGCTAGAGATAGAAGAGAGTGGGCTTCGATAATGAGGCAGGCTCCAGCCCTACAAGGGCTGTAACGCCATAGAGTAGTAGAAGTGAAGCATATAAAATGGGATGTTGAAAATTAAATGGATCGACAAAGTTAGAAATGAAGAGGTTTCAGAAAAGATGGACGAAGCAAGAAATCTGTCAAATGTTTTAACTAGAAAAAGAGATAAGGTGGTGGAACACATCTTGAGACGTCGGGGTTTGGTTTGGCTCGATTATGGAAAGTTTAGTGGAAGGAAAGAATTACCGTACACTCAAGATGTTGGCTGCAAGAAATATGTAGAAATGAAGAGATTGGCTCCAAATAGGCAGAAATGGAGGACGGCACCGAACCAGCCAAATGGCTGATGACTTCATGACGATAATGAATTGTCAATCGGGATCACATGGCCGGTCCTTGTTATGCTCCTAGTCAATACAAGAGATGAGTCCTCACAGTCATCACTAGATACACAATCCATGAAGGTCTGTCTAGCATCAGCAACAACGAAATCTCCATTATTACCAGAATAGATGTCTGAATTGGCGAGTGCATCGACTTGGCGAACTTGGAGAGCCACGTGATGGTATTAATACTGTGGCGGGAAACACTTCATAATCATAATTATTTTAGTAACACAACTGTTGACTGTTCCGTTGACTGTAGTAAAATATTGTCAAGAATCGAATGAGGAAGGAAAAATCTTATATAGCATAAAACTGTTCGTCAGATGTGAAAGCCTCGATAGCCGACTCTCTGCAATAAGCTGAATTTAGTTTTTTTCTCCTTTGAGGCCTGTTCGGACTCTTTTGCCTTAAGACAGATATCGAAACGTTTTTCACCTTCCACTCTCTCATAATTTTTCTACTTAACACAATTTTTTTAGAAAATATTTCAATACCTATGACGACAAAATTCAAAACCAGAAATCCTTATTACTGTATCGCAGAGGTCTCCCTAAAACATTCTAGCCAGAGTGACGTCAAGGTAATTGCCGTATTGTTCCTTTATTGATCCTACCGTCAGTACGTGCGGCCATTATATCTGAATATAAATCCAATTCTGTTAACTAATTGATCGAATAGGAGTGGTTAAGCCATATTTAACTTTAATTTTATTTTATTAACGGCGTCTGTGAAGTTTTATAAATATAATAATTCCCAATTTTTTGACGTTGTTGCAAAAAAAAACTAATAACGACAACAAAATAAATTACCCAAGATGATTTTTTATATGCGAAGTAAACTAATTGTCTCGTGTTAAAGACAGGGTACTTTAAAATTATTCTAACAAGTGTATTAATGTGCATTTTGCAATTTAATTTATTATTGGACCATAATAGTGTTTGTATGCAGTCCATATTTTAGTTACAACAGGCAAAGGAAGCAGAACTCTTGGATAAGATCAAAATTATAAATGCTGTACTTCATGAGGACGAAAGGTCTCGTATTCAATATCTATCTTTTTGTAACGAGCTTCATTTTTTTTACTTACAGACATTAATTTATTTATAATATTATAATACTAAGAATTTTGAACCTTATAAACTTCACAATTCTTTGTCCCCATGTTACAGAATTCAGTGTTTTTGTTTGAAATAGCATAAAACAAGTTTTGTCACCAGCTTCATTAAAGCTGGAAAACAGTGGCGAGGGTGTAAAAGAGCGGGGAAATTAAATGAGGAATGGATGAAGATAGTTCCAACATTTTTTTTGGCGGGGAACGAAGAGCGGAGGATTCAGAGTTAGAGCCAATGAACTCTTTTTTATTACTTGGACGTAGATTTACGGTCTAGGTCAAGAGAGATCCAAATTTATAGAAGCAGAAAATGAAGACCGAAGGATGAAGCCACGAGTCAAGAGAGTTTTCTGAATGCTGACAAATTTATGGACTTTGACGCTTTGGTTGGAAAACTGTTTAATCTGAACGTGGTCTTTGAGCTTACGTTTGCAACCATGGAGATCGGACCTGATAATAGATAAATCATTAAATTTAACTGTATGGTTACTATGTCTTCAAAGAAACAAGGGGAAGGCAGATCTCACGTTGTTTTTCTTGTCTAATCCGGCTGAATCAGCTGGAGCTTCATGGTGACGACGACGTGGACGTATGACGTTGCAACATCGCCTCCTGCCGTCCTGTGCAGTGTGTGAGGTTCTTGTCCTTAGCCGTCGGGAGGGAACGCGAATATAGAAACTATTTAAAAATAAGCGAGCCTTGACGCGCGGTTGCAGATGGCACGGTCTTTGTGTTGGTGGCGTTGACCGCGACCATCCACAAACGTTGCCAGCAGCACACGAGACTCTCCCTCAGGAGGAAATTTTGGAGCTATTGTGCCATTATTCGTCACGGATTTGACTTTCAACGCAAAAGCTGATAGAATCCTCCGTAATTACCGCAACTTTATTCCTCAAATGATGCCCAAAAAATCCAATCTTGGCGACGGAAATGGCTCAAGCTGTATAGTTGGCCATTGCTTCAGTACTGGAAGCAGTATATTGTCTATAAAATAAAACAATCGCGGGGAAAGCTTAGAGAGAGCTATAACACGGCCAAGTGGTAGGGGATAGTCAATGGCTGAACCTCAAGAGAGTAGTGGTACGTAATTTGGCGAGTGCACGTTGTTTTTTGTTTTTTTTTGCCGACGCTGTGGTGTACCGTTAGCGCAGTCCACAGAAGTCCAAAGTCTAGTAAATAAGCTGAGGAAATTGTGCAGATAAATCTACGTCCAGTGTTAAACCCTTCCACGAGCCACGCTGACCCTGATCCCGACGTAAGGCCAGATTTCGAGCTACCAATTCGGACTTTGCTACTCGATCTGATTGACGAATTCGCTGCCCAAATACGGCACATGTTCTCATCTGTGTAATCATTGCAACATAGTGCCAAATCGGTAATTTTAAGTAATGTTGTTTTCGTGCTTTTCAATAAAATTCAGATATTGGTATGGCCCACCAAAGACCCTGAATTCATTACTGAAGTACACAGTTGTATCTCTCTTCACCCAGGCCGTAAATAAGATTAAACAGCTTTCCAACCAAAGCGTCAAAGTCCATAAATTTGTCAGCATTCAGAAAACTCTCTTGACACGTGTTTTCATCCTTTGGTCTTCATTTTCTGGTTCTATAAATTTGGATCTCTCTTGACCTAGACCGTAAATCTACGTCCAAGGAATAAAATAGAGTTCATTGGCTCTAACTCTGAATCCTCCGCTCTTCTTTCCCCACCAAAAAAATGTCGGAACTATCTTCATCCATTCCTCATTCAATTTCCCCGGTCTTCTACATCCTTGCCACTGGTTTTCAGCTTCATTAAATGGTGACAAAACTTGTTTTATGCTATTTAAAAAAAACACTGAATTCTGTAACATTGGGATCAACAAATTGTGAAGTTTATAAGGTTCAAAATTCTTAGTATTATAATATTATAAAAAAATAAATGTCCGTTAGTAAGAAAAAAATTATAAAGCTTATTACAAATATATATATATTAAATATGGGACGTTTCGTCCTCTTCAAGGCCTCATCAAGTACGACAGCATTTATAATTTTGATTTATGCAAGATTTCTGCTTCCTTTGCCTGTTGTAACTAAACTATGGACTGCACACAAACACTATTATGGTCCAATCATAAATTACATTGCAAAATGCACATTAATACACTTGTTAGAATAATTTTAAAGTACCCTGTCTTTAACACGAGACAATTGAATTTCGTTTGTTAATGTTGAACCAGCGTTAAATTGTACAAGTGAAATATTCATAATAAAAGCGAAGTTACAGCGCATTTTAATGACAATAATAATAGTTATGTTTGCGTTACTAAATCAAATCATTAAAAATATGTACAAGTGTGGTATCTTTGAAATATTAATAATAAAAGCGATGTTACAGAGCATTTTAATGACAATAATAATAGTTATTTTTTGCGTTACTAGATCAAATCATGAAAAATACGTCAAAGTATCGGAAAATGTACAGAATCAGGATGGAAAAATCTTCACCGGGTCCCCTGATTGGTACGCATTTGCTCTACTTATTAATTTGTGTGGATGAATGAAGGCATTTCAATGGTAGGTGAGAAGCCTCGTGCGTCGCCTGGAGTCTAAAATTTCATGGCCTATATGACTGAGCTTCGTTTGGAAACTGTTCTTGTATCGTAGAATGTCAATACATGTAAATAGATATTGAGTGTAACCACACAAACAAAAACATTTAAAAAGGTCAATCTAAATTTAATCATTACATGTTTTTTAATTCTTTGTATTTCTGCCATTCCTCCGTCTGGCGACCTGTTTACTATTTGCTTGGCTCACCAAAGCAATACAATTAAAGCATCCAGTTACATATTGTTTGGAGGTGACTAATTTGTGGACTCGTATTCCAAGCATCTCGCACTTGTGACGTCACGCCGCGTGACCAAGTACGCAATTTCATTTGAGTAGACTCTGCTCGTAAGTGCGTTTCCACGTGACTTTGACGTCAGCAGTAACTGGAGTTCAGTTATAGCTGAGAGAACACGTTGCCGTTACAGTAACAGGCACATTTCACGTGTGTCTGTGTGTGTGTGCAAGATAGTTTAAGACGTGGCAATTAAGGAGGAGAACTCAATCCAGCCGTGTCCGGAGATTTGGCAGCACCGGGGGCGTGAGGCCCTACGTTGGGGCTGGTCCTGGGCGTTATAGGGATCAACGATCTACGAGACCACGAGTCAGACAATGCGTAATTTCTGAAACAAGCAACTTCGCAAAGTCTCTGTAAAAATTTAAGAATTGCTTTTCTACTTAGCAGAAAAGTCTGCTTTCTCCGTTTCGAGACGTTTCCCCTTCAGTATCCCTTCTATTTCCACACGTGTTTCCTTTATTTAATACCAGTTTTCACCTACCTAGCTTTGCAAGGAGCCCGTGTTATGAGCAGACAAAAGGAAAACCCGTTTCGTCGGTACCCCCCAAAAAAGGCCTCAAACTTTCTCACTCCAGACAGCAGACAGACGACTAACGCATCCTTACCCTCAATATTTAGCCACAACTTGGGACCTCATGAATGCTACATCTACAATTTTTACGAGGATAACGATGTAGAATACTAATAATACCACTACAGCAATGGCGTTACCAAAACTATGCGGCAAATGAACCGATCCCTAATAAACTACAATTATAATTCCATCAACATAAATTTAGAACCCATGTTGACACACATTTGTAGCACGAAAGTATTTTTCCATCCTGCATTTAATTTTAGGAACAAGCCACACACGTTGATCATCGCCGCTGAGCACAGAAACGGGGTTAAAAGGAATACCGCGGATGCGCATTCCTCATTCTAGACAGATTTTCTGTACAGATACTCAGCTGGCCAGGAATTCTCAAAATTATTATTAATAATTATATTATACCGATACGTATATGAGAAAATACGTTCAAAAGGCGAGCGAAAGAGGTATAAGGGGAGTGGAGAAAGAATTGATGAATTTATTTTGGTCGATGGTCAGCTAGTGAAAGGTCAAGTTCTGGAAAAACGACTGTCAGATGAAGAACGCAGCTGAGAAGAGAGACGTTGGTTTTGCAGTGCACGTGTTAGTAACAACACAGTTGCCTTTCCCTACTCGGAAGTTAAGAACTGGTCGCGTCACTGTAAGGACAAGGTGGTCTTGTCCAGCTGGCTAGTGCGGTAGAGAAACTAGTGACGTCACGCTGACGTCATTTCATCGATCTCGTACATGTCCCAACAGAGAGAAGACGCCGCCACGTTGCCACGTCTGTCGTTACCGATACGACGACGTCCACTCCACATAATCGAATCGTTTTCTCTAAATTAGAAGCAATGCTATCGCAGAGTGTGCCAAAGTACATAAAGGACGATAAAAAAACCGTAAACATATTTTTTTATCATCAACGGGGAAAATGTTAAGCAGGACAAGAGTCCGAACACTCCCATTATAATAAACCTACTAAATCCAATCAATTACTCTGCAGATTCCTCTCCGACTGAAGAGATTCTCATTTCGGGTGAAGCAGATATTTATTCCTGTTTCCCTCGCCTAGCTAACAATTGCACTTTATACAAAAGCAGTCTCCCTGGTTCACGTCCTTACACTCCCTTCCCATCAAATAAAAATATGGATAGGCTGTGGGGGAACATGAAAAGCCTCACCAACTGGAATCTCCCCCCAATATATTCCTATCTCTTCAGCGCAGTCAATAGATAAAACCCTCAAACAGCCAGGAGCACGATTAGATAACCGCTGTGACTAAACTAAACTAAATATAACAATTTACCTCAGTCTCTGAAGGGTCTCAAATTGCTTCTGACGACGGTCTATAACACGTTCCTCACGACGAGCACGTTCCGCCGTCATAAGCCCGTCTCGCTGCCCGAATATTTTATCAAAATTTCTGACTCCCACATGTCAAACAAAGGACAACCGTACACACTTGTAATTCCTGGTGAGCACAGTTTTGAGTTCACGGATTATACACACTGTGGCAAAGACGATGACTTCCGCATGAATTAGGGTCGCATAGTTGGCAAACATCAAATGTCTCAAGCAACATGTCAGAAAAAAATATATTATGCCAAATAAATAAATTTCGTTTCAAATTTAAACAACAGTAGGAAATGTAATTGTGAAAATTGTTCCAAAATTTCGCAAAGCTTTTAGAAAAATAAAGGAATTAAGTTAGTCTAATTAAAATACAGCACCTGGTGTGCAGTGATTAGTTTTTCGGGGAAGAATATTTTACGAACAACTGATTAGTATTGTAATGCCAATTAATTAACCCATTAATTGATTTTTAAATAATTTAAATAAGTTAGCGAACAATTTGAATTATAGCGGTGAGAGCGAGCAAAGCAACAATAAACGGCGGGCTCTGTTCCTATTATTGAGGAGTCGGAATGGCGATTACGCGCGCAAAAGTATGGTTAGTTGAAAGTCTACGGCGAGGAGCGAAAAGAGAAAAGTCGACGTCTACGATCAGCCGCGAGAGGAGAGACATTGTAAAAGTAAGTCTAAGTCCACGGTCAGCCACGAAAGGATTTTAAAAACAAATCTTCACCGAGCTGCTTAGAAGTTTTCAAACCAAACCGATAAATAATGCGGTAAAAGGCTAAAATCTGCAACTCATAAGATTCCTGTAAGTAAGCAGTTAGTTGGACCGAGTAGATGTGCTTAAAATTAGCCAACGGTGAAGCAAGGGTTTGCTTCATTATAAAGAACTTGAACAATTTCGCGTTGAAGGAAAACGACATCAGATAGCTGACCAATTAGGAGGATCATCCGAGTTCCTGGGAGCCTAGTAATTGCATTTCGACTTCATAAGTGTAGAATCTGTGAGGAAAATTTTATAATCTGTGTAAAAATCATGCAATATAGTGTACTTTTGAAGCGCTAAAAGAATGCTGGTACCAGCCAAACAATACGTAAGTAACCAAAACTTAAACAAAATCTGTAAACGCTTACTAAAAGGTAAAGTCAAATTTCGTTCGCTTTTCTTTCATTTATCAGCACATTATTTTTAAGTAAATTGTTAAACTGTATTGTTAATAAGATCATTCAATAATTTTCACTGTAAATCATCAACCCCAGTAAAGACCCTGAGAGATTAAGAGATTTTCATTTTATTGTAATTGTTTGTAAATTTTAGAAGCCACAAATTAATAAATAAATTTATTTGTAAAATTTTGATTAATTTTTCATTTAATTAAGCCTATCATTTTGATCATTACATAAATGGCTATTACAATGTGGGGCAAAAAAATTAATTAAAGACTATTGTTGACTATTACATTTTGGCACCACAACGTGGGGCAAATTCTTCAAAAATTAATTAAAGCCTAATTGTTGATTATTACAATATATACACGGAATTGTGGCGGTCTGAGAATTGTTTTGGTGTTGCGAGCAGAAGAAAATTTATGTATCGGGTTTAAAGGGTGAAAAAGTGCATCAATTAGGGGTCGCATAGTTGGCAAACATCAAATGTCTCAAGCAACATGTCAGTAAAAAAAAAATATTATGCCAAATAAATAAATTTCGTTTCAAATTTAAACAATAGTAGGAAATGGAATTGTGATAATTGTTCCAAAATTTCGCAAAGCTATTAGGAAAATAAGGGAATTAAGTTAGTCAAATTAAAATGCAGTACCTGGTGTGCAGTGATTAGCAAATTATATTTTACAAACAACTGATTAGTATATTTGTCAATATTATTTTATTTGTAACTGTGTCAAAAGTGCAGACTTCGTCATAGAGGTAATACTATCATTGATAAGTGTACCTTGCGTTTGTTGTACGTGGAACATGCGCGTTTTCTTGGAAAGCCAGACACGTCAGTGGAATGCTCGACATAAAACTATTTCTAGAATATTCAGCCACATCAACGCTGCACAGAGCAAAGTTTTCATCGCTCGAAGACTCGTCACAAATCATTTTCCCCCAAAAACTTTATAGAAAATAATGGCGTTTTTGGTGGATTTTTTTTCCAGGCCGTTTCTCGCCCAACCTAAATGTCACGTTATGTGATTCTGCATAAACTTCACGTGACCAGCTATTAGGATCCCCCTTTTAATCGGTAAAATTGTTGTTTATGAAAGACTGCGTAATTGGCAACTAAATAATTGAGCAAATAATTTGTAGGTGAGTCAACTGTGGCTGTTGAAAACGAACCAAACAAGTTGTGTCACCTCACGCTGGCGATCAAATATTTGCTGGCTTCAGTTTTAATTGCAGTCTTCACTCGGAATCCGACGTGACGTTTAAAAAAATTAATTATTTCTTTAGGAAATTGAGTCACGTCCTGCTCCATACTGCATAAATTGTAAAACTTAAAATAATATTCTGATAAATGTTTAACAATGAAGTTAATCAGTTGCCAATCTGATAATTTTCAACATATTTAGTTTCAAAAATTGAATTTTCATCAGTATTGCCATAATTATCTGTTTAGAGAAAGAAAAAATAATAATTTTGTACACGCCATTTACAATTCAACAGGAATCCCGTATTTCAAATTATTTGAACAGAATTTTCAAGTCACGAGTGCGATTCCAGCAAAGTACACGTGTGTCTTACGGAAAATCCAATATGGCTGCGGTCCAGATACAACATCAGAACTATCTGAGCTCCAAAAATGACGCGTCTACTAACCGTATATCGTCAATTTTATAATTATCGAGATTTAAAGTGATGGCAATTGAAAAAACTTTTATTAATTAGCCCCAAAAAATAGTTATTTAATGTCGACACTTTCATTTAAATAATATGCAATATTGGCCCCGTCAGAAGGAACAAATTGAAGGGTTGTGTAATAAATGAAATGTGTAGGTAATTTTCAGAATTGGGTCGCAAACTTTACTGTCAAGTGTTCAAGACACGTGAACCACTCCTCATTACAGTGTCGTAGACGACCTTCATTGTCTCTCTTGTAAGCTTAGCTTTACACACAGCCAGGAAAAGTCTCCCAAAAAAATACAAAATATGTAATCTCGTGACGATGCAGAAACACAGCTGGCGAACAGACACCAACGCGTTACATTGTTACCCAGGAAAAACACGTTTTCCTGATTACAAGTACACACATTTCTTATGGAACGCACGTGGCCCGTGTTTCTTACTCCAAATCAGCGGGAACAATATTAGCATGTGGATTATATAATACAACCTGTTTTTATGAGTGTGAGACCCTCCTCAAGCTATTTCTTTTGAAAGTTGACCACTGCCCCAAAATGGCTGCCGGCCCCTGACGTAGATAGTATAAACAAATAAAAGAGCTCCGGAACCGTCCTTATGCCGTTTGATCTGAAGAGGCTGGTATGTGAAATAAAGGCACTATCATCAACGACATGTGGCACGGAGAACTGTAGAACGGGAAATGCTGAACAATGGAAGAGATCGCTTGAGAAAATGACTTCTCATGGAGTCTGAAATGCCGGTAAGTAGGATACACTGTCGGAGTATGGGTGACAGGTGGGCAAAGAAAGTTCTAGACTTTTTCCCATGGGACACAAAACGACCATTTGTTTGATGAGAAAGGGGCAACAAAATTAATTGGAAGAATTTTTTTTTTTTAGGGCAACAGGCTACATGAGGGTGATCCACATTGGGCAACTCCCCTTTAATAGCATAGGAAGGGATTTGAAAGGGGGGATGCGGAAGGGTAGAGGAAGGTAGCCAAGGGTTTACTAGGGCCCCCGGGCTATATTTTAAGGATCCTACCTGGCATTCGCCTAAAGAAATGCAGGGAAACCCCTAGGAAAACCTGCATCAGGTAGGTCTGGCATTGGGTACTTGTCCCACGCCCTTCAGATAGCGGGAGAGGAGTTTGCTGTGGGGTCGCAGCATTCCCTTCTCCGTGCCTCGACTGGTTTAGGAGGCAGCTGGCCGACTATTCCAATGGGAATAGCGAACAACTCTTACCGTATGCCCAAGGTCTGTGACCCCGGAACATACACCTCTCAAAACAGGCCGAGGTGCCTTGGCTTGTGGGAACCTTAGTTCAAAAACGGAGAGGAAAAGGCATACCCAAAGGTAGCCTCTTCGTATCTCTCCTATCTCTAGCCCGCCTCTAATTGGAAGAAAATATCGTCAATGAACTGTAATGAAGGCTCACCCTGAAATAGCCGCGTGCTCACGTATAAAGGCGAAAATACATTTGGTCAGTTCTCAACACGTAATCGTCATCGGTAATTGGCCATGCCGTTAAAGGTCTCCATTTATAAATCTAGCAGGAAGGTCTAGCCACAACTGACGTTATCGAGTATTAAACATGTCGTTTCTAGTATCTTTGCTGAACGTGCCAAAGATATTCGCAATCTCGGCGAACGTGGTTACAGAGAATAAGCACACTTTCTCTCACACTTTGCCAAAAGTATCAACCAACCTTCTAGGTTTTGAACGGAAAATTTCTGAACAACACACGCACAGTTTATTTGACAATTAAATACGCAAATTCGCGGGGTTGGTGTCAAAAATGTTTGTATCATCAGTTGAAACTTTCGCATGCTATTATTTTTTTTAAAAGCCTCTGATTTACATCAATATATTGTTCTCGGAGTTCAACCGGGTTTTCTATAATTAGTCACTTCGCCTAGAAGATGACGACAGAGCTTTTAGTCGTCGAAACGTTGCGTTCTAATATAATTAGAACCCGGTTGAACTCCGAGAACAATATATTGAACAACTACACCGGGAAAGGCTTCAATCTTTGAACTCTGATTTACATGTTTCTAGTCTTCCCTTAAAATCCCTTAAATATTTACAATCCTCGGTCACTTGTCTCTGCGAATCTATATGGGGCATAACGTGTGTCACAGGATGCAAAATAATAAAACGGCGATTCCTTACTCACGTGAATCCACCGGAAGCTGATGTTGTTTGTGGATTGACAAGTTTGAAAGAAGAAAAAGATAGTCGTTCCTAAAGCGATCGTCACCTACAAACTAAGAGTTTACAGCGAATCTCCCGCTTCGCGTACAGACTATATACGTCGCTGTTGCAAAGAACGCCGTCAAACGAATAAATAAAATATCTTACGTATTATAGAAATAATAACCGCTCAAAGAACAGCAATTATAAACAAATCAGTTCATGTATGTATCTGTGCAAGTACTGGTAACGATAGGGAAGACAGAATTCTGCAAATAATGTCCAAAGTCAACGGGAAGCAATGACTTCTGCAAAGTTTCCAAAGAAACTCGGAGTTTACTGTCCTCGGCTTCAGAATTGTGTTTTACGTCTCAAGTTTCTTTAAACACAAATTACGTCTGTGTAAGACTCGATTGTTGACTGTAATAAACCACAAGTTCCCTAGTGCTGGAGTATTAAGTGAACTTGGCAATTAAATTCGCGCACTGATTCGGAAATTTCTACAGTTAGGGAGGCCTTCCAGGAAAGTCGGTTCCATTTGATAATCAAGTACGTGAACTCGATCCATACATTGTGAATAACGACACTACGTCTATATCTCTAATTAACTTAATTTTCCCCCTATCGCTGCTTTCCTTGAAACGTGACGGTTCGCCGATGATCAAAACAATTCCCGCTATAAAGGTAGACGGTTATCTGGATTCGAGAATATTCCAGGCAAACAGTAAGAGAAACAGATAACAACCAGAGCCGAAAAGGAAAACTCCGATCTATTCATGACGAATATCAACAGTAACACAATAGCGTGTCACAATTGCAATGACGTCACATTTCCCGTGTAACTTATCCCCGATATGAATAACCTCAAATCTATTGTATTACATACGGAAATCTAATAAATAAAGCAGAGTGTTTGTATATATGTATGTATGTATATATATTTGTTTGTATGTTCCTTATACAAATCTACACCGGTGGAGCAAATTTCGTACACGTGTTTTTTGTGACCAGGAAACAAACACTGTGGGGGTGAGACGCGTCTACCACCCCCCAGAAGCGGGGGTGGACGGTGGTGGAAATATTTAAACATGCTAAAACAGTCGATATTTCATTCAGAAAAATATTTTTAGGGGTCACAAATATTGATAGTGTTTCTACCGATGTTATCTGAATATAATTTCCATCCTCTACACCCTGGGGAAAGAGCACCCTTAGAGGTTTGGGGTGGAGAATACAAATCTACGCTGGTGGAGCAAATTTCACCAAATTTCGTACACGTGTTTTTTTGTGACCAGGAAACAAACACTGTGGGGGTGAGACGCGTCTACCACCCCCCCCAGAAGCGGGGGTGGACGGCGGTGGAAATATTTAAACATGCTAAAACAGTCGATATTTCATTCAGAAAAATATTTTTAGGGGTCACAGATATTGATAGTGTTTCTACCGATTTTATCTGAATATCATTTCCATCCTCTACACCCTGGGGAAAGAGCACCCTTAGAGGTTTGGGGTGGAGAATACAAATCTACGCCGGTGGATCAAATTTCACCAAATTTCGTACACGTGTTCTTTGTGAACAGGAAACGAACACTGTCGGGGTGAAACGAATCTACCACCCCCAGAAGCGGGGGTGGAAATATTTAAACATGCTATAACAGTCGATATTTCATTCAGATAAATATTTTTAGGGGTCACACATATTTATAGTGTTTCTACCGATGTTATCTGAATATAATTTCCATCCTCTACACCCTGGGGAAAGGGCACCCTTAGCGTTTTGGGGTGGAGAATACAAATCTACGCCGGTGGAGCAAATTTCACCAAATTTCGTACACGTGTTTTTTTGCGAACAGGAAACAAACACTGTCGGGGTGAGACGCGTCTACCACCCCCAGTAGCGGGGGTTGACGGTGGTGTAAATACTTAAACATGCGAAAACAGCCGACATTAGAGTTGGATAAATATTTTTAGGTGGTCAAATATCTTGATAGTGTTTCTACCGATGTTATTCTGAATATAATTTTCATCCCCTACACCCTGAGAAAAGGGCACCCTTATGGTTTGGAGTGGAGAATACAAATCTACGCCGGTGGATCAAATTTCACCAAATTTCGTACACGTGTTCTTTGCGAACAGGAAACAAACACTGTTGGGGTGAGACGCGTCTACCACCCCCAGAAGCGGGGGTGGAAATATTTAAACATGCTAAAACAGTCGATATTTCATTCAGATAAATATTTTTTGGGGTCACAGATATTGATAGTGTTTCTACCGATGTTATCTGAATATAATTTCCATCCTCTACACCCTGGGGAAAGGGCACCCTTAGGGGTTTGGGGTGGAGAATACAAATCTACGCCGGTGGATCAAATTTCACAAAATTTCGTACACGTGTTCTTTGTGAACAGGAAACAAACACTGTCGGGGTGAGACGCGTCTACCACCCCTCAGAAGCGGGGGTTGACGGTGGTGTAAATACTTAAACATGCGAAAACAGCCGACATTAGAGTTGGATAAATATTTTTAGGCGGTCACAGATATTGATAGTGTTTCTACCGATGTTATCTGAATATAATTTTCAGCTCGTACACCCTGAGAAAAGGGCACCCTTATGGTTTGGGGTGGAGATGCTTTACAAGAAAATAACTCGAATACAACTGAGATTGGAGTCAAATCGAAGGTTATGGATGTCACTGAGTTTAGTTATGACATTCAACTTGGCATTTACCCCCCTCAGATGCAGGGGTAGCGGGGGTGGAAATTTTGGAACATGCAAACACGGCACATATTTGCGTTGAATGAATATTTTTCAGGGTTAATTGTATTGACTGTATTTCTGATTATATTTTTTGTGTATAATTTCAACCCCTTTCGGCATGCTAGGGGATCACATGTAGGGATAGGGTTCGAGGAGCGCAAAAGCAACCGAAATTGGAGTCATATGGGGGCGGGGGGCGGGGGGTACAGATAAATGACATCTCGGGCAACGCCGGGCACCTTCAGCTAGTAAGGAATATTTCCCAATGACGAAGTGAGGAAGGTAACAGACAAATGATAACTTTACGGTAATCACCCAATAAATACGATATATTTAGAAAAGAAAAGACGTAATGTGCGCTCAATAAATAATTATAAATAATGCACATATTATCGGAAAGATAGACACATTTAAATATATCGTATTTATTGAGATGCAAAGACATTGTAAGCATTTACAAAATCCAGTTCAGTGAGAATATTGATCTGTAGCCATGCGTGTAAATACAGTCATCGGGTATTTGCAACCATATTACTCATCGGAAAAATGATTCCACTCTCTTTGACGTAGTTGCGGATTCGAATCAGTACCACAGTAATTTACCCGTTGCACTAACAAATACGTAAACTAAGAAAATATTCCGGATCGTCACTTTCTCAAATTCAAAATGCAGTTTACGTTTTATTCACAAAAACTCAAATTTTAAAATAAAAAAAAAACAGCATCGGATAGTTGATATATTTTGCCATTTTTTATTTCCCATCATTTTCTGCATTGAGTGGACACAAACAAAATTGAGCCAATTCAGACAATATAATGCAAATTATACATCAGGAGTCCGTTGTCTGTGTGATAGGTATATTTTCTTTCGCAAGGACGGGACGAGTTATCACCAGCTAGAAGCGAGGCCGAAAGTGTGGCAACGCCGCACTCAGTCTTGTCGAAGGTCATCAGACACGGCAAACACAAATTACCATAAAAGTCGTTTAAACTGTAAACAAAATTATTCTGAGACACACACACACATACACAAGTGCAATTATTAATATTTATGTTTTGATATATAACTCAATTCATTATTAAATGAAGTAATATCTTTCTAGATACGGTAACATTGTTGCCTGCTTAATGTGAAATAATCTTCACTTAAGTAAAACCAGTGAAAAAGTAATTAATAATTAATTGTCGAAAAGGTTCGTCAATAATAATGTTATAATATTGTAGCTTTTATTGGATACAAAAGTATACATGAATTATTGTAACAATCAGTAATAATTTAATAAAAATATCCCATTCCTATAATAAATAATCTTTCAACAACAATCATTGTGAATTCAATCAAACATGACAAATAATGTATATTTGATGCAAAATATTCTTTGGCGAAAATAATGAACAATTTTTAAGTATGTTTATGTATTTTTAAATATTACATTCATATGAGTTCTTGTTTAACAGATGTTAAAAACACCAGCTTAATTAGTCATAAAAATGTATTATTAAATTTGAAACATAATATTCAACAAACACAATGTTTTCGTGTGTACAAACAGCTTGTTAGAAATATGTTAACCTAAATTTTCATATAATAAATTATAACTGAATTTAATTGTAATTGTACATCTGAAGAGGTCTGAATTGTGATTTATAAAATATTATGTTTTAAATTTGATAATATTTTTTTCTGATTAATAGACTGGTTGTTTTTAACAATAAACAATAAATATATATCCTATCATGTCCATTTATTTTATTTAGCTATGCACTCTTTCAAATAATGGAATTTTTAACCAATATTTCACCATGGGCTTATTATTATTGTTCTTCTTACTGCCAGGTCCTTGGACTTTGTCTAATAATTACCTTTTCCACCTTGCTCTGTCTTCATCTCCTTCATTACGCAATACCTTCTTACTCTCTTCAGAGTTATCTAGCAGCTGAACAATTCTTCCATGACCTAGAGCTCCATGCATGTGTGTTCTTCAATGATCTTGTGCAGTAAACAATTTCTCCTCAGGATGTGACCGATCCAGTTTACCTTTCTTGTAAACTGTATTCAAGATGGGTCTCATATTATTCAGTCTTGTTACCATATCTGTCCACTTTATTTTTTCTATTCTTCTCCAATACCACGTTAGAAAGATTCCAAGGTATTTCTTGACCCTCTTTCTTAATGTCCATATTTCTGATCCATACAAAGTCCTGCTCCAGATATATCATTTTACCGGGTTCTTCCACAATTCTAGATATTATTTGCTTGTCAATAGGGTTATTTTCTTGGTGAATTCTGTCTTTTCACTAAATCCTTATTTTCTTCATGATGAAGCCATCATTTGTCAAAGTACTTCAAAGGTACTTGAACTGATCAAAATTTTTTGTAATTGTTTGTTTCCCTAAAATATATGTAAGGGCTCTGGTTCCCTTGATATTTCCATTATTATGGATTTTTCTGTATTTATTTCCATTACATACTTTCTTTTACTTCTAGCTTGTCTTGTATTGTCTTATTCATCAATAATACCAGGTCGTCTGCATATTTTATTATGCTTATTGATTATAGTTTTATTCCAAATTCTCCAACTCATTCCAAAGTTTCTTTGGTTAACCATTCACTATAAGGCCTTGTCAATCTCATCTTAGTATCTCCATCTTGTTGGTCTCTCCATTATCCAGAAGAACTTTCAATTATACCGAGTATTTCCAGAAACTGTTTAAATGCCTTTTTATATTCAGTAAAACTAACCTACACTTCCTATTTAATTGCTATAAATCTCTCTGAAATAATTTTTAGCATTCATGATTCCTTGTAAATTCTTGAAACCAAGCTAAAATCAAATTATTGCTCCTATATTATGTTCTAGAGATGAGTACACATGCCAAAATTTTCCCCATATATGAGATTAAGCTGACTGTTCTATGATTACTACATTGATTGGATTGGTATACCATTTCTTTTGAGTAGTACCATAGTAACATGAAGAAAATTTTATGGCCACTTGTTCTTTCTTTATTTTATTGTAATTCATAGAATTACTAGTTAGGTAACTACACATATCTTTATCCTTGATGAATAACACAAAGTGGTATGTTCTTACTGTTAATAGTATTTCACATTTGAAAGAAAATGGAAGGGGATTCTACAATCTATATAAACATCATGTTGGCAATATTAATACCAAAAAATTGCCTAGAAAGGAGACTTATCTCTACTGTTAACTTTTATGTTTAAGAAGCAGTAAAACTGTGTGACAGGAATTTCAGTGAACAGATAAGGAATATGAATACTTTTTATTTTATTTCAAACAACTTTGATTATAAGAATTCTTTAACAGCATGAAATCTTATAGTTGCGTCTTAAACCAATTTAATAGATTATGAGGTATTCCATAATAATAGACGAAGTAAAAAAAAATATAATATTTTGTTCGTCTTCAGGAAGAGAATGTTTAATTTTCCAAAAGTTTGCCTTTTCCCATTCTTTAGATTATCGGGTTTTGGAAGGCAGTGAGGATAACTATAACATTATTATCAATTCTTTTCTTTAGCAATATATAATTATACATCGACAAACAGTGCTGCAGTAGAATGTAAATATATAATTATTTGTAACTTTCAAAAACTGTTTAGTTAATTTGTGATCCATTCCAAAGATGCGTAAAAAATTGGCAATTAGATAAAAATAAAAAAATAAAAAATTAGTTGGATAAAGATAACTATTTGCGAATTGAAATGTAACGATATAATTGATTTCTTTACCATATACATATATCATATACTCTAAACGTTAATTTAGTCCGCATGTATTTTACTTCATAATAGAGGGCAAATGACCAAATGTTAAAAGTTGAACACATTTTTAATAATATTATACTAAATCATTGCAGTGTTCTGGTTTTATTTTGCAGTAATATTATTCAGAATATATTTGTGATAGACTGGGTATTATTAGAATGCTTTGACCTTTATGAATCCAAATAAATATTTGAGCGAAAAAATGAAATATAAAGTCATCAATGTTTTTATACGGAAAATTAATTGTATTTTTTTCCGGTTTTCTACTAAGTAATTTTTTTAAAAAGTTTAAGTTTTCCTCACTGCCTTCTAAGTGAAACACTAAAATGGGAAACGTAAACAATTGACTTTAGAAATCGGTGAGCAACCTGTTGATTGTCGAGGTTCTTTGCCTGTTCAACGGAAAGAAGCCGGTTACGATGAAATCATCATCTACGTAAACACGTCCCTTCCACGCACGAAAGAAAGGGAAATATAAAAAGATAGATGCCAATAAGTCATCACAATGGACCAGAAATCTAAACGATACGAGAAGATCGAATTCTTGGGTGAGGGACAGGTGAGTTGAGCAGTTAACAACATAACCTCGTTAGCAGAAGAAAGTAAACAAATCCCACGTTTATCTCTGTTCTGTTTTTTACTTCCAGTTCGCGACGGTCTACAAAGCAAGAGATGTTTTAACTGACACTATCGTTGCAGTCAAGAAGGTAAATCAAGAATCTGCCACGCATGCATTAGGTTTATTTGTTATCGACAGTGCAACTGAAAATAAAAGATTATTGCTACTGCGTATCTCAACTAATCATTTTTATTTTTCTTTAAATGGAAACTTATGTAACCTGAAATTTATGTATAAAAAATGTATTGTTCAGTGATTATGGAATGTGAATTAGTCTGACTTAAAAGTTTCAGTATGGGTGACCTACATTTTTTCTCTCGATTAAGTATCAATAATGTTTTATAATCTTTTTATATGGTTTGTACTATATTGATACAAGGCACAATTTTGAGGTTATTGTTTGCCCCTCATCAATTATGAATACACGCAGCGCTAAATTTTGTTGCTGTGTGTTACTGTTATACTTGTTGAATCGTATATAAATGATGCATTGTGCATTATTTTAAGTTTATTTTGTAGTGTGTTTAAAGTTCATTGCAAATTAAAAATGTGTATTATTTGTGTCAATGTAAGTTTATAGATATGTAAACCTTTCATTACAGCCTTTTTACTCTTTTTAAATAGATGGGCAGAAATTGTGCATTGTTTTTCATATGAACATTTTAAATGCTTTGTCACCTATGATTCATTTCATAAACCTCAATTCATTATACTTGCCACCATCTTCAAATTCTGCATACAATATTCCCTTTTACATGGTTTTTGAGAAAATTGTTTAATTTTAAGTTCATTATCTATGGTATTACACCTGGTGAATTTTTTGCTTTATTAATTTTTTTTTCTGACTTACATTTTTTTGTGCATATTTTCTCTATATGAAGTTAACCTATTGCCAACATTATTTTATTAAATGTTATAAAGCTATTGGATTCTTGCAGATATTCAGTTGAAACAACTCTGTTGTCCTACTTGCTTCAGTTTAATATTGTTAATATCTAGTCACTTGCCAGTAATATAAGGAATGCACAGATTTTTTTCCTTCTGGTGGCACATAATGATTAAATGTATTTTTTCACTCATTCACAGATTATGTTCATAAGTAAAACAATATTATTAACATATGAATGCCTGTAGATATTTTGTTTCCTTATACTTTGCCTGTATATTGATTGTGGAGGCAGATAAAGCAAATTTTGGAATCAATTTTATGTGCAGATCAAGCTGGGTAGCCGTGCAGAAGCGAAGGATGGCATCAATCGGACTGCATTGCGAGAAATCAAACTGTTGCAGGAGATAAAGCATCCCAACATTATAGACCTGATGGGTGAGAAATTCATCTTAACTTGCTGTGTGTTCATGAAATTATTTACAAAGACCTTGGCCACATTGAATATATTTATTTATATACACAAAAAATAGCTTGATGCTGAATGAAATTAAAATAAATGCATCAAAAGTTGTACAATTATTACAGAGAAAGTAGTTCACCTTAATGGTAATAGAATAAGGAGTAATGTTTAATCATGCTTTGTGTTATACATGCTAGGCAGAATGCAATCCCTGAGTTGGCAGGTGAATTGTGAAAAAACATTTCAAGATAAAAGTACATGTTACACCATTTGTTTGCTTAACTTTTAAAGATAATATCATCCAAGTTTTGGCCATGTAGGGTGATGCACATATTGAACCATTCAACAAAGTTTTTACCCACTCTTGCCAGCATATCTTGTGGAATTTTGATGATTACATACTCAATTGCCTCATTCAGAGCTTCCAGGATTTAAGGTTGAACTTTGTAAACGGCAGCTTTTGGGTAGAAAAAAAATCACAGGTGGTTAAATATGGGGAGCAAGGTTGCCATGAACGTTTCTGGCAAAACTTTGTGTGAATGACACACAGTATAGGCTGTGGTTCCATCCTATTGAAACCATAAGACTGCTGCGTCATATTGTATGCCATAGTCTTCCGTTTTGGGGAGTCAAAATTCTCCAGCATCTCACAATAGTGCCTTTTTCTTCAAAAAACGGGACCAATTATACCTATCGAGGACAGAGTGCACCAAACTGTCAGCATCACCTGTCCACCTCATGATAAGCACTGCAAACGGTGTTGTTACCCGAACCTAACTTAACCTCTACCTGCTCTGGAACCCCTATAGTAAATTTTTTAAACTAGGGACTGCATTCTGGCCTCATCCTGTACATTTGTGATGAAATGTATGAAAGTCTTACACTTTTATGTGGGAGTTTCTCAATTAATTAAATAATGTATATAATACAATGAGTTTAAGAACAGACCTTGTTGAATAAACAACATAGTTTTATATTAGTGACTAAGTACCTGTAGGTACTAGTATTTTAAAAGTTATTGTGATTTTAATTATAGGACAGGAAGGATGATTATAGCAAAAGAGTTGAAAGCTTCCAAGTAATTATTTAATAAAATTAAAAATTTGGAGATGGTTTTTGTTTTTTTCTGTTCATGAATGTCAACAGTCCTTTTTTACCCTAATTTCATGTTTGTAAAATTATTTGACAAAGTATAAAAACAAACGCAAATGACTGAAGAGAGGAAATATTTATTTTCAAAAATTTACAGTAAAGGGTCAGAGTGTAGTTACCTGCAAACTTGTTAGTTACTTACCTGCCAAGTATGATGCAGTTCAAGAATAAATTATTGTTTCATGTTTATGTACAATTATTTAAGACTGCAATTAGGTTGAAGGTTATGAAGTGAGATAGCTACTATAGAAGGAAATTGGTAATTAAGTGTAATGTAAGAAATTGCTGTAGGTTTTATTGCAGATTTTATATGTACTATTTTAATTATTCAAAATGTATTTTTCTC
The DNA here is from genome assembly GCA_037074705.1 of Zhengitettix transpicula. NCBI lineage: Eukaryota > Metazoa > Arthropoda > Insecta > Orthoptera > Tetrigidae > Zhengitettix > Zhengitettix transpicula. Next base: position 74,795,647 of record CM073593.1, read on the forward strand.
AAAACAATTAATTAAAACTATGAATTAAGATTTTCTTTCCATCTTTTTCAGACGTCTTTGGCCATCGGTCCAATGTTTCACTGGTCTTTGATTTCATGGACACAGACTTGGAGGTTGTGATCAAGGACAGCAGCATCGTTCTGACTCCGGCAAACATCAAGTCATATCTCCTGATGACACTGCAAGGTTTGGAGTACTTGCATCTCCATTGGATCCTGCACAGGGTATGCAAGGTTTTTCATTATTATTTACTACATGCCTTCACCTCAAGGTTTTTTTTAGCCTTGTAATAAAACAATTGTCATTTCTAAGTAGGATATGAAGCCTAACAACTTGCTGGTCAACAGCAACGGGGTTCTCAAGATTGGTGACTTTGGCCTGGCCAAGTTCTACGGGTCACCAAACCGTATTTACACACATCAAGTGGTAACACGATGGTACAGGTGAGTTTTCATCTCTCTGTATACCTAGGATGTTATTCCTGATGCATTTGAGAAACTTTTGGTGATATGGGAATTTGAACTTAGAGCAGATTCTTTAATATATGGTGACAGCTTGCATTACATTTTCTTTAAAGCTTGTGTTTGTCAAATATTGATGATTTTGTTCTGCAATCCAAGTATACTAATGTAGAAGGGCCTTTACAGGGTAAACATATGTAAAATAAATAAACTTTGTAAAATAATTGTGGCTTGTACTTAGATGACTTTTGTTTACTTGTTACAGATGCCCAGAGCTGCTTTTTGGGGCACGGCTATATGGCACTGGTGTGGACATGTGGGCTGTGGGCTGTATCCTGGCTGAACTGCTCCTGAGGGTTCCATTCTTTCCTGGTGAGTCAGACTTGGACCAGCTCACCAGGATATTCCAGGTCATGGGTTCACCCACAGAGGACAACTGGACTGTGAGTATCATGCAATTTACTGCCTTGTTTCTAAACCTGTATTTATGTCTTGTGCTTGGATTTTGTACATGTATTTCATAGTAGGTGGTTTTCAATATTGCAATAGTCCTTGTTCTGGGTTTCTGCACTTATTCAATACATTGTTACATTGACTTTGTTTCTAGTTGCTTACATCATATTCAAATATTTAAATATATAGTCAAATGCATTTATTCCTGTATCTATTTTCTGAACTCTTATTATTTTTAAATATTATCAATAATTGGATTTGAAATTGTAATACACTAGTGAATTTAAATCAGAAATAATATTGTTTTGGTGGTCAGTTGTCCAATTTGACGAAAGAGGTGAATAACACTAGGGAGAGAGTTCAAGCAAAGTTATGTTGGGTGCAATTAATGAAATGTTTCCTTAATATGATATGAAGAGAGAATATATTTTGAGAAAGTAAACATTTTAGTAAATGTTGAGGGTGTAAGGATAATTTGAACCCTAAGAATCTCTAATCCATGTAAGCTGGACTTAACTGCATTGTGTTCACATTTTAAACGCTCTGAACTTATGTCGCTTCACTGATGATTCAAGTCATTTGAACAAATTTTTTATGCACTCTGTAGTATGTGCAATTTACGTTTGCACTGCACAGTAGCATGTGTGACGTCACTGCACAGCCGAACTGTTGTACTAGCAGCATTGCTGAAAACATTCACATTGTTTTGGTTGTGTTCATCAGTTTGCAGTTTTACCTGAAGTTTACACATATTTATTTTTCTGTTGAAACAAATGATAATTGAAGTGTTCACACAAAAACACTATGTGAAAATTTATCTGAAAATTTTCAATGAAAATTGAGTCAATTTGGAAGTATGAAAGTAATCCTTGTAATTTAAGTTTTTAAAAAATTCGAAAGTTTAATATTATTTCATGTTCCTTCTAAGAACATGTGTCGAAGATTCTCAGAAGAATGGTCTATGTTGTGGTTTGTTGCATTTAATATACCTACTTACTTTTTATTTTTGAGCTTACAAAAACGAAAAAAAAACTGTTTAAGAAATGACAATAAGAGCCTGGTTCTTTGTTGTATTTTAATAAAGTATAATAGTTTTTTGATTCATATGGAGCAATAGTCTGTCAAATGTCAATTGTGAACTACGAAAATTTGTACGTATGACTTAGGTAATTGTTGTCTTGTATTGTCATTGAATACAAGTCAAGGAGCCACAAGTAACATGCAGTTGGGGAAAAAATTCAGAGGCCAAACTGACAGAACAATCAATTGAAACATGAAGTAAATTTTCAAGATGATGACCAGAGTGTTTACATTTTGAAACATAATATTTTAGACACTAAGATAGACACACTTAAGAACTATGGGGTGAATTAGCATTTTTTCTATTAATAATGTGTTCTGTATGTTTATTAACATAAATTATAATTGTTTCGTTGGGCCAGGTAAAGGCCTATGGAAAATGTTTTTGAAATGTGCAGTACACACACTAGACTGAGCTCACTAAAATATTTTGTGCTGATCTGAGGTGAAAGCTCTACTTGTTACATTTTTAAATTCAAAATCAGTTAGTGGAATATTCTGTCTATTTCCTCCTGTAGTCTGACTGTTGATAATGATAGATAACATATCTGCAGTATGAATTTTGGTTGTGACAACAATTTTCCCTCATTGCAGGGACTGAGTTCACTGCCTGACTACATCCAGTTCAAGAAGATGGTGGGGACACCACTGAGGGACATTTTCACAGCAGCTGCTGATGACCTGCTAGACCTGCTTGACCGCCTGCTGTGTCTGGATCCGGGCAAGCGATGCACCTGTTCTCAGGCATTGCAGATGCCTTACTTTAGGTAGGCAAAGGTCCAACTGGATGCAGTAAGCTTCCATAATCTCTTGATCTGTGTCACTAAGGTACATAGGTCCAAATTTTTATTACTGTTCTGAAACAGAGTTGGTTTATCAAATACATTTTCAGTTTGTTCATTTTCTTATCTGTAAACTATATGCTATTCATCTTTAGGGGTGTCAGAACATCTGTCACAACAACAATATAAACAATTTTTAAAATTATTAATGATGATCTGAAGGAATAATGTGTCTTCCCTTGGTATGAAATTTGAAATCCACTTTAAGAGACTGAAAGAGTTATTTCATATCTGTTATACTGCTAATCCAAATTTCAGGAACAAACCATTCCCATCTCCTGGCAGTCAGCTACCCCTGCCGTCTTCCATACGTAACAACAATGCTGATGCAGGCAAGCCGATGCTCAAGAGGAAGTTGAAGGACGGCATTCAGGGAGGTAAGAAGTACTGAAATTCTTTGCTACTTGAATCTTGGTGCCTGTACGGAGAGTACTTTGATTGCACATTCTTTTATTAAGTTAACTATAAAATTTAAAGACTTGGCTCAATTTGGAAATTAATCTTTTGTTTTTCTAGGTTCTCAGGCGAAGAAGCTGCTGTTTTGATGAAACAGGTTCTAGGGATTAATTGTTATTTGAATCTAAGAAATAGAGAAACTATGCTTTCCCCGCTGAGGGAGCATTGTTTGCCACATGATTCCTCAACATCTCTCTGATTTGTTTACCACTCAAGGGGGAAGGGAGACTGCATCAGTGAGAATGGAGCTGGTTGTAATTGTTTTTATCCCATGACTGGAGACGTCTGCCAGCTGTGGCATTTAATTCCTTTTAGGTTCATTCTGAGAGAATCTGATTTAACACTTTGTATCAAAGTTGTCATTTTTCTTTACTTTACTGAGTTTTACTCATAGTATTTGTTGTTATCAGTAGGTTTAAGTGTGACTGTATTCTTTTCTTTTGTATCTTTTAATAGTACTACATGTACATATGTATATTTTATTTTAAAGCCGAATTATTTATACCAAACATTTGAAGTTTTACTTTATAACCTTCTTATGTACACTAACTGCTGGCCATCACTATCTCCTTTTAATGTCCATCTAATTAACCAGGTTAACCAATCTTGTAACTAGTAAAGAACCACGCCTTATAATTCAAGTGTACTACAAAAGTGAAAAATGAATCTTCCTTCACGTTCAATTCATAATGCTAACCCAATACCTGTTACCAAATCAAATGAATCACTTGATATTTTATAATAAATGGTTAGCTTTTATGTCAGAAACTGTAATTCTATGGTCTTTTTTCCTTTTATATATGAATATTTTTACACATTCATAATATAATAAACTATTGCAAAATTGGACAGTGAAAATGTATGTATATTTTGTTTGTAAATTGATCTTGGTTCAAATTATATTTTTTAAGTTTATTGATACTATATACAGGTTGCAGTTAAAAATGCTTAAAATTAACATTTATTTCATGACAAAATAAGGAGACTATTTACAGTTTTGGAGCTTTCATAGATGAGTAGCTTCCCTTTAACGCACAATTTGTCAGGTTTCATAGTTACTGTGCCTGCTGGTACATCAGATGGTAGACCCCACCACGTGCCATGAGTTGCTGGTGTGTGCCCTGTTCCACCACTGATCCATTGCTCACAACACATATGAGGTCTGCCTGCTGCACCGAGGTGAGGCGGTGTGCGATGGTAATGCATGTGCGGCCTTCCTTTGCCTGGTCCAGTGCTTCCTGCACCACCTGTCAATGCATTAAAATCCAAGAATACAGTGGGAATTACACAGAAAAGTAAACATTTGATGGGATGTGGGCAATTTGAATTGATGGTATGAAGCTTTAGGCAGCACTCATTTTTCTGACTGAAGTTGGTTGAATTTATTTAGTTCCTGCATTTGTAAACAAAATGTATTCTTTATGCATTTCCCCACATAGTTCTAGTTTTGTGGATATTCTTTCATTTTTACCTTCTCACTCTGGTTATCCAAAGCTGACGTGGCCTCGTCTAATAGCAGCACCTTGGGGTTTCTCACCAGAGCCCTAGCGATGGCTATTCTCTGCTTCTGGCCACCAGAAAGCTGAGTGCCTTTATTTCCCAGGCGAGTCTCATAACCCTAACAAGAATAAAAGAGTATTATTTGCAAGCCAATTTGAAAATTGTCAACATTTATTTATTTTTTGCAAATTTCATAGTGTTACGCCATAGGTCATTTTTTAATGTATCTTGTATCCGGCTAAAACTAGTGATTTTGAAATAAGAAAAACTTAAAATACGGTCGAGTCCGCGTCCAGTTTTCGCCTGAGGTGACGCCGTCGTGAATTTCGCAGATCCTCCGCGATATTAAGACACTCACCGAAGGTAGCGAGGCGACGAAGGAGTGGATGTTGGCCTTCTTCGCGGCCTCGATGACCGCGTCCATGGGCACGTTGCGGGTATTGTCCCCATAGGCTATGTTCTCAGCGATAGTGCGGTCGAAGAGCACAGGCTCCTGCGACACGAGGCCCAGTTGCGCCCTCAGCGAGGAAAGTTGCAAAGAGCTGACGTCGCGCCCGTCCACACGCTACACGGAGGAAGAACGAAACAATAGAGGCAAGTCTGTCGTGACCGTGACGGATGTTGATCTTGCTGCTGCTTACCACGGAGCCCGCGGAGGGATCGTAGAGGCGCTGTAGCAGTTGCAGACAGGTGGACTTGCCGCAGCCGCTTGGCCCCACCAGCGCCACAGTCTGTCCGGTCCCGATGGCCAAATCCAGGCCCTTGAGGACCTGAACGGCGGGCCTCGTCGGGTAGCTGAACTCCACTCTCTGGTAGCGAACGTCCCCGTGTACCTCCTGCAACAAGCACAAGAAGCCGGTGATACCACGACACGCAGATATGTTTCTCAGTTGTTTGAAGTAATTCTGTGCGTTTAGAAATGATCCTTTTGCGCTGTTGTACCGACCATACATTTCACTGAAGAGAGGACGATTTAAAAGTAAACTTCAACTTACGGGGGCGTTTCAGGAGCTATTTTCAACGTGATACCTGTTTGAGAGGAAAAAGGAGCTAAATGTAGATCGTCTACGATAGAAAGGGAGAAAAGTATTCAAATAAGACGGACAGCAAGTTCGTTAAGGCACAAAGAGTCAGAAAAATATGATGGATGAAGCGTGAAATAACAATAAAAGGAAGAACTGAAGTGAATTGTAAGTAAAAAGGTAGATGTTTTGATAACTAACGAGACGTTGTTGCCTTACCAGCTTCTCCTCGGAGTCCGGGACTGAGATCTTGGGCTTCCTGTCGAGCAGCGCGAATAGTCTGCCGGCCGCCATCTTGGCTGTGCTAAAGTTTGGAGCGAAGGCGAGTGACTGTCCCAGCATCCAGGCGCCGAAGATGAGAGCTTCCGAAACCCTGGAACGAATAAAGACACACAATTCACTGCGCCATCAGGAGAGCGGATATGAACCGCGATGACGCAGTCGAGGCTTCTATCTGGCGTCAGGCTGTCAAATCAACTATATGGTTTGATTCAAGGAGGGAGACATTCCTGCTAGTGTAATAAATAACCCTCATGCGTGAGAATTAAATTCACAAACAGTTCTGCAATATCATTTAGGTTATTATTACTGGGGAAAAATGTTTTATTGACTATATGGACCTTATTACTGAACTAGGATGTACAGGGAGAAAAGATTATACAGCCGCAAAAACTGGCGAGTTCAATCCTTATCTCTGACTGTAACAGTAGGGTCACCTTCCTCACAAGGTATATGTTTAATGTTATAGATAAATCCATTTTATTTAATTAGACTATTTTACAATTACAAACTTAGAAACTACATAGAGTCTTGAAATTTGTTAATTTTCTCAGAAGCTTGCGATATATTTAATTCATCCTATACTATTATCTATTGAGGTAGTTCTCGCAAATTAATCCATTCAAAAATATGTACATACAACTCATGTCAAAGACGTGTTGGCTCTTGGTTAAAAGGAACACAGAATATTGTGAAGGGGCTACCTTTGGGTATGCCTTTTCCTCTCCGTTTTAGAACTAAGGTTCCCACAAGCCGAGGCACCTCAGCCTGTTTTGAGATGTGTATGTTCCGGGGTCGCAGACCTTGGGCATACGGTAAGAGTTGTTCGCTATTCCCATTGGAATAGTCGGCCAGCTGCCTCCTAAACTGGTCGAGGCACGGAGAAGGGAATGCTGCGTCCCCACAGCAAACTCCTCTCCCGCTATCGGAAGGGCGTGGGACAAGTACCAAATGCCCGACCTACCTGATGCAGGTTTTTCTAGGGTTTTCCCTGCATTTCTTTAGGCGAATGCCAGGTAGGATCCTTAAAATATAGCCCGGGGTCCCTTGTTAACCCTTGGCTACCTTCCTCTACCCTTCCACATCCCCCCTTTCAAAGCCCTTCCTATGCTATTAAAGGGGAGTTGCCCAATGTGGATCACCCTCATGTAGCCTGTCGCCCTAAAAAAATGTACATTTGGGCATACGATAAGAATTGTCTGCTATTCTTATTGGAATAGTCGGCCAGCTGCCTCCTAAAATGATCAAGGCACGGCGAGGGGAAAGCTGCGACCCCACAGCAAACCCTTCTCCCGCTATCGGAAGGGCGTGGGACTAGTACCAAATGCCCGACCTACCTGATGCAGGTTTTTCTAGGGTTTTCCCTGCATCACTTTTAGGCAATATGCCGGGTAGGATCTTTAAACCATAGCCCGAGGGCTACCTTGCTCTACCTTGTTGCATCCCCCCTTTCACTCCCTTTCCTATGCTATAAGAGGGGAGTTGCCACTATGTGGATTACCCTATACATAACCTGTATACACCTTCTTCTTCTGTACATAATTTTGTTAATGGAGGTAATAGATAAAACCATAGGTTAAATATGACAATATGTGGAAATCTTCCGAGTAAATAAGACTATGTTAGTTGTATTGGATCCTAAGTAACAAACACGTATGTGAGTGCCCATGCCGATTAAATTCACAATATTTGGCTTTAAACGTCACGGTTTTCGGAGAATATATTTGTTTTAGGTCGACCACCCTACTTTAGTCAACAGTGCAGCTCCTGTGGGAAGATTCTCTTATACATATGATAATTACTAATCACGTGATGGAAGCTTCAAATCATTTATCCTGTTGAAGTAATGGAAAAGACTACAGTTGTATAGCAAGCGCGAATTACGGAAATCGTTGTGGCAGAATTTACGTATGAGCAAATGTGGCAACCATCACGGTCTCGTATACTATGCCGTGATTATTATATACGAGCTTGTGAGAGAGGAACATACATGAAGCGTCTGCTGTACGCAACCAAGTAAGTCCTTGCGAGTAAGGCACATCGGTTAAGATGAACGAAGTCACTTTAAGGGTAACTTCGCTTCACACGGACTTCGTTCATTTGATGTTCCTTTTCTTTGAGAATTAGAATATCGGCTGATGCAGTTGCATCGCCTTGAACCTTGAGTTGCAGTTGTGACCGTACTTGATTACGTCCTGGTAGGGCAGTCCCTCGTGCGCCACGAGGTAGCCACCGTAGTAGAGGGAGAACGCGTAGGCGAGGAAGGGCGCACTCTGTCCCATGGCGAAGACGGCGCCGCGGAAGCGCATCTTCTTGCGTGAGGCTCGCTGCGACTCCGCCAGCGCCACGCAGTAGCGCTCCAAGAAAGAGGTCTCGGCGTGGAGGCTCGCTACTGTCCTCACGTTGCTCACGACCTCTACGGCGATCTGTACATACAAATACACACAAGAAGGATTAGAGGAGAAAAAAATATGGCAGAAAAAGTTAAAAAGCACGAGGAAAATACTCTTGAAGAAGAGAGAGAAAACCATATGAAACAGACGCAGGAACAGAGGGACGGCGAAAGGGTTCACTTTAAAAAATATAATGTAAGGGAGTATTCTGAAAAGAGATACATAGGGTAAAAATACGCGTTGAGTTAAACGCTAACATTGAATGACGTCATCACGGAGTCATCGTATGCCACGTCAAACTGTCACCAGTGTCTGAGATCGTCCACTCACTTCAACTCTGTCCGCAGTTAGGTGATTTGAATAGATATTTTCTCATTTCTCAGAGAAGCGTTCGCACCTTTGAGGCGCCTTCGAGGGCCTCCTTTTCGTGCAGTCCTTGCCCGTGCATGATGCGGCCTTCCAGATAGACGGCCGTGAAGACTATGGGCACGCCCAGCGTCGACACCAGCGCCAGCTTCCACGAGTAGTACAGCGCCAGTAAGAAGCCGATCACCAGCGTCGACGTCGACTGAAGGATCGTCCCGATGCGGCTGCCAGTGGCCTAGAAAAACCAGAGACAAATGCATCCTGCAGCATCACTAGAGCCATAACCGTGGTGACGTATTACGAAGTGTATGTCAAGAAAATCCCCTGGATGTTATGCACACCTTCAAGCACATTAGTTGAACGGGTAAGCATATCCAATCTCCTCTTACTGGATTATCCATATAAACTCGTCTTTTTAACTTTATTGCTTATAAAACTGTATAACGCCCCTTTATAGTTTTCTCTGTGTCATATAAAATATATGACAAGGTAAAATCTGTAATTTGCTGAATTCTAATATCAAATAATTATCTAATCAATATATATTTTTCTTTTACATTCCTTGTCTTGTACCGTCCTGTCTTCGTCTGTATTTTCTATCCCATCCTATTATACATTTTCTCATCCCGACAATTGTTTTCTTCTCATCACCTTTCTTTATTTTACTTACCCCTTGCACGCTGGCCGCGTCTCCTGAGAGTCTGGCGCAGAGAACTCCCACGCCGTTGCGTTCCTCGTCGAACCACGCTATCTCCTGGGACAACATCGCCCTCAGCACCTGCACTCGCAGACGGTTCGTCAGCTTCACGCCCGCCACGGTGAACATGTACATCTGTAACAGAAACGTGAGCCGGCGGCCATCTTGGTTCTCTGACGTAGGCGATGAGGTGCGAATAGTGAAAATCAAACTAGTGCAATGTATCGGTAATGCGTTTGAATCCATTTTTAAGTACATATTGACTTATGACGTCACGATGAGAAGCCCGGAATTTTCTGAGAATAACAGCCATAAACTGCCGTCAGTGACTAGGTGGAAATTGCGTGACGTCTCAGTGAGATGCCCGTAGCAAGTTATAACGGGAAATTATAATTATATCGAGGTGGAAGTCTGTGCTGTGTTCACGCAATCGACATATCTGATTACGTCATCAGAAAAATATACGTCAAACATTGATGTGTAACAGAACAAGTGTGTACTAAATGAGGAATAAATTATTATGGCCAAGGGTTGCTCGTCTGTCTGTGGGAAGAAAAGTCTTATTTTATTTCTTCGAGAACCAACCTGGAGGAACGTGCCAATGCCCGTGACGATTCCGACGACTAGGAACAGAATTGAGTAGACACTCGTCTTCTGTCTGACCTCGTCAGGATTCTCCAGGGAGAGAACCTGCAAAGAGTGTTGAGTATCAGAAAAGCATTGGAGAATGGAAAAAAATTAGTCTTATCATTAAAATTGTCTACTGACAACAGCCACTGTGTCGTCTCTATCAGCGCACTTTCACGTGTTCGTAATAACTGATAACGTAATGGTGGCACCGTCTGTGGTTTGTAATGTCTTTTGGAATGTCTTTCATACTTACCTGACATTGTAAAATTACGCTGTCGCCGCAAGCGGAATGCTTGTGCATCTTCATTATGTGGGCGGCTATTTTCTTCTTACGTCATGTCATAGAACTATAGTGTATTTATGCTGCTGAGATATTGGATGGAGTCGGCGATGAAACATAATCTGAGACAGAATAGATCCCATCGCTATTCGCGGCTATTTTGTTTGCGTTCCCTTTTGCGGTTACGTCGGGGTGATGTAATATTTGATCAATACACGTTGGTTGGAATCGGGGCTCTGTTCATTAAACGCATCATAAATATTGGAACTTAATTCGAGCCCCAATTAGATCATGCTTTTGCTTTCTATCGAAGGCGCCAATCTGAGATGAGGTTGTGTGTTGAAGAGAGATATAGAAGAGTTTACCGACCCCGTAGACTTCCCCGAAGAGGACAGCGAAGAAGGGCAGCGTGGCGCCGACGATAAGAGTTGCGAGGCAGCCAGTGGTGACTTGCGCCCACTCGGGCTTGTTGAGCGCCATGATCCTGAGGATGGGCGCATCGTACTTGTCCCCGTCACCTTCCTCCTGGAACAAACACCCACCCGCAGCTGTATTTAGACCAGCCTCCCTGGACAGGACACTGATGGTGCCACTTTACTCACCTCTGCTTGTGCGAGACCGGCGGCCACGTTTTCCACTTTGCTGTTGACGGCCGAGGATGCCCTCCTCAAGGACACTCGTTTCATGGCCTTGGAGTCGCCTTCAGCATGGTCGGCGACAGCATCAGCGTCGTCATCGATCGGTTTGTTTTCTTCTCCGTCTGCAAGTCACCAAAGGGAAAAGAAACATTGACAAGCGACATCCTCAGTTAAGAAATTCCGTCAAAGACAGTTTCTGCGCGTAACGTTATCAATACTGCAACGAAGGAACAGACAGACCATCGCGATGGTTGACAGTTGATTATTGAAATAATTATTTTTCTATTTATTTGGATGATTTCTCAAACTTTGGAAATGTGTTATGAAAGTCTGCGGGTTTGTCCGAACAATAAGGATATTGTTGCCTAACATTTTCAGTAGCCGGCATTTTATTACTTCCAAGGATCTTCCACGTGGAATGACAGCTATGGAGATGGTGTAATGCCACACGTCATGAGGTTTTTACCATGCTTCCCGGCGGCGGCCACGAGGACGCTGTAGTGTCCCCCGAGCTGGAGGAGCTGGTCGTGCGTGCCCTGCTCGACCACTTTGCCTGCATTGAGCACGACGATGCGGTCGGCGCCGCTGACGGTGGAGAGTCTGTGTGCCACGAGCAGCGTGGTTCTGCCACGACTCGCCGCTTCCAGCGCCATCTGCACCTGGCTCTCGCTGTGCGTGTCCAGGGCCGACGTGGCCTCATCCAGCAGCAAGATCCGTGGCTGTCTAACCAGCGCCCTAGCGATGGCGATCCTCTGCTTCTGGCCTCCCGACAGCTTGGCGCCGCGTTCACCCACCAGCGTCTCGTAGCCCTGAGGCAGCCGCGTGATGAAGTCGTGGGCGTTCGCCTCCTTGGCTGCCGCCTCCACCTCGGCCATCGTCGCCTCCGGTTTGCCGTTGCGTATGTTGTCCGCGATGGTCGTCGCGAACAGCACAGGCTCCTGACCCACGACGCCGATGCTTGAGCGCAGCCAGCCCACGTTCAGGTCCTTCAAATCCTTGCCGTCCAGTAACACCTGGCGTTATAAAAATATTCCAGATATATTTTATTATTACATTATTATTGTTTTTATATGCTCTTCATGTGCTGAATATTTAATTGTAATACAGACGACACCGAAGACGTTACCTCTCCCTGCTGCGGGTCGTAGAGCCTCTGGATGAGCTGAACGACGGTTGACTTGCCGCAGCCAGAGCTTCCCACCAGCGCCACCGTCTCTCCCTGGTTCACGTCCAGGTCAAGGCCTTGCAGCACCTGCAACGGCGCCGACAGTGTTACTAGCCACAATCTAGTGTCGCGGGCAGAGACGACGGTGGCACCTTACCTCTACGTGCGGTCGCGAGGGATACTGGAATCGGACGCCGCGCAACTGCAGACGTCCGTGGCAGACGGCGGGTCTGTCGCCGGCGTCGGAGAGGCTGTCGATGTCGGGACGGCGCTCCAGGACGGCGAAGATGGCGGCGGCTGAACCACGCGCCACGGCGAAGGCCTCCAGGTGCGGCGACGCCAAACCCATGTTCATAGCGCCCGCCAGGACGCCGAACAGAACCTCGAAGGACAGATTCAAATCTCATTATCCATAAAATACAATCGTTCGGAGAAACGCGACGAAGGTGGACTTAACCATACGTCTTAGCGTTGCACGGATTCTGAGATTACACTCTTGGTTAGTACCCAAAAACTGTTTATTCAATGTATTCAACGCGAAAACTTTCATTCCCTAAACATGCGAAGGTGCGTAGGCGAATTTTATACGTAGGTAACGGAAGCACCATAGAAAATTGATGCTAAGGGTATCAAATAAAGATAAATGAATGAATTATCCAAAAAAACTGTCGCTAATATTGATACACGGTAATATATTTAGATGAAGGAACTACAAGTCGAACAGAACTTAAAACAAATCTAGAAAAAATAAACACATAATCAAGTGACATCATGACGACATACCAAACTTTGTTCGGAGGTAAAAAAAACGGGATACTTAATTATTATATTCCGAAAAAGGTGTGCTAAATAAGAATGCAGGATAGTGTTAGAACCAAATCTGATGTGATAATAAAGGAACTGGAAGGAAGTTGAGAATAAGCGATAGCTCATTCATTGTACAACAATGAAACGTTGAAACGTTGGAAAATGACGCCAGAATGACAAACTAAACAAATAGAGAGGATTGTATCTTAAACTTTTCCGTTGACGGGCGAAAATATATTATTTCCGTGCTTACGCCATAGCTACGGTTTCAGAAGAGCGAAACACTCACGATGACGAGGACGGCGGGTGTGTACTCGCTGTCCTGCAGCTCTCGCGACTGGAGGATGAGCTCGACGCCGTACCAGAAGGCGAGGGCGTAGCTACTGTAGATGATGAACCACATGACGCCACCACCGACGCCAGAGAAGAGGCCGCGACGGCTTCCAGAACGACCAGCGGGCTTCAGATGCTCCTCGTACCTGAAAAAAAAACCTTTGCAGTTTGCAAGAGAAATAGTAGTGAATTACAACTCAATTTAAATATTTGCAAACGGTGTAAAATAAATTAACAGCATGAGTTTACTAATCAGACAGTCTTATTATAATAAGAGAATGAAACAAATTGTAAACTCCAGAACGTTTTCTGTGATATGAGTAAAGCTTTTCGTCTGGTAGTCCAAGAAATATTTTCCATCTGAGCTGAAGCTGTGGTGTCATGAGCTACGTTGACGTCTATCAACACTTATAGACGAAGAGTCTGTAGTTCTGACCTTTCGACCTCCTTCTTCTGTCCTCCGAAGGCCATGACGGTCCTGATGGCGCTGAGCACTTCTTCAACGACGGCGCCCGCGGAGCCGTAAGAGTTGAGCTCTTGGGCCGTCAGCGAACTTTGCACCTTGGCGACGACTGCGGTGGCGATGATGATTACGGGCGCGCAGCTCAGCACGACCAACGTGAGCTTCCAGCCGTGCAGAAAGGACATCACAACGGACGAGATGAAGCTCACCAGCAGGTAGATGAACATTCCCAGCTTCTCGCCGATGCCATCCTGCATTTTGTCCAAGTCCCTGCAACAGATCCTTTAATCAACCCTTGTCTTGGCAAATACCTCGAGAAACTGATGCATGATAATATAGAAAGTAAACCACTCCAAGTACTTCCAAACGGAGAACTTTTAGATTACTAATCTAGATGATCTCGATGAAAAGAGCCAAATGCATAATCATTGATGAACGATCGCTGAGAAGCTCAGGTTTGTGTAACAATGATCAAACTATGCTTAAATAGAGTTTCGTATCTGAATAAGACCGCTTAGAGCTTGGAAATTATGCAGGAAAATGTTCGAAAATGAAAAAGAAGAAAATGCTATTGGAGGAAAAATAAACGGGAAATTAACGACGTTGAACTCTGCTCAATTGAGTTTGAATGTGAATGCGAAATTCAGTATCAGATATGCATAACTTTCAGAGCCATGAGCGATCATCACACTGAAAGTAACCAAAAGTTAATTTTGATCCTCCAGGTTGTCCTCAATCAGCAAGGATATCGAAAAATACGACGGCCAAAGTCTAAATATCAAGTTATTCAGTTCTTGAGACCTCTGGTGAATGTGAGATTGTAATTTGTTACTTACTCCGTGAGTCTGCTGGCGAAAGTGGCTGTGTTGTTGGTGTCGTACCAGGCCATATCTTGCCGAAGGACGGCCTTCAGGAACAGTCTCCTCACTCTGCCAACCTGAAAACACCATCAGACCTCACATTTGGATTTCCAACTCGCTAGCCTAGAAAAGGAATCGTCACTAGACAATCGATAATGAGTGACATATTGTATTTTGTAATAACAGTGACATTAACTGAAAATGTCGCGTTGCAAACAGAGAAATGGACAATGGTTATTCAATCAATTGGAACTATTACAGATATCAGAATGTCACCCGCACGCATCTTTCTGTATTGTTGAAGAGAGTGAAAGAGTTGTGTTTACATAAAGATTAATACTGATATCCTATTTTCGTACCCTTACAACGGTTATTGACTCACCTTTCACAGTTGTATGCGACGTACCTGCATATGAGCGGCGTAGTTGAGACTCGAGACGCTGACGACGCCAAGGAGGAACTGGAGAACGGCGATCGAGGAACCACCGATGCCGAAGGCCGCAGAGTCTTCCAACATGGCCGCCGTGCGTTCATCCGCGCTGCCGTTATACCTGTCAACGACATTCATCATCAAGGACAAGACAGAAATTAACATATTTACTCAGTGGTTTTGTATTATGTCTGGATTCTGGCAGTTGGCTGGATCACAACATCGTGAGTAGGAGAAAGAGAAAATTAATTCAGAAGCACCTCAAGGCACCAGTTATGGATTCTCGTAAAGTCAAATATATTTACTTATAGTTGTACAGATAGATTTAAGTCTGTAATCAAGGTTTGAAGGAGTTGTTGGCCTTCTATTGGCTCCGATGCTTTTTCGAAGGCGTCTCACAGGAGAAATCTATTAGCAAAGTAAATCTAAGTAACGGGTTTAAATGACCTGAACACTGACTGACTCTATGATACAGGAAATTTGCTAGCAAACGCTTCCTAGAATTGGAATTTTTTCAGCCAGCGGTAGTGGAAAAGAATTGCAAGCCTAAGCAATCAGTTTCACAACTTTCTAGTAGAGGTGTGATAAACCATGTGTAGGAGTTTCTCAGAGTTTCAGCTGTTTTCATAATCACATGCTGTTTCGACGTTGTCATCCTTTTTAAATACAGCTGATGCCGAGGAACAATGTTTTCAATTATGTTTGTTTCATCGAAACTTTGATAAAATGCAGAGGAAACGCTAAGGGTGGGGGCTTTCGATACCCGCCATATATGAAATGGCAATGAACTCGATGCTCACACGAGTAATGATCTATTACGTCACTATGGCTCCAACGAAAATCATAGAGGGGAGAGCTTCAACTCCTGTTACGAGTTGTGGATGTTACGACTGTGACGTCATCAGGACGCTATAGAATCTTCACCTTCATCAGACAAGAGTGAGGATTAAATGTTACATTCCGACCACAGACCAAGACATGCTTGGTGTTTATATCCAAAATATGACTGGCGTACTCGGGCAGAAAGCCTCTTCTGTAAAGTAAAGAAAGAAAGGACAACAAATGTTTAAGTCTGAATAGACCAATTGGTAGTGTATGCAATCACCATCAGCAGCCAAAGTCTAGTCGTAAATGTTTTGACTGCGTGTTATTCACGTGCATGAATGAGCATCTGATTGAAAACTTACAGGAGGCGTCCTCCTCCGAACAACGACAGCACGATGGTGTGTGACGAGTTTGTGTTTTCCATGTTGCGGTCGACGAGTAGCGTGGTGAACTCTCCGTACAGCATGATGATTAGCGGCATGCAGAGACCCGTCAGCAGCCCAAAAACCACGCCAACAGCCATCATCAGCAACTCCAGGCACGTCGCGTACCGGAACTACAAAGAATAGCATCATCACCACCACCATCACTACACCGTACAAAGTGCCTCACTCAGGGTGACTCACCAGCTGGTAGTAAGCCACGGATTTGTCCTTGCTCTTGCCATCCTCGACCTTCAATTTGGGAAGAATGTCCCTAGAACAGGAACAGATACTCTTCATTGCCGTGTTTGGAATTACTTGTACAGAATGTAATATTTAAAAAGCCTCTGGGTTAATGGATAGTTTTTTTCATAGAGAAGTTCATTTAATATAAGTGAAAAGTCAACATGTAAAATGCTGGAGAGAGTCAGATGGTGGATCACACACAGAAAGTTACATATATTGGACGAGAAATAAATAAATAAAACAAATGAATGATCAAAAAGAAAGAACACAGGACAAATGAACCACTCACAGTCCCGAAGCTTTGTTGTCGAGTTGATTCCAGTCAGTCTTTCCGTTGAGTTCCGTGCCTCCGTTCATCTTCCCCGGTTCCGGATCCTTCATCTCGATCTCTGGTGGCGAAAATAAAAACTTTAATTCAGAAAACTCAAGCATACTTCCATTAAGAAGGTGACTAAAAGGAAGCAACAGACACGAAGGAGAACAAATATGTCAGCAAAAGACTTGGGCTAAATTGCAGAAAATGCTTACGTAACTTTGACGAGGAAAACGTGGCCTCTTCCAGCCGCTAAATTAATGGAATAATTGCAACGTCGATAATTTGTGACGTCACACGTATAGACGATTGTCTTGTCTACACGATATCACCGTTTATTTATTCACTTATTAATCCCATTCTACCCCCCCCCCCCCTTTGTATGTCTCCGGCTCTGTAACCACCACTTCTACATCGTGTAGAACGAAAATGGTGAAACAGAATATAGTAAAGATCAGTTATAGAAAAACTACTCTTAAACAGAAAGCACAAATTTACAAATCAACCTCCACGTATTTCTGACTATTTAAACTCAACTCCATTGTCAATTTTTTCCTTTCTCTCAATTCTCAAAGTAATAGTTAATTGAGGATCCGCATTGGAATATTTACTTTTCCCTTTAAAATATATAAAATAAGTAGAATAAGGCTCCAACAACTTACGAAGGTGTTATATAGTTTTTTTTAAAAAAATTCCTAAAATGAAGGAAAATAGTCCGATAAAAAAAAGAACTCGCATTATTTTGAAAGATTAATATTCTAAAATTTAAAAACAAAAATCCTCTTAATTTATATATGGTATTGGCCTGCGAGAGCTATTTTCTCGCAGGCAGTACCTGCGAGGGATATTCTCTCGCAGATAGAACCTTATAGGAGAGACACGAAGGAGCCGAGGCTCCTCAGCCTGTTTTAGAGAACTGTATGTTCCGAGGTTACAGACCTTCGGCATACGGTAAGAGTTGTTCGCTGTTCCCATTGGAACAGTCGGCCAGCTGCCTCGTAAACTGGTCGAGGCGCGGAGAAGAGAATGCTCTGACCCCACAGTAAACCCCTCTACCGCTATCGGAAGGGCGTGGGACAAGTACCAAATGCCCGACCTACCTGATGCAGGTTTTTCTAGGGTTTTCCCTGCATTACTTTTAGGCGAATGCCGGGTAGGATCCTTAAACTATAGCCCGGGGGCCCCAGTTAACCATTGGCTACCTTCCTCTACCCTTCCGCATCCCCCCTTTCAGACCCCTTCCTATGCTATTAAAGGGGAGTTGCCACCAGTGGATTACCATCATGTAGCCTGTTACCCTAAAAAAAGCTCTTAATTTAAGTCGTATACAATGATTGCAACATAATTAATCTACCGACTGCAGTATGGATTTTGCACCCAGTCTCCAACATAGTTTTCATTTTAATTATACGACTTGAACATTGTAACTCAATGTTGGAGTTATTTTTTTCTGTTACCGATTTGATTTAGTCTTCGGTTTCAGTTGGAAAAGTAGCCTTGAAATATTCTTTCTTTCTGTAATTATCATAATCTTGATGTGCGATAGTCGTAAATAATACCGGCAGTGACTTAATCGTTGTTTTGCTTATCAGTCTTGCCTGACATTGCGACAGCGTCCAGTATTCGTTAATAATATTATTCGTCAGTCTATCGAAAAGAAAAATTCAATCTCTTTACTATTATTTATCTCTAATAATTTTTATATAACGGACTGAAGAGAATCAAAGGGAAGAAACGTTAGGATGTATTTTAGTTAATATAAGGCTATGTCACTTTTAATGTTTATAAATAAATATTCTGACTGTTTACCAATTACTACTAATTTGAAAAAAAAAATACATTCACAAGGTTGAATTGAGGATTATTTTCATTTTCGTCTTGTTTAAAAATTGCCACGTGTTGGCAGTTTTCCTCGTAATCTGCTTCACTTGCCAGACTCTCTTCAATCCTCGCGATCGCCTTGAGGATGCTGGATTTTCAGCGCCCATTGTCTCTCTCTCTTATCTCCGGGATTAAGATATTTTTACGACCATAACGACACATTACCTCTGCTGTTGGCATTCTTCTCCTTCTCTTTGCTCACAGTGACTCAGCGACTACGCGCAATTTGGCAAACGACTCTGAACTTATCAGAAACATAAGTTAGATAATTTAGACACGGGTTTTTACTGAAAAAAAAAACTTGAAAAAAGTGCGTACAAGGATATGCAAAATTGTTTCTACATGTTGCTGAATGTTTTGACTTGAAAATATTTTTAATTCCGTATCCCGATAATAATTTAAGTAATGAAGAAAAAAAGATAGCCAATACAGACAAAAACAAGGTAGTGAATAATAAAGGTAGCCAATACAGACAAAAAAAGGGTAATATAAATACCACTCAACGTTTCTGGGATCCGTGTCCTTTTCAGCAGGTGCTAAGAAACACAACTGCACTGGTCAATTGACAACACTGTCTGTATTGGCTATCGTTCTTATTCATTATTTTCTATCAGACGTAATTTTTTTCATTTTTTTTTAAAAAAAAGGGTAATATAAATACCACACAACGTTTCTGGGATCCTTGTCCCTTTTCGTCAGGTGGTAAGAAGAGCCTAGAGCGTCACAACTGCACTGGTCTGTTGACAACACTTAAAGGCCTTGTCTGTACTGGCTATTTTTTATTCATTATTTTCTTTGAGACGTAATTTTTTAATTTTTTTTTAAAAAAAACGGTATTGTAAATACCACACAACGTTTCTGGGATCCGTGTCCTTTTCAGCAGGTGCTAAGAAGAGCCTAGAGAAACACAACTGCACTGGTCAGTTGACAACACTGTCTGTATTTTATTAATTATTTTTAATCAGACGTAAATCATTTCACTTTGTAATTTAATTAAGTTTAGAAATTATTTAAATTAATTATCCATGTCTTTGAGAATGAACCCGTGTACCGCAGTTTATTACTAAATAGTTTATTATAATTTATGTCGCCTGAGGCAGCGAGTCTACCCTTAAACTTAGTATACTGTAATTTTTTTTGAGGGGGGGGGGGTTGTAGACAGGCTTTGTATAGGGTAATCCACAATAGTGGCAACTCCCCTCTTATCGCATAAGAAAGGGGGGATGCGGAAGGGTGGACGAATGGTTAACTAGGGTTCCCGGGTTATAGTTTAAGGATCCTACCCGGCATTCGCCTAAAAGTAATGCAGGACAAACCCTATAAAAACCTGCATCACGTAGGTCGGGCATTTGGTGCTTGTCCCACGCGCTTCTAACGTCGGGAGAGGGGTTTGCTGTGGGGTCGCAGCTTCCCCCTCGCCATGCCTTGGTCAGTTTAGGAGGCAGCTGGCCGACTATTCCAATAGGAATAGCGGACAACTCTTACCGTATGCCCAAGGTCTGTGACCCCGGAACATACACCTCTCAAAACAGACCGAGTTGAGCGCCACTTGAATTATACTGATCTTTTACTTAATTTAACTTTCCGAAGTGAACATGGTAGCTTCAACGCGTACCTGACGCGTTTCATCCTTGGCGTAAACGACGAGAAATGCGACTGTGGAATGGACGCTAAAGATGACGTCATGCATTTAATCGCGGAATGGCCAAAGTACGAGATGCAACGACTACAACAGCCTAGGCGAGGACGACGACGGCGGAAACATCATTAAGTTTAATAGAGGAATCATTTAACTCGCTTCTGTAATAAGCTGGCGATAATAATGTAAAACTGAAGACAATTATCTCCCTGGTGTATAAATACCACGTATAATTTAATACATCAGCAGATCCTATCGGCACCATCAATTTTATGAGCATTATAATGATGAAAATCATCTGACATTTATAAAATAATAAATAAATAAATGACGGCATTGAGTCAGAAAATTGTTTATTAACAAAAAAATAAATGTTCTGACGTTTCGTCCTTATTTTAGGACTTCTTCAAATTTAGTAATTTCGCCTATAAATCCAATTTTTTTGTATGATTTATATATGAAATTACTAAACCTGAAGAGATCCTAAAACAAGGACGAAACGTCGCTATATTTAATTATTTGTAAATAAACAATTTTCTGACGTTTATTTATTTATAATAATGAGCATTGAACGCGAAGTAAAATTGTTGAACGCAGCAATTGTTCAGTTAAGAAGATGGTTGACGTCTCGAAGAGGTTGAAGACATGTTTCATATTTCATTAGTTGCATTTTATGAAATCAAAGTAAATTGTCCAATTGTATTTGAAGTGTGTGTCCGACTTCATGAGTTATAATAATGATTTTTTTGTCTGTGTAGTAAAATGATGATTTAACTGACTAATTCCAATTGAATTATAATCGAAACAATTCCTATCCGTTAACGTACGTGGATTTTCATATTCGCGGAGAAATGAGAGTAACAATATCCGTATTTACCTTTGACCTTTTCCGAGTAACGGCTTACATGAATTTTACTACATTGTAATATTAGACTTGTTACGATTTCGTGGAACCCAATCCTCGATTATGAAAGGTCTTTTTGCTATTTTAACGTAGGTCACACCATATTCTGAGATTACAGTCTATGGTTGTTTTTTTTGCAGTTGGTAATGAGAGAAATGTTGCTTTGAAAAACTTAGCTTCAAACCTTATCATCGTTATTTCGATGATATTTTTGTCTTACAAATGAAATATTTTATCTGTTCAAAAGCAAAAATCATTTACAATTTACTCATGAGTGCGAACAGAATAATTCTGTAAGTTTTTTAGAGGTCATAGTCTACATTTTTATTGGTACTATAAATAATTTATGATTTCTGATCATCCTGTTGCTCAGAAACGAGCAATAGTACACAATTTAATAGACAAAGGTTTTTTTTATTACCTGACATTTTGAAAATCTTAATTTTAGGTCAATCTGAGTTGTATATTATTTTATCTGAATATATTCAATAATTAAGTTTAATTCTGCTTTATTATGCTTTTTATTAAAACCACAAAGAAGCTTTCGACGGTAATCCGTCACAGTCATCTGAAAGATACAGCATTCTAACATTGCAACATAAATAAAGAAGGATATAATTCGAATTTTGCGTATATAAATACCTGTTTTAATTTATAATAGATAACGTGGATTTCCTGCACGAACATAGGTCAAGATACAAACTGGAAGGTAGCTATATACAGCATCACGGAGGATGAATGTGAGCCAGGATCTTGTATGCTGATAAAATGAAAGTGTCTTTAATATTCATGTATAAATTTTACGTCTTCTCTTTTAGTATTATAACGTGATTCATATAATGATTCCACATATTGTATTTTATACTTGACTTTTTAAAATATAATAAATTATTATTTTGAATGCAGTGAATGTAAACAATATATAAATTATATGAAGCAGTTGCAACTATACGAGGTGTGGAATGAAATGTGATGTGATAATTTGAATAATTGACTCATATTCTTTTTTAAAAAAAATGTAAAACAAGTCGTTGAAATAAGGATTAAAAAGCAATTTGGTGAAGGTTGGCAATACTGAGTGTTGAACGTCAGTACACACAAACGCTTATTACGTGATGAGGGTTGCAGGACCAATACAATTTATATCCGTATCGTTACTAGTAAAGTTTATTGATTTATTTTGTTAACGTGTGAATGTTGTATCTTTCAGGAGGCCATGACGGATTACCGTCCAAAACTCCTGTGTATCACTTGGTTGTTTAAAAAAACACGCAATAAACAGTCGATTGGTCTTGGCTATTGAATATATTTAATCTTAGCTTTATTAAAATTATCTTAATGGCAAACCACTATCATATTGATTTTTTTCTATAAATATTGTAGTAATTGGTAATTAAGGCATTGTTCTAATTGAAAAGTTGAATTGTAGAGGACTCATTATTGGTGGATATGGCGGACGCCGCAACAAACCGGCAATGCAAAAAAAAGTATTGTTGATCGGTCGAGAAGGTTTTACGCGCTCAAAATTTACGAGACGAAGGAACAGTTGGGCAACGGACAGCAAGTAGAACAGAGTAAAAGAACGAACAGTTGGGCAGTAAACGGCGAGATGTATAGATTAAAATTCTAATTCACGAAAACTTGAACAATCTTTGTCAGTCAGCAGTAAAGACTGAAAGGTCTAATTTAAAGAACGAGAAAGTGTTCCAGTACGCTGTTATATCAAAAATGCAGAAACTGAACTAGTCTTCAGTCAACAGACAAAACCAATGAGGTGCATTTTCAACAAAAATCCACGAGATCTACAAATCCAGGTTGCAGTAAATCATCGAGAATCGACAAAGTTATTTTAAACCAACTAACAAACTACGCTAATTAGAGCCTGTGAACATTTAGAGTCTGTGAGTACTTAGAATCTGTGATATCCCCAAAATTGTGCACGAAAAGTTAAAATGAGACCTGGGCTGCCGTAAGTAGAAAGAAAACTTTAAAATCATTGTAAACCACGTTTAAAAGATAAACGTCAGATCGTTCTTTAATTATCGATAAAATGAGATCTTTAATTATTCAGATCATTCTTTATTTCTTGATAAAAATTGAAATTGTTTAAATTCAATCTTCGGTATTATTTCTTCAGCAACAAATTTCGTCTATGTTCAGATGCATTGATTCCCATATAAAGTAAATGTAATTTTTGTGATTTTGATTATATAAAATCTGCCATTATCAAACCCAGTTCAAGACCCTGAGATCCCAAATATTTTATAATTGTTTTAAAATTGTTAATAAATCTTGTTTAATAGTTTTCACGTAATAGTTCTTTTCATTTAAAAACGCCACATTGTTCATATCATGAATTATTGTCAAAAGATGCAAGCTATCAATATAAATTATTACAATATATTAGCATTAGATCATCTAAGATTAATCTCAGAGCCAACCGCAACGAAGTTATAAAGAATAATACATTTAATGATTTTATTTTTTAACCAAACTTTTTTTACCGATATAATACGTATATTTAAAAGGTTCCATCTTTTTGTTATTTATAAAATAAATTTTTCTTATGAATACTACCAATGTAGTTTATAAAAATGATCGTTCCGATTCTAGTTCATGTTACATCGGACAAATCAAGTGGACATTTATTACGAGGACATAAATCTAATATCAAAGTTAAACACAGTCCGATTACTAAACACTTTTATAAATATAATCCCAAAATTTATTTTTAAAACGCCACTACATTAGCCAGAGAATCTCATTACGGAAAAGAACAATTTCAAAAATGCTGTTAATAAAAAAATATTACAAAAGCTGTCAATATTAAACGTGACACCGAAAATAACTTATTTTGTATTTTCGTATATATCCTGGGTTTTATATCGTTTCTTTACTCATCATTCTATGTTCAAATGCTGATAGAGAAAGATTGCGGATTAGCGTCTAAACAATCCAGCTGTGTTTAAATTATTTAAGTAATCGGATATTAAATTAATCTGTAAACCAAGGTCGTATTAATTATATTAGCTAAAGAATTTCTCCGTGATCTAAATTAGCCGCCTGTCCGCAGCTGTTTGTGTTTACAATTTGGAAAATCCCACAGACCGTGGTTTTTGGATTGCATAACAAGGCAGTCAGTTGTTGTATTCCTTTATCAAGGCCTCAGAGACTGATAATGAAATGCGATCACCTGGCTTCCAGCAGCGCCAGATACGAATCTCCGGACCCGGTTTTGCCACAGAACACGGAGTTGAGCTGGCCGCAAATCAGTACAATAAAAATCTAGATGAATTGTCGCGTGTGAAGAAGGAGATATATAGATATGTAGTGACAATGACCTAAATGAGACAATATGTTGTAGAACGTAAGGGAAGAAATAAACGGAAACACAAAACCGTGAACCAAACGATTTGAAACAGTTTCTAATAATGATGAATTAACACAATAAATTATTACAATTATCGCCCAGAGTTTTTAATGTATTTATACACGACATGAGGTAATACTAATCGAAATCAGAGAAATTGTGAAACGAAAGAAGCCGACGTAAAGAAAAATGCATACATTTAAAAAAATGAAATCTAAATGATTGTAGTTTGTTCTTATTTTTAGTCGGAATTTTAGGTTGCGAATTTTACGTCCTCCTTGAGAAGCTGACGTCATCGCCAAGTGACCGACGTGTACGTTCACTAATTCCAGTGGACCATATTCCCATTTGTCATTTTCTCGAGACGAACAGGAAAAAAAAAATATTGTAGACCAAGCTTACGTCAAGGGATGAACAAACAATTTCTTTGGACAATTTTAAGGACAAAATAATGAGGAGAGAAGAAACAAACAGCGCTCCGGCTTGGAAACTCTTATTTTCCTTGATTTATTTCCTCGATTAATGGAGTGTTTTCATATATCAGCATTATTCATATTATCAATTGGGCAGATGAATTGGTCTAGTATTCCTTGAGAATGTTAAATACTTTCCTCACCTGTCGTTTCTTTCCACCATCTAATCTACCGGTAATTTCGCAGTATGTTGAAAAAAAAACCCTTATATTTCTAGGAGGCACCATTTTTGTGTTTGCTTACCTCCTCGTCTTCGAGATGTGCGTCGAGTACGTGTCCTTTCAGTGCCGATGGATTCTGGACGAATCTTTTCTGCGAACGCGAAGCAATTGGAGTCAACTGAAACGCCGACCCGCTCACAGAACTGAAGATAAGGCGCCGTCACGTGACGCGCGGTCTCCCAATCTCTCAATCTGGACGCTCGTACCTTCCCCAATCTCCCCGCCATTCCCCTTCTACGCGACGCAACTCCGCCATATTGTCCCTAACCTTGCTTAGCCGCGTAAAGACAACTTACAACCACTTAATTTATCCCGACTTTGTTTGAGCACTGCCCATTATCATTACATGGTTGAAGAAAATAATCTCTGGCTTCTAACTGGAAGGTGACAAAGTTCCATGGACTTCACCAGAAGATGCCGAACGTGGCCTCATGGCGAGAACATTTTCTTTGACATATTCAACCTACAACCCTTCGGAAATTAAATCCAGGGATATTGGAAAAAATAAGTAATGCTGACAGTCTGATTGAATCTCTTCAATGTCATTCTCCATTTTAGATTCAGGGATTCACAGACATTGTGAACTGTGTTTTATTGTCGTGATTGTTCACGAATATTAGCAATTATTAAGCAACTCAAACGTGTATTAAAGCCAAATATTCGAACGTCCTGATGGCTTTAGGTTTCTTCTAAAGTCTCACCGTATCCATAACCCAGGAGATTCGGAACCACTCTTCTGTATTAGCAGCAGATGTATTCATTGTAACCATATCAGAAGTGACGTCATCGTCCATGAGTTCGCCCTGTTGCTCCTGACGCCATCTCAGCTGCAGTTTTCTAACCGCCTTTGATCGAAAAAACTATGTCCATATTCATGTAATTAATTTCATGGATATATAAAAAACAATTTGCAGTTTAATACTGTTATTTTTTATAAATGAGTTTTATAACCCTACTAGCTGGCTGCCCGGGGTTGTCTGAGTATTTATTTATATTAGCCCGGAGAAGGAATTGATTCGACACTAACCTCTTGGTAAACATTTAATCAGAATCTATAGCGCCAGTGTATGTACATTTATCCATTTACGGTCCCCTCCGACCTAACCCCTCAGCATATAACTTCAAATAAACCAGGATGATGACTGACTGTATTGGGGGGATTCTCCTACTAGATAAAATAAAAGTGTCTAAAAATCACGACGAATTAAAACAGTAAAAAAGACTCGCTAACTTGATGAAGTCTTAAAATACTCCTGGTAGCTTAAACGAGCAAAGAAATACAACCTTTAACTAAATAGAGACCAAAATATAGCCAGTACCGTAAGAAAAAAAGTAACGGTAACTTAAGAGGGTCAAAAATACTTCGGATAATCTTTTGTAAACATAAAATTTCATTAAGCACCGTGGTTAATGCGAGAATTAAACTCAGCGACTCCTATAACCCCGGATTTGACAATAATATCGCTGTATAACAATGGATATGTCACCTATCTCGGTTGTTTCGGGTTATTATTTTATGTATCGCGCCTACACTCCCACCCTTAGTGGAGCTGACTTCACATGCTGTAAGGTGCTGAAATTATATACTAAAAACATCTGTATAGAACTATTAATCACATAGCGCTCGAAAATTAATTAATAGGTGGTAATATCGGCTGTTTCAGCATTTTTTCCCTCGTTTACTCCTTGGGAGTGACTAACGCTTCGAAAGGCCGACAGAAACCTTTGCGGAAGTACACACAGCAACTCACCAAAGTTTCATCGCAATAGGATTAATGGTTTAGGAGCGCATAGGGGACACACTGACAGACATTTATATATATATATATATATAGATTGTTGACTCATTGTTTTATTAACAAAGGTCAACTTGATTTTTTTATTACCTCACTAAAGGACGATGGAAAACAGACAGTGAATAAGAATATTAGCTTGATAGGGGAAAAATATTTCATTATTCGAATGAAGAAGGAAGAGATTCTCTCTGCTGTATTTCCTGCAGTTTCCAACATATAATTACTTACTGTTTCTCCAAGTAAATAACGAAAACAATTTTAATCTCGCTGGGTTATTTTTTGTAAAAGGAAAATTATCTACAAAGTATGTTTTTCTTTTTTTTAATTTTCCCTGTTATCTTCTTCATATTTTAAGTTTATTTTTAAAAGAAATCAGAGCATAACCAGCTCCAATATCAACAATGGTGATAATATGACGATTTGCGGAAGTAAAAGTTGTGACTAAAAACGGGAAAACAAAACAGTGCTGAAGTTGACCAGAGTGATGCAGTTGAGGTCAACTCGTGCCAAACCACCCAGATCATCATCGTTATTATTATTGATATTGGTGGCCTGTTTGTGTTTGCGCTGTTTGTCCTTGAGCCTCCGTTGACTCCAATTTGGCTGCTACCAAGCGCCACTTGCCATACTGTTTCTCTTCCATTTGGGTCTGGGTCATCATCTCCGTCATGACACCGTGGCCAATGTGCCACTGTGATCACGGTCTTCAAGCATTCCTCCAATCGTCTGCTGGATGACCCTAGTCACCGAGCGATGTTGGACTGCATTCCGACCACTGAGGATTCATTTTACCAACAGTGGAAAGAAATGCAGTCTCAGGACAGATACTACGAGCATTTTTCGGTTGAAAACAGATGTTCCGACGAATTTCCTTATATTTCTGGAAAATGATTGCAGTAGCCTCCGGTTTCGGGAACTGTTCTTGCCTCTTTGGTCAGTCATACCTACTTCACGCTTCAGGGACTCACAACAGCGGAAGGTTACGTATTTACTAGAACTTCCTCGTGTTAGCGATATTCACTGGATTGGAATGTGATAATTCGTAAAGAACTAACTCGAAACTGTCGAATCGTCAAATATCGGAATAATTCGGAACAATTCGTACTTATCTCTAAAAGAACTTCTTTTTCTCTTCCTCACATTTCTGTTCATCATGAAACAAGGTATAAGCGTGGGACAAGTGGAATAACTGGTTCAAATCGCTCCATACGCCCCCAACTACGTCACTGTTGCTGTGATAATTGTAACGTTTCCTATCAGTTCGGAATTGTTCGTAGTACCGGGTCTCTACGTGACCATGTTAGAGCTTCACGTTTGTTATTAAAATAAGAAAATCGCAGATGCCTATAAGCGTCATGTTTAATATCTAATCCGTATTATTATTATGAAATCTGCGTTGTATTAAGTACATTACGTGATAAATCAGAAATATTATTAGGATAATTCGTTTCGTCAAACATCGTATAAATTAGTCATGATTTTTACTTGCTTTTACAGCAGTGGACGCTCAATAACAATGGCTGAGGATCATTAGAGAAACACTTGGTGACGTCACGCGGACTTCCGTATATTAGTTACAATTTATGCCGAAACTGTCCTCTGATGATGTAAAATGTTCCGAAGATATCAGGACGTTGCTCTCGGTGTCTCTCCTTTTTGAAAAATTCGTCACCTGTTTGTTATTTATATAATAAAAATCTGGTAATTAAATTATGGTGGTAGTGAATCTGGCAGACACTTTCAACTGTATCAAATTTCATTATTCTGTTTCCAATCTAATAACCAAAGTGAACTTTGCCAGCAAGTGTTTCGTTCATTTTACTGCATCCATATTGGATTTGTTTCTCAACTCCCTCTTTCTCTTGTAGAAGAAGAAATAACTCTAAGAACAGAAGAAAACCTTTCCATTGAAGCCCAGGCTATGAAACTGAGTTCAAGGATCAGGATGGAAAAATCTGGAACGGACCGGGTCTCCATACGGTGCGCGGTGCTCTTACCATCTGATCATTATTTTTAGTTTTATAGCCTTTTGAACTTTGAATTCACACTCGACAGTCGTCCTTCACAGAATGTAAAAAAAATTGTGCCGTGAAGACTGACTTATTAAGTGAGCATGTCTTCAGGTCATTACAATGGACGGAGAAACTAAAAATAGGGATCAGATTGTAAGAGCACCACGCACGGAGGTCGCGGGTTCGATATTTTTCTATTCTGATCCTTTAATCAGTTTCAGAGTTTTAAGCGATGAGTTTCTGTTCCGTGATTTATGTCTTCTTCTACACGAGAAGGGTAGTGGGAAACGAGTTGAGAAACAAACCGAATAGGGGACTCGACTTTGGTGGCTCAGAGATGGTAAGAGCAGCACATAACAAGTGGAGGTCTTCGGTTCCGTTGAAGAGTTTTCCGTACTGATCCTGAAATAATTCCTTTCCGTGACGTCATGAAGGCATGTCCAGAAGGCGTAGAGAGCTGTATTTTTTTTTTATTATTCACAAATTTTATTATAGAAAAATGTCATCTCAGAAGGCAGTTAGAAGCTTTCCGAAATTTCTGGAAACTAAACCACCGATTACGATTTCGGAAACATCACGAAATTAACCATCGACATTTACATTTACCATCGACAGAAGACAATTAATATGCAACAGACATGCGAACAAATAAGAGGAGTATTGAAGATATATGGAGTAAAAATTGTAATGCCAATTAATTAGCACATTAATTGTAAATTTGATAATCTAAATTGTTTGAGAAATATATTCTTACGGCGGTACCGAATACATAACAACAATGTAGCAGAGCATTGTTTCTTTGTCGGAAGAGGCGATGCGCGCTCAAAATTAGGGGACGGTTGTTCAGTTGGCTGGAAGGTTTGGTCAAGTACAGGTCGCATTAAAATATTGAGGAGAGAGTACACATTATGTTTTGGTAGAGTTCAGTCTGCATTTCGGCTCCTCAGCGATCGGGTGGTCGTAAAAGAACTTTTGGAACTTGGAGATTAAACACGTGGCGAGAGACGAGGACGAAAACGAAAGGCGAGAACGAGAATCGAAATAAACTTGCAGGAAAGCATAGACAAAACATTCACACAAGCTGAACTACGAAACCTGCTAAACACAAACAGTTTTTAGTGCACATAGCCGAGCAGAAGTCAACCGAGTAAGGGAGAGACGAAGAGGAGGTTCCTGGTTCCGGATTTTGATCTAAAAAAATACTAATTTCAGAATCAGTGAGTTTTAGTAGAAGCTGTGCAAAAACCCGTCATAGTGCTTCGTAAGTCAAAAGTATCCTGGAATGCTGCCGTGAGTACCAATATAAAATAAATAATTATGTAAACCTGATTAAAAGATAGACGTCAGATTTCGTTCTCTTCCTTTGATAAAAATTGTTAATTATAATCCATCTTTTTAGTATAATTTCGTCGACAAGTAAATTTCGTCTTTGTTAATTGACGAGTAAATCCTTTTATTGAAATTTGTGTTGATAAAATTTCTAAATAAATGGTTAGCCATTATCAAACCCAGTAATGACCCTGAGATAAATTCTATTTGTAATTATTTGTAATTGTTTCAAACATTGCCACAATAAATTCTTTTGTTTGTAAAGAATAATCTTTCATTCATTTACAAGTCCATTTTATTAATTATTACAATATGTAAAACGAATTTATGCGAAATATTATGGTTCTCCCAGTCTCGTGTGACGTAGGTGATGACGTTTGTATTTCTTGTCGCAATACTGTTAATAAGTAAAACAAAATCGGGAACCAAGGTAAATAGGATTTTACTTGTACATGTACATTTCTGAAACAATCCTCATTTCGGGCCACTCATTTCGTCAAGTTGCGGTAGTTTCCGTCATTTTCTGTATCGAGTCTTATTTCCGATGCTTACGTTTCGTGAAAACGAAATTTCGTCTGAATTCGAGCGACATCGTGTCTTATTATGACACTGCTTCCGGACACTCCGTTAAAATATGTGACGCTTCGGAAATCTGCACCTGAAATTAACCGTAAAGATTCGTAGAAAATCGCTAGTGATCGATACTTCTTCGTTAGTGGATCTAGAGTTCCTGAACGCGTAATATTCAATGTAATCGACAGTTTGTATGAGTGTTAGTAAAAGTGTGAAAAACAACGAGTAATATTTTACTCATAAGTAGCTTTTGATAAGGATTAACCATATCGCATTTCCTGAAATATCGGATAATTGTAGAAACTTTCAAAATAGAAAGTAATAAACGATATGGGACATTCTAAAGTTCAAGAGAAAGTGCAATAAGATAGGCTGTAGTCAGTTTTTCTAACTCGAAGGTGATAGTTGCCTCAGTGCGTGTGTCCACCAGGAAGGAGGTAGGTTTACAAATAAAAACCTCAGGTCAAGGGGAAAAGAAAACAAGTATTTTAATGTCTTTAAAAGGATCAATGCTAAGGGACTCGGAAAGACTCGCCCGAAACATCGCAGAATCTACATGAACTCGAACCGAAATTCCATTACAATAATTCTCTTTAGAAACGTAAAAAATACCGAATAAAAACGCTGGATTTCGTTTTCTGTCTTTATAAAATGAATGTTAGTTTTCGTTTATAAATTACTTCGCCGACTATATGTTTCTTTGAAGAGACTAAAACTACATGCATTTATATACATTTAAATTTATAAAATTAAATTAAAATTCGAAAAAAGACTAAAGACAAGCACATTAAATATGAGTTTTAAATAATGGGTTCCAATATAACTGTGATGAGAAAAAAATATGCAAAAAATTTTTTATATAAGAATTTCAATTGCCTGCAAATTATAAACTCTATGTTGTAAATTAATTATATAAATTACATTTGATTATACAGACACATTGTGATTTAAATCTGTTTAATTGTTAAATTATATGTCGGTATCAGTACGCAGTAAGAACCTTTCCGGAATGTTACGACTCGTCACGAAGATTGGGTTGTCGCGACTCGTTCTCTTGGTTATGGTCTTCAAGCAGACGACGCTCACATCCGCGACGCCGACGCCAAGCGATTGCGGGCCTGGAGTCGTGGGTCTGGCTTCGAGGCCAGACGCCGCGCGCTGCCGTCTCCGTTTGAGCGCCCGTCAGAGGGAACTCCTCCGGAGCAGCGGCGACGTCGCCGCGGCGCTACATGAAGCAATGGAACTGGGGCGAAGAAGCGCAGAGGAAGCTCTGAGTCGCGAGAAAGCCATCGCGGAGACAGGAGGCGTTGCCGTCGTGCAGATGAAGTCTCCCGAATACCATCAGTATCTGATGGAGGCAGCGCCACCGCAGGACACACGTGCAGCTCGGGACGCTCTCGTCGACCAATGCAACGCCACGGCCATCGCACGCACCCTCGCCGAAAGGTACGTTACTCTCATCTATTGTGCGAAGATCCAAAAATATTTAGGAACAATTAGCAAAAATATCGTCGTCTGTCGCTTCATTCAATTTCGATTAATGTCTCTCGTACGGAGAAAATTTCGGAATCTTTTGAGAATCATTCGATTTATTATTTAATTTATGAACGGATTCCGAACACATCTTAATGGGCCATTGGAAACCTCGTTAGATGAGTCGCTTTGTTCAGTTTAGGCCAACTTCTGATCCCTTCGTATATTGCGTCTTTTCTTACATTCCGATAACTTTCGGGAATTTCATTCGTACAGTCCCTTCGAACAGTTTCGGAACGTTCTGTCTGTATCCTTCGTAATACAGATGGTCGATGGAGAGAGTGAGCTGACCTGAAAAGATCTGTTTTGTCAATCTCTAGTTAGGTGACTACTTTACCTTTCGAATCAGGCTTGAAGTTCCCCTGAATGCGTCTGGCGACGTTTTGGTCGCACTTCGGCTGCCCGTGGACGCCGTCAGGTGTCAAGTGACGAAGCCTAACTGCGGCGCTGATACGCGACGCTTCCGAGCTTTGGACGGCTCGTGCAACAACGAGGCCCACCCAGAGTGGGGCGCCGCGGGCACACCCTTCACCAGGCTCACAGCCGCAGTCTTCCATGACGGTGAGTGCGAGCGTCGGCAGCGTGGCAGGAACATGTCCGCGTCTTCATGTGACGTCATCGGGTGTCTCGATGCACAGGAGTCAACGAGGCCAGACGCTCAGTGTCCGGGGAGGCGTTGCCGTCGCCCAGAGCCGTGAGGACGTCGCTGCTGCCCGACGCCGTTGTCGGCGACGACGGGGTCAACTCGCTGTTGACGATGCAGGCGACGCAGCTGCTGGTCCACGACACGGCGCTGTCGGGCAACCAGGTCGGATTCGGTAAGACAGCGCACACACTCCCTCACCCCCACTGACTCGGAAGTGGCACAAACAAGTTTGATATTGCAGACGGGCGAGGCGTGATGTGCTGCTCGCAGGAGGGAAGATTCCTCCCTGATAACCTCACCAGTCAGGCTTGTCTGCCTGTCAGCGTCCCTGAGGACGACGTCGTGTGGGCGCCTCTCCACAAGACCTGCATGAGTGTAGTCCGCTCCGTCAAGACCTTCACCAGTGGTTGCGTCCTGGGACCCGCTCAGACGGTACACCAATTGGTTTCGGGGCCGAGTTCTGTCTCTGTGTTCTGTATATGTCTTAAGACAAAGGTTTACTTTTGCCACTTGAGTCTATAGTTGACCCACAAACAAAATGAGCATAAGACGCTTATTGAGATGTCGCTTTATTCTCTTACTAAAAAGTAACTATTATATGGTCCTTGGCCTCACAGGTGAACGCCGTGAACCACTGGGTAGACCTGTCCGTTGTTTACGGCGTTTCACACGCCGAGTCCGATGCCCTGCGCTCCATGAAGGGTGGCAGACTGTCCGTCGGAGGGCGAGAGGGTTTTCCTGGCAACTCCAGACGCGCTTCCGTGGACTGCGGCGTCGATGATGACGACGCCACGTGTTTCGCAGTGGGCGACATCCGAGGCAACCAGAGCCCGGGGCTCGCGGCGTTGCAGGTGCTCATGTTCCGGCGCCACAACGCCGTCGCAGCGCTCCTGGAGCTACTCAACCCGCACTGGAGCGACGAAAGGCTCTTCCAGGAGGCGAGGCGCGTCCTCGTCGCGCAGTGGCAGCACATCGTCTACCAAGAACTGTTACCAGTTCTCGTAGGTAGGGGTTCTTCATCATTCGTAACAGGTCAAGACTTTCGGTAGATATCGGTAAGTCAATCTCCGCCACCAACAATACTACCGAGATCATTTGGTTATTTTCAATCTAAATTCCAAAAGTCTCATATATGATACCTTGAACCCGAAGTCAGACAGTTTGAAAATCTACCCCAAATTCTTATTTAAGTAAACTCATGATTTCCATTCCTCAGGAGTGGGAATGGCCAGAGACTTCCGACTTACACCCGCTGCCTCGGGCTACTCTTCCGGCTACGACGCACATCTGAACCCTTCCACTACAGCGGACTTCACTTCTGGCGTCTTCCGGGTGCTTCATGGCGCTGTCCCAGGACATCTTCGGTGAGTAGTGGAGTCAGCGACGCTTCCAGTCGCAGCGCATTCACGGTGACCTTTACTCTGCGCAGGCTGGTAAACGAAACCCGCTGCCCTCTGCGGACACTGCGGATAAGCGACTGGTTCGACAGGCCGGAGCTGGTTCCGGAGAACCTGGACGCGTTGCTACGGGGCCTGGCGACGCAAGGCCAGCGTGACATTACGAGTCATAGCAGTGCCGTCGAGGTCAGCGAGGAGTTATTCAGAGAGCGCGACGGCGCCGTGGGGCAGGACCTTGGGGCCTTCGACATCCAGAGGAACCGCGACGCCGGTCTGCCGCCTTACAACACCTATCGGGAAATGGCTGGTCTGCCGAGGGCGCGGACATTCGAGGACTTTCTAGACACGCACGACGCCAACGTGGTGGCGCTGCTGCGGCGCCTCTACCGACACCCGGACGACGTGGACGTTACTGTGGGGGCGGCTCTGGAGCGACCTCTGGAGGGCGGTCTCTTTGGGGCCGTGGCTGTCGCCACTGTCGTGGAGCAGTTCTACCGCTGGAAGTTCGGCGACAGGCACTTCTACGAGTTCCAGAGGGACGAAGGCTTCACGCTAGGTTTTATTCGTTTTCTATACGTTCATATCGAATCGTCACCTCGCTCTTTAGTAATTACGAATATTTATGTGAAACATCGAATTAATTCGGCGGCTAAAATGATTGTTGTGAAACGAAATAAAACCTGTTTATATCCATTTTGTTGCAGACCAACTGAAGGAATTGAAGAAGACTTCTATGGCCAGGTTGCTCTGCGATGGTGGAGACAAAATTCTTCAGATGCAGGCCAACGCCTTCAGGAAAATCAGCAGTCAGTGAGTCTAAGCACTGTTATTTCGCAAAGAGCCTTATATATAGACTATGTTAGTCAATCAGTCACACTCAAACTCCCTAGACAGAAACTCCTGCGTGCCATTAATTGTAAGACAGTAAGTTGCAAGTTTTATACTGCCTAGTAAGGAATTCCAGAGTTAAAGTAATTACAAGTTACGAAGGATGCAGTTACAGCAATAAGGTATCCTTAGTAACAGGTATATTATGAGTCTGGCTTGTTGGCGATGAACAGGTATAAAACAAATTTATTTCACCAATTTCAATAGACAAATCTCTTCATGTCAAGTATATTTATGATAACCTTATTCATAATCACCCAAAGGGTCTATGCATTTCACATAATTTTCAAATTTGATTTTTTGGCTTTCAGGAACCCACTGAAGAAATGCGATGAAATACCCACAGCCAGTCTGTTGCCATGGAAGGAGTTTTCCTAATCTCCGCTGTGATAGTACGAGTCTGTTCTCAAAATCTTGGGTATTAATATTTTTCAAGAACTGTAGATCTATGTCAACTTTACTACATCACTGAAAATTATAAGTGAATCTTACATATTTCTGACTTTTATGAGGTCAAAGTTTACAAACATTTCTTTCAGTCTCTAGATCTATATTTATTCAGGTTTTTTATCTTTGTGTTCATGAATGTGACATATTCCTGCTGTGTGAAATCCTTGCAGTGTCAGTACAGTATGCTCGTGAGTATGGTTGATGCTATAATACATAAATGAACTAATATATGATCACATACTTGATTGTGAATTTTATTTTGATGTGTGTATATGAAAACTCCCCTGAATACAGTCCACACATATTCAGCCTTGTCACAGTATTATACTATGCAGAACCCTCTTGATTTGAACATAAAGTGATTCCACAACCCTTGTAATACTTGCTATCTGTATCCATCATAGCATCTATCAGTAGTATAATAAAAACAGTCTCTTTGTTGATACTCATTAATGTCAAAAGTTTCTGCCCTTATTTAAGTATGATTCTGTTATTGCTCAAAAATTTTCCATCTTGCATTGTTTTCTTGAAAGAGATAGTTGTTGCTGTCTAATGGCTGGCCCACTGGAGTTAGAGTCAAAACCAACAATAAAAATATTTAGAAATTTTGTGTTAATTTCAGTCACAAATTAGTGTATATACAGAAAAGTAGATAATTGTTTCTTTAAGCTGATTATGGTGGTAATAATATAACAACTTTAATATTGATAAATGTAAAATACTTTTAACCTCCAATATCAGAAATATATGAACCATGAGCAAGAGACATTGTATATTAAGTCAGACAATCTTAAACATGAGCTTATGGAATTATATCAATTGTGCTACTCTGTGTTGAGACGATTTATTAAGCAAAGTGATAAAAATCTGATTAACTATAAGCCATACACTTTTCTTTTACATATATAGTTTAGAAATATATTTAGTTGTGTCAACATTTATGGTCTGATAGGACCAAAATAAAGAGAAGCACATAAGAGAAAAAGTATATACATTTTATTCATCAAATATTGAACCGCTGACATACCATGGTGCAAAAACATGCTTCCATGCGTACATAATTATATTTAATATACATGTATTTACATCTATAAACAATAGCCACTTTATGGTCGTAACAAACACAAAAATGAACAAATCATCACAGAGTTCAGTAAGTGTGGAGTGGGAGGCAGAAAGCCTCAATTCGGTTAGATATCACAAGTTCCCAATGGGAACAATTATTTTTGCGTCACTGCCGCCGCTGATGCCTGATGGATGTCACCTGTGGACTGGCTTTACGGGTAACATGAAATGAGTGATTAATAATATTTTATGTAAGGGTATGGTGAAGGACAATAATTTTTAGGTCACAATATTCATGCTATAATGCACCACAGATTTTAGACAATAAAAATATGGCAATAATTTGGAAAATCCCAATTATTTGATTGTTTTAAATTATCTAATATATTTCTGAAAAAGACATTGCCAGGATGGCTGGACAAGAAAAAAATTACAACTGGATAACGATCTTACATGATAAAAAATATTTCCTACAAAAGAATGAGCATGTAAATCCAAGTGGAAGTGATATGTGAACAGACCCTAAAGAGGTAAGTTAAAACAAAGATTGTATACTACAATACTTGGATTAGTAATAAAAGTTATAGAAGAAATAGCAGAATGAAAAACTAGACTGCTCCCTACATATAAAAGACAAGTATTAAAAGAAATGTTTTAATTCATAGTTCAGCATCTTCTGAGAAACATTAACTCAGTCACAAAAAACAAAGGCGTGGTATCCGTAAAGCCAGGCTCCTACACAAGGAGGAATGAGAAGTCTTTAACCTTGAGTGAGGGGACGAGCCTGGGTATAATGTCATTTGTAGATGGATGTGTAGTACTCTTCCTCCAAGTCGTAGAGGTCAGCTGCCATGTCGTCCCTCAGCGTCATGAGCTTCTGGTCACACTCTGCCTGCTTGGTGCGGAAAAGCTTTGAGTTCTGTGTGATGGCCTCATTCACTGAGGGAAAGTCATTCAGGATGAGGTATTGTTTGATGTCTGAGACCAGTTTCATTAGTGACTCACCCGCCCGCACCTAAAAAATGAACAAATCATCAGTCATAAAAAAAATCAGAACACTCCACTTGCAAAATACAAATACAAAACAATTGTTATAAGACAATTAAATAGAATGTCATATCAAAAACTTCCATTTCATTTCATTCTAGAGTAACTTTACTTATTTCTGGTAATTTTTCTTGTTCAAACTAGTGGATACCTGGATTTAACTCAATTAAGTGTCTTTAAAGAAAATAATTGGAGTTTATGGTAATTACAAAGATGCAAGCTAGCATAGAAAAAGAAACGTGTAGAAAATATAGTCTACTTTAATTTATTCCCACATGGAAATATCTACTTATAATTTAAACATTTGGAAAAAGAAAAGAATATTAACCATAAATGCAAAGTTAGCCATGAAACAAACATAATAACGGAACAACTGATATATAATTCTCAATCTTAAAATGAAAAAAAAATTGGGTTTTGTGTGTTGTCAACGGACATGTGATGTTGTCTCTCTCTATAATCTTGTGTTTTTCTGCACCTGAAGAAAGGAACAAGGCTTCCAGAACTGATGTCTGGTATTTATATTATCACTTCTTTTGTATGAATTTATTAATCTCAATCTTCTTATATGAAATACAGCAGCAACTTTAAGGAGTAATTTACTTATTCTGATAATAATAATAATAACAGTAAAATGAGCAACACAACATATCAATTTATTTTCTTATAATAGGGAATAATTTTTTCTACAATACCTTTCACAGTACACATTAACAAGTATAAGTAAACTGAAATTAATCAAGTTTGTCCAATTACAATTTCACGTATTTAGCAGTGTGTTTATTGTTGTTATAAAACTGCTTAATTCTGTGTGAGAATGGACTGGCATTAGTTTAAAATTTGAATCTTCTATTGAGAACGAAATCTTATCACACAAGCCATCTCAAATACTAACTCATATATTTAATATAATTATGTATAAAAGCACAGATGTAAGCAATTATATACTTCAACCTACTCACAATGTTTGCAGCTCTGACATGCATCTCGAAGGTGTCCTGCTCACTCTGGGTCATCTTTGAAAGCTGAGTTTCATTCTCTGCCTTTGACAACTTTATGATTTCTGAAATGTTAGACGTAGTAGGTAATGAATGTAATAAATATTGAATGCATTTGTGAAAACTCAAATGTAAAGACAAGTTATATAGGATGGAATGTATTCTTAATTCGACCTGCATTATAGATTTATGAAAAATGTTGTAATTATATTAGTAAATATTAAGTATAATTGATTTATTTTGTACAACATTTGGATTCATTCAATATTATGGATATGTAATACCGACACTACAACACCATGTTTACAGGAAACGAAGGTCCTTAATACTTTGCCTTAAAATGATTGCTTACCGTCGAAGTTTTCTATCATGGATTTGACGTCTTCTTTGAGACGCGTCGTGTATGACTTGAGCAGAGCTTCTTTACTTTGAGGAAGGCTACGCGTGTGAGACATTTTATGTTGGTATTGGGTTTACTTTTAATAACGTGATTCTTTAAACTAATTGTGAAATGTGCGGAGTTGACATATCCCGAACAAATTCGAATGCAATAACACTCTACCCCAATATTACTGAAGCCGACTGTAGGCAAAGTTTAGCAGAACAAAAACATGTCAAAGAAAAGTAGCCCCAAGCGGCAGAGATAACACTTTCACCCTACACCGTAGGCTCATCTCCACAATATAATATCTTTGTGGTAGAAAATTAAAAGAATTAACCTGCGTCAACTTTATATGATTCAAAATATTTTGGTTAATATTTATATCTTTGAAAGTTATCCTAGAAATATTAATATCACTGATCGAGGAAAATTGAGACATTACAAACAAATGCTCAAGATGATAACATTCTGTTCATGAGAAATAGAAAGAAGCTCAAAAATGGATAAAAACAAACTTGTTTCAAATTAACCATAGAATTGGAAATTAATTAAACTTAGAAAACCGTTAGAGAAAACACCACAGATATTATTCTATTGAAAGAAAGCGAAATTTCTCTTCATAGTCTTGACATGAGTATTTATTTAGTTTCAAATGTCACTTCATTGACTGAATTGCTCGATGGAAATAACTATTAAAGGTTTAATTAATTCGGAAAATCGTATAAGACAGTTGATATTCAATGTCAAATATAAGTAAACTTATGAGCCACGAAAAAAATGCAAAATTTAGAGGTACCTTCCAATTGTTTTCTCATCAACGTTCCAAAAGAAAAGTATTACGGATATAAATTGCACGATTTTTTAAATAACATATCATTCGTTAAGAGATGTATAGTAATAGATGATAATCGCACTGAAATGTATTAATAACGGCGTACGATCTATTTGGGGGTGAGGGGGGAAGATACCAACCATACAGTGCAATTGTCCAACGAATTGAAATTAAGAAGGATTGACACAAATTTATGGGTATGAAAAATCGGGATGAGCTCAATGTTATCCAAAGAGCTTCTCATACTCGCTAAGAAAACAGTTTGAAGTGTAATGATACCTTTTGTCCTGGCGTAAGCCGCATGTAGAGGAAAAAAACATTATCAGACGACACAAATGGAAGCGATGAGCTACAAATAAATGAGACGGAAGTACCATGGGACAAGTTGTGGTCGGAGAGGGGAAGATGCCCAATATTTCAGTTTTAAAATTTATTTTATTACAGTATATAAGTTTCAAATACGAAGACTTAAGTTTCCAGTATGTGTAAAGAAGTAAAACGCAAATATAAACAGTTGTCGATTCAAAGAGATGCAGAGTGAAATCTTCCTAAAGATGATAAAATGAAGCAAAGAAAAAAAATCGAATACAAATTGTAGATCATCAGTGATATTCAAAATTGTTATGATCAAGCATTCATATTAAAAAAACGTAGTAATTTTTGTGTCTTAATAAAGTGAGTGATAAATCGATCATGTCTATCGATTCACTTCTGCGATAATATTTGATATTATTGTTTATTGATGACATGTGGTCACTTTTTCAGATCCTTTATCACGCTGTGACTCTGGTCCAATTTGGTAAAATCTGTGTTCGTCTCAACGAGTCGCTGTCCTTTTCTTTGCCCCCTTTCCTCGTCTTTGTCTGTGTCCCTGGACCCTGGGTGGAGGTCCCGGCTATTTCGGGCAGCATCGATCCCGCCATTAAGGGAGAGCAACAGCTCTTGGCAGCTCGGCAGTCGCTACACACTCACACATCTACGGGTAATTATCCCATGTCTTGTTCCCTGCCCCCGTCCCTCTGGCACGAGTGGAAAAACTGCAACTACGTCACCCTCAAAGTTGGTTTACGTCACGACGCGTAATTTATATGCGCGTCACAAATTGCACAAATAGCTACAATGGTGCCGACACCAATGACGTCATAAGATAACGAACGGACCTTACGATATCAAAAATTTTGTTTATGTCGTGTTCAATAATCGTCATCGTAGCGTCAGTAAACATCGTGGGTCGGCTTGCGAAGTGAAAGGTAGTTCAAAAAAAAAATTACACTAAAACTTAAAACAAGGATTAACTTTCACAGGAAACGTGGAAATCATATAAAAATGTAGAAACCACCACTTCTGCCTGATTTAATATATTTGGGGAATTCCGACGGTGCAGAATCTCATATTTTAACAGCTGATACTCCATTATTATTAGTCTCGAGATTTGTACATTAATCAGCAGTTATACAAATACAAATAGACTAACAGTAAATAGGGGTGTATTTTTCACATTCATAACATTTATATATTCGTATTTCCGTTTACGTGTGATCATTTTGAGACGATATCAGGGATTCATTTAAATAATATATATATGTATATAATTAGTATGGAACTATGCCTTGAGAAAATCATTGGGTAATTAAGAAAACAAAAGGACGGGATAAAACCTTCAACTATTATTTGTAATAGAATACAAGACAGAAGGGGAAGGAAGACTGAAGGAATTTTGTCAAAACCATAAATCCAGTGGACTTTTGAAAGGAAAATAGAGATTTTATTGTCGGAAATGGGTTATATTTAATTTTTTGAAACTATCACTGTTGTACCTTTGGAGTTTTCTATACACTTTCAGAAATACACGTGTGCGACATACAATGCCGAGTCAAATATTATACATAGATCAAGCCTCTTACCGTATTCCTTTGATGTTTGGGAGAGGCCGGTGTCATCGCGATCGGGTTACTTGATTAATTTACTCCAGTGATTTTAGTTTGTGTTTACAAGCCGAAAAGCGCTTTAATATGTTTACTACTTGAGACTCTAGACGTCTAGTGGCATGGACATTATTTGTTTTTTATTCTTACTAGAATATGACGTCATGAAAATCCCTTAATCTAACGATAACCATTCTGATATCTTACTGGAATATAGACACGTTCAGTAAATTCAAGCTTAGCGTCAAAGAACCATCGGGGTGGTTAGAAAGATACTTTCTTAAAATGTGTAGCAATTTTTGAGTACGTCACCTACTTTGTGCTGTGTCGTTTCTCGCGGATCTTGCGTTTTAGCGTCACCTGACGAAAGGATCAAGGTTTGCAGAAACGTTGTGTGGTATTTATTTCTTGTAGCACTTTTTTTTGTATGTTAAATGGCTACTTCGTCATCTGCCAAATATTGATAATATATAAATAAATTTTGAATACCTTCAGTGCAGACAGAGTGTGTGTTTGAAACTTTATTAAAAATTTATTTCTGTAATATCATTATTTGGCATATAGTAAAGGAGTAAGTTGGCATTGTATAAAAGTTATTTAGAATACTCAAATTATTCCAATGTACTCCTGATGACGTCCTAAATTAATTATATTTTTATCATTTGTTCATAGAGCATTAATATTTTTCTGAGTTGTGACCAATTTATTTATTTATTTTAAAATCCGAAAAAAATATTTCGCCGATATTGAATGAAGAAGGATAATCGTTCAGAGAAACGCAACTGTTAATTTTTTTTTCTAGTGAAGATATCGCCAATCAGATTCTTTCTTGGATAGTTTTCGTCTGAATGTCAGAATAATTCTACAAAAATGGAATTACAAAAAAGAAAAATACATCCGATATATCAGAATTATCTGGCTCGTTCTTCCTTTACAGTTTACATTAACTATCCCACGTGTTACTCAGAAATATATATATCAACTAGCTGGGTGGCCGGCGTTGCCCGAGATGTCATTTATCAATAACCCCCGATATGACTCCAATTTCGGCTGCTTTTGCGCAATTTTTATGTAACGCTGCTCGAACCCTAATCATTATAATTAACTCTGAAAAATATTTCTTCAACGCAAATATCTGCCGTGTTTGCATGTTCCAAAATTTGCACCCCGCTACCCCTGCATCTGAGGGGTAAATGCCAATTTGAATGTCGTAACTAAACACAGTGACTTCCATAACCTTTGATTTGACTCTAATCTCGGTTGTATTCGCGTTATTTTACTGTAAAACCCGAAGGGTGTCCTTTTCACAGGGCGTAGGGGATGAAAATTGTATTCAGATAACATTGGTAGAAACACTATCAATATCTTTGACCCCTAAAAATATTTATCCGACTCAAATATCGGCTGTTTTAGTATGTTTAAATATTTCCACCCCCGCTTCTGGGGGTGGAAGACGCGTCTCACCCCGACAGTGTTTGTTTCCTGGTCGCAAATAACACGTGTACAAAATTTGGTGAAAATTGCTCGACTGGTGTAGATTTGTATTTTATTTAGAAAACGTTTGTATGGGAAATAGAAAAGGGCTGTTTTTAGGGTTTTCCCGGAAATTATTCGATTTTTTCTCGCCTTTTAAACCTTCCCTGGACCTCCACAAACATTTCAAGACTAAGATAAGATAAATCCGTTCAGTCGTTCTCGAGTTTTAGTGAGACTAACGAACAGTAATTCATTTTTATATATATATAGATAGATTACAGTGGGACGTGACGTCATTATTATAGGTTAAGTAACGTGAAGGAATTATACTTCAACATTTATAGTTTGAATCAATTTGGATTTGCGACAGATAAATTTAAACGGAATATTTCGAATTTTGCGAATGGCAAATTGGTTCTGATTTAAAAATGAATTACAACATTTATTCCCGTTTTCTTGTTCGTTCTGAACAGAGCTCGGTCATGACTCTTACTACTCAATGAAGCCGCGTCTTTCGATTTGTCCCAAGGAACACCAAATACACTAATTTTCAGATTCGTGGTTACGGGGCGTATGACGTCATCATTGATCACGTAAGTAAGGTTACGATTCCACAGTTGAATCTTAATTTTTGTCTCCAAGTTCTCCAAAAGTAGTGGCAGAAATACGGATGTTTTCATTACTTTTAAGTTGGAGGCGGAAAAAAAATGTTCTCAGGTTAACTCTGGAGAAAAGCACG
Organism: Zhengitettix transpicula; assembly: GCA_037074705.1. Taxonomy (NCBI): domain Eukaryota; kingdom Metazoa; phylum Arthropoda; class Insecta; order Orthoptera; family Tetrigidae; genus Zhengitettix; species Zhengitettix transpicula. Next base: position 74,840,184 of record CM073593.1, read on the forward strand.
AAAGATGAGAGGGAGAGAGAATGCTGACAGGATGAGAGACCTGTTGCTGCAGCGGATCACATGACGGCAGCAGATGGTGACAAATCACCCTAAAGTGGAGGTGAAGGGAGGATAGAAAAACCCAACACACGTTGTCTGCGGTGATTTACGCTATATGAAAACTTGTAGGAAGAGAGTGTCAGAGAAGACTCAAAGTCTCGTAAACAATTAGGCAAAATCATGAAACAAAAACCCTCGATCAATAAAATAAATTACACTTCAGCTTTAGCTTCACGTCCCAGAGAATAATAATATTCTAAGTGGTTAAGCTTTGGGAAAATTATGACGTCATAGCAGCAAAAAATTTAAAATAAAACATGTTTGTTTCAGCGAGAAAAAGATCCATTTAAAAGAAAGGAAAAATATACGTAACTGACGAAACTTATTTAATTTTTTGTTTCGGTATAATTTTTGAGATTGTTCGATGAAAAGTGCTTGGTATAAATCTTGAAAATCACCTGTAGTTTTATTCTCCGTGAATCTATTTCTTCATCAATTTTCCTAAAAAAATCTATTTTTGCAATTCGTGATCAATTAAAATATTTTGGAGCTCTTTATCAAAATCGCTCTGTGATTGGCTGCAAGCCTTGTGACGGCACATGCCATTAAATATTGTGTGAAGTTCAAGCGTTTTTCTGCAAGACCTGTGGCAGTTAATTTCTTATTTTGCGGTATTTTTATTATTGATATAGATTAAATTGATTCTAACAAGGTGCTTATTTTCTCTTTTTTGTATAATAGAGAGAAATCTGCCCAAAATAGTCGCAATTATGGTTGGACTAGTTTTCAAAGTTAACCTAAATTTTAATGCTGCGTAACTGCTAAGAACTGACATGTAAGTGTAATTATATATGTTTATAAGCTTCATTGTGAAGTAAGTGATTTATAAATAACTTACTTTAAATAATGTTCTATTTAATCTAATTTTTCTAAACATAGATATATATATATATATATATATTGTAATGCCAATTAATTAACACATTAATTGTAAATTTGATAATCTAAATTGTTAGAGAAACATATTCTTGACGGCGGTACCGAACACAAAACAACAATGTAGCAGAGCATTGTTTCTTTGTCGGAAGAAGCACTGCGCGCTCAAAATTTAGGAGACGGTTGTTCAGTTGGCTGGAAGGTTTGATCAAGTACAGGTCGCATTAAAATATTGAGGAGAGAGTACACATTAAGTTACGGTAGAGTTCAGTCTGCATTTCGGCTCCTCAGCGATCGGGTGGTCGTAAAAGAACTTTTGGAAATTGGAGATTAAACACGTGGCGAGAGACGAGGACGAAAACGAAAGGCGAGAACGAGAATCGAAACGAGCTTGCAGGAAAGCATGGACAAAACATTCATTTGAGCAGAACTACGAAACCTGCTAAGCACAGACAGTTTTGGTGAACATAACCAGGCAGAGAAGTAGCAGGAGTCAACCAAGTGAGGAGAGACGAAGAGGAGGTTCCTGGTTTCTGATTTTGATCTAAAAATACTAATTTTAGAATCAGTGAGTTTTAGTAGAAGCTGTGCAAAAACCCGTCATAGTGCTTCGTAAGTCAAAAGTATCCTGGAATGCTGCCGTGAGTACCAATATAAAACAATTAATTATGTATACCGGATTAAAAGATAGACGTCAGATTTCGTTCTCTTCCTTTGATAAAATTTGTTAATTAGAGTCCATCTTTTTAGTATAATTTCGTCGACAAGTAAATTTTCGTACATAGTGGTAACGCGCAACATTTATAAGCCATTTCTTCTAGGCAAACGTGATGAACATGTCGACGTCGGTCGTTTTACAGGCACGTGAGATCATAAAAGATGCCTCTGAGTCTAGGCACTGTTTTGGCCGTCTTATTCTTTCCATTTTAACGTTGTCGTGAAATTCCGTTGCAATCAGTACAAAGTAAAAACCCGATATGGTTTCCAAAATTAGTCGAATAGTCTAATGGTGTAGTGATGGCGTCACGTCGCTGCAAATAATTGGGAGAAGGGGTTGGGAATTGACACGGCCTGTACCAAGGAAAATAAAAGCTCAGGTAAACGTCATCGGTTTCCAAAATTTTTCAATTTCCTCAGTTTTTTACCGCGAGAGTTTTTCACTTGGTTTAGAAATCAATCACAAGAGCGGCCGGTGATTTCAGGTGCAAGCTGAAGCGGAATGACCCCGACGTCTGGACGTCAGTCGGTTGATAGTGTTGGAGATGTTTACTTTCCAGGTTGAACGACGGACGCGGATCGATCGTAAGGAAACGCCACCGCCGCCGATGACGTCGTGATTACGTATGCAGCCCGCGTAGTCCTAATCACATCAGCTCAGCTCAGCCCCGGGAAATATCAAACCAGCAGGAGTTTCCCAGGAGCAGCAGCAGCAGCAGCGGGATTTACCTCCACTCTCGAGTCTTAACACAGCGGAATTCAACTTAGTGTTAACTTCACAATTCAGGTGCGACATCACGGTTAGAAAACAGACATTCAAGTTTGAGCGCCGTATTAAGATGATCTAGATTACAAATAATCCAATAGCTTCCCTTATTTTTTGTCACAGGGATAATATAAAGATAGTAGAGAGTAAATGAGTTTATTATCAGTTTTGAGTGTTACAGTAATATGAAAAACAAATTATGGAGGCATGGGAGGAATATCTACCAATAAAATCCTTGAAAGATTGACATTAATAGCTGTGGATCCTTGCTGGTGATTCTCTATGAAGTAGGTTCTGTAGACCTCGTGTGAAGGAATAATGCAGTCAGTAGCCATGAGCTTGTACTTCCGAGAAGATTTGGCATTAAGCTCGATAACCGCTTAAAATTATTGATCTGCGATATTCTGTCAGTTTCAGTTCCGAAACCCTGATAACTTTTCAATTTAATACGCAAATATCATTCACCAATAATCGTTTTTTATCAAAAATATTATGTACTATATCTTAATTTAATCCGAACGACTGGTGGAACATGGCAATGGCCCTCTGGTCCTCCAAAAATAGCCTGACTTCGATGTTTGTGGATCTTTCCTCTCATAGTGGTTGATGTTAACAATGTGAGGGCTTAAGATACCGATGATGACTATCGTTGGTTAGTATCCAAAGTGAATGAGAGCGGCGAGGCACGTCTGGAAGGCAGCGTTGTAGTCCAGTCCCACTTCAGTGTGCTGCCAGTCTCCGCGGCTGTCGGAGAACTGGTCGTTCTGGTCAGGGCCACCCACCATGGCGCCGTACAACACGTGGGCGTTGGGCTGGTCACCGTTGTACGTGTTCCAATCGCAGGTGGCCGGCGCGTCTGGGCACGAACTGTTTCGAAGACAAAGGCTCAATCAGACAGAAATGGATGAAAGTTCAGACTTTCTCAGGGTTTGGGAAAGATTTATTGGTTCCATAGATTGAACCAAAGCACTTTCGAAACAACATAGTCTCAGATTGAAGAAATTGTGAAACTGGAAACAAATTGAGTCAGGTTATGAAATGACGTCTTGGACAAAAAAACTGTGATGTGATGGGGTCGAAATAAATTATTATACAAACCTAACAACCCAATAAATTTGAATATCATTTCAAAAACTATTTTCATGATGAGGATTTGTGTAGTGACATGGATTACGAGATCGAACGTTATATGGGGAATTAAGGCAAATTAAAGAAGAATTATTCTCGATCGGAAGTAACGCGAATGTTAAGAATGACAGAGGTTAAACATTTTTAGTGGATTGTGTCGGTAATCTCACTGAATTTATGGCTCAAAAATTGCATTTTTGGTGAATCGGATATCTGAGACGAACAAAGTTGACTAAATAAATTGACGTAATCTTTTTTTTTTTTTTTTTTAGGGCAACAGGCTACATGAGGGTGATCCACATTGGGCAACTCCCCTTTAATAGCATAGGAAGGGATTAGAAAGGGGGGATGCGGAAGGGTAGAGGAAGGTAGCCAAGGGTTAACTAGGGCCCCCGGGCTATGGTTTAAGGATCCTACCCGGCATTCGCCTAAAGAAATGCAGGGAAAACCCTAGAAAAACCTGCATCGGGTAGGTCGGGCATTGGGTACTTGTCCCACGCCCTTCCGATAGCGGGAGAGGAGTTTGCTGTGGGGACGCAGCATTCCCTTCTCCGTGCCTCGACCAGTTTAGGAGGCAGCTGGCCGAGCCGAAGATCCTGAGGTTTTTAAGCATATATATATATAATTGTGCGTGCGAGTGAAGTCGACATCTCAGAGAATCATTTCATCAGTGATTTGTATTGGAGTGTGAAATTAGAGCGATAAATAGTTTTTATATCAGGAGCCCATAGTAATAATAGTGTCTCAAGTTACTCCGACAAAGTCATCATCCACTGTTGTAGTTGTTTGAAAAGTTTTTTCTGGAACTGTTCTCGGGGTTTTGTTTGTCGAACTGTCGTCATTGTATGATTCATATTTGGAAGATAAGTAGACCAGAGATTATATCTAAAAATCTGTTATGTTTCTATGAAAATTGTGATTGTGAATGATTGAGCAGTGGTATGTTTATCCTCACCTGGCGCGATGGTGAGAGTGCTGTGGTGGATTTGAACCTAGGCCCACGATATAGCTCCGCCCTCCGTCACCCATGGCGTAGTCCACCTGGCTCTTGCCCAGAGACACGTAGTTGTCCACGTCCAAGCCTTGTCTTGCGGCCTGAAAGCAACAACCAACTATCTTCAGCAGATAGTAAAGATGTTGGTCTAGAATTGACTGTAAACGAAATTATTTGACCGCCTGGAAACCCTTAGTCCTTGTTCTCTAAGCTTCCTCAGCGTATCGTGCCAGTAAATAGTTCGACGAATCCGTAATAAGATATCACTTCCATTTCACCTCCGACATTGCTTTGAATCTATCCAATAGCGTATGACGATACTCACGAATGGAACATTTTACAAATTGACTGACTTCTGCAAATATGAAAAAAGCGTTCATGGGCCTGAGTATGGTTAAATGGCAATGTGATCAGATTTATCGAACCAGATTCGCAGTTTCCATCATGATTGATAAAAGTTTCCAAAATTTTCTTAATAACCACACCCCATCGACCCACTTTGACTTTTCATTTGCTTCCAGTTTTTTTAGCTGGAAACATTGTTCTTTAGACGGTAACAGAGATAAAATGAACGAGTCCAAACAAATCCGTCACCCCACTTGATGACGATGAACGAACCTCGAAACAGATGAGTGACGCGTCCAGTGCTCCTCTAAGTGGCCCCCAGCTGATGATCCAGAGCAAACCAAGCGGCGTCCTCTGACCGTTGCTCATGATGTAGTTACAGTAGTTCTGTACGTTCTGGCGATACGGATCCGCTCCACCAGTCAACTCAGACAACAGCGCCTAGACGAAAATAACTAAACTGAACCTCTTGACATAAACTGCGTCAGAAGGAGGAATGCTGAGGTGGAACACTTACGTTGACTCCGGGGTGCTTTTTGTCCCAGAAGAAGACGCCATCGCCGTTTCCGAAATTGAATTCGTTGAAAAGGTTGATTGCCTGGTTGAGGTAGTTCTGGTCCCCGGTGGCTTTGGCCAACCACGCGGCACCCCACACCAGCTCGTCCTCGAAACCAGTGGAACTGAGAGCAAAATAAGTGGATTAACAAAACCAATATCTATTTCCGGTTTGCCTATTATTCGATTATGTACAGTTTTTGAAGGATAGAGTTCTCCAGTCGCCAGACTTTAGGTCAACGATCAAGTATATAAATTCTGTTATTTATAGTTTAAATTAAATACTCACCGCTAAGTACTAGGTTAATGTTAATGATTGGAATAATTAGTTGGGATTATGGAGCATGATAAATTTCTTCAAAAAACGACGTCATAGTAACTGAAGAACATCAATCAACATCGCATCACGTTCGAGTGTTGAAACAAACAATTGTATACATTTTCTATTTTCGCATATTACATTAGAAACGTTTTAGAAAGTGTTTAAGGGTCGTAAATAAGTTTTATAAATTGGATATTGTACATTTATGACTTTATCTGGATAATTATCTGATGAGCTTTCAGGATCCAGAGTAAAAGGCACACCATACAAATGTTCTACAGAACCTGAATTTGAGAAGATGCGAATAATACTAACTGGTAAAACTCGTCAGCTTCCGGAATGGATTGCGAGTAGATGCCGCGGTTCTGGTTGGCGAAATCGAGCAGTTGCTTAGCGTGCGACAGCAACATGGCCGAGTACGAAGGGTCAGAATTCTGGAACACTTTAGAAGCCGCAGCCAGCGCCGCCGCCGTTTCTCCGGCCAAGTCAGATCCTGGAAGCAGTAGAGTGAGTTTCATTGCATCGCGACCTGAGTGATGTTACCAGTCAGTCGCCTCTTATCACCTGGCCTGCTGGGGTCGATGTAGTAGCTGGGCCTGGGCATGGTCATGTCCTCGGGTCTGCCCCACCAGGCGTGGTCCGCGGAACCGTTGCACACCTGAGCGTAGAGTTTGGACGGGGCGACGTGGGCCTTGAGGATCCAGTCAGTGCCCCAGCGCACGGCGTCCATGGCGCCCTCTAGAGCGCCGATCTGTCGGTATGCGTCCTCGTAGTTGATCATGCCCCAGCACAGGACCGTCAGAGACGTCGCCAGTGGGAAACCAAACTTGCAAAAGTCACCGGCTAAAACAGAATTTTCCCATTGACAAGCTTAAGTAATGCGCAAGTCTTAGACGAAACAAAAGAGACATTAAGAGACTGACCGTCGTAGTAGCCGCCGACCAGATCCTCGCCATTTTGGCCGCGGTCGTTCAAGGCAGAATCTTTTCTCCAGGATACCTCAGGCGCCATGCCGCTCAGGTAACCGGAACGCTGTGCTTGGTAGAACAACAGAGACTGACGGATAGCGGCGCCATAGTCGTATGTACCACCTGGTAAAAAGTTTAAAAGAACATCCCTGTCTTAACGAAAGACCACGTTGAAAACATGGAAATGGATACAGCAGACTCGAAGAATAGAATATAGATAATATTTGATTTAAAAATTTGAAAAGGAAAACGCTTTGGTTGAGGGTCAACAGTTTTCGTAAATGTACATACATTTGAGGAATTGAATCTGGAATGTTATTATGAGTCATAATTAATTAGATCAGCAATCAGAACATGATTCAAATGTATGTCCATCCTTGACAGAAATATATGATGACTAGTTGGTCGTTTTGGACTATGCTCTGGAGACTTACCTTCATGATAATAAAAACTAACAAAAACCATTGGCCTGAGATAAAGATTTTAGAAGAAAGGTAGAAAATAACGTTTTGTGTACGGTAATGAAGATTTATTGTCAATGCGGATTCTCCAAGTTCTCATGATATCAACAATCGAATTATCGTCTACTTGTAGTGCTGAAAGTGACCCCAGTTCCTGATGATGTGAGTTTAGGAGATACGGAGATAAGATGACGGCAACTCTTGAGATTGCTTACTAGAAGAGATTGAGAGATTTCGCTTTTCAAGTGAGTGACACTAAAATTCAAATGCTCAAGTGATAAAAAGAAATTCGGATCGTCAGCTTCCCCATCGTCAGCATCAGATTGATATCAGCGTGACAGACGAACTGATCACATGTACGAGCTAATTCCATAATAATATTAATAGAGGCGTGATTCAAATTTATGTCCTTCCTGGATTCTTCTTTGATTTACTTGCTTCTTTTAACATAATCCAGTCTTGTGTTTTCCTTTGTTATTCGCTCACAACATCGTCTGAATTACTTCCAACAGTAAAAGAAAGTTTTGAATACGCCTGTAACTTTGTAACGTCACCTGCTTTCAGTGTAGGGACAAAATTCCTGTTAATATTATAACGGACACCTGCCTTGTATTGTAATGCTCATTCCGTCGTGACTTTTTGTGCTTTCGCTATCAGTCATGTTGATCTTGAATTTTCCCCTACAATGTAGATTATGCTGCTACAGGAATATGTACAGTTGGTAACAGAGGAGAATCGGGTAATTATTATGCTTCTGACCTTCAGGTTCGATTTTTATGGCAGTGTTTCCCATCCAAGAGACAAACGCTTCGCTCACTCCCGTCACAGTACCTCTTGGTCCCTCTTCGCCTATAATTTCTGCCATAGATTCCACTCACAATCGAGCTATTCCAATGCAACCAGCAGCCGATGACGTTTAGAAGTATAATGATACGTTATAAATATGTATAAACAGAGATCCTTTTTCTGCTTTCAGGGAAGGTTGGATGGTGTGCGTGCTGTGCTTTTACCCTCGCTGACAGAGTGAGTGAGAGAGAGAGAGAGAGAGAGAGAGAGAAGCGAGGCTGACCTTTTCATGCCTTTGATCTCGCCGTAGCATCCATCCCCAATTAACATCCATCCAACCCCGCGCTCACCCTTCATCCCCCGTTGCCGACGCTTCAAAATTAATACCGGAACACCATGAAAACCATACAGCAACGGCGGTGGCGGAGGATCATCGAAGCGCAAGAATTAACTTCAACGAATCTACTCCAACCTTGATTAATTTCATTGTTGTACAAGCGGGTGGGCGCAGGAGACGAATAGAAGGAAACGTCGAGAATACAGAGTAACAGATGTAGAAAAGACGCCGAGGAGCCCGTCAAGGCGAAAGAAGCTGGTATATCTGCCATAGAATGTTGCAAAAGGTAGTAAACGGATGAGAAGCGATGAAATGTGGAGACAAAAAACTGGAGAAGCAACATGAAATCGGAGGAAGCGAAAGAACACGATAACTAATGTGAATATGGAGAAGCAGTTAGAAATATCAGATGAATAGGAACGTGTAACGGGAAAGACTCCGTAAATAATTTACAACTACCGAAAATGATAAGATCGACGATCATACAGCTACTTGACGTCGAACATTTTTTCTACTGTCAAGTTTTTTTAAAATATATAAATCAGGTATCTTTAGGATAATACCTGAAGAAGATACGAACACGTATCGAAACGTCGTAACTCTATAAACAAAAATAAAGTGTCTGTAAAAAGCGATTAACTGATTTATTAATTCAAAAACAGATGTAAAATAAAAAATATTTATATATATATATATATAGTGTTTTTATCAGTCACCATTTTAATAGTAAACTAATTATTTGACAACATTTTACGAAGGAACAAATAAATTTGATATATTGGAAGTTTTCATGATTAAAAAATTACATGGGGTCATTTTGGTAAAAAAGATACTATGTCAAATAATTATATATATGAGATTATTGTTTAATTGAAAATGTTTTTTTAAAAATATATATTATAATTTTTTTCGGTACACGTGATTATGGCCGAAAGCTCCAGATTTTCAAAATTAAATATTTCTTAGCTGTTTATATTATTGTAGTGATACCAAACATTGAAGATGTGAGACAAAAACATCAATATGTCATATATCAGTCATACTAAATTTAAAAATTCTTGTTTAAAATATTATGAGACTCACGTGGTTTGGGTCCGACGAGGCGACCTCCGTTCACTTCTCCTTTTAAGGATGTCGATAACTGCAACAACGAAGCGTAAGGGTTACGACTGGGATTTACTGTGCAAAGGGCTAAATGTTTGATTCATGTGATCTGCGAGGATGCACAAAGCATTTGGGATCCATTTATGATGTCGAGGGAAGAAAAGGTAATGAGAAAAATTGCTAACGGTTTATATTAATTGGACGATTGGATAGATATAAATTATATTGGAAACCTGGTATCTTTTTCTCTATATACACTTGTTGATGTAATGCCTGAGCTGAGACTGGGAGGTTATTGTGATTACCTGTAATAGTATTAGAAAGAGGGGAAGTCTGCAGCCTTGCGTCTGGAAGCTGGTCTCCGGTTTCCGCAGCATGATTGCTAATGGTACTACGGTCTGCACTTGGAGGGTTTATATATACATGCAAGATAGACGCCATATGTCCGTAGTCTTGACCGATGGGTGTGGCGACCGCTGATAAGATGGAAATGATTAGGTCTAGAACGAAAACACAAACAAAATATTTGAGCACCGAGACGAGAGTAATTATAACTACATCACCTTGGTGAATTTAAGTTCGTAAATTATTCACATTACGTCATATCTTACGTCGCTGAAATAAGTAGCAGTCTCGTGAGTGTTTATTCGTGTACATGTAATACATCAGCCACGTCGTAGTCGCTAGGAAATGTTTCTTTTTGTGTGTAGGAACAACTACTTCTTATCCTAATTATTAATTATCAATTTGATTGATAAAAACTGTTCACAGATTTATATTCGGTCAACAGCACGCCTTCCGACGTGTTATATGGTTTTTAAAATGAGTAACCTTAGTGCTAAAATATTACAATGAGGTCGTAAATGACGTAATAGGTCGAAAGCTTCTGCCTATAACACTATATTAGATTCTGTATTGTCGCCCTCAAATGTTAAATCATTAAATTGTGTACCAGAATCAGATACATTTGAAGAAAAAACTTTAGTGAACAGCCTCATTACGTCTGGAGGTACGTCAGTTCTCTAACGAGGAACATTCTCTACATATAGCAATTAGTTTTGAACGTTCAGTAGGGCCAATATAACTCTAACATACATATGCACGACAAGGGGAATATCTCCGTAATGGCTAGATCCAGTGCTAGATACAGACTAGTCTCAGTGATGACGTCAGATGCGAGTTGAATTGCGTGCTCGTACTGTACTGAAAGTCTCCCTCAGCAGATGTGAAGAATCAAACGCTTCTGACGTACGACGTGACGCGATGATCTTCATTCAGTTATATTTGAGACAGTTGTTAAGTGCAGCTCTTAAGTAAAAGATTTCATAGCTCACAATAACGTACGTGATTACGCAATAAATCACATACATTCTTTCCGTAAGGTGGAAACGGGGTGTTATCAATTTTTTAAGCTATCTGTGAATAGAAAATTTTTTAATTGCAGCTTTATTCTATTTATTTAGCCTTACAAATTTTAAATCAGAAATACGCAGAATACTGAACAAAAATTCTGTCACCGTCGGCATACATCAGCTGATCGTGGAAGGGTAAAAATTACTTGGATCCCCAACACGATCACACCGTGTTTCGTTACAACCAACTGGCCGTGGACGTGACTGCAGGCTTGTGACATTTTCTTTCACGATTTTAGGTTGAATTTCGTCCGCGCTTTTCTACCCCCTCGACTCTGTCAACGTTAACCAAAAATAATTGTTAGTTTTAAACAATCCAAAGCATTGACTCGTTAAGTGGCCTCAAGGAAAACAAAATTGTCTAAAAGGGTTATTTTTTCAAAATAAATGCACGGTAAATTTATTTATAAACTGGGGTATTAAATATATTATTTAAGCGTGGGGTTATATTAATTAGAAATTTTGTATATTAAACATAATTTAAATTTGACTTGTTTTCATGAACTACGCATCTAACGACAACCAAACTACCCAGAATTTATTACAATGCTTTTCTACATTGCTTTTATAATTTCGATATTTATTGGATATCAAACGTGCTTCTACAAATATTAACAAACGCTATGAAATTTACCAATTCTAGTTTAGAGACAAGATGTGACTCCTTGGGCCACAAACAAGTAGAAATTTATTAAGAAACACAGAAGAAATGAATATTACGTAAAAAATTAGATTTGACATTTATAAAAAATATGTAATTAATAAACATATGTACCTTTAAATTTATTGGATAGCGAATGCACCAATCGGGTTCAGAAAAGAAGTAAGAATTGGAAGGTAGGTCCAAGCCCTGACCAGGATCTGCTCGTGACAGGTTACCAACAGAAACTCGAACCGTGCAAGAACTTACTGTAGGCTGCTCAACCTACAATAGATCTAGAACATTCACGGCTGGCTTACGCTGATCGTGTTTTGCCGCCATTGCTTTTGGTTCATGACAGCATCAACTGAAGACTTTGAAGCAAGAAACTAACTAGGAATTATTATACAGGCTGGCAATAGACTGGGATCTCTTAATGTTTTAAATATACTTTTCATACAATAGCGATCCTCTTCCGTGTGGTGAATATTTGGCCCAATCTCAACAACTTCTGATGACGCCATAAACGTAACTGTTATTTATATTCATCTAAATCAAGTTGTCAAACTACAGAAAATGGTAAAAATAATCCATAGCAATACTAGAATGCTGTAAATGCAATTATTTCACACCAATTTACCAGTAAAGTATATATAATGTAATAAAATTCTGTCGAGATTGTCGAAGTTTTTTAAAACTATTTATTTATTTCTAGGTAATACACAGACGTTTGTCCAATTACGTAGTTACGATGCATTCTTTTACATGTTTTGTTACAATAAAATGAACTATTGTTACAGAATATGTTTAAAAAATATAATATATACAATTAATACAATTTTTGTCAGATTACATTTTTTATATAATAGAACTTTATTTTATTTAGCTATTGTAAGTAGATAAATACTTATCCATACTTAGTTCTCCTTGAATGGATCAGAATTTAAATGGAATAAATCTATGTGAGGTGGTAATTGATTGTATAAGTTATGAAGAAGGCGAGTCTTTATCAGAGTGGTAAAGCAACTCAGTGGCTTGAGGTATCGTCAGGGTTTCATGAAACTCCGTACCAAAGAACGGGTATATAAGGATATTTGTTTTACGTGTGCTTATAAGGGTAAAAGGAATTTCTCAGGTTTGTGTAGTGTTCGATTTTTTTGTTGGATTGCATGATTTTTACCGCCATTACATTCTCCCTGCGAGTGGAAAATGTATAAAGGAAGGAGGGCAAAGACTGAGGCGGAGCAGGGAAATATCGAGAGAGATTAAAACTCCTGGAAGAAACTTTCCCCCCCCCCCCGTTTCCCCGTTTCCGTCCGAATCAGACGCTTGGTTCCTTCTTCTTTTTTCTTTTTTTTAATTTAGTTGAAATCTAAAAAATAAGAGTCTCGGCTGAGAGAGGCTAAACTTAAATAGCATCGCTGTTTCTCTCTCTGGCCCTCGTGTTTGACTTTTGTTCGTGCTTGCGTAATCACGAGAAGAAAGACCCGAGGGAGAAGCTCGCCGTAGTAGACAGACACGCTCATAACAACTTTGAGAGGGTTTGTTTAATATAATTATTTTTCCTCAAATTGTAAAAGTCTTAGATAGCGCAGGGAGAAGTAGAGGATTTCCCAGGGCAACAGTCTTGGGGGCGAGATGGAAAAATGATGAGTAGAAGAAACTATAAAGAAATAAATAATCTATCTGGAAAAAGTAAAACTGAGAAAAATAACACTACTATTATGTATATTAAACCAGTAAGAAAAACGTAAGAAAATTGTGATAAGTATGTAGAAAACAGTATTCGAAAGAGGAAGATAGGAAAATGAACTAGAAGCCGTGAGAATTTACTGAATAAGTGTAAAACGAAAGAGATTCGTAAAACGATCTACATAATACGTAGAAAGGAGAATACTCGTACCGCAATTGAGATCACTCAAGGTCAATGATCCTACCAGGAAAAAATCATTCCGCTGTGAAATGGATGACTGTTCTTCATCTGTCGAAATAATATTCTAGCCACAGCGTCGGCCATACTTGAGTCTGAAAATAGCCTTACAGAGTCACGTGACGCGCAAGTAATTCCTTGCAGCACACATCTGAGGAACTCTAAATATATATGCAACAAAGGCGGAGAAGAGTGAGCACTGTATAGTTTCTTATCTAACACTGGAATAGTGCCAACGAACTCAAATTTTAATATCAGCGGTGGCCATAATTAGACCGTGAAATAAGCGGAAACATGGCCACTAGTTCCGCAGTGAAATTTTTATCTTAAAATTTCTCTAGTATGGATATCACTGCGCTCAATTCACGTCACTAGATGTTAAAAATTGAATAATAAAGATAGCCAATACAGATAAAAAAGGGGTAATATAAATACCACACAACGTTTCTGGCATCCTTGTTCCTTTCGTCAGGTGCTAAGAAGAGCCTAGAGGAACACAACTGCAATGGTCACTTATTTTCTATCAGACTTAAATTATTTTCATTTGTTTTTAATATGTTAAAAATTGTTGACGGAAGATGATTAGTTTACATTATCGTCATAAATGACTAGAATAAACTTTTATCAGCACTGCATGGCGTCATTGATGTACGTCAAGTGAATTTTGGAGGCAGATTTGGACCGGCTTCGATATTAATAATAATTGTATCATTTCTAATTGGGAAAGGAAATGTTTATTTCAATACATGAGCTTGGAGTACATGAATATGAAGAGTGGGAGTCTGCGATGATTCACGACTAAAACTTCGCCGTATTTCGGCGAGCGGGAGGAATGGCAGCTAACTGCAACATCTTCTCTCACTGCAATAATAAACAGGCATTACAGTCCCGAGGGTTTGAGGTGTTGCGACTAAAAACCTTTAATGGCTGCTTCGCACCCGTAATTACCTTCTTTATCTCTCTCTTTCCTAGGTTCTGCGATTTCTAATAGCTTCTCACTCCTCGCGTCAGAAAATAAAATGGTTTCTCAGTTCGGCGCAAGAAATATATTCGTGTATATATGGACTATTTCAACGGAGGTCAAGTTAAGCGGAGATAAGGTAAAAAAAGTCGAATATTCCTCTTCCATTCGTAATCAGTTGTGTAACTTAAATAAGGGGAATGAAAATTTGAGAATAATTTTACTAATTATAATAATAATTTTCGAAGTAGTGTGTGAGGGATGACATTGATAGAGATTCAGATACAAAGAAAAATAAAGCATTGCTCTTCAGCGCTTGAATATTTTTACGTCAAATGAGTGGCCCCAGTCTAACGACGGAAAACTTGAATGAGTAAAAGAAAAACTAAGAGGTGGGCCGTAATAGATGATTAGAGGTTAAAAACCTGCTAAATTAATATATATTATATACGATTGGGGCTTTTGTGGCGGTGCTTAATTACAGTGATAATTAACAACAAAATAACGTATAAATTGATTGAAATGAACAGAAAGCAAATGACGATCGTTATGTAAAGTTTTGTTCACGAATAGGCCCTACTGGTAATTATCTGTCCTGATTGATAATTTTTGGTGTCTCCGGTGATTGTCGGCTAGCGTCCTGGCGATGTACCTGCTTGAATATTGTCTCTTCATAAACTCTCCAAAGACAACTAAGAGAAAATCTGCAGCTACTCTCCAGAATATATGGTTAAGACTCTTAATAGCTTGGGGTTCCACGGTTTTGCATATTTTATTTGATCTCTACGATGGGAAACGGTCGTAAAATGTGCCTCTTTAAGATTCGCGAAGTTGTTACATTCTTCGCTTGGTCATCGAGTTGGTTTCTGCAGCCGCTCACCGGAAACCATCAATCTCTGCCGATGACGGGCCACACACTCCCTTTAACCAAGATTGTGAATTTTCTTTCCAGTACGTCAATAGTGGGTGACTATTTATTAAAGCAAAAAGTTGGGAATATATGTGAGAAAATATTAATACATAAGTGAAATTATGTGGAAATAGAGAACAAAAAAAAGTGATAGATGGACCAAGGAAAGAACCTAGTGCATTAAAATTAAATTTTGTATAACAGA
The DNA here is from genome assembly GCA_037074705.1 of Zhengitettix transpicula. Classification (NCBI taxonomy): domain Eukaryota; kingdom Metazoa; phylum Arthropoda; class Insecta; order Orthoptera; family Tetrigidae; genus Zhengitettix; species Zhengitettix transpicula. The sequence goes on from CM073593.1 coordinate 74,855,700, forward strand.
GCAATAAGCGGCGAGTCAGGTTATTACAAACGTCGTCGAGGGGAAATAATTGGATTAAACGCAGATAAAGGAGACTCCCTTTGTGTGTGTCTGACTGCGAGAGAGGAGGTGACGTGGTCTTGATGACAATGGTCAGAGATAAGGAACTCAGTCCCTGTCACAGACACTTCCGTACTCACAGAAGGATAAAAAGGAAGGAAAAGCACTGTAGAGACTGACAAGACAAATAATTGCAGAAAACGAAACGGACGAGGGGAAAAGCTTACCGAAACCAAAAAATTACTTGCTGGAATGAAGACAAAATTGAATTAAAAAATAAATTACCTTCGGAAGAGATTAAGGAACTTCCTCAGGAGGAGCAGCTAGATATCATTGAAGAAATAGTCCAGATGAAGGTAGACAATATAGGATACTAAAAACAAAAGCGGAAAATAAGAGCAAATGATATTTCTTGTACTTGTCTGAAGACTTCATAATAATGGTAAAAAATGAGATATTATTTATGGATATTTCTCAATGATGCAAAGGTAATGTTTTATGTTTACGTCTGTTTTTAACAATAAGAAATACTTAAAATATTTATATTAAACAAGAATTATTAATCAGAAAATCTTTAATTAATACCAAAATAACGTTTGTGTACGTATTGTACAATCTACAAAGGTAAAGATCACGAAGGAGTGTTTTTATTAAATAATTCAAACACAGTAAAGAAGGATGGAGAAAAAGTAGGTGAGACCATATAAAGGTATAATTATAAGAGAAACGGAATAATTGAGTTCGCAATTTGAAATGCGTAGATGAAAATTAATGGTTGTGGCGGAGAAGGGAAGGTGACAGAGAAATACCCAGAGAGAAGATGGGGAGAGAGGAAATATTTACATCTGTGAATATACAGCTGCGGTATGGGATTTCTTTTGGCTACGATGAACACGGGCTACGGGGTACGATGATTTATAGATCACACACATACACACACAGAGGATCGATAGAGGGCTGGCTGGCCGTGCGTGGGCGGAATTACCCCAATTACCCCCGTGAACGTACCTCGGCCCGGGCGGGCGTTTTCCTCAAGGATAAAGCCTAGGAGCCGACATGTTCTCACCTAAGGGAGAAGTAATCAAAACGGAAACGAATTAACTCTAAATACACAGACAATGCAAAATATATTTGCATTTTATCCACCTCTTGAAATTTTAGTATCATCCTAATTCCAGAGATATTTTTGAGATTTACAGCAGGACTGATGTGACGTCATACAGTACAGCGATGGTTGCAATTATCTGAAAGTATAAAATACATTTTTATGCCTGTTGAAAATCTTAAAATAAAATGTTGAGTATTTTACATTTACATTTTTTCTTTAATGGATCGTTCATTACCCCTGCCATACTCAGAATAGACCAACCCGCGCTACAGAATCTGTCTACTGAAAGTTTGGCTGTATTTGAAATTAACTGTATATATTCAATGTAAACATTTTATTTAATTAAAATGTAACTTTCCTCAACTCATGGTCTATTTAAGGCTAAATATAAGCTACAACTAATTCTTTTGAGGTTAATCTGAAATTTTATATTTATTACTGGGCGAAAAGACAACTGATTTTTACTTTATTTATTTCCTCATGTATTTAAAGACACTGATCTCAATGAATAAAAAAATTTTCATTGGTCCTTGAAAGGATAAATAGTATCCTTAATAATATAAAAGGTATATATAAGTTACGGAATTTATTTTTTCTACATTATAATGCTACAATTACACTTAGACTTTTCTAATCATCAATAGAATATTATATAGAAGTATTTTAGCGCTCACGACCAAAAATAATGAGTGACTGATTCACTGTGTCTTAGAAATATTGGCAATCAGTTTTAATGGATGTGGAAACTTTCAATCTACAGTGTGAAATATCAATTATTCACTAGACGGGTAAAGAACAGTTCTAAATTGTAGTTCACAACTAAACTTAAGAAAATCTAATATAAATGGTTTTATTAATTAGTAAAATTGACAAGCATGTTAGTTTTGTCGTTATCTCCATACTAATTGAAATTGAAATTTTATTTAATGCATTAAAATTTCAGGAAATATTTAATAATTTTTATCGCAGAATTATAAGTTTTCTATAACACATGCTAATAATTGCTTTCCCTTGTACGAATCCGAAGAGAGGAATTGCAACTGTGTTATCGACGACTTTGTCTGTGTTTTTTGTTTTGACAGAAAATTGGTGACGCTGATAAAGGCAAACGGTGGACACGGCTGTGAATGACGGTGAGAGACAGAGGGGGTGGGGTTGGGGACGGAAAGAGAGAGAGAGAGAGGGGGGGTGATACTGGAGGGACTTGTTGCTCGAGTTCCACAGGGACAGAAGCTCATCGATTGGTTGTGGATGAAATATATGTTCGTGTCTCTGTCTCTGTGTGTGTGTTATTGATGACGCAAAACTGAACCCCTTCTCTACTTAATGCCTTTTGCCGCGGCTGATAACAGAGAGAGATAAATTACCTGCGATGAAGCTGCTCGCAACAAGTCCTCCATTGATTACAGCTCAGTATTGTTGAGCCGCGGAATTTCGGATCTAATTTCGGTGAAAAGAAACGTGTAGGAAAATTTCCCGTGTTTCAATCTGCATAGTCATACATATGAACCAAAATGACATTCTTATTGAGGATTTTACCAGCGAGCTGGAAGTTGAAGTGCAGTAAAGCCTAATCTTAGCATCGTAGGGGCAAAAGAAAAAATTCATTTTCTGTGGGTATTTTTAATTTTTGGATGAATTGGGCTGCTTTGAATTGAAAATAGATTATAAATTTTTACTAAATAGATAATAATAAATAACCAATATACTGAAGTAGAATTTGAATAACGGGATGAGTTTACAATTTAATTTTGCGATTTATGAAACTCTCATCGTATTTTAAATGAGTTGTATTTCGGCTCCTACAGTAATGGACATTAGTCCTGACTATAAAAATATTGTTTTATATTTTAGACACTCCATAGAATCTTATTAATACAAATCTCACATTAAAGAAGAAATCTATTCCTAAAATTTTGAACGTAAGTAATTTTTGTACTTTAATCTGTATCACCCGAAGAATTTTCAAAATATGGGATTAAATTATGTTTTTTTTTCAACTATGAAAATAAAAATTAAATAATTAACTTATTAAAGAAATTTTTCTGACTTACTTGATATAGTTATTTGTTTTGTATTTCCTACTAGGACTGTCTCCCTTGTAAGTGAACGTGGTGTAATAAATTTACAGCGTGATTTGAATCACCTTATTACTTCTTATACAAGGAGAGGTTGTTGACGCAAGTCCGTGGACTTAATTGTTGAAAGTGGTTATGGAAAACTTCATCGCTGTTGTGTGAGAGAGACAGTGATATTAGAGGTGGGGGTGGAGAGAGACATTGGAAAAGATTCAAACATGAAAAAAAATCGGTAATAGTGTCAGCCCGAAAAGTTTCAGCCGAGGTCCGCGTGGCGTCACGGTGACGTCACGGCGCCATTGATTAGGACCGCCGTCGCGTCCCACCTACGAACCCAACTAGCTAGGTTAGGAATTTTAGCTACATAATACCGTAGTCGTCGAACTCGATTTCAGAAAACTCTACACTAAATGAATTGATGATAGTGACGTAGAAGAAGAGAGGAGAGACTTTGAGACCGAATTGTCACGTGTCCTCGTGATTCAAGCTGATGAACATCTTACGCAAAATGACAAGGTAATTTCCATAAATCGGCCGATAATTCGTCTGTAAATTTACGTGTAGTCAAAAAGAAAAATTGATAGCGCTGGCGAAATAATTAAGTTCATGGGAGGGATTGGTAATTAAACAGAAAGGCTGTTTGAAACTTGGTATACGTATCTCATCTTTATAACTGTGTCAATATCAGCCTCTCGTCAATGGAGGATCCAGATATAATCAAATACTGGAGATGCCATCAATAACAGTCGCACAGACAGACAAGCAGGCACAATAATGGATAGGACCGGAAGTAAGGAATCAATATGCCCTGGACCCATCACGTATCCCTGTGGAACTGTAGGCAACAAGTGTCGCCTCTGCCTTCCTTCCTTCCTTCCTCGAAAAAATAGAAAGATTTTACATGATTTTATTACATGAAGATATTTTATTCCAGGTATAGAAAGAAATGGTTCATACTTACGATATTAATTTCACGATACACGTGTGAATAAACTATTCACATACCCAAACAGGTTTACAAGAATCGACCTCAGCCCAACCTAACAGCAAGCCAGCCGAAGGCGAACGAAAAAAAATAAAATAATTGGGGCTCTTTCTGTTAAATCAATCCGGAGAAGAGCCGAGGAAAATCTTTCCACCTTGACCTTGATGTGGTAACTTCAGAGAGAATTAATTAACCATGGCGTATCGTTCAAATCGGCACTGCACACGTCATCACCGGCGTCAGATTTAAACTTTTGATTTTGTAAATTCAGAAAAAATAAATTAAAAATGGCATATCCTCCAACTAGGCTCAGCATACGTCATCAAGTGCGTCAGATGAACGTTGGTCACCTGGAGAATTCCTCGAGTTGGTGGCCAGCGTGAAACCCTCCATTGACAGTTTTGCGTGACGTCACTGCAGTTGGAGCTGACGCTGCGTGTGTCTATAAATTAGTACAGCACATTCCTTTCCTCGCATGATTTACGATATAAGGAGACCTGTTTTTACTCTGTTAGGTTAATGAGGCTGAGAGTAATGAATTAGGAACCGAGGCAACGTTGTGTTGCGTGGCCGCGGTTATTAATGCAGATGGCCGTCGCGATAAGGAACACGCGGGAACCACAAGGAACAAGTAAAGAGAGACTGCGATGAAATATACACTGGACTGGAGCTAGTGATAAGACCAAGGTGTAGGAGGAGCGACCAGACACAGCAAGGAAGGTGAAAAAACTACGTCGGTTGAACGAAAGAAGCACGGGTGAAAAGCTTGGACTGCTAAAAGAACATAGATATTAAAGGCCGTAAGTGCAGAAAATTAAAAAAGAATAAGAATAGATAATAGGATAACAATTTATATCGATTATTTGAAAGCCATAGAAAAGAGCAGAGAATCTTTCTACATTGTTTTCAAGATTTTCAAGGGAAACCGCCCTCCTGCTGCTACAGTAGCAAGCAATGTTTGGGTCGCGAGATATAGAAAGTCGTGTCGAGATAAGATGCGGGGAAGTTCACTGCCCTGTAATTGTAGTACGGGTAGCTCTAACACGAACCTTTGGTACGGCAACTTTGGGAGTGTGAAAACTATACTGAAAACATTGACTCATGGAAATATATTGTGTTCGGTTCAGGATATGTTGAACGACAAAAAACTCATATAAAATTTCAGATATGATAAGTACAGAGGCCTTTTTCGCTGTCTGTGTATCCTGTTCCTAAGAATATAATTGAAGTTTTAAAAAACGGTTAGTAGTTCCAGCTTAACCGCAAGGGAGAGTTCCCAACCCACGACAATGCTCCCCTCCACCTTCTCCCTTCTCCTGCGCACGTGACACGACTTGCTATACCTCACGACCTATATATTGTGACGTAATAACGATGGCAGTGGAAGCTATAGAAATGTAGTTGCGTAATCCTACTCTCACTTGGTTGGAAATCATAGTTGATTAATTCATGCAGCGAAAACATTCGCTCTTTGAAAATTTATCTGTAATGTTTTATAAATCTGAGATTTTACTTGGAAAAGAGTCTCTTTATCTTTTCGATCTTTTTCTTTGATTCTCTTTTCGCCTTGGTGATTTCCTCTTTCCTCTCAGTTTTACTGTTTCGTCGCCTGACTGTTGCAATTATGCCGAGACAGATTTTGACTCCGCCCTGTAATGCAGCCTTCCTTCCTTCCACTTTTCCTTCCTTTACGTTTCACCCTTCATACCCGACTTCCCTCAGTCACGACAAGCATAAACTTACACAGTTCGATTTTACATTCAAACTTGAAATTTTATTCCCATTCTGCATTTTCATTTACGTCTTTATTATAGTTCTCGAGTTTTTTGATTTTTTCTTTGTGTTTCTTGTTTAACAAATGTCCTTATTTGTTTCAAATGATTGTATTTTTATTAACTAGGGCGACATTCGCATTACGGTAGGGTAAATACAGGAGAAGTGAAACAGAGAATGTCAGTTTTAAGTCTGCTGAATTTATTGAAAATATAAATCGTGTGTTAAATGTGTACTAATTAGATGAAGAAGATTCCAGTTAACAGACAAAATTAAGTGACAAAATAAATACGCCAGAACATTTTGCAATCCTTGTTGCCTTCGTCAGGTGATTTAAAATATAAAGAGCTGCAACATTGCACAAACCGATGCTAAAATGTCATTTCTTGAACTTTCTGCATATTGAATCACCAGTGGCTCATTCTTTATCTAATTAGTACAGTTGAATTTATTGTTCTAGAAAAGAAATAGGAAACGGCGGAGGACAGACTTCTTTGAAGATGGAAATGATTGTGGTGCGAAATTATGTCAGAATTGTATATAAATAATTTAAATTTTTCAACGCAGTTTTAATATAAATTAAATGTCCCGAGAGAACGACGTTCCCCATCCTCTATGGAAAACGCGACAACATGCCACACAATTCTTTGATGTCACACTGCGCAACATTTCCCAAATGTTGACATGTTGGCGGGATAAATGTTGACAGCACTGTTGCCACCATGTTTACGAGAGATTGTTGTCCGGTTTATACTAGCATTCAGCTTGCTGACAATTAATTTGGCTTGTCTCTTCATGTCTCTCTGTTTCTTTGTAAACAGTCCATTCTGCCGTCGTGCTGCGGTGTAGGGGTCAGCGTGACTGCCTCACATCACAGAGGTTCGAAAGAGAAACTCTCGATTAATCAGTCCCCCGACAAGGCAAATTGAGTTCCCGTACTGAGTCGCTAATAACTAGAGTTGTTGTTGCGACTGTACATAAATCAATACATATATATAAAAATTCCATTCTCCATTTTCCTTCTTATTTTCCTCTGAATCGTACTAAGGAACACTCGACTTATATTTTTTAAACTATAATTACATTTATGAATATTACTAAATCATTTAAAACTATCTAAAAATGTCTTATATTGTTATAGGAGAACGTTTAAGCAATCCAATAGACATCAACGAAGGTTTATAATCAATTAGTACAGCGGTCAGTAACTTTTTCAAAATCGATGTATTTAAATAGAATTTAGAATTCCTATTATTATAATTATTTTATTTTCATATTTTTTAAATTCAACAATACTCTAAAGAACTGTGCGATTTCGACCGCAACGTGTATGCTAAAATTTATGATCCTCCGGATTTCATATAATTAATTGTGTGTAATGATCTTTATTTTTTACATAATTTTATTATAAATTATCATGTATGTAAAATTTTATTTTCTGGAAATTATTTTATTACGAACTTAACATTTTAATTGAAATTCACAAGACCTGAAGATGTTCCAAAACATTGGGGATGAAACGTCATGTCCATTTTATTATAATCTATTTAATTTCTCATAATAAATTTCAGTACAATTTTTTTTGAGGCTGTCTGCAAGGTCCAAATATCAACAGAAAGTAGTGTAAATACACGGTTTTTATTAAAAAATTAAAATATTATGCTAGATTAAAGTCTGAAATGTTACAAAATATATCCAATTGTTTTACATTAATGTTAAAACCGATACAAATAATTTCAGCAATATGTATGACTGCATTCTCAAATAAACCCCATTTTATTTATCACCTTTTCTACATCTTTATCAAATGTTAAATATATCTGATTTCTTTAAATAAAAGTAAAAACATCAGCCAAAATAATCCGAAATTTATTACGAATGAAAATTTAAAGTAGTAGCACAAACGAGACGTTTCATCCCTATGGTTTTGGGCCGCAACGTGTCACAAATTGCTCAAATTTGGAAATTTATTTTCCCCTACGTTTCATGTAATCACGAATTTGTAATTAAATCGTTTAATTGAATTTTATAACAGCTGTTTTACAACAACTATTCAAATTGAAACCCGGGAACATCTGTTTCGCAGACGGGGACACAAAAAAATACTGTCATCTGGGAGAATTACGTTTAGCGGGAAAAACGATAGATTTTATTTGTTATCATTTTGTCTAATGACATACAATAAAAATTAGCAGGGATTGGTCAACTTGGGAATTTCGAGATCTGAGTATTCAAAATCGGAGGAGATCAGGGAAGAATATTGTATATATTAAATTCAATTCTAAATTTGGTCTTTTGTCATTAAATTATATTTTAAATTAATTAAATTCTATTTAATTGATGAGGTCCAGCGATTGTGGAAGAAACCTAGAGTATTTAATATCATAATGTTATTTATGGCTTATAAATGCTTGTTAACTAACTTCATCGCCATTATATGTTATTAAATAGGCTGATAGGTTATACAAGATGCTGATTTGGAGTAACACGAGCCATGTGTGCATTTGTAATAAAACAAACGGTTCCTGTGCTAAATGTAATTCGTTTCGCTGTCGGGACGTAAAAACGCCGCTGGTTGCCGACTACTGAATTATGATGGTGTTCTAACCAGATCCGTTCTGGCTGTCAGACAATGACAGCAGAGAAATAGAAAAAACGTTGCCACATCGTCAATAACCAATGACAACAAACCATAACTGCAGCTGCATGGACGAAAATGTGACAACGGCGCACGAATTTGATTCGTGGGCACAATGAAGAGCTTCAAGGTCAAATAAACTCCCGTTTGAAAAGAACTATAGTTGATAATTTTTGTTATATTCTGCCGGCTTTATAGTCAATGAGTAAAGCAATAGGGCTGTTGTAGGAGCTGGGTAATTGTTGCGTTAGTGATCGGAGAGACGTGGCCATAGCAACCAGCAAGATAGACGTTAGCCTGCTGGGCCACACATTGTTGCGGGAATCTTCGTCAGAAAGGAAAGCCGACGGTGTGCTAGTAATATTTAATACAGTTTACGCATTGACGTTGATGTCAGTGTGCGTGGGTGGTGAGTGTAGTTTCCGCGACGCCGCACCTGTTCCGTTGTCCCCCTCTCCTCGGCGCTCATCCGCTCTCTTTCTCACCAGTCGTGGCTCTGCGGTGCTGCGCTCATGTCGGCGCGTCTCTCTTCCCCGTGCCGCTGGTGTGTCGTTATTGTTGTTCACTGTGTTGTTGGTGTCGTGCTTGTTTCCGTCATGGAACATCTTTGCTGAGATGTGGGAGCTCGTGCTCTTGGGCGTGTTTTTCCTCGGCCACGCCGGTAAGTCTCGAGCATTCCTGTACACTGTCGAACCTTTCACTCTACAGAATACTGAAAAGTAACGTAGTATTTATGAATTCAATGGTATCATTTATCTGACTGTTCAACACATTTCCACTATGTTTAGTATTTTATATATATATTTTCTTAATTATGTTTCAATTTTCACTATATTTAATTAATGTATTTATTAAATGAAAAATCATCAGTCTATTAGAAATTCATTACGAAAATTTTAAACATATTAAAAAATAATTTCGATTGGCATAATGTAAAAATTTTTATAAAAATTTAATTCCAGATTAATGAGCGAAATGTTGCATATTAAATCCAATGATCAGGTCATTAATTAAAAAAATGATACCAATAATTTAAATAGAATTTATAATTCCTAGTATTATAATTATTTTATTTTCATATTTTTTAAATTCAACAATACTCTAAAGAACTGTGCGATTTCGGCCGCAACGTGTATGCAAAAATTTATGATCCTCAGGATTTCATATAACTAATTGTGTGTAATGATATTTATTTTTTACATAATTTTATTATAAATTATCATGTATGTAAACTTTTATTTTCTCGAAATTATTTTATTACGAACTTAACATTTAATTGAAATTCACAACACCTGAAGATGTTCCAAAAATTTGGGGATGAAACGTCATGTCCATTTCATTATAATCTATTTAATTTCTCATAGTTAACTAATTGTGTGTAATGATCTTTATTTTTTACATAATTTTATTATAAATTATCATGTATGTAAAATTTTATTTTCTCGAAATTATTTTATTACGAACTTAACATTTAATTAAAATTCACAACACCTGAAGATGTTCCAAAAATTTGGGGATGAAACGTCATGTCCATTTCATTATAATCTATTTAATTTCTCATAGTTAACTAATTGTGTGTAATGATCTTTATTTTTTACATAATTTTATTATAAATTATCATGTATGTAAAATTTTATTTTCTCGAAATTATTTTATTACGAACTTAACATTTAATTAAAATTCACAACACCTGAAGATGTTCCAAAAATTTGGGGATGAAACGTCATGTCCATTTCATTATAATCTATTTAATTTCTCATAGTAAATTTCAGTACAAATTTTTTTCATTTATTTATAGCAGTCAGATAAATATAAATGACTATTTATTTCCTGTTTTATTGTTTTCTAATGTATTTTTTCTATATATTTACTTTATTATGTTTATTATAAATTGCATAATTTTACTCGTGTTTTATTGAATAATTTTCCTCCCACACAAAAATAAATATATACATGGAGGGGAAAATTCAAAGAATGCATATTTTATAACTTAACGATTGGAATTATCATGTGTGAACATATTCCCGTGTAATTAATTTCAATATTGCCTCACTTTCATATTATTATTAAAACTACAGGGCCCGCGTTGGAATGCAGCAGAATCTATTTTTTGTTGATATTAATGAATTATGGAACATTATTTTAATTATGTTTTTTTTAAAATATTGACTATATAACTGGACGCTGTATATCAGAAATGTATATAATTTAACGTTTGTTTTGAAGCTATAGTAATTATTTTATTGTCATTACACGAATTTCAGGACGAAACGTCGTGTATATATGTATGTATGCTTATATGAAACTTATGTAATTTATCAGTAAACTTTATTTTTCTTTCGCATATTGCTGTTAATATATATATTATATTTTTAAAATATCAGATAATTTTCAATTTATTACTAACAGTATTCACATTTGCCTCTTATTTACATATTTTGCCCCGTTAGCTCAGTTACGTATCGAATGGGAAACAAATCTGAAGAACCTGCGTATAAATAATAAAGAAAATATTTTACGGAAGATTTAACTAATGTAAATTAACGATTTTAACATTTGATAGATTAAGGAAATGCTTTAGAATCATCATTAAACTGCAATTATTTTATTTGGAAGGCGAAGAACGAACTCGTGATTCCCGTGATAAACGTCATTATTACCCTGTCCACAATGTCATGGGACGGGGAAAGGAACTGATTTCAAATAATTAACTTCTTCAACTGCAAAGAAACCATGACTTTCAACTTTTTTGGTTGCTCCTCCTTACTCTCTTTATATATAACGATTTCGACGTTTTATAGTATTTTCGATGTCAAATAATTAAAAATTAAAGAATTTAAAACAGTGAATTTGAAACTATACTATAAAACTTGGTTTCCGTATACAGAGATAATAAACATTACAATGAAATTATATTATTAAAAATCAGACGTTGAAAATTTATAAATTAATGTCTATGACCAATTAAATCAGGAAAAATTATTAAATGAGTTTATTAATATAAAATACATTTAATATTTAATAGATTACATTTACAATGAAAAATTTAAGTAATGATAAGTCACACAACGTTCCATCACGATATATTGAACCTCTTCAGTGTTTACAGAATTATTCATAAGTTAAGAGAACCATATAGAATTTTGTAGGTTCCAGATATATATTGAATTGAATTACGTTAAAAACTCCTCCGAAATGTTAAAATTCACAACAGATTGATGAATTTAATGAACATAATTCAGTACTTGTCACACAGCGTCCACGACCGAAATGGGAGGTCGCAATATTAGGCTTCTATGACTAGATTCTCTTTTCCTGCGTCTGACGACGCGATTACTGTGCAACAACGCCACCGTCACAGTTGACTAGAATATTATCAGGAAATGTTCTGATTAATTATATATATTATGGTTGAAGTCAATATCTGGTTTCTTTTTTTAATAAAGAATTGTTATTATAATAAACAAATAAAACGCCTATATTTGAGAACAACGGTGCCTTGGATTCTCCGACTATCAAGGTTAATTTTTTTTTGTGTAATGGAATGCATTGGGTTATTTTGTGAAAGTTTTCCTATTTCTTGTTTAATTTTCTTTAGTTTGAGTATCGCTATATTTTTGTAATTTTTTTAAATATTAAGTTTTGTATTACTTTATGGGTTTTCTCTTAAAAATCTTAATTCAATTATGTATTTTGATAGAATATTATAGAAAGATACCTTTTTTGGATTTTATTTTTTCTGACGTGAAAATATTTTCTTTTTAATTAGATTTTTACAATTGTTAGTTTTCTCTTTTTTTTATTAAAACATTTATAATCCACTGATAGGCTGATGTTATTTCATTACTTAAATATGTCAGATAAATATAATTATTAATATATTTGTTTGATCTGCATTATTGGTTTTTTGTATTATATGTCACAATTTCTTAGTTAATTTTCTGATTTATAAAATGAATTTTGATATATATGTTTATTACATGTTCCCTTTCACTATGTGGATTTTGTCTTTTTTACGTTACATATTGGCCTTCATAAAGATTATTTTATTTTCATTCGCGTAGCCCCATATTTTTTTTTTAGGGCAACAGGCTACATGAGGGTAATCCACATTGGGCAACTCCCCTTTAATAGCATAGGAAGGGATTTGAAAGGGGTGTGCGGAAGGGTAGAGGACGGTAGCCAAGGGTTAACTAGGGCCCCTGGGCTATATTTTAAGGATCCTACCTGGCATTCGCCTAAAGAAATGCAGGGAAAACCCTAGAAAAACCTGCATCAGGTAGGTCGGGCATTGGGTACTTGTCCCACGCCCTTCCGATGGCGGGAGAGGAGTTTGCTGTGGGGACGCAGCATTCCCTTCTCCGTGCCTCGACCAGTTTAGGATATTTTAAGATTTTTTTTTTTTGGTGTAGACAGACTATGTATAGGGTAATCCACATAGTGGCAACTCCGCTCTTATAGCATAGGAAAGGGATTTAAAAGGGGGGATGCGGTAGGGTGTAGGAAGGTAGCCAAGGGTTACTAGGGCCCCCGGGCTATATTTTAAGGATCCTACCCGGCATTCGCCTAAAAGTAATGCAGGACAAACCCTATAAAAAACCTGCATCGGGTAGGTCGGGCATTTGGTACTTGTCCCACGCCCTTCCGATGACGGGAGAGGAGTTTGCTGTGGGGACGCAGCATTCCCTTCTCCGTGCCTCGACCAGTTTAGGATATTTTAAGATATTTTGATAATAATCTTTATTTAAATTGATTATTGTTTTCAACTGTAGGTATGAAACAAATAAATCTCAGGCTAAAATCTGATTAATAAAGACTGAACGATAGAGTATACTACCAAGCTTTGTAAGATACCTGAGTATTAAAATGAACAAATAACAATTTACATTTCTGGACGGAAAATGTTGATAAATCTCTCAGATTCTCTGGTTTGTATGTTGGATTATTAACGACTTTTACTACGTTACGAAGGTCGTGCAAATTATTAACATTTACCGGGTTTGTTACATCACTATAGTATTGGGGAAGGGAGGGGGGGGGGGGCGAGCCACGTCGAAGTTTTAAATGACGTCATTACGTAACGTCGACTGTGGCATTTCTTCTGATGACGTCACGAGTTGTCTGTGTTCGTTACTTTGTACTTCCGAGTACGCGTTAATGACGGCGAACACGGAGGATAACAGGTGAAAATGTTGCCCACATAGCGAGAGATAGCCGGCGAGACTGACGAGCACTTTGCCCTAATGACGCTCATCTCACCTTCCTCCCCTCGCCCCACTTCCACTTTCGGTTTTGTATTTTGTTTCTGACCTGACCACAGTCGTATCTCTCTCTTCCTCTGTCTGTGTGTGTGTGTGTGTAGCTTGTTGCTCCTGGTAACCTGTTGCCGCTGCTTCAGTCCCTGTGCCGGGAAATCCTTGAAAAGTCTCAATGGGAAAGCAATGAAGCGGCAGTACCTTGTGCAAAGACACACTTCCATTTAGACGACATACAGTCATTTAAGATTCATGGACTTGGCCTCGTCAGGTCATCCGAAGGTTCACTTTTTTTTTTTTCACCGAATCCACGTAAGTGAAAAGTTTGTAACAGATTTTAATGAGTTTTCAAACTAATTTTATCTTTCATATATTAAACGGTCAGTGGCATTGTGTTGACCAATATGTGTAATAATAATAAGTCTTATTTCATCTCTGAGAACTGTTTGCATGATATTTTGTTGACGTTTTAAAAAAATTGCTTACGTTTTAGTTGAAATGATGGTACCAATTCTTTTCAATGACTTCTTAAGGCGATGACGTCAGTCATTCCGCGTCTGATAATAATTCATAATAGATTTTTGATGTGGTTTTAACTTTTTCATGGAATTGAAATAATTATTTCAGCTTAAGTATTTCAACAAAATAACATTCATTGATATTAAGACTGGAAAAATCGCGCTACGGTCTCCTTTTCCCAGAGTCCATTGGCGACTTGTTTTTAATAGATTTGGTTTAATTTAAACCAGACCTGGGGCTTAATATTGTGTTTTGGTCATTTAATATTAAATAGGCTTATCTCCTGTGGTGTATGGGTCAGCGTGACTGCCTCACATCACAGAGGCCCCGGGCTCGAATCCCGGCGACGACATGGTTGTTTGTATACCTGATAGAAACTCGTCTATTAGTCCCCTGAAAAAAGGCGAAATGAGTACCCGTAATGAGTCGTTAATGACCTGAGATGTTGATGCGACTGAAAATAAGTCAGTATAAAAAAAACATTAAATAGCTTGGTCAGTGAATCAGTCGAGTCTGTGTTAATCAGTTCGAAAAGCGTAAATCTTAATGTTAATAAGGATTTTTCAACTAACCCCATTTGTTATCACGCAGGTGGGTTTACTCAGTCATACAAAATTACGGAGAGAATAGGATGAATAGAGAACAGAGACAATGAGATTAGTAGTAACTGTTCAACGCTGGATTGTGCGCTGTTGGCGAGTGTTCACCATTGAGAAACTCCAAATTTTGAACCATAATTACTGTTTCTCTAAATATTTTTATTCTAATCATTTTAATATTTTATTCTTTTTATTATCCTTAAAGACCTCGTACAGTTGGTTGTTTTTCTGCTCGGGTACAGTCCTTGGACGGTGGAAGGTATTCCCTTTTGTTCGTTTGGAGTAGTATTGACTCTCATTCACTTTTCTTCTCTCTCTCTCTCTCTTTCACTGAGCCTGGAAGTGAATATATAGAGTACATAATAGCGGCTCGCCCGTATGTTACTACCCCCGACTTGGGTCGTTTATCACACTCACCCCCTTTTCTCCCCTTCCCGGCAGTTGGATATTGAATTCCGAACGCCTTGCCAGAGTAAAGAAGAAGAAGTGAAGTTGCAGCTGCTTCAGAAACTTTACACCCAACCACAAACTCGCACTCAGAGAATCTCCGAGACCATAGCCAAATTGATAAAGCGGAGGAAAAAGCAAAAACGAGCGTTATTATCGAAATAAAACAAAAGGGGGCTTCAGTTTTATGATTATTTATTGTTTATTTTTTAAAGACAAGATCGTTACTTAAAGATAATAAAAAAACCTTCAATACTACGGTTCAAGACTCAACCTTCATGTGAATGTTCCATTCTCTGGCCTGATAAGCAAGATACCACGCTCTTGACCTAATGCTTTATAATCTGACACAAGACCCCTAATTCGGAACCGTTCCTCCATACGGTCCATCGTCTATTTCCAAACATCAATTACACGAAATTCTGGACCTCAGTTTCCATATAGTCACATTGAGCCTCAAAATCAATAACCATTGTGCCTTGTGACGATGACGTTGTCGTTGTTGATGTGTTTTTCCGGTTGTCAAGGCTTGCTCACGCTAATGGTCTCGTACGCTCATCTATAATTCAGACAACGGGATCGATTTCCTGCAAAGTCCAGTCAAGACAACGAACAAGACAATGAACTGTCTGATGTTAATTAATTCCTTCCGTCCGTCACACACACAATAACAACTTTCCTTTCATCAAGTCCAACAAACCCCTCCACCATCGATCATTCACATCGCTTTGTCGGATGTCTGTAGTTCAGTCAAATATGTAGGAGACCGCCCGACGTCTTCAGGTCAAAAAAAACAAATTTGGTACTTTTAATTGGAGGAAAGTTATTATTGCACCAAAAATTCTTCAGTATCGAGTGTTCAATGTCGAAGAAATTTTTGTCAGGTGCCATCAGGTGAAATCACTGGGGATTCAAATCAGTCAGCACAGAAACATTCTTCAAAGACTTCTCATAAGAAACTCACAGGCACCAATTTGGAACCCGAGAGTACTATATAAAATCGTTCCTAGGTGACGTCTTATGTTTTGGCGGACTTTAATGAAACTTTGCTTCAAGAACTTTTATATTCTTCTAGAGGTGTACCGAAGTTTGTTAAGACATCATGAGTCTACACCCCACGTTGGGCACCAACTGACCAGTTTCATCCGATTCGCTTCAGGGAGAGACAGGAATTACCAATTCACCCTCCCATATTACACCTGAAACTGACTAATTAGGCAGACGGCTAATTGCCACGCTCCTCTAACCCTCTATCCCCTATAGCAGTGACCGGTATGGCTCAGTGTCTCAACGTGCTATTTCATATTAACGAACATCGTGAGGGAACTAAACGATGTTTAAAGTATAACTATGGAGAATTACTTTTCAGATTTTCTATTTTGCCATTATTATTGTAGTATATATTTTTTACATCTCATTTTCCCTGTCATGAATTTCGTTTGCATACATTTTTCGTGTTTATGATTTTTTAAAAAATATTAAATTTACTACTTTATGAACTAGATTGCCTTTTAATTTCGATACATGTTAGACGAATGATTGTTTCTTCCGTCTGACAGTCGAGTTTGAAATGGAGGCCATAAATAAATTAGATATACCCCTCTTTCTGAATGTACAGTCTTTTTCTATGGTTGTATAGTTGTTTATTATTAGAATTTATTTAAGTTATCCTCTGTTTGGTGTGTCTGTAGCTGAGGTAGGGTCTGCCTCCATGTCTGTCTGTCTTTGTGTGTGAGGGTGAGTTCTTCCCTGCAGCGCGGGACTCAGATTAAACGCAGCCCAAACATTGACAGAAAAGCGACGACGCCGACTCTCATAACCGCAGCAACTCACACACACATTGAAGCGGCCAACATTCCAACAGAGAGAAACCTCGTAGGTCACTACGGTGGCTCGAGAGAGGATACCGTTGCTTACACAGACCACTGACCGTTCCCTTCGATGCAATGAGGATTCTATACGGCTGCAACTTGGAACAAGTGAGAATCACCAATTAAGTACGAGAATTGTTCAAACGTCATCACCTACGTCACTTCTGCCAAGGATAACACTAAACGAAGCGTCTCTTCACAGAGTTAGAGCACATAACAGTTCGGTATCTGCGCGTCTATGTCCGGAAACAATATTTATTAAAAATTCCATGAATTTAAATGGAAGCGACGATTTAATAAATCCAACTGGGTTGAATAATTCAATTCCATTACTTCTATTGTCTTAATTGCCTGTTAAATATTAATAGCTAAAATGGATAGATATAATTTTAATCTGATATCAAATTCTCTCTCTCTCTCTGTCTGTCTGTAAGTATTGTTTTTTTTAGGGCAACAGGCTACATGAGGGTAATCCACTTTGGGCAACTCCCCTTTAATAGCATAGGAAGGGATCTGAAAGGGGGGATGCGGAAGGGTAGAGGAAGGTAGCCAAGGGTTAACTAGGGCCCCCGGGCTATGGTTTAAGGATCCTACCCGGCATTCGCCTAAAGAAATGCAGGGAAAACCCTAGAAAAACCTGCATCGGGTAGGTCGGGCATTGGGTACTTGTCCCACGCCCTTCCGATAGCGGAAGAGGAGCAAATTATTTGATTGTTCTTTACCTATCAAGCCCAAGTAAACGACCGTGAGTGAATTGTTATCAAATTGCTAAACTTTGAGATTTAAATATATTTAACCACCGAGAAAATGTTGTAAATTTATATTCAATAAAGTAAATTGTCTTGTAAAGGTTTTGTTTTATTTAGAAAGCCCAACAAATTATAAACAAAATATTTGTTTGTTAAATTAAATTTCGGCGTGCCAACGTAGTGCAAATTAATTGTATCATTAATTAAATAAATTTTGTTTGTTAATTAATCTTTTTTTATTCATTACATTTTTGAAAACACAACGTATGGAAATTCATCCATTTAATTTTTAATCTATTTATACATTACAATATATTGTAATGCATTGAGGGAATGCATTGTTTTGGAGCACCGTACATGTAGGGGTGAGGATGCAAGTGCAAAGTAATTACGGGTCCTGTCTCGATGTGACAAGACAGAGCGGCAAGATATTTGTTTCGGATTAATGGTCTTGGCCGGCACAGGAAGTTGCAATGTGTACTTAGGATTTGTAAAGCAAAGAATGGACACGCGCGGGTGGCCGGTCGCATGATGTATCGGTTTAGGAAAGGCATTGTGTCTGGTGAATGGGCTTGACCATTAACTTGTTGACTTGGGAGCAAAGCGGTCTGAAGGATCTTGGGCCACCGCACATGTGGGGGTGAGAATACAAGTGCAAAGTAATTACGGGTCCTGTCTCGATGTGACAAGACGGAACGGCTAGATATTTCACCAGCTGGGGGAATATCAGCTGCAGAGTGTAAATCTCGGAGTAATGGTGAAACTGTCAATGCAATTGCGACGTGGTCTTGGAACAGAGCAGAAGAAAGAAGGGGCGGTCATATATAAATGGAGTGAGGCGAGGGCTGGAGTTAGTTGGAATTGAGTGTCAGAGCGGAGGGGAAGCTGTGAGCACCCAGTATGGAGAAAGAAAGCAGCCTGCGAGAGAAATAGAAAATTATTCAACTATAAACATTTTCATATGCAGAAGTTCAATCTGTTGTAATATCAAAATTTGACCACTGTCTTCGATGGTAGGAGACCAGGACACAGCATCCAGCGTCGAGTAGTTTTCCCCACGAGCAAGTGGGATGTCCTTCACCAAGTATGGAGAACCAGCTATCGTCGAACCAATAATATGTGTTAGAGTCAGTGTGTAAACGTCCGGTCTATAAAGTGTGTGTGTGTAATGAACGAGCCAAATGTTTCTGAGTAATCGTGAGTTGAAATTTATGGTATTAATATGTGTAAACGGAATTAAAAGATACAGTCAGATATCGTTCTCTTCTTTTTGTTAATAAAATAAACTCTTTTAAATTTAGAATCAATCTGGATAATTCTAAGTTCGTTCATAAGTTTCGTCGATGCCTAGACGATTAAATTCTTCTGTTTATTTTAAAGATAAATGTTGGGTTCTTTGATTATTTAAGTGTTCTGTCCGTTATCAAACCCATAAAGACCCATGAGAGAGAGAGATCTTTTTATAATATTAAATTGTATAATGTTTCAAGAATTGGTAAATAAATGTTGTTTGTTTTAAAGTCTATAATTTTCATTTAAAAGCCCATCAAATTAAATTGTCGCCTTTTGTTTATTACATTTTGGCTACCACAACGTGGGGCAAATTAAGAAGGAGTCCTTTTTGTTTATTACAATATATATATATATATATATATATATATATATATATATATATATATATAGTAATTATAAAACTATTGCGCTACACCACACTATCTCTAATCGGGCCATAAATTTGTTGTTTTCACAAATCATTGTTCGTTCATAAGTAGAGAACAGAATTTAATCCCTTAAAATAATTAATTTCTAAACGTCAGACAGAATATTTTCGTTTCTTGTTAAATACCAGACCGTCGCTTTCACCGTAGTTTTTACTGCAGTACTGGGAATATATCCGTAGTCACTTATTACAATTTGTAAGGGATTTTCTGTATCGCGCTGTGATGCTGTGAAAGACTATGGTAAATGTGAGTGAATCGTGACACGATTTTTACAGTAGGCCTATTAATTAATGTACAAGTAAAGGTCTCAAGACACGGGACTTGAAATAAGTATGCTCTTGTCTGACATTGATCGTTTGATTACTGGGTTATGTCATAGTGACATTTCCTAAATGGAATGACTTAGTCCCCTTACATCAGCAGGAAGGTGTCACTTCCAGAGACATTTCCAGCCACTGTGATAACGTCTGATAGACTCCCGCATCTAGGTTGTGGCAATGTGTTACACTCGCTAGACTTGTAAATATGGACGACGGCACCTGCTTGCAGATAAGAGCGAGGCTAGGAACGGATGCAAGATCCTGCTCTTTCCCTTCACATATGTATAGAACACTAGGAATAGAGAGAACAGAGATAGAATTTAATAACCGTAAAAACGTACTGCTGGAGGCCCGGGAAAACGGCAAGAGGAAGGCGAATAACACACACACACGGAAATATTCAACGGCCAGAGAGAGAGAGAGAGAGAGAGGGAGAGGAAAAACCTCCTTCAGAGCGCTCCCGCAGAATTCGCAATGTTGCAATTCCCTCTCTCCGGCTGTACGTGTGTTATTAATCCGCAGACTCCCAGCGATATTACAAGCGAAACTATTGCGCTCCTCCCACTCATAGGGGAACAATTCCAGTCCCATACGTCATCAATTACTACACTCTCGGTTAGGATATATCCCTTCCTGCCACAGTAATAGGATTAAGGTTTGTCTAAGAATTCCCGTGACTTAGGTTATCGGCTACGTTCCGTGTTATACCTGTAGGGAGACCGTCTTGGCACAGAAACTGCTGTAATTTCCATCGTTTAGACGTAACGATTAAGTTCGCGAACTTGCCTCCTGCGTCAAGTCCGGGAAAATCGTTCTAAAGTTTTACAATTTCCAGCTAAAGAAAAAGTTGTGACAATGAAGTTCACGAAAAGCCTCTGTATTTTAGCTAAATAAGTAGCCAAATAACAGAGAAAATATAAGTTCTAAATAAAAACCGTAGAACATTTCTGCAATCCTTGTTGGTTTCGCCAGGATATTCAAGAAACGGAAGTGCCATAATAACAACAACCAGCACAAACCAGGAGACGAACTCCTTAGTTCTTTGAACTTGTGCGGTTGGGCCGTTCATAATGCTCCTCCATATTTATTTAAGGCCTATCTGGCTACTTTTTTTTATCTAATTAGTTTACGTTTAATATTCAATATAATCTCACAATTATCATTTTGTAAATGAACAAAACAGACATTATGCCAAAAAATGTGTATTCATTAATTAAAACAAAAAAAACCATAACAATACGACCTTTCGTCCACAATTTTGCGTCTTTCCTAGGTAAACTACCGAAATAAGTAAAATTTTTATAATAAATTAGAAATGTAAATTGACAAAAACAAAGTTAGATAAATAATAGATTTACCTTAATTTCGTTATAATATAAATTTAATTCCTATTGGAACAGTTGGTCAGATGTTCGAGGCACGGAGACGGGAATTCTGCGTTATTTAACGAATTTTAATTCAAAATTTTCACTTTTCATTATTTATATTATATCATAATAATATTATATTATAGGCAGTAGAAACTTGTTTCTTAAATTTTACTCCTGGATTGTGTACAAAATTATTAAAAATTGTCGTGTCTGATGAGGTCCCAGAAGAGGACAAAACGTCATCGTTAATTTAATATTTATATTATACATTATAATTAATTTTCTGACTTAAAGCCATTTATTTATTTATATTATTTTCTGTTTTGTTTGTTTATTTTATTTTTAAAATACATGTTTTAATTTTATATCTGGATTTTGATTAAATGTTTAGGGGACCTGTCTTCCACTGTCAGTTTCGTTTGACAATTAAGTTCGCGAACTGGATATTTACGTAACCAAGAGAGCTACAGTCATTTCTATACTCTTACTATGAGAATGAATACATTTCTGCTACGTAAATAAGTGTACATGAACAGTTACCATCGAGAACTTCTAAAAGTATTCATTCTTCGACCCGCTCCGTGACGTCATCACCTACGTCACTCGCAACCACATTTCGACATTTCCACATACAGCTGAAGTATGAAGACTCTTATAAGTTCGTGAACTTAATTGACACTCTATTTAGTTGTACTACAGGAGTCTCAACTGGGGAGCTTTTAGTTTGGATTTTAACGACATTTAAACTGATACTTATCATCTTTTAAAGTTTTGATATAGTTTAAATCACAACTAGCATGAAAATTATTTTCGGAGTCGTTGTTTTCATGATGATATAAACAGACGTTGAGTGTTATGTTTCTGTATCTATTCCTATATTCCTTGGTGCGTAGCTGGTCTTCTCTCTCCTTCTCCTTCTTCTTCTTCTCCTTCACTTTCTGTCTCTCAAGTAGCTGCGGAAACTCTGGAGAATATTACACAAGGAATTTAAGGGCCCTTTTTTGCCTTGAAGACTCTTAATCATTCATGAATAGAGCGGGGTGTTAATTCGTCCTTCTAACCAACCACTTGTCTCCGCGAGGCTTTCACAAGATCTCTCGTCGTCTCTCTCTTCGGAAAATAAACATCCGTCTAGAGCGTCTTTCTCTCTCTTTCAGCGTTAGTCATAATTTAGGATAATTACTTTCACCGAGATTTATATTTTTTCTTATAAATTATAATTTCATAAAAGAAGATGAAGATAAAACGGTAATCATTAATCGAAATATTCCATTAGTGATTGCCTTTGCAAAAGGAATCTTTATTATTCGTGTTATATGTGAAGTTAGTTCCTTAAGAGTCGTTAATAAATATAAAAAATAGACCAACCTACGTCATGGTGAAACAATTAAAATGCTAACACACCTCTCGCACTGGAGTCTCAAGTTCCAGAATAGGCTAGATCTTCTCGGTCGAGTATAAGGGAGACGTTCTACTTGTCATGGAGTCGTTAATAATAAATTTAAATAGAGACTGATAAATAATATATTTCATAATGGATTTTGGCCTGTATTGTTAAATAATTAATAATGGATCAGGTGGGGAGTGCGAACGGGCATGGCGGGAATAATTATCGTTATGAAATTAAAAATGTTTTAACCCAGTCACGTGACCATGACGTCATCATGACGTTGGGGTCACGTGACCTTAAGACACACAATACTTCAAGGAATATTTAATACATTAACAGAGATCCAAAAATCTGTATAGAGGCATTTAACCTATTAACACACAATCATAGTTACGTCCAGAAGTATTTAAATTATTAATTATATTGGTCGTAACCATTTTTAAATTTAAATTTTAGTTTAACATCTTTTCCTCTAGTCTGTTTTTGGGCGTGAGTTACTGCGTAACCTAGTTCAGTTTTTCTGTAGGCTCGTCGACAGTATCATCATTGATGTCTACGATGTATTGTTTACACTCTACCATAACCTTATTAGATTGTTTCCAATTTTCCTTGTATTATATCATTAATTCTGTTTACTAATCTCACTAGTTCTGTATCTATTAGTTGATTATATCAGCCAGTGCCACCTACTTATTTTAGAAACAGTTTTGTGTGTCCGCATCATGGATTATGCTTTTCTTCCTGTGTCATATTCGTTTTGCGTTAATGTAGTGTCACTGCCTCTTGTACCCACAGTAGTTATTATATCTGAAGCCCCTCCGTTCCTCTGCGGCTTTTCCAGTTCCGCTGGTCACCGACGCCGTGACGTGGCTTATCAGAGAACAGGAAGCTACGTCGCTTCCTTTGCAATACACAAAAGGGGCGGAAACTCCCCTCCTTCTCTCTAAAACCAACCAACACTCTGAATAAAAATATAAGACATAAATGAAAATTTTCCAAATCACGAGTTTCTACAACACCCCATAATTATAATATCGTCTTTGAAAATTATAAACACAATTGTAGTTTATGACCCTTCAATGTTAAAGCGTGCTGGGATAAAGAACCCAACGGTCCAATAATGTTAGATTAAAACAATTTATTTAACCCTCGTAATATAAAACATTATACAAGCTTTCAACATCCTCGGGCCCATATCCGTCTCTGAAAATTACAGAAATTACATAGTGAGTAGAGAATACATCAGTTTGGTTAATTGAATCTTTTCCAGATATAATAACTTATAGGGCGTCAGATCATTTAAATTTACTACAATAATAATTTATATACAATTTATTTATCGAGCCATGAGATATGTATATATTTACAGGGCGCGATCATCAAATAGTGAATTTTCATGTAATAACTGATTCAGTCTCCTTGCTGCCGTCACTGCAAGTGATTCTAGACGAAATGCTAACACACCTCTCGCACTGGAGGCTCAAGTTCGTCTGAACCTTCAACCCACTTATTAAAGCAATTTATTTACTTTAAAATGCAGTTGATAAACACTTTCATGGCAATTCTCACGGCTTAAGTAACGCAGCATTAAAATTTGGATTAATTTTTAAGAATAATCTAACCACTATTGCGTCTGTTTTGGGCAGGTTTCTACTGACCGCTTTCACAAAATTGATCTTCCTTATACTAAAATCTGAAAGTTAGAACCAATTTAATCACTAATCATAACAAAAATTCCAGGAATAAGAAATTAACTGGCACTTGCAACAACGCTTCGAACTTCACACCACAAAACACAATATTTAAAGGCATGTGACGTCACTACGCTTACAGCCAATCACAGAGCGTTTCACACCACTACACACAATATTTACAGGTATATGATGTCACTACGCTTGCAGCCAATCACACAGCGTTTTCAATCACTCGGCCGAATTCCATAAGTGGCAAATTTAATTGAATTATTTATTGCAATTAATTAATATTTGTTTCGGAAAATTGATAAAAAATAGCTTCAATTCGAAGTAATCTTCTAGGATTACAGAAAGCTGATATTTTTACTACAGTGAAATAGTTTACTTATTGCGCAGGAGTGTGCAGCGGTGCAGCCGAATACGCAGGGGCGAAGTTCAAATGATTAATTTTTAACCTGGTCAGCCATTTGGTGTGGAGTTGTAATGAATTTATGTACGTGGGTGCCAATCCTCAGTTTCCGCTGACAGGCATAAGGGTTCCTATCTCGCTGACTCTGGCTGTCGTCCATTCTCGAGGCGACAAGTTTCCCCGTTGTTAATCTCTCTCACCACCAGAAAGTTTCCTCCTGGAGCTAATCTCTTGCCCACACCCTCGCTGAGTCTCTCTCGTCCTTAATCTCTATCTCTCTCTCCCAGTCCCACTCAGTTCCATTGATTCTTTCTGTCTCAATTAATTTTACTGTCCTTTTAAATACTTTTTTGTTAAGAAACAATAATTTCCAGAATTTGTAAAATGTCGAAAAAAAATTATGTCAAAACTTTATTTTATCTCTCTATATTTATTATTATCATATATCCCAAATTTCGTTTAACATATACGCTGATATTCTAGTAGAAGGATTTTTACAATTATAATGCGAAGGAAAACCTGAAAATTGTCGGGGTGTTGCGAAAGGAAACAAACATAACAGGAGCATTTTTTAAAAATAATCATTGTGTTATCCACAGAATAATGCCATTCATTTTACCGTCAACTTCACGGTACGCCGCATCATCAGTTAAACTCTCAGGTTTGTAACTCAAATATATGAATCTGGTCTCTAAAAAAACCTGATTTTCAGATCATTTTGCTATTTTTGTTTTGAGGATCTCTGAAGAGTAAAGCAGAGAGCTGAAATAATATTTCCTTGTCTGAAGTTCTACTTCTCTTTTAGAGAGATATTTTCTGTATTCTAATCCTAATAATAATCTTTGCTTCTATATCTCTCCATTTATTCCCACTGCAGCATTTTCTTATCTCCACGCTTTGTTGTAGAAGTTACCCCAATTCTTCATTTTTGCGTGTAATGGAAAAACTTGTCCGCCTTTAAAGTCTCAGTTAAGTATCCACGTGTGTACTGGAACACGGAAAAATCAGGTAATGGAGCTTTTCTGTTTCCCCATTCCCATTGAGTGAGTCGTTTATCTGCCAAGGAAAGGAAAGCGAGGATTAAGTATCCACTTTAATCGTAAAGATGGAGGCCATAAACCCCGCCGACGTCCATTTTTAAAAAGGCGGAAAGAGGCTGCGGTTAAGAAGAAGACGAGAAACCGTTCATGGGTATTGAAAAACGATGACCCTGGTCGGAAAGGGAGACCGTCCTGCTGCCGTACAACTTGATAAGAAATCTTCCAGTGTGACCAAAGGAGATGGCTTACATAATTATCTAGAATTCAGATGAAAATATCTGTGAACTCGCTCTATTTTTTAAAGATCCACGTACGTTTGGTTGGAGAACGACCATCCTGTCAGCGGAAACTGAGGATTGGCACCCACATACATAAATTCATTACAACTCCACACCAAATGGCTGACCAGGTTAAAAATTAATCATATGAACTTCGCCCCTGCGTATTCGGCTGCACCACTGCACACTCCTGCGCAACAAGTAAACTATTTCACTGTAGTAAAAATATCAGCTTTCTGTAATCCTAGAAGGTCACTTCAAATTAAAGCTATTTTTTTATCAATTTTCCGAAACAAATATTAATTGATTGCAACACATATCCATCTTAGTTACACATACTTGGCAATGTGCTTTGCTTTAGGGAGACCTTCCTGGCGTGTTGTGTGTTGTTCCTATTGACTGCGGGGTAATTTTCCGAGCACGAGACTCTCGTCCACGACAAACGACCTGTTCGCGTGCGTGCAGCGACCTCTCCTTTGCACTTAACAATGGAAAGTTAGGACACGCATGCAAACCAGCACCAGAGGTTCCCATACTCAGGTTATCATCCACGTCAATTACTCACAACACGAATCTGAACAATACCACCAATTAGTTTATTTTTCACATGTCCTCCGTGATTAACCAGGATGATGTGCTGAAACCATTGACATAATTAATCCCAACCAGGAGTTAACGCAGTAAATGACGTCACGAGAAGCGAAAAGAAGCAGCTCAAAACAAACACCACAAAATTCCATTAGGAAGGTCTCCTTCGTTGATATACAGAGTGAAACACATTATGCGCAATCAAATCGTCGTAATGAAAAAGGTCTCAAGATTCTGGTAGGTTTTATCGGGAACGCAGTTGCGTGAGAAAGCGTGAAACGTCATTTGCGTACTGTGGAGGTCTGTGGGAACTACGGTACAATAATCATGTATACACGGCTTACAATTATAAGTTTATTGAAAAGTATAATTAGCAACCTTCATGTAAGAAAAATGTAGTATTCAAATTATAAACACGACGTTGTGTCCCTCATTGGGACCTCTTCTGCTGTATGGATTTTACAATTATCTAAACAAGTACATTCAGGAACAAAGGCTTAAAAAATCATAACTTTAAAAAATATATAATTTATAGTGTTACAAAAAAATTATTTGATATAAGTTCCCACACGTTTAGAATTCTTATATTTAAAACCATCAACTATTTCAGATATGTAGATAATATATTTGATATCATCCCCAAAATTCAGTTGAAAAATTTACTCAATACTTTCAATAATTACCATCCTAAATTAAACTTCACTCTTGAAATTGAGAAGGATCAATCTCTTTAACTCGTTGGAAGTTTTTGGCTCAGTTTCATGTAATAAGATTTTTCTCTAATCGGCATCAAAAATTGATATATTCAGTAAGGGTACTTAATTGCATGTTAAATCACTCATTTTCGCACAAAAAACCTATGGTTTATAATCTAGTAGATAAATAAGTCAAATTTGTGGATCATTATACTATAAAAATAACTGGACAAAATTGATAATGTTTTTCTTCTACCCGTTACGATTTATTTAAAAATATATCTATATTAAATTGGTTAAAATAAAGTACGATCTTAACAATTTACCATTAATAAGCCTAAGGAAGATTTTTTTTTCGGATGATCCACTTTTGAAAATATACAATATAAACATATTGACTTTTTTAATATTACGGCATTCAGATTATTTTCATAACTTCCAATAATTTAAATTTAGTTAAAAATACTAAGGAAAAAATTTAACACTTTAGAGAAACACAACGTTATTTATAAAACTAATTGTTATATCGTTCAAACTAAATGATGTCTGAAAACTAGAATCGATGAGCATAAAAATCATTTGAAATTTAACGTTCAAAATGATTCTGTTGCGTTCAAACATTTATTTACAGAAAAATAATTTTTATTGGCAAAATGGAAAGATTTTAGATGTAAAATGTAAATATTATCCGAATATTGATCACAGAAATGCTACATATTGGGCCTAATGTTTCGGCCATTAATGTTAAAAATGAGACCAATAAATTAAATTAAATCTATGATTCGTTATTATTGTGATCAATAGATTACATTATATAAAAAAAATATTTTCATTGTTATCTTAAATTTCAGTTATACACTAAGCTGTGGCAGTAACAGTAATTTAGGCCACAACGTGTGGGAAATCCGCACGTTAGAAAATTTTGCGAACTTAATTTTTTTTGTAAGTAGCTTTATAAATTATATAAGAAAATAATTGTATTTTTTTGAAATTTATCAATTTAAATGACTTGGTTTCTCAATTTATTTGTTCATAAAATTGTAACATCCCTAGACCTGACGAGGTCCCAATCAGGGAAAAAAGTCACGTTTATAATTTGAATATTAAAATTATTTTCTGACGTAAAGGCTGTTCATTATATTACTTAATTTAATATGAAGTTAGATTGTTATAATTGTTATAAGCTTTATTTTTTAAAAAACTTTTTGTGTCATATCCTTCAATAGAATAGGAAGGGATACACAGTGACGTGGCAGTGAGCTCCGGTTTTAACAAGCAATTTTGAGGTTTTATTTATTATTGTAAACAGGAATTTCTCCTTTATGGTACGCCTGACGTATGGTAGAATAAAACATCAAGTATTTAATTTCCACGCTAGTATACCCTGACAAATGTTAATTAGCAGGTAGGTCTCCTTTAAGACGATTTCTCAGCTTTCCAGTATAATGCGTGATGACGTATCATCGTCAGTTAAGTGCCAAAATATTCTTTAAATTGCCTTAAAATTTTCATATATTTACGACTATGCTGGGAATGTTCTTCCTCGACAGCGACGCTCTACACTCGCATTGTATGGATCTAGTTCGCGAATTTTATTGCCAGATGCATTTTTATTGGTCTCACACAACATGTATTTCAGTACGCAGAACCTTCACAATTCAGTTACGTAGCAGATGACGTAGTTACTTATTTGTCACTCGATTTGTAGATATTTAATAACCCCGAGAAATGCTGTAAAGGGCAGATACACGAGACGGGAAATGTACATTTAGATAAATGTGGTTTGGTAGAGAGGGAAGGGAAACAGAAATGAAGTTAGAATCCCAGCTATTTTGTGCCCTGAAACTGCTGATGTCTTGTTGCCAACCTCTGCGACGAGTCCCTAAACCCGACTAACTTTCAGAGCCACACGCAGCAGTTATAATTGTGTTATACCAGAGGCTTTGCTGGGGGTATATCGCAAGCACAGGAAAGTTGCTGTCTCTCTGTACGTATTTTCCAATTTTCACCGCCCCCGACTGCGAGGGCGTAATGGCGAATAAATTTCTCGGAATGGTCCGCGCCGCCACATAGAGAGACGCTTTAATTGGCTCCCTTTTGCCACCCGCATCCCTCTCACCCTCTCTGCTACTGTTTTAGGGGAACCAGCAGTGTCTGCTGCTGTGGCCAGATTAAATTGGCATCATTACACCGGGTGGGGGCGGAAAAGGAGCGGTGGAAAGGGACGAGGGAGAGAGAGAAAAAGCTATAAATAGGAGCCAACTATAGCGGAATATTCAGCAAGCCCACGCGAGCAACAACAAGAGGAATCGATCACGTGGAGAAAGATCCTGCAATATGGCGACATGCCATGACGTAATCGATGACGTATTCTCTCTGTATATTCAGAACAGTTGTTCGAGAAACTGGCAGATTTCAACCAGAATTAGTTCAGATGATGAGTTTTGCACGTGTGTCACACTAAAGCTTATAGACGCCACTCTGTTTAGTTATGGATGCGACGGCCATCTTCCAATACGGCTGACGTCAAGGCTCCAGACAGTTTGCTATTAAATGTTGCTATAATACTCGAGAATAAATGCGCAAGGATACTTTCGGTGTGAATCACCAAGACAATCGATATAAAATATCTGAAGATGCACCTGACGTCACTGAGGGCACAGAATGTGGCTCACTTGTGATTGGGAAACTTTATTGCTCTCGTAAAATTCTTGAAGCTGCTTCCTTCCTTTCTAATTTGAAAACTACAGCTCTGCAATGTGCTGTAGAAGACGACTTGCAGCGAAGAAGCAACAACACATAATTTAAATAAAAATACGATAATTAAGTCCGCGTCATGAATGATGATGTCGCAATGGCCATAACGAATTTATAGGAAACTGATCTATTATGTTTCTCCGTAAAATAATGAGTTTATGGAGACATAATTTAGGTGAATACAAATACGATTCAGAGCGGCCATTATGACTCCAGTAATTGAGTGCTTTTAGATTTTATATTCCATCCAGAGATCAGCTCAAAGCAGATGACAGTTATTTCATAATGTATGGAAAAAATTCCCGTATTCCCTTTTGGAGCTGAGAATCACAGTTGGATAGGAAGCACAGCGACGTTGAAGAAGACCTTCTTCGAAGCTTGTCCTTGGGAAATCCGCCACGTGAGAGATTCGGCGGAACCTAAAGTTGATTCTCGCAGCGGATCGAAGCGAAGGCACAGGTGAGTCTCCGTAACAGGTAATTCCGTTTGCAGCGGCGAAGGAATGATGGAGGATTGCCATGCGAAATTTCACTTTATCGCACTCCTGCAGATGGATCTAGTTGTCTGTTTGCTTGCTTGCTTGCTGACTCGCAGACTCTGATCATATCTGGATATTGCCGCATCCACTGGAATAAATTACGCTTATCTCTCCACCTTTCTCTTCCCACCCCTTTCGAAAAGGGCGAGGAATTTAAAACTCGCACAGAGGAGGAGAAACGCGATTTTTGATAAATGTTCGTGACTTGCTCACGGAAATCTCAATTCCCTGGCATGAAGACAACTTTATCAGCCAATCTCCTCCGTTGAAAATAAAAGGATAAACTCTCCTTCTATTAGAAAAGTTCAGGTTAGTTCACTTTGGTGTAGACATATACAGAGGCTGCAATACAGGACTGCGGTTAGAATTTCTAAAGGCACACGATATCAAGTAAAAGATTCATGTGAGACAGTAAATATGTGTCATAAAGTGAGACACTGCTGACCCGGGAAGAGGGACCTGCTGGCAGACATCTTAGTTTACAGGTATTATGGAACGTAATATTTAAACAACTCAAATGTGCAAAAATGAAGTTAATGAAAACGATTTTATTTGTATAAAAGTTCAAATAAAAAGAATGTCTTCTTAGTGTTATATTGAGGGCCTTTCGGGGAAAAGAAAAATTAATATTTTCAGTGTATAATCAAGAAAAATATGTCACGCCAGTTGTTTACATCACCACTAATCCACAGAAACTCTTAAGTCATCTGTCCAGGTGGGATCCAAACGTGGACTCCGGTCACCGACGACGCGCAGAGAGGGCAGTGATAACCACAAAACTAAAGATGAACAGAGTCTAGTCAGACTAGCCGCCTGGAAAAGCTCAGACACACAACAGCAGAACAAATAGACGAGTTTTTTTAATCTTGCTTTCTGAGCGACAGTTCAATCCACGAAAGTATGTACACGACTCCCTCAGTCAAAACATGTTTCTTCGTGTTCTCCAAAGGCCAATTACAACTGCAACATATAAGCAAGTAAAATATATCCTGGCTGTTGATTGCATCAGCAAGTTAAATCATGTTTCGTAATATTTAATTTGGGCAACTTATTTTGGAATTTATTTATAAAATTAGTATAACAATACCTCGCCTGGAAAAATTTCTCTGTAAATATATGGAACAAACTGAATAGAAATAAAATTTAAAATCATTTAAATATATACACATAAATATTGGAAGACAAGTTTTGTAACCATGAGAATATTTTTACAACACAACGTACAGTGTTTCAATAAAAACCCAAAGGTGAAATAATTATTTGTTGTTAATGGACATGACGTCACACATACTCGTGTATATATATATATATAATGTTTTCATTGACAATATTCTTATTTTTTAATTAAATGATTGTTTCTGAACTTGTCTGCTGGAGAAATGATTTTTGTTTAACATTTCCTCTCAGGAATAGTAAACATCCCATT
The DNA here is from genome assembly GCA_037074705.1 of Zhengitettix transpicula. Lineage (NCBI taxonomy): Eukaryota > Metazoa > Arthropoda > Insecta > Orthoptera > Tetrigidae > Zhengitettix > Zhengitettix transpicula. The sequence goes on from CM073593.1 coordinate 74,887,987, forward strand.
TCTTTCAATTTACCTTTACGAGGTTTCTAGTTTGTCGCTATTTTTTCTTCTTTATACTCCATTTTTGTTTGTGAAACTGAGGAACCATTGAGGCGGGACTTACTTCGTCCCAAACGACTAAAGAAGGAAGGAATTCATTGTCTTGTAAACGGGCAAGAAAATTTTTTCTTGCAGCCGTGTTTTGCCAAGATGGCGACGTTAGGGAATTCTTGCGTCACCAGCACCTCGAGATTGGAATTCTCCTCCCTCTCACCCCCTTCCACTCTTTCTCCTGTACACAAGGATTCCACACATAACCTTAGAGCCGGGGGATTTCGTGGCCTTGTTGGTTTCTTTTTTTTTTATTACATTTTCTCATTGAGTATCATCACAGCAAGGGTTACACAGAAACGAACGTTTTTCACTTAAATTTGTAATCACTTGGTGAAAATTACACAATTGTGAACAAGTTTTCCAGGATTAAAAAGTTTTGCCCGCTGTTAGACACGAATGTACGATTCACACTCACCTCGAGTCTTGATATGTATTCTGGAAATGATCTAATTATAATGTTAATGTTGTTACTATATACATCCAATACAAAAATATATTTCCCACCTTTCCTGAAAACAATTTTTTGAGAATAACAAAATGTAGATCTATACAAACAAATATTCAGAAACAATAATTTTTTGTTTTGGAAAATAGGAAAAACAAAACAAAAATAAATGAATTGGTAAAAGTATGGAAAACCTTGTCGATGATATGAGAGACGCCGGTTCCTGAAACTGGACTATTTAAACGGGGAGATTAGAGAATGGGCTCATAATAAAAGACTGAAAATAACTTATCGTAGAATAAAAAATAAATCAAAATTTTAATGGGGAAATTAGTGACTTAAATATTTTTTCTTTCTTTTACAAATTTCCAATAGTGATTTGTAAACTGAAAATATATTTTTTGGTTCTTTTTCCCAAATTAGTGATGACAACATTATTCATGTTTCAAGAGAGTTTAGTTTTTGCAATAACTGCATTTTATTATTGCTAATGTTCCACCACCACAACGGCGGCGGTGGCGGCCATTTTAATACTGTGACGTAAACTGAAGGATCTACAATGACGTCGTTGCACCGCTTTCCTTGAAATAAATTAAAATCCATAATTAATTAGTTAAAAAAATTCTTTAAGATCAGCTGCAGCGTTAATAACAATTGGATCAAACTTTCTTCATGTAATGTTTTGATGTTTTACTTGTGTGCCTGGATGTGCTGCTGTGTGTGTGTGAGGGTCCGCCATTGCTGCTGTAGAGATCAGCCAACTGTGATAATTACCAAATTGGCCACGGTCCGTTTTAATCCCCGGATATCGCCAGTCCCCCCCACCCCCCCCCACCCAAAAAAAACACCAATCGCGGTTTCATCACCGGATACTGAAGGGGAAAGTGGAAAACATGCAACAGCGGCTTTCAAAATGAAAATGAACTCCAATTTTTTCAACTTCAGGGGCGGAATTTTAATTATATTTAATTTATTCATACTGTTGGGCACTTTCAATTACAAAAATATCAGTAATTATTATGAAACAAAATTACTGGAAATAAATTGTAACTTTTTGGTTTCTGTTCACATAATTGTAATATAATTTTTTTGATAATATGATTGAATAAAAATTTCTTTAAGTTTTCAGAGATTCATACGTCTATACAAAATTTGTTATGTTATACTTATGCATGAGAGGACGTTCGTAGGACGCCAAGGTAACGTTGTCATTTTTATTATTTTATTAATCCTTAGTAGACTACTTGTGACTGCATCGCTAGTTATCTAATGTTAGCCTACGATTACTAATAATATTATACTGCAATAAATTATCATTATATACATTCTAAGATTATGTTTCTACTTAGTGTGATAAATAAATACACATCAGTCAATTTTAAGCCCGAAAGCATACTTCATTAATGTAAAATTAAACAACGTTTCATCGCTTCTTTTGCGACTTCATCAGGTTCAAGTATAAAATATATTTTGATAGACTGCCGTGGTCACAAAAAGAGCGATGAAACGTTGTTTAATTTTACATTAAATAATTATTTTTTCGGAATTAAAATTGTCTGATGGGTATTTATTTATTAGTTTTCTCAGTAGTCAGATTATATGTTTACATATATCATTATTTCGTGTTATGTTTCTACGTTAGAATAGAATTAATTTACCATTGATCCTCATGAGAAGCAAAGATCCGAGGATCATGATTCATCATACTTTTCAAAATTTTCTTGACCTGTAATTAATAACTACATTTACACTAGAGTCATGTATAATACTATAACATAATAAATCTTTTATTTGTATAATTATTTCAGTACAAAATCAATATAATTAAAGACTAGATTTGATGCTATTTAAACTGTGTTAAAATTCCTAGTTTATGTGTGAAAACAATTATTTTTCAAAAACTCATTTTGACTGAGCATAAAATTTATAGCTATCTTTTGAGTAACACAGGACTATTTCTAAATTGTTTAATGTCATGGAGAAGTTCCTTTCTTTCCAGCTATAAAACCGTTTAAAAATACTTAAATATAAATTTTTATAACGATTTTGGCTGTATAAAAATTGAGCATTTTTTATTTTATCAAAATTTAATAATTAATCAAGATGGCGTTTTTAGGTCCTAATACATTTATCAAATTTCAGTGTTGATTATTTTTTACATTTAGTTCTTTAATCAATTCTGACGAGACGTGGCAGCCATTTTGCCGCGGCCATCTTGAACCATTTTGTCTTTGAAGAATTATAAGAAAGTAAATCTTCGCGTGGTTTCTTGGCCTCTTTGAATAACTGTTTCTAAATTGTTTAATGTCATGGAGAAGTTCCTTTCTTTACAGCTATGAAAACGTTTAATTAAAATACTTAAATATCAAATTTTTATAACGATTTCGTTATTTAAAAAATGAGCATTAGTGCTGTTTGAATTTTTTTATTTATCAAATATTAATAATTATTCAACGTGGCGTTTTTAGGTTCTAATACGTTTATCAAAATTTCAGTGTTGATTATTTTTTACATTTATTTCTTTAATCAATTCTGACGAGACGTGGCAGCCATTTTGCCGCGGCCATCTTGAACCATTTTTGTCTTTGAAGAATTATACGAAAGTAAATCTTCCTGTAGTTTCTTGGTCTCTTCCTGAAATGTCCATTATTTATACGAATGTTTTTCTTTTTACTCCTATCAATCTTGCGAAGGGCAAGAGTACATTTTTATAAAATAATTTATCGTCGATTTTGATTCCCAATCACGAAACCTATCTTTTACAATTTTTGAATTTAAACTCGTCTGGTTCGAGGTTGAGTGTTCATTGCGTCACGAGAAACGAATAGTTTGATTGGCGTTGATAATTTGAGTGAAGACGCCGCCGTCGTGCGAGTCCCCGTCCATGACCCTAGGTTGGTGCGGTGGCGTGGGGACTTTATTCCCGCAAGGGTCGTTGCTGCTTGATTGCCGCACGCAAGTCTGCAGGGAACGTCTCTCTCTATCCTCAAACGCTGAATATTTGATAGACGCTGTCTAAGTCATGACACGCTTCCACACACTGACCTATAAATAATACTCTGCAACTATCTACGTTCGGGTATCTTCGGTTGTTTCATGTAGCGCGTGTGACGTCACGATTACGTCAATCGGGCTGCCTATCTTCACAAATAAAATAAATGGTTGAATTTTAGTTTCCAAGTATCAATGTCATCAGAGGATATTATTATTATAGCAAATAAAAATTACAACGCAAAAATAATCCGTCGCAACGTTACTCGTGACAATGAATGAACGCTTAACAACACGAGAGGGATAAAAACTCTTACAACAGCACCTATACGTTAACTATAATTTTATTTATAATATAAATGAAATTAAAATCCATTATTAAAGGCAAATTTTAAATATTTTAATCGACACAAAACGTTTCAGCAACTTTTTGTATTTTCATCAGTTTTTTTAATTTCAAATTGTTTATAAATATTTTAGTATAACTTTGTTATTTACAATTTAAAATAAATTAGGTTAATATTTTCTTTATGATTGATAGGAATTATTATTAAATTACAAGAATGTTGAACATTTATGATTTGTTTTTAACTATTATATTTTTTTACTTTTTAATGTAGACGAATGAGAAGAAATAAATGTAAATATGTGATTTGAAATATTTTTTGTTCTTTTCACCGACAAAAACAAAACAACCTGATTAAAGTACAAAATGTTATGAAATGTCGTCGTGTTGAATAAAATATTTTAAAATGTCTGTAAAAATTTTAATTTATTTAATTTACATTATAAGTAAATAAAGACGTCAAGGAAAATATTACTATATTTACTAAAGTCGTTGTATAAGAATGCTCTCGTATAAAAAAACAATTTTTACTTTATTGGCAATGGCATCAGCTCTGGTCGTAAATCTAAGATTATATTTTAAAGATAAAGGTTTTATGAGAAGGGTAGCTTTGCGTGACGGCAGGTAGGGAAGTAGGGAGCTGACCAATCAGCTTGCTAATACGTCACAGCCTACCACGCCACTGGTCTAAACACCAATCAGAAACAGCCACGTCAACGGCGGTTATAGCTGTAAAAGTGTAGGTTTAAACACATTAGTTATTAATCTATTTATTAATTTATTTGAATTAGTTTCATTCAACACCATTCAGGTCCTTGTGAAAACGCCAGTTCAGAGGATAAATGCAGCCCGCAATACACACACTGCGTCGTAATATCAACAAATATGGACGTTTTTCAGGCATGACGGATGAGCCTTTTGATCGGAAATAAATACTTAAATTTCATAAAATGTACTTTTCTGACAAATGTTTTTCTAGAAAAAAAATTATTTTACAAAAATTGAAGAAATTTTGTTTTTAGGTCAATAGTTTTGTTGAACAACCTGAAATTGGTGTTCAGTACTCAGAAATCACTGTAGTACCATATATCAAAACTACACCAAAACCGTCCACTATTTTATATAATTTGACAGGGCGACTAGTACAAAGGCGATTATTACGAGTGACGTCAGAATTTTTGCCCTGGATTGTTCCGACGTCCACCTCTGACTAATAGTGTAACTATTTAAACTGATGACGATGTACATAGTGTAATGTAAGGTGAGTTATTGTCATGGCCTGGTTCTGTTCCGATTTTAGTATTTAATGTGGCGCTGATCTCTTCGCCTTCTCCGGGGAGTTTATAGTGAGTCTGAGCCTCTGCCACAATGGCTGGCTTGCAGCCATTATTAATGGACACCAGCTAACGGCACAGAAAGCGGAAAAGGTTTTATTGTCGTAAGGGAGAAGGGAGATGAAGGGAGGAATCACTGATCGCGAAAGGAGAAATGAAACTATTCGCTGCTGCCAAGAAATCTCACCTCTGTGTGTTGTTCCCTCCAGGCACGTCAGCGCCATTCCTCACACCCCTCTTTTCTCTCATCCGTAACAGGAGGAAATAATAATACAAAAGTTATAATAAAGATTTTTTTAATGAAAGGAGAAGCAGACAAAATGAAGTAATCGTTTGTAAAATATATGGGGGCCATTTTGGAGTCTGCACGTAGCGTCAGATTGTGACGTCATGTAATTCCCAAAATAAATGCGCAAGTTGAAAGTTTCGAACACCAACATTATTCAATAACAGTAAAAGTAATTAATTAAGGGATTCAATGAAACAATAATAAATGTTTCCGTTGGCCCCATCATGTAGGCTTTCTGTGAATCACTTGATGACGTAACGAGTTGCGTTGCAAACGTATAATTTTACAATTAATTTGTTATTAACACATTTTTTCACGTTAAATGAACAAGAATGACTAGAAAGTCAATTAACATTTGTTTTCGTTAAATAAATAATTTTATTAATCAACGTATAAATTCAATGAAATAAGGAAATTCAACTTTTGGAATCGGAAGCGGTTTAAAAGTCTCTAGCTTTAATTGACAATGGATAATTTTCTGAGTCACGCAGTGAGTAATTACTTTCCAAAGACATGATTGTTTTTTCGATGGGCCCTGAACTAACAATTTTGTAAGATTTCAGAATTTCAATAACCTACTAATCCGAAGTAATAACGGAATTCTCCGCCACCATCTTGTATCTCCATTTAGTTGTTTGTAATGTCAATTGGCTACGTTATGAGCCCAGAGGAAACGCAAAGGGAGGAATCCCAGAGTTTTAGGGAGATCTTCACGGAGCTGAGAGAGGAGACGAGTCTGTCTGTCGTTAACCTCGGAACTGGTTCTGTCTCCTTAAAGAAAATACGAGACACGAGGGTGGGAAAAAAAAGGGAGAAAACACGAGAGGTGATCATTAGAGTAAAGTGCTCGTTCTCTCTGTCTGTTGCATCTTTTCACCTTCCATGGCTGTCATTAGCACATCCGAGGAGGCGGAAACAAGTCCAGAGTCATCATCATCGACGGCGACATTCACATCTTTAATACATCCAGAAACAAAAAAAAATCATCATAAGAATGGGTGGTAAGGAAATTTATGCTCTGTGTAATGTTGTAATGGTTGAATAAAACTTGCTAAACTGAAGGGAAGGGGAGAATATCCCAGGCTTAGCTGGGACGGATGAAGAACCCCCATCGCATAACCTACCCGCATCAAACACCAAATCCCGCATGGAAGTACGACTCTAATTAGCTCTGACATCTATCTTCCTTTTCTCTCTGGGGGGGAAAAAGGTAAGGCCAGATCAACTTCAGATCAACGATTAATTAGAGACTGCTGAACCAGCGGAAAACTGGCAACGCTTTACCTCCTTCACGTTGCGCAAACCATAAATCACGAAGTTAATGTCGGATTATTCAACAGGATAAGTAGCACGTCTTTAATTCATAATACAATGTAAAATAAAACTAATTTAATCTTTGTATATTAAAAAATTATTTCGAAGGAGTTAACTCTCCAGCTCTGTCAAAATCTTGCGAATTGCACAAATTCAAGTAACGGAAATAGGCGCAGAGGAACATGACTATTATTTTTCTAATTACGAGAAAGATAAAGTCATGAAACTAGGAGTGGCAACAGATTACGGATGGAAACCTACCTCTAAATACCGCACACGAGACAGATGACGTCATGTCAGGATCACTTCAAGTCTCTGGTGTATATCAAATTCCTTAAATTTTATGAGAAAATTATCATTTTAACGAGGGGTCCCTGTTGGACACCAAAGGTCGTGACAGACACACGTGGATAGCGCCATAAAACAGCGTAACACGTACACAATAGCGAAACGTACGATAAAATACCTGACCTGGTGGTCAACGTTCAATTGAGTCGAATGGCTGTTGCTCTGTAACTTTCAAGACAATCAAGGGACCATTTCTTGAATATAGTCTGACGGAAGAGGCTGCGTCATTCGTGATCCTCGTTGCTATTTTTAAATAATGTGTGACGTCCTGACTCTATGATGCACACCATCTGTGCAACGGAAACAACGGCACTACGTTAATCCTGTAAATTTTGCAAACGAAAAATAATGATAATTTATGAATATTTTTGTTGATTGTTGTTATCATAGCAACGCTTTGTCGTTGTCTGCAGAGTGCACGTTCAACGTGGAGCTGGTGGCGCCGCGCTACGTGCTGCAGGGGCAGTCTGCGGAGATGCGCTGCGAGTACAGCGTGCCCATGGACCAGTTGCACAAGGTCGAGTGGCTGCACGGGGGCAGGAAACTCTTTCAGTTCATCAAGGGCCGCACTCCGCCCTTCAGGACCTACCCGGTCCACGGCGCCGTCATCGACGTGAGTATTAACGCACGCACACTGTGACTGTAGACCGTCGGGCCTGACGTTGCTGTGACTGTTTCAGAGGAACCAGAGCGACGAATACAAGCTGCTGCTGAGGGACCTGCGCTTCGAAGCCTCGGGACTGTACTCGTGTGAGGTTTCCACGCAGGCGCCCATCTTCACCAAAAGGTCCGACGAGCGGGAACTCGCCGTTATACGTGAGTCACCTTGGCGTACGATCACCATCCATCTGCTTACCTGGCCTTGACTTTCCCATAATTAGAATATCTCATTTTTTACCACTTTTTTGAGTAACAGTTGCATGAATGTTATTTTACAGGTATCCCGTCGCGTCTTAAAAAAGTGTTGAGGATGAATATATGCGATAAATGTGATCGATGGTCGAATGGTGATTTTTTATTTATGTTCCTTTTTGTTCAATTGATGTTACAGACAACAGAATACCCCAAGACCTCGGAATCTACGTGCCATTGACGTTGTAGTAATTTTAGAAAATGGTTTACCTTCAACTGTGAGCAAAGCCTTAGGCTTCAGCTACGTGGGTGATGACGAATGTGGGTCCCATCTTAGCTGCACATGAAATCGCATAGTTCTTAAACTTTCATGCATGACTTTCCAAAGTAGTGCAAGAAGAACTGACCTAGAACTTTAACAGTGAAGTTCTCCTTAGCGGCTGAGTATTGAGGAAATTAATTACAACCACGGTGAAACAATTATGACGTTTAATCACCAGGAAGGCCACCCTGCACATTCACTAACTGTGATGACGTAATATTCCCACAGTCAGCACACTTCATTTTCCACATGCCTGCCTTTTTCTTTCTCCAGGCAGGTTTACCGAGCAACTATTAATTGAGTAAACGTAATGATGACGTAGTCCTTGAATTAGCGAAGTTATCATGGACCTTATTAATTTTCTGTCCGCTACATGCCAATGGGGAAATTCTACGTGAGCTGACGGAGATGAAGTAGACATAGGGTTCACGAACTTAATTGTCGCGTTGTAACGATGATACCATCCACGGTGACGTAGGTCATGACGTAACCAGTCTTTACTCTGGCAGGAAGGTCCCCCTGCCTACTGCAAGGAATGTTTTAGTTAAAATGGCGTACGACATGAATTTACCAAGTAAATAGACAATCTCTTATAGCGTCACTTCTTACAGTTCCAGGAAGGTATCCCTAACCATAGCAGCAGGTGTAGGTAAAGACGCAAGAAGCGTTCGTGGACGTATTTTGTCAAGTATTTTGACAAGTATTTATCAGTTAGTCAGTCATGTTAATAACGATATTGTATGTTTTGGAAAAATTAAATTGTCAGGAATATACGTCATATTCTTCCTTCGCCTTTACTTATTAGATAAATTTTTTTATATAGAAATAAGAATAATTAAGAATAGTGAAATGTATCAAGAGTCTAAGGAAGCACCAATATACTCGTAATTTAATGTTTCTTTCTACATAAATTAATGTCAGTCTATGCTTTGAATAAATTCTCTTCGTCCAAATTAAAAAATTGAAAGAACAAACGTTATTTATTTTTATTAGAAACATTACAAAAGAAACAAAAATTTTATTAAGCACCTTAGACACCGACACAAACTCCTGTAAATATATAACGCGATACTTTTTAGACATGTTAACATTTCGTACATTGTGAGAGAAAGTGACCGGTCTTCGCAGCTTTTGCGTTGGTATCCGTGTCCTGTCCTCGCTGTTCTCTCTCTCTGTGTTTGTGTTTGAGCCCGTGCCGTCGTTATTCTGGGAGAGCGATATCGTAAGTAAGTTGGTAGCCCTGTGCACAGTGGCTGAGAGAGAAGGAGAGAACTTTAGCCAACAGCAGTTACAATATTTCAAGGTTTTCTCTCTCTCTCTGCTGAGCCATTACGGACTGAAATACTGCACCTGTACCCAGCTCGTTTGACCTTTCCACCCTCTCCCTAGCTGTGTTACGTGCAGAAACGAAACCACATTAATATAAAACAACCCCCACCCCGGCCTAGGTCTCTCTGTGCTTTCCAAAAGCGAGAAAGACAGGATAAACGGCGTCACGTTTACAGAATCACAACGCGCAGCTAGATTTTTTTCCCCTTTTTTTTCTCCATTTAGGAAACACGAAAAAATCATTTCATTTGGGATGGATAACAGTTTAGTTCTACAAAGTAAAAGGCTATAAAGGGGGGAAATCCTTTACGCACTGAGGTGAAATGGCAAAGCCGAGTGAAAGGATAAGATATAAAGTGAAGCGGGTTCCTGAGTGGGCTTTGGGCTAATCAATACCATCTTAGTGTGACTAAGAAATCAAACACTGTCTTTTTTTTTCAGAGCCGCAGTCCGGAGTTCCTCAGGTGTGGTCCAGCAACGTACTGTACGAGACTGGCGAGGTCTTGATGGCCAACTGCAGCTCGAGCCCGGCCAGACCTGCGCCAAATATCGCGTGGCTCGTCAACGGACTGAAGGTGAAAATCTGATTATCCCCATGACGATCTTTCATGATTATTTTCCCCCGGTATCAGCTGAGTACAATTTATGGAAGTTCCATTTATCTACAAAGTGGAGCATTTTCGTTCAACTGATCAGTACTTCACCTCGTTATAGTGAGGACGATGACCATGGAACCACAGTTGTGAATCGTCAGTGGGGAGTTCGAACAAGACTCCATTAACGATTTATACTTTCATTCACCCGCAGATTCAGACCGGCACTTTCACCTTCTGCTCTAGATGACCGTTATTATAATCTTGGAAAGGCAATCGGTAAAATACTTATAGTTCTGAGTCAAAGAGGATTTATGAAAAATATTAGGCTTGATTAGGTTATTCTGTGAAGAATACATAGGTATTTCCAAAGCCGCCCTGGGTTCAAGAAATTTTTCTCCTTTCAAATGTAAATTAGATGGTTTGGAAATTATAAGGTATGAACTGAATCAGCTCATCTCTGGAAGCGATCTTCGACACCATTTTCATACTATTGTTGGAACGATAAACAAACGGAAAGAGCGAAGTGGATGTAACAGTTTTTGACATTTAGTTCACGTTGGTCTGTTGCGCCCACCATTATTACTCCTGAATGACCACAGAAATGAATATTTTCATTAATAAATTGTATATTAAGAAAATTATCCATGAATTTCTAAAAATAGAATAAACTTTGAATAGCCAGTTTCAAGGATAATCTTAGTCTACATTAAATTTTGGATCAGATATGAATCATAAAGTGGATGAAAGAATAAATGGAAATGCTGAGTTACTCATCCAGGATTATTGTATCCACAATTATGGAGCCTCTTACGAACCCAAATTACCTAGCATTTTTTTGTGTACGACTTTGAATCAGATACTTGAAGACTCACGGCCAGGATTAATTTACAATATCATATGGAGTGTTATTGGCTTAGCAGCTCCACTACCCAGACGGCAGGAGAAAGAAGAACATGTGAAGGACCAGCGGTGCACCAATCAATGCTACAGGTTGATGAACGTATGGGAATTACCTGGAAATTCTTCCTGTTCCATTGGTCAGTCAGGTTGGGTTTTCTTACTGTTCACAGGTTCACAGCGGGAGACATAACCTGTCTCAAGAAAGTGACGGTCCAGAGATGGCGTCATTGTTCAGGGCGACGTCACGCTTCAGCCTCAAGTTGACCGACAGACATACCGGTCAACTTTCCATCACGTGTCTATCTACGGCGCCAGGGATCATCGACCACGAGCACCAGCTCACGGCCACGCTCACAGGTATGTTCCTAGACAACGTAAAAGGTCAGGTGTAGTCAAGTAAATGGGGAAACCTCTGAAAAGAACCGTACGAATGGGGATGGAAAATATTTTTAATTAAATGACCCATTGATTGACATTGATTCCTATTTTGTTCCCTACAGTACAGGTGATTCAGCCTGCCAGGTCGTCAGCGCTCCGGAGGATCTCCTCGTTTTCCATTGAGCTCGTCATCGCCGTTCTTTCGCTGAGCACGGCGCTGCAGTTCCTCCTCCTCCGGTCGCCGTTGCCTTCTCTGGGCGTGAGCTCCTACATCGAGCCACGATGACACGACGCCGCCGCCGCCGAAAGTGACGTCACGCGTCCAAAATCGATGGATACCTGAAATGGAAAAACCATCACATGCCAGTTTCGTGAAAGCCGACGGAAGCGAGGGAAATATGAAGTCCCATTCCATTCATTCCCGTCGTTAAACGCTCCAAACAGCTTTTTATTGTTCTTCTACTGTGATCCCACGTCAATTAGAATCTAAATATATACACACACTCGCAGGGGTAAAGGCCAGGGTGCGCAAAGAGACAGAAGAAATTAGACACGTGAAAGGCCGTTAAAATAGATAAAATGTCTTTATTGTAGTAAAGGTAAAAGACATAACTACTTTTAAGGGTACGAGAGTTATAATTTTGGAGTGGGGCTTGGAAGGCAAGCTTCAACGTCTGTAATGTTGTGAACTTGGAATTTTTTTTCTATCGATACATAGAGTTGAATGGACGAGAAAGTTCGTTCTGATAGACATTAAAACGAGAACTGACGGATAGGAAACATATTGGTTGCGCTTACTTGGCGTGAAAAGGAATTGAATACAGGAAAAATCTTAAATGTGGTGGAGTAGTGAAAAGAATAAATTTTAAATGAAGCAATTTATTTAAGTAGGCGAGAAAAATAAAGTTCTGCTTAGATTCGTAAAGCTGCAGATGACATACTATTGTGACATATACAGTCGCATAAAATGGTGTACTCGATATTGAAAAAGTCAGAAGCTCCTAGGAAAGGTGAAAGTTCGCCGTTGAAGGCGAAAATTAATTAACAGCGGTATAGTACACGGAATATTATGTTAAAAAATTGAAATGAATGTGAGAGACCCAGTGGTAGAGAATGCCAGGCATGTTAAAGGGACAAGATATATCGTTACCCCAGTTCAAACAAATTTTTGTGTCTGGAAATATCATATATTGAATTTTATAACTATATATGTCTTAGATTTGTAGGGAAGCTTTGCTGTAGAAGAGAAACGCAAACTACTTAAATATAAGGAAAAATTTTAAAGTTTGTATATTAATATACTATTCTAGGAAATTGTTGACCTCGAATATTTTATACAAAATATTTTGAAAGAATTAAAAATAGAACTATGTATATACTGTTATACGGAAAGCAGGGAAAATATGGAAAAGGTACGAATTTCTTTAGAATCAGAGTAAAAGTCAATTATAGTGAAAATATAAAGATTTAAGAGAGTGTAATAGGATTCGGGGTGGAAAAGTACAGAGACAATCAATATGCAATGACGTTCGCCCACTCTCGGTGAGACACGTTAGGTATTGTCTTGGGAACGTTGTTACAATTTGTGTAAACAAAAAACCACATTTAGACTCTTTTCCTTTCTTCCAATTTTTTATTTTCCAAACTACTTTGTCTCTCAATTCCTCCTTAATTCGTTTTCCCTCCCTTTTCTAGTTTTCCGTCCCAACTTCCACAGCATATCGCCTCTCCTTCCTTTTATCCTTCAGAAAATATATATTAATTTCAATTTTCCTAGTTTTAGAAAATAAATATAACAATAGGCAAAAAGGTTTAAAAAAATCGAAAAGAAACTAAAGCCGTTGAAAGAGAAATGTAAAATCGAAGGTAGACGACGCTCGACTTTAATAGGGAAAGTGAGGAAGATGGAAAAACGACGAGGCAAATTACGAGAAATACAGTTATATTTTATCCATTTAGTAGGTTTTTTTCCCTTCTAGAAAGAAAAATGTTATAAATTTGGAAATATAGAAGTGGTGCTGGAATAAAGTAAAACTATGAATTAAGTGATCGATGTCTTCCTTCAAAACTCGTGTAGTTTCGTAAATAAACTTATCTTATTCTTAGGTAGGATTAATATACAGGAAATAAGATAATAATAAGCTTTAAAAAATGGGTAAATCATAGACGTGGAAATAGTAGTCTTCTTTGTTAATAATAATAATAATATATCACAATATATATTTTACAATCGATTCCGTTTATTGCGGTTCGCACGATATTCGCAAATAATCTTCTCAAATTGAAACGCTTGTTCCATAAATCCAAGTCAATTTTTACCTTCTTCAAAAATTGTGGGGAGGATTGGTGAAGAAAGACAGAAGAAGAATGGAAATAATGATGGCCCACACGCTTAGACAATCCTCGCGTTTGAAATATTTTTCTACAGTTGGTTAAATCCAATCTTTATCAACGTTGTCTCACATCACAAATATTTTTTTCCCCCCTGATTCTCACTTATGAAAATCTTCATCCACAATTTGTATCACATTTTTCCTCTTTATCTATGAACTGCTTCTATTTTTGGAGTTAAAATATTTTTTCTTTTTGAATAAAATATTTTTTAAAAGACAAACGCAATTTATTTATATATTTTTTTTTCAATTATATACATTCTGTTTACTTTTTATATGTGTTTCTAATCATATATTCTCTTGATAATATCCAATTACTTTAATGAGATGTTTTGTTTAAAACTATGCCATATTTTTATCTAGATATTTCCGTTTAGTGGGGGTAATTGTTTTAAGTACCATCAACTTCTATGTCAGAAAATTTGTTTCGATTTCATATATAAATGTGAGAAATGAATTGAATCATTCTGACGAATTTTATTTAGCAATAAAAATGTTTTGATAAATAATTCAATGAGACTCGTCACGAATTTATTAAATATTTTGAGTACCTCTGACAGTAAATTTGATTTAACATTTAGATTTTCCTGTAATAATATCTCCAATCTTATCTAATTTTATTGGTGATTTTTTTACGCAAAGATAATGAAATATTTAATATACAAACGTTTCTTTCTATCACTAGAATGTTTAAGTTCGTCCTTTTTGTCTCTCCATTGTATTTCCGCCATTTTTCTGTTCTGCTTCTCTCTTCGCCTTGATGCTATATTACTATTTAGTTTCATCGTGGTTAACTCACACCATCTTGCTCTGAAAATCGTACCTAAACTCTCATCTTGCCGACCCTATCATACTCACCACACACACACACACACACAAAATACAGGGTGAATTTTTTTATCCTTTAAAAAAAGCTAATGGCAAAAAAATATTTACGTATCGACAAATAAAGCTTTGCTTTCCGCGCAAAAGAAAAATGTGGAACGGTAAAATAAATATGTATCTATATTATGGCAATAAAATATAAATGTTAAATTTGCAAATAAGTAGAATATAAGAAAAAATAATTGAAAAACGCGGTAAGAGAGGCTGGAGTCAAATCTATTTGTGCCCATAATATTTATAGTTTTCCTCCGCTTTTTTCCCGAAACTGGCATGGAAATTCACTCTATAAGAGTTTTTTTCTACTTATAAATATATGTATACAAACATACGCATATGTAGTTGGTTTTGTTGTTACTGCTGCTGCATAAAAATTCTATATGAGAGTAAAAAAAATGAATCTTTCGTTCATTTTAAGAAGAAGAAAAATAAATAAATTTATTAATTAAGCCGATGTAAATAAGAGAGTAGGGTTACGACTGCTGCGATGTAAAAATTAAAACACAAAGTAAAATAAAAGAGGAAGCCTTAAATATGGTAAAATAGAATACATGAAAAGACAGTAGGTTGGGGGAAACGCGAGAAAAACATTCTGTATAAATATTGCAACGTTAAATATAAAGGAATTCATAAAAACAAAATAGTGTGGTTATTTTCTCCTCCTGATCATTATTTTAGAATATATTTATCCTTCCTTCCAATTGGATTGCATCTTCAACATCCAGGTTGATCGTGACGTCAGCGTGGATGCGATCACTTGCCAGATGGCAGACAATAAAATAGATCCAATCGTTCCTTAGATTGAGCTGACGTAAAGGCAACGCGCTCAAAGGCTCAGAGATATCACAACCAGCGCTCTGGATGCGAAATAAAGACAGGAAAATAAAATACTAATATCGGTTGACAGATTAAATTATAATTATTTAACAAAGAGCCTAAAGTTTCTTAAAATTATGACGTCACGTTGAACGTTCTTCATTTAGTTTATGCTGAAATTATGTTTAATTCTGTGGATTTCATCCGCATTCCATATTCTGACGTCTGTGGAGTAATAACTGTAAAGGTAAAGAGAAAATGAATACTTCACGAGATTTTAATGACGTGTTGAGTGTCTACACTATAATTATTTTATACGTCACAAAAGGTCTGCGTTCTGACGTCATGTTCACGAATCAAAATAATTCTATAAAAAATTAACAACGTTTCGTCCTCACTACAGGACCACATCAGGTGTGCGTTGTAGTAAATATAAAAATCCAAATAAAATTTATATTAAAACATCTGTTGTCAAAATATTTTTTATATTATAAAAATTATAAGGAACATATTTAACTTACCATTTCCATACATTGGGGGAAAAAATGAATATTAGTCAAATATTAATGCAGTATAAATAAATTTTGGTTAGAATTTCCCAGCGTTGTATCTGAAACGAGCATAACAATGTGTATAAAATATATAAGTATTGTTTACATATTTAATTAATCATCGAATAATAAAAATAACATACAATAAAAACAGTAACATAAATTTTGTTTAAACTATTGGTATAATTTAAGTTAATAAGACAATTACAGTATCCGATTTATTTTAAATTCTTCTAACAAATAAACATAGTCAAAAATCTTAGATAAAATTAACATTTTGGATAGGCTATAATGTAACGCGTGTATCTAGGTTTAAGTTTTTATTTGTCTTGGAAGTGTTGTTTGCTGTGGTCTTGAGAATTCGAAACCGTGCACGTGCGTGGGGGGTGGAGGAGATAAATATTTCCATCCAAGTAATTTCGTGTCCTGTCTCGATTGTTGGCCTCAACATGACAGAATAGTTGGCCATTTTTGACTACGGAACTGCAGCTGCGTGCTATAAATCTTGTGACAATGGAAGAATCAGTCAACTGGCATTTCGACGAAGTTTTCTAACAATGAAAAAAGTAAAAGATTGGGAGGATATAGTGGAGGGGACGGAGATAAACTTTTGAAACTAGACAGTTGTTCTGCGCTCACCGCAGCTGGTGGATGTGATTAAGAGAGGCTCCGTAAAGTTGTTGTCTCTGATGTAGTTCGAAGCAGAATCGTCGTGAGAAAGGGGCCACAATTTGTTAGTGAAGAGTTCACAGAATTGCACCACACAATTTAGTACGACGGCTTGCCATCATTCAACCCGGAGACCGACGCCTTAGCCAGTGATCAACCCCTGAGTCGACGCCAGTACGTTGGTACGAGAGCTACAGCAAGCAACACAACACAGAATAGCAGTACGCATTTGGTACGGGCAGCAGATCTCTTCTATGTAAAAACCACAGTGTTTTCATCTTTAACTTTAATAAACTTATATAAAATTTCTTTATTGGTCAAATATTTATTTTGATTTAACGTAAAAAACCCAGACCACAAAAATAATTCTTTACAATAATGTAGTTTGCAACATTGATACTGTGCAAGACATTTAAAAATTTAATAAGAATAATAATTATCATATAAATTCCTCTGCTTGTTTAAAGATGTTTATTCCTCAAACATATTATTTTTAAACTGTTTTAAGCTATCGGCTTTTTTAAAATGTTTTTTTTTACATATAATCCTGTTTTACCAATAAAAATCACACTATAACAGTAATTCAATAAACATTCGCCTGGTAAATAAATCGTACCATTACTAGTTGTTCGTCTGTAATTACATTCTAATTTATTTACCAGACGAATGAATGTTCAATTTCTGTATTCATGTGATTTTATTGGTCAAAATAGGTCTATACTCAGAAAACAGTTAAAAATGGGTAAAAAAAGCCGAGAGCTACTGTGTAAGATCTATTAATTTATTTTAGCAATAAACATTTTTAAACAAAAAGAGGACTTTATGCTGTAATTATCAATCCTAACAATACTTGCTTAGAATGTAATGCTTGTTATATAGGTCACACGAAACGCTCTTTAAAAACACGATTTAAAGAACATAAAAAACAATATTAAGGTCAGTCATGTCCAAATATATGGCTTCAAATAACCACGGGTTCAATTGGCAAAATACTAAAATTTTCGACGAAGAATATAGATATTTTTTTAAGATTTATGACCGTATATAAGATCAAATAATATATAAACGTAAAATATTAATTGTTTTTCATTGGAAGGATCAATGTTGTTGTTGGTCCCAGATGAACTTCAGAGAGGAGAGGGAAACTATTTGTGTAACAGATAATTAAGGGCGTGGGTTTGAAACGATCATTCAAATATCAATATTGAATACGCGTTCAAAGTCTTCGGGGAATCAGAAACATGGGGCATTAGCATAAACAGAGGATTTATTTTATTTGCGTGCCAATTTTCCCCTGGGAAGAAGATAAACAGGATACCCACACACCTGTTTGATTCCCGATTCTGGCAAACAGCCATCACTATTTCTCTCTCGCCCTCTGTCCTTCTCTCAATTACGTTTCTCTCCGTTCTTTCAGTATGTGTGCACGAGTATAGTGAAACAAAGTGGATGCATGAAAATCGAATCATCCAGTCTCTATCGATCCCTTTAACAAGTCCAGCTTGACATTCCGCGAAATGAGCAGCATTCATTTTAGATGTAGAATTGTCGACACAGACTCCGTTGCTGTTACTTTGTGTCTGAAGAACGTTGTGACGTCATCCAGAGACATTGAAGTCCGCAGAACCGACGAGACTGCGAATGAATATTATGCTCAATGCCGCCGTCAGTGCGCGGGTGTATGTTTTGAGAGACATTTTTTTTTTAGGGCAATAGGCTACATGAGGGACAGAGAGGGAGATCGTTGATGAATTATTAATGAAACGCTGGCGCTGCGGGAGAATTTATTATATATCGGACAGTTTTGCGTGTGCAAACTGTTTAATAACAACAGCGCCATATCGGCGAGCCTCCGATCTAAAATTAGCACGATAAATAACAGGTCCAAAGCGGCTTATCTCGAATCGGAACGAATTACGATGCGATACTGAGATAGACACGTCCATTTGCCGCACTGTGACAGCAATGAGTGGAATCGTCTACTTTCGGGTTATTTCAGTCAGTCAGACCCCAGATCCTGAAGGACCTGTCCCAATGACGTCACTAATCACGCTGGTGGCTGCGTACCTGTGGGGGCAGGTGACGTGGCAAATTAAATTGATAAAGTTCAGCAGAGAATTGGTCTTAATTGTCTCTGGAGTTAAAGTCGTGGCAGTGACCATTTTCCAAAATATCTGAATTATTATTATTATTATCCTCGCTGTCAGAAAAAAAGGTTACGTCATCCACGGGGGTAATTAATATACCTGAGACTTTGACAGCCGACGTCACTGAATCTGTTGACCAAGTCCCGTAAACATAATTCCTCTTCTCATCTGACTTATGTTATTATCAGATATTTATTAATTACATTAATCCGTCAATTGATGACGTCATTATATTTAACTTTTTTTTAAAAAAAATACTACTACTAAACAATTAACAAATATATACGATTTAAATATCCTATTGTGGAACAATACAAGATAGAAATTCGTTATAAATCTACAAAAAAATTCAAATAATAAATAAGTAAATATATAACAAATAACAGATTATTTTAAGAAAAAATTTCAGCAAATTATTTTAACAGTTGGTGGAACTGTGAACTATAAAGGAAAAGAGGAAAATGAAACCCGATACAGTCTGTTGTTAAATAAGCTATAAGTCACATAAACACTGATTGTTTTAAAATATGATTAATAATTATGTTTTTATAATTTACGAAGGCTGTAATTATATGAAGGGTATTTTTATATACGCTAAAATATAAGTAATTAACTTATTCTTCTCTTGATGGTATTTAAAAAACCTGAAACCAAAACCTAAAAAAATAATGGTATTAATTGGTACATTAAACTATTTAAATTATTATAGTCAAAAAAATATTAAATATGTAAAATGATTTAGTATAATTCATTCCTTTGTGGCATGGATTCATTTTCGTTTCTAAGTAATACTAATTTTATAATATAGTTTTTTGTTAGATGTATTACTTCTTAAATGCATTAATTAATTTTTTAAATAATCATATTATTATTCCATTATCATATTAAGAGATACTATGAAATTCCATAAAGTTGTTTTCACTTTATTCCTAATTTTATTCATTTAGTATGTATGACAACAAGTGCTGTATGTCTATATCCCATTTTGCTGAAAATATTTTTATTTTTAAATAATTTTTTATAAACATAGTCGTAACATTTTATTTTAATCGTAATAGTAAAATGATTCCTTATCGTTGAAGCACTCTTCTGTCATGTTATTTCTTGACTTCATTCTGCATTTTATTTTGTGGTTATTTGGGATGTTGAACATCATCTGTAGCAAAGATAATTTAACTCGTTAAAGATAGAACGAAAATAAAACCCGATACAGAGTCTCTGAGTGGAAAACTAACCAAAGTGGGAGGAATGTAGACAGTTCCAAAGGCGAAGAAAATGTTGCTATTAAGGAACTCGACAATATCCTGTCTTCTGTTATACGATACAAAGCAGACACTGAGGACACTGAAGCAACGTGACGTACAGGGAGGAAATGAGGAGACCTGAACCACCTTCGACGTCCTCGATGACGTCACCTGCAGCATCAACGTTGATGAAAGGAAGCCGAGACACGAGCTGCTTTGGGGTAGAATTATTGCGCGTAACGAGGCCCGAAATTGCGTCATTTCGCAATTTCACGGTTGTTGGAAGGCGCATTCGCGCCGTTTAGGGCACGCGCTCGCACAGAAAGGGGGAACAGGGTGTAGAAAATTGTAAAAAAATAAATAAAACTTATATTGAAAATAATGCATGAGAGAGAGGGAGGTGAGAGAGATATTAATTAAGTCCAGTGTGCTATTACAGAGGGGAAATCTTCCCCTACTTCCCTCTCCGTGTCGTAAATAGTTAATTAAATTCGTGAAACATCAAAGGCACGGCATGTAAAAAAAAAGTGGAAAGAACAATGGAAGAAGGAAAATAATTCATCACGCAACTCATTATTTTCAGTTAGAAAGAGAGGAAGAGATTTTGAAGTTTATCTTTTACTTATGCGTTTTATCATCCAGAGAGATTAACTACAGTTCCAAAAAGGGCAAATACTCATTGCGCTAGCGTAATAGAGATCGTCAAACGAGACTAGGATTAGAGACCAAATTTCCTGCTTTTCCTCAAGAGAGAATTTATGGAGGGTTTTCTCTGTAAAGAGAACAGACAAGCCTCGAGCGAAGGTTGCCGCCGCTAATCAAAGAAAGTAAGGAGGAGGAGGAGGAAGCGGGGCCCTAATTTCATTTCCTCCTGAAACATCCGCCGATCCAATTTGAACCAACAACGAGAGAACGCGGAGAAGAAAAAGAGAGAGATAAAAAAAGAATGTGGACCGAGGCCTCTTTCCCCCAAAATAACATCTCGTTTTCGTCTCCTTACTGCTGCATCTAGGGAGAATCTTAGACAAGCTGGACCCTGTGCATTACGTCACCGTGGCCCACGATTACGACGAATAGGGAGACCTTCCTCGTACAGCTATACGTAGAGCTCGTGTCAGACAAAAGCATGTCAGCGTGGATGTGCTACGTTTATTTATCTGGAAGAATATACGGTATAAGGGATTCATCTACGTCTGAGTTACTGAATTAAATGTTTACCACACCGTGCGACTTGTTTGGGGTTTCCACATACCATGTTTTAGTAATAACTGAAGAATGAAATAAAAGGAAGATAAACGACGTGCAAGACAGTGAGAACAAGATAAAATAAAGTGTATGAATAAGATAAAACAATTGATTACCTTATACAGACACTTTTTATGTTTTATTTATATTGTAACGACGTTTCATCAATTGATTTTTTAAATTAAAACCTGTAAGAATAAAAAGCAAATTCCAACGGTTCCGACATTCGTTTTAGGAAAATGAAAAATGGGAAATTCAGTTTCAAGAATATGTATTTTTTTGTCTTATTATTTATTGATTTATCGAAATTTACAACGTTTCAATGCTAAATCCCCCTAAACCTCCATATTTGTCTATCACTCTTCCAGTCTTTTCCTTCATTCAGTATTTCTTTTTCTTTTCCTCCCATCTTCTCTATGCTTTGTTTTCAGCCATCACTTTCTAGGCCCCATGGACATTCCTTTCTCAGCAAATACTACCTTTGGAACTGTTGTTTCTTTCATTTTCATCATATATCATTAGCAGCTTGTTAAACTCTATCTTGTCCTGTATTTAAATGAAAACCAGTTTTTTCTCTGATTTCCTCATTTCAGACCTATTATTCCTCCCAAAATAGTCATTTCGACCGCTTGGATTTTACGTTCCATTGCCTTCTTTGTACCACACTTTGTCTCTCACACCTTGGCCAACCCCATTTGCTTGCTTAATTCTCATCCCATTTTCCCCGTTTATGGTCTGTCGTGGATATTTCATCTACTGTGAAGTAGGTGCTGACGTATGGAGTTATCACGTGTCTACCTCATATGAGGTGATTTTTTATATTTTTTCCCGTTCATGTACTCAAGCGTGGCGTCCATTAGCGCTTCCACTTAGCTTCGATATTATCGACTCGGGGGTTTATTTTTCTGGTCCGCACGCCATCGAGAATTAAAAGGTTCGTTGGCACGGCTGTTCTTCAATTATGCAGTAGAAACCACGCCCAAACACGTCATGGAACGCTAACTGGGGACACGAGAAAGAATAAAACTTACGCGTGAAAATATTAGTAAATTGATACATTAAAATGATACATTTTGTGCCATTGTAGCTTGAATAAAAAGTATTAAACTTGAATAAAACGTATAAAACTAGTTTCTATATTAGGGAAGAAAAGATAAGAATACATTACCAGTCTGAATCATATGTATGATATGTAATTGTAATAGCACCTGTGCGTTAGGCAACCCTTCGAATACAAGTGTTGCGCTGGTAGTCTACCTAACAGGGTGATCGAAGCGAAGTAGATTAGTCTGTCACTGAGGAAACCGGAGCCTATTTAAGAAATTGAAACAATTACACGCGTATAATTTATTTTTTTCTTACTACTGTATCATACACCAAGGGCCATACGACGCTCCAACGTGAATATTTATAACTTAAGCTATTCTATTAGTATCTTTTAACTATTATTTCTTTTCTTCCGAATAATTAATTTTCCTCTTCGTGCCCGAGATGGTATTCGATAGCGTAGGATCTTTACTTCTGAAGACTTAGAAAGTGCATTCAGCAAGAAGCGGACGACGTTTGCTATTCCTTCAAATTATAAACGTGCGATGGGTCCGTTGCACGTCAGGATTCTACTCGTTCGCAACAGATGCGCTGAGCAGAGAAGCCAAGAAGCTTTCTCTACTTGTCTGAGATTATTATTTGCGAGGAAAAGACGGTGAAGAGAGCGGACTTGTTAATTCACAAGCGACGCTGCGAAAAGGACGCTTCAGTCATTCCACCGGTACTTGTGAATATTCATGAGGTTGGTCGGTCGCTCAAAAGAGCATTTACTCGTTGGGATAACGAAGGCGTTATCTCTTTCTCTATAAAACAGGTAGCAAACAACCTGTCAGCAGTGTAAAAGTCTGTAGAAAGCATTACAATAAAAAATGAACGTATAATTATGCATGTAGCGTGTACTGATTATATAAAGTTCCTCAATGCCCATTTAGTGGATTTTCTCACGTGACAACTGCAATTGATCTTAATAAAGAACATTGTTTTCGTGCCGTTTTATTGTGTCGTCGGACTAGAGGTGACCTTGGACGCCTAGCTGCCTATATAAGCATCACCAGTCATGGGGTAGCCTTGTGGATGATTGGAATTCACAAGCGAAACGTTAGCAAAGACGCCGAGACTATACGTGGTCCAACAGCCCAAAACTTAATGAAATTACAATATGTTCGTCACAGTTTGCCTCACCACGAATCATTCACAGGAAACTCTGCAGTATCGAAGAGAATACACACTTATATTCGAGGGGATTTCGTATTTATCAAGAAGTACTTTTTATGTTGGGGTACAGGAAGTTGTCAAGTTAGGAGCGTATCGATAACTGAAATATACGGCTACCGAATTATCGATCAAGAACCCAAAAATGGAGTGAGTTTAGCGTATGTCACTCTCAAGAACTCACGACGCTGTTGTCTTCCATTCCTCGTTAACCTTTATAACATTCCTGATAATTTGAATTAAATAAAGTATTTTTAGTGTCTAGCAAATTCGCATAAGCACCGTGACACAGTGATACTTGATAGTGGTTGAAATAAATTAATTTTTAAAAAGGTGCATGACGCCCACGTGCAATTAATATTAAATTTCAAAGAAAGAGCGACATAAAATTTGACGGATAAACAAAACATTGAAATATTTGTAAAGGTATTTCCATTTGAAAATATTGGTTTATTGTATAAAATTATGACAGATTTAATAAGAAGTTAAAAATGCAGGAGTCGAAATGCGAACTTCTGGAGCACCCACGGACTTTCATTTGTTCCGGTCTTCGAATAATATTTAAAATCTGAATATGGGGGAATCAATCAAAAAATACGTCACGAAGTTTCCCTGCGAAAAACCACGCAACTTAATAGATAAATTCGTAAAGCGATGGGAAACGATAGTAAATGCGTGTTACAATTGTGTTGCCTAAACTTTCACCTGTTGGAAGGTATTTTTTACTTCGGACACGGACTTATACAAACATCCAACACTTTAAAATAAAAATACCTTCACAAATTTATCCATTTTAATCATTTATTTATTATACAATTTTTTTAATCCTCTTCATCGTGAACATGGACCACTATTTTTTTCAATAGATCTCATTATTCTGCGTTCACATTGGAGGAACAAAAAGAGTTTACTTTGGAGATTCCTACAAAGATTAAGTTATAATGTTATTGTTTTTGTATGTTGCCTCTTCTTCAAATAATCTAGGAATGGAGTAACGACTAGTTTTGAACGTTGAGAAATCAGGAAATCGTGAAACGTTAAACGAATGCGAATAGCAATAACAACAGTGTTCACTATAATTACTAAAACTGCAGCTTTGTTATTTGGGTATATTGAGTCAGCAACGCGAGCAAACGCAGCAACCGCGCAATTCAGCGATGGGGGACAATACGCCTGAATAATCGTAACGCGTTAGGTATTGTTGTGATGGCAGCAGTGCGCAGTAAATCAAGCCACTAAATAGGCGACTGAGGTGACACCCGCACCCAGACAGACAGGAAGACTGATTGTCCTCGGTGGGATACTTTCGTTATTAGGTAATGGTTTTCATTCGAAGCAAATATCATCTAACTCTTTTATCCTTGAAAATGACACAGGAGCCACCATAACGGTTTCGTGTTCTCTCTCATATGGATCTTCTGATTTCGCCTGGAGCACACGCGTTGTTTTTCTTCTGTACTGAAGAGCCTTCATTATCCTGCCTCAATTATAATTATTACAGGATTAATCAATGCAAATATCAATTAATAACATCATTTTGTTGTATTCCTGTAACCTTATGCCAAGCCTCTTTATCCAGTGCATCTTCCTTGCGTGTGTTGCGACGCTCCATTACATCGTTTATGAGGTCTGTCCAAGAACGTCGTGGTCTCCCGCGTTTACGTCTGCCAGGTGGTTTTTCATTCATAAATCTTCCTTGGCCACCGATGATCTGGCGTTCTCCACATATGTCCGTACCACTTTAATGATTTTCTTTCAATTCTATCTATAACTGTCTCCTTCTAGCTCTTACTTCATCGTCCCTACGCAAATAATCCATTTCCGCAGGTAATAGTCTTCTTTTGATATCTTTGTTTAAGACCCATAGCACAGCACTGATTCAATCATTATCTTACCCACGATTTCCTTATTGCTGTTGGTAATGTTCTTGTCCCACCAAAAGGAATTCATACACCCTAATACTTTCCTGCTTTGCTGTATTCTGTATTTGATTTCTGTATGATCCAATCAATCTTTATCAATATATGCACCTAGATATTTCAAGTTTTCTACCTGTCTCATAACTGCCTTGTCATTGATGTGAATTTCAAATTTAGCATCACTATTCACCACCAAATGTTCTGTTTTTGTTAGACTCATCTGTAGACCCCATCTGTCATATTCCTGATATAACCGTCGTGTCATGAATTCAAGATCAAAATAATCTTGTGCTAAAATGGCTTAATGAAAACATCCGTACATCATTGACAATGATTCCCATTCCTCTGCAGCTGTTCTTCCAATTTCGGAGAGTCCCTTCAACATATAAATTGAACAAGATAAGTGACATACTGCATCTTTGCCTCAATCCTTTTGTGACACTAATCTGCCAACTATCCATCTATATTATTCCAGTACTCGCATCGCTGGGTCAAGAGTCGATTAGAATGAATTTTGGATGAGGAAACGAATTGCCTTTCGAGATTAATGAGTGCAATGCAATATATCAGATCCTGTAAAACAGATATTAACATCAAAAATGATACAAACAATTTGAATAAATTTATGGTTAATTTATATCTTCTTCTTCTTCTTTTAAGGTGCTACGACAACTTCTGTGATGTCTTGGCCTGATCCACAACCTGTCTCCACTCATCTATTTTCTGGACCTTAGACGTCCACTTTCTAATTCCGAGACTCCTAATATCACTTTGTAGCTCGTCTCTCCATCTGGTCTTCGGCCTGCCTCGCATTTTTGTTGAAAGAAGTATCCAGTTATAAATCTTTTTTGCATTTCTTTCATCGCTCATTCTGTGTATATGTCCAAATCAAATTAATCTGAGGGATTTCTCGTGATTCACTATATTTCTGTGTTGAATTATTTTATCTAATTCATCATTTGTTCTTATCCTCCAGTTTACACATAATACTTTCACTAGACCATAAATTGTTCGCAAGACCTTCCTTTCAAAAATTTGCAGTCTTTTTATGTCCTTCTTTCTTTCAGTGCCCAAGTCTCGGCTGCATAGGTGACTATTGGTATTATGTTTTTTTTGGGGTGTAGACAGGCTATGTATAGGGTAATCCACATAGTGGCAACTCCCCTCTTATAGCATAGGAAAGGGATTTGAAAGAGGTGATGCGGAAGGGTGGAGGAAGGTAGCCAAGGGTTAACTAGGGCCCCCGGGCTATAGTTTAAGGATCCTACCCGGCATTCGCCTAAAAGTAATGCAGGACAAACCCTATAAAAACCTGCATCAGGTAGATCGGGCATTGGGTACTTGTCCCACGCCCTTCCGATGGCGTGAGAGGAGTTTGCTGTGGGGTCGCAGATTACCCCTCGCCATGCCTTGGCCAGTTTAGGAGGCAGCTGGCCGACTATTCCAATAGGAATAGCGGACAACTCTTACCGTATGCCCAAGGTCTGTGACCCCGGAACATACACCTCTCAAAACAGAACGAGGTGCCTCGGCATGTGGGACAGAGAGTTGTGAAGGCATCCCCAAAGGTAGCCCCCACCAGAGCTCTCTGGGAAGGTTTACCTACGAGAGAATCCTCTCGCAGGCTTCCTTGAATGATTGGGATAGTAACTTGATTTTTAGTAGGTGTCTGTAAGCAAAACAACACCTATTACCTGCAGATATTTTCTCTTTAACCTCTTCTTCTGTTGAGTTATTCCCATTAAGAATTGTTCCTACGAGGCTACTTCTTGGTATGTGATATCATCAATCGTAATATCTGCTGTCAGACCGGTCCTCGTTCCGCATCGCATCTATTTTGTCTTATCTTGGTTGATTACAAGCCCATAGGAAAGAGACATTTCCTTAAGTTTCTTGAATGTTTGTTCTAACAAGCTCTTTGTTCTTGATATCGTCTGCATACGTTAGGTATTGTTATAGTCTTGTAGTAATATTTCCTTGGATAGTCTAATTTATATATTGTTCAAATTCTAAAATGTTTCCATTGTTAACCGCACTCAACAATGTATATCAATTTTTACTGGTCGTTCTCGTTTTAAATGGTACAATTCTGCCACGGCAGTAAGCATTGTTGACCAGTCCATCACAATTTTGTTATCTGCCAAATTGTTTCTTAAAAATGTTATTCCAATTTGTTCTTTTTGTAGTATTAAATAGGATCCTGATGAGGTCGCAAATTAAGCCATGAAACGTTGTTAATTCAATACATTCTCCCTTTTTTCTGACTTTAAATTGGCTTTTGTTGGCTTGTTTTTGTTCGTACATTAATTTATTTTTTCCCTTCCCTGAAAATGTAACCTTTAATGTTACTGTTGATTGAAGGAAGAAATCTATTCATAATGGGCAATGAACTTTATATATGGACCTTAAAGCCATGGTCGTTCAAACTTTTGATGACACAAAAATTTGGTCATAAAAGAGTGTAAGTGTAATAACTCATTTCGCAGGTGGACCTACTACCGTATACAGTGACGAATGGAGGGAGCAGTTTCTTTCCTGACGCTGTAGGGCCGCCACCTTAACACAGGGGACAGGCTCAATGTCCCTCCAGGGACACATCCAGGCAAGACTCTAACTGGAATTCACGTTCCCCCAACACTCACTCTGCTTTGCAAAAGTCACAGGTTGGATCTATTTTTTTTTCTTTCAATGCCAATATGACACAGAAATAAATCAAATACACCGCGTCCTACAAATACATGAAAACCACAAGAACAACCAGATTTATTTGAGTTTTCCTTACAATTTCTAAAGCAGGGAAGTCTTTCTAATATGCATGAGGGATGTTCCGTTCCGCAGTGGCGTAAGTGGTGATGAATGGGTTCGAGTTCGCGAACATAATTGTCATTGTAGTCGGGTAACCTGTGCTCACACACTGACGGCTCCAGAAATTCAGATGTTAAATAATAGCAGGGAGTACATAAATAGATGTAAAAATTCCAGTAGAGGTGTGCGAGGCCCTACGACGCCCAGGTCCCTGCGTGTCCGAGGCAGCGGTGTTATTAATGAGTAACGACTGTAATTAGCCTCCAACAAGTGTTGCCAACTAATCGGCCGCCACCTTGATAAATGGATCTACCGCTATTAATATACGTCAAGTAACAATTCGCAGCTCTAATCTCAGCCTGAAGCCCTCCTGAGCAGTTTTTTGGGTAACAGCAGCGCTTGTCCTACGTCACCCGTGTGTGTACATTCTTCTCCGTGTCACTGTGTGTGACAGAGTCTGTGGGGAACCTCCTCTGATGACGTCCCTTGAGCATGTGTGTTTTATGGATCCGTTACCGCTGTTTGCGTGGGCGAGGCCTGTCACTCAACAATTTACAAAGGTCAAACAGTTTCCATCCATCCGCCTCGTAACATTTCTCTCACTATCTTTGTCTGAGGGTGTCTGTTTTTGAAAACGTCCCGAATTTTTTTCTCCGCTAGTAATTTGCTCAGATGTGTTTAATATTTTTCATCTTACCTTTACCTCCTTTATTATACTAGCTCCATAGTTCCAGTAAAAACGAAAAAAGTTCTCACTACACAGTGTAGACGCAATATAGACCATTCTGCCGATATCGACTACAACCTACTGACGTAATAAAAAACAGTCGAACAGGAAATGCGACTCCTTTACCTGTTTATAATAAAATTAATACTATAGCTTTTATGGACCATCGACCGATAATGTTTCCTTTCACTTACGACCGCGTATAGTTTTTGTGAACACGGTAGAAAGAGGCTAGAAATGAGTTAATGTGAAAAATCGGCGAGAGGATTATTTCGGTAAATTACGACGGTAAATGCTGTTTTTTTTTCTATAAACCAGGAGCTTGATGATAGGGAAGACAGTTTCGAGATGGAAACCATTCAAAAATATTACGCATATTTGTTGATAACAAGAAAAATACAAGAAACAGTCGAAAAGGATTGTAAGGAATTTTCAACCATATTCGCAGCTATAAACAAAATATTTGCCCTCTCCCCAAAGACCATTTCTTACTCAAGTTTCTTTTATATCATCTCTGCAACCCCCAGTGAGTCTCTATGGAATGAGTGTATCTGTGCTGCCGAGATCCTTTGGTGATTGTCGTGTTGCAGTTTTTCTCTGTTTGTAGAAAACATGTTCGGATTTGGTTCTTCTACGGTTCGTCGCCCTAATAACTAACCGCGACCTTCTCACAAACTGGAGGGAATGATTACTAACTTGTTTACATGATTTCAGACGCCGAGGCGGCCAATGAAGTATCCCTACACGCTTTCAGCCAAAATCGCGCAATTTCCGTTTAAGTTCTACTTTAAAAACAACTGGATGTTCAGGTACTACATCTACAGCGTTGTTATCACCATGCCGTTTTTCTACTGGGTGCAGACCTTAGGTGAGCATTGCAAGTTACTGGCACGGTAACGCATCAACTGAATGCGCGAAACATGATGTGTCTGTCCTGGCCTTTCCACTCAAGACCGGTTTTATTTCCTCAGTACTGGTACTTTCTAGACCCTCATTTTATACTATTGCTGGTTCTATGATGGACATCTGGGTTTCGGTCGCTACCACCCACATAAAATCCAAATATCTCAAAACAAAATACTCCGCTTTATAACTAACTTCTTGGTACGTTCCTAACACTGGAATCCACAACGACCTAAATATTCCCTCAATCTCCCCTCCACCCAACCCCCCAAAAAACCCCGCCCTAATCCAACAATACAAATCTCCACCACTTCAATCCCATTATCTCTACTACAGAATGACGCCCTCTTTCACCTAAAGCCCCCAGAAAACTAAAAACAATCTCAACCACACAAAGATAAAAATTTCAAATTCCCTCTGTTTAGGAAGAAAGTAAATTTCCTCAAGATATATGTTAATATCAACAATGTAAAACAATTATAAAATCTTTGGTTTATAATATTTTCTGTATATTAATAATAATAAAAAAGCGCCATGTTTCCCATATACACCATTCAGTCGTTCCAATAGTCCATAAAATCTTGTAAAGCCACAAATAGAGTTCACTAAACTTTCACAGACAATCCAATTTTAATGATGAAGATGAACAGGTTTCACTACTTTTCACCAATTTGGAATCGCATCTTTATATTAAGTCATATTCTTACCAATTAATATTTATTCAGTTTTAGTCCAATCTTCTGCAGTAAACGTTTCCATCGCATTTTTCCTTCCCTGGATGATAGAAACAATATTTGTATTGGTATGTGTGTGCACTGGAGAGAGAAAAGCGCATTATAAAAATGACACAAAATGTTACCATTCCTGTTTGATATATTTCTGCCGACCTGATGTGGTGTAGCGGTCAGTGTCATTGCCCCACGTCACAGAGCTCCCGGGTTCGAATACTGGTGAGGGCTTGGATGTTCATCATCGGAGAACCTCTCACTGGAGAGTTTCCTGCTAATGTCAATAAAAAAATAAATCTCTGTTCCTAAGTCAGCACATTGACCTATAGAATATTCCAATTCTGATTGTCAATTAAAAATATAGGGAAAAAAATGTATATATTTCTAATGTATGTGTCCATATTTTTTTCTTAGTTTATGTCCATATGTTCCCTTGGTTTGAGTTCTTTTCTGATAAATGAAAATAGCAATTTGTTGCTTCTTATAGCTTTTAATTTTTATTGCACACACAATTGAATTTTCTACAAAATTTTAATTTTTTTTATTTAAATTTTCTTTTAGCATTTTGTTGGTTTCTTATGGATAATATGAATTTGTGAGGCAATTACTTTGTACAGCACAAATTCTAGTATACTTCCCTAAACAGAAAAACAGCATTAAATTTACATCATCTCTCTCTCAGATTATACTTTGCCTTTTCTCCCTTTACTTTGCATATGCCACCTGCTCAATGTTTCGTACAAGTACCTCACTACATGTCTCTTCAAACGGTATCTTATTAACCATTCCTCTACAGCATTACCCTTTTCAGATGGCTTTACTTTTTGATTCTTAGCTGTTACAAATTTCTAGTTCCTTTTTCATTACATTTTACTTTCATGTAGTGAGGATTAAACTTGATTCACTTGTATTTATTTCACTGCTCAAAAATGTTTTAATTTTCTGAAGTACATATGATTTAGTTTTTCTTCCCCGATGTTGCACAATTTGACAATTGTACAATTAATTGCTTTTGTCATCCTCCGTTCAAGTGAAATTAAAACAAATGCTCTCATTTTTTCAGCCTGCTCACCAGAGAATACTAACAAGTGGAACGAGATTCGCAGGAGAGAAAAGGAGGAAGCACTGAAACATTTACACTGATTCTGTACGGATGTTTTCAATAAAGCCTTGCTGACAAACTTAATTTGTCCCTCATCATCCACTTTTACACATATTTGTGTTCTTATATTTTCCAAATATTTGTCATTGATTGGTTTCTTGTAAGTAGTTAATTGTGACTTTATTTAATGTGACACCCTGTACACTTGCATCTTTAGTAGCATATTTACTCCTTAACTACATAAAGTACCAGTTTTCTTAAAAATTATAAGTTTTTTAACTCCTTTTTACAGAATATCATGTGATTTATCACAGCCCCATGGTAGATGAGCTTATTGAAGTCAGGAGTTAAAAAACTTAAAATTTTTAAGAAAACTGGTACTTTCTCTAGTTATGGAGTCAATATGCTACTAAAGATGCAATGTATGAAACATTGAGGAAGAGAGAGGAGTTAGGACAATTTTTAAAAAACCTAAAAGTTATTTAGTAACCATGTTTTGACAAAAAAAATGTAGGTTATTAAGACACGTCTTTATTTAACTTCGCAAAAGTCTGCTTGCCATAGTAAATGTTGTAGTTTTTTCAAGTACAGCAGCCCAGAAAATGTACTTAAAAGTGTATACATTATCAAATTGACAAAAACAAATTGACAGGTGAGCTAGCGAGGCTTCAAATGTTGTAAAATAACAACAGAATGTGAGTCTCACAGAGACAAGAAGTGGTTCATATTGGTGCAGAACTCTGGAGTCATTATTTCACTCAAGCTTCACGCGCAACTCGTGAGCAAAGCACAGAAACAAAGCAACAGTGAAGATCCGATCAGTCGAACAAAAACATAAATGTTATTGCTGGTGACTCAACCACACCCACTCTTCTTCGAGACTAACTGAGATTCTTTCTTTGGTGCAGAACTCTGGAGTCATTATTTCACTCAAGCTTCACGCGCAACTCGTGAGCAAAGCACAGAAACAAAGCAACAGTGAAGATCCGATCAGTCGAACAAAAACATAAATGTTATTGCTGGTGACTCAACCACACACACTCTTCTTCGAGACTAACTGAGATTCTTCAGTCCGACTCTTTAACCAGGAAGTACACTACGTGAAGCTTGCAGAAAATAAATCCAGTCCCAATTCTACAAGGACACAACATGAAACAAATAACTATCAAAAGCACAACTATAGTTTGATGACAGATGTTCTGTTAAGAATATTGCTATTTAGTTTCTCTACTATCAAACTGGTAATTGAAATTGTAGGTAAATGTTATACAAAATGTTCAGGAGTACTGAAAAACAGAAGTTGGACTCTAATCCTGTTACTCTTAATGCCTCTTCTCCCAGAAATTATTTTACTGTTTGAATTGTATCATTATGCTCTTACTTAGTTTTCACATTTTTATTATTACTCACTTTAATATTCTATAAGTTCAAGACTGAATTAAACTAGTTGTAAAGCAGAGAAAACTCCAAACAGCAATATTCTAACTATAAAAATTGTGTTGAGATTACCAAATGCCATTTCCACAGTAACATGAACTTTGGTTTAACCTCTAAAACAGAGACCGAGTACATTTGAACACTAAAACACTGGAAAGTTTAAATATTGATAATGACAAGCCTTTAGATGGCCAGTCTTCCCGTCTTGTGGTGCCTAAAACACAAACGTTGCTGAAGATCACAGATTATGGTCCTATTTCCTGGTTTGCCACCACATTCAGCTGCAAGAATAAAGTGGCGCAAGTACTCAAGTCTAGAAATAGAAGCTAT
This sequence comes from Zhengitettix transpicula, assembly GCA_037074705.1. Classification (NCBI taxonomy): domain Eukaryota; kingdom Metazoa; phylum Arthropoda; class Insecta; order Orthoptera; family Tetrigidae; genus Zhengitettix; species Zhengitettix transpicula. The sequence continues at coordinate 74,921,681 of CM073593.1, forward strand.
CACATGGCAGTATTGGTCAGGAACATGGAAGGTTACACATCAGCCTGTTGCAGTATGCTGGGAGAGATACAGGCACCATCTTCAGGCAGTGAGGCACAACTGCTGGCAGTCTCACCGCCCCTCTCTGCCACAGTACGGAGAACATCATCCACCAACTCTGTGACAAACTGTTGCACAGAATCTGCGGCGTCTGGTGCAGAAGGCTGCAGTGGTAAAGAAGAGGGTCGGTGGGGCCTCTGGTAGGGGAAGGGCAGTGTGTCCGTCTGTGGGGTTCGAACTGCCACTATGTCAGTCTGTGTTGCAGCTACATCCTTGGCAGGCTGACACAGGGCTGACATCTGTGCCACAAGGCTCTTCATCGAGTCTTGCAGCAGCTCAACCTGAAATACATTTATACTGGTAAAACATGTATTAATTATGATATATAGATATGTATTCTGATATTGAGAAAACAAAAATAAATTAACACCGACCAATTTTAAGTCGGAAAAAATCCTTTATTAAATAAAAACATTTCATTGCATAAATTTGTGGCGACAGTAGTCAACATAAAAAAAATTAAACTTAAAAGGTCACAAATTAAGTGATGAAATGTTGATTTAATAAATTATTTTTCTGACTTAAAATTGACTGATGTTTATTTATTTATTACATTTATTAATTTACATAGCTGTACAGGATCTTACCAGATAAACAAGTTTGGAAGAATACTAGGGACTATGTTGTGAATATTTGCACGATTGTATATATTTCATGTTTTAACACACAGGTGGTTCAATACCACCGATATACATGAAATAGAATTATAGTGAAGGAAGGGAAGGAGATTGTAACAATAGTGATTGCCTATAAAAATAAATGATTTTGATAACCTGATGCTAGGTGATGTTGGCTACAACCTGAAAAGGGCGATGATGTGGGAAGTATCTTTGAATTATAGTGTCAGGATTGAAAAATGTCAACTGGACCAGGAATCGAACTTAGGATCTCCCAATTACTGGGCAGGAATTAGCAACTGAACTATCCTATGTGGACTCAGATCTGATGGGTGTGAAATTCCTCTGTCCATTAGACCTGATATATGCTCACTTACAATTTACTAAGTCACAATTATAGAACCTCAATTGAAGAATGAATTTTTATATGTAAATTGATCGAGGATTTTAGAATATTCGATTCAAGGATAGAGAGAAACGCTTTCACTAGCTAAAAGCCAGGGGGCCATGAAATTAAATTGAATTAAAGTATCAGGATGGAAAAATTTTAACCAGACCAGGAGTCAAAACACAGGACCTCCCGCTTATTGGGCAGAGGCTCTACCAACTGAGTTATCCCAATCTCTACTCCAGATCCTGTGTGAGTCCAAAATAGCTTTGAAGTTTAGTGCAATGTACCAGTTTACCTGGATGTTGAGACGGGAACATGTTTCCGTGAGCTCTCTCACTGCATCAGAGTCTGTCTTCTCGACTGGTGGAGGAATTACCGATTCTTCCTTGGTGTTTGACTTGAGGCCCTCCACCTGAAAGACAGTAAACATCCCAAAATTGGAGAATAAGATAATTTGTAAGTCTAGCTCTTGAAAGCAATTATTTCCCTGTATTTTAAATAGATAGAAAGCTTCTAACAACATACCTTGTCCCAGAGTCCCTTGATAGCCTGCATCTGCAGTAACTGCAGCCTACGCTCAACCTCGAGGGCCTCTCTTGTGGCACGAACATCATCTGTCAGTTTCCTGTATCACAGAAACAGTCATGGTTAGAAAATATAGTAAGGTTTTAATTAGAAAAGTTTGAGCAATACCTACATGAGGTAGTGTCGAGTGCGACCGTCCCTGAGGTTAAGAAAAACTTCACGGACCCTCTTGTCCAGATGTCGAGTACGGTAGCCCCTCCACAACCTCTGAATACAGGTAGCTGCCTTCTCCTCGACAGGATCTGGCAGGACTGAAAACAAAAGTCCTCCGGGTTCTTAAAACATTGTTTCATTAACCAAATTTACTGTGTTGCTAAGGGAATTAACTGACTAGTTTGTCATAAAAATATTTTCTCCATGATATTTGTAATTCATTACTGAAATTTTGGAAAGCCATAACATTTAATTAATGGTACTGAAAACTATAACTTTGTAATGACTCTAACCTCATTTTGTATTCATTACAACATCTGTGTGTGTGAGAGGCAAAAAGCCAAATAAATCGTTGACATAAGTAGCTTTTGAAGTATACTCATATCCATTCCAAACATACACAAACATTTAGTAATTTAAACATTATTATAATGTTGAAACATTTCTGAATCAGACTTGAATCATTGTTAAACAAATAACAAATTCGAACAGTAAAACTCTAAGAACACTAAGAACTGTGAAGTGCAAGTATATTGACCTGAAATGAGCAGAAATAAATCGAGGGTAGTTTACCTGGAACCACGGTTTCAGGTACTGGCATTTCAGAGACAGGGGGTGGGGTAGCATTGGTCCACATCTCACATTTATCTGCGAAGGCTGGGACACCATCTTTTTGGTGCCACCTTTCCTGTGCGCGGTGCCGTATCGTCTCCAGTTTGGATGCAGACATCTCACTGTCCTCATCACTGCTATGTCCTGGTGCCGCTGGACCCCTTCGTGGAGGTGGATGGCGCCTTCCTTCCTTAAGAGATGCACTTCTAGCTGGAACTCGTGCCTTGGGGCTCTTTGGTGGCATAGGAGCTGGCGCAGTGGCAGGGCGGTAGTCAGGACTCATGAGTGATTCTGGAACTGGCACCAGCTTGGTGGCTGCCTGCAGGGGTGCTGCGCTGGAGACAGACTCTGTGGACAGACAACATGTTTCAGCACTTATAAGGCCACATGACATGTACTTGAATATGGCTGACTCACCAGGACAATTTTCCTGGTCCACCACAGTCTCATGGCCATCCAGAAGTGAAGGGTCAAGACTCCGTGTCATGAGGGTTCCGACTGACACAGACATCTCGGAATCGGTGTTGGATGATGACATGTGGTAACTCGAAATCATGATTTCCGAAGAAACATCGGACAACCGTGATGATTCATCTGTGACATGTGGAAATTAAGGTTAGTCTCATTCTAGAAATGTGATGCAGTTTTAAACTTGCTTTCTGTGGGCAAAGAAAGGAAAAATTATCTGGATGTTCTCTTCTCAATAGAATGAAATAAACTGCACACATTGCCTTTTTCTGGATTTAAAAATGTGAAGACTACCTTAGCGTTACATTTGTTTACATTTTCTCTTTGCCTCTATTGGTATATAAGCCTGCAGGGGAAAACTGACTAGCATGCCAAGATTCGGGAACCACCCAGAATGCTAAGAAACCTGCTCCTTACGTGATGGATGAGTTCTATAGGAACTGAACAGTGTTACTATCCATCATTTAAATTGATGCTGTAATTTACAAATTAAAAATCAGCTGAGGTATCACAATTGTTAAAGGGTGTAGCAGGCATACATTTGTATTTATTTACTGGAAGTAGAGCTTCTAATACAGTCTTGGCTACTGACAACTAATCCACTGCAGACAATGATGAAAACTTTGTAGGGTTCTACAGTGTTAGAAAACAAACTTTCAATAATGTTAAAACAAAGAGTTCCTAAATGTGAACATTAGATCAATCATCACCCAAACTCTGAAGCACTGAAAGAAAAAGTGTGATTTGAAATAGAATAAGCCTCCCAGTTACCGGAGTGATAGGATCCACTCTTGCGGGCGCTCCTTGGTGTTCCAGAACGAGATGTTGACTTCCTGCGGACAAGTGGCGACTGTCCAGGAGAGGACTGGCTGCGGTTCAGTGCCAAGGGTCGATTACGTGTCTGCCCCAAACCAATGTCTGATGCAGAGATGGAGAGCTGCTCACGGAGTTGCTGCTGGTGCTGCTGAGCCTTGCTTAGGATGAGTCGCAGCTTGCGGTCCTCCTCAGACTCGAGGCTATCACCTGACAGGGGACACACAGAGGCAAGGTAACGAGCCAAGGCCTGCTGCTCCCCATCACGGAACTGCCGTCCCCTGCCCTGTGAGTACAGCCATTCTGCTTTGAGGCTAGTAGGACAGAAACGGCTCTGTTACCACACCATGAGGTTTCTGAATAAAGCTTTGCAATGTGAGAGGTAGTAGTGAGATACAGCAATATAAAGAGGTCAACGCAGAAAAGAACTTGACGTTTGAAAATCACCTCAGACTTACAAATGAAATATTTATGTGATATTATCTAAGATGTGACCTAAAATATTTAGAGCTGTTTCTTTCACATCATTCAATTTAATTTGAATTCAACATGAACTGATTAACATTAAGGCTGTTCTTAGGAAGAAGTAGAGATAATGGGAACATGAAGACAATGTCCCATGGAACAAAAACTATAAAAGCATGCTGTGTTCTTGTGCATGTTATCTCTACAGACAGACTAGCTAAGCAGGAATCTTGTCATACAACACTACATCACTAGAAAGGCACACACAAAGTCGAGGACATATTCTTCACTCACTACACACAATAACACCAAGTCTAACTACAAACACAATAACTAAACCTCACACACTCTTGAAATCTGCTGTTACCTGAGAATTTCTTTAGAATTACTTGCAACAAAAGTAGAAACTGTTATAAAATATTTCACACTCCAAATGAGCAGGCAAGGCTCAAATGTCTCAATGACCAATTAAAGATGTCTGCAGGTTGACTAAAAATAGATCCATTACAAGCACCCATCCTTCCCTGTACTAATTTTTTTAGAAGAAACCAATCAATTTTATAATAATAAAACCACACTCATCAAATTCATACGATCACCTCAGTTTAGAGTTTCACTAAAATTCACTTCCAGCTTTTGTTATACCATACAGAGTGAATGCTATTTTTATTCCGGTGACATCTGTGATAATTTAAGTATTGTTAAGTTATCGTTAAAGTTCCATAAAATAGTCCAAATTTGAATTATATTTGCATTATATTAAGAGATGTTGTATGTTGTGCTTAATATTTCCTTCATATTAGTGAGCAGTGGTGTTGTCATAAATTCTGAAGCCTGTGTTATAGTCTACTTTTCTACCACCACAGAAGTGCTCCTGTGATGTCTTAAGTGATCATTTAATTTGCTGACTGCACAACGAAGTTAAGATGGCCGTTTTCGGATCCAGGAAAGAACAGGTAAAACTGTCTAGTAGCTAGTATAGAGATAGTAATGATTTCTGAAATTATACAGTAAAGAATTATTTGAATGTGAAGCTTTAGTTTGAAATCAAAGAAGACTGTAAGGTTTGGATATAACATGTTACTATTTGCGAAGTGTTGCAAGTGATAATAATAATGCTGATTATGGAAGTACTCTAGTGAACAATAGAGATTAAAGGTACACTGGCGAGTTTGAAAAAACTGATAGATGAGATCTGTGGTCTATGGCAGTTCATTTATTAGACATTGGCAGTAAAACACAAATCGGTTACTCAAATTAGGAAATCAATATGTACTAAGCACCCTACCATTCCAAGACTAACTGAAAATGGCAGTACCCTCTGAATTCAATTTTGGAGTTAACAAAAGTGATACAGTGGAAAGGTTATATAGGATAGCTTTCCTGGTTCTGAAACTAGTTATACTGAATTGGGAGAATCCTTACAGCCAGTGATTAGAAATTTAAATAAAGGTAAGCGAAAGAGGTAGAGGATAAAAGGAAGTGACTGAAAGGTACTGATGTGGTGACTGAACCAACAACATGCGACAGACTACTCTACCACCACATAAGCCCACGAAATTCCATACTTTACCGCAGCAAGCCAGAGTTTTCCGGACAGCTATCGACAGAGAGAGAAACCGCCTGATTACCAAAAGCTCACACCCAGTGTGATTGTTACCATGCTCTGCGGACTCACCTTTCAATGGCATCCACCACAAACCCGTCGATCACCTTCAGACTCATGCACCAATTGATGACAAATGGGCGGTAGTCGAAGCCGCTGAAGTGGCAAGTTAAGAGAAGTAAACAGTATTAACACAAAATAATCAGAGGAGATGGGACAAGGCACATTTGCAAGAAAAGGATACACAGATCCACCAGTCATGGCGACGCTCGGGTTACCCGCTAGACTGAGTTCCCGCAGGTTGAGTAAGTGTGAAAGGTGTGAAACCTCATTGAGGTCTGCGATGCAGTTGTTGGAGAGCGTCAGCAATGTGAGGCTTGAGGGAAGGTGGCGTTCACACTGTCGCAGCTGGGTAATACGGTTCCCGTGCAGGAGCAGTTGCTGCAACAAAGTTGGATTGCACAATTATTTTCATGTCTATGAAAATTTGGAGTGAATTTGAAAATAAAAGCAACTATTAATAAAATATAATTCAACTTGTGCAAATGTTAGTTTTGACAATGTTTGATTCTTCATCTCCACATAGTGATTTAAATGATTAAGTCTAGTCTGTTAAATCTTAAACACTGTAGAAGAGAAATCAACATAAAATGTGAGAGTAACTGATTATCAAAGAGGGAAAGGAGTGACAGAAAGCAAAGACCACAAAGCAATATATTAAGACTGTTTATGCACATAAGCATATTATGAATATTTAAACAGCCATTGGCTTCATCATACATAATACCAAAACATGATTTTAAAATAGAAGAATGCTTATTTTCTCCATCAAAGAAAAGAATCCTGTTTAAAGGAAATTATATTTATTGTCATTCAACATTATACATGTCATAATAAGTTTAATGTTGTAGATCCTTAAATTAAAAGTATAAGTGGCCAAACCTTGCTCTACCTTTAGCTTCTGCAGGTAGGACATGTCACCAACATGGACAATATTGTTGAGTGACAGGTCCAAATGCTCCAGGTTGACATTGGTGTTGAGGTGTTCAATTGTCTTGATATTGTTGCTGGCGAGACAGAGCCAGCGTAAGTGCAGCAGGTCCTTAAGCCCCTCAATGGTGAGGATGTTGTTGTGTGACAGGTCTAGCTGGCACAGGTGATGAAGACGGCTCACAGCGTACATCCTCAAAAGCTGGTTGTGTGACGCAGACAGCTTTGGCAGGAGATCAGAAAATGAAGTCTCCGGTAGACATTGCCAGGAAACAGTGGAGTGAGCAGGGTAGAAAGGTCTAGAGGTTGGGATTTCAAAGGGTAAGCTTGTGAAAATACCATAACATTTCTGTGAGTAAATTATCTTCATGTAATAGTAATATTAGCAGTAATTGTAACACGGTTGTCTTATAATGATACCATGTCAGAAGTCACAATAAAGATAAAGTTTTTTTGTATACACTCTATGTTTAAAAATCTAAGAAATATTTGAAAATAAGACTTGAGAAAATATCTAAATTTCCATCCAAAATTATATGATGCAGTTTTTGTAAACATAATTTAATATTTGTGAATCTTTCTGTAGCAAACTGTAACCATATTTGAGCCACACACCTTCCTTAGTGCTGGGTATGAGTCAATGTTGTCCCACTTCTGCAACTCATTGTTGTCTAGGATGAGCTCGGTCACTTTCTGGGAATCAGGACCCGAGGCTCTAGCTATCTTCTTCAAACCTTGCTGGGATAGGTCGAGTGTACACAGCAGTGGATCTGCAAAATTAAAGAAATAATAAAGATGTGTCCCCAATCACAAGAAGCATGCAATCAACACAGGGAAAAAAACTGGGTTGAAGAACTTGGTCATGAATAGATCGACCATATAATTATTCTGAAATTCGTAAGTTTCTTAAGTCAAATGGAATTCTTGAGTAACTGATTTAAATGTATTCATTTATATAGCAGCATTTAGGCTACTGTGCCACAGTAGCTATACTTCAATCACTTTCTACCCTGAAGATGCCGTTTGAATCAGTTTTTTTTCCCTTACTTCCTGGAAAATTTCCTCTATTATAATTAGTCGAAATGCTGATATTAGATTTAACAAGGGTTTCTATATCATATTAAGAGTCTACAATAAGGATATTTTGTAAAGTATCATCAAATGTATAGCACAGAACATGACAATGGGCCTATTTGTGAATAACATCTTTTAACGTAAAGAATACACCATTTGGCAACGATGTTAGTTAAAGTTAACAGTCGCTTGTTGAATATTTGATGTACCACACAAATAATTTTATGTTCGTAATCGGATTTGTGATATGTTTACATCTGTACACCAGTCGAAATACGGAGAAGTTTTCTGTCTGGCGTCTCAGAGAACGCTGATTGCCCGCAAAATTGGCGATTGCCGACAAGTGTCAAACTTTTTGCAGCCGTCATGCAAGAAATAGAGTAGTGTTGCCAGGAGCAACGTGACGCCTCGGTGGGAGAGGAGAACCACGTCTGTAATTAGCGACAGCTTTCTCTCTTACTGGGGGCTAAACAGATGTAAAATACTCAGTATTGCGTTTGGAGACAGCTCAAGACTTACCAGGCTCGGCCATTGCTGCGTCTACTGCTGCCGCCTCGCTTTCAAAGACAAAGTGGTCGCAAAGATACAGCACGCTGACCATATTCCTGCTACCTCGCACCCCTACATTAGCGTACCAGGGAAAGATGAACTCCTAGACAATATTGTGAAAATGACTTCATACACAACTGGGTACGATGCATTTCGCTTTCTCCGATTTCATACTTTGCCACCTTATTTAATTTTTGATCGTCCAAACTTTTTTCCGTACAGATAGTTCGCACATCATACTTATTAGTAGTAAATAAAATATCACACTAGTAATTATTTTATTTATAGAAAAAAATTATTAACAATAAAATATTAATTGTTGAAGCTGGTTGCTGTTTTCCAGCTATCTTTTTTAGTAATAAAAATGCTGTCTACTTCAGTTTTGAACTGCATCTTAAAACTTTAAATTACCTTTTGTTGTGTTTATTCTACTCCGTTATTTGCGAAACCGACGACGATTCGCGCAATTAATAAGTATAAAGTGAAAAACAGATCAAATTTAAATAAGCATTCACATCAAACACGTTTCAGTTCCGATGTGAACATCAATTAATTTTTTAAAAAGGCTTCTTTATGGATTGTATATTATTTCATAGAAAGGCCTAGAGGTGAATGATATTAATATTGTAGTCGGATTTGTATTACGCTTGAAGTCCTTAAGTTTGTAATTTTTTACATATTGTGTTATTGTGAAATTATGCTAATCATTTGTCTCTAAAATCCGTTTTATATTTTCTTAGTTATTTTAAAAAATAACCCTATCACTTAGATTGAAAACAACAATTTTTAGCTTAATATGGTCAGAATATGTCGGCTTACGTTACCAATCAGAGTAAATTTTAACGTTGTGAATGACTGGAACATTTAATAAACTGATATATTGGAATTTTTCTCAATTTCTCTGGTGAAGGTGTCCAAGATTTTATCCGTTTTTTAAATGGGGATAATGCAAAAGACGTCATCAACATGACAATAGTAATAAATAGGTTGGAAATCTAATAACGATAGATTTGTTGATAATGAATCGTACAACAGTTTTCACAAACTAGAAGCTGAGAGGACCAACCATAGGGAAACCAGAAGTGTGTTTCAAGCAAAATTGGGTTGAATGTAGAATTAGGTTAAAAATACATGTCATTCAAAGACATATATAAACCACATTGAGTGGACAAGTCGCCGCCATATTTGAAGCAAATTGAAAACTCAGCCGCCATGTTTTATACTGTCAGGTGGGCGTTCCTCATCGTCTGCTAGCCTTGAACTCTGTCGCACAAATGACCTAAAACTAAATCTCTACGGACAATATATTTTAAGGTTTAAGAAAATATAACACATTTAAGGCATAGAAAAATTTATTGGCCTTTAAAGAATATCAATTTTGTATACAATTGCCTAATTTTGCGTCCTCTTTCATCCATTGCTTTTTCTTTACACATATGACGAATTCTGCAATTGAAGTAATGTTTTTATAAAACCTTTATTAAAATTGAGTAGTGAGTTTCCTCAGCAAATTCGGCCGAATCTATTAAATGGTCGAATTCACAAAATAAAATTTGTTTATGTCCCTACCTCCGGAATACCTACACACACAATTTTCTTTCCAATCTGTGTTTCATTATTCCTCAATACTTTTTCAGCAAGTGTAAATAATTTCACAACGTCTTTAGACGGGTTGATTAACTTGTCTTTTAAAGTCCTTTATTTTAATCAAACCCGTTTTTCTTTGAGAGCGAGGAGCAAGGAGAACCTCTAAACAACCTAAACACTTTAGTTTTTTTACCACCATCCTTACACCACTTCCTGAAATATATTCTACCACTTTTTTCTGAATATAATGTTAATCTCTCATATTCAGGGATGTAATCATGATCAAAATTGTGATCTGTACAAGATTTAAAATAATTTTTTTCAATTGGTACAACCAGTGTCTCCAAAATTCCTCCCGTACTATTGGCACTTTTGGATGGTTCTATCTGCGTAATCAAAGATTTACTATATGCAGCTCTGAACTGTAATGCATTTGGATTATTTTGATTTCCCGCAAATCTTCGTATGCAAGAAAAGAAGAGTTCTAAATGGTCCTGGCTCGTTCTCCTACTTAATATAAATTTGAGAACTGGAGAATCGTTGCACACATACTCCTCTGCCACTTGCCTCAAACTGAGAAGATATAAAATAATCCCACACACGCCCATCTTCCTCCCTGACTAAGCTCCCACCGTACAGCTTTAAATTCATAAAATACTGTACAGTCCTTTCTATTGTGTTGCATATTGTCACTCTATTACCCTTGTTCATAACATTGCACGAATTCAACCAATCAAATGCTTTATCTACCATTTTTATGAACTTAACCGTGCCCTCACAATTTACAAATTCAGACAAACCCAAGTCTCTACAAAAAAATCATGGCATCTGCTACAGAATTGCTTAGTGTCTGGGCAGCCAATGATACCTTCATTTTCTGCGCCTCATACTGAATGTGTGGCCTCGTCATTCAATTTGCAACATGTAACCGTTCCTAGTCTACAGCGACACAACAGCACCTCTAAAGGTTTTTTTTCAACTGACGAGTGCAGTTGTGTCGCTCTAGGCTCTTCTTAGCACCTGAAGAAAGGACAAGGATCCCAGAAACGTTGTGCAGTATTTGTATTATCACTTATTTTGTCTGCATTTGGCTATCTTTCTTCTTATTTTTATTATGCTGAAACATACTTAAAATACGATTCTTCATGTGTTTTCGAACTGCGATTATTACAATTGTAGGCTGAACACACGCTTGGCATGATTTATAATAACAAACAATTTATTTTAACAAAATAACTTTCACCATCAGTAGCATAACACAAATCGGGTTTTAGGTGAAGTGGACCGACTAAAAAATGGCGGTCAGTGTTGTTTGTAGCTGCCACCCAGAGCGCTGTAACGCTGATATAGCCACTCTATTATGTTTATATCTCTCTTTGATGTCATTCCATCAAATGTTAATGAGGTTGCCCCAACGTTTTTTTTATTATATGCCCGATGATGATCCACATAGGAACCGAAACTTGTGTCATTAAATAATGATCACTTTATCTGTTTCTGGCTGTCAATTCGTTAAATTTATGTTATCTATTTAAACGTCAATGTAAAAAAAAATTTAAGTAGTGTGCATATTTGATTAAAGAGAGATGCCACTAAAATTGATATTTAAACGGAATAATTTCAGATGTTGCGTTCCCTGGATAGAAGTGAAGATTTCTGCAAAATGTTGATACAAACCAATAAGTTAAGTCACCAAAGAGTAATTTGAGATGTTCAAGATGGAAATTCCTGAGAGAAAGTTAGAAAACAGAGTATAATTTTCAGTTCTATCCAAAGGAATTCTAATTTATGGTAATTGAAATGAATTAATGTAACACTTTGAAAATATGAAAATTGATTCATTTCACTGTAAAGTTGTTTCCATCTTGCGGCTGAAACTACTTGTCGGTAGCCATCTATTGACACCGATGCTGAAGTAAGTTTAGTGATGTGGTTGTACGCACAGCCGCTAGATGTCTCTAGCTATCAGGATTGGCCTCATTTCCAGTTGAGCGGTTCGGCGAGGAGAAGTCAATGTCCTGAACGGAGGAAGAGCGGAAACTCTCTGTCTGGCGACACGCACGAGGGAGGAGACGTCACTTACACAGGGCCGATTTACAATTATCACGAGAATTTGAGTACGGCAAGTAAAGGCCGTGCTGCTGCCACGTGCCGTCCTCCACTTGGGCCTGAGGGCGCATGTAATCAGCTGGTTCGTGTCGTGGAATTTTAATGCGGTGTTTGAGTGAAGAATCCTACACAAAGAAAGAGAAAAGGGATAGAGAATTTAAATTGTCTTCAAACATCCGAAAGAAAATGGCAGCGAAACTAAAAATAATGGAACGTTTCCGTAGGAAAAAAAAATATCTTTCATTCATAAACTAAAGGAAAGAACCTTGCGTTTATGTATGACCCAGAGAGGTCGAGATACAGAGAGAAGAGGACAGACTTAACCCAGGGATTTATAAAAGTGATGCAAGGGCTGAAGGGTTGGGTCTTAGTTGTCAATGATTCAAACAGTAACACAAGAAATTAACTAAGAGTCGATCAGACTAAAAATCTGGCATTTGTATTGTCAAGGATCGCAACAGTCGATCGAAACTTCTACAAATTTCAAATTATATTGTTCAAAATTAATTTCTTGTAATATTGACAGACGTTAATTCTGTTTGTATAATTATTCAACCTCCATGATTTATTTTGTTATAGAAGTGCTACGTATCAAACTTGTAAAATAAGAGAAATTGAAAAACAACAACATGAACCCGCCCTTCAGACCACCGTGTTGTTACAATTGTTACAGTAACTCACAATGACGTAGGCGATGACGTAGCAGCTAAGTCAGCTGTGCGTACATCACGAGTTTGTACGATATAAGAGATCCGTAATGTAAAAAATAAAAGAAAAAGTTGGGCGTATTTAATGATAGACGCTTTAATTAAAACCTGAAGACATTTTGCAAAATGAATGCAATTAATGAAGAAAAAAATATAAATCTCTCGCAGCTGCTCTAAGCATCTGATCTACCCTGTTGGCCCAAGCCGGTCAAATTATCGTTATATAAATTTAATAAATATTTTTGATTATTTTACGATAAATTGTAGCAATAGTTAATTAGGCCATTAATTGTTTGGACATAAAATTTGAATTGTTTGATAAATCCATTATAGCGGTCTGATCGAACAAAGCAACAATGTAGAGGAGAGCTCGATTGCTTTGTCGAAAAGTCAAAAATGGCGTATGCGCGCTAAAGCGTAGTCAGTTGGTCGTTGTGGTCTGGATTGTACAGAGGTCAGACATCGTCGAGCATAGTATAATGAAGTTGGTGAATCATAGGAGAATAGAAGCGACCGACGGTGAAAACGTTGCAGAGAACGGTCTTTATAAAATTGAGCAGAGTAAAACATTCACCGAGATATTGCAAAGTGAATATTTTGTAAAGTAATACCAGTTTAGTCAAAATAGAACTTTGTACAATCTTCGTGGAGGAATTGTTGCGGAATAACATTGGTAAATTATTGTGGAGCGGAGCAATCAACGGAATACAGCCACTCTTGCTAAATTTTAAAGTAAAGTTTGGAATCAGTGAAAACCAAGGCCTGATATTAAATAATTAAAGAGTGTAAAAGTGAGCGAACGAGGTAAAATTGATTGTTCTGGTACCAGACCGACGGTCCGTAAGTAACCTAATTTTTAATAATATTGTAAACGCAAATTAAAGGATAAAGTCAGATTTCGTTCTCTTTTTAATTGTCAATCAAAGTTAATTTCTTTAATTTTTAATTTCTTTCATTCTATCGATATATTGTTTAGGTAAATTGTAAACTGTTTTGTTAATAAAATTTTAAATAATTTTTTTTGTGTTCATTATCAAACCCAGTAGAGGCCCTGAGAGGACAGATCTCAAATTTTGTTTTATTCTGTGAAAGCCACAAAACAAAATAAATATTTTTTGTTTGTTAATTTTTTATGTTTTTTTCATTTAAATAACCTCACTTTGTTAATTCCTTTAAATTAATTAACGACATCGTTTGATTATTACAAAATTTTACTCAACTTTACTATTTTTTCTGACTTACGACTAATTTATTTATTTGTTGAAATACAGGCATATGCAAAAGAGAATGCGTGTACCGAGCTTCTGTGTAGCTTTTTCTATCTGGAAATTAATTAAAATGATTAAGAAAATAAATAGTAAATCGTGAATTAGTGAAACATTAGGGAAAGATTCCTAGGAGGCAACGTGTAGGTGACCGAACTGTGAAAATATCAAACAAATGTTTATACTCGATTTTATTGCTGAAGCGTAGGTAGTTGTTGTTATCGCCACCAGAGGCGCACGCTTGGAAGGAGCTCGTCCCCTTCCCTCGAGTTAGCCACACAATCCCGGGGAAATGGCGTGTGGATAATTTCCTTAACTCTGTCTCTCTCCAGTGTATTACAGGTCCTAAGATGGCTAAAGCGCATCAGAGAGAATAGTTGAGGACGCGGAAGCCGTTGAAGTCAGCGTATATTAGCAATCAGGTCGTATGGAATGGGAGACCCGTCGGCAAAAAAGACGGAATATAACTTAACAAGGACAGGAAATCCGATCGTTCTTCTATTGTAATATACAAAACAGGTAAGTGACTTGTATTTGACAAAAATATTAGTAAAATGTTAAGTGGTTAAAATGTAGGGTCTTAACGGAAGAGGAAAACTAGAGAGCAGTTGTTTTCACATACACAGATTGTGTGCAGACAAAATACTAGACGTGTTTATCACGTGGACAAATGAGTTTTACGAATGGCAGGTTGAGAGGAAAACATTTGGATGGGGCAACAGGGATGGTCGAAGAAAATCATCAAAGTTGATTCCGGGTTCTGAAGCGCAGGAAGGCTGAAAGGAAGGAAATGATGAAACCGCGGGGGCTGGGTGGCCTGAATTGATAAAAAGGCTTCCACTAGATCATGGAAGACAAAGTCCATCATCCATGTATTGTAAAATGTCCCGTTTCTGTCTTATTTTAAAGCTTAAGGAATTTACGAGATTAATTAATTTACCGATAAACATACAGAAATAATAATTTGAGAGGCTGTAGAATGATTGTTATAAAGCAAATAATTTCCCCTGCTATTATTATAGATCGGACATAAAATTCTATAAAAATGTTAGTAATTAACCCCTTTTTTTTTAGATTTTAGCTCTTTCTACAATTTCCAGTTTTTTCGCTGTTAGAAAAAGACGCCAATTCGCGTCGAAACTTCCGCCTTTTTTAAATTTTCTTATTTTTTCCTCTATTTTAAGTTTGTCTGTTTGAAGGCCGTTTTTATTATTATTATGTTTAATAAGAAGAAGGATAGCCAAATACAGAAAAAATAAGTGATAATATAAATACCACACAACGTTTCTGGGGTCCTTGTCCCTTTCTTCAGGTCCTAAGAAGAGCCTAGAGCGACACAACTGCACTCGTCAGTTGACAAAACTCATCACGATTCCTCACAATTATCAACCAAATAATAAAACAGCCAAAAGAAACCACGATTAGGTGTAAATAAATAAAAGCCAACTAACTGGAGATACTTTAATGTATCGGTTTTTTTTGTGTAACATTTAATTCAGGAAATATTGGTCTGAGATAAGGGAAACGTCTGCAAACACGTCCAAAGAGAACGTAAGCGAAAAATACGGAAAATTGCATAATTTTGAGATTGAATACCACACTTCGTTCCTGCTGTCTATTAATTTTTTCAAATGTTGAAGTAAAATTCGTAAGAGGTTTCGAAAAAAATGTTGCACAGTTTCAAGCAAAATAAACGAAAGCGCAGACATGAGGTAAACCAATTTGCAATTTAACGCTCAAAATTATTCAGTCGTGTCCAAACGTACATATTTAAAAAAACAATTTCGATTGTGTAAATTTTAGATGAAGAATGTACCACTGTGATCAAAAAGTAAAGAGAAATTGTCATTTAAAACTCTCGGGTATTAGGAAGGCAGGTAATTTTTTTTCCCTAGGTTGGTAGGACTGTCTATAATATTTGCCAAGCGTCTGTTTGTTGACAGGTTTAATTATCTCCGAGTTACACGTGTTTTGTAAACAACCAAAAGTGACTTTTTTGATTTTTTCACTGGGTGATTTTGTTGAGCAAAGAACTTGCATCAAATTTTGTTTACGGAACGAATATTCTTGTGCGGACACGTTGAAAATGTTGCGGAAGGCCTTTGGTGATCAAACTTTGGCACAAAAAAACTTTTATAAGTGATACAACGAGTTCAAAGAGGGCCGAGAACGTGTTGAAGACGAACCGCGCTCTGGACGACCATCAACGTCTACCGACGAGGACCACGTCCAAAATATCAAAGATTTGGTGCTTGAAAATCATCGATGGACACTTAGAGATCTCGCTGATGGTGTTGGAATATCATTTGGCTCAGCCCAAACCATTTTGAAAATATTTTGTGTCTCAAACGCGTCAAG
Source organism: Zhengitettix transpicula (assembly GCA_037074705.1). Lineage (NCBI taxonomy): Eukaryota > Metazoa > Arthropoda > Insecta > Orthoptera > Tetrigidae > Zhengitettix > Zhengitettix transpicula. The sequence continues at coordinate 74,938,129 of CM073593.1, forward strand.
TCTCGATTGGTGCCAAAATCGCTCCATTTTTTGGAAAAATAAAGCGTCATGTTGATGTGTGTGAAACTTTGCTGTCTGACTATCAGGACCACTTGAAATGCATCATTACTGGAGACGAGATTTGGGTTTACGCATACGATCCTGAAACCACCGACCAATCCAGCGAATATCGTGCAAAAGGTCATGTTGACAGTTTTCTTTGATTATCGTGGTGTGGTGCACCATGAATTCCTTCCGCCGGGCCAAACTGTCAACAAATAATATTATTTGAGCGTTATGCGTCGTTTGCGTGAAGTTATTCGTCTGAAACTTTTGGTTCCTTCATCACGATAATGCACCATGTCACCTGCGTTGGTTCTTCGCGACTTTTTTTTGCCAAAAACTCGACTCATATCGTTCCACAACCACCGTATTTGCCTAATTTGGCTCCGTGCGACTTCTGGCTGTTCAGCAAACTCAAAAGGCCAATGCGGGGTCGCCGTTTGGACACGATTGAGGAGATAAAAACCGAATGGAAGAAGGTCTTGAAGGCTATACCAGAAAAAGACTATTCCGACTGTTTCGAGGACTGGAAAAAGCGTTGGAAAAAGTGCGTTTTATCGGACGGGGATTAATTTGAAGGGGATGAAATTGATTTGGAAGAATAAATAAAGAATTTATATTTTATAAATAAATTCATCTTACTTTTTGTTCACAGTGGAAAATATTATTTCAGATATATTGCATATTAGATACAATGATTCGGTTTTTAATGTAAAAATGATACTAGTAATTTTAATAGAATTTATGAAACATCATTGTTATTGTAATCCATTATAATTTTTTTTATTTCTATTGGCATTTTAAATTTATTAAGTGCCGCAACGAGTGTGTTCTACTTTTCTTATTTTTAATGTTACATTTTTTTTACATAGTTGTATTAGAACTTATCGTGTTTAATAAACATTCCATCTTCAATTATCATGTTTGTAAAATTTTGTTTTCTTGGAATTTTTATATTAGGAATTTATATTAGGAATTACCTTTGTACAGGCAAGTTTAAAAATCAAGAAACAAAAACTCGTATATTTATATCTGATTTTTTCTCTTTTTTCTTTAATTTCCATTCATGTTTTTCGCAGTTATAAAAATCCGCCAATTTGCGTCGAAACGTCCGCCGCTTTTAAATTTTGTATTTAATTTTTCCTTCTTTTTTCAGTTTTATAAGTTTGTCCGTATAGAAGCAGTTTTCAGTATTATTATATTTAACTGACTTTAATTTCGATATTACGATTTTACCATTTAATTAAAATTTTCGATATCTCAAAATTAGGGATCAAACGTTTTATTATAATGTTAGATTATTTTCAGAATAATTTCGAGGTTTTTTACCGTTCATTTAAATAAGTAAGAGAAAATATACTTGTTAAAATGAAGAAAGGTTAAAATGGTCACAGTTGATTCTGTACATTAATTGTAGTTATATTAGATCTAATGGAATGAATTTTTGTAACAGGTCTATGACTGTACCTGGATTAAAATCTGAAATTTATGGAATTTACGAAACAAAAGAATGTCTTGATGTGTTTGGAAACGTTAATATTGTTTTAATTGTCAAAATATTATTCAAGTAAATGTCCAGTAAAATAGTAAATCACAAGACACTGTTTAAGCGGTTCAAATCAGGGAAGGATTACGGAAGGTAGCGTCTTCGACGACGTTCGCGTATCTAATTCTCACATATACATAACTGTACTTGTTGTAGTGGTAGTTTTTTTAAAATGATGAGGTAAAAGGACATTTTACAGACTCCTCAATAATAGGAACAGAGCTCGCCACTCATTGTTGCTTTGCTCGCTCTCCCTATAATGCAAATTGTTCGCTAACAATTTAAATTATTTAAAAACAATTAATGACATAATTAATTGGCATTAACATATATATGTATATTGTAATAATTAAATATAATATATGAATGTGGCTTAAATGAAATACACTAATAACTTTAAAGAAGAAACAAAATTTATTGTGCCAAATTTAAAAATAATTATATTTTACACAAAATATTTGGGATCTCAGGGTCTTGATCTGGGTTTGATAAATGGCAGAATTTAAATTATCAAAATTACATTTACCTTTTATTTAAATCAATGCGTCTGAACATAGACGAAATTTGTTGCGGAAGAAATAATACTAAAGATTGAATTTAACAATTTCAATTTTATCAAGAATTAAGGATCTCATTTTATCGATAATTAAATAATTAAAGAACGATCTGACTTTTATCTTTTAATCACGGTTTACAAATGATTTTAAAGTTTTTCTCTACTTACGGCCGCCCAGGTCTCATTTTAAGCTTTTCGTGCACAATTTTGGGGACATCACTGATTCTAAGTTCTCACAGACTCTAATTGGCGTTGTTTGTTAGTTGGTTTAACACAAATTGGTTGGTTCTCGATGCTTTACTGTAACCTGGATTTGTAGATCTCGTGGCTTTAGTTGACAATGGACTTCATTGGTTTGTCTGAATGTTGCTTTACTTTTTAATAACTGAAAGCATGTTTGTGACTGGGCCACAATCTTTCGTTCTGACTGCCGACTGTGAAACTTTCAATGAGTTCTTTTCGTCCGTTCTATTCGCTGTCTGCTGACCGACTGTACTGTTCAATTTTTTATGCCTTGGAATTTTGGTCTTTTCTCCTCGCTGCTTACTGCCCGACTGTACTCTTCGTCTCGTAGATTTTTGAGCGCGTAAACTCTCTCAACAATGTTTTCTTTGCCTTGCCGGATTGTTGCGGCGTCCGCTCTATATCCACTAATAATGAGTCCTCTACAATCCAACTTTCCAATTAGAACAATGTCTTAATTACCAATTACTACAATATATACTAATATATACCAATAAAACTATCGCGCTACATTGTAATTAAGTTGACTTATTTCAGCAGCAGAAAGCGGATATTTCTAGCCAACTTTGCCACGTGGAGTATGCTTGTGTTTACACGAAATTTACTTATTAGTGTTGTCCCTAATAGTAGTAGTTAACTGAACTGTGAGTTCGGAAGTGTTTTTTACTCTGCTGTCCGTTATTAGAAGGGGAGACCGTAAGAGGGAGGGAGAGAGAGAGAGAGAGTTAATGAAGCGCGTGCGGCGAATGTTTGTTCTTTGGTCTGGAAAAGATAACCCTGAGGAACAGCAGCGCCTTCCTTATCTGCCTGGACACACTCTCCTTCCCTTACCACCCTCCAGGACAGTAATAGTAATAATAAAGGCAGGGCAAGGAGAGGAGAGCAAACAGGACAAACAGCCTTACGTTTTCCCATCGGGGATGAGCTGCTTATCCTCCCTTTCCCTTCCTCGCTCCTCTTTCACAGTTCATATTGAATCCCTCTTATTCTCCTAAAAATATCCCTCCCCCTCCCCCAATAAAACTTGTCAGGGGAAGTGCAATATCGGCAAGACTCGAGGACACGGAACTGCAATATCGCGCGGGGATAAAGTACTTTACCTGCAACATCGACAGCATAAAATTTCAACTCGGCTGCGATTGTTTGCCAGAATCACATTTCAGTTGCAACGGGCACTGGCACGACCCCGTGGCGTCCCACAGACTCAACAAACGCTATCAGTTTCCACACTTCATCAATCACTTGCCAATGATCCTCGATAAACGTCTCTCCGCTATGGACTAAATTTAATAGGTTTATATCCTTAACCCCCCCCCCTCCCCCGGTTGACTGCCACGGCACTGTCAAAGTTCTCAGTGTAAAATTTAATGCAATCATATTAGATTACTAAACACTCTAATTATAGTGCACAGTGATCATCAAAAAGCATACAGAATGTGTTTTTATGAAAAAAGTGACAGGCTACATGAGGTTAATCCACGTGGTGGCAACTCCCCTTTAATACCATAGGAAGGTATTTCAAAGGGGAGTCTCTGGAGGGTACAGGAAGGTAGCTAAGGGTTAACTAGGGTCCCAGGGTTAGGATTTAAGGATCCTACCCGACGTTCGCCTAAAAGTGATCCACGACAAACCCTTGAAAAATATGTATCAGGTGGGTCGGGCTTTGGATACTTGTCCCAAGCCATTCTGATGGCGGGAGAGGAGTTTGCTGTGGGGTCGCAAAATTCCCTTCTTCGTGTCTCGACCAGTTTATGAGGCAGCTGGCCGACTGTTCCAATGGGAACGACTTGTGGAAACTATCGTTTAGAAAGGGAGAGAGGAAAGCGCATCCACAAAGGTAGGCCTCTCCGTCACTCCAGAAAGGTTAACCTGCGAATCTGTTCTTTCGCAGACTTTTTCAATTTTTCTTTCTGAATAAAGCATCAACTTACGATTTCTCGGCCTGTTCTGAGAGGTGTATGTTCCGGGGTCACAGACCTTGGGCATACGGTAAGAGTTGTCCGCTATTCCCATTGGAATAGTCGGCCAGCTGCCTCCTAAACTGGCCGAGGCACGGAGAAGGGAATGCTGCGTCCCCACAGCAAACTCCTCTCCAGCTATCGGAAGGGCGTGGGACAAGTACCCAATGCCCGACCTACCTGAAGCAGGTTTTGCTAGGGTTTGTCCTGCATTACTTTTAGGCGAATGCCGGGTAGAATCCTTAAACTATAGGCCGGGGGCCCTAGTTAACCCTTGGCTGCCTTCCTCTACCCTTCCAAATCCCCCCTTTCAGATCCCTTCCTATGCTATTAAAGGGGAGTTGCCACCATGTGGCTTACCCTCAGATAGCCTGTTACCCTAAAAAAAATTATCTCGTCGAATTTACACCAAAACTCCGGGAAACGCGTCATTTCCGTCCAATCAGTGACGAGAAGCCTGTCATTTTGCTGGAAGATTAATTTTGAAATGATCAGAAACATTAAAAATATAGTTCTTATTGTTGATTTAAAATAAACTTTGTACGATTATATTTTCTGTCCGTTTACTAATAAATTTTCAGTTCATGTAAGCCAATCATTATTTTTTGTTCGCTTCCATGAGGCTATCTATTCATATTTCCACTAATATAGTACGAATTTAATCGTAGCTTCTCGGCAAATAACAAGGCAAGAACGCAAGCTATGAGTTCTCTCGTGTGTCCAGCTCTGATTCTTAACCTGTCACTCCATGAGGACAAACAAAATTTTCCTGTTCGCAAGATTAGAACTGTATTAATAATTTCTTCAGCTTTCCACTTCCATATCTTCCAGAACGATGGAATATACCGGAAATATATGAAGATACAATCACGTGATATTCTCCAGGGAGGAAAGAAACTGCACCATAAGAAAGTATAAAAGAATGTAAAAATTAAAGACAGAACTACAGTGAATGAACGAAACGAAAAACTCGGCAAGGACCAAAAGTCGATACCCAATGGGCACAGAGCGAAAATAATAATTACCGCTAAAGGATTTTATAAAAATTATTCCGATAATTTTTTAATTATAATGTATTATTTAAAGACTCAATTTACTCAATGATAACTACTAAGTCAACCCACAAAGATAAACATGGACAAAGTAGGTTGATTGAAACTGAAAATATAAAATATTATTAAAGGTATATTGAATAGAAACTTTCGATTATTGGATGTGGCAAACGTTTATATTTTAAGAGCCCCAATTTTCCCAGTCCTGTCGAGATTTTCTAACCTAATCTGTAACTTTCCTTTCACATCCTTTAGAGCTGAGGTTGATTGAAAATCACTTCCTCTGTTCTTTACTTAAAATATATAAACGGCTCCCTCTGTCAATATTTTCACGTTTTCTGTCTCAAAGAAAGATGACTCGAGCTGACGAAGTAAACCAAAGTCTAAAAATAATAAGATAAAATACAAACAAAAGAAGTTATGATAAAAATACCGCACAACGATTTTGAAAACTTCTTTCCTTTCTTCAGGCGCTAAGAAAACTAAAAAAAAACAAGAGCATAGAGCGACACAAAGTGGGCAATTCAGTTGACAAAACTCAACAATTTCTGTTGTCTGTATTTGACTATTTTTCTTATTACTAATTTTCACATCTGACGTAAATTTTTCATGTTTTCTTAGCACCTGAAGAAAGGTAAAAGGCTTTCAGAAACGTTTTGTGATATTTTTATCATCTCTTTTTTGTCTGTATATAATTATTTTTTTTATTTTGGTGTACTTCAACAGCTCGTTCCAAGAATAAGATCTGTCTTTGAGACAGCAAAGGTACAAACACTTATTTGACTGAGGGAGCCGTTTATATTGTAATATACACAAGTGGAAAACCTTTAATTTGCGCCACGTTGTGGTAGCCATTTTGTAATAAACAATTAGAGGTCGTTAATTAAATAAACGATTAATAAAATTTACAAACAATATTTTTATTGTTTTTGGGAATAATTTAAAAAATTTACAAACAAAAGATATTAGATCTCAGGGTCTTCACATGGTTTGATAATGGACACATCAATTGTGTTTAAAAATCTTATTAACAAACAAATCACAATTAAAAGAAAATAAATTTACTTGACAATTAAACTAGAACGAAATTTAAAATGAGAACGAAACTAAGAAGTAAAAAGATTAGAACGAATTAACAATTTAAACGGAGAACGAAATCTGACGTCTACCTTTCAATTACGTTTACATTATTAATTATTTTGTAAATTGTTACTCACATCTGTCCAGCATTCCAGCGTAGTTTTCATTTTCGAAAACATTATTGCGGGATTTTACACAGATTCTAAACTCACAGATTTTACACTGATTCTAAGCCAAAATTTTATATGATGTCAGGAACTCGGATGATCCTCCTCTTTTGTTGTCAGCTACCTGTTGACTGCTTGCCTTAGGAGAATTCTGCTTGCCTTAGGCGAATTCCTTGGTCTGTAGATTTGCCAGTCTTTACTGCATTGGACTCAAACTGAAATTTTACTATTTCTGGCCGGCTATGGACACAAACTGCTTTTACTTAGCGAGTTTCGACGTTATGCTCTCATGAATGTTTTACTTTGTCCTCAGAAATGTCCAGTAACCAACTATCTCTGTTAAATCCTAATTGCCGACTCTGTTGAATTCTCCTCCAAGTAACAGTTATACCTTGACGATGTCTTTCCGCGAACTGCTTCTCTAAATATTTTCCTGCGAACTGAACTCTCGTCTCGCATTTTAGCGCGCAATATTCGGACCATCCGACAGAGGATCAGAGCTGGGCTCCATTGTCGCTATGTTCTGGACCGCCGCTACAAAGGATTTCTCAAACAATTTAGATTTTTATGTTCAAACAATTAATGTCCTAATTAATTGGCATTACAATATATTTAAATAGAGAACAAATGGAGGGCTTTTCAATCAACCTCAGCTCTAAAGGATGTGAAAGTAAAGTTACAGATTAGGATAGAAAAATCTCGACAGGGCTGGGAATCGAACCCAGGATAACCGAATAGTACGCGGTCGCTCTTATCAATAAAGTATCTTCGGCGACTCCAGTCTCAAGCGTGATTTCTCAGTCATCTGTAAAGACTTCGACACAGGTTTACATTCAATTTAATAAATCACATTTTTCACGAAGTGATTTTAGGACTTGTGTAGGCGTCAAATTAATCTGCCTCGATATGAGAAGTTTCATTTCAAAATGTTTTAAAAGAAAAAGGGATTTCTCTAAATTAATTGTCAGATACGTGTCAGAGGTCCCTAGTTCCAGTACGGTTTCTCTGTGCTTAAGTATGCGACGTATTTGATGACGTATTCCGTCGTTTTTCTGAGTCTAGAGCGAACTAATCTCTACTGAGCGACCGTGGGCAGTGGGTTTCCTTACCGATCCACATGCGAGACTTGCCCTTTCAAATCCCTTCCTATGCTATTAAAGGGGAGTTGCCACCATTTGTATTACCCTCATGTAGCCTGTTACTCTAAAAAAAACAATCGGCTACATGTAACTATGTATTTGGTCGGAAGTGACTGCCTAGGCAACAGCAAACTGCATTACCGGCGGCTGTGTTGAAAAGAGACCTTAACGACCGTTTCCGGCGGCTCTGTCACGGCCTATTTAGCGGCAATCTGTTTTACATGTCTCCTATCCGCCATTAGCTCAGTTATTCATGAAGCCTCTGCACGGCGCTGCGTCACGGCCTATTTGGCAGCAATCTGTATTGCCGGCCGTGATTTACGCGTCGAAGCCGCGAGAGCGCATTAACCACAGATATTATCATCAGCAACATGAAAATATTCACAATATTAAATATGAACGCTAATTCCCTTTGCGGCTCGCAAATTAATAATGCCTAATGCCCGGATGAGCGAGTCGGTGCCGTCGCAGGCATCGCACCATAGTTCGCCAATGCTGCCGTCGTCATCATCTACGTCATCAGTCGTTGTCTCTGTGGAGGAACTTCTGCTACGGTTTAAAGGTGTGATGAGGTGCAATTTGAAGTGTAATAGGAGTTGCCCAAAGTGGATTGATTACCCTCATGTAGCCTGTTGCCCTAAAAAAAAAATTAATGCTGCAAAATACGTAATTTTATTTCTTCTTTGATCTGAATTTTATTAATGGTTTTACTCTTTGATTTTTCTCCTCTGAATATATTTTTTTTATGTAACAGGCTACATGAGGGTAATCCACATGGTGGCAACTCCCCTTAATAGCATAGGAAGGGATCTGAAAGGGGAGATGTGGAAGGGTAGAGGAAGGTAGCCAAGGGTTAACTAGGGCCCCCGGGCTATAGTTTAAGGATTCTACCCGGCATGCACCTAAAAGTAATGTAGGGAAAACCCTAGAAAAACCTGCATCAAATAGGTCGGGCATTGGGTACTTGTCCCACGCCCTTCCGATAGCGGGAGAGGAGTTTGCTGTGGGGACGCAGCATTCCCTTCTCCGTGCCTCGACCAGTTTAGGAGGCAGCTGACCGACTATTCCAATGGGAATAGCGAACAACTCTTACCGTATGCCCAAGGTCTGCGACCCCGGAACATACACACCTCAAAACAGACCGAGGTGCCTCGGCATGTGTGAACCTTAGTTAAAAAAAAAACAGAGAGTTGTGAAGGCATCCCCAAAGGTAGCATTTGTGCTCTTTTCGGAGCTGTTGTTAATGCATTCTCCGTCTCGCTTTCCCAACATTTTATTACCCTAGTTCACTGCAGCTGTTTTCTGTAATTGAAACTCCCTCTATAACTTGAAGTAGTTATGTTTCACCTCTGCGAGTGTGTACATGAGGAGAGTTTCGTTATCAGGCTCCAGAGTGAATAGACGAGCCAACTTCTCTAATTAGGGCCGAATACGGAACGCGGAACTGCGTGCGTCGCGTCCTAAACTCCAATCCGCAAAATTGGCAATAAATTACAAATGTAAATGCGTTCATAGCTTTATAATATAATGAATTATAAGTACGGATGAGATCACACGGAGAGGAAAGTCACGAGAAACTGTGCAAAGTATTTATGTTATTCTTCTCAACCGGCGTTACAGACCTTCGTTAATCTCCTTAATAATAGCCTTTCATATGTTCCTATCCGGAGCCTCTGACTTCCATGCTTTTATTTTCAGTGTTAGTACGTCCTTCAAAGCTCAATATAGCCATTTTACCTTGTGGCTTCCTTTTCTTTTATTACCTTCTGGCTCTCAGAAGGTTAATTTGTGACATTGGTTTAACATCATCCTTTCTTCTTACGCGCCATAACTATTTAAGTCTACATATTTTCATAGTTAGGGTTTTCATACAGTTTATGTAGCTCATGATTGTATTTTGTCTTCCAAATACCGTTAACACTGCTTTTCCTTCAAATATTCTCAATTGTTTCTCGTCATTCTTACTGAGTGTCCAACTCTCACGTCAAAAACAAGATTACAGGTCTTATTAATCTTCAATATATTTTTATTTTAGTCTGCAGTCTTACTTTTTTTTAACATAATTAACTATTTTAAGCTATAATTATTTTTTTTCTTCTTTGGTTAATTTTTATAGAGTTGTTATCGCTACTGTGTTTCTTTACTTTTTTTATATTTACATTATTCAACGTAATATCTCTATTGCCAGAGGTTTCCATTAATTTTCTTTTACTGCGTTTAACTATTAGCCCTATTTGTGCTGCTTCAGGCCTTAACCTTACATAAGCATTTATAATTTTTCTCTTGTATTTCTATTACATCTAAATCATCTAGTTTTTGTACTGATTTTTGTGTTATTGTTCCTCTCATATTCAGATAAGTATCCCTCATCAATTTTGCAAAGGCTACTTTGAAAAGCAGACAAAATTGCCTCTGGCCTTTTTGTGTATGAATTAGTTAAGATGTACCATGAAGAACCTGTACCCTATATTTTACATTGTTTGAGGTAACCTCAGTCAAATGCCGAAGTTTCCCTTTTCTAGGAATATTAAATTCTCCCATAGCCGTGACGAGTTTATTCCTTCTATCAGGGGCAGCCATCAAGCCCTTATATATATTGTAATAATTAACTAAGATAATTTAAAAAAATATATTTATTAAAACAAATTTATTTATTAAAGGTAAAATTTATTAGCCCTACATTGGCACTCCAAATTCAATCAAAATTTACAAACCAATTTTTTTATTATATAATTTGAGGCATTCAAAATGAAAACAAACAATTAAATCTAATAACTCTTCTGCTCAGGGTCTTTACTGGGTTTGATAAATAAGAACAATCAAGATTAGAACTTAAAGAATTAACAATTCAAACAAATGGAAACTAACGGAATACAAAATGAAAACAAACGAAATCTGACTATACCCTTAATTACCGTTTACAGATATTTAATTATTTTGGTTTGTACTTACAACTGTCCTTCTGGTACCAGACTTAATGATTTCGAAGGACACAATTCCCAAAAAGGCCATTAATCACAGACTCTACACTTAGACAAACACACGGTTGTATTTCTTGGATTACTCCTCCAGGAACTCGATTATCTGCAACTCCGGTCAACCGTCGGACGTATTAAATTTCGATGCCTTTTGCGGAAAATTTTATTTCACAGCGCGTATGTATCTGAACGGGGCGCTAAACCTTTTGTTTCAGCTTTTCAGATTTTTGTATAACTTGTCTCTCCGTCCAGATTTTTTTTTACAAATGTAATGATTAACATATTAGTCTCTCAGTTGAAATTACTAAGTTTGGACCACGGTGTTCGTAATCTAAATTTCGCCCCCTCTCTCTACCACAAGATTCGCCAGACTGCAATAAACTGAACTCCGTACAATGCGCGCAGTTCACAACAAAGCTCGCCGACAATGAGCCTGCCGTCATTGTTGTTCTTTGAGATCGGTGCCGCTAAACAATTCATTATAATTTAAACAATTAATGACCTCCTTAATTACTATTACAATATATATACTATGTGGGTGCCCGACGTTGACCGGGTTGTCATAATTAAACTCGGATTTGACTCGTTTTTGCGTTATTTTTATGTAACCCTCCACCCCGATCCCTAAAGGTGTTCCCTTTCCATGCCGAAAGTAGTTGAAATTATACACAAAAATATCTGGAGAAATACCATCTGTCTCATATATGAACTGAAAACTAATTATCCGACGCGAATATAGGTCGTTTTAGAACGTTTGAAAATTTCCACCCTTGGTTCCTTGGGTTGGTAGACGTGTCTTACCATCACAGAGTTTGTTTCCGGCGAAAGGAACACGTGCAAAATTTGGACAAATTTTCTTCGCGTACATATATATATATATATAAATAATAAATAAAACAGACTGTTTTTTATATCTTTCGTGTTGCATATCTACGTTTCGTTCTAGGAATTTTGTAAAATTTGAAAAAACATAATTTATTCGCTGAAATAAGCGACGTAATTACGAAAAAAAACATATTCATATCTCGTTTATCTTTGTAAAATATCTAAGACGGTACTAATAAACTTATATTTATTACTGTTTGTGTTTATTTATTCGTTATACAGTTTTATTTTTTCCTACACTTTGGTCGTTGACGTTCTGATTGCAAGATGGCGTCACGTCATCGGCACGAGAGTCAAATATGTTCGTATTTAAATTCCGAATTATTTGACCGAACCAAGTCCGAGTGTTTTGTCGTCGTCTCTCGTAGAGCTGACAAATGCCGGTAATGCTGCGAGGCTTTGCTGAGGAATGACCAAAGTTGTGAGACTTTTCGATCTGTTTTTATCGCTGGGAACACGAGAGAACAAGCGAGTCGTAACTTAGGGAACGAGGATTTGGCAAGGTGAGGAGGGAGGCAGGGAGGATGTTAATTAGCCTCCTTACAACGCGGAAAGTCATTTGCAATAGAGAGCGGGAGAGAATCTGCATAATGGCTTCTCCGTGCAAACATTCGCGTCTCTCAAATTCAAATTTACTCCTCCTAGGCTAATGGATCCCTGAAACACTTTCCTCACCTGCACCGGAAACTGTAGCAGTGCTTTTCCTTCGCCTCCGGGCGCAAACCTTCGGGACCCGGATCAGGGAGAAGCCACAGAGCACACACACACACACACACACGAGTCGTGACCTAGGAGTTGTGGCGGTTGTGATTGTCGAGGACGAAGACGTTATCAAGAGGTCCTAAATTTTTAGTTTCAGCTTATTTGAGTGTTTATTTTCATACCAGAGGCCATCTTAAGATAACCTTGTGCGTTGTCTGTTTCCTGAACATAAAATGAGGAAGGACAGTGACATCGAAGAGATCGGAGCAGCCTGAGGAAGACTTGCGCTGATGTTTCTTTCTCCCGAAACAGTTGAGATCGATCGCGGTTGTGTCGATACACAGACTGAAACATGTGCTTGAATAAGTAAAGGAAGTTTTTGTGGTTCTCTTTATGTGCTGATAAGTGAAATTTCTGTAACTATAAAACTGTACCACCTCACAGAAATCGATGAATTCGTTATGCTGATAAAGGGTGAGAAACTACGCGTACAAAGGTTCCGACTTAGTTGCAAGTAAAACGGCGACGATATTATTGTTACGAGTATCAAATGTGAAGAGCTCTGTTTTATGGTGGCTGTGGTTGTTTTTTTTGTTGTTGCGGTTGTGTTGGTAGCCCTTTGAGGGTGCGAAGAATCGCGACGACTGGGGGAGATTTATTTTTCCCTTCCACCTGCTGCTGCTATTGACGCGATATCGGCTTTCTCTCTCTCTCTCTCTCTCTCGCCACACACACACACACACACGTCGGGGGAAAAGGCAGAGGAAAAACAGACAAGAGGGGAAACGCATTCCGTAAATTTAGGAGCACATTGCCGTTCAATTTCTGCCATTTGTGACGAAAACATTTCCATCCCGGCCTTAAATCCGCTAACTGGATTCCATGAGGTACGTCATCGCGGTTCTGGAGGCCGCAGGGAGATGTTCCGGCTACAGTAATGGGGGGGAGCTTTGCGGCACTCAAATTAAACTCAGCTTGAAAATTAAGTTCGCGAACTCACCCACTTTGCATCATGATGTCTGGAAACTTACCACTTCTAGGGGAAGCTTCGTGTGAATGTGTACACGCGGGATCAAGCCTTCAGATTAAGAATTGCTTGCACTATAGATAGATAGATAGATTTATTCACCAAAATGTAGAGTAGATAAATTACATATAAACAGAATTAATATTAACACACACATAAAAAAAATTCATATCTGTTCACATTTGTCTAGTCACCACAATCATACACACTATCTTTAGGAAACACGCACACGACACTAATCACACTTCCTGGTATTCATCTCCAGTCGCTCGACATTGCCATCTCCTACCAAACCTCCAATATACAACCACTTGAGTCAGCCCTCAGCCACCTAGAACACTGGTCCAAACAATCAGTAACCGTCCCATTCACACTATCCAAAAACCCTCCTCCGCAGATCCCCCTCTATTTAAACAACGCCGAAATACCTACCAAAACAGAAACCACCTACCTAGGACTCCTCTTCGATTCAAAACTCTCTTGGAAACCCCACATTAAACACCTCATCTCTAAAATTAACCTTAAATTCAGAACTTTATATCCTCTCCTAAACAGAAAATCCCCACTCGCCCTCAGCACAAAACGCCTAGTATATGTCTCCATAATTCAACCCACCTGGTTCTACGCCTCATCCATATGGGGAGCAGCAGCCAAAATCCAAACCAAACAAAACATAATCCTTCGCACCATCACCAACTCTCCCTGGTACCTCAGAAATTCCATAATCCAGCACCACATTAAACATACCCCAAGTCAACTCAATAATCACCAAATCATCCTTAATCAAAAGCACTCTCAACCATCCCAACACCACGATCCAGCAATTCCATAGAAACCCTCCACCACCAAGAGAAAACCCCCTATCGACCTCATCCTTCCCCCAGAACACTTTGGCACTTCCTAACCCACCTCATCCTCATACTCGCAGACCCCACCCACCCATTCCATCCATCCCATCAAATTCAACATCACCAGCGAACAATGTATGCAACCTTCCCCAATTAATATTCCAGTAAACACCAATCTCATCTTCCACCCCAAACCCCTCAGAACAACAAATCAAGAACTCAAGGCCTGGAAAGTCACAGGACTCTCCACCTACACAAGCTAACATATGAATTATTTACACATAATTTTTGTAAATACTTGTAAATTTTATGAACCAAACTGTATAATCGAAAAATAAAAGTTTTTAAGAAAAAAAAATCTCCTGTCGCTAGGTACGGAGGGATGTCGTCATGGGTATTTACTAAAATAGAAAGCAGAGGCAGGAAAACAGAACCAAAAGGGGAAAACTGGACCCACTATTTACATATTTGTATCATATTCGGCAATTTTGTAGGCAAGGCAGTTCAACGAATGTGAGACCGATTCAAAAATTCGTGTACGGAGTAATAAGTTTCATTTACAAGGAAAGTTTTACACTCCTTGACGAATGAGTTGTAGTTGTTGATGTTCTTTACATGTTCAGGAAGGCTGTTAAATAGTGCGATACTGGAATAATGAACGCTAGACTAAATGCGCGGTATCAGAGCTCGGCAAAAAAGCAAAAGATATTTTAGAGGAATACACAAAATTCTAGAAGTGGCAGTAAGATGTCCTGAAGAATTTAATTGCAAGGCTCAAATAGTAGAAAAACTAAAACATTTTGTGTGAAAAGATGCATATTAAAACATTATAAAAAAATTCAACAAAAGGATTTGGTATTTACCTCAATTATTAATACAGGTAGAGAGCATTGGGTAACATTGGCGAGTTGAAGAAAGTGAAAACAGTGATTCAAAATTAAAAGAAGAAGAGCTTACTACTGGGATAGCTTGACAGTTGCAGTACATGTCTATCAATGATAAAATAAAGATCAGTTTATTTTGATACTATGATTAGGTTACTCTTTGTTGCACTATTATTTTTTTGGCTTTCATTTCTATGGCATGTGCCAAACTCTGCCATACGTATCGGTAAATCACGATAGCTTCGGAATCTGCATTTGCACATACCCAATTGAAATTTAGCTGATTTGAATTTGATCTTGTTGATCCTCTAAGTATTTCACTTGATGATTTAAGTTTTCTATCTCCTCTTTCATTTCTTTAATTGTTTGAAGGAAGTTTTGAAAACTCAGAACTGTACAATAATTTAAGATAATTCAAGTAAAAAAACTTGAAATTTTTACTTGCTTTTGTTTCAACAAAGTTACCTATGATTGCACCATCACCTATTATTGTATTTTCACATTTGACAAATGGGGGAGAAGATAAATCTTATTATCAGGATATAAATATAGAAAAAGTCTCTGGTAGTTCTCACTTCTACTTTTATCTATTTTCTAATCCATAACTGGGGCTACAAGGAGTTTATAACTACTATATGGAGCAGTTATTACATGTCTCTATAGCATCTGTTCATTTAAATTCAATATAAAAATTTTCACCAAGTTTCATTTCAATTTACTGTCGACCTGCAAGCCGAGGAAAGTCGCATGGTCTGAGAACTTATCCGTTACGATGTTGTTGGTTTCTGTTGTGAAACGAACTAACTTAGTTTTATGTGCATTGAACGTTAATTTATTGGCGGCGAACCAAGTATTTAGGTTTCTAGATGCAGCCTCAATCTTCGCATTGAGATTATTTAAATCAATGTCCGTATTTAACAAATTAGTGTCATCGGCGTATAAGACAGATTTTATAGGTTCCATATATTCTGGAAGAAAAAGCAGTGGACCTAATATTGAGCCCTGAGGCAAGTAATGCCTGACAAGGGCACCTCACCAGCTTTATTTTTTAAGGCCACCTTCTGTTTCCGATTGAGATAAGATTCAAAGAGTGCCAAAGCGTTGCCTCTGATCCCATAATATTCTAATTTTTGGAGGAGTATGCCGTGATCTACAAGATCAGCAAAAATTCCTGCTACTTTCAGTTTTCCATCAAGGGAATTTTGTATACTCAATGAACTCGTACATAGCAGTGCTCGTGGATTTTTGTTTGAGGAAGCCGTTGTTGAGCGGGAGTAATTACTTTATACTTCGTCAAGAATTCAAGTAACTTTTTGTGTATAAATTTTTCTAGTATTTTTTAAAATATCGGGAGTAGAGAAATTGGTCTGTAATTTGATGCGTCGGTGGGCGAACCATTCTTGAAGATCGGAATTTACTTTTGCAGCTTTAAGGGAGTCGGGAAAAATGCCGGTAGAAAGACACGTGTTGAAAAATGATTTGAAGGGGAGTAGCTGTGACGTCGGCACAGTGATTCACAACTTTGCTTGAGATGCCATATATCCCCAGATTGGATACATTTTAACTTTCTTATTACCTTTATTATTTCGATATTGGTAACCGGTTTAAGGAAAATGTAATTCTGAACACTCGGTACGGCGTTTTGTAGTAGTTTATAAAATGCATGACCTTCTGATGGCTTATTGTTAGAAAATTGATCCGACACATGAACGAAATATGAATTAAATATACCCGCAGCGTCTCTGTTGGTGAAAGTTTTACCGTTGTCGACAAGCTTTATATCTGTAGTAATTACGTTTATTAATCCAAGTATTAACAATTCAGTTTCCTTAACAACAACATTAACCATAGCATCCGCCACAATTCGTGTGTGGCGTCATCGGCTACGTCAAAAGGTTATGGACAAATTCTCGCACTGTTGGGGAAAACTTAGTATAATACATTCAGTTTAAAACATCACGCAACTAATTTCTTCCAAAAGTCGAAAGGAAATTAGGAACCTACGGAATGGTGTCCCGGAAAACTTTTATTACTAGGGAGACCTGCGTCAAATCGAAACGAGGAGACTGTGCTTACGTCGTCACCTGGAAGTTAGAATTAGATGTAGATAAGTCCATTTCCTGATCACAATATTGTTCGCGAGACCAGAACAGACAATTCTGATAAGATTAAATGTATTCCTATTGGAATAGTCGGCCAGCTGCCTCCAAAACTGGTCCAGTCAAAGAGAATACGGTCCTGTCCCGGTATCGGGAGCCAAGAAGGCCTGCGAGGGCTAATCTCTCGTAGGTAGAACCTTGTAGGAGAGATACGAAGGGGCTACATTTGGGGATGCCTTTTCCTCTCCGTTTTTGAACTAAGGTTCCCACAAGCCGAGGCACCTCGGCCTGTTCTCAGAGGTGTATGTTCCGGGGTCACAGACCTTGGGCATACGGTAAGAGTTTCCGCTATTCCCATTGGAATAGTCGGCCAGCTGCCTCCTAAACTGGTCGAGGCACGGAGGAGGGAATGCTGCGTCCCCACAGCAAATTCCTCTCCCGCTATCGGAAGGACGTGGGACAAGTACCCAATGCCCGACCTACCTGATGCAGGTTTTTCTATGGTTTTCCCTGCATTTCTTTAGGCGAATGCCAGGTAGGATCCTTAAAATATAGCCCGTGGGCTCTAGTTAACCCTTGGCTACCTTCCTCTACCCTTTCTCATCCCACCTTTCAAATCCCTTCGTATGCTATTAAACGGGGGTTGCCCAACGTGGATTACCCTCATGTAGCCTGTTGCCCTAAAAAAAATCCCGGTATCGGAAGGTACCAAATGCCCGACCTATCTTATGCTGATTTTTCTAGGATTTTCCTTACACCACATTTAGACAAATTGCCGGGTAGGTTCCTTAAATCTACAGCCCGGGGGCCCTAGTCAACCCTGGACCACCTCGCCCTTTCAGTCGCTTTCTTATGCTATAAGAGGAGAGTTACCATCACGTGGATTACCCTTACATAACCTCTGTCATATGAATCTTCTTCTTCATCAGTGTCGCTAATAAAATTTATGCAATACTCATCGCCTACGTCACTGAACCTATACATACATGAGTTGGAAGTATATGATTGCAATACTGAGTTCGCGAAATACAACAGCATTTATCACACAGTCCATTAATTAATATGTAGCAAGGAAGCCCTTTCAGTACAGGGAACGAGTAGAAAATCCAGTTGGCAGTCTCGTTGCATGACGTTGCTAATAGCAACAGTAATAAGTATAGAGAGCGCCGTTCGTGTGTCCCAGTTTGCAAAAATAAAATGTTGCGATAAAACCGAGTTTTCCCGCTGAGGCAACAAAAGCCGTTGGTGGATTAAGGAAAGTAGGGAAAGGGCAAAGTAAAAGGAAACAGAGAGAGAGAGATGGAGTTTTCGCAATCAGGAACGGAGGGGCGTGGACACGCACACACATATCTAAAGGAAGCTTCCAGGGGACTCATTAAGAATCGGCAGGGTTGATTGCAGCTAACTTAACTCGATTCAGAGAGAAAAGGAGGATGGCAGCAACACAGTTAAACTGGAGGGAAAAAACAGTGACGGAGGCGGCCAAATAAAACGAAGGAACCTGTACAGAAGAAAGATGGAAGATTCTAACAAGAGGGTTCAATTATCATATATTTCGTATAAATGTGTTGTACTTGCAGGGTTCAATTTCACTCCACCAGTGAGATGTGACGCCATTCTTGGCAGATGCTGAACTAGTTATGGAACCATTCGATGGTAGAGAACTACCATCTAGGTTCATCGTTTTACCATGCTGAGTCATGCAAAATGTGAAGTCATTCAGTGCCAGGGACCATCGAATGAGTTGTTGGTGATCTATTATTAATTTTTTCCTCGTGATGAATGGGTCGTTAAAAGCTTCGCCATTTCTAAAGTGCCAACAGATAGCTGTCGCAATTCTAGGTCAACGTTGAACCCGTTTCCCCGGGTCTTATCTCTCGGCTATCTAAGGAGGACGAGCGAGGGTTGCCCAACGTTAATGGTATTGGTTATTAAGGATCGCCGCGCAGACCACGAGACCTTCAGTGCCGAGCATGCTTCACAGGCCTCTGGTGCTGCTGGCAGCGGCCCTGGTCGTCCTCCAGCAAGTGGACAGCTGCAACTCCTTCCTAGGCGGAGGGGGAGGACTAGGAATCCCCTTCTTTGGAGACTACGGTGAGGACAACCATCGTGGAAGTCATGGCTTGCAAAGCTCCACCATGGTCGACCTTAGTTTACAAACTTAATTGAGGAGAAAAACACTCTGTTAATTATTATTATATTAGATTCAATAGCGCTTGGTTGTATGTGACAGAGAGTTAAAAATCAAACATTTATTTGACAACAGCATATCCAACAGTAATATTAACGTATAAAATACCGAGATTAGTGTCGATTCCGTGGTTATAGGAGTCGCTGAGTTTAATTCTCAGGGTGGTAAATAAATACCCGGGCAACACCGGCTACTCAGATAGAGCCGAATAAATCTAAATCTAAACTGTCTGCCTAGGCCCTGTCGTTTGCCACAGATTCGCGAACTTTATTGTCGTCGGCAGATGCAGTGGTCCGTGACGTGTGCAAGGAGCCACTTTCCGTGCATTACGAAAACTTGACTTCAATGAGCTTCTTCGTTTTTTAGATTCTTATCCTGACTACGGTCCTGGCTGCATCCCTCACGAGTGCATGGACTTCTGCCACTGGAAGGGAGCCAGGAGGGGAATCTGCAGCTACGATCGTTGCGACTGCTTCGCCTGAATTATTCCAATCACTTTGTAAAAAATAAAGATGTGGCAGTAATTTCCCCTGATACCCTCAGGATACGTGCAGGGTGCAGGTGGAGTGTCGTATCACCATAAACCTGCTCTCTCCTAGATCCACTCCAAGCACTGTAGAAAAACTGGAAACGGAAGGACGCACTGGTGGGACTTTCATGTCACCATACACGTGCTGCTCTCTGTCCCTTTCCCCCCATTTGTACTCCATATATTGCATTGTATTATATAATGTCGGGTGTTTTTTTTCATTAGTGTTTTAAATCACCGGGGACGAGGGGAGTGGAGGTAGTTACTGTCCCGGGACAAATGTCGCCGCCCTGCCGCGTGTAAAATTCCAACACCAAGGGGACGGGTCGGTTGGTTGTTTTCGTTGTTGTGAATTGTGCGGCCGCTAATAGCTTCCCCCCCCCCCCCTACTCTATGTAATTAACTCCTTCCTCCTCCCTGTTCCGTTCATTGTTCCTCGCATTGTTTCCACACACACTCACACACACACACACCACCTTTGTTTGTAAGGGGTTATTTATTGGCTCGTGATTTTGCGCTGCGGTTGGTTAGTTAGTAGTTATTCGGTGTTTTTCCCTAGCAGCGTGAACGCTGTCTTCTTACCGTTGTTGTATGGTCACAAGAATATCCAACGCCAGAATTTATTCCCCTGTCTTGGCTGCATACGTCATCATCGACGTCATGTCACCTACTCATTTATTGCTGTTCTAAACATCACTTCACTTTTTACCTTCTTACTCGGTGCTTCTTCTGGACGATTTATTACTTCGTCTCAGTCGAGAAGCCTAATCCGTCGGGTTTATATTTCTGATTTTTAGCTTCCCTACTTTACTTGTTGATTTTCTCTTTGCTGAGTTTATCCTTCATCGTGATTTCTCTCTTTTCTTGGTTCTCCGTCCTGTTATAATCACATTACTAATTAGAAGTATAAGTGATGTTCTTCTGTTAGTGACTGTGCCATATTAGTAAGTACTAGCAAATTCTGTCTCACAGTGACGTAGTTGATGACGCTGTTGTCGCGCCTGTTGGAACCGCTTCCCTTCTGCTCAACCTGGGAGAGATAGGATTAGTTAGGCTGAGTGTAACCGAGTGCGAGGATCCCCAATCGTCTGGAACTAACACACACGCAATTAACACTCCACTTAGTGCGAGGCTGGGGTAAAGGAAAAAAAATAAACAGTGCTGCAGAAGTCAACTGCGATCTAGAAAGTCTGGAAGAAGTTACAGGTTAACCATTGAAGAAAGAAAAGTATATTAATTAAGTTGGTACACTCAGATCAGTGATAGGCGTTGCAGCGATCACAGTGAGATAGTCGCTCGTCTGCTGCCATTGCTCAGGAGGCGGAACTGCGACATCAAAATGTTTCCTAACGTTCTCGTATCATTGTCGGAAAAGGTTGTTTATAAATGGTGGAGTTTCAGCTGTTAGTGTAAATAAGAGTGTTAAAAAGATTGTCAACATAAATATTGGTGAACTGGGTGTAAATAATCTCTAAAGATTCAATAAATGTTAAAATTACGGTTGTTTTATTTAATTTTTGATGAATTCCCGAGCTCCTTACAATAGTTAGAAATTCCGGATGTAGATGAAATTGGTTGACGACAGCGCCGAGAAAAAAGTCACCACATTCCGCCCCTCTGGCCCTAATTAAAAGGGGAAAAGGGATCATAAAGGCGATGACATGGAGACGGAGAAAACCAGCTTCCTAGAAAAGCTGAAACGCAGAGTTGGAATCCTAGGGACAGCGATATTAAAATTCCTCATCACAGTGGTAAGTAGCGCGGGAAGACGCCTCTCTCACTCTCTACTTCCTGGAATCTGTAATTTACGGAATACCAGACCAAGAGTCCCTCCGAACAAAACGCCCAAGTCTCATATGAAAGTACAAGCACAAGGCTGGAAGTTGTGGGGCGCCGCCGTCTGATGGTTAGCCTCTTTCTTATTTTAAAATTTCCATTTGTTTGATGAACAGTTTGTCCTCAGCCGTCGCCCACACTCGCTGTATGGCGAAATTGTTTTTATCGTACGGTATTTGCTCTTGTAAAGGATGATTTTTGGAAGCATAGACCACGGAAATGTAACCACAAGTAAATTAAATAAATGTAAGAAAAACCGCTACTTGAATCGTAAAGTCGCGGCGTTCATGATGGAAGTGACGTCACATTCCACTGAGAAGAAATTTTCCAATTCTGTGATGCGTATTTTAATAGTGAGAATTATTCGTTTGTCTATCCTGTTGATATTTTCCTCTGTTCTGTAAATGTTGAGCGTCCATTGTCTCCATCGTGGAGCTGGTTATGGAGTATTGTACCCGGTGTTTGCCACCCTTTTCCGGCAGACAAATGATGGGAAACGGACGCAAGGTCCTGTGCAAATTTGCAGGCTTTGTTTGAGGAAGGAAGGAGAGCAAATAGGGAGAACTGGAGGACGATTATAACACGGACAGGCACATTCAGGTCAGCAACGTACCTTCAATATTAACAGAGTTTGGTACGGCGGGGAACAGAATTATTTTTACCGATTTGTTGTTTTGAAGGGATTTTCAAAAATATTTTAGGTGGTGGTGACAGCCAAGTCCGCGGACTTCTGTGGGAGTTTGAGTGGCGTCGCGACGCGACGGGCCGCTCAGACGAGACAGTCGTAAAGCGCGGCGTCGCAGGGATCGATAGCAACAAGCAAGACACACCGTCGTCGTGGTCTCGATGCCTCATCTGCAGCAGCAGCATCCAGAAACGTTGCTGTGTCCACTCTACAGCGGCTGTGACGTACACGGTGGCAATGACGTCATCTGTACACGAAAACTGGCCTCCGTGGTCGCTGATGCAGATGGGCGTCTTAATACGCAGAAATACCTCTCATCTACCGTCTGATACAGGACATACTTATTACTGAATCGGGAAGGATTCCCTAATAACTAGCGTGACTAATTAGTCAATTTCTTATGGCTAACTTGTAATCGTAGCAGGAAGTTCTTCTTAGTTAAATAAATGCTTTATACTAATTGTAAAGCTAGTAGAAGATATTCCGGGAACTTCGTTGTGTTACGTTGAGAAGGTATTTTCACAGAAACGATAACAAACCAAATAAATAATAACAATATTATTACAGTGTAACGAGCCATCGGAGACCGTGGCTCCCTTATAACAATATACTCAGAACGCATCTCTGAGAAACCTCTTAAAGTTTTTCGGTGGAGTTCTGGTTCTGCCTGTATGTCTTGTCTCTACTGATACGCCCAGAATCTCCTGAGAGTTTAATTTTTTTTATTAGAGTGACAAAATACTTGAGAGTATTCTACGTCGTGGCAACTCTCTTTAGTAACATAGGAAGGTATTTGAAAGGGGGGATGCGGAAGGGTAGACGAAGTTAGCCAAGGGTTAACTAGGATCCTACCTGTCATTCGCCCAAAAATGATCCAGGACAAACCCATGAAAGCCTGCAACAGGAAGAGCGGGCTTTTGGTACTCGTACCACGCCATTCCCATGGCGGCAGAGGGTTTTACTGTGGTGACGCAGTATACCCGTCTCCGAACCTCGACTAGTTCAGGAGGCAGCTGGCCTTTACTCTGGGGACACAGCATTCCCGTCTCCGAACCTCGACTAGTTCAGGAGGCAGCTGGCCGACTGTTCCAAAAGGAATAGCGGACAACTATTACAGTATTCCTTATGTCTGCGACCCGGGATCATACACCTCTGAAAACTGACCCAAGTGCCTTGGCTTGTGGGAACCGTAGTTCAAAAACCAGATATAGGAGAAGCCTTGTCCAAAGATATCCTCCTGCATCTCTCTGGGAAGGTTCACCTCCATGAGCTCAGAACAGCTCCCACAGGATTGAATATATATATATATATATATGTGTGTGTGTGTGTGTGTGTGTGTGTGTAGAATAAAAACTTTTAGGACTGAGAGAGGTTATCTTTATAATTAAAAATATTTAATAATAAAGCCAATTACTCAATAAACTTCCATATAATATTTTTTTACATAATATTCGCAATATATATATATTCGAAACGAAAGTATTGACCGAAGCAGGAGATTTCAGTGAAGTATATAAAATAGGAATTAAACAAATTTGGCACCCGATAGACTAATCATGAAACAATTATGAATGACCAACTTACAGGGAGAGCGGATAAACTATTCGCATAGTCAAAATACATAATATTTTTATATGTTCCGGGGGTCACAGACCTTGGGCATACGGTAAGAGTTGTTCGCTATTCCCATTGGAATAGTCGACCAGCTGCCTCCTAAACTGGTCGAGGCACGGAGAAGGGAATGCTGCGTCCCCACAGCAAACTCCTCTCCCGCTATCGGAAGGGCGTGGGACAAGTACCCAATGCCAGACCTACCTGATGCAGGTTTTTCTAGGGTTTTCCCTGCATTTCTTTAGGCGAATGCCGGGTAGGATCCTTAAAATATAGCCCGGGGACCCTAGTTAACCCTTGGCTACCTTCCTCTACCCTTCCGCGTCCCCACCTTCAAATCCCTTCCTATGCTATTAAAGGGGAGTTGCCACCATGTGGCTTACCCTCATGTAGCCTGTTACCTTAATAAAAAAATTTAAAATATTTCTCAAGTGTGTCCGTTGATCGCATTATTTATTATTACAACCCTTTAAATCAGAAACGGACGAAATTTCTTTTATGTATGAAGTTCTACTTGTTAAAGTCGCAATGTATTGTTTTATAAAAATTCAGAATGTAAATTTTTGCGCTCGATGGCTTACTAAAATAAAATAATATGGCCAGCATTGCGCAAAACTGTAGCCGTGAGGGGGGGAGGGGGGTGGAATGTGACGTCATTTTCAACACCATTAAATATGCAACATAGCCGCCAGTACCGTTGTTATTTTATCATTCATAATAAGCGTCAGAGATGTTATATTGTTCGCGCACTAGTGACCATATAGTCATCTTTTATCCAGCTCCCAGAGCGCCTTCATTCTCTAAGTAACAGTCCCCGGTTCGCTCTAACAAAGAGTGGGGAAAGTCCCTCGCGAGTTATTTTTTCCACGAGTAAAATCTTTCCCTGTGTTTCTGGTGGAGGAGCAGGAGGCTGCTTTTTTATGTCCGGACAAGGCTCCTCGATCCCTGGAGAGTCTCTGTGTCTCACTCTCTCCACACAGTCCACAGAAGAAGAAAAAAACGATACAAAGGGACATCGATAAACAGCCTAAAAAAATACCAGCAAGGCGAGCGGGTGGGCACGGCCATTGTTAGGGCCAGGTAGCCTTTGTTAACACTGCGACTCAACCATCACCATCATTAACGGCGTATTTAATAGCACATGTTACGTGGGTGATGACGTATAAAGTAGCTTATTCCAGGCGAGTTAGCGATATTATTTTCCAGGCGTTTTATTGCCCTATCACTCACCTGAGCAAACCCTTATTAAAGTGACATCAAGGTCTCCCTTCCAGCTTGTTTCATTTTCCTAAGTATCCTTTTATTACGACACCGTTCGTCACCCACATCGTTCAGAGCATAGCCTTAAAATTTGTTTTGAGGCCACAGTTATAAGTCGTAAACACCACAACCCTTAGAGACAGCGATTTTGTCGACATTTGTGTGCAAGTATTCAATTAAATTCAATATTACCAACAATCAATTTCTTTTCATTAATATCCCACCCTGAGATTCAGGTTTAATGATTTAAAATTAATCGGTAGACACGGGTAGGTTCAAATATCCCTGTGACATACGAGGTGAAGTACCACTGTGATCAAAAAGTAAGGTGAAATTGTCACTTAAAACTCCCGGGTATTAGGAATGTAGGTAATTTTTTTTCCCTAGGTTGGTAGGACTGTCTATAATATTTTCCAAGCGTCTGTTTGTTAAAAGGTTTAATTATCTCCGAGTTACATGTGTTTTTGTAAACAACCAAAAGTGACTTTTTCGATTTTTTCTATGGGTGATTTTGTTGAGCAAAGAACTTGCATCAAAATTTGTTTGCGGGACGAATATTCTTGTGCGGACACGTTGAAAATGTTGCTGAAGGCCTTTGGTGATCAAACTATGGCACAAAAAAACGTTTATAAGCGGTACAACGAGTTCAAAGACGAACCGCGCCTTGGACGACCATCAACGTCTACTGACGAGGGTGACGTCCAAAAAATCAAAGATTTGGTGCTTGAAAATCGTCGATGGACAATTAGAGATCTCGCTGATAGTGTTGGAATATCATTTGGCTCAGCCCAAACCATTTTGAAGAATGTTTTGTGTCTCAAAACGTCTAGTCTCGATTGGTGCCCAAATCGCTCAATTTTTTTGGAAAAAAAGCGTCGCGTTGATGTGTGTGAAAGTTTGCTGTCTATCAGGACCACTTGAAATGCATCATTACTGGGGACGAGACTTGGATTTACACATACGACCCTGAAACCACCGACCAATCCAGCGAATATCGTGCAAAAGATGAAGCAAGACCGATAGGACCACGGCAAAGTCGTTCGAAAATCAAGGTCATGTTGACAGTTTTCTTTGATTATCGTGGTGTGGTGCACCATGAATTCCTTCCGCCGGGCCAAACTGTCAACAAATAATATTATTTGAGCGTTATGCGTCGTTTGCGTGAAGCTATTCGTCTGAAACGGCCGGAATTATGGGCGAGCAACTCTTGGTTCCTTCATCACGATAATGCACCATGTCATCCTGCATTGGTTCTTCGCGACTTTTTCACCAAAAACTCGACCCATATTATTCCGCAACAACCGTATTTGCCTGATTTGGCTCCGTGCGACTTCTGGCTATTCAGGAAACTCAAAACGCCAATGCGGGGACGCCGTTTTGACACGATTGAGCAGATAAAAACCGAATCGAAGAAGGTCTTGAAGGCTATACCGGAAAAAGACTATTCCGACTGTTTCGAGGCCTGGAGAAAGCGTTGGAAAAAGTGCGTTTTATCGGACGGGGATTATTTTGAAGGGGATGAAATTGATTTGGATGAATAAATAAAGAATTTATATTTTATGAATAAATTCACCTTACTTTTTGTTCACAATGGTAAGTTCGCAGACTTCATTGTCAGATGGATTTTGTATAGACATTAATATGTAGCTAAAGCTAATTACTCGTTTACGGAGTAATATCACTTAACTCTTCCATTATATTAACAAACTGTGCTGTTAATTGTGCAACATTAAGTTTTAGTAACGTTTCATTTCCGGCGAGCTTCACTCAGCCGCAGCGACGTCACTGATGACGTCAGATGTCGCACTTGAACACTTCTTGTTATTGCCCTCCTCATTAGGACTGACGATGTATTGTAATGGCTCCCTCCGATCATTTACTGACGAAGGCCAGCCCCGGGCATCACTGAATACGCATAATTAAATTAAAACATTTAATTTTTCATTACGGAAATCGTCTTATAAACTTAAAATCCGCGTGGCCCAATCAGGGAACTGGTACCGAATAGGCCAGGACTCGTGAGGGTCGAGCACGAAAGTCAAACTTTCGTATCTCAGTGGTTCTGGCTGAGATCAATTTTAAGGGAATTATTTAATAAAGGTAACACACTGACATTTGAAGTACAATTTAATTTTCGTAAGAGTATCTACAATTTCTGCCCATTAGCTCAACCCCGAGGTTGCTCAATCGCTGCTTGTTGGTATTGGATTCACACTCTAGTTCATACTTCATAAATATAAGTCTATGAAAACTATAAAGGCTCCGGAATTTTATCTCCGTTCAAAAATGGTCGTGTTGAGCACATCTTTGAAGAGGAATGGCCGGACATGGATATTCAAAGGAAACGTCTCTCAGAACCGTCACGAAATTGTTACACGGAAAAATATTTAGGTACCTGGAGGGTCTGCTATTCGAAGGTTTCGCCCTGAAAGTTCCCCCGATGTCCGGCTCGATGCAGGTTCGGGCCCTGGCACCATAAATCAGGTTGTCTCGTAACCACCAAGCTCGCTCCCTAGAGACGCGCCCGATTCGGATCGTTCTCAAAATTTTTCTACCGAGAAATCGCACACAGTTTTTCGTACTTCGCGGACTTCACCTGGCGAGGTTTTTGAAAATATCTAAATATGTGGCTGTGTCTCGGTTACTATTGCCTAACGACGGTGTCCCTCACTACACGAGCCGAATTTTCGTTTCAACTTCGCCGTAACTGCCCCAGTGTCCTGTGTGCTAAAATTTTAGACAATATCATCTAGAAAATTACAGCCTAAACCTTAAGAGATTTTTCCCTTATTAGAGTGCACATAGAATTACCGCAGGTTGTGAGCTTACACGGAGTCTTGTTTGATACTGATCCTCGGTCAAGTGACGTACATTGTGAGGCAATTCTGAATTTCGTTATTTTTTTTCGTCAAGTGAATATTGGACCTCTACTAGGAAGGTCGTCCATAGAGCCGTAGGTAACCACGAGGAAATTTAGATGGCGGACGTAATTTTGATTGCGTCTCTGATTGACTTCAGGTGCTCTTATAACATCCAGCGTATACATCGCAGTCCCGGTGAAGTCATGATGAGTTCAACAATGAGGTTGATACCGAACCAAAAAAAAACCACCGTTTCCTTTTAGAATATTCGTCAGCAGTGACGAAATACAGTCATTTCCGAACTGGACATTACTCATGGCTGTAACTTTGCACAGTGATCACGCCCCTCCCCTCCCTTAATATTACGTAATACGCCGAGGAATATCCTCTACATCCTGGAGTAGCTTCGCTCTTGTATAACTTAATTGAACATGCAAACGCAATAGCCACCTTTGTACCTGCCGTACTGGAATTTCCAGCCGCGTGGGTAATGAAACCTTTGTAAGGTGATATCATTTTTTGAGGTGCCCGCGATATTTGGTTGCTAACTCAAATTTTATATCTCGCAGTCACTAGTTTTGTACTAATGTTCCCATAATTCGTAACACGGCCAGCTGCCTCCTAAACTGGTCGAGGCACGGAGAAGGGAATGCTGCGTCCCCACAGCAAACTCCTCTTCCGCTATCGGAAGGGCGTGGGACAAGTACCGAACGCCCGACCTACCTGATGCAGGTTTTTCTAGAATTTTCCCTACATTTCTTTAGACGAATGCCGGGTAGGATCCTTAAAATATAGCCCGGGGGCCCTAGTTAACCCTTGGCTACCTTCCTCTACCCTTCCGCATCCCCCCTTTCAAATCCCTTCCTATGCTATTAAAGGGGAGTTGCCCAACGTGGATTACCCTCATGTAGCTTGTTGCCCCCCAAAAAAACCTCTGAGAGGTGTATGTTCCGGGGTGACGGTCCTCAGACTGTCCGGTGTTCCTATTGGAATAGTCGGCTAGATGCCTCCCAAATTGGTCGAGTCACAGAAAACCAACTACAGTCATCCGAAGGGCGTGGGACAAGTACTAAAAGCCTTCTTGATGAAGATTTCGTTGGGTTTTTAGGTGAATGCTGGGTAGGTTCCTTTAACTACAGCCCAGGGAGCCGTAGTTAACTCTTGAATACCTTTCCGCATCACTCCTTTCGAATGCCTTCCTATTCTATTAAAGGGCCGTTTCCTCCACGTGGATGAACTTCATTTCACTCAAAATAGGCTGCGGAAGAACCGAAAACTTCCTACGTATATGGTAGGCAAGAGAGAAAACGTTTTTCCACTTTGGAACGTGTAATCTCTTTTCATTTGAGAAAGAAGCAATTGAATGCTACTGCCTTCGCGATTCACGGGTGACGTAGCTAAAGCAAAAATAAGTAGAATGAACGGATCTTTACCAATCAGATTGATTTTGGATCAGCGGGAGACCAAGTTTTAATTCAAGGTACCAAATGAATCTGTTACTAAAACTTAGTTACATATGAAGGCAGCTATTTAATAGATAATTTGAAGATTTCATTTAGATATAGTTTTTGTTGAAAGATTATTATTTGACCGAAAAAAACACAAGCAGAGTTGTGGAGGCTTAGTGAATCGACGATTAACCTGCTTTCTATTCTACCTGGTGGCAGACAGAGTAAATTCCAATAACTATTACGCCATAAAGATTACCTTCCAAGGAAGTATCTTAAATTAATAGAGTGATAATTATTTTATATTAAAACCACTAAGGTTGGAACGTATTTTCGGGTGAGGCGAGGAGATTAGGCGTCGAGAGGAAAACTACAAAGAAAACCAGGAGAATGGATTGAGAATGATTATTGGTCCGATATTTTTGGGGAAGCAGAAAAAAGTCAGATTTGAGAAAAATAAAAAATTGTGATTGGAGGAGGAAGAAGAAATCTAATTAAAGTTTAAATGATTTATTTTTCTTATCCAATAATTTTTCTTTAAATATTATAACACAATGTTTTAATATTTTATTTCAGGTGCTAACTTAATATTTAATAGTTATTAGGTCAGTTCCCAGAACCTGTTACCGTAGGATTGTCTGCGAGGGCTATTCTCTCGCAGGCAGAACCTTGTAGGAGAGATACGAAGGGGCTACCTTTGGGGATGCCTTTTCTTCTCTCCGGTTTTCAACTAAGGTTCCCACAAGCCGAGGCACCTCGGCCTGTTCTGAGAGGTGTAAGTTCCGTGGTCACAGACCTTGGGTATACGTTAAGAGTTGTTCTCTGTTCCCATTGGAACAATCGGCCAGCTGCCTCGAGGTACGGAGAAGGGAATGCTGCGTCCCCACAGCAAACTCTTCTCCCGCCATCGGATGGGCGTGGGACAAGTACCCAAAGCCCGACGTACCTGATGTAGGTTTTTCTAGGGTTTTTCCTGCATTATTTTTAGGCGACTGCCGGGTAGGATCCTTAAACTATAGCCCGGGGGCCCTAGTTAGCCCTTGGCTACCTTCCTCTACCCTTCCGCTTCCCTCTTTCAAATCCATACCTATGCTATGAGAGGGAAGTTGCCACCATGTGGATTACCCTAAAAAAAAAACCTGTTACCCTATCGTCGCCTTACCGTGACTTAGTTGATGACGCAATATTGTTTCGTAACTCGGCCACTACAACTGCTGCGTTACTGTTATCTTAGGACGCATGTCACCTTGATAACCTCAATAATTTTTCCGTTTTATTTTTGGCGCGCTGGGATAACTGAAGCCACTGGCGTAGTATTTGATGTCAAACATTTTTACGCAAGCGTAACGTGACTACGACGTTACCTTCAGCCTTCAACCAGCCACCCTTATATGTTATAAAAACAGTGCCTCCAGACCCCAAAGACCGAATATATGACGGTGAAAAAAGAAATACAGACTATTTCTTCTCGTCGTAGTGTATAAACTGTCTCCGTGGACGCTTCGTTCTGTGCGGATTCTTTCTTCAGCCCACCTATTAAATGCGTCGCTGCCGACTTGATCAGAGAAACCTTGTCCATTCTCTTCTGAGATTCGTTGCAACAATAAAGGTTGGCAGTAAAAGTCGGAGTAAAACAACCCGGAGAGAATTAGGGAGTGAAGCTTGGATAAACGACTTGATTTAGTAGACGTTATAGAGACACACTGATGACGTCAGCTGTATTTCGCACTCGGTACGCGCACAAACTTCATGGTCCTTGTTAGTACTGGAGGAATGTAGCCCTAGTTAATTCTTAAGCGATTCAATTTTTTTTAATCTAAATTAATATAGAATTTTCTTAGATCATGAAAGGAATTCGGAAGCTTGGACGAGTTTGAGGCAAGTAGTTTTAGACTCCAGTTTGACAGGAGCCAAGTGGAAAAATAGTAGTTTCTTACTAAGGTCACCCGAAAAAATTGGTGTCAATGGTCGGACATTTTGGTAGAAGTTGAAAAAAGGCAGATTTGAGCATTATAAAAATTGTGATTGAAGGTAGAAGAACAAGGAGAAATTTTAGGCTTGTCGCCTCACGACTCGAAGTTTTAAAAGGGGCTACACGGACCAGAGTGGACAATTTTGAAATAGTGTTGGAGCACTTGAAACTAGAGAGTTTTTGTGGAAGTTATAGTCAGTCTTGATGTGGAGACAGAAGTTGATGTTGTAGAAGCCGCAGATGGGCCTCATCTATATTGCAAAATATTAAATTATAGATTATACATAAATTAAACAATCGTTGGAATTTCAGAAATTGCGATAAATTTTAAAGGTGTTTCTTTACCTGACAGCGGAACTTTCCTTCGAAACGTTGTTGAATCACACATTGCTCCGGGTTGAATCCCGGGAATTGGAAAAAAATTCAGTCTTTAATTATTGTAGTTTATTAAACTTTACCTGACTCGTTTCTATAATGCGGTAAATTTAAGAAAAAATGGAGACGAAATTTAAAAATACTACATTTGATTATACAGAATATTTTTCTGATATGTAAAACAATTAATTAATTTTTTGTAGAAATGTAAATATAGACGGAAATATAAATTTTAATGGTATGCTGGTGATATGTGAAATGTACAGCAGATGAAGTTCAATAAATTTACGCTGCTAGAACAAATTTTGATTCTAGACAGAATGTGTTTGGAACATATAAATTTTCAGAACTTGATTGACCTAAAATATAGTAAAAAAAATTATAAAATGATAAGTAAATTTTTATTTCAATAAATACTTATAAATTTATTTAAGGTTACATTAAATTTGGATTAATTTGTGTAATTATGTCATATAAACAGGTGATGATTGATGATTATGACCAGATAAAGGTCGAAAGCTCCAGAAAATATTGATAAAACACTTTCCACTATACGTATGTATTGTAATAATCACTAAAGATGGGGGTTTTAAATGAAAAATCAATAAAATTTACAAACAATAGATTTATTTTGTATCAAACATTTAAAAATTACAAAGTTAAAATATTCAATCTCTCAGGGTTTTCTCTGGGTTTGATAATGGACGAATCAATAATATTTATAATCTTATCTACAACAAATTACAATTAAAAGAAAAAGAAATTTACTCGTCAATTAAACTAGAACGAAATTTAATTGTGAACGTAATTAAAAGTAAAAAGATTGACTATTATTAACAATTTTAATCAATAAGAGAACGGCTATCTTTCAATTACGTTTACATAATTAATTGTTTTTTTTAAAAATTGTTACTCACGTCTGCCCATCATTCCAGCGTACCTTTAATTTTAGAAACACTATTGCGGGGTTTTTCACTTCTTCTAAACTCACAGATTCTACACCAAATTTTTAAGCCAAAATTTTGTATGATGTCAGGAACTCAGATGATCCTCCTTTCGTGATCTATCGGTTGACCGCTCGCTTTAGTTGAATTCTGCGATTTGTCATTTGGATAGTCTTTATTGTTCCGGACTTATACCGAAACTTTTGCTATTTCTGGCCGCCTGTGGACACAAAAACTGCTTTTTCTTAGCAGGTTTCGACGTTATACTTTTATGAATGTTTTACTTTGTCCTGCTAATTGCCAACCCTGTTGCATTCTCCTTCCAAAAACTGTTATACCTCGACGAGGTCTTTCCGTGAACTCTCTCTCACCGTATCTCCCTGCAAACTGTGCTCCTCAATATCTTAATGCAAACGAATTAACAATTTGTTCCTGCGAACTGAACTCCTCAATATCTTAATGCAAAGTGAACTGTAGTCTCGCGTTTTAGCGCGCATACGCCATTTTGACGGACCTTCCGACAAAGGAACAGAGCCGGGTTTTCTATTGTTGTTCCAAAGCTCTTGCCGCTATAATGAGTTTCCCAAACAATTTATATTTTTATGTTGAAACAATTAATGTCCTAATTAATTGGCATTACAGTATATTACCAGCTGCGATTGGGATCGTTCCCGGCGGCAGTCTAAAACAAATATAGAAACAAAGACAATTTTGAAAGAAGAAGAAGAAAAAAATAATAATAAAATAAGTCTTAGACATGTGTCCTGAAAATTTGTTCATTCCCTCCACATTTCACTTCTCTAATAAAAAACATTGACAACCTTATTTATATTGCATAATAAAACAAATACACTTCACTTCACTAATTTATTTATATTATTCTTAAATCTTCTTTTCTCGGAAGATTCTCCTCAAACACTTCTGCAGGTAAATTGTTCCAGTCTCCTGTCTATCTGTTTTGGAATGATAATTTCTCTACGTCCGTTTTTTTCGGTCTCATTATGATTTTAAATTTGTGATCACCTCTTCCAATGTAAGTTGGTTTTTCGGTCTTATCCCGTATGTCTACCCACGCTTTGTTACCCGTATACGATTTAAAAAGAACCTTTGTTCCGTCTGGTTGTCAAAGATTCCCACCCTAATTTCTCTACCTTTACTCGTCCATGACCAGGTCCCCGTATAACAAATTTTGTTGCAACCCTCTGAAGTTTTTCTAGATCTTCTATGTGGTGTTTTCTAACTTGCACCGTAGTTTAGTTTGGGACGAACCATTCAAGTTGTGGCCTCTCCCCTTTAATAGCACACCAAGGATTCCTAAATGTGATACAGGCAAAACCAAAATTACCTTCCAATTTGGACTCTTTTTCTCACCAACTGGCTGACTTACAGAAGTTTCTCACTGGAATCGTCCTTTCCAAACCCTCAAACCCTCGTACTGATGATTGCTTGTGTAATAGGTGATGACGTATTCGCCAAGTCCACGTACTTATTATTATTATGGTTGACTCGCCCAGGAGTAGCTACTACGGCGTCTCCATATTAGTTGTAAGGATACTTAAACCTCATCGACGTAGGATAATTACATTCTGGACCGAGTTCATCAAGTTACTAGTGTCTAGTCTTCAGTCCATCTGCTGAGGTGCAGCGGTCAGCGTTACAGACGTCCCGGCGTGGGAATGGATCTTCCTCCTTCTCACGGACTGGAAAAGTGTAGTTGAGACTGAAGGATATACCCCTACGATGACCACGTGACACTCCAAGGAGCGCCAAGGAGAAAGAAAGGAAAAATTTGCTTCGTGGTTGACTGCTGCGCTTCAAACTGCAACACGGTTAACGATTTTAATTGTTGAGATTGTATGAGTCTCAGTCAGTTCTTGGAAGGTCTCCCTACCAAGTCCCATGGACGTATGTGACGACATATTGAACCCAGATTTTTTTAGTGTGTGTTCCAGGAAGGTCTCCCTGGAGTTAGTAACTCCCAGCGAGTCTGCGCTCGTCAGACTGATTCCCCGGGAATTCCACTCTCTTAATGTGCAACTCGTTGGAGAAAAATTCCTTCCGTCCCCTTTTAATGTAGCCGAGGAGACAAAAAGGGATTGTAAGAAAGGGAATTAAATTTTTTCCTGCCCCCTTCCTCTCCACCTCATTTCCAAAGTTAAATTAAGGAACGTCTCTCGTCGACAACTTTTCCGTTCCCCTGAGGGACTTTCACTTTACCCGGCGCGACACTGATCTCTCGCAGAGTTTAAACGCGGAGATTAGAAGTGCGACGGCATTTCCGAGAACTACAACCTTTTTTTTTTGGACCCTGCGATGCATCGGATCATCTTCAATCACACCATTTTTAATGTTTGTAAAACAGGATGGTTCCAGTACTCTCTTTTTCCCCAGACTTATCGTGAGGACCGCAGTTGAAACGGAGGACCAAGACGTTTAAGATCCCCAAGACTCCCAGCAAACTCCTCTCCCGCTATCGGAAGGGCGTGGGACAAGTACCCAATGCCCGACCTACCTGATGCAGGTTTTTCTAGGGTTTTTCCTGCATTTCTATAGGCGAATGCCAGGTAGGATCCTTAAAATATAGCCCGGGGGCCCTTCCTCTACCCTTCCGCATCGCCCCTTTGAAATCCCTTCCTATGCTATTAAAGGGGAGTTGCCCAAAGTGGATTACCCTAATGTAGCCTGTTGCCCTAAAAAAAACCATTCCGCATCCCGCCTTTCAAATCCCTTTCCTATGCTATAAGAGGGAAGTTGCCACTATGTGGATTACCCTATACAGAACCTGTCTACACCCCCCCCCAAAAAAAAATAATAATAATAAAAAAAAATTAAATAAAATTAAACGGTGTCTGAGGGCTATTCTCTCGCAGGCAGAACATTGTAGGAGAGATACGAAGGGGCTACCTATGGGGACGCCTTTTCCTCTCCGTTTTTGAACTAAGGTTCCCACAAGCCGAGGCACCTCGGTCTGTTTTGAGAGGTGTATGTTCCGGGGTCACAGACCTTGGGCATACGGTAAGAGTTGTCCGATATTCCCATTGGAATAGTCGGCCAGCTGCCTCCTAAACTGGTCGAGGCACGGAGAATGGAATGCTGCGTCCCCACAGCAAACTCCTCTTCCGCTATCGGAAGGGCGTGTGACAAGTACCCAATGCCTCACCTAGCTGATGCAGGTTTTTCTAGGGTTTTCCCTGCATTTCTTTAGGCGAATCCCAGGTAGGATCCTTAAAATACAGCCCGGGGGCCCTAGTAACCCTTGGCTACCTTCCTCTACCCTTCCGCATCCCCCCTTTCAAATCCATTCCTATGCTATTAAAGGGAGTTGCCCAACGTGGATTACCCTCATGTAGCCTGTTGCCATAAAAAAAATATATAATAAAACGGTGTAATGACAATTGTCTCGCGGACGGCTACAGCAGCTGAAGTATTCGAGGTTTATTGAGTAAGAGCAGAGAAACTACACGCAGAAAGCGTAACGTATTTTTCTGTAAGCTATCCGGTGATGAGACAACGCATCTGCAGCCGTCATGGACAACGAAACAAAAGTAGACATATATTATCTACAGTCTACTCTAAATTATAGATTATGGGTCCCTTAATAATAAGAATGAAAATTAGTCTTTTAACGAGACATAATTTGAAATGCTAAGATATTTTTTTTTACATAATTATTGGGCAGTAAAGCGCCGTAGAAGTAACTGTGAGTTCTCCTGTCCGTCAACGAGATTTATTTCTATTTCGAAAATATCTTTGCTGCTGACTAAAACTGACGGGTAAAACAGGTCTGTTGCAGATCAGTTCAACTTAGAAAAATAATGTTGTTGTTTTCGTGCACGATTTGACAGACGGAACAGCGAATTGATATAGGGAAATTTTCAGTCCTAAGTATAATCATTCTGTATTGGAATAACCTGCCTGAAAGAGTGCCAGCGGCTTTCCAACAGGCTACTAAACAATTTAACTTATGGTAAGAATTTATATTAAAATAATAATGTTCCTATTAAAAACATAGAGTGAAGTGAAGCTGTATTTAGAAATACAGTTTAATATTTAAGGCATTCCATTGGAGTGAAGACCAGAAAACTGTAGGACGCCATTTAGTCTTAATGATAGTTCATCTTTATTAGCATTGAGTAAAAAAGTTTATAGGTCTAATGGAAGGATTTTTCCCTTATTTATTTTATTTTCATATTTGTATATAGTATGTGGACCTTCATTGTATGTAATTTAAAATTGCCACCGGGTTTTTCTACACGTAAAGACCAAGAACACAGTTGTATTTGTTTTTCCTAGTTAAAATAAATTACTATTCTATAATCATCGTGTATCATGAGGTGGGAATACTGGACTTTCAGCAGAAATGTTTGGTACAAGTTATCGCGGATGGAAGTCAGTAGAGAAAGGAAAATTTAGAGTGGTTAATCATGCTGGAAGATTGCAGTAGCTATTTTACGTACGATGAATACATTCATCCAGTCTGGAATGAAACGACGGACACATTCGGCAGGTAGTCGTGACCTGACAACGAGGAAACGCAGGTTAGGCATTAAAGTACATAGGAAGACTGTCGCCATCGTGCGAAAGATAATAATTTTTTAAAAAAATTAGAGAGATTATTCCAAATCCAAATTCATATTGTAATAATCAACAATTTTGACATTTTTAAATTAACGACCCCCACGTTGAGGTAGCCAAAATGTAATAATCATCAATAATTGAGCTTTAATTATTTAATTTGAATTTGAAGAATTTGCCTCACGTTGTGGTGACATTATGTAATAAACAATAATGGAAGTTTTAATTAATTTAAAGAATAATCAAAAATTTACAAACAAAATATTTATTTATTTTGTTGCAATAAAGATATGATTACAAACACAAAATTTGAGATCTCATTCTCTCAGGGCCTTGACTGGGTTTGATAATGGACACAACAAATTGATTTAAAATCTTATTAACAAAACAGTTCACATTTACCTAAACAATATGTCGATAGAAATTAACTCTGATTGACAATTAAACGAGAACGAAATCTGACTCTATCCTTTAATTACGTTTACAATTAATCATTAGTTTTGGTTTTGTTACTTACATCTGTCCAGCTGGTACCAGCATTCTTTTTGGTTTCGGAACTACACTATTGCAAAATTATACACTGATTCTAAATATCGACTCACAGATTTTACACTATTGAAGTCAAAATTGATAGGCTCCCAGGAACTCGGATGGTCCTCCTGAATGTCAGCTATCTGGTGCCTGCTTGCCTTATACGAATCCTAGATTTGTTAGTCTTTTCCCGCTTTGGACTTAAACTGCAACTTTAATATTCCGGCTGGCTGTAGACGTAAACTGCTGACTTCCTTTCCTGGCTGGCTATAGACGTACACTTCTCTTACTTAGCGATATTTACGAGGTAATATTTCCGAGAATGTTTTTACTTTGTCTTAAATTCACAACTTTGTTTAATAATACATTAACGACGGCTAGTCTCTGCTCTAGTATTATTTGTTCCGTCCTCTGAAATGTCCCGCCACCAACTGAACTATTGTAGTCTCGAGTTTTAGCGCGCATACGCCATTTTTGACTTTCCGACAAAGTAACAGAGCTCGGCTCCATTGTCGCTTTGGTAGCTCCTGCCACTACAATTAAATTTTATATCCAAACAATTAATGTCCTAATTAATTGGCATTACACTATATATATTTATATTGTGTTGACCACCAATGTGTATTATGAAAGTATTTTTTTTTGTAATTTCTTTAAAATTTGTTTTGTCAGAGTAATATTATGGCCCAGGTATTGTTGGAAAATGTCAGCGTTGCATAAGAATATGGAGTTTTCAGACGTTTTATTGTCGGAGGCGTTTTGAGGTGAAAAAGCTTCGACGAGAGTTGAGTACAGTCTGCAGTCGACGACAGAAATTGAAACAGGAAAGTGGAGTTTGCGATAAGAACTAGGACAGTAAAGTACAGTTTGCAATGGGAACCGGTCAGTAGTGGTCGTGTTCAGTCTGTGACCGAAAAGTTGCGTCTGAGTTTTAGGAGGAGAGAAATCGTCAAGGGAGAGGTTATATTACTTGTTCTGCTCCTCACGATGTTTTTCCGCGATCTGACGCCTAGTTCTCTCGAGTTTTAGCGCGCATACGCCATTTTTGACTTTTCGGCAAAACAAAGTGAGCTCGCTTTTCCATTGTCGCTTTGTTCGATCAGACCGCTATAATGGGTTTCTCAAACAATTCAAATTTTATGTCCAAACAATTAATGGCCAAATTAATTGGCATTACAATATATACGCTTGAAACCACGACAGAAAGATGTATGGTCGTAATAAAAAATAGTCATTATCTTTATTTAATTCAATCCATTAAATTTAAATTGTCAATAAATCAATAAAAAGACTGATGCTTTTCTTTCAAATGAGAACCCAAAACATGAGTGTTCCGAAATCGCTGTGGCGTGTTGAAAGTTGGAGTGACGTAGACGATGCCGCCATAGTGACGTAGGGGGAGATTGTGATGCATGATTTAGGAAGCTTGATACACAATGCGCCAGCCAATTAAAATTTGCGCCCTACCGCACGAAGACTGTAGTTTCTTTTTCTAGTGTCTCTTGTGAATATTTTAAATAATCCCCAAACCAAAAACTAGTAACTAATGTAAAGATCTGGCTTCATTTTTTAATTTAATAAAGAAATACAGCAGCCTATTGGTCAGGAAAAAAAATTAATTCTTCTATTTAAAAGATCATACATATCAAACAAGGTTTCGACCCTGATTGGGACGTCTTCAGGTGTACAGTTTCATTCAATTATAATTTATTATAAGAAAATCTAGGTTGTCAAATTTGAAACGTGTGGTTTGTCCAAAAATGTTTTATTGTAATAAATTATAATTATCTATGTACCTGAAGAGGTCCAAACCATGGACGAAACGTTGTGTTTGATATATATTATTATTTAAGTAAAAAAATTAAATTTTTTCGGACTAAAAGTTTGTTGTTCTTAGTATTTAAAAAATAGTATTAAATAAAAGGTTCGCAGCCACCAAGCGATTTATAAGTGAAATAAATTGAAATAGGCCAAGTAATTGAATTATTTCCTTTGCTGTATTGAGGCGTAAAAATTAAATTCTTGCATACGTTCGTGTCAGATGTATA
The DNA here is from genome assembly GCA_037074705.1 of Zhengitettix transpicula. Lineage (NCBI taxonomy): Eukaryota > Metazoa > Arthropoda > Insecta > Orthoptera > Tetrigidae > Zhengitettix > Zhengitettix transpicula. Next base: position 74,978,201 of record CM073593.1, read on the forward strand.
AATTAATAATCAATACGTTACCGTTGAAGTTTAATTTTTTTTAAAATACTGTGTGATTGATCTGTCCTCACGTTAGTGTTATGAATCGGTCTGGTGTTCGCGACTAGGGGAAGGGCATAGGAAACTGAAAATAGTATTTGATTATCAAGGGTAAGGAAAAAGAAGAGCTCTAATAGTGGATTAGTTGATGGAATTGTTCCAAACCTTTTCTTCAAATACTCAAAATTTCTCCCTAATGTTCTCATCATAGACATAAAGTAAATTAGGTCCAGTTCTTTAGGTCGGAAGTTCGGGAGACTCCGTAAACACTCGGACCATCATTTCGGCAATGTTCGTTAGCTTTCGGATAGATTCGGGGCGTGTAGCATAAATCACGGTCAGTTCCAAGTTTAATTTAGGTGTTCTCCGCAATCTTTATTGCATTGAGAAGAAGTGAAACATAATAGCGACAAATAAGTAGCGTAGCATCGAGGAAAAGTAAAAGCATGGTGATTGGAGGTGTTTTTGGGTAGCCCTGGATTAAGTTTCCTGGCGCCAAAGTGGGAGACTCACAAAGAGAGAGGATATCCCGATGATGCACCCTTTCGTGTCTCCTTCTCCCTACGATTAATTTTTTTTTTTGGAAAAAGTTTGTGGTTTCCTGCGAGTGCTTGCCTTTGCGGGACAGAGAGAATTCGTCTCTTTCATTTCCGGATGATTAAAGCCACGCAAATTAAAGTCCCACTAGCGGTAATTAAAACGTGTGCCTTTGTTATTAAAATAGATAGACAGAAGGAGGGACTGAAAGAAGTTTCCAGTTTTAAGCGCCTTGCGAGGGACGGTTTAATAATAATAAAAATCACGAAAAACTGCCCAAAATTTTCCGAAGTTTTGAAAATTAATGAACATGAATTGCACTTCGAAACGGTACTTGCATTGAAGCAACAGTAAGTTTGATTTTGTTATTAAGAAACGATAAGTATTTGGAGAATGTATAAAACTGAGGAGAAAGAGGATTCAGAGAGGCAGAAGAAGAGATGTATGAGGTCCACATAACCGGTAATGTAGAACAGCGACCGCCGAAACGTGTTCGACATGGCTCTTGGCTCACGATTCGATATGGACACGGCGGTTTACATGCGAGGAAAACGTGCCACACGTCACCAACAGCAAGACTGTGAAATACACACACACACACACACACACACAGAGACACAGAAACGGAAACTGCGTCGCCGTCGATGTGAAAAAATAAATTAAACTCAACTTCAGTTGAAATGGAACTAACATTAATAATTATTTGTGTATAATTATTTTGTCCCAGTTTCCCATACTTAGATTTGTCACTGTTTTATTAATTCACTCCCCTCTCATTTCTAGCATATTATCAAAGAGAAAGAGAAGGATAGAGACTTGCTTTTTAATTTTTTTTTATCATTCTCTTACTCTGATTCCTTTGTCACTCAGCCGCTTTTTCCCTCTGGCCTTCCCGTGGTTTTTTAATGTTCATACAAACCTCACAAGTGCTGCCTAATATTAATAATCGCTTTTCTCTCTTTATGCCTGTCTCTCCCTTCCTGCGGCGTTGCATGTGTTTTCTACCTTTATAAAATTCTCGACACGTTGCAAACAAGTTTGACGAGGCTTTGTAGCCTTCAGTACAAAGCCACAGCACCTAAATTACTTTGTTTCTCTCATCCCTGGTGGCGAACCGTAATCTGAAACCCTGTAACCTCGAAATTATCCGTAAAGGAACGAAGAATATCGTCGCCGAACGATTCCGAGATTTTACGTAATTTAATACTCGGATAATTTTGCTATATTTTTTTAATGATGATATAATTTCTTCAAATACTTTTTTATTATTATTTTTTTAGGGCAACAGGCTACATGAGGGTAATCCACATGGTGGCAACTCCCCTTTAATAGCATAGGAAGGGAATTGAAAGGGGGATGCGGAAAGAGGGTTGAGCAAGGTAGAAAATGGTTAACTAGGGCCCCCGGGCTATGGTTCAAGGATCCTACCCGGCAATTCGTCCTAAAAGTGATGCAGAGAAAACCCTAGAAAAACCTGCATCAGGTAGGTCGGGCATTTGGTACCTGTCCCACGCCCTTCCGATGGCTGGAGAGGGGTAAGCTGTAGGGTTGCAGCTTTCCACTCTCTGTGCCTTGACCAGTTTAGGAGGCAGCTGGCCGACTATTCCAATAGGAATAGCGGACAACTTTTACCGTATGCCCAAGGTCTGCGACCCCGGAACGTACACCTCTCAGAACAGGCCGAGGTGCCTCGGCTTGTGGGAACCTTAGTTCAAAAACGGAGAGGAAAAGGCACATTTTTTTTTAGGGCAACAGGCTACATGAGGGTAATCCACTTTGGGCAACTCCCCTTTAATAGCATAGTAAGGGATTTGAAAGAGAGGATGCGGAAGGGTAGAGGAAGGTAGCCAAGGGTTACTAGGGCCCCCGGGCTATGGTTTAAGGATCCTACCCGGCATTCGCCTAAAGAAATGCTGGGAAAACCCTAGAAAAACCTGCATCGGGTAGGTCGGGCATTGGGTACTTGTCCCACGCCCTTCCGATGACGGGAGAGGAGTTTGCTGTGGGGACGCAGCTTACCCCTCGCCATGCCTTGGCCTGTTTAGGAGGCAGCTGGCCGACTATTCCAATGGGAATAGCGGACAACTCTTACCGTATGCCCAAGGTCTGTGACCTCGGAACATACACCTCTCAGAACAGGCCGAGGTGCCTCGGCTTGTGGGAACCTTAGTTCAAAAACGGAGAGGAAAAGGCATACCCAAAGGTAGCCCCTTCGTATCTCTCCTACAAGGTTATACCTGCGACAGAAAATCCCTCGCAGGTCTTTCATCCCCTTCAAATACTCATTCCTAAATAGGACAATAAATAAAGCGAACAATTTACCTGCAAGAGTTTTCGGAGTTAGTCTTTTAACAGAAAGAAAATTTAGACTTAATCTGCACTCTCTAGTGAATGTAGGGTAGTGTAGTGAAGATAAGTGATAGTGCTTCGTTATTAACTAAAAAGAAAAATAGTAACATTCCTTGTATCTCCTGATAGTTAAATAGTTAATCTCTATTATCAGATATATTTCCACTTTTTTTTCTTTCAAGCCAGTACAATATTAATTCCTTCTTTAACTTTTTCAAAATTAACCTTAAATTAATATAATCTTATATACATGTATTTATAGTTGAAACAATGTCACTAAACCTAGCTTATATTTTAAAATAATTATATTAATTTACTCAATTTTCATATATTGTAACTTTCCTTATTTAATTTGTAATTAAATTGTAATTTCATGCATCTACCACCGGGAAAACTGCCCATATGAAGATTAAATAAATACATACATGTTTTGATATTTGGTAGCGACTATCTATTCACTTGGGGACTGCTTCTGCGTTGCTTCTCGCTGTGTAATTGTCAGATCCATATCTCCTATATTTAATTACTGACACATCTCGCCGATCCGTCACGAGACAGAACTGCTCGCGGCGCCTCCACAATTACAAGTACTCTTGCTCGCTTAGGGGTGCATAATTTCATTACTGCTCTGCACGGGCATAAAGATATGCCGTGTGGTTACTTGTGTCAACGAGGTCAGCTGGGCCTCAAATGAATCTTCCAGCAGTACAATTAACTATTATTATTTTTGACAAGACGGAAAAAAAATTCAGTTGCCTCAATGTGACCTCAACAGTTCAGGTGTTTCATTTCATAATTTGGGAAATACAAAAATAAGTGGTTGTTCTTCCTCTTTCTCAGAATTCTCATCCATGCATCTCTACTCTGGGGTTTCTCCCAACACATTCCAGCCTTCATAATCCTCAGTTCTTCTTCCATCTTCCTGTAAACATCTCTTTTGCGGACGTCCGCGTCTTTTCTTTCTTTCCATCACTCCATCTAAAAAGCTTCCTCAACATTCTTGGTAAGGAGAAAACAAGAAAGGTAATTTAAAGACAGTGAGAAGTGACACACCGACGCCTCGAACAGTATTCGGTGTATTCAGAGTCCATTTCAGAGTGCAGGTACGTGAGCCCTTGCACATGGACCGTCTCGGTCGAGTCCAGCTCTGGCAGACTATCTGCGTGTTCTTGTTTCTCTCTTTAACACTATTATCAGCTTTCCTTTACGCTTAGACGTTGGGGGTGGGGGAGGGGAACTAAAAACACTTAGTTTGCCTTATAGTGCCCCACTGTTTGTGTTTATTGTCCTTGGACTGCAGACCTGACCATGGTGACGTCACACATTCACTCGCACACAGGAGTTAGTGCAGACGCGGCGACTACGCGATGAAGTCACCACTAAACAAGGATACAGCAGAAATTTTTCACAAACAGAAACAAATTGACTCACAATGGCCGTTGTTGCCAAACCGAAGTCCTAGTTGTCTCCCTTAAGAAAAGGAATTAATAATCCGTCCTTGATGACGCGAACGGTGAACAATTTCTGTTACTGCCATGTAGAATGTTAGTTTATTATGCGGCGAAGTTCTTCCGCCCTTAAAAATATATGTACAAAGGCATTTGAATGGTATTTCGCCCCCCCCCCCCCCCCCATCCGTAGTCCTGAATTTCGCTCAAGTTGCGCTTATCACTGTAGGAGGAAGGTCTCCCTAGCAGCTCCATTACAGAGGCTCAATTGTCAAGTGTGTCTGATTCTCTTCGCCTTAGTTTCCCACGAACGTATCACTTCAGCGTCTAGACACAATCCACGCCACGGTGACCATGAGTAGGCTGGTTCACGGGATTGTTTGCGTTCGCGGACTTAGTTGTCAGCTCTACGCGACTCTGTTACTTATCACTCTATCAGGATAGAGACAGATGAATTACGTAACCGATATTAGGAGGAATTGGCCCACAGTCAAAAGTATTAAAATACGTAAGATAAAAATTCAACGAAACATTTCTTCCCTTTGAAATTATAACATTTAAAACGTCTTTTTTAAAATTATACTAATTCATAAATAAATAGCCAAATAACAGACAAAAATTAATACCACAATCCCTGTTGCTTTAGATTTTTAGTAACCTGACGAAAGCAGCAAGGATTACAGAAACGTCGTGTTTGTCTGTTATTTGGATATTAATTTATGCCATTAGGACCTCTTCAGAGGTTGTTAAAAATTTCAAAATAATCAAAATTTTAGCCATGGAATTTCTAAATGTTTTCTCTTAAGCATTTTTTTTACTCAAACTTAAACGTTTATAACTTATGGTAAAAAGGACTGTTGACGTAGACGTTGATGAGTAGAAAAAACCAAACACAGTCTCCAAGTTTGTAACTTTATTAAACATATAGTCGGAAGCTTTCAACTCATTGTTATAATCATCCTGAATGAACAATAATTTTTTTTTAGGGCAACAGGCTACATGAGGGTGATCCACATTGGGCAACTCCCCTTTAATAGCATAGGAAGGGATTTGAAAGGGGGGATGCGGAAGGGTAGAGGAAGGTAGCCAAGGGTTAACTAGGGCCCCCGGGCTATATTTTAAGGATCCTACCCGGCATTCGCCTAAAGAAATGCAGGGAAAACCTTAGAAAAACCTGCATCGGGTAGGTTGGGCATTGGGCACTTGTCCCACGCCCTTCCGATGACGGGAGAGGTGTGTTCTGTGGGGACGCAGCTTACCCCTCGCCATGCCTTGGCCTGATTAGGAGGCAGCTGGCCGACTATTCCAATGGGTATAGCGGACAACTCTTACCGTATGCCCAAGGTCTGTGACCCCGGAACATACACCTCTCAAAACAGACCAAGGTGCCTCGGCATGTGGGAACCTTAGTTCAAAAAAAACCAGAGAGATGTGAGAGCATCCCCAAAGGTAGCCCCCGCCAGAGCTCTCTGGGAAGGTTCACCTGCGAGAAATCCTCTCGCAGGCTTACTTCTGAATGAACAATAAAAACGTTACCACTTATATAAAAACATCAATATTTATTTAACCTGCTAGGGATTTTCTCTCGCAGGCAGAACCTTTTAGGAGAGATACGAAGGGGCTACCTTTGGGGATGCCTTTTCCTCTCCGTTTTTGAACTAAGGTTCCCACAAGCCGAGGCACCTCGGCCTGTTCTGAGAGGTGTATGTTCTGGGGTCACAGACCTTGGGCATACGGTAAGAGTTGTTCGGTGTTCCCATTGGAATAGTCGGCCAGCTGCCTCCTAAACTGGTCGAGGCATGGAGAAGGGAATGCTGCGTCCCCACAGCAAGCTCCTCTCCCGCTATCGGAAGGGCGTGGGACAAGCACCCAATGCCCGACCTACCCGATGCAGGTTTTTCTAGGGTTTTCCCTGCATTTCTTTAGGCGAATACCGGGTAGGATCCTTAAAATATAGCCCGGGGGCCCTAGTTAACCCTTGGCTACCTTCCTCTACCCTTCCGCATCCCCCCTTTCAAATCCCTTCCTATGCTATTAAAGGGGAGTTGCCCAATGTGGATTACCCTCATGTAGCCTGTTGCCCTAAAAAAAACAAAAAAACCATCAAGTTACGAATACATTGCAACACCTTCAGCATAACATACCTTCTTGTCTTATAATTAACATCACATTAACTTTAAAAACAATTAGCACCGATAGGTACTTAGTCACTACTATAAAACTATGTTGTTATTCAACAAGGTCTGTTTTAATACTGTTCCATTAGGTGGTTCAGTGTGTAGCATTTCAATCGAAAATCGATACTATAGTAACGAAACTATAGTATCGATTTAACATATTGTTAATAATTATTTAACTGTACATATATAAGGTTATACATGCATGTAAACATATACACTTCAACAAAGATGCCTAAAATAAATTTAAAAAATACAATGGGTTACAATTTCTTATTATTTTTATTTTTATATGTTTTACTTATCAATATTTTAAGTATCTCTGCATTTTGTTCTTCTATTTCTGAACCTTCGTTTCTATTATTAACAATATTGTTTCTGTTTAGATTAATATAAATTGCTTCTGCTATTGTAAGTTTTACTTTATGAATATTATTATGTAATATTTTAATATCATTAAAATCAAATTCGTGGTTAGTCAATTTTGTGTGGGTGGACAACGCTGTGTTGCTTTTGGCTGTGGGTTTTAATGTTTGTTTATGGTGATACATTCTAGTTTTGATGTTAGTTGTGGTATAACCTATATATGTTTTCGGGCAATTGATACAAGGGATGCTATATACCATAGTTGTCTTATACTGTTCCTCTGTCTTGTCCTTAACCTTAGTATGTTTTGTACATGGTTAACTGGTTTAACGGTTAATATCATTTTTCCTAAAGGTATCTATAATTTTAAACTTCAATTTCTCTATATACGTAAAGCTGTAATACGTCGGTTGTTTTCTGTCAAAGTTTACTGGAGCAGTCGTCGTTATTTCTGGTAATTTGTAATTTTCTGCGCTATTAACAACGTCCGTATTATTTATCGATAATTAATACCACAATTCCTGTTGTCTTAGATTTTTAGTAACCTGACGAAAGCAGCAAGGATTACAGAAACGTCGTGTGGTATTTATTTAGCATTCGTTTTTGCCTGTTATTTGGTTATTTATTTATGTCATTAGGACCTCTTCAGAGGTTGTTAAAAATTTAAAAATGATCACAATTTTAGCTATGGAATTTCTAAATGTTTTCTCTTAAGCATTTTTTTTACTCCAATTTAAACATTTATAACTATTAATTTCAACTAGCTAATTTTCGAGTTCTCAGACTTTACTGTCAAGTTAATTTTCCACCTTTGTGACTCGTCTGTGCGTTTCAGTTTTTCATGGATCCGATTACACGTCATAAGCGTTGTAGTGCGCGGACTTAATTAGCAGATGTACGGCTCTCCACTACTCCATACTTACGACCGTCTGTCTGCCTTTGTCTCGTGGAGACTGCCCAGCGTAGTTTTGCCAGATTGAATTTACAGCCCACAAATAATTATCGTGGATACTAAATTTTTACTAATCAGGTTTTTCATCGTTTCAAATTCCATTCTATATTTTCCTGTTTTAATCTCTGCACCGTTTGGTTCCACTAATTGGGCCATTATAACCCACGAGTCTTTTGTAAAACATACGTTCACTATATTCACAATTTTACATTTTATTAAAATAATGATTACGATGTTTAATGCCAATAAATACTAGTTCTGTTTTATAATATTCGCACCAAGACGAATAAGTCACTTGGCTGGCCTTTATTGCTCTTACTTGGTTACAGTCCATATTTAGAACCCATTTGAAAAGTAATAATTATTTGATCTCTTCTTTTCTGAAAAATAAATAATTATGTTTGTGGCTGTTACCGTTTAACAACTGTCTACTTTCGGACACACCGAAGGTTGCCTATTAGAAAAAGGCAGACAATAAGTAATGACAGGTTTGAGGAGAATTTTATTTGTCAAGCCTGAAAGCCACGATGGTAGACTCTCTAGACGTGATCGTTTTATTTATGTACTAGCTGGGTGCCCGGCGTTGCCCGTGTGCTTATTTATATAAACCCGAAAGAGTATTTAATTCTATATTAATCTTTAGTCAAGAAGTGATTTAACCTAAATCTAAAGGTTCCTAGTTCCGTACATACTTTTGATCGATAGTGCATTAATTGAACAGCTTTAAAATACATTGAATTTTATTCCATCAATTCCAACAAACATACCTTCGAATTTCTTCTTAAATATACTCCTTGCGTATTGCAGAATATAATTGTCCTTCAGTGTTCAGACATTAACAAAGATTAAATTAATGAAAATATTTGCGAGAGTCACAATGTAAACAAATGGTCGCCGTATTGGAGTCATTAATATGGGACGAAAATTAACTTACATTTCCCGCAAGGGTCGTAAAGTATTTCGTATTGTTTTTTATTAGCATTCTATGGAGTGTTTCTGAATAAAATTATACTTTTTATGTAATGAAAATATTTCTGCTTCATTTCGTTACTGAAAAAATTGAACTATTTCCTTTGTTCGTCGCGTAGTAACGTCTGTCTCGCGTGACGTCATAGTATCTTGGCGCGCAGTAATTTATCACTTAATGATCACGTTTTTTAATTACAATTCTTTTCACATTTATACTAGGGGTTTCTCAACCCCACAGTACCGTTTCTCGTGTTGTCAAGAATATGTCTACCAATTTTTTTGCATTTTGTTCACGAGTTAAAATTTGTATACAGATTAACGTAAATACGTACATACAAACATACATACTTTTTTATTATATAGATTTGTAGGTCCTTCACAGACGTATGCCAATTATGTAGTTAGCTTAAACGTTTTCATGTTCATATACAATAAAATGAGCTATTGCTACATAGTACGCTTATTTAATACAATATATACAACGGATACAATTTTTGTCAGAACCTTATTTTGTTTCTGTATTCTAATTTGATAAATTCATATCCTTTCTTATTTCTCATTGAATGGATAAGAAATGTTATATACTCAATTTAAATGGAATATAAATAGAATAAGTCTATTCGAGGTGGTAATTGAGTGTATAGGGAAGTCATTCTGTGCATTAGAGCCTTTCAGACGGTTCCTGAGTGCTACAAAATAATTGAGTTAATAAAAAGTGACTTCCATATTTGTAGTCCTATCCTTATCTCATTTGATATTCAAGTGCATACTGGGCTTATAAACTGCCGTACCGAATTTCGTCGCAATATTTCGAATATTTACCGTGTTATAACGCATAGTTACGTCGACTTCATACCATAAGTAATTCAACTAGGGTGTAATAGATACTGGAGAAGTAAGATAAAGGTTACTTCCTTGAAGGCGTGGGCGGCGCGACTGCATGGACCATAGTGCGCGGAGTTAATTGCCACATATGTATTTGTATGCGTGAGGGATTTAGGAAGGGCATGGGAACTGAATCGAGCATCTTGAATACAGAAAGTGATCGACACGTGGCCCTACTCAGCTCGGGTCGGCACAGCCGCAGAGAGACTACAACTTGTAACGTTGCAACCTCTAGAGAACGCGTGTAAGAGCAGACATATCGAACGATTTGGAAAGCCAAGTCTGTCTGTGTGTGTGTGTGTGTTGGAGGAGGGAGTGTTTACGAGGCTCGGCATTCCTGCGCACAGTGCTGCTAGAAGGGGGGGGGGAGGACCTGCGCATTGGGGGAGGGATAGAGGACGGAGCCGGAGGAGTTTAGTAGGAGAGCGGCAGCCATGAGCTACGGAGAGAGGAGATAGCGGCGAGGCCATGGCCGTGGACGTGTACGTGTGCGTGTGCTTGTGCGTGTGCGTGCTGGTGCTGCAGCTGCAGGTGGACGCCGCCCACTACACGCCGCAGTGGGCCGTGCACGTCTCTGGAGGACCCGACGTCGCTCAGCAAGTCGCCCAGAGGAACGGCTTCGTCTACCTCGGACAGGTACAAGCTCGTTCTCCTTACTCTGTCCCTCCCAGGTGTCCCTAGGCCACGTTAGCCGTCGTTACGGCTGAGCCCACGGAGACGCTCGTTTCTTGACAATTACGCCCGTGATCCGAAATCACGCAACTGGGTCAAGAATATCAGGTCGTTAGATTAGAGACTCATTCTATAGTAGCAAATGCCACTATCATGTTCGCGAACTCCCATCAACACTGACAGGATCTTGATCGCAAAGTTCGCCGACTGTTGTTCGTGCCACAGCCAGACCTTCCAGCTACACTGACAAGTAAAGGCTACGTCAGATACATAGATAAGTCATAATGAAGTTCGGGGAATTCACCTCACTGACGTTAAGACATTCCGTGCTTATCCTTCAAGGGAGACTATCTTGACTGTCAAGTCTGCGGACTCAATACGTAATCACGTACGTGAATTATTATACACATAAGCCTTAAGCACGTTCATATGCTGACAATTAAGTTCGCGAACTTGACTTGGTTCCGGGTCACTACTTTATATATATGCCCAGGTTCTAGGCACCATCACGGACATCCTACGTGTCTGTCTGGAGCTGCAAGGTCTCCCTAGGAGTTACGTAGCGATGTTCTGCCTGCAGTGGCGGAGTTGAGTGGCAATGAAGGCCCTTCAAATGTTGCCATCATATAATGAATGGCAATTCATTTCGCATTACTCAGATTCCGTGCTTGGTTTTGTTTCCTATGAGGACTGGAACAGTGATACTGTACTACCAGGGAGACCTCCCTGCGTCTACCGTAGTAAGACGTACGCCCTCGGTCTCGAGTCTTCGACACGAACTCGCAATCGTACGGCGTCACGTCCGTGACACAGCTGGAAGTCACGAGACAATCAAGTCTGCGGCTGGTCCGTGTGCTTGCAGATTCATTTCCTGAAACTGTCCCCAAAGGAATCCCTCCGCCGACGATATTTCACCGGAATTTCTTCGTCAACGACGCTTTTTTCCTACGCGCAGCGTCGTCATCATCTTCCTCAGGATTTCTGAAGGAGAAAGTAAATATTTCTGGGAATGTGCTGTTTGAACACTGTCCGTCCAAGGTATTGCCACTCCCCCTCTCTAGTAAACTTCCGTACACTCACGCGTGTATGACAATTAAGTTCGCCAACACGCGAGAACTGATCCAATACTCTCATAGAGTCTTTAAACGTCGGAAACCAGTCATATTTTGGTATTGTGACAGACCGGAGTTTCCCTCACACTGCCATTCAAGGCACTGACAAACATACAAATATATATATATATATATAGTCTTAAAATAAGCTTACTCATTAAGATCAGGTACGCAGCGACTCCGTTGCTTTTCAGAAACAGATCCCTAGGGCGAGTGCCAAGTTACCGTTACTCTTCGGTGTCCTGGAGCCTACAAGGTTCTTGTACTTTGTCCTTGAACATCAAACAACTCTCTCTCTCTCTCTCTCGCTAGCTATCCTCTCCTACACTGTCTTCCTCCTTGACCTTCCTCCCTTCCTTCTATCTCCATCAAGGACCCTCTTCTTTCTGCGACACCTACAATATCCTCCCTCACCTTTCTCCTTAACTAAAGATCAGCAACACCGTCGAACACTGCCTGGCAGACAGATATTTTATTTGCAACTCTCCAAGGTATCATCCAGCAGAATTTCGCTACTTCTATTTGTTTGGAACCCTCCAAATGTCACACTATATTTCGCTTCAACTCACAAAAAAAAATTCTAACTTCTTGTGAAATTTTTCGAATTAAATGATTTTTTTTTACTACTAGAGTCTTAGAGAAAGATACAAATAGAAATTTAAACTAATTCTAAATTAAAAATATGAAATATGTATTTAATTCTATTTAAATTATAATTATACTCCTCTAAAGTCGCTATACACAGCAGCGTTGAAGATTTTAATTTTAGTAACCATTTAAAACACCTTTTCACTTTAGATTTCTTAACTTCCAGTTTTTATTTGCCTTTTTTTTAGCTCATTTTTCGACATATTGCTACGCGTGAGTTGCGGCTGAAACGACGAAGAGAAACTAAGAAACTCGGCGGAGGGTTTCATAGAAAACGAATAGAGACGACGGGATACGTGGGAGAGGGAGAGTCAGAGAGACTAAGGTAAAAGGGCAAACAGGCGAGCTGAAGGAAATGTCACGTTGTTAATAACCACCACCGCTTCAGCTCAGAAATCATTTTGCATCAGCTTTAAAAGTCAAGGGAATGTCGCAACCGTGGAGTCACGATAACAAAAGATAAAGTGGCCAAAACTCAAAGAACGTCACAGATGAGATAAAAGATTGACGAGTCGAAGTTAAGGAAGTTGCAAATTTTTGAGACAAAATGCCGTGGACAGGAAATTACAACGTCAGTAGATAAGAGCGCAATTAATAACTCCTTGAACTTTATATACGCCTATTTTTACCATATATATTGTAGTATTATTTTTAATGAAATCAACGCCAACACGTTGCGGTGCAAAATAATGTAATATTCAAAATTCAAAGGAAAAGATAATTAATAGGATTTATATCAAAATTATAACATTTTTTTAAAGATAACAAAAAAACATTAATACAAATTTCGATTTTAATACAGTTTCTGTACATGTCTCAGATAAACGCCACAGCTTTTAATGAAACTCCATTATTCAGGGCCGCTTATTGCGACTCTAATAATTATAATAATTTGCAATTATCACAAATAATTTGGAAGTCAAAAGAGTACAAAAGAATAATAATTAAATTTACAGCAACAATTAATATAAAAAATCTAAATACATCTGAAATTCAGTGAACTTTACAGGGATTTAAATAAATCTAAAGAGATCTGGCTTATGTACTCTCTATTTTTCTTTCAAACCAAAGTTACAGGCCATTACACTGTTCACAACTTCGGTTCACTACGCTAAAATCCACCCACCGAGTTGAATATCCACCTCCTACTTTTTGCTAAGGATCCAATCCGACCACAGAATTTATATCGTGTAAGAAAGTCTGTATGGTTTAGAAATTTTCGTTTCTGGGACAATCCTAGTATCGGGGCATTCCGTTGCTTCTTGTTTACTCGCGAGAACAGATTTTGCTATGTTTATCCTAGGCCGGCCTCCTAAACCATCCTGTCTATGACCATCATTGGTCGATCTCCCAAACAAGACTCGCCATGACCCTCATCGGACAGGCTTCCAAAACGGACTGCACTACGAACATAATCGTTCCAGCTCCCATACCAGACTCGCTAAAACTCTCATCGGTCAGGATTTCAAAACGGACTGCACTACGAACATAATCGTTCCAGCCCCCATAGCAGACTCGCCAAGACTCTCATTGGTCAGGCTTCCAAAACGGACTGCACTACGAACATAATCGTTCCAGCTCCCATAGCAGACTCGCCAAGACCCTCATCGGTCAGGCTTCCAAAACGGACTGCACTACGAACATAATCGTTGCAGCTCCCATAGCAGACTCGCCAAGACCCTCATCGGTCAGGCTTCCAAAACGGACTGCACTACGAACATAATCGTTCCAGCTCCCATAGCAGACTCGCCAAGACCCTCATCAGTCAGGCTTCCAAAACGGACTGCACTACGAACATAATCGTTCCAGCCCCCATAGCAGACTCGCCAAGACTCTCATTGGTCAGACTTCCAAAACGCACTGCACTACGAACATAATCGTTCCAGCTCCCATACCACCAGACTCGCCAAGACCCTCATCGGCCAGGCTTCCAAAACGGTTTGCACTACGAACATAATCGTTCCAGCTCCCGTAGCAGACTCGCCAAGACCCTGATCGGTCAGTCTTCCAAAACGGACTGCACCACGAACATAATCGTTCCAGCTCTCAAATCAACGTTCTGTTTCGTCAAAACTTCTGCGTTTTACACACGCTGCCCACAATGATATACTGGAAACCAATCCAATCTCCGTATTCTTGCGCCACACTGACTGTTATTTACCATGCTCTGGTCTCAATATTACGCCGACAATAATATTAACGAAAATTATTTTAAAGATAAACTTTCATTAGACATTGGTAATTTCTACAATATATATAAAATTGATTTCAAATAAGACTAAAATAAATAAGGAAAATAAATTACGATTTATCTGAAAGTACAGTACAGAATAGAAATATAAAAAAATAGTCGGAATTAAATCAAATACATAGAAAAGACTCTGGCTATGACTGTTTTAGACAATGGCGAAGATCTTCATTGTGGGGGAGAATGTGGCTCTAAGTTTTAAAATCACAAAACGTGTGATGCGTTTTGAGTTAATCGTAGTTATGTCCCTCTGAACGACGAAATCGTCTGGATTATCCTCCGAGGTCCGCTAAAACTGCTCGTGACTGCTTCTCCAACTCCTCGAGACTGCTGTGACTACAACGTCACGTCACTCAGGGTATGATACATGTGGCAGGCCCTCCACCAGCGAGCCAATCTTATCGTAATGTGTGTAGAATGTGGGCAAAAACATAATTGTCTTGAAGACCACCGGCGATGCCGCGAAAAGTCACAGACTTTTTGCCACGACCACGGAGCACATCTGTGCTTCACATCGCCGGATAAACACTCCAGTGTGGAATCAATCATTCGTTACAATAGAAACCGAAGAGACGACATTTTTCTCTGTGTTCTGATTGACGAACTATTTTTGTTAGCTGTAAAACTACATTTTTTTAAAAAATTGCAATAATAATATATTCTCTCATATTCTTGTATACTTAGCAAACAGGCTGACGTCATTAAGAATTTACGGGATTTATTGTTAAACTGTTTTGGTAATTGTACTTATTATTTTAGTAGCAACGTACAGCAGCAGAATTCGGGGGATGA
Source organism: Zhengitettix transpicula (assembly GCA_037074705.1). NCBI lineage: Eukaryota > Metazoa > Arthropoda > Insecta > Orthoptera > Tetrigidae > Zhengitettix > Zhengitettix transpicula. The sequence continues at coordinate 74,993,395 of CM073593.1, forward strand.
GATTCACGAGGAATCTGGTACATGCCTCTTCATTAACTGTTATTTTTCCTCTGTTCGTGTTTTGCTATCCCCCATTTTTCCGACTGCATTGTCTCCTCTGGCGTACTCGTGTCCACTCGTCGCCCCCCCTTTCTTGCGGGCCCTTTTTTGCTGGCTGTTGGAGATGGAAGCTTCATGCAAATGTCCCGGGACTCTGCTGCTGTTGCCGCCTTGTTTTGTTGTTATCATTATTATTTTGCATGGCAGAGAGCGCCGCCGTTACACTAGGGATAATTTTTTATTTCTGTGTGTGTGTGTGTGTGTGTGTGTGTGCGTGTCTGTTGGCCGCATCAAGTAGCAGAGTGCATGCAATCTCTCTCTCACTCCGCTGTGGGGTTTCAGTTCTTTTTATCCTCGTTTCGTCCGTGTGGTTGTAATATTCATAGTCCTGCACGTGTGTGCCCGTGCTTTTGTAGGACATGAATATACATTATTAAGTCCCATAACACGTGATTTGCACCGCTCATTTTACCGAGAAAATAGTGTTATTATTTTCCTCTAGCAGTCTTCCTTTCCGCTCAACATTTTCTTAAGAAAAACCTGCCCCTTACAATCCCTTTCCAATACTATAATAAGAGAGGAGTGGCCAGTCAATGGATTTCCCTACACGTAGCCTGTCTACACACACTTCTACTCAGTCAGCTTGTAAAATTTCTATTTCGTTTGCCTTGAAAAGAATAATAAGGTGTAGACTGGTTATGTCCTCATAGTGGCCACTACCCTCTTATAGCACAGGATAGGGACTGAAAGCGGGGATGCGGATTGGAAGAGCAAGGTAGCCAAGGATCTCGGGACTATGGTTAAATGAGATGCAAGGAAAATCGTAGAAAAACCTGCATCAATTCTGAGGGGACTCAACCAGTTTAGAAGGCAGCTGGCCGACTGTTCCAATCGGAAGCCTCGACTTGTGGGAGCCTTAGTTCAAAAAAGCAGAGAGAGGGGAAGGCATCCTCCAGGTAGCCACCTCCAGAACCTTGTGGGAAGGTTCACCTGCGAGACATTCTCTCACAGGCTTCTTTGTTCGTTTGTCTTTTTTATGACTAATCGTATGTTTTTCTTGTTTTTCTTTTCACTGTCTGCGAGGGCTATTCTCTCGCAGGCAATACGTGTGAGGGATGTTCTCTCGCAGGCAGAACCTTTTAGGAGAGATACGAAGGGGCTACCTTTGGGTATGCCTTTTCCTCTCCGTTTTTGAACTAAGGTTCCCACAAGCCGAGGCACCTCGGCCTGTTCTGAGAGGTGTATGTTCCGGGGTCACAGACCTTGGGCATACGGTAAGAGTTGTCCGCTAATCCCATTGGAATAGTCGGCCAGCTGCCTCCTAAACTGGTCGAGGCACGGAGAAGGGAATGCTGCGTCCCCACAGCAAACTCCTCTCCCGCTATCGGAAGGGCGTGGGACAAGTACCCAATGCCCGACCTACCTGATGCAGGTTTTTCTAGGGTTTTCCTGCATTTCTTTAGGCGAATGCCGGGTAGGATCCTTAAACTATAGCCCGGAGGCCCTAGTTAACCCTTGGCTACCTTCCTCTACCCTTCCGCATTCCCCCTTTCAAATCCCTTCCTATGCTATTAAAGGGGAGTTGCCCAACGTGGATTACCCTCATGTAGCCTGTTGCCCTAAAAAAAAATCTTTTCATTGTACCTATGAGTTTTAATTAGTTTAAAAATTTGCAGTGTATTCGTTTTCTTTTAAAACTAAGAGTAAAACTTTGACGCGGATAGTTGTTGTATTTGGAGGCTTTCGTGTTTCAATGTTGGCAGCGTTGAGAATCCGGTGAACGTTCTACTATCTCTGTGTGTGTGCAGAAGCAAAGTGCAGAGAAGGTGGAGTGACTTCCTATAACGCCCGGGCGAAATAATGGCCGGAAGTCTCCTATATATAGACACGCCATGACGCCTTCCTCGTCGTCGTCGTCTCACCTGCGACGCCTTGCGGCTTCCTTATTTACCAAAACAGCGGAACCATTACCACCACTACGGAGACGGAGACAACAAAGTCCGCGGACTCTCATTATACGTCATCAACGTGGCTGGAATGATCACTAGTGTCCTAAGTACAGTTTACGTACAGTAAAAAAGCGATGACGTCATCAGTTACGTCATTGGGAATGAAAAGTCCAAATTATTGTAGGAAGTACGATACGGAAACCTCATTGAAGACATATACATTTGACAATTAATTTCGCGTACTCGCAAGTGCGCCCCGCTTTTGGGTTTCCGTCTTCAACGGACAAGAGAACGCAAGTGCAGGAGTAATTTTTCTCCCTCTGACTCCTTTGTGCTATTAAGGTCGTTCTTCTTCGCCTCCCTCCTCTTCCTTTGGGGATCGGCTCTTCTTCCATTCCCTGTAACTCTAGCAAGGTTGTTGCTCTTTCCGCACCCTAAAATATCTCCTGCCTTCTTTCGTTTCTCCCCCTCTGTGCAGTTGCGGCTGTAGCTCGATCTGACGACAGTATTCAGAATCGCAGACAAAACCGCAGGAATTGGCATGCAAAAGGGTTTAGGGACAATCCGTTGTGGGACAACTTGGAATCAAGTAATAATCTTACGCGAAATTGTAAGAGCATTGCACCGGGATAAATAATCAACGAGGAAATATAATCCTTTCAACCTTTCTTGCTTTATCCCTTCTCCAATTCTTGTTCTCGTCACTTCTTCAGTCTGACCCTAAATTCTGAACACAACAGATTTCAGTCATTATTTCTTTAAACGACACATCGAATGTTTGCTTTTCAATAGACTCAGCTGTTCTATGGTTTTTATTCATCCTTTTCCAATCTTATCCGGGTCTTACTGTTGTTCAAGTCTTATTGTCCTCTACCTCCATAATCATATCTTATCAGTGTTGATTGTATGGCATGTGGGCGCCTCCATCCTTTCTCATAACGGGGTGAATAAACCGGGGCTTAAGTTAGACAACCAAAAACAATTCCTCAGCTATCGAAGATCCTCCGTCTAATAGTATAAATACAGTTCATTACAATTAAGCCCGAGAACAAACTCCACTTGTCACTGTGTGGCTACAATATTTCTATTAGGAAGTAGGGAGACAGTTTATTGCTACAGAAACAACCACAGACACAAAATAGAATAAGTTTTAAGAATAAAAGTTAGTGGAACCTCACATACGTCACTCAGTCTCCAAAATCGTAGGTAAGATCGAACTGAAAAATATATTTTACACTTAACTTGATCGACTCGTAAACTAACATGTTTGATGTTAATTGGACAAAAAGATCGATATTTAATTTTTATCCCTCAATTCAATGATATATTAACACATACAAATAATTACATTGATTAAAAACAAAATATCATTTATCCAATTATTATTTTTCTGTTCAAATATATTATGGTGATATTAATTGTGAACTCATTATTAGAAAGGTATCAGTGGGTGTCTAACTGAGTAACAGCTCGCAATTTAGTGGCTTTTCCTTTTCGGATCAGGATCTCGACGTTGTGGGTCGAGCGTTGTCGTGCAGAACCGGTTAATCGCGAGTCAAGCTCCAGGCCGCAATTCCAAGCTAAAAAAATGAAAGTCATTTCGTACACATCTCTAACATTAGTTTTAGACTGCCTGACTTGATCTCATTCCTTCCCCAACTAACAAAACTCGGTCGTTCTCGACGATTATTTGCACGCTTCCCGTGCCTTTGTGCGGGCTGACTTATTGTTATCGTTAAGTCGCGCCACGAAACGGCTTTGTTCGACATCACGAACTTAAGTATATTTATATATTATGTGAAATAAACCAGCAGCAGTGAGCGCTTCCAGCTGGAGTCATAGTTACAATTGTTGACGTACGTCACCACGTACGTGACCGAGCGCTTTGAGACGGTCGAAAGTACGGCCCGTGTGAGTTGGCTCATGTTACATTCCTGCGAATAAAGTTCGTGAGCTGGGTTCATACGATATCGACTTCGTGGTTCTTTCTTTGTTTAAAAATATATAACCTTAAAAGTTGCTTCGGCTGATTTAAAGCCCCTTATTTTCATTCTTGATTACCCTCTGTTTCGTTCTTGTTGTTTAAGACTTCGTGAAAAATGCGTCTTCCGTAATTATTTCCCTCGCTGTTTATTAAAATATTTCTTTAATTGAAATGTCAGTCGCGGAACTTGTGTTTTATCCTCCTTCTTTACCTTCCCCCCCGTGTCAATCGATACTCTCTCCTTCGGTACACAATCTAGAAAGATAAGCTCTCACTGATTGTATGTCTTTAGGAAAGAATTGCATGGAGTATCATAAATTATTACCTCTGACTTGTCTTTTCAAAATTACACGCCTTTTTAATCGATTACGTAATTTCTTATAATGTTATTAGTTTTCCTTGTTCTTCCATTAATCTTCCTCCTCAATTATTTCCTAAACCAACTCCCTGAATATTAACCTTGATCAGTTGTTTATGCCGTGAAGCAATACCTGACCCTCACTTTTCCTGTTTTACAAGGTTTTAATTGTTCTAGCGTCGTGGGAACCGAAACCAATGATAGTTTTTTTTTTATATATCTTTAATAGAGACGGGAGTTGGTAATGCGGTTACCGTAGAGTTATAGTGGGAATAATGAGACAAAGACAGCGACAGAACTGTGAGAAACTGGTTTCGGTGGCGAGGTTCACGCGAGTGGAAACTCTCCAGCAACATCTGAGAGTACTTCTGTAAGATATAGAGCAACTAGGTAGAGAGAGGGGGAGAGTCCCTCGTTGCGCATTAGAGGTCTCCCTTCCTAAATAATACCCTAATAAAATAAGGGTAGCGCGGCGGGCAATATGCTGCCCGAATTCTCCCCTAAAGCACAAGGGAGGGAGACACACAAATACGGAAAGCAATCTCTCTACTCTGCGGAAAAGAAGGGGCGATTGATTGAAATACGGTAGCGAGGGAGCGAAAAACAGACTTCGCAAAAGAGGGGGAAGGGACACAAGAAAAGAATCCATCCGAAGCGGCTTCGGAAAGAAGAGGAAATTCTACACACGCGCGCTGAAGAAACACGAACTCTCACAGTGTTACTTTTCTTACAATACAGAGGAAGCATCAGCCATTGGGGGATTAACGATTCCTTTTCGTTCTAGCTCCACGTATAGTTACAATGAAATACGTCTTCTGCCTTGACAGTTACGGGAACAGGCTGTCTTTTGCTTCGCGTAGTGAGGTTGGTCCCGTCATCATCGAAACACTCCACAGAGAAGATTAGATTCACTGACCACATCCCCGGTGACGTCATCAGCATGATAGGACACTTACAGAAAAACAAAATGACCGCTGTTAGCATTTCCAACTGTTGAAGTTTCACAGATATAGAATAATAGACATCTGCATGATGAAAAGTGTCCAGTCAGCCAGGTCAGGCTGAATCACTAACTAAATCATTTGGTAAAAATGAAAAAAAAATTCTCTTTTGAGTGTTGTCAACTGACCAGTGCATTTGTGTTCCTCTAGGCTCTTCTTAGTACCTGACGAAAGGAACAAGGATCCCAGAAACGTTGTCTTTTGCTACGCGTAGTGAGGTTGGTCCCGTCATCATCGAAACACTCCGCAGAGAAGATTAGATTCACTGACCACATCCCAGGTGACGTCATCAGCATGATAGGACACTTACAGAAAAACAAAATGACCGCTGTTAGCATTTCCAACTGTTGAAGTTTCACAGATATAGAATAATAGACATCTGCATGATGAAAAGTGTCCAGACAGCCAGGTCAGGCTGAATCACTAACTAAATCATTTGGTAAAAATGAAAAAAAAATTCTCTTTTGAGTGTTGTCAACTGACCAGTGCATTTGTGTTCCTCTAGGCTCTTCTTAGTACCTGACGAAAGGAACAAGGATCCCAGAAACGTTGTCTTTTGCTACGCGTAGTGAGGTTGGTCCCGTCATCATCGAAACACTCCGCAGAGAAGATTAGATTCACTGACCACATCCCAGGTGACGTCATCAGCATGATAGGACACTTACAGAAAAACAAAATGACCGCTGTTAGCATTTCCAACTGTTGAAGTTTCACAGATATAGAATAATAGACATCTGCATGATGAAAAGTGTCCAGACAGCCAGGTCAGGCTGAATCACTAACTAAATCATTTGGTAAAAATGAAAAAAAAATTCTCTTTTGAGTGTTGTCAACTGACCAGTGCATTTGTGTTCCTCTAGGCTCTTCTTAGTACCTGACGAAAGGAACAAGGATCCCAGAAACGTTGTCTTTTGCTACGCGTAGTGAGGTTGGTCCCGTCATCATCGAAACACTCCGCAGAGAAGATTAGATTCACTGACCACATCCCCGGTGACGTCATCAGCATGATAGGACACTTACAGAAAAGCAAAATGACCGCTGTTAGCATTTCCAACTGCTGAAGTTTCACAGATATAGAATAATAGACATCTGCATGATGAAAAGTGTCCAGTCAGCCAGGTCAGGCTGAATCACTAACTAAATCATTTGGTAAAAATGAAAAAAAAATTCTCTTTTGAGTGTTGTCAACTGACCAGTGCAGTTGTGTTTCTCTAGGCTCTTCTTATAACCTGACGAAAGGAACAAGGATCCCAGAAACGTTGTCTTTTGCTTCGCGTAGTGAGGTTGGTCCCGTCATCATCGAAACACTCCGCAGTCAAGATTAGATTCACTGACCACATCCCCGGTGACGTCATCAGCATGATAGGACTCTTACAGAAAAACAAAATGACCGCTGTTAGCATTTACAACTGCTGAAGTTTCTCAGATGTAGAATAATAGACATCTGCATGATGAAAAGTGTCCAGACAGCCAGGTCAGACTGAATCACTAACTAAATCATTTGGTAAAAATGAAAAAAAAATTCTCTTTTGAGTGTTGTCAACTGACCAGTGCAGTTGTGTTTCTCTAGGCTCTTCTTAGCACCTGACGAAAGGAACAAGGATCCCGGAAACGTTGTGTGGTATTTATATTGCCCTTTTTTTGACTGTATTGGCTCTTTCTCATTGATTAAATCATTTGGTCTTGCTTCAATCTCGTTAGCGTTCAGTGAATAATGTGCCTCGGACTCCCCGTCCCAAAAACTGTGTGAATTTAATAACTTGTTTCATTTATTTGTGCTAGTTTCCTGTGTTAATTTGGTAAGTTGTTTGTTATTTCTTTTTTGTGTGTGTGTGTGTGTGCTTTAGCTTGCCATACTATAAATCTAATCAATTGAAAATACCTCTTCTGTAGCAAAATACCTGAAAATGATACAAAAAGGTAACGAAACGTCGTCATAAAAAAATGTCTGTATAAGGCCATCTTATTAATTCAAAACAGACGTTAAATTGAAACTTATTTATGAAAGAATCTAACATAAAAATTATTTTATGTGCTTTTGTAGACAGTGTCATAGATAAATGTTTAAGGGGACTAGTTTGTCTTGGTTGTATTTCTTTCGTGAGAGTAGTAAATGTGGTTAGCGTGTCAAAGGATTCCCTCCACATCTCAGCCTTATCACTCAGTGGGTTTCTTTATTTCTCCCTTTCTTTTGTTTAAATTGGGTAGAGGGAACGAAGCTTAGGATTTCATATCAGATAACAGGGACTACCTGAGTGAATTATGGAAACCAGGCAAAGGAAACGACAAACCGAGGCGCTTCTGAAGGGAGGGGGGGGGATATGATGCCGGTTATTCGCATTTACGACCTAGTTTCAAATAAATAGCTGGATAAAAATCTCCCACTCTATTTCACAACAGTCGCTTTGTCTCGTCTCTCCTCTGAGAGTGTGAGTAATGCCTTTCGTCGCATACATTTACTTGCCCGTGCATTATTTTTCTATGAATTGAGAATTCATAAAATACTTTCATTGCAATAAAAATGTTGCACTGCTGTGAAGAGAAGAGGACTCATTAATCCGAAGTCCTTGCCTCACCATTGTTGAGGTTCGCTGAAGCACCGCTTTCCATTGGGCGACTGTCCAAGTGTCCAAGTCTCGTATCTAAAATACACTATACCTATCTACGTAGATATTCTACTCAACTTCGATTCTAAATTTTAATGATAACAGTAGATTTAATCAGAAAAGTAACATTTTTCGGATGGGTCCATTGCTCTGACTTGGAATGGGATTAGAGTTGGGAAATAGAAATTACAACTCGGCTAAGAGTGAGGTGTCCTGGACTATATGTGGTCCATGAGATGAATACCGTAGTCAGACTCTGGTCTCTTCTCTTAACCGAGTAGGTTGTTTACTCTTATATACCTAATTAACTAATCTAATTATTCTAATTAGCAATTAGTTCTTGTGAAAATATGAAACATTTGGACAATATTAACTCCGTATTACTTCCGCTCATTACGCGCTGAGCTAAAAGACGTTACAGCTGAGACCTTCTAAGGTGACCAGACGCTTCAAGCCTTCAGTATCAGTTGCTCCTATCCTTATCGTGATAGTCTCCATAGTCTCGCATCGAGATCGACAGCAAAGGGACTTTTCCCCACAACGTTATCAAGACCAACGTCCACCAAATGACGTCACCGAGAGACGCGACAACAGATCGGAATCTCGGACCCTGTGGTCAGCTACCGTCCGATGCGTCTGAGTCACAGAGCTGATGTTTCATTTCGCTCAGCAAAATGTACGCAGGTCTCAGACGCGACAATTCAGCAAGTGACGTCACCATTACAGATATCACGTCTCATTGTGCTTCAGCACGTCTCTCACAAATATCAAGAATTGGTGATGTAGTTGGACCATTCCACATCAAATGAAAAATTTGATTCATATTAGGTATTTCATATAAAAGGGATTGGTTTGGCTCTACGCGTTAATCGATACGAAATATATGTTTCTCTGGTTTTCTAGTCGCTCAGGGACGCCGTGAAATGTCGAAGAATTGGGGATACTTAAATAAAAATCTATGTTCTCCATTTACCATTCATGGTGTAGTTTCGCTCATACCCAGGTAATTACAGTTTAAATCCGTAAGGTAACGAGATACGTCTTATAGGAGCTTGTCGTTTTGCAAATCTTTGGTATATTCAAGGTTTCATATCATTGCATATCGTTCATTTTGTTGAAATTGCTGATTGTCAATTTGAGAGGTTTGTTCACTTGACTTGGAATGACCCAGTAGCGATTACTAGAAGTAAAATGTCAACCGTGTTATACGTCTGTACTTACATGTTTACCAGGAAGGTGTCCTTATAGATATTTTTGAGATACAGACTGAGGTACTGTGGGAGGTGACGTTATTGTGATTTCGTGGACGTTCCTGTAACCCTGTCATTCCTCATGCGTGACATCCCAGAAACAGTATAATCGTAGGAAATGACGACGTATGGATGGAATTCGCAGATTTGGTGATGAGCTGGTCGTATTAGTGTAGGATGAAGGTCTACCAAATACACGAGTTGCGAACTTACTGTACCAGGAACCACTTTGCTGATTACAGCACCAAGTCGGTGAAAGTTTCCGATGGAGGGTGAGACCTTGCTTGAGATCTCTGTAAGTTCTCCTTCGCGATTCAGTAATCGAATCTGTATGACATGGACGGCGAGTTGGTGCCATACACAGACGCGCTTGGCGCAGAAAAGCTTGTCCCTGTATTGTGAGCACGTAATTGTTTTGCAAAGGAGACAACACAATCTCTGAGTTGAGTTGCGTGTCTCACCTGCAGCAGATGTTGTTGGCTTGTTGTTTGCCGAGGTTCCTGGATGGTGGCCTTGGACGTGCAGGCACTGCCGAGCCAAAACAACACTCAGCTTGTGTAACCCTCAGAGCTTCCATCGTCAACGTTCAATCCTCAATCGACTCGCAAACAGCTTCAGTACTCCAGGTATTTTAGTTCCTCAGATTGAAACGACATTCTCCTTTCCCCCCCTCATGATTCATATTCACAACGAGATGGACCACCATAGAAAAGGCCGACATAAAGCTCTCCTTACCGAGTGAGACTGGCTGCAGACACACTCAGAGAGAGAATAATTGCGGCGTCGAGATTTTTCGCCGCGTTGATTGACCGAAATTGGCGTGACGAAGCAACAGCACAGTCAGCTGACTGGCAAGGCCACTCAAGAGCCAGCCACGCTCTTATCTGCACTCGAAACTATGAGAATGGGAGATGGGGAGAAAGAGAGAGAACGTGATACAACAGACGCAAATGGATCAAGAAAAACACCAGCAATCAAACAGTCGTTATTAGAACAGCAACACACTCATTAAACGTCTCCTACATAACACTCATTATGATGCTACTATGACGAATGGTGAATTAACTGTCGGATTAACATTTTACGAGTCTGTCTCTCGGTCTGTTCGACAAAAAATTTTCTTCTTACTTGAAGGAGGATGGTCTACCTAGGAACCCATGAGGAAACTTTTTTTATAACGAGGGTAGGTAAATAATCTTCACTACACGGTAGTGTGGGATTCTCTCCCACTAAAAACCATCTCCATTTCCATATATGACCAATTATTGCTTCCTACGAAACTGCAATTAAGTATTACTTCGTAGAAAGCTGTGGCTCTTATTATGGACTATTTTCCTTTTCAACTTTCCGTAGCTCCTTTATAACCATAGCGGCGTGTTTGCTGATGGCCTTCCACTTGTCTACTGACTCCAGCGTCACAGAAAACAGATTGGCAGGTGTTATTTCATTCTTTACTTCGTCTCTACGAATACGTCTTGGACTTTCAGGATGAGGGCATTTGAAAAAAAAAAGTGTGTTCAACGTCTTCCTCCTCCTTACCACAGTTCAAGCACATGGGGCTGTCCACTATCTTGAACCTGTCATGAGTTGAGTTAGATAATGATCTACCTGTCCATGCTTTCTCCTTGTCCATGTTGGGATGTCAGGAACGAGGCAGTGCCATTATTCTTAAAATTTATTCTCAATTAAAATTATTTATTAATTATAATATTTTATTATTTATTATTATATTATAATTAAAATCACAGCTCCCGGACTTATTTTTTTACAAATTAACTTTAAGTTAATGTATTTATTAAAAATGGTGACACGATTATAGATGATATTTACGTTATATCTTTCAGTCCGTGGATAGCAACTAAAGGAAACATATTGTTTGCTTAAAGATTGGGCGCGACAGAAATTAAACTTGAGCTAGACATTGAAAAATAACGCTTGCGGAAGAGGGAAAATTTCTGGTAATCCTCAATAAGGAAGACAGAATAATGTTTTGGATAGTATTTGGTGATTTATGCAATATACTCGTTACATTCCTCTTCAAGGTGTCCAACGGTAACATATTAATTACATGTTCACTGTTTCCGCAATTTTTAAAAAAGAAATAGGGTTATCTACGTTACCTCTCTGGTAATGCGGATGGCAGAGCGAGGTAGACAAGAAGAATTTATCTCTGCATGTAGCCCACTCCTAGAAGTTGACATCTGCAATCTCTTATCGACCAGGTCCTCTTTTTTCTTTATAATGACAGGCTACATGAGGGTCATCCACGTCGTGGTCTTTTCCCTATCCATAGGAACATAATACGAAAAGAAGGTGCAGACATCTACATATAAGGATAATCCACATAGCATAGGAAAGGGACTAAAATGGGTGACGTGAAAATCTTGAGCAAGGTAACCAAGGGTTGAGTAGGGAAATTAAATAGTTATTTTTTTAGAAATCCCTTTATTTCTAGAGCACGACAGAGATTGATAAGTAGCATGTTTGAAACAACACGTTTACAGCTCTAATCGCCATCGACGTGGCGGCGTCTGATTGGTGCTCGGCTTTGGTTTGCTCTGACCCTTACTTCCTTAGCCCCGCACACGTCATCCTGTCTCGCAGTCTTATCCATTCATATAATAATTTTTTGTTCAAGAATTAATTAAATTTTCAAGGAGGACGTCGCTACTCCGGAGGAGATTCTCTCGCAGGCAGAACCTTTTAGGAGAGATACGAAGGGGCTACCTTTGGGTATGCCTTTTCCTCTCCGTTTTTGAACTAAGGTTCCCACAAGCCGAGGCACCTCGGCCTGTTCTGAGAGGTGTATGTTCCGGGGTCGCAGACCTTGGGCATACGGTAAGAGCTGTTCGCTATTCCCATTGGAATAGTCGGCCAGCTGCCTCCTAAACTGGTCGAGGCACGGAGAAGGGAATGCTGCGTCCCCACAGCAAACTCCTCTCCCGCTATCGGAAGGGCGTGGGACAAGTACCCAATGCCCGACCTACCCGATGCAGGTTTTCCTAGGGTTTTCCCTGCATTTCTTTAGGCGAATGCCGGGTAGGATCCTTAAACTATAGCCCGGGGGCCCTAGTAACCCTTGGCTAGCTTCCTCCACCCTTCCGCATCCCCCCTTTCAAATCCCTTCCTATACTATTGAAGGGGAGTTGCCCAAAGTGGATCACCCTCATGTAGCCTGTTGCCCAAAAAAAAAAAAAAATTGCAAGGCTTAATTTATAATAAGAATTCATGTATTTATTTATTTTTCAAACATTATTTAAATGTATACCATTATCATTCATAATAGGCTAATATTCGGCTGTATTATGCACACAAATAAACGCTACGATTCAGTGATATTTACTATTTTTAATATTACCGTATAGATGACGGGATACGTGAGTGTGACTACGACAGTGAGCATCAATGACGTATGTGCTGAGACGACTTTGTCGATGTTTCGTCAACGTACTTGGCAGAGTTCGCGAACTTTATTGCCAAGCAATTTCTGTTTGCTTAAGGATACAGACGATAATTACGCTGAGATCGCTGATGTTTGACTTATTTTAACAATTCGGCATTAACAAACCATAGAAACGCTGGTAAAAAATAAGATCGTTTCTCAAAATATATTCAATTAAAGACAAATGGTCAAACTTATTCGAAGTCAATTTTTTTTATCAAAGTTTCGGTGTTGGTTTTATCGTTCAAACACCGTCGCGAACATTTTTTTTTTCTTGAACAAATACAGAGTTGTTAAAGATAATAAGGTAGGAATAATGCGATAAGGCACGAGCTAAAGCCTCTGTTGAAGTTCGGCGTTTCTCTGATAGAGATCGCATCGACCAACATTGATGTTTCCTCTGGACAGATGCCGCGTGGAGAGCGTGACGCTTTTTACCCCGATTGACGTCGTACTCACGTTAGAAGGAATGAGGTAAGTCACGCGAACGAAAGCCATTATGACAGACTAGGTTAATGTTTACTTAACAAACTCGTCTGCTACGCTTTAAGTCAACCTTTTGAGTGGTTCTTATTTAAAAGATACACAGATCTAGAAAGTTGCATTAAGAGAATTTCATTAAGCCGTGAACTGTGACACTTGATAATCATATGCAGACTAGAAACTCACGAAATGTTTTATATTTGTGCACCTGTAGAGGTTCCACTAAAAAAGGAAGGATACGTGGTGCTAATTTTTATTTAATAAAAGTCGTCTCAGCACATACGTCATTGATGCTCACTGTCGTAGTCACACTCACGTACCCCGTCATCTATACGGTAATATTAAAAATAGTAAATATCACTGAATCGCAGCGTTTATTTTTGTGTATATTAGCCTATTATGAATGATAATGGAATACATTTAAATAATGTTTGCAAAATAAATAAATACATGAATCTTATAAATAAAAAAAGAGTGTATGTATGTTTGTTTGTATGTTCGTTATACAAATCTACACCGATAGAGCAAATTTCACCAAATTTCGTACACGTGTTCTTTACGACCAGGAAACAAACACTGTTGGGGTGAGACGTGTCTACCACCCCCCAGAATCGGGGGTGCACGGGGGTGGAAATATTTAAACATGCTAAAACAGCCGATATTTTAGTCGGATAATAATTTTTAGGGGTCCAATATATTGATGATGTTTCTACCAATGTTTTCTGAATATAAATTTCATCCCCTACACCCTGGGAAAAGGGCACCCTTAGGGTTTGGGGTGGAGAATACAAATCTATATCGGTGGATCAAATTTCACCAAATTTCGTACACGTGTTCTTTGCGACCAGGAAAAAAACACTGTCGGGGTGAGATGCGTCTACTACCCCCAGAAGCGGGGGTGGATGGGGTGGAAATATTTAAACATGCTAAAACAGTCGATATTTCGGTCGGATATTAAAAATAGCTCAAAAGCAACCGAAATTGGAGTGTATCGTGGGTTATGGATAAATGACATCTCGGGCAACGCCGGGCTCCCAGCTAGTTCTTATTATAAATTAAGCCTTGCAAATTTAATTAATTCTTGAAGAAAAAAATATTAATAAAAATTATACCTGACAAATTGGCTGGTTTACTTATTTTTGATTCAATTGAAATGAGAGAAATATTAAAATAATCTGTGTAAAACTTTGTTTTATTGTACTGCGGAGCAATTAAAACTTCGTGTAAGAAAATTGGCATTGTATGTAACGAGCTTAATTATGACGTCGCGTGTCTGACAAGGTAATAGATTTGCATTGTATGAATAGCAAACAACTGATGATGTAATTTCATGTGGCTGCAACATGCACACAACCTTTACATCGACTGCAACAGGAATTTAATTCATTTCCAATCTCGGCGCCCCTATTATAGCATAGATAACGGAGTAGATTGCTACTGTACAGAGATAATACTGCGCAGAGACAATGAAAGTCTTTAATTTAAATGAAACAGATGCGACTTTACGGAGATGGAAAGCGGCAGTTAATAACGACGCAGCTCTGGTTCCCCGCGTGAGTTAACCTTCACGTCGCGTCGTTGCTTTATTTCTCTTCTCTTCTTCCTGGACTGTGACTGTGTGTGTGTGTGTGTGTGATTATTTCGGTCCCGTGTGAGAGAGGAAAGTGAGGTTGGCCCGAGTTGTTGGATCGGCTCCACGCGCCCCAGGTTCACCAAACTGCAATCAGCTGATCTCGGAGAGAAACAGCGCAGCATCGCGGCGCTAATGGACCCGCCATTCACAGCGATGGCGAGTTATCAGCAGACCGCGACGACCTCCCGCCTCGTTGCTTATTACGGTGTCGTCGCGTCGGGCAATGACGTGTGGGACAGATTTCTGGAACCGAGTTACAGATGCGTGCCGGTTTCCAAAATGACCTTTCCGAATTACTGCTACCGTTAACGGTCTCGGCAGCCGCAGTAAAGGACATTCATAGTGATGTTTATAGCCCTGGAGATGCTCATAACATTTCACGAAAGGTTCTCACAACGGTAATGACTTCTCGTTGACCGCGACCTCGACACCATTCTCTTCACAACGGCTGACTCTAGCAGGTGATGACAGCGGGCCACGTTCATCGTTGACGATATGCTGCCAATCCGCTGACTTGAACTGAAGCCCAATGTTTGCTACTCTACGCAAAAGTTGGAAGCAGGACTGACTTTAAAAAAAATTTAGTTGAGACGAGGATCCCTGATCCTGCTTCCATGGTGCGTGAGACCCTGCGAAGGCTTTGACCGGAATCTGAACGACATCGATGGTCGCGATGTTGAGGTGAGATCGTGTTACAGGAACGTTAATGGCAGCACTTAACTTTAAAGTTGGTGTTACATTTTTTTTTAGGGCAACACGCTACATGAGGGTGATCCACATTGGGCAACTCCCCTTTAATAGCATAGGAAGGGACTTGAAAGGGTGGATGTGGAAGGGTAGAGGAAGGTAGCCAAGGGTTAACAAGGGCCCCCGGGCTATATTTTAAGGATCCTACCTGGCATTCGCCTAAAGAAATGCAGGGAAAACCCTAGAAAAACCTGCATCAGGTAGTTCGGGCATTGGGTACTTGTCCCACGCCCTTCCGATAGCGGGAGAGGAGTTTTCTGTGGGGACGCAGCATTCCCTTCTCCGTGCCTCGACCAGTTTAGGAGGCAGCTGGCCGACTATTCCAATGGGAATAGCGAACAACTCTTACCGTATGCCCAAGGTCTGTGACCCCGGAACATACACCTCTCAAAACAGGCCGAGGTGCCTCGGCTTGTGGGAACCTTAGTTCAAAAACGGAGAGGA
Source organism: Zhengitettix transpicula (assembly GCA_037074705.1). Lineage (NCBI taxonomy): Eukaryota > Metazoa > Arthropoda > Insecta > Orthoptera > Tetrigidae > Zhengitettix > Zhengitettix transpicula. The sequence goes on from CM073593.1 coordinate 75,009,331, forward strand.
AAAGGCATACCCAAAGGTAGCCCCTTCGTATCTCTCCTAAAAGGTTCTGCCTGCGAGAGAACGGAGAAGGGAATGCTGCGTCCCCACAGCAAACTCCTCTCCCGCTATCGGAAGGGCGTGGGTCAAGTACCCAATGCCCGACCTATCCGATGCAGGTTTTTCTAAGGTTTTTCCTGCATTTATTTAGGCGAATTGCCGGGTAGGATCCTTAAAATATAGCCCGGGGGCCCTAGTAACCCTTGGCTACCTTTCCTTACCCTTCCGCATCCCCCCTTTCAAATCCCTTCCTATGCTATTAAAGGGGAGTTGCCCAATGTGGATCACCCTCATGTAGCCTGTTGCCCTAAAAAAAAAATATATGTTAGAGATATTTTATCGATAAATTTTTGTTATTTGGCTACATCTTTATCTGATTGAAACTGAAAAATATAATTAAGGGTTAGTGAAGCTGGAATTGTATTTAAAATTATGATCTTATCAAACGAGTGCTACGTTAAACACGCCGATTTCTGTTTGGAAAGGATTGTGGGTCAACCTGCTCCCGTCGCCAGACTGTGAAATTCTAATAAATTGTCTGTATTGTAACTTAAAGGACAGTGTAGTGTCTTACTGGCCACATTGAATTCTTATAGGTATTTAAAATATTTAATAAAAATATTATTTTTAAATACTTATTTGTAAAAAATTATTCAAATTAAATTTTATAATTTATATAAAAAAAAACGAAATTACAGGGCTTAAATCTGGAGAGCAGAAAAAATTTTCTGATGTAGCTTCAAAAGGCTCTCAAGTAACGCGGGCAGAAAATTGAAAGTAAATAACATGCAACTATCGCTCTTAGACGAGAATGGCAACTTATAGGACAGGAACAAGTTAAATTTGACTGAATTTGTGTTATATGCAAACCATAGGTTAACTGAGGCAAATAATTAATATTCACTGAATAACTTTAGATTTAAATCGTTCATGTAATATTAAATATTGTATATTTAACGACCATTGACAGACATTTTTTCGTAATTCAAAAATATTTTTAATTAATCATAAAATTTTAATTTTCGGCACAACAACGTTTCTGTACTGATTTGTTTCAGACTGCGTCTGGATGAAAGGTTTGTCGGTGTATGAAACGTTCCCTTTATGTGTCTGTGAAATGTTACGATTAATAATTTTTTTTATGAATTATAAAACACGTTCGTTAATTGTTACATATAACTTACTAATAAAAACAGACGTAAAAAGTGAAATATATATTTTTATGTTTTAATTAAATTATGTAAAGTCAATTAATGTTAATGTGTAAAACCTTAACTCAAAGCCATTCAAATATAATTTATGACCCAATGTGGAAGGCTCCGTGGCCAGAGTCGTGCAGTGACGTACGTCACGATCCTTTTACCGAGTCGAGTAACTGTCACATGAGCTTTATTTATTACTCTACGGTTTATACAGCCTTACTTAGTTAATATAGCAGTCAATGCGGTCTTTTAATATATATATATATATATATATATATATATATTGTAATAATCAACAATTTAGGGTTAATTGATTTTTGAAGAATTTGCCCCTAATTGTGATATGTTAAATGTAATAATTATAATGATAGTCTTTATTTAAATGAAAAAGATAAACAATTTTTAACAAACAAAATTTATTTATTAATTTATGGCTTCTAAAATTTACAAACAAATACAATGAAATGAAAATCTGTTAATCTCTCAGGGTCTTTACTGGGTTTGATGATTTAGAGTGAAAATTATTGAATGATCTTATTAACAATACAGTTTAAAATTTACTTCAAAATAATGTGCTGAAAGAAAAGCTACATGAAAAACGAACGAAATCTGACTTTACCTTTTTAGTTAGCGTTTACAGATTTTATTAAAGTTTTGGTTACTTACGTATTGTTCGGCTGGTACCAGCATTCTTTTGTAGCTTCAAAAGTACACTATATTGCAAAATATTTACACAGATTCTAAATTTTTCTCACAGATTCTACACTTACGAAGTTGAAATGCGATTACTAGGCTCCCAGGAACTCGGATGACCCTCCTAATTGGTCAGCTATCTGATGTCGTTTTCCCTCAGCACGAAAATGTTCAAGTTCTTTATAATGAAGCAAACCCTTGCTTCACCGTTGGCTCATTCTTAGCACATCTACTCGGTCCAACAAACTGCTTGAATACAGGAATCTTATGAGTTGCAGATTTTAGCCTTTTACCGCATTATTTATCGGTTTGGTTTGAAAACTTCTAAGTAGCTCGCTGAAGATTTACTTTTAAAATGTCTCTCCTTTCGTGGCTGACCGTAGACGTCGACTAACTTTTACAATCTCTCTCCTCTCGTGGTAGACTGAAGACTGCCGATACTTTTGCGCGCGTAATCGCCATTCCGAACCCTCAACAAAGAAACAGAGCTCGCCGCTCATTGTTGCTTTCCTCGCTCATACCGCTTACAATTCAGTTTTTCGCTAACAATTTAAATTATTTAAAAACAATTAATGGCTTAATTAATTGACATTACAATATATATATATAGTGGTAATTAAAAGGAAATAATTAATTAATAAACAAAAATTTGGACTCGCATTGTTAGCGGCTTTAAAACTCACAAGTCGTACACAAGAATGTGGCAAGATTACAATGTTTGTGGGTATTGTAGAGGTTGGTTCGGTAGACGCGCACAGCAGAGTCTGTGGGGAGCCGAGCTCCAGTAAAGTCGTCTTAGAAATATAGCAGTGGACAGACGAAAAGTATAAAATCCAGAAAGTTCGTGAATACATGTAACAACAGTTAAAACATTTTTACAAGGTGCAGTCTGTGAGATAACTACGTAATATTCAACGCTAAATATTTAGTGTGTTGAGGCTAAATTATTATATTCTCGATTCAGACCATTTCTTAAATTTTGGAAGCCCAGGTAACTGCGTCCAACAGTTGACAATCTTCGGAACGAGCTGATAGGATTTCGTAGACGAACAGTGAACCAACTATTGCAAAACTGAAAGTGTTGATTCGAGTCAGTGGATAAAAATGGCCTGTCCTGTCTATAAAGTGTACGAACGAGACAATTTCCTTGAGTACCAGAGACAGTAAGGTAAAATTTCCACAGAATTGTAAACTCATAAGTAAAAAATTTCGTTCAGAATTTAAAGTTCATATTTTATGTTTTGCATCGTAATAAATCTACTGATGATTTAAGTCCATGATAGCTTCATAAAATTTAATTGTTAACAAGTATTTTCTTTATAAAGGCCCAGTAATCGACCCTGAGAAATAGTCATGTTTTTTTATTGTAAAATATTAATTGATAATGCAAATTGAAAGTTATTTGCCTAAAACCCTTTTGTAAATTATAATGGTTTGCAGTTAATAAATGTTAATTGCTTATTTTAATTGATTTTGCATTCTTTATTGGACGTAAAATACTATAAATTGACGTTCAACGTGAGACATTGCTTTTAATTTAATTGTCTTTCATTTGTGATTACTACAAATTGACGCCTTAACGTGGGGCACATTTTAACCTGGTTTTTTTATTAAATTGTTAATTAATTTGTGAATTATTACAATATATATTTATTTAATAAATATAGTTAGTAAAGGAAGATTTCCTCCTTCATAAACAAGCACGGGTGGTTCACGAGCTAATCAGTTAGTTACCGACCTTAATTTGTCACTGTTAACGAGTGCCTCTCAGTGACACAACACATTACGTTATGTACTTTGTAATTCTTATTCGAAGTGGCGACATTGATAACGACAACTCCGATCTACGTCGAAGGTTCCTCAAACACTTTCCGGGATAAATGAGAAAATTCCGATCCGCGTAATTACAACAGTGGTATAAAGATTACTGGAGCACGCAAGATGGGCAACGAAAAATGTCGGCCAGTGACACAAATTAGCAGGTAGCAAATCTGTGAGATTAAGTTGAAGCATTGAGATTGCGACTCACACGACGACTGTACGAGATAAGCGCGCTGTTAACTTTCCATTAAGCAATCAGGAACAATCTACCTCTCACGCACAAACACGTTCATCATCGCAATCGCCCATCAGTGTGAGGCTCCTTCCTCGACTCTTAAGTACATTGTGCAACGCCTGCGTACATTCTGGTCCCAATCTCAAGGCATTTATGCAGAGTGGTTTTTCTGCTACACTCTCTAGAAAATTTAGTAATTTATACTTATTCGCGATTTCTTCCGCATCCCCAATTTCTATTCCTTCCTATAATATTAAATGGGAGAAGCCACAACGTGGATGACCCTCATTAAACCTGTCACCAGAAAAAAAAACAATGCGAATTTTGTTTTCCATTCCACCCACTTCATTGCGGATATTATTAATATTTATTCCCTTCTATTTTCCTCTCTTCCTTGGTTTATGAACATCTGCTGCCAACTCTGGGGACGCAACTTTTTAGGTTGTTAATATTGTTATTGTGCCGCGAATTTTGTTCGACGACGCGTATACGTTCCCTCGTCCCCCCCAACCCCCACATCCATCCGTTTATATTTTTGCTCTGTTTCACCCTACAATTACTCGCATCATAGCCTCGTTTTTCACCCACATTAAAATATTCTCTCTTTTTTTTTTAATATCGGTCAGCACATATTTTTTTCACCCTTGCGGACAGATGGTTTATTTTTTTAATGAAATGAATTTCGGTCTCCGACTGAATTTATTTTTCGAGGTTTTTCAACGAGAGTTAGTGGTTTTCAGAATTTTGTCATCACTGACTAAAGCAACAGTTGACATGTTTATCAAACGTAGATGGAAAATGAGAGTGGACACTGGTATCAAAATTTGGGAGGAAAATGTTAAAAATGGTCTAATAATTTGGTGCGATCATTAAATGAAATGAGCTCGAATTGTCTCCATACGTCATCGCCTACGTCACCGTGGCTTTGAAATTTAAGAAGGCCCTGAGATATTATTATGTCCAGATTGTACCACTGTGATCAAAAGTTAAGGTGAAATTGTCATTTAAAACTCTTGGGTATTAGGAACGCAGGTAAATTATATTTCCTAGGTTGGTAGGACTGTCTATAATATTTGCCAAGAGTCTGTTTGTTAAAAGGTTTAATTATCTCCGAGTTACACGTGTTTTTGTAAACAACCAAAAGGGAATTTTTCGATTTTTGAAATAAACGTTTAACGAGAACTTCCACTCTTAAATTGAAATTGAAACTTTTTACTGCCCGTTAACAGACAGAAAATAATGTTTATAAAAATAATTATTAATTTATATTAATTAAATGCAAACGTCAGGTCTCAAATTAAATACAATTTTTTTTCCTTCGAGCGTTTATTTAATTTAGTTGCCTGTAACTCCAGCACCGTAGAGAGAATATATGAATTATAATTATATTTCTCAAAATATAAATTCTTTTTTAGATGAATTAAAACAGCCAATTTTTTTAGAAAGAATTTCATACCATAACAATTTAATAATTATCACGACGTTTTGCCCTAAATATACATTTTGAGTATTATAAATAATTTATATACATTGCCAAATTCTTTTAATTAATACCACCCAAATATTCAATTTTTTTGTAAGCAAACAAAAGCAGTTAACAATTTTTGTAACAGTAAAGTTGTTTGTTATTATAAGTACTGTCCAAAGATATTTTACTTGACCTATATTCCCATATAAAATTTCAAACTAGACTACGGTAACTCCCACTTGTGGAATTTTCAGGCAAACGAAATTCCTGCAGTCGATTGTTTACATAGGGTTAAGTTAAACATTATTTTTTTTTTGCGAACAACCCTTGGCTACCTTCCTCAACCCTTCCGCTTCCCGCGTTCATATCCCTTCCTATGCTATTAAAGGGGAGTTGCCCAACGTGGATTACCCTCATCTAGTCTGTTGCCCTAAAAAAAGAAAAAAAGCGAACAACCAGGAGAACCTTGTAGGACAGACGGGATGGGGCTACCTTTGGGGATGCCTTTTCCTCTCTTCGTTTTTGAACTAAGGTTCCCAATAGCCGAGGCACCTCGGTCTGTTTTGAGAGGTGTATGTTCCGGGGTCGCAGACCTTGGGCATACGGCAAGAGTTGTCCGCTATTCCTATTGGAATAGTCGGCCAGCTGCCTCCTAAACTGGTCGAGGCACGGAGAAGGGAATGCTGCGTCCCCACAGAAAACTCCTCTCCCGCTATCGGAAGGGCGTGGGACAAGTACCCAATGCCCGACCTACCCGATGCAGGTTTTTCTAGGGTTTTCCCTGCATTTTTTTAGGCGAATGCCGGGTAGGATCCTTAAACCATAGCCCGGGGGCCCTAGTTAACCCTTGGCTACCTTCCTCTACCCTTCCGCATCCCCCCTTTCTAATCCCTTCCTATGCTATTAAAGGGGAGTTGCCCAATGTGGATCACCCTCATGTAGCCTGTTGCCCTAAAAAAAAAAAAAAAAACTAGTTAACCCTTGGCTACCTTCCTCCACCCTACCGCATCCCCCCTTTCAAATCCCTTTCCTATGCTATACGAGGGGAGTTGCCACTATGTGGATTACCCTATACATAGCCTGTCTACACCCAAAAAACAAAAATTGCGAACAACCAGTGAATACAGATTTTAATATTTTTTTTTTGCTTATACACAATGCATAATTTTTTTTTATCAAAATATTTTTCCTACCAATGTAATTGCATAAAAATATTATGTACCGTTATGATTGGGTTGTCTGGTTGTTTGACGTTACAAGCGATAATTTTAAAACAAAAATCGGGGGGAAAGGCGGGAATTTACGACGTGAAATCCGAGTAAACACATTTAATTAAAATTTCTCTAAAACCCAAATGAGATCGTATAATTTTTCTATTTGAAAAATATTCAATTAAATTGTCATATCGACGTGTCAAAATAAAAAGAAGATTAAATTTTATAAATAAGAATCGTTAAGGAATATTGAAAGCTTTTAATATTAAAACTAAATCTGAGTTATATAATATATAAATTGACCAACATTCACAATATTTATTTATAAACAAAAAGGTTACATACGTTACGTAAAATACATCGTAACGTTTCATCTCTTTCATTCGGCTCCTGTTCAACCTTATTACTATTAAAGAAAAATTTTAAATGTGATTTTTCGGCAATGAAAGTTGAAGGAGGGGATCTAATTTTTATACGCCCATTTATAATATATTAAAGTTTTTTCCCCCCCGTTATACCCCAATTTAGCTACACCCCCTCTCTCTCTGCCTCTTCATATTTTCCGATATTCTAATTATGTGTCAGCCAAGGGCACTTGAAATCGCTTCAGCTCTCATTCCGTTTCTCAGAGATGCTTTGAAATAATAATTTCGCGCTAAAACATGTTGTATCCTTCATAACGAACCTCGTTAGTCATAAATGTTAGTGAAACAAATATTATCGGTGATTGCTGCGATTTGATGTTTGCAGCCGAGATATTTTGTTTTATTTTTGACTCGTCGATATCCAATTTAACGTCATAATTCCTCACTTCGGGAAAAAAAAAATTGTGTGTTCCCCCCCCCCCCCCCCGCCATTTTTTTTTGTGTTTCGGGAGCTTATAATAACAAAGCTGATAATTATTTGTTTTACATTATGGCGGGTGGTTGTTGGATCTCGCCTCACCTTTTCCTCTCTCCCTCTCTGTCCTGTCTGTGTTGATGAGAGAGACGACTTGATGTGATGTGGAGTGGCGCCATTGACAATCGCCCGTCGTTCCACAAATAGCGCCGCAGCTTTCTATAAATATGTCAGCAAACACGTGCTCACCTGAGTCTCTCTCCCTGTCCTCACTTACACACCATCGCCGTGTCTTCGTCCCCCCCCCCCCAGAGGGTTGCCCAATCACCTACGAAAGTAAAAAAAGCACCTAGTGATATGAGGGGCAGACGTTGACACAAATTCAAAACGACGAGGTGAATTCAGTAGATGTGCGAAGGTGGAAGATGTAAGATGGCATCAGTTCAGTAGGTGAATTAATAATGTTGAAGGAAACGTAGCTGCATTATAAACGCCTGTCAGGACGATCAGTAACGCAGGGACCAAATCTGGTGCAGCGCAGTATCGCCCGAGCACGTACGAGACTTCCCGATCAAGCGTTCTAATCCCATTTAAAAATTTATAATCCATTATTCTGCATGCGTCAGACTTAAAATAACGTAATGCGAGTACTACGGTCTAATCGTAAGCAGAAATTAATTTCACTAAGCCCAAAGAACACTAGAGAAATCGTGATTTTAATTATTATCCAGTAGTTCATCGGCAGGAAATGCAATATTATCATTTTAATTTCTGTTTAAAATTATAACTACACCTCATTCCTATATATAACTGGAATAAGATACTTTTATTTTACAATACTTCCGGGGAAGAAAATTTCGTTTTTTTTGCAGGGTTTAAGAAACAAGTAGCGATTAACAGTAAAAACGAGTTCACGAATCCTAAATTTTATATTGTTATTTTATATTAATATTAGCGATATACAATCGACGAGTGACATGTATGAATGTTGTGCAGTTGGCAATACTGCGTCCATGGCGTTCGATGTATCTGTAAATGTATTGCAAATGAAAAGTTTTATCTGGTACAGTGATAGTTATAAAATATAAAACATGTCTTAAAAGTTTACTAATTAGATAAATAAATAGTCAAATAACGGACAAATAAAAATTGGTGAATAAAGGTACCAAAGTTTCTAATGTATACAGCCGTATTTTTATCTCATCCTAGAACATTAAAATCACTGTAGATCTTTTATTAAACCATTCCTACCCACAAGATGAAATATTAAAAAAGATCACTTAAACAGAAAGGCCACGTACAATATAACTATGGTCTTAATATCTCACATTACTCTGCTACTCCGCCAATCTTTTACACAGTTCTTTGATTCTACTATTGAGATGCTGTAATATACTGTAATAATTAATAAATAAAAGGCGCTTTAAATAAAAAAACTTAAGTGAAAACTATTAAACAAGATTTATTATCTATTTTAAAACAAGTATAAAATACACAAAATATTTGGGATCTCAGGGTCTTGAACTGGGTTTGATAAATGGCAGAATTTATATAATCAAAATTACATTTACTTTGTATGGAAATCAATGCGTCTGAACATAGACGAAATTTGTTGCAGAAGAAATAATACTAAAGATTGAATTTAAACAATTTTAATTTCATCAAGAATTAACGATCTCATTTTATCGATAGTTAAATAATTAAAGAACGATCTGACTTTTATCTTTTAAACACGGTTTACAATGATTTTAAAGTTTTTCTCTACTTACGGCCGCCCAGGTCTCTTTTTAGCTTTTCGTGCAGAATTTTGGGGACATCACTGATTCTAAGTTCTCACAGACTCTAAATGTTCACAGGCTCTAATTGGCGTTGTTTGTTAGTTGGTTTAACACAAATTGGTTGGTTCTCGATGCTTTACTGCAACCTGGATTTGTGGATCTCGTGACTTTAGTTGAAAATGTACTTCATTAGTTTGTCTATGGCCAGCATGATGAATCTACGCTCGACCACCGAATACACACTAGTTGCTCTGTCTCCTTCCCGACTGAATGTTGCTTTACTTTTTAATATTTGAAAGCATGTTTGTGACTGGACCACATTTTTTCGTTCTGACTGCCGACTTTAAAACTTTCAATGAGTTCTTTTCGTCCGTTCTATTCGCTGTCCGCTGCCCGACTGCAAAACTATTTTATAATATGAATTTTCTGATCTATACACCTCGCTGTTCTATGCCCGACTCTTCGTTCGTCTCGTCAATTTTGAGCGCGTAGAACCTTCTCGACTGATCAACAATGTTTTCTTTGCCTTGCCGGTTTGTTGCGGCGTCCGCTCTATATCCACTAATAATGAGTCCTCTACAATTCAACTTTTCAATTAGAACAATGTCTTAATTACCAATTACTACAATACCAAATCCACCATTATAACATTTTTGAAGACCCTGCTGATAAAAAAATAATAATAATAGTGTAGTTTGCCAGTAGAAAGGCAAATGATCGTTGAATCATACGCAAAGGTCAAACTAAAAGAGCTGTTATTACGAGAATAAAAGAACATAGGAACAACATGAAGCTTCCACGTGATTAATTACCCTTCATTTCCAAGCACATTTTAGACAGCAATGAAGTTTTTAGACATCAGAAATAATATATATATAGGTTCCGAAGAAAAACGCGTTTAGACTTACCATACAGGGTCGCCAACCATTCCTAATCCTACAGTAGGGATAGTGAGGACTTACACTACAACAAATGCCCGTGGCCGTATTAATATTTTTATATATCCACATTCCTTCCAATAGTATCCTTTTGTATTTACGCTTTTCTCTGTACATAATATTGACATAATTGAGATTAAACATTGTGCTAATTAATTATAATATACCTAGAACGATTCAGTTATTTTTATTCACACTGGTCCCAGTTTCTCCAAAATAAACCTTAATACAGTCCAAACATTTGATCGAATACACTACATTACTTATAATTCCCTCTTTTAAATTTTTAACTAAATTCTCAATTTTATTTACAGGAATAAATCTTTAAATCTTTGCTTCTTATAAATAGTAATTTTCTTGTAAATTGTTACCTAATCCTTACAATTATATTGTAATAATTTCTTTATTTATCTTTCATCTTTTGATAATAATTTATAATATGAATTATGTGGCGTTTTTAAATGAAAAGAACTATTACGTGAAAACTATTAAACAAGATTTATTAACAATTTTAAAACAAGTATTCAAATCACAAAATATTTGGGATCTCAGGGTCTTGAACTGGGTTTGATAATGGCAGAATTTATATAAACAAAATCACAAAAATTTGTTTAAAATTACATTTACTTTATATGGGAATCAATGCATCTGAACATAAACGAAATTTGTTGCTGAAGAAATAATACTAAAGATTGAATTTAAACAATTTCAATTTTTATCAAGAAATAAAGAATGATCTGAATAATTAAAGATCTCATTTTATCGATAATTAAAGAACGATCTGACGTTTATCTTTTAAACGTGGTTTACAATGATTTTAAAGTTTTCTTTCTACTTACGGCAGCCCAGGTCTCATTTTAACTTTTCGTGCACAATTTTGGGGATATCACTGATTCTAAGTGCTCACAGACTCTAAATGTTCACAGACTCTAATTAGCGTAGTTTGTTAGTTGGTTTAAAATAACTTTGTCGATTCTCGATGATTTACTGCAAACTGGATTTGTAGGTCTCGTGGATTTTTGTTGAAAATCCACCTCATTGGTTTTGTCTGTTGACTGAAGACTAGTTCAGTTTCTGCATTTTTGATATAACAGCGTACTGGTTACTGAAACACCTTCTCGTTCTTTAAATTAGACCGTTTTCATTCTCGCTGCTGACTGACTAAATTGTTCAACTTTTCGTGTATTAGAATTTTGTGGTCTTTACACCTCGCCGTTCATTGCCTGACTGTACTACTTTTGTAAAATAGACTTTGCTGGTCTTTATGCCTCGCCGTTCATTGCCTGACTGTCTTGTTCAAATTTTCATGAATTAGAATTTTGGTCTGTTCTCCTTGCTGCTTACTACCCGACTGTTCGTTCGTCTCGTAAATTTTGAGCGCGTAAAACCTTCTCGACCGATCAACAATACTTTCTTTGCCTTGCCGGTTTGTTGCGGCGTCCGCTATATCCAGCAAGAATGAGTCCTCTACAATTCAACTTCTCAATTAGAACAATGCCTTAATTACCAATTACTACAATATATTTAACTACAATCCACGATATACTCCTAATACTAGAATTAGGTTTAATAACCCTAACGATCTTATATAAACCAATACTCTTATTTTCGTTCACCAGACCATTACCAATGGAAACACCGTCATTAACGTCAATCTGTTGACTTTGTAACTCCATAAAAAAATAATTACATCAGAATTCAACTTATAAGCAATTTCTTCCACTACAGTTAAGGATTTTCCTCCAGAAGTATCAGAACAATTGGACATTATTTCATTTTAGTAATAAGTTGGGTTGGATAACAATTTAATATACAAACTTAATAAATTTTACATTTTTTAAAAAACATCAACGTCAGACAATTTTAACAATAATTCAGTCAGAAATAAATTTAATGACATTATTAGACAATTACTAAGAACACATTAATTTTTGAAAAAAATTTCAATTAGTTCGGCTGACAGACAACTGTGTTTTAATATGGAATATATATTTTTAAATAATATTTATTTGAATGTTTTAATGATGTTTCCTATCAAATGAAGCGGTCCTAAAGTTTTTTGATGATTTTTCTCAAAATCAATGTTTTCTTATTAATATCTAATAATTTTATTAAATTTGTTTCTGAATCAACGGTTATCAAATTTTATTATTGTTTGTATCAATGGTCAGATAATTTTTATAATTTAAAAGTCCGACAAGTTTATTCCTTTACCGGTCAAATTACGAAATTAAAGGTATTATACAGAGACTGTGTTGGTACCTACTTTAAATTGAGTTTCGTCAGCCAACTCTTGTCATCGCGGACAGCTGATTGCAGACTGGCACGTCCTTGGCAGAGTTGAGTCACATGCAACAATCAGCAAACAACAATGACACAGTTAGGAGGAGCTGAGTGCGCACAAGGAGGAGGACGAGGCCTTGACTCGGATTTGCCAAGGCACGGAACACAAGAAAGAGCTCCTCAGTTTATGAACGTTAAACCTGTCACGTGAAAAGCTCATCTACAGACGGAGGGCCAAACAGAATATTATTCAACCCCGGATTAATTAAAACTAAAACCCGTGGTCGTCGCTGAGGTCGGTAACCTTGGTCCCGGGGAAGATTATTATATAATTAAACGCTCGCAAACGGCACTGGTTTAATTTGGAAATTAAATTACCTATATAATTAATACGTCTGTGTTAGAATGTGCTAAATAGATAAAATAAATAGCAAAATAACAGACAAAATGAAGAGATAATAAGTACCATAGTTTCTACAATCTCTATTGCTTTCGACAGGTGATTAAACACGCAAGTGCCGTGAGATCGACACAACCGCAGAAACCAGGAGACGAACTCACCAAAAAACTCTGCTCTTTTTAGCTGTAAATTTCCTGAAGGAACAGGACTGATGCCATATTCACTGCATTACGCCTGTCTTCTACTCCGTCCATTATTATTATTATTTATTTTGTCATGTCTGTTCATTTCCCCCTGCCATTGTTCTTGCAAGTTAACAAATTTATTGTCAGATATTATCACTCATTTTCTACTGGTACACCTCTAGTTTGGTGGAGAAGAGGAGTAAATGCTTGTAGAGATTAAAGAAACATTTAAATCAGAAAATAACGGAAAAACTTCTACAACTGCCGCACCCCGAACCGCATGGTCTAAAATAATTTCAAAGCCAACAGGATAAGGTCATGCACTTGGCAGTGAAGTAAGAAAGGATTGCGGGATCTAGTGAGTCACTGCATTGACCCGATAACCGCAACCGCTCGTGGTTTCCATTTCCTCCAGTTCCATCCTGCAGGTTCAACTGCAGGTAGACGGCGCAGAGAATGTCAAGGTCAATTTCCCTCAGACGGCGCAACCAACCAAGAAACTACAGCATCGCCTGGTCCATCCATCACCAGCGTCGTCACGCTCCAACCAGATGGCGGCCGTGTTCCAGACGGCAATCCCGAGCAAACACAGGAACGGAGTGTGTTGCATTGACGTCTTGATCAGATACACACGCAGTTACTGAGAACGGTTCCGTTATGACGTCATCACACCCACACACACACACACACTGTGAAAGAAAAGACTCCATACATGTGCAGAAACTGAGCTCGTGAGCTTTGACGTCGTTCTTGTTCCTCATCCACTCGTAGATCAGGCCGTCGGGATTACGCAAACACAAACAAAACGCGTTTGAGTGAATGGAAAGGAAATTGCAACGACGTCGTTCGGACAGATTAAATGGCTATCAGTCGTTTAGGTATATTGGGAAACCAATAAATGATAAATTCACCATGACCATCACCTCTGTGACGCAAGACGATAGTTGTCCTCTCCATTTTTTTAAAATTTTTTTTTTAGGGCAACAGGCTACATGAGGGTGATCCACATTGGGCAATTCCCCTTTAATAGCATAGGAAGGGATTTAAAAGGGGGGATTCGGAAGGGTAGAGGAAGGTAGCCAAGGGTTAACTAGGGCCCCCGGGCTATATTTCAAGGATCCTATCCAGCATTCGCCTAAAGAAATGCAGAGAAAACCTGCATCGGGTAGGTCGGGCAATGGGTACTTGTCCCACGGCCTTCCGATAGCGGGAGAGGAGTTTGCTGTGGGGCCGCAGCATTCCCTTCTCCGTGCCTCGACCAGTTTACGAGGCAGCTGGCCGACTATTCCAATGGGAATAGTGGACAACTCTTACCGTATGCCCAAGGTCTGTGACCCTGGAACATACACCTCTCAGAACAGGCTGAGGTGCCTCGGCTTGTGGGAACCTTAGTTCAAAAACGGAGAGGAAAAGGCATACCCAAAGGTAGCCCCTTTGTATCTCTCCTAAAAGGTTCTGCCTGCGAGAGAATAGCCCTCGCACACTTCTTGATTAGTTGTCCTCTCCACCTATCAGGGACTTAATTATCCATGAAATACGCTGAGAGAGACAGAGAGAAAGCACACGACCAGGAAATGGTAATCATCATCACTGTTTTCATTGAGTGCGGTCACTTAACGGACGATTGAGTGTATTGTAGCGTCATCATCCTGTACGTCGCTGATTCTCAGGAAACTCCAATCTCATACGCACACAAGGTTTAAATTGGGTTGAAATTACACAGTGACTCCTTTGTCTGGTATCTGTTTCAGATTAACAGCCATCGCAAATATTGAATAAATAAATAAACTTTCCGTCCGACATAATAATTTTTTACGTTCACCTGAATTCTGCTGAAGGAATCTTCCTTCTCTTTCGTATCAGTCCTTTTGCATGAGTTCTCCCTGTATACTAACGTACACTTCTCTGCTTCGTTTTGTAATTACACTCTTCTGAGGTCATTAGGCCTATGAAGAATTTTGCTCAAACAATATTTTTTCTGTCTTCTCTTGGACAACATAACTGTATACTAAATGCACATATCTTTCAATTTTGTGTTGCAGGTGAGTGTCTAGATCCATCAGCATGTAGACCAGAACAGAGACAAAGAGAACAAGGGAAAACTGAACGTAAGTTGTTTTTATTTTTTTTTTCGAAAGGAAATTTAAAAGGAACTTGTTCGTCAGCCCGAGAATCTGCGAGTATATTTCAGGTTAAGGAGGGGAGGGAACCTTTTGATCTCTTTTCTGTTGTGTGTGTATGTGAAGGCCGTTTTCCGACTCCTTAAAGAAGGCTACGACGGCGGAAATTACCATGTCTTTCACTAGAGGCGAGGAGGAGAATCGTTTTGACAGAGAGAGTCGGAGATATAAATTGAGTTAGGAAACCTTTAAGAGAGCTTTACGGCTTTTCTTGTTATTACTATTGCAGTTATAGCCTCACTTCGTTTTTATGATTTATAAATCAATCTCTACTTCGGTCTTAACGGGAAACTCTCAAGAGAAACGTTCAGTAATAGTAATACTAATATTAATGCGAAGAATAAAGTTATATAAATCAGAGGGTTGACAATTCCTTCATCTCACTCCATTCGTTATTTGGGAGACCTTCCTGCTACTTTAAGAAGACAGACAGTGGCGGCAGCAACAGAACTCACGAGGAGTCTAGTATTGAAGTTGCCAATTAAGTTCGCGAACTCGTCAAGGCCTACATCGGTACGGCACAAGCCTGGCTGTCGCCCTTCCTTAATAAGTCCCTCTGTCTTGTAAACGAAATTTAAGGTGAATTAGTACTTGAGAGGTGAGTGTTTCAATGTCTCAGTGGTAGGAAGTAGAATAATTTTGTGAGCTAAGTGGGGCGGGTCAATTGATAAGATTAAAGAAGTAGAGTGAGACAGTGAGGAGAGAAGCAACGGCGTAAGGGGGAGAGGATTTTACGATGCGATGAGTAGGGAGAAGAAGGAACGTGTCTGTTCTGCTTTCCAAAGAAACAGTTCATCAGACCAGATTTGTATAGGCCTTGTACTAATCTACGAACGTCTCACCCGTACAGAACTGATCTCGTTGGTGATGAAGTGTTGACAGTTCGCAAGCATTAATTGTTAATCTATCCTGGTAGGAAACTCACCCATGTAGTGTCATAACAGAGATTCTGTAGACACAATCATTACTCAGACGAAGAAAGCGTCTGGTGTCGTAGTGGTTGGGCTGAACTGACCGACTTGGTCCTTGGACTCTCACATGGCTTTTGCCAATCTGCCTTATCGCATCATATCTACCATACATCTGTTCAACTACTCATTCTCCAATCCAGACAATGCAACACCAGAATAATTTATCTGAAATCCAGTCTTCTGTTGCGTCGAGCAGATCATTAAAAGGTACGAAGGTGAATTAGACGTACAAAAGTCGAGATACGTGTTCAAAAAGGCACAGAAAATAGAAGCTTAGATGAGGACCTCAGATGCAGACACACACAAGTACATATTCGTTCTCTCTTTGTCTGTGCATGTGTGTATAAGTAATCGCGTAGGGAAGCTGACCTCTAGAGAGCAAAGATAAGACGAGAACGGGTCACACACGTGCATCTGCCTCTCTTTCCATCCAGTTACGCGACGGTTCATTGAGTCGTGCCATGGTCAACTCAAGCGTCCGGAAATGCTGCAAGATATAGTTGGATGTCGTCACCACGTCATCGTACCCTTTATCTATCATTGTGGAATGATCAAGAAAAGAAATAGATTCGCCAGTTAGAGTAATCAAACCTTCATGTGACCTCACATCGATGCTTTCGTGTGCGACAGAGCATTTTGAGACCCATTCGATGCTCGGTGATCAAATGAAGACTCGTAAAATAAAATATCACGTCCATTGCTGTGGAGAACCAGCCACGTTCATTGGGAACCTTTATTTGAGATGCTGATGATTCAGAAGACCCTGACGTGAGCAATGCAGCAATCTCGCTCCCTCACGAGCAGTTTCCCTCAGAAACGAGAAGAGGTTAAGCAATTTCGGAAACGATAAAGAAGACCAGGCCTTTATTTAACTGCAATGAATTATTCTTTTATATGCTATGAACAGCTACTGCGACGTGAGTAATGGTACTGAATCAGAAACTAGCCCATTTTTGACGTCGGTGAAAGTGACTCAACAATATGACGAAATTATATGATTTGATACATGTAGAAATCTTCCAATTTCAAATGGTACTAAGAGGTAAACACTTCGAATGTTGGCAAATACGACCAAAGAATATGATAACTTCGATTTTTCACTCACCCTGATGAATCAGCGACAAGTGATGAGAAATTTGCTTTCTGGTGCAGACGTCAGTCTCTTCGGAAAATCTCGTCTTGAATGAACCTCCAAAATTCTCTAACGAATGTAAGGAAGAGGAGGTAATTATGAAGACTTAACTTGATAATTGAGAATCTTCAACATGACATGAAAATCATTTCCACGAATGCTACAAAAACTCAAATTGTGACTTGATTGAATTGCACCAGACTACCGGAGGATCTGCCAAGTCGAAGATGGCTCACATGATTTTGCCTTCCCAGGAATTAAGTGGTAAACGACGCCAACTGAAATCAGAAACATTTAAAACTTTTCATAATTATGAAACTCTCATGAGAAATGTTAGTGCCATTACAAATCAGGGGAACCCTTGACCGTAGAGTGTGCTTCCACTTCGGAATGATCGGAGTCAAGGTCCTCGGTTCGACCCAGACTCGCACAGAGGAACCGGTTCCAACGGTACGGCAAGAACGGTACGGTACTCTCGCATCCATCACCGTCGCTTAGCTTTGGATAGTTTCCAGGTCCAGGTCTTCTTTCGAAGAAGATTTCGGCATGAAAAGGCGGTCATAGTCAGAAATTATAAAGAAATGTACAAACATTAAAAACCACCGAAAAGAAAAAAAACAACAAATTCATATTAAGAAAAATAATTTTTTATTTAAAAAAAAAATACACAAAAAAATAAGTGTGTTAATGTGAAAGACATAAAAAAATTCAAAGTTGCTAAGTCTTATAATATTTTCAAATCCTCATATTACTTATTCATCGTAATTGAATGAGAAAATATTGAATATAAATCACAGAAACCGTGAAGTATAAAAAACCAAAATTTATGAAAAATTGATATAAAAAATGATGACATACGTAAATAAGATATTACAAAAAAAAACATTTAAGAGAAGAAGAAATACATTATATTGAGTAATTACAAAATAAAATAACTTAAAGAGGAAAGGTATTGAAACAAAAAATTAAGCTAATGAGAAAATTCAGTAAACTAATTTTTTTAGGACAACAGGCTACATGAGGGTAATCCACGTTAGGCAACTCCCCTTTAATAGCATAGGAAGGGATTTGAAAGGGGGGATGCGGAAGGGTAGAGGAAGAAATCCAAGGGTTAACTAGGGCCCCCGGGCTATATATAAGGATCCTACCCGGCATTCGCCTAAAGAAATGCAGGATAAACTCTAGAAAAACCTGCATCAGGTAGGTCGGGCATTGGGCACTTGTCCCACGCCCTTCCGATAGCGTGAGAGGAGTATGCTGTGGGGACGCAGCATTCCCTTCTCCGTGCCTCGACCAGTTTAGGAGGCAGCTGGCCGACTATTCCAATGGGAATAGCGGACAACTCTTACCGTATGCCCAAGGTGTGTGACCCCGGAACATACACCTCTCAGAACAGGCCGAGGTGCCTCGGCTTGTGGGAACCTTAGTTCAAAAATGGAGAGGAAAAGGCATCCCCAAAGGTAGCCCCTTCGTATCTCTCCTACAACGTTCTGCCTGCGAGAGAACATCCCTCGCAGGTATTGCCTGCGAGAGAATAGCCCTCGCAGACAATTCATATCATCTTCAGTAAACTTAATGAGGCGTTACATAGATGTAAAGTAAAATTATCTAAATGACTAGAAGAAATATAGATAATAATATAAAATAAATGTGAATTTGATGAATTTCATTAAGAAGAAAATACATACACGAACAAAATTATTAGAAGAAAAATTTAGTAAGACATAAAATAATAAAATAAACAGGGATAAGCGAATATATGTACGAAACCATACATAAATGAGGAAATTCATAGAGAAAAAATAGTATGTAGTTACGAAACTTAGGGAAAAAAAACAATCAAATGCATGCAGTGGTATAAATTTTTTGCGGAAACGTTTTAATTAAATCTTCATTTTTTAAGAAATAAATTATGTTCAGAATTGTAAAATTTTTAATACCTGAAGAGATTCCGATAGTGATCGACACATTCGGCAATTATTATTAATATACTCTACATTTTTATTAAAATATATTTCAGACAAATTTGGCTGGTTTATATCTTTTAATTCAATGAAGGCAGTTAAATATCACTATCAAATGCAGGAGTAGATAAAATAACCAGAATGAGCAAATATAAAAGTACGTAAATGAGAAACGATTTTAATATAGGCCTTCCTGGGACTGTAGAGACACGTCACCACGTCTGGTCACGCCACGTTTGCCGACTGCAAAGTTGAAGTGCGGAGAGAGACAGACAGAGATTGGGGTCAGGCCGTCCGAGGTATTAGGAGGGTCTGGCCACGGAGGTTTTTGTGTGGCCGCAGGGGCGTGGCTATTCCTTCCTTCGTTACCTGCTGGCCTTGGCACGGTCGCAGTGTCGCCAACCTCGCCGCGGCCGCGTTCCTCAAGGATCAATCACGGAGCGAGTGAGTCTTCTCTATAAACATCCATAATCTGCCGGGGACGTGTGAGAAATTAGAGCTTCGCGAGGAGAGGGAAGAAGGCGATGTTGCCAACTGTAACCATTTGTCTGGAGAGGACTAAAGGGCACGTGACCTCGTGGACCTACTCGGTTAGGCCGAGACCAGAGACGGGTATTTGCTCATTGACCATTTACTGGAGTGACGTAAACAACTTCAATCTTCTGAAGTTCTTGTAAATTACATTCTTCAAAGAGTATGTCCAGACAGCCACTAAAGTTTCAAGTAAGATGGCGGTTACGGACCAGCCTGCAGATCGAACTACGACTAGGAAGAGCATCTGCCCGATTTTGGAATTTGAATTAAACTGATTGTACGTACATGTGAGAAAATTCGACTAAGGTCTGAAAATGTTATCCACGTATCACTTGAAAGTTCGCAAAGTCAAATTACAAGAATTCAAATACAACTCAGTTGAATCGAGAGTTGTTTCCACCTTTGTGTAAAAGAAACCGAATTTCCTCACTACGTTATCACTGAAATGAAGGCTGGACTGTGAAGGTCCACGTGCTCACGTGGCTGCACTCTTTAATCCCCGAGGACACAGAACTGGATTGACTACTGCCTAAAAAGCCATTATATCACTTTTCCTCTGTCTCTGATTTCCTTCTGGTTTGATCAAACCCGTCACTTCTTCTCCGAATCAGAGAATTGGATCACGTAACTCCCCCGTCGATAGTATTAAATTTCAAATCCAACGTATGTAAGCGTTTTTGTCAAGAGGATTCTCGCATTCCGTCTGAAAGGCCTCGACGGTCACTTGGCCTTCCTGAAGGACGTTTTATTGTCCTCCTTTCAATCGGGTTTACGGCGATTATACGCCAGCAAAGGTCTTCCCAAGTCCTTTGGTGTCTCGTTCTTCCGCGAATAGGTGAAACTGGAGACAATCCTGGCTTTCTCTCTCGAATCCATTCAGAAAAGACACGGCACAAATGCTGAACCCCGCCGAGTGAGAAGCACAAAGGAGGCAGACAGGATGAGTGAGACAGATGGTGGAAAATTACTCCTGCACTCTTCAGTCCACGTTGAGAGGGTCGGTAAGATCCAGAAAAGGAAAACGGACAACTACTAGTCAGACAAGCCAAACAACATAAGAAGTATTAAAACCTGGTGGCTACTGAGTGAGCTGCACTGAGATATTGACCGCTGACCTTAGCAGGATTCCGTAGTGAGACCAACCGTGCCTCTTGTTGTCTCCTCAATCGCCGTACAGATGAAAAAGACGTAAAAAGTATGTAACCCTTTAATAATAAATGGAAGATGATGACGAAGTGCAAATGGGGAGAGAGACTCACGTCATGGATTTTTCAGAAACGGGAAGGAACAGTGATGGATGAGCGACGTAACGAACGAAGACGTCAGCAGGTATAAATTATACCTCGCAGCAGTTCTCTGCCATTCAAGCACTAAACTTCTTTGCTTTACTAATAATGAAGATCTCCACATTGAAGACTACGCACGTCGGCATATTAAGACTATTAAGCTCTTTGCTGAGCCGGTAAAACTGTTCCCTCACTCGCCATCACTCAATTTCTTGACTTTTTCAGGAATGCAGTTTTCCGATTATGAAGTTCTTTGTCTAACTGATATTGAAAATCACTGCCTTCGCGACTATTTTTCAAATGAGTTGGAATCATGATTATTATTTTTATAGTATTTTGGTTTTATTTGGGATGAATTACTTCACATCCTCTCTAGAGATCGGTCGTCATCGTAGAAGTTCCATAGTCGTCCACAAACGTGGAGAGCTTTTCTCTTTCCTGTGACGATTAAAGCCAGGCTAAAAACATTACAGGAAAAGCAAACAACCATGAAAATTATTTCAGGCCAGGCATTTATTTAATAATGATATATATTGACTATTTAAGACAAATTATATATAAACAACAGCCATTTGAAGTCAGAAAAATATATTTATTGAAATTTACACTACTTTTCATCGCTAATTTGCGACCTCTTCAGGTATGACGTTTTACAAAAATTTTAATAGTCAGGGTCGTTCTTGTTGACTCACTAACTTAGTATAACTTTCAATAAATATTTTTTCGGACTTAAAATGGCTGTTGTTTATTTAAAATAACCATTAAGACTGTCCAATTCACTGTCTGAAATGTTAGCTTCTGCTTTTCTGACCGAATAGTCTTTCAAACCTGCAGGCAACGAAGGTCTCTGGGATTTATATTCATGAAAATGTACCACTGTGATCAAAAAGTAAGGTGAAATTGTCATTTAAAACTCCCGGGTATTAGGAAGGCAGGTAAATTTTTTACCTCTAGGTTGGTGGGACCGTCTATAATATTTGCCAAGCGTCGGTTTGTTAAAAGGTTTAATTATCTCCGAGTTACACGTGTTTTTGAAAACAACCAAAAGTGAATTTTTCGATTTTTGCAATGGGTGATTTTGTTGAACAAAGAACTTGCATCAAATTTTGGTTGCGGAACGAATATTCTTGTGCGGACACGTTGAAAATGTTGCGGAAGGCCTTTGGGGATCAAACTATGGCACAAAAAAAAGTTCATCAGTGGTACAACGAGTTCAAAGACGAACCGCGCTCTGGACGACCATCAACGTCTACCGACGAGGGCCACGTCCAAAAATCAAAGATTTGGTGCTTCAAAATCGTCGATGGACACTTAGAGATCTCGCTGATAGTGTTGGAATATCATTTGGCTCAGCCCAAACCATTTTGCAGAATTTTTTGTGTCTCAAACTCGTCAAGTCTTGATTGGTGCCAAATTTGATCAATTTTTGGATGAAAAGCGTCGCGTTGATGTGTGTGAAACTTTGCTGTCTGACTGTCAGGACCACTTGAAATGCATCATTACTGGAGACGAGATTAGGATTTACGCCTACGACCCTGAAACCACCGACCAATCCAGCGAATATCGTGCAAAAGGTGAAGCAAGACCGAAAAGACCACGGCAAAGTCAAGGTGATGTTGACAGTTTTCTTTGATTATCGTGGTGTGGTTCACTATGAATTCCTTCCGCCGGCCCAAACTGTCAACAAAGAATATTATTTGAGCGTTATGCGTCGTTTGCGTGAAGCTATTCGTCTGAAACTCTTGGTTCCTTCATCACGATAATGCACCATGTCATCCTGCATTGGTTCTTCGCGACTTTTCTGCCAAAAACTCGACTTATATCGTTCCGCAACCACCGTATTCACCTGATTTGGCTCCGTGCGACTTCTGGCTATTCAGCAAACTCAAAAGGCCAATGCGGGGACGCCGTTTTGACACGATTGAGGAGATAAAACCCGAATCGAAGAAGGTGTTGAAGGCTATACCGGAAAAATACTATTCCGACTGTTTCGAGGACTGGAAAAATCGTTGGAAAAAGTGCGTTTTATCGGACGGAGATTACTTTGAAGGGGATGAAATTGATTTGGGAGAATAAATAAAGAATTTATATTTTATAAATAAATTCACCTTACTTTTTGTTCACAGTGGTATATTTTTTTCGATAAATAATTCTTTGCCGTGTTGTATATAAATGCACTTTTCTTGACCAAAAGCCCTGTAAGTTTTCTGAAGGAAGGAAATGAGGTTTAATCAGAATGTTGTAAGGTTGAAGCTGCGTAAATTCTCTTGATTTGTGAGGCGATAACTGGCTCAAAGAAGGATATATCCTGTTTGCGCTATTTCGTTCCAAGAAACTAGCGATAGCCTGCATTGACCACTCTGAAATTGCCAAACCAGGAAATCCACAAAGGCGCGCGGTCGCAGGGAGGATGATCAATTAATTTCAGAGGAAAATGAAATCTGAAGGAATATGGGGAACTTATTAGAATGATAGTTTCAACGTAGAATCTGAATCCGTGACCAAATAAAGCATTTTGGAACAGAATAAAGAGGCAAAGAGATGGACATATGAAATGCGGTAAATTGAGAGCGCAAATAAGATGAAATTTAAAGAACCGAGAAAAAGTAAGTAGATGTGACGACAGTGGGAGGAAGAAAGAAACGAGAAAGCAAACTGTAAGCTGAGACGGAAAACAGTGCGAAGGTGACCTCGAGGATCCGTTACCAGATAACAATTTCAAGGCGGAGATGGTTAATATTCAGCTCGAGGTAATGACATGTTTGTGTTGTTGTTAATGGACATTGAACACATAAAAACTGCGTCTGCAAAGAGAATAACATAGACAGAGGAAGAGCAAAAGTGAACCACGGATATACTGCAAAGAAAACCCTGACTCATCTGTACAACTTTGGTGATTTTTTTTTAGGGCAACAGGCTACATGAGGGTGATCCACGTTGGGCAACTCCCCTTTAATAGCATAGGAAGGGATTTGAAACGGGGGATGCGGAAGGGTAGAGGAAGGTAGCCAAGGGTTAACTAGAGCCCCCGGGTTATGGTTTAAGGATCCTACCCGGCATTCGCCTAAAAGTAATTCAAGAAAAACCGTAGAGAAACCTGCATCAGGTAGGTCGGGCATTGGGTACTTGTCCACGCCCTTCCGATAGCGGGAGAGGAGTTTGCTGTGTGGACGCAGCACTCCCTTCTCCGTGCCTCGACCAGTTTGGGAGGCAGCTGGCCGACTATTCCAATGGGAATGGCGGACAACTCTTACCGTATGCCCAAGGTCTGTGACCCCGGAACATACACCTCTCAAAACAGGCCGAGGTGCCTCGACGTGTAGGAACCTTAATTCAAAAACGGAGAGTTGGTGAATCCTTTGTACCAGAGGAATTTAATGATGGCTAAGTGAGTCATTGGCACTGTAATAATTAATACAAGTTTGGATACTTACATTCTATGAATCAAGTGAGAGTTCAACTGTCCGTGAATGTGTTTTCACAAGTTGAACCCTAGAAGGAACGGACATTTGTTGTGACGTAAAAGCGACGTTACTCGGCAAAGCTGAGCGAAGGTTCCTCGAAATCACACTTTGGAGCTGAATGCTGGTAGAATTGTTCGTAGATTCTGATGCCGTTGGCAGTGAGGTAGACAACGAAGCGAAGGCCACGATTATATCGCGATAAAAGACAGGTTCACACAAACCAACGTGAAATCAGATCATTTGTCTTAATTTCATGGAAACTTCTCATGTGAAACCACAATTTCATGGAACCTTTCCATGGAAACCCCGTCAAGTGGCAGGGAGATTATTACATGAGATGATCTTAATACGCGCCGCAGTGTGTTATAGATATGTTGTGGGAGGAACTCGTCGGCAGGGGTGCCAACAAAAGCAGTACTGTGCCTAACGTAATGTTTTCTTCTCACAAAAAAAACCAACACTCTATTAACAGTGGATAACGAATAAATAAAGGAAGGCACTAAGTGGCGAGAAGGAATAAAAACCAGTGGTTGGGACGGGCAGGTGCTTCCTGTCGCTGGAGAGATTTTTTTCCCCCCCCTGCCCCTCTTAAGAGCTCCGAGTCCCCGTCGCTGTTTGCTAAAAGTCTTGTCGCGACTTGGAAGTTGTCTGCATCCATCAACGTCTCCCTAATTGTCCTTCCTTCCTTCATTCCTTCTTTGAAGCTGTTTACACACACTCGACCTTTCTTCACAGTTCAGTTCGGAGAAACGGATAGCTTCAAAAAAAAAAAAAAAAATTCAGCCTCCCTCACATTGCATCTATCTCTTTCTCGAGGTCGTTACGTGCTGCACCGTTGCTCGGGAAACGCTGGAGTGTCATCGTGTGACGTAGGATTTCAGGATATCTGCACTTGTTACGGTAGCAGGCGAGTCTCGCGTACGCTCTGACGTGTGAAGTCAGTTCGCGTACTGAAAAAGTCACATGGATCTATAAGAATGGTCCCCTTATCACACCTGCACATATTACTGGAGCGTTACTCAATTGTTTGCTCTATGAACGCAGTTCCGAGACACTGCTCGCAGAAATCATTCCGTCAACGGATGAATAAGCACAGCAGCCTGTTTTATAGTTCGTTTTAAATAAGAAGTCGCCTGGCGGCAGCGCTGCTTTAGCGAGGGATGCTCTCTCGTTGGTAGAACCTTGTAGGGGAGGGGGCTACCTTTGGGGATCCCTTTTCCTCTCTCCGTTTTTGAACTACGGTTCCCACAAGCCGAGGCACCTCGGCCTGTTTTGAGAGGTGTATGTTCCGGGGTCGCAGACCTTGGGAATACGGTAAGAGTTGTCCACTATTCCCATTGGAACAGTCGGCCAGCTGCCTCCTAAACTGGTCGAGACACAGAGAAGGGAATGCTGTGTCCCCACAGCAAACTCCTCTCCCGCTATCGGAAGGGCGTGGGACAAGTACCTAATGCCCGACCTACCTGATGCAGGTTTTTCTAGGGCTTGTCCTGCATTACTTTTAGGCGGGGGCCCTAGTTTACCCTGGGATAACTTCCTCTTCCCCGCTTTCAAATCCCGTCCTATGCTATTAAAGGGGAGTTGGCACCATGTGGATTTCCCTCATGCAGCCTGTTACCTAAAACAAAACGCTGCTTTATTTAATTTTCATTGGCTGATTAAAGGTCACACCTCTCACAAGAACTACCCGCCATCGGATTTCTAATTTAAAACAGACTATAGCGTCATGTCACGCTGTCTTTTGTATTTAAATATGTCTGATCATAGGATTCAAATTTAATTTTGAACTACACGTCACCCAAAATCTAGCACGAATGTTAAAACAATAGATAATTCTCCACAGAGTGAAGTAGAGCGAGGGAGAGGGAGAGAGGGAGGGAAGGAGAGAGAGATAGAGAGATAGAAGGTACACGCACGCATGCAATATCTCTATATCTCTGTCTCTTGAACTCAAAAGATTTAATTCCCGCCCGGAAATTAAATCAATCCATTCTGGCCTGTCTGTCTGTCTCTCTCGCACTACCATTTTCCTTTCTTTGTGATAATATTAATATTACACACGGTAGAAGTCTAAGAAAGCGGGTGAAAAATATCACCACCTCAGTGGACTGTCGTGTTCTGGATTAAAAGGATGAAAGCAATTAGCAGAAAATGAAGTTGAGGAGAATGCAGCAATAATTTAAGATGGTATGAGGAGGAAAAAGGGAAATGATGAAAATAAGGAGAACGTTGAGAAATTGAGCGTGAATCTTCTAAGAATTTAAATACATGTAGATAATTATTTGATTTAAAAATAATATACCGTTTCATAATTTGCGATTTCGAAATGAAATCAAATAGATTATGTTTCACAGAACACAACTTGGTAAATCAATGTATACTTCAAGAATTTTAAATTACTGATGCACGACTTTTATATGCTTTTGTATTTTATGGTTTATTAATCAGTTTAAACATAGCTTTAACTATAAAAGTAATTAATATTTTTTTATAAAATTATTTAATTTTGAAGACCGGGAAATATTGCGATAAACATCAATACAGACAAAGGAAGAAAATTTACATGACTTATATTTTTAACTAGCTGGGTGCCCGGCGTTGCCCGAGATGTCATTTATCCATAACCCCGATTTGACTCCAAACTAGGTATCTTTTAGTTTATTTTTATGTAACGCAACTCCACCCCTATCATTGTTGTCGGCCGCTTACATTGTTTGAATATTTCCACCCCCACCCCTATGTGTGCTTAGCTCTCGTGCCGAAAGGGGTTGAAATTTTACAAAACCCATTGGTAGATATTTTATAAACGTCATTGACCTCAACAGTTATCGACCATTTAACCTGTTATAAAAATTCTACCCCCGTGTAGCCCCGCCCCTGGGGGGGGGGGGGTTAAATGGTGAATTGAATGTCATCATTAAACTCAGCTACATGCATAAAACTGGATGTGACTCGAATCTTGATTGTATTAGCGTTATTTTTCTAATAATACGAGTCCACCCCAACCCTAAGGGTCCTCCGTTCCGATTATGTTGTAGTCAGATAACATCGGTAGAAACACTATAAATATCTTTGTGTCCCTAAAAATATTTATCCGACTCAAATATTTCTCCCCCATATCCCCGCTCCTGGGGGTGGTAAACGCTACTCACCCCGACAGTGTTTGTTTCCTGGTCGCAAAGAACACGTTTACGAAATTTGGTGAAATTTGCTCCACCAGTGTAGATTTGTATGAGGAACATACAAATATATATACAAACAAACACTCTGCTTTATTTATTAGAAGAAGAAGAAGATACTAGCTGGGTTCCCGGCGTTGCCCGGGATGTGTATATCTATAACCCCAATTTGACTCGAATCTCGGTTGTTTTTGTGTTAATTATATGAAACGCCCATCTACCCCCACCCCCTAATGGTGCTCCCCTACCATGCTGAAAGGGCTTGAAATTTTACAAACAACATCAGTAGAAATAATATCAACGTCATTGACCTCCGACAAATATTTATTCAAGGCAAATATCGACCATGTTTGAAAAATTCCACCCCCGGCCGTGGGAGGGTTAAGTGGCCAATTGAATGTCATAATTAAACTCACCGACATCCATAACCCTGGATTTGACTCCAATCTCGGGTGTATCCGCGTTATTTTCTTGTAACACCCTTCCACCCTCACCCCTAACGTTTCTCCTTTCCAATGCTGTAAGGGGATGAAATTATACTCATGTCACATCTTGTTGACCCCAAACAAATATTTATGCGACGCAAATGTCGGCTGTTTTAGCAGGTTTAAATATTTCCACCCACGTTCACCACCACTCCTGGGGGGTTGTAGACGCGTCTCACCCCGACAGTGTTTGTTTCCTGAACGTAAAGAACACGTGTACGAAATTTGGTGAATTTTGCTCCACGGGTCTAGATTTGTATAAGGAACATACAAATATATATACATACAAACAAACACTCTGCTTTATTTATTAGATTAGATTTATCAATAATCCGAAAAATAAATTTCCGGCGTATAAACCGTCAAAACTTGAGTGCCCCGGTTTACTGATTTAAAAATTGAATCAGTTACATATACTATTATTTCTTTATTAATGTTATTATAATTAATATAAATTCATAAAAAATTTATATTATGACGTATCGATCGATACCTTTTTGTATCTTCTTCAGGTATTTTACAAATTAATATAATGAACTAGCACAAGTAAACGTCTTGCTACAATCTTGTTAGAATTAAGTGAAAAGTGTGCCTCGGACCCTGTTTGAAAACCGTGTGAATTTAATAACTTGTTAATCGTTTTGTTCTAGTTTATTTGGAAAATACCTGGAAAAGGTTTCGGAACGTCGTCAGAATATTAATAAAAAATTAAATTTGTCTGTATGAGGCCATCAATTGTTTTATTAATTCAAAACAGTCGTTAAAATAAAACTTTTAATCTAAATTATAATAATTAATGCATATTTAAATTTAGACGCCGTCAATATCGTAGCTTCTGAGTGGTGCTTGGTCATTGACGTGGAAGGCTTTGCCGCAACTTCAGTTTTCGTTATTTTACGTTCGATTTTAGCAACATTCCAAGTTGCCCTAGTGAGATATAAGAAGTTTCACTTCAAAATGGAAGTCCATTCGTGAATGCGGAACATAAGAAAGACCTACATGAGAACAACGTTTGCGAAATAGTTTCGGGTTAATTGTATTCGTGGAACGTGGTTAAGGAACGACTAGGCCCGTGTTTTGGAGCGCCTTGGATGAGATTGAAAATGGGAAAAATCCAGAGTCTTTGTTCAAAGAAATATCCGTGGTAATTGATCAGTATTATTTCACTTTTATTTCCGAAAGTTTCCCTTTCTCTCTTCTCGGAGACTTTTTAAATGTCGGTTAAGTTGAAGGTGATGTCGAGGACGTAACGCCACATCAACGGGACGTAAACCATTGTTAAACACAATGAGCAAGAGCTGTTGGTGTTGGAGTAGTGGCGGGCGGCAAGGACGAGTGTTTCATCTTCTCCTCAAGCCGCTGGGTGAAACCCACCGTGGCGCAAATAAGAAACTGTGGGGAGAGGCACAGAGAAACTTGGATGACGAAAGGACAAAGACTGAGAGATTTCATCACCATGCGGGAAGAGAGATCAAACACTTTGTCTCTCTCTCTCTCTGTCTGTCTTCCCCCATTTTGCCCAATCTAGAACTGTAAAGTCATTCGAAGGGTCAGAGACAAACTTCGCGTGCGAACTACGTGCAAATTACTGTGGGGGGGGGGGGGGGTTCCTTTGTACACAGTTCCTAGGCACGCACGCAATCCGCAGTGTATAGATCTCTCTCACAAACACACGCACACGTCCTTCCATTCCACAGCTCGCCTTTCAAAACGAGGAACCACACCTCGTGACGTCACACTTACCATATTTTAATGTCAAATCGTGTGAATCACTTCCGTGGGGCAACAAATGAAAACTCATAAGAAAACCACTTAATATTGTTCAATATTAATCATATACCTTTTTTACCATCAGACAATAATAAACCACTATTACCAGTCAAAGCTCCTGAGACACAAATGGAAACTGTTTTCATTACCACGAAAATGTAAAATTGATCCTGATTTCAAAATCCGTGTTTCTAAAACTTCCAACAAAACAAGATTTTACAAACATCAGAAGAGGTTCCAGTAAATTAGGGATGAAACTTTGAGAATATTTATTCTATTATAATGTTTAAAATTTTAAATTAATAATAAATTTATAACTAAAAAGGTTGATGTTTTCATTTATTTATGAACGTCAGATAAATATAACTGTTAAAAGATTTATATGTCAATTGATCATTTATAAGCATTTTTATTAAACGAATCACCACCAATTGGTCCAGTTTCAATATTATTGATGGAGATAGAAATTATAAATCCAGATAAGTTGCAGAAATGTTGTACATCAAACTTGTATTACATTCACTTAATGTTAAAACCAAGACTGATTCTTTAAGAAATAAAGTTGCTCTTCCGAAACTTTATACCAGCGGTCAGGATTGTGCAATGGGCCGGGTGGTGGGACGACGACGACGACGACGAGGTTGTCCGCTCATGGCACGGCCACTCAAAACACAGTGCCGGTCCGTGGCACGTTACCCGTGAAAATTTAATACTGCCTACATTTCTTCGTCACATAATATTACGTTCCTCGGCGCTGTGACATATTTTCCTTGATTCACCCCACCTCGATCTTCAGCAGTGTCGACTACGGCTCCCGTGACTCCACGTTTAGAGGATCAATCCTACATCCCTGCTGATGACGTCACGGAACTACCGACGAAGATCAACCAACAGATTGTTAGCATTAAGTGAAAAGTGTGCCTCGGACCCTTTTTTAAAACTGTGTGAATTTAACAACTTGTTAGTCGTTTAGTTGTGCTAGTTTATTTGGAAAATACCTGAAAAGGATACCAAAAGGTTTCGAAACGGCCTCAGAATATTAATAAGAACTTGACGAGTTGATAAGAAATTGGAAATAATTCAAACGCCCTCTGACGATGTCGTTGTGCACGAACCGGCAATTTTTTCTTAGGCACTGACTGTGACGTCACCCATTGCTTTCAATTTTTTTTTTTCGTATTTGACTCTCTGACGTCATCATGTCATTTGTCCCATGTATTATAGTAAGAAGTCTCAAAAAATTATTTTTCATCATTTAAAAATATTTAATTTAGGTTTCATCGTTTCCATTATTTTTCTAAGTAAAAGTTTCCTTTTTACTAACAGTGGGGATGATATAAAAGTATAATATTTTTAATTTCTATTGTCCAGTTACCAGCCGTTGCTAAATGAGGCCATCAAATTTCCTCTTTGCAATGTAATACAAATTTTGTGACAGTCGCACTGTTCCGCCTCTTTCCCAGGGGGGATAATTCCATAAAAGACCTGTCTCTTTGTGACGTCACGTCACGGCTACATGAATATCGTTTCAATTTATCGGATCAAATTTTGCGAAACGCAGCTGCCGCAGTCCCCCGGATGACGTCGCAGAAATTTGATTTTTTTTTAAAACAATATTTTCGTATTAAGGTAATTATTGGACGTTTTTCGACTACCCTGCGCAAGCACAGGTGACGTGCCTGTGTGCGAGGGAGATTAGGTGTTTCAGGGAGAGCCATTTACACCGGGGTAATTGGTGAACACGAGTCGCTGCTAACAGAGTAATTAGTTCCTGTGTGGTGCAAGTGTCAACATTATTACGCAGGTGAGCCAATAACAAACAACGAGAGAGCGTGGCGTGGCGTGTGAGAGAAAGCACGTGGTGGTGACTTTGAAATGTGCGACGTGTTTCAGAGTTCGCGTTGGTTCGTTCACTCTCCCTGTGGCCTCGTCGCCGCGTCTGGGTGTTAACCAGGAGTGTTGTTAGAGCTTCACAAGCGCGTCACGTCACTACATAACTGGACAATTGGACGGACGACTGTTTAGAGAGCGAGCTTGAGAGAGATTACCTGCGCCGTGACGTCATCGCCGTGGCAGAGCAGAACGAAACTGATCTCTGGAACTGTGCAGTTCGATGACGTGACGGCTCTGTCAGTATCCAATATAAATGTGAGGTATCAACTGGTCCAAGACGGAGGATAGTCTTCTGTATATTGTTTAAAAATGGTTCGAAACTGAGGGATATTCTAAAAGTAATTAATATGGAGTGTGGGCTGATTTATCTGTTATAAAGGCTGAAAAGAGTGCAGAATACGTCTCAGTCTCGGGGAAACTAATGGGAAAGTTTGGAGACTAGAACGTGGGGGATTTATAGCCCACGTTCAGCGACTTTTATGAGACATTTAGGGAGATTAATAAATGTCTGTCGTTCATTTTACAATTTATATTTGAATTCACAACTAAAATAATGAGCTTTTTAATTTTTTATTCATCAGTGAAAGGATTTATACTGTTGTTGTTCAAATAATTTTGATGGCAATGAATTTCAGTTCACAATGGCCGAAAGCTTCTGTGAACTAAAGATTCTAATGATTATTGGTTTTTTTGGGGGTGTAGACAGGCTATGTATAGGGTAATCCACATAGTGGCAACTCCCCTCTTATAGCACACGAAAGGGATTTGAAAGGGGGGATGCGGAAGGGTAGAGGAAGGTAGCCAAGGGTTAACTAGGGCCCCCGGGCTATAGTTTAAGGATCCTACCCGGCATTCGTCTAAAAGTAATGCAGGACAAACCCTATAAAAACCTGCATCAGGTAGGTCGGGCATTTGGTACTTGTCCCACGCCCTTCCGATGGCGGCAGAGGGGTTTGCTGTGGGGTCGCAGCTTACCCCTCGCCATGCTTTGGCCAGTTTAGGAGGCAGCTGGCCGACTATTCCAATAGGAGTAGCGGACAACTCTTACCGTATGCCCAAGGTATGCGAGCCCGGAACATACAACTCTCAGAACAGGCCGAGGTGCCACGGCTTGTGGGAACCTTAGTTCAAAACCGGAGAGCCGCCTTCGTATCTTTTTTTTTTAGGGCAACAGGCTACATGAGGGTGATCCACATTGGGCAACTCCCCTTTAATAGCATAGGAAGAGGCTTGAAAGGGGGGATGCGGGAGGGTAGAGGAAGGTAGCCAAGGGTTACTAGGGCCCCCGAGCTATATTTTAAGGATCCTACCCGGAATTCGCCTAAAGAAATGCAGGGAAAACCCTAGAAAAACCTGCATCAGGTAGGTCGGGCATTGGGTACTTGTCCCACGCCCTTCCGATAGCGGGAGAGGAGTGTGCTGTGGGGACGAAGCATTCGCTTCTCCGTGCCTCGACCAGATAAGGAGGCAGCTGGCCGACTATTCCAATGGGAATAGCGAACAACTCTTACCGTATCTTGACGGTTGCCATTAATATAGTCTTTGTTCTTCTTCTCGTCTGCTGTTGTTTCACGGCTCTAGCTATATGCGCTTCTAAAATTCTTCTAATTTTTTCTCCATGAAATAAGCTGCAATTACTTACTCCGTTGTCAAAATTTAATTTTAATTTTCACTAAAGTCTTCGTCTCTGCCGTAACTAAACAGCTCAATGTCTGTTATTCCCGTGATATTTTTTTAATTAACTGTGAATTATCAACTTCCCTTTTTTTCTGGCCCGCAGCAATCGAGCTGAATGATATAATGCTCCTTCCGAGACTTCAGTATATAATCTATATATATAAAATGAATTACTGTTCGTTAGTCTCACTAAAACTCGAGAACGGCTGAACGGATTTATCTTATCTTAGTCTTGAAATGTTCGTGGAGGTCTAGGGAAGGTTTAAAAGGCGAGAAAACATCGAATAATTTCCGGGAAAACCCTAAAAACAGCCCTTTTCTATTTCCCATACAAACGTTTTCTAAATAAAATACAAATCTACACCAGTCGAGCAATTTTCACCAAATTTCGTACACGTGTTCTTTGCGACCAGGAAACAAACACTGTCGGGGTGAGACGCGTCTTCCACCCCCAGAAGCGGGGGTGGAAATATTTGAACATGCTAAAACAGCCGATATTTGAGTCGGATAAATATTTTTAGGGGTCAAAGATATTGATAGTGTTTCTACCAATGTTATCTGAATACAATTTTCATCCCCTACGCCCTGTGAAAAGGACACCCTTCGGGTTTGGGGTTGAGATGCTTTACAGTAAAATAACGCGAATACAACCGAGATTGGAGTCAAATCAAAGGTTATGGAAGTCACTGTTTAGTTTCGACATTCAAATTGGCATTTACCCCTCAGATGCAGGGGTAGCGGGGTGCAAATTTTGGAACATGCAAACACGGCAGATATTTTCGTTGAAGAAATATTTTTCAGAGTTAATTATAATGATTAGGGTTCGAGTAGCGTTACATAAAAATTATGCAAAAGCAGCCGAAATTGGAGTCATATCGGGGGTTATAGATAAGTGACATCTCGGGCAACGCCGGGCACCCAGCTAGTACTCTATAATAATTGTCTCAGTCCACCTCTTTCAATACAGTAATTTATTTTAGCTACTTCATGTATTTTTTTCTCAGTGTCGTTGCCATTTTAAAAAATACTAAAATTAATAAGGAGAATTTAATTAAAGTCAAGAACGTTCTTTTACTTAATTCATATCTCCTTAAGTACATTAAGGTCAGATAAAAAATATCAAATATAACAGTAGATTAAAAATGATAACATAAATGTAGTTTGTACTGCGTATTTATTTTATTTTAATTAAATGATTAAATTTTTTTTAAGATTTACTCTGATAAAAATTATAAAACCATAAATTAAGGCTCACGCGTTACAGTAAATAGTAATGTTCAAAATTATTCTGTTTTGTGAAAACATATTTTGGTGAAATGTATAAATTTAGGATGCAGAAACGAGCTACTTCTCGAGATTTAATATAGAATTAAATACTTTTTCGGGTTTGTATAAATAAGCATACGGGCAACGCCGGGCACCCAGCTAGTACTTGATAAGAAAGATTTAGAAAAAGTTTACTGATGGTTATCCACATTATGGCTTGTCCAATTCAATAGTGCAAGAAGCAAGGTGGGGAAGGAGGTAGCCAAGGCGTTAATTAGGGCCCCATGGATATAGTTTAAGGATCATACCCGGCATACACGGTAATGTGAAGCAGGAAAAAAACTCTAGGAGAACTGGACTGAGTGAAATTCGATATATCGTATCATATAAAACGGCTATCAATATAAAAATTGAAAGAAACAGTTTGAACAAAATTTATAACTCTTTGGTTTTGTAATATTTAATTTATAAATAGTTTTAAAATTAAATTCTAAATTGTTTCCATTGTAAACTGCATTCAAGAATGTAACTTACTTTTTTACTGGTTGTTCTCGTTTTAAATTGTGTATTTCGGCCACGGCAGTCAAGGGCTATCAAAATGTCCACCTAAATTTATATCCATGCTTTTTTACCAAATTTGTCTTAAAAAATTTATTATAATCATTGTAATTGTTTGGTTTGGTTTTGTAGTATTAAACTTCAACCTGAAGAGGTCGCAAAGTTAGCGACGAAGCGTAGTTTAAATTTACATAAATAAATATGTGTTTCTTCTGACTTCAAATTGACTGTTGTTTATTTATGTTGTAATAATTATACTCAGTGGAACAGAGTCAAGTCCAAAATACTTGAGCCAAAATTTTGAGTCGCAGTCCGTTAACATCCATTATTGCATTTAAGCCTTTTTTCTAATGAATTCCATAAATCACTACTATATTATGTTAAAACCAAGACTGATTCTTTAAGAAATAAAGTGGCTCTTCCGAAACTTTATACCTGCTCGCTCAGCGGTCAGGATTGTGTAATGGGCCGGGTGGGACGACGACGACGACGAGGGGGAGGTTGTCCGCTCATGGCACGGCCGCTCAAAACACGGCGCCGGTCCGTGGCATGTTACCATCACTGTCGCTAATATTGTTACCAATGATAAAACTCCTTTGCGCAGAGTGTTGAATATTGATGAAGTCTACGTAATAATTTTGTGCATATGGCAAGTCTTGTTCAATTCTAATTACACCAACATTCATTGAGTAACGCAATTTGGCGCTGTTGGCTATATTCTGAATTACTTCGTTTATGTTCTTATCTTTTAGCTTTAAAGTAATATTACCTGATATTTTGGGATCTATGTCCAAGTTAACGTCAGAAAGTTTTCCTATCTCAATCAGTAAATCCTTTACTGGTACTTTTTCATCAACATTAATCGAAAGAAACTGATTACTGATTGTAATCCTACAGCTTCATCGAGTTTTTTATTATAAAATTCTAAATATTACGGCGGTCTTACAAAATAGAAGCTTTCGATGAAATAATTGGAAGTTTTTGAATGGCGTGAGTAGTACCAACCAAACCCTGACGGTTTGGTGAGAAATAATTTGCATTGTAAGAACATCAAGCGGTAAGGGAGAAGAGCCTCAGAATTATCAATAACAAAGCAAGTAAGAATTAGAAAAGCAAGGTGCCACGGAAAAGATGCGGCTGACTGAAAACACGGACCTTTATCTTTGGAATTACATCAACAGTGGGAGGAAGAGGTAAAGTGTAGCCCAAAAAGAAAGAGAGAAAGTAGAGAACATCTCCACGTCGTCAGGCATTGTATAGTAACTTCAAAGGCGAAATACCAAATTTTGAAATATGAATTTAAAAGTAGAATGTAATAAGGAAATAAGTTTTCCTTGTAGTTGTT
The DNA here is from genome assembly GCA_037074705.1 of Zhengitettix transpicula. NCBI lineage: Eukaryota > Metazoa > Arthropoda > Insecta > Orthoptera > Tetrigidae > Zhengitettix > Zhengitettix transpicula. Next base: position 75,046,128 of record CM073593.1, read on the forward strand.
GCAAGACCGAATAAATAATAATAAATTAGTGATGAAGAGAAATAGTTCGACGTCTTCACTGTTTCACTGTCGTGGATTCCAGTCTATGAATTTATTTAATGTCTGCATGATCAACAATAGAACGACGTTGGAAATGGCCACGGAGGAAATGTATTCAACATGAAACAATTCGATTAATGCTATTTAAATCCTTTGCGGTCTGGTTTTAGTGCCACTCCTTCCACGAAGTTGATTCACACTCGAGTCCGTCTCGTCTAGCTGCTATAAAGCTTTTTGATTTGCGACGGCGTCGCGACGCCTGCCTCGACGTCTGTGCGCGTGGGCAGAGCGGCTCCACTTAATTTGCGACACTCTGCGATGCCAAGGAGGTTCCGCCCACTTAAACTCTGCTCCTGCTCCTTTAACCCCCTTTCGTCCGTGATCCCCCGCCAGACAGCCTGCAGAAGAAGAAAAAACAAAATTTGACACGGTTTCTCGACAGATCTTATGATGTCTGTCCTTCAGGGGCCGAGTGTCTGTCCCTATCTGGAGGAGACATGGTGATGAGAGAAGTGCTTGGACGCGGACCCGGAAGTGCGGCGACCTTGCACGTGCTCCTGCAGACCAATTCGCACCTCAACACCGAGCGGTTTACTGCTGGTAAACAGGAAGACTTTGGCCCAAGGTGGACGACCTCAGCGCGCCGGATTCCTCGTGCTGTCCCTTTCTTCCTGTTTATATAAGGAATAATACTGCGAGAAAGACACGGAACTGACGCCGCGTGCAGAGACCGCGGGACCAATCAGGATTAAACAGTCATACTTATTAATCTCTCTCACAGTCCAGTTCTCCTAGAGTTTTTCCTGCTTCACATTAACGTGTATGCCGGGTAGGATCCTTAAACTATATCAATGGGGCCCTAATTAACGCCTTGGCTACTTTCTTCCCCACCTTGTTTCCTGCACCATTAAATTGGAGAAGCCATAATGTGGATAACCATCAGTAAACTTTTTCTAGAGTATTGCAGGATATAATTGTCCCTCAGTCTTCACACATTACGTAAAATTAAATTGATGAAATTGTGAAATAGATTCACAGTGTAAACAAATGGTCGCCATACGACACAAAAATTAACTTGCGTTTTCTGCAAGGATCGTAAAGTATTCGTATTGTTTTTATCATTATCATTCGATGGAGTGTTGCTGGATAATATTATACTATTTATTCATTGAAAATATTTCTGCATTTTTTGAATTACGGAAAAAGGAACTATTTCCTTTGTTCGTCGCGTAGTAACGTCTCCCTCTCGCATGACGTCACGTTCTCTTGACGCGCAGTAATTAAACAAAAAATTGTCACGTTTCAATTATAATTGTTTCCACATTTATGCTAGGGGTTTCTCACCCCCGAGACTCTCGAGTTTTGAATAATATGTGTACCAATTTTTTTTCCAATATGTCCACGCGTTTAAATTTGTATAGAAATTAATGTAAATACATACATACAAATATACATCCTTTTTTTATTAAAAAAGGAACTATTTCCTTTGTTCGTCTCGTAGTAACGTCTCTCTCTCGCATGACATCACGTTCTCTTGACGCGCAGTAATTAAACAAAAAATTGTCACGTTTCAATTATAATTGTTTCCACATTTATGCTAGGGGTTTCTCACCCCCCACAGTACCGTCTCTCGATTTTTGAAGAATATGTGTACATATTTTTTTTGCAATATTTCCACGCGATTAAATTTGTATAGAAATTAATGTAAATACATACATACAAATATACATCCTTTTTTATTAGAAAAGGAACTATTTCCTTTGTTCGTCGCGTAGTAACGTCTCCCTCTCGCATGACGTCACGTTCTCTTGACGCGCAGTAATGTAACAAAAAATTGTCACGTTTCAATTATAATTGTTTCCACATTTACGCTAGGGGTTTCTCACCCCCCACAATACCATCTCTCGATTTTTGAAAAATATGTGTACCAAATTTGTTTTTCCAATATGTCCACGCGTTTAAATTTGTATAGAAATTAATGTAAATACATACATACAAATATACATCCTTTTTTATTATATAGATAGCATACAGATGCAATAATCTATACTGAATTGAAAACAAACAATTTATTATTTTTTATCCTTTATATATATTTCGTATATCTTGAAAGAAAATGTAAGAATAATATTGCATAAAACATCGAATACTGTTGAATAAATAAGACTTCTCCCAGAATACCGTAAATGTTTTCTCGGATACTACCAAAATAATATTTATCAATGACGACATAATATTTCATTTCCGTCGTCTGTAATTGATACTAAGAAATTTTCATTTATTTTTCCCCTCAGCGTGTTTCTGCCTGACAACACGACCCGCACTTGTTACTATGGCTCCAAGGTCTCCCTAATCTACATTTAAAATTTGTTGACGGCTTTCGGGTTTTACAGCTGTCTGTGCCAATTCTGGTTTCTGCGGTGTGATGACGACGCTGCTCGTATCGTCGATAGCCTCGTCCTGACTCTTCATCGCGCGGGATTTCGTGAATTTATTTTAGAAGCAGTTAATATCTTTATAGACAACTGAAAAAGTGTCGAACACATAAAGGGAAACGTGTAGTGTATTTTAATTTACATTATTATCAAGTCTGTAATTTTATACACGAGGCCGTACAGTTGACGTTCCATATTGTTACTTTATACGTCATCGCCTACTTCACAGAGCCTTTTTGTGGAAGGATTAGTCAAGTGTTTGTTTCTCTACGATCCTGAGAGAGCCGGGCTTCCCCTCACTCTCTCTTGTTAGTTTATTTCCGACTAAGGAGAAACAGTCTTATTGATTTCCCCTCTTTATAACCTTTCAGTGGAGCACGTCCTCGCCTTTCCCCCTGAATGTTAATTGCCGATTTCCTCGCGCCTTTCTCCCTTTATTACTTCTCGTATTACCGTCGCCGTGATCGTTAATATTTCGTTTCCGATAAAAGTGAGCTCGGGAGGGTCTCATCGCAAATTATTGGATAATTCCTTCTCTGGACTACAAACGACCTTATTTTTCCACGACGTCACTCTGTACAATTTAGCCCGGTACAGTGAAAATAAACAACCCCCACCCCACTATTGCTGAAAATCTGAGGGAATCTAAATCATTAAAATATATATATTGTAATAATCAAATAAATAGGTCGTTTAATTTATTTTTAATTAAATGAATTTAACTCACGTGAAGCGCCAAAATGTAATAATCAAATGGAAGGCGTTATTTAAATGAAATAATCAACAAGAATTTAAAACATATAATTATTTATTTTCACTTTGTTTCTTTAACTCACAAACAATTACAATTTAAAATTTTAGATCTCAGGGTCTCTACTGGGTTTGATAATGGACACAACAAGTTGTTTTTTTAAAAAAACTAATTAGCACACAGTTTATATAATTCACCCAGACAATATGTCGATAGGAAGAAATTAAAAGAAAATAAATTAACTCTGACAATTAAAATAGAACGAAATCTGACTTCTATCCTTTAATTACGTTTACATAAATCATTATTTTGTATTTTGTTACTTACATCTGCCCAGCTGGTTCCAGCATTCTTTTTGTTTTCTGGAGTACACTATTGCAAAAATTTTTTTACACTGATTCTAATATCGGCTCCTAGATTTTATACTCTTGAAGTCAACCTTGATTGGATACCAGGAACGCGGATGATCCTCCCTTTTGTCAGCTATCTGATGACTGCTTCCCTTATATGAATTCTGCTTGTCTTATATGAATTCTGTGATTTTTAGATTTGCTAGTCTTTTACCGCCTGGAACTTAAACTGCAACTTTACTTTTCCTGGCTGGTCATTCGTTCCGGCCCCCGAAATGTATACGCCATTTTTGACTTTCCAACAAAGTAACAGAGCTCGGCTCCATTGTCGCTTCGGTAGCTCCTGCCACTACAATTAAATTTTATGTCCAAACAATTAATGTCCTAATTAATTGGCATTACAATATATATATTTATATTGTGTTGACCACCAATGTGTATTATGAAAGAATTTTTTTTGTAATTTCTTTAAAATTTGTTTTGTCAGAGTAATATTATGGCCCAGGTATTGCTGGAAAATGTCAGCGTTGCATAAGAATATGGAGTTTTCAGACGTTTTATTGTCGGAGGCGTTTTGAGGTGAAAAAGCTTTGACGAGAGTTGAGTACAGTCTGCATTCGGCGACAGAAATTGAAGCAGGAAAGTTGAGTTTGCGATAAGAACTAGGACAGTAAAGTACAGTTTGCAATGGGAATCGGACAGTAGTGGTCGTGTTCAGTCTGTGACAGAAAAGTTGCGTCCGAGTTTTAGGAGGAGAGAAATCGTCAAGGGAGAGGTGGACGAAATTTGGAGAAGTAGAGGATTTATTGTAGGTTGTAAAAATTAAAAGGCGACGAAAGCAAAGACAGCTATTAAAATTATTGGAGAGAAAAATTGTACGAGTTACGTGTGAATTGTAAACAACGTAGTACTGGACTTCATTATCAGTGGGAATGTGGAAATTTGGTTTCTTGTGCTGACGTAGATTGTGAAGAGTGAAATACCGTGGCCTGTTAAGTAAAATCTATTTCAATTATTGGTGAAGTGAATAAGTGGTGTTTTATGAGAGCCGCTCTGATGATTTGGCATATACGAAATTTCAATTATAAATCTAGTATAGAATAGCATACCGTCAATTTCCTTTTTGTTTCTTCAAATTTCTTCAGAGTTTTATAGATTTTTCCTATGTTCAATTTCTCTTGCAAATTTAATTCATTATTTTGTAAAATATATATTTTTTAATTCGGTTATAATTTCGGGTGTTTGCAACTGTTAGATAAGCGGTCCTGAAGATTTTAAGAATAAACAATAAAGCTGCGGCATATATGTAAAAGTTTTGTACAAAATATAACTAAATATAAATTTGTAATAAAAGTTTTGTATTTAAAATTTAATTGTTTAAATTATTTTATTAATCTTTAATTTGCTTATCACATTATTTGACCTTATTAAGAATACTACAATATATATTGTAATAACTTGTTAAGAAGGACATAAATTTTGTTTTTATTTCATCAGATCTGTTTACCAACTCAGACTGGGGATTATTGAGTGGTTTGTATATAAAAAATATAAAAATAAAATGATGAATAAGCGGCTGTTAGAGAATGGGAGGACTATAGGACGTTTAGCGGCTCTTAGAGTAATGGTTTTGACAGACATCGAGACGAAACCCTAAAGGCATAATGACAGAAGTTTTGTGAACACACAATTATATTAAAAGGAAATGTTTATTTTAATTGTATTGAGGAGCTCTCGGAGCGTGAGAAAGCCAACAGCTGTTGTTTGTTTGGCAAACGTGGAAACTCAAAAACTGTGAAAAAAGGGAATATTCTGGAGAGGGGGAAGCAGATAAAAGTTAGTTGGACTGGAGACCTCAAGGGAGGTGGACGTGGAGTCGGGTGCCAGAGCGCCAGCAGTAATAAATTCTGTAAATTGTTAAATAGGGGTAATGAGTCAGATTTTGTTTTTCATTTTATTTAATTGCATTGTTCAAATTGTAAATTTTAGTGTTCCCGTTCCTTATCAACCCAGTAAAGACCCTGGGGTACAGAGTCTGATTTATAAAAATGTAACTGGATTATTAGTGTAATTTAATTGTTGAGGTAAAAGGATATAAATAAAATATATACAGAGATTTCTTAAGTTGTATTCTAGATTAATAAAATTGTTTTTTTTATCAAATTTATAACTTGTTAAATTTAAATTCCTATAACAATAATTATCGACAAGAGGGATATTACAATATATATATATATATATATATATATATATATATATATAAACATTTAAACAAAATATACATTGGCATAATACATTAACACATACATATATACATACTAAGTAATTTAAGAAAATATGCAAAGAAATCAACATTGAAAATTATTAAATGATATGCTTTGTAGATATTTACATAAATTCTTTTTCAGTTCTTCACCAGTAATATATAATATATAGAACAGAACCTGACTTGAACAAACCTCTATTGGTAGTTGGGCTTCTTCTGTGGATATCCAAACATCGACGGGTATTATAACTATGGATTTCTGTATTGGTTGCAATGTGATCTTGTTTTCCTAACTAATCTATAGTGATTCATATAGTATTGTAGATACATACATTAGGAAGACTCATTTCGAAGAAAATGGAGAAAGCGTCGTCGCTTATGACGGACGTATCTAAGGAGTTCGCGAACTTTATTGCAACAGAGTGCGATTCTCTTTGTCTAGCCCCTACGTCCCCTATGTGCGTACCTACAAGGTTTTACGGCACGAAAAATTCCTTTGTTTGTAACACAGGCGATAACGTAGTTAGCGGAATTGATTACGTCGTACTTGCAGGCGTCACTCATGTTACAATTCCTGGAAGATGTCCCGGTTCCAGCCCAGGTGATAAGGGAAGAGTGACTCAGTTGTCAAAAGAGTCATTATCAGGAAACGTCTCTCAAATACCAGAAAGTGATTGTTTCCGCGGAACAAGTGAGAGGAGCGAAGGAAGGAAGGTGGCCCTGGGTTCTAGCGCAGTCGAGCACCACGTCCGGTGTTAAGGTATTCCGCGTTGCCGCAGTTGGCAGCCCTGTGGCGGAACAATGCCCCTGCAGTTTCGACCTTGTCGTTCTTCTCGGCCTTGTCGTGCTTGTTGTTTTCAGGAAAAGAGAGAGAAAGGAGCTGCGCGTGTGTTTGTTTAGAAACAGACAAAATAGAAAAAATGGGAATGTTAAAAGGTGCGCGAATGCACAACCGCTGTATCCGGGAAGGAGTTAATGAGCTTACGTGGAATTGCGCTCCACGAAAACAAATACAACGTATTATGGTAGAAAAGGAGCAACGAATTATTTTTGGGTCAACAGAATTTTTCGTAAAAAATAATAATAATTCCAAATGAAATTATAGTAGGCCCTTTTGCCGCTCAACATAATGAAGAAAACTTGTAAAGGGCAAAAGCTAAGTGTGTGTGTGTGTGTGTGGAAATAAATGCTATTATTTGCAGTCCTTTCATTAACATTAATCAATGTTATTATCCCTATTTTTTATTTTTAGTCGCATTAACTGCTAAGGTCATTAGCGACTGTCGGAGTTATTTGGTATAGAAATGCACACTCACAACATCCATGCCCTCGTCGGGATGCGAACCCGTGTCCTCTATTTTCTTTGTTACACTCCTCTTTGTGTATTGTTGTTAGTTTTCGTTTCACTCATGATGCTTTGGTTTTTATCAAAATTTTATATTTGTAGAGCAATTTCCTGTACATGGCTTAGAGGTCGAGGATAAGAAATGGACGGGAATAAAGGAAAAAATGGCGAAGAAAGAAAACGAATAATGGTTTAGTAGAACTTGTAAATTTCTGGACAGGAATAATATTGAAATCAAAAAAATTACGTCTGAATAAAAATTAATAATAAAAAATATAGACACATACAGAAAAAATAGATGAAATTTTTTTACGTCTGATTGAAAATAATGAATACGAAAGACAGTCAATACAGACAAAAAATGGTAATATAAATACCACACATCGTTTTTGGGATCCTTGTCCCTTTCGTCAGTGTCGTCGCTTTTTGTAAGGGTTGACCTTCGGGAATTTTGGACAGGTCAAATCCCCTGAGGCAGGGTTCTCCAATAATCCGCCGCCTTTGTCTGAAGACACGGTTTCTCCTCGACACCCCGTCGCCACCTCGGCGCCAAATTTTATGGCTGTAATTCCCAGCAAGCCACAGCTCGGCTCTGGGTACACAGGCGTTTTTTTATGAAAATATTAAAAAATTAATATTGAATGACGACAGGTACAATTTCAGAAATGCTTCTCATTAAATCAAACATCACAGGTATTAAAGTACAAACAAACACAATGAAACTCAATAATTGCTATAATCCCTTATTATTACGCTAAACATTCTTCTTTCCCATTGTCGTTGAGTTTTCGTAGCTTTTGAGTTTTGTCAACTGACGAGTGCAGTTGTGTCGCTCTAGGTTCTTATTTGCACCTGACGAAAGGGACGAGGATCCCAGAAACGCTGTTTGGTATTTATATTACCATTTTTTGTCTGTGTTTTCTTATTCAGAAAAATAAGTGATAATATAAATACCACACAACGTTTCTGGGATCCTTGTTCCTTCAGGTGCTAAGAAGAACCTAGAGCGACACAACTGCACTCGGTCGTTTTCGGTCTGAAGTTTTTGAGGATCCCAGAAACGTTGTGTGGTACTTATATTATCACTTATATTGTCGGTATTTGGTTTTCTTATTATTACAAGGAATAATATTAACAGTTGAGTAATTTAATTTCTGTCTATCCGAAAAAACACTTTAATTTATTGCCTTACTTATCTTTAATTTTAATTTGACCAAGATGATGGTCTTCAGTGGGAAGAACGTGCATCTTAATGTTAAATAATTTCAGAAGAGACGGATTAAACGACTGAACGGCCAAAATAAAGTAATGAGGGAAGAAAGGACATTTACTGTAGGAGAAACAAATTTCGTAACTCTGTATGAATAAATGTACTATAATATTGTACTAATCTAACGGGAACTTTTTAATTTGCCCCACGTTGTGGTAGCCAAAATGTAATAATTAAATATGATGGGCTTTTAAATGAAAAATTATAGACTTTAAAACAAACAAAATTTATTAAAGATTACCAATTATACAATTTAATATTATAAAAAGCATCTCATTCTCTCATGGGTCTTTACTGGGTTTGATAACGGACAGAACACTTAACTTAATCAAAGAACCCAACATTTATCTTTAAATTAAACAGAAATATTTAATCGTCTATACATAGACGAAATTAATGATCGACGAACTTACTCTGCAAGATTGATTCTAAATTTAGAGTTTATTTTATTAACACAAAAGAAAAGAACGATATCCGACTTTATCTTTTAATTCCGTTTACACATATTAATACCATGAAATTTCAACTTACGATTACTCAGGACAATTTGGCTCGTTCATTACACACACACTTTATAGACTGGACGCTTAAACACTGACTCTAACACACACTGTTGGTTCGACGATAGCTGGTTCTCCGTTCGTGAAGGACATCTCACTTGCTCGTGGTGAAAACTACTCGACGCTGGATGCAGTGTCCTGGTCTCCTACCATCGAAGACAGTGGTCTAATTTTGATATTACAACAGATTAGCCCTCAGCATACAAAAATGTTTATCGTTGAATATTTTGCTATTTCTCTCGCAGGCTGCAAAATTTCTCCAGTCTCGGTGCTCGCCGTACGCCTCCACAACTCTCACTCCAACACTCAACTAACTTTTTCAAAAGCCGCTCTCGCTTAAATATCACAGTCCCTTCCTTTTTCCTTTGTTCCAAAACTACGTCGCAACTGCCCGATGACAGTTTCCTCCATTATCCCGAGATTTACATTCTGCAGCTGCAGTTCCTTAGTTAGCAAATATCTAGCCACTCTGTCTTGTCCCAAAGCCGACAATCGAGACAGGTCTAATTTGTCTTTGCCCCCTCAATTACTTTGGACTTGTCTTCCCACCCCCGCACGCACGTGCGCTGTTCTAAATTCTCCAGACCGCCCAAACTGCATCCTCAACCCTAAGTAAACAAGTGAACTGTCCAGGCCATTAATCAGAAACAATGCCTGCCTCAACAGATTTATCTTGCGACAGACCACCCGCATGTGCCTTGCCCTGACTCCTCAATACCGATCCTAAGTACACAACATTACAACTTCCTCTGACGGCCAAGGCCATTAATCTGAAACAATGCCTTTCCTTCAAGGCATTACAATATGTTTTACTGTGAGTTTTTATTTTTTTGTAGATGGTTAATTTTCTTCTTTATTTTCTGTGTGTTTCAGGTGAGAGTCGCTGCAGTTGCTCTTCTTCTAGTTCCCAAAATTTCAATGTCCGGTTTGAGGTAACGTACATTGCGAGAGTCTTAGTGAGATTTTCTTGGCAGAACAATTTTTTTTTTCTTAAAGCTTGAATTGTGACCATCAATGTGTTTACTTCTTGTATAAAATTTCATATTTTCACTGGCTGTCAATTATAATCATTACACGGATAAATCGTTTATTTCCATCGAGATCGGAGAAGAAAAATCACAAACCGAATGATGGAAAAGAAGCCCCAAATTTTTAAAACCACACACGTATATATATATGATACCCTTGGTTAATATCCGAAGGTCGCTCTGTGTTTTTCTCTGCAAACAAAACGCGAATCCTCCGCGACAGATTACTGAAGGTGACATTGCTGTATTTTACTCCCAAGACGAAAGCCCGGAGCAAATCTCTGTCTTTGTTATTCTCTGCCTCTCTTCCCCCCCCCCCCCCCTCCTCTCCTTTTTATGACTATTTAATTAGCGAGACACACAGTTGCTAGTAGCTTGTGTAATCGTCTTAGTTATTTTCTCTCACTCTGTTCCGCACTTAAAAAGGATCTCTGCGTGTCTCTGCAAGAATGGCAAAGTAAAGCAGCATCAACAATGACAGTGGCGTCATCGACGTGACTTAACAATAGAAATCGTATCCTTTTCTATAATTTACTCCATGACCTGACTGTTCCCTCCCTCTAAGCCACCGTCTCCCAATCCCACTTTCTCCCTTTTACAAACTTTGAATCCACAAGATGGAAGACCCTACAACAGTATCTGTGAATCACGCCCAGAAAAATCTATTAAGTTTGAAACCAATGTTATTGAAGTACTTTAGAGTAAAAATCGTCTAAACACGAATAAGGAGTTACATTTTTATATTTTGAATGTTTCTATTATTATTATATTTTCTTTTTATAGGAAAAGTGGTCAAATACCCGTATTATTTTTTTTTTAAAAAAAACTACGATCTGAGAAATAAAAATCTATTAAGAAACTAACAAAATTAACAACTACATTTGGTCTTTATTTTTTGGCCCTTAATAAAAAGTAATTCACCTAAATATACAACACAAAAGTAACGACCGTAGAATAGAGGGAAAATCAAAGGTACTTTAAAGTAGGTTCTTAATTATTATAAGGAAGTTGGTGATTAGCAATTTATTATTTAAAAATGTATTGTAATATACACAAAATGATACCCACGCTGTGGTAGCCATTTGTAATATACAAATTAATGGCGGGCTTTTTTAAATGAAAGATTAATAAACTTTACAAACAATATTTTTATTGTGGCAATAACTCAAATAATTACAAATTTATAATATTGAATTTCTCAGGGTCTTCACTGGGTTTGATAATGGACAAATCAATAATATTTATAATCTTATCATCAACAAATTACAATTAAAAGAAAAAGGAATTTATTCGTCAATTAAACTGGAACGAAATTAAAAGTAAAAAGATTTGACTCTGATTAACAATTTTAATCAAAAAGAGAACGAAATCTGACGGCTATCTTTCAATTACGTTTACATAATTAATTGGTTTTTTAAATTGTTACTCACGTCTGCCCAGCATTCCAGCGTACCTTTAATTTTCGAAAACACTATTGCGGGTTTTACACTGCTTCTTTTAAACTCACAGATTCTAAACCAAATTTTTAAGCCAAAATTTTATATGTCGTCAGGAACTCGGATGATCCTCCCTTCGTCATCTATCGGTTGACCCTAGGTGACTTCTGCGATTTGTCGATTGGGTAGTCTTTATTGTTCCGGACTTAAACCGAAACTTTTGCTATTTATGGGCGGCTGTGGACACAAAAACTGCTTTTTCATAGCAGGTTCCGACGTTATACTTTTATGAATGTTTTACTTTGTCCTGCTAATTGCCAACCTTGTTGAATTCTCCTTCCAAAAACTGTTATACCTCGACGAGGTCTTTCTGTGAACTCTCCTTCACCAAACCTTCCTGCAAACTGAAACTCTCGTCCTGCAATTTGAGCGCGCATACGCCATTTTGATGGACCTTCCGACAAAGGAACAGAGCCAGGTTTTCTATTGTTATTTCAAAAGCTCCTGCCGCTACAAAGGATTTGTCAAACAATTTAGATTTTCAATTTCACAATTAATGTCTTCATTAATTGGCATTACGGTATATAAACACATTATGTGTTTGTCCAGTGTCACATAGAGGCCTCGGAAAAGAAGCCAAGAATTATTTTTCTCGAAAACAGTCTAAAACATGGTTTATAGTTTTCCCCTTTTTTATTCAGCAAATCAAGGTGCTTAAAATGAAGCTCACTTTTCGACCGTTAATTTGTTGTTGCTTCACCTCACATTTCAATTATAATTTTGTTGAATTTCTAATAATTCTTCCCTAGTGGTTACATAAATCGTAATAGGAACTTATATTAAAAAATCTCGTTTCCAGTTTCCGTTTCTATTGATATCTCACTTGACCTAGCAGTTTTTCGTTTCATACGCATACATAATATGCAGTTGTAGATAATATTATAGCATTGCTCCGATTTTGAGCCAAATAAAAGTTGTAAAGTGAGGAACTAACTGATCAGGCAGGAGAAGCAGCGACGTTGTAAGAAAGTCCCCGTGTGTGACCTGAGGGAGAACTTTAGTTTGTAGTTTCACGGACTTCCACAGTCTGAGTGTGAGCGACGCCATGGTTTCTGAATTAACTTACATTTCGAACTGAAGTGGACCTGGAATCGTCTGAGAGGGAATCTGTGCTGGTGTATTTGTGTCAGCTAAAGTCCCGGAAACGCGTCCCTGCGTGACGTTTCCGGTCCCGACCAGTTTCCGCTAACAAAACAACAAGGAGGCAGTGTCTTCAGCTTCCACACACTGCAGCCACAGTGAAACACCTGACACCGAGATCTTCCTGATACGAGGGCAAGGACAACACCGCAGGAAGACACTGGGAAAATTTCAATGTTTTACTTTCGCGTCTGGACAACATTTCAATTTGTTTGTTCAATTCCGTATCTTAAACACTTAAAATCGCTATACAGAGTATAATAGTGAGATTGACATCCTCACAAACCTTTATTTATTTATCTCAATTTCATAGTTGAGTCCTTCAATCGTTTCTCGTAAAGTGACTGTTTTGACTAGATCGTCTTCATCGAGTATTACGGCGATTACGCTCCGTTCCAGGAACTTCCAGTGTCTTCTAGCGTTTCAGACATTCTTACAGGTTTTGATACGACGGCCGGAGTCTGACGCTTCTGGTAACCGTCGTGATGGAGCAAGTGCGCCGCTGTGGCGGAGTGAGATCGTTGCCAGAGTCCACAGTTCGACGTTGACCTGCGACACGGGTCGAGGTCCCGTTCTCTAGATTGTCGCTTACGCTTGTGTTCATCAACGTCTTCAAATCGCTTACACACGCCTCTCCCATCATTTCTTCCCTGATAACGACTACAGATTTTCCCTCATTAACAATTTATTTTAGAATATGCAATTTACTCAACTGGGTTATTGCCAATCCCTGAAGTAATCGCACAGTTATTGTTTCGCTGTTAGCGCTCTCTCAGCTTTGTTTCCTACCACTCCACTGACTTCCCTTTCTCTCTCACGTGAATACATTGCCAACAAACAAGATCTACGAGCATAGCAAATTGAGGAAGCTGTCTGCGAGGGCTATTCTATGGCAGGCAGACCCCTCAGGGGGATGTTCTCTTGTAGGCAGAACCTTATATCCTTAAACTATATCCCGGGGGCCCTAGTTAATCCTTGGCTACCTTCCTCTACCCTTCTGCATGCCCCATTTTCAAATCCCTTTCATGCTATAAGAGGGGAGTTGCCACTATGTGGATTACCCTATACATAGCCTGTCTACACCTAAAACAAATAGGAGAGACGGAAGGGGCTACCTTTGGAGATGCATTTTCCTCTCTCCCCGTTTTTGAACTAAGGTTCCCACAAACCGAGGCACCTCGGCCTGTTTTGAGAGGTGTATGTTCCAGTAAGAGTTGTTCCCATTGGAGCAGTCGGCCAGCTGCCTCCTAAACTGGTCGAAACACGTAGAAAGGAATGCTGCGTCCCCACAGTTAACCCCTCTCTCGCTATCTAAAGGGTATGGGACAAGTATCCGATACCCTACCTAACTGATGCAGGTTTTCTAGGGTTTGTCCTGCATTACTTTTAGGCGAATGCCGGGTAGGATCCTTAAACTATAGCCCGGGCGCCCTAGATAACCCTTGGCTACCTTCCTCTACCCTTCCGCACCCCCCCTTTCAAATCCCTTCATATGCTATTAAAGGGGAGTTGCCACCATGTGGATTACCCTCATGTACCCTGTTACCCTAAAAAAAATATAAGCATAACAAATTTGTTCGTCGAAATGACAAGAAAATAGGTGACCAAAATTTACGACTTTCGCTGCTTACGTCAACCACTACCACTCTTCCGCACCAGACGCCAAGGACACTGCGTGCTTTAATGAGAACACTTAGAGTGGTATGAAGCTCCTGACATTTAATTTCACAAATGTATATTATCGGTACCGTGGTACAGAGACCTGCGTACTTCGGTAATAATCGAAGAAAAGCCATGCTAAACGTCGAGGTCGCCATCGCCGCGTCCCAGCGGCTTGCGGCTGTTACTCGACTTCTTGAGGTAGCGCGTCTGCCGACTGCGCGTGGTGACCCCGGCAATCGATGTTACGCGCGACTGGCGAATTACTGCGATCGATCGATCCCTCCGAGCTCATGCAGCAGCACCAGCACCTCCTCCTCCTCCTACGGGACACATTGCAGCCTCCATCTTCACCACAACAACACGTCGCACCACATGGGACCGACGTTTCGGGAGTCCGCGTAGCTCCATCTTCACGAACTTGTCACGTACGCCGTTCCCGAAGCGTATTGTACCGGGCCGGAACCACTCGGGGCTCGGCTTGTAATTTTCTCTCGCGGCGCCATCGCCCACATCGCTGTGGGAAACGGACACGGGGGGAAAAGCCAAAATTAATTCACATCGAATTAAATTATATTGATATATACCTGGAAAATTTCTTGCAGCTTCTGGCAACAGCAACCAGAGAATTTCTACTGCTGACAATTAAAATGACGAACTCAACAACTCGCTCTGGCAATAAAATAGCTACGTTGATGCTAGGGAAACCTTCCTGGAACAGTGATGAGGGAAACCTGATTGATATTCAGTTGACGACGTAATCCGAAAAACTCACTTTTACGTCATCGTCTGCAACACTGCGTCCAGAATAATCACGTTCCTTTCTCACCCTTCTACATCATCACCTACGCCACCTTGCTCCTTCATTTTTGCCCTTAAGGAGACCTTCCTGGTACACAGACGAAGATAGAATCACGTATTTGACAATTAAGTTCTTGAAACTGTTTTTCTACTTTGGATGGAATATCAACTACTGTAATAAGTTGTTCGTGTTATGAGAGCTGGACGAGTACGCGAATAACGACATAGTCCATATTGACTATACTTTCCCCGTCGTGCCATTTTCCCCCCTTTCTGGTGCGTCTGTTAAAAATCAGGTCATCAAAGGTACCGTTACTTCGGATCCGCATGAAGTCGACTCAAGGTCTCACTCGACCTCGGCCTTTCTCACACACGTTTGTATAATTTCCCCCTGCTGTACGTGTAATTACTATTATTCTATCTGAACCGGCGTAATTCTCAGGCCACAGTTACATTGCGAGAGTCTTGAGCGTGCAGACGTCGTCCGCGCCATACTGGTAGGGACACCTAGCTCCTACAAGCTCCGTCACTTTACCTTTAGCTTATGAGTTTGACAACCCCCTTAATGACATAGAGAGAGTCACGTGACAGTAAAGACTGCGAACTGATTCTACTTACGTACAATGCCCTCTATCATCTGCTTCAGACCGTTTGCGTCTGTGTTAATGTTTATTCAGCTGCATTTACACTATTATTGGTGATTAAAATACATTTATACTTCCTTATAGATTCCTTATTAAGCGTTGTCTTCTCGTCTTTTACTACAGTGTCATTTATTTCCGCGTTACCAATATCTGTATGCGAACCTTGACCTTATTTTCTCTTCCCGCTTCTCGGCCTCGTCCCCCAAGTTCGAGTCGTTGTGACTCACCACGATCCATTGTTAGTCTCCCTGCCGTCCTTTACCATAATGAAGACGGAGTAATCTGCGCAACAGACCCTGCAGACTTCAATAAGCACGGATAATGCCAGAAACCCGCAGAGAGAGAGAGAGAGAGAGAAAGAAAGACGAGTTGTGTGAGGGACGTGGAGCACCACATTTCGGCTTGACAATTAAGTCCGCGGACTCTATCTACTCTGTGCCCGTTCCTAATTTCATTGAGCGGTCGTCGGTGCCCGTGAGGCAGGTGGGAGGCCGTCGCCATGGCAACGCACCCCGCCGCGCGCTGGTCCCAGTCACGCAAAACCGTTGCCAAATATCGGGGCGGGCGACGGCAACGTCGCAAACCATCAGACACATACACGTACTCGTTCTCAAGGTCACGGGCTCAATCACCTCCGGGTACCGCGATCCTTCCCCCCGCGTGACCGACTGACTCGAGATCCTTCTGCAAGGACAGGAGAGTCGCCTCAGCTAAAAAAAAAAACTAACTATTTTGTTAATCGTCGAATTTGCGCAGTGAAGCACTGTTGTGACATCGTAACCAGTTTTTCGCTGAATCTAGAACAGTTTTGCAAGAGTCACAAGGGTCGACGAGATTGAGACGTCAAGGACGAGTGCAGTCGGAATTAAAGTTGTAGACCTTGGACGCGTAAGGACCTCGACAGTTATATTGCAAAAAATTAATAACACTCTGACGAGAACCTAACTTTGGTATTTCGCACGTCCGTGGCTGCAAGGATTTGGATTTCTTCGTCATCTTACATCTTTGAGATTAAAAATTCTGGGTTTACAGTGGTTATATATAGCTAGCGCAGGATTTTACAACAGAAGTACCGTTATAGAGATTAAAATAAAAAACTGGAACCGAGTCCACAATTACATAAGAATACGCTCAGCCCCTGCGATGTAGCTTACCTTGTGATACAATACAGTTGAGTTAGATGCCTACATTGCTACGAGAAAACAAAATTGGGAATTTACTTTAAAGAAAAAATTACACTCTTTGCTCAAAATTTAATAAAACAATTATAGCTTGGACTTTTATAAGACTTATAATTTATAAATGCGATCCAAAAACGACGTGTAAATACTCTCTGCCCCCGCGTGGTTGGCAACGTTGCACGGCGGCTTTCTGAACTAATTATCTGATGTCAGCGGTAAATTTAGGAGGGATTTACTAAATTAGGAGTTATGTGACACTTTAATCTACATTAATAATCTTCCCGCGTTACTCTTATTTCGATCAAATGTGAAGTAAATTTTATTGAACTTACGAAGAAATGCCCGTCATATTCTAAATAACGACTCTTAATTAATTTGTTAAAAATCGGACGTTCCATTGTCTAAAGCAGAAAAAATATGATAAATAATGAGAGAATCCTACGTTTCGATCAGTATAAAACTCTGTACATCTTCAGGGAAATGAGGGTTGAGATTGGGAACTGGGAACAAGGCCTGGAAAGTAATAAACCTTATAGATTCAGAGTCTGGGCTTTCGACTCTGACGCCTGAAGACGAAATAAGATTAATACTGTTCGAAACGTATAATTATTTGTTTCTTTCTTCTTCCACTCCCTCATATTATTTTCTTATATAGACCGTAGAACACCCAATACTTTCTCTAACAAATAACTCAACAAACTTCCAATCCAGAATATGTTTTATGCGTATATGCGTACAGTTTAACTGGAAATTATGTAATTATCCGTCAAATATTTGGTAGAAATTGAACCGAAAGCTATTTTTTCTAGTGTTGTTTGTATACGGTAAAATATAATTAAACTTATTTTAGTGCAGTGTTTGGATTCTGTCATTTCCGCTTTAAGCTAATCAATGACATTCAATAAATAGGACATGTCTACTTTTAATGTAACGTGTTAGCTCCATAACTCTCCCATAAACATAATTAAATGAATCACTGTCATTTATATGCCTATTTTGTATTTCCAAAATAAATGTAATGTGTAAGCGAATCAATGCATTATGCGAGTTCAATTACTATAAACCATTTTTCTGCAATAATGTAAAATAATTATAATTTTTCTCCTCGACTTTCATTTTTGAAGATAATGATTCCATTTAATTGAGATTTTCAAAATTATGTAGCATATATTCACGGCTTCATTTGCAGAATTTATACCTTCAGATTATTTTAATCACAATTATCGTATATTTTAAGATATTGTGAGGGCCAAACAGAATTTGAAAATAATACCTAGAGGATTCTATATTTACTTTGAACATAAAGAGAAGGTTCAGCAACCCCCTCATTTATCCTTTTACTTTTTATGTCGTTATTATGTATTACTGTTGTGACCTGGAATGTGCGTATAAACGTTCCAATATTGAGAACAGCGATGTTTATAAATTAAAACCGAAAAACTAATAAAAGCGGGTGGTGGAATGCAGACAGCAACGCTCGCGGCGCTTAAGGGTTGCCTGACTCGCAGGCGCGTCCGCGTTGTAGCCTCTGTTCCCCCTATGATGTGTAGAGATTATCGGAGAGCGGGATAAATATACAGGACTTTTTTTTTTACAATGTACCTGGAAATAAAACACCGTGTTGCTCTTCTAGGATTAAGGGACGAATCAGTTGCAATGAAGAACGCACTTCAATCATACGGCACGTCCCTTCTGTCTGTCTGCAACATTGTGATCTTTCAGTAAACTACACAAGATCGCCCATTCAAGGTTTTCAGCCCCGGGCAGCCCGTTTCTCTTCGCACTTTTTCCCTCTAAACTGCAGTACTATTGTTATATTTTCCTCGGTGCTGTTGCCGGCGCCTCTCCTCTTTTTGTTTACCCGCGCACGGCCGATGTGTTCGTTAATGAGCCAGGCATTCGTGGCAACAATGCAGCGAGCATTTGGCAACGCTGTCTTTGCCTTCCTTCCTTCCTTGTAAGACGCCCCGCGTAGTGTCTCATTACAACGTCGCCGAGGAGGAGGAGGAGGAGCATCTTCATAATTGGCCGTCGCCGTGACAACCGCGGAGACAACAACCCACGCCGACAGTCCGGGCGTTATAGGGACCTCTGGCAGACCCTAGGCGGCGGTGGGGGCGATACAGGGATAATTTCCCCTTATAAATGTTCAGAAATATGAAGGGATGTATTGAGATGTAAAACAAGACGGTTGACGGCTAATACAGATCTGGTTCTTTCATTTTTAGTGAACGTGCTGTCTAATTAAGCATTTTACCTTTTATTCAATTGCAAATTTAAATGCCTATTCGCAACACTTGATGAAAACCATGTGATGAGCTTTATTTGGGAAATTAGACATATTTGGCTAATTTGGTATTATTAATTATATTTAATTTACTATAAATATTTTTTTCCCAATAATAAAATAAATAATATAATTTTATCTTCTTCATTGGCCCGGACCATGTCTTTGAGGTCCGTATCTGTTTCTAGATTCTTCCTCCCTCCATTTTATCGGCTAACCCCTTTTTTCTCTTCGACGAGTGCGAGGAACGTGGATGGGGCGAGGGGGCGGGGGAAGATCTCGGCGTCGGTGGCTTCGGCGGAAAAGTGGCAATTGGCACGTTTTATGGGGGGGATTTCAAGAAACGCTAAAGCGAATCCAAGTCCCACTAAAAATATCCCCCTCTCTCAGCACCTTCCTTCCTACAACCTACTATAACCATGATTTTATTTCGTTTTCTTCTCAACGTTGAAGAGTCAATCGCTTCCTCTTTCCATAGGAGGCGCTAAAAAGTCAGAGCGTCAGGGAAGAATGGAACAAAATTATTATTAACTTGAAATATACGTGATCTCCGGGTTCTTCCAAATTACGTCACAGATTATTAACACCGTCGAGGGAAAGGGAAGTCGCAAGTGAAACAAGAGTATCAATAATAATATGGAAACGTTGGCATTCCCCTATTCGTGTGTTCATTCATACGCTTTGGAATTCCAGCAGCGCAGGTTTATTAGCGGTGTTGTATTTCATTTCTTGCAGAGCGCCAAACACAATGGCCTCTCGGCTCTTCTCCTTAATGCTATTACCTTTCTTCCTTTCTTTCGCTGTTCTCAAAGCACCACGGGATTTTAGGCGGCGGCGACGAGGAGAAAACATTTGCACTTTAACTAAATAAAGCCCACTTTCTTTTCTTTTCTCTCCATCTTTCCTCTTTCCATTAGGCACGATCTACGGAGCCGGGGATTTCGGACAGTTCCTGCGGTAAAAGATAAATTCTCCTGGAAATATGTAGACTTTTATTTCGTCGTGAACGCTTTTATTTCGCAGTTGGAGGTAAATACAGGTAAAATATTTTTATCAAGAGGAATAAAACACTCATGGTTGACGACAACATCCAAAGCACGTTTTTCGTCATCCGAAACGTCCATATTGTTACGTTCTAAACATTTAATATCGTCCTCAAAATTTATTCGGTCTTAATCTACTTTGTTGGTCAGCAGATTATTTTTACTTCCAGACAATAATGTGTCAAACTTCCTTATTTTTTATTAATATCATCATCCGGATTATTCCTATTGTAATTTTATAATCTTCAACCTTCGTTTTCGATGAACGTCTCAACTGCTTAACAGAGCTACAATAATATGTTAGGTGGCGGTCGTTTCAATCATCCAAAACTCATGTATTTTCTTGTTACAGTTACCTTAAAGTAAAATTTTATTATTTAAGCTTGTACAAGTCTTGAACTGACCAAATGATTTCGTCATTAAATTCTACACTGTGGTTACTAATAAACATCTCCACAGGTACTGCTATTACTTTTAGCAAAAAGAAGACATTACTGATTCAGTGACAGGTACGTTCCAGTTCTTTCTATACAAGCTTGGATATTAATTGCTCGCGGTGCTTACAATCCCTAGTAAGGTAGAGACGGAAAAAGCATAACCGATGTCGGAATCAGGAAGGAAAGAATATACATATATATATATATATATATATATATATATATATATATATATATATATATATATATTGTAATAATAATTAGAGGCAATTAGAGAATTAATAATTGCAAATTGTAGTAAATTGTTATCGGCGATCTAAACACAACAATGGGTAAAACAAGTACAGGCGAGCCTTTGTCGGCGAGCGCTTAAGCTCCGGGGCTCACAACGGCAGTCACAGGCAGAATTTCATCGAGAGTAGCAGGGAGAATTTCATTAACAGGAGTTGCACACAGAATTTCATCGAGTAAAGGTTGGACATAGAATTCGATCAAGTAAAGGTCGCAGGAAAGTTTTTCAATAAGTAAAGCCACAGGTAGAAATTCAACAAGTAAAGACTGTTACAAAGTTTCATCGAGAAGAAGTTGATAACATGCTGATTGACCCTTGATCATAACGATAACTACAATATTTGCTAGAGAGAGAGAGAGAGAGAGAGAGAGAGAGAGAGAGAGAGAGAGAGAGAGAGAGACTTAATGCAGAGGTCCGCAGTGCTATACGGAGTAATTGTTTCAGGTGAAAGATACAAAAGTTTGGACAGTGATTTTGAAACGAATTAAATTCTGTGTAATGGCCTGTTATATGCGAATAGTGTATCAAAAAGCCCAAACGAATGCCTGGTGCCAGTAAAGAAAACTGTAAGTAGAGGAGAAATTCTATAAAAGTTATTGTAAACGTTAAATAAGGATCAAATCGTCAGATTTAGGATTCACGTTCGTTTTGCTGTTTAATTCTAATTAGTTTGAATGTTGTAAATTTTGATTGTTAATTTGAATGTAAGAAAAGGCCCAGATAAACGACCCTGAGACGAGAGTACATAAGTTTGTAAAATAATAAGGGCATGAATGTAAATCAATCACAACAAGAAAATTTGTTGGTATTACTTTAAATAAATTAATTGTCATCTGAGGTTTAAATTACGTAATTATTTAACTTCCTTTCATTTTAATTTAAAAAATAAATTTCATCCGTTAATTAACCTTAATAATTTAATTTTCTTTGAGTATCACATATTGGCGTGCCAAAAAGAGGCAAATTAATTGTAAATTAATAAATGTAATTTGATTATTACAATTTTGGCTTCACCAACGTGAGGTAGAATCATATAATTTTAATTAATTCTTTAAATTCTTTGATTATTACAATATCTTGCGGTAATTAAAACGAAAATAATTAATAAATAAACAGAATTTGGATTCGCATTGTTGGCGGCATAAAAACACACAAGTCGTATACAAGAATGTGGCAAGAATGCAATGCTTGCTGGTATTGTAGATGTTGGTTCGCTAGACTCGGGAATGTAAGCCAGTCTTCTCGGAAATATAACAGTGGACAGACGAGAAGGATAAAATCCAGAAAGTGTCTGGATATATGTAAGACAACAGCTAAAACGTTTAGAACATTTTACATGTTGCAGTCTGTGAGCACATAACTACGAAAATTCAAAGCTGAATATTTAGAGTGCTGAGTCTAAATTATTATATTCTCAAGTTGAACCAATTTCTTCAATTTTGGGAGCCAAGGTAACTAATTATTAACAAATTTCAGAACTAGCTAATACGATTTGTTAAACGAACAATGAACCAACCATTAGAAAACATTTTGTCAAACTATAAGTGTTTATTAGAGTCAGTGTATAAAAATGGCCTGTCTATAAAGTGTAACAAGTGTGTGTATGAACCAGTCAACTTCCTTGAGTACCAGAAACATTAATGTAAAAGTTAACAAAATTACTATCTGTAAACTCGTAAGTAAAGATATTATCGTCAGATTTCCGATTTCGTTCAGAATTTAAATTTCATATTTTATGTTTTGCATTGTAATCATCTATTGATGAATTAATTCCATGATTGCTTGATAAAACTTAATTGTTTAACAAGTATTTTGTTTATTAAAGGCCCAGTAAACGGCCCTGAGGAATGTCAGGTTTTTTTATTGTAAAATATTAATTGATATTGTAAATTGAAAGTTATTTGCCTTAATACCTTGCGTTAGGAACAATTGTTTGTTCGTAAGAAATTTAATTTTTTTGTTTTAAATGGTTTAACATGTATTCTTTATTGGACGCGAAATACTACAATATATATATATATATATATATATATATATATATATATATATATATATATAAAGAGAATTTGATAATGTGATATATTAGAAAAAGACATGTAGGGGCAAAATAAAGAAGCAAATATCATCGATCTTCGAGAGTTCGCTCATGACGTCAGGAAATACGCAACATTATGTCAAATATTCGACCTGTAATGATTGTGATATTCATGCTCCAATTATAATTTGCCAATATTGTTATCTTTAAAAAATATAAAAAATAAGTTCGTCTATTTTGTTATCAACTACGACATTTTGCATAACATCCATATTATTACTAGAATAGAGACCCAAGATAAAGCAATTTCCGATCTTATTTATGACTCCTTGAACTTTCGTACTATAAAACTTTAGTACTATGTCACACCAGTCAAACGTAAATTTTATATTATCTCGTAAGAATGGTGCAGATGTTGAACAATTGACGTTACTCTGAATTACAAATACAGTGAAAATGTAGATATGTCAACCAGAATATTGTATTTCATTCCTGGGCCTGCATCACATCACTGTAGCCCCGTCGAGCTATGTGACACACTCAGCGTAGCAGTTAGGCGGGTAGCAACCATCGCAGGTTTTCAGACACTGACGTATTCTTTCATGATGTTTTTAACGTGTGCCTGTTAACGTCGGCAGAGGAGTATGCAGTCTGGCAGATGCTCAATCCCGACGCGACGCCCGTTAGAAGGGCGATTATCGTTTGTCGATAGTGGGGGTGGGGACACAATGCTCCCTTAACGACCAGCGACGGGGCAATTAGTCGTTGTCTTCGTAGTAGTCGCTGCAGTCAATGGACGAGAGTTATTCTCTCGGCCAACTGCAGCCATTAAACTCACACAGTTGTAAGAGCTACGTCATCGCCAACACACGGTGAGGGACATAATAAATTATGATTCCAAACACCGTCGTGTTGCTCCCCCTGTGTGTGTTTACGTCAGAAGCGCTGTTGCAGCGCTGTAATCGTGGCCGAGTAAATAAAATGTTGCCAGTCTGACATCTTCGATTTGAATTGTTAATATATTACAATATTTTCCTTCAGGTATTCTTTTGTCTGTAAAGAAGTTTCTGAAAGTAAAAAAATTCTGTTCGTCTCCACGGGGAAAAAAAATGGAATCTGAGTTGGACATATGAAACATATAAACCTACTAAAATCAGTTTAGAGCCGGCTATCACATCTGTCAGAATAATATTTGAAGCTTTCTCCTCATTAAGTAGTCGGGATGAAAGTCACTGCATATCGCTTAAACAATGTGCCGCGTTGTTTTATTCATGTTGATTGAATATGGCAGGCGTTATACTAGCAACATTTTAGTTATTAATTTTCAACATGAAGCCAAGTGGCATCCATCAGTCAATCCCTACTTTACCGCAACCACAATACAGGTCGTTTAAAAGAAATCCTGCTTCACAAGATTATACAGTTTCATTTATACACATGAAACCTTGGTATGGTTTATAAAATGCGTTTATGAATGTAGAGTTTTAATGTTCACCTTTTACAATTTCCGTCGCAGTTTACACACATGTTGTAAGGGAAGGATCAAAGACTGACTGAATAAGCTGTATTTTTAATATGTAAGCTTGAAAAAGGAAACTGCCTCGAAAATTTGGATGAATATTTTTTAATCACCCTGTTTGGTAGCTACAGTTCTGTATGGAATAACAACAGGAACCGGATCTAAGTTGAGCACCAGAATATTATAATTACAAATTCACGTACGAACAGCTGACAAAAAGAATTCCATTTTCTGGAACATTTTTCCTACTAAAGCAAAGGGCGCCATAAAGTCTAAAATCTACTTACGAGTACATTTTCTCTGCGATATAAAATATTTTATTCCTGTATTAAAGATCGAAGACTTTCACGGTGTATTTTCTGAAGAAAATATTCCTGGGGTTTCACTCCGGTGCAAAACTAATCTAATCTTCCACAATTCGTCTTGAATTAATCACTGTTGTACGTCAGTAGAAATCCGAGAATTTTATTTTCTTTAATATTGCTGTAAATATGTCGCTTTTCCGTTCAAGGCTTTTGTTAACACGTTTTCATAAATTTTTAGTGTTCTATTGATTAGAAACTGAATTTATGTTAGTCAGCTGGTTGTTGTTTGAATCGTGCTGAGTTACTTCTATCCCTTGTTACGTCTTAAGGAACAGAATTTTTCAGAACCGAAGTTGCATTTATCAATCAAGTTCACTCCCGCTTCTACGATTTCCCATCCTGTCTTTCACATCTCTACCATTACAGTCCTCTTTGGTTGCATCTCCCTTGGAAATTCCTCCATTAAAGTCTTTTCTCTTGAACGGCTTGTCAAATTGAAGTGAAGTGTAGGAGATGGCGTTACATTTTTCCTGTCCCTTCAAGTCGTGTAGTCGTGTTAGAGAAGGGAGGAATGAAGTGTGCGATCCATATGCTCTCGATATTGCACTTTCCTCCCCTTCAAGACTTCCTCTTCCCCTGGCAATAAAAGGCTCCAAGCATTCCTTCCTTGTCCGCCCTGCAATTTCTCTCGCTACAACGTGCGATAAAAGAGGAGAGTGGAAGTGCACGAGGATATAGACACAATAAAAAAAAGAGATTCAGGGGCGGGGAATATCACATTCCGTGCGTTACCGGACATTCGTGCAAGGAAGTAATAACATGAGGTACAACACAATCGTACGGGGAATACACAAACACACCCACGTTAAATATATATATAATGCCGTCGCAGTTGACACACATATATTGAAACGGAAGGATCAAAGACTGACAGAATTTGTTGTATTTTTTATATGTAAACGTGAAAAAAGAAACAGCTTCGTTAATTTATATGAATATTTTTTAATGACCCTTCTTTGAGGCCATAGTTGTGTAGGGAATAACGACAGGAACCGGGTCTAAGTTGAACACTCGTATATTATAGGATGGCTAAAAAGCTGACAACAAATTCAATTTTCTATATTTCCTAACGATGTACCATATTTCAATTCTGATAAAGGATGAGGTCGTACACACATTCAAGTTTGTAGGATGTGGATAACATCTAGACATTCTTTAATTTATTTGACAGGTTCACAGAATTTTACTGAAATACTTTATACCAACTACGACAAATCCTCTTACTCGTTGGAGGAATAAATGCGCTGCCGTCGCCATATTTCTTACTAATGACTATCGAGCGCTTTCCCAGGTCGTACACAATTTATTTTGTTCAATATATTATAATAAATATAGTATAATTAATATTTACCTAATAAATATGGTTAAAGTTTTTTTGTGATTGAAAGTTTCGGAGAACTTCGATGTTAAAATTAAAGTTGCTCACCCGCTTCTCTGACGTCACGCCTCTCAGACACGCGCAGAACGCAATGATCTGACAACGTGGAGAGCGGGAAGACATAATCGAAGTTTCTAAACACACGAATCTCTGATAGGATCCACAAGCACAAATATTTATAAGACAAAAATTGCCAGCAAATGACTAATGAACTTTGGATAACTAAACACAATTTTACAAGACACTGTTGGGCGCCTGCAGCATTACTGCAAACTTTTTGTTAATTTTCACCACCTACATTTACACAAAAATATTACAAATTTTTCGGGCTTTAAATTAATTATTACATTTGTGAAACAAATCTTTAATCTAGGCATTGAGGCGAGAAGTTTTGGTGATTTGAAAACACAGCTTATAAGGCAACACTGCATATAACGGAGATTTATGAATATATTACACAGAAAAGAAAACTTGTGATTAAGGTTACAGTTTTTGTCGCATGTCCTCCAAATTTGATGTTGATGTCTTGATAGATTGGCGTACACGTTCTTCAGGGATGGCTCCTCTAGATATCGCGTAGAATGCTAGATTTTGCTGCCCCAAAAGACAGTGACGAACTATATTCCGTAGCAGCGAACAGGTTAGAATAATTCGCGCTTGTACGAATTTGTGGCACACTGACGCTCATTCTGGTACCAAACAATAAAACTGATAATGTTCAAAATGTTAATATAATTTTACAATAAAGTTTATTAAGCTAAAAATGGTACTAAATAAATGGGCAATTATCTTAATTTTGTCACGAAGAGAGACCACCCTGGCGCAGTGAAAGAAGCACTCTTGATTATTAAATTGCAATTTAAATTTCACGTAATCACAGATGTCCCCGTAGCTACTTAGTAACAAAAATATGATCCTGCTACAGTTATAATCCTAGTTTACTGTCGGTATTGGTTTTATTTTGGGAGCAATATTAGAGGTTGAACGTGGAAAACTCTTGTCTCTCTAATAGGAAATGTAGTTTTACCTGTTTTCTCTAGTGGACTATATCCCGCTTGCTGTTCTTCCACTCTTCCAACTCTACACAGCAGTTTTTTAATATCGTTGCGCTGGAAAAGTTTCTCTCGTTGCTTAGTCACAGTTCCGAGCTTCCAACCTTCCTCCTTCCCTGGGTGGAATATTGCGAGTCTATCTTTCTCTCTCCCTCACTCCAAGCCATTGTCATTCAAATGGACGTATCACAAAGAGCTCGCGTGCGAGGATGGATGGAAAAACCCCTTCCTTCACTGTCAGCAAAGTGAGTAGTCCAAAGAAGCGATGATGAGAAGGGTATAGAAGGAAACAATGTAAATGTCAACGAAAAACTATGATTTCAAACCGAAAGAGAAACCTGAAAGCTCCTTCTTCGTAGTCAGATTCGAGAAGAGACAATACAACAATGCAATTATTACAACACAGAAAATGAATCAACGTCAGGAACATAAATGTCTTAGATTCACAGGCTGGTTTATTTTCTAGAATTTGGTGTTCTAAAGACAATGAAAATACTTACAATGAAGTTTGTGAAATCCATTCATACACTACGTATTTAGAAACTTAATATTACACGTATAGAGATATTTCTGAAGTAACAATACGTACTGCAAAAAGAAAGAGATAGAGAAATATCCGCTTCTGATAAATTTATCATGTCAAGATGAAGAAATATGCATGACTATTATTGACTCACATCTGATCCACTCCTTACTTATAGGCCACCCGCACATCAGCATAGTAGCTGGGGTTGCCTACCTGTCCGGCCAGTTTATAAATAAATATTATTTTCGGGAGTCATGGAAATTTAATTTATTGATACGCAGACACCTGCGGAAATTACGACAATATTTAACGTAATGTGTCCCTTCTGTGTTTCAGATTTTCCCTGACACGTACCACTTCCATCACAATGCGGTCTACAAGAGATCCCCAACGCCCAGTTTGGATCACCACCAGAACCTGCTTCAGGATAAAGAGGTATATACTAATAAAATTCAATAAAAAGAGTTTTTAATCACCAAGAAACGCCAGAAAATCAATACAATAAAACCGCTACAGTAACGAAGGAAGAATCTTGCTTTCATCTATATACGATCAACCCAAAAACCTTTCATATTAACTTTACATAACGAATACTGTTAGTGCCAGAGTGGACTATTCCACATTTTTGTCTTAAATTATGTAACTCGGGTTTAGGGAAGTCTTGTGTCCGTCTTTTCAATACCAGAGCAGTATGACTGTAGTTTATTCAACGTTCAAGAGATGGCAGCGCAAATAATTTTGGGATAAAGGATGACATACGTGTGAAAACTAAAAACCAGCATTATGTCAAATAGGTTCAGAAAGGGGATAGTCCACTCTGGAATTAACCGCCTCATATTAAATATTGTGCAGAACAATGGAAATGTGAAAATCTTTTGGAAAATAAAAACCATCTTAATCAAAATATTTTAATGATATTTTGAAACGAAGTTTGGTTTTAATAAACTTGATTGACCCTTATAATTATTTTTTTTGGAGATTTGACACATTTACACAAGTTTACCTCAATTTAGAATTATAATTTGACAAAACAATGCCTTATATTGTCTACAATTTAATATACTTTTATTTAAATGTATTTGTCATAAAAACTGTTTTGAGATCTGCCATCTCAGGGTTCAATTTGTTAATAATCCGTGTAGTAAGGATGATGTCTAGGCTCGGTTACACACATTTTTTCCCGCCCATGTGCCTCCTTGGATTTTGTCTGCGGTGAGGTAGAAATCTGTGCTGTAGTTTACTAACATCCACTCTCGAGGCTGGTTACATGATGGTTCGATAACCTCCACGTCTATATTTAAACTCTTTAGGGAACCATATGAATTTCACTAAATCAGTCTTAGTCTTAGGATGAAATTCAATCCGTCTACTTTGATTTCTGTCTCTGCTCCGATCTTGACTATTATTGGAGCGTTTTACTTGGTCACAAGTTTGTGACAAGCCTTTATCATCATGGAAGTATCACCATATTTGGTGCAGGGTGGAGTTTATTAGGTGATTCCCGAAGTTTCTTTTGGGTTCGACGAAACGTTTTGCCTTCATCTTTCACACGCCTCGACCGTCCCCATGCCAGCGACATCCAAATCACCATTACCAATAACACGAAATAAACGCGACATGCCATCTTGTTTCCTTTCTTTTATCTACCCCAGTTATATTAACAAATGTAATGTATCATTTGATCGGAATAATTTTAATAAAATTAGCCCGCGTTACACGATGTAAACTCAAAGATATATTTGTTAATATTATCTAAATATTTAATTATAAAAAATAAAAATATATTGGTTGCCATTGGTAATCAGAACCAATATGAGCGTCTCGTTGGCATTTCAACATATATGAAGAAGAGAAAGAGAAGAGAAATAAGACATATTCCGATGAATCTGGGGATTTTAGGGAATGTAATTGTCAAATGTTTTCCCTTATCTTCAACTATATTTACTGCCGTAGTAGGATTTGTTCTCTAGTATAAATAGTAAGGATAACGTAACACCAATGACGTGAGGGAACGAACTTAATTGTAAAGGGATTTCTTTCTGTCTTTCTGATTTTTCCCTGAAGATGTAATAAATACTGAACAAATAATGTAGTAGTAGTAAGGATAATGTAGTCGCAATGAAAGAAGGATCGATCGAATTCGCGAACTTAATTGTCCCCATCTCGGGCAGACGAACCTTTGCATACGTTTTGCGATTAATCAGTGAAATTTTAATAAGGATCCTGAGTTCCAGCGTCAACAAATTCTTCGATGAATCAGGGTCGACTTCTTTCAGTAAGAAAAGAGAAAGAGGAAATGAGGAGGCAGAAGATCGTCTCATCAGCATTTAAAAGCGAGAAACAGGCGCGTCGTGAGGGAAGAGGAAAGGGGCGAAGGTCGGGGATGAAATCAGGACACAAATTTAAAACTCGTTAACTCCGCGTCAAGCAGCAAAAGGCCACAAAGAAAGAGCAGCACAAAAATTCAAAAGGGGGACACGCTCCATACTCAAACTTTGAAAGAGATAAAGGAGCACTCTGGCAGCTATGAATATAGTAGACGGAAGCCTTAAAATAAGACTTTGCTTTTTTTTATATAAAATTCTGCTAAAATAAGGAAAATAGGAATCAGACGAATGAGAGAAGAGCATGACCGCAGAATGCAGCCTAAGGATGATAACAAGAATCCAAAGCTCTCAAAACTCCTGGAATATGCAATAAAATTAAGGGAACAAAAGGATGTGAAATTAAATGACTGGTTTCCAACAGTTATTAAGTTTGTAGCGCATCCATATCCACCGTTTATCAAACGTTCTGAGTGACGCTTCACGGCGCCGAAGAGTACCGAAGAAATTTCTTCAGTGAAATGCTCCTTGTTATTTTTCACATCAGACCGTCATACTCATTCAACTACTTTGTGTCTCACGTTTACTGTGCTGTGAAACCTTTGCGAAGTGGAAGGATTTTGTCCACTTCGACGATGTTGAGCAGAAATTGATAATCTCATATAAGTCAACGACTACGTTTTCCTTCGGCTGTATTTTAATTATTGGCATTATCACGTCACGGTGTGCTGTAAGTTTGAGTAAGACCCATGAGAATGGAATCTCAACTATTCTCAGCACATTTATATTTATCTGTAACGAGTTACACGTCACTATGAGGTGCTGCATGAAGTTCATCCCACATCTTCGACTGGGACTCGCCTCTCATGATGATTGCTCATGACGGAATTATGAAATGCTTTGAGCAATTCACGATAATGTCAGTAATTGTGGCTAACAAGCACAAGGCTATGAAATCCATGACTTAGATAAGTTTTGTTAATTAGTGAAAATTCTACTAAAGTCCGTTACTTGGGCGACGAAATGGCCGAGTTGAAGTGAACGTTGGAAGAATTGATTGGATTTGGATTGAACTTAGGTGTGAGTGAGATTATTGTGAAGCTGATGGATGGTGTCCCTTTATTTCCTGTCGCAGCTGGACCGCCGGATATTAATGGGGAATTTCTGCGCCTCTCTGCGCTGCCCCATCTATCAGACTTTGTCCCTCGTAATTCGATCGCCACCTGCGTCCTCGTCCCTGAAAGTCACCGTCTCGGTCTTAGTTTTCCCACCCTTTCAAGGCGGTTTTAACCGTCATCAGTCTGGAGGAAGACACGCATATTATTTGCCTTCATGCCTCTTAAATCATGCTCGTTCTTCTTCGCCTCCTTTTTGTCAACCTGGAGAGTTTCTATGACGTCAGCGATGGTGAGTGTGTAATTTAATTCCGCAATAATTGGACAACGTAATTATCAATATTAGTGAAATTTCCTCACATGACAGAAAAATGTGTGGTTCATCCTACATACACCTGATAATGACGTGAATTCAGTTTTAACAGTCTCGATGAATCAGACCCTCGTAAACAAATCAGTATTTCATAAAACTCACAGCACCAATAAATGAGTTTGCCTTATGAGAAAAAGATTTCAGGTCACTGATGCCTGACAATTAAGCACATCGACATCAGTGTTGCAAAATCATATACTTGACGAGTAAAGAAAAAAATTCCGTATTCGTACAAAGGCAAAATTCATAATATGCACAAAGAGGATAGACTCTCACGTAGACGTGGTAATTACGTTCACGAACTGTTGAACGTACCTCGCCAAAGAAAGGAATCTACGTAGTTTCAATATGAAAAAATTGTTGGATTGAGAACAAGGCTGAGAGAATGATGACTTGGCTGAAAGAAGCAGCAACAGATCGAGGACTACAAACACATTCATAAAGATGTACTTACAAAATTGAGAGAAGTAATCACTTTACGAGAGTGAAGTTACTGATACGTGTGTTGTTTTGGGAGTATTTAGGCTATGTATAGGGTAATCCACATAGTGGCAACTTCCCTCTTATAGCATAGGAAAGGGATTTGAAAGGAGGGATGCGGAAGGGTGGAGGAAGGTAGCCAAGGGCTATGGCTTAAGGATCCTACCCGGCATTCGCCTAAAAGAAATGCAGGACAAACCCTAGAAAAACCTGCATCAGGTAGGTCGGGCATTTGGTACTTGTCCCACGCCCTTCCGATAGCGGGAGAGGAGTTTTCTGTGGGGACGCAGCTTTCCCATTTCGGTGCCTCAACTAGTTTAGGAGGCAGCTGGCCGACTATTCCTATGGGAATAGCGGACAACCCTTACCGTATGCCCAAGGTCTGCGACCCCGGAACATACACCTCTCAAAACAGGCCGAGGTGCCTCGGCTTGTGGGAACCTTAGTAGCCCCTTCGTATCTCTCCTTCAAGGTTCTACCTGCGAGAGAATATCCCTCGCAGGTACTGCATGCGAGAGAATAGCCCTCGCAGGCCTTTGATGATAAGTGTAAGAGAAAGAAAAGAAAAGAGCAGCAGAAGCACCACAGCGAGTGACATCAGTAGATCTGTCCTACGATCATTTGAGGTCCGTGATACATTTTTAGTTTGTTTTTATTATTTGGTCTATGTAACTAATCTAACTGTATGAAAATGTCACTATCTCCAATATCGTAGTTTTTGAGCTTGATGACGAGAGCAGTGGAGTATTTCTGCCTTCCTTTCCACGTTTTCCCTGATTGGCCTCCGTCACTGGATTCAACTCCTTCTTCTTCCAAAGCAGTCCTTTTCTTTACCTCAGTTTCTCCAAGTCCTCGAATCACATGAATGTTTGAGATAGAAATGAGAGAGAGAGAGAGAGAGAGAGAGAGAGAGAGAGAGAGAGAGAGATAGAAGCTTGACCCTCGACTCTGAATATTCGCGTCACGCGTGAGCTGAAGGATTCCACGGGAGCGAGTGAACTGATGCGGACGGAGCGTGACCTGAATTATGCAGAGAGGATTTTACCTTCCAAAGCTCTGGACGTGGCTCCAAGTCGACGCTTTGGACACGCGTCTCCGACCATTCACACAAGGTCGTCACCATGTTTGAGCTTGCATTCCTCCGGCACTCTTCTCCATGACAACTCTCTACATACGTCATCACCTACGTCATTGGCTGATACCTGATATTTTAACTAGGACCAGGAAGAACTCGCTACAGTAGAATGTTCATCTCGTAAGAGAGATTTTCATGAATTCTTGACAATTACGTAGCTAAATTCATTCTGGAACTGAGAATAAAATTCCATAGTATTGCGTGTAGCCTGACCTGTCAGGAACTGTACAACGAGACATTAATGATGCCCGCTGACAACTAAATTTACTCCGACACACGTCCGATGAAATTCTACTTAGGAGACACTTTCCCGACACCGTTATAAGAAAATGTAGACCTTCTTTTCTTTGACACTAACGTCTTAGTCCTTCATGTTACGTCAGTAACCAAGTTTAAGATTCAAAAATTTACGCTCATCGTATGATATTCCCATTACTTTTCCAATTGCACAGTAGATCTAAAGACTTGGAAATGAATTCATGGGAAATTTATCTTAACGGGTCAACGCTTCGCATTGCTGCTGAACGCAGGCCCTCCATATTTGTTCCCGTCTGCTCATGTGCGTGAGTGTTTTGTGTAGTCGTTTATCCGAGGGATTACCCCAACCACAGCAACTCTATTAACTGTTTATCGATCTCATTGGATTTGCCTCTCCATCTCTCTCATTTACGCACACATGAGTCGAGACACACACACACACACAGAGAGAGATTATACAGCACTAGACTAGAGTTGTTGTCAGTGTCCGTGCATTGTGTGGCTGCATGATGGCGTCCTAATCGCATTCACCGCACAGTACACAGGTCCGTCGCAAGCAGTGTAGCCACCACGACAACAAAAGCCGGGGCATATAAATATGGGGAAACAATGTACAGGGGAATAACAGCACACCGGGGAGGGGGAAAAAAAAGTTATAATAACCCTCAATCGGAAAATTTTGGACGCTGTGATGACGTGAAGAGTGAGATCGAGGAAATTCCACGTCTAAATTTGACCGCGTCTCGCGGCGCTTACTTGCTACTATTAACAGTAAAGTGATCCTAATGGAACGCAGAATGCGCTATGCTCGGCGTGACAGAGTTCGTTGACTTCATTGTCAAGGCTGCTCCCTTCATACTGGCTTTTTATTATTATTATTATTAAAGTTAACTTTTAGTCCGGAGACTTTACAGTTGTGATAATAATAATAATAACAGTATTTACAATTGTAAAAATTAACAAATAACGAGGTATTTACCATTTATAAATATTTCACATGTAAACTTGTGGTCTTGGATGTGACCCTTGTCATTCCAAGTTAGAGACGAGAGAAACAGATTAACTTGTTTACCGCATATTAGCATATAACCGGTATGATGTTAGCGATCAATCTGGTCATTGGGGAAACTACATGTTCGAAGCGTTAAGGATGTTATGGGGCAGATGGGAAGAGCGGTTATTTAGGGAGTATGTAGTGCTAGTTGGTAGGAGGGGCTAGAGTTAGGTAATTCCAGAGTGATTTAGGGGGAGGATGATGTCAATTGGGAGTTTACGTTTTAGTCTGCGATTTTGTGAAGGAGGGGGTGGGTTACTGTAGAATAGCTCAATGGTGGGATTTGGATGGTTGATAGAGCTATTTATTAAGGACTTGGTAGATTTCTGAATTATGGCAAGGATTAGGGGAATTTCAAGGTCTTTGTGGATAACTGAGTTGCGAAGGTACCAAGGGGAATTTAATATTAAACGGAGAATTTTGTTTTGTTTGGTTTGTATTTTGTTGGAGTGGGAATAGGCAGTGCATCCCCATATGTCACATGAGTACGACCATATGGGGCGGATTACGGATAGATAGAGGAGTCTTTTGGTGCTAAGGGATATGGGAGATTTTCTGTTTATAAGAGGGAAGAGTTGTTTTATTTTGTTGCTGATTCTGGAGGTAATGTGGGCTGTGTGAGGTTTCCATGATAATTTCGAATCAAGGATAACGCCTAGGTATGGTGTAGTTTGTTGGATAGTTATTTTGGTTCCATTGAGAAAGAATGAGTGGTTGAGGGAATGTTTGGTTTTAAGGGTGAAGGGAATGATTGTGGATTTGGTAGGGTTTATTTTGATTCTCCATTTTTTAGCCCAGCTTTCAATATCATTGAGGGCGGTTTGAAGTTTTTTGGAGCCCGAGTCTAGAGAGGATGTTTGAAGGAGTATGACAAGGTCATCTGCAAAAAGTACTGTTTTAGTAGATAGGTTTTGAGGTATGTCGTGGAAATAGAGGTTGAAGAGGAAAGGGCCTAGGACGCTGGCTTGGGGGACGCCGGAGGAAATAGGGTAGGAATTTGAAATGGTATTGTTAAATTTGACAGAGAAGGAGCGGTTAGTAAGATAATTAGTAAGGATTCTGAAGAGGGAATCATTAAGCAGGTCTTTGATTTTGGAAAGTAGAGATTGGTGGTGTACTTTATCAAAAGGTTTTTCTGCATCTAGAAAGGCACCAATGCACGAGTTATTGGTGTCGAAGGAATTGTTGATGTAGGATGACACTGAGTAGAGTTGATGGGTGCAACAGTGTTTGGGCCTAAAGCCGTATTGGACAGAAGGATTCATACTGGCTAACATTCCACTCGAAGTGTTGATGAGTGATGCTACGAGTCCGCAGACTTGATTGTCAACTGTTACGTGAGCTGTACTTATTACACCATCAAGAAGGTCTCCCTTGTAGTATTACGAACCGAACTCACATTTCCCAACTCCACTCCAGCTAATTGAAATAACGAATTTCTTCCGACCCTCTTAAAATTTAATATCCGCTGGTGATTTAGTTACTTGATCTGGCCACACCCCCGGAAACGTTTCTGAGTGCGACGGCCTCCTGCCACATCACAGGTTCTTTATTCTACAAGTCAAAAAAATTTTTTTTTCATCCGAAATTCTGTGTGTTTGTTACTGATTTTTCGCCTCCTTATTGATCACATCACACAAGGTCATGTCATGCATCGTCCAGCGCGTTTACCCTTGACAATGGCGAAATCTCGGTCCCGACGTTTCCACACACATAACAACAATACCGTGGCCAACTTGGACTCGCCCCTGATTGTCGTAATTTGGTAGTGTGCAGTTGGCTGTGGCCAGCGTGCCTCTGTAATTTGTTGACCCTCCCTCTCCCTCAGACTGTCACTCCTCCGCCCTCTGTATGCACTGTTTGACCTCCATTGTAGTCTCGTGGTTAGCCTAGACCAGACTAGACTAGCCTACATCAGACGCGTATTGACCTCGCAGATTTGTCTGTTTATTATGATAGCGGCGGCGGACGTGGACACAAATGTGCCAATAAATGTTTCCTTCTTTCCACCCACGCTCGCTCTTCTTACAAACTTTTGTTTATTACTATCCGGTTACTCGGATTGGGCAACCCTTCCCAAAACTACCAGTGGACCGTAATGATCGCTCGATTCCTTACCAGGCCGTTCAGAGGTAAACAAATGGAAACGACCAGAGACAGAAGTGAAATGAAGCGGAATGTATTTTCATCGTGAATTTTAGTTTTATGTAATATTCTGTTTCTATATGTTTAAAAATACAATA
This sequence comes from Zhengitettix transpicula, assembly GCA_037074705.1. Taxonomy (NCBI): domain Eukaryota; kingdom Metazoa; phylum Arthropoda; class Insecta; order Orthoptera; family Tetrigidae; genus Zhengitettix; species Zhengitettix transpicula. The sequence continues at coordinate 75,083,009 of CM073593.1, forward strand.
CAATATATTAAGAACAGTTTAATTAATGAGAGTTTAGAAAATATATTTATGTACTTCATCCTAGATATTTCACCACTTATATAATTTTCCATTAGCTGTTATATATACTTAGCATTTATTCTTACTTTTGTAGTCACTACAGATGACTTAATTTTGATGTTGGTGGCAGCTTGCGTCATAAGTAATATTTCAAAGAATTTATATATATGATTTAATTTAATATATATATATATATATATATATATGATTTAATTTAAAAAATATATTTATACATATATACTTTCAAGTTTTACTTATAAATCATATAAATATGATTTAATTTATTATATATATATATATATATATATATAAATAAATTATTTTAAGTTTTACTTATAAATCGTATATATATACGTACATATATATAAACTTTATTACATGAAAATACAAAAAAATACATTAAAAATATTATTGGGCGCCAGCAGATATACATTGGTCTGCAAAAAAAAATTATCATTAGCTCCGGCTTGGTTATAAAATCCTCCTTCTCGGTAGCTATTCAAAAACAGAGCCTATTTTCGCACTGTGTAAAAAAAATTCAACATTTGAAGGCACTTTACAGAAATGGTGATCCTTACTTTAACTTGTGGCGTCAGCCGACTTGCAGTGGATCACTGGTCTTGTAGTAAGCAGCACACGATCTCCTTCTTCGGCCTCCCCGCGATGGACGTCTCTCCAAAAACTTTTGTTGGCTACCGCTTGCCAAATTTTCCACCCTCTCTCACTCCACTTTCCGTCCTATATCTGTCCGTCTGCCTGCGTCTGTCCACTTTCACCCGGGTTCGGAGTATATATTCGTACTCCGCGCCCCCAAACGATGCAAAAAAAAAAGGGACGCGTACCCGCGGCTTCTTGGAGCCTCTCGGACGCACGTGGCCGTTTAATGTATTCCTTCTCAGGCCCGCGGACACAAGGGTGGCCACTTACCGATGTTATTCACTACTATATATATATATAAATATTCATTACATTATTTTTTAAATCTAGATTTAATAATTATGTTGTTAAAATTCACTGAAAAACAAATTTTCCATTAAAAAATAAAGTTAAATTTGTTTTTGATGAATTTTAGCTGCGATAAACGAATTTCTTTATCAACTAAATTATAAACCATTGCCAGGTTTTATTAATTCAATAGGGTTTTAGGACCATTATTATTAATTTTTTTGTGATCCTTGGTGCAAAGGTTATGGAGGCGTGCAGATCTTACAAATACGACGGGAAGGAAACCTCGAATAGGTTTCAGGCGGTAAGAAATCGGAATGTTTCATTTATATAACTGAAAGTGACCAGAAGTAAACCGGGAAGGAATCGGATCACGCCCATCGGAGTTAGCCGTCGCAAAATTTATTCTAAAAAATTGGCAGATATAGGAAGTGCCCCCAATATTGGAAATGAAATATTAAAGAGTGTTTTATAAAACTTCATAAAGTGATACTAGGAACACCAGGTGACAGTTAAAGAGACGGACAGTAAGAGAATTTTATTGCCACCCTGACGGTTTCTGATGAGGTAGGCACCGTGTTCGCAAACTTGTCGACGTAATGGTAGTGATACTATCCTTTACTTTGTGAGTTTCTGGAATCATTTGTCGGGAAACGAATAATCGTCTCTTTTGGCTGTACGTACGGCCAGGAAATAAGTGGAAAGAATGCTTTTGCTGTGTTGCCATACACAGTTTTCTTTCTTTTTCAAAGACGTCTGCAAGGTAAAAGACAGTTGATTGTTGAGTGAAATAACAAAATTAGTATCAAATATTTATGTAGAATTAAAGAACCTCGGTAGACTAGATTATTATACAAAAAGTGTCTTTACTCTAATAATGCAATGAAAAATTTTATTTGCGCCGAAATAATAATTATTGTTACGTTATATAAGAATCGGACGTTGTGTTTCAGGTGAAATGGGCGAAGCAGCAGGTTGTGCTGTCGCGCAAGAAGAGGGACCTTCTGAGCTTGAGGCCTCCCAGGACCTACAGGCTACCAACCTTGCTCAATGACCCTCGCTGGTTGCAAATGTGGTATCTGGTAAGTCTAATCCGTTATATGGTCAAATTATAAACTTTCACCTCTAATTTAATTGTTATAAAAATCCTTCATATTCCCGATCGTATTCTATTCTCGGAAAAAAACATGTGTTTGATCCGAATCTGTCTGCAGGACGCGTTTTCGCCTTAAAGCTTTCTACTTGGACTTTTATGTTGCTTGGCACTGTGAGTTTGTAGACTTTGGTTCTCCAGAACCTTTTCGTCTTCCTCTTTCCCTCTTTTATGGGCCATTGAGGTAAATAAATCGTTAGGGAAGGGTGAGTTGCCCTTTAAATGGCAACACAGGTCTCCTCCAGCCTGCGACACTCTTGGCAACGCCTAACAATTAAAGTTACGGTCCTTCTAGTGCTTGTCAGACTCTTTTTACATTTTTCCACGTTTTTATTGGAGAGAAAAGAAAATATTTGAGAAGGCGTTATGAGATGTGATGCGGGTCTGCCGGCGAGTTTAAATTAAGGGGCTAATGTGCCGTCGGGTCGTGTTGACTTGATGAGAAGACTTTGAGCGAGTATTACCTACAGAAACCCCCCGAAAACAGGGGTGGATTGATGCAGGCTTCCCAGGGAAATGTAAGCTGCAAGGAGAGGATAATTGCTCTGTGAGAATGAGTGTCTTTGGTCAGCTTGAATCGCGCAGAGAGAGACAGAGTTATTGATCATGGCGGCTGTGCCAATTACAACGGGGAGAGGATTCACGAGACAAATCCCCGGATATAATTTCCCGTTCCGCAATCTAACGCACAAATGCAGGTGCTGTACAGTCCGTTTCAGTGATAATTACACGAAGAACAGACAAGGAAGGATAATAATAGTAAATCTGGTAACAGGGAAAGGAAAATTTAACATTCGTAAAGCCTCGAGAAAGGGACAAGGAGCATATTAATAAACTAAAAATCCTCGCTCATGAGACCTTCATTTAAACTGATCCACGAAAGAATTCTAAGACCTAATCTTGTTTGATCACTTCTGCGTGTCCGTGATTCGACGAATTTCTAATGTAATTTCATCGAAAATCAAAAGGTGAAAAGTCATCGTTTATATAGGAGAAATTTTATCAAACTTTCTCACTGTGGCAGAATATATTACATTTCTTACACTTGCAAATCTTCCTGCTATAGTAATCAGTCTCTGTGACTATCTTTCCTCGCTCTTACATAATTTCGTAACAAATCCTGTCTTTATCTTCTTTTAAAAAATAAAGATTTAAATTAATCCACAGCGGTCATCTTTTTATTAATCAAATTTTCAACTAAAAAAACCCTGAAAAGATAGAAGTTGTTATATTTTTAATTAGTTAAAACTCTTGGCGCAAGTTTTTAAATCCCTTATGAACGCTGCTAATTTTTTTAAATTAAAATAGTCTGATCCAGAGTCGATCTGATTACTTGACATATTTCTTACATTCTCGCACGGAGTTCGTAACTTCAAGAAGTAAACTTTAAAAATAACGTCAGTAGACCTCTCTTCTCATCCGACATCTTGATTGACTGACAGTCAGAAAAGTTACTAAAACATCCCGCAGTAATGCATTTATTTATCAAGCCTTGGGCGTTCGCAAGTCTGCTTAAAAGTACGCCCTGAGTTTGGCAGCGACTATACGAATTCGTGGTGATTTGATTCTGGAAACTACGTTCGTAATGCCGTGAATCATTTCTGTGTTATCGTCACAGCTGCCGCAGTTGGAAAATGATGAGACTGGTCCACGACTGACCCTGAGAATATCATGAGGATGAGTAGATGATTGGGGGCGAGGAAAGGATCTTAGCTCTCACGGAAATACAGTAATTCCAGGACATAAGTTCACATGAGATTCAAAGAATATATGAGACAAAATTGGTGCACTGAGACTTAGCCTGACGTGTTCGATTACAGTTACTCTTGTTTCATAGCAATTGGCCGATGGTGAAGTCCTTAAAGCGTGGGACAGATCTCAGTCCTTGGAAAAAAAGGTGACAATCTGTGATCTGATCATACCGACAAGTTTAGATCGACGTGACTGTCAGTAGTCACTCAGGAGTGAAGATAAAACTTTGACGGTCACGACTCTAGTAGTTTTTAATTTCGATGAAATTACATTAGAAATTCGTCGAATCACGGACACGCAGAACTAATCTATCAAACAAGATTAGGTTTTAGAAATCTTTCGTGTATCAGTATAAATGAAGACAGACATCTTCATAGAGTTAGTCAAGTCATCATTAATCTAGTGGCGGTGTTGAGATGAAAAAATTATCTTTAACTGGATCAGTACGAGTGACGACCGAGGTCAAGCAGGTCTGTAACCAACCACGACGTGACTTTTATGAGAGAGAGAGAGAAATGTGAGAGGTAAAGTATTTTTGTGTTGGTTTTATTGTCTTCCTTGGTGTTGAGTGGACGGACGTCCGGTCTGTTTGGCCTCTGGAACTGGGCCAACTCGTAGATGCTTAACAAGTCTCTCGGTTGCCTCTGAATCATTTTTCAGACGGGGCAACTTTATCCTCGGTTAAAGAAAACGAAAAAAAAAAAATCTAACATAACCTCATCTAAACTAAACCATTGGCACAACCTTCTTATACTTTTGTATTGATTTTCGCACACGCTACATTTGCGGCCTTTAAAATTATCTACTGTATTTACCACGTCTGTCCGTGGATGATCATAAATATCTGAATCCATCGTCACAGATCAGAACTACGTCACGGAAGATCTGTGCCATGTGGTGAAGGCAGATCCTGAACGCTCTTCAGTACGGGAGACTTAATAAACTGCACACTGCGATAAACCCTCTGGTATGAATAACGATTCTGACCCAGAGGGACGAAAGTTTAGTTAGTGGTGTTAGTTTAGTGGCTCGACACATTGGTTGTGTGTTGACGATGTGCGCTCTCGACTTAGTAATATATTTCTTGTTCACAAATTAAAAGAGTCTGACGTTTTTAGTTTTTTATCAATACATGTTGAAGGCACTCCAGTTTTTAACCTGTTCGAAGTACCACAGTAAACTACAAATATATTTTGCAGTCAGCCAACCTCGTTCTGAATCCGTCCATAATTCCTTTACTGGTGGACGTGCGACTCTATTAGTACACCGAGACGGACGCAGACAATATACATTTCTATTTTTATATGTTCCTTTCTACAACTCACGGTGTCTGACTGCATTTTGTTTTGGATTGCAGAACCGAGGCAACGGTCTCGACATGAACGTGCAGGGCGCGTGGGCAGAAGGCGTCACCGGCAGAGGCGTCGTCGTCACCATCCTTGACGACGGACTCGAGAAGGACCATCCTGACCTCATCAGAAACTACGTGAGTAGCAACATGGCCGCCAACAGCCAATATAGTGGTGTAGGGTGACGGCAGAGAACTTGGCCAGCGTTGACCATTCTTACTTGGACAGTATCACATATTAGATACGCAGAAAATATGATTGCTGAATTAAGGAATAACTCATATCGGGGGAAAACAAAAAAACCATGGCCGCAGATCCAAGACACATTGCAGACAAACGAACTAAGTTATTACGTCATTCGGTAATTGAGATCGTCTCTCGAGGGAAAATTGTCGTCAAGCAAAGGACAAGTTTCTGGTGTGACGTAGAATTCTCTCGCAGGTCGAACCTTTTAGGAGATATACGAAGGGGCTACCTTTGAGGAATCCCTTCCACATCCCCCCTTTCAAATCCCTTCCTATGCTATTAAAGGGGGGTTGCCCAATGTGGACCAGCATCATGTAGCCTGTTGCCCTAAAAAAAAGGAAGCCTTTACCTAATGCGAGAGGATCCTCTCGCAGGTAACCTGCGAGGGATTTTCTCTCGCAGGCAGAACCTTTTAGGAGAGATACGAAGGGGCTACCTTTGGGTATGCCTTTTCCTCTCCGTTTTTGAACTAAGGTTCCCACAAGCCGAGGCACCTCGGCCTGTTTTGAGAGGTGTATGTTCCGGGGTCGCAGACCTTGGGCATACGGTAAGAGTTGTTCGCTATTCCCATTGGAATAGTCGGCCAGCTGCCTCCTAAACTGGTCGAGGCACGGAGAAGGGAATGCTGCGTCCCCACAGCAAACTCCTCTCCCGCTATCGGAAAGGCGTGGGACAAGTACCCAATGCCCGACCTACCCGATGCAGGTTTTTCTAGGGTTTTCCCTGCATTTCTTTAGGCGAATGCCGGGCAGGATCCTTAAACCATAGCCCGGGGGCCCTAGTAATCCTTGGCTACCTTCCTCTACCCTTCCGCATCCCCCCTTTCAAATCCCTTCCTATGCTATTAAAGGGGAGTTGCCCAATGTGGATCACCCTCATGTAGCCTGTTGCCCTAAAAAAGAAAAAATATTATAACGCGAAACAGAGTTATTTACTGTTAAAAACCACTACGACCATCTCTCTCACCTTGATTACATTTTCTCCCCTTCTCAACTTTTCAATCGGGAATTTTAATATTGACACAATACTATCTCTGAATTTGTTAAGTAACATCTTTCCTATTCACCACAAGATATTAAGTTCAAGTTTGTGGTCCCATTTACGTATCTCAGTTATTCACGTGACACAGACACTGGTGGCGTGTTGACAGAGAGCGAGAGAGTAGATTCTAATTGTCGGAAACGCTTTGCTATTGGCTGGCCGTGACATTACAGCGATCTATCGTTTTGATTGGTAGCCAAGGTAACGCATTACTCTATTTCAGCGAATTAGGCCATTCAGGTTTCCGTAGATTTCAACTGATAATAAAAGCCTTTACAGCTTCGTTTTTTTACTCGAGGTTTTTTTTGTTTCCTTTTAGTACGCGGAATCTGATTGGGGAGATTTTAAACTCTCGGAGTATGAATGGTTAATGAATCTTTGTGTATATTGTCTCTCAAGACTGCGGTCTGCTCCTCTTTTGTTCTCAGGCTTTGTTTCCTTTTCACTCCCCAAATTGCTGTTGTATTTGAGTCAATTACGGGTCACCGCTTTCACTTCCCCTTTTTGGTTTATTCATTACATTTCTTAATAATAAGGCCGCAGTTGCCACCCTTCCGTTTTACTGTTCACGGTAAATGTTTCTGTTTGTCTCTCCAGCAGAGAGAATGGGGTGAAGTAGGTTTCCGAGACTTCCTCTCAGCGCTGCTGCTAATTAGTCCTTAAAGAAGAACTCTCGGGGTATGAAAGTGCGAACGGAAAGGATAGGAATTGTAAACGACGCGTATGTGCACATCTTAAAATAAAACATATCGGGAAGAATTCCAGATTATTCACGATATTTTGGTTAGAAATAAAAATATCAATTATTATTTCAGGTACGGGCCACATAAGAGTATCTTGCATTTAATAGTATATGAAGGGATGAGATGAGAGAAGCATAAGGAAAAGCAATGATTTAGAGAAACCTGCGTCAACAAGGGCGGGTTCTCTGTACTTGTCCCACGCCCTTCCGATAACTAGAGTGCGGTTTGTAGCATTTTCCTCCCTATACTTTGACCAGGTTCGGAGGCAGATAACTAACTGTTCCAAATGCAGCATAGAAAAACACTTACTTAGGCGTCTCTGCTTAGGGAATCCTTAATTGAAAGAGAAAAAAAATAGAGAGAGAGAGAGAGAGAGAGAGAGAGAGAGAGAGAGAGAGAGAGAGAGAGAGAGAGACAGAGACAGAGAGACAGAGACAGACAGACAGAGAGAGACAGACAGAGAGAGAGAGAGAGAGACAGAGAGACACACACACACACACACAGAGAGAGAGAGAGAGAGAGAGAGAGAGAGAGAGAGAGAGAGAGAGAAGGTACCCCGTAACTAACTGTGTCGACTCTTAATGAAGGAAACGTGATGACATGAACGAACAGTTTTTCATGATTTACAGATATAAACAGACAATAGGTGATGGTGAGACGCAGATGGAAAGTGCTACATTGATATAGATATAGATAAGGGAAACGCTAAAAATACATTGAATTATGTTTATTATTATATTTACATCGCGTTTCGTAAAATTAAAGTCGTTACCATCTCCATAATTGATTAGAAATGAGGATTTTATCCTTTAAAAATAGAGGAAAGTGACAATTTTACTTAAGGGCAGAGGTTCGTAATTTGTTAAGGTTCCTGGCAGACGAATATGGACCTCACTACGGTGACAGATAAATATTTCCCCTGTGCCAGACATTGGCGGGTGCGATGTGCCATTGACTCGCTGGATGTTTATGCCAACAAGTTAGGTCACTGACACTCTGAAGTTGATATGAATAATAGACGTGACAGCTGTAGGTTGCCTACTGTTATAATTTTCCATTGCGGAGACATGACGATGTCGTTTGATGTTCGTGACCTCAGTGACCAGATTGGATTGGCCAATTTCTTAGACTCTCGTTTGATAGGCCGATGCAGTTCCGTTAGATTGTTGACTTTTAATAGGCCAACGAGGAGGAGCTCGAGAGCGTCACGATGACGTGCGAGCTATTTGCTCAGCACAGGTACTGATTACGTATGGAGTCTCAACGGACTCTGGAAGGACTTTGGGCAGCGATGCTGATAGGTGGACGCGAGGTGTGTTGGCTGTGTGTATTGTTACATTGCTTTGGCAGCGAGGCTGATGGCGGATGTGAAGTTTGGATAGCGTTACAGCTGGCTGCTGACCTCTGGCGTTTCAGGACCCGCAGGCGAGCTACGACGTGAACAACCACGACGAGGACCCGATGCCGCGCTACGACCTCATCGACTCCAACCGGCACGGGACGCGCTGCGCGGGCGAGGTGGCGGCGACGGCCAACAACAGCGTGTGCGCGGTGGGCGTGGCCTTCGGCGCTAGCGTGGGCGGCGTCCGCATGCTGGACGGCGACGTGACGGACGCGGTGGAGGCGCGCTCGCTCAGCCTGAACCCGCAGCACGTGGACGTGTACAGCGCGTCGTGGGGGCCCGACGACGACGGGAAGACGGTGGACGGCCCCGGCGAGCTCGCGACCCGCGCCTTCGTCGAGGGCGTCACCAAGGGACGCGGCGGCAAGGGCTCCATATTCGTGTGGGCGTCGGGCAACGGCGGCCGCGACCACGACAACTGCAACTGCGACGGCTACACCAACGCCATCTGGACGCTGAGCATCAGCAGCGCGACGGAGAACGGCGTGGTGCCGTGGTACTCGGAGGCGTGCTCGTCCACGCTGGCCACCACCTATAGCAGCGGCGCCAACGGGGAGAAGCAGGTGGTCACCACGGACCTGCACCACCAGTGCACCAGCTCTCACACGGGGACGTCGGCGTCGGCGCCGCTCGCCGCGGGCATCTGCGCGCTCGCTCTGCACGCCAACAACGCGCTCTCGTGGCGCGACCTGCAGCACATCGTCGTGCGCACCGCCAGACCTGCCAACCTACAGGCCTCCGACTGGAAAGTCAACGGCGTCGGCCGCAACGGTGAGATTAACCTCCCAAATACCCCCTCCGGTGACGTCATCAAGTCACACTGACTTGTAACCCACCTGTCTATGAGCTACACTCTCTGTTCGCTGATCAAGTCGTCGACACCGTCTAGGAAAGGCATGTAAGATTTTCCAAGAAACACACCCTTTGGTGGCGGCATTGATATCCGACTGCTCAACATCCGAGCGTGAAACGTTTCCATTTTTATCAGTTTCCCCGCCAGGTATCATCTCCTCGCTGATAAAATATTCAACACTAATGGCTGTGTCGTATTTTTGATAATTATGATATGATAGATGCTGGCAGACCTTCGTAAAGGTCCCATCTATTCTCACCGACACAACACAAACACACGTACGTTATGTCCATAAACACTGCTAAATCCAGGAATCGGCAATTGAAAGAAAAATTTAGTACGAGTATAATCCAACCAGGTCAAGAATGTCCTAACCTATTACGATAGAGGCGCGCCGGTCTATTTCCTCGGACAAATCACTGAACAATAAACATCCCGACGCCATCTATTATTGCCAGCTTATCCTTGTCATTCAGAATCGCACGTTGTATCACAGTATTTATTTCATTGTTCTGCTCTCCGTGGATGTAGCTACCATGGATACGATTGATCGCACTGTTTTTTGATGTAGAATTTTAGAAATTATAAACCATGACCTCTTACTTGAGGCTGCTTTGTTGTATTATGATTATTTTGAAGTGACACGTGATATAGGACTGCTTCATCGAAACTCTGGGAGAGAGGCAGAGGTTTCAAGCTTCAGATAGTGTTACGGGCGCGGCTGTGAAGTGCCGATAAACGCTTTTCCATGGAATCGAGCGGTTCTCCCTCCCCCCGTGTGTGTGTGTCATTTATGACGTTGTGGAGAGAGAATTTGCAAACATCCGGTCCGTCTGTCGATGTATTTGTCCCACAACGTGTCCGTGTGGATCGATAAAACCGAAACCCTCCCTGTATTCACTGCATTTTCTCGTGTACTTCCTCAACCTCTCGCTCCGCTTCAGCCATGTCATCTTCCTCTAGCGTAAAAGATATTACGAAAGCCACTATTTTGAATTGGCGGTTGTCAATTTGCTTTCTCTCTAGATCAAATATTTAGCTCAAAATATGTTAGTATCCGCGACGTATCTGGCTTCCGTGTCATGCTCTGTGACGTCAAGCACCTGAGAGGTACAACTAGTTACACAACACAACGCCTTCTCTCAAGCTGTTCCAATGAAACATTTATCTCCCTCCTCAAGCTCAGTATTTGTTTGTTTTTCATTCATCAAATAGACGTTTCAGATTTTTTTTTATTAAAATATTGTTATGCATTTCTTATAATTTTCGGAACTTTATGGTGCCATATTTCTCCGTTTCCAATAAACAAAAACTGATTTTTTAAATTTTATTCCAAATTAAACAGTTTTTTAAATGTCATCAGAAAAATAGACACAATTAAAATTTCAATATATAATAACATCCTTGGTTCGCTGAGTAATTTAATTAATATTTCGTTGTCCCTCCACGCAAGTAAACAGAAAAACTCAAGTTGTGTGTGTTTTCAGTGAGCCATTCCTTCGGCTACGGCCTGATGGACGCGACGGCGATGGTGAGGCTGGCCAGGACCTGGAAGACGGTTCCTGAGCAGCACAAGTGCGAAGTCTCGGCGCCTCACGCTGACAAGTAAGTCCGCAAACCTTCGAGCTGCATTGGTTGTGGCGGGAACGACGACGAGTACGACGTGTGTGTCTTTGTCCTGTTCGTTTTTTTTCCCCAGACTGATTCCGGCGAAGAGCCAGGTCATGCTCCAGCTAGAAGTCAAAGAGTGCGCTGGAGTCAACTACCTCGAACACGTCCAGGTACAACAGATTTTTATCTTTCCCTCTCTCAATTACTATCACGTAAATATTAATTAAGTCTAATTCAAGAATATCGCACGCGGAGGTAGGGATTATTTAAAAAGAAAGGAATATTTTATTATTAATTACTCCACGAGCGAGAATGTCCGGCGTCTCTCTTGACTGCTGCACGCGTGTCACAGGCGAAGGTGACGCTGGCGTCGTCGAGGCGTGGGGATCTGCAGATCCATCTGACGTCACCGGCGGGAACGAGGTCGACGCTGCTGGCCAGACGCCCCCACGACATCTCGAGGGCTGGCTTCCAGTCGTGGCCCTTCATGTCGGTGCACACGTGGGGCGAGAGCCCCTTCGGCACGTGGACGCTCGAGATTCACAACGAAGGGCGCTTCCTGGGTAAGTCACGTGGCTGGTTGCCTCCCTCTCACTCAGGCTAGTGTCATTGAAAGAGGCTGTTCTCAAACAATCGTGACCTAGACGAATGACTCGTGCAGCGAGTTCGTCAACTTAATTGCCAGTTTATTTCAAAGAGGCTGTAATTTTGTTTCCGGCAAGGAAAGCCTCTGCCTGCTGTACGTAGAAGAACCAAAAAATGAGTTATGGTGACCACAGCGTTGTCGAAGCGATGATGATGCTCTCTGATCGCACGTATCAGTGAGCGTCACACCTATAAATCTGCGTATTCGTCTTGCTCACAGTTAACGAAGGAGAAACTCGGGGGTGAATATCCCTCAAAGTAAACACAACTAAAAATTTCAGTAAACACGTTTCCAAACTCTTCGTGATCTTTCTTTTTTGTTATATTTCTCTGGTTGTTATCTCTTTATCATTTACAGTCAAATTGCTTGAGATGAACAAGCGAATGGTCGCGTACTCAGTCCGCTGGCAGTGCTTAGGAACCGCACTTTCTCATCAACAGTGATGAATGTTTCCTAAATTGGTTAAACTTTGGACACAAAATGGTGTTATCAGATCCGTTCTTGAGCCTGCTGCCGTATTAACTTTGAATATTCATAGTGAGTGATATTTAAGGACCACATCGTAGAATTTTGGTTTCGTCGAAAAATATTGAACTAACCAGGATCAATTTCTGATAAGGTAGGATTGGTCTGATCACTCATCACTCGTCATCCAGCTCCGGTGACCAACATCGAAACTGGTACGAGGCTCTGTCTACATGGAAGGAATGAGTGTCATCACACACTTTTCATTCTGTGCCGTTGTAACAAACATTTAATCAATGAGTCCTCAATAGTTACATTTTCTTAGCGTATAGGGTTTAATGCAACGACGTCGTAGTTGGAAAGACCGATACCGTTCTCGGAACATCAAACCTAAGACTGTTCCTTGTGGCTACTGAAGTCACCGATGACGATCATTGACTTCCTATCCTTTCCCGTGACTTTCATGTCTAACCTGACCCACTGATTGACGTCTCTGCTCAACCCTCTAATTTATAAATCCTATTTACCTTACTAAGTGTGACGTTTGAAAGTTGCGTACCCGTCATCTTGTACTAACGTGCTAACAGAACCGCCGAGCGCGAGCGTCTGTGGCCACCGGCGCGAATGTAAAGTCACTGCGAAGGCCTTACTAATTTCTCTGTGTTGTTGTTACTAACGTGTGCTATCCGCAGGACGGGCGACACTCCAGGAGTGGGCGCTCGTGTTTTACGGCACCGCCGAACCCCCAGGCGGTGCCCCCGCCGCCCCCGAATCGCCAGCAGCAGCGACATCGGCCTCCGCCCTCCCTACGGGGCCGCCCGCTTTTCCCGCCCCTCCCACCCCCAGGATCCCATCGACGCCGCCATCCACCACCACCACCAGCACGACGACCGCGACGCCGATACCACCGATGACCCGCCTCCCTCCTGAGCCACCCATAGTGATCCAAGTGCGCAAGTCCAAGAAGAACCCCGGGGGTCGGGGCGGCAAGGGAGGTGGTCGTGGGCGAACGAGCACGACGGCCAGAAGCACGACGACGACGACTTTGGCGCCGCCCCCGCCGCGCCTCACGATCCTGCTGCAACCGCCGTCGCACCGCCCCCACGCGAGCGTGCCCACTGTCTTCCAAGGCTACCGCAAGTTCCAGCAGCTCTCCCTCTACCCCTTCCAGTTCCAGGACCAGCTCAAGGCCGGAGGCAAGACTGAAAACCACCCTCGTAGCGATTGCTGTAGATGAACCGCTTGCTTTCCACTTTAACAACTCTAATACGCCCTTTTTTTTCTTTTTCTTTTTTGCGTTTGACAAATATTCCTTCCTTTGCAGGCTCGTTTTTAATATTCCTTCCGTCCTCAGTTCCTCATTTTTACTTTTTGATAACTTAAATACTACGAAAGAATCCACACCAGTAATTTTTCACTTGTAATGCATCTTTCTTACTAATATTCTTATTTTCGTATTAAATGTGCCTTTTCTCATTTTCAACTTATTGTATTTTAATATTGAGTTTGTTCCATCTCCGTTTCTTTGTTGCTTATGCTAATAATAATTTATTTTTGCGTTCATAACTTGAGCCTTAATATATACCTTTTCTTCCCCAACCCTTATCGACACTTACTTTAGACGTTTTACATCCTTTTTTTCTACTGCCACACCTGTTGTTTCTTTGTTTCTAGACCCTATTTTTTTTTTTTCACTCAGAAAATATTCATATGAACTCCCTTCTTCACCCGACCTTTTGATTCATAACCATATTCCCACGCATGTACTCCATCTCGGCCATTTTGCTTGCGTTTTGTTGTTTTTTGTTTGTGTGATCGCCTGTTTTGCGCCTTTAGTTTGAGTATTTGTTAAAAGTGACAGCGAAGACGCTGACGAATTGATTTTATTTGCTTTTACCTTCCTTAATCATCATTAAACCACCGACAACGCCTTTTCTCACCTTGTTGTCCGCTTCATACCCCTATATATTTGAATGTTTTAAGTTTTTATATACGCACAAGCATCTGACGTTTTGCACACATTATTTGAGGGCGTAGTTTTGCTTCATTCCATTCGCCAAATAAGTAGACAAATGTTTTTTATCTTCCTCCCCCGCAGTTGAAGTGTATCTCGTAGCAAAGCCGCAGTGCGTGCATATGTTTTTTTTTATTTCGAAGTGTTGTGTATCTTATTTGTGCATCTTATATTCTTTTAAATGAATATTTACATCATTTTGGTCTTGTTTGTTAATGTGTTATTTTTTACTGATTGTAGAATAGCATGATCTTGGAATTTTTATATTATATCTTGCTTTTATTTTACGATGATCTATTTTTAATTGCGCATTTTTATATTTATGTATTTTTGTCTGTTGTTTGCATCTATTTTCAGCGAAGTAAGTTTTCTCTCTATGAGCACAGACCGTGGTACCAGGTCTAGGTAGAGAAACTATTACAGATCTGTGGCGATGTATTGAATACACAGTTTCGATAGCTTTTGCTGGTTCCCAGGAGCGTACATTCTTCTCTCATTTCGATGTAAATTTCATTCTCATAGTCTATATATTTATATGCACATATACCACCATTCTTCTTGGGTTGTATCTATCATAAAGTTTGTGAGAAAGATTTTGAATCTATGGGAAAACCCTTTTGGTGTATCTGGACGATCGTAGAACAGGTGAAAATCTCGGAAAGGTTGGGGAAGACATCTGATTCTCTGCTTTTTTTTGAAGTGGTGTCCACCGTCTGATGAAACCGCGTCCGGAACATTAGGGCACGCCATCTTAAATCCTTTTGTGATTTCTCGTACGTCGAACAACCTATGATGGGAACTTTGTTAATGGTTTATGATCACGGTTGGGATCAGCAGGTAGATGATACTTGGTAATCTTGAAGAACGATATTTTTCATGCTTGAAAGATGCATAATGTCTATCAGCTGGTAAAGCTCACTATTATCAATCATTGGGTAACTTCGCGTTCGGTAGGCTCGTAGAAGACATCAACTGGTAAAGTTTCAGCTGTTTTATTCCTGAATGTCTCGTGATGTCCCCTATTTTCAATTCTACCGGGAAATTTTTGGGAAGACCTGTTTGAGTTGCACTGGCTAACATTACCGTCAGTACCAATCATTATATGACGTCAGTACCGTCTCATATTTTCCCGGGAGACTATACGTTTCTGAATATCGAGTCGAAGATTGATTCCCTCTTGTGTGCACTTAAAAATTCTAGAGTGACACTATCAAATAACGCGACCCCGCCAACGTTTAATTCGACGATAGTAAAAGCCGTTTAGGAATGTTTTTAAATTCCACCCCCACCATTAGAGGCGATACGTGTGTCTTAAGCCTTCGATGTTTGTTACTCGACCGAAAGTAACATGTGTTTGGTATAAATTGGTTTACACATTTAAGATTGTAAACGTATATTTGTTTCACCCCTTTCCACCATCACTCCTAACGGCTGAGCTTCACATTAACCAGTATGGTAAATGTCAGAATTAAACTCATCGACATCTATAACCCTGGATTTGACACTAATCTCGTTTGTTTCGCGTATTTTTATGTAACTCTCCTTCACCTCCTCCCTCATTGGTGATTACCAGTCATTATATGACGTCAGTACCGTCTCATATTTTCCCGGGAGACTATACGTTTCTGAACATGAGTCGAAGATTGATTCTCTCTTGTGTGCCCTTCATCTAGGTAACGTCAACACGTGGAGCGTGGTTCTGTACGGCACCGAGGCGCCGGCGCAACCTTCTGACGTTGTGGCTCCGACGTCTCCGCCGCCGACCGTGACGCGGGTGCAGACGTCCGCGCCGCCCCAGTCGCCGAGGCAGCACAAGACCTCAACGCCGCCACCGATCCCGACGCCCGCAGCGGCTCCCGCGGAAGACGTTCCGTCGGTGCTGGTAGAGGAGCAGGAGGCGGCGCCCTCGGGCTGCGTGGCGCTCTCCAAGAAGGGCCTGCACTGCATAGGTTTGTTTTTGTGCCTTCAGCTTCTGAGATTGGCGCGGTAAGGCCGGCCCCACGCTGCCACCACGACCGCATCACGCCAGTCTGTGTTCGTGTGTGTTCTTTATTTGCTCAACAAGACAATGCGTCGCTCACTCGCTCACCATGTGCACCCCCGCTGCCTCCCGGCGAGGCCACAACAAACTAACCTGGGCGGGTCTTCTCAAACAAGGGTCTACTTACACACACTGGTCATCCTCGGTCGCACCATCTCACCAATAGCCACTGATTTACGGCTCTTTAACACCATCTACATCAGAAAAATTCCTCTTTACTTGTCATACACGGGCCCTCACTGACGACCAACAGCAATGTGTTTTAGCCAAACACACAAAAGCTTGCAGTAATGTCCGCCACCCGTGATGACGCCAGTAATCAATATTAACCCATCATCATATGACGTCAGTGATCAACAAAGCAGTCACGAAGGTGTCTCTTGTCCTCACAGAGTTGATACAGCGTCAGGTAATCGTGATTTGCACTATATCGATAGTATTTGTTCTTCAGTCGGAGTGTTGAATATCTCTTTTTTCCACAAGGGATGATTTAATGTTTTCTTAACTTGTATCCTATGCAACCGGGTTGAGGTTAAATGTAGGCTTTTGAGGATGGTGTCTCTGTGCGATGGTTTCAGTGTTATTCGTTTCCTGTGCCTCTGTTTATGTGTATGTGCGTGTAGAGGGAACCAACTGAGGTTAATGAGACGGCGTGTGGCTCGACTGTCGCGTGCTCATTAATCCGATTGATTACCGACGCGGGATGGTGGTTGTTATTTATCCTTTTCTGGTTTGAGAAGGCCTGATGTCCCAGCGACAGTCTGTGGGCGTGATAATTGTGTTCAGGTGATTTGCTGCTGCTGCGACTGACCGTGTTCCTTCAACTCTCTGAGCGGCGTCAAAACTTAAGAAGTTCAAGTGCAATTATAACGGTAATAATAGAGAAAGTGTTGCCAAAAATAAACTGTGATTACCGAAACAATACAGAGAAACTGCAGGATCAATGAAACTCGAACATAAGAATAAAATGTTGTTTTTCCCCCATTTTTTGAAAGGCAAAAGGTGTTTGTTGTATCTTAGATATATATATACTTACATGCATACAGAAAATCCCATTATGTATATTGTAATATAAACGCGTGGAGGAATATGTAAATACCCTTCACGTATGGATTCAGTTTCCTTGCGCGAGGGAGGAAAATCTTCAGTATTACTAATCTGTCGGAGTAGGTTATTTATTTTTTATCGTTATTCTCCTCCTGTTTCTTCTTGCGTTGTTACTCTGAAGTGTTTTGTGTGTTGTTGATGGAGTAGGAGACACTTGTTCAAGAGCACAAAGTAAAGAGGTAGTTACATATACACTATAAATAGGAATATTAATTATAAACACTCTTACTTCGTATTTTTTCTTATTAACAATTTATTTTATTTACGATTTTTTTTAAAAGAAATATTGGTAGTATGTTCTCCCACTATTGTTTGTTGTACTTACAGTGAGAGAAATGGAGGATCTGGTTTGATTCTGAAATGATGTGGAAATACTGCACGATGTTGTCGACCAGTGAAAGAGGATATTGACCTCTAAAAGTACTTGGACGGAGTCAGAGAACAAAACTTTAACCCCCATTTTTTTTAAAAACCTGTCGGATTAGTTTAAGGGTTGGTCTCGAATATTATATTTATCTGCAGAAAATTATTCTCTTTGAAGCCATTTGGATAAGTTTATCCTAGAACCTGTAATTTGTGGGTACAAAAATATCGCAACTGTAGATGGAAGATGCTTCCTTTCTATTCACCTTTAACAGTTCTGGTTGTTAATTACTTTTAATCTGATTTCAAAAATGAAAATTGCTCTAGGAGGAATAATATAAGTAAGTCTTTAACCATGTTGATCATTCAGTTAGGTTCTGTAATGTTCTCAACCACCAGCATTTTTCAGAAAAAAAAACCCTTTATTTCCCTGTTGTCATCCCATTTTGATAGAAGTAATTACAGTCCCGTTCTCTTTTAGTCGAGCCTCCTATCACGAATTATCTCGTCACGGTCCTCACGTTTGACTTTCATCAACGTCAACATTCCCCGATATTTTTCTACACTGTCAACAGCTTGCTGAAAAACTGCTTTCACGTCCACATTGTCAGATATTTCCTTGCAATTTCTCACCATGGGAACTCATCACCAGTCTAAGTGAAGATTTTGGATGCTCCTTGGTCATATTCTCTTCCATTGACTTCGTCCATTCCTCCACTCGCCATCCAGTTTTCCTCAATCGGCAACACTAAAAAACATCATTTCGTCTACAGTTTTTAGCATTTTGTGATTGATGATTTTCTCCTTTCTATTTTCTTGTCATAAACATTTCCTAAGGATTGACAATGAGGCAGGTCTTGAGGTTCGTTAATTTAAACAAGTTTATATTATTATTATTATTATAAAAACGACAGTGTGTTTGTGAAAAAATACTCTGTGAAAATGTATAATCGATTTTTACCTACATATATATATTATACATATGCCAAAATCAGCATAAATTTTGCCTAAAATGAAAATATTGCATGGGTGTGTGTTTGTGTGTGTGAGAATATCGCCATTGTTTCTTTGTTATATTCATATATTTTTTGTTTGTATTATTGTGGGTTTCCTTTTTGATATGTCTTTGGGTGACGTAGCGGGATATGTTTAAAGTTGCTACACTACGAAGGAAGGATCGAGCTGATTGTTTCCTCTCACTCGGCTGACTTTTCATCACTGGTGTGTAAAGAATTTATTTTCTTCTTCCTTTTTTAATGAACATTTTTCTACTCATGAACTAGAGTCGGTCACTATGTGAAGACGGTCTGTGTTAAAACGGAGGAGAGACATATCTTTCGTGATTCTATAGAAAATATTTGTAATATACATATAAATATATATATATATTGGGTTAAGAGAAACTGAGACAGACGAATGACTGTTTTTTTCCTACGGATGTTATTGTAATATTATTATTGGAAAATACTGTAAAAATGATAAACAAAAAATGTGTCAGGTAATAATGGAAGGAAAAAGAGATAAAGATTGAGACAGAAATAAGAAATGGAAGGAGGAGGAGAAAGAAGGAAGAATGAGAAAAAGTAATTTCAAAACTG
Organism: Zhengitettix transpicula; assembly: GCA_037074705.1. NCBI lineage: Eukaryota > Metazoa > Arthropoda > Insecta > Orthoptera > Tetrigidae > Zhengitettix > Zhengitettix transpicula. The sequence continues at coordinate 75,102,377 of CM073593.1, forward strand.
AAATAATAAAAAACTTTCAGAAACTTATTTGGAATAAATGTGTTATTTTATTATTTCTATCTTTCTGTCTTCATTAAGATGAAATCAGTTAAAACCCCGTAAACAAACACACTTTCTTCTCCTGAAGTACTCAAGGTTGTCATCGCTGCATGGACTCCAGCTCCATTACACACTATCCTTGGTGAATAAGAAATATTGAAACTAAGAAAAATCTTAAAGCAATGCTTCGCTTGTAAACCCAGATTAAAACTGTCCTATAATTATTCAGACGCTTTACAAAAAGTGTTTAGAATTATACGTAATTTTTGTTTTCTTTTCCGCATTTTCTGTTCCATAGTTACAGCTTTTGGTTTTCTCATCCACTGCGTTTCCTTTTCTTTTAGTTTTTATTTTCCCCTTACGAAATCTTTCTCCGTCTGATGTTTCTTCGTCATTTTATTGCTCTCTATTCGTAGTCCTTGTCTTGTCTTTTATATCCTGTCTCACCTGTTTAAGCTTTTCTCTGAGTCCCTCTTCAGATTAATGTTTTATGGTACCTTTCCCATTTACTTGATGATTTTGCTCTTTTTAGCCGTATTTTATTTTTTGTCCAAATTGATGCAGCTATGATGGTTGTCCCTGTCCAAAGCCTCAGTATCTTTCTTATACCACCCAGGATGACGTTACTTTTCCTGTATCTTACTTCCTTCATCCCTTTGCCTCCTCTAACCATTTTTGCCACTTACTCGATAATGTTTTTCTTCACTCGAGTTTCTTTGCGTCTTTCTTTGCAGACGTCAACCTTGCCCTCTCAAATCCCAATTTCACTTCCATTTAACTGTAAAGTCATTTGTCTGAAAGTTTCAATAATTAATAAAAAAAATAAAACCTCCATTTAATGTTCTCCAATTTCCTACCTTGTTTTTCTGTTTCCATGCGAGTGATATTTCTTCTCTCAATGTTTCATTCTATCCCCACCCACTCATCTCATTTTGCAGTTAGCGCTTCCGGAAATCATCTGTTTTGCACCCAATATTCATTTATATGTTTCACATTGGTGGTTTCTGTGTATACCCACATTATATCACTGTGAGTGTCTTGTCAATTACGATTTATCTTGTTTCGGCACGTTATGTGTTTAACGTTTTTTTATTTTAATCTCCTTACCCTGATTTCATTCTCTTCTTTTAGACTTTATTATTCTCAGCCTATTTCCTTCGAGCGCGTTTCCTCCTTCTATTCTCCTATACTTTAATATTATTAGTTTCTTCCATTTGTATTTAATCCTTTTTTGCGACTAAACTTTATTAACCTGTGAATGTTTTTAACATTTTAAATGTTTTATTTCTTTTTTATCCATTATTTTTCTCAGTCCTTAACTCAAATCGTCTTTTTGAATGTTGTAGATTTTTTCTGCCCCTTTGAATGGTCCGTTCCTTTCCTATCCTCCTTTCCTTTTCCCAATTAGCGTTTGCCTTGCAGGAGGGTGGTGTTGTGGCGGCTTGCGGACACGCACGCAGGTGGTGGGCTCCTACTCGTCAACCCCTGACCGACGGGCTCCTTCTCCAGGGTGAGTTAGACTTCACCGCATGTCCTTTACAACTTGATTTTTCTACTTAATGAGAGAGCAACTGTTGTTACTGAGCTGCTATTAGTTTTCTTTTTGCCTTCCGCTTAATTCTTGCATGTCTTCCTCATTCCTTGCAGCTTCCTGTGGCGCACGAATGTTGAGTAATCCTATTCGCTTCTCTTCCGACTGAGCGTTTCCTTCAAGACACATTTATTTGCCTTTTATATATGTACATTCTCTTAAAAATTGTTCAATAAGAGAGTTGTACTTGTTTCTTGGGGAAGAGGAAAGTAGTTAACAATTAGTAGCATATGGCGATACATACAATAGAAAATTATTTTCTTTACGAATTACAATTTCGTTATATCCTTCACGATTCTGTCGCTTATTTTCGTGTTTCAGATTCCATATTTTACAAATGCGATAGCTCTGAAGTGACATTGTAAATCATTTTAATTTAGGGAACACTATAAGGATTTACCGCATTTACTATGCTGTGGTAAAGATTAATGTATACTGCAATTAATACGGGCGTCTTATTCAATACTTTCTAAAGCAGTGATGTCAAAGTCCGATGAACCCTCGGTTACCCACTTAATTGTGTTTGTATAAAGAGAAGTCAAGTAGCGCGTGTTTTGGCGGCAATTATGTGGAGTAGCTTCTCGTTTTATAACTGATTAATTGAGTTTACAAATGTTGGGTCTTTATTTTTACCGTAGCTCGCCGATTACTCAAATTCCACAAAACAGAAAACGTTGAGAGAGTAAACGTCGCTATTAATTCTACTTTTATCGTGTTTTCCTCTTTGAACGCCACAAACAAATGGGAGAAAACTCCCGAGAGGAATAACAAATCACTTGCTCATTTGAGACGTTGTGCTCGAGCGTCGCGGGTCTGCCTAACTACGCTCCATCCTTCCTTACGCAGTACTTCCATGACTTCTCTAAAAACATTACCGTACTAACTACATTATACACAACCACTACTATTGTTATAGTTTTCATTCTTTTGTGAGAGTTATCGATTTCGTTTTTTTCTGACTCAGATTCGGGTGACCGGCTTTCTGTTTTTTGTTGTTTCTTGTTCTTATAATTTATTTGTGTGATTGTGAACTTATTTCAACCGATTTTATCTCTGTTTGTCTTTACAAAGTGATACTTAGTTGTCTGTTTATTTTTATCGACGCATTTTATCATTTTGTGTTATTGTAAAACTGCTACGCTTTTATGTGATCTTGTCTGCATATATGTGCAAATGTATTATTTTGTGTATGTGCATATTCTTGTATATTTTTATGGTCGTTTTGTTGTTTTCCACATATGAGTGTTCTTGTGCCTGTCTTGTTTATTTTATATATATGTGTGTATGTATAAATTCTACTTGTGCTCAATGTTTTAATAGTTTTATATGTGTTTGCTTTTATTCTTTTTATGAGCTTTGTTCAAAGGTGGGTGTGATTGGTTTTTGTGTCCTTAAAATCCTCTCTAAGTCATCGGAGTCTATTTGTTTCCTTAAGTTTCTTCAGGACGAATTTACTTTCCATTTTATTTTTCAGCTCAACTGCATAATCATCGGTAAGGAATGTCCCCATTGTATTCAAACTCTGAGCCGTCACTCAATTCGATGAGGTTGATCAATTAACAATTACTGTCAACTAGTGGTGCTATTTCCGGAACGAAAGACCATCCAGGCTCATGATCATGCTACGACTGTCTCTGATTTTGCTGTCAATATTAGGATTCTATTCTTATGAAACGGCAACACTTCTTCAATTTCCATGGCCTTGTCCCTCCATAAACGATATGTCTATTATTTCCTTACCCTAGGTAATATCTTTGTAGACTCCACATGATTGTATCCAACCTAGCGGCATCATCACCTTGATAAAGTTTTATAAATTTTCCATTATAATCGTGATTAATGCTTCTGGGTCATGATGCGCTGCTACTAACAGGCTATCAGATGATAACATAAATATCATTACAGATAAACGGTCCGTTATTGTCCTCAGTCCGCGATTCCAGTCCTTCAGTCGTCAGTCAGGAATGACTGCATAGATTTTCGTTGTTCTCAGTCTATAGCTGGAAAACAGTATGAATGCTTATAAAATTTCGACGTTTTTTCTTTGTCCTAGTACTTTGTTCTGAGATCAATAAATCGCCATTATCATGAGCCATAAACTTTCTGTGTCGCTGCTATTATCAGGAGTGACAAGAATTAATTGTATTTGTCTTCCTTGAGGACCCAGGCCTGTTTTTATACAGTTGCCTTTGTTCATTTCCCCACGGGTTTGATATTGGACTAATGAACCGTGCATGAAATTTAATGATGAACTGTCCATGATTACCTGATGACTTACCCCGCCTTTGAACCGGGTCTTCCAGATGATGACTGACGATCGTATGTGCGTTTCTCCCCTACAGAGTGCGCTGAGGGCTGGCGCCTGCTGAAGGCGGGGACGTTGGAACCTCACTGCGTGCGTCGTTGTCCCGAGGGAACTTTCGAGACTCAGAGCGACGATGACGACCACCACGCGCCGACGTGCCTGTCGTGCCACTACTCGTGCATGCGGTGCGTCGGCCCCTACGACTATCAGTGCTTGCAGTGCCACGCCGACAGCTTCTTCCTCAATATCAGCGGCCAGGCTCTGTGCGTTCCCGCTGCGGCGCTGGGCCAGTTCGACGCCTTCACTCTGCTATTCTGGTGGACGTTGGGCGGCGCCTTGCTGCTGCTCGTCGCAACAGTCGTCCTCGGCGTCCTGTTCTGGCGACGACTGCGTTGCGAGCGTCGTAACCACGGCTTTCGCTACAGCAAGGTCCTCCTCGTGCCCGACCCAGCCAAAACAGGCGCCGACGGCGACATAGACAGCGACGCCGAAGTCACGTCGCTTAGACCTTAAGCGGCAACGGCAACTCGGAACCGTCAGAGCCTCCTGAATTAACATGTTCCTCCACATTAGCGTCAAATAGCCACCGTTGAAGTTCTACCTGCTAGAGTTCTCATCAGGGTAATTTCATCAACTCAAACCGCCTGTAGACGTAGAGGCGTTTTTCGGATATTATGTTATATGTGTTAAGAAGGAGAGTAATGAACACAAAATACGGACACTTCTCTCCCTCTCCCACCCGCCCTCCAGCATTATCTGAGACTGGCATGCTCGTGTTTTCAGTTACCCATATCTTGAAGAAAACTGTTGCTAGTGTTGTAAACATTCTTCTTTTATTTCTACGGCTCTATTTTTCTTCGCCGTTACTTCACTACGTTCTCTCTCTCTCTCTCTCTCTCTCTCTCTCTCTCTCTCTCTCTCTCTCTCTCTTGTTAACTTATTCTCTTTGCTTGCTCGCTTTTGTTTCATAGTTTTAATTTCGCTATTTTACTGAGTAGTTGTCTCTCCCTAATCTTGTCCTTATACGGTCTACGAAATACTCAAAAAAGAAACCGTATCTAATAGTCTCTTTACACTCAACACCCGTTCTTTAAAAACAGGACACTTCGTAATTAAAAATAATTCCTTGATTGTAGAATGGATAAAATACGAGTAATTGACAATAATAGAAATGATTTCCCAATGTTTCTTTTTGCCATCGACCATAGTTTGGTGTCGTTCTGAAAGACGATTATCAGACTTAACCTGTATCGCGCCAGAGATCAACATCACATGGATCCACTTCGTAACTGAGGCAAGTTCGTCACTAATCTGGTGCCTTACCACACTCCCAAACACTGTTCTATCGATATAAGAATTCTTTTAACCCTGACGAGATTTGTTTTGGTTGCTAATTAAACTATCCAATGACGATTCCGTTAAATTTTTATCTACTTCGCAAGATTTTTGCCGTCAATTGTGGAAGCGTGTGAAGATCCACTGACGACTACTGAACGTTATTATTCTCTGAACGGATTTTCAATTCACTGTCAAGACCAGACAACCCGAGGTCGATTTATTTTTCTATGCACAAATAATTTGTTACAACACTGGCTTGTGTTAATTAGTTGCAGGAGTGAATTCAAAGGCAAATAATAACTGGTCGTCAGATCTTTGGCTTTCTATCCCCTTATAAGTTTCACTGATAAGTTGAGCCAAAGTTAAATAGGTTTTCTTCACAGAATAATATTAAGATCTTCAGTTTTTCATATTTTATAGGAGGAGTCGCTGTACACGTGTTTCCTTAGTTCCGAGTTGACATGTTTTCTCCGTTCAGCAAAAACTCTCAAGGATTCTAGTCCTTAACAAATACGTAACATCTATAGATGTATTATTTCAAGAAAATAAAACAGAAAAATAAAGTAGCGTCCCTTGTTGTTTACTGTTTTTAGATAAAAAATAGTGATAGTTGTATATATACATACATGTGTCTTTTCCAGTAAATTAATGATTGGTTGTTTAAATATTTAAGTTTTAGCTTACTCGTTCCTCCATCTTATTTCAACCGAGTGCAGTTTTATTCGTAAACTTAATTGTCAATTGTTGCGTTCACAAACAACTAAGTTATGTTTGCGAACATAGCTCTCATGATTTTAAGGACGGACAAGAGTTCGGCGGTTTAATTGTCAGTATTTAAAGGACTGCCATGGCTGAGTTGTCAATTCCCACATGCACGGAGTGTGCCTTACCGAAAACTTTGCTCTGGTTCCCGAACCCAATTGTCAGGAGCGTCCGCGAATTTTATTGTCACGCACTGCTGCACTTTGTTTATGTTCCAAGCCGTCCGAGGTTCTTAACGTGCCTTCCGAAACCTCTCAGCTCAAATGCCCACTTGCAAGAATAATCACACGAGAAAAATCAAGATAAGGAAAAGAAGATACGAAGTTTAACGAAGCCATCAATGAATGCAAGGATTAAAAAAAATGTTGGTTCCATTCCAACGTGTGTTTTAGCTGCAAAAATGTTCCTACGTTACACTGAGATCAGGAAAAAAGTTCTTTTTTGTTATTATTTTTTGAAATCAATAAAGAAACATAAGTCTGAATAATAGAATATTTTTTACCTTTACCCTTTCACCTCATTGGGACAATATATTCAGGTAATCAGCGTCCGGCGTGGTCCGACATCCTCAGATTGAACGACGACGTTTTAATTATGTTGTATTTTGATTATGAAATGATTATTTTCTCTACATTTCCCCAACAGCTATGCTGATTTCGAGTCCGAGTCCTGTTGTTGCAACAAACGACAAACATGCGTGGATTTGGAGTGAAAAAACGGAAATTTTTTCCAGGATTGTCCAAGGCAAGAAGAACGTACGTAACGCGAACCACGTGACACAAACGTGTAGAGGACAGCAAACTCGGTACGCGAAATGATCCTCAGCTGCGGAGTGTTTTTGAAGTCTCCCTCCCTATAAAGGAAAACAATGGCTGTGTCACTCTTTCTCATCGGATCGGCTGTCAGGAACAGACGGGAATGGCGCTGGAGAAAACTAAAAAAACCGTCAGATATATTTAACGACATTAACAGACCTTTACCTTTTATAATAAAAAGAATTATTAATTATGAAATATTTAATTAACAACACAATAACGTCAAAGGGGTCAGTACACTGTGTAAACAACACTTACATATGAACGTAATTTGCAGATATATCCTAATGAATATGGAAGTTACACATTCTAAATAAATACTATTATTATTGTATAACGTTATTTTTTTACATATTCATACAGTAAATTCACAGTATGATTTTTTAAAAATTTATATGAAAAATAAAATGTCAAAAACAAAAATAACGGTATACAGTTATAAATAAACAACAGCCAATTTAAGTCAGAAAAAATATATTTATTTATGTAAAATTAAAGTAAGTTTAGTCGCTTACTTTGTGATATTTAGGTTGAAGTTTAACAAAATTTTTGACTGCTGTGGCCGAAACACCTGACTATAAAAATTTACATAAATAAATAAATTTTTTCTGACTTCAAATTGGCTGTTGTTTAATTATAAGTTGTCTCAATAGTCTGAATATATATTACTTATAAAAATAACACTATTTTTCTGTCGTAAATGTGGTAAAGAACATTAATTATCAACAGCACAATTTTTAAAATCATACTAATTTTAATAATTTATCTAAGGTTAAAATTAATAACAAACTCAAAATGATTTTAAAAAAGGTTAACATAAAATTAAAATAGTAAAACAACTTAACGTTGTATATAAATATAATTGTGTTCAACAGAATTAAGGAAAACGTTACATAACATATTCTACTTAAACCTGCAATAATTAAATAAAAGAACCAAAAACAATCACAAAAGCTTTTAAATAATAATGTTGTCACTATCCATAATTTTGAAGGAAACCATGAAGTTGATTAGAATAATGTTGAAATGTAGACATTGAAAAAATTATAATACTTAATTTATCAGAAATGTTTCATATCAATGCAACCGTAAACATACTCGATTCACATAATGATAACCTGAAAATTAGATAATATATATAATACACGATTTTTAAATTTCTGTATACATTAATAATAGAAATTTAAATTAGGAAAATTTTATTGTTCATAATTAATATATGATTGGAAACGTATAATGTTATTGAAAATCGATAATTCAATTTATGATCCTTCATTGTTTGTTCCTTACAAAATTTAAGACAGAAATATATACTATTATTATCGTTGTTACTTTGTATATTTTTTATAATTTTTTAATTAGAAATAATGAATTTCCCCCTTCATCTCATGGAAATTTTACCCGATTTATTAAACTAAATACAATCGTATTTTATATGTTAAAGCACACATACTCAAATATTTTTGATGTTCCGTTACATTAGAAACCCAAAAAGCAATAATCACAGCCAGAATGAGGGAACGTTTACATCATCATGATAAATCTTTCTTTCAGTAAAGCAGCCTGGTTACAAATATGTATTGAAAAGTTATTGAGTTGTAATAATTAAATAATTTTTTTTAATTATTACAAATGTTAATGGTCGTTAAATATACACGCTTGCTAAAAACAGACGTAAAATATTATATAAACTGTTAAATTAGTTGGAGCGAGAAATCTTCACAATAGTTGCAGACATAAAGAGATACACAGAAACAACTAAAAATATAAAAAAATCCGTAGTAAAACGTCATCACAGATATTCTTCAGTTTCAGGATATAAAAAAATGTAGAAATCCTGAATTTAAGGCGAATTCCTTCATTGCGGTTCTATGTTTTGAATTATCCCTCGATATTAAGTAGAACAGTGGACATGTTCGTCTCTGTCTGGAAATGACTACGGGAAAAAATATCAAAATGAGGATAAAGAAGTCTGCACATTAGTGGAGAAACAAAGATGAATACCGGAAAAAAAATAAACTCGCGTCGACACAGGTTTAAAGAAGGACAGAGGAAATAAATCTGGTGGCATACCGAAATTAAATGGAGATACTTGTAAGGGCGCGAAGGGGAAAATAAACGGAAGGGAAAAACATCAAATAGCACGGCAGAAAAACGGACTGTGCAAGTCAGTGAGATTAAAACAAAAAATGTAGCAATCCAAAATTTCAATTTACTCAATCTTACCGTTTCTGAGTAATAATGATCGCATGTGATCCGGTCATCTGCCGCAGGTTCATTTCAGAATATTTACCCCAACCAACGCACACACGTTCACTTTTCTCTAAAACATTAATTTTCTCTTAGCTCGTCTCCTTTGATTCCTTCTATATCCGCCCCCACCCACATCCCTATGCAGAAATTATTTACCTTTTAGAGAGTATCTGGCAGGCTTAATACGCCCTGCCAAGCCTTTTTGGACTTCCTTTTAGCTCTCCCTTCCTGTTTGCGTGTGAGTGAGTGTGTGTTTTCTCTCTTTCTCTTCTGCTCTTTATAAGTGTGCTTGCAGTAAACCTACCTGCATCTTCTAATTAAAAATGTAACAACTTCCATCTCTCTGCTTTTTACGAAACTTACTCCGTACTGTGGCTCCTTTTGCTATAAACTCAAGCTCAAATTAATTTGCATTCGATTCGATCCAAGCTCTCCCTTTCGACCCATTCCTCAGATATTCTCCAAACTGCTTTCGACCTATAACTTTCCATCAGGAAGGCCTCAATTGCAACGAAAATACAGCCAAAGTTGTTAGTGGGACAAAGCGCCTGCACCTGTGTGTGTAGACTTCCTTGCACAACGGGACCGTCGACTGAGTCATCACATCTCACAGGCGCAACTCTATACTTTGGTAAACCTATACTACGTACTTTTGCTAATCGTAATTCAACTTTATAAAACATTTATAGTTCAAGAACAGAAAAAATTATTTTAAAGAAATCTCGGCCAAAGAGGCTAGGATGAAAAAATCTCGGACCAGGCCGGGAATCGAACCCGCTCAGTATGCGGTGCTTCAGCCAGTTTAGAATGAGATTTAGTAAATTGTTGGTGAGCCCGTGTCCAGGTCTATGTGATGATTGATGAAAGCTCATATCTGACGGGAAGTCGACTCGAATAGCTCAGATGGTAAGTGCACCGCGCACCGAGGGGTGGCCCCTGCTTGGATTTCCGATTTTCCATCCTGATCCTTTAATTAACATTTACAGTTGATTAAGTGTTGCATAACTTTCACTTCGTCGATCTCAGTCGCTACAATATGGCCGCCGTGAAAATGCTTTCATTTCGAATAACTAGGCAGAGAATATGTTTAATCCGAAATAAGAATATACAATATTATATTTAACGAACTATTAGCTGACACTTTTAAGTATAAAAATTTTATATACATAAAATTATTTAATAGCGTTAAGTTTTGTACTTATTTGACCCAAAATGAAAATTTTACGTCTGATTGAAAGTTAATAGTAGGAAAGGTAGCCAAATACAGACAAACTAATAGATAATATAGATACCAATAAACGTTTCTAAGATCTTTGTCCCTTTATTTTGAGTTTGTCAACCGTGTTGTGTGGTTGTGTCGCCTAGGCTCCTCTTAGCATCTGAAGAAAGGAACAAGGATCTCAGAAACGTTTATTGGTATTTATATTATAACTTATTTTTTTCTGTATTTGGCCATCTTTCTTATTATTTATTTGTACCCTCTCCAGGCTGTGGTACGACTGAAACTTTTTTCTTGATGTAACTAACGTTTCCTCAGTCTCGCTATGAATATTATTTAAAAATTATTATTATTAACAAACCAAGTACTATTGTATTTCTACCGTTATTCAAGTATATCTCCGCGAAGTTTCTCATAAGAAGTTGGAAGACGAGTGCCAGAAGAAACCTAATAAAATGGACGTTAGATGCCTGTTTTCTTGCAAGTGAAAAGTGGTAATTAGTGTTATACATCTCGTATATTAAATTAGCAGTCCATTAACATTATATACAATTGAAAAATAAATTATTTGTATTTAATCAAAAAAACAGCACAACAATGTTTCGATACATATTTGTTCCCTCTTCAGGTTTGTTTTGATGTTATAACGTTTCCACAGTCTGCCTAAGACTTTTAGGATTCATGATCGTTAAATATATCTGATTGTTAAAAACAGCCGTAAAAATAAAAATAATTATTTAAGTGTTATATACTTTGGTTTATAGCAAAAGTATCGACAAAAAGGAACGAGTTTCGTTAAATGTTCCACATTTTGGTACTTTTATAAATTATTCTCATCTGCGCATATTTTATAATGTTGGTCGTTTCCTTGAATGAGGCGTTTCTTAAAACTTAAGATTGGTGACTAATTGAAACGCTAAATTTAATTAAATCAATCAATAAATTAGTATTGCAGAAATATGCAAGCGTCAAGAAATAAAAAAAATACTGTTGATAAATAATTAAAATTCAATGTCTGGGATACATTGAAAAAATTTATTTAATTAATAGAACGAATTTACAATTAACCATTATTTAATTGAGATTTTGAACACATTTAATGCTATGGAATTGGGCATCCTTGCGTTTATTGAAGAAGTCAATTAAAATCTAATGAAACCACTTTTATGTCTTACTTATTGTTCCATTAGGTGTCACAATGTGATAATTAAATTTGGTGGCAGGTGAAGCTCATTTTAGTAGTTATCAAGGATTAGTAAATATACTGTTTAATAACGGTTAGTATATTAAATTTTACAAATAATGTTCTACAGTGGTCACTATATTTCGAATCACTTTTCCCTGTTGAATAAAATTTTTTCCACCCTTCCTACCACTCTGTTCCTTAATTTTTAGCTTTGTCCGTTGGCAATGTGACAATACTAAACACTAATATTATAACGTCTTAAATAATCTGCAGTGCAATCAATCTTTTCTGTAATAATCTTATTTTAAATTATATTTTAAAAATATAAAACCTTCATTTCTAATTTTTTAATGCTGTTGAATAATCAAATTTCACCGTTCTCTTCACTTCGCGAATCTCGACATTAGCGTCTCGTGAAACGTCACAGGACCCAGCGCAGCAATAGGACCGCCGTTATTATACAAAAACGAAGCACTCGAGTATTAACGTGAAACGTTATAGAAAATGCTGAATAGCTTGAGCGTGTACATGGACAGACAGACAAATGAACACCTTGAGAAGCAGCATTGTTAAGATTTTTAGGTTGTTGTGCCAGCGGGTGAGTGAAGACGTAGGTGTTGGGAAGGATAAAACGTCCTAGGGGAGGCTTTCACAACCCTTATCTGTGAGTAGGAGCTACAAGTCTCCTGGGAGACACTCACACGCCTCCATCTCTCTTCCTTCACCCACACTCACTCATGGATAGAAACAAACAGCATGGAGAAAAATTCCAAGAAAACGGAACCTCTTTAAGTCTTTGCAATTTTAATTAAAAGTAATGGATAAAGTGAGGCAGAGGTTTCTATTTTCAAACCCATAAACGCTGATTTTATTTTAATTTTTCACAGACGAATAAATAAATATTGATGAAGGTCTTCAAGGACAGAAAGGATTATTGCAACTGCGTGAAAAAAGCGAAGCTTGGATATATGATCAACTTTTAAAATATTTTTTAAATAATAATAAAATGGTAAAACAATTCAGCTTTAAGAGGCTTCAGTGTCCTCGTTATTGAGTGAAACCGCGAACTTTATAATAGCGAGTATGAGTGGAGGGATTATGCCTATTCATAAAACAGCCATTACGCGTAATAGCATTTCTCTCCTGTCAGCTGCAAGGATGACGAGGCCTTAAGAGCCGTCGCCGGGAGGAAGGAATCGAATAAAGACCGATATCCTCTCTACCAATTGCTAGAGAATTTCCTCGGGAAAATGCCAATCGTGGCTCTCAAGGGAACGGAAGTCGCTCCTTCAATACTCAACAACCATCAAACCGATTGAAATTTTTTTTAAGTCCGCAAGAACTATGAAAAAAGTAAAAGAATGGGAGGATATAAGGGAGGAGATAAGCTTTTGAAAGACAGTTGTTCTGCGCTCACCGCAGCTGGTGGATGTGATTAAGAGAGGCTCCGTAAAGTTGTTGTCTCTGATATAGTTCGAGGCAGAATCGTCGGGAGAAAGGGGCCACAATTTGTTAGTGAAGAGTTCACAGAATAGCACCACACAATTTAGTACGACGGCTTGCCAACAATCAACCCCGGAGGCCGACGCCTTAGCCAGTGATCAACCCCTGAGTCGACGCCAGTACGTCGGTACGAGAGCTACAGCAGGCAACACAACACAGAATAGCAGTACGCATATGGTACGGGCAGCAGATCTCTTCTATGTAAAAACCTCAGGTGCCTGAGATAACAGTTTACATGTTTAACTTTAATAAACTTATATAAAATTTCTTTATTGGTCAAATATTTATTTTGATTTAACGTAAAAACCCAGCCAACAAAAATAATTCTTTACAATATCTTGAAAGAGCGAGAGACATCAAATCGTTAACAGACGACGGTAGAAGTCCGCTACGGCGATCGCTACCAGATAGAGAGTTAAGGACAAGGAGTCATTTTCTTTCCTATTCGCCTAAATAGAGAAATATTACAGTCACAGAAAATAGGGACAGATTAAAATTCACGGATATAGATTTTAAATAAAGTATACGATACACTTGCATACTTAAAAAATTTCACCGCGCCTGGAATCTTCGCTTCGAGCAGGAATACATAAATAATAACGCGAATCTTGTCTTACTCCTTGTTGACGTCATCAATTACGTCACTCCCGTCAACCCCGGGGTTAACTAGTATTTTCAAAAACTTGAAAGATTACTAGGTGAGAAACTTGTCCAGCATTCTTCATCTTCTCGTGAGGAATTTTTGTTAATTGGCAGGTAAAGACTCACCCTCTCTCAGTCTTGTTTAAGATTGTAGCTAGCTGCAAGGCAAGAAGAACTTGCTCCCTCAATATCCCAACTTTGTTGCAGCGGAAACTTGGACGTACTCTCGCAGTGTTATGCAGAACAGAGAAAGAGGGAGATACAAGTAAAAAAAAAGCAGGGCCAAAAATAGGATGTGGAGAAAAGCAGAGCAACTCGCAAGTTTCAACAACGATTTCGACAAATTTATGAGGAGGCGTGGGAAGAAGAAAATATATTCGGCCTTCGTTCTAGCGGCAGACTCTTCGCAACTTGTCTATTTTCCTCGCGCCAGCGAATAGGTTAATTTTAAAACTTCATTACTTTTGCAAGGATCAGACAAATTCTAGACTACGAGTAATACGGAACTCTGTTCTGCAGAAATAGTAAAAAAAAAAATTCTGGTGTTTACTAAAACTGAAACAGCCCCAATTTTATAGACATTATCATTTACAGTAAACACATCAATTTTCTTTAAGATATTGCAAATATCTTGAGATGCAATTAATGTCAAAAAAGTTTATTTAAAATGTTAAAAATTAAAATACGGAAAAAATTATGTGTTTTTTATAAAATACTAGCTGGTTGCTCGGCGTTGCTCGTGTACTTATTTATATAAACTCGAAAAAGTATTTAATTGAATACTTAAATATATTCCTTGAGTACTTCAGGATATAATCGTCACTCAGTCTTCATACATTACGGAATATTATATTGATGAAATTGTTAGCTAGACTCACAACTAATATAGCGCGAAAATTAACTTACATTTTACGCAAGGATGGTAAAGTAATTCGTATTCTTCTTTATTATCATTCGATGGAATATTGCTGTATAAAATTATATTTTTTATTTAAAGAAAATATTTCTGCTTTATTTCATTCCTGATAAAGGAGATATTTCCTTTGTTCGTTGCGTAGTAACGTCTCTCTCTCGCGTGACGTCATTGTCTCTTGGCGCGCAGTAATTTAACATTTAATGATAACGGTTTTTAATTATAATTCTTTCCACCTTTATGCTATGGGTTTGTCACCCCCACAGTTCCGGTTCTCGTGTTTTGAAGAATATGTGTACCAATTTTTGTTGCATTCTGTCCACGCGATAAAATTTGTATAAAGAACAACGTAAATACATACATACATACAAATATACATCCTTTTTTATTATATAGAAGATAGATTATTATTGACTCAGACATTGATATTTTTAACAAATAAGAGAAGAAAAGTATTATCTGAACTGCTTAAAATAAGCGTGAATATATTGAATTAAATAAAAATTATGTACGTCTGAGGGAATAGAAACGAAACTGATTTGATTGTAAGAGATTTGAAATGCGAATAAAAATTAATTGAATTCTTCATTTAATGTTACTTAATACGACTCTATAAGGACTTCGTTATCATTGTTCAGTTCCTTGAACGCCATTTAAATAATACACGATGACCTTTCCCGGAATTTAATAGGCTTATGGCAAGAAAAATTACAAATGGTCAAGACAAGATTGGATTTAGGGAGAATTTCGAAATTACATTCCGTAGCTGTGTCGATCAGGCTCGGGCCGCAAAGTTCGCGGATTGCTCGTTATCGGTGTATTGGTGTTGGTATTTCCAGTAAAACGTACTCCTCGTTGTGGAATGGCGACTCTGGAATCGTTCCAAAAAAAAACAATCACAGTTTATGGCTTCGGTTTGCTGTTTAGAGATTTCCCTCCTTGAACAACAGACTGCCAGTACTCGACTACGTAGTGTACAATTTCAAAAATTATATTCACTTCACATTCCAACTTCCCTCGCTGCTAAAGAGTTTCACCCACACTCGTCCAAGAGTAACACTATTTCATCCCGTCATTATTGTAATTTTGGGTCAATAGCATGTTTTTCTGCTTCTGACATGCCTTCCACCGACGATTAAACATTCAGAACCTCGAATGAATTTTTGTGTGCTCCTAAATATGCAGCACATACATTGCAATTTAATTTATTAAGTGCTAACTGGGTGGCCGGCATTTCCCGGGCTGTCATAATGAACCTCAGCGACATCCATAACCCAAGATACGACACTAATCTCGGTTGTTATTTTTATGTATAGACACCCACACCCCTAAATGGGCTTTCCTTCTTTGCAGAAAAGAATTTAATTTATACACAAACAACGTCGGTAAAAATACTATCAATCTTTTTGACCCAGAAAAATATTTATCCGACGCAAAAATCGGCCGTTTAACATGTTCTAAAAATTAAACCCGCACCCAACACCACCCCCCAGGGGTTAAACGGCAATTTTAATGACATAATAAAACTCGGCGACATCCATAGCCCCGGATTTGACTGAAATCTCGGTTGTATTCGCGTAATTTTCTTGTAACACCTTGTCCACCCCTACACCTAAGGGTACTCCCCTCCTACGCCAAAAGGGGTTGAAATTATACATGAACACATCAGTAGAAAAACAAACCATCTCTTTTACCTCGAAAAATATTTATCCGACGCAAATATCGGCCGTTCTAACATGTTTTAAAATTTCCACCCCCGCTCCAGGGAGTGGTTGAGGTGTCTTACCCCCCCCCCACAGTGTTTGTTTTCTGGTTGCAACGAAATTTAGTTAAATTTGCTCCACGGGTGTAGACTGTATGCGGAACATACATACATACATACATTCGACGACGATAGAAGAATTATTCTATTTATTATTTGGTATTATTTATAGATTTTCACTTTTACGTGTAATACCTCTGAAATTAATCAAAATTTAATAGGATTTATAAAAATCAGGAAAACTTGACGATTATAATAAATGCAGACCGAATTTGTTTAAAGTTTACTTGAAAAAATAAATAAAAAAACGTTTCTTTATCCATGTTAACGGTTAAATAAAATTTAAAACTTTTGCCTGCATTTATATTGTTTTTCTTTCAAAATGGTACTGATAAAAAGTTTCTAAAATTTGTTTGATGATATTTGTTTGTCCATAAAATTGTTATTTGGTTCGATTTGTTCCACTTAATAACTGACTTTGATATAGGCCTCGCTATCTGTGCTTTATCTTTTTTTTTATTCCCCAACAGACGGGATAATAGAAAATGCTTGTCTTTCGCCGCTTCACGCAGAGACTTTGTCTGTCCGTCGGAATTTACAGTCGCGTGCGGCTTCTTCTTCTTTCTCCCTTTCTTGCTCGCGTGTCCTGCAGCCATCACACACGTATCCGTATTCCAATCCCCGCCCAACTCTCAATTAAAATACCAGCACGGCCTCGCAGCATAAATCACGTACTCTGCAAACATAACTATCCTTCGCCATGGAGTAGGTCGCGATTGAAAGGAAGAGATCTTAAACTACGCTTTAAAATTTAATGATGAGACCAGAGTTTGACTGAGAGATAATATTTATTCGTCGCAACGACATTCCTTAGCCGCTGGCAGGTTTAGTGTTTAACGTAACTCTATTTAATGAAATGTGTCTATGACAGATAAATAAGTTTGGATAAAACCCTTAACAAATCTTTGGTCATTGAGTTTTTAATTAAGCTTTCTTAGCTATAATTAAATCTATAATATTGCACATGTCGATATATAAAGGCAATCAATAAAATGAAATATAATATTAATCTAATCAACAATCTGCCTGTTTTATATATGCCTACAATAAATTGAAATTTAGTTACACTTTTGTACAATATCAAAACATTTAAATATTTTACTGGACTCAACATGTTTAATTCATAGAAATATTTATATTATTTATATGTCTTAGAAATAAAAACAAACCAATATTCAGTTTCAATTATTAATAAGAAAAATAGCGAAATACAGACAAAAGAAGTGATTATATAAATATCAGACAACGTTTCAGGAAACCTTGTTCCTTTCTTCAGGTGCAAAGAAAACTGTATTTGGCTATTTTTCTTATTAATAATTTTGTAGACGTATATTTTTCATCGCAGTCTCCCATATTATGAAGCGCTAGTATTTAATACTTCCTTCATATTTTCCGCGCCTTTAATGTTTGTTGCCCGCACAACAGTCTTGTAAGTCTGTCTGCTCACCTCACAGGCGCAAGAAATATATTGGATAATATTCTATTCTCCTTCTTTGAAGCATTTGATCTGTCCGATCACATTCATATATTATGTATTAATTTATATAGTTCATATATAAATAAAATTCCATTATATGAATTACCTTAAATTATTTTCTATACAAAAACCTTTGTGACCTTTTTACGGTGATTGCTCTGATAAACTTATGTACGGGAATAAGCCGTTGTTTGCTTCAAGGCTGTAATTATGAGATATATAATTAATAGTTATAAGTTCGTCCAAATTCATATACAATTTCAAATATTTATCATTTATAAATCTACTAATACAGTTTCTTCCTTCATAAAAAAAAGCCTGTGGGACCATTTGACACTTATAGCAAACAATGGGTAGCTTAAAAATCTCCTGATGTGATTGGAATTCCTGCTACATCGGACAAACTAAACGATCACTTCATACCCGTATGAAGGAACTTATATCTAACATCAAACACTGACCGACAATCCGTAGTCTCCAAGGATTTAATCAATTACAAACATTTGACAGGAAAAATAGTACTATTTTATATGTTGACACCAGAATTATATCAGAAATGCTTCATATTAATTATAACATAACTGCAATTAATGTCACACAAATTCTATGAATCTCAACGATATCTACGATCCCTTATTGTTCAGGTAAAGCCTGTTTCCTTTTATATTATCTTTAGTTTAAGTACGTTTTAGCTTTGGTTTCAAGTTCTTCACGTGGTTCGTGCGGTGTGTCTCGTTCGAACTACTCTTGCCTTTTTTCGTCACCTGACGAAAGCAACAAGGATTACAGAAACGTTGTGTGATATTAATTTACCACTTAATTTTATTTTGTTAATTGGGTAATTCGTTACCTAATTTGTATATTTTTAACAATAACGTTTTAAAAATTATTAATTTCAAATTTCAATTAGTATTCATTCTGAGGAATTATAATATACTATGAATGTGATAAATGTATTTTATTCCCATATTATGAAGCGCTAGTATTTAATACTTCCTTTATATTTTCCGCGCCTTTGATGTTTGTTGCCCGCACAACAGTCTTGTAAGTCTGTCTGCTCACCTCACAGGCGTAAGAAATATATTGGATAATATTGTAAAATGGCCGGCGTTCTTTCATAGGGATATATTTTTATTTGGTACACTTTTCTTGGTAAGGGCCTTGAATCCTTTCACCTCCATAGTGCTCTGCGCTGCCGACTGACCGGAAGCACAGCTGTCGCTCCGGGCGCTAGTTTCCGGTCCATACATCACTCCGACGCGACCAACCGCCCCCTGGAGCGTGATGTATCATGAGCGTTGCCATGGCAACCAGCTGATTAGCCACGGCCGCCGCAGAATATAGTCGAAAACGTCGCGCCTCCATTGTCAGATTTTAGTTTGTATCTCTATGAGTGTAAAATTAATCCACAGTATGGGCAATGGCAACTACGTCCGTGGGCCCCCTTGTTCCAGTAATTTCATTCTCCTTGCCCATCACAGATGATAATTAAGTTTGTAAACTTCCTGCTTACGCCTTGAACCGGCGGCAGGATTGGACATTATATTGTTCCTATCACCAGAGAATTTAAGTAATAGACACAGTTAAGCGTTCACAAAGAAACTATACGTCGTCACTACGTCAGTGTGGTTATAAAATATGCGTATCCCTTTACATAAAGAACGAGTTCGGACAAGTTATGTGTTTCGCTCCTGGGATCTGAGTTTGTGTGTGTGTGTGTGCGTGATAGAGAGAGACAGAGAGAAGCGATGGCGGGACGGCGTGTTAATCATTAACGAGTTTGTTGTGAGTCGCGTGCATTATGCAGCGAAACGAGCCCGGTAATTCCTCCATTATGCAGGCACATTAGTGTGGGTCTCACACACACGCTGTCCGCTTTCATCGTCATCGACATCATTTGCTTTCAGTAATTAGCTTCTCACAAAGAAGGAAAGACAAAACAATAATATCGGAAAGCTTTCCACCATTAATCGGCGCAAATGGAAATTGATTCGCTGTTGGTCCCGGCGGGGGTTAAAACCGTGAGCAGGTAATGTCCTCTCTCAGCTTAAATGTCACAAAAATCATAAAACCGATTTTGAGAAACTAGAAGCGACACCGTAACTCGGAACCGTCAATATTTTTAAGAAACTGGATTTTTGAAGAAAGATAAATCTGTGTCGTAAAAAGAGCTACAGCGTAATTTTTATTATAAAAATTAGTGCGATATATTTAGGATGCGAATGAATACTTAAACCCATTCAAATGTGTTCTTGATGACGTCACTGATTGTTTCATTGCCTCCGTAACCTCGGAAACACAGGAGGAAGCTTTCGGCAACAAAGAGACAGAACTTGAGGTATTCTGTAAAACATAGTGTCGTCATCGTACTTGACTCGTGCTGTAATACCGAATATGAGAAAAAAAATTAGGAAACTACGTTTTAAGTGGCTCGTTAAGAGGAGAGACGCAAAAACGTTGCTTACTAATTCTATTCGGTCTGCTTTTTTTGTGCACTTGACGCAGAATATCTAGGTAGTTGTAAACGTTGAGACGCAGCGAGCAGGAAAACTAGGAGAAATTTACAACTAAGAATAAGGGACATGCGTCGGTTAGAGTCGAGAGTTGCATCGCGGGACATCGTGGGACGACTCCCCACAACGAAGAAGCAGAAACAAGAGAATGGGACAGAAAAATAGGTTATTTCTGATTAGTATTAGTGATAAGGAGCATCATATCAACAATAATTTGCTACAGGTTATTACTCGAGTGCGCGAACTTAATTGTCACGTTTATAAGTAAATATATTAAAATATTCGTAAATAGTTGTCACATAGATCTTGTATGAAAGCCAAGTTTTGAGGAATTAGAACGTGTCAGGATGTAAATCTGTTGTTTATTTTAGTGTAATATGTTTGTAATATATTGTTTTAAGGAATGATAATGGTGGTACCAAACTTAAAGCTCTTGTTACTGGTTTTTTTTTTAAAAAAAATGGAAGAACTAGATTTTGTGACTGTAGTTTGGTTAAGTATAAATAAAACATTTTTAAATTTCTTTGTCGTGCGATTTTGTTAATTTTCGCGTTTATGTAACGAAATACGATTTTATTAAAAACTGAGGCCCGAATACGAATATGAACCAACAGCCGGCGAGAGGATTCTCTCGCAGGTAACCTGCGAGGGGTTTTCTCTCGCAGGCAGAACCTTTAAGGAGAGATACGAAGAGGCTACCTTTGGGTATGCCTTTTCCTCTCCGTTTTTGAACTAAGGTTCCCACAAGCCGAGGCACCTCGGCCTGTTTTGAGAGGATTCTGGGGTCGCAGACCTTGGGCATACGGTAAGAGTTGTTCGCTATTCCCATTGGAATAGTCGGCCAGCTGCCTCCTAAACTGGTCGAGGCACGGAGAAGGGAATGCTGCGTCCCCACATCAAACTCCTCTCCCGCTATCGGAAGGGCGTGGGACAAGTACCCAATTCCCGACCTACCCGATGCAGGTTTTTCTAAGGTTTTCCCTGCATTTCTTTAGGCGAATGCCGGGTAGGATCCTTAAATATAGCCCGGGGGCCCTAGTTAACCCTTGGCTACCTTCCTCTACCCTTCCGCATCCCCCCTTTAAAATCCCTTCCTATGCTATTAAAGGGGAGTTTCCCAACGTGGATTACCCTCATGTAGCCTGTTGCCCTAAAAAAACGAATATGAATAGACTGATTTATAATCTAATAAATAAAGCAGAGTGTTTGTTTGTATGTGTATATATTTGTATGTTCCTTATACAAATCTAGACCGGTGGAACAAAATTTACCTAATTTCATACACGTGTTCTTTACGTCCAGGAAACAAAACACTGTCGGGGTGAGGTGCGTTTACCACCCCG
The DNA here is from genome assembly GCA_037074705.1 of Zhengitettix transpicula. NCBI lineage: Eukaryota > Metazoa > Arthropoda > Insecta > Orthoptera > Tetrigidae > Zhengitettix > Zhengitettix transpicula. The sequence continues at coordinate 75,124,098 of CM073593.1, forward strand.
AGGAGCGGAGAAAGGGGAGAGAAATATATAAACCTGCTAAAACAGCCGATATTTGAGTCGCATAAATATTTTTTGGGGGGCAACGAGCTGTGATATGAGTATAATTTCAACCCCTTACAGCATTGGAAAGGAGAAACGTTAGGGGTGCGGGTGGAAGAGCGTTACAAGAAAATAACGCGAATACAACCGAGATTGGAGTCAAATCCAGGGTTATGGATGTCAGTGAGTTTAATTATGACATTAAATTGGCCATTTAACCCCCTTACGGCCGGGGGTGAAATTTTTCAAACATGGTCGATATTTGCCTGGAATAAATATTTGTCGGGGGTCAATGACGTTGATATTATTTCTACCGATGTTGTTTGTAAAATTTCAACCCATTTCACCCCTTAGGGGTGGGGGTAGAGGGGCGTTTCATATAATTAACACAAAAACAACCGAGATTCGAGTCCAATTGGGGGTTATAGATATACGACATCCCGGGCAACGCCGGGAACCCAGCTAGTAAATTATATAAAACTGTCGTACACACGTTTTAGTCTCAGGCACTTTTCAGTCTGTGCAACGACAGTAAGGGATTATTACTACAGAAATACCTTTGTCTGTTGACATGACCTTTGCAGAAATGTTATCTAAATGGCTTGATATTTGCGTCAGTTCGAGTCAATATAATCGTCTCTCAATTGAAGCACGCAAGTGTTTTTCCCGATGTGAGTGCCGCAACTACTTATGGAGTTTTGCTGCAGTAATAAGTTGATATACAACTACAGCGTTATTGTTCACTTTCGTCACTGTGGCTCTCAATGAGACGACTGCTGCCACTGACTCCGTGGAATGTCTGAAAAAAAAACTATTTTTATTCGAGAATGGCGGCGGCGAAATCTCTGTGGGCAGAACTGAAGCGCGGAGAACACGGGTAAAAACAACTGACAATTGCAGCCTCGGTGTAGAGCAAGATGAGTAGGAACAAGAAGAAGAAGAAGGACGACGATGATGTGCCGATACGCGTTGTGGAATCGCCTGCATGTTTCTTGCTGTTTCTCCTCTCCTCTGGACACGCCTGCTTCGTCTCTCTCTCTCCCTTCGCTGTGTATTTGTGTTTTTATTTCTCTTCTCGAGTGAACGTTCCTTGTGTCTCTCTCCCACCACTTTTTGTTTTCCGCAGTGTCTGAGCGGCGTCGGATTTGGTTCGGCTGCAATCAGACAGAAGGAGAAATGTGTGTGTGTGTGTGTGTGTGTGTGCGTGTTGCTGAAATGCACTTAATATATGCCATCGCTCGCTGAGCGCGGGATAAATTCCCCTCAATCCCAGAGATGGAAAAGATTCGTCCGCTGAATAAGAAAACACACAGACAGACACGGACACAGAGACTGGAAAAGTACACGACATCTCAAATACGAACAGTAAAATAACAATCCCACAGAATAATATACAAATATACTATTAAAAACAGTGTAAAATTAAACCCAATTAACGATACATAGAAGTGGCACGACATTTCAAATTAGAGATGTTATTTCGTGATAAAGACGAAGGAATAGTTTAATATAACACCATTTCAGTTTTTTACAAAAAACTATAATAATAATGTCACATAGATTCTGTATAGAAACCAAGTTTGGACGAATTAGAATGTGTCAGGATGTACATTTTAGTTTAATATGTTTGTAATATATTGTGGTGACCACCGATGAACGGATTTTTAATTTTTTTTTTATAACATTTGAATTGTCAGTGTAATGTTACGGCCCAAGTATTGTAGACAACAGCGTTTCGTGAGAATGTTGAGTTTTTGGACGGTAGTATTGTCGGCAATGGGTGATGCTAATAATCTTTGACGAGAGTTCAGTCGAGTCTGCGATATGAACTGAGATAGAAAAAAGTTGAGTCTGCGTTCGAGGAGGAGTGAAATCGCAGCTGGCGAGATGGGAGAAATTGGGCCCGGTATGTGTTGAAAAAAAAAAGAGTAAAGGAGTTTTGGAGGTTCTAAAATTAAAAGTCTTTGAAAGCAAAGATACCTTTTAAAATTATTGGAGTGATAAATTGATCGAGTTACGAGTGAATTGTAAAGGACGTAGTACAGGATGTGATGGAACTGGTATTTAAATGTTGATCGTCTGACACTCAAGCGTAGGTTGTGAGAAAAGAGAAATACCACTAATCTTTTAAATTATTGGTGAAGTGAACAAGTAATGTTATGTGAGAGCACCTCTGATGTTTGGTATGTACGAAATTTTCATTGTAAAACTAGTAGAAACTGAATACCGTCAGATTTCTTAAAATATTGTAATAATCAAAAAGAAGGCGTTAATTAAATTAAAGGAAATGATTAATAAAATTATTAATATTTAAAGTTTTTATTTTTTTTATTTCTTAAAAATGCACATTATTAGCCCTATCTTTGTACGCTGGTCTTTGCTTAAAATTTACAAAACTTTAATTATTTACAATTTAATTTGTTCTAGTGAATACACATCAATATTTACAATCCAATGTGTTGAAAATCTCTTAATCTCAGGGTAATTACTGGGTTTGATAATTAGGACACGATAAATGTATAATTTGACTATTAACAATTCAAAATATAAAAAAAATTAACCTAAAAGCAATCTTCTATATAATAAAAAAGGATGTATATTTGTATGTATGTATTTACGTTGTTCTTTATACAAATTTTATCGCGTGGACAGAATGCAACAAAAATTGGTATACGTATTCTGCCAAAATCGAGAACCGGTACTGTGGGGGTGAGAAACCCATAGCATAAAGGTAGAAAGAATTATAATTAAAAACCGTGATCATTAAATATTAAATTACTGCGCGCCAAGAGACAATGACGTCACGCGAGAGAAAGACGTTACTACGCAACGAACAAAGGAAATATCTCCTTTATTAGGAATGAAATAAAGAAGAAATATTTTTTTTAAAATAAAAAGTATAATTTTATACAGCAATATTCCATCGAATGATAATAAAGAAGAATACGAATTACTTTACCATCCTTGGGGAAAATGTAAGTTAATTTTCGCGCTGTATTAGTTGTGAGTCTAGCTAACAATTTCATCAATGTAATATTTCGTAATGTATGAAGACTGAGTGACGATTATATCCTGAAATACTCAAGGAATATATTTAAGTATTCAATTAAATACTTTTTCGAGTTTATATAAATAAGTACACGAGCAACGCCGGGCACCCAGCTAGTATTAAATATAAGTGGAATGAAAGATGAACTAAATGAACTCTGAACAAAATGAAAGATGAACGAAATCTGACTTTTCCCCTTTTAATTATAGTTCACAAATTTATCAAAGTTATGTTACGTCAATTTTACCTCTTTCGGACACTTTAATTTTTAATATCAGGCCTTGGTTTCCGCTGATTCTACACTTCACTTTAAAATTTGGCAAGTTTGGCTGTGTTTCGTTGACTGCTCCGCTCCGGAAAAATTTTACCAAAGTTCTACTTGAACAATTCCTCCACGAAGATTTTGGAAAGTTCTATTCTGACAAAAACTGCTCTTACTTTCCAATATTTACGATGCAATACTTCCGTGAATGTTTTACTTTGTATTAATTCACATCTTTAACTGGTAATACATTAACGACGTCTAGTCTCTGCTCCTCGTAATGTTTCTCCGCCAACTGCCTATACTTTTGCGCGCGTAATCGCCACTCCGACTCCTCAACAAAGAAACAGAACTCGCCGCTCATTGTTTCTTTGCTCGCTCATGCCGCTAACATTCATTTATTCGCTAGCAATTTAAATTATTTAAAAACAATTAATGGCTTAATTAATCGGCATTAGAATATCTTAAGATTTCATCAAATTTTTTTCATATTTCTATAGATTTTTCTTATGTTAATAATACTCATCTAAATTTAATTCAATAGTCTTTAATATTTTTGTTTTTCTTTAATTTGGTTACATAACGGAGGGTTACCGTTTCTGTTAGAGGCCCGGTAAGCGACCTGAACGTTTTAAGAATTTCAATAAACCCGTGGCTATGTAAAAGTTTTGTATAAAATATTACTCAATATAAACAGTAATACATGTTTATTCTAATAAAATTTAATTGTTTGTTATTTCCTATAACAAATCATAATTTATCACGTTAATTGACCACATCGTGAGAATCTTTATTTCTAAATTGAATGTTACACTAATTGGCCTAATTTTGGTGGCTTTGCTAATATCTTCAATGTGAATATTACAATATACCATATACAAAGAATTCGCAGTCAGCTGTTTCGATGACGTCAAACGCTTCACAGCTGATTGAAAATCACAGTTAAGGTTAACAACACCCCCTATTCACGTTTTAAAACAAAAATATATGTATTTACGAGAAAGTATTTGATTTATATACTGACTTAGTTTCATTACAACAGAATTTCGTTCCATTTTTTGGGCGCCTGCAGATTGACTGCAAATTGCAGGATTTTACCACAGAAATCATGACAATAATTTACACAATTTATCCACCGTACAATGATCAAATTCTATTGGCTATAGATGGGGAAAATGGTGCTAATAATTTAGGAAGAATTTAAATTTGATTATTGTAAATTAATTTTATCATTTAATTATTAAATAATTTTAATTTTATTAATTTAAAATATCAACAGCGGTCACTTTCCGTAAGTTAAATTTTTTTCTCTTCAAATACTTTGTAAACCTACAACACAAATTTTATGCTCATTACGTTTACAACAGGCATTGAAGACAGACAATTCATTGGAAATTCTGTACAAATATTATTTATATAACACCAGTATTTGGATGATATTAATTTAATAATTTTGCAAGGTACGGCAATTGTCAGTTAAGTCCATTTCATATAATTTTTATACTATAGAACGATATTCAAGGCTTGTTTAAATTTTCCTTTTTAGATTTTTCACATTCCAAATTCATTCATAGATTGAGAACGAAACGTCGTGTTAATTTTTATGATTTTAATAAAATTATTTCGGACTAATTTCGCTGTTTTCGTTCCTTGTAAATTATATTGAAGTCACATAAATACAACTATATAATTTGTAGTTTTTCAGAAGGATAATAGCAATAACAAAACCTAAATGTCTTGTTACTGTTATTAAAAAAAATTGAATGAACTAAATTTTTGTGTCTGTTTTTTTAAGGCTACATGAGGGTAACCCACATTGGGCAACTCCCCTTTAATAGCATAGGAAGGGATTTTAAAGGGGGGATGCGGAAGGGTAGAGGAAGGTAGCCAAGGGTTAACTAGGGCCCCTGGGCTATATTTTAAGGATCCTACCCGGCATTCGCCTAAAGAAATGCAGCGAAAACCCTAGAAAAACCTGCATCGGGTAGGTCGGGCATTGGGTACTTGTCCCACGCCTTTCCGATAGCGGGAGAGGAGTTTGCTGTGGGGACGCAGCATTCCCTTCTCATTGCCTCGACCAGTTTAGGAGGCAGCTGGCCGACTAAAATGGGAATAGCGAACAACTCTTACCTTATGCCCAAGGTCTGCGACCCCGGAACATACACCTCTCAAAACAGGCCGAGGTGCCTCGGCTTGTGGGTACCTTAGTTATTTTGGTTAAGTATATTGTAATAATTAAATAAAAAAGGCGTCTTTTAAAATAAAAAAGATTATTAAGGGAAAACAATTAAACAAATTTATTAACAATTTTAAATACACAATAATATTTGGGATCTCAGGGTCTTAAACTGGGTTTTGATAAATGGGTGAATTTATACAATTAAAATTACATTTACCTTTTATAGAAATCAATGCGTCTGAACATAGACGAAATTTGTTGTGGAAGAAATAATAGTACAGATTGAATTTAAACAGTTTTAAATTTCATCAGGAATTAACGATCTCATGTTATCGATAATTAAAATTAAAGAACGATCTGACTTTTATCTTTTAAAAGTGGTTTACAATATGATTTTAAAGTTTTTCTACTTACGGCCGCCCAGGTCTCATTTTAGGTTTTTCGTGCACAAAATTTGGGGACATCACTGATTCTAGTACTCACAGACTCTAAATGTCAACAAATTCTAATTGGCGTAGTTTGTTAGTTGGTCTAACACAAATTGGTAGATTCTCGATGCTTTGCTGCAACCTGGATTTGCAGATCTCGTGACTTTAGTTGGAAATGTACTTCCTTGGTTTGTCTATGGCCAGCAGGTTGAATTTATGCTCGGCCACCGATTACAACATTAGTTTCACTCTTTCCTTCCCGACTGAAGATTGCTTTAGTTTTCAATATTTTAGAGCATGTTTGTAACTGCTATCAAACTGTTCTATTTGCGGTCCGCTGCCCGACTGCAAAACTTTTTATAATATGAAAAGTTTTGGTCTTTACACCTCGCTGTTCTATGCCTGACTCTAAAACTTTTGTACAAAAACTTTGCTGGTCCTTATGCCTCGCCGTTCATTGCCTGACTGCCCGTTCGTCTCGTAGATTTTGAGCGCGTAGAACCTCAACAATGTTTTCTTTGCTTCGCCGAATTGTTGCGGCGTCCGCTCTATATCCTCTAATAATGAGTCCTCTACAATCCATCTTTCCAATTAGAACAATGTCTTAATTACCAATTACTACAATATATAAAGCGTATTTTTTAGTTTCACTGACATAAGATTTTGCTAATTGCTAACTTGCAAAATGAGTGTTTAAATCCGATAATTTTACTTAATAACAAGATGCAGTAGCCAAATACAGACAATAGAAGTGATGATATAAACACTACACTGCAACAATTATGTAAAAGGTTTGATTGTCATTGAAAACCAATTAAAAACTGGAGCTTTCGGTCCTCACAATTGACCATAATCACACACAAAGATTATTCTAGTCTTAGGATCACATTTATAGGAATATTAAATTTACTTGGAGCCTGTTCCACTGAAACATTAGCTAGTTCCAGCTTACGCGACTACAGGAACGCCTTGGCCCCCGGTGGTGGGGAAACGTTAATATTATGAATGTTAGTAATGTAAACAGTAAACATTGAATTCATCTCTATTTACGTGCCTGTAAATGTAGTGTGGTATTTATATCATCACTTCTTTTGTCTGTATTTATTTATTTTATCTTATTATTAATTTTCAAAACAGTCGTATTGTATTTTCATTAAAATCTGGTGGGACCCTGAGGCTTTCGATGAAAACAATTACGAAGCAGCTGTTAAACGTTTCCCATTGAATCATTTCAATTAAATATTTCGTTCCTTATTTAGCTTTATTCCGCGGGTAAACCTTGTCTAACAGTTTACTGAGTTCAACTGCAGAAATAACAGTCTGCTCACTGATGAAGTTAGACTGACTAAACCCAGACTGAATGTTGGTATTCCTGACCTCGAGATATTTCCTCTCCAAACAACCTCGGCGGACCAACAACATCCACAACGTGGCAGAGCTGGAGTGCGGTCAGAAGAAAGGCGATGCACCGTCGCAAAAGGTCGGGTATTTTCCAACTTACACGTGCTGTGGCCATTAGGGAAAAATAAATTTTTACAAATCCAAATGCCTCGGTAAAGGTTTTTTTTTGCCCTACAAACCTCGAAATTTCGCACTTCCTCTAAGATTTTTTGCTAATAGCGGCAACATGAAGCATTCTATTGAAAATAGCCTTCAGTAATAAATTTCAGAGGATAAAATTATGCAACTAATGGTATATGTGATTACGAAATTCGATCGAGATAAATGGTAGAAATAGTTCGTCAAATTTACGACAGTTGTAACGTCATTAGACTGCAGTTTGTCCTACTTCTAGAGCTGATATCTCCACAATGGTCGGCAGTAAAGTAATTTCTCATAGAATAAGGGTTTTAGGAAATTTATTTCTGTTTTCAACGCATGATCAGGTTTTAACAATCCAATGAGAATTGCCAAAGATACGCCGCTAATATTATGGCACTGAGAATGGGAGTGACCTACGTGATTATGAAACTTGTTTTTTGTAGAGTATATTACAATGTTTAATATCATTGTTTTTATAAGAGGAAGAAAAAGTCCAGCGTTTCAAAGAGTATCTACATTGTAATGCCAATTAATTAGCCCATTAATTGTTTGGACATAAAATTTGAATTGTTTTTTTTTAGGGCAACAGGCTACATGAGGGTGATCCACATTGGGCAACTCCCCTTTAATAGCATAGGAAGAGATTTGGAAGGGGGGATGCGGAAGGGTAGAGGAAGGTAGCCAAGGGTTAACTAGGGCCCCCGGGCTATATTTTAAGGATCCTACCCGGCATTCGCCTAAAGAAATGCAGGGAAAACCTTAGAAAAACCTGCATCGGGTAGGTCGGGTATTGGGTACTTGTCCCACGCCCTTCCGATAGCGGGAGAGGAGTTTGCTGTGGGGACGCAGCATTCCCTTCTCCGTGCCTCAGCCAGTTTAGGAGGCAGCTGGCCGACTATTCCAATGGGAACTAGGAGTCAGTTCGCGGAAAAACATCGTGAGGAGCAGTACAAGTAATATAACTCCAGCCAGGGAAGGAAGCGAGCAGTTTTTACGTATACAGCCAGCCAGGAAAGTCTAAGAGAGTTTACGTCTATAGCCAGCCAAGGAAGGCAAGCAGACAATCAGGAGGATCATCCGAGTTCCTGTGAGCCTATAAATTTTGACTTCAATAGTGTAAAATCTGTGAGTTGACTTCTAGAATCAGTGTATAATTTTGCAATAGTGTACTCCCGAAACCAAAAGGAATGCTGGTACCAGCTGGACAGATGTAAGTAACAAAACCAAAACTAATGATTCATTGTAAACGCTAATTAGAGGATAAGGTCAGATTTCGTTCTCTTTTAATTGTCAATCAGAGTTAATTTCTTTACTTTTAAATTGATTTCTATCGACATATTGTTTAGGTAAATTGTGAACTGTTTTTAAAATCAATTTTTTTTGTCCATTATCAAACCCAGTGAAGGCCCTGAGAAATGAATATTTAAAATTGTAATTGTTTTCGAGTTAGAAGCCACAAAGTGAAAATAAATAAATATTTTCTTTGTTAATTTTTTATTATTATTTTAATTAAATAACGCCACCATTTAATTATTACATTTTGGCTTCCACAACGTGGGGCAAATTAATTAACGCATTATTGTTGTATATTACAATATTCTTTTGCAATGAAGAAAGAATAGCAAAAGTGATCGTACAAAAGTCCCCAGTACTGATTGTTTATTCTTTCTTCTTTGCAAGAGAATATAGATACTCTTTGAAACGCTGGGCACTTTCTTCCTCTTAGAAAAAAAATATTATTAAACATTATAATTTACTCTACAAAAGACAAGTTTCACCCTCACGTAGGTAATCGCCACTTCCATCCTCAGCGCCATAATATGACCGCAGCCGGTCCGGCCGCAACCGTCCAGAAAAATGGTTGTATTTTCCGCCATTCTCAATGTATTGTTAAAACATTAATATGCGTTAGAAACAGAATTAAATTCTCTAAAATCTTTATCCTATGATAAATTAGTTTACTGCCGACCATTTTGGAGATGTCAGCCCTAGAAGTATGACAAACTGCATTATTTTCGAAAATGACGTCAACTGTCGTAAATTTGACGAACGATTTCTACCACTTATTTAGATTGAATTTCATAATTAGATATACCAATAAATGCAGAATTTTATGCACTATAATTTATTACTGAACATTATTTTCAATTGAATGCTTCATGTTATTCCTATTAGCGGAAAACTGAAAAGAGGTACAGAATTTCGTGGTTTTTAGGACACTGAAACTTTACCCGAGGCTTTTAGAATTGTAAAACCGGTTTCTTTTTCATGTAAAAGTCGGAAAAAAATAATCGACCTTTTTTAGACATAGCGACTGGGCTAATCCGTGACAGGAACTTTGCCACCGTGACGTAGATTGGAGGAGCCTACTTTGAAAGGGTCATGTCATCTATAGGGTTTCTAATAAATAAGAAAGTGAGAAAACTTATATCTGTCGGTCTTCCCGATTATATATTTAAATTTATAACGCGATCAAATAATAATTGTGGTGTGTAAAAATGGATTTGCAATTCTTACAATATAAGTAAAGCAATGGGAATGTTTTACAAGTGAGTAGTTACGCAGATTCACGAACTTAATTGTCAGGTGAGAGTCTATCAGTTACTACGGCATGATTATAGCGTTTAATGTGACATTCAAAAGTGACAAAACCGCGAACTTTATTGTCAGGCGCAGCTGACTTTAAATTTGTAACGTGGATTTTTCGGAGTTTTTCAACGGCGATTCTTCACTCTGGCTAAAAACTTTTACTAGGTAAAGTTTTTTCCCCGTGCAAAGTTGAGATCGCTTCGTCATTGCTAAGCAGCGTTTCCCTTCTCTCCCCATTACTCTTATCTTAATCAGGATATATTCACTTCATATAGAGTGCATTATCCTCTATAAGCGGCAAGACGATTAATTCTCATCTAACATTCCCTCCCTACTCGCCGTAAAGCGCCCAAGGCGCATTTCGTGAAACGTGTGTAATTTGTAGGTTAGGATCAAAGTCATTAACAAAAATGGCGTCACATCGTTTTTTTCAATATTTGTACATAGTCATAAGTTTCTTTTATTTTTATGCAGGCACCGTCAATTTCATTTTAACTTATACTAATTAGATAAAGAAGTATTCAATTAATAGGCAAAATAAGTGTTGAAATAAATAACACACAACGTTTCCTTCCTTGTGAGTTCGTCGCATGGTTTCTTCTGTGTGTCATTCATACGGCTCTTTCGTTTTTTAATCACCTGACGAAAGCAGCGAGAACTGCAGAAACGTTGTGTTGTATTTATTTTATCACTTAATTGGGTAATTATTTATCTAATTAGCATATTTTTACCAATTTATATTTTTTAATTTCAAATGGTATTCAGATATATTATGAACATGATAAATGTATTTTATTCCCATGATAAAAGCGCTCGTAAAGTTATACCTCCTCCTTTTTTCGCCTTAAACGTATGTTGCCCGCACAAGAGCCTAGTAGTTTGTTTGCTCACCTCACAGGCGCAAGGAATCTTTTGGATAATATCATTATGTTTTAATTCTCTATTTCTTTTTCAAATTATAATTCGTCGACCACAGTCGTTTTAAATTTTTTTTTTATAAATTTACTTATATCCCTTCACAATTTCTTCCCGTAGACTTTTTCGTCCTTAGTCCGGTCCTCTTTCCCAGCATTTTTTATTCATTCCTCGTTTCCTACATGTTTACGTCACCTACTCTTTTACTTCCACACTCGACGATGCGCGTATAAAGCCAGTGTCCCGTAATCATTTTCTTATTTCCCCACTACTCACGGTACGTTAATGAGTGGTTCAGTCACTGATTCCTCAAGTTAACTTTAATAGTGTCCTGGTAGCAAATTTTTATTTTTTAAATTTGTTGAAGGTGAAGTGGATTGAATTTGGAAAACAATCGGGCTGTAACGAAAGCAACAAAATATTTTTATTTGTTTATCCGATTGTGACTTAATGTAATTTTTTTTCAATTTAACCCCCGAAGATTAAAACATTGTGTTTCATGTTTGTAACGTATTTTATACTTTCATTGTCGGACTTTTCGATTATTTTATTTATTTAATCATATTCTATGATCACCGCCCCTTTTTCCCCAATCGTTCTTTATGTTTTTCTTTTACTGTGCATTCATTTCTCTATTCGGGGCGTTCTTTTTCATTTTTAATTAAGAAACTTTTTTCTGAAAAAAGAATAAAAAATGGGGACTGAACATAAATTTACAAAAGACAGAATACATGTGTTTAGGAAAAGATGTAGAAGACATAACACTCGAAACAGGGAAAAAATGTGAATTTGGTAAATACTTGGGGTCAATAAATAGAAATGTAGGAACATGTGAAAGAGATGTACAAACTAAAATTACAATGGCGAAAAATGTTACCAAGATTTTACACGGAATAATTTGGAATTAAAATTTAACAAAGGAAACAAAAATCAAAATTTATAAGAGCATAATGGAGAACATTCTATGTAATGGAAGTGAAACTTGGCCCCTGTCAGAATTACAAAATTATAACAATAGAATTCGATTATCTGAGGAGAAGTCTTCAAAACACAAGACAGGATAAAATTAGAAATGAGCTCCTTTGGAAAGAAATGAACGTAACCACGTCTGTCGTTAAAAGGATTGAAAATCAAACCCTTAAATAGCATGATCACGTACAAATAATGAAAAATGGAAGATGGCCAAAAGAAAAATACCAATGGTCACCTCCTGGAAAAAATTAATGGGGAAGATCCAGATTAAAGTGTAAAACCCATGGAGGATAGGAATTTGGAAGAGGGAGATTGAAACGACAGACAGAAATGGAAATTGAAGACGGCGGGAAAGGGGGAAAAGCCGAAGAAGAAATTAAGAAACACAATTTATTGTTCTCTACTTTTATTCTCAGTTTCACAGATGTCATAAATTTATTTTATTTTTTCCCTCTCTCGTACTTAACTATTTTTCGGTACGTTGCCAGCTGAATTCTATATATTTTATTTTACGTCCTTAATTCTTCCCTTTCCTAATTTATTTGCGCCCAAATCTACTTACTTAGTTTGACATAAGTAATTAAGTTTATTCCCCTCTCTCTTTCAGTCCATCTTTTTCTTCCGATTGCTTTATTTTCTCCCAGAGTACTAGAGGGTTGTAGCGGCGCGTCCAACAAATGTGTGTGTGTGTGTGTCTGTGTGTTTGACATTGCGTCCAATTACCGTCCCCCGCCCTCTTTTCCTATTCCCATTTGCAAGCAGCTAACTGTGTGTGAGGGGGAAATCGCGTGCAATATGGACGCTTCATCCCCTAAATTAAACCTTCGACTGCCAGCAAACAGCGGCGAGGTTATTATTGGTCTGTATTTAGTTACCGGGACGTGGGTCAGCGTCACTGGGATAAGATTGCTCGGAAAAGCAGGAACGCGTCGATAATGTGACAAAGATGATGAGGAGATACTAGGCGGAGAGACTGTGGTAGAGTGGAACCAAAAGAAAGAAATAGCTTCTCTCCATTAGTCACTCTCTTCAGCAGCCGCTATTAGGCAGTGGTTGCCATGATTACTTGCAGTTCCACACTCTTCAACGGTAGCAGGAGATTTCACTAATAACCGTACGATGAACCTTTTCGCGGATTTTATTGCCACCTCCCATAATCCGCAAGTAGGGCGGAATGAATAACCCTGGACGCTGGATGATCGCAAATAGACACATGTGCGAGCAATTTCCCTCAAGACTCAGGGAAGTATCCAAAACATTCCGACCATGGTCGATATAAATCTGTAGGAATACATCGTCAACCAATACTATCTTGAGAGTAGCGGCAAAAAAAATTATGAAGAAGGCCAGTCTTAGCAAAGTTTCTCGATCAGGAGGCAGTCAGTTGTGAATAAAGCTGAGCTCCCAGGCGAATACTCTCGGTACGCAACGGAACGAAGGGTAGTGATTCCATGATTCCATCACTAGTTACAAACCTGACAGTGGAAATCTTGAATTGAGTCAGATCGGAAGACTCCGGGCGACCGCATCATGATGGGAGTAGTTAAAAGCTGAGGGCTGCGCAGCCACAGATCTAAATTATTACGTTCCATAAATTTAAAAGAACACACTCCACGGGACCGCTGGGTTGTCAGTGGTGATCATGTAACGTCAGGATCCAACTTGTTGACGAGGGTAACGCGGTTGGCCTCGAAGGTTTTGAGAAGTAGAGCCAATGTATTTTCTGAGTCTGTGAACAAACTTGTCGGAGTCATTGTAACGGTAAAATGGAGGGATTCATTGATTGAATTAAACGGGCCAAGAGGCCTGTCTCGACTTAGGACAGAGACCCAAACAGACCGTCCGCTGATTCCAAATGCAAGTATCTTTCGGTAACAATGGATGGAAGTCGCTTCATTGGGAAAATATTGGCTATGTGATGTAACACAACGACATATTTAGAAGAGACCTTGAATAGAACCGATCATAACTGCCGGTAATGGAATCACATGTTTAAATCCACTAAACAAATCTACGCTGGCTTCTACAGAAAATAAAGGCGTCACTTAATTTCAAACTCAAATCACTTTAGACGCACGTTTCTCAAGGAGACAACACACAACCGAAGCTGGAGGACGCTGGCTCACTCTACAGGCAACTTTACTCCACAAAAAAAAACAAGGACGAAGTCCACGACATAGACACAACTAGCGGAGACTCTTTAAACTAAAACCAATATCGTGATGGCGTGAACAACAATAAATAATTTATAGTGTGTAAATGAACTATAAAGTTATAACTTCATTTACACTACTTACATTCCTTCAAATGAAATGTTAAAAGCAGATTGGATAAATCATCAAATACTATTGAAAAAGTTATTTCTCTCAGATTAATGAGAGAGAGACCAGTTTTTATCAGACTTTCCTGCCTCAAACCCTTGACCATGCAGTGACTTTTATCCCCGCTCAGTGACTCCGAAGTTGATTTTCTGGCGAGTTTCCCTAAGTCACTCACTCCAGAGTCCCGACGCAGTTGGCAGACCTCCAAAGGAAGAGTCCCTTCCCTTCATATTGATCTCCTTCCTCCTCCTGCAAAGCGCCATCGTCTCTCTCCGTCAGTAACAGCCTCCCTCGCACATTCCTTCTCAAGATCTGCCACTTTGTGCCGCAAGCACCTGCTGCAGTTGTCACCATCTCGTTGTTGTTCTCCTTCTCCTGAAGGGCCTCTACATAAATACTGCCCATTTCACGCCATTCCCACTGGGGTTCTTCTTGCATTCCAGATAGCCGTAGTGTTGAAGGTTTCAAGTGCGGCCCAATCTTGTGCGAACTGATATAGAAAAGCTAGATAGGGAAATCCGAGGAAGAACTCAAAGAAACAGTGGGTAGATATCGAAGGCACAGAAGGGCAAAAAGTTCTGGAACTTTAGACGAAGAGGTATTCTCCGTGATGAACACGGAGATGTGATTAAGATGAAGCAATAAGGATGATGGAACATGACGTCATCGTGACGTGAGTCGTCTGTGAAGAAATAAAGAAGTTGCGATGAAGCAAAAGAACCAGAACGTCGAGGATGGAACCTAGACCGTAATCGATAATTTTCAAATGGTTGAAAGGAAGAGACATAAAGAGGAACAGAATGCTGAAAAGGTCTCAAACCTCTATTTGTCTGTTCGTGTTAATGTACAGATTTCTTCTTCTTCTTCGGCTTTTCCCCCTTTTATAGGTTTGCCGTTTTCAATTTCCATTTCTGTCTGTCGTTCCAATCTCCCTCTTCCAAATTCTTATCCTCCATTATAGTTTTCACATGGGTTTCCCACTTTAATCTGGGTCTGCCCCGTTTACTCATTCCGGGAGGTGACCATTGGTATATTTCTTTTGGCCATCTTCCATTTTCCATTCTTTGTACGTGACCATACTATTTAAGGGTTTGATTTTAAATCCTTTTAACGACAGACGTGGTTACGTTCATTTATTTCCCAAGGAGCTCATTTCTAATTTTATCCTGTCTTGTTTCTTGAAGACTTCTCCGCAGATAATCGAATTCCACTGTTCTAAGTTTGTTCTTTTGTACAAAAATGTACAGATTTAAGAAGAATATATCCTGGCTAATGAAAGGGATGATACACTATGTCACAACGTCAAGAATAACACCTCAATAAAAGATCAGCGTCTGTCTAATAATCTCGATTGGAACGCCATCATTCTGCTTAAATTATTCTGTAGTGCCGTTTACCTACAGCAAAGTTCGTAACGTCATGAACGCAGGCAACGACCATTTCTCCGGAGAGGCTCAACCTCTCATCGAGGCCTCGATGACGTATGGATTGAAATGTGTCGAGTCAGGTGTGTTGGAGATTTTCCCTAACACTGTGACACGAAGATCTCCTTATAGAGGTCCAGTAGGTAGCCTTTGATGACGTGTTTTTTTTAGGTAACAGGTTACATGAGGATAATCCACATGGTGGCAACTCCCCTTTAATAGCATAGGAACGGATTTGAAAGGGGGGATGAGGAAGGGTAGTGGAAGGTAGCCAAGGGTTAACTAGGGCCCCCGGGCTATATTTTAAGGATCCTACCTGGCATTCGCCTAAAGAAATGCAGGGAAAACCCTAGAAAAACCTGCTTCAGGTAGGTCGGGCATTGGGTACTTGTACCACGCCCTTCCGATGGCGGGAGACGGGTTTGCTGTGGAGTCGTAGCTTTCCCCTCGCCGTGGTCTGATCTGTTTAGGAGGCAGCTGGCCGACTGTTCCAATAGGAATAGCGGGGTTTTTTTATGGCAACAGGCTACATGAGGGTAATCCACGTTCGGTAACTCCCCTTTCATAGCATAGGAAGGTATTTTAAAGAAGGGATGCGCAAGGATAGAGGAAGGTAGCCAAGGGTTAACTAAGGCCCCCGGGATATAGGTTAAGGATCCTACCCGGCATTCACCTAAGGAAATGCAGGGAAAACCCTAGGAAAAGATGCATCAGGTAGGTCGGGCATTGGGTACTTGTCCCACGCCCTTCCGATAGCGGGAGAGGAGTTTGCTGTGGGGACGCAGCATTCCCTTCTCCGTGCCTCGACCAGTTTAGGAGGCAGTTGTCCGACTATTCCGTATGCGACTTACCGTATGCGACTTACCGTATGCCCAAGGTCTGTGACCCCGGAACATACACCTCTCAAAACAGGCCGAGGTGCCTCAGCTTGTGGGAGCCTTAGTTCAAAAACGGAGAGGAAAAGGCATCGCCAAAGGTAGCCCCTTCGCAGGTACTGCCTGCGAGAGAATAGCCCTCGCAGGCTCCACCTATTTGATGAAGTGGTAATCACTTCGCGAATTTAATTGAGCGAAGATGGCGAGTCGCTTCTGATAACCGGTGGAGAGCGACGTTGTGGTGCCGAGTGCGATGGATCCACACTCAAAAGTTCAACGCTGGTCTTCTACGAGACGGGTCGAGCTTGAATGCTGAGAATTCATTAAACTGTCCACCTTCGTGCCTAGAATAGCGTGTTCTAACGAGTAGTGCGACGTGGCTTACGAATGTAATTCCGAGTTTGTGAACTTAATTGTCAACCGAGTTTGAGTGTAACCTGTAGCTCCTGCGGATGTGACGTAACAGATTTGATAATGACCGACATATCGTCGTCAAATCTGTCGTTTATTCCGTAAGGTTGTACACTACAATAACCGAATATAATGGTAGTTTAAATAAATCTAGTCTTACGTCATCAAATATGGAGGAAAGGCGACGCGCATCGCTGGTCTTTTATTTACGAAAAATGGCTGTACTTGTTTCGGCCACGTGAATGGATAATTTCACAATTTCCGTTGCGGTTATTAAATCCGTGAGCAAATTAACTGCTCGTGAAAAAATAAAATATAGAAACGGCCCCCGCCGTTCCACAGATAATTACTATCCCTCTAAAAGCAGCTGCGACTGTAAATTGAATGCATTTGTGGCTGTCCGCTCTCTCTGTTTTTCTTTCTCCTCGCGTCCTCGCTTGGAAGAATTTATTTTAATATATTATGAGGCTCGTGTAATGTAACGCAATGTTCCAAGCCCGCTGCTTTTGATAAATTACCAAAGACATTAAGCTTCGGCGGCGTGGACTAGTACGATAATAAATAATTTAAACAACCCAAATCAGAATGACAGAGTTTATTTATTCTCTTCCTGTTGTGACGTGGAAAGATTAAAACAAAATTATACGAAGAAGCGCTCTTCTCTCTCTGCTTCTGAACTAAGGTTCCCACAAGCCGAGGCACCTCGACCTGTTCTGAGAGGTGTATGTTCCGGGGTCGCAGACCTTGGGCATACGGTAAGAGTTGTCCGCCCGTCTCATTGGAATAGTCGGCCAGATGCCTCCTAAACTGGTCGAGGCACGGACAAGGGAACGTTGCGTCCCATAGGAAGGGCGTGGGACAAGTAACGGGAGCCTGGCCTACGTAATACAGATTTCTCTACGATTTATCGTTTGAATTTACCATAAAGAAGAAAATTTTAGTGGAAATGACGTTATATGGTGATGTTACGTTCGATGCTACGTCGATAATGCTGAAATAGGGGAAACCTAGTGCCTACGTGCTCTTGTCTTAGGTGCCCACAATAACACCTGGCTATTAAATATGCAAACTCACACGATGCATCATGGCCTACGTCAGAGCAACTTATCTTTCTGCTCCAGTGACAGCCTTCTCACCTCATTAGAAAGAGGCTTTCTCTTTAAAGGGCAGAAGCCGCACATCTGATATTTCTACCATTTTAATATTTGTAATTGTACCAAGGTATCCCCAAATGTTGAAACGTTTGCCTACAATAGTCTGCATATCCACTGGCTTAACATTTTATCTAGACTATCTCTTGATTTTTTTCGTAAACAGGCTACATGAGGGTAATCCACTTTGGGCAACTCCCCTTTAATAGCATAGGAAGGGATTTGAAAGGGGGGATGCGGAAGGGTAGAAGAAGGTAGCCAAGGGTTAACTAGGGCCCCCGAGCTATAGTTCAAGGATCCTACCGGGCATTCGCCTAAAAGTAATGCAGGGAAAACCCTAGAAAACCCTGTTTTTTTTAGGGTAACTGGCTACATGAGGGTAATCCACATTGTGGAAACTCGCCTTTAATAGCATAGAAAGAAATCTGAAAGGGGGGATGCGGAAGGGTTTTTTTAAATTTTTTTTAGGGCAAAATGCTACATGAGGGTAATCCACGTCAGGCAACTCCCCTTTAATAGCATAGGAAGTTATCTCAAAGGGGGGGGGATGCGGAAGGTTAGAGGAAGGTAGCCAAGGGTTACTAGGGCCCCCGGGCTATATTTTAAGGATCCTACCCGGAATTCGCCTAAAGAAATGCAGGGAAAACCCTAGAAAAACCTGCATCGAGTAGGTCGGGCATTGGGTGCTTGTCCCACGCCCTTCCGATAGCGGGAGAGAAGTTTCCTGTGGGGACGCAGCATTCCCTTCTCCGTGCAGCGACCAGTTTAGGAGGCAGCTGGCCGACTATTCCAATGGGAATAGAGGACAACTCTTACCGTATGCCCAAGGTCTGAGACCCAGGAACATACACCTGTCAGAACAGGCCGAGGAGCCTCGGCTTGTGGGAACCTTAGTTCAAAAACGGAGAGGAAAAGGCATACCCAAAGGTAGCCCCTTCGTATCTCTCCTAAAAGGTTTTGCCTGCGAGAGAACATCCCTCGCAGGATACCTGCGAGAGAATCCGCTCGCACGCTTTGTTTATGCGGAAGGGGTTTTTTTTAGGGTAACAGGCTACATGAGGGTAATCCACTTTGGGCAACTCCCCTTTAATAGCATAGGAAGGGGTCTGAAAGGGGGGATGCGGAAGGGTAGAGGAAGGTAGCCAAGGGTTAACTAGGGCCCCCGGGCTATATTTTAAGGATCCTACCTGGCATTCGCCTAAAGAAATGCAGGGAAAACCCTAGAAAAACCTGCATCAGGTAGGTCGGGCATTGGGTACTTGTCCCACGCCCATCCGATAGGGGGAGAGGAGTTTTGCAACGACAGCAATTATCTGTATTCCTTCTTAATAACGTCTGCGACACACATTTCTTCTACCAGCGTAAATTCAAATGTTAATATATTTCATCACGTAACAACATCAGAAATATCTTGAAGACAACATTGGGAAGGCTCTAGTCTATATTTTTTGTTTAATATTTTTGAGAAGAAAATTAATGCAACAGTTTTAATGGAAGGCAAACTGATGTTATTATAAAAACCCTGTAACAGTGGATTAGTCTCAAACAGGATCGAAGAAACCAGAGATACGTTGAAATACAAACTGAGTGAACCAGGGAGAAGGTCGGAAACGGGATCGCGAATTGAGTTAACATAACGAGAAATTATTTCAGGAACATTATTCGGAGCAGCTTCTGAAAATTGTTGACGAATTTCTGGCATTCGGCGTCTTAAAGTACCGTGGACGATTTAAAAATACAGAATTAAAATTTATGTGACGTTTCCACATCTTTCCAAGCGAGTGAAAAGTTCTCTTATTTGTAAAATCTTGGCGATAGCAATGTCTTAAATTTTCCTCTCTTCTAGATATGCCTTTCTCGAATAACCCCATAAATGCAGCAGTACCAATATTGGTTTTTTCAACTATCTAGAGCATCATATTTCTGTGGCCAATAATTTATTTTGCCGGTGGGTTCCGACATTTAATGGTTTATCTATTAAAGTTTAACAATGGGTTTTCACCATGATCATTTTTACAATCAAATAGAGCTAATAAGAAGGGCTCTAATTACGTGGCTAGCACATATTTTTATATTGTTATAACAGTTGGTATTAATACAAACATAGATAATATATATATATATATATATATATATATATATATATATATATATATAATATTGGCTATGACTTTATAGATATATAAATTATATTTACATAAATAAACCAATTCTTCGGAAACTCTTGTACAAACTTATAAACCTTTGTTGTCTGTGTGAGAGTACTAAAGGAAAATATTGGCCGTTTATATGTTCTCTGATATGCTCTCGCCCAATAAACTCTTTGCTTAATACAACATTTCCGCCTGGATAAGTACCTTCTTTGGTCACTTTGAATTCTCTGATAATACTAAATGTTATTTAGTTAAAAAAATCTTCTGTCGATGTGTATCGTAAATTTTCCCGTGCTACAGCAACATCTTTGTGGGCAAATGTTTGTTTATCTTTGGGACCGTGTAATTGCGTTTCTGTAGCCGCCGTCAGAGCGAAGCACTGATCAGTCGAATCACCTGACGTCACGCTGTCAAACCTTATTTTTCTTAGTGATAAGAGGAAATAAAATTTAAACCATCGTGTTAAAAGACAAAATAATCAATCCATTTACCGGTTCTTAGTAAAGATCCGTAGGAGAGTGCGACAACATTTAAATACCCGTAACCTGCTAAGTTGTCAATTTGGAGTTCATTTCTAAAAACAGTTTGAAACAGGTGAGACAGTAAGTTTATTGTTAACACAAATTTTTCATAGTTTAAATGTGTTAGTATGCATCCGCATTTTGTTTGAATATATTAATTTTTTTTACCGTGAAATTGTGCATGCTGTCATCCTTGAATGTAATGTTTGTCCTCTTTGTTTACATGTGAGGATTGGGATGGGGTTATACTAGGATAAAAAATTCTAAAAAGAACTTTACATACACTTTTTTAATTTTTTGTCTAATTCCTCTGGAGGGTCTCAAAATATTAAGTAATGTTTTATTTACCAATAAATTTTGATGAGTATTTACTGCAACTCATGTTCAGCTGTGAGGCCATTCAGTGTGGGGCACAGTTGTAGAGGTCCAGTTATTGGCTGTGATGCAGGAGTTATGTATACCTCCATAGATATGCTTCCCAGGCCGTTCAGGTGTTTGGAATTCCAAGTTATTTTATAATTTTTAAAATTCTTCTCAAACCTGAAATTAGTAGAATTTCTGAACAACCATGCCCCTTTATGAAATAACAAGTAATAAGGCTATCAACGTATACATCTCACTAGTTGTCTTTATTTAAAATAATAATTTATGACTTTCTGTTTTTCCCTCAGTTCTGTTAACCACATTGTTTTACAAAAAAATAAATTGATCCAATATTGCAGCTTCTCCATTTTGGAGATCAAGCAAATTAACTGGATTTAAAATGTCATTTTAAATCATATTTGCTAAGTGTTGGTTCCTGGGAAATTCAACACTCTAATTTTATTGCTCCTTAGGAGTCCTTTATCATACAGACCAACATGATAGCACATTTGTTATTGTCGAGCATGTTCGTGAATAAAATTGAAAAACTTTACTCATAACTGCAATTAAATTCACAGTGCATAAGCTGCTGTTTAAATATACATGGCCCACATTTGTAAATGCACATATAATATAAACATATTCTAAAATTTGTATCAGAAGTGCAGCAAACATAGAAAAATAAAGGACTATTATAATCATCTTATCCTTTTTTTAATGTATTCACTGGCTTATACCCTACAGTTTGTAGGGCATTTCAATGGTATCGCTTACAGCACAGCAATTTTCTTATTAACTTTTACAACTGCAGTGTTCCAGAGATGGTGTGCGTCCCGTGCATTGTGATCCCATTCTTCCTCTTCATCTGGTATCGCTTCATACAGCCCCTGGTTCTCAAGTTTTGGAACCCTTGGGCCAAGGTGGAAAGTGCATCACCACCCGTTAATGCCTCTGATGGGTCCTGTCCTCAGCAATCACTCAGCACAACTGCTAGCTCAGAAAAAGTGGATGGTTCCAGTCAAGTGTCCCCAGACCAGGTGGAAGAGGAGGAGAAGAAGGAGCTATAAGAAGCCAGTGTGCTGTGCCGTGCCACAATCGACAATTTATGAGGCTGGACTGTTGTGTTGCAGCACACTGTTACTGTATATCTGAAGAATTATTGTAAATAAGAATGTTTTTGTAAATAAATTGAATTTGTTGGAACAGCTTTCCTCTGCAATTTTGTTGAATTCCTAAATACAGACATCCAAATGCTATGAAAAGTTAAATAAATACCGTTTCTAAATGACAAATAGAATCAACTTGTGTGGACAGTGAAGAAGTCACTTGGCTGAAATGTAAATCTTATCTTCACCAAATTTGAGGAATTTTACACAAGTAATGAGAAATGTCTGGATAGTGAAGGAGGGAAGGGTGATTCACAACACATGTTCTTGTCTGCAACTTTCAACTTTATTGGGGAACAACGGTGTCTCCACTTCTAATACAATTTACAGGTTTGTGGTACAACTAAATTAGCTAGCTAGCAAGCCTATATAGTTTGTTGACATTAATGAAGCTATTTTAACGCACATTGATCAGTTAGACAATTTATTCAATCTGCTGTAGGACAATGTACAATACTTGTCAAATTGAGTGAAAGCTTAATTGAAAAGGGGGTTTAGAAATCTTTCCTACCCACTATACCCCTAGTATAAATGGCATAAGCTGATCTACATATATTTTAATGGTGTACCTACTTAATGGTTGCACATCAATTCTAACAAATACGGGCAACACTAAATTGAAGCCGAATGTTCCAACCATCCCTCAAAGCAGGCCGGCACTTTTCCCCCGGTACGCTCTGGTCGATTTAGCCCTGAAAGCATCGTCACTCCCTGACCGGAACTATCTTTCACAAATTTGAACCTCCGATGTGACAGACTCTTCTCGGACAGAGGGTCCGGTTACTCATCACCCACTTACCGGTCCCCATGTTTGTCCTGTTAAAGTAAATCATGTTAGAGGGGACCTCGCATCGATCCACGCATGACGAGAATACATCCCAGCATCGTCTACGAAGGCCTTGACTGTAAGGAGACCACGACATTATTCCCAATAACATTTGTGATCCAAAACTAAAATGTGTTCTCCCGAGGAAGTACCCACCACACATCGTTCACTATGCAGGTGACATTTTGGCATGAAGACATAAATGAGAAATGAAGAACATTAAAATCTGTTGGAAAAACTACTGATGTTAAAAGTGTGTTACTACTAAAACTTAAAATTAATAAATGATTGAGAGATTAATTTTATCAAGAAAACTAAGTGTGAAAGGGTATGGGCTGTGAGGGTAAAGCAATGCTCCGTAGACCAGAAACTCTATGAGCTCTGCTTTTAGATCAATTTTTAAGCTACATTACATTTTGCAAAAGAAGAAAGGGAAATAGGCACCAGTTTGAAGATAGCTTTAGTTATTATTCTCGTAAACATTTCTACAGAAAATGATCGAGTTTCAATCGGTGCTTACCGTTTTTCTAACTACGCAAAAAACACCACCAAATTAACAAAATACATTCAGATGTAACCGAATTTGGCTGGGTGCTTCCCGACCTCGGCACTACGAAGCTTTTGAAACAAAGTTACCCCATTAAAAAAAGAGAAAAAAATTCATGTTGCTTTACCCCCTTCATCAAAAAAATAATAAAAATAATAGTCATGATCTTCCGAGAGGGAAGCAGAGTTGTTGATGTGAATGAACCCCGTTGTCGCTCCGCCCACAGGATTAGTGGGTCAGCGGATCAGGTCATGTTTCCGGGGTCTTCCCACCACACGGGCTCCCACGCAGTCTCTTCCTCCTCCCCGACTCCTACCACACGGGGCCGCCCTCCACCTGGCTGCTGTGAGTCACTTTGTGCCGCTCCCGCGACGCTCCGCGAACCAGTCACCGCCCGCATGCTCAGTATGGCTGAAAAACACAACACAGTGTAGTTCTCGTGCTTGGAAATCATAAACTTGGATATTATATAGAGTACAATCAAGAAACAAAAGGTAATATATGGTATGGTCAAGAGATCTATAAAAAAATCAGCAAAAATGTACCTTGGGGAAATTTAATAAATAGGGATAGGAAGGGAAAGAAAGGGTGACATACCTACCTGCGAGAACTGTCCCCCCTGTGACTGCCCGGCATAGAAACCCGAACGGTCTCCTTGGTATGTTGAATCCTGAGAAAGCATTCCATCCATTTGTGACTGGTACTCTCCAACAACATAGCTGTCCTGTGACAACTCTGGCTGAGACAAACCTGGTTGAGACAGGCTGAAGCCAGGCTGTGACATTCCCTAAGAAAAAAAACAGATTTAGAGTACAGTCCTCATATTCTTGCTCACATAAAATTAGTTACGGTGAACAAGTGTACCTGTGACATGCCCTGTGTGAGTGGTGCCACCTGGCTGTAGTTCTGTGTGGCATCCTGGCTTCCCTGGCCCTGGTTCAGACCATTCTTTCCCACATTGCGGGTATTCTTAACTTTGTTCCTGCTAGCAGCACGGTTGCGCTGGTTCTGTCTCGCTATAACAAAAAGTACATCCAATCTGAATCAAAATACAGTACAGATAAAACAAATCAACATAACCTTTAATCATATAATGAATAAAATAGTCATTCTTGTTGTGACACGAAAGTAGCCACAAATTTAATTTTCAAAATTTCCTATCAATTGTAACAAACTGTTTCAAAATAAAAATACATATTTGCACCACCAGTTAAATGTTTTAAGCAATGTTGTACGTATAGGGGCGAATATGACAGAAACTAACTGAATCAGTACTCAAATTCAACTATTACACTACAACAATTAGTATAGTTATATAAGGGGTATGACTTTACCTTGTAAAGCTTGCTGATGCTGATTGTAGAAGCGGGGAGGTACATGTGCCATGTTCATGAACATGCCCACTGGCACTGGTATGTTGGCAAGTGCAGCCTGAGCCCTTTCAGGTGAAATGTAGCTGGCTGGGTCATGAGTTCGGCTGTACAGATCCATTGGTACACCACTGGCTAAAGAGCAATAAAAATTCAAACTGTAATTCCCACTAATCAACAGATCATCAATCTCAAATCTTTTGTGACATGACGTACCAGGTCTCGGAAAAAAGTGACCTGGAGCAGGATTGCCATTGAGGTGTCCGGCGCGGTCATACACACTTCCGGGTACCAAAGCCTCCCGGGCATCATAGATGGAAGTAGACATAAAGTGTGTGCCGGGGTTTGCTGCATTTACCAGCTTCTTGGGCTTGGCGAACTGGATCATTGACTCCTTTAGGTTGTTAAGGGGCCCTTCCACAAGAACCTTCTGTTCCTTATAGAAATTGAGCAGATGATTCCAAAGAGGTTGCTGCAAAGAAAACCATTGGTCATAAACCAATGAGGCCAACATAACTTCACAATAGCTATAAAGAATGAATAACACTCACCTTAGACAAGACCTTGGGATTTCCCACAATGATAATGCCATATTTAGCCCGAGTGAGAGCAACATTAAGCCTGCGAGGGTCATTCAGGAAACCGATGCCCTGGTGTTCATTAGAGCGAACACAGGACATGATGATTAGATCCTTCTCCCTTCCTTGAAAAGCATCCACACTGGCAACCTCAATTTCCTGATACAGTTTAGCGTGCAAGGATCCCTGATACTGCATGTACTGAACCTGTACAGGAAATTGCATTTATAATTTATGTACTACTTACAAGGTAAGGTACCAGTGTTATTGTGATTTGTTTCTAGACATTAATGTTACAATTTTATCTCACTTTATCTCAGAAGTTCCTTAACAATTTCACCATAATATTCAACAACTCAAAACAACTGTATTGAAACAAAGCCTACAATATTGATATCCTAACTTTAAAGTCTTCATACCAGATAAGCTCTCTGCCCTTCATATGGTGTGATAACTCCTATCTGTTCAGGCTTTACACCACACCGCAAGAAGCGAGTTGTAATCTTCTCAACATTGGCTGCCTCAGTTCGATTCAGGTATGAAGTTCCTGAGCCAGCAATTTCTTCCTGTCCCTGGGTGACATAAAAGAACATAGGCTTGTCTTGCTGGGGCCAAGGGAACTCTATCTTTGTCAGTTTTCTCTCATCTGGAAAGAATAAAAAAAACAAGGAATGAATGGGTATGAATTTTAAACCACAGCTGAAATTTAATCCTAGATCAGGATCTCATGAAAGCCAGCAATAAGAATATATTTGAAAGCTGAAATGGTACACTTTATATCTGAAAGCACAGACATTAAGATAGGTAGAAGATGGCAGAATCTGAGTGAATAAATGTATACAAAATTGTAAAACATTGTTCAGCATTTTGTAAACACAGTACAAGCACAAATGAGAATGGGCTGGATTATTATAAACTTGAATAGAGGAAGACTCAAAAGTTTTACTTACCAGCACACACTCCATTCTGCAGTGAACCCTCATAGAAGAAGTTTGAGGGGAACCTAGAGAGTTCTGGATGCATACGGTACTGAACCTCTAGACGGAAAGGTCGGATGCCAAGTACCACTAGACGTTCAAACAATGACTGAGATAATCCTGCTCTGGCTGCTTTCTTACACATGACAACAGGTCCCAACTGACAGTGATCTCCCACAAGGATAAGCTAGAAGGACCCAAATAATAAACAAATAAAGGAAAACCATACAATTAATTATCTACAATGTTACAATGCTAGTGGTTGTTCCCACCAATGAACCATAACTGTGTTCACAATTACACAATTTTCTGCCCTTTTTCTCTTCCAGATATAAGCCAAACACAGCAGTTAAAAAGTTTGAAATTTCAAATTGACAGAAGAATGTTAAATTAAGTTTCACCTATTAGGGAGTCATCATTTCTTAGTCATACTTAACTCTAAAAAGGGTCATTTTTGCACACTGTCCTCACCTGTTTGGCTCCCAGCACCACAGGAACCATGCACTCAGGCTCAGTAGCCTGCATACTCTCGTCTATGAGGATGGAGTGGAACTTGAGACGCTGAAGGCGGGGGTCACCGGCACCCACACAGGTGCAGCAGATCACATCTGCAGCTTCCAGAAGCTCCTTTTCTGCAGCCTTCTTCAATGTGCGGTACCTCCTCTCGTCAACAGAGGACAGCTCACCAGTCTCATCCTTCAACTGCTGCAGCTTCTGCAGTTCAGTGTTACTGAACAAAGAAAGGATCATAGAATGATATAAATTATAATTGAACTTGGGAAATTATGACAGAAAAAGTATAATTAAGAAACTGCTATTAGTTCCAACAAATACATTAAAAAATTCAATCCTTCAAATGGGTGGAGTTCTGTGGCAATACTTAATTATAATTAAATTACCAATAATTTTAGATGTGATGTTGACTAATTAGCTTCCACTAATTCTAAGAAAAGCATAGTATTTTATTATATACAATCTACTTTGGTCATATATTATACAAAAGATATACAGAAAAAAAATTAAAAAATATCTGAATAAAGTAGTAGTGTACCAATAAGGTAATCACTGTAGTTATTGTGATCTTGCTCACTATGCTTCGAATGTTTTGACGACAGTAATTAATTCGAGCACTGGAATATATGACAGATGCACTATTTATATTTATTTTCCTAAATGAAATGACACATGCACTAATGTGTGTGCATCCGATCAAGTAATTTGCCACCCAAAAATGATTTTCAGTCTCCATCATTGCATTCTCCTTATAGGTGTACATAAATTTTTAATTTAACCCCAAGTCAATAAAAAATAGTTTTCCACATATACCCAAATACAGCTAACTTATCTTAATTTGCAATCGAGATATTTCAATACCTGTCCATGTTCCGGATCTGGTTGTGCAAGGCAAGGAAAGAGACAGGAGAATCAATTGCCTCACGGGACTTGGCACAAAGGCGCACAACCTTCAGCCCTGTACGATGTATCTTTTCAGTGAGTTGGTCCACAGCAATATTAGATGGTGCACACACCAGTACTGAGCCGCCACTCTGTTTCACCAGGTGGTACACAATGGTGGCCGAAGTCACTGTCTTCCCAGTGCCAGGGGGACCTTGGATCAAGGACAAGGGTCGCTGTACAGCATGTTTTACAGCATACACCTGGAGACAGCAAATCAAGTATAATTTAAAATAATCTCATGGCAGAAACTGATAGAATACTCAACAAAATCTGAAGAGGACATAATCATTGGTAAGTCTGTCAAAGTTACCAAATCTAAGTATTCTGCTGGATGATATCCATGTGTAAAAAAAAAAAGGTGTTGCATGAGGCGAAAATTAGCTGATACACATTTAGCAAAAGTAAAGATCTTGAATGAAATTTAAAATTGACAGAACCATTATTGGCCTTTCTCCAAACAAAGAGAAATAACTAAAACATCTCATGGGAAAAGAAACCACCAAACAGAGGGAGAGATTTGTTCCTCAATATAATTACCATTTGAAGAAGAAAATAATTATTATCATATGAGCATAATTTCAGGATTCTATAAAGGTATATTTTACACATACCTGAGACCTGTTCAGGTCAGGAAGGTGTGGAGCTGAGAAGTGCTTTGGCAAGTGAATGCGGAAAAGGACCTCATCCACCTCATGGCCTAGTAGCCGATGATAGATGTAGGCTGACACAGACGAGTCATCCATGGCAAACTTTCTCAGAGCTTGCTGCATCCTGAAGAATGTGAATTCAATAAATGAAAATATCTAAATATGAAAGAAAATAAAAACTTGATATAAGGGAAACTAAATTTACTTACCTGTCAAAAGAAGTAGACTTCCAGATGAAGTCCACAACAAAATGGGAGCTGCACTCTGTGGGAGCCCCACTGTTGTTCTTCAACTCTATGCCCACCTCCTCACCAAAGTTGTCTGGTATCTTGATGACATGCCCTACACCAGACCATGGCTTGTGCATCTCCCCTAAATAGCGTAGTCGCAGCTCATCACCATGCATCAGCTTCATATCTGCAACATAGGGTAGAAAGTGAAATGTGTGCTATTTTGAAATTTGGAAATGCATGGCCAGTGTAAGGAATAGGAGGAAGAGACCACCTACCTCCATCTGTCTTTGCCAGTGTAAAATAGGCAATGGTCTTCTTGTTCAGGCCAACATCCCAGCGAACCTCAATATTCTCCTGGGTCTGAGACTCCTTCAGCTTCTTGTCATAATCAGCTTCCAACTTCACCAGCGGACCAAAAATGTTCTGGTACTGGTAGCCATCTTCATATCGCAACAGAACCTGCTGAGGTTCTTCGTCAACACCGGGTTTTTCCAAGTCTTGGAAGGTGGCATCAATATTGTCCTTCCAGAGCTCTTCCAGCTTATTGATTTGCTGTGCCGTGATCTGACGAGCCCGCAGCTGTTCCTGCTCCAGTGGAATCTTCACCAGCCAAGTCAGGAAGCAGCGGTCAGCAATCAAAGGCTTCCACTGTTCTTGATCCCTAATACACAACCAACCAGTTAAAACAAATAAAGGAAAAACTGAGTGCAATCTAATTTAGCAAGCAATGATAATTTCAAACCAGGTTGTTTAATTTAAGACGCCTTCTCTTTTTCTTGATACATTTTAGGGAGAGGGTGATATTATTGGATACATGGCACATGGGAAGGATTTTATTTTATACATGAATGATTTAAGGGTGGTAGAACATTCCACACAAAATAAATAAATAAACTTTGCACATAGTACTTACCTTGATAACAGGGGAAAATAATGCATCATTCAACAGTGCTAAAAATTCAACTTAAGTAATGTATTCACGTATTTTTATCCGGTTCTTACCATATATATCAGAGAAATTGCTGTTTCAGAATTCCCCATTATGTCAAACTTATTAAATATTTATTGTCATAAAATACCCTCTACACAATCTTACAAATATACCTTGCTATGATATCATTGCACACCTATGATCAAATAATATAACTGTAACTAAGATCACAATAGAGAAATCCTAAAAGTAATATGGTATTTGTGCAAAGGTAAATGTTTTTACAAATGATTCCAATCCAGGTTTGATTATTCTCCTATTAAGGTACATGTCACATCTATTAGCCAACTGACCATGAAGCACAGTAATGTAGCTTTTCTCAACTTACTCTGTAAATTGATATTTTAGAAAATGATGTGTTGAAATAACTTCAGAATTATCCAAGTAAATATGTCATCATAAACACCGATATGTTTATATTCTACCCATAATGAACTTTGGAAAATTGTGAATTATCCATAAAATATTGAAACAACTAACAACCACCTATATTATTTTCAGGCTTACCAGTTCATATCCTTGAGTGAGCTCTGAGCCGCACAAGGTTGCCGGCATAGCAATACCACCACAGAGTCTGCCTTAGCTGGTATAAAGCCCAGCACAAAGACATTTCTCACTCCACACGAGTAGCACTCCAGGACTGTCTCCCCAAGAGGCCCATCCTTGTGCAACGTCACCTCCTGAAAGCCGAAGTTCAGAAGCACGGTGTACAAATTGGAATGAGGTTAAACATGCTAACCTCACAAATGAAGCAAAGCTAGAAGATATTAAAAATATCACTTATCACAAAAAATAAGAATAGCACACAATACTTCAAGAAATTTAGACAAGTTTCATAATACCCTTATACAGAAATTATCCTTATCTTAATTCAGTATTGCATGCTTATTAAGTAATTAATAGAAAAATGAATTTATAAATGTAATTAACTTTTGAAGAAAACTTTGAAGGAAGCAAAATGAGATTAGGAAGAGATATATTATGTGCAAAAATACTATTTTGGACAGATGGTGACAGTACTTTAAAAAGGAAATATCAAATTTACAGTTACAGAACTAGTGAATGGAAATGTTATAGGTTTAGCAGATTATCTTACTAGCTGCAACTTCCAAACGCTGGCAATATCAGTTAGACTACATATTGCCCACTTGCAAAAAACCTACAACTACATTAACCTATCACCATCAATCAAACGCATTTGAGGAAATTATTCATTTTTGAATTGCATTACTACTAATTATATGTCACGTAAATAAATTTACAAATGTAATACTGTGTGTTAACTGTAAAGGACATTGTACAACCACAAAGAATCTATCAAAACCATTTGTTTCCTCAGAACAAGACAAGTTTAGTAGCACCAGTGACATAACACCCCATCCAAGCCAATGAGGGGATAAAATCAATGGAGCTGAAAATATATATTACTTTATTTTTAAATGTGCGGCGAAACTGAATGAAAATACAATGCTAAATTATATTTGAATTAATAAATACAAAAAATAAAGGGATATATTCTTAATGTCCATTTATAATTTG
Source organism: Zhengitettix transpicula (assembly GCA_037074705.1). NCBI lineage: Eukaryota > Metazoa > Arthropoda > Insecta > Orthoptera > Tetrigidae > Zhengitettix > Zhengitettix transpicula. The sequence goes on from CM073593.1 coordinate 75,155,624, forward strand.
GGCAGGGAGAGGGATATGATCACTGGAACTACTAACTTGTCATTAGCTGTTACCTCCACTGATGCCACAAGGAGTTTGGTTTAACAAATAATGGAGCACAAATCTTATATTCTTCATTAAATCAAACATAGTTAACAAACTGCATCAAGTGTGAGCTTGCACATATATCCATGCAACATTACATTACACTCACACTGAGCTAAATACTACACCCACACCCTCTTTTTAAATACATATATTTCACATTTACCTTGTGCTTAGCTCTGACAAGGTGATTGATTATATGTGAGCCAGAAGTGTTGCCCCGGCCATTGCAGAACCACTTTTTGCAAACATTGCACATCACCACACAGCTAGGGTCATGGATCCCACAATACTTGCAGGCAAACTCTGGAAGGTCCTGAAATTCGAGGGAATATATCACAAAATTTGCAAGTATATCTCCTAAAATTTTGTAATTCTATTTCTTCAGCAAATTCTTTGTAATTTATATGTGACAAAGATTAGAAATAAAAACTGAAATTTTGCTGTTCCCTACTCCAAACTTGTGACACAGATGAATTTCTGTAGTAGGAGATCAGCTAAGCATTGAAGTAAATTTTATTTCAGCTCATGTGTGCTTATACAGAATATGTCTTGAGAAAAATATTATGATCATAAAAATCTGATCTATTCATTTACATCATTGAGTTTGCCAATCTCATTTTTTTTCTAGTGTACATTTAAAATTATCCCCCCCCCCCTCCAACTCTGTGCAAACAACAAAATTTGTAACACATTTGGATGATTTTGCAGCAAAAATTCTTCAAAAGGTAATTAATTTAAAATTCTGAAGGTTCTAATTTAAAAGTATTATTATACTAGACATGCCAATTCAGCGTAAACTAATTTTAGTATGCAGACCACAATCAGAACTAAATAATCTTTATCTAAGTACATATATTAAAATGTCAACAAAAATTAGTGGAGAATAAATAATAGATGCATACAAGTCCATTTCAAAACTGAGTTGGGATAATTAAGCAAGATAAATATTCAATGGCACCAACGTATTCACAAAATACCACTGCAAGAAACACAAAAATGTACTAGCATACTCTATAGTTAGTTTAAAGTCACCTACAATGTCTTGACCAAAAACAAAGCAATTAAAATAAATTCCCATAATCTAATATTACACTTTTTAGTAGATTGGATCATAAACAAAAACACTAGTACACAAATGAATCTTTCAAACCACTAAAGTTTGTGCTCACCTTGTTGTAATAAGCCTCATCCTCTTCCTCTTCAAACTGCAGCTCACCAAGCGCTTTGGTAGCAGCAGATAAATCTCCATCCAATCCATTTTCTCCAATGTCTCCATTCACCTACAACAAAACATTCGTTAAAAATTTTCCACAAATAAATCGAGCCATGCTTTTATTTGTGCTGCAAGTTAGTAAATATATTGTAACTGTAGAGCTGTGCTTTGTAGAACAATCTACAAAGTTGGACAATACAGAAAAGCAGTGTTAGTCGATAAGGTTTAAAATTAACTCAAAAATATTTAAAGGTATGTAAATTATAATACAGGAAGGTGAAGAAAAGTTAGCATACATAGCTAATGTAACATTTACTCACTGTTAAATATTAGATAACATTATTTGACTAACAGAGGAAAGTTCTATAAGGTTTTATCAACATATATATAATGTGGTATAATTGCAAGAGACTGAAGTTATTCATAATTGGGAACGTTCCTATTGTTGACATTTTATTGCATTTTAACGATGAACTTACACCCGAATAATGAAATTTTTAGTGTTTGTACATGTACTGCTCGAAGAAGGAAAGAATTCAGGACCAAAGTTCAACCAAAATATGTGAAGGACAAACGGCTCGGTTTCCAAGGCATCATCACGCGGAAGTGAAACGCGTCTGTTTCCTCTTCTCGACATTCGGTTTCCAAGTAAAATAACACTCTGAGATGAAAACTTCACATAGTCGTTTTAATACACAATCACATCTGAACCGCGACCTACTCCGAAAGCGAGAGAGGTCCTTCGCGATATTGGCGCGGACCGTATTTGAGTTGAGGTTATGTCGTCATCATCCGAAAAAAAAATTGGAATCAGTGAAGGTGGATGGCACTTTAGAGACGGGACATGTTATCGACGCACTTACTTGGTTCTGTGTGGACTGGCTCTGGCCAACGTCCAACTGCGAAGCCTGGGTCTGGCTTTGCGAGGGCAACGTGAAGTCCGTAAAGTCGAACTCGGAACCCTGTGTGTCGGCGCCGATAAGATCCGCCTCCTCGGTGTCCAGGAAGGTCAGCGTCTGCGAGCTCGGTCCATACGCGTCCACACTCATGTTGTCCTGCTACGAGTAGCGGCGTAGAGGTCCGTTCCTACGACGACGACACGGCCGCCATCTTGTCCGCACTCTTGTTACGTCAGCGCCTGGTCACGGGACCGGGGGCCGATGCTGCCAACGCTAGCACATTACAATTCCCAAGAGTGTACTCACTTTGGAAATTTCGTTAAGTAATTTAAATGATGTTTTCTAATCAACAACCAAAATCGATAATTAGAATTTCCTAAGAAATAATACTTCATAATCATTTTTTATAATTCATTCAAAGTTTTGTGATATCTTATCATTAGAAGTGATATTTATTTGAAAATTAGAAATTGCTTGTTCAATCCTATATTATATTAATTTAATATAGATTAAAAATTTAATTTAAGAGGGAGATTTTATACAACCTTAATAAAAAAAATTGACAATACAAATACATTGATAGATTTCTAAAATAGACGTTTCATACTAAAAAAATATATACCCCAGAAAATCAAACAAGATAAAAGAATATATAATTAAGTAGAAATGTAAATAAAATGGTATGGAAAAACTAAGAACACATGGTGTAACAGAGAGTAAAAAAAAATAACTGCAATGATTTGATCGAATGAAATTTTCACTCTCTGGAGTTACTTTCTCCAGAAAATGTCTCTAAATATATATTTCCCCAGGAATTAATTTCTTCTTGTTAACATAATTAATTTTTGCCATGCTTTAGTCCACATATTAGGAATTCGATTGGGGAAATTCCTGCTAGAGGGTGTGAATTTTTTTCTTAAGACATTTCCTCTGGACTATCGAATCTAAGTCACTCTTTTTCACTTTATCTCTTCTTCCCTTTTTCGTCCTGTTTTATCGTCTATTTTTGATTCTCATTTTCCCAGGGTTTCTCACATTTCGACTAAAATGAAAACTGTCTCAGTCTGAAGCGAATCAAACTTCATAAAGATACTTTTTTTTATTTTGGAAAGAAAAATTATCTCCTCTAAATCCACATTCACGTCGCGGGCGTTCTTGCTTATTTGTAAACTTTATTGCGTCTCTAGGCAAATGACGCGAGGTAAACGTTTACTTTTCCGTGGCGTAATTTAAATATTCCCAGAGCAAACCTAAGACTAAATAAAAAATATTTATGTAAATGCGATCCAATGTTTCTTAGAAACGATGTACTGGATGTTTCGTTTCATTCTTGGGCTGTATTGAGCACAACCTCCATGGGTGTACTCATTTTAAAATCGATCCAGATGACGAATATCTTTAGAATGTATTTTATGTCGGATTTCTTGTCCTGAAACCGATATTAATAATCTGCACTTGAGACTTGTTTTTTCCTCAAATTGCTCTGAGTACATAAATAGTCTTGCCTGTCGGAAATGGAGGAATGTTACGGTCTTGGTATAAGTCACGTGGGTGATAATGTAGAAGTAGACAGAGGTGCTTTCTGAGATAGTGCATAGTGCTCAGAGCAGTTAACTGGGTAAAATCGCTACGTCTGTCTGAGCGTAATACCACTGTGAACAAAAAGTAAGGTGAATTTATTTATAAAATATAAATTCTTTATTTATTCTTCCAAATCAATTTCATCCCCTTCAAAGTAATCCCCGTCCGATAAAACGAACTTTTCCCAACGCTTTTTCCAGTCCACGAAACAGTCGTAATAGTCTTTTTCCGGTATAGCCTTCAAGACCTTCTTAGATTCGGTTTTTATCTCCTCAATCGTGTCAAAACGGCGTCCCCGCATTGGCCTCTTGAGTTTGCTGAGCAACCAGAAGTCGCACGGAACAAAATCAGGCGAATACGGTGGTTGCGGAACGATATGAGTCGAGTTTTGGGCAAAAAAGTCGCGAAGAACCAATGCAGTGTGACATGGTGCATTATCGTGATGAAGGAACCAAGAGTTTCAGACGAATAACTTCACGCAAACGACGCATAACGCTCAAATAATATTCTATGTTGACAGTTTGGCCCGGCGGAAGGAATTCATGGTGCACCACACCACGATAATCAAAGAAAACTGTCAACGTGACCTTGATTTTCGGTCTTGCTTCACCTTTTGCACGATATTCGCTGGATTGGTCGGTGGTTTCAGGGTCGTATGCATAAATCCAAGTCTCGTCTCCAGTAATGATGCATTTCAAGTGGTCCTGATAGTCAGACAGCAAAGTTTCACACACATCAACGCGACGCCTTTTTTTCCAAAAAATTGAGCGTTTCTGGCATCAATCGAGATTTGATGCGTTTGAGACACAAAACATTTTTCAAAAATGTTTGGGTGAGCCAAATGAAATTCGAACGCTATCAGCGAGATCTCTAATTGTCCATCGACGATTTTCAAGCACCAAATCTTTGATTTTTTGGACCTGGCCCTCGTCGGTAGACGTTGATGGTCGTCCAGAGCGCGGTTCGTCTTCAACGCGTTCTCGGCCCTCTTTGAATTCGTTGTACCACTTATAAACCTTTTTTTTGTGCCATATTTTGATCACCAAAGGCCTTCCGCAACATTTTCAACGTGTCCGCACAAGAATATTCGTTCCGCAAACAAAATCACCCATTGCATAATTCGAAAAATTAATTTTCGGTTGTTTACAAAAACACTTGTAACTCAGAGATAATTAACCGTTTTAACAAACAGACGCTTGACAAATATTATAAACAGTCCTACCAACCTAGGGGAAAAAATTTACCTGCCTTCCTAATACCCGGGAGTTTTAAATGACAATTTCATCTTACTTTTTTATCACAGTGGTATATGTTTGCCACAACTGAGTCAGCTAGTGAAGCTGTGTGGACCAAGTATGTGTGGCAGTTAGGTCGTTGTAGCACCTAGTTGACTGCCTGTACGAATGCCACTACAACGGTAAAAAGTGTAATTTATTAATTTCGCGAACTTGCTGCTATGCCATCATTGGAATCACTGTACCTGTAATATATCTGAATTAGTACGAAGGTTTTCCTGCGAATCCATGCGTTTAGGAAACACGTGAACCCCCTGCAGCATGACGCCATAGGCCACTGCCAGAGATTCCATCCAGGAACGAGTCTGTATGGAGAAAGAAACGCTGGAAATATAACGTAATCGCTTGCTTAAGTCTCTGGAATATGGCCGCCACAAGTGACACCCATAACGAGGCAGACAACTAAGTGCGCGAACATCGCTTATTGAAGGAGATTTTCCTGTTACAATAACAAGAAGCTGGTACAGACTCGTAAATAAGCGGCAATTTAGTCCTCAAACTCAGTACGCCGTCATGTAGTAATGGTGGGGAGAGGGAGACCTTCCTGGCACACTAATGAGTATAAGATTTAGTGCCAATGAATTTCGGGACTGACTGGACGTCCGACCTTGAGATGACCGCTGGCGGGTGGCAAGGTCTGGGCTATTCTGCGTCCACTTCCGGGAAACTCACAACATAGATCTAGTTTGCCCGTTTCCTCCTGCAGACACCTTCCTTTAATATTTTCCTTCCAAATTCCACAATTCACATTTATTCATTCCAGCTCTGCATCGGACAAATTCCCGAGCGAGTTTATTTCAACGTCTCATAAGAATAGTGATCAATCCATGAGTATTGCTGCTATCGCCTACTTAATTGTCACTATTTCTCCCAACATTCCATTCCATTGCAGCTACGTGACTTCTTAGGTGGCACAGGAATGTCCGCCCGCTGTCATGAAAGTAATGACGTCACCCGTTGATGGGTGGAAACTCTGCGGATGGTAGGGTCTTTTAGAAACACTACCGATGACGCCAAATTGGAGTGAGTTGGCGAAATTAATTGTCGCCTTTCTTAGAGGTGCAGCAAGTAGGTTTCCTTAATATTGCTAAGTGACGTAATTAATCTAGTCACGAAAATGCTACTGGCTATATTCCAGTTCGCCTACGACTCTTCACACAACGTTGGACTGCCGATAAGACGACCAACTACAATATCGACACAGGAAACAGTTCGCTCAATAAAACTTCCTTCGTCCGCTGGACCTCCTAAATAGTTTGCGGTACGCGATGATTCCGAGAATTTAAATGTCAGAACCACGTTACGAATGTCTGTGCGCAAATACGCATGAAGACAACGGCTATAGGATATTCCAGACAGTCATGAATCACGAGGATGGAACATAAACTGAAAAACGGGAGTTACTTCAGATAAGAATGAGAAGGATCTTCCTCCTTGAAGGTATGCGGGAAAAGAGAGATAGACGTTATTATAGTTAAAAATAGAGAGAGGAAAGTGTGTTTCAAGCAGAGGGAAAAATGTTCAATATACACACAGAGTCTTGAAAATTTGGGGATTAATAATAATCAAGAGAAAAAAGCTACAGAACGAGCAGTGAGGAGAGAGTCACGGGCTTATCGATGCGATAACGGAGATACGGCGCACTTAAATAAGGAACGACGCAGATAAAAGATAAGAAAAAAGGGCGCAGAATGTTCAGACCAACTCTAAACATCCAAGATAAACAATAGAAACAAAAAGGAAATAGTGAGGGGGAGGTAACATATTAATTGCACAGATACAATGGGAACTAGCCCGCAGGAATAGTTTGAGTATAGCCGGTGAACAAAACAAACACGACACTTATTTTATTATTAACAGGCTTTACGAAGTTGTCCGAATTTCGAAACCCTAGTTTTAGAGTCAATCTGAAACGCAATAAAAATTACCGAATAGCTTTATCTACGGATTGGGCCAATACCAAGTTACGCTTTGATAGAAAAAAAACAACAACTGCCGCTCACGAGACTGGACCGAATATTTGCCGACTATTCCGAACGCTTGCCTCCAAATTTAAAAACGAAAACTGTTTTTGAATGGGCGTGACACCGAATTGAATCCAAAAACTGCTATCGATATAATTCACGCCTCGTCCACATAATCTATGGACTGCAACGCCTGCACAATAATGTTTTTGAATGTCTGCGTTCCCGTGTCTAACCGAAAGTACGCGACGATTATCGAAAGAACCCCCAGTTCCCCCAAGACTCAACTCCAATTTTTTATATAGTTAGATAAAATAGCCAAATGATAGACAAAATGGAGTGATACTTATTATATTTTAAAACAGCCATATTATATTTTCATTCAAATTTTTTATAATCAACTTCACAAGCTGCTCGAAACCCAATGAAGGTAGGCGACTGACGTCATTCACGAGTTGAGCCAAATGTTTACGAAGTTAACGGGACGCTCGGTCACGTATGGTCGGTCTGGACGAGATTTTCACCGGTGAAGAAGAAGAAGACAGGCTATGTATAGGGGAATCCACATAGTGGCCACCCCTCTCTTATAGGAGTGAAAGGGGCGATGCGGAAAGGTAGAGCAAGGCAGCCAAGGGTTAACTAGGGCCCCCGGGCTATGATTTAAGGATGCTACCCGGCAATTCGCCTAAAAGTGATGCAGGAGAAACCCTAGCAAAGCCTGCATCGTGTAGGTCGGGCACTTATTACTTGTCCCACGCCCTTCCGATGGCGGGGGAGGGGTTTGCTGTGGGGACGCAGCATTCCCTTCTCCGAGCCTCGACCAGTTTAGGAGGCATCTGGCCGACTATTCCAATAGGAACAGAGAACAAATCTTGCCGTATGGTCAAGGTGTGCGACCCCGGAACATACACCTCTCAGAACTGACAGAGTTGCTTCGATCGTTCCTTCATGCAGCAGTGTGCGAGAGAAAACCGGACACTCACAATGCAGCTAAATCTGTCATCGCCGACGTCATTTGGATCAGACAGGACGCATCCCATTTTGTGGTCTTGTATTCTACGCCAATAAACTTATTTCCCTCCCTTCTCTTTATCTCGTCTGTTTCGCTTCATATCCCCTCGTTGTTGTTTAAGTTTTCCCTGAGGCCTGCTGTTTCCTCTTTTGGTCATAAGGTGTTTAGATAAGCGGCGCGTTGTCTCGGCCACTTCCTAACAACACCGTTTGCCTTTCTACTTATCAGCTGCCTCCTAATGCCACGCTCCAGATATATGTCGTTCCTGTTTCCATGTTTGCCTAGAACCTGTTTCTTTTTTCATAAATATATTTTCCTCGCGCTACGTAACACTACCCTACTTACCCTTAAGGCGTAGTAAGTGTAAATTATATTCTACAAGACACTGCATTTCCGTTTTGTTCAATTCCGTAATGGTCCTCATTCAAATTTTCATCTTGAAAGCTCTTGATTCTTCTGCTTAAAATAATGTATACTGGTTGTTTTTGTTACTTGAAGTACACACGTGGTAAAGCATTTCAAAATTACATGCACAAGCGCTAATGGAGAAGTCATTGTACTCTGACATCGTCATTGTTGCACGTCGTAAGGGTTGTTCTACGACGCGACTGGTTTTGCTTATGACCGTCTAAGTTGATTAACAAATCTTTTTGGGCGGTTGGTTTTAATTGGGTCGAACTTAAACTTTACATGGATGTCTGAGAACATTGCCTCATGTATATGTGCAGATCGGTCTTGATGGAGGGCGTGTGAGTGAAGGTTAGTCACGGGGGAAACGTTCGTTGCTATTGGCCCTTGGCACTCATCATTGCAATCCGTGTGTGGAACGGCACAAAATCAGACGCAACAAAATGGGAGACAGTGTGAATCGGTTTTCTGCCTCATATATGAAAAAAAATAGCTATTAAGTAATGTCTTAATGTTAATAATAAACTGTGGGTGAGTATGAACAATAAAAGAATTAATTACTGTGAAACGTATTTCATCTGAAAGTTCGCGAACTTGCCTGACTCATAAATGACAGAATGCTCTATAAATGAAGCAGTAGAAAAGGTTATTTATAGCTCCAGTGAGTTTACAGGAGTTTATTGTCAGGCCAGCCTCTTCGAAGCTATAGTTGCTTCCTTACTGTGTAGGAAGGGCGTCTTACCGACGTGAATTTCACCCATAGCACGCGAATAGGGTGATGATTGCGCCATCGTGACGTCATCGCCAAAAATGTATACCTGAGCACAAAAGGCCAGGACTGATGAGAATTGGCGGAGAATGTGAGTGACGAAGGAAGAGGAACCAGCAACTGCAAACTGCGTGGAACGAGCAAAACCGGTCTCTCGTCCGCGAGTGTGTGTGTGTGTGTGTTTAAGGTGAGAGGAACCGCCAAAAGGACAAGGGTCACGACGAGCGACCAGCACGGGAGCTGCGTCACGCGAACATTGATAGAAAACAGTTCGAGTAAGCCACGAGGCTGAGGAGATAAGGAAACGTGTTCAGCATTAATCGGCAATGGCAGAGGGAAGGAAGGAGATAGTGCAATATTGAATAACTTCTCAGTGGCCTCCATTGCGTCAGGAGTTAAGCGATAATGTTAAACAAGCTGAGTGCTCGGAAAATGGGTGCAGATAACCAAGTCAAGAGAATAAGACTTTTATTATTATGATTTTTTTTAATATCATGGTAACATATGCCTTAATAATATTTTAATTTTCGTCTGCTTTTATTAATTTATTATTTTTTATATTTATTATATTAATAATATAAATTAAATGAATCCACATTTTTTATTTTTTAAAATTTCACTGACAACATTATACCCCAAAATGTAAGAGAAGCAGTTTCGTTAGGTGAAAAATTTTAAATGAAAAAAGTAAACACACCAAAAAAGGCAATATAGAAATATAAAATAAATTGAATGTTGTTTATATTTAACTCCAAATAACTATACAAAATGAAACTCGGAAAAAGCCTGTTTAAAACATTTATAATTCACAAACAATGTTTAAAAGAATTGTTCATATGCCTTTTGCAAAGATACAATTATTCCAGAAAAATCAGTGAGACAAAACAATTGTTAACAGGTAATCTTATGTTCACGAAAGCTGTTGTAGGCAATTATTGAAATAACTTCTAAATCATCCGGTAAAGTAAATCTGGGACATTAAGAACGAAATTAAAGTCTGAGTCGAGTTAAGTGAGTCATAATAATAAGATAAAAGACCAAAAAAAATAGGGAATCTATCGTGCTACAAAGGGAGAAAAATAACAGACCGTATTAGAGTTATAAATGTACTCGTAATGAAACTGCACTACGAAAGGAGGAAAAATGAAAATATAAGGTAATCTAGAGTGGGAGAAAGCGTATGTAAGTTAGTTAAAGGGGGAACGAATATGATGGAGGAAAAGAAAATTGAAGAACAATTTGCGTTGATGGTGAATTGATCAACGTTGGAAAATAAAAATAAAGTAAAAAATCTGAGGGAGTAACATTAAATGAAAACACAAGTGTCTGAAAATATGGGCTTAGATTCAATAAACCTCAAAGCTTATGATTTTAAAATGGTTCAATTTTTTCCCCGTCCCTGATGATGACGACTAAATACCTTTTGGATTTGTTTATATTATTTATTGTTGTTGTTGTTTCACCAGAATGAGAATAAGAAGAGGTAATATTTGCTTGCTTTTTTTGCTATTTTGCTGCTTTGTTATCAGAAAAGCCGATAAGATAAGCGGGGAAAAAAGCGCACACTCTGACACACTTTACAACAAAGATAAAAAAATTAACAACGATGCGAAGCGAATTATGGAAAGGAAGAGAGTAAAAAAATCTGAACCGACCTGACTCCGAGCAAAGAGCAGCAGATATAAAAAAAGTTAATAAAAATAAGTTCTCCTCTGCGGAGCAGAGATTGAGAAAGATTTCTGCAGACGCTGCATCGCCAATGACCTACTCTCGAACGCAGGTCTTGCTAAAAAAAAAAAGTAGCATATCATCAAGGACGGACGCTCATCTCTCTCACAGCGAACTATCTCTCTACTTGCTGGTCTGTGAATCTATGGCTAACAGTATAAATTTCTATTATTACCTACGATAAACTTGTAAATGTGTGACATTTACGTTCGTGAACTCTCTGAAGTACATTTGTTTATTTTTATCCTTCTTATTTTTATTGTTATTATAACGCATGTTAAATTGAATAAACTAAAAATTCTCATTATATTTATCTCCCATCAACGTGAATATTTTTAAATTTTTACGTGTGTACTTTTTATTGACATGTCAAATCCTAAGTAAAGTAATAATGAATCTAAATCAAGTGCTTGGATGTTGCAAGAATACCTTCTCAGACGGCTCTTATGGAGATTTTGCTGCTAGAGTATAAAGTGAAATTGTACTTTTTGACAATTAAATACTAGGACAAGGGTGCTACGTCAACACCTACGTTACTGTATTTATTTCCGCTAAATGCAAACTCCACGTTTGGAAAACGTGTCTTATTTGCGGTCGGTATTCTGATATAAATTTTGTAGAGAATATTTGTTTTCGTAACCCTTTAACTGTCTTTACTTCTATATAATTACCTACTTTTTGTTTATCTTACCCAAGTTTCATATTGAAGAGCCTGTATTGATTTTCTGAATATGTATTTGATTATAGATGTATCTATTTTTCCCTGCGAACAGTCATTAGGGAAAAATTTGACAGTATGTTTACAGGTTCATGTTCTGCATGATTTCAGTCTTTGATTCTAAAGGTTATTTGTAACGAGTACTCGAATATTGTCTAGTATTAAGATAATACGAAACCTCACATACTACATAATTGTGTATTAATGAGTTTTAATTAAAGCAGGGTTGGATTGCATTTAGAACACCTTCATGCCCCTGTGTAGACAGGCCGCACTAGTGTTACGTTTGTCGTGCTGCGTGCCTATCCTGCAGGCGAGGCCTACTCGCAGGGGAAGAGGAAGAAGCGAGCGTGCCCCAGCGTTTTACAGATAATTACGTCCGTGTCGCACGCAGGCGTCCACTTCACCGTTTCCCTGCAGACAACGCTGTCTTCCTCGTTGCATGGACACAATTTCAAGTGAAAAATTCAACTTTGATCTGAAGTTTATTTGTATTACTTTCCTTCACCGAGACAGTTTAGATTCAAGTTATTTCATAGTTATATACCGAAGTGTCCAATAACATGCAAACGTTATTATATGATGAAAAAAAATTAAATTGTGTTCCGGTAAGTTGACATTTTACAACATCTCGGGACGGTAAATAAATTAACGTTAAATTCAAGAGTAAGCATGGTGAAACAGGTCTTGTGGCCAAGATTGATTGTCTGAATATAGTTTTATAGCGATGTGAGTAAAGAATTATTAAAATAATACAATTTTGGAAAATGACTTTTCAAAGGGAAAGAACACAATTTACCAGAGAAGAGTCCTAAGGATAGAATGAGATCGTACAGTACTGCACCGGAAGATGCTCTACAGATCATATGGCTGGACATAGAAATCAGACGCGAGACAGCTGGGAGATATTTAAAAGAAGTGGAACAGAAGATGGCTGGAGACAATTAAAGGACTATATCTATTCGACTTAGAGAAACAGTGGAGGCAATGGAGCAACTGAAAGGGGTACCTGACTATTGACGGTCATAACAACTACTACCTCTACAGATTCGCGAAGATCATTAACCCAAGATGTCTGCATGCCAACCAGCATTTGCGGATCTCGATATTAAGGGGAATAATGACAGAGAAGGGCATACTGAGAATACAGAAAAAATTTAAGATAGTAGAAGAAGTGCCCATACATTTTGAACGAATAAGAGGACGGAGAAAGTAGGTGTAAGAAAATCATCATTCCCGAGAAACTGGTATGATATATGAAGGGTCAACTACGGAAAACGGATACATAAAAAATATACTTCTGGAATAAGTGGCTTTAAAAAAAAAATTCTTCATGAAGACCACGATTTTATTTATATAATTTCCCAATCACATTCAAAAAACCAAAAATTTCTCTCATTTTGGGAAATTAATAGAAGTTGGGCCTAGTCTAACGATAATACCGATCTGCCCTCAAATCTGAATACCAACACTGTTCTCGTACAAACATTGGTCTATCATTCTTTCTTATTAACCTGATACCACCCTCAAGTATCACACACTTCATAAAATGCGGTAAGAAAATTATTTATTAATTCGATCCATCATTTCCAGGGCTGTTCTTTTATTTGTTGACTGCAATATTTTATCAATCAGTGAATTAATGTAGTAGAAATAGAAATATAAGCAAACAATTGAACAGATACAAAGAAAGAATCAATTATTTATACTTTTATCAATGCCAAGCTAAGATTCCGCCTCTTCCAACCATTTTATTCACTGTATTCGATGGCGTAGTTAGATTTACCCCTGCAGGTGCGATGTCCCACCATACTGTAGTAGAAGGCAAACAGCAAAGCTTGCAGGCGAGGCCACAGATTTGCTCAGGCGCCTTGGACATTCAATTTTATTGCGCAATTTAAATATTCAAGTTCAAGCGCCAAGCACAATCAGGAAGCAGTGAAACTCTTCATCCATATTTGTAATAAATTCGGCATAAGAGATACAATTTAATGTTTTTACTACAATCATATTTTCTGCAGCAACTCATATTATTTTCTAATTTGAATACTGTTTTCTGTTGTTGTTACAGACACTTCGATTTATTCCAGAATTAATTTGCCAGAAAAAATATCAATTTTGTAGTTGAAAAAACCCTAGGGTCACCGACCGACTGAGTCGTAATTACTGTTGTCACTTATAATGTAAGAGTTATGTCCGACGATGACGCAGCCCAAGCATGCATACGAAACGTTTAGTGATGACGAGAATATCCTTTCTCACTCATCAACGAGAGAGAGAGAGAGAGACAGCTTGAGAGAGCTTTCATTCCTCCTAGGAAGCAATTTCACCGTGAGAGGCGCCCTTCACCATTTCACTCAACTTAGAGCCGTTCTCAAACGTATAACAGGATCTCAAAAACGGCTACTAAGTGTTAGAAAAAAGAAAGACACATACCAAGAACTTGTTTCAGAAGTGGTTAGAAAATGTTGTTTAATCCTAATTAAAAATTCCTATCATTTCCAGAAGATGAACTTTTTATAGCTCTTACGATGTACAGAGAGAAGGTTAAAGATTGAAGCATTGATATTACGTAGGAAAAATTTTTCATAGTAAGATAAAAGAAAGCTGATAAAACAGCGGAGATGAGAATCCTAGTCTTCAAGTCCTTCGAAACCTGACAGTGTTTCTTCTGCACCAACGGCCACTTTTTCTATAAAGAGTTCGTTTATTCTCTTGTTTGATTCACCATTTCAGATATAAGTTCTATATTATTATTAATAAATTTTAAAAAACGTAACAATTATAGGTTCTTATTTTTACTGACGTCCTATAAATATTTATTTATTTTTCTTCTTGTATCTGTTATATTTGATTCCGGGTCTACAATATTCAAATCGACTCTATATTGTGTATTTGTGCACTTTTTAATCTTCTGCTCAAGACTAATAATTTTTCATATTATTTTTAGTGACTCGGTGGTCTCATAAATTCAACCAATATTTTGATTTCATTAGTTTTATTAAATTCTTTTTTAAGCTTGGTGCCACTTCTCGCGATTGATTTTAATTCGTATATAAAGAAATTTTTTTACTTTCTCTTATGAATATACCAAGAAGATCACACTTTATGGGATCGAACTTCCCAGACTTAATGACGTCATAGAGCTGAACATTCTTACATGGTGCCATATTTAAAGTCATTATCGTGAGTGAGGAGTATAGACAATTATTGCGCCCAAAATTTGATTACAGATGAGCTGCTCTTACTACTGTAATACTATTGTACCACTACAGATATGTAATCTGTTTAAATGTGAAATGAGACGAAACCCCTCAATATGTCGAAAAAATTATTATGGCCCTTGCTCCAAAATATTGTTAAAAATGTGTTATATTTGACTTTCTAAAGTCTAATGTGAGGGCAAAATATTGAAAACTGCAACACAGTGTGAAGCTTTGGATTGTATGGCAGACGGCAAAGTGAGTCGACCTTGAGACGTCACTTTAGGAGAAGAGGACAAGTGAGATAGTGTCGAACCATTAACTTTGTTTCGGTTCTGCGAGTTGAGGAGAGGAGAAGGGGAAGAGGACTGGTTGGAAACTTTTACAGGCTTGCAATTTAGACATACAGGTGGGAATCGTAAAAGTTATATTTAACGGCCCCTGGCGCCATCAAAATCGCTGCTGGAAGGAATTTCTCTCCCAAACGGAGATTCGCGTGACTTTCCTCCAACAAAATCCGCGTACTATCAATTACGTCACTGATGACGTAATTCTTCGCGAGAAGAAGCTTCTTCAGAGGCAACGGTAATAGCCATAGACTTAATACTGTGATCAAGGAGCTGAAGATGAGCGGGACGAATACAGCTCGCGAACTGCGGACATCTTTCTTGTGCAGACATCATTGACAATTAATTCCGCGAACCTTCTACCTGAACATGAAGATGGTTATGCAAAACTTCTTTACTAGGCAAACTTTTAGTGACTTCAGGACCGACCATAGTGATGACGTCACCATGGTTGGAGATCTATACTTTCAGTCCTGCAGTGAATAAACTCACTCGAACGTGGCAATGAAGTTCGCGAACTGGATTCGGGCGTCATAGCTTACGTCATATTAGCCGGTTAACTGCACAACAGGCCACCCCAGCGAGAGTATGTCAGAAACAAGTCACAGTCAATCTCGGTGATTGTTTGGAAGAACCTTTTACATCGTTGTCTTCCAATTCGTGCTCATCCCCACAGTTGGACCAAAGGCGGAATATTTCCACTGTCCAGGGCGAGTGTTTACGTGTTTCGTAATGAAATTCCGGAGAATCAAGCCCAACCCCCCTCCCTGAGCCGTGTTTGTCAGAAAGAGAAGCATCAGGATGTCGCAACAGAAACGCAAGGTCGACAAACAGAAAATCACGGCTGGTGATCGTTCCAAGACCAGTCGGGCAGCTGGACTCAGCCGAGTAGGACGAACACAGATTCCTTCTACTAATATAAATCTCTTCCACATCGGATTTTCTCCCCGTTTCTTACGAAATTGTCTTGATTCTACATTCACTTGCAACTTGTCCATGTCTGGTTCCACGTCAGCCTGAAACACTGTAGAAAAAAAAACCATGAGAAATTTAATGTTTCTCGGTTCCCATTTCACTTTCCAGCGTCATTCGCGCCAGTGACCAACTCTAAACGTTCCTCTAGACGTGGCCTCATTACTGTGGTTATATCTGCAGTTTGTTTAAATATTCAAGTTTTCCGTAGATTTCGTCATATTAGTTAGATAATTACATGTCTTAGCTCTTTAAGATTTTCCCCAAGACTTCAGTCCATCATTCCGTTTTATTGTATGATTTACTTTGGAAAATTTCTATCTCTTCGTTCGAATGCATCTAAGTTTTCGACTCCTCGAGACCAACATTTCGTCTTATCACACATTCCTTTTTTTTTAATGAGTCTAGATACGCTTTATAATTTCAAAATCTGCTGCAGTATCTATATCTTGGCTATTCTGTCTTCCTGGCCCATGAGTCACATTCTTCGTGACTTTAACTGCGATATTGACACGGGAACGGTACGTCGTAGTCCTACGTCACTGCTACCTTTACTTGTACGGAGACAGCCCTAGAACAGTTTTATCAAATATGCCAGATAGTTGTTCTACACTGCGGATTGTACTTGGAACTGTTTTACTAGTTTCAGAGGACAATCTAAGCGCAGTGACGCGGCCAAGTCAAAGCCCTCACATGAGTGCGTCTCCTCGTTACTGTTGCGAGCTGGTGGCCGCAACCACAACGGACAAAGTTACGTGATTAGGACCGCTTACGACGCTTTTCCTCCGCGAGTTTTCCGGCTGAACGCGGCGCTGCGGCTTAACGCGAGGGAAAGAAAGCGACGCTGACGAGCAAGACTCAAGTCAAGCAGCAAAGGGAACATTTCCTGGCCGTCACACACTCACAGGTAAAGTTTCCTGTGGTTTCGTGGATCATGTGTAAAGGAAACAGCCGCGGCATCGCAGTTACGAAATACAATAAAACTGGAACGGGGAAACAAATTCCTCACATTCCAAAAACAGAAGACGTTGTGTTTAATTTTTGAAACAGCCAGTAAGTGATATAAGAGATTACGACTGTGTAAAGCTACTGAATGTATATATGAAAGTAAATGTAACATATTTTTCATTCGTACGCTATTTTACCATTGCGCGTGCAGGAGGATGCCAGGCGAAATCACAGCCGTCGTGTTTGTTTGTGTCTGTAAATGTCGCGTGCTTCTCTCACTGGAGCTCCAGCTGCTGCTGTGACATTTGCAGCGACACAGTGATTCACAGCTGCACTCAAAATCCAGCTGCACGAACCGCGTGACAGTCGGAACGTCACACAGACAAAAGAGTTCTATATGAGACCCAGTACACGTTTATAAACAAGAGACTAACGTTAAGCGGCTGAAATTATCATCATTTGCATTGTGTGTGCGTGCATTGGGCCGCTATCACGTTTCCCAAACTACGATTGTCAAGATTGCAACTCACTAAAACCTATTAAGGTCTAGTTCGCGAATTTAATTGTCAACTACTCATGAAGCGTGCTTACTACCGTAACAGGAAAGGCTACGATTTTTGTATAAATGCACGGTTTGCAGTGGCGTAAAGGATCGTAGAACCTCTACAATAAACCGTGACTTTTAAAAGCGATTCATCATCCATACATCAGCACGTAGAAAAAAAACTTCACGCTAAAACAAAGCAGAGGAAAAATAAACCTAACATGACTTTACTGACTTCATAAGATATATCTTGATCGTCTTTACTTTACCGTATTACAAGAATCTATCTTTAACCAGAGAAATCTACGGACATAAATGCGGGTCTTAGTTGCAAACTCATGTAAAATAATATATATGTCTGTCTGTTTGACTCCTACGCGTTCCCATTCATTCGATTGCGATGAAACTTTGGTGAGTTGTTGAGCACCCGCCCGCCCGCGAAATCTGTCGGCCTTTCGAAGCGTTAGGTAAAAGCAAAGGGTAAAAGTGATTAAATTTAAAAACATGGTAAAATGGCCGTTTTAGAGTCTATTAATTGGCTTTCAGGGTCGATGAGATTAATAGTTTCTTCTTCAGATGTTTTAGTGTATAATTTCAACCCTTTACAGGGTTGGGGGCCGTTAGATAAAAATAAAGCGAAAACAGAGATTGGTGTCAAATCCAGGCTTAAAGAAATCAGCGAGTTTATTTCTGACATTTGCCTTACTGGCTAAGATGTAGTTCAGCCCTTAGGAGTGGGGGTGGAGCAGATTTCCGTGTACAATATTAAATGCGTAGAGTAATTTCTACGAAACTTTATACACATGTTACTTAAGATCCAGGAACAAACACCGACGGGTTAAGACACACCTACTAATACTATCTGTGAAGGTGGAGAGAGCGGCATTTAAAAACATTCCTAAACGGCCATTATTAGCTTGGAATAAAACGTTACCGGGGTCGCTGAATGTGATAGTTTTATTCTAAAATATTTAGGTGTCTAATATCCGCTCCAAAAGGCAATGGAGGGAATAACCAATGGGGTTGAAGGGGTTTATATAAAAAATAATGAAAAAAAAACGAGATTTGTGTCGATTCCCGGATTATAGGAGTTGCTGAGTTTAATTCTCGCACCCTGGTTAATGAAATTTTATGATCCTCGTCGTGGAGGTTGACGTGGTTCACAAGATGTTAACCGGAGTAGTTTTGACCCTATTAAGGTACCGGGTGTAGTTTTTATTTGCTTAGGGTACCAGCTATAATTTGGCATCAGTGAAGTTAAAGGTTGCATTTTTTTATTCCTTTAACCTGTCGGGAGTATTTTGGAGACTTTATTAAGTTAGCCAAGTATTTTTCACATTTAATTCGTCGTGGTTTAGGTCGGGGAGGGGAACGTAAAGTGGTATTGATGGTGGTTAAATAACATGTTTATCAGGAGGTTAGGGTCGAATCATTTCCTAGTCCGGGATAATTTAAATAAATACCCGGGCAGGGCACTCTGATAGTAAACTGTATAAAGAAACGAGGTCTTACAATGGTATGCAGCCATTTTGTATTTCCACGTGTTTTTTTGGTTAAAATGGAAACCACACGACAGCAGAGAGTTGCGCGACGTGTTGTGCGCAGTGGACGACATCAATGGCTCCACGTCAAGCATTGAAAATGAGTTTTATAACTTAATCAGGAATATTTACTTTTGGAATTCCCTGCCTTGCCGGTCCTCGCCTAGTTCCTTCCTTATCGGCGCGTCAATACTCGGAGCATTACCAAATATTATCCAACACACATGCACACAGTCGGAGAGAGAGAGAGAGATAAGAGCATCAGCGCCATGCTGCAGCCTGCCAGAGTAGATTTGCGTAAGTGTTGTGGTCAGCGCGTCCTTGACCCTGGCTCACGAGGACGAAAGGATGCCTCACACGTGCAACACAATCGATATTATCCCTCAATAGGAGGAGGCTTTTCTGTCAACAATAACAATCGCACACGCAATGCTGTGTGGGAGTGCAAGCAGAGCCATCTCGCGCCTGGGAGTTCCAAAGAACCCGTGATGACGAAGTGATGCTTCGACCTTCCTTGAATCCCGGCTTATGCGTATAATTGTATGATGACGAAACGCAGGGTCCACACCCTGAATTATTCTCCAGAATAGAAAATTAGATCGCGAAACATAAAAAAATCTGATCACGTATCATGTTTGAAGGTGACATCGAGGACGTCATTTTAAAATGGCTTCACAAAGTCAATGATGCTCTTTCAACTAGTTTACTTAATTATTTTAAAAAAAATATTTTTTGCATCAGCGAAAAAAAAATTAATCGCAACTGCAACATGCTTGTAGACACTCAAACCTGGCACAATAAACAACCGTTTTGGCTGCTGGTTTCCTCAGGGAGGTTATACCGTTCCTCCTGGACTTGATTAGAGGACCCATTACCTCTAGAAAGTGTTTTCGTAGGTCTTTGGGTCGGTGTGGGACATTCATGTTATTTAAAAATGGTTTTTTAATTTTCTTGCCACTAGTTCACCATCTTTTCTTAGTACTTAATTTTTTTTGCCGTTTTCTCTGAGGTTTAATTCACGTTTTCTGCACCACGGGGAGATCTTCCCAAATTTATGTAAATAGGAATTAAATGGGCCTTGGCCAGTTAGGAGTCGTATAAATGCAGACGCAAAACGTCATAATTAATAATTGGAAGTTAAAATAAAACGTATTTTGACCGTCACTTGTTCAAATTCAATACATTTTTTCGGGAGCTTTCGGCGATTTGCGTGCCATAAACATCCTAAGATATTTCAAATAGGAATATTAAAAACAATTTTTAAAAATCCGTACAGTGTACTTTGCAGTAACAATAAATATTCACGTGCTCCACACACACGTCGTCTGAATTTAAACAAGTGACCGTCAGAAATAGGTTTTATTTCAACTTTCAGCTATCAACATTTAACGATCAGCCAAACCCAGTGCAACTAACATTTACCACTGTGAACAAAAAGTAAGGTGAATTTATTTATAAAAAATAAATTCTTTATTTATTCTTCCAAATCAATTTCATCCCCTTCAAAGTAATCCCCGTCCGATAAAACGCACTTTTCCCAACGCTTTTTCCAGTCCTCGAAACAGTCGGAATAGTCTTTTTCCGGTATAGCCTTCAAGACCTTCTTCGATTCGGGTTTTTTCTCCTAAATCGTGTCAAAATGGTGTCCCCGCGTTGGCCTTTTCAGTTTGCTGAATAGCCAGAAGTCGCACGGAGCAAAATCAGGTGAATACGGTGGTTGCGGAACGATATGAGTCGAGTTTTTGGCAAAAAAGTCGCGAAGAACCAATGCAGGTGACATGGTGCATTATCGTGATGAAGGAACCAAGAGTTTCAGACGAATAGCTTCACTCAAACGACGCATAACGCTCAAATAATATTCTTTGTTGACAGTTTGGCCCGGCGGAAGGAATTCATAGTGCACCACACCACGATAATCAAAGAAAACTGTCAACATGACCTTGATTTTCCATCGACTTTGCCGTGGTCTTTTCGGTCTTGCTTCATCTTTTGCACGATATTCGCTGGATTGGTTGGTGGTTTCAGGGTCGTAGGCGTAAATCCAAGTCTCGTCTCCAGTAATGATGCATTTCAAGTGGTCCTGATAGTCAGACAGTTAAGTTTCACACACATCAACGCGACGCTTCTTTTCCAAAAAAAATTGAGCGTTTTTGGCACCAATCGAGACTTAACGCGTTTGAGACACAAAAACATACTTCAAGATGGTTTGGGCTGAGCCAAATGATATTCCAACACTATCAGCGAGATCTCTAATTGTCTATCGACGATATTCAAGCACCAAATCTTTGATTTTTTGGACGTGGTCCTCGTCGGTAGACGTTGATGGTCGTCCAGAGTGCGGTTCGTCTTTAACGCGTTCTCGGCCCTCTTTGAACTCGTTGTACCACTTATAAACGTTTTTTGTGCCATATTTCGATTACCAAAGGCCTTCCGCAACATTTTCAACGTGTCCGCACAAGAATATTCGTTCCGCAAACAAAATTTGATGCAAGTTCTTTGCTCAACAAAATCATCCATTGGAAAAATCGTGTAACTCGGAGGTAATTAAACCTTTTAAAAAAAACAGACTCTTGGCAAATGTTATAGACAGTCCTACCAACCTAGGAAAACAAAATTACCTGCCTTCCTAATACCCGGGAGTTTTAAATGACAATTTCACCTTACGTTTTGATCACAGTGGTATATATAAACTCACGAGTGACACCAACCACAGAATAAACGAATCTAGGCGTTTAACTGTGGTTATTTTTGTATTAATTCGGACACAGCAAGTTAGAAAAATGGCCGTCACCGAGTAAGTGACGCTTCACCGTCCCTTGAATTCCGGCTGGAAAGCAGTGTGAGTATAACATGTTGCTCTACATTATAACATACAGAGACCACGTGGTTATAGCAAACGGTCGCTTTGTTATTTACACTGGAAGAACTCTGTGTTTATAAACAACGGAACGCGTGTGACCTTACTAAACTGTAGTAACATCACACGTGAGGTCACCATCATCCGGTGCATCAAGCACTAGCAACGTTCATTTATCCTTCATTAAATTTCATGACAACAAAGAGCTCCTGCATCAAATTGGAGAAACTTACTGTCTGTCAATTGAGTTAGAATCAACAGGTTTTTTTTGGCTTTAACATGTATTTCAGAAAATGTATGTAATATTTTTAATGTAATTGCAATAGAGAGGAAGTCGGGAAAAGCAGGTCACGGCCCTCTCCGATAGAGATCGCATCCACACCATAACAGATGTTGCATGCAGAACGAAAATGCCAAAAAAAAATCATATCCATGTTCATATAAATAATATAAAAAAAAATCAAAACACTAGGTCCACTGTACAACTCTGAGCATCTCGTTTACTTCAGCATACGTCCATTATATGTTGACAAATAAGTGACAATAATTTCTCACATTTATAAATAAACGGCCTTAAGTCAGAATATTGTTTATTAAAAAAAAATTATCCCGACGTTTCGTCCTTGTTTAGTATACAGTTTAGAAGAAAAGTAATAATTGCTGTAATACGTTTATTTTTGCTGATCGGATTATGAATACAGTGTCATATCTGCCACGTCTGTAAATTTTATATAAAACTATCCGGGGCGTTGACCGTGTTGTCATGTATACGTTTTGACTCCAACTTCGGTTACTTTTGCGTTATTTTTTATGTACCGCACCTCAACACGTATCCCTAAATCAGCTCACCTTCCATGCCGAGAGAGGTTGAACTCATTGACCCCAAAAAATTTACTTTCAACGAATATATCGGTCGTATAAACGTGTTCAAAATTTCTATCTCCGTCCACCCCCGCTACTGAGGGTTAAACAAAAAGTTTAATGTCATAATTAATCTCAAACACATCCATAAACTCGAATTTATCTCGCATCTCTGCTGTTTCTGCAATATTTTTATGTAACGCCCGTCCACCCGGACCCCTAAGCGTGGTCCCCTCCCATGCCGAAATGGCGTTGAAAATATAAAGAAACAACATAGGTAGAAATATTATCAATCCAATTAACGCTGAAAATATTTATTCAACGCAAATATCGGCCGTTTTAGCATGCTTGAATATTTCCACTCCCTTCCAACCCCGCGGAACATACACACACAAACACACTGTTTTATTTATAAGAAGATAATAAGATAAGAGCGTTTTCGCCTGTGTTTCCCATTATCGTGTGCAATATTTAATACAGTAATTATTTTAGAAAAAATAATAATTATTATAAACAAGTAAATAAATTAATATAACAACCTAGATTAAACTATATCAATTAAAAAATATTTTAATAAATTCGCATTGAGATGATTCTCTTTTCTGATCCAGGTGAGATTCAACCTGGAAATACTCCTGTTTCTTTGATTTTGATTCATTCAACCGGAAAAAACTTAATTATTAATTTTACGATATTATTTATATAAGTTAAAAAATATTATGTAATTATTTAGAATTGTATAATCCGGGAAAGATACTAAGAGTGTGTATTAATAAACTTTAATCGACACTTCAATTGCGCTGAAAATGTATTTGGAAGATTCTCGGCTATTGCGTCGTCCCTTCCGTTTCTGGGACCAATCAGAGTTCGATATTCAAACATTACTCCACCCCCTTTAGAAGTCGAATGTTGACTGTTTTCGTTCTGGGCCCCATTTATTTTAAAGGCCAATCCGGACTTGACCCTCAAATCCGCCCATTAATCTCTCGTGATTGTCATTGGACGATTGTCGCCTTCGTTGTTCTGACCATTCACGTTAACACTTCAGTTTACAACAAGCCTGCAACGACGGGGAAAATGTCATTGCACCTCGGTGGATGATTGTTATTTATATATTCATTTTCCCTTTACATTCCCACCCAATGTCTATTAATAAACTTCATTCAACCCTTCAATGGTAACGAAAATGTATTTGGAAGATTCTCGACTATCTGTTGTCCGGTCAGTTTCTCTGACCAATCAGAGTTCAACATTTTTTTTAGCGCCAATCCGGACTGGACCCTCAAATCCGCCCATTAATCTGTCGTTATTGTCATTGGACGATTATCGACATATTTTAACTGACCATTCACGTAACACTTGAGGTTACAACAAGCCTGGAACGACGGGGAAAATGTCACTGCATCTCGGTGGATGATTATTATTTATATATTTATTTTCCGTTTACATTTCCGCCCAATGTGTATTCAAAAACATCATACCACCTTTGAATGGAAATGAAAAATGTAATTGGAAGACTCGACTATCAGCTCCCACTTGAAAAGAATTATATATACACAAAGAAAGATATGGACATAGATATTTATAAACATATCCATTTGGCAGTATTCAAGAAAAAAAATGAAGCCTGGTTGTGTGAATCAAAATATAAATATTGTTTTTTAAGAAGCACGATCCAGAAAGTTGTAGATGGCAGCCCTCCAAGGATGTTTCGGTGTCGACTATGGCGAGGATACCAAACACGGGTTTCGATGGAAATGGATTTCAGAGGAAGGACATTCAAGTTCAATCATAGTATTATTGTCGTGTAACTTCCTTTAACTGTCAATTTATCCTGATTGAAATTGATTGTCATTTATGTAAATACACCGCCTGCGAAAATTATCCGTAAAAGGTAGACAAGAAAGGAAATAATATAATTATTTTGCTAAATATTATTTAAAAGAAATAACTCCAACATTTGCAATAATTAACTTCCTCAGTACATTTTAAAGAAATGAAAACAGACTGAAATTGATCATTGGCGAACGTATACATGGTGTTTCAGAATTCCTATTACAAACTTCTAGGGGTTGTAGAGTGCACGTAGTTGATAAAGTTTTGATACGGAACGCAGTGTCTGGAACTGTAGCATTTGAATGCAAAATTAGTTTGAAGATAGAATCGATTTCAAATCGCCCTCTTCACGGTACGCAAACAAAATGGACTAAAGACGACTGCTGATATCGTGTGTCATGTTTAGAATCATTTCTGCTGAGTCGGCGTTCACGTCAGTTACCATTCAGTCATTGAGGAATACAGGACGGTAGCATACACGTTTGAAGATTACACTGAGATGTTGATCGCGGAAGTATCACATTTACTGACTGTGGTGCTCCACGGACGCGCCGCGTTCTCTCGAATTTGCAGAGAAAGTCATCAAGTAGATGAGAACCAGTCGACGACTACTCGTAAAATTATTGCGTCCTCAGCTCGTTTTTTTTTTGCGTAACTCGAAAAGGGAAATTTTAAATCGATTCGACCTTCAAACTTACTTTGCTTCCAAATGATACATTTTTTGGACACGGGTTCGTTAACATAACTTTATCTCCTAAGTCTGCTCTACAACCCCTAGAAGTCTGTAATAGAAATTCTGAAACATCCTGTGTAATTTAAATATATATTTCCTCATATAGGTTTTAAATAAAAAAAATCTGAGTAAAGAGAACTGTTTGACCTTGCCCGCGTCGGTACTAAGCATAAAGCAAATCATTTCCCTGATACTTAATCCATCTGAGAGGAGATTAAAGACATTTTCTAGTAAATAGTTCTATAAATAGCCCAGCAATGTTGCATCAGTGTTTCGGTGAATAGGTTCGTGACGTCAGCGCCATTTCAAAGTGATCGCCGATACTTGCATTTCTCATAGACACTCAGGAAATTAGTAGACATTTATCCCGGTGACCCTAGTTAACCCTTGGCTGTCTACATGGTCTGCGAGGGCTATTCTCTCGCAGGCGTTACCTACGAGGGATATTCTCTCGCAGGCAGTACCTTGTAAAAGAGATACGAAGGGGCTACCTTTGGGGATGCCTTTTCCTCTCCGTATTTGAACCAAGGTTCCCACAAGCCGAGGCATCTCGGCCTGTTCTGAGAGGTGTATGTTCCGGGATCACAGACCTTGGGCATACGGTAAGAGTAGTCCGCTATTCCTATTGGAATAGTCGGCCAGCTGCCTCCTAAACTGGTCGAGGCACGGAGAAGGGAATTCTGCGTCCCCACAGAAAACTCCTCTCCCGCTATCGGAAGGGCGTGGGACAAGTACCCAATGCCCGACCTACCTGATGCAGGTTTTTCTAGGGTTTGTCCTGCATTTCTTTAGGCGAATGCCGGGTAGGATCTTTAAAATATAGGCCGGGGGCCCTAGTTAACCCTTGGCTACCTTCCTCTACCCTTCCACATCCCCCCTTTCAAATCCCTTTCCTGTGCTATAAGAGGGGAGTTGCCACTGTGTGAATTACCCTATACATAGCCTGTCTACAAACAAACAAAAAAAAAGACGTCATCAGTAGTCAGGGAGACAGCTTTCTGCAGGCAGAACCTGCGAGGGATGTTCTCTCGTAGGCAGAACCTTGTAGGTGCTACCTTTGCGGATGCCTTTTCCTCTCTCCGTTTTTGAACCAAGGTTCCCGCAAGTCGAGGCACCTCGGCCTGTTTTGAGAGGTGTATGCTCCGGGGTCGCAGACCTTGGGCATACGGTAAGAGTTGTTCGCTATTCCCATTGGAACAGTCGGCCAGCTGCCTCCTAAACTGGTCGAGGCACGGGGAAGGTAATGCTGCTTCCCCACAGCAAACTCCTCTCCCGCTATCGGAAGGGCGTCGGACAAGTACCCAATGCCCGGCCTACCTGATGCAGGTTTTCTAGGGTTTGTCCTGCATAACTTTTAGGCGAATGCCAGGTAGGATCCTTAAACTATAGCACGGGGGCCCTAGTTAACCCTTGGCTACCTTCCTCTACCCTTCCGCATCCCCCCTTTAAAATCCCTTCCTAGGCTATTAAAAGGCGTTGCTACCATCTGGATTACCCTCGAGTAGCCTGTTACCCTAAAAAATAATAAAAAAAACTCATCAGTAGCCTGGTATACACGAATCGTAGCGTCATACAAGTTTCGTCGCTATGACAGGATTTGTATATCAATGCTGGAAGGAAAACTTTAGAACTGGTGAAACGTAATCGATTCTGTGACACAGAGTTGTGTCTTCGTTCGGAATAAATGGTGGGTTGTGTATCACTACTAAAATAATTCAATCAAAATTATAGATAGACAAACCCAACTGATTGAGTCAAGAGAGGCTAGCAATAAAATTTTATTTTCTTCTTCTATGATTGAATTTTGTAAACTCGAGACTGAATCGAAATATAAATATGTTATTATCCTTTTTATTTATAAATAAAATTTTTTCATAGTATTTACGTTATATATGAATTTTATTACTATAATTTTAAAAAAAAATTATTTATCTTATTTATAATTTTTGTATCTGTTGGTATATTCTTATATGTGACTTGTGAAAATAGACAATTACATTTAATAAAAAAAATGTAATCGTGTATCTGCGTGTGGCTTTTTATAAAATATAAAAGACCGGATTGCGGCTCTGTTTGGCCTCATATGTGCTGTATTATAGGATCGGAAGATCAAAAGTGATCTCCGCCGATGCTGTGAGTCTTGTTTTCTTTTCTCGCTTTTCTGCAGTCGGCCTTTTTTCAACGACCTCGTATAACACAAAGTGCTTACGATCCAATCATCAATTTCATAGAAATGCATGTTTATTATTTATTTTACTCCAGCAGCAGTGAAGATAAACTTTTCCTGGTTGGATGCGCGTTTACTTCCCCGAATTAATTCGTTCTCTGCTCGTCCTTGAGGAACGAGTTTCCTATCCTCGAGGAGGAGAGACCACCATAATCTTCCATGTGGGGGGGTTTTCCCCCCGCAAGTCTGTATGTTGCCAGATTGATTCCTTCTCTCGGTGATGATGATGTCGTGATATCAGGTGCATTGCAATATCACCTTATCAAGCAGATAAGCCGCACCTGTCACTCCAGCGAGATTACGATATCTTTCCAGAGCCACAGTCACAAAAATAAAACAAATTATGTGTCATATAATTCAGGCTCATCATTCAACCTGATACGTAATTTTTTTTTCTGGAGGACTCACAACTCTCTAGAAAATAATCTTCGAGTGGTTCGGGTTAAAATGCTTACCTACGGCTGTAATAGTTCAGCGACATTTCTCTGCCTTTCTGTCACTCTTTGACAATTCTTATGAACGAGAAATGGATGTAACAAATAAACACAGAATTATTATTTCATACGTCAAATTCGTTAATTCCACATCAGCTTACAGGGGAGGAGATCCAGGTACAGCAATGAGGGATGAGCCGATCCTACGTCACAGTGGATAGAACGGCCACAAAATTCTGGTCGTGACCATTAATCAGACTAATCAGCCTGTGAGAGCGGTTCTCTCGCAGGCAGAACCTTTCTGGAGAGACGGAGGGGGCTACCTGTGGGGATGCCTTCTCCTCTCTCCGTTTTTGAAGTAAGGTTCCCACAAACCGAGGCCCCTCCGCCTATTTTGTGAAGTGTATGTTCCGGGTGTCACAGACCCTGGGCATACTGTATGAGTTGTCAGTTGTTCCCAATTGGAACAGTCGGCCAGCTGCCTCCTAAACTGGTCAATGCACGGATAAGGAAATGCCCGACCTAACTGATACAGGTTTTCTAGGGTTTGTTCTGCATCACTTTTAGGCGAATGCCGGGTAGGATTTTAAACTATAGCCCGGGGCCCTAGTTAACCCTTGGCTACCCTTCGGTACCCCCCTTTCAAATCCCTTCCTATGCTATTTATGGGGAGTTGGCACCATGTGGATTACCCTCATGTGACCTGTTACTCAAAAAAAAATCGCATACTCGGTAACATATATTACTGTTGTATTAATATTTTTCGATCCGAGGCTCTTCAGCCCATTGAGGGCTTTGGTCTACCGGGAGACTTGCCAGACCCTCATCTTCCATGATACTTTCCCGGGGTTACTTTTGAGTGGCACGTAGTTTGCGTAGCAATTCTACTACAGCCGTAACCCAAGATGTTGATGACCATGACGATCACAAACCTCCATGCAAATGCCGGTATTCCAACGCGGGAGATGTGAGATGCGAGGCTGATGACTTCACCACAGCAGGTCGGTTGGTAGAAAAATTCTATAGTGATATGAGGGAGACCATTCTGAAGCAGAAATAAATGACCTAATAGTTATTCATTATTGTGTTAATGTCTCTCGGGTGTTCCACTCTCTGATTCTGAAAAGAAAATTGAAGTATTACGTTTCTGAGATACAATCGCAATGGTGTACGTAAAACATAACAGCAGACCGATTTTAAATGCGCTTGCTCGTGGCTTTTTTGTTCTGAGAAACGGAAGGCAGATATATTCAATGGGAGGAACGATTGAAAATAAAACCGGCGGTGTGGAACAATGAAGTTAGTCAACTTTTGACAGTTGATACGTCACCTCTCTGTAACCACGTCACGCTCATTCTCCTACGAGTGCGGTGACGTGGCGATGGAGTTGCCCTTTGAGTTACAGTTCCAAAGTGGTCAAAGCGACGTAGGTATCAACGATTAATTGGAAAACTTGATTGTCAGTTCTGCCTGACACAACAAAATATAAAACCATCTGTACCCTCACGAAAATCGTGAACTTAGTTTTCATATGATTGTTACTGTGCCTTCAACGTATAATCATTGTGTAATAATACATCTTGCAGTGTGAAGCGAGTTCGCTGACTTTCATCGCCATGAACAGGTGTGAGAATTACCTGTTAATGTTCCTGGAATGGTTTCCTCAGCAACGAGTGTGTGTGTGAGTTGGAATGCTTTGCCGTCGATGACGTAGTTCGCGAACGTATTTCCCAGAGACGTTTGAGGCTGATTTCAGGGTCGCATGTCATAACGTATTCGAAACATTCGCGTACTAATTGCGAGACACGTTTCTGTAGGTTGATTCGGGCATTCCCATAGCTACTGGTATCGTAAATGTAATAATAATAATAGGTAAATATATGCTCAAATTAATTATGCGAACCCAGTTCGTACGCTGTCACCTGTGGTTTGCTAGGGATACCGTCTTAATGAAATAGAGAACCTCAAAATAGTAGCGACATTTACTGGAACAGTTCATATTCTTCTATGGTTCCACATTCCGATATCGGAGCTCGACCTCCAGTAGTAGCTTCCTCCAAACTTCTCTGTCTAAAGCTATTCTCCTCCAGTTCCTCAAAATCCATAATCCTTTTTATGCCCTTCTCTACTTCGACTATCCATCTGTCCCTTGGTTTTCCAGCCTTTCTTTTGCCTCCATATCATTGTATAATGCATCCTTTCCTTTCCCATGCGTTGCGCGTGTCCTATCCATTCCATTCTCTTTAATCTAATAGCTGTTGCGATGCTTGGTTCTTATTATATCTGTGTTTCCATATGCCATTTTCATTTTTTGGGCACCAAATTCTTCTTAGTATCTTTCT
This sequence comes from Zhengitettix transpicula, assembly GCA_037074705.1. Classification (NCBI taxonomy): domain Eukaryota; kingdom Metazoa; phylum Arthropoda; class Insecta; order Orthoptera; family Tetrigidae; genus Zhengitettix; species Zhengitettix transpicula. The sequence goes on from CM073593.1 coordinate 75,186,143, forward strand.
TTCAAATATGTTAATTGTTTAGTGTCCAGTCCTTACTTCCATAATATAGTACTGGCCTAATCATGGTTTTATATATCCTCATTTTTGTTATTCTATGTGTTGTTCTTAGTTAGAAAGCTGGTAGTAGTGAGAAATACGATTTATTCTTCTCCTGATTTCATGCCGTTCATCTCCATCTTTGTGGAATTTGGATCCCAGTTTTATAAATTCATCGCTTTATTTTTTTTTTTGGGTGTAGACAGGCTATGTATAGGGTAATCCACATAGTGGCAACTCCCCTCTTATAGCATAGGAAAGGGATTTGAAAGGAGGGATGCGGAAGGGTAGAGGAAGGTAGCCAAGGGTTAACTAGGGCCCCCGTGCTATTGTTTAAGGATCCTACCCGGCATTCGCCTAAAAGTAATGCAGGGAAAACCCTAGAAAAACCTGCAACAGGTAGGTCGGGCATTGGGTACTTGTCCCACGCCCTTCCGATAGCGAGAGAGGAGTTTGCTGTGGGGACGCAGCATTCCCTTCTCCGTGCTTCGACCAGTTTAGGGGGCAGCTGGCCGACTATTCCAATGGGAGTAGCGGACAACTCTTACCGTATTTCCCAGGGTCTCAGACCCCGGAACATACACCTCTCTAAACAGGCCGAGGTGCCTAGGCATCCCCAAAGGTTGCCCATTCGTATGTCTCCTATAAGGTTCTACTTGCGAGAGACTATCCCTCGCAGGTACTGTCTGCGAGAGAATAGCCCTCGCAGGCCTTGACGCTTATTTCTATCACCACATCAACATCTATGTAATTTTTCCCCAAATTGCCTGCGCAACTGAATCATCAATTTTTAAAGTTTATTTCTAGACCGACCGTTATGGCATGTTTCTTTATTTATTTACGTGCGTCGTCTGCTGCTTTAGTTGTTCTTGTTATTATTACCACGTAATCAGCATATGTCATTATTTGTAATGACTTGTATGCTATAGTTTTGGAATCTCTTTCATATACTTCTGACAATTAAATTCGTGACCTCACGCATACGTCATTGCATACTTCACTCTGGGGCCGATACGTTCTTTCACGTGATTCAGCAATAGGAAAAGGCTGTCATAAACCCGCGTTTGTGAATTCACAACTGCATGTCTGAGGCAGGAAAATGTACGTCAGATAGTTGAATGTACTCCAGACAATTAAGTTCGCGAACCAGTCGTTTACTTCATACACTGTGGCTACGCTATCCGAAGGCATGACGAGGGATGACAATTAAGTTGACGAATTTTCGCGTACAAGACAAGCTTGACCGTGGTTGATTGCGGTTAGGTTTTCGGTCTCGTGAGCACGGCTTTCCTTTTGCACGCTCCGGCGTTTCCGGTCGCTTTCCACTCGCTCAGTGTTGCGTCACGCCTCCGCCGCATTGTTGCGTGCCGGCGTCGCGGGGGAGGGGCGGGGAGGGGGAGAGGTGGGGAGCGCCGCGAAGGAGGGGAACCTTGGCTCCAGCCTTCATAGCCAGCCAGTGGAGTGTCTGACAGTGCGACGCGAGCACGGACTCTACTCTCTACGGCTTACACTCTCCAGTCTGCAGCTTCAGGTACGTGACAGTGCAGCCATACAAGAAATACACGTCCTGGGTGCCAGCGACCATCTGTCAAGTCCTGACATGTGGAAAGGAGAGAGAGAAACAAAGACATTTGTGAGTGACAGCTCCCTTATCACGTGAGATATAGTCATTGAAATGTAGGCATGACTCTCAAGAGTGTCACGGCGACGGCGTTGCCACCTTTAAACTCTCAAGGGCTCTGTCCCTGTAAGGTCTCCCTTTCACCGTGACAAAAGGAGAATTCGACGATATCAAACCTTCCTTCTGCGCCAGAAAGGTTTCCTTGAATATAGTCGGCGTTTGTGCTGTGATTTCTCCTTAGTATTTTCCCTTTATGATGTAGGTGACCTTTATTGTCAACACGAGTGTGACATCTCTCTCCAATAAAAGTTCTTCGCTGTCTAAACAGTGACAACGAGCTCGCGAATTAAATTGTAAGACAGATTTTCCTTATTACTGTTCCCTAAAGTATTATTGCAATATTGGGACACAGCGACGTAAAGGAAAGAGTTCGTGAATTTAATTGTCAAGCTAGTAATTTTGTCACCTGTTACTCAGGTTGCGAGTAATTCTCTCTAAATTCACCAACGTGCCGCGTCTTTTGTTTCTACGTTTACTGTAGGACCGTAATAACGTTGTTAAGAAGTTCGGGATCTTAATTGTCATCAAAGTTTCACCGTAATGGGTCTAGTAGTAAGGAATAATGAAACACCGAATGAGGTATATGGTTGGATACCGCCATTCGTAAGAGTGACATTTCCCCATTACTGTATCAGGATGGTCTCCCTTCCTCGATAATTATTTAAAAATATGCACAGCGCGCTGATCTATGTGACGAAGGTTGAGATCGCCTCGTTGACCCAGTTTCTCGTCCAGCTCCTTGTTGTCTCACCTCCTCGCAGACTCCTCCATCTTGTCATAACCTCTACCTACTGCTACCATGCAAAGCTCCTTTCATCTTTGAGCAGTCACTTCTCCTTCCAACTGTCCGACTTGATTTTACAATCCTCTTCTCCACAGCAATCAAGCCATAGTCTCAAACACTTCTCAAGACACGCCGCATAAACCTTCGTAAATATCTAAAGATAACAAACACACCGCGGTTTCATTTCATATCTTCTTCTTCTTCCCTGCATAACTTACTCTGTCTGCTTGTTACTTTTTGATCTAATAATTTATATTTATATTTTATAAGAAATTATTAAATGAGTAGATTTATTATTTAATAAACCACACAACGTTTCTTCCCGAACAATGGGACTATTTCGGATGTTACAATATTATAAATTCATTTTTAACTTCCAGATATAGAATAAACTGAGACACGATTAAAGCTTCTCCAAAATTTCATAATTAATAACTGAATGCTGAAATTAAATACAATAAACATAACTTAGACACAACGTCCATCACCGTTTCGGTCTCCGAGAATAATTCGTCCACCAACCTCCAATAATTTTCTACGAATGCATCTCGTTTTTACTTTCTCTCATCTGTTTCAGTTTCGAAACATCAACCTTTATGGGTGAGTTCCGTCCACCTCATTTCTGTCGACAATAGATTTATCTTCTTCCCCTCGATGCCTTGTTTTCACTCTCATATCTAAATTTATATATATTTTACGGTAAAAATTCTTCAAAGATGCGTTCCTTTGCAATAATTTGGATAATTTACTCCATTGCAGATTCTCATTGCACGTCAATTTCTGCTCTTCTCATCCGTTTATTTTTTATTCCATTATTTACTTCTTACCGTCACTTTCTTCAGATTCTTCCTGCATCTTCCGCCCAGATTTTTTATTTTTTCCTCCTTCCGTTTTATTATATACCTCTCTAGAATATCTCTGTATATTTTCCCCTTTTAATTTCATTTTCCAACGAATATTTATTTCATACTTTGTCACCATTTGGTTTAATTCTGATAAAAAAACTGCGCCTTTTCTACTTGTAGTAATAGGTAATTAAATTTGTAACATTTGAAATTTATCCTCTATGAGCAAATTATTTTACTGTCATATATATTTATGATTTCTAAGTAAATTTTATTGTTCTGACGCAGGCCTGTTTCTCTTTCGGCTGCTTGGTGATGCTGATGGCGTTACAAGGTTAGGTTAGGCTGTGGCTTGTCCTTTCTTTGCAACAAGATGTCCATAACAAACGCGTTTACATCTTCATCCTTCCGTCCGCGTTTCGACAACCAGAAAATCTCTCTCTCTGTCTGTCTGTCTGTCTTACTCTCTCTCAAGTTTCACTTCAAGACATTGTATAGACTGGGTCTTGAGATATTGCCATCTGCGTATCTTAGCTGTGATGTATTACGATACTGTTCCTTCAGGACAATGGGATTGTTGATCAACTTTCCATTCTTCACGATTGCCCGCTGCTGCATTGCTGCCATTCCTTACATCAAAGGCTTTTCAATCAGACATCACTCCTCTCTTTTTCTGGGTGTGAGCGTGAGTTTATCAAAGATTCAAGTTGATCGAGTGTTTAACTATGGAGGATTTATTCCAATCACGCAACTTCAATTGGAAATACCACTCCGATCGTTGTAATCTCTGTTTCTCCTTGAAGCCAGTCCATCAGTCATTCTCACTTGATCCACCTCAGTTCTCATTCATTAGCACCAAGCTCGGACCAGAGTTAATTATTTTTAAATCTATTGGCACAATGAGACATAGGGACCGTCAATTATTTTTTGTCTTCATCCGCCATGTTTGTTCTTCAACTGACTTAGGAAATCAGAATTCTTTAAAAATATAGATCCAGCATTTTTAAATTCGCAAACGTCCTGGCAGATGTTTCTCCTCGTCAAGCAACGCGGTCTATTTTTCTTTTCAACGACTACGTTGATATTTCGCCTTATTCAAGGTTGATCATTTTATGAAACCGATTCTCTACTAGACTTTCATTGGGTTCACTTTTTTTTGTAACCGCAAGTGATCCTGAAGGTTTTTATTAATATCTATCAACTTCTGTTTCGGCAAACCTCACAAATTTTTCTTTTTTGTTCTCATCCACCACATTGTCCATAACGCAGTTTAATACATTTGTAAAAATATCTACATTTAATGTTGCTTATATACGTTTAAAAATGTAAATAACCGAAAAGAGTTTGAAAACTATTGACCTCCGTATCAGTTATGAAAGAAACTGATCAAGTTCTTGTTTTTAAGAACCATTACACGGGTCTTTCGGCCGACTCAAATCCGTAGCGAGTTCGACTCCCAAATGATCTATTTGTTTATGGCAAAGTCCCTGTTGCGGATTATTATGAAACCCAAAACAATCGTGACAGATGTTTCATAGTCTTCTCCTCCGCCACGAAGAAACTAGGTTTCTAGATTCGTCATATCTTTTCTTTCACTGATTGTGATGAAATAGGGATTTTTTTTTGTAGAGTGACAGGCTACGTGAGGGTAATCAACATAGTGGCAATTCTCCTTTAACAGCATAGGAAGGGATTTGAAAGGGGGGATGCGGAAGGGTAGAGGAAGGTAGCGAAGGGTTAACTAGGGCCCCCGGGCTGTAGTTTAAGGATCCTAACCGACATTCACCTGTTAGTGATGCAGGACAAACCCTAGAATGCCTGCATCAGGTATGTCTGGAACTGAGTACTTGTCCCACGATGCCGGGAGAGAGGTTAGCTGTGGGGTCGCAGCATTCCCTTCTCCGTGCCTCAACCAGTGTAGGAGGCAGCTGGCCGACTGTTCCAATGGAAACAACGAACAACTCTTACTGTTTTCCCAAGATCTACGACCCCGGGATCTACGCCTCTGAAAACAGGTGCCTCGGCTTGTGGGAATCTTAGTTTATAATCGGAGAGAGGAGAAGGAATCCCCGAAGGTAGCCCTCTCCATCTCTCCAGATTATCCTCATGCTTGTACTTTACCCAGATTTTATTTTTACTTAGTGAGAGCGAATAATTCTTCATCTTTGAGAATCGTCTACCTTGATCTACGATGAGTTGGACATTTGAAACCGAGGAAAATGGAGGCGGAGGCTAATCAGCTGTGCGAGTGAGTGTCTGCGTTCTGGGGGCGTCGATCCCGATAACGACCGGGAAACAACGTTCGAGTCACTCAGTCTGTCCTTCAAGAGGCATCAGTGCGTTGTCTTTTCAGTGTTTTCGTTATTTTCTCTTTTGTCCTGCGCTACGTGGTCGGTCAGCAACCACCTTCCTCATTACAGATAGGTAAGAAGTCTTGTCTTCTATCTTGCTGATATATATTTTCCCTCTTCTCACTTCTTTCAGCGTCCTTCCCTTATTTTATATGCCCCCAAACAATCACACTTCTTCTGTTTCTTACCTAAATATGAACAAACGAATACGCGATTCAAATCTAATTCTGAATTGCAACGATCCGCAATCTTCAAAAAATTAAACATCTCAGGAGTGGCGAATGTATTGAATGAAGGAATGTTGAAATTATTGCAGTGAAATAACTCGAAAATGAGAATAACTTCAACAAATATAATTCTTGGTTTTTTCAATTCTAATTGAGGAACTGTACCGTATTTTTTAAATAAATTCTTCTCATTTCGGCCTCTTGACTACTCCAACTTCTCTCTTTAAAATAGTTTTTCTTCCTTCAACGTCTTTATATACTAATTGTTTTATTTAAGGAACCTATTTGGTTAAATAATGTTTTATATTCTTTTTGATCACTGTTACACGTTGATTATAAAATAATGAAACTAAATAAAAATATTTATCCGGTAGCCACACAACGAGCAACTTTTTTAAAAAACATTGTCTCTGAAACAGCAAACAAACATTGCATTTGTTATATATCTCTGGACTTTCATATTTCCACATGAAGGCTATCTCTTTGTGCGCATGTTTGTTTGACGTTTAACGTTAATTTCATTGATAATATTGATATATTATTTTATCTCGGAACCTTGATGATAAGTTGTCGCCTTCTCTTTCCCTATTTCGGGAATAAAGTTGAGCATGTAAACGAGACTACACATTTTCTCTTCATATCTTATGTTTCTTTACTATTTTAAGTGTCGTCTGTCTTCTTTGTCCCTATTATGGTTGCTTATATAAGGGACTGAATTAACAGTTGACGTTACAAAATCCGCTCGGTAATGAAACAGTCCCTCACTTCGTCTTTCCTATAAAAAAAATTCCCATTAACCTTTTTAGGTCCTCGTAACGATATTTATCGCCTTATGCAAGCCACAAGATACTTTGTTCGATGCCCGTTTTTATTAGAGTTATTGTAAGTGCGAGTATCTCCAACTTCCTTTCATTCCTTCCATTCTAAATTTTATTTAGGGGAATCATTTATGATCCCCTTATATGTCTTTCTTTTTCACGTTCTGTACAAAAGCGTAAAGTGGTCGTGACTCACCTCGCACGATAACTTGTTATAGGTAAAATAGTAATAATAATAACATGAAAACAAGCCGATGGTGTCACACTACTTTGCATTTGTCGAGTCGTAAGATAAAGCCGACGGAAAACCCAGCAGAAATAAAGCACGTTAATACTTTAAATAATACAGTTGGCAATATTACAGAAATAAAATAATTAAATTCTCTTCATATCGTGGTATTTGCTACTCTGAACATGTTTTCCAAATAACTAGCCTCGTCATTTAATCCCGTTTCTTATTCATCCTCCCTTCCATCGTTGACTCGCCTCATGTCTTTATAAGACATCATCAAAGACGTGACACACCTTAACAATATCAGTGTCTTTTACAGTATCTGTTAGCTTTTCACGGGGACTAAGGATATTCGTATGACATGAATTTGAGTCCCTGATGAAGCCTCCGGGAAATGAACGTCCTAGGATCTGCGTGACCTCGACACAACCGGAACCGGAAACACACCCATGTCTCGACATTCCACACACTACGAGTGTCAGTACCTCAACACTTCCCATAATTTCCTCTTACGACCTTCCTTATTTCAGTTTCGAATTTCCTGCCTCTGCTTTGACAGCGATTCTGGGAAGCAGTAACAAGTCTCCATCGACGTCTCTTCGAATTTCGTTGTTCCTCGAAACAGGGGTCTCCTCCAATTTAGGTTCAGGGAAGAGATTCGGCGACCATCTTGTTTTACAAATATCTGAACGCTCTGTCTTGGGATTTAAGATAATCTGCTGCCTGAATGAAATGATTAAGCTACTACAAATGTTCATGTCTCATGTTCAGCAGTTTCCGTTCTGTAGCATTTCAACTGTTAAGTCCGTCTCTAGTTTGACACAAATTAGTGGCCCAATTCTTCATTCCTTTACGTCAGACATTTAAATAATTTCGTCTCGTGACCAATAAAGGCGAAACACGTACAGTTGCCGACACCTGGACATATGTTTTACTGCTTCTAGCTGCACCTCATATGTTCGAGGCAGGTCTCCCTAATAATGGTATTTGAGCATTAGTTGTTACTGTCTCCCTGCTTAGATATTCTACAGCAGCGAGAAGTTGTCGTGTTGTCTTGATCGAGTCCGTAATTTGCACCATTCCAAGGTCGACAGCTTTTCCAGCTCTGCACAACGCCAATCTCAGATTCCTGCCACTCCAAGCACGTAACGTACGTTTCTCCTCCTGGCTTGATGTTCTCTACAACGACCGTAGCGTTTGGGATTTACTAATCCTCCTCGTCCCCTTTTTCTGAAAGATTGGTGACCCCCCCCCTCCTTTCCATATATCTGTCTATGTTTCTTATATTAGCAGTGGTGAATTATGTCGTCGTCGGTCTCTTCAAATGCGACGTCGTCGCATTTCATCCCCAGTGCTTCCTTTCTTCAATGTCTCCATCTTGATGGCCTCAAATTTCCCGCTTGCTTAATTTTCCCTTGTTAACCTCCACGTCGTCTATTTCGCCGTCTTGCAGCAACTCCTTGGCCCAATTCCCTCCTCCTTCGACCTTGACGCCCCATTCCCGAATATCCCACTTCCTCAATCACCCAACGCTCCAGTCGTAATATTTCAAGACTTATTGTTCGTCACATTCCGAATACGCCCGCACCGTCCCAATTATAACAGAGTTCCATTTCAATTTAATCACAATGTTTTGGAAAACAGAGTGTTATCAGTCGGAGGGTGAGGGAGCGAGTAATAATTAATGAAAGAGAAAAAATAGGATGTTAGTTTCGGTACAAATACTTAAAATATTGAACCTAACGACAAAGAACACAAATCTGAATAGGTTGTTTTCACCTTTTCCTTTCGTTCCTTACTTCTCGCATTAGTATTTTATTCCCATTCCTACTTGCTTCTTTCTTTACAGCCATTCCAACTTCCACACAATAATCAGCCGCAGAGGCGATTAAGAACGCCCCAAATGCCCAACCACAAATGCTTTATTCGCCGATTGCTTGACTTTCTCAACTAAATAATTATAATACTTTTGGCCGAGCAGAGAACTAACAGTATTTTTCTCTCAGAGTTTTTTTTACACGTAAAAAATGTTTAACAAGACATACTTGGCGGATTCACTCAGTGTTGTTGAACAATTTGTTTTTTGAGAATTCTGTATTTCATGAACCTCGTTAGATGAGATCCACGTAAAAATATAGATTCCTAATCACTGTTGCAAACCCTTCGATTTTTCTGCGTTTATGAATTTATTTCGACGTAAGGATTCGTTTACATTCGAGTTTCGTCTATGGTGGTGATAATTTTTGACGACGGCATTTTCTCCTTATTTTTCGTCCTGTCCTCTCAGCATCATTCGTTTATTATTCCTTCCATGCCTCTCTTGATAATCCAGCGTCTTCTTGTTACTGCTTGTTGTGTTCGTCCCGAACATCTTCCCGTCGGTGGTGATCCTTCAGGCTTCGGTCTACACGTCCTTGTAGTCGCCGTGTAAGTACAGAGTGGGACTCCCTCACAGGTGTCGCATATAGTCGTGTCGTGACGTCACTTCCGGCGATGGAAACAAAAGAGGGACGAACGAGGCCTTGTTAACAACAGCTTGTCCCAAGTCAGCTGCTCACTGTCAGTATCGACCGCGAAAGCTTATCATGAGGTACAAGGACGATCGATGCCGTTCGTATATAATAAAAAAAGGACACGATACAACACGCAACGCGGCACAGAGGCTTTACCGTTATCTATAAATCCAAAAAATAATAGGGAACAGAATGAATAACATTGAAACCAAGTCTTAGAAGAGAAATTCCGTGTTCTATCTGAAACAACGGAAACGAGTTTCTCAATACAACGTTTCAGCAGCTTCCGTTACACGAAGCTTCATGCCAGGTACAAGAATAACAATCTACAGTCATTTCTTACTTATGTATCATCTACTTCAGCTTTCTCAAACTATAATTCATGGTGTACGTATGCAGTTTTACTGAATTCCTATATTATCCTCTATATTGCCTGATTTCATTCAATCAGTCCCTTTCTGTCTTGAGTCTTTAAAATGTCCTTGTCCTACCGATATCAAATGGTCTTCCTTGTAGTCTGTGTATTCTATTGACTGCTTACGGACACCGTTCTTCTATGGTCCTACTTCTCACATTTTAATTTCTTTAATTGATCTGTCCTAACTTGACTCACTGTGCCTTAGCTCATTTGTGCTACTTGCAACATCTGAATCATATGTCGATTACATTATTCAAATAACTGTTCTATACTTCCATTACCTTATTTAATTTAAATATCAAAAAAAATTCTTTCCAACCGAGCTTTATTCTTCTGTGGATTCAGCTGATTCACTTTCCAGTTATTATTATTCCTCTTCATAGATATTGAACGTCATTTTTGATCTTCATATTTCACTTTAGACCCTGCCAGCTTCATTAGGCCAATATAACTAAGCTCTTAGATTTTTTGTCTTATACCTTGACATTTGCCAGATAACTGGGAAATTCCATCTGGTGTAAGTATACAACATTAGTATATATTGTAGTAATTACACTTTACAGGGTTCTATGCTTGGTGGGGTTTCTTAAATAAAAAGATTAAATTACTTATTGTAATAATTTACTAATAAATTGAGTCTGATAAAATTGAATCTATACACAAAAAGACCATAATTAAAAAGAACGAGAGATGGACTCTCTCTCTCTCTCTCTCTCTCTCTCTCTCTCTCTCTCTCTCTCTCTGTCAAAGATTTCGTAACGTGAACGTCAACATGATAAAAATGGAAACTAATGATATTAATAAATTGAATTTATTAACAGTATAAATGGAGGACCATGGCATTATGATACTTGTATTTAGTCCATTCAAACAATAGATTGGTTGCTGTGGTAGTGTCCGACGCTCGTGCTTGGACGCCCGAGTACATCTCGATGGTGGCCGATGGTTTGTGACCCCCACAATTTTATCAGGACTCGCTGGATGTTTCTCAGTCTGGTCACCGACCGCTCCAGCTCGTGGCTGATTTCGCTCTCTTGAAATCTCCAAAAATCCTCCGGCAATTTAATTATCCTTTATCGTCACCTCATTATATGTAAGCTTCGGGAGCTCACTTATTCACGCCTAATAAGTTTAGCGTTCCTTGGAGCTGTCAGCCTGCTTAAGGTCTTTTGTCGACAAGAGGGTCATATTTTCACTGAGCCGGGTCCGAGACCTCGAACCGAGTCCGCCATCTGGACAAACAATGACTTCCGCCTGAATTATCGCCCTTTTAACTAAATGTTTATTACACTATATTCCACCATACTTTCAAAACACTTCCTGGAGAGTTACTGTCAACATCGGGTCCTGCACCAGCTGTTGCTTACCATGCATTTGTATTTTAAGTCTCCGGCTATGGCTTTAACTACTGACGTCACGCGATTGTTAGAGACTGTCGATCTTTTCGGACCGGAGTAATCTTTTTCTTCCACTTAAATCTTTAAGCAAAGGAATAACAAAGGGGTCGTGCGGAATCGATCGATTTAAAGAAGGTCAAGTAGGTGGTGGGTGATTAAGGGCGACACGGGGTGTCCCTACAACTGCTGCCACAACAAAATACCTGACGATTACGTTCGTGAACTCTTTCACACGCGTTTTTGTGACGTTAAACTTCAAATTTGATAAATGATCGCAATTCAATGTCCAATGAGTCCAATGACAATGATAAATTGGAAATTTTTTTGTTCGGAAAAATGAATTCTGTTGGTACCGTTAACATCATTTCACTAATAGTACCAGAATAAAATTTAAAACTACACTATTTTAATGGGCGAAGAGAAAATGGCAGTGAGAACCGAAAGGAAAAATCAAAAGTAAAAACCTCACACACAATTATATATATATATATATATATATATATATATATATATATGTGTGTGTGTGTGTGTGTGTGTGTGTGTATAGGCGCGTCAAGGATTGAGATACTTGGCAGTTACCTTCGTTGATGTCTGGCCGTTATTGTGTGATCTTTCCGGGTCCTCTTGAAACTGCAATTTGGGGCTGCACGTCCGTCGCTGGCGACGGTTTTTCCTTCTGTGTCCTACTTTTCATTTTCAGGCCCCTCGCTGGATGTCAAAAATCGATCGTCTCGATCATCTTCGGATCGATCCTTCCTGAACCAAGAAATGTCATTGGTTCAGGCAGTCACGTGTTCACTCAAATTTCTGGGATTTTCTGAGAGACGTTTCCCACGGTGTGACTGCCCAGGTAACTTCCGAGGGTCAACATCATACGTGTCCAATACCAGACTGGAAGGATTATCTCCCCGTCTCGGCGGCGCCTACACAAATTCCAACTTACCAAGCTCTCAACCATTGCTAAAATCTAATTATATTAAAATGAAACATATATATATCAATAATAAAACTATAGCGCTACAATATGTATATTCGGTTTTGCTACGTGTAGTATCTAAATCAGCGAACAGTTGTGAGTATTCGTCATAGTGACATGGATGATGAGTTCGATATTAATGGCGTGTCTGATTTCCGAGGCGAATCCGTTACGAAGCGCCTAAAGACGATTCTCCGCTTCACCGATCATCAAGAAAACTTTCCCTTCTCTCTCTTTCTCTCTCTATATCTCCCATTCTCCACATTTTGCCTCAGAGTTCTGCTTAAAAGATCACAGATTAGTTTAAGCGCGAACCCAGAACAAACGGGAATTAACATTAAATGGAATCTGCCTGGTCCGCTGGTCATGGCGATGACATTTAATTAAAGCACTGACTAACCAGGTGCGTGACGACCAAAATGGTGGACAATGAGTGCGGGAAATCTCTTGATTGCAGGTGATAGTGTCGCTGTATCGCGATCGAAGTCGACTGTAAAGCGTCCCAACCTCGTGGCGACTCGGACTCCATTTAATACTTGACTCTGCAACCAGTGTTGACTTTGTTTTCAGCGGAGCTTGTTGCGAATTCATGTTGTCCGTTGTCCCATTGTAATGTGTTTTTTGTGTGTGTGTGTGTGTGTGACCTCTGACAGTTGGAGTGAAATTTTCCCACGACCCAGTTACCATCAGAGTGACAAGACACACTTACGTGTCGCTCAACAAAGGCTGCAAATGTCCTCCTCGTGGTGCAGACTTCCCAGGCAAGCAGGCACTTTCTCTGTGAGTCACTGAGGCCCGCCTCGGCTCACCAAGGACGCCTTGGCCCAGCTCCTGCACGCAGGATCTGCTCAGAACATCCTAAAACACTCAGTCACTGACCTACACCAATATCTTGGACAGAGTCAGTGATACATTCTCACTCGACAAATATATAATTGGGCACTATGGATCCACTATGGTTCAAGTAAAAACACAGCTTGATGTGCGATGGAAAGAAATGTGAAAACGACGCAGTCTTTATTGCATTGTCTATCGTTATAATTTTTATTCAATGCTTTATCATAATCTGCTTTCGTCCGTATCTCGAAACTTCCGGACAGCGATAGGTCAACAATATTCTTTGAATAATGATTCCATTTATAACTCTGTGTTGGTCCACAAATTACGATTATGACGTCATTTTTTTCTGAACTAACTATTATCGTCCATTTTTGATATTTCGAAGAAGCTGAAGGTTTTTAAAGCAAAGAGAAAAGTACGACAGAGCTTTTTTTCGCGTGTTATATTTCACACATTATTTTCCGTGGAAAGCGCCCACGGAGCCGTGAAACCATGACAGTACGAGTACAGTCGCGTCCAAGAGGTTCTGACATCTACAGCCGAGACTTCTGGGAAGTATGTTCCAGTAGTGAATTACGTGTGGTGATACTTGTAAAGACGTTTTCCTGGTATTGTATTTTGTCTGTGTGGTATAGCGAAAAATCAAGAATTGTGACAAATAGAAGGGTAACGGATCAAAGAAACGGATTCAAATATCAAGGTAATATTGAAACAAGGAGAACAGAGCAAAATGAACAGCGAGGGGAAATAAAGAGGAAGGGACACAGAAGAATGGAACTAAACAGGGTTTAATATTTCGAACAGTAAGATGAAAGAAACTCCGTTTGCAGGGAAACGAGATGACGTGTACTCCAGGACGGAAGGAAATAAGAAATAGAGAGCCATGGCTTGCATCAAAGCCGACCATGTTACGTGATCGCTTAAGTGAATACAGCATATTTTCCCTCTCACTTTCTTTCTGCATGCGTCTGTCAGAGAAAAAAAAAACCAGAGTAAGTGAACAGGAACGAGAAAATCTATTTTACTATGGTTAAATTTCCTCACAGTTGAGCCCAATTTATTGCCGAGAGAAGGAGGAGGGAGGGGAAAAAAACGGTAAAGGTAAGCGGAGACGACGACAGCGGAAAGTTGCGGTTTCACGATCCGATCCATCGGCGGTGTTCCAGAACAAAGACATGCACATGGAAAGAATGAGGCGAGGTGAAAAGGTTTTTTATGGTCGATCATTAGAGACGACTAGGAGTGTGCAGAAGTGCAACTTCACCTCGAAATCCGTCGGAGAGTTTGGTTCAGTTATTCTCCGTCCAGTTTATTTCTTGATTGATCAGGGACATTTCGTAGTAACACGGAAAATGCATCACGGTTAATCGTGAAAGAAGAAAAAGAAAGGACTGCAGCCATAGAAAAATCTAGTCGTCGCTCTAGATTTCAATAATGAACTTGAAAAACATCAAAATGGACGAAGACAGTACAGAAATATAGGACATGATGTAAAAATCAATCTCGCAATAAGCAGGTCAAAGAAGGACAGAATCATTTTTAAAAGAACATTGCTGACCCTTTGCTGTTCTGAAATCTCCTCATTAGTGTCTTCCTTTGCGAAGCAACGATCCAAAAATATGACGGTAAACCGTCGAAAGAGAAATTAATACAACGAGACCATAGTTTTCACTTTCCTTCCCATTCTTACCAGAATGAACATAAAATGCGGAGAGAAATAACAGACAGAGGAATAACGAGCAACGTGGGATCATCACCTTTGGTCCATCTTCTCAGGGGTTTTCCCTTCCCTCCCCTTTCCAGACAATTATATCACGTTATCGGGGATCAAAGGCAGGGTACGAGAACCCGGAAAACCTCGCTCCGACCTTGTGTTCTATTCCTGAAACTGTTGTTTTTTATTATCTGTAATACTCCTTTAATACAACAGCAGACGAAATTATGTCAGAGATAAAATGATGGATGTAGAAAAACAATCAACGTTTCTCTGAATAGTACCCGATTTCCTCCCTCTGAAGCTGGAACATTACCGTTCGAAACGTCCGAATAAGCCTTCTTGCTTTCACCCTGATAATTCATATAATATTCAATGCCGAGTATTAGATGATATATTTACCTACTACAATGACTTTTAGAAACGTCAGTTGTTCTTAATCCTTATTCCCCTCAATACCCTTTTTCAATAATTTTCCCTATATTTTATTCAATAATATCTTTAGCATTCTCTTGAACCATTGACAGTAATTTTTGGAAACAGTATTCATTCATCTCCATTTAAGGGTCCCGTTCGTAAAATAACAGTAGTCGCCTTTCTTTCTGCCTTTCTTTCGAATTTGTCGTCACATTCCTTTCCGTCGCCTTTTAAATTTGTCATGAGGCACGTTCTCAGAGTAGCGGCACACGAGGAGGTTTTTTATTTCGGTTTCACCTGCGTGACTCTTCAAGGTCACTTCGCACACACGCAGTCATACAAGGTCTTCGGAAGAGAGGGAGAGAGAGAGAGGACTATCTGCATAGAAATAAAAAACATACATCGATTTGGTCGATAAATGGAATTAAATAAGTTACGCAGAAAATCGTGTTTGAGGAGTAAATATCGTCATCGTCACCGTTACTGCTACAAGGGGGACCTTCCTAACAGATTACAGATGTGGATATAGGTCCATCGCTAACTTAATTAGCTCATAAATCGTTCCAGTTGTGAGTGTTACTAGGGAGATCTGCCTGCTACCATAATAAGGAGACAAGACGCTGAATATACGAGGGTGAATCAAACATAAACAAGACTTATGTTTTTAAATATTTATTTTGATTTTAAACGCACAAACAATCATAGTTTATTTTTCTACATAATCTCCTGATTTATAAACACATTTTTCCCAGCGTATAGGTAATTTTTTAATTCCTTCCACGTAAAAAGAGTCAGGTCGTGTTTGTAGCCAATTGCGCACATATGCTTCAGCCTCATTATCGCTGTGGAATTTTTGCCCTCCCAAAGCTTCCTTGAGAGGACCAAAGACATGGAAGTCGCAGGGAGACAGGTCTGGACTGTATGGAGGGTGTTCCAGTGTCTCACAACGCAGCTGCTCCAATTTTTGTACGGTCAGGGCTGCTGTATGGGGGCGAGCATTGTCATGGAGGAGAATCACTTTTCTCATCGGAAGGTCTCGTCTTCTGCGGCGATATGCAAGTCTGACCTCAGTCAAAATTTGGCAGTAGTATGCCGCATTAATTGTTCTGCGCTCATGCAAAATATCAAGGTGCAGCAGGCCACGCTGGTCAAAATAAACGGTAGCCAAAACCTTGCCAGCCGATAATCGTGACTTGGCTTTTCTCCTTTCTTCCTCCACTCCATACTCGCTTGTTTCGACTCAGGGTTGTAGTGATGCACCCACGTTTAATCACAGGTGACAATGTGAGAAAGAAATGGGTCTCCTTCTTCCCGAAATCGTGCAAGAAGACGCTCACACACTTGAAAACGATTCAGTTTCTGGCCAACTGTGAGAAGGCGAGGAACCCTTGCGATAACCTAGCTCCTCTGAGAGTATAGAGTAAGTGCTCCCATAACTTATTCCAACCTCAATTGCAATATCCGAAGTTGTTAGACGCCTATCACCTTCAACAAGTTGACGAACACTGTCGATGTTGCGGGGTCTGCGGCCATGGCTCTCATTTTCAACATGTTCACGGCCCTCCACGAACTGTTTATGCCTAGCAAACACTCTAGCTCGCGACAGCGTCTCTTCCCCGAACTGTGCAGTCAATCTTCTCAAAATTTCGGCCGGTTTTACACCTTCTGCAGCTAAAAACTTGATAACAATACGTTGCGCAATAGAGGGAGGTACCTCCTGCTCGGACATCGTAACGATGGACACTGAGCGAGTCTATGATGATGAGTCACGTGCTTCCCCCACTCCTGACAAACCAACCTAACAGCCAATAACAGCGGAACGTTCTTCCATCACTATTGCGCGCGCAGGTCCAAAAGTCTCGTTTATTTTTGATTCACCCTCGTACTAAAGTGCACCTCGTCTTAATACTCTGTTACAGTTTTGAGAATTATCGT
Organism: Zhengitettix transpicula; assembly: GCA_037074705.1. Classification (NCBI taxonomy): domain Eukaryota; kingdom Metazoa; phylum Arthropoda; class Insecta; order Orthoptera; family Tetrigidae; genus Zhengitettix; species Zhengitettix transpicula. The sequence continues at coordinate 75,203,327 of CM073593.1, forward strand.
GGGTACAGTAGAACTTAGGTAAGCTACCTGGTACCAGGTACAAGCAATAGCTCAGTCGTGGAAAGATAAACGTTGAATGTACTTGGCAATTATGTTAGCCAACTCATTGCCTAAGTCACGATGAGTCTCCATATCTCCAAGGATACCATTCCGCTGTGGTCAAAATTCAGCGACGGTACGTCAATTCGCTCATACTTTTATCCCTATAGCAGACTTTCCTGCTGGTCTGACAAGTAGAGGCGCAGACTCGTTGTTTACGTCATCGTGTACATAAGCGCAGAAGGGAGACCTTCCTGATGCAGGTGGGGTTTCCTGTGCTTGTGCGATATGAGGATTTGTGTTAATATCGCTGAGTGGGCGGTGGAGATTGGAGCCTGCATCAGCGAGGCCGCCTTATAAGGACGAGTTGACCCAGACACAATTCCTCCAAGGCCAAGGACTCAATAAATGTCCCTCCATACCAATATATGCGTTTGGCACAGTTTATACTAACTATATTTACTTCATTTCGAATACTTACGTACTCCTTGGCTCGACAGCCCATGAAGGGCCTTGTCCTACCGAGACGGCTGCCAGACTGTCATCTTACATGACAAAATCTGGATTTAGGTCAGAGCGTTGAGTCTCCAACAGCCTTAACCCCAGTTTTCGTGACCGGGACGACCAAAAAACATCCGTGCCCATGTCGGGATTCGAACCCAGGACCTCTGTGATGTGAGGCAATGACCACAGCCGGTCGGCTCTTTTCATATATATCGTATTTTCCTGAAGGAAGATAAGTGAACAGTTAATAATCATAACCAGACAAGTTAGACTGGAAATAAAACCAGAGAATCCAACGTAAATGTCAAAAAATAATTTTAAATGTTCAAAGATTCGAAAAATGGCGACAATTATTTTTTAATTTACTTTTGGTTTGATATTTTTGATAGTTTAAGTAAAATCAAAGACATCAAACAAAACATGAACACCAAAAGAACACTCTGGTACGTCGATGACGTCACACATTACATGAAAATATTTTGTTGATTAATGTTAGGCACAGTGTTAAGTAAATACATTTGCTTTCGTTTCAAATCCGAAGCTGGCTATATTTCCTTTTATATTACATTTATCTTTGATATTAAAATATTCAGCTTAGTCAGTCTTCTAATAAATTCAATATTGTTTGTTTGTGTATGTTCTGCATACAAATCTACACCTGTGTAACTAATTTGACCAAGTTTCAAACCCGGAAACAAACACTGTTGGGGAGGTAAGACACTTCTACCACCCCCAGTGACGGTGGCGGATATTTTTAAAAATGCTAAAACGGCTGATACTTTCGTCGGATAAATATTTTTCGGGGTCAATGAGATTTAGTGTTCGTCTCGATGCTTTTGTGTATAATTTCAGCCCCTTTCGGCATGGGATGGGAGCACCCTCACATAAAATATCGCAAAAACAACAGAAATTGTGGTCAAATCCGGGGTTATGGATGTCGCTGAGTTTAATTATGACAACGCGGGCACCCAGATAGTTTATTATAATTTTCCCAAATACGTCTCACTTCTTAATGACATCATAAATGATTAAATGTTTTGAACATTATTCGCGACTTGAAAACGTTAATCAGAGCAAAATTATAAAATAGTCGTTACCAAGATGATGATTTCAAAGAGACTGAACACATTTTGTGAAACGATTTTAAAACAATTTCTATTAGGACGGAGTGTACCTTATTATTTTAATAGTGGCATTAAATTTTTGCGTCGAGTGGTTAATAAATATTCACTAACCTATAATCGCGATCAGAGAAGTTCCTGCAGCAGAGATAACACAACCCACACTGACGTAACATATTTGTATTCAAGGTTTTGTAAAATGTATTTGTTTCGTCACTTCTTTAAAGATAACGTTTCACAAGTCACGTGCACGAATTTTCTCTTTTCTTTTCCAACGTTGTTCACCTCAACACCTAATTTCAGAGATTTGGTAGGCCTGAGCGATGAACTGACGGGACCTTGTGAGGAGACAGAGAGAGTGATGTAGGGCAACGCTCCTGCTATCAGCTCAAGATATAAAAAAAACGACCTTCAGAGCCTCAGTATGACAAAAAAAAATTAGTGTCCGTTTTCTTTATTTTCCAGCTTTATTCCCAATAATTTGCATTTTCTGTGGACTCGCAGTTTTTCTCATCACGCGAGCTGAAAAACACACATAAAATGGTTTAGGGAAAGTTTCCTTGATGAATGACTGCGGTTCGTCCTAACCTTGAGAGGTGGCAACGTAACGTCCTTATCAACATTATGCTGCAATGTAGTCGACATTTTTTTCCCTTTCAGACAACGATAATAGAAACTTTAAAGAAAAAAATAATAATAATACTCGAAATTCAATTGTACCCTCGCTGCTCATCCACATGTCACCTAAAACTACTCAAGGAAAATAAATACTGTAACAAAATGTGATATGGTTACTTTATTATGGAACGTTTTAAAATTCTTTATTACATAACAATATTCAATGACATTATTATTATTATAATCATAGGCGTCCTGATATCTGTGAGAGCTCCCTGATTTATGTCAATGGTAATAATATTTTATTTTTACATGTGTAAAACGTAACAGATAATATTCATAGCCGACCTATGAGGACCTAGAGGACAAATATGTACGGAAACGTTGTTGAAATTTTTTGAATTATAATAAAGTGTGTTAAAATTGCCGTTAAATATATTGTAATAATTAAATATATATTATGATTATGGCGTTTCTAAATGAAAGAACTTAAGTGAAAACTATTAAACAAGATTTATAATCAATTTTAAAAACAAGTATAAACTACACTAAATATTTGTGATCTCAGGGTCTTGAACTGGGTTTGATAAATGGCAGAATTTATATAATCAAAATTACATTTACTTTTTATGGAAATCAATGCGTCTCAACATAGACGAAATTTGTTGCGGAAGAAATAATACTAAAGATTGAATTTAAACAATTTTAATTTCATCAAGAATTAAGGATCTCATTTTATCGATAATTAAATAATTAAAGAACGATCTGACTTTTATCTTTTAAACACGGTTTACAAATGATTTTAAAGTTTTTCTCTACTTACGGCCGCCCAGGTCTCATTTTTAGCTTTTCGTGCACAATTTTGGGGACATCACTGATTCTAAGTTCTCACAGACTCTAATTGGCGTTGTTTGTTAGTTGGTTTAACACAAACTGGTTGGTTCTCGATGCTTTACTGCAACTAGTTGCTCTGTCTCCTTCCCGACTGAATATTGCTTTACTTTTTAATATTTGAAAGCATGTTTGTGACTGGACCACATTCTTTCGTTCTGACTGCCGACTGTAAAACTTTTCGTCTGGTCTATTCGCTGTCTGCTGCCCGACTGTACTGTTCAAATTGTCATAACTTGGAATTTTGGTCTTTTCTCCTTGCTGCTTACTACCCGACTGAATATTTCCTGACTGTTCGTTCGTCTCGCAAGTTTTGAGCGCGTAAAAACCTTCCCAACCGATCAACAATGTTTTCTTTGCCTTGCCGGTTTGTTGCGGCGTCCGCTCTATATCCACTAATAATGAGTCCTCTACAATTCAACTTTTCAATTAGAACAATGTCTTAATTACCAATTACTACAATATCTTAAGAGTATTATTAAGGATATATCCTAGTTTAAGACTTTATCATGGCTAACTAGTGGTAATTTAAATGTAATGTATTACTTATTAGTAGTATTAACGTTCCTGCATAACTATAAAATTTAATTTGTAACATGTTAGAACGATTATAAGTTTTCGATATGAATAGTGGAAGGGAGGTACGTTCTGAAGCAAAAAAGGCCAACGGGAAAATCGAGAATACAAACCTAGACTATGGTTAGGTTAAAAAAGGGTTTGAATATAATTTTATTGAGGGATTTTTGGGTGCAACCGAAGATAGAACTAAAAGATTACGTGGTGTAGATATAAAGGAATTTGAGTAGACCTAAAAAAAGAGACGCCTGCTCCTATCCAAGTGTAAATATGAGGCAAGGAGAGTAAAAATGAAAAGACTTAAAAATAGTAAGAATAAGTGAGAAAGCATATAAAACTAAAACAGAAGTTAAAATGGGCAATAGAGGAAATAATGGATTTAGATTAGGTAATATAGCTGCAGAGGTAAAAAAAACAGACCTATATGGTAAGAATTAGAACGTATTGAAGTGGGCAGCAAAAGTGAAAAGAACAGGCAGAAAGAGAAAAATGAATCCGCCAATATTCATGACGGCAAGAACAGGGGAAAAAGAGAGACAGGATTAGGAAGATGTTGATATGGGCGAAGGAAGATAAATGTAGGTAGGTGGAGGGATGTGTATAAATTTAAAAATGGGGAAAGAGAGAATTAGAACGAGAAAAGAAAATGTGAGATAGCCGGGGAGAGAGTGAATCAGATAGTGGGGGATAATAAAAAACGAAACCAGGGACGAAATAAAAGAAGGAAGCAGACTGAAACATCGTAGGGGTTTATGATATGGATATGGATTAGTGATAGACTATTCCCTACTTGTAAATGTTTGTCTAACCTTGTGGGGTTTTCCCTCTCTTCTGCTTCAGGCGAAGCTGGAAAATATCCAAGACGGAAACGTTTCTGAGTGACGCCGCCATTTTGCAAACAGGTGAGTCACTGCAAATAATATCGGCGTCGTATGTTAGTGTCGTTTTTTTCTCTCTCTTTTCCTCCATGCGCGTTTTTGTAAGTAACCTCTTCACCGCAACGACGATCAAATAGCTCACAATGCCAGAGAGGTTACACTGCAGCGGCAAAGAGGTTACTTAACGGCACAAAGATGCGCTAACCGTAAAACGATTGCGATCTCTGCCAGGAAGGTCTCCCTCAGTAAGCAGACCGCAGACGGCGATGATGTAAACACCCCAGTTCGTGGACTTAATTGTCAGGTTGTGATGTGGGCGAGTATAAGGACTCTGTTACTACTGTAGGAAGAGGCAACTTACCGTTTCCTTGGACTATTTACTAGTACGTCATTGCGATCAGCATACTGTTCTTACTTTCGTACTGATTCTCAACTGCCGTTCCTTCCTCTCCTTGCTGGGGCAGTGTTTGTTCACGACGTCCCGAAATGAAGACATGTCGATCCTGCGCTTTCTCCGCTTTCGCTGGCTTCTAATAGCCTCACTGCCGTCATAAGTGGGACATTGCACTCGCAGCCGATTCTCTTCTTCCTAATAACCTCGATCCTAATTGAAGAGAAAGAAAGTAAAGTTTCCCCTGAAACACTCACAACGTTCCCAAAACATGACAACTTGCACACGTAATCGTCTACGTCCGTGAAGATGCTACTCTCAGAGGTACAAACGCAGAGCTGACAATGACGTCATCGGACAAGAACTACTTTCCGGAGAGTTGTATTGCCAACCAAAACGAAAACTGCGTCGGTAAGACAAGAAACTACAATACCGACAACGTAAACTCACCTCGGATACGTTTATGTAAATTTGACAGTTAGAAACAAATACAAGTCAGGAACGATGACGTCACTTCTGCCTTCAATGAATATTTCTGCTATTAAGAAAGTCACCTACATGAACGTTAGAAAAGCATCTGGAATGGATCTCATTACTGTAAAAATGCTGAAAGAATTACCTAGAAAAGGTCTTTTGATTATTACATACTTATTTAACGCAATATTTAGAATAGATTATTGGCCAGAGAAACTAAAGTTAGCAGAGATTATTTTCGTTAAAAAACCTGGTAAAGATCCTAAAAATGTTACTTCTTACCGACCCATCAGTCTGCTCTCATCAGTTTCAAAACATCTGCAAAAATTAAATAAATAAAGCAGAGTGTTTGTTTGTATGTATATATATTTGTATGTTCCTTATACAAATCTAGACCAAATTTCGTACACGTGATCTTTACGTTCAGGAAACAAACACTGTTGGAGTGAGATGCGTCTACCACCCCCAGGAGTGGGGTGGAAATATTTAAACCCGCTAAAACAGCCGACATTTGAGTCGCATAAATATTTTTTTGGGGTCAACGAGATTTGATATGAGTATAATTTCAACCCCTTACAGTAGGGAAAAGGAGAAACGTTAGGGGTGAGAGTGGAAGGGCGTTACAAGAAAATAACGCGAATACAACAGAGATTGGAGTCAAATCCAGGGTTATGGATGTCGGTGAGTTTAATTATGACATTCAATTGGCCATTTAACCCCCCACGGTCGGAGGTGGAATTTTTTACATATGGTCGATATTTGCCTGGAATTAATATTTGTCGGGGTCAATGACGTTGATATTATTTCTACCGATGTTTTTTTAAAAATTTCAACCCCTTTCAGCATCGTAGGGGAGCACCCTTAGGGATGGGGGTAGAGGAGCGTGTCATATAATTAACACAAAAACAACCGAGATTCGAGTCAATCAATGGGGGTTAAAGATATACGACATCCCGGGCAACGCCGAAAACCCAGCTAGTATAAAATAAAAATATACTTGCCTATGTTCTATAAACTGTTAGAATCATTCTTAACCACCCGCAAATTCCGTACGAGAGTGGAACAAATGCAGGAGTTCCTCAGGGCAGTTTCTTAGGCCTCCTGTTGTCGAAAATATTTCTCTAGAAACGTTTGCAGATGATACTGTGATTCTAACCTGACATACGGGATATAAACCAGGCTTCCTCACTCATACAAAAATATCTTAACTTACTTCAAGTATGGCTTCAGAAACGGAGAATAAAAATAAATAGGAAAAAAAAGTCGTCTCATGTGACGTTTACATTATGTAAAAAAAAAACATTGCCCACCGATCTTTATAAACAACACAGAGAATTCCTAAATCACCCTCTGTCAAATATTTGGGTCTACGTATCGATAGCAAACTCAATTGGAAAATCCACATAACCAAGAAATGAAAACCAATGGATATTAAACAAACTGAAATGTACTGGTTACTATGACGCAAGTCTCACATCCAGAAAAGAAACTACTACTATACAAAACCAATATAGAGCTACGGGATAGAATTATGGGGCTGTGCCAGTAAGTCAAATACTGCGGTCAACGGCATCGTGTTCAGCGAGGCCGCTTCCATGGGGAAAGACACCTAATTCACGCGAAAAAAAACGCAGATTTGGAAGAAAAAGAGCAAAGTTTTTTTAAAAAAACAGAAAAACTTCTATATCTCTTAAACGGCTGCAGTTAGTGACCTGCGGTCAACGGCATCGTGTTCAGCGTGGCCGCTTCCATGGGAATAGACACATAATTTACGCGAAAAAAAATTAAGAGCCATCGTTAACGCCCCCTGGTACATAACAAATACACAATGACTTAAAAATACCAACTTTTATGGAAACTGCCCATCAAAAGAGTTAGTCACGACGAAAAGCTTAAATCACATTGAAATCCATTATTACAACCACTACTAGAAAATGATGTAACGAGAAGACTGAAAAGAAAATGGCGAGCACATCTCTAGACAAGATTTAGGAGTTTTCTTCGCTGGATGGGATTTCATCGTGCCATAATGTATGATATGTAAATAACATGTTAAAGCTACCACATTAGCTTATAGATTAAAATGTAATCTGATTGCTGATAAATGTAATATTAAAAAGAGAGAGAGAGGGAGACACCTCTTCCCGAAAGTTTCCGAGGTTATACATATTGATCGTCAGTAGGATATATTAAGCCAAATAACTGACGAAAATTAAAATAATTGTATTTGAAGCCCTGTCAATATTGAAATTATAAAATACAAAACGTTCAGATGTCGGCGCGTCTCAATCGGAAATCGCTTTACATTTAAGTGACGTGAGAAGAGAACTTGGGTGGTCAACCAGTTTACTTCAGTTTCCGTTCCGCACTTTTCTGCTTCCTTATTTGTAAGTGGTTTCCCCTGTGAAGGATGAGAGGCGGGAGAGCTTGTGAGAGGAAGTGAGTGTCCCTCTGTCAATGGCCAGAGGTTAATTGGCTCAACTGCTGGGTCTTCTCTAATCTTCTCAGTCAACACTGTGCCACCGCACCGCTGGACTCTACACAATAGGTAGTACTATGCTATTCATCTCTCCGTCTGTCAACTTCAGGTGCGAGGTTGATAATACGCGGAATTCCGTGTGTCGGTACGAGGGAATCTCCCCCTGAGAAGCTTTCTTACTTCAATTGCTATTTTTTCCTGTATGTATTCCGACTCCACAGCAGTTTTTGCAAGAGAGATGCAATGCTTCCAGTCGTACCTCACTGACCTTTCCTTCAATTGTGTTTTTCCATTTAACTTTGGTGATAGAGAAGTTCTGTGTCAGCCATGTTCTTTTTACAATAATCATCAACGGTCTTTCTTAGTCTACAAAAATTTGCAGGCATGTCCAGTTGAGTAACGACGGAATCCCTATCAGATACAATGAAAACTATTTCAGCAACATTCTATTTTTTTTTTACGTTTTCCTACAACAAACGTTTACTCAGTATTAGAGATAAAGTCTGAGAGCAGTTTCTTGAAGAAAATATTATACATAGAAACATTCTGGATTCGAATTAAATTGCCAATTCTACGATAAACTAATTCTTTCACCTTATATTATAGACTCCTATGTATTGTTTCCGTCTCTGTAACAAAATTTGGAGTTACTGTTCCGCCCCCTCTTTCTATATATACACATAGACAGCATTAGTCGCGGCTATATACTTACCCACAGTTTCTCCGTACATATATTTTTTTATCTGTTTCTATTGCTCTTCGATGTAATTTTGCTAAAACAATTAATTGTTTCATTTCCCGCGACATTTAGAATACTTATATAGGTCTCAGTGTTTTCTGGTCCTTTTCGACGACCCTTTAATGCGTTTTCCTTGCCACAATTTAAGGGCCTCGCAGTGACGTCACTTCCTTGTTAGTTGACCGATGCTCTCCAATATTCCGAGAGCTTGTCACAGCGTCGCAGTTGTTGTCACGTGGTTTCCTTGGCAACGACGTGATCGATACGACGCGCTGTCCCGCGTGTTTCAAGGACAAGGACAGGGGACTGCCTTCCTCATGCGGGTCCTCAGTGTTGATGCTTCGACCGCGAGTCGCTGCATATATTATATGTGTATACATATATATGGGTATAAGTTAAATTGACCATATTTCGCGGTCCTTATGTTGCATATGAGTTATATTTCGTACGCACTTACTAGATGGTATTTGTAACACTTTCATAAAAAAAAATTATGCCTACGACCACAATTACCTTCTGTGGCGTAGCGGTTAGAACGACTGCCTCGCATCACCGACGTCCCGGATTCGACTCCCTGCATGGGCATGGGTGTTTGTGTTCGCTTCTCTGACCACGTGCCACTGCTGCGTACAGAATGTGTCATGTAAGATGACAGTCTGGAAACCACCCGGGTAGGACAAGGCCCTTAATTGGCTGCAGAGCAATGGAGAAAGAAAAAAAACTACCATAATTGCTATTGCTGTAATCGCAGATTGCAACTGATGTTGCTGTAGTGTTCTAGCGGTAGTATATATATTTTAAATAAATTCAAATAAAGCGTTTAGTTCAGGAAGGCTAGTTACTATTTTTTTTAAAATAAACTGTTTATAAGTTGTGAGTCACGCCTCATTAGAGCTCATATTTACCGCGTTTTGAAAAATCTCTTTAATTATTATTTCCATTCCATTTTAGACAAGGTAACGATCCTTAAAACGGAAAATGGAAATAAAAATTAAATAGATTGTTTTTTTTAGGGTAACAGGCTACATGAGGGTAATCCACATGGTGGCAACTCCCCTTTAATAGCATAGGAAGGGATTTGAAATGTGGGACGCGGAAGGGTAGAGGAAGGTAGCCAACGATTAAGTAGAGCCCCCGGGCTATAGTTAAAGATATCCCGGCACTTGCCTAAAAGTGATGCAGGACAAACCGTAGAAAACCTGCATCAGGTAGGTCGGGTAATAGGTACTTGTCCCACGCCCTTCCGATGGTGGGAGAAGAGTTTTCCTATGGGGACGCAGCATTCCCTTCTCCGTGCCTTGATCAGTTTAGGAGGCACTTGGCCGACTGTTCCAATAGGAATAGCGGAAAGATCTATCCGTATGCCTTAGTTAAAAAATGGAGATAGGTTTATTTTTTTTTAGGGTAACAGGCTTCCGGGGGGATGCGGAAGGGTAGAGGAAGGTAACCAAGGGTTAACTAGGACCCCGGGCTATGGTTTAAGGATCCTACCTGGCAATTTGCCTACAAGTAATGCAGGGAAAACCCTAGAAAAACCTGCAACAGATAGGTCGGGCATTTGGTACTTGTCCCACGCCTTTCCGATGGCAATAACGTGTGAATGGAAGTTTGGATCAAACACTACAGATCCATTTCGCGAAAAAGGAGTTAGAGAATAGGATATTGTTGAGATGCCAAAGAACTGAGAGAAATATGTGTGTCTGTGTGGGGGCTGGCTGGGCGAAGACAGTAATCGGAATTCTCTGTTGTATGTCTTGGGGGAAGGTCACTCGGCTGTTAATTGCTCCAGCACACTTTTGTATCCATTCTCAATCCACCACCCGCGTAATGTCCATTGTCTTCTGCTATCTAGAGACAAGTCCTGATTTTTGGGGTTGTTTCATCGTAAGTTCAGCCTCTTTCTTACGTTATGATGATGACAGTTTATTCTAAGAACCTTTCGGTTTACGCTGGAGATGGCCTTCGGATACCGCAAAAGCTTTCTTTCTTTCCACCGCCCATAACCATTGTGTCCTCAAGATTCCTTCGTGAAAGGTCAGCAACGCTACTCCAATCTGCAGATATGCAGCGTCCGATCTTCTGCATTGGATTCCCCATGAAAGCAGTATTGATCCAACGATTGGTCATTAGTCACTGAACGAGAACGTTAGGCCCAACATTTGTGAAAATCATAGCGGAAAGATACAGACCCAGTCGGTACTAATGCAGATTCCAGACACCAGCCTAGCGTCAGTTTGCTGAAGTCTCACCGTCGCCGGTAACCTTGGGTGTAATGAAGAGATGGGGAGTCAGCGGTGGTTAGAGTTGCAGGTCTTAAAAACCAGTCTGACATCAGTTGGCTGGTGTAGTAAGGATACCAAGTTCACATTTTTAGATTTTTTTTTGACGTCACGTATTTAAAAAATGGCGCATGACAACGACCACTGCAGCTTTCAATTTCATGAACTAACAACACAGTGGTGAGTCAAAAGTTTTAAATATGAACCTGAGAATTATATCTGAGTATTCGAGTCATAAACGAGCCTTTAACCATGACGTCACTACGGCTGTGGCTATAATCATACATCATGGAGATGTCGACAGTCAGAGCACGACATCAGGACGCTTTTGAATCTTCACACAATGTGGTGGGTTTAAAGCGTTTCATTACGGCCATCTTCAGTGACAATAAATACAGACTACTTATCAATGTTTGTCAAACAAGAAATAATCAAATGAAACATCTAATTTGTAAAAAAAAATGTGACGTTGAAGTGATCCAAGAAGGGTATTGCTGTATTCCCAGACCGGAAAGCAACAAAATCATTCGTTAAATGTTAGAACAAGGCCTTGGACATGCTCGACTACTTTCCCCATTCCCTTTCCCACGAAAATATAAACTGCCAAGGAAACCGAAACCTATTCTGGTGTAAACATTAGTCAGACTAGTCACGCGTTTCCCACATTAACAATTCCTGAATGTTTCGTGTGCTCCGGCTGTATCTTCAAAACGGTTCTCCGAGGAAATATCCATCAAGAGGCTGTGGGAAGAGATTAAAAATATTATAGGAACTTCTGCACGTGTTCCTCGGCGAAAGAAACACAACGGGACCAACATTTGTAAAGGAACAAGGTCATGGCAAAGCCAAGCCAGCGTTTAGAGACTTCACCACGTCTAAAACCATTATATTATTGAATTGTTCGCTGCATGTTGCTTAGTAATTGTTTTATTTTCCCAATGATTAACAAGTTCTGTTTTTTTTCTCGCTGGTTTCAGAGTTAAGCGTGTCTGACGGGAGGACTAATTGGTCGCAGATCTTGGTGGAGCCCATGGAGGAGCAGGCGAGCCCCGGAACATGAGGCTTCTGGGTTAGTATCCCTAGCTTAGCATTAACCTCTGGCTAGTCCAATACTACTATCATCTAAAAATAAAAAATGATGTATATTTGTACGTAAACATTTACGTTAATATTTATACAAATTTTAACAGATTGAAACAAAGCTTGGTGCACATATTCTTAAAAACACGAGAAATGGTACTGTGGGGGTGAAAAAACCCTGGCATAAAGGTGGAAAGAATTATAATTAAAAGATTTGATCATTTTGTGTTAAATTACTGCGCGCCAAGATGCCATGACGTCACAGCACACGCAAGGGAGAGACGTTACCGCGCGAAGAACAAAGGAAATAGTTCCTATTTCCGTAATGAAATAAAGCAGAATTATTTTGATTGAATATAAAGTATAATTTCATCCAGAAACTCCCCCTAGAATTCGAATAAAGGACTGATACGAAATACTTTACGATCCTTGCGGAAAATGTACGTTAATTTTCGCGCCATATTAGAGACTCCAATATGGCAGCCATTTGTTTACACTGTGAATTTAGCTAACAATTTCTTCAATTTAAGCTTTCGTAATGTCTGAAGACTGAGGGACGATTATGTCGTGTAATAATCAAGGAGTATATTTAAGTATTCTATTCGTAATGAAATTCGGAGGTATGTTTGTTGGGATTGATGCAATAATTGCAATGTATTTTATAGCTGTTCGATTAATTCAGTATCGGTCGAAGGTAGGAACGGAACAGTTAGATTTAGGTTAAATCACTTCTTGACTAAATATTAATATAGAATTAAATAATTTTTCGGGTTTATATAAATAAATACACGGGCAACGCCGGACACCCAGCTAGTGTTTAATAAAAGTCGAAACAATTCATTTGAAATATATACGTGAGTATATCAAGGAGAAATGAAAAAAATACGTGTGATTAAAAATTAATAATACGAAAGATTTGGTCTGTATTTGGCTATCTTTCTTATTACAAATTTTCAATCACACGTAATTTTTTTTCATTTCAATATTTAACGCCTAACCTTTTCATTTGCGTCTTCTATTTCTTTTAACTTTTATATTATGCCTTTTCTCAATTATGTTTTGCTCACTTTCGGCTTTAATATTTATTATAGTTTTAAAACATGGTTAAAACTTTCAAACAAATTAATTATTCCGAGGATCCTGTGTGAGATTTTACTTAATTGTAGAAAATGTGATGGTTTTCCAGCTCATTTACAACAATTACACAATAAATTTTATCAGCATTTCTTTCTTTAATTCTAAACTTTCATATAAATACAATAACAAAATTAATTTCTTAGTTATGTTCCCTAAATTTGGAAATCCAAGACACATTCAGTCCTTTATTAAGCAACTTGTTTTTCATGAGAATTTTATAACTAAAATGGTGACCGTCAACGTCTATAATTAATTTTTCTTTCGAAAATCCTCTCGTTTAATCAGATATAATTTTCGCCTAAGGACAGCTAAAAGATGTTTGATTTCCTATTTAAAAAAAACTTTTCCCAGTTACTACACACACAACAATTACGAAGTACAAAAACATTCAGCTACCGTACTATTCCTAAATAAGTTACTGACGTAGTATCCCTTGGAAACAAATTTAGTCTTCCCACCACATCCAGCGACAAATCTCAATCCATTCCTCTCATAAAACTCATCGAAACTAATATATCTTTATTAAAATGAAAAAATTTACGTCTGATGGAAAATAATGAATAAGAAAGATAGCCAATACAGTAAAAAAAAGGGTAATATAAATACCACACAACGTTTCTGGTATCCTTGTCCCTTTCGTCAGGTGCTAAGAAGAGCCTAGAGAAACACAACTGCACTGATCAGTTAAATTTCCGCTTTTTTTTTGGTCTGTATTGGCTGTCTTTCTTATCCATTAATATATTGTAATATACAAATTAAATAGACTTTTAAATGAATGAAAGATTATAAACTTTACAAACAAAATAATTTATTTTCAATTTAAACACAATTCACAATTTAAAAAATATCTCAGGGTCTCTACTGGGTTTGATAATGGCTAATCATTTATTTAGAAATCTTATCAACACAAATTTCAATAAAAAGATTTACTCGTCAATTAACAAAGACGAAATTTACTTGTCGACGAAATTATACTAAAAAGATGGATTCTACTTAACAAATTTTATCAAAGGAAGAAAACGAAATCTGACGTCTGTCTTTTAATCCGGTTTACATAATGAGTTGTTTTATATTGGTACTCACGGCTGCCCAGCATTCCTGGATACTTTTGACTTACGAAGCACTATGACGGGGTTTTTGTACAGCTTCTACTAAAACTCACTGATTCTAAAATTAATATTTTTAGATCAAAACCAAGAACCTCCTCTTCGTCTCTTCCTCACTCGGTTGACTCCTGCTACTTCTCTGCCTGGCTATGTTCACCCAAAACTGTCTGTGCTTAGCAGGTTTTATAGTTCTGCTTTTGTAAATGTTTTGTCTGTGAGCAAAACGTTCATGGACCACCAAAAGCTGTTGATTGATAATTCTCGATGTTTCTCTGCAAATTTCCTTTAAATATTTGAAATTGTCTTGTCTATTTCAACTCGATCAACTTCTGTCGTGCCTGACTGCTCACTGCTTCTACTTAACTTTACTTTTTTAAAATAATATCTCGTCTATTTTAATACGACCTGTACTTGACCAAACCTTCCAGCCAACTCTAACTTCTCAATATCATCCTGCGACCAAACCTTCCTGCTAATGCGACCTGAACTCTACCATATCATAATGTGAACTGGACTCTCTCGTAATTTTGAGCGCGCATTGCTTCTTCCGACAAAGGAAACAATGCTTGGCTACATTGTTGCTATGTTCTGTACCGCCGTCAAGAATAGAATTTATTTTTTTAATTTCTCAATTAATGTCTTAATTAATTGGCATTACAATATCTTTCTTTCCAACACAATAAAATCAGGAATCACATCACTCTAACTTTACTTGAAAACTCAAAGAAGCAAACCACAAAACACCTTCCCCTTTTTTCGTATCAATTTTGGATTTTGAGTTTTGTCAACCCCGACGTGTGCTGTTGTGTCGCTCTAGGCTTCCCTTAGCACCTGAAGAAAGGATCCCAGAAACGTTGAGTGGTATTTATATTATCACTTATGTTTCCTGTATTTGGCTATTTATTATATGAAAGAGATTTTTGTACGGATGAAGGCGAGACATTTTAGATCCTAAAGAGGAATTGAGTTGCAAGAAAACATTAAAAAAAGTGTTTTTAAGTCGCGTAGGGCTGTCAATTGTCAAGCCCAAATTATTAGGGTATTTCATCTCATGGTCCTAGCTTATTCACGAAGTAAGTTTAGCATCCAGGACTGATATTGGAGTCGTTTTATAATTTACAACAATCAATATCAATAGCTTCATCTGTGACACAAACTGGAGCTATTTCTCTGTACCGTATTAGAAAGAATACTATGAAACAGCTGTATAGGACACACCAGTTACTCTGATTACGCAATAAGCGCGTTTAAGTTTTTAATAGTCTTGTCTCTGAGTGCGTCTGTGTGCAGACGAGCTTGCAAGTACTAGCAGGTTGATTTTCATATCATTATTTCGTAAAATGACAAGCTTGCTTTTCGCCGTCACCGGAATGTCTCTGTGGAATCGATATTAAGAATATTGTAAACAGTAACTGACGTGGTAACGTAGGTATCAGTTTGCGGACGTTGTCAGAAATGCACAAGTGTCGGAGTCTGGAGGATTCATAGCACCAGCAGAAATATTGTAAGCATAAACATTGACGGATAAATTAATTCTACTCGAGTATCAATGTGTGTGATCGTCAACACACATGAATTCACAAAGCCGGCTTGTATGAGTTCTTCGTAGCTGGGATGGTAATAATTCTTTCTGCATTCTACCACCATGAGATCCTCCGTCATGCTTTGTAGGTCCATAGCCAATTCCCTTCAAGTTTGCCGATGATGCCGCGTGTTCTGTCAACGTATAAGGTTACCGTTTTGATGACTCGGATCTGTTGTTGTGTCTCGGTTTCTTGCGTCCTAACTGCTTCGTCCTCCTCCGCTGCCCTCCGCAGCTGCAAGCAGAGCGTTGACGATGGACCGCAGATGTTCAACCATCCATCCCACTTGTACCGCTCCCTTCGGCGAATCTAAGATTCAGGGAACGTATAATTTAACAGGAAAATACACACGGACAGGAGGCCGCAAGGAGAGAGACGTATTTAACTTTTACCCATAAGGTTAACAATTGAAGATTATCAATAATAATAATCTGACGTCATTTTAATATTAAATATTAAAAAAATGAGATTTTATTATTGTTCTATTTAAAACATAATATATATCGGACTGCCCGGCGTTGCCCGGGTATTTATTTAAATTAACCCGGAGTAGGAATTTACTCGACACTAACCTCTTGGTAAACAATTTGTTTAACCAGCACAAATAGCGCTAGTGTTTGGAACATTTACCCGTTTACGGCCGCTTTCCCGACCTAACCCGTCGGCATCTAACTTCAAATAATCCACGACGTTGACTGCCGTTATTTAGGAACTCTCCTACTACATAATAAAAGTGTTTAAAAAATCTCGATGAATTTAAAGAGTAAAACAACTATTTCCGGTACCTTAAAGGACTAAAGAAATACAACCTTTAAGTAAATAGAGACCAGAATATAGCTCGTACCCCAAGAAAATAAAAATAAAATTACCCTTTAGCTTAAGAGGGTCAAAACTACTCCGGGTAACCTTTTCTCTACTGCGTCCATCATAAATTTTCATCAAACACCATGATTAATACCAGAATAAAACCCCGTAATCGACACTAATGTCGATATTTTTTGCATAATTTTTTATGTAAACCCCTTCCACCATCACCCACACCATAGTAGTGATTCCCTTCCTTGCCTTTTGGAGTTGAAATTAGATACTGAAGAATTATAGAATGACACTATCAAATTAAGATACCCCGGAAACGCTTTATTCGACGCTTATAATGGCCGTTTAGGAATGCTTTTAAGTTGCCCCCCACCACTAGAGGCAGTATGTGTCTTAACCCCTCAGTGTTAGTTCCTGGATCGTAAGTAACATATGTATAAAGTTTGGTAGAAATTTCTCTAAGATTGTAAACGGAAATATATTTCACCCCCTTCCGCCCCCACTGCTAAGGGCTGAACTACGTCTTAACCAGTATGGTAAATGTCAGAATTTAACACCAATCTCGGTTGTGTCACGTTATTTTTATGATTCTGACAGAAAGGGATTGAAATTGTACACTAAAACATCTATATAGAAACTATTTATCACAGCAATCCCGAAAAGTAATAAATCGACACTAATACCGGCACGGTCTAAGTCAGTGACTCACAATACCCTTCGTTACTAGGAGGACGTAAATAGATTTATCAGTTATTGTGAAAATAACTCACCAGTATTAATTTTAGCATCGTTACCTACCGCACGGCTCGTTTGTAGTTATATTGAATAAGATGAATGGTCAGAATACAGTTAATTAACTTTAAACAAAGATTATTTGCACATGGGTATATTAACAAAAATTTCTAAAGGCATAATAATATCTTAAAAATAGTAACATATATTTTAATGCCTGATTTTCATCAGGAATATTTTATCAAGAAAAATACCAACATAAGATAGCACAAAACAGCTTAGCCATCAGGCCTACCACTTCAAAAAATTTAATAATTCATCCATTCATTAATAATATTCTGTAATGCCTATTAATTAAGGCATTAATTGTAATTGATAATCTAAATTGTTGGAGAAACATTGTTGACGGCGGTATCGAACACTACAAGCGACAATGAAGGAGAGTATTGTTGTTTTGGCGGAAGAAGAATGCGCGCTCAAAATTTACGAGACAGGAAGCCAGTTCGCGTTATGATTTGGTAGAGGACAGTTCGAGTCTTCAGTCGGATGGAAGGTTGTGCCGAACACAGATCGTTCGAAAATCGACGAGACATTATATTAAAAATTTCAGTTTTGAGTTTGGCTGGAAGGTTGTTTGAGCAAAGATTGTTTTAAAATCGACGAGAGATTATATTAAAAACTTCAGTCTGGAAGTGGCTGGGAGCGTTGGTCAAGTTGAAATAGACGAGACCAAACATTTACATTTACGCAAGCAGAACTAGAAACCGGCAGTAAACTGGGCAAGCTGTGAGTGACTCATCCGAGCGAGGGAGAGACGAAGCCGGGGTTCCTGGTTCCTGATTTTGAAATAGAAACATTTAAATTAGAATCTGTGAGTTCAATAGAAGCTGTGAAAAAAACCGTCACTGTGCTTCGAAAGTTAAAAGTATCCTGGGCAGCCGTAAGTAACAAAAGAAACAATAAATTTTGTAAACCGAATTAAAAGATAAAAGTCAGATATCGTTCCTTTATTATTGATAAATAAATTGTTTAAAGTAGAATCCATCTTTTAGTATAAGTTCGTCGATAAGCAAATTTCGTCTATGTTCAGACGAGTAAATATTTCCTTTTAAATCAAATTTTTGTGTTCTTTAATTATTTTTGTATGATTCACCGTTATCGAACCCATTTGAGACCCTTGAGAGATTGAGATATGTTTTTAAAATTGTATAATTGTTTCTAATTTTTGATAAATAAATTTCTTTTGTTTGTAAATTTAATCTTTTTATTTAAAGCCATTTATTTTTATTAATTACTAGCTGGGTACCCGGCGTTGCCCGAGATGTCATTTATCTATAACCCCCGATATGACTCCAATTTCGGCTGTTTTTGCGCAATTTTTATGTAACGCTACTCGAACCCTAATCATTATAATTAACTCTGAAAAATATTTCTTCAACGCAATTACCTGCCGTGTTTGCATGTTCCAAAATTTTCACCCCGCTACCCTTGCATCTGAGGGGTAAATGCCAATTTGAATGTCGTAACTAAACACAGTGACTTCCATAACCTTTGATTTGACTCCAATCTGGGTTGTATTCGCCTTATTTTACTGTAAAGCATCTCCACCCCAAACCCGAAGGGTGTCCTTTTCACAGGGCGTAGGGGATGAAAATTGTATTCAGATAACATTGGTAGAAACACTATCAATATCTTTGACCCCTAAAAATATTTATCCGACTCAAATAACCGCTGTTTTAGTATGTTTAAATATTTCCACCCCCGCTTCTGGGGTTGGAAGACGCGTCTCACCCCGACAGTGTTTGTTTCCTGGTCGCAAAGAACACGTGTACGAAATTTGGTGAAAATTGCTCGACTGGTGTAGATTTGTATTTTATTTAGAAAACGTTTGTATGGGAAATATAAAAGGGCTGTTTTTAGGGTTTTCCCGGAAATTATTCGATGTTTTCTCGCCTTTTAAACCTTCTCTAGACCTCCACAAACATTTCAAGACTAAGATAAGATAAATCCGTTCAGCCGTTCTCGAGTTTTAGTGAGACTAACGAACAGCAATTCATTTATATATATATATATATATAGAAGATTACAATTCATTTTAAATTAATTGAATTATTTAAATAGCTCAACATTGATATAAAATCACTAATTATTTATTATTATTATAAAAAACAGCAAAGATTGTATAAATAATTTAGATAAGCATAATTTAATATATAAAATTTCCTGTAAAGGAATAAGAAAAGGGGCACTAAAAACTCGGCTGAAATAACATATTTCTAATATAAAACATTCATTTATCAGTAAAGGTATCAATTAAAATAATCACGATTTATTTGGAATCATTTAATTATTAAATTCTAAAACAAATATTAATCGTGATTAATGTCATTATATCAAATTGTTCATCCAGTAATCTTAAAGCCGTTAATAATAATCTCAGCAATATTTGGCTGTATTCGGAAATAGCCTCTTTGGTGACGTCATCCGGAAGAAACGTAGTGTTTCAGAAATTAATGTATTCAAGTAATCTTTATTTATTAACTGATTTCTTGACGAATGTATATTATTAATTTTTAATGTCAGTTACAATATTGTATATTATATTAATAAGTGTCGGTGTAGCTGAGTGACACGCAAACGTGTGGGTGACAGTAAAGTTCGCGAACGTCGTATACTACGTTACCGAGACGCTCCTTTCCTAGAGACTTGAACGCGCGTGCGGCAGAGGAACCCTGTGACACAGATTCTTTGCAATCCACATCCGGGCTGGCTCCAGCTACAGCGCTCAGCTCACACCAGAGACACCTGGCGGTGGCGCTGCAGAACCTCTTCGGCAAGAAGCGAAGCAGCAGCAAAAGCAATGAGGTCACCACCAACCGGCGCGTTCGTTGGCCAGCGGTCCGTGAACCGACCCCGAGTCAATAGCTTCTCCTCTTCCCCTTTTCTTGTTTTCTCTCAGCGAAGGAACGTCGCCCTCCATAGCGAGCCTCTCATCTTCCTCCATTCAGACGTATCTTGCTCCTGCCTGGACGTTGGCGACCTTCCCCGCGTCTTTGGAAGGCGTCCAACACGTGGAGGCAAGGAGTGGCCCTCCGATTTGGTATTCAAACCGCCTTAACACGAAACTCCTGGAGCTTCGAGTGCGGTACACAATTGCAAGGATAGCAATATTTAATCATGTCTAGAAGCCGTAATAGCAATAATTCCAACGTTAGCTTCACTTAATCGACAGGACGGTCTCCCTCTTAGGAGAGAACGTTCAAGGCACCGAACATTAATGGTTTTTTTAAATTTATTTTATTTTAAGTCGCATCAACTTCTAGGTCTTTAGTGACTACTTATTTATTTTACATGAATTATAATTCACAGTAAAGATTAATCATTTTCAGTTATTTAATTATCAGTCTTTGGTATTCTGTTGAGTGAAGCACTTCACTGAAGTTTTTACTGTCCAGTAGCTGTTTTCTTTCTTGGTCGTATTTCACTTATTATATGTTTAATAACTATTGGGGACTTGCATAGCTCACAATAAGGTGGAGGACTATTGTGGAGGTGTGTCATCTTTGAATGTTCAGTTCTGATTCTTGATATTACTACCTGGTCTCTTCGTGTGGCTGTGATGTTGATGTAGCGAGTTTCCGAACTTCACAATAAACCTCCTTACTTGTGCTTCCATCTTAGTCATGATCTCTACTTGCTACGGCAGCAAGAAGTCCTCCATTCGGAATGAGCGACAGTGACGGAGATGAACTTAAGTGTCAATCTCTTTATTAGTGGTTTCGTCTTCAACTTACGTGCTTAGTGTCACAGGTACATTATTTTTGTATGTCTGCCTCTGTGTGTGCGCGCTACGAACTCTTAATATAGTTATTTACGCAGCACAAATGTTACTCTATCTAGTAGTAGTGACAATATTCTGCAGCAAAGTGATTTATGAAGAAAATAGGCCTACTTAAAACGCAATCAGCCTGATTATGCTTGTTTTATCTGCATCACCAAATAATTGTCGCCGCAGCAGGAAGGTCTCCATACTTCTAGAAATGGGTAGGGTGCTGGCGAACGTTGCTGTTTGTGTACCGTCGAGTCCGTTGCCACGAAATGAGTCGGTCTTTCGTCACGCTGCCATTTCGTCCGCAGTTCGTTGCTCTCTCTCTCTCTCCCTCGCGGTGGCTTCACTCTTTTGTTTGTAGTTTTCAGCCTTGCAACAGCAGCTTTCCCCTTTTTTCGCGTAGTCTTTTCTCTCTACTTGGAGCCTAGAATAACCATTGATGAGGGAATATCTAGATGGTGGATAAGAACGAGACCAGTTCTGGAGTAAGATCGTGACAAGACCCGGCGCGGTGGCCGCAATCCAAAGAAGAAATAGCCTGCCTGATCACGATCACGGCGGTTACGTTTCTCCCAGAGGGACTGCAAAACTCTTAAACGGTGTTGTGTTGTGCTTGCAACAGAAAACTAAGGTCTAAAATCACCAATTTGTTTCCAAATTACAATGTACGAGGAAGAAGGTACCGATTGCTCGAATCATTCTCAACGGAGAAAGCAGAAATGGATGAGGAACACAAATGGAAGCATAGGGAAGGAGAATAGAGAAAGTATAAATGATCATAATGTTAACTGTTATTCATATTCACCTTCAGAATTATGTGTAACTAAACTTCTTATATCAGAAATATCTTTAATTTTGGATAGAAGCTCAAATCTCGAGGAGAGTGTATTTTCCAGTAATGTTATTTATAGTAGCAACCTTTGTTCATTTGACTTGTAGTAGAAAATTTGCTTTTATAATGTATCGAAACAAGCTGGCAGTCTTTCAGGAAGTAAAGTGTACCTATTAAGCGCAGCTTGTAAGCACTTCACATGATTACTATGTTAAAACAAAGGAAAGACCTTTTGAAGTTAGTTGCAAGTAAAAAGCGAGAAACTGACCAATTCAGTTCCAGGCGTATTCTGTACGAAATGTAGAGTCCTCGGATAAAATAATTTTATCGGCTGGATTTACTTAAGCGTCCTTCACTGCCCTTGACCCAGGCTCTTAATATTTATAGTAGTCCATAAATTTTGTATTAAAATATGTGCCTACCGAGAAATCCTACTTGCCAATCAGAACCCTATTATACTGACAATCTATTGCGGTCATTCTCTTTTTCGTATGAGGATGCAGCCGTGCCTTCAAACATAACCCACCAAAATATACCTGGTGCCGGAGTATGCCTTATATTCTGAATTTGACCACAGGTCTTGTGGTGGCCCTGATCCTCGCCGCGGCGCAGTCGTCGGTTTCGCTGGGACAGGAGCGTCGCTGTGATGGAGACTGCAGTGACAAGGCTCCGTTGCCTCCAGGAGAAGGCGCCGCGACGCCCACTCCGCTTCCAGCAGCTACCTCCGCGGATGACAAGCAACGGCGGCCTCCGCCGCCTCCGGACGAAGCAAAGCCGCCGCCCGTAGAGTCGGACGTGGCGCTGCACTTCACCAACCACGTGCACGTAACTCTCAACGACACGTGGGACCCGCCGGGCCATGTACATCGCGACGTCGTAGTTGAGAATGGCTCTAGCCTCAACTACGCCGCCTCATTTCTCAGCCACACGGTGACGGGCGACGACGGTGAAGATGTCGAACCCGCGACCCCTGCGTCGGTTCTCAACAACACCATTGCTCTGGGCGAGGACGGTTCGAAGGTCAAGGTGCTGCTGGACAGCTCCAACAACCTGAAGGATCCGGACCTCTTCCACGATGAGGACACGGCCAGAGCCGCTAAGGTGCAGACACCGCCCACTGCGTCGGTTTCAGAGGGGAAACTCGAATCAGATGCAACCACGGCGCTGCCGGAAGCACCAGAACAGCTGTCCTCTAAGAACGATACCAACCGCGAAACCATCAACAAAGAGGACCATCCGCCAGAGATTGTGGTCACTCAGAAATCCTCCAAAAACGTCGGCACCACCACAGCTGACAAACTTCCAGATGTCGTGGTTAATCAGGAACCTCTCACGAACAACAGCAACACCGACATGAGTCCTCAGGAGCACAAAGACACCGAAAAAGTGACAGTGACAGTCAATAACAACAAAACGGAGATTACCACGAAACCTCCTTCACTAAGGAATGGCGGTGACACCCATGAGCGGCGGTCTAGCACAAGGCTGGTGATCAAAAAAGTGACCAAGGCCGAGCCCGAGGGCGACGAAGGGGCGAGCACACCACTACCCAGAGAAAACAAGATCTACCACGGCAGCTCGAGGAGGAGGACTCAGGAAGTCACCACTCTAAGGCCTCGACGTCGCGGCACAACTACGCAGCAAACTGAGGCTCCTGTGTCTACGACTTTGAGGTCTTTCCGTAGGAAGTCATACACGGATGCCACTGTGGCCGTTGAGACGACCACCGCTGCTACGACAACAGCGACCAGGCGAAGACCCTCAGAGGAAGACTCGGAAGAGACCATGGTGCGCATTGAGTTGTCCACATTGCCGTCTCGACGCTCTTCTTACAGGTGAGGTTTTCATCAACTTAGAACAATTATTCGACTAAGAGTGTACGTATTCTCTACAATATGTTTCTTGGTCATCTAGCTCATGATACTACAATACTTGTACTAATTCTGTCAGTGATTCACTTCTCCATCACCATTGTTATATTACCGATAAATCGTAGACACAAGTCTACGATAGTTGAGGGCACATGGATCACATTTCTATGTTCACAGTTCATACCCCCTTCTCATTTCTAAAAAGACGGCTTTGTTTCGTTTGTATCTACAACGACTGTAACTTCATGTGCCAAGTTCACTAATTCTCACGGCCAAAAAGCTATCAGTTTGTTTTGCCTCTATATTCCACGACCTCCTTTGTCGGTTCTTTGAACGTAGATTGTTGTCTCTGATTTTTTATATCGATGTTTCTGTGCCCTATGACCAAGTTTCTCCTGTACTCGCCCAAAAAAAGCAGCATTGGTTTTCCTAAGAACAAAATTATAAACTTGTCACTCCGGAGAATAATATCAACGTGTTCCAATCAGATACATGATACCTGAACAATTTCGAATTTAAATCGCGGTCACCTCTTTTGTTTTCGATCATCGAAGTCCTCTTCCGAACATGAATCTATGGTACTGTGGTCCTTGTAGATATTATTCACTGAAACACTGATCGTCCAATTTTATGTATGAATTGATACTAAGGTCCTCAATACACCCGTGACCTTCCTCGCCTTGTTTTGATCTCCAAGTACGAGTCTCACGAGTCCTGTGTGGACGTTCCAGGCCGGTGTCTACGACTACCGCACGTACCGTCGCCAGCAGCACCATAACTAGTACCAGCTCCAACTCCTCGTCCCGCGGCCGAGTTAAGTTCTTTGACAAGAGCAGCAGCAGAACGACGACGACGACGACGACGCCTTCAAGTGCCAGTGGTAGCAGCAGTATGGTGCCAATGAGACGTCTGCTGCTTCCGCCGACGCCTTCTCCAGGTAACCAGCAGGTCAGCTGAGCTCTGGATGTAGTGAAACGTGAGTGGCATAATGGCAGTCTCTCTGTGTCTTCAGGTACACGCGTGCAGGAACCACGACCATTCTCTCTAGGAATGCAAGAGAACAAGCATGTGGCCGTGCACGTGCCGGCGCCGCCAACCACCACCGCCATGACTACCACGGTGAGGCTAATAGCACAACTCACCGCCATCGAATCTTTATCTCTCTCACCAACGCTATTCAACCTCCTCTCTCTCATGTCTGATTGCAGGAGGAATTCACTACGAGCAGTAGCACCGTCATCGTGGAAGACGCCTGGACCACCGAGGACGACGAAGACACATTCGTGGCCACCACCACGAATAAAAAAGGCAACGCTAACAGCGATGTCGACGATGATGACGCGGCATCGACCACGATGACATGGCCAATGACGACGACAAAGTCGCCTGACAGAGCGACTTCCAACGAGTCCGAGAGCACCTTCATAGCCACGACCGACGCCGTGACCACAGACAGACCAGAAGAGGCGAGCACCTTGACGGCGGCGCCGACGGAACGAGGTGAAACGCAGCAGGACAGCGGTGAGGACGAGGGAGACACGTCCACGACGCCGACGACGACGGTCACTTCGCCGTACGAAACGTCGTGCTACGCTACACTGTGGGCGTCGGGCGAAGAGCTGTGTCGTCGCCTGGGTGACGTCAGAGGTGCCTTCGTCGCAGCGCTTAAAGCCAACAGCCAGCAGGATGGCTACGATGACAGGTAATCTTTCCTTGTTTGAGAGTCAAGAGCTAATTTCTTGACGCATTTAAGGGAAAAAAAATCAATCCTCAGTAACAATCAATAATAATATTTTTCGATGAGGTTCTAACCAACGTTTCCGAGAGGTTGCTCTTAGAAATTTGGCTCAGCTGGGATACAACAACAATGATTACAGTTACAGTGATTTTGAAGCAAATATGGCATTCTTCTAGTTCAGGTTTGGAACATATTCAATATATTGGGTTTCAGCGAGAGAGATCTAATGACGGAGTACAGTAGCAGATAATCTGTTCTATAAACGCCGCGAATAGTTATTTTTTGTTAATATTGAAGATGCTTATGACCGCGAAAACAGATTAACCAGTACTTGTTTTCTGCTAGTTTGATTACTGAGACTTTGAAAACCTGCACAAATGATGTTAATGAAGTCAAATGTTACGTATGTGGCTCGAGTTAGTTCTTTGAGCACTATCCGAATTATGAATGTTGTTGTGCTGTAGGGAGGTTCCACCGTCCTCCGGCTGGGAGATGTCGCTGCGCTTGCAGGATCCGAGGTCCTGTGAAGGCGTGGATGTTACTAGCCGCCACGTGGAGGTGACGGTGCGGGGTCTGCCCGACGGCTGCATGCAACTCTTGGACCTGTGGCACGCCGACAACCTCGCCTCGCCGTTCCAGGTGAGACCTCTGGTTCTTACTTCCTCCGCCGTGACGTCAGTCCCTTGACTGTTCCCGTGCTTTCGCGTTTTACAGGTGAAACAGTTCCGCGTGTCGGGCGTGGAAGTTCCGGGCTTGGACGGCCACAGAGACGTCCTCGAGGACCACAACACCACCGTGAGCACCACCGTCGCTACGACGACGACGAGTGCCGTGGACGAGGAGGAAAAGACGACAGTCGCCACGACCACGGAGGAGGTGCCGCCTCCTGCGCACTCAGGAGGCGGCGGCGAAGACGGCAACAACGCGGGCGTCGTGGCGGCCATAGTGGTCTCCAGCGTCGGCGGCGTCTGCCTCGTGCTGCTCGCTGTCCTGCTGGTAGGGACACCTCCCTGCTACACTAACAATTCAGTTCGTGTTCTCTGTACGACACCTGCGTCTCTGACAAGTGTCACTGCGTGAAGTAATAAATAGCCTAGACGAGTTAGGGGACCCAGCTTTCAAAGTAATTATTATCCTAGAATCTCTACACGTTAGCAACGTGATCGAGAAGCATCTGATTCCGTCTTTTCCCATACACATCGTATCGAAAATCGAGACAGGTACTTTTTATATCAAATGTCTAAATGCTCGTCTTCGCTTGTTGTAGACGTAATCGTATTACGTTGTTCCTTTGGCACGTACGTCAACAAGATTGATAACCTACATTATAAGTGGTCAATCTCTTTTTATGTGATGTTGATTAGTTACCTGCGTTCGTAAAGCTCGTTCGACTGTGCATGCCGAGGGCAATCGACAACAAACAGGGTTTTGCTTTAAAATGAAGGGAAAATTGGCCCTGGAGCTTTTAAATAGTATTACTATTTCATTCCTGAAACTATTACCAGTGTGAATGATTCCATTTATTTTAATGTGGATTCGATATTTTAGGATGGTGTGGTGACTTTTGTCTGTGGTTGGATGCATCATATGCCTTAGTTATTAAGACATCCTCTACCAATTTTTATTATAGTTTTCATCATTCATTATGCTGTGTTCTCTTTTATTTTCTGATACTTAGAGTCACCTTTTTCTTCCAGTTCTTGCCATTCTCTTGTTAAGTACAATTCTTTGTTACACTTACTTCATCGCTGCTTTTCATTCCTCTTCTTTATGCGTCAGACACCCGAAGAAGCTTCTATAGAATCGATCAATAATGCTTCTCACTAAAGTGTGCCTGTGATGATGCATTACAGGTTGTGCTGCGTCGCCGGCAGAGGCGCTTCCGTAGCTACGGCCAGCGCTGCACGCCCGTGTCTCTGGACGCCTACAGCCTGGACAGCGTGTCGGTGGGCGACGCGGCGTCGGTGCGGTCGCGACGCAAGGGCGTCCTTCGCGCCTCCAAGCGCTCCTACGGCAACGCCGCTTTCACGCTGGACGAGCGGGATCCGGCGTCGCCGTCGCACCCGCTCTCGTTCGCCGGCCTCGCCGCCTTCTGCGCCGACAACAGCGCCGCCATCGAGGCCGAGTTCGCGCTCGTGCCGCAGGTGAGCGTCGCGTCGGACGAGCTGCCCCCCGGCGCCGACGTCAAGAATCGCTACGCCAACGTGACGCCGCTCCCGGAGACCCGCGTCCAGCTCAGTCGGCGCGGCGACGATCCGCTCTCCACCTACGTAAACGCCAACTACGTCAAGGTAAGGGCGTGGCTCCAACACGGTAACAGTGACATATACATAGAGACCCTGTCTTCTTGTTATTACCGCAGCTCATTTTATACGCAGAGACCCGCAAGGTCAGCATCACAAATACTATAAATATCGCATTGCTTTGTGGGGGTGTCTTTTTACGCTCTCGTTTATCGGCGTAGGGTTTTCAACTCGAAATTTTAATATTTTCCAAAATAACCTGTAGGAGGTGATCGGTAAAAGATTAAAGCCTAATAAATTTTAATCGGTAAACAACGATTTTGTCTTTAAATTTTTTCAATAGACTTATTTGCTTTAGGTACAAAGTAAGTAAAATAGTTTTTGTTGGTTCCCTTCCAGAGATAAACTAATTTTTTGGTACTAAAAACCATAATTATTAACAAAATAGTAACTAAGACTTATTATGTGATTATCCTACAAAAGGTACTTGGAACAAAATTATTTGATAATGGTGGAAAAGAGCTGCATTTATGGGCAATGGCCCTATATTTATACCCCGAAAGCTACAGGTATTAAAATATGGGTATGCGGAATGAACTATAACGCACATATTCCACACAATTTTAGATTATGATTCAATTCAAAATTATTGCTTATTTCTGACCAGCATAATTAACTGAATATTTTAAATTAGTCCATCATTCTTTCTGAATTGCATTCGCAAAGAATGTTGTTATAATCACGCTGTTCACTGGCGACTCCAAGAACTTAAATTTTTTATATAAAATTAAAAATATAAATACTTAATTCCCAAGTTATAATACACAATCGTTGGTCTTTGTCCTATAGTTAGCGGAATGACTTGCTGAATTTGATACTCATCCACACCTTTGAATTGTTTATTTACTTATTTTCTGAGACTGGCCACGAACCAATAAATATTTCCGGTTCACCACTTTCTTTTCCCCGGAGATTGCACCCGGGGTGGGAATTAAATGTTTGCATTTTGGTTGCCCGTCAGGGTCCCGAGGGCGAGCCGAGGTTCTACATCGCGACCCAGGCTCCTATGGCGTCGACGGTGACGGACTTTTGGCGCATGGTGTGGGAGCAACAGAGCAGGACCATACTGATGGCCACGCTGCTCGTGGAGAACGGCGTAGAGAGGTGCTGCGACTACCTGCCTCCCTCCGAGGTCCTGGACTGCCACCGCGTCTTCGGTGACTTCCAGATCACGCTCAAGAAGCGCGACCAGAAGGACCACTACGTCGTATCGACGCTCCAGATCAAGGTACAGTACGCACTCGGCCGACGAGGAATGCGTGAGGCCCCGCATGCTGACCACGCTTTGCCCGCAGAACCTCGAGACGAACCTCTGGCGCGAGGTGACGCACCTGTGGCTGGTGTCGTGGCCGTGCGAGGGCGTCCCTGAGGACCCGCGCTCCGTGGTCGCCTTCCTGGTGGAGGCGCGACCCTTCACCAAGGCCGCCGGCCCCGTGGTGGTGCACTGCAGCCCCGGCACCGGCCGCACGGGGACCCTCATCGCCTGCGACGTCCTGCTGCGACACTTCGAGACGACCCGCACCGTCGACGTGCCTCGTTGCGTGGCCGCCATCCGCAGGGAGCGCGCCGGAGCTGTGAAGACGTCGCAACAGTACGTCTTCATCTACAAGGTAACGGACGCGCCCAATCTTTACCACCATAAACCTTCCTATTCAGATCGTAGTTCCCTATCTCTGCTTGGATACAACTCGGTGGCCATCATTGTCTCCAATATAAGTTACAACGGAGAGATGTGTGTCTGATTATGCGAGCCATCTTGTTTTACAAATGTCCTGTTTGTCGGTATGAAACGCTGAAGTGGACTTCACTGAGACACTTTGGAACTCTCTAAAGACTCATCGCTTCATAACCTCTGCACCTCGGAACAGAAGCTCTCTCCATCAGTAGCAACAACATTCATGTCATCGTTCGTGACAGTATAAGGGTCGATTACAAGACAAGAAGGTTCAGACAGGCTGCATAACGTAGTGACATAGGAAAGGGACTGAAAGGGAATATACGGAAAGATAGGGCAAGGTAGGCAAGGGTTAACTAGAGTCCCCGGACTGTGTTGTAAGGATCCTACCCGGTAATTCGCCTGAGTGATGTAGGTAAAACCCGAGAAAAACCTGCATCAGGTAGGTCGAACAGTAGGTACTTGTCTCACGCTCTTCATATGGCGGGAGAGGGGACGCAACATTCCCTTCTCTAGCCTCGACCAGTTTAGGAGGCAGCTGGCCGATTATCCCAATCGGAATAGAGGAAAACTTTTCGTATACCCAAGGTCAGTGACCCCAGACCATACACCTCTCAAAAAAGGCCGAGGTGTCTAGGTTTGTGAGAACCTTAGTTTTTAAAAAAAACGGAGAGAGGAGAAGGCATCCCCAAAGGTAGCCAGAGCTCTCTGCGAGAAAAGCTTCTTATCCAAAGCCACCTTCCACTACGTCCGAATTCTTATTTTTATTGCGTCCACATTAAGCTCATCGATGTAATTCGACCTGGGTTTTGCTATTTCTCTACTTTCACTCGGTTTAACTGTTAACATGAAGTATTCTTTTATCATTTTTCTTCTTAGTATTTTTCTCTCAAAAGCCAACAGGAGATTTGATCTGCCTGTGACTTTGTCGAGCCTCATCATCGTTATTACTTTTCCTATGTCGGTTAAAGCTGTATTTTAGATTTCCAGAACAGATATTACTTACTTTTGGACAAAGATGTAAAATAGTGTCTGTGTTTAGTATAATATTTAATATTTTATTCTGAAATAAACCGCTCGATCTCGCTGCTAGGAAGTCTTACATAATTATTTACCTTATATTTCATCGTATCTCTGCAGAGAAAATCACAACTTTCACACGCTTCTAATATCTCTTTGACCGTGATAACTGTGAACGTCATGAAAGATGTTTCTTTCACGTCTGGACGTTACTATTTATTTTTAATATTCATGGATATGCCATCAAGGTGTATCTGTAGGATCGCCATTACTTCGTTTCCCTTCAACACAAGTGGGGTCTTTATTTACTGAATCGAACGTCACAGAATTTTCTTCTGACATTTAAAGTAATTTGTAGGAATATCTACGACGGGGAATCTACTTTGTACTACTAACACTTCACAAGAAAAATATTATTAAACTACCATTGTGTGTTTAGTCATTATGACTGGACGTAGAGGATTTAGTGACAGACTGCAAAATTACCTTATTCTTTAATTGTTTTTCTTTATAATAACTGTTAAAAAAAGGGAGATTTCTTTTATGAATATAATAATTACTAGTCATTGGGACTGTTTTATTGTTCTTGTCTTGCCTCTGGTTATGACATAATATCGCAGGCCATCTTCATGCAACGTTCTATAGTCTACTATTTTTTTAATGACATTTTATTGAAAAAAAGATGGGAGCTTCTCGGTCTATTTAAATCCTTTGCCCTTGACAGCAATGGACAACAGTTAAGGTTTGTTCTGAGGATTAATTTCATAATGAAATTTTTATCACTAAGATTTGATACTTGCGTTCCAACCCGTCCACAAGGAAGCTAATGGAGTCTGGTCTCAGCTCTCGCAGGTGGAACATTCCTCGAGACATGGAGGGGACGCCTTCTTCTCTCTCTGGTTTTGAACCACGGTTCCCACAAGCCGAGGCACCTCGGTCAGTTTTGAGGTGTGTATGTTCTAGGGGTCGCTGACTTTGGGCATACGGAAAGTTTTCCTCCATTCCGATTCGGATAATCGGCCGGCTGCCTCCTAAACTGGTCGAGGCACAGATAAGGTAACGTTGCGTCCCCTCTTCCGGCATTTGAAGAGCGTGAGACAAGTACCAAATTCCCGAACTACCTGAAGCAGGTTTTTCTAGGGTTGTCCCTTCATGACTTTTAAGCGAACTGCCGGGTAGGATCCTTAAAGTACAGCCCGGGGACCACCTTGCTCTACCCTTCAGCATCCCCCCCCCCCTTTCCCATGCTACAAGATGGAAGTGGCCAGTCCATGACTTACCCTGTCAACACGCGTTGTTTTTTTTATCACTATGGATCCAGTGATTCAGGAGAAATGTAAACTCCTTGATTTCAAATAAAGGCTTCGCAGTTTATTAGTACTTAAAGGAAAACGTCTTAGTAGAAACAGATAAGAGTTTTATAACCTTCAGTGTGAGGAGACGAGAACGGTTGTGTTCCTTGAACCTTCTCTATAACGGTTCCTCCCAAGGCCAGGGAATTCCTCACTCTCTTAACAACACGACACTTAAGTGAACTATTAATATCTCTAAGAGGATCATTATCTTACCTTTCTCCAATCATCGTCAAGTTTGAACTGCTCAGACAGTTCCACAATTACTGAGGACAGCTTAGTATCTCTCACTAATTATCTCAGACACACGAGCTTCAGTATCGCTGACAACCTTAAGCGATTTTACTGTGGAAAAACCTTCTGCTAAGTTGTTATATCATCTGCGCCTAATAACCCTCGTTGAAAGACTGGAGAAACTACTCGTACTAAATAAACGTATACTTTTAACCGGACTGCCAGTCACTCACAACTGTTTTGTATCGGGTTTCATAGTATATACTTATAATTTACATCTCTTAACATCAGTGCCACCTCAAAACGTTTAAACGTGTGACGAATAACCTCGCAGCTTCTTTTCTCATAATATAGCAAGTAAATATTTCAAACCTGTTGCTAATGACAATCTATATATATAAAAATGAATTGCTGTTCGTTAGTCTCACTAAAACTCGAGAACGGCTGAACGGATTTATCTTATCTTAGTCTTGAAATGTTCGTGGAGTTCTAGGGAAGGTTTAAAAGGCGAGAAAACATCGAATAATTTCCGGGAAAACCCTAAAAACAGCCCTTTTCTATTTCCCATACAAACGTTTTCTAAATAAAATACAAATCTACACCAGTCGAGCAATTTTCACCAAATTTCGTACACGGGTTCTTTGCGACCAGGACACAAACACTGTCGGGGTGAGACGCGTCTACCACCCCCAGAAGCGGGGGTGGAAATATTTAAACATACTAAAACAGCCGATATTTGAGTCGGATAAATATTTTTAGGGGTCAAAGATATTGATAGTGTTTCTACCAATGTTATCTGAATACAATTTTCATCCCCTACGCCCTGTGAAAAGGACACCCTTCGGGTTTGGGGTGGAGATGCTTTACAGTAAAATAAGGCGAATACAACCCAGATTGGAGTCAAATCAAAGGTTATGGAAGTCACTGTGTTTAGTTACGACATTCAAATTGGCATTTACCCCTCAGATGCAGGGGTAGCGGGGCGCAAATTTTGGAACATGCAAAAACGGCAGATATTTGCGTTGAAGAAATATTTTTCAGATTTAATTATAATGATTAGGGTTCGAGTAGCGTTACATAAAAATTGCGCAAAAGCAGCCGAAATTGGAGTAATATCGGGGGTTATAGATAAATGACATCTCGGGCAACGCCGGGCACCCAGCTAGTAAATTAATGTTTTCTTCAAGCTCCTTCCGCTATAAAAAAAAAATAAACTTTCATGGACATAGTTTTGAGCCTGAAAACCGAACCACACACCCAGTACTTTCCGAAAAAATTCGTCGTAAAAATAATGTAACCTGTGTGGACACGAAAGTCGCTACCCCAGTTGATTGAAAAACTCAGCCGAGGGAATCCATTTCAAAAAATTATATTGAATTAATTAAATCAATTACCACGTGTCTCGTTATGGGTTGTATTTTGTTTTAGATTTTTCAATGTTTTAATGTAGGAGCAACTGTCACATCCCCCTACACAATCACAGATGATTGCAACAGTATCTCTGCCTATGTGTCATATTCAATTTTTTCGCCATCGAGAGAGAGAATTGAATAATTTTATATATACAGTTTTGTTGTGACAATATTTCTGTTTTCCTGTATTGGGCTTTTTTTTTTTCCAGTATATATATATATTTGTGTGTGTGTAATTACAGTGGTTCCGGGAACTGTACAATAGTAGTTATGTAATATGTGAAGCCGATCTTTTCTGTTTTCGTTCCGGAAGTGACGTCAATGATTCAACCTTTCCAGGCTTATACAATGCATAAAATTGCGAACCTCAAACTCGCATGAAGTTTTCCATGTGACTCCAGTTGTCAAAGAACAAAACATAACAGGATTTTAAATTCCGGAAAGTTTAGAATTTGTTCCACGATCCATAAGCATGTTATAAAACAATTATATAGAAATCTGATTCGTTGAACAGACTAGAGCTGAAATCGCTTCCGTCATTATATCGTCGCCGCGGGAATTATTATGCATGTCCTTCCCGTTTTACTTTGTAAATCGATCATAAAATAACGAAAGCTTTCAAAGTAAAATCTTTGGATGGATCCGGGTGTACGAGCAAAGATGTTATCCAAAATGAGCAGAGGGAAACTAATTTAAAGATGTTTTGTTGTTGTGTCAGGTTTAATAAAAACCAAAAACGGTTATAGTCAACGAATTATAAATTCTTTACCATTCCTGCAATCGAAAAGAATGAAGTATAAAATGATCACACCAACTATGAAAAGCAAAATTCCGACTTCAGGAAACTTATATAATCAGTTCAATTACGTTAGTGTAAATTGGACAAAGGCAGAAATTATTTATAAACGTTAAAATTCACAATTAAATAGAAGTTGTTACATAAGAATCAAATTATTAGAGCCAGAAGGATACATTGTGACGTCCAATCACCAACAAATAGTGAGTCACTCTTCATACATCATAGACTTGATTACCATAGATAATGTTTTTTTACAGTAACAGACTACATGAGGGTAATCCACATGGTGGCAACTCCCCTTTAATAGCATAGGAAGGGATTTGAAAGGTGGGACGCGGAAGGGTAGAGGAAGGTAGCCAAGGGTTAAGTAGAGCCCCCGGGCTATAGTTAAAGATATCCCGGCATTTGCCTAAAAGTTATGCAGGACAAACCCTAGAAAACCTGCATCAGGTAGGTCGGGTAATAGGTACTTGTCCCACGCCCTTCCGATGGCGGGAGAAGAGCTTTTCCTATGGGGACGCAGCATTCCCTTCTCCGTGCCTTGATCAGTTTAGGAGGCAGCTGGCCGACTGTTCCAATAGGAATAGCGGAAAGATCTATCCGTATGCCGAAGGTCTGCGACCTCGGGACATACACCTTAGTTCAAAAATGGAGATAGGTTTATTTTTTTTTAGGGTAACAGGCTACATGAGGGTAATACACATGGTGGCAACTCCCCTTTAATAGCATAGGAAGGGATCTGAAAGGGGGATGCGGAAAGGTAGCCAAGGAAAAGGCACCCCCAAAGGTAGCCTTCATAAAGGTTCTGCCTGCGGGAGCCAACAATCACATTTCAAAAATTTAATAGTAGACGCGTGAGAATCGATGCAACAGATAGTTTTCCTAAGTAATGCAGACCATGTATATTTTCTACGACTTACGTATTTTCTGTTGCAGTTGCTGAACTTGTACGCCGCCATGTTGACCGGAGGCGCCCTCGACTCTCTATAAAAAAAACCACGTGCGTGGTGTCTATCTTGTATTTATTCCAATCTCTCTAACTATATATACCTATAAATATAAAACTGCTTTGTACAAACAGAATGAAAAACAACGTATGTTGTCCGCATGTATAATAGAAAAGATGTTAATAATAATACTCAAGATTCTAGTTGTTACCGAAACGAGCGTTGTTTTCACTTCTCCATCCCTTCCTCGGAACGTGACTTCCTACGAAAGGAAGAGAGTTTACAAACGTCTTCGTGGGCCTATTCAGTTAACCTGAACTTGAATGGCCGTCTCAGCCTACTCGACAAAGCTGTAAATGTCTCCTGTGGTTAAGATAAAACTCCGTTAGAGGAAGTTAAAACGGCAATATAAGAAAAGGTCAAACTCCCACAGTATAATATATATTCCAGAAACCTAGTTTTTGAACATTATTAGGCATAACATAATTTAGATATATTTAGTCTTTGAATTTTTTTCGTGGCGGATTTTCATCAATAATCTTATTAAACAATTTAATTTTTCAATAGTATGACGAATAATGCAATATTCATTCTTTAACCGACACAGTCGTGGTAGACTGATGTAGGAGCAAACTGATTAGCTTAAAAAACAACTTTAATGTAGATACCTAAATTTATTTTTTAGAAAATCTGTTCAGTTGCCGCTACATAAAATTTAATAATTACATTTTTAATAAATTATATATAGCAGTAACAGCTGAACATCATAAAAGGTAAACATCAGCTCTTAAATGCTGCAAAAGAGAGAAAAGACTTGCAGATATAGGAACTATTTAGACAAGAAGATTTAGCTAAGAATGGAAAAACAATTCTCAGTTACAAACATTTAGCTTCAATTTTACTCCTGTGTCTCATAAAATAAAGCAGAACTTCAATGAACCAAAAAACAGTGGCTGGAGCAACTTCTGAGCTTTAATCACCTTAGTCACCACGCCGTTGCCATTTTTGTACTGTAACCTTGTAATTTCAATGATGATTGCTCACTGCTGGATAATATCACATCTTCCACAAGTAAAGGCACCCACGTACCTTGATGTGGTGTTACATCCTACATGTTTTGAACTTTATATTTTTCCTTGTAATTTAAATTTTCCACCCGTTTGTTAAACCAAGAAAACTTTTCTGTTTTTCATGTCACATAATAACAAGTTATTCTTTGATCAAGTGGAATTTTAGCACTTCCATCAATATTTCTATAGCAATACTGTTTAATTTCCTATGCACTCACCTGTTGATCCTCCTCTTCAACATGTGTTTAATATGAATAGTGTGTCTCAAAGTAATTATAGTTAATATTATTTTCCTGGTGGGCTACCTTTATTGAGCATTTACAGAGATGTCAGGACAAGGACAGCAACAAACACAGAAATCACAATTAATTTCAGTTCAGATACATTTATTATTTTTTTTAAAACCCCACACTACAAATTACAGGTGCAATGAGACACCAGTGGTGCCACCACACAACATAATGAAACAAACTATACCACTACCGGCAGCCAGCTTGGCAAAGCACGCCTGGCTCCGTATTGCACACACGGTTACGGGGGAAAATGAAAAGCATGGCCCACATCTCCCACAAAAGGGAGACATGGTAAATAAACTCTGTACACAATAAAAACAGCTCGTAGAAATGTGAAATCACAACTTTCGCATTAAAAATACTCTCACTTTTTTAAAAACACAACAATCGGTCAAGAAAAATAGACTCATGCACAGTTTTTGGTCAACTTGGCCCCCCGAGAGGCCAGGTAAGGCAAACACGCATCACCGGCCCACTTTTAGCTGTCTGGTATGACCCTCTGCAATAAAGAACGGAGCAAGAGTGCTGTGCTGGCAATATGAAAAACACATTGCTCCCTCCTGTAAGCTTCATAACAACAGCCTGGCATTTAATTTTAGATTATTTAATGAATAGAAAAATTGTGATAATATATATTATTAAGGAAAATGTATCCAAATGTTTATATATAATGTGATACTAGGCACAACCTAAATCTCATTAATGTTGCCAAACAGAAGTAAAATCTATTACAAAAAACGGTTCGTTTCTGACAGATGCTGCATGCTGTGTTAAATTTTAAAATGTACTGATGCAGAGGACCATACCAGAACAGAGGGCACTTGCGTGGTAAGTACAACTATGTATAAATGTGTATATGTATATATATTATATGAACTCTGAAACATATGTACATGAAGCATGTGACTTTAACAACAATCATAATTCCCAAAATATATTACTATATAACAACCTTTATGTTTAAATATCCAGGACACAATTTACATTTATACGGCACACACTGATAAAATAAAATAAAACACACGCAAAGAGAGAGAGAGAATAAAAGGGGTAAAAAATACTCCTGGGAATGGATGGCGCATGCGGCCGAATACTGAGTCTCTCCAGTTTTTGTACCTTTCAAACAGTCGTCAGTCCGGTACCAGCACGCGCTATTTGGTTCACACCGCCTCTCATGTTCAGAGCCGTACCTCCTACCCCTGACGGCACTGCATGAGTGGAAGACTAGTAGTGAGCGAGCGAGCGACACGACAACTGAACGGATGAATGGATGATGGACGGTCTGCCGGTTCGTCCCTCGCCACACCTGCAACAAAATTAAACAATTACCTTTCAACCTTCAAGTAGGACAGAGTTAAAAATTCCTGGTCTAACTTTATAAGACAGCAAATAAATTAAATAAAGGAAGATTTTTTAAAATATGAATTCCGCTGTTAAATTCTCAAACAGCCTGCAAATGTGATGAAATTCAACAACAAGACTCTTTGATTTGTGCACAATTATCTTCACCATCATCATAACACTTCACTGCAGAAAATGTTTCTACATCATGTGATATATTTTTTCGTAAGGTATTTTAACAAAGCATTAGTGAAGCCTATATTAAAGATTAACATTTCAATATAATATATGGGATAATGTAACCTATCTAGAGACTAAACTTACCTCTGACGGCATCCTATTTCTGGGACGTCCTGGCAGCAAGTGCCTGTAACAATGACAAAAGATATTCTCATTAGATATAATGAACTGTTATTATCTCAGCATTCTGATTATGGAGCTTGACTGAAATAGGGCATCATTAATATTACTAAAGATTAGATCATAGAAACTGTGCTTGAACACTAAACCTCTACAATATTAGTAAACTACTTTCAATAAATAACTAAATTGAACTGAAATTTGTTAAAAGATTCAAACTATTTAATTATGAAAACAAAAGAGATAATAACTGCAGACTTCAATATAGCACAAAGAAAACCATCTCAAAGTCAAACTTTTTTACCAAGGGATATCCATATAAATGTGAGAAGAACTAATTAATAACCTTCAACTAGAATGTGTCACTAGAGAGACTTGGGAAATAGTTTGATAAAAGAAACGGCAACTGGTTAAAACACATACTGAAGCAAAACGTGCAGCCGGCGTGGTTCCTCGGGCGAGGAGTGCCTGGAGCTTGTGCAGCTGGCTCAGCAAAGTCGTGTTGCTCTCCTCTAGGTTCTCAATTTTCTTTTTGTAGTCTGTATTCTCGCCTGAGAGGAGCTCCACTTTCCTTTCCAGGGCATCCATGTATTCCTTTTTCTTCCTCCGACTCTCCTGTGCCGAAATCTATAAATGAAAAAACAACCGCATAGGTGGAATTATTTACTGAAAAAGTTCAAAAGTCAAGGGACTATCTGACACATTGACATCCAGAAAGTCAATGACAACTGATAATATGTAAATAATCTCCTTCAATCATTGAACCAAAAATGTCAAAGTAGATGCTGTAAATGAAGGTACTAAATGGTTTTACAGGATTGAATATTGAAAAAGTTCATATTGTCTGATTCAATCCCCAAGGTTATACTTTCACAAAATGATTGAAATTTAATCAGTAATTAATGACAAGTGAATACAAATACCTCAATCGAAACAAATTGGGTTATCAAAGTACGCCTTGGACAGAGCATTTTTGTCAAATCCATGCAAGTAGTTGTTAACTTCACACAGAGAAACAATCTTGGTACCTTATTTTTTATCTTCCTGCGGATTTTCTTGAGCGACTTCTCCTCAGCCTTGGTGAGAGGTAATCTGGTGGGGATGGGGTATCCTTCAGCCAGCAAAGTGCGCTTCTCCTCCTCCGTCAACATCAAAGTGCCGGTTGACCCCTTCTGCAAAACAGGCACCGATTGAGAGAAGGGCAAAGTAAATCATTGTCAATTGGTAATAGGCATGATGAAGTTTATGTACAGTTTTCACACCGCGACGGACTATGGGTCGAGTCACTTACCGGCTGGCTGCTGATGAGCGGCGTCTGGATAGGCTGCCTGTTGGCCGCCGCCAAGAAGAGCCTGGGTGCCTGCTGCTGCTGAGGGTGACGCGGGGACACGGGATCGTGGTCAGGCGACAAATTGCCCTCGCTGTCGCTGGACGTTGAAGAGGGCGGCGTGGGCGGCAGCGGGAAGCCGGACGAAGGCTCGATCTTGATGCTGAGCTTTGGCACAACCACTTTCTGCGGGGCGAAGAGGGACCCTCTGGCCGCCGACACCAGAATCGTGGTCGGAGCCTTCAGCACGCTCTGTTGCACCGGATTCTGCAAACCCAGCCAGTCAACCGGAAACCGTCATCTACAGCCCATATGTGTAAGATTCGAGGGAACACGTTGGCACTTTTCTCGCCTGCACGCGTCACCTAATTCGCTAGGAAGAAACCTTACAGAGTCGGCTTGGACTTGGAAAAAGTGTGTCACTGATTCCCGGGAGGTTCTCAGATTCCCTAGTCACAAGCTCGTACGATTTGCCACCCTGTCCACGGGAGTCTATTTTACATTAAAGTGTAATTTCAACAGGAACGGGGTGGAATCTTACATATCATGTGAATTATCGGATTTGGGCTAATTCAAATGGCAACTAATATTATTTATCCGATACTACATAAAATAGGTCTTTTGGTTGGAGAATAATTGGGTGGCTTGTGTGCGTGAACGGAGATAAGAATTAATTAAAACAAAAATTCATTATAAAACAATGTTTAGTGCACAATTTTGGGACTTTGTAAGGTAATACATAATTTTGTACGTATATATTTAGGTTACAACTGTCATATGTCGCTAAATTTATGTATTCTCTTCTAATTTAGCATTTGCAAATATATGTGCATACATGAAAAACGAAAGTATTATAATGAATTATTGTTTAAATTAATTAACACACATTT
Source organism: Zhengitettix transpicula (assembly GCA_037074705.1). NCBI lineage: Eukaryota > Metazoa > Arthropoda > Insecta > Orthoptera > Tetrigidae > Zhengitettix > Zhengitettix transpicula. Next base: position 75,244,063 of record CM073593.1, read on the forward strand.
TTTGACATATTGGCGGTTTTGTTTATTTATTAAATGATAATTGTCAGATAATATTAAATAGTAAATTTCAGACGTCGTAATTGAGACTAAACGTTGGTACTGCATGTATTCTATTACCTGCAGTAATACATAGAATTATGAAAAGTGAAATAAGGAAGAAAAAAACTAGGACTAGAAGTCGAACGCAAATAGAATAGCCTAATAAATTCAGTTTACTGCAGAGATTCAAGACACGCCGAGGATTCGCTGACGAGCTTACTTGGCTGAGATACAAGACAGAGGGAGAGGTGGGGGGAGGTGATCGATTCCCCCCCCCCCTCTCGCTTGAGGGTGGATGAACGACAACTTTCCTTTCACCTCGAGATCCACACAGTGAGATTGCGATGTGCGGTTTATCGGCACTTTAATTCTTCTCTTTCTCTTCTTCTTTTCGAGGCCGCGTGACCGGTTTGATGGGTCGTTCAAAAACGAGTCCTGTCCCAAGACTATCTCTCGCCACTGTTTATTTTACATGGCTAGCAAATGCAGAAAGAGATGCTGACATTGCATTTAATTGACAAGGTGAAATAGCACCCTAAACTAAATTGTATTACAAATGGCAAAACGGAAGAGCCACCTTCCATAAGCAAAAACCAAGATTAAATTGTTGGATAATTTTAGAACCTTAATGTCATTTTTGCCTGTCCTTTTATTATCTCAGCATTATTTTTTTAACAAGGTCGCAGTTTATATTTTGTTGCACAAGAAATACTTCCAGAATGACAAGGCGCAATTTTCGTCCTGTATGGGGTTTTCACTTAATCACAAGTAATCAAATAAATAAACGTTATTTTATAAAAGTTCCTCCATTCTCTCATATCTTCTTACATACTGACTTACATTAATTCAAATGAGACCGAGATTTTTTTTGGACAAATATCTGCAGAAACTTTGACATATTTTAATTCATATGTACCGTCAGTTTTACGTCACTATTTACAATTAATCAAATAACCTAGCCGTTGTTTAGGAATGTTCCTCCGTTTATTATGTATAATCTGTACGATATTATAGTACAGGAGCCACTACCACTCACCCTGGGTTCCCGCTTGACGAAGGTCGGCGAGGGCGAGGGCGGAGGCGGCGATGGCGACAAGGGGCGGCACGACTCTGGGGAGGCGGGCTCGCTGAGTGGCTCGTCCTTGACCGTGACGGGCGACTCAGAGTCCCTGGACGCGCGCCGTCGGGACGCCAGCGCAGGGAAGACGTCCTCCTCCATCGCTGCAACAGAGAGAGGGAGAGCTGCGCGTGCGACCTGACCTGGACCCTGAGGAGCAGCACAGATACGGCGAGGACGGCCTTGACCGTGAGCGGGCTTCGGAGGACACAAGAGGCGGAGCAGCTGCTGCGAGAGGAGGTGGTAATTGGGGAGCGGCTTCCGGGGTCGTCGTCCGCAATCGCCGTAGCCATAGCCACCGTCGCTGTCGGACTAGCTGGAGATATCGTCTTCCGGCGGATACGGGGAGCTGGAGAGGATGCAGCACACAGACACGCGCTGCTGGTACAAGATTTATCAGAGGCGCCGCTACTCAACATTTCCCAGAATCTGCTCAGAAAACTCTACTTGACGACTTCGTGTCCGTGTTCTTCTTCCGGCTTAATATCTTCAACGTCACCAACTCCTACTCAAACTGGATAGTCGCATTTAAGAATCCGGGAAGTATTGGGCGAGTAATGCAGCCACCTAATTTTAGAAACATAAGGGAGATTCTAGCGTCCTGTTGACGTCAGATAACGTCTGCAACTCGGAGCACGAGTATAAAATTTCTTCCTGTTAGAGGCAGAGATGTAGCCGTAGGAGGAGAGATGGTATCCCTAATAACTTGCTGACAAAATAATGTTTATATTTACTAGTATTATTGGTTCAAAGCGTTATTGCTTCTTGATATGGAAACCCTTCTCATTTAGTACTGTAGCTGCAGTTTACTTCTTGTATTCGAAACCAATATGCAATGCGCAAATATTTGTCAGTCATATACAAAAATGGCCGCGACAGCAACAAAACAACGCAACGCCAAGCTAAAACAGCTACAACTCTGGGAAACGCGTACAATGCAATCCTTATTACTCAGGCAGTTGTGAGACTGATTGCAGAGACCTGGCAACTCTGCACCACGGTTGCAAGCAGGAAATGTGACTATTTTCTCGAACAATTTCGGGTAGCGGCACCTCGTACAGATTCTTCCGTTCACTACAAGGTCGAGAGAGAGAGAGAGAAAGACATTTGCAAGAGAGCTGATGACGTTATGGTGAGGAAAGGAGAGGAAGGGAGGGGGGAGAAAAACAGCTGCAGCAGCAAAAGGAGGTGGAACGTAAGACAATGGCGCCGCAATTAGTAGAAAGCGTAAATACATCTGAAGAACTAGAAGAAAAACGCGAATGCACGCACGCGAACTTGGAACACCATTTAGCCACGTTATCGATGGTCTGGGACCACCAGCTTCTCCGAGACAGAAGATTTACAAGTATTTGAAGTTTTCCGACCACGGTACACCATGAGATTACATTAGTAATAATTATTTCATACCCAGTGAATTCTATTGCCTCCGAAGTCGGGAAAGAATCGAGCTCAGGGCATATGAAGAAAATTCAAAAGGGTTATGGAATTCAGTCTAAGGATTTAAAGAGCTCCAGGGTTATTTATTCTTTTTGGAAATAGTCTTCTTACCTTCGTAAACACAGAAGTTGAACAGGGAGGGGATAACCATCTCTAGTTCTGCAAGAAGGTTCCAAAAAAATAGATCAATGAGCGATGCGACTGACGTACTGGGCCAATCGTCGCCATCTCCCCCCCCCCCCAAAGGTCTTCGGGTGACATCACGAGGGCGTAAATATGGTGCAGCAGATAGCGTAGGAAGGAATAGTTTGCTTACCGTCGATGGCTTCCAGTCCGAGGGGGCTGTCAGGGGCGGCGCTGTACGAGTGTTCCGTCTTGATGGGGGCGGCGCCGAGAGCGGCGTCGGTCATGAGGCGGTCGTGCAGCACGTAGGAGCGAGAGTCGAGCAGCGTGGCCGACCACTCGGGCTCGGGCTCCCGGAACACGTCCGCCATCTTCTGCGACAAGACAACGCCGCATAAACATCGAACACGGCTTTCCCCAGCGGCAAAGACGGCTGTTTCCGTCACGAGTCTTGCGCAAACGTCAGCGCTGCTGACCGGCAAAATTCCCGCTCGCAGCCCCAATACAGCGGAGGACGAGTTGAAAAGACAAGTCACGCAACGACTTGAATAAGGCGACGCGGACGCCGGATGTCTGCCTGCACCAACCAATTTCCTTCGGCGTTCTCGACTTTGCCCCAGCAGAGCGGAATCCCACGGATACTTATTCATTATTATTTCCATATTGAACAGAATATTACGAAGGTCTGGATAGAGGTATATTTTCCGACAGCGTAATATTTCTTGAACAGTGAAAATGATTAGCGGAATTTTATTGCGGATGGTCTTAAAATGTAAATCATCTGCGCTTGTTTCAACTTACTGGATGAAAATGGATAGTTTTAAAACGTTCACCCAATGAATTATAGATCGTCTATCGGGAATTCGTATTTCTTTTTAAAATATTAATCGTTAGCTCGCCATCTATACCTAAATTTCGAGATCCGAAGGAAAGTAAGGTGCAGTCGCAGCTCCTCGAGATCTCTCGTGAAGGACGAGGATACCAACAGAGACCTGCTAAATCCAGTCTGACCTACGCGAGTCATGGTAGCCACGGTGTGTTTGTCAACAAACGGATTTAACATTGGGAAAGCAGGTCACCAACCCAGCCTGCTTTCCTAGGGACGCTTCATCGACGTTCCCGCCTGGCTCAGACGTCATGTGAAACGTTTTCCCTCTCACACCTCCGGAGAGACGTCCGGATAGAATCTTCCCATTACCGTGCAGTGCAGAAGAGTGGAAGTGGCATCGAATCGCGTTATTCAGAGGAGCGCCCGCGGAAAGGAGCAGCGAGCTTCCATAAGGCTTGCGAAAACAATCAACCCTTTGGAATATTTTGTTGTCTCACGTTTCTCCTACCCCGGCCTTCGAAATCTGTTTGAGCGTTTCTTACTTTTTTTTACGACCGGTCCCGTTTTTATTTGCGCCTTTATCTCGCACTAAAACACAACTATCGCGTGGAAACGGCATTAAGATAAGCGGCGGCGGACCGCGAGATAACGGTAGAGGCCTGCCTTCGAGTCCCCGCAGCCGCCACAAACGGAATGGAGCCCCCGCGATGGACAACGCAGGTTCATCCACAAAATTCCGACGTTGGGTCCGACGTGACCGGAAACGATGTAAGGTTAAGGGGAAAAGTGGTGACGAAACGGACCAAGAGGAAAACGACTTGTTATAGAAACAATATCACTGTTGTTGCTTTATCATTTTGAAGTCTACTAGAACGGAAAGTCCGCGGCTGGTAATAAACGACAATCATCTGCGGATAAACGGATGTAAACTCCAATAAAATGTCTTAAACGTGTCTCAAATTGAACGAGCGCTTGTCCACTGGAAACGGATTTACTTTAACTTCCAAACCATCATTTCGGTTTGACACCGATGATTTCCGTTCTCCCTCTCCTTCCAACCCGACGAGTCCCGACCGTAATAATTTTCACGACACCATAGGCCATATTTATTTGGCTCACTTCGCACCATTTCGTATGTTTCTGTCCTACTGCAGTTCTAGTAAGGAAAAACAGTAAGGCACTGCCACGCGGTTCGACGCCAAGCAACGATCGCCGCTATTTACACTGTTGTCCTAAGCTACCTAGAAAAAAATCACACCAGGACGTGTCTCTGGATCCGTGGGAGGAAAAAGATGTCCGAAGACGTCACAGACAGAGGGGAACATTGAAAGGTCGGCATTACTCGTCGCCGTTTACCGTGGAGATGGTGCGGGGGCGTAGGAGAAGGGAAAGGGAACGGACCTCATTTCTTATGGCTGCGGAGAAAGAATCGGCAACGTCTGACCAGGACGGTACCGCTAGCCGCCTAGGAAAAATTTTCCCCAACAAAAACCCAAAACGAAGAAGAGCGCTGGCCAGGAGAGAGGAATGTGTAAGGTCCCTCACCTCTAAGAGTTCCGTTAGGTGCGTCGCGCGTGTTGGAGCAGGCGAGCAGGCACAGCTGCGGTTCTGTGGACGCAGGTGTTCGCACACTTGCCAATCTGCGGTGCTTTCTCCTGCCCGCATCCCTACGGTACCGTAGCGTGCTATACTGTACCGGCGACGCCATGCCATGCGGGGAGGTCGGCGACCTTGCCGTCCCCGGGGCTTGGGCATCGGCGTCGCTCGCATTATTATCTGTGGCCGGCAGGCAGATAAGGGACAGGTAGAGTGGAGCGTCCCACTTGTCTTACGCAAGGCTCTTGATGGGCTTCGCGACCCACCACGCTAATGCTATTTAGGCTCTCTCCCCCTCCACCCCGTTATGCGTTCACCGGCGCCGCGACGCCGCCCTGAGGGTACGTAGCCGCGGGTGTGTGCGCGGTGGAGATGAACCGTGCCACCACGTGAGGGCGGACAGGCAGCCATATGGAGCGCTTACTCACCGGCTCCAGGTCCGAGTCCCAGATGTCGTGCAGGTCGTGGATTCCCACCTCGTACAGGGACTTTTCCACCTCGAAGCTGTCCATCGCTGGCTGGCTGCTACGGTTGTCGCACCATCTATCTATATATCTCTCCACAATTACCGCACGCGGAAGCACGCGCACTTGATCACGCACCAGTCTCCACACGCCACGACTGACACCTGTGGACTGCCGTCGCGCGGTGCCGCCGCCAGGGGCGCGCGCGTCGCCGTAGTAAGAAGCCCAAGGATATTTATCACCACAGACGCTTCACACTTATACAAAGCACTCCAGCTCGGCACTCTGCAAAACAATATTTTTTATTGTAGATTCACATCACAAGTGGAAGATTAAATACTTGTCAAGAAATGTCCCAGTAGCCAAAACCTGTATTTATATTATACAAAAGGAGTTTTTTTTCTAAAAAAAGAAAAATTTCGTATCAGCTAATGAACGTAACTCTGAAAAAACTTATTCAAATTCTATTATGAAGACTCCTAATCCCACTTTGTAGAAATTTTATTTTCTACAATTTTTTTTATAATCCATAACTGGGAGAACTTTTCTCTAAAACTGTGTCTTTAAGAGCCCAATCAAACCCTTTTGTGAATTTCATTAGTAACAATATGCTTTTGTAAATTTTAGAATATAGTTTCCAATAAACATGTGTCAACACAATGTACACAGCTTTGACATTTTTTTTATATTGTCTAAATTACCTGGTCATAAGACATGAACAGAAAAGTAATAACATGCCCAACACACAAAATAATCCAAATCCATGCAGGGAGAAATAGCAGTAGAATTAGGTACACACTTCCTGTTTTTCAAGAAGACCCAATAATAAAAACAAGGTAACTTCATACAGTTTGATAATTTATTATGATAGGAGATGCAATAAAGTTGTTTCCTGGATTTGGTGAAATTTGATATTTTCAGGTATGGTCTCAGCCCCTTCTACAGCATTTATCAAATATCAACAACACCCATCTATCTGTATGGTAGGTTTCATTGGGGGGGGGGGGGTTCATAGGAAATTAAAGAATGATTATGAAATCTAGAAAAATTATGAAGGTTGGTAGTTTCTAGAGCACTGGACAATACAATATACTGGCATATAGTTCTTAAAGATTGAACACATTGCTCTGAAGGTGAATTCAGCTTTGGGTTCTTTACTTGGTCTCTTGCTTTAGCCCCACATCCTTTTTTTCTGCCATAATTCTCACTTTTCAAAAGTTTCAAACACCATTCTTTTCAATTCTCTAAGAAAATATTCAGTCACTTCACATTTTTCACAGAAGCATTTCCTCAATAAATAATGAAGCTAAATAAGTTCCAGTAGGTTCTAGTTTTGCAAAACAAACAAACAAAAAAAAAGAGGGGGGTCGGATGAAATTCTATTAAAAGAAAATAGAGGAATCTTTTATGAAAAATTAACTTCTTTCTAGTAATGAGTGTAGTGGGAGTGAATATGACAAATTAGTACAGAAACTTAAAGAAAAAATCAAATTATTAGTTTGCTACCTGAATGATTCAGCAAAGTGATCTTTTCTTCCTTTCAACAGCTGACATTATTGTTTTAAAAACAACTATATTATTGTAACAAAATAGTTACCAAATATTGTCAAACCATTTTACTTGTTTAAATAACCAAATGTTGTTTTTAAAAAAGTTTATTAATTTAAATCATTAAATTCAAGTACATGTCTCTATTCAGTTGATTACTAATCTTCTTTTCCCAGGTTTTACCTGTGTGTTTTAACACCAAGGCTTCTGTGTCAATGTGCATTGCACTGTGTATATTTGTTTGTTACCTTAATTTAAAAATACTTCTGATTAAAACACAATTTCAATTTTTTTATTCAATCCTTTATGATATATACCCGTTTGCAACTCTGAAATTTTGAAGTAATTGCAATATTTGAAAGCCTGTAAAAACCTAAAGGATTTTTTAAAAGATGTCAAATTTTTTTAAGTCTTGATCTCTATTATATTTTTAGGGGAAGGTACATTAAAGTTGTGTTGTAATCACTTCTTTGTAAAAAAAAAATTGCAAAAGTCTTCATTGTTTCTAACTAAAAAAAATTTTCTAGTTAGGTTTTAGGTTATTTCCTCACAATGAACATGATTTACAGATGGTTTAATTGAGAATAAGGTGGTTTTAATTCCAAGTTAATATATCAATAAACAAAAAAGTTTTTTAACTTACGGCTAACCTCTGAAAACTTAAAATGGCCTACCCTCATAAACAAAATTCCCTCTATAATTGATAATAAAATTGTAAAAAAAAAATCATACTTCCAAATGCATACAAACAGAAAATGAACAATCAAAAATAGTCAGAGCAACAAATTATTTTTTTATTAGTTGTTTTCATATGGATTGACCAATACATCACAAGTTAAACCTCAAATTGTTAATGAAAAAAGAAAGAGTGTAGAAAATTTAAAAATTTTAGTTCATCATTTAAATGTAGTTGCTCTAACAGTTCCACTCCCAGTTTCAATTCAAATTATTCTATTCTTTGTTATTAACCAACATTAACTAAAAAATATCCCAGTTCATTTTCACAGTTTGAGATTAAAAAGTAAAATGATATGAGCCTTTAAACCCCAGGACTCATTAGACCAATCCAAAAAAGAGGAAAATTTTTAATATTTTGCGATCAGAAGGATAAAGAAGTACAAAAATGATCTAATGAAAGAAAACAAAATAACTCTTTATGTCATAATTTTGATGGAAAAGTATATATAATGTTCATTTTTATGAGTTGATACCTCTTCCCAATCCAGCAGGGATACCTTTCTAATTCTCTGCCAAAATGCTGTCGGTATGAACAAGCCCTTCCAGGACTAAGTCAGCCTCATCCCGGAGAGCATCAGCTTTCTGAATCAACAGCAGCTGAACCATAAATAATGTGAAAAAAATTAAATTACAGGTCTCTTTGTGCACAAAAATTTAAATTTGTAACAAAAATCTGAATGGATTATCTTAAACTGAGACATGCATTATTTTTCCAACAAAGAACATTCAGGTTACAAGATTAATTTAGTGTCATAGCTTGCTAGATAAACCAACTAACAAATTTGTGATGGAATTCAAACTTCACAATATTTTCCAGGGTTTGGAGAAATCTTATAGACTATGGTGACATTCTAAGCCTATTTTATTGTTATCTAGCAACAAAAGTAAGTTTACCTCAGGCTGTCAAATTGTAGAAATATAGAAAATAAGATAGACTACCATTAAATGACTTATTTCAACTAATTGTATCCAATTACATGGAATGTTTTAAATCTTATCAACAACTTCTATACAAACTCTACATGTGTTCATTTTAAAAACACATCATGCATGAAAATATGTTATTACTAGTTCAATTAGTATAAGTGGTACACTACATTTAACCACGTTTGTTAAGATTGGATCTGGGATAATAATAATAATAATAATAGACTGGTATTACCCTAAAATATATTTGTTGGTAGGAAATAATTGATAAGCTCTCAACTGTATTGATGTACTGTTAATAGTTGGAAGAATCCTTTCACACTGACCTTGGCAGCTGCCACTATCTGGTTTGCAGTTTTTTTGGACATGTGGTCAATAAGTCTCACCACCTGGCCAGGATCAGCATTGGCAACATCTGTAAGAGTCTTGAAGCCAGCATTATACAACTGCTTTGCTCGACTCTGCAACAAAAATTTCTGGTATCAACACTTGAGCACACATTAATACTAGAAAATGTCAAGACTGGCAATGTCCAATAATGTGTTTAAACAACAGGAAATTCACTTTACGTTAAAACTTTGTATCAATTCTTATCCAAATGCTGTAATGTAACTTCTATTCTGTAGCAGCATACAAACATTTTATGCAGGCCGAATGTGAATGGGCAGTGTTCTGTAAACGTTTATATGGAGAAAATGTTCAAAGGGTGGCATAAGTCTCAAGATACTTGAATTGGCAAAATTGATATATTTGTGAAACTCTGAGTACACCCAACAAATATTTCTAGTATATATTTTTTCGAGGAAGCAGAGTTTATAAGAAACTGGGCAAATAATGTTCTGCTTCACTTACTAAAAAATTGCAGAAAAATTGTAGAGCCTACAGACACAACTGCACAAGTCAGTTTTCGCATCTCAAAAGCTTTCGAGATAACCAAATGGAGAAAAAAGAAGTTATAATATAAATACCACACAACATTTCTAGAAGCCTAGTTCCTTTCATCAGGGTGCAGAAAAAAAACTTAAGAGACTAAGAGTTTGAGTTTTGTCAACTGACTCGTGCAGTTGTCTCTCTAGGCTCTTACATTTTTTCTGCACCTGAAGAAAGAAGCTAGGCATCCAGAAACATTGTGTGGTATTTATCTTATCACTTCTTTCATCTGTATTTGACTATCTTTCTTCTTATTACAAAGTAGGTGGTATAAATACAAGACACAGCATGCAAAGACATTTTATTCCACACATGAAAACAAAACAGACAAGATACAATAAAATATACCAATTAGAGATAAATGAAAGAGGTATGTTTCTCTCAATCCATCCTGACACTCATACGAGAGCCAAGTTAAAATAGAAGTGGAGAGATTCTGTATGCTATGTGTGCCCGCTTAAGCAGGGGATCATTTGCTCCACCGTTCTGATGGGGCACAATGTGTAGTAAAGTTGTGAATGTAAGGTCTTCAAGACCACCAGTACAAAGTCTCAACATCTTGGTGGTACAACTAAAACCAATTTATGTTGGTACCTCGGTATTGAGCCGCAAACTATATGCGCCACAGAACTTACCTTGGTACCTTTGGATTTTAACAAATTTATTTGGTGTAGATTAGGTACACTTTTTCATTTGACTGACTGGGAGAACTGGAAGGTAAAATTCAAGGTGAAAGAAGAATAGGATTTTGAGTGAAACAAAGAAGTACAACACAAAAAGAAAACACAATTAAAATTAATAAAAACAGCATAATACATACTGATCTAAACAAATTTAATTTAATTGAGTAAAGGAAAAGTTCAGTAACTCTTGATAATGGTCACACTTTTTCAATTCTACAACAATATTCATAGTTTGTAGCTTGAGCAAATCTTAAAGTAATATTTTTAAAAAATCTTTAGCTATCTCACATCACTGCTGTTATTGGAAATGGTGTATAATTATGCGACAAAATATTTCAACTACACATTACACATCATGTCATATCAGCCTGATAATAACAATCAAAATATTATGACTGCAACCTTGGGAAACATGTGAGAATACACACTCTTTTAACAGCTGGCAGCTCCATCAGAGGGACAAGTTCCGCAGAGCAGCAGTGGGACAGTTGCTCCGAAAAGTTGGACAAAAGTTGCCTGAATGCCCAAAACTCTGGTAGTTCCTAAACAATTCAAGTTGCCCATTTTAGTCTTGCCCTAACATATATTTTGTGAAATGTATAACAACTCACCTCACAGAATCGTGTGATACAGGATGCAAAGGTTGAAGAGTTGACCATGAGGTTCTGCACAAAGCCCCTGGTCAGGCGATATTTGTCAGAGACATGCCACACTGACTTCTGGTACCAGAGGTCATTTAAGATAAGTGTCAGGTAGAATCTGTTCAGAACAGTCCTCTCAACAGACTGTGACAGAAAAAAGATAATCGGTTGAGACTGTAGTTACCAGATATATGAAAGCCTTCATAATCTACATACCCTGACTTTCTGGCCCTTCATTAGTGCAACAAGGCAACCTTCCGTCACGTTAAGAACCTTTGCTGTCTGCTTGTCCCTCCTGTCTAGATTACTAAACTGCAACGTGAGTGAGAAAGATTAGGTACATAAACATAACGGAAAGAAAGTTGTAAAAAGTATTCATACTCACAACAGAAAAGTACACATCTGGTTGAAGCGATACCTGGTCCACAAGATCATACGGTGTCACCAAGTATAGTAAGTGTAAGTTGGTCAATAACACAAGGCTAGCCTGTGCCTCAACCAAGTCTCGACGTAAACGTTCAACCATGTGCAGTGGAACTGGACCTGTAATTTCATTACCACATTATGCAATAAGGATAATAGTAGCATGATGGCAACTCATTTACAGAAACTTTTGTGTGGATACTCTAACAGGTCCCAGAAAACCTCCATTTCTGCCAGGAGTAATTCTTCCAAACATTGTTACATCGCATAAAATATTATAACCAAATTTAATGATCAAAAACAAATTGGACAGATGATGTCAAAAGAAAGGTTTCATAAAAAAAAGTATATTGAAGAACATTTAAATTTAGTTCACAAATACTTTTGACTTTCATATATAAAAATAATGCACCCAACCAATGTCAAAATTACAAGTTTTCCTTCAACAGCAAGTAAATTAAAATTTATGTGAACCAATTGAAACAAGAAATGAAACGTTCATATTTTTAAGACAGGGTAGGCAACTTACCTTAAATCAACAGTTGGTCCAGTAAGGCTGTGCAGAAATAAAAAGACAAATTTTCATCAGAGTATTAGGTCTGAACCAACTATTGAAGCTAAGCCGGCTACATTGTCTCTTTCCAAACCATATATGTATATAATTTCGATATTGGTATGGAAAGGAAAGAGAGATAGCTTGTGGCTTACCTGAAAGTGAAGTGTGGCGTAGCAACCTGAAATCAATAGTTGGTCCAATCAGGCTGAGGAGTGATATTGTCCAGCCATCACATAGTTCAGACCTTCTCTTCTGACAAATGGTACTCAGGCCCTCAAAAATTTGTAGTATTCACTCACCACTGCCAGACTGGACCAAATGTGTTACTTAATTTGACTTTTATCACAATTTCCTTATGTGTTACATATATGATAATAAACACACACATTCATACCTTTCATGGCAGCTTTCCCAAGCCTGCTGACCTCAAGGGGAGTATTTGAAAAAACAGTCAACTTCCTCTTTTTGCTACTGGGTGAAGAGAGATTGGGTGCACCTCCTGTGGTGGACATCAGAACAGACACATCTCGCATCTCAGTCTTGCCAATACGCAGGGCACCGAGCTTGGTCAGATCAATCACAGTACAGTCCACTAATGCCCCAACATCCACGCCAAGCCTGGATGCCTGTACAGAGAGCAGTGTGTTGTCCATCAACTTCTTCAGCTGGGCCCGACTGTTGGCTATCCCCAGCCCAACAGAACTGATAACAAGAGACCGCATACCGACGCCGTCCAGTTGGTGCAGGCTGCTTGTGGCATTGTCCATAGGTGCTTTGAGGAGATCTGTCACCTGGCCTCAAAAAGATTCCCAATGTGAACACACTGGCCCCTCCAAGTTCTCTTCAAATGGGAGCCGATTTGACCTTAAATCTTTTCCTTGTGCAATTGTATCAAATTCAAAGGACATTGTCTTGTATTACGGTGCACACAGCTGCAGTAAGGGTTTGTCATCATTCTTTATTAATTAAGTTGTAACATTTGTCAAATTGTCTGCTCTCATTCACTGACAGTCATAACAGCTCCCATTTGAAAACCATTTTAGTTGTGAAACTTACAGTAAAAAGCATATATGGTTGACAAAATGTATTTAGATATTTCTTTGCACACAACAAATATCAATGAAATAGTGTCATTACAACTACTACTAATATTTTAACTGTAGTCATAAGAGAAATTGTGGCATCTTTATCAGAAATAGATTTAATTCAACATATTGAGGTCTTGAGGATTAGGAAAGTGGTTGAACATGAACTCTTGGCAGGTACTCAATTCAGTCTAACCTCATAGCCTCGTAGCAGTTTTCATTTCTCATTCAAAAAAATGGGCTGGTATCCTGTAAGATAATTGGGATTCTTTCCTATGTTCAATATTGATTTAAGCTTTTATTCCATCTCCCCAAAAACCTTTTCATTGTTGTAAAAAGCCAAATCAACTAATTATAGAATCTATCAGACCCCTATCTCACCTTCCGGACCTCATTGGGCTTGCATATGAGGAAGCTCTCACCAACTTCTCCAAATCCTGCACGACCAGCACGGCCAACCATCTGTTTGTACCGGCTGAGGTTAATGAAGGAACTCCCAACATATGGAGAGCGTAGTATAACCCGCCGTGCAGGTAGGTTCACACCAGCAGCCAGGGTTGAGGTGCAGCACAAGACACAGAGCGTACCAGTACTGAAAGCTTCTTCCAGTAGACGCCGTTCATCACCTGTCAGTCCTACATAACCAAATAATGCACAGTATAACATTAAAATGTTAATGTGTTACATACATAAATGGTTCAATAGCATTGTAATTAATAATAAGTCAATTAATATAAAATTCAAACATTTTACTTTTACAAAGTGACAAACATAGATCACATCATACAGAATTTCCACTCTCTGGTAATTTTCTGAAGAAGATGAAACATTTATGATCACATTTATCCTATCAGTCTGTCGGTCTAAAATTTTTCTCCAGCTGGCAAGAATAGAATAAGACTCAATAACACTGAATTCTACCTATCCTTAACAAGAACTACAAGATTATTAATCGCCTACCTGCGTGGTGATAGGCAACTCCAAAAGGGATTGTCTTGGCCAGTACATGGCAAATAGCACCATTTCCCTCTGAAACCATTGTACGCAGAATTGCTTCCTTGTCAGCCTTTTTGTGCTGCAAAATCTCCCTAAAACAAATTAAATTTAATTCAGAATGTATGACACAAGTGTATGGAAAGAAAAGAGAGATAGGTTGTGGCTTACCTGAAAGTGAAGTGCGGTGTCGCCATAAGCAACTGAAGGTTGTTCTTCAAATTTTCGAAGGAAATTGGATCTGAAGAACCTTCAGTTCCTTATCGACTTAACTTTCAGGTAAGCCACAACCTATCTCTCTTTCCTTTCCATACCAATATTGCAATTATATATATATTGGTATGGAAAGGATAGAGATAGGTTGTGGCTTACCTGAAAGTGAAGTGCGGTGTCGCCATGAGGAACTGAAGGTTTGCAGTCCGCAGCCGGCCGGTGCACGGAATGGTGTAACACTCCTTCCTGAAGAAGGAGGCTGAGAGCCTCCGAAAATTTGAAGAACAACATTCAGTTCCTCATGGCGACACCGCACTTTACTTTCAGATAAGCCACAACCTATCTCTCTATCCTTTCCATACCAATATTTTTGACAATGTCACATTCTCACTATTACAATATATATATATATAAATTATAACAACTAATGAAGTAATTCAGAATTCTTACAATACCTACAGCAACACATTTTTCTGTTGTGTTGTTGGTTCAAGAACAAGAGAAAAATTTAAGTCAATACGCAGGATAACATAAATTGGTTTAAAATTCAGAAAGATTTAGAAAAAATTCAAGAATCACTTACAAAATTATTTCAGGTCTCCTGTAGTACAGATGACTTGGAGTAATTGCAATAATACATCAGATAAATCCTATCCAAGAATGGCAGGCTTTACAGAATCAAAACATTGTGTGTTGGTAAATCATAAGACAAAGGAGAAAGTGTCACCAACTCACTTTGATAAGTGGTCACATATAAGAGCTGCAACATTTTCACATCCCTTCTTAGTGGCGCAGAACACTAAGCACGAATCAGAGGGCACAACCTCCCCAACCAGCACTGTGATTTGATCTGGATCTTTAGCAGAAGGCTGGCAGCAACAGTTAAAATTAAATTGCAGTTATACAGCTCTGAATTTATGAAGCTAGAAAAGCTGTGTACTCACTGCAGATCCTAATTTTCTAGCCATGGTCAGGGGTTCTTCATCAGTTGACGTGACCTTCAAAATAGCATCACCACATTTGACATACTCTTTCAGCTCAACAGGCCTGAAATTATTAGTGTATATTTCAGCCCCAAGGAATGTGGACAACTCCTCCAGGTTGCCAATGGTGGCACTCATTCCCACAATGTGCACATGAGCTGTGAAACAGGATTTTGATTATATATTTTACATTAAGTGACAATTGTAACAATTCTCAAAGGAAAACAATTTATTTAAATTGCCAGTTTTCTGCCTGTAACTCACCAGTGGCAAACTTAAGTTTTGCGAGTAATATCTCAAGGGTGGCTGCCCTAGTGCTGGTGGTCTCACCTACAAGGTGCAATTCATCAACCACCACTAGCCCAAGCTCTAAGTCACGTTTAATCTCCAGGAGACTGTTCACCAGTCCCAGTGCTTTCTCAATTGTGGCAATATAGACTGTGTTCTTCTTGCGATGTCTTGTCGGAGGGTAATGGCCTTTCCCACCAGCATATTCCTCTATCAGAAAGTTCAGCTCAACAGCAAAAGCGGACATTGAACGCACCTGCATGCAGCATAAAGTAGAATTAAATTGTAAAGTCTGTAAAACTCTATATTGATTAAAATACCCAATCTGAAGTTCCATTACAGACCTTATTCAATTTCATACTTACAACATTTAAGGAAAATGGAACAAGTTTAGACACACCAGAGACATCATACACCCTTCCCCTCCCCTCCCAGAAGACACACCCTCCCCCGCCTAAGCCTTTTTAATCAAAAAGAGGAAAATCTTTAGTTAAATACCAAATAATTGAATAATTAAATCTGAAAAAATTAAGGGATATATTCAATATGGAAAATGATATGTAATAAATGTATTTTTCTATGTGTTAAATTAATTTATGTTGCAAACTTCTGTTATGTCACAGACTGAATAGACACAGAGAATATAATGGGGTAGAGCTTGGTGGAAGACGTGCTGGCCGGCACACAGTTCAGAACTTATCTGCTGACAAAGCGGGTCAAGGCTCTTGAAAATTTGTAGTATTCACTTATCGCTACCAGACTGGACCAGCTATAGATTTCAGGTAAGTCAACTTCACTCTCTCTCTTTCCTATCTAAATATTTTATATATATATATATATATATATATATATATATATATATATATATATGTGTGTGTGTGTGTGTGTGTGTCACATGTTTGAGTTATTTTCCTCTGTAAATATCTTTGTTCCAATTGTTCAAAAAATGTTACTGATCATGTAGAAACTTTTAATATATAAAAAACATAATTACATTCCTACCATAAGATATTAGTGTAATTTTTCAATTTATACACAGAACATATTGCCAGAAATAAAAACATATCCTGTTAAGATGTGAGCAAAATGGTGTATGGAATTTTGAGTAGCAAGGGGAAACAATTTATCTAATTCAACACTTGATAATTCGGATGTACAAAAAATGACAACAGCAGTAATTCTCAAGTGTGAACCATAGAGGGATTATTACACTAAGTATATTCTACACAAAAAATATAGTTTGTTATACAATTTTTCGATTGGTTCAAATGTTGGTTACTCTACTTACTTTTTCCTGCACAATGGAAACATATGGCAGTACAAATATAGCATTCCGTTTGTGACAGAGAATCTCCTTGAGGATAAGTATCTCCGCAACAAGGGTTTTACCGCCACTGGTTGGCAGAGCATACAGAAGGTTTTTTCGTTCCTTCAATGCAGGTAAATTAAGGCATTCTTTTTGCCACTCTGGAAAGTAAAGGTTGAAATTGCAGAGAATTTGAGAATTTAATATGTACAAATAAATCCATTCACTAAGTAAAATACTTTGGGGTACAAAGCTATTGACAACAATTCAGTCATTTCATCAAGTAGCATGTCTACTTTGACACATTAACAATTTGCGGGGTAGGTATTATTTTAAGACTGTTGCAGTTGCAGCACTCAATGCTAACTGTATGTAAATGATAAATTCTGATAAGAATAGTTACCATATAATTTTTTTATGTTCTTGACAGATTTCACCAGACTCTCGACTCTAGAAGGCAGTCCAAAGAACGGACCTATGTCGAAACTGTTACATTCAACCACTCGTTCGATATTCAAAGTCTCCGAAGTTTGCGGTCTAGGAGTCACAGGCTTCTGAGCGTTGTTAATGAGAGCAAGGCGTATTTTCTCGTGCATGGGTATCTTTGGAGACGAAACCTTCGGTGGTTGGTCACATTCGACGACGTTACAAAGAAACGAATCGTCCGTCCAATTTACTACATTCTGTGTTGGGAGCGGCTGCTCGCAACTTTCTGCTTGCTTTGAATTATTTTCATATTCCTTACTTTGCAGCATCCTTAAATCTATAGCCCCCAAGACACTGTTGTCCTCTGAAAACATTGCCACTTGCGTGGAAACATCTGACACTATCCAGCCACCCGTTGCTTGTTTAATAGGGGTAATGTTATCGATAAGGGTAGGGTAGGACTTCTTTCGTTTCCTGGAGGTGGTCTTCCTCTTGAAGGGCGTCGACTCGGACCGCGGTCGAACAACAGACACTTCGAAAGAAGAGTTGAAGTCGATGGACTGCAGATCCAGACTCTCGTTGCCAATTTTAATAAGCTTACCGCATTGCTTCTTAGACATGACCTTGTTCCAGCACTGAACGGGATCGACGAATGATCCAAAATCAGAAGCGACATTTAAGTAAATGTCACCGATAACGTACCTTTTAAAAGTTTTACGCACGAGACACTATTGGATCCGATTCTTAGAGATTCTTACAATTCCGTAATCTGTGACTGATTTGAAATTGTAAACGTGTAAAACGTAACCATAAATATACGGTCAACTACGCGCATTTGTGAAAGAAACCTTAATAAAAGCCTATATTCGACTAGATTCAGCACACAAAGCCGAGTCCATTCCACTTCATTCAAAATTTGTAGCACAAAGCACTTAGAAGTGGCAGACGTAAAACCTGCCGCAGATATCACTTCGTATTCAACCTCTCGAATAAAAGAAATAGTATAAAAACATTTTTAAGTAAACAGTATTAAAACGTGTTTATTAAACATTCCAAAAACGAGATTCCCGTGCACCACAGTGATAAGTTGAATTAAATATAATAATGGTTTAAAATGAAAAATTTACGTCTGTTTTGAAAATTAAGAATAATAAAAATAACCAAATACAGACAAAAGAAGTGATGATATAAATACCACACAGCGTTTCTGCAAACCTTGTTCCTTTATTCGGGTGTTAAGAAAACTAAAAAACACAAGAACCTAGAGGGACACAAATGCACAATACAGTTGACAAAACTTGTTATTTAGTATAAAAATCGTTTATTCTATCACTCACTAATGGCTCATTCGCAAATAAAAGCAATATAATTTCCCTTTTTTTATTATTAATAAAAACATTGCTTATTCTAGTTTAGTGAACATTATTAGAAAGGGCGATAAACATTGTTAATAATGCAAATGTTTTAATTAATAATCTTTTAACGGAATATTAAGAGACAAATCGCAAGTTAAATAGGGCCTACATGAGTAAAACCAAGTTTATATTAGTTGTATCCATAATCAAGTAAATTCAATAAATCTTAAACCTGTGTAAATTGTTTGACGAAAAGTGACATTGAGATCCTTTTGGTCACGGATCTCTGAGCGCCAATTTTAAGTTATAGCCCTTCGTACGCCTAATGTTTATTAATTAAGTTCATATTAAATAGCGATTGAAATAACTGAACATGTGTACTACAGTCTGCTTTCAGATTAAATTTCTCAAACGTTTCCTGTGTCGAAATCGGTTAAGTGGAAATAAATATTCGGGATTTTCTTTCTTGAAACATGAAAGTACGAACGTTTAATTTGATGGTAGTTCCATAAATAGTTCAAATATCAAGAGTTGGGGTATGATGAATACCATATACAAACGATCTTTCTGAGTATGTCTATTTTATAAAATAATGAAAGCATCTCCAGTTCTGAATTTTTGATTTTACCACAGACTTGATATTATTTTAATTGTCTTGGATAAAGTTCCAGTAAAGATTACTTTTACTTTACCTGTTGTAAAACAATATTTGCTCTGTGATGTTTAGAATTACGCATTATAATTACATCTTTTGTCCTTCGAATATCATATATTTAATATATTCTGTATAAAGACAGTAGTCTTTGCAAATATAGAAAATGTTTTGTGAACATTCAAATGAAAATTTCTTTTCCCGAAAATTGGTAAACATAAAATGTACTACAATAAATGTCGCCCATTCTACTCACCCTCCCTCAAATAAATAGCAGTATATGGGATGCAGCTAATGTAGATTTGTATTAAATAGGAACCCAATTGTCTGGATGGACAATTAATGGTACGAAATGTTTCATTTTGTCAGCTCTCAAAACAGTTTTGTAAAGAAAGGCTCATTCTTGTATGAAGATATTGATTTATTTTTTCCACCACTTACCATTCTTAAAGATAATTCTAATCTAACTCTATGCATAATAATTAAGAAGGGACACAAACAAATTCCAACATTAAGTAAATACTTGTTCATTTAGCCTTAACTAATTAATAAATGCAGGGACTAGATATTAGACATGAATAATTTCTCACTGATGAAGTAATTCTAGCTCTCATTTAATTTCCTCATGAAAATTTGACTGGAAATTGTCCCAAAAACATAGAAATGTATTTTATGTGAAGAAGATCTCTTATGTTCCATGTTTTACAAATTTTTCATATTGTTTTGATTTTCATGGAGTTGATATTTGTTCCAGTTGTTTGGAAAAAGTTATTTTCATCAAGTGTTCCATAATAAAACGTTGCCTTCTCAGGTTTAACATAGGACTCAGACCCACAGCATGAGTTCATATGTTTCAACTTTTACATATGAATAAAGAATTTTGAGTTTAGTTATAGTTTATATAGTTTGTTGACGATGGTCGATTTAATTGAAACATACTACTGTTCATTCCCAAATTATACAATGGCATATCTGAACAATATTATCTCTGAATTAATTTTATTTATTGTTGTTTAGTGTGGAAAGAAAGTGGCAGGAGCATTGTTCGGTCAGCTGCAACGAAATTTTCCTTTTGTCAGCATGAATAGATTGAGTTAAATAGGGGCATGGAGAAGGAAATTATATGTAATGACTTTTCCTATTTCCTCAGCCAAGAAGTAAATCTAGGAGGTCTAGTTAAACTACTGAAGAGTTATTCATTTCTGTACTTTACTTTTTTGTGGTAGTTCAATTTGTATCAGACAATTATTTGATTTATTTAAGTGACAATGACTCTAGTAGGAGTGTTTGGTATATCATTCTGCTGCTCTGAGCTTTACTTTTAATCTATCATTGAAGACACTGTCCATTTGATTTCATATTATACATTCTGATTATCATATACTCAATAGTTGTGGTAGCCTACATATTAGGATTGTTTGTGGGCTATAAATAGAAGGGATTATTGATTTGTTGTTTGTAAATTATGGAGTTGTGCAGTATTCAAATTTATGTCACAAAAATATATACTAACATGTTTGTAAATGTTAATTATTTTTGACAAACATGGCCACCCTACCCCCTTCATATTCATTTAAATAGCTGTAGGAACACAAACATCCGAATTTATTCAACAAATTTTTGTGTATCTGCCTCTTTACATTGAAATTAATGTTCTTCTTCAAATAGAACTGTGGAAAGTCTGAAATTTTTTATCTTTGAACTGGATACACCTGACAAATAATTTGACGAGGTCTTTGTTTATGTCAAAGTTGACTCAAATTTACTTTAGATACTCAAGTCTAGGATTTTATTGGGCGTGTGTCACAATATAGCTTTGAATTTTTGGTATACCTAACTGATACAGTAATCACCAGACTTTCTTGTTATACAATTGTTTACACTCCTGTAAATTTGACAATTAAGTTTTTGAACTCAAGGGATATATTGATACCACTTCAGTATGGGTTTTACTTTAGAAGACCTGCCTTGGACACTAATAAGGAAAACTCATGCCAGAGACACTAACATAGAGTAGTCAATTAACTGTGTGAACTTGTTTTTATTATTCAGACCATTATAGAGTAATGACAGCTCATCTGAGAAAATCTATTGTAAATGTGACAGTGAAGTCCACAAACATACTCTTTCTGAGGCTGAAATCCCTTTTACCTTCCTGCTACAATAATCTTTATCTCCATCCATCCTGTCTATAACAGCAAAATAAATCAGTGTTTTGTTTTATGTAGTACTTTTTATTGAATAGTTGCTAGTATACATATGTACAGAGGGAATGTAGGAGGAACTGTCTTCACCTCCTGACGAGCTTGATCCAGATGGCAAGTAGTGCAACGGCGTAAGCGACGACGCAGTAGACGCCGAGCAGGGTCATATTGGCCCACACGTCGACGTCTTCTACATCGACGTCTATCAAGAACTTTGAAGGGTAGCGGTAGTGGCAGTAAAGTTCTACATCCGGGCACGAGAGCTCGTCGCGGTCAAAGCCGTAAACGGCTGTCACGGCACCCTGGAACGCCATCCGGAAGTAACTCACGTGGAACAGGAAGTCCAGGCTCCACGGTGTGAATTTGTGGAAGATGTTGAACCCGAACATGGACAACAGCGCCAATAGTACCGGACCCACGAACACTGCGATCTGGAGGAAATCAGAGTATATTGAGTCAACTGTCTGGAATTTGGAGCGACAGCGTCATTACGCGCGATTGAAATATTTCTTTAATGATTCCAGTCTCTTCTGAATTGTCACAACATTAGGAATTCTGTCTGTTGTTATGTTTTGGAGAAGTGATTATTACAAGTTATTTGTGCAAACAATAGGAGTCTTGTTTGAATGTGAAAACTTTCCGCATTGGGAGAATCTTCCTAGTTCCCCTCTTCAATTATTTCTTCCCTTTCACGGAAATGGATAACCACATAAAATCCCACGTCAATGTTTTAAATTATTGTTATTGGGAAGGAGAGTGGAGACAAGAAGCCGAGAAACAATTATCGTTTTCTGTTGAAAGGAAGGGATGAGAAACATTAATGTCCACGGATGTGGACTCGTGTCACAACTGTCTTATCTCGGACTTTCTTTAACCTCTCTCAGATAAGGAAGTTGCGTTACAAAGAATATGAAATACATAAAAGATTCACAATCTTGAGGTGTGCAGCGTAACCTGTAACTAACCTTGACGGGCGTCGTGACGCCGATGACGTATCCGCAGCCCTGAGCAACGAGCGACGCGATGATCAGCAGCGAGAAGAAGATGAAGACGCGATGTAAGTCTGTGGGCTGCCCCGTCAGCTGGTATGAGATGGCGAGGTAACACCAGTCCGACATCACCTGCATCGGGATGTCGACAGACAGCAGGGACAGGTAGTACGGCACGATCGAGTACCAGTGGTTGAAATGCTCCCTCTGAAGGATCTTCCACTCCAACGGAACTGCAAATATACAAGAAGCCACTCTCATCCCATATCACTGCTTTGTGTTGCTCCATACATCGAAGGACAGGCAGGAAATGCGCGTAACTGACCACGATTGTAAACATGGCAGAAGTGACACTGAAGATACCTGAATTTTAGACACTAACAGCTATTCTTTCTAAATTGGGACTCAGAAGGACTGTAAAAATAAAACATTGTAGGTCTATATCGGAAACGTAAACTCATTTGGCTCCCGTCAATCAAATCACTAAGTTCAAGGTAATAAGTGACCAGTAAAATAGCGAATCATCGCTAATAGACAACATAAAATTAGTTAATGAAATTACGCTGGCTTCATGATTTACCACCTGGTTTTGAAGATGATGATATGCAGTTTCATTTTTGAGTTTCGGTGGATTTTGATGCTGGAGAGGAAGAACAGGATCGGCGTTTACTGCTCCATCCACAGGAATAATCATCAAACTATGACCTGAGGGTGAACAACCGCAGAGATTAAAAAATTATATTCAGCCATGAAACACGTAAATTGAACTCTTTTTCCCCCCACACAACGACTTCCGTAGAACGTGAAAGTGATGTCACTATAATGTGAGTGTTATCACCACGTGCGAGACTTATCGCTGAGATTGTAAATTTGTTCTTTAGTTAGTTATCAGCCGAGTGAAAGTCCTCTACGGTTTCCTACACTTCGATCAAACTCTTGTCTGTTTTGAAAATTTTTTAGTAAGGGATATACTTCTGAGGTAAAATTAAGTGCAACAATTCTGTCGAATTTAATTTCCATATATGTATTATTTTGGTCGAATTTACGAATGCTTGCAAAGCCTAAATAGAACACAAAATTAGAGGTCAAAGGAAGTTCATTTCGCAACATTCGAGGAAAGAGGGAAATTTTGTTAAAAAAAAAACACTCACTTGAAAAATTAACAGGTGAAAAAAAAAACAACGGTGCCACGTGTGTTACATCACACAGATGACGTCACAAAACGTCACGCGTACGAACTCCGCTCTATTCCCGCCTTCTGAGTAGCATCGTCGTCACTCAGATCAGACGACAGTAATTAAGAAGTAAATAACTGGGCACAAATAGACAAAGAAAAATTCTTATTATAATGGAATCTTTACTTCTTGATGGATTGGAGATGGAAGCTGCACTGCATAGCGCAGTCCTTGGAGAATGAAGGAAGTGCGGTAAGTCTCGGTCATATTCTTAAAAAGGAACACAGTAGTTTAATCGTGTAGTACAGTTATTTTTATCCTTATCTTTCAGGCCAAAGTAATCGTCTAAATGCTAATGTGTGCAAGATTGAAGTGTAGTTTAACCTATACTACCTTAATCGTTTTACATTTGTCTTTGCTTGTTCGATACCTTTATTATCGTTTTATTAATTTTTTCAATAAATTCCAGAAAAGTGTTGATATTTAATACCTTTCTCTCCATTCTCATTTTTTTTCTGCATTTGCAGAGTCGTATCGGGAACTGACGATGTTTCCTGCAAGACGTCAAGACGAGTTTTATGCCAAAGTTCGCTTCCCTGGTGCGTTTTATTTTTATATTTAAATAAAAAGTGTATACATCAATATTTCCAAAAAGTTAAAAATATCATTCCCCTGAAAGCATATATAACCGAGAACCGACTAAGTTTACTAGACTATCGCTATGTCACCGACATTTTTTTCTATGAATTAATTGGGGATAAGTAGAGTCATTGTAACGTACACTGCAAGGTGACGGCCATCTTCCCCGTGTAGAGGAGGAACAGTGTAGACCCGTAGATGTACACGAAGTTGGCGAGCGTCGTTTTGGCGCCGATTCCGCAGTCGTAATACAGGTATCCGAAGAGTAATCCTATGACCATGTGGACTAACATTCTGGTCAACACTGGATTCTGCGACAGAGATAAACAAACCCCTGTGATGCAGCCGTTGAGGTTGCGCAGGCAGGAGTGGATGCAGCGTCTACTTACGTCGTGGCGCCACAGGCACAGCAAATTCCTGCGGTACAACAGGTAGAACTGGAGCCACAACGACGAGTACGGGGTGGTGCACGCCTCGCTCCAATCCCATTCGGGGAACTCCTGCTTCTCATCTGGAAATACACACGAATTCTATTACATTACCAACTTATCTATGGGCATAAGCTAGGGTAATTTTTACGTTGGTTGACTAGCGTACCTGCGGCTGGCGCGGGTCTCTTATCTACGTAGGACGCCAACTCTTCCACGTCTGCGCCGTACTCACCCACCGAAACCTCAATCACTGCAACAGAGCAGACTCGCGGATCAGCGGTGAAAAAAAGGTGAGGAGTAGGCAAGATGTGGGCGAGACTCACAGAAGTCGGCGGGGTTGTGGTAGGGCGGGCATTGCAGCCCTCTGGCGGCGAGGTGAGGTACCAACTGGTCAGGAGCGCCGTCGTAGATGCAGCGGCCTCGTGTCAGCGCGTACACGCGGTCCACCAGGGAGAACAGTCTGGCGCTGGGCTGGTGAAGGGTGCAGACGACGGTGCGGCCCTCGCGAGCCAGCAGCCCCAGCAGTTCCACGCAGCGCGACGTGGACACGCTGTCCAGCCCCGTGGTTGGCTCGTCCAGGAAGAGCACTGCGGGATCCCCTGCCAGCTCCAGCGCTATTGACAGGCGGCGTCGCTGGCCGCCGGAGAGTTTCACCGTGAGGGTGTCTTGCTGCTGCAGCAGGCCCAGCACCCCGAACACCTCCTCGGCCCGTCTCCGCGCCTCCGCCACCCCAGCGCCCCTCTTGAGGCGAGTCGCCAGTATCATGGCCTCCAGAGGCGTGACGCTGCCTCGCACGTGGTCCTCCTGCTGGATGTACGCGCACAGGCCGTGTCTGACGGCCTCCACCGCGGGGCGTCCGTTGGCCAGGACCTCGCCGGAGCTGCCGCGCCGCTTGAAGGACGCCAGCACGTCCAGCAGCGTGCTCTTGCCCGCCCCCGACGGACCCATGATGGCCGTCAGCTGCCCCGGCAAGAACTCGCCACTCACGCCATGTAGGATCTCCTTCGGTCCTGTTCAGTACAACATGAATCGTTGCTTTATCCAGACATTATCCACTGAAAATTTGCTCTATATTTTAATAGTTCTGAATGCTGCTGGTGGCTGCTGTTCTCGTTACTCGCAAGCCCGATAAATATTTCACTTAGAATCACCGCAAAGGTGTTGACCTCGTTATATTCATAACTGATGCCACGACGATAGACTAGTTTTCACAGAGTACCGCGGAACAGACACTGAAGACTTCGGATGTTCCCTGGTACCTTCACAACTCAGTTATCCACAAAGACCTTGAAATTCCCCTAATTCCTACCATAATTCATAAATCTATCAAGTCCCTAACAAATATCTCCATCAACCATCCAAATCCCACCATTGAGCTATTCTACAGTAACCCACCCCATCCTTCACAAAATCGCAGACTAAAACGTAAACTTCCAATTGACATCATCCTCCCCCTAAATCACTCTGGAATTACCTAACTCTAGCCCCTCCTACCAACTGGCACTACAAACTCCCTAAATATCCGCTCTTCCCATCTTCCCCCATAACATCCTTAACGCTTCAAACATGTAGTTTCCCCAATGACCAGATTGATTGCTAACATCATGCCGGCTTATATGTTAATATGCGGTAAACAAGTTAATCTGCTTCTCTCGTCTCTAACTTGGAATGACAAGAGTCACGTCCAAGACCACAAGTTTACATGTGAAATATTTACAAATTGTAAATACCTTGTTATTTGTTTAATTTTTACAATTGTAAATACTGTTATTATTATTATCACAAATGTAAAGTCTCCGGACTAAAAGTTAACTTTAATAAATCAAAAAAAAATTCCATTAGTCCTCGTACGATGAAATATGACACGTCAATACATAAAATTACAATATAAGAATTGAATGCTACAATTTTAAATAATTAGAAGTTGACATAAAAATACTGAAATTCGGGAACACAAATTTCCCTGTCCAACGTAAGTAAAATAATATGACTAATAATAAAAATGATAATTAGTTAACTATACTGAGGGTATAATATAATATTTACAGTTCTAATAAAAATATTAAATATGTACTAGTAAATAATTAATTATTCGAGAATGAACTATCATAAAATATAGAATTTATACATCACACAAAACATGACACACGCACACTAGGAGGAAATAAATTTTATATTAATAAAAATTTGGTTTATTTACTAACTTTTTTTTTGAAGATGTAGACTGGCTATGTATAGGGTCCACATAGTGGCAACTCCCCTCTTATAGCATAGGAAAAGGAGTGAAAGAGGGGTGCGGAAAGGTAGAGCAAGGTAGACAAGAGTTAATTAGGGCCCCCGGGCTATGGTTTAAGGATCCTACCCGGCAATTCACCTAAAAGTGATGCAGGTAAATTTATTTACTAAAATATCTCAGATCCAATTATTACAAATTAAAAATTATTCATCTGCACGGGAAGGAAAGGACTATATCACAATTTAACTTCTTATTTGCCCTACCGTACTATTCGTCTCCCGGGGAAAGCCTGCGAGAGGATTCTCTCGCAGGTAACCTGCGAGGGATTTTCTCTCGCAGGCAGAACCTTTTAGAAGAGATACGAAGGGGCTACCTTTGGGTATGCCTTTTCCTCTCCGTTTTTGAACTAAGTTGCCCAATGTGGATCACCCTCATGTAGCCTGTTGCCCTAAAAAAAAAATCTTCGTCAGTCCACAGAGAATGGAATTTTATGAAAAGATTCCTACAACTGTCAACCAAAAACTTCCCGTCTAAAATTTCAAATCCAAATACCAAATTTGGTTAGATCGTTAGAAACTCAACAATCATAATGATCTGTCTTGTCATCACCGCTTCCCAACATAATTTATTCTCTTATAACATTTCTAAATTATATTTTAAAATTGAATAAATGAAAACAGCGATTTCTTGGTTCTTTTTACAGCTTGTGCTCATTTCCAAAGCGAACAGTTTTAATACTATTTTAGTGCAGGTTTCAAACAACAGTCTCCGAAAGTTACAATGAAGATCCGACAATGAAACCCTGAGGAACAACCTTTGTTGTTTCCTTTTGAAGCCTACCTTGGGAAGTTTTCTCACAACTCTTCTGACATGTATATTGCTGAAGACTGTGTGTATGTATATGTTGATTATATGGATGGTGGAGGTTGACCTCACTGGATTTTACCCAAAATAAAAAATGGGATACCTTGCACGTTGGAGGACTAAATAAATTGGAAGCATGATGAACTGGAGAAGGAACGGAAGTGGGTGATCCGCAGGACGATGTCAAAGCAGTGATGACCGCGAAACTCATTTTCCTGTTAAAGACTGTCTTAAGCTTTCTCCGTTGCAATCAAACATCTTGACATGCCTATAACTTGTGTGTGTTTGAGATGGACAGCCCTGTCGAATCAGAGCGCCTCCGTGAGAGTGTCCATTGTCCTCCCGAAGGTCAGTCCGTAGCACTTCCGCTGGCGTCACCCGGATAGGAGGATAGCACTGCGTTTTCGATAGTCGATCAGCGGCAGCAGTCGCAACATCTTATACATAAAAAAAAGGATCGAACATTTCCCACCTACGTAACCGTTTGCTACCCTTCTGAATAAATAGTAATACAGGTGCAAAGAATATCGCAAAAGATGGAAGACCAGTTATTTAGATGACATGTTCACGTAAGTTGGCAAATGTCTTCTTCTCAAAAAGTTCTCTCTCTTCGATATCCGCATTTATCCTACTAAAATATACACAAAACTGAAATCAGAAATATGTCAAAAATGTGAATATGAGGATAAATGCGACGTTTAATTTTGTATAATACCTCTAACGTAATTCTTAAAATTTCGTGACGATTTAAATATTATAATTTTCGTTTATGAATTTTTTAATAATCTTAAAAAATTTTGTAACATAAAACGTAGTATATTTCAAGAAAATATTGAAAATATAATTAAACTGTTTGACGCCAATGTGTGTAATATTTTAACATAATGAAAATATACAATAAACTCCTTAAAAAAGCGTTACTTTATTGTGTTCGAATTTTTTCACTTATATCTTTTACGCATTCAAGGCAAGAGTTTCATAGTGGAAACTAATATCTATGCCAGTTCAATTTTAAGAATTAAATAACGGAACACTGAGGTATCAATGCCATGTGACCATAGCAAAAAAATATTGTAATGCCAATTAATTAGGACATTAATTGTTTGGACATACAATTTAATTTTAGCGGCAGGAACTTCCAAAGCGACAATGGAGCCGATCTATGTTACTTTGTCGGAAAGTCAAAAATGGCGTATGCGCGCTAAAACTCGAGACTACGATAGTTCAGTTGGTGGAGGGACATTTCGGAGAACGGAACAAATGATACTAGAGTAGAGACTAGCAGTTGTTTAATGTATTATTAAACAAAGTTGTGAGTTTAAGACAAAGTAAAAACTTTCACGGAAGCATTACATCGAAAATATCGCTAATTTTGCAGTTTTTACGTCTATCAGCAGCCTGGAAAGGAGTGCAGTTTGTACGTCTGTAGCCAGCAAGGAATAGTAAAGTTTCAGTTTAAGTCCAAAGCGGTAAAAAGACTAGCAAATCTGTGAAACACAGGATTCATATAAGGCAAGCGGTCACCAGATAGCTGACAAAAAGGAGGATCATCCGAGTTCCTGGGAGCCTATCAAGGTTGACTTAAAGAGTGTAAAATCTGTGAGCCGATATTAGAATTAGTGTAAAAATTTTTTGCAATAGTGTACTCCCGAACACAAAAAGAATGCTGGAACCAGCTGGCCAGATGTAAGCATCAAAATACAAAAATAATGATTTATGTAAACGTAATTAAAGGATAGAAGTCAGATTTCGTTCTATTTTAATTTTCAATCAGAGTTAATTTATTTTCTTTTAATTTCTTCCTATCAACATATTGTCTGGATGTTAATTAGTTTGTGTGTTAATTAGTTTTTTAAAACAACTTGTTGTGTCCAATATCAAACCCAGTAGAGACCCTGAGATCTAAAATTTTAAATTGTAATTGAGTTATTGCCACAAAATAAATAAATATTTTGTTTTTTAATTGATTATCTTTTCATTTAATAAAAAGCCTTCCATTTAATTGTTACATAAATGACGCTTAACGTGAGGTAAACTCTTTAAAAATCTTTAAATTAAACGACCTATTTATTTGATTATTACAATATCAATCTAGAAGCTATGTTTTGAACAAATTGAGGTATTATGAATTTGGATCTCGTGAAAATTTGTAGGGTGGGGTTTTCTGCTTCTGGCGGCTTATGACTCATAGTCTGTGTTTTAAGCAAGGACTCAGGATGATGGAAGTGTTCAAAATGCCGCTCCTTAAATATTTTTCTTTCTTTAAAATAAGGTTTGGTTATTTTTTAAAAGAAACATTACGCATAATGTACGATACTATTTTTTCTTTTATAAATACAAACTGCGTTAATATAATATTCTTAATAATTAAATTGTTCACGTAGTATTTTAATTTCTGTTCCTAAGCGTTACGGTGCCACCTGATGCGGTCACCTCTGTATCATAATACGCCACGCCCCTGGGTTACTATTACCTATTGTGACACGTTCTTTCACGCCCCTTTAACATGCTTTAACATCAATTACGGAAATCACTTATCTCCACCTCACCTCAAACTAATTTCACATCTCGTTTTGAAAACTGAGAAACGAAAGCCACAGAATAAACCCTTCTCTCTCTCTCTCTCTTTGGTTTTATAAACAAACAGAATTGTAAAAGTTCTCCGCAAAACAACTGTCCCCTTGACGACCAAATGGAATCATATATAAATGAAAAAATTTACGACAGATTGAAAATACAGACAAAAAAGGTAATATAAATATAAGGGAACATAGCAATTATTGAGTCTCATAGTGTCTGTTTGTACATTAATAGCAGTGATGCTTGATTTAATGGGAAGCATCTCTGACATGAGTCTGGAGTAGTTCCTGTTGTCTGAAATCTTAGTATTTTGCCAATCAAATATATGATGTTTGGAGACTACAGATTCTTTATCAATAGGAAGTTTAATATCAGATATATGTTCTTTCAGACGTGTATTAAGGGAACGTTTTGTTCGTCCTATGTAGCAGGAATTGCAATTACAGCAAGAGATTTTGTAAACAACACAATGTTTGCTGTAGGTGTCAAGTGAGTCCTTCTAGTTTTTTTTTATCAAGTATGAAAGAGTATTAGTGGATCTGTAAATGATGGATATTTGATATTCTTTGAAAATTAGGACTAATTTGTGATGCAGAAATTTGTAATAAGGGAGTACGAGAAAAAATTTGGCTTTAGGTGTTTGGGGACGATAGACAGTAGGATGTTGGAATTTGTTCAATCTGCTGTTTATGTGTTTAATAGTAAAATTTAAAGGGTACTCATTGGAGATTAACACTGACATGGGCGAGCTGGCTGCATCAGCGGTAGCGAGTGTGGCGCAAGGCGAGTAGTTTAGTCTTCGAAACCGATGCAAAAATTCACACTGTTAAAACAATTATTATACAGGCTCAAAAAATTAAGATAAAATTAATTACAAATGAATTTTATTTAAATACGTTTCATCCTTTTCCTAAATTTCCTTGCGTTTGTTTGAAATTTCGTGACAACAATATACGTTTCTTTAACGGTAAATATCGGAATTGTTTGCTTTCATTTAGAACATGGACGTTGTGTGTAAGAAGGTCTAAATCATATAACATAGAAATTAACTTTTGTTAAAAATAATAATAATACAAACTTAAAATAGAGAAACTAAAATAAAGAATATTTTAAATTTCCGGACGTTTCGACGAGGATTGGCGTTTTTTTACGGCGAAAAAATTAACAATTGAAATAGAACAAAATACACAGACGCCTTTCCGCGTCGAAACGTCAGGTACTTTTAAATTTGAATTTTATTAGTTTTTATTTCTCTATTTTGTTTTTGTGTAGGAAGTTTGATTTTAGTATTATGCTCATTATAGTAAAATTCATCATTCTGTTGTTAATTACGCAATTTGGGAGGAGTTTCGAACGTAATAATTAGAAAGATAGCCAAATACAGAGAAAAAAGTGATATACAAATACCACAAAACATTTATGGTAGCATTATTTTTAATTTTATTAAGTCTGTTAGTCAATAAAATTGTATCCGATTACAGAACCAAACAGAGATTTTCCCTCTTTAATAATCCAGCTGTAAGGAAAGTGATGGTGTTAAAGGGATTCATTCCTCAATTAAGGAAAGACTCGAAGCATTGCTTTTTCCCAAATTGACGGTGTTGGAAACAAAGGCAGAAAATAGCAGCTACAGTAAGGTAAAATGTAGACATGGAGAAGAATAAGAAAAGGTGAGAGAAGCTGGAGAGAACTTATCGTAAACGAATAAGTAAACTCTGGGAAATAGACGACAATCTTTGTCAGTTTACTAGTTTTCTTCTTTTTTTTTTAAAAAAAAAGGTATACTTATCCAGTTGAGGGTTATGAACCTCACCTGTACCTCCCCGTGTAATCCAAGTTTTGTAGTTCCTTCTTTTTCCCTTATCGCGCGCCACAGACGGCCTTTGCTCTGCCAGATCTGGGTCATTCGCCCAACGCGATCCATTTTCCCTCCCCGTCAAAAGCTAATCTGTTGCATCACCTTCGATAGATTCGCCTAGACCCCGATTAAATGCACTCTCGGACGCGGAACTTTGGCTATGGAAATAGCAGAGAGGAGGGGGAAAGGAGAGACAAAGGGATATTGTAGGTTACGGACAGCACGTGCTCTCTCTCGTATCCAACACAAAACTGTCGAAATTAACTTTTTTAGTTCTTATTCTTATCAACTAATTAGCCACCTTGGCTCATTTTCCTAACAGTAATATTTCTGGTTCGTGTCGCGGAAAGATTTTCAAATTAAAATAGAAACGTGCAGCAGGAATGTTACCGGCTCAAAATTTGAAGCAGAAAAAGGAAAAATTACAGGCATATATCAGAAAACGAGCGGATAAAACACAAATTAAAGTGAAGTCAGAAAATTCAAAGTACTAAGTAATTTACTGTCTCGCATTCAGCCAAAGAGTTTCTAGTGAAATATTCATTTTTTTAAGGGAAAGAAGAAATGATATTTATCAGACGATATGGCTAATATTTTTTAAAAATACTTTGGATACTGCTTTCGCTTTTCGACTGCAATTGACGACGAAGTGAAGGTCCCTGTAATAGAATTTGAAAGTTGGACCAATGCAATGCTTAACTGTAGCTCACAAACTGGGTTATTTTCGTTTTTATATCAAAGTAGCGAAAAGCGGGAGCACATATTTTTTTTTTATCTCGTAGGATGTAAATATTAACAGCAAACTAAACATATGAGATCACATTAAGGTAATATATGTCGTATTTACTGTTGAAACACGGACCGAGACCTTCTGGTTACAAGCCGGCGGTTGTCAAGGGAGACGACGTGACAATCGTGGGCTGGCCGCAATGTCCTGTTAATAAGGAAAATTTTACGGTTGTTGTGAGACCCCGATGAATAGATTTAGAAGAAGTTGGAAGAACACGCTATGGAAATTTGCGTAAAATGGTAGCGGCGGCATCACCAGCCACCAAGATCAAGGGTGTTACGAAGAGAGGCAGATAATTGAGGAGCTGTAGATGAATAGAATAAGCTGTTGAAAGTCTCAAAAGTAGAGTGATATGAAAATGTGTTAAAGACATTATAAGTGAGATTGTTAAGGGAATTAATGTGAGTGACGTCAGTCCGTTGAGTGGAGGGTGTGACGCCTCTCGTGATTAGATACGTAAACGAGGCAAGTTCAGCGCTTCTAAAGTGCAGCGAACACACGAGCCGGAGCTATTCAACGGAGGATGACAGCAGATCCGATCAAAACTCGTGCTTGCAGAAATATTCCTTGCCCTTGCAGATAACCTTAAAAGGCGAAAATTCAAACAGGCCGCGAAAGCGAAACAGCAAGTCGTTCATTAATAACCGGCGAATTTTGACGAAAGAAATTCGTTTGTGATCAAACTGTTCATTCATTCTCAGAAGATTCATTACTCACACTGCGACGAATTGTTGCCAACCTGAAAGTTTACTCTCCTTTGTAATTGGAAGGCGAAATTTGAAGGTGCAGACAGAGACAAATAAATGGAAGGTAATAGAGAACAGAATTGCAGGCTGAGAAAATGTGGAGACCAAAATCACGATGAGCATAAATCAATCAGGGAAAGACAATTTAAGTGGAGGGGGAGCAGTGTTTAAACATAACGGTTAAGAATTATAAATTGGTTTCCTTTTGAGCCTGATTCGTGCAGAAAGTGGAAGATTAAAATTAGTTGTAGACGATTGCGGAAAAGCAAAAGCAGACGTGTGCGAGGAAAAGGAGTGGAAGTATGGGAAGGTGAAAGAATTATTAAAATTTCAACAATCAGGACGAGGGGATGAACACTGTCGTTTGTGTTGTTTTATAGTTTATAGAATCAACACGAAGAAGCGTGGAACCGCTAGGTTGTGCTCCGCTCTTTTTAGTGCCTGGCTCTAGAAAGATACAGAGAAGAAAAATAGACAAAAAGCACTTCTAGAAACGAAAACTTTGATTTGCGACTAGAATGTGAAGAATTCAGAGTCCTCCAACATCTTTATTTGCTTATTTCTCGCATTTGTATGGTTACGTATGTCTAATATCAAACTTTCCATTGAGTACCCAATGCCCGATCCGCAACGAAGGAAGCCTGCGAGAGGATTTCTCGCAGGTGAACCTTCCCAGAGAGCTCTGGCGGGGGCTACCTTTGGGGATGCTCTCACATCTCTCTGGTTTTTTTTTGAACTAAAGTTCCCACATGCCGAGGCACCTCGGTCTGTTTTGAGAGGTGTATGTTCCGGGGTCGCAGACCTTGGGCATACGGTAAGAGTTGTTCGTTATTCCCATTGGAATAGTCGTCCAGCTGCCTCCTAAACAGGCCAAGGCATGGCGAGGGGTAAGCTGCGTCCCCACAGCAAACTCCTCTCCCGCTATCGGAAGGGCGTGGGACAAGTACCCAATGCCCGACCTACCCGATGCAGGTTTTTCTAAGGTTTTCCCTGCATTCCTTTAGGCGAATGCCGGGTAGGATCCTTAAAATATAGCCCGGGGGCCCTAGTTAACCCTTGGCTACCTTCCTCTACCCTTCCGCATCCACCCTTTCAAATCCCTTCCTATGCTATTAAAGGGGAGTTGCCCTAAGTGGATTACCCTCATGTAGCCTATTGCCCTAAAAAAAAAATACCCAATGCCCGACCTACCTGATGCAGGTTTTTCTAGGGTTTTCCCTGCATTACTTTTAGGCAAATGGCGGGTAGGATCCTTAAACTATGGCCCGGGGGACCTAGTTAACCCTTGGCTACCTTCCTCTACCCTTCCACATTCCCCCTTTCAAATCCCTTCCTATGCTATTAAAGGGGAGTTGCCACCATGTGGATTATCCTCACGTAGCCTGTTACCTAAAAAAATATATTGGGCATACGGTGATTTGTCCGCTATTCCTATTGGAATAGTCGGCCAGCTGCCTCCTAAACTGGTCAAGGCACGGCGAGGGGAAAGCTGCGACCCCACAGCAAACCCCTCTTCCGCCATCGGAAGGGCGCGTGGGACAAGTACCAAATGCCCGACCTACCTGATGCTGGCATTTCTGGGGGTTTCCCTGCATCACTTTTTAGCGAATTGTCGGGTAGGATCCCTAAACCATAGCCCGGGGGCCCTAGTTAAGTCTTGGCTACCTTGCTCTACCTTTCCGCAATCCCCCATTCCACTCCCTTTCCTATGCTATAAGAGGGGAGTTGCCACTATGTGGATTACCCTATACATAGCCTGTGTACACCTTCTTCTAAACAATCTGTAGTAACTAAACATATCATCCATTCTAAACACTGACACCAGGTACAATTCCTGACTCATTTCAGAGATGCTTCACATTAAATCAAACATCACAGCTATTAAAGTACAAACCGACACAATGAAACTCAATTATTGCTGTGATCCCTCATCAGTACGCCGAACCCTGCTTTCCCATTGTCGTTGCTCCCTTATTGTTACGCTAACCCTTCGGCTCTCCCATTGTCGTTGCGGTTTCGTCGCTTTTGAGTTTTGTCAACTGACACGCTCTAGGCTTTTAATCGCACCGGACGAAAGGAACAAAGATCACAGAAAAAAAATACAATGGTATTTATATTATCACTTTGTATTGACTATCTTTCTTATTCTTTATTTTCAATCAGACTTAAATTTTTCATTTTAATGCAAAGTTTAGTTGATTATTAAATGAAAGGAACTACGCGGTTGAACATTCAACGAATGATGCTGAATATGGAAAGTTGGATGAAATGGCGATGGTTAAGGCCCTGTCAGATTCTTCTATCAGCTTCCAACGAAAGGCTTTGTAACAATAACAAGACTGTATCACCCGCAAATAATGACAAAAACCGCACCAACCCGGGAATTACATCTAATTGATTGCATTGTCAATTACATCTAGCTGAGAAAGAGTCTCTCGATCGTCGATTTGTGTGGGCGCGGTTCAATCATTTAATTTCCTAGAAATAGCGTAAGTCCGTGGATCGACAGCGAACTTATCGATCCGTTCACTGTCGCGCAATCACCTCCGCAGAAGTTACATCCATAACGGTCATTACTCGATTTTATCAGCATTTGATTTTAAGGGGCAAATATAATTTTTTTTTTCGTGTGTGACGCGAAGGTCTCGGTTATCTGAACGTGGCGTAATCGACAGCAGGGTATCTTAGGAGTGTCATAGTAATAGCTGATGAGGAGTACGGAAGATGGATCTCGAAACGCTCTTAAAGTTTTTCTAATGATAGTCCCAGCTGTAACCCATTCTTCAGAAATTCACCACGACAGCCCCTATTCTCGAAAATGGCAACCTACTTATAAGTCGACCAGTGGATAATCGTCGGAATAATACATATGTTGGTATTAATTGACTTTTGCTGTCGGTAAGAGTATCGCGAGATAATTGTATCGCAGATAATTGTCGGAAGGTGAATAAATTGACGTAGGGTGTCAGGGAGATTATTTTCAAGTAACCGCTGATTGTCACTTTATTTTAGTTCATTGTTTGTTACATTTGGTCAAAGAAAAGTAAAGTTTTCGGAAGTCGAGAGTAAAAAAAAGGTGAACTTTAAATAACTTGACTTTTGGAGTCAACCGCTAGTAATTGCTGTCACAATCCACAGTAGTTCACTTGACTTTTAGTATCACCTGGGTGATAACCGCAAAGCTGTAGTCGTCAATTGGTTTTCGGAGTGCAAGCGACTGCAACTCGATTGCCAGGCGGAACGCAGTGTCACTTTTGGTTTTTCGAGCACACGGAAGCAATCATGTTGATTGTTTAGGTCCAACTCTGTCCACATTCAGACAAAGACGGTCTGGGTAATTTGTGAAGCAATCGAATTGACTCCATTGATCATGGAGGGGGGGGGGGCGGGGTTAACTGCTGTACTCACGCGGCACTGGGTGCTGCAGACTCCAGTGGTAGCGGCGGTAGCGGACGTCGCGGAAGCTGAGCCGCACCTGCGCGTTGTTGTTGGCAGCCATGAGGACGCCGCACTACTGCAGCGCCGCGGCGGCCGCTTCACCCCCTCTCTGTCTCTCTCTCTCAAGCGCTCGCTCCGCCGCGGTGACGCCGGCGCATGCGCGCCCACGGTCGAGCCGATCACAACACGCCTGGTCCCGCCGTCCACATTTGGGCTGTCATTGTCAACACACTGGGTCAAGGTCGGCCACACGACGCCTAAAATATAAATATCGACCTTTTAAATTTTGCAACAAGTATTGCACATTGTATCGTAACTCTATTGCTAAATAATCTTATCTATTAGGGAACAAAGATTTTGCTTATCATTTCATGTTAATGTAAATTTCTTTTAAATCTTTTCTTCAAGTACAACAACACTTGAATAATTGTGTACAGCAATCAGATTATTTTCTAAGGAAAACATCGGCTTAGATATAGAGTAATTAAAAAATACAGAGCACAAGTTACGTTTAGGTTGTCACAAGAATCCCACGTCGCCTACGTAATTTTTGTTTCACAGGGAAACTATTTTCGTTCACTCACTTGGATTGAGTAATATTTAAAAAAATAGACATGCAAGTTTAAAGTTGCGGTAAACCCGATTAGAGATAATACACACACACACTGATGTGTCACTTCTTCAGATTTTTCGTACAGAATACTAAATTTTTATAGACCTATTGGGAAAGTCTTTCGCTTCGCAATTTTTTTTCTTTTTTAAAAAAAATCATTACTTGAGAGTCAGAGTGAATGATAAGTTATATAATGCAAAATCAAAATTTAATCCTGGCAGCCACAAGGACTCGGAATTGACACCTTCAAGTGTTTAATTGTAAGGTAATCGTATAGTTAAACAACGTGAATTAATGAATAAGAAAGATAGCCAATACAGACAAAAAAAAAGGTAATATAAATACCACACAACGTTTCTGAGATCCTTGTGCCTTTCGTCAGGTGCTAAGAAGGGCCTAGAGAAACACAACTGCACTGGTCAGTTGACAAGCTCTTCTTACGAAAGGGGACAAGGATCCCAGAAACGTTGTGTGGCATTTATATTGCCCTTTTTTGTCTGTATTGGCTATCTTTCTTATTCAATATTTTCATTTTAAAGTGTAAGTGGTTTAGACCTGAAGTAAATCAAGAACGATCCCTCTTAGTACAACAATTACCTTCAAAATTCCGCAAGGATCAGTCATTGACCCCCTTGGCGTGCACAGAAAAACTGTTTTCTTTTAGCAAGTTATCCAACTTTTTAACTGCAACTTCAGGGTTTGACCAAATACGAAATTACCAAATATAATAGAAAACTAAACTATTATTTTCGTCCACCAGTTCACAGAATTTGGATTTGCCCTGCACTTCTGTTAAGAGTCAAGTGTCAATCCCTGATCATAGTATCTATTTTTTTATACATCTTTGTTTACCCTGTTGGTGTCCCAGTGTGACTCTTAAATCCCCTCTACGCTTTATCTCTGATTAACTAATTTATTTTATCTTAGTAACATCCGCGACAAGGAGTCGTGAGAAGTTAAAGCCACAAACATGGTGAAAAAGTTTTTAAAATTAAAATATCACGGTCTAATAAATATCAAACATTAAAAGAAAAAGTTAATTGATGTCTCCTTCCATATGTTTCTGAAACCGTTATTGATATAATGCATAACTTAGTAATCTGTTCTTACTCCGTGTGTGAAAGAGAGACTGTAGCTATACTCACCGTATTCTTCCAGCGTGATTGCGTGCTCTGCTGCTCGAGTTGTCTCGAGTCTGTCCCTTCTCTCAAGGCCGCATACCCTGCAACCCCCACTCTCCCTAAATCCCCCTTCCTCGTCGAACGAAGGTCAACACTCAACTAAATCTACTCCACGAGCACGGTGCGCTAAAACACATAACCTCTCAGCAAATATTAATCCGTCACGTCCATATTTCGCAGCTGCAAATACCATGGTGGCGGCTTTTTCTCGGTCATTTTCCCGAAATTTTTCTGTCGAAACTTACTTCCAATGTTGTTTTACTGCCTGTGCTTGGATACAACTATGGTTTCAGACATTTTACTACTATAAATGCTGCAAGTCTCCAGTCTTTTTGCTAATTTTCTTATTTTTCCCCAGTTGCGAGTGTCTGTGGTTGGGGAGTATAAGAGCATGGCAGCCATCTTTTTTTACAAACATTATGAATGATCTGCCTTAGTTTTCTAAAATACTAGCTGGATGCCCGCCGTTGCCTGGGTTGTCATATTTTAATAACCTCCGATTTGACTACAATCTCTGTTGATTTTGCGTTATTTAAAGAAATGCTCCACCATTAAGTGTGCTCCCCTCCCATGCCGGAATGCAGTTCGAAATTATACACGGAGAACATGTAGATATATTTTATGAATCTCATTGATTCCCGAAACATATTTATTCGACGCAATTATCGGCCGGTTAACATGTTAACCATTTTATCATAAATAATCTCAGCGACA
Source organism: Zhengitettix transpicula (assembly GCA_037074705.1). Lineage (NCBI taxonomy): Eukaryota > Metazoa > Arthropoda > Insecta > Orthoptera > Tetrigidae > Zhengitettix > Zhengitettix transpicula. Next base: position 75,283,876 of record CM073593.1, read on the forward strand.
TCCATAACCACGATTTAACTCGAATCTTGGTTGTTTTTGCGTCAATTTTATGAAACGCCCCTCCACCCCCACCCCTAAGCGTGCTCCCCTCCCATGCCGAAAGGAATTGAAATTATACACAAACAACATCTGTAGAAATACAATCAATATAAGTAATCCTGAAAAATATTTAATTATCGCAAATATCGACCGTGTTTACATTTAACAAAATTTCAATTCTTTTCCTCCCCCGGCCCTGGGGGTTAAATGGCAAGTTGGATGTCATAATTGAGCTCAGAGACATCCATACCCTTGGATTTGACTCCAATCTCGGTATTATTCGCGTTATTTTCCTGTAACGCCCCTCCACCCCACCCTTAAGGGTGCTCCTTTCCTATTCTGTAAATTACGTTGAAATTATACACGGTAGAAACCCTATCAATCTATTTGAGCCTGAAAAATATTTATCCGACTCAAATATCGGATGGTTTGAAAATGTCCACTCTCGTACTGGGGGGTGGTGAACGTGTCTCACGTCGACAGGGTTTGTTTCCTGGTGGTAACTAATACGTGAACGAAATTTGGTGAAATTTGCTCCACGGGTGTAGATTTGCATGTGGAACATACATACATGCATCCATCCATCCATATAAGAAAAACATATACTCTGTTCTTTTAATAGACGTGTGCAAAACGGACAGTTTCTGGTGCCATAAATTCTCGACGCAGAGTGAAATAGCAGTTGAGATCAAGTTTATTACAGCTGAAGAATGTGTGAAGTCATCTTTCATGATCGAGTGTGCCTCTGGTTGGTGTCACGCAAGTATTTGATTCTCAATTAACATTACAGTTTCGGTTTTTATTCCCATGCAAAATTTAGTGTCCAAATTCTTTACTTTGTAACATCAGCCGTACGGGAAAATGGCCGCCGCAGAAGCAAAACGAACGTGCTGTCGAGAAGAAAAGCTTATCACTTCAACTCCACCAGATTGATTGCTGATACCTGCCAACTTTACTGGCTGGATGCAAATTCAGAACAATTTTTGTCAATGAGAACGGATTGGAGATGCAAAACGAAAGATGATTTGTAAATTAAAGTTTTGTGCGAACACAGGAAAGTGAATGAAATATCTCTGTTTCGGAGATGTGGTGCATGTTTTGGAATGTGGTGAATCGTGTCCACACCGTCGCTCGCTTACTTTGTGTCACTGTGTGCATCTTGACGTCTTGTTCTGCTGGTTTTCCCAGTCACGACACTTGCGCAATCTCATTCGATTCCATTCAAATTCGACCTCGCGGTTTTCGCAGAATTCCCCCCCTAATTGCCTGTCACTTTGTTCGTGCTTGACGAACCCTGGTAATAAGTAAGACTCGCGGTGCAGAACGTGCACAAGGTCTTCCTTTCCTCCCTCATCCACTCACGTTAGAATTAAAGACACGCACATATGCAAACGTCGGCAGATTTTGGGGAAAACGTAAAAAATTAAAGTATTTCGGGGGGGTGGGGGGCAGAAAGGGCGATGGAATGGAAATATCATAAAGAAAAATTAAATGAATAACGCGTGAGGGAACATGAATATTGATGGAAAAATGAACTATTTTTTTGTGGCAGAAGAAGGAAAATATCGGATATTCATAAACGAGTTTTATTAAACACTATCTGGGTGCCCGGCGATGACCGTGTACTTATATAAACCTGAAAAAGTATTTAATTCTATATTTATCTTTAGTCAAGAAGTGATTTAACCTCCATCTAACTGTTCCTAGTTCCGTAATTAAACAGCTACAAAATACATTGAATTTTATTGCATCAATCCCAACAAACACACATCCAAAATTCTTTACGTATAGAATACTTAAATATACTCCTTGAGTATTCCAGGATATAATCGTCCCTCAGTCTTCAGACATTACGAAAGATTAAATTGATGAAATTGTTTGCTAGATTCGCAATGTAAACAAATGGTCGCCATATTGGAGTCACTAATATGGCACGAAAATTAACTTACATTTTCCGCAAGGATCGTAAAGTATTTCGTATTGTTTTATGTTATCATTCGATCTACACCCGTGGAGCAAACTTCACTAAATTTCGTACACGTGTTCCTTGCCACCAAGAAACAAACACTTTCGAGGTGAGACACGTTTACCCCCCCCCCCTCCCCCGCCAGAGCGGGAGTGGACATTTTCAAACGTGCTAAAACGTCAGATATTTGAGTCGGATAAATATTTTTCGGGCTCAAATAGATTGATAGTGTTTCTACCGTGTATAATTTCAACATAATTAACAGCATAGGAAAGGAGCACCCTTAAGGGTGGGGGTGGAGGGGCGTTACAGGAAAATAACGCGAATAATACCGAGATTGGAGTAAAGTCCAAGGGTACGGATGTCTCTGAGCTCAATTATGACATCCAACTTGCCATTTAACCCCCAGGGCCGGGGGAAGAAAAGAATTTAAATTTTGTAACATGCAAACACGGCCGATATTTGCGATAATTAAATATTTTTCAGGATTAATTATATTGATTGTATTTCTACAGATGTTGTTTGTGTATAATTTCAATTCCTTTCGGCATGGGAGGGGAGCACGCTTAGGGGTGAGGGTGGAGGGGCGTTTCATAAAATTGACGCAAAAACAACCGAGATTCGAGTTAAATCGTGGTTATGGATGGCGCTGAGATTTTTTATGACAAAATGGGCGACGATAGGGGTGGGCGGGGGTAACATGTTAATCGGCCGATAATTGCGTCGAATAAATATGTTTAGGGAATCAATGAGATTCATAAAATCTATCTACCTGTTCTCCGTGTATAATTTCGAACCGCATTCCGGCATGGGAGGGGAGCACACTTAAGGGTGGAGTAGCATTACATAAAATAACGCAAAACAGATAGATAGTGTTTCTACCGTGTATAATTTCAACATAATTTACAAAATAGGAAAGGAGCACCCTTAAGGGTGGGAGTGGAGGGGCGTTACAGGAAAATAACGCGAATAATACCGAGATTGGAGTAAAATCCAAGGGTATGGATTTCACTGAGCTCAATTATGACATTCAACTTGCCATTAAACCCCCAGGGCCGGGGGAGGATAGAGATGGAAATTTTGTAACATTGCATAAAATTATACTTTTTATTCGATTAAAATATTTCTGCTTTATTTCATTACGGAAAAAGCAACTATTTCCTTTGTTCGTCGCGGAGTAAAGTCTCTCTCTCTCGCGTGACGTCATAGCCTCCGAGAGCGCAGTAATTTAACACAAAAATATCACGTTTTTCCATTATAATTCTTTCCACCTTTAAGCTAGGGGGTTCTCACGGCCACCGTACCGTTTCTCCTGTTTTGAAGAATATGTGTACAAATTTTTGTTGCAATCTGTCCAAGCGTTTAAATCTGTATAGAGATATAGACGTAATACAATTAACAATAATATTATTATTCCTTCAATTGGAATTCCCACAAACAATATATGTCGGGACACTTAACATTGTAATGATAGGATTTTAATAGGCCTAATGAATAAGGGAAGAATTGCGAAGGAAGAAGATCAGCAGCCTGGACAAACACTTAACACCTGCCTGCACGATTGGAGCCGAATTATTGGCATGGAGCCTAAGTAGACCTGGGTCAAGAATTGTGTGCAACATACATTAAATTAAGACGTTTCTTTTGGTGGCAGGCTGAGTGGTTTCTGATTTAATAGTTTGTCGTAGCGAGAGTGATAGAGCTGGGAAAGGCAATGTGGTGGGGGTTCACGTGTCGCAGTTATGAACTTCTATATGCATTGTTTCTAAAATTATTACTACGAATTGCAAAACGACACGAATATAGCACGCGATGGGAGCAGAGTTACAGCCATGCGTAGGAAGACTCATTCTCACGTGGGGCAGTTATATACCGCCGAAGGAAATTAGGGCAGGAACGAAGACAAACTAAAGTATCATATGACTTGAAAAACAAATTAGAGTGACGTCTCTACCTTCCTCTTTGTGATTTCGCCGTAACTTAAGGCAGCCTTCAATGTGATTTGGAGCCAGTGGACGAGTGACTACACGTTGTACTTGCAGATACACGGCGCTGTGACGTAACAGGTTAGATAAGATTAGGCTAGGTTATCCGAGAACACGGTTTCTCTCTGTAAAGAGTTATTTGACTGCATCAGGTCGTTATTCATGCCTATGCAATTTGTTTCCCATTGTATCTTCTTTGTTTGGTTCCCACTCCCACGAGTCCCTTGGTGGGTTGAAGTGGATGCCACGCAGCTAAAAGTCTTCTTTCTCCTGGACTATCGACCTGCCATTCCATAATTCACGTTCGCGTTGCGTAATCCGTCCCACTGGCCTCTTTCCATTTTTTTCTGGGTTTTCCTTCTTTTATTCCAACCCCATCTCGACGTCCCCGCAATTTCAACAAGTAACAATTGCCACGGTTGGTCGCTGCTCTCTGTAACCTAGAGCCGATATATTTTTTTAAGAATGGCGCAAAACGAATGATTTTTCAGACTACGCCTACAAATTATTAATTATCCTCCTGTCACTTAATGGCCACTTTCTTTATTGGTCGGAAGTCGTCACGGTTACGTGTTTCAAGGTATTGTAATGCCAATTAATTAATACATTAATTGATTGAAATTAATAATCTAAATTGTTAGAGAAATTCTTTGTAGCGGCAGGAGCCTTTGAAGCGACAATGTAGCCAAGCACTGTTCCTTTTGTCGGAAGGTCCGTCAAAATGGCGTATGCGCGCTCAAAATGCGAAACGAGAACAGTTCGCAGTATGATATTGAGAGTAACGGTTCGCAGGGAGATTTGGTGAAGTACAGTTCGCATGGAAAGACCTCGTCGGGGTATAACAGTTCATGGAAGGAGATTTCAACAGGGTTGGTAATTAGCAGGACAAAGTAAAACATTCATAAAAGTATAACGTCGAAACCTGCACTTAAAAAGCAGTTTTTGTGTCCATAGCCGGCCAGAAATAGGAAAAGTTTCGGTTTAAGTCCGAAACAATAAAGACTACCCAGTCGACAAAGCGCAGAATTCACCTAAGGCGAGCGGTCAACCGACAGATAACGAAAGGAGGATCATCCGAGTTCCTGACGACATATAAAAAATTTAGAATCTGTGAGTTTAGAAGCAGTGTAAAACCCACAATAGTGTTCTCGAAAATTAAGGTACGCTGGAATGCTGGGCAGACGTGAGTAACAATTTACGAAAACAATTAATTATGTAAACGTAATTAAAAGATAGCCGTCAGATTTCGTTCTCTTCTTTTTGATTAAAATTGTTAATCAGAGTCAATCTTTTCACTTTTAATCTTGTTTTCATTTTAAATGTTCTAGTTTAATTGACGAGTAAACTTCTTTTTCTTTTAATTGTAATTTGTTGTTTATAAGATTATAAATATTATCGATTTGTCCATTATCAAGCCCAGTAAAGACCCTGAGAAATTCAATATTATAAATTTTGTAATTGTTTGAGTTATTGCCACATTAAAAAATATTGTTTGTGAATAATTAATCTTTCATTTTAAAAAGCCTATCATTAGTGTATATTAGAAAATGGCTTCCACAACGTGGGCTAAATTAAAGGCTTCTCATCAGTGATTATTACAGTTTACATATCACCTCTGGACAATTTAGGACTAAGGTCTACCGCAGTCTAGCAATTTATTTATTCTTGTGATATTTAAATATATGATATATAATGTTAACTTCTTGTAAATTGTTTTTGTTAAATTAGCAGTATTGCCTCTTGATAACGATACGTTTACAAACTCCTGCGTGAGTACTTAAATATTTGTTCTTAAAATTCTCCGGAATATTCCACTATCTTGATATATACAGGATGTCTCAAAACGATTAAACTATTTCAGTTGAAAATAAAAAAAATTAAACTGATTGTAATTATTATTTATTAGTACTAATAAACTGATAATAAAAGAAAATTTACATTTTAAAAAGTGGTTCTTACAGCGAAGAAGCAATATAAAAGAGATGAAGGAAGCTCGTTATGATGATTCATAGAGCAGGATCCGAGATACTCCGTCCGGCGAGAGCAGTTGATAAGAAAAGTTGATTGTATACAGTTCGTATGATACTATTCATTCAAAGACAACAGTTAGGCATTAAGCGTAATTAAGAGTCCGGAACTGGATAAGAAGATGGTGGACAGAATTCATCAACAGTCACAGAACAAATACTGTTGACCTCTCCCTTACAAAAAACTGTTACCAGTTCTCCACAATTGTGTCAAATGTCAGAGAAGTAAAAAAAAACATAATTACGGTTGTTCTTATAATTTTGTAAAAATTTGAAAATTAAATAGTTCACTAATCCCAAAATGCCCCGTGCTATTTGAGAATTTTACACTTCAAATTAAAATGATTCATGTTTATGTATAGGCATACCAGTGGTATAATTACGTTTGTCCCTCACAATATGTAGTGAAGCCTTCTTCACGGACGAATGTCGGTGGCGTCACAAGAGAAGTGACAGCTTCGTATTACGTTCGTGATTATTTTATTCATTATTATTAATTTTACTAGTCATTCTGACGCCAAATTCTCGCAAAAACGTTTCTGAATGACGTGTAAAATTAACTAATTACGGCTGTCTTTTATAGTTCTATGCTTATTGAAAACGTAGTGACATCCGACTTCTTTCCATAGTGTAAACATTGCGCACACACACGGCTGATTGTCATCTTTTTTTTTACACGTACGTCTCCCATTTTCACAATATGGCGCCCAGTTGTAGAGATAAGAATAATACAGACAAATTTATAATTTATATTAAATACGATAAATGTAGAAGAATTATAAATTTGTGTAACATGTGCTGGATAAAACATGAAATCCCTGATGAGTGGAAGAATTCCAGGGTTATTTCGACGTTTAAAAAGGGAGAGAGGAATAACCCAGAGAACTACAGAGGCATAAGTGTCCTTAATACTGCATACAAAATTTATATGTCTGATTGTGTTTTATTAGAAGAACAGGCTGGCTTCAGGAGAGGAAGATCATGTATTGACGATGTTTTTATATTAAAACAAATGATACAGAATAGAATTTAACCTGGAGACACATGTAGCGTTTGTGGACTATGAAAAAGCATTCGATCGTGTTAATAGAGACATGTTGTGGTCAATTATGGAAAGAAGAGGATTTCCTAAAAGTTTAATAGAAGTTACTCAGAGCCTATATGGGAACACCAATGATAGATACTGGAAAACTGATGACCCAAGAAATTACCATTAATCAAGGTGTAATGCAGGGTTGCAGCATGTCACCAACTCTGTTTAACTTATACATAGATGATCTGGATGGAAGGAAGATAATGTCGCACCAGGCATAAAACTGGGACACTCTGAATATCTAAACACATTGTTATTCGCCGATGACCATCACGACGATGAAGATAAACTACAAATGGCGGTTTATAAGTTACACCAACGGAGTAAAATATATAACCTGAAAATTTCAATAAGTAAAACATAAACCACGGCGTTCTTAGGAAACAATCCAATAAGAATAAAAATTGTCATAGAAGGGAAAACACTCGAACATTTGCAATATTTAGGAAGTGAAATAATATTTGAAGAGGATAAAGATATCACAATTTTCAGAGGATATCTGGGAAAATAAGAAGAACGTTAAAAGGTAAAACAACAAAAGAAGCACAAATTAAATTTAAAAGGTGATGGCAGTTCCTACAATGTTGTATGGGTCAGAATGCTGGGTTACAAACCATAAAGAGCTCAAAAAAATAGAGGCAGCTGAAATTAAATTTCTTAGAGCAGTGAAGGGGTGTACAAAGATGGATAAAATAAGGAGTACATCCATAAGTGCTCAGGCGATCGCAGATAAGTTAACGGGGTATAAAAAAGGGTGGAGAGAGCATGTATTGCGAATGCCTAGAGACAGATTTCCAAACAAGTGCTGGAATATAAACAATTAGGCAAAAGGAGTTTTGGAAGACCAAGGATGAGATGGTGAGGTGAAGCCGGAACAGGTTAAAAGCCTAATCTTGGAAACCAGCAGAAGAAGAAGATTAAATACAGTACAAAACGGCGTTCACTTATAGATGAACTAATGGAGAGATACAACAACACTCGAGTGATTTAATGGCAAACTGTTATACTTTTAAGAACCTCCTTTAAGGTAATAATAGATTTAACTGCCTAATGACCAATAAAGAGAATGGAAAGGCCTGTGGAAGATATTTAGGAGAATGAAGGAATTTATGGAATCCGCTTGAAGTGGAGGGATAAAAAAAAGCAGAAAATCTGACTTATTTTATACATCGGATTTTTAATCTCGACTACTGAACGAAGATGAGAATCGTCCACAATGTTTCTGTAGCGTCAACGACGATAATAACAATGAGAGAGCCGGATAAAGGCGCTCAAAATATGGCAAGCTTTTACGCAAGCGAGTTCAAATTAACCTTGTGATTCGGCAGCTTTTATTCATCGCAGTGACCGAGTATACAAAAGGACAGGGGAATAAGCCAAAGGTATTAGTGGCCGAGGAATTACGTGGCTGGACGCAAGGTCCGAGTCACTCGTGCTAAATACATTAAATGAGTCTTCACTTAAGGAAATAAAATACTATGACGGAGAGGTAGTGAGGGAGGACGTAATTGCACTGACAATGGCGGTTACGAGCTGTAGCCGAATAATCGGAAGTGACGTAAGGCCATGTGGTGACGTAACGCTTCGAGGTTTCCATGACAACGGGAGTCGAGCAATCGATCATCTATCTCGGCACTATATTCTGTGACAATAGACTAGAGAATATGCACAGAGAAAGAGCGACGGCATACTTACGTGTGCTTCTGGATACAACTCCTGTCAACTGCGCAGAAGAGAACACTCACTCGTCCCTTAAAGGGGAGCTGTTGCTTCCTAAAAATAGACCCACACTTCATTCAAACTGCACTCGTTTGACACACACATTCAAAGAGAGTATAACGAGGTAATTAAACACGAAAGTCGACTACTTACATTTAGAACAATAAATACTATACCGAAAATAGACAAGAAACTTGGTTATTTATAACCTCAAAATGTTATCATAAGATAATTATCATATTTTGTATAAATTTGAGAGCTCATTTCTAAATCTTTTTAGATTAATATTATTCACGAACTTAAATTATTAGTTGATAGGTGTTTAATTGTGACCTCACGTTAGCAATTTCTCAATTACTGTTTGCCATCTTGCTAACTTCTTCTGGAAACTTGTGAAAATAATATGAAAATTTTATGCGACTAGGTGTCGGATCCGAATTCTCACCTTATCAATTTATATAAATTTACCTTAACTACTCCGTAAGAAAAAAATATTCTTTTTAATCTGGAACCTGGCGAGGTAACAGTGACACAAAAGGGAGTGGTGATTGCGTACATAATAATAATCGCATAACAGTCCTTAAATATTTCATTAAAAATATTGTCCTGTAATGCGAGGTCAACCGGAAGTGACTCGACAAACGGACACGGAAATGCGGTTTTCCTGATTCATTATTCTCCCAAAATTTTTTATTTTACTAACGTTACTTTTTATAAATTATTAAAAAGTGTTCTGAAACGCAGTGGTTTTTATTGTAGTTCATTAAAGAAAGAAAAGAAAAATAACCGTGATATTTTTAATTAAACGTTGTTTTTCGGTAGAAGCGTGACAGAACCGAAGTGACGCCTCAAACGGACGTGAGAATCTTTATGCGAGACTTATGTTTAAATGAGGATAGTGTGTGTTAGAATTACAAAAAAAAAGAACGCTTAGTGAGTTTCTTTGGATATATTTTTTATTTTTTAATAAGAAATTAAACCAAGTCGTAATACATTTCTTTTTAAAATTTAGCAGAGCAGTGTTTCTCCACGTCGAATTTCAGCAAAGCAATTAATGCTATTAATAATATGCTATATACGTTTGTAGTGTCTACAAGATAGCGGATAAGCTGCGGCAATAAAAGTAAATAAAAATATATTTCAAATTTGATTGTTTTCACCTCGACTGAAGTTGCCACCATCTTATTTTTTCGTGTCTACAAGATGGCTCCACCTCATTAGAAAAAAAATAAACCTTTTTTGATTGAAAGATATGCCACGAGGTCTCTTTTTTTTCATTTTCGCCACTCGCATGATTCAGTTTTTTTTTATGTTTTGCGGTCGTGAAATAATTGAGATTCTAAGGTTTTCTTCTTCGATGCTGAATGTTGGTGTGCCGTGACACGAAAATTAGATAATTACGGATCTCGGCTATGGAAATGAAAAATAAAGATATAGAGCACTTTTGTTCTTCATCCTCGTCGCATATCGCCACCATCTTGATGTCTTGTAACGATAAGATGTGACGTTTGTCACTAACGCCCTTTAGAAGGTAGTTTTGAAATGATGATAGTTGAAAGATTGCAATTATAAATGATAAATATACACTAAAGCTCGGAATTACGGAAATATGTTCATATAGTATTTAATCTTTGAAGCAGGTTGCCATCACCCTTTTATTGAGCCTACTTTATGAGAAGTCTGGGGGCGTGACCACAAAACATAAGCAAATGGAGTAAAATGCAATCGGATTTGTTTCTTTGTAAACAATTTATTTTTGAGGGGGACGTGATCGAAAAGTTTTCGCCTTCTGACGCCTGAGAGGTCGACAAGTTTTTTTGCGGCTCATGATGAATCCGTTGGCACAGACGCAGCGATTGTGACCCATGAAGACTTGGTTCTTCCCCGGACACAGACGTTGGATATCCAAAACGCCCGGCGGTCCCGGGACTTCCTTCGTCGAAGGATTTCTGTCTGGATGCGGAGGCATTCTATTGCCGTAGACGTCGAACTGAGGACCAGGAGGGCCGACATACCCAGGACCTCTGAAAGAATGAGCCGGAGGTCCGCTAGGACCAGTTGGAAAGCCGGGAGAGCTTACCGGGACCGCCGGTATGAAAGCAGAACTATCGAGCGGCTGTTTTCTGGTCTTGTCGAATGCACGGGCAGCTCCAGAGTCCTGAGGCGGGCCTGAAGGGTGACTATACCCCAGAGGATGTTCCGGAGGTCCCGGAGGCTTGACAGGGGCCATGGGTAGGGCGACACCTAACAGACGCTTGTTGGCTCTTCGATCCTCCTCCCCTGCGGATGGTTGTGTAGAAGACGGGGCCGTGGTGACGCTGAGCGAAGCCACCAGCAGCAGCAGCGACACCGAAAGCTTCATCTCGGACACTGAGACACCACAGGAAGTCTAGATTAACACTGCTTATCGCGCTTCCTGCTTCTATTCCAACTACTGAGACTTTCCTTAATTTGCAATCGCCGCCAAATAACTAACTACCATGCTTGAGCTCCGAACATTTGGGAATTAGCGTCCGTTAAGACGACTTCTTTATTTTATATACGTATATATATACATATATTGTAATAATTACTTATCAATAAATTAACACAATTACAAAATTTAAATATATCTCAGGGTCTTCACTGGGTTTGATAATGGCGAATCAATAATATTTATAATCTTATAAACCAATTACAATTAAAGGAAAAGAAAAGTACTTGTCAAATAAATCAGAATGAAATTTATTTGTGAACGAAATTAGCCTAAAAGATTGACTGTTATTTACAATTTTTCATCAAAAGAAGAGAACGAAATCTGACGGCTATCTTTTAATCAGGTTTACATACTTAGTTGTTTGTAAATTGTTACTCACGTCTGCCCAGCATTCCAGGATACCTTTAATTGTCGAAACACTATGGCGGGTTTTACACTGCTTCTACTCACAGATTCTGCACTGATTCTTACTCAATATTTTATACGTAGTTAGGAACCCGGATGATCCTCCTTTCGTCTCTATGTAGACCACTTGCATTGGGTGACTTCTGCTAACTCTGGCTGGCTATGTGCACAAAAACTGTTTTGTGCTTAGCAGGTTTCGTCGTTATACTCTAGGGAATGTTTTGTCTTGAACAAAATGTTCAGGGACCAATCAACTCTGTTAAATGCTAATTCTCAATATTTCTCTGCAAACTGTTTTTCACCATATCATAATGCGACTCTGCTCTATCGTTCTCCAATTAACAGTTATTATTCGACGACGTCTCACCGCAAACTTTATCTCGTCAAACCTTGCGAACTGAACTTCTCAATATCTTAATGCGAACTGCATCTGACCAAACCTTCCAGCCAACTCAACTCTCGTCTCGAAATTTGAGCGCGCATACGCCTTCCGACAAAGGAAACAGTGTTCTGTTCTGGACCGCCGCCACAAAGGATTTCTCTAACAATTTAGATTTTCAAATTCACAATTAATGTTTTAATTAATTGGCATTACAATATATATATATATATATATATATATATATTGTAATAATTAATTATGATGTTGCTTTTTAATGAAAAATTATAGACTTTAAAAAAAACAAAATTTATTAAAAATTTGCAATTATACAATTTAAAATTGTAAAAAGGATCGCAGTCTCTCATGGGTCTTTACTGGGTTTGATAACGGACAGAACATTAAATAATCAAAGAACATACAATTTATCTTTAAATTAACAAGAAATATTTAATCGTCTATACATAGACGAAATTAATGATTGACGAACTTATTCTACCAGATTGATTCTAATTTAAAGAGTTTATTTTATTAACACAAAAGAAAAGAACGATATTTGACTGTATCTTTTAATTCCTTTTACACATATTAATACCATGAAATTTCAACTTACGATTACTCAGGAAAATTTGGCACACACTTTATATACTGGACGTTTTAAACACTGATTCTAACACACGCTGTTGGTTTGACGAAAGCTGGTTCTCCGTTCGTGAAGGACATCTCACTTGCTCGTGGTGAAAACTACTCGACGCTGGATGCAGTGTCCTGGTCTCCTACCATCGAATACAGTGGCCTAATTTTGATATTACAACAGATTAGACTTCTGCATACAAAAATGTTTATCGTTGAATAATTTTGCTATTTCTCTCGCAGGCTGCAAAATTTCTCGGTGCTCGCCGTACGCCTCCACAACTCTCACTCCAACACTCAACTTCGGTGCTCACAGCCCCCTCTCCCACTCTAACTCCAAAACTCAACTTCCAAAAATCTTATCTTCCCTTTATATATTCCAGTCCCTTCCTTTTTCCTTTGTTCCAAAACTACGTCGCAACTGCCCGTTGACAGCTCCCTCCATTATCCCGAGATTTACATTCTGTCATTTCCTGCATTAGACACTAACCAGTCTCTGGTCAGTATGCTCGTATTGCAGACTCTACACTTCTTCAATTCTTTTAACATTACACATCGCCTACAATAATGAAACACTCTACATTCTTCCTCAATACTGACTGTTGCGTACAATGCCTGGGGCACAATATTACGCTGACAATACAAATACTAAATAATTTATAAAATGCTTTCATATCATATATATATATATATATATATATATATATATTGTAATAATTAATAAGAGTGGCTTCAAATAAAAAGATTAAATTTTTAAACAACCAACAAATTTATTTTAATTCTTAAACAATTTTACAATTTAAAATAAAAAGATCTCAATCTCTCAGGGTCTCAACTGGGTCTGATAACGGTAAATCATATAAAAATAATTAAAGAACAAAAAATTTAGATTAAAAAAGAAATATTTACTTGTCTAAACATAGACGAACTTTGCTTATCGACGACATTAATACTAAAAGATGGATTCTACTTTAAACAAAAATTTTTTTTTCAATAATAAAGGAACGATATCTGACATATATCTTTTAATTCGGTTTACAAAATTTATTGTTCTATTGTTACTTACGGCTGCCCAGGATACTTTTAACTTTCGAAGCACAGTGACGGTTTTTTTTTCACAGCTTCTATTGAACTCACAGATTCTAATTTAAATGTTTCTATTTCAAAATCAGGAACCAGGAACCCCTGCTTCGTCTCTCCCTCCCTCGGTTGAGTCACTCACAGCATGCCCAGTTTACTGCCGGTTTCTAGTTCTGCTTGCGTAAATGTAAATGTTTGGTCTCGTCTATTTCAACTTGACCAACGCTCCCAGCCACCTCCAGACTGAAGATTTTAATATAATCTCTCGTCGATTTTAAAACAATCTTTGCTCAAACAACCTTCCAGCCAAACTCAAGACTGAACTTTCCTTAATCAATGGTCCCAGCCAACTTCAGACTGAAGTTAATATAATGTCTCGTCGATTTTCAAACGATCTGTGCTCGGCACAACCTTCCAGCCATACTGACTGAACAACCGTCCTCTAATTTTGAGCGTGCATTTTTCCTCTTCCAACAAAGAAACAATACTCTCCTTCATTGTTGCTGTTATGGGTTCGGTACCGCCGTCAATAATGTTTATCTAACAATTTAGATTATCAATCACAATTAATGCCTTAATTAATAAGCATTACAATATATTTATATATATATATATATATATATGTGTGTGTGTGTGTGTGTGTCAGGGGATAATTCTGACCAATGGAGACTATTCTCTTAATTTTAAGAGTGTACTTTCCAAACCTTGTATAATTTTAAGCCGTAAGCACTGACAATATTGGTACGTGTAATTATTGGGGACCGATACTTAAATTGCATCGGAACTGCGTTTTCGTATTTTTTTTTTTCGTGAACAAGAATCTAGTTTTAATTATTTTCCATTTATGTACATTTTCTTGGAATCTCTGTCTTACCTCCTGTACTTGGTTTTTATTTCCTATGGACAAGGGTGGATACTTTACGGTTTAAAATGAGGATCTGGATCGGCTGAATTGGCAGATGGCGTTGATGTAATATTCCTGGAGGAGAGATTTTTTCTACCACGGAGAGATCGCTTGGCCACTAATTTTAGGTGAACTTTGACTCGTTTTCTGTCGCAGAGATAAGTTGTGTAATTTTTTATTTCGAGACCAAGGCCACTCTCGTTTGGAACTGCCCGTCCTCAACATACACCAACAACTGAGAGTACGTCTAAGTCACAAGATATGAGACGAATATCTCCATTCCATTTCGGAAATTTCTAACATTCTTATGTTGTCGACGCGTGTCCCGACAATCCTGAAATCCCACCATCCCCATAACCTCTCCAATTCTCATATCGTGTTTGAGGCACCCTTTTGAGCGCAGTTCTTTGCTTCTTCCCTCCACTTATTTAAGAAGCGTTATACATGGTCAGAAAACATATAACTCTGGGAAACACGCCTAGTTTTTATTTAAAAGGAGGAAGTTGTGGAATGACTGCTGAACCTGGAACTCAGTTATCCATTGTTGGAGTCTTCTGAACATTTTTATGAGTACATACGTCCTTAATCTTTCTTTACTACAACGAACAGAAGAAACTATCAGTTGCAACCTATAATTCCTTTACTTCTGGAGCAATAGCTCGTGGCGGCGGTTTACTCCTTTAACATTCGAATTCCAGCTAGTGGATGAGGTAACAGCGATTCGGCGAAATTTCTCGGAAAGACTCCGGCAAGCGCGTCCATTTTAAATACACCCCATTATTTTGTCCAGTGTTAATGATCCATCCTATTCATTCTGGGATAATATCGTAGCTCCCGTAAGTCTAGAAACCGTACACGCACCTAAGGATTATTCAGTAGATAACGAACTTTTTCTCGAATTACCCCAATACCCAAGATTTACAGTGATCCGATATATATATATACACATACATCACTTATACGTTTTTTTAATGTTTATTTTTCTGGTTGCAGAATCAATAGAACGTCAGCAGCTCCTTTTTATTTTGGGAACATCAATCGATGGAATTACCTGGGCGTTGCAGTTTCGAAATCTATGTAAGATCCGATAATTAATTACCAAGGCATGAGAAGGAAATATCCGTAATTTACCAGCACCAGATGCGGATTTCCGCGCTCTCAGTTTTGTTATCATAATGGTGCTTCTCGACGCCTTATTCGGTGTTCCCGAGTGTTTACAGTCCCTTTG
This sequence comes from Zhengitettix transpicula, assembly GCA_037074705.1. NCBI lineage: Eukaryota > Metazoa > Arthropoda > Insecta > Orthoptera > Tetrigidae > Zhengitettix > Zhengitettix transpicula. The sequence goes on from CM073593.1 coordinate 75,299,810, forward strand.
GGAATTTTTGCTTGATTCATCGTAATGGTGGGTCACGGCGCCACTGTGCCATGGTCGGGAATCCAGTCCACGGGTCACGGTCCTGATAACAAAACAGGAGCAGTATCATCATCTGCTGCTTCAGTGTCAGCACACAAACACTACACTTGTTTTCTGCCTCAGACAAAAACTGACTGTGCCACCACTGATAATATAATCTGCACCATTCTCTAGGAAACACGGGTTGGATGTGTTATAAGCTTAATGGTGCAGGTCTTCCAAATGCTATCGAAGGACATATCCAAGCGTGGTTAATATTTGACAAGTAGACATCTTTTGTCCAATGATGAACACTGAACAAAGTCATATGTATGCTAAGTTGTTTTCCTTTGTCCAACAAAAAACCAACTACTATTAACACACAACAATGCCCAACAAATATATACAGTAAAGGTTAGACAAAATAAAGGACTATATCAGTGGCGGCTTGTGAGTTTTTTAAGTTATGAGGTACGTCACCCCAAGCAACCATTTTTATGAGGATAACTATGTAAAATAATGAAACTATATCAATGATAGTGTTACCAATACTCTGATCCCACATATAATATGCTACATATTTCCAATAGTGTCTAATTTTTAAAACTTGGGATAATAGTATTTCCATCAGCAAATATTTTAAATAAAGTCAGTTTTCAGAACAAGCCACTGAGCACTGTTGAACACAGGGTTGTGTGGTAGATTTTCACACTATAATGTCTGTTAAATGTTGTTTTCTTTAAAATAACCTTAGATTGTGATTTTTTTCTTAACAAATATTATTTTTGATTTGGAAATGTAAAGTATTATAAAATAAGATTTAGAATTAATGAATAGTTCAAATTTATTTCGATTTTGTTGCTTATGCTGCATCTCTGTCATTGTATGGCAAAGATCTCAAGTGCTCTAGGATTTGTAGCATGAGAATGAGTGAATTTGTAGAGCTTTATGGGTGGCGCAGCGGGGTGAAAAAGCATACTGCATATGTGCAGTTGTCAATAAAGTGCCAGATCCTGTGCTATCACTGGAATAGCACTGGCTGCTTTAGGACTGATTCGCCGCAGTGGGGGAATTTTAATTCTTTAATATCGAAACATAGATTCTAAGTGTCAAAACAGAATTATTGTGGAGGTTGTTAAAATTGAGAAAAATGACTTCTTACTAAATTAATTTGTGCTGTAAACCACGAGCACATACACACGAGCCACGACTGGACTGTAGCATGATCTTTGTTCCCATAATGGTTTCAGTCGATATAAACATATTATTAAATTATCTGTTACACTCTTTGTTTGCAACTGAAACATCTTAACAGTATCAGCACCCAAAATACTTAGATATAATAAATGTTATATATTATAGATTACTCATTAAATATTATAGATTACTCATTACTTTATAGTAAAATATTTAGTATTAATATTTTTGTATATTATTAATAAGTTAAAAAAATAATCTACATGAATAAGAAAATTGTAAGTACCTCATTTAAACATGGTATCCTAAGCTGTAAGAAATTATTTAGGACATTTAAAGTTTGGTGTGTGTGGGTGAATTATGAGAATCCTTTGCCAGAAATTGTCACCTTTTTTAAATCTGTGATGTAGGTGAGAAATTGAAGTGACCTCTTTGATTACATTTGGGGCAGTTGGAACCATATTTTATAAAAATAAAAAGTTTTGTGTTTGACTGGATTCTTAGTTTTTGATTTTGCACCCCATGTGATACAAAAAAATACACCAGTTGAGACCTAATTTTCTCCATTACAATTGAAGAATACGATATTTACACATCACTCATCCAAGAAAAAGTGCACAATTTTTTTTTGTGAAGTAGATTTTGATACATGGCTGGCAACGTTCAACAAAACAGTATATTGATTGTAAATTATTAAAATTTATTTATTTGCTTCCCATTAACTATTTACAACAATATATATTTTGACAACATTGAAGGTTAAAACTGCTTCCCTGTCCTCAATAAATTGAAAGTTTCAGATAGAACCTTCATATGGCAAGTTTCAGTACCTCCAAACCATTTCCGTAGATGCACACATCCCTGTAACAAGTGCATACACATGATCAAAAAAATAAATAGCAAAAAAATATACCAAATTCAAGAACGATAAAATGGAATGTGAATAAAACATTCATTTAATAATAATGGTCAGTCCACAAATTGTAACTCTAGTCAAACTTAAATAAAGCTTACAAAACATAATACTGTATTAAATAGAAGACACAAGCCATTTTCATACAAAGGTATCATAAAGATATATTTTTGCTGTATTTTATATACAGCAAATATTTTACATAATACTTTCAATATTTATCTTAATTTAGACAATCTCATTTGTAAAAATAAAACAGTAAGTGTGAAATTGTTATCTATTGCCCCACTGCCCTGTAATAACATGATCCAGGAACAACACTAGTGCGTTTCTGAATCATCAATTTTTAATTAAAAGGTTTAATCAACTACAAAACAGTAAATGTGAGATTGTGGATAGATAAGTCCATTGTATTATCTATCTTATTTATAAATTTAAAAAAATGTCATGCCAACATTTTTGTCAATCAGAGGTGAACATTTATGGTACCTATTGAAAATATTAAACATATATCTTCACAAGTGGTATTGTCTTCTGCTCATAAATGGTACTCACATTTTGCCACAGAGTTCCAGTCCTTTTACATCACTCACACACGTCTGGTAATGGTTGACTTTCTGGACCTTGATGCCAGACAAAGAAAAATCAAGTTTCCAGACCAGGATGTGCTGGTCAACAGATGCTGTGATGAGGTGGTCTCTCATCAGTACAAGTCCTGAGGGAAAGGAATAAAGTCTAAACTAGTAATTTGGATGACAATAATTCCTAATTAAATCAATATACAACTAAACTTATTTGTGATACATACTTGAAATCTAACACAATGACCTTAAAATCATATATTACCTGAAATTTGAGAAGTGTGGGCATCATCTTGGTGCCAGTGGTACAGAACCTGTGGAAGCTGCCCCAGAACTTTGAAAGCACAGAGAGAGACTGCACCATCGTCCCCACCTGTGGCTACGAGGAGCAAATCTGATCCCATTGTCATTGTGTCCAAGCTGTTTATCCCTGACTGGTGCAGTTGAATGGAGAATGCTGGCTCACTGTGACAGGTCCTGAGATCCCAGAAAGCCAACTTACCATCCGATGCTGCGGTCAAGGCAAATGCTTGGGTTGAAGTGATCCAGTGTGACACTTTGAAGATGCATGCTCTGCCATAAGAGAATTCCTGGGTGATACTCAACTTTTTGGTTTCTTCTGAATAGCTCAATAATCTGAAAGAAAAGAACCAAGGTCAGGCAACCAAAGTATCAAATGCTGCATAATACACAGTGGTAAACTGTGTTCAGAGTATACCATAATTTCCATATTTAAAGTTACTTTATGAATAAAAGATTTAGCACAAAATAATCATTTATGAATATCGCCACCTCACATCTGGAATTCATATTAACAGAATGACGCTCAGGGAACTAATGCAGAAATGAAGACCGATTATGTATATTTTAAATTTGTGAAGGCAACTGAGTTTCCATAGGACCACACAAGACAGAACCATTGTTTGATGTTCAGAGCAGATGAAGGAAACAGAAACAAATTTCTGACCATTGTTAGTTACTTTTTTATTTGTTTTTTATATTGTAAAGATGTTTCTTTCAGTTTGAGGGTGAGGCAGTTAATGGTAAGGAGCAGAGTGGCAGCAAGTCTTTGGATGATTGATCACAGTTCATAGTAATATGATAGAAAAGTTTGGAAGCGAGGCAACAAACAAGTGAGGACAGTGTTTTAAGCAATGCAGTTCAGAGCAGGAACAGACTGGCTACAAGAGGATTTAGTCTAATAATCCCAAGTAAACCAGCATTGACAATGAATTAACCAATTACCCACCAAATCTATGGAACTCCAGTCAGATTCAATATTCACTCCAGTTTACAATGTGAGTTAAATTTTGTATTTTATTTAATTTATCAATAAGTTTTTATTTACATATTTTAACTTATATTTTTATTCCATATCATAACTCTTCAACTATAACATATTGTAATAATAAAAGGAAGCATTGTTCGTTGGCTGGCCTCCTAACTTTTTTAACATTTAACTACGAACATTCGTCAATCATCCCATGACTTATTGCTGCGATGCTCCTTACAATTAACTGTCTCACCCTCCAACTGAAAGAAACTTCTTTACTATACAAAAATCAATTTAAAAAAGTAACTAGTCACTGCATAAATTTGTTTAAACTTTCTATCGATAAGTATACAGTGAAGAAGCTTTAAATTTTATATACTTCTGATGCCCTTTATCTATGGCAAGTTATGTCCGAGAACATGCTCGCATAAATTATAGGACAATAGTGATAGAAACTGCAATTCTTTACTAACCTGAGACATCCATCTGAGCATGCTGCAAGGCAACACACACCACTGGCCTCCTTCCAATTTATTACATTTAGATCCATGACCCTCATGTCACCATCAGTTGTTAAACTATTCTTCCTAAGAATAAGAGAATCCAACTCTTGGTGTGTGACAATTGGTATTGACATTGCTCCATTTTCTGTAAAGTAACATTTTAGAGATTCCATGGAAAATACAGTGACTGTATAATACATACATTACTATACAAATCCTGGGGGAAAAAAACAAGAGAACACATTGGATAATGTTGGCATCTGTGACAAATAATTAACATAAATGAGATGTACTGTGCATTCTTGAGGGATAACTAAAAAGGTGGTATTTCAAGCAAGGCAAAAGGTAACACACACACAAAAAGACAATGGCAAATGTGGAGTAATCAAAACAGTTCATAACCTAATTAATGCATATATTGAGTGCGATACAGCAGTAGCATAATACAGACTGACTAAATGTGTGAGCAGTTGATCATCCACTGACCCTTGACACGGATATCCCAGACTTTTCCCTGCGCCCTCCCACCAGCAGAGAACACAATGAAACGACCAGCACAAAGGAACACAGACAGTGCTCGTACGCTAGAGATATGACCTTGTAGAACAGATAGGATGATCGGATCACCTCCGCAGGGCAGCCAGGTCAAAGCAAGGGATGTGTCTTCACTTGCAGACATCAGTAAGGAGGAATTGTCAAGATTGCACAAGGTCTTCAAGCAATTTGTCTCCTTAGGATGAAAGCCTGTCTGAAAGAATAAATCTAATGAGAATCAGACAACAAATTTTTTTTTATTTCAAAACAGGAAACATGTACAAGCAGAAGCAAACATTGGCCACTGCTAGTTCACAAAAAATACACTTAAAATTTATAAACTACTGTAAACACCCCAAACAATTAATGCATGTATTGAGTGCAAAGAAAAATGTGGCACAAAGATTAACTAACACAGGAAAATAACTACCTGTAAAGAAGGTCCTGGGATGAGATCAAGCCTGTAGGAGGCAACATGAACTTGTTTGTCTTTGATGAATGACAGCAGAATCTTCTGGTCAGAGTCTTGGGTTTGGCAATCCCATGAGCGATGTCCACCTCCACAGTCCACTTTGAATAGAGTCCTTCGCTCCAATTCATTGTACACCATCAGGTGAACCTGTCACAGTGCAAAAACACTCAGTGTATGGAAAAGGTAGGAAAGTTTTGTCTGTGTCGAAGAAATATGAGTGAAACTGTGGCATTTTCACAAAAAAATACCGAACAAAATCCGGCAATGAGTAAGCCATGGCTTGTGGACAGAGCCTTGCCTCCATTCTCAAATGGCAACCTGACTGCCCCAATCTGCTCTGCTCCCATTTCCCGGGAGCAGTGGAACCGATGGAACATTCCATCTCTTCCCAAGGAACAGACATCAGTGTTGTGGTTAAATATAGAGCTCACTCCCATTTTTCCGTGTAGGTTCCTCCAGCTAAAAACAGGATCCTGAAAGCAGACAATGAAGCCTATTTACTTTACAAAGAAATCAGCTTTTAAAATACTTTCATTAATCTCATTGGTAAAACTAAGATTAATAGGAGGCACAAAAATGGAAGGAAAAGGTATTTCCTGTTTTAAAAACAAGAAAATACTGAAATCTATAAATATAGATTTGATTCAATATCATCTTTATCCAGCTATTCATTACATGCCCAGCCAGTGTGATGTCAAAAACAAAGATGCTGCCTGCTCTGTCACCACAGACAAGGAAATCTCTGTGGAGAAGTGCAGCACATGGCCAACGTTCCTTGCTCTGTGGAAGGCGGAGCTCCTTCACCAAGCGTGCAGATGTGCAACCTGTGTGATAGAAAGCCATAAAATCAAATGCATAGTTTCCCAATAATTAACTGTTTTGAAGATTGTTGATAAACAAAGGAAAATATAGAGTTTTTCTTATATACTGACTACATTTAGATACAAAAGAGACAGCCAAGTGTCACAGGTTAAATTGAACTAAAACCCCTAATCAATCATTTAATTATTATAGTTATGCTTAATTCAATGGGAAATTACATGCTTAAACATGCTATCTGGATTTTAGTAGAAATGAAAAACTTATGCCTTTAAATAATCTCCAAAGATGCAAATTTCCTTCAGAGCTACAGATAAGGATGTCCTCGCTGGATACCCACTGAAGAGAGAGTATTCTGCCATCCACAGCCCTAACATCAAGCACCTTTTCCATATGATTCTTGTTCATGCACTCACTTTCTGGAACAATTACACATAAAATACTGAGTTTGTCAGAGATTAATATTGATTTGGATTAGTAAAAAAGATAGATTTAGGAAAGGATCCAGCAATGAATAAATAAATACCATTTTTACTTTTGTGTTTTATTGACATCCTCCATTAAAGGAATAAATGGCCTTTACAATTATTTTAAAATATTTTATTTAACACTTTGACAATGTTTTAGCATGTTTTTGTAGAAAAACATGCTGAAACATCATTCAAGTATTAAATAAAATATTTTAAAAATAAAAAGTAGTAGAAATTTTTTTAATTCATAATAAATAAATACACTTATTTATACCTAGATAAAAAAAAGTCAAGATTTCTTGGAAGAAATCTTCTGTTGTTGTTGTTGTAAGCAGCAGAATAATAATATTTTACTAAAGAAACCCATGAAAAAAAATAGACTATTACCTCCCAAACCTATACATATTATTCACAGAGGTCTATTAATTTTCTGGTTAACATATCTAGAATTTCATCTCACCTGAGAAGATGCATACATGACCAGCAATAGAAGCAATGGCTACAAAAGTTTTGCATGGCGATGCTTCTAGGAGGCAGTAATTGGCAAACCTGCCATCATGAAATGTGAGAACACCATTGTTTCCCATCAGCAAGTCATAATGATACAGACTACCATCAGCAGTGGACACCACAAGATGCCCTGGAGCTGTAAGCACAAGTCGGCGGGGCGAGAGTGAAGTGCAAGCATTTATCTTGAAAGAACTGAGGCATTCATCTTCCCATGCAGAAAAGGGCCAAATGCGGATTGCTCCATCACTTCCTCCTGTCACCTGGGCACAAACTGCAAATTTACCTCTGCATATTTTTAGATGTTGCAATGCACATGCATGTGCATTACAACATCTATTACTGTCACAATGCATAGAAAAACTGGTGAATTCTCATGAAAATTAAATTTTAACAGACACGCCCTAGTGATAAGTAAAGTAAACCTTAGCTGGGCTTTCTCAGAGCCTTGATTACAAGAACTTGACACTCACAAAATATTCCTTGTTGGGATCACAGTCCACACTCCAAACTTGTCCCCCACCATGACACTGCCAGCGTTTAATCAGTTCTCCAGAGGAGTTATTCCATATGCAGACATTTGAGTCCTGTCAAATGCACACACACATATAAATGAAATGCAAATTAGTACTTCTGTACAGAAATGTGTCTGGAAAGTATTTCCAACCTACCTCACCAATGCTTATGAGGACATCTGATGATACTGTGATGCAACGCCACACTCTGGCTGAGTGGCCATATAGTGTTTGTTCCAAATAAACTGTTGCCGAGTCCCAACTGCCCCCAGTTCTCATCTCCACACGCCACACACGGACAGTCCTATCATCAGATGTTGAGTACAGGCATCTTCTAACAGCATCATATGTGACGGAGAACAGGACCCCCTGCCAGTAAGAAAGAATTTGTTTTTAACTATTGTAAAACATATACAGGATAGTTGACTTGATGCTCATCAGGTAAAGAGACAAAAAACATATCATCATTCTTTTACCTTCTCTTAGTTTTCTTCTTTATCAATTTTACTATAAACTTCACTTGTTGAATCTTTTTGATTACTTATATCATTATGAGAAATATGAATAATAATAATAGTACTGCACACTGTTGCAAACAATTTCAGACAGACTTGAATTAGAGGCTTGGAAACAAAATACCACTTCAATTTATATCTATGACATGATACTTCTTTCCCAATGTTTTCTATTCATTTTGAGGACTCAATAGTCCCGTGCTTTCTCTTTTCATCGTTGTAAAGATTTTCTCTTAGAATTAGTATTCTGAATTTTAATTATTTATTGACTTAATTGATGAACTTGTTGAACAGCTTTATTTTATACAGGATATTGTAAAGTAAATATTCATGCAATTTTCAAAGCAGTAGGCATTTTGCATCAGCAATCTCTAGTCAATGTTTCCAAGTATTTGATTGGTAAATTGCACATGCATTATAACGATTTTTTTCTAGAAATACATTCCTGCGATGCCAAAATATTACTTTGAGTGACTGGGAAATAGGTTAGACATGTGGAAACTGTGTATCAGATCTGTATAACAGGCTTTCACCCTTCACAGGAATAAGAATATGCTAAGTACAAGAAACCAATTACAACACACACTTACGTCATGACCTGTGAGCCGGTGTGTCACCAGGTGAGATGGAGGGCAAATTTTCCAGATGACAATTTCCTGAAACACTGTTCCTGCCAGGATAGTCACTTCCTCCCAGCAGTCACCAGTGATAGAAGCACAGTACCTGAAGAATTTGGTTAAGGAAATCTCTATATATCACAAAACAACTTTACCCATTATCACGCCATACAGTCTGAAGGATACAGTATGCAGTTCACACTGCAAGAGACAGTATTCAGAGGCTGGCATGTTTTTGAATCATAAAGTACCGCAACATTGTGCGCTGTCACAATTACAAATTTGTCACCGGATGCCAACCATTTGAAATTCAGGACCCAATCGTCAGCCTCACACCTTGTCAGTTCTGACAATCTGGACAGGAAATTAGTTTGAGTTCTAAGCTTCACATTTAAACATACTTTTCCAAGGAAAGATGCGCTCTTACCTGCTCCAGTCATCTTCCAGTTTGAATATACAAATCTGGTTTCTTCCAAACACAGCAAGGGTCCCACCAGAGCCAGGAACAATGCCATGAATCCTCTGTCCATGTAGGATGTTGATTTGAGATAGGCGCTTTCTTGACTTCACTTCGTAAACACACAGAAAACTCCCAACACCTGATATTGAAGGAAAAATTATAACTATTACAATTCATGGGTTAAATAACCAATTTCTTTGAATTTAGTTATGTGCCACACATTGATCACAATTATCGTAATCTATTCTACATAGTTTACGACACTAATTATTACCTGCAGGAATCATTCATTATCATATTTTACTTCAGCTAAAAATTCCTCTCCAAATATAGAACTTCTATGTGATGATTACATTATAAGTGATGAAAATAACCTCCCTATCTAGTACTCCCTACCCCCCCCCCCAATTTTTTACCGAAGAACTACATTCGGTCAATAGTTTTGCTCATTTTATAGTTTGAAGTATTCCTTACAAAAGTATCTGTAAATCTTGTTATATGCTGCTGATTACTTAATCTAGGAAATTTATAGCCAATTTAACTTCAAGAAGAGGAGATGGTTAACATCCTGGAAGAAAGCCAAATAGGTCGCATTACCTGCAAGAATTACGTCGCTGTGGCATTTTACGGACGTCACGTCTGTTCGCACACAAACAGAGGAAAAGAAACTTTCCCCCATCTAGATGTCAGATCTAACCTCATAAGGCAGCCGTATTCAGCACAACTACCATTCGTGGACAATGGTCGCCAACATAGGAAATCAAAAGCCCCTGAATCTAGAAGCTGAGAAGGCGTTCATGGTCGAGCATTTTGCGTTTTATTGTCAGAAAATCGTTTTGAACTTCCGACTATTGAAGCTTGCGGAAATTAGATTCTAATTCGATTTGAGGCGAGTCATTATTTCTTCTGAAGGATCTATTTTGTTAGCATTTTGTTCATAATATGATATTCAATTTTGACACTCAGCTTTGAAATTAGTCGATTATTTCAGATTTGTGCTTGTTTATTTTCCTAGTAAAAGAGGCTTTGGAAGCACTCAATTCGTTTAAATGTAATTACTTTGTCCGTCGTCTATGTACGAAAAAATATTATTATTTTGCATCTCAAGCTGAGATGGTTGACGTTTATGATCTACGAATACCATGCATCAAAGATATAATTGAAGAGAGAGCATTGAGATACCATGATGAAACGAACCCACTTATACACCCATTGCTCGAACACAGGATCAACAGGACACTGAAAAAATACTGGCCAATTGACCTGAAAACGTGGTAAACTGGGACCAATCATTGGAGAGGCCCCCATCAGCACAGTAATGAATTCAATTATGTAAATGAATTCTAAGCCAACAAAAATAGCCCATAGAATGTTATTCTGATTGAAATAAAATAAAATAAAAATTTATTAAATGACCAGTCTAAATATCATGTGTATGTACGTATTTATTTAATTTACAAATGGGCAGTTTACTTGGGGTTAAATACGTGAAATTGCAATAAGTAATCAAATTTGTCTAATAAATAATATTTGTTGTGTTAAAATATATTGGTTTTATTTCAATTTCCTTCTTTCTTTCACTAATTAAAAGTGTTTACCACATAATTTGGAGCGTGTTGGCCAGTCCAAGGTTGGTAAAAGGCCCCGGGCGATGGTAATCTCGAGAAAAAGCCGTCTATCTATGATAGCTCGGCCAACAAATCCTACTTCCACACCTCCTATGGTGACACTGGGCACTGCAGCAAAGTGGAGAAGGGTGCTTAATGCAGGGTTGTGAGTTTGTTGTGATCATTAACAAACCACCGTCTAACGTGCATCCGTTGAAGGGTGTTGGACCGCTTGGGAACCAATTTTGACGGTCCAAGGTGTTTGTTTGGTTTTGGTTAAGGATAGTAAATAAGTGTTTGATTTCTATTATAAAAGTTTTATAGTTTTCTGTGTTCACTTTATAAACTCCTTTTTTTTATTGGAGGCACGTAGGCGACCCTTGAGATATATTTCCCTTTAATATTTTGGTGTACAATAATTTGGCACCATTGTGGGGGTAAATATTATGTAATTTTTACTACCAGTCCTTTACATTATATTTATTTTATTAATTTAATATTTACAGATATTTTTATTATTTTAATTATTTGGATAGATCAGAAGGACACCAGCTTGCAACTTTAACTTGTTCATTGTCCATGAAACTTCGAAAATACATACATACATATATATACATTCAAATAAAAAAATATATACTTCGCTTTCAATGGAGCAACTCCATAAAAAATTCTGGTTATTATACAAAGTAGTCTCGTGACCTACAGGGTGAATATCCCCCATGACAGCAGTTGCACACACAAACACACACACACAAAGAGAGTTCCTCAACAGGACGCTTCTAGAGCTGCGTCACTGGCTGGTGGTTGTCGCTGGGTTCGATCCCTGCTTTGTCGAAGCTGTCCTTCCTGATGAGGCCGTTCTGGAACATCGGTTTGTCCTCGATGCCGACCAACGCTGAATCACCACTAGTTTGGCTGGAATAATAGAAAAATTTGGGTGAACTCTTTGAGGGGTGAAATAATACGTTTCAGTACTTCCTGATGTTGTAAGAACAAGAATGGTTAGGCTTCGATAAATATTACCAAGTTGTAATGCACTTTTGGAGGGACTTTCGAGGTTGGTCTAAAACCGTTTCCGACCTAACAAAACACAAGACATTTTCTTTACAAATTTCTTTTTCTTTTTATACTTAGACTCCGTGTAAATCTACACATTTTTCCCAGCGATGCTCCGATCGGTTTAACCCGTCCACATAGTTCTCGGCGTCTTTCTCTGTAAATAATTCTTTAGGAAGGAGACGGCCTCCTCATCTAACAAAAATATCTGTCTTTTACCTTAGGAAACAAAAAAAAGTTGCTAGATCTGGTAAGGTGGATGGTCAAGCAATTCAAACCGTAATTAATGGATTTTCACCACGACAACCGCTGAGGTATGACACGGCACTTTGTCTTGCTGAAATAATTTTTTCAGATTGTTAAGTAATATTTTTTTTGTTTGGAAGATAATTGATTAAGATAACTTCATAACTATCCCAAAAAAAAAGTCTTCCTCACTTTCCCAACTGAAAAAACAATTTTGATTTTCCCACTTTGCAGTCCACTGTTTGCACTGTATAGTGTATAATGGTCAAAGTTTCAGCTGGTGTAAGTAATCGGCGCCTAAACTGCGCCATCAGAGCGTTGTAAATGTTCATTCGATCACATTTATGGTCTAAGGTGAGAAAACGCGGCACACACAACAGCTTGATCATGCCAAAATCTTGATTCAATATGTGGCAAACACGTTGTTTGGGCGTATTAAAAGCCTCTGATAAATCTCTCTCACTTTACTTCGACGGCTATCTAAAACCATTTGATGAACTTGAGCGTTGTTATAGTCATTGGTTGCAGTTTTTGGACGTCCCGAAAGTTCATCGTCTCCCAAAAGTTGGTTGGGCCACGTTTAAATTCACGGTGATGCAGAGTCCCCGTACACAGCGTCCAACTCCTCTTTGGTTTGCAAAAACAAATATTTAATAACAGAACAATATTAGGCAAACTCCTCTCCCGCTATCGGAAGGCCGTGGGACAAGTACCCAATGCCCGACCAACCCGATGCAGGTTTTCCTCGGGTTTTCCCTGCATTTCTTTAGGCGAATGCCGGGTAGGATCCTTAAACTATAGCCCGGGGGCCCTAGTAACCCTTGGATACCTTCCTCCACCCTTCCGCATCCCCCCTTTCAAATCCCTTCCTATGCTATTAAAGAGGAGTTGCCCAATGTGGATTACCCTCATGTAGCCTGTTGTCCTAAAAAAAAAATTTTTTTCCATTTTCACAAAAAACACTCGCATCGACTCACACAAGCGATTGCTAATGAACAACTGCACGTCCAAAATAGCCGAAGTTTTGGTGAGTTTCTTTCAAGACGAGCATAAACACATTGATGAGTTTTTGAACTTTTCACACTACCCTCGTATGAACCTTTTTTGTTAAATTAAAGGTTTATAATGGTCGCGTTAACAACTTGGTCATAGGTGACCCATATATAAATTACAAATGGTGCTTATAAGTATGCTGCGATTCACATTGATTCATTATATTAACTTGAAGCTGCGACTGTTGCAGATTCCACTGTACTGTGGTCATAGTCTGTTGTTATTAGGAGGAGGCGTCTGCTTCTGAATACGATCACTCTCTTGTTTCTTAACTAAATTTATGAGTCTTTTTATTCTACTTTTTTGCCGTTTTATCATTTAAGTGTGGGTAAAAAGATTCCAATATATTTATGAATGATGTAGAGGGTATTTTGTAATCTCTAATAATGGTCCTTGGGTTCTTTGAGTCCGTAGCATTTAGTATAAGAGTCTTTAACTGTTCCAAAGGGATAGGTGGAGCACTGTTTTCTTCTTCACATAATATTTTTAGCGGACGTAATGATTGACTAAGCGCCTTATATTTATGATCCTGAATGTTAACTGTTCCGCAGAAAACTGGCCAAGTCAATTGTTCGTACCTGAAGTAGGTGTATGCGCAAAAGGAATAGTTTACCTCTGCAGCACAGGGCAAACCTCCACTAGGGAAAAATATTTTATACACCTGAAAAATATGACTCAAGTTGATAACCTAAATTAGACTATTCCCTTATCTTATCTCTTATCTCCTTGTATGTCAATCCAAACGCTCAATTCCCTCTTTTGTCACGTACCTGACGTCATCAAAGTCCTGGCCCTCAGACTCTCCGAAGACAGGGTTGGAACCCTCGATAGCGTGCTTGTTGGTGTTGGGGACGGATGAGGCGATTCTGTTCAGACCTGATTCGGTCGACCCAAACTTGGTCGTCGACAGCGCTTTAAGTCGTCTGCTCAACCTGTCGACGTAAAAGGGCATTTTGTGAATATAGTTTTTCAATTTACCAACACTTATACTAATGCATCAGAAGGTCAATAAAATAGAGTATAACTCGATTAATTAGAATGAATTCAAATGATGTGACAATCCTTTCATAACTCCCATAATCAAAGATAAGGATTGGCTACAGTAACTCTCCAAACTGACTTAAGATTCAGACAGATGCATTGGCTCCATTACTCACGAGCGGGTCCTCAAGAAGAAGGCGACGAAGAGAATGATGACCATGGTGCCGAGGACCACAGAGACGACAATGAGCGTGATCTGAAGGACGCCCTCCATGTTCTGCGCTGCAGCACTTGAGCCATCCCGGTAATTGGCGAGATCAAGCTTGTACCCATCCCAGAATTTAGTCTGGAGATTCTTTAATGTCGCCTGCTCGTAGAACTTTCTGAAATAATGAAAGAGATATCAGTCACGATCTGAAAAAAATAGTAGGATGAATTTGAGGTAAATGAAACGTGATCGAATGAACGTTCCAACACCGAAAGCGCTTCATCGGTTGAAAGGTCTAGTCTTCGTCAAACTGAGTCAAAGTGGAGATTAAATAATTTATTCAAGGGAAACAAGTCTGCACGTTGTTGGCGGCTTCGATGTTATAGCAAAGACAATAATTTTAAAGATGCTCATTACAATGAAAGTGTTGGTTATGAAAATTAAAACAGAATTTACAATGACAATGATGATTACGTCACAGAAAACTTTCATTAAAGTATCTGAAGTACAGGTAATGCCCTCACTGTGAAATCAAGCTCTTATCGATGGGAAGGTTCTTGTCAGCGTCTATGAAGTGCGTGGTGACGTCTGTGGAGTTGCCAATGACGACGCCATCAGAGTTGAGGCTGGACTTCACGTTGTCGATGCCACAGCTGTAATCGAACTCTGAGCTGAAAATTTCCTTTATCTGGAAGCAAAAAAAAAGGGAATTCTTAATTGGTTGTTTCATTTCAACTCGTCTCGCCATGTTCAAAGTGCACCATAAAAAAATACGAATAAATGACATATTCGAGTCTTATTACTGGAGAAGTTAAAGTATGACTATGTGTGTGAAGTAGTCATAATTATGTTTATTCATTAAATGATGAACAGATGGAAATATTAATTAATATAATATAATAATTCTAACAATTAAGAGACAATGATTTGACTCTTCATATTAATTTTTTTTGCAATCCTGAGACTAAGTTTATTTTGTAGCGCGATAGTTTTATAATTGGTATAATTAGATATTAGCAAGGGTTGAGAGCTTGGCAAGTTGGAATTTGACCAGGCGCCGCCGAGGCGGATAGATAATCCGTTCGGGCTGGACGTAGGCACGTAGGTTGTTGACCCTCGGAAGTTACCTGGACTGTCGCACCGTGGCAAACGTGTCACCAAAAATCCCAGAATTGATTTAACACGTGACTGCCTGAACCAATCACATTTCTTGGTTCAGGAAATATCGATCGAAAATTGGTCGTGAACATCGACATTTCACATCCAGCGAAGGGGCTGTAAAGAAAGTATAGAACTGACTCCTCGACGAACCGTCACCAGAGATGCAGTTACAGCCACAAACTTGCAGTTTTCCAGAGGACTCGGAGAGATCGAGGGTGCTACATGATCACGGCCAGAGATCAACGTGAGGTAACTGCCAAGTGTCTCAATCCTTGACGCGCCTGGGGGAATTACCATAAACCATGGTTTAACTTGGGATTAAGGGTTCCGGTTGTTTTTCCCGGCTAACTGAACGCTCATAATTTGTATTTTAATTTTAATTGTCCATGTTCAGTTAAATGATTAATAAATTCTGGAAAATATCCCTTTACTTTATCATGTAATAAATCCACCACTACAATTTTAAACAAACCATGCTTTGTCAAATTAGCAAGGTAATTGCAACGATGAAAAGTTTATTTCTTTACTTTAAAAATAAATATATATTGTGACACTTACTGCATCTTGCCTGTCGTTGACATAGTCTAGTGAATTGTAAAACTGGAACACGACCCTGTTGGACTCGGAGATTATGAATATTTTGGCGTCCTTGCTATTCCTGTGTCCTTCGACATCTGGAAGAAATGAAACGAAAATCTGCTGTATTTAATTTGTTTATATGGCTAAGATATTCAAGAAAAGACCTTGTCAACCAACAAATTTCTGTAAATATTATAATGCTTACTTATTTATGTGTTGACATTTAAACGAAATACACTATTAACTTTAAACAATAAACAAAATTTATTGTGCCAAATTTAAAACAATTATTCAAAATACAAAATATAATTGGGATCTCATGGTCTTGAACTGGGTTTGATAATGGCAGAATTTAAACAATCAAAGAACACAAAATTTACATTTACCTTATAAGGAAATCGATGCGTCTAAACATAGAAGAAATTTATTAATGAAGGAATTTATACTGAAAGATTGAGTTTAAACAATTTCATTTTATCAATAACTAAAGAACGATCTGACGTTTATCTTTTAAAACGGTTTACAATAATTTTAAGGTTTTCTTTCTACTTACAGCAGCCCAAGATTCACATTAAATTTTCGTAGCACAATGGTGGGCTTTTCACAGATTCTAATTATTCATAAACTCTAATTAGCATAGTTTGTAGGTTGGTTTAAAATGAATTGGTTACTTCTCGATGATTTACTGCAACCTGGCTTTGTAGATCTCGTGAGCTGTGTTGGAAAAGCAACTCACTAGTTTGGTCTGTTGACTGAAGATTGCTTTACTTTTTGCAATTTGATGTACTTATTACTGGAACACATTCTTTCGTTCCTTAAATTAAGCCTCTTTTATTCTCGCTGCTGACTGACAAAACTGTTCAAACTTTCGTGAATTAGACTTTTGATCTGTTCTCCTCGCCGCTTACTGCCCAACTGTCTCTGTTCGTCTCCTAATTTTGAGCGCGTAAAACTTCTCCCTACCATTCAACAATACTCTCCTTTCATTGTCGGTTTGTTGTGGCGTCCGCTACCGCTATCAATAATGTGTCCTCTACAATTCAACTTTTCAATTAGAACAATGCCTTAATTACCAATTATTACAATATATTATTGTGGTGTCTTCCTCTGGCTTATACATATATGTACGCCAGAACAGACGAGAGGAATTTCGGAACCTGGAGAGACAGGCAGGACTTTACAATATTAGTATTACCCTATTGTCAGTTGAATTGCTAATCAAAGAGAACAGAATTGTTGACTGATTTGTAACGAGCATTTCATGCAATAATAAAAGGTGATTTGGATAGTACTATTTTGCCAAAGACAATTGCAGCATGGAAGATTAAATAATAACGTTGAACAGCCTGAGAAGCTGTTGGCTGCTTCCAACAAAGCGACACCGACTTCAAATGGGACGTTTTTTTTTTTAAAAAAAATTGTATATCTGACACGTTTGAACCACTCATAGATAAACATGCTTTATTTTTAATATCACCGTTCTACATAAAATATTGTGGTCCAGTAAGTAAAATTTTGCTCAAATTCTATCATGCGGTTCAATTTATCAAATAAGCACAGTGTAGTGAGCAATAAATTTTATTTTCTTCATTTCGAAACATCCTCAGACACACACACACACACACAATTCTGTGCCCTTTTAGTTTTATTTATGGTGGACTCCGTCATTCATAGGAATGAATTATTAAGATCCCCTTATCTCCTGTAGGGACTTAACTATCTTGATTCTACGAATCCGCTTGGAGCTGATTTTTATGCAGGACGATCGAAAAATACTGCATGGTTTTTCTCGTAGGTGTACCTTTCTGGAGACAAGGAGAGGGCTACCTTTGGGGATGTCTTTCCCTCTCTCCGGTTTTGAATTAAGGTTCCCACACGCCGAGGCACCTTGGCCTGTTTTAAGCCGTGTATGTACAGTCGGCCAACTGCCTCCTAAACTTGACGAGGCACGGAGAAGGGAATGTTGTGTCTCCATATCAAACCCCCCTCCCGCCATATGCGGAAGGCCCGACCTACGTGATGCAGGTTTTCTAGGGTTTTTTAGGCGAATGCCGGGTAGGATCCTTAAACTACAGCCCTGGGGCCCTAGTTAACCCTTGTCTAAGTTCCTCTATCCTCTTCCGCATCCCCCCTTTCAAATACCTCCTATGCTATTGAAGGGGAGTTGCCGCCACGTGGATAACCTTAAAGTAGCCTGATATTCTAAAAAAAAAATATGCAGAGAAGGTTACTTATCAAGCCACTTGCTTTACACGTTCACTGTAAAACTTCGAACTATTTTTTTAGGGTAACAGGCTACATGAGGGTAATCCACATGGTGGCAACTTCCCTTTAATGGCATAGGGAGGGATTTGTAAGGGGTGATGCGGAAGGGTGTAGGAAGGTTGCCCCCGGGCTATAGTTTAAGGATCCTACCCGGCATTCGCCTAAAAGAAATGCAGGACAAACCCTAGAAAATCTGCATCAGGTAGGTTGGGCGTTGGCTACTTGTCCCACGCCCTTCCGATAGCGGGAGAGGAGTTTACTGTGGGCACGCAGCATTCCCTTCTCCGTGCCTCAACCAGTTTAGCAGGCAGCTGGCCGATTGTTTGAATGGGAACAGCGAACAACTCTTACCGTATGCCCAAGGTCTGTGACCCCAGAACATACACCTCTCAGAACAGACCGAGGTGCCTCGGCTTGTGGGAACAGGCTGCATGAGGGTAATTCACATGCTGGCAACGCCTTCATACGAATAGGCAAGTATTTGAAAGGGGGGATGTGGAAGAGTAGAGGAAGGTAGCCAAGGGTTAACTAGGGCCTCCGGGCTGTAGTTTAAGGATCCTACCCAGCATTCATTTATTCTTTCTACTTGAAATGGTGACTTGCTTGATTTTCCCAGCACTCGTCGATCCCCTTACAGCTGACAAAGTTTTCTTGACTTACCACCCATTTTGTCTATGGCTGTGACCTTGAAAGTGAAGAAACCATTGGCATTTTTGTCTGGCGGATTGAAGGCAAGCTTCACAGACCCATCTTCTAGTAACTTGAAGGCTTGGTTTGCTATTTCATTGAGGGCAGGAGTCGAACCGGTGACGTCTCCATATTTGAATTTCACCACGTCGTCCAAGTCGGGGTCATCAGCCTGAAAAACCCAGGTGTGTGGTTAGTCAAAACTGAACTACGTCGGGCAGCAGCTCGAGTCTTGTTCAGTCACTCACCTCAGCTTTGATGATCAAGGTGCCGATTTCGTCGTCGACCGCGAACCCTTCCACCAGCGGCTTGCTGGTGAACTCAGGTGGACTGTCATTCACATCGAGAACCTGCGTGCAAATTATCAAACGCCGTAGAAAATTGCGAAATAGCTGCCATGGTCGGTGACAGCGGCAAATGTGGTGAGTGGGAGAAGGGTAAAAGTAATTTTACAACCGAAAATCATATCTAAATTCCCATTCAGTTTTCCATACATTTCTGTAACTATTACTTGATGTCCACGTACTATTCGAACCAGAAAATATTCGATTGTCTTATGGTAGGCTGAACGACGGTAGTTCTGAATCCTTCCTCTTTCCTTAACACAAAAATTTTGCCGACACCCTGTGGTGTAGGGGTCAGCGTGACTGCCTCGCATCACAGAGGCCCCGGGTTCGAATTCCGGCGAGAGCGTGGATGTATGTGAGCGTGAGAGAAACTTTCGTCAATTAGTCCCCCGACAAGGCAAAATGAGTTTCCGTAATGATTCGATAATATCCTGGGAAGTTGGTGGGACTGTAAGTCTATATAATAAAAAAAGGATGTATATTTGTATGTATTTACGTTAATTTCTATACAGATTTAAATGCGACGACAGATTGCAACAAAACTTGGTACACATATTCTTAAAAACACGAGAAACGGTACTGTGGGGGTGAGAAGCCCTTAGCATAAATGCGGAAAGAATTATAATTGAAATACGTGATAACTTTGTGATAAATAACTGCGCGTCAACAGACCGTGACGTCACGGGACGGAGAGCGAGAGAGACGTTACTACGCTACGAACAAAGGAAAAAGCTCCTTTTCCGTAATGCAAATATGCAGAAGTATTTGTATAAAAAGTATAATTTTATCCAGCAATATTCCATCGAATGAGAATAAAAAAACAATACGAAATACTTTACGATCCTTGCAGAAAATGTGGGTTAATTTTCGTACCATATTAGTGACTCCAATACGGCGACCATTTATTTACATTCCGAGTAGGAATTTCATCAATTTAATCTTTCGTAATGTCTGAAGACTGAGGGACGATTATATCGTGTAATAATCAAAGAGTATATTTAAGTATTCTATTCGTAAAGAAATTCGGAGGTATGTTTGTTGGTATTGATGCAATAAAATTCCATGTATTTTATGTAGCTGTTCAATTAATGCTCTACCGGTCGAAAGTACGTACGGAACTAGGAACATTTAGATTTAGGTTAAATCACTTCTTGACTTAAGATTAATATAGAATTAAATACTTTATCGGGTTTATATAAATAAGTACACGGGCAACGCCGGACACTTAGCTAGTAAATCAATAAAAAAGAAAACATTTTGTTCTGTTTTAAAACGCGTTATGTTCAACATTCTCCTTCCTAAGTACTTTCTCCTTCAACTCTGAAAGTCTTGTTTGCGATATAGGCAATGGAAACCACTACAAAATATATAGAGTAGCGAGCAGTACAGTTGCAATCTTAACAGAACTGTCGTTCTTCTCTACATCTACTCTTCCGGAGAAGTGTAATTTTCATTTGCATGTTTGTGTGATTTTACTTACTTGTATGAAGCATTGAAGCTGAGAATCGCTGGTGTTTGAGACTTCCACATTGGGTTGGTCATTGCTGTTGGTCGTTAAGACGTACACGTTCCTGGAGTCCATTTCCTCGCGGTCCAGCGGTTTGGTCACTGTCAGCAATCTAGAAGTCGCATTCAGGCTGAATAGACTACGGTCACCGCCTGAGAAGTCAAACTTCAAGTTGTAAGGAGAAAAGCAAAGTGAGGGTATTTATCTGTAATTTAATGTTGCAGTTATAATAAATTATTACTTACCAGGGCGTTGACCGCGTTGTCATATATACGTTTTGACTTAAATTTCGGTCTCTTTATCGTTATTTTTTATGTACCGGACCTCAACCAGTATCCCTCAATGTGCTCACCTTCCATGCCGAAAGGGGTTGAACTCATTGACCCAGAAAAAGCTTCTTTCAACGAATATATCGGCCGTATGAACATGTTCAAAAAATTCTATCTCCGTCCACCCCCGCTACTGAGGATTAAAAAAAAGTTTAAAGTCATAATTAATCTCAGACACATCCATAAACCCGAGTTTATCTCGAAACTCTGCTGTTTTTGCAATATTTTTATGTAACGCCCGTCCACCCGGACCCCTAAGCGTGGTCCCCTCCCATGCCGAAATGGCGTTGAAAATATCATGAAACAACATAGGTAGAAATCTTGTAAATCTAATTAACCCTGAAATTATTTATTCAACGCAAATATCCGCATGCCTGAATATTTGCACCTCCCGCTCCTGGGG
The DNA here is from genome assembly GCA_037074705.1 of Zhengitettix transpicula. Taxonomy (NCBI): domain Eukaryota; kingdom Metazoa; phylum Arthropoda; class Insecta; order Orthoptera; family Tetrigidae; genus Zhengitettix; species Zhengitettix transpicula. Next base: position 75,321,633 of record CM073593.1, read on the forward strand.
GTTGTAGTCGTGTCTCACCCCGACAGTGTTTGTTTTCTGGTCGCATGGAAAACGTGTACGAAATTTTCTCTACGGGTGTAGATTTGTATGCGGAACACACACACACAAACAGACTGTTTTATTTATAAGAAGAAGTTAAGAACTTCTTCGCCCGTGTTTCCCATTATAGTGTACAATATTTTCTACAGAAATTATATTCGAAAAAATAATAGTATTATTATTATATAAGTAAATACATTAATATAACAGCCTAGATTAAAAGATATAAATTCAAAAATATTTGAATAAATTCGCATTGAGATGATTCTCTTTTCAGCTCCAGGTGAGATTCAACCTGTAAATACTCCTGTTTCATTTTGATTCAGCCAACTAGGAAAAAAATTAATTTGTTATATTACGATATTATTCATATAATTAAAAAAACATTATTTAATGATTCAGAATTGTATAAGCCGGGAAAGATACTGGGAATGTGTATTAATAAACTTTAATCCACCCTTCAATTGCGCTGAAAATGTATTTGGAAGATTCTGCACTATTACGTCGTCGCTTCCGTTTCTCGGACCAATCAGAGTTGGATATTCAAGCATTACTCCACCCCCTTTAGATGACGAATGTTGACTGTTTACGTTCCGAGCCCCATTTATTTTTAAGGCCAATCCGGACTTAACCTTCAAGGCCGCCATTAATCTCTCTTGATTGTCATTGGACGATTGTCGTATCATTGTTCTGACCATTCACGTAACACTTGAGTTTCCTTCAAGTCTGCAACTACGGGGAAAATGTCGCTGCATCTCGGTGAATGATTGTTATTTATATATTTATTTTCCCTTTACATTTCCACCCATAGTGTATTAATAAACTTCATTCCACTCTTCAATGGCAATGAAATTGTATTTGGAAGATTCTCGACTATCAGTCTTCCCTTCCGTTTCCCTGGCCAATCAGAGTTCAAAAGTTTTTTTTGCGCCAATCTGGAATGGACCCTCAAATCCGCCCATTAATCTCTCGTGATTGTCATTGGACGATTGTCGTCTTCATTGTTCTGACCATTCACATAACACTTGAGTTTAATGTCACTTTTTTAACAGTTTGGTAGTTCTTCCAGAGACAGTAACAAGCTATATAATATTTATAACCAAGGTTCATACTTACCAATTATGTAATAATATATTATCTGTATTTCTGTAGGGTCATTAATGTTGTTTAAGTCAAAAGCCTCAGGTACTTGCTGATGTTCTTCACCAGGTGTTGTTCCCTCTGAAAAAGAGATTGAATTTTCCGTAGATTCAAACCAACAGAACACAATCAATGAAAGCGAAGAAATGTGGAGAAACCACAAGAGAAGAAACGAAACAATTTGTGTAATGGTAGCTGTTATTAAGTGTCGTTTAAGTTTGAAAGAAATTAACTCTTAATAGAAACTGTGTTGTTCACTCGAGGAACATTGAGTCAAATTTCTGATTGGACATTACCATGAAGTGGGGCTAGAACATAGAACTCGGTACATACACCATTATGTAGTCTTTAAACCCAATAGGAACCGATACAGACAAAAGCCGCCACGTGGAAAAATATTCAGAAGATTGCCGATGATCTTCTAAATTGATAGACATCAGGTCATAAACGCCACGAGGAGCAGTTCGTGTGTTTGGGCTGGGGACTAAATGGATTTAAATAACCAAATTTATAGTAGTGGAAGAATAAAGCTAGTTGTCGCAATATAATTACAGTATATTTAGAAATAGTAAGCGGTTTATGTCTGGCGACAGGAACTAACATTGCCAATCTGTCAGACAGGGAAAGAATCCAAAGAAAGAAATGAGGAAGCACACCTCCGCACAGACAGTCACATGTCGAAGATCAGGAGATGTGGGGGAGGGGGAGACAGAGTACATATTTAAATAGCAGGTTGCTTAGTAGAATAATGTTAAAAAATAATGGGATGGAAATAGTGGAGCATACCGTGACGGAAAATTATTGAGAAATGACCGTGGTATTTAAAATTTGTGATAACATAGTGCATGCAGATTGCGTGCTTTGAATTGGCCAAACTTCTCTGCCAGTTTAGAGTCAAAAAGGTGGACTAATTAAAGTGATGAAACTTTCTATGCTCTTCACAATGACGGACATCAACGTTTTTACTCGATCTCTGCTCTGCTTTCCTTATCATATTATCTTCTACATTCGGAATTGATGAAAGCAAACTGCACTACTCTATCACTAAGGATCAGAACTGGGATAATTATGGAGAGGCAAGTCATGTACGAGTGTGAATCAAATATAAACGAGTCTTTTGGACCTGCGCGCGCAATAGTGATGGAAGAACGTTCCGCTGTTATTGGCTGTTAGGTTGGTTTGTCAGGAGTGGGGGAAGCACGTGACTCATCATCATAGACTCGCTCAGTGTCCATCGTTACGATGTCCGAGCAGGAGGTATCTCCCTCTATTGCGTAACGTATTGTTATCAAGTTTTTAGCTGCAGAAGGTGTAAAACCTGCCGAAATCTTGAGAAGATTGACTGCACAGTTCGGGGAAGAGACGCTGTCGCGAGCTAGAGTGTTTGCTTGGCATAAACAGTCCGTGGAGGGCCGTGAACGTGTTGAAAATGAGAGCCATGACCGCAGACCCCGCAACATCGACAGTGTTCGTCAACTTGTTGAAGATGATAGGCGTCTAACAACTTCGGATATTGCAATTGAGGTTGGAATAAGTTATGGGAGCACTTACTCTATACTCTCAGAGGAGCTGGGGTATCGCAAGGTGGGTTCCTCGCCTTCTCACAGTTCACCAGAAACTGAATCGTTTTCAAGTGTGTGAGCGTCTTCTTGCACGATTTCGGGAAGAAGGAGACCCATTTCTTTCTCACATTGTCACCTGTGATGAAACGTGGGTGCATCACTATACCCCTGAGTCGAAACAAGCGAGTATGGAGTGGAGGAAGAAAGGAGATTATCGGCTGGCAAGGTTTTGGCTACCGTTTTTTTTTGACCAGCGTGGCCTGCTGCACCTTGATTTTTTGCATGAGCGCAGAACAATTAATGCGGCATACTACTGCCAAATTTTGACTGAGGTCAGACTTGCATATCGCCGCAAAAGACGAGACCTTCCGATGAGAAAAGTGATTCTCCTCCATGACAATGCTCGCCTCCATACAGCAGCCCTGACCGTACAAAAATTGGAGCAACTGGGTTGGGAGACACTGGAACACCCTCCATACAGTCCAGACCTGTCTCCCTGCGACTTCCATGTCTTTGGTCCTCTCAAGGAAGCTTTGGGAGACCAAAAATTCCACAGCGATAATGAGGTTGAAGCATATGTGCGCAATTGGCTACAAACACGACCTGACTCTTTTTACGTGGAAGGAATTAAAAAATTACCTATACGCTGGGAAAAATGTGTTTATAAATCAGGAGATTATGTAGAAAAATAAACTATGATTGTTTGTGCGTTTAAAATCAAAATAAATATTTAAAAAAATAAGTTTTGTTTATGTTTGATTCACCCTCGTATATTCGAGTAGGCCAAATAATAAGAAGCCAACCTGTGAACTGCAAGCTGCAACTTGTAGTCTTGTTGAAAGTGGGGTCCACATTTACCGTGTAAATGACCAACAATCTGACGGAAATTGAGGACGAAAGGACGTTGGCGCCATTGTCCTTGGCCGTGAGTTCCAGCTGGAACACACAAAACAAAATTCACAGAGTTACTACCACCACAATCCTTGAAGGGTCCCATACACAGTCAAACCATTTATGCAACAGGGATGCTTGCGCAAGCAGTTTGATGGCCTATGGCTTGGATTGAGTTGTTGCACAAACCGTTTGAAATAATCGGTCGGGATCAAAATATGTTGCGCAACACTTCCGTGCTTGTCAGTCTTTAACTCCATGAACATCTCGTCGTATTCAATTGAAATTCAATTTCGTCCTCCATCGTTTAATCATTATTACTTATTCTTATGCCAATTCAATAATTTGTTGGCAGGAATGTATCGTGACTTATCTGAACTGTAGAAGGTGAAAAGTGAAGGTTACAAAAAAACTTTAAATATAATGGCGTACGAATAGTTGGTGGAAACATTAAGGAAGTCGACCCCCAAAGCAGATAGGGACTGTAATGAGCACCAAAATTAATGGCGATTCGCTTGTATTATGACCATGGTCACTTTCTTCAATTAGGGACAAAACGTGTCCGAGTCCATTCGAATGTAGTTTTTGTAGACAGCTGCTGAAGTTAATCTAAGGTCTGCAACAAAACGGTCATTACTAAATACACACCAATTGATCAACCAATTCTTCATCCGCATCCTCAACTTCCTTTACAGTTTTTTTTTACATTTTCCTTCTCCGTCAAGAAACCAATTATAATAACGGAACAGCATTCGTTTACAACGGACATTGCAAATTGTTTGATCGCATATGGAGCCCGTTAGAGAGTTACGGATTTCCCAGTGAATGTGTCGGGTTTCGGTGGCTCGTTCCGCCATCGTCATCATGCACAGAAACTTACACCCTAATTCACTTCACTGTTTCCTTCTGAATTTTCCTCGTCCTGTCTTATTTTTGAGTGAGTTTACCAAAACAACTCTCCAAATTTCTCTCTTCATCCGTCTTCTCTTTCCCTTCACTTTGTCAATGCTGAGTGATGAGGATGGCAAACGTATTCATCATTGTCATCTTGTCATCTATTACGTTTCCATCTTAATAACCCCACCATCATTTTCATTTTATTCACCACTTTCACGATCATCATTACTTTCATTGCTATATAGTATTATTATGATGATTATTAAGAGTTCTGCCTACTTGGAGGTCCTTGGACTAGGTCTGCAAATATCCTTATCCATATACAAATGCAGGAAATATTGTAATAAGGATCATGATGTGATCGTTGTGGCTCTTGGCTCTTGCTAAAGATTACCAAAATAAAAATAGTGATTTGAATGATATCTTGGAAAAAATGATACAATTGACTGATGATAGTCCTTTTCCTTAAAACCGTTAAATTTTGACCTTTTCGCCCATACCTCAAAATTTTTAAATTTGTCTGTCCATCTAATGAAAAGAACAAATAAGAATAGGAGGGGAAAATTATTACATAGACTAGCTGGGTGCCCGGCGTTGCCCGAGATGTCATTTATCCATAACCCCCGATATTACTCCAATTTCGTTTGCTTTTGCGCTATTTCTATGTAACGCTCCTCGAACCCTATCCCTCCCATGCCGAAGGGGGTTGAAGTCATTGACCACATATATCGGTCGTTTTTACAGTGTAGAAGCTGACCACCCCAACAAATGTGCGATAATCAAAAAGCATTTATTCCATGCAAGAACCGGCCGATTACATTGTCTGAACATTTCTATCCCCGCCCACAACCTCCCAAACCCGTCGCGTTACCAAGTTGTCACAATTAGACTTAACGACATTCATAGTCTCTAAATTGCTTCTAATCTCGGTTGTTTTTGCGTTTTTTTTATTTAACGCACCTCCACCCCACTCCTAAGCTTGTTCCCCTCACAGGGGTTGAAATTACACACAAACAACATCGGTACAAAAACTATAATAGTCATTAACCCCAGGAAGTAATTATTTAACGCAAATATCGACCGGTTAACATGTTTGAAAATTTCCACCCCCGAACACTCGCGCTTGGGGGACTTAAACGGCAAGTTGAATGTCATAATTATACTCAGTGACAACTATAACCCCGAATTCGACTCCAATCTCGATAGTTTCTGCTTTCCTTTTATGCAATGCCACTCCACGCCCACACTTAAAGGTGCACCCCTCCCAAGCTCGAAAGGCGTTGAAATTATACACAGAGAACATGTAGAGAAATTTTATGAATCTCATTGATGCCGAAATATATTTATTCGAAGCAAAAATTGGCCGGTTAACATGTTTGGAAATTTCCTCCCTCGCCCAACTCCGCCAGGTCCCTCACACCCCCGCACACCACCACCAAACCCCGTGCATTGCCAACGTTGTCATAAATACATTCACATATATCCATAACTCTGATTTTACTCGAGTCTGACCCCTAAAAATATTTATCCGACGAAAATATCGGCTTTTTTAGCATGTTTAAATATTTCCTCCCCCGTCCACCCCCGCTTCTGGGGTGGTAGACGCGTCTCACCCCAACAGTGTTTCTTTCCTGGTCGCAAAAAACACGTGTACGAAATTTGGTGAAATTTGCTCCACCGGTGTATATTTGTATTCTCCACCCCTAACACTAAGGGTGCCCTTTCCCCAGGGTTTAGAGGATGAAAATTATATTCAGATAACATCGGTAGAAACACTATCAATATATTTGACTCCTAAAAATATTTATCCGACTGAAATATCGGCTGTTTTAGCATGTTCAAATATTTCCACCCCCGTCCAAACCCCGCTTCTGAGGGTGGTAGACGCGTCTCATCCCCGACAGTGTTTGTTTCTTGGTCGTAAAGAACACGTGTACAAAATTTGGTGAAATTTGCTCGACCGGTGTAGATTTCTATAAGGAACATACAAATATACAAACAAACATACATACATACAAACACTCATTTTTATTTATAAGATTTCAGACGATATATTGGGCTTAATACAAATGTGACAGTTTATATACACAAACACTTACTTCGAAAGATGTTGTATCGTTCTTGATGGTCTCCCTGAGTGTCAGATAAACTGCTTTTGACTGCGAAAGCGGTACGGGTTTCAAATCAAACATATCGGCATCTGGACCTATCGGGAGAGAAAGAAGAAACAAGTTACACTTGTGTTATTATAAAAGTGAAAAATTAAATTTTTCCTACAGTAGATACTTAGATACTTAATACTAAGAATACTAAGAAATTGAAGTATTTTTTTATGGTGCTAGGGTGTTGCAGGGGTTCAAGGGGGGTGGGGGTTCAAGAACACATCCGAATCAAGAGGAACTTAAAGGAAATATAAGGAAACATTTTTTTAAAATACGCGTATTTATAATATAATACAGGAATGAGTAATTTAGAGAATATTGATGTATGGAATGTACGCACCTGATAATTCGTAGGTTATTTGTCCGTTGGGGCCGTCGTCCGGATCGGTCGCGCTGAAGTCGTCGACTTTATTATCACCATAGGCGATTAGCGGCTCCCCTACAATTTGGCTCTAAAGAGAGAGATGAGCACAAATATGCGAAGAAATACTTTACAAGAAATCATAAAACTGAGAATAACAGGAGGGGAAAAATTGTTGGTCCAAATAAATAAATAAAAAGTTGTAAATAACGAACGCAACATCTCACATTGAAGCTTGGCGAGAGAAATGATTAATTACCTCTCTAATGCGGATAGTGGAATTATCCTCCGATGGATACGTCCAGGTAGGAGGGTTGTCGTTGACGTCTATAACACATACTCTGAAAGTGCCGTTGCCGGAGAGTGGAGGTTCTCCGTGGTCGACAACCTGGAGAGCCGTGAAGAATATTTATTTTCATATGAAGGAGAAAAATAAGGAATAACAAATAAAATGAAATGAAGACAACAAATAAAATATAAAGAAAGGAAAAAGCAACTAAGTGTACCAGGAGATACATGATTTGACAAAATGGTGAATAAAAGCACTTCTTCATATTTCGAAATAACAATAATTAATCAAATGGATAGGGCATTTAAAATACTATTTATTATAAAAATTCGACTATATAGTTCCAACGTAATTTCAGAGAGCTTCTTCTACCTCTTTAACTTATTTTTTTTCAAATTTAAACATAAAATGATTAGTAGAAGTTTATCTTGTACTAATAATAGAACCGTTTTTCTCACATTATCTAGAAATTTGAATCCTGAAGTTACTTTTTTATTTGGGTTTTAGGTTCTGAAAGTTCAGATTAAACAAGTAAACAAATTAATTTAGTTGAACTCAAAAAACAGGGTCAATGTAGTTGATATAATTATTTCAAAAATATTTTCTTTAGCATCTCTTCTTTCTTTTTATTGTTTCACACATTTTCGCCCGATTGGACCCATGTTAATTTTTGTTAAGTCTAAATGATCGTGTTCGTGCTATTTTGTCGTCAATATATGTTTAATATAATCACTATTTCTTGACGTGAAACCTATTTGATTTCTTACCGAGAGGAAGATGTCGTAGTCACCCCAGCAGCCCGTGAGATTTCTTTTAGGAATAATTTTCGCCTCGTTAATGTTGTCGTTGTCATCCATAATTTCGAAAATGTCGTCACATTTTGGCAATGGATCCTGCTCAACCCTCGTTATCTTTTGAATTTCGTAAGACAGCAAGGTGTTGTTAGTGGTGGGATCGTCCAAGTCAGTTGCGACGACAGTCAGCACAACTGTTTCCTGGAAAAACGATAGGAATATGTTGAGTAGAGTCGCAGGTTGTTTTAAAATTCATCCCATTTACATATAACTACGCTCTGTTATCAAGTCTTAGATTTATTGCTCAGAATCCTGTTCCCCACCAATAGTGTCCGTCACATTAACCCTGATCTCTACTTAAATTTGTCGGCAAGTCTAGAACGCCATAACTGTGGAATACGCTGAATTTAGATGGACTAATATGCCACATTTTGATCCACGAAAGGTTAATTAATTCCGTATTAGAGGGAAGTGTGTGAGGCAAGAACGGAAGAGGAAAACCGAGGCAAGAAGATGTTAAGCAAAATGCAAAATGAGGGTGGCAAAAACGAAAACATTATCATAGGATAGATTAGCATGGAGAGCTGCATCACACCAGACTGTGAGCAAACTACCACAACATCAATGTTAAATTTAGTAGGCCTACTGGTTGTTTCATTTTTGCAGGAGTAATGCCACAGCAGCTACCGTTTTCCCCTGAAGACAAAACAGCCTTCAATAGGTTGGATTATTTATTAACCAAATAATCATTTAGCTCTGTTAGAGACAACAGAATATCACTACACATTGTAGCTGCTCATTACAATACCTTCCTGAAAACTAGCCTTGAATCGCTTATAGCCAGTCTAAGAACAGAGAATCTCCAAATAATTCCCACTTAGCAATAATAATGAAATATACATTGTTGGTCAGCTGAAAAATAAATTGCAAAGATTAATAATAAGCACAATATTGTTATTAATGGATAAAGATTGTATCTCTACTTATTTCCAATTATTTTCTTGTGTCAAGAGGCTGCCTCAAGAAATACATTCAAAATCACACACACTGAATGCTGCAGTTTTATTTCTGTTTCTACTTACTGTTGACACTATCTCATCTACTTTGCCTGCACACCCTTGCGGAGGGTTGAATGTCGGCGGCATGTCATTTTCATCTAAGAGGACAACCGTGAAACTTGTTGAATTTTGTCGGCTGTTGGCTGAAAAATGTACAGCAATTAGAGCACTATATCACTGGCACAACTTAACACAGTTAAAAGATTACTTACACTGGAGTCCATCTTGAAAGTTGTCCCTCACGATTAAGGGAATGAGAAAGGTTGGATTAGTTTCACGGTCGAGGACATTACCGTTTTTGAGGTTGACCGTAATGTCACCAGTGGCTGGGTCAATAGCAAAGTAAAGGCCGCTGTCAGTATTTGGTCCCATGAGATATGTCAGAGTGTTGAAGGGTGCTGAAAATAAATAATCAAAGCTGCAGAATAGTTCACAGAGGATATGCTAAAACACATTCAGTATATACTTATGAGAATTTTCAAGGGAAAGTGCAAATATTTCCAAAATATAGATGTTAAAAATTATCAGATGTATAAATCAAATCATAAATGAAAAAGTAAAATGTTCAAGTTTCATTATCATCTGCATTAATTTGTGACTAGGCCCTACATCTATATAATGTGTGAGATATAACTTTTCAAACTTTTGAAATGAGGCCTGAATATTTTTACCTGTACTGTCTGCATCAGTAGCCTTGATGGTCGTCACATACGTTCCTGTTGGAGAATTCTCAGGAATCCTGAATTCATCAAGATGTGACTCAAACTGTGGGGTCTCATCATTTTGGTCTTCAATATATACTTTAAGCTGGACAAAATGTTAAAGATTACAAGCGATTAGAGGAATTAATACTTAAGACAATAAAATACTAAACAATTCTGTTACATAAAATGATAGTGTCTCATATGGGAACAGAACCAAGTTTATCAACATAGAATAACAATCAATATAGCTTATGTAGCAGTGAAAGAATAGGTGGTACCACATACTGGATAAGTATTATTGTTTAACCCATCTGAAGCAATCACATCAGCATCAAGGTATTCAAATCTTTCACGGTCAATAGGAGCATCAGACCAAATCTGCCCTTTCCGTTCGTCAATCCTCAGAAATCCATCAGCACCTTCTGAAGTCACCCTATATCAGATATACATAAATGAAAATAATTATATGATGGTGTTCTCTGCAATATCTGATAAAAAAGATAAGTTAATTTTTCAGTTTGATATTCTCTTTTCCTTCTTATTTTGCCATTGATTAGGTCACCATATTTCAACCCTCCTGTTTCCTAGGCTTTACTAAAGACTTTGTAATTCATAACTTAGTTAATACTGAAGTCTTGAAGTCAGGTGAAAAACAAGTACCTAAATACCAAAACAATTTTTTCACCTTAATTAATTGATCAATTGAGTACATGGAAACTGAAGACATTTTAGCATAAATGTTAATTGTGGACATTGACATGCAGGTGGTATAGGCAGGATCTTACAAGAAAACTAGTGATTTAAATTGCTTGTGTGTCTAGTTAATGTTTAATGCAGATTTTTTGATGGGTTCAATAGTTGTATTATACTGTCCTGCAGTTCTTGATATTAATCTATTGGAGCAGTGTTTGAGGGCAGTCAAGTAACTATTTTTCTTAACTAATATGTAATATAACCTGACCAATACAGGGTACTATTACTGATACTAGTTATTCATTGTCATAGGCATGATCAAAGTGCCTACTTTGACAATGAATAACTTGTCATGTGTTTATTTCATTTATGATTCCTTTAACTTACTTGATGCTGTAGAATATGTCATTGTTTCCAGGACCATCAGCATCTGTGGCAACAACTGCTCCAATCAGCTGATTTGCCGTTTCTTCCAGAACAGTGAAATTGCTAACGTCAGGTTCTTGGAATTCTGGTGGACTGTTATTAATGTCTATTATGTTCATCACAAAGACCACTAGAAAAAAAATAAAATTAAGAACTCCTGATTTCTCTAAGAATTCAGAAAACGGTTCAATACTAATATCTTGTAATTTTCAATTAACAATTATAATATGAATATACTATTAATAGACAATCCTAATGATTGAATGAACAGTTAGACCAACATAATCATATTTTTGTCAAGTGATTTGAAACAATTCAACATAATTATTATGGAATTACATATTTCAGAATTCTTTTACACATTTATTAATCAAGTTTATACTGATATTTCCACTATATCAAAATTCTGTGTTCCACTAAAGCCTTGAAATTTATTTTTAAATTAGTGATTATATATATATACTCTGGCCATGAAAACTGGGATTAAGGCTAAGGGTGAATCGACATTCTGACCAGGTGTCACTCATAAATCCAGAATGTGTCATGTAAGATGACTGCCTGGGTAAGCCAAGGTACTTAATGGGCTGTTGGGCCAAGGAGTAATAGTGTATATATATATATATATATATATATATATATATATAACTAAGAAACCCATATTTAGAATGTAAATTACATATTGATACAATTCAAAATATTAAGAACTGCCTACCATATAATTCAAACAAGGAAATGGTAAATAACAAAAGTTCAGTGAATTTTATTACATTCTGTGAACAAAGAGATTAATGCAAGTTGCAAAATACTCACCAGTTGAGTTAGTCTGGAAGCCTTCAGCAGTGTTCTTGTCAATCACCACAAGCACCAAATTGATTGTATCAACTAGAGACCAGTCCAGATTTATGTCTGAATTTAACTTCAATGACCCAGTACTTTTTTGATCAGTTTCCTTTTTCTGTTCCAGAATAACAGAACTGAAAAATAAAGTAGGGATCAAATTTAATAATTAAATATATAAAATACATAATTCATTTCGATAGGAAAGAGAGACAGAGAAAGAAAAATTCAAATTTTTCTTTTATCCAAGCTACTTTCACCGTCTGTCAAGTTACTGCCCTCTGTATCCCTTTCATATCCAAATGAGTTAATCAATTTGACATTTGATTTATATAAATATATCTTATCCAAATGGCAATGTCACATTATCTTTACTTGCATATATAATGCTACATACTTGAGATAACCTGCTTTCTCCTCATCTGTAGTAAGCTTTACACCACGACGAAGACCAGTGGTGGCATCCCAGTCAATGGCAACATCAAGGTCAGGTTCAGAGTCCATATCCTCTGCCACAAATGTTACTAGGTCCTTATCGTTGGGTGATTGCTCCTCTACATTGATCTGTATGTCGGTCTGAAAATTCCAACTATTCTCACTCTTGTTACAAACATTTCATTTTTATTTTTTGTTTTGTGAACAAAATTTAGAAAGTCTATGGATGGAATATTAAGGAGGAAAATTCAATGGCATAACTTAATTTACTGAGGTGCTAAAATGATTTTATTGGCTATTAGAATTTACAATTATTATTAATATTAAATAAGTCTTTGATTCTCATTATGCAATGATCTTTGATTATTATTTTCAGTGGCTTGTAAGAAGCAAATTTTTGACAAAAAACTTTGATTGAATTTTGTCATGTCAGATCTTATCATAATATGACACTCCGCAATTTATAAGGCTATTCCATATATTTTGTTGTTCTTTCAATGAAAATAAACAGTGTGAGAGATTGTGGTAAGAAAAGAGAAAGAGACAAATTTGGTTGTTTAGAAGAATTGATAGAAGTGGGTAAGGAATTTACTGAAACTCTCATAATTAAGATGAATGTGGTCTTCAGCGATATTCTTCAATCTTCTAATAAAGACAGTAAATTGTATAGGAAAGTAATTTCAGTATAATACCTAAATAAAGGTGACTAGTACTTTCTAAGAGTGCAATGGACCATATTTTCATAATTGTAGCAATTTGTAAAAGGACATATGTGTGTGTGTATATATATATATATATATATATATATATATATATATATATATATATATATATATATATATATTAACCATTAATAGATGAGTAATTTGGATATGTTATTAATTAAGTTGTATATTGGCAACTGGACTGCTCATTCAGAACTAGGGTGCGAGTAGTATTGTTTGTGTCTGTAAAATCAGTCCACATTTCAGCTCCTCAGCTGGTGCTTGCTGCTATACGTGTAAGTCTTGAAACATGTGCTCGCTCAGTACAAGGCACAGAGAACGTAAATGGTGTGAAGTACAGAAATGGTACTTAAAAACCATGTGTCATGTAGAAATGTTGACTTCTGTATTAACCAGAAATTGAAAAAGCACCATTTTAACAAAGAGTTTATATACTAAATTAATTACATATCAAATTTAATACTTGAAAGGAGTTTTTAGTTATGGATCCAACTCTGAGAATAGAACTTATTTAATTTCAATTAAATGTTCAAAATATATTCTGTGATTTATTGTTTCACTTTTTGAAATATAAACATATTTTTGTGAACATTTAATTATGAGTAACTGACCAGAGTGAGTAAGGGTGCCTCATCATTTATATCCTCAACATTGATGACAAGGTTGGCATAGGCTCTGTGGTTCTCCATGTCCTGGGCAGAGATCTGAAGCTCAATCTTGCTCTGCCGTTCATAGTCCAATGCTGAGTTATCATTGATGAACACCTCCCCTGTAGTGCTGTCTATTCGGAGGGAACCAGAAGGGATAATGTTGTACCTGCACAGAGGGTGGAGGAGTGCATTTAGAGATAAATGAGTTATTACTTGATGAGAGAAGTGTTGACATGGCTGGTAAATAACATCAGTCTGCTGAAAGTTTAAAAAAATTAAAGTTTTACATAGATCATATATAGACAAAGGAATAAAATATTTTGCTGTTACTATAAGCACAATGAGTATCAAGAGTGTCAAATTTAGTGATAGGATTTTTCAGTTAATAATGGGTTCAATGATCAAAGAGTATGGCATTTTTAGAGACATTCAATTGTGTAAAGACCATTAAATTTTGAGATGAATGATTCTCTAGTTGCATTACACAGCATGAGACATTTAAATGCAGAATTATTGAATTTTGAGCTGCTAGGAATATCATTGCTAAATTATTCATGATGGATAGTGAACAGTAAATTTTAAATCACTGGGAGTTGATAGCTTGAAGAAAATTAGTCGTTGATTATTTGGGATATATTATGATCACTTTGGATAAAAGCCAAGTAAGTTTTTGACAAGAATAAAAAGTTTCAAAAGTGTTATTGGCTTCATGTGGAGGAAAGCATTTCAAATGTTGACTTCATCAAGGAAGTGAAAAACATTTTCATAAAACTTTTCCTAAACTTACGTTATTTGGTCATTTGAGTCCTTGTCAGTTGCTTTGACTGTAATGACTGGCGTGTCCTTGACTGTGTTCTCTACCATTGTAACATTATACAATGTATCCTCAAACTCTGGAATCTCATCATTCCTGTCCTCAAGGTCAATATGGATCTTCAGCTGATTCTTGTGATTGATGTCAGCAACTTCAACAGCTTCAATCTGTGAAAAAAACAAGAAATGATTATAGTGACACATTGAAGTAGCTACTAAATTATCGAAATACTGATTGCACTTTTTTGGGAATATTTTCAATATTGACTGGCATACTAACTATTAAATCAAAAGAGCGCCATGCTTCATTCTCATAGTCGAGTAGTGTTGGGTCAGCGACTGACAGAGAGATGGCCCCAGACTGGTAACCATAATTTGGGACTACCACAAAAGCACTACTATAGTCGTTGTCTACCAGTTGAATGTTGAATTGACCAGCTTCAACCTGAGAAATAAAGAATAATTTTGAATGAAAGAGGAAGAACCATAGTTTTTTTCTATATTGTCACACTGTATACAAAATATACTTGTAAATGGCTTCATGCATAATGTACTTGTAAATGGCTATTGGAAAAGCAATGTGCCTATTGGATTGTTTATTGAAAAATGAATCCCACCATTTATTTATGTACAGTGACTCACCAGATCTGGGTCAATGACTTTAACGGTGCCATTCAGGTCAACAGTGAGGAGGGTCTGCTCAGGAATGGTGGTTGATATATCATTAGATGGATCAAATGTTGGAGAGTGATCATTAACATCATTCACAATAATTACAACATTCTGCGGAATTTCGGAGGTGGTGTCATCAGTTTCAAAGGCTACCAAAATCATTTTGAAGAACTCCTTCTTCTCCACGTCCCTGTCAATTGGGTCGACTAAGAACATGCCTGTGCTTTCATCCAAATGGAAGTACTCTGTAAAAAAGATAATGAATTTGTTCAATTGCATCTTTTTACCAACTATGAGCTGAAAGAGGGACAGAGAGAAGCTGACTTATTAAAATTTTACAGTTGATGTAGTCATGCTGGGAAGAAATAATGTTTTAATTTTTCAAGGACTTGCCTTCAGGATTGTATGTCAGAACAGTTATAACCAGCAGATTTGACATTCAGACCTACAGTCCTGAAGAAGAGGGTTTAGGTCCTTCAAAAATTGACGTTATTCTTTCCCAGCATGGTGATGGCACCTGTCTATTTAGGGTGAGTCATTCTATCTCTGTATCCTTTCCAAAGTAATTAATCAGACAATGCCTCATTATCTTTATATATATATAATATGTACATATATATATATATATATATATATATATAATTAATTTAACAGAGATAGTGTATGTCGGCTACTATGTCTTTCTTTCCTATCCAATATATATATATATATATATATATATATATATATATATATATAGGAAGTACAGTATTAAAAGTGATTAGTCTTCTTATCGTCATCAAAGAAGGAAATATTTATAGGGTAAGGTTGTCGGGAATTGTACTTGGGCTCATTAAAGTGTGATAAAATATTTGGAACTTTGGAATGATCAGGTGTATAGAATTGAACTGGTGGCCTATGTACTGCTTGATCAATATTGTACTGACCAGTTCCCATATTAAAATCATCTTGCGGTTTGGAGATTATGTTGCCGAACTCCATTGTCTGGAGCTGTATAGGATGTAATTGTGTGTGCTGTGAAAGTGTGTTTTGCAATTAAATGACTTATTTTTCAAATTAAGAGTTTTTTGTATTTTTAAAAGATTTGGTTCTGTAAATTCTGTGCAAGATTAATAAAACTACTATGTAAAACAGTTAATTTAAAATTTGGTAAATTTCTTGTAAATGTTGATTAATTATTCATATTGAAATTTAATTTCGTATTGTTTGAATTTTAAGGCATAACATTTTGTAATTTTATCTGAATAATTTTAATAGTAAATTTGATATTACATTTAAATTCTTTAACTGTTCTGAAGCAGATGAAATACCTGGAGAGAAAACTAAGGGTCTCACATAAATTAAATAGCCATGGAAAAATTATATAAAACTGGAGTAAAGTAAATTTTCTGTTAAAAAATACAGTTTATTGTATATTAATTAAATTGCAGTACAATCATTTTTAAACTTGTCACTAGTTATTAAGATTTTCTATAAAATTTAAAAATTTGAAACTTTTATTTATTTGGTTAAAATTGTAAAAAAAATAAAATTTAATTTCTTTTAAATAATTCAAAAGTCAATATTGCCAAGTAAATTATTAAATAATTATATATATATATATATATATATATATATATATATGTAAATATATATACATATATATAAATATAATTAAATAGCGACAGAGTAGCCACATTACCTGAAATCAACTGTGTGTGAAGAATGTATACTTACTAGCATAATTACTGTCCTCTACTTCAAGTCTGTATGAAATCTGTGCATCAATCTGGATGTCACCATCCATTGCAGAAACATTGTATCCCTAGTAACAGCGTAAAATAAATATATGAATGTCATTAAGTGGAGAGTTGACAACAACAAATGCTTAACATAAAATAGATTTATAAATAAGATGCTCAGCTATTAATTACGTGCTGTAAATCAATACCTCTGCATGTTCCTTGAAGCATAGAACTTAATATTTCTTTGATATGATAATTAGTTGCAATATTTGGTTTGGTTTGCTTGTTTCAAATAGAATTTGCATTTCAGAATTACAAGTACTGTTTTGAACTTAACTAATCAGAGAGTAGGGTGGAGAAAGTTACTCACTGTGGATGTTTTTTCATCAACCTGGAGTGAAGAGAATATGTCCAGCCACCTTGGTTTCATGTCAGGCTTATCGATTACCTCCACTATGTATGTCATGCTCACACTTTTTGATTCATCATCATAATCCTTTAAACAAAAGAGTCATTGTTTTAATTTCACTTTATAACTACATTACACACAATCCATAACTGAATCTAAAAGGCTATATAAAATTATAGACGTTGAAATTGAACATATGGAGATATAAAAATCTAAATGTTTGCTTCCTAGTGAAAGACTGATGTTGTATACAAACAATTTATACTTTTGTCTAAAGAGAGTTGAGGGTTTGGAGAAGGAGCAAGTTATAATGAGATATAATGTTAATGTAAAATTCTTCTTCTTCTTCTAATAAATACAATTGGCGGTATGTGTGTGTGGCTGTAGGTATTTCACATACGAGTATAAAGATGTGGAGCAATTTTGACCAAATATTGTATGCTGGGTCCTTTCGAACCAGAAACAAACATTGTGGGGGTAAGACACATCTACCACCCTCCAGGGGGAGGGGGCAACAGGTGTTGGAAATTTTCAAATATGTTAAAACAGCCAGTATTTGCATTGAATAAATATTTATCTGATTAATGAGGTTGATACTATGTCTCCCGCTTGGCATTGCCCAGATATTTATATTAAGACTGGAGAATAAATTACTTCAAAGCTAAGTCGGATTTGCAATTCTGCTAACAGAACAGGAATTTGGTAACAACCTCAAGCGATTGTACGTAATGTGAGGTGGGAAAATTTCAAATGCAATGGGCTTTGGTACTGTCTTCCTTTACCTTTCCGGTGATGGTGAGGCTGTGCATGGCAGAACTCTCATAGTCCAACTGCTGTGACAGCGTGAACAAATATTCCACATCTTTGCAGTTGTTGGTACACGGTTGCTTTGAGAGTTCTATGAACTTGCTTACCTGAGGAAAAAAAAACAAATGATAGAGGTGATGCAATACATAAGTAATTAGAATAATTTTTTTTGTATATTATATAAAGTGTAGTAATAATAGAAATCTGGTAGTAGGAAATCTCTTTTCCAGAAGAAGGAAAATTTAGAGAAAATGTTACGCACAGGTGTAAAAATTAAAGTAATAGTTTTTCTGAACTTTTTCCATGCATACACATGCTAGTTTAAATAGCAGAACAAAACATTATTGTTGAAATATCTGCATCTATAATTGTATGTTGAAAAATATTGTTTGTTATTCAGACTTCTTTCCGTGGAAAAGATTTCCATTTCAACTATATTCCCATTGTCATGTTTTGTGATATGATCAGTTGGCGAGTATGGTGGTCATCTTGTTTTACAAGTGTCAGGAATGATCTGTCTTAGTTGTGATTGAAGATGATCATAGACGAATGAAACACTTAAATTACACTAATTATTCAAATGAAAATATAATGCATCTGTTTTGAAAATGAATAATAAGTTAAAATAACCAAATTCAGACAAAAGAAGTGATAAATAAATTTATTAAAACAATATATAAATTTATTAAAAATTAAATATCAGACATTTCTGGAAATGTTTTTGGCTATTTTATCTTATTATTAAATCACGCAAAGTTCAAGATTCTGATAACTTGGTGTCCCCTATAACCACAGTGCTCTCTCTCCTAGTAGCCACTGCTAGTCTGAACTAGAGAGTGAATGACTATGAAGAGTCTTACAGATTAAAATGACTCTCAGCAGCAACATCCCATCCAACTCTGTGATAGTGCTCAGCTTGCTCTGGAGCGAGAAGATTTCGACTCTTCATTATGCTCCAACTCTTTGTAAGGGAAAAGGCACGGACTCATGAATAAAAGTTTTGGAATAATATTTTATGCCGCTGTGTTGAAAATCAATAGAATGACTATTTAAATAATTGAAGTAGTACAGTAATAAAAATATACAAGCAAATGAATGTAATTTAAAATATGCACAGTTACTTTCCCAAACGTCTCATCCATTACTTTCATTATAATCTTGCTTGTTATATATGTATCTAATTTTCCATAATAAATGTGTGTGTATATATATATATATATATATATATATATATATATATATATATATATGTATATGTATATATAAAATTTCATATTTCAGTTTAATCCTATACATTCAAGAGGTTCAATGAAACAACCTGAGATAAAAATAAGAGCCTCATCTTCAATAAATATCTGGGACAAAACTTAATGTAAAATGTATGTAAAATAAATTCTTTAAAATTTTTATTAATTAAATTTCGGTTTTATCATTCCAAAACTGTATTAAGAATTGCTATTAAGATTTAATTTCATTACATAACCATAAATAGTAAAATAAATTTAAATTCCTTTAAAATTAAATAATGCATTTAGACAGGATAGAGAGACAGTGAAGTCTCCTGACAAAGCGGCTCAGGCCCTCAAAAATTTGAGAACTTTTAGATTCCTCAAGTCTGACTGGACTTGACTGAAGTCGACTTACCAGAAATCAACAGTTGGTCCAGTCAGACTTGAGGAATCTAAAAGTTCTCAAATTGAGCCGCTTTGTCAGGAGACTTCACTGTCTCTCTTTCCTGTCTAAATGCATTATTTATATATGTATATATTTATATATATATATATATATATATATATATATATATATATATATATATATATATATGTATTTTTATTTAGTTTTGCTTCATCTCGGAAGTGTTGTTTGCTGTACTTTAGACAATCCGAAATTGTGCATTGGCGGACGGATGCCATGAGTTGTTTTCTGTGAAATGTTGGATGAGGTGTGCGTGGGTGTGGAGGAGATCAACATTTCCATCCAAATAATTTTTGTGTCCTGTCTCGATTGTTGGCCTCAACATAACTGAATTGTTGACTACAGAACTGCAGCTTCGTATTATAACCCTTGTAACAATGGAAGAATCAATGAAACATTTTGACCAAGTTTTCTAATAATGAAACAAGTAAAAAGAATGGGACGATATAAATGGAGGGAACTAAAACATGGAAACGAAATGAGTGAAAGTGTATTCACGATGTTTATGAGCAAGAGATAAGCTTCTGAAACTAGAGCAGTTGTTCTGCGCTCACCACAGCTAGTGGATTTGATTATGAGAGGCTCCGTATTGCATTATGTGTATATGTTTTAAGTGCCACTGACCTACAAATCTCTTGAGTTCTGCTGTAAAATTTTCCAAGTTGTTGCCCCTGATATATAGAATGAGGGATTTCCAGTACGTCGCTACGAGAGCTACAGCAGACAACGTAATACAGAATAGCTGTACGTATTTGGTACGGGAAGCAGATCTCTTCTACGTAAAAACTACAGGTGCCTGAGATAAGAGTTTTTATACTTAACTGTAATGAACTTATAACAAATTTTTTAATGGTCAATAATTTTTTTTGATTAACATAAAAAAACCAGCCCACAAAAATAATTCTTTACAATATATATATTAACTTGAAATATGCATTATTGTTTCAGCTTTTTGTACAAATAGTATCTACTTACTTCACCACCTTCCATGACGCTCACGATATTTTTGTCGGCGCTGCTGTCATCGTCGTGCAATATTATCGAACAGCCAGATGTGTCATCCGAATTTTCCTGCAAATAAATATGGAGAATCATGAAAATAAATTCAGCAAGACGGTATTAGTTTGTCGTCAAAACACACAATGTTAAACTCAACACATCGCATTCTGAAAGTATGCTTTATTACAGTACTGAGCAATTGAACTAAATATATGTTTACAGTTTGGTCCTTGTAACAACTATTGGTCATGACAGAGTTCCTGACTTACGTCTATGCTGCAAGTTCTGCTGGGGTTTGTGAACCTGGGCTCATTGTCATTGATGTTGGCTATCCTGACAAGAACACGATGCGTCTTTGAGCCTATGCCCACTGAGAACCTGATGGTGGGGTTTTCGAAGGAATCATAGTCAATCGCCTGGGTGGCCTTGAGCTCCCACACCTTCAGATCAGGCAGCCAATTGTATTCTTCCTTGAGTGCCGTTGTGCCACCCACAGTGAAGGGGCCTGGTGTTTCACCTGAAAGTCATTCCTCAGTCACCAGGCTTTTTTCCACATAAATTAAGAAACAAGAACCATCAAAAAGTGGAGCACTCACTGTCATACATGATGTGAGCCAACACCGCACTCGAAACTTCTTCATTCAAGTCAACTATGGCAGAGTCCTGCTGTGAATTGTATTCAAAAATGACATTGTCATCATGTGGAGGTGGTCCAAATGGTGGATCTGCCCAGTCTGGAAAACACCAAGAGCAGTGAACTATGTCTCATGAAGAGATCCTGACCATACAAAAAAGTGGCTTGAAAATTGGTAAATAACATGATAACTGCCATTTTATTCTTTATCTCAGCTAGATGGTTGTACTTGCTTGTTGGAACTTACAGACCAAGTGGTGTCTTTAAATTCCTATTGCAATCCAATAAAACTTTTTCCCTAAAGAAATTAATTCCAAATTTTGGTTTTACTTTCCTCATTTATCTCATGCTTGTGAGTCTGAGCCAAGAATTTAAAATTTGACTTAAGTGAACATGATTCACCACAAAGGTATAATTTTAAATTAAATGATTCTTTTCCTCTGAAATGTAAAGAACTATGATAACTGCACCAGTTTTAGGAATCAATATAAAGTTTTCTAAGGTCAATTGTTTCTTGATCAATTCATTAATAGTGAAAAATATATACCCGTAAAAGTGTTGTATGTGTCCTTTACCTTGCCTATTCAAATATTTTTTTTGATCTTTTATATTTTTGTTTTCTTAGTTATATACGATTTTTGTATCTTAAGATTTACAGTGTTTGTGTTTCTTGAAGAGGTAATTTTACTATCACTTAGGATATTTTTTGTGATGTTAAGTTCTGCTTTTTCATACCAAATATTAGCATATAAAGAATTACTGTGCACAAAGTGAATTTTATTTGAATCATCTTGCACATTAATTTAATATCTAATTTACTAAAAAAGTGTACATAATTCATGTAGATGAAATATTTGATCCATACTCAGAGATTGTCTAGTATATAAAGAGAATTAAATTATTATTTGTGAATTTTATTAATAGTGAACACTATATATTGATTTTTAATATTATAATATTTTTAAACACTAAAATCCTGACATTAAAACTGAGAGAATTTATTCAGAGACCTAGTATTGATACAGCTCTATTCAATTATTCAATTTGTCTTAATTCTTAATATACAAAGACTCAAAACTTGACTTTTCATTGCTCCCTTACCCTTCTGTAGTTCTCAGAAAATTATGTGATTGTACATTAATGAAGGATCAGCTAGAATAGAAAGACTCAGACCAAGTTGCCTTTCCAAGTAAGTAGTTTTATCCCACATTTACTTCTACAACTGAATCTTTAGTTATGAATGAAGCCAGATTGATAGGTTAAAATCACTAAAATGTCCCATTAATATGCTAATATTTTTTTGTTCCTACCTCCAAAGGTGACACTGATCAGAGAGAGACCCAGGAAAATGTGAAGAACCACTCCTGCTTCCATTTCTCTGGAACAGAAGAGAAGTAACTAAGGATTTTCCCATGATTCAGGCTTAGGTAGTTTTGCTTGTGTACTCATTTGTGCAGAAAATATAGCTGGAGTATTGCATTTGGTGTGAATTTGTTTAAAGAAATTTGATTTTGAGTTGAGATAGCAGTGTTAATTAAGTTTACAGGGATGCACAATTGAAGGGAACAATGTTTACTTATTTAATACTAAATTAATATTTTATATTCTTACACTAAACATATTTGATCTTGAATCTAGTCATTGATTTTATGTGGGTGTGTCCAGGGAAGGCCTCCTCAGAACACAGTATAAGTTATCTGATCTGTGTACTCCAACTTTTCTATTTCAGTATTGTACATTCCAACCTTCAGTTCACTAAAGCTGGGTGTATCAGTATGTGTCCCACCATCTTCACTCTTCTTCTCCTTAGTGTGTAAATACGGTACAAAAAGATTAGTTTTGGTCCAGTTACACTTCAATAGTATCCTGGAGCACCATGTTTCAAAATATTCCCGTCTGCATTTTCATAAACAGACGTAGTTTAAACAACTTTTCCTGTAATGCAGTTTCTAAGTAGGAGACTAATGGGGTTCTTTATTCTGATCGGAGTCGACGGGTGAAGAATCAAATGTCTTCCGAGAGTGAAATAGGAACGGGAGTTCGTTCCTCTGCATTAGTAGCAGATATTGCCACAACAGTGAAGTCGTCGTTCATGGTTCGAGTTCGTGAATTGCCTACCACTTTACTTCTAATACAACATAAATTATCCAGGGATTTTGTTAATACGTCAGTTTATGACAAGGCTCTGGCAAATGCCAGCGTTCAGTTTCTGATAAAAATATTTAAGTGTCGTCAAGATAATAAAACATGTACGAGCGGCTACTATCACGTCCTGTATCAGCATCCGACAGCAGATAAGAAAAAAACTTCAAAATTTAAACAGGACAATGGTCGTTGACGCAAAACCTGTCTTAAAATACAATCAAACACACTGATAAAGCGCGTATACACACACTGAGAATTGAGGCTGAACTGAAGACCACAAATTCTGCGAACTCGTTTCATACGTTATCGACTACGTCACACTGGATTGCTCGGAGACTCGCTTTTTCTCCTAGAAAGGGAGATCTTCCTGGTACGGTAACTACTAAAGCTGTCTTGGGGGCAGAGTTTCAGTCCTGCCCTGCTTTTTTTTTTAGAGTGACAGGCTACATGAGGGTAACCCACGTGGTGACAACTCCCCTTTAATAGCATAGGAAGGGATTTGAAAGGGGGGATGCGGAAGGTTAGAGGAAGGTAGCCAAGGGTTAACTATGGCCCCCAAGCTGCAGTTTAAGAATCCTACCCGGCATTCGCCTAAAAGTGAAGCAGGACAAACCTTAGAAATTCTGCATCTGTTAGGTCGGTCATTTGGTACTTGTCCCACGCCCTTCCGATGGCTGGAGGGGGTTTGATGTGGGGACGCAGCATTCCCTTCTCCGTGCCTCGACCAGTTTAGGAGTCAGCTGTCCGACTGTTCCAATGGGAACAGGAAAAACAACTCTTACCGTATACCCAAGGACTATGGCCCCGGAACACAAACCACTCAAAACAGGCCGAAAGTGCCTCGGCTTGTTGGAACCTTAGTTCAAAAAACCAGAGAAAAGAGAAGGCATCCCCAAAGGTAGCCTCCTTCAGAGCTCTTTGGGAAGGTTCACCTGTGAGAGATCAGCTGTCACGCTCAATTACTCCTGATCTCAGCAAGACCTTCATTATACAATAATTAGGCGTAACTAAAGTGAGAGATAAATGCAATAAAACTCTCTAACTCTGCTGGGAACATAATTCACTATCTGCATTTACTTCCGAAAAAACTTTGTTTTAAGCGATGACGTAAACATCGCAGCCTGAATATTTTTTATTAGTTTATATATTGTAGTAATTGGTAATTAAGACATTGTTCTTATTGAAAAGTTGAATTGTAGAGGACTCATTATTAGTGGATATAGAGCGGACGCCGCAACAAACCGGTAAGGCAAAGAAAACATTGTTGATGAGTCGAGAAGGTTCTACGCGCTCAAAAACTTGCGAGACGAACGAACAGTCAGGAAATGTACAGTCGGGCAGCAGACAGCGAATAGATCAGACGAAAAGTTTTACAGTCGGCAGTCAGAATGAAAGAATGTGGTCCAGTCACAAACATGCTTTCAAATATTAAAAAGTAAAGCAATATTCAGTCGGGAAGGAGACAGAGCAACTAGTGTGTATTCGGTGGTCGAGCGTAGATTCATCATGCTGGCCATAGACAAACCAATGAAGTCCATTTTCAACTAAAGTCACGAGATCTACAAATCCAGGTTGCAGTAAAGCATCGAGAACCAACCAATTTGTGTTAAACCAACTAACAAACAACGCCAATTAGAGTCTGTGAACATTTAGAGTCTGTGAGAACTTAGAATCAGTGATATCCCCAAAATTGTGCACGAAAAACTAAAAATGAGACCTGGGCGGCCGTAAGTAGAGAAAAACTTTAAAATCATTTGTAAACCGTGTTTAAAAGATAAAAGTCAGATCGTTCTTTAATTATTTAATTATCGATAAAATGAGATCCTTAATTCTTGATAAAATTGAAATTGTTAAATTCAATCTTTAGTATTATTTCTTCCACAATAAATTTCGTCTATGTTCAGACACACTGATTTCCATAAAAAGTGAATGTAATTTTGATTATATAAATTCTGCCATTTATCAAACCCAGTTCAAGACCCTGAGATCCCAATTATTTTGTGTATTTTAAACTTGTAATAAAATTGATAATAAATCTTGTTTAATAGTTTTCACTTAAGTTCTTTCATTTAGAAACGCCACAATCATATTATATATTTAATTATTACAATATATATTTATATATATATATATATATATATATATATATATATATATATATATATATTTGATATATGGTATACATATTGAGATGAATGGATATATTATTGACAAGTTGTCGTAGGTCTCTTTTTCACATTCGAGAGATTTATAATTTTGTATTTTATTGTTTGGTTGTTGGAACTGCGTGGAGTCTTTGAATATTTGCTTTTCGATAAGTCGCGTATCAGACTTATCTGCCTTCAATGATTATCCATTGTGTTTGTGCGCGTATCACTATCTCCATCTCGAGGTTTCTTTTTGCTGAATGCCGCCGCCCTTTAATCGACTTGTCTACAGCTATCTACGAGAACACCTCAACAAATGTACCAAGCAGTACCTTGGACAGAGTGAGGAATAGATTATGTTTAATTACGAGGGCGAATCAATCAGCCTTTGCCCGTATTTTTTTTATTTGCCAAAATTAGGTCGATACAAATATACGTACTATTGTAGGTATCTTGCACTATTTTTCCAGATAGGCTCCACACCGGTTCAGACATTTTGTTTTCGGAAGAAGTTCCTCGCAGGACGGCGAATCACATGCGACGGTAACGCCTAGACAGCAACAGTTCAACGGTGGTTCCAAAGTCAGTTGGACGAATTCTATCACAGGGGCATCTCAAATTTAGTGCTGCGATGGGACAAATGGCTGAACGGGTGATGGGGAATATGTGGGAAAAAATAGTGTAAGAAACGTAGAATAGTTCGTATATTTGTAATTACCTGTATGCATCTTACTTAGCTAATAAAAATTAGAGGCAAAGACTTTACGATTTGCCCTCGTAGAAAGAATTGTCCTTCTCCCAGCGTATGATACAGGAAAACCTACACACATCATAAAAAAAATTGCCGTAACATAATATGAAGCAGAGCAGGATTATTTTTTTGTTTGTTATAAATATTTATAAAGATGAAGAAGCAAGAAGGGGACTGGTGAGAAGATATGTGTCCTGGAGAATGAGAAAAACGTATGAGTTTTCCTCCATATAACGTGGAAAGGAAGACATGGTTAAAGAATATAGACTCAGAGAAACGAAGCTGAGAGAAAGTCGCTGGAAATCGTTTATTTTTTTTAAGTTGAATGAGACGAAAGATGCCGACGTGGCTTTCGTGAAATGATAATGAGAATACATAGAAGGGCATTTTTCAGATAGAATGAATAAACGAATAAGGAAGAGAAGGAAACATTCTGATCGAGTGGAAATATTGGTGAGAGGCCGAGAAAATGACTCCCAACACTGAAGAATGTCAGACGAAGAAGTGGTATGGGGAAGAATAAACTTTGATCCAGAGAAATGTAGTTGGGACAAAGAGAAGATGACTCAAAGACATATTTTCTTTGCACAGAAAATAAAAAACGATGACATATTTGGGCAAACAGAAATGTTACTGGTTCTGAAGCAAAGAATGTAACGAGGAGGAGGGCAGGGAAAAAGAAATGAACAGCCAGAGATACGTAGGTGTGATAAAGTACAGACTGTAAGACGAAGATGGAAAAGGACGAGAAAGAAGAAATATCTGAAAAAATAAATGTACGTGGAAGAAGATGCAGGCAAAATTCCTTCAAAGAATGTAAGAACAACGAAAAGGAGAAACGGAAAGACCTGGACGAAGAGAAAAGTTATGGGTAGCTGAAAGCAAGAGAAGAAGGGGAGACATCATTTCTTTTTATCTCATCATTGTAGGAAGGTGGAGGTGAAAGAAAAGGTCTACCCGATGGGAAACGTAGATGACAGAGAAGTAACGCTCTGAGAGGTTATTTTTTCACAGATTGGAAGACAAGGTATGAGGAAGAAAATAAATGTAATTGCTACAAAAACACGAAGTGGCAAGTTGCAGTCTCGTTTACTTAATAGAAAATCAATTTCGGGATTGAAGGGCCAGACGGATAACAAATGACATATAAATAACAGTGATACAGTATGAAGAAAAAATTAGCAACGATATTGAACAGGCCTCCGTTGCAATGTCAACAACAAATAAAGAAAAAGAAGAAGAAAACTCTCAGAGGAATTTCAAAGAACCCCCACACTTGCTCGCAACGGGATTTACAATGCTCCAATTTTCAGTGTACTGAAATGAATAATTTAATTTAGCGTCCGGAAATCGAATATTGGAATTCTATTCGTTGTAGCTCACCTCGTCAGCATCAAGTCGAGTCTCTTCTAATCAAAACAGCAATTTTTCTTGACGCCCGATCGCCGATGCGATTTACTGCTCACTGACGCAAATTATCTATCCATGCTACGCTATCATATGATTCGATTGCTCCT
This sequence comes from Zhengitettix transpicula, assembly GCA_037074705.1. Lineage (NCBI taxonomy): Eukaryota > Metazoa > Arthropoda > Insecta > Orthoptera > Tetrigidae > Zhengitettix > Zhengitettix transpicula. The sequence goes on from CM073593.1 coordinate 75,349,609, forward strand.
GCGTCAATCAAATACATCTCTTCCTCTCTATCAGCTTCTCACGCCTTCTATTTTCTCATTTACGCAACGCTACAGACGTTTTGGATAATGAAGTTCATATTCTTTGTTAAGTTGCCTTCAGGGGAAATTCCTGCGACCGTGACACACACAGTTGTAATATTTTCGACTATTAACCTCACGCAATACCACTAATTTATAGCAATAAATTAATAGTCATCTACACGACTACATTAAATTTTTAGGATGGCTCCAATTAACAACTTCTATTTGCCTTGAGTTTCATTTTTCTATCGGTGGCTTTTTAATAAAATTATCGCGTCGTACTGAGTCTTTCATGAATATGGTGTCGTTATGTAATGATATTTCTGTCCATATAATTATTGGAGGAGTTTCTGTGACCTTGACACTCACTCAATACCTCTGATGCTTAATCTCCCAGAAACGACAAATTGTCCTCTGACGTTTCTCTTGGTATAACCTAGAATACTCAAGTTTGCTTATATTACGGGGTTGACATCTACTTTGTCAAACATTCTTCTGGTCGTTTCTTTCAAGGATGCTCATTACTGATCGTGTTTAATGATTCTAACTCTTCTAGACCTTAGTGAGGGCAGGTGACTTTGATTTTCAGAATCATGGTTCTTATTTCCGCGGTATTTATTCCGTCATCATTTTCGTCGCGTTATTTCAGACCTTTAATGGTCTGTCTTTGACCTTTGACACAGGCGCGAGAGAAGCTCCATAATGTTCCCACAAATCCTTTATTTATTTCCGTATCACCGTTATCACATTAGCAAGGATACGATGAAGCCATTAATGGGAGAAAATCCTTCGATCTCTCCAGGTCTTGACGAGACCAGGCGAATATATACGAGGGTGAATCAAATATAAACGAGACTTTTGGACCTGCGCGCGCAATAGTGATGGAAGAACGTTCCGCTGTTATTGGCTGTTAGGTTGGTTTGTCAGGAGTGGGGGAAGCACGTGACTCATCATCATAGACTCGCTCAGTGTCCATCGTTACGATGTCCGAGCAGGAGGTACCTCCCTCTATTGCGCAACGTATTGTTATCAAGTTTTTAGCTGCAGAAGGTGTAAAACCGGCCGAAATCTTGAGAAGATTGACTGCACAGTTCGGGGAAGAGACGCAGTCGCGAGCTAGAGTGTTTGCTTGGCATAAACAGTCCGTGGAGGGCCGTGAACGTGTTGAAATTGAGAGCCATGACCGCAGACCCCGCACCAGCATTACAGCGGGCAACATCGACAGTGTTCGTCAACTTGTTGAAGATGATAGGCGTCTAACAACTTCGGATATTGCAATTGAGGTTGGAATAAGTTATGGGAGCACTTACTCTATACTCTCAGAGGAGCTAGGGTATCGCAAGGTGGGTTCCTCGCCTTCTCACAGTTGACCAGAAACTGAATCGTTTTCAAGTGTGTGAGCGTCTTCTTGCACGATTTCGGGAAGAAGGAGATCCATTTCTTTCTCACATTGTCACCTGTGGTGAAACGTGGGTGCATCACTACATCCCTGAGTCGAAACAAGCGAGTATGGAGTGGAGGAAGAAAGGAGATTATCGGCTGGCAAGGTTTTGGCTACCGTTTTTTTTGACCAGCGTGGCCTGCTGCACCTTGATTTTTTGCATGAGCGCAGAACAATTAATGCGGCATACTACTGCCAAATTTTGACTGAGGTCAGACTTGCATATCGCCGCAGAAGACGAGACCTTCCGATGAGAAAAGTGATTCTCCTCCATGACAATGCTCGCCCCCATACAGCAGCCCTGACCGTACAAAAATTGGAGCAACTGGGTTGGGAGACACTGGAACACCCTCCATACAGTCCAGTCCTGTCTCCCTGCGACTTCCATGTCTTTGGTCCTCTCAAGGAAGCTTTGGGAGGGCAAAAATTCCACAGCGATAATGAGGTTGAAGCATATGTGCGCAATTGGCTACAAACACGACCTGACTCTTTTTACGTGGAAGGAATTAAAAAATTACCTATACGCTGGGAAAAATGTGTTTATAAATCAGGAGATTATGTAGAAAAATAAACTATGATTGTTTGTGCGTTTAAAATAAAAATAAATATTTTTTAAAAAAAGTCTTGTTTATATTTGATTTACCCTCGTACATTCCTTATGCTGATAACATTTGTCGGACGAGAGGCAATTTCACGGTATATTTGGCATCAATACTCTTCTCTGAATTGTTTCGATGGCGAAGCTTCCGGACTATTTTGGTGGTTTCTCATCCCACAGCCACGGATGACCTGAACTCTGTCCCAGTAACCTGACGTCACCTCGGCGTCACTGCAGTCTCTCCCTTCCTCATGGGCGACAACTATCATATGAGAGAAGGCTCCAGCAGTTTAACTTGAACCCTTAGCATATTGACTTAAGAAATGTGGATGGTAATTTCCCCCTTACTTTCCGTAGTGTGAGCTAGTATCAACATCATCATCTATTCAGGCAGGATTGTTCATAAAGGGCTTAGAGATGAGCAAAGCTTTGACTTTCCGTTATTATTATTCTCTATTGTGAAGAACGGAGAAGAAAAATAATAATTAATGGCGGGTTGTTGTTGCACAAGGTTACGCAATCTACTTATCGCTCGTATCGCAAAGTTGGATGATCCAATCTAAATGCGAATAATCGCAGCTAAATTCTTACGATACGATAACGAAGAAAATATCACGATGATCACTGACGTTCAATGCGCAAGAGACTTTTTTTTTCATTCGAGGAAAGGTCCATCGTGGTTGAAATAATTGGATGGGAATAGAACGTGGAAGCAGTATTGAGTGGGCAAATCTCTCACGCACGCAAATATCCAACATTCGAACCCGGGACCTCTGTGATGCGAGTTAGTCGCGCTAACCCTTTACCACAGGAGGTCGGCTACATTCTTTATCGTTGAACTGGAGGATTGGATACTCTTCTATTTCCACAAACAATCTACCCGACCAACTTACTTCTGTGTCATAAATTACATCACCATATTCGCTTTACAAATCTTTTAAAAATTATTTAATTTAATTTGCTGATCGAGATTTGAGAAAATTAATAAGTTTTGCAATAAGTTACTCACCGATGCAACAATCAGGGCGACTGAGTAGCTGGGCGCGTGGATCTGCACAGGTTTGCATAGAACATTTCCCCGAGTCGTGACCTCGCTGCAATTGCAAACAAATTGCTTATTATAAAATATAATATGTCTGTGTTAAAATATACTATTAGAGTAGACAAATAACTGACAAAATTAAGTGCTAATAAAATTCCTTGGAGTAGGAACTCATGTTTATATAACAATGGCAGCCATTACTCTATTCGTTCTTTTGAGTTCGTCGCCTGTTTTTGTGCGGTGTGTCGTTCTTACGGCTCTTGTGCTGTTTTTTGAAACACCTAAAAAAGCAACAAGGTTAGCAGAAACGCTGTGTGGTACGTGATTTTGTCTATTATTTTTCTATTTAGTAAATTTGCTTATTGTTAGTATTCCCTGGCATCCATACAGACACTCTAATATGGTCACAGTGAGGTTGCTCGCGTTCTTTCGGTTCACAAATGTTCGTTGGTTCGCTGCAATACAGCTTCATGTCTCTTTCTGCTTTTTATACCTTTCGGTGATACTAGTTCAACCTTTCATTTCAAAACAGATGGAGAAACATGTGGAATGTGAATTTATAAAGTCAAAAGTAAAACTTAGACGGGCCGTACAAAAATTTGAGTCGAGCCACAGGTTGCTCATCTCTGATTATGGAAGGATGGAGAGAGCAGAAGAAAGCCGTGGTTTCCAACGTGACGCGTGGATTAATAGATGGGATATCAACCACGGGATAAATCCCCGGTCGTCGCGGGAGATAAGGACCATCGCCAAGGATAAAGCTACTTCTGTAAAACTCGTATTCAAGTTTGCGCGCTTTTGATCCAATCACATGCTAATACCAGTTCATTTAAAGATTATTACAAATTTCTTAAATGAACAGAAAAACGGACACTATGTCAGCAAAATGTAATATTCAACTAAAACTAAAAATAATAACAATATTCCGACGTTTCGACCACAGTGTTTAGACTTCATTGGGTAATTAACATTTATACAATAAATTAGACGAAAACTGACAAATAAAAATCATTGATTAAAGAAAATAAAAATATCAAATGTGATGTTCAAGAACACACACCACATTTATTTCTTAAAACATAATATTAAAATCTTGAATGAGAAATATAATTACTGCACAAGACTAATGATTGAAATGTCAAACGTCACACTAATAATTTGGAAAAAAATTACGGTATCTTGTTGTTATAATGGAATTTATACGTTTCATATAATAAATTTATTTTAATTAGACCCATACATATACATTGTCAAGTTAAACAGTGTGCAATATAAATGTTACTCAGTTTACCACTGTTTCCTTCTTAAATAAATTTTGGTTACAACCGACATAGGACACAGTCCATTTCACTAATTTTATATTTGTATATCTAATTTTAACATATACATATATGTATATTTTAACTAAATTATTTAAAATCTGTAAATTTGAATAATTTATTTATTGTCAATTTTACATTTCTACTTTGTTGCATAGATTTTGCTGTCTATTACTTGATGAAGACCCAAAATTGTGGATGAAAAATAGGAATATTGTAATTATTTTTAGTTTTAGTTAAAGAAATCTTTTTTTTCTGAGAAATTGGTTGTTTCTTGCTTATTTATTAAATCATGATTGTCAGATTTACTTAAATATTAAATTATATATTTCTGTCCAGAAGAGATTTTTTGGTCTTCCTTGACTACAAAAACTTAAATAACAACAGAAAATGAAGAAAAAATTATGAACACTATGAATAATTTTCTTTACACGCGCAAATAATAAAAACGTTCCAGGGCACATAAGAATGTACATAATTTTGGCTAGAACGCCCTACTGGTACTAGAGAACTAAGCTGGAACAAAAACTTCCCAAAATAGCTTCATATCCCCTTAGCTATTGTATCTACAATATCCCAACTACAAAGTCATACATACACTCAAAAAAACATGGAGATTTCCATGTTGCAGAATTTTTTCCCCCATTTTCACTAACACCATAATAAGTTATCAAACATCTTCAACTGCTTCAGCAATTGGAAAAAATATTTAAAAAATATATTCATATCCTTCTGAAGTTATAATTTCCCTACAGTACCATGTACTGAAAAACTCTCGAAAAGTAATTTAAATATTTGTTTGGTGCAGCTTTTCACCACCGCTCCCCATGTAACATTGCATAGAATCGAGTTATTAAAGCATGCCTTTACATTTTATGCATCAAGCGATCCGAAACCATTATCATTTCAATTCCTGTCTGTCTATCTTCGATTTTCACTAGAAAAGATTTGCCTTAGGAACTAATACAGATAATACAAGGATTGGTAAGATTTTAAAATGCATCTGAAAAATAAGTATTAAGGTATTACTTGGTCATATTCTAACTATGTATATCACAGTCCACAATGACGAAGAAAAATAACTTGCTTATTTAAATAAAGAGTATAGATCACATTATAAGCCTTTGAAGCAATTACATCATCTGTACTTGATATATTAAAAACTTTATAAATACATAATGTAAAATAATAATGGTTTTTTAATGAAAAGGAAAATATTCACTAACTTTTATAAACACGATGTAACACATTATTGCACATTTAGACAATACTGCCAAGATATTGGCAGCATCCAGCATAAACTGTACAAGTTACAATGCATTTTATTCACTTATTTTGCACATTTTGAAAGCATTTAATGAAAATATGGAAACGTGGTAATATTGACATTAAAATTGTAGTTCTCAACTAGTCTTTACCATTGTAACATTTATATGTTATGTGTTAGCACAACTAAGAAACATGTGACAGAGAAAATAAGTTTTTTTTGAGAGTTTTTTTCTTTTGGAAATGGCACATTAAAATTAAGAAGTTATGCTTATTTATTGGCTTGGCACAAGGTTCCCTCAATATTAATTATCTTTTAATTGTATGATTTTAATGATATAAATTGAACCAATACAATTACAAGGGAGTTGACTGCTGCTTTTTCCACACAATTATTGAAATATATTTCAATGGACATATAATTAGATTACTAGAAATATGTGCGGGGGAAACTTGCAGATTTACAGCAATATCCCAAAGAGAAACAAGTTTTGAGACAATCAGGAATATAAAAATGATACTGTCAAATAATGAAGGTTTAGTCACTGGCTGGAGTGACATTAAAATGCTATGGAAATCTTTAAAGACAAGTTACATCAATTCCTGTAATGGAACACTCATTCTTAAAAGAAAGAATAAAGACAGTTTTTCATGGCAGTTTTTAGCATACAGAGAAGTTGCCTTAACATTATTTCAATTATGATACAAATTCTATCTACCTTAATGTAAGCAGTGAAGTGAATAAAAATATCCTGAAGAAATTACAAATTCCTTTTTTTATTAATAAATAATTACACATTCACTCATTACCAGCATTCTCTTTCTAATAAAAATTTACGACTCAAATTGTATATGTTAAAATAAATTGTAAGTTTATTGTTGCAGCAACATATAATTTATCTGCTGCCATCAATGCTATAATCTGACATTAATAACAAATGTTTTTAAAAAAGTAAAGCTAATTGTTCATGAATCTGTGACCTACGGAGATAAAATTTAATTTCTCTTCTATTCATGAATAAGGTTGGGGAAGGAGACTAAATATTGGAATATACACTTATGTTTTAACATATATTAAGAAACTTGACACATACACCCAGAGAACATGCAAGTTTCAAAAAACTCTCACAGGGAACTGAAGGATGTTCTTCAAATTTCTTAAAGCTCCGAGCCTTCTTATTCGGGAAGGAGTGCTACACCATTTCATGCACCGGGTGGCTGCGGACTCAATTAGACATATAGATAAAATAAAAAATATTAAGAACTGCCTTATATATAATTTGAAGTAGGAAATGGTTAAATAACAATTGTGGAACGACAATTAGGTAATGACAAAAGTTCAGTCCGCAGACAACCGGTGCACGGAATGGTGTGACACTCCTTCCTGAAGAACGAGCCTGAGAGCCTCAGAAAATTTGAAGAACAACCTTCAGTTCCTTATTACTACTAATTTACTTTCGGGTAAGCCACCACATATCTCTTTTTCCTTTCCATACCAATATTGCAATTATTTTTGACAATGCCATATCCTTACTAATATCTAATATGTATATATATATATATATATATATATTATCCAAATGGCAATGTCACATTTACTTTACTTGGTATATATAATGCAACATAATTGAGATAGGCTGCTCTCTCCTCAGTAGTAAGCTTTACGCCATGACGAAGATCAGTGTGGAATCCCAGTCAATGGCTACATCAAGGTCAGGTTCAGAGCCAATATCCTTTGCCACAAATGTTACTAGGTCATTATTGTTGGGAGATTGTTCTCTAGATTGATCTGGATGTCGGTCTGAAAATTCCTAACTATTCTCACTCTTGTTTCAAACATTTCATTTTTATTTTTTGTGTTGTGTACAAAATTTAGAAAGTCTATGGATGGAATTTTAAGGAGGAAAATTCAATGGATTAAACTAATTTTCTGAGGTGCTGAAATTATTTTTATTGGCTATTAGAATTTACAATTATTTTTAATAAAAATATTAATATCAATTAATTCTTTGATTCTCATTATGCAATGATCTTTGATTATTATTTTCAACGTCTTTTAGGGAGCAAATTTTTGACAAAAACTTTGATTGAATTTTGTCATTCTCAGATCATATCATAATACTCCACAATTTATAAAGCTATTCCACATCACAGCATTTTGTTGTTCTTTTAATGAAAAGAAACAGGGTGAGATTGTGGTAAGAAAATGGAAAGAGACAAATTTGGTTGTTTAGAAGAATTGATAGAAGTGGGTAAGGAATTTACTGAAACTCTCATCATTAAGATGAATGTGGTCTTCAGCTATATTCTTAAATCTTCTAATAAAGACAGTAAATTCTATAGGAAACTAATTTCAGTTTAATACATAAATAAGGGTGATTAGTGCTTTCTAAGAGTGCATTTAATGGACATGTATTCTAGATGGACCATTTTTCATAATCCTTGCAGTTTGTAATAGGACATATGTGTATAGGAACATATCAACGATTGTGTACATTGATAGATGAGTAATTCGGATATGTTATTAAGTATATTGTTAAGTTATTCTTTGGCATCTGGACTCATCATTCAGAACTAGGGTGCGAGTAGTATTATTTGTGTCTGTAAATTCAGTCCACATTTCAGCTCCTCAGCTGGTGGTTGCTGCTGAGATGTGTAAGTCTTGAAACATGTGTTCGCTCGGTACAAGGCACAGAGAACGTAAATTGTGTGTAGTACAGAAATGGCACTTAAAAACCAAGTGTCATATAGAAATGTTGACTTCTGTATTAACCAGAAATTGAAAAAGTACCATTTTAACAAAGAGTTTATATACAAAATTAATTACATATTGAATTTAATACTTGAAAGGAGTTTTAAGTTATGGATCCAACTCTAAGAAAAGAACTTATTTAATTTCATTAAATGTTCAAAATATATTCTGTGATTTATTGTTTCAATTTTTGTAATATAAACATATTTTTGTGAACATTTAATTATGAGTAACTGTCTAGAGTGAGTAAGGGTGCCTCATCATTTATATCCTCAACATTGATGACAAGGTTGGCATAGGATCTGTGGTTCTCCATGTCTTGGGCAGAGATCTGAAGCTCGATCTTGCTCTGCCGTTCATAGTCCAATGCTGAGTTATCATTGATGAACACCTCCCCTGTAGTGCTGTCTATTCGGAGGAAACCAGAAGGGATTATGTTGTACCTGCACAGAGGGTGGAGGAGTGCATTTAGAGACAAATGAGTTATTACTTGGTGAGAGAAGTGTTGACAGGGCTGGTAAATAACATCAGTCTGCTGAAAGTTTAAAAAAAATTAAAGTTTTACATAGATCATATATAGACAAAGGAATAAAATATTTTGCTGTTACTATAAGCACAATGAGTATCAAGAGTGTCAAATTTAGTGATAGGATTTTTCAGTTAATAATGGGTTCAATGATCAAAGACTTTGGCATTTTTAGAGACAATCAATTGGGTAAAGACCATTAAATTTTGGCTTCATGTGGAGGAAAGCATTTCAAATGTTGACTTCATCAAGGAAGTGAAAAACATTTTCATAAAACTTTTCCTAAACTTACGTTATTTGGTCATTTGAGTCCTTGTCAGTTGCTTTGACTGTAATGACTGGCTTGTCCTTGACTGTGTTCTCTACCATCGTAACATTATACAACGTATTCTCAAACTCTGGAATCTCATCATTCCTGTCCTCAAGATCAATATGGATCTTCAGCTGATTCTTGTGACTGCTGTCAGCAACTTCAACAGCTTCAATCTGTGAAAAAAACAAGAAGTGATTATATTGACACATTGAAGTAGCTACTAAATTATTGAAATATTGATAGCAATTTTTTTGAATATTTTCAATATTGACTGGCATACTAACTATTAAATCAAAAGAGCGCCATGCTTCATTCTCATAGTCAAGTAGTGATGGGTCAGCGACTAACAGAGAGATGGCCCCAGACTGGTAACCAAAATTTGGGACCACCACAAAAGCACTACTATAGTCATTGTCTACCAGTTGAATGTTGAATTGACCAGCTTCAACCTGAGAAATAAAGAATAATTTTGAATGAAAGAGGAAGAAACATAGTTTTTTTCTATTTTGTCACACTGTATACAAAATATACTTGTAAATGGCTTCATGCATAATGTACTTGTAAATGGCTATTGGGAAAGCAATGTGCCTATTGGATTGTTTATTGAAAAATGAATCCCACCATTTATTTATGTACAGTGACTCACCAGATCTGGGTCGATGACTTTAACGGAGCCATTCAGGTCAACAGTGCAGAGGGTCTCCTCAGGAATGGTGGTTGTTATATCATAAGATGGATCAAACTGTGGAGAGTGATCATTAACATCATTCACAATAATTACAACATTCTGCAGAATTTCGGAGGAGGTGTCATCAGTTTCAAAGGCTACCAAGTTCATTTTGAAGAATTCCTTCTTCTCCAAGTCCCTGTCAATTGGGTCGACTAAGAAAATGCCTGTGCTTTCATCTAAATGGAAGTACTCTGTAAAAAATATAATGAATTTGTTGAATTGGATCTTTTTACCAACTATGTGCTGAAAGAGGGACAGAGAGAAGCTGACTTACCAAAAATTTACAGTTGATGTAGTCATGCGGGGAAAAAATAATGTTTTAAATTTTCAAGGACTTGCCTTAAGGATAGTATGTCAGAACAGGTACAACCACAAGACTTGACGTTCAGACCTACAGTCCTTAAGAAGAGGGTTCAGGTCCTTCATAATTTGACGTTATTCTATCCCAGGGTGATGATGGCAACTGTCTATTTAGTGTGAGTCGTCTTCTTTCTATCTCTGTATCCTTTCCAATTAATTTAATAGAGATAGTGTAAGTCGGCTATTATGTCTTTCTTTCCTATCCAAATATGTTTTATATATGTATATATATATATATATATTGGTATGGAAAGGATGGAGAGATAGGTTGTGGCTTACCTGAAAGTGAAGTGTGGTGTCGCCATGAGGAACTGAAGGTTGTTCTTCAAATTTTCGGAGGCTCTCAGCCGGCCGGTGCACGGAATGGTGTAACACTCCTTCCTGAAGAAGGAGGCTGACAGCCTCCGAAAATTTGAAGAACAACTTTCAGTTCCTCATGGCGACACCGCACTTCACTTTCAGGTAAGCCACAACCTATCTCTCTATCCTTTCCATACCAATATTTTTGACAATGTCACATTCTCACTATTACAATATATATATATATATATATATATATATATATATATATATATATATATATATATATATATATGTAAGATATATAAATTTGTATTGAATTTATATAGGAAGTACAGTGTTAAAAGTTATTAGTCTACTTATCACCATCAAAGAAAGAAATATTTATAGGGTAAGGTTGTCGGGAATTGTACTTGGGCTCATTGAAGTGGGATAAAATATTTGGAATATTGGAATGATCAGGAGAATAGAAATGAACAGGTGGCCTATCAATATTGTAATGACCATATTAAAATCATCTTGCGTGTTGGAGATTATGTTGCTGAAATGAGGCAATGAGGCTAATTCCATTGTCTGCAGCAGTATAATGTGTTTTGCAATTAAATGGCCTATTTTTCAAATTACAAGTTTTTCATATGTTTAAAAGATTTGGTTCTGTAAATTCTGTGCAAGATTAATAAAACTGCTATGTAAAACAGTTAATTTAAAATTTGGTAAATTTCTTGTAAATGTTGAATAATTATTTGTATTGAAATTTCATTTCATATTGTTTGTATTGTGGGGGAATATTTCACGGCTTAACATTTTATCTGAATAATTTAAATAGTAAATTTGATATTTCATTTAAATTCTTTAACTGTTCTGAGGCAGATGAAATACCTGGAGAGAAAACTAAGGGTCTCACATAAATTAAATAGCCATGGAAAAATTATATAAAACATAGGTAAAAAAAATTTCTGTTAAAAAAATCATTGTATTGTATATTAATTACATTTAAGTTCAATCATTTTTAAACATTTCACTAGATATTAAGATTTTCTGTCAAATTTGATAATTTGAAACTTTTATTTATTTGGTTAAAAATGTAAAATAAATAAAATTTAAATTCTTTTAAATAATTCAATATTGCAAAGTCAATTCAGTAAATAATTATATATATATATATAATTGTAATATTGGTATGGCTGAGAGCCTCCAAAAATTTGAAAAGCAACCTTCAGTTCCTTATGGGCGACACCACACTAAACTTTCAGGTAAGTCACAACCTACCTTTCCTTTCCTAACCAATATTACAACTATTTTAGACAATGTCATACATACATATATAAATATATATATATATATATATATATATATATATATATATATATATATATATAATTAGAGACAGTGTAGCCACATTACCTGAAATCATCTATGAGTGAAGAATGCATACTTACTAGCATAATTACTGTCCTCTACTTCAAGTCTGTATGAAATCTGTGCATTAATCTGGATGTCACCATCCATTGCAGAAACATTGTATCCCTAGTAACAACAGTGTAATATAAATATATGAATGTCATTAAGTGGAGAGTTAGCAAAAACAAATGCTTAACATAAAAATAGATTTATAAATAAGATGCTCAGCTATTAATTACGTGCTGTAAATAAATACCTCTGCATGTTCCTTGAAGCATAGAACTTAATATTTATTTTATATGATAATTAATTCCAATATTTGGTTTGGTTTGCTTGTTTCAAATAGAATTTGTATTTCAGAATTACAAGTACTGTTTTGAACTTAACTAATCAGAGAGTAGGGTGGAGAAAGTTACTCACTGTGGATGTTTTTTCATCAACCTGGAGTGAAGAGAATATGTCTAGCCACCTTGGTTTCATGTCAGGCTTATCGATTACCTCCACTATGTATGTCATGCTCACACTTTTTGATTCATCATCATAATCCTTTAAACAAAAGAGTCATTGTTTTAATTTCACTTTATAACTACATTACACACAATCCATAACTGAATGTAAAAGGCTATATAAAATGATAGACGTTGAAATTGAACATATGGAGATATAAAAATCTAAATGTTTGCATCCTAGTGAAAGACTGATAGTTTATACAAACAATTTATACTTTTGACTAAAGAGAGTTGAGGGTTTGGAGAAGGAGCAAGTTATAATGAGATATAATGTTAATGTAAAATTCTTCTTCTTCTTCTAATAAATACAATTGCCAGTATGTGTGTGTGGCTGTAGGTATTTCACATACAAGTATAAAGGTGTGGAGTAATTTTGACCAAATATTGTATGCTGGGTCCTTTCGAACCAGAAACAAACATCGTCGGGGTAAGACACATCTACCACCCTCCGGCGGGAGGGGGCAACAGGTGTTGGAAATTTTCAAATATGTTAAAACAGCCAGTATTTGCATTGAATAAATATTTATCTGATTAATGAGGTTGATACTATGTCTCCTGCTTGGCATTGCCCAGATATTTATATTAAGACTGGAGAGTAAATTACTTCAAAGCTAAGTCAGATTTGCAATTCTGCTAACAGAACAGGAATTTGGTAACAACCTCAAGCGATTGTACGCAATGTGAGGTGAGAAAATTTCAAATGCAATGGGCTTTGGTACTGTCTTCCTTTACCTTTCCGGTGATGGTGAGGCTGTGCATGACAGAACGCTCATAGTCCAACTGCTGTGACAGCCTGAACAAATATTCCACATCTTTGCAGTTGTTGGTACACGGTTGCTTTGAGAGTTCTATGAACTTGCTTACCTGAGAAAAAGAAACAAATGATAGGGGTGATGCAATACATAAGTAATTAGAATAATTTTTTTTGTATATTATATAAAGTGTAGAAATAATAGAAATCCGGTAGTAGGAAATCTCTTTTCCAGAAGAAGGAAAATTTATAGAAAATGATATGCACAGGTGTAAAAATTAAAGTAATAGTTTTTCTGAACTTTTTCCATGCATACACATGCTAGTTTAAATAGCACAACAAAGCATTTTTGTTGAAATATCTGCAGCTATAATTGTATGTTAAATAATATTGTTTGTTATTCAGACTTCTTTCCATGGAAAAGATTTCCATTTCAACTATATTCCCATTGTCATGTTTTGTGATATGATCAGTTGGCGAGTATGGTGGTCATCTTGTTTTACAAGTGTCATCAATTATCTGTCTTAGTTGTGATTGAAGATGATCATAGACGAATGAAACACTTAAATTACACTAATTATTCAAATGAAAATATAATGCATCTGTTTTGAAAATGAATAATAAGTTAAAATAACCAAATTCAGACAAAAGTAGTGATTAATAAATTTATTAAAATAATATATAAATTTATTAAAAATTAAATATCAGACAAAGTTTCTGGAAATGTTTTTGGCTATTTTATCTTATTATTAAATCACGCAAAGTTCAAGATTCTGATAACTTGGTGTCCCCTATAACTACGGTGCTCTCTCTCCTAAGTAGCCCCTGCTAATCTAAACTAGGGAGTGAATGACTATGAAGAGTCTTACAGATTAAAATGACTATCGGCAGCAACATCTCATGAAGCCTGTGATAGCACTCAGCTTGCTCTGGAGTGAGAAGGTTTTGACTCTTCATTATGTTCCAACTCTGTTGTAAGGGAAGAAACACGGACTCATGAATAAAAGTTTTGGGATAACATTTTTTGCCAATCTCTCTGTCCTCTCCATACGAATATTGCAATTATGTATTATATATGTATGGATGTTTGTATATATATATATATATATATATATATATATATATATATACACAGACATATAAATATATGTATGTATATATATATATACAGACATATTTGTCTAATTTGTGTAGAATATATGTATATTAAAATACAACATTTTGTAATTTACTCTGAACAAATTTTCTTGTAAATTTAACATTTTAGCTTAATCCTTTACTTTCAAGAGGTTCAATGAAACAACGTGCGATAAAAATAAGAGCCTCATCTTCAATAAATATCTGTGAAGAAACTTAATGTAAAATGTATGTAAAATAAATTCTTTAAAATTTATATTAATTGAATTTCGGTTTTATCATTGCCAAAACTGTCACTAAGTATTAAGAATTACTATTAAGAGTTCATTTCATGACATAACTATAAATAGTAAAATAAATTTAAATTCCTTTAAAAATAATAATACATTTAGACAGGAAAGAGAGACAGTGAAGTCAACTTACCAGTAATCAACATGAATCAAAAAATTTAAATATTTTTGAAGGCTTGAGCCCACTTTGTCAAATTGAATTCTCGTAACAAATAGGCTAAGAAACTCAAAAATTTGAGAAATTTTAGATTCCGCAAGTCTGACTGGACCAACTGTTGATTTCTGGTACGTCGACTTCACTGACTCTCTTTCATATCTAAATGTGTTATGTATATGTATATCTACCTATCTATCTATCTGTCTATCTATGTATCTCTCTCTCTCTCTCTATGTGTATATATATATATATATATATATACACACATTCAAACTTGGATAGTGAGGAAGGATAGAAATAAATAGGAGAAATAGAAGGATTGCGCTTTATTTGAATTCATATGCTCGGGCGAAGAATTACGCACATAATTCTTCGCCCGAGCATATGAATTCAAATAAAGCGCAATCCTTCTATTTCTCCTATTTATTTCTATCCTTCCTCACTATCCAAGTTTGAATGTGAATTAGTTCCTTAATGGATTCTCCTAATATTGTATATATATATATATATATATATATATAGACACTCACACACACACAAGAACTGTTAACCAACCAATATGAATTTTTTATATCAACTTGAAATATGCATTATTGTTTCAGGCTTTTGTACAAATTGTATCTACTTACTTCACCACCTTCCATGACGCTCACGATGTTTTTGTCAGCGCTGCTGTCATCGTCGTGCAATATTATCGAACAGCCAGATGTGTCATCCGAATTTTCCTGCAAATAAATATATTAGTTAGTCGTCAAAACACACAATGTTAAACTCAACACATCGCATTCTGAAAGTATGCTTTATTACAGTACTGAGCAATTGAACTAAATATATGTTTACAGTTTGGTCCTTGTAACAACTATTGGTCATGACAGAGTTCCTGACTTACGGATATGCTGCACGTCCTGCTGGGATTTGTGAACATGGGTTCATTGTCATTGATGTTGGCTATCCTGACAAGAACACGATGCGTGTGTGAGCCTATGCCCACTGTGAACCTGATGTAGGGGTTTTCGATGAAATCATAGTCAATCGCCTGGGTGGCCTTGAGCTCCCACACCTTCAGGTCAGGCAGCCAATTGTATTGTTCCTTGAGTGCCGTTGTGCCACCCACAGTGAAGGGCAATGGTGTTTCACCTGCAAGTCATTCCTCAGTCACCAGGCTTTTTTCCACATAAATTAAGAAACAAGAACCATCAAAAAGTGGAGCACTCACTGTCATACATGATGTGAGCCAACACCGCACTCGAAACTTCTTCATTCAAGTCAACTATGGCAAAGTCCTGCTGTGCATCGTAATTAAAAATGACGTTGTCATCATGTGGAGGTGGTCCAAATGGTGGATCTGCCCAGTCTGGAAAACACCAAGAGCAGTGAACTATGTCTCATGAAGAGATCCTGACCATACAAAAAAGTGGCTTGAAAATTGGTAAATAACATGATAACTGCCATTTTATTCTTTATCTCAGCTAGATGGTTGTACTTGCTTGTTGGAACTTACAGACCAAGTGGTGTCTTTAAATTCCTATTGCAATCCAATAAAACTTTTTCCCTAAAGAAATTAATTCCAAATTTTGGTTTTACTTTCCTCATTTATCTCATGCTTGTGAGTCTGAGCCAAGAATTTAAAATTTGACTTAAGTGAACATGATTCACCACAAAGGTATAATTTTAAATTAAATGATACTTTTCCTCTGAAATGTAAAGAACTATGATAACTGCACCAGTTTTAGGAATCAATATAAAGTTTTCTAAGGTGAATTGTTTCTTGATCAATTCATTAATAGTGAAAAATATATACCCGTAAAAGTGTTGTATGTGTCCTTTACCTTGCCTATTCAAATATTTTTTTTGATCTTTTATATTTTTGTTTTCTTAGTTATATACGATTTTTGTATCTTAAGATTTACAGTGTTTGTGTTTCTTGTAGAGGTAATTTTACTATCACTTAGGATATTTTTTGTGATGTTAAGTTCTACTTTTTCATACCAAATATTAGCATATTTATTATTACTAAAAAAGTGTACATAATTCATGTAGATGAAATATTTGATCCATACTCAGAGATTGTCTAGTATATAAAGAGAATTAAATTATTATTTGTGAATTTTATTAATAGTGAATAATATATATTGATTTTTAATATTATAATATTTTTAAACACTAAAATCCTGACATTAAAACTGAGAGAATTTATTCTGACTCCTAGTATTGATACAGCTCTATGCAATTATTCAATTTGTCTTAATTCTTGATATACAAAGACTCAAAACTTGACTTTTCAATGTTCCCTTACCCTTCTGTAGTTCTCAGAAAATTATGTGATTGTACATTAATGAAGGATCAGCTAGAATAGAAAGACTCAGACCAAGTTGCCTTTCCAAGTAAGTAGTTTTATCCCACTTTTACTTCTACTTCTACAAGACATTGATAGGTTAAAATCACTAAAATGTCCTATTAATAGGGTAAAATATTTTTGTTTCTACCTCCAAAGGCGACACTGATCAGAGAGAGACCCAGGAAAATGTGAAGAACCAGTCCTGCTTCCATTTCTCTGGAACAGAAGAGAAAAAACTAGGGATTTTCCCATGATTCAGGCTTAGGTAGTTTTACTTGTGTACTCATTTGTGCAGAAAATATAGCTGGAGTATTGCATTTGGTGTGAATTTGTTTATAGAAATTTGATTTTGAGTTGAGATAGCAGTGTTTATTAAGTTTACACGGACGGAGATGCACAATTGAAAGTAACAACTAAAGCTGTCTTGGGTCAGAGTTTCCGTCCTGCCCTGCTTTTTTTTCTGAGAGTGACAGGCTACATGAGGGTAACCCACGTGGTGACAACTCCCCTTTATTAGCATAGGAAGGGATTTGAAAGCGGGGAATAGGAAGTTATCCAAGGGTTTACTAGGGCCCCCGGGCTACAATTTAAGAATCCTACCCGTCATTCACCTAAAAGTGAAGCAGGACAAACCTTAGAAATTCTGCATCAGGTAGGTCGCTTATTTGGTACTTGTCCCTCGCCCTTCTGATGGCGGGAGCGTGATTTGATGTGGGGACGCAGCATTCCCTTCTCCATGCCACGACCAGTTTAGGAGTCAGCTGGCCGACTGTACAATGGGAACAGGAAACAACTCTTACCGTATACCCAAAGGATATGGCCGCGGAACATAAACCACTCAAAACAGGCCGAGGTGCAGGCAGAATTCCTTCGAAGAATGTAAGAACAACGAAAAGGAGAAACGGAAAGAATTGGACGAAGAAAAAAGTTATGGGTAGCTGAAAGCAAGAGAAGAATGGGAGACATCATTTCTTTTTATCTCATCATTGTAGGAAGGTGAAAGTGAAAGAAAAAGTTTACACGATGAGAAACGTAGATGACAGAGAAGTGGCGCTCTGAGAGGTTGTTTTTTCACAGATTGGAAGACAAAGTATGAGGAAGAAAAGAAATGAAATTGCTAGGAAGATACGAAGTGGCAAGTTGCAGTCTCGTTTATTTAATAGAAAATCAATTTCGGGATTGAAGGGCCAGACGGATAACAAATGACATAAATAACAGTGATACAGTATGAAGAAAAAATTCCACACTCGCTCGCAAGTGGATTTACAATGCTCTAATTTTCATTGTACTGATATGAATAATTTAATTTAGCGTCCGGAAATCAAACATTGGAATTCTATTCGTTGTAGCTCACCTCGTCAGCATCAAGTCGAGTCTCTAATAATCAAAAGAAGCAGTTTTTCTTGACGCCCGATCGCCGATGCGATTTACTGCTCACTGCCGCAAATTATATATACATGCTACGCTATCATATGATTCGATTGCTCCTGCGTCAATCAAATACATCTCTTCCTCTCTATCAGCTTCTCACGCCTTGTTTTTCCTCATTTACGCAACGCTACAGACGTTTTGGATAAGGATGACTTGTATCTAGAAGTCACTATTCTTTGTTAAGTTGCTGTCAGAGGAAATTCCTGCGACCGAGACACACACAGTTGTAATATTTTCGACTATTAACCCCACGCAATACCACTAATTTCTAGCAAAAAATTAATAGTCATCTACACGACTACATTAAATTTTTAGGATGGCTCCAATTAACAACTTCTATTTGCCTTGAGTTTCAGTTTTCTATCGGTGGATTTTTAATAAAATTATCGCGTCGTACGGAGTCTTTCACGAATATGGTGTCGTTATGTAATGATACTTCTGTCCATATAATCATTAGAGGTGTTTCTGTGACCTTGAACCTCACTCGATACCTGTGATGCTTAATCTCCCAGAAACGACAAATTTTCCTCTGACGTTTCGCTTGGTATAACGTAGAATACTCAAGTTTGCTTATATTTCGGGGGTTGACATCATCTTCGTCAAACATTCTTCTGGTCGTTTCTTTCAAGGAAGCTCATTACTGATCATGTTTATTGATTCTAACTCTTCTAGACCTTAGTGAGGGCAGGTGGCTTTGATTTTGAGAATCATGGTTCTTATTTCCGCGGATTTTATTCCGTCGTCATCATTTTCGTCGCGTTATTTCAGACCTTTAATAGTCTGACTTTGACCTTTGACACAGGCGCGAGAGAAGCGCCATGATGTTCCCACAAATCCTTTATTTATTTCCGTATCACCGTTATCACATTATCAAGGATACGATGAAGCCATTGATGGGAGAAAATCCTTCGATCTCTCCAGGTCTTGACGAGACCAGGCGAATATATATTTTTATCACCCGATTATTGGTGAAATGAAAATATCGCGAGCTGTACTCGTCATCGTCAGTTAAAGCAGATTTGCGGCTTTGCATTCCAGAAATTCTCTTGAAATACATTCCTTATGCTGATAACATTCGTCGGACGAGAGGCAATTTCGCGGTATATTTGGCATCAATAATGTTCTCTGAATTGTTTCGATGGCGAAGCTTCCGGACTATTTTGGTGGTTTGTCCAGTCCCAGTAACCTGACGTCACCTCAGCGTCACTGCAGTCTCTCCCTTCCTCATGGGCGACAACTATCATATGAGAGAAGGCTCCAGCAGTTTAACTTGAACCCTTAGCATATTGACTTAAGAAATGTGGATGGTTATTTCCCCCTTACTTTCCGTAGTGTGAGCTAGTATCAACGTCATCATCTATTCAGGCAGGATTGTTCAAAAAGGGCTTAAGAAATGAGCAAAGTTTGACTTTCCGTTGTTATTATTATTCTCTATTGTGAAGAACGGAGGAGGAAAATAATTATTACTGGCGGGTTGTTGTTGCACAAGATTACGGCAATCTACTTATCGCTCGTATCGCAAAGTTGGATGATCCAATCTAAATGCGAATAATCGCAGCTAAATTCTTACGATACGATAACGAAGAAAATATCTTCCTATAATAGCTTCATACCCCCTTAGCTACTGTATCTACAATATCCCAACTACAAAGTCATACATACAATCAAAAAAACGTGAAGATTTCCATGTTGCAGAATTTTCGCCCCATTTTCACTAACCCCATAATAAGTTATCAAACATCTTCAACTGCTTCAGCTATTTGACAAAATATTTAAAAAATATATTCATACCCTTCTGAAGTTATAATTTCCCTACAATACAATGTGCTGAAAAAACTCTCCAAAAGTAATTTAAATATTTGTTTGGTGCAGCTTTTCACCACCGCTCCCCATGTAACATTGCATAGAATCGAGTTATTTGGGCATGCCTTTACATTTTATGCGTCAATGGATCCGAAACAATTGTCATTTCAATTCCTGTCTGTCTATCTTCGATTTTCACTAGAAAGCAGTCATGCCGATTACAATTAAACTTTTTATCGTTTTACCTACCTAGAATTTTAGCACCAAATTCCAATTTATTCTTTTCTTATTTTATATAGTTTTTTATATCTCAAATTGCGAAGTTACTTCAGAATGGAATATTATCCTCTTTCACCTTAAGGCAATTTGCATGAAGATGATGCAAATAATGACAAATGAAGTTTCTCATATATTTACACATTTGTTATTAGACCTTGTTGTAAATAGCATATACTGAGAAAAATCTTCTTTTTAAATAAGGTACAGGATACATGAATGAAAATTGAATACTCTCATTTAACTTGATATCACATTTAATACGTAATTTAAAATTACATGAAAACAATCAAAAAATAGGAGTCATAATAATAAACATATAAAAATGTTTCAGACTATCTTAAAATTTAATTTTATGGAGTAAACATTTATGAACATTTTTATAACATATTTTTAAAAATATAATTGTTTTAAACAATCATATTTGTTTAATATATTTGTGTAAATAAACAAATAAAAATATTTATGTAATAATAATGGAGGAAATTTTACGTCTAGTTAAATAAATTATTG
Organism: Zhengitettix transpicula; assembly: GCA_037074705.1. Classification (NCBI taxonomy): domain Eukaryota; kingdom Metazoa; phylum Arthropoda; class Insecta; order Orthoptera; family Tetrigidae; genus Zhengitettix; species Zhengitettix transpicula. Next base: position 75,370,904 of record CM073593.1, read on the forward strand.
CAATCATCAACAATAAAAACAAATTGTAACAACAGTAATTCAGAAATAGGTTTAAAAGTTACTGACAATATTCAACATGTGTATGTATATATATTTTACATGAAGGCAATGCATGAAGGAAAAACAAATGCTTCACATTCATGTCAGCTTTTTAGCTATTCACATCACAATCATTATTTTATTGCATTATCTGAAAAACAGTGTAAGGAGAGCAATGAAATTATAAACCACTTCTAAATATTAACACAAAATATATTCAAATAATTAATTCCTTTTGAAAAATGAGGTATGATGAACACTAAAAAATACATAAAAATGATTTGAAAACAAAATTAAAATATATTCTTTCAGTGGAAAGAGGCTACTTCATTTTAGTCACAACCTGAGTGAGTTCCGTTCAACATTTATTAACATACGTGGTGAAAAAAGTGTAATTGACACTATAATTTTCTTATTGACATTTGGCACAAATTTACCACCTCTTACACTGAAAGATTTATAGTTTAAAATGAAATAAAACCTGAGTAAGTAACAAATATATACATTCTTAACAGATAGAGAGAAAGAAAGAAGAAACATAATGGACAAAAATACAAAAGGCTATGCCTTAGGAACTAATACAGATAATACAAGGATTGGTAAGATTTTAAAATGCATCTGAAAAATAAGTATTAAGGTATTACTTGGTCATATTCTAACTATGTATATCACAGTCCACAATGACGAAGAAAAATAACTTGCTTATTTAAATAAAGAGTATAGATCACATTATAAGCCTTTGATGCAATTACATCATCTGTACTTAATATATTAAAAACTTTATAAATACATAATGTAAAATAATAATGGTTTTTTAATGAAAAGGAAAATATTCACTAACTTTTATAAACACGATGTAACACATTATTGCACATTTAGACAATACTGCCAAGATATTGGCAGCATCCAGCATAAACTGTACAAGTTACAATGCATTTTATTCACTTATTTTGCACATTTTGAAAGCATTTAATGAAAATATGGAAACGTGGTAATATTGACATTAAAATTGTAGTTCTCAACTAGTCTTTACCATTGTAACATTTATATGTTATGTGTTAGCACAACTAAGAAACATGTGACAGAGAAAATAAGTTTTTTTTGAGAGTTTTTTTCTTTTGGAAATGGCACTTTAAAATTAAGAAGTTATGCTTATTTATTGGCTTGGCACAAGGTTCCCTCAATATTAATTATCTTTTAATTGCATGATTTTAATGAGATAAATTGAACCAATACAATTACAAGGGAGTTGACTGCTGCTTTTTCCACACAATTATTGAAATATATTTCAATGGACATATAATTAGATTACTAGAAATATGTGCGGGGGAAACTTGCAGATTTACAGCATTATCCCAAAGAGAAACAAGTTTTGAGACAATCAGGAATATAAAAATGACACTGTCAAATAATGATGAAGGTTTAGTCACTGGCTGGAGTGACATTAAAATGCTATGGAAATTTTCAAAGACAAGTTACATCAATTCCTGTAATGGAACACTCATTCTTAAAAGAAAGACAGTTTTTCATGGCAGTTTTTAGCATACAGAGAAGTTGCCTTAACATTATTTCAATTGTGATACAAATTCCAACTACCTTAATGTAAGCAGTGAAGTAAATAAAAATATCCTGAAGAAATTACAAATTTCTTCTTTTATTAATAAATAATTACACATTCACTCATTATCAGCATTCTCTTTCTAATAAAAATTACGACTCAAATTGTATATGTTAAAATAAATTGTAAGCTTATTGTTGCAGCAATATATAATTTATCTGCTGCCATCAATGCTATAATCTGACATTAATAACAAATGCTTTTAAAAAAGTAAAGCTAATTGTTCATGAATCTGTGACCTACGGAGATAAAATTTAATTTCTCTTCTATTCATGAATAAGGTTGGGGAAGGATACTAAATATTGGAATATACACTTATGTTTTAACATATATTAAGAAACTTGACACATACACCCAGAGAACATGCAGGTTTCAAAAAACTACAGTGCACTAGGAGTTCCTGATAATAAATTATGTATCACTCACTACTTTCAGCATTCTCTACACAATGCTTACATAAACATTAACTTGAAATTGATTTTGTTTGATTCACACACACAACCATTCAACCACATAAGGTACAATGGAACCTATAATATATTTGTCATTTCACGTGGAAAAATGCTTCCTAGTTTCTTGTAACTATACATTCTACTTATTTTCTTGCATCACAGAATATGATCATAGAAAAATAGAAAACATTTCCCAACGTGCAAATCTAAAACTCATTTATGAATTTATTATGTATTTTACAGAAACATTACTACAAATTTCAGAAAGAGAAAATCTGCAGTTACAAAATACACTCAATTTAAATCTGAATCTATTCTTAGGTAAGAGGAAAGCTGAAATATGCTTTAAAACCCTAACTGGTTTCATGAACACTTAGCTTTGAAAATTAAACTGAATGCTTCTTTTTATTTTCATAGGTAGGATTAAGAACAACATTAACATTATTGGGCTCTTTTCACATTTTATTTTTCAGAAGAAATTGAGACAAGTAGCTCTCCTAAGATAGGCCACAAAAAAATATTGCACAGTGGTTGATAGAGAGCACATTTTCAGATTGTCCCATAATCAGGAATCTGTTGATCATATAAAAAAATGTTAAAAAGTTAACATATAAGTGTATTTTAGGACTTTAATAAAGATAAAAAATTATTCCTAATGTTAACTCAAAAGTTAATCAATTTCAATGTTACATGCTTTCCAAACTTTTTAAATAAGTGAACTTCAACTCATTGCAACAATGATGTGAAATATAAATGTGGATTTTGATGACAGTTTAAAATGATTCCATTATGAACTTGTTTGCAAATCAATTAGGCCAAGAAATATTTAAGGCAATGAGAGTAAATACACAGGATGGGAATTAATGCTACAAAGAGGGCTAACAATAATTGTTGTTGTAAAAGTAGGTGCTAACAAAACTTTTTTTTTCAACTTCAAATACTTTCCATACTATATAAAAATTGCAGCCGTTGAACATTTTGGGAACATTTATGTGGACAGATGGTGTTCAAATCCTATTACAACCATCTTGATTTCAGTTTTCTGTGGTTCATTTGAATCCTATGTAGTGCAAGATACACAAATTAAAAATATGAGATGATTATCTATGATTTTTGATGTTATAATGAAGGAACAGTTATAATGAAGTTACAATGAGTTGATGGCTTGTTGTGTAATGTCATCTAAGGTTACGTCACAACAAACTGTAAACAAAACATATCACAAACATTATTGACAAAAGTAAGTAGTATAATTACTTTGATATAATATGACCAACAATTATTAAAATATATATAAAATTTTCAAAAAGAGATAGATTCATTATGTTACTTCATGAGACTAATTGAAACAATATTTTCCACTTAAGAGTATATTTATGGATAACTTTAACAACATTTGAAGAAATATTTTAATAGAATAAAATGTAATCTCAAATACAGATATATAAGCCATTTGAAACACTTAATTATCAATTCTTTACAAGCACCACAACATGCCTATCCAATAACAATCCAAAATACTTTTCTCTGTATAAAATTAATCTGCATTCAATACAAATGTTAACATTCACCTCCCATAATAATTGTCGCTGTTTTATCACAAGTCTATAAAATTTAAAATATCTTCGGTCCTGATAGTGACCAACTTTTTGACAAGAATGCCAGCAGTAATCACAGGGAGGTTTCTTTAGAAACGATACTGACATTAGTTTTTTTTACGGAAAATAGCACCACGGTTAGACAAAAGCCTAAATTGAATGACAGGCGGTATAAAAATTTAGGAACTAATGAGGAAACATTTAAATTCAATTACAAAATAGCAGATTTATGTATTTAAAAAGGAATGGCTTCATACAGCTAAGATTAATATATTCAGTTCCATCGTATTAGAAGAGTGACTTCAAACATATTTCTTAATTATCCACTACAGTTCCTAAAAGTTGTTAATTATAGGCAATTTGCATTTTTATCTAAATTTTAGTCAAAAAGATATGAAAACAATTGTTTCATTCATGTTCTTTGAGAGTAAATTCTAGAATCAAAGAAAACTATCATGGACAGTTACTGACAGATCTGTTACACAGTTCACATTACAAGTACATACTGATGGGTTTAAACTTCTGACTATTTATTGAAGCACAATTTTGCTATAAGTTGAGCAGTATGTAAATGTTTGAGTAAATAAAGAAAAATAAGTTGTAGCACTACATACACACATTGACCAAAACCCACTTGTCACAGCAAAATGTACAGTTTATAAGAGTTGGAAGACTAAGTACTATTCTCCAGAAAACATTTTTACATGCTCCATACATGTGTCAAATTGTGACATTTACTCAAGACGCCATATCAATCATCAAAATTAAACTGCAAGTGTTTAAAACACATCAGTCATCAAAACCTATGTTTCATTCAAAAGTACAGAAGAGATTAAGGTTGTCAATTCACATAAATAGGCTATTTGATAAACAAATACATGAAAACACTCTTAAAGTGCAGTGTATTATTATAAAAAAATTAGAATGGTGTGAATATGAGATATTGCATTTAGATTTCTGTTACTAATTCCAGTATTTTTGCAGTGAATTATTAGCTTGACTTGAAATGTTCCTCAATACTAGTTTTCCATGTCTGGTATAACAGCTGTACATCAACAACCTGGAATAATAATAGTTTGACCACAATGTTACTTATTTAAATAGTAAAATAAAAGTGTAAAAAATACAGATCTGCTGATATAAATATTTTCTACGAGTTTTGGCACAAGAAATGCAAACCAAAGTGAATATCATATGCCTTATTACAATTTCAGATAAAAGTTCTACAAATGAGCTAATTGCTTTAAACTTAATAGCTGGCACAAAATAGGATAGTAAGTTTTGATAATGACACAGTCACCTTTTCAGATAGAAGGAAAAGTTAGAAGAATTCTCTCAGGCAAGAAGATGTCACTCCAGGGAGACATTTAAGTCTAATTATATATAAGAGAAAGTAAGGAACCTTTTAGCAGTAGCCACGAATGTAGTGACTCCATGAAAAATAAATTCTTATTTAATAGTTAAGGGGAAATAAAGCTGTGTATCAGATGCAGGAATGGAAAAATCAGAAGTAAGGCAGAAGACAAAAGCTTTCTGCACAAATATACAAGATTTGTGTTTCTTATAATTAGTGTGGGGTAGCCAAATAAGTCTCTGTAACTAACTTCGTTAGGAATAAAGTGGTTACTGAGTTTTTTGAGCTGTTTGGTTCAAAAGTATCTGTAACTGTTGAGCATTTGAATATGATTGTAAAGAAGCAGAATCTTGAATGCCATTCAGGAAAATTAATGAGAATACTTGAGAAGAATGTCCAACATTTCAATAACAGTTAAAAATATGGGATGTGTTTGCTACAAATCAGGGTCAGTGATATGGAGGAAAAGCAGTCTCCTAGAATATAGAATGGAAGGTAAGGGAGGACAGCAGTGAAATATGAGTACATCTTGGTTATTTTGCAATTACTTGGTCAGCAGGAAGCAGAACATGGCAAAAGTAGATTAAATGTATTATTTGGCCTGGTTTTATTAACCGATACTCTTTGCTCAGTTGTGACACCAGCAAAGCCTATATTCAATAGCTTTTAATTTCATTATATCTTCTCTATGACTGACCCACACTATTATATGTTGATGTAATACTGTAATCTGACAAAAACTAAGGTATTGTAATTTTATTGTTACATACTGTTGAACAATCATAATTATTTTTGGAACTGAATATGCTTAAGCCTATACTACAACAAAATAACACAAAAATAATCATTTAAAAAGATATGGCAGGTCATCATCTTGAAAGGGCAGATTGTCCACATTTCCTTGTTTGGAAACATTACAGGACATGTATGTATTATCCATATAAAAAAAATACAAAGCTATTATACATCCAATTCCTTTATAAATACCATAAACAACAAATAAACATAATGAGACACTCATAAACTCAATGGAATATTCCCTAATTCCAACACATTCATATTTTTTTACAGTAAGGATATTTACATAAACATAGAAGAAAATGTTCCCTTTGCATAAGTTTTTAAATTTAAAAAAATAAAATAAGATTCTGTCTGTAGAGTAAATATATGCTCCTCTGTGCTATACGTATATCTATAAACTTTTATCACATTCTGATCCGACAATATAAAACACAACTCTTTCTTCACTAAATATAACTACACAGCCTTTCCAATTGGTCAAACACTTGTCAAAAAAATAGGACGGGGATCTTAATACAGAATTAAAGGTAGACTTGTTAATACAAAATATCTAGAACCTTTGGAAAATCTTGGTTCTAGCTTTATAACCTTCTCTGAAGTACTCTCTCGTTCCAAACACTTCATCAATTCATACCCTGATTGACATTTACAAATCACAATATGAAATTGAAATATAATACATCTGTGTAATTAGATACATAAATAACCAAATAACAGACAAAATGAAGAGTTCCTCACCTGGTGTGTGCAGTTGTATCATTCTCACAACTATTGTGATTTTAATCACCCGATGAAAGCAACAACAATAGCAAAAACATTTTGTGATATTAATATTATTATTTAATGTTTGTTATTTGGCTATTTATCTATCTAATTAAACCCCAAATGTTTCACAGACAGATAAAAGTCCCAATTTGATCTTCAACTTTGGTTTATTTCACTTTGTGATTTCTGATTTACTTATTGTTACTCATGTAAATATATTTAATTTTGCAATGACTTCAGTGTTCCACCTATTGTTATATAACATTTCTCCATACATTCACGGCAAATGAAACACCCAAGTTCAGATGTTAATATTAAAATTGAATTATTGCTGAGTTATTCACTTATAGAATCTAACAGGAAAGCATCAGACAAAAAATACCAAATACCATCAATGCTGATTACTTAACTTTTCACATGCTAAAATATATTTTACAACAATCAGATTTGATAAGGTTATATATAATTTACTGAAATACTAGGTTTAATAGTTAAACTACTGTTCCAAATTTTTAAATTCTTATGGCAAAAGGTGATTTACAGCCATTGGTTTATCTGCCAAACTAACTAATATGTATCTTGTGTTTAATATAAGGTGCAATTATACTAATTTTGCATTTATTACAACCATATAATTTGTTTGCAACTACATTATTAAAAATAAACTTATTGCTACTTATTTTATCACTCATGATCACCTGACCTATGACAAAAAATCAGGGGTGTGCTGATTCAACTTGCAAGTATTACCAAACCCAAGGAAAGATGCATAATGAAGCTGTCCTAATGATGGTAAAAGTTGGAAGAATGTTCAATAATGTTTACAGTATTTGGTGCATATTTTATAGACCCAATAGCTGCAAATATTGTCTGACCATATATTTAACATAAGTGAATTTAAGCATTAGTGGTATTGGGGATCCATTTACACAAACTTAATTCATGATATTAGCACATTGCAAAATTAAGTTCGTAGAACACTTTTTATGCAGTCACCACAATAAATTCATAGAACTCAAACCCAATACCCTTGGATTTTAACATCTTTAACATGGAATGTCACTGGTCATTTCCAAGACCGCAAGTAAACAGATTAATTATTTACCATGTAAATACTATAGTTCAATTAGCAAAACTGTAAAGTCATTTGACTAAAGGTTGTAATAATAATTATAATAATAATCATAATAAAGCACATTGAGAAATGGTGAGAATTTATGTGATTTAATTCTTCACCTTCAGTATAAAATAATATAATTTCTATCATTCAAATTGAACATGTGTTTCACTAGAACAGGGTGACTTAATTAAATTTAAAATATTAACACATTAAGGTAGGCCAAATTATTGCTTCAGGAAAATAGGTATAGTTGCTGAAATTTAAAATGAAAACTGAAGTCATTGCAAAAGCATTTGTAATGGTAAGACCTTTTCATTGCCACATACTTGGACATAATTTAAACATTCCCTATAATAAATATATTATCATATGGTTAAAATTATTGTTTAGGTTAATATTAAATCAGTACATTGGCATCACAATGAAGTAAAGCTCTCTTCTGAGAGAAAAACTTCCCTCAATATTGCTTTAAGAATTACAGAACAGCACCAAGGCAGTCTGTTTTCTATATTATTATTATCACATATAATCACTATGCCACACCAACAAGACAGCTTTTTTAAAAAATTGTATCTGGAAAAAAAAAGTTGAACTTGGTGCACTGAAATGACATGGAAGAGAATATATTTCGGCAAATTTTAAATTTCTGTCTTTCTTTGTGTCTTTGTTTTAAAAATTGAACACCAAGAGATAATGTTTCCCGAATAACAACTACATGAGAGTTCTAACTTTTCATCCCCAACCTTTTGGACAGTTCACCAACCATTGCAAAATAGAAACCATGAAATACAGACACCATAAATGTTTAAGCGATCACCTTGAACAATCAGAGACAGAAAGAGAAATAGATACAATTTTTAAAACAATCATCTGCTAACAGATTTGTTTTTTTTTCATCGTTGGGCATTGTGGATGTGAGTAGTCAGGTGTTTAGAGAGGTAGTCAGCCCTGGCGAAGCACTTGCCACACATCTCGCAGTGGTAGGGTCGCTCACCTGTGTGGATTCGAAGGTGACGGGTCAGGTCACTTTTGCCCCCAAAGGCCCTGCCACAGAACAGGCACACAAAGGGCCTCTCCCCTGTATGCTTTCTCACATGCAGCTTTAGGTTTTCCTTAGAACGTACACACTTCCCACAGAAGGGACAGGCAAACCTACGTTCACGCTGCCTCTCTACAGAGTCCATTCTCAGGAAGTTTATCAGGGAAGCTGAAGGGCCAAAGGATGGAGAATCCACTGTCTCATCCTGTTCCCCATCTGAAACATTTTCCAACTTCACTACTTTTTTTGGAGAGGGTGATCCTGGTGTTGACACTGCTCCTCCACTGTTAAAGTAGTAGTCATCCAGGGAGTATTTGTAGAAATTCTTCTCATCTGACTTGGACACTTGGGTGCTAGCACCCAGAGCTTCATTGGAACTGGACACTTGATCACTGCCACCACTCTCTTGAGGAGATGTGACAGCTGCTGGGGGTGCTGAGGTCCTACCATCATCCCCACTCAGGAGCAAAGGGGGTGAAGGAAATGGATCACCATTCACAAGTGCAGACCCTCCTTGTATTGCAGAGAAAATCTTGGTTCGGAAGTCTGTAGAGGACTCTGGTAAATTGACTGAACTTTTCTCATGAAGGATTCTCTCCAGTGAACCATTACTCTTAAGAGACCGAGGAAAACCATCCACCTGTGGGGGTGACTTAGAGTGAAGCTTTTCCAAGGCATGGTTGAGCCGGTGTTTTTTGAAAGACTTAAGGTACCTGAATTGCATGCCACAAACATCACAGGTGAAAAGTTTGTCAGCAGGCAGCCTGGCCCGATGATTCTGTTCCCGGTGTTTCAGGTAAGCTGACCGATATCGGTAGCTCTGGCCACACTGTTCACACTTGAAGGGCTTTTCATCCAAATCAGTGTCTTCAGGTGAACGGACTGAGTGCTGAAGGGCCGAATGGCGTTCTAGCAGCCATACAGATGGGAAAGCAGCTAGGCAGACTCCACATCGAAAAGCCCCAGAGCCCGTGGAAGACCTACTACCACCATCATCTGATAGTGGAGAGGCAAGGAGACTCTGCTGGTGCAGCAAAGAGAGCAGAGAACAGCTCTGTCGGTTCATGCCTTCTACATCAGCAAAGCCAGGCCCAAAACATCCTCCAAAGCCTCCTCCAAAGGGTGGAAATGGGAAGTGAAATGGTGTGGAGGACCTGGCAGTCACCCAAGTGCAGGAAGAGCCAAATTTTCCTTCAACTTCACCACTTTCCTGGAAAATCATCACATGAAAAAAATTAGAAACTTTTTGTTACATTTCACATAAATTTCAAGGTAAATGCCACATCTCAGAATTAGATATTAAACATGTGCACATCTATTATTTTGGATGAAAACCTGGCAATTGGTTCTGTTGCAGTACACATTTTCAACAGCCAGCACAATCACAATCACATGGTGGCAACTTTTCAGAAACTAATTTTTCCTTTTAGGTCTTATTGATATATGGTATGAATTATGGAATCCTAGACAAAAAGTGATGTCTGAAATTGTAATTTGATCATAATAGTGAACAGACTTTTCACTGTCTGTAATAAAACAGATTAAAGAGAATAAAGAAGAAACTAAAGAATGATGATCCATCTAGCTGGAGTAAAGTTTTTATGCATATTTGATTCAATGTTTTTAAATCATGAGACTTTGTCATACCTATATCTCCTGCATCTACTCATACATTCTGACACCAATGCTTGGATGAATAACTAGGTACAAGAAATTGTCTATCTTTACTTTGTTGTCAATATCATCTCCATGACCAAGAATATTGTTATCTATACTGCAGAATATCTACATTACTATTCTCCAAACAGAATGAACTGGAATCACTTTGAATGTGCTCATAATCATACTGTAAAATGACAGCTTTTGACAATCTGGTACAGAGGTTTTAAACATTATGAAAAACAAGTTCCAAACATTTTACATAATTTATTTGTCAATTTTTTATACAGCTATGATATGCATGTTTTGTTTTCAAAGAGCATAAAAAATAAGCTTGCTGCATGGCAAATACATTTGACAACTTCTTTTTGAAAAATAAACAGAAAATTATCACATTACAGTTTCAATAAAAAAAAATAGTAGCATAAGTAATTTGCAATCTGACTTAGAATGTACAACAAAACAAAGAAGATCCAAAATAGTATGGTATGTTTAAGTATTACAACACAAGAAAGTTAATTTGCTGCTTAAACAAAGAAGAAAAACTAAGAATTCGTGACATCAAGTTGTTTCCAAGAATAAATATCAGTGTGTGAGCAAAATGTTTACTTTCCTAGAGGAATATAAACTAGTGATTAGTAATTTCAATAATCCAAAACATTTAAGTTTCAACAATTAATAATTTATTTTCATTATAGGAGCCACATGAAAGCTTATCAAATCAGGTTGCTAAATTCATATAGAACAGATACATTGTACTTTGTTCTGAGAAACATCTTGATGCTTTACAATTTATCTCTCACTATCACAGTTTGTTAAATGAAAAAGAACTTATTTGGTTAATTTCACATCCAACAAATTGAAACTTAGGTCTCTCTTTCACTTGAAGAAATCTTTTTGGTTATTTGCCCTGATCAGTCCTCAATGGGTAGTACTTTATTTTCTAATTTTGGGTAATGTCTTATTTTTTTCTTTGGAAAATGATTAAAATGAGTGAAATACAAGTGTTATGGTCTGAAAGCACATTGAAAATATTCACAGGCCAAAATTATACATGAAACTATTACTTACGAATATATTTTTTAAAAATGATAACTAATAAATGTGATGTTTTACCATTACTGCCACAATGATAAACTATATTCAGTGTATAGATGAGTAAAAATGTGGCTTTTGGTGATAAACTTTAAGGTCAAAGAGGTTCAAGAACCAGAATTGATTTAGCTAGAAATTTGGCAGTATCTTTCACAAATTAAAAGTTACCTCAAAGAACATGAATGCCAACACACCATGAACAGAAGTCAGGGACAGTTAATAATATAACAAATTCATTATAATCCCTTGAGATTGATCTACTAATAAATATTTTTTGACAGAGAGAGACAGAGAGGCCAATTTGTAAGCACTTCATAGCAGTAAATATTTATAATTCTATTTTGCAAGTGCTTTAAAATATTTTATACAAATAAGCTGCATATATTTTTTTTATTTCCTCTTCAATTCATTCATCACAGACTATCACAGTTTTAACTGTAATTCACAAAAATGGTTTTTCCTGTATGGGTTACAATGCTATATATACACCCACAACACTTCTTTATCCATAAAACACTCATATATTTTCTCTTTTTTATAAAATGAACTCCCATACTTAGAAAAATACAACTTCAGTCAGAGAACAATTATCTTATTACCAACAAGGCAAAACACAGCCGCCAACACACATTTCAACACTATATTTTTAAATTATATTATTTTATTTCAATCAGTTTTCTCATGTCCTATGAATAACATCTTGAAATTATATTTTTTCATGTCAAACTGTATCTTTTCAGCTTTTTATCTCATAAATGTATTGGCAGAATAATATTAATTATGTTCAACAGCTATTATCAAATTGTTCAGTAGTACTCTCACAACACAATTTTGCTCATAAAATAAATCAACTAACAAGCAAAAATAAAAGGAAACAATAATAATAATAATAGACTACATAAAATAACTGCAACTTTTATCATGTATCACTGTCATTCAACCTACAGATGGGAAGAAAAGTGAAATTATTAATTCAACAAGAAAATCCCGACAGTTTATCAGCAATGATCAACATGTTATTATTAAATTGCAACAACAATGTATTTTCAATATCTTATAAGTTCAGTAGCCAAATCTCCAAATTTTGGAACATCATAAATACCCTTCTTGGAATTCTTTGGCAGTGAATGGGGGGAACTCACTGTGATATATCATTTGAATGGGAGAAATGATTTTGTATTCCCCGTGAGTTTAACATAATTACAATGAACTGACAGTATATATTCATTTTTACCATATCAATAAGGAACTAAATTTGGCAACATAGATGCTACAGAGATGGATGAAGATATATATGGAACAATTTGTTTCCACAAGTTTCATTTCACTTCAAGTTAAAACTTTCTTCAATGATAAAACAAAATAAATTGTGACAACATGAAAAATGTTTTTCCCAGAAATGAATAAAAATTATGTAACTCACTACAAGCCATGATTGTTTAAATATAAATTCATTTCTTAGTAAATCCAAGACCTCCAAATCATTTTCGACGTGTCCTTAATTATTTTAGTCACTTTTTTTACATTTTGTAAATACGATCAGATTTGATCCCTCAAATTAAAATCACAAGGAAGTAAAAAAGTTTTAATAGCAATAACTTTGTTTCCTGATTAAAACATTTTTCTACTATTGCAAAAATCTACAAGTCTTTCTTAAAAAGGAATATTTATTGAGATGTTTGATTGCTCCTTTCTGAAATAGTCTTGAGCTAATTGGAAATAGGATGGTAAAACATCTATTATATAAAGAAAATATCAGTTTTGTTACCACCTAATTTACTGAAAATACGTTCAATAGCCAAGCTTACAGTAAGATCAAAAGAAAAAGTGCTATTTATGTCTGCTTAGAAGTGACACTAACTACACCAGAAATAAAGCTAAAAGCAATAATAAAAAATAAGTTACTTTGTAGCATACACTAAATTACTTTTTGATATATATGAATGTGTATGTGACATTGTCAAAATAATTGATATAGTTGATATGGAAAAGGAAAGAGAGATAGTTGATGACAAACATCAAATTGATGCTCGGCAAAGCCACTCGAGACAGAAGGATGTCTGCAGCTAGCCAGGGTATGGAATATGACTCATTCCTGAAGAAGGGGGCTGATAGCCTCTGAAACTTTGAAGAACATCCTTGTGACACTAATGGTTACGTGGAGCTTCAATTTCAGGTAAGCCACAAACTATCTCACTTCCTTTCCATACCAATGATCTCAATTATGTAAATATATATAATGTTAAGAATTTTATTTGAGTGAAAGTCCCATTAGATAATCAGATAGTGAGGAAAGATTTGGATAGGAAAGGGAGACCAGGTAAGGGCTTGCCTTAAATACAGTTAAGTCAGTTACCCTGTCTCCCTTTCCTATCCAAATGTGTTAAATAATTTATATATAAAGCACTTAAAGAAAATGTGTAAATATCAAATTATATCACTATCTGATTATCTAATGGGACTTTCACTCAAATAAAATCCTTAACATTTTATATATACTGAGGCATGGAAAAAAAATTAATATGGAAAGGAAGAGAGTGTGTTTGGCTTACCTGTTTCTGAGGGAAGATGTCACTATGCCGGTGGACAGGAATTATAATTCTCAAATTTTCAGTGTATACTCCTTCCTCAGAGATAGATGGATTTCAGCTCATGCTAACTGACTGTGCATTTAAAGTGTTCAGTTGGCTAGCATAATCAGTGTTTAATCTGTTGCCTGAGGAAGGAAAATAATCCCTCTAAAATTTTGAACTACATATTCTACCTACATATTCATGCTTAGTTAAGCAATGATAGTTACACTCTCTTTCCTATCCAAATCAATTACACACATACACACAGTCCACAGCCAGCTGGTGCACAAAATGGTGGAGTACTCCTTTCTGAAGAAGGAGGCTGAGAGCCTCCGAAAATCAGAAGAACTTTCCTTCGGTTCTCTGTGGCTACACCGTACTTCAATTTCAGGCAAGCCACAAACTATCTCTCTTTCCTTTCCATATCAAGATTGCAATTATATATTTATATATATTTGTCAAAAAATTAACCTTTCTTGGCAAGTAGCTCAATTTTTCAATTTTTACTATTTGAATTGGCCTTAGTTTATCAGGAAAAAGATGAGAGACAAACTTAAAAATGAAGGCACATAAGCTCAGACATGCTGACTCAGGTGAACAGTCTACAAATTATCTGTTATTGGCACAATAAAAGATGTAGAAGTGTAGAGAATCTATCAAAACAATAACTTTTAAAAGATGATTCATCTAATACATCATCACATTTCAGGAAAATTGTCAAACAAAATAACAGTGGGATGTTGCAAAAGTAAGCTAAAGAAGCATCAACATGGTGTAAACATTTTATTCACACATATATATATTTTTGTACTGTAATTAGTTCTCTGCTAAGAGAAAATAAATACATAGGAACACTATTTCATAGTTACGTAATAAGTAATATCACAACTTTACAAGCATGAAAAAACCCAAGAAAGCCCTGATCAAGCAAAACAGCATTTCACAAACCGTCACAAATAAAATAAAGATAATATATAATTAATTAAAACATAATTTATGCCATATTCTCACATGCATAGAAACTAAACTCTGTATCACAGCAAAAAATTGTAGTAATGCACAACCAAAATAATTTCAACACAAACTTGCAGTTATTTTGTGTTGTCCTTTAAATGTTCACATTTTAATTTCCAAACATTTGATGCTGGAAACAATGTAAAATATAAAAATTTATTTTTCCTAGTTTCAATTCAAACAAAACCATGAAAACAGTCTGACCAACAACCGATAAAAGGTATACTCTTGTTTAGGGTAAGAAAGACAAGAAACAATTGCTTAATACAAGTATTAAAAAGTTGTGATAAAGATAAAAATCCAGGTGAGCTGGTGTGCATTGCCAAATTACACACAGTACAGTTATAAAGTAGTAGAAACCATAAAGTGCAAAATTTTCCAAACTTAATAAATAAACTTGACATATACGTACTCTTCCACATACACAGAATGTTTGATATGAAAATAGAATTTAATCAATAACTTATTTAAATATCTATCTCTATGTACAATGTGAAATAATTTGAGATTAACTGGAAGTGAAGTTGTGATATGTTATAAATGATCAAGTCACATAAGCTCTTTTATCTTTGCTTTAAAAAGCAAAATAATCAGGATGGAGAGCATACAAATCTAAACTATTATTTATCAAGACCCGGAGTGGATTGGAACCAAATATTTGCATCACATTGGAATCAGCTCTATAAAAGAAAATGTGCTTTATTTGATCATGATCTCCACACATTTTAACAAATTATGAGCAACCTCACAAACACTCAAGTCAATTGTGAACAACAGTTTCAAATGTGAGGAGATAATGTCAAAGAGTTATGTGACCAGTTATGAAAAGACTTAAAACACTTATAATTTTAAATAATCTATTTGTACACTTGAATTTAATTTCTCATTTTTTATAAATAATCTTGATACTTATAATAAAATATATTTTTTCAATTTGTGTTATTGCCATATTGAATTCTAGATTGTAAATTTTTTATTTAAGTAAAGAAACACATCCATCTCTTGTTCTATGTACACTCATAAACTGCTAGGATCACATATTGCTACATGCAGTGAACATGTCGAAAAATCTTTGTGCCCATATTATAATCTATGTTACATCAGCTGCTCTACAACAAACGGAAATCAAAAGCAAGCACTATATATTTACCCAGCAAATTATTACCCTGCAATTAATTGGGTTGTAAAAAAAGTTTTGAGTCCATGTATTCATATAGCTAATATCAAAGGTGCTCTAAGTTAGGTCACAATTTATGCTATTTATTTCTTTTTGCAAAAGTAGAAAAAACTATCACTTTACAATTGGTGTTATAAATTTGCTGAATAACGAAGTATCATAATAGTAATCATGAATTAAAATTCTTTGCACAATATTGTGAGTGGAGAATTTTCTCATATTATTCTCATTTTACAAGGGAATAATGAAATATAAGTGCAAATTTCATTTACAGCATACCAAAAGATTCACTTTAATTTTCCTGGTTAGGGGTCAGATTAATTATTAAATATTAGTAACAATCTAGAGTTGTTCAACACATACATGATGTATTATCTGTCCACATCTGACTCTCATTTGTTTTCAGCAATTCTCCTTTGCCGCAAAGTGATAAAAACAAAATAAAAATTTCTGGTACTGTGTTATCAAAAGTGGGCAAAATGGTCAAAAAGTAATAATAATTTGATTCTCTTTTCGATAGCAACAGATTTGTGGGGTTGCATTAATTGTACAGGGCCACTTGTAATTTGCTAACAAAATTATTTCTAAAGTACTATGAATTCTTTCTATATGGAGCAAAAATTAATTACAATAGATACAATAAAAATGGATGAAAAGTTCATTTGAAGTATGTAACATGATGTTAACAAAATATTCAGAGATTAAAATTATATTGTGTAAAACAAAAAAAATCACTTCTCCCTTTGACATGCATGTGCTTCTATGATGCAAACACTTACTTTTGAAACCCATTTTTTAGTAGCAACCAGATAAAAAAGGGTAAATATTTGATAACTGTCATTCCATGCATTAATTAATGTAAGAAAAAGATAAACATACTACTTCATCTTACAGATTTGAACTTTCTCAGAAACCCATTTTGGTTCAATGGACACTAATTAAATGCCAAATGTGATGTTTATTATGCTTCTACTTTAAAACTTTTCAGCTTTTGTAAAGAAAACATAGTTGTTGTGGGTGCACTTTCACAGAAACTGTAATAATTAAAACTCACAATAGTAAAAATTAAAAAAAGAAGATGCACAATAATCGGCCACTGCCTTCAATGAAAGTTATTCATTTGAATTCATTTCGAAGAACTCTAAAAAGTCACAGAAATATAAAAATTCTTCAAAGTTAACAGAACAGTTAAAGAAAAGATAAAAATTCAAGCCCAAGGTATAATAATGCTCAAAAGTCTCAGAGTTCAATTTTTGAAAATTGAATCCAATATCAATGACCCAATTTTTGTATCTATCTCTCTAGTCTTACAAAAAAAAATCATTTTTGATGGAACCATAACAAATTATGATTTTGTGATTTGATAATTTTATATTTTCAAGCACTGGAACATTAATTTGTTGATATGAGTTAAATAAAAAGTATATATAAATAAAACAAATGGAGTAAATTATTGGTGATTAATTTAAGTCATAAAAGCTCAAGAAATGCAAAATTGAGATAATAATTGATTATTGAATGTCCATTTCTATCTGCAGTTTAAAAGTGAGTTTCAACAATCTATGAAGCACAATCTAAATAAAGCACCACATCATTCACTCTCTATTAACAAATCTCAGGAACTTTCATATTTAAGTTGACTAGCCACACATGACCCTCAATGGAGTCACGGTGACAAAACGATGGCAAAATTTTCTCTCTACCATCAACAATAAACAATTTCTATGCCCTCACGTCAATGTAAAACTAAAGCTCGGGCTATATATATATATATATGTATGTAACAATAGTGATAATAAAACTAACAGTACAGTAATAAAATAATATTAATAATAATAGTATCACAACTGATTGCTGCAGCTCCAAGATTTTAGTGTTTTGCATACCCTTTCTGCAGCAACCACCTCACAAATTCTCACTCCATGTATTTCTTGAGAGTCATAATACTGTGAAATAATCTCTAAAATGTAAAACAATTTATATATATATAACAGGATCTTTCCAAGCAGCTATCACAAAAGAAATTTGTTTTCTTTAGTTTGTTCACCTATATAATAGAAAATGTCTTCAGTAGAAGTGGAATGCTCCTATCAGCCTGGTTCCCTTTGACCAAAATCTTATTGACAACTTTTGGAAATGTGACATTCATTATCATATGTATATGGAAGATCAGTTCTGTCATTAATTTCTTTTACCTTAAGAATATGTAATTCAAGTATGGTATTCCATGTTTACTCATCCCAAATATTGGATTAATCAACATTCTGGATTTGAATATTTATGAGAATTAAAAGGAAATAATATTCTAACTAAATAAATAATACAGAGTAGTGCTCTTAGTAAGTTTTTCTGCTTGGCTAGTAAAAATATATTTGCATTTCAAACTTTCAAATAAAGAATATCAAATTTTTGAACATGTTTGAAAAACCCTCCACTCACACAGTTGAAGCATGTTTTACCATTGCAAATCTTAATTTAAACAATTATGATCTATCATAAGACTTAGGCCAGAATTAAATCACATATCAAATGTATACTTCCAAGATATTGTATCACAGCTGTACACATGACGAGTTTAAGAAGTTTTCAGAGACATAAGGCGTCTCTACAAGAGAAAGAAAATTTTTAAAAAACCAGCAGTCTAAATGACATACTGCAAAATTGATGCATAGAATTAAATATTGAAGCAGAAAAACCTTGTATTAAGTCAATTTACATGAGTAGTTCTGGCATGCCAACTTTGAAATGAGCAAATATGGAGGATACCAATAACAACCTAATGTGATTCCTAACAAGAGCATTTTAACATTCATTGGAATGAGCATGTTCATAATTAATTTATTATGACAAACGAAATCACATCTTGATGTGACAATTCAGAAAATTTTGAAGTATATTTGTAAATATATATTTGATTTATATACATATAATAATATATCTTCACGTAAAGCACTTTCTTCTCTCCCCATCTTAATTCACATTGTGAATACTAAATATGCAATTACTGTCACGTAAGGTGGTGGTGAGTTAAGCAACCTATCATGTGAATTCTGTACAAACAACTATTTGATCCATTATGTTTCTAGTTTTCTTTAACTTGACCTAATCACTTTATAAATCTAACAAAATGTTGCCAAATTACATTATTATTATTAATATTATTATCTCTCTAAAACACCAAGCTATAGTTACAATTTAGATCTTCAATTTTTCTTTAAATATCAATGTGTTTTTTTGTTTTTAATTCAAAGCAATAAAAAAATCATCATCTGCACCTGTAACAGCTTCCTCTTTTCTAGCTACAAATTGGATTCTAAAGTTTGCCTAAAATAATTTTTGTTTCTTCTATTTTACTAATGGAACATTTCTCTTCTAAAGTTTATACAGTAGTATAGTTTTATGTTTTATATTTTTTTTACACATTAGGTCACCAAATTACTTTCTCTGTATAAAGAAAATCAGGTGAATTGCGACACCACGAGCACCGAAGGGGCAGCAAAAACATGTTATTTACTTATTACAGTAGTAGCTAATTTTTTCTTAAAGCACTCAGGATAATGAAGAATTTTAGAGTGTTTTCCAACAAAACACTTGATCTCTCCAATATGACATGAGCTGGAACCACATGCGGTCCCGTCAGAAACGACCATTCTTAAAATATAAATATATATATCTCATTTTTAAAAACCTATCAAAATAACCAACATCTGTCTACATCTATACAGTGTATATAACGTCTCACGGTGTCAGGGTCGAAATCTGTGGAACTGCGCATACGGATCGAGGGACGTCATTATTGTTGTGGAGACTCTTCCTCAGTGTCGACAGGGCCAGGTGACAGGAACTTTCTCACATACTTGGGATAATGGGTCTTCTCATGTGCCTTGAGAATTGTGGACCTGGAGAAGGTCTTCCCGCAGAGGGCACACCGGAATGGCCTCTCCCCAGTGTGAACTCGGCAATGGTCTTTCATATGGTGCCGCAGCTTGAATGCTTTCCCACAGAACTCACACTTAAAGGGTCGATCACCTGTATGTACAGGCAGGTGCGTGATGAGGGAACCTACATCTGGGAATGACTTCCCACAGAACTTGCACAGGACCACATTAGATGACGAAGTGCCCCCCGGCTCGCCTGGTCCAACTGAAAAGTCCAGGTCCATGGCAGAGTTTTCCAGTGAGTAAGGAGTCTCTTGCTTATCCAATGGGGGAGGTGGCCGGCCTCCAAAATGGCTCTCCATGAGATTCAGAGGTTCTAGTGCACCCATTGAAACCAGTGGGTGGCGTGGGTGAAAGTGCATCTGTTCACGGTACTTGAGTGTTTCCAGGCTGTGAGACAGGATGTGACGTGTCAGTTTGCTCTGATAAGGGAATGTCGCACCGCAGTACACACACGAGAATGATCGGGGGGAGTGACTCTCAGCTGGGGGCTCTGGCGCCCCCATGGACTCCTGCAACAAAACAAAAGAACATCAACTTCTTTCTTTTTGCTTGCATTACTTTTTCAAAGATAGCAAACTTTGTTCTTTCTTTTTACCTGAATTTTAATTTTAAAAAATACTAGAAAGGGATAAAGTATAGCATAAGAAGTTGACGCTCATTTGTTTGGCAGGATTTCTTTTGACCCACTACGATCATTATTTTTCCCATCTCTTTTCTCCTTTTTTTCCCCATCCCCAACTGTGATTATGAGTACAATACTCAGTTTGTTTGGTCACAAAACTTTGGAAAGATTGTAACATGAAAAATATAAAGAGCTTGCAATAAGAATGAAAATAAAACAATAACAACCATGGCCAAAAATTGAAGGTCAACTTCTTTTGACAGCAAGACATTAAAAATTATTATTAATCATGCAAGAAAGAATATACAAAATTTGTTAATCTTAAAAATTAAATACAGAATTAGATATATTAGCCAGTGTAGAATTCCTCCAATCTCCAATCAAGGAAGAATGCAATTTCAAGTTTATGTAAAGTTTTACAAATAATTAATTCAATAAGAAAGATCAATTTGACAAAATTCAAGTCACACCTATACTCAACAACCAGCATATGAGGCATAAATGTGAGTTTATCATTAAGCAAAGAGTTGAAAGTAGTTTCCTAGTGTACATAGAAAACTACCAAAAATAAAAGTGTGTGAATTCATTAAATAATTTGTGGAGACTAATTAAACTATCAGACTGAGGATAAAACTATGCCTGCCTCATAAAACATTGCAATCTCAGTAATACAGAAAACTGAATCCTAGATAAGTGTCACTCTGACCAACTTTCAACAAGCCACAATTTGATTATGTTGGGGTACTTTTTTACCATGAAGCATGGTAAATTCAATAAATTACTAAACATGAATTTATAATCCCTAGACTTTTTGAACTAACAAGGTCAGGTTATAACCAGACGATTGCTCAAGAAATAGTATTCAGATCAATACTCACAAATAGTTGGGGTTCAAAGAGGTTAGTTAAGGTTAACTATTCCAGTTTCTTTTAAATTGTGTTACAGACTCCAATACACGATGAGTTAACAGGAATCAAACCATTTGAGTTTTGACATGACACAAAAATGGTAGTGATCAATGTAAAATCATTGTGAACTTCTCAGAACTTACCCTAATGCAATCCTGCCCATACTTGAAATACAAACTCAAGAATATGATTGAAATTCCAACTCTCATAATTCATTAATAATCTATATGGGTACCACATTACATGTAATAGAAAATATTTTTCTCATAGCAACTGAGCATTACATACAACTTTCAAGTTAAGGCTAATACACGCAGTATTTTTTACAATGCCACAGTTTGGCCTACTACAAGAAAATTTTATTAAAATTTTGCACAAAGGTTCATATAAGAATCATCTTGTGAATAAGATATTAATGGTCAAAGGACAGAGAAAATGCTAGTGTGAACAGTAATAATGTCCCCATTTAGAATAAAATATTGAAAAATTATGCATCCAATTTTTCTACCATGCAGTAAGTATTAAGAAAAATAAGACAGACTCAAGGCACTTTAATAATAATAATAATAACATTGTAAATGATTAGAAATATACTTACCAAAAATATTTTTAAAATATTAACTGACAACATGACATTGTTTGAATACTGGAAATGTATAATTAGACACCTTCCAATTTAAGATAGATAAAGCAATATTTAGTCACGTTCAATTGAGAAAAGTCAAAATATAAAGCTTTGTGTAAATCCTCTTCACTGTCAATATCTTGTAAAATCTAAGAAATCATTCCCTGTCATTAATTGATTCATAATAGAGTTCCAATTTCATGACTGGGTGATATTAAAAAAGCCCATTATTTTAGCAGCAAAATTGTTATTGTTGATCAGCTAGATTTAGATTGTTTAATTTAAAGTCCAAGAGAACTACAAAAAGCAAGGGTTATAAGAATGTCAATGATGTTTAGTAATGAAATTAATAACTAGAAATGTTTAAGTAATTTATAATAAAGTTAACACAAACTTAGATAATTTCGCAATTTATTGAAATATTTAAAGTTTAGTGTATAATTTAATAAACAAATTCGAAAATATAAGGAAAATAATGTTTAGAGATGCTGGTTAAACAGTTGTAGTATGAGAATTTTTTCTAGAAAAAGAATTGTAACTGAAGCCACACACAGAATGCAGGAAATACAGTAAATTCAAAGTAAAGAATCATCATGAACTTACAGGATCATGTGGATGCCTGTACTCTGAGGAACTTTCTCCGGTAGTGCTTTTGTCATCAAGGCTACGATCCCACTCTACTTCCTTCTTCAAGGACTGAAAATAAATAAAAATTATACAAAACATGTAACAGAACTTCAAAGAATATATAAAAATAATGACAGTTTTGAATAACATGAAATATAATATAAAATTGGATAATAGTATGTGAAAGTAACTATTTCACTTTATATATTAACACATCAGGTATTCTATAATCATTTTATTATTCGACCTCATTCTGGTGCAGAATATCAATGACAGTGCTGACCTGTGTAAGTTAGTTGACCTTCATTTGAATAACAATTCTGTTATAAACATGTCATTGAAGCAAGCCAAAAATCAAAATATTATACATTTATTTGACTTTTTATTAGCCTGCAGAATAAAATTCCATATAAAATTAAAAATATCTTTTAAAGTGTAAAATATATAACAGCAACAATTCCCTATCAAATTTCAAGAAAAAACTATGTAAAACCCAGGAGCAAAACATAGGCTACTAACTTAAATTGTAAAAATTACTAACCTTACATAATTTATTTTGTCTTGTCAACATTTTCTGTGTCTATATAATTGAAGTAAAACTCCATATTTTCTAGATTTATGTTGTGCATATAGAACAATACCATATACCATATTTCCCAAACAGATCCCTACACACTGCATTGTACACTAATATAGAGACTTATCTTCTCATTCTAAGTATTCTCTAATCAGATATTCTATAGCAAAAAGTAATGATTTGATATAATTTTGGAGTGTTTAAAATTGGAACTATGAATATGGGCCTTGAAAAATTGAAATCCCAACTTGACATTCTTTCTTAAGGTCATTTGAGTCCTTATGGGTGATTTTTTTCTGTGAAAGTTTTTGTGTAGAGTATTTTTCTGCATTTTTTCTGTATTTTGTATCATCAATGTTTCATGCCATATCTAACATTTATAGAATCCAGTGTACTGAGGCTCCACCAAGGCAAAGGCAATAACTATGTGGACATGTTTTCTTCTACAAGTTTCATAACTGAACCAGCACAACACTTCTATTTGGGGGAATGGAGGTGTTAAATGGATTTAGATAGTTCTAAAAAAATCTCCAGAGTAAATTTTCATTATGATTACAGGATTTCTTGCAAGGTTCTTCAAAAACATATGCAACTCTTTCTGCTTGCAAACAAAAGGGAAAACATTTTTGTGTGCATGAAACATTTCTAAGAATGTAAGTGTTAAACATTTTGCTGAGAGATATGCTATTTTATTTCTACTTTCAGCAATACAGAAATGGTAAAATATTTTTAATACTTCTCCAGATGATTTACGTCCAAAACGAGTAAATGTATAAAATGCAAAACTTAACTTGTAGATAATTTAATAAAGAAATTGATTATTAGAGCACAAAGAACTGGTATTTTTTGAGAAAACAAATAATTGCTACAAGTTGTGTCATTTAATAAAAATAAAAGTACTCCTGTTAAAACACTGAATAACAAAATTTGCAAATTATGTATAGGGCCAAAATTATAAAAACCTATATACATATAAATTCTCCGGGAAGTGCATACATTATGTCAAGAACTCAACACTCCTGGCTGTTTGAAGACTGACGGGGGAGTAATGTAGAATAACATATCAGATTAAGAGAATATCAGTGAATAAAAAGTAATATTTCTTTCCTGCACCTCAAGACAGAGTTCTTCTCAACAAACTCATTAATACCATATACTTACAAAAAGCAGAAAATGTTCTAAATATACTTAATCCAGATGAATTATTGTAAATATAGTAAAAAATTTAAAATACAGTGCTCAAGGCAACTGTATGATTATGTGAGAGTTCAGTTAAGTTGACAGTTAAACACTACAATAATTTTAAGGACGGAAATAGAAATGTAGCATATTTATAACTTAATATTCGATTGATTTAACTGAAGCTACATGAATTATAATGAAATTCAAAATCTTAAGCTTGATGATTACGCACATCTCTACACATAATAATCTTGTATATATCTTTCAAAATTAAATACTTCTAATTTTTGCCTTTCTTTCAAGCCTTCTAGAAATGTACTAATGCCATTTTTATGTAGCAATTTATCACTATTAATATTACAGAGTATAAAAATCAGTAATTGCAATTATAAAACATAAATTTTAATAAACCTTTACAAGAACATTTAGCCCCAATTCATATATATATATATGAGAGACTGGCATGCAGTTCAGACCTTCCTTCCTGACAAAGGGAGACCAGGCCCTCGAAAACTTGTAATATTATGGTATGCCAGCTCTGCTTGACTGAACCAACTATTGATTTCAGATAAGACGACTTTGCAATAATACATTTATATATTCCTCAAGAAACATATATACAATTTGTATATTAATTTTCAGTTATATTGGATTCCAAACACATTGTACAATTTATGTGAAAACAGTGCATTCTTTGTCAATTTCAGGCACCAAAATAAGTTTTCCAACCCAGATATGATAAAGCACTTAATTATTTGAAAAAATTTACACATATTTAGATGTGAATTTTGTGACAAGAAAAAACTGAAAATGGACCATAATACACAAGTACAGCTCAAATTTCATGTTTGTAAGTCTATGAGAATTACCTAGTAACAAAAAATAACAAAAGTGATCATATAATTACATACTTACAAGTGGAACTTGCTGGACTGGGAGCAGGCAGGATGGGCCAGGCAGAGGCTCACCACTGTGAGGTGACGGTAGTCCCCCAATAGCGGAAGAACAAGAGGCAGTGATGGCAGCAGAGGGTGGGATACACGAGGTCACGTGGTTGTTCATGGATAAGTCACCAGGCCCCACCGAACTGCCCCGCATGGATAGGTCATCCACCTCCGGGGTGTCTGCCCGTTCTGTCCCACCCTCATCACAACTTTCATTATCTCCACAACACGAGTCATCTCCGTCATCCCTCAGGGATCTCTTCGTCACCCTTGTCCGTAATGGAGATGGACCATCTTCTTCCCGTGGTGAAGTTCGCAGATCCTCCTCGTGCAGTCTCCTTTCTGCCACTTCAGATGTAGCTGGCACCTCAGGGGCCTCCACTCCATCCCTGC
Organism: Zhengitettix transpicula; assembly: GCA_037074705.1. Taxonomy (NCBI): domain Eukaryota; kingdom Metazoa; phylum Arthropoda; class Insecta; order Orthoptera; family Tetrigidae; genus Zhengitettix; species Zhengitettix transpicula. Next base: position 75,397,027 of record CM073593.1, read on the forward strand.
CCTCTGTTCCTCCCTCTCTCGCTGAGTTCAAGTTGGTCATCTCAGCCAGACCCTTGACTTTGAGGCTCTCTGCCGTCTTGAGGAGAGCTGACAGCTGACAGTATTCTACGTTCACCTCACCCTTGTACATGAACTCCACAAGGGTCCGGAGTTCTGCAAACCTCACGTCCTTGAGGATCACTATGGGGTGTCTGCCGGGATGGTCGACAAAGAGCGTCCTGAAGTAGGATGAGCAGGCAGAAAGGACGACTTTGTGGGCACGGATGGAGTGTCCCTCTGCACAGGCGAGGGTCACGTCCACAAGGCTCTCGTCTCGGAGGAGCTGACCGAACACTCCCAGTAAGTTGCTCTGATGATTGTTCCACCTGAGGCAGTAATGCTCACTTCCCATGTCTGTGATCTCGTCCTGGAAGAGAGATACAGAAACTATAAAATGAATTTGAATTTTTTGCTAATTTAATATACTTTACAACATCAAAGGAATACAAAATGAAGAATGTAAAATAAAAGATAAACTTATTTTCAGTACAGATTACATCTAATGTGGGTGGTACATAACATGTATTTTAAAATAAAACCATTTATAAGTTTTATAGAACTCATACCGTTCTAGTAACATAAATCTTTTTTTGCTGGTACAATTGACAATTATTAGTACAAAATATTTTATGAACAGAATTTAACATGGTAAAGAAACAAGGAGGAAAGAGACGGCCAGGATAACAATGTTTACAGGAATCAAAATAGCAGAGACCTATCCAAAGAATAGTGTCTGAATTGCTTGATCAGAAAGGAACCATTCTCAAATCAGGGCCAGATTTCAGCTCCTACATTGAGCATGTATTAGGTAAATATCTGTAAGTTGATGGGTCAAATTCTTGGACTAAGGAAAGGTTTCATTTTAACTTCTGTACACCACCCACAGTAGATAATTACGTTAGGTGTTATAAAAATAAACAAACACAATCATAGAGGAATGGAAAGAGAAACTGTGTAGCTAAATATATACCCAAAGAAAATCGTACCATTAGATGTGAACTGCATTTCTTTCTTTTTTATCTTAGAGGTTAAGTATTAAGAGTTCAAAAAAGTGTTCAGTCAGAACACAAGCACACACACGTGTGCAGAACTTTATTTTTTGAGCCAATCAATGCAATTTTGCAGAATTCCTTTTATCTTTTCACCTTTTATACTTAATTTTATAGAATTATTTTTCTTTCAAATGTAACACTTGAGATCGACTCTTAAATCACTGTCGTGCCGGCGACATCATCATCAATATTTATACTTTTCCCCAACAACCGAAACGCTCAACTTGCATACGTGAATAGCAGAACCACAACCATCACCGGCAACACCAACCCCACCGCCGCCGTCGTCATCACAATCACCACGTACCGCCACCAGCACGATCACTCTCCGGAAGACAACTGTCACTAAGACACCACAAGGACCGGGGAGGGCAACTCTCTCCTGACTTCGTACGTCACAAAACCGCAGACTTGAGATTCAGATTCGAATTAGCATTATTCTTTTTTTGCGCACTAGTTTGACGGAGCACCCTCTTCAATATGGCGGATTTTTTGTCTTTTTTTCCCGTTCCTCTGTGTGGACCAGAAAGTTTCTTGCTTCTGCTGGTGTATTTTCGCGGAGGATGACGAGAAAGCGAGAGAGAGGGAGGGGGAACCCCCTTCAATCACCTTGGCCAGAACGAGTGACCCTTCTGGAAAACGCCGCGACGGCACGAGTCGCCGAGGGCGACGACGACGACGTCGCAACGGAGGCAACTCTCCGTCCTGAGAGCGACGGCGACGAGGCGGTGTGCAGACAACAATCAAATATTTATTTACCTTGCTACATGAAACGACGGCGGCGCACCCGGCCTAGTGTGACGTCGCCGGCCGACTGTGACTGCGACTGCCACTGCGACTGTCTGTCTCTCTGAACACCGCTGACATCAACGCAGCATCCTGGACGTCGCATGGAAACTTATCCAATCCGAGAAAGAATATTTGAGGAGTAGATAATTTGGAAAACGAATTTTCTATGACGTTTAGTAACCTTTAGATACGCACAAAAGAGAACAAACTCGTAGGAAAGCAGAGCTTGTCTTGACTAACTCGGTGGCCGTCGTCGTCTGCGCGTGCGCGGTATTCGATGCTTCGAGTCGACGGCGAGGAGGGGAGGGGATTGGGCCGCGATAGCGCTGGCGGGGGCGGAGAAGGGGGAGGGAAATGAGGAGATCACGCACTTCGCATAGCTGCAGCGCCGTTAACGCGATACACTCGAATCCGTTGTCAGAAAAAACAACAACAAATAATTGCAGAAAAATCCATTGATCGAATTGTGCGGGGGTTGTTTTTTTTATGTTCGCCCGAGATTTTCTACCGAAGACTACAGGGTTACTTCTTTTAATTTTAATATAAAATCACTTTCGCTTGACTCGAACACCACCCCGCGACCAGTAAAGACGCAGGGCAAGTTAGGCAGAGTCGTTACCCTCGCATCTTCATGTTATGTTATACGAGATGGTACCCCACAGAACTGAGAAATTTCCTGCGGTTGTCAATTTCCAGTCGGCGCTGAAAAGGAGAAGAACGCATATCTCGCCCTTCTTTCCTCGACATTTTTCATATAATAACTCGAAGAAAAAAGAAAAACACGAGTAAGCTGAAGTTACTATCAAATGTAGAAGCTAATAAAGTCTTGTATCTGCGTCAAAACTGAACACTTAAAAATAAGACGCAACCGCATCCCAATACATTCCGGAGACTAGACTAAAGGAAACAAGGGATGATAAAATCCAACATTTCGAATCTTAACAAATTTTGTTTATCTTCAGGGGAAAGGTTAAGAATCAGATTAAAATGGGCAAATATAAAGCCACTAAGCAGAATCTGCCATTAAATCAAGCAGTTAACATTTCTTGACCCTTATTGTTTTTATAAATTCCTTTTTTAATTCACTGTCAGAAGGGAATCGGCTGGAACCACAGTAATGTGAAACGAATAGTTTCTGACTGTGCAGGAGCCTGAATTTAGGAGTTTTCTCGGTGCCTACACCAACAGATGTTGGATTTTCCCGCTTATTGGCTCTTTTATAATTTTCTCTATTGTAATCGGCTGGTTACCCTGTGATATATATATAATCGTGAACACGGACTGTTTTCTGCGTCTTTATTTTCCCTCCCCTTCTGTAGAGCGATTTCCAACATCGAAGTTGCTGACATGCAGTGTACTGGAAAATATTTGACTTATCTGTCAAGGAAGTTTTACAGGACTTTCCTACACGCAACTCAAATCTATTCATTTAAAGCAAAGTTACAGATATTTTTTTTTTAAAAAAAATAACTAGTCAAAGACATCAGCGACGTCAACTTGATACATTCTTAATTGAAGTTCAGATAAAATAAACTTTAAATAAGTTAATGACGGATAATCTTATCTAATTATGTGTTGTGTGTTCCCAAGTATGGTTAGTATAATTTTTTTACTTATTTTAACTTAATGAATAAACATTTTTTATTCAGTAAAAACGACCAGTAAATCCTTCTTTCTAAGAGGTCATAGACCATGTGGAAAAGCTCGAAGTTATACTGAGTCAGGGTTTGTTCACGAATAATAATCCAAATTAAAGTTAGAAGCTGTAATGTTTTTTTATTATTTGTTAGATTAGGCCAAACATTACGCACATTTACGGAGATGAGTCAGATACATTCATTGAATCTCACTGTATTTCATAAAAATTTACAATCACCTTTCAATACAACCTGTTACATGAACACACTGTAGCCAACTGTTTAACAACATACGTACATGTCTCTGATCGATTGTCTTGAGTCGATAGTATATTGTTAATTTTATAAATATATAACAGAAGCCATTTAAGCTGATTTGACATAAAATTGAAAATTGATTGAAATATATTTTAACACACATCTAATCGTAATTAATTAAATAGAAATGAAACTATCAATATCTTGTTTATCAATTCTTAACTGTTTGATGCAATCTAGAAGTTTATTAAAATACCAATAATAATGTTAGTATGTTATCTTTAGATCTACGTAAAACAGAATGATTTGCCTTTGGTTGAAGACTGAATTTATGATGATATTTATCATAAACAACGTTCATAATTGCAATATAATCACATGGCTATTTTTGTTTGAGAATCACTCTGTGCGATGTTCGAGATAAATCTTGAGATTTGAATTTAATAATTTTGATTTGGAAACTGTTCATTTTCTCCTTCCTTGGTAGAATTACCCTTCCCGAAAATTATCCATAAGACAATAAAGAATGAAAGTAACTCGGAAACGAAACTTAATTTCTAATATATCGCTGAAATTCCGCGAATGTTCCAACAGCAAAGTTCTTCTTGGTTCAGTTTGATTTATTTACATGTTTGTCTACGAACAGTCAAGTGAAGTTTGAACATCTAACTTGTGAAATGTGTTTTTTTTTAAAATTTTAATTGAGGAAACATTCGTTATTTGTATAGCAACAAAGCAACTGACTGATTTTCTCTTTCTAAGACGAGTTCGTTTAATCTTCATAAATATTCAAGTTTCACCTGAAAAATTATAATCTCAGAAAAAAGGTTCGCAAGTAATATTATAAAATATGTTAAAAATTGGAATGGTCCCAAAATGGAGCTTTATTTATCCATAACAACACTGATATGTTCGTACATAATATTAATAACAGTAAAGCTACCTTCCTTCCGATTACTTGAGTGAGAGGAGAAAGAATAGTAATGGAATGGTATGTTAATGGTTATATACCTCAAAATGTAAATAAAAGATACTTGTGGCACAAAAATTCATGGATTTATGAAAGACGGATACAAGTAAAAATAACATAAATATATAAAAAATTTTCGAATATAATGAATGTTGAGCAAGAAAACGCTTTACACTGCAAGAGTTCTTTTATTACTGTCCAACTAAACGTCTAGCTGAATCATAACCTCAGTCATCGGTTTATTAGTTTTATAATAATAATTTTTCACAGATTAAATTTAAAGTTTCAAATTTTACATATAGATGGAGTAATTTTATTGCCAATAGGAAGTAGCCTGGTAAAAAAAAACTAGAAATATTCGTTACTGATTCTCATTCACGTCTTTATAGCACAGGTTATGTAGTAATTTAATTTCCATCCAGATCAATCTGAATTCAGTGTCACTACAGCGGCGGCCATTTTGTTCTTCTGTGTCTTCGGTCTAACACATTTTGGTGTTAATTGATGAGGTCTGCAGTGACGTCAACCCTTCGAACTTGCTTTCATCATCAATAATATTATTTGATTAATAATTAATATTATATATGTATCTAATAATAATAATAATTTCGTTCTTCAAGTTTCAATGTTACGGCGCCCATTTTTTGCTTCTATAATCAGTCTATAGCAGGTATTAGTGGAAGCTGATGACGTTATACAATCTACACCTCATCGTTGGGTTTTATCATCAGTAATGACATTTAGTTTGCAAGCAAATTCAGGTGTGCTTCCGATCTCCTTCAAGCTCTACTATTCGACGGCCATTCTGAGTTTCTGTTTAGGTCTATCATGAAATATTGGCGAATTCTGAAGACGTCAGGACGTCGCAACCAGCTCTGTAACTCATCGCTCTTTGCTTGTGATTTATCATTTGTATGTATATAACTAGAGTAAGCCGTGTTACTCGCTGACTTCCCTTACTCCTTTTATCCTTCGTCTATTTCCTATTTATTTCTTCTTCTCTGGACTGACACGAAGCTCGAGGAAACTTGTATGTGTGTGCGTGCGAGTGAGTGAGCGAGCTCTTGTTATCAGTGCGGCAAGAACGTGCAGCAACCCGCATGCCCCGGTGGGAGGAGAGCACACAACACTGATAAACTTTAATGCGTTTCCCCTCGCGTCGTTGTTGTCCATTTCGCAACAACTTCGTGTCACACGTGTGGGTGCGTCTTCAAGTTGGCAAGAGCTTCCTGCAGACACCACACACGTCAGCGGGAACCAGGAGAAACTTTGAGACGGGTATCGCCTCTTCCTTCACTCCTGTCATTTTTATCTCGCACTCCTGGAGGCAAATCGCAGTGAAGTGAATTGCCGGCCTCGCAGCTGGGTAAAGAACCGCTTTATCCGCAACGTCACTAAGCTGTAATATTGACATATCATTTGTGACTCATTAACCACCATAGATAGTTCACTTCTACGGTGTCCTATATTTGCACAAGTGTCGTAGTGAGGATTATTAATACAAGAGTCAATGAAAAAATTATTATTGGGGTAGCTTCTTAGGAGACACAAAACGTCGAGGGCGTAGCCTTCGTTATGTATGGAATATTCAGACGTGATTATCGAACCGTTGGTACGAAACCAGAGGATCCTTAATCGAGGCGAATTAAATGGATTTCGCTAATTACGACTATTCTTTGCGTAGGTGTGGTCCTTAAGCATTCTCTCGCGTGTCTTTGCCCTCATCAACATGGCCGTCGTCATCAAACACAGGCCGCGACTCTTTTCTCATTTGTAATTCTCTTCTTCCCCTTCCCTTCCATTACTGTGTGACTTGGAAGAAAAATTAACAGTCGTCGTAGATTAGTAAAACGTACCTTATAAGTTTCGGAATTGAATTATCTCAAATTTAAAATTATATATATTGTAATACATACATAAATAAAAAAACTACCAATTTAAACCAACAATTATTTTTTTATTAAATCACAATTTTCAATTACACCAATCTGATGAAATTTTATAAATCAAAACAATTTTATTTACCTAGAATACATTTTAAATAATTGGACTCGGTACCCTCAAGGTCTTTTTAATGGGTTGATAAGGAAACGGAACAAAATGTTACAATTAAACAAATACAGTTGCAATAAATGAAAAAAGAAATGATTGAAACGAAATAATTGAAACGAGTGAAACTAAATGATTGAAACGAAATCTGACTTTTTACCCTTTTTTAACAATTTACAATTATGAATTCAGAAAAATAAACTTACAAGCTCTCTGGTCCACACACTCACTTCATACAGGGATAAAAGGCACCAGGTTACGCTCACACTCTGCTTTCACAGCCACCTCCTCTTGACGACGTCACCCTCACGACGAATTCAAACACCTCTGCTGGCAGACAGATCTCCACGATGAGACTCTCACCGACTGTTGACTGATGTCCAACTAATTACTCTCGGCCGCCTAGCTTGGTCTAGCATCCGATGATCTCTCCTTTTTGCAAACTCCCAACTGTTCATAACAATTGTTTCGGCCACTTTAACTTGGCCCTGCGGACCTGCACCACCGCTCTCTCCCACTAACACGTCCGTCTCCCGTCCACACGAAATGATAAAGAATGCCTCAAACTGTCCAACTGCCCTCTTATTCCAGAATCTTCCCTTGTTTTCACAGGTTTTTTTTTGCATTTCCACTTTCGCCAAACAAACACCATCTGCTGCCGTTCTCCCGCTCCGAGAGCCACTCAATCAATTCAATTAAACGTTTCTTTTTAATATAATTACATCGTCCAACAACCTTCTGTCATTTATGCCATTAGGATTCCGTCATCCAGATGTTGCTCACAACCAATTAGCCCTAAGAGCCGCAAAACGCCCTTCTCTAAAGGCCACTTAGCTTTATTATTATCTTTTACATGTACAAATCACTCAACGATCCCCAGTCTGAGTTTGTAAACAAATCTGATAAAAATAAGAACAGAATTCCTGTCCTTCTTTACTGGTTATTACAATATATTTAAAATTTATCTCTCCTTTTAATTCTATGTTCAGCTTCCTCTATTAATTCTTTTATTGCGGAACATATATAATTTGCAAATGAATGTTAAGCTCCAAATTTCTTTAATCTTCATGACGATATAACTGACATGAATACGAAAGATGGCCAATTCAGACAAAAAAGGGGTCATATAAATACCACACAACGTTTCTGGGATCCTTGCCCCTTTCGTCAGGTGCTAAGAAGAGCCTAGAGAAACACAACAGTCTTTTGAGTGTTGTAAACTGACCAGTGCAGTTGTGTTTATCTAGGCTCTTCTTAGCACCTGACGAAAGGAACAAGGATCCCAGAAACGTTGTGTGGTATTTATATTATATTTTTGTCTGAATTGGCTATCTTTCGTATTCATTAATTTCAATCAGACGTAAATTTTTTTCATTATAACTGAAATGACTTGAAAGAATTCTCTGACCGCAAATGTAGAAGTCCATTGACTCTCACTTGGTCTATATGATTCTGAACTGGTGCGATACTCCTAACAGCAGTCAGTTCTAAGAATCTCCTTGTGAAATAGGTTATAATCCCTTCTCGCACACTACATAGTTTGTTTTAATTCTCTATTTTACATCAGTTACTTCTGAAAAGTAGCAAAGGCGCACTCAAAAATTAATGTAGAAATATCCTCTCAACACCGCAAGCATTTTTAATCAATAGCAACTTTAAAAACATTTATGTATACAACAAATGAGGACTTACTATTTATTGAGAGGCCATGAGTTTCAAGTTCGTTTGATTATGGCGCTAATAACACAGGACCATGTGGATGGAGAAGAGAAGAGAATTGGCAAGAACGAAGTAAAAAATAAGAGGTGTGCTGAACTGAGGAAAGCAAAAATCGGAGTGAAAGAAGATTACCGAGTGAAATTATTTAAGCAGCAAGAACGAAAAGTAGTAGAAATTGAAGGAAATTGGCCATCTCCGAACGTTTCGAACAGCAGGAAAGACTTTAACTTCAGGGAAAGAGGCGAAGGTGGTACAGCATGACTATCAACATTCAGATTTCCTCAGTTTGGCTAAGCTCTTATTCCGTGTTCCTACTTCACCGTCGTCAACCTTCCTTTTCTCCAAGCGCCGACTACAAGTGTGTCCACACACCATTCTCAATAAAATACAGATCCGGATTAAACTTACAGTTTCTGTAGAATATGAACTATCAGACGCAGAAGAAGCAGTGAGACTTTTATTACGAGTTGCGCGTGTACTGGATTACAGTGACGTAAGTGATGAGGTGCGTTCTTTAGACAGCAGCGCGCATTGTCACGGGGTTGTTGACGGTTGCATCGTCGTCTTCCAAGACAAAGGCGTGGAGAGGAGCTCCGCAGAGGTCAATGAAGGCCCTGCCTGGCCAGATAGCCCCAAAGTATTGATCTAGCCGCGGGTCCCCGCCCACCTTCTAATTCTTACTACACAAGTCTTCCCTTCCCTGCCTTCCTTTCCAGGCACGCAATGACCACGCCCTGGACGAGCGAGACACGTGTCCTCATCTGCTCCCTTCAACGGAATCTCCTCCTTCCTTTCTCATACATGTAAATCAGCTTTCAAGCCAATGTTATGGACCCGTAGCTCATTCCCTCATATTAGAAACTTTACTTTCTTACTCTACATGTTCCCTCTGTGGATTTAGCACTTGTTCCCAGTCACAGCGATCGACAAGATTCACGAGAACGTTAAAACCAAGTTGCACATACTTTTTCCAATTTTCTCCCTAAATAATTTGTGCCACGGCCTTGCCATGCATAGAAAGAATCGGCAGCATCTGGCGGCAGCGTAAGGAGGTTGAATAAGAAAACAAATCAAATTACCATTTGAACCAGTCTTATTTTAAAGTAGTTTATATTTTCAAAAAGAATAATAGTAATAGTACATTTTACGTATTTTTTAAAAAGACAAAATCGAAGGCTACTTAAAAGGAAAAAAATATTTAAGGTTCGGCATTTCGACGACTTGCATCGTGTGATAATGTACCAGACTCCTCTGCTCGGTGTGATTCTGACACAGTCCCATACCACAGAAATTATGAGCGCATCAGGTAGAATTTTTGTCCTAACCTGGACCTGGACCGTAAATTTACCGCCTTGTCAATTGAAAATTACATAGAGATAAATATAATAAAGTGGCGTCCGGCGAAACTATAATTTTAGTTTAGGTTTCGCCACCGAATCGAACGTTTAAAAACAAGAAAGCTTATCTGCGCACATCACGACGTCTCAAGTTTACTTCACGTTGGTTCAGCTACAACACACCAACGGGCTGATGTCGTATTGGAAAATACAACCGACAGAGAATGCTTTTGGCTCTCAAGTCAGAATTTCGGGCCAAGTCCGTGGAAAACACACGCTTCTATTAGAAAGTCTTTCCACGTCTTTGATTTGGTTCATGTCCTCCATTTTTCATGACTCAAAGTATCTTCCTTCGCGGGACCAGAACGATCACTTCTTCTGTGGCGCCAGGTTAACCCTGAGGAAGGAGTTCATGAATTACGTAACTTATGGTATTTTGATAACCTCTACCACTGAACCGTCACTGGCTTTTCTGTTAGGAGAAAACTGATCGTCCTAGCGTCTTTCGTTTCTGCGTCATGTTCGTTCACCACGTACTCTCTTCCCTTCATCAGTGAAGAAATATGGTTCCTTATTTCATCAATGCGTCACCTTAGAGCAAGTGTATGGCAATTCTATTTTCTATTAAAACGGATGGCGGCCCTTTTCCGTAACTCTCTTATGTGACGGAAGGAGTTTCCTTCGTTAAAGAGCAATGCGAGTAAATCAATCTAGTGATACCACGGTCATTTTGTGGTTGTCTCACATGACATTCACGTTACGGGATACACCAAACAAATCAGTGTCTAAACGCAGTGTAACTGTTACAATGATCACTTTACATTCCCTAACTTGGTCTGTGTATCTCTGTGTGACATGAAATCTCTATCTGTCACATTCTAAATTTTTGGGATCGTGTCAATCTGTTTTTAACGAGACGTAAGCTGATTACGTGCCAGGAACAACCTACACACTATCTACGGTACTGACTCCTGGGGTGATCGTTTTGAACTTAGGGGCAGCAAAACGTATACTGTTTCGGCAGCCTGTCTCCGTGTCACTGAAGAACGTACCAGATGACGCAGTTTCTCTGCCCCAGCTTCTTACAAAGTGGTTGTTGTTCAGTCCTTGCGTGTAGGAACTGGCTTCGAACCCGTTACAGGGACAGAGGGGAGAACAGGCAGTTCGGTTGTCATCTCCCTCACATAACCGTTGCTTCCTTCCATTACGCAAGTCATTATATAGCTAAGGAGAGTAGAAGGATGATTAAACTTAACAGTCAACAAATCGCAAAGCAAAAAATAGGACCTATGAAACGTGTCTGAATGCAATAGCGACAAATCATCGTTGCCCAAGCGAAGATGCCAAAATTTTAACTGTATCGTCATTTTTATTCACCTCATTGTAACTGGAATCCCGTCCTCCGCCTATGGTGGCAATATTGTTGAGACTCGCTTCAATTTTAAAATGGGGCTTGCTGATATTCGAATTATCTTCCATTCCTTCGTATTTAGTATCGGTTGTGATACTAGGAATGTTTGAAAGCTTGATTCCTTGTGTTCGCGTTTCAGGGGAAGATGAGAGCATTTGTAGATCAGGTTGTCTCTTGGTTTTCCAAATTGCAGCCACATGATTCACGACTTCGGCATTTGGAAGAGTTTTATTTAATTTTTGAGAATAACGGGAATGAGGGTCAATCCCGCGGTGGCCTCTCCCTTTTAACATCAAAGGAAGGGATAGAAACGTGGGTTGCGGAAGGGAGAGCAAGGTTAAATAGGGCCCCCGGGGAAGAGTTTTAAGTTTGATTTTAATTTCTGTTGACAATTTCCACTTTAAATAAGAAGATAAAATGCAATGCTGCCAGAGTCTTAAAGACCTGATTGGTGATTGGTTCACAATGATCATCCACTGAAAGGTCTGAAAACCGAATTAATTCCAATTATCAAAACTATAGCCTATTTTTTTAAAAAACAATGGTTTTACTTGTGTAATTATAATTTATTAAAGATGCAGGCCACAACGGCAGACTACATCAATTTTCGGTGGTCGTACTGTTGATAGTTACTTTGACAGAATGAGTTTCAAAAGGCAATGTTAGTTTTGTGGTATTCAGCGCGTTGGTTTGCTTCACATGTATACTTGGCACACGAACCAAGTTACACTCTCGCACAGAGGATATCAGACACGCACAGTCAGAAAGGGTAACTCGAAGTTGCACGCACACTCACAGAAAGCAAAATGAAAAAAAAATTAAGAACGGATAAGTAAAAAAAAATAATTGTAGCGATTGCTTAACTAGAGGAAAGTAGTTCTAAAAAGAATCCGCGAAAACGTGAAACTCCATACCGCCAAATGTACAAATTAGTAATTACAGAAACAGTTTATAATAAGTAATATGGATGAAGAGTTCTCGGGTTTCCAGTCGGGTTATGTATTTTGTTACTCACAACGTTTCCATGGCTGACACTGCCGTCTTCTTCAGGTGAACTCTTCATCCAGCGTCTACGTCGGGAAAGCCTACGCTCTCTATAATAAGTAATGTTTATAATTCACTGTTATAAGTCACCAAGAGACTTGAAAACGAAATTTAAGGAAAGATATAGGAAGTGTCCCGCTCTTCAAACATGGAAAATAATAAAAATATAATTTTCATCAGTTGTATGGACCTCAACACAGAGTCACATGTAGGGTGGACTTGACGGGGATCGACCGGGATAGCTCAGATGGTAAGAGCACAACGTACCAACGAGAGGTTGTGGGTTCGATTTACGGGTCAGGTCCAGATTTTACCTCCCTGGTCCTTCAAAAATGGAGTTTATGGACCTAATTACGAGAAAAACATCGTTACATGCAATTTCATATTTTTTTTGGACCGATTCTCTAGTATTAGGGTCCAAAATTCAAAGTCAAAATATCTGTAGTTAGTAATTTGAAACAGGAAATAGATATTAATAAATTTCCTGACAAATAAGGCTGAGGTACCTATGACAATGTGAAGAGTCCTAATACTTTCACTCCTTACTGACGAATAGTGTAATTAATTTTTTCTGGAGAAATTTTTCATACAAAGATATTATTTTGATTCCTCGCAAAAGGGTTGTTAGACTTGTCTCCAAGATTATAATGTTGAGGACATTCGAAAAAAAAAAGGTTCATTTCTTACATGTTCATTACATGGAATCATTGAAGATATTTGTGATAAGTCATGATCATCTATTCCAATACATGATAGAAAAATAACTGAAACAAGCAAGACAAATCACTGAAAATTACACGTACCATGGTATTACTAATTCACTGGTAATGCATAACAACAATAATAAAAACACTTTAATATATTACCCCAAAAATCAATTTAAATCTGGTTTATGTTTTTATTCCTTTTTTATGATTAATAAATTGATAGCATTGATTTATGTTAAAATATACATTCCGTAAATATAATTGATGTATGTGTTTAAATGTATTTTATTACAACACTAGCTGGGTGCCCGGCGTTGCTCGTGTACTTATTTATATAAACTCGAAAAAGTATTTAATTGAATACTTAAATATATTCCCTGAGTATTTCAGGATATAATTGTCAATTGTCACTCAGTCTTCATACATTACGAAATATTACATTGATGAAATTGTTAGCTAGACTCACAACTAATACAGCGCGAAAATTAACTTACATTTTCCCCAAGGATGCTAAAGTAATTCGTATTCTTCTTTATTATCATTCGATGGAATATTTCTGTATAAAATTATACTTTTTATTTAAAAAAAATATTTCTGCTTTATTTCATTCCTAATAAAGGAGATATTTCCTTTGTTCGTTGCGTAGTAACGTCTTTCTCTCGCGTGACGTCATTGTCTCTTGGCGCGCAGTAATTTAATATTTTATGATCACGGTTTTTAATTATAATTCTTTCCACATGTATGCTAGGCGTTTCTCACCCTCACAGTACCGTTTCTCGTGTTTTGAAGAATTTGTGTACCAATTTTTGTTGCAATCTATCCACGCTTTTAAATTTGTATAGAAATTAACGTAAATACATACATACATACATACATACATACATACATACATACATACATACAAATATACATCCTTTTTTATTATATAGATGGTATAATAAATTATAACTTTACGTGGTTATTATAATTTCAGGGACAATCGTGACTCATTACTCGCTCTTGAAGCCGTGGTACTTCTGGGGAATTTGAGGTAATATTAATACATTCTTTATTATAATCATTTTGGTATCGTCATCTCTTGAGAAAGAATTTTTTCCGTTTGTCACTAATTCCTATCGTTCCTTAAGAAACAATGAAATCATCCGACCGACATCTTTCCCGTGGCGCTGTACTACTTTTTAAAAGATAAACGTCTTATATGAGGTATAAGACTTAGATACGCAACCTTTTGAATGACTAAAGGGGGTGGTGCAAGAAATGCGGCTTCCAATCAGAGCTTTCTCACACGTCACTAGCTCGTTGCGTCATTGGTTGAGCAACAATCAGAAATCGTCGTATGAAAGTCAACCTTTTGTATGTATATTGTGGAGATTACCAACGTTAATAATTTTTCTTTAATATTATTGTCGGCTTAATTATTGGGGCGCAAGAACTCTGAAACTGTAAAGGTTGCTACGCGATTATTGTCGGAAAAGCATACTCAGAACTTTGGCGGAAACATTCAGTGTGTTTTTCGGAGCCTGACCGGAGTGGTCACGGGAGTGTGTTTTTGGAGCCTGACCATGGCGAAGGTGTGTGTTGGTCATGTAAAACGAGTCAGGCTTGGAAGTTCAAACAATTTTTGAAGCTTGACTGTGGACTTTAACCAATCTAAATAAATAGGACGTCGTAAAGGTTGTGATCAGTTGTTAGAAAGGCGCCGGAATTTTGTGAAGCGAAACGATGTAGCAATCAGTGTTATGAACTGTTAATTAAATACTTTCTTCGAAAATAAAATAACTGTGGAGTGCACAATACGGCACCAGAGAAACTCTGTAAACCTTGATGAAAATATAATTTTGCCGTCAGATTTCTCTAGATTTGTTACATTTCTCTAGTTTTTTTTGGTAAGATTGTTTTATACAATTATGTTATAATAATTTTAATTTGTAACGTTGGTGCGAATTGAAAATCAATTTAATTTATCAAGAGTCCCTGAAGTTTTGAATCTCATTAAAGATGAGAAATTTTGTTAAAAACATAAAAATGTACAAAATTTAATGTTAATCTGAATTGTAATAAATA
Source organism: Zhengitettix transpicula (assembly GCA_037074705.1). Classification (NCBI taxonomy): domain Eukaryota; kingdom Metazoa; phylum Arthropoda; class Insecta; order Orthoptera; family Tetrigidae; genus Zhengitettix; species Zhengitettix transpicula. The sequence goes on from CM073593.1 coordinate 75,412,103, forward strand.
ATCTTTTGTTATCTCTTTTAAATAATTTTGTTTAAATTAAAGGTAAAAATCCTGTTAACTTTCTTCCTTTTAAAAGTTCGAGTACCACATTATTTGACTCTCTAACGAGGTGGCTTTATTTTCCTTTCTTTATTTTGAATATTACATAATTTGGTTCCAACGTGTTGGCATTTTTATTATTATATTAAAATGAATACCACAATATGTTTAATATGACGTGTTGAATTTTCCATCTTTCTCCACAGAAAAATTAATTTATTTTTCAAGTATCTCTCCTCCCTGAATAAGGACAGATTCTGTCTGGAAGTATCCCAGCCAAAATTGTCTGCAAGTGGATTTTTGTTTGGTTATCAAAGCATGTGTGTTTTATATTGCAAATTATATTTAAAATCTGATTTGACTACCTGTAAGCCTAAACAAATCCCAGACTTTCAGTTGACGATGTAACTGATCTCTATTATTAACTAATCTTCTGTTTGGAGACCAATATCCGGCGAAACTTAGGACTATGACAGTGGGAAAGAGTTACTAATCTCTAAGTATGCTATTTTTATCTTATAATAAAGCAAAAAAGCAATAATATGGTTAATATATATCAGTGATTGTTTAAATTATTATAACACACATTGTAACGTGTTGGCGACTTCATATTAAATATATATATTTTTAATAAATCAGTTTATGATCTTTTAAAGACACTTTATTTTTTATTTACAGCTTTACGACGTTTCGATACGTGTTCGTATCTTCTTCAGGTATTATCATAAAGAGGAGGTATTTACAAATGATTAACATATAGGCTAGCTACACAAAGTAAACAAAGACAAACTTAAGCAAACAAAATATGATCAACTTACTTAATTATTATAACAAACTCATGCAATTCTTACGCACAAAATTTGATTTCCCAAAGAAATTCAGTTGGTCTCCAGTTGCGGTTTTTTTTGGGGGGACTGGTCGTGTGGCGCCGCCATAGCATGCAAAATTCATGCCGCGTGCGTGCCTCCTCCGCCTCCATTTTGACGTAATTGATCTACGCCCTAGATGATCAGCGGAAAGGAGAAAATCAATCCCAGAGATCTAATCCTCCAAAATAATGCTGATTCATGATTTCATAATTACTAAATTACCAAACAATTATTCCAGACAATTAAAGACTATAATTGTAAACATCCAGTACGTAACTACGATTCGACCTCGAGTCTTTTCTGAAATTTTAAAAAAATTTGAAAGCATATTAGTGTCCACAATAAGCAAGCAGCGAGTGAGATAAATGTCCTACAGGTGTAATGTATCTAACATACTGTTCTTTAGTTCTAAATATTATTAAAACACTTCAGGCACTAAATATAAACGTTTTTAACATCTAAAATTAATCCTTTTGACTTTACTTCCTCGCGGCTATTATGAAATATTTTTAAAAACTTATAATTTAAACTACGACAGTAATAACAAGAGCCAATGACTTTCACACTTTTTTTTCTCCGTTTAAAAATAAATTTTAACTCTCTCGCCTTCATTCTTATATGATTGAATTTTTTTTTACTTGTATTTTTTTTATAAACATCACTAAACTTTATTCGTAGCTTTCTTCTCTTTAAAATTTAATAATTGTTCTCTGTAAACACCGCTTGGAAATTTTTTACCTACTCTAACTGACGACTGTGTATTGAAAGAAATCTGGTTTCCCTTCTCACTACATATTATTTTTAAATTTTACTCGTAATAACTGAAAACTAACATTTTGCAACTATGCCGCATTTGCTTCCACATGTAAGATCTTTCTCTACCGAATCAGTTTCCTCTCCCATAATTACCGTACTATTTCGTGTAGAATGGCAATCTGATATTTTACTCTGGAATTATTTTTATTTCGTTATGCTCTTCCAGTATTCAGTTGTTGGTCTCAACATGATCAAAAAATGGCTCTTTTGATCTGGCAGTTCCTATTTTAAATTCCTTGGAACATTAAAAGGCATTCCAGTGTTTTGTGGCCATTTATTTTCTAGTTGAGTTTGCTGTTAAAATAAACCTCAATTGTTAAAATAAAAATATACGTCCGATTTGAAAAATTAATAATAATAAAAATAGCCTATTTTTCTTATTATTAAACCTGAAAAGTAATTACATCCCTTGAAATTTACTTTTGTATTCCATATATATATATATACCACTGTGATAAAAAACTAAGGTGAAATTGTCATTTAAAACTCCCGGGTATTACGAAGGGAGGTAATTTTTTTTAAGGTTGGTAGGACTGTCTATAATATTTGCCAAGCGTCTGTTTGTTAAAAGGTTTAATTATCTCCGAGTTACACGTGTTTATGTAAACAACCAAAAGTGAATTTTTCGATTTTTGCAATGGGTGATTTTATTGAGTAAAGAACTTGCATCAAATTTTGTTTGCGGAACGAATATTCTTGTGCGGACACGTTGAAAATGTTGCGGAAGGCCTTTGGTGATCAAACTATCGCACAAAAAAAAAGGTATATAAGTGGTACAACGAGTTTAAAGAGGGCCGAGAACGCGTTGAAGACGAACCGTGCTCTGGACGACCATCAACGTTTACCGACGAGGGCCACGTCCAAAAAATGAAAGATTTGGTGCTTGAAAATCGTCGGTGGACAATTAGAGATCTCGCTGATAGTGTTGGAATATCATTTGGCTCAGCCCAAACCATTTTGAAGAATGTTTTGTGTCTCAAGCGCGTCAAGTCTCGATTGGTGCCAAAAACGCTTAATTTTTTTGAAAAGATGCGTCGCGTTGATGTGTGTGAAACTTTGCTGTCTGACCATCAGGACCACTTGAAATGCATCATTACTGGAGACGAGACTTGGATTTACGCCTACGACCCTGAAACCACCGACCAATCCAGCGAATATCGTGCAAAAGGTGAAGTAAGACCGAATATCAAGGTGATGTTGACAGTTTTCTTTGATTATCGTGGTGTGGTGCACTGTGAATTCCTTCCGCCAGGCCAAACTGTCAACAAAGAATATTTTTTAAGCGTTATGCGTCGTTTGCGTGAAGCTATTCATCTGAAACAGCCGGAATTATGGGCGAACAACTCTTGGTTCCTTCATCACGATAATGCACCACGTCATCCTGCATTGGTTCTTCGCGACTGTTTTGCCAAAAACTCTACTTATGTCGTTCCGCAACCACAGTATTCGCCTGATTTGGCTCCGTGCGACTTCTGGCTATTCAGCAAACTCAAAAGGCCAATGCGGGGTCGCCGTTTTGACACGATTGAGGAGATAAAAACCGAATCGAAGAAGGTCTTGAAGGCTATACCGGAAAAAGACTATTCCGACTGTTTCGAGGACTGGAAAAAGCGTTGGAAAAAGTGCGTTTTATCGGACGGGGATTACTTTGAAGGGGATGAAATTGATTTGGAAGAATAAATAAAGAATTTATATTTCATAAATAAATTCACCTTACTTTTTTTTCACAGAGGTATATGCTTATCCACCCCTGATAACCTTAATCGTCCACTGCTTAAGCTTGTATCTGTAATACAGCCTTGCTCTGACGATTGTAGCGCCTCGTCGTACATTGATTATGTGCAAGTACAATATTGCAAATTAAGTACAAATTTAACGACCGAGCCATTATCCTGAGAAATATATGTGCGGGTTAACCTTGAATAATGCAGAAACAGTGAGGAAGCTATTGAACGGAGATAATCACGTTGTTCATTACGCTAAATTCCTTGGACAAGATCTCAATAGTGATTAAATGTTGGAAAGGAAAAATAGGTTATCAGGTCTTCCCCTCGCTCAGGGAAATGTAGGTTACAAAACGTGATATTTGTGACAGGGAAACTGGAAGACAAAGCTGAGAAATGAGAGAGACGAATATGGACATACTGATGCAATTGAGTCATAAACTATAAATATGTTCGAGTAATAAAAGAGCCATGTTTGGATAAATAGGAAATGCAAGGTGAGTCCTGTGAATGATTGGAGGAGAGAATGCAAAACGCGAAGATTATGGAAAGAGAGAGATAAAACTCTGGAATCTGGATTTTGAGGAATCACCCAAAGTAGACCAGTTTCCATCATTTCCCAATGGTATCCAGAAATATGAAATGTAAAACGATGACGCAATTGAAAATTATATTTCCGTGGGCTTACTGTTTCGATGATTATTTGAGAAAATCGAGTTGAATTTGAATAATTCATGCAGGGGAACATTTATTTCAAAGGAGTTACATCAAGGTTGGAGTTCAGTACAAGTTCCATTCTTATACTCTCTCTCGTAAAGTCAGTATATTAATTGAAATAATTACGAATTAGTTGCTAATAACTCGTCGATTGATTTTCCTTTAAATGAGTACAGAATGAAATGACATGCAAAATTGCACAAGTACAGCCAAAATTGAACTTGAGAGAAAATATAGAATTGGATGTGATCCTGAAAAATGGTGGATATGATTAATTTGATTTATTAGAATGGTTGGTATTGAAGTGAATATTAAGGACGTTTGTGGCGTGCTGAATACGGGTTGGAAATAGTACCGTTGGAAGTTAAAGGAAGAAAACGAATAATGATAAAAAATTAAATACCAGGAATCATAAGAAAAGTTACAAAAGGAATTAAAAACATGTAAATCAAACTTGATGGAAGAAGGGCACGGAAATATAGTGGTAGAAGGGTGACAGAGTTAGTAATTTTTTTTTAAGAGAACCGGGTTATATGAATCCACGTGGTGGCAACTTCCGTTTAATAGCATAGGAAGGGATTTGAAAGGGGGGATGCGGAAGGGTACAGAAAGGTTAAATAGGCCCCCAGGGCTATAGTTTAAGGATCCTACCCGGCATTCGCCTAAAAGTGATGCAGGACAAACCCTAGAAAACCTGCATCAGCTACGTCGGGCATTGGGTACTTGTCCCACGCTCTTCCGATGGCGAGAGATGAAATTGCTGTGGGGAAGCAGCATTCCCTTCTCCGTGCCGCCTCGACCGGTTAAGGAGGCAGCTGCCCGACTGTTCCAATGGGAACATATGCCCAAGGTCTTAGACCCCGTAACATACACCTCTCAAGCAGGTCGAGATACCTCGGCTTGGGGGAACCTATGTTCAAAAAACAGAGAGGGAGGAGGAGGCATCCCCAATGGTATCCTCCTCCAAAGGTCTCTGCGAAGATTCACCTGCGAGAGAATAGTTCTCGCAGGCTTCAAAAATACGTGGGAAATAATCAGATCTATAGTCACACCATTCTTATATTAAAAAGAGAGATAAAACCTATTAAACTAGACGAACAGAGCCAATCTCCAGAACTTGATGGGAAGCGAAAGAATTCTTTATAGTAGTATACTACAATTACTATATCGCACATGAGGTAAGGTTAGTGATCAAATACACTTTAATGGCGATAAAATACACATGAAGAAATTGTTCTTTCAGAGAGAGATATTATTTAGTAGAATTGCTATTTATATGATCTTTATCATATAGTAATATGTTTAGAGATGAATTATTTTATTCTTCCTTTCTTGGATCTGTCTAATTTCTCTTTATTTTCTCGCTACATGAGACAGTGGCAGCCGCAATGCAATTTTGTCTTCGCACCGTGTCCTCACAGTGACTAGACCGTGTTTTGTATTCATCCGCCAGCCTGATCCAGACAAGAGTCGCTGTGATGTTGCGTACAGAGATGCACGACCTTCCCCAACGGACAGAGGGGAGGCAGAGGCGAGACGGGTCGATAGCGAATTTTCGGAGCCGTCGCTAACCCACTGGCCTGGATTCCTCTGCGGCAACTTTATGGCTCTCCTTCCACCCGATTTATTCGCCTGCAAATTTTCCCTCGGCCGTAGAAACCTTACTCACCTCCCCCACCAACCATCCACGTCATCACTTCTAAAATAATCCTCACCACAGTCTCTCGTCGTTAAATATTTAATTTTGACAACGAGACAAAGGCGACCAAAACGAAAGAAAGGGTTGTACAGCCTGTTGTGACGTACGGATGACCTTTCCTTGCATAAAAACCTATCAATTGAGCAACTAGGGGAAATCGTAATTAAACTGTTAAACCTTCAGTATGTCACTCATATATATTAACGACATCTCTGTGTGTTTATTGTGTGTTGGTGTTTTGGAACAGAGCGAAAGGACGCTCGTAGCTGCGAATCGCGTGTCGTCGCCATCTTGGAAACGAGCAAAAGGTGAGACACGCAGCTATTAAGTTAAGGCTGACTCGCTCGGATGTTGAAGCAATTGCGTAGTTTTTTTTAAAACCATGCTTCAATGCCAACAAGTCTTAAAATTTTTTCGCAGATTATATTCCTTAAACTGATGCAGGTCTCTAGGTTTTGTCTTGCTTCACTTTTAGGCAAATTTCTTGTAGGATCCTTGAACTACAGCCCGGGGGCCCTAGTTAACCCCTGGCTACCCTTTCGCACCTTCCCTTTCAAATCCCTTCATATACCACGTAGTGGCAACTCCCATTTAATAGTATAGGAAGGGATTTAATAGCATAGGAAGGTAGCCAAGTGCTAACTAGGGATCCCGGGCTATTCGCCTAAAAGTAATTCAAGACAAACCCTAGGAAACATGCATCAGGGCATTTGGTACTTGTCCCACGCCCTTCAGAAGGCGGGAGAGGGGTTTACTGTGGGGACGCAGCATTCCTTTATGCGTGCCTCGAGCAGTTTAGGAGGCAGCTGGCCGACTATTCCAATAGGAATGACGGACAACTCTTACCGTGTGTCCAAGGATTGCGACCCCGGAACATTCACGTTTCTAAACAGGCCGAGGTGCCTCGGCTCGTGGGAAACTTAGTTCAAAAAATCAGAGAGAGGTGGAGGCATCCCCAAAGGTAGCCCTTTCCGTCTCTCCGGAAAGGTTCTTTTTTAAAATTATATTTAGAATAACAGGCCGCGTGGTGGCGGCTCGTGGGATAGAAGCATGTGTTGTGGTTAAGCCGTTATTGCAGTGTGAAATTTTGTCTACTTCAAATAATAAACAGAAAATGTCATAATGTATCTGGTTATTGTAATCCAAAATCAAAAGAAAGCCTAACGGTCACTTCACTTCACCGCTCCTTATGTAAACTGAATATTTGCAAGAGTTGACCAGCTTGTGTACAGTTGAACTGGAAGGCAAGGCCGCTATGCGATGGCGATGTGTGTGTGCTAATTGAGTCCGGGGTTCGAACACGACACGGACCGGTTTTTGCCTTAGCTGAGACCAGCTGCCGCCGCTTCTCTTCTTCCACTTCCCTTCCTTCCTCTCACACACACAGATTTATCGGTTATTTATTACCTGTTTTACCTGAGTAACACACTACTACATTACTCTTTCCATCTGTGTCCTTGCCCCTCACCTCCCGCTCTCTACGACTGCTATAATCCACTACGCTGGAACTAGAGCAAAGAAAATTTCCAGAAGTAATAAGCTATGGATCAATTCATCCAAACATCTCCACATCTCCTTATATCCTCACATCGATTCATATTTCCATTTATTCATTATTCTGTCTTCTCCTTTATTAACCCATATTACCATCGTTGTTGCCATAGAAACATCTCCATATCCTCTTCATGGTTCACCAATTTAAATGAACTTATACACGTCATTACATCCATTCTTCCATCTACACATCTCATTATTTGTTTCCAAATGAATCAATTAATCCATCTATTTTCTCGTCCATAGTTACATAAATCCATTTTTCTTCGTATCCATTTATTTATTTATTCCTTGTCCCAGCTTCAACGAATGAGGCACGTGAGTCCGTTATTCTGTAAACGGGAGAGGAAGTAGGATAACCCGAATATTCTGAACAGAACGAAAACTGTAGTGTGGCTTTATTTAAAGGAAGAGAGAAACGAATTCGACATTTGTAAATGTGTGAGTAATTTAATTAACAAATAATCTCATCCTTACAATCGTATTGTTTCTGTAACGTTTATGGCTAGTCCTCAAGTATCCTGGAAGAAAACGTTTATCCGAAGACAGGGTGACAAGGGTGTAATTCTCTCTCTCTCGTTCTGTCTTTCTTTATCTCTCTTTCTCTCTCTCGCTCTCTCTCTCTGTCTCTCCAGAACACTTGGCTGCAGTCCAATCAATAGCTGGCGCCATCTCAGGCCTCGGAATTTCGGTGGTTCCTTGCGTTCAATCTGCCGTCCTTTACTAACGTCTCGTAGTTACAGTGAAGGTACAGAGATTACTGTCTATTTTTAGAAAAAGAAGTTAAAAGAAAATGTTCCACCTTAGGGGCCATGTCATAACAGATGCGAGAATTATTGACCAATTAAACAGTTTTATTAAAAATAGCACATTTATCGTGTAATTTAATTATCATAATTAATTTTCTATTATTGTCACATAACATAATATTACAGCGACTTACGCAGCAAATTATTTTAAGACCTACGTATCTGATTTTATGAATGATGTAGAAACAGTGAACAAAAATTATTATTAAAACTTTTTATGATTTGTTTGCTTTAGATGTTCAGTACACGTCGTGACCATTTAAAAGAATATTACAATATATTCTAAATTTAGCAGTAGGAATTCATTTTACTTTCCCATTTTTGTATAAAATGTAATACCACGCACATATTCGATTAATTTAAAGTAACATTATAAGGAAGGCTAAGCAATTAGTATGATTTTTTGACGGACATGTCTGGTAATTATTATTACCGACCTCCTGTGGTGTAGGGGTCAGCGTGACTGCCTCGCATGTCAGATGTCCCGGGTTCGGATCCCAGCGAGGTCATGGATTTTCGTGTGAAACTCTTGTCAAATCAGGTTCCCGACTATTAAAAGTGAGTTCCCTTAATTAGTCGCTAATAACCTCAGGTGTTACTGCGTCTGTAAATTAAATATAAATATAAAAAATGAAATAAAATTATTATGTCAATAGAAGAAATTAATCCGCTGAACAGACCACATATAAATATCTTGATTGTTTATTTCCACAAAATAAAAATATATCCTTTTAAAATAGTTGACATGTGGAGACTGAGCCGCCATTTTGACGCGGTTAATATTTAGTTACACTCTTTGCCGGGCAATGTTTATCCTGACACATTCCTCGTCGTATTGTTATTGTTAGAATAAGAAGCCAGCATCAAAGGGGTTGGAAGCCCCATGATTACAAGGGCTGGAGTGGAGCTTCACATTGGCTGTTAGGTAGATCTTTCTCCTACAGTTTGCACGGTTGAGGGCGAAATAATTGGTGGTCGATGTCATCTGAAGCAGAGATCGCCAGATTCCGATTCCAGGATGAGGAAAGAGAAGGATAATAAAACAATGTTCGGGTTCCTGCTACAGAATATGCTACGCGGACCGTAGAGAGATAGATAGCTGTGCCTTATTAAGACATCGAGGCTGTCTCTAAGGCGAGTGATGAAGAGGAACTGGTTCCGTGCGGGTGAAGACCAAGACACGGTCCATCGGAGAGACGAAGGACTTGCAATACGATCAGTCGCGACCAGAAATTTACGGTCTTTCCAGCAGCATTGGTGCAGTTTGAAAACATCCGGAAGAATAGAAATAATAAAGCCGGACTCACATCTACCCACAACTTTCAGTTATTTTCTTGATCCAATGAAGATGAGCCACCATAATGAATATCTCGGTTGATACTTTATATTTTAATAAACAAATTAATTGAAATTATAAAATGCCCCACGTTGAGCGCCAAATTATGTAGTATACGCAAGACAATTAAAATTACAAGCTGACGTTGGAGCGCCAAATTATGTAATATAAAGCCACCACGTTAGAGAGTCAAATTATGTGGTATTCGAACTTTTGAAAGGAAAAAAAGTTAACAGGATTTTACCTTGAAATTAAACAAAATTATTTTAGAGAGATAACAAAAGATTATTTAATTACAATTTCGATTTGCACTTAATTTTGTACATTTTATGTTTTTAACTAATTGCCTCAGCTTTAATGAGAATCAAAACTTCAGGGCCTTTAATATTGGTAGTGATTTACAATTGCCACCAAAGTTACAAAAGAAAAGAAAAATTTAATTTACAATAACAAAAGTATATAAAATAATCTAACAACAAAAAATTTAGAGAAATCTGGCGATAAATAATATTTACATAAAAGCTTACAACATTACGTTTCTACATACAATTTTATCTAGAGCTTCTCTGGTACCAGTTTGTGCACCCCACAGTTATTTTAATTTAAAAGTAAAATATTTACAGGTCATGACACTGATTGCTAGTTCGTTTCACTTCACAAAAATTTCAGCGCTTCTCTAACAACTTTACATTATTATACTTATAGTCACTCAGTTTTAGATAGAAGTACGTTAATGCCAACTGCGATATATCCAACCTTTGTTCGTCTTATACTTTGCTGAATTTCTAATCATTTACGAGAATCCTCGGCTGGTCTCAAAAACAATATTAACTCTGGTCATGACAAGACCGTGACCACTCCGGTCAGGCTCCCAAAACACTCGCCATGACTACTCTGCTCAGGCTCCCAAATTTTGGTGTGCGTAGACTTTCGACAGTTACCCGTAGTAACATTTACAGTCTCTGCGCCACACTGACTATTCTTTACAATGCTCTGGCCTCAAACTTATTCCGACAATAATATTAAAGAAAAAGTTATTAAATAAACTTACATTAGACAATGCTAAATAGAGAGAGAGAGAGAGAGAGAGAGAGAGAGAGAGAGATCGGGGCAGACCCCACGTTTCTGTTTCACTCCGAATTGACGAGGTTTTGGAGGAAAGCTTGACCACGTATCAGTGCCATCAACACGATGTCTCTAGAAACCTTCTTCTTGCACACATGTTAAAAGAAGAAAAAAATGTGACATGATTTAACGAAGACAGATATCGAATACCATCCCCATAATTTTTCAGATAATATTAGTGCTTGTGTTCAGAGATGAAAGAAGATTTGGAAAATATTTTTAAAATGATTTGACAACTGTAGAATCTAGGATTAAAAATTGGTTAATAAGAAGAGAATAGTAAATTAACGCCCGTCTCTCCCAAAAAAAGCGACAAGACTAGTATGAAATTAAGGTTTTTCTGTTTGGTATAAGACGTGAAAGGCGATGAGCGAAGCAGAGAAAAAAATCGAAAGTAAAATAGGGGAACCTAATGAGAATCCAAGATTTGGGTACAGCTAAATTACCTCATAACCTACGCCTACATAACTGTGTGGACAATTTAGAATTCTTTAGCATTACAGATGAAATGGATTGATTAGTTGAGGATCCAAGCTTGTAGGACGTTAACAGGCGAAGAACCCAGAAAAGTATATAATAAATTCTGTAATTTGAAGACGCTGATATTTGTTTAAAGAAAAATAATGCTCTCCATAACTTTGTTCGTATTCAAACATCGTTTGTCTACTGTAAAGTGTTTCTCCATTTTTTTTATTAACGTTGCATTGTTTGTAGTCACTTTTGCCTATTATTTTTTTTACCATGTCTGCGAGTTCCGCCATTGTACTGTGTTAATTGGAACATCGGACGTGACGCAGTGCAATACAATATATCCTTCGCAATTTCCGGTCAGCATCCGACACACAAGGTTGTTACGCAAAAATAGACAGAAAGAGAACGAACTACCGTGCGAGAGATCGGCGATCTACGTGGTATAAAATTAAATAATTTCATAGTTAACCTTAGAGAAAGATTCGAATAGAAGAGTGGTACTAGTTTAAATTTTCAATAAGAATCCTACGGGATTGCTTCGACCGGATTAGAACCGATGGACATAGTCGGGTAATGGAAGAAAAAGATGGGCGAAAATGGATCACGTAGCCTCGTTACAGAAATCTCGTTACGTCGAGAAAGGCGAGAAAAAGAACAAGAAATTGAATCGAAGGACAGCCTTCTGAACTGTGGTTAAATACCAATGGCACGTATCACTCAAAATATGACTCAGGGTAGAAATAATATAATACATTTACTATAATAAGTAATAGGAAAATTAAACGCTGAAAATATTCTTGCTAAGAAGGTCCAATTAGAGTAACTAAATTCCACGTAATAAAGTAATTGGCTACGCGTTTTTCACTGACGATCCGATTGTGCAGACTCTACAGAGTACGATCTATGGAAGCCATATTTGAGAACGAACAGGAGAAACAGAAAAAAATATCGTATAAAGAAATGGTACTTCCTTCGGCAGTACATCGCTCACGTCATCAGCGACGTCACCATGGTATGAATATGAGATTTTCCTGCCACCGTATTAAATTCGTGTGAGCTTCTTAAATTGACAATTGAAATTCGCGAACTGAGCCCGAACATTCAGAGTTGCAGAGGAGACTCTACTGCTCCGATTATCAGCATCTTCATCAGCAGAAACACTTCTCGTGTGCCTCTGGAATCGCAGTCATTTTCACCATAAGCGGTGCAGCACGGGGGCCATCAGGTCTTGAGGTGGTGCGAGTCGCAATGACAACCTCGCATTTCCTAGACTAAACGCTTCCTTGAGCACGACGGCGGCGGAAACAACAGGAGCAAAAAAGGGGAAGGCACGCCAAAGACGAGAATGAAAAGAAACACAAAAAGGAGAGCGCAAGAAAAGTCCGTGTCCCGTCTCGGACAAGGGAGCGACGCGGCGTGAAAGCACAGAAGAGCTGGAAAACCCGCAATCGCCATTCCAAGACTGGACAAATACGTCAATGAAACACGCAGGGTTGGAGGTCACCAGGGAAAGAACAATGGATAGGCATGCGCTTGACAGTTACGTTCGTGAACTAACTTCATACGTCATCAGTCGCTCAAAATTAACTGGTACTAATGGAGAGACCATCCTGATACTGTAGTGCGATCGGATAATATTGTTTGGAGCAGCAGCCTTAACCAGAAAAGGAATTATAAAGAATAGAGGGTAAGTGACTAAGGAGGTAGGATACAATATGGAGGACACATAAGCATCAGATTCATTTTATAATCATCCTTGAGCGCATCTCCGCGCACTCTTGAGATCCCTTCCAGACAAGTTACTTGGTTTTCCTGCCAGTGAGAGGCAATGGTGCGGAATTACGAGACTCATCAATCAGTTTCACAATTTCCTGGATTAAAATAACTAATAAGCATTGAAGTTCACGTGTTTCTGCGATATAATAAGTTGTCTTATTGACGACACGCTGTTTCGGTGTTGCCAGAATTTTCCTCGAAGGATTAATGCAAGGAGAAGGAATTTACGCTTAATTTTTTTAAAAAAATTCCTGAAGAGAACTTCAGTTGAAATGCTGTAGCAGAAGGCTTTCGTCGGAGAAGCAGCATTACGGCAGTAAATCAGTAATCGGAAAAGTAAACGTGACAATTAAGTCCTCCAACAGCAACTCCATTAGTTTTGAACGATGACGTCACTGTTGGCTCTAGAATATTTACAATATTACCTATAATCTTCTGATCAAGTTGCGTGAGATGGTGAGATTTGTCAAAGCAGTTTTCATTAATCGCAATTGCAAAAAAAATATTGTTTTTTTGAGATTTATTTTGATCTCAGTGTTTATGAATTTAATGAAATAGTGTAAATAGTCATTTCAACTTATTAATCAAATTCTAATTGTAACGATTAATTACGTTATCATGGTAAGATTTATACATTTTCGTATCAAGGTATCGATTATAGGAACATCAGCATCTTTCATTTTTTCTGAACTTTCTTCCAACCATAATTTTTGTTCCGGTTGGAAAAAAAAATTAACCCACTCTGATTGATCTGAGGTCACTGTCTATTCGCCTTCGTTTCTTTTTCCTTTTTATTCTTGCGGGCCTTTTCCCTCCGAGTTTCCTCTCTCGCCAGCCTCAATTAACCTGTCCGAAGTTCTCGTCCATGGTGTGACCACCAGCCAGAGGAAACCAATGCTCAGGCGTTTCCTTTCAAAGCACGCACTTCCTCTCTGCGAATAATTACCTTCGCCTGTCTATCCCGATTCACGATGAAGTATATTCGTACTTGCAGAGGAGAGAATATTTCTCACGCCTCGCATCCAATCTTACGCTCCGTCGGCCATCCTCAGTCTGATATCTTACGACTAACATAAAAAATATGAATGTTGTGGCAAGGAGGCAACATAAATTGGAAGTGGACAGACGGTGGAAAACATTTCAAGAGCAAATGAAATACTGAACAATTTCTACATGTGTCGGACAACGGAGTCCGATCTGTGACCGACTTTGGTAGACCCTGTCAGTTGTGCTGCGTTTCTGAGAAAGAAAGGAGATGAAGATTCGTGCTCCAGAGTCGTGAATGTGGCGGAACTCTGACCTCGACTAAGTGAAATGCCTCCGCGCTTCATCCAGAAAAGCGATCGTGATCTGGGACGATTGCTCCGTGGAAAATCCATCAGGCAACCAACATGGAAGCTCCTTCAATACACTACACACATGTATGCTGCAGCACTTCCACGTCTCTCTCTTCCGGATCTTGCTGTAGTGTCATTCAACAGACATCCCTGTCTTCCAGTTTTCTGTGATTTCCGTGACAGTCAATTACGAAACTAAATTAGACATTTAGACGGATTTCATTCCAAAGTGGTGGAAGAGAGATCTGAGTGTTGGCCAGTTTTATTTTAACACAACCATGTCATAAGAAATTAAACGTTTAAACTGACCCCCCAAATGTGATGACCACGGTTCTGTTGCTTGCCTTGGAGTTTGCTTCAACTGACAGCCTCCTTCATTTCTGGTTTTGTTCTATTTTGTAATGAATAAATGATTTGCCGTTATTGACATATGGCGGGACCGTGGAAACAACGTGGCGATACTCTAGAAAACGAGTTCAATCGTTACTAGTACAGTATTAGAAGGTGTGAGGCTGATCGCTTGGATATACAACACACTGTTGGATGGAAATTCAACCGCCCGAGTGGTTTTAAGTACCGGCTTCGCGAATTATGCAGCCATCTAGTTTTACTTCTTTTTTTTGTCGGCTTCCAGGAAGTGTGGATGAAGACTGTAATTCAAAATCTCTACAGTAGTAGTCGAAAGGGAAAAAATCGATTGATGTTGACAGACCCCAAATTTAATTTAAAATTAATTTCTGAAATTTTCTTCCTTCTTCATATTTAAAGCACCATATTTGACTAGAGATTATCTCCATTTATATACGTACTGCATTTAAATGTGCTCTTATTTTATTTGATGTCCCTCTCCGACTTCCGATTAAGAGATACGGTTTGTTACCTTTCTTCTACCCACGCAGCCACAAGTCCTGGCCGCTATTAAGCAATGAAGCCTGCAATTACACAAGGCCAAGGTGCGAAACCTTACAATAGCGATTTGGCGAGTCGATAAAACAAGCCGTGGCCCCACTACCTTGTGCTAGTCCCGTATTTTGTCTCTAAAACGCAGTATTTTACTCCTTTGACCTGTTAATCTACTTCAATTCTCTCCGTATATTTATTTATGTCCATTGTTTTGGCAATGTGTTATCTGTCCCGCTATCTATCTTTATTTCTATTTTACTGATTTCATTAACTAAAATCATTCTGTTTCCCTGTCGTTTTGGCGATTGATAGAAACTTATAAAAATTGGTAGACATCTGTCAGTAGAACAAAATGTAACTTCGGGGGTTCCTCAACGATCAGTCATCTGGCCTTTATTATTCCTGATTTATATTAATGATCTACCATTTAAAATCGGTTCCAAAATTAGACTTTTTTCCGATGATTGTATCCTCTATAGGAAGATCAATAAAGATTCGGATGAATACGATTTACAAAACGACTTAGTTGCGCTAAATACTTGGGCTGAAACGAATAAAATGAAGATAAATTATGAAAAAAAGCATATAAATTACATTCAATAAATATCGTGCAAATATACGATTGCGTTTTAATATAAATGGGGAGAAAATACCTCAAGTAAACAACTGCAAATATTTAGGAATCAAATCTAGGGTGGGAAGAGCAAGTAAATTCTGCGTCTCGGAAAGTTGGAAATCATTACATTTTGTAATGAGAATATTAAAAAAGGGGAGTGTGAAATCAAAAGAACTTTCTTGTTAATATCTAATGCAAGTAGTTGGGATCCCTATAGAAAACACCACATAGAAGGACTAGGAAAACTTCCGAAGGGGACAGCAAAATTTGTAATACGGGGACCTGGACACGGGTGGAGAAAAGGTAAAGAAATTATGATGGGGATCTTTGGCAAACAGAATGATAGACTTTGCGCACTTTATAAATCATACACGGGTAACAAAGCTTGGGAAGACATACAGAGGGGATAAGATCCAAAAACAAAATTACATTGACAGAGGTGATCACAAATTTAAAATTAAAACGAGACCACACAAAACAGACGTAGGGAAATCCTCATTCCTATACAGATCGATAAGCGACTGGAACAATTAACCTGCAGAAATGTTTGAGGAATATCTTCCAATAAGATGTTTTAAGAATAATATAAATAAATGGGGAAGCGTCTGCGAGGGTTATACTCTCGCAAGCAGTACCTGCGCGGGATATTCTCTCGCAGGTAGAACCTTTTAGGAGAGATACGAAGGGGCTACCTTTCCTCTCCCGCTATCAGAAGGGCGTGGGACAAGTACCCAATGCCCGACCTACCTGATGCAGGTTTTTCTAGGGTTTTCCCTGCATTTCTTTAGGCGAATGCCAGGTAGGATCCTTAAAATATAGCCCGGGGCCCATAGTTACCCTTGGCTATCTTCCTCCACCTTTCCGCATCCCCCCTTTCAAGTCCCTTTCCTATGCTATAAGAGAGGAGTTGCCACTATGTGGATTACCCTACACATAGCCTGTCTACACCCCCCCCCCCCAAAAATAAAAATAAAATTACTGAAGTGAAGTGAAAATATTTTTATTATGTAATTTAAATAACTTTAGGTCTATATTATTCTTTAGTTAAGTGAAGTGAAGTGTGGGGGGAAGTGAACGAATTTTCAGGAAAAATTTCGGAGACTTATTTTATTATTATTATTTTTTATTCTTCTTTCAAAATTGTTTTATTTGCAATACTTTCGTTTATATATTTGTTTCAAACTGCTATCGGTTACGATCCCAATCGCAGTTCGTAATCTACATACACATACGTCATTGCATTATGAATGTTCCTCTCTCTCATCGAGTCTACAATTTCTAATGCACCAGAAAACAAGCAGTGGCAAATATTTGAAGCAAAAATATTCATCAAGTCAGCGAATTTGTCAGACGATTTTGAGTCTTTATTAACTGAAGCTACACTTTATACAGCCCCAGGGAAGGTGTCCCTATCGAAAAGCGGCATTCGAGTCGCGGTCACGCAAATGATGAGGTTAGAGGTGACTTTTCATACTTAATCATCGCGTGCTCTTGCAGAGAGAACGGAAAAGATACGTTTCGAAATTTACTCTCTGTGATGTGATGTAGACAGTGACGCGCGGAAGGAGTTCGCAAACTTAATTGTCATGACCTTCCGAGTGCATTTCTCTCACGAGAAGCTGAACTTGCTGCTGTGGGAGGAGAGATATTACGAGCACAGTGACGTGGAGAAACAGATGACTTAACTTGTCATGTGCGCGTTGGTGTGTAACATGTGTCTGACTGAAAAACACTACCTATTACGATAAGAGGAAGGTCTCCCTACTCATCGAAGAGTATTACAGCTAGAGTTCGCAAATTTAACTGTCAAGTGTAAATGAGTCCCTCCTCAGTTCGGCGAAACTTGTCACAGTTACAGGCAGTTAATATGAAATTCCGAACACAACGTCTATTTGCGACACTTCGCGAAATAAATTCTTACGGTTATTTGTGTCCATTACAGGAATGTATTTTTATCTATACGGAGCGTATCTTGTACATAAGTGACGTAATTGATGACGTTGTATAGATGCAGTTGTTGGGTCCAGCTGCCGCTAATTTCTATGAGTACTTAAATGTTTAATATTTATAACCGACGATGAAGTTTGCAAGTTAAATGCGATCTTAATTGTCAGTTTCCTTTGTGTAATTAATTAATTGTAAATACTTTATTATGTTAAATTATCTCGACTGTAAAGTCTCCGGACTAAGAGTTAATTTTAATAAATAAAAATTTAAAAAAATGTAGGTATGGTGACAAGCATACTTGGCGAAATTTTTCAAACACGTAGCAGTAACTGCGACAATTGCTGTAGCAGGACGTCCTGGTTATCGTTTTCTGTTGACAGTGATGTAGACACACAGAATCTATAGGAGTGGAAATTTTCAAAGGTGGAAACATGGACGAAAATGTCGAACAGCCTTCATCAGCGGGAAGAAACGAAGGCATCAGACCTGTGACTTATTAAATTCACAGTTTCCTACAGTTTGCGGACTTAATTTCCAGGGCTCCTAGAAGCACGGCGTTGTTTGGTCTCTTTGTATTTCTGCCGAAGCTTCTCCAGGAGGGAGATACAAAGTACAACGTTGCGTTTTTCCCACAGGAACCTGTCCCTGGTAAGACGATTCTTATCTCCCAATTAACACACGGAGCTGCTCCAATCTCACACGTGAAATACCAACAAGCACTAAAAAACAAAGAAACCTCATCGCGAACACACATGGATCACCTCTGCGCACTTAATCCATGATCGAGTTGGTGGCAGCCGGAGAAAAGACCGGAAGTAACACTGTCGTAAGAGAGGTTAACCTTCTGCATTACGTATTGAAATTGCAGTTGATGAAGAGGAATTAATGAGGGAACGTTATGTCGGAACAGTGAGTGAGAAATCTCTCCCTGTGACGTGGGAACGGCTTCAACTGAAGACTCATCCGTCCACGGAGGACAATACTTACTGAAATGAAAAAAATTACGTCTGATTGAAAATTAATAATAAAAAAGATACCCAAATACAGGCAAAGTAAGTGATAGTATAAATACCACACAACGTTTCTGGGATCCTTGTCTCTTTCTTCAGGAGCTAAAAAGAGCCTAGAGCGACACAACTGCACACTTCAGTTGACAAAACTCAAAAGCGACGAAAACGCAACGACAATGAGTGAACAGAAGGTTTAGCGTAATAATAAGGTACCGTTGCAATTGTTGTGTTTCAAAGTGCCTGTTTGTACATTAACTGATGTGATGTTTGATTTAACGTGCTATGAGTCTGGAATTGTACCTGGAGTCAATGTCTAAAACCTTAGCATTTTGCCAATCAAATGTACAGAGGGGCCCAAAAAAATGTATCCACTGGTTAACCGTCCATAACTTGCAAACTAATTTTTGGTGAAAGTGTAGCTCTTCAAGTCCAACTTAAAGATATCACTGTAGGTGTTCGAAATGGTCACCATTAACATCCACACAATCAAACGATGTCGCCGAACTGCAGCACGAACTACTGACTGCAACGTTTTCAGTTGGATATTTGCACATTAAAGTACGATGGATTCTCCAAGTTCATCCAATGTGCGTGGCTTTTGTCGATAAACGACGTCCTTTAGTGTTCCCCACAGGTAAAAGTTCAGAGGGAACGTGGTGGATACCCTACAGCACCTCTACCTGGTAGATTTTCGTCGAGATAAGCCCTAACACGATTGTGGTAGTGGGCTGGGGCACCATCTTGTTGAAAGTAAAATCTTTCGTCTCCATACATGTCTTGGATGGCAGGTAAAAGATATGTTTGAAGCTTCTGAAGGTACAACTCACCGGTAACTGTACCGTCAAAGAAGAATGGCCCCGGTAAGACAACCCACACCACACATTTACTCCTGGCTTTGTCTACATGGACGTTTGGATGCAATTGTGGCGATTTACTGTACCATTGAGTTTGAACTGTGCCTCATCAAACCACACTATCATCTCCGCAAGCTCTTCATCGTTGCGCACCATGTTATTAAACCACTCGCTGTACTCCATCTGAATCGTCCTCGTTCATTGCGTGTACCAATCTTGGGATGTAGCACTTCCACTTTGCTGAACACTTGAGCGACTTATTCCAGTTTCACGGACACACAGACTTCTGTGGTGAGCGGGTGAATTGTAACACAAGATGGGACTTGTTACGTGTCGTCCAGATCGTTGTTTGTGTACATCTTTAACACAGCCTTCGGCTTCAAATTTGTCTCGAATGCGACGAATCGTTAAACGTGTCGGTGGATCTGTTTGATACACATTTCGCCATTGCCGTTGAACCTCATTAATGTTTTCGTACTTAAAATACCACTTTAAAACAGACTTCCTTTCATCAAATGTAAGCCTTACGCCAGCCATGTTTACTCGAGTGACAGGGAACAACTAACAATAAAACACTAACTACCTGGCGACTGTACTCTGACAAAAAAAAACGCAATGCAACGTTTGTGTGGCGATTGGCGGAACTACAAACTATTACACTACCAAAAATGAGACAACTTCGTCAATAAGTTTGCAAGTTATGGACTGTTAACCAGTGGATACATTTTTTTGGGCCCCTCTGTATGTTTCGAATTGATTTATTTGGAGACTACAGGTTGTTTATCGTTGGTAAGTTTGATATTAGACATATGTTCCTTGATGCGGATGTTAAGGGAACGTTTTGTTTGCCCCATGTAGCAGGAGTTACTTAGAGCAAGAGATTTTGTAAACTACAGAATGTATGCTGTTGGTGTCAAGTGGGTCCTTGAGGTTTTTAATCATGTCGGAAAGAATATTTGTATGTGTCAACCTGATCCCAGAAACTCATGTTCCTATTGGTGAACAACATTCCAAAGAAATCAAAAGAAGATTTTTCCACGCCACAGAAGAAAGCGAAGTGAAAAGAATAATTAAGACCATGTCATACGTCACCTCTCAGCTATTAAATCGAATACCATCCATATTATTACATACATTAGAATTTTTTTTAAAAAATAATGTGTTGAAATCGTTAGAGACTTTATTCGGGTATTTCACTGTCCATGTTAGAGAATAATCGTTGGAGTATTCTGTGAAACGTTTAGTGATTCCCAACGTTCACCGTTCAATCAGCCTAACGGCGTTTTGATAAGGAAGGAATGAATAAGACAGGGGGAAGTTTTCTAGAACGAGTTCCACCCTTCTCGTAACGGTCAAGTCCGTTCGTGTCCTGGAATCGAAGCAGGGACTCTCAATAAGAAAGTATGAAAGGGCTCCAGAGAGCCAGTTTCTTCCTCTTCTTATTACAGATTACCCACACGTGATTTGTTCGTAAATGCATGTAAGAATGTTTCCTTGAACGTTCCAATATATATCTATATAATAAAATAGGATGTATATTTGTATGTATGTATGTATTTACGTTAATTTCTATACAAATTTAAACGCGTGGACAGATTGCAACAAAAATTGGTAGACATATTTTTAAACGGTACGGTACGGGGTGAGATGCCACTAGCATAAAGGTGGAAAGAATTATAATTGAAAAACGTGATAATGTTGTGTTAAATTGCAGCGCGACAATAGACCATGACGTCACGCGATAGAGAGAGAGAGACGTTACTAAGCGACGAACAAAGGTAATAGTTCCTTTTTCCGTAATGAAATAAAGCAGAAATATTTTAATTGAATAAAAAGTATAATTTTATCTCGTAATACTCCATCGAATGATGATAAAAATCAAAACGAAATATTTTACGATCCTTGCGGAAATTGTAAGTTAATTTTCTTGTCATATTAGTGACTCCAATATGGCCACTATTTGTTTACATTGTGAATCTAGATAAGAATTTCATCAATTTAATCTTTCGTAATGTCTGCAGAATGAGGGACTTTTATATCCTGCGATACTCAAGGAGTATATTTAAGAAGAAATGCGAAGGTATGTTTCAATATATTTTATAGCTGTTTAATTAAATCATTATCGGTCGAAAGTATGTACGGAACTAGGAACAGTTAAATTTAGGTTGAATGTCTTCTTGGCCAAGTATAGAATTAAATACATTTTCGGGTTTGTATAAATAAGTACACGGGCAACGCCGGGCACCCAGCTAGTATATGTATATATATATAAGAACTAATTAGTCACTGTTGAGTAAAACGAATACATTGATAGGCGAGGTCCTGAGATTTCCTCGTAGTCAGCTTTCACCATTAATCAATGTGATCTCTCCCTCTCTCTAATAAGTGGACAAATGTCGAAACCGTCGTCTTTGACGGAGCACAACTACGTTCTTCCCCGAACACCTGGGATTCACTGTGAAATATCTTGGAGAGAATTTTTCCCAGAACTCCTATTTCGTTTCAAGGTGATCGGTAAACGTCCAGTTTGCAACGCCTATTCGTCTATTTTTCCTATCCTTTGTATTCCATCTGCGTCTCTGCCGCTGTTTTCTTGCGCACTATTCCGCTTACTAACACCAGAGACTTTCGTAGACTTAATTTTCGGCTTATCTGTCTCGTCCTCACTCTTTTTATTGCTGCAGTAGCACTAATAGCGACGGTACCAGTGTTCGCACAGTTGCAGCTGTTGGCGTATGGAGTGAATTCACGGTATTAATTGTTAGCGATAAAGAAGCATCTGCTACTGGAAGTTGATTCTGTGAATATATTTGGAATATTTGTGATTTTTTGTTTTTCCTTTATCATTCGCTATTCTATCTCACTGTTCTCTTGTGTACTGCACAGCTTATTGACTTTTGAGACGTACTGAATAGCGTTCAAATCTAAAGCCTGCCAGAGGATTCTCTCGCAGGTAACCTGCGAGGGATTTTCTCTCGCAGGCAGAACCCTTTAGAAGAGATACGAAGGGGCTACCTTTGGGTATGCCTTTTCCTCTCCGTTTTTGAACAAAGGTTCCCACAAGCCGAGGCACCTCGGCCTGTTCTGAGAGGTTTATGTTCCAGGGTCACAGACCTTGGGCATACGGTAAGTGTTGTCCGCTATTCCAATTGGAATAGTCGGCCAGCTGCCTCCTAAACTGGTCGAGGCACGGAGAAGGGAATGCTGCGTCCCCACAGCAATCGGAAGGGCGTTGCACAAGTACCCAATGCCCGACCTACCCGATGCAGGTTTTTCTATGGTTTTCCCTGCATTTCTTTAGGTGAATGCCAGGTAGGATCCTTAAAATATAGCCCAGGGGCCCTTGTTATCCCTTGGCTACCTTCCTCTACCCTTCCACATCCCCCATTTCAAATCCCTTCCTATGCTATTAAAAGGGAGTTGCCCAAAGTGGATTACCCTCATGTAGCCTGTTGCCCTAAAAAAAACTGAATAGCGCTTATAATTAAATACCGGAAAAGCGTAAATACAAATCGACAAATACCTGATGCAGTTGTTCTAGGGTTTGTCCTGCATCACTTTTAGATGAATGCCGGGCAGGATCCTTAAACTCCAGTTATCCCTTGGCTACCTTCCTCTACCCTTCCGCATTCCGCCTTTCATATCCCTTCCTCTGCTATTAAAGGGGAGTTGCCGTCATGTGGATTACCCTCGTGTGGCTCTAAAAAATATATATGTTTCTGTAGTTCGTTGGCTTAAATTATTGGCATTTTCAGAATTGTATCTCACTAAAGCAAAAATTGTAAGATGCGTTCCGTAAAAAGTTGAGGAGTGACGTTCCAAGTGTGTGTGCGTGTGTTACTCAAAGGAGGAAAATAAACTGCCACAGCGGGGAAGTGAGATGGAAAAAATAATCTTTAAGAAGATTTACGGCAAGCCTCGAACGTAATTGGCGTTCGCACTTCCAGGTAGAGTAAATAAAAATCCCAGGAAAAGAATCAACCATAAGCCGCGCGTCACTCAATCGTTCGATCTATTTGTATACTTGGGTCTCATCTGGGTACCTGCAATTACATTTAATGGAGTAAGAAGGGTTGCCATGCTTTACTTATACTTAATTTCCAGATTGCAGCAGTGATGTATTGTGCTAGATCTCTGTCAGTAACTACTTGCGCTGAAGTACTGGGATCCACTGGTTAATATCCATCATTTACAGATCCACTAATACTCTTTCCTACTTGATTAAAAACGACAGCAAACATTCTGTAGTTTACAAAATCTCTTGCTCTAGTTGTAATTCCTGCTACATGGGGCAAACAAAACGTTCCCTTAATACCCGTATCAACACATGTCTAATATCAAACTTCCCAACGATAAACAATCTGTATATCATCAATTCGAAACATACATTTCATTGACAAAATGCTAAGATTTTAAACATTGACACCAGGTACAATTCCAGAATCATTTCAGAGATGCTTCACATTAAATAAAACGTCACAGCTATTAATGTAGAAACAGACACTATGGAACTCAACCACTGCTACGATCACTAAATATTTCGCTAACCCTTCGGTTCTCCCATTGTCGTTGAGTTTTCGTCGCTTTTGAGTTTTGTCAACTGACGAGCGGAGTTGTGTCGCTCTAGGCTCTTCTTCGCACCTGAAGAAAGGAACAAGGATCCCAGACACGTTGTGTTTTATTTATATTATCTCTTATTTTGTCTGTATTTGGCTATCTTCCTTATTAAATCATTATCACTGTAAGCGACGTTAAGAACACCCAGAATATGTGTATAACAATTTGCCAAGAAGAAACCTGCAGCTGAAGTGATGAAGGTGAAGGATTCGCGACAAGCAAGAACAGAGTAGTGAATAAATACTCGTAATTCACCGCGACAATTAAGTCTACGACTGTACTATTTTATTGATTTGCGTCAGTCTCTGATTTACAGAGGTTATGGGAGTTGACGGACCATTAAGAGAGTCCAGACTCGACTCAGTGATGCCGTGAGGGTACTGTGGAAATTTCTCCTCCAGACACGTTTAAGTGGGTTTCACAGGCCAGTTTCAGTCACCACAAGCGACACTATTCACGATATTTGTAACATATGAAGGTTGTCGTACTCTCTTTTCCGAAGCTAAAATGAAGGATCCAGATTGAAAGCAAAGTCATTGACGTTGAAGAAATTAATTACTTAAACGAAATAAACATTTTATGACCCGGTTCTTGGAAGTGTTAAATAGTGACACATAGAGGTGGGTCGGCTGCTACACTACAACATCTAGATGGAGTAGCTGTGAAGTGTATTTATATTGTATAGGCAGACCGTATGTGTGTGTGCCCGTGGATTGTTCCGGAAGTAGGAGGCGCACGGCGTGAATCCTTCCTCCGTGACGCAACGTAACCTCGGCCTGACGCAACCGCATCTGGACCATTCTCTCAGACTTTGCTACCATCCCAACCTGGACTTGCGTGCACTTCCATTTAGTTGGAATTATGATATTCTAACTGTACAAAACTAGACGGGCATTGTTGAAAACGAATTAGCCTTTTAAAAAAATTAAATTTGTTGTTACTCTTCACAACGCGAGTCCGTCACATTAAGCATGGGGGTGTCCGAGCGCACTCTAGCAAGCGTGTTGCCACGCTCTGAGAATATGCACTATGCAGGCGCTTATGCATTTCTTTAGGCGAATGCCGGGTAGGATCCTTAAACATAGCCCGGGGGCCCTAGTATCCCTCCACCCTTCCGCATCCCCCCTTTTAAATCCCTTCCTATGCTATTAAAGGGGAGTTGCCCAAAGTGGATTACCCTCATGTAGCCTGTTGCCCTAATAAAAAAATACATACTCAGCCTGTGAGAGCTGTTCTCTCGCGGGCAGAACATCTCTTGGGAGACGGAGAGAGCTACCTTTAGAGATGCCTTCTCCTCTCTCCTGTTTTGAACTAAGGTTCCCTCATGCCGACGCACCTAGGCCGGTTTTGAGAGGAGAATGTTCCAGGGCCGCAGACCTTGGGCATACGGTAAGACTTCATCGCTGTTCCCATTGGAACAGTCGGCCAGCTGCCTCCTAAACTGGACGAGGCTGCGAACCCAAAGCAAACTCTTCTACCGTCATCAGAAGGGTGTGGGACAAACAATGCCGGTTTTTCTAGGGTTCTTCCAACATCACTTTTAGGTGAATTACCGGGTAGGATCCTTAAACTATAGCCCGGGGAGCCCTAGTTAACCCTTGGCTACCTTCCTCCACCCTTCCACATCCCCCCTTTCAAATCCCTTCCTATGCTATTAAAGGGGAGTTGCCCAAAGTGGATTACCCTCATGTAGCCTGTTGCCATAAAAAAATACATACTCAGCCTGTGAGAGCTGTTCTCTCGCGGGCAGAACATCTCTTGGGAGACGGAGAGAGCTACTTTTAGAGATGCCTTCTCCTCTCTCCTGTTCTGAACTAAGGTTCCCTCATGCCGACGCACCTAGGCCGGTTTTGAGAGGAGAATGTTCCAGGGCCGCAGACCTTGGGCATACGGTAAGACTTCATCGCTGTTCGCATTCGAACAGTCGGCCAGCTGCCTCCTAAACTGGACGAGGCTGCAACCCCAAAGCAAACCCTTTCACCGTCATCAGAAGGGTGTGAGACAAACAATGCAGGTTTTTCTATGGTTCTTCCAACATCACTTTTAGGTGGATTACCGGGTAGGATCCTTAAACTATAGCCCGGGGAGCCGTAGTTAACCCTTAGCTACCTTCCTCTACCCTTCCGAATCCCCAGTATCAAATCCCTTCCTATGCTATTAAAGGGGAGTTGTCACCATGTGGATTATTCTCAAGTAGCCTGTTACTAATAAAATATATTGTAATAATTAAAAAAACACTTTTAAATGAAAAATTATAAACTTTAAAAACAAACAAATTTATTATCAATTTAAAAACAATTACACAAATAATTACTAATAGAATTTATCTCAGGGTCATTACTGGGTTTGATAATGGCTAATTTATTTAGATATCTTATGAACACAAATTTCAATAAAAAGATTTACTCGTCAATTAACAAAGACGAAATTTACTTGTCGACGAAATTATACTAAAAAGATGGATTATAATTAACAATTTTTATCAAAGGAAGAGAACGAAATCTGACGCCTATCTTTTAATCCGGTTTACATAATTATTTATTTTATATTGGTACTCACGGCAGCATTCCAGGATACTTTTGACTTACGAAGCACTATGACGGGTTTTTGCACAGCTTCTACTAAAACTCACTGATTCTAAAATTAGTATTTTTTTAGATCAAAATCAGGAACCAGGAACCTCCTCTTCGTCTCTCCCTCACTCGGTTGACTTCTGCTCGGCTATGTGCACCAAAAACTGTTTGTGTTTAGCAGGTTTCGTAGTTCAGCTTGTGTGAATGTTTTGTCTATGCTTTCCTGCAAGTTTATTTCGATTCTCGTTCTCGCCTTTCGTTTTCGTCCTCGTCTCTCGCCACGTGTTTAATCTCTAAGTTCCAAACGTTCTTTTACGACCACCCGATCGCTGAGGAACCAAAATGCGGACTGAACTCCACCAAAACATAATGTGAACTCTCTCCTCAATATTATAATGCGACCTGTACTTGAGCAAACCTTCCAGCCAACTGAACAACCGTCTCGCAATTTTGAGCGCGCAGTGCTTCTTCCGACAAAGGAAACAATGCTCTGCTACATTGTTGCTGTGTTCTATACCGCCGTAAGAATATATTTTCTAATTTACAATTAATGTGTTCATTAATTGGCATTACAACATACTCAGATTTATTCCTCGTATCTCACCTTTAATTCAAATAAATCTGAAAGACTAGAAAAATGTTCATGATTCTAATTCAATTGAAGTCTGTAAGTAAACCCATTTTGTCAAGGAATCATCTCCAATTTCTCGTATTATTTATGCTGAACGTGATTGGTCCAATGTTGAAAACTCTCTGTAATCCTAAATTACAATTTCTCTCCATGAATATTTCAATAAATTGCAACATTGTACCCGAAGACGAGATACTACCGGGGACATACTTGTGGAGAAGAGAAATTAAAAGGTGAGGATGGGATTGTTTCTGATCTATTACAGACAAAGGTGCTACCTAGTAACACTGCTAGAAGGTGACCTTGAAATAGGCGTAAAGATTACGCTGCGTTGACGTCACGCACAGTTTGGGAAAGAACTCATGGCTGCTCAGCCGACGATAAACTTCTGCAAGACGTGACTATTAAGTTCACGAACTCGTATCATCAACAAGCACCGTTCATATCTGGAGGACGGGGGGACATTCGCAAACTCGTTTCCTAATAGAGAAACATAGTTACGGTTGTATTGAATGCCCTCCTACACAAAACACGCAGAGGCTCCTACATAACGGTGGAAGTTAAATTACTCGTTCTGTGCCCATCATTTACTTGGCTTCAGCTGTAAGAACGAAATGACCAGGTCTGCCTGCTCAAGCGAGAAAGAGACTTCGCCAAAAGAAGTGAAGTTGGAATGTATCTAATAATTTGTTGTAGGGTCGCATGATTTCCTGTTGGGTAAATGAATTTCAGTATATTAATCACCATGTGTATATATTTTTGAACCGCAATAGTGATACGATTGCACTCTTTTAGCTTGTTGAAACAACAAGTCTCACAGCATTCTTCGGTCTCGAGCTACGCCAATTTTCCAATGTCGTGGTGAATATTTAATCGTATAATCCGTATAAATAAAATTACTTTTTATTTATTTAAATATTCTAATTAGATAAAAATATTATATCATCGCTCTGTGACGCTCGATCATCCTCAGCCAGTACTTGAATACCCACGGGATGGAGCCTGGACCGTAATTGAATATATACGAGGGAATGTCGAGTAATATTTTATGTTATATATTGGTTATATTTATAGTTTTATAGGTTTTAATATTAATTTTAGTTTTCAACACTTCCCTTAATATGTGCATACTCCAGTATATAACACATTTTCAAAGTAAGGCAGGAACTGAATCCGATCGGGAAATAGACCAAATTCGAAAAAAATCAACAATAATTTCGTTATTCGTGGGGAGACAAAAGCCGGGGACAAGTATATGTTTTAAACTTTTTTTTTCTATATTCAGGTTAATAAAGGAGTGACAATTTGGGGTATTGTGACTCTTGGTTTGAGTGTGTGGGCGTACGTAGAAGTAAATGAAAGGCAAATTAAAAATGAGAAATAAGAACAATGACATACAAAAAAAGCCAAAATCGGAGTGATTAAAATATCGATGGGAGAATCAGGTAGCTTGCAAGAACGATAAATGATCGAAAATGGTTGAGAAAGAAGAAAGTGTCGAGGAAATTAAAGTAAGAAAAAAAGGACGAACGCTTCCGGCAGCAAGAAAAACTCTGTTGTCTGTCTTCAGGGACATCTTAAGATTATCTCTGCCTGTGTGTGTGTGTGTGTGTGTGTAAGAGAGATAGATAGATAGATAGATAGACCCGAAAACCTGGGTGAGATCGTTCTAAAATCGGAGGACTGTTGGAAGCGTATAGAGGATTACGCAAAGGAAATAATGGACGCTAAGGCAAAACTTAGGCGAGATTAATATTACATTAATAATCGGAGAACATAGTGCAAAAGACACCACCCTGAAGTAATACGCAAGTAGTTCCAGGGTGGATAAATGTCAGGAGCAAAGGGTTTGCCTCCTCCTCGTCTTTCGAAGATTTCCACAGTATCCCTCGAAGAAGAAGAAGAAGAAAAAAAAGATAGATAGATATATAGATAGATAGATAGATAGAGAGAGAGAGAGGAGCGGATTTTCGTATCAGCAGTAATAAAGAATGGTCTTAATTATGATTTGCGTGTGACTTGAGGTAAACTATTACTACTCTAGCCTTGACTAATATTTACTGGATAACCTAGAAATAATGATTAAGGAAGGTGGTAAAATAATTATCTATTTATATTTTACGTTCATTTTTGTTTTTAGCACATCCTTCTTCGCCAGCTAGGTGATTATTTCCAGTCCAGATAGAGAGCCAAGGGGTTAACACGTTGCGTGCAAGGAAGTGTAATGAAAGACAAGGGCAGGGAGAAATAGCCACAGAGGGAAAAACTATAAAAATTAAAGAGTTTAAATACGTATAATAAAGGAAAGCGGTTAAAATAATCTCAAAACACAAATTAGTTGTAGAATATATCTATATAATAAAAAAGGATGTATATTTGTATGTATGTATTTACGATAATTTATATATAAATTTAAACGCATGGACAGATTGCAACAAAAATTGGTATACATATTCTTCAAAACACGAAACGGTACTGCGGGGGTGAGGAACCCCTAGCATAAAGGTGGAAAGAATTATAATTAAAAAATGCGATCATTTTGGGTTAAATATTTTAACTGAATCAAAAGTATAATTTTATCCAACAATACTCCATAAAATAATAATTAAGAACAATACGAAATACTTTGCGGAAAATGTAATTTAATTTCCGCGCCATATTAGTGACTCCAATATGGCGACCATTTGTTTACGCTAAGAATTTCATCACTTAAAGCTTTTGTAATGTCTGAATACTGAGGGACGATTATATCCTGCAGTACTCAAGGAATACATTTAAGTATTGTATTCGTAAATAAATTCGGAGGAATGTATTTAACAGCTGTTCAATAAATGCACTTTCATACGAAAGTATGGAAGGAACTAGAAATAGTTAGATTTAGGTTAAATCACTTCATGGTAAAAAGGACTGTTAACGTTGACGTGGATGAGCAGAAAAAACCAAAAACAGTCTCCAAGTTTTTAATTTTATTAAATAATTAGTTTGAAGCTTTCAACTAAGTAAAACATACAAAAATAATAAGAAATTGTAACCAATTATAAGTTATTTTTTTAGTTTATGTATATGTTTACATGCATGAATAATTATATATTTATACAGTTAAAAAATAACTAACAACATGATAAATCGATACAATAGTATCGTTACTATAGTATCGATTGTCGATTGTAGTTATACACACAGAACCAGCTAATGGAGCAGTTTAAGAACAGGCCTTGTTGAATAAACAACATAGTTTTATATTAGTGATTAAGTACCTATAGGGGCTAATATTTTTTAAAGTAATTTAATTATAGGACAGGAAGGTATGTTATACTCAAGGTTTTGCAATGTATTCGTAACTTGATATTTTTTTTATATAGGGAGTAACGTTTGATTGTTCATACAGGATTATTATAACAAAAGTGTTGAAAGCTTCCAACTAATTATTTAACAAAATTAAAAACTTGGAGACTGTTTTTAGGTTTTTTTCTGCTCATCAACGTTGAATCACTTCTTGACTGTAGATTAATATATGATAAAATACTTTTTGGAGTTTATATAAATAGTACACGGGCAACGCCGGGCAACCAGGTAGTCTGTATAATAAAAAAAGGATGTATATTTGTATGTATTTACGTTAATTTCTATACAGATTTAAACGCGTGGATAGTTTGCAACAAAAATTGGTACACATATTCTTCAAACGACGACAAACGGTACTGTGAAGGTGAGAAACCTGTAGCAGAAAGATGGAAAGAATTATAATTAAAACATGTGATCATTTTGTGTTAAATTACTGCGCGACAAGAAATCATGACGTCACAGCACACGCGAGAGAGACGTTACTGCACAACAAAGTAAATAGTTCCTTTTTTCGTCATGAAATAAGGCAGAAATATTTTGATTGAATAAGAAGTATAATTTTATCCAGCAATACTCCATCGAATGATGGATTATACGATCTACAGTACTAATTTTCTATTCCAAGCTATTATTTTAAGTAAAATAAATTGAGCGTGATGATGGACAAGAAAACAAAATTATCGATTCTTCAAAACTAATAGCAGAAATTGAATAATAATTGTAAACCAGTCATCGGTTTTATTTATCTAAGTCCTACGTTTACGTGTTCGCCGTCACTCTCTTACTGCTATTATCGAACTTTATAGAAGGCTTTCTAGGTTTCAATTAAATTAAAATTCATGAGATTTACATCATGATGTTATATTGTGTGTCCACTGATCGCCATTTTGACTGAAGGTTTTTCTTTCGACGATAATATTAAAATTTAAGCGTACTCATTGATCAACGTTATATACTTATTATTATTGTGCGAAGGTAAAGCAATCGGTCCCGAGTGTAGTCGCAGTTATATTATTTTATTTAATTGAAGTAGAGTCTTAATAAGGGAAACCTCGTCGACAGCGGGAGATGTGTGCGTGAGTGTGGAAGAAGAGACGCTAAAGGAGCGGCTCCACACACGCGCGCTCGCTCACAGCCTGGAAGGTGAGAGAGAAAAGATAGATGGCAGTCATTAGCTTCTCTGTGGGAGGGTTAAAACACTAATTTAGAACTTGTCTGGTTGGGCCACTTCAACAGCAGCAACTCTCTCATTTTACACTCAGCCATCCCACAAAGAGAGATCTTCCATCCTATTTATTAGATAAATACCAGACCAAAATAAATATCACGTTTCTGCAATCTTTGTGAGTTTCCTCAAGTGATGGAAGAAATAACCGCTGAAGGAAAATTAATATACAGGGACGACCATATTTTCTACTTGCATGCCATATACCGCCTTATTAGTTTGTCAATACTTGGGGGTAAATGAAACTGACGCCTTGCAACGACTCCCAAATATGTGTGATTTATGGATAAAAATCACGAATATCACTGAGTCCAATTGTCTCATAATTTTATTTAGACAAAGCGGGGAAGAGAGACGGCTTGGAGGTTGTGTGACGTTCCTGACTAGTAACTGACCTCGTTACGTGAAGCACAGGAAGCGGAAGGGCTCGATACATCCATCTGATCTCATCTGGAGACCGGAAAGATAATCCAGGTCATTTCAATGCATATATTCAGTCTGTGGTTTCAGATCACGCATACAGACAAGGTGGGAGAGACAATCAGAAACAGAAAGAGGTAACAGCGGAAGTGAGAGAAAGACACAGTAAGAGTGATAGGGAGTCAGTGGAAAGGAGGAACGGAAGAGAAAAAACACTGAAAGAGAGACAGTGAGCATAAGATAAGGAGGAGGGGATGTGGACCACATGGTGAAAATGAACCGGAAACGATTTTCCAGCCATATATTTTTTCCTAGATCTACACGAATCGCTATCCTGAATTTCTCCTGGTTCCAACCTCTTCCTTTGCCTCAATGTTCACTTTTCTATCTTTCCATCTTTATTCTCATCGTCATCTTCTTTTCCCTCATTGTCAACAACCATTTATTTTATTCTTAATACTCTGTTCGCCACTTGAGATCTCATCTTATTTTTCCTCTTAATTTTGTGTTTATTCTCTTTTTTAACGGCAGTTGTTTTCTCACTTCGGTTCCGTCTACGAGTTGAGATTGAAAGACGCAACCCAACGCACAAGTACTGCGACATTGTTCTGCGGATGTGTGTTTGTGTGTGTCCGTACAACAGCAGTGTCAGCCGACTTGGTCGTCGTCGTGTTCTGCTGCTGTCGTTTATTTTTTCCCTTCTCTGCCGACATTCCTGTTCTTCTTTTTACCGCGCGTAGTTGTCCTCCTCCTTGCTGCCGCGAAGACAGGTTCTCTCTTTTACTAGTTCTTTTAATATTATTTTTATCTAATTTGTCGCTGTGTAAGTGCTTCCCTTAAGACACTCCTTTTTTTCTTCTTCTTCCAGAATAGCTCTGAATCCTAACTCGGACCTGAGGAAACCATGACGGCAAGCGAATCTGCAAATAAAGTAAGTCTATTTTATGATCTGCATGAATTTTTGACTACTGATAAATGAAAGATACACTACAGAGTAAATAGAAATCTCTCACACATATATGTAGTAAATTTAAATTAAATTATAATCTAATCAAATATCAATCAATTATTCGTAAATTATAATCAAGTCTTCCCGCTATAAATAAACACTTAAAGACCTAACACCGACGCTGATGTAGGTTGTAATTGATTAATTATTATTTATAGCTGGGAGCCCGGCGTTGCCCGTGTACTTATTTATATAAACCAGAAAAGTATTTAATTCTCCATTAATCTTTAGTCAAGAAATTATTTTACTTACGTATGCAGAAAGAGTGGTAATTTCATCAACACTCCATCCCCGGTGCTATAAATGAATTTAATTGCATGAATCCCAACAAACATACCTCCGAATTTATTCTTAAATAACTCATTGCGTACTGCAGGATATAATTGTCCCTCACTCTTCAGACAATTACGAATGATTAAATTGATGAAATTGTTCGCTAAATTCACAATGTAAACAAATGGTCGCCATATTGGAGTTACTTAATATGGCAAGAAAATTAACATACATTTTCTGCATAGATCGTTAATTATTCGTATTGTTTTTTTATTATTATTATGCCATGGAAAATTACTGGATAAAATTATAATTTTATCTAATGGAAATATTTCTGCTTTATTGCATTACCGAAAAGTGAACTATTTGCTTTGTTCGTTGCGTAGTAACGTCTCTCTTTGTCCATTGACGTCATGATCTCTTGACGCGCATTAATTTAACACAAAATTATCACGTTTATCAATTATAACTCTTTACACCTTTATGCTACGGGTTTCTCATCCCCACAGTACTGTTTCTCGTATTTTGAAGAATATGTGTACCAATTTTTGTTGCATTCTGTCCACGCGATAAAATTTGTATAAAGAACAACGTAAATACATACATACAAATATACATCCTTTTTTATTATATAGACTAGCTGAGTGCCCGGCGTTGCCCGTGTCTTATTTATATAAACCCGAAAAAGAATTTAATTCTATATTAATCTTTAGTCAAGAAGACACAACTTAAATCTAACTATTCCTAGTTCCGTACACAATTTCGACCAATAGTGCATTAATTGAACAGCTATAAATTACATTGAATTTTATTGCATCAATCTCAACAAACATACCTCCGAATTTCTTTACCAATACATAAATATACTGCATTAATTTAATAGCTATAAGATACATAGAATTTAATTGCATAATAGCAACAAACATACCATCGTTATTCTTTAGAAATATAATTCTCCGCGAACAAATAATTGTCAGTAAGTCTTCAGACAGTACTTCTTGAGTATTGCAGGATATAATTGTCCATCCGTATTCGCACATTACGAAGGATTGAAGTGATCAAATTGATAGCTACATTCCAAATGTAAAGAAATGGTGGCCATGTTGCACTCACTAAATTAACTAACATTTTCCGCAACGATTGTAAAGTATTTTGTATTGTTTTTTATTATCACTCGATGGAGTATTACTGGATAGAATTATACTTTTATTCAATGAAAATATTTCTGCTTCATTTCATTATGGAAAAATCGAACTATTTCCTTTGTTCGTCGCGTAGTAACGTCTCTCTCTGTCGCGTGATGTCATGATATTTTGGCGCGCAGTAATTTATCACTTAATGATCACTTTTTAAAATTATAATTCTTTTCACATTTATGCTAGTGGTTTGTCACCCCCACAGTACCGGTTCTCGATTTTGGCAGAATACGTATACCAATCTTTGTTGCATTCTGTCCACGCGATAAAATTTGTATAAAGAACAACGTAAATACATACATACATACATACATACATACATCCTTTTTTATTAAATAGATAGATAGATGTAGACTGTAGATTTCTACACTGGTAGTTATGATGTAAATAATTCTAAGCACCAATACTGCAGTCTCAATCAAAATCGTTAATTAATATTTTATTTAATCTGACAATTATCATTTAATAAGTAAATACAGCTAACTTGTCAGAATTTTTTTAAATAATTAAACTAAAATTTCATTTCCCTACGAATTTAATTAATTAATTTTTTCTGTCATATTCGCTGTATTGCTTTTTCTTTTATATTAAAATCCTTTAATATATTTGGTAGGTTCCGCCTCCGTGAGTCATACTCATCCATACACAATTCTGCTTGCCTCCCTTGCCTTTCAGAGTTAAAATTAGACACTTAAAAATTCTAGAATGGCACTATCAAATTATGCCACGTTTTATTCGATGCTATTAATGGCCTTTTGGAAAGACTTTTAAATGCTGTATTTGATACCAAACTCTGTTTTTTCGCGTTCTTTTTATGTAACTCTCCTGCACCCACTCCCTTAATGGGTTGAAATTATACAGTAAAAACATCTGGATGAAAACTGTTAATCCCATAGACCCCGAAAAGTAATTAATCGACGCTAATATCTGCCGTTTTAGCATGTTTTAAAATTACACCCCCGTTCACCCCCTGGGAGTTGCCCAACGCTTCGGAAGCCCGACAGAAACCTTTGCGGGGGATCAACTCACAAAAGTTTAAGGCCCTCAAGAAAAATCGTAGAATGTACTCGAGTAGTTATGAATTCACGATGGGGTCATAAAGTTGTTTTAACTGTGTCTTACGCTATAAATTTTTAACTTCCACGGTGTACATTTCTTGAAATGTTGGAAGGCAATTCTACATTATTTCTGTACTTTAAACAAATTGTGATTTATCTTATATGTTTACGTTATACTTCAGAATTATGTTTTTGACGAGTATGACTCACGGAGATAAAGATACCAACTATATTAAACGTTTATCTTGAGACTGCAGTACTGATTTGAGGAATTATTAAGTAATAATTAAGTGATCAACACGCAACTTTGTTTCAGTCTAATTACTCTCATATTTGATACGCTTCTGAATTTTTTTATTTGTTTTTATCTTTGAAGGAAAAATCATTGTCTTAGTTCGTCTGTCTACTTAAATTTATCAGAAAGCAATTTACCTGAATACGTAAATGATACGGGAATGTTAACTGTAGTTACACTTGTTTACCGTCATTTTCAAAAATGAAAATTTATTTCTAAATTAATTGTTGCGTCTCATCTGCCGCGTGATTCTATTATTTTTGCATCTAACAATTCCTTTTCGGGTTTTACTTTCCTGTGAACACCAAGACCCTCAATTACACACCATGTACGAATTTATCTGCTATTTTCTTAACTTTTTCCTCAACGATTCTCATTATTATTCCCTACTATTCTAGTACTGACGTAACTAAAATTACGGCAGTTCATTTAATTTGGAACACCCCATTTTTAATTTACAGAATTCCATTCTCTTCAGGTACACTAGAATTATTTAATCATTTCAGCTCGTGATATCGCCTCTCCCCTAATCTAATCTTTATTTCTCCAGGTTTATTTATCAAAATCTGTTAAGTGGACGAAATAGAATTCCCATTTTATTATTATTAATTATTATTTTATTCCCCTCTAACTTTGATAATATTTTCTTGTAATTCAACTGTAGTGTTTGTATCGGGTGCAGTCGTACACTTTATTGCGCCCGGGAGATCTCACTCTTAATATGCTTACTGCTTCGATTAAATGCCAGGATCGAGTTCGTGAACTTAATTGTCAAGCCGTTGCTCAGGTTTTTTTTAGGGCAACAGGCTACATGTGGGTATTCCACTTTGGGCAACTCCCCTTTAATAGCATAGGAAGGGATTTGAAAGGGGGGATGTGGAAGGGTAGAGGAAGGTAGCCAAGGGTTAACTAGGGCCCCCGGGCTATGGTTTAAGGATCCTACCCGGCATTCGCCTAAAGGAAATGCAGGGCAAACCCTAGAAAAACCTGCATCAGGTAGGTCGGGCATTGTGTACTTGTCCCACGCCCTTCCGATAGCGGGAGAGGATTTTGCTGTGCGGATGCAGCATTCCCTTCTCCGTACCTCGACCAGTTTAGTAGGCAGCTGGCCGACTATTCCAATGGGAATAGCGAACAACTCTTACCGTATGCCCAAGGTCTGTGACCCAGGAACATACACCTCTCAAAACAGGCCGAGGAGCCTCGGCTTGTGGGAACCTTAGTTGAAAAACGGAGAGGAAAAGGCATACCCAAAGGTAGCGCCTTAGTATCTCTCCAAAAAGGTTCGTTGCTCAGTTTTTTTTAGGGCAACAGGCTACATGAGGGTGATCAACATTGGGCAACTCCCCTTTAATAGCATAGGAAGGGATTTGAAAGGGGGGATGCGGAAGGATATAGAATTTTTTTTATTTTTTTAAACCTTCAACAGTGTTTTAACAGTGCGAATTTCTGCTTCCGATATCGAAGACTTTAAACTGTCCGCCTTGTGATGCACTGCTGGGGAAGCCAGCTGGCCATGTTTGTGCTATCACGGCTGTAGCACATGATATCTGTCTGGAATACTGATGTGCACGCGCAGTATTCCTTTTCACCACACCCTCTGAACCATCCGTTTCTCTTTGGTGCTACAGAGCTAACATCACGTAGAAACAAAGCCGTACCATACTCCGCATGAGGCGGCATAAGGAACGAAATCAAAATAAATTAGTACCATTGAGTAATGAAATATCTTACTTTAAAGTTGTTTATATTTTGTAAACAAAAATAGTATTCGTGTTTTTTTGGAAGATTTTTTTCTTAAAAAAATATTTTAAAGGAAAAACAATTAAGGGGAATCATATAGCCAAAATCTACCGCTCGACCCTAAATACAATATTGCCATCATACGTGGCTTGTTCCACAAATTAATTTTATTTAAAATATGAGCGAAGGAAAAATACATTTGTGTATAGGGGTCAATTTGGTGCCATATTATTCCGCTTTTAGAAAGTAGACACTATTGGAAACGATATATAATAAATCAGAAATATAAATAATGGTAACAGCGGCGTTAAAGTATTATTATTTTACTTATTTATCCTCGTAAAAAATTGGTAATGAAGGTGATGTGGTGATGCAGCACATAACTTAATCAGCTCACAAACCGCACTCCTCTTCAGCCATATTGATCACGCAGGTTCGCGGACTTGATTGTCAGGCCTTTTCGGCCGTTGCATTGTTTTTCAGTGGCGCAATATGTAAATGTTGCATATTTACAGTTGTCCGTCGAGGCAGATAGGGATAAGAGGAGGCGCGTGTCGTAACGCTTGTGTTGGTGAGTGCGTGACGTAGTTACTACACGTGCCGCAGGTTAAGATAGCCTCGCCATCAATAACTCAAAAAAGGAGAATAGAAACAATCCTGAAACAAGCGTTGAAACTAATCGGAAACTGAGAAATACAAGAGGGAAGATTTTCGGAGGAGATGAATACGAAAGGAAATGAAATAAAAAAACTGCCGCGTTGTTGGGACATTTTAAAAGATCTAATGTTACATTGCCTGAAACGATAATTCTTTTATAATAATAACGAAATGTAAATAAAATAATTTACTGTCGTAGAAAACATTTTATTATATGAGCGAGTATACGCTGGTTGACAAAAAGGAACGAGCCTGATTCAGTATCCACCTGATATGTCGTCTTCAAAGTAGTACCCAAGCGTATCAATACATGTCTACATACTTCCACTCCACTGTTCAGAACCTCCACGGGTTTTCTGTGTACGTGTTCCACTGATGAAGGAATGATTTAGGAGAAAATGACCCACATATTCCACAAATTTCAAGTATCCATTGAAACTTTTAAGTTTAAGGAGAATGCTGACTTTTTTTTGTCGAAGCGTCAACATACGTCAGCAACTCCTCACACACTGAAACAGAAAATATTAATCAAGCTGTAACTTATCACTGCGTGAGAATAATGCTCGAAGGTTTACTACAGTAACCTCGTAACGCATTACGATAATTCGTTAGTTTTTATCCGGTTTCATAATACAGGTGTCTGACAAAAATGATTGATCACGGGAAGGAGGAAGTAGTTTATAATTGAGAGTTGACAGAGAAGTAGTCAGAAAGGAGTCGAGTTAGAAGTTATTTTTCGCTATTTGAGCGTATGAAGTACGAATTAGTTGTAAGGTAAAAGTTAAAAGTCGAAGCAACCCTAAAGTTAGTTAAGATTTGGAAGCTGACGTAGGGCTAGTAGATAGTTTCCAGTCTAGAAGATTGAATTATCCAGTCTCACGTGAAAGGACGAGCACATTCGGTAGCGGAGCGGCTTGTGAAATATAAGAATTTTGAAATAAATATACAGATATTTGTTCAGATTTTCCATTGCCACTGGAGGTGAGAAACTCTGAAAGAAAGATATAAGATCATACTTAAATATGAATTACTTTGAATTATCTATGAATAATCAAATTCAAATTATTAATTTTTAATAATTACGTTATCATTTTTTTTTAAAATCCTCAAGTTAAATACTAGCGCGGAAACTATTCCGTGTAATATATATACCACTGTGAACAAAAAGTAAGGTGAATTTATTTATAAAATATAAATTGTTTATTTATTCTTCCAAATCAATTTCAACCCCTTCAAAGTAATCCCCGTCCGATAAAACGCACTTTTTCCAACGCTTTTTCCAGTCCTCGAAACAGTCGGCATAGTCTTTTTCCGGTATAGCCTTCAAGACCTTCTTCGATTCGGTTTTTATCTCCTCAATCGTGTCCAAACGGCGTCCCCGCATTGGCCTTTTGAGTTTGCTGAATAGTCAGAAGTCGCACGGAGCCAAATCAGCCAATACGGTGGTTGCGGAACGATATGAGTCGAGTTTTGGGCAAAAAAAAGACGCGAAGAACCAATGCAGGATGACATGGTGCATTATCGTGATGAAGGAAACAAGAGTTTCAGACGAATAGCTTCACGCAAACGACGCATAACGCTCAAATAATATTCTTTGTTGACAGTTTGGCCCGGCGGAAGGAATTCATGGAGCACCACACCACGATAATCAAAGAAAACTGTCAACATCACCTGATTTTCGGTCTTGCTTCACCTCTTGCACGATATTCGCTGGATTGGTCGGTGGTTTCAGGGTCGTATGCGTAAATCCAAGTCTCGTCTCCAGTAATGATGCATTTCAAGTGGTCCTGATAGTCAGACAGCAAAGTTTCACACACATCAACGCGACGCATCTTTTCCAAAAAATGGAGCGATTTTGGCACCAATCGAGACTTGATGCATTTGAGACACAAAACATTTTTCAAAATCGTTTGGGCTGAGCCAAATGATATTCCAACACTATCAGCGAGCTCTCTAATT
Organism: Zhengitettix transpicula; assembly: GCA_037074705.1. Classification (NCBI taxonomy): domain Eukaryota; kingdom Metazoa; phylum Arthropoda; class Insecta; order Orthoptera; family Tetrigidae; genus Zhengitettix; species Zhengitettix transpicula. The sequence continues at coordinate 75,452,706 of CM073593.1, forward strand.
GTCCATCGACGATTTTCAAGCACCAAATCTTTGATGTTTTTGGACGTGGCCCTCGTCGGTAGACGTTGATGGTCGTCCAGAGCGCGGTTCGTCTTTGAACTCGTTGTACCACTGATAAACGTTTTTTTGTGCCATAGTTTGATCACCAAAGGCCTTCCGCAACATTTTCAACGTGTCCGCACAAGAATATTCGTTCCGCAAACAAAATTTGATGCAAGTTCTTTGCTCAACAAAATCACCCATTGCAAAAATCGAAAAATTCACTTTTGGTTGTTTACAAAAACACGTGTAACTCGGAGATAATTAAACCTTTTAACAAACAGACGCTTGGCTAATATTATAGACAGTCCTACCAACCGAGCAAAAAAAAAATTACCTGCCTTCCTAATACCCGGGAGTTTTAAATAACAATTTCACGTTACTTTTTGATCACAGTGGTATATCATAAATATAGTACGCAAAGGTACAGGGGATCCAAAAGCAAAATTTTGCACGTAGAACTGTCTAGTAGACTCGCTAACATAGATGATGACGTCAGTTCGTCAACTTGATTGTCAATGTGCATCTCCTTTTTAACGCCCGTCGAGGTATAGTAATTAAATATAACCTGGAATTTGAATTTAAATAGTAATGAAAATTGATTTTTACAGCCGTATTCCTGTTTATTTATAGGAATACAAATTATTTTCTACAATCATACATATTAAGTATTTAATTGGTAAATTAACAATATATTTAAAACAATATTTAAATAAACCTTTATCTACCCTTTGAGACGTTTTATGTAGTACTGAAACGGTGTAGATTCTATTAATAATAATGAATACATTGCATATGTTGATCGTCTGTAATTCAGGAACAGTCGAACAAGCAGGAAACTTGCACCTCTTTTTTTAAAATAAGTATACTTCGAGCGACTCCGTGTCTCGTTTTATACCTTCCTCCATTTCTAACAGCGTTCTCTCGTTTCTCAAATGCCCCTTTGAATGTCGTTATCAAATTTTCCTACTTTTGAAGTTACCGCCGGTAGTTTGATGATGTCAGTCTTTAGCTAGCGGTCAATCAACCTCTCGGTACATTTACTTAGTTTCTGCTCTGTTTCCACTGCAATTATAGTTTACAATGTCCGTTATCCTTAAACCATTGCCCGGGGGCCCTAGTTAACCCTTGGCTACATTCCTCTACCCTTTCAAAACCCTTAGTATGCTATTAAAAGGGAGTTGCCACCATGTGGATTACCCTCATGTAGCCTGTTACCCTAAAAAAAGTGTATTTTTGTGTACGTATAATTCTAGTAGAAAAACACTTAGAAGAAAATAGATAAATAGTGAAACGCCAGGTTTATCAAGAAAGGTAACTACCGTTTGAATATATAAAAGAAATTCATTCGTATGTTCAAGGAAAACGGACAGGCACAAGTACGTCGCGATAATACAACACGTAGTTTAGTTGCAATTAAGGTGCAACATTTTAACACAAAGTACGTGCACGTAACAGATGCTCTACAATTTATGGGAAGGCCATCGCCTACAGATATCAACGTATGCAAGTAGATACGATACGAGTACAGTGGATTTCCATTTTTTTTTCCCCCCCATAGGACTCTACATGTTTGAAAAGTACAGGACAATCACAGAAGGATCAGATAAACAAAAAGTGATGATGGCTGAAGAAGTAGACAAATTAAATTACCAATGATGTCCTCCGTTTTACGAACAGAAAAATAGAAAATTTCCACGGAATTAGAAAATAATGCGAAAGAAAAACTGTGCCGAAGATGTTTTTTTTTGTGAAGTCGTGTCCGTGTCTGTTTTTTTAAGTTATGGGAAGGAATAATAATACAAAGCCTTGAAATCTTTGCTATATATACGATTTACGCGTTCTCTGTCCAAGGATATTACGTCATGAACGCGTGTTAATGACTTCCGGCCCGAGATATTAATAGATTACACTTCAGGTACAAAGTATACGCTACGATAATTTTTCTGTGACGGTCACGAGATTCCTCTGAGTAATATCATATGTGTCGGTCCACGATTAAGATACTATTATACTACACCCAGCCATTTTTTATTCCACCATTCTGTGTGAAGAAGGCGAGATACTTGTTCTATAACGTCACGTGTTTTAATTGGTGTTTCACGTATTTCAGTAGTTTATTAAATAAAAGAATCTCTTTGGTTCTGTCATAACGTGTAGAGCAACGTGGTCATTAGTATATAATGAATTATAAATCATACAATAATGCAATACGTTATCTAGGAAAGCGAGATGCAGAGGCCGCAGAGATTGTTTTGTCTTCTCTCTCCCTCATTCTCACCTGTCCCTTTTTTTTCCCCTTTCTGCCTCTCTGTCTGCCTTTTTGTGCTTGTGTTTGTGTGTGTGTGTATCTCTCACTCGTGGAGGCAATAAACCTGAAATTATGTGCTGTCACGGAAGTAAATTAGTTATGTTAGCGGAATGTCACGCTTGCTTTTCCACTTTCTTTAATGGATGCTGCTTGCAGCTTCTGCTCACTGCTCCTTCTTCTTCTCTCTCTCTGTCTCTCTCTCTCTCGTTCTGTGCGTGTTCCTCCACTTCACAGTCTCCCGCAATAAAATAACGTAACCTCGCTGCTTGTAAAGAACGACACGCATCCAAACAATGTAGCGCTGCTTTTCAACCCTTCCTCGATTTTTTCGTGTTTTTTTTTTAAGAGAGCGGCATCTTTAATGAGGTGATTCGGACAATCTGGTTTGATGATGACGATGTCTTCATGGACTGCATTTCTCTCTTCTACATTGGTCCTTTCTTAATGTACCTGGATTCCCTCAAACTAATGCAACGTTTAATAACTCACACACACACACACGTTACATCGCCGAAAAATGGTGGAATCTCATACAGAGCTTTACTCAGTTTAATTTAAAAGACGACAACCTGGTTTCGTTTCACAAAAAAATGGTTGTGTTATATATTTGAGTGTTATATGTGTCCTCGAAAATACCACAACTATAAACAGACGTGAAGTCATAGAGTCTTCATGGGCAAAAATAAATAAATACTATATTGCTGAATAAATAAAGTTTCGTCCAAGAAAAAACTGGGACTAACGTGGAGAACATGGTCTTCCAAACCCAAGGCTATATTAAAGTTGCGGAGTCAAAATGTCTGCAATATTCACCCTTAATACTACCTTCAATACGTGAAGTACGACAGACATTCTCTTCAATATACAATTTTTTTATAGTTACTAGTAAATCACGTGAAGTCACAGAAAAAACAACAACTTTAAATTGAATAAAGTTTCCTCGGGATTCCAACCGGGTAGCGTCGTTTAATTTCCACAACGTTTCCATGGCTTGCAGCGCCATCTTCTTCATGTGAAGCCATCGATGCAATAATTAGCTGACTTAAGAAGGGAACAGCTTCTAGTTTTGTACAATAATTGTAAGATGTTATTAAAAATACAAATATTCTTGTATGCCTATGAAATACTTTTAAAGATTTTCTAGTAAGTGCATCAGAGTTACTTCTGCAGTCCGTTCATGTTTTTATTCGCAGAGAGAGTCCTCAAGAGTGGCGAAAAAATCACCAGTAACTCTTAAAATAGATATTGATACATACTATGCATATAAATTGTTTTAGGATTTTAATATTCATTAGAAATTAATTCGTGAATATAAAATAATTAAGTATTTTACAATTAAATTACAATACCTCTGGCGAAATTCGATAATAAAAATTCTATTATTAATTATCAGGTACTAGTTACTAACAACCGAAATTAAATATTATTCGGCTCATCTATATAATAAAAAAGAATGTATATTTGTATGTATGTATGTAAGTATGTATTTACGTTGTTCTTTATACAAATTTTATCGCGTGGACAGAATGCAACAAAAATTGGTACACATATTCTTCAAAATACGAGAAACGGTACTGTGAGGGTGAGAAACGCCTAGCATACATGTGGAAAGAATTATAATTAAAAACCGTGATCATTAAATATTAAATTACTGCGCGCCAAGAGACAATGACGTCACGCGGGAGAAAGACGTTACTACGCAACGGACAAAGGAAATATTTCCTTTATTGGGAATGAAATAAAGCAGAAATATTTTCTTCAAATAAAAAGTATAATTTTATACAGCAATACTCCATCGAATGGTAATAAAGAAGAATACGAATTACTTTACCATCCTTGGGGAAAATGTAAGTTAATTTTCGCGCTGTATTAGTTGTGAGTCTAGCTAACAATTTCATCAATGTAATATTTCGTAATGTATGAAGACTGAGTGACAATTATATCCTGAAGTACTCAAGGAATATATTTAAGTATTCAATTAAATACTTTTTCGAGTTTTTATAAATAAGTACACGAGCAACGCCGGGCAACCAGCTAGTAATTAATAATCGAAACACAATTGGACACTATTGCCATATTTTTAAATTATATGTTTATTATTTGCCGGTTTTTAACGTTGTGGAAATAAAACGACGGTACCCGGTCGGAATCCCGAGAAAAGTTTATCCAGCAGTTCCTCCGGGAAAACCAACGTTCCTTATTGAACTTTAAATTGTCTGGAGAAACAAAGAACGATGAAGTGAGTCAAAATGGCCGATCCGAAGTTTTTAACCTTTCAATTAATTTAAAACGTTAGCAACTGGTTTGGGACGCCGTGACGTTATGAAAAATTGGCGGGAAAAATATTTCAGACCTTAACATTGTGATGTTATCACTTCATTAACGTCTCCTATCAATTTCAGTTTTTTCCCCATATTACTTGGCTGCAGTTTTCATTATTATGCCGTTGTCGATGATTTCCACCTACAATTCTTCCATTCATGTCATAGGGATTCTTTTAGTGCCACAATTTTTATTTTGTTTTTCCTTAGACTATTTACTCCTCTTTTCTCCGTACCCCTTACACTCGTCTTATATCGTTACTATTTCTTTATCCCGTTTTGTAATTTTTATTTTTTTATGTTGCGCTTAAACGTAGGAGTTAACAAAGTGGAAAAAAAATCTTGATTCTTATGGTTTACAAAAGAATGTGCAAGAATATTTACCATAAGAGGTGTTGGAAATGAAAAATTCGATTTAAGCACAGTTTTTTTAAGGAAGATTATTTTAATTGCATTTTGACCTCATCAAGTGTTTATCGCTGAGATTTCCTACAGTGAAGGAGTACATTTTTTATTCAAAGATCAATCTAGGAGATCTGTAGTCACCTTCAGTGTTATTCTCTACAGTTAGTAGGACTGTCTGTCATCAACCATATTAAGGTAATTGTTCTCTCTGTAAAATTCATTTCATTCTTGATTTTCCTTTAAACCGTTTTTAATTTAGGAATTGCAGAATACAACCTTTTAACTGGAGTCCTTTCGTCCTAGTTGCATTCATCTTCTTCTTCAACAACTGCTGATAATTAAGATAACATACTCCAATTCCTTTAAAAACAGGAAATAATAGTATATTAATTTTTTTTCCCCTTTTCCAGCAATCTTTTGTTTCTTTCCTATCTTCGTAACTTCAGTACTTTTTTTTTTTACTTTGTACGTATCTTTTCTGATTTTTCGCCGGGATAGCCTTTTTTTTGCTCGCTTTTATGTATTGATCACCTTCAATTAATTCTTTATATTCTTATTATAAAAGGAAAAACAGTCGCCAAAAATGGAATTAGAAAAATGAAGCAAACCAAAGCAGACAAATTAGTCATTTATAAACAAAGAAAAATTAAGAGACAAAAATATGAAGAATTAAGGAAGAGTGAAATGAAAGAAGCAAAGACAAAATATAAAGAATCAATTAATTATGTCAATTTTATATCCATGACTTTCTCGTGCAGAGAAACATTCATATTTTGATAATTCCTTAAGAAACTGTCCCTGGACATATTTATGCTTAACCCTCTTCGAAATACTGATGTTAGCATAGTGAGGAAATTGAGAGAGAGTGACGGAGTGTCGCGTATAGAAACACAATAACCACGCTACAGGCCATTCACTCGCTGCAAATGCAAACGTTTTCATGATTGTCGTTTCTGTGCTACCTAATTTATTATTACAATTCCTGAAGAAACGTTTCCTTAATTTCCTACACGTCAGCAAATGAAGACGTGAAAGCAAGTAATTTTCTCTCAAAGCGAATATTAATGCTAATGTGTTTATAACTAATATTAGGAGGTGAATTGGGAAGGGAAATAAAGGGAGATTTACTTAAAGCTCCGTTGTCGCGTTCAGCACATCTCCAGATTCTTCGTTACTGTCAGTGAGTGAAACAGAATCAACGTCAGGGGAAAACAATTAAAAGGAAAAACAGTCGCCAAAACAGTAATGACTAAACTGAAGTACGAAACCTGAGAGCAGACAGATCAATCTTTTATAAACCAAGAAAAATTAAGAGACAAAAATATAAAAAAATTAAGGAAAAGCGAAATGAAAGAAGAAAGGATCAAATATAACCGAAAATAAAAAGAGAAAAAGTAAAGAACAAAAATGGCGAGCAGGGTAGAGTTTAATAATCGCGCACCGTGGTAAGCGCAACATAAAAAAAATTAAATTACAAAACGGGATAAAGAAATAGTAACGATATAAGACGAGTGTAAGGGATACGGAGAAAAGAGGAGTAAATAGTCTAAGGAAAAACAAAATAAAAATTGTGACACTAAAAGAATCCCTATGACATGAATGGAAGGAAGAATTGTAGGTGGAAACCATCGACGGCATAATAAAGAAAACTGCAGCCAAGTAAAAAATATGAAAAAACGTGAAATTGATAGGAGACGTTAATTAAGTACGAAGGACTAAGATAAAAAGGATCAGATCAAAATGAAATGTAGGGAATTGAATGAAATAAAGTTTAGAACTAAACATGGTAAAAATATAATACTGAAAGGAATATGGGAGAAGAATAATAAAAAGTAAGTGATCAATAAGATAACAAACAGCTATAAAATGTACGAATTTCGGGTGAAAACGATCACATACTTAGAATATTTATGAAAGTGAAGGATACCAGGATAGGTTGAAGGGGTTTACCTTACAATAACGGAAAACGAAAATGATAGAAAAATAGGTTATAACAAATGGTGGGAAAATAAAGTGAACTCGAAACGCAAAATAGGAGCGAAGTGAAAAGTAAATAAACAAGAATATGTTAAACATTTAAATTAGAGAAATAGGATAAGGACAAACTGAGAAAGGATTAAGGTGAAGAGTAAAAATGAATAAGAAGGAAAGAAACGAAAAACGTACAAAGGATTGTAGAGATGTCAAAACTAAAATAACAAATTTTATGCTGGAGATGAATCCAGGTGTGTTCAGGAAAGAAATGAAAAGAAACTAGTTTTTTTAGAATGAATGTGAAAAATAATTAGAGAAATGTCAAGAATAAACTAAATAAACAGGTGGAATATAGAAATTAGATGTGAGAATAGAAATTTTGAAAGAAAACAAAACAGATACGACTTCAGTCATAATATGGAGTGAAAAGTGTAGTAAGGCAACACATGACAATTTTCAGCGTTTCCCTCCGCGATTTGCCGATGTTCTTCGCAGTGACAGTCCAGCGATGTTATTTAAGAGTTCCCAGCGAGCGTCCAGTGACGTTGTGCTTTTTCCCAGTCGCCTTTCTTCGCGTCCCATCTTCTGTGAAGTGGCACCGTTCACGCGTAAATTGCGTGTGGCCGAATGAGAGAGAGCACAAAGGCTGCTGCTGTCGTTTTGGTCGACCGCGCCCGTCGGAAACGCACGGGGTGGCTGTTCCCGGAACCATCCCGCTTTTCGGCTAAGTCATTAACCCAACGGCACAAAGCTGACACGCTTCATTCAGTTTTTCTCCATCTCGTTGCTCGCTTGCTGGTCCCTCCTTCTTCCACTTCTTCTGCAACCCTGGCCTTCTGGAGAAACGTGCTGAGCAGAGTGCGCCCACGTCCCTGTCTCCGGCGGCCGCCATTTGCAAAGTAGAAGACAATTCTTTCCCTCCGTTTCCGCAGTTGAATTTATAACTGCTCCTATTAAAAGTTCTATTCTCACATTTAATTTCTAAGCCCAAGGAAGCCTGCGAGAGGTTTTCTCGCAGGTGAACCTTCCCAGAGAGCTCTGGCGGGGGCTACCTTTGGGGATGCTCTCACATCTCTCTGGTTTTTTTTGAACTAAGGTTCCCACATGCCGAGGCACCTTGGTCTGTTTTGAGAGGTGTATGTTCCGGGGTCGCAGACCTTGGGCATACGGCAAGAGTTGTCCGCTATTCCTATTGGAATAGTCGGCCAGCTGCCTCCTAAACAGGCCAAGGCATGGCGAGGGGTAAGCTGCGTCCCCACAGCAAACTCCTCTCCCGTCATCGGAAGGGCGTGGGACAAGTACCAAATGCCCGACCTACCCGATGCAGGTTTTTCTAGGGTTTTCCCTGCATTTCTTTAGGCGAATGCCGGGTAGGATCCTTAAACCATAGCCCGGGGGCCCTAGTTAACCCTTGGCTACCTTCCACTACCCTTCCGCATCCCCCCCTTTCAAGTCCCTTCCTATGCTATTAAAGGGGAGTTGCCCATAGTGGATTACCCTCATGTAGCCTGTTGCCCTAAAAAAAAAAAAAAAAATTTAATTTCTATGCCGAGAAGGAAGCCTGCGAGAGGATTTCTCGCAGGTGAACCTTCCCAGAGAGCTCTGGCGGGGGCTACCTTTGGGGATGCTCTCACATCTCTCTGGTTTTTTTGAACTAAGGTTTCCACATGCCGAGGCACCTCGGTCTGTTTTGAGAGGTGTATGTTCCGGGGTCGCAGACCTTGGGCATACGGCAAGAGTTGTCCAATATTCCTATTGGAATAGTCGGCCAGCTGCCTCCTAAACAGGCCAAGGCATGGCGAGGGGTAAGCTGCGTCCCCACAGCAAACTCCTCTCCCGCTATCGGAAGGGCGTGGGACAAGTACCCAATGCCCGACCTACCCGATGCAGGTTTTTCTAAGGTTTTCCCTGCATTCCTTTTGGCGAATGCCGGGTAGGATCCTTAAAATATAGCCCGGGGGCCCTAGTTAACCCTTGGCTACCTTCCTCTACCCTTCCGCATCCCCCCTTTCAAATCCCTTCCTATGCTATTAAAGGGGAGTTGCCCTAAGTGGATTACCCTCATGTAGCCTATTGCCCTAAAAAAAAAAAGGTCTACCCTTCCGCATCCCCCCTTTCAAATCCCTTCCTATGCTATTAAAGGGGAGTTGCCCAATGTGGATCACCCTCATGTAGCCTGTCGCCCTAAAAAAAATAAAAAAAAAAATTTAATTTTTATATTTCACCTATTTATTTACTTTATTCTTGACATTTCTATAATTATTTTTCGCATTCATTCAAAAAAACTAGTTTCTTTTCATTTCTTTCCTGAACAAACCTGGATGCATCTCCAGCATAAAATTTGTTATTTTAGTTCTGACATCTCTACAATCCTTTGTACGATTTTCGTTTCTTTCCTTCTTATTCATTTTTTACTTTTCACCTTAATCCTTTCTCAGTTTGTCCTTAACCTATTTCTCTAATTTAAATGTTTAACATAACATTTTGTACGTAATTATTGTAGGGGACGCCCCGAATTGACGAGTTTTACAACAGGGTGACGCTAATTACAAGACACGAACACATGCATTTACTGAGAAACCCTTTTAGACGCGAGTATGTCAAATCGAACCCTGCGTCTAGCAATGGCGTCGCTCATCAGAATCCATCGACGATTCTATGCGCTGCGTGACCGATTCAGACTTTGGGGTTTGAGAGAATACGTCAGCGGGTAGAACCTAACCGAAATATGTGAACGGATCGAGAAATCGTCCCATGAAGAGGTCGTCGCCTCCTCTCAACCACCACCAACGTTGATTCATGAACAACATTCATCATTATAAACATGGCGATGAACTGTTCTTCATCTACATTTCTGATATGATCGTTTAGTAATATTTCTGAATTTAGTGTCTGCATCTTTTTTCTCTCGTCAGGGCTGAGAATTAAATTGATACAGACGCGGACGCAGGTGCGTATGAGGTGAGGAGTAGAATGCCGAAGGAGCGGTTTTTTTGCTGCTCTTTTATTTTCCTTTCGAGAAGAGCATCGCGATGTGTGATGAGGGAAGAGTGTGGCCGTTAATTAAGTCGCAGATATAAATTTATCGGCCATTCTTCTCACCTCAGCTTCTGGTTCTTGTTATTATTATCAACATCAGGTAGAAAATGGGAACACAGTAGCAGGTTCCACAACCATTTTCAATAAAGTCCTGTTCTTTTTTTCTGACGCACGTGTCTAATTACTTGAGGAGCACTTTACAGAGATTACAACTGCTCCTGGTAATCTTTTAATTGTATCTCAGCCGAGTGTCTCTCTCTCAAGGAATGCAACACCTCTCTCTCTCTCTCTCTCTCTCCTTCATAGTGGAGGACCCTGGGAGACCACGGCAGATATAGTCAAGGAGAGGAATCTAGAAACTGGGAATTATGCTTCAACATCGAACACAATCTCACATTTTCCATACAATATCCAGACTACTGTAAGAGAGGACATTAGCCGCAAAAACAGTCTCAAATATAGCTGCTGACGCCATCACGCCGTCGAAGAATAACACTACTATTTAAAGACGCGTTATATCTTATAGTATCACACACGCACACCACTATATTTCAATGATACATTCCTTAAATGCAACAAAATTTTTATGTCAAAATATATCCAATTGCCCTTCGTTTTTAATTTATAAAATGAAATAACATTACGTTGTTACAAAATTTGAATAGAGAGACCTGCACTCGCGAATTAGAACCGTGCTGGTGGTGCTCGAGCACAATTTATCAACATGGAACTGGCCGATATCAACCACGGCAGACGGAAAGGCAAGGAAAGATTAGTGTCTTCGACACTGCGTATTGGTGGGCTGATGTGCAAGTGGAGGCCATTTATAACATCTCTTGTGCGAATTCTGAGTTGACTATAAGGTATAAACTTAAAGACGTCTTTCTCTTGTTTTTATGTGACGAATCTGGCCGCAATGTTTGTAAATTTATAAGAGGGAAACATCCCGTATATGCTAGCCCATCACTCCCGTATATGCTAGCCCATCACTCCCGTATATGCTAGCCCATTCACTCGCCCAGAAAATCTACATTATAAAAAAGGATGTATTGTAATGATTAGCCTTTTATTACTTAATATTAAAAAAATTAACTTTATTACAAGAAAATACAAAAAATACAAAAATACATTAAAAAAATATTGTTGGGCGCCAGCAGATATACATTGGTCTGCATAAAATTAAAATTAGCTCCGGCTTGATTAAAAAGTTCTCCTTCTCAACAGGGTAATGTGGGCGGTTCGGTAGCTATTCAAGAACAGAGTCTATTTCCGCACTGTGTAAAAGAATTCTATTTTTGAATGTACTTTACATATATTGTGATGCTTACTTTACTTATGGCGTCAGCCGTGGATCACTGGACTTTTAGTAAGCAGCACACGATCTCCTTCTTCGGCCTCCCCGCGATGGACGTCCCTCAAAACCTCTGCGTCTCCGTCTCCCTGCGTCACCCTGCATCTCCCTGTCTGCCTGCGTCTCTTCTTGCGTCTCTCTGTCTCTCCGTCTCCCTGCTTTTCCCTGCGTCTCCGTCCCCGTCTGCCCCTTTGCCTTACGGGTTCGGAGTATTTATTCGAACTCCGCCCTCCCCCCAAATGATGAAAAAAAAAGGACGCGAACCCGCGATTTCTTTTGGCCTTCTCAGGCAGAAACACGTGCGCGTTTAATGTATTCATACTCAGGCCTCCTCAGGCCCGCGGCCACTCAAGGTTGTTAATCACTACAGTATATTTGTATGTATGTATTTACTTTATACTCTATACAGGTTTAAACACGTGGACAAATTGCAACAAAAATTGGTACACATGTTCTTGAAAACACGAAAAACGGTACTGTGGGAAACCTCTAGCATGAAGGCGAAAAGAATTATTATTTAAAAATTTGATCATTTTGTGTTAAATTACTGCGCGCCATACGACTGTGACGTCACAGAACAGAGACGTTACTACGCGACGAAATTAAATAAAGCATAAATATTTTCATTGAATAAAAAGTACAATTTTATCCAGAAATACTTCATAGAATATTAATAAAAAAAACAATACGGAATATTTTACGATCCTTGCGGGAAATGTAAGTTAATTTTTGCGACATATTAGTGACTCCAATATGGCGATTATTTGTTTATATTGTGAATCTAGCTAACAATTTTATAAATTTAATCTTCCGTAATATCTGCAGACTGAGGCACAATTATATCCTGCAGTACTCAAGGAGTAATTTAAGAAGAAATTATGTGGTTCGTTGCGATTGCTGCAATAAAATTCAATGTATTTTACAGTTGTTCAATTAATGCACTATCGGTCAAATGTGATTACGGATCTAGGGACATTTAGATTCAGGTTAAATCACTTCTTGACTAAAGATTAATATAGAATTAATTACTTTTTCGGGTTTATATAAATAAGTACACGGGCAACGCCGGGCAACCAGCTAGTGTATATAATATAAAAGGATGTATATTTGTATGTATGTACATATGTTAATTTCTATACAGATTTAAACGCGTGGATAGTTTGCAACAAAAATTGATACACATATTCTTCAAACGACGACAAACGGTACTGTGAGGGTGAGAAACCTGTAGCAGAAAGATGGAAAGAATTATAATTAAAACATGTGATCATTTTGTGTAAAAATACTGCGCGTCAAGAAATCATGACGTCACAGCACACGTGAGAGAGACGTTACTGCACAACAAAGGAAATAGTTCCTTTTTTCGTCATGAAATAAGGCCAGAAATATTATGATTGAATAAAAAGTATAACTTTATCCAACAATACTCCATCGAATGATGATGCTAAGAACAATACGAAAGATTATATAATATATTGGAAGCGCACACATGCCGTGCATTACATTACAACCTTTCCTTGCTGTAAGCTACGATAGATTTACGTCTATTCCTACATTTGACAGTATGATATCTCTCACAGACTTCTAAACACAACTCACACACACACACACACACACTGGTCTTTTGGTTCATGACTTACTTTGTTTAAACACACTTTATGGTGAAAGCCATGGATCGCCAGTCTCGTCAATACGAAAGATTATAGGTTTATAGTACTAATTTTCTTTTAAATAACTTTACTTTTAAATGACTGAGACGGTATGGCACGTTCCATGATTTTGCTCAATTTTGTGTGTTCTGGAGGAGACGTAGAATGATGGTAAAATCAATACCTAATATTTGTTTATCATTAAAATTTAATAGATTTTTAATGCACTAAAACTAACGAATTATTTCAAGAGAGATTCTTGAAAAATTTTGGTTATGTATGTAGATGATTATAATTTCACGTACTTGATTGTAAATGCGTAAAGAACGTGTAACCGTGCAACGCTGAGCACCCAGCTAGTAGGACATACAAGCTGACAGTTAAAATCGCAAACTCGCATAATACGTAATTAATGGCTGCGAGGAAGAATTTCCTCTTCACCTTACAAGTGGAAATATCTGTAAGACACTTACAGAGAAAATTACTACTACCTTGTCAGGTTCATATACTCCACCTGGGATCAGTAATAAGTAGATGTGACAGACACATACACAAATATATAACGTTCACGATGTAAATCGGCTAGGAACAACTGACTGCAACGTGAAAAAACCTGTCCATTAAGTCAATGCTTCTTGCTGTGAGTGAAATATCTCTGCAACTAATCTACAGAGAGAGGAAGCGACGGTCAGCGTCGTCAGACCTCCGCAATCTTCCCTCTTCATTGCAATCACATGACTAAGGTTTAGCGCTTCGTTCAGGTCACAAATCGTCTTCAATCTCAACAAAGAAATAAAACAAAAGACGTTCCACAGTCTCTCTTGCCCAAAAGTCAGAAAATAAAGAATTAAGGGCAATGTGGTTGAAGAGATCCAAGCCCGAAGTTAATTTTCATTACCAAACTTGTTACTTATCGCTGCGTGTCGTTCCGTGAATTCGCATTTCCCCCCCTTGCTACGTAGAATGTTGTAATCATCTAGTTCGTTGTTTCTGTGAAAAGAGCAAATTCCTGCTCGTCGTCGTCGTCATCGTAATCGAATTCTCTGGTGATATGATCGGCTGTCTCTGGCTGTTGTGTCCGCCGGAGCGTGGAGTGTCTATCTATATGGCACCTGCAAACGAGTTCTCCCTCTCCCTGTGCTACACTCGCCTTAATTGAGCCGTCGAGAAAACGCGTTCTCCTGGAGGACCAGAAGAGAAAAACTCACACGTGTAGCACCCCCCCCCCCCGTGATCCTTGATCGGACAGTGCACGGGGTGAGATCCTGCGTCGCTTCACCATCATCGCAGGTCTTCATCTTCGACTCTGAGTACTTACGTTTCTCTCCGCGTTTGTTTTACGGATGTAACGTAGCGTAAATGTGTTAATTACCTTGTAGAAGCGTCTCGCTCCATTACCCCCTGTTCCACGAACTCTCCTCTTGTGTGCCTTGTCGCCGTGCATGGTTAATTACTAAATGGACATTCCGTCCCGCCTCTAGTGCATCCTCCTCCTTCACAGTCACATCGTGCGTCAAGGTCTCATTTCGTACTCCTTCCGTCCTTCAACACATTTTTCCTCACCCCAGCGTATGGTTTGTAAGATACAAAATGACGAACTTCAACGTCAGAAGCCAAATCAAAGAGTTAAAAATGAGGCACCACGTTACGTCACTCTGGGTTGTTACAAACGGCCTTGCTATTAATACTGCTAGGCAGACCTTCCTGGCTACAGAAACAAGTTCAACTGGTACATACTCGTTTATATTGCTGGATCTTTCCGACTACAGAAACGAGTTGAACTGGTACTCGTTCATATTGCTGAAGATTATTTTATACAAGCTACCTCATGACGTCACTCGCCTCAGCAATGCACAGTGCTCCAGTGAGAGCCATTGGTAGATATTGCGGGAGACCATCGTGCAGTAATAATGGTAATGTATTTGAGACACGCTCGTGAGTACAGATGACATTAAATTTGGGATCTTAAGTCATCACTTGTTCTCTGTGAGTAAAATAATCCCCACTTCTGTCTTGCATGGTCGTAAGAAGGCTTGTCAAAGTTGCGGCAAAGAATTAAATTTGGTCGTCACCTTAACGTAGTCCGCGAACTTATTTGTCACATGTGAGCATGTTGGCGTTACTCAGGAACGGAATGCAATAAGATAACCCTAGTATTAGTGTGAACACGATTTCTTTAGACTAACAGCCTACAATGACTGAGTTCATCTTTCTTTTTTGTAAAGAATTATTTTTGTGGGCTGGGTTTTTACGTTAAATCAAAATAAATATTTGACCAATAAAGAAATTTTATATAAGTTTATTAAAGTTAAACATGTAAACTCTTATCTCAGGCACCTGAGGTTTTTACATAGAAGAGATCTGCTGGCCGTACCAAATGCGTACTGCTATTCTGTGTTGTGTTGCCTGCTGTAGCTCTCGTACCGACGTACTGGCGTCGACTCAGGGGTTGATCGCTGGCTAAGGCGTCGGCCTCCGGGATTGATTGCTGGCAAGCCGTCGTACTAAATTGTGTGGTGCTATTCTGTGAACTCTTCACTAACAAATTGTGGCCCCTTTCTCACGACGATTCTGCCTCGAACTATATCAGAGACAACAACTCTACGGAGCCTCTCTTAATCACATCCACCAGCTGCGGTGAGCGCAGAACAACTGTTTTTTTTCAAAAGCTTATATCCTCCCTTATAGCCTCCCATTCTTTTACTTTGTTCATTGTTATAAAACTTCGTCGAAATGCCAGTTGACTGATTCTTCCATTGTCACAAGATTTATAGCACGCAGCTTCAGTTCCGTAGTCAACAATGACTAACTATTCTGTCATGTTGAGGCCAACAATCGAGACAGGACACGAAATTACTTGGATGGAAATGTTTATCTTCTCCACCCCCACGCACGTGCATGGTTTCGAATTCTCAAGACCACAGCAAACAACACTTCCGAGACAAAGAAAAACTTAAACCTAAATACACGCATTACATTTTCTTTTTTGGTATAGACAGGCTATGTATAGGGTAAGCCACATAGTGGCAAATCCCCTCTTATAGCATAGGAAAAGGAGTGAAAGGGGGGATGCGGGAAGGTCGAGCAAGGTAGCCAAGGGTTAACTAGGGCCCGCGGTCTATGGTTTAAGGATCCTACCCGGGAATTCGTCTCAAAGTGATGCAGGGAAAACCCTAGAAAAACCTGCATCAGGTAGTTCGGGCATTTGGTACTTGTCCCACGCCCTCCCGATGGCGGTAGAAGGGTTTGCTGTGGGGTCGCAGCTTTCCCCTGGCCATGCCTTGGCCAGTTTAGGAGGCACTTGGCCGACTGTTCCAATAAGAATAGCGGACAACTCTTACCGTACGCCCAAGGGTATGCGACCACTGAACATACACCTCTCAAAACAGGCCGAGGTTCTGAGTTCATCTGTAATTGGTAGAAAATGAGTTAACAATGACAGATAACGCCTGACAGAGCCGGAAACAGAGATAAACAGATGGGAAAGTGGAAAGAGAGTGAGAGAGACGTAACAGATAGCAGACGTTGGCGAGATAAGAACGACATACAGAAAGCAGAAAGAGGGGCGAGGACAGAGAGGCAACAGAAGTCTACAACCAATGATATATAACACAGACAATATCTGAGTCTGGAGTTTTCCACGTGCTTCTGTCACTGCGTCACATGTTATATTTTCAACCCCAGCTAAACTGAGGCCTAACTCTTTCTTCCCAGTAGAAATGGTGAGAAAAGAGAAGCCGAAGACAAGAGGACGTGGTCTTGCTGGCAGAAATTTGAGGGAAAACGTATCCTTCCTTGAGAATCTCCACGATTATTTACTGTGGTGGTGAGAAACAGGGCAGGGAAATTAGCATCGGGCAGGTGGGGAAAAAAAACAATACCGTATTTCTGGATATAACGGAGACGGAAGCCGAACCCGCATTCACTAAACACCTTGCCTCCGCGGTTAAAAGGAACAAACAATAAGCGTAATGAAAGTAATATTAACAACACCTGCACGCTGAAAGCCGAAAAAGAGCAGAAAAAGGGGAAACATCGTTGCAGTCAGGAAATGAAATTTCTGAGAATTTGGTTTTTTTCTCAGCCAGTGGCGGTGGTACAGAGTTACGCTCAGTCAGGCAACTGCGAAGCAGAGCATAAATAAGAATTGCTCACGTGTTGTTGACGGCCGCCGGCAATTTTATAATATGACGTTTACAAACAAAGAATATTTAATCACGAGAGAGAACTGATACTTAAAGCAGCAACACGACGCATCCATAAACCTTAATGTAATTTTGACAACAAAGTCCGCGAACTTTCTCTATACGTCTTCAAACGCGTCACCAACGATTCCAAAAACTCCGAGACAAAGTGAAAGGGTAATTATTACATCGTCCATTGACGTTGACACTACTGATGTTATTTAGTAGAACGACTTTCCTTCTGTACCCCCTCCCCCTCCTCCAGTAATAGGTCCTGCGGAAGGACGGAGAGGATAAGCAATACAGACTCTTCATAATATGCATCATGTCTGAAAACATAATCACATACGTCACTGCGGCTGTGTTACCCTTAATTTTTTTTTAAAAAAATCACAGCTCCGAAAACAATTACAGAGAACTTTCACAGTATATTTCAAAGTCGTAGAAATATAATAGACTTGTCATTTAATTTTGTGCTAGTACCTTTCCAGTGAGCTCTGGGGAAGTCTACCTTTGGGGATGCCTTCTCTTCTCTCTAGAAGTAAGGTTCCCTCAAGCCGAGGCACCTCGGCCTTTTTTGACAAGTGTATGTTTCGGGGTCAGAGACCTTGGGCATTCGCTAAGAGTTGATCTCTGTTTCCATTGGAATAGTCGGCCAGCTGCCTCCTAAACTAGAAGAGGCACGGAGAAGGGAATGCTGCGAACCCACAGCTAACCCCTCAGCCGCTATCGGAAGGACGTGGTACAAGTGCCCAATGGCCGACGTACCTGGTGCAGGTCTTCTAGGGTTTGCCCTGCATTACTTTTAGGCAAATGCCGGGTAGGATCCTTAAACTACAGCCCGGGGGGCTCTAGTTAACCCTTGGCTACCTTCCTCTACCCTTCCACATCCCCCCTTTCAAATCCCTTCCTATTCTATTAAAAGGCGTTGCCACCATGTGAATTACCCTCATGTAACCTGTTACCCCCTAAAAAAAAGGTTCTTATCAGCCGAGGCACCTCGGTCTGGGGTCACAGACCTTGGGCATACGGTTTCTCGCTGTTCACATTCAATCAGTCGGCCAGCTGCCTCCTAAACTGGTCGAGGCAGGGAGAAGGGAATGCTGCGTCCCCATAGTAAATTCCTCGGTCGCCATCGGAAGGACGTGGGACAAGTACCTAATGCCCGACCTACCCTGATGCAGGTTTTATAGGGTTTGTCCTGTATCACTTTTAAGCGAATGCCGGATAGGATCTTTAAACTAGAGCCCGTGGACCCTAGTTAACCCTTGGTTACCTTCTACTACCCTTCCGCAACCCCCTTTCAAATCCCTTCATATGCTATTAAAGAGGCGTTGCCATCATGGATTACCGTCATGTGGCAACTCTAAAAAGAAAAGATGAACTAAGAAACGTGAAGTGTGTCAATTAATGCCTAAGTGATGACAAAAATCACAAATATATTATATCAAACGATAATGCAAGAGAAATTGCAAGGAAAAGTCAGATGATCGAAATTGTGTCTGTGGTTTCCTTAATATGTGTTGAACTGAGTAGGTCCATTAACTTATACTGATTTTCCTTACTGTCCTCCCTGACCTCTGCGCGTCGTCAAATTCTCAGTCACATTTTTTTTTTGCTCCTCGCACCCTTCGCCTCCTCTCCTCAGCAGTCAGGTATTTCTTTTCCAGACCAGTGGAACGCCGGACAGAAATATTGTATTTATTTTTGCCTACTATCCTTTGCGTGTGTGTGTGTGTGTGTGTGTCTGCCTGTGTGTAGGGGATCGATGTGTGTTTCCCGGGCCTCGCACAGAGCAGGCAGAGCAGCAAGGCAGCCAGCCAGGTCAACCACCTCAGCGGCAGCGGCTGACCTAAGCCAACGCCTCAGATATTGCCCTCTCCTACGCCGCAGCGCGCTGCGTTCACCACCCGCAGCACACCATCCCCACACACACACACACACACACACACTCACACACTGGCAATTATCTCCGTAAGTGGCTGTCACATTGTGTGCTTATTACTGTTACACGAAGGCCTCCCACACTCGTCGCTGCTGCGGCGAGGCAGATCTCCCTAGCACGTAAAAAGCGACCACGCTGACGTAGTGAGCCAGTATGGGAATTTAGCTGCCTCTCCGACATCCATTCTTGTCACAGTAGCTGCGACCGCTTCCCTGAAAACAAGAAGACTACTAATTCTGGACAGTGATGACCTAGAACTTGTCTGCCGCTCACCCACAGTATTCCTAGTAACTAATAAGGGCAAATTGGAACTGCCACGACACTGGTGATGACGTAAAGACAGAGTTCGTGAACTTATTTGTCGTTAATTTTATGTCGAAAAAAGCAGAGTTTGACTACAATATTTTACTAAGCTGCGCGGAGTATCTTTTCCTCAAGAAAGTGCCAGGTCATAGTTCACATATCGTAAACACACATGATAAACGGCGAACGTATAAAGTTGAATTCAACTATTATTCACAAAGTTATATTGAATTAAACTAAACAGCATTTAATAACTTCTTGCTAATAAAAAAACCCTATTATTGGACCCCGAAAATCTCGAAAATGTTTATGATATTATTTTGTGATCTCCTTGGCTATATTTTTATAGTGTATTTAGGTAAGTTATTATTTTTTATGTTCAAACATTGATACGGATCTAAAGTAATTTTTACTACTAATTTTTGTGTCTCTTACCGTTCTTTATAAACGAAGGCACTGAAAAAATGTTTTCCTTTGCTGAACTGAATTATATATATATCCATCTTCCAGCGAGATGAAGTGCAGGGGATTTGTACTTATTACTCTACAAGGAATGTCTCCCTTTAGTTTCATTTCTGCTTATCTCATTCCTTTTTCCTTCATATTCTTCTAGTCCAATCAGTTCTCCTACTTTATCGTTTTATAATAATTTATTTTAAGAATTGCATCTTCGAATCCAACATCCCTTACGACTTCACCAACTCCGAAGTAAAATATTAAAAATCATTTACCAGCATACATTTTCTTAATAGTCCGTCACTTCTGATCTCTTTCCGTTAGTTCCGCTGGTCCTCCCTCGTTTTTCACAATTCTGTTCCATTCCATGTGAGTATGCTTTTCCACAGTTTTTCCCTTTCTTCTAACAGTCAACCTATGATTTAGTTGCAGGTAGAGTGAATTTTTCCGGGAATGTAGATTCAATATTAAGATGTAATCGTGTAAGAGGAATAGATCACTATAATAGAAATTTTTTTATGACTCACTACTGTGAGAAAAGGTCAAGAAGATGTTCATTTTTCCCATTCTGCGAAAGATTAATTTCAGATTTGACACGTAATTTTCTATAAAAGATGGAACGGAGCGGAAGAAGAAAGGAAAACGCGAGGAGCGGGGAGGGAAACCTGTTTTTGTCGTACGTCTGTTGAAGGAAAAGAGAAAGAAATAAAAGTTATAAATACAGAGGATGGCACGGATTCACGAAGGAGAGAATATTAATTTTCCCAAACAGGAATCACAAGATTCACTTTGTTGCCTATAAATATTTTTTGTCCCTGTACGGGGAAGAGGCGAATCAGGTTCTTTCTCACGCAAAGGATTATTTACTGTTACTTGGCGAATGTATTTGTAAGTAGCGTAAACATTTTCTCTTAAAGTGAGCAACAGATAAAGACCATAAATGAACAGCGATGAATTATTGATATAATATCTTATAATTTATCTGAGAAGTGTAATTACATGACGTCATTCAGAGATATCAATATCAGAGACATTCATTCGGAGTTTTCAAAGGGGTTGAAGCTTTATTTCGTTGCTTATAAAAAAAATATGAGACTCTGACCTCAAAGACCACCCACCCCAAAACTTATTTTTGTATATAGGAGTATAAGTGTATCACATATGAGCTCAATCAAACATATTGTAATGCCAATTAATTAAGACATTAATTGTGAAATTGAAAATCTAAATTGTTTAAGAAATCCTTTGTAGCGGCAGGAGCTTTTGAAACAACAATAGAAAACCCGGCTCTGTTCCTTTGTCGGAAGGTCCGTCAAAATGGCGTATGCGCGCTAAAATTGCGAGACGAGAGTTTCTGATCGCAGGAAGGTTTGGTGAAGTACAGTTTGCAGGAAGATTTGGTGAAGTACAGTTCGCAGGGAGATTTGTTGAGAGAGAGTTCACGGAAAGACCTCGTCGAGGTATAACAGTTTCTGGAAGGAGAATTCAACAGGGTTGGCAATTAGCAGGACAAAGTAAAACATTCATAAAAGTATAACGTCGAAACCTGCTAATAAAAAGCAGTTTTTGTGTCCATAGCCGGCCAGAAATAGAAAAAGTTTCGGTTTAAGTCCGGAACAATAAAGAGTACCCAATCGAAAAATCGCAGAATTCACCTAAGGCGAGCGCTCAACTGATAGATGACGAAAGGAGGATCATCCGAGTTCCTGACGACATAATTTTGGCTTAAAAATTTGATGTAGAATCTTTGAGTTTTAGAAGAAGCTGTGTAAAACCCCACAATAGTGTTTTCGAAAATTAAAGGTACGCTGGAATGCTGGACAGACGTGAGTAACAATTTTAAAAAAACAATTAATTATGTAAACGTAATTGAAAGATAGCCGTCAGATTTCGTTATCTTTTGGAATAAAATTGTTAATCAGAGTCAATCTTTTCACTTTTAATCTTGTTCTCATTTTAAATGTTCTAGTTTAATTGACGAGTAAACTTCTTTTTCTTTTAATTGTAATTTTTTGTTGATAAGATTATAAATATTATTGTTTCGTCCATTATCAAACCCAGTGAAGACCCTGAGAAATTTCAATATTATAAATTTTGTAATTGTTTGATTTATTGCCACAATAAATCTTTTGTTTGTAAATTTTATTCGTCTTTCATTTAAAAAGTCTATAATTTTTGTATATTACAAAATGGCTTCCACAACGTGGGGCAAATAAAAGGCTTCTCATTAGTGTATATTACAATATAAACATGCAATTATTGAAGAAATACAAAAAACAATTAACTATCACCCGTTTTCGAGCATGTATTATAAAAGTAATTTAATCCGTAAGAGTAATATTAGCGAAGGGAAATGCATTTTTGTTTAAGATATTTAAAAACTAAATTTCAAATACTTGAAGTTCTACACCCCGTTTCAAAAGTGCACTGGTTTTATTGTTTTTCGAATTTTTTCTCCTCGTACTCATGATTAGCCTCCGGCTCCCACCTTCCCATATATATTCCCTTACGGACAATATCACTAAACAGTGCAATTCTGCGTAGTGTTGTGTTACAAGTATAGTAGTCAACCTGGTCCATTAGTGGGAGTTCCAGCTTTCATGGCGGGTGGACGAGGGTTACTCCGATACCGAAGCACTTTGCCTGTTCTTAATTTAATTGACTTCTTAAAAATATTTTCATTGCATTATTTAAAAACATTTCAACATTTTCGTAGAATTCCCCGTGACAATTCCAACATACTATAAGAACAGCTCGCGCAAAAGTCAAGTTCAGGTTACGTGTGTAAAACTAAATATCAGCAGACTTCACGGTTCTGTGCCTGCAAAATATAAGTACAAATATAGATTCAACTATAGTAAGTTGTTTTATAAAGATTTATTCTGCCAAACAGAGCAAAAGTTTTACTACTAACAGAGGTACACAAGTGGGCGGTAGGTATAAAAAGGTTAAAGGGTAGGACTGTATTATCATTGATATTGAAATGGGTTTTGAAGTCTATCAGGTTTAATTAATCGACTAGCAAGGCGTTGACCGGGTTGTCATATATACGTTTTGACTCTAACTTCGGTTAATTTATCGTTTTTTTTATGTACCGCACCTTAACCCGTATGTGCTCACCTTCCATGCCGAAAGGGGTTGAACTCATTGACCCCGGAAAAGTTTATTTTAACGAATATATCGGCCGTATAAACATGTTCAAAATTCTAGCTCCGTCCACCGCCCGCTACTGAGGGTTAAAAAAAATTTAATGCCATAATTAATCTCGGACACATCCATAAACCCGAATTTCTGCTGCTTTTGCAATATTTTTATGTAACGCCCCTCCACCCGGACCCTTAAGCGTGGTCCCCTCCCATGCCGAAAAGGGTTGAAAATATAAAGAAACAACCTAGGTAGAAATCTAATTAACGCTGTAAATATTTATTCAACTCAAATATTGGCATGGCTGAATATTTCCACACCCGCTCCTGGGGGTGGTAGTCGTGTCTCACCCCGACAGTGTTTGTTTCCTGGTCACATGGAAAACGTGTACGAAATTTGCTCGACGGGTGTAGATTTGTACGCGGAACACACACACAGTTTTATTCATAAGAAGATAAGAGCGTTTTCGCCTGTGTTTCCCATTATCGTGTACAATATTATCTACAGAAATTATATTAAAAAAATAGTTATTATTATATATACGCAAATAAATTATTATAACAGCCTAGATTAAACGATATCAATTCAAAAATATTTTAATAAATTCGCATTGAGTTGATTCTCATTTCAGCTCCAGGTGAGATTCAACCTGTAAATACTCCTGTTTCATTTTGATTCAGCCAACTAGGAAAAGAACTCAATTCTTTATTTTACAATATTATTTGTGTAATTACAAATAGTATTTAATTATTTAGAATTGTATAAGCTGGGAAAGAAACTGGGAATGTGTATTAATAAACTTTAATCCACCCTTCAATTGCGCTGAAAATGTATTTGGAAGATTCTCGACTATTACGTCGTCCCTTCCGTTTCTCGGACCAATCAGAGTTCGATATTCAAACATTACTCCACCCCCTTTAGACGACGAATGTTGACTGTTTACGTTCCGGGTCCCATTTATTTTTTAGGCCAATCCGGACTTGACCCTCAAATCCGCCATTAATCTCACGTTATTGTCATTTCACGATTGTCGCCTTCATTGTTCTGACCATTCACGTAACACTTGAGTTTCCTTCAAGTCTGCAACTACGGGGAAAATGTCACAGCATCTCAGTGAATGATTATTATTTATATATTTATTTTCCCTTTACATTTCCACCCAATGTGAATTAATAAACCTCATTCCACCCTTCAATGGCGCTGAAAATGTATTTGGAAGATTTGGAACTATCAGTCTTCCCTTCCGTTTCTCTGGCCAATCAGAGTTCAATATTTTTTTTTAGCGCCAATCCGAACTGGACCCTCAAATCCGCCCATTAATCTCTCGTGATTGTCATTGGACGATTGTCGAATTCATTGTTCTGACCATTTACGTGACGCTTCAGTTTTCTTCAAGTTTATTATTATCATTATTGTTTAGAATAATTAAGAGTTGATGAATACAGGGACGCAAGTCCCTGAGTTTTTTTAATTAAAAATTTTGATTTATTAAGTTGGCAAACTTTCTTCACTATTAGGTATAACATATTATATCTTAGTCGGGGAAAGAGAAATGTTTCCCTAAATCGAAACTGAGCTCTTATAAAAAATATAATATGGAAGGGAAAGCAACAATCAAATGTCTGCATTAGGATGAAAATTAATTTTTTTTTAGGGCAACAGGCTAAATGAGGGTAATCCACGTTGGGCAACTCCCCTTTAATAGCATAGGAAGGGATTTGAAAGGGGGGATGCGGAAGGGTAGAGGAAGGTAGCCAAGGGTTAACTACGGCCCCCGGACTATATTTTAAGGATCCTACCCGGCATTCGCCTAAAGAAATGCAGGGAAAACCCTAGAAAAACCTGCATCGGGCATTGGGTACTTGTCCCAAGCCCTTCCGATAGCGGGAGAGGAGTTTGCTGTGGGGATGCAGCATTCCCTTCTCATTTTCTTGTTATTTTTATATCCGACCTAAAAACTACCGAATGAGGGAGAATGAAAATGAAAGTAGGTGCTATTTAATTGTTTTCCACAAAAGCATCAAAACCGTAAGCAGTTACAACGTATTTATTAAGAAATGCAAAACTCTGCGTGTTACCCTGTTAATGTATTTGTAAATCGTTCCCTAGAAAATACTGGTTAATTTATGGTCTTCTAATGTAAATCTTTGTTGTCGGTATGTCCAATACATCACAATTGTTTATTTCATGTCGTCCGCTCGAGATTTCGAGCCAATGAGAAGAGCTGCCAGATAAATTCTTCCGGAGGCGACAACACTTTGAATGTTCATCACCGCAAGAAGATGATATACAAATGGGAGCACAGCAAACTCCTCTCCCGCTATCGGAAGGGCGTGGGACAAGTACCCAATGCCCGACCTACCTGATGCAAATTTTTCTAGGGTTTTCCCTGCATTTCTTTAGGCGAATGCCAGGTAGGATCCTTAAAATATAGCCCGGGGGCCCTAGTTAACCCTTGGCTACCTTCCTCTACCCTTCATCATCCACCCTTTAACATCCCTTCCTATGCTATTAAAGGGGCGTTGCCCAAAGTGGATTACCCTCATGTAGACTGTTGCCCTAAAAAAAAAAGTAATGTTCCGAAATTCTAACAATTTCTCTCTTATTTACGTATGTAGTATCCATTATATATCACTATTTATGTATAGTCTTAAACCTGCAGGGTATTGACGTATACCTCATTCATACATATGTAAGTAATATCAATTTGACTCGTCCTATTTCCTCAGCCGAGGATTAATGGAACTAATAAATGTAATCACAGTAGAGGATAGGATAATCATTGGCCACGTAGCAGTCGGCTTAATTAATCACGACGACGACAATTTAGACACTTTTGCAACAGCCAATGAAGCCTCGTAATTATTTTAACGACCGGAAGCAGTTGCAGTTGCAGGGTAATAATGTAGTAGCTTGCAATGAAGCGGCGCTCGTGCATTTCCGTATCGCACCTGTCCTCGTCCTTGGTCGAGGGAATTTTCTTCCCCCGCGTGAGGGCGCCCGTATCCAGCCCGTCTCAGTCCGTCCGAGTGGACTCGCTGCTCGTCACGTTGCATCACTGCCAGCTGCTGCGAAAGGCAAGTGCCTCTGTCTTCGCTCGGAGTATCTCTGGATCACATCATTGCTCGATGGAATGTCTTCCCAAAGCCCCATACCACAGTCGTTCTTTTATCTTCGCAGTGTGCCATCTCTTGGGAAAGTCAGGGTGCTCTTTCAGATCCTAGGAGTATGACATCTTTACATTGTAGAATATCTTCCCTTGTGCATTTATAGTCTGAAGGATCATATTTAATCGATAAGGGTAATAAGGAAATAATATTCGTCGAGAACGTTATTAAATACTGAGTGCCCGGAGTTGCTCCGGTATTTACAGTCAAATAAATTCATGGTCAGCGCTAATATATATATATTGTAATAATAAAAATTGATGATTTAATTTTCCCCACGTTGTGGAATCAAAAATGTAATAATCAACAAGTTGGTTTTAATTAAATAAAAGAATTAATAAAATTTTATGCATAAAATTATTTATTTTCACTTTGTGGCTTCTAACTCAAAAACAATTACAATTTAAAATATTAATTTCTCAGGGCCTTGACTGGGTTTGATAATGGCCACAACAAATTGATTTAAAATCTTAATAACAAACAGTTCACAATTTACCTAAACAAAATGTCGGTGGAAAAAAAATTAAAAGGAAATGAAATTAACTTTGATTGACTATTAAAAGAGAACGAAATCTGACTCTATCCTTTAATTACGTTTACAATTAATCATTAGTTTTGGTTTTGTTACTTACATCTGTCCAGCTGGTTCCAGCATTCCTTTTGGTTTCGGAAGGACACTATGGCAAACTTTTACACTGATTCTAAAATGTCGTCTCACAGAATATACACTATTGAAGTCAAAATTTATAGATCCTCCTGAATGATAATTATCATAAATTGTATTTAAATTATTAGTATCATTCGTTTACGTCAACGGCCGAATCATTAGAACGAACATTAGCAATTGGAACAGTTTCCATATTATGCAAGGATGGAAATTAGAAATCCAGATGTTTCAGAAATGTTATACATTAAACTTAGTGTTTAAACCAAGACTGATTCTTATATAAAGTTGCTGTTCCGAAACTTTATACTTGTTCGCTCGGCGGTCAGGATTGAGGAACGGGCCTCCAAAACTCTGACATTTAATTGTCGTTTATTTTTTACGTTCGTTCTCCCATCGTTATTTTTATGTCTCGATGTTTGGCGCCTTTCTCGTTCACCTTCGATAATACAACGACTTTATTTGCACCCAGGTTTTTTTATTGTCTCGCCCCCTTTTTGGCTGAATTTCTGTTATCAATTGACTTCATCTCTCCTCTAATTCATAAGAATATTGTTTTAATTGTGTTTAGAGTCGCGGGCTGCCGAGGTGAGTGGGAAGATGAGCGTGGCTCTGTAGGAGGTGGCGGCCGATGATGGAGATGGCGGTTATTTGCCAGTTGTCTGAAGTCTCTCACAATATTTACTCTGCAATCCTCCACACTGCGTTACGCCGTCAACATAGATGTGTAGGCAGTTAGAGAGAGAGATTAAATATAGAAGGAAGGGAAAGACATACGCATCACAGTAAAGTTCAACAACTGCACGGCTACGTCATCGCCTCCACGTCAATAAAAGTATGACATTCTGGCTTCTCTATGCCGAATAAGCCCCACCTAGTCCAATATATACACGTGATTTACATACGAGTGTTCTCACTCGCCTCCTCTCTTCCTTTTCTTTCTCATTCCTTTTTGTACTACTATAAGTTTATTGCCATGACGTTGTTGTCAGCTTCTCAGATGCCCCGGCAGGCAGAAGGGTGTTTGCTTTTCAAATGGGAGCCTTTCTGGCTGTCAGCGAATGAGAGCAGAGAAATATACAAACGTTGCCACATCGTCAATAGTGAATGACAACAAACCCTTACTGCAGCTGCGTGGACAATGATATTTGATTCGACGGTGCAAGGAAGAGCTTCAACATCAAATGAGCTCCCATTTAACAAATAGGAACTGCTGTTATGTTTTTCCGAGAAAAAATAAAGGTTATCTAAGATTTCAGAAAATAAATGCAAAGGTTGCTACAAACTAATCCCAGGACCGTTGGCTAAACAAACATATAATTTTAGTATTTTTTTTGTTTGCCTTATATCTCGACTCTTCGAGTCTCCTCTGCATTTAGTTTCTTCCGTTGCAAGCGTTGTATTTGTCATTTTCATTAATGCTTTCTTTCAGAGTTACTCTTCCTCTACGTTTCGAAATATTTTACGTTAATTTTAAATTCATTTTCTACTTTGCTCCTATCTATTGCTCTATTTTAAAACTCCGGCTCTTTCATTTCCAGAAACAATAAACTAATTTTGCGCTGTTTTTGTAACGAATTCTTAATTAACGCCAAAACTGTTTCACTAGTCTATTTTGCCTACTTTCATTCACATATGTGTTACGGTATTGCCTACTGGGGCAATTATTCTCGTTGTGTGGATGTTTTCAAGCTGTAAAAACGAGCCATTAGAATTAAATCAGGTTCAGATGCTAGAGAAAGCTGCAGACTTCATATTCTGACTCTACCTAGCGCTTACATATTATTTGTTAAACGCAACATGAACCTTTTTGCAAGTAACGGGGACAATCATGGAGTTCTCAGGTCTGACAAGCACAGCCTCAGTCTCTACGAGTCTAGCGTTCATTATTCCGGTATCGCACTATTTAACAGCCTTCCTGATCATGTAAAGAACATCAACAACTACAACTTATTCGTAAAGGAGTGTAAAACTTACCTTGTCAATGGAACTTATTACTCCGTACACGAATTTTTGAATCGGTCTCACATTCGTTGAACTGCCTTGCCTTCAAAATTGCCGAATATGCTGTAATATGTAAATAGTTAGTCCAGTTTTCCCCTTTTGGTTCTGTTTTCCTGCCTCTGCTTTCTGTTTTAGTAAATATCCATGACGACATCCCTCCGTACCTAGCGACAGGAGATTAATACCAGAAAGTGATTAGTGTCGTGTGCGTGTTTCCTAAAGATAGTGTGTATGATTGTAGTGACTAGACTAATGTGAACAGATATGAATTTTTGTGTGTGTTTTTGTGTATTATAAGTTTATATGTAATTTATCTACTGTACATTTGTGACGAATCCTATTACCTCTTTAGAGGGCTAATCTATCTATCTATATATATAAAAATGAATTGCTGTTCGTAAATCTCACTAAAACTCGAGAACGGCTGAACGGATTTATCTTATCTTAGTCTTGAAATGTTCGTGGAGGTCTAGGGAAGGTTTAAAAGGTGAGAAAAAATCGAATAATTTCCGGGAAAACCCTAAAAACAGCCCTTTTCTATTTCCCATACAAACGTTTTCTGAATAAAATACAAATCTACACCAGTCGAGCAATTTTCACCAAATTTCGTACACGTGTTCTTTGCGACCAGGAAACAAACACTGTCGGGGTAAGACGCGTCTTCCACCCCCAGAAGCGGGGGTGGAAATATTTAAACATACTAAAACAGCCGATATTTGAGTCGGATAAATATTTTTAGGGGTCAAAGATATTGATAGTGTTTCTACCAATGTTATCTGAATACAATTTTCATCCCCTACGCCCTGTGAAAAGGACACCCTTAGGGTTTGGGGTGGAGATGCTTTACAGTAAAATAACGCAAATACAACCGAGATTGGAGTCAAATCAAAGGTTATGGAAGTCACTGTGTTTAGTTACGACATTCAAATTGGCATTTACCCCTCAGATGCAGGGGTAGCGGGGTGCAAATTTTGGAACATGCAAACACGGCAGATATTTGCATTGAAGAAATATTTTTCAGAGTTAATTATAATGATTAGGGTTCGAGTAGCGTTACATAAAAATTGCGCAAAAGCAGCCGAAATTGGAGTCATATCGGGGGTTATAGATAAATGACATCTCGGGCAACGCCGGGCACCCAGCTAGTGGTGAATAAATCTATCTATCTATCTGTCTACTGATCGGTCCATCTCTTTCTGCCTCCTTTTTAATACATTTTCTTAGGCATTCACCATAGAAATCACATATGTACGGACGTATTTATGGTTTTAATTTTATACAATGACGATATGGATAATTAGAAACAATGTGCTGGTGATATTTGCGACTAGAAACTGCGTCACCAACAAACTAGATCTGGAGGGAAATAGAGCGTTGCCATGGAGATTTCCCTGTGTGTCCCCAATCCCGGGAAAATTACGCGGAGATTGTCTCGGCTGCAAAAAGCCGGAGTTCAACAAACCAAAAATTGGGGAGAGTCAAAAACAGAAGTAATTACTCTGTCACTGAAATGCTAGATTAATAAGAATTTGTATATAATACTGAATACACAAGAAAAACTCACGACAATTCCAATTTTTGTTGACGCCTCCGTTTTATGTCACCTGAAACAGATATAACAAAACATTAATTAATTTTTCGCGATAAATGAAAGTGTTTTTTTCATTGCGTAGACGATCCCGTTATTAGTTACGTCATTATCTTCCTCGACAGATCCGTCGCAATAAAAAATGGACGTCACGGAGTTGTCTGAGTTTACGTTTTACTTCATAGAAGAGTGCGAGGCTTATTATTACGTCGTCATAATGTCACGTGAAAGAAAATATGACAGATACTGATTCAAAATTACCGCTGAAAATGTAGTCAATTTTTAATAAAGAAATATTACTTATATTGCACTTTTAAGCTTCACCACTTTATTACAGTCATAGAGACACGTCAGAGAAGACAAAATGGCCGCTACTTCGTCCGCAAAAATATATTAGCTAATTCACACGCATTTATGAAGTAAAACGTAATCTCAGACAACTGGATAAAAGTCAGCAGGGATACGAGGGTTAAACAAAATGATTGTTGTTAAAGAAATGCAGGGAAGGATGATTTTAGAATTCACGTTAAATGAACTTCATCGTGTTCAAATCTGAGTACTTGTGATGACGTCATCATCTTACATTATGTTGAATACGACAATTGCGTTGCAGACAGTAAAATGGCCGCCTCCAGACCTGTCCTATGAGATAAGGATTCTCACTACATCCCAAGATTTCATACATTACCGTCATCATGTCAAAAAAAAAGTCAACTGTAGCCCCCAAATGGCTGTACGAAACGGATGGCAATTAGGTAAGATTTTTCTACAGTATTATTCAATTAATGGAAAAAGAGCTTTCAGATTTTATGATGACGCCACTTTCTAACTATACGTCAAACACGAGTGTTTGAACCTCAAAATTATCGCCGTCTTCCTTCACGCATAGAACTGAGCTCAGAAAAAAATTGTGTTCTCGTGTCGCCGTTATTTTTACTTCATTTAGCGATGGAGCACCGTAGTTATTCCGTTTAGTAATAGAAGTCCTAGTCCAGAGTAAGGGGAAACTGCTAGAAAATTCTCCAAGCTTGATACGAAGGGGCTACCTTTGGGGATGCCTTTTCCTCTCCGTTTTTGAACTAAGGTTCCCACAAGTCGAGGCACCTCAGCCTGTTCTGAGAGGTGTATGTTCCGGGTTCTCAGACCTTGGACATACGGTAAGAGTTGTCCACTATTCCCATTGGAATAGTCGGCCAGCTGCCTCCTAAACTGGTCGAGGCATGGAGAATGGAATGCTGCGTCCCCACAGCAAACTCCTCTCCCGCTATCGGAAGGGCGTGGGACAAGTACCCAATGCCCTACCTACCTGATGCAGGTTTTTCTAGGGTTTGTCCTGCATTTCTTTTAGGCGAATGCCGGGTAGGATCCTTAAACCATAGCCCGGGCTACCTTCCTGCACCCTTCCGCATCCCCCTCTTTCAAATCCCTTTCCTATGCTGTAAGAGGGGAGTTGCCACTATGTGTATTACCCTATACATAGCCTGTCTACACCCAAAAAAAATAAAAAAGGAAGACCCTCTGTGAGCTAGGATAGATGATTCAGTTTTCTAAATTGGTAATAGCGTGAAAAACTTATCAGTTTTTTTAAAGTCTATAACATAGGAAGTCGTCTGAGGAGAAAAGAAGAAAGAAAAAGGAAAATTTCTGAATAGAAGAAAAAATGTCGCTCTCAGGATAGGGAACAGCGTAGCATTCAGAGATTTTTGAGTCCGAATAACTACAAAATTTAGCCTATTGCACAGAATCCGCATTCGCGAATGAACTGTCACCGTGACTTGCACACAGTGAATCTGTGACGCAATTCTGACTCCTGTGACCATCTTGGCAGGTGAAGCGTATGATCATCTAGATGACCGTCGGGCTGACTAGTAGAGAGACGAGTGTGTCCAGTTCATTCACCGTCGACGCAGTAGAATCGACGATGACTACAGGACTTGCAAGAGTGGTGGTGTGAGCTCGGTGCGTGATGCTGTGGGTGCAGACTCGCCGCTCGCATCCGGTTTCTGCGTGAAGTGAGGTGAGTGGCGTGGCTGAGCTGGCCATGGACGCGGCGGCCTTGGCTGCCTCCAGCGGCCTTGGCCATGCCACTGCACCAGAACGCAACCACCACCGAGACATGCACTCGCTCAATCAAGGGTGACCGAGGGGGCCACCTGCGAAGTGAAGCACCAGGGCGTCATCGCGCGCGAAGACGATCATGACGTCATCTTCAGCAATCCCACAGCTACTGGTTGTGAGGAACGGGAACTCCACAGTGCCGACGACGACGTCTTAGCCAGCAGAAAATGGGTCACGTGATTCGAATAGGTGGACGGTATTCATTAGTCACGGACATGCTAGATCAATCCTAATTCGACACTTTAGGATCTGGTTGCCTTGAGGCGCAACCAGCTAACTTTAATCAGAAATATCTCTTTTCTGTTCGTCCACATGACTAAATGTCCCATCGACGGTCATTCTTTCTGTAAATACCTCAGTTACATACAATATTTTCCTTCGTTGTCGCAGCCAATCTGCTGTATTCGTATTTTCCTCCTTAACTAATATTAACGTGCGTAGATGAGTTGGTCATCGCATCAGTCATGAACCGTCCTCATACGAAAAAAAAAAACTCTACGTAATCACCAAGAAAATTCTTAACACTAGAGAAACATTTTTGAAAAAGTTGCATCACATTTTATTCTCTTTAAATATTTTCATTTACGTATTTTTTATATTCTGATTTGTTACCCTATGTTTGACTGCTATAATGCTTGAACCATATTTTCAAAGTTTATTATTTTTTTACTCTTCTATTTCCTCTGTAGATAATCAATAAATTCCTCCTCCCTTTCTTCTAGAAACAAATATTTGGTGACGCTGCAGAGAATTTCTGGACCCCTCTGTATTGCGAGCTTGGGCTTGCTGATGAATTGATCTCTCGCTCTGTAATTGTCCCTCCCCGAAGGAGAGACAAGATAAGAGGAAGATAATTACATGGCTCCCGCTTCTTCTCCTCCTCGGTTCAACACGCGGGCGAGGAAGAATTATCTTCCTCCTCCACCTAACACCTGTAATAAATAAAAACCATCGGATTTGCCCACACTGGACAATTCCGGTTACCAGTGCCACTGCAGGCAAAGTGTTTGTAGTGTGTGTGTGTGTGTGTGTGTATGGCAGAGAGAGAGAGAGAGAGAGATGAAACGAATGCGAGCGAAACGGATGGAAAAATAAGCAACCTGTCACGAGGTGAAAAGTGGACTAGTTATACTGAAGAGTAGCAACAACGGGCCAATTAACCGCAATTAAGTTGCCTGCCTGCCAATTCTCAGATCTACACAGATTCGTCCGTACTCAACATATTGAAGTGGAAGAGCGAACATGTGGCCGAAGAAAGTGAAAAGAATTGACAAAGCCGAGTGTTGAAACAAAAATAAAGGATGAAATTCTGATCATCAGAAGGAAAAGAAAAAGGTATGAGGCTGAGAGAAGAACCAGGGCTATCATTTTGAACTGGAATAGATAAGGAGAAAGCACGTGAACGGCCTTATGTTGAAAACAGAGAAAAAGGGGTTATTTTATGGAAGTAGGCGATGCACGTTCTTGCAGTAGACAAAGGTTTCGCGGCGTTTGCAATGTAAATTCAGGTAACCGCAGGTCCTCTCTTCTCCTCTCCTCTCTTGAATTATTTACCTTTCCTCCTCGCCTTAGCTCACAAAAAAATTCTTCACTTACGCAAAGCCGTGTGTCCTTCACGCGTCCTACGCATCTCATCTGGTCGTGTCTTCTTTTCTGCGCCTCTTCCACTTAAAAATTAGTTTTGCGCGTCACGTAGCTACATTCAAATTACGTTTTTTTTGGATTTTAAACGTTTTCAATGTATGTATAATTTATTCCATTTGTGTTTATTTTTTCTAATCTCATCTAAACTTTTTTATAAGCTAATTTTGCCATTTAATTACCCTCATTGTATTTTTCTTATTCGTGACTGTAGAAATGATTTTTACTCGCGCTATTTTCTGTGTATAATCACTAATGAAACGAAGAAATCTAAATATTTGTTGATTATTTTAAGGAACACCCAATCACTTAATTATAAATTTTCTAAGACAGTAACATAAACAGAAGAGGATTGAGAATCTTATCGTCAGGACTAGCGTATTATCCTATCATGAATACGGGGAAAACACCGTCGGAAAAGGATTCCAAATAATATATGATACGAGAGAGAAAAAAATTGAAGTATTAAACGAGACAGAAGCCTTGCAATAAGACAAAAAAAATAGAAATAAAAAGAATATTACCTGAATCATCTGCTTTGGGTTAAAATTGATTTTAAGTTGGAAGAGGAACCAATTCAATCTTAAATAAACTTTAAACGTGTCTGACGACGGCATTAGAACCACCATTGCGAGAAAGAAAATGGCCGGTGTCGTTTTCGCTTACAAGATGTTCAACTTTACTTCACGACACCGTTTAATGTGCTTGCAATGAGGTCATTAATTCCTACAACTGGAGTCTAAGTACACAAGATGGACGCCGACGATCAGCTACTAATAAAAATAACTGTTTCTAAGAGCAGTCCTGAGGATCGTACCGTCGAGATAAGTTGATGATCGTCATCATCTTGTCTTCTCGAGTGGATCTGCGTCACCGATCTCTGGAAGACACGGTGCACCAGCTTCAAGACGAAAGCCGTGGCCCGTTGGTGTGGTCGTCTGTGAGGTGGAGAGTCAGGTTAACCACAACACCAACCACAGTGGGTGGTTTGACTTGTTTATAAATAGATTATCCGAGGAAGAGGAGGTAGATTAAGTGGGCGTCTGCTTATGCGTGACACTACAATGACAGATGTCTGCAACATGGTCAACTTCTCTGCCAACATAAGCTGGACAAGAACCATTTTCTATCTGAATGAATAAAGGATCATTTTAAATTAAGACACTATTAGTTGAAGACTGATCCGCCTTACGTTGATATCTATACTTTCTTGTAACGTATTTTATCTGAGAAATTCTCGGAATGGTCACAAGTATAATTGATTCAGCCTGGATAATGGACTGTTTTTCCAAGAAAACACACCATATGTTTTCTTCTGTGAAACCATCCAACAAGATTAATACATTAAGGAAGATTTCTTCATTGAATCTGAATTAAAAAAAAACGTATTTCCGTAGAAGACACATTAAATTCCTTTCTAATGTATCAATTCCATCCCTCCCAGATGAATAGACTACATCGGATCAAAGTTTACCTCAATTTGCAATTCTGATCAATGAGAGTATAAAATGCTATTAATTCATGACACCTCGATGGGACTTTGAGCCATAATTCTTCCGCTCATCCTGGGTTGGGTTTCCCGTCTCTGAATTCCCCCAAGTCATTCAAACTAATTTTGGTGGCTGGGATAAAGTCCTAATTCAAAGCCGAAGCAGCATCCTTCCAAAACTGAGAGAGGAATAAGGAGCAATAATGTTCTCCTGAGCATGTCTAGTGTGTGAATGAGTCTGACAGTAGCAGTCAACGTTAGGAGTATCAAAATGACTATGTTGCATCCTCAGCTCGACCATCAATCCCGCTGGGGTCTTGACGTCCACCATTCCGTATGAATGATATATTTTCAATGTGGTGACAGCCTGATGATGACGTTCAGCCTCTCATCGCGATCAGACCACTACGTAGTAGTAAGTGTAATAGAAGGCCGATAGAATCGACGCTGACGTCCCTCTCTCCCTCTCTGGCTATCGTGGAGCAAGGCCAAGGTTCTAACCGTCCAAGGCCTCGCGGGACACGACCGCGTCCTTCCTTCCTTCCTGCGTGAGCAGTTCTCCTGTCGCTCCTCCCACGCAACGAAGGCGATGTGGCTGGCTAATTGCACGACCTACGTGATGGATCGCCGCGGATCACGCACTTCGTTCTGTCTCTCTCTCCACGTTCCTCAAGTCACGCAAAGCCAACACAATGCCCTCACCCACTTGCGTAACGCACAAAATAAGAGATCCGGCTCACGTCGGCTCGACTCGATGCCAGCACCAAAAGAAAACGATTCACCATCGCCGCTGCCGCTGCCGCCGAAGCCAGTTCACGAACTTAATTGCATGTACATACGAGTATCTCTGCCACCACGTGGATGAACCCTGTTACTCTTAAATTTAAAAAATAAATATCACTTCGATGCTGGTTTTTCTAGACTTTTTCCTACGTCACTTTTATTGAATCCTTGATTCTTAAAATTACAACCCGGGGGCCCTAGTTAACCCTCGGCTACCATGCCCATTTCAGTTCCTTTCCTATACTATAAGAGGGGAGTGGCCACTACATGGATCACTCTATACACATTCTTCTTCCTTTTCTGTGCCTCGTGTTGGCTAATTACCAAAAAATTGAATGACATTCCTCCTGTAGGTGATGTACTTGTGGAAGGAACATCTCCCTACCTAGTAGTGACGTTTACAGTCACTTTTCTACGTCACCCTGTGCTTTAATTAAGGTGCGGTTATGAGAGTTAATTTACACACCTCCTCTCAGAACGGAGAAAAATTTTAACTCCAAAAAATTGAATGACATTCCTCCTGTAGGTGATGTACTTGTGGAAGGAACATCTCCCTACCTAGTAGTGACGTTTACAGTCACTTTTCTACGTCACCCTGTGCTTTAATTAAGGTGCGGTTATGAGAGTTAATTTACACACCTCCTCTCAGAACGGAGAAAAATTTTAACTCCAAACAAAATTTTCAAATAAACAACACACAACACCTACAACTCACATTTAAATAAGAAATTATGAAGATTGAGTGTGAAATGATATAATTAGAAGAATCTGTCCCCCTCTGCACGATTTAGATACAGTCAAACACTTGGAAATTAAAAGGAATTTTTTTAAATTCATTGTCCATTATATTTCTATATGAGCATATTCCTACACTTGCATATTCATACAGAATTTACTAGATTCTCTCAATTTCAGATTGATCTTTATTAAATCATAATTTCAATATTATAACTGACTTACTATAGATTATTCAAGAGACATTTTGTCGGCGTAATAAAATCCAGGGCAATTGTGAATACACGACTTTTCATAGTAGATAACGTCGTTTGTAATTATACGCGTAAAGTATGGAAGATAAAGTCTGTTTTATTTTTGGAATTGCAAAGCGAAGCACAGAATATAAGTAGATTTATTCGGCTATCTATTTCATTACTATTATCTATTATATTTCGTTTGTGTTGGGGACAGGGAGGTGGCACCGCGATCGCAATACTTCAAAAAATATAATCCAGTCAACAACAGAAAATTTGTGAAAATAGACACTAAAGTGCTCGACGAGTCATGAAATCTGTCTGGTCGCCTGTGACAGCCATTCAATTGTAAAGAATTATTTTTGTGGGCTGGGTTTTTACGTTAAATAAAAATAAATATTTGACCAATAAATAAATTTTATATAAGTTTATTAAAGTTAAACATGAAAACTCTTATCTCAGGCACCTGTGGTTTTTACATAGAAGAGATCTGCTGCCCGTACCAAATGCGTACTGTGTTGTGTTGCCTGCTGTAGCTCTCGTACCGACGTACTGGCGTCGACTCAGGGGGTTGATCACTGGCTAAGGCGTCGGCCTCCGGGTTGAATGATGGCAAGCCGTCGTACTAGATTGTGTGGCGCAATTCTCTGAACTCTTCACTAACAAATTGTGGCCCCTTTCTCACGACGATTCTGCCTCGAACTATATCAGAGACAACGACTCTACGGAGCCTCTCTTAATCACATCCACCAGCTTCGGTGAGCGCAGAACAACTGGTTTTTTTTTTCAAAATCTTATCTCCTCCCTTATTTCCTCCCATTCTTTTACGTTTTTAATTGTTAGAAAACTTCGTCGAAATGCCAGTTGACTGATTCTTCCATTGTCACAAGATTTATAGCACGCACTGCAATTCCGTAGTCAACAATGACTAACTATTCTGTAATGTTGAGGCCAACAATCGAGACAGGACACGAAATTACTTGGATGGAAATATTTATCTCCTCCACCCTCACGTACGTGCACGGTTTCGAATTCTCAAGACCACACAAACAACACTTCCCAGACAAAAAAAACTTAAACCTAAATGCACGCGTTACACAATACACCTTTTGAAATTTGTTGACAAGCGTGTATATTTCGCGTATGACGAGAAAAGAGAGGAAAAACGAAGACAAGTCTTTTCTTCAAGCAATGGAATACCCGAAAAGTGCTTCTATACTATAACAATAATATATGAGTGTCCCTGTTGGCTTTACTTGCAAATAAATAGCTATTGATACCCCAAAGAAACGCTGACATCGATTTTAACAAATGAGGTCAATTCAATTGTCACGTTTATTCGAGTTTCTCTCGTTTCTTTTCAATACGGTGGAAAGGCCCCCGCATTGAGTCTATTTCCCGCTCTATGTGCATAATCTGGACTTGATTTGTGCCTTTCCCATCTACGGGGAAATATTTGCAGATAATAAGAAGACGACAGCAGCGCTGATGTATTGTCAGGAACGCGAAGACCTCGCTTTGGATCTGCCGCGAAGCATTCAGACGCGAGCCTTTAAGGAAGACTCCTCTCACATTCAACACATTCATGTACTTCAGGTCTCAGAATCGAATAACCGTACTCCTGTGGTCCAGTTACTGCTAAATTTATTGAAAATAAATCGATGACGTAGTTACACTGACGTGTGCAGCTACTTGCTCCCACTGACTGAGGAGACTTTCGTGACTTCCAGTTCTGTGTTCGACAGTTAATTTGACGACCCTGTTAGTACAAGGTAGAAAATACTCATGCGTCAATGCGTTGACATACTGAGACGTACACTCACGTTCACCAACGAAGTTGGAAACGCCAGCATCTTTATACCGATTCCGTTCATCTTCGACCACATCGGCGGAAGCTGTTGACTAATGACGGACCAGGCTCTTCTGACCTTCTCTTTTTTACTGTCCGTGACTTCGGAACAAGACAGCGCCTTGTTTCAAGATATTAAGATTTCTGTCTGTTAGCACCTTCATTATCTTCATCTTAACGCCACAAATTTTGATCTGTTTCCTCCATAGTGTATTTTTTGTTCTATGGGGATAGTAGTCTATTCGGCTACTGTGAATATTTCCAGTACACTTTGTGTTCACCTTGTCAAATAATGTTGGCACAGGTTTTAAAAATCCAAACGTCAATAAATAAACAGTTGAATACGTCACCAGCCTTCCCATATATTTTATTTATTTTTTATTTTATTAGACAAGACTTTTATCTTAAGATTATTTGTTGTTACATAAAGTTTTAAAGTATATACAATTGAAATCCTGTACATAATTAACCTGGGAACTTGTCACTTAAGTTAATCCAGCAATTAACATAATTTTGCAAATTTTTTCATGTATTTTAATTTGGGTGTCTGAGGGGCATACAGTGTTTGGTTATGAGGGTTCTCTGGTGATGTTGAATTAGATGGGATGGATGGAATGGGTGGGTGGGGTCTGCGGGTATGAGGATGGGGTGGGTTAGGAGGTGCCAGAGTGTTCTGGGGGGAGGATGAGGTCGATGGGGCGTTTTCTCTTGAGGCGACGTGCGTGTGGGGGTGGTGGAGGGTTGCAATGGAATTGCTGGATCGTGGTGTTAGGACGGTTGAAGGTGCTTTTGATTAATGAGGTTACGGATTTGGTGATTATTGAGTTGACTTGGGGAAGATTAATGTTGTGGTGGATTATGGAATTTCTGAGGTACCAGGGAGAGTTGGTGATGGTTCGAAGGATTATGTTTTGTTTGGTTTGGATTTTTGGTTGAATGGGTGTTGCTCCCCATATGGATGAGGTGGGTTGAATTATGGAGAGATATACTAGGCGTTTTGTGCTGAGGGTGAGTGGGGATTTTCTGTTTAGGAGAGGATATAAAGTTCTGAATTTAAGGTTAATTTCAGAGAGGAGGTGTTTAATGTGGGGTTTCCAAGAGAGTTTTGAATCGAAGAGGAGTCCTAGGTTGGTGGTTTCTGTTTTTGTGGGTATTTCGGCGTTGTTTAGATAGAGGGGGATGTGCGGAGGAGGATTTTTGGATAGTGTGAATCGGACGGTTATTGATTTGGCGGGATTAATGCTGATTCGCCATTGTTTGGACCAATGTTCTAGGTGGCTGAGCGCTGACTGAAGAGGTTGGATATTGGAGGTGAGAGAAGAGGTTTGGTAGGAGATGGCGATGTCGTCTGCGGAAAAGATTGTGCTTGTGGCGGGATGTTGTGGAATATCGTGGGAGAAGATGTTGTATAGGAAGGGGACAATGACGCTTCCTTGGGGGACTCCTGCAGCGATGGGGTGGGGTAGGGATATGTGGTTATTTATTATGATGGAGAAGGTTCTGTTGGAGAGGTAGTTGAGGAGTATTCTATAATGGGTGTCATTTAAGTAATCTTTGATTTTTGAGAGAAGGGAAGGGTGATGAATATTGTCGAACGCTTTTCTATGACAATAATAGTCTTCCCACATATACGATGCCAAATTTTGTGTACAAAAATATCTACAATATCTCAAGCCTTTATTCATCAAGTGACAAATTGCAACTATGTTCTGAATAGGTACCAATTGCGTTCTGCCGTACCGGACTACTCGAAGCGTGACACACTAGACAGATGAAACTTCATCAACCCTAACTCAGCACTATCAATTTAATATCAACAACACAGACGTAAAAGACAAACAATTGTAAAATGGTGAGGATGATGGGAAAAGGTCTAAGATTAGTTTATCGATTTTTCCATAAGCTTGTCAATTTTATTCTTCGACGCCGACGTCACCAGTTCGCGAACTTAATTGTCAGGAGGATGCTGCCTTTGTCTTGCGGCGCCGTGGACGAGACAGACATAGAGAGAGAGAGAGATACGTCGGTTGCTATGGAGACGGATGCCACGTGTGCTCTTGTTCCAGGGGTGGTTTTTCGTTCCACTCCTCTTATTTTTCCGCTATGACGTCATAGCAGTGAGAAAGGGGATGTTATTGCGTTGCAGTGTCTAGACAATTACTGTGAGACACACAAAAAGTTACACGTAGATAAACGTCAAGCCACTTCCATTACTTCACTAACTGAGAGTTCGTACAATGTAATTGCCGCTATGATTGTTTTTCCCTTCATCTTTACTTCATTCTGTACATCTGCATTCTATTGCCAATGACTTGTTGTTTGATGACACTTTTACAGACCAGGAGTGTGTTGACCATGAATTCCCTCTCCATCAGACTGAGATCAGAGGTTTTTTCTCTTTCTGTTCAAAATGTCTTCTTCTTCCTTTCATTTCACGTTCTAGTTGGCAGCCTTGTTCTCCTAATATTTCATTCAATCACCGTCTTTCACTCCTTTTTTTTCATTTTTCTGTGGTACACATTTATTACGCCGCACATTTACTCCATCTTTCCCTTCCTTAGCTCATCTCCAAAACACAGAAAAAAATTATCATTGTTGACCTGTATAAACCTAAAAATGGATGCACAAATTTCAATTAATATTCATAATTGTATTTCCTCTTTCTGAATGGAAAACATAGATTAGTCCTATATCATTTATAAAATTTCAATTCAAGAACTAGTGTTTAAAATGCAGTTGGCTGCGGATAATTGCATCGTCTTTGTATTAATAAGTGACATGTGAAAAAATAAAGTTTTACTTTTTCACCTTCCTTATACAGACGTAGGTTTAATTTTTACACTCAGGTTATGCATAACCTTATAAGGTCTTATTTTCGGTTTTTTTGTTAATAGCTGTACATCGTATGTTCCATTTAATATTGAGGAGAAAATCCTACGGACGTGGAATCTGCTACGCATGAATTAGCACGTCACTGACTTTGTTAAAAGATTAGAGGAGGTGATAGAAGGGAGACAGTTGTAAAGCAAAGGAATAGAGAGAATAGGCTTGTTGATTGGGGACGGGGGGGGGGGGCTACAAGGAGGACTGTGAGGTTTGCCCGTCACTGTGGACTTCCTACCAGTATATCCTCTCTATACTTTACATGACCGTGAAACTTGAGTTTATGACTAGAGAAGCACAAAGGGAAAATGAGCCACGTTGTGCCGCCATTTAAAATTGTCATTCATTCACAGTGCTATTTACCGACGAATGTCACTCTCGATTTGCTTACAGGGAGATCTTCCTATTGTTGTCAGCCTCTGGCAGTTAAGTTCGCGAACTCGCCTCGATTCAGCATCAACAATTTGGGGACTGTGTGTGCTATATTTGGGAAACCTTCCAACTGAAGTAATAATCTCAGCTCCAGTGACAGAGAACGAACCTGTGACTTAACCTGTCAGTCAAATCCTCGAGCATTTCAACAACGTCACTGGGACTAGAATATTGCGTTGTCGCTGACGCACGTCCGTGACAATTATGTTGGCTGATTGTCTACTACGCCCGCTGTATGTGGAATATTCCTATTTGCCACTAGGTGCACCTATCAGCCACAGTAATAAGGTGCTGGTCCCCGTACGTCATCAGATGCGTCTATATTTGAAATTTATTAGACGACTAGTCCTATCCGTAATGCCCGTGTAATCTGCGATGGTTCATAAGACGATCCAATCGTAAAAATAAATAAACATAAGCCAATTTTAAGTCAGAAATAAATAATTTATTAAAATTGCGTGAGTTTTCCTTTTAGAGTAACAGGCAACATGAAGGTAATCCACGTGGTCGCAACTCCCCTTTAATAGCATTGGAAGGGATTTGAAAGGGGGAATGCGGAAGGGTACAGAAAGCTAGCCAAGGGTTAACAAGGGCCCCCGGGATGTAGTTCAAGGATCCTACCCGGCATTAGAATAAAAGTGATGCAGGACAGCCCCTAGAAAGCATGCATTAGATAGGTCGGGTATTTCCGATGGCAGGAAAGGAGCTTGACGTGGGAACTCAGAATTACTTTCTACGTGCCTCGAACAGTTGGAGGCAGCTGGCCGACTGTTCCAATGATTGTTTTACGGCGTCAGGCTACATGAGGGTAATCCAGGTGGTAGCAACTCCCCTTTAATAGCATA
This sequence comes from Zhengitettix transpicula, assembly GCA_037074705.1. NCBI lineage: Eukaryota > Metazoa > Arthropoda > Insecta > Orthoptera > Tetrigidae > Zhengitettix > Zhengitettix transpicula. The sequence goes on from CM073593.1 coordinate 75,496,261, forward strand.
GGAAGGGATTTCAAAGTGGGGATGCGGAAGGGTAGAGGAAGGTAGCCAAGGGCCCCCTCTTTACGGCAACAGACTACATGAGGGTAATCCACGTTTGGCAACTCCCCTTTAATAACTTTTTTTTAGGGCAACAGGCTACATGAGGGTGATCCACTTTGGGCAACTAGTCTTTAATAGCATAGGAAGGTATTTGAAAGGGGGGATGCGGAAGGGTAGAGGAAGGTAGCCAACGGTTAACTAGGCCCCCCGGGCTATATTTTAAGGATCCTACCCGGAATTCGCCTAAAGAATGCAGGGAAAACCCTATAAAAACCTGCATCAGGTAGGTCGGGCATTGGGTACTTGTCCCACGCCCTTCCGATAGCGGGAGAGGAGTTTTCTGTGGGGACGCAGCATTCCCTTCTCCGTACCTCGACCAGTTTAGGAGGCAGCTGGCCGACTATTCCAATGGGAATAGCGAACAACTCTTACCGTATGCCCAAGGTCTGCGACCCCGGAACATACACCTCTCAAAACAGGCTGAGGTGCCTCGGCTTGTGGGAACCTTAGTTCAAAAACGGAGAGGAAAAGGCATCCCCAAAGGTAGCCCCTTCGTATCTCTCCTAAAAGGTAGCCAAGGGATCTATAGTCACGTTAAATTATTACGACAAAACCGACTACGAGAAACCGGATAACGTCATTAGAGAAATTAAAGAGGGAAATGTAAGCTGTATGAAGTGCAATCTTAACATTGAGATAGAGACGAGAAACAGAACTGCAGGGGAGGAACAGGTCTGTCAATAAGGCTGAATACGTAACTGTACAGTCAGTCAGGAAGGTGATAAGTGAAGACGAGGAGACGCAAAAATAAAAAAGCAACGTAAGCAAAAAAGGACTGACGAACGGACAGGTAAACGGGTTAGAGTGGTGACAGGCGTGGAAAACGAATGGGAAAATCAGGAAAGACAGAGAGAGAAAGAGAGGAACGTAGTAGTTAGAGTGACGTCCAAATTGTTGTGGTCGACTTAGAGCCAATGGACTGTGCGAAATCGATTTGGACACGGAAAACTCGGCTGGAAGGAGCATAAATCCATTGGAAGGAGCTTACGAAGTCAGCGTAGGCGATGCCGTAACAGTAAGGAGGAGAAGGGGGTGGTTCTATTTCCGCAATCCCCGTTACGGAAAGGTCACGCTAATAGTAATAGGCATATATTCGACAGTAGTGATTTGTTTGCTGACGAATTTTCCACGAACTCAACACGTGTTTGTCTGTCAGACTGGTCCTGTATTTTTTTTTCTGATCATGACAGGGATGGGGATGAAGAGGGAGACAAACAAGGAGAGGCTGACGCTTCGAATGGTACTTATTTCGGCTCTTACATTGCGTCTAAGTTTATCTGAGAGACAGTCAGTTACAGTGCGTTGTCGCCACCTTCTTTCGTCCTGGCACATGTCTCTACCAAATCATCGGGTTTTAATCCCCTTTATTCTACGTAGTAAAGCACTTCTTTCTTTGCTCTTGATTGTGTTTATAGGATGTTCCAAGAAGAAGGGAAGGTCTGCCTTGTTAATATTCATTGCAATGCGCCCTGCGGCTGACGAATTGAGAGGCGAGGCGAGGCGATTTATGACCCTTCGATATCTGTAATTAGCAGTAGCGTCGTCGTTTCTCTCATTTATCCTGCCTGTGTTGTTCCAGTCGATCCATTTGCCACTGTCATTGCTACAGTGTCTGGTTCTGCGATCGCTGCACCTAGTTTCTCTTTCGTTGCAGCCCGAAAAGTGGTTCATAAAAATATACAACTTCTGGAATCCACAATCACAAAATTCTGGTTTTGTTTAATTAATAATGAAAAATGTTAGAGATTTTATTTTCTCCTCCCCAGCCTTTGGTGGCTGGAAAGAGTATTATATTTGTATTAATTTCATGACCGCATATTGCGCATATTTTAAATTATAGAACTATGTGAGCGTGACATCTCCCTTATCTGCAGTTGTGATACTTACGAAATGGGCGTTATTACATTCTTCGTCATAGTATTTTCTTTACAAAATATTAATTATAATATCTGAGCTGTGGAGCTGCTGATCCGCGGCCATCGTGTGTACTCACGATGTGTGTCTTACAGATTCTCACTCACACCGGTGTTTCTCATATTCGACGTAAAAAAGAGTCGTGATTATTGTATTATTATTTTGTGAGGGAGAAACGTGTAGTGCGAAGACTTCACTGTAGTAGGGCGACCTCTAGTAATGTGTAAATTACTTCCTTGCTTACGTAACTTTTAATTCTGACTCGCTGTTTTCAAGTTTTACATGACGGTAATCCACTTTGGGCAACTCCCCTTTAATAGCATAGGAAGAGATTAGAAAGGGGGGATGCGGAAGGGTAGAGGAAGGTAGCCAAGGGTGGGAACCTTTAGTTCAAAAACGGAGAGGAAAAGGCATACCCAAAGGTAGCCCCTTCGTATCTCTTCTAAAAGGTTCTGCCTGCGAGAGAAAATCCCTCGCAGGTTACCTGCGAGAGAATCCTCTCCCAGGCTTTCAGCTGCATTTTATTATTATTATATATAAAATGTGAATAAGTGACCTGCGAGGGCTATTCTCTCGCAGGCAATACCTGCGAGGGATTTTCTCTCGCAGGCAGAACCTTTTAGGAGAGATACGAAGGGGCTACCTTTGGGTATGCCTTTTCCTCTCTGTTTTTGAACTAAGGTTCCCACAAGCCAAGGCACCTCGGCCTGTTTTGAGAGGTTTTATGTTCCGGGGTCGCAGACCTTGGGCATACGGTAAGAGTTGTTCGCTATTCCTATTGGAATAATCGGTCAGCTGCCTCCTAAACTGGTCGAGGCACGGAGAAGGGAATGCTGCGTCCCCACAGTAAACACCTCTCCCGCTACCGGAAGGGCGTGGGACAAGTACCCAATGCCCGACCTACCTGATGCAGGTTTTTCTAGGGGTTTCCCTGCATTTATTTAGGCGAATGCCGGGTAAGATCCTTAAACCATAGCCCGGGGGCCCTAGTTAACCCTTGGCTACCTTCCTCTACCCTTCCGCGTCCCCCCTTTCAAATCCCTTCCTATGCTATTAATGCCCAATGTGGATCACCCACATGTAGCCTGTTGCTTTTAAAAAAAAAGTAGTAAACACTTTACTTTGTATAATGAAAAGAGGTGTAAAACCAAAATATTATTTTTACCTTTTTTGTTGATGTTAACCTTTCACTGAGACCACTTCTTGCTCTTAGTATTCACTGTATTTATTATCCGACATGCCAATCCCTTTCTTTCTCTCCATTATTTAATTTGTCTTGTTTATGGGGTTATTATTAGTTTCAAAGCATATTCCCTACCATAAAGCCTCTTTTTCAGTAAAGGACACCGATGTGCTCACACTGCTCTGAGCTACCCACTAAAAACGGGCAGTATATATATACTACCGATCAGTGGCAGCATGTATGCTCGTAAATAAATTTAGGAAGAATTATTTTTTATGAATCTTAAGAACTTAGGTTAGCGGCTCACTCGCTCCCGCTACTGCAGCCAACTGGCTATTTCTGTGTTACTCACGGATCAGCAAGGAATTCTCCCTTGAATAATTAATGTATTCCGATTCACCCCTCTGCATTACCCGTAAATTTCCACTGTGGGACAGTCAGCACTATCAGTTCACTCATGCAGCGCGTGTTCCTAAATATCAACTTTTAAAAAATAAGTACGAAAGAAAATACATGTTAGAAGTGTTTCAACTAGGTGCTAATTTATTACACTTTAAAAAATTAGACAATATTGAACGGGATTGGAAAATAGCTTATTACGGGTCAAGTCATTTGCCGCAGAGTGTTGGTAACACTGTCGTTGTTGTAGTATTACTAATATTTTTTACATAGATTTCATCGTAAAAATTGTTGATTTGGGTGATGCAGCTCATGACTTCAAACACCCACCGATTATGGAGGTGTAGACTCTCCGTCTGGTAGATGAATTATCGATACGTCGCATTTTAATCACTGATATATTCGTGTGGAATCGCGAGGACACTTGTTACAGCAACCACACCGCCTTCAGGGAAAGGACTTTGAGTGGAAAAATCGAAAAACTCTTCTACAAGTGTTCAGCTCATACTATATGGAAGGTTCGCTCATAGTGACGAAGATTAATCGACGTGTTAGTCACTTGAATCACATCCAGGAAGAACAAGGAACAGTGAGGATTGGGGAAAAACTATGAGACGGCGGCTTTAAACAGCAACATGATGGATTCTCTTCCAATTGCGTCCCTTTCTGGTTCAGGCTTAACGTTGCTGCTTGTCATCGTGTCATTGTATTCTTCCTTGTCTCCGTCCTTCTCCTTGAACCTCCCAGGGAGTAGCAGATGCTTTCCCATAGGTCGTTCAAAGAATTCAGAGTGGAAGGGGGAACTGGATAATTTATGAGGAGGAAGCGACGAGAAGGCACGCGCGATCCACTAACCATTACGGATGGTCCATCTGCGAATTTGGCAGAAATTCCTCCCCCGACCACAGAGTGAGACACAGAAGCAGCTGGTCTTCTTTATTGCTGGCAGCTGGAGCGCGACCGACGCCGCGGAAGAACGAATGAAAGCCTTCCATCCTCAATGAATGGACCAACTCGCCTCCATTCATCGTTCCCTTCCTTCTCGCACAGGTTCACGGCGCCAAGCACATAAAAACTATTACAATCACTGCCATCTGCGTTCCGTCGTGATGGTTGGATTTCGGATTATCTTGGGACTAATAACGTGACAACCACCAGGGTTATCACTTTGTTTTTGTTAAACCAACTTTGAGTTACCGTCTGTGAGCTGCGTAAAATTCTGCACGCTCGTTTTGAAGGTGACTTACAGCGGTATAATATGGCGGCTGTGATGTAATGTCACGTATTATCAGAAAGAACCGTTTTGCACCCTCAATTTAACACTCTTCATTGATTCCGCAATCTTTCACTCATCATAACTGCATGACTTTTTTTATATTTTCGGGGAAACCAATCGACGACCCTAGCTTTTTAAAACTATATGATATATTTTTCAATCACTTCCTCGATTGCCATTAAAATGAGTTTTATTCCACGGGACTGGTCGAGCTCTTCTTTCAACAACGTCGTGCGCTTTCGAGCTGTGGGCCTACTAATTGTTCCCTCGCCGCGCCGCTGATGCGTCGCGACGTCACGCACTCACAGTAACTACGTCTTAGCACTCTTTATTTTTAGATCCATTTGCAACGGCCCGCTATGCTTACTCACCTTATCGTTTTTGTATATATTGTAATGCCAATTAATTAAGACATTAATTGTGAAATTAAAAATATAAAATGTTTGAGAAATCCTTTGTAGCGGCGCGAGCCTTTGAAACAACAATAGGAAATCCGGCTCAGTTCCTTTGTAGGAAGGTCCGTCAAAACGGCGTATGCGCGCTAAAATTGCGAGACGAGAGGACAGTTTGCATTAAGATATTGAGGAGTTCAGTTCGCATGGACATTTGGTGGGAGAGAGTTCACGGAAAGACCTCGTCGAGGTATAACAGTTTTTGGAATGAGAATTCAACATGGTTGGCAATTAGCAGGACAAAGTATAAAGTATAACGTCGAAACCTGCAGAGAAAAAGCAGTTTTTGTGTCCATAGCCGGCCAGAAATAGCAAAAGTTTCGGTTTAAGTCCGGAACAATAAAGACTACCCAATCGACGAATCGTAGAATTCACCTAAGGCGAGCGGTCAACCGATAGATGATGAAAGGAGGATCATCCGAATTCCTGACGACATGTAAAATTTTGGCTTAAAAATTTGGTGTAGGATCTGTGAGTTTTAGAAGAAGCAGTGTAAAACCCCACAATAGTGTTTTCGAAAATTAAAGGTATACTGGAATGCTGGGCAGACGTGAGTAACAATTTACAAAACAATTAATTATCTAAACGTAATTGAAAGATAGCCGTCAGATTTCGTTCTCTTTTTGATTAAAATTGTTAATCAGAGTCAATCTTTTCACTTTTAATCTTGTTTTCATTTTAAATGTTCCAGTTTAATTGACGTGTAAACTTCTTTTTCTTTTAATTGTAATTTGTTGTTGATAAGATTATAAATATTATTGATTCGTCCATTATAAACCCAGTGAAGACCCTGAGAAATTCAATATTATAAATTTGTAATAGTTTGTGTTATTGCCACAATAAATCTTTTGTTTGTAAATTTAATTAATTTTTCATTTAAAAAGCCTATCTTTAGTGATTATTACAAAATGGCTACCACCACGTGGGGCAAATTAAATTAAAGCCCATCATTATTAGAATATTACAATATTTATACGGGTATGTTTTAAAATCCATCACTTTTTCACTGTACATGTTTTCATTCGCTTTCACGGTTGCACCTTACAGGGATTTATTTTTGTAGTACTTGGTTCAAACATTGCCGTACTTATACGCGATCTCAAGCTTCACTTATTTTACCCACGTGGGGGGGCGAACCGCTAAATGTTCTACTCCGAACTGGTGTTCAGGCTGCGATGTTTTGCATTTCATTTATACTCTCGGTGTATTTATATAACAGATCTAAAACACCAGGGAAAATGTTGTTCCAAGTTACTGAATACGTATTTATTTTGCACCAGCTTCCACGTTTTTCATTATTATTGCTTTTTTTCCCTCAAGAGCAAGTCTTGCTAATTCCTCACGTGGCGGCAAATCGATAATATTTCACCACAAATATGGTGCCCAAATTATATTATTAAGTGTGATCTCACGCTTTGAACAATCTTTCCAATTTTGCTGTATTTAAGCTCCAATAAATAAAGCTTATCTGGATTATTGCTTCCTATATTGCCTTTTGTTTATGATTCACACAAAATCGAAACAAATTTATAGTGCTTTAAGATATTGTAATGCCAATTAATTAAGACATTAATTGTGAAAATCTAAATTGTTCGAGAAACCTATTCTTGACGGCGGTACAGAACACAACAACAATAGACAAGAAGAGCATTGTTTCTTTGTCGGAAAAAGTAATGGACGCTCAAAATTGCGAGACGGGAGTGTTAGTTATCAGGAAAGCTTGGTCAGATGCAGGTCGCAGGAAGAATTTTGAGAAGTTTGAGTTGGCAGTCAGACACTGGTCGTGGTGAAATAGTCAAGACAATTTCAAATATTTAAAGAAATATCGAGAATTACCAATCAACAGAGTTGATTGGTCGATGAACATTTTGCTCAAGACGAAATATTCACTCGAGCAGAACTACGAAACCTGCTAAGCACAAACAATCTCGTGAACATAGCCGGGCAGAATTAGCAGAAGTCAACCGAGAGAGAGAGACGAAAGGAGGTTCATCCTGGTTCCTGAGTTTTGATCTAAAAAATATTAATACAGAATCTGTGCGTTTTAAAAGAAGTACAAAAACCCGTCATAGTGCTTCGACAATTAAAGGTATCCTGGAATGCTGGGCAGCCGTGAGTAACAATATAAAAAACAACTAAATTATGTAAACCTGATTAAAAGATAGCCGTCAGGTTTCGTTTTCTTCTTTTGATTAAAATTTGTTAATTAGAATCCATCTTTTTAGCTGAACTTCGCTGACAAGTAAATTTCGTCCTAGTTAATTGACGAGTAAATCTTTTCTCTTTTAAATTGGAATTTGTGTTTAAGTTGAGAAATAAAATGATTCGCCATTATCAAACCCAGTAGAGACCCTGAGATATATTTTTAAATAGTGTAATTGTTTTAAAGTTTTAAAAATAAATCTATTGTTTGTTAAATTTTATAATCTTTTATTCATTTAAAAGAACATTTTGGACGTGCATAATGGCTACCACAACGTGGGGCAAAATTAAAGGCATCTTTATTAATTATAACAATATCTTTCTTTGAAGTCTTCATCAAACACTAATTTCACATCCGGATAAAAGCGGCGACATGTAATCAGTTTTGGCAGAGGTTCCTCAAGAGCCATGACCAGGTTTGAAGAGCCTCATGCGTGTAACGAGACTTGCTCGAGGGCCAGTGTAGACTCGCGCGCTGAGCTACCTCGTTTCGCCTTCTACACCTTGGGGGAGGATCGCCTCCGCCTAATAGATTACATTACGGTTAGTCTGTAATCGATTCCGTTTGGTCATGGAAACCACGGTGGTTTTCTTTTTGGGCTTGTTCCGCTTATAGAGATGGCGTGCTCGCTAATCTTTCTGGCACATCGACGAATATTAAGGAGCTGCCTGCCTGCCTGCCTTCTGGGTCCTTTTTTTTCTTCTTTCCCTCTCTCTCTTTATCTCACTTCGTTTTATTTCCTTGCCGTTTTTATTTCGGCGCTCACGCAGCCAATTGATTCTGAGCTTTCCTGAGACTTACTCGCCTCGGTCAACTCAAGATTTAACACGCAGAGTCGAGATGAAATTTGCTTCTCTTTGAGCGTGCCAGTCCAGAATCTGGACCCCTGTAACCTCGTTAATTATCCCGAGAAAAGATCTTCCCGTTATCTGTTGGAATAATAAACAAACTATGCGGAAAAATTTGTAACTCTCCGTTGGTTCTTTAGCGAAACATCTTTATCAGAATACTAGTTGCTCAGTCTTAACACATTTACAATCAAATATGTGAAATTATAATGATGTACACATATAACCAAATTTTTTCAAGAATCCCACTTGAAATAATTCGTCAGTTTCAGTCCATTAAAAATCAATTAAATTATAATGATTAACAAATATTAGGTTTGGAATTTACCATCATTCTATTTATCCTCCAGTACATACAAAATTGGGCAAAATCATGGTACGTGCTATATTTATGCCGTGTCAGGCATTTAAAAGGAAATTAGTTCCACAGATCGTATAATCTTTCGTATTGTTTTTATACCATCATTCGATGGATAAAATTATGCTTATAATTCAATCAAAATATTTCAGCTTTATTTCGTTACGAAAAAAAGGAACTATTAGCTTTTTTGTACAGAATCGTCGCGTAGTAACGTTTCTCTCTCGCGTGTGCTGTGACGTCATGATCTCTTGACGCGCAGTATTTCAACACAAAATGATCTTAATTATAATTCCCCTCTGACCCCCCACAGTACCATTTCTCGTCGTTTGAAGAATACGTGTACCAATTTTTGTTTTAATCTGTCGACGCGTTTAAAAATGTATAGAGATTAACGTAAATACATACATACAAATATACATCCTTTTTAGCCGATACACAAACAACCGCTTCAGTTTCTCGCAATGAACGTATAATGCAGGTCTCTGTCTAATCGGAGTTTCTTTCCCTTCCTTCTTTACGCGGATAGAAACTGCACAATGTATTCAGCACTGCATAGTTGCATGTTTTGATGTTTCTTCACGGGAGAAGGTTTTCACGGATAGCATGTAGAAGTTAGGAGAACTTTTAATGTCCCTTGGAAGCGGCAAGTTTCTACTCTTCAAGGCAGAATGATTGCAACTCTACTTAACTGCCTGCTTATTACAAGAAGGCGCCTGAAGACAACAACAAAAATAGTGGAAGAGTCTGCAAATTTGGGGTAGAGTCTCAGCATCAAATCAGAAGTCGGTGCTTTATTACCGTGTCCGTGGCTGTGGTGGCACGACTGGGCATACCGGCCATGCCTGTGAGATTCTCCACGGTGCCGCCGTTGTTGTCTCCGAGTCGTGACAGTGTCACAGCGGATCTTCTCCACGCAGGGGGTGACGCCTGGTCTGCGGTCTCGGGGGCGGGGAAGCAAGTTCGCTAACCCGTCCGTGATGTTATCACCTCGCGTCATCGTGACTACACCGCAAGGGAGACCTTCCTGTCATGACGCCAAGTCCAAGGCGATCGCAGAAACATCTCTCAACGTCATCGCCAACGTCACAATACAATTATTCAGTCGAATATGTTCATATACGGGTGAAATTTAACTAAGAAAGCAAGCTGTCTGCGAGGGATATTCTCTCGCAGGCAGAACCTTGTAGGAGAGATACGAAGGGGCTACCTTTGGGGAATTCTTTTCCTCTCCGTTTTTGAACTAAGGTTCCCACAAGCCGAGGCACCTCGGCCTGTTTTGAGAGGTGTATGTTCCGGGGTCACAGACCTTGGGCATACGGTAAGAGTTGTTGGCTATTCCCATTGGAATAGTCGACCAGCTGCCTCCTAAACTGGTCGGGGCACGGAGAAGGGACTGCTGCGTCCCCACAGCAAACTCCTCTCCCGCTATCGGAAGGGCGTGGGACCTACCTGATGCAGGTTTTTCTAGGGTTTTCCCTGCATTTCTTTAGGCGAATGCCGGGTAGGATCCTTAAAATATAGCCCGGGGGCCCTAGTTAATCCTTGGCTACCTTCTTCTACCTTTCCACATCCCCCCTTTCAAATCCCTTCCTATGCTATTAAAGGGGAGTTTCCCATCGTGGATTACCATCACGTAGCCTGTTGCCCTAAAAAAAATAGATTATTCCAGATGATTCAGTTTTCAGCTCTTGATCTCAACTATTTTCCCCTGATGACGAACAGAATTTTACAATGAGAGAAATAGTTACAGAATAAAATTTATTGTTTGCTCTCGATTATTGTTCACTTGTTCTACTACACGTAGTCCAGTGAGAATATTTAGCCTTTCTTCCAGATTTACTTTGCTTTAAGGATTCAGAATGTTGCCCTCACATTACTTTCAAAACTGAAGCGTTAATTGAACCATAAATTATTCAATGCTAAAATATTTGCACCCCGCTTAAGAAGAGGGAAGGGAAAAAAACTGTATCGCAAGATGGCGTGCAGTGTCAATCATTTCAACTCGCGTGTGAACCTAAGGTGAAGTTCCATTGAATGTAAAGAAACACAGAGAAGGAAGGCGCGAGAGCCAAGTCCTCCGTCATCACCTAACTCAGTGCTGTGATCGTGAGATTCACGTCACAGCGAAGACCACGATCTCTTTGGAGGATACTTCATACTGGTAATTGTGCTGGTGACGTCATCCGACACACGTGACGTCACGCGGGTGGAGATAGCTGGTCGCACTGCGGAGGACAATCAAGGAACAACTCACTTCTCACGGACTAAACCGGCTGCGTAAAGAGAGCGAAGGGAAAACAATAATCTAAGACTAAGAAACGAAAATGTAGTTGCAGGAAAATGAGAAGAAACTGATTGAAAAGTCGAGATCGTCGAAGAATGAACTAAAACAGGACAGAGGAAAATATCGACTTAAAAAAATGTAACTGTTCCAAGACAGTAACGAACCGTTATTCTGAGGGAATTTAATAACTTAAAGGGAAGGACAAAATGAAAATATAAACATAAAATGTAGTCATGTAATAATAATCTGTGGGAAAAAACACCGGTACATTAATGATGAAGTGGGGAAAAACAAAAGTAAAATGGTGATGACTATGCAAAAAAATGTGCGAAAATGAAACAGTGGGCGGGGAAGGAAAGAACGGCTAAAAGGAAAGGATTCGTGAAATAATAAAATGATGCAGTGAAACATTGAAAGAAAAGAACTGGTGAAATAATACTCGTGCAATGAATGAGGAAAATTATTGTCCATCTCTCCATTATTTATTATTTTCTTCTATAACAATTGTTTTCCTGCCTTTGAATTAAATTTTTTAGACCTTGGAGATGGTTTTATAATTGTCAAGAAGACAACTTCAACCAGGATTTAATGTAAGTATGAAACGTGATCTGCTTTGTTCCGAGGACTTGAGGATATCCGCAGTTGATCTCTAGGGGAACTCCAAACTGCGATAACACTTTCAGGTCTTCCAGGTCAACAATTACAAGGATCAAGATGGCGCCGGCAGCAGCAATTGTCCTCAACACGGACCACTTGCTCTCTCTCTCTCTCTCTCTCTCTCAGCTTGGAGAGAAATACGGATTTGTCTGATTCGCCTCACTACTCTTGATCTGGTAGAGCATTTTAATTATCCAGCCCGCATTAACAAACGTATACACAGAGCCAGGACCATGCAGGTTCCACAAGGTTATAAGGAAGAGGAAGGATAAACAGCATCATTCACTGCAAATGCTTTTTCTTGTCGTCTGCGTCTGTTGAGTGAGAGAAGGAGTGAGAAAGATAAAGTACTACTTTTTCTCATTGAGAAAATAGGCCGAGTCCCTAGACATTACATACACGTTCTCAACCTCAAGTTTGTTTTTAACACGTCTCTGAAAAGACGAAGGAAAAAAGGAATACATACCTCTAAAGAAAAAATGAATGTAGAAATGAAATATAATAAGGAAAAATAAAGTGTAGAAACATGGGATCCAATCAACGGAAATCAAAGAGACAAAACGAATTTATGAAAGGGAATATTTAATGCAAAGAAGCCAAAAAAATTAAGAGAAAAGTATTCAAGCGTGGTAATTTAATGAAGATGAGACGAGAAAGGCATAATTCAGGAAAGGAGGAATGATAGTAAGAATTACAAAAAACAAAATGACGTCATACAGAAAGAAAATATAAGAACAAAGTGAGCAAGGAACGAAAGAAGATATGAAATTAAAGAAAGGAGAAAATAAAAAAAAGAAAGTGGAAAAAGAAAGCATAAATCGAGAAAAACATGGCAAGAAGATACACAATTGAAGGAAGTTAAGGTAAAATATTCGGAGGAGCAGACGAAATAGATATTTTAGATTTATTGGTTCCATTCGTCCTCCATACAGGAAATAAGACAAATCAAAAATTTGTAACATAAGTACGAAAATAGATAAATAAGACACTAGATCAGTAACAAAGGTAAATAGTAAAATACATAAATAGGATCGACGTATTGATTATTAAGCTTGTATACATATTTGAAAAGAGATGTATGAAAGGTACTATAAAAGAAACAAAAATTAATTGAAAAGTTAATTAAAAATGTTGTTATTTTTAATATAAACATAACAGTATAGAAGTAAGTTATCGACTGAAGCAAACGTAAGGAAAGATGCACCAAGAAGGTTGCCGGAAACAAATATATAACGTTTTGAAATTATTTTTTTTTAGGGCAACAGGCTACATGAGGGTAATCCACGTTGGGCAACTCCCCTTTAATAGCATAGGAAGGGATTTGAAAGGGGGGATGCGGAAGGGTAGAGGAAGGTAGCCAAGGGTTACGAGGGCCCCTGAGCTATATTTTAAGGATCCTACCCGTCATTCGCCTAAAGAAACGCAGGGAAAACCTTAGAAAAACCTGCATCGGGTAGGTCGGGCATTGGGTACTTGTCCCACGCCCTTCCGATAGCATCGTAGATATTTAACTTATGAGCGAATTATTTCCCATTTGGAGTAAGAGACTAAGAAGAAATTATTTAGCATAATTTTGCAACGCATTCACTTGAGTAAAAAATTTAAAGATGGTGCGTCTTAACCAGTCGACGACGCCTACTTCTGTTCTCCCCGACGTCTACCTTTATGTCTGTTATTCTAGTCTTCTCTCTTCGATCGTACTTCCGTCTGTTTCCGCTTTCTTCCCCTGTGATTACGACACGCGTACACCTCCTCTTTTTTTTCTTTGATGCCAGACAGGTTGATGTTGTGATTTGAGAGTGAGTTGAACCTTGTCAGAGGGTTGCTGAGGTTACTAATTAATTAATTAGCAGGTGTCTGTCTGTGTGATGTCGCGTTAGAGCTTCCCTCAGGTCTTCAACCCTGTGCTAATTAATTAGCGCGCCTCAACCTGCCTCAAGCCACAGACTCTTGGATCGACCTTCTGTTTTCTCGTCACCTTTTCCACTGCACTCGCGGTATACGAACGAAACAGCCAGTGAACTGACACGTTCTCCTAAGGTTATGTGAGAGGGGAATGAATGCTTCAATGGTGTCGGGACCATACTGAAGGCGTATTCAATTTTTTGGACGAAGCAATATTAAGTTACCAATTTATAGTATCGTGAAGATGCAAAAAGTTGGCAGCGTAACGAAGTTCATCTTAGTGGCCTACAATTTCCTGACGAATGCAGATAAAGATGGCCGTACGACCAGTGCTCAGGTTTAAGGTTTCTTAATCTGAAGAAGAAATAACTCAAAAAATTCCCGGTATCGTGATAGAAGTTTCCACGTAATATTTGTTGACTTCATTTGAATGACCCCAATAAAACTGCCTTTCAGTCGAATATGCATTCAGCCAATTTTCCCCCAAACGTATGTTTTCTTCTTTCCATACATAGAAAAAGGACTTCTGGATGGAATAAATTTTCGTCTCTTAATTAAACGACGAGGTTATACACGAACAGAAAACAACTTTGCTGATGGCGCGCACTGACCCGGATACGGAGCGCCGCGTAGAGACGAGTGAGTGGAGCGAGTGGATGTGGATGTGGATGGGTGTCGCTGGGCAACGCCCCCGCAAAAGGCCTTTTGTTCTGCAACAACGTTACGGCCTTCGGGATAGGAAACATCAGCTCCGTAACGTTTCGTCACACCGAGCGCGATGCGTTCTCAGTCCCAAAGTAGATAGATGGCTTTCCTCTGAGGTCAACGAATGCTCCATTGGGTGACCTTCCTTCCCCCTCGTGGAGCCTGTGAACGTACGAGGTGCGTTGTCTGGACGCAATTAGGAGCTCGCATCAGGCACGCCATCTGCTTCCACGCTCACGACCAACACGTGTGTGTGTGTGATCGTGCACGCGTGACAAAGCCGCGGAGAAAAAAAGTAAAGCGAGAACAATGGCGTAGGTGGAGTTAATGGTGGGATGACGTTCTTCCTCGAAGGCTTCGTCGGCTCAAAGAACGTTCCTTTCTGCGACCAAGTCCCAGATCATCAACGTTCCTCCTCCTGGATCTTATGATTGATTTGTCCTTATCGTTTCATTCTTCAAGGAGAACTACGAACTGATACCACTGCTTTCTTCCTCATGCATCTTCAGTTGGATGTGGTCTGATTGTTCGTGGCCATGTCCCTAAGTGCAACTTTCCTGGCGGAAATTAAAACTGTCATCTACAGTCTACTCCGTCTTGAACGGATGATGAATTTAATATCATCTTTCGCAATAGAGTCTCCAGTGATCAACTGATTTCCTCATTCTGGAGCTAATATGACCTGTTCGTTTGCGGTCTGTAATCACGAGAAAAATTGGAACTAGGTTACTCTTTCTAGAACTGACGTTAGGTTCTTCGTGTCATCGGCTCCCATCACAGTATAACTCGGAACTTCTCTTCGTTGAGATAGAGATGGATTTCACCTAATCCTGCTTGACCCAGTATGCAAGGTCGATAATCGTTTCTCTCCTACTAGGGTTGATGATGGATTTCACCTTATTCTTCGTGGCACAGTTTCTAGTACTCCGTTAATGAATATCTACAAACTGACAAATTCTTTACGTTTGAGTGTTCAAAACTCTGATCACACGAGTTTGATCAGTTGACTGACCTCACTAATCCTTCCCGTTTAATTTTCAAAATCTCCCATCATGACGCAACTACATTCGTATTTTTGGAACGCTGATGGTGGATTTCAACTAATCTGTCCTCTCACAATTGTGAAACGTTAAATTTTATATACTGTAATTTTCAACTGGTGGCGTAAATTTATTTGCCCCACGTTGGGCGCCAAAATGTAATAATTGATTGGTAGGTCGTTTATTTATTTAAAATAATACTCAAAAATTAACAAACATAATATTTATTTATTTTGTGGCAATAAAGATAATTACAATAAAATTTGAGATCTTTCTCTCTCTCACGGCCTCTACTGTGTTTGATAATGGACACAACAAATTGATTTAAAATCTTAATAACAAACAGTTTCACAATTTACCTAAACAGTATGTCGATAGAAATAAATTAAAAGTAAAGAAATTAACTCTGATTGACAATTAAAAGGGAACGAAATCTGACTCTATCCTTTAATTACGTTTACAATTAATCATTAGTTTTGGTTTTGTTACTTACATTTGTCCAGCTGGTACCAGCATTCTTTTTTGTTACGGGAGTACACTATTGAAAAATTATACACTGATTCTAAAAGTCGACTCACAGATTTTACACTATTGAAGTCAAAATTGATAGGCTCCCAGGAACTCGGATGATCCTCCGTTTTGTCAGCTATGTGATGTCTGCTTGCCTTATACAAATCCTATGATTCGTAGGTTTGTTAGTCTTTTACCGCTTTGAACTTAAACTTCCTGTCCTGGCTGGCTACAGACGTAAAACTGAACTCCTTTCCTGGCTGCTGATAGACGTAAAACTGCCAACTTACCGATATTTAAGCGGTAATTCTTCCGTGAATGTTTTTACTTCGTCTTAAATTCACAACATTGTTTAATAATACTTATACGATGGCTAGTCTCTGCTCTAGTATTATTCGTTCCGTCCTCTGAAAT
Source organism: Zhengitettix transpicula (assembly GCA_037074705.1). NCBI lineage: Eukaryota > Metazoa > Arthropoda > Insecta > Orthoptera > Tetrigidae > Zhengitettix > Zhengitettix transpicula. The sequence goes on from CM073593.1 coordinate 75,512,511, forward strand.
GTCCCGCCACCAACTAACTCCTAGTTCTCTCGAGTTTTAGCGCGCATACGCCATTTTTGACTTTTCGACAAAGCGGCTGAGCTCGCTTTTCCAATGTCGCTTTGTTCGATCAGACCGCTATAATGGATTTGTCAAACAATTCAAAATTTATGTCCAAACAATTAATGGCCTAATTAATTGGCATTACAATACAAATAATTAAATTTAATAATACGTAATTTATTAATGTTACAATTTAATGTTACCAAAAATATTTTTTTTAGGGTAACAGGCTACATGAGGGTAATCCACTTTGGGCAACTCCCCTTTAATGGCATAGGAAGGGATTTGAAAGGGGGGATGCGGAAGGGTAGAGGAAGGTAGCCAAGGGTTAACTAGGGCCCCCGGGCTATATTTTAAGGATCCTACCTGGCATTCGCCTAAAGAAATGCAGGGAAAACCTTATAAAAACCTGCATCGGCTAGGTCGGGCATTGGGTACTTGTCCCACGCCCTTCCGATAGCGGGAGAGCATTTTAAATATATATATATATATATATATATATATATATATATATATATATATTCTAGGTGCGAGTGAAAAGCCGTAGTAGTATAATAAGTACCAGAGTGTTCAATAATTTCGTGTTTTCTGAACAAAACTACCATGATTTAACAACTGAATTCTTAAAAAACGCATTAAGAGAGACATCCTTATGTAAACTCAGACTCATTGCCCGATGTCATCAGGAAATCGAACGGAGGCGTCCTTTCTTCAATCCTCCTATTTGCCAAGCTTGATCTCTCTTCACGTGGTCGGAACAATTAGTTTCCTCGCTTTGTTTAAGAAAGCAAATCATGTTACTTTGGAGGGCACTTTGTATCAAATCCCAAAACTGTAAATTACAACTTAGGTACACGATCGTGTTAAAGTCTCCGATCGTCTGGAACTCAGAAATTATAACTGAAAGAAAATATATATTTTAAAATAGTAGCAGAAGAAATGGAATATAAAGGAAGAAAGGCGGAAGGCTTTGAATACTACAAAGGTAACTAAATGGAGATATCGAGAGAAAAAAAAACAATCAGCGGGAAGAAATTGAGGATGCCGTTTACGAGTCAGAAGATTTGATCAGAGTGGACACGCATCAGCCATTCAAGCCATAGTTGTATTAGAGTAATTATCTCCCAGGTGGACACACTCTCTCTCGGTATAATGAAAGTTTTCCTTTCTCCGTCACGTGATTTCTTCTCTCGGGTTTTTCTTGGCCCTGTCATAAAATAAATAACTTTTCCCACCCTCGAGCCACCCTCACCCCTTTTCCTTGAATTACCCCCCGAAGAAGCGCGTGCGTGGCGTGACATCCGGCACTAAAAGGAAAGTTCACTGACCTTACCGTCTATAAAAGTTATTGTTCTCCCATCTCTCTCTCTCTCTCTCTCTCTCTCTCTCTCTCTGTCTGTCTCTCGTTCACCGCCCTTCTTCCTTCATCGTTTCCACAACCTCTAACCTTCCGCGAGTCTCCGCTAATGACAACGATATCGCGTACGTCGGCATTTCTCCGTTTGAAGCTACACTTGTTCAAGATGGACGGGAAATTCGCTGCCTCCAATATCAAGATGGAATTCCCTAGGAAAGCTTAGCGCAGTTATGCTCGTCCCTTTCTTAACCAGATTTATTGGCACTGTAACGCTTTGGGAATGACGATTTATCGGAGACACTGAGAAAGGAATCCGACTGCAGACGATGGTTTTGCTATTCCAATTAACAATAATAAGAAACGTCGGTATTCATGGGAAAAGAAGCAACCAGTTATATAAACAAATGGGCCACTAAATAATACTAACAGAGTAAAGATCTTCGTTGACTGTTCAGTCCGTAGCGCGTCTCGTGACGAACTGTGTGAAATCACTGATAACAATTCAAAATGGCTGCTGTCAATGTAGCCCCCTCACATTGTGGAGATTCGTTCAGCGTTAAAATGAACGTTATTCACTATCTCGGAGCTCGGGACAACACTTGGCAGGAAAAAATTTACGTTACTCTTCATTCGACATTAAAAAGTAGCTTTTCGTTTGACGCCAACACATGTAGAGCAGTTGATTAAGGACCCCAAATTCGCCGTAGTCTTGCGCCACTAACAGGCTCCATATTCAGATCCCCACGATAGAACATGTTTATTGACGCATATCGTGATACCATCAGACTTGTTTCGCTACGCTAATGGATGCAGTTGCTAAAACCATGGCCGACACGGTCGTAACGCGACGCCAAGTTACTCTTCTAATTGTTGGTTACATCTAGGAGAATTATCATGACTTCGTCAGCTTCTCCCGTTGTCTGGAGTACACGCAGTAAGTGCATTGCTCTCAGGTTAGGTTAAGATTCAACATCTCAAACTACGTCTCTGTGTGTGTGTGTGTGAGACAGTCCTTCCTTGAGCAGTAATAAGTATCAGCGTTAATATATGTGAGATTAAATTGCTTACTTCCCCACTAAATTATTAGGAAGGCCTTTCTGATGTTGTAGTATAATTATTACAAGATAATATAAACTTTACGCTTGACTGGTTTGGCATAGTACTAAAGTAGTATAGTACGAAAGTTCAACAAAATGTGACGCAGTCCATGGTGTCAGAAATAAGATCGCAAATTGCTTTATCTTAGGTCTCTATACTAGTAATAATGCCGATGTTATTCAAAATGACGTAGTTGATAACAAAATCAACGAACTGAATTCCCAAGATTTTTAAAGATATCAATATCAGGCAGATTATAATTGGAGCATGAATATCACATTGATAATAGGTCGAATATTTGACGTAATATTACGTATTTCCTGACGTCATGAGCGAACTCTTCTTCTTTATTTAGCCCCTACATTTCTTTTTCTAATATATCACATTATCAAATATATATATATATATATATATATATATATATATATAGTAATAACCAGTAAAGAAGAACATGTTTTCTGTTCATATTTTTATCAGAGTTGTTTACAAACTGAGACTGGGGATCCTTGAGTGGTTGGTACATATTAAAAATAATGATAAAATGATGGATAAGTGGACTTTTAGAGAAGGGAAGAACAAATAATTGGGGCATTTTTGCAGCTCTTAGGGGAAATTGTGTGACCGACGGAACCCTGAAAGTCATCGTAACAGATGGACGAGGCAATTATACTAAAAGGAGATGCTTATTGTAATTGATTAAGTGGCTCTCGGAGCGAGAGAAAGCTAACAGACGGTGTTTCTTTTGGCGAATATGTAATTTCAAAACAACTGTGAAAACGAGGGAATATCCGGGAGCCGGGATATAAATAAGAGGGCAGTTGGACAGTTATGGAGATTCATTATCATTTCGTGTTGGAGAGGAGACGGACGTGTCAGCTGGGAGAGATCGCTGGGGCAGGTCCGCAGGGCGGACGCAGAGCGTACGCATGGCGGACGCAGGGCCGAGAGTAATCAGCTGGACATCAGTCGTCAACAGTTGGGAGTTTCATCGTGGAGGTCTGTCTGAAAGCAGCGTTGTTTGAATTCGTCGAGAGGGTGACGTCGTCAAGAGTGTGAGTAAAGCCTGGGGACTTTTAAGCCTCTATAAAGTGAGTGTGTGGACCAAAGAGCGTATAAGTTTAATTTTCTGAATTAATAATTGTAAATTGCTAATAAAATGTAAAAGGTGTCAGATTTAGTTAATTTCGTTACTTTCGTTTCATTAGTTTCAATCATTTAAATCATTTCGTTTTCCATTTATTGTAACTGTATTTGTTTAACTGTAACATTTTGTACCGTTTCCTTATCAACCCAGTAAAGACTTTGAGAGTACCGAGTCCAATTATTTAAAATGTATTCTAGGTAAATAAAATTATTTGATTTATGAAATTTCATCAGATTTGTGTAATTGAAAATTGTGTTTTAATAAATGAAAAATTGTTTGTTTAAATTGATAATAGTTATAGTTTTATTTGTGGTATTACATAAAATGGCTACCACAACGTGGGGCAAATTTCATTAACCAAATATTTATTAGTGTTTATTACAATATATATATGTAGTGCATGCCACGTGATCATTAATGTTGACTGTGCCGTCACGGTTCATCTGCTAATAAATGGTATATCGACGTAAAAATTAAATTATCTGACCATTTTCGATAAGGCACCATTGATGAGTTCCAGAGTAGAATGTGGAGAAAAAGCAAAGTGATTATCGACATACTGTATGCTGGGGGGAGGTTATTGCTAATAAGGGATAGATTTGCCGATGCAGTGAGGATTTGTGCAGCGGCGTAGATCTGAAGAACAGTTTAATCACTGTCTGGAGAAGCAGATAGAAGCCAAGTGCGGACCCTGAGGAACGCGCTCTTTCTCTTCATTCCTGATCGCCGTCGTCGCACATGTAGAGGTATATATCATCAACAATCATAGACATTCTCAAAGGAAAACTAACTCACTCACACTACGTCATTATGCTAGTTACAGTGGCAATCCTTCAACTGCGCTTAGTGGATGCTCAGCGGTTACAGTCGATTCTGCAAAATGATTTATCCATTTTTCACGCAGCACCAACGCCCAGAAGCCGAGGCAATTTGGACTGTTTTGAGAGGTGAATATTCCGGGGTCGTAGATCTTGGGTTTACGGTGAGGTGCCCTCTGTTCGCATTGAAACATTCGGCCAGCTGCCTCTTGGTCAAGACACGGACAAGGGAATGCTGCGTCCCCACACAAAAAACCCCTCTCCCGCTATCGGAAGGGCGTGGAACAAGTACCAAATGCAAAACGTACCTGATACAGGTATTCTAGGATTTGTACGACATCCCTTTAAGGCGAATGCCGAGTAGGATCCTTAAACTATAGCCCGGGGGCCCTAGTAACCCTTGGCTACCTTCCTCTACCCTTCCGCATCCCCCCTTTCCTTTATATATTAAAAGGGGAGTTGCCTCTAAAATATATTTTTATTTTAGTTGTTTACTTGAAGACTATTCATTCTCTACACCGAGAAAGACTACATCCTTTATCAGCCTTCTTTCCTACTAGCCCCCATCTCCGTCAGGCCGATAACTTTCCAAATGATTCTCGTACAAGGACTTCTAAATTCTGTTTCTTGCTCTTTACCTCTTTCCGCATTCTTTTCAAATCTCGATTCTCCACCTCTAAGCGTAATATAAAATCCACCCTTGTTTAAGTGACGTGCAGTATTTGCTTCGTACCTGGACACCGTGTGAGTTGTGTTACCACACGTTAAGCTTCGTGCTTCTTTCGCAACTCTGGTATTCCCCTCGTCCATTCATTCCCACTTCGCTACAGAAACACCAGTAACTATATCTTTTAAAATATGTTTTTAAACCAGTGGCCTTCTTACGGTTTTATAACATTTTTTCAACTGTCAACATCGAACGGTCACATTATCCGAATGCACGCACAATTCTAATTCTCCATTTTTCTATCGTGAATTAAATCTCAGGTCGACTCCTTAGAAATTGCCTTCATAAGTGTAAGCTTCAGAACACAAACTTTCCGTTTAGTTTTTCTTTTCTCGAGACGTGTTCATGCAACCACAACCTTATTCCCCCCCCCCCCCAATCACAGATCCAATATTCGGGTATGACTAATTTTGTTGCTTATAAAATTAAATTTTTCTAATCGAAATCGAATTCACGTTCAATTAACGTCGATTAACTTAAGTCAATAATTCATGCAATTGGTGTCAGCATTGAAGAATTAAATAGTGGCTAGTAAAGTTCCTATATATGTTCGTCAAAGAAAGATTCTAGTGTTCCAAACCATTTAACAATAGAGTTTGGGGCGGCAACTGAAGATACTATATACTGTTATTTAATTCAATATATTGTAATGAGGATTTCGTTAGAAGCGCCCTATTTGGGATAGAAACTGATGTCTGTCCAGCTGGCGGACTCTGACGGTGGTCTCGGACCATTTCCAATTAAAAGAAGACCCTCGTTTTGACAAAGGTGACAAAGATGACTGACAGCTCCATGGGACGCTCCCGAAGCTTTAAATATATTGAGCTGAAGGGCGTAGAAAATTAAAAACATATTCCGGAGGAGTCTTGGTGACTTCGAGAAAGCAAAATCAGCAGTTAGTAGCCAGCCACGAGCTTGAGCGGTCGGTGACCAGGCTCAACTCTGAAATCTGACAAACCCTGGAAGTTTGCGGGTCTCACACGATCCAACCCTGACACGCAGATGAGCCTGGATTATCGGACGTTTCCACTGCCATATATATTCTGCACCAGTTATAACATTATAACGGCACGGTATCGTTTAAATGGTTTGAATACATTATCGTAATTCCAGGCTCCTCTTTTGTCACTTTTAATTGATAAATTCAAATTCATAATATCATTCATTTTCCCATGTTGAGGTTCACCCTACGGAATCAGAGAGAGTCCAGATATCATTCCTTTCAATTAGACTCAATTTTCTTGTATACAATCGTTTTTTTGTGACACAGTATTTTAGTAAACAATTATAATAAGAAAAGTAATCTTTTTATTTAAGTAACCCCCCCCCCAAACAGCATTTCCAACCTTATAATATGTATACGATTAATTTCATCTTAAAATATTTGGAATAACGTTTTTGTAATATTTAGAAATAAAGTTTTCGAGGTCGTTTATTACTTCAAGTGAAAGACATATCGACACGGTTTGTACTAGTTGGAGCTAGGCGCGTGACGTCGCAGAGATAAAGACGCTCTCATCTGAAATAATATCAACTTTGACTGGTGGAGACGAAAGTGACGTCAAACGTTCTCTTGTATATAATATCTCATTTTGACATTGCGCTGGAGGAAAGCAATATAATTCACGCTGTCTTTTCAGTTTTAAGCTATAAAAGGGTACCCAAAATCGACTCCCAGTGGTCCACTATCACTTACTCTCCTTCTGTTCACCTTCTTCGTCAATTGTGAAGGCAACATTTTCCAAAGTTCTCCGGGAAGTGACGTAGCTGAGTGTCGATGACGTTGAACAGGTATCCCTTCCTCGTGATGTACGACTGTTGAGTGTTACGGAGACTATGTTGATGCATTCGTGATGAAAGATTGAAGAAAACCGTTGTTCCCTCCTTCGCGCGCGGCACAGGTTGTTGGATATTGAATTATTGCGCGGGGAGAGAGAGAGAGAGAAAGAAAGTGAGCGGGGGAGGGAGGGGCGGCGTACCGGATGACTAGTGGGATTGGAACTCGGACCCCCCACCTCAGATCAGCGATGCGTGAAATGGCGCATCGTGCAGCGGGGGTCACCTTGTAAAATATCCCCCACCACAGCCTCTCTCTCTCTCTGTGTCTTTGTAGTTGCACGCACTGGGCGTGTTCTTCAGCATCTCTCTCTTCCACACACACGCAGCCAGTGGGATACAATTTCAAGACACCTCTTCGGGAGGGCTTGTACTTCCATCCACTGTCTCCAAGAATAAATATTACCATCCATCAGGCTCTTGAGACATCATTCTCTTAAATCAAACCAACGCTTTCAAGGTCTGGCCTCTGTCGCTTGAATTAACCCATTTGCATGACAGTTCCTCCGAGAGCAGAACGTTCCGTGACTGGTTCTTGAACGACAACTGAGAGCAGGAGCGGATTCCGCGGGCGAGAACAGGCAATTATCTGGAGCGGAATACTCCGCCGTTGTTTTCACATCAAGATACCACGAGAACGGAATACATACAGTCCGCGACTGGTGGTGACGACTGGAACACTCCTTGGTTGGGTGATGGAACGAGATTTTCAGCGAGTTTCTGGTACGCGGCTCGAGGGAAAGGAGCGCAGAGAGAAAGAATTAACTGAGTAATGAAGGACAGAATTGCTGGCAGTTGGCACTTTGCTTCTACGGTGATGGAGAAGATGTTGAAAATTGAGTTGTTAGTTGTAACGGCTGCCGCAGCTGCACGTGCGTGTTACAACTGCCACAACAACGACAAAAAGAAACAGCAAGGTAACTGCAATCTGTAGTCCAGCTTGTTCCAGCAAATACAAAGCATCCTCCAGTGACGGTTCAGCGTCATCAGCACTGCACGCAAGGATGGGTTCCTCGACAACAGATTTAACTGAAATATAAGTTTAATAATTGCAAAAGTCCTAGCACTTCATGGTCATGTCATCAGCTACGTCATGACGTACGAGAAATTCGAGACTGTTCCCCAGGTCACGATGGGTTCGCTGCTGAAGAGAGAATAAATACTCCTAAGAGCATGATGTTTCGTGTGTCTGAATTGATAAGCATTTACTGGGAGGTGAAAGTGCTCTGTTCATGAATGACGAATTTGAGGATAAGAAAACCAAATATTCCGCGGTTGATGGGTGCAAGATCATCAGAAACGGAATGATCGGTATAAAACGAGTTAACATTAAATATTTACGTCTTATTCAAAATAAGAAGTTTTTATTATTATCTATATAATAAAAAAGGATGTATATTTGTATGTATGTATGTATGTATGTATGTATGTATTTACGTTGTTCTTTATACAAATTTTATCGCGTGGACAGAATTCAACAAAAATTGGTATATATATTCTGCCAAAATCGAGAACCGGTACTGTGGGGGTGAGAAACCCCTAGAATGAACGTGGAAATAATTATAATTGAAATAAGTTACGAATTAGTGTTAAATTACTGCGCGAGACGATGACGTCATAAGTTTTCAAGACATTGACGCATCCTAAATATAGTTCTGTATTTCGTAATGAAATAAAGCAGAAATATTTTGATTGAATAAAAAGTAAAATTTTTTCCAGTATTACTCCATCGAATAGTAATGAAAAACAATACGAAACACTTTACCATCCTTGCGCAAAGTTAATTTGGAATAGTTAATTATCCCGCTATCTTTGATAAAGCCAATATGGCGCCTTATAATACATTCAAATATGTGTCGGTCGAGATTTATAAAATTTCATAATATAACGTACTATTGTATCCTGTATAATATTTCAGAAGATAATAAGATTTGTCTAAGGTACGACTGCTGAATTATATGTTTGTAACTATAAAAGTATTGAAAATGACGTACGGAACTCTGAAAGTATTTATGGTCGTTATTCAATTAATGCACCATCAGTCAAAGGTATGTACAGAAATAGGAACATTTTAATTGAATTAAAAGTACAATTAATTATACTTTACGCAACGTATTTCTATAAATTTGTATAAATGTAAACAAATTATTGCGTGCAATTTGTGTCGTGAAACAAAAATTTGAGGTTAGTATAGCAATATTTGTTTTCCATGTTTGGGAACGACGTTATAGATGATCAATTTCTGAGAAATGAAGCTGAGCAAAAATATTTTGATTGAATAATAAGTATAATCAAATCTACCAATACCACATCGAGTGATAAATATAATTTATTATGAAAGGTTATACAATCCATGGCATTAATTTTCTTTTAAATAACTTGACTTTTGACGTGGAATATTTAACGGGATCAGGGACCAATATGTTTCCCAATTATATCTTGCAATACGCACATAGAATTATGATAAAAACAATACTTAAATATTCAAAATTGATATTTTTTTATTGAAGACAGCGTATTTCGTAATGTTTTGCACATCTCGGGCAACGCCTGGCACCCAGCTAGTTATTCATAAAACCTTTTATCTTTCGATTATTCAGTTGGGTTATAAATATTTACAAAAATATGGTAAATAATTTACATGTTAACTTGAGTAGGTGGAGAGTCCAGTGACTTTCCAGGCCTTCAGTTCTTCATTTGTAGTTCTGAGGGGTGGAAGGTGAGATGGGTGTTTACTGTAATGGTTTGGATTGTTGAGTAGAGAATGGCGAAGGTGGGTTTTCGGGAAGGGAGGTTACATTGGGGTTGGTGGGAAGAGGATTTGTCAGGAAGTGGCTGAGTGTTGACGGGAAAGTATAGGATCTATTGGGAGTTTGCGATGACTATGAATGTATTCTATGGTTTGATTTGGGTGATTTAGGGTACTTTTGATTTGAGTTGATGTGGATTTGTTGATTATTGTGTTGGATGTCTCTGTGGATTGTAGAGGATCCACGGGGCGTTGGTAACGGAGCGAAGGATTTTGTTTTGGGTAATTTGGAGCTTTTGTCAGTTGGTTTTGCCCAGATAGGGCAGGAGTAGGACCAGATGAGTTGGAAGAGGGAGTACTGATTGAGACTGGGGAGTTTTTTGTTTAATAGTTGGTATAGGGTTATGAATTTATTGTTAAATTTGGGATTGCCAGGATAATTTTGGGTCAAGGATGAGATCTACGTAAAACAAAAGAAGTGATAATATAAATACCACACTATCGTTATTTATATTATCACTTCTTTTGTCTGTATTTCGTTATCTTTCTTATTGTTATAAAACGAGTTACCGCGAACGGAAGTTTGGTGTACAGCGACATTTCTCAGGTGTAGGTGACATTAAATTAATCGAACTCATTGTTATGTGCCACTGCGGCCATTAGAGTGGCTTCGGTACAAAAATCATATCGAGGACTTATGGTATTGAGGAAATTCAGCTTTGTATCTATTGTTGGACAAATTGACAATTAAAGGGGATGGCAGAAATCTAGAATTTTTCTCTGCATAATGACCATGTACTCCAGTTACACTTAATTCTCAGATTAACTATTCCTCCTTTTATTCGCATTTTTCTTTAACGGAAGTCTATCCTTCTTCATATTCACAGCTGCTTACCTGGATTTAAGAGGAACCGAACTGGACAGTAAAAAGGAAATTTATGGTCTCATTCGTCGCCACAAACGGTTTGTTTTGTCGTACCTCCATTATAATTATAATTACTACTGTTCTTACCACCTGTGTGACCTGCATGCTTCAACAAAACAAAACCGCAAAGCTTTTCTCTCATCCTTTTCTTCAGTGTGCTTCTCTTTCTCACGCACTCAGGTACTCACATTATCGTATTATATCTCTTGCATTCCTGTTCGATCTGTTCCCCCTTTTCACATTGTCAAAATTCCTTAGGTCATAAAGGAATATTAATTTTTCTTCGTTCCATTCGGGGTATTATCTTCTCTACCACCAATTTTTCTCATCCTCCCCACCCTTAAAATACTATTTTCTAATCATAAATCCTCTACATTTATTTTGTTTTTAATAAAAGGTTTTTTTTTACTGAGCATGATCTTTTAAATGTGTTTTACCATTTTTCGATTGCTGTTGCATATTTTCGCTCTTGCATTCAATTCCCAATCCTGCCTGTCCTTGTGTGAGAAATGGATCGAGACAGGGAAAAACCAACTACTTGTGCTAGTGATTGCGAAACAGATTAATCTTAGTCGAGAACATATTCCCCCTTCCCTCACAAAATCATCCTGAATAAATAAATTTGGAAGGGGAGGAATGAGATAAAGTAGAAATATTAAATTATTAATCTCTCATTATCTTAATGAGCGACTTCGTACAGATTAATCTTGAAAGGATTTTAATACGCAAATTTTCTCGACACTTGCGTTTCTAATTTTCTTCTATTAGAGCAATTTTATATCTCTCGCAAAAACTAACGGATACAGTAATCAATTACTGCGCAAAGGTGGATTTAACCTAGTCTAAAACAAGTAATTTTTTTTATAACTGTAATACAGTGGCTACTGGGAAATTTCCAGCGAGAGTGAAGCAGCAGCGAGTACGCGGACTTTCTTTTTAGGTGTAGACAGGCTACATGAGGGTAATCCATACAGTGGCAACTCACCTTTAATAGCAAAGGAAAGGTATTTGAAAGGGGGGCTGCAGGAAGGGTAGAGGAAGGTAGCCAAGGGTTAACTAGGGCCCCTGGGCTATGATTTAAGGATCCTACCCGGCAATTCACCTTAAAGTGAATCAGGGAAAACCCTTCAAAACCTGCATCAGGTAGGTCAGGCCATTGGTACTTGTCCCACGCCCTTCCGATAGCGGGAGAGGAGTTTGCTGTGGGGACGCAGCATTCCCTTCACCGTGCCTTGACCGGTTTAGGAGGCAGCTGGCCGACTGTTCCAATAAGAATAGCGGATTTTTTTTAGGGCAACAGGCTACATAAGGGTAATCCACGTTTGGCAACTCCACTTTAATAGCATATGAAGGGATTTGAAAGGGGGGATGCGGAAGGGCAGAGGAAGGTATCCAAGGGTTAAATAGGGCTCCCGGGCTATATTTTAAGGATCCTACCTGGCATTCGCCTAAAGAAATGCAGGGAAAACCGTAGAAAAGCCTGCATCAGGTAGGTCGGGCATTGGATACTTGTCCCACGCCCTTCCTATGGCGGGAGAGGATTTTGCTGTGGGGACGCAGCATTCCCTTCTCTGTGCCTCGACCAGTTTAGGAGGCAGCTGGCCGACTTTTCGAATGGGAATAGCGGACAACTCTTACCGTATGCCCAAGGTCGGTGACCCCGGAACATACACCTCTCAGAACAGGCCGAGGTGCCTCGGCTTGTGGGAACCTTAGTTCAAAAACGGAGAGGAAAAGGCATCCCCAAAGGTAGCCCCTTCGTATCTCTCCTACGAGGTTCTTCCTGCGAGAGAACATCCCTCGCAGGTATTTGTGTCTATAAGTACAGGCCGATTTTTTTTAGGGTAACAGGCTACATGAGGGTAATCCACTTTGGGCAACTCCCCTTTAATAGCAAAGGAAGGGATTTGAAAGGGGGGATGCGGAAGGGTAGAAGGAGGTAGCCAAGGTTTACTAGGGCCCCCGGGCTATATTTTAAGGATCCTACCCGGCATTCGCCTAAAGAAATGCAGGGAAAACCCTAGGAAAACCTGCATCAGGTAGGTCGGGCATTGCGTGTGGACTTAATTGTCATGTATAAACGGTTGTTTTTTTCACGATCTGTTTTTATCAATGTCCCACGGTGGTTTTCGTGTTCATTACAATTTATTTTTCAATTCTGTTGAGACAACAAACGCGTGTCGGGTGTGTTCCTGAATCTAGTTGTGAAGTATCTCTCTCAACCTCTCTACGTAGATTTACCTAACAGCAAACAAGCAAGGAACCTGCATGAAGTTGAAGCAGCAGCAGCAGCAGCAGGATATTGTGTGATGCGTGAACTAAGCCGCAAACTTTATCGAGTGCCTTGTTTTATAAAGACTTTCTCCTTTCACGATTGCATTCCCCGGCAAGTCCGTGTGTCTATCTTATCTTCCTCTTCGGTTGATAATTCTTACAGTGCAAAAAGGCTTTGAGGAAATGGCCGAGGCGTTGCTTTTGTTTTACCGTTGCTGTATATTTATTTATCTAAGTGTGTGCATTTTGAAGGTTGCTTGCCATCGCCTGATTGCACAGTTGCACTGGGTCACGGTCACTTCCATCTCAAACAGAAAAAAAGCACCACAATTATAACTAAGCAGTTAAAAACTATGGTAGAAAAAGGAAAAACTGCGGACAACTTGTCAAACAGATAGCATAATCTGTTATTAGGTGAATCATTTACGAGCTTCGCCTCAGGTCACTGTGTTTGGGAAATGGCAACCTGAGATAACGGAGAGCTGTTCCATGAATAAGAGTGGACTACTCCGGTCCACACGTAATAACGTCTAACATTCTTAGATTTAGATTATTCGGATATCTCATTGTCTTGCAGTAGATACGTGAGCAAGAATAAGTGAAAAACTCAAAGAAAAGTAAAAAAGGAAAGGAAAGAAACAAGAAAAACAGGAAGAAAGAGGTAGATCAAAGAGAAAGATCGTCTAGAAGATGAGGAAATATTTTTTTTATAATTTTTTAAGGTGTAGGTAGGCTATGTATAGGGTAATCCACATAGTGGCAACTCCCGTCTTATAGCATAGGAAAGGGAGTGAAAGGGGGGATGCGGAAAGGCAGAGCAAGGTAGCGAAGGGTTAACTAGGGCTATGGTTTAAGGATCCTACCCGGCAATTCGGCTAAAAGTGATGCAGGGAAAACCTTAGAAAAACCTGCATCAGGTAGGTCGGGCCATTGGTACTTGTCCCACGCCCTTCCGATGGCGGGAGTGGGGTTTGATGTGGGGACGCAGCTTTCCCCTCGCCGTGCCTCGACCATTTTCGGAGGCAGCTGGCCGACTGTTCCGAAAGAAAAAAAGGATAGATACTCTAAAAGCGAAGAAAAAACAGAAAGAGGGTGGCAGTGTGTAAGAAAAAAGTTAAGTTAAAGAGATGACGTTCTAGTACATGCCACTAGGTTGATATTTCGACCATCTGGCTTGTCTTTACTATTCTTCGCTCGCACGTATAGTCCGCCGCCTTCTATACAGCAACAATAAGGGGATATTGACAGGCTCTCTGCAAGTGTGACCCACACAGCACCAGCACAGTTTCCCTCGCTAGGTTGTCTAGGCTGGAGCCCTGTGACCTAGATGTGCGGCGGCGGCTGCTGCAGACCTGGTCAATACGACTCTCATTGGGCCAGACAAGACGCCGACGCCGCCGTCGCCGAGCACAAAGGATCATAACAATAACCTACCCCAAACTGAAACTCCTCCTCTCTGCATCTCCACTACGTAACACTCAAGCGCCACCATCTGTCACACACACTGCGGCCTCTTCGAACCAAAAGAAGAAAAAAGGATTACGTTATCGCCCAGGATTTTCTTTTAAAGTTTCACAGAATAGAGGGGGAAAAACATCAGAATGTGCCCAAAATATCAAGGCGAAGCGGAGACAAAAAAAAACAAATCACAAATCACTAGTCAGATAAAATGCGACGTGAAAGATTCATGAAGTAAGCACTCGAAAAGGTGCCAGGAAAATCGTTTTGAAAGCCAAGGAAAGGTGTAAATTTTAGAAATACATGAAGTGATTCATCAGATAATCGAAAATTCAGATGGGAAGAAAAAATGGCAGGGGAAAATTGAGGAAATAATAACAAAATGGGGAGAAAGATTATTACTAAAATGCTGCACAAACCAAAAGCGGATTAGAAATTTGTCAGTTTCATATTTCGCAGGAGAAGAATATGAATACAATAGTAAAAGAAATTAAACAAGGTGAAATCGGAATATCTAAAGAAAAGATAACAAACAGTCGGAAAAAAATGTAGAATTTTAAGAATGAACGGGGAAGAAAAAGAAGAGGAAAATTAGATGAATGGGAAAAAGTCAGCAAACGATGGAGGTTTTTTAATTAAAATATGGCATTTACGAAGGTGCAGTTCGTAGTTTATAAAAGTAATATTGGAAAAGATAACAGTGCATGTAGGAGAAATTATTATAGAATACATATAAGGAGGGGCCCCCTTGAGAAGAACTTCAGAATTTTAAGATTGGCTAGAGGAGAAAACGAAAAATGAGGAGAAAGATTCTAACTTCGAAAGGAACCAGATCCAGACGAGGTAACATCGAGGATGTCGAATAATTGTTATAAAATGGCGGAAAATGTAAAACTTTAAAATATGTCATAAACTTGAGATTTACCCCCCGTAGATAAGGAAAATTAAATTAAACATCACTAAATTGTGCCTTTTGGAGAGACGCGAAGTGGTGAGGATTTTTCTCTCGGTGCGCATCTGTGATGAAAACATTTGAGTTGGGCCGCCTCTACCTACATTCGTCCGTCAAAAACCATTAATCTCTGCTGATTTTAGGCCATCACTCACCAAAATTATGTGGAATTGCAATACTAGTTCGGTGACCAGTTATTCAGTGCATTTTCCTGCTGTATAAAATTCTAGAAACTTCCCACGAAGGTTGTTCAAGATAAACGCATGAAGAAAGAAGAAATTGGGATATGGCGAACGTCAAAGAAAGAAGCGATTAAATAAATGCGCGACAAATTTAAGGTAATGACGCATTTTGTAATTTTCTATTCCACATCTTTTATCTTCTTCCTCCACTCCGTTTCTTTCCCGTGAAATCTTTATTATTTAATGGGGTTTTCAAATTCTCTTACTTTCAATTTTTAAAATTCTGCTTACAAGAACCTTTCTTTGTCTTTGTATTTCATCCGTTGTATTCTGGCAGCATATAATATACATTCATCTCAATTGTAAGGTTGTACGGCACGTAGTATATTGTGAGCGTTTCTGGTCGCATTTATCGCGGCTCATTCGTTCAACTTCTTTTGTTCTCCATTTTCGCTTATTTAATTTATGTCGTTTTCTAAGTTTTAGATATTTTCTGTCCTGTCTCATTTTTTTCAGGTTTGATGGTGAATATGTCTTTACTTTATATACCACTGTGAACAAAAAAAAGGTGAATTTATTTATAAAATATAAATACTTTAATTATTCTTCCAAATCAATTTCATCCCCTTCAAAGTAATCCCCGTCCGATAAAACGCACTTTTTCCAACGCTTTTTCCAGTCCACGAAACAGTCGGAATATTCTTTTTCCGGTGTAGCCTTCAAGACCTTCTTCGATTCAGTTTTTATCTCCTCAATCGTGTCAAAACGGCGTCCCCGCATTGGCCATTTTGAGTTTGCTGAATAGCCAGAAGTCGCACGGAGCCAAATCAGGCGAATACGGTGGTTGCGGAACGATATGAGTAGAGTTTTTGGCAAAAAGTCGCGAAGAACCAATGCAGGATGACATGGTGCATTATCCTGATGAAGGAACCAAGAGTTTCAGACGAAAAGCTTCACGCAAACGACGCTCAAATAATATTATTTGTTCACAGTTTGACCCGGCGGAAGGAATTCATAGTGCACCACACCACGATAATCAAAGAAAACTGTAAACATCACCTTGATTTTCAGTTTTGCTTCATCTTTTGCACGATATTCGCTGGATTGGTCGGTGGTTTCAGGGTCGTAGGCGTAAATCCAAGTCTCGTCTCCAGTAATGATGCATTTCAAGTGGTCCTGATAGTCAGACAGCAAAGTTTCACACACATCAACGCGACGCGTCTTTTCCAAACATTTGATCGATTTTGGCACCAATCGAGACTTGACGCGTTTGAGCCACAAAACATTCTTCAAAATTGTTTGGGCTGAGCCAAATGATATTCCAACACTACCAGCGAGATCTCTAATTGTCCATCGACGATTTTGAAGCACCAAATCTTTGACGTTTTGGACGTGGCCCTCGTCGGTAGACGTTGATGGTCGTCCAGAGCGCGGTTCGTCTTTGAACTCGTTGTACCACTTATAAAAGTTTTTTTTGTGCCATAGTTTGATCACCAAAGGCCTTCCGCAACATTTTCAACGTGTCCGCACAAGAATATTCGTTCCGCAAACAAAATTTGATGCAAGTTCTTTGCTCAACAAAATCACCCATTGCAAAAATCGAAAAATTCACTTTTGGTTGTTTACAAAAACACGTTTAACTCGGAGATAATTAAACCTTTTAACAAACAAACGCTTGGCAAATATTATAGACAGTCCTACCAACTTAGGAAAAATAATTACCTGCCTTCCTAATACCCGGGAGTTTTAAATGACAATTTTATCATTACTATATATATATAAGGTTTAGGTGCAATGTATAAAATGTTTTCTTGTCAGGTTTGTTACTGTTTTCTTTCTCTCTAGGTCAAGGTTAGATAAAGGTGGACGTGTTTTTTTTTTTCTCTCTCTCTCTCTCTAATTGTTGGTCACTGCACGCGTTGTCTTTCCGGTTTTCTTCGCTTTGCATTCATTAAACAGAAAGAGATAAGACGCAGAATACAAAGAAACGTTGGGTCTAGTGGCACGTGTAAAGGAAAATAAGCCGTAAATATGGCCGTAATTGCTTTCTCACATTTACGAGTCAGTCAAGAAACGCCAATAAAGTAACAAACGTAAACACATATTCATTACATTACATAAACAGGAAGAAATTAGACGCAACTTTTAAAATAAAACCAATACGAGGAAAAGGTTATAGTAGCGAAAGACAGATCGGGCCGGGAAAGGAACTTGCAATTACATTCACGAACTTTTTCTTAAGTATCTGTGAGAATATTTCGGTCACATGACGTCATCGTGATTCTTGACTAGCATTGGACAGGTGCATGTTTGCATTAACTTGCTCTCTCCAATCACTAATTGGACAATGGTTGACAAATATTGTGGTATTAATTTAAAGATCAAGAAAAGAACCACGTTGCGGCCAATTAATGTTATAATTAAATTAAAGATAAATGAAATAATTTATCCAACTAAATTTTAAATAAAAACGTTTATTAAACATTTATATTTTGTAGCAAATGCCTCAGCTTTATTAAAATCCTTAAAATCTTCAGGGTCGCTTAATCATTCCTCATAGAAAATTTTCATCCAACATCTACCATCCAGCTGTACTGTACTGTCCTCGTTCATATTAGTGGCTCTGAAAATGACCGCTACCGGGCATCTGCTATTGCAGACTGTACTTTCTGTTATACGCAGGCTGAACACGACCACTACTGGTCGGTTCCTATTACAGACTGGACACTGTACTCAACTCTCGTCAAAGCTTTTTCTTCTCCCAAACGCCGCAGACAATAAGACGTCTGAAACGCTACCTGACCCATAATAATTTGTTGACAATTTAAATCTTATAAATAAAAATGAGTGTTTGTATGTATGTATGTATATATGTATATATGTATGTATGTTTGTTTGTTTGTTTGTATATTTGTATGTTCCTTATAGAAATCTACACCGGTCGAGCAAATTTAACCAAATTTCGTACACGTGTTCTTTACGACCAGGAAACAAACACTGTCGGGGTGAGACGCGTCTACCACCCCCAGAAGCGGGGGTGGACGGGGGTGGAAATATTTGAACATACTAAAACAGCCGATATTTCAGTCGGATAAATAATTTTACGAGTCAAATATATTTATAGCGTTTCTACCATTGTTATCTGAATATAATTTTCATCCTCTACACCCTTAGGGTTAGGAGTGGAGAATACAAATCTACACCGGTGGAGCAAATTTCACCAAATTTCGTACACGTGTTCTATGCGACCAGGAGAGAAACACTGTTGGTGTGAGACGCGTCCACCACCCCCAGAAGCGGGAGTGGAAATATTTAAACATGGGAGGGGTGCACCTTTAAGTGTGGGCGTGGAATGACATTACATAAACGGAAAGCAGAAACTATCGAGATTGGAGTCGAATTCGGGGTTATAGTTGTCACTGATTTTAATTATGACATTCAACTTGCCGTTTAAGTACCCCAAGCGCGGGTATTCGAGGGTGGAAATTTTCAAACTTGTTAAACGGTCGATATTTGCGTTAAATAATTACTTCCTGGGGTTAATAACTTTGATAGCTTTTATACCGATGTTATTTGTGCATAAATTCAACCCCTGTGAGGGGAGAAAGCTTTGGAGTGGGGTGGAGGTACGTTAAATAAAAAAAACGCAAAAACAACCGAGATTAGAAGCAATTCAGATACTATGAATGTCGCTAAGTCTAATTGTGACAACTTGAGTAACGCGACGGGTTTGGGAGGTTGTGGGCGGGGGTAGAAATGTTCAGACAATGTAATCGGCTGGTTCTTGCGTGGAATAAATACTTTTTAATTATCGCACATTTGTGGGGGTGGTCATCTTCTACACTGTAAAAACGACCGATATATGTGGTCAATGACTTCAACCCCCTTCGGTATGGGAGGTGAGCACATTTAGGGATAGGGTTCGAGGAGCGTTACATAGAAATAGCACAAAAGCAAACGAAATTGGAGTCATATCGGGGTTATGGATAAATGACATCTCGGGCAACGCCGGGCACCCAGCTAGTATTAAAAAATTTTCAAAAAATTATTTCATTATACACATTGGTGGTCACCACAATATATAGTCAAGCGTCATCTCATAATGCGCAATGTTTTCCAAAACAATTTATTTTCACTAGTAGCAACAAACGCAACAGTCAATTTCATTGCGTGTCCATGTAATAGTCGCAAGAATCACGGAAACAGTAACAATTAATTTTACCGCACACAAATAAGACTATTTTAGTACCTTGCACCCGAGGAATAATTAATCTCCTTCTTGGAGAGTCAAAAACGCAAATGTTTCGACACGCCCAACCCCTTATTTAGCCTCAAATAAAAATTATTATAAAGATTTTAACAAAAGAAATCTCATATAAATAAATGGCCAAATAGCTGACAAAAACAAGTGTTACATACTACATAACGATTTTGCAACGTTGTTTCCGTCAGGTGATTCAAGTAAAGGAAGACCTGAAAGAACAAACCAGGTGACAGCTGCCTCCTTATAGATAGCCTGCGAGAGCTATTCTACCTGCGAGGGATGTTCTCTCGCAGGCAGAACCTTTTAGGAGGGATCGAAGGGGCTACCTTTGGGGATGCCTTTTCCTCTTCGATTTTGAACTAAGGTTCCCACAAGCCGAGGCACCTCGGCCTGTTCTGAGAGGTGTATGTTCCGGGGTCGCAGACCTTGGGCATACGGTAAGAGTTGTCCGCTATTCCCGTTGGAATAGTCTGCCAGCTGCCCCCTAACCTGGTCGAGGTACGGAGAAGGGAATGCTGCGTCCTCACAGCAAACTCCTCTCCCGCTATCGGAAGGGCGTGGGACAAGTACCCAATGCCCGACCTACCTGATGCAGGTTTTTCTAGGGTTTGTCCTGCATTTCTTTTAGGCGAATACCGGGTAGGATCCTTAAAATATAGCCCGGGGGCCCTAGTTAACCCTTGGATACCTTCCCCTACCATTCCGCATCCCCCCTTTCAAATCCCTTCCTATGCTATTAAAGGGGATGTTGCCACCATGTGGATTACCCTCATGTAGCCTTTAACCCTATAAAAACGTGGTGTTTCGCTCTTACGGCTCTTGCCTTTTTTGAATTACCTGACAAAAGCAACAAGGATTTCAGAAACTTTGTATGCTAGTTATTTCATCGCTTATTTTTGCCGGTAATTCAGATACTTATTTAACTAATTAATACAATTTTACACAGACATTTTATATTTTATAATTTAAACGAAACTTAACGTCGTTATACACTTGACAAATAACTTTGCTAACTGAAGAAAAATTACGTAATCGATTACGTCAATGCATTTCAAAAATCCCTTCTGTATAGTAGGAAGAACTTTCTGGAATAATACGAGTAAGTACCAATTTAAATGCCTGTGGTGTAGAGGTCAGCGTGACTGCCCCACGTGACAGAGGTCTCGGGTTCGAATCCAGGCGAGGGCGTGGATGTTTCAGAGCCTGAGAGACACACTCGGCAAATCAGTTCCACGAGTAGAAAAAATGATTTTCCATACTTAGTCTCTAATAACCAAAGCTGTTGATGCGGCTGTAAATAAATCAATGTAAACAAAAATTAAAATTTACGTGAGAAATACACAGACGTGACAATTAGTTTCCGAAGTCGTCGCTTACGTTATTGTTAATTCGTCACACCTCGTTGTAATTGCTTCTGAGGAAAAATTCTACAACAACAGCTATAAGAACGGCTAAGTATTAAAGAGTCTTCTAGGTGTGACGATTAAGACCTTTTTATTATTTTTGAGGGAATACTGATGTGTAATCCACATGGTGGCGTCTTCCCTTTAATGCCATAGGAAGGGATAGAAAGTATCGGAGAGTTAACTGCGGTCACTAGCGTATAGTTTAAGGATTCTACCCACCATTCGCGTACATGTGAAGCAGGGAAAATAGAGAAACCTTCATCAGACAGGATTGGTTTTGGGTACTTGTCAAACGCCATTCCGGTGACTGCAGTTGGTTCGTTACAGGCCCAATTGGCCGATTTCCAATGGGAATAGATGACAAGTCTTGCCTTCAGTAATAGAATCAAGGGAGAAGAGGAGAGGCAATTATACAGGACCTGACAATCAAGTTTCTGGCAATTATTTTTATTTTTAACTGTACGAAGGTGCATATTCATTCTAATATTGTGTTGTAATTTTGTTATTCATTTTTGTTAAAACATATAATAAGGCAAAATATATAATGGTAAAAATATCGTTATTTGGTCTCCGTTTGTAACGATCGTACGAGCAGTGAGAGAGAGAGAGAGAAAGAGAGAGAGAGATAAGGAAGCTGGCATTCGTCCTTGGCCTTGACACGTTGGCAGTCCTGGCCGTGACGTAACTCACTACAACGCACTTTACCTTCACTACAACTGTTGCACTTCTCCTCGCCACGTCACTATCGTCATTATTATCTTCATAAGCATCGGCACGAGGCTCTAATAATCCTGCATGCGGGGAGACCGAATGGGTGAAGATATTGACGTTTAATTGTAACAAAATTCATAAAAAGGGAAAGCGTTCTAAATTAAAACATGTAGAGACATGGCGAAATTCATCCCGTAAACGGAGAATAAATTGAAAGAAAGTTGAGAACATAGCAAAGAAATTTTCCACGCATTGAATTGGGATCCTGAGTAGACGTGAGAATGATACAGTTGATATTTTAGGGTGTGAATTACTAAACCCGAGGCAAAAAGAAATATATTTTCAATCAGACGTAAATTTTCCGTTCAAACATTATGATTGTTTACTTTTTTTTAAAAAAAAAAAAGGTCGGACCGATTTTTCCGAAACTTTGTGTCGTTGTTACACTGTTCCACGAGACTGTCCTTAGCGATTTTAAATTCTCATTCCCCACTGACCGTTGATGTGTATAGTAAATGATGATAAAATATAACCGAAACTTATTTAATTCAGAAGGCAGATTTTGACTACTGATTCATCCTAATATTCGAGAATAGTGTTTTATATATGGACGTCAAGTTATTAAGATCCGCTTACATCCCTTCATTACATCTGTTAAAAATATATCGCTCACTATTATATATATTGTAATAAACACATAAAGGCGTAAAAATAAAAAAATAATATTTTATATTTTAACAAACAAATTTTATTCATTACTAGCCGGGTGCCCGGCGTTGCTCGTGTACTTATTTATATAAACTCGAAAAAGTATTTAATTGAATACTTAAATATATTCCTTGAGTATTTCAGGATATAATCGTCACTCAGTCTTCATACATTACGAAATATTACATTGATGAAATTGTTAGCTAGACTCACAACTAATACAGCGCGAAAATTAACTTACATTTTCCCCAAGGATGGTAAAGTAATTCGTATTCTTCTTTATTACCATTCCATGGAGTATTGCTGTATAAAATTATACTTTTTATTTAAAAAAAATATTTCTGCTTTATTTCAATCCTAATAAAGGAGATATTTCCTTTGTTCGTTGCGTAGTAACGTCTTTCTCTCGCGTGACGTCATTGTCTCTTGGCGCGCAGTAATTTAATATTTAATGATCACGGTTTTTAATTATAATTCTTTCCACATGTATGCTAGGCGTTTCTCACCCTCACAGTACCGTTTCTCGTGTTTTGAAGAATTTGTGTACCAATTTTTGTTGAAATCTATCCACGCTTTTAAATTTGTATAGAAATTAACGTAAATACATACATACATACATACAAATATACATCCTTTTTTATTATATAGACTAGCTGGGTGCCCGGCGTTGCTCGTGTACTTATTTATATAAACTCGAAAAAGTATTTAATTGAATACTTAAATATATTCCCTGAGTATTTCAGGATTATCGGATTTTACAGCAGAATTTAATATTTAATATTATAAAAAGATCTCTTTCTCTCATGGGTCTTTACTGGGTTTGATAACGGACAGAACACTTAAATAATCAAAGAACCCAACATTTATCTTTAGTTAAACAGAAATATTTAATCGTCTAGACATCGACGAAACTTATTAACGAACTTAATCTACCAGATTGATTCTAAATTTAAAAGAGTTTATTTTATTAACACAAAAGAAAGAGAACGATATCTGACTGTATCTTTTAATTCCGTTTACACTTATTAATACCATAAATTTCAACTCACGATTACTCAGGAACATTTGGCTGGTTCATTACACACACACTTTATAGACTGGACGTTCACACACACTGACTCTAACACATATTATTGGTTCGACGATAGCTGATTCTCCATACTCGGTGAAGGACATCCCAGTTGCTCGTGGGGAAAACTACTCGACGCTGGATGCTGTGTCCTGGTCTCCTACCATCGAAGACAGTGGTCAAATTTTGATATTACTACAGATTGAACTTCTGCATATGAAAATGTTTATAGTTGAATAATTTTCTATTTCTCTCGCAGGCTGCTTTCTTTCTCCATACTGGGTGCTCACAGCTCCCCCTCCGCTCTGACACTCAATTCCAACTAACTCCAGCCCTCGACTCACTCCATTTATATATGACCGACCCTTCTTTCTTCTGCTCTGTTCCAAGACCACGTCGCAATTGCATTGACAGTTTCTCCATTACTCCGAGATTTGCACTCTGCAGCTGCTATTCCCCCAGCTGGTAAAATATCTAGCCGTTCCGTCTTGTCACATCGAGACAGGACCCGTAATTACTTTGCACTTGTATCCTCACCCCCACATGTGCGGTGTTCCAAGATCCTTCAGACCGCTTTGCTCCCAAGTCAACAAGTTAATGGTCAAGCCCTTTAACCAGACACAATGCCTTTCCTAAACCGATACATCTTGCGACTGGCCACCCGCGGGTGTCCCGAAACAATGCATTACAATATATACAAAAAAACATTTAGCGTATTTGTACGCTTTGTCTTGATTTATGCCTTGTCTATCTGCTAGCGATTAACTCGTATGGATATCTTACATTATTTATGTTATACGTTTTTAAAATGAAAGCTTAAAATCTATACATTGTATTCCTACTTGTTAACCGCAAATGACCAATATAATAGTCAGCTACTTAAAGTATTGATTATTAGAATCAATATACTCTTTGTCTTACTTGAATCTTTTTTCAGTTGGAAAAAATATTTGTAATATTACATTTCCAGTCATTTTATTTAATCTTCTACTATTTTGGTTTAATATCTATTCTAAGTAATATTATATAATTATCTATTCCTATGTTTTTATTCATGTTTTTGTCTTTCAGATTATTGACAATTTCTGTGTAGTTTGCTTCTAATTCGGAGTCTGCATTTTTGAAGTCCAAATACTATTTTAATTGACTAAAATTTGTATGAACACAGCAAATTTTGTTTAATTTAATGTATTAACCAAAAAAAACCTTAAATTTCACAACGTTTCGACCCGCAATCGAGGACCACATCAGGTGTACATTGGTGTAATTCCGACATTCAAATAAAAATTATATATTTGAAAGAAAGGTGGGATAAAAAAATTTTTAGTATATAAATTATATAAAACATGTAAAACTTTCAATTTCCATACATTGCCAAATTCTTCTGTTACTGTTAGCCAAATATTGATATTACATTAGTAAATTTAGTTTAGAATAGAGGCACCTCGGCCTGTTTTGAGAGGTGTATGTTACGGGGTCACAGACCTTGGGCATTCGGTAAGAGTTGTCCGCTATTCCCATTCGAATAGTCGGCCAGCTGCCTCCTAAACTGGTCGAGGTACGGAGAAGGGAATGCTGCGTCCCCAATAGCAAACTCCTCTCCCGCTATCGGAATGGCGTGGGACAAGTACCAAATGCCCGACCTACCTGATGCAGGTTTTTCTAGGGTTTTCCCTGCATCTCCTTAGGCGAATGCCGGGTAGGATCCTTAATCAATAGCCCGGGGGCCCTAGTTAACCCTTGGCTACCTTCCTCTACCCTTCCGCATCCCCCCTTTCAAATCCCTTCCTATGCTATTAAAGGGGAGTTGCCCAATGTGGATCACCCTCATGTAGCCTGTTGCCCTAAAAAAAAACCCTGACATGCTCTGCCCGCTCTACCCCAAATATTCATAACAATGTGTTTAAAGAAATACACAAATATTGTTTGTTACAAAAGTCAATTATAAACAATAAAAACAAGTTTATTAATTAAATTATGAAATTTTTACAGTAATAATGTGTCATAAATTATATTCAAGATATCAGGGTCACTTTTCACATTTATAGACGAATTATTGGATCTTTTAAGAAAATTTCGCTCATCAGTCATAAAAAATATCCTCATTCTGCGTCTAAAATTTTATTATTCTGTCAAACGTAATTGTAGTCATTTAAATACATGTTTTTGAACCATTCTGAAAAATTTTTAACGTTGAACTTAATTATGTTTTTTCGTTCTCGAATTCGAGTTTTCAAAGACTGTTTTGTTTGACCAATATAACAACATCTACAATCAAAACAATTAATTTTATAAACTACATTATTCCTATCCAAAATGTTAATTTTGTCTTTAAGTAAGTTTAATTATCAAACGTGTCGGTGAGTTTGTGTTGAATATCCAGAAAGGGTAAAACTATAATAATTAATTTTTCTGTGAGCATAAATTTTTAATTATTTTGAAGGCGGATAAATGTATCTATTTCTATTGATATTGATTATTTAGTTTTTCTTCTCATTTACCATTCACATTCTCCATATGGAGACAAAATGTGGAACGGCCCAAAAAAGAATGGCGGAATTGTTAGCCGATGATGTATTTTTTTCCCTGACGTGTGATCTAAGCTGAAACATTATAAATTAATGGTAATGATGGCGTGGGTAGAGGTGGAAATATCGTAACGAGGGTAAGTTGGAATGGATAAAAAAGAATTCAATGATGAGGAACGTTACTGATTAATGAGGAAAGGGATACGAGTTACAGTAAAGGGTAGTGTAGGCCATTGTGGGAAGGAGAGAAGAATGAAACAGCATAACAGAGAGAATATAAGGATAGAGCAATAAAGCGGAAACAAGCTGATAGAGGATGAGAAATGCGATACGGAAAGGTAATAAAGTCAATGTGCCACTTACTGAAAAGTTGTGTTATCTCAAAGACAGCGTGAGCTTGATAGACCTATGATGTGGATCTCCTTAAGTCTCATATCTTATAAATCAGGTCCTGAGGGACCCTTATAATTGTATCCGCGAATGTAATCGTTTCTCCGCTTGTTACATTACAACGCCCCCGCTCACTGTTCCTCATCCTATCTCCTGCGAACTTTACGTAAGGTGCATAGTGCCGTGTGACATAAGCGCTCACTCACTTGGTTAGTTACTTAGTTGCACAGTCGCGGTAATTATCTGCCTGATGCAACTCGCATGACGGCGACTGTACTGCATTTATTTCTGTATCTGCAAGACACGTGTAGGCAATTCCTACCATTAAAGGAACTACAAGGACAATGTAACTACTAGTAACGATACTAGGGAGACCTTCCTGGACAAGTAAAACCTCACGCTTGACAATTAAGTTCGCGGACTTTGTTCCTACGCATCTGCTACGTCACGGTAACTCTTCGTTCGTCTTACAACTAGGAATAATAACATTCGTAATAAGAAAACTCTCCAGCCGGTCCTTCATACGGGACTGTAAATGGTTAATAACATTTAGTGCTCACAAGTCTTCACAATCAGCCGACACGCAGATTCGCCAAGAAAATTCTGAAACGATAAGATTCAAATACACAAACATTGTCACAAAATTTACTTTAATTTCCACAGAAGTTTTAACCTCCACACGAAATATGACCCTCAAAGAAAGAGTCCATGTTCTTAAATTGCTTATGTAAAATTTGTATTTTAATAATTTATTTAGATAATTAAATATTAGTTGTTGGAATTGTTCTAGAGTTTCCAACCGGGTGGCGTTCTAAATACAAGATTTTTCGTCAACAACCGCATTCAACATTTTCCAGTTGAAGATTCACCGGAAAAGCCTGCGAAAGTTAAATAATTGTTGTTAATTAAATTTAAAGACTAATAATTTAAAATAAATAGACCACAAGAAACATAAATGTAGCTCAACGTGCTAATTTAAATATTAATTAATCTAGCTATATAATAAAACAGGATGTATATTTGTATGTATGTATGTATGTATGTATGTATGTATTTACGTTGTTTTTTATACAAATTTTATCGCGTGGACAGAATGCAACAAAAATTGGTACACGTATTCTGCCAAAATCGAGAAACGGTACTGTGGGGGTGAGAAACGCCTAGCATACATGTGGAAAGAATTATAATTAAAAACCGTGATCATTAAATATTAAATTACTGCGCGCCAAGAGGCAATGACGTCACGCGAGAGAAAGACGTTACTACGCAACGAACAAAGGAAATATTTCCTTTATTAGGAATGAAATAAAGCAGAAATATTTTCTTTAAATAAAAAGTATAATTTTATACAGCAATACTCCATGGAATGGTAATAAAGAAGAATACGAATTACTTTACCATCCTTGCGGAAAATGTAAGTTAATTTTCGCGCTGTATTAGTTGTGAGTCTAGCTAACAATTTCATCAATGTAATATTTCGTAATGTATGAAGACTGAGTGACAATTATATCCTGAAATACTCAAGGAATATATTTAAGTATTCAATTAAATACTTTTTCGAGTTTATATAAATAAGTACACGAGCAACGCCGGGCACCCAGCTAGTAATTAATAAATTAATCGCCATAATAATTCTATTTACAATATATTTAATATCTATTACATGTCTGTACTCTAGAAGGACAGACTGAGTCTCCACATTCTTGAAATCCTTTCTCCGTTTTCGTTAACTTCTTTACCGTCTTCTTTAATACCATTTATTTTATTTCTGATATCAGCACACAGTTTTCTCCCTTCGGGAGAGACGGAGATACATACAAATGTGGCATTCTCTTATCTTATCTCTCTGTATTCTTCTTCTCCACTAAGTACGTAACTTGTAGCGACCGTCGTACAACTTCATACTAACTTTAAATAGTCACTTACGTAAAGAAAATGGGATCCTTCTACTCTGTGCGTGAGAGTATCCTTTAATCTCAGTGAGTTAATACTTGAGCTGTTCACTCATACCGTTACATACCGCACTTCGATCAGTGTCCCTTTAATACGGCAAGTATTGACTTTCGCGACGCATATGGAAGAAACACTTTTTGCAAGTCTGTAGAATGGGAGACATACAGGAAGGGGTGAAGGAGAGAGGGGGTGGGAGTTGTCCTTGGGGAGGTGTCGCGGTTGGCACGCAAAACCCCCATTCAAGGGTCAGAGCGAGGTCGTGGAGGTTGCCTGCCTGCGTGCACACACACACACACACACACGTATTCCCGAAATATCGTGCCCGCAGGACACGCGTCACCCTCGAGCTCTCACGCGCCGGACACGAGGGCTTCAACACACAGAGTTTTGGTGCTCAACAATTTGCTAGACTAAGATGTTCCACGCGTGTGGTGGCGTATCAGACAGTTGGCCATTTAGGGTAGAGTGGAACACAGTCCTGCTCTCAGGCCAGCCAGCGCGTTGCTGAAGACAAACAGCCAGAGATGATGACGCAGGGAGCGAATTCGGGAACTTCATTGCTGCTGCTATCAATTTTTTTTAATAGATTTTTTATTAGCAATGAGATTACATATGATCTATAAACTAATTTGATAACATGTACAATTTTAAAAAAAAGTGTCTTGTAGTGATGTCGTGGAGAGGTGAGGGTCCAACAACGCCACCTCAGTTTCTATTGCAGTCTATCGGCCAGCATCTCCTCAGTAGTCGATTGGGATGGGTTTGAAGTTTGGTATGGTGTTTAAGATTTTTATCTTTGAAGACGTCTGCTACATATGGTGTATTGAGGTCAGTATGTAAGCTGAAGTTGGATACATACCAGGGAGCATTTGTAATAGTGCGGAGGATTTTTGATCGTTGACCGCAGATCAATAACTTCAGTCGTTTAGGAGATATAGCTGTTTCTCTGTTTTTTCTAATAATGCTCTTATACTTCCAAATCATTGTCTTTTCGCGAGAATAAGGTGTCTATCCCCATAGAAGCGGCCACGCTGAACACAATTCCGGTGACCGCAGATCGATAACTGCAGCAGTATAGGAGATACAGGTGTTTTTCTGTTTTTTTTTCAACTTTTGCTCTTATACTTCCAAATTTTCGTCTTTTCGCGAGAATTAGGTATCTACCCGCATAGAAGCGGCCACGCTGAACACAATTCCGTTGACCGCAGATCGATAACTGCAACCGTTTAGGAGATATAGCTATTTTTCTGGGGCTTTTTTAATTTTTGCTCTTCTTCTTCCAAATATTCTCGTTGCATGATAGCGATGTGAGACTTGGCTGCACATCCCCAGAGCTCTATTCCGTACGTCCATATAGGTTTTATCACTGTTTTGTAAATAAGTCATTTGTTTTCTACTGATTATTTTCATTTTCGTCCAATCAGCCAGTTTAATAATTTAGTTTTTATTTCTATTTGCTCTTTCTTTTTATTGATGTGATCCCTCCGTTTCAGCTTGGTGTCTAAGTGAAGACCAAGATATTTTACTGATTCTGATTTTGGAATTTCTTCCTGATTGAGATTTACTATAGGAGAATGTTCCTTTTTAAGGGTAAATGTTATGTGGGATGATTTCGATGCATTTACTTTTATTTTCCATCTTTTTAGCCAGGTCTCTATTTTTTTGTAGATGTTCTTGAAGTTTCTGTGATGGGGAATCTGGGTCTGTGTGTGTGTTGACAGTATTGCTGTGTAATCAGCAAAGGTACTTGTGCTTACGTCCACTGAAGTTGGTAGGTCGGGAGTGTATATGACGTATAATAGGGGGCCAAGGATGCTGCCCTGTGGCACCCCGGAGAGAATGGGATAACGGTTTGAACTTTCTCCATTTACGTAAGTAAGAAATTCACTTTGGTCAAGGTATGATTTTAATAAGTTGAAGTATTGGTCAGGCAGAGTCCTTTTAATCTTAACTTGTAGACCTGAGGCCTGGCTTACGTCTAAGAATATTGCTGTGCAGTACTGCTGGTTCTCCATAGCTTCGTTAACTACGTCCACAATTCTATGGCATTGTTGAATTGTTGAATGCGACTGTCGGAAACCAAATTGATGATCCGGGATCCAGTCTTGATTACTGCTGCCTACTCTGATTCTTTTCAGTATGATCTTCTCAAGCAATTTGGATAGTGTGTGTCTCGAAAACCCGGCTGGTAGATCTCCGTAGTACACGTACAGTTGTCCGCCACTCTGAAACTACTGTTAAAGTTTTACCATACAGGTACAGGCCGCCTCCTGGCAACAACTCACTGATGTGTATTGGAAAATTCGCAGATCTGATCATCAATCATCTTCCAACTATTTGGTACATTTCGTTTCTTTTTCATCACTTTTCCCTGTCTAATATGTGGATGTAAAGTAATAAAACTGAATTTATAACCAAATTTATTGGATTAAAGCGACGCCGTGTTTGTGGAAAGTGAAAGGAAAATACTACCCGAAGACACGAAAACATTTTATAAAAACAGATTATGAAAGGTATTGAGTTTTCCCATAACCATAGAGGGAAATGCCATTGCAGATACTATAAAAAACTAAATTAATAATCCTCGATGTGCATTCAAAAAAGAGCTGAAGAAAGTTCGGCAGTCAAAGCACTCAGGTAAATTGTTCTGATAGCCGTTACGAACCAACATGCTATTGTTCACAGTTGATCAACAAGAGCCTCGTAATTCTATCTCAAACGATTAATACATTTAATAAAAAATATCTCACAAGATGACTTCAAAATTAATCCCAATTGCATAATTTTTATATAAATATATTGTAATGCCAATTAATTAATCAAATAATTGTTTTTAAATAACTTTGAATTGTTAGCTAACAGTTTGTATTATAGCGAGAGCGAGCAGAGCGACAATGAGTGGTAAGCTCTCTCTGTTCCTATTATTGAGAGCGCGGAATGGCGTTTACGCGCGCAAAAAGCATAGTTAGTTGGCAGTCAGCAGCCAGGAGCGAAAGTCAAAAGTCTAATTCGAGGAGCGAAAGAGTAAAGTCTACAGAGAGGAGCGGAATAGAGAAGTCGATGCCTAAGAGCAGCCACGAAAGGATAGACATTTAAAAATAAATCTTTACTGAGCTATTTTGCAGTTTCAATCCAAACCGATAAGTAAATCGGTAAAAGACTATAAAAAATCTGCAACTCGTAAGATTCCTGTAAGCAAGCAGTCATCAGATAACTGACCAATTTGGAGAGGATCATCCGAGTTCCTGGGAGCCTAGAAATTCCAAAAGTGTAGAATCTGTGTAAATATTTTGCAATATAGTGCATTTTTTGAATCGCTAAAAGAATGCTGGTACCAACCTAACAATGCGTAAGTAACCAAAACCTTAATAAAAATCTGTAAACGCTAACTAGAAGGTTAAAGTCAGATTTCGTTCGTTTTTCTTGTAGTTTCTCTTTCATTTATCAGCACATTATTTTCAAGTAAATTTTCATTTGTATTGTTAATGAGATCATCCAATAATATTCATAGTAAATCATCAAACCCAGTAAAGGCCCTGAGAGAACAAATCTCAAATTTTGTTTGTAATTGTCTTTTACCATTGAAAGCCACTAAAGGAAAATAAATTCTTTTGTTTGTTAATTTTTGATCTTTTTCCTTTAAATAAAGCCTATCATTTTGATTATTATATTAAAGCTAAATTTTGTTGATTATTACAATATGTAGTAAAAAATATTACAGACGTCCTTTAATTTTTGTTGCGTTTATTAACTAAACCAAGAATTTTTATTTGTTATGAAATCTGGGTGTGCTTATTTACCTACTGTGGCTTCTGAAGGTACGGTGACCTGAATTGTGTTACAACTTTACCAATGAACGTTCCTAACATACATGTTACAGTCTCTCACACGCCATTTGCAATATTATATATTACTATTATCCTCGTTTATTATCTGATAATGTTGTCGACTGTTTACGGAAAACTTTGGTAGCCGAACGCGACGTGACATGTAACGCCATGACACGGCCGCCATGTTGCGATTCCCGCGCGGCGCCGTAACTACGGCAACGCGTCATACAGCTCCCTCGTTTGAAATAAGTGAATGTTACGGCGGCGTGTTTTAGGATTCAGGGTTGAAGTTAGTGGGGCCATTGAGGTCCAGAGAGAGAGAGATATGGCCACTTAGGGACGAGGTGTCGAGGGCGAAACACGGTCGTCGTCGTCGTTACCTGCACTTGGAACAGGAACAACAACAATGATAATAACAATATTTGGACGGGCTCAATTGGGAGGGGGAAAAAAATACAACGTATCGTGGTCTAGAAATTAAACAATTAGTGATGATGCTAGGGATAATTCCTTGGGGAGAACTTCAGTTTCAACAACAGACGTGTCGAGCACGTTATTAGCAGTTTCGAGGCGGGACAAAACAACGTATTAATATTCGGGTTATATGTCATTTATGATATAGTGACAGATGAAGATATTTTCGAACGATAATTTATTATTTTAAATGTTACTTTCCAGATATTTTCATTGTTAATAAATATTTTCGGGGTCTCAGGTACTCCCTCGATATTTTTACTATTAACGCAGTTTAATATTAAACAATGGAAAAACAGTTCACTTAGGTTTACAAATCTACATTTCAATTACTTTTAGGTTGGATTAGGTTACGTTAGAATAGGGAATACAAATAAATAAATAAAAACTCCATATGTTAAATAAAAAAAATTCCTATCTTCGCGGAATCGGATCCAAATCGAAAACCTCTGCGATTTATTTAAATTGTATAACATGGAGTGTTGTGGTCGTCGCTCTCGACTTAAATTTTTGCGAACGTCCTACTATAAGGTTATTAGTATTACTTTCAATAACCTTCTATCGAATTACGACTAGCACCAATCAAACATTCTTTCCGTTCTTCCTGTTGTAAATTCCCCTGTCACTAACATGAAAGTTCCCGTTCTCTCTCTGAATGATATTTATTTGCTCGGCCACGCTAAGTTAAGGTACAGTATTTTTTTTTCTACCACCACATCTTCTTCGAAATAATTGAAACGTTCTGTTTGGACTGGTGTACGTAGAAATATCTCATGCTGATAACCGCCATGTCTATATCCATACATATAACTGAGCTTAGTCAAGAATATACAATATAATTGAAATATATATAATATATAATGTATACAAAATAATTCCCACTTGGAAAGGGTTTAATTTTTTTCCCGAAATATTCATACCGCTGACTAAATTTTGCTCGTTTACTCTTCTCTCTCTCTCTCTCTCGACACCCGCCGTTTTCTCTCTCTCTCTCTCTCTCTCTCTTTTCTTTTTTTAGGGTAACAGGCTACATGAGGGTAATCCACATTGGGTAACTCCCCTTTAATAGCATAGGAAGGGATTTGAAAGGGGGGGTGCGGAAGGGTAGAGGAAAGTAGCCAAGAGTCAACTAGGGCCCCCGGGCTATATTTTAAGGATCCTACCCGGCATTCGCCTAAATAAATGCAGGGAAAACCTTAGAAAAACCTGCATCAGGTAGGTCGGGCATTGGGTACTTGTCCCACGCCCTTCCGATAGCGGGAGAGGAGTTTTCTGTGGGGACGCAGCATTCCCTTCTCCGTGCCTCGACCAGTTTAGGAGGCAGCTGGCCGACTATTCCAATGGGAATAGTGAACAATTCTTACCGTATGCCCAAGGTCTGCGACCCCGGAACATACACCTCTCAAAACAGGCCGAGGTGCCTCGGCTTGTGGGAACCTTAGTTCAAAAACGGAGAGGAAAAGGCATACCCAAAGGTAGCCCCTTCGTATCTCTCCTAAAAGGTTCTGCCTGCGAGAGAAAACCCTCGCAGGCTTGAGGATTGATGTCGCTGGAACCAATTAATTTGTCCTCTAGAAAAGCGAGAGGATTTTCTCTCGCAGGCAGAACCTTTTAGGAGAGATACGAAGGGGCTCCCTTTGGATAATTGCCTTTTCCTCTCCACCGATCCGATGCAGGTTTTTCTAAGGTTTTCCCTGCATTTATTTAGGCGAATGCCGGGTAGGATCCTTAAAATATAGCCCGGGGGCCCTAGTAACCCTTGGCTACCTTCCTCTACCCTTCCACATCCCCCCTTTCAAATCCCTTCCTATGCTATTAAAGGGGAGTTGTCCAATGTGGATTACCCTCATGTAGCCTGTTGCCCTAAAAAAAATTATTATTCCCTTTTAAAGTTAATAACTTCTACAACATTTTCTGTTGTTTCTTTCTGATTCCCTCCGTTCCTTTACCTTCCAAAGGATGTTTCTGCCCCCAAGTTTGTCTTGAAACATTTATCTCGTTGAGAACCACTTTTCGTGATGCCACGGTGATACGATGAACTCTCTCAATCCAATTGATCAAACAATCCCTCTACCTGACCTTCTGAGTAATTATGATGATTAAAGGAATCAATGCTATCATGGTTTTTTTACTATGAAATGTCATGGCCGTAATTGAATCTACAGTGACTTTAAAATCCTAACTATTTTTTGTTAAATATTAACTCACCTCCGTTTTCGTGATATTTACTCCAAGAAATTAATTTTCTCTCCTTTGTACCACAGGTAATTTTGCGTGAGATGTTTCTGTAGTGTGTGCCTCCCTTGAGGTCCCCCTAATTTCCGTTGCCCTGGAGCCTACGCCCTCAACTCGTGCATTGTCTCCATCGCGCAAGCCGACTTCCTTCCCAAGTTTCCATTTGCACTGCGTGTCATCATCGCCTACTAATCTCCGCCGCGGTGGCTTCTTAGTCTAGCTGCAGTTCCTGGGGTATCTGCGTACCCTGATGATAAAACAACGAGTTCGCGTACTGCGTTGCTTGACTTTTTTGTTTGATCATATGAAAACAGCCTACGTTATTTGTTTAATTGCCAGAGTTTTCTCTGTGGTAAATCTTTGTTTCTGTCTAAAACGTCGAATTCTTTCATCTTGTCCTGTATATAACTAGCTGGGTGCCCGGCATTGCCCGAGTTGTCATATATTCATAACCCTCTGATTTTACTCCAATCTCGGTTGCTTTTGCGATATTTTTATGAACGCCTCTCGACCCCTACCCCTAAATGTGCTGACCTCCCCATGCCGAAAGGAGTTGAAATTATACTAAAAACACAGTGGTAGAAATACAAACAATTTCATTGACCCCGTCAAATATTCATTCGACGCAAATATCGACCGTTTAATATGTATGAAAATTTCCATCCCCCGACCACACCCGCCCAGGGGATTTAACGATCAGTTGAATGTCATAATTAAACTTAGGTGACATCCATAACCCGGGATTAGACTCTAATCTCGGTTTTTTTGCGTTAATTTTATGAAAAGCCCCGCCACCTCTCCCCTAAGCGTGTTCCCCTAAATTCCGAAAGGGGTTGAAATTATAGATAAATAACATCGTGGGAAATGCTATCAATCTAATTAGCCCTGAAAAATATATATTCAGTGTAAATTTCGGCCGTGTTTGCGTGTTTCAAAATTTCCAATCCCGTCCGCCCCCGCCCCTGCGGATTGAATGTCATTGTTAAACTCAGCGACATCCATAACTCTAGATTTGTCTCCAATCTTGGTTGTATTCACATGATTTTCTTGTAACATCCTTTCACCCCCACTCCTAACAGTGCTTCTTTACCGTGATGTAAGAGGTTGAAATTATACTCAGATAGCATCGGTAGAAACACTATATTTTACCTTTAAAAATATTTATCCGACTCAAATATCGGCTGTTTTAGCAAGTTTGAATATTTCCGCCCCCGTCCACCCCCGCTACTGGGGCTGGTAGACGTGTCTCGCCCCGACAGTGTTTGTTTCCTGATCGCAAAGAATACGAAACTTGGTGAAATTTGATTCACTGGTGTATAAGGATCAAACAAACACACTGTTTTATTTATGAGATAAATTAAGACTATAGTTAGCAGCGTAGGAGGAAAGTTTGGATATTATAGCTAACGTGCCGTTGCGAATAAGTTCGCGGATTTTACTGTAACCAGCGATTATTACTGTGTCAGTCAAAGTGTTCGTAAGAGAACAGTTGCAAAGTGATGACGTAGTTAATTACGTAGTCGGTCTATGAAACGCCGACTTAATATTATCGTTGCATCTTTTTCGCCCCCCCCCCCACATGTCCCTTTATATGATATTTTATCTTGAAGATCGTACAGACACGTAATTAGGTTTCCGTTTTATCTTTTCACTCGGCAGACTTTCCTATCTATGCAATTTTGATCGCACAGGAAGTTACTGGTATGAAGGTACCATCGTCTTAATCTCCTCGCATCAGATACATATTAAATGACCCAGTTTTCAAGTAAGTCTCTCTGTGTGTGGGTGGATGTTAAGATCATGTAGCGCTCGTAACGTATGCAATAACCCCTATGGCTTATTTCCAAACTGTCACCTGCTCTTTAAATGTTTGTTTGATTAATAAAGAGGTTTTAATTATATGCGGGGCTCGTAAATCATGTGAAGTTGAAAGGAATTAAAAGGCAAACTCATATCGAGGATTTAATTTAGAGAAAAGAGTGTGTACAACAAAATGTGTATTTTATTACAAACACTATCGTGTTTTGTCTCCGCAAGAAGTTTGATGATAAACTACGGTAAACAAGTTAACTAACTTACAGACCTCGGTACCTCAGTACAAGGCGTCACATTTATCCTTGTGCGGGCGGTGTTCAGAGAGACAAAGGGCGGCTGTACGTTTGTCGATCCATGTGAGAGATATCAGTATAGTCCATATAACTCAAACACCTTACATAAATAAAGCTATAAATCCTGGAACAAATATAAGTTGTGTATTTGTTTACTTATCTCTATAATCATGCACAAGACATTTCATGTTCCCCATGGCGGAAACCTGCGCTATGCAGACAAATCTATTTATTTTGTATTTCATTCGTGAATTAATATCGTATATCCGCTTAAATAAAGAAAAAAATTCTTTGTTTAGAACCATTTTCAGCAGTCCTCTGTCATGATAAATACCACTGTGATCAAAAAGTACGGTGAAATTGTCATTTAAAACTCCCGGGTATTAGAAAGGCAGGTAATTGTTTTTCCTAGGTTGGTAGGACTGTCTATAATATTTGCCAAGCGTCTGTTTGTTAAAAGGTTTAATTATCTCCGAGTGACACGTGTTTTTGTAAACAACCAAAAGTGAATTTTTCGATTTTTGCAATGGGTGATTTTGTTGAGCAAAGAACTCGCATCAAAATTTGTTTGCGGAACGAATATTCTTGTGCGGACACGTTGAAAATGTTGCTGAAGGCCTTTGGTGATCAAACTATGACACAAAAAAACGTTTATAAGTGGTACAATGAGTTCAAAGACGAACCGCGCTCTGGACGACCATCAACGTCTACCGACGAGGGCCACGTCCAAAAGATCAAAGATTTGGTGCTTGAAGATCGTCGGTGGACAATTAGAGATCTCGCTGATGGTGTTGGCATATCATTTGGATCAGCACAAACCGTTTTGAAGAATGTTTTGTGTCTGAAACGCGTCAAGTCTCGTTTGGTGCCAAAATCGCTCAATTTTTTGGAAAAAAAAAGGCGTCGCGTTGATGTGTGTGAAACTTTGCTGTCTGACTATCAGGACCACTTGAAATGCATCATTACTGGAGACGAGACTTGGATTTACGCATACGACCCTGAAACCACCGACCAATCCAACGAATATCGTGCAAAAGGTGAAGCAAGACCGAAAATGAAGGACATGTTGACAGTTTTCTTTGATTATCGTGGTGTGGTGCACTGTGAATTCCTTCCGCCGGGCCAAACTGTCAACAAAGAATATTATTTGAGCGTTATGCGTCGTTTGCGTGAAGCTATTCGTCTGAAACTCTTGGTTCCTTCATCACTATAATGCACCATGTCATCCTGCATTGGTTCTTCGCGACTTTTTTGCCAAAAACTCGACTCATATCGTTCCGCAACCAGCGTATTCGCCTGATTTGGCTCCGTGCGACTTCTGGCTTTTCAGCAAACTCAAAAGGCCAATGCGGGGACGCCGTTTTGACACGTTTGAGGTGATAAAAGCCGAATCGAAGAAGGTCTTGAAGGCTACACCGGAAAAAGACTATTCCGACTGTTTCGAGGACTGGAAAAAGCGTTGGAAAAAGTGCGTTTTAACGGACGGGGATTACTTTGAAGGGGATGAAATTGATTTTGAAGAATAAATAAAGAATTTATATTTTATAAATAAATTCACCTTACCTTTTGTTCACAGTGGTATAGTTTCACGTCACGCGCACCGCTTAAGTCAAGATGTTACATGCATGTTCTTCGGTTGAAATATTTCTCCGTGACATCACCCTTGTATTTAGAGCAAAATTAACTGTGTTCAATATTTTAAATCAAGTTGTATATAACGTATCTTTCTATCGTACATTTTTCTGTCTTGATACATACAAGATATGACGTATTATTCCATGATGCCAATTTTTCTTCAAATATTTCATATTTTACTTTCACCATTAGTTTTATTTTTATTTTATGTCAAATGCTTTCTTGCATTTATTAATAAAAAGGTTTTCAACCCTAAGCTATCGAATCAACTCCCACCTCTGCGGTTTTCCTAAATTGCTCGTCTTCCTCCTGGTTAGAGCAATTAGCGTCACTTGAATGAACAGTCTTAACAATTCTTTACGTTGGGACAGAAAAAAAAACCACATGACTTGGTCCTCGCCGTGACAACTCTACTTAAAGTTGGCCGTTGCGAAAGAAAGAATTGAAGAACAGAAAAAGTGGCAGTTACGTACTGAAACAACAAACAACGCAACTTGTTACTAAACTTAAAAGGAAAAAATAAATTGGTTCCAGCGACAAAGAATAAAAGACGGCGAGTGTCAGGAGAGAGAGAGAAGAGTACACGAGCAAAATTTTGGTCAGCGGTATGAATATTTCGGGGGGGGGGGGGGGAATGAAACACTGTACAAGTGGGAATTATTATGCAATATTCTGGGCTAAGCTCAGTTATATGTATGAATTTAGACATGGCGGTTATCAGCATCTACGTAAACCAGTCCAAACAGAACGTTTCAATTATTTCGAAGAAGATGTGGTGGTACAAAAAAAAATACTGAACCTTAACTTAGCGTGGCGTCTGACTCTGTGGTCGAGGAAATAAATATTGGTAACCCTTAAATATTTAGTTTCTTGTATGTGGCAATATGTTAATCCCAAAAAGGGCTGAATAAAATATTAGCAAATCTTTATAAATCTGGTAATTATTCTAACAGATGTAAAACATTACTTTATTATATATTGTCCCCATAATTACATAATTTTTCCTCCCAAAATATTATGCTATATTACAAAATGGACGTTAATGTGCCGGGCCATGGACACGTAGTTTTGATTGGTTTTAATGGGCCCACGACATTCAATGCAAAGACGTGGTGACCGAAAGAATATAATAAAATAATTCTAATCGTGGGTAGAAACAGGCAAAACCTTGAAAGATCATTTGAGGAGCTGGGAAAGAGCGGGGAAAACCCAAACGGAACCAACTCTGGTGGAGAAGGAGGAGGAGGAGGAGGCTCAGTGAAGGGAGAAAAAGGTCACACATACACACACACAGCGAGACGATGAAGAAAAACAAACACAGGGGAAAACTTGGTGATCAGGAATACGCCGAATTTGTGAACTTAATTGTCAGGTGTATATGAGTGTTTCTTTGCAAATCTAGTTACAGAAGGATGAAGTGTGTGAGTTCGGAAGTTAACGGGCAAACGTATGTGTCGTTCTTGGAGCAGCTCAGGATATTTGACAAGCGTTTTAGGGGATGGCGTTACAAGTGTTTTCGAATTTTGAATTATAAAAAATACGTGAGGACTTTTACGGTGACATTACTGTTGAGTGATGGCCTCCCGGATAATAAAGAGGGCTACAACCTTAAATGGCGTGTAATGTAGCGAACTTGGATACACCAATCAGTCTGCCCGTAGCTACGCATGAGCCAGGTTCGCGGATTTAATTGTCAACTTCTAATACTGAGAATTTTGTTAGAATACTGCTTTGACATAATATTTTGTTTATTAAAGGTTACTAGCAAGAGTTAGAAGCTTGCGTGTGTTCGGTGGCGCCAAGAAGTCGAGTCATTAAGCTCTGAACACTGTCTAAAGACTCGCCCCTTCGATGAAACACACAGCCACGTTGTTGATCTACGAATATTTTCAGAAGATTGGAGAAAATGTTGCCTCCCCGATATTAAATTTTTAACAATCATGGTGGCTTCGGGAAATTTTATTACTTAATAAATCTTATTGAATTTCCATTTCTTTCTATATCCTGCTCCCCCTACAAGCTGCTCTTTTTGTTTCTCCCACATATGTGTCATTACGATTCCAGGCATCAACATCTATAATGAAGCAGCTGATGACGTACGAACGGAGTTCACGGACATAATTGTCAGAGTAATATTTGAGTACCAATTATGCAGAATGGCCTCCGTATCAGCATATTATAATTACCACTGCGTAGGAGGATGTGAATCGTCTTCCTCCGTCCGCTGATTGAGTTCGCGGACTTGATTGTCAGGCAGGGTTATGGACGCTGGCGGAAGCAGTTTGCGTTTAACAGAGAAGTGTTCTCGTCTCTCTTGAATCGCTTCAGGTGTTTTCCATTTTTTCTTACTCCTTTGCCATTCCCGACCTTCATCTCTCTGCTCTGCTCTTCTTAGCATTGCCTTACTTTAGATGCAGTTATTACCCACGTGACTATGTGAGTAACCTCGCCAATTACCTGGTCGTAAATCGGCGCAACTCACAACTCAATTACTCGGCCCCGGCTCTGTTATGTGGCTAAATAAAAGCTACCGGCTGCCTGGACGCGCTAACACAAAACACCATTTAATGAGCACCTTCTTCGACTACGTTTACAATACGTCCGTCAAGAACCTCAATGGATTGAAATATCTCCACTTCAGACTCGTGTTACGTCGTCGTCCATCTTTTACTATTTCGTAATCTACAACGCATGTTTCCTTCTTCGGGTGTCTGAATTACCTTATACATCATATGGAAAAAATATTAATAGTTGCCACAGTAATTCTTATTCCAGAATTGTAATTCGGAATATATTTCTCTCTCCATTTTTTTAGGGCAACAGGCTACATGAGGGTGATCCACATTGGGCAACTCCCCTTTAATAGCATAGGAATGGATTTGAAAGGGGGGATGTGGAAGGGTAGAGGAAGGTAGCCAAGGGTTACTAGGGCCTCCGGGCTATATTTTAAGGATCCTACCCGGCATTCACCTAAAGAAATGCAGGGAAAACCCTAGGAAAACCTGCATCGGGTAGGGCGGGCATTGGGTACTTGTCCCACGCCCTTCCGATGGCGGGAGAGGAGTTTGCTGTGGGGACGAAGGCATTCCCTTCTCCGTGCCTCGACCAATTTAGGAGGCAGCTGGCAGACTATTCCAATGGGAATAGCGGACAACTCTTACCGTATGCCCAAGGTCTGCGACCCGGGAACATACACCTCTCAAAACAGGCCGAAGTGCCTCGGCTTGTGGGAACCTTAGTTCAAAAATGGAGAGGAAAAGGAGATATTAAACTTTTTTATCTGTAAATGCCTGAGGAAGCCTGCGAGAGAATCCTCTCTAAGGTTCCCTCGGCCTGTTTTGAGAGGTGTATGTTCCGGGGTCGCAGACCTTGGGCATACGGTAAGAGTTGTCCACAATTCCTATTGGAATAGTCTGCCAGCTGCCTCCTAAACCGGGCAATGCACTGCGAGGGGAAAGCTGCGACCCCACAGCAAACTCCTCTCCCGCCATCGGAAGGGCGTGGGACAAGCACACAATGCCCGACCTACCTGATGCAGGTTTTTCTATTGTTTTCCCTGCATCACTTAAGGCGAATTGCCGGGTAGGATCCTTAAACCATAGCCCGGGGGCCCTAGTTAACTCTTGGCTACCTTGCTCTAGCCTTCCGCATCCCCCCTTTCAAATCCCTTTCCCATGCTATAAGAGGGGAGTTGCCACTATGTGGATTACCCTATACATAGCCTGTCTACACCTAAAAAAAACGGTAATTGCCTAATCTTTAACAAACATTAGATTTCAGTATTTGCTAACAGGTTGATTATCTAGATGCTTGGACGGGAATTGCAGTTAATTTCTGTATCGTCTCCAATTTATGGATAATCTCTTTGGAATGATATTGGAATTAAAAATCATTTCTGGCAACAAATTCGATTGTTGATTCGAGAAATTGGATTAATTATTGGCGTAAATTGTCTTTAGCCGAGTCATAAGTTACTTACGAATATATTTTTAGTTCATACAAAAATATTTCGGCGAAAGAATTGGAATATCTTCAACTTTTAATACCTGGGAACTTAATTCGTCATTCCCAAAATTCACGGAGAGAACGTCAATGTTAATGGTTAAAATGTGACGTACTATTTATTTATAATTCAACGATTTACTGAATATTGAGACTTTGTATCTCTAATTGAAGTAATGTTTTTTATTTCATTCGTGGAACAGGGAATGAAATGAAACAATATTTTCTGTAATGTCTCCCGAATTTTAAAATAATTTACGATTTAAGAATTTACGCATGTGAGGACTTTTCTCTTACACCAGAGGAATAACATTTACGGCAACTATTAAGACCGTTTCTGGATCATAAATTTCTATTATTAATTACTGCCCATATATATAAAGATATTATTATATATAAAAAAAACCTTATACAGAAACTCTTTATTTTTTATTTATATTATGACGACGTTTCGATACCTTTTTGTATCTTCTTCAGGTATTTTCATAAAAAGTGGCTGTATAAGGTCATCAATTGTCTTATTAATTCAAAACAGACGTTCAATTAAAACTTTTTACTATAAGTGTTAGTTATAGCCTCATCACCTACGTCACTGTTGGTGGGAATGTCGCGCCTTCCACTCTTACTGGCAACAAGTGTGGTGAAGTAGGTTCGCATACGTCACGATGCTTCTGTTAGTACGTGGCTAGCCTG
The DNA here is from genome assembly GCA_037074705.1 of Zhengitettix transpicula. Lineage (NCBI taxonomy): Eukaryota > Metazoa > Arthropoda > Insecta > Orthoptera > Tetrigidae > Zhengitettix > Zhengitettix transpicula. The sequence goes on from CM073593.1 coordinate 75,556,079, forward strand.
GCCTCACGTCACCGCGGCAGAGAGGAGCTGTGTGGATTGTCTATGGGAGCAATGTCGCGTGCGTTTGTTTTGACCCTGTGCCCTCCTGTTTCCGATGCACGATGCCGTCCGTTTTTGCTCTTCTCCTTGTGAGAGTGACGTGAGAATGACCGTGACTGTGCGTGTGACCTCAAGACCCCGGCAGCTTCTCCTCCCATCAGCATCTTCACAGAAGGACGGTCTTGCCCGAAATGGAGCCTTTTGTTTTCGGGATATCCACGACCTGGACGCTGCTCGTTGAAGAGGTTCGTTGATCCGAGGTCGTGGTTTGGTAGCGCAGGATTTACGACACTGCCAGTCTTCGTGATCCATAGAGATCTCACTCACTCACTCAAGCAGAAACACGCCTCTGGGGAGATTATCCAAGGCAGTGAGCAGCGGAGTCTGAGGGGATCATCACAACGTAAGAGTACTTGAGGCAACACGCTGGTGAAGCGAGGCGGGACTTGCAATTCAATCAGAATAGTGGCAGATTTAATACATACATAATAAAGCTCTGGTGTCTAACTGCCTGATTTGGAGATGAGGAACAAGTTAACTGAAATTGGTTGGTTAGATCTGAATGACAAGTTCTCTTTGTCTCACAGTCTATTCATGCTTCCCGCAACACTGTCTAAATTATATCTCTCTCTCTCTCTCTCTCTCTCTCTCACACACACACACACACACACACACACACACACACACACACACTCACTCACTCACTCTCTCTCTTTCTCTCTCTCTCTCTCTCTCTCTCTCACACACCCACACACACACACACACACAGAGAGAGAGAGAGAGAGAGAGAGAGAGAGAGAGAGAGAGAGACAGACTGTCCTCTTCCACTACTCCTCCAAATCAGACCGTGGAACGCCCTACACAAACAATCTCTGAATCCTCTAATCAGGTCAGCCACTAGATCTTTAAAGATGTCATTATTTATTCTCGTTACTGTTCTGTCCATATTATTATTAAAAATTGAAAAGATATTCACACAACGTCGCCTTTTGGCGGTGGTCATCATCCACATTAAATCCTTTGATCCACAGATGACCATTCGGACCCATAGTTTTTCTTTGGTGTGCAACTATTACACTTTAAGCGAGCACTTAAAAAATATTTCGAGGGAGAAACGTTCGTTGATAAGTTTGACAACTAGAGTGGACACTTATTGGTACTGTATATATTTTCGGAACATTTTCCTGTTGCGGCCATAAGATGTAAAAGTGGCATTTTATATTTCTCAGCTTCATTAACACAGAGGGCGAGGGATGTTCTCTCGCAGGCAGAACCTTGTAGGAGAGATACGAAGGGCCTACCTTTGGGTATGCCTTTTCCTCTCCGTTTTTGAACTAAGGTTCCCACAAGCCGAGGCACCTCGGACTGTTCTGAGAGGTGTATGTTCCGGGGTCACCGATCTTGGGCATACGGTAAGAGTTGTCCGCTATTCCCATTGGAATAGTCGGCCAGCTGCCTCCTAAACTGGTCGAGGCATGGAGAAGGGAATGCTGCGACACCACAGCAAACTCCTCTCCCGCTATCGGAAGGGCGTGGGACAAGTGCCCAATGCCCGACCTACCTGATGCAGGTTTTTCTAGGGTTTTCCCTGCATTTCTTTAGGCTAATGCCGGGTAGGATCCTTATAATATAGCCCTGGGGCCCTAGTTAACCCTTGGCTACCTTCCTCTACCCTTCCGCATCTCCCCTTTCAAATCCCTTCCTATTGCTATTAAAGGGGAGTTGCCCAATGTGGATTACCCTCATGTAGCCTGTTTCCCTAAAAAAAAAATTAACACAGAGTACTCTGAGGGGATATATCGTCTTCTAATAACTAAAATTCACTGTTTGTGTGTGAGTGTGTGTTTGTGTGAATTGTCCAGATATAAATATATACCCGTGGAGAAACTTTGACCAAATTTTGTATACGTTTTTCCTTTCGAATCGAAAAGAATGTGGGGGTAAGACACGACTTCCACCTCTATGGGCGGAGGTGGGAATTTTGTAACATGCTAAAACTACCGACATTTCCGTCGAAATAATATTTTTAGGGGTCAGTGAGATTGATAGTGTTTCTCCCGATGTTTCTTGTGTGTAATTGCAACCACTCTCGGAATGGGAGGGGAGCACCTGTAGTCTAGTTGCCTTGAATTTTGTTTTGGCGCCGTTCTTCAACCGTCAGCTTCCACTCTGTTGCACAGTCTGTGTGTTTAGAAAGGTTGTAGACCCTTCTCTGGGTGAAGAGAGAGAGAGAGAGAGAGAGAGAGAGAGAGAGACAGAGAGAGAGTGGGGGAGTGATCCAGTTCGTGAGTGAAGCAATCAAATTAGACGCCATTACGGAGGCAGGAGACTCTAAAACATTACTGCGCTAAATTACGCACAGGCTCGCCAGGCAGGAAGAAAAAGAGGAGAAAAAGGGGTAAGAGAACTGCAGGAATCTTAAACGCCAGACACCCACGCAGGAAGAAAACTGTAAGAAAGCTGATGGTAAACACGAAGGTATGAAGATGAAGCAGCAAATCTTATAGACAGTATGCGTGCTCGTGTGGGTGATAATTATTAGGCAAGGAGAGGTGATAACAGAGATGAAATACTTACTACAGGAGTTGGAAGCAGGTCTCCGTGTTCGCTGAGAGACAAGAATGTCGCCCTGCAAGACTTGCTGCCTGCTTCTCTTCCTTTTTCAGCGCTGTTCTTGTCGCCGCTTTGCGAACGCGAGGAATTTTAAACGCCTGTGCTGCCTTTTAGTGTCGTTGCTTGTGACTGAAACGTCTCAATCCTCACCTCCGCCTTGTCTCTCCCTTCTTTGCACCACCTTGTCCGACGAGACCATTGCAGACGTGACTCCCATACGAGTGGGAAGGCCTCAGGAGGCGGCGACGCAGATGACGATATCGGGGACTCAATTATGTGGAGATGGACGTGGCCGTCATCAGAGCTGCAGCGGGAATGGCAGAGGTGACGTATTATCCATCAGCTGGGTGTGTTCCCGAGGTGACGTATATACAGCATACAGCTTTGGCAATTAAATCCTCGTACAACACTTCAGTAATCTGTTAAATGACAAGGAAGGAAGATCAGACCCAAGAGGAAGGGTAACACAACACTATGTAGGAGAACAGAAAATTATACCTGAAGAGGAGAAATAATAGCTGCGATAAGGCAGATGAAGAATAATAAAGCTCCGGGAGAAGATGGCATCACAGCCGAATTCCGAAGCCCGCTTTGTCAAACTAATTAAATATGTTTGGGTTAATGAAGAGGTACCAGAGGATTGGAGAAGTGCAGTAATTCAACCAATACATAAGAAAGGGGATAAGACCAACTGTGATAATTACAGAGGATTTGCGCTACTCAATGTAGCATATAAAGTATTATCAACACTTATAGCAAATAAAATGAAGAAAATCATGGAAGACACAGTTGGGGAATACCAAGCCGGATTCAGGAAAGGAAAGTCTGCTAGTTACCACATATTCATCCTAAGGACCATTATGGAAAGATGTTATGAGTTTAACATTGATCTGCATATGCTCTTTATCGATTACAAACAAGCTTATGATAAAATTGATAGAAATCCCCTTTTTGAAACATTGGTTAATTTCTATGTACCCAGGAAATTGATTTGATTAATACAGATGACCCTTGATGGAAACACAGGGAAAGTATCAATTCAAGGAGAAGTATCCACCAAATTCGATATTAAACAAGGACTGAGACAAGGTGACACACTTTCCACTATATTGTATTGGAAAGAGAAGTTAGAAAAGTGGTATTAAACCCTGGAGGGTCAATTTACAGATGCAAATATTGGCATACGCAGATGACATTGTATTAATCAGCAGATCAGCCCAAGAATTACAATTAAGGTTCACCCAATTAGAACAGGAAGGAGCTAAATTAGGGCTGATGGTGAATGTGAGAAAAACAAAGTATATGATTGCATCTAGGAAGGAGGAAAGAAGGGCAAATGTTACTAACATCTCCATAGAAAACTTCAATTTTGATAGGGTTCGGAGTTTTAAATACTTGGGTTCAGTAGTAACAGAAAATAGTACAATAGGAGAGGAAATTACAGAACGACTACAAATGGGGAACAGATTTTACTGGGGCCTACTTCCTCTTTTGAAATCTCAGCACCTCTCAAAAAAGGGAAAGGTAAAGATTTATAAAACTGTAATTAAACCAGTAGTGACCTATGCAGCAGAAACCTGGTGTATGCTGAGGTGCGACGAATAGCAGCATGGGAAAGGAAAATCCTACGAAGAATTTATGGGCCTAAGTATGAAAATGAGGAATGGTGAATCAGAACTAACAAAGAACTCTATGAACTGTATGGTGATCCCCAAATTGTGAGCTTCATAAGGAGTGCAAGACTTAGATGGGCAGGGCATGTGGAAAGGAGTGAGGAGGGAACCCTACTACAAAGAATATGGAAAGGAAAACCAGGAGGAAGAAGGTGTGTAGGCAGACCTAGAAAGAATTGGTTGGCTAATGTAGAGGAAGATATTAAGGAGTTGGACATAAGAGGATGGAGGAGGAAAGCAAGAGATAGAAGGGAGCGGACTTCGATAGTGAGGCAGGCTCTAGCCCTGCAAGGGCTGTAACGCCAGGGTGTATGTATTATAGCGCGTTATTTAGGATAGGCGTCTTTTAATTGATTTTACTGATATTTTAGTCAGTTTATTTAAACGCGTGAGCAACCATGTTTATCGAACGTCGGCAAAAAGTACCATTTGGTGCCAGTCAGGCTGGGGATAGTAACTGTACCTCCGGGGTTTTCCCGTCAACAAACAGCAGGTGCGGAGAGTCTCGCTGATTGAATCGTCTAGGACCTGTGATTGGTCCATAATAAATTGGATGGAGGAATAGAGGAACAGTTGGTCCCACAGGTCGGGAGAAGTGGAGGCCTGGTCAAGCATTCTGTTTCTTATTCTGACTGGAGAAGTTGTGGTGAGCAGTTGCTCTTGGGATTTTTGAGAATTTACCAGCGAAACTCCACGAGAGAGACATCGATGACCAGCTGCGAGGGACGTCGCTGTGTTGCAGAGACCCCAGTCTGGTAACCAAGTTCGCAAATCTCATGGTTGCGTAAAGAACTTTTTTAAAAAAATTCGTTTCCCGGGCCACAGTATGTATGTATGTACTTGGTCTCTACATGTAACTTTCATAATCAAATACGTCGTTTGTGACAATTTGTTCAATTGGGTTTATTCGTGTGGGCGGTCGAGTATTCCTGAGGGAGTAAGAAAGAAATACGTCAGTCGTCAATGTTTGTTAATGACTAATAGTTATTTTGATGACTCGAATAGTTACAGAGGTAAGAAACAGCGTGACTGAGTCTCCAGCACCTTCTGGCCTTAGATGTGTTTGAAACTGTTACACCCCTTACACATGGCAGACGTCGCCACGTTGTGACGTAGACCATGACGTAACAAGTACGATCTGAAAACCTGTAATTTCTAATGTAGTTGAAAGGTAATCCATTTACTTCTGTCTCGCTCTCACTTGAGGAACATTCGCTGCTGGAGGCTCGAATCAATTCCCTGGCACCTGGTCGTTATAGGGAATAAATCACTCTCCCAGTCTCGCTCCTGCACACGGCTTCAATACCCCCAGAAAGAAGAAACACAAGGTCCATGACCTTCTGCAAGCAACACAAATCCGAAAACAAAGCTCATTCATCGTCTTCGTGTCGTCTCACTTTGCCACTTGCCTTCGTTCGACCTGCAATATAAAAGATTGCCTTACAAATTACTATAATCTCCTCTGAGATTTAAAGAAAATTTAATTATGTATATAATTTATATTTATTCGAACGAACAGTGGAAATTAATGATTTTGATACACCGCCGGACGCAACATCAACTTAATGGTAACAACAAGCTTGGCCTTTCTCCGGGTGGTAATAACAAGTTACAATATATTGTTGTTGGTATACAACCTGATAGAAAACCGCTGTTTTTGTTGCAGGCGAGAAGGTGGCGACACTGCTGCAGGAAATATTGTTGGTCATGGAACGTAGAGAAATCAGAGGTCGGTGATGTTTATTTACACTGTGACGTTCTGTGACGCAGCATTCCCTTCTCCATGCCACGACTAGTTTAGGAGGCAGCTGGTCGACTGTTCCAATAGGAAGAGCGAACAACTCTTACCGTATTCGACCCCGGAACACATACACCTCTTAAAACAGGCCGAGGTGCTTGTGGGAACCTTAGTTCAAAAAACCGACAGAGCTCCAGAGTTCTCTAGGAGGGTTCACCAGCGAGAGAACAGCCCTCGCAAGTTTGCTTGAATGATAAACCTACCGGGCCACCTTTTCCATTTTTAAAGAAATTTTTTGGTGTCTCGACCTGCTTGAACGACTGAGGAATTACGAGATTCATACGCAGCGAGAGTCCCTGCGACAGGATACATGAAGTCTCGCAGAAACTCTGTACGAGGCCTTATCTGACAACTATCTATATCTCACTTCCCCCCTCCATTCTCTCGTTCTCCCTGCAGTTTGTCTTGTCCGCTTTAAAGCACATTAAGGAATGAACACGAGTTGTTATTCACCTGTGTAAAGAATATCCCCGCTACAGATTGCTACTAGTAACACTATCCTGGTTGTGATCAGAAGGAATAAATTACTCATGACAATTAAGTTGCTTTAGTCATCAGTTACTTCGACATCGTCCATTTGCCTCTTATAAGCACGACCCCTGTGTTCCTCTTTACACGGCAATGAAGTTTACGGACTGGACAAGGGGGAACCATCCTGCTAATCAGCGTATCTGACTCTGAGAAGTGACAAAGTCCTGATGATACTCTACATGCGCCGCCATCTTTGGATAGCTTTATTACCCTCATTGCTCGTCTGTCCTAATTTTTAGTGCGGGAACCACGACTAAGTGTTTTGCTATATTTTTTTTACTTTCCCCAGCCTCCTCTTGCCTCATGTTTCCCTTTTGTGCCAGATTAATTTCTCCAATTACCACTCTGCAGTCTGAGTTTGGCCTCATGCCCGCCACGAGCGACGCCATTCTATTACTATTATTCTGCTTTCGTTGCCAATTTTTCCTTCCTCCCCTCTCCTCACCGGACAGCTTAATTTATAAATTGATCGGGTTAGATTACAGACAGTGAAATCAGTGAGTCACGAAAACAAGGGGGGAAAGAAATCGCTTCCCGACTTTCGTTGTTTATTTCTTTCTGCTGTTAATACGGCGATCGCTTTTCGGTGTGCAATTATAATTAGAAACGCAAGGTGGAAGGGGAGTATGGCTTATACATTAGGACGTTATTTATAAATCCTGAATTACCTTTCGTAAAGGGGCAATAATTGATGTGGCCATTTCAGTAATGTTAAAGGCCTCAGAGACTCATTTATCCTACACTTATTTCAAAGAGATAAATACAAATACAGTCAAAAGATTTAAATGTTAAATCGCAAACGTAGGTCAATAGAAGACTGGACAGGTTCACCCTACGTAATTCCGGTCAGAGAAATTCCATGTATCAATCCTTTTAATTAGACTCAATTTTCTTGTGAATTCTTTTTTTTTGTGACTCAAAATTGCTAGTAAACAATTATGTTAAGTAAAATAATATTTTTATTTAAGAAACCCCAACCAACTTGAACCCTGAACTTTTTTTTGTTTGTTTTTTGAGGGTAACAGGCCACATAGTGGCAACTCCCCTTTAATAGCATACGAAGGGATTTGAAAGGGGGATGAGGAAGGGTAGAGGAAGGTAGCCAAGGGTTAACTAGGGCCCCCGAGCTATAGTTTGAGGATCCTACCCGGCATTCGCCGAAAAGTAATGCAGGGAAAACCCTAGAAAGACCTGCATCAGGTAGGTCGGGCATTGGGTACTTGTCCCACGCCCTTCCGATAGCGGTAGAGGAGTTTTCTGTGGGGTCACAGCATTCCCTTCTCCGTACCTCGACCAGTTTAGGAGGCAGCTGGCCGACTGTTCCAATGGGAACAGCGAACAACTCTTACCGTATGCCCAAGGTCTGTGACCCCGGAACATACACCTCTCAGAACAGGCCGAGGTGCCTCGGCTTGTGGGAACCTTAGTTCAAAAACGGAGAGGAAAAGGCATCCCCAAAGGTAGGTAGCCCCTTCGTATCTCTCCTACAAGGTTCGACATGAGGGTATGTGTGACGCTGTTATTTCACGGGCGTAATTTGGTGTTTTGTCTGCTGCATGTTAAAATATCTTGCGGAGGAGTCACACATATCGAATTTCTTATTTATTCCTCGTTACGCTCGATGAGTCAACATCTTCCCCCTCTCCGACCTGTAAGAACTGTGCAGGGAATATAAATGAATTGATATAGATGACACAACCAGCCAATTAGTATTGTAGCCGGCTGTACAGGGGGACTTGTGTTTGTCTTATCTGAGAACACGAGCCACCGTGGCGGACGCCATTGCGTATTAGCAAAGCAGAGCGTCAGCGTACATTAATCTATCTGAAACGAAAGCAGAATACATTGTACTGCGTCAGACTTTTTTTTCCTTATTCCATTGAGCGCGTGTGTTATATGAGAAGTGTGACTAACATAATATATCCAAAAATAGCGGAATATTAAAATGTCATTGAATATGGACGAGAATTGTGTGAAAACAGAAATATAGGAATTAGAGGAAGAAGTAAAAAAAATTCCTTTCGTTCAGGGAAGCGTTTGATAGTCCACATGCTTTTCATTACACACATTTTCCTTGAACTGAATGAGGATAATGTCGATGCTGACTGATTTTATCAAATTATTTATTCCCTCGACGTCTTCCTGGACACTGCTTGGGCGATTCATTCATAGAATTAACAAATCATAACATCCTATTGCGAAAATAATTTTGAGATAAAAAATATACACCACGTTGACGGGAGTTCTGGTTGCATAACTAGTAGCAATAAAGGAGTAATAAAACTGTGCACAATTAATAAAATAATAACTTCAATAGAGAAAGAGATAAATGATCGGAATGTGGAAAACGGAAGAATTTTATTAAGTAATTTCCATCCGGAGAAAATAAAAAAGACTGGCAACAAATACGAGGAAATCTCATCCCTTAGGCTCGATTTAATTAACGAGCTTTGTCCAAATCAAGTGTCTTAACGTTTGAGTCGTCCAATTCTTACGTCATTTTTCACTTTTAATAATTTCTTAGTTAGATTAGTTACTATCGTTTCGTCTTTTCTCTCCATTTCATTTCCTGTTTTCCTACTTTCCCTCATATCCCTTCATTATTTGACTTAAATTTTGTTATTCGTCCTTCTCCCTTCAGTTTCTTTCATTCAGTTGCGATCCCTCCGTTACCTTCTCAATCTCATATCCCCACCTTCTATTACCACAATTTGTTTATTTCCTTTTTAAGATTCCGTTAATCCTTAATATTATTTCTCTGCTTCGCCTCCGTTCAGGCGATCTTTTCTGATCTTCTTTCACTTTCTTTCCTAATATATAATATTAAATTTTAAGCTCCCCTTCCTTTCCTTATTTTGCGTGTTTTCTTCTTTTTCCATCACAACCTTCCTTCCCATTCCGCTTATTGCCTTCGTTACCTTCTTTTAATTCTTCGGGTTCACATCCCTTCGTTTTTCATAATAAATTTCTTGATGCTGCAGTTCATATCACTCATATCATCCCTTCTTTCCTTTCTCGTAGTTAATTTCTCGACCTTCTCTTCGGCAGTTCTGGTCATGGAGGTAAGTACTAATGGATAACATGGTTCGCGAACCGACGACGCGCTGACTTGTAGACCCTTTACCCAAGACCACGTAAAGCTAATTCAGCAGCAGGGCGGTTGCTTGAAGAAGACGATGATTTCAGTGATTACAGTCCTGATGACGTCACTGTCTTGTGAATGAATGCAAATTCTCCGTCGTGCAAGAAGTTTTCTTTTCTGGCTCTGCTAGAGTTCAGAGTAACTACGTGACTAGACTCGGTAACACTAATGCCCAATTCTTCATTATAGATATAGAGAGAGAGAGAGGAAGAGAGAAATAGGAGCAAATTTGTTAGAAACTCTGAAGTCCTCGTTCTAAGACGAGGACTAGCGTGAAGGATGGAGATTGTGCTGGCCACGGGAAAGACTCGCTTCGTCTTGGCAACTATGAACTAATGCTTTACATTGAGTTTCCATTCGCTTACCACTGAAGATGAAAGGGAGAATTGTGTGGTCGTGTAGACAGTCTGACGACTTAACGTATTTTAAGACGTATATCTTGCATTTCGAAACGGGAATCTTTTATTTTCTCTGATCCTATGTTCCTTTCGTTCTATTCCCTGTTAACTTCGAATAGGTCTCATTATTTACGTGTAATAGATTTGGAAGATTTAATTAAATATGTTTATAATTATTTTCAACTTAATTAATGGAACTTATTTATTAAAAGTAACCAAAGTTTATAAAATCGTCGGTCTGTAGGTTCAAGCAATTATATATTTCAAGGAAATTATTAATTAACAATCAACTTAAACTACGCACACAACCTACAATTTCTACAATTGGTTGGCCATTAAGTAAATCTGAGTTTCCAGCATTCTCAACTCTGTCCATCAACTTAGTACGACCTGCTAATGAACCCTACAGCTCCTGGGAACTCAAAAACTTAGTTACGTCTGATTCTTTTACCGTTCGGGCTCGCACCCCATTGTGGATCAGGTACTCTGAAGACGCTTGCAGTTGTTTTTTTTGTTTAGAAAAACAGTCACAGAAAATCTAATCTTTTAATGCTGCGTCCCCACAGCAAACTCCTCTCCCGCTATCGGAAGGGCGTGGGACAAGTACCCAATGCCCGGCCTACCTGTTGCAGGTTTTTCTATGGTTTTCCCTGCATTTCTTTAGGCGAATGCCGGGTATGATCCTTAAAATAGTTAACCCTTGGCTACCTTCCTCTACCCTTCCGCATCCCCTTATTTCAAATCCCTTCCTATGCTATTAAAGGGGAGTTGCCCAACGTGGATTACCCTCATGTAGCCTGTTGCCCTAAAAAAAACAATTACTTTACTTTTGTACCTTTAATAGTCATTAAATTGAGTGCTTAGCTTATTCTCCTATATTTCATTTGGCTTCTTTTCACCGGGTTTTGCCTTAATTCTCTTTAGAGAAATTCTTATTTTGAATGTTTTATTTAATATCTAACTTCCAGACTTCTTGTCCTTACTAAAAAGCAAAGTAATACCTTAACAAACCGTCAGTACAAATGTCTTGATACTGTATTTCCGCTGTTTTTCTAGTCATTGTGACGTTGACGATGACGTACAGACCAAAGTATAAAATTCGTTCATGGACTCTATTTATTGCTGAAGCTAGGAAGGTCTCCCCTGTATTCTTATATCGACAGTGACGTGCGAGAGTGCCAATTAAGGCCCGCGAACTCGCTGTAATAAGATGGCTACTAGGCGAGTGGAGTGTCGTAGATGCGTGCGAAGCCGGAACTTTTACGCCGACGACCACGATGAGGAGGTGGCAAGGTTGTGGGAGTTGCGTAAGAAGGCCGTGCCGGGTTTCCCAAGCCTTTTGTGTCACGGACTAATAGAAAAAAAAAGAAAGGCAGAAGGAAAACAACGACAGGGAGAAGAAGAGAAAAAAATAAACGGTAAGGCTACAAAATAGACACTACTGCATACAGTTCTCTCTGTATTTCTGTTTTATTCAACGCATCACCAATTTGAAGATTCGAAGGGTGAATCTCGTCAGTGGCAGTACTTCGCATAAATACACTTTAATACACAGTGTGCTCTAGTATTCGTTAAGTAAGAATTTCGATCTAGATACTGGTTAGAAAGAATTACTTCGTCGGTGGTTTACCAGTCGATGACGAGATGATTCGTGCCAGCGCGAACTCCGCAATTGCTCTACGATACTGAAAGCACCACATTAATGCACGAGTTCGTATCCCAACCCGGGACCTCAAAAGACATTTAGCGTTAACCCAAAACTTCACGATGGCCGCGGAGACAACCTCAATCACCAAATCTCGTCATATTTTATTTACGTTTTTAAAAGTGAATATAATAATAATAACGCAACTTTTATTTCTAGTCTACAAATGAGAGAAACACACAAATATACTGTAATGCCAATTAATTGAGACATTAATTGAGTGAAATTAATAATCTAAATTCATGGAAGGAGAATTCAACAGGGTTGGCAATTAGCAGGACAAAGTAAAACATTCATAAAAAGTATAACGTCGAAACCTGCTAACAAAAAGCAGTTTTTGTGTCCACAACCGGCCAGAAATAGCAAAAGTTTCGGTTTAAGTCCGGAACAATAAAGACTACCCAATCGACAAATCGCAGAAGTCACCTAGGGTCAACCAATAGATGAAGAAAGGAGGTTCATCCGAGTTCCTGACGACATATAAAATTTTGGCTTAAAAATTGGATGTAGAATCTGTGAGTTTAGAAGAAGCAGTGTAAAACCCCACAATAGTGTTTCCAAAATTAAAGGTACGCTGGAATGCTGGGAAGACGTGAGTAACAATTTACAAAAACAATTAATTATGTAAACGTAATTGAAAGATAGCCGTCAGATTTCGTTCTCTTTTTGATTAAAATTGTTAATCAGGGTCAATCTTTTCACCTTTAGTCTTGTTTGCATTTTAAATGTTGCAGTTTAATTGACGATTAAACTTCTTTTTCTTTTAATTGTAATTTGTTCTTGATAAGATTATAAATATTATTGATTTGTCCATTATCAAACCCAGTAAAGACCCTGAGAAATTCAATATTATAAATTTTGTTCTGCCTGCGTGAGAATCCTCTCGCAGGCTTTCTTCTCCTGGCAAGGAAACATAAGGATAGATCATTTTCCGCATCCCCCCTTTCAAATACCTTCCTGTCCTATTAAAGGGGAGTTGCCCAATGTGGATTACCCTCATGTAGCCTGTTGCCCTAAAAAAAATACCCTCATGTAGTAAGCCTGCGAAAGGATTTTCTCTCTTTTAGGAGCGATACGAAGTGGCTACCTTTGGGTATGCCTTTTCCTCTCCGTTTTTGAACTAAGGTTCCCACATGCCGAGGCACCTCGGCCTGTTTTGAGAGGTGTATGTTCCGGGGTCGCAGACCTTGGGCATACGGTAAGAGTTGTCTGCTATTCCCATTGGAATAGTCGGCCAGCTGCCTCCTAAACTGGTCGAGGCACGGAGAAGGGAATGCTGCGTCCCCACAGCAAACTCCTCTCCCGCTATCGGAAGGGCGTGGGAAGAGTACCCAATGTCCGGCCTACCTGATGCAGGTTTTTCTAGGGTTTTCCCTGCATTTCTTTAGGCGAATACCGGGTAGGATCCTTAAACCATAGCCCGGGGGCCCTAGTAACCCTTGGCTACTTTCCTCTACCCTTCCGCATCCCCCTTTCTAATCCCTTCCTATGCTATTAAAGGGAAGTTGCCCAATGTGGATCACCCTCATGTAGCCTGTTGCCCTAAAAAAAAATACCCTCATGTAGCCTGTTGCCTTTAAAAAAAAATTATATCTCACTCCCTCTAATAACCATGTGAAAATATATGGAAGGTAAACTAAACACAGGGAAAAAAAGAATTGTAGGCGAACTGGTGTATCATATAAAATACTCTCTGGCTGATTACAGTGGTTGTGACACAGAAGAAGGAATATTTACACTCCTAGGTCCTTTCAGAATAATTAACCAGATTTCATCATATGTGGATTGAAGTCCGAGAAGTGTCACTTTTCCGTTACGTCCTTTAGTTTTCCTCATTCCAGATGCATCCTGGGTCAATCTGTTGCTTCATTCTGACACGGATTCTACACAACTTGCCTGCCATTTTTCTCCACTTTCTAGAATTTGACCCCGACTCGTCCTGGACCTCAACAAGTTTGGTTTTTTTGTTAATAATTTTTATTTTCTAACCCTTATGCACCTTTGCGTGCGTGTTTACGAAAATTATACGCTTGAATGATCCTTGTCTTCTTCCTAAAAGGCAGAGGAACCAGTTGTTAGTTGTGTAAAGGTTATCTCCTCCGCCAATTAAGAATAAACACTTAACCTTACATGTCCGCTAACTGCACTTAGCTTATTTCTTCCCTATCTCGTTTTCTCATTTTTTTAAACGCTTTTCTCTTTTACTTGTAGGTTTTGCGTGAGATTAATGTATTAACAAATTCTTGTCCTGTGCATGTCTTTTTTTTTCCCTCTATTGGCTGGAGATTTTCTCTCTGCGACAGACTCCATGGTGCGGGTTTCCTTACTGACCTCCTTTAACGCAATGTGAAACGTAGTCAACCGCATAATATTCCTTACTTTCTTTGCATCGTTCTAAAAAATCTAGGAGTTTCGTTTATAAGAATATTTTTTCTAGATGTGAAAAATCAGCAGATGGGAATTATTATTTTATTTATATAACTGCTAAGGTCATAAGCGACTTTGTACATTATTCTAACGAGTGTGGAAGCACACACACATCTCGCCGGGATTCGAACCCGAGACCTCTGTGATGCGAGGCAGTACACCACAGCAGGTCGGCGGAATTTATTGTTCTAACGACGCACGAAAATTAAAGGATCTAACGGGAGGAAAGCAGAAAAGGAAGAATCAATAATTTATTTCTTTAAAACATATATATTTATGTGAGTATATCGGGAATTTGAAAAAATGAGGCGGCTATAATTTTGCATTTATAGTTTTTCACGTGGTTTTCATAGTTCACAAATATTTATGGTGACGGTAATAAAAAGTAATTTCGTTAGAAGGGGAAATTTTGAAAATTAAATTCAAATTTGTTTTTATATTCAGGGTGCCTTCTAGACGGTACTCGCTGCGCACAGAATCGAACCTCTTCCCATCGCACTTCCATTACGACTTTATTGTTGATGTCGAGTTTCTGGTTCTCAATACTGAAAGCTAGTGAGTCTCTTGTTCGCTAAATCATGAAAGAAATACTCAGGTGAGTTCTGTTTCATTCTGTAGCATTCATGTAGCCTGTAGCCCTAAAAAATAAAATATAGGATTTATCCTTGAATGAAACAAATTTTTTAAAAGATAACATAAAATTATTTATTACAAATTTTGATTTATTTTAATATTTTGTACATTTTTTAAAAGATTCCCAAGCTTATAATAAGACTCAAACCTGCAGGGCCGCTTACAGGGCCTCTAATAAATTATATTAGCACCAGAAGTTTACATAAAAAATACTCATTAAATCTACAATAGCATATAATAAAAAAAATCTAACAAATATAGAGAAATCTGACGATAATTGGATTTATATTGTAGCGCGATAGTTTTATTATTGATATATATATATATTTCATTTTAATATAATTAGATATTAGCAAGGGTGAGATCTTAGCAAGTTGGAATTTGACCAGGCCCCGCCGTGACGGATAGATAATCACTTCAGTCTGGACTTAAGCACGTAGGATGTTGACCCTCGGAAGTTACCTGGACTGTCACACCGTGGGAAACGTCTCTCCAAAATCCCAGAAAGTAAATCAACACGTGACTGCCTGAACCAATCATTTTTCTTGGTTCAGGAAAGATCGACCTAAAGATGATCGAGACCATCGATTTTCACATCCAGCGAAGGGGCTCTAAAGAAAGTGTAGAGAGACTCCTCGACGAACTGTCGTCAGGGACGGACGTACAGCCCAAAACTTGCATCATCCAGAGGACTCGGAGAGATCGAGGGTGCTACATGATCACGACCAGAGATCAACACGAGGTAACTGCCAAGTGTCTCAATCCTTGACGCGCCTGGGGCAGTTACCGTAAACTTGGGAATTAAGAGATCCGATTGTTTTGCCCAGTTAGCTGAATAAACATAATTTCTATTTAGTTTATTTTATTTTTCTCGTGTTCAGTTAAATGATTATTAAATTCTGTAAAATATCCCTTTACTTCATCATTTTAAAAAAACTACCACTACAATATAAACGTTTACTATATAAAATTGCTACATATCAATTTATTTAGAGCTTCTCTGGTACCGTATGAATTGTGCATTTCACAGTTATTTACTTTTAAAGAAAATATTTAATCAACAGGCCACAACACTGATTATTATATTGTTTCACATCACTAAATTCCGGCCCCTCTTTTAACAACTGTTCACGAACTTTATACGTAGTCCTACTTATTATCACACAGCTTTACTGTAGAAATGTGTTAATACCAAAACGTTGAATATCATATTTTCAGCCTGGACTTTGCTGAATTCCAAATTATTTAGGCACGGCTGTTCTCCAAAAATAGACTCGCACGCCATGACCACACTGGTCAGGCTCCCAAAACACTCTGAATGTTTCCTCCAAAATTCTGTATTACATACGCTTTTCCGACAATAATAAAGTAGCAACTCTTCTCCCGCTATCGGAAGGGCGTGGGACAAGTACCCAATGCCCTACCTACCGGATGCAGGTTTTTCTAGGGTTTTCCCTGCATTTCTTTAGGCGAATGCCGGGTAGGATCCTTAAAATATAGCCCGGGGGCCCTAGTTCACCCTTGGCTACCTTCCACTACCCTTCCGCATCCCCCCTTTCAAATCCCTTCCTATGCTATTAAAGGGGAGTTGCTCAACGTGGATTACCCTCATGTAGCCTGTTACCCTAAAAAAAACCTTTCCAGTCTCTGCATTCTTGCGCCACACTGACTCTTCTTTACAATGCTCTGGTCGCAAAGTTACGTCGACAATAATATTAAAGAAAAATTATAAAATAAAAATTACATTGGTAATCTCTACAATATATATTTGAAGTCACTGTTATCTTGGCCTTAGTTGGCACCACTGAAGAGTTGTCATCCGGTCGTTGTAGATAGTTCGCCGACCCCATCACGCTGGATATGTTCTTTTCTTGCTGCTAATGAGATTTTGTGAATTGCAATGTTGTCGCTAGTTATCATGACGAATTGCTCCATTGTGCTCATCCACATTCAACCATCTCGTAACTACGCTTCTTCCGTCCCGTCACACGTATGATAGAAAAAAGGAAGAAAAAACACAGAGAGAGGTAATTTACGCAGGTAGACAGAGACAAGAAATTAAGAACGTGTCATTCATATATTACGTACGTCCTGCTACACGTGTGATCTATGGTCAGTGTCATATCTTCGGTTACTAGTATGAATCACGGTTAGCGAAGACCACCGACACAGAAATAAGTTAATTTTCTGTAAGCTGCGTAGTGTTAAAATAATTTATTGGCTGATATAAGAACCATTGTGTTTCAGAAGGATGGTCGAAAATTCACGTAAAGGTTCACGTTCATGGATTTGTACGATTTTACCGTCCAATAAAACATAGTAATGTTTTAAAAAGTTGTCCGTCCACATTGGTACAGAGCCTTGGTGATGTGTCGCATTCTGGCTGCTTCGCTCTGTGCGAACTATTTAGTCAGTGGCTACTTAGTCTGGTATGGATCGTGTCGGCCAATTTCTCGCACACACACACACAGTCTGGTGAGGAGTGGCTTGCATTACCATAACAAGTAGAGAGCTGTTCCTATTTAGCATATGCATCTATTCTGTGCGTTCATTTTCCTCGCGGATCCTTGCTAATAGCTTAAACAAGCCAGCCTTGCCACAGCTGCAGTGGCCGCCATCTTCTCTCTCTCTCTCTCTCTCTCTCTCTCTCTCTCTCTCTCTCTCTCTCTCTCTCTCTCTCTCTCTCTCTCTCTCTCTCTCTCTCTCTCATTCTACTGTACTGACTTTAAAATACTGTACTGAAAAGCATGGTTCATCACAGTAGCACTACACTACTACTTACGGTAACAAGTGCATGTGGATCTGAGAGAGAGAGAAGTAACGCTGACAATTAATTCCACAGACTGACCTACGTCACCGTGATCAGAATATTCATGGATTAGTTTTCCAGTGGTAGTCAGACCTTCCTGCTGCAGTAACAAGACATAATGAGTGTGTTACTCATTGAGTATGGACTATTATGTCCTCGAAGTCTTTCAATATGTCACAGCGCCTTGCAACAGTAAACAAGCCACCGCTGCCGCGAGTGTACAGTACGCCTACTATCTGCTTACGTCATCACCGTGAGTACGGTCCCGCTAGGGAGACCTTGCTAGCCAAGTCCCAAGGAAAGGAAGAGACCGCTTTTCCTGCACTGCAATGTATAAAGCATATCTGAGGGAGGAACTCGGAGCACGTGTCGTAACTGCACTCGGGTTATCAGCAACGTGCGTGCATGGCCACGCGAAATCATCAATACATCCTCTCACTGCAGTTGGAAGAAAAATTCCGACTAGTTGAGAGGACTCCCAGCTACGGTAACAAGTATACTTGCAGAGAGAATTTATTTAGTTTCGTCTGACACTTAAGTTCGTGAACATTTTAAAATAAACTCTTAGTCCGGAGACGTGACACTTGTGATAATTTAACATAATAATAGTATTAACAATTTGTAAATATTTAACAAGTGAACTTTGGGTCTTGGATATTAGCCTCGTCATTCCAAGTTAGAGACGAATGAAACCGACTTACCTGTTTACAACATATTAACGAAGGTTTGCCGGCTTGATGTTTGAGATCGATCTGATCGTCGGGGAGACTTCGTGTTATGAAATGCATTAAGGAGGTTATGGGGATAATGGGGATAACGGAGATTTATGGAGTGTTTAGTTTATGTGCAGAAATAACCATAAACAGTCTCCAAGTTTTTAATTTTACCAGGGTGAATCAAAAATAAACGAGACTTTTGGACCTGCGCGCGCAATAGTGATGGAAGAACGTTCCGCTGTTATTGGCTGTTAGGTTGGTTTGTCAGGAGTGGGGGAAGCACGTGACTCATCATCATAGACTCGCTCAGTGTCCATCGTTACGATGTCCGAGCAGGAGGTACCTCCCTCTATTGCGCAACGTATTGTTCTCAAGTTTTTAGCTGCAGAAGGTGTAAAACCGGCCGAAATCTTTAGAAGATTGACTGCGCAGTTCGGGGAAGAGACGCTGTCGCGAGCTAGAGTGTTTGCTTGGCATAAACAGTTCGTGGAGGGCAGTGAACGTGTTGAAAATGAGAGCCATGACCGCAGACCCCGCACCAGCATTACAGCGGGCAACATCGACAGTGTTCGTCAACTTGTTGAAGGTGATAGGCGTCTAACAACTTCGGATATTGCAATTGAGGTTGGAATAAGTTATGGGAGCACTTACTCTATACTCTCAGAGGAGCTAGGGTATCGCAAGGTGGGTTCCTCGCCTTCTCACAGTTCACCAGAAACTGAATCGTTTTCAAGTGTGTGAGCGTCTTCTTGCACGATTTCGGGAAGAAGCAGACCAATTTCTTTCTCACATTGTCACCTGTGATGAAACGTGGGTGCATCAATACACCCCTGAGTCGAAACAGGCGAGTATGGAGTGGAGGAAGAAAGGAGATTATCGGCTGGCAAGGTTTTGGCTACCGTTTTTTTTGACCAGCGTGGCCTGCTGCACCTTTATTTTTTGCATGAGCGCAGAACAATTAATGCGGCATACTACTGCCAAATTTTGACTGAGGTCAGACTTGCATATCGCCGCAAAAGACGAGACCTTCCGATGAGAAAAGTGATTCTCCTCCATGGCAATGCTCGCCCCCATACAGCAGCCCTGACCGTACAAAAATTGGAGCAACTGGGTTGGGAGACACTGGAACACCCTCCATACAGTCCAGACCTTTCTCCCTGCGACTTCCATGTCTTTGGTCCTCTCAAGGAAGCTTTGGGAGGGCAAAAATTCCACAGCGATAATGAGGTTGAAGCATATGTGCGCAATTGGCTACAAACACGACCTGACTCTTTTTACGCGGAAGGAATTAAAAAATTACCTATACGCTGGGAAAAATGTGTTTATAAATCAGGAGATTATGTAGAAAAGTAAACTATGATTGTTTGTGCGTTTAAAATCGGTTGGAAGCTTACAAAATTTCAAAATTCCGGAGTGATTTATGAGGAGGTTGATATCAATTGGGAGTTTACGTTTGAGTCTGTGGAGGAAAGGGGCGGGTTGCTGTAGAAGAGTTCAATGGTTGGATTTTGGTGCTTGATGGATTTTATGAATTATGGTAGTAATTAGGGGAAGGTCTTTTTGGATAAATGAGTTGCGAATTGAAAATTAATCGGATAATTTTTTTTTGTACTTTGTTGGAGTGCGAATAGGCAGTGGATCCCCATATAGAACATGAGTACGACCGTATGGGGCGGATTAAGGATAGATATAGAAATCTTTTGGTGCTAAGGGATATGGGAGATTTTATGTTGATAAGAGGGAAAAGTTGTTTTATTTTGTTAGTGATTCTGGAGGTAATGTGGGCTATGTGAGGTATTTTGGTGCCGTTCAGAAAGAAGGAGTGGTTGAGGGAATGTTTTATTTTGAGGGTAAAGGGAATGATTGTGGATTTGGTAGGGTTTATACTGATTCTTTCAATATCATTTAGGCCGATTTCTAGCTTTCTGCAGCCCGAGTCTAGAGAGGATTTTGAAGGAGACTGGTTTTAAAGTATGTCTTGAAAATAGAGGTGGAAGAGGAAAGGGCCTACGATGCTGTCAGAGCAAATAGGGAAGGAATTTGAAAGGGTATTGGTAAATGTGAAAGAGAATGAGCAGTTAGTAAGGATTCTTTGATTTTGGAAAGTATAAGCTATTATTTTCCGATTTGTTACGTCAAGGTTACAATCCACTTCTCTCTATATATTATTCCTGTTTCTATCGCCACCCGATTAGATGTTTCTCGCAAAAATTAAAATATCATGGAGACAAATTCGTTACAAAATCTTTGAAAGGCAGTTTCCCGTGACTTTAAAGTGTTTCTTCAACGGAAATAATGGTTTTAATTTATGTCTTTGTTTTTCAGATACTTAACGCACTAGTATACTCCTCACGTTTCCTTCATATATGATTGTTATTCTTAGAATTTGTTTGTTTGTATTAATGTTTCTGTTCTTTACTGAAGAATCTTTGTTATTTGTACTTGACATCTTCAATATGGGGGTTGAGATGTTTGTCTCAGTTGCCCGTTAAGCTGTTTTCTTAGATCTTTACACTTCTCCGCCTTTATCCTGTCTCTCAACCTTTGTTTTTCATTATCGCCAAACTATAAATATTTCTCCTATAAAAAATTAATCTGCGTGGTAATCCATCTTGATTAACGAGGCGTCATCGGTGAGGTAAGTAAACCTTTATCTTCGTCAAACACTTCCTTTATTTTTCGATGTAAAATTAAAACGTTTTCTGAATGCTGGAATACAAATCTTATAATTTTTTCAGATCACCTGACGGAATTTATTTAAGAGAAATATAATCCCTACTTGTTGGTTTTACGTATTCCTTTTTCTGCTCCGCTTCCTCTTCATTTTCAATATCGTAGACATGAAGTTAGATTAAACTAGTTATCCCTTATCTCTGCCCACTTTTATAGTCTTCGTAATTTTTTTTAGTTCGTGTACTTCCTTCCTTACGCTCTATTATTTTTATTATTATTCTGTTCCTCGTCCGTTTCCAGTTGTTTAGGTTTCAAGAAAACATGGCGATTTCCTCTCCTTCTTCGTTTTCCGTTTATTTTTATTTTCTTTGTTTTGGGGGCGGGGGCTATATCCCGTCCCAGGGTAAGAAGAATTTATAACGCTAGAAAGAAGGAGGCCACAACTATTTTTCCTAGGGAATTCCTCGTTCCCTTCCTTACTATCTCCAGCTTTAAGCTATTTTTTGCCCTATCCACAGATAAGGCGTAAGTCGGTCGAGAAAATAGTTCTATAAATTCTGCGCACTGAGGGAGAGAAGTGGTGGGAGACTTTTTTATTGATACTGGAGAAGGTAGGATTTTAGAATTTATGCCTTGGAATATTAGGGATTCATAGAAGCTTCCTTATCGCCCAAGAGAAGCGAAGTAAGGGATATATTTATTATTATTTTAGATAGCATATTCAGGGGGGTTTTCTTTTCCGAAGGTTTTCGTGATACGAAAGGCTACCTCAATCACAGTGAAGTGGAATGTACATAATTTAACAATTTTTTCTCAATTGAATTGTAAAACGTATAATCTCCTAGTGACGTAGCCACAGAGTTGCCGAACTTAATTGTTTATTTGATGCTTCTTAGTTTTGGCGTTTATGACGCTCAACACAAATATTAAGGATGTACGCTGGTGTTGACGTACTGAGGGATCACTATTATTCCAGATTTTCACTGAAGCACCGATGGTCTGACGTGGATTTGTTTCGTCACTGCAGCTCCACGACTAGGACGTTAATAGCGACACATGTGCGACAGTGCTGTAGGCCGCTGATAGGGCATCCAGTTTCCTGATCAATTAGGGAGATGACGTAGTGTTGAGACACTAGTTAGTGTAAATGTACTTATTAATTGGCGATGAAGGTATTAAAAACGACAAGCACGGATATTGACTAGATGTTGAAGGTGCAGGAGCCCTTCGGTGCAGGAACACTGATACCGGTTCCGCGATGAACCTCCCAGAATAGCGTCAAGGATGTTGTCTCTGTCCGATGGTCGTGAAGCAGAGTGGTTGTTCGCATGGAAGAGACGCTCTGGTGCAGCTGACCTGCGTCACAGTCACGTACTGTCACCGCTCGAGGACGGAGGTGAACGATGGCGATAGCGATGACGTGACGAGGCAGGGATCCCTGGGGAACACCTGGTCGGTTGGCTGGCACTTGACCTCTTGGAGCAGCCGTGAACAAGCAATTGAGATGAATCTGGAGGCGCTAATAACAGGCCGCTGGTGGTTATCAATAACCAGACAGGTGAGGCGTGCTCGTTCAGAACCACGACTGCAGCCAGCCACCAAACTTGCTAACAGCTTAATGCCCTGGTCTCAAGTCTCTTGCTCTCTCTCTCTATCTATCTTCTCTCTCTCTCTCTCTCTCTCTCTCTCTCTCTCTCTCTCTCTCTCTCTCTCTCTCTCTCTCTCTCTCTCTCTCTCTCTCTCTCTCTCTCTCTCTCTGCACCCTGTAGATCAATCTAGGAACATTCGAGGAATCTACTGGATCACTTTCCCCATTTGTGTTGTAACACTTCAACCTTCCGTGACGTAATGATACTCTCATAGGATCTCATTCTTGACTGGTTTTTTTTTATATTACCCGAGTTTTCTTGAACCTGCTTATCCTCCTCTTTCGTCTTCTTATTATTGAGACTTTATGGCTTAATTAATAATTGTTGAATTTATCGAAATTATGACTGATAAAATGGAACATTCTCGAGATTCCGAGCGACTGATTAACTACCGACACAGAAACTACGTGAATGACTATTACATTTTATCAACTCTGCTGTATGAAGCTGCAGGTACTACCGACCCTTTCAAAGTACAGCAGTTGCGTTATGGGGAACTGTGTGCGTAATGTAGAGAAAAGTTATATAGTCATTCATGTTTCAATTTTGTACACATCGGATCGTAGTAGAACTTTATGATCCTGTTTGTTCCAATAATAAAATCTAAATAATTGTGTGGCCCAGGGATGCATCACTTAGGGATCTTTAAAATAAATTTTAAAATTCTGATTATTTATTCCCAAATTTGATAATAATTATAATACAATCGGATTGTAGTAGAATTTTATGATCCTGTTTGTCCCAATAATAAAATCTAAATAATTGTGTGGCCCAGGGATGCATCACTTAGGGATCTTTAAAATAAATTTTAAAATTCTGATTAGTTATTCCCAAATTTAATAATAATTATAATACAATCGGATCGTAGTAGAATTTTATGATCCTGTTTGTCCCAATAATAAAATCTAAATAATTGTGTGGCCCAGGGATGCATCACTTAGGGATCTGTAAAATAAATTTTAAAATTCTGATTATTTATTCCCAAATTTGATAATAATTATAATACAATCGGATCGTAGTAGAATTTTATGATCCTGTTTGTCCCAATAATAAAATCTAAATAATTGTGTGGCCCAGGGATGCATCACTTAGGGATCTGTAAAATAAATTTTAAAATTCTGATTATTTATTCCCAAATTTGATAATAATTATAATACAATCGGATCGTAGTAGAACTTTATGATCCTGTTTGTTCCAATAATAAAATCTAAATAATTGTGTGGCCCAGGGATGCATCACTTAGGGATCTTTAAAATAAATTTTAAAATTCTGATTATTTATTCCCAAATTTGATAATAATTATAATACAATCGGATTGTAGTAGAATTTTATGATCCTGTTTGTCCCAATAATAAAATCTAAATAATTGTGTGGCCCAGGGATGCATCACTTAGGGATCTTTAAAATAAATTTTAAAATTCTGATTAGTTATTCCCAAATTTAATAATAATTATAATACAATCGGATCGTAGTAGAATTTTATGATCCTGTTTGTCCCAATAATAAAATCTAAATAATTGTGTGGCCCAGGGATGCATCACTTAGGGATCTGTAAAATAAATTTTAAAATTCTGATTATTTATTCCCAAATTTGATAATAATTATAATACAATCGGATCGTAGTAGAATTTTATGATCCTGTTTGTCCCAATAATAAAATCTAAATAATTGTGTGGCCCAGGGATGCATCACTTAGGGATCTGTAAAATAAATTTTAAAATTCTGATTATTTATTCCCAAATTTGATAATAATTATAATACAATCGGATCGTAGTAGAATTTTATGATCCTGTTTGTTCCAATAATAAAATCTAAATAATTGTGTTTCCCAGGGATGCATCACTTAGGGATCTTTAAAATAAATTTTAAAATTCTGATTAGTTATTCCCAAATTTAATAATAATTATAATACAATCGGATCGTAGTAGAATTTTATGATCCTGTTTGTCCCAATAATAAAATCTAAATAATTGTGTGGCCCAGGGATGCATCACTTAGGGATCTTTAAAATAAATTTTAAAATTCTGATTAGTTATTCCCAAATTTAATAATAATTATAATACAATCGGATCGTAGTAGAATTTTATGATCCTGTTTGTCCCAATAATAAAATCTAAATAATTGTGTGGCCCAGGGATGCATCACTTAGGGATCTGTAAAATAAATTTTAAAATTCTGATTATTTATTCCCAAATTTGATAATAATTATAATACAATCGGATCGTAGTAGAATTTTATGATCCTGTTTGTTCCAATAATAAAATCTAAATAATTGTGTTTCCCAGGGATGCATCACTTAGGGATCTTTAAAATAAATTTTAAAATTCTGATTATTTATTCCCAAATTTAATAATAATTATAATACAATTTTCTACTGTATGGGAAATAACTTTAATTCTTGTAATAATGATTTTTAATTAATTGCAATTGGTGTACAATGTGGGCCATGTTATAATAAATACTTATAAGCAAACTACAATCTTCAATATGTCCCTGGGAGAAACTGCGTAATTCCAGTTACCGCGAGGTGCTTCAAAATTAGTTATTTACTGTCACGAGGTTCTGCCTTTTACAGAAATGCTTATAAAATAATATGGTTGATACTGAAATATTCACCATTTACTTTGCGCAGAAATTATTCGTATCTAACCGGCAAAGTTTTCACTGCAGTTATAAAAACTAACCACAGCGAGTACCGACACATAATCACCCGTTTCAGAATCTTGTTTGAGTTAAAAAATTTCCCCTCTATTTTTCCGGATCTGATGGAATCATTTGTGCGTCCCCTTTGCGAGTTCTCCGTGTCGTTATTTCTAGAAGGAGCTCTCTTGAGAGATTCCGAAAGGGTGAAGGTGTTGGAGTTGGAGAGGGTGATTTGAGGAGGACTTGTGTGTGTTCGTGTCCTTTGTGCAGTCCTAATGGAGGCCGCCCATCAGGAGACACGCGAACCAGATAGATCGAAGGACAAACACGTGCCGACATCCACCAATCTCTCTGTCACACTTCTCAGAGCGTCACATAAAATCCTGACCTCGTAGTAAACAACGCGAATAATTTACACAGCCGCAGAAAAAAAAATTGAAATATCGCAGATAATCGCCCCACGGGAAGACGATAGCGGGAGGATACACTCCAACTCAAGGACGTAGACGACAACCAGCGAAAAATATGCCGCGTTTGTCAATGCAAGGGTCGTAGAATTGGAATTTCCCCGTAGATAGTCCAGAAGAAGTCACCTTCCCATGTAAGTAGCCGCACTGCATATGGAAGGGGTTGGTCAAGTGTCGGGAGGTAAATCAGTTTTTTTTCACCCACTACAGTTCAAATTATTACAGAAAGGCGTACAGAGGAGTATAACTGACGGTTTTTTTTGGGCAACAGGCTACATGAGGGTGATCCACTTTGGGCAACTCACCATTAATAGCATAGGAAGGGATTTGAAAGGAGGGATGCGGAAGGGTAGAGGAAGGTAGCCAAGGGTTAACAAGGGCCCCCGGGCTATATTTTAAGGATCCTACCTGGCATTCGCCTAAAGAAATGCAGGGAAAACCCTAGAAAAACCTGCATCAGGTAGGTCGGGCATTGGGTACTTGTCCCACGCCCTTCCGATAGCGGGAGAGGAGTTTGCTGTGGGGACGCAGCATTCCCTTCTCCGTGCTTGAGCAGTTCAGGAGGCAGCTTCGCTGCAATTCCAATGGGAATAGCGGACAACTGTTACCGTATGACCCCGGAACATACACCTCTCAAAACAGGCCGAGGTGCCTCGGCTTGAGGGAACCTTAGTTCAAAAACGGAGACGTAAAGGCATCCCCAAAGGTAGCTCCTTCGTATCTCTCCTACAAGGTTCTGCCTGCGAGAGAACATCCATCGCAGGTACTGCCTGCGAGAGAATAACCCTCGCTGACAGGCCTTGACAACGGAGAGAGTAGGATATATATATGTATATATTTAGGGCACCAGGCTACATGAGGGTAACTCATGCGACTGCAACTCCCCTTTAATAGCATACGTAGGGATTTGAAAGAGGGGATGCGGAAGGGTAGAGGAAGGTATCCAAGGGTTAACTAGGGCTCCCGGGCTACATTTTAAGGATCCTACCTGGCATTCGCCTAAAGAAATGCAGGGAAAACCCTAGTAAAACTGCATCAGGTAGGTCGGGCATTGGGTACTTGTCCCACGCCCTTCCGATAGCGGGAGAGGAGTTTGCCGTGGGGACGCAGCATTCCCTTCTCCGTGCCTCGACCAGTTTAGGACGCAGCTGGCCGACTATTCCAATGGGAATAGCGGACAACTGTTACCGTATGCCCAAGGTCTGCGACCCCGGAACATACACCGCTCAGAACAGGCCGAGGTTACCTCGGCTTGTGGGAACCTTAGTTCAAAAACGGAGGAGAAAAGGCATACCTAAAGGTAGCCCCTTCGTATCTCTCCTAAAAGGTTCTGCCTGCGAGAGAAAATCCCTCGCAGGTTACCTGCGAGAGAATCCTCTCGCAGGCTTTAGCATAACTGGCGGTATTTCACTTACGATGAAGTAGAATATGATTTATTGAGCGAGTTGTCGAACTTAACTGTGAGGTGCAAATTATCGCGTATTTCGTCAACGCTTAACTCCAAGGACTTCTCGGAAGTAGTAACGTAAAATGAGTTCACTGGTGTAATTTTCAGGCCGTTTTTTAAAAAGGGTCCTATCTCCACGATTAACAATTGCGAACGTAAGTGATGAAGTGCGGAGGGAGGACGGGGGGGGGGAGAGAATCGTATTGGGAAGTTTTCATTACGATCGTAAAGGCTGAAGTGAAGACACATGGACAACGGAGTAGCGACCTCAGTTATCAGCTTTACTTGATTATCGCTGCTTTTTACTGTACCACGAAGGTGTCCCTACCACTTGTAAGTGTCGCACTGACGTAGTTGATGACGTCACGAGTGAGAATGGCAACGTTCAGTGGACATTAAAATAATTCTGGTGTGGTGTCAATCGAAGGAAAAAACTAAGTGACTCGCTCTCGGTACTTCTCTTCAGAGGAAGGGGGAACTTGTACAACGAGAACGCGATCTGTATTGTGAACATCCCCCTGCGAGGGATATTCTCTCGCAGGCAGTACCTTGTAGGAGAGATACGAAGGGGCTACCTTTGGGGATGCCTTTTCCTCTCCGTTTTTGAACTAACGTTCCCACAAGTCGAGGCACCTCGGCCTGTTCTGAGAGGTGTATGTTCCGGGGTCACAGACCTTGGGCATACGGTAAGAGTTGTGCGCTATTCCCATTGGAATAGTCGGCCAGCTGCCTCCAAAACTGGTCGAGGCACGGAGAAGGGAATGCTGCGTCCCCACAGCAAACTCCTCTCCCGCTATCGGAAGGACGTGGGACAAGTGCCCAATGCCCGACCTACCTGATGACATTTAGGCGAATGCCGGGTAGGATCCTTAAACCATAGCCCGGGGGCCCTAGTTAACTTTTGGCTACCTTCCTCTACCTTTCCGCTATAAGAGGGGAGTTGCCACTATGTGGATTACCCTATACATAGCCTGTCTACACCCAAAAAAAAATCTGTATTGTTACAGGATTGTAAGTGTAAATTCGAATTCAATTACGTTTCATTAGTTGATTCTTATACCACTAATTACCATGAGATAAGAGTTTAATCATTTAGTTGCATTTAATTAAATAAAAACATTATGAATTAAAATATATGTAAATAATTTCTAATTTGGAAGTCGAAATAATAATAAGAGGAGATGAATAAAAATCTATGTTTTACCAGTCAATTTACTAAGTCGTTCTACACCAGTTTTCGAGTAATTTAATGTCTCTTTTTTCCCCATAATACAGTTTCCTGTATTTCCAAAGATTGTATAATGCAATTCAGTGTTTTGCCGGCAGTTCTGTCCTGTAATCCCCTTGCAGTCGGTACTGAAGTTCTCTGTATTACCGACATCGACTAGAACTCAGATGTCTTCCGTACTGACGATGCAGTTTCAAGTCCATTCAAATCGATGTTGTTTTCTGTATTGCCAATGTTCAGAGGATGCAGACATCGTGCTTGCCTGTTATTATCAAAGTTCCGCACAATGTGTTTGACTGCATTAATTCCACCGCGGAACAAGGATGGATTAACTAGTATCAGAATATTTTTTTATAAAATTGATACGAATTTCTTCGACTGGAAAGAAAGGGGGGGATCACATTAAGAAGTAAACCAGTTTCTAAATCATAAAGGCTGCGTAGCAGACAGAACCCAGTAGGCCTCAATCTGTAAGAGTGTTTCTCCGGACATCGCAGGGGCTTGGAGAGTTGCACGCGGACGTAGGTAATCACATGTGGTATGGGATTATGGCCAATTAGCGTTGCAGTCGCAGATGCAATACAATGTTGATGCTGATTGCAGAGTGTAACCAGATTTATAGCCACTAATACTAGACAACTTGCGTTTCTCGTGGAAAAAAAAATTAGACACGTGTATCAAATTACGCGTCTCCATCTCTGTCTATCTCGCTCTGAGAAGCTGCGCAACTTCCTCCGTCAAAGTGGCACATCATCAACCTGCTTCATAAGATGTTAAATACAGGGATTACATTTCCTGCTCTTTCTCAAAATCAGAGCGTTATTCGACCTGACAATATAAGGTGCATGGTCTAAGATCTCGGACGTACAAAGTATCCTGGATACTTACGTGCTGGAAACTGGTACACGAATAAAGCAATGCACAAATATAATAGGATAAGTTTCTCGCATTGATTTTACGTGTTTTAAATGTCATTATATGGTTATATACCTTCCTCGGCCTGTTTTGAGAGGTGTATGTTCCGGGGTCGCAGACCTTGGGCATACGGTAAGAGTTGTTCGCTAGTCCCATTGGAATAGTCGGCCAGCTGCCTCCTAAACTGGTCAAGCACGGAGAAGGGAATGCTGCGGCCCCACAGGAAACTCCTCTCCCGGTATCGGAAGGGCGTGGGACAAGTACCCAATGCCCAACCTACCTGATGCAGGTTTTCCTAGGATTTTCCCTGCATTTCTTTAGGCGAATGCCGGGTAGGATCCTTAAAATATAGCCCGGGAGCCCTAGTTAACCCTTGGATACCTTCCTCTACCCTTCCGCATCCCCCCTTTCAAATCCCTTCCTATGCTATTAAAGGGGAGTTGCAGTCGCATGAGTTACCCTCATGTAGCCTGTTGCCCAAAATATATATATATATATATATATATACCTTCCTACTCTCTCCGTTGTCAACGCCTGTCTGCGAGGGTTATTCTCTCGCAAGCAGTACCTGCGAGGGAAGTTCTGTCGCAGGCAGAACCTTGTAGGAGAGATACGAAGGAGCTACCTTTGGGGATGCCTTTTTCTCTCCGTTTTTGAACTAAGGTTCCCACAAGCCGAGGCACCTCGGCCTGTTTTGAGAGGTGTATGTTCCGGGGTCGCAGACCTTGGGCATACGGTAAGAGTTGTCCGCTATTCCCATTGGAATAGTCGGCCAGCTGCCTCCTAAACTGGTCAAGCACGGAGAAAGGAATGCTGCGTCCCCACAGAAAACTCATCTCCCGCTATCGGAAGGGCGTGGGACAAGTACCCAATTCCCAACCTACCTGATGCAGGTTTTCCTAGGGTTTTCCCTGCATTTTTTTAGGCGAATGCCGGGTAGGATCCTTAAAATATAGCCCGGGGGCCCTAGTTAACCCTTGGCTACCTTCCTCCACCCTTCCGCATCCTCCCTTTCAAATCCCTTCCTATGCTATTAAAGGGGAGTTTCCCAACGTGGATTACCCTCATGTAGCCTGTTGCCCTAAAGAAAAATGGAGGGACAAGTGCAAATAGTTCTTTTATTCACGATCGCTGCAGTTCTGTTATAGTTTCGTATCGAAACTTCCACGTTTGAGTCAGTGAAGCTAATTCAGTCCTCATCGTCTCAATAATCTCATTTAACGGATTTATTGTATAAAACATAAGTTTTCAATTGTGGTGAAAGTATATTCCGCTTATAGTTTTAATTTAACATCTGTTTTTAATTAATAAAAACAATTGATGCCCTTCTACAGACTCTTATTATTTTTTTATATTGTGACTACGTTTCGATACGTTGCGTGTGCTTCAGTTTGCCTTTCTTTACTTTGTACAATTATACTATAAATCAAATCAATTGTAAATACCTCCTCTGTAGGTAAATATCTGAAGAAGATACAAAAACGTATCGAAAAAAAATAAATAAAAAGTGTCTGTATAAGGGCATCAATTTTTATTATTTTTAGTTCATGTTGGAAATAATCGTATTTCAACACAGCGGCAGGTACACGTGGAAAGGCCAAGTGGAAACAAATAAATTGTATACCTTTGTAAGGAGCATCACAGGAGAAATGAAGTGATGATTCAAAAACACCTTATTAGAGAGTTAAAGAGTTATCAGGTTGCAAATGACGACGCCAGAACATTCGTCACGGTGGCCAAAAATTTAGGACACATCAATTTGGAGTATCACAAATTATAATAAAACGAATTCACATCAACCGTGTGACCGTGTTTCCAACTTACTACTGCTAAAGTATTTTTGATTCCGTGATTTTATGGCGTCAGCGAGAAAATGGTTGTACATGTGAAACGTCTCTATAATTTTATTTTTTTTTACACAAAAATAGGTCACGGTGTGCTGAAAGCTACTGTATATTTTTTGAATGACAGTTCTCTTACTGAAGTAAAATAAAGTAAATTGGGAACATCGTGTTTTTAAGAAGTTACGTATTTATGGCAATAATTTCATGGATTCGTCAGCTGTGGTTGCACATGTTGAAGCTGTAACTGTAATTAACTATTTAACTTTTTCAGTTTAGCCTCCCAGACCTGTTCATTGCCGACCTCCTGCGGTGTAGGGGTCAGCGTGACTGCGTCACATCACAGAGATCCCGGGTTCGACTCCCGGCGACGGCGTGTGGATGTTTGTGTGCTCTCGACAAATCAGTTCCATGACAACGAAAGAAATTGAGTTCCCATACTGAGTCGCCAGAGTTGTTGATGCGCCTGTAAATAAATCTACATATTGTAATAATTGGTAATTAAGGCATAGTTCTAATTGAAAAGTTGAATTGTAGAGGACACATTATTGATAGCGGTAGCGGACGCCACAACAAACCGACGATGAAAGGAGAGTTTTGTTGAATGGTGGGGAGAAATTTTACGCGCTCAAAATTAGGAGACGAACAGAGACAGTTGGGCAGTAAGCGGCGAGGAGAACAGATCAAAAGTCTAATTCACGAAAGTTTGAACAGTTTTGTCAGTCAGCAGCGAGAATAAAAGAGGAACGAAAGAATGTGTTCCGGTAATAAGTACGCTGTTACATCAAATTGCAGAAAGTAAAGCAATCTTCAGTCAACAGACCAAACTAGTGAGTTGCTTTTCCAACATGACTCACGAGATCTACAAAGCCGGGTTGCAGTAAATCATCGAGAAGTAACCAATTCATTTTAAACCAACCTACAAACTATGCTAATTAGAGTCTGTGAATAATTAGAGCCTGTGAAAATCCCACCATGGTGCTACGAAAATTTAATGTGAATCTTGGGCTGCCGTAAGTAGAAAGAAAACCTTTAAATTATTGTAAACCGTTTTAAAAGATAAACGTCGGATCGTTCTTTAATTATTGATAAAATGAAATTGTTTAAACTCAATCTTTTAGTATAAATTTCTTCATTAATAAATTTCGTCTATGTTTAGACGCATCGATTTCCTTATAAGGTAAATGTAAATTTTGTGTTCTTTGATTGTTTAAATTCTGCCATTATCAAACCCAGTTCAAGACCCTGAGATCCCAATTATATTTTGTATTTTGAATAATTTGTTTTAAATTCAGCATAATAAATTTTGTTTATTGTTTAAAGTTAATAGTGTATTTCATTTAAATGTCAACACATAAATAAGTAAGCATTATAAATTAATTGTTCAGCCTCAATTTGAACGCCGTGAGCCTTGACCATAACAGATATTATAGTTTGAACCAAGTTTCTGTAACATAATAGACTGTGACATCACGAGGAACCCAAGAGAACCAAGAACAAACCTCTTATAAAAACTGCACGGACACGATCTCTTCTTTGCTTCAGCCCAGGTTGCCCGTTACTCTTAAGCAAAGAAGGTTACTGTCAGTCTACATCTGGATAATTCCTACATCACGTTCCGAAAGTCGTAGAAGAGGTGAAAAATAATTTTATGTATGTACTGTTTTAAAGTTAGTCACACTCTGAGATGTCAAATGTGATTTAATGCGTATATATTTTGGTGTCGTTATTAGATATGTGGAACAACACGGAAATTTATAAGGAAAATCACAAGAAATTAATCCTAATAGAAAACATCGGAGTATGAATGCGTTGTACTGGGTCTCGGCTTCGCTTATAAACGGAAATTCACGAATCACCGGTTTGTCTGATGACGTTGAATTACGATCAAACATATTCGTAACTAAATAGACGTAGGTGACTCAAGACAGAACTAATTCTGGTCTTTCAAATTATCCTTATTTTTCATTTCCAAATGAGCCAATGGAATGTCTGAAAAATATTATCCCAAACTTGTTCACCGACTAACTTCCGTATGTTTTCCCAGTGAATAAGCTGCTGGAACTGTTACTCGTGTTACCAACCGAGTGGCGTTTTCTCAGCATCGATAAAATTAAATTTCAGATCCGGGGTAACAAGATGCCAGAGAAGAAGTGGCCACGGACGTTGTGTTGTCTGAGAAGGATGGGTTAAAAAAAAGTTTAATTGTTTTAGGGAAATAGAAGGGACTATTGTGTATGTGTGTGTGAGAGAGAGAGAGAGAGGGAGAAGGCAATAAGAGAAAGTAAAAAGGGCGTGAGGAAAATAACATCAGGTTGATCGTAAATCGGTCGTAAAGCAAACAACACGCATCGTCAATACTCATGCACATACACAATGTGGCTAGAGGAGGAGAAAAGGAGATTGAAAGGTGTTATTACCTTTTCTTCAAGAGAAGGTAGTAAATGTCCCACAACAGTTGTGAGGCTTTGTGAAGGAGAAAAAGATTAATGAAAAAGAAATACCATATATAATAAGAAACAATAGGCAAGGAAATGTTAGGAGGTAAGCTGCGACCTACTCAACTAGCAGGTATTTTATTACTTTGAAGTCTCGTAGTTGTCCATACTGCACACACGTGGACCAGTCGGGCTGACCAGATCCTCGCCTCTTCCTAGAGAGTAGATTGCTCAAAGGTTCTGTCTCCGTCGATGCGTGCGTGATCGGCAGATAGCCACGTTTCCGTCTCTGTCTGCGTCCTTTGAGGTCACCTTCCGCTTTTCTGTCTCTCCTAATCCAGTTTCCGTCCCTTGTAACTTGCTCTAATACGTGACTTGAAATTTCCCTTTCAAAACACAAACACAATAAAGGCAGAGGGGGAAGGTCTACGTCATAATGCCGGCGCTGAAACGTTTCTACCGCGCGATGTCATTGCCGATACTCGCCCTTGTGAATCCATAGCAACGAACGCCGTGCAGATGTTTCATCCAGTAGCGTACTTGATCTTCAAAATTAGTTACCTAGCTTTAAAGTCAATTGTAAGGCAGTACGTTGTTATTGATCGTCTCACTGACACACTGATTACAACGTGAAATTGCACTGTGCAGAGAGAGAGAGAGAAATGAAGAACTACCAGCTGAAGGAATTAGGAGGAGGAGCAGAAGCAGAAAATTAATGTAATTTAAGGTAATACAATTACACTTGTGTCGGCCATGTTGTATTACGTCACGCGTACAGGATTATCGTTACTCGATCTGAGAAAAAAACTATGCAAATTATCAAAATATGGGCACCTGTTTCGACTAGCATTTCCTGCCTCGGCTTGTGGGAACCTTAGTTCAAAAACGGAGAGGAAAAGGCGTACCCAATGGTAGCCCCTTCGTATCTCTCCTACATGGTGCTGCCTGCGAGAGAATATCCCTCGCAGGGGGATGTTCACAATACAGATCGCGTTCTCGTTGTACAAGTTCCCCCTTCCTCTGAAGAGAAGTACCGAGAGCGAGTCACTTAGTTTTTTTCTTCGATTAAGACCTCGCCAGAATTATTTTAATGTCTAATAAACGTTGCCATTCTCACTCGTGACGTCATCAACTACGTCAGTGCGACACCTACAAGTGGTAGGGAAACCTTCGTGGTACAGTAAAATGCAGCGATAATCAAGTAAAGCTGATAACTAAGTTCGCTACTCCGTTGTCCATTTGTCTTTACTTCAGCCTTTACGATCGTAATGAAAACTTCCCAATACGATTTTCTCCCCCCCCCCCTTTCCCTCCGCACCTCATCACTTACGTTCACAATTGTTAATCATGGAGATAGGACCCTTTTTAAAAAACGGCCTGAAAATTACACCAGTGAACTCATTTTACGTTACTACTTCCGAGAAGTTTATTATTATTTATCCAAATGCACTACAAATTATGATAAATAATAACATCCCAACCACAGAAGTCATTCGCTCCTCCTTGTTCCTGTCCTATAAGTTATACACACTTTCAACTCTACTGAAAATTTGTCCTCGACTTCTTTAAATTTATTTCATATTCAAGTTCAACGACGACATGCACGTATGTTCATTACGATAATGTCGTGACGTCATGTACTTTCTCCATAAGTTTTTTTAATTTTTCATCAAAACACTAATATTTTAATTATTTATAACGATACTTCTACATCACCTAGAAAGATTCAAATATAAGGGTTTTTTTATAGAAATACAATAAATCTCAGCTGATGCAGCGAGCCGTAATCTTTCCATAATTTTCTCACAATAATAATAATACATATTTGTAATTTTTCTTTCTATCTCTTAGCACACTTGATTCTGGGACGTCGCAGCAACTTTATCGGAGCTTCTAGTTTTTCTCTGGATAACAGATATAACTTCTTGTAATTTAGAATACGGGTTTGTTGTCAATGGAACACAGCGATTCGTGCAAATGTCGGATGACGTTGCGAACCGCCTCGTCTAGTGCGTTGCGGTATTGCCTAACACTCGACACTCCGACAGATTTCTCTAGTGACTTCCATGTCTCTCCTGTTGTTATAGGAATACAACGCCCATGACGTCACACGACCCGGTAAATTTTGTCTCATACTCAAAATTACAAGTTATATTTATCTCTGGAACGTCACATGAACGTCCGATGTAAGGTCACTGAACGTTAGCTGGGCTGTTTAACGCAGTCTGCAATAATACCTGACGCACAAATCATTGGATAGCGAACTTGATCAAAGTCACCGTGTCATCACGATCGTCCTCCCGCTATTATGTCGACCGAATTGAACACAGTTGGTCGGTCTGCTAAACTGATCGCAAGGACGCAACGTCACTTGAGGCTCCACGACACTATCTATGACGTCACGCGCTTCACGACTGTAGGAGAACCACGTGTATTATAATTTCCTAGAAACAGCAGCAGGCTCCCGATTCGACGCCCCTGCCGCGCCGACGGAGCTTGTTCGACGATCCGGCAGCGTCGGCGTCGCCGCAGGTTCCGACGTCGTGGTCGCGGGTGAGCGTCTCCATCTCGCGCATGCTGTCGAGGAGTTCGGCTTCGAGGCCCTGGTGGCAGGCGCAGTAGGCGTCGGCGAGGCGTCGCACGTGCTCCTTTCCTAGGGCGCCCTCCGAGAGGACGCGCGCGTGCAGCGACGCCATGCGGACGCTGAGGATGGCGAGGCGCGTCGTGCTGGCGTCGGCCTCCGTCTCCTCGCAGCTCTGCTCCGTCTGAGTGGCGACGTCGGGCCGGCCTCGCCTCACCTCCTCCAGAGCCTGGTCCAGCGCCCGCACCGCGTCTGGAGACGCCGAGCGTCCGAAGGGAGGGCGGTGCCGACGCTCGCCCTTGTCCTCGTCCCAGTAGCCGCAAAGGTCCGCGATAGACTCCATCGCTACAGCTACGTCAAAGACCACGAAATTTTGGCCAGATACGGAACTTCGTGGCAGAGATATAACCGTCAAAATTCAGAGATAAAAAGTATCTAGTTGTAGCTCCAGAGACATGGAAATTTCTCACGTATAACATTATTGGCCAAAGAGAAGCAACCTGGACAGATAAAAATCCTAATCAGAGACATGCCTGTAGCGAATTTATGTAGCACAGAGAGAGTTAGCACACACGTCTAGCCGCGTTCAATTATTTTTTTTATTAATTTATTTACAGCGACTCATTATGGGTACTCAATTTGCCCTTTCGGGGGACTGATTTGACAAGAGTTTCTCTCACGCACACAAACATCCATGCCCTTGCCAGGATTCGATCCCGGGACGTCTGTGATGTGAGACCGTCACGCTGACCCCTACACCACTGGAGATAATATCAATGATTAATGTGTCAAGGAAGACTGAATTTAAAAAATGTAAAATAATAACCATACAATAATCGTCCAAAGGAAGTAACGGCACCAATGACAACTTGACTTTAACAATAATCCTGAAAAATAACGAATTTAAAGGCAAAGAGGTTACAGACCCCGCCGACGATCAGCTCGGTTGTCAAGCAAGGTAGCAAACGGAAATGTAGGCAACCACGTTAGCACTGGCGTACAAAGGAAAACATCAAAGACAATTAACGAAACAACAACCAAGCCGATTATAACTTTATATCGTTACTGTTTACACAAGCTGGTCAGTGTTAGGAAAGTGTGGATTCCCCGAGGATATTCACTTTCTGTGAAGTTGACGTGCATGACGTATTTGCAGACGTAATGAATGTGGCTCGTTAAAAAATTTAATTGTCAATAAAATATACTTTACCAGATCATCGCCATCAACTGTCTATGACTTTGCGTATTTCGAAGCTTAATTTCTTATTCTATTAATATTTTTTTTAGGGCAACAGGCTATATGAGGGTGATCCACATTGGGCAACTCCCCTTTAATAGCATAGGAAGGGATTTGAAATGGGGGATGCGGAAGGGTAGAGGAAGGTAGCCAAGAGTTAACTAGGGCCCCCGGGCTATATTTTAAGGATCCTACCCGGCATTCGCCTAAAGATATGCAGGGAAAACCCTAGGAAAACCTGTATCGGGTAGGTCGGACATTGAGTACTTGTCCCACGCCCTTCCGATAGCGGGGGGGACTCAGCATTCCCTTCTACGTGCCTCGACCACTTTAGGAGGCAGCTGGCCAACTATTCCAATGGGAATAGCGAACAACTCTTACCGTATGCCCAAGCTCTGCGACCCCGGAACATACACCTCTCAAAACAGGCCGAGGTTCCTCGGCTTGTGGGAACCTTAGTTCAAAAACGGAGAGGAAAAGGCATACCCAAAGGTAGCCTCTTCGTATCTCTCCTAAAAGGTTCTGCCTGCGAGAGAAAATTGTAATTGTCCTGCACTTCGCAGGAAAATAGGTGGGTAAGGAACTGTACCTTGCTAATATGACACTGGTAAAGCAAGATAACGGTCGACATAGCCGTCAGGACTTCATTCGAAATTGATAGTTTGAGCAACCTGCCGGAGCAGATATTAATCCTTCCCTGCCTTCTCTTTACCTTCCAGCAACTTCGAGAACTTTTCTACCTTCAACCTTTTTCAGTAAATTTTGTTTCTCCACCTTCTTCGAGTATCTTATTTCCTCGTAGCTACGTTGATGTAACCTCTTCTTACCATTCGTCGTCTTCTTTCTCTCTATCTGTCGAGTTGACGTCCTCGTGATGTTGCTGCGGTGACCTTGCCAGTTTGGATACTCCAAAATAAGAAGAGAAAGTCAGGGTGGACAACATGAAGGGATAAACTGACTGATAATAGAGGAGCAGCCTCCTCGGGTAATCGTCTATTTATATTCAGCAGCGCCGCGTGCATCTATTTTCCATGAAATTTTCAATGCAAATTTTTGCGTCTCTCTTCCCCCCTCTCTCCCCCTCACCTCCTACTCTTTCTCAGGTCAATCTCACTCTCTTCGTTTGTGCATTCCTTCCGATCGGCTCCGAGATGCAGAGTTCCCCTGCTACCGCCGCAGGTATGTCTCCCTAGCGGCCGCGTCTGCGAGGAGGAGACAAAGACGAGTGACTGTTGCGAAGCGAGCGATCACGAACCGTCGAGGCTCAGACAGAGAGATTCCATCGCTCCAAAGAGTCACGCGGCGGCCAATGACAAGGATTCCGTCACGCGCCAACGCCGCCGTCGATTTATCTCGAAATCGCAACGTCGACTACGGCCTCACAAATTCGAGCGCATGCGCGGAAGGAGTGGAGGGTTGCATACTGTCATCGTCATCAAGAGCGGGCACGGGGAGGCAGCCAAGTGTCTAGATAATACTAAATGGCGTTCCTTCATCATTTCTCTCCCATTTCCCGTTGGTTCACTCTCGAGCTGAAACGAACACACCCACGCGCGTCCAACATATATGACGTTAGACTACTGTGGTTGACAAGGTTACAAAGTAACGGAAAGCAGCGGACGTTCCAATTGGTTTATTGAATTCAAAGCAATTAATGACAATGATATTCAAATGATAATTTTTGCTGTAATGAGAAAACGAGAGAATGACAGTGTAATGGAAAAGGAGAGAGAAACATAGAAGAATAACATATAAGAACACAAGTATATTTTTTTTGCATTTTTAATTCAGGAAAATTTACAATCTGATATTTGTACATGTTATATTATACTGTATATATTGCAATGCCAATTAATTAGGCCATTAATTGTTTGGACATAAAATTTGAATTGTTTGATAAATCCATTATAGCGGCCTGATCGAACAAAGCAACAATGGAAAAGCAAGCTCAGCCGCTTTTGTTGAAAAGTTAAAATGGCGTTTGCGCGCATGAAAGTCGAGCAGTTTACGTCAATAGCCAGCCAGGGAAGGAAGTCAGGTTTTTTTTACGTCTACAGCCAGCTAGGATAGAGTTGGTGCTGAAAGGTTGCTGTGGACAGATGAAGTTTTTCTGGTGAGCAGCAAAGAGCGGAATAGTAAAGTTGACAGTTTAAGTCTACAGCAAGGAGCTAAAGAAAAGTTAGTTCACTCCGAAAGATAAACAGTTAAAATAAATCTTCAAGGAGCTACGTTGCAGTTTAAGTCCAAATCAGTAAAAGACTACGAATCATAGGATTCCTGTAAAGCAAGCAGACATCACATAGCTGACATTCAGGAGGATCATCCGAGTTCCTGTGAGCCTATCAATTTTGACTTCAATAGTGTAAAGTCTGTGAGTCGATATGTAGAATCAGTGTAAAAGTTTGCAATAGTGAACTTCCGAAACCAAAAAGAATGCCGGTACCAGCTGGACACTACGCAAGTAACAAAACCAAAACTAATGATTAATTGTAAACGCAAATTAGAGGATAAAGTCAGATTTCGTTCTCTTTTAAATTGTCAATCAGAGTTAATTTCTTTACTTTTAATTTTTTTCTATCGACATACTGTTTAGGTAAATAGTGAACTGTTTGTTAATAAGATTTTTGAATCAATTTGTTGTGTCCATTATCAAACCCAGCCAAGGCCCTGAGAGAGAGAAACATCTCAAATTTTGTTGTTATTATCTTTATTGCCACAAAACAAATAAATATTATGTGTGTTAATTTTGATTATTATTTCATTTAATTAACGCCTTATTTTTAATTATTTCAATATCCTCTGGAGATTTTTGTTTCACCTCCTGCACTTATGAATTTTATTGCTTATTAATTTGGTCTCTC
This sequence comes from Zhengitettix transpicula, assembly GCA_037074705.1. Taxonomy (NCBI): domain Eukaryota; kingdom Metazoa; phylum Arthropoda; class Insecta; order Orthoptera; family Tetrigidae; genus Zhengitettix; species Zhengitettix transpicula. Next base: position 75,596,543 of record CM073593.1, read on the forward strand.
TGTATCTTTTAATCGGCGATGTTGGATGTGAGGTGGAGGAGAGGCAGCTCCATTGAATATTAACGGGTTCGGGTGAATGGAAGAAGTCTGTATTTGGTTATTTTTTGGTGGATATGGAATATTAAGGTCACAATGGATGCGGGAATTGGAGAAGTACCAGGGACAGTTTGTGATATAACGAATGATTTTATTTTGAGCTATTTGTATCCTGTTGACGCGTGTTTTGGCTGTGGTACCCCAAATGTTACAGCTGTACTTCGATAATATACTACATATATATAGTGGTAATTATAAGGAAATAATTCATTAATAAACAGAGATTTTGACTCGCATTGTTAGCGGCATAAAACACGCAGGTTGTACACAAGAATGTGGCAAGAATGCCATGTTTGCGGGTAATTGTAGGCTGTTTGGTTCGCTAGACGCGCAGAGCAGAGGCTGTGGGGAGCCGAGCTCCAAGAAAGTCGTCTTGGAAATTAAGCAGTGGTCTGACGACAAGTATAATATTCAGAAATTGTCTGGATAAAGTAACAACAGCTAGAACGGTTAGAACATTTTCCAAGTTGCAGTCTGTGTAATAACCACGTAATATTTAGAGCGCAGAGTCTAAATTGTTGTATTTTGATTTAGACCATTGTTTTCGATTTTGGGAGCCCCGGCAACTGCATCCAGCAGTTAATAAACTTCGGAACCAGCGTATTTCATAAACGAACAGTGAACCATTTTGCAAACTAAAAGTGTTTATTAGAATCAGTGTTAAAAATGGCCTGTCTATAAAGTGCTAATAAGTGAGTGTGTACGAACGAGACAATTTCCTTGAGTACCAGAGACAGTAAGGTAAAATTCCACAGAATTACTATTAGTAAACTCACAACTAAAGATATTATCGTCAGATATAGAATTTCGTTCAGACTTTTATGGTTTTTTTATATTCTAATAATCTACTGATGAAATAAGTCCACGATAGCTTGATAAAATTTAATTGTTAACAAGTAGTTCTTTATTAAATTCCCAGTAACCGACCATGAGATATACTCATTTTATTGTAAAAGATTAATTAATAATGTAAATTTAAAGTTAATTTCTTAATAACTGTTGTAAATTCATTTGATAACTTATGTAAATTTAATTGTTTGTGCGTTAATGAATTAATTTGTTTGTCTATTTGAAAATCTTGATTATTATTAATACATCCTATCATTTTAATATTTAAATTACTCTAAAATTGACGTCTTCAACGTGTGGCTTTCTTTATAAATTCAAATTGTTTAATTGTCATGTTGCATTTTAATGGAAAATTAATTAATAATCACTACAAATTTAACGCGAGGCTTATTTTCCTTTTATTTCATGTAATTACTACAATATATAATTATTTATATACTCAATTTTTCATTGATAATTAGGATTAATTAATGGTTGTTTTTTGAACCGGTGGTGATAGATGATTTTTTTTAATGTGGCTGGTGTGTTGGGGCCATGTTAGCATTGTCCAAGGTATTTATGGCTTTCAATATATTGTTCTCGGAGTTCTTCGCCTAGAAGATGACGACCGAGCTTTTAGTCGTCGAAACGTTGCGTTCTACAATTATGCAAAACCCGGTTGAACTCCGAGAACAATATATTGAACAACTGCACCGGGAAAGGCTTCAATATTTATGGTTTTGTTTGTTTTGGAATGGGTGTGTTGTTCATATACATATTGACAGTGAATGGTATCTTTTTTAGGAAATAAGGAACTGTGATGGATTTGTTTGGCTAATGCCCAAATGGCTACATGGTTAATGGCAGTTTGCAGTTGTATTGTAGCCGATTCGTAGTCATGGGACTGGCAAAGTATGGCCACATCGTCGGCAAATATGGCAGTTTTTGTTGTGATTGTTTGGGGGATGTCATGGGTATAGATGGAATATAGGAGTGGGCCAAGGACACTGAGTACACAAGTTCATTCAGGAGTATAACTTGTTATAGTTCCAGAAGTTAAATATCAGTGAGTGAACTGTCCAGCCAGCCGCTTGTCAATTAACATTCTAGATTATTCCGGCAATATTAAGTTAGTCTATGTGTTACTCCGGCAGTGTTATCAGACTAGGCTCGTGGTCGTCGTCGTACAACACGCGAGTGGTGTGTCTCCAGGAATGCGTGTGCGTGCGTACAGGTGAGATTTCCCGGCATACGTTGGCAACGTCGCTGGAAAGTGACCGATTATCGTTGTTAAAGCAGTTGGTTTCTTTTTACTTGTTAGTGGCGTGCGTTTGTGAGCTGCGTGATTTTTAGACTTTCGTTGCTGTTGCTCTCTCTCTCTCTCTCTCTCTCTCTCTATCGCTTATTTCGTGCACGCGTGGCGCTGTCAGCGTGCGGAGAAACTATTACGCGTCAATAACTGCCCGCCTCTACGTTCCTCTCTTATTTGTATTTAATTGACGTGTTCTTCGTGCTCATCGGTCCTGATTAAGCGCATTAATAAGAATCAATAGCGTTTGCCCTTCTTGTTTGAGGTGGTTCTTTTTTTTCTCTAACTTTTCGTGTTGCTCTCTTTTCGGTCCCGAGAGTTTAAACGGCTTTTGGCCCTCATCAGCTACCTTCCCGGCTAAGCCGTACAATCTTCTTCCTAGTAATTGACCTGCTGCTCCTCTCTCTACTCTCTCTCTCTCTCTCTCTCTCTGTTCGTTTTTGCGCTGTCTGCCTTAGCCCTGTATTTAAGGAATAGTCTTGGCGTACTATATTTTGTCTCTACGTCTATGTCTGTATGTAACGTCATATATCTAAATGTTTGCAGACTTAATTTCAAAAATGAAGACCGCTCCGTATTTTCAACGGTTTACTTTTCACAATTACATTTAAAATCTGCCTAGTATTAGCAGCGGAGAAAGTATTACTTGAATTATGTTGTTCCTTGCATTAAGGTCTCCATAATCCCAGAAGTAACACTTCCACTGCAGGCACGCAGCATGACGTAATTGTGACGAATACAGGGACTTTGCGTACTAATTGTCAGGCTCCTCTGACTATCTTTACGCGAATTTGAACTTAAAAAAATAGCCCTTTTTATTACGACCTCTACCGTCAACGAAGATGTACTGTGTGAGTGCTCGAACGTAATCAGGATTCAACGGACCGTCATGCAACTTTATTTCTTACTCCTTAAAAATAACGTCTGCATACTTTTATAAGTAGGAGGAATTTTATAGCCTTATTTACGTAGACGATGGCAGACAGGTCGTGGTCTTTGCTTGATGTATCTACACACGACAAGCGAGCCACTAAAGTCTCCGTTTAATTGTAAACATTTCACAGTATCAAGCCCCGTATTCATAAGGTTTCAGAACATAACACAAATATGCGAGTGACTCAGTCTGTTTAATTTATACGTGAACTACTTTTTTAAAAAAAATTGTATCTGTACTGGGAGAATAGTAAAAATATTATTGTCAGAGGAAAGAGGGCATACCTCGTGTTAGTTGATGAATCAAAGGATTTATGTCACCCAATATGCATTGAGCCCTCACTCGCTCTGCCACTTTGTGATCGTTCTGCAGCAACCGAAAACTAGTATTACTTTGGACTCAGTGAAGCAACCACTCTCGTTATGGTTTAAATCGATAGCTTTTTAGTATATTAAAAATTAGTTTTGAATTGTTCAGAACGTCAGTTTGTCAGAAGTAATCAAATTTCAACGGTGAAAACGCGTGAAAAACCACAAATAGGATACATTTGGAAGAAGAATTATGACGAAAACGTGGTAAACAACTTATAAGAGAAGTAAAACTTGTCGAGAGCCAAGGAAAACCTCAGTATCAACGACCACGCGTGTCAATGACGGCGCCAGCTCATCCGCCACGGCGGTCAAGGAATAGGCGACGTCAGAATGTAGGGACACCGATTCCATGTGATCACAGACAACGGAAAAAATCGTCGATAAGAAATTCACATACGATTTTTTATGTTTTTAATTGTTGTCAGTGGCCTCGTTCGTATGTAGGGGGAGTTTTATAACTCTAACGACGTAGTTGATGACGTGATCGTGTTTGACAGTATTTGTAGTTGATAACCAAAATCAAAATTCTCCACTTAAGGATATTCCAGTGATAATCAGAGCTGAATGTCATATTGTTGTTACTCTATCAGGAGTGTGTCACGATAAATTATACGTACTGCTGGAATTACACTCACGTGGTTAGTGACGTACGGCGGAAACGTTAGGGACGCCCACGGTCATTGCTGTCTCTGTAAAATATATTTTTTGAAGCAAATTATATGTTAATTGTGTAGAGGAAGGTCGGGCGGAGATTACAAGTGGGAAATCTAAGGATGGACAAGCACAATGTTTCAGATCTGCGGCAGGATCACTAATGGAAAGTCAAGGTACAGGAGATGCAATCTTGCATAATGCAGCCACAGGCTGTTGCCGTCCTTCCCTTACTTCATTGCCATTGTAATTGGGGTTGTCTTGTCTCTATTAGCCTCGACTCATTAACAGCCTGGATAAATCTATCTCTGCACTCACGAGTAGCTTAATGCAACAGACAGTTGTTATATTGCAGGGGAGGGGTTGTTGTTCGTTTCCATCCTTTCCTATGCTATTAAAGCGGAGCGGACGCTCAAGTAGCCTGTTTATTTTTTAAATAAACCTGAAAAATAAACTATTGACATGAATAACTCTTTGTTTACTATCCCACTTGTACACAAAACGCCGTCAATGGTTCTAAATTCCAGAGTAATTCAACCCCCCGTCATAATATTAGCTTATTTAGTACGGGTCCTTTTAATGTGTTTTGGTCTTGGTATTTCAGTGCCTCTGAATGTACGTTATTCACTCGTTCCTTGTTTAATTCCATCGCTCACGCAACTCGTGTCGTTGTGCACAGCATTGGCAAGGTTTCTGTATCTGAGAAAGGTGTGGGTCGGCCCATTTATCCTACATATTCATTTAATCACTGTATATAATTGTGCAAGGAATAAAATAAACTCTTTCATTCATTCAACTCGAAACAAATTATTTTCATAACAAGTCAAACGTACAACACCAAATAATTTAAAAATATACAGTAAAATAATATATGAGTCATTTTAAGAAACAGTATATTTAAATACGCTTAAATTGCGTATCTCCTCCTAAAAATTTTAAAGACCTACCCGTTGTTTGCGTATTTATGTATACATATTTATGTATTAGTATATTAATAAGCACCGCAGAGTCAGAATTATTTTTTTTGGTTTTAAAGCAATTATGGGTGAATATTTCGTACAAACCTCATCTAAAAATAGAATACAAGAGCATTTATTTCGCAGGTCAGGATCTCTTGGCTTCCTTCAAGCACGAAGCCAATCATAATTACACGTTGTTGTCTGCAGCGGCAGCGCCGTGCTGGCCAATTAAAAGCCATTTACATTCGTTCCCCCGCACAGTGGAACGCATTTCTTCGCGTGGTCGATTCAGTCTTAATTAATAACTCTCCCAGTGAGTCTCGCTTCGCCATCCCCATCTTTTCCTCCCAACGTCACTTACTTCCCTTGGCGGAATTTTAGCATTGGGCGGGGGGTGGGGGGGGGGGAAGACTGAATCTACGCCGCACAGAAGTTGGTGCCGCTAGGAAGTAAGGGCCCGCGGGAACACATCGAAAGGCAGAGCACCAATCAGAAACAGCCTCGTCGACGGCGTTAGAGAAAGCGTATCATCAAATTTAAAATGTATTTCTATCTGTTTAATAATTCCACAACTAGTGAAAGATAACCTTGCGAACTTCAAGAAATACGTCTCGTTTGCCAGGTTTACTACTAGTATAAGGGAGAATTTCTTCTGGCTACTTTAAGTACTGTTTTATTTCAGGAGAAACCTATTGTAATGCATATATTGTAATTACTCCCTGGTTGTTTCAACAAGTACTCACAGCCCGACCTGCCTGATGAAGGTCTGCAGTTATTCCTGCTTCACAATCAGGTAACAAACGGATATGTTCCTTAAACCATAGCTCATGGTCCCTAATAAACTCATGGCTACGCAATCCTACTTCCTATACAGTTACAGGAGAGTGAAATAAAAAATACTCCACGCAATCTCGAACCCTAATTTCAACACCACGCAATGAGAAAAAGTGATTCAGAACACTTCAGCAGTAATTACATTCAGTTACGAGAAACTAAGTTCCCGAATTCCCTGACTCGATGCGTCATCATTTACGTCATTCAGACTGAAAGGCAGTGAATTAATAGGAACAAATTTTCAACTAGGGCCTCAAGTAGAATAGCGAAACTACGGTGCTAAAGTGGTGGCTTTTACGTGACGAGAATACACTAGAGACGTTGCAGACGACTTAGTACCTCCGTTCCGGCTTACCTCTTAATGTAATGCAGTGCGTAGTTTCATGTAAGCAAACAGTTCGTAAAGTTGTAACTAGTATATGTTCTGTTTATTTTTATACGAAGCTGTATGCGTGGTACTAAAATTGTGGTACGACTAAGACAGTTTCACTCTCTGCAGCTTCCTAGTGATAATGACGTAGAACTGTGGCGTAGGACTGGATGACCACGTGTAATTCGCGGCTATACTTACTACAGTCCCTCGAAGGTGGTTTCTTCTTCGTCGCAGCGGAAGCTGAAGCAAGGAAGAGCTACAGCTCTGTTCTAATTGAGTTTTGTTCCCTCCTTGAAGCCCTTGTTGCGAGGAATCGGGAATCCTGGTTGGCTTCTGGCTTCACTGAGTCTAAATAACGCAGCCGTGTCCTTCATTCCAGACGATTAAAGCACTCTGCGAAGGTGACGCAATTATCTATATTTCCGCGACTGTAAGTTCTATTTCAATTCCGTTTAGGTTCACTCTCACGCGTCAGTGGTAAGTGAACAAAGTGAAGCCCGTTATCGAAGGCCAGGATAAATTCTGAGGAAAAATTGCTTACATACCAGAGCGTGTTTACACATACATTAAAACTGAGATTCGGGAAATTATGGGCGAGGACCTTCAATGGACGGGAAAAGAGTCGCAATGTATTAGTAGAGGTGTGAAGTCAAGGACTGTGGTGGTGGTGGTGATATAAGGAGCTGCAAAGGAGCGGCGAGAGGTGGATGATTGATGAAGTTAACATTTATAGTTGCCGAGAAAAGAGTGAAATGAGAGCGAAAATATTAACAAGGTTTAGAGAATATAATAATAGCAATGAAGAGGAGATTTTACTTTAAATATTCGTAACTGAAACGGGTGCCAAGTTACACCTGCTAATGACATGTACAAAGTTCACGTACTTAATTGTCAGGGCACGCTGTTGTTTCTCATTTCCGTCGGGTCATCGGGGGAGAGAATTTTTTGTTGCATTTTATGCAGAAAGCTCATAGTCACGGCTTCGCCTCTTCTCCTGATCGCTAAAAAGCAACACAAAGGGCTTTGATAGAAGGCGGTTGTTTTTACTTTCCCGCCTCGTTTAAGGTGACCGAGAACAAGAACACGAAGAAGGAGGAGGCTTTGCCTTGTTGCGTCTCCTTAGAGGAGCAACAACGCGTAAAGTACGCTGCCATCGTCAAGGGAAACTCATACATTGTAACTGCAGGGAGCACGTCACGTGCTTACCTCAGAAATAAAACGACGTGCAGTTGTAAAAAAAAAAAATTACTATCTGTGACAGAATGGCGGATATTTTGGTTACTGGCACAGATAGATATAATTTATCAATGTTATTTTATGGTTTATTCATTCACGGTTTTTCAATATGGCCGCCCAGAACCTTTTTAAGTCCTCAACTCTCCCGTATAAATTTAAATGTAAATGTCAAATAAATTAATTATACGTTACGTATTAAGTGTTTATGAGAATATTTAACCAAAACCATTTTTTTTGTGGTATTTCAAATAAGATATCTTTATGATAATCATTGGTAGATAGGATAGGACGCAGCGGAGGCTCTGATTGGCCAGCCCCTTACTCCCGTTCCCCTTAGCACCGCCCCCTATCTTAACGCAAAAGGTCCCCCTGTTCCGGAGCCTTGTCCCTAACAGATAAACTTTAATTTCAAACCTTACTATTGCAACAATAGCCTCTGCTTACGTCATCATGTACGTAAATATTGCCCTTTGTGAGGAGACTTGTGTAGCTCCTACAATAAATGAAATCACCGCAAACGGCAGCGTCGTAAAATTACCCACCTTAGGAAACCATCGTACACGGCGGAGTATGAGACTCGCCATCACTGCACGTCACATTGTCCACAATATATACTTGACAATTAAGTTCGCGAACGGCCTCCAACCCTCATCAGCTGCTGCATAACGAATAATGTCTGAGTTAAATTGAATATAAACAAGTAGAAAATGACCAACAGCCAGAATATGTATTTAGAATCAGTAAAAGTTGCACGTAAAATCTATCTATATATATAAAAATGAATTGTTGTTCGTTAGTCTCACTAAAACTCGAGAACGGCTGAACGGATTTATCTTATCTTAGTCTTGAAATGTTCGTGGAGGTCCAGGGAAGGTTTAAAAGGCGAGAAAAAATCGAATAATTTCCTGGAAAACCCTAAAAACAGCCCTTTTCTATTTACCATACAAACGTTTTGTAAATAAAATACAAATCTACACCAGTCGAGCAATTTCGTACACGTGTTCTTTGCGACCAGGAAACAAACACTGTCGGGGTGAGACGCGTCTTCCACCCCCAGAAGCGGGGGTGGAAATATTTAAACATACTAAAACAGCCGATATTTGAGTCGGATAAATATTTTTAGGGGTCAAAGATATTGATAGTGTTTCTACCAACGTTTTCTGAATACAATTTTCATCCCCTACGCCCTGTGAAAAGGACACCCTTCGGGTTTGGGGTGGAGATGCTTTACAGTAAAATAACGCAAATACAACCGAGATTGGAGTCAAATCAAAGGTTATGGAAGTCACTGTGTTTAGTTACGACATTCAAATTGGCATTTACCCCTCAGATGCAGGGGTAGCGGGGTGCAAATTTTGGAACATGCAAACACGGCAGATATTTGCGTTGAAGAAATATTTTTCAGAGTTAATTATAATGATTAGGGTTCGAGTAGCGTTACATAAAAATTGCGCAAAAAGCAGCCGAAATTGGAGTCATATCGGGGGTTATAGATAAATGACATCTCGGGCAACGCCGGGCACCCAGCTAGTATAATATAAAACTTAACGTTTCTTCCCTTTGTTTAGGTACCTCGTAAGACGTCATCTACAATTATTTGAGAAATTTAATGAAAATATAATAAAAATATTTAATCCGTTATTTCTAAAGATCATAAAATCCTTATAAAAAAGCAGTTTAATGAGTGAGATGCTGCATATAATAAAAATTTAATTAATGTAGGAAATGACACGCAAAATTAGAATTCTATTTATTATTTCAAGTATTTATTATTTAAAATAATGTATTATTGCATTTTTGAATGTTTAATTCTTGTGTGTAAAAATGTCAGGAACCACAATATAAATTGTGTTGTTAATATATTGACATTTTATACTCTGTGGTAGTTGACCGAGAAGTTCTTAATTTATTCTTTAAAATTGTTTATTCAAATTTAAGAATTAGAAATATTTAGAAAGTGTTTCTCGAATAATTTACGAAATCATATTATACATAATTTATTTAGTTATTTGTAATTCAATGGTTTTTTTTCTCAAATAATTGTAGATAACGTCTAAAGTGGTCCTTTATCAAAACTTTACGTTGAATTTTAAATGTTTTAATGTTTCTAAATAAATATTATGACTGATGGGTATTTTCTACTATTTAAATGATTCATTATGACTTGCATTTGAGAAACCATACAACTCTCAAGTGAACAAATTGGTTTAATTTCGAAACTTTTCTACTGGATCGAATTTTCCACTCGAAGTTCTTCAGTGTATTGAACAATATTACGCCAGTCTGGTTGCAAAACGTCTTCACTCCGACGGATATCTTCTTGTAGAGACACTCTCATATATGTCTCACTATGGTTTGAAATATGTGGTTGAGCCTGAGTTCCTCCCCCGTCCGGGACAAGAAGGTGATTCACGTTTACGCTTAGTCGCGGGTGACTCGAGCCTCCTCTCCCTTCCCTTTCCCTATTTATTCCTCGGTCTCGCTCTATTTGTGGTTTATCGCCGCCGTTTTGCATCTCCGGCTGCCGCTGCTGTTCTCTCTCTATGGCTAGATAAATAAGGTTTAATTCCGGCATTGTTTCTCCGCGGGATGCGAGGCCGTAAATACGGAGACAGGGCAAACGCGTGATCACGATTACGTATTGTTCTTAAAAGAAGGAGAACAAGTCGCCATCGCGGCACGAAGCGCGTACGAAGGGAAAAGGAGAACAAGAAGTGCGCAAACTGCAAAAACCGTGCCCGTGTGTCCTCCAAGTACACAGGAAAAACTACGCGACCTCATCGAATGGTTGTGAATGAAACTTTTCTCCTCATCCCCCAACACAGTGCTCTGCGTTTATACAAACTCGTAGGACTTGCTGTAAACATTATCTGGAACGTTACCAAGATCCGTTACGAAATGTGTTTTGTGAGAACAATTATGATTACCACCTTTTGTGGATGGAGCAACGCTGCAAGTGTTCACGCTTCCGACTTAAATCTCTTCAAAGATTTATTAATCTTTGCCATCATTGACAATCAATAAGGAAAAACCACTTATCGCTGATGGATCTGGGTGCTGTTCATTTTCCGCGAATTCTGAGCCTCATTGTTTATCTTAATAATTCTCGTACCGTCTGTATTCCTCTTTTTTATTTCTGCGTAGTGCGACTGCAGAACCTTGACATTTTCCACGCATCCGTATTGACTCGGAAAAATCAACTGTCGGCGACGCCACGTCACGCGGCCTCTTCTTCTGCTTCTTCTTCTACCTTTTGCAATGATTCCTGTGCCGGACAGACATACTTACCAAAGGTTATTTAAATTCCGTTAAATATTGACGACGGAGAAACACGTCTCAGAAAAGGGTTACGAAAGAATCGCACAAGAAGGAAATGTCAACGGCAGCGGCCCTAGAATCGCGTCGAGCAACCAGCTGTTGTAGCTGTGTTAAAGGCTGTAAAAATGAATGCATTGGGGACAGGAGAAAGAAAGAAAAATTTTTATTGAAATGAAATACATGGATAGAAAAGTACCTCCTGCAGGAGAACCATAAAGAGGGAAAAATAAAGGTCTTGCCAACATAATTGACATAGTAGGATAAAAGGTGGTAAGATCACTAGCCTGCGAGAGGATTCTCTCGCAGGTAACCTGCGAGGGATGTTCTCTCGCAAGCCAGAACCTTTTAGGAGAGATACGAAGGGGCTACCTTTGGGTATGCCTCTTCCTCTCCGGTTTTGAACTAAGGTTCCCACAAGCCGCGGCACCTCGGTCTGTTTTGAGAGGTGTATGTTCCGGGGTCGCAGACCTTGGGCACACGGTAAGAGTTGTTCGCTATTCCCATTGGAATAGTCGGCCAGCTGCCTCCTAAACTGGTCGAGACACGGAGAAGGGAATGCTACGTCCCCACAGCAAACTCCTCTCCCGCTATCGGAAGGGCGTGGGACAAGTACCCAATGCCCGACCATCGGATGCAGGTTTCTCTAAGGTTTTCCCTGCATTTCTTTATACGAATGCCGGGTAGGATCCTTAAAATATAGCCCGGGGGCCGTAGTTACCCTTGGCTATCTTCCTCTACCTTGCCGCATCCCCCCTTTCAAATCCCTTCCTATGCTATTAAAGTGGAGTTGCCACAATGTGGATTACCCTCATGTAGCCTGTTGCCCTAAAAAAGAAAAAAAATTGACATAGTAGGGATAATTGATAGGTCTGCCAGGGCTATTTTCTCGCAGGCAGAACCTTGTAGGAGAGACACGAACGTGCTGGAAACTGGTACACGAATAAAGCAATGCCCAAATCTAATAGGATAAGTTTCTCGCATTGATTTTACTTGTTTTAAATGTCACTATAATTTATATAGTAATATACCTTCCTCGGCCTGTTTTGAGAGGTGTATGTTCCGGGGCCGCAGACCTTGGCCATACGGTAATAGTTGTTCGCTGTTCCCATTGGAACAGTCGGCCAGCTGCTTCCTAAACTGGTCGAGGCACGGAGAAGGGAATGCTGCGTCTCCACAGAAAACTCCTCTCCCGCTATCGGAAGGGCGTGGAACAAGTACCCAATTCCCGACCTATCTGATGCAGGTTTTTCTAGGGTTTTCCCTGCATCACTCTTAGGCGATATGCCGGGTAGGATCCTTAAACCATAGCCCGGGGGCCCTAGTTAACCCTTGGCTACCTTCCTCTACCCTTCCGCATCCCTCCTTTCAAATCCCTTTCCTATGCTATTAAAGGGGAGTTACCACCATGTGGATTACCCTCATGTAGCCTGTTACCCTGAAAAAAAATATTGACATAGTCGAAAGAAAGTTCTGCAAATTTATTTAGAATATTAAAGAAAATATTGTTCCAGTCTTATTTTGTTCTCAAACCAACATTGTCTTACAACTGAAAGCATTAACGTCCATTTTCAATGGGAAGGCGAGTGTTTTACAAATAAAAGTGTTACTGTAACAACTTGACGTCTCGTTCTAGATACTATGTAGACTATTATGAATGTCTTTAGTCCAATTGCTTTGCCCGGCGTTATTTTTTATTTTATTGTGACGACGACACTTATTTAAAGTAATAAAATTGGAACAAAACAAAGTAGGAGGGAAGTGATAACGAGGAAGTACGGAGGAAGAAGGGAAAAATAAATTAATATTAAGGCCGCTGCTGTTTGCGGGGATTTCGGGGATTTCATTATTGTAGGAGCTACACAAGGACAATATTCACGTACATGATGGGTCGTAAGGAGAGGCTATTGTTGCAATGGTAAGGTTGCCCAATGAAATAAAATTGTAAATTTATACGAAAAATAATGTAATGCAACGAAAACAGAACGCAGTATAGGAATGTTTCTGAAAGTGGCGAGGAAAAGGCAACGGCAGTCCAAGGAAAAGAATAGCAAAAGTAAGTACGAATAGATAACGTTCGTAATAAATACCAACACTGATGATGGAACAACGCCGTGTGCAATTCTTTCCCGTTTATATTTTCAAACAATCTCTTGTTTCCTAAGACAATGGGAACGTAAAGACGGACGAGTTATTGGCTGAAGAAGTGAAGCAGTCCTAGGATATATAATAATAAGAGAGAGAGAGACGGAAATGCTTTTTATCATACTGCACGTAGGCTTCGAATTCCGGTTGTCGCCATATTGGGGAAAATATGTATAGTCTCTTAAAGTGTGAAGAAAAACCTGACGTCACTTAATATTAAGCAAATCGTCTTCTTTTTTGTTGACTTTAAGAGTTGCTTTTACTGTGTTAACTTCTATAACATGAGGGCACCATTTTTTTCTTCCTGATTTGGACTGACATTATCCGTTTGTTTCTCACTCCTTCAGAATTTCATGTCTTATGAAGTTATAACTGTACGATCAATAATATTAAATCATTCACAATCTTTGGCACTTACTATATTAGAAGAAGAAGAAAGTAAACGACGGCTAGCGTCGTTATTATTTGAATCCAACATTTTCATCTTTCCTGATACAATTAGCCTATCGTTAATTTCTCACATTGATGACGCTATGACTCCTGGTTAATTTAGGAGCTTTTATTCTTGGTATTAGCTGTCTTATCTGCCTTTTTTATTTTTCTTTCTCCAGAAAATGTTTCCTCGGATCGCCTTAATTTATGTACAATTATTTCGTGTTAGTCCACGATGATATTGGAACTAACGGCCATTTTACCTACCTCTCTAATTTGTTACCACTAACGCGATTAGCTTATGTAATACAGTAAAATTATTTTGTTAGCTCAATTTTTCCCATTGACAACACGTCCATATTTCTCCGAGGTATTGTTTTGTGATAGTACAAGGATTATATATTCATCCTTTTACCGCCATTTTGCGTCGTATCTGCAGCCAAGATGCTAGTAATTCTGCCTGATGTAAACATGTGTTTGGTTTCGTAAATGCACTGGCGTTTAAACCACCCAAAAATCTATTGGATCAGCCATTATTATCTGACTTCACGTATCGTTCTCCAGCCACTGTATTTTATTATTGTGATATTCCTTCCCCCCCCCCCCCGCCTTGTTAAACGTAACAACAACGCGAAATAATTTTCCAAATTGGTTTCGCACTTGCGTCCGCCTCTCTCTCTCTCTCTCTCTCTCTCTCTCTCTCTCTCTCTCTCTCTCTCTCTCTCTCTCTCTACCTAATTTGTGTGTGTGTGAGGTGGGAGCCTAAATCTCTCCTCTTTTCTGCCCTTTCTCCTCTTCCCGTGCTCCGGGAACATAAATCGTAAACGCAAGAACACTAATTAAGATAACGATGCGAGATAAAGGCAGGGTTAAAAATATCGCACCAATTTTCTTCCTTTTGGACTAACTAAATCTGACGGTAAGTACGAGTCACCTGGAGAGAATGAGAGTATACGTTATTTCTTCCACCTGAGGAAGGTAAAAATACAATCTAAGGGGGGGGGGGGCAGAAAATTTTTCTGACACCTAGTTAAGAGTACCTTTTATATTTTAAGAAGAGAGAAAAAAATAAATAGACAAAGAAGGATTACAGAAAATGAAAAATAATTTTACAGGAAGTGATTTAATTTAAAATACTAATTTAAAATTTAAAAGATTCGGAAAACCACAAAACGAGGAAATGTATGACGGTCGGACTGTTTGAAAAAGTGATAAGAAGATATGAATATGTAAAGAAATAAAGTATAAAATTGGTACTAGAACAATGAGTCATAAGTAACCTGTTGAAGATAAAAGATAAATAGCATACACCGAATACTGATATTTGTATCAAAAGCTAACCATAAAGTTGAGAAGTGAGGTAATTCTTTTCATCCCCTAATTAAGGACGAGTACCCGGATCTAAACAAATAGAAGAGAATAATGGGGAAAATAAATTCTAACTGAGTTTGAATGGAAAATAATATCTTAGAGCACGTCTCGTTGCAATAATATCACCATTAATGATGAAACCCTTTCGGATTCGAAGACAAAGGAATGCTGTAGGAAGGGTAAAACCTTAATAGAAAACTTGCTGCTACTTTGTAAGGAAAAATATAAGGACGAAGAGGAACCTGTACGCGTGCCCGTGAGGAGACGAGCCGCTGAAAGGGGTAAAGTATGAGGGGAAGGAGAGAAAGAGAGGCACGTGCCGTAATTCCGCCCACGCGTCACAGGGAGGGAGAACACGTGGCGCCCTCGCAAGGTCACGCACGTCACAATCAGAACCTTTCCCATAGAAAAATATTTGAGCCGATTAAAGCATATTAACATTTCCGTCAGTGACTCCGATGTTACCTGCGGCTACACCGCAAGATAAATGTCGTTGACGTCACCAACAAGAACGAGGGGACGGAAAGTAAGTGGCTAGTGGAAAACGTCTCACCAAAGCGGTGATTGTGAGGCTGCGTAGAAAGAAACTTTCATATCTTACTCAACGATGCTTTAGGGATGTAATCTGCATTAACTGGACGACGCCTTTATCTACGAATATTGCAACAGCGCTTTATTCAGCCGCTTAAAGTCATTTTGGTCACGAACTCCACAGACAAAACGAAAAGTTGCCACCATAAAATGCTTTCTCAAGATGCTCTATCTCCAAACACTAATTAATAATGGGTGTGATATGCTACTTCAATGAAAAGTGTTAATTTTAACTCAATAACAATATTCTACCGTTTTCCAGTTTCTAGATCGTTCCCCTTATAATTAATTATTTAAAAAACTGCAAAAGCGTTCAATATGTTGCTAATAAAATAAATTATTTCATAACTTGCTTCTTCTCTTTTGGCCTTTTCTGCTGTTTTGTTTGTTTCGTGTACGGCCTGGAGTTTGCAGATTCCTCGTCGCTCGGTTTCGTGACTTTTCCGTCGTTTGTGATTCCTCCTAGTGTGCGAGTGACAGGTTTTGTGTTTATTCGTGTGTGATGTGTAATTCTGTATTTTATGATGGTTAATTAACTTTTTACTAATGCGTATTGAATTAGTTTAGTACCGTAAATATTGTGTTATACCCTAAGTATAGTTAAAAAAAATATTATTATTGTTATTATTCATATTATTTTACTTATGTTGGACAGGAAAATTTGTATTCCCGAATTTTAGTATTTCTATGTTAACTTCTAATTATCTATAATTCTAGCATTCAATTCTTATATTGTAATTTTTATGTATTGACGTGTGTTATTTCCTCATACGAGGACTAACGGACATTATTACAAAATTTATAATTTATATGCACCAATCAATATTAAAAAAAAAGTCTATTAAAAATTAAACGTTTACTTTAGCATTATCCGAAACAATTAGCTATTTATAATTTATATCCGAGGGCCGCTGGTGGCTTTTAGAGTAGGAAACGCTAGTTATGTAGGTATGTAGATTACGAACTGCGTTCCCGGTAGCAGAATAAAACAAATATATTGTAATACCAATTAAACAGGCTATTAATTGTTTTTAAATATAATTGAATTGTTGCCGGTACTGGTGCTTAAAGACGACAATCGCAGCGGGTTTTTCTTTGTTAACAATGGAGACTGGAGACTTCGCGCTTAGAGAACTCAGTCTGCGTCGAGTCTACGTCGAGCCCGGGTCGAGAAAGGATACATAAAAGAGTCTGCGAGAGATACAACACAGTAAATTTTGCTAATCTAAAAGCATGAATAGGGCTATCCAGGAAGTCCAACGGCGAGATATAATAGTTTACATAAAACGCAACTAAACAGTTTTCACGGAGAGACTCATAAAATCGCAATTTAGAAGCAGAAGTTTTGCTTCACAAACTGAACTAATTTTCGCATAGAGAGACTTCAAGGAGATCTACGTCCGAGGGCTGACTGAGGAGAGGCTAATCCAGGTTCCAGGATAGCAGAGATCGAGAGTAACGACCGCGTGTGTCCAAAATCTAAAGTGTAGGATCAGTGAATAATGGCCTGTTTAGTGGGTATTGACTTCAAGATACAAGAGTCCGAACTGGTACCAGAAGCACAGTCGTGAGTACAAAACAATTATTAATGACTGTAAACGATAATTAAAGGGTATGGTCAGATTTTGATCGCGTTTTTTCTTTTATTTCTTGTATTTAATATTGTTAACTTCAATGAGTTTGGATTGTTAATGTTTTAGTTCATTGTATTTGTTCTTCCTATCAAACCCAGTGATGACCCTGAGATAAAGAGAAATTCGACGTAGTTGATTGTAAAAATATAAAGCTGTATTTACATAGAACGCCACGAATTAATAAAATAAAATTGAAATATTTGTTTATTAAATTGATGGAATTCGGCGTGCAAAGCAGGGCTTATCATGTGTAATTATCAACAATAAATTTTTAAATACATAATAATGTTGTTATATATTCCTATTTAATTAAGACCACCTATTAAATCATTACAATATAAACAAAAGTATTACAAATAAAGCAATGTTGAAAGATGAAGATAAAATAATAATAATAAAATAAGCCTCAGGAATTTGTCCTGAAAATTTGTTCACTCCCCCCACAATTCACTTCGCTAAAGATAAATATAGACCTAAACTTCTTTAAATTTAATTAAAATATATATAATAAAAAATTTTAAAATATTTCACTTCACTTCACTGATTTATTTATATTATTCTCAAACATTCTTATTGGAAGATTCTCCTGAAGCACTGCTGCAGGTAACTGTTCCAGATCGCTTATCGATCTGTTTAGAAATGAGAATTTCCCTACGTCTGTTTTTAGCGGCCTCTTTTTATGTAAATTACTATTCCAATCATTTTAATATAAATTAAAATATGATTCTATTGTATACTAACTGGCAAGTTATTTCTGTACGCATGTATAGTTTAAATTAAATAAATAAAATAGTGGGTAACAGACTTTAATTAATCAAACTCCATGATTAATTATTACTGTGGACCCTCACCAGCCTTGTGAAGACAAAGATAAACAATTGTAGATAAAACAGAGCAAGGATATTAAACTAAATTTAAAGATTAAACTAACGAAGTAAATTAGCAAAGAAATTGAACCATGCTGACAAAATGTTAGTGATTGATTTATAATTGTAGTAATTATGAATCATGAATTGCATATTTAACGTCTCAGAAACTAATCCTGATTTATTTTTTCTGAAATATGTTACGAAATAACTTTAAAACCTGTGAATGTTATGTATTTGTTCCCTGATTCTCTTTCCCGTAGATGAACAACTTGGATACAACGATACCGCAGTTGTGATGACGCTCAACCTGTGACGTCACATATGGTAACATAAATATGTAATGACACCAACGTGCATTGGAACCTCTCTTTATAAGGAACCCCACTATACCCAAACAAACACAGGGGTTTAATTTCTCTTTACAGCAAATGCGTGTTCTTTCTCCCAGCGTTGTTTCACTTCGGATAAAACCTTTTCCGTTATATTTCAGTGTAACTTTGTTTTTCATTTTTCCAGGGCTGTTTTTTTTAGGAAGATATGTGACATTTTGATAGTATATTTCTATCACTCGACTTTTAAATTGTTTCCTGGGCTTTTATCCCCAATTACCTGCGGCAATATTAATCGTGTTATCTGTTTCCTTCTCCTCTCGACTTTGTTTTTTTTTTTCTCAAGTCTCCTGTAAGTCTGGGAGGGAAATTCCCCCGTGGAGAGTCACGCGTCTCTCTCTCTCTCTCATCCTCCTTCCAAAGTCCCGACTTCGTGATCTGGAATTTCTATAGAAGAGACCGATGATATCATCTGCCGCTGAGAATATTGCGGTACTAAATAACGAACGCTCATGACGGCCATGTCTAATACATTTATATATATATATATATATATATATATATATATATATATTGTAATACCCCTCTCATTAATATTTATGATTGTAGGAAATTATATTAAACACGTTATTAAATTTTATCAACAAAACAATTTTATTAATCTAGAATACATTTTAATAAATCAGACTCTGTACCCCAGGGTCTTTACTGGGTTGATAAACACAAAATTTACAATTAAACAATGCAGTTAAAATAAATGACAAACGAAATTAAACTAAATCTGACTCATTATCCTTATTTAACAATTTACAACTATGAATACAGAAAAAAATAAACTTACAATCTCTCTGGTCCATTCAATTTGGATCTCTCGCATACCAGCACACACTCACTTCATATGGGCTTAAAGAGCACCAGGTTGCGCTCACACTTTGCTTTCACAGTCACCTCTTCTTGATGAAGTTACCCTCACGACGAATTCCTCCAAACAACAAACTCTGCTGGCAGACAGATTTCCACGACGAAACTCCTACCGACTGTGTATGACTGATGTCCAACTGATTACACTCGGCCACCTAGCTTGGCCTACCATCCGATGATCTCTTCTGACGTCTGCTGACTCGAACTTCACTCTCCTATGACTTTCTCGTACAGATTCTGCTACCACACTCCACGTCCATCACCTTCCAACTCTCACGTCTAACTCGTCTGAGGTCTCCTGTTCAACTGATCCTACGTCTCCAGTCCAACTGTTCTTTTATCTGTTTTCCCCCTCTCCAGAATATTCCCTTGTTTTCACAGTTTTTGAGTTTTCACGTTCGCCAAACAAGTACCAGCTGTTGCCTTTCTCACGCTCCGAGAGCCACTCAATACAATTAAAATAAATATTTCCTTTTAATATAATTGTATGTCCATAAAACTTCTGTCATCATGCATTTAGGGTTCCGACCAGATGTCTGTCAAAACCATTAGCTCTAAGCCGCTAAACGTCCAAATATAGTCCTCCCCTTCTCTAAATCATTTTATTATTATCCTTTTTTATATACAAATATATATATATATATATATATATATATATATATATATTTGCGAAAATGTAGATTTGTTTATAGGAAAACTAAACAACCCGGATTAGCGCAATTTAGCCTGTCTATTATTGTTTCTAATATGAATTTTAAACCTAATTAAATTGATTGTCTATTCCTCGTAATTTTCAATAAGTGTTATTAGCCTTTAATTTCTATAGGTTTAGTATGGTATCAAAACTGGGGAAACCAGCGGGACAATTCCGGTTCTCTATTTTTCTGTCGCATAGAATTATTTTCTTTGATAAAAAAAATTATTAGAAACTCTGAGGAGACAAGGAAATAAAACCAAAGAGGGTGTGTCGCTTTCTTACGGTCTTTTGTATTAAAGCATAGTGGTTACATTGAGGTTCTCATAAGCCCTGACACTCTTGAGAGATGTATACACATGGGCGAAGCCGTCAGGCATACTTCGTTTCCACTGATCGGAAGAGTGTGGGACAAGTACCTGCAGCCCGTCATACATCCAGGGTTTCCTCTGTATAATATTTAAACCAATTGCAGGGAAGGTTAGGTAACTTCAGCCCAAGGGGTCCTAGTTAACCTTGTTCTCCCTTCAGGCATGCTATTAAAGGGGACACTCTAAGAAAAAATTTACTTATGAATATTAATTTAATAATGTCTAAATCTCATTAGAAGACGAAAATCAACCGTTCTCAATTTTTTTGGAGGTAAATAGATGGATTAAATTGTCATATGCATAATTATATTAACTAATGATTCATCGTAATAATAAGAAAGATATCCAAAGATTGATAATATAAATACCAGACAACGTTTCTGGGATCCTTGTCCCTTCCTACAGGTGCTAAAAGGAGCCTATAGCGACACAACTGCACTCGTCGAAATGATTTTGAGTTTTGCCAACTTATGAGTGCAGTTGTGTTGCTCTAGGCTCCTTTTAGCACCTGTAGGAAGGGACAAGGATCCCAGAAACGTTGTCTGGTATTTATATTATCACTTTTTTTGTCTGTACTTGGCTATCTTCCTTATTATTAATTTTCAATCAGACGTAATTTTTTTTCATTTTAACGATTAATCAATTTAACCGTCTTAATGATTTTCATTACTGAACTATTAGTTAGTAGAACATTGCTTATATTTAAACAGCTATTTAATATTTTGTTTTTTCAAGGAAATATCCTACGCTGGCAATCTGTCACGGAGACCACTGGTGCTTGTTGCTAGGTTAAGAACTCCCCATTACTGACCTCACGCACTCTTATCTGTTTTCTAGGCCACCGTAACCTACATGTGACGTATGTAAGGCTGCCCTGACGACCCAGCAAGTCCTCTACGACTGCCCAAAGCACGACAGGATATGAAGAGCCGCAATTGAGAAATACACGAGAAGGGAGATATGTACCTCAGCAGCGGCCATAAATAACCTAGCAAGGAAACCGGCATTCAAGATCTAATCTAAGCAGACAATGAATAAAACGCATAGTTAATATGAAATAATTCTAATAATTTCAGGTAGTAGATATGGTAAGTCCCTAAGGACTTTTATGTTGACGCGACTATAAACAATAAATATTATTTCTCCGAGAACTGAACACTTACGCTTTCAAACGAAGTTGTGCCATGAATTAAAGAATCAGGATGTAAAATTCTCGACCCAGGGACCTTAATTTGGCACGTGGTTGCTCTCCCATCCGAGCTACCCGAGTCGACTCCCCGTCAGGTGCGAGTCTTTTCCATCCACTGTATAAGCCTCACCTACAACTTACTAATTCGCATTCTGCACGGTCCGTTCGAGATTTTTCCACCCTTTATTTCTTTTAGTACATAAGTTGTCACCGAAGGTAATGCAGTTAATCAACTAATGTATTAATAAACTTATTTTGGCATGGAAATTTCGAGAAATATTCCACTGTCTAAATTGTCGACGCTTCTTAATTAATTCTATGTACCTCATGAACTTTGGTGCCTGATCGCAAAATATGTGAGTTTCCTAAATGTGGGTCCAAGCGTATTTATTAGTTTATTTCGGATGGAATGTCTCAAGGGTCCATGCTGGTTCTCTTGTGCGGGTCTCTCTGTCTCTCTCTAGTTCTCCACGTCGATATCGAAACCGCAATCTCGGATCAGTACCGAACGTAATAGACTAAAATTGCCTAGTTCTCCAAGCACCTCGATTTTCTGCCGTCTCTATCCCGTTCTATCGCCCTCGGAGGATTATAAAAACTTAGAAACGCATAAAATCGCTAGTCTTTTGCACATAATACAGCTATGAAGTTCCCCGTCCCACATCTAGCCTGTAAAGTATTCTAGCAAATAGCTCATTCAATTCGAGTCTATCGCCAGGAATATCTAACTACAGACTCACTCGGTCGTGGTCTTGTATTTGGTCCAAAAAATGTGAATTTATTCTGCGCGTTACTGATAAGTTTCACATGAATATACGGTGTTCCGTTGACTTGTCTCACAGGCGAAGCTCAGCAATGAGAATCTCTTGCTGTTACATGCCACAAATAGCATCGCCAACTTCTAACGTCATAAAATTCGTCCATCAGAACGGCTCCAAATTTCTCAGAAGGGAGATCTCGCTAATGACGTCACTTTACGCATAAATCCTCTGACAATGCGTAATCATATGTCGTTGATCACCTTATACAGACACATTTTTTATTATAATTATGACGACGTTTCGACATCTTTTTATCTTCTTCAGTTATTTCCTACAGGATTGATTAGATTTATAGTATGATTGTACAAAGTAAACAAAGGCTAGCTAAAGAACACACACTAAAAAAGAAATAACAAACAACTTACGAAATTAACACAATAAGGTAGGGCAACTAAACGAAACAAGTTATTAAATTCACCCAGTTCTTGAACGGGGGTCCGAAGCACAGTATTCACTTAGCGGTAACAAGATTGAAGCAAGACTAAATGACGTGCTGTAGTTTTGAGGGTTTGACCTGACATCTGGAGGTCATCAATTGTTTTATTAATTGAAAACAGACGATAAATTAAAACTTTTAAATATGTCGCTGATGTTTATTATTAGCGAGACGCACCTACGAAAGGGTCGAGGAATAGCGCACACGGAATCGCTGCCAATGTAGCTCCAAATGTCACCAGCTACGTCACTGCACACAGAAAACGCAAGTCGTTTTGTAAATAATGCTAAACGAGAATTATAGGAATAGAGATCCTTCCTGCAGACACATAGAAAACTCGGAAAGATAAATTGACGAGGTCTTTCCGTGAACTCTCTCTCAACAAATCTCCCTGCGAACTGTACTGTCGTCTCGAAATTTTAGCGCGCATACACCATTTTTTTGGACCTTCCGGCAAAGGAACAGAGGCGGATTTTCTATTGTTGTTCCACAGGCTCCTGCCGCTACAAATGGTTTCTCAAACAATTTATATTTTTATGTTGAAACAATTAATGTCCTATTTAATTAGCATTACAATATATTCTTATCTTTATTGCTGCCAAAAATTGTGGCGCTGATAGAAGTACCCTAACCCTAACATACAATGGGATTATAAGATCTAAAATCGATTATGGCATCCAAATTTATCAAACTGCAAACAAATCCTTAATTAACAAAATAGTTGCAATTGAAAATACAGCATTCAGAACAATATCCGGTTGCTTGAGTGCAACGAATAGTGGAAAAGTCCTATTTGAAGCGGGACAACCCAGCATCTGGTGTAGGATGGACCTCACAACGATTCGTCAGGACCTCATGTGTGCAGCTGCCCTGTAATCAGGAAAAATGCATCCCCTAAACAGCAGAACCAGGCATCAGGAGCAACCAAATATAGACCGTATAGGGAATCCCGACATACCCTTATCAACAAACTACTGCTCGAGACCCCTGGAGAAAACTAGTTTTCAAAAAATTATCTTAAACATCAATGAGATCAGTAGAAGAAACGTTCATCACTATATAAAAATCTGCAATAAAAAATAATAGCACCATATACAAAAATTACAGCTTTCAATGAAGCTAAGTTCTCAGAACAGTTAACCCGGAAAAACCAGATAATCCTCTCCCGAATTAGGTCAGAGCACACCAAATTAACCAAGAACTATATTTTTTCCAGATCAGAGCATTGTGTTCAGCCTGACCGCTTCCATGTGGATAAACACCTAATACACGCGAAAAGAAGCAGATTTGGAAAAAAAAAACAGATTTGGCAGGATAAGAGCAAAATTTGAAAATAACAAAAAAACGGCTTTATCTCCTAAACGGCTGCAGTTAGCGACCTGCGGTTAACGGAATTGTGTTCAGCGTGACCGCTTCCATGGCGATAGACACTTCATTCACGCAACAATGCAAAGAAACCCTTACCACCAGGCACATCCTGCTGAGCAGTTAAGCCTACACAAGAACAAGAAACAATATCATAGGCTGTCATCTATCCGATCCAGCGACATCGGAGCCGACGATCCTAAAGATGCTGAAGTTCATCTACCAAACCAAACTAAGGGGCCTAATGTAAAATAGAACCATAATCTCGAAATTATAATTTATGTAAAATGTTTTAGGAGTCGCTAATGACTACTATTGTTAATGCGACGATAAATTTTATTTAAAATAATTTTTCGTCTACGTCACTAATTCCGAAAATAGTAAGGATGAAATTCCAGTCAACTCAGTGAAGAGTCTATGATTGGTCTACGGCGTACGTAACTTTAATACCAGAGTGAACCTTGCTGTGCAGTCTAAGGCTTGTGCTGGTGCCTGAGCTGGAGGTATTTATCCTGTGGTGGGATCTGAGGTTCGTATCCTCGTGCGCGATCTGCGCAGGGCGTTAAGTTTTATGCGGCGCTCACGACGCTCCTTGCCCACGGGAAGGTCACGCCCACCAGAACAATGCCTCCATCCCCTCGAAGCCACGCACAGGTTCCAACAGTCAACTCAAGTCCACTTCCGTTCCTGCACGTTCAGACGTAGGCACTTCAAGCTGCTAGTGGCAAACATTCGACACCGGTCCTTTCACAGATGTACTTCTTACCGAAGAATGTAAATGTGAATCGTCCGCCCTCCAACCCCAACCCCTCCTCCTCTTCCTTTTTCTTCAGCGATCATTGCTGCTTGAGGGCTCTCACTCCAACACTTACCTCTTCTCACAGTTGCCATATTGATCACCCGTCGTCTTTCTCTGTCTCCCCTTTTCCTACGTTAGTAAAGGAGCTCCACCTTTTCCTAATCTCCAATGTTGGCAGTTTATTAATGGCCACGCTATGACATATATATTTATAAACACGACCTCATTAGTCTCTCTTTCTCTCTCCCTGTATCTGTGTGTTCGTGAAATGCACTGAAGCCAAGTCACGACGGCGTTATCCTTACAGCAACAAAACAAAACTAGCTCCTCGGGTACGGTATACTTTTCCTAACGCAACGCAACACACTCAAGAGAGGAAGGGGAACATACACAAGAAAAAAAAAATGGAAACAAATTACCTCTCTTCTGCTTCGTCCTGCTTCTCAGGAACAAATAATAATAACAGTCAGTCGACGTTTTCTTATTCTCTACCTTGATCGTAAATAATAACTATTTATATATAAAACATAATGCAGGCTAAATTTGCATACAATGGACAAGGCAACAACAGAAACAATATGACGTCAGCACCACGATGTAGACAGATGAGTAAATTAATTTACTACTAGAATGATATATAATATAGACCGCATAGAAAATAGGATTTTAAAAAAAAAGATCGTTTAATAAAACGAAACACATTAAATATCTATCAATCAATTGCTCTAAAATATCATTCTTACCACAGGAAAGTAAGAACGTCCCTGCAAACACTGTTGTAGCTTCCAATATCAACTATTTAACTAACAACTTTACTCTTCATTTATTTAGCTTCTTTATTTTTGAAAATTATGCCACTGTTGTACTTCTTACATTTTATATTTAAATGTTTGTTTTACTGAATGCAAACTCCGAAAATAAATTATTCTTTCAGAGTTTTATCGTAATTCAATTTGAGAAAGAATTTTTTCCGGAAACATCTGAAGCGATATTCAACGACAGTGGAAACATGCACAGAATTAAATTTCTAACTGTAAACCACGAATATCAAGGAAAAATTAGCTCACAATTATGTTCAAATCAAACCCGAATGGTTAGTAAGGTCGTAAGATGAAAAGAAGAAACGACGATAAAAAAACACTAAGGTAAAATGAGTATGATAGAAACCAACCCATACCAGCCAGCTTCAAGAGCCAATTCTCCAACGAAAATAATAATAACTAATTATCGTCACGATACGAATAGTTGGGACAAGATGGTGGTGATTGGTAAATGCCCGTTCCTTTTGCTTGTAGCTCGCTGCTTCTCTCTTCCAGTTCTTAGATGGGATCCGATGAGAGACGCAGATTGCCGCTGCTCTGGCTCCCATAAATCCGCACGCGTGTCCAACATGGCGGCCGGCTAACTAGTTAATACGTCATCCACTCTGCCAATACGCTGCATCCAGGATCTTTTAAAAGCGTATCGAGCAACTCGCACTCCTTCGGTCTTATTAATAAAACTCTTAATAATGAAGTCAAATGACTGGTTCAAATACGAAAGTGACGCAATGGTGTTGCATGAAGCTGAAGGACACTTTCATGGTGAATGGAATCGGAGATTGAGCAATTATTGAAGAATGATAATGGCTTTCTTGTAGGGTTTTACCACACGTTGAACATCAAGAGGAATAGTCAGCTAACTACTGGGAAAACTGGAAGACATATTCAAGGAAAGTGAAAAGTGTTTCTTTCTTTTATGTTTTAGAATACATTACACGTTTCGAAGCCATGCTGAGATGTCGTTGCAGCACACTCCATTTTCACAAGTCTGTGGTCCCTTGAAAATGTTCTCCTCTTCACACCACGAAGAATACAGACAACATGACCGAAAGGATTCGTTATCTGCGTCGAGATATAACGAACACTCGTCGTGGTTCTCGGCCGTTCCTTATCTCGAATGAGCATCGGCATCTGCGGCGTTGATGGCGCGACGTGAGTCGTATGTAGATGTGGACCACTTCTCTCTCTCTCTCTCTCTCTCTTCACCAACACCTGTTCTTACGATCCATCAAGACTCGCATTTTAATTTATCCATCATCAGCAGCAGCAGCAGCTTCAAACTGACGTAAGTTGGCTTCCATCAAGTCCGATGTAAGACACATCAAGACATTTTCCTGTTGGCATTTACATCTTCAATAAAAAATTACCATCTATATGTTAGGTGAATTCATTATTGTCAAAATCCATTTTGAACTTTTCCACTCAATTCCTTAACCATTCATTCTCATCCTAATAAAAAATAATTTTTCCTTTATTCCATATAAAAACAACGATTTATTGCATTATTTTTCTTAATTTTATCATTGAGCATTAAAGACGAAATATTTCAGTTCTTCGGCGTGTAAAAATGTGCAATCAAATTTAACTTTCTAAGCTCATGAGATTATACCGTATTGAAACTAACAAACTGTATTTTTAGCACCCTCATTTTTGACAGTGAATCTCCAAAAATTGTATATTCTTCCACTTTACGATTCCCATAATTTGGTCGCGGGCTAACAGACGATTTCTCCCTGACCATTCCACTGTATCTTCCACTTACAAAACACTTGATTTCCTGAAATTATCAAATTGTGTTTGCATTAACAAGTTCATTCCAAATAAATCCAACGTTTCGAAAGCCTCCTCCGACAGAGGTATCTTCAGCGATTCTCAATCGAACGCTCTGGTTAAAACTTTATCAACAAACTCTCTGATAATGCCTTTATTCTGGAAGCTTATCATTTACCAACTACCTTCATGTTGATTCCAGTTCCGTTGTATAGTAATTCATAATTCACTTTCTTCTCGAACTTCTTGAACGAAAATTAAATCCTCCTAAATGCTGATCCGAACGACGATTTCTCCCCCTTTTCCGTGTCTGATTACCACCAGCCGTCCTCGTCTTCGCGGTATTCCGTTCCCTTCTGTCCTGGGAAGAAATACCGCCTTCGCTGTCCCTGGTGAAGTGTATCAATCATTTCCTGTTGTGCTTTGTAGCTTTGTGCCTGGAAGCGACGCGCATGCGGACCAATTACAGATCCGTAACTAAGTAATTATCCATTGATCTGTCAGTGCCAAGCATGTCTGCAGAGGGAGAGAGAAAGAGAGGCTCTAATTGCTCCCGTCCAGCACCTGGAGACTCTCGACTATCAAGATCAGGCCAACAAACCACTTGATCTTGCTCTCCGCATTCCCATTACCCTTTCCTACACGATCATTCTAGACAGTGACTGATTTTTGCCTTATCAACGGAGAGACCCCTGAGGCCCTGCTCCATCACGCTCTAAAATCTACCTCCAGTGTCTTCGGAGCTGCGTGACTCGTAATTGACTACTATGATGAGCATCGTTGTAGTCTCATTACCTCCGCAGCTTCAATTGGCACGGTCGTGTAAAGTAAAGAAACCATTGCTCGTATAATCATGTGCATAATTCAATTAGAGCTTTTTTATTAACTTTTATACGAAATTGAAATAAAAAAACCTTTATGTCATAAATTCGTTGTGTTCTACCGCAATCGGGTCTCCTGTAACGTCTAAGATCCTTAACTGGATATTGCTATCTACGAACGTCCTATTTAACTTTTTCTCACAGAAGAATCCATTAATTTTTTTATATTATATTGAATGGCCTTAAAACCCCTCTACAAGGCTGCGAGGGCTATTCTCTCGCAGTCAATACCTACGAGGGATGTTCTCTCGCAGGCAGAACCTTGTGGGAGAGATACGAAGGGGATACCTTTGGGTATGCCTTTTCCTCTCCTTTTTGAACCAAGGTTCCCACAAGCCGAGGCACCTCGGCCTGTTCTGAGAGGTGTTTGTTCCGGGGTCGCAGACCTTGGGCATACGGTAAGAGTTGTCCGCTATTCCCATTGGGATAGTCGGCCAGCTGCCTCCTAAACTGGTCGAGGCACGGAGAAGGGAATGCTGCGTCCCCACAGCAAACTGCTCTCCCGCTATCGGAAGGGCGTGGGGCAAGTACCCAATGCCCGACCTACCTGATGCAGATTTATCTAGGGTTTTCCCTGCATTTCTATAGGCGAATGCCGGGTAGGATCCTTAAAATATAGCCCGGGGGACGTAATTAACCCTTGGCTACCTTCCTCTACCCTTCCGCATCCCTCCTTTCAAATTCCTTCCTATGCTATTAAAGGGGAGTTGCCCAACGTGGATTATCCTCATGTAGCCTGTTGCCCTAAAAAAAAATAATAAACCCCTCTAGAACGTTTCTGGAGAGACGTATGGGGCTATCTTTGCGGATGCCTTTCATGTCTCTTTGCTTTTGAACTAAGGTTCCCACAAACCGAGGCACTTCGGCCTCTTTTGAAAGGTTTCGGGGTCACAACCCTCGGGAATACGGTAAAAGTTGTTATCTGTTCCCATTGGAACTGTTCCCATTGGAACAGTCGGCCAGCTGCCTCCAAAACTAGACGAGGCACAGAGAAGTAAATGCTGCGTCCCCACAGCAAACCGCTGTTCCGCCACCGCAAGGGCGTGAAACAAGTACCAAATGGCCGGGCATACATGATGCAGGTTTTCTAGAGTTTGTCCTGCATCACTTTTAGACGAATGCTGAGTCGGATCCTTAAACTACATCCCGGGTTGTCCTAGTTAACCCTTGGCTCTACGCTTCCGCATTCCCCCTTTTAAATACCTTCCTATGCTATTAAATATTAGTTGCCACCACGTGGATTACCCTCATGTGGACTGGACTCTAAAAAAAAAGTCTTCAGGTAAATTATCTTCCAGTTTTTAACCAAAACTACCTCTATAGACTGTAGTGTTCTTAACTATACTTATGCACGCCATTTTCTTCAACTTTAAAATATTTTTATGCTTCATAGGAAGGACGTTCTACTCATTCTACATGTCCGCTTTACTTAGTTCTTCACATGATGGTAGTTGATGACGTAACAAGCCGACTTTCATCTATTTCTAAGTCGAAATGTCGGCGTCCCCATCCTTGATTTGTCTGGAACTCGTAAATGGTAATAAAATGGACGTGGATGTCGTAATAAGGTGAGCAAAGTGTGAGCAATTAACACATGTAGCGCTCCTCATGAAAAAGCCGTCATGATTGTATAGTTTCCTCGGGCTGAGCCTGGGGTGTTGAAATACCTTTCATTCCTGTCAAGTTACATATATATTTTCTTTCTTATTTCTTCTCCAAATCAGCCAATGATAACAATATTATCTCTGTATTAAATCGTCAACTGATTTTCAGTTTTCAATTTAAATGATAATTGTAGTAATATTAAAAATTCGACGGTTGAATAATGATAATTAAACATAATTTAATTTCGCTGCATCGTTCACAGATGCGACGGGGGACGACGAGGTTGTAATTTGAAAGATGAAGTGTGAGAGCTGCGGCGATGAGTGCGAACCTAGTTAGAGAGTTACGGAGGAGAGGCGTGGAGAGGGAAAGGGCGGGGCGGGAATAACTTAGGCGAGCGAGGGAATTTATGAGCAGGTGAGTCGTACAAACGAGTGGTAATTAAGTGAGGGACCTCCAGGTCAGACCCGGAGGAGGCGCGCACGGAAGCCGCAGCTGCTACCGTCAGGACCTCCGCCTGCAGTCGTCACGGTAGCATAAAAACGGGGGTAATTATTTTACAGTCATGGCCTACTCAGGGGTATGTAGTTCGTAATCTTCAGTAAAGGTACGCGGTGGGACAAAATTAATTACTTTTCAGCCTTATTTCATCTCGTCAACTGCCTAGTCGTACAGGAAAATTGACGGGAAAATACATGCAATTGTCCGCAGATGTCTTGAACGAACAGTTATCACGTAATGCCAGGGATCAGGCCAAAAACATCGTGATCATGAATACAAAGCAGTGTTATGTGACCTCACACGGAGGATCTTAACACAGCAGACGACGAATATCATCAGATATTTTGTAACACGAACCGTCTTAAAATTATCCATTCTACTGAATTAATTGTTTGATGTATTAGACGTTATCAGAGTGTCAACATTATTTTCCGAAATGTCAGAGAGTGATCACAAGTTTTGCTTTCAATAATATTATGCAATGGCTCGCAGATGTCTGAAATATAATCAGTTATGTAAGTGACGTCGGTTCCAGCGTCGCAGGTACCCTGCGCGGGATGTTCTCTCGCAGGCAGAACCTTTTTAGGAAAGATACGACGGGGCTACCTTTGGGGATGCCTCTTCCTCTCCGGTTTTGAACTAAGGTTCCCACAAGCCGAGGCACCTCGGTCTGTTCTGAGAGGTGTATGTTCCGGGGTCACAGACCTTGGGCATACGGTAAGAGTTGTCCGCTATTCCCATTGGAATAGTCGGCAAGCTGCCTCCTAAACTGCTCGAGGCACGGAGAAGGGAATGCTGCGTCCCCACAGCAAACTCCTCTCCCGCTATCGGAAGGGTGTGGGACAAGTACCCAATGCCCGACCTACCCGATGCAGGTTTTTCTAAGGTTTTCCCTGCATTTCTTTAGGCGAATGCCGGGTAGGATCCTTAAAATATAGCCCGGGGGCCCTAGTAACCCTTGGCTACCTTCCTCCACCCTTCCGCATCCCTCCTTTCAAATCCCCTTCGTATGCTATTAAAGGGGAGTTGCCCAATGTGGATCACCCTCATGTAGCCTGTTGCCCTAAAAAAAAAGAGCCAGCGATATCCAAACATGATATGACAACAACCTGTGTAAAAGTGATTTCTATAGAATAATATTATTTTCATTGCTTCTATTATATACTTCAGTTGTCAGAGATGTTTACGTGTTTATCATCAAGACACTAGTTATGGAATGAGCGGACCACCAGGGGGAACACGAGTTTGTCCAGGCCAAGCAGATCTAATTTTGAAGGGTTTATTCCAAAGTGTTTCACGATTATGGATAATGATACAATAGGAAATACATCAAAGGTTACTACGCTTGTGTGTGTTTCTGGAGGAGTGGGAGAAGGTGAATGTCGTGTCTGCGCGGAATCGATGGGTTCTAGAATAGAACCCTGAGGGTCGTTCACCTAAAACACTCAATTCATCTATACTACTACGACAACTGATATTCTAGACGAGTTGAATAATCAGAGAAACGCTTTAGGTGTTCCATCACATATTGAAATAATTTTCAGTTAATTAGACTGCCTGAAATCTTCACTAATGACTCTGTTCGTTGTACATTCAAGTTGAGTCTCTCTGGAACTTATTGTCGTACGAGGAAGGCTCTGTCTTATTACCACAAGTGTTACTGTAACGCGGATGATGAGGCATGAAGCAAGTTCGCAAACTTAATTGCCAACGGTATTTGAAAGTTTTCTCACATAATCGTCCTTGCTTCGGTTCCAGGAAGGTCTCGACGAGATATTACGGCTTCTGTGACGTATCATGACCACGTGCGAACTGATTTCAGCTGTATATAAGCATCTGTTCTTAAAACAGTTGGTGGAAAGCTTCCTTAAGCAAGTTCGCGAACTTAATTGGCGCTTGTGTCTGTGGTTAGACCACCATGTATATAGTACGTAAGAAAGCGAGTCGGTAACAGTGGTTTCATATTTAAGGTGTTCCCCCTTCTTTGTACCTGTATTTCCTTTACCTTGAGGACTTTATCCATGGAATGCAACACGTTTAATGTGGACGTAGCGACTGCCGGTTTAAGATCAGCTAATTCCAAACCTTTTCGGCGCGTAAAACTTGCTTTCGATACTTGAGCCGGATTGCCTGTTGTTTATGTCGTTTTTTCCCTTCCAACCTGTATTTAATCGTTCGTTATCTTGAATCCCATCTGGCTCCCTGTCTTTACCAAAGAGAAGAAGCTGGAAGCGCGTAAACGGAAGGATTACGATTATGTAAACTTGTAATCAGGAAACCGTAAAGAATAATAAGTACACGCGGATTAGTTATTATGTCGTTACACGGATCATTAAATCCCGGCGTAAAGAGGACACTCTAGGTAGTGTGAGGGAGGGCGGTGGGGGGGGCGGGATTCTGCGTAATATCTCTGTCTCTGTCCCCGTCCCGCCTTCCTGCTCAAGCAACTCGTAATACTGGGCCAAGTCGTCTCTGCTCAACAGTCACAATTAATACCATTTACTTTTTCAGATTACCCGCACAATCAAATCTGAAAAGAGGAACTTACAAACGACACGCGATTTAGGAGACGAAACGACAAAAATAAAGAAAACACAAAGAGTAATGTGGGTCTCGGAGGTATTATATTGCTTCAGAAACTCAAATACGAAACTTCATAAGAAAACCTAGACGGGGGGAGGGGGGTAGGAGCAAGGTCAAATATTGTAATTTACAACGCGAAGCTCATTTATTTTTATTTTTTTAGGGTAACAGGCTTCATGCGGGTAATCCACGTTGGGCAACTCCTCTTTAATAGCATAGGAAGGGATTTGAAAGGGGGGATGCGCGGAAGGGTAGATGAAGGTAGCCAAGGGGTTACTAGGGCCCCCGGGCTATGGTTTAAGGATCCTACCTGGCATTCGCCTAAAGAAATGCAGGGAAAACCCTAGAAAAACCTGCATCAGGTAGGTCGGACATTAAATATATAAAACTATTATAAGACCGGTTGTGACTTACGGATGCGAGACATGGACCATGACAAGATGTTAGGTACTTTTGAGCGACGGATCTTGAGAAGGATATACGGCCCTTAAGAGGATAATGATAATAGCTACATGATTCTAATGAACCATGAGCTGGTCAAGCAAATATCTTCAAGTACGTGAAGAGTAGAAGAATTGCATGGTTTGAACATGTAATGAGGATGGGCGAGAACAGAACACCTAAGAAAACTATGTTGTGGAAACCGGAGGGACGAAGGATAAGAGGAAGACCTCGGTTACGATGGATAGACGCAGTTGAGGACGATGGGAGTACGAGGATGGAGACGACTGGCGTATAATAGGGGAGAATGGAATAATATTGTTGAGAAAGCCAAAACCCATCCAAGGTTGTAAAGCCAATAATTGAATTGGGGGGGGAAGCAATTGATGCGGAAGAATAGTGTCATAGACATCAGGCACTATGAAGCTATTTAGTGGCAATGGATTAACATCGAGCAAACCAAGGCGCCTGCAAAGAGAAAAATTATTTTTGTAATGGTCCATTTAGAATTCCGGTAAACCTCGACGTAAAATTGAGTTTGAAATATTTATAACTGAATCAATGGCGACAGAAAAACTATGAAAGTATCTCAGAAACATGAATAAAAAACTAGCGGTTGAAAGGACCAAAAAATTAGATAATATTCGTTATAAAACCCCATTCATAATTCAGATACGTCAACGTGGAGGGAAAAAGAGAAGCGGATGGGTGATTTTGAGTAGTGTTGGTTAAATATGGGAATAAAAACAATTTAACTACGAAAATAAAGACACAGAGTTCACTGTACAAGTAAAGTGAAAAAACAAAATGTTAAGAATAAACTAAAATAATCCCCGTGTACTTGAAGAAATTAGTATAAAACGCAAGGATGTTTTGTAGCATCGTGATGAATAGAAAATAAACTCCATGCATTACGAGAAGACTTTGCGAAGTGTCACTCAAAGATGAATGCGTTCTTCTTTATCTCTCACCTGATTATATTATTGTGACAAGTATTTTTATTGGGAACCTCTTTATTGTTTTGCTCCTTGGTTCCTTTGTTCCTTCCTACCATTCAATAATTCCATTCTCCCTCTGTCCTGTTTCTTTTAAATCCCAAATGTCATCTTCTTTTTGTTATTACTCCACAAATATTTCGGTTTTTTTTGTTGTAAGTTTGATGAGTGATAACGCCACCTTTGTTGGTAGTTTTATGTGTTATTTTGAGTAGGTTTATAGTAGTTAAGTGAATTCCTTTCGCCTGCTGATTGCTCTTCGTCAATCACATCTAATGACATAGATTAACATTGTACTCATGTTATGTTTAGCCAACTTACACCTAGTTATTCTCGTTATGCATAAAATCTTAGTTCGGCTGCTCCTTCTAATCTTTGTTCTTCGATTGGTCCGCGTTCTCCCCCATTACCGTGGTACAACTGTCGCGTTTGTTCCTTGTCTCGCTTTAGAGAGAGATTTGTATCTGTTGGCGTAATTAACATGTCACCGAGCCTCGTGGCTTGTCTTGCCTTGTCCCTTCCAAACCACCTGCTGTGGAGGGGAGGAGGCATTGTAATTTATTCCCTGCTCCACTCCCTCTCTCTCTCTCTCTCTCTCTCTCTCTCTCTCTCTCTCTCTCTCTCTCTCTCTCTCTCTCTCTCCCTCTATCTTTTTGTCGTGCTTAGGAGAATCCTCACACGCGAGACGATTAATTACCCTTGGTCTCTCCACACTCGCCTGTTGGAAGTTCCGGTCAGCCCAGACTCAAAGACCATAACTAAATAGGAAACACAGCGGACTCGGAACACTGTATTACAATTGGCTATATATTTTAAACTACAATCTACAAAATGAGGGTTCTCAATTCTTCCATCAACGTCAGTTATAAAGCAATATGGCGACTGCGTCCTGCATTTCTCGATCGAGAAAATTAAACCAAATTGTCTCTGAGTGTAAATGGACAAGAAACCAGCAACATGGTAGATGTTACCCATGCAGACCGACGAATAATAATCTATGAACTTCAATCAAAAGTAATTTACAAAATTGAAATACGTAAAATACAACCAACTGAAATGGTTCTTTTTATCACTCTGTATATCTATTGTGCTGACCACCAATGTGTATAATAAAAGGATTTTTTTTGTAATTTATTCAATATTTGTCGGCGTAATATTATGGCCCAGGTATTGTAAACAACAGTCAGCGTTGATTAACATGTATAGTGCTTCAGAGTATTATTGTCGGCGTTTGGAGGTCAAAAGCTAATAAGTCAGGACAGTCGGCGATAGAAACTGGAACGGAGAAGTTGTACGCAGTCTGCAATAGCAGCTAACCAGTAGCGGTCATTTCTAGAGTCGACGATACGAACTGAAACAGTGAAGTTCAGTTCAGTCTCTCCAAAGGGAGCTGACCGAGGTCGGTTGGCCTGTTAAGTAAAATCCATTTAAATTATTGGGGAAGTGAATAAGTAGTGTTTTATGAAAGCTGCTCTGATGATTTGGTACGTACAAAATTATCATTTTAAACCCAGTATAAAATTGCATACCGACAAATTTCTAAAGATTTTTCCTATGTTAATAATTCTTATGTAAATTTAATTCATTTTTTTAGGGCAACAGGCTACATGAGGGTGATCCACATTGGGCAACTCCCCATTAATAGCATAGGAAGGGATTTGAAAGGGGGGATGCGGAAGGGTAGAGGAAGGTAGACAAGGGTTAACTAGGGCCCCCGGGCTATGGATTAAGGATCCTACCCGGCATTCGCCTAAAGAAATGCAGGGAAAACCATAGAAAAACCAGCATCGCGTAGGTCGGGCATTGGGTACATGTCCCACGCCCTTCCGATAGCGAGAGAGGAGTTTGCTGTGGGGACACAGCATTCCCTTCTCCGTGCCTCGACCAGTTTAGGATGCAGCTGGCCGACTATTCCAATGGGAATAGCGAACAACTCTTACCGTATGCCCAAGGTCTATGACCCCGGAACATACACCTCTCAGAACAGGCCAAGGAGCCTCGGCTTGTGGGAACCTTAGTTCAAAAACGGAGAGTAAAAGGCATACCCAAAGGTAGCCCCTTCGTATCTCTCCTAAAAGGTTCTACCTGCGAGAGAAAATCCCTCGCAGATATTGCCTGCTAGTTAAATTTAATTCATTTTTTTAGGGCAACAGGCTACATGAGGGTAATCCACTTTGGCAACTCCCCTTTAATAGAATAGGAAGGGATTTGAAAGGGGGGATGCGGAAGGGTAGAGGAAGGTAGCCAAGGGTTAACTAGGGCCCCCGGGCTATGGTTTAAGGATCCTACCCGGCATTCGCCTAAGGAAATGCAGGGAAAACCCTAGAAAAACCTTCATCAGGTAGGTCGGGCATTATTATTTTATAACATTTTGTTTTTCTTTAACTCGGTTGTAACTGCGGGTTACTATAACTGTTAGAGGCCCGATAAGCGGCCCTGAAGATTTTAAGAATTTCAATAAAGCTGTGGCATCTATCTAAAAGTTTTGTACAAAATCCAACTAAATATAAATTTGTAATAAACGTTTTGCATTTAAAATTTAATTGTTTAAAATATTTCATTTATCTTTAATTTACTTATGACATTAATAGACCACACCGTGGTTTTTTTGGTCAATTGATTAAGTGTACACCACAATATATATAATCAAAAAGGGCATTGCATTGTAGCAACTTCCCTGATAGAAATGGAAGGATGTGTATACATGCACGAGGTAGTCGAGGATTAACTGGTTATAGTTTATTCAGTAATTTCCCATTACAACCGACAGTTGCGCAGCGACATCACGAGCGCGAATCTATCGTCCAGCAAAACACCACAAATAATATTGCAATTAATTTGTGGGACATTCTTTTCCATTCTTAGTTACGTTTCCCTGCCCGGTGTAACAATTAGGTTGTAGCACTCGCCGCGGGCGCGGGGGTGGGGGATTTGAAGTGTCGGTGATGGAAGGCACAGGAGTGCGTCCTTGGCGGACGTGACCCGGATCTGCATGCAGCACGTGCGTGTGTGCGTGATGGCGGCGGAGGTGCGTGCGTGTAGATGTTATCGAGGTTGCTGCGCTAAAGTGGTCGGCCTTTCACGGAGCGATGAGACCAGCTCCAGAAGACTGCGAAAAAGAAACACGATTGAACCTCCGACATGTGCCAGCTCCACGCGGGCTTTCGCTAGCAGTCGTGACGGGTATAGCGAGTTCCCGTACTTTATTGTCTTTGTAGAGATCACTTAGTCGCTGTAACAAGTACTCTGATATTAAGACAACGTCAAATCCAGAGAACACTTACATGACTTGTACTTCCCCAACTCAATATCAACTTGATACAAACATTTTTATCCCTCCTAAGCTCTAATTAAATATTCATTTAAATCTGAAGCGTTAGTGTCCTTATTACTGCAGCCGGAAGGTGTTCCTTAGTAGCATTGCGGCAATCAGCCCAATTATTTCTGCAACGCATAAGATCGATTGTGATGGGTGACGTGGCTGGTGACGTCGTGTGGATGGCGGGCGCCATGTTGACTTCTCGCCGTGATGCTGTTTGAAAGGACGGGTGGGGGGTGAAGTGCAATTGAGCCCCCGCTCAATTATGAAGCCATTAAAATTAATGAAAGAGATCAGAGCTCCTTACTTACTTAGTTGCTTGCTTAATGGTGCCTAATCTCACTTAGGCGAACTGGCGTTTTCTTCTTTTTCCCTCCCCTTAACGAGCCAATTCAAGCCAAGATTGTCTCCCTCTCTCTTTTGAGACCACCCACGCACAGAGATATACTCCACTTAAACGATTCTCGGGCACATGCCGCAATCACAGCAACCAGAATCAGCCTTAATGTGTAGCCAGCTCAGCGGTACAAGTGACGTCGATAAACATAGTCGTTAATGAGGTTAGTCACTTGAAAAAATGCCATTTCAGGAGCCCGCTTTAATCACAGGCTGAGGTTCACGACGCACAAAATTATTAGACTAAATGTCACTATTTCTAAAATTAGTTTTAGTAAAATTCTTATTTAAAAGCCTTTATTATTATTATTGTATAGATAGTATGTCCGTTCATAATACGGAAATGGAAATATTGTACACGGTTATTAACGTTTACGTTTTAGCACAAACATTTCTTTACAGTCTCTGCTATCTATAGGATAATTTTTTGGGTCTCCCCTTTTTGTAACGCATTCTAATAAATGATTTCTCTAGCATCAATTTAATATCGATTTTTTACTATCTTCTCGGCTACTCTTGATAGCAAATATTTTGTTTACCTATGAATACAAACCTCATTAAAAGTAAAAATACATTTGGTAGACTAATTTAATTATTATAAGAACTGGAATGCTTGATATTAAGATCAGTTTGAAAGCTTAAACCTATGATGCATTTACACATCAGTTCTTCCTTCACGAGTCCTAAGATAGACAAATTGAACTTCAAACTGTAGATTAAGTTGAGATACAGCTATATATATATATATATATTGTAATGAATACAAATTAATGAATGATAAAATGTCAGATAGCTCACGTTGAGGTGCCAAATTTGTAATAATACTACACATTAATGGATAATTAAATAAAACATTAATGCAAAAATTTAAATAATTTTACTTTTAAATGAAAGGATATTTAATAAATAAGAATTTTTAAATGAACAACAAATTAATTTATTAGTCTCATAAACATTTAAATTTACAAATAGTTATCCATTGAATTTTACAATAGTTATCACGTAAATAACTTTCCATATCAAATTTTACTTTCTCTCTCTCTCTCTCTCTCTCTCTCTCTCTCCCTCTCAGGGTCTTTACTGGGCCTTTAAATAAAGAAATATTTTATCAAATTTTCTGATAGATACGAAGGGGCTACCTTTAGGGGATGCCTTTTCCTCTTCGTTTTTGAACTAAGGTTCCCACAAGCCGAGGCACCTCGGCCTGTTCTGAGAGGTGTATGTTCCGGGGTCACAGGCCTTGGGCATACGGTAAGAGTTGTCCGCTATTCCCATTGGAATAGTCGGCCAGCTGCCTCCTAAACTGGTCGAGGCACGGAGAAGGGAATGCTGCGTCCCCACAGAAAACTCCTCTCCCGCTATCGGAAGGGCGTGGGACAAGTACCCAATGCCCGACCTACCCGATGCTGGTTTTTCTATGGTTTTCCCTGCATTTCTTTAGGCGAATGCCGGGTAGGATTGTTAAAATATAGCCCGTGGGCCCTAGTTAACCCTTAGCTACCTTCCGCTACCCTTCCGCATCCCCCCTTTCAAATCCCTTCCTATGCTATTAAAGGAGAGTTGCCACTATGTGGATTACCCTCATGTAGCCTGTTGCCCTAAAAGAAACTGTTTGACCGTCCATATTAATCTTTCTACGACGACTTTATACAGCTATATCTCTTCAACAACTTTTCTGTGCTATACTTTTGCGTTGTGTGGTCCCTGCTCAATTTCTACGACGACTGCTTTACACAATCCCTCCAGCCATCACCTACAATACCTTGAACCTGTTGCATTATTATCCATTCTTGTGTTTTTCTGCCGCTAACAATTCGAGTCCTAATTTTTTAAATTATTAATTCCTAATTGCATTTCAATTACCACAATATATATATATAAAGAGCACTTGGGTCGGTAAGCTGCTTACTCAGGTGTGAACCCGAGTTTGATTCACGGTTCTGTGAATTTTTTCCTACCTTACTTCACGAATTAAATTACACCAAGGTTTCGAGTTTTATGAATAAACATTCTAGTTCACATAACTTAGAAATATGATTATTTTAAAATTATTAACGGGTTTGCGGCTCATAGTGTGAGACACTATTCTATAAGCATTACAATCTTGTGTTGATCACAAGATCATTTTCAAAGTGTTCCAAAGTGCTTAAACAATGCAAGGTTTGTATTAACGACTAAATAATATTTTTTTTTACTAATGAATGGGATTTTAATTATTAAAAATTTTCATTAAGTATGTTAATTTTTAGAATTTTCAACGTTTCTTGTTTTTGACAACTATTTTTAGAGAATGTATCTTATTTAGAAGGAAAGAAGACGATTTTCATGAGCTTTATTCTTAATTGGAATTGACCACCTTTTTTTAAAAAAACATTCCAAATCCCTCCCGCATTCTACTCTTTTTAGAGAGCATTGCTGTTTCGAATTATAGTGGCCGTTCATAAATATTTACAGATTCCAAAGAGTTTCGATACAGTAATTGTAGCCGCGAAAATATTTCCTTAACTGCACAGACTGTGATGTATTTATTTTCAA
This sequence comes from Zhengitettix transpicula, assembly GCA_037074705.1. NCBI lineage: Eukaryota > Metazoa > Arthropoda > Insecta > Orthoptera > Tetrigidae > Zhengitettix > Zhengitettix transpicula. Next base: position 75,637,263 of record CM073593.1, read on the forward strand.
TTTGTTTGTTTCTGCACGTGGTGTTTAGGTGTAAGTTTACATCTAGAGTTAGTTAGGGATGGTCTGTGGCTTTTGCAGGGGTGGAAAGAGAGGGTGTGGGTAGGAAGTAATTAACCCCCTGACACACGACACGCTCGGGGTTGGAATTCCGCGCTTGAAACTATTACAGGCGCGCAGACAACTAATTACATCCCCCTTCCCCCACACAGTCTAGTCTAGTCTAGTCTGGCCCAGTCTAGGCTGCAGTGGTTGCGTTCAACATGTGCCGTATCAAGGTTGACAACAGAAGAAAGGTTAAAAACCTAATTAAAAAGATACAGGAGAAGAGGAACAGTTGCCCTGGACGTGCTTCTGACCACGCTGCAGAGTCGCCAAGATCGGTCTTTGACTGCTTTTCGGTGTATATACATGAAGGCCGCGAGGTGTTGCATTTGGCAGAGGAACGAGTTTGAGTGCGTGGCTCCAGTCAGCCTCCAGCCAAGGAGTGTGCTCCGACGATCCAGCAGGGCTGTACAGACTTGTCTGTCGTCGGGGAACGTGGAGATGAGGAGAACTGAGGCTGATGATCGTGGACGCAGATACGGAACAGCTTCCGTCGCCTTGCGAACCCGTTCACGTTCGCGGACTTAATTGCCACGTATCTACACCTCCTCGTTCATGCCTTCCTTCTACCCATTAAAAAAATCAATCCTTTTCATTATTACTTTAATGTGGACCCTCTCCTAATTTCAATATACGTAATTAACGTGACTTTTCCTGGCCTTTGGGCACCTCCACTCAGTTACTTCACGTTACGATGGATGGATTTCTGAACGACGTTAGACCATCACCTAAGTACTTCCTGAACAGAGCTGAAATGAAAGAGTCAAAAAACGGTTAAATTGTCAAAACCGCCGTTTCTAAATACTGCGACGGTCGATTTTGACAAACGTTGATTTGCCGTGGTCTGGTTAATTTATAACATGTATTTCTCCATTCATTTCCTTTTCTTCTGTAGTTTCCCCATCTTGCCTTTTCTCCTTTCATCATTCTTCTATTTATTACGATTAGCACATATTTATCTTAACCCTTGATCATTTAAAATATATAGTAGTGTTTTTATTGTCATAATAGGGCTACTGTTCCCTCTCTCTCTCTCTCTCTCTCTCTCTCTGTCTCTTGTCTTCAACCACAACATTGGCAATGTTAAAAGGTCGTTAATGCTGCTGACATTTGGGACGGAACCACGAAAATAATAAAAGGCTAGAACCACCCACAGAGTAGAGAGCGATATTTCAAGCCGCTTCCCCCGCAGCCATCTTGTAAAGAAGAAAGACACTCAATACAGAAATTTTAAAGGATACAACGTAGATTTTTCTTATTTAAATTAATTTGGCTTCTATTTCGTGTTTCATTAGTTATTAGATGTAATGGAATTAACGAAGGTCCATGAAATATTTTCATAACCTACTGGGGAGGAAGAACTGATCCGACAATACTTATTGTTCGACGGTCAGAAAGGATGAAAACCTGGTACAAATTTATTACCATGGAGAATCGGAAAAAGTACAATTTCTCTCTGTAGAAAACGGTTCAAAGAACGTGGTCCGAAAACCCTCATGTGGAAGAAAAAATTCTTCGTTTTACACAAACAGAAGCCAATAAGTGTAAATTCGTGAAACGGATGAAAAGATTAGCCTCTGCATTATAATTTATCCAGATAAAAATTAAATATTCTTTAACTCTGATTATTTGCTGCGGTTTATTTTACCTGACTACGATTAAAGTTATGCCTAATTCATTTGTATCTTAATTTCTACCAGCGAGTCTGTATAACACTCCATTTTAATGTATCGCGCTCCTTGATTCCTTTCTGCAGTCGGCACGATGTTTGTTCTCCCTCTCTCATCGCCCGTCTTAACCTTGCAGCAATTAAAGACTTGCAGCAGCACCTTCCTCGCTCTGATTTATGTTAATTGGCAGGCTTCATTGTATGCAGATCCTCAGAGCACACAGACGAGAGAGACGTTTGCCTACAACAGCTGTTGTACTGACTAAGGAGAACTCCAAGCTTCCACTACATTACGAACGTAGCCTAATTTAAACTGTTTCTCTTTTCCCATTCATTTTTATCTTCTTAATAATGCTGATTTCGGTTTATGGGATGTTTCAAGTGACGGATCAACAAATTTCTGCGAACAAATAATTGGAAAAATATTGTCAAATTACGTTCAGTCGTGAACATAACAACTATACGTGTTATAGGAGATATAACATCGAGATCACGTTCTGCGATGCGTCACGTTAGTACATTTACGTAAATTTCCGGCGATATACAGAATTGTATACTATATACGCTGATGCTCCAGTAACAAAAATCATACGATCAGGAAGGATAAGATGGGTAGGCCATGTAGCACGAATGAAGGAGTCTGAGGTGGCAAAGAAGATTCTACTTGGAACCCCAGGAGGACAAAGAGAACGAGGTAGACCCCGAAGAAGATGGTTGGACGGAGTGGAGGAAGATCTACGGAAGCTGGGATGTAGAAATTGGAAGAGGACAGCACATGATCGTGAAGGATGGAAGAAGCTCGTTGGAAAGGCCAAGGTTCACTACGGACTGTAGCGCCCTAGAAGAAGAACAGATAGTGTATATATATAATATGTGTGTGTGCTTATTCAAATATATGATTCCTTCGTTGTGTAAACCAGTGATATTTATAACATGGAGCGCTTGAAGTCTTGAATTTATTGTATAGGATGAAACATAGCGCTCATTGAAATATATTGTGCTAATTAAAAGGAAATAATCAATTAATAAACAAAAATTTGGACTCGCATTGTTAGCGGCAGAAAACACATAAGTTGTACACAAGAATGTGGCAAGAATGCCATGTTTGTGATTATTGTAGGTTGTTGGCTCGCTAGAAGCTGTGTGTGTGTGCTTCAGTGGTCGTGGAAGTATAGTTGTGAACAGACGAAAAGTAAAATATCCAGCAAGTGTCTGGATACATGTAGTACAACAGCTAAAACAGTTACAACAGTTTTTTTACAAGTTGCAGGCTGCGAGGTTAATACGTAAATAATCAACGGTAAATATTTTGAGTGCAGAGTCTAAATTATTCTATTCGTGATTTAGACCATTGTCATCAATTTTGGGAGCCAGGCAACTCCATCAATCATTTAATTAACTTCGGAATGAGCGAATAATATTTCTTAATCGAACAGTGAACCATTTTGTCAAACTAAAACTGTTATTAGAATCAGTGTTATAAAAATGGCCTGACTATAAAGTGCTATAAGTGTGTGTATACGAACGAGCCAAATTTCCTTGAGTACCAGCGACAGTAAGTTAAAATTCCATAGAATTACTATTTGTAAACTCGTAAGTAAAGGTAATATCGTCAGATTTCGAATTTCGTTGAGAATTGAAAGTCATATTTGTTGGGTTTTTTTACATGGTAATGAATTAAGTCCATGATAGCTTCATAAAAAAAATTTTTTTTAGGGCAACAGGCTACATGAGGGTGATCCACATTGGGCAACTCCCCTTTAATAGCATAGGAAGGGATTTGAAAGGGGGATGCGGAAGGGTAGAGGAAGGTAGCCAAGGGTTAACTAGGGCCCCCGGACTATGGTTTAAGGATCCTACACCGGCATTGGCCTAAAAGAAATGCAGGACAAACCCTAGAAAAACCTGCATCAGGTAGGTCGGGCATTGGGTACTTGTCTCACGCCCTTCCGATAGCGGGAGAGGAGTTTGCTGTGGGGACGCAGCATTCCCTTCTCCGTGCCTCGACCAGTTTAGGAGGCAGCTGGCCGACTATTCCAATGGGAATAGCGAACAACTCTTACCGTATGCCCAAGGTCTGCGACCCCGGAACATTCACCTCTCAGAACAGGCCGAGGTGCCTCGGCTTGTGGGAACCTTAGTTATAAAACGGAGAGGAAAAGACATCCCCAAAGGTAGTCCCTTCGTATCTCTCCTACTGCGAGAGAATATCCCTCGCAGGTACTCCATAAAAATTTTTTTTAGGGCAACAGGCTACATGAGGGTGATCCGCTTTGGGCAACTCCCCTTTAATAGCATAGGAAGGGATTTGAAAGGGGGGATGCGGAAGGGTAGAGGAAGGTAGCCAAGGGTTAACTAGGGCCCCCGGGCTATATTTTATGGATCCTACCCGGCATTCGCCTAAAGAAATGCAGGGAAAACCCTAGAAAAACCTGCATCGGGTAGGTCGGGCATTCTTTGTTAACACTTATTTATTTAGTAAAGGCCCAGTAAACGACGCTGAGATAGAGTAAAATATTTATTGTCAAATATTAATTAATAATGTAAATTGAAGTTAATTTCTTAATAACTGTTGTAAATTCATTTGATAACTTATGTAAATTTAATTGTTTGAGCGTTAATAAATTATTTTATTTGACTATTTTAAAATCTTTATTATTATTAAATCATCCTATAATTTTAATTAGCGTCATAAACATGTGGCACATTTTAACTTTGTTTTATTTGTCTTTAATTTGCGAATATTACAATATATTAATCGAAGACGAAACCCAACAAAAGAAATTCATGCTCCAGTGCTAAAAACTATTCTATTCTTGTATGTAGTGTAAATACAATGAATGACTTTGTACTCGAGCATGAAGGATGTATTTGAAGAAGTTCACTTCCCCTCCGAAACGTGTCGTGTAACTACAGATTTAGCGACAAGAACGTAACTTTTTTCGAATGATGTCAGGCCAAAACATATTCATATTAATACACTTAACAAGAAGTATAAATTTTCCTTCTGGATTCTCGACTGAACTGCGCGTGGCATCACAAGAACATGACCGAAGAATGAAACCAGATTCTTTAGCTCGCAATACTTTGTTTTTTGATTCCATACAAAAAAGATGAAATGAGTTTCAGTCAAGTACTCGTGGCTTGGCATGGGGTAAGAAATTATCTTTTGTGTTGGAGACACGCGAACATTACGATACCTTGATTTTCTTTAGATTTCTCATTAATTTTCCACTATGACTACTTCGTTGTCCCTCCTCCACCACGTTCTTTTAACCGTAACTTCTTTCACGGCCCCGTCATTCCGCTCCATCCATTGAATTCAATTTAATCCTCAGACTGGATGGCAGTCATTGAAAGGGCGCCTAAAGGTCCGCTAATCCACCTAATCGCAACACACTTGTAAAGTTGTTCTCATTCTCCTCGTGGCTCCTTCTACTCTGTTGGGAACAATGGTGCAATAAATCATTCCCTCGAAGCTGCACAGAAAGAGAAAAGGCATGTTCCAATTTACATCCCAAAGTGAGCTACTAATTACGTGTTTACACTCGACACAGGCTGTCTAAGAATAAAATAAGCAAAAAAAAAGGGAGAAAGAGAGCGGAATCTCTGAATGAACTCGGGATAGAATGCTGAGGTCACTGCGCTCACACAGGAGAAAAAACTCACACACAAACCGTGTATATATTGCTGGGTCTTCTTTTCGTGTATTTGATTGTCTTACATTCATTTATATTATCTCTTTGGCGTTCATTTAACAAGAAATATTACATATTTAATCGTTTTTACGATGACTTGTAAAAGATAACCGTAACTCTGCCAGTTGAGGAGTTACGAAGGACTAGTGGATGAAGAACTACGCCGATGATTGTAATCAACCCTCTATACAACCCTGCAACTATTATAGTTTCCGCTAGAAGATTTTATTTAGAAAAATCACTTCCATTATTCATTCTTCAACTGCGAAATATTCCGCTTCCTGTCCAAAATTCTATTATCACATTTACGGAATATTCCGTTCAAAAAGTTCAAAACTCGATCTAACGCCGAAGATTTATTTAAGTAAATTGGAAAAATGGAAATGGAATATACTACTGATTGTTATGGTTTCTTTTACATTTAAAAACATGTTAGGGTTCTACTCTGCGTGAATATATGTGAGGTATGCATTTGTGAATCCGACGTTGCCTGTCTACAGTTCTCTGCCGTATCAACCATTTTTTTTCAGTATTTATTGGAATAAACTGGTTATAATACAGTTTTCCTTTTTTTTAATGATAGAGAGAGGTAGGAGATGAGGTTGTGCAGCCCTGTGTGTCGTGCGTGAGCCATGATTCATGCGCGGCCATTTCATTGTGCACCTCCATCTAATGGACCATAACTAGGGGAGAGAGAAAGAGAGAGAGAAGGTCACGCACTAGAGTCGTGCCTTTATATTATTAACATCAGGAGAACCGTGGAGGAAGGAAGGGTCGAACGGAGGAACGCTAAATGAATATTAACTAGAGCGGACACACTGAGTTATTAGTCTCCCATCTCTCTCTCTCTCTCTCTCTCTCTCTCTCTTCGTCTCCTTTACTATGCATGTCGAATCATAAACACTGGAAATAGTACGTAGTCGATATAACCCAGTCTACTTTTGGAACTTATTTCCATCCGTAAACCGCACACAGCGATTGTGCCAATATTCCGCCCTCACGTGCGTGTCTCTCGAACTCAAAATATATTTCGTTTGGCAATGCCATGTTTGTGTGACGTCACATTTGTGTTCGAATGCAAAATAAGTAATCAAAACTGCTTAATATTCCGCTCTATAACTTGCAAAAATATTTTTTTATCAGGCAGTGAAACATTCTCCTCTCTCTTCGGCAAACGTCACCTATAACTAACCGCGGAATATTCTCCTCTGCTTCGGAAAAATAATTTCAACACCGGCCGCGGAATTCCGCACTTTTCCTTATATCTCGTTGGATCTAAACACTATTGTGGGTCTTGGCCTACCAAGACGACTAACAGACTGTGATCATCCATTACTCACTCCGAATTTTTAAGTGTGGTTAATCAATATTACGCAATTCTATTAAAAATAATTCAACATGACTATTAGCCATTTCGTGATCCCATTAACACCAGTATTCGATTATTCAGAAATGAAATTTCCAGACAATTAGATTTTTTTGTAAATTCAGTAGTAATATTTTGTTGGATTGTTCTGCAGAACGGTTCCTGTGAAGTAACATAATCTAATTAATAATCACCGATTTTTTACTTCATCTTGTTTGCTTTTTATTGTATACTTCCATCTCTAAGAAGCGGTCCAACATTTAATTACAGTACACACGTTACAATATGGCTCAAAATGGAAATATATATTTTTGAATAAAGTTTTGTAAAAGGAAACTGTTGATTTACATCGAATAAAATGGATAATGTCCAAGTTTCTCTTTGTATGTTGTAAATTAATTGACTTTAAGTTAATTTTCATTTACTTCAAGTTTTAAATATAAAAACGTAATATCTACGTGCTTAAATTATTAAATAATCGATTATTTGATAAAATAATATAACAGTTGACGCCTACTTTGTTATGCAACCACCACGACACCAGACCTCGCCGAGCTGCATACTTTCCAGGCTTCCGTCTCAACTATTAGCGCAAACACGTTAAAAGGAAACCAACGACTAGACGCTTCATTAAGTCGTAACTCAATTCACTCTCAAATACCACACGTGTATGCGGGGTAGGTTTTGCTTTATTTCTTAACAACACAAGTCCACGAAATGAAACGGGGGGATTTATAGCCAGCTAATTAAATAGTTCGTGCCTCGCGGGTCCGTTATCTCATTACAAGGTCTCTTCTTAAGAGCGTGTTCCAATCGAAACGAGAAAAAGGCACGATAAAAATAAATAAATGCGTGAGGTTTTTTTATTTGACAGAGACAGACTCGATGTTTTTCATGCGTCTTGAAATATGGATCTTCGCTGTCCACGTTCCTTCCTACTTCGCTAATAAAGAACAATATTTCCATCAGTTTGAGCTGACGAGAAAAATAATAATTGAAATCCGTTTAAAATTTAAGTAGTTGCAAGGACTCATGAAAAAAGATAATGGTTTTTCAATAATTAAAAACATAAAAAGCGCTCAATAACAACATGTAATCATTACGATTTAAATAGAACAATAATCGAAACGAAGAAACATTAAATTGTTTGATATATTCTCAAGTTTCACAACTTTCTTATTACTGACAGAAATATTGTATACTAGCTGGGTGCACGGCGTTGCACGTGTGCTTATTTATATAAACACGAAAAAGTGTATAATTCTATATTAATCTTTAGCCAAGAAGTGATTTAAGTTAAATCTGACTGTGCCTAGTTCTGTACATACTTTCGACCAAGAGTGCATTAATTGAATAGCTGAAATATACATTGAATTTTATTGCATCAATACCAACAAACATTCTTACGTATTTCTTCTAAAATGTACTTCTTGAGTATTGCAGGATTTAATTGTCACTCAGCCTTCAGACATTACGAATGATTCAATTGATGATATTTTTAACTACATTCAAAATGTAAAAAAAATGGTCGCCATTTTCTAGTCACTTATATGGCACGAAAATTAACTTTCAGTTTCCGCATAGATCGTCAAGTATTCGTATTGATTTTTTTATCATCATTCGATGGAGTATTGCTGGATAAAATTATACTTTTTATTCCATTAAAATATTTCTGCTTCATTTCATTACGGGAAAAGGAAATATTTCCTTTGTTCGTCGCGTAGTAACGTCTCCCTCTCGCGTGACGTCATGGTATCTTGCCGCGCAGTAATGTTCACATTTTTCAGTTGATATTCTCTCTGCCTATATGCTTGGGGTTTCTTACCCCCTCAGTACCATTTATCGTGATTTGAGGAATATGTGCACCAATTTTTGATGCAATCAGGCCACGCGTTTAAATCTGTATAGAGATTAACGTAAATAAATACATACATACAAATATACATCCTTTTTTTATTATATAGATTACTCTAGGTTCTCGCCCACATTCTGTCTGGTATAATCTATTTATATTTGCTCTACGCTTCTGCATCGCCCCTTTATAATCCTTTCCTATGCTATTAAAGGGAAGTTGCCACCACCTGTATTACCCTATTACTCTTTACATCAAGCCAAGCTAATGTTTAAAAAGTTAAATTTAGACTCGTAATGTTTAATTTCACAACACCTTATGACGTCACGCAAGTTCATACTTTTTTCTATTCTATTCCGTACTTGGTTGGTTTTACAATGACTCTCTACTCATAAATTTCTCATGACGTCAGGAACGTCTCTAAGTTACAGCTAAAATATTTTATAATCTCCTGCATGCTGAGCCCTTTGTTACAATAATTTTCAAGTGAAGTCGTTCACGCGTATATTTCTGCAAATATATATTCATGATTTCTTTACAGCACAGCAAACAATCTGGTTCAGGCTGTTATTATGACAACACGCATTGGTTAACGTCTAACATCTCTTTGGTTTTCTTCCATTTTCATCCGACTTCACGAAGATCTCTTGGTTTTAATCATAGACAATTACTGCAGCATGCATTAAAGCGAAGAATGTCTTCGGGACAGCCGATTTTGGCTTACGTAATATATTACCCGCTGTTCAAAGAAAATATAGTACGTATATATTTCATCCTTGGAAAAGTGGCATTAACAAAGATATCTGTATACACGGAAAAAATGTCAGCGAAGCTAAAACTATACGAATAAGAGATAATTAGCGGCCATTACTCTATTTGTTGCAGTAAATAATTTAATGTGCTGATTTTTAAAATGGTTTATTTCCAACATTTTCGTTTCCCTGCGAGTCAGAGATGCTACGCTTAGAATAGAAGCGGCGCATAAAAGCCTTTATAATGTCGTGAGTCTATTAAAATTATATTTAACTCCTTTTATATGTAGAGGATAGATTACCGTACATTTTTCTATGGTTGAGGTGAGAAACATGGGAATTTCTCCCTTGAAGAAGGAGCAGAAGAAGAAGGAGAAGAATTTGCGGGCTTGGGTCAACGCTCCGAACTCGATACGGGCCCGCTTCTAGGAGGGAGAGAGAGAGAGAGAGAGAAAGACACGCAGTGGTGCGTGCAGCACGAGATTTAGAAGAACAACTCGCCCGTCCACGATGGAGTCCAACGCACAAACACACACACACACACACACACTAAAAAAAACTTTTCAAAGCAATGTGTCTCTGTCTTAAATTCAACGTTAATGAGTTCTTAGTCCGGTTCTTCCTTTACGACTAATGGATTCTCTGAGAATTTAGGAGACGTCAACAGTGGGATATGCTTCAGACTTGACATATTCTCTCTCACGCACAAAAATTGTAGTTTTTCTTCGAACAAGAATAAATTTCATAACGGCTTGCTCTTTATCAATGCTTATAATCCACAAATCCTTACGCACCAAGGTATAGTAAGAAATAAGTATTAATTAAAAGTGAATAAAATGAACGGATTGGGGTAAATAAATTTCAACAGGACCATGAAGTAGGCCCTTAGTAGGCGGACGCTCTAACCACTGAGCTATCCTCGTCGATGCGAGCTTTCTCTAACCGCTGTATATTCCTCAGCACAGGCTCACATACAATTTAAATCCCAGTCTTCACGGCCTAATTTTAGGACTTCAATGAAGATTAATTATTAAGTGTACATTGCCCATTGGTATAAAGATTAAAAATAAAGAACAGAAGGAAGGCTTTCAAAGTTCATCTCCGAAGAGTATTCTAATCCGTTAATTCTATTTGATAACCTTAAACGCATTTCTTCTACTCTTGAAATAAAACAAATTTGAGTAATATTTATTCTATTTTGTATATTATATTTTGCAAATTTAATTATAACAAATTAAGGGTCTTGCTTTTAAACTTTATGTCTCGTGGATTACTTTTCATCAATTGTATATTAAGTTTTGATTACTTGCATTTTTTCTATTAATATAATTTATCAATATTATTGTAATTTATCGTTTTTTAAAGACTCGTGTGTTTATTTTTCAATTTCTGCATTTTCTCTTCCTTTTTTAAATATTTAATCAAGTTTGTAATTTCTAAAATCTATAGTTAATTATTAACGTGTTTTCTAGTTGTATTTATTATTTTGATTTTAACCTATTTATAAATTTTTTGATCTGAAATGTAGGTAGAAAAATAAATATAATTGTTGTTTCAAAGAATATCATTAAGAATACAATAAATTTTTTAATTTTTTTAGGCATATGGAATAAAAGACTAGAAATTAAGTACAGTAGTTAATTAACAATTTTATATTATTACTAAAAATGTGCACAGTGTCGCGAGGCTATTTCATCGTTTCGATACCTTTGTTTTCTTCTTTAACTGCCTTTCTCATTACAGGCGTTTATATTTCGGTATTATGCCTCTTCTTCACGATAGTCCTGGATTCCTTTTAATAAAAAAGTAAGGTAACTTTTACTTTTAATTCGGTTTCGACCTTTATCGTCCGTTTCCCTTTTCCGTCTAGTAGTTTCGGATAAATCTCAATACTTAAATAAAAGTCTTTAATTTTTCTCTAAATAAAATGTTAATATTCTATCAACGTATTTTGATGATAATGTGATATTGATTCCATTACATGTTACTTAACCAGCATCTCTGTAATGCAAAGAAAGCTAGCTGACAGTGGCAGGTCCAATCGAAATCATTATGATAAACTTGGAAGATGAAATACAAAACTTAGTAAATGCAAAACCATAATAATTATAAAATGCTAAAGGTATCATTATTCTTATTCTGATTTATAAAATTATTATTATTAAAAAATGATTTATTATATTTTTTTTATGCGTAAAAGTTTTAGTTATCTATGTTTCATTGTCTGTTTTCTATGCTAAATATTTTCTCATTTATGTATTTTTCTAATGTAATAATTAAAGCGTTAATTTAACGTACAATTATTGCCTTTCTTTCGTCCTATTTCCTCATAAGATGAAAAAAAAAATCTAGTGGTAGTATTTGTAATACCTGCCTGTTACTGATACAGAACAGGAGTCCAACCCTAAAATTTTCATTGAAGTTTTCTCCTGCCTGTACATAAAGTTTGATGAAGGAATAATCAGGTAAGCAATATTTTACCGTTACATTTGTAAAATATTTCTCGTTTACCCTCTGACCCTTCCTCTCACACAAACATCTTTATTACAGCCCCTGACAGTTAGGCTCTCTGTAGCGCAAGAGTGTTATGAAGGCAGACGCTACTGCAGGGGCTATTGGCTTGCCCTCAAGTCAGTTACGGCTTTACTCATTTCTCAGTTTCAGATTTTCTTGACTTCTGGGTATCTAGAGTTCTAAATTATTATGGATTATTAGTAGATAGTACTGTACGGTTTTCTATTACCTAGATTGGTTGAAGTTAATGTGGTTTTAAGAGTAAATAGAAATTGGAAAAGAATTCTTAGCGAGGAGAAAGAAATAGGCCACAGACAAAAAATCAAGAAGAATTGGGTCTAAACCAAAGTTTCAAAATAGTAAACAATACAAAAATATAGCATGAATAATTACGAAATCAACGTTCCGAACACTTAAATTAAGTATACACTGAAAGTCTTCTACCCTGAAGAATGAAAAACATTGTTTACTCTTCGAAACGTTGGTTTTGTAATTATTCTTACCATATCTCTGTCTTATTTCGGCAATATTTATTTTAAGATTCTCCTTGCTATAATTTTTATCTTCAGCCTCCTTTTTCTCCTTGCTAATAATTCCTTTTCTTCTGTTTATTCTTTTTAAAAAACCTTAATTTTAACCATTCTAGATTGTGAAAAACCAGTCACTATTATAAATTAATTATTCCACACCATTGTCTTAATATTTCAATTCCAAGTTATTTTGTATGTACTGTAACCTGTTTTGCCTTGCGGAATGCCAGACAAAATTTTAATGGGGTTCAGCTTACAACTTACTTTGCGAGCATAAATTTTTTTAAAAGAACAAGTGGTAGATTTAGCTATTTATTAAAAAAGTCAAAGCCTAAGGTTGATTGCTGATGTGAGTAAAAGTTATGTTGACAAGATATTAAATAGAGACTGTCCCTTATCCTGCCGTCTCGGCACAAGAAATGCACTCGGAGACTGGAACCAGGAACTGTCGCACTTCTTGACGTCCTGTCCTATTAACTATTTGTATTTTAGATTTTATTTACGTCCGCAGTCTTTGGAGTCCAGCTAATAGCAGTCTTCCTCGCTGGCCTAAAATAACAAGACTCTTTGTCACGTTACTGTACGTTATTTTGTGTGTTCTCGTCACGACAGGATCTTTCTCGATATTTGGTAACTCCTAAACACACTCTTCAATTTGTAAATCGGTTTTGAATTTCTCGTTGAGAACCTTTGCTCCATTTCTGTCCTTCATTGAGCTGTTGTATTTAGTATCCGTTCCCTAGCGCTGTCTGCGTCTCAGCACAATCGTTTTATTAAATTACGACATGGAGCCTCACTTAACCTCTTCCTTTTATATTTTCTGTCAACGTCACCTTTACCACTAGTCATATTCCTTTTCTTACGGTGCACCATTCCCTGTTATTTCTATTCTTATTGTCCCTACAGCAATAGCGCAATCTCCGTCCATCACTCACGTACATGGACGTGCATTATTTCTGTTCGTTGAGTTGTTTTTAATACTTTTATTAGAGAAACACGAGGCACAGATGAAAGAGAAAAAGTGAGGTCGGCAACCTTGACGAAGAAGGAATGGCGACCTTGAACCCGGAAGGAGAGCGGAACTGGTTGCTTGACCCTTGGCCGCCCTCACTCTTGATGGAAATTCCTCCTCCTCGCAGGAATGACACTTGGGAAATTCATGCGCACGAATATGCAGATACAGGTCTCGTCGCCGCCGGCACGGAGGAGGAGGAGGACCTTCACCCTGGAGGTAATGAGGCTAGAACCCTACCTAAAATAAAATGATAACAACACAACAAGCGCTAATGATGCCACACGTCACACTTATCACACTCGTCCTCACTGTCATGAGTGTCATTTCGATCTCTCGATTCACTAACAATGGCTTGAAAACTATTACGCGAACGACCATTGCATATAAAAATATAGAATTTCATAGTGAATTTAAGTATCGATCTATGTTGAATCATGTGTGTATATTTGGATTCTTTGTTATTTTATCTGAATACAACATAATTATAACTGTATGAACACTGCCAAATTAGATAGAAGTAATTTGTGAACTAAAATTAACACAACGTTTCGTCCTAAACAAGACTTATCAGGAGTACAATTGGGTGAATAAATTCCATTCATTGCATATATTTTTCTGTAAAGATTAGCCAAATACCGATGTTACATAAATTAATTTTGCATGGAATTTCCAAGCCAAAAATAAAAAATAGTTTCTAACGGGAATTTCAGGCAGAACATGCCTTTGAAATTCCACTAAAAATTTATTTATGTAATATCAATATTTGGCTAATATTTATCGAAGAATTTTTTAAGTGTATGGAAATTATTTACTCCATTAAACACCTGAAGAATTCCTAGTTTCAAGATTTTTTTGTTTATTTAATTAATTCTGAATCATTAGGTTGTGTTCATCCATTTATTTGGATTTTTATTTTCATGTAAATATGACTAGCGATTGTAAGCTATGAAATGTAAATGACGTGGATTAAATAATAAATAACATGAATTGTTCTGTGGACGTACTTCCAACTTACATAATTTAAATTGATTAGACGCTAAAGAAGGCAGCCATTACTCACTTTCTGGTAACACAGATTGTCGATGTACTTTTTATTGCGCCGTAGCTGTCACGTTCTTCGTTGACGTATAATTGATCGAGATACAAGCGAACATTCCGGAAGCAGAAGGCAATCCCAATTTTTTTCTGTATTTAAACAAACTTCTGTTGCTCAAAAGTTTATAAATGGTAATTTATAACGAAAAGTAAATTACATCTCATTGTGTTGAACTTAACAATTTGTGACAAGTAGCTGTGTCACCTAAGGGTGTGTGTGTACTTTGCGATTGTGTGTCTCTATGTCTCTGCTTCTTGTTCGTGTGCTTGTAATTTCTGCGGTTTCTGAGTCGGAGCTTGACCAGTTTCCGCGCAGTTTTGCTATACGTTGCTTTTATTTGATTACCGTCTTCATCTTTTATGTCTGTTTCTGTAAATGACCCTCACTGTTTCCTGAGATCGGCCTGCGCATGTTCTACTTGAGGACGGTTTTCGTTTCTGATGACGTCAGAGTCAGACCTTTGACGCGAGGTCGTAGGGTCGTGGGTTCGATCACGACCGAGACGCCGTTGCTAGGCAACGCGCAACGCAACTGTCTGGCTCCCTCCCCAAAAAACACAGTGTTGTCACGTCTAGCCTAAACTGATGATGAGAGTTAGAGATCAATTTTGTTCTCTTCATTTTGTAGATAAACTGATGTGCTGTTACAATACAACATCGATTTATTTTATTCCTTGTTGTTGTGTATTTATATTAAACATGGAGTTGAAATGTATTATCATTGTTATACACAACAACCCCGGATTGTATTCAAAAGTAGCAAATATATACCAAAAATAAAAAAAGTAATATTCTAGAATGTTGAAACTATTGTGGGTATTCTTGAATTAGCCATCGTGAACAAATCTGTGTTTAAGGTTGCGAGGTATAATGATGCGAGGTAGAGAAGGAAAGAAGACGAGGAACACGTCAAGTGTGAGCGTGGCTAATAGCCTAGTCCAAGGAGGTTAAACGCGCGTGGCGAAACTGAAGAGCGTGGATTATTGCCGAGGCGAGGAGAATGAAATGGCACAATAGTTAGAGCAGAAACAGTGATAAAGGAGGCGTGTGCCGTAAACAGGAGGGAGGGAGAGAGGAAACCGGTACGACTTACAAGTTCAAGCAAAGAGGAGCAAACAACAAACACCCCGTGCCTCTCCTGAACTACGGGAAGGTGAACTGCGTCGTAGAGAGGAATTCTGGAAAAAGAGAGGAAACAAAAACACGTAAACGAAAGAGAAAAATGGAGGCGGGTGAAATTGATAACAACTAAATAGATAATGAATTGAAAATGCTCAACGTCAGCAGTCTGTAGAATAAACACTTTCGTGAGGTGAGATGAAGGGTGAAAAGTTTGTTACAACGGCCAAGTGGGGTTGAAATATGAGGGAGGTTACTTGAGCCTTCGGTGCGTGCGTGTCTATTATTTATGTGAAGGTTGGGAGAAGATAATCTGATAGAGTATAAGAGGAAAGGGGAGGGTGGTAGCAATATTTAAAAGGGAGGAGGTTATCAGAGAACACGCGAACAGAGCTTCGTGACCCTCACTGAGAAGAAAAGGTAAAGACATTCATCACAGGTGGGCGGAGGCGAGAAGAATGAACGAGAAATGCCCATCTTTCTGAGCTTCAGCTCGGAGTAATTAACTTGTTGAAAGCGAGTAAATAAAAGGAGTTTCCGTGACGAGAAAACGAAACCACAGTGATTGATGAAGACGCAGAAAATTAAATAAAATAACTGGTACACACACACACATCGTGGAGACGCAGAGAAAAGCGAGAAGGTCTCCTTCAAGCTACATAATAAAACTCAACGCAATTCATTGCCGCGTTTGTGTTTTATTATCCCTGCCATAAAAGCTACAACCCGACGCAGTGACGTAGGTGATGGCAAAGTTCACTGATTTCATCGTCAGATGGAACTCGTGCTGATTCCCACTCGCAGGTTCGCTGGAAGTTCTCACTAGAACAAATATTTTGGATATCTACGAAGGGGATACCTTTGGGGATGCCTTTTCCTCTCCGTTTTTGAACTAAGGTTCCCACAAGCCGAGGCACCTCGGCCTGTTTTGAGAGGTGTATGTTCCGGGGTCACAGACCTTGGGCATACGGTAAGAGTTGTTCGCTGTTCCCATTGGAGTAGTCGGCCAGCTGCCTCCTAAACTGGCCGAGGTACGGAGAAGTGAAAGCTGCGTCCCCACAGCAAACTCTTCTCCCGCTATCGGAAGGGCGTGGGACAAGTACCCAGTGCCCGACCTACCTGATACAGGTTTTTCTAGGGTTTTCCCTGTATTTCTTTAGGCGAATGCCGGGTAGGATCCTTAAAATATAGCCCGGGGGCCCTAGTTAACCCTTGGCTACCTTCCTCTACCCTTCCACATCACCCCTTTCAAATCCCTTCCTATGCTATTAAAGGGGAGTTGCCGCCATGTGGATTACCCTATACATAGTCTGTTACCTAAAAAAAAATCCTTCCGCACGTCACCTTTCTTTCGCTTCCTATTGTATTATTTCAGATAAAATGTGGCAAAGAGAGCGAGTTTACGAACATAATTGTCACCTCACTTTGCCAGTTTTCCTTGCAACAGCACGAAGGAGTCACACTTCATGAAAGTAGCAGTGAAATGAGCAATTCGGAAAAACTAAATATTTTTTTTAGAGTAACAGGGGTAATGCACGTGGTAGCAACTCCCCTTTAATAGCATAGGAAGGGATGTGAAAAAGAGGATGCGGAAGGGTAGAGGAAAGTATCCAAGTGTTAACTAGGGTCTATCCGGCATTCGACTAAAAGTGATGCAGGACAAACCCTAGTAAACCTGCATCAGGTAGGTCGGGCAGTAGGTACTTGTCCCACGCCCTTCCGATGGCGGGAGAGGAGTTTGCTGTGGGGCCTCAGCATTCCCTTCTCCGTGCCTCGACCAGTTTAGGAGGCAACTGGCCGACTGTTCCAATAGCAACAGCGATACGCACAAGGTCTGCGACCCTGGGATCCACATCTCTTAAAACAGGCCGAGGTGCCTCGGCTAGTGAGAACCTTAGTTTCAAAACGGAGAGAGGAAAATGAATCACCATCTCCCTGCAAGATCTTGGGGAAAACTAATATTTAGTATAATAATTATGTATTTACGCGACGTGAAAGTAGATGCGAATTTACCTGTTTTGTTGTTCTTGAGAGGATAAAGAAGTGGCATTGCACATAGTGGTACAGCCCAATGATGATAAACGTTTTTTCCAGTGGGTAAACTGGACTCTTTTCGTATTGTTACACTTATAGGGGAAGACAGTTGCGTTGTTAAAATAAATTACAATGTATCATTTAAGAAGAGCAATTTTATTTACTTATTTATTATTATTATTATTATTGATTTATTTAGAGTCGCATCAACAGCTAAGGTTATTGGTGACTCTTTATTGGAACTGATTTTGACTTGTCAGAGAACTTATTTGAAGAGATATTCTTTCACGAACACAAACATCCACGCCCTCGCATGCGAGAGAGTCGAACCCGGGACCTCTTTGATGCGAGGCAGTCACGCTGATCCCTACACCACAGGAGGTCGGCCAATTTTATTGCTGGAAACTGAGATTTGAGAATATTCACTCGTTACTCAACGCAGACAGGGCAAATTTGGTAGAGAATTGCAAGAGTATTTAGTGGAGTTCGTCGATAATGAAGTTAGTTGAAGTAAGTTGAAAATATGAAGTCAATTACAGAAGAGATTTTAGTCTTTGTAACTTGAGTGTTGACAGGGATCGCGGCCCATTGGCCACAGATCAAAGGGGTACAGGAACCATGGAGTGACAGATAAGAATTTGAAAATAAGTAGAATTATATGTCACATGTTATAGAATGTCACTATGGAAACTTGAGAGGATAACATGCTCATAATTCAATGTTATATCGAAACAGCTTTTGATTCAATTTGTAAGGTCAACTGTAATATATGATAATTATGCGAATGTTTCGCGGAGTTGGGGGCGAAGTTGGAGCCTGAGAGCTGGCGGCAGTTTCTGTCCTGACGCTGTGCACCGCCGTTTCCTTTGCAAAGGTCAGGCCGGCGCGCGTGTCGCGTGTGCGGGTCCGGGGGTCGGTGCCAGACGCGGGCAATTATTGATGTGGCGGCGGCTGTGCTGGAGTGACCTACTTGTCCCGGGCCGACGCACCGCCCCCCGCCCCCGCCCTCCTCCAGGTCGATACCTCGCACGTGCGACTCCGCGAGCAAGCCAGACGCCAGACAGACGCACGCTAATTACCCTCCAGCCAGGCTTTGCTTGCAGAACGAGCGCACCTGGGCGCAGGGGAAGCCGCCAGTGCCAGGACGCACGCAAGCGCGAGAGGCGTCACCGTCAGATCAATCAAATCTTATATTCAAACCTGTGCTAAAGTTGTCTTCAAAATTTAGTTTACAGGCTTCTGGTACTGGAAACACTGCAAATTTTAAATTTTTCCACCCTTTACGTTCAAAAATTTACTCACGAAACTGCGTTTAGGACAGATACAGGGCTAATAACATTCATAATTAGACAAGGAACACACATGAGCCTTCACATGTCATCAAATACTAATATAACAACAACTCAGTTAATCTATATAATAAAAAAAATATGTATATTTGTATGTATGCATGGATAAACGTTAATCTCTATACAAATTTAAACGCGTGGGCTGATTTCAACAAAAGTTGTTACATATATTCTTCAAGATAAATGCTACTGAGGGGGTAAGAAACCCCTAGCATATAGGCAGAAAGAATTACAATTGAAAAATGTGAACATTACTGCGCGCCAAGATACCATGACGTCACTCGAGAGTGCGACGTTACTACGCGACGAACAAATGAATTAGTTCCTTTTCACGTAATGAAAATAAAGCAGAAATATTTTCATTGAATCAAATGTATAATTTTATCCACTAATACTCCATCGAATTATAATAAAAAACAATACGAAATAATTTACGAACCTTGCGGAAAATGTAAGTTAATTTTCGTGTCATATTAGTGACCTCAATATGGCGACTATTTGTTTATATTGTGAATCTAGCTAACAATTTCATCAATTTAACCTTTCATAAGGGACAATTATATCCTGCAGTACTCAAGGAGTATATTTAAGAAGATATTCGGAGGTATGTTTGTTGGGATTGATGCAATAAAATTCGATGCATTTTTTTAGGGCAACAGGAGGCTACATTAGGGTGATCTACGTTGGGCAACTCCCCTTTAATAGCATAATGCGGAAGGGTAGAGGAAGGTAGCCAAGTGTTAACTAGGGCCCCCGGGCTATATTTTAAGGATCCTACCCGGCATTCGCCTAAAGAAATGCAGGGAAAACCCTAGAAAAACCTGCA
This sequence comes from Zhengitettix transpicula, assembly GCA_037074705.1. Taxonomy (NCBI): domain Eukaryota; kingdom Metazoa; phylum Arthropoda; class Insecta; order Orthoptera; family Tetrigidae; genus Zhengitettix; species Zhengitettix transpicula. The sequence continues at coordinate 75,657,184 of CM073593.1, forward strand.
TCAGGTAGGTCAGGCATTGGGTACTTGTCCCACGCTGTGGGGACGCAGCATACCCTTCTCCGTGCCTCGACCAGTTTAGGAGGCAGCTGGTCGACTATTCCAATGCGAATAGAAGACAACTCTTTCCGTATGCCCAAGGTCTGAGACCCCGGAACATACACCTCTCAAAACAGGCCGAGGTGCCTCGGCTTGTGGGAACCTTAGTTCAAAAACGGAGAGGAAAAGGCATCCCCAAAGGTAGCCCCTTCGTGTCTCTCCTACAAGGTTCTAAATCAATGCATTTCATAGCTGTTCAATTAATGCACTATCGTTTGAAAGTATGTACGAGATTTAGGTTAAATCACTTCTTCACTAAACATTAATATAGAATTTAATACTTTTCTGGTTTATATAAATAATAATGCGGGCAACGCCGGGCACCCAGCTAGTTTTGTAATATTAATTTTTAAGAAAATACGCTAATATAACACTTATTTGGCCGCTTAAGGCCTTGAAGTTGATGCGACTACAATAAAACGTAATAAAAAAACATTTATTATACTTATCACTTAAAGGAATCACAAAATGTTTTAACTGTCAAACAAATAAACATTATAGCCAGGTAAAGTCGCGCCATGCAGCAGAGAACTCATCAGGACTCTGTGGCTTTATGTTTCCGCAAGTTACTAGGTGCAACACTGAATCTGAACAGTCGCTGTGTTTGCAGAAGTCGCAGCCGTGGTGGTGTGGAAGGTGGATGTCGACCTTTGCTCGCTAGATCGTTCTCCCCGGTATCAGTCCGCTTCTCTGCCACCCTTCTTCTGCTTTATTGTTGTAAGTTTCCTTCCCCCCCCCCCACTGATAATTTTCTCACGACCTCCCCCGGGAGAATGACCTCGTCGTTTCGTGTAAATCACGCACTGTCTGACGATATTCTTTCTGTTAAACTGCGATCCTCGGCTTCCTGTCTCGGGCATTCCACTGCTGGAATGCGATTGAGTGTATGTGGTACTTAATCCAATTACATCATTGAAGCGTTTTAAAAACCGAGTTGAACGGATTGCTTCCAGAAATCACATAACGAATCAACTCTAGTCATTCCCAATGAGTCATGTGTCCAAAACAGATGGCCCATTTTCAGTCAATATACTGAAATTCTAAATGAAAAATTTACGTCTGATTGAAAATAATAAATAAGAAAGACAGCCAATACATACAAAAATACCACACAACGTTTCTGGGATCCTTGTCCCTTTCATCAGGTCCTAAGAAGAGCCTAGAGCGACACAACTGCACTGGTCAGTTGACAAAGGCTTTTGAGTGTTGTCAAATGAACAGTTCAGTTGTGTTTCTCTAGGCTCTTCTTGATGACATTTTATGAATTTTAAATCTAACCCTCAATTCCAACTTATTTCAAGTTTCATCAGGTTCACTATCTTCAAATCATGGGAAGCGCCTGTAGTCCTTTTTTTGCTGCGAAAGTCATGAGAGATTTAGAAAATTCTTGTCTTCCTCTACTTCCTGTCATGAGAGATTTAGAAAATTCTTGTCTTTCTCTACTTCCTGCCCAACCTCTTTGCTACATCAGATATGTAGATGTCATTTTTTTGTATTATTAATTCCTCTCAAATCAACCTTACAGTCAATACTTTCAATAATTATCATCCCATGAACTTGAATTTAACCGTTGTCTTAAATCCCTTGATATTTCTGTATCCATTCTCACCAATTGGCGTAGAAAACCTCCGTATTCAGGGCGTGTTCTCAATTTTCTTTCTGATCATCCTCCAAACCAAAAGAGAGCCATGGTACACAATCTTGTAGACAGAGCTATATTACTTTCTAACTCCAAGTTCCATCAATACAACATAAATATTGTCCGAGACATTATAATCTCTAATGAGTACCCTTTAAATCTTATTAATAAACAGATAAATTCTACTGTCACTCGTCCCCAAACACCTCAATCAAAATTTTTTTTTTCGTACTCCCGTATTATTAATTTCTACATCACAAATTCGTCCAAATTTTTAAATAACATCAAATATCCATCATTCACATGTCTGCTAATACTCTTTCCTTCTTAATTTAAAAACCACAAGGCCCCTCTTGACACCTACAACGAACATTGTGTAGTTTACAAAATTTCTTGCTTCATAGGGCAAACAAAACGTTCCCTTAACGTCAGCGTCAACGATTGTTTATAGTTGGGAAGTTTGATATTAGACATATGCTCCTTAATACGGGTGGTATTAAGGAGCATATGTCTAATATCAAACTTCCCAACGATAAACAATCTGTAATCTCCAAAGATATCATAAGTACGAAACATAAAATGGCAAAATGCTAAGATTTTGACTTTGACACCACACACAATGCTTCACATTAAATAAAACATCACAGCAATTAATGTACAAACAGACACTATGAAACTCAGCAATTGCTACGATCTCTTACTGTTACGCTAAACCTTCAGCTTTCCCATTGACGTTGCGTTTTCGTCGCTTGTCCAAAGACGAGTGTAGTTGTGTCGCTCTAGGCTCAGCACGTGAAGGAAGGGTCAAGGATCCCAGAAACGTTGTGAGGTATTTATATTATCACTTATTTTGTCTGTATTTGGCTATGTTACTTATTATTAGAAATCCAATAGATTGACTGCTGAACAACCACGTGTTACAATATATACGCATACTGGCGCTATATTTAGTAACAATTGTTACGAGCACATTGTCTCGCCTAAGGGCACATTCTGCACGCAAATCGCGTGGCACGCAGATATTCTAACTGTGCGCAATTTGTCAATCTCCAAAAGCATTGTCGAGAGCGGCGTCGTGTCAGTGCCAACTGTTTGTTAGCACGAAGCGACTGGCCATTGTCTTCGCCTGAAGAGAAGCGGATGGGACTGTGGAAATGCAGCCAAAGACATGCAGAAAGGGCTCGGAGAACTCACACTGGTCTTCAGCATTACTCAACTAGATCAACTGCCAGGACGAAAACGTTTCTCACCGCTAGTTAATATAAAGCAAGATTGTGCAACAAACCACCAAAGACTGTTTATTACTGTCGTCACATTCCCAAAAGATGGATTGTTTGACCGACCAAGTCGTACTGCTGACCGCACATCAACGAGCAGCGCCACTATGTGATGATCTTCCTGCAACGCCTCTTCCTCTTTGCTGACGTTCCAGCTCACGAACGCCTCAGATAGCAAGTCCGCGAACTGCTTTCATAAGTCACCTGAGTTCTGTAGAAATTTCCTCGCAAGCCACAAGATGCAAAGAGAATTTAGTCCACTCGTATGTTTTCTAATTGTCAAGACAAGTGCTGCTCCTTTATCAAATGAGACTGTTTCAAGTGAAACGTTTTATAAAAAGGGTCACCAGTGCAACGGATTGCTTCCTGAAATAAGGGTCTGATTAACATAGCACATAGCACGTCAATGGCCGAGCGCCAATCATAAACCACCACGTGAGCGATGCTGTAAACGTGTAGGACAAATCAAACGTTTGACTCCGAGTCGCGAAAGAAAACAAATACCAAGTCGACAACCTCGGGCCGTTTTAAGATGTGAATGGTCCAGGGTCGCAAAACCTTGGGCACACGGTAAAAGTTGTCCGCTAATCGGCCAGCTGCCTCCTAACCTGGTCGATGCATGGCGTCGGGAATGCTGCGTCCCCACAGCAGCCCTCACACCTGTCATCTGAAGGGCGTGGTGCAAGTACCAAGATCCAGACCTACTTGATAAAGGTTTTCTATGATTTCTCCTGCATCGCTTCTAGACAATGCAGGGTAGGATCCTTAAACTATAGCCTGAGGACCAAAGTTAAACCCTTTCAACTTTTCTCTTCCTGCCGCATCCCCGATTTCAACTTCCTTACTACGCTATTAGAGGCAAGTGTCCACCACGTGAATTACACTCATCTAACCTGTCTTGTATTAATATTAATTATTTATATGCGAGTTATTTTTTTGCGTGGCACTATTGTATCTATTTCCCCTAGAGGGTCGGACAAGACCTTCACGCTGTGTAGACTACTTTGTCTCCCTCTTCTATGATTGAATTTCCCACCTGGTTTTCTCTGACTTTTCCAGACATATGAAGGGCACACACGTGAGCTTCTGTGTCTGGCGTCGCTCTGCCACGTGATATTTAGTGGCGTCGCGGTGTGTGCGTCGGCTAATTGCGTCCGTTTCTCTCTCTTTCTCTCCTTCCTCGGCACCGCTGCTGCCCTCTGTATTATCGAACCGGCGTCGGCGGCGTCTACCAACTTCCAAAAACTAGGTCACTGCGATGGCACACGGCAAGAACCAGCACCTTGCCTTCACAAAATGAATTAAAATTAGCGACCTATGTGAATAACTCTGACAGATGCTGTAAACGTCGTCCTTTGACCATGCATATAAGCGCTATCAATTATTGTTTGTCTTTCTTGTAACTGTTTTTTTTTGGAAATAGTATTCAGATTTTATATCGTATTTCTTCGATAGGCTAGCTACTTAATCTATTTTTTTTGGCTTGTTCTGTTAAAATAGATTCATTTCTCCAAAGAGACTTAACATTTCTGGTAGTTTCCAAACACTCGAAGTTCTGTCGTGTCTACCGGTGCATTAATGTGTAATATCTTCCATTTTTCTTCTTCTTCTTGCTTTCTTACCCTTTCTTTGCTGCTCTTCGTATTTTGCTTTTACGAAATATTTCATTTTCTGAATTTTCAGTGTATATTCTCTGCAGAGTGAACAGTTTCCCTTTTTTTTTTCTTCTTAAATACTGCCTTTATGAACCATCCTAATTTTTGTTTAGAAACCTTAACATCTCTGACCCGCACGCAGCCGTAACGTCTCTGGCCCAATCACAGTGCGGGTGACGTGCGCGCCATCTGTGGAGCAAGGGTGCGAGTGAGGGAATTCCCCGAGGGACCGAACTGGGTCAAACTCGTCAATGCGCGCGCGTCCTAGAAGTAAACGCCGACATCTAGAGTCCGTCTCATCAGTTCTGAATGAGTCATCAAAGCCGCTTCCTTTCCCCGGGAAGATTCGCCGTCGCTTTTTCGGATGCGAGTTTCTAAACAACTACTGAACGCCATTTCGAAGAGAATCGACACAAACGACGCGACTCAGACTATCTGTCCGTATTAATATTGACGATTCACGGTAGAAGCTATTTTTTAATGGTGTCTGGGACGTGAATTGAGAAGTATAACAAAATCAGGGGTAGGGAATAGGGAAAATTCTGGAGCATAGGCGTGTAACATTCCAGCAGTTGGGAATGGGAAGTCCAGATAGATCGTTCACTAACTGAGCTATACCTCCGTTAGCTCACCTGGCTACCGATCTAGAGGATAAAGGAAGAATTAAGAACAGGAAATAGGAAAGTCGGTAACGTGAGGGTTCGGGTTCAACTAATTGACGTATGGTTGGTGTTTAGCTGCACTTCAGTCAAATAAGAGTTGATGAAGAATAAAGAGATTTAATAGTCAGAAATAAAATAAAGGAAGAAAAACTGGCGGATAGCACCAGGAGCCACCGACCCGTCTGTAAGTTGGATCACGACTGCCGTTCCCAAGAAGCTCTGAACAGTTCGAAGACTCATTTTCCCCTCCCTGATGATTTTAAGTCTCCAATGAGAGCTCTTAGAGGAAGGAAGATTTCTGCTGCCGTGGGCATCGTTGCACACGGCACCTAAGGTGCTGACTTGCGCTAGACTCAACTTTCTTACAGCTGCGCCCACGTATGTCCGCTATGCGGAAGAGACGTTATGATAAGATGGCACGTGTAGACTATTATATTACAGGCGTCAGAAACGATATAATGGAGTACATGAAGTCAATAAACGACTTATTAAGTGACGAAAAGGTCGACTTTCATGAGTCAGAAATAATACGATGGTCCATAGAAAGGGTAATCCGTTAAGTGTGGAAACAGTGACGTATTAAGATCCAGACCTGATTAAAAATTTACACGTAATTAAGGACGAACAGTAAGTCAGTAATTTTATAATACTGAAAAATAATTAGTTTGCTATGAATTATTGCGATCCAGAGGTAATGTCATCTCATATAAGTTTAACGGGTGGCGGAAACATCAGGCGACGGAGATGATACAATCATAGCCGATGCGGTAAACGCCTTAAACATGATTGAAGGGATAAAGCTATTAGAATCGGAAGCTATTGATGTAAAATGTCAAAGGAAAAGGTTCAAGTCCGAAGAATCAGAGAGATAGAGATTATACGATATTAACCTGCGACCATGTTAATTATTAGGGTACTTCGCCGTCCACTATTTCGCTTGACGTCACGCTACGTGTGTGTCTACACACAAGATATTTAATATTACAGCCAATTTTTTTTTATATGATTCACTGCTCTACATGGCGAGAGGCTTTTATAGGAAGTAAAGATATAAAAATTATCTTCCATGATTCCGTTGTGTGACGTCACGTGGGTGTATATTATCTTGGCCCGACAGAGAAAGCTGCTATATTATCATCCCAATTCAAAGGCAATGAAATGTGAAATATCTAATTAACATGCCTGAACTCTCACAAAGAGACGATATTTATGATTGCATTCCTAAGGAGATATTTAGAAAATTAGACATTTTTAATGTTTAACATTTTCATTGCATACATCCTGAGACGTGACGTCAGAGTAATCAAATACAATATGCAACAAGAAATTATGTATATAGTGTTTGAGATGCAGAAAATGACAAAGACTACTAATGAAAAGAGACGCCATAGGTATTACCTAGGGTATTATATACTTATTAACCCTCAAAGGGATGACTGAGGTAGAGGGGTTGAGACTCAGGTACCGTCACACAGAGTAAAGGACAATTTGTGAGCAGTAATGATTAGTCAGTCGTGGTAGTCTGCGGGAATGCGGCTGTCTGCGTCTGGTATCGATCTGTCTGGCGCCGACCTACCTCACCACGCCCCACTGACACGAGCCTCCCCTCCTTTCCCCTCAGCCTTAAAGCTGAACTCCTGTCTCTCTCTCTCTCTGTGGAACATCCTCTGGAACGGACAAGACAAGCACGTGCAATCTATATTAGCCTATGCCACGTGCATGAAGTCATTTTGAATTACATCATTTGTGCGCGTTTCTTTCTCAGGGGGAAAAAAATGTTACGTTACCAGAGTTTTGGTTCCCAACTCTAAAATCCTCTACAACTTCAGCTTTCACTTCTTCCAGTAGCTGAAAATAAATTCCCCTATTAATAATATTACAAATAAATCTATAATGAGGAGGGAATGATCCAATCCACGACCAAGAACAAATGTAGCAGGGGGAAATATTTGTTGATAAAATTGATTTCAAACGTTTACTGATAAAATCGATATTATTAAGATCAGACTAAATGAAATGATTACTTGCGGTTCAGTAGTTAAACCAAGAAACAATACTACCCCGATCGCTGCTCGTCTCTGTCCACTTTGCACCTGACAAGTTGCTTTGCAAATTATTTCTTCATTCGCAGTCGGCTGTTCAAGGAGAAATCTACCTCCTCGACTAACTTAGAGCTGCCTCCTAAACTGGTCGAGGTACGGAGAAGGGAATGCTGCGACCCCACAGAAAACTCCTCTCCCGCTATCGGAAGGGCGTGGGACAAGTACCCAATGCACGACCTGGTTTTACTATGGTTTCCCTGCATTTCTTTAGGCGAATGCTGGGTAGGATCCTTAAACCATAGCCCGGGGGCCCTAGTAACCCTTGGCTACCTTCCTCTACCCTTTCGCATCCCCCTTTTCAAATCCCTTCCTATGCTATTAAAGGGGAGTTGCCATGGATTACCCTCATAAAAAAATAAAAAAATAAAAAATAAATGATTTCTCTGGAGTGAAGGAAGACGGCGAGATTCTCTCGCAAGTGAACCTTTCCGGAGAGCTCTGGAGGAGGCTACCTTTGGAGATGCCTTCACATGTCTCTGGTTTTTGAACTAAGGTTCCCACATGCCGAGGCACCTCGGTCTGTTTTGAGAGTTGCATGTTCCGGGGTCGCAGACCTTGGGCATACGGTAAGAGTTGTCCGCTATTCCTATTGGAATAGTCGGTCAGCTGCCTCCTAAACCAGTCAAGGCACGGCGAGGGGAAAGCTGCGACCGCACAGCAAACTCCTCTCCCGCCATCGGAAGTGCGTGGGACAAGTACCTAATGCCCGACCTACCTGATGCAGGTTTTTCTAGGGTTTTCCCTGCATCACTTTTAGGCGAATGCCGGGTAAGATCCTTAAACTATAGCCCGGGGGCCCTAGTTAACCCTTGGCTACCTTCCTCTACCCTTTCGCATCCCCCCTTTCAAATCCCTTCCTATGCTATTAAAGAGGAGTTGGCACCATATGGATTACCCTCACGTAGTCTGTTACCCAAAAAAAAACGATTTCTCTGGACCTCGACATAACGTTGGTCCAGAAAATTACGTGGTGCGCGAAAATTGGAATTGCTCTGCGCCTCATTTCAAAAATGACTCCGGGCCCAATTTAGTCGCTTTGAAATTAGTATTCATCAATCCCTTGGGTTTGTATTTCTCAACTGGCGTACGTGCCTAGCGACCAGTTCCAGAGCTTGGTGAAGCGACTTCTTGGCGCCGCCAAACGGATGTAGGGACTTACAAAGCTTCAAGTCCTTACCAATAAATTTAGCAAAATAAAGTATATTCTCAAAACTCTAACTTAACGGATTTTGCTATCTATCGCGCTACACAGTCAAACTGTAATTTTATAAAGTGCTTTATGGATTCTATCACATTTCAAAGCTTTCCTTTTTGTCTCTGACAGCGTAACTCATGAAGACGTGAATACACGTCTTCGGAGATCCTTCTGGCTACATTAAGAACAAAAATGAAGAGATGTGTACGAAATATCTACAGTAGCCCGACTTAGACAATAAATACAAAACGATAAGGTAAACTATAATACGTGGGGGCAAGATTCGATACCTTGAGCTTACATTTGAAATGAAAAATAAGTTTAAAAATAAAACAACATAAAGTCGGAACCTTTACCAACAAACTGAAAGTTTCTACATGAACCATTTTATTACATAATTTCGCGCTATCAAATTATTAAATAATAGTGATATTTGTATAGTTTTTTATTTATTCAATAATAATGTATAGAAAAAACTCAATATTCAACATTACAACAATTGGAACAGTGAAATGTTTATTTACCAGAAGAATGCAAAGTTGCCAAGTAAGTTAAATAATATATGTCAATAACAAACATAAAAAGCAACTGAAGCAGAATAAGATAAATGTATAAGACTTTGTAAGTTCATCAATAAAATGGGCAAATTTCGCAGGTGTTAAAGCATTAACTCTAATAAAAATAATTTAAATGGTATTAAAACAACCCCTTAAAAACATTGTCATCTTTAAAAATATCACAGAAATAAACCACACTTTTTAGTGCCACTACTTTGAAATTGTTAATGAAGAAATCAACTATTGATCCAGGTTCATTTCCAACTTAAATGTTTCAAATAAAACCAGACAGATTCACCAGTAACATTTATTTGTTTGTACAAAGAAATTACTCCAAAAAACTATTTCTTTGCATTTTAATACATCATCTGTTGAGTATTTTCGATATTACTTCATAACTAAAATATATCGAGCTGTATAGTTTAGCCACAGTAAAAGTATTTCTGTTTAAATATTATTTGCCACATTATAATACTTTCAAGGAATATCTTTATCATTTACTTGAAGAAGTTATTAACAGGTGTGGCAGGTGCCTCACTTTCTACAATATTATTTAACACATCATCAAAGATATTTTCTGTAAATATACGTTAAGGAATTTTTTTAAAAAAAAAAAACTTGGTACCACTCATATATGACCTGAAAGTATGTCATCAAATTTGGAATCCAAATCAGATTAGTATGGTGGATCAAATAAGTTGAACTTCATGTAGATATCGTATTTAACTCTCACTAGATATACATGCAGATCCTGAATGGCTGTGAAAAAGTCAAATTAAATAACACGTTTATATAGGAAAGAGAGACATTAAAGTTGACTTACCAGAAATCCATAGTTGGTCGAGTCAGGCTGAAGAGTAAAACAATTCTCAAGTTTTTGAGAGCCTTAGCCTTCTTTGTCTATATATCCTTTCATCTATTTCCTCATCTGGAAAGGAAAGAGAGGTAGAATTAGCAGCTGAATTAAATTGATATTTATTGTCAGCAGGTAGTAATGGTCATGTCAATTTTGCAAGGGCCCAAGCCCCATTCCTCAGACCATAACAGGACTGCACATCGTTCTTGCTGATATTTTCATATATCTGGTCTGTATGTACTTATTACTTGAACAATTAATGCACCTAGTAATATTATTACATAATTGACTTTTTTTTGGATTGGTGAACTGTTTGGATTAAATAATTGAAGACCAGAAACATTACGGTTACTACCTTAAAAATATCAGAGATTGTTGCTTAATTGATTTCTGGATCCATTTATAGGTATACAGTTACAGTGTAGTATGCTTTTTTTTTTCAAAAAATGTGGAAATGTTTCCAGATTTATTAATTTTGTACTTATTTCTTAATTGTAAAAAATAATAAAACTTCATTGTCACAGATCTTCCATATTATACTCAATTAAACTTTATATTTGACATGCTTATGCACAGAAAGTCGTTGATATTCAAAGAGAAGCACAGATATAGCTAGGCTTTTTTGCTTCTTAAGTTCTTCAAACAACTTATCAGTAATAACATTTTTATGCATTTCACTTGACTGGATAAACAAGCTCTTATATCATAAGTAATTAATGAATCACAGACAGATTTAGCTGGTATTAGTGACATTTTAAAATTCAATTGAAAAACTTCGAATTGGTCTTTAAGATTATTGTATATAAATCAGATAGTATAGATATTATAAGCATAACACTCATATTTTGTTGTTTTGTGTTTTGAATATTGTATATTTGATTGGTTCAGAAGGCTTAGAAAAAATACAATATGAGAATAAGAAGAATAAGAAAGATTAGATGAGTGATACTAGTTGCTTTATTCAGTTCATTAACACCAAAATGTTAGCAGATCATATTATAAAATAAATTTGCTACCATTTTGAATATAAAATATTTATCACAACTAATTTACTAGTAGTAAAATAGTTCCTTTTTATTTTTAAAGAGTTTGAAAAAAATGTTAAAGTTCACTATATTCCTTCCAGTGCTTACAAGAATTAAAATGAAATCAAGAAAATTCTCCAGTCAAACAAATAAAGGTATATATATATCGCATTTTGGGTTTGTGATGATAGACAAATAATCTGTTATGTATTACTTTGGAATTCCTAAACAATGAAGAATTGTGATTTCTGTTTTAATCATAATATTTATTATATTTCACTACCTTAACAAATCTTGGTATTTCAAATACTTGCATTATTTAACTGTATGGAAACATATGAGATTCAGTAAAACAGTCAACACACAAATATATTTGAACATATCTCAAAGTGTTATTTATTTATTATTTCATTTAAATAAAATCTTCAATTGCTTAAAAACCTCACATCTTGGTCAGTAGTTTAGTTTTAGGTATATCAATTTAAAGTACATAATTATCTGTATTTATTCCTCTATTCCAGAAGTCATTTCATTGAACTTGAAATTTAATGACTTTCTTTTTCTGCCTTCATAAAGTTTGTACCTTACAGATTATACTCATATTTCTTTCCATATTTTATTTCAGTAGATAAAATAACTACTACCTTTGAAATACAATTGTTTGAACCATGAAAGTATTTGTAAACAAAGACATGTATAGGCATGTAGCAGGTTACAAAAGAACCTAGATACTTGCTTATGAGAAGATACAATAGTGAAGTTATTCAATTTTATTGATTCCATTCTATCATATATGACTTTTAAGTGATGAATGAAGTTTACTACAAGAAGATTATTACATCAATATTTGCACTGATATCTAAATTTTTACATAGTAGAATGTGTCTTTTGAAATCACTCTTCCTCCCAATATGGTATTTTGGATCTTGTAAATAAGATTAATTTTAATCTTAGTCATCTGTTTTGTAAAACTTTGTGGGATATATATTTATCTTGTCTTGGTGACATTATAGTAACAGAGATTTGCATGACATTATATTTATAGGGGCAAATAATATAAATAAGCATTTCTTCAGAATGTTTTTTCTCTATCCTCTCACAATGCATTACAAAGATGAAAATATATCAGTAGTAGTATTTTATTGATCCAGTTGGTCATATAATGAATATGTTTGGACAATCTTGATAGAGTACTTGGAACTAGGTTTTCTCTCTCGCACAAACACACAGTACAACATGTATTAAATACGTAATAGTTGATAGAAAATATAACCATTTCACATTATACACAATTTTCAACTGACTTTTATTATTTTTATAATTTATATTTTAGTGACAAATACTCATTGACAGATTAAAAGAAGTGATCATGCAGAAATGCCTTCAGCACACTTTTTAATTTCAATTCATGAACAATTATTTTTATTTCATTTGGAAGTTTATTTATATAACAACTTTCCATAGCAGAAGCAAAGGTTCTGAAATTAGTAGTGATGAAAGCATTTATGAAATATAATCTGTCTGCCTTGTATTGTGTTGGATACTTAAGAACATTATTTTAATGACATAATCAGAATTATTGCTATACCAGCAAGATTTTCTATATTCTTAAATAGAGATCTGCATAGAGTTCTACATACTACTTTACATAATAATCTGATGGCTTTCTTTTGAAGTCTGAATGGAGGCATGGATTCTAGAGTGTTTCCCCAAAACATAATTGCATATTTCATTTTGGTATGGAAACAGGCAAAATATATCATACATAACCTATCCTTGGTTATTTGACCTGAAATAACGCCCAAAGGATAACATAATTGATAAAATGTTTGCCTCATGTACCAGGGGATTCAGTAAACTACACAATGTTTGCTATATAAGTGTCAAAGTGGGCCCTTGTGGCTTTCTTTATAATGAAGGAAAGGGTATTAGCAGATCTGTAATGAAAAAATTTGGATTTTCTTAAAGAATTTGCATGAACTTATGATGTATAAATTTGTAATACAAGAAAAAATTTCGGCGAAAACTAGAACGGGTTTTATGGTATGTTTCTTTGAATTTACAAGCGAATTTTGATGATATGATGGATGATCCCTGATGGGAATAAAGACATATTGGTTTCGATATGTTTTATGGATTGAGATTTGTTAATGGATGTGGTAGGTTATACTAAATTTGTCCATAGGCGGCGCGGCACCACTCGTGTCGACTACGACGATGACGACGAAAACGGATTTCTAAGCATTAGGATGGTAGAAAAAGCAAGGAGGTGTTGTGTTAGGGAAGCAGGAAAGTGAGCAGCTGGTGAACATAAATACGCCATTTCCTTTGATTTTATGCTTCCCTAATACTGCACATGGTTTATTCTGCCTGTCAGGACAACAGTGGTTTTGATGATAAGCAGCAAGCAGTTATTAAGTAAGTAGTAATTAATGATGATGTGGCGTTGTCTAATTAATTATTTATAAAATGAACATACATACTCAATTAATTACAAAGAAAAAAGCAGGTTCTGTCTGGATGGTAAACCAGGAAGGAAAGAAAGACTTTTAACAATTTATGTATACTTATTACAAAACTTATGGCGTCACTTTTAGTACCCCAACATATCCCTTAAATTCGTTAATTCATCAGTTCTATGACTTTATTCACCTTACTCTTTATATGTATGTAATGGTAATTTTGACTCACTGATAGAATTAATCACTAAATCATAAAATATTTCGTAGTATTAGTACTTACTTTATTGGTCGATTTGGACATGTCCAGTCAGAATATGTACCTCTCTTACACACACACAGTACAATCTCTCAAAGAAATACACGAAAAATAAAGTTATAATCATTTTGAACCTTTCTTGAGAGGCGAAGAGAGGCTACCTTTGAGGATGCCTTTTCCTCTCTCTGTTTTAGAACTAAGGTTCCCATAAGACAAGGTCCTCAGCCTGTTTTGAAAGGTGTATGATCCAGGATCGCAGGCAGACCTTGGGCATACAGTAAGAGTTGTTCCTTCTTCCCATTGGAATAGTCGGCCAACTGCCTCTTATACTGGTTGAGGCATGTAGAAGGGAATGCTGTGTCCCCACAGCAAACCCGTCTCCTGCCATTGGAAGGGCTTAGGACAAGTACCCAATTCCTGACCTACCTGATGCAGGTTTTCTAGGGTTTGTCCTACATCACTTTGAGGCGAATTCCGAGCAGAATGCTTAAATTATAGGCCGGTGGCCCTAGTTAATCCTTGGCTGTCTTCCTCGACTCTTCCACATCGCCCCTTTTGTATCATTCCTATGCTATTAAAGGGGTGTTACCACCACATGGATTACACTCATGTAGCCTGTTACTCCCCCCAAAACACACAATTTACTGTTATATTATTATTACTATTATATATATATATATATTACAGTGGCAAATATTGACGGAGTAAATGCAGTGATCATGCAGAAATGTCTTCAGAGCACTTGAATTTTTAAAATAATGATTAATTATTTTTATTTCATGCCATACTAGAAGTAACTTTTCTAAAATACATTCTGAAATATGAATCGATCTGAATTGTATTGTGTTTTTAAACATCAGAACATTTTTAATGTCATAATTAATATATATTATTGTTATAATGATTTCAATACATGTCACACATTGAAAAAAAAAGATATGCGTGTATTGTATTAGTTATAACAATTTTTTTTATTTATTTTAAAAAGTGCAACATAATGAAGGAAAATCAAACGTTAAATTATAAATATTTCTAGAATTAAATATGAAAAATAAAAGGATATATCCAATGTAATAATTAATACGTATTAAATAGTTCTTCTTATTTATTTTGAAAGAACCTCCCACTTTTACCATGCAGCCAATCAGGGCTCAGAATTTATCTCTAGTAATAAAGATAACATAGCCAAATGTCAGACAAAATTAAGTCAAATACTTTGAGTATGATACAATTGTGTGATATCTACATCATCACTCAATTTTGTCTGTCATTTGACTATTTTATCTTATTATATTATTATTATATTTTAAAACAGCTATATTATATTTATACATCTGGTAAGTCTGTTACATTTTGAAATTTCACCTCTGCCTGCCCATGCGTGAGCTGGTATAAATTATGAATGACCAGATGGTGGCATTTTGCCGGGATTTACCTTCGATAAAATAGTTACCTTAATTATTTTCAGGGGAAAGTGGCATATCTAGAAAGTGAAGACTACCTTTTAAAAGTGTACAAAGGAAATCAGAGTTAGTCAGTCGGAAAAGTTAGAGTGAGAAATATATTTAGTCAAAGAACCACTCAGTGTGAGACATGTGGAACTGGAGAAAGTAGTAAAGGAAAAACATTTAGACGAAGAAATAGTGACAAAGTAAAAGAAACTGATGTTTGTAAAATACTAATTCTTGAGTCTGCAGTTCATGAAGCAGCCATCTGGTTTGTACCTGACAAGTCCTCATTATCACCAAATTAGCAGAGGCCACAATAACCTGCTTAACTAAATATAAACCATAAATAGTGTATCCTGGGGCAGAGCCGAGACATTCATTTTTAAGGCCCTCAACCTCCTGTGCTTATAAATTCTCAGGTACTGAGCCAAGTATGTTAAATTATTACTGAAATTGTAACAGTGCATTACAATAAATTTTAAAACCAATGGCACTGTAAAATAATTTGTAAGTCCCTAGAAGGCATATTACAACTTGCATGCCAAAATTTAAAAATACAAAGTTTCAATTCACCAAAAATATATAGTTTGTTTCATCATCTGATGAAAATTAAAATGGTATTTCTTGAGAAAGTATGAACTTTAATAATAAATATACTATGTATATACTTCATGTTTACTTTCATGTATTTGAAACGTCTTGGAATCAAACTATTGTATGTTTAATTCCATTTCTTATGTTTGTGTAATTTTATAAACAAGGCCATTTTAATTTAAAAATTAGATATAGTAATGTAAGTAAAGATGAAGACAAAGAAGTAGATAGAAAAATTGTTTTATCATATTTCTTTATGCATGTACCTAATCTGTTATAAGATTAAATGTGTCATTTTGGACAGTGCTGATTCAGGTACACATTCTTTATTTAACATTTTAGAGTATAAAATATAATAATAATGGCAGGAATAGTCTCCAACCTTAAACACATGATATAAATTCAAATTATAACAATGATACAGACAATAACATACAGACTTTCGTGTACTTCCAGTTTGTTGTACACCTTTCCCATTCCTTTTACAAATAATGACTAGCAAATAAAAGTTTTAATTATCTATCAGCATGGAATTAACAGAAAGGAAGGAAGCAGGAAACTGCAACATTATTGAAAAGTCCAGTCAGAATCAATTAAATTATTGACGATTAACAGAAACAGTCATCCTGTACAACACAGATAATTCAGCCAGAACATTATCATCTCCAACTGATGAGGTTTCTCTTTTCCTTTTGTCATTTTATAATTAATCATTAAGTAGTCTACAGGAAAGCAAACTGGGTGTACGCTAGATCTGGCAACACAAATCACCGGGAATACAACAAGCATGGTACATTAATTTTTTTACATGAAGGTTCACTCAGCGGCGACAAGTATTTCTTCGAGAAGTTCACTTACGGGATTAATTATAGTCCACGAGGGTGACACGTCAGCTGTATGTTTGAGCACAGTAGTTCACTTTCACACTACCTCTTATAGTCAACTGACCCTCAGAAGACTCACTGACATCTCTCTTGACACAGAAATTGTATCATAATGAAAAGGACTGAATTGCTGTGTTTGGATCATAAATGCACATAAAGAGTTTGAATGATTGCAATCACCATAAAATAGAAACAAATCTTTATAACCATGAAAAATAGTCACATCTTCTATTTGCAGGTAGTTTAGGAATATTCGATTTTAGTGTCAACTATAATCATCTGAACTCACTTCTCAATAAATCAGTTGAGCTTTCCTATAGTGACGGTAGCTTTTCGTCTTTACATTTTATCTTCTTTCCTTTCTCTGTGTGTTTACAAGTTTGACCATGGTATTAGGACTTCAGTCCCAATGCAGAGAAGTAAATCCAAGTAACTGGACTAGAAAATGAGCAGAAGTTCGAGGCTTTGAGTATGTCTCAGATGCCTCCGTGGAGGGCAACTAGAAGCGCGTGTTGTTGGGCATCTTCTCGAAGTAGGCGACCTGGTGCAGCTGCACGCGGTACCTGTGCAGCCAGCGACTGCCCTTGTGCAGACGACCGTCGACGCCGTCCTTCCAGACGCCAGCGGGAAGGTAGACCTCCCTCTCGGTGGCTCCAGGACTCACCACGGGAGCCACGATCAGCTCATCGCCCAGCGAGAACTCGTCACTGACCTTGTGGCAAGTCGGATCCTGCGGGTCCAGCATCCACAGCGGTCTCACCAGCGGCAACCCTGACTGCAGAGTCTCGTCCGTCAGCTTCTTCAGCAGCGGTGTCACCTGCAACGCACGTCAACAATAAGTAACAGGAGGCACATCTGAATTCTACTCAAATTCATCCCGAATATAATAAAGCTGACACAGCGATTTAATCGAGTTACGGATTACAGTATTTTATATAACTCTACTGTAATATAATTTACAATACCAATATGAAGAAAATAACTAGCTATAAAAACTTGACTCTGTTCATGACTCTGTTCAACCGTCTCACTGAGGTATTGTAACACACAGGGAATAAAACATGCATTATTATATTTGTGTGTTACTTAAATAGTAACAGTAAACACGCACTGTAATCAATGTACTAAATAATAAAGTAAATCAGTAAAAGAAAATTTAAAAAAACTGGAAAATATATTGCCAGAGTTTTGAAATAAAAATATTGTATAGTATAATTTTATAGTGATTGTCCCTAAAATAAGTTACTTTAAGACTTATACTATACAACTTTTGGACTAATTGTACAAATGTTGCAGGCGTGAAAGGAAAGGAGATCAAAGTAGTTACACTGACCGTCTTGGTCCTGAGCGTCGTGAGCTGCTCGGCGATGCCCACCACGGAGAGCGCGACGGTGTCCTCAAAGACGCCGGGCAGGCGGCGGTATCTCAGCACGGGGAGGAAAGACGCCAGCTGCAGCCAGCGCACGTACAGCTCTGCGTCGGGCGCAGCATCGTCGTCCACGTCGTAGTCGCCACCCACGGCGCCGGGCATCACAAGCGGGAAGCCTGCGATTCCCGCGGCCAACACAGACGGAACGACGCCCCTCAAAGCGTCCCACGTGGCCACTGCAGGCGACGTCGACACGAATATGGGCACGGGAGGTCGACGCACAGCGCCGGACACGCCCAATACAGGCACGCCGGCGCTCAGCACGGCGTCCGTGAAGAGAGACCAGTAGGCGTCGGGGGAGCTGAGGTTGTGGTGGAAACGGTGGAAGTGCGGTACGTCTCGTGAGGAACCCAGCTCCAAGAAGAAGGCGTCCACCTGGTAGCGAGCAGCGACGTCGCGCAGGCGGCGCCGCAACCAGGCGACGGCGTCGTCGTTGGTGACGTCAAGCAGACCCGCGCTGGGCACGGCGTCGCCGTGACGCAGCAACGCGGGTACGTAGTCGTCGGCGCCGCGCTGCCGCACGAGGAGGCGATGGCGAACAGCGTCGCGGAAGGACGGCGATTCCGTGCTGACGAAGGGCTGCAGGGAGAGCGCCAGGCCGAAGCCGCGACGCTTGATGACGCTAAGTGTGTCGTTGAAGGCGGGGAACCGCTCGGCGTCCACGTCCAAGTCACCGGCGTGCGTCTGCCACGCGGCGCCCAGAAGCACGTGTCCCAGGCGTAGGAAGCGCAGCGCGATCACGTCCTCGGCGAAGCGCTCCACGGCGGCCTGCGTCAGTGCCTCCGGGCGTCGCGGCGCTAAGTGCCACACGGGCTCACTCAGCAGCGCCTGCAGCAGCTCCGCGCCGCCCCCGAGGTCTGCCTTGGGTCTCTCGGGGGCTTCGGCTAGAGCCGACAGCACGTGTCTGGCGTCGTTGCCCACGCAGACGGAGTAGTTGAGAACCGGCGGGGCGTCGCTACGCGGGTTATAGTACGCGAAGTCGTCGTGTCTGGCCTCGAGGCACACGGATGCGCCCTCCAGGGACACGTGCAGAGGCGTCCTCGCGTCAATGGCGATGGCGACGCCTTCAGAGCTGACAAAGTGTCGGCCCAGCGTCGTGCCCCAGCGCCGCCCTGTCACGAAAGGCGCCGCCCCCTTAGCCTCGGCGCTGGCGCTCCTCAGGTCCGGCTGGCCGCCACCGTACCACGTGGCGCGACCCATTTCGTAGCAGTCACGTGGGGGCGTCGCGGCGTCGAGTCCGAGCCAGAGGAGGCGGTAGCAGTGCACGGGGCCGTGGTGCGACAAGTAGAGCCGCCCCCGGCGCGTCCACTCGAGGCACAGGGCGTCGGGGTCGGCGGGGCGGTGCTCCGACAAGCACGGGAAGGCGTGGGAGTCTCCCAGGTGCTGCCCCAGACGCCCCGTCAGCACGCGACGCCCACGGCCGTCGAACACACGCACGACGCGCTCCTCCGCGTTCACGCGCATGCGCTCGAAGAACGCGCGCTGAGAAAAGACAAAGGAGATGATCTGATGTCAGCATGGCTACAAGGAAGTGTGCACTTCCCACACGTCACCAGTATGTAGGAAATAGAAATGCCATCAAACGACCTTAAACAACCTACTATATGTGTGGAATTGCAGGAGGAAAAATTAACTTTTTTCCCCTATTGCCTTAACGTGTGTGTAGTAAATAAGAGGCCACAGAGTTAGTTTTTCGTATAACGCACGGAATATGGATAAATAATTAAATTTTTGTGTCAAAATCACGTCATTATTTCGTAACCTATTCAGGTGTGATTTTTAAAATAAATATATATTTACAACTGTCAAATTTGGAGTTGATGTTATTATTGAACAAGGGTAAAGCAAGCACTCCAGGAGAGAGTAGGTTTTTTTTAGATTACTCACCTGCAGCACGTGCTGGTGGTAGAAGACGTAGGAGAAGCCCACCAGGAACACGATCACCAGGAAGAGGAAGCCGACGAAGGCCTTCAACTTGTACTGCGGCGGCGGCTTCTTCTTCTTCAGGTAAGCCGGAAACGACAGCTACGTCAACAGAAACAAAATATCTGTATAATTATAGTTTAAATTTATTCAAAAATTTAGTTTTACGAGTTTGTCTTCGAAGATCATCATAGATAATCGTTGTGATGCCTTACCGATGTCTACGTCTGTGTTGTCCAAGCTATAGTTTGCGCCACGAAAATGTAATACCCAGGCAACGGACTGCGTTGCCAAACTTTGTGGCCAATAAATGCACACTCGCGGTTAACTGTGCGTTAACGGGTAGTGAGGAGGATGCACAATCTGGCAACTCCGCGGTTAAGTACTTTGATCTTACGTCGAGTAGAGTTTCTGCAGTTTGGTGCTGAGGTGTGCTTGTTACTCTCTCCCTTGCTAACGCGTGACGTAGTCCCAGAGTCGCAAGGGATTGTTAATATGAATAAAATCTTCTCGAGTGAAAAATTGTATCCGCGACGTTTCGATGCCGTTCACTGTTATCGTCTTCTAGCAAAACGATTGTTAATATATCCCCGCTTTTGACCCGAGCTGTTGGTAGGGTTTCCGATTATCTTGTTCTGTTAGGATTGACAACCTGCAAATAGGGTTCACCCCAGAGGAGAGAAATGTGTTCTGCAAATTAAATTTTCTTTTGGGAATCCATAGATATTGGGAATATTTCCAGAAAGTGGAAAGTTCTTGTAGAATTAATTACACTTTAGAATTGTGTGGAAGCTGCGTGGATTGCCACAGGACAGAGAAAGTCACACAAACAACAGGGAAAGAATTACAACTGACGAATAAAAACCAACGGAAAACACGTCGAGAGCAATGTAAAATAGGTTGATAGCGGCTCAGGTGACGGAAAACATATTAATCTAAAAGAAAGTAACTCTGTATTATTACTACCGTAAAAATTAAGTATTATAAATAAATGACGAATAAAAGTGATACGCCCTGAATGCTCCTAGTGGGAAGTGTTTCTGAAACTAATCTGAATTCGAGACTCGCCTTTGTGGGACTCTTACATATCACAGAGGTTGCGAAACCAAATATTGCGTAATCTGCTCATTTCAAATTCAGTTCTGTTGCGGCTGCAGTCTGCGTTGCGATGCACAAAGGATTTTGACCCTGTTGCATTACAAAACGGATTCTTATTTGGTAATAAAAAAAATACTTTTATTGTATGCTTGGACTTACGGCGAGCTTTTCCTTGAGGAGGCTGGCGATGGAGTTGATGCTGGTGATGGAGTTCCCCGGGGAGGCTTCGGGCACGTCCAGGTAGTCGATGTCGTTGACTTTGAGCGCCGGGGGCGGCCTCATGACGGACTTGCGACGCACCCTCCTGAGGGGCGACGCCGCCCTTCCTCCCAGCTCAAGGTCAGACTCCTCAGAGTCCTCGGTGCTGAGACCCGCCAGGTCGCCGAAGGACGAAGCGTCGCTCAGGTCGTCGTCGTCGTCGTGCGACGAGTCCGGCGTCAGCTGCAAAAAGCAAGGAATCAACCGTCGGATCTGAACCGCCCAATTGCTAGCACTGGAAATTACCCAGTCCGCTTTAATATCTCACAGGAGTTATTTCTAGAGAACCACAAAAAAAATACTCGTCCCTTTGCGGGACATAAATGGAAAACTAAATAAAGGCGTTTGAAGACAGGAAAGTTAATCTCACGCAGTGTCGAATCCTCGGGTGGAAATCAGAACAGATTTGCTTGAGACGAGGAATGTGATGTCATATCTCCAGCTCTCCAGTTTATAGCGAATCTCGACTCAGTTCAAGGAGAAAGTCTGGTTAACCTTGGACGAGACACAGTTACGGAAAGAAATCCACACAACGAGGTTCACTAAAGAGGAGCACACGGTGAGAGTGGAGACAATACCTTGGTCGGAGAGCCGACGTCTGCAAGCAGACTGACACTGGTTGTGTAGAATCTTTGCTCCCGGATAAGATAAGCAAACGAACCCGCAGATAGCCTGCTCTCTTTCAAAGAAATCCCGCCCTCAAAACGCCGACACATGACGCACTGCCTTTCTACAATCCCAACGCTGGGCTTTACCATTACTCAACAGCAAAAATAATTTAAATGTGTGGCGATAAAGATGGCCGGGAGACGACGGAGCAGTGAAGAACATTTTATATTGAATTGGGAGGGGAAAGTCTACGGAACTTGGCTTTACACGTCTCTTGCTCCAAACACTCCACTCGATTTCCATGTCATTCTTCCCGGGACTTAATATGGAATCAGAAAAGAGTGAAGCATTGATTAACTTGGACGCCAACCTCATTGATGGCCCCAGCAACGTTCCGCTTATTTCTAAGCCGTAGTGACGTAGTGATGGAAGCAGAGAGTTCTCAGTACTGGTGGAAATACAAGTATCGATCGAGTATTGTATTGTCTAAGTAAAAAGAAGGAAGAAACAAAAAGAGTAGAGGAAACTAAACACAAGAAATAAAAACGAAACTAAACAAACCATAGTCACATAACTGTTATTTTTCTCGAGAGTTACGTCGAATATAGGTAATGGACGTCTTAGTGAGTGTTATGGTGTAATAACAAACGTTAACCTTCTTACTCAGAACTGTCCTGGAGGATTTATTACGTCGTCATTGTCACTAATAAACATAATCGATGTAGTTCACCTTTCTCGCTTTAGCTTCTCGTTCTTTCACTCTGTACGTGGATTTTCTTTCCTTTAATTGCTGAATGCTGGAGTACTCCATGAATACTTGAAACAATATTTCCGTGCGCACATACGAGACTTTTCATTGGCGTCACTGTTGAGAGAATTTCGCACAGCCAGCATTTTGGAAGATATGCTGCGTGAGACGTTTCTTGCCGCACTAGCAATAACATCAAGCGGAGAGGGTGTTCTTGTCACAGGCCTGTTAGTGTCTGAGTTGCACTACGGTACTCACCTGCTGCGTTGCCAGCGACGTTGCCATGGAAACTGCGCGACCTCGCTCTCGTCTGCTGTCTCCGCTTTACCCTTGCACCCAATCACTCAACCTCCGTGGTCCTCATTTCTCCCTTTCTCCTTCTCGGAGGATCTCGTACAAGCGCCTTTTCGACATTGGAGCGTGAGTTTCATTTAGAGATAACGTTGTTTGGGTGTTACGACGTCTCATTCATGCGAAGTGAATGACAGGGAGATCTTCACAGAGTCCACGGACCTCCTACTGGCACCAGTGTCTCGTGTGTTCAAATTATCTAGTAGAAGGAATAAACTTCTGTGAGCAGGGAAAAGGGATGTGGCACCTAGGCTGAGAGAAAAGGGGAAGCAATGAGAAAGGTAAAAGAATAACATCATATTAAGCAAACTCTGAAGTCAAATGATTTATTGGAGGCAACGGCGACGTTTAACAATTGGAAAATGGATTATACTGTAGGAGGAGATACAGACTCGGAGAGGAGGATCTCTGCCATATAAGAGTGCTTCATAACTTGTTACCAGTGATACGACTTGGAAGGTCCAGATTCAATGCTGGTTCCAGTGTTCCTGAGTTATAAATTCGAACCATTTTCGCGAACGAAACCCTACATGACACTGTCCAAATTCTTCGAACCAACGCCGGCTACCGCACTGGGATCACTGAGGGGATCTAGTCCGTGGTCGGCCGTTTTCAGAGGGAAACCCCGAAGGAAAGTGACTTCTTAAGGAAGGTCGTCTTGGTCTGTGTTGCAGCAGCTGGGCAGAGAAGAGAGGAGGAGACGTGCGTCACTCAAGGACACGGGAAGGACCTCATTAAGCCGACGGCCTCAAGCAGTCTTTCTCTTTTCTCTCGGTCACAAGACATTTGTCATAGAGATGAGAGGAATGCGTACACAAACAATCGTATACCTCAGACGTCATACGTTATTTTGTGTACTTAGTGTACCAGAAACGGACTGAAAAAGAAGAACACCTTTCTCACGGTCGATGAACCTAGCAACATACACAACGAGCTTAATCGTTCAACACTTAAATATATATTACTGTCTTAGAAAAAATATTATTGATTTCCAAATATTTAACAATGACGTAATATCTGCAGTAAACATTTAGTCGACATTACGTTGTGGCCTCTGTGGGCGACATTTGCTTGCCATTGCAAAATTTTCATTCCCGGCCGGGAGTGACAGTTGCGAAAGTATCTGCCATGAAATTGGGAGGCATGACCTCGAAGTAATGCGGATCTAACGATCTTAGGTGCTGCCAGGAATGAAAATTCGCGAGGAACAGCATTAAACTACTGGTTCACTACCAGTTTAGTCAAATATAGAGCAGTGGTTTTTCCACCACTTACGACACAGTGCGTTAAGCAATAAGAAATGTAGTAGTTAGAGAAGTAGAAGGCGACAGATTGTTAAGGAGATGAGGTAGGAAAGTGGATAATTAGGGAGGATAACATAGTATCAGGGAGACAGGCCGAGTAAGTATTGTAAGTAAAAGTTAAAATGGGAAGATAGAAATTTACAAAATGTTCTAGTGAGGAGAGATTTACCTAATGTTGAATATTCTACTGTGATTTCGCGAAAGCAGAAAAAGTTTAACAAGATTGTTGTATAGGCGATGTATGTGTTACGCGTTGCAATCAGTATTATAAATGATGAAAATGAAATCAGAAAATATTGAAACCAGCTGATTTATGAAATAGATTGTCATAATCTGGAGTGATTCTACAATCCATGACAAGCCTGCTGGTTCCGATTGTTTTTTTTACCTGCAGATCCGGCGAGTCCATGGCGGCGTTGAGGTCCGCAGGCAGCGACACTGAGCTCTTGCGACTGAAGCGCGCCGGAACCGTGAGCCGCTGCATTTCCGGCGACTGCGCGGGGGAGGAGGCGTCGGCCCACGGCATCGAGTCCGCCCCCACCTCCACAGACTAAAACACATTACAACAATGACTCAGAATACTCGAGAAAATCTTCGAAAAAATCCCCGACTCGCGTGTCTGCACCGGGGAAAACAGATCGGGCAGCCATCTAGCGTCAACACCAGGAACTAAGAGTAAAACCTCGGCGCCGCGTCGCGGAAAGTCGCGAAACGACGTCGCAGAAGCGCTCATTATAAACCGCAAAAATGGTACGTCTGCTAGAGGGGATGCAGCGTGCGATCTAGCGTCAGAGCAGAGAACCACCAGCCAGAAGTGAGCGTTGTCCATGTCCATCTCGCGGCCGTCTGTGAAACTATTACGAGTTTTATTGCACTTGCAAGAACGATTACATTTGTATTACAAGACACGAACGAAATATAACAAAAGGATGGAAAAGTTTCCCGTAAACGATCGCACGGCTGTCTGTGGCTTTATCTACGGTTAGGCTTCACAGACTTTCCGTCTTGTCTGTTCAAAGGCAAGGTAGTTGCTAGTTCATCAGCTGAAACCTCTTCAAGTATTTAGTGAATATGTTCTTGTGTGTCCTTCCTTCTATACTTCCTTTCATCTAATCCAGTATCAGTGCGATTCACAATACTAAGAACTGGAAAAGCTCGCTGACTTTCTCTCCACTCACTCAAAGGCCTTTTACGCAAGTTCTCAAATTTCCCCAAACTAGCTATGAATAAATACTTACAGTTTCCTAACTAATCTAAGATCGAAGACTTTCCCGGGTTTCCAACAGCTTCATCTTCGCCTGCAGGTGTGACCGCTGCGTGTTACTGATGTGGCAGCGTGAAACCCCTGTGCTCTTTCTACTTTTAATTAATCTGTTTGTTTTTGGCCTGACCTATGACGTCACCCAGAGATATTTTGTGCCTCCGTGTATTATTGTGACACAGCTATTCCATTTTCTTCCAACTTTCAAGGTAATCGTGGTTTGCAATTTTTGTTTAAACCAAATTACGCTTACTTTCAGTATATTTGCCTGCTTGGCGACCGAATCCCTCCGTCAACTGATAACGTGACCTCGGATTAAACTGCTACTGTGAAGGGATATATACTGCATTGTCGCACAGTAGTTCCACTAGACCCGCAGTGGCCATTTGTATTTTACGTACTTTTAAAATTCCTATTTACATAACATAAAATAAATATTTCACAGTGTGAGATTACATTTACGCTGCTGAGACGGAAAGCTGGAATGCGAGGTTATCTGTAGGGTTGATTGGATGATCCTTCGTCATTGTCACTACAGCCCTTTGTGGGCTTTGGCCTTCTGAAGAAGTTTCTTCCATTTTTCCAGGTTTAGTGCAGAGTTCTTCCAATTGGTAATCTTGAGGATCCTAACGTCCTGCCTCACGCCGTCTTCCTATCTTAGTTTTGGTCTTCCAACTTTTGGAGTCGTTAAGTATCCTCTTTATCATCCTTCAATCGGCGCGGAGTATCTGTCCCACCCACCTCAGCCTTCTGATCTGTATACATCTGACAATGATTGGTTCGTTGTATAAATTATATAATTTATAATTAAATCTTCTTCTCCAGACACCCTTCTGTTCCACTGGTCACAGAATGAACCTCAGGGCCATTCTCTCAAAAATGCTCAATTGCCTTTCATCTGATTCAGTGTCCAGGTCTTTGCACCATATCTCAGTACTGGCCTGCACAGCAACTGTGACTTGAGATGTTTTCCTAGAGAATGATAGCAGTTATTAGCATAAAGTATCCGCTTCTGCGTTTCTGGGCTTACATTGTTCGTGCAATCAACCTCTGATCCAAGGTATGTGAAGCTATGCACAACTTCCAACTTATATGAACCAATTTCTATGGATGAGGGTTCATTTCTTGGTTATTGGCGTATACTTAACCTTATCCTCATTAATACGAAGATTCATCTTATTTTGCTGCTTTTTCAAGAACTGTAAAAGCATCTTTCTTGCTGTTGAGTCACCATGCTAATTGGATTGGATGATTTAAGAGCGAAGTTCTTTGCGCTTTCAACATTTTTAAAAAACCGCGCTCCATATTTAGCTGACGTCACGTGCGGTGAGGCGTATCACTGACGTCACGATTTCTGGCCGTCAGGGAATTACGTCCATTTCTCGGTTCGTGGCTTTCCGATAAACAATTCTCTAATCGAATAAATAAACCTAAAGTGATCGAAAGTGAAGAAGTCGGATTAGATTACTGCAGAATAGAAATCGACGACTTGCTCAGGCATAACACCGCTCGGAGCGCTGTACGCCAATTCTCCTGGGGGAGGGGGGGGGGGACTAAAGAAACTGTAAGTTTGATAATTCGTTCATAAAAGCGGCCTTCGGCGATGACATGTTCCTCGCGGCGGACTTTTACAACTGGCATTTAAAACAAGCTGGAAATTACGTCACGCCTCCGACACCCGATCTGTCGCGTACTCCAGTTTTATTTCTTCCTTGGATGCAAGCTTCTTTTCTGCTTTCCTCTTTCTCCTTTTTTGTCTGGCTTCCATTAATTCGCACACATCCAAGTTCCGTGACCCACCCTCACTGTTCTTCTGTCTCTGTCCTGCCGGGTTTTCTCAACTTTCTGGGTTTCTCGTATGCTCCGTTTATACGTTCGTTCTTCCAGTTTCCTGACTTTGTTCCTTTCCTTATTTCCATTCCAATCTCCTCTCGTTTCATATAACCTTTCCTTCATATGCTTTTGATTTCACTTGAAGAGACGGAGTATTATCGACGACTCCGCTTTGTGTATCGAGAATAGTAAGGTTACGTAAAGTACAGCATAAAGTGAAATTAGCATAATATCAACCTTCCTTCCGCCTTGACTCTCCGAGACGACTGCAAAACATCAGGATTATTATTATTTAATGGTCGTTGGTCAAAGTGCTGATTCTGATAACAAACCTTACTACGCAAAATAAAGGCGAAACACAACTAGGTCGAGAAATAAAGTAAAGAATTCAAATATCGGAGTATAAATATGACACCATTCAGCAAAGCAGAGAGTGACGAACGTGGAACCGTCGTTGTTTTTTTTAAAGAAGATTAGTGAGGCGACACGAGAGCTTGTTTTTCCCTTAAGATGCTAATGACGAACCTGTTCTCTTGGTGATTTACGGCTGCAGGACGAAGGACGCGACTTCTCTCGCTCGTCTGAAGACCGATTTCATGTTCACAGACTTGAGTTGTGCAGTGCGCCAGAAAAATACACTCCACATTGTGGGAGAGATGAATGAAGATGGCGTCGTTCACGGAAAAGAAACCAACAAGACGTACCCCCTTCAAGTCAGAAAACAATTCAAGAACAGAATAAATGCTTTCACTAAAGGGTTTAAATCTTATATAAGCTTCATTTGTAAGCAATTATTGTTCTATAGAAATAATTCAAGGAACCTATGAAAAATTTACGCACCATATCCATTCTTCATTGAAGTTCTAAATTAGGACGTGAATAATAGGATTTAATTTATAGGAAGCCTGTGTAGCTCAGATGGTACCAAGTGGAAGTTCTGGGTTCGATTCCCGGTCCAGTCGAGATTTTCCCTCATCCTTTAATAACAGTGAACTGTTGGAGCCTCCCATCTTATTACTTTCATTCAGAGGGAGTTTTTCTCCCTCCCGTTTATTCTGTCTTCAACTTTCACCCGTTAACTTCCACTTTTTTCAGCCCTACTCATCTCCTCCAAGGATACAGAGACAATGAAACATCCGAGAAATCTGTCTACAAGACACTTGAGGACTAAAGCAATAAAGAGATAGGAAGGAAAACTAATGGGAAAATATAATTTACCAAATAGAATAAAATGGGATTAAATCAGAAATTTACACTCCCTTGTGTGCCATAATGTTAGTAATAGAAAAAGTTTCTGCGTTAATAAATAATTTCTCGCCGTTTCGTATTTTACTGAGGGAGCGGGAAGAAAATAAATTGTAACGTCTCGCCTCCGCCATTTTGAACAACAATCCTGAGTTATCCTTGGAACTGTGGGTCGCATTCTTTGTTGCGGCAGGTTCTTCACAAATAAGTTTTCTCTGTGTCGGTGTGAGGGAGATAAAGAACCCACGTGAGCACACATTGTGTTATCAAATAGACCAAAGAGAAAATACAATAGATACAAGGAGTGTTTGTCTTGCGCTATCTTTATTGCCTTTGCTGCTTCTAAAGAACATTCCTGCTCTCTCTCTCTCTAAGTGTACTTACCGTATGCATGCTGGGATCTTCACCTTGCCAGCGCTTACTTACAATCTCTTCGGACTGTAATGTTTTGATGGAGCCCATTTATTTATTAACAATGACGCAGATGCAGGAGATATCAACACTACTAACGGTTTTTTTTTCTTTTGAGTGTTGTCAACTGACCAGTGCAGTTGTGTTTCTCTAGGCTCTTCTTAGCACCTGACGAAAGGGACAAGGATCCCAGAAACGTTGTGTGGTATTTATATTACCCCTTTTTTGTCTTATTGGCTATCTTTCTAATTCACTACTAACGTAAACTCTCTGTTCACCTTACGACTACGTCACTGCGATAAAGCAATAACTTCAGAACAGAGGCGACGATTAATTCAACGAACTTTTCCTTTCTAACATGAAAATTGTTTCGGTCTGTTGTCAAATAGAAAAGTGCTACGCTCCCGAAGGGAAAATCTGTGGACAGCAACGAGAATTATTTCAGCACCGATGCGATCTGATTCGACGTGAATTGGTTCCAAAGGCTAATTTTTTTTATTCTAATTCAAATCGGCTCGTTTATACGAAAACATATCTAGTAATTTTCAATCACAAGTTTTCCAACAGCAGTATCAAAGTAACCGTAATTTAGAACGTAATCTGATAGAGAAAGCCATCACGAGTCAGTTAGGCTCATTGTAGATCATGTTAACTTTGCGGATTTTTAGGAAACAGGTGTGTGCAGAATACAGATACGTGGAGGCAAATGTTGCACAAGTACAATAACCACAGGACGACATGTGCGTGATGGGCTGCCAGCAAGAGAAGACAGCGTCACAAGCAAGATATCCCGGCACTTAGTTCTCAATTGCTGTACGAAATTAATTGCTCGTTGTGATGAAAGCTCGTCTCCCATCGTCTGCTCAGGGCCAGCAGAGACCCGCCCTTGCGTGCTGCCCCGGACTAAAGTCACAGTAGAGTCCCGCCTGAGTTGCCGAGCTTATGCTGGCCGAGTCTCTGGGAAAGTCCAGACTCTACTGCAATCCTAGTCTGCGACACTACGGTTTCAGAGACAATTTACAAAGTTGGGAAAATAAAATGACCTATAAGTCATTTGTTAGCTTAACATTGAGGAGTTCCAAGCCTGAAAGTTGAAGCCTTCCAACGTAGCACAAACCTCTGTAAGTCCTAGTTGTGTCCAAGCACGGACGCAAATTCTACTAGGTAACACAGTGGACACTGCTAATTCGTCTCTGTCATTAAGGGGATGACTCAATGTTATTGTCAGAAGCAAGACAGAATACGGGACTGTCATAATACCTCTGTTGAGGGTTTTTCCCCGCCATCACCGTCTCGGCTCCTTTTGCCTCGGTGTGGGTGTGTGATATTGTCCTTGGACCGCGGCAAATATTTGCTGTTGCTACTACGTTGGTCCCCGCTTCCAGAGTCGACTTCGGTCAACATTTGTCTAACTGCCATCGCAATATTTGGACTCGTAACATACAAATACGTGTAAGAGTGAGATTAAAACCTAGTCTGGGATTAAGGACACTTTTTTCTGCTCCTCCGAGGCAGCAAGGCCACGTCCGTCGAGGAGTATTCGTGGCAGTAGCAAACTGTCAAGGAAGTCTCGTACTTATTGTATTTATATGAAATTATCCATCAATTAGAATTCAACAAAGCGTGCTTCTTTCTCTTCGTGTCAGTGCAATGAAAAAGACGCGGGAAGTTCAAAGCTTCTTGTACTTTGTACAGATTACTCTCGGTATTAAGCTACGATTACTAAATTGGATATATTTGTTATATAAAGCTAGAACACTCGGGCAGTTGTAGATAACCCTTGGCTACCTTCTTCTACCCTTACACATCCCCCCTTTCAAATCCCTTCCTGTGCTGTTAAAGAAGAGTTGCCACCATGTGGATTACCCTCATGTAGCCTGTTATCCTAAAAAAAAATAAAAAATAAGGGAGTTGCCACACCGGGAAGCTGTCTGCTATTCTCTCACAGACAGAACCTTGTAGGAGAGACGGAAGGGGCTACCTTTAGGGATGCCTTCTCCTCTCTCCGTTTTAGAACTAAGGTTGAGAGGTGTATGTTTCGGGGTCACAGATCTTGGACATACAGTAAGAGTTGTTCTCTGTTCACATTGGAACAGTCGGCCAGCTGCCTCCCAAATTGGACAAGACACGGAGAAGGTAATGCTGCGTCCCCACAGCAAAACCCCTCTCCCGCTATCGGACAAGCGTAGGACAAGTACCCATGCCCGACCTACCTGATGCAGTTTTTCTACAGTTTATCCTGCATTACTTTTAGGCGAGTGCCGGGTTGGATCCTTAAACTACAGCCCGGGGGCCCTAGTTAACCCTTGGCTACCTTCCGCATCCCCCCCTTTCAAATACCTTCCTATGCTATTAAAGGGGAGTTACCACTATGTGGATTACCCTATACATAGCCTGTCTACACCTTCTTCTATCAAAGGAGATGATCCTCACTGAACCTCTGGACCGCGTTTCTGAAGAGACAGAACAACTTCTTTCTTACTTGCTTATCCTCCTGCCTTCAACTTTTCCTTACGAAGTTTGCTCGAGTTTATTCAACGCCACTCAAGTCTTTTTAAATTCCTCTCTAAATGGAATAAATGACATCGCAATGCAGACGGAAGTCCTGACAGTTATAAGAGAGATTAGTTACGGGCCTACTCAGTTTAAGAAGAAAAAAGCTTCAAGGACTCACTCAGCCAGCAAAAAAAAAAAAACATTACACAGACAGGTTAAATTCAAAAAGACGGGGAGGAGAGGAAGGGGGAGAGAGGACAAAGACGAGAAACGCGAGACTGATAAAAGACGGACACACTTCTTCTCTGTTATCTGGCGCCGTGTGTCTTATCCTTATCATCCTGCGATATCTCCTGGTGAACCGTTTACGCACCTCTGACAAATAAGTTCGCGAAATTATATAACGCTACAGTAATCGGAACAGCGAACCGAGTAGGCGCTCTCTGATCTCTCTCGGTCCTTCTCCGGCTTAAGTCTTCTCGTTTCCTTGGCTGAGATTTGGCCATTTGTGTTGTATTGGATAAAAAAATTAAACAGAAAAGATTAATATAGTTGAAAATACATAATATCGCCATTGATTTTATCGCGAGAGTACCGCCTGTCCGAGAGACTGCCACTCAACTACATGTGTGAAAGAATGTTTTAAAGCTTTGATTAGTGCCCCTAGAAGACTCTAGATCTAATCTAATATGGAGACTGCGTTCTAACGAGGTACATTCAACATTTATAAAACTGATAATAAAAAAATAACCAAAAGACGTTTTGTGGTATTTATATCACCACTTCTTTGTCTGACCTTTTTCTTAACATTAATTTTAAAAACAGACGTAAATTTTTCATTTTATTTATAAACTGTGTATCTTTTATTAATGTATGTCTTTTTTTATATTACTTCTTGAGCCTCATGATGGATTCTCGGGTTGTAAGAGGATGCTCGTTTTAATTTCAGCAAAATTTTACTTGCCCATATTGTATCGACTATACAGTAAAGAAAATAAACCATGTATGCTAGGACTGGAAAGCTGTACACGTTTGCTGGTATGCGTCTCTCTTTTGAGGAGAGGTAAATTGTTGAGTTCCTCTGAGGATCCTATCAGACCGAGTTTCCATGTTCCACTCTTTGTTTCAATCTTATCAAATTAGGAAAAGATCCTTCTGTCTGACTTTAGCTGTACTTATCCCGTACAGAAAGGAGAATTGGCACTAACTTGATGGTTCACTTGTCCGTGTATGAGGAAGGTCTGTTTCTCCTAGTGTTCGGAGTTCATGACAGGGTGAATTGGCACCAACTTGATGGTTCACTTGTCGGTGTATGATGAAGGTCTGTTTCTCTTAGTGTTAGTAGTTCATGACAGAGACATTCGAAATATAGGACGAGTGCTTCCCTAGCGACTTTAGTTGAACTGCAAAACAGCCGGAGACACATGTCAGTGACTTGTAACCGACGTTTCGATTTTTTTCTCCGTCCACTGGAAGGATTGCGCCGTTTACTTAATAATTATGATTATAGCGTGCGTTGCACGCAGAGTTTACCTGCGACGTTGAAGTCATTGCCGACCTAGCAGCAGCAGCAGCGGCGGCCGACTGAGCCTAGTGTTGCTGGTCGGAAGGCGAGGGGGGGGGGGGGGGAGGGGGACCAGCCTCTCCCTCCACCGTAGGAAAGACGTCGACGGTGAGGCGACAAAGTACAGAATTCTTTCCGCAAAATACACTGAAGTAGAGAACAGGAATCACATCTAAATGAAATGCTGCCCGTGGTTCTCAATCACCCTATTAAGTTATCGTTGAAAGTGAACAGTTCAGGGTGACTATCGGAACGTAATAATGGGCAGTAACCGCGATCCAAACAAGTCACAAAGAGAGAAAAATCTAGTGTTGCAACAGCGTTGGGTTGGCTCCAAGTTAGCGGGCGAGCCGCCAACGTCGTCTCTGTCTTACATTTTCAACCTATTCATTATTCTCTATCAAAACAACAATAAATGGAGCTAGTGTAGACTATATACGATTTTTTCCGCGACACAAGGTGTATAGTTTTCTGGTTCCCTTTCGCGTATTTGGGAAGAGTTAACTAAAACGTGATTGAGCTCTTCAACGGGAGTTTGGCTGTGGTCAATGCGGATCCATTTTCCACAAAGCAAGAACCGAAAGAAAAACACAAGAAAAGGAATTCAGAAGCGCTTAATACATAATATTACTTGACGACGTATCTGAAAGCGAGGTTGAACGCGTTCAGCCCTCATTTCAAATTCATATACAAGAAAGGCAGTAAATTCAAGTGATTACGCCACAAGACACACTTTCGCTTCAAATTTAAGGATTTTGAGAGTATCAGGAATTCCCTTGACAGATTCCATTAAGTTCTTGCATATTACGTTAAAACTCCTTGGTTAAACGGCACTTTTAATATCTTTCATTGCAACGGAAGAAGCTGAGCAGGGTTTCACGCCCCAACTATATCAGTTTTTCCTATTGTATATCTTTCAAAACAAATGTGACGTCACGAGTTCCTAAGGTGAAACTTCGTGTATGTATTGAAGTAACATTGGAACAATATTGTCTAGTGATACTATTTATGGTTACTTTCTAAAACTATTAAAATTTTATCATATTTGTCTACTAAATGTTATCATTTAGATGTATTGTCAGTCTTGAAATCAATTTATTTATTTACTTTTATTATTCCTCCATTATCCTTTAAGCTTCGTGCTTGTACACGTTTTGAACTTAATATCTTAAGTTGTGCGCATGTATTTTTCCATAACCTATTTCGTACACTTGTATACATCAACGATGTAGTGATTCTCCCGTTTTCTCTGAATAGATTACTTTTCCTGGATGTGATGTCATCGTTCTTCCTTCCGATCTGATTTTCCCGAATGGGAAAGCCTCTCAGCATCCACGCCTTTCAGAGAGCCAGTTCCCCCGATTCATCATAGAGTTTGCCGTATTATCGCTTCCTTGGACGCCCGACAGCGGGAGCGTTACATGGCCTTCACGTAGCGATGGTGCGCTCCAGACTGCTAATGGAGTCCCTGACCAACTAAACACATTAACACCACTCCTCTAACTCGTCTTCTGCATCCTTCATAACACACGCAAAATTTGATACTTTCCCCTCGGCAACACATATATACCATATAAACATATATACCAAATCTTTAATAACAGTTCCGGCCCAACTAAAAGCTTAAACTTTATCTTGATAATTCGAATTTTGAGTTGACAACTACTTGATCAACAATCTTTCATTATCTTTTTAAAAGTTTTGTTTCAAATAGTAAGTAAAGCAATTCATTTCTGCTTCTGAAATTATAGGAAAACACTCAAATGTTCCTAAATTGACTAACTTCAGAATATATATTCTTGAAATAATGACATTTTTTCCTAATTCATTATCCGTTTAATGGCAAAAGTGGGGCCATTGTCATACATATATTAACTCACAAATAATTCATAACCAATTAACATAAATATTGATCAGTATTTAAATACACAAATTCCTCTCCATCTTACCTTAAGTAAAGGATAATATAAATTCTAATGCATCACGGTTAAAATGTAAAGCACCGACTCTCGAGCGAGAGAGTAGTGAACTGAAAATGATCACCAAATTTTTCAGTTGCGCAACTATACAGAGCAGGGAAACAATCTGATTTCTTTCTTTCTCTGAAACAAGGATTAGATAGCACCAGGGACTGAAGTGAAATCACACACATGTGGGGGAGAATAATGCTTTATTGCACTAGTCTATGCACTCAAATGTGAGTTTCTCTTCAACACTTGGGGACGAGTTTCTGGAATCGGGATCGTACTTTCTCACATCGTCATCCTCGTCACAGACTTCCTTAGTCAGGTTATCATAGTCTCTTTCCTCAGTAATATTGTCAGGGATGGCTGATTCATCAGCTGTTCTGTCCTTGAACTTGTTTTTCTCTGTAATAAACAATCGAAAGCCACATATTAGTATCAAGCAGAGTAGTTGTAAACTCCATACTTTTTATAAACTTCTTTCACAGCTACAAAAGCATGAAGCTAGTTCCCTAAAATACACACTCAATTAGAGAATTATATGTTGGTGAGATAAAATCTTGAGGATGAAGCACACAAAATGATCATAACAATTAAACTGAATTGATTTATTGGGACATTGCCTGATGTTATCACAGCAGTCCTAAAGTGAAAGTGATTGAAGCATGGTCTCTCTCTGGAAGTTTCATATGATTAATTGGTAAATTTATCTTTTAGTGATACATGCATTATACATACCATAGCGGGATACATCCTCTCCACAGAGGCGCAGGTAGTGGACACAATCATTTGTGGGCACATAGGCCCTAACAGACTTTAGGCCCCTCCACCCCACCAGAGACAACACCAAAGGTTCATCAGTAACAGATGATGCATCTCCCTGCTCCTCCTTATACACCAGGACACAGCTACCCTGAGCTGTAACAATTCAAACAAATAAGTTAGAAATTTTAAGCATTCAACTACATACAATGTTATCACAATATATGAGATTGAAAAAATGCTTTTGTCTGTTCTGAAATATTTAAATGAAAAAAATTAGGTCTGATTGAAAATTAATAATAAAAAAGATAGCCAAATACAGACAAAATAATGCACTCAGTAGTTGCCAAGTTTCAAAAGCTTTGCAGTTTTTATAACTGATGACTGCAGTTGTGTCACTCTAGGCTCTTCTTAGCACCTGAAGAAAGTGACAAGGATCCCAGAAATGTTTTGTATTTATATTATCACTTATTTTGTCTGTATTTGGCTATCTTTTTTATTATTGTTCTGAACAATAAAATTTATTGGCACTGCTACTAGAAACCAGTTGTGTCACTCTAGGCTCTTCTTAGCACCTGAAGAAAGTGACAAGGATCCCAGAAATGTTTTGTATTTATATTATCACTTATTTTGTCTGTATTTGGCTATCTTTTTTATTATTGTTCTGAACAATAAAATTTATTGGCACTGCTACTAGAAACCATTTGTGTATCACAAGTGACAAAGTTATAGTTATAGTTATAACTCAAAGGAATGTGACTGGGACATGGATAGTTAACGAAAGAAAATGACCAATTTAACAGCCAGTTCTCAATTAAAAACACAGCGTTTCCTCCACCAATTGGTCCATTTGAATGAGCCATACATTTAGAAAAAGAAGACCGACACAATTCGCTGTATTTTAACCCTGTAAATTGCATTTTATTATTGCCTCATTCAAGTCCAAGGTATTCTTGTATCAGAAGTTTCCAAAAGGAAAAAGGTACAAGCATAGAAACAGCAATGGAGTCATGCAAGCATACAGAGAATTTGTTCACCAGAAACCGGTTTCAACTTGCAGGGATAAATAGTTCGTCTGCGAATTACGATATCTTGTAATCAGTGATTTAGCCATTAAGAATATTGTTGTGTTTAGTATACCATTTTAGATTAAATTTTTAGCATGGTCAGTCATTGGAACAAAGATTGCGAAGACAGGGAATGTTTATAAGGGGTGCATTGGCTGGATCCTGGATGGTAGGTTAGTTTCTGACCATAAGTGCTTTATGACAATAGTGAATATGGACGCCCTGGCCATGGGACCAACACAGCTGTGTGGACTGAATGTTTATGTAATTACATTGGAAGAAGAATCCTGTTAAAGTTTGTGCTACTTAACTGAATTTGGTCAAAAGAGTAAATTCACAGAACTTTGGTAATTTTTTTTTTTAGGTTTAGGTGTAAGTTGTATGAATGAAATTGTGCATGAAAAATCAACATTTAATGGTTGAGGAGTTTTTGCTGAGTGGATATAAACTGTACCGACCCTCCAAATTGATCATTAAATTGTATTAAATGTTTATATTTTGTTTTCATTAATTGATTCCCCCATCCCCGTAATTGATCGAAGCTAGGACCACTGAGATACGGTATTTGAGAGTCTCATGCTCGACTCAAGTACTCGCAGGTTCTTGCAAATCATTTATCAGCTCCCTGATTTGGATTGTGCTGATCGTGTAGTTAAATTAGTACAACGATTGTCTTTTTTTTTTGACGAAATAAATTATTTCAGCAGTGACACCTGGGCTGTCACTTATATACTAAAAGGAGCCTAGGAAGCGATTAAAATCTAAGGACTTATAAATACCTAGCAAATAAAACAATTACCATCTATGCATAAAATGGGAGAGAGAATTAAGTGTTATAGCATAGCAGTTGACAAAAGATAGCTTCTCTGGTCATCTGGAAAGCCTGTTCATTTAATCAAAAATATCGGTAGTTCTGAGTCAGTTCTATCAAACATCTCCCATCAAGAATAAAAAGTGTGCTACCAAGAGCAACACCAACATTGGCAAAGACTCACATATGCCACTGAGTTGCTCCTGTGTGGAGACATCCAGTGATGTTACTTCAGGTGGCTGCTTGGGGTTGTCACAGCTCAGGAGCTTGATGAAGTCTGACTTTGTTACATTGATTTTTCTCTTTGGACCAATGAAGGGCAAGATGCTGTGCAAACCCTACAGAGAAACAACCAACATATTCAAGACAGACAGAAATTTCAGTACAGGAAATAACTTAACAACGACAAATACCTCTTGGGCAAGTCTAAAGCTGCATCCCATACTCTTGTTGTCACAGCGAACAAATGTCTTCACACCAGTGTTTATCAGCTGTAAATCAACATAAAATTTTACTTCCAGGAAGAAGAAAACAGTAGTTTAAACATCGATTTATATGCCCAATGACAATAAGTCTACAAGCATCGCCCACATACTTTTATGTTCTCAGAGTTGTTGAGAACAATATCCCGCACAGCTGGAGAAGTAAAGTAGATATTCTTCTTCTTGCCTTCACGGCACCTTGTAAGCAAACATATGCCAGGAAGCTCATCACTGATGTCGTAGAACTCCCTGAAAATGTCAGTAAACACAATTAGGTACAACCAATCACAACTACTTCTACTGGCAAAACTAATTCCAATGGTTACAAACTTTATGACGGGCCAAAGGGGTTCACTGTCATCAAAGAAGATGAAGGGGTCCTCCTTGTAGCCATGGATGCGCCTCTTCTTCCTCTTTGGAAGCTTCTCTTCTTCTACAACTGTTCGAGCAGAGGCAATAATGGAAGATTCTACATTACTGGCACTGGCAGATGGTTCCACCCTCCCCACAGATTCCCACGGCAAGTGACAGGTTTTCTTAAGGACGGCAACAAAGAAGGCTCCAGTGTCCTGCCGGTGTGGCAGTATGCGTATGCTGTAAAATTTAATGGATATGCATATAATTCAAATAGACATTATATTCTGAACAAGTGTGACAATAAATATGCAAAATATATTTATACGTTTTTAAAATTATCTTGTCATTAAAGAATGATATATATGAACAAATTGCACTCAACTTCCCTACTTTCCTTGAGACTTGAAATGGAGACTGAACTTAAATAGAAAAACAATCTGTATAATTAGAAAATGCAAGAGACAGAATTACACAGAACACAACAACCTTAAGAGTAATAAGATTTTAATATATGACAAACAAGAACAATAGTTTATCATGTATTTTATCAAATGTGTAATAGGACACACATTGAAATAGGCGATCGAGTTATACAAGTAGCCATTAAAGCTGTTGGTGGTGAAAAATATACATAGAAATAAAGCTGATTATTAGTTTTTTTGAAACAATGATCAGTACAGAAGCATTCATACAACTAAGGCTTCGATGTTTTGAAAATGTGACCATTGTTTTGTAAACAAATAGGCAAAAAATTTTAAGAGAAAAACTCAGAACTTAAATGTGATTGTTTTGCACAGTAATACGAGATCTAAAATTCTGATTTAGTAGAAATAATTCTTGTACTATGACATCCATTTCAAAGAATGTAAGAGATGAGAATAAAATTAAGCTGAACTGCCAAACATTGGCATACCATACTGTAATTCTATTTTGTTTGCACAAAGATAGAAACTTTTTTGTTTCCTATATTTTACAAGAAGTAAGCAAGAAATTGATTAAACAGAAAATGGTAGGAAGAAAGCCAGATTTCGAAGAGTAACCTTTCAGGATAAAAAAATTAATTCAAGACATTGTGGTGTGTACACTAGTAGTCCCAACACTTTAAATAATTTTTCAGTGTACCCTATCATGAATTTTTATTCTGACAAATTTCTATTCTGCTCTAAATTGCAACTGTAAAGGGATTTTCAGAGACATTTCAAAACACAGGTCCTAAGTGATGAGATAACACCAAGCCCTGTCAAAAACAAAATGACACAAACACACCATCTATCCAGATGAAACTTAGGTGCATCTTCCTCAGAGGGTGGGAACATCTGTGGCCGGATGACTGTGTGGAACATTTCAGGGACATCCTCAAATCGCTTGAAGAATAACAAGTCTCTGTTGACCAGCTGCCAGCTGGACAAACCTTTGTCATACTTGAGACCTGGCAGCAAGTCAGATACATCCACCAGCTCCAACGCACCTGAATAATGGAAATTAAAATGATTAGGGGACATCTTCCAAAGTAAAAGTGCAGACTAATGAGTTAAGCAAACACCTCTAAAGTGAAAGTTTTGTGTATATATCAGAATGTACATACAGATGAATACAACAAATAAATAGGATCATAACATTTGCAGTAATCATTCAACAAGAATGACTTGAGCACTTCTAACAGAGGATTTATGAAAATGCTTCCTACAGATCTTGACAAAAGAATGTCTATGTGGTCACTAGTAGAGATCAATATACAATCACGTAAATTACACCACCACAGACGTATTGTTGTAACAAAATTGGCAGCATATTTACTTACACTATAACTACTGAATTAACATAAAGAGCAATTTACAATGATATATAGAATAAATGTGTTTGTAACAATATTACTTGAACTCTCTTATAAAAAAAAATTCTTGCAGCATAACTTACAACTTTTTTGGTAGCCCATTTGTGAGCAAGAATGAAATTGCATCCAAGCTCACTCACCTTTGGCATCAAGAAGCAACCTGTGCAGCACAGCCTCATTCTCCACAGGGTTGAGAGAACAGGTAGAGTAAACAAGACGCCCTCCTACCATCAGCATCTCAACACCACGGCGGACTATGCGATACTGGATACTGAAAAAAATGGTGATACCCATCTTGAAGGATCTCAAATATATTTTTTTATAATTACAATAAATTAACATTCCAATAAATACATAACAAACACAAATTCCAATTATCTTAAGTATGATAAAAAAGTCGACTGGTCAATATTTTTTCATGCTTAAAATAAATAACATAACAAGGCCTGATGCTTAATTAAGCTTCCCTTATTCTTGAAATTCCAGTTTTTTCATATTAGGACTCACCCATGAAGATTGTTTCCATTTGTTGGACTCCACTTCATCCAGATATCTGGGTTCTTCCTCAAAGTGCCATCTCCAGAACATGGGACATCACATAGTATCCTGTCAAACTTTACAGCCACCTTATTGCCATCTGTAATTAGGAAACTGTCAAGTTTTGAACAAATAATTAGACCCCTTGAGGATGTGGGTCTCTTTGTTTCTTACCTTGGTCAGTGGAGATGAGGTTTGGCATTACAGAAGAGTCATGGTTGGTGATGACAATACAAGGAGAGTTGAGTCTTTTAGCTTGGTGAACCAGCATGTAACAGCGACTGTTATCAATATCATTGGCTATCACGAAACCCTCTGAGGGTAAAAATGGAGTTTGTATTAATATTACAAATTTTCTGTTACTTTGTACAGAAAAACAAAAGGCAGTACAAATTTTAATGTTTGAAAACTAATTGTTTGCTGAAATATTTATTGCAATCTATTTGTATGACTGATGAGTAATTAATGAGAACAGCCTTACAAAGTCACTGGCATTAATTTATTGATTTTTGTAAGCTTTTGACCTTTTTGCTGAGAATATTTATACTAATATTTCTAAAGATTGTCTTATGTGATATACAACTGAAAATTACATATATTTGTCTACATGCATTGCACTTCTTACATAAGAATCTTTGGTATATAAAACCTGTTAATCTTTTATTACTATTCACCATTTCTTAGTGGAATGTTTATTATAACTAGAGCTCCTCTCATTGGTGTCATAAAATTTTATTGCTTCAGATTATTAATTGTGGCTTTACAATGTTAGTAGCTAGCAAATTGTTGGGATCTACTTCATATGTGAAGTAATTCAAGATATAATATAATGGTTTAAGGAGACTAAATTTTGTATATTCTTGTAAGTTTAGGACTTAATGTTAGAATATTGTGTAAGGAATTTTAAATATATTTACTTTATTGTATATTTCAAGATTGATGTAAAATTGAATACTAAATTACAATAAAATCTTCAACCAAAATTATTATGAACTTGTGAACTACTCTGTCATTTCCATGTAACTAATGAAACAACTATTGAATTTGTTAGATAAGTTATTAAGAAATAAAAAGAGCACCAAAGAGAACTGTAATATCAATTAGATTTACCAGGTAACCGCCCGTCTTCAGAATGCAACAATTCTATAAGCTGGGCAGTTTTGGAACCTGGAGCGGCACACATGTCCAACACCTGAAACAGATCATAAATGTCAAAGAACAAGACTTCAGCATAGGATACAACATCACCAATAACACACCACTTTACCTTGTGATGGGATCGTACTTGGAGCATAAGAGGAGGGATCATGCTCACCACCTCCTGTCGGCTTATGTTACCACAGGCTGTCTCTGATATAAGAAAGTTGTGCAGCCGGAAATAGGTCTCTGATCGCCGAATGTCCTTTCTGGTTAGCTGCAGTTGCCATGCAAGACTGTCAGGGTACCTACAACATAATTAGTGAGCAGCCATCTACCCTTATACAAATGACCGTCTCTAATAATTACACTCAGTTGTAAAACCAGCTCAGACTCAAACCATGAGACACAAAACTACAGGGAAGTTTTGATTATTAGAAAATATGAATTGCTCAACTGATATCTCTCCAAACTAAATCTTCATCCTTGTGCTCTTCTCTCATCAACCCAATGTCATAATGGTAATAAAATAGCTCAATGTATACATTTTGACCCATAGTGTTAATGAAATATTTGGTATTAAAATGTTAATAAAAATTCCCCAAAGTGAAAACATATAATATACACAAACTTCTTTGGCAGTTTTCATATTAGTGAGGAATGGGTTCAATGTTTGGTTGACACTATCTTACCATGGCAAACATATAGGTTTCATCCTTTCCTCAGAATCATCTCCTTCATCTTGCTTGTTTTCAGCCTTGTTTGGATTCAAGACATCATCAAAGAATTGGCTCTTCACTATCCTGAGTAAGGCTCTGGCTTCAGCCTTAGAGCCTGTTATACGAAATGCAGCGGGTAGGTTTTCCTTTAGAATGCTCATAAACCAGCAAAATTCCTCTGAAGGGCAAACACATTGAGTCTGAAATAGAAAGAATCATTCTAACGTAATTCAGATCACATGCTTGTAAAAACTGCTGCATATAAAAAGCTTACAAAACACTCACAGTAAAACTTACACTGCTGACAAATTCCACTAACAATTATTTACAAAATAATTATGTTTAGGATAAAAACTGGAAGGATACTGAACTTATATTTTCCTGCTGTCCAAAATTTTCTTCCACAATGTGACTAGTTTGAAAGTTAACAACATAAGTTTTTTAATAATAATCTTTCTAAACTAATTCAATAAATAAATAGCTAAATAAAAAACACAAATAAGTACTAAAGAAATACATGTTTCTGCAATACATGTTGCTTTAGTCACCAAAAGTAGTAGTATTTTTTTTTTACGTGCACTGTTCATTTTTGATAAAAATCTATTAAAAAGTTATAGGTTATGTAACAAAATTGGTGGCTATAGTTGACGACTTCCCATATTGCATATTCCCAAATATTTGTCATATTATTAATGCTACAAAAGCGCGTATGTATAACAATGGCAAAATATTAACTGCCGGACACAATCACTGGGGCAAATATACCTTACATCTTTAGATCTCTCTGATAAATGCTAGGTTTCTTGTTAAATTATACAATCCCGTACAAATTGGTCCAGTTATCCGATTTCACTTTGTGGCAAATCCATTCTCCGAAGATCGTATCTCCAATAGTTCTACGATTAAGATTGATAAAATAATTTACTCATTCGCGTTACCTTGTAATATTTCTCGAGTCCAGCATTTTCACGCAGTAAGCTCTTGTACGGTTTCCGTGGCGCATTGTCATCCCACTTGTTCTGAAATTATTTAAGGCGGTATTATTGATACGATTAACTTTATAAAATCTACTAGTCATAGGGATGTGCTTACCTGCCCATCTTGCTTCATATTTTTGAATTTTTTACGGATTCCTCTGCTTCTCCCCATATTGGTGCTTCGTTTTAATGTTTTCGCGTTCAAACTGTTCTTCTCATAACTCGAATTTGAGGTTACCTTAAGAATATCACTCACATGTGTATCTTACGTGAGGGAACTTCAAACACACTATCGACTTCGTTAAGAGCGACATCGACTGATCGAAAGACGGTTCTTACGTTCCAAAGATGAATGTTTATATATATCTTTGCTTACGTTCCGTTTTCCTCGAATGTTTACAAATATAATCATAGTAAGTAGAATGTTTTCGGTAGCAAAGTATAGTAAATTAGATAAAATAATAGCAAAATATTAGACAAAAATAAGTAATAAAATAATTACTTCACAACGTTTCTGCAATACAAGTGGTTTGTCAAGTAATTAATAAACCGCAAGAGCCGCAAAAACTAGATTGAGTTTTTGAATCAACTGACAAACAAACCAACAAGGATTGCAGATCGTTGTGTGGTAATTATTTATTTTATTAGTATACTTTAAACATCGACGTTTTATATCCGGTAATTTTAAAATATAGAAAATTAAATATTTTGCTGTCCACGAAAGATGTTAGCTTAATCGAATCGCATAATATTCCAAAGTTCTCGCTAATGAGAAACATCGACATTTCTACAAAGGTGATAGTCCCATTAGCGATTGTATTATTTTTTTACTTTAGTGAGGGGAACAATCGCCAATATATTATACTCAACTCTTAAAATATTAAGCTGTAGCCAGTCAACACTCTTAAGTACTTTCTACACCCCCAACTGCCATAATTATCTGCTTTA
Organism: Zhengitettix transpicula; assembly: GCA_037074705.1. Lineage (NCBI taxonomy): Eukaryota > Metazoa > Arthropoda > Insecta > Orthoptera > Tetrigidae > Zhengitettix > Zhengitettix transpicula. Next base: position 75,702,017 of record CM073593.1, read on the forward strand.
AAACCTTTCATCACAATTCAGTCTTCTCTTACTATTCTTTCCAGTCACAACCTAAATGTTTACCAATAATTGATATTAAACCCCTTTGCTCCTTTCTTTCCACTATTCAAATATTTTATGAAACTTTCCATTCTCTACTTAGTTTCTCAATGGGGTCAACTGTATATGACCTAATATTAATACTGCTGTGAAAGTACTTACCAGGTTCAAATGCATTGAACCTGTACCTCCTTGCTGAATAATTTGCTGGTCCATGGTAAACAATATTTCTCATATTTTATCATTCTTTCTATAATCATAAATAACACTTCACTCCCTCAGAAATGTTTGTCCTCCCATAAGTAAAAACATCTGGTATCAAGCTTGACTTTCATGTTCTATAGGAAAATTATCAACAATAAACCATAATTTGAAGAGTACTTGCTCATCATACACTTCTTAATCCAGAACATAAATTGACAACTTGTACATAAATTTGTCAGGATTAATGCAGCACAATTAAGAATGTGAATAGATTAGTAAATTTATAAACTTGAGAAAATTGCCAATTATACCAATATATTTGACTCGAGTCAAATGGAAGAGAAAATGATAAGTGTATATACCCCACACACAATGTAGAATCAGTTCTTTCAGCGTGGGAGCTCCTTTAAATAATTCCAACATATTCAAATATGCAACAAATAGCATAGTTAAGCAAAAATTGTCAAATTTAAAAGGTGTGTGTGTAGAACAAAAATTTGCAGTTACCAAGATTTGCCATTAATTATACAAACTAACACATTTACCACTAATATATATTTCAGTCACATACAATCATGGCAAATTAAAAAATTAATTATATAAACACAAAATTTTAAAATTAAGATAAAATAATGATAATGAAAAATTGAGTTCACTCATAGACTGAGCAAGACAATCCAGTTTAGAGGTTTTCTCTGCATTACATTTGACAAATTAATTGGGGCTTATAAAACTACAAAGCTCTACACTTTTTACATATTAATTGAATTTTTCCTACTAGCATATGCATTATTTCTTTAAACCAGAAAGCCACAAGCATATTTAAAACTTCAATTTAATGATTGTCCCTTTGAGCAATAATTTCAGTTTCCCTCGTGGCACACAAAATTTAACCGTGTATACGTAATCAGTTTTTTTCATTGAGTATTTCTATTTCTGGCCGTTGATTTGCAGTCTGGAACTAAGTAGACAGTTACACCTCCACTGTACCCCAAAAATCTAGTTAAATTGGCCGAAATAAGCTTCAGAGCTGAAAAAATACTATTCTTTATCTACAGCACAAAATTTACCCATAAAATTTGCATTGTCATTAGTTTTTCTCACCCATAGAACATGAAAATTGACTTAAAATGCTTCTTGTTAGTGTGTAGGGTTTTGAGATACTTTACATTTGTATTCCACCTAGCTCATCATCAAAGAAAACTAACTGGACTGGGAATTCTTTCACAATTATGACAAATTTGGAAGGGTTAATATTAACTGCAGTACCAGACATTGTTTTCAAATGTGTAAATCTAGTCAGAGGATTGGTACCTGGTAACCTTCCTTCAGCAAAGTTCAGAAAGGCAATCATCATACAAATTCAGGTAAATCGACAACTCGTTCATACCCACTCAATTTAAATTCTCATTTTGATACAGAACTTACCGCAGAACACTACTGAACCTAGTTGATCTGGCTTAAAACAGATATGGAAAAGTATGCAGTTGTTATGGATGTTATTAAATGAGACCATCAACAAAAAAAAGAATTCTTAAGCAATATTAAATTTATTTTGTGAGAATTTAAAAATTCAAGATATAATTCATACTTACAATCACAGACTCATATTTCAGATGAATAAAACGTCTACTTACAGAGATATTGCTGGCAGAGCAAAACATGCTCCATTTGGTTTTTAATTTTTTTTTATTTCAAACCGATACTGGAGTAAATTCAAAGTAGTTAAACCGTTCACCTTGTCGACACCGATGCCTCAGACGGAATGCCTTCAGTCGACGTAAAGGAACCAATTTCACAGCTTGTCCACAATATAAACATTTTCTTAATCAAACATATTTCCTTACATTTACACAGTACAAAAAACTTTATAGTCACCCTGAAGGGTTACAGAAACATCAATACAAGAGTACTGTACAGACAATTGGCCACTAACAACCAAAATTTCTTAACTATTGCCACAACAACTTAAACATGACCCTATCAACAACATAACACATTTCCGTCACTTGTCCCTTTAAATAATAAGAATAAATTACAAGTCTGCAGGACGAGTAACATCTAATTACCACGTGGAGGCACAGAGATAATGACTATATAACAATGTACAAATATGAATGACAAAATACTGGTTCTCCAGAGTCCTCTTCTGGGACTGCGTGAAAATTGTTCACGGATCGTTGTATGTCCGACACAAGGTTTGAGATCAAGATAACCGTACTGTTTCACCGCCTACATTCAGAACCGAGATCGCGGTAATACTATGACAGATAGGAACTCTCCACTCGGTCCCGTCAGCTTTGGTCGAGGAGAAAACTATCTCGGCATCCAAAATCAGAATGTAACTGAAACTGCACCTTTCCCAGGTGACAACCCAATAATTGCACCTTACTGTCATGCCGGCACTTACATGGAAGGCGCTTACATATTCCGCCGAGAATTATTCTGGAAAGAGGAGAGACACAGAACACCGCACAAACGTTCGACACTTTTGCGGTCTAAGATACATCTCAAAAATACAAAAAATACACAGAGCCCAATTTCCCAATCATTTACATTTACAGAAACAGGAATAAAAACATTTGCCGGTACAATAACATTTATTCCGACAGTCGGCGTCAGCCGCCCTACACATCTCCAATAAACACGGACCAGCAAAGACGAACAAGGATTGCACTTTAAGTGAGATCACAATTCTTCCTTCCCACGACCGCGGTCGTCCCTCTCTCTTCAAGTGTCTGGCTCCTTCTTGATTTCTACGTCACCCAAATCTCCATTAGACTCTCCAGGAGACCCTGCAGCTTCCGCCTTCACAGTAACCCTGTCAGGCGAAACACGTGAGCTACTGCTGCCATTTGCAGGATTCTTGTTTCTCGCATGGATAAGCACTGATATGGAATCCTTGACAGTGTGGTAGACAATGTTCTTTATCTGTAGTTTGTCTTCGTGATTGGAATGTGTGTCGGACAAGTCTCTGAATTCTTGAGTCAAGTGGAAACAGTGAGAAATGTTTTCTGGCGACACAAAGTCTTCAGCCACTTTGATGCAGTTGTGCAAATTTCGAACCTTTAAACAAATAAGGAACAAGGGTAAGCTATTTTTATAATAATCAAAGCCAAACCTTACACTATTGCTCTATAAATCCTTCATTTTAATCAACCAAATATAGCAAGCAGTATTATCATTTTGTCAAAAAATGATAATGTGAGTTATTTTGACAATTGATAAATTCTTGTGCTCCAAAAAATGAGCATGCACATTCTTTGTTAATAATGATGCAAAAATTAAATTATAAACCATAATGTGTTAAACACGGCAATTAATGCAAGACACTCATTAAGAATTGATAAAAGAAACTGTAATTCCACACATTCATGTGGTTAAGCACTTGAATATATAATCAATAAAAACTAATAGAAATTCTTGGTCAATTGTCGGCAAAATGTTATTTCAAACTAAACACAGGTATTGGGGTGGGGGGAATAAGTTCTCTATTCTAGTCATACAATAAACTGTTTTGATTTGTAATATTATCCAATAGGCTCACATCAGACGGTTAAAAAGCTCAAAAACCATCACAACATTCAGCTATTAGTTTTCATCATTTGCAAGCTCAAACACGTGAAAAACCAAGATGCTAGGATAAGTCAAGTAATAACACAGACCTGGTGAGGAGCTCCAGCAGGTATGAAGACAGAGTCACCTAAGCATTGCACAATGGCATATCCCTCCACTCCATACTCCATGAAAAGTCTGTTCCTCAAGTTTCCATCAAGATACCAGCTCTGATCGTGTATTGGGTCATGGTGTGGTTCTAGTCTGGAGCCATTCTCAAGAGCCACCTTGTTCAGAAGGTCTCTAATCTTGTCTGCATCTCTTGCATTGTAGATGTGCCATAACGCACCCGGAAGCTCACCTTTTTCTCTAACCCGCCTTCTCATAAGGATATCACAGCCAGCCTCGTCAATAGCTCGAAATGCCTCTGTAACAAAATATCAGTACATACGAGTTAAAATATATTTTTATTTTAATGAAGCCTTCTTAAAGATTCCACAGCCAAATATTTTGCAGAATTTTTGTATTCTTTTAAGCTAACCTTTTATATGCTCTTCGCTGTCACCATCCTTGGGAATTCCTACATAAACCATGACATTGACTGCGTCCGATATGTCCAAGTGCAAGTTTGTAGTTCCATTGGAAGGATACAGGGCTGACCCATATGCATTATACATTTTTGGGCCCAAGTCTGGCCTCACAAAGCATTCTGGTAATCGGCTGGCTAGATTCAGCCGTCCAGTACGATGTGTGTACTCCGAAAGGGGCAGCACCCTCATGAGATCTGAAAACCTTGATGGTAACATTTCAGCAAAGTCGTCACCTGGTGGCCAATCTTTCAGCTTCAGCAGCATGGGTTTACCATCTTCATCCTTCAACCGCCTTGAGAAGTGCTCAAAGCCTTCCCAAAATTTACGCATAGGTTGGTTGGGGACCACATTCCCAGTCATACAATTGACTAAGTCATTCTTGTCATCGCCAAAGTCTCGGGCAAATGAATCTGGGTGCCAGAGAGACATGTCCAAGTGTTTTGAAACCTCAGATACTATCACCGGTTGACCTCTTTTCCACTGGTCCTGTGAACAGAACAAGGCTAGCATGAGATTTGTTGGAAATGTAAATATATATTTACACAAATTGTGTAGAGTACTGAGTAAATAAATAATTTTCAATTAGTATATTTATCCAAAAAATTACCTGAAAGATGTCATAATTGTCTCGGTGCATGGGCTCTGTCAACCTCAGGAGACGTCCATCACACAGCCATGTGTGCGGAACACCAGGGTACATCTCAGAACTGTCCAGCTTTGACATTGTCCTTGGAGGGAGAGCCTCATACTTTTTCTCCTGCCACTTGCACCATTTGAATCTACGGACATAGTGTTTCAACTCTCCCTCCGAGCCAATTTCCTCATTCACTTTGGCAGCAACAGTCTCTACCTTTGTACGAGATTTCTTTGAGTTTGGCGAGACTGGCTCTGAAGGCGAAGCTGCCCTGCTACCATTGGACTTGTGCGATGGACGAATCAAGAGCTCCCGTAAAGTTGAAAAGTTGTCACCCTTGTCATCTGATTCTGAACTGTTGGTGTCCTATGAAGAAAAACAGAATTCAAATATTCAAGTCCACATGTTACCACAATGTAGTCTAATCAATAAGCATGGCCAGATAACTTAAGTTTCCAACAAATTTGCTCGTCCTATTTCAGAGCACTACTATACACACACAGAGTTGTTTTTTAAAAAACATAATAGAATTAAATAACAAAGCAAGCAAAAGGGGCAAGTTGAAAGTTGCAAAATAATAATAATTCCCAATTTATACAAAATTTGGCCACACTACTCCAACTTTGATTTGCTGGCATAAATGAAGTGCAACTAGAAATTTACATGCCATCAAATATGTCAAACTTAAAAAAAAAAAAAATCTTACATCAAAATCTCTGTCTCCCTTATACAAAGCTACTTCTGCTAGCCAATTAAGGGGAGAGTCTGTATCCTCTTGTTTGGCAACAGAACCATTTGAAGCGACATTTGGATCATTATCTGAAATATCGTCCCTTTTTTCCTGCTTCGGGAAGCCATTCAAGGGTTCCATTTTTAAAGTCTTCGCCAAATCCTAAAATAATATACAATGTTACAGTATCGCAGCTCAAATTGAAATATTATCCAACTTTTATTAAAACATTTTGGTAGAATGGAAAGTAAAGCAAGCTGGAGTGTGCAGCCAAAAAAAAAAGATATTCAAATATTAAAAATGAACACTTTTTCAATCGAGACTACAAAATCAAAACAACTGCAAAATGAAAATCGTGGCACTTACTTTACTTTCCCATCAACCTATGTTAAACCCATTAATTATAGCATGCAAGCATAAGTGCCGCAATTTGGAAGCACAAAGTTTTTTGAAACTTGGGGTGCAACAAAAAACACTGGATTATGATCAATTCATGAATAAGAAGGGAAACCCTTAGAAATAGACAATACATTTTTTATCACAATTAAGTATGGCAAAAATTTCAGTTTTAAAGGTTTAAATTTTAGGGCAAATTATTAAAGGCAAGATTCTAATACAGAATCATTTTATCATATTCCAAATGTGGTTATTGTTAACTTTCTTTTTTGGGGTATGAAGCCCAAGAAGCAATAATGTAAATATATACATCCCCTTGCAATTGCAACATACAGCATGCAAACTGTAAAATTTGCAAATTTGTTGGAAAAATAAAATGGAAATTAGAGATTCATTACCTTTCCTACCCCATTGGTAGATTCAGACTTGATGCACCCACAGAACTGTGGTATGCCCCACTGTTCTCTCTCGAAATGAAGCTGTTCCCCGAGGCGCACCAGTGAGTCACCAGCAATGATCTGCGTCAACATGAGCTTTTCCTGTTCGTGACCCTGCCTGTTGGTACAGAGTAGCCACGAAAAGTCGTCTCTATCCTTACCCAATTCTGCCCACAGACGAATTTTCCCCACCTTTCGACCCTGTCAAAAGTTAACCCATGAGCATTTACCTCACTAATCAGAAAAATAACTAGAATCAAATAAAAAACTTAAATGTAACTTACCTTATAACAGTCTATGCAAACTGCAAAGCCACATTTCCCACAAGCCCAGTGGAAGTTGAAAAGGGTAGTCTCACACACATCACACATCTCCCTCACGCCTTTGACAACACGTTTCCACGCAATTGTCTTCTCTACAAATTATGGAGATGTATTAAATTTTTTGAAGGAAGTCACTATTAAATTGGAAAAACAAAATCAGGTAAGACATAATTAACTCAAGGAAACATCTACTTACCTTCAGACATATGGCTTTCCATTGCCTCTTTTTCCTGTTTGACCAAATCACAAAACTGATCCCCAACTTCTGCTAACAAAAACTTTGCCATAATCAAGTCGAGGTCTACAGGTGGATTGTCTGGCACAGGTAGCCACAGCTTCATATCTTCCTGTAAATTATTCAGTATTTTGTAAATAACCAAACTTGAGCCAAATTAGCCAAGATTTTACTCTTTCACCTTGTAACCGGGTCGAGTCATATAATCAGATACTCAAATCCAAATTACCCATTTCCTCACTCAATTTAAGAGAATACATTATTATTTTTTTAAGAAATCTTCCTACGTTACAATAAGAAATCAGAAATTAATCAAGTAAAAATAAAATTAACAAAATGGGTTAATCAAGTAGCCAAAATAAACTCCCACCCACTGGTCAAAAACAATACAAAAAATGAATCGTAGAATACACAGGTGAATTTGATTACTTCAACGGAAAAAATGACTCACCTCTCCAGGATCCTTGTGGGGATCCGAGAAGCCGGCTATCGCCAGCTGACCATTTTTGGTGTAGCGTAGCCTACGGAAAGCGTAGAACCGGCAGAATATGTTTGGCATATTCCGGGACCTCTGGTTGGGAGTCCAACGGCATTCCCTGCACTTTGCTAGCTTTGGAGCCACCTCATGACAAGGTCCATCCTGCAGGAAGCTCTCACCAGTTTTCTTCAGCTGGGCCACGGGCGGCTTACGAAAGGGGTTTCTCTGCGGGGCAGGGGGATCGTCTCTCTGCTTCTTCCCCCGAGGCTCGTCGCCGCGGTCGTTGTTGTTTCCGCCGCGCAAAGGTGGCGGTTTGGGCCGGCGACCTCGTTTCCGGGGTTCCTTCCCGTTATTGCCCGTTCCACCGCCACCTCCTGTGGCGGTAGCGGACTTCCGCCCACCCTGATGGGAACTGGCACCACTGTCTGTGTCCTTGTCCTCGCTGGCACTCTCCTTTTCGGAACTGCTGCCACTTTCGGCGCTATTTGAAGTCTTCTTGCGCTTCTGGTCTTCCATAGGGGCAGTAACGACCTGCTTCTTGAAAGCACCCTTCTTCCTCTTCAGCTTTGGAGGCTTCCTCTTGGGGGGCTGTTTCGCTTCCGCCTCGGAACTGGACGAGTCATCGGCTTTGTCGGGCGCGTGGCCGTTGAGGACGGGCTCTTTGCCCTTGCGGCACGGCTGCGCGGGTTTAGGGATGGCGCCAGCGGGGGCAGCTACAGCGGCAACTGGGGGATCGGCGGCGTTTGCAACGTCCTCGCCAGAGTGCCGCTGCAGCCAGGCTTTTTTGAGCTTATGCACGGGGTACGAGGTGGTACTCCTAACAGGACCCGGGCTGTTTGACTTGTCCGAGTCGGCGCTGCTCGGAGGTGGTTTTGCAGGGGTGGAGGGCGCGGGACTACCAGCAGGGCTGGGGGCGGCATCGCTGGGCACTGGCACGGAAACGTAGGCCGCTGTGTTCACCACCGTGGTTATGGTGGTGGCGGCACTCGCGATGAGGGGGCTGGGCTCAGATACCCTCGCGAGGGGTGGGTCACAGCGCCGCCTCTTAGGGTCGGCACCAGGGCTGGGAGCGTCTCTGCGCTTAGGTGAGCCCGACAGTTCGTCGCGACCTCCAACACCCAGATCCAGTGGCTGAGTCTGGAAGGCGCCGTGATGCGAGGGCGGTAAAAGAGAGACTGCCACGGGGGCCGACACAGGTACTGGTGACCGAACGTCCGGCGGTGAGGCGCCTTTGTAGTAGAGCGCCCCCGGGGGAACTGATCCAGCGCGGCTGCTGTGCGCTGGCGGAGGCGGTTGGCCGGCGCCGGGTGGCCCCTGCGGTTGCGGGGGCGGATGGGCTTGTAGGTGCATTACTTGCTGGTAAGGTGATGGCGAAACTGAGGGAAGGGGCTGTGCCTTCGAAGTAAGAGGCAACGGGCAACCGTCCTGTGATGGGGCGGGCACACGGCCAGGGGATGGCACCACGCATGCCGGCTTGCCATAGATGTGCTGAGGCGCGGGACTGCTTACCTTGGGCTTAGCCAGCGCATAGTGGGCGGCTGCCGTGGTGGCGAGCGCCGGGTACGGGTAGCCAGGAGCGACACCAACCGCCTTGTACGCAGAAAAACGCGGATCTGCTGCTGGTGCCGGGGGTGACACACGCGGGCGTACCTTGCCGCCCCCGGCCAGATTCTGCGGTTCCACGGCAGGGTGCGGACTGGGCGTGTGTCTGTGGGCTGCGAGATGGTGGTGCGGAGACTGCGACGGGCTGCGGTACTGCGGCTTGGGGCTGGGCGGCGCCGTGTGCTTTACCTCGTTCTTGACGATGACGGAGCTCTTGGGCGGCTCTGCCTTTACTTTGACGGGCTCGTGAACGAGGAAGGGCGTAGGATAACCGTACAGATTGAAGTTTGTCTCCGCCTTAGGCTTTTCTGGTTTGAGGGCCCGGCTATGCGCCGGGGGCGGTGGGTACTCCACCTTGGGGGCGGCGGGAGCCCGCTGCTGCGCCTGGTAGTACGTCCTCTCCGGTTGTCTGGGAAACCTCTGTTGCTGTTGCTGCTGGTCTGGTTGCGGTTTGCGTCCTTCGGCGTCTTCAGCACCTCTTTGCGGAGGCGGCAGACTGTTGATAAGGTTGATGTTCCAGCACATACTCCTCTGCAACAGAACGCAGGCCGTGAGGCGAGGACGAGCGTGGCCGAGCTACAACTGCTGTACCGCCGCGTAGCTCCTCGACCGGTCGATAAGCTGCCTCCGCCGCCATCGCGTCAATACCCAGTCTCTCCCCATTGGCCGAACCCCCCTCCCCCTTTCCCACAGAGACGATAAAGGCCTTCGCTAGGCTTTTTTTGTGCTTTGTCCCTTTCGTCAAGTTCCGTCGTGAAAACTTGTAAGCGACCGGTCGGAAATCACAAAGAGCCACGTTCGGCCTTCGCCTCGCCTATGGCGGGAAATGCGCCCCTTCCCACTCCTGCCCGCTTGCTCACTAATTACGCAGACGAGAATACCGTTATGGCCCACCGGCAGACGCGATGTGCCGGGCGGAAGTAACGGAAGCACAGCTTTCTGAACACGTGTACAAGCAAGTCGAGGTTAGGAGACGGCGCAGCGTACTCACCGACATCGCGACTTGAAACGACAACACGTTTAAAAGTCTATCCGGGAATTACGCAACGTTTCTCCTACTGCTGCCTCTCTCCCCGTATTGACATTCGACTGTTCATCTTCTTTTCACTTACGACACCGCGTTCCACACGTCATTCAACGCACAACAAACAAACGCGAAGATAACAAGGCAATGATGTTCTTTGGGCACGGCCACCTCGAGCCAAATAATGGCCGCTTCCTGAGGTCACCTTTCGCGACACTTGCTCACTATCCTGACCCGACAAATTCGAATTGGTGTTATTGGCGCGATTGAAAATACATTACAACTATGTTTATTTGAAAATCAAATCTACATACGAAGATACACAAGAAAAAAACGTTCATGTTATGGGCAGTTTTGACAAGATACTTTATATTAATAAATCCGAATCGCGGTAAACTGTAATCGTACCATATCTGAAACATTCATTTATGTCCCTGCATCTTGAATTCAGGGAAACATTATCATCCTATTGAATAATAAGTCTGCAAAAATACTTGTACCGTTTGCCTTTCAGTGGAATGGCCCATTTAATTTTATTCAATTATTTTGTTAAAAGTTGTTGCTCAGTTAGCATAAACGTTTTTCAGAGATATTTACTTCTGTATTGTGTAGGATATGGCATTACAACGGTTCTTGTCATTCTTTAAAACACAAAATGAGTTTAGAATTTTTCGGATAAAAATTTCCTAAATTCAAAGTGCTGAATGAAAAGGTACACTGTCTTAAATTGTTGCAGGAACGAAGTCATTTAATCTGTTTGTTTAATAAAACTTTATCCGCAGTTTTCTTAGTAAGAAAACTTAAGATTTACAAAGCTGCTGTGCTTAATGTTCTATACAAATTTAAGAGTTTTTCAAGAACATTTATAAACTCTCCCAAGGTGAATGTGTGCTGTAAAAGTTTTTCCTGCTGTCTTTCTGTTACAGGTGATTAGGAAGGACCTTTATATCATCATTAGTATAAAAATCATTATTTGATACTTTCTAAGCTGGAAAAATTCCAATTTTGGATAGTACGTTTGATTTGTATTTGATGAATCTTGATACATGATGTATATACAAGTTTCTGTAATTAAAAAAAAGAAAACTATTTTTGTAAATATTTTTAATATTAATTTACCCTGTTTTAGTTAGTGATCATTTGGATTCTTATATAAAGATATACTTAATTGGCACACCCAGTAATAGATTTGTTGTCAATAATGATAGAGATATGCTGCATGATATGGAGCACATCAAATTTTCAAACATCTAATCCAACTTTCAATTTAAAGTATATATATAAAGAAAATAACGGTCTCTGAGTGATTAAAATATTTGGGATAAGGTAATCAGCAAAAATGAGATCTGTGCAAAATTAATCATGAAAAGCAAGAGAGTTAGAAATAAGATTCACAAACATAGTTAACCTACCGTTCTTTATCAGAGAATGCACTAACAAATTTTTAAAATATTTATCCATACAAAAGAACTTGACAGTCTTGAAGATTCAATATAATAAAGAATCATTGTTGTTTAATAAAATTTTGTTGTGTAAATGAAAAATACTATTTCTCCTCATCTTTATAGAATTTTATGCTATTGTGGTTTTTTGAAAAGCAAATACTAGTAGTATAAAACATCCTAGTCTAGATCTTCACATTCTCAAGCTTTTTGGTAGACACATAGAGCACACATTATTATAATATTTGTTTATGCTGGCAGACTAAAATGACAGTTACTTCCAGGTTTTGTAACAATAGTTTGTTACAAAATGAACGATCCTGGCAAGTTACATAAGTGTGAGTCACTTTAGTTTCCATTTAAAGGGTATTCATGATTCTTAGAATATCTAATTATGTGCCAGAATGCTCTTACATCAGTGGAGAGTAATTTTTCAAGATGTTGTAGTAGAAGGGAACAATGTTAGCCTGAACAATCCCTTAATACTGCATTATGGGAAACAAAATCAAGTTAATTTTCGTTATGCTTTTAGTTCAATATCATGAGCACTACATAAATGATTCTCGTCTATCGGATCATCAACTGACTAAAACAACTTTGCAGAATGCAGTCAACAACAAAGTTTCAGATAACTTCAATGCAAAATTCTACAGAATAATCATATATTGCAAAACAACTAATTATTGGTTGACAATTCTGTCCTCATATTTTACATAAATACAGTGCCCTTCTTAAAGGAAAAATAAAAATAGGAATCAAAGTATGAAAAAATGTTAAAATTTTTAATCTCTTATCCAATTTTACAGAAGGCCCAATTTATATTTTCTTAACATCAAAACAGTTTTCAGCTTTTTTTAGATTAAAGTGTACAGCTCAAAAAGCATTAAAAAGAAAACATCAGATACTAAAATATATTTCAGTTGAACAAGTCATTTTACTTTTAAGTTGTAAAGCCCTCATGACCTCTACACTAAAACTTTATTTAGTGCACAATTAATGTAAAATTGTTACAGTCTTAATATGAGAATTGTGATGTACATAATTAATGCAGAACCAAATACTTTAAAGAAATTCAGGATCTCCAAATTATCAGTCACAAATGTGTGAGAAAAGTGGGCTGGTACAGTTTCAAAATAGGATTGTTCTAAAATAATGATCATTTATTACTGCTCTTTTTCCTTTACAGATTGAATTCACTTGAGAAGTCTCACAAAACAAAACACTAATAAGAGGTCTGAGTCCTAAATATGAAATGGGGAAGATGAAATATTCAAAAATATCTAGGGAAATAACGGAATCTTATTGTATGCGTGTATGTTGTGAAATTTCTTTCAGTGCTCCTAAAGAAAGAAAATGAGAAAACTAAGAGAATTAGCACTTAACAAATAGTTCAGGAAGATGAAGTAGCTAATAACAGACAAAATTAATGTATAAATACCACATAATATTTCTGCAATTCTTGACAGAGGCTACAAGGATTGCAGAAACATTGTGCAGTATTATTTTATCACTAAATTTTAATCTGTTTATTCACTATATCTGTATTTATTTTTTCACTTTCATATAATGCAGGTGTTCTTATTTTCTACAATTATCCATTACTACAGAACTGTTTGTGCATGGTCATTCAAAATAACATTATTTATGCAACAGAATAAACTAACAAATAGAAGGCTATAAAATACAATTTAAAACTACATATCAAGGAAAGAAATCAATTAGTTAATACTGCAGATGTGATTCTGTAAGTTATGGAGTATATAATTATATCTTTGACTATTTGAATTGATAAAAATAAGTGTTTGAAATGTGATGGTAGAATTTTGTAGATCCAATGTGGTGTTAAAATAACAAATGATTGTTATTTTTACACCTAATGGCAAGTTAACATTGAAACACTGGTAGCCTGAATACTGTTTACTTTTCATATATGGATTTCTCCTGTGCTTTTGTTTCCATTGTTCCAACAAAATATTAAAAATAATTATGTTCTGCCATATGCTTCACCTGTTCATCTAGAAAAATAGCTGCAAGTATACAAAGAACCCGACTCTTCTGATAATTCTGGTAACATAGTTTTAAATGCAGCCTAATGTACCTAGGTTGGTAAGTCCAACCCAGATATATAAGAGGTCATGACTAGATAGTAATAAACAATACTGAATACACACAGTCATTAATCATAGTTAGTCAGATAATTAACAATAATACATTCAACAAGTACAGTGATATAACTAGGTTAGTAATGAATGCTAAGAAAAAAATAAGGTATCAGAACTACAGAATCATACTAATTGTGTGAATAATTAAAGAAATTTTGTAGTCGCATGCAAGCTCTTTTCTAGAGTTCACAGTGGAGTCTTTAATATACATACAGACACACACACACATATATATATATATACACACACACATACATTATTATTTAAGGTGCCACAATATGCCATATATTTGTTTGTGTGTGTGTAATAAAATTCCAGTTCCATGAAACAAATATCAGTGCAAGGGACCACAGAATAAGATGACTTTCCTTGGCCTAAAATTGACATTAAATTTGTAAAATTTGATTCGTTGTCTTTTATGAAAGTCTCTCTCACAAAAAGTGATGCATTATGATTATAATAATGAAATTATTTATGATGGTTGTTGTTGTTGGAAAGGGTAACTTAATCTGGCAACACCTGGAACAACACGCATGACATGTTAGAAAAGTTGTTCATGAGTAAATCAAATTTAAAGAACCTCTAAAGCAATAAATACATTAATAAGTGATTGGAGAAACATTTACTATCTTAAAATAACCAAAAATATGATTTAGAGAAATACTCAAATACCGGTTCATTTTTTAAATTCATTTTTCAAAAATATGAATAATCATAGAAAGGAAGTGATTTAAGTTACAAGAACATTCTGTAACAAAGGGACAAAAAATTATTAGAAGCTACTGAGAATGGAACCTCTAACAATTTTCATAATATAAATAATACCCTGTTGGTAAAAAGGACTGTTGACGTAGACGTTGATGAGTAGAAAAAACCAAAAACCATCTCCAAGTTTATAACTTTATTAAATATATAGTTTTATAGTAGTGACTAAGTACCTATAGGTACGAATACTTTTTAAAGTTAATGTGATGTTAATTATAAAACAAGAAGGTATGTTATGCTGAAGGTGTTGCAATGTATTCATAACTTGATGTTTTTATATAAGTGGTAACATTTTTAATGTTCATTCAGGATGATTATAACTATGAGTTGAAAGCTTCTGACTATATATTGTTATAAACTTGGAGACTGTTTTTGGTTTTTTCTACTCATCAACAATAATATCGTGTTTAAACAAAAAATTATTTATATGCAATGAATTTATTTTTTTAAGAATTAATAGTGTAACCTGAACAGGTATATTCACCATTTTGATATTACTGAAAAGGTTATCTTCATATAGTCGAACAAAAGTTACTGATTGGTTGTGGCCATATTATGTTCTAATTATTTCCAGTATTTGGCAACCACTGTTCACAATTGTAGTAACAAAATCCAACTGTACAGCCTCAAATACAACTTCATAATACATATTCAAGAATTGCCATGGAACTTTCAACGTAATAAGTCACAATCATCCTCTTGTTCATGTAATTTAAAGCTGCAACACACTCATTTAAAAAAATATTCAAGACATCTTGTAAACAAATAAAACGTATAGGTTCACCTTTTCTAGTTTGTTGTGTATTACACTTTTTGTAAACACAGAAACTGTAGAATCACTCATCTGATTTTTACGAACGACTAGAATGGAGTATCTGGTGGTTTTAAATTAAAACCAATCATGTGCTTTCATTGAAACATTTCTTTGAATAGTTTGATGATTATATTGTGTACCAAATAAGTATATCCTCTACTGAAAATTATCATACTTTTTTTTTGTGGGCATGGATCCTGAAAGCGCCTAATAATGTTTAATTGCATGCATTGTGTTGTTGCACATAACCAATAAATTTTATGGAGGATTATAAATGAAGTGGCTAAATTGATGTTAATAATGGTGATGAATTCATTTTAGGGACATTGTAAACTGTAGTATCATTTATAGTGTACCAAAGAAATATCCACAAGTGTTGAGAAAAATGGTAAGTAAAAGCTTGATATTTTCCATTTTTTTAGAATTTCTAATTTTTTTAATTCAATTAGGAAAAGAATAAAGACACAATAAAGAATTCCTCCACAAACAAAGAGAAAAAAGATCTGCTAACAAAGGAATGTTTTGCCATGGTTGTCATTTGCTTTCTCTGCACAATTTTATTACCATTATTATTTCAATATCAGCCACCTTCTGTTCATTTAAGGTGAAAATGTTCAGATATTTTATGAATAATGGTTCCACAGAGTTCTCTCTCATAGTATTTCAGTTTGAAATATAAATATATTGTGCACATCTTTCTTTCAGATCCTCATTCTAAGAGGAAGTTCTTATCTCAATGACTAATATGAAGATAGCACACCGAACGATGGAAAGTAAAACCAGGGAATCTAACATAAATCAATGTTGTGAAGCCAGCATCCAAGAGGAGTACCATCTATCTTATGAAGTTAAAATATCTTTAATACTTTAGTCACAAGTTCATCGGGTAGTGGTATCAAAGCCATGCAGCCATTTTGTATCTGTATAATTTATTCACTGTCATATTATTCTACAATTTATAAATGAAGTGATCTTCAAACATTGTTAGTAATTTTATTGCTCCACATTTTTTATATCAGTCACAACAAATAAAAAGTTAAATGCAAGAAATTTTAATTTGCCGTGACTAACTAAAATATTGAAGGCCAGTTTCAGTTTGGATAAATTTGAAATTATAACAACCATGAACTACCCTCAACGAATATTTGGATGTAAAATAGAAGTATTAACTCTTCATGAATTTCAGAGTGTATTTTAATTCACTATGGAGATGTTGACTGTATTAAAGTTCAAATTAATAGGAACAGGTTCAATAGTTTTAGGAATTTTAAAAGCTTGTTTCCGAAAATAAAGTTGTTGGCATTTCTGAAATCTTCGAAATGGTTTGAAATAAATTCTTATTTCTTGTATAATCAATAACATATTATTATAAAAATCTTTTTTTGGCTTTGTGGTGTGGGAAATAGTTTGCAAGTGTCCTATTCATAGTAGATATTTTTCCTTCCATTTCTCATTTTCTTTTAGCATCAATGGACTCATTTGTAACAAACTTGCAATTTACACATACACTGAATACCTTGACACAAAGTGTGCTGTTATAACATTTATAATAAATATATATATATATATTTGGGTGTGTGTGTGTCTTGAGTCAGAAAATTATGAAAAAGTCCTAAAATGTAAAATTAATATTTGATAATAAACATAATTACCTGAACTCAAGGCTGTATATTTATTTATATAAATATTACTATAAACAGACCGATAATTTTTCAACATAACATTTATAGGTTTTAATATCATTTTCTACATATGAAATTAATTAATTTCTATTTAAAAGGCATAATTTTGTCCTTTTATTATGGCCAACATTAACACCACAGGAAGAAATCCACCCATGACTGACAGAAAAACTAGAGTTTAATAAGAAAGTCAGGTTCAAGCAGCAATAAAACGAGACTGCACAACGATAATACAGTGCAATTTCATTGGCAGATATCAGCCAAGAATTTGCATAAGGAACTGTAATGCAATGAATACATGTATGTTTCTCTTACTTGCTTTAGCAGTCACTGTCTCATACATCATTGTAGGCTAACTTTACCTCCAGTATAGCCTTCAAACGGTTTGTTGTTGACTCCCGAAAAAAAGAGTAAGTGATTAAGGAAAACCAAAGTGAGCGGGATATGAAAAACAAAATTTTTGTGATTCCTTTACAAGCTATTCATTTCATGTGTAAAGTGAGTATGTTGCAAATGAATAAATAAACAATAAAATAAAATTGGAAATGGCAGGTAATTAATATACTATGTATCAGCTACTGTCAGAGTATTTATCGCACAACAAAGCTAAAATTTTGTGAATCAAATGATTGCAATCTTATGCGGGTTTGTATAATTGTATGCAATATTTTAATTTAAAAAAACGAGGGGAGGAGTTTTATTGAATACAAATGTCTTCCCATGCATTCCAGTAGGGATGTAATAACTCCTAAATTTGCTTATTTATACGAAATAGCGAAAGGCGCTAAAAACACAGTTGAGAGTAAGGCAGCCGGGTGGGGGGGGGGGGAGAGAAAGCGAGAGAGGTGATTCCAGGAACTATCCTCGCCCGTGAGAGACGGAAGTTGGCGTCAAAATAATGACTAATGCTGGACGATCATGACTAAGGTGAAACCGGGTCAGCCATTCCATCACAAAGGAGTTAGCAAGACAACCCGCGTATCTTATCACAATTGTCCGAGAACGTTTTGCAAACAGAATTGAGAAAGAAGGCGAATACCAAGGTACAGACATTCACGAAGTCTTCAGATAAGGTTGGAAAACTATGAAAATATAATCTGGAGCAAATATTAACCGCCGGTAAGTCTGTCTACCTGTTGATAAAGGCAAGAGAAAAGCTACGCTTATCGATAAGAGTGCTTCGTTAAAGGGAAGGCTCCGGGAACGACAGGAGACAACTCTTGGGAAGTTGGGCAAGGCGAAGCGATGGATTAAAAAAGTCTGCTTAAGACAGCAAATAAAACAACGAACTTACTGAATTTTAAAAAGTGCCCGTATTACATGGAAGAAAATAAGATAAAAATGTTATACAGACGGCAACAATTAAATTTTGGATAAAAAGCCATTTATTTTATCGTTCATATTGTACACATACTATGGGGGGGGGGTTTTTTTTACAAAAAAAAAGTTCATTA
This sequence comes from Zhengitettix transpicula, assembly GCA_037074705.1. Classification (NCBI taxonomy): domain Eukaryota; kingdom Metazoa; phylum Arthropoda; class Insecta; order Orthoptera; family Tetrigidae; genus Zhengitettix; species Zhengitettix transpicula. Next base: position 75,720,583 of record CM073593.1, read on the forward strand.
CAGTAGTTATATTAAGATGACATTATTGGAATGTCGAAAATTTTAAAACAGAACTGAAATTATGACAGCTTTGATTAAAACCTAAACTATAATAATAATAACATAGTCTCCGTTAGCTTCTAGAGTACAATGCACGGTTTTCCTTTCAGAGGCTATATACGAGGTTCCAGAGGTTCATAAGCTGACCGATAAAAGTTTATACAACTAGTGACCGCCATAGCAAATAATTTATAACTTATATGCTTGTCACTTCACCATTCCTCTTCTGTAATGGGCATTTTTAGGATTTGTTTACAATTAAATATTTAGTTGTGTTTGGTTTGTCAAAGAATGAGTGAAAATCCAAGTCGTTCAGCTTGCGTTCAAGGTAACAGTTGTAATAAGCTGCAAGACATTTAAAAACGACCATTAGTAACACTTAGTCTCTCAAGAGCACAAAATGCATCCTTTATGGCCGTAATCACATTAACTAGGTTACACTATCTTCTTTGGTTTCACAATTGTTTGAAATATATCTAAAGATATTTTCTTCAATTGTTTGATTATCTTTTACTTTTCCGTTGCAGTTATCGTGACACAACCGCACTAGCTTTACCTAACGCTCTCCCCCCCACCCTCACCAACCCACATTTCTCGAATTTAATCAAACTAGCGCCAATCTTAATGTTATGGAAAACAGTTCTCCAGGTGGCTTTCACTGTCAATCGTATGAAAGCAATAAAGAATTACGCAAATTAGGTCCCATGTCTTCAATAATCAAACGGTAATAAGGTTTCTTTTGTATTCTGGAAAGGAATGATTCTTTGCTCTCATAGTCTGCAGAGTTTTTTTTCTCAATGACTACTTTACTAATCGGTTATTTCGTGACGCAGAAAGTAGAGCAAGTAGCAATGTATGAATCATTTTAAGGAACAATGAAAGCGAGATTTAAAAGTCATTGAAAGCAAAGTTTCCCACCGTATTGAAGAATAACGCGATCTAACCGTAGTTCGTTAGTTTTCTCGGAATCGCCCCATCCTAGAAAAACTTTACTTCCTCCGGATTCTTCACTGAAGTGACAGAGCAAAAGAATTATCGACTCTTAATCTCCATTGATGTATTGATGGATCATTTCCCGCGTGGTTCCACGTAACGATAGATGTTAATTGACATATTATATTACCAGACAAGATAAAAGCGCGAGTGCAGTGTACTAGTAAAACTAAAAAAAAATTGTAACCATGAAAAATTAGTCTGTAGTGTGATCGCCATAGTCGTCGGTAAGAAAGTAAAAAACTTTTTTGGATATATCGCAGTAGGTTAATGGCTCCACCTCTGCATGCTTTCTCAGTTTCTTAATAAAGTAAGATTATGATTGCGCCGATGAATTTATTTTATATTAGGATTGGTGTCCTCCTGATCCCCATCATGTTTTTTGGGCAATGTTTCCAAGAGAATTGCTGATCTGTCGAGAAACAGCTTAAGACAGTTCCCTTTTTTCACAACAGCCAAGAAAATAGTGTTATCATTGTGAGGATTGAATGAACTTGTGGATTGGAAGGTCTGGATGAGGTCATGGTAGTGGAGGACTGGTTTGGAATGAGCCAGTTAAGAGCTGGAAATGTGATCCATAACATTCCAAATAATTGTAATATCCAAAGTTACATAAAACCAATAACGGAAGTCCTTCTTCTAGCCTATTAAGCGCCATCACTCGACAACCTACGAATGTGACACTTCCCACTGTAGAGATGCAAGGTTACTGACGCTTAGTTTTCACGACACATCATAAATGAAGACGTGGCGTCAGCAGTCTCGTTACTGGTCCATAAAAGAAATGGTAACAAAACTTCACCTCAATCACTTCTTTATAATCCTATCCCGTCACAACTGGGACCGGCATTCTCTCACCCAATAAACCTGCCAAGGCAAAGGGGTTACGGCGGAGGTGAGTTGTTGCAACAGTTTGCATCGTCACAACAGAGACCTACCCTCCAGTTTCCATTCTCAGTTGCCTTTTTTTTACATTTAGCTGATTTAATTATCGGTTAAATGCAATGAAGCAGTTGACTCAAGGAAATTAATAAATCGTCGAATAGCCAGGGCAGATTCTCCTGTTTTCGCGTTTGCCTATAATTACTGACACCACGGTCGGTCGTTGGTGCTTTCATTAGCACCGACAATGACCAATTACTGTAATTGCATGACTGACGCGGAAGAAGTTGTATCTAGAGTGGCTTAGTCAAACGAATAGTTAGTAATGGAAGAAATAGTTGCGTCGACCAGGATGATTTGATATCAATTATGTGAAATAACAGATGGAGTTTAGTGTCGGTTTAATAATTTAAGAAAAAATGAATTGCTGAATAAAGAAAGTGCATTATAGCGGATTTTGTATAGGGAATAAAATAGCATTGAGAAGATGTGTCTGTAGCACCGAGATGAGCTCCAAATAAGGGAAAAACACGCTAAGTGGTCAGAACGTTCGCTGGACTTTACGATAGAATATCGGAATAGAAAACAAAACAAATAAACAAATGTGCAAAACATAAGCGGCGAAGCGTGCTTACCTTTTGGTGGGCGAGGCGCAGGGATTCTTCGAAGTGCTTCTGCACGGCCTGGTCCGTGGCCACCCTCTGTTTCTCGAGCTGCTCCAGCCTCTCCCGTTCGCGTTCCCTTTCCTGGTGCTTGGCCCGCTCCATCTGCTTGTCGCGCTGCTCCCTGCAACAGTCAGCGCCCGCGTTGGCCCGCTGCCATTGTCGCACTGACTCACCTCACCTCTCCCCCCGCCGCCCCTCAATCGTTATTCAACATGGCGGCGCGTGCGCGGCGTTGCCACAGCGCGCTATTAATACCCGGCCCCCGGCCCAGGCGCCGCCGTATCGACGAGCCACCTCGCACACCCTCCGCACCCGGCTGGGGGACTGGCTCGCGTCACGTGACACACGCCATCAGTCATCATCGTTGCATACACAAGTGCATCGCATACTTGCCACACGTGGTCCAACTGAGGACGCCCCCACACTTTAACCAAATAGGCGACCCTCAAACAAATCAACACGTACCGTAAAAAGGAAAACAGGCGCACGGGCCCTACTGCAGTTCCTCAGCCCGTGCAATGTACGGACTCACGGGTCCTCCCCTGACGCCACTAGTTTGTTACGTGACCGTAACCAAGCCTTAGTCATCGCCTGTTGCATGTAAACGTCAGACAGTTCCCCCACGTCACGTGCAGATAGCGGCGAAATGGCCCGCCATTACCGTTCACCGCTGTACAGAAATTCCGATTTTATAGTTATTAAATCCAAACATTTTCAGAGCCCACCGTGCTCATCGCAGATACACAAGGGTCACACAGGGACAAAAAAAAATATGTGAACTACACCCAAGCATATGCGATGTAATATCTATCACAACTTATTTCATACAAACGTATGTATGTAAACCCATGTGTGACCAACAAACAAATATATATGAAAACACCTTAGCGCATCTGCGTGGGCAAGCGAGCGCCTCGTGACCCGCAGCAATTACGTCGTCCGGAGTTTGCAGCGTGACGTTATCACTTTCGTCACGGGACCGCGTCCCATACGTTATATACACGATGAAAATTACACACACTTTGGTTACCGATATAAATACACGTTGTGGCAATCAAAAAAATCACTACTTCCGGCGCTGCAGTTATTTTACTACGAAATCGTAGCGCACGGTCCCATCTCAGCACGTCGTGACGTCAGGGGGAATCCATCACGCGTCGCACCTCACACCCACAGAAAGACAAAATACCTCTCTGCCGCCTTTATCTTAGAAAACACAAGTGCATCTGATGCATACTACAGGCAGCTGTAAGTCACGTGACCCGCACAGCTGCTCGCACGCGCTCTCTCACTCTCTCACACAAATACAGCACCGTTAGCCCCCGCCCCACAGAGTACTCGCACTCGTTAATAACAGTAAACCTAGTTTACAACTAGACGATATGCTGAGCACGGCAGCACTTGGATTACACTCAATCGCGTGCATGATCACTGAAGACCTACCAGCAGAATATAAACAACATGGTGCCTCGCTCGCTTCAAGACTGAGCATGCGGAGCAACTGACCACACTCATGACACCACAGAGAAAATAGGGCTCAAAGCATTCAGACCGCAGACATCACTCCCTGAACATCACACAAGGCTGCTGAAACGTTGCGATATGATCGACCTCAGACAGTCCCAAATGGATGCGAACGGGGGCGGAAATTTATGTGGTCAACCAAACTAGTTTGGAAACGACAGTATAATTGTACTATCTGCTGCTGCTGTCACCACTAGACTGTCAGAGACTAAAATAAAGTTGAGCGGAAACGATACAGCAAATATTGCCAAGGGAAATATGAATGTGCTGCTACTTAAGGATAGAGAGAGGTTCAAAGTGAACTTGGAACTGTGTCTGAATGTGGAAACGCGAGGGAAGACCATTGCAGTCCAAATTTATTCTTCAGCAGGCGCAGATCAAATGAATTAATGGCAAGTATTGCCTGGATGACGAAACCTAGTTCGATCATCACCAGGAACGTAATGGCGTGACAGAAGTCATCCTTATCAAACCACCACGGAGAGAGAAAGCCTAAGGAATTGAGTGTCACAACTGCCACGGTTTTACCGTTTTCTACGACGCTAAAACAGACAAGGGGAGCAACGTACCGAAGTGAACGAATAATGCCACCTCAACACGGCAAGTTGCACATCTACTTCAATCCCATTCATTCACAAGAGAAAGCAGAGGTCTCATTTTTAATGGGTCAGGCGTAATCCACTGCAGCAAAGGTTTGCCTTCATTTATCCCTCAGACAGTGCAGAAGTTGGTTTTGTTGGAGGTCGCAGGTTAAGAAAGTCCACCGTCCTGAAAACTGGATCATTCTGCAGTTGCCCCCCTTGTGAACCCAACAGTTCCATAGCATGACGGTGCTGTATTTGTGGTTTTCAGTAATAGTGAGTTACCAGATACCCTCTGCGGACAGTTGGGGGAAGAGATGAGGTTATTAAACTAGAAATTGGCCATTCTTTGGCCAACAAAATTAAAACTAATTACAATAATATACTTAGAGCTAATCATGAAAGATCTGATCTCAGGAAGACTATAATAAGTACCACGTCTTTTCATGATGGAGGACCACACATCAAAATCTGAAGGATCTTTCCACGCACTGCTCGTAGCAAGAATCCCGCCATGCGGGAGGGTGAAATCATCAAGATCAAGGTAGCCTCGTGGTGGAAATTGGTTTTAGACCATCTTCTGACAAAGATCTTACCTCTGTTGATAGGATGTCCGCTTGTCATGCTCCAGGCGAAAACGCAGATATACACAATTAAGATCTCCAAGGATAATGTAGGTCAGATTATAACTGGACAAAGAGCAGTCATTCAGGAAATCTTGTGGTTCATTCTCTCTTTCCACTGACGAACCCAGAGACCAAATAGTCAGACGCTTAGAAAGTGTTACATCAGCAGGCTCGTCGCAAACGTTGATCAACAACTTCGAAAACGAAACTGCAATTGGCAAATCAACGCTATTGGACATGTTAAAATAAACCAGACACGTCAAATAAATTGAAACGACCCACGAATAAATTAACAGGAAAAAGGGGAGGGCAAGTGAAATTGAAGACCGAATTAAGGGAGAAATAGACGCATATTGGTGAGTATAAAAGTGGAAGCTTTCAAATTGCCTGTTAAAGAAGCAAGCAGAAGGAATAACAAAAAAAGATAGGATGGAAAAAGAGGAAAATTAAGTGGTTTGAACGAAGAACGTGACGGTACATCATTTTGGCTTAGTCAGCGTGTCAGTGATCGACTTACGAAATAATAAAATATACGGACATTGTAGTCATAACATGTATTATGTGCCAAATATTACTTTATGATTAATTTTTATTTTATTATTATTCATGTACCTGTATATCTTTCTGAGTTCACGTATTAGAATTCCTCAATTGTTTATATTACTTTCCGATTTATATTATCAATTTTTTCATGTATGTATTTTAAATATACAAATTTGAGTATTATATTTTCTTTTAATGGCATTTGTAATGTTCCTTTTTCGCATTTACATATTGCATTTAATCAGCCATGAATAAAAATTACGCAGTTCCAAATTCAAATGTATTTTTATTATATCTTACATTTTCAATCTTCATATATAATAAATTTATGTTCCTCGGTAGAGGGCTAATGGAACCAATAAATGGGCGTGTTTAATAGGAATAAGCTGTTTTCATTAAACATGACTGTCGTGATTTATCGTCCCATTGCTGGTGACACCAATTCAAGATATAAGAAACATAGTGTACCATTCTCTTATGGGAGAGGCCTTCCAGTTAGCACGAATTTCCCCATGTTAGTATGCATGGAATAATAGAATCAGTGAGCCGGCAACACTCAACTAAAGGATCAACAACCGATCAGTAAATTCAAACGCAGAAAATAAGTTGCAGGGAGACTGTTCTAAATATAAGTTATGATTACAATATAGAAACAGGCAAATGTATGATCAGAAATAAAAAGAAAAACGAACCGAAGTCGAAGCAGTAGAAATGAACGAAGAAAAAAGTTCACCGATATTAATAGAGCAAATCGTGAGGTGAGTGCAATAGGAAGAAATAAAATAAGTCAGAATACGGAAACAATAAAAACTATTTATAGAACGTAAAATACTATATTTTTTTTACAAAACAGGGTTCAAAATTAACAATGTTACAGAAAGTGACAAGCAAAGAAGAAAAACATGGAAAAGATAGAAAATAAAGTCAGAAAAATCCGACTGGGGATTTGCGGTCAAACGATCATAAGTCACAGAATATTTTGTTACGGTTTCCAACGTATTTTTCTGTCAATAAAGAGTGAAGTTTTTCTTTGTGTATTTCCTGTATAATTATAAAAAGATGATGACAGAGTAAGTCATCGAAACGTCGCTCTAGTTTAATTCTACTCTGATTTTTATGTCGGTCGGTTTCAGAGAGCTGGTCCATGATATCGATTCAAATAGGCGTGCAAGATAACTTCCTGAATGAATCTACAACCTGGACGTAACCGGTCCGTGTCAGTGTACTACCTCAAAGCCAGAGTTCGTGCTCCAGGTACAGGAACAGAATAATGGCGAAAGAATTCTATTACGTGCTGAGAAATTGAAAGCATTCGACCAAAAGTGTAAAATCCTGTAAGTGAATCCAAGTGCGAGGAGATTGCGTATGGATGGCTCTACCAGACCTTCGTCCTAAATTCGCCCCTCCTTCCTTGGAGGGGAAGATGTCTCCCCTCTCCTCGTCGCCCTCCCTTCCCCAGCCCTCCCTCGGCCCATCCTCTTCGCCATTCTGCACGCTTGTCTTGTCTTCGTGATCCTAGTCCTTAATGTGGACTTACAACTCTTCCGTTTCGTTCTAGGGGTATCCAAGACCTTCCGCATTCCACACAAACAGTCTGCAGATTTGTGAAATGGACTACGGGACGATGCAGGGAGAGTTCAAAGGTGCAAGCTACATCACCGCGGTCTCCGCCACGTTAGCGCGAGTTTTATCAACTTTATTATGTAACCTGTGACACTCACTTGTGCTGTTTACTTTTCTTCAGTTTCAATTGTCGTACGTTTACCCATTCGAATATATTATCGTTTCACACACACACACACATGTTGGTAATGCCTTTGTAACAAGTAGCAGAAATCCATATTCCAGATTTGTCACGGAAAGAGTAACGACACTAAAAGCAGCACGTTGCGAACAGTAAAACCGTTCTACATTTTCTGAACTTAATTCAGGATGACCAACCTAGAGAACTGTTCCCAATGCCCGTGTTTCAATTTTCAATTAGAAGAATAGAGAATCAACACTGTTGCCCTTGACGCCGTGGAATCTGAAGAGCGTTCTTATCTCTATGGTAAAGAGCAGTTTTTTTTAATTGTGTGTGTGTGTGTTTGTTTTATCAGGCGCGGCGGAACTTGGAACAGAGAACGGCTTATCTGGCGCAATTAAATCAGTTACGACGAGAGATAAGGCCGCGCCACCTTCCACTGTTCACATTGAAACAGTTACGTCATCTCATTCAGAGATAATATTGTCCGGTCTTGGCATAGTGAGCCTGCCATCTGAACCCCCTCATAACCTCGTTCCTTTCCGCTTTTCCCTTTTCTTCAACGAACACTGAAATGCAGAAATAATACCACGTGTGTGACCCACTGTGGGATTTGAAGAAGAAATTAAAGTTACATCTGACAGGAGAAGAAAAGTGGTTCAAAGCAGTGACCAGCCGGCGTTTCGAAAACTTCAGTGGATCCATGCATCTCCTCGGATCACGTCTTGTACTCAAAACTCATTATGTTATTATACCTCCATTAAATCCACGGTAGTCTTAATTTCAAAACAAGAATAAAAAGGAATTAGATTACGCCGACTGGGAAGTCAGAAATAATAAACAGAGAAAAAGAAGAAACGACCAGACTATCATTAAAACCAACACATTAATCAAATTCAAACTGCATAAGAATCGGAATGCATCAGTTTAGGTATTTTTGTGTTTTAAACGATTTTGAAGTCTGGTTTGAAAACAATTAATACCAATCGTAAGATATTTCATTATGTAGGAGGAGAGAGTGAAAGAATCTTCAGATTAATTTATCGTTTCCATTACTGCTCTTATGAGGAAATCCAGCGTGTGAAAAAAAATACATATCATCAGCACACAAATAAAAAGTATCCAGACACACCAAGAAGAACATAAATATAAATAAAGAAGAGAATAAAAGGAGAAAAAAATCTTAAAGCAATAGGATACTTTCAGAAGACTTGATAAAATTGAGCTTTCTTCAGTCTTATTGCGAAGAACAGCTGAATCTCTAGAATATAGAGTTTAGTTTCAGGATACTTGTAATTCTACTGTTATTTCTTCTCCAATTCAGGCAATGCACACCCGACAGATTCGATTCGATGGATCAGGAGCAGAAAGCCGTCGACAACTTCAAGTCTCCCTGGCCTGGGCCATGTGCTACAGAATTTCGGGTTCACATGTCTGTGGTCTTAATTGATGAACCTAATCCCCTGAACACGAACAGATTTATACTGTTGAGTGTTTTTTCCCCCCTCATTGATATCAATTTTCCTCCACTATTTTTTTTTTCTTTTCATCCTATATTTTCTCAGACAACGGAACCCCCGACCAATAGTGACAAAATAATATTTGCCAATTAAATCCTATATTTGAAATAGATCTCCTTTTGTGTGCAAAAATCGTAGCTTTCCTTATCGTCTTGTAGAGGTTTTATAGCGCTGTTTTATATTCTGCGTGACTGATTCTTCGTTCTGTTTCAAGGACCAAATCCATAAAGCTGCAATCACTGGAGAGAAGCAATGCACGACTCTGAAAAAGGGAAACTGGCAGGCTAAATTTGTGGGTGTACCACAGTCTGTGTGTGAGAATAGCAAACTACAGATAGATGAAGAAGTAATACAAGAATAAGAAAGGTAGCTCCACCGTTTGTAACAATGAAAACTTTGTTCGTCTTCAGAGAAAAAAGGTTTATGAATCAGACGTGTGTAACGAAAAATACCAACTACATTCACAGATCGCGCGATCGAGGCTCTTATCACAACGTTTTAATAGATTTAAAAAGCATATCAAGAAGGGTGAGTGACAGCGCTGAGAGATGATACTGTCGGAGATGAAAAGTCCAGTCAAGTGAGGATACACGATGACAACCTGAATATTGTATCATTCACACCCTTGTGCTAAAGCCGAGGTCTGGCAGAGCCACACGGGATATCTCTCTAAGCAACGTAGAGAGAGAGAGAGAGAGAGAGAGAGGTGGAACCACGCGATGCAGCGACCACATGGTCGATCCAAGGTCAGGCTCCACAAAGGCTACAGAAAAGGAACTGACCCATGCGCCCTGTTGCAGACACGTACGTTAATAAAACAACTGTGAAGTCAGTGAAGGGAAAAGCGACGGCAGACACGAGAACTGAGAGAAGTGTTCCTAAACAGGCGAACGGAACTTCCCATTCAAGATACATGCACGAACAGACAATGAAGTGAAGTCAAGTGACATCTGAACCATAGGGGGATGTTGATAGGAGAAAAATGGACTAAACTTTCTCGTAGCCATTTATAGCAGCTTATAAACCTGTGTAACAGAGAAAGAAATTAGCAACAGTGTGTGATAATATGAGGAAAATGTCGCTGGACGATGCCAAACAGAAAGAACTGCCACATCTCGGACGTCCCGTTACGTTGTTACAAAAAGAGAGAGAGCCAACTATTTCGTTGAATCAACGACGAATGAGATGTCGAGAATATTCATTGCTTTATTACGACTGAGGAGGTCTCCAGGTATCGATGTAGACAGAGAGAGAGCATTTTCATGTGAACCACAGGATTACAGTAAATACTCCGAGATCATTTGAAAACGATGGCAGAGACAGAGTGGACTCACCTGAGAAGGAGCTCCTCGTGGTACCGTTGTTGCTGCTGGTGTTGCTGCTGCTGCTGGTAGAGCGCCGCCTGCTGGGGGTGGAAGGCCGGGGGCGGTGCGGACATGAGCAAATGGTGCTGGATGCTATTGACGTGGCGCACCTCGACGAGGGGCGGCAGCGCGGGGTCCCGCCACACGGGCGACCTGGCCGCCCTCATGTCCGCCCCCGCCGCTCCCGCGCCCGGCGCCGCCGCCCCTCCCCCGCCCCCACCGCCGCCCACGCTGCTGCTGCCGCCTCCGGACTCCATGGCGCGGCACTCATGCCGCTCTAGCTGCGTCCATGGCCTGAAACACGCAATCAAACGTTAGCAGAGGTCAAGGTCCTCAGGATCGATGCACACCTGCAACATCACACGAAATAAAGGATGGGGGGATCCAGTCACAGTCATTTAGATTACCCCGCCATTCTCCTCCTCAATTCGCGTTCCCGCGAAAGCTGATTACTCGAACAAAATTATTCACAGTAAGTAAACTCTTCTAAGTAGCACTCTTCTTCTCCCGCGAAAACAGATAATACTAATGTCACAACATATTCACACAAGCAACACGTCAGAGGATACCTTTCTCTCACGTTATCGAAATACAAAAGTTTATAAAGGAAACGAGGTCGTTAAAGATAACAGAAAATGCGCTGCGAATGTCGAGGCGAGCGATTGACGTCACGCAACGTCATGTCACGTGACGTCGGCTGCAAAATTAAATTTCGCCGTTACACGGGATGTTGGATTTATGTGTTGGGCCACGCCATAGGTTTCGATTCTACGTCGCGAAATCCTAATTTCATCACCAAAGACAGTAAACAACATAATTTCCATGTGTGGCTACGTGAATATCAAAAGACACTGGCATCGTCAGGAAAATCAAATCTATCCCACTTACAAAGATGGGCTCTGACGGATTTGTTTCTCGGTATATATTATTATAATGGGCCGTTGGACGTGTGAGCCATCATTCAAGGATGTGAAAAGAGTAATCGAATTTTGTATATTATTATTCGTATACTCAAAATCCTAATTCAAAATACAAAGAGGCACTCATCATTACACGCAGATATAACTAATATTAACGAGGACAATTTATTAATTAAATTACGATTATTTGTCATTAATTAACTTTAAGATATAATAATACTGAGTGAAAATTAAATAGATTAACGATAAGCTGTAATATAATAAGATTATTTTATTTCCAATACACTATGTATAATACTTAACAAGAAACGCATCACGCCCACTTTTGAAATATACCCTTACTTAATATATAAGTGCTAAGTTGCGATATTCTCCCCTAATCCTTGTTATCTGAGACAACGACGAAAAATTTTCTTTGTGCAATTTAAAGAGAGAAAAAAATAACTACATATATTTTGCATGCATTGTTTGGTTGTTATTTTAATGAAAATAGCATCAGAAACAATCCGAAACCTTACATTTAGTTATAAATCATCAATTTCAATTTGTGATGCAATAAGGGCAACGTTTCCGGGAATCTAGCGATAACACTTCTATCTTCAAATGTGTATTGCGTTATCTTGTAAACTTCGTTTTCCAACCCAACACTATATCCAAAATAAATCATAAAAACAGATAGATCCAGCTCGGCATTATTACATTTCCTGTAAGACTAAGACTCGGACGCCATGTTTTCAAAATAAGATAAAAACAACTTGGCGGCAGTAGAAAAAGCTCGCAGTTATGTTCAAAGATCGTCAAACAATAATGTGTTAAGGTGCTATTCAGTAGTCTTTCTGCAAATATACAGGACGAAATTTCACATAATCTTTCACGAAATAGTACCAAAAATGTAAGGCAATTTTAACATATTTTTTTTAGGGCAACAGGTTACTTGAGGGTGATCCACTTTGGGCAACTCAACTTTAATAGCATAGGAAGGGATTTGAAAGGGGGGATGCGGAAGGGTAGAGGAAGGTAACCAAGGGTTAACTAGGGCCCCCGGGCTATATTTTAAGGATCCTACCTGGCATTCTCCTAAAGAAATGCAGGGAAAACCCTAGAAAAACCTGCATCAGGTAGTTCGGGCATTGGGTACTTGTCCCACGCCCTTCCGATAGCGGGAGAGGAGTTTGCTGTGGGGACGCAGCATTCCCTTCTCCGTGCCGCGACCAGTTTATTCCAATGGGAATAGCGAACAACTCTTACCGTATGCCCAAGGTCTGCGACCCCGGAACATACACCTCTCAGAACAGGCCGAGGTGCCTCGGCTTGTGGGAACCTTAGTTCAAAAACGGAGAGGAAAAGGCATACCCAAAGGTAGCCCCTTCGTATCTCTCCTACAAGGTACTGCCTGCGAGAGAAAATCCCTCGCAGGCTTGCAATTTCAACATTAAAACACCGCTTATTAAACTATCAACTTTTGTGGAACATGATTGAGAGAGAAAAACAGCGAGACTAAAACACAAGTACAGATATAAGTCTGTCTGCAACAGGACAAAGGTAAAAAGAAAGACATGGGCCCGGAGAAGCCAAAGTGAATAACAGCAGATGCGACTGTGCAGCTGGTGACGTCACGGGCGGCCACTGTGAAAGTCAACTAATTGGATAATGAGATTGAAGGCGGAAGTTTTTACACATTGAAAAAAAAAATGTTGGAAATATAAGAACGCACACATATTTATGTATACAAATATTTGTTTTGAAATGTGGCGTTGGTTAAGAATAAAGTGGACAGATTTGGTAAAAAAAAAAATAAACTTACTAAGAATAAATGAGAAGAGATCAATGTTGACTTGGGTTTTTAAGACAAAGGAAAACTGGATGACATATCCTAAGGAGAATTTGATTACCTCATCGCAGGAAGGGCACAGGTCATGTAAGAAGAAAACAACTGCTGGACGACATTAACGAAGAAGCTAAGAAGAGGATAAGGCGGAGAAGGAAATTTACAGGTCCATTACAATTATTTGTCAATAGAAAGGCACGACACTTAATATGTATAATGCCATCAACAGTCGATGCTTATCGATGTATTTCGTTAACGATAACCATGGGTCGTATTCGTGAGTTCCGATCGCCTTTCTTCAAGTATTATTATAATGGTTAATACACGTTTATAAAGAACCCTGAAAATATGTACTAAAATCTTTGCATTTCACATTAATTATATTCCGTTCGCTTAGAAAAGTAAGTATGAAATTACAGTCCCAATGCTTCTAAACTTTTTAAAGATCGTTTATCAATTTTAGAATTTGTCGGATCTTTTGGCATCTACAACATATAGACTAGACATTTATAATGAATAAATTAATGTAAACAACTCACATACAAATGTATTGCAGTCAGCCCAAATATTGAGTTCGTCTGTTTCCCAGGAATAATTTACGATACGAATATAAGGATGGATGATTATGGCAGTTTGTCGAAAGCTTCAGCTTAAGTCAAAATTAATAAATAATTGTGGAAAAATTTATTACTAACATTTCTCTTGTTATAAACTGGCGTCCGATTAAAACCAGGATTTAAATATATTTTTAGAGTGTAAGGCAGTAGAGAACATGCTACTAATTGATAAGTGTCGCTGCATGTGTGGAGTGCGTGTGTACTCGTATGTGACGTGCCGTTGTATTACAAAAGTCACGTGCTGATGTAAACACAATAAGGGGGAGGGGGGGGAAACCGGAAATGGTGTGGGCGTCAAGCGAAGGTTGGCGTAGGACCGGCCACAAAAGAATCATTAAAAGTGACGGAGTAGTAAAGAGCGAGTCAATGACTTTCCCCGGAGCGTAATTGAGGCATTAAAAGAAAAGGTAAGTGAGCAACCCCGAACATTGTAGTTTGTTATGTCATCGCCTATGATGCGGCGGCAGAGCATGCAGACGAGGCTGGAGGAATGTTACCCACCCCTCCTCCTCCTCCTCCTCACGACAACTCGTTTCGTTTCCCGTGGAACGAGATCTTATTCGGTTCAGACTCCCTCAGCGCACAAAAAAAAGAGACAGTCCAGCGGCGATAAATAGGATCGATCCTGTGGCGAATGCTCGTAGCTTATCTGTGGAAACCGGTAGGTAACCTGTACAGTTAGCAGCAAAGAGACGCTCAACACGAAACAAAGGACAGCTTTCGCAACCATCCCCAGGGAGGGGAAATATGTGACCGTAACGCAGTCTCGAAACCTCCAGAGAACCCAAATTCTGCGATGACATTCTAATACCTCAAAGTAAATTTACGATATATTAAAGATTTTATTTTTCCGTCTGTTTATATTAAAAATAATGCAGTTTTTCGGCCAATATCAGACAATATTTTATTTAGAGAACGACGGCTTTCCCGGTGAATCTGTTCCAGATAAAATTCTCAGGTCTCAACCCGGGCCAATTGTTCGTTGAATAACGACGTTTCGACGGCAATCTCAGCCATCATCATCAGATTGCCGTCGAAACGTAGTTATTGAACGAACGATTGACCCGAGAATTTTATCTAGAATATTTTATTTATTTACTACAACGTTTCGGTATGTGTTTGTACCTTCATCAGGGCTTTCCTGCTGAAAATTTGAATCTTTACATTCGAAATTATAGGTTTTTAATACTTCTCGAATTTTTCTACACAATTTGTGCGCTTATTATATTTTTCCTGTATTTTCCTGGGCATGTACTTTAGTATTTGTGTTTATTATTTCTTCCTCGCCTTGTATTTTCCCATTTTATTGTATCTATTTAATTAAATTCATGTAGCCAAAGAGTTAACTTTTCTGCCGCGGAAAAACGTGTTTTTACCAATAAGTTGTGAAATTAGGTTTTAACATTTAGCATATTTAGGTGAGTGTTTTTTTAGTATCATTATGTTAATAGTATAATATTTTTTTAGACGTTCATTGGCTTCTTGATAATACAACTTTAGTTTGTACAATTTCTCAGCCGGAAAGACCTGATGAAGGTACAAACACGTACCGAAACGTTGTCGTAAATAAATAAAATATTGTCTGATATTGGTCGAAAAACTGCATTAATTTTCAAATTTACGATAATTAACTGTAACCCTATAATACTTGTTATAGTATATATAAAAATTCTGTTTTCTGACTATAAGTCGCTGAATGGTGTGGATTCGGTAAGTGAGGTTATGAGAACAACAGTGGCCTAACCAGCAATCTTGCCTAATTGAGATAAATAAGATTGTCCTGGTAATATTTTTAGGTTTGTCCACCTGTTAATTTTCCTTTCCAGTGTTCAATAATTCGTTATTGAATCCTAGTGCTGCGTTGATAATATCCATGCGGTTCACGATTTCTTTTTCACACAGGCAACCAGTTTAGCGTTGAACCACCACAACGCTGGAACTTGAATGCAACTGGCTGTACATAAGAGCAAAACAAATCAGCTTCCATCCAGATGTTGTCCACGCAAGAAAACACTAGAAAAATGATTATAATCAGTTAGTTACACTGGTCCCCCAAAAAATATAAGTTAGCACTAATTTGCATTGACTCACAAACGGAATCGACACGAGAAAAATTAGTCGGTATTATCGTTTACATTCACAAAAGTCACTCTCCTACTGTTGCCATTTTTTTTCGGTATTGTGTGTTAATTGTGTTGCTTTTTTTTACTTGCTTGTTTGTTTGTACTATCTTTACCGGACGATGACCCTGTATCTCCATCTCTTATCCACGGCAGACAAATAAGGAATACTCTAAAATCACTCTAAAAAAACTGCTATCGCAAGGTGTCCCACTGTCTCTGTTTATAGGAGATGAAATTATGTGATGGTGAAATAATAACAACCCTATTCTCTTTCTGGAGCAGGAAAGCAAAGTGAAGAATGCGGTGACAAGAGTCTCACTGGAGAAGACGGTTTCTTTCCTGTGTAATTATCGCACTTCTATGTGCTGATTAAATTTCTTGTCACTGTATTATATTATTGACGTATTACTTTCTTATTTCTGTAACGATATTCGATGATACTCCTATATTGTATCGTTTATTCTATTTATTACCTCAGTTTTTGTTCTTCCACAATTTCCTCTCAAATAGCTAATAGAATGAATATCCTGCGATTAAACCTTCACCAAATAGTCTTGCAGTTTGTCTTAGAACTGCCCCTAAAAAAATCAGCGCCTTTCACGACGGTCCTCATAAAATTGGCAATCAGGCAGTCGTCTCAATCACTGCATAAATTCCACCGTGCATCGGGATAAAATCCAGAATGTCGTCTCCCACTCATGGGTCCTCCGTGCACGCAGACACGGTTTTTATTCTATTCCTTCGCCTACCCAGTGAGTGACGTCATCAGGCTGTAGATGCATCGAGTGTGACGTCACGTTGTGTCCGCCGGGTGCGTGTTCCAAACAAGGGTCTGTATATCGCGACACGGTCCGACCTTTGCATATTGTTTTTGAAGATACAGACCGGTGGGCGAATGCGGCTCTTCAGCGAGTCAAGAGCGCCTCCAATTAAAATTTTACTTTTATTTTTTTTACGATCTGGAGAACAAAACAAATGTAATTAATGAATTAATTTACGCTTGATAGAAAAAAGCTTTTGAGTGTTGTCAACTGACCAGTGCAGTTGTGTTTCTCTAGGCTCTTCATAGCACCTGACGAAAGGCTCAAGGAAACGTTGTATGGTATTTATATTGCCCTTTTTTCGTTTGTATTGGCTATCTTTATTCAAATGTAATTAATGTAATTAATATAAAAAAGAAACGTTAGACCAATATAAGGAAAAATTGAAAGAATTACGAGGAAATTAAAACATAGATTTGAAAAGTTTGAACTATACATTTGCATATTTTGTGCACCTATTTATTTGTGACATCATTGAAGACGGATTTCCAATTTTTGAAATCAGACTTACCAAAGTAAAGTGGCTGCGTAAATTGAGTTATTAGCGACGAAAGAGGATATGGAATACTGAAAAAAAACCTTGTTCAAAGATTGAATTTTGAATCTCGTGCCTGAATCAAAATATCCAAACTAGCTGCTTGTCGTCTATTTCTGCTGCCAGCATTAATTAAATTTCACCAAAGTTTAAAAAATTCTCGGTAGATGTCATTATACTTCTCAGTAATGTATATTTGAATTTATTATTATAATTTTGAAATTATTTTCTTTTTCATAAGAAGGTCTTTTACGTGTGTTCCCGTACTCTTATGTGTGACTTGTGAAAATATGCAATTGCATTAAATAAGCAAATTTGAATAAGTGTATGTAGGCGTCGCTCTTTATTAAAGATATAAAACCGGATTGCTATTTTCTCTTGCCTTATGTGAGCCCACCCCTGATACAGATAGTTGCAATGAGGCGGAGGAAGCAACGGAGAACCGCGACGATAAGATATATTTCTATCTCAAAGTCTAGAATCCGAGAAGCGGTGGAAGGAAGAAGCGGTCAGTCGTGAGATAACAACTGTCTGGACAAGATTGTGTCAGCTTCATTTACCGTAGATTCCTAGCAAGACACCAAGAATGTGGAAAGAATACGTTTCTACTTTAGTATACTGTTGTTAAACCTACTTTGGAATGTTGTGAAACTTGGGTCAATAAGGAAATAGGGAAAGAAGCGTCTAGTCTTTGTGCTACAGGAGGTATTTCAGACATCACCTACCTGGACACAAATACACATCTCAGGGATGTATCCATCAAATAGGCTGACAGACGTTGTCGCAGATAAGGCAGGGAACTGCAAGCTCAAGGTTCACTACAGGTCTTGAATACTAACTTTCTAATCCACAATATTATCTCAAGATTGTAGAATACCTGCACATATACACAGTATCATACTAATATGAACAATACTTCAAAAATAAGCAGGAAGAATTTTGATTGATTAAAGCTGAATCACGAACGTTCCACTTGGCGGGGGAGTTTTATGTGCGAAACAGTGGATAACTCCATCCATGACAGAGTCTCTGTTGGAGAGAGAGAGATAGTGAAATCAAGTGTGTCTGGTTCCACTTTCAATCAACCGTGTTACGGTACAGTCAGGCGCAAGAGCAGATTCAACAAAGCAGAACTGTTGGGATATATGATATTTTAGGGGTGGACGAGAAAGACGAGATGACACAGAAACTGACGTCAACTGCTTGGAGGACCTACGCTCGTCAAAGGCGACTGAATCAGACCCAAACTGCAGACTTGTGTGGCCATTGCTTGTTACATCCAGGGATACATCATTCCAAGCTTCGCGGACCAACAAGTACGTCCTCAAACGCACCGGAATGCGTAATCGATAACTCATGACCCCCGGGAAGCCACCACTAGTATTATTAATAACAGGATGACAAGTTCCCGGGTAGAAAGATACAAGACGGAGAAGTCCTGAAACATCATTTCTGAAAGAAAAGACTGGGAAACAACAAATCACATTATCCCAAAGCTCTCATACTGAAATGAGATTTCACTCCTCCCTCACATCATGAAAGACAAATATGAGACAACCGCCTCGAACAGTAACGGTTCTCAAGGACCCACAGAATGTAATGATTAGCTATTAGCAGTCTTCTTATTTACTTCAAATAAATTGTATTGATTTAATTAAATATTTAAAAAAAATAGTTGTAAAAAAAGGGGTTGCTATAAACTATACACGGAAAGTTGGACGCTTTGAAGTAAAGATCTAGGACAACTAGTAACATCAGAAATGAAACAATAAGAGATGAAGTATGCATACAATCATTAACAGAAAAGGCGACCCAACTTAAAGAGAAATGGAAAGAACATGTACATCGTATGCCACCACAAAGGATTTCCAAAATTGAATATAACCCAATGGGAAGAAGGAATGTGGGAAGACTGTGGAAGAGATGGTGAGACTGAACAGACCTAATCCTGGGTTGATAGATCTAGGACAACTAGTAACATCAGAAATGAAACAATAAGAGATGAAGTATGCATACAATCAATAACAGAAAAGGCGACCCAACTTAAAGAGAAATGGAAAGAACATGTACATCGTATGCCACCACAAAGGATTTCCAAAATTGAATATAACCCAATTGGAAGAAGGAATGTGGGAAGACCGTGGAAGAGATGGTGAGACTGGAACAGGCCTAATCCTGGGTTGATAGAAGAAGGGAAAAAAAAGTTGTATTGTTTAAAATCTATTAGTGATTTATTAGCTTATTATACTCAATTATTTCTAACTGGTAACGAAAACGAAAAAACAACGTGAAACATCTTAAGAATCAAAGGTAAATTTTTCCCTTTCCTAATCCTCAGATATTACCACTGTCATGAAAACTAGGTGGGAGGCCTACAAGTAATTCCACACAGAAAAGGAAAATTAATCTTTCAAGTTAGGAGACCAAAGAAAAAACAGCTAAAAAATACATTGCTAAATATATTAGTTAAGGTAGTTATATAAATAAAGCATAAAACCTGTTGGGAAAGTGTACCGTCGCCTGGCACTAAATAAATGCGTCAACTTGAGTACATTTATAAGGGACAAGGTGCTAGTGAGGCAGTGGCACGATTGCCAAACATCACTGAATAATACAGAGAAGGGAAGAGATGGCACAGATCTTCTCCAAGTCCACAATATTATTTAACAATGTGGAAGATTGAACGCGTTGTTATGTTAGCTATAAACTATACTCGGGGAAAAAAGCAATGAAAGAAATTAAATAATGAAATTTGTTACGTTGCAGAGACTGAATCCGAGTCTCTTCCTCATAGGATTATGTCAGAGTGGTTCTGTTAACAGGATTCGTTAACGTCGCCGCAAAATTACAGCCGCCAATACTTCCTCAACTAATCGCAGTATTTTAATAAAATATATCCATGGTAACCTACAAAATTGATTTCCTCAAGAACGTGGTAAAGTGCAACATCTGGCATGGCCATTATGAAAAGGGGAAGAAGCAGTACATGGAAATCTATGAGATGTGATGTACTCCGTGAATTAAAAGGGCACAAAGCGGAGAAGAAAAATTGTACAGTAGAACGCACGATTAACATAGGTAATCAAATTGCTTTAAATACCATTAAAACGATCAATTTTTTCTAGTTCCGTGCCAGAGTGAATTTTTTTCCACTTCCATGCATTAAAATGTCGCACGGAATTTTTCGTCCTGTTTATTATAATACAATTAAATGATTGTTCCTAAACATTATTGTCGAACGTTTGTTGAAACATTAATAACCTACAATATAGTTCTTACAACAAAATTTTCGTAATTATATAAATCACAAGAATATCAAATTATTCCTCATTATAAGGCCAACCGTTGCTACCAAATTTGAAGTCCTCCATAGTTGAGGGAAAAGACGATTCGAATGAGTGGAAAGATGAGACAGACCCTTCCACCAGGTAATCCAACAGCTCAAAGGTGAATGCCTGTGTGTTTTCCGCCAGGTTTCACCAAAATCACTGGACAAAAGTAGGGAAGCATTTATAATTCAAACTTTGTCTAACTGTTGTTTTCATAACTGAACCTCGCACCCCGGAAGATGAACATTGTTTTCTAATTTTACAAACAACGTTGAATTTAATTCTTCCAAGCATTGTTTCCATAATTTTCTCTATAATATACAATGGAATTCTCTGCGAAATCTCCACAAATTGTTTACAATTACGATCTTTAATCATCCGAATCGAGAGGGGAGACAGACTAGGTAATGAGAATCGTAAGATGTGAAAATGATTACAATAAAAACATAAAATGGATAAAGGATGGCGAATAAAGCAACTAAAAACCCATATTTATACCTGTAAACAAGCGTCAAAGTAAGAAGGAAACGTACGTGGAAGGCCGTCCTGATTGGCTCAGTTTCAATTGTGCTGAGGTCCTTTAAGGAATTTAACCAAACTACCGTGCCCTTCTATTGTTAAAAATGCATCTCCTGTTTCTTGTAGATGATTTAAGGCAAATATTCCAACAGAGGATGTTCCAGTGAAATATTTACCAAACAAACAAGCTTAAGAAGGTCCAATCTCTTATCAACTGAAGACGAAGACCGTTATTCAACAGGTTCAAGTCCGGATCTAGAGCAAAGTAAGAGTGATCAATACAGCAGCTGCGCCCCTTCAAGCAGTCAACAGGATACAAAGGACAAACATGCTTAAATAGATTTGCAATCAGCCGGGTTGCAGAACACCGAAGTGTTAAAGGAATGTGACGTAACCTTGCAGACTCGCTTGTAAGATTACAAGAAAGGGGGTCAGTGAAGTTACCTCTTCTTCGGCAGACAGTATCTAGTACATTATCTTGCCGAAAAATGGTGTCCTCGAGCTGAATAATCCACGAACGATTAGCTGTAATTGTCACAAAAGATTCGGAGAAGAAAATCAATGAAGCAGAGGACAACATTTCTGAAACACCCGCTTCCCGTTTTAGTTGCAGCTGCTTGCTTTACAGCTGGACACTCGTTAAATAATTACAACTTCCGGAAAAGAAAAATAACACAGGCAGGACTGAAATTGACACAGGAGACTTGCACTTCGTGGACTCCTGCACGTTGGCGGCAATTCCGTGACAAAAGCGCACTTGCAATCACTGAGCCGCGTTACGATGCGGGACGATAAATACCCTACCAAAAAAACTCCATTGTTCCGAAGGGTTTAAGAAAGCGAACCGCCGCCGCCGCAGCAGCTGGTGGCCCCGTATTCAGGAGGAAAATTTCGTGAGAAAGCGCCGAGATCCAGAGCGCCTTGGTCGACTTCCAGCCAAGCGATTAAGGTACAGTTAGGCGCAAGATTCCGGCGACATGCTTAGTGACTACGACCATCAGCAAACCGGCAGGGTTACGTAAGCAGAGTTTAGAAAGAAATGTAATGCAATATTCCCGAGAAGAATCTGAGAGAGTCGTGCACTTTTACTCCGTCACGTTACCGTGTCAATCGAGTGTTGCACTAATTCAGAGAATATTTTCTGGAGTGGTTTGGAATGGAACGAGGGGAATCCTATGGAGTTTGTGCACCTGCTAACTTCTCCGGAACAGCATCTTTGAATTGTTACTCTTCGCGGGAGGCCTCGCTCAAGGAGAGGGCCGGTTCGACACGTTCCCAACCCTCGGGACACAGTTGGGGAGTCGTAAAGAGCCGGAAATTCCGTGGCGGAGCGCGGTGATGCTGAAACCCGATGCGACAGCTGTCCTTGACTACAGAGCGCAAGCACGTGGCCGGGTGATGGCCGCCGCGGCGCGCGCGTGGGAGGCGCCATATTACATGCAAATGGCCGCCCAGATAACGTTTTAATTGCAGACGACCGGACGGACCACGGGAGGACAAAGGGTCTGGAACCCCCGCGAGGTTAACAACCGTGGGATAAAAGCGAGCGGCGACCTTGAGCGTCCCTAAATACACCGGCGGCCGGCCGGAAGTTGCGCAACGAGATCAGGTGACGCAGCTGCCGCTGCGACGACGGTTGCCGGAAATCGCGGTCGCGAGAAAGCCGGCGAGAGGAGAAATCACAGGCCGCAGCGACCAGTGTAGGATCCTTACCGGGCGGTGACGTTGGCGGACGAAGACACTAGCTGCCTGGCTGGCTGTCTTGTCTTCAAAGTAAGTAACTACACACGCACGTACACGCACTCCCGCACTGTAGAGCGAAGCGAGGCAGAGGTCCGACCCGCGAGCAGGCACACAAAGGACTGAAGAGTCGCGGCGAGCGAGCGCGCTCTAGCCTCGCCTCGGCGCAACAAGTGGAGCTCGGGAGGACGGGCCGCGGTCGACCTAGCCCGGCCAGGACAGGACAGGCCGATAGGGAACCTACACACCTTTCCGGGAAAGCCAGCCAGATAAGCGTATCGCATGCAAATAGGGCGCGCAGCACCGCCTTACAACACATCTGCTCAGTGCGATATACGTCTTCTCGTAGACAATGGAGGGTGAGACATTTCAGTTTCACCTCTCGTAGTCTTCCGTAGACAGACATTGGAAATCGTGGTTGTTTATGTTTTTAAATACGACGTTAGCATCGCGATCACAGATTTATTAGTTAGAATACAGCTGAATTGCCAGAGTGGAAGAATTTTAAGGATAAGAAAAAAAAACGTCATAGACCATTCAAAGAAAATACCTGAGTTCGATTTATAAAATCAAGCAATGGGATATCCGGCCAAGCATTACCTTATATTATATTCAGTAAACTGATAATACATAAGGTTCCTTGCAATCTACAGATAATCTATGATCGACCGAGGAGTTCCCATTCGCCAACGATGGCTTTCTTGAATTATTAATCTATTTGAAGCGGTGATTGTCGATTACAAACTTCACAAGGTTATGTCGAATATAATTTAGTTAGTATTCACAGCGTTGATGTAAGTAGTTTCCAATGAAACTTCCGCTTTCTTTCAGTATCTTCAGATATTTCAGTTTTCAGATTAAATTCTCTTACAAATAAACCTTGCTATAACAAACACAAATGATGCAAAATGGCGCCCAAATCTTGGAAACAGCGCAGCATCGCGGAAGCAAAGCAGTCAACTGAAACGTGAGATATCGCCGATTAATTTGCGTGCGCGCCAGAAACCTTAAATCACAACAACAGGCTCCCTGGATTTCATTGCCATGACGTCACAGCTTCCCACATAATCGTCCTCGCCGTCATTTACAAGCTAATCAGAGATGTTGCTGCTGGTAGGAATCGCGTGGGTGACGTCACAGTCGCGCTCCTAAACGGGCAGTACCTGCACGGCAATTAATTATCATAACTGACTAATAATCCCACCGTCACAACATCAAACAGGTTCCTTCCGACTAAATCTTGTGACTTTCACCGGCAACTTCCTCGGTAAAGCTGAGAGGGCTTCCAGAACCTAGGATTATTTCTGTACGAGTGTTGCGAGTCTTGCGCCACAGCAATTCTCATTCTACAGCTTTTCCCAGAGCTGGACTCTTCTTATTTCAATTTCGTAAATACCTCATCGATTCAATGTAACGCTTATGCGATCTCTGACTACAAATCGGTAGAACGATTGGGATATTATTCCCATAAATAATAAAAAATAGAAATGGGAGACTTTATTGTCATTCGGCAAAGATAAACCAACAAGCACACACAATAGCCACAGATTACTTTACAAAACCACAACAGACAAGCCCAACATACATACTTATTTTTTGCGCGTACAAATTCCATTGTCATTGTCGTTACGGAAGCCTTTTGACTGACAGTTAGATGTATTTCGTTAGATAGCTTTGGACTAATGTGCCAC
This sequence comes from Zhengitettix transpicula, assembly GCA_037074705.1. Classification (NCBI taxonomy): domain Eukaryota; kingdom Metazoa; phylum Arthropoda; class Insecta; order Orthoptera; family Tetrigidae; genus Zhengitettix; species Zhengitettix transpicula. The sequence goes on from CM073593.1 coordinate 75,745,187, forward strand.
CAATACTTTTATTCTTAATCCTTCCCTGTCCCTGAAGACCAACATTTCTTTTCCGCTCGAAACGACATTGGGCCTTTCTCAAAGTTGTTCTGTTATATCGAGAAAAGAATTACCTCGCGTATCATCTTTACCAAATGTCTGACACGAGCTTGAGTGATAGCCCTGGTGCTATGCATTGCGTGCGCAGCTCATCCGAGCAGGGGGTGGGGGGAGGGAGGATTGTCTTTGTCGCCGGCCTTGGCAGCACCTGCACAGTTATGCGCAGCCGTCGCCATGGCAACGCCAGCTTGTTCGACCTGTTATTCCGGCTTTGATGTCGGCGCCCTGCCCTGCCCGGTCACTGCACAACAAAGACACTCGCTCCGCTTCCTTCCTAATTGTTTGTTTTCGCCTGTGCGATGCTAATCCCCCGCCTAATTGGACCTGCAGAGGGTCCGCTCACGTCACCGACGATAATGTCGCCTCTTCCTCCGGATCCGATCCATATCCTGACAGGGGAAAAATAAATATAAACGCACGTGCAATCCGCACAAAGGACTCCCTCCACAATCACACTGAGAGGAAACAAGTGAAGCACTGTTTCGACACACCTCCACATAGCTTCAAATACTTCCTGGAAGAACATCATTCATCCTCAGACTAATACAGTCATCGGTGTCGTGGTCAGGACCAATATCGTGAAGGACAACTGTAGACTATATGAAAAAAACTTTTGGGATTTCGAGAGCAATTAAGTACCGGTAATATTTTATTACACTATTACGGTCGCTGTACCGTGCAAGACACGTCACCTCTCTGGAATCAGCCGTAGTAAGTTCTCTGAATGAAGTCGCAGGCCGGTTCTGATCCCCCCCGCATCTATCGGGAATCATATTGAGCAATATTACCACTGGAAAATTATAACTGCGATCTACAGTAAAATTTCATCGGGAACGGTTTTTTTAATTCGATAATTATGAATTATCCCACTTATAGAAATTAGCATCTCTGGACCAAAAGAAGACGGAAACGCCAAATTAATCTCGTTTCCCAGAAAATCTGACAGCTTGTCGAAGGGTAAAAAATTGGACGATATTTTCCTGGGACTTTCCAAACATGTGATTCACAACAGATGTTCCAAGAGGTTAACTGACACCCGATTATATTGACGTCAAACGTAGAAAGCTGAAGAATTTGAGAACAATGTTGGGAGGTAGAATAATGTACCGGAGAGGAGCATCTAACAGGACCACATCAAGAATATGAGAACCGGATTTCATTGTAGTTTCAATTATTGATTTCAGTATAACTGGAAAGTCACAGTCACTACTGTTCTAATCACTTCGTCTTCTCACTATTATCACTTTTTTTGCGTCGATTCTACTGTAATGTAGGCGTGTATCAATTAGCACACTCGACGATAGAACACGTACGTGGATTTAAGTCATACCACATTTAATATGCTTTATGAAATTAATATACTCATACTGATCTTTAATTGCTTTAGCATTACTTTTGATATCTCTATTAATATATATAATGATTACTTGCGACGCTTACACGGAGCTCTGACTTTATTTCCTCACGCCGCAGCCAAGACTCGTGAACAATGCCGTCTGGCCGGACCAACAATGGAACAAACACTGCATTTACAATCTTACTTGTACTAATAACTATTAGGCCCCTATTTACCATGTTCCAATGTATATAACAATACAGCTTAGCGATCGCCGTATTTGGAATGTACCCGAGTTACATAAAATATATATGATGGTGTGACAGGTCGATGATTAAACCAATATATTCATAACTTCTCTTATAATTAACAGTAATAATTCGGATTAAATATCAAGACAAAGAACCCTGGCCGTGTAGAGTAAATGATTCTCTTTATTTTGGTTTAAATAAATTATTACATTTTAAAATTCCTAGTTTGTATTTTCTGTAAATAAATTTACACTGTAATAAGTAATTTTTTTATGCAATAAAAATGAAATGTTCAAAAACGAATTGTCACTCATTCCGACAACTTTTTCTTTATTTAGCGATTGTATCTCTCTTTATAGTGACGTTGCATCGCCGCGACGCGACGCCCTCACCCTCCACCGTCGTTTCTCTCTGCCACCTCCATTCTTTATTCCTTCGAGTGTCGCGTTCCGTTTCTGATGTGCGACTTTTGAGGGTGGATGACTGTAGCTTGTACAAGGAGGCTGCGTAACGTTTGAGATAATTTATACGTGTGTCCTGCTCTGTATTCAGCTGGCACCGAGTTTACAGTCAATTGCAGCTCATAAATAAAACATGGTCGTACACACACACACACACACATGTAAGCTGCTGCATCCAAACAAAGCAGCCTGGATTAATCCGCGGTCGTCCAGGAGACTCACAGAGATTCCTACAGGTAGATAGGCAAGAAATACTGCGGCGCGTCCGCATCATTACAAATTGGAATACACGAGCACGAAACTTTACTCGAAACCTCTTTACGTCACACTTCTTCTTCGGCTTTTCCCCCTTTTATAGGTTCGTCGTCTTCAATTTCTATTTTCGTCTGTCGTTCCAATCTCCCTCTTTCAAATTCATTATGGTTTTCCCACTTTAATATGGGTCTGCCCCGTTTATTTTTCTCACGAGGTGACCATTGGTATATTTTTTTTTGGCCATCTTCCATTCTGTATACGTGACCCTGCCATTTAAGGGTTTGATTTTCAATCCTTTAAACGACAGACGTGTTAACGTTCATTTCTTTCCAAAGCAGCTCATTCCTAATTTTATCCTGTCTTCTTTTTTGAAGACTTCTCCTCAGATAATCGAATTCTACTCTTCTAATTTTGTTCATTGTAATTCTGTCAGGGGCCAAGTTTCACTTCCATAACATACAATTGTCTGTATTATGCTCTTATAAATTTTGATTTTTGTTTCCTTTGCTAAATTTTTAATCCAAATTATTCCGCGTAATATCTTGGTAGCATTCTTTGCCATTGAAATTTTAGGTTGTGTATCTCCTTCACATGTTGCTATATTTCTAATTATTGACCCCCAGTATTTAAAAAATTAACTTTTTTTTTATTTTTCCTGTTTCGAGTGTTATGTCTTCTACGTCTTTTCCTAAACACATGTATTCTGTCTTTTGTAAATTTATGTTCAGTCCCCATTTTGTCTATTGTTCCATGAGCTTATTTATCATGTCCTCTTCATCTCCTTATCGTCGGAGAACAACAATGAATGCAGTATCTTATCTCCTATAAGAATGTCCATTCCAGAACATTTTTTATATCAAAAATTAAGTGCCTGATTTAAATAAATATTAAAAAGTATCGGTGATAGGCTGCTTAAGGCCTTTATTCACTCTGAATTCTTCTGTTAGTTTATTCTGCCTTTAGTATTATTATAGATTCTCCTAACAATATTAATCCATTTATCATGGATATTCAAATTTCTGATTGCAGACCATAATAAATGTCGAGGGAAACTATCATAAGCCTTTTCTAAATCGATAAAAGCCATATTTAGTTCTTGATGTTTAATTAGCATCCTCTCTTGTAATTGTCTAATACAGAATATATGATCTTCCACTCCGGAAACTACATTGTTCCTCTCTTGTTTGGCATATTGACTCATTAAATTTAGAATTTTACTGAAAATTCTCGCTGTCTAAGCTAAAACACTTATACCTCTATAGTTAGAACACATTTTTAGGCACCGCGGCCTGTCTTGAAAGGTGTATGTTCCAGGGCTAAAGACCTTGGGCATACGGTAAGAGTTGTTCTCTCTTCCCATTGGAACAGTCGGCCAGCTGCCTCCTAAACTGGTCGAGGCACGGAGAGGGAAATGCTGCGTCCCCACAGCAAACCCCTCGCCCGCTATCGGAAGAGCGTGGGACAAGTACCCAATGCCCGACATACCTGGTGCAGTTTCTTCTAGGGTTTGCCCTGCATTACTTTCAGGCGAATGCAGGGTAGGATCCTTAAACTATAGCCCCGGGGCCCTAGTTAACCCTTGGTATTCCTCTACCCTTACGCATCCCCCCTTTCAAATACCTTCCTGTCCTGTTAAAGGGGAGTTGCCGCCATGTGGATTACCCTCATGTAGCCTGTTACCCCCACAAAAAAAATCTTTTATCACGTTTTAAGCTAAATAAAAACCTTCCTATTTATCTTCACATTTTAACGGACGCATCCCTATATCAGAAGAATTAACACTTTATGTATTTATATCACTATGTATCAGAAAATGGCCAAATCAGTAACATCATTGTTATATAAACAATTATATACAATTAGGTGTGCCAGAAAACAGTACAAACTATTACATATATGAGAATACCAAACACAAACGTCATCTCTGCAGTTGATCTACCTCATTTATATACCCGTGACCAAAAGTATTAAGAGTGGCCTTCACAACAAAATTTGACGTATTTTGCGCTTTAATCACTACAAGTGCATTTTAATGGATCAGAAAAATTAACGATAAGAAAGAAGCAGAATATATACCAGGATAGTTTTGATATGTAATGTTGGACAAGAAACGTAAATGAGAAGTTTTTAAGACAAAAGGTTAACTAGATCGCACACATCCTCAGGAGAAATTGAAGGACACAGGTCGTGGAAGAAGACACAGGCCGTGGAGGAAGAAGACTTAAAGGAACAAGGGCAAGGCAAGGAGGAGGACAAGGAAATTTACCGACCAAGTCCAAGGACCTGCTGGAAGGGGCAATAAATAATCAAAAAAATATCCCGGAACCGTTATAGGGTTACGAGCCCTCTTCGGCAACTGAAAGGACAACACTTCATTATATATAATTAAAGAATAGTCACCAGTTAGGTCTCAGAACAGTTACAATATTCTTCAGGAGATAAATGGAATCCTCCTCAACTATAAAAGAGTTTACAACCAACTTCAGCTCATAATTAAGAAATTGATACGGTATTTTGTGTTTGATTGGGACAATAAATGTTGATTTTAAGTTCGATGGTTTCAAAAAAAGCAAGTATTGAAAAAAAATGCATTAAATATCTGTTGCTAAATGACAAAGTAGACTCACGAAATGTAATGGCGTCAACTGACTATTATGAAGATTATTATCGAAAAAAACAGAGTTATGTTTTCTCTGGCTTAACACATGTAGACGATGGTTGGAAAGACAAAAATATAATTGATAGAAGACGTAAGTAGCAATTTTTAAGAAAAAAATATAGAGAATCTAACAGAATGATATGAAATTGTTAACACAAAATAATAAATATACCCAATAATTAATTATAAAATTTAATACTTAAATAAAATATACACTATATAAATAAGAAAATTTAATACAAACCGCAAAAAAGGAAAAATAAACATTATACTGTGTAAACAGAGCCGCAATTGCCCGGAAGCAAAGCGCTTGGTTGTGATGTGACGTCACATTCGTATCGCGGAAAAAAATAAAAGAAAGGTGACAGGCAGATAGCGAGCGAAAGTTGCAATATTCTGTTTGTATCAAAGATAAACAACGCACACAGGGACAAAGCGTAAAACTGGATACCGATGCGGTTCCGAAACCTGTTGTACCTAGTCGAGTGAATTAAACCGCGATGCGATTGTAACAGAGATGGTGACGTCACGCACTGGGGCCTTGTGGTGGACAGAGGTGGATAGGGTGAAGAAATGGCGAATGTAGATGAGCGGCGTCCTTGAGCTGGTTCAGTGTTCCGTTAGCCTTGGATTAACAACCAACTCCCACAGTGTGAAAGAGAACTCGTTATCTGGTTGGCTTCAAGTACGACACTACGGACCGGTTCTTCACGCCTGCTTCTCCTGGCACCAAGAGGAACTACAGACAGCATCGACGACGACTCTTCCGTTAACTTGTACGACTTTCTTGCTCCAAATCATTCTTCCAGTGATGCGTCATATCAGTGCGAAACTTGGACGATCTCGCAACAGGAAGATTTACCGTGACGGAAACGGAGAGACAAGTTCAAATCGGGAGGTCGACAGATGAGATGAAGTGTGAAGCCAGACAGGTGTGGCAAATGTAACATCAAGTCAAACTCAAGTGGATCCATTGCTTCCCTATGAAGCAGACAATCCGTTGTTCTTGTTCAGAACTTTGTTTGATAATTATGTCCGAGACATTTGGTAAAATGACAGTCCACTGCCTAATCAGAGGAAATTGTGGAAGAAGGAACGGTGCAGGTCTTGAAGTTGTGGTAGGAAACGCAGCCGTATGTGTGTCTGCGTGCGCGCGTATTTCCCTTGACATATTTATTGGAGGCGGACGCGCGAGGTGACCTGGTGACGTCACCGCGTCCGCCATATTGCAGCCAGCCAGGTCACTCCTTAAGATTATCTCCTCGTCCGTCCCACACTCTGTCACCGTCACGTCGCTACGATTACGCACGGCAAGGAAGCGGACGCTGCTTCAGATTCTGCGGAACAAGATCCAGCAGGGGCATGTCGACGATAGTCTTTTACCTTGATAACAATACGGAGAATCTGCAACGATGTGAACTGTATGCGAACTATTATAGACTATGTCAGAGTGAAGTGAAACGTAATGAGGGGAATGAATCACAGGTAACCAGCATCAACAACTGTGAAACATTGACGGAGAGAAACAGAAGGGTAGGGACAAGATGAGAAGTTGGAAACATGGGAGGTTCAACACTCGTAGAAAACGACATGCCAGAATTTGCAAATAAGTTTTCTTACTGTTGCAAAAGCTAGGTATTCCTTTCTACATTTATATTTTTCTCTTCAGCGTTTATTGCGGTGATCATCCAATGACACTGTTCTGACTGGCGTGAATCTGCGCTGGACAGTTTTCTGACCCTGAAGAAGAGTTGGGAGACCGGAGCTCTGATTCTTCCCCAGAAGACGAAATGAACTGTTCAGTGTTCAAAATGAATTTCCATTTTCTTCCTTATTTCCCTCGTTGATATTTTTTCTTCAATTATAAACAATGGAATACCCCGCGATATCATCTTTATCAATGATACTAGCAAGAGATAACAAGACCATCAGAAACTACAATATGTTGACACAGCAATATTTGCTGAGAAGCAAACGGATGAGCCTGGTACAGCAGGGAGCAGGAACAGACTCGAGCGAGGATGATGATGGAAGGGACGCCACGCTCCAGCGGGTTTAGGTTTTTGTAGGATGGGGAAGGGAAGGAGGCGGCCCGACTTCCAAGGCCGATCTCGGTGCACACACACAAACCTGTTTCCTTTCTGCCACAACGGCCACTTACCATCGCGGAAGGTGACAAACGTCTTCAAGACTGCCCTTACAACGCCCTTCCCGCCAGGCTCTAAATCAAATTAATATTGATCGCTTGATCAGTTTCTCCAGTCGTCTTCGTGACATTTTTTGAGATTAAAGGCGATTTCAGAATCTGACTTTCCGAACAATGACAGCGGCGCCGCTTTCCCCGTGGGAAGATTCATCCTAATCGGCACTCCTTCAATGGTCCTCCAGGCTTGATATTTTACACCATGTTTATGTCGAATACAAAATGAAAAAATACCGGAAGATTTACAGCAGCTGAAATGGCCCTTGGACAACGTTCCTGCCAATTATGACCATCAGGTCTCTTCATCTAGTTGTGACTCACCAGCAACGTCGATCTGGAATTTAATGATAATGGTGAAATTTGGACTGGTATAATATTGCTTTGGCGCGTTGTCTGATTTGGAGGAGAAAGTATGGGTGTGTTAAAAGGAAAAGGACGATATAGATTTAAAAATAAAGACAATGGGCTGCACAAGATGTCCCGAAATCCGAGACTTTGCTTCATACTCACTGAAGCCGAACTCAAGCGTCCTTCATATCTCGGAATTCCCCTTTTCACCTTTACCACTCTTATTTTCTTCTCAACAGCCGACAATAGGACAGCTGAATAACATTACGCTGGTAACAATTTTTGAGTTATTTGCTGTCGTGACCTTTCCCGTCCACATATTGACCGCGTTGGCCGGTAATCACTTTACCTCGTCGTTGTTTGCATTGTGTCAAGAGGACAATGTCGGTGGCTGCTTCCTCTGTGTTGATAACGGGTTCCCGACGAAGGGATTAGTGTAACGTGAGTCAGGTAAATCATAGTCGCAAGCTGCTCAATGGCTCCAAGGACATTCCAGACACGCTCTTTACATTCAGAGTAAATCACGCAGTTTACATCCAACCAGTTTCCCCCATTCCTGTCATTCACACGAAAGCCTCGAGTCACCAGAGCTGTGCTACAAGGTCCTGGGAGGACGTAAACACTTTCAGGTATTTAGGACTGCCGAGGTGAGAGTGTTGAACAAATCCAGTTGCAAGTCACGTGAATTGACTTGCATTTCCCCTGGATTTTCGAATACGATGATGCCGGCTGTGACCTGTAACGTGCATGTCACATAAATGCATAGAGAAGAGTGCTCGACGAAGCTGGAAACTTTGTGGCAAAGGGTAATATAAAAATTAATTGGGATGCTTTGAAAACCCGGAGAGAGAAGCGAATATGCGGAATTTTTAAAGCATTGAGGGTGGATCCGGCTTTGAGGGAAATAGGCGATATATTACTTGGATCGCCCTGCATGGGAACAAATGAACGCGGGTAAAAAATTACACTGTACCAAACAAAGGCCAGATATTGGTCAATTTTCATTTAGAAACAAAACAATAGGAAACTTGAACAGTTTAACCGCAACACTGAGACTAAATCCATATTTTTAGAAGGAAATTAAAACAAATAATATATGGACCTTGGAAAGAAAAAGTTGTTAAACTTTGTAATTTTTCAAAGTCTGCATAAAGAATTTATCAATAGTCGTTAAGCAGATGTCAGACTACCGCCGGGTTTCCCCAAAGCAGTTGGATTTAAAAAATAAAGAAAATAGACAAAGAAATCACAAGACGTAAAACATAAACGAAGTAGATTCTCAGGATGTCAAAATGATTAAATAAATACATAAAATCTGAACAAAAATACAGTGTTTCTTTAAAACTGCTTCTCTCCACAAAAAAAAATTAAAAAATTAAATATTAAGGTTAGCATATTAGACCCCAACTAATTAGGTTCATCTACACAATACATAAAATATCACTGAAATACATTTTTCGATTTCCACTTGGATATGTATGAAAAGTCTGCATTAAGAACCAGGCGTAATGTAACAAAAATATATTATTTAAATAATAATGATGAAAAAAATATCAGACTGTTTACAATAATATAAATAAACATACGGCCTTGAGTCAGCAAAATTACAATTTTTAATAACAAAAATTAATGGTCGACGTTTCGTCTTCGTTTAGTACTCTTCAGAATGGACAGTTTTTAGTTAATTAATTTTTGTTAAAAAAAATTATTTTGTGACTCAAGAGCGTATTTTTATTTGTTATAAATTAATTTTTTTTCAATATCAGACTATTTATAATAATATAAATAAACATACGGTATTGAGTCAGCAAAATTTCAATTTTTAATAACAAAAATTAATGGTCGACGTTTCGTCTTCGTTTAGGACTCTTCAGGATGGACAGTTTTTAATTAATTAATTTTTTTAATAAAATTATTTTGTGACTCAAGAGCGTATTTTTATTTTATGTTATCAATTAATTTTTTTTAAATTTAAATTTATTAAGAAAAATATGCATCAATTCCAACATTAAAATATATTACTTAAATATTTCAATAGCTTAATACTGTTACGAGTGATTTGTATTATATTTCTGTTAAGTCATGAAAACAAAATCCGGGTTTTAATCAGTCACATAATAAACCACGTATCATTTCTTCAAGCGTTTATTGATTTATAAATCAAAATCATCAAGTTTAGTCGCTGTCCCTAATGTTAATTTTAACTTTTTTTAGTGACCGATTTAAATTTTAGGGCTTTGAATGATTTAACAGTAAATTTATTATTTTATTTAAATTTATACAAGGTATTAGTATTTACTAGTAGCTGTCGTATTCCATGAACGCTGCATTGACTGAAGGAAATTACTTTTAAAAGATACCTCCAGTGTTTTTTGTTACCTTAACGATCGATAGAAAATTACATTAAATTGAAAAGCTTTTATTCTAATAATATTTAGAGTTGTGTAGTGTTGTAGTTTTAGAGGAGATGGAAAGAAATTTAAAACAATTTCCGGTGCGGGTTATTACATAAAATAAATAAACCAGCCAATAAAGTCAGAATAATTTGATTTCAATACGAGTAAATTGGAGAATCGCATCGCATGAAAGTACAATAAAAGGATTACGACGTAATTTCGAACTCCAACTTGAATGGGGAGCAATCAATTCTTCTGAACATTTTTTAAAACGTTTGGAACGTGCAAAAGAATGTTTACGCCTCTCCGCATGTCAAATTGGCTTCAACGAGGTTTCTGGTAAAATTCCATAGATTTAATTTAGGACTCCCTTTTTATTTTTTAGTACTATAGTATCTGAAATGGTTCGAAATTTGGGTCGAAACGTTGTACACTCAGGAGACCTATTATATAATTTAATTTATATTATTCAAGGAATTTGGAATGAAGAGACAAGTTTTTCTTCAGTTTATGCAGATATTATTGGTTGATGTCCGAAATATTTCAAAGAAATGCACTTTTCTCGTTTCAGAGCAGGTGAAAAATTAAAATCAGCCCCATGATAAATATTCCACATTCGTGTTGGCGTCAGAGGCAATCTAATAGTTTTCTCCTTCCAGAGATATTCCTCGAGGGCCTGTACGGATCCAATCCACGCTACGCAATGCCCTTGGATCTTTTCTTTCTAAGAATGAAGTGTCTTTTGCCAGTCATCGTAGTGACTGTAATCCAGGAATTTCTCGGCTTGCTCTGACTTCCCTTCCGTGGAGATTTCGGCTACATCGCGGCGGTGACTTGTAAACAGGAATTTCACTCTTGAGTTGCAGCAACTCTCCGAGCCCGTCCCGGTTAAGTAACGTGGCGAATCGCGAGGGAAATGCTCAAGACTGAAGGAAAGTGGACAGGGCACATGGCCTTGGCTGTCCTAAGAATAGTATCCTCAAAGTCGAGTGAGGGAAACGACGTCTCGAGAGCGGACAATGGGGCAGGTGTGAGTCATGGCGATGTTGCCGTGTCGCAGCCAGTCACAGACCCTGGCAAGCCTGCCTCAGGAAGGCCGCGCCCAACCACAATCAACTTGCATTATCACTCGCGCATCTAAACAACGTCATTTAACACAACTTACCAAAAAAAAATGAACGGTGTAATGCTGGGATTTTAATTAAACGGCACTTCAAGGATAAGTAAACAAATTAGTTTCCTCTCTCCTTTAACTCTGTAAATGTACAATAAATAAGCTATTAATAATATATTAATACTTTTTTATTAATTGCAAGTCAAATATTGTATATTGTGAAGTATTTTCACTCAGAAGTGTAAACAGGAAGCAAGAAAGCAGTAATTTAGTAAAGTAGTTGATAAAATAACCAAATAATTTTTATTTCTTAATAAAATCTGTTTTATCAGTCACATAAAATAAAAAGTTGTTTCGATATATCCGTTCATCTTCATATTCCAAACCATCCTTTGTATAGAATTCCTAAAGCGCCATTATAACCTGGTGCAACGTTATTTCAGGACTGATCAAATTTCATTACTATCGCTGTATAATGTACGTAATACCAACCTCGGGACTTGCTCAAGAGTTGGTAATTATATAACACATGTTCCATGTATGTTCAGGCAATGTGCTTCAGTTAGTGATATAGGACCTGATGATGGCAAACGCCGAAAGCTACTTCAATAGAAATAATTACAACCATCAGACATTGATTTTATAACGTAAATTTGTATATATCATATAATTTAAACTGAGCGAAGATTTTCCAGGCTGTTTCAACTATAATTGTCGGGTCTCAACCCGGGACAACGTGGTGTTAATCAATCATATACAAAACATATTACATTTTTCGGTCTTATTATTTCCTTTGACTTAATATCGACGTGCTTGGGATTGCTGAAAGTCCTAGTCAGTCCAGCTGAGACGGCTGCAAGTGAGCAGTGGTACCTGGAGAAGGTCCTTTTATGTTATCGGCTCACTGCCTGAGGTCATCCACCCTCCGTATCTGTGACAATTAAGTTCACAAACTCGTGGGCGCCGCGCAGCCTGCTTCTTCAACTTGGCCTTCAAAAATGACAACGGGACTGCCAGAGTTCTCATCAGCTTTTATAAGACAGCTTCGGAAACGTCGTGGTGCTACAATAGCATGTGAGCTCTTAAATATCGGCAGCGAGGGAAGACTGAAGACAACTTTTCCTGTCCATAGTCGTCTATCAGCTACACTTTTCTCCTTCCACGACCAGGAACTTCATCCAGTTGTCCTTCAATCGATGATTCTTCCTTAGGATGTTTCCGATCCAGTTTGCCTTTCTATGAAAAACTCTCAGTCTTCTAAGAACCTCTCCATTTTTTACCAAATGTCCACTCAATCTTTCAATTCTTGTCCATATTTCAAAACTTACCGTGCTTCCTCGTCTCCCTTTCTAAACGTCCATGTTTCTGATAGAACTAGAATCGATTTTCTTATGAGTAGGGCTCTTAGTGAATACACAAACTCCGCCAACGAGGTGTTTGTGTCAACAGAAAATGGTCACTTAGAGATCAATATGAGGAATATCGTAGTTTAGCAACAACTGAGCGTCGTTGGCGTGGTGAAAAATACCAGTTTCGGGTTGAACGTTTGCTTCAGTTGATCCAATCTCATTGCGTAATATTCTACGTCGGTTGTTCCACGTCAGAACCATTCCTTGACCCAAAGGTGATTTTGGATCACTTCCACCACCGTCGACTCAGCAATGTAGTACTGAATACAGGTCTCAATGCCAATGAAACGTTTCTAAAACTCTGTGAAGAATATCCCAACATTGCAGACATCTCCTTCCCACCCAATGTGCCGACTCCACCTACCAATACCTCAGCACTCTCGGGAATCTTCAACTGGCGATCTTTCAAACCCGCATTGCTGATTTTGTCAACTTGATTCCTGGTCGTCCAGAACGATCATCGGTCAGGATGGAGTTGGACCGTGTTTGAATTCAGCTGCCCGCATCTTCCTTTAAACTTGGAAACGACTACGAAGATTCGTTAAATATCGAATACAATTTTCATTTTATATTTATAGAGCTTAAACATTTTCTAGATGCTTGAATATATTACGTTTAAAATAAGAAGACGCACCAATTAATAAAGCGCACTGATAACATTAAATACACTGCGATTGTCCGTCAACGTTGCTTGTCCTGAATGATTTTATCTATTTCTCACGCAACACTTCATCTGTTCACTTCTCTCAATTGCAAAAATAAACATAATAACGCGCCATCTAAAAGATAATGCTTGATCAGCATTGCGCAATGTCTTTTTTAAAAAAACCTATCTTTACGAACGGTCCTCGAACATTAAACTACTCAGCTTCTTTTTTAAGTACGTGATGGAAGACATGAGATCATGTAAAGTGGGTGGAAAGTTACAGTTTCCGTCACCAGGCCAAACAAATTAAGGAACTTTAATGCCAAATCATCTGTCGCTACACAACAAAATTACGTTAGAAAAGGACACCTTCCTTAGGAAACACATTCTACGTTTAGCACGGAAATACTGTCCACAGGAAATCTTCAGACAGGATGTTAGGAAACGATATGCGTTCGGATCAAGAGGAAGAGGTGACGTCATCCAATATGGAACAACCAGACATGTTGTACATCAGTCTATTTTATTAGGGCACATCGTAGATGCTAGGACATTTATTGACAATGGAGGACATAAGGCTTCTTTCCATTACTCTGAGTTCGAGAAAAAGTAAATTGCGAAATAAGAGACTAAAACTGGTGCTAAATCAATTTTACACAGACGTATAAGATTTCAATTTCAATAATTCACGCATTTTAATATTTGATATTTAACTTTACCATTATGTCTTTTTAAATAATATTTCTGCATTCCAATTCATTCTAGTTTTAAAACTTGTATAGTGTAATATTAACTTACCATTTATTTTAGTCTTGTTATTTTGCTATTTATGTATCTAATTAGTATATTGTGGTAATTAAAATGAAATAATTAATTAATAAACAAAACTTTGGACTCGAATTGTTAGCGGCATAAAGCACACAAGTTGTACAAGAATGCAATGTTGGTGGGTATTGTAGAGGTTGGTTCGCTAGACGCGTACAGCAGAGTCTGTGGAGAGCCGAGCTCCAGTAAAGTCGTCTTGGAAATATAACAGTGGACAGACGAGAAGTACAAAATCCAGAAAGTGTCTAGACACATGTAACAACAGCTAAAACAGTCAAAACATTTTTGCAAGTTGCAGTCTGTGAGATAACTACGTAATATTCAACGCTAAATATTCAGAGTGTTGAGTCTAAATTACTATATTATCGATTTAGACCAATTTCGTCGATTTTGGAAGCCCAGGTAACTGCATCCATCAGTTAAAACTTCTGAACAAGGTAAAAATATTTCTTAAAAGTACAGTGAACCATTTTGTCAAACTAAAAGTGTTATTAGAGTCAGTGGATAAATATGGCCTGTCTATAAAGTGCAATAAGTGTGTGTGTGTGTGTACGAACGAGACAATTTCCTCGAGTACCAGAGACGGTAAGGTAAAATTCCACAGAATTACTATCTGTAAACTCATAAGTAAATATATTGTCGTCAGAATTTAAAGTTCATATTTTATGTTTTACATTGTAATACATCTACTGATGAATTTAATGATTAATAGCTGAACAAATTCTTATTGTTTGTTTTCATAATGTATTATTAATGGACGCTGATTACTGAAATATTTTTTCATAGACTTATCATATTTCAAATAGTAAGTAAATGAAAGTTTCGGATGTAAAGACAGGAAGAGCAGAAAGTAAGAAGTGTACAGAAACCATAGATTTTAGATATTACACGTTCGTGGTTATTTTTCGCACCAGTAAAAATGGGATAGAAAATATAAAACGCAGTAAACGTGCCCTAGAAATGGAATAAATCGCGATGTTATCCATTAAGCAGATAAATGAGCATTACAAAAACATACCTGATGTAAGGAGAGAAAAAAAAATAAACAAATAGTGAGCTACGCGAATATCCAAGTTGACTGTAAGAAAGCAGTAAGTGTTTATTGAATGCGGAATACGGCCTTCGCATTTAATCTTATCACGTGTAAGCAAGTGGCCCGATTCCAACCCACTTCTGAGTCATTAAAAAAAAGCAATTAAGCACCGTGAACCCTGACTCACATTCATGTCCGTGTCTACTGTCACGTTCGTCGCCTCTCTACTTGCAATACCCATTTATCCAGAATCATAATAGTCTTGCAATGTTTTTGTAGTAAAAATTATATTGCTGCACATGATAGTTGTACACAGCGTCTAGTCAGTGGTGCTGCATTATCGACCTCAAACACACAAAACTTTAGAGATACAGATTGCCAAATTCATAAATTCCACAGCTTACCCGATCAGTAATATTATTACACAGTGACGATCATTTGTTTGTCCTCTTCCCATCTTCGCAATCGAAAACTTTTCACAGGACTTTAAAACAGTTTGTGAGCTCTTTGCATGAAGAATGAGTACCGTCGTTCCGGATGAAACCATATCCGGACTTGCCCTCAAAATAATTACGTATAAAATTTCTTATTTACCTCAAATTACTTAAAATATTAAATGGCGTCATTTCAGTTACTTTCTGTTCGTGTAACATACGATTCCTCATTCAAGTATTCCATGTTTCTGTTTATTTCTCTGACTTCCTAATCACTTCCTATCCACTGTCTATCAAACTCATTTAAATTCTCACTTATTCTTAATTATAAATATTTTGGACGAATAAATCAGATATAACCTTTCAACTTTTTAAATCGTCATTATGCATTTTAATTTTATGGATGCACTCAAGTGTTGTTTCATATATTCAGACATATTTACTTTCATGCATTTAATATTCTCATTTCTATGTTAATTAGTACATTTGAGTTTCACAACTTGTTTCCGTTATTATATAAATATGCAAACTGCGCTACAGAATTGTCCTATTTTCACCCTATTCTAAAAGTCTGGCCGACATTATATGTATTTTTAAATTGTATTTATAGAAAATAGACTAATATTTTTTTTAGCTTTTATTGATTTACATGTTTCTCAAATAAAAACGAGAATAAAACGAGGACTTGTGTTGTTCTTTTATTCATATTGGAAGTAATATTTTGCTGTTTGAGAAGGCAGATATGGGTTAGCAGAAAAGGGGGGGGGCAGAAGAAAGAAGGCAAATATAGAGGGTGACAGAAGAAAGAATAGAATGGCAGGGGGAAGGCAATAAGAAATAATGAAAATGTAGAAACAGATCGTAAAAAGTAGAGAAGCCTGAAGAAGGTGTAGACAGGCTATGTATAGAGTAACCCACATAGTGGCAACTCCCCTCTTATAGCATAGGAAAGAGAATGAAAGGGGGGGATGCGGAAAGGTAGAGCAAGGTAGCCAAGGGTTAACTAGGGCCCCCGGGCTATGGTTTAGGGACCCTACCCGGCAATTCGGCTATAAGTGATGCAGGGATAACCCTAGAAAAACCTGCATTTGGTACTTGTCCCACGCCCTTCCGATGGCGGGAGATTTTTTTTTTACGGCAACAGGCTACATGAGGGTAATCCACTTTGGGCAACTCCCCTTTAATAGCATAGGAAGGGATTTGAAAGGGGGAATGCGGAAGGGTAGAGGAAGGTAGCCAAGGGTTAACTAGGGCCCCCGGGCTATATTTTAAGGATCCTACCTGGCATTCGCCTAAAGAAATGCAGGGAAAACCCTAGAAAAACCTGCATCAGGCAGGTCGGGCATTGGGTGCTTGTCCCACGCCCTTCCGATAGCGAGAGAGGAGTTTGCTGTGGGGACGCAGCATTCCCTTCTCCGTGCCTCGACCAGTTGAGTATTTTAATCGACAGATGAAGACAATCAACGTAAAGTCAACTGCAGTTACTACCATTTATTTACTTGTACAATTTCTAAAGTAATAATATTACCTTTTTTATTAAAAAAAAATTAAATGCTTCCTTAATAACAACGCCAAAGATACTCTCCCACAGTCACTTCACATCCCAACATAACATAATATCTATACTTTTACCTGATGCAGGTTTTCTAGAGTTTGTCCTCCATTACTTTTGGGCGAATGCCGGGAAGGATCCTTAAACTATAGCCCGGGGGCCCTAGATAACCCTCGACTACCTTCCTCTACCCTTTGAATCCCCCCTTTCAAATCCCTTCCTATGCTATTAAAGGGGAGTTGCCACTATGTGGATTACCCTCATGTAGCCTGTTACCCTAAAAAAAGACAACAATAACAAGAATAATAAACCAAAATATAATAGAAAAATTAAGTTAAATTTGTCTCCATTACAAGCCGGGAGAGAAATAATATTTGTTGAGTTAAACTGAGGATAAAAATTAGCAACACAGGTTGAGGACTAAGGATTATATAATTTTTCATTACATGAAGTGTGTCATTTAATGGTGTGTGTTTGTACAAGTGGAACATTTTTTGCATTTGTAAAATTTTTCACTTCGTTTTTATATATTTCGATGGTACTGGGTTATAATTCTGTGGAAAGGTAACAGAGTAAATGAAAAGGCAAGCTATTTCTCATCTTGTGACAGAGCGTTGTAAACTGAAGTTGGAGAAGTGCAGTGTTATCATTCATCTCCCTGCTATTTTTACCTTGCCATTCCGCAAAGTGTAACATCTTTGGAGTTTCGTACTCTCGCAGGGCAAAGAGGTTTGTAGACCACAGAACGGTTTCCCGTCGTCGTTTATTCGCAACAATATTTCGTTGTGTTTTTGTTTCATCCTCCGCGGCGAAAATATAAGAGACGACACGTCACGTTCAGGTTTATATGAATACACGCCCTGAAATCAGCATCTATTCTCGGTTTTACACTTCATGTGATTCTGAAACCAGTTTTAATTGTTTATATTTTTATTACTATGACCTTTTTAAATTATGTTCTATTTTGTTTCCGTACAATTAATATTTAAATCGTGCTTATATTTTTCAAGCAAATTACCTGTTTCTGGTTCCTGTACAACCTACAGACAATTATTCGTGAAGACGGTTTTATTTTCTTTCAGCGTTCAATGGATAAGTCGAATTAAAATGGGCTGAGAGTGTGAAATAGTAATTTAGTAAATATCCATGACGACATCCATCCGTACCTAGAGACAGGAGATGAATACCAGGAAGTGATAAGTGTTGTGTGCGTGTTTATTAAATAAAGTGTGTATAGATGTGGTGACTGGACAAATGTGAACAGTGCCGTACTGATATAATTTTTTTGTGTGTTACTTATTAATTATTACTATTAATATTAATTCATTTTATATGTAACTTATCTATTTTTCATTTGTGACGAATCCTATTTCCTCATTAGAGGGCTAATGGAGAATAAACCTATCTGTCTAACGAAAGAACGGACGTACGAACCGGAATGAGAGAAATCGAACGATTGAAATAATGGAGAACGATGAAGCAAATACGGAGGAAAGAAAAAGGTCCATTGAAATGGGTCGCAGAAATGAAAAAAAAAAGGAAGACAGTTTTAGAAAAGTAATAAAAAATGGCAAAGAGAGGGGGGATCGTGCGTTATCGGCACGAACGCCGCGCCGTGTACAAGATGGATGCCAGCTGTTGCGGCAGATCTGCCGACCTTGGACGGAATATCACAACAAAGTAAACATCCCAGCAGCTCCAGTGGCAAGACAAGACAGCCCAAACACGCGGCAGACCCTCATCCACGAGCACGAGCACTGCTGAATGGGTGATCACCTACACATCGCGTGGGAAACTACTGTAAATACGAGTCTTACATAAGACTATGGGTTTCTGCTTATCAACGGCGCGACTGCTCAACTACAATCACTTTGCACAGTCCTGGCATTCGTCACGACATTTACGGGAGGATAAACTGCAGTCTACAGACGACCCCGGCAAACTTCCAGGAACTCACGACGACGAGCCGTCATAAATCAAACTGACAGCATTTTAAATCGTTTAACTAAACCTATACGATAAAATTCATATAAGCGGCCTTTCTGATAGTTTACTGAATCGGAACAATTTTTATTAGTAAAGGTAATAAAGTTACTCGGTCTGCGAGGGATGTTCTCTCGTAGGGAGAACCGTGTAGGAGAGACGGAAGGGGCTACGTTTGGGGATGCCTTCTCCTCTCTCCATTTTTGAACTAAGGTTCCCTCAAGCCGAGGCATCTCGGCCTGTTTTGTGTATGTTCCGGGGTCACAGACCTTGGTCATACGGTAAGAGTTGTCTCTTCCCGTTGGAACAGTCGGCCAGCTGCCTCCTAAATTGGTCGAGGCACGGAGAAGGGAATGCTGCGTCCCCACAGCAAACTCCTCTCCCGCTATCGGAAGGGTGTGGGACAAGTACCCAATGACCGACCTACCTGATGCAGGTTTTCTAGGGTTTGTCCTGCATTACTTTCAGGCGAATGCAGGGTAGGATCCTTAAAAATATAGCCTGGGGGCCCTAGTTAACCCTTGGTACCTTCCTCTACCCTTCCGCATCCCCTCTTTCAAATCGCATCCTATGCTATTACAGGGGCGTTGCCACCATGTGGATTACGCTCATGTAGCCCTGTTACCGTAAAAAGTTACTCGTGTTTAAGTTAAAGAATAAACAACCAAAAAAGTCCGCAGAAATAGGTTAAAACAATTAATTTAACCTTCCTCAATAACAATAAAGAAGATTTCGACCTCTTAGGTGTACAGTCACCTGAATTTATCTCCTGCCACATTTCAACACATTATGCCAGTATATTTCGATGCGATTATAACTTTATTTGGGCTTATCGGAATACTCCTGTTTCTAAACTATTTTAATGCATTTGGGTGATCCGATAAGCTCAGAAGGACGATAGTCCTATCTAAATATACTGGCATTGTGTCGCTGTGACGAGTCCTGGGTTTGAAAAGGAAAATGTGGAAGGAGCTCAAGAATTTGGATAAATACAGATGACTATGACGCTAACAGGGTTGAAAGTTTCTTTACGGTTATTGACGGAGATTAAATAAAATGTTTACACTTCTGTACACTTTTTTGGTTGTTTAACCTTTAACCAGAACAGTAATAGTCCTGTTTTTGAACTGTTTTAGTACAGGCGCTTATCAAATGGCTCAATCGAATACCTGAGTTGTGGATCGTATATTTGTGTATAAGTTACGACCACTAGAACTATGGCGATCGACGTTCTGGCTTCTTGGCATGCAGCAGCGATCAACTGTCCAACCAGCTGACTGATAACTATTCAATCTCTTACTATAACTTTTTAGAAAGCTACCACCGTAAACTGCAATGTATTACTGTAGCGCTCTCAGCTTGCATGTTTCTTATCCCTCATTCCCTCATTACCCACCTTTCATATGAACGGGCCGTATTCTCTATAATTTTGTTCCAAGAAGTTCTGAAGTTGGTTTTTCAGGTTTTTTTTGGCTTTACTGCGTCTCGATGTTGCTCACAGAAATTAAGTAAGTTACAATTTTCTCTGGATTCCAGCCGTCGAAGACACGCGTCTTCGCCAGAGAGATGATGACATGGACAGTCTTCGAAAAGTCGAATCCAAACCCATTGTTCTACTATCTCCCAAAAATATACAGGACAAAATCATTTAAATGGGATGGAAAACTTCCAAAACCCACATAAAATTAAGCATGAGAACTTAAAACACCAGAGAGAGAACAGAAGAAATAGATTTTTTATAAGGGGAACAGGCTACATGAGGGTAATCCACATGGTAGCAACTCCCCTTTAATAGCATAGGAAGGGATTTGAAAGGGGGGATGTGGAAGGGTAGAGGAAGGTAGCCAAGGGTTACTAGGGCCCCCGGGCTATAGTTTAAAGATCCTACCCGGCAATTCGCCTAAAAACGATGCAGGAAAAACCCTAGAAAAACCTGCATGAGGTAGATCGAGCATTTGGTACTTGTCCCACGCCCTTCCGATAGCGGGAGAGGGGTTTGATGTGGGGTCGCAGCTTACCCCTCGCCATGCCTTGGCCAGTTTAGGAGGCAGCTGGCCGACTGTTCCAATAGGATTAGCGGTTTTTTTAGGGCAACAGGCTAAATGAGGGTAATCCACGTTGGGCAACTCCTCTTTAATAGCATAGGAAGGGATTTGAAACGGGGGATGCGGAAGGGTGGGTAAAAATGGGTGAATTTATAGAATATAATAAATGAAACAGCTGGGAGAGTACTAAGTAAAATCCAAACAAAAAAATAAACGAATGGTGGGACAAAGAATGCAAAGAAGCCATACAAAGAAAGAATGAAATAAGGAGGAAAGCAATTCAATTGGGAACAAGAAATAAATACGAAGAATACCGAATAGACAGGAGAATAGCAAATAGATTGTGCAAACGAAAGGAAAAAGCCTGGATAAAGGAAAAAATAACAAAAATAAATAATAACTTTACAACAAATGAAACAAGAAAATTATTTGGAGAATTAAAAGCAAATAAAACAAAAATAACAGGGATCAGCATGGAAATATAATAACGCAAGATATTCAGGTACTAGAAAGATGGAGGACTTTCTTCATGAAGACCTTTAATCCTCTAGGAAAGACAAACGACTTCAAGACTTGGAAGATGAAGATGAGGTAACAGAACCGTCATTTAATGAGGTCTGATATATCATTAACAACCTCAAATCAAATAAGGCAGCAGGTTCTGACCAAATACCGGCTGAACTAATAAAATACGGAGGTAGAAATTTTAGAAAAGAGATCCATAGACTAATACTAAAAATATGGCGTCAAGAGAAACTACCACAGCAATGGAACGAAACCATAATTCCAGCCGTCCAAGACACGCGTCTTCGCCAGGGAGATGATGACGTGAACAGTCATCGAAACGTCGAATCCAAAACCTTTGTTCTACAATAAGAAATTAATTAGTGTTAAATATATTAGTATGATGAATTTTTTTAATCACTTGAAATTATACAGTATTATCTTCTTGGGTTTCATCTAGAAAGGCATCCATTTTTTGTCCCTTTCCTCGTTCCACAATTTTTTTATTTACAGACACGCCAAGGAGGAGACTACTCAAGTTTGTTTCCGTTTCTTCCGTGTGCATAACTCTTGGTTCCCGATCAAACTTCTCTTTTTTTAATATCTTTATTTGTTTCCAGCGGCCTTTACTTCCTGATTTTTCCAGCTGTCCACACCTCTTGTGCAAGGTAAACAAGGCTCGTCTCCTTAAAGGGCGATTTCTTCATTTGTGCTGCTCCACTTTCCACGCATTCCCCGTGACTTGCTGCGCCGCACAGAGGGAAACCAATACGCGATCTTTAATTTCCTCCGTACGCAAGCTTTGTGCGAGGGTAATTTCCTCTCCCGTGCTCCGCGCTCCGCTTTAGGGGGAGGGGCGGCGTACCGACGGACGGACGGGGCGGAGGCTGTGACGTCGCGGCGCCGAGGGATCAATAGGCGCTGCCCGGGCAAGTCTGTAAACACGCAGTCCTCAAGGATAAACAACTCATCGGCGCTTCAACATCAGACGTCAGAGTCACGGGGCCCCGGAACTGCTTCATCTCAACACGGCGCTGCTTAATCAACACCGTCCACTCCACTGCAGCTGGATGTGATGGCGATAGATCAACTGTTCATCAATTCTCCAAAGCCAGATTGCCTCTCCCTGCCTCTGCGCCCATCACTCGTGGAAAGTACCTGGAAAAACTTCTCTCTCTACACCGTCTCTAGTCACATTCTTCCACGTAAATAAAGCCGATTTAGAAGGAACAACAGCGCTCGACTGAATGAGAAAACACGTACGATAAAAATTCCTATACACAAAAATACGTCTTTAGAGGGACGTGTGAATTTAGCAACCACACTGCACCTAAACACTTCACCTGACTAAAAATAATCACTGCACTAGAAACACAAATAACAGAGAGAGATAAAACTGTCCACTGCACATAACAAATCTATACACATGAATCGCCAAACCTTACAGCTGCTAGATAATGGACAGTAACTCCTGGTTCCAAATGATGTTTTAAAATAATTAGTGGCCTCCGTCCGTCTTTTATGATCTTTGATAACGTCTTTCTCGTCCGCCTCTCCAGGCGTCTCCTCATTTTCAGTGCACCAGATTTTTGTGTGTTACGATTCCGTTTCATCTTTCTCGTAAAACTGCCTTGAATTTCAGATTGCAGAAATAATTCATTTTTGTATAACAAACTGTGCCACAGTACTTCATAGTAATGCATCACTTCAGCGTTAATACTCTTGAAATAATCCCATACATCACAATAAACAGAATTTTTTTTTCTTCTGACAGCATATTTCTGCTGTAGCAGAGAAGGATAAAGGGGGAAAAAATCTAGTACTGATGTGTGAGTAATCCCGGGTACTATACGAAGAGTAAAATGTGTCACCAAGGATTGAATCAAAAATACTTGAATATCAGGAGATGTTGAATCTTCACATACTCAAGAAGCTGTTTATCCTGTGATGTTAATAAGTTAAATGGATAATGAGGAAGTGCAATGAGAAACAAATTGCTATAGGAGTCGGAGATAGAAGAAGGTGCAGAGAAGAGATGCGGAGTCTCGGAGAGGATCTTAGAGAATATACGAAATATGTAGGCCCACTTTAATGTAGGGAATTAATAAGTTGATATTCGTGAGTGGACTGAATTCGAGGTTCGCTTGTTGTTCATCGCGAAAAGTCAATTAACAATTTCCATGTTATGAATAATTATTGACTTATTTAAAAATATACTATCTTTGATTTAATGAACATTTTTAAATACATGAAGATCTTTGTTTATCAATGAAAGGTAGCAAAAACAGACCCAAAAAAAAGGCAATATAAATACCACACAACGTTTCTGGGATCCTTGTTCCTTTCGTCAGGTGCTAAGAAGTGCCTAGAGAAACACAAAGAGAATAGCTTCCGATACAGTAACACAACCAGGACCCTGGGACCATAGAATAAAAAATATCTTTTTTAATTAGTTGAATGACTACCAAAACAGACAAAAAAAAGGTAATATAAATAACACACAACGTTTCTGGGATCCTTGTTCCTTTCGTCAGGTGCTAAGAAGAGCCTAGAGAAACACAAATAAAATAGCTTCCGATACAGTAACACAACCAGGACCCTGGGACCATAGAATAAAAAATATATTTTTTAATTAATTGAATGACTACCAAAACAAAAAAAAAGGTAATATAAATACCACACAACGTTTCTGGGATCCTTGTTCCTTTCGTCAGGTGCTAAGAAGTGCCTAGAGAAACACAAAGAGAATAGCTTCCGATACAGTAACACAACCAGGACCCTGGGACCATAGAATAAATAATATCTTTTTTAATTAATTGAATGACTAAAGAACTTTAACTTGTAATTATCTGTACATAATACTCGTTCTTGGATCAGCTGCGTCCGGTGTGACTGGAGAACTTCTCTCTACAGGAATGGAATGTCCTACAGAAACTTTAATCTTGTGTAGAACAATTGGTACGTCACGAGAAACCAGACTTAACCGGATGAGACTCGGATCCGAACCAAACATGAACCAAGTCACGTGAAGATATCCTGTTAGCTCTCATGTCTCAGAGCCGAGCTGAAGACAGGCTGTAAAACCAAGGCAAACCGTGCGGAATCTCGGAAGAACGAACCACCTCAAGGACACAAAGTGTACTCGTTTGCGTTCAGTTATCGAAGCTGTTCAAAGGTCAGTCTGGATTCGGGTACGTTTCGGTGGGCGGAGTCGTACAATGATTTTTCCTGAGCAATTAAATTTCGTGTTGAATCCGGTGTCGCTCCATCAGTCAGCTCATCAGCGTCATAGGAACGTCCATGTTTGTTCGTGCACAATCAACCCTACAAGAATTACGGTACTGATAGCTCAATTTGTTTGTCACTGATAAGAAAAACTGTTTGAATGAGACAGCCTCACGGAGAGAAAATAACTACTGAAACGATGTCAGTTAAGTTCTACAGAAAACTAGGAAATAATGAAACTTTAAACGGTCACTTATGAGATGGCGTCATAGAAAATGGTGGAAACAATGATTTTGTTCCTTGTCATCGTTTTTTCTTTATTTTTTCAAATCCTCCCTTGAATAAGATCCAGATGAAGAATTTTTTTGTTTATGCTTCATAGAGTTCTTTATCCCTTTGAACTTTTTTTTTGTTAGACAGCTACACTTTGAGATACACAAATTAAATACTGGTGTATTGTCCTGAAGAATTTCTAAAATAAAAATGTTAGGACCTATTTTATTTTAGCTTCAGATGACGGGTCATGAAGATTGACGTGAGGCATGATCATTAAACGGTAAAATAATATTGATTAAATTATATGATTTTAAAGAATCTTGTTGTAGCCACTTCAGCCACGCAAATAATAAGTTTTCTTTTTTGTGTACCTATTGCAGCACTTTTATGTTTGTAAATTTTATTATATGGATGTACTGTAGCATTGTTGTTATTAATGTCGTAATATTTGAACGTGGAATTAATAAATAATCTAAATCCTAAAGTAGTTGAGTTCATAATACATACAGTCGTATTCTGCACCGTTTTGGATTGATGGTTGGCTATCCATTATAAATTCGGTCAAAGGAAAGTTGTTTGCCAACGATGACATGTTTGTATTTATCGTCTCCACCTTCGGCAGCGTGGGTGACACAAGTGACGACTTATTCGATTGGCTGGGATTGTGTGTGTGTGTGTGTGTGTGTGTGTCGTAATGAGCGTCAGCTGTGGGTGGCTCCTGGAGCTTTGACCCCTCGCTAGAGTGCCGACGTGCCTGAGCCGCCGGAGGAAGGGCGGGCGGGCGGGCGATTGATTGAGCTGGTCGCCATGGCAACGTGGTCCCGGAGTCTGCACACGTGCAACGCCGTCCACTCCCTCGCTCACTCGTCACTGACCTCATTCCTGGAGGGGCGGAGGGGGATCTCCAGGTTTTATTACTATCCTAATCAAACGACAGATTATTATTTCCAGCTCGAGTAAGGAAGGCAATACCTTTTTTTTTCTTCCTGTGTGTTGAGGCTTTAAATGACATCGTGTTTCATCCTTCCACAACATGAATGTTGCCAAGTCCCCGTGCACAATTATAATGAAAGTGTGGCGACGATAATTAACGACTCCAGCTGCCAAGTTAGGAGACAAATTCTGGCAGAATCCGCTCGCTATATGATTCAATATAAAGAAGAAGAACCTGATATTTTGGACAAAGTATAAGACAGTTCGATATGAGAAACACCTACTAGGAAGCTTCGCAAATTAATTATATTTCACCCTCAAAACGACCCTCGCAAATTTATTCAATAAACATTCTTATGAGGAATGGAAAAAAAAAATTACCAGTGTCTATAATAATTCAGTGCTCGTGTGTCCCTTGGCGACTTGTATTTAGATTAACCCCTATAAAGGTCACGCCTGTGTCCCAACCTCACAGTCACAATATAATTACAATAGTTTTCGCAAAAACGCTATATAATTTCTATTATATAATTCAAAATACACAAACTGAAGCAATTAGATAAATAAATAGCCAAATAACAAAAAAATTAGCGCTAAATAAATATTGTTGGTATTTATTTAGCACTTATTTTTACCTGTTATTTGTATATTTATTTATTTAATTAGCATAGTTTTAATACAGACGTTTTATATTTTAATTTCAAACAGAAACAATATTAAGAAAAAACAGTAGAAGAATTGATGAAAACAAATGTACACTTTATATCTGCATCTGATTCACAATTTATAGCCATATAAGACATCATTAATGGAATAATATAAACAGGTAAGATAACTGATCACAGTTTTGACAACAGTCATCTGAAAATATTAGCGTCTTCCCCCTCAAGCTATTCATATTCCAGTATTCCAAGTCTACTCCTCAAATTAAAAAGTCTGTGGCCTATAAATACATAATTTCTCGCACATTTTTTTGTTGTTGCTATAGATGGTGCTATCGAAGCAACCATTTTGTCGGGCATCGTATTCGTATAGATTTTTCTTTGAATAAGTGAGACAAAATTTCAATTACAAAATTTTTAAATTATTTATTACGGTGTTATACATTTCTGTGGAACATAAACGATCGTATTTAATTTTCAATATTTGTTTTTCTTTTGAATATCTATTTACAGAGATTCCGTACGCTCCTCCCCCCACGCAATTACGTCAGACGTTGCCAGGGACAAAAACAAGCACAATAAAACAGTAATAGCTTTTTCACAAACTCAAGAAAAAAAATAAGGGATAGCAATTTGTTTGCAATTAGAGATATATTTAGTACCCTTTTTCACTTACAAACAACATGAACACCTACATTAAACTAAGTATGAAATTTGTTGACAACGGTGAGGTAATATTAATAGTATATTTCATTACCCGAGTAAACAGAAAGAAGTGTCTAGAAAGAGAGGAAATAAGTAAAGAAATAACAATATGAACAAGTTAAGAGGCAAAGCTAAAAAGGAGAAAGAAACATGGAAGATAAACCTGACCGATTAAGTTTATTGTACGAAGTAATGAATCCTCCAGAAGAACAACTGAGGAAGAAGGTTAAAGATAGAGTGAAACTTTAGCACTCATGAAAGCGTAGACTCATTATAATTACCCTTCGCTCCCGTCGTTTCTTGCATCTTTCCGAGTTTTTTAGCGCCCTTCTTTTTTCTTTTCCTCTACAGAATTTCTTTTATTTTCTCACTTTACTTCGTTCTTCTTTCATTTTTTATAATTATACTCGTTATCAGCTATTTCACAAATCACGCAAGAAATTTCCGTTCTTTCACCTGACAGTCAAAATACACAGAATTGTGTAAATCCGAGCCACTACCTCGAAAAATAATTCTTATTTTGTTGAATCTCAAAGTTGAAATTAATACTACAGTTTGATACTATACAGACCTTTCATGTGTGCAATTTTAAGATTTTTATCTGGTCCAGCAACAGATACGGCAACAATACCATTTTTTTTTAAAAAAAATAGTAATTTAAATTGCATTTTTAAAAGGATATAATTTGTAAATGGTAAATGAGTTATCACTGATAGCTTATATAAAGAAACTACACTATTATACGTAAAGAAAAAAATATATTGAGGTTCACCTGGGAGAAATTGGACTAAGAAGAATGAAATTTCTGTATTTGGCATCGATAACTTTGTGTTACACGTGGAATATGAAAAAATAATAATAGATAAGTAAATAGAAGTTTCATTTATATACTGAACACAATGCAGTTTATTTTACAAAGATAGGAGAAAAAATTGGTAGATACCCGCAAACGTGAAAATCATCACGAGGTCTACAAAAAAAACACGTTTTAACCGGATACAATAAAAAATTAAAATAAGTTTTGAACTATCGAAACATTAAGGAATGCCCCAAAAAATGTGGACGTTTTTTCAGATGGTTTGGCAAGCAAGTATTTTTTCTCTGGGCCACTTAGTATTGATTGGCCCTACTGCTTTGAACCGGTAACCGATCGAGGTAACTTCCATACGTTACAAACACGGTCTTTGGCATCTAAAGTTGTTCATTATATTCTGTATATGTGCTCTGCAAGTTTTGGATAAATGAGAATAATATTATATTAGACCAACGCAGTTCCCTTCCCGCGATAAATACGACTGTGAGACTTGCAAATTAAATTCCTGAACTCCGGCGTCGTTGCCTACGTCACTGGCTGACAGCTACGCAAAGAACTGGCCACGTCACTGCGGCTGAGAGAGAAAGCCCTTGGAAGACGACCCGATGAAAGATTTACCACTAAATTCGCTCACATTGTGTGTTTCAATCGAGACAGCTCCGCATTTTGCGGCTACTTGTCAAGCAGCAGGAACCAGTTTCTTTGGATGTGTCGGGAAATCGCTCGAGAAAAAAAAAATTGATTACCAGGAAATGTTTAATTTCGAGAACACATGAATATATTTGATTGCAGGTTAAACTGGTATAATCCGTGGCCGTTACCGGCGCTGCGTCACGATAGCACATTTACGTAAAACCACGTGTGGTGATGAAAAATCCACGGACACCCGGTAAGTCTTTAACGCAATAAAACAGTTATAACATTGTTGTTTCACGTTTCACTTAAAAACTAATTTAGAACTTTTATACGTCCGTGACGTTGAATGTCAGAGATATTATATTGTATGTAGTGTGGTGTGTTTTTATTACTGTAATAATTTAGTCTTTCATGTAATGACGTCATATCTCCAGAAGGCAGATCACGTAGGCGCGTAACGTGGAATAAAGGGTCGCAACATTGGAATGCGGAGGGTACAATACCAACACTGGCAGTTTCGTAACAAACAATGCTTACATTCTTACAATAAACGAAGGGAGGGAGAGGAGGATGCTTCACAAAAGATTATAACAAAGAAAAAGAGGAACTTGTTTTATTTTCAATGGGAGAGGAACCGTTACCGAAATCAACGCAGCAACGGACGGTGAAGAATGCTGTTATGAAGGTCAGTCCTTCAAAACGAGGACAGGATGAAAAATAAACCTTATTTTACCTCATCTGAATGACGAGACGGGGGGATGAGATGTTACAGGAAGCGTGACGCGGGATAGAGAGAGACAGTAAGAGGATGAGTGTACTGGAAATTAGCGAGGACTTGCTGAGTGAGTGAAACGGGAAAAGAAAAAGGCGTTCGACGTACTCAAGGAAATTGGCGTTCACACTCCTCAACTTGCGTCTCAACGACTTTAATAATGCACCAACAGGCCAGACAACGAAATTTCTCTGATGAGGAGAGAGACAGAAAATATCTGACGAGGATAAAACAAGATATAATTAAATTGTTTAAGCAATATACTTGTTACGTTTCTTTTTTTTAAAAAAATAAACATATCAGAAGACAAGGTGATATCAATCAAGAGTTTGCTGGTTTACTCTTCACTATCAATATTAACCACACATAGTATAATTAATTAAGGGAACGTGTCTGTAGTCATTATCACATGTTAATTTAAACCCTCATAGTCTGTGATTCATCAGCTGAGATTTTATCGGTCTCCGGAAGAGCGAATCGAAGTTTTCGACCCGCGTTTCTTCTCCGAAGTCAGTGATGCAACAACCGTTAAAATGTGCACAGTCTAGAAGAACTATACACATCTGCAGCAATGTACGTTCATAACATCAAGTAACAATTATATAAATTATTCCTAAATTGTCTTGGATTTTAAAATAATGCTGCAAAAAATATTTCATCCAGTAGAAACGTATCATAATGATTCTTCATAAATTGACTAGGTAACTTTTCATTTCTCGCATTAAATACCACCGTTGTTTTTATAAAAAATTATTTTTTATCCTTTCTAGAACTTAGGAGTGATGTTATTCTCTTTTCAAATTATTTATAACTGATTACGATGGATAGTTACACCGCGCGCCAATCGATGACTCTGACTGACACGATGACGCGTCAGGATGCTCATTGATTGTATTTTTCAGCTGAAATGGCGAAAGGGTTGCCACCTTTTAATGTCGGGATTCCTGGTTTCCTTTTAGGTTTTCAGATAAGTCGAAACTACAGAGGAACCGTCGATTCAGCAAGTTTCTACTGTCAACTCCCAAGTTATCCTTATCTTCTGTTAAAAAGAAAACAAAAGCGTTAAGTTCAATCGATTTGGAGCAAAGGAAGGAGTTAGCTGTTCTGAAAGGGTTGCGAGAAAATAAGAGGAAAGGTTTAAAAAAGCGTATATACGAAATTAATTTTCCTGGAGGGGCTCAGAATATCGAAAAATAATAATAATGCAGGACTTCAACGAATAATGGATATTGTGTGTAAATTGATCACAGGTACAATTATTACTACTCGAAGACCTATGAAACTGAATTTACGGAGTTACATAATTGGTTAGACCAACAGGTCCTGGGTTCGATTCCCGGTCCAGTCAAGAATGTTCTATCAAAATCTGTTACTGTCAGCAGTTTTTCGTAAGCCTCAGATCTTCATTTATTTTATTTTCATATTATATGTATTTATACAACCTTATTACAAGCGATGTACTCTCACAGGTCCCACAAAAATCATGTCGTCCCCTATTCAACGCTGCAATTGGGTTGAGAGACAATCCGGATTCCTGAATAGTAGCAGAAGTTACCGTGGTAACTCATCCAATGATATTATCATATAGACTCATTATCTGTGCTTCTGATAATATCGAAGGTGTTTGAAAAATTTATTCAAACTGAGTTAGAAGAATACCATCCATCAGGTACATAGGATTTTAAATGAAATGAAAAGGTTTTAGAAAACAAGCATTACTGCTCAGCGATATTTATTGATGTGGCCTAAGCCTTCGACAGTCTGACATCAAGGAGTACTCAACAGTCCACAGCCCAGCACGTGGAACTCTGAGAAGCTGACTGGACGATCAGACAAGAAGCGGAATATTCAAGTTTCAAAGAGATTCATGCAGGAGTGCCACAGGGTAGCGTCTACTTCACGCATGTGGTCTACCCCTAACTGTTGACGTAACCATAGCTACGTCCGCCGACGACGCTGCAAGGGCCAACAGTAGAAGAAGCACCCAAGTTCAGAAAGCCTCTCATAAAATACAACAAAGATATGAAGCTTAACGAAATGAAATCTGTCCAAGTGAAAACTGTAAGCAGTACCTCTGTAAGTATAAATGGTGTATTTGTACCTGGTCTTGATCTCAGACACAAGGCTCAAATGGAGAGAGCATGTGAAGAAAACACGGCTTGCATTGGTAACAGGAGAGAAATCCCAGAATGTCAATATAGAGAATAAACTACTGGTATACACAACCAGGTCCTCAAACCTCTGGCACCCAGTTTTGGAGATGTCCAAGCGACATCTTCGTCAAGAGCATCCATACGAGGCAGAACAAGGTACAGGGAATCATCGTGGTATGTGAGGAACACAGATCTACACACCCAGACTAAAAGATCCCTTATTAAAAGAGCTTCTGGGAAGCGTGAAAACCAACGTCATCGACAACCCAACACACGCGGACAACATCTATTGGTAATTAGTGTAGAGAGTGCTAAAGAACAGGGCAATTGCGGGAAGTGATTTCCTTGTTACTGCTGCAAACTATGAACGTCACTACTAATTTTAAACACATTAGAGTTAGGAAATACCAGATGTAAATTAATTATTGGTCACTCGTTACCAATTGCAATGCAGCGCTTTGAAATAAGAAAACATTATATGAATAAGAAAAGTAGCCAAATACAGACAAAAAAAGGGTAATATAAATACCACACAACGATTATGGGATCCTTGTCCCTTTCTTCAGGAGCTAAGAAGAGCCTATAGAAACACAACTGCACTGACAACTGACCAGGCTGTTTTTAGCTCCTGACGAAACGGACAAGGATCCCAGAAACGTCGTCCGGTATTTATATTACCTTTATTGTCTGAATTGTCTATCTTTCTTATTCATTATTTTCTATCAGACGTAAATTTTTTTCATTTTAAAACATTGTATGTATTTTGTCTCTAACACTTTCAGAAATTTTTGGTTTTAAAAATATGACCTGTTTTTCGGAAGCATCAGACTTTAATTTTTACTTTGCATATTCTACACGTTTCAGTTAGCATAAAAATGAATTCATAAATTTTAATTATTTCTGTTAAATAAGCCCGGGTAATATAAAACGCAAATTCATTTCAGAAATAAAATAAATTGAGAAGGATGCTGTCTGGAGTGAGCCATCAAGAATGAAAAAATTATTTAACCTTATCCCCCAGGTTTCTTTTGGCCGCTAGAAGATTGTTGGTCTTTGAGAGGAATCTTCTCGCTGATAATAGTTTGGGAATTTCTTTAAAATGGCCCCAGTTGCTTTGATTTCCCTTTTCTCTTCCTCCACGCAGATTGTCTCGAGTCGCATGTTTGCAAGATTGCAAGGCAAGTGGTTAATTGTCCGAGTGGACTTTGTGTGTGCGTCGCAGGTTTCTGCGCGAACACAGAGCGCGATAATTGCGGTGACATTGAGAGACAAGATAAACGAAACAATGGCGTGTGAGTGAGCAGAGCTTCCGCGCACAAAAGCCAGGCCTCGCTTGCACATTTCTGGAACGGTGCCTCGTTTCTTTTCTCTCTTGCGTGGAAAAAAAGTGGGGCCCCTGGAATTCCTAAGCAACGTTGGTTATCATATCGAACTTCTTCCTCCTTAAGCAATGTAATAACACAACGTAAAATAATGAAAACTGATGCGAAAGTTACGGACGTAATGGAACGTGGGAAATATTTGTGATGGCGAAAGTTGGCAGTTCCGAAGTGGAAAAGCGATACAGGGGGAGGGAGTTACGTGGCAACAGAATTAAATACAACCCCTCTAAATTATTTGCCGGTCCAGCTATACTAATTTTTAATAGCATCTGACAGTTATCATTTAATAAATAAATAAACAACACAGACAATATGTCAGAAATAAATGTATTAATTAATTAAATCGAAATATCTATAAAATACTACGTTTGGTCAACAATTTTGGATACCTACAGAAATAATATTTGTACTTTTAATTTATCATATATCTACATACGCAAATTTTTATTTTACTACGTTTTATCAATTTCTAATATGAGCGTAAATTTTGCTAATTT
Organism: Zhengitettix transpicula; assembly: GCA_037074705.1. NCBI lineage: Eukaryota > Metazoa > Arthropoda > Insecta > Orthoptera > Tetrigidae > Zhengitettix > Zhengitettix transpicula. The sequence goes on from CM073593.1 coordinate 75,778,795, forward strand.
ACGAATATTTACCTGAGGATGTCGCAAGCTGTGAACAAAACGTCGTATTGTAACGATTTAATTAATCAAATATTTCTGACAGCTGTGTTTTTTATTTATTTACTTTAATTTTTCTTCACACTAATAAATTTTATTTTATGCGTGAAAGAAAAGTGCACAGCCGGCGTGACAGACTTCGATCCTCATGCTTTGTGTGAACTCATCTTTCTGCACAACACATATGTAATCATTATTACCGTATGTAATAGGCCCTACAGGGTCGGGACGTCTGCCAGACAATCATCTAACATGCCACTTTCCGGAATTCTGGAGCAACACGTGGCAGAGACAACATCCACGCCCGTCCTGGGATGCTCAACGCTACACCACACAAGGTCGGCCTAAATCAATATACCCAAGTAGTTATCGTACAACGAAGTTCTCTTCAAATTAAGATATGTAATGGTTAAACCTACTCATTCCAGAGTAGACATAATTTGAGTTCCTTCGGCCCGGGTTGTTAGCCTCTGGACCCTACATGGCTGAGCTCAACCAAGGAGGTCCTTTGGGGGAAGTTGTTTTCCTTGGCCCACGCCTAAATTCCCTCTGTATTTGTTCTTGCCACGGTGAAGCTAGCGGTTTCCGCGTTTCCTTCCAAGCACTGTTCGTAAATTTGTGCTTTATTCTTATAATTATTAATTAAATTGGCCGAATTAAAAGTGTATAGATATTAATTTATTGGGTGGCAGTTAATTATAAGAGGATCGTAGACTGCTGCAGAGGCTGCGAGGTGAATTACTGGACCCATGTTAAGTTATCTTTGCTAAATGCCGCTCCACGAAATCGATAGCCGCGCTGCTTTCCAAAATATCGCCACACGTTTCCGAGAAGCGACGAGCCCGAGAGCTCGTCGAAGAGAACGATTTCAGGTTACTGGGAACCGTTAAGTGGCTTCGTGAGCAGGTTTATCCGTCCTTGTTTACGCAGGTCGGGGGGTTTCGACACCTCTGCGATCGAGATATTTCGGCAGTGCGGTAGGAGGTTGGCAGATTTTCCCGTGGAAGTCCCCGGGGTCACGTCACGACTCTCCTCTCCTCTCTAAGCAGAGTACTGCGTCACAGGTTTAATTTCTGATTCACAGCCATGTCGCCAAGCAGAGTCCGCTAGCAGATAAACGGCGGCCGTACGTGTGTCGTCAGGCTAATTATATAACTACGGAGTGAGAGAGACGGAGAGAATGGAGGGAGCTGCAATTTTCGAGTGACCTCCGAGGCACCGTAAATCATCATCGCGCCACAATGTTTACAAGGCTATTTCGGAAGGTTCTCGGCAGCGGGGTATTTTTAGCAGCCCTCCCCCCCGGACCTGCCGTTATAGGCCTGTATTTCAAACGCCTTAACGCGTGTCTCTGCGTCACACAGACCTAACTGTTTCCAGGAGAAAGGGAAACGCAGAGGAGCCGCGAATAATAATAACGGGTCTCGGCGGTGGTCGCACCTGCTGCGTCGAGCGTCGCGTCTTAACGCAATGGCGAGCGTCTGGTTTGTTTTCCTTCGCGGCTTCTCCGCGAAACAATAAACATAATCCTTCAGCCCCCTCCCCTCCCCCTTCACGCGACACAACGCGCACTGAGTGAGACCAAGATGGCCGCCTAGGCTCCGCCCCCCCCCTTCCCCCCTTTCCTTCCGCCATGGCAGAGTGCGTGCCCATGGCAACCGCTACCATGTTGTGAGCGCATTCTTTTCTCTTCCGCCACAATTACGGAGCGGGCCGCTTAAGATTAATAACGATGGCGGATGCCCTCCGATGCATGTGGCAGATTGACGAGGTATTAGCGTCTCTGGAACGTTGCCCACGTGCAGGAGTCGTCGCACAATGGGATGTAGGTCGTGAGCGATATAAATACGGGGGGGGGGGGGGGGCATGCCGAGGGAGCGAGTGCAAACGCCGCCGTCCTTGAGATCTCCTATTCTGGCTCTGTCTCTCTCTCTCATCTTTTTTTTTGCCTTCGGCTTGCCCTTTTTTCTCCTGTTTACGTTCTCGCTTCGCGCGAGGAGAGGGGACGTTCTGTATCGCCTTACCTGACCGGGGTAAAATGGCAGCGGCGAAACTGTTTACACGGAACGACTCCGCGCGCGAGAGGGAACCGGTTTTTTTGCTCCCTCCCCTCTCGCCCCATAACCCTCCGCACACACACAAACGCACCTGCGCGTTCCACGTTCCGAGTGGGAAGAAGACAACGACGTTGACAAAGGCGGAGGGGAAGGAAGGCACATTTAAATGGGATTTCTTCCTGCGGCGGACCGGTTGGCTCGCCCGGTCCCGACCAAAAGTCCGTGTTTCCTTCCAAATCCGATCGAGCGACCAACCGGTCCGGAGAACCGGTTCTCACCGAGGAGCGCGTAAATAGTGTCTCGTCTATCTCCACCTCCTGCGAAGGAGAGGGGGAGGGGGGACATTGCCCCCGGGACTTTTATCTGGAGCACGTCGCGTTTTATAATATGCGGCGGTGAGAACGTGCCCAGGTCTTCACGTGGCAAAACTCTGCCTGTGCGTGACGCGAGTAGTAAACACGTGTGTGTGTGTGTGGGTGGCGCTGACCCAAGGCGTAATTTACACGTATCGATCTTCTTAGCCCGCACAACACTATTATGCGACCTACACGTAGAGTGAGTCAACCGCAAAGTACACACAGATAAAGCCCTCCTCGGAAGTGGTTTCAGTCGGCCGTCTTATCTCCTCCGCGCGCTACTCTCTCTTTCCGTTTTCCCCGTTTACGATGCGTCGAAAACAGAGAGAGAGAGAGAGAAACGGAGACCTGTTTGGCTCGCGACCGACCGAAGCGCGAGAAAGTTGGAACGTTTCGCAGCAGCCCCATTTTTTTTTGTCTTGTGCGTGAGTGTTGTCCTTGAGCTTAAGCAGCAGCACCACTCACTAACTTCCTGGTGCAGGAAATCAGATAATGGAATGGGGGGGGGGGGGAAGCGGGGTCGGTTCGAAGTGCGTGTCCAACGTCAACAGTTTAATCGCGTACAGTCCAGGGATCGCTTACGTAGAGCAACCATGGCAGGTTTAACCTTGCACCTGCTCCGCCACACACACACAGACACATTAGGTGTTACACGTTCCACTCGCACGCACGCAATTATCACGAAGATGTCAGTCTTACCTTCAATCACGTCCCTGGAGAGTCCACGCAGATGTCCGAACTGTATCACACGCCGAGATGCACGGCAGGTTCGCAGCTGCGGTAAAGATGTCCACGAAGAGAGTCAGCCCAAAGACCTGCGCTTCTTGTCCGTCGCACACGAATTAAATCCCATCTGGCGAAGACGTATTTACCCGCCCGCGAACGTTTACCGGAGTTACTCGAACGACACGTGGCGTGGCGCAGAAAGAAAACCTCCGCTGCTGCAAAGAAGAGACGATCAACTGTCCGCTCACTCGCTCGCTGTCTGCTGTTGAATACGACACGACACGCAGACGGAATTATCAACGACGTTCTGGTCTCAGTGTGCGAGAAACGCGCCTGCCATCTACGAGCCACGAGGAGAACGTCACGCGCTTCCAACATGGCCGCGGCCGCCGCTGCCAGCCAGTCTCCTCCGCTACGGAGCTCTTACCGTCTCCCCGCTAAGACAGAGTGAACCTAGTCCTCGCACACGAACAACCAAATGCAGAAATAAGTATGGCCCGAGAACGCTCTAGAGGACAACTTTTGTTTCACCGAAAGGAACATGGATAAAGGAATCTTAAAGACATCTCAATTGAATCAACAAAGTCGAATAACACCCACAGAAGAATAATAAAAGCTTTGCAAAAAGGGAGAACTTACCATTATACAAAATGTTCTCCAGAATGATATTAAATTCATATTGGTGGTAAATCCTTTTAGAGGGATTATTCTGGAATTTTTTGCCTATAGTGTGGATGTGGATGAGCAATGTTTACTTCTAGACAGATTCCATTAGTCCTCTACTGATGAAGTAGGACAAGTCATTTGCATACATAGATAATAAAACACACCGGTGAACTATGAAAGCAGGTCAAAAAGACTACAGAAATAACAATACTCAGAATAAATATAAGAGAAAATGCAAAAATAACAAAAATAAACATGAGTAAATACATATGATGGACAATTTGAAAATAATAAAATAAAACGGTAAAATAAAAAAGAGGAAGAGTTAGTGAACTACATAAAAAATTCGTGACATTGATGAAAAAGAGAGAAATCTGTACATAATAAGAAATATTAGTTTTGATATAACATCTTAATTTTAATTATTCACTCAGTAAAAACACAAACTCTAGAGGCACACGAAAAAGAATTTTATATTAACTAGCACACGGTCATGAACTGCTGCATCACAGTAAAGAGTACGTGTCAGGTGTGAAATAAAAGGGCGAAAAAATTAATCACAAATATTTAGTATGTTTTACAATTTCTAAGATATTCATAAGAACAGTACTACAGTGAGGCACTATATAGGGGCTATTTAACTGATTCTTTGAGTACTTTTCTTTATTTATTTGTTGAGGTAAAGGCTACATGAGGGTAATCCACACGGAGGCAACTCCCCTTTAATAGCATAGGAAGGGATTTGAAAGGGGCTGATGCGGAAGGGTAGAGGAAGGTAGCCAAGGGTAAACTAGGGTCCCCGGGCTATATTTTAAGGATCATACCCGGCATTCGCCTAAAGTAATGCAGGGAATCCCCTAGAAAAACCTGCATCAGGTAGGTCTGGCATTGGGTACTTGTACCACGCCCTTCCGATAGCGGCAGAGGGGTTTGCTGTGTTTTTTTAGGGCAACAGGGTAATCAACGTTGGGCAACTCCCCTTTAATAGCATAGGAAGGGATTTGAAAGTGGGGATGCGGAAGGGTAGAGGAAGGTAGCCAAGGGTTAACTAGGGCCCCCGGGCTATATTTTAAGGATCCAACCCGGCATTCGCCTGAATAAATGTAGGGAAAACCTTAGAAAAACCTGCATCGGGTAGGTCGGGCATTGGGTACTTGTCCCACGCCATTCCGATAGTGGGAGAGGAGTTTGCTTTGGGACACACCAAGATGCATTTATACACCATCAATACAAGTGAAAGTGCGAGAATTTTTTTTAAATTTACAATTTGAGAAACATTGGATTATAACCGCAGTCATAAAAATTCAGCGTTGTATTCGTCAATGAATTATAAAATTCAAAACATTGATAAAATTTTCACAGCCATCTGAAGAAAGACAACAAAAAAAGAGGTTTAAGAAATTTTTGTTATTTTCCGCGGAATTTATGGATGATAAAAATTTTAAAAACATCACCGAAGATTCGATTAAAATAGAGCCATTGTAATTCCAGGAGTCCACAAATTAATTTAATAAGATTACAATATTCCAATTACATGACTAAAAAAATTAATTACATTTGTAAAAGTTTCAACTTCCATGTCGGTTCTTATGAAACAATCATCGAAGTGGAACCAGAGAAAATATTTTAAAGAACAAACAATTAAATACAAAATGTCTAAGCTTATGTAACATGGATTGCATTAAAATTGCTTTTAATATGCAACATGTCTTAAATGATACTATTTATTTTTCTAAACGGGACACATGACTAAATTTTATGCAAAGTATCGTAACAAAGACCTGCATGGCGCGGAAACTTTTATTTTGTATTTACCTATTTGTTTATCGCTTTAATTGTGGTCAATACGTTTCATAAGTGAAAAGGAATCAGGCCCGTGTAATGCCCGCCCTTGCCATGAGAACGGAACGATCTGGTTAAGATGACTACGGACTTTGCAGCCCTTATCAGTTAGGTGAGGTTGCTGGAATGCGACGACACAATGGCATATTGTATCAGCAGGACGGGAACTAAAGTGTTGACGCCTTTTCGTTTGCCATAGTTCTAGCCTTACTGCGTCACGAAACTATCGACTGCGTAATTCCCCACTTGTCACGGCTCTATTTTCATCTATAAATAAAAAAGGTTAAACCTTGAACAGCGGCGTGTGTTTTACAAGTTCCCAATCTACGTCTTGACGCGAACATACTTTCAAGTCACATCATATTAAACGTAAAAATGGCGAGATGTGATTAGTATTCAACAATAAAGACTAACAGTGAACAGAAATGTCGGGAAATACGCTATTTTATCTTTTGATTTATGGCTGTATATATTGCGTTCCCTTTACGCGTGGAAACGATACAACTGCTGATCAGTTCACGTACCTTTTAACTGTTTTTGCTGAATGACGTAAATACGATCAGTGCAATGGCGAAAGGAGAATTGGCCAATAAAAGAGCGTTACTGTCAAGAAAATTGAACCTGTAAAGTGCTACATATGACGCAGGGACATGGGCATTAAGAAAGACGGAGAAGAAATAACCATAAATTTTTTAAATGTGGTTTTGGAGAAGAATGGGAAAAAATTAAGTGGATAGACATGGTGAAAAAGGAAGAGGTTCTAAGAAGAGTAAATGAGATATTATATAAGGAAAAATTGTTTACTATACCTCATCATGAAAGGTAGAACACATGTCGTCGACGGACAAGAATACAGGTGACAGACGACTTGAAGGGAAACGCTGGAGAAGAACTTGCCAGTAGGCGCAACACTTCGAAATAAAATAGAGCACACTTTTATATATACTACATAAATGAATGAATAATTGATTAAAAAAATAAAATAATTAATACAACTCTTCGCCATCCATCTATGACTTTATCACGGTGTCATTGGACTAAATTATTTCCACATATTGCCAAAATTCTTCTATGGCTGTTAAAGTAGCATAAATAAATTTTGCTTAGAATTCGCACCCATGGTCTGTCTGCAAACCCAGTTATAATCGAAATAAACAAACAATTTTATGTTTCTTGGATGGTAAATTTTTTTTTTTTAGGTAACAGGCTACACGAGGGTAATCCACATGGTGGCAACTCCCCTTTAATAGCATAGGAAGGGATTTGAAAGGGGGGATGCGGAAGGATAGAAGAAGGTAGCCAAGGGTTAACTAGGGCCCCCGGGCTATAAATTAAGGATCCTACCCGGCATTTGCCTAAAAGTAATGCAGGGAAAACGCTAAAAAACCTGCATCAGGTAGGTCGGGCATTGGGTACTTGTCCCACGGCCTTCCGATAGCGGGAGAGGAGTTTGCTGTCGGTTTTTTTTGTTTTGTTTCTTCATGGTAACAGGCTACATGAGGGTAATCCACACGGTGGCAACTCCTCTTTAATAGCATAGGAAGGAATTTGAAAGGGGGATGCGGAAAGGTAGAGGAAGGTAGCCATTTTTTTAAAAAAATTACAATTTGACAAACATTGGATTATAACCGTAGCCATAAAAATTCAGCGTTGTATTCGTCAATGAATTATAAAATTCAAAACATTGGTAAAATTTTCACCGCCGTCTGAAGAAAGACAAAAAAAAAGGTTTCAGAAATTTTTCTTATTTTCCGCGGAATTTATGGGTGATTAGAATTTTATAAAACAGTGAAGATTCGATTAAAATAGAGCCATCGTAATTCATTCCAGGATGCGGAAGGGTAGAGGAAGGTAGCCAAGGGTTAACTAGGGCCCCCGGGCTATATTTTAAGGATCCTACCTGGCATTCGCCTAAAGAAATGCAGGACAAACCCTAGAAAAACCTTCATCAGGTAGGTCGGGCATTGGGTACTTGTCCCCCGCCCTTCCGATAACAGGAGAGGAGTTTGCTGTGTGGCACAGCAATCCGTTCTCCGTGCCTCGACCAGTTTAGGAGGCAGCTGGCCGACTATTCCAATGGGAATAGCGGACAACCCTTACCGTATGACCCCGGAACATACACCTCTCAGAACAGGCCGAGGTGCCTCGGCTTGTGGGAACCTTAGTTCAGATACGGAGGGGAAAAGGCATCACCAAAGGTAGTCCCTTCGTATCTCTCCTACAAGGTTCTGCCTTCGAGAGAACATCCCTCGCAGGTATTGCCTGCGAGAGAATAGCCCTCGCTGGTCTTTTCGTAAGGGCGGGTAAATTATTTCTGACTCTGTTCATATAATTATATTAAAGTAAGATAAATATAACTAAATACTGTATATGTTAAATCTGATCAAATCATTTCCCTCGAGAATGTTGAGGAATTCCGTGTTAATATTATTACGTCAATTATTATTTAGCACCAGCGCCATTTCATCGCCGCCATTAAGACGTCACGAGTGACAGCGATCCATGGTAATTCGAGTATTGTCGCCAGGATTCGCGTACAAATAATCTCGGCATTCACGAGACGTAGAAAAATAAAACGGTGCTATTTTGTTGTCGTCGTCGTGTTTCCCGTCCCAAAACCGCGATGTTAATGATACTGGTATTTCCAGTTTTACACCTGCACAATTCCGGAATGCCGTAACATACATAACATTCTAATTGACAGCTCGTCGCCGTTCCTCATTCTGTGACTTTTCCACGTTTTCTCTTTCAGCTGGTGATGTGTCATTTGCTTATTCACGGAATCTACTTGAGGCGAGATGAGATAAGGACAGTAGCTTGAGGATTTTTGCTGCTCGTAAACCGGATAAGAGAAATATTAAAATCCGCTTTCTCGATTACATTTGCGATCTATTTGGCGACTCCGTCAAGCTGAAATCTGGATAACGACAAACACCAAATATTCACGACTCCTGCCAAATTACATGAAACAGTTACTTTGGTAGCGAGTGACGATGCTAAAGCTGCCTTGAGAAAAAGGGACGATTTATAGAAAACACCACAGAGAAGGACCAGCAGCAAAATTTGTGATATTGTAAATTTTCGTATAAATAATGTAATTATTTTATTGTAAAAGTAAGTTACGTGGCTTAATTGTTGATTCAATACCATTGCACTCGTAACGTAGCATAGACAAATTGTTGTTGGACTTATTCTCGCGCGATATAGTGAGACGCATTTAACATATCAGGTTTCCACATTATTGTTAAACCTTACATGTTTGTAATGTAACTGATGCGTAATATAAGTGACGTCATAGAAGCAGCCGCGTCAACTTATTAATCTGTAACGCGACAGAGTTGTCACAAACCGATTTTATAAACAACAAAGATTATTAACAACGCTTTGTGTTTATTCCTTGTGTGATGTGTAATTCCATAATTTATGATAATTAATTCTATAAATATTTATTTTTCACCTACCGCGTGTTGAATTTGTTCGAATACTGTTAATATTATATTGTACCCTTAGTAACGTTAAAGAATTTTAATTTTTATTATTACTAAATTTTTGCTTTTACTTATGTTGGACAGGCAAATTTGTGTTTCCGATTCTTCTTCTTCTAATTATTTTTAATTGTAACCCACAATTTTTTTTAAAGGGTAACAGGCTACATGAGGGTAATCCACATGGTGGCAACTCCCCTTTAATAGCATAGTAAGGGATTTGAAAGGGGGGATGCGGAAGGGTAGAGGAAGGTAGCCAAGGGCTAACTAGGGCCCGCGGGCTATAGTTTAAGGATCCTACCCGGAATTCGCCTAAAAGTAATGCAGGGAAAACCCTATAAAAACCTGCATCACGTAGGTCAGGCATTGGGTACTTGTCGCACGCCCTACCGATAGCGTGAGAAAGAGTTTGCTGTGGGATCGCAGCATTCTCTTCTCGGTACCTCGACTAGTTTAGGAGGCAGCTGGCCGACTGTTCCAAGGGGAACAGCGAACAACTCATACCGTATGCCCAAGGTCTGTGACATACACCTCTCAAAAAAGCCGAGGTGCCTCGGCTTGTGGGAACCTTAGTTCAAAAACGGAGAGGAAAAGGCATCCCCAAAGGTAGCCCCTTCGTGTCCCTCCTACAAGGTTCTGCCTGCGAGAGATTATCCCTCGCAGGTCCTGCCTGTGAGAGAATAGGCATCGCAATTATTTTTTTAGGGCAACAGGCTACATGAGAGTGATCCACATTGGGCAACACTCCTTTAATAGCATAGGAAGGGATTTGAAAGGGGGAATGCAGAAGGGTAGAGGAAGGTAGCCAAGGGTTAACTAGGTCCCCCGGGCTATAATTTAAGGATCCTACCCGGTATTCGCCTTAAAGTAATGCAGGGAAAACCATAGAAAAACCAGCATCAGGTAGGTCGGGCATTGGGTACTTGTCTCACGCCCTACCGATAGCGGGAGAAAGAGTTTGCTGTGGGATCGCAGCATTCTCTTCTTGGTACCTCGACTAGTTTAGGAGGCAGCTGGCCGACTGTTCCAATGGGAACAGCGAACAACTCTTACCGTATGCCCAAGGTCTGAGACCCCGGAACATACACCTCTCAAAAAAGCCGAGGTGCCTCGGCTTGCGGGAACCTTAGTTCAAAAACGGAGAGGAAAAGGCATCCCCAAAGGTAGCACCTTCGTGTCTTTCCTACAAGGTTCTGCCTGCGAGAGAAAATCCCTCGCAATTAATTATATTGTAATTTTATATTATGACGTATCCTATTTCCGCATACGCGGACGAGTGGAATAAATCAATCAAATTAAATCATTCTTTCATATACTCTTAAAGGGAGAGAAAAATAGTCAAAGCTTAACTAGGGCCAAATGGCTATAGTTTAAGAATCCTACCTGGCAGAATCCTAAAAGTGATACTTTCTGTACTTGTGCCACGCCCTTCCCATGACTGGAGTCGGGATTGCTGTGAGGCCGCAGCATTCCCGTCTCCATGTCTCGACAAGGTTTGGTCCTGTAAATAATGTCTCATCGGAAAGTAACACCGGATCTGTTCACGATATTAGATTTCTAAAAATAGAGAAAACAAATTTTTTTTTAATGTGGGGAAATTAGAGTCGGTAGCTTCGCAAGGGAACGGTTCATGGAAGCCAACTACTATTTTTAAGCACTGTAAAGTTTACGTAAGACACGGCTCGTCTGGACGAATAATTACGACTTATTGTTCACACTCGCAGCGATGGATATTTCTGCAAAGTACTATATTTAATCCGTCTGTCTATGAAGCTCTTTGCTCGCCTTTGTAACACTCGACGCCCAACCTTCAGATTCCGACCCGTGACGATAGAAACTTTGCTGTCGTTTCGGGCGACGATAAAGTACGTCGCTTCGATAAAGTTCGACGACCCTTCTTCGTCTGTCCGATAACATGGGGGGGGGGTCAATATAAATAATAACAAAAACACCAGAATGAAACAGTTACCTTGGTAGCGACTGACGTGAGAAAAAGGGACGATTTATAGAAAACACCACAGAGAAAAATTTGTAATATCGGGACCTGGTCAGGGGTGAGATAAGGTAGAGAAATTGGGGTGGGAATATTTGGTTTTTAAATACTAAAAGGCATTACCGACGATCAGGTAATATTTGCAGGAGATGAAGAGGACATGATAAATAAGCTCATTGAAGAATGGGGACTGATCACAAATTTACAGAAGACAGAATACATGTGATTAGGAAACGATGAAGAAGACACAACACTAGAAACAGGAAAAATAAAAAAATGAGAATCTTTTAAATACTTGAGGTCAATAATTACAAATGTAGGAACATGTGAAAGAGATATAAAACCTAAAATTGCAATGGCAAAGAATACTACCAAGATTTTACACGGAATATTTTGGAATAAAAATTTAACAAAGGAAACGAAAATCAAAAATAGCGTAACACAGAACATTCTATGTTACGGAAATGAAACTTGGCCCCTGACAGAATTACAACAGAACAATAGAATTCGATTATCTGAGGAGAAGTCTTCAAAAAAACAAGACACCATAAAATTAGAAATGCGCTCCATTGGCAAGAAATGAACGTAACCACGTCTGTCGTTAAAAGGATTTAAAATCAAACCTTTAATTGGCAGGGTCACGTACAAAGAATGGAAAATGGAAGATGGCCAAAAGAAATATACCAATGGTCACCTCCCGGAAAAAATTAACGGGCCAGACCCAGATTAAAGTAGAAAACCCATTGTGAAAACCATAATGGAGGATAGGAATTTGGAAAAGGGAGATTGGAACGACAGACAGAAATGGAAATTGAAGACGGCAAACCTATAAAAGGGGGAAAAGCCGAAGAAGAAGAAAAAATCCTAACCGGGAAACAAAACATGGAAAGCCATACGTAATAAGCTTGAAAAAAAAATTTACATGGGGAGAAGTGATCACAAATCTAAAACCACAACGAGATCGCAAAAAGCAGACGAAGGGAAATATTCATTCTTAAACAGATCGATAAGCGATTGGAGGAAATTACCTGTACCACTGTGTGAGGAGAACCTTCCAGTAACAAGAAAATTTTTAAAAAATCGAACCGGATTCGTAAAGTGAAGCAAAAATGTTTTTTTTTCTCGTCTTAGAGGAAATTAGTAATCGTTGACGGGCGAATCCGTGAATCTTTCTCCGGAGCCGCGTGGCTGCATCTGGACAAACGTGATATGACGTCACAGCGTCCATAACCTCCACTACACTCATTCATGAAGGCGAGACAGGATTCGAACGCCTTGCCAAATACTGCCTCATCTAAATAATATAACAAAAAAACTGGGGTGTGTGACTGCAAATGCGTTCGAAGTACAACTGGAGAGACGAATAGAAAATTTGTAGACAAAAAATTGAAAATGTAAATGTATTTTAATAACAAGAAAGATTATCCCAGGGCAGACAAAAGATGTGATAATATAAATACTACACATCTCGCTACCAAAGTATGTGCTGTAAATTATGTACATGTTTTAAATTTGTATATACTGTAACAATGAATTTTCAATCAGACGTAAAATTTTCATTTCAACATTTAAAGGTATTTGTAGTTGAAAATATTGGTGGATGTTTCGGCACTCTGATTAATGAATAAAATTCTAAATTACACTTATTTGACTAAGCATAAACATAAAGAACCAAGTTTTCCACTTACCATTTTCTCCGGTACGTATTTTATTTCTCCACTGTATACGATTTTTTTAAAAAGCCTAACGATAAAATGACATCACTATCTATACATATATTTCGTAAGAACTTCGCACTTGCGTGTTGGAACTTGAAGAGTGCACACTCGTGAAGAATGGGACGTCACGTTGGACCGAAGATTCACTCTCAAGCTAAAAGTATCTGGATTTTAAATTGGTTAGTATTAGTCGAGAGTTCCATTGTCTGCTTTTAAGAAACTACGACGTCTTACACAATCTTCCTCCTCCACTACATTTTTTTGCTTCTATATTTTCTTTAAGACCAGACAATGCAACACGTGACCAATAATAACCGAATACTGAAACTATCTATCCACGGGTGTGACGCCATATCATTACCATTGCACTCCCGCGCGTATTTCCCAGCATGCTCTACGGTGACCCAAGAAGTATCACTTCAGAAAGTAATTGTAACTGCCTTGGCTTCACTATAAATTATTATCAAATTTTTAGAAGTGGAAATTGGTGAACCATTGTCGTCATATTTTTTTTAATACCATCTTCGAGTATTCAATTTCTGTTTTTTTTTGTTACGAAAACAGACAAGCCATTAATTGTGCGTTTTTGTTTCAGTTTTTAAACATAAAAATCGGTGCGAGATTACTCTTTTTAATTGCAATCTTATATTTAAACGTGTGATATTTTTTGTATGCAGACGCCACGAGTCCTAAAGAAAAATATGATCAGTGGGGAAAAGTTCTGGTTCAGCAAACTTGGGCGAACATTTGAAAAGAATTGGAAAGCTGGGAGAGGAGAGGATATGTTGAAAGAGAGAGACGTCACTAATTACCTGTAGTTTAGAGTGGCTCGCTAATGATCGCAGTAACTTTGTACTCACACTAAACGTCGATTGGGAATATTAGTCATTTATTTAGACTGTAATTCACGGTTTTTATTAACTGATTATGTCGTTAGAGTAGGTAAAGGTTAAAATATCTGGAATCGTTCTATTAAGTCAAGTCAAGTCTACTTGGCTTTGTTTCTATTTATATCCTCAGTTACTTTGGAGGAGGACTTGAAAATTTGATAACTTCTCTTTATACCGGTGCAATATTTTGAACTTGGATTTCTGTCCTATTTTTGTGGTCCGTTTTCCACTTACCATTTTCTCAGGTACGTATTTTTCTTTCGCCACTTTATTCGATTTTTTTAAAAACCGTAACGATAAAATGAAGAGTTCATTTGTGCACGAAGAGTCTTATAAGCACGTTTTGCGGTACTGATAAAACCCAGGAACTATTTAAAAATGCGATACGTTAGCGGGCATCAGCCATGACAATATCAGGGCTCGGTCACATGACCAAAACACGACGACGTCACAGCTGGCTCCAAGATGGCCGAGCCGCCTAGTTGTGTGTGCACTTGGCTCCGCAGTTAAACGCGTCCATGGCCGTCTAGACTCCGGGAAAAGCCATGATCTCCTCCATAGTGTCCAGATTAGTCATGTAAGTTCAACATATAACGTAGTTTTAATTTTATTCCTAGCGCAGCAACTGTTGTATTCGTCAAAACAAAAATGTGTGTTGTGCAGCAGTATGTAACGGACGAAATATCGTCGCGTCGGGAGCGAAATACGAAACCGTAGCTAGGGTTCCTGCATCTCAGCCGTCGTATCATTTCAGATAAACTGTCGTTCAAGCTGCAGATTTTATGAAATAAACTTCTGTACAAACTGGGAAAACGTTCCCTGAAGCTTACAGCTGATGTATTGATTTTGGAGGACGTTACCTTGGCGAACTAACAAATTGTTTGTGGTTTGCGAAATAAATAAAGTGTTATAAACACCCGATCCGTTAATGCAAACTGTCTGTTGCAAAAGATAAATGTATATTTCCGTCTCGCCTTTGTTCTTGGTCCGTATTTCCTTACTCGTGATTCATAATTAATACTTTTGTCTTGCGAAAGGGAAACATCTGTACGAGTGATTGGTAAACACGGCATTGAATATTGTATTTGGAACTGCCCTCCACCTACTTTATATGTAGAAAAGTTTAGAAGACCTCGAGTAAATGAAATTGAACAGATTTTTCCTTTATGAATCTCAAATTTCGATGTAATTTGCTTCATATGATCCTTATAATTTTAAATTTTAAATAACGAAGTTTTGATAATTGTCTTTTCAAGTTCAAGATGATTAAGATTTGCCAACGTACATGACGTTACTTTTCATGTCTCAGTCTGCACAATTATTACCTAATCATGGCTATGTATAAAAGTTAAATATTCGAACTATACTATAAATATTATTTATTTTTTATATTTGACAGTTTTATATATGCGAGGCTTTTTAAAAATTAAATTATTCCTGTGTTTTGTGCAAAGATATATTTAATTACAATACATCCTTTGTGATGTCAACGGCCCTTTGTTCATACGTAAATTTGGCTAATACATTTCATAACACAATTTTTATAGTTTTCAAAATTCTGAGCATTCACGCCATTATGAAATTTTAAGTTTAGCGTTAACTATCAAGACTTCATATTCCTTTGTGTGAATAATCGTGATGCAATAGAAGTGTCAAATAGAGACGTGCTATTAGTTGTCATCAGAATTTAATTTTTTTATGTATCAAAACATTTTTTTAAAAAAATATTACCACTTTTTATGCTATTAATTAATATATATGTATGTATTATCACATCTTTCGTTGTCTGTAGCTTTCTTATTAATATTACATTCTTGTCTTACCTTGCATTTTTATAATATAAGAAAGAAGTTTGTCTTTCATTCACAAATGTTATTTTTTAAAAATTTCTTGCCAATCTCATTTCATAGTTTTTATTTTTGGAGCATGATTTTCGGTACAGAGATGTCTTTTAGTTTCTTATGCATATTTGTTTCTTAATTATTTTTAATGAAAGTGTTTTTTCTCAGTTCTTGTAAATAAACATTCTTCTTGGGAATAGTTCTTTAATGTCATCAGAATTTGTTCCTTTTTTCATAAAAAATTTGAAAATGTATTGAGAAATTAACTAGTTGTTTGAAACTGATGTTTGGTTTTTTATCTTTTTTGGTTGTACATTAGTGTAGACAAGTACAGAAATCAATACTTCCTTTAAGTTATGTATGCAATTACATGATAATTTTAACAATTTTGTACTACATTAATATTATAAAATCACCATTGTGGTTTCTGAAATAACAGATGTTTCAGCTATGTGTTGTAGATAGAATTTAAGTTAATATTATGTCTGCGTTGAGTGTCTTATAGTCATTAAGATGGAAATGTTCACAGTGGACAACGCCTTATTTCAGGGAAATGGTTTAGTTATTTTAAAGAAGCAAATAAACACAGCAAGATTAGAATTTGATTCGTAATTTCTGGCACTCAGATTATCGTTGTCTCTGTGCTATTTAACTATTTTTCTGCTGCCAGTGACATGTAACTTGCTTCAAGGAATATTAGTTTTCTAATTGCTTCTGTTTCACCTTTGATATTTTGCTTAAATAACCGATTGATAGCCTTACATTGATTTAGACTGGCCTTCTCTAGAACTTTAGTTTGGAAACTTGTACCTCTAGTTACTGAATGAATTTTCCAGAGCAAGTACATTCCCTATTTCTTCTTGAATTTTCTGATCAGTTTTGAAGTCAAGGATTATACATTTTTTGTTGTTGCTTATTTATGTTTTAATGTTTCATCATAGTCTAGATTCCTGTCTTAAAAGGATGATCCCAGCATAAATCCTTATAAAAATTTTCTTCCAATATTTTTTAGAGGTCAACTCTTATCATGTCTGAATTCCTTCTCTAGGGCTCTTCTCTTCACACAATTTATCAACAAACAAGACTGCCAAGGAACTATCACTACTAAATAACTCCTGCCCCCCTCTCCAGTGTTCTTTCAATTTATATTTGTTTTTCTTGTTCTCTCTTAGATAACATAGTCAATATGAATTGGGGATTTTACTTTGTTTTTCAACCTGTGGGTATTTTTTTTTAATAAGTCATTTTCGATATGAAGAATTTACTATAATGTGTAATATCAAATGTTTACTGATATGAACGTATGTCACTGTCACATATGTGACTGATATGTCATTTATGAGACTTAATTTTGGTATTTTTGCCAGTGAACTGTTATTGTTATTTCCTGTTCAATTAATTACAAACTAGAATTGGTTGTTGTGAAAATAAAATGAAGTATTAATAATGAAGGAAGAAAAAATTAAAACCTATGAAGACAGAGACTGCCAAGATTTCTTACCTAACTGATGCTTCTGCGGAGAACTATTTACCATATCTATATTTGGTGAATATTCCATTATGTCTGAATGTGGTATGGAGCAGGAAGGAGTAAGCTAACCAACGATCTAGAGTGCAAAATACCCGCACTAAACAAAAGTGAAATGGAGTGATTTAAATATTAATAGAACAAGAACAAAAAAACCGAAATTAAAAAGTGTTGATAGTGAAAGGTGGTAGTAATGAAGGTAGCAAAGTAGGTCAAATCCAGATCATCTTGAGGAGCATACGAGTCTCCGAGATTCCCTTGAGTAGACTCGAGAAGAATGCAATATCGAGAGCCATTTGGAAGGCTCTGGTTTTAGAATGGATGGGGTGCGTTCCTACAACGTGAGCTATTTTTGGACGCCCATGGGATGGATGAATTTGCTTTGAGTGTGCTCTAGCATCGGCATCTCGGTCACAATGTCCAGACAGTTTCGAAGTTTGTGGTTACCCTGGTAAAGATCTAACCAAGTTACAAATAAGCCTAGTAAGCTCGAGATTTCTTTCTAACTGTGCCTCGGGGTGCGACCACTCTTCCTTTCAGGTTTGTGAACTTGAGAAGTATTAATTCCTTGTCTGCAGCCCAATTCACCAAATAGAGACGCCAATTCCTGTGTTTTACGGTGCAGGCACAAAGTGGGTGGGAAAAAAATTGTTGTATGTGGCGACTACTTCCTGTGACGTCACGTCCGTCGGCCCTTTTACATGATCGGGAGCGCGATTGCCGATTCTATCATCGGATACTTCACTGTGTTCCGTTATACAATACAAAGGTGAAAGAAAAGTTTGATGTGCTCCGATTTATTTCATTTTGGTGGTGGTTGATCACCATGGCAAATGTCGGTTTTGTTGTATCAACAATAGGATCACAGAAAAGCAATCGGAAGAGGGATCCAAGGATCCGGCTCAATTGTTGATCCAGCGCTTGCAGAGTCATGCGGAAGAGAATGGTAAAACTGTTCGCTTTGCAGAGAGAGCGAGAAATGATGGAAAGTGGGAATGGTAAGAGAATCCCTACGCAATTATTGCCGGGCGGGGGAGTTGTAAACGAAAACTACAAACACAGAGAAAGTGGTCCACAAGAGGA
The DNA here is from genome assembly GCA_037074705.1 of Zhengitettix transpicula. NCBI lineage: Eukaryota > Metazoa > Arthropoda > Insecta > Orthoptera > Tetrigidae > Zhengitettix > Zhengitettix transpicula. The sequence goes on from CM073593.1 coordinate 75,797,016, forward strand.
GCGATTTGGTGAAAGACTGGGAAGTCGATAAAGTTGAGTTGAAGACTGATTACTTCTTATAAGTCTCCGCTTCGTTATTTTATATTCCGTAAACCACTTCGTAACAACTGTTCGTCATGATTGTACTTATCTCTTCGAACCTGGGTTCCTCGGTCACGTTCACCTCGACTTTTTTCCTTCTCTGGCTCACTTAAACTTTTATTCGAGAAAGGAGCATTGTCTATGTATTATACATTCCAGATGTGTCACTTTTCATCTTTCTGTAGTTTCCTGTCCGTTCCTCTGTTCTCATGGGTTATATTAGCGCCCTTTGTTTTTTCGCTCTGCGTTTTATTTATTCTCTCCTTGTGTGTAAGGAGTTGGGACTTTATATTATTTAATTCGTGGCTGTAGATTAGTGACGAGTGTACTTTAAGCTAGAGAATAGCTGTAACTCTGCCAAGGAACCTTTGCCAGAGTATATTTGTGGACTCTTTAGATCACCTTTTAATTGCTCCCCCGTTCTTTCTGCTCGCTTCTTTAATACGAGTCCCGCTACTGCATTGGGGATTGATAACTGCGGTTAAGCTTCCTGAGAGGCGCGTGTTCCGGAAACGCCGTCGCCACTCATCCTCTCACTGACATTTCCGTTTACCTTGCTGGTTTGCCTTTGTCCTGTTATTTCCTCAACGTTTCTGTCTGGCTTACCTTTGCATACTAACTTACTCTACATGGCTTTTATCTTCTAAAGTGACAGACCTTAGAGGATTGAAATTCTTCTCTCTCCATATTACTGGAGACTAGTTGTAGTTTGTTTTACAAACAATATGTATTTCTTTGTAATTGAAGATTGGCTGCGACGTAAGTTAAACTGTCAAATAACTGTGGTGCGTGGGAATATACCAGAGGAATGAGGTCGCAGAGTTGTATTCGGACTCTCCTAAAGCGTCAACGTCTCCATAACCTCGGCAACTCTGAACAGGACGAGCAGCTCTCTTCTCTGTATATTTATTGTAGCCACAGCAGCAATGACATCGTTTACGATTGCTGTGACTTAAATGTCGCAGGGTTCAAAAGAAAGGGATGTTTGGGTACTTTGGCCTGTCATGGCTTGATCCCGTGCGCCTTTGCCGAGTTTCGTTGTCGTGGTCGGGTTTCGCGCGTGTGGGTTCCGCAAGGTCGGGGTTAAGGCACGCGGCTCCAAGTATCTGGTTTCTCTCTCACGGAGATATATCGTGTATCAGGACAAATATACTAACCTTGGAAACGAAAGACACTCAATACCGCTTTCCTATCTGAGGATCAGATCTCTTGCTCGTGAACCTGAAACAAGTATCAATGTTTTACGTTCATTTCGATTCGTGAGTCTTGGCGACTGTTGCGACTACTTGGTTATATCGATCAAGTCTTGGACAGAGTTTCTCTCTTGTTGTTTGAATCCCAATAGTGTCTTGTGCTATTATGTTCTGCTCCGTCACGTGTGTTGGAGGTCTTGCCAAACTTCTCTCCCGAAATCTTGCCTAGTTTCCTATCTGTGCTTGTACTCAACAACAGGGTCTTCCTTTTGGCTGTTTGGATCTCTTCTACGTTATCGTTCTTATCCTCAATGAGATTGTTTCCGGAAAAGAGAGAGAGAGAGAGTTGTGGCAGCCCTACTGGTTTTTGTTCGCCTTCGTTGTTATTGATAATTGTCTGTACGCCCAAATGATATCGCTTGAACTACTTAAATGCGGATCATTGTCCCGGTGATGTCAATGACATCTCCATAACAGGCTAGGCTAAAGAGGCATAGAAACGATAATTATAAATGTCAGTGCGGAAGATGACACGCTCTACGCAGTTCGAGTGAGAGCAGGTGGAAACTAAGAGTAATGCGCATGTGAGACTGCCGAGGGAGGAGGAGGAGGAATCTTAGTGACGGAAGCAACTCATTGCTCACATCCTTGCTGCAGTCAGCTTGGGACTGGTCCAACTCTGCACATTCCTCAGACAGTTTGAGCGGTCTCATCCAGGCTCTTCTACATACTTCTTACTTTACTCATATTGTATCCACCGGTCGTAGGAATCCAAACATGAGTAAGAATGGACCGCTTAAGCGTGTGCGTGGATGTTACGGATGCAAATACCATAAACACACAACTCGTATCTACACATTGATTTCTTCACTTTAACGGGGAAACCTAAAATTGGAGCACGAGTAAAGGTATATTGTTAATAAATGGGTTAATTCTCTACTGAATCTCCTTACTCGGTGTGTAGATTCAAGTATCTGTGAGCAAGGCAAGGTCGCCGTGGTCCAGGGATCCGCAGCCTCCGCCCGCATTACGTCATTCTCCATTTAGTACAGAGGGACTGCTAATATCCCCGGTTGTCTGAGGCCATCCAAAGTGAAAGTGATTGCTGCTGGACCGTTGCTACGTCAGGCATGAGCGTCTCCCTCACTAACTGAATCGAGACGTTCTCCAAAGCAGTGTACGGTGCCCGGTGGCCATGTCGTAGTCTGAGTAATTTATCACTGCATCTTCTTTCAGCACCTTGGTGTTCGCCACGTACGATTCTTTCATTCCATTGCAGAACTCCGACCTTGCAGCCGTCGGTCGCCTACATTTGGCCTCCAAACCTGATGATGACGCCTGCGACGTGACTTGCAGCTCGATGACCTCATTCCTGCCAATATATAGCGACAACGGTGAAGTTCTTCGCATTTTATCCGCAAAGAATTCTCACTCCGTCCGCATCCACCTCTCGAATGGAGCGGTTGCCGACAGTGGAAATTATAAATTTATTGTAATAGATTAGAAAGGGCTGAGTAGTTAAACTTGGAAACTTATCTGGCTAATCGGCAGCTCATGTTTTCTGCTCTACGACTGAATACAACCTGCCGGATTTTGATTATCGTCAGGTTTCGTTTCATTTCCGAAATCACTACGTCAGGTAATCAATCTTTCAGCGTATCATGAAGAAAGCTTTCCTTGTACGCAGTGTGTTTATTCAGAAACGAAACTGTTACCAGTCGTATATATATTGCAACCCTGTCTCGACGCACAGCATTACCTATCGATTCTCGTGACAGGGATCGCCAATATAATCTTTTTATTTCTTAGTGAACGAAACAAATGAACTAATTTGATTTAGAATGGATAGTTTTACACAGTTTTTAATTTACTAGATGAAATAATTGATGGGCGCCAATACAAATATAAACGTACCGATATGTTTCCCCCAGGAAGTGCCTTTTTAGCAAAGAAGACACTACACGTGATTCCTCTGGGCCTTCGTAGTTTCTACCACAAGAAAATGACAACCAGAACCTTTATGTGCTCCTGCTCATGTGAATATGAAAATACTTCTCATCAACTTTAATAGATCTTAGTTGTTTGTAGTCTACTATTATCCTTGACCCCGCAATATCCAGCAGCTATCACAGAGAATCAATCGTACACTTCGGCCCCTCTGTGAAACAGCTTTGTCTCGGTCTCTTCACATAAGACACTCGTACCTGTAGGACTTGGCACCGTCTGTAACCTTCAGAGAAATTCCTTGTCAATGTCCAGGAGCAGACTCGTCCTCGTGATCTCGTCGTCTCCACTCCAGCCATCCAAACGGGTGCACACAAATTTCTGGAAATACCCTCGTGGACCAATTAAAATTAGAGTGCGAGCAAGTGGAAGGGCATTTCCCCGAAGCTTCTTTAACAATGCGACACTGTTTTCAGCTTTTATTCTTTTTAATAATACGTCGTTACAATGATTAAGCCGGTAATTAACATTTACCTTAATGTACAACAACGCCACAGTGGCTGAATACCCGCCCACGTGCACCTAGGGAAACCTCCCCGGGTACGTCGTCATTTACGCCACCGAGGCTTATCTCCGTACTTCTTCGTCACCTTCACGTATATATTATGGTTACAATTAATTTTCTTACGTTACTGCCTCACGACGTTCGTGTAACGACAATAAACTCGCATGTGAGGCGCGAGGTTCTGGGAACTCTTGCGATGAATATAATTTTCACATGGACTAGAAAGACGTTTCATGTTTAAGGGATACTATTGTGAAGCAGCGTCGGGGCACTTAAATGCGGCATGCTAATTAGATTAAGAAGTGGCCAATTAACAGACGATACCACACTGCGTTCGTAACCTAAGTTGTGCGATGAGCATTATCCGCCAATTATTGCTCAAGAGTTGCGGAAACGCTGTGGGGTATATATTTTATCACTGTATTTTGTCTGTTAATTGGATATTTCTTAATCTTATTAGTATACTTTCAGCTGATGTTTCATATTTTATATATTGATGAGCAGAAAAATCAAAAAGTCTCCAAGTTTATAATTTTATTAAATAATTAGTTGGAAGCTTTCAACTCTTTTGTTATAATCATCCTGAATGAACAATCAAACGTTACTACTTATATAAAAAAAACATCAAGTTACGAATACATTGCAAAACCTTGAGCATAACATACCTTCCTGTCCTATAATTAAAATCACAATAACTTTAAAAAATATTAGTACCTACAGGTACTTAGTCACTCCTATAAAACTATGTTGTTTATTCGACAAGGTCTGTTCTTAAACTGCTCCATTCGGTGGTTAAGTGTGTATAATTACAATTAGTATCGATTTATCATGTTGTTAGTTATTATTTAACTATACATATATATGATTATATACATGCATGTAAACATATACACATCAACATTGATACCTAAAAAAACAACTTATAATTGGTTACAATTTCTTATTATTTTTGGATGTTCTACTTATCAATATTTTAAGTATATCTGCATATTTTTTTCTTCTAAACCTTCGTTTCTATTATTAACAATATTGTTCCTGTTTAGATTAATATAAGTTGCTTCTGCTGTTCTAAGTTTTATTTTATGAATATTATTATGTAATATTTTAATATTGATAAGTAGAACTTAGTGACTAAGTACCTGTAGGTACTAATATTTTTTAAAGTCATTGTGATTTTAATTATAGGACTGGAGGGAATGTTATACTGAAGGTTTTGCAATGTATTCTTAACTTGATGTTTTTTTATAAGTGGTAACGTTTGATTGTTCATTCAGGATGATTATAACAAAAGAGTTGAAAGCTTCCAATAATGAAATTAAAAACTTGGAGACTGTTTTTGGTTTTTTGTGTTCATCAACGTCAACAGTCCTTTTTACCATAATTTTATATATTTCAAAATGCGCTTTTAGAAGAAAGATGACAAGACAATGCCCGTGCTCCCAGAACAAAGGAATGCAGACTGAGGATTTCCGGGATGCCCACCGAAATTACGCGGCGTGGTTATTTCAGGGTGTGTTTTGTTTTTTACGCCCCGATAGAGGACAAGCATCAGAGCAGCCGGCAAGCGCAGTCCATTGTGTTGTTGCTGTCAAGGAGACGTACTGCTGCCGACACGTGCTCGTGAGCGGCTGCGGATCTTTCCTGGACTCGCGCCTGATCTAAATTTGTTCCCGTGTTAGCAGTGGAGTGGGAGGGATACATGTCAGTGTGTGTGGGGATGTCTGCGAAGGTGAAGGCGGACGTCCGCATCACCGTGTTCTACTCTGACGGGGTCGTGGTCTACATCTACATCTGATGTTCCTTTTTACAGAATCGTCTTCGGCACGCTCTACCCGGCCTACGCCTCCTACAAAGCTGTGCGGACCAAGAACGTCAAGGAATACGTGAGTACATCATCGTATTCATTTCTTCATCTCCCCCCCACCCCACCCCACCCCGTTTTATTCCGACTGCCGTAGAAACATTTCCAAAAGTATATTTTTACCATTGTTTAAATACATTTAATGAACGGACATTCAACTATACCATAATTGTTTACAATATCATGATGAACTATTTTCTTGAAATGAGCTGATTTAAATCTTTTTAGACTTCAAATTTAATTTTCATTTAATAAACCGATCGCAGCGCTCACTCACTGTCGTCACAGCAATGACTGTATTTTATTCATGTATAACTTCGGAAATTCTAATTCATTTCTTTAGTAGTGTCGGAAACTTCAGCCTTTTCTATGAAACTACGTTAGTGTTCTTTTAGACGGTTGAACTTAGTTTCCTTTATTTCTGTACTGTCACAGATCTTCAATTACGTTATATTTTACATCCGAGAACGTCTCCTACGTATTGTCATCTTGTTCCTCAACATTTGTCAATAATATTCTCCAGTGTGCCCTAGTTGTGCCATCTCGGTCTCCAACAACCAAGCATACAAACAGACGGTTTCGTGCATTAAATCACCATCCCCGCTTATTCATAAGTTCTTTTCTCAGTAGTACAGTACCGCAAAGGAAGTGCTGTATCGCTGAAGGCTAAGTCATTTTTATCGTTGTGGGACGAGATGTCACTTACGTTACCCTTCCCTTTACAACGGATTAACGTACCCTACCGCTACACGGCAAGTATCTCTTCAATAAATACTTTTTTAAGAAACCTAGTTATCGACATTACCGTTTTTGAAAGTTTACAATTTTTTTAATACCCGTATAAAAATCTATGATGAATAAATTTTTACACTAATTATGCATTTCTCTGTGGTGCAGTCATCGGAATATCATATGCAAATATTAAAGAACGTAATGGATCAAAGCTTGATCTTTGCTTCTTGAATTTGACCTTGTAATATTTCAACATTTAAATTTCTTGCAAACCATTTTCTGGTGATGTGTATTGCCAACACCCACTTACCTTATTATAGCAATCTGTTTTCATCTGTGCCGTTTTTTTACTTGTGTTTATTATTCTTTCAAATTATAACCCTAAATATTTTATTTGGTAAGGGTACAGACTGCGTGAATAATATTACGTGGACTGATTAATTTTCATTGGGGTTTTATCCGCCATTAGATTCTCATCTCAGGTTGAATGAAGTGGGCGGGGCGAGTGCGACAGCTTTGTTCCCCTTCCCCCTTCTCATCGGAGTCTCGTCTGTAGTACAGACTCTGTACCAACCAGGAAAGTCTGGACGCTTCAGTCTCTCAGTGGCTTCCTTCTTTCTGTCAAGTATGGAACTTCACCCCTCTTCAGTTATTTTCTATTTATCATTTTCTGAAATAAACTGTAAAACTCGTAATACTACAAATTTTTTTAGTGTAGTTAACCTGTCTGCAGAGCTGGATTGAAACATCTAGGTCCACTCCACGTCTCTGCAGAATTTTTTTCTGAGCCAATGCCCACCTTACGTCCTCGTCGGGAGGAACAAAATGTTCTATGCATCTTTATTGATTTTTTCGGTCGGAAGTTTGTAGGTTTTCTTTTGCCTTTATATGTATTAGTCGATCCTATTTGATATGAAATATCGATATTTTAAGTCAAGGCCAAAGTAGTAAAATTTTCATACCTGCATCGTATCAGAGACAAGCATTTTTTTTCGACTTTCGAGTTTCATTGCTAAAGTTTCGTCGTTTCCGTCGCGTTTTTCTTCTGGTGTTTCTCATTGTCAACAATGTGAGGATTGATTATCAGTTGCTTTGATGAGCTGCTGCTCAGAAATGTATCTTTACCTGACCCCTGAAATCTCTGTAGCATTTTACGAAATCATTTAGCCAAGTATTTGGCACATGTCATGTCATGTCATGCAAAATACCCACGACGTGACCAACCAACATTGAACAGAGAAATTGATCGTCAATCCTGCTAATATTTGTCGTCAGTGCTACGGTTCACCTGCAGAAGTTTCAAACGATTTTGAAAGAAATAATTGACACTACCTCTTTGTAGCTTTTCAACGATATTGCCCTTCCAGCTACATTCTTCATTTCAGTCATTAAAGTAATAGTTTTAATTTTAATGTTGAAATTCTTTCCATCATTTTTTAAGAAATGTCGTGACAACAAAATATGACGCCAAGAAAATTAAGTATAAAAGTTGTCCGACTGATTGCTGGCTGGAGCGACCAAGCATCATAGTGTAACATTCTGGGTCAGTACAAACTGCAAGGTGTTTGAGAGGTCATAGCTCGCTGGGAAGAGCCCAGAATTTAAATATAGGCACTCACCTTTGTCTCTGCCGTAGTCCGCCAACGTTCGGCCTAAGCTTATTCTTAATCTTAATTGACCCGAGAATCCCGCTGTTGCTTTTCATTATCAGCATTGGTTTTCAGTCCAGATTTACTGTGAATTTGAAAAATTCGGCGGTCATCGCCTCCTTGCTTCTGTTCCGAAGCATCTTTGTCCCGCGTCTCTGGTTTATTTTTAAGTTGGCTCTTCTCGTCGCGCCTGGTTGTTTCGGTTGCTCATATATTCTCTCATCAGGAAAGTTCATCTACATTTACAAACAATCAAATATCCACAGACTCCATCACTTTCACTGCAAATTATTATTGATTCGTATATGAAAGAAAATAAAATTTGGGAAACTGATGTAGAATTGTGCTTGCATTGTTCTTGGACCCACGGATCGGAAATGTCTTGCTTCTGCTATTTTTATATATTCATTACTACATCTCCAAACTTTCTATTAAACAAAATAGTGGAGGTGAAGCGCAGACAATTCTGGAAATTCGTTATTTCGCTTCATTTTATGTTTATAGTTTTCTTTAATGAATTATGTCGTTCTGCAATGTCGACAACATACACAATCAGTTCTTTAAATATTTTTTCATGATCACAAAGGGAAAGTGTTTTATATCTCTGGGGAATATTGCTAAAGTCTTGCAGCATTGCTCTCTATATTGGAAAACATTTGAACACATTAGATGTATTGTGAAAATAAACTTGATACAGAGAAATGAATCAGATTGAAGCATAATTGTTTGTCCTCACTAATCATCAGCTTTCTCATATTCTTCCCCTTCTCTTGTTATGTAAATCCACATCTTCCCCACATGCATAATTCTTTACCACATTTTTTTTCTCAACTGCTACATTTAACATCTTATTTGCTTCCTTCCTTCCATTCCAACCAATTCATTGTAGCAGATTCCCACTTTTTATTTTTCCCCTTCTCAAACTCTCCCTTTATACAGTTGTTCACTCTTTCTATCTTAACATGCTTTTCCTTGTCTTCTATGAGTAAATGTCTCCTCACCACCTCCATTTTCTCCACTTTCCTCTACCTCTCTCTTGAACCCATGAAACTATCAATTTTTCCTACTCATCCTCTATCTCATCCAGTCGCCAGTGTTCCACTCTGTTTGTGTTATAACTGAGCCAAGAATATTCCAGATTGTTAGTAATACATTCTGTATAATTGTTTCAATTCTGTGAACCATTTTGGAAAAATACCTGAAGTTGTATCTGTCTGTGTCATCATGGGAAAAGGGTTAGCAAACTATCATGCAGCAGAAATACTTACATACTCGAGAATTAATAAATATGAAGGTTTCCTGGTGGTAATTAGAAATGAGAATAGAGGGAATGTGTGCAATTGTACAAATTAATCAATTACACATCATCATGTGTGTTTTTTTGTTGGTTGCAGGTAAAATGGATGATGTACTGGATAGTCTTTGCACTCTTCACTTGTGCAGAGACATTCACAGACATATTCTTCAGCTTCTGGTAAGTCTGAGGTTTGCTACCCTTCTGTTACTAGTTTTCGTGGTTAAATGAAATTTTTCCTTTATTTATTTGTAGGTTTCCATTTTATTATGAAATTAAAGTCTTGCTGGTTCTGTGGCTCCTGTCGCCTGCAACGAAGGGCTCCAGCATCCTGTATCGAAAGTTTGTGCATCCCATGCTCAGTCGACATGAACAGGTAACCTGTTTTTTACTCTTCCAAAAGTGGAGCAAAACTTGTAAAGCAATGTTTATTCTAAAAATTGTTTATTTAATGAATGTCGATTCCTGTTAAGTCATCCAAGTCAAGTTGTATTAAGAAATCCTTATTATAATGTGACAAAGTTACTCCTCGAAACCTTTGAAGTGTGAAGGTTAGTAATGTGGAATGGGGGAGACTTATTTAAGGATTGTGTGGAGGACAGCTGGAGTGGGAGAAGACATTTGCTTGGATTCAAGAGAGAGAAGGCTGTGTGACAAAGTGAAAGTGTGAAGTACAGCAGAGCACTGTGAATATAAATGAATTGATTGAAAGTTGTGTCAAGAAGTGTGACGGTGCCTCGTTCCAGTTGCCGAGGAAACTTAGAATGACGAAACATCACAATAAGTAGAGGTTGACTGTATTGAACATTTCATGTAATCTGATTATATAAATAGTTTCTTCTCACTACATCAGTAATTATTCATGAGCTTTTGCATGCATACTTTGCCTTTGTGAATTAATTGTTGAATTTACTATATGCTGGTCTTTAACAAATCCTATGCCAGCAACACTGGAATCGAGACGTTATATGTAAAGCTGAACCCAAATAATTTCTGTGTCTTATATCCCTAAAGGGAAGTAATAGGTTTTATAATATCAGTGTGAGATATTTTTTACCAATCTGTTAGTGAAAAATTTGAAAAACAATATTTATAAAATTTTTGCATTGTAACTTTGCAGGAAATTGACGAGTATATCGCAAAAGCAAAAGAGCAAGGTTACCACACAGTCCTCCATCTGGGAACCAAAGGTGTCAACTATGCCACCACTGTCATCATGCAAACTGCCATAAAGGTAAAGTTTTCAGTTAGAACATGCAGATGTGGCAAACCTATCAGGAATTTTGTGGCAGTAATTTTCAAAAATTCTCACTGACTGTAGCTCAATGTGATCATGGTGCCTGTTAGACTCACCACTGTTTATATGTAAAAAATACCATAAGCTTAATCTCCTCCCACCAAAGGGATTTAATGTGTACAGGTTTAATATGAGGAATTTTGCACTGAAAGTCTATGTATGGCAGATTTAATCCACATCTTTCAAATTCTGATTTGTGTCTATTGTGTTATTAACGAAGTGAACAAATTTAGATGTAGATAGGAATGTGAAGTTACATTTTTTACCCAATTTGTGTATAGTTTCATCTATAAAATCAGTAATGCACGTTTTGATCTCTATAGTTTATGGGTTTTTTTGTTGCCGACATGTTTAAGGAAAGGAAAAATGCTTGTGACTATTCTTGTACACATTTTTTAAGCTTTGAAAGAGCTTCTCAACTATGCAAAACATGTGAAGTTGAGCTATAAGTGCCACCGTATTTTAATTTTAAACTGAACCTCAACTGAAAGTATACTCCAAGCCCAAGAAGAAAAATAGGAGTTTTGAAACTTAAACCATAATACTGTATGGAATGTCTGTTGTATTGATCAGGGTGCATTGATTTATTGAGCTAAAGTCAGTGTAAGATTTTTCTAATTTAATGAATTGTAGAAACCTATGCTCGTAGGATTAGTTTGGTTCACAATATAATAGTTCAGCATAATTATAGTGGATTGCTGTGGTTGTCTGTGCACATTGCCATACTATTGTTTCTTCACAACGTTGAGACTGCTGTAGGAAATCCTTAGAGACTATCTGTATTCCCAGACGCTTCCTGTAGTGCCTGCACCTTCACGAGTTCGCACATACTCGATGGTAGAGAACTCCTCCTGTGAAGACTTCGAGGACCGTCCCCGCTCGAGGTCCTGCTCTGATGAGGCTCAGAATGCTTTCAGTTCTGAAAGTAGTGAGGGCTCCATCGCTACTCCAAGGCCCAGGGCCAGAGGCCGTCCTAAACGTAACCTCAGACCCAGGGAATGAGTCCGTCAGTCTCCTTAGTTCCTGTGACAGTCGGTGTTGACGAACTGCTCAATGATTTTAAACTTTTTATTTTTTTCCACTGAGTAAAATTACTTTTTTCAAGCTTCAAAGCTGGAAGTGTGCTTTTATTAAATTTTTTCTCTCCTTTATTTTGTTCAGTTACTAATTGTTCGTTAATGTATGTTTTGTTCATCAATAAAAATATTTGTTTTGAATAATTTTATTATTTTGTTTTCTTAACCTTTCCTTTTGGTTTTTAGATACCGAGATTAACAATAGTTTCACCAATCAGATAGGAAAATAAAGTCACTATCAAAACTTTAACAAAACCCTTCTTGTTAATAAAGTATACTACAGGAAAACTATGATTAAATACAATCTAAAGTTTTCAATAGTGTGAAGATAATTGAAAGAATGTAGGAAAATATTAGATACTAACCATTTTTTTGTAATAACCCTATACATTAAAGAACCTTTGCATATTATGATGCAGAGATTTGATTTATGTTATGATTGATCATAGAATTGTGCTAGAACATTTTTAGATGCTAACATATACAAATGTTTAATTGATCCTTGAAAATGGCCAGTAATTTGCTAATATTTTAATCCAACTTATCCTTTCACTTTACTGAAGACATTTCACAGCTCTAGAGTAGATTGTGAGCAGTCAACCATCTAACCAACTTGGTTTTGGTGATTTAACACACAATGGAGAATTGCTTTCTGCATGTAGCTTAGTAGAAGTCACTTCCAGCACCGAACTTGTATGTTACTGTTAAGTTTGTAAATATTTTAGGGGCAACTTTAATTTTGTGTTCAAATCAACCCTATTAGATTTGCTCTTATTAGATGGACACAAAAATTTCATGAACTTCAATTTGTGAGAGATATGATTTATAACTACCTCGGAATTTAATTGTGTGTAAATTACCGTATTTTCAAATGGAAAATGACATGAATTGGGGCTCACTTCTCAGTGTTGTAATCTCAAATACTGAGACAGATATGCAGATATGGCCACATTAACCAAACGTCTACAATGGAAGAGTCATACAGTCTACAAGTTTGTGGCCTCCTAATATTTTTTCTTATATTTAAACCTATGAGCTGCATCTTAGAAACCATTATTTATAATGTATAGCTTATTAAAATATCTGTATAATTCACCTATTCTTTCATGCGTTGTGTTTTATGGACATTGTGGAATGGACTTTACCTAGAGACAGGAAAATAAAACATCTTTAGGATTCATATTTTTAAAGTAAGTATGGATGTATAAACGTTTCCTGTTCTGATTTTGGTTGGTATAAATCACTGATTATACTTTTCTGGAATTGTAACTAAAAGAAGAAATATGTGTTATCTTTAAGTGGTGGTATTAGTAGAAGTTCTAGACTTCCATCAGTGTGTCTCATAGAGTATTCACAGTTGATCAATGAGCGTGTTCTGTTAAGAACCGTGTAGTCAATTGTGATTGATTAACAATTATGGGAGAAAATAATTTACTTCATAAGCTTTGTGGACATTGTATATTTTATGAGCTAAAATAAAAAATTAATTAAACTGCCATTTTTCCCAAAACCTAAGTCAAACTGCACAGTTGTCTGGACTAGGAAGTGTTGAAGCTGTGGCACATAGCCAACTTTCTGGTTTCATAGGTAATAAATGTTTGACGATTGTTAATATTGTATAGGTTTTATAAAAGAGTTACCAGCAAGTAAGCAAATGTGCTGAATTTTTCTGACAAGTTATTGTATTACTAAACAAATTGGTGCAATCATAGATAACTTAGAATCATTCTAGAGTACCTATTAAAAAGCTGCTCCTTTATAAGCCCACCATTGTTATTAAATGTCGACATGGGAAGATTGTGTTACATCATATGATTTGTTGATTTTACAAGTGCAAAATATTTGAGAGCAGAAATAGATTTGCTGGAAAGAATGTGGAAAACACAAACATATGATGCAGTTCTTACAGTCCTAAACCTGGTATCTCGCCTTTTTTCAGGGAGGGGGTGGACTGGTCCAGCAGCTCCGACGCAGCTATAGCCTCAGTGACCTGAGCTCAGACATGGGTCGTAACTGCAAGGCTTTGCCAGAGTGTGAGGATCATACAGACAATGGAGCCTCAACAGGTATTACTGTTTTAGAGTTCAGCCAGATTATTTTCTTTGAAGATGAAAAAATAAACTTTGAAAAAAATGTATCACAAGGTTGATTCCGGGTAGTTGGAGAAACTTTTGTATTAAACATGTTTTCTGATGATTTTGAAGAGTCCTTGCTGGTGGTGGATATGATCTTAGTTTCCTTGATGTTCTTATTTCTTGGATTCCAACCTCCAGTTTCATGATGAATATAATCTTACACTGATTTACACATTTAATTATTATTTGTATGTTTTAATGGGCCATTGAATTAAATTCATTTTTTTTACCTAATTGTGAGGTAGAATATATTTCAGTTTCCAATTTCAAGATTTGTATTTACCATTTCACAGATCCCAGGTTGCTGAGACCTCGAGGTCACAGTCCGAGGAGGTCTGCGTCAGGATCTGGTCGAGTAGAAATGTATTTTCCAGAGGTGGACGTAGACGTGCGGAGTTCACGGGAGACGAACGTTCCTCTTAGGTGAGGAGTGCTCATCTTGTGATTACAGGACTGTACGATAAGATTCATAAAAGGATATTCTGGTCCATAGAATATAGCTTGTAGTTCATTTCATGGAAATATGTTAGGCATGTCTGGTTAAAATGATTTTCACCAAATAATGGTTGAATTTGGTGTAGAGGATGATAAATAGGATCACTTATTTTGTGATTGTCTATTTTGAAATACATTTTATAATGTTACTTTTCTATTTCAAATGTACTTTTCATATAAAATTTACCAACTTTGTTGCATCATATCCCTTTATCCCTTCTTGCTGTATGCATCTGAGTGTAACTTAGTCAACCCAGATAGCTGGTGTAGAAAAGTCCTTTCATTTTCCTTGCAGTCACATAAGATCTACGGATGATGTTAGTTCAGGGTATTCAAGTGCCGAGCCTCTGTACGTGGGTCATCACCCCACCACCAAGTCTGAGGGCCTGGCAAGCAGCCGTGAACCCCTTGTGAGGACTGCATCTGTTGGTTCCACCCGGGCCACAAGGGCTAAGAGTTCCAGGGGCGGTGCCACTGTCACAAAGCGCACAAATCAAGCTAGTACCAACGAGGTGAGAGAAATAAAGTTGATGTTTAGCTAGAGATGCATTGTTATATCTTTGTGAGAAGTTTGACATTAGAATTTCAACCTTCCAACTGCAGATAATTATACACAATTATTATTTGGATGTTGCACATCTCCGCATAGAAACTTGAACATTTTTATTTGGTCTGAAACCAACACTTGTTAAGACTACATGAAGAGTCAAGAGAATGTTAGGAATACAAATGGTGGTCAATTTTTCCCGATTTTTATATTTTAGTCCACATTAATAGGAGACTTGACTAAACTGTATTTGATTAGTCTGACACTCATCTCTCAAATCTCGGTGTAAATAAAGCCTTTAGAATCCTTGCAGTCTGTAAGCACAATATTCATGAGAGTTGATCAATTTTTCAAACCGTGACAGTCTAATCATTTAATTTTTTCAATTGTTTTATATTATTTTTCAACTGTGAAAACAGTTTGAATAGTCTGACACTGCAATTTAATTAATATAATTGCATATATGAATTAATCAGATTTGCCACCCCAACCAAAGTGAATATTTTTCATGTTCTATATTGGTAATATGTAATTTTATCATTATAAAGAAGTATTGTTCCGAATATTTACTTTCCTTATATGAATGCATTTTATTCTATTTTAAGTAAGTTGAATATTTTACACTTGAAAACAAAATCTTGTATTATAAAGTTTTATGAATTGTCAAATATAAAGCTACATTGATTTGAAAAAAGAAATATATTGGTTTAAATATCTCATATTCTCTATGATCAGAACAAATTTTAAGAACTTTCAGCTCTAACTAGGAGCATGGAGAATATGACATAAAATTGAAAGATCTTATCATTTGCATTTTACTTCAGAATTTCTTAACCAAAGCAAATATTTTCATGATTTGGATAACTTGGAGTCACCACTTTTAAAAGTGAATGATAAAAAACTCCCATTCAGATTTAAAATAATGGACTGTAATTGAATCTTGCAATATGACAATTGGCTTCTTTTTAGTAAGTGAAATTATCTGAAAAGATCACTCGTTTCTTGTGTGTAATAATGCTTCTCAATGGGAGAAACTTTCACAGTTTAATACATTTTACTTATTTCATTTTTTGTTTTTTATTATAGTTATTTTCTTTCATAGCACCTTTTTTTTGAAGGGCATGGAGGATTCCTACACACAGGAAGACTGTATCGAGTTTCCCTATGACTTCCCCTCATGCCCACCCTCTCGCCACCACTCCCTCCCACTTAGTGAGCAGGAGGTTGCCCAGTCCTTGGGAGTAAACCCTCAGCTTCTGTCTCTTCTGCGATCATGGAGTAACAATAACTTCTTAGATACCTGTGATGAACCCTCTACTCTTGTTGTTCTTGATCCAGCCATTGAACAGCTCAAAGAAGACCTGTGTCATTGTGATGAAGAAGATACATTCTTTGATTCAATATCAGAGTCTGACAAGGAGTCTAATACCACAAACAAACCTGAACCTGTCATAGATGTTAAAGTGCCATCTCCTGATATTGAAAACAATTTCATCGATACAAAGGACGTTCTCAAAAAGTCTGATGGAGATAAGCTGATTGACCAGAACTGCACATTTTCTAACACTTTTGGAGATAATGAAGTAGAAGCAGAGGTCCTTGACCAGGACACTCATATTCTCATAAAGCCACATGAAAATTTGGAGATGGAGACACTTCATATGGCAGTTGAGAAATTTCCAGTTTCCAATGAGCCTCCTTCAATAGTTGAAATTTCTAATGAACAGCTTCAGATTGAAGTGATGAAAATTGAGAATATTCATTCTAAGAGTGTTGGATTGGAAGAAATTTCAGAGTCTGTTCTATGTCAAGATACTGGGGGAGAGACCCTTCATATGCCAATTGAGATATGTCCAGTCTCCAATGAGCCTCCTGTGATGGCTGGAGTTTCTAATGGACAGTTGCATATTGAAGTTATGAAGATTGAGAATATTCATTCTAAGGGTGTTGAATTGGAAGTAAGTTCAGAGTCTGTTCCATGTCAAGATCTGGGAGTAGTTTCTAAGCAGTCCAATGGTGAAGAAATGACTAAGCTCTGGAATACAGAGGGGAAACCTGATCAACAGGTATCTGTAGAACATTTAGATGTTGGAGAAGTTCCTGATCAACAAAACTCTGTGTCAAATTTCAAGCAGCCTGAAATGGTCCCAGAAAAGGGTATTAATGACTCAGATTTGACAGAAACAAATCTGTCAGATGTTTGTGTAGAACATTCAGCAGTCCAATCTGTTGCTGACAAGCTAAATGACAATTGTGGAGAGAATTTCAATGAGGAATTGCAGTTTGAGGATTGTCTTGAAATGGCTGAATCACCACTAAAAGTAGGAAGTTATGAAGCAAAATTGAAGGAAAATGGAATGACTAAACAAATTGAGATGGCCCCAGAAGAAAGTGCAACCACTCTGTCTCTTTCTATCACAGATGTGGATTCTATTAGCGAAAGTGGTAGCTTGAAGAAAGATGAGAGATCTGGCCGTTACAACAAACTTCAAGCGCCAAGCCCACCTCCAAGGAGAGGGAAAGAAGTCAAGGGAAGGAATGGAGATGGCAGAGGCTCACCTACAGCTTTGACAAAGGATGCCAGAATCTCTGACATTACAGACACTTCAAATTCAGGAGAGGCTTCCCAGAAGCAAACAAAAAGGCGTAAGCGGAATTCAGGAAACTCCAAACTTGGTGAGAAGCACTTGACCAGGCTGCAGAGTCAGATAGAGAACCTGGCTTCACTGTTGCCCTTCTGGTACTCGAGGCATGACTCTGTTGCCAGTGTTCAATCGTGTGTGGGATCTACCTCTCACCTGGACTCACTCTCAGTGTCATCGACTGATAATGTCCTTTGCAGGAAGCTTTCCTCTGGCAGCATGTCATCCAGCTCCATAGCAACAGAACAGGAAAAACTGGCTAAGACTCCAGACATTGGAGAGTACCACATCAGAGAGATGTCTCACTCCCCAGCATTCGGAAAACGACTCTAATAATTCTATGTTCTCTCTTCTATACAATGCTGCGAGCATAATTCATAAGCTTGTGCTTGGTATCCATAACATTGTCATCCACGCACCATTAATAATTGTCATTTTTAAGTTGTATTCCACACTTTGATAGCATTCATTGTGTCTGCACACAATTTGTTATATACTAACAGTTAAGTATATTGTTGATTGTCTCAAAGTGTCTGTGTATATTCCACCCTAAAAAATTAATAAGTTTAACTACACGGGTAATTATAAAAGATTATGAAATGGATTATAAGATCTTTATTCTCTAGTAATTGCCTTCTAAAAATTGCTCAATTGGCACAATCTTGGTTTTTGTTTGATACATAGTTTCTTTGACCTCAAAAAATTCAGCATCCTTCAAACTATTACTGCTACAAATGAATATTTTTCACATCCATAAAACCCCATTTCTATATTTGTACAGCTGCTATAGTGTACAGGTGGACCTGTAAATATTCCACAATAGTTACAACTAAACAAACCTGAGAATTTTAAGGAAACCACATTGCCCTATCTACTTCCAGTCTTAAGAAGAAGATAACTTAGATTCGTGAAATTGAATACTCCTAGTAAATGTGTGAAATTAAATGTAGCAAAAGTATTTTTTTACCTTTCTCTTTCATTATTATATATTAATTAGTTTGTGTTGTATTTAGTATTACATATGAGAAGTTTTTCTTATCTTCTTATGTGTTTCTGCCGTTTCCCAACTCTTACCTCGTGCAGCTCCTCGAATGGGACGAGTAGTATAATGGACAGAGAGAGAGAGAGAGGTGAGTGGGTCTCGCCAGCCAACCACGTGGCTCTTGCGTGCACGCCATTATTCTGGCTTTCCCCTTGCATGTGTGTCTTAACAAAGTAGACTTGTGGACAATTTGTTATGCACCAAATCAGTTGTAATTCCTGGAGGCTTATTTAATAGGAACTGTTCTTGTTCACAGCTAGCTTCCTCTCTCTCATGTATTAACACTGTTCCAGATTTAAATAACATAGGAAACTCTGGAGTGGTGAAAGTCATAAATTTTATTCCTACAGTCCCCTCTCCCCAAGTATTTCCCCACATGAGCAAGCTTATCAATTATGCTCCATTGTTATAAAAAAAAATATGTAAGCCAGTATTGAGTTACCACGACCACTCTTATCACCAAATGTTCATTTAATGTGCAATAACTAGTTTTAATAGCAGCAGTTTCATTCTTTAAGCTAAACATTTTGTATGAAGGCAATGGAAAAAATAAAATTTGAGGAATGATTAGGCTGTATAACTTTTCCCTACTTCCAACTTTTAAGTTCCTTACAACTACCACCACCTGCCTTTCTCTTACCTACCAAGAAGAGGATTTGCTGAACACAAGGGACGTCAATCATATCTGGTTCTTTTTTGTGTTTTTCATTTTGAACCTGTTTGTGGTGATATACCATATAATAATGTTACCCACTAATTTAATTGCTTGAAATTAATTTCAGCTTTTATTATTTTATCATTGCTATGTTCATTATTGACACTTAAAATTTAATTTTTGTGTATCTTGGTGTGTGTTATTTTTAATGTGTGTTAAGTGAAGCTAACCAAATTACAATTGATTCAGTTAGAACTAAAGATGTTCAAAGGGTACATATGAAAATGAGTTGGTTCATGCAAGGAGATTTAAAGGAGATGGAAATGATTCACACAGAGTTGCAGATGTGTTGTTTGTGCACCTTTGGTTCTAACAGTCAATTGTTTTGTAAATTCTGAAAGGTTACCAATGAGATTTGTTTCTGGTTGAATGGAGCAGAATTTTTAAAGGAACTTGTGTGCTGAATGTCACTTTTTAATAGTGGCAACAATGTGGTTAATTTAAGAATGTAATGGTCTCTGGTGTGTCATTATTCATAACTTCCACTATAGGTAAACTTGTTTTTATTGTGACATTCATAATCTCTGTTAGAAAGTTTACCTGCTAAGTCTGGGTTGAAAATATTTTGTGTGTCACCAAATTATGTATAATTCTGTTTCATTCACCCAAAATAATTATTTTATTGTAATGAAGTTGGCAGTTTAGCATAAATTAGTGCATCATATCTGACACCTAAAACTTTCTTAACTGTTCCCATTTAAATAGTAAAGATTTTTATACAACTTAACGAAAGTGTTTGTGAGTTTTCTCTTTAAATGATCACTTATACCATCTTTACTAATGTAGGATAACATAGTTGCATATGAATGTGGGATTTGCCTAACTGTTCATGTATTTGCATTACAGGTTTCTGGCTATGCAACGCTTCCCAGGAGCAAGAAGCCAAGTAAGAAGAAGTTGCAGTAAGAATACAGGCAGCAGTGGCACTTTCTCGAATACAGGATTAATTTTTTCTTTTCTGGCCAGAGAAATTAATTCTGACAAAGCTTTAAAGTTGTGACACATATTTATTGAATGTTAAGGTCGTGGCCGTGACTAGCTTTAAAGGGTATACAATTGCATTATAGATCGAAAGACACGCTTATGTATTATTTTAACAGTTGCTACTTAAATTTGACCCCGATTGTTGTTCTTATTGTGACTAATTCTACGATTACAGTTTGTTAATACTTTTTTAAATTTTATAGAAGCCCTTTTTTAAATGATGTACGGTACAGAGGAGTGATTTCAACTTTCTTTCTCAGTTACTCTGTTTTTGATAGATTTTAAAAAGTTTAACAGGGCACAAAGTTTTGTGTTCCTTGTTTTTTCAGGGTAGAAATACATTCCCTCTTTTGAGTAAATTAGAGTCTGGTATTTTGGCGGTCACCTGAATTAATTTGGTGTGAAACTTGGTATATTATTTGTTGTTACAAGTTTCAGGACCGCAGAAATGATGGACCTCAGGATCACTTTTTATATGTTAACTTCTGTCGCTAGTGAGTTAATTTGTTACTTGCCTCTAGTCTAATAAAGACAAAATATATCGCATGTTATTGTATTATTACAAGTAAAGATACATATATAACGAATACATTCGTAAAAACGTAGTGAGAACTTCAATAAACTGATTGAGAATACGTAATTTGCTCAAAGGTGACAAGAAACATGTGCAGTGGTGGAGAAACTGAAAAAAGATTGTTCAACTTTAGCAGTCATGTGTAGTTATTTGATTGTAAGAAATTTTTGTGTCAAATATTTGATACATTCACCTCGCGGACAAACAATATCATAAATGTTGCATCTGCCTATACTGCAATGTGTGTGAAATTGTACTCCTGTTAGTACCGTCATAATAAAAATATCCTCCTTAAATTTGCCTCTTTTTGTATATTTTCTTCCTTTACCCTTTGCATTGCAGTGATGGTCCCTTAATGCAAGTTATTTTGTGACCATATTTATAAAATGTATTGTTCTTGAAAACTACAAACCATGGCTATTGTTACATTCCTTATGGAAATGAATAAAGTCCTTGTGTACCAAGTATATATGAATATAATTTTAAGTGAATACACTGGAAATAAAAAAGTAAAAAGACTATAAGGAGCTACAATTCTGCTCCTAGGGGTGACTTCACTCCGCACGGTTTTTTTCCAGTACAGAGTCACTTTGTTCTAGTTTCTGCTTCTTGAAGAGCTCCAGGAGCTCTTCTGTGGCTGTTTGAGGTAGGTACTTTATCTGTGACAGCTCCTCCTGCAGAAATAAGCATGTACCAATCATCATTACAATAATTATGTTGCAATCACAAGTGTAAAAACAAAAACTATGATTAGCCTAATATTTGAATGTTAAAATTTTAATTTGTGGATTTAAGAATGTCGATTTTTTACTTTGGGCCTGTAAAGTTAATATTTTTTAATTAGCTTTCACTTTCTTCCTGGGATGTATACTCATTCGGTATAAACATCAAAACAAGGCTCAGGATTGAACACAACCAATTGTCATATTACTATATATATATATATATATATATATATATCATTTGAATAGGAAAAAGAGGTAGCTGACTTACCATAAATCAACAATTGGTTCATATATATGAAAGCATATACTTAGGAGTAGAATTGTGCACTAAGAAAAGTATAAGATTTCGTCCTGTCTGGGCCAAATATTTTCAGTGTTTCTTTCTTCCTTTATTCTCCATACTTTGAACATATGCTTTTCTTTCTTTTGATGCCGACTTACCAGAAATCAACAGTTGGTCCAGTCTGGAATAGGTGGAAGTACAAATTTTTGAGGGCCTAAGCCCCCTCTGTCAGGAAGGAACTATATCATGGGCTTACCTTAAATCGAAATGGCAGATTGACTGCACAGTGGTGTGGTTGTTTCTGGTACACAATGTGCATCTCTCCTAAGGAAGGAGGCACATTGTTACCTCTGAAAATTTGATATGCTCCTTTCTATCACACATGGTGACACCAGCCTTCAGTATAAAGTAAACCCCTCTCTTTCCTGTCCATACAAATTATTTTGATAATTTCACAGCATTAATTGAGCTGATGTACTTACATTGGGAAATTCAGCTAAGTTCATTTCTGGTTTTCTGTTGACAAAAGGGTTCCACGGACCCTGGATAGATGGGTTGTCTGTGTGCCAATTCTTCTTGTACCGAATCACATTGCCACTGGCCTGGGTCCTCATTAGATCCATGAATTTGCGAATCTCTTCCAATGTGTTGTTACGTATGCTTTGGTAATTCCTTTCGCCATTCACTGTAAAGCATACGATGGTTAGATTCCTTTAGATAATCTAGGGATATAATCCAGCTGCTTGAATTTCACAATTGTGAAGAGTGATATTAAATCATGTGAATTTTAGAAACAGAATAACTCCATTGAGTGAGCTAATTCAAAGAATTATCCTGGACATAATTCTTTAAGTAAAAGGGTATAATAGTTCCTTAGTTTTTAAAAAATAATGTTAATTGTACAATGTTTCTGTGACAACATTTTACAGCACACAAAAAAACTAATTTTTCTATACATTACCATTGATAAGTATTAACATTTTCACAGTAAGAAAACAAACTAGTTAACATGACAGATTACTTAACATACTACTACATACTTACTATAAAGTTTCACACTTACAGTATTCTGCAACAAGGACTGGCGTCCTGTGTCGTCTGGGTTTCACATACACCACTGTTTCAGGGTTGTTTCTAGCAAAGTCAATCAGATCAGTTTCTATGAATTCCCTATAAAAAAACAAATGTGTGAGAATAAAAAAAGATATATTCAGGTCATGTCACTGATTATCATTACATACATAAAATAATTAATTATTTTCTATTAAATAAAATACACACTTCTGTGTACATCTCCATGAGGGTGTGAGTCACAGAAACCACCTTTGGAGAAAATAAACGGAAAATTTTAAAAATAAAGCACAATGAACCTAAAGAATTTGTTTGCCAGAAATTCCACAAGAAAGATACTGCTGTTGTTACATATATATATAAATATATATATATATAATTATATTAGTAAGGATATGACATTGTCAAAAATAATTGCAATATTGGTATGGAAAGGAAGAGAGATAGGTTGTGGCTTGCCTGAAAGTGAAGTGCGGTGTAGCCCCGGATATATAAATATATATATCCGGTAGGAAACTGTAGAAGATTCTAATTATAATTTATTTAGTACTTGAATTGACCTGCATTTACCAAAATATATATTTGTTTCAAAGTTGCGAAGAAGGGCTGGGCTTAGGAGTAAATATGTTGAATGAATGTCAGCAAAAAAAGTTAGAATTTTTATTATTGGCAATATTGTCAGCAGAGATATTTTTAGATTTTGCTTTGTCAATTGGGTAGGCACAGTAAAAAATTCACTTTCTGGGATGAGTGTAGACATAAAAGCTTGGATTTCTTCATGCCTGTCAAACACTGCAGATATCTTATTGTAAAGCTCTCCTACTGGGGTTATATTTAATGACTAAGAGAAATGTTAAATAACTCAACTAGAATAAAGAAAGTATTTTACCTAATACCTCTGCTGCTGCCACTGTGCTTGCAAAATTTTATGGTGATCCTTTGCAGTTGCTTAATATACCTTCCTATGCCATTATTGAGGGGAGCTCGAGGGAATCCTGAAGGGATAAAAAGGTTTGCATTGGACATATTTGTGTCTGCAACGGTTGTATTTACACAGGCTGGCGACGGTCAGAGAGTTGTGTGTTTATATTATCCGGTAGTAGTTGTTTTGATTTCATTAAAACATAACCGAATCCAAAGATATTATGTATTACCACAGACGTTAATTCGCACGGAGAACCAAAGTTGCTCAATAATTTTGTATAAACGAGACATTCGACAAATGTGCATGTTGATCCGATCTTCTGATATAATGTTTACTCTCAGTAGGTATAGTAATCATAATTACTCTCATATTAAATAACAAATTATCCTATCAACAATTTTTTTTCCTCGAAGAATCCTAATTTGCAACGTGTCGTTTCCATCTATCTACTTTCCTAATTCATCTTAACAATTTCAATTAATATAAGTTTGTTGTGTTGCAAATTTCGGAAGGATTCGATTACGACATATTCGTTTGTGTGATGTAATTGATACTGCCACAAATTGGTTAGCGCAGGAATAATAAGCTGTATATTGTATAACCACATGAAAAAAGCCACACGACTGATGACTTAAAACTACGTTTGCAAGTTGGATCCCTATTCAGTCATAATTTTTTATATTTAATTGTTCGTTTTGCCTATTTCCAAATATAGAAATAAAGGCTATTAGATCCATAATGATATTGTGATCGATTCGAGAGTTTTTGTAGATTGCATACAACATTGTTTTTGCTCTTCGTAATCTTCAGTTTTACAGATGTTTTTATGAGTTCAGTTCCATATCCTAAAATAAGTACTGTGACTTCTAACTCCAAAATCGTTGGGAAGTTTCTAATAAGAACGGCAACAAAAAGAGGTTACAATAAACAAAATATACAGAAGATCCGCATCAATCCCATTACATGGCCGTGTCTGCAATGATGAGTACAGGGATACGAATAGCTGATTGGACCCACCTACACATCGAATGACGAAGAACGCGATTGTGACGCGGGTGGAGCCATCTCCAGCGCGAACGTGAAAGTACGTGGTACGCGGTGCACGTCGGGAAGGGCTGACGTTTCAGTTGCGTGTTGCGAGCAGAAGAGATTAGCAGCTGCTGTTGTACTTTCTCGTCATCTGTGGGAAGTAAAAGCGATCTCAGGCGGATCAGCGACAGGTGCGGGGAAGATGGCCGACCAGTGTCCCAACAAGAATGACATCCAGCTCGTCTTCAAGAGGCTGCGCTCCGCGACCTCCAACAAGGTACGAACGTCGTGTTAACATCGGAAGGCAATCGCCCCTGTCAGCAAAATGTTTAGCTACGTTGTGCAATCTAGAGCGAATGTGAGGTTAAGTTTTTATTTCGCAGACATGCTTCGACTGCAACGCCAAGAACCCGACGTGGGCTAGCGTGACGTACGGAGTATTCATCTGCATCGACTGCTCGGCTGTGCACAGAGGCCTGGGCGTGCACCTCACCTTTGTGAGGTCCACACAGCTCGACACAAACTGGACCTGGCTCCAGCTCAGGCAGATGCAGCTCGGGGGCAATGCCAACGCGGTCAGTGCAGAAACTATCCATTTACCTAAGCACACAATCACTAATGTATCTATGTTTCACATACTTCACTTACTTTACATTATCAATAACTCTTAACACTATATTTGCCAACAACAAATAAGTTCACAATCAATAACTAGTAATCATTAAATATTCCAATAAGTTATCACTAGTAATAATTTGAAATTTGATGCACTATATGTTAGGACAGCAGCATATTCTACTGGCATGTCAGTATCATTATAGGTTATTATGACAAATACATATGGTGAGTGGAATCAATTCTGGACAATAATTTATTTTGAAACATAATTTTACCTACTTCTAAAGATGTCCTCAGAATGTCCATAACTTTCTGCTGTGTGTGTAATAAACTTTCCAACCCTTCAGAAACTGACTGAATTGCTTCAGAACACTCTTCAAGGCTTTACTGTCTCTAAATTTTGTAGGAATGAATTGTCGTCAATAATTTTCTGACTTCAAGCGTCCCCTTCAGAATTAATCTAGTTTAGTATTTTAACACTCTACATACTTATTTACTTTCTTCAGTTAAAAAAAATGTGTTACAAATACATTTTCCAATTAAATTTAAGTTTTGAAACAATGTCACAAAACTATTTTTGTTTGTTTATTTATAATAATATTTCTGCCTCCTCCCTCACCAATATTTACACTTGTTTGTGCAAAATGAAATTGTATTTTTATGGATAAAGGAGTTGAACTGCACTTTTTTAGTCTGTGTTTTTCCGACAACACAACTGTACTACAACTGATGCACAACAGAAGTACAATTCTCGGGCTGCCCAGCTGTACAGAGAGAAGCTACATGGAGCTGCCATCCAAGCCATGCGTATCCATGGCAATAAGGTCTGTACCAGTCTTATAGGGAAATGTATATAATACTAATTGCTGTAGAGTTCCTTACTTATGATGGATTCCGTTTAATTGCTTACTTTTTACATTATATGTTATAAATGTACTCATCAATCTACATTTGAGACTGAGAAAGTTATGGGTTTTCTGAAATTGAGAGAATAACACTACTTATACAACAAGAAAAAATATTTCAAATCTATATGTGTTTTATTGAATAATAGGTAACATAAATAATATATATACATATCACGAGGAAAATGTGACGAGATCAAATTAAATAACTCATTCAGATAGGAAAGAGAGACAGTGAAGTCGACTTACCTGAAATCAATATTTGATCCAGTCTGATTGGGGAGAGATAATATTACAAATTTTCTAGGGCCTGAGCCCTCTTTGTTAGGAGAGAAGGGCTGAACTATTTGCCGGCAGGGCAAATGTGACGTGTATATATATATATATAATTGCAATATTGGTATGGAGAGGACAGAGAGATAGGTTGTGGCTTACCTGAAAGTGAAGTGCGGTGTCTCCATAAGGAACGGCCGGTGCACGGAATGGTGTAACACTCCTTCCTAAATGAGGAGGCTGAGGGTCTCCAAAAATTTGAAGAACAACCTTCAGTTCCCTTTGACTACACCGCACTTTACTTTCAGGTAAGCCACGACCTCTCTCTCTTTCATTTCCTTACCAATATCACAATTATTTTTGACAATGTCATATCATTACTAATATCACACACACAACTTCAGGAAAATGTGACAACGTCAAATTAAATAACAAATTTGGATAAGAAAGAGAGAGAGCAATGCTGACTTACTTGAAATCAATAGTTGGTCCAGTCTGGCATAGGTGGTAGTTCAAATTTTCAAGTGCCTGAGCCCCCTTCATCAGGCAGGAAGATCTGAACTACGTACACACACACACATATGTGTGTGTGTGTGTAATTTTCCTTATTTGCTATATGTATTTAATATATAATAAACAACTAAGAATAATGTGATGTTAGATTAATTAATTTTGATAGGGAAGAGAAACAGAGTAGTCGATTTTCCTTTAATTGAGTTGTGTAGGTCAAATTTTCAGCTGCCTTCCTCAAGATAGAACTGCGTCTTTGTTGATCATACAATGTTCAGTGCACTTGCCACTTAAATATACTCAGTTATTTTCATGGTTAACTTGTGTTAATGACCCAGTCCTTCCTTATTTTATTCAATGCTCCAGAACTGTGAGAGGTGGAGGTTAGCAGAGCCACAACTTCCACCTGATAAATTCGCCAGTGTTTTGGAAACTGTAAGTGCCAAGATACAGTGCTGATGCATGTCTAGGCAGAACAAGAGGACTTTGTGGTCTTGTTTCTAGTTGCCTTTTAACCTACTTTTAGATTTAGATTTTTAATACTGCCATTCCTATCTAGTGTTCTAAAAATCTTGGAAGGAAGTGATAAAGTGAACTCTTTCTAACAGTCTTGGGATATTATTGTACCTGTCCAAATTTATTATTGATGCATACAGGATAAAAACTTTACATCGTTACTGCCTCATCAACTTTTAATTTGTTATAGAATTAAATTCAAAGCACATATTCCCTTACAGGTTTCTGTTAATTTCTCATTCAAAATTTTTCAAATTTGTTGTGTATTTTCAAGTCTTTTTCACAGATAAAAATACTTTTGTACAAATAAAGTATCGTCCTTCTCTCATGTTTTGGTTATAGACTATTTTAGCGATACAAGTTATTGTTCAAGACTAACAAAGCATCAGTTGTACACATCTAATGAGCCAGGAGCAATTACCTTTGGCCAGGATAAATTTAGCCTATGGCAGTAGTTACGAACGAAGGCAGGTGGCACAGATTGCGGGAGGGATGCACAGTCCAACAATACCACCTGTGCACAGTATAAATACATACCTGACAATGATCTGTCATGGTCAACCTCTAGGCGCTTACCAAAAGTGATTGGGGAGGCATAGCAACTGCTCATACTAAACTGTGTAAACTCATCAAATGCATGTTCATTGTCACAAAACGACTAGCGTTTTTAATGAAATTACCCAGTGGGATCCCAGCAGAATTTTATTCATTCAATTGGTTTTCAGAGTCTACAGTCTATATAATTAGTGTATTGCACACACACTGTTTTTTAGTTCAAATTTAGGGTAAAAAAGTACATGGCATACACGAGCAACTATAGTAATAATTGAACATACCGTGTTCTATCTCTGAAAGTTAGTGACCATAAGAGTTATTGTTCTGGTCTTTATATTCAGTCAGAAAATGTAGTCAATATTTTTCTTGGATAGGGAAAGGGTGGGGAATTATGCGTTTTAAGTTTTTTTGTTGTTTTGTGGAACTTCCAAAGCCAGTCTTGCTGTAAAATTACATAGGTGAAATGAATAAATTTCAGAAAATGAATTGTCCAACCATCATATCATTTACTTTCACCTTTTAATTTTATCCTTCAAAGTAATCTCCGCTTTAAAGTCACATTTATTCGTGAAGTCTTCAATAATTTTGTGTCCACAATACTAAAATCATTCTTTTCTTTGAAATAGGTAAGACTCAAACAAAATGGAAGCTTTTACATTTTCCTGTTCAATTAAATCAAGAATTTTACAATCCAGATTTTATTCTCTTTCAGTTCGCCTATTAATCCAGTAACACTTTCCTGGGTTGTCTTGATTTTTTTAAAAAATCAAATATATACAAGTTCCATGAATATAGTTTGCATATAATCTCTTCTCAGTTCATTACTTTTCTTCTGGTAAATAGTTCTACAAGAAACTATTTCTATGGTGTGTCTTCCAACTGATTAATTTTCTGGAAATAAATTCCGATTCAAGCTTAGTCCGTTGCATGGTTCAGTAAGTCCTTAGATTGCTGAAAAGACTGTTGTTGAACATCTTTGTATTTGGTGCATGTCCTCCATAAACATAATCGACAATATTTGTAGTTACTTGTGTTCATGACAAATGGTTTTCTTCTTTTACCTGAACATTTGTCATTCCGGAATTCTGTTTAGGAGGTATTCTGAAAATAGTTGACAGTTATAAAAATAGCTCCACACCTCAGTGCTCCAGGCTATTCTTTTATGAGCAATTAAATCTTCAGGAATACGTCAATGTAATTAAGCTGAAAACTGCATCATTTTGAGTTATGAAAGTGTTAATATTACTGTCCAACTGAAGGCTCGTATTTTAACATCATTTGTGTTATTTTGTCCATTTGGCTGACATTCACATAACTGTAATCTTTATAAATTCTTCTGTATGAGTAACAATTATTTTATTACTTGAAAAAAATGCAGAAATTAAGTTTTGGTCAATGCGGAAGCTACGTACTGGCTTTGGAACTGTTGCCCACCTGCAGATATATATATGTACACTCATTATGCGGGCTGTTTCCCAAAAAGATTGTCCTGAGGTGACAGGCGTTGTGATGCCCACAGGATTAGAAGCCGCTCTGCTGCTATTCATAACACAATTTTAAAACTTACATCATATGTGGAGCAAGCTTCAGCTAGAGTTATTGTTTTATATCCATAAGTCACGGTTAAATGCTGTAACCTCTGTATAAATTTTTATATGGGCTACAAATTTTATTTTTAAATAGTTTGTTTATAAGCATAAGTTTCTGGGCTGTATGTAATATATAATGAATTTGTATTGGCAAATATTGAATAGTATTTTTATAGTTGCATATGATTAATATTGTTGTGACATTTCTTGCTTAGTTTGTCTTGAGGGGACAATTTTCAAGTGACCACTGCTAGTTAATATATTGGATTGGCATGATTGAAACCTTTGCCTCATACTGTGTGCATATATACTTGAAATTGTCAGTAATTTTTCCATTTGAGTGTGAAACTCTGTAAGGGAAAATTTCCCTTATGGATATGAATAATGTATTTTCAGTTGGTACACTTTCTGCAAAGCCTGTTTTAACTTAACAACAGCTGTGTGTGCTGCTGGTGTGTTTAATATTTGTTCTCTAACATAGCGATAACTTTAAGTGCACATGCAACAAAGTTGTAGTGATTACAAATAACTTAGTTGTGATTTTCCTTCTTCATTGGAAGGTGTGACGCATTTTAACTGCTCATACTTGTAAAACATACCTTAAAAACAGAGTTCAGGTGTCGGAGCAGTTATGTGAACAAGTAAGGTTTGATACAATATCGTTAACGGTAAGAGAGAGAAAGGGCGGGGGCCAGCAAGTAATATGTAATGAAAAATTCAGTTTTCTGAAGTAAACGAGTCAGCCAACCACCTCTACTTTTGTGTGTGTACCCAAAAACAACATTTATAGTTGGAGTTGGCAGACAACAGTATACACAAATATAGTTTCAAGCAAAGCACTTCAGGAATGTTCTACACCTTTCTCTCTGAGAGGTTACAAAAAGGTCAAGTGTGTATGAAATTGATGCCTTTCTAATTAGAGGATAGCAGGTAATATCTGAATTACAAGAAATGTAGGAAAAGAGCCTTCCTACAAACAAAGTTTACCAGATGGATGGATCTATTTTCTAATAAATTAGTTGTAATCAATGTAGATGGTGGAGCATTGGCTGGAAAAATTATTTGAAGTAATTGTAGGCATGAACAGCTGCTGAGAATTAATTGTTTCACCATCTGTACCACTCGTATATTAACATGCTATTAATTTGTGCTTAATTTAATATACAGATCTCACCACTTTCTTATATCACTCTCTATTCTGCACAATTTTGCAGTCACACCAAAGGTCTCCCCATTTGTTGCAAACTGTTGTTACGTATCACTTTTGTTGATGACAAATTTATTGCATGTTCAGTGTCACACCTTTCTTTGAAATACAAATTTTCCATAAAGAATATGCTTTGATGAAACTTGTCCCAAATTAGTGTCTTTGTTCAGAATTCCAATTAATTACTTTATTTTTGCAACAGCTTCATATAGAAGCGCTCGCTGAGGCACAGCCCAATGAAGAACCAAAGGAAGAAGACTTCTTTGTTGAGCACACGGTGGAGCAACCTTCTGCATTCGGAGACAAACTCTCTGTAGAAAATGAGGATCTCTTCTCCAAGGCAAGTGCAACTACTGCTTTTAATTTATGGTTAAAATAAATGCAACAATATTTTGTATCATATTTAAAAACATTTAATTTTACCCTTGAATAAAGCATACACACTTTTATTGCTTTAAATAATTAAATGAATACATTGAAAAAAGCCTTGCACAAAAATTTTGTTAGGATGAAATTTATTTATTTTATGACAGACATTTTTTCCAATTTTATAAAATAAAGTTTGACAATTAACATTTCTCCAGTGTTGTAATACAGGCTTTTTTCTCAATTTTCTTTAATTGAATTTAACAAAGTATCATGTAAAGGAAATTATACATAAAATATAAAAGCATATGTATTACAACATTCCTAATTAATAGATATTATTAAGTAAAACACTTCATTCCTATTTCAGAGTGTTGTTTTCTATAAATCATAGTGTTTTATATTAAATGAATCAATATTCAATAAATTTACATATTCAGACATTCTTGTTATAGGATTGTTATCAGTATAGTTTGTTTTATATGATTTAACATGGAACATCTGACTCAATCTGGAGTAGATAACAGGAAATATGTAATATAGCTCATTGGTCAATTCCATACAATATATAAATTTTAGGTCTTTAGAAAATCATTCTGAAAATAGAGATGGAATTCTTAAAAGGGAAGACAACACACTATAAATGTGATAAGGGCACAATATTTCCATTATTCACTCCAAATAATCGGTACCCTATTAACAATGTAAAATAAAATTAATGATCTTTCTTTAAAATATTACACTATGCAAAAGAGATACATCTATAGGCACATCATTTGTTCACATTTAGATCAAAGTTTTTACAATTGTTATAAATGCCAGTTAACCATTCCAGATCTCAACTGTGACTAACAACAATGCCAACATGAGGCAAGGTGCGCCTAGCGTGGATGCCATCCTCTCGCTATCAAGTGACCTGCCTCCTCAAGAA
The DNA here is from genome assembly GCA_037074705.1 of Zhengitettix transpicula. Taxonomy (NCBI): domain Eukaryota; kingdom Metazoa; phylum Arthropoda; class Insecta; order Orthoptera; family Tetrigidae; genus Zhengitettix; species Zhengitettix transpicula. Next base: position 75,829,345 of record CM073593.1, read on the forward strand.
CGAAAGTCTACCATAGGAGTCCGCAGACCACAGGCCAAACGATCCACAGTAAGTGTCTTGATGTAGGGACTCAAGAATGGAGTTGGGAATGGCGATTTTCTATTGAGTTAACTTAATTTCTTCCAGCTGGGAGGCAAGAAAGGTGGCCTCGGTGCCCAGAAAGTGAAGACAAATTTTGCCGAGATAGAGCTAGAAGCTGCTATGGCAGATCAATTGAAGTTGCAAGCTGCAGAAGAGGCAAAGCAAAATGCTGAGAAGGAAGCTGAAGAGGCAGAAAAGCAGGTTTGTTGTGTCATTCACAGAAAGAATTATACGATTTGTAGAAATTGTTGTCTTATAACTTTCTACTTTTTGTATTTTAGAATGCATCTTTGAGATTAGCATACAAAGAGATTTCTCAAAAACAGCAAAAAGAAGAAGAAAAAATAAAGCAAATTGACCCCAAGAAGGCAGAACAAGTCGAAAGACTGGGAATGGGCTTTGTATCTCGCACGTAAGTTACATTTGATTTGAATGTTTCTGCATGAATATACCTTATCTATTGGCATCTTCAGGTCTGTTTCATGTCTGTATGTCAGTCTTGCATTTCTCTTTGAGTTTAATATATATTAGAACTTTATTAATGTTACACATAAAATTGTTTTTATTTATATCAACTCATACTTCAGTGTGTAGCTTCCCTCACATGTTTGCCTTAATTCATTAAACATATCAAAATTCCCCCCCCCCCCTTCAGTGTGTCGAATTAAAATAATTTATACTTTTCCTCATGCCAAATCACTGTGGTTTCTTATGATTCCATAGAGTTCAGGTTAAAACACTTGACTCTTGGCCATCATATTTTCCTCTATGAGCCATATCTATAATTTTAAAGTCTGTAACACTTTCATTCTTAACTTTAGTGAAAGGAAATTCTTAATTTATATCTATTCTTTACCAATGATGCTCACTGTTGGTTATGTTTCAGAGGTGTGAGCCACTCTGTACTGAGTGACATGAAGATGATTGAGCAAGAGAGCCCCAACAGGTCAAAGATTGGCAGTGGCAGCAGTAGCAATAAATCTGTCTTTGACAGGGATGACTCCTTCTTTGAAGACTTCTCAGTGTTTGGAATGTGAGTTTAAAAGTTCTACACATTCTCTTTGTTACAAGCTGTCCCCAAAATCCCAAGTATGATTATTCATTAGAAATTTGTATAGACTATAATGATATTCATGTCAAAAACAAACACAAAATGAATATACTAAATGTAGCTAGGACATAGTGTCCAAGGCCTGTTTGTTAATTTTTTTAACTTTATACTCTCCTTATTGCAGGTACAAGAGTGGTTCCAATGACAATAGAAACCTGGAGTCAATGTTTCTGGATGGCAACACCAGTCGTGATCGCTATGGGGGCTCCAGCAAGTCTTCATGGGAGCCAGAGAGCAAGCAGCCCTCCTCCTTATCCTTCTGCAGTGAAGACAGAACATCTTCTCGTCGCAGTGAATCCAGTTCTTCCGCTGTTGCAGCATCTGGTGATGAAGCACAGAAAAAGTTTGGCAGTGCCAAAGCCATATCCTCAGACCAGTACTTTGGAGACTCTGGTGACAATAATGTAAGGAAGCTCTCATTATTGCTTGGTTACTTCTGCCTTTTAAAGTTAACTTTAATCACTATATTGTGAAGTAGAATTTGTTTGAATGCCCTTATTTAGAGGTGGCTCTTTTATTTGGGCTGGACTGAATCAATTAGGTCTACACATTGAAGCATCTGTTAACCCTATCATCTACTATATAGAGTGAAACTCATGGTAAGGTAATAATTGGTTAAATAAAATAATTACAGATAAAGCATGTGGTACACTAATTGAACCAAACCAAAAATATAAATAGCCTATTTCAGACTTGTTTGTTGTTGATTTTATTGTGTGGCATTAAAACTGAAATTGTATTGCAAGGGGTTTAGGAAGCAACTATGTTTTCTACATCTTTATCAGATTTTTATTTCATGTTCCAGGTGTCTGCTTTATCTTAATGTATTTAATACTCTTGCATAACTCAATTAAGTATTAAAGTTTTTGACTGTGTGTTATCCTTTCCTCACATCAAAGCTGTTTTGGTTTGTTTCCCTTTTTTCTCACAATATTAATCTAATTTACATGTTGAATTTAGAAATTATATTATTGGGTCCATAACTCATCACCAATCCAATAAATAAATAGAGAACTTCCTTCAAATCAGTCTCAAAACTCCAACATACACATATTTGGGGAGTTTTTGTATCAAACAAACATTAAAAATCAAACAATTTATAAGAAAGTGCGTTCCATCACTTGTTTCAGTGGGAGCGCAAGGCGAACCTGTCAAGATTTGAAGGTTCCACCAGCATATCCTCATCAGACTATTTTGGTAATGGCAGTGCTGGGCGTAGCAATGCTGGAGGAGGTAGTGGAGGAATCTCCATTCAGATACAGGGACCAGATCTGGAGGATGTGAAGGAGAGTGTTAGGCAGGGTGTCACCAAAGTTGCAGGCAAACTCAGCTCTCTGGCCAATGGGGTCATGTCCTCCATACAGGTAAGCCAAATAATCAGTGTACTTTGACTTAAAATGATCATAAGGCTTTGAAAGAAACAGACTTTGGGGCTTAGCTGAAAATTATAGAATCTTCTTCAGCACAGCTCTGTACAACTGCTGGTGCAACAATTCCCACATTATTCAATTTTTGTTAGTGTTCTGATTGTTGTGAATGCAATATTAACACCTAAGAAGAGTGTTCTTATAATTATTTGATGTCATACTATCATCATAATATATTAATGTATTTCCCATTCACTTATGTAAAATTAGCTTTACATTTCTATATGCTTAAATACTATCCACAACTTTATTTGTAAAGCATAATGTAAGTTAATAATCAATATTGCAATGTTTCAGGACCGTTATGGTTACTACTGAAGGTGATATGCGGGAATAGTCACCCTCCTATGTGGCGACAATTTCGTGCCTTGTTACGGACTCTCCTGTCGGTACAAGCCGTTGTAAATTTTATGTAGGTACATCTTCTCATCCTCATCTACTCAGCAAGAGAGGAAAAGTGCACATGACGCTTGGTGAAACTTGTTGCCCTAATTTCTTCCTGTGTCATTCACTTTTTATCACCATTCAGTTTTAAAAATTGGAAATGACCTGTCAAGGTAGAAATTTGTTATACATTTTACCTCTGTGCTGGTGACTTTGGACCTCCTGGATATTTGTTTCTCAAACAATTTATAAATAATTTCTTATTGGTGTTACTTTAATCATTGTGAATTATTTTTTTTAAGCAAATTCACCCGTACCCATGTTTTAACCAAGGGAGAATGATTAGAATTTTTTTTGCAAGATAAATACATCATATTATTCTAGTTTGGTAATGGAAAAAAGTTTTGTTTAGAGTTTGTGATTGTTATGTAAATATATATATATACACACACACACACAATATATTTATGTAAATTTTGTGTTTATAGAATGGAAAAATAATTTATCTGACTGACAATTATAAATCATTCCATATGAACACACTATGACTATGTACAATGTTTCTCAGTGCCCTTGCAATAGTGCAATGAATAAAAATATGGAATTGCCAAGAAAATTCCTTTTTGTCTGTATTGTGGATGAGAATGAGGTAGAAAGATGAAGTGTATGAATTATTAAAAATAAAAAGAATTTTGAATTGTCTTCAGAGGGTGGGGGTGGGGAGAGGCTTAATAATATGATGGCCCAAGTTCACGGTGAGACGTTAAGCCTAAAAGTGGAATGCATTAACCCCTCTCTCTTTGGAACAAATTAGAAACTTAAATGTGACATTGACACGGATTGTGAGATTGCTTTTTTTAAAAAATTAATTTTTTCAAAACTTTTGTTAACATTTGTACCAAATTTCCATTTGTAATGCTGGGTTGGGAGACAACCTAATTTAATTTAATGAGCATAGCCTTTTTAAACATATGAGGCTCAGAATATGAAATTATTAAATTTAAATAGGTTCAGCATCTGTCACTTCCATTTTACTCTTCTTCACAATACAAGGCAATGAAACCACTACAATTGTCTACAAGTTTCATCATACTGTCAAATCTAGATAAATTTTGGTAAATTGTTATAATGTAATCTACCAATTGACGTCTGTCTAATCATAGATTCAGAAGTAAAATGCTGGAATTATCAATACACCCAAAGACAAATTTCAGCATTGTGTATTCTGACGAATGCGAAATCTTCATGTTTTATTTTTCTTCATGAACCACCTATTTCGAGATTTTTTTAAAAAAACTCTTTATACACACTACACAATGTCTTATTCAAGATCAGCATTCGCTACAAAACTTATGGTGATCTCTGAAGTAACATTTGAGGTAATATTAGATTCCTTGTCCAACATAAAAAATTAAGGTATATATAATTCAGGCAGTTGTTTCGTATAAATAAAACAAAATAATAAAATAATAATTTTATTTAGTGGATACAGAACAATAATATGAACACTATCGCAGGCTGGAGTTGAGGAATTGTATGAATAATGGACCAATCTTTGTGATATCATTGGTGGGGTGGAGTTTGGTATAGGCTAGGAACTGCCGCCTCAGCCTCGTCAGTTGTGGAGCCGATACACTTGATCTATCTGAAATTGTCACGCAGTCCTTGAAGCCTGGAATCCGTACTTCTCCCTCAATGCCCAATTTGTGTGCAGATAGTATGGCCTGAAGAAAAAAGGTGGAAGAGAATGTATACATTGCTGCAATTGTATCTGCTTTTTAAATACCAATAGACTTGTTTTACCATTATGGTCATCTTTCTATCTGAACTTCTTACTACAATTAAGGCTAACAGAAGAAAAAGAAGGTTGCTAGTTGCAATCTCTTGCTGAGGATCAACAATAAAGTATTACATGATTTACCAACACCCTCGTTATGATACACTTACCCCAACAATCTCCTGGGTGACCTTGTCTAATTCATGGAGAAAGTTTGTGGAAGATAAAGGCGCCTAGAACACAAAATAATTTTGTTTCATCCCATGTTATAAATTGCAAGTTATCCTAATAATTATTTTCCAAAAATATGTAAGTTAACCTAACTATATGGAATAACTTCAACCTTTTCCTGTGATAAAATTGGATATTCCTTTAAACCTTAAATGTGGAGATTTGACCAACATTAGAAAAATTATATGAAAATAATAGAGCAGTACAAAATTATTTTACAAACACACATTTTAGATGGACTGCCAATATGCACAGTTCTAAACCAGAAAGTGACCAACAGGAAAGACTTGATAGGATAGGACAAAGTATTTCAGGGACACTCACACATTGTGTGGATATGTTTGGTGGAGGAGCCTTCCTCTCATAGAGAGCATTGTAGATTTCTTCCAGAGGAAGATCATCCATATGCCCAACAGAAAAGAGTGGTGTGTCCCAGCGGTTCCTGCTGTCTGGGGACTCGTAACGCATCACCAGGGAATCAAAAACATCTTTGGTGTAAAGCTCCTCACGGCTGCAGTTCCACTGCCAGGCCAAGTCTGTGGACGTCGTGGTCTGCACTGTGCACTGAGTGGTTCCACTGCTCTTGGAAGCACAGTACAGCTCATACCGGAAGCCTATGAAGGATCCATAAATGTTCTCTCAAAAAAAGTGATCAGCATACCAATTCAACTGTGGATCAATATTCAAAATTGATAACATGAACCACATAATTGCTCAAGGTTTTTTTTAATTATAAAAAGTTGGTTGGGTTTACCTTTAATGTAGTTTCCAGCATCAACAATCACCAGATCTTCCTTCCCAACCAGCCTGTAAAGTAAATATAGTAATAATACCATAAGGACACAAACTGCTTATGGTAAAAATACTTCTTAGGTGGTTTGACAATTCAACAAAACTGTCAAACTCAAATGGCATATTAAATATCGGTCACATATAATTTAAGAAAAAAAAACCTGAAAATATCTTTAAAATTAGTACGGCTTTAAATAATACACCATTGCATGTTAAACATTACCTTAATGTTTCAGATTTAATTATCCCTCTAATGTCTTTTTCTTTAGACGAACCTGAAAAACAAGAAACACTGCAATGTAAACTATACGCAAAATGAAAATCAATATTGCGAAGCCATCTAAAGACAATTACCAATACTTTTAGACAGAATGACTACATTTGTTTTATTGAGATATAAATGTTTTTGTTCAAGCAGCCATCTACATTAACATGAGTTTGAACCACTAAAAAATATTTATACTGATGTAGAATAGTGGCAATGTATGAACATTTATATTTTACTTTACTGAAATAATTATCAGAAGAATTATGCACCTATCGTCTTTAGTGTGAAGAAAATTGGATTTATCAGAAATGAACAAAAACTGAAGTGAAAAGAATACTTACTATCAAAAACAGTGTTTTTAATTTCGCCCTTAAGGGCTATTGCACTTTTTTCGCTAACAACATGAACTTTTTTCTTGTATTTGCTTTCAAAGTAATCATGCAGTTGAGCTGTTCTCGTGGTTTTCCCGCTGGATGGATATCCCGTTAATATTAGTAGAGGCATGTTACGTTGGAGCTTCTTAACCTTAAATTACTACTTCAATATGTTTATCCAGTGAGAAGAGGAAAACAAAAGACGTTTGACTGTCTGTTTTAGTCTGAAGGTGTATGGAAGTAGCCATCTTATGAGAATTAAAGGCCTTAAATATTTCAGCTTGATTGTATCATCAATTACTTATATAATTCTGTAACTCAAAAAGTAATAAATATAAAATAAAATAGAATTGAAAGACAAATAATATCAGCGAAGGGAATCAATCACTAAAAAATTAGTAAATAAAACAAAGCTTTCATTCATTGTATTTATAAGATCTTCGAAATAAGATTCAGTACTGATCTAAAGCGAAAGCCGTGAATTTCAACTGAAGAATGTGTCTGAACATTTAAGTAAAATCCATAATCAATTTTTCAGTCTTCATCATTTGACTGGAGATTAGGAATTACTAACAAGACGATGATTATTGAAATATACGCTGTATTCGACAACTTCTTCTCTTCTACATTTAACAGATACCGGATTTCTCTGATCCCTGTAATTATGTCGAGGAGAAACAACGGAAAGAATTGTCCTTGTATACAAGGCTCCAAAAAATCCTAGTTTTGTTCCGAAAGAATATGATTTTAAAATAATATTATTGCGAATAATTGTGTGCTCTTAATAATTGAAGGACTCAAAATAACATCACTGCAAAACTTGACTTTAATGCGCAGGAACACAGTTAACGTCCTGCGCAGACATTTTAACACGGTTTTATTGAATGCGCGGTTATAGTTGATCACGGCTAGTGTGTAATTAAATATACTGATAATTACGGCGTATAGAATATTCTCTTCTCATTGTGGGATGGCTATTCTTAAGTTGAGATCAGGGTGCCTTGGAGATTTCACGGCTAAAGCGAAGTTAACTTTTTGTTTTTACTTCAAAGAGAATATTCTGAAAAAGTGAGATATGCTTACGAGGACGTGAGAATGATCCTTAATGTAAAATAAAACTACGTGTTCTCAAACTGACAGTAATACATAAATGGATACACTACTCTCCGTCGGCGGCAGTTGGTAGATAATATCTATTTTCGCATCTTGAGTTTATGTGTAATAATCGTGTAAATGTTTCCGCCGTATTAAATAAAGACACAAATAGTTGCTACATTTTTTAATTAAAACCAAAAAACCTCACTTAACTGCATCAACAATGTGAGACGTGACAGAAAAATGGCTACAGTAGGTTGGGGGGGGGGGGGCAGAGCGAGTAATTTCAAGTCTCAATTATATTTATCATCACATCGGAATCAGTTGACATTCCATACAAACTGGCAACATTACGAGTCAATAGTTTTTGCCAACTCAAAATATTTAAAAATCCAGTGACACTGAAACTACAACAAAGCGTCGTCTTTAAATATATTTATTTGTTCATGAATTAAATGTATGATTTATAATAGTAATACGCCATATTCACTGGATCATAAGCTTAAGAGATGTGTCAAGATGTACATTTTTTTGTTCATTTTAATTTAATATAGAAATAATTTCCTACAGTGCTTCATTGTAGATAATAATTCATTTGTTATTAATAGTACAGTGTTAACTATTTACAACATTTGAGTTTGAATTAATAATATGCTATATATAGTTCAATAGCTCTGCACTTAAATTCGAAAAACAGATTCTTCCATTTTTTTCTTCACTAAATAGAAATAGTGTGGATAAGGAGAAATGAAGTTAGCTCATATTTTTTTAAATTGACTTTGGATAATTAAATAACACACTAATTTTTTGTACTAATTTGTTCAAGATATGAATGTCTGAATAATGAACTCCATTCTGTTAAATTTACATTTTTTGTACGGATTGTTTGTTTCTCATGTTTAAGTCATGAATATGAAATTTAAAAGGAAATTCTTCGAGCAATAATGATAAGTTGCTTATTTGTCATATTACATATTATTTATATATATATATATATATATATTTATATATATATATATATATATATATATATATATATATATATATATATATATATATATAGTATATAAATGTTCTTAAATATAGGATAAGTCGATATGCTATCTAGATCTAGAACTCAATCTACGCGGCATTTCATTTTTCATTGTATAAGAATGGGGTAACTACTATTTGACTATTATTATCTCTCATTTCCGTCAGTCACGTTCCAGACAGACAAGTGAAGCGTTTTAGAATAATGGATAGCAGGTAAACGAGTTGGATTTTCCTACAGAGGCAATGGCGGTTTTAATTTAATTCTCATGACCGTGATGATGATGATGATGCATATCGTCACGTCACTCCTTCAATTAACGATGTGCAAATTGGAGTTTATTGTGAATATTTTTAACATGTGAGACTAAGTGGTGGAGCATTTGAGGGGTGTGGGGGGTCGAGGCGACTCAGCCCGGTCGGCGCTTTTGGGGGTCGGCAAATATTCAGATTTTCTGTATATTTTGGATTTCAGTACGTAAATAAGAGGGGGGGCTGGGGGGTGGCGAATTTGACCTCCGCCCCGGGCGGCTGAAACCACTAAATACACTGACATTTAACGGTAAGAATTTCGATTTGATAGAAAGTCCTGTTGACGCACTAATCTAATAACACTAGACGGAAAGTACATTTACACACAATTATTTCAAATGACAATTCATAAAAGTATTGTCTGTTGATATTACTGCAGTTTTCATTATTTTAACATTAATGGTATCTGACTAAATCTCTTCTCAAGGATTAACGACTATTCTGATACCACCCATCTAATTTATTGCAGACTTTAATTTTAAGGGGGTACACCTGATAAAAGTCACAATACCTTTTTGTTTTTTTTTAAAAAAAAATTATTCTGTTTAAATTGTCAACTTTTGTACTTGTCCAATAAATATATTCTCATAGAAATAATGTGGAAGTGATGGTTTCCTTTATACTCTTTAATTACAACACAATTTTTATTAAATGTTGTTCCTACTGATCCTTGGAATTTGTCTGCAAATTCTACCTTGCCCTGCTCTTATTCTTTGCCCCTCACAGTAATCTAGCAGCTGCACTATTCTCCGTCTACAACCTGGAACTCCATCCATATGTCCTTCCTTCGATGATACCTATGAAACAATTTTTTCTTAGAGTGTGTCTGATCCAGTTTACCTTTCTCTGGAAAACTTATTATTTACTATTCTTAGAACCTCTTAATTTTTTGGTGTGTCTCTCCACTTTATTTTTTCAGTTCTTCTCAAAAGTTGCATTTCAACACTTTCCAGGTATTTATGTGGAACTGTACCAGGTTCTATATTCAAATTTCTTGTCAGTAGGGTTCTTTCCTAGTGAATGCTTGTGATATGTGATCTTAATTCCTTTGTGTTGTAGCCATCAGTCATCAAAAAGTATTTAAAGTAATTAAACTAGTTTTCCATGAATAAATGTAAGGGCTCTGGTGTCTGTGCTATTTTAATCAATTTGGACTTTACTATATTTACATGTTCATTTATTTTTTTGGTTCTGTTTCAGGCAAAGGATATGTCCTTCCTCTGCAGCACAGTTCTATGATGATGAAACTGTATGTGAAGGCTCAAGTCTGTATTGCAGAAATGTAAGGCCAGTTACATAGATTCTCCCTTCCCCCTCTTCCCCTTTCTCCCCATTCTCCCTCTCTCTCACTCACCCACACAAATTTATATGTGCATTTAAAGATTGCAGTAGTCAAAAATAGTTGAGTGAATGCAACAGAAAGGTTAGCATTTGGTTAAAGAAAAAAAAGAGTATTTTTAGTTCAGGACAAAGAGGTGGTTTTCAAGGGCAGTTGATGTGTGGGTTGTGAGGACATTGGAGCACTATACAGTCTTCACAAATATTGGGGGTAGATTTGATATTATTAGGTGTCACAAGTAGTGGAATTGTGGATTTGTTGAAAAATTAAGGTTCATGCCAACTACAAGGATGGTTGTGATGATGGGGAATTATTTAATAATAATAATAATAAGCATGGTTTTGAGGTTTTATGAAAATTCAGGAATGGAACCTGACCTATTGTCTATAAATAGGAACAATGTTGAAGGTTTTAATGGGAAAGTAGTTCTGTTCTGATTATCGTATAAATAGGTTTGCTTAGGAGGAATTCATATAAGTAAATATGGCTAAGCCTCTTATGTGATAGTAGATGAGAAAAAAAATATTCACGAGCACAAGTTGGACAACGGTTGTTAGTATGTATGTGGTGATCTCTTGAAGCAAATATTTGAACTATGTTTCTTGTGCATCCATAAATCTAAATCTTATGTTTGATAGGGAAGGAAGAAATTTATCAAAGTTCCTTCTGTTGCAAGTGGTCCAGTTGGAAGATGAATCTTTTCTGTGAGCCTTGTTTTTTTGCGTGTAAGAAGGCTGTTATGTAGTTTCAGATCATTGATCTCATTTCAGGAGAATCCAGGGTTCATATGTAATAAGAAATGTCCTCTCTTTGCAGCCGTCAATGTTTGTGCGGTATCCTGAAGGAGTGGTGAACTATCGCTACTACATCATCAAGGAGGTTCTTCCAGACAGTGTGTTACCAGGCAGCCAGCTAGATGTAATCGTGGGCGAGGTTGATTCTCCTCAATATTTCTGGGTGATTCTGTTTGGTGAAGCCTACTCAAAGGCTCTAGAGAAGCTGACTAACGAGATGCAGTGAGTTATTTCCAATTTTACTAATAGTTATTGTTCGACAGGTGCTATTATTTTAAAAATTTTATATATATATCATCAGTTCATATACTGTAGTGCATGTTCTGGTTTGATGTAATTTGCAGGGCAATGCCTGTGTGGTTGCCAATGCGCCATGACGCCTTGCTGCCGGGGCAGTTTTGTGCGGGCCACGTGGATGGTGCCTGGCATCGTGTCAGAATCGTAAATGTGGATGTGTGCGCAGACGTGGTGCTGGTGTCATTGCTGGACTGGGGCGGACACAGGACCGTGAGTTGTGATGCCCTGCGGTGGCTGCCGCTCAAGTTTGCCAAGCTTCCACAGCAGGCCCTGCATGCCAGGCTTCAAGAAGATGCCACGGACCTGCAGTTGGCAGCAGGGCAGCAACTCGTGTTCAAATTTGTCAACTACAACTTTCAGGTCTTGCAACTGCAGTGTTCTCTATTATGGTTTTGGAAATTGCATGAGTGTAGAGTTGAGACAATTGGTAAAGATACCATCACAAGATTTGAATTCCCCATAATAATAGAGAAAATTCCCCATAAAAATAAGGAAAATTATGAGAAAAGAAAAATTGTAAAAGTTTGAATGCTAAGGAATGAAAGAAAAAGTTGACCATTTTAAACAGCTGAAGCTGTTCATCTGCGAGTGGGGGAAGAAGTTAAAAATCAGGGCTGAGGCTGTGACTTAATAGTTGGACCATTCGTTGTGAAATAGACATATTAATTCAGTCTGTTAGAGAGAGACAACCTTCTGCCTCTCACGAATAGATTGGAGTTTATAACAGTTCTTTACATGCTAGTGTCTAGTTTCTGTACTTTAAGAATTAACCTACTAAACACCGTGAGATAAACTTATTTTAAGTCCTCAAAATTTTGTCTTTTCCTTCCCTCTTTGATTGATTTATACTTTTCTGTCTATTATTGCTGATTGCACCAACATTTGTTCATAATTGTTCAGTCTTACTGAAACTTTTTCCCACTACAAAAACTTATATTTGTGTTCATGTGTTGCAGAATAATGAGCTGGTATTGCAATCTGTTGCCAACCTGCTTTCAAAGTTTCCATCCTCACCACCATTTCTCTCAGGCATTGAACAAAAAGCTGAAGATAGGTAAAGTAAATGATGTCAAAGTTTTATTGTAGGCTGAAGTATATTTTTAACCAGCTGGGTGCTGGGCATTTCCCGGGTTGTCATTATTAAATTCAATAACATCCCTAACCACAGGTTTTACCCAATCTTTGTTGTGTTTGTGTTATTTTTATGTAATTCACCCACATAATTAAATGTGCTCCCCTCCCATGCCGAAAGGAGCTGAAATTAAACACAAAAATATCTGGAGAAACGCTAACTATGTCATAGACCCAATAAAATATTTATTCGATGAAAATATCAGGCGTTTTAGCATGTTTGTAAAAGGTGTGTTAGTTGTATCTTATCCCCATAGTGTTTGTTTCTGATTTTAAAGGAACATGTACAAAACTTGGTCAAATTTTCTCCTCGGTTGTTGATTTCTATGTGAAACATGAACACAACAGTCTATTTTATTTATTAGACGATGGATGATCTCATGCTTGTTGCTGCAAGAATTTTTCTGCAGCCTTGTGTTGTATTTGATTATATATAAAAGTACTAAATCTTACTGGATTGACTACATAATAGTGAAGTAATTTTCAATTCATATATTTTAAGAAATAATTTTTCACAATACTATTTCTTTTTGGAGTTATCCCAGCCCTTTCTTCATATTGATCAGTTAGCCAAGGTATGTTTTACCATATTCATGCCTTGTTTCCTCTGCTTTATTTTTATGACTGAATATTTTTTTGATAATGTGGTCTAATTCAGAGATAATTGTTTTGTGTTGTATTTCTTGTGTGTGCTTATTTTCTTGTTGTTGCAGTAGTGGTGATGGTGGAAAGAAAAATGCATTGATGGATGTGTGCTGCAAAATGTATAATGGTGAGTTTCTCTCCCTCTACACCACATTCACTTCCTGATTGATACCAAAAGTCTTTGCATGTACCTATCTCTGACTGTGCAGCTGACTTAGGACTCCACATATTTTGCAAAGACCAGTCTTCGATGCTAAGCCTGAAGGAAGTGACTGAACGCTATGTTGGCCATTTACACACTCATGTTGTTAGGGCAATTGCTGAAGCCTTCGTGCCAAACGTCCATCTACATCTTGTAAACGTAGCAGAATTCAAAAACAGATATGATCGCAATGTGCGTGGGTAAGTTACATGAGCGATGGCTAGTTTCTATAAGTTGTATTAAACAATTGTGTGCTATCTTCAATTTATAATATAGACAGATGTCCAATTAACTGACTATAAACTTAAACATGAGTAAAACCCTCACAGATCATAATAATAACAAATTAATAGTGAAGGGGAAAGATTTTATCACACCTAACACTTAGAATGTTAATCCTGATATAATGTTTACAATGTTTGCACTTTATAAACTTTTGTCTAATTCTCACCAAATCACTTCTCATGTACACAGGCTCTCTCTTGCCTGTTCTCACTATATTTCACTCTTGCTCTCTCTAGCTCGCTCTCGCTCTCTTAAGTGGAACAGTTTCTGACTTAGTACTTGTGACTGTTATGTTTCATGTGTGAGAATGTATCACTTTTGTGAATATTTTTGCAGCACTTGTATATTAGAAAATGGCTACAGACTTATGGTGAAGGTGGAGGACATGCCAGAACTCCTGCGTGCTCTCAACATCCATGACCCCAACATACCAGATTGGAACATATATCGCTAAGAGTTTTTGTAAAATTTGTTTGCTTGAGTACGTATGTTGTGATCTCTGCTTTTGCCAGTTCAACTGTTCATCTGTCAATTTTTATAACCTCAATTTACCAGATTGGACTAAATTGAGAGGTGAAAAATATAAATAATATTTAATAAATAATCAAAAGATTTATAAAAAATTGTTTGATTGTGTATGTTGTGTGTGATCTCTGCTTTTACCAGTTCAAACAACCCTTGAATCAGTTCTAGAGATACAGTTTATAATTGCATATTGAGCCAACATTAGTATCAAGTAAATATTACAGTTTGCTAAAAGCAGCTTGTAAAGAACAGTGAGCAAGTGATTTAGTACACAAGCACCCCGCCATTTGTGTTATTTATTTTTGTGCTCAGACTGCACAGTTCATGGTCATCATCTGTATAACGCTTCTGAGGTGATTTGTGGGCTACTTTCAATTCTACTGCACTAATGCTCCAAGCTGATGGGAGTGTAATGTCTACCATAAATTTGGGGGAATTTTTGTTAATCTCTCTATATAAAAATGAATGTGTATGTGTCTCATTTCCCTCCCGTCCAAGTGCTCTTAAACCATTCATCTGATTGCTATGGAACTTTGGTGAGTTGTGCGTATCGTTCCCATTGGTTTCCGTGTTTCAAAGTGTCAGGGAAACTCCTAAGGAATTAAATTTAAAAACCTGATCTTAGCGTTGATTAATTACTTTTTGGGGTGTATGTGATTAATACTTTATATCCAGATGTATTTAGTGTTTAATTTCAACCCCTTAATGCACCAATGAGGGAGGGGGTGAAGGAGAGTTACATAAAAATACGCGAAACAACCAAGATTAGTGTCAAATCCAGGGTTATAGATGTCGATGAGTTTAATTCTGACATTTACCATACTGGTTAATGTGAAGCTCAGCCGTTGGGAGTGATGGTTGAAAGGGGGTGAAACAAATTTACGTTTACAATTTTAAATGTGTAGACCAATTTATACCAAACACATGTTACTTTCGATCGAGTAACAAACATCGAAGGCTTAAGACACACCTATCGCCTCTAGTGGTGGGGGTGGAATTTAAAAACATTCCTAAATGGCTATTATTATCGTCGAATTAAACGTTGTCGGGGTCGCGTTATTTGATAGTGTCACTCTAGAATTTTTAAGTGTCTAATTTCTACTCCAAAAGGCAAGTACTACAATAGTGCGGCCAGTGGTGGTGGAAGGGGTCTGCCAAAAAGACGATTACGTGGTTATAGGAGTCGCATTAATCATGGTGGTTAATGAAATTTTATGTTCCTCTTCGGCGAGGAGCACACAGAGTAGTTTTGATCCTCCTAAGTTACCGGAGAAAGTTTTGATTTTCTAAGAGTACGGGCTATATTTCGGTCTCTATTTAGCTAGACGTTGTATTTCTTTAAGGTACCGGGAGTAGTTTAAGACTATAAGTTAGCGAGTATTTTTTACCGTTTTAATTCGTCGTTATATTTAGACACTTATTTTATGTAGTAGGAGAATTCACGAATACTGTCGGGAATCATCCTGGTTTATTTTAAGTTAGGTCGGGGAGGGGAATTTAAGTAAGTAAATGTTCCAAACACTGGCGATTTTGATGATGGTTAAGTGAAATGTTTACCAAGAGGTTAGTGTCGAATTAATTACTTCTCCGGGCTAATTTGAATAAATACCCGGCCACTCAGTTAGTTAATAATAAAACAGGTGAATTTGAGACCTGGTAGTGGTGTTTTTCGTGAAAGACTTCAGATGAGTGTTCATGTCTATTCAGAGTAAGTTGACTTTTATTTTATTTATCTCAAACACACAGTATTGTTTAAGAATGGTCTTTGTGATTAATGTTATTTGACAGTGTAAAAGTTCATATGAAGTGGTTACATGTTTTGCGGCGCTGCCGTTACAATGATAATAAACTGTGTGGTTATGACATCTGTGGCTACAGCGCGCACGTTATTGGTTACGCCGCCTTCCCTTGAAAAACTCCGCGAGGAAAATGCCGCTCGCGACGACGACGCCCACGAACAGAACCGCGAAAGCCGGTTCCAGATGGTGAACCGTGAGTTTCCCAAGCGGCGGCTGGTCGTCGACGGAGACGGCGCCCGACGTCGCCGTAGTCAGGTCGCGCCACCACTTGGCCACGAGACCGGCGGCAATCATGGCGCCCACGGCGTCGTCCACGTGCGGCAGTAACGCGCTGTGCCGCGACACCAGTCCCACAATGTCGTAGGACATGATTGCGCTGGCGCCTGCGTCGTCACCGTGTAGTCGTCGCACGCGGGGACGCCCCCCGGGGGTGGTGAAGTTGGCGGCGACGGCGTAGTCTGCGTACGTGCTGGTGCATAACAGCGCGATGTCGCCGTCACGGACGGTTCGACGCAGGCACGGATCCATGTCATCACATAGAACGTGCCGCCCGTGGAAACGGTTCCATTCCGCCTCCGTGAGCGATTTTTTCATGAACTGCGAAGACCCAAGAGCCAAGCCCGCCGCCTCCGCATCGTCGAGATTAGCGACGCCGGCGTCTAACGGAGGGTTTCGAAATAGAGCCACGACAGCGGCCTGGTACACAGTGTACAACTGCAATGACGCCACCAGATGCAGCGCCAGTAGCAGCCTCGGGACTGTGCGGTGCGGGGGCGGCGTGACTCCCGCGCCCAGTAGCGTCGCCCAAGCTTGCAGTGCTGCTAACGACGCCGACGAGCGGGAACGAGTCCGCTGCAGCAGCCACGCGGCGACGGCGACGCCAGCGGCGCTTAGCAGCACGAGCAGCCACAGTGACGTCGTGAATGGAAGCAGCAACGTGCGCCAGCGGGCCACAGGGCCTCCGGAGGACACGTACCTGCTCAACACACAGGTTCACAGTTTTGCAGCCCAATCAAATAAAACTTTTTCAGGAATTTATTAGCTTCAAGACGAATAAAGTATATCTTCTCATTGTTTTTCGACATTTATATAGTCAATTTTTAGTTGAAGATTTCGCGCTCCCTCCTGTTTCCTGAAATACTACGGAGAAGTAACTATTATTAAAAATAATTGATTTATTAAGAATAATCATTTTTTAAATATTTAAATTTTTTGAAGCAGTTTTATGCGTATATTTTCAAGGATACGCCAAAGTTTTAAAGATTGAGCGAAGTAAAATAATTAAGCCAACAATAGTAGCTGAAAAATAAAATTATTCAAATATAACATTGCAAGAACTTTAACATTATATTGCATAAAATACTATATTCTACCGTTAAGTTTAATGATTGATTAATATATTGTTTTTACATTTATTTGTGTTGCTAGCTGGCTGCCTGGCGTTACCGGGGTTGTCATAATTAACTCAGCGACATCCATAACCCTGGATTTGACGCAAATCTGTTGTTTTTGCGTTATTTTTATGCAACGCTCCTCCACCCCAACCTCTAAGGGTGCTCCGTAAGGGGCAGTAATTATACACAAACGACATAGGAAGAAACTCTATCAATCTCATTCGCCCCGAAAAATATTTATTTGACGCAAATTACCATCCCCTCCCTTGGGAGAGCTAGTCGTGTATTACCCCACAGTATTTGTTAAAAACGAACACGAGTACGAAATTTAGTCAAATTTTCTCCACGTGTGTAGATTTGTATGAGGGACATACACACACATAGTCATTTTTATTTATCAGAAGATATAATAATAAGGGTGTGAATTTGGCAAGTTGGAACTTGGCTTGGCTTTTGATCGAGGCTCGAACTATTGGATTATCGGAAATCCTCAAATGACTCGAAGAAAGCCTACTTCTGCAAGATAAGGTAGAGACGGTCGTACCAGGTAAGCGACGCCCGCATGTATGGCGTCGTGAGGACGGCATCCACGGAAGACCAGTCTCCGAAGTGTCCCCAACCGGAGAAAGCCAACTCGGCGTCGCCCGTCTCCGTATCTTTGATCAGCGCGTCCCACGACGCCTTGGTGTACACGCTCACACGAGCCTCGAAGTTAAGCCTCTCCGACAGCGTCTTCAGTATCTGCACCTGGAACCAGCAACGAGGGTGACGTTACCGATACAGAGACGGACAGGATGAGGGAAGGATAGCGACCTCGAGGCCTTGCGTGAGCACCGTCTGCGGCGTCGCGGTGCCGACGTAGGGCGGCCAGTAGAAGGTGGACACCCGGACCGCCCGCCCCCGCTGGTCCTTGCGCACGGCCACTAGCTCGTCGCCGCTCCACGTCAGCAGGTTGTCGCCCACCACCACGAACACGCGCCGCCAGCATAAAGCGGCAGAGGGGCGGCGCCTCGGCGCGACGTCCGTCACCACTACCAGGGCGGCGTTTTTATCCTCGCACGAGAATACCGTGGCGAAGGGCGGTGTCGCGACGCTCAGGACAAGGCCTGGAGGCGGCCGCCACGTGCGCGTCGTCACGTGCACTGTCGTCATCCAACGCGACGCCACGTAGGTCACGGCGGAGGACGACACAGAGGCGTCGAGGGGCGGCGGTTGGAGGCGGCACAGACTCGACGTCGGCACCACCACCAGCACGTATGTCTGCCACAAACATTACTTGACGAAAGGGAAAAGTCCGATATTTATTTTCGTTCGTTTATATCTTACTCACCAACGCAACGAAGTTCATGGCGCATTAAGTCTCTTAACTGGCACGAATCGAGCGAGTAATTAAATCAGGGCGGGTGGATGGACTTTATTAGTGTGTGGATAATTGCACAGACAAAACGATTTCAAATTAAAAAGGACAGGACGTGCCGCTAAAGCAAAAAAAAAACATACTTCGTATCACTTGCGATATTCATATTTGACAGGTTAAATATCTGTTCTGCCTACTGAATAAATAAACGAGTAATAGAACAGTTAAATGCAACCATTTAAAGGAGGAGGTTGAAATTAATCTACAATACGTTGCAAGTTAAAAATTAATGTGAAGGTACCGTGAGCCGTGTAATTAGAGATATAACCTACCAGATTCATCCTTAACGAACGTAAAGACGGAGCCACTTTTTTTGGACATAACGAGAAATAGTATTTTACAAAACCTTCCCATTTGTCAATATTAGGGACTCCCCAAAATTTTTACAGTTCACTGTAGCACGGTTGACGCATCAGACAACAATCTCTGATGAGCCTTCGAGTAATTCGGAGAATTGGACTCCATACCAATTGGTTGTATTTTCTCAGCAAGACGATTTATTTGAATTTTGTAACATATGTTTGATTTTACACAGATTCGTTGACGTTCAGACCTGGGGGGGGGGGGGGAGGGCTGACTTTGCGGACTTAATTGTCAGCGGGTAACGTATCTGGACGTCGGCCATGGTCAGCGGGAGGCAGTGCCTGTGACGTCACGCGTGTGTGCGTCGAGACGCGCTATTTGGGGAGAGCGCGTGACCCTACGACGCCCAGCGTCAAGGACTCAGTCGGTCGCCAGTACTCGGTCGGCTTCCACTCGCAACGAAGGTACGTACACACGCCATGCCGACCAAAGAGAGAGAGAGAGAGAGGGATGGAGAGAACATATCATCCCGTAGCGTCTGTGTACTCGCGGACTTGGATTCACGTGAAACAGTATTCGTACGCTCTTGTCACAGGAAAATAGACGAACTTGTAACGAATAAAGGGATTTTTTTTAATCAAGTGTGAATGTTAATCATATAGGCTTGTTGCCAAGATAATTCACATAAATAAAGCGCAATTTAATCCATATAAACTCCTAAAATTCCGTCGTACAGAAGATATCAAGAAGGTACTTAAGAGTGAGAAATTTCGCCGGCTAACTCAGTGACCCATATTTATGGTATCGGCGTTTAAATACGTCTCATATATACCGTTGGAAAATCGTTGGTGACGGTCACGATTTTATATGACTTTATCTTCCGTGTTAAAATAAACTACAATTATTCCTGTTCGAATTTACTTTCTGGTTCAGTGAACATTGATATTATTTACATCTAGAAACTGAATGTTTTTTTTCCCCCAAAGGAAACAATATATAATAAGTATAGCATGACCACAGTGTATATTCCTGAATGGATGCAACTGTGTTTGGGGCAAAGATATTCTTGCACCACTTACTGCAGAGAAAAGTAAACGAACTCGGGTATTTAGTAAGGAGACGAAACGATCTTCTGCTTTAGGGAAAAAATAATTATTAGACATTCGAAGTTTAATAAATAAGTGAGTAACGTTAATTATGCCAATATTCTGGTTACGAACTAAATTCGTTCCTGAACTGTGATCGTAACCCGAATCTACGTAAACAGAATTAATCTGATCGAGTCTCAGAAACACCCAACATACTTTTGTTTAATAACATGGAATATTATAAGCATATTAAGGATCTTGTTGGCTTTTGTATTCTTTTCTATGGGTCTTCCTGGACCAAAAATCGATCTAAGGATAGTATTTTTTTATTCCGGAAACTTTAGAATCAAAAGATTTTACAGTTGTAATATTTGTACATGTTATATTATACTATATATATCCTGTGGAGCATCAAGGATAGGTGTGCAAAATTTTCTTGGCAGTGTCATTCGAAATGTTAATCGCTGTATTTACCACAATTTTCTCTTTCTGCAAATAAATAACTTGTTCAGTGATGAGCTCGTTATGACGTTCATAACCAATAGCACCTGCACGTCATCGACGTCGATGTGCAAGCCCAGACAATTTCACCAACGGCTGTTGTCACTTCGTCCAACGAGTCAAAATCTCTCTCTGGAACACACAACTTGGCCAAAGTTTCCTCCGAGGCGATTTCAAGTTGCGGTTAGAATCTTTGTTCATTAAATTGGATGTTGAAGGGGTCCTTCCAAAAGATCTCGAAGTCATTTGTGACTTGCAAACACCTGGCCGTACACGGTGGGGTAGGTCATAGCGAAAGAAGATTCGTCAGTCGAAGATGTGTTCGTAACCCGAAGGAAATTTTTTATTTGCTAAGGTTGTTTGTAACCACTTCATTATCTTTGTGTGTGTAAGATATTTCACATGATCACACTGATTAAACAATTTTTATTTTCTCGTCGATAGGCCTATTGTGATTATACAGTTTCATCCTAAAATACTCGATGGCAGAGATAAAAGAAATTACATAAAGGGTCATATCAAAATCGTTGATTTGGTAAGAATAAATAGGCCTACTGACCGTAAAAGAGCACTGGTGTTGAAATTCTAATTAAGGAGTGAAAATTAATGATATAGAAACTTTCACCTATTTCAAAAGAAGAGATTGTGTTCTCTCCATTCTTGTCTGTTTGGTGTCTACTAAAATATGCAGATAAGGGGTTGAGGAATTCTTCATTTTTATGTCATACCTTTTTCTAGTGTGTGTAATACTCACTTGAAGTACTTGCCAGGAGGAAAAATATTCCATCATTTTATATAGAAGATAGAAAATATATATTATTTGTGGCCTAAATACATTGTTTTAGAATATAATACTCCGTGACGTCATCACGCTGAGTAGTGGCAACACCGTGACCGAATCGACAAGGTGAACTGAGGAATTAATTATTCATAATCAGATCCGTGACGTCATCGCTGGTAACCGCGTACCTGTTTCAAGTAAATATTTAACTAACGTATTTCAGCGCAAATTAAATAATTGTTGTATTAAAAAAGCTCAGGCCTTGCACTTATAATGTTTGAGACTGGACACGAAACGTTTAAGAAAACAAGAAGTGAAGCCATTTGTGTGGTATGAATCCTCGGCGCCGGGATGTCGCGAGTCCACAGACCCAGGATATGATGAGGTATTAGCAGCCTGGAATCTGCCAAACCGGAGGTAAGGGAAGTGTGAATTAGATGGAAACGTTCCCGAACTATAATGGTCAACTACGCCCTTAGCGAGAGGTCATCAGTGGTGGAAACGAATTGATGAGAAAAGGAGTGTTTTGGGTTAGAATCACGAGGTGCGAAGACGCTCCTGAGACGAGAAGTAGGAGAAATGTGAAGGCTTGAGGTTTTAAAAAGGCCTACTGATGACCACTGCGGACAGTGATAAAATTGTTTTTGGACAAGACAGTCTTAGATCACGATTTGAAACGGAATGATTTGAAGTTTAATTTTTCCAGTGAGATCTGGCTGCGTCCGCCTGTGTCTGCCTCGAAAGAGATGCCAACCGGAATCTCGATCCCAGAATGTGTGAAGGATCGATGAACTTTTGTAGAATCTCCGATACACAGACCTCCGATTCCTTGAGATTCCTTCAGTCCACTGCTGAATAAACCAAATTTAATTTAATATTTCTATATATGGAGTCTCAGGCGCGTTTGTCGTAAATAAATAATATTGGGAAGTAAATTTAAATGAAACAATTATTACTGCTACAAGTTGAGGAGAGAGTGTGGTGGGTGGGACCGTGGTGTCTTCAGGTTGGTTGGTTGGTTCCGGTGACCCACTCCCCATCGGTGGCGCTCCTTTATGTTTTTTTTTCCCTCGAGGAGGATGATGATGTTTTTGGCATCCCTCCTCATTGTATCCTTTTATTTTCGTCCCGACTTTAGTGACGTAATCCAAGGCTACCAACAGCGGAAATACATTTGTCCCGGTTACTGCTACCGAAATTTAATTTTTTTTAAAGGAAAAATCAGGTCCCTTCCGTTATTTTTCTGAAACTTTTAAAATTTTCCAGTAGTTCTCTTTCTAGAAGAAACGTTTCAACCGGATTTTCACGCTGTGCTCCACAATGCAAATAATGTTAGAAGAAAATGAAGGTGAGAAGATAATTGAAGTTTAGTCAAAGTGTGTGATAAAGAAAATAGAGAATCCAACCGTTAAGAATCGGTGAGGGAAGAAGTAAATAATGTTGAATTTAGATCAGTGCTTAGGAAACTGAAATGAAGTGGAGATGGTGGCTTCAAAGGTAGTTTCCAATACAGCACGAGCAGTTGCTTCCAATAGCAAAATAATATATTTGTACCACCAAATACGTCCTACAAAACAAACTAACTTCAAAATAAAATATATAGCGAAGAGCAGCAAAAATTAATACCATTCAACGTTTCTGCAAACCTTGTTTCTTTCGTCAAGTGTCTGAACATCACAACACAGACCATGTACACTTCAAAACTGATACGCAATGGCAGTTATGTTCACGAAATGTTTCCATTCTCCTTCAACTACGTCAATATAACGTGCATGTCCTTCTGATCTAATTCTTCTTTGCTTTTGTTGGGCTTATCCTGCTGGTTTCTACGTTCCTGACTCACTTTTATCCGCCATGAAAGACGAAGTTGTATGTGTTATGAGAAACTGTGACGTCACGTTGCGGATGTCAATTGCTGTTGAATGTGATTGGCTGTTGTGAATTCTCCTTGAAACTGGCAAAGTACTATCAACAGTTACAAAGTAACGGTTATTTTCTAATTATATTTCACGTATATATATATAAAAACAGCATATTAGAGGGGAAAATAATAAATAAATGTTAGGTATTTTAAAAGTTACATAAGGATTGTTATTAAGTGTTGTTCTTGAACGTGGTCTGTAAATTCCTTCTCCACCTTGCCCTGTCCTTAGCTTCTTCCTTCTTCAAGTCTAGCAGCTGCACTTCTTCTTCTACCCCCGACCTGGAACTCCAGTCACGTGTCCTTCCTTCGATGCTGTCCTGCAGTAAACAATTTATCTTCAGAATGTGTCAGATCCAGTTTTCTTTCTGCTAAAAACTGTAGTCTACCATTTCTGTCCAATTTTACTTTTTAAAATCTTCCCCAATTTCCCCATTCCAAAACTATCCATTCATGTACATGTTTCTGATCCATAGAAAGCCCTACCCCGTACCAGGTTCTCCCCCAATTCAATTGTATTGGTAATAGGAATGCAGTAAGGGGAGGAGAAAAATATGGAAAAGTCCAAAGTGAGAGGTCACATGGATGGAGTTCCAGGTCGTGGAAGAAGAGTGCGAGTGATAGACGACTGGGAGAAACAAGTTAACCTGATGACGACGGCGGAGCTTGCCGTCGAAACGTTGTAATTCAACAAACAATTGGCCCGGGTTGAGAACCGAGAATTTCATGTAGAACAGATTCACCGGGAAAGCCGTCGTTCTCTAATAACAAGGAAGAAGCTAAGGACAGGGCAACGTGGAGAAGGAATTTACAGACCAAGTCTTAATTATGATAATGAAGAAGATATTTCAATTGATGTCAAGTTTTAGGGGAATCCCCATTTTAACGATGAGGATTGCGAAGTGCTGATAAGACGGGCTAAGAGAAGAATCGCGTGGGCGCCGCGAGGGCAGGAATGCATTGCGCAAGGCGCCGCGACGCACGTGCGTCTTCTTACGTAAGGACGACGTACAAATAGGCGCCGGTCATTCCCGAGCGCAACCAGGATTAGACGCTTACATGAATGAAGAGACTTCTTTTAGCGGCTCACAGAGTTGACCAGGGTGGAATGAGAACAGACCATTTTGTAATAGGTCAGCGGATATTTGTCTTATTAATCCTCAAGTAATCGCCTTTTAGTAATTTGGAATTTTTTTTTACAATAATGCCTCGGAATGGCAGCTGTAAATTGCATTCATATACTTATTTCCCCTTCATAATTACATATTCCATTCCTTGGAATCCACAAAAGTTGAGCTTTTCTTCTTTATTATTAAGTTCAGTTCAACTGGCAGTTACCTCTCAATTTCTGGTCCGCCATTTTTCCACTGACGTCACATACACATGGCTGACGTCAAATCACTTTAGTATCGATTTGAGTAGTTTTACATATATATATATCTTGTTTAATCATCTTTCAAAAACTTAAATACTTCCTATGTTCGCCAAATGAAAAATTCTCATAACTGTGCACCGTTAGCTACAACTGGATATTATTTTTCCCTTCATTTTTATATGCTTCCAATATTTGCAGTAAGAAAAACAGTGTGCATGCCAAAACTGTCTGAAAGTTTCAAAGCTTTAATTCTGAAGTTATTTGTACTTCAGACGATAATAATACTATAGTGCGATGGAAATTATAATGAATGGCGGGCTGAGCAGCATTGCCGAACAATCGTAGAGTACACACTATCATTTTCAGCGAGCTCTACAGAGTATATGTGTGACAACCATGAAGGTAGAAATTTGTATTTAATTACAATTATGATTGGAAATGTTTTTAAGGGTAGTTGAACACTTGCCCAATGCCGCTGAAAAAGAATATAATTTTTTTTGTTTGTTTGGAGAATTGTCCCTCGGATGCATCTGATGGTGACCCCGTGGTCGTTCCTGCTGCTAGATGTAGTACTGCGAAACCCCGCAGGATGCTACTGCACTTAGTTCGCTTCTTTGGCCTAGAGAATGCGCTGCGACCGCGCCGTGCTGCGCTTCGACCTTGACATTTTGCGAGAACCTGCGTAGAAGTTTTTCACAGCTGTCCCTTTACAGGCTGCAGGTACAGGGAACACAGATCCGTCCTTGGACTTGGGTCCTAAATGGACTGGAGTCCTGACAGACGTTATTGGCTTACGTAAACGATCCCCGCGCGGTGATTTGGCGCAATTCCGTTGCCGGGGAAAAGGAGATATTCTGCTCTTGACTGGCTTCTTCGTGTGTTGTTTGGTTTGCTCCCGGAACATAGAGCAACGGACGTAAATCTCATTCCCGTTAATAATCCTGCTTTACTTTCACACTTCAAGGGGGTATTTGCTGTTGAAACGTTCCGGAGCGGTTGCGTCATTCTGGTGGAAACTTCCGTTCCATTACACTTAGTAGGTCCCCCTTCCTCAACCCCCGCCGTCATTAGCTACTATTGCCGGTGACGTTGAATCCAACAAAGATGCCATCTTAACGAAATGAAGCCATCAAACAAATAATAGTTCCTTAATGTCATCTGCCTTGATATACAACCAAAAACTTTTCTTTTACGTCGCCTGAGTGGTCTTGCGTGAATTTCGGTACCGTTAACTTATCATCTACACCCGAGGAAATAAACAAGTTCTGTAGAAACGTGTGCTTTATATATTACCACCTAATTTTGTGTTTATTTGCCTACTTCTTTATCTTTTTCTTAATTATTTCTCGTGATTGGACATGCGATACATTGCGTCGGAGGACAGTAGTACCGTTGAGCGTAATTTGATGTATTCGAATTTCAGCAATTTCTCTGAACCCGTAGAGAAAAGTGCGATGCGCAGTCGTCTGCTGACCTGCTGAAAAGATCTTGCAGGTGTCTGTCTACCCCCCGTCCGTAAGAATATAATTAATGTTTTTAAAACTGCTAATAGCGTTAGGCCAGCTTGTCTCCAAGTGAAAGCTCTCCCGACGACAATACTCCCCTCCATCTTCACCCTTCTCCTAATGAGCTGCTCACACGGCTTGCTTTTCACACGAGCTATACGGCTACAAGTAAGCGAATCACTAGAGAGCATTGCAGATCACAAGACAATCTCCATCTTCGACGTCCGCCATTTTCCCTGTAGGTGTATATTAGGCAGGCCTCCGTTTTTTGAATCCACTGAAAATATACTTTTTTTAACTTGCTGGGCGTCAATATAAAAGAAACCCTATATGTCGCAATAAATCGAATGCTTCCACAAATGTCTCGTAGCAGCAAATTTTAATAAAGACTCGAACTCAGTTCACACTGTCCATAAGTTTCTCTTTAACTGTGGAAATTTAAATGGAGTAAGCTTATAATAGTATTTCAGAGTCGGAAACGACAAATTTACAGGATAATTTTACTGCATATGTTGTTTGAGGAAACCAAAGTGATTAATTTTTGTTCAAGGCACACAAATTCCAAAAAAATGAACACGATCAGGACTCATACTGGATGATAAGCACTTGGCAGTACTTTTGCTATTATGTAAACCAATTATTTATATTTTATTATTTATCTGTGATTATTTTATATATACATGTTTCTGAATTAAGCATATTCTCTGCTTTGGTAATTCTTGCAAAGATACTAAGCTGCGATGTCGGCAAAGAGCCAAAATGATGAGTGTGTGCGTGTGTGCAATCATTGGAACGGAGACAAGTGAACGTCGTCTGTCACAGCTCAGTTCATTCTCGCCGATCGTTCTTACATGATTATGTTTTATTTGAAAGAATATAGGTAGTGATGCTCCACCATAATATAATTATTTGAATTTCCGTCGATATAATGTATATTTTTTCCATGTATATAAATGGTATAACGATATTTCTGACAATCAGTGTATCTGAACACAAATCGAGGATTTTTAAAAGTTTGGTATCAAGGATCTTAAACAATTCAAATTTTGTTTTGGAAGTAGGTTAATTAAAAATGTGTTGATTACCAAAAATAATTTGGTTGTTCCCAATAATTGTGGTAGATTCGTGCAACTTAAATTTTTTTAACATTACACGACCTGGAGTTGCATGCGCTGAGACGTCGTCCGTGCTACGCCGCATTTGATTTGCACACCATTGTATAATAGTTGAAGGAACAGGAAAATCACTGCAGATGCAATAAACTATGTGACGAAATATAGGCTATATGTTATAACTAATGAATATTAATCATATTGTTTATTTAAATATTTGTTTAATATACGTCAGTATTATTTGGGCAGACGCCTATGCGCAGTAGCACGGATGACGTCACTGCGCATACAACTCTAGTGTGTAGTGACGTTGATTGAAATTTTAATTGCATGTATCTGCAATTATTGCGAGCAGTAATTTTTTTTAATCACCCCTTGTTTAATTAATTTACTTATAAGCAAATTTTGACTCTTTTGTGCACTTTGATAAACCGAAAACCGTACTATTTGGGTTGATCTTCGTACATAGAAAGCACGATTGATGCTCAAATACAATTTAAGCAAATCTGAAACAGAATAAAACATTGATGTTTTAGACCTCGCTTGTCCGGCGCCGTAGTTTTCTGAGTGTTATTTATATTTCAGCCTGCTTGAGCAGCGCCATGGACCGCGAAGGCTCTCCAGACGACGGCGAGGGCTTCCCCTCGGAATCACATCCACTGCGACCGCAGGCGGTGGCAATGCTGCAGGTTCCTTCTGGAAGGCGCTCGAGGAACGTGTCCATCTCCTCCAGTGTGACGGACCTGGACGCGCCCATCTACGTACGGCAGGACTCGAGGCGAGCCCCGGATCCGGCAAGTACAAAACAACCATCGGTTAGTTCTTTGAGTCGTGATTGAATGTCAAGCTAGTCCTCTCTAGTTCTTTTGAAGCTTTCGGAGTTGATTTGACCTTGTAGCTCCTCCGTGTGCCGTCGAATCAAATTCGCACGACGTTGTAACAATTCGATTCCGAAGAGATTCCATGTCAGGTACCGGAAACGAATACACCATTGATTTTAATTGGTCACGCAAGTAAAAATCGACAGGGTTCAAATCAGGTGAGCGTGGAGAGCCAAGCAATTGGGCCACCTCTATCTATTCATCGATCTGGAAACATCGAGCCGTACGACTGAATACGCAATACTCCTGGAATTTGGGATATTTTCAATGACACATCGACTTGAGGCCTGTATTCAAGCAGGAGGTGGACATTTTGAACATCTGTAAAGGCAATTACCTGCGGAAAGAAAAACGTCATGGTGAATATCACTGTTTTGAAAGCCATAACTCGGACACATGTTGTACTGATATCTTATATTTTTTAAACACCCTGTGTAAAGCGCGAAGATCTTCAATTAGTATGTAGCCAATTAACCAGATATTTGCTATTAAACTTGTTCTGACTTATTAATCATTTTATTTATTTTAGCTATTATTATTAAACAATATGAAAATTGCCAATTTAATTTAATGTCAAAATAAATAGCAATTTGTAGATATGTTTCCATGACGGCACATAATCATACTATTCTGTAAAAAAATTATTTTTGTGGGCTGGGTTTTTCGTTAAATAAAAAAAAATATTGACCATTAAAGAAATTTTTATATAAGTTTATTACAGTTAAGCATGAAAGAAAAATCTTATCTCAGGCACCTGTGGTTTTTACATAGAAGAGATCTGCTGCCCGTACCAAATACGTACTGTGTTGTGTTGCCTGCTGTAGCTCTCGTACCGACGTCTCCGTATCTCACAGCCGGCAGAACGGGTTAAGTGCAGTGATGACTTCAGTCAGGAGCATTGCAAAGCGTCGACTCAGGGGTTGACCACTGGCTAAGGGATTGATTGCTGGCAAGCCGTCGTACTAAATTGTGTGGTGCTATTCTGTGAACTCTTCACTAACAAATTGTGGCCCCTTTCTCACGACGATTCAGCCTCGGACTATATCAGAGACAACAACTTTACGGAGCCTCTCATAATCACATCCACCAGCTGCGGTGAGCGCAGAACAACTGTCCAGTTTCAAAAGCTTATCTCCGATCCCTCCATTCTAGCCTCCCATTCTTTTACTTTTTTCATTCTTAGAAAACTTCGTCGAAATGCCAGTTGACTGATTCTTCCATTGTCACAAGAGTTATAGCCCGCAGCTGCAGTTCCGTAGTCAACAATGGCCAACTATTCTGTCATGTTGAGGCCAACAATCGAGACAGGACACGAAAATTACTTGGATGGAAATATTTATCTCCTCCACCCCCCACGCACGTGCACGATTTCGAATTCTCCAAACCACAGCAAACAACACTTCCGAGACAAAGTAAACTTAAACCAAAATACACGCGTTACAATACAGTTGCTAAGTCTCTGCAGTTATAATTATAAAAAACTCTCTTTGCTCGGTAAATGGTAGATATTTCAAAAAATTATCGGCGATTTATAGTTATAATACTTCTTCGAAGGTGACTTTGGCGTAACAGTTATTCGCTTACAGGTAATTCTTGGAAGTAACTCGAAATTCAGATGTATGCTGACCTGTAGAAAGCTCCGATGACTCGGTTAGTCCTTGAGATGTTCGGCTTGATAATAATCTCAAAATAGCACAAAAAACTTAGTTCGCATAATCTCCCTACACATATAGCGAACTACGATCTCCAAGCGACGTACAAAGTTACTAACGGAGTTTTCTCGTGATCTTAACTGCGCTAGTCCACTTACTAACTATTGGAAACTGCGCCTGTACTGGTCTATCAACGTGACTCGTAGGGAAACAATCGTTTCAGTCGTTTCCACTTTAGTCGGATTTCGACCCTGACCACAGTTGGAGAGTCCATATAAATAAATCCGAGGTAAATCCTCGCAAATTGAAGGAAAGAATGAATCATTTAGTTTGTTACTGCAAATAAGAATACACTTGGAGGCAGTTTTATATAACAAACTAGCTCAGTGCCCGGCGTCGCCAGGGTATTTATTGAAATTAGCCAGAAGAAGGATACGACACTAATCTCTTGGTAAGCATTTAATTTAACCAGCATCAATATCGTCAGTGTTTGGAACATTTTCCCAATTATATTCCCCTCCCCTACTTAACCCCTCGATATCTAAATTCAAATAAACCAGAGTGATGGCTGATGGTATTTAACAACTCGGGAATTATGATATTACATACAATAAGAGTGTCTAAAAATCACGCTGAATTCAAAGTGGAAAATACTCGCTAAAAAGTCTAAAAATATACACAATATCTTAAGATGGTAACTTTTTTGTCAAGGACAAGGAACATAAAATTTCATTAGCCACCGTGGTTAATGCGAGAATTAAAATCAGTCTTCTAAACTAGGTCTTTTTTTTTTCCACCACCGGCCGCACCATAGAAGTGCTTCCCTCTCTTGTCTTTTGGAGTTGAAATTAGTCAGAATAATTTAGAATAATCCTATCAAATTCAGCGACCCCGAAAACGTTTTATTCGACGCTTATAATGGCCGTTCAGGAATGTTTTTAAATTCTACCCCTTCCCGCTCTACAGTTATCAGGTGTGTCTTAATCTCTCGGTGTTTGTTCCTAGATCGTAAGTAACATGTGAAGAAAGTTCATAGTATGCAGTCGCCACCGGAATTGTGACCTGAAAATGTCTGAAGAGGGGACGCAATCCTGTTTTATACTGTCGAATTTTTAGCGACTCCTCCCCTAACTCTTTTACCTTTACCTCACCACGTCCAGGACCACCCGCTTAACAATTTTTTTCTGATTTCTCCTGTATTTTTTTTCAAGGCATTCTGTGTGTTGTTCTTCATGGATCCCGTGATTGATCCATATTCGAAAATCTGACGTACTAGTGTTATGTTCGTAGTTTGTGTTATTGCGACCACAGATGTCGTTTACGGAACCGCTATTGTGTACGGCGTGAGAAAATTTTACCGTCAAGTGTCGCCCGTCAATACGTTTAGTGTTCACAGCTACTATTTTATTTGATCATCATAAAATTAGAAAGCGAAATCGTTTTTCTGCCCGGACGAAAGAGCGTGGGACGGAGAAGTTGTATGATGAGGTGACTGGTGTTTCTTCCCAAATACAACAATTATGCGGACATTCGGTCGAAACTGAATATGTAATTGTGCTTATAAATACAGGAGTTGGCGCACGTTCCTCTTGTCAGCAGTGTGTGGCAGGGAGGTCCGCCGTTACGTAGGTGATTACGTAAGGAAATACGTGCATACGCCTGTAAACGAGGAGGCGGGGTCCGAAATCCGCGTGAGAACTCAGTCTCTGTGTTGATTGATTGATGACGACGACGAACGAGTCCGCCTTAGCCCTTCTTGCTCGCTTCAGCTGTTGTCTGTGAAGAAGAAACCTTGCGGCAGGTTTTTTTTTCTTTCCTCCTGGTCGTCCTTTCTTTGCCGCGGATATTTAGAGAACCGGTTGTGGCCGTTAGCCCTGTTTATATTTAACCTGGCTCTTTCTCTCTCCCTCCCTGTCCTCACAAGCTACTTTGTTGCGTCAGCCAGCCGCGGCGCAGTAATCCTCTAATCTACCTGTCTCATTTGCGACATATATATCAGGTGACGTAATTTCCCGTTGTCGCCCACAATCGATGTGTTTCTGTTCCGTCAGTTTTCCCCTCGCCTGTTTAGGCTGAACGTGGTCCGCGCTTATGACGTCATAATGTTGCTTGTACACCGTTTTGGTGTGAATTTGGGTGAATGATTCTGGGACTTGGAATAGAATTCGAATCGTGGCCAGGGTTCGTGTCATCCTAAGGTTAAGCTGTTCTTTTAAAGAACGGTGACGTGGAAAATTTTAAATTACGCTGCAGAAAGAAGATCTACTAAACCAAAACTGCTCCTAGATACCATCAGAATTTTTTTTATTCCCTGTAAGGTTCTTTGCACTTAAACATTAATTATTAATTAGTTTTCTGTCTGGGTAACTATAATATTAACCGGAAACACCGGCGAAGTAGCAGCGAATAGCTCACAGTGCGACTTGGCCACCATATTTATTTTCGCAGGGACGCTGTCGTTTATCTTAAGAACATAAATTGTGCGCTAACAGGACAAACTATAAGGAAAATGTACTCGTCCGGCCGAGCCTCTTATGTACGTAACAGCTGTGCGTGGGGGGACACACCCGCCGCGGCAGCCAATCACGCAGCGCCTCTGTGCGTGAGGCAGCCAATCAGAGCGCGCCTCTCTGGGGGCTCGCCGCAATCAATACCGCGCTAGGGCACGTGTTTTGCGTGTTATTGTAAATCTCGCGCTGAATGTCACGGTTCGTTTCCGTGTGTATCATCTCCCAAGTCCTTCACCCCAGAGAGAATCCCGGGGAATACGCTCAACGTTGAAACTACAAAACATCCTAAATTATACATTGCCTGGTTTATATTTCAGGTAACCGCAGTTTATTGACTGACCCACACGATATTAAAGATAAATTTTTATTTAAAGGAGCTATGGACAATCTACCTTCATTAAAGTTGGATGATCGTGGGGATTCTTTTCTGGAGTTAATTAAACTACTAAACAAACTTGGAAGAATTCCAGTAAACGTGGCTTTTAGAATCCATTCACGCTAAAGACAATTCCCCCTTCCTGTCAACTAAACGAAACCGAAGAAGCTTGTTCTTTCTCAATCTCAAAGACGTCAAAATTTAAAACAGGGAAAAAAACTTTACAAACATTTCCAATTTTTTTCCTTCGCCCGTAACTGAAATAAGCGAACACCGAGATCCGAATTGCAGCACAAGCCGGAGAGAAAAAGTAAGATCAAGTCTGCTGGACCTTCTCATGAATATGGGGATAACGATCGGAGAGGCTCTTTGTGGTGCGACAGAACGTCAGAATAAATTATGGAGGCATTCATTTAAAAACGAATGTAAGGCCGAACTATATCCACCTCGAGATGTCTTTATAAACGTGGAAAACGATCATAATTACAGTTCGAGAGGAACGTTCTGGATAAGTCACACAGAGAAACGGGTGGTGGTGGGGGAAGGGTGAGGGGGGGATGGAATTAAGATCAGATGATTAAAAAATATATTGTCTTCGTACAAATAACGTGGGACAATAAATAAACTTGATGTAGTCGTTTATAGGGCAATTATTTTTCTGTAACGGAGGAAGGAAATTATTCAATTTATTCAAATGGTAGGCACCATTACAATTTGCATACTGGATGCTGTATTTGAATTAAGTAAATTTAGCAAAACCTCAATGGGTAAAATCGACTAACAGATTTTTTTATTATTTTGCCACGTATTTCACTAACTGCGCAATATTTCTTCCAGCTCTCTTTATTTTTTTATTTCCGAGATTTTCCCCTTTCAAGAAAATCATTCGGTTTTACTTAACAGATCCGCTAATTTGTTTCAACATTTCGAGCTCCGGCATTTTAATTCAAACTTCCTGTTAGCAAATCTTCCCCAGGTCCTCAACTTCACAAGACTAGTAAATGAATTGCTTTCAATTAATTTTTTTTCTCTTTTGGGAGAATACGTTCTCCTTAGCTTAATCAGTAGGTGTTGATCGATGACTTCACTGCTTACGTAACATCCCCTGTGCTATTATTAATTTACAAATGAAATGAAATAATTTTTTTCTAATGACCCCTATATATAGTAAACTGGGAGGTAATACCTTAGTACAAAGATTAATTGTTAAATATCATGTCTCACCTCATTTCCCATTTCCGCAACTGCAGCTAGAAATTGTATTATTGAACAGGTTGCACAGAAACATGGGTCTGATGCTGGTGAACGTGACCCAGTTGGGTAGAGTTTTGCTAGCCTCCTGGCAGGGCCTGGTGAATGGAGGAAGATGCGGGTGATTTGTTGGGGTCTGCGAGCGCGTGGGAGGCTATCGATCTAAACAGGCCTTTCTGGGTCAGGGATGTTTCCCTCGTCTCTTCCTACATACGCTCACTTCAAATAAAATAACAGAAATCCTAGCACTGGGGACGTTACGTAATCAGTGACGTCATCGATTTACATCTGAAGTCTTATCTGCGGAAAAAGTGTTCGCTCAGAGAGAAAAAAACTAAATGAGGGCAATTCATTGTATTTACTAGTATTTTGGGGAAATTTTAATTAAATTCCGGAGCTTGAAATAAAATTTATATTTTGAAATAGTATAGCGGATCTATTAAGTAAATATGACTGATTTTTTGTGAAAGATTTTTGGAAGCATTTTCAATATTGTGCTTTAAGAGAAATAAGTAATGACATACGGATTCTAATGTAAATGAATTTGTTAAAATCGATTTTCTCCATTCAGCTTCTCTATCTGTGCGTGTGTCTTCTGGTTTGTATTTTTATTGGTCAGATTTATAGTCAACATATAATTATGATGCATAGAAAATAGCAATATTTATCTTAAATCTTAATATAAAATTACAATAAATTTTAATCGACGTTTTAATCCCTGTATCATTTGACGTTTAATAATTGCCCATAAATTCAAGATCTATTTGTTGGCTTAAGCAAATAATTTTTTGTTTCATATAGATGTTCAGTATTTCTCTCTCTCTCTCTCTCTCTCTCTCTCTCTGTGAATGGCAGAAACAGTTGAACTACTATGGGCAATGGCCAAATATTGCAATAAGGCAACATAAGTTCGTCCTATCCTACGTCCATCTCACTGTTTAGTCTGTATTATCCGAAGAAACAAATATAACTTTGTATGAAAGTTATGGAATCTCTGTCTTTCCCTCCTTTGGCGTGTCCTTACCCGTTGCTGACGTCACAGGTTACTCTGTGGTGTTATGGTTGGGGGAGGAATTAGCGGCCTCGGTTGACGTCACCACGGTTCCTGGGGGTGTGTGTGAGGTGTGTGCGAGTGTGCGTGCAGCGTGGGCGTGTGTCCGTTGACGTCACTGCGGGTCGGGGGGGGGGGGAGAGGGTGCACGGTGAGTGACGTCACTGACGACGGCGCCGTAGCGTCGCGACGACGACCGTGAGAGCAGTGCAGGGTGCGACGTCGTCAGACATGGACGAAGAGGTGAGTGACTCGAAAACTACTACAGTGTTGTGTGTGTCGCTGTTCCTTGTAAACTAACGTGGAGTCTCTGTTGGCACCCCTTCCCTTCCCTGCCACGCACTCCTCTGCAGAGCAACAAGAGAGGAGACGGCGAGGAATCGCCGTCGCCCCAGCAGCAGCGACAGCAACTCAGGTCCACAGAGGTGAGCCCAGTTCGAGTAGCCAACATTGTACGTGTTTGTGTGTTTTGCTTCTCTAACCCCGTCTTCCGTCCCCCTGACAGGACTCGAGGGCGGCCGCGTACTCGGAGGTGAGTGACCACAACTCTACTGCGCGGTATGTAGGCCTGTGTTGTCATTAAAAATCATCTTGGCTCTCACCAGAAGTATATGTACACGAATATGTTGGAGGTTAAATTGCCTCTGAAACCGGCGATGCGTTGTGGGAGAGAGGGAGAGAGAGTACTGAAACCTAATAGATAATATTTATACTCAGATATTTTAGGCGTTCCCTTATAACTAATTTTATGGATTTCATACATTTTGTAGGTGGACTGTTATATAAGTTTTATTCTATATTGTAAACAACTTATTTTTATAATCTCATTTAATTTTTTTTCAATGTTTTATCAATAATATTAATGATTAAGAGAACGATAGCTTTCGATATATTATACCTTAGCCATCTGTATAAGTACAAGTGTTGATAACCTTTTTAACATAGTTATATTATTATATGTACATAAATATAAAAATGGTTAAAACATTAGCAAATGTAGATTTAAAACGATGCCATAATGACGAGTACGTATACAACCACTGTCAAATATATTGGGAATATTAATCATGGCATGCATGGCCAATGTAATATATATAAATTTTATCACCACTTGTACGTATACGGATGACTATGACGCACGTGCAACATCGAAAATATACTGTTATTTTAATGATTAGAAAATTTGAGTAATAAAAAAGTTAATAATTCTTACTGGGTTTACTACACAGCATCAAATTATTTTGTAGTTCGAGTTTATGAATACATATATACGCCGTATTATAAGTGAAACTGTAAAATATATCTTGCTTATTTATTTAAGTGTCCGAAAACTAAAAAGTTCGAGATTAATTAAATATCTACCAAATAGTGTGGTGATTTTTCCGGATCTTCTCCTTTATACAATTTTTTTCATACTGAAATAAACGAATTAATTGAGATGAGTAGGAATTACCTTAAATTATGTCGTAAAATAAAACTGTGTCGTCGTTGGCTGCGAGGGATCAGGTCGAATCGGCTAGTTTATAATAACTATAACGATAGAAAGATTAAAGAGACACAATTTACCCTGCCGTGACATTGACAGTTTCATCAGGGAAAAAGTCCTTTCTTGGTTTTAAATACCAGGGAATTGGCGGTCTTCTTTTTCTGGCGCTTTTTATCCTTTAATTAGAAACTTCAGTCGCGTATTTTCTTGTATGATAAATATTCTTCTATTTGTTGAAGACCCAACTGTTAACATTTCTTGCTTTATTCTCTTATTTAGTATAAAATAAGTTGTAATTAGAATACTGTACATATTATTACCGCCGTCGACAGAGTGTTCTGTTAATGTAGTATAAATTGCTACTATAGGTTTTTAAATAAAATTATGTAGTAGAAATTAGAAGAATGTCAAGTACAAAATGTCTTCCCCGTCGATATTTATTGTAGTAATACTAAAACGTCAGAACTCGATTAAAATTAACAAATAAGTGGCATCTATCAGACAACAGTGTGCAATCCCCACAGGTTTCTAATAGTTTCCATCAAATTATTTACTAGTTGGATTGATTCCAAAAATTAGATTTCCTTAATGGTATTTTCTGCTACAGACAATAATATTGCAGGGAGTTTTGGAAATTTTGGACATTAGTTTACTCTATAAAACAATTTGTCATCTGTTGAATTTAGTCACAGGTGCCTACTCACACCCTTATTTTTTCCCTATCCGAGTACCCTAATCTGTGACGTCATAGAAGTTCTGGGCTATCTTCTTAATTTCAGCCTTATCAAAATGCCTTTTGTTTTACAGCTTATTTACTTGTCTTTATTAACTCATCACAATGATACACTCATGTGAATTTTTTACCTTCAGTATTTTTACGACTCTTATACAGTTTATCAACAACAAACCATATAGGCATGCCATCCAATTACACAGGCTAATACTCGATAAAGGCAGGAAGGAATATTTCCCCTTTATTCATTGTAATAGCACCTTCTCAACTATTTTCATGGTTTGGAATTTACTCTTCATTCATCTTCTCCTCCTTGATAAAAATCATCTATCATGATTGATTTTACCATTTCCTGTAGACCACAGAAAATTTTGATTCGCACACAGATATGCAGGAAAATTTTTTTTCTTGATTTTGTAAATATACATTTATTATTTACACAGTTTTATTCTAACTGATTTTGTCTTCTTTATAGAGGGAGAATGTTTAATATCCATTTCAAAAGTTATTTCCCCCATTAAAATTTATTCTTGAGGTTAAGTGTGTCACAGTTGTCATGAAAGTTTATAACAACAAGAAAATATTTGCATTGTGGACTGTTAACTCATATGAATTTAATTAAAATGGTTCCTTTTAGTAAAAATTTAGATAATTACTGTAATTGAAATATTGCACTACTTCCTAAAATATTTCTTACTACTACTTGCTACAATGTAATAACCGATTTAAGTAAATGTTCAGATCAGCCAATCATTTATAGAAAATCAGATGTAAATATACCCGTGTCTTCCTTTAATAAGGTAAAGTCATGTTCCTTCTTGAAAAAATTTTTTTTGTTCAATCATCACTATGGGTTATCAATTATTTTCAGGGTTCCAACACTGAAGCTTCCTCATAATAATACAACACTCCTATGGTGATAATTGCTTATTGCCTCCAGATTTCAATGTTTTTACATCTCAATAACTCAGCATACCAGAGTTTCTATTTAGTTACACAGGGTCCTTCTGTTTTATGTGCAAACATTGGTAAATTTTTAACTGTGTTTACAGGTGACGAGTAGGATACACTG
The DNA here is from genome assembly GCA_037074705.1 of Zhengitettix transpicula. Taxonomy (NCBI): domain Eukaryota; kingdom Metazoa; phylum Arthropoda; class Insecta; order Orthoptera; family Tetrigidae; genus Zhengitettix; species Zhengitettix transpicula. The sequence goes on from CM073593.1 coordinate 75,867,655, forward strand.
TTAGTTTGACTATGTCAAGGCTAACCTACAAAATTAACAATTAATAAAAAAGGTTTTGTTCAGTAAAAATGTATTTGAGTGTTTTTGATTTATTGGGGAATTGAATGGGTAAACATATTAAAGGTGCATATTTAACGAATCAAATTTATCCACCCACCCACCCACATCTTTATGTAAATTTTGCACGTCAGGTCTGCTGGTATGATTAGTTTATTATATGTACATTCTTGAAGTAGCATTTCTGTTAAGCTACAATTGTCCCAGAATAGTTGCAGTCAAGTAAATAATTTGATATTAACATTCCACCAAGTCCTTCTCAGGAGACTCTGATTTCTCCTCCTTGGGCACACACAGAGCCGCTTCAGGTGAGATCCTACCACTTAGTTTGGTCACTTTCTCCTCTTTGAGTTCATTCGCCAGCCACCTAAGGTAAGCAAGCTTCTCGTCCCTCACTTGGATTCGTTTTCTGATGAGGACAATCCGTCGCCTAAGCTGCTCCACCTCTGGCGAGGGTCGAATCCTCTGAGTGACTTTCTCCAGGTCATCGAGAGACCGGGATTGTGAGGTACGAGGGCCCCAGGAACCCTGCCGTGGCATGTCTGTGAAGATGGAGGGCACAGCATAAGGCTTCAGACGTGCCTTGTAGGAACCTGGTCTGTATAGGACATCACTGGGGAGAAAGTGTGAGCTGCATAGTCGGCTGTTTTTGGTGGGTTGGAATCCCTTCCGTCCGATGGCCCGAATCCAGGACTCCAAAAGGTCCGTATTTCTGAAGGGAAACCTGAAAATTAACAATGTGTTAATCAATACACTGCTGAACAATAAATTAAAGTACAATTAATCAATAAACTAGTTTACAAACATGAAGCATTGCTGTGCAAGATAATTGAGAATGTATTTACAGTATTAGTAGAAACCTTTCAGGTTTCCAAAGGATGAATTAAATTAAGATACATGTTAAATAATGAATTAAAAGGAAGAAAATTTCCATTATACTATGACACTATAATTTTCTGCCCTGTATTATTAACATTATTTTTGTATTGCTTTGTGAAGTAAGTCTGTTCATAATCCTCAATAATTTTTTTATAAGTAGAGTAGTCAAATCATTACAGCAAAATTCTTGAAATGAGTGCTTGACAAAATTGAATATATATATATAACCAAAATTGTCAATAAATAGAACATAAATATGAATGGAACCAAATTCAAGCTGCTGATGGACCAATATTTTTCTGGGCCCAGACTGTCTTGACATTTAAATACCATGACCTCAAATGTTTGGCAACTATTATGACTGAGAAGAGTTTGAAAATATATGTTAAGACGAATGCAAGACAAGGATTATCATGTTTCTTAAATACATATTTATGGGTTGTTATACTTTAACTTGTCCACAAATGTTTCATATAATGTGTCAAAAACGTAAAGAAATTTGATGGGCTAAAGTAATATATAGCAAGGTTCATAATATAATATCATAAACATGCAACCTAAAGGTTTGTCACATGTTGACTCTCCAACTAAAAAATACACAATGATTTCAGTAAAACTACTACTTTATTATAATTTGGAGAGGGACAAATCTAATAATACTTAGTGCAACATGAAACAATAAAGGTAAATATTAAGATACCAGTGTATATTGGGTTTCAAATCACATTAAAAGCAAGTTGAGAAATGTACTAACTAATGCGTGTTGTAAAGTGAACATCCAACAAGATTTGTTTAAAGTGATGTGTGTCATGAATGTTATGTAAATATATTTGCTACAAAATTACTAGATGTGTTTAAATGTATCATACAAACAGTGATGAATTTTAAAAATAAATAGTATTTTAGGTCGTCTTACAAAGTGTGAGACAATGTGACAATTAAGATACAACTGCATCCGAGAGAGAATAGACCGAATATGTAGGATGTTGTCCAACCCATAAAGGAAAGGGCAACTACTCCTTGAGTAGTTTATAGGTTAGGAAAGGGCTGGACGAAACGGAGTCTGGCAGAACGAGTTCAGCTGTTAGTCGCGATTAATATCGACACTTAAATGTCAAATTATGCATACTTACGTGAAGAAGTTGATGTGCCCAAATTTCTTGTGAACATTGGAACAGCCCTGGATGCAGCACGAGGTCGGCATTTCTAGCAGCGACTGCCGTCTTGATCTCCCAGAGCCATCTCTGCCCCGTCGCCAGCACCACGCCAACGCCGCCAAATATTTACCTTTCCCCTTGGTGGTAATATTGATCCTGCGCAGAGCCTTGGGACCAGGATATTTGAACAACATTTGCTGCGTAATGGGTCTGTACTTCTTCGTTTCTTGGAGATGTTAACTAATCGTCATTCGCAACGACGTCATCAGCAAAATTGGCCTAACTCCGGTCATTCCGAATGCTGATTGACCCTCAAGAATCTTCTATATCTCGTTAGAAGAGTTCATCCGTTAATTGAAGCCCAGTTAATCGGCACATCAGATCGAAAGTTTGAGTTTATACAGTTTTGCCTGTTTCCATTGATGAACAATTGTCCAAATCTCTTGGCGCATGTGCTTTTCCCCAAAATCTCTGAAGCCTCCGTCCATTCTTCTTTTTATTTTGGTTCACGATCGGTCTCATTACATCCAATTAATGACACCTTCTTATGTTGCGAACCTGGCAGAAATGTAGTGGAATTTATATATATATATATATATATATATATATATATATATATATATCTGTGTGTGTGTGTACATACATCTGGAAGATAATTTTTAACTCTTTTTCGACAAGCTGTTGCTACTCTACTCGTTAGAAAAATTTAAGGAAAACTACAACAAGAAAAGGAATATTTTGAAATAATAGGTTAAAAACAGAAAGGTTGATAAAGCACTTAATGAGAACGCAGATAGGAGCTAAAGTGGTAAAGATTGTGATATTGAAGAGGCCAACACCGAAGAGGGAGGAAAGGGAATAGTTTTTCCGTTTAACGTTGAAATGGGTAAATCAAAATGTGTATGTAAATAATAGTTTAAAATATGGCAATTAAAATGGTTATTAGCAATTTCTGAATTTGTCGACAATAATTCTTCTGAACCAAAGACTTGAAGCTATTTTCTCCTTTAGGATACCATATCCAACAAAAAAAATCGTACACATTTTCATAATCCTGTATTTCTGCCATTTTGTTTCTAAATAATTATTGCTTTTATTTTTCTCACTCGTAATATTGTTTCTACTATTTTACTTATCTTTTACGTCACAATTATTACCTGTGTCGTATAAGTGATTCCTCCACATCCGTCTTAAATGTATTGTTGGTTCCATTACTTGACTTATTAAATTATTTGTGCACCTCCCTACTCTGCGGTCTTGTCTGTGGTTTGGATTATTTCATAATTTTTACCCTCCAGATGGCCGTAGATTGAGATTGTGCTCCACACTCATGACGTAATTCATTACGCAACAGATTGTAGCTTTTAAAGATAGAGACTTCGGATAATTTTTCTGCCAGTTTTACTGTTTTTATTACATTTTTAGAGCTTGTAGCTACCCTCAACAAAAACTACGGGAAAGGTGACAAACTGTAGTCACGAACTATCAATTTGTTACGCTTTCACAAGTCTCGATTATTTTCAGTCATTCACGCAACAAACTATGTCTTCAAAAAAACTTGTGACCGCTGATAAAATTATTGATTTGATGTCTAGAGGATTATTTGTGAATAAAAAAAGTCTAGGATCATTTAAACTCTGAATCTAAAGGGTCTCGGAGAAGAATTCTGAGGTGTTGGCTATTTGAACTTAAAAATTGGTGGTAACATAACATTGAGGAAAGCGTCATTGACTTTTAATGACAATAAATTATGTTTCTGAAGGAAAAGCTCCGCACGGCAGTTAACTGCGATAAGCTGATTGATATTAAGTGATGGATTTGCAAAAAGAACTATTTATTGAGCACCGGAAAAGGAAGGATCGTCACAGGTCGTGGGAGAGACCCGGCCATTATTCTCTCGCTCCTCCTGTGCCTATTTCTGTTCTTGTTCGACGATACTTGTCTTTTCTTCTTTTGTTATACATTCTCACGTAGGCACGTCATTCGGCGTTCTTCAGCTTTCCCAATGTGTTTTGCGTAAGGTGTTGTTTTATTTGCACTGTTCGCTTTAGTCTTGCAAGTTGATGGCGACGAGTTAAAAGCGAACAGGAAGACGCCAATTCGCTAACAAGGCAGATGGGACAATCTCTCTCTGTCTCCCCTTCTATCTACTGCTCCTCCTCTTACTATTACCACCATCATTACTTCAATTCTCTAACAGAGAACAATTAGTTGTATCCTTAATGGCAACAAAATAAACATTATAAATATTCGATGCAACAATAAAATGTTGACTTGAAGGTCACAATTCTATCAACGAAACATGGAAGGAATAAAAAAAAGCTTAAAATCTTTAAAGATAAAAAAATACATTTTACGTTCCAAGATGGCAAACTAACATGCTATAATGATGACGTAGAGAATATGTAGATGTGGCACGTTATAATTCTCATAACACGGTGTCCGACATTTGCTAAATGGCATTTAATTTTTGTGTGAAGGGAGACGCGTTATATTAAAGAAGAAAATATTACACAGAAACTATTACAAAAAAATATTATCACATACAATTATAGAATGTTTGCTCTACCATGTTTAAGGAAATCGTATAACATTATCGAAGCGAGTGTCGATACCGTGCGATTGTATCGATATCTTTCGTAATATTTATTTATGACTTTTGCAATTTGCCACTGCAATGCGTGGAAGGATGTGTGTCAGCCATTACGAGAGTGGAATACCGTTACGACTGTTATCAAGAAGGTTATCGAGTCCTGCTTGGCGTGCGTTCCAAATCAGAAACGCCATTGACGGTCTTCAGAAATCAAACACATCTTCTGCGTGTATAAAATTAGAGATATTACTTTGGCTGCAGATTTCAAAAGTTTTTCTCAACATCCGTGAACTGTGGAGTATATAAATCAACCTCCTGCTCTTACAATGCAATTTATCGATATTTCATTTCTTACCACGCCTGTCCACTTTATTTTATCAGGTCTTCTCCAGCACCGCATGTGAAAGCTTTCCAGAAATTTATTCTCTCTCTTTCTTTTCCCATGTCCCTGTTCCAGATGTAGTACTAGATTCTTTCTTATTTTCTTGTCAGTAGGACTAATTTCTAGGCGAATGCTGCCTTGTCCATTGCAGTGATACGTGACCTTGTTTCCTTCGTGCTGTAGCTAACTTGCAAGGATTTTGAACTGAACGACATTTATCTACTAACTGTTTATTTCCCACGAGTATGTGTAAGGGATCTGGATCACATTAGACTGTTCTACATTTATCCTTCCTGTTAGAACACTTCTGTGATGCAGTTTTTCTTTCTTCTTCACCAACATTAACAGGTCATCTACATAGTTTATTGTGATAATTTATCTTCCCCCTATTCTGAAATTTTTAACTCCTTCCAAGGCTTCTTTGGTGAATCATTGACCATAGAGGTTGAACAGTATGGGCGTCACATCTCCATGTTGTTGGTCTCTCCGTGATCCAGATGAAACTTCAGCTTTTTTCCCAGATTCAAATTCTTCATGTCTTCTATCTGTCCAATAAAGTCCAATTCCACGGAATATTTTAGTAACTTTTTCCAATATTGCATTATAGTGACTACATGCAGCCATGAAATATAAACTGTCACATATTCACCACACGACGGGACCAGAGGACGAATGTGGCTGGTTGGTTAGGCAGCTGAGCTTAATGGCCTTGTCCTGTGTTGTATGTTTATACTTTGGAAAATGTATTAACACTACGGATATTTCATTCAAAATAGGAACAGTTTGTATTATCAGAATAAAAATTGTATTGAGCGGGTGTTTGGCAGGTCTCTCCATTTTCTCCGTTTCCTATATTAAACGACACGTTCGTACGTCCACTTTTTGAGTTTAAATCGCTGGTCAGCGACGACTGTCCTGTTTTGTTTTTCTGGGTGAAGGCTTTGCTTTCTTCGGCCGTGCCTTGTCCAGCCTTGACACGATTTACTGGATTAAGTCACAGCACCGGACAACCCACAATCGCCACGCCACGTACAGATACGCAGAATTGTTATTTAAAGTCCAGCTCGTGCACCTTTCAAATAGTAATGTGTGTGAGCTAACAAACGCGGCACACGTCGCGCACTCTGCTGTCTTAACGTTCTCATGAACCCACAGCAAATGTCCGGATCATGTATCACCGAACCGCTGTACATCATATCCGATTTCTTCCTTCCCTTTTCCAGTTCATGGTCACGTTTACATGCGTTTATCGGGCAGTAAATGGCCGCTGCTATCTTTCTTTTTAGCTCAATTTTCAGCCCACAATTTAAAGTGTTTTATATTTTTTGAATGTCTGGTAAAATGATAAGTAAATAGAGACGGAGAAAAAGGAAAATTTAACATTGCAGATCTCATTGTGCGTTTATTTAGTGTACCACATTGTATCGTTCAACACTCAAGACGGCTGCCAGCGGAAAAGCTGAGCTTATCACGAGTATTTTTATCTTACCATCCATGCTGCTTTAAAGGCAAGCACTAAATATTACGCGGCAGTCCGAGACTCAACGTATATTTATCGTTGAGGTGTTCGTTAAAAAAAAAACAGTTTACTTTATCAGGTTCGCTATCGGCAGCAGGAAGCGTCGCCGTGTCGTCACGGGACAAGCCCCCGGAAACGTTCAGGGGGCACGAACGGAGAAAGTGCTTCCAGATAAGATAAAAAAAAAATCTGCACTCTACTAAGAAACTAAGAGTGTGAAACCAGGTCTATAGAAAATATTGAGCCTCTATATAGATAACGTATATTCGTAAACAACCCTGGAATGTACAACGCCTGTTAAACATTTACACGGAGCATGTCTGCGGGACATACTTCGGAGCCATGTCGGGGGAAGGCAGGAAGCGCGACATTGTGCTGCAGCAGCTTCTATACTGTCACTCATTCATTTATAACTTCCTGTGCCATCCCAGTGCCTAATTTCTAACCTTTTTTGTACTTATTTTCTTTCGAAGAGACTTGGCACTTAACTATGTCCAAATAGGAGTACTAAATGATAAGAAATTGCGAAGTTGATAGTTCAAAATTTTTAAGGTTTATCTGTAAATTAAATGGCAAAATTCACATTACAACCAAATTAAGCGTAGCCATATATGCAGGTATAATAATGTCAAAATATGCTATTAACGGGATGAGGTCATATTGGGGACGATCCTCAAGTATCGTGTCACTAAAAAAAATTATGAATTTTGAATTGATTGAATTAATTAATGGCACTGTCTTCAAAACAAAAGTAATAAGCGTATTGCAAAAATCATAAAATATTATTGATGGAGTTATATCTGTTTATTAAGACGTTGTTTTGATGAATAACACGAAAATCTACGTCTTCCGTCCATGAAAAATAATTTACTTTACAACGCAACCTTGGTATAATTTTTCCATTTAACCTTTTACGATTATTTTACCTAGAGTGTTGATTCAGGTATAATTGTCCTTAACTGTACGTTGTGTTTTTATTCTGTTATATTTGAGTAGAGAGACGTTCTGCGCGGATTACCTAGACGGAAGCTGATTTATTTTACACTTGCACACAAGCAGACAGTTTCATTCCATTAGTTACTTCTTAGTAAGAAGAAAGTCATTCACTCTATATTAATTCAACTCTTCTCTGTAACTTTCTCATTGCGTGTGTTCGAATATGATAGCAAGTTATTCCTTGGCTTAGTCTGAAATGCAGTTCGTCGTCCCACGATTTAACACAACAAACTTGCTCACGTAGATCGAGCTCATTCTCTTTTACCTGAACGCACTTTAGGATCTGCAAAGAACAGTGGAAATAGGAATACTACCACCAGAGTATTCTCAGAGTTGTGAGCAAGATAGCGACTACGTGTAGGACTTATAGTACATGATGTAATTGCGTGACACAGTTAGGGGCAAGATGGTGGAAAAGGACAAGTCGCATAACGCAAATAGAAAGCTCGTTCACCTTCCGCTGCTGCATTACATCCATCCATTCCGGACGTAAAAAAAATTATATGACATAAATTATGTCATGGAAATACGACTCAGAAGGGGAAAAGAACGGCGGAAATGTGTTGGAAAAAAAACTAAACTTGTAATCAGAAGAAAAGGAAAGAAATAGTTAGCAGCTAGGGAAACAATTTTTATTATGTAGCCGTAAGCTAGTCTCACATGGAATTCTAATAATGAGGTGCCATTTTATGATGGCGGCGCCTATTTTCAGTCTAAATATGTCATAGCCCAGTTGCTATGTCCAAAAAGAAAATGCCTCCGCGAGCAAAAGGTCGGGTATTAAATTTTTTCCCGACTTGTATATGTTGTGGCCATTAGTGAAAAACAAAGTTTTCCAATTCGAAAGAGCTCAGGAAAAGTTTCTGTGGCCGTAAAAACCACGAAATTTTGCACCCTTTCCCAGTTTTTCGCTAATAGAAAAAGCATGAAGCATTCTATTGCAAATAATGTTCAGTAATAAATTGTAAAGCATAAAATTAGGCATCGAATAATATATCTGATTACGTAATTCGCTCGAATGAAGTGGTAGAAATCGTTCCTCAAATTTATGACATTTTACGTCACTTTCGAAGAGAATGCAGTTTGTCATGTTTCTAGTGCTGATATCTCCAAAATGGTCGGCAGTAAACTAATTTGTCAAAGGAGGAAATATTTAGACGATTTAATTATCTTTCCAACGCATTATCTTTTTTTTTTGAGGTACGAAACAGGAGCAATCAGAACTGGGAACTTGAGGCTGATCACTTTTCCCATTCTTTCTTCCTTGCAAAAAAAATATAGATAGGCTACTCATTGAAATGCTGGACTCTTTCTTCCTCTTATAAAAACAATACTTTTAAATATTTTAATATGGTCTGTAAAAGACAAGTTTCACCCTCTAGTAGGTAAGCGTCACTCCCATCTTCAGTGCCACATTCACAGTTGGAAAATAATATTAGCGCAACCCGTCCTGCGGTCTACAGCCAGAAAAAATTAGTGTATTTTCGGCCATTTTAAATGGATTGTTAAAACGAGGTAGTGAGTTGGAAAGAAAATTAAATTCTCTATAACTTTTTGACAAATTAGTTTACTGTCGACCATTTTGGAGATATCAGCACTAGAAACATGACAAACTGCATTCTCTTCGAAAATGACGTAAAATGTCGTAAATTTGACGAACGATTTCTACCACTTTGTTCGGTCGAATATCGTAATCAGATATATTATTCGATGCCTAATTTTATGCTCTACAATTTATTACTTAACATTATTTTCAATAGAATACTTCATGCTTTTTCTATTAGCGAAAAACTGGAAAGGGGTGCAAAATTTCGTGGTTTTTACGGCCACAGAAACTTTTCCTGAGGCCTTCCGAATTGGAAAACTTGGTTTTTCACTAATGGCCACAACATATACAAGTCGGGGAAAAAAAATTTAATACCCGACATTTTGCTCGCGGAGGCATTTTCTTTTTGGACATAGCTACGCTACTGGACTAGGACATATTTAGACTGAAAATAGCCGCCGCCGCCATCATAAAATGACACCTCATTATTAGAATTCCATTTGAGACTAGCTTACGGCTACATAGTAAAAATTGCTTCCCTAGCTGTTAACTATTTCTTTCTTTTTCTTCTGATTAAAAGTTTAGTTTTTTTTCCAACCCATTTCCGCCGTTTCTTTCTCCTTCAGAGCCGTTTTTCCATGTGACATAATTTATGTCACATAATTTTTTTTTATGTCCGGAATGGATGAAAAAAAAATACCCGACCTTTTGCGCGATAAGATGTGGACAACTACTTGGCTATCCTTGAACTCGGAAAAGAAGAACTTGTGGACGTCGTCACGAGACGCTCACGCTCACGTGCTCAGTGGTAAAGTAATTATAACAGTAATTTTGAAGCTTCATCATATTGGTTCAATAAAATTCGAGAATTATTTTAGTCGGTCCCTGGACCGGATCAGACATTGCGTGTGATTAAAAAAAATTACCAAACAGCTTTGTAAACACATCACACATTTTTATTCAGGTTTTTCCGCATTTATGCTCTGAACGCTCATCGTATGGAGACGAAACGACATCAACGTTCTTTTTTGTGGGAGGCGGATTTTATAATTATTTAATTAACGTCTACTTTTACTCCAGCATTGTCGGAGGCTAGTGAACCCCCAGCTATTAAGCTATTAAGCAAAGGTATTCATTTAATTGATGTGCATTAAATCGTAGACGAGTGTTATGTCATGTTATATTTGTGTCTAACTCAGGAACACTTGAGTCATGGCGATCGTTAAGCTGCCTTCTTTGTATGCGCAAGTTGACCAGAGCCTGCAAGGTTGACTCATTGATATCAATGTATTATATATATCGTAATTTTTTGGACATTTCGTGTATTCCGTACGTCTTCACAGAGTGTTCTTCTCTAATTTCTTCCCTCTTCTACTCATTATTCGATTATTTAACTGGTACTCTGTTGTATTGTTGCCTTTACTTTGGCAACTTCTGATTCGCCGAAGAGTCGCCCAGTGACCGGCTCACTCCTTGTTTTTTACGGTCCTGTTACTCTGCTGCTGCTTGAATGCTTAAGCATATTGAAACGTACTATAATTTTTCCCTTGTCATTACATAACACGATATTGAATCCGTCTTATGACCCTTACTGCCCCTGAAAGTCACAGGGCACTGGTTGGAGACGTCGTTGACTCGCCCCTGTTAATTTCTTCTCCAAATCGGGCAACGTAACGCTCGACGTCGAACGTTTAGTCCACCAGACCAGCATTGTCCGAGGTTGTGGCAAGGTGCCAGCGGAACTGCGATGGTAATGAGAGGCGCCGCCGTGTGCTGTCCATTGAGTCTCTCTCTCTCTCTGCGGCAAGTCTGCAGCTGGTAGTGTATAGTAAGCGGAGGAAGGACCATATAAGCTGTCCGCGGCCTCTGGCGCCTCGCAGTGCTGCACAGACATGGCCGTCGACAAGACCGTGCTTCAGCAGGTGAGTCTCACACCCCCAGCCCTCTCACGGCACGTGACGTCACTCCACAGGGGAGGAAACTACCACATCGGGAGTGGCACTTCTACCTTTAACCTGCATAAAGCACGCTGTGCACAACTACAAATACCGTCGGCCCTTTCCCAGTTACTCTCATTACATTACGCCATGCACGAAAAACGTTACCTACATTAAGTGCATGACATGTTACCAACATATATAAATATTCTAAAAATTATATACATATGTGCGTGTTTGACAGGCACCTTAGTGAAACTGAAACATATTCTTAATTTTATTTATTTAAGTGTCGATAATTTCTCTAAAATCTAAATAATAGGTATATTGATGTTGAAATACGAGATACACGTTCGAGATTTGAGTTTATATAAATATATATTCAAAATACCGCGTACATATTTGTTCCCGATCTTGATATTATTCAAATTTTCTTTATACTGAAAATTAGAATAAATTTAAATGAGTAGGTACTAAACTGACAAATAAGAAAAACTGGAACGCTCAAGATTAACTTCCTTTTTTTTTAGTCTAAGAGGCAACATGAGGATAATCCTCGTGGTGGCAACTTCCCTTTAATAGCATATGAAGAAATTTGAAAGGAGGGATGTGGATGGGGTAGCTAAGGGTTAGTTTAAGGATCCTACCCGGCATTTACCAAGAAGTGATGCACGACAAATCCTAGAAAACCTGCATCAGGTAGGTCGGACATTTGGTACTTGTCCAGCGCCCTTGCGATGGCCGGAGAGGGGTTTGGTGAGGGGTGACGTATCAGCCTTCTTAAAATAGTTTTATGATAACTCCATTGCGACTGGGATTAATATTTTAATCTACACGTGGTTGGCGAGGCAGTTTCTTTCTGATTGGTGCTGGGCCGTCACGTCCGTCCGTGACTCGTATTTTTTCAACACGTCAACTTACACCACAGCGGCGTAAGAAGTTTCACTTCAGACACACCCACGTAGAAAGAAGACACCATAATCGTGCCTCATATAACTCATTCTGGAAATAGAATTACTGAACTTGCAGGTTTTTTTTTGTGAGAGGAGAGTGCTGGCAGCGGGAGTGTTACGGCCATGTCCAACGATACTGCTGAATAGGACCGTGGCCAAATTACACTCAATACATCCGTATTGAAAGAATATATTTTCTGCAGTCAGGTACTAAGTGCTTCAAGGTGGAGCACAGCCTGCGGGAGTGTGACGGACAGTGCACCCTGAGCCTAGTAACGGTCAATCTTGCGTCAATAGACGATGACAAATACAGGGAACGGGACAAGTTCCTGGCATCAGCACAGATTAGTTCGCGGAATTAATTGTCAAAGGTATTGTGTGATTATTTGTGTCTCCATGACGGATAGATATAAAACACACGCACACACAGATCCTGTAGTGACGTCATAACAGTTCAGAAATTTTTTCGCGATTTTCTGGTAGTTAAGTTAGGAAAGTGTTACTGCTCTGGATAGCGAAGGAGCAAAGGCAGCGGGAGCGTGACCAGTTCTAAACCCGATCTCCCCGACTAAGCAACGCCTCTACCTCGTCATACTCACTGTAGCCCTTAGCAGCAGTTCGATGTCCCTCCAGAGTGTCGGGCGCGATGCATAATTCATGGTGACTGCTGACTTTGCGTTTCGTTTGGTTGCAGATTCGCGACGCTTCGTCTTCGACACACACATCTACACGCGTTCTTTTTTTTTAATAAAAGGCGAGGAGATTTATAAAAACGTGAGGCGGGCGCCACGACTCCTGGAAAATTCCAGAGGCAAACTCGTTCCTCGCGCGAATATATTAACTTGCTCCTGCGTGGAAAAGCAGACGGAACATCCAGATTCCATACGTGGAGGGTACATGGAGACGTCGGCCATGTTGTCAGATCTGGAGGAGTTTCAGCTCCCGGGGATATCATATCACGTGTACAGCAGCGAATTCCATGCAACACCAGCAGGAAGGACGCCCTTAATCAACGACGTCCGCATCACCTCCACTTTAATTTTTGTGCATAGTACCTTGACAGTCAGACCTGGTTGGCGAATTAAACTTTGAAGGGAGATTTTGAGGTATAGCGTTTTCAGTGACGTATCGAGGGAGTTCGCGGACTTAATTGTCACCCACGCCCCAGAAGCGAAGCGCAGTGCAGCCACGTGATGCAGACGATTGCACCATAGCTTAATCGTGAGGACCGAGTAATGGTGCCGTGCAAGATCCGTCCGTCATCGTGACCGTCGAGTCTTGGTATTAATTCCCAAGGTTGCCTTCGCTGTTTGCGATTCCGCAGGCGTCGCGGGGCCTCGTTTCTCATTCAAAATTAAACCACTCTTTGTCACGGCAACAATTCGCCTGGGCCTTGAAATTATTTCCCTCCATTAGCCTCTTTGTTTTGTTGCGTCACTACAATACCAGAGAATACACGTTAATTGCAGAGTTCTCACCGATAAACGACGGTCGTAGAGAAATGTCTTTGGGTAGGTTAGTCACGCAACAATACAGAAGGATATTCTTTACGAGCCTAAATGAAGTCATTCCAACCTTTCTTCCGGATAACCTGAATGGCGTCGTCATTCTCCCAGCGATGGTATCGAGACTTCTCCACGCAGAGAAGCGCTGGACTTCAACACTCGCCTTATTACCTTAACAGTCGACCAGCTGTGATGTAGTGGTCAGCGTCACAGAGGTCCCGTGCGTGTCATAGTCATGAGAACTGAAGGTGTCACTCAAAAACTGAAAAAAAAAATTGGAATGTGCCATGTAAGTTGGCAATCCAGCTAGGCCAAGGTCCTCAATGGGCTGGAGAGCCGAGGATGACTCAATCCGGAAAAAAAAGAAAAATATTATATACCTTTATCTTGGGGATGATTTTAAAAACGTCCAAAATATTATGATAAAATTTTCAATAAGTCAACGGTGAACCTCGCCATAGCCGCGGCATTAGGACGTCCATATTTGCGGCTTGCGTAAGGGACTGTGGAGGCGTTGCCGCACGCACGTGCGTGTTGGTGTGCGTGCCTTCCGCAGTAAAGTGTGTCGGGGCAATGGCGCAAGATAGAGAAAGGAGCACTGGACTTTCCTAAATAGAGAGAGAGACAGAGTTTTATTTCAAGAGTTCCTCATAGACGAACATAGTTTTTATATACTGGTCGAAACGTGCAATTCCTTCGTCCACTGTTTCATAATTTCTTCTATTATAGACAAAGAAGCTTCCGATGATAATTTATTAGCCACACAGATTTCTCCTATAACTGGTTTCGACGACGCCTACTTCAATCAAAAATATTTTGTAATAAACGAAGTTGTATTTCGGGATGCACAATTAATAAATTATAGATATTTTTTAACACAAATGTAAAATTAGCTCACGTATCGCTGCAATGGCCAAGGCAGCATTCACCTAAGAAAATAATCCAAGTGACAAGAACCTGGTAAAGTGCTACATCTGGAGCAGGAAAGTCGACATTAAGAAAGACGGAAAAGGAATACCTGGAAAGATGTGGTGTTGGAGAATAATTGAAAAAAATCAACTGGGGAGATATTTGAACAGAGGAAGAGGTTCTACGGAGAGTAAATAAGAAGAGATCCATCTTGAATACACTGGTCAAGCTAAGGACAAGGCAAGGCGAAGAAGGAAATATACAAACCAAGTCCAAGGAACTGTCAGTGGGCACTACACTTAATAATATAAGAAGAAGAAAAGGTGAATTTCACACTTCTAATCCTCTCCCGACATCCTTATGGCGTATACAATCGGTCGTTACTTTGATTATACTCAGCGTTGATGACGTCATCTGGTATCAAATAAGTTCCTCCCGTCTCTTTGACTTGTCAGACCTCTTCACTGGTTTCACGTCCGTTCCTCACTGACTGATTGAGGATTCAAAGACAGGCGTCTCAAATTGTTGAGTATCCAACATCTTTGGTACATAGATAACACCACTACCTCGGAGTAAACGTACGGAAATGTTCGCGGATATTCTGAAGACAGTGTTGCTTTTCTCCCGACGGCCATCTTGTACCGTCACCAAACAGAAACTGTTGAAAATAATTATCTTAGACCACGAGTTTCTAAAAACGGTGCACGCACATGGAAAGTAGAATTTAAAATAAGCGTAGATAAGTTTTAATCTATCTTTTTCATGTACTTAATTTGCATTACTTTGAGCGCCAACAGAAGAGGAAGCGGTAAAACTTGAGTTCTGATTTTAGCAAGTCGTCTTGCCGGCAACCGGACGAAATCCGGATCGTTTTCTTATATAAGCGACCATTTCGTCAGCTCTCGACGCCATCGTTCGTTGCTTTGCCGTCCACGTGTCAGTTGTATGTTATCAGCTCTGTGAACGATGTTTCTGTTAAGTCCGTGACTTTTTATGCGTGTAGGCAAGACACAACAGCGACGGTGCGTAAGTTGCGTACCGCGAGGAGGCTTCCAAGGACGACGGCAGAGCGCTGCCTTATCGGCCAACGCACACGTGGCGTATAAATAATACTAAAACAGGGCGTTGAACCCATCAGTATAAATAACCTCGTCCATTCAGGGATAGAAATATCTTTTAATCGAGACCCCATGCCGGACCCTGCAAATGTTTAACTCTCTTCGTGTCACTACAGCACAAATCTTATAAACATGATTTATAAAATATCTAGTACCTTATTTGTTGAGAAAAGCTTCAATTATTAAATTATCAACATATTAAAAGTTTTTTTCTAATTTTTTACTTTCACTATCCATCTGAAATATCTCCAAAACATTCTCAATTGACACTTTTTAACTTGGCCGCACTGTAACATGTACTTTTACTTTTTTTCCTTAATTTCAGAATTTCTGCGTTTGTTGTTTCCAAAAAAATTATTGTCTGTAAAAATTATGTAGGACAGAAGTTAAGTTGAAAAATGAGAGACTGTCTAAATGTTGTAAATTGCGGGTTTACAACATTTATCTTCTTATATCGCAAGGTGACGTCACCAAACAGAGAAACGAATAAATTAACGTAATTAGAAAGCATCCACCCGCGTTGAGCAGCTCGTGTTCTGTCCTGTATGGCGATTCTCTGTGTGTGTATGTGTGCGTGTGTGTGGGTTCACCGCACCGACTCTTACATCAGCCAGATCCTCTCCTGAGTGCGTGCGTGCCTAAGAATACGAGGAGGCTGTTGTGACGTCACGCCGCTGTGTGGAGGCGAGCCCCCAGACACGCCCAGGCCCACGTCAGAAGAACAAATAACACCTACATCAAAGTCTCTAATGTGTCTCAATAGTTATCTGACAAGAGTTCCGTTGATGCTAAAACACAAACACAATGGCGGTTAAACACTAATTCTGTCTATTAACTCAAATGTTTCATAGCATTGAAAATAGTTGTAATTAATAATGTAACAAATTACTCGAAAAATTCTTCGTACATTAAAGACTAAACAAGTTGTAATGCAGGAGCCATAACTGCCGCTAGAGGCGCTAGCTTCCGCCACGCGTCTTCAACCACTGCACGCGATAGTCCAAGGCGTCCATTTTGAATTCTCTTAATCTCAAATAACTGTATGTTTTATTTTTAAAATAGCACGAGTGTGGCTATCATTAAAACTATTCTGTAAAGACTAACCATAATTTTTATTCTAGCAAATCTTAATTGATTATTGTCTGGTAGATCTTTCGCGACTTTGTGCACATTAGACACGATCAGCTAGACTTTTCAGTCTGGTATACTGTTTATTGTCCAGAAGGAGCCTGGCCACTGGATTGACGTGGAAGTGAACCCTAGCTTTTTATTTCTTCCCGGAGATTGGCATTTCGTTCACTACTTTATTCTGAAGTGATTGAATATTCTTAATGTTTGTGTCGCCGGCACAGCTCAAAAGCAGAACCACGTTGGTTTCAATAATTGATTATAAATCAGTGGTTTGTTCGAAATTGAATGTTTTTATGATTTATTGTAAAGAAGTTATGGCTAAATTATGCTCCATTGTTTGGTCCAGTCAGATATTGCATTGCTTGGTTCTTGTAGTCTTCTAGTTAACAAATTATGGTCTTTCTCCACTGCAAGTATCTCGGTGTTCATCTGTATATGTCCTTCCAATTTTGGGTATCACTAGTACATAACAAGTAGAGGATAGGACCCTTGGGACATTTTCGCTCTTATTTCTTTCACATAGGGTAAACATTTTCGTAATTAATTATGAATAGTCAGTAAATATACAGTGTTCATGTATCTACATATTTATTTGGGACCATTTCGTTTGGTTTATGTATCATGTCATGCCTCCGAAAATTTGAAGACCTTCCTCCTGACCCAAGTGGCAACAAATAGCAATAATTTCAGGTAAGAAACCACCTTCTTTACCATATAAATTTTTAAAATTCTTTTAACAGTGCCACACCCTTACTATATATATATATATATATATATATATATATATATATACCTAAATGTGTACTTTTCGTAATATCTACTACGTTCAGAAATAAAAATTTAAACCATTTATTTATTTCTAGCTACAAGTGAGAAAAAAATCAGTGATTAAAAAATTAATTTATCTGACATAATTCATAAATACATTTACAATATTTTTGTAACTGTCTTAAATATGTACAGTATGAAATGTTGATGGCCAGAAATGTTTTTTTCAATTTTTTTTAAATAAGATGACGTCCGACTATCAGAATTCGATTAATGTTCAATAATAATCGTAATAACAAGTGGTAATTTATTTCTTTAGTGGCAATGTTTGATCCGTGACTTGGAAACATTGGTGATTAAATTGTTATCGCTGACCGCGATGCTGCTACATTTGAACCATTGACTTTGCCACTCTCTGTGGGGCGTTTCTTTGTGGTTAGTTAACAACGGTGACGCAATGAGGAACCAGAGAAAATATTCCAACGGTTTTCTTTACAACTGTAACTAAACATAATCTCTAAGAAACGAGTAATTCCCCGTCTCACATTCATCTACAATTTAACTAATGTATTTGGACCTAAGACACACTAATGTGGAGTCGTTTAGAATTCCAGTGACGTCAACAGTAGCTGAGGACATGAATATTTATTTCTCACCTATTGAAAAGGTTTTTGGAATTGTTAAGGATAACCTAAATTCATAACCTATGAATCACACTCTCATTCAACTCCTTTTTTCTTCCTCTATTTTCTTTCATTGTCTATTATTCTCTTACTCCCGCCTGATTCAAATTATTTTTCTCCGTTTTTCCAACTCTATTTCTTTATTATTCTCTTTTTCGCTCTGAGTTATTTTCCTTCGCTTTCTCTCTCTTTTGCCTAATAATCTGTCTTCATATCTATGTCTCGTATGCTATTTCTCTCTGTGGCTATATAATTGCCCGTTTTTTCTATCTATGAATTTTCGACATCTTTATAGTCTTCTTTTTCTTCTCATTGGTTCTACAGTCCTTTACGGACCTCGGACTGTCGAGACGATTGGGAGACTCATCTTCCATGACACATTCTGGATTTAGGAGTGACGCGTGGTCAGTGGCTTGATTCTCTTTCAGTCTTATCCCCAGATTTATGTCTGAAAATGCATTCGTATAATACGTCTGAGCTGTGGTGCAATGGTCCCGCGTTCGAATTCCGACATAAGCATGGATGTTTGAGTGTGTCTATCATGGTCACGACTTAAGAACCACGTGCCACTCCTGAGACGACAGTCTGGCAGGCCAGACGGATTTGCTGATTAAAAACCTCCGGTCACGAAAATAATATCTTAAATATTTAAGGAAATGGTCGCTTAATGATAGACTCGTCGAACGTCGCTATACGTAGCCTTTTTTCTTTTTCAAAGAAAAAGATTTTGGGTGGCGAGTCCGAAGTCTGATGTGCGGGATATCCTCAAGGAGAGGAGACAGATAGCGACGATGACAAAAGGCCGACGGGTCTAAAGTCTGCGAACTTCGACACCCGCGAGCTTTGTCAACACTCCTCCTCCTCATTGTGAGGAAACAGTCCGTGAAGGACACAGCCACTACCAAGGCAAAGCAGCACACGATACCTCACTTACCTGTTATTCTCTCAGGAAACAATAGAAATGGTCTACTTGAAAATACGTCAATATGACTTGAAAGGAATAAAATTCAATCAAGTTGACGAAAATAACTCAGGATAAAAGTTAACAACATTTCATAAGCGTCGTTTACTCCACCGTAAACTACTCATCATGAAGATGTCACTTATTTTCTTTCTCGTATATTTTCCTTACGATTACCGACGCGGACGCCACTACGTATGAATAACTAATTTAACTTACTACCATATAAATACGACATTTTTATTATTTTTATTTTTAGGGTAACAGGCTACATGAGGGTAATCCACATGGTGGCAGCTCCCCTTTAATAGCATAGGAAAGGATCTGAAAGGGGGGATGCGGAACGGTAGAGGAAGGTAGCCAAGGGTTAACTAGGGCCCCCGGGCTATGGTTTAAGGGTCCTACCCGGCAATTCGCCTAAAAGTGATGCAGGGAAAACCCTAGAAAAACCTGCATCAGGTAGGTCGGGCATTTGGTAGCTGTCCTACGCCCTTCCGATGGTGGGGAAAGGGGTTAGCTGTGGGGTCGCAGCTTTCTCCTCTCCGTACCTTCACCAGTTTAGGAGGCAGCTGGCCGACTATTCCAATAGGAACAGAGAACAATTCTTATGCCCAAGGTCTGCGACCCCGGAACATACACCTCTCAAAACAGGCCGAGGTGCCTCGGCATGTGGGAACCTTGGTTCAAAAAACCAGAGAGATGTGAAGGCATCCCCAAAGGTAGTCACCGCCAGAGCTCTCTGGGAAAATAATGATAAATACGACACTTTTTTTTTGGGTGCAGACAGGCTATCAACCTTGTAAAATTAAATGTCGCTATCCTCGTGATCCTAGCAGAGAGAGAGAGAGAGAGAGAGAGAGAGAGAGAGAGAGAGAGAGAGAGAGAGAGAGAGAGAGAGAGAGAGAATAACAGATTTGCCAGGAACTTGACCGTATCATAAAACTGTATGAGGTTCTGTGATGTAATTATTTAATAATTGATAATAAAAATTCCCCATTTCACACAACAATTTATTTGAGCAATCAGGACCGTTTTGTCGATCAGTATTGCTCATGAAGATTGCTTGGACCTCAGATGGAAATTGGATCCTCACCTGCGACTTGCTGAGATCGTGAAAATGACCAGACTGGATTTTTAACAGTGTGATCTATGATCGTAGTCATAGATGATTAATGATCTATTGACAATAATTAAACAAATCATAAGTGAACTTTAAGCGTATATTTGTTTCAATATAACAATAAATGTGGTGCGATCTTGAAGCTGACTTGATTATCATTTGTGATCTCTGCTCCATCAATAAAAGCCAAGCATTGTTCCCGTGACGTAATTGCGAATCGCTGTAATGACGACTACGTGCAGTGAGAAGGCTTCTAGTTTGCCGAGCGTGCAGTTTATCAGCTGCAAGGAGCCGAGCCCCCCGCCAAGGTCAACCAGGTGTCGTGTCCTTGAGACGGCCACGAGGGGTGTGTCCCTGCTAACGGCACATTCCTGCCTCGAATACCTCCAACCTATAAAGGCCAGGCTAAGGCGTCCAGGACGGAATTCGAGAGTTATTAATATTCATGAGACAGGACTGACGAAAGTATCCAACTCTCCAAATTGCCAGAATTATATACAATATATGTAAAGTAATATTGTAGTCGAAGAGCAACAAAAAAAAGACCACAGAGCTGGGATCAGGGATGAAAAAAATCAAGGGAAAAAGGTCATCGGATGACACGCAACAGTTTATTTTCCAGACATATGACACTCAGAGGGTAAAGAATAGAGAGGATTAGAGAGCGTGCGAAAAAGTAGAATCTGCAACAGTTAATCAATAACTTGGTGCATATCGCAAAATAATTTCAGCATTGACAAGCCACTTTGCAGGTCAGGTGGAATAATATTGGACATTATTTTCGCTAAAACAATATATTATAAATTAGTGGTCGTCTACCATCACGAGGGAGATCAGTGCAGATATTGACAATGACGTCATCGCATTCCTGCTTGTACTATATAGTAGAGAGAGACAGAAAGAACAACATTTTAACGACCGTGGATGAAAGAAGGTGCGAAACGTACACACACGGGCAATTATCACCAGAATTAGCTGGTCCGCGTGTAAGGTCGCACGTGTCGCTTTCCACACGGAACTGAACGCGGGGATTGAAACGTCACGACGCTTTCGTCATTTCGGAGGCAATGAATGTTCCGGAAATTGTGTGAATTGAGAAAAGGAGCATACAGTCTGGAACTACATAATTTTTAAATTTTACCTCCCGAGGAAATAGGATAAATTGAGAATATTAATATATACTTAATTCTCCATATAAATAAATATTAATTAATTCCTGTCTGGTTTATAAGTTAGTACTGAATCGAAAAAGTATGATATATAAATGTGATCTCTAGCGTAGTTATTGTGATAAAATGGTAAAGTCGACATCCTTGGTTTTACTTTATAGCTTACGTAAACCTTCGAATGTGGCGGTTATGCGCGTGGCGGTGTCGAACCTGGACTTTGATGATGGCTCGTGGTTGACTGTTTTGCTCTCTCTTATCATCCTGACTTCTGTGTCTGAGATCAACACTGCAATGGAATGTACCAGTCTGGTGGATCAATCACTTGAAAACATGATTACCGCCTCAATAGAACAGCTTTCTACTGTCGGCTTTTAAGCTAATTCCTTTCTATGAACCTATGCACCCGACGAGGGCACATTTAGTCGCCTTTCACGTGCCGTCCGTTCACCCGGACCTGCACGTGCTCAGAACTCAAGTTTCTATTTAGAATATGAAGTATTATAAAATGTTGATGATTGGATATAGTGGAACATAGTGTTCTATAAAGTATTTTTCTACATTACGGACTGTAAACATGTAAGTATGAAATTATCCCCAGGTCCTCCTGCTTTTGTATAGTTCCTCCATTATCGAAAACGTAATTCTCTGCTACATCTTGTATGTACATTTTTCTCTCTTTTAAGGTTATAGGAGCAGGATGAATTGACACGAATAATAAAAATCAGTAAAATTAATTTTGCGAACTCGCTACGTCACTTTGGGTGCATTTCCGCGAGTCCCAGCACATGCCTAACAATGACTCTGTGTGTACGTCATCAGCTACGGGTACAGTTGCCGCAAGTCTCGTGACCCACAACGCCCCTCTTTGCGTAATAAACGCAACAGGGTGTGTTCCCCGATGGACCGCATATTTCCCGTCTATTCTCACGGTCGCTGGATATTTCCAGAACCTCCAGTTATCTGCAATGTCGTCCATCCGTCATCGTCGCTAAGAGGCAAAGTCCGGAGGTCAAGCCTGATCCGGGTCCTTTTCTCTGTGTTTGTACACAAAACACGTGCTCCAGACTCGGGGACGCCACAAACAAGCATCTGGATAATCCTCTCCTCTCATTTCATCAACGGAGCGCCATTTCTCCAGGCAGACACGTGATGGCGTCCCGCGAGGTCCCGAGTCACGTGTAGAGATCTATAAAAATAAAACAAATACAGAATATTCCATTGTCTATGAAAAAGGAGGGAAGATATGATTATAGACTTTCTAAACAGTTCCGTTTCGGAATCGGAGATTAAATAGCGGGCGATTACAAAGATGTTCATAGTACTAATTGAATTTTTTTCATGAACTATGTGCTTCATTTCATTTATGATAATTACATTTGATTTTGCACACAGTCAGTTTTGCGCTTCAGTACAGTCGCATACTCGTCAAAGAAATAAGTCAGTGTTGCTACCTAGTCGCCATCTTGTTTAGAGTCTTCTAGAACTTTACATCACCCTCTTTCAAATGAAATTAACAAGAATTCAAATGCAACACACAGTTGAGGAAACATGTCCAATAGAAGATGTGTCGACAGGGTTTCATCGATGTGTGTTTTAAGATTTATCTTCAATGTGTAGTTATTATTATTTATCGTTGAATATTGGCGTTTCCAATACAAGAGATACCTCGCAGACTGATAAGCCTGTGTACTTTATCTGTGAAGGGTACGACACTGGTCAGAGGGTGATCGGAACTCAGGTTACTGACCAATCAGAGTCCACTGTAACGTCGCGGCCCACTCTTGGAGCAAAAATATTGTTGAAAAATTATACTTATCTGTTTAATAAAAGTTTTTGATGAACACGAAAAGTTTTCTGTCGTGTGCTTCGGAAATAAATGGTTTTCTTTCATTCACCCTAAATATCCGTCACAGACCAGAGGACACAGAGATAGGCCGACAGATAAGTATGGTGACAAAAGTGCCGAAGAGAGATGTCGCACAAACTTTCCTCAGGCCTGTTTCCTGATAACGCTGATGAGGACACAAACCAAAAGAACTGTTTTCTCAAGTCAGTGGAAAGAAAAAGGTCATCCCATGATCTGTCTCTATTCCAGTACAAATATGTTTTCGAGAACAGTCTTGGTCTAATTCTCTCATCCCGAAAGAAATTTTCAATAAAACGTCGCTCTGCTACAAGACAGGCGTGGACTGAGATAGTAAAGTCTAATAAAGAGACAAACATGGAAGACATAGGACGAAGAATCAACACAGGTCAACAGATCTGCGACTCATTTAATGTGTTGGGTTTAACGTTCCCATTCTCGTAGGATTATTTGTTGGACAACTCTACATATTTTTGGATCATAACTGGTCGAGGCAAGGAGAAGAGAATGCTGCAAACTCCCTTCCCGCTATCGGAAGGGCGTGGGACAAGTACCCAATGCCCCGACCTACCTGATGCAGGCTTTTCTAGGGTTTTCCATGCATCACTTTCAGGCGAATCGCCGGGTAGGATCCTTAAACCACAGCCCGGGGGCCCTAGTTAACCCCAGAACCTTTTAGGAGAGATACGAAGGGGCTACCTTTGGGTATGCCTTTTCCTCTCCGTTTTTGAACTAAGGTTCCCACAAGCCGAGGCACCTCGCTCTGTTGTGAGAGGTGTATGTTCCGGGGTCACAGACCTTGGGCATACGGTATGAGTTGTCCGCTGTTCCCATTGGAATAGTCGGCCAGCTGGCTCCTAAACTGGTCGAGGCACGGAGAAGGGAATGCTGCGTCCCCACAGCAAACTCCTCTTCCGCTATCGGAAGGGCGTGGGACAAGTACCCAATGCCCGACCTACCCGATGCAGGTTTTCCTAGGGTTTTCCCTGCATTTCTTTAGGCGAATGCCGGGTAGGATCCTTAAACCATAGCCCGGGGGCCCTTGTAACTCTTGGCTACTTTCCTCTACCCTTCCGCATCCCCCCTTTCAAATCCCTTCCTATGCTATTAAAGGGGAGTTGCCCAATGTGGATCGCCCTCATGTAGCCTGTTGCCCTAAAAAAATCCTAGTTAACCCTTGCCTACCTTCCTCTACCCTTCCGCATCGCCCCTTTCAAATCCCTTTCCTATGCTATAAGAAGGGAGTTGTCACTATGTGGATTAACCTATACATAGCCTGTTTACACCTACAAAAAAAATAATACAGTGTTACGATGATATTCATTTTTGGTGCTGGATGGTAAGGTAAATATCCCGACTCGTGCAATGCAGATGATGAAGAAGAGTAGGCAAATGGAGGGGAGGTAGGGGGGGGGGCGGAGATTTTTCTCATATTTGATCTTCATTGGCCACAATTGACCTTATGTCGTCGCCTCAAGGGCGCCTCTGCTAAACACCACGCTGTCATTGTTCCTGTGACCTGGACAGGTCATCCCGACGTTTCTAACAATTAATCGGTAGCCTGTGAGTGTGTGACAGAGGCATGAAGGAAATAAGCGCTTCATACGTGAATTGTCCAAACAACGTACGTGACGAAAAACGATAATGTCAGCGCCAGCATTCAGATGATCTGCGGCGTGGTCATCAACATGCTCAACCTTCGCACGATTATTTGCTCAACTTGTGCGCTAACAAGCTGTTTCCTTCGTCTTAATTTCAAACAATGTTTCCTGGGACTGGCGTCCATCTTGCCACGTCAGGCGTTGATTAAATACAGCGGAGCAGTTACAAAATAAATACAGCGTGTAAACAATTTGAGATGGAAGACAAAATGGTCGCCGTCTGGACGCCACTAGTAATTACGCTCCGTCATGAATTTCGTATTGTGTCTACTCAAACACATATGGACGGCGGTCACTGTTGATTATTCCGTTTAGCTGTAGTTTCTGGTCAAGGAGAGAAGATAACGTGGCGTCACACAGAATGGACGCCAAACAACTACTTTATATGTGGAAAACGTTTAGCTGATTAAGACATGAATGGCGGCCCTTATATACGTATTAAAGAAAACCAGTTCAGTTTTTTTAAATTTCTGATAAGTACATAGAGATAAGTGGCGTCACACGAAGCAGTTACCTTCGACGACATGATGGCAACTATAGAAACTGTCCACAAATGGCGGCAGGAGTACATTCTAGAATCAACATCGATATTAGGAAAAACTTCTCGGGGTTCCAACAGGCTAATTTAATTAGCTTAATGACTTGCTCTGTCGTTTCTTTTCTGGAAAGTTTTCGATCTTCAAAATAGGATGAATAATTATTTAAACATGTACTTGTTTCTCATCTGGGGAAAAGAACCCGTCACGCGACAGGAAATCGAAACGCTCTCGATGTGACTTCTATTTAGAGCAATGGGAACATATACGGCGCAGTCTTGTCCTCTGTCGGGTTGAACACTGCGGTGAGAATTTTTAGTAGGTACGTGACGTAACATAAATTGACATTAATAGAATAATAATAATACCACTGTGATCAAAAAGTAAGGTGAGATTGTCATTTAAAACTCCCGGGTATTAGGAAGGCAGGTATTTTTTTTTCCTAGGTTGGTAGGACTGTCTATAATATTTGCCAAGCGTCTGTTTGTTAAAAGGTTTAATTATCTCAGAGTTACACGTGTTTTTGTGAACAACCGAAAGTGAATTTTTTGATTTTTGCAATGGGTGATTTTGTTGAGCAAAGAACTTGCATCAAATTTTGTTTGCGGAGCGAATATTCTTGTGCGGACACGTTGAAAATGTTGCGGAAGGCCTTTGGTGGTCAAACAATGGCACAAAAAAAACGTTTATCAGTGGTACAACGAGTTCAAAGACGAACCGCTCTCTGGACGACCATCAACGTCTACCGACGAGGGCCACGTCCAAAAAATCAAAGATTTGATGCTTGAAAATCGTCGATGGACAATTAAAGATCTCGCTGATGGTGTTGGAATATCATTTGGCTCAGCCCAAACCATTTTGAAGAATGTTTTGTATCTCAAACGCGTCAAGTCTCGATTGGTGCCAAAAACGCTTAATTTTTTTGAAAAGATGCGTCGCGTTGATGTGTGTGAAAATTTGCTGTCTGACCATCAGGACCACTTGAAATGCATCATTACTGGAGACGAGACTTGGATTTACGCATACGACCCTGAAACCACCGACCAATCCAGCGAATATCGTGCAAAAGGTGAAGCAAGACCGAAAAGACCACGGGAAAGTCGATCGAAAATCAAGGTCATTTTGACAGTTTTATTTGATTATCGTGGTGTGGTGCACTATGAATCCCTTCCAAACTGTCAACAAAGAATATTATTTGAGCGTTATGCGTCGTTTGCGTGAAGCTTTTCGTCTGAAACTCTTGGTTCCTTCTTCACGATAATGCACCATGTCATCCTGCATTGGTTCTTCGCGACTTTTTTTTGCCAAAAACTCGACTCATGTCGTTCCGCAACCACCGTATTCGCCTGATTTGGCTCCGTGCGACTTCTGGCTATTCAGAAAACTCGTAAAACCAATGCGGGGACGCCGTTTTGACACGATTGAGGAGATAAAAACCGAATCGAAGAAGGTCTTGAAGGCTATACGGGAAAAAGACTATTCCGCCTGTTTCGAGGACTGGAAAAAGCGTCGGAAAAAGTGAGTTTTATCGGACGGGGATTACTTTGAAGGGGATGAAATTGATTTGGAAGAATAAATAAAGAATTTATATTTTATAAATAAATTTACCTTACTTTTTGTTCACAGCGGTATGTACATATATTATAAAATACTTTAATATAATGGACATATTATTTAAGCAAATGACGTCTCATAAATTTAAATTTTATTTAACAAATAAACTTAGATTTTATCTACCCAATTTTTAATGAGTCTGAACATGTAATTATATTCATGATTACTGTTGTACACTGTTGAGGTGTTAGAAACGAATTTTTAGCAAGTAGAAGTGGAGGCAGGAGAACGAAGCCGTGGTGAATTGCGTCGTGCAGTAGGATGCGAGGGTAAACGCGTGGATTTAGGGCTCCACTCAAGATAACAGACGCCACTCGTTTGCAGATAATGTTAAAACAATATTTGCAAAGGAAACAAGAATGCGTGAATTTGGATGACAAACAGAAACACTCGCTTAAGTGGGAAAAAAAAATCTTTCTTCAGGAACCAGACATTACCACTACAAGCTAGGAGAATATTTAGTCGATTCGGGTCGCGAGGTGCGACGAAATAATATTGAACCTTAGGGAAGGCAACGAGTTAAATTTATTCCTGTTGCTCCTATTAATTGCTGACGAATTTTGTTATAGGAAATATGGGGAGGAGGGAGTCGTAAAGGTAATACTGGCACGGCTGAAGAGAAAAAGCAAGTGGAATGAACAATTGTGATGGTTACAGAGGACCACATAAACATCCCAGAGGGAAGATAAATTACAGTTTAAAAGAAAAAAGCGAAGGAAAATTGACATTGATTCCTGTCCCGATTGAAAACTGCAGTGGGATGAAAAGGAGGAGAGGAACAAATGTGATGAGACGCAACTTAACTCGCGAATTGAAGAATAGGGATTGAAATTAGAAGCGACGAGGCCGGAAAAGATCAAGAAGAAAGATTATCCAAGACACACCAGTGATGATAGAAGGCGACAAAGGCCCAGGCATGGATGGAGAAACCCTTGGAGGAATATCGAGGTTGCTCTGTGAGCAAATATAAACCACGAACGAGGGGGAGGAGGAATAATAGGTTGACGTGGAACAGCTGAGGTAGTTCTTAGTGGGTCAGTAATCTCGTTTCCCAGAAGCAGCAAGGCTACTAATAACTTCGCCGAGGATATTCACGCCAAGTATCGTAAATCTTCCATCCTTCCCGAGAATTACCAGATGTAATAACACTAATGTCTTATAGGTTTTCTATTCAGGTAGCAGCGAAATGCTCTGACTTGTAATTGCTCAACAACGAGGAACTGGTTATCCAAATGACATTTCGTTCCGTAATTTACCCGTTATATTGCCTGTTGATTGATGATAATCTGCGGTTGCCATTGGTTAACCACGTATTATATTTGTAGGTACATATTTCTGTCGGTTAGTCGGGAAAGGTAGTCAGAGATGGAACCTTACGGTGCACCATAAAGTATACATCGTATTTATGCAACGTTTTCGGAGACCATATTGGCATTATTTCACTTACTGAGGGTCCAAAAACTGCCGGACAGCTGCACGGAAAAGCGGGGAATGTGGTCAAAGACTGTACCTTGGAGTACACCAGCAGATTTTAAACGATTAAGTCCAACAGAGGAATTTTGTCGTATCTTCTCCATTTTATACTGATCAGTAAAAGGAAGCTGGAAAATACTGGAGATGTTTTCACCCTCTTCCGTTGTCTCTTCAACTACTATTTGTTGGATTTGTTATTTTTACGGGGTCTATGACCTACATTTTTGAGCTGAATATTCATTATTTTCATTTTCGTCGTCTATATTCGAACTAAATCGGGAAACGCGTTAAGAAGGCCAAAAATATTCTCTTGTGGTAATGCAGGTGTTCACGCTTCAATCCTATATTTGCCATGGTCTATTCTTTAGTCCACACTGAAGCAAGAGGACTAAAACACACTCATACTCAGAAGGGAGACTGAATTTAAATACAAGGCGAGAGTGACCATTGAAAATTCTTTCGACCAGGAAGCCAAGATAAGAGCCTCAGGGGTCGACGACACGTTTTGCTGCCTGCATGCCTGCCTTATCTCCTGGTAATCGATAACTTGTCTCGTGTTGGTTGGACAAACTTCTTTCAAATTAACCTCAATTGCTTTTTATCTACTGAACCGTGTGATCACCCCTGAAAAGGAAGAAGAAGGAAGGATAAATGATTAATATGCTGTCCACAATGCAGTTCTCTGCTGTGGTTCTATAACTTAGCTGACTCTCTTGGTCAATCGTTGAATGACAGATCGTAGTCTTGTACAATTAATTTAGCGAAAACGTAACATCACGACCGACGTTGCGCTACAATGGTAGCCTCATAAACTCGTGGATGACATGTCCAACCATCACCGACGCAATTGTGTCTGGTAATGTCATGAGTGAGAATAAAAATCATCCTTTGCTGCTGTCCCGTGTGCTTACAAAGACGACTCTTACCGGGAACGAATTTTGATGACCAAACGTCAATAATGAAGTTCTTTTACGGCAATTACGTTCGCGAACTCGTTGCACGTCGTCATCTGCAGATTGTATGTCGCAGCCGTACGGCATGACGCATAACTCTACGTCACAGTGCCTTGTAAATCCAGAAACTGCAGCTGACAAGTTGACGTTTTAACGCCAACATTGTTGCGCAAAGTTCGAAATAACTTACCAAGAATATTCTTACATAGTTGATCAATTATTTACGCTTTCCGGGTGTATATAATTTAATAAATGAATCACTTCCGACATGAGGACACAGATAACTGCGGTGAAACATCGAACAAAAATCACAGTAAAATAAGGTCTTAACCAACTACGTTTCGACTCCCTGATTGGACGCCACCGACTGGAGCTGGAGCTGACACCAGTCCATCTGATGACTGAGATGATGGTGATCGCAGAAACGTCGTGGTTAAATCCATTTTATTTACCCGTTTGATGAATCAATTTATCATAAATTTCTTAATCAGTGAAACGTCAAAATAGCACTTTGCAGCCGCCAAGCCTGAAACAAATTTCAAGAGCTGTAAATCAGTCATGAAGTCAAGTTTTTTCGGGGACAAGTGTCAAGAATAATAAATGGAAGAACTTACGGTGTATTTTCTAGGAAAATAAATCCTCCAGTGTTTTCTTGAAAATCTGGACTTTGTTGTTGGTGTATGCACGTGTTTATGCGTAACTGGTAACCAAGTCCCCTGAATGAAAAAATAGAGGATGAGGTGAGAAGAGAAAGAAGTCCTTCCTTACTTACCGTAAAGTAAAGGATAAAACAAGTCAGGACTGAGCGCGTAGTTGTAATGAGGTGGCGAGACGAGGAAACGAAAAGGAGGAAGTACGGAGGCGTGAAAAGGAAGTCCTGACAACACTTTCCAATTAGTCCTGTATTAAGTAACATACTCTTAAACAAAAATAATGGAGTGACGTAACAGTCTGCTAAATTCACGTTTGGGTGAGTTCCCAAATTTAATGGTCAAGGTGCTGGTGGCATATCTTACATATATTCATCAATAGAAAATAGGAAGATATGTACGGATTAAGGCTGGTCATGAAGGTGGAAATATGGAGGAATTAGGTTCAGAATTGCTTCAGAGAAATTTATAATAGAAGATCCATTTCAATGAACCTGAGACGTCAAAAAAAATGGAACCAGAAAATTAATATGTAAAAATGTCGCCTGTTCTACTAGTGTAGGATGTTATCATTATGTTCGTCCACTTGGAGGTTGCGGGTTCGCGAACTTAATTGTCACTGGATATCCAGCCCAATCTTTTGAAGTCCGATTGTGTGTTATCTCTGGACTTGGCAATTTGTCCCCTTCGCGGGAGATAACTCGGGGTCACCCCGGTGCTGCGTTACGAAATACACACATCCAACAAATCAACCATGCAACATGGCGACCCTTGCGTCCCGCTCCATCCTGAGAATTCAGTGTTAGCATTCTCCTATCAGCCAGTTAACGCTTGAAACCTATATATGTAAAATTACGTCTTTTCGAAGGGGAACAACTTCACATGAATTATCACACATTGCGAACATTACTGTATCAGTTACAAAAAAAAATGTATTTAAAATCGTAAATTAGGAATTTAATTATGTTCAAGACATTAGGGACCTGCCGGTTCCACTGTTAGGAAGCTACTTAATTACTGCCATTGCTGGAACGCTTTCCATCTAGGCTAGAAACTATTAGGACTCAATGAAACTACGTCAAAAACATAGTTTCATTCCAAAGAAAAAAAATTAATAAATAGTACCAGTCTATGTGACTGTATTCACTAAATTAGGCGTTTTTTATTACGCGGGAGAAACGCGTGATGAGGCTTCGACCAATCGCAGCTTAGCTTTAGATGACGCCCAGAAGAAGATTGATTTCCTTACGCAAATAGATAATTAAATGAGACTGGATCTTAGAAACTTTACGACCAAAGCCAAGCAGTAAAACAGAAAAATATATATTAGTATGTGTTCCACCTTCCAGATAAACAAATAAATAAAGCGTATCTGCCATTAGCTGATGCAGTTGGTGCTGAAAAAATACAGATGACAGATTTTTTATCTTATTTTTTAAATAAATTTAGAGCCTTAAAACCCGAGCGACGATGAGTTTGAACCAATCGCTGATCAGCTTGAGAATGTTCGGAACTAATCACAAGAGCTGGAACGTTTCCACTCTGACGTTGTTGTTACTATGGCCATCGCTGCATTGTACTGGTACTCTACTTTCCTTGACATATTTCATCTAAATGTATGAGACTTTTCTAAGATCGATCCACCAAAATTTGACAAATATAGGACTGAGATGGATACAAAATAACCAGAAAATTTCTTGCCACTTTAAGGAGAGAAAACTAGGATGAGTGGTAGGTCCGATGGGAATAAGAAAAACCAAGGTAGCAACTGTCGTATTCCGCGATTACAAACAATAAGTTTTATAGAGTCCATGTAGGTTATTGATGAACCAGATGTACATCCAAAAGTGTATAAAATGCATGACTGTTTCCACGTCCTTGAGGCTTTGCTTCTCATGAAGATCTATGGAAAATGAATTTATTCTATTATGTAGTACAG
Source organism: Zhengitettix transpicula (assembly GCA_037074705.1). Classification (NCBI taxonomy): domain Eukaryota; kingdom Metazoa; phylum Arthropoda; class Insecta; order Orthoptera; family Tetrigidae; genus Zhengitettix; species Zhengitettix transpicula. Next base: position 75,899,728 of record CM073593.1, read on the forward strand.
GGAGGTCTTTGACGTGGTTATGTCTTCCGAGGAACTGCGATAGAAGAAACGCCGCCGTGATTGTGCGAGGGCAGACTTCGATATTCATGACCTTTACTAGATTATTTTGAATTTCTGGCTAATCTTCGTGTCTGACGTAAAGGCACGTCTCCCTCTTTTCCACCCTGACGTAACGCTTGTTTTATCTCGGTCTGGCCACAGATGTGATCCGTGGTTCCAGTTCGAAGCTAACGAGGCAGCTAATGTGCTCCTCCAGCCAGGGGTTTCGACTTTTGCCACCGAGACCTTGATAACCATGCTTTCCATTCAGCGGCGCCTCCATATCCAGTGAGATTGCCGATCTCTGCGTTTATGCTCTCCGATTATTTGGAAAACTTCACACTCGTCTCGTGCCTCTGTGACGTCAACAACCTGTTAATTGAGCTGTATTATGAAACATTTAAGCGATTTTAAGATAGGAATGATCCGAGTGCAATTCGCGCTCTCTGAGAATGGAAAAGCTCAAAGTCGACCAACAAATAAGACGTCAGCTTTAAAATCTCAAGCTGGAAAAATTGTATGTCCACTGAGTTTTTGGAAACGATCGAAGTCTTTCAGAGAATCAATACTATTTCTCAATTTTACTCATGAGGAATCACCAGAAACTTTGGTTGAATCTCCATGCTGGTCCGTTCAATATTGAGCTGAACTGTGATTGGTCGCAATGTCATATATCGTTTCTCTGACGTCATCTACCAGTCTTTTAAGCTTGAAGTTGTAAAATGAAATTATCACCAAAAATAAAGATGGCAACTTTAGAACATATTTTGAAGATGCTGTTATAGAAAGAAACGAAGCTCCCTTTACCGCACGACCGTAATTAATCTTTGCTAAATTTATACTTTATAATAAATTGGGAACGTTTTGTGTGCTTATTGCGAGTTTCGCGGAATTGTTGGCGAAGTCTCAAGATATTTCTAGAATGAAGAAGGAAGGGGAGAAGTCGTTAGCACCATAAAATATGCCCAACACATTGTGTTGTTGTTGGCAAAGACGAAATAATGCGGGGGAGCCGAAAAATAAAAGAAGAGAGGATTCATCCTGCAAAGACACCGTATCCTGGAATCTGGGGGGGAAATCAGACAGGAAGCGTGGTAGGCTATCAACGCAAAAACGTGAAGGAAAAAGTAATATAAGTAAATCCTGGATAGGAAAAAAAAAGGAAATACGTCAGGCAAAAAGGCGTGGGACGCTTCCTGTTTCTCAAAGGAATGACAACATTTCCAGGAGATTTGAAACTAATAAATTATACATATTTGTTTGTCACAGAATTCCCGATATTGTGGAACGTTATTTAAGACTGACACTAATTTGGTAACAGAGTCGAGATCAGTTCAGGGAACTTTCTTAGTAGATGGGGAAAAAATTAACTCTCGAACCCAAAGATGGTGATGTCATTTAACAGCCTCGGATTCTAAGTGTAACCGCTTCTAATTGGAGCTGCTGGAGTGCAGTTAACGTCAATTATCCCAATACTTAACTAGTTAAGAGGAGGCCATGTTACTTTGCTCCTCCAGCTCAGCATCGGAAGAACTTTGCTGTTCCAGGATCTTCGCCAGTGATATATAACTGAGATTGTCTCCAGCAGGACAGTACGCTTTGTGAAAGAAAGTTTTCCGACCAGTTTCTGAAGACGTCACCACGAGACTATCCCATTTGTCGTAGGACTGCGAAACGCCGTGGTCCATAGCCTCCCTGATGGTTGTTTGACGTTAACGAAAGATGAAACCTGATTGTACCAACCATGAATTGCTAATCAATAAGCTTCCTCCATTACGAATTGTCGTGTTTCACGTCGCAACTGAGGCCCACGGGACTAAATCAGACAATGGACTTTCCTGCTTCCTGGTGAAAAAAAATTTGAGACATTACCATTTAACATTCTCTTCTGAGTCACGAATTTGTAGGTCATATAATGTTATTATTTTCTGAATCAGGACCTCTTTGTACCTCCATGAGTCCTCGGCTCACGCTCCTTCATACACCTCAATCAGCAATACCTTCACGTGCAGCCCTCGTGCTTTGGGACATGTGAATCACGAACTCGATCACAATCCTTTCTACAATTGGGCCATCAACCTGTTGGCTTTGTACCCATGTGTTTTTCTTGGCGTAACTGAGCGATAGTGCCAACAGACCAAACCTCGATCACGTTCGTTCCCTCTCGTCGCTCAACAACTCGTCCGCTGACTACCCTCGTGGTTTTGTGACACGACTGTTAGATAGTTCCGCCAAGAAGCGTTACCAATCTGCATTCTTCTGAGTTTATTTTTTTTAGGCGTTAGTAACGAATGATAACATTCCTCCTTTCCAAGGTAGAACCAACGGCGATAAAGAGACTGGTATCGCATCGGCTACGACCAAGGGCGACAACGAAATATTTCCATATTTGGAAACTGCCTCCGATTACTAGCGTCAACATAAATTTCCACTCTCTACCATGTAATCAACGGACCGTGGCCCTCATCATTGTGACCTTAAACACATGATCAGGTATGAGTGAATCTCTCTAAAGTAATTTAACATAATGAAACGACAAAGTGTGTTGATAGTCGTCCAAATGTCTATAATATCGCCAAATTAGAATTTATTGATTGGTCCTCAACCCATTCAGAATCCGATTATGTCTGAAGAACAAGTAAAGAATCAAAACTGTTGTTCGTGAGAGGCAACGCATAAATGGCGGTTAAGAGAAAAAAATAACCTTTCCTTGGACTGAAAATGGACGGTAGACAAGTGCTAAATATTCTTGCTATGATATTTTCGATTTATTGCCTGTAGTTTAAAAATAATTTCTCTTTCCTTTGAACAATTACATTATTCCACCCGGTAACTTTCAAAAGAGCCGAGCGTCTCCATCATTAATCTCAATCGTCTCTGTTTAGCCTTTCGTGTTCTCTTGCAAGCATCACGATCTTTGACGCCATTGGTGTTGTTGCTCCCTATAGACATGATTGCTACTAAGAATTTTTTGATGACGTCGTCGTCGGTCAGTGGTTAGTTAAACGTTGACCCTTGTGTGCTTCCAAATCACATACTCTTGCTCAGATAATATTTACGTCCATTTTTTATATATGCGATCTAGGATGACGTTTCATCCATTACGATCGTCAACATCTTGAATATTTTAGTTTCCCAGGACGGATTCAAGGAATCAATTCAACGTCCGTAATTATGAAAAAAAACTCTATTTCTCAATAAATGCGGGTTCAAGATCAGTGGTTACAATTTTTAAAAAAATGATCAGTTTTTCTCATTTTAATTACTTGGTTAAATGTAACAGCTTTTTTTTGCCGGACGTTTAACGTAATTCATAACTCAGTTGGTAGATACTGTCAAATTTAATGTTAAATAATAATAATTAACGAACGTGTTCCATGAAATCTCTCTAAAAGCTTCATCACATTACAAATATTCGCATCAAAGTGAAACTTGTCACTGACTGTGTATCAAACTAGTTAACATTTTAAGAGAGTTCACTAACCCGTGTCACTCATCTCCATAGCTGTCTGCTTAATTTGAATAACTTCCGGATGCATGAAACACTTCGCCCTCATCTGCACTGGAGGGAACCAATCTCCATCGCAACTTTCACCCGTGACATCAACAGTAGGACGGTTCAGCGTCTGTTGCTAAATGACTTCAAGGACATGCCTCCCAAACAGAAAGAAGAAAACAAACATGTTTAGTCACACTTGTGCCAGATGCGACCACAGCTGATGTTTACGGTACCTTTATTGGTTACAAATTGCCAAAGTCGACATCACACTCTCTCGAATTGAAATGGTCACGATTTACCTTAAGTGTAAGATATCAAGGTCCACTCCTAAAATATAGGCGGTGTCATTCTGTTGTAGTGCGGTTTTATTACAACCGGATCTGATCGTGGACTGTTATCGGAGACGGAAGTTCTGGAGGCTGGGTTCATCGATCGACGACCGCATGGCGGAGACCTGCTGGAGAAATGAATTATGTTCTGCCGAACGTCACAACAGTAAGCGGTAGTGAGTTTCATGAGAAAGGACAGTTGCCGGAAGTGAGGAAATTGACGGTGGGAAATAAACCTATATCTTGAGAAATAACGGACGGTGGCGGATTTGTGGACGTGCCTCGATCCACGCTGTCAGCAGATTCTAGAAAAACACACACACACAGTCAGTGAGGGGGAAAAAAATCGGTCCTCGCGGGCGAGAAATGGCGGCCAACGAGACCAGCTGTGGTGTAAACTCAACGCGCAAGTGTTCTCAATTACATACGATCATTCTATCCAGATTTAACCGACGTGAACCAAAATTTTTTCGCTATCGCAATGCGATGAAGGATAAGAAAGATGGTCTACAGACTTACAAGCAAAGGGAGACATTTCAGTTTTGGGTGTGGTTCGCAAATCCATGTGGTGGCAACTTCCCTTTAATAGCATCGAATACGATTCTTCATGGCTCACAGCAGAGAGCGTAATGTTAAAATTATACGGAATAAAAACTTCCATCAGAACGGGCCATTATTTATACTGTAAACGATATGCCATTAGCAATTTAACGATCCGCAGACACCTTTACACTTCACGTGTCTTTTAAACTGATTAATTTTGAATTTAGAGCCTTGGAGAACGTGCTATGACGTCACAGAGCCGCGACACGAGAAATTTCCAGTAGCACCAGCACATTACGTCTGTGGAATATAAATCGAAGAAAACAGACTGCCAATAAATTAAACAGACAAATATGTAAATAAATTTTAATTAAAAATATATGTTTCCGTCCTAATGCGGACCCTCATCAGGCATACGAATAATAGATAATAGTAACTTCAATGTGTAACTAAATGACAAAAATTAATCATTTAAACAAAAGGACTGGGAGATATATTTTTTTAATTAGAGGTTTATGAAGGAATAATATGGTGAATGTTCCTTTATACATATTTGCCGGTTTTAAAATAAAATGAAAATGCATCATGGCGAAATCAACGTAGAACGAAACTGGATCCGTTAAATTTTGAATACAAGTTATTTTTTTATTTTATTTTTTTAGGGAAACAGGCTACATGAGGGTGATTCACATTGGGCAACTCCCCTTTAATAGCATAGGAAGGGATTTGAAAGGGGGGATGCGGAAGGGTAGAGGAAGGTAGCAAGGGTTACTAGGGCCCCCGGGCTATATTTTAGGGATCCTACCCGGCATTCGCCTAAAGAAATGCAGGGAAAACCCTAGAAAAACCTGCATCAGGTAGATCGGGCATTGGGTACTTGTCCCACGCCCTTCCGATAGCGGGAGAGGAGTTTGTTGTGGGGACGCAGCATTTCCTTCTCCGTGCCTCGACCAGTTTAGGAGGCAGCTGGCCGACTGTTCCAATGGGAATAGCGGACAACTCTTACCGTATGCCCAAGGTCTGTGACCCTTTCAGAACAGGTGCCTCGGCTTGTGAATACAAGTTATATTTTTTTTTTTTTTTTTTTAGGGCAACAGGCTACATGAGGGTGATCCACATTGGGCAACTCCCCTTTAATAGCATAGGAAGGGATTTGAAAGGGGGGATGTGGAAGGGTAGAGGAAGGTAGCCAAGGGTTAACTAGGGCCCCCGGGCTGTGATTGAAGGATCCTACCCGGCATTCGCCTAAAGAAATGCAGGGAAAACCCTAGAAAAACCTGCATCGGGTAGGTCGGGCATTGGGTACTTGTCCCACGCCCTTCCGATAGCGGGAGAGGAGTTTGCTGTGGGGACGCAGCTTACCCCTCGCCATGCCTTGGCCTGTTTAGGAGGCAGCTGGCCGACTATTCCAATAGGAATAGCGGACAACTCTTGCCGTATGCCCAAGGTCTGCGACCCCGGAACATACACCTCTCAAAACAGACCGAGGAGCCTCGGCATGTGGGAACCTTAGTTCAAAAAAAAACCAGAGAGATGTGAGAGCATCCCCAAAGGTAGCCCCCGCTAGAGCTCTCTGGGAAGGTTCACCTGCGAGAAATCCTCTCGCAGGCTTCCTTAATGTGAATACAATTTATAATACTATAAAAGATGTAGTAGTATTTTTTTCATAGAGAGCTCTGGCGGGGGCTACCTTTGAGGATGCTCTCACATCTCTCTGGTTTTTTTGAACTAAGGTTCCCACATGCCGAGGCACCTCGGTCTTTTTTGAGAGGTGTATGTTCCGGGGTCGCAGACCTTGGGCATACGGCAAGAGTTGTCCGCTATTCCTATTGGAATAGTCGGCCAGCTGCCTCCTAAACAGGCCAAGGCATGGCGAGGGGTAAGCTGCGTCCCCACAGCAAACTCCTCTCCCGCTATCGGAAGGGCGTGGGACAAGTACCCAATGCCCGACCTACCCGATGCAGGTTTTTCTAGGGTTTTCCCTGCATTTCTTTAGGCGAATGCCGGGTAGGATCCTTAAACCATAGCCCGGGGGCCCTAGTAACCCTTGGCTACCTTCCTCTACCCTTCCGCATCCCCCCTTTCTAATCCCTTCCTATGCTATTAAAGGGGAGTTGCCCAATGTGGATCACCCTCATGTAGCCTGTTGCCCTAAAAAAAAAAAAAAAAAAAAAAAAATAGTAGTTTTTTTCAAAATGAAACACCTGTGAGAGGGTGCTACATGAAATGTCTGACATTGGTTCTCTTTTACGGTCTCCATGCACTGGTAAACACATCTCGGAATAATGTCGATATACAAAGCTTGGCACCAAAAAAAAAGGCACCGTTTTGTAGAAATGTTACTCTTCGACTTTTTAAGCGGCGCACAGCAACGTCACCGAAGTGACGTCAGTGTGTCATTTTAGCTATCATAAACGTAAACAAGTGTTGCAGTTTATAAAATTCAAGATAAGAGTGCTTTAAAAATCAGGTTCAGAGAACATATTGCCAGCCGTAAGCTTTCTGTTGAATAATGCTTACGGCCTTATCTTGTGACGTATTTCGCACCGTATTTATTACCGTTTACTGTGTATAGAGTATTAAGAGAAGGATTTATTTTTTTCGTGTTTCTAGACTGGCAAACGGCTAAAATTATGATGGAAACGTTCGCATTAATTGCATTTTTTTGTCCCATGACCGTTGAGTGAAGATCAAGACATGAGAAAATAGGCTTTACTTCTTCACCATTCTATACTTGTTACGACAATTTTATTATTATTATTATTTCACTTACAGTCGCATCAACTGCTACGGACATTAACTACTTTGGACACTGCGGCCATCGGAAGGGTGTGGGACAAGTACCAAATGCCCGACCTACTTGATGCAGGTTTTTATAGGGTTTGTCCTGCATTACCTTTAGGCGAATGCTGGGTAGGATCCTTAAACTATAGCCCGAGGGCCCTAGTTAACCCTTGTCTACCTTCGTCCACCCTTCCGCATCCCCCCTTTCAAATCCACTATGTGGATTACCCTATACATAGCCTGTCTCCACCCAAAATAAAATAAAAATTGCTTGTCGAGGAACTTATTTGTTTTATGAAATACCATTGCGAAGGCCGGGTATTGGACTCAGCGGGAAGTCCTCAAATAATCTAATGACAAAAGCCAACGTATGATATAGAAACACTATTTTGAATTTAACAGTGCTGTTGGAGTTTCTCTATACATTCAATGGAATATTGCGTATTACCGGCTATAATAAAACATGAGCTGCCATTGTAGTAATATCGCAACACTATTTACAATTTCATGATTCATCGCGTATTGTACGAATCAACTTCGTCGTGGCCCAGCTTTGAGGAAGAAGAATCTTTCATTCAGAGACTATGACGTCACAGAGGACCAATCATACTTCAGCTTCACAAGGGAGCAGCAAAGTTGCGATTTTGGCAATATGAACGTAAAGTCTGTGAGTTTATATGATCGTTGCTTTTCTCAATGGGACATCACGTAACACCGCTATTCATAAAAGAGTATTAGCAGCGGCCATTGTATCACAACGTGATCTTCAATTTTACGATCCATAGTACTGAGCTCTTTAACTTCACTTTGAACTGGACTGTAGCATTGCGATACGACGTCGCAGATTTTCTCCATTCCCAGTTGAGATTGGTTTGAAGGGACCAAATCAGCGGGATCTAAGGGACGACGACCTTGGGAGCGCCACGTGGAGACGAGGTCCCTGGGTGGTCCTGGTCCAGGTCGAGTGTACGTGCACTTGTAGGATCCAGACATGGCCTCCGCCTTTACGCTAGCCGGGAATAAAACACGGCCCGACGCATCACGTTACAAGGAGGCGGCCTCGAGAGCAACCAAGTGGCACGCACTCCCGCTGCCGCAGCTCTTTGCCACTACACGTACAGCGGGATCTGTGTGAGTCACGGCTGTCTTTGTCTTCACCAAGTCGCACGTGCGTCGGGGTTTCCATCGTCCTTTCCACTACCTACATGTGCCGCTCCACTTTGCGTCATCCGACGCAACTCTTGGCTCATCTTCTTGCATCAGACGGTTCTTCGATCACCCGCCGCGGAATATTCCTCTACTTCCCCTACATCAGGAACCGCGGACTATTCCGCTGTCACCGGGGCAATACTCTTTCTTTACCATTCGAGGAATATCTGGTTATATTAAGAAATAATCGCCTCTGCCAGGCACGTTCACCGTTTCGGTCTTCAACCAGACACTATTTTTGGCAAAAAATTTTTCCTTTCCTATTTGGGTTTCGTACGTACATAATTTGGTAATTATGTGCGGAAATAAACCTACTTGTTTCATCAGTATTCTCTCATTTAGCTTATCATTTTTCTAGTATTAGTGGATAATCTAACGTGCGTTTAGGAAATACTTGCATTAAGTAATTTCAAGAGTATGAAATCAGGTGAGCCGTGGGTTTATCTTCCCTTGACACCGAGAAATTTGCAAATATTCTGGGGCATAGCTTCATTTCGTAGAAGAAGGCAATTGTAAAGCTCCGCAGTTCTTGATCCTTCCCGCACATTCTGGTTGAAGGACGCGCGCCTTTATGGCGGTTAGAGTCCCTTCCCTTTTTTTGTGTGTGTGTGTGTGGGTGAGATATGAGTGCGTTGGCGGGAAGGAAGTCGGGCAGGCAGGCACAGCTGAGCCTCAGCCCCAGAGTCTGTTCCTCGCATGAATGGATTCCAGAGGCCAGCGGGGGCCAATCCTCCGCCAGCCAATCACGGCGCGCAACGTCACAGACCGAGCCGTGACGTAAGGAGGGGGGGGGAGGGATTTGGCGCGTCGCCTATATACCGCCGACTGAGGCGCCGTGGACACATTTAGTGGACGAGCCAAGAAGCCAGCTAACTATCCATGTTCCTCGAGGCGGTGAGTACCTCCACAAATTATCAGCATGTAGTCTGGGACATTCCTACGCGTGTTCCTGTTACGGCCAAGGGCGACGGCGGGCGGATCAATTATTTTTAGGGTCTGCGATACGAAAGTAGAAACCTTTCCCCGTCCAAGGGAGGGTCAGATGCAGCTGCGCACCTAACTTTTGGCTCGATTCCCTTCCCAAAGTTTGCGGGAACGCGGGGGCGAAGGATTGGAGAAGCCAGGAAGATTTATTCCCTCCGCAACTGAGGAAGGAGAAAGGGACGCAGAGGTGGATGGATGGTTGCAAGCTCGCAGGGGCTGGTTGTCAAGCTTTTCACACACACACACAAATGGTCGTTGTGCTCCTTTTTTTTTTCTCCATTCCACGAAGTAGACTTTGTGGCCATGCAACTACCTGCCTTCCACCGGACCTTATACCTGAAAATCTACAACCCTGCTCGTTTCGTTCACTGCAAAACAGAATAACCCTTATATTTATTCCCTAATTTGGCGACGGAGTTACGTCACCGTTTAACTTTTTAATCTATAGTCCGAAGGTGACGATGTCTTTTTTTTAGCTGAGAATATTCACTAAGCTCATAGTCGAATTATTACGATATTTTATAGCTGTTGAGGTTATCAAAATATATATTACTTTATTTTTTATACGTTTCATGGGATTAAATTGTGAAATTGGTTAAACAGACACTATTATGGTAGAAGGCGATCAATAGCAATGTTATTAACAGAATAATAACTTGCTGTAAAGTACACTTTAAACTTATGGGTGACAGACTAATCGCAACATGGATTACGAACTTTCCTTTTCTATCTAGGAGGAAGAAGAGACGTACGTGGATGACAGCAAATTGTGACAAATGTTTTGCGGACTAGATAATATTGTGTTGATACACCTTATTTTTCTTCTTTTCCAGAAGTGAAAACGAAAATTCTAATTGGATCAAAGATAGTCGGAGCAAGAACCATAATATAATTTTTTATCGAAAGATAAGCTTCACTAGTAATTATTATATTCGTAAATAATACGCAGTTATTCCATGTCCAAAACTGGAAAAGTAGCGGTGACAAAAATCAGTTGAAATGTATATTATTTACGACGTAAGAACAGATATAATATAATTATTACTGATATTATCTGGTGAAGCATATTTTTATCTAAAAAATATTGATGTTATGGCTTTTGGTAACAGTATCTCTGGTTCAATTTTCTTTTTCGTTACCTTCTGAGAGGTTAATGATTTTTCAACGCTTCAGTTGATTGCGGTCACAATATAAAGGAATACAGGTTGTAAGAAACGTAAACGTAGAAACCTAACATTTAATTTGTTGTGGTGTAAACTTGTAGAAGGGGAAGTATTCACTTGTTATTTCTGTATAAATTTAGGATTAAATATGTTCTTTGCGTGGTCGTATTTACTTACATAGACGAAATAATATACACGCTTGTTTGTTTCTCACGGAATATTCTGTCCCGTTTACGTCTTGACTGTAAGTGATTGGTGAATGTACTTACAGATATTTTATGCTAATGCTACTGAAGGACGAAAGCTTCTTCAAACCTCCAAACCTATGTTTGTCATTCGCTGAAGCAAGGTCAGAGATGATAATGAACCAATAGACAATTTACTTTCCCGTTCTGACAAACGTCAAGTGGACGAGAATTATTTATTGATTCATAATTTAATAAATAGCTAATTATTATGCCATGAATTATGAATTTAAAAAATCCATTAGGAAAAAAATTGATCCATATCGGTAGGATATATTTTATGTTATGGAAGGAAACGAAGTAAAAAAATATGATTAGGAACGTATCATTCTCATAATCTAGGAAATGGATCGAATTCTACATAATTCTCGGTTTCTATCCTCTAGACTGGTAATTTGTTTCTACATTCGCGCTCATTCGATTTCCTGAAAATTTATAAATAGATCTAGACTGATATTCTAACATATTCTCTCCCAATGAAGTCTGTAAGACAATTCTCTCGCAGGTGAACCTTCCCAGAGAGCTCTGGCGGAGGCTACCTTGGGGGATGCCTTCACATCTCTCTGGTTTTTTTGAACTAAGGTTCCCACAAGCCAAGGCACCTTGGCCTGTTTTCAGAGGTGTATGTTCCGGGGTAAAAGACCTTGAGCATACGGTACGAGTTGTCCGCTATTCCTATTGGAATAGTCGGCCAGCTGCCTCCTAAACAGGCCAAGGCATGGCGAGGGGTAAGCTGCGTCCCCACAGCAAACTCCTCTTCCGCTATCGGAAGGGCGTGGGACAAGTACCCAATGCCCGACCTACCCGATGCAGGTTTTTCTAGGGTTTTCCCTGCATTTCTTTAGGTGAATGACGGGTAGGATCCTTAAAATATAGCCCGGGGGCCCTAGTAACCCTTGGCTACCTTCCTCTACCCTTCCGCATCCTCCCTTTTAAACCCCTTCCTATGCTATTAAAGGGCAGTTGGCCAACGTGGATTACCCTCATGTAGCCTGTTGCTCTAAGAAAAACCTTTGGCATACGGTAAGAGTTGTCCGCTATTCCTATTGGAATATTCGGCCAGCTGCCTCCTAAACTGGTCAAGGCACGGCGAGGGGAAATCTGCAACCCCACAGCAAACCCGTCTTCCGTCATCGGAAGAGCGTGGGACAAGTACCAAATGCCCGACCTACATAATGCAGGTTTTTCTAGGGTTTTCCCTGCATCACTTTTAGGCGAATGCCGGGTAGGATCCTTAAACCATAGCACGTGGGCCCCAGTTAACCCTTGGCTACCTTCCTCTACCCTTCCGCATCTCCCCTTTCAAATCCCTTCCTATGCTATTAAAGGGGAGTTGCCACCATGTGGATTACCCTCATGTAGCCTGTTGCCCTAAAAAAACTAACATATTCTCTGCCTTAGCAACGCATCAAGGATGTTAATAGATATATTTATCTGACTTCATTCAATTATAAATGAAGAAACTAGCTCAAGTCGTCAGAAATATATTTTAATAAAATAAAAAATTAAAACATGTTAATAAAATGTAGCAAGACGTATCCTTCCTTTTTTTGGGGATCACTTCAGGTGCATATTGAAAATTAAAATGAAAAATTTACGCTTGTTAAGAAAATTAATATCTAAAAGAACAAGATTTAATAGTCATGATATTTATAATACAATCACGTGAACATTTCTTCAAAATTAATTACAAATTATTTCTTGGAATATCAGCACGTAATTAAACTGTCGAGGAAATTATTAAACGTGTGTGCTTCACGCACATTGCAGCAGAAATGACTGTTACATACAAAATGTTGTACAGCGTATTGTTTATGTTAAAAATTAACAATGGCGAATAAATTTTTACACTGAAATAATTTAAAATATCATGGAAGCAAAAATAATGCTAAGTAAGTTTCGAATAACAAAATAACTGTGTACCACGGATCTTCCTGTGAGTATTTCCTTCTTCTTAGGTTCCTCCTCATTTATATATTTGTATAAAAATAATGTATTTTAATTATAAGTATCTTTTTTTTTACTTTAATAGCCGAATTATGTTCAATTATGTACTTCATCTAAAAATGTCCTTTGTTATTTTTCCTCTTTGACTTTTCTTTTTTTTTATCTCCTCGGCGGTTACGCTTCAGCCTTTTAAGTTAATGAAGGGAAAAACAGAAACAGTTTTCCTCCTCAAGGTCCTTGCATTACTCTATTAAGAAGATAAAGGGTGGATAGACAGTACTGACGGTGTACACTTTCGATTCAGTTCGAGTCGAGATCTTTGGTCGGACAATTCTTGATATCGATTTTTTTTTGTTTGATCTGGTGCGGTTTTTATTAATACAGTTGGAAGTCGGTTCTTTCTCACCAATAAGTGTTTTTCTTTTGCAAATGGCGGAAGACCAGAGGTAGTAAGCAACAAAATCTAAGTTTGCATTCAGTTTGGATGTGTTAATGATTGGGCGAAAAGGTTTCTATCGCCAACTTTTTTAAAAAAAAACTCGTCTACACATAGAAATTGTATATAGTCAGTTGAAAGTCACGATAACTTCACACAAACAGCGGAACAAAGATAACAACCATGCAAAGAACCACTTTAGATTTCGTTTTAAATTAATTTCATTTCGTTGAGTTTTTTCCGAAGCAATTATTTTTTCCCTTCCTATATGTGTTTTTTCTTTTTTACAATTGATAAATCGCCATCTTGCAAATGGCTGAAATCCGGTGATTGGTGTCTTTTCGTAGTTCATTTATTTATAAATTTTCTGAGCAGTTTCGTCATATCTTTTTACGTTTATAGCGAGTCAACGTCACATTACGCAAATGGCAGACCGCTCATTTTAATAAACAGCTTACAACATATAATATCTTCGTTACTTTATATCAAGCACGTGTTTCATTTCCCCCTAGTGACGTTAAGTCTGTTACGTCAGGTTTATTTTCTTGTCGAGATGAGGTTTCACATTTACTTTTCTTCTTCATTCGGTAACATTTTTGCCCGCGAGGAGTCAGAGTCCAGAGATTATATGCAAGTTATTACGTAGCTCTATCCTTTGATAAGAAATTTATATAATTACGTGTTCGTTTCCTCATCAAGGAACTTTTCGTCATTTATACTTCTTTGATTCTTCGACCCGGTTTTCACTTTATAAACGTTCTATTCTTTATAGTCACGATTGAGACGTCAGAGGCGATATAATGTATTTCCAGAGATGGTAAATCTATATAATAAAAAAGTATGTATATTTGTATGTATGTATGTATGTATTTACGTTGTTCTTTATACAAATTTTATCGCGTGGACAGAATTCAACAAAAATTGGTATATATATTCTGCCAAAATCGAGAACCGGTACTGTGGGGGTGAGAAACCCCTAGAATAAACGTGGAAATAATTATAATTGAAATAAGTTACGAATTAGTGTTAAATTACTGCGCGAGACGATGACGGAACGTAACCAAGAAAGAGACTTAAAGTATGTACATAGGGCAAAGAAAAAAAGGCCATTGAAAACCAAAATCAAATTTTACAGTTATAAACAATGTCGTTTCCAAACATATTAACAATTATAAACATTCCTATGATTTCAAAAATTCTAAGATTATAGCTGTTGACACCGAAATGCTTGATATTCAATATAAAATCACTGCAATTAATGTACACATCAATGTTATGAAACTTAGCAATTACTCTGTTCCCTTAAAGTTAGGCTAACTTCTTCGCCTCTGTTTACATCGCCGAGTTGATATTTATTTGATCCACCACTAGTTTGTCCTTTTTTTTTGCCTACTTCATTTTCTGTTTGTTAATTTTTATCTTATACACAAGTTTTTATTTATATTTTCAACTATAATGATAAGTAATGGTAAATATTATTATTGTTGGTTCTGCCTACTTGCGGGTCCTTGCGCTGTAAATGTCCTTCTCCTCCTTGCCGTGTCCTTATCTTCTCCCTACTTTATTTTTTCAGTTATTCTCCGTTGCTTATTATTAATTGCTTCTTCAACAATTATTTTAGGGATAATAAAATATTTACACGGCCAATGATAAACCACAGATAACACGCTTCATAGGGAGCCGTAAAAAAAGTTTTTTTTGTATAATTACAATAATATATTTATCTTTGCACTGTCTTGTCCGAACGCTCCAAATTGATAACGGTTATTTGATATTAAAACAAAGTAGATGGACGAGGTGAAGAAACCGGTCAGGCGACTTGGTTCATATTTTAAGACTGTTAAGATATGGCGAAATGTCAAGGACAGTTCGGAAGAAAAATTGAATTGGCAAGGGCATGTACAGAAGCGGAGATAGGAACGGTAAATGCTAACGAAGCAGTTTAGAGACACGCACACAGATAAATGGCATAAATTAGGACAGAGTTGAGATTTCCATGCTCGGCACGTGACTTTGTTACAGAAGGTTGTTCAAGAAGAGGAATCACAATCACTGTAGTTACACTTCAATAAGAAAGACAAGGAATGACCAATGGAAATGTTATTAGAACATTTAAGCAAATCATTAAAGTAAGTAGATCAGACCCTGAAAATAACCGTAAAATTGTGAAGAGTAGTCTTCATTTAATTAATTTTTTTTTTTCGTGAAACCAGATTTTAGTTAACTGGAAACATAAAATCACAGTTAGAATTAATATCTGGGATCGGATGGAACTGACCATCAATATTTAGGTTCTCTTATTAAACCGAGAAAAATAGGAACATACTCGTTGAATAAGTGTGTCGTCGTCACTCACGGAAAATATATTGACATGTGATGCCGGAAAAGTCATTTCCACTTCTACGAAATAAGACGACGCAGATATCAAAACAACACTGATTCAGTTTTAAGGAAATAAGGACGAATTGTTAAATAAAACAAAACGGGGGGATAGGCAACGGTATTATGGGAAATTTTTTTCCTGTTCAATGTTTCGTGAAATTGTGCGACATCACTGGCCTGAATCTGCATAAGCAAAGGCGATTATAGAAGAATCTAGAAGGAAGATAATCGGGCACAGTGTTACTGTCACTGGTAACAAGCATACGGAAGAAAAGAAGGGACAGTTTGTAACAAGTACATTTTACAATGAAGAAAAAAAATATATTCTCAGTGAAACAGGTTATGGGCATGTGTGGACTACATGGAAAACAAATAACATCCGACCGTCCCGAAGGAGAATGAATAGTGGTGGGGGAACGTTACCGTCAGTCTATGTTTTAAAGTGAAGGCCCTTGAAACAGTTTCGCCATTGCGGTCGTGTCAATCTAAATCTCGCGGACAAGAGCCAAAGGACACGCACTCACATTTGATTTATGTACTTCTCTTTGACAGCGAGGTCAATGATGACTCTGTTAATTCCTCCCCCCCCCCGCCCTCCCCCTCAGCCGAGGGGATTTCTTACGCTCGTTTTTCGTACGCCTTATTTTTTTCGTGTTTTTTTTATATCGCGAGTCTGACGACATGACATTTAAATGTTATGTAGCAAGGCAGGGCACGGCTTTCTATCAGCTTAAAGAGCCACAAAACACACCTCTCGAAACTTCTTGACGGCGTACACGGTTACTAACGCGGCTAAGGTCCATCCGTAGTTCATTCAACGAATTTCACGTCATTCACTTATTTAGTCTAATTTGTGTCAGAGTTCTTAATTGTGTCACATTAGTTTCAACTCTATTCAGTATTCTATTACGTCTCTGAATCCTATCTTGGCCACCAGAATTTGGTGACGTCAAACACATGTAAATTGAGTAGTATTGATGTTTATATTTTCCCGTCGTCACGTCACTATTTCGTTTAGGATACAAACCGTCGTTCGAGTTTTCTCAAGCGCGTGGGTGTGAACAGGTGCGTCGATCAAGAAACTTCAATCCTCCTCTCCTGTTCTTGTGGGAACTTTCTTCGTGCCTGTATCTTTGTCTGTCTGTCTGCGTGTGTTTATCTCGTCACAAACGACCGTTCCGTTCGCTCTGAATGGCTTGTCTCTTCGGAGGAGATAACGTCGACAACACCTTTCAGCTACAACACACGTTTCTTGCGGTTTCTCAACTTCTGAAGCAATGCTGCAATGAAAAGAAAAGTCAACTTTATTGGCTTTTTTTTTAGGGCAACAGGCTACATGAGGGTGATCCACGTTGGGCAACTCCCCTTTAATAGCATAGGAAGGGATTAGAAAGGGGGGATGCGGAAGGGTAGAGGAAGGTAGCCAAGGGTTACTAGGGTCCCCGGGCTATATTTTAAGGATCCTACCCGTCATTCGCCTAAAGAAATGCAGGGAAAACCCTAAAAAAACCTGCATCAGGTAGGTCGGGCATTGGGTACTTGTCCCACGCCCTTCCGATAGCGGGAGAGGAGTTTGCTGTGGGGACCCAGCGTTCCCTTCTCCGTGCCTCGACCAGTTTAGGAGGCAGCTGGCCGACTATTCCAATGGGAATAGCGAACAACTCTTAGCGTATGCCCAAGGTCTGTGACCACGGAACATACACCTCTCAGAACAGGCCGAGGTGCCTCGGCTTGTGGGAACCTTAGTTCAATAAAACCAGAGATATGTGAAGGCATCCCCAAAGGTAGCCCCTTCGTATCTCTCCTACAAGGTTCTGCCTGCGAGAGAACATCCCTCGCAGGTATTGCCTGCGAGAGAATAGCCCTCGCAGACCTTCAGTTTATTGGCGCTTTCAACGTGTGCTAAGTAAGTTCCGAACAACAAAATAACTGCGTGCCACGGATCTTCCTGTGAGGATTTCCTTCTTCTTAGGTTCCTCCTCATATGAAAAATATGTCTTTCCTGTTCCAAATCTCCTTGATGTGACAGCAGAGTTCATTTTTTCCTGCCCAACTGGAATCTGAATTGGCGTATTTCTACTTCGTGTCCCCGATTCCCTTTCCTCCTTTCCAGAAAGATCTTAGGCCTCTTGCTTCAGACTCAAAATCGTATTCAGTTTTTTAAAACTTGCACGTGCAAGCAGTGGTGAGTAAATTACTATAGTTACTAGCTGCTACATAATTCGTCCAGATCCTGGCTTGGAAACATGATCCCTTACAATCCTTCGACGTCGATGGATATTGAAACTGACTCGATTATAACACGTGAGGCTTTTTACATAAACTTTTGAGCCCCTTCGAATCGTGATTGGCGGTACAGACGCAGGAAGGTTTCAGTTAATGATCAGCCACGTTGTGTCAGTGCGTCTCACTGGATCAAAACAATTATGTTTAAAATTGAAACGGGCTGAGAACCGACGTCTGCTCCAGCTACTGAATTTGCATGATCAAACTCGAAAATTGCTTCGAGATTCTACCCGTTTCATAAAAATGTTAAATATTTGTACCTGAGAAACAATTTATTTTCAAGTGTCTATCTGAAAATAATGATAAGAAAATGAATCTCTAAAATCTGTGGTTTGGTTTGGAATCGGCAAAAGATGTCTGTTGGGAATCATGGTTGTGGGGTGATTCAGATATGCAATTGGGTGACGATTTAGCCAATAAACGACTCAAACAAATTATAGCCACTAACCTTGAGAACCACGTTTCTTTTACTAACGACGTGTCTCTGATTTGCAGGGTTTCAATGGAAACCTGGCGTTCGCCATCGCGGCGGCGGCGCTGGGGTCGTCGTTCCAGCACGGATACAATACGGGCGTCGTCAACGCACCGCAAAAGGTTCGTAGAGGCCGTCACGAAACCTTCAAGACTCTGACTGGACGCAGAGCTGACGACGGTGCTTGATTTTGTCTTACAGTTGATCGAAGAATGGATCAAGACAACCAAGACAAGCCGCATGGAACCGGGCGAGGTAGTGTCCGACAGTGTCGTCACCATGATATGGTCCATATCCGTGTCCATCTTCTGTGTGGGAGGGATGTTCGGTGGCGCCATCACGGGCTTCGTGTCTGAAAGGTTCGGTCGCAAGGGCGGCCTCCTGCTTAACAACGCCCTGGTCATCGTCAGCGCCATCTTGCAAGGTACGCCAACAAACGCTCAATCAGCGACATCTTGGACCCAGAATCCCATCAGTGACCAATTTTATGTTGATTTACGCCCAACCATCTCATAAACGTTTTAAGCATGTTTCGTGCATAAGGACTCATTCTTACCAGCCTTCAAGGGTAAACGTACCGAGAATATTTGCGATTTCTGACTGGATGTCTTCGCAGGTTGCGCAAAACACGCGGCTTCGTACGAGATGATCATCCTCGGTCGTCTGCTGATCGGTATCAACTCTGGTCTCAACGCGGGCCTGGCTCCGATGTACTTGGCCGAGATCTCGCCGCAGCAGCTCAGAGGAGCCGTAAGTCACCACCTGACATACGTACTTAGTGCAGTCAACTCGACGAATACTAACATGTATGTCTCTCTATCCGTGCAGGTCGGCACCGTGTACCAGCTAGTCATCACCATCTCGATCCTGGTGTCGCAGGTGCTCGGCCTCGAGTCTATACTGGGCACTCAGGAGCGCTGGCCGGTGCTGCTGGCGGTGACAGTTGTACCTGCGCTCTTCCAGCTCTTCACCTTGCCCCTGTGTCCAGAAAGCCCTAAGTTCCTTCTACTCAACAGGGGCCAGGAGCTCGAGGCGCAGAGAGGTTAGTAGCAATCTTTCTGTATTGTCCAAATCCAAGTGTCCATTTCCATCGTCTACCCGGGAAACTCACATGAACTTAAGTATTTCGGTAGGAAATATTTCTTTGCCTTGTTGAAATACATGATTTCAACAATCCTGCAAACCTTCTACGATAATACCATGAAACATTGTCGCTCATTTCTTCAGAATAAATATTTTATGTTCTGAATGTTTTGGTTTAAATTTATTAACCACAAGTAAAAATGCCTTTAACATTACATCAGCTCACTTTATTCACATTTATTAAAAAATATAAATATTTTTGTCCACTGAAGGTGGATTTCAAAGAACCATATATTACTTGAATGACACCAACATAGCCATTTCACAGAAGTTTCTGTCCAATTCACAACATTTTCACGTTAATACTTGGGTTGTGATCCTTTGAATTGGCCTTATCTGACTTGTTTGAATGGGATTTACCTGACTGATTATTTTTGTGTGTGTTCACAGCGCTGACGTGGCTGCGAGGCAGCATTGAGGTTCACGATGAGATGGACGAGATGCGCAACGAGTCCGAGACCATGAAAATGATCCCCAAGGTGACTCTCAAGGATATGTTCATGAACGCGTCTCTGCGCATCCCGTTATTCATCGCCATGATGGTGATGGTGGCGCAGCAACTGTCCGGCATCAACGCCGTCATGTTCTTCTCGACGCGCATATTCACGATGGCGGGCCTGGACGAGGTGAGGGCGCAGTACGCCACGCTGGGCATGGGCTCCATCAACGTGCTCATGACCGTCGTCTCACTCGTGCTGGTGGAACGCGCCGGCCGCAAGACGCTCCTGCTCGTCGGCTTCTCTGGCATGTGCGTTGTGACCACCTTCCTCACAATCTGCATGGCCTACGTGGTGAGTTCTCAACCTCTGTTATCAATTTAAATCACTTCCCGAAGCGCTGTCTAACATTATCATTCCGTCCTTGTCCAGTAGCAGAGGAATTCAAGCAAATCTTGTAAAACCATGATAACTCTGTATATAGTCAAACATTTAATATGTCCAACCTGTCAATCTCTACATGAGATGACACGATTCTCAAAATTACAACGTAAAGGAACCAAAATACAAATCATCAGATTCTTTCTCATCCATCTTAAGAATATGCCTTGCCGGCGTTTCTTACCATCCAGATGTAGGATTTTGAAGACAATATGTTCCACATTTCTCAGCCGTAATTCTTAATTTGGAATTAGAATGTCTCAAATTACAAATTGTCCTTTGGAATGTGTATTCACTTACTTTTAACTCCAAGGCAATAATCAGTTTTTAATTAAATTCTGCTTCAGGCATTTGCTATATACTCTTATTAGATTACTTGTTAAGCATACACAACATGTAAATTGATGGTGTTCTTAACTTATAATTAATTTATTGGTAAGAAAAAGAATGAATAATTCTTGGGGATTTTCAAGGAATACCCAATGTCATCTATCATTTTCCAAGAAACTGTTTATGACCTGAGTAATATTTACTGACAATCCTCATCAGAGAAACATTCCAACAAAATGAAGTTGTATGACCTTTAAATATAATATTCTCCACCATACTTGTAGCTAACTAAAATTTTCAACAGCTGTTAGGAAATCACAATCACTAATATTCTGTGATGGAACCAAATCGTAGCATCAATCAACTACCACTTTATCATTGGACATACAAATTATATAAAACCTGTGACATATGAAACTTTTATCACTAGTATAAGTAAATAAACATGTTTCCTGTTTAATGTTCCACAGAATAAGGACACACTGTGGTTATCATACATCAGCATCCTGCTGGTCATCCTCTTTGTGGTAATGTTTGCCATCGGCCCAGGCTCCATCCCTTGGTTTCTAGTCTCTGAGCTGTTCAACTCGTCCGCAAGACCGACAGCTACCAGTCTTGCAGTCGCCATCAACTGGACTGCCAACTTTATTGTGGGCATTGCCTTCTTGCCTCTGCAGGTGAGTCTCCAGTGTTCATATGTACACAATTTTCTTGATCATCAACCCTGACCTGAGCAAACTAATTGTCTGCTGTCTTATTCTTACAGGAGGCGATGGGAGGCAACGTCTTCATCATCTTCGTGATCCTTCTGGCTCTATTTGTGCTCTTCGTGTACTACAAAGTCCCAGAGACGAAGAATAAAACGATGGAGGAGATCAGTTCCATGTTCAGGCAGATATCGTACAACTGAGCCTGGATCCCGAAGTTTGAATTCAGTCCACGTTACCTGCCTGTGGCTTTGTTGTCTCATGCAAGCCTGTCTTAGCAAAAAAATAAACACGTTGTCTTTTTGTCATAGATGTGCAACACAAACATTATATGTAAAAAATATTACATTAATGTCAGCTTAATACGGGGAGAGAGACAGTGAGACAGTTATTTTTAAGTTTACACAGGAGGAAGAAAAATATTTTGTACAAGAATTTACTAAATTTGCAGAAGCCAAACAACAGTTGGTGTCATATAGGGATAGAAAGATGCAAAAGACATAAAACACTCAAACCCATGCTGTTTTTTGTGAGATTATTTTTTGTCAATTTTTGGCCAAACAAAAAGGTGTACACACTAGGAAAACTTTCTGAAGCTAGTCATAGTATTTGGACGCAATAGACTGTACCTTATGTATACACTGTAGAAATGTATTAAAAAGTAAGCAATAGGTCAATTTATTTCCTTTGCAAACTTAGTTACAAAGCCATTAATGTAATAATGTTTGCAATTTAGATTCTCCCATTGTCTGAAAATTGTTTGTGGAAAGGAAAATCTAAAAGCACAAGGCATTAAAAACATCCAACTGGATAAGCTGGCATGTATGATTAGTATTGAATGTACACCATGTTTGGAGTGAAATGGCAAGTTGTGACTGTATTCTTTTTCAATTGTTACTATAACGTATTTCTTGAATGGAGATATTCTAGCTTACTCCAATTACGTTGGGTTTGTTGAAAAAGTAAATCCTGATACATGTATATTTTGTATGTTGTTGCTGTTATGTTGTTTGCATGGACATGTGTATACAGTAATACATGTATAGTGAGAGTAATTTATTTAAAATACAATTCTTTGTACAATTGATTAACAAGGTTGTTACTTAGGCAGGTTCAGTTTTGAAGATGAAGGTGAAAAAGCTTGTAACATATTTGTTTTTCTTTATCTATACAATACTCATTAAGTTTTAATCAAACTGCTGGTCACAAATTTGAACTCATGTCATAATGAATTGTTCTGTGACATCAGTAATATTAATTTGCAAACTCACTAATGATAAAGTAGTGAAGAAAATGCAATAAATTTAGGAAAATAATTTCACGATTCCTTTCCTGCTTTGGTTTTCACCAGGCCCAACCTTGAGAGTGGCCCAAGTGCGCATAAAATATTGTCATACATATCTTAGGAATAGAAAGCCCAAACACTGCTACTTAACATCACAATTAATTTTGACAATTATGTTGTATGTAAAGTTGTTATTTATTCATGAGTGTTGATATAAAGGGCAATAATTTTGTCAGTTCTGCAATTCTTGTTTTTCGTGTAATTTTTAAATTTGTGATCGAGTTGTGTTTTACAATAGTTCTTAGCTTTAGTTACATTGTATATAGTTTCAATATTTTGTATATATGTATTATATAGGCCATAAATGCTATGTAAATATGCTTCCATTATATAACAAGAGAAACATTTTTAAAAGAAATAATAAATATTGAATTTTATAACAAATACTTTGACCTCTTCACTCATCATCCTTATTCATAAATTGAAACTTGATTAAGTGTATGTGCTATAGTTAATTAAATTAAATTTAAAACACATAGCTTTTGTATAAATCAGGATGTAAACTATTAATCAGAAAGACCCCGAATACTAATTAATCGATGCTCAAATTGAGTTGAAATTGTTTTTAAATTAACTAAATTAAATGAAACAGAATGGAGCGGGCAGAACAACTCACCAAAGTTTCATCCGAATCGGATGAATGATTTTTTTATAGTCACAGGCTACATGAGGGTTATACACTTAGAAGGATACTCCCCTTTAATAGCATAGGAAAGGATGAAAAAAGGGGACTGCGGAAGGTAGAGCAAGGTAGCCAATGGTTTTTAGGGCCCCGGGGCTTTATAAGGATCCTACTCGGTAACTGCCTAAAGATGATGCAGGGAAAACCCTAGAGAAACCTGCATCAGATGGTTCGGGCATTTGGTCTGCTGTGGGCATGCAGCATACCAAACTCCATACCTCGGCCGAATTTGAGGGCAGTTGGCCGACTGGTCCAATAGCATCAGGGAACACTTACCAGTTGCCCAACATCTGCGACCCCAGAACATACACCCCCTCAAAACCAGAGAAGGTGTCACGGCTTATGGGAACCAAGAGCAGGAATGAGGAAAATCCCAATAGGAAGTTATCACGTTATTTTATTTTAAATTTATGGTTTTTTTCTTGTCTACATAGAGAGAGATTTGTTTTTTTATATATAAAGAGAATAGGCTTGTGAGGACAGAGCCATCTAAGGGAACTTTATTTTGAGATACCTGGCCAAGAGCAGGAATGAGGAAAATCCCAATAGGAAGTTATCACGTTATTTTATTTTAAATTTTTGGTTTTTTTATTGTCTACATACAGAGAGACATTTGTTTTTATATATAGAGAGAGAATAGGCTTGTGAGGACAGAGCCATCTAAGGGAAGATGTATGATATCATTGCACTTCCAAATACATAGCTGAATAGAAAACGTCGAAATTTCTCCAATTTAACAACGCAGCAGTATGAAAGAGTCGCATTGAAATTACGTTGTCGAAACGTAAATTAGACACGTAAAGAGTTGGAAGCGGCAGAGCCATCTCTCGGTAGCAAGCGCGAACCACATGGTCAAATGGGGAAATCTGATATTTAATTCTAATATTGATTGCATTTCTGAGTATAATGCAATGATGTATGTTTACCGTTTGCAGTAAATTTGCAGTCATCGCCGAACACACACGGTGAAGTGGGTGTAGAATGTGTGTGAGTGTTGTAGTGTGTTGTGCCTCGCAGTCCGTTTGGCCGGCAGAGGGTATATAAGGAAGAGGTAGGGCGCTTCTCGGCATACTTACCTGGCGTAGGGGTTACCGTGATCATGAAGGCGGTTCCTCCAGGGTGAGGCTCTTCCATTGCACTGCGGTTGGGCTGACCCCTGCGATTATCCCTAATGTGGATAACTCGGGCGCGTAATTTTTGGTAGTCGGGACTGCGTACGCGCTGTCCCGGACAAATATAAAACAAACAAATGTTATATGCCTAATGGGTATGTTCAATATCTGCATTAATTTTCGTTCGACTTATATCGGTGTGGGATTTCCATCGTAATTTCCTACACTTTATTCAGTTGGTCGTTTCAGTATCACAGTCCGTTATTCCCTTGCTGTCTGCATAGCCTCCTCGACTACCGCGCAGACTGTCCACTATTCGCACATGTCTTTCTACCTCCACTGCTCCTGAGACGATGCAGTCTGTAAACTACCAACGCTTGCAGTTCAGTCTCCAACTCCTGTATACCGATTTCGGTTAAATATGTCTGAAGGTTGATACTAGTTATTCTCGACGGAGAATGAGTTAAATTAGTCTATTTTTGTCCGACATCTTAGCAGCGCCGTGCAATGACGTAGATGCGGCTCCGTGAGAAGAGAAATCATAATAAGATTTAATGTAATTTATAGTATTCATTAATTGACTTTTCGCATTTTATTTTTTCGAAAAAAAAACAAAGTTGAAGGTTATTTTATAGAAAGAAACATTTAACGGGTGGCATTTCAAAGACTAGCATCATACTGAAAAAAATCAAAGAGATATATAAACATAATAGAGTGGCTATATCAGCGTTACAGCGCTCTGGGTGGCAGCAACAAACAACACTGACCGCCATTTTTTAGTCGGTCCACTTCACCTAAAACCCGATTTGTGTTATTCTGCTACTGGTGAAAGTTTTTGTGTTAAAATAAATTGTTTGTTATTAAAAATCATGCCAAGCGTGTGTTCAGTCTACTATTGTAATAATCGCAGTTCGAAAACACATGAAGTTTCGTATTTTAAGTAAGTATCAGCATAATAATAATACAGACAAAATAAGTGATAATATAAATACCACACAACGTTTCTGGGATCCTTGTCCTTTCTTCAGGTGCTAAGAAGAGCCTAGAGAGACACAACTGCACTCATCATTTGACAAAAAAAAAACGCTTTGGAGGTGCTGTTGTGTCGCTGTAGACTAGGAACGGTTACATGTTGCAAATAGAATGACGAGGCTACACATTCAGTATGAGGCACTGACACTAAGCCATTCTGTAGCAGATGCCATGATTTTTTGTAGAGACTTGGGTTTGTCTTCATTTGTAAATTGTGAGGGTACGGTTAAGTTCATAAAAATGGTAGATAAAGCATTTGATTGGTTGAATTCGTGCAATGTTATGAACAAGGGTAATAGAGTGACAATATGCAACACAATAGAAAGATCTGTACAGTATTTTATGAATTTAAAGCTGTACGATGGGAGTCTAGTCAGGGAGGAAGATGGACGTGTGTGTGTGTGGGATTGTTTTAGATCTTCTCAGTTTGAGGCAAGTGGCAGAGGAGTATGTGTGGAACGATTCTCCATTTCTCAAATTTATATTAAGTAGGAGAACGAGCCAGGACCATTTAGAACTCTTCTTTTCTTGCATACGAAGATGTGGGGGAAATACAGTTCAGAGCAGCATCTAGGAAATCTTTGATTACGCAGATGGAACCATCCAATAGTACCGGAGGAATTTTGGAGACACTGGTTGTACCAATTGAAAAAAATAATTTTAAATCTTGTACAGATCACAATTTTGATCATGATTACATCCCTGAATATGAGAGATTAACATTATATTCAGAAAAAAGTGGTAGAATATATTTCAGGAAGTGTTGTAAGGATGGTGGTAAAAAAAACTAAAGTGTTTAGGTTGTTTAGAGGTTCTCCTTGCTCCTCGCTCTCAAAGAAAACCGGGATTGATTAAAATAAAGGACTTTAAAAGACAAGTTAATCAACCCGTCTAAAGACGTTGCTGGAAAAGTATTGAGGAATA
Organism: Zhengitettix transpicula; assembly: GCA_037074705.1. Taxonomy (NCBI): domain Eukaryota; kingdom Metazoa; phylum Arthropoda; class Insecta; order Orthoptera; family Tetrigidae; genus Zhengitettix; species Zhengitettix transpicula. The sequence goes on from CM073593.1 coordinate 75,926,199, forward strand.
ACGAAACACACAAATAGGAAAGAAGAATTTGCTATTAAAATTGTGTGTGTAGGTATTCCGGATGTTGGGACATAAACTAATTTTATTTTGTGAATTCGACCATTTAATAGATTCGGCCGAATTTGCTGAGGAAACTCACTACTCAATTTTAATAAAGGTTTTATTAAAACATTACTTCAATTGCAGAATTCGTTATATGTGTAAAGAAAAAGCAATGGATGAAAGAGGACGCATCATAAGGCAACTGTATACAAAACTGATATTATTTAAAGGCCAATAAATTTTTCTATGCCTTAAATGTGTTTATTTTCTTAAACCTTAAAATATATTGTCCGTAGAGATTTAGTTTTAGGTCATTTGTGCGACAGAGTTCAAGGCTAGCAGACGATGGGGAACGCCCACCTGACAGTATAAAACATGGCGGCGGAGTTTTCAATTTGCTTCAAACATGGCGGCGACTTGTCCAGTCAATGTAGTTGATATATGTCTTTGGAAAAAATCTACAGCACGTAGATATCTCTGTTTATCTTTCGATATGTAAGTGGAACATAGAAAGTATGGACGTAATTACGTCATATTTCATTCTCTTCGTTAATAATCAATCGCTTTAATATTGCACTTTTTGACCTTGTTCTAGACGGAAAATCAATTATTTATCGGGTCACACCGTTCAGTGAGAATCTGATCACATCAGATGTTCTCAACATGGAAGCAGCAAGGGTTTCATTTTCCGATCATTCAGCGCGCAAACGTGCGTTGACTCTTGGAATTGCTGATGGTTCCGTGAGGTGAATTCTGCACGATTAACTTCATTTCCGTTGTGCAGGATTTTTCCCATTGCAACTCGATGTAGCTATAAGGTAAATATGACAACAACCCCCGAGAACTGCATCAGACGCCTTAGCATTCACCACGTGTCACTCTTTGGAGCGCAACCTCGTCAGCTAAGATTATTGGTCCATGGTTCAGACCGTTTATGTGAATATGCTCGAGATGATTTGTTTTTGCCACGACTTGATGAAATGGACTCAGGGGGCCATCCCGTTTCAACACAGGACGGAGCAACGGACCGTACGTGAAGGGCATCGATGGCAGTGGGAGAGCATTCTTATTGCCACTTGTTTCTGTAAGGTCATTTTAAATCCCGTCACTTTACCAAACGCCCACGGACTCTGGAAGACGTCAAAAGAGACATTCAGTAATAAACGGCTAACAGACCCATAAATAAGATGTAGATAATGAAGAAAAACAGCAATTACGATTTAACCAGTATCTCGGTAATTTTGGTCATCACTGATCCAATATGTTCAATACTTTTATTAAGAAATATTAACACAATTTATTTGATTTCTTTGTTATTATCTGTTACAATATAAAGTGCTGAACTTAGCCTCCTGCACGCAAGTAATGATCACAATTACTAGACAAATTTAAAATTGTATTTGTTTTTAACAGTATATTAGACAAGGTGACAGAAATGCGAGCGTTGGTGTCGTGTGACATGTCGTCCGAAGGAATGGGGGAGAGGTACAAAGACATGGCCGAATGAATAGTGCATACGTAGTCTTGAAGTTCTACATACAGGAATGAAGTAACGGATTGTGATACTGGACATCCAATATTGGCCAGGTAATTTAATAAAACCTTTGTTTGAATTGTATTTGTCCGGGACAGCGCGTACGCAGTCCCGACTACCAAAAATTACGCGCCCGAGTTATCCACATTAGGGATAATCGCAGGGGTCAGCCCAACCGCAGTGCAATGGAAGAGCCTCACCCTGGAGGAACCGCCTTCATGATCACGGTAACCCCTACGCCAGGTAAGTATGCCGAGAAGCGCCCTAGCTCTTCCTTATATACCCTCTGCCGGCCAAACGGACTGCGAGGCACAACACACTACAACACTCAAACACACTCTACACCCACTTCACTGTGTGTGTTCGGCGATGTCGGCAAATTTGCGGATGCTGGTAAACACCCATTATGTGAATTGTGCTTAAAAATGGAACAAATATTGAATTAAATGAGGTTCCCATTTGACCACGTGGTTCGCAGAGCCATCTCTCGGTAGCAAGCGCGAACCACATGGTCAAATGGGGAATTCTGATATTTAATTCTAATATTGATTGCATTTCTGAGTATAATGCGATGATGTAAGTTTACCGTCGGCATTAGATTTGCCTATGTCGCCGAACACACACGACGAAGTAGGTGTAGAGTGAGTTTTAGTGTCGTAGTGTGTTGTGCCTCGCAGTCCGTTTGGCCGGCAGAGGGTATATAAGGAAGAGCTAGGGCGCTTCTCGGCATACTTACCTGGCGTAGGGGTTACCGTGATCATGAAGGCGGTTCCTCCAGGGTGAGGCTCTTCCATTGCACTGCGGTTGGGCTGACCCCTGCGATTATCCCTAATGTGGATAACTCGGGCGCGTAATTTTTGGTAGTCGGGACTGCGTACGCGCTGTCCCGGACAAATACAATACAAACAAAGATAATAAAACTCTCCAACGAATATGTTATTCTTTCCAACAAAACCATGTGCATGTTGCTGTCGCACAAGAGCAGTATTCTAGCTCATTGTGCCCTTCAACCCATCTAACTATCGCTGAGGTTTTTTTCCCGGTAAGGAGACCCTTCAGGTTGAATTATTGGCACTTTTTTCCCTCAGCCCTACGATCTTCTTTCTGTCTCTCTCACAAGCTATCTCCGTGAATGACCGTATTAAAGGCCCTCAGGTGCGGATCAAACACAAGTTCCCAATCCTTGTGTTCCAAGTTAGTTTACTAACAGCACGTGCAGAGGGGGTGTAGAAAGTGGTAGACCCCCATGCTTGGCCGTGCGTGCTTTCAAGGGGGCACGGCCTTAAATAAATAATAACAATAAAAAATGCTATTCCTAAACAATATACAGCCCGTCATTGATGGTGGAGCAGTACCACAATTCGGTACTTCACTTCTCACTGCATTGATTCTATGTAGACCTCCTCGACTACCACCCATTTCTATCTGTTACTCCTGAGTCGAGTCAGTGGTATAGTATGCATTTGTCTCCGAATCCTGTACTCCAATTTCGTAGGGGACTGGAAAAATTACAGCGTTTGTCGCCCTGTCAAGTATATTGTTTGAAACATAAACCTCAAGTAAAAATAAACCATTTTTCTAGAAGACTGGTTTTCAGTTTAAATGTTGGATTTCATAAATATGGCTGGAGTTTGTTATTCTCAATGGAGAGTAACGAATAAATTTGAAAAAAAATATCTTACTATTATTGTCCAAGTCCCAGAGAGCTCTGCAGGAGGCTACCTTTGGGGATGCCTTCCCTTATCTCTGTTTTTTTTTTTAACTAAGATTCCCACATGCCGAGGCACCTTGGCCTGTTTTCAGTGGTGTATGTTTCGGGGTCGGTAAGAGTTGTTGTTACTCCTATTGGAACAGTCGGCCAGATGCCTCCCAAACTGGTCAAGGTACGGCGAAGGGGAAAGCTTCGACTCCACATCAAACCCATCTCCTGCCGTCGGAAGGTCTTGGGACAAGTACCAAATGCACGACCTAGGGTTTTCCCTGCATCACTTTTAGGTGGAATTACCGCGTAGGATCGTTAAACTATAGCCAGGGTTCCCTAGTTAACCCTGGGCTACCTTGCTCTTTCAAATCCCTTCCTATGCTATTAAAGCCTGTAGATCACCCTCAAGTAGCCTGTTGCCATAAAAAAAAAGAGCAGCATCATACTCAGTAAATCGATTAAACGTGTTCAGTCACACGAAACAATTACGGTAATTGGCGTATTAGTCGTTCTGTCCTTCTCGGATTTATTAATTCTGTTTTAATAACATAATTCCTCATAAAGCATTTCGTTTTCTCTATTAATATACCATCCGCAGTTGATACTTTGAGTGTTCGTCGCAACGTTTAATTATTTAAAGGAAGAAGTCTCTGAGATAAATGTGACGTTAGTGGAAGACGTTTGAAACCAACAGTTCACTCTGAATAATCCACAACGTGATGAAAGATAGCTTGTAGTTGGAAAGTGGAAGGGCTAACCACATAATGAATATCAAATTTATCGTCCGCCATCGAAGCCTGCGAGGGCTATTCTCTCGCAGGCAGAACCTTGTAGGAGAGATACGAAGGGGCTACCTTTCGGGATGCCTTTTCCTCTCCGTTTTTGAACTAAGGTTCCCACAAGCCGAGGATCCTCGGCCTGTTTTGAGAGGTGTATGTTTCGGGGTCACAGACCTTGGGCATACGGTAAGAGTTGTTCGCTATTCCCACTGGAATAGTCGGCCAGCTGCCTCCTAAACTGGTCGAGGCACGGAGAAGGGAATGCTGCGCCCCCACAGCAAACTCCTCTCCCGCTATCGGAAGGGCGTGGGACAAGTACCCAATGCCCGACCTACCCGATGCTGGTTTTCTTGTGTTTTCCCTGCATTTCTTTAGGCGAATGCCGGGTAGGATCCTTAAAATATAGCCCGGGGGGCCCTAGTTAACCCTTGGCTACCTTCCTCTACCCTTCCGCATCCCCCCTTTTCAAATCCCTTTCCTATGCTATAAGAGGGATTACCCTATACATAGGCTGTCTACACATCGTCCGCCAACCGTCACGAGAGTGAGCCGCGCTTCAGCACGTAGTTCTAGGAGCCTGCCGACAGATAGCAGGGCAATGCAAATTAGCGGAGCTCTAGTCCGACGTTCCTTTCCTATTAAGGTTTATTCAAAGCACAGACAGTCCCCTTTAGATCGCAATACACTTAACATTCGGACGTGGTGTCCAGGGTATTTAATCTTTAAAATGTGTCTTTTATACCCTCAGGTGGATTTTTCTAAACACGAAACAAAATTGTGAGAAACAGTTAGATAAAGTAAATATTACCACAACGTAGCGTTCATCGGAGTGAATCAATTTGAAATACAACGTTGGAAATTATTCAGTACTGCCAAAACATATTTATTTATATACCTGTCAATGACAACATTCTGTATCAGTTACTCCAAATTTTTATAACCATAATTTTGAATGGTTTGCCATGGTTTCTCCATTGCCAATTTCAGTGACACAAAATATCTGCACGCAACACTCATTTAGGTCGCACTTTGTTTAGAAATTCAGCCACAAAGTTTTTTTTTTATTTTTGTGTTACCAGAAATAAATTATATATTCATATTTGCACCTGAAGGGACTCCAAAACGAATGAACAAAACGTAGTGGTAATTTTTATTTTATTAAAAATGTTTCTGACTTCCCCCCCCCCCCCCCCGGTTTATTGATTAATGATTCAGTTGTATTTACCTTACTTATTTAAACGAATGATTAAAATATCAGCCAATGGAGTTATTTTATGAATAAAATTTTTCGTCATTATAACAGAAAAAAAAACATTGAACGTTTCACCACTAATTCTTCCGCAAGCAACGTGTCACTCACGTAGTTCGTTATTACGAATTTGAAATGATATCATTCAATTGAATTTTCCGACACATGCAGAATTAGGGTTAGAATGTCGTGTCTGTTTTTAATCGTGTTCTATTATAATGGTTTTCATTTTTTTAATAATAAATTTCTGATGTTTTCTGATTCAACTGAATTCGGGTAAATATAAGTATTAGAATTTATATTCGTTGGCCGCAGTTTGATCACTGTAAGAGGAGAAATAATAACACTGGAAGACGAAAAACAAGCAGTTATAAGGCAATCAAGTTGCCGAAGATCACTACTTTGCCTTTATGTCATCTCAGTGAAGGCATCTGTGGAAACGTACGGAAAACGTGTGAGGAGAAAAGTTAACGGTTCCATGTAACCGAGCTGTTCTTTTTTTTCCCCCCTCCTGCTATTGACGCCAAGCCACTAACATATTTATGTTAAAAATATATAAAATGCAGAAGAAGTTTAAAGAAACTATCCTCGGAGTGAAGCGATTGGCTTGTGTCGTTCACGGAAATATTTTTCAATGCTTGTGAAGATCGCTTGTGACGTCATCAAGTTATGTATTTAAATACAGAATAAACTAACAGAAGAATTCAGAGTGAATAAAGCCCTTAAGCAGTCAATCACCAATAGTTTTTAAAATTTATTTAGATCAGGCGCTTAATTTATGGTATAAAAAATGTTCTGGAATGGGACATTCGTATAGGACATGAGATACTGCACTCGTTGTTGTTCGCCGACGATCAGGTAATGTTTGCAGGAGGTGAAGAGGACAAACTGGTCGAGGTACGGAGAAGGTAATGCTGCGTCCCCACAGCAAACTCCTCTCCCGCTATCGGAAGGGCGTGGGACAAGTACCCAATGCCCCGACCTACCCGATGCAGGTTTTTCCAGGGTTTTCCCTGCATTACTTTTAGGCGAATGCCGGGTAGGATCCTTAAACTATAGCCCGGGGGCCCTAGTTAACCCTTGGCTGCCTTCCTCTACCCTTCCGCATCCCCCCTTTCAAATCGCTTTCCTATGCTATTAAAGGAGAGTTGTCACCATGTGGATCACCCTCATGTAGCCTGTTTACCCAAAAAAAGGACATGGTAAATAAGCTCATGGAAGAATATAATAAATGGGGACTGAGCATAAATTTACAGAAGACAGAATACATGTGATTAGGAAAAAATATAGAAGACATAACACTCGAAACAGGGATAATAAAAAAATGTGAATTTTTTAAATACTTGGGGTCAATAATTACAAATGTAGGAACATGTGAAGGAGATACACAACCTAAAATTGCAACGGCAAAGAATGCTACCAAGATTTTACACGGAATAAATTGGAATAAAAATTTAACAAAGGAAACAAAAATCAAAATTTATAAGAGCATAATACAGAACATTCTATGTTACGGAAGTGAAACTTGGCCCCTGACAGAATTAGAAAAGAACAGTAGAATTCGATTATCCGAGGAGAAGTCTTCAAAAAACAAGACAGGATAACATTAGAAATGAGCTCCTTTGGAAAGAAATGAACGTAACCACGTCTGTCGTTAAAAGGATTGAAAATTAAACCCTTAAATTGTATGGTGACGTACAAAGAATGGAAAATGGAAGATGGCCAAAAGAAATATACCAATGGTCATCACCTCCTGGAAAAAAATAAACGGGGCAGATCCAGATTAAAGTGGAATACCCATGTGAAAACCATACTGGAGGATAGGAATTTGGAAGAGGAGGGAGATTGGAACGACAGACAGAAATGGAAATTGAAGACGGCGAACGTATAAAAGAGGGAAAAGCCGAAGAAGAAGAAAAAAATACAAAATGATAGAATTAACACAATTTGGCCGCCCCCGTCACTGTACGTGAATCAGTTACTTACCAATCTCCCGTGACGCAGGTTACTCGAAGCAAGTCCGACAAAGAACTGCCTGTTGTCGTGACAATGACAGAGGAAGTAGTCATTGTCGCCGCTTCTTTGTAGAAAGATTACAATTCAAAGAAATTCCGGCTGAGGGCTCAGTTCCTTGACATCAACAATTAAGGAGGTCGGATGAAAGAGAGAGAAACTTTTAGCAAAAGGAATCAAAATATAACGCCAACGAGAAACTTTTTTTATTTTTATTAGAAAATTAACAATCAGCACTATATGGAACATGTTCCATGAGTTAATGTGATACAATGACGTGAGCGGATACGCATCCACTGACGTTATCCGGATTGTGAACTTATACTGCTTTCAGGTGATTCGGCCATTTCTTGTTCTGGAGTTTTCTGTAGGGAGGGTCACGTTGCAGGGTGGACGATACTTCGTTTGGGCGAAGTTGGACACGCAGGAACTGGCTGGTGCATTCTTCTTGAACGGTTGGCGTTCTGAGGTCCGTATGTAAAGTTCAATTGCTGACGTACCGAGGTGCATCCTGAGTGTTGTAGATTGAAATCGTTGGATGATGTTGACGTTGGATTTGCAAGAGCAGCCCCATAGCTCAATGCCATATGTCCGAATTGGCCACCTTAGAGTCTGCGAGGTCTATTCTCTCGCAGGCAGAACCTTTTAGGAGAGGCTACCTTTGGGTAAGCCTTTTCCTCTCCGTTTTTGAACGAAGGTTCCCACAAGCTGAGGCACCTCTGCCTGTTCTGAGAGGTGTATGTTCCGGTGTCACAGACCTTGGGCATACGGTAAGAGTTGTTTGCTATTCCCATTGGAATAGTCGGCCAGCTGCCTCCTAAACTGGTCGAGAAGGGAATGCTGCGACCGCACAGCAACCCCTCTCACGCTTTCGGAAGGGCGTGGGACAAGTACCCAATGCCCGACCTACCTGATGCAGGTTTTTCTAGGGTTTTCCCTGCATTTCTTTAGGCGAATGCTGGGTAGGATCCTTAAAATACAGCCCGGGGGCCCTAGTTAACCCTTGGCTACCTTCCTCTACCCTTCTGCATCCCCCCTTTCAAATCCCTTCCTATGCTATTAAAGGGGAGTTGCCCAACGTCGATCAACCTCATGTAGCCTGTTTCTTGTCCAAATGTAGACCCAGATACCGAACTTCGTTTGATTGTGGGATTTCTATATTGTTTAGGGACACTGATGGACTTTCTGAACGGTTTAGTGTGAAGCTGACTTTTCGCTTCATTGATTTTGATCCGCCATTTATTGAGCCATACTTGAAGGAGGGATAAATGGTTTTGAAAACTTGCAGTAGTGAAGGACACGGCGTAAAGAAGAGATTCTTCTCATCCACTAGACTTCTGTGTCCATGTTACTTCTTGGGCTTGTGACGTCCCAACCTTGTGAGGCTCTGCGGGAGAAAATATCTTATTCTATGGTTCCCAGATTTCTTGCATGTCGGCCCGGGATTCCCCCACCAGAAAATAATAAACAATGGACCACTTAGTTTTTTCCTCTCCCCGAGATTTGGCTCGCTTGGGCTACAATGTAACCTCTAGTTAATTTATTTTAAATATTAAAATTAAATTTTGGCATTAATTATTTATTAATTGGAACAAGAACAGTGAAAGTAATCGAAATTAGGAATAAAAACAATGTTAAACATCTTATAGTTTATATATTAATCATTTGTAAATACCGCCTATTTAGGACAGTAACAGAAGAAGATGCGAACTAGTATCGAAACGTCGTTCCGGTGTAAATAAAAAAAATAAGTATAAGGTCAATTATTGATTTATTAATTTAAAACATAAATTTGTATAATTTTCGTTACTTTTGGCCTTCTGCAGGACTACTTTATGTTCAAGTACAAGCTCGTGCAACTGGTATAACAGTTTTCAGCTGCATCTATAGAAAGTCTATTTATTTTCAGTCTATTGAATCTCCTCCATCAACGAGAATATTGTCTCCGCGTTACTGTTGAAGACTGTTGGGAAATGTTCGTTCGGGACACGGGGTTTAAAAGTGGTGACAATCCTGATTTAATCGGGATGACTGGAGACCCTTGACCAGATTCAACAGAATTAAACTTTATCTTGATACTTGTTTCTTTAAGCAACGGTGATTTAGTTTGTCTCGCTTCATTTGCGTGTGATTGTTCCTTCCCTTGCATATCTGTTGTCGCTCTTTGTTACTCTTCCTGTCTGTCTTTATGCTTTCTTGTGAATCTCGTGTGTGAGTCTCTAAGTGGTGTAGGTTGAAGAGAGAGTGAGGTTTGATGCTCTCACGAGTCGATAAGAGAAAACAAATACACTAGGAGAGATTTAATGAGTTATTTCTCTATAAAAAGCGTTTTATCTAGCGGGTTTTCTCTCCTCTTTTTATAGGGATGGAAGAGGAACCCTCATAAACCCCTTCTCTGGCTGCTCTGTGCCTCCATCGCTGGCTTTCGGAACATCTTTCCCCGACACTGTTATCGAAAATTTTTGTGCTTAATTTGAATCCAAATATAATTATTTGACTATATTCGAATGAATCTTTGCTAGTATTGAATTAAATGGTTTTTTTTGTTTTTTTGGGGGTGTAGAGAGGCTATGTATAGGGTAATCCACATAGTGGCAACTCCCCTCTTATAGCATAGGAAGGGATTTGAAAGGGGGGATGTGGAAGGTTAGAAGAAGGTAGGCAAGGGTAACTAGGGCCCCCGGGCTATAGTTTAAGGATCCTACCCGGCATTCGCCCCCCCCTCCCCTTCAATAAATCAGTAATAAGGATTATTTTGCAATCTAGTTTGTAACTTTTCTAATGAAGGAAGGGAAAGTGTAAAGGAAATAAATAACGATTTAATGCTGAATGAGCGTGTCCGTAATTTGTACCGGAGCCTGAAGAAGAGAAGATGTACCTCCGCACAAGCAAAGAGAAAGAGAGAGACAGAGAAACCCGCAAGTTAAAAATATTTTTATAGTGACTATCTCGCTCGATCTACTTTAAAATTCGAGAGAGAATAATTCTTATAAATTATTATGGTTTTCGGTAATAAGTTAGTGAAAAGTACGAGTTGTTTTACACGGTGAGACGAGTAATAGTGAAGTACAATATTTCCATCTAATCTATTTATTTCATTTTATTATTTTTAAAGGAGAATGATCGGCTAATAATTTTAACATATGAAGGCAGTTACCCGCAAAATGTCAAAAATTTTGTGTTCTGGAGTCGGGAAAGGAAAATCCAAGGATTTTTTGTAAAGAGAGTGAGGGATAGTAGACGAAGGAGTGGTTAAAATTGACGAGAAAAACGGTAACATTACATTCATTCGTCCATTAAACATCTCGCAAAAAAGTTGTAAATGTTCTGGAAATCGCAAACAGAAAAACGAGAGAAAATAGTACAGAATTAGCATCAAAAGACGAGTTAAAGACATTTCTTTTCTGGTCTGACGTCTTTTTTTTGGGGGGGGGGGGTGTACACAGGCTATGTATAGGGTAATCCACATAGTGACAACTCCCCTCTTATAGCATAGGAAAGGGATTTCAAAGGGGAGATGCGGTACGTCACGAACTGCTGTTTTGTAAATGCCGTCGTTTTCCAAGCCCAGTCGACGTCTCCGTTTTGCCGTTATGAAATATTGAGGTAAAAGATGGGAGGATGGGGAAATGAATAAAATATAGAGACAACCAATTTACTTGGCTGAGGGTGAGAGAAAAATAAGGAAGAAACGCCGTCGTCCTTTGCTTTGGAGCTTAGTCCTGATGGAGGACGAGGGTGTTGATAAAATATATTTATAATATCATAGCATAAAAAAACCATTCTAATAAATGCTAGACGAAAAAAGGAACACGTCTAATTGATATTTTGCTCACTTTCGGCTTTAATATTTATACCATCATGTGTATTGATTTATTTACAGCCGTGTCAACAGCTTTGGTTATTAGCGACTCGTTATGGGAATTCATTTTTGCTTTGTGAGGGGACTGATTTGACGAGATTTTTTTCTCACACACAGAAACATCCACGACCTCGCCGGGATTAGAACCCGGGACCTCTGTGGTGCGAGACTGACTCCTCCACCTTTTTTTTAAGGGTAACAGGGTACATGATGGTGATCCACATTGGGCAACTCCCCTTTAATAGCATAGGAAGAGATTTGAAAGGGGGAATGCGGAAGGGTAGAGGAAGGTAGCCAAGGGTTAACTAGGGCCCCCGGGCTATCGTTTAAGGATCCTACCCGGCATTCGCCTAAAGAAATGCAGGGAAAACCCTAGAAAAACCTGCATCGGGTAGGTCGGGCATTGGGCACTTGTCCCACGCCCTTCCGATAGCGGGAGAGGAGTTTGCTGTGGGGACGCAGCATTCCCTTCTCCGTGCCTCGACCAGTTTAGGAGGCAGCTGGCCGACTACTCCAATCGGAATAGCGAACAACTCTTACCGTATGCTCAAGGTCTGTGACCCCGGAACATACACCTCTCAGAACAGGCCGAGGAGCCTCGGCTTTTGGGAACCTTAGTTCAAAAACGGAGAGGAAAAGGCATCCTCAAAGGTAGCCCCTTCGTATCTCTCCTACAAGGTTCTGCCTGCGAGAGAACATCCCTCGAATGTTGCCTACGGAGAGGATGCGCCCGTTTAAGTCGACTATAATATATTCTTAGTTGGGTGACTGACAGTGAGACGGACGACCGGTGTTCTTCTACTGAAGACATTCAGTATATATATCATTCCTCCGATTTCTCTTTATATATCAGGTTATTTATTTAGCTACTCCTTGAAGTCGCGCACTTCTCCCTACTTCCTACTGCCCGCTCCACTAACGCTGAAAAGTTTTATTCTGAAACTTATCGGCTTAATTTTTCAGTGTTAATCAGTTGAAAAACTATCAAGTTTATTATACATTGAAATGAAAAAATTAACGTATTATTGAAAATTAATAATATAAAGCATTGTATTTTGAGTTCTGTCAACCGACTAGTTGCAATTGTGTCGCTCTAGGCTCTTCTTATCACCTGAAGAAAGTGACGGGGATCCCAAAATCGTTGTTGTGTGGTATTTATATTATCACTTATTTTGTCCGTATTTTTAATTTATTATTTATACATTGCGTTGTTTGTTACGTGGAGAAAGAAACAACGACAAGCTGATTAGTTCATTTTCTACGCGCTGTGCATTAGTCGGAAAGTCCTTCATCACTTTCCCATCTATTGAGAGCTTTTTTTTAAAAAAAATATGTTCTCTATACGATCCATTTGTTGACCTGATTTATTTCGCACAAACACACACACACACACACTTACAAATCTTTAATGATGTAGGATTTTTATTTATTTTTGGAGGAGCCGCGTGCAGTTATCTCTGCAGATGCAATCTGGGGAAAGTGTGAGTAGAGCGATATATTATCGGTGAAATATTGATTGTTATACGGATGGTTCCATGGGAAATTGAAGAAACACTGAGAGAAAAGTTTCTAACAGTCAAGAGTGTTCACGGAAACAGGAGCAGGGAAGAGGAGCCACGTACAGCAGTTCTACTTAGACAGGTCTATGGAAAGGCACAGAAAGAGAATGAGAAAATAGATGAAGTAAGGGAAAAATTGTTTAAAAAAATGAACAAACCTAAATTATACATATAAACAAATATAGTAGCCTACATTTGTACCCTTGGTGATAGTGGATTTAGAAGTCAATATGATATTTTTTTTATCATTCCAATAATAATATTTTTTTTCTGTTCTTTACTCTCTCTCTCTCTCTCTCTCTCTCAGTGTATGTCTGTCTGTCTTTGGATGGACCAAAACGAATTAGGAATTCATAAAAGGCTTCAGATGTTTCCTCTCTCCTCATTTATCTTGGCGAGTGTCACGATTATCAGACTAGAAATCGCTCAGGTCTAAGACCTTTGCTCTCTACCAGAGAATCACCATTCAGGGATAGTTTTATTCCTCCAGATGCAAAGAACAATAATAACTACGAGAGTTTTGACATTCATGTAAAAATATTCTACTGAAAGGCGCCGGTGTTTTACTCAGTACTGAAGTTTCTTGATCGTTTTCCTAATAATTAATTATTTTTTTTGTTATACTGCAGAAGTCTTCAGTGTGTTGCTGATAATAACTACTTATTCCATAACTTGCTTAGTCTCCGTTGGTCTTTTCAACTCCATTGTTTGTTTGCTTCATGCACGGCCTGGAGTTTGCAGATTCCTCGTCGCTCTGCTTCGTGCAGTGGCTTGTCCGTCGTTTGTGTTTCCTCCTAGTCTGCGGGTGTCAAGTTTTGTGTTTATTTTTTGTGTGATGTGTCATTCTATATTTTATGATAGTTAATTAATATTTTACTAATGCGTTTTGAATTTTTTTAGTACCGTAAATATTATATTATACCATTAGTATAGTTAAGGAATTATTATTTTTGTTATTATCAATATATTTTACTTATGTTGGACAAGGAAATTTGAGTTCCAGAATTTTAGTATTTTTATATTAACTTCTAATTGTAGCATCCAATAATTATATTATAATTTTATATAATGACGTATCCTATTCCCTCGTACGAGGAGTAATGGAATAAAATAAATCAAATCAACACTTCTGTTTTAACTTTCTCTCTTTCTGACTTCTTACCTCAATCGCCCTTCCTTTAATTCGTTCATGTGTCAGGTATATTTTTTTTTTAGTTTTTTACGATTAATGACAGCTTCCGGGAGTATCTTGGTGCAGTAATAACGCTTGACGTCACGTTTAGTCCAAAGAGTTATACCAATTTTCATAAACAAAGGGGAAACAAGGAAAAAAATTTGTGAGTGCTGCGGCCTTTTTTATTCCCATCTCCCCCCCCCCCCGCGGAATTTATTTGCATGTCTGTATATGGGGCATATTGGCAATTTTGTATGGCGATGGCGGCGTTGCCCCTCCCTCATCACCCGGATACTTTTATGACACGAGGGGAGCGGCCATATATCAAGTCTGTCTCAATTTGGAGATGGAATAAAAGTTAATTGGGGGAGGGGATCGAGGATGATTGCAGGTGAAATTCACCCCCTTTGTCTCTCTCAGGAAGAGGATTTTTTTTACGTAAAAAAATTTTCTTTTTCGATGACGACGGCAATGCCGAAAGCTTCTTCGAAACCTACGTAAATTAGCTTGATGAAATACAAGTTTTCTAGAGCCCTACTGAGAAACGAATCTCGGACCTGGTAAAGTGGAACATCTCATGCGGGGACGTGGACATCAAAAGAGGGAGGAGAAATACCTGGAAACTTTAGAATTGTGGTGTTGTTGAAGAATTGAAAAAGTGGTCAGATATGGTAAAAAAATGTAAAGAATAGATCCATATAGAGTTTTTAACAGAAAGGGAAACTAGATCGGGCACATCGTTAGGAGAAAGTGTTTAATGTACACAAGGATGGAGTTGCCGGTTGTGGAAGAAGAATAGTGCAGCTGTTGGACGACTCGAAGGCAGATAAGGAAAGGGCAAGGAGGAGAAGGAAATTTACAGCCAATAGGAACAACACTTAACAATTTCCTGTGACAGGTTTAAAAAATACCTGGCAGTACAATAAAGAAATTCATATACATTATGTTGATATATATATACTTCAGTTGATTCGTGGAACATTAATCGTACCATCACGTGACTCGACGTACAAAGCTGTACTCACAAAGGTTCATAAAGAAGGATTATTATTGATATATGTGACGAAGAAATGTCTGTAACTAAGCTGCACAAAACGTTTGAGCCACTCGAACGGTTTTAGGCGAATGCCCTTTATAATTTTACTCTATAATGAATAGCATTCTGGAAGCTGGAGTGGTTCTTGAATCTTTCGAGAGAAGCGCAGAGGGCTCCAGTTTTCTCTTTGTGCTTTAGAACTAAGGTTCCCAGAAGCCGAGGCACCTCCGTCTGTTTTGAGAGGTGCATGTTCTGGGGTCGCAGACCTTGTCCGCTATTCCTATTGGAACAGCCGGCCAGCTGCCTCCTAAACTGGTCAAGGCTCGGAGAAGGGAATGATGAGACCCCACAGCAAACTCCTCTCCCGCCATCGGAAGGGTGTGGGACAAGTACCAACATTATACGTTACAGAAAATAGAATTGAGTCATTTTTCCACTGGAAATCTGTTAACCCTCTAAAATTAAGAGATTTCTGTTGATTAACAGAAGTAAGTTTGAGACCAGGTGACGCACAGTGGGAGCGTGACGTCAGAGGGAAGGGAGATTGTAGACGCTTGTTGATGGAGCGTGTCCTACCTGTAAAGGGGATTTTTCTTATAGAGCGACGATGGAATGCTGCGGACCGTTGCGGGACAAAGCCGGAGGAAGGCCACACAGCTGAATTCGTTATGTTTTATCGAAGGGTCTTTAATGCGTGCGCTAAAATGGCTGGTCGAGGATGTTTTTTTTTCCTCTTTCTTTTTTTTTTACCCTGGCGGCACAACAAGCGCCATAAAATGGTGATCGAGCAGAGGCGAAGGCAGGTACCAAGGCCCGGCCCCGGACTCTCAAAAGCGCCGCCTTCCAACAAAAGGGCGGCGGCGGCGGTGGCGGCCATCTTGCCGAAAATACGGGCAGGGATAGCAAAACAGCAGTGACGTCATCAATCGTCTAGTCGCCACCTCGTCACCTATGCAGCTGCATCGTTAAGAAAAGAAGAATAACTTTGTCCTATCTCTGGCAGTTTCCACATCCTCCGTATTAAATGGGAATAATACATTTCCCCTCATTTAGCTTGTCAATCTAAAAAAATTAAAAAAATAGAATAGCTTTAAGGCTCATTAACACTTTTGCTTAATATATTTTAAACAATAATATTGAAGATTGTTCATGAATTGACATAAATTTAAATCTAGTTATATATATATAATTGTAATTAGGATCGTTCCCGGTGGCAGAATAAAAAATATATAAACAAAAGTATAAAAAATAAAAAAAAATTAAATAAGAAAAAAATTTGTTCACTCTTTCCACACTTGACTTCACTAAAGAAAAATATAGACATAAAGTTATTTATATTATATAATAAAATATACACTTCAGTTAAATAATTTATTGATATTAATCTTAAACCTTCTTATTTGAAGATTCCCCTCAAACAGTGCTGCAGGTAAATTGTTTCCGGAATGAGAATATTCGTACGTCTATTTTTTTTAATCGACTTTTATTGTCGATATGTAGATAATTGAAGTATAAATCTAGTCCAACTTATGTCAATATAACGTAATTAGACCTGTCAATCTTCAACACTGTTCCTCGCTCCCAACCATCTCAATCCAAATTTTATTTCTTTCTCCATTATTATAAAATTTTAATCCCAAGTTTGTCCGATTTTTTAAAGATTATCAAATATCCATCAGTCACATATCAACCAATCCACTTTCCTTCTAAACAAAAACACAACACGGCCCAACTTGACACCTACATTGTGTTGTTTGTTATATATCTCGTTCCTGCCTCATTGGGCAAACTAAATGGTCTTTAAATGCCCATGTCAAAGTGAATGTGTCCGATATCGAACATTGACGACGGATCTGCAGTCTCCAAATGTATCATCAATTTGAAGCATTCATTTGATTGGCAAAATGTTGAGGTTTTAGCAGTTGACACCAGCCACCATTACAGAATTATATCAGAAATTCTTCTTATTAAATCTGACATCACTTCAATTAACAAACTGTCAAACTGGATCTATTAAACTCAACAGTGGCTATAATCACTTACAGCGTTTACTTTTGAGTTCGTCACATAGTTTGTGCTGCGTGTCGTCGTTCTTGCGGCTTTTGCGTTTTCCAGTCACCTGACGAAAGCAACAATGAAATCAGATACGTTGTTGTATCACTTCATTTTGTCTGTTAATTGGCTACTTCTTTATCTAATTAGTATAAATTGACAATGTTCCGAAGTAAAATTGGGTGAAGGTTGATCTTACATCCGAACTGTACCTGCTGCCGTAAAACGATCATTGCAATATTTAAATGACAATATAAAGGGATAAATATTTCTAGACAAATTGAATGTGCTATGTAACTATATTTGTCACTGATGATACAAGCAAATAATGATGGAATAACTGATTGATGTAATAGACGGCTATGGAAATTTGCCAAAAGTTCCTCCAGATTAAATTAAAAATTAAATTATTTTTTTATAATAATTTGGCGATTGATGAAAAGAATCGGGACAACAATATAAATAGCTCTTCGACACCGTGGCTTCACTTCACCAATATATGAGTGAGAGTAGGCGTAGTTCCAGCCCGGCCACGTCAGCCATGTACAGCTTAATATATATTTTTTTAAATTAATTATGTTAAACAAAAAACCATTTTTCATAAGAAATGTAATGAAGTGACTAAAATCACACTACACATTTCATCCATAATTGTTCGGAACATCTTAAGGTGGAAATTTCGATTAAAAATATTATTTTTAAAATTATTAATCTAAAAGTTTTTTTAAAAAACAAATTTGTAGAACATTAATTACAGTTATTTTACATAATTGTATTATTAATTATCATGCTAGTAATATTCTGTTTTCTTGGAATTTTTGGTTTACAAATTTAATATTATATCGTTTAATTGAAAATTGCAGCTGCTGAACAGGTCCCAAAAAATTAGAGATGAAACGTCATGTCTCTTTTATTACAATGATTTAAATATTGCATAGGAAATTTCTGACTAGTACGCTGATTTTTCTCCATTTATTTAAAGAATTAATTTTTAAAATTAAACTAGCGGAAATTAAAAATCTTTTGGTGAAAAAAAAATTAAAAATTAACCTAAAATAATATTTTCAGGGTCGGTTCCTAGAAAAAAAATATCGTAAAGTTAAATATTTAACAAGTATCGAAATTATACAAACGAAATATCGAAACGTAATTTAAATATAAATTTCGATAATGGCTTGATGTGTCTAAATTGAAACAGCAAGGAGAGACTGAGTTATCGATACCTAGGAGGAGCCTTGGAACGGAAATAAAGTGTCATCTTCTCTACAGTTTCTATAACCACATCCGAGGATACTCTTATAAAGGCCATTATTTACGTAAAAAGAAAATAAAGCGACAACAACAATAAAAATATTAGCAAGAAATGTAAAAAATAATGTTTCAAGTAAAAATAATTGAAAAAAAAAGGAGCACGCCAAGATGGAGGGAGGGAAAAGAAAATAGATATAGTGTGTGTGTGTGTGTGTGTGTGAGAGAGAGAGAGAGAGAGAGAGAGAGAAAGCTTAATTAAACAGTAATATATTCTCCTAAAGGATGCACGCAAACCCTGAAAACAGCAGCAGCCTTCCTTCCTCTTTTTCTTCCCCCCTGACTTGGGAAGTCATGCGATTTCATTTAATTGCTCGCTGCCCTGGGGGAAAAACAAAACAAATAAGAATTTACGAGTTAGAATCTGAAAATTTCGCCGTGGGATTAAATTTTGTGTATCATATTTGAAGAATTTTTTATGTTAAACTTTCTTTCCTTTGCCGTGGTAAAGTTCAACGTCAACTTTAAATATGTTAATCCATGCTTGGACGCCATCTTCGTCTCAGTGGACCTTCTGTTTGTTATTCTGCTTCTGAAATCTGAATTTGATAAGTATTTTTAGGGTATTCCATTGTCGGCGTGAAAGAGGAAGATCGAAGGATAACGATAGGTTCAGATCACAGAGGAAATAAACAAAAAGAGAGGATGCTAAAAAGGCAGAGAGATTCAAATGAAGTAATAAATCGTCCCGAGGAAGGATAACAAGGTAACTGTGGAATGAAAGTAGAGGTTTCTCCAACGTTTGGAACAGTAAAGAAGCTCGTGCATTTTCTGTGCACCGACAGGTTCGTAGAGTGGCAGAGATCGACTCGGATTCACTAGTCTCCATCTTGTTTCATAATTAAATTTCACTAGTGTAATTTTTTGGCCTTGAACTGCAATATTATAGTTTTAAAAATTCACAATATGTTTAATACACGTGACGTTAGTAACAACATCCACCTATGTCAGCTTACTGTATAATGTCGCACTCACGTTTTTCTTGAAAATGATATTCATGGTTGAGTTTTTACAAACACACACAGATAGTGAAATGACGTCACGAAAAATGGCCGGAATATAATATAGACTATGCGTCGATACAACATGTTTCCTTGCCCCACGAGGTTAACTTTAAAAAAAGTTATCAGAAATTATGTTTGTCGACGGACACGCACAGAGATGACGCCATACAAAATGGCAGAAGACAAATATGTCGTGATGGAACTTTTTCAGCCACGATGTCGATCATGAAATCGATCGTTATACGCATGTATAATATTGTCCATACTGAGAACAGTGACAGTCGCATGGTTGAGGACGCCTCGTGAATGCTTGCAGTTGCCCCCTGCTTGTCTCTGCTAATTGTGCGTGTGTGTATGTTTTGGAAGGGTCGTCATTGGCACGTGAAGGAAGACGTTTTCGTGCGGATCGATAGAGCGCGCCGGAAGTCAGCTCAGTTTTCCGTGAGGCTGGAGGAAGTGGGTCATAAAGCCTGGAGCACGCAAGCAACTCCCTCTGCCCGCGCTCTCACTCACACACACACACACACACACACGGAGAGACCAGCGTCGCGGTAGACCGGGGTGACGAAGCGCTCAAATCCAAATGGCGTTGCTGAAGGCTGCGGCAGTGAAGTGACTCCAACTCATTCATTTTTTGGGTGTTTCCAAGAGTCACTTTCGCCTCTGAACACGGCTTACAATCATGGACTGTTTGAGTAATTTATTTATCCTACTATGGCCGCCTGCGCTGCGAGTTGAGTTTAGTTCGTGTTTACGTTGGCAGGCCTGGACTCTTATTTTTTTTTTCCCAGGGTCTGTGCTGTAAACGTGGGAGTTTCCCTCGTCTCGAGTCCGTGTTCCTGAGAACGTTGCCCCGAGGCGAATCGTGCGTGCAGATCCTCTGGTGAAAATCTAGCCAGTTCGCAAAGCTCCAAGGTGACGTTCAGAGAAGAAATCGCGTGGATGATATTGTGTTATCCAATTCCAACAACCCAACAGATTCGCAAACATCACTTAAAGGAAGTCTTCACAGACAGTAGGTCCTCATGTTTTTCGTTGACCTTCCTCCAGAGACATTGGTCCTCAGAGTGACAGATGACGTTCCAGACTCACAGCCACCTCGAACTTTCATCTGTGATCACTTTTTTGTTATGCATAATCCACAGTATGCAACGGTTGGAATGCTTGATCTGAGAAATGTACTTGCGTGTTGCAGATCAGTGTACATAATTTATTGTCCTCTTCCTTCACCCATTAAAAAAGAGGATATCGATGATGAAATATCAAGTTCATTGGATCTCGGCAGCTTCGTCAGGAGTGATGATCGAGTCATTACTCTCGAGAACGTAATCTAAAAGAAAACCAGCCCATATTGATGTTAGGACCAAAGCTACCCTGAAACTCTAGGTTTATTTATCAGCAAGATACGTGAGTATCTTATGTATGATATATATTGCGACATTACTGGGAAACAGTTTTGAATGACGAAATAAGAAACATTAAATTGGTTTAAATTGGATGGAGACAATCTCAATGCTCGCACCACCTTGATCGATCCTTCGACTCTGACTCATTAATTCGGAGGGTGAAAGAAACCGAATTACCGTTACAGATTTTACGTCACTGCGTCATGCAAAAATGATTATCAATGAAGTAATCGCAGAGTACATTCGTGACGCTGATGACCCTGACTTCCATTGCTGGATGGCCAGTGAAGACTTGTTTTGAGCTGTGACCGTGCGAACGACTGCTGGTGGTTACAAAACCTTGTGTTTTACTATCAAGAGACTAACGTCTGCAGAAATGATATAAAGGGGAAGGTCCCCACAATCGCTGGTGTCGTCGGCACTGGACTCATTTCAACCATTTCCCAGATTCTATATTCATCATATTCACTACTAAAGCCTCGCATTAGTTTAGAGCCCACTGATCGGCTCTGCAATCCAAATCCAGATATGATGAACCGAAAGATCCAGAAGAAACCACGGTTTCATTTTCCACTTGAGGAGCGTTGCTTGCAGTGTTTTAGGAGAGGATCATGCATGGGCGTGGCTGCGGTGGTTTATCTTGACGGACGGGTCCACCCACATCGCCTCGCTCAGAGATTGGCCTCAACACACACATAAAGTAGATAGAGGAAAGGGTCAGCGATTGCCCAACGTGCACGTTATGCCTCCTCATATCACAAGACAATGCACAATATTTGCCTATATATTTTATGAAAGCCACAGCCAGCGACGGGCTCCTATATTATTAGTCATTCCAATAAGGCAAATATATGTTGAATGGAGTGACCAAAAAAAATAACGATTTCAACTAAATCTACACTGGAAATACGCGGAAACGTACGAGAATTTATTAGAAATAGTTCACGGGCTTGTAACCGAGAACTGTTTCTATAACATCTCTTAAGGCAGCTTCCAGAATTAGTTGTGATATTGGAGGCACCGCGGACAGTTCTGGCTGCATGACAAAAATAAGAGAAATTAGACTGATCGGTAGTTGTTGAAAGGAAAATTTGTTGAAGTTTGACTGTGGAGTTTTGGCGTTCGTCAGAACCGACAGTTGCGATGCAGGACAACGCGGGACAACAGTAGTTGGATCACTCCTTCACTTCGTCTGGTCGTCTGTCTGGAATAATTTTATTTAAATGAGGACTAATACGCCTGTGTTCCCAGTTCTTTACTTTTGAGTACATCGGACTGTTCCTTCCTTCAAAATATCAACACATCAATGTAAAATTTCAGATTTCCATCAGTATTGTTTTGTACATTATAAGTGTCACTCTTTTTACTACTGTGCACTTTTGTAAAAATTCACTTAAACTGTCACAGAACCTATAAAAATCTTTCATGTTTCCAGTCCAATTTACAATCAATGCGTTTCACCGTTATTTTTATTCATCGCATATCGTACAAAAAACATGCACATTCGACTAACTTGATTGATCCATTTTAAATTATTTACAGTGAATATTTAGTTAAATGATGATAGTTCGCTTTTAATCCAGTGCTAATGGACTTTTTTCTTGGTGTCGTGAACGAAACGTGCTGGATGTAATCTGTGAAGTTTTTTTTAACCTTTGGTTGAGGAAGCGATAAACCAATTTATTTATTTTCGCGAGGGCTTCCAGGTGGCGTCGTTATTTTCGTCGACGTGTGAGTGTGTGGCAAAATGTCCGCAGCTGTGAGAATTATACAGCCATCGAGGTCTTCTGCTTGTGCCAAGTTTTTTTTTTTACAGCCCCAGGCCATCGTCATCGTGGTCGCTTCTGCTGCTACTAGTTTATGGCGACACAAAGTTTTGTTTGTGTCGTCTCGCTTTTATGGCGACCGTCCGACCGACTTTTGCTCTCATTTGCGTTCAGGGCAAAAGGGTGGCGGGCCTTTTTGTTTTGTTCTCCCCCTTCGAAAACCTCAGCCACGTCATAATCGTCCTCTGCTCAGGCTATTTTTAAAAGTCAGAAGCTGAGTTTCTAATTATAGTCGGTCTTCCTCTGTCAAGTCAAGCCTTTTTATTAGGCACCCGTAGTAAAGAGCCAGTAAATATGAGAAATAATAACAAACGGGGGTAGTTAACCACCCACCCGCCACCTCCCTCGCTGCTGTAAAGTGGAGAACACATAAATCACATACAGACGGAATCCACGCGCGGTTCTCAGCTAACGATGACGGATATCGTTGTCATACGAGAATCTGAGTCTACAGGGCCAGAGGCTCTCTTCAGCACGCTCGTAGAGACAACAAAATCATCGAGACTGTTATTTTAACGCTGTTCTCTCTTCCCATATTCGGTGACGTCACTTCTTCCTCGTCACCGTAAAAATCCAACATCCTGCCTTATGATTTTCCGTGGACATAAATTCCGTGATAAATGCAAACTTGGCTTTTTGTTAATTTCTGAGGAAATGTGTCCTTTTCTAACTCAATTTATCCTTGTAGCGATGAAAGATGCACTTTAAAGTTCCTTACTTTGACGGAAATTAATTTTCAATCCACTCTAGACGAGCTTCCATCATGTGCTTAAAAGAGAAACCGAGTGTTGTGTCTACTGAGAGGTTTGATACACACTAAGATCAGTCTGGACGCAGAGTTGACGCTAGTAGGCGTCAAGTCGGACGCCATATTATAAAATTGAGAGTTGTAATCCAGAGAAATGACACAAGAGTAGGTGCTGCGAGAAGAATGTATAAAGTGTTTTAATCTCGACAGATTTATTCGAGACGAAACGAACGTTCACTAATGCAAGGGTGAGAGCATTATATAGTACGTTCCTTTAAGCCCTTTAGTGCAACGTTCAGCATATATGCTACATAATGAATCAGCTTGAAAGAAAGACTATCATTAACGAACTTGCAAGTGGTATTTTAAATATAGTAATTGGTACTCAGGCATTATTTCAAGTTCCCATTCCAAGAAGAGGCATCTGTTTAAGATTGTGATGCAGATGTGAAACAACATTCACTTAAGGATATGTGAAATTTTAGGCATCCGTGAAGAGGTTAAAACATGCCTGTCCTAGCTTTCTGTGAGTCAACCCCTAAAGCCAGGTTTTTTTAAACCGCCGGACAGCTTCAAAATATTTATTTCCTGTTTATTTTTTTTTAAAAAAATGTTTTTTCTTCAAGAAATAAAATTTAAGCGTCATTCTCAGACTATTGTAATTGCACTAAAATAATAATTATCCAATTAATGTGAATTATGGATAACTCAGACTTAATTATATTTATGTTGCATTTGTGGAACATCATGAGCCAATTGGCTTTCGTCTCGTTTGACACTTTTTTCGTTATTTTTTCCGTATTGTATTCACAAAAATACATCTTAAAAAATTTAGTTTTAAAAAATACAAAAAAAAATAATCTCTATACAGTTAATAGTTGAAATTATTTGACCTGTAAAAGCGTTGAGTATTATGATTTATAAAATAATCTCGTTCATAACTTGTTTACTTTCTGAGTATAGAATAATTTGTCTGTTACAAGATTAAAGATAAATTAATGGCCAAATAAAGTTTTAAATGTAAAGTTTAATTAATAGAGTACCTGACGATTCTTTGTATATTTAATAATTGTAGGTATAGTTTCAAAATATTATATTATACTGTTTCTAGTGTTGAGTTTTTTGTACTCTATCCTAGTTTTTTAATCTATCTATCTATATAATAAAAAAGGGAGTATATTTGTTTGTATGTATGCTTGTATTTACGTTGTTCTTTATACAAATTTTATCACGTGGACAGAATGCAACAAAAATTGGTATACGTATTCTGCCAAAATCGAGAACCGGTACTGTGGGGTGAGAAACCCCTAGAATAAACGTGGAAATAATTATAATTGAAATAAGTTACGAATTAGTGTTAAATTACTGCGCGAGACGATGACGTCATAAGTTTTCAAGACATTGACGCATCCTAAATATAGTTCTGTATTTCGTAATGAAATAAAGCAGAAATATTTTTATTTAATATAAAGTATACATGTGGAAAGAATTATAATTAAAAACCGTGATCATTAAATATTAAATTACTGCGCGCCAAGAGACAATGACGTCACGCGAGAGAAAGACGTTACTACGCAACGAACAAAGGAAATATCTCCTTTATTAGGAATTAAATAAAGCAGAAATATTTTCTTTAAATAAAAAGTATAATTTTATACAGCAATACTCCATCGAATGATAATAAAGAAGAATACGAATTACTTTAGCATCCTTGGGGAAAATGTAAGTTAATTTTCGCGCTGTATTAGTTGTGAGTCTAGCTAACAATTTCATCAATGTAATATTTCGTAATGTATGAAGACTGAGTGACGATTATATCCTGAAATACTCGAGGAATATATGTAAGTAATCAATTAAATACTTTTTCGAGTTTATATAAATAAGTACACGAGCAACGCCGGGCACCCAGCTAGTCGCAAATATTATAATGAATCCTTCTATATGTAAGAAACCTGGTGTGTTGAGGGGTTCCGTATTTTAGTTTTAAATATAAATTTTTAACTATTATTAATTTTTAATTGAAGAATATATACAGAGAAAGATTTTCACAAGGCACAAGCAGTTAAGGCTACGGCTGAATTGAATTAAAGTATCCAGGTTCGATTCCTGATCTGGTCGACATATTTCCATCCAGATACTTTAATGTTATTAATTATTTGCAATTTCATGAAATGACGTGTCCTATTTCCTCGACTGATATCTAATGGAATTAATAATAAATCTAAATCTTGATCTCGTTCCTTCAGCTTTTCCACCCGCTCAAATGGTATTCAAATATTTTTCTGGCAAATTTTGTATCCTACCCGTGGATCGCATAAGAATCGTTAAAGGATCGGACAATAGCACTTGTTGGGCACTGGAGTTTGGCAGCCCATTGAGAAGCTCTGAAGGCAGCAGAAAAACAGCGCAACGTAACGTCCTCCTGAGGACTGCTGGGTAAATAGGCAATCCACAACACAACGCTGTCACGCGGAGAAAGGGCATGACAAGTCCTCAGATTTCTTCCTACATTAACCGTGACTTGTTTGTTGCGTAAGGTGTCAAGTTGGTACCGGAATGAAACGTTACTTTGTGCTCGAGTGTTGTCGGAGGAAGAGGTCGCCTTCAGAGGGATTATCTTATCGACGGCGGGGATTATCCGGGCTTATCCCGTTGTGCTCGCTCCCTTTCATTCCACCGCCGCCGACGGCCTCAGCTGCATCAGCGCCGTTGCACAAGTCATTGGCAACTCTTCTCCGTAATTACTACAATCACACGTGTAACGTAGGCACCTCGCAATCCTCTGGGTCACGGGTTTACCATCACTACGAATCCTAAAACAATAAACATGTTCCTACGAGGCACTCCGCCATAACTATTATTAATCGAAACGTGACACGATTTTTCGAAACGTAAATGTAATAAATATATTTTTATGTGTCCTTGATCGATTTTCTTAAATAAAAATCAATTTTAAAAATGAATCTCCATGTTTGACAATGAACCCTAACGTTGCATTCAGTAAATCCCTTCGTCTGTGTCTCCAGTAATTATTTTATTCCTTGAATAATTCTACCAAAAACTGTTCTGATTTCTTGCTGACATATTTCTCTTTACTTGCACAATTTTCTACGAAATCATGCGTTCTGAAAGGATTGTAAAATCAATGTGGAGGCGCACCGTCCTCCGAAGCAATATATAGCGATGGAAAATAACCGTGTGACGTCACAATCGGTGAATCTGCCACTTGACTATAAGAAAAATATCTTCTTGATTAATTGTAAGCCCTTTCGGTCCTAAGGTAAGGAAATAATAAAAACAATAATGCCAGTCAAAGTATTTATTTAAAATAAAGCTTTCGGCCTTATAAGGCCATAATGATCTGGTCAGGAAGAACATCTACATAAAAAAATAAGTCAATATTACAAATAATACATCCGCCTCTGCGAGAGCCACGTCAAAACAATTAAATGTGACCAAGGGCCTCCACCACAGGCACGACCGCAATGACTAATGAAACATCAAGAAAATCCCTTGGTGCGAATGAGATCAAAAACATTCATTTCAGATTAGATTCATGCATCCTAGGATTTGTAAAAGAAATGCAATTGGAGTAGAAACAAAATGGTACTCTGATTAACGTCATTCTTTTTTTTAGGGCAACAGGCTACATGAGGGTGATCCACGTTGGGCAACTCCCCTTTAATAGCATAGGAAGGGATTTGAAAGGAGGGATGCGGAAGGGTAGAGGAAGGTAGCCAAGGTAGCTAGGGGCCCCGGGCTATATTTTAAGGATCCTACCCGGCATTCGCCTAAAGAAATGCAGGGAAAACCCTAGAAAAACCTGCATCAGGTAGGTCGGGCATTGGGTTCTTGTCCCACGCCCTTCCGATAGCGGGAGAGGTCATACTTATTCGCACCTGCGCTTATTGAATTTAATGATTAAAAAAGACAGAAAGTTATATGTGATTTATATTCATTTCGGGCTACAAGCATCTCCTTATCGAAGACAATTTTCCGAGGTTAAGTTTTATTGTACTTGGTTTGCCTGCGGCAGCTAATGACAAGAATCAGTTCAGAATTCGTTGGGAGGGCAGCCATCCATGAGAGAGGGTTTTATTCGTCGCTGAGAGATTTTGTTACAGTAACAGGCTATGTATAGGGTAATCCACATGCTGACAACTTCCCTTTAACAGCATAGGAAGGGATTTGATGGGGGATACGGAAGGGTAGCGCAAGGTAACCAAGCCCACACCCTTCCGATGGCGGAAAATATATTAGCAGTTGTTGTTGTGTACTCCATTTTCCAGATATTTCGTTACACATTTTGACTGAGCAGCCTAAATTCCAGAAACCTTACAAGACCGGATCTGTTTGAGTCCTGTCATTGATGACGCCAGTGACCGGAGACCTCGTTACGAAGTCATACTGTTGAAAGTGCATGTAAACAACTGACAGTGACGTAAAATTCTTGTTTTGTTGACACCGAATGGCCCAAAGACGGCTCTGAATTTAAATTTGAGTTATAAATTAATATAAATTAATAAAATTAATTTATTAATAGCATAAAATTAGTTTATAATAGCATAAAATTAATTTATTAATTTAAATATTTATTAATATAAACAAAATTTATTTTTAATTTAAATATTTATTAATATAAATAAAATTAATTTATTCCGGTAATTAATAAAATTAAATTTATTAAGTAATTGTATTGCTTCAAATGTTATTACAGTAAATTTATAGCATTCTGTTAGTTTGATGTTTTATCACAACTTTTGGCGCCCATTTTGTATAGCATCAGAGATTATTACAGTAATCTAGGAAAGGAACTTAAACACGCCCAAAGATCACCAATCACTGTAGAAATTAAAGGAAAAATTTTGAATTTCAGGAAGGCTGTGTAAGAGCCAAAACTCGTGTGTACCACTAAATACACGCTCGCGATATTAAAACCAGTATTTGTAAAAGTATTGCTGGTTAATTTTTAAGAAAATTTCATTACAAGAAATAATGGAGGCAGATGGGGTTGAAGCAAAGTCAAGGGCCACAAGATTTAAAAAAACATTGTTCAACCTCGGAGAAATTTTTAATTTGTGTAACACATTAGTGATAGTTTGATGCTTTAAACTCTTATTAATATAAACAAAATTTATTTTTAATTTAAATATTTATTAATATAAACTCTTAAACGAGCGTGGTTTTAAAATTTGATTTTTTCTGCATCGCGTTTAAAAAAATTACACAACTAACGTGGCTGGAATTATTCGTTTTTCGTAAATGTTATTCTTTTAAAAATTTAATTGAAACTAATTCCAATATAAGACAAAAGAAAAACGCAATAATAATTATAAAAAAAAACGTCCTATACGTAACATATATTTAATAATTACTCAAAGTTAAACATGTAAAAAATTCATGAAAGGGAAACGTCATAATTAATTTTTTTATGTTAAAAATTCATTTTTAAGTTATTTTTAAGCCTTAAAAGTACAATTATGCCTTAGAAAATTTTTTTGGATCTCAGTAATTACAACTTTTCTACTTCTATATAGAAATATCTCATTTTATAATTACAAAATATAATAGTAATACCGATACTGCATTGTCATGATACATATTTCAATTCAAAACATGAAAATAAATAAAATCCTACAAAAATAATACATAACCTCAAAATAAAATCACAATATTATAATTTGAAGCGCGAAAAATGAAAATAAAATCCGACAAAACAACTACATAATCTTTAAAAAAAAATTTAGAGTCGATATATATATATTTAAAAAAAATAATTTAGGAACTCAAGGAAGGTTCGTGATGAAATAGCAAAACAAAACATTACTCAACGGTACAAAGTTAAACGGGTTTATAAAAAACAGACGGTGAAACTATTTGATAAATTCTCTTCATTTCTGAACCCATCTCTCCATATATATAATTTTAATAAATACATAAACATAAATTAAAAATGGATGAAATTGAATAAAAATTGATGTCCATATAGACCGTGGTTAAAGTCTTACAAGAATACCGTAAACAAGCTTATGAAGAAAAAAATGGAACTATTTGAAGGTGGGTATATTATTCATATTTTATATTATTTTATTGGTCGTTAATGATGGTAGAAAAAATAGTATTCAGAATGTATCAAATAAAATTTTTCTATTTTATATGCTTTATTATTCTAATAGATGAGTATAGAAAAATTCCTAAAACCTCCCAAAAAAAACCCGTGATTTTTCATTTTATAAATTCGCAAATCATTGAGGTGAGGAAATAAACATAATAAAATGAAAAATAGTCATAATTAATTTTACAATACCTTGAAAAAGAAATGTGATTGATTTTTTCCTTTATAAATGGCGGAACAGTCGCCGGCAGGAGGAGAAACGATGACGTCACGGTGCGGCAGATAAAAGGCATTCATTTATATCAGAGTTGAACGAGCTGTTATTTATTTACAAACAAAGTAACGCATGATTCCACTATGCGTTGCGAAATAATTCTTTTCGATGGAGCTGTAAATACAAGCGCGACGCGGAGAGAAATACGGCGCCTAATCTTTCCTTCCTTCTTTTTTTATTTTATCTGACGTTAATTCTGGAATTTGGCCTTGTCTCTCTCTCTCTCTTTGTCTCTTTGAAGTTACCCGATCAAATATCTCGTTGGGTAATTAATTAGATTTAGGATACGTCTCGCCTCTGGTTCGTCGTCGTCCTTGCAGTTTTGTTTTTATTTCTCTTTTTTTTACAATTTAGATTCCGATTCGTTCGCGAAACCAGTTTGGTGAAAAAATTACGATGCTTTTAAAAGACCAGCCCAAGTAAGCTTGTCCTTTGTGGCTTACTAAAACTATATCACCCTAAATCCTAATTTGTATAATCGGAAGGCGAAGGAAAAGACGTTAACATTAAATGACCCAGCTTTTAACGACGCAGAATTCGAGTTACTTTCAACACACCACGGAAACGTTTCAGGAATTTATTTTGATGAGGAGGTGGTCCACTCCTTGGACAATTGCTGCGGCAATTCGCGCGATTAAGCGGGAGAAATTAAACCTAAATTTTAGGTCTATAACAAGACAGAGAACTAACTTGATAAAAAATCACTGAAAAGAGAAACTTTTAAATTTAAAACGAGTCTAGAAGTGTTCCTTTCCTTTGAATATTTACATTCTGAGAGGAGGCTGTTCATCAGGAAAATTTGTTCTAATCAAGTATCTTACCGTTTTAATAATGTAATTTTTCGTACTTCAGTAGTTTATTTATGTACCATCTCCGCCTTATTTTGTAACCATGGTCGTCTCTTCTAATAAGACCTTGATTTTCATAGATATTATTTGAAAGGAGAGAGTCCTAAAATTTCTAACGTCGTTTTACTGAAAGTTCAGAACAACGATCCGGTCATACCGCCGCTATGAAACGGAGATCCTTCAGCGTGGGTTTATCAAATTCATATCATGGAGCCTGCAGGACTCTGGACCACAGTTTTGGGATGTGACTACAAAGATCAAAGATTGCAGTTGTTCAATATATTGTTCTCGTTGTTCAACCGGGTTTTGCATAATTATATTAGAACGCAACGTTGAACGGCACTTCGCCTAGAAGATGACGACAGAGCTTTTAGTCGTCGAAACGTTGCGTTCTAATATAATTATGCGAAACCCGGTTGAACTCCGAGAACAATATATTGGCTACAAAGATGTTTGCAAAGCAGGCGGAGGCTGACATCGTGGTCCACGGAGGATCTGAGAGACAGGGAGAGGTTCAACAAACCTCAGCTTCCCGGAAGGCCGTGGGCAAAGATGGCGTCGCTGGTCTCACTCTTCTCTTCTTACCTGGTTGGTGATTGTTTTAAACTCGCCCGTAATGGTTTTATGGTCGGCCAGGTATTTGCTGCCTATAAAATGTTTACGACCGCCGTTACGGCAACATCCTAAACGTGAAACTACATTAAGAAGGAGAGCGAGAGAGAGAGAGAGGTGAAAAAAAGTGACTCGCACGCCACATGGCGTGGTGGTGCAGATCACAGCTACTCTCCGTCGTCGAACTCGGGACCTCGGGGAGGAAAAAAACACACACACACATACACACCAGAACTTGTCCAGCTCTGAACATGGTGCGGCAGAGAATCGAATATATAGACCACAACGACGGAGGAAAAAGAACTCTGAATTGACCTTCGTACTTTCCTCAAGACGGACAGTGGTTTACTCTTCTAAGCGTCGTTATTCTCTGTGAGCTCCCTTTCCTTCCACCTTACTTACCACTCGTAGTCAACATATTTCGTGTCCTCATCAACGTAAAGTTGCTCAATTTGAAGAGTTGTTTCATTTCACTTTCCTATCATTGGTTTTATAACTCCTCATTCTTTTTATTTTAGTAACAGGCTACATAAGGATAACAACTCCCATTTAGTAACACAGGAAAGGATTTGAAAGCGGGGATGTGGAAGGCTAGACCAAGTTAGCCAAAGCCAAGGGTTAACGGTCGAGATCCGATTCCTTCCCGCCTGAAACCTTCAGTGGCCTCCGCTTCCTTCCCGTCGTATCTGTAAGACCTGCAAGTCTCCATAACCTAAGCAACAAAAATAACAAAAAAAAATTATAATATTCCCAAATCCCCAATTCATTAAATCAAAGAATTCAATGAGCCTAAAATCAACATTTTCCGGACTGACGTCACCCTTTATTCCAAAAACGGGCAATGGTTTATAATTTAGTTGATAAAGAAATTCGTTTATCTCACGTAAAATTCCACAAAAATAATTTAAATTAAACTTTAAATCTTTTAAATGGCCAATTATGGTTTCAGAGTTGTTTTGTATCAAAAGATATATATATATATATATTTATTATGATTTTTTTTTGGGCGTAGACAGGCTATGTATAGTGACTACTCCCCTCTTATAGCACAGGAAAGATATTTGAAAGGGGGGATGCGGAAGGGTGGAGGAAGGTATCCAAGGGTAACTAGGGCCCCCGGGCTATGGATTAAGGATCCTACCCGGCATTCACCTAAAAGAAATGCAGGACAAACCCTAGAAAAACCTGCATCAGGTAGGTCGGGCTTTGGGTACTTGTCCCACGCCCTTCCGATAGCGGGAATATTAAATCTAGACATAATAAAATTAAACCATGTTATGAATCACCTTCTAGAACAAAAACTTAATTTTTTTTATCATTATTATATTTTTAAAGAATATACATTTTAATGTATCGGAATTATTTAATGTTCATTCATAATACAGTTTATGATCAGTTTCAGAGTTTACTTAATTGATGAAAAATACGTTTTGGTAAGTATTTGAGGCTTCTTTAGGGTTTTAATTAAATAAACTATCTGAAACTGGTCATAAGATGTATTATTAAATGGTGATTTATTTTTATGTTATTGAATTATTCACCTATAATTCATATGAAAATTGCAAATAAATCCGAAAACTTGGAGTTTTAATTTTCTCCGATCTTATGTGCGGAATTTTCAGCCAACCTACAACGAACAAGTTTTCAAAGTTGTTGATCGTTGAATGAGCAATTTTTATTGACCCCATCCCGATATCTTTAAATTCGCTGAAGGTTTACTTATGACGGAAGCTGCCACCAACCATCTGACGTTACAATGAAGTAAGAATAAATGATAAAATAACTAAGTATAAACAAGAGGTGAAATATCTATTGTAATTTATAAACTTTCATTAATTAAATTGTTCTTATTATATTTTACAGTATTTTTAAAGAGGAGACATTCCACTTGATTTTACTGCGGCATCTGGTCATAAGGAATCATGTCGTTTGCAGTTGATTGTTTACCTCTGAACGGCCGGGTAGGAATCGGGCGATCATTACGTCCCGCAGGTAGTTCTGAGAAGGAATCGGGCTATGTTCGAGTTAAGTAGAGCCCCAGGGCTGAAGTTTAAGGATCTTACCCGGCATTCGCCTAAAAGTGATGCAGGACAAATCTGCATCAGGAAGGTTGGGCTGTTGGTACTTGTCCCACGCCACTCCGATGGCGATCCGAGATATGACTGTGAAGGTTATGTAGGCTATGCTGCACAACCACGAAAAATGGTGATTGTATATAGAGGAAATAAAAAATATGAACTGTCGTGCGACTTTGGCCTTAATTAATATTATGTTCAAAATTCCCCTCACCTCCTTTTATGCAAGAGAGAAACTACGAAGATATTATTAATTCTTTAGTTTCTTGGTTGATAATTCGCCCAAAACTGAAAAATAAGATGGCCGTCGATAAACA
This sequence comes from Zhengitettix transpicula, assembly GCA_037074705.1. Classification (NCBI taxonomy): domain Eukaryota; kingdom Metazoa; phylum Arthropoda; class Insecta; order Orthoptera; family Tetrigidae; genus Zhengitettix; species Zhengitettix transpicula. The sequence continues at coordinate 75,959,734 of CM073593.1, forward strand.
GATGCAAGGGGGTTCCACTAAAATCGAGGTTCTACAATTCAATTACGGAAAGGAAAAATTAGACGGATGAACGGAGACAGGAAATGGGGGAAAACAAATAAGTCCGAGAAGTAAATCAATAGCACGAAAATACTTGGTTATATATATTGTAGTAATTGGTAATTAAGACATTGTTCTAATTGGAAAGTTGGATTGTAGAGGACTCATTATTAGTGGATATAGAGCGGACGCCGCAACAATCCGGCGAGGCAAAGAAAACATTGATGATCAGTTGTGAGAGTTTACGCGCTCAAAATCTACGAGACGACGAATACAGTCGGGCCGTAGGCAGCGAGGAGAAAAGACCAAAATTCCAAGTCATGAAAATTTGAACAGTACAGTTGGGCAGCAGACAGCGAATAGACCAGACGAAAAGTTTCACAGTCGGCAGTCAGAACGAAAGAATGTGGTCCAGTCACAAACATGCTTTCAAATATTAAAAAGTAAAGCAATATTCAGTCGGGAAGGAGACAGACCAACTAGTTGCAGTAAAGCATCGAGAACCAACTAATTTGTGTTAAACCAACTAACAAACAACGCCAATTAGAGTCTGTGAGAACTTAGAATCAGTGATGTCCCCAAAATTGTGCACGAAAAACTAAAAATGAGACCTGGGCGGCCGTAAGTAGAGAAAACTTTAAAATTATTTGTAAACCGTGTTTAAAAGATAAAAGTCAGATCGTTCTTTAATTATTTAATTATCGATAAAATGAGATCGTTAACTCTTGATAAAATTGAAATTGTTAAATTCAATCTTTAGTATTATTTCTTCCGCAACAAATTTCGTCTATGTTCAGACGCATTGATTTCCATAAAAGGTAAATGTAATTTTGATTATATAAATTCTGCCATTTATCAAACCCAGTTCAAGACCCTGAGATCACAATTATTTTGTATATTTTATAATTGTTTTAAATTTGGCATAATAAATGTTGTTTGTTCTTTAAAGTTATTATAGTTATTCATTTAAAAGCGCCCATCCATCCATTATTATTATATTTAATTATTACAATATATATATATATATATATATATTCGGAACTATTAAATTCAGACTGCGAAAAATGGAAGGCAGCTATTTTGAGTTCTAACTGGAGTCTTTCTGCAGAACACGACACAGAAAAAGAAAACTTTGTAACAAATCCCCTCCTCCATTTTTTAAAAAGAGTTCCGAACCCTTACTTTCATCTTCTTAGTCGAATACAACATTTATGCAAATTTCGAAGTTAGCCTCGAGACAAGAAGTTAGAACTCATAAATTATTGCAGGGAAGTTTTTATGGACTTTCCCTCTTCACAGTTCTTAAAAAAAAATATAAATTAGTCGAGAGGAAGAGGAAAGAGTAAATGGTGGAGGCGCCAAGAATACTGGAGTAGAGGGAGGGAACAACTACCAGCGTGAAGTTGACGAGATTATTATCTATACTTTAGATTGAGACGCGGAACACGAGCGTTATAGGAATTTTGTTCTCGTGAAATGTTAATTCAGAGTTAATGTTGGTGCTTTCAGATGAAGACAATACGTGAAGTAATGGAGAAGTGAAGAGAGGGAATTTGGATCGTGCGATGATGTGTGTGGGAGACAGACAGAGAGAGAGAGAAGCTAGTTAGGCAAAGATCTGCATTAACACAAACAGCCAAGTGAGCTTTATTGGCCCTCTCAAAGTCCAAAGCGCTTCCACAGGAACCGCGCTCATCATCATCACCACCAGTATATCAATTAGACGACAACAAGTACCACAGCCGCCGCCGTTATTCCTCAAATCTCCGACACTGATGCTCTAATAAATGGAACCGGTGGTACATCGTCGCGTGTGACAGGAATTTTATTCTTCAACCTCTTCATTGGTTATTTTTTTGGGGTTGCATCACATAATTATCTTAAAATTGAGCACACTTTTCACCACTAGTGTTATAGTATCAGTACTAATTTCGCAGGAACCAATACGACGGTCAGTTATTTTGATCCTTAATAAATACCCAGTTTAATCAATAGTCCTTAATAGATGATGAGTGAGAGGATGGCAACGTGTAAGAACCACATTTCTTGCATCTATCGAGCGTGATTGCGTTTACTAAGGTTGGTAGGTCCTTAGGAATGGAATGAATTTCCCCTAGGAATAGAAAAATATCTGGTATTGTGCATAATGTCGCACAGGAACATTTTAGTCTGTTTATTTTATTTGTCGTACTACTTTATAGGTAAAAAATGTTCAGTATCACTTGAAAGTTAGCCATTAAACGTCCTGTTCTTTAAAAATTCTGAACCGCAGAGTTCGTTTTTCTGTTTTTCCGTCACTGCTTTTTTCACCCAGTCTTTGCGAAGTGACTTAATGTTTGTGAGTGGTTGTTTTTAATTTCTAAAATAAATAATAAGGGAATGAGTTAGTTGTTGTTGCTTTTTTGTGTATAAGACACGTTTGAATACTTTATCAATTATTTAGTTTGTAAAATTTTCCCGAAAATTATTTTAATTATCGCTGCCCATGTAATAAGGTACCAAATATTAACATGAGTGCATATTCTCGAAATTTAATTAATGAAGTAAGACGCAACCGAACCCGGGACCACTGCTATGTTCACAGTTGGCACTAAGCTTAATTTAATTAATGTATGAAGAGCAATTCTTATTCTAAACCTCAATTTGAAAGCTTCGTAAAATTGAATAACATAGTCCATCATACTTTCCTAATCTTTCTGTGATTTTCCCTTTTCTATTTTGTATAATTTTATGATATCTATGCAGTCGTTGTTTTATCTTCTTGACATTTTTCTACTTTGTATAATTTTTAAGAAAATTTTGTAGCGTATATTTTTCTTTACACTCTATAAAAGAAATTTAACGAATTATGATGAATACAATGCAAAAATATATCTATATAATAAAAAAGGATGTATATTTGTATGTATGTATGTATGTATGTATTTACGTTGTTATTTATACAAATTTTATCCCGTGGACAGAATGCAACAAAAATTGGTATACGTATTCTGCCAAAATCGAGAACCGGTACTGTGGGGGTGACAAACCACCAGCATAAATGTGAAAAGAATTATAATTTTAAAAAGTGATTATTAAGTGATAAATTACTGCGCGCCAATATGTTTCCCAATTATATCTTGCAATACGCACTGGAAGATACATAGAATTATGATAAAAATAATACTTAAATGTTCAAAATTGATATTTTTTTATTGAAGACAGCGTATTTCGTAATGTTTTGCACATCTCGGGGAACGCCGGGCACCCAGCTAGTCTATATAATAAAAAAGGATGTATATTTGTATGTATGTATGTATGTATTTACGTTGTTCTTTATACAAATTTTATCGCGTGGACAGAATGCAACAAAAATTGGTACACATATTCTTCAAAATACGAGAAACGGTACTGTGAGGGTGAGAAACGCCTAGCATACATGTGGAAAGAATTATAATTAAAAACCGTGATCATTAAATATTAAATTACTGCGCGCCAAGAGACAATGACGTCACGCGAGAGAAAGACGTTACTACGCAACGAACAAAGGAAATATCTCCTTTATTAGGAATGAAATAAAGCAGAAATATTTTCTTCAGCAATACTCCATCGAATGGTAATAATGAAGAATACGAATTACTTTACCATCCTTGCGGAAAATGTAAGTTAATTTTCGCGCTGTATTAGTTGTGAGTCTAGCTAACAATTTCATCAATGTAATATTTCGTGATGTATGAAGACTGAGTGACAATTGACAATTATAACCTGAAATACTCAGGGAATATATTTAAGTATTCATTTAAATACTTTTTCGAGTTTATATAAATAAGTACACGAGCAACGCCGGGCACCCAGCTAGTTGTAAAATATAAAACGTCTGTGTTAAAGGTTGTTACATAAATAAATATCCGTGTGGTTTTTATTTATCGTTTATATTTGTCTATTTATTAATATGATTTATTGTGAACGTAATAAGATTTCTAGTAATAAAAATGAGTAAAAAAATAAGGGTATTAATACTTACATTAATTTTAATGTCTAAGACCTTGCAGTGAAGTGAAGTGGAGCGAGAAGAATTGTAATGAGAAGTGGGAAAACAAATGTAAATTGTAAATTAAATTTTTAATGATAGTAAATCTGTATTAGTAGTAAGTTACAAGTTTGAAGGATTTTTCTCTTCTTTACCTTATGTTCACGTATGCATACAGCTTGTGCACCTTCATTGTATGCATTGTAAACATTGCCACTGGGCTTCCTTCGATGCAATTAAATAAATCTATGTTCCTATAACATTGCGGGTTTTTATTTTGTCTACTTTTATAAAATTTAGTTTGCCTTTACCTTGCAATATTATTAAATCAGTTAATGACACTCACTTTATTTTTTATTTATAGCGCTACGACGTTTCGATACGTGTTCGTATCTTCTTCAGGTATTATCCAAATTATTATAACATACTAGCAGTACATAGAATTACATTGTCTTGCGACAATCTCGTTGGTGTAAAGTGAATTGTGTGCCTCGGACCAGTTTTCAAAAGCTTTGTAATTGTTTGTAGTGCTAGTTTGTTTTAATAATTTGGATAATACCTGAAGAAGATACGAACACGTATCGAAACGTCGTAGCGCTATAAATAAAAAATAAAGTGAGTGTAAAAGGTCATTAACTGATTTATTAAATCAAAAACAGTCGTAAAATAAAAACTTGTAATATTATTATTTTGCCTTTGTACTTACTCTTTTCCTCTTTATACAATTTTGCGGCACGTTACTGAGTTTGTTCCCGCTGTCCACTTACGTGCGTGGGCGTTAAGCGCCATTGCGGTCAGATCCGTGTGCCTAAGCTTCACTGGAACGCGTATTTAGTCGGCGCGTTGCTTTTGTCTGGTGCCGACTCTCGTCTGCGGCTGTGTGTGTGTGTGTGTGTGTGTGTGTAATGTGTATTGGGGAGGATATGGCGTGGAGAGAGAGGCTATTTGCGCTATGCGTCCCCGGGGCGTCGTGACGCTAACTGTCCGGGGACGAGCGTCGTGATTCACACGCTGTAATTACCGCGCCGGCTCGTTCCCCTAAGTCACTCCACTCGACACACATTCCTCCCTCGGAAAAAACCTATACATATGAAAAACACTGACAAAGGGACTCCCTCAAGAACGAGACTCGCGTACAAAGAACAAAAACTGAATTACATCCTAAAAGATAGATAGATAGATTTATTCACCATTAGCCCTCTAAAGAGGAAATAGGATTCGTCACAAATGTACAGTAGATAAACTACATATAAACATATAATACACAAAAACACACACAAAAATCCATATCTAAGATGTTTCGGAAATATACAAACGTCTGCATTAGGGAAAAATTTAAAAAAGAGATAATGAAGTACCCAATAAAAAGATATAAATATGTAATAAAATAATGCGTTTTCTGAATACTTTCTCGCTCTCTTAGGGTGTAATTATTTGATGGAGCGTTCCTTCTGCCTAGTGCCCGTTCTATAAAACAACACCTGAAGAAACACCAAACTATGCAGAAACGTTTTCTGGAATTTATTTAAAATCTAACTAAGAAAACAACGAAGTTTATAGAAACGTTGTGTGGTATTTATTTTATGCCCTTATTTTACTTCATCGCCGATTTGCCACAGTCCTGTTTAAAAAATTCGTATAAGGTTTTTCGGGGGCGGTTGAGCTGAAATAATATTAAATAATTCATTTTATAAGAATTTCACACCTTTCATTTTGTAGAATATAAAAATTATTCACTACCGTAATTTTTTAAAAATATTAACTAAAATTCACAGTTTTTAATGACCCTCTACGAAAATTTTTATTCTACAATCATAGTTTTTACCCCTAGATTTCTATTAATAATAATAATACTTAAATAAAAGTAAGTATTCGTTAAATTGAAAAATCTTAGACCAATCTGTATTTGTGTAGCCTATAGTTCAGGAACACTAGTATCATGGTGATCGTTAAGCTGGCTTTTTGGATCTTCAAGTTAGACTTCAACCGTAATTTTTAAAAATATTAACTAAAATTCACTGTTTTTAATGATCCTCTACGAAAATTTTTATTCTACAATCATAGTTTTAACCCCTAGATTTCTATTAATAATAATAATACTTAAGTAAAAGTAAGTATTCGTTAAATTGAAAAATCTTAGACCAATCTGTATTTGTGTAGCCTATAGTTCAGGAACACTAGTATCATGGTGATCGTTAAGCTGGCTTTTTGGATCTTCAAGTTAGACTTCAATCGGCAACGGCATGTATTTTGTTTCGCTTGTGACACCTAGTTGCTCTTCGAGACTCCCGCTCCACTATTATTCTCTCTTTCTGACTGGCTGAATGCACCATCTTTAACTTCGCTATCAAGTTGATTGCCTTTAAATGAGACAGTCCATAAGCTGTTGACGTCACACTTATCCAGAGGACATTCAGCCCCTGTTGATCACCACAAGGTGCTTTCCTATTACCTTTCTTCCAGTTGTTGGAACTTTGCTGAAAAAATTGTAACTTAAGTCAGTACCTCGCTTATTTCCTTTCTCTGTAATAATTTAGATTATCAAAATATTATCCCGTGAATATACAACAAATATTCCAATTCACACGAGATTTTCCTAATTAATGTGATATGAATGAAGAAGTGCCATGGAGAAATTTGCAAGAAATGGTATTTTTCTTTTCTGTACGAGTAAAACTGGAGTTATTTATCTGAAGGTTATTTATAATTTTGTACTTTTTTCCCAAGGTGTTGTAAAGATGTCGCCATATTTTTTTTATCTTATTTTCTCTCTTCCCGTCACTTCAGATATTCCGGCTTCATTCTATAATTAACCGTAACTAAAAATATTAATTACGCAGCACGGATAGTGTGCGTGCCCCTAATATTTTTCTTAGTATAAAACAATTTAATAACGACCTAATTACATTTTTTTTATTTTTCATTTTAACTGCCTTTGCCTTAAGGCAATATTTGTAGTATTAATTCAAAACAAAAGAAAAAGTCACCCAGCGCAACTGCAGCTGTTCTGTGATTCGTTTCGTTCCTGATGATGGCGGCTGTCTCTGTGGTAACTCGAAGAACAGATGAACGCTGCTCCAATCATTTGCATTCTATCATAATAGCTAGCTGAAGATTTCAGAACCCGAAATTTGTATTTATAAAATCGTCATCATCCTTCGACAGTTTCGCTTCGCCGGACGGAAGTGACGTCAGTAGCGTGGTCCGAGGTCAATCACGGCTGCCAACAGTGCGGGGATCAACTCAGTGGATCCAGAGAGTCTTGCGAATACCACAATTGAAATAGTTGACTTTGTACTCGTTCTTTGTACTTATAGCATAAATGTTGTTTGGAAAATTGGGAAGTATCTCTGAATTTTTGTTTAATTTGGCTTAAAAGCCATTTTAAATACATTTTTTGAAAAATGTTTTATTATTTATGTAAGATATAGGTCTATTTATAGTAAAAAAGTTTTCGTTCATTTAGATACTTTTAGAGGTAATTTACTGCTTTACTACTTCCTCTCGTTTGCTGGACATTCACGTGATTTAATATATTTTGTACTTAAATGTTTTTAAATAAATTTATTTGTACCCAAACTCTTCTCCCTCTATCGGAAGGGCGTGGGACAAGTATCCAATGCCCGACCTACTTGATGTAGGTTTTTCTAGGGTTTTCCCTGCATCACTTTTAGGCGAATGCCGGGCAGGATCCTTAAAATATAGCCCCGGGGGCCCTAGTTAACCCTTAGGCTACCTTCCTCTACCCTTCCGCATCCCCCCTTTCAGATCCCTTCCTATGCTATTAAAGGGGAGTTGCCACTATGTGGGTTACCATAAAAAATATTTCAAATGACGCAAAACCTTTTTGTTCTTTTAAATTACCCAGCAATACAAAACAGTAATTAGCAAACTAGCTGGGTGCCCGGCGTTGCTCGTGTACTTATTTATATAAACTCGAAAAAGTATTTAAATGAATACTTAAATATATTCCCTGAGTATTTCAGGATATAATTGTCAATTGTCACTCAGTCTTCATACATTACGAAATATTACATTGATGAAATTGTTAGCTAGACTCACAACTAATACAGCGCAAAAATTAACTTACATTTTCCGCAAGGATGGTAAAGTAATTCGTATTATTCTTTATTACCATTCGATGGAGTATTGCTGTATAAAATTATACTTTTTATTTAAAGAAAATATTTCTCCTTTATTTCATTCCTAATAAAGGAAACATTTCCTTTGTTCGTTGCGTAGTAACGTCTTTCTCTCGCGTGACGTCATTGTCTCTTGGCGCGCAGTAATTTAATATTTAATGATCACGGTTTTTAATTATAATTCTTTCCACATGTATGCTAGGCGTTTCTCACCCCCACAGTACCGGTTCTCGATTTTGGCAGAATACGTATACCAATTTTTGTTGCATTCTGTCCACGCGATAAAATTTGTATAAAGAACAACGTAAATACATACATACATACATACAAGTATACATCCTTTTTTATTATATAGAAGATTAATTCGTTTAGGGGCGAATAAAATAAATCTGTAAATGGATGCAAAGAGTTCATTCACTGGAGTGTTCTGTAAAATAATTTTCTTCGTATTTTTTAAAACAACTTTTGGAAAAATTAGAGGACCAATAATTATTTCGGTAGCCGTGAAATATTAATATTAAAAATCCTTTCACATTCCAAGAGTTTTAAAAGGAAAACCAAATTGTTCTCTGGCTTTTACAGGATTGGAGAAAAATTAATTGATTGTGTGGTAAATACGAGCACTCGATTTTTTTTCACCTTTTTGACTTATTTATAGCGTTCCACGCCTAAAACTAAATACAAGCACTGCAGTGAACTTTGTTGAAATTGGTGTCTGGCAAGTTGTTGACCTGCAATGAAATTAAGCAGTTGCACTTATTTATCTTTGTATATTATTTGCACCAGCGTGCTCCTGTCTGTTTTGTTTCTGAACCACGTAATTGTGTTTAATTCAGCAGTGGCTGTTTAATATCGCAGCAGTAGTCCATTATGTTTATGATCTCGCTAATTCGCATCGTCCCTTCTCTTTCCGCTGATGTTTTTACGATGCGTCGTATAACACACAAGCATTTACCACTCGGTGTCGCGTGTCACCACACAAAAATCCCTCGTCGTCGCACTCGGCTCTCTTTCCCCCCCCCCCCCTCGCTCAACGTTTTCGTAGTACGGAACAGTAACAAGGGTCGATTTGTAGGTCTGGTGGTAAACAGTGTGGGTCAATTTTTGGTCCTTGCAAATTAAAAAAAAGGAAACGTATTTAACGTAATCTACATTCAACTAGTGATAATGTTCCTTTTTTTAATTTTCTAATAAATAAATAATATAGTCCTAACTGTAAAAATTTTCATTTACTGTACTGATAACATCTTCGGTGATTCGAAGATGAAAATTTCTTCATCGTTCAGAAGCTCGATTTAAGATATTACGATACACAAGTGTGAGTCCCAGCTCGTGAACTTTTTCCCTTACTTGGGAATCCCCATTCCCCTGATTCGTAAATTTATTGCATCTTAAATGATCTATGAGGTTATGAGTTTTTTCATCTACGCTTTCTTTTTTAATTTCACGTAAAAACACCCTCAGAAATATTGAATAGAATATTCGTAATCTGATAAAAATCAGTGGTACAAACAGTAAGAGAGCATTTAATTCATATAAATACTGTACACCAAAGGTTATGGTAGTATCAAGTAGTAGGAGAGAAGAGTCACAGAAATAAAAACTGTGCAGTGAATATGAGTGTTTAGGAGGCTAGGATCCAAGAAAGAGCAACAGAACAAGTAAACTGAAATATTGTGAATATTTCTCAGGGTTGGAGTAACGTGGATACTAGGACAAAAAAGGAGGAGTTGGAGTAGGATGGAAAAGAGGAATGCGGACAGGCAGGGTAACAGTTCTTCGGAGGAGAGCAGTGAACTGCTTGACTACGTGACGTCACGAACGAATCCCGTAGGTCCTGGAAGATGATGAATGATCAGAGGATATTGGAGTTGTAAGACGAGGTTCTTGATCACAGAATGCTTATTATCAATAATAATTTCGTTGAAATCCCATCTCAAACTAATTGACTGGAGGTTTTGGATACCCTGTTTGAAAGGAATCGACGGCAGAAGGAAATGCATTCAGGAACTCGGAGGGGAGATTTCCATGAGAATGATGGGCCGCGTTATCGACGTTTCGGTGCGGGCCGGCGCCATCCTCGGGAGGCAGGAAGCGAGCCGTGGGAGCGCCTTTGTGTGTGCGCGCGCTTCCATGCCGCATGAAACACCGCACCACCAGCGCCGCGATATTCAGATAAGGCAACAGATATGTAAATCAGGTCGGCCGTAATGGCCACCATAAAAGGCGCCCCGCAATAAAGCAGATTAACATGTACCTGGCCGGCCAGCCAGCTCGACACGCGATATTCTTTCCACAAAACCGAGCCACGCACAGCAGGGAGAGGGAAAAAATAATCAAGGGTGGAACGGAACTGAACTCTGACTGGAGTGGGGATGGATTCTTCCTCCGCTGGGCGCTGCTGCTCCTCGTTCCAGCGTGGAACAGGAGGTGGCGAATTGAGTGCCCTTGGACACAAGGCTCGAAGCATTCCTCTAACAAGTCACTGTCGTTCGTTTCAACTGTTAGAAGATGGACGTCTGAGGCATCAATCAATCACTAATGGGTTGTCTTGGTGAATTGAGATTTTCTGTGGCGTAAACCGCAACCATGTATGGCAGAAAGGGAAGATACCACTGATGACGTCACCAAGTCCTCCTCGGACTCTCCTAATATCTCAATAATTTTTAGTAATTGCGAGGATAAATGATCGTCATCACCGATTTCTCTTCCAGTTTGATGTGAAATTAAGTCCATCAGTTTGGAAAACGTCAGCTAGGAAACAAGTTCACTGCGAATTTGGCTGTCAGTGTTCATCACGGCAGCGTTGATGTAATTCGTGAACTGTTGTTGACAGACGGGGTTACATAAACCACGTCCTTCACAAGCCGTGACAGGAAAAAGTCACATGAAGTAAGATCAAGAAGGAACACCTCGTAATTCCTTCTCTGACTTCTTCTTTGGTACAAACCTGGGAAAATTAGGATGAACTTCATAATCCGGATTAATGTGAAACAGATTACAGAATAAGAGATAAAGACGTTGGATTCTTTGAGAAGTAGTTTCCAGTCGCTATCTTTGAGACGAAAACAACCACGCGGAATAGAAATTCGCGAAATCTTGTTTATTTTTACGACCAGGTTGTAGCTTTTTAATTGCGCAAGTCTTCCTAAATGGGTTTTGGCAAAGTTGCCGAGTTCGTGACCCTAACCCTTGGTCAAAGGTCGGTCGTTTCCATTTTCAATTACACAAGAAATGAAGGCACGACCTGGAACTCCATCCATGTGTCCATCCTTCGATGATGTCGAGGAAAAAAAATCCTTAGGATGTTCCAACCTAATTCGTCTTTCTCTTAAAGATTGTAGGCAACAATGATCGAATCACAGAATCTCTGATTTTTTTTTACCATATCTGTCCACCTTTTTTTTTCTATTCTTCTCCGACACCACATCTCAAAACTTCCCAGGATCATCCTTCTCCCTCTTAGTTAATGGCCTTGTCTCTGTTCCAGATGGAGCACTGTACCAGGATCTAGAGTGTACTTTCTTTAGTGAATACTGCCTTGGTCTTTGCAGTGATACGTGACACTCTTTCCTTCGTGCAGCAACCAGGGTTACTAATAATAATTCCTTATTTTACGCTGATGTGTTATTCATAATTTATATGGTTTACACCACTAAATCAATGTATTCTTCAAATATTAACATGTTAAACTCCTTTTAAATTATTTCAGATAATAAATGGCTTTTAAAATATTTAGTTAATAATATTGGTATTAAATGCCACTCTTACATCGATTTCTATGAAAGTGCACGTCACACATATTCAAATTTCCTCGTTATCCACCGTTTAGATGGTTCTAAACATTTAACACTATTTTTTGTAGTATATTAATGCAGACATGGTATCTAAATACGTTGATTTATTATCGGTGGCTTTAAGTCCAGCGATTGTAGCTTCATTGACTCACTTCCAGTGACTGTTTTCTTTGGAAATTTGTCTGACATCACTTGTCACGTCACATTAACTTCATTTTTAACCTTTTTTTTTATTAAGAAAAAGAATACAGGTGACAGACGACTTGAAGGGAAACGCTGGAGAAGAACCTGCCAGCAGGCGCAACACTTTGAAATAAAATAGAGCACACTTTTATATATACTACATAAATGAATGAATAATTTATTAAAAAAATAAAATAATTAATACAACTCTTCGCCATCAATCTATGACTTTATCGCGGTGTCATTGGACTAAATTATTTCCACGTATTGCCAAAATTCTTCTATGGCTGTTAAAGTAGCATAAATAAATTTTGCTTAGAATTCGCACCCATGGTCTGTCTGCAAACCCAGTTATAATCGAAATAAACAAACAATTTTATGTTTCTTGGATAGTAAATTATTTTTATTTTTTTTAGGTAACAGGCTACATGAGGGTAATCCACATGGTGGCAACTCCTTTTAAATAGCATAGGAAGGAATCTGAAGGGGGGGGTGCGGAAGGGTAGAGGAAGGTAGCCAAGGGTTAACTAGGGCCCCCGGGCTATATTTTTTAGGGATCCTACCCGGCATTCGCCTAAAGAAATGCAGGGAAAACCCTAGAAAAACCTGCATCGGGTAAGTCGGGCATTGGGTACTTGTCCCACGCCCTTCCGATAGCGGGGAGGAGTTTGCTGTGGGGACGCAGCATTCCCTTCTCCGTGCCTCGACCAGTTTAGGAGGCAGCTGGCCGACAGTTCCAATGGGAACAGAAAACAACTCTTACCGTATGCCCAAGGTCTGTGACCCCGGAACATGCACCTCTCAGAACAGGCCGAGGTGCCTCGGCTTGTGGGAACCTTAGTTCAAAAACGGAGAGGAAAAGGCATCCCCAAAGGTAGACCCTTCGTATGTGTCCTAAAAGGTTCTGCCTGCGAGAGAATAGCCCTCACAGACAATCCATTCAGTTTCATTTTTACCCTAATGCACTAGTATTATTATTGAAAGAATTCTCGTGGGTCTGTCAGAAAGTCGAGTAATTGGAGACTGTTATAATGTTTATCGTATTAACTTTAATAACAATTTACGAACATTTATCAGTTATCTAAGATTCGAGAACGACATCAATTAATAGACTTGTGATATATAATTATTGCTTGTATTTTTATGGTAGAAAAGTGTAAGTAAAAATAGATTACCGATTTGTCATAATTTAACCGTTACAGTGATCGTAAAATGATATATATTTCCTAAAATAAAAAAATATGACGTCGGTTCAAAAATTACTTACGTTTACCAGAATATTATGTGATTATGGATGATTTTTTTGTAATTAAAATTTTTTGTTTGTATTATTTTGATTATTTTCAAGTTGATTTTTTAAATATTTTAAAGATAAATTTGGACGTTTCTCTATACAAAATTTACAGCGTCGCTTCTATGCAAATCGCCTATTTTTAAAACTCTAAAAACATAGTCATTGTTTGCAATTTAAATTACTTGGTTCAGAATAAATTTCCTTCAGATGTTCTCTTCGTCTATTAATCCTAGCGGACGTGAAGAGTCGACAGATAATATAAAATCTAGAAAGTGAATATTCTTTATTTCTACCCATTAGCAAGGGAATGTTCTTGGTTAAATGAATGGCTTTTATCTAAAAGCAGTTTGTCAGTAATACTTTGTTCTCTGCGTTGTTCGCTACATTTTTAGAACCCGAGAATCGTTTAAATAACTGTTACATTATTTTTTTATTTAATATAGAAATGGTTTTATCTGTTCTCTGGACAAAATTAGACAAATTTTAAATAAGCTTATTTTGGATACGCCCAAAGACTCAATGTGACGTCAGTTTTTTTTCATATTCTAACGACCTGTTAGTTTGCACTATGTATCAGGAATTACAAACAGAGGAAGAGATTTTGTAAAGAACACAACGTTTATAACAAGGTGTCAGGTGCGTCCTTGTACGTTTCGATCAAGCAGAAAAACGTATTTGTAAATGATTCATGTTTCTTATTCTTTTAAGGTTCGGACGAACTTCTGATGGGAAAAATTTGTTATTAGGGAGAACCAGAACAATTTTGTGTTGAGCTTTAGGGGTGGGGGGTCAGAATCTCTTTCTTGATTTGGAGGATGATAGACAGAGCTATGTAACTTGCTGACTCCATCAAGACTCATAAATACTGACCATAATATTTTAATTTTTAATGATGACCCGCTAAGTTTTATTAATAAACAGATAAATATTACATTAAATAATATACAATACCGTACTGCTATTCTCCCTCAAATAATTACTTAATTTCGTCCAAATCCCTAAATAATATTAAATATCCTCCATTTACAAATATACCTTCTTGAATAAAAATTACAAGGACTCACTTGACACGTGTAGAATGCATAATGTTGTGTCAAAGTCTCTTGTTCTGATGGCGATTCCTGCTACGTCGGACAAACTAAATGGTCTTTAAAAACCCGCATCAAATAACATTTTTCGTACTCAACAATTGTTTTTCATAGCTGTAGCTGTAGTCAGCATCACAGAAGTACCGAGATCGAATACCACCATGGATGTTTGCGTTTATAGTTGTAAAAAAAAATTGCGATTGCGTTTCGATTGGTCAAGGATGAAGAAGAACAACTTTTCCGTTCTCTTCTTCTCTCCTAGATATCGTTAGTAAAAACAGAGTGAGGTTATGATTCGCTGGATTCGTTTAAATTCTCATAGTATACGTCACCTGGGAAACGGTTTTTCTCGACGTTTATGACCACGGACAAACCGTGACGTCGCAGAATAAAAGATTGCGTAATCTATTATCTTTGACACTCAAACAAGGATTTTTAATTATTAGAGCAATTCATATTTCTAAATTAAATGGGTTTTGTATACGCCCACCACCAAGATATAACGTCACAGATGATGGCCGACGAGCTTAGTTGGTAATGTTTCGGACCTGCTAAAAATTCTGGAAGAATATTAACTTCTCGGAATGTTTAGATATGATAATAATTAAATTTATCTGTCACTCTTGACTTATTCCGATTATAATTCGTTGTCCGCCCCAAATCACGGCATTTTGTTAAATCTCTGTAGGGTCAAGCAGTAAGAAACCTATGGCGCTTTCCTTCCTTTCCACAGTTCCAGTTTCTGCCAATCAGAGCAGAGAGAAGCGGCAGCAGCAGCTTTCCACGAATGCTGGAGGCGGGTTGAAGTTACCTAAGCGTTCTCTTCCAATTAGAGTGAACCAGATCGCGGACACGCACGAACCGCGCGCGCACGCACGTGTGTGGCCTGGAAAGGGTGGCAACGTTTCCCCGTCTACGAGAGAAAATTAAATGATTCGCTCCGTGGTATTGAATGTTAGTAGGAGTGGCTCAAAAATACCTGTTAAATTCACCACTTACAATTGTTAAAGTGTCCTCCATGGACACTTCCATCGAGGTACGGCGAAGCCTTTCCGAAGGTGCCAGAATTTGGATGAAACGTCACACGAATTTATAGGCTACACGCTAGAAACATCAAACTACAGCGGTTAAATAAAAGTAGCTTAAGAACTAACTAAAGCTTATTCGGAGTTTTATGGATTAATATATGTGCTTATGGCCACGGCTATGGTACAGTGAACGTTTTCTTGGCACTGCGGCGTTTCATAAAAAAAAACTAACGTAAAAATGTATTACGACGGTTGAGGAAAGAAATACCCGGTCTGATAGTGTCCAATGACGTCAGTTATGCTTATAATAATACTAGTTGAGTGCCTGGATGTTTATTTAAATTATCCTGGAGAAAGACTTGGTTCGACACTAACCTCTAGGAAAACATTTAATTTAACCAGCATCAAGAGCGTCAGTATTTGGAACATTTACCCATTTATATTCCCCTCACCGTCCTAAACCCTGGGCAGGTAACTTCAAATAAACCAGGATGATGACTTGACGGTATTCGCCTACTACATAAAATAAGTGTCTAAAAAACACGCCGAATTAAAACTGTGAAAAAGTCTCGCTAAGTTTATAAAGACTCCTTAAAGGAGTAAAGAAATACAATCTTTAACTAAATAGAGACAAAAAATGTACCCGATACCCTAATAAATTCAAACTTAAGTTAAAAAACACTACAGGTAACCTTTTCTCAACCGTGTCCACCTCCACATCGAGGAACATAAAAGTTCCTTAGCCACCATGGTTAATGTCAGAAATAAACTTCTTATAAATGAAAAAATTTACTTCTGATTAACAATAATGAATATGAAGATAGCCAATTCAGACAAAAAAGTAATAATATAAATACCACACAACGTTTCTGGGATCCTTGTTCCTTTCGTCGGGTTAAAAGAAAGGTGGTATTTATATTATCAATTTTTTGTCTGAATTTGCTATCTTTCTTATTCATTAAACTTCTTATAACTCAGGAATCTAGACGAAAGTCGGTTTCTTTTTAATTATTTCCCATGTAAACACCTTCCACCACCAGCGTTGCGGTAAGGCGAATTTAAACACTTCTATAATGACACCATCAAATTCAGCGACCCCGAAAATGTTTTATTCGGCGCTAATAATGGCCGTCTAGGAATTTTTTTTAATGCCACTCCATCCCTAGAGGAGGCAGGGTTGTCTTTACCCCCTCGGCGTTTGTTCCTGGATCGTAAGTAACATGTGTACAAAGTTTGGTTGAAATTGATCTACGCATTTAAGATTATTGTACTCCCGATTTTAGTCTCATGACTGCAAAGATGTCGGACCTATGTCAGTGTGTCATTTCAGCCATCTTAGTTCCAACGCAGCACAATCCGAAATACAAACGCCGGCCATTTCTTTCCACAGCTGAAATAAACTCTGTACAATTGGAAGTTTGAGCTAATAATTGACTTTGCCGAGAATTAATGAGAGAGAGAAAATACAGTTACTGTTATTGGAAACGTGTTGATGTTTACTCTTTGAAGCCGCTACTTTAAATGAAGTCACGTTTGTAATAAACTTACACGTATAAATATATTTTAACGCGGCAATTAGTCTCTGAGAAGAAAATATCTTCATACGCCTTCAAGGAAATTCATCCAAACTCGTCACAGTGTCGATCGTTCGTCGTTGTCTTTTTGTTTTGGTTGAGTAATTTTTTTAGGATATGTTTGTCTGTTTTCGTATTGACTTCGTCTTTTATTTATATTTCCGTAATTTGGTGTCATTTCCTTGCGTCACTAGAGAGCAAAACTTATTCGTTTGTTCAAAGACAAACTCTAGATTATAAGTCCGCAATCATAGTTGTCTCAGACTAAACTGTATCGGAACTTAGAATTTGTTTATTTTAAATAAATGTATAGAAAGAACATTGCCAGTGATTGTAATAAATGTCCCTTCAAAAATCCGCTTCGTTTGATGTATAGACACCAATTTCCGAAGAAGCAAGATCACGTGACTCGATTCCTTATTTAGTGGGTTTCAGAAAAAAAAATAGGCAGGAAGTGTTCATTGGAAATATTCAAGGATGGAATAAAATAAATAATGAGAAAGAAGAAGGAGGAAAATTGTTCCAGAGTCGTGTTTCGAAGCATAACTATAATATATAATATATTTTTATTTCGAAAGTATGTTACAAGGGCAGCAGCTGTACAAAGCTAGGATCTACTTACACTGGATCTGAAGAAAGCCAGAAAAAAAGATAGAAAGGGGAATAAGAGATAGAGAGAGAGAGAAAACAAAAACAAACAAACAATTCGCAACAGTATAATACAAATCAACACACGACACCGTATCACTCTTTATATAAAAAATATATGTTCTGTCTCTATGTATATTATATACGTTATTTCTGTCCGTGTCAGATCTGCGCACTTGGGATTCACTCGCATAGTCTGTGGGCGGCGCAAAGTCTTTGTTCGCCCACGCACGTTCCAACACAAACATGGCGTGACGACTGAGCACGCGGTCAACGCGTTTCACTACTGCTATGTCTGTGGGGCTCAACTCTACCACTGTTACTAGAAGACGGTAGCCGGAGTGGGCGGCACTGTCCTCCCCTTCAGCCGAAATCACATTCGCTTCACTCACTGACATCGTGGGCAAGACGGCTCCGACGACGAAGGCGTCTAAGAAAGGGATCTTAGGGAATCTGAAAAACACAAGCGTCACGTGCTCCAGATTGTGCCGCCGGAGGTTTCACCCACAGGCACACGTGGGCGGCGCCGCCGTCATGACAAGGACGGATTTCCTCCGTTGCCCCTACTAGAGTCGCCTGTATTGAAGGCAGGAGGGTGTTTCGTATTCACCGAGGATTGCCAACGGCGTCTTTCACTAAGCACTCACAGAATGGCATCCTCTCAGGTCCCAGGGGAGCGGAGCAATGAAGCACGCGTGCTGGCGGGGGCGGCACTCGAGTCACTGCAGCAGTGGGGCGGCCGCGGGCCCGTCCTGGACGCCGCCCCACGGCTGCTGCTGTCACATGACCGGGGGCGGCCCGCTGAGCTGGTGGTGCTGCAGCTGCTGGACCGCCTCCAGCTTCTCCTTGTGCAGCAGCTCCTCGCGTTTCTTCACCTGTTTCCGCTCCTTGGCGCGTCGGTTCTGGAACCAGATCTTCACCTGCGGAAAAAACCACACCGTCAGAGGGCAATTCGCTCGAATGTCGCATTCACAAAGTTGGAAGGTGGAAAAGTACAGGATTTGAGACGTGAAGTTGAATATTGAAGCAAGCCAAAATCGAGCCCTTATAAAAAGCTAAGTCACGATTTTATGCTATCTAATGTATTTATCATCGTATATTTATTGTCATTCTAAAATTTCGTTATTTACGCATATCTATAAATTTAGCCACTTATTAATTTTCTACATACAATTTCTTTCTCATTTTTAAATATTTTTTTCTTAATTTGGTATTCCTGTCTTTGAATTTTATGTTTTCTGAACTTAATGAATTTGTAAATTAGAATCTACATATTTATCGTAAATCTTATCATTTTAATATTTTTCCAAACTTCCTCAATTATTCATTTTCCCATCTTAATTTAATCGAATGTAGCTTTTCTTATCTATTTACTTTGTAGTGTATGTATTACCTCAACGATATTTTTTCTTATATAAATTTTCAGACATATAGTTGCTCTTATTTATATTTCTTCACGCAAGCCACACTATTTCAATATGTCGCTTTTAATTCGCAGATTAAGAACTTATTATTCTGTATAAGAAACATTTTTCTCCTCAAAAATAGAGACCATTCCCGTACACAGCAACGTGCAACTGTAACCACCTTGCATCGCAGTTTCATTTTTTGCCAATATTGTACCTTTCTGGAGTATGTGAAGGGAGGACAAGTTCGTCGCTTCGAAATCAGGCCAAGATGGCGGAGCACAAGTTTGTGTTTCGTGCCCGGACCGATGGCGGTTCGCTATTGGAGGAAGGAATCCATCGCATGCCTCACGACCAGCCAGCTTTTATGGCTCCCTCCCGACTTTTATAATCCTTTGATGTTAATGCGGCCGCTCATTATGTAAGGAACGTACAAAAAAGGGAAAAGAAAAAGAACCTCCTCTAGTCCTTCCATTCCTGTCGAAAGCAGTGGCACGCGAAATTCCAACAGCACAGTCAAGGACCACCGAGGAGGAGTTCCTGGCAATCGACTCACGAAACGTCACGTTGCACATTCCAGAATTATTTTCATGTTCATACATATTTTTTTTTTATTTAACAAAACTTTTATCTTAAGATTATTTGTTGTTACATAAGTATTACAGTATATACAATTAAAATCCTGTACATAATTAACCTGGAAACTTGTCACTTAAGTTAATCCAGCAATTAACATAATTTTGCAAATTTTGTTCATACATGTTTGAGCTCCGATGTGCCCCGCATCTCTGAAAACCGTAAACACTCTCCACTTTTCCAGAATGTGTGACTCAAACATCATCTATATACAGATGCTGAGATTCCACTTTGCATACATTTCGGTTTTTGTTCTATTCTGCTACAGAGAGAGAGAGAGAGAAAAAGAAACCCTTCTCCCATCCCTTCAAAAGAATCTTACTGATGGCATTGGATTGATCGACTCCTAATTAGCTTCATAAGCTCTGTTTAGAAGTGAAATCTCCTCTGTAAGGTAAGTTGGCGTGTTGCGAAATACGATCGTAGCTTCTCGGAAGTGGAGTCTCATCTAACCGTCTCAGCGGCCAAGCACCAGTCAGATGCCGCGACGTCGCTCTCTCGCAATATCATAACTGACGTAACATTTCAGACACCTAAACCCTTATTTTAATTTTTAGATTTCGATGAAACCATAAATCCGCACAGTCAATCAAGCTTGTACGCCACAGAGCCATTGTATATTATCTATCGCCTGTATAGCTTACTGTTCATTTTCCTCAGTAATTTCCTTATTAATGCCTATGAGAGCGCTTTACAGTGCGTAATATAGATTTCCACACTACAGGCTTTTATTAGTAATAATTACGGTAGTCACTACTGGAAGAAAAAAATGAAGAGAGTTGGTCTCGTATCTGCGTCTAACGTAAATGGAAAAGTCGGAAAGCCAGAAAAGTGCTAATAGTCGGAATTAAATGATCAGAGGAGAAATCTTTCGAGTACATCGACCGCTTTCTCTCACATCCACGGGCGCGTTTGTGTAAGTGTGCGAAATGT
Organism: Zhengitettix transpicula; assembly: GCA_037074705.1. Taxonomy (NCBI): domain Eukaryota; kingdom Metazoa; phylum Arthropoda; class Insecta; order Orthoptera; family Tetrigidae; genus Zhengitettix; species Zhengitettix transpicula. The sequence continues at coordinate 75,980,511 of CM073593.1, forward strand.
TGGCAACCTTTTTGCATTCTTTACTTGTGGCCCTGTGAGACCCTTGGCATATTAAATAATTCCGCAGCCTTCCTCCTCCCCCTCCACACTATTAGATCTCTTAGGTCCTTTTCCACAACCCCAACAATCACATTTTTTTGACTTCCAGACTGACAACCCCCTCCATCCATAACTGTCGTCAATTTTAATCTTGCGCCCTGCAATATTTTTACTGTTATATCTTTTACTACATATGAGCCTTTTCATTCTTATTGTCCGAACTTTGTTATCCTCTACTGGTCCGTAGATGCGAACTAATGCCTTAACGTTTAACTTAAGTTATTAATTCTTTTTTTCATTATTATTATTAAAGGTTAATAACGGTCGCTTTAACAACGTGGTCATTGGCGACACATAAATACATTACAAATAGCGCTTGTTTACGTAAGTTATGCTGCGATTCACATTGATTCCAATAATATATATATATATTTTTTATTGGGCAACTCCCCTTTAATAGCATAGGAAGGGATTTAAAAGGGGGAATTTGGAAGGGTAGAGGAAGGTAGCCAAGGGTTAACTAGGGCCCCCGGGCTATATTTTAAGGATCCTACCCAGCGTTCGCCTAAAGAAATGCAGGGAAAACCTGCATCGGATAGGTCGGTCCAATAATATACATACCCATACAATTGAACAGTTTGAAAGATTAATTATACATTTAAAATGTGGGTTTCTTACATTTACATTTTACAATTCGCATTTGTTAATTATTTATCATAATAATAGGATTATTAATTATATTAACTTATTTGGAGCTGCGACTGTTGCAAATTCCACTGTACTGTGGTTATAGTTTTTTTTTTAATTAGGAAGAGGCGTCTGCTTCTGAATATGTATCACTCTCTTGTTTCTTGACTAAATTTACGAGCCTTTTTATTATACTTTTTGCCGTTTTATCATTTAAGTGTGGGTAAAACGAGTCCAATACATTTATGAATGATGTAGAGGATATTTGGTAATCTCTATATTAATTCTTCTCTTAGTGTCTTTGACATATTTGTAGTGACAGTTCACGTTACGAATTTTTGCCAGCGAAAAAAAGTGTATCTACAAACAACAATAATAGTTTCAAAAAATGATTATTAAACCTTTCTGATTTTAAAAAAATTAACCAAAAATTAAAGAGAGAGAGAAAAAAAATCGAGCGCGAGACGACGATGTTACGTGTCTTGAGGAGCAAACTAATTTATGGTATAGATATTATACATACCTAATAAAAATTCAAACGAGATTTAACTGTTTTACTGAAGTCCATCTTAACTGAAAACTGAAACTTGTCACGCGAAATACATCAGCGTACATTAATCAAAGTTACCCGTAGCCCATAATTACAATGTTGTATTGATTTACCTTTGAGACATCCGTCCTCACTCATGACTTGAAATTCGGATAGATTAATTGACTGTGCTGTATCTTGGGAAACTAGAAATACAAACAGGGAAATTAAGTGAGCCAGTTTTGAAAATGTCGCGTTCAAACTGGCAGTCAGAATCAATAAAAAAAAATTCGCAAAATATTCAACATCTGTTATTTGAATTTAATCTAAGAAATATTTTAATAATTTACGAAAGAAGACACGTAATAGCTTCTCTTGTTTACAAAGTTAATTATAACCGTTTACATATTTGGATTCCTGATATATTTATGCACTCATTCGTACATTACCACATATTCGTAAATAAAGTAAGGAATCCAACATTTGTATTTACACGTATATGCCAAATTAATTTGCATGTATAAGAAAGTTCAATTTTGTTTTGCATTTCTAAATGAAAAATAAATAAACAATATTACTTGTCGGATTTGAGAATCATTGCGTTATAAATCGAATATAATTTACCTTATATATATATTTGAATCTCAAAGACAGAGAGAAACCTCGTGCTAGATGAGGGACGTCCCAGCTCGTTAGCAGCTAATTGGCTCCCTCACTTGTGTAATTAACACTTCCTCGCACACGCCTCGTTACCACGGACCTCGTTCACATTCCTCATTCAATGTTAAACAGCATCAAGAATATACATGTGTCTTATTTGCACATCCTTGTTCGCGCCTGTCTTCGTTGACTGCTTTGCTTTTATTCCTCGTGTCCCACTTAATATCCTGTCAACGCACCTACGAGACACGAGTGGCTCGAAAATGCCACACATCACTCAATAGACTTACAAGCTATGAGTTCGATCACATCTTTGTAGTCTATTTTATCTTAGTTGCTTGACGACGGTGTTGAAACTATTTTCTAACATCATCGCGTATTATGTTGTTTGTAACAGCAGAAAAAGGAACAGAAATAATTTTTTTTCTTTGGGACAACAGGCTACTTGAGGGTGATCCACTTTGGGCAACTCACCTTTAATAGCATAGGAAGGGATTTGAAAGGGGGGATGCGGAAGGGTAGAGAAAGGTAGACAAGGGTTAACTAGGGCCCCCGGGCTATATTTTAAGGATCCTACATGGCATTCGCCTAAAGAAATGCAGGGAATACCCTAGAAAAACCTACATCAGGTAGGTCGGGCATTGGGTACTTGTCCCACGCCCTTCGGATAGCGGGAGAGGACGAGCGTTAAACTCCACGTCAAGCCTGCGAGAGGATTCTTTCGCAGTTAACCTGCGAGGGATTTTCTCTCGCAGGCAGAACCTTTTAGGAGAGATACGAAGGGGGCTACCTTTGGGTATGCCTTTTCCTGGACAAAGGAAGCCTGCGAGAGGATTTCTCGCAGGTGAACCTTCCCAGAGAGCTCTGGCGGGGGCTACCTTTGGGGATGCTCTCACATCTCTCTGGTTTTTTTGAACTAAGGTTCCCACATGCCGAGGCACCTCGGTCTGTTTTGAGAGGTGTATGTACCGGGGTCGCAGACCTTGGGCATACGGCAAGAGTTGTCCGCTATTCCTATTGGAATAGTCGGCCAGCTGCCTCCTAAACAGGCCAAGGCATGGCGAGGGGTAAGCTGCGTCCCCACAGCAAACTCCTCTCCCGCTATCGGAAGGGCGTGGGACAAGTACCCAATGCCCGACCTACCCGATGCAGGTTTTTCTAAGGTTTTCCCTGCATTCCTTTAGGCGAATGCCGGGTAGGATCCTTAAAATATAGCCCGGGGGCCCTAGTTAACCCTTGGCTACCTTCCTCTACCCATCCGCATCCCCCCTTTCAAATCCCTTCCTATGCTATTAAAGGGGAGTTGCCCTAAGTGGATTACCCTCATGTAGCCTATTGCCCTAAAAAAAAAAAAAAAAAAAGGTATGCCTTTTCCTCTTCGTTTTTGAACAAAGGTTCCCACAAGCCGAGGCACCTCAGCCTGTTTTGAGAGGTGTATGTTCCGGGGTCGCAGACCTTGGGCATACGGTAAGAGTTGTTCGCTATTCCCATTGGAATAGTCGGCCAGCTGCCTCCTAAACTGGTCGAGGCACGGAGAAGGGAATGCTGCGTCCCCACAGCGAACTCCTCTCCCGCTATCGGAAGGGCGTGGGGCAAGTACCCAATGCCCGACCTACCTGATGCAGGTTTTCCCTACATTTCTTTAGGCGAATGCCAGGTAGGATCCTTAAAATATGGCCCGGGGGCCCTAGTTAACCCTTGAATACCTTCCTCTACCCTTCAGCATCGCCCCTTTCAAATCCCTTCCTGTGCTATTAAAAGGGAGTTGCCCAAAGTGGATCACCCTCATGTAGCCCTTTGCCCTAAAAAAAAAGCGTTCAACTACCTTAGAGCGAGGAAACGAGAAAGATTCAGAGGTGTTTGGAATTATACTACGGTAGCCGTCTAGGATGAAATTCGTTGATAATTTTCTTTCGATGCCGTTATTGGTTTGAATTTTAAGGCTGTAGAAGGACAAAGCGGTATTATTATATAATCTATGCATTAGATTGTCCACTGAGAAAAGAGCGGGATTTATATATATATATATATATATTAAAAATTAAGTAAAATTCGTCTGCAATGTTTGTACAGCGCACACGTTTCGAAATTTTCCACACAAAATTTTAATTAATTATTTATATTTTATTTCGTTAACAAATTATATACATATAATATTTGTATTTGCACCTGAAGAGGTTCCAAAAAGTCGAGGCAATCATTATTAATTTTTTAAAATTGTATTTGAAAAATAAAACCATGAAGTTTTTCCAGAGTCTATCAACACCACCATATGTGGTTAAAAGGTTTGATTTATTAGGTTAAAATGTTGCAGATGTGGGAAGGGAACAGTTAAGTAACTGCTAGTGAAATTGTTGAAATTAATTGTACTCGTAGATTCATTCCTGGACGGAAACATGGTTAGTTAGATGATAAAACTGGTTAAGGGTTAAAGCCGTCATCGTAGGAAATTATGAAACAGTGAGGGAAGAAGTACAATTTTTCGAACAGGTAAAATATGTTGCTCGTCTTTCGACGGAGAAAAGTGGGAACATTAAGAAATAAATAATCCTATGAAAACAGACTCAATTCGACATATTCCAGAAACTCAGAATGCAAAGATGGCCGACTCCGTCCACGTGTTGTCTCATTGGGGAGAAACGGCACTCAAATATTGGAATGTAAGTTGTTCAAACTTGATTTCACGGCAATTGGCTCTTTTTTCCAGCAGTGGACATTTTTTATTTATTGTAATGGAGGAATTCCTGGTGTCACCACACTCACGTTCTCTTTTCTGCGTCGAGATAATTCCTCATTTTTCAAAGTTCCCGACTTCTCTCTCCTTTCTCGTCGTGTCCTGTTTTTGGAGGTAGGTGGGGGACTATTTCTGTTCAATTGAGTTGGATGATGGAAGGAGTTTCGGTCCAAGGGCTTCTTGGTCCATTATCCACTTGCTGCTCTGGTTAATTTAACAGCTCGGCTCTCAACTCTGACCGCCGAAAATAATATTTTCCACCAACTTATATATCTTTCCATTTGAAAAGTACAACTTCCAAAAATACTTTCACTACTGTATAAGGACAGTAAATCATAATTCTTCTTCGGAACGGACAAATATCCGAATGCACCTAAGTTGTTATATTTATTACATCAGTTCGTTCATTAATAGAGTTGCCATTTAATCCCCAGAAGCTTATAGTTCACTTAATGAAGAACGTCTATCTTCATGTAGATTTTTATGTTTTTCTTTAAAAAATAATGAACCGAGCAGGATAAAATAATTGTATTAGTATCCATTTTCTGAGAAAGCACTGGAAAGAAAATAATAAGAAATTTTCAGTCTGTATTCCTACAAAAAGGCGAACTCTATAATTACTGTAACGAAAATTTACCGGATGGTTCGAAGAAACTGAGTTTTGCGGAACAATTTTTACCATTTCCATTCTTGTCTACTTTAGAACAACCTGCACGCTCTTTCCGATATTTTAAGGGACAGAATATACTGAGATGTCCAGATTTTTATGCCCGGAGCGCGACTGATGGAAAAGAGGAAAGGTATGGAATGGTACCAATTGGCAATAGCGAATGTAAAATAGAAATAACATCTGGCGCTTGATTTGGAGAAGAACTGAGACGAAACGTCAACTTATGTTTCCTTACAACTTAATAAATAATTTCCCTCCAAATAGGCAGTAGAACGCCCAGACAATATTATCTCTGCTTTATGGAGGAATGTGTTGAGGGTAAAACCGGACCCGAAAGTCTAGAAGGAATCCCAATAAATAAGGAGAGACGCAGTCACGGAGAGGGAGAGTGTGTTGTTGCGGTCTATCACTGGTCATCTTCAGTACTTAAGTAACGAGGTCGTATTTCTCCTGTCCGAGGTTTATAGGTCCAGCAGACGCTTTAGGAGCCATCACTTACACCATGGAAAACAAGAAAAACTCCTCCCTCATCGTAAAAACAGAAAGAAAGATAGACACAGGCGGACAAGCATGACACAGACACTCTGTATTTGACATTTAATGGAAATTGTGGGTTTAATACTGCAGTTAATATTGTTCAGGAGTTGAAGGAGAGGTAACGAGAGAAAGTAATGAAAGATGATATTTTTTATTTTAATTAATCACAGTCTCTGTTGTTTTTAAACCTTTGTAAGGTCAGAAAAATAGGCACACAAAGGTGAATCAATCAACGTTGTTAACAACAGCAATCAACTCATTTTGTGTTAACTTCTGAAAGTGTTTTATTCAAGCTTCCATCTTCCGCAGGCCATAAGTTTCGAGGAACCCTCGTAATGCAACAGGAGTAATCGCCATCACGCCGCGGCACTAATTTTCTGTATTTACGAGTATCGAAGTTTCCGCACCGTTGTGTTCGTGGGTTGAAAGCAGATCAACTTCACTTTCTACATGAAGACCTGCAGTACGCGACAAACATGAAGTACCAAATTCCCTTAGCAAAGGAGAATAAAAAAAAATGTCTGACTCATTGTCATTGTGCTCGCTGTCCCGTGCGTGTGTTGTAGTTAATTAGTGCTTCTCCCCTGTGCGTTTATTCATGAATGCGTCGCTCTGTACGTATCTGCGTGGGTGATCCATCCACGTGCCTCGTGCTGATGTCTATCGGTGGTCCGTTTTGTAAAACACGATAAGCTATTTCTCTCTCTTTTTCTTCCTCTCTCATCTGTCAACAGCCGGCCATATACTGGAGATATTGCGATTAGATGCTAACGTCAGTCTAGGGCTCATGAAGCTTACAACGGCAAATAACTAATTATTTTTTGTCCAAAAACAGTAATAGTCTTAAATTAAGAGTGAGGGAAAAGAGCAGTTGGCAAAAATATTCCTTTGTTAATCGATAGGACAAATAATGGATTGGAAATTTCATGGACTGTGCTTTGAATGAAGCTTCTTCTGTACTGTCTGAATTAAATGATTAGAAAGTTATGCGGCATTGTGCAAAATTTACTTATTAAACAAACCAGATTTGTAAACACTTATATGATATTTTTTTTCTCGGAGTACATTATTATAATTGAGAATTATGTTTGATTATCTACTAGCTGCGTGCCCGGCGTTGCCCGTATACTTATTTATATAAATCCGAAAAATTATTTAATTATATATTAATCTTTTTTCAAGAAGTGATTTAACCTAAAATTAACTGTTCGTACTTGCGTACATTCTTTTGACCGATAGTGCGTTAATTGAACAGCTGTAAAATACATTAAATTTTATTGCATCAATCCCAACAAACTTACCACAGAATTTCTTTACGAACAAAATACTTAAATATACTCCTTGAGTATTGCAGGATATAATTATACCTCAGTCTTCAGACATTACGAAAGATTAAATTTATGAAACTGTTAGCTAGATTCACAATGTAAACAAATGGTCGCCATATTGGAGTCAACAAAATTACCTCAGAATTTCTTTACGAGCAGAATACTTAAATATACTCCTTGAGTATTGCAGGATATAATTATACCTCAGTCTTCAGACATTACGAAAGATTAAATTCATGAAACTGTTAGTTAGACTCACAATGTAAACAAATGGTCGCCATATTGGAGTCAACAAAATTACCTCAGAATTTCTTTACGAGCAGAATACTTAAATATACTCCTTGAGTATTGCAGGATATAATTATACCTCAGTCTTCAGGCATTACGAAAGATTAAATTCATGAAACTGTTAGCTAGATTCACAATGTAAACAAATGGTCGCCATATTGGAGTCAACAAAATTACTTCAGAATTTCTTTACGAACAGAATACTTAAATATACTCCTTGAGTATTGCAGGATATAATTATACCTCAGTCTTCAGACATTACGAAAGAAAATTAATTAAACTGTTAGCTAGATTCACAATGTAAACAAATGGTCGCCATATTGGAGTCACTAATACGGCGCGTCAATTAACTTACATTTGCCGCAAGGAACATAAAGGATTTCGTATTGTTTTTCGTTACCATTTGATTGAGTATTACTGGATAAAATTATACTTTTTATTAAATGAAAATATTTCTGCCTTATATCCTTACGGAAAAAGGAACTATTTCTTTTGTTCGTAGCGTAGTAACGTCTCTCTCGCGTGACGTCATGGTCTGTTCGCGCTCAGTCATTTAACACAAAATTAGAACTTTTTTCAATTGTAATTCTTTCCACATTTATGCTAGGGGTTTCTCAGCCCCCACAGTACCGTTTCTCGAGTTTTGAAGAATATGTGTACCAATTTTTGTTGCAATCTGTCCTTGCGTATAAATGTGTATAGAAATTAACGTAAATACATACATACAAATATACATCCTTTTTGTTTATATAGATGTATTTCTTCAATTACTTGCACCTAGCGCCATTTGTTGTTTGAAATATATACAAAAATATTAAAGAATAATTTCCAGACGCAGCGAAATATTCCGCTGCAATTAATGCGAGCCGGGAAATGTGTGTGTGTGTGTGTGTGTTTTACCTGTCTTTCCGAGAGCCCGAGGTTGGCTGCGAGCTCGGCCTTCCTGCGGATGGTGATGTAGCGGCTGTAGTGGAACTCCTTCTCCAGCTCCAGACGCTGATGGTCGCTGTACACCACCCGGTACTTGTCCTTGGTCCGCGTCTTGCCTGATCACACAAACATACACTCACATTAGTGACACACGCTCTCGAGGGTCACCACAGAATATACTCTAGTCAGTCTGCGAAATATAACACTGGACTGGGGTCACACGGTCAGGCAGCGTAAATCACGACCAATGCTTTTTTTTTATCTTCGTTGTAATATACAATTTGATGAAGCTGACTACGACTCAACATCGATATAATAGAATATCTGTGGAATGAAACGAATTTACAAGAATAAAAGTACAACATCCAGTTCAAGAAATACAGCCAGTTGAAATTAATTGCGTCCACCTTTCAGAACCACGTTTGTCTGAGTTATAGAATTTATAAGACGTAATATGTAGTATTGTGTTACGAAGAAAATATAGGATGATAGTTTGAATGAAGTTATGATAAAAAAATCTCTTTGCGAGTCGTAATTAAGAAAGTGTTGGGCGTCTTCAGCGTTCAGGCGAATAAAATGCAGACTTTTGACCTTATATCTCAAATGAATGAAATACTTTAAATTCCCCTGTAACAAACGTATTCTGCTCAGCAGAGTCGACGTGGAAACACAAAAGGAGTTATCAAATAACGTAGACTTTCCCGGTTTATCAACTAGGTTCACGTCCGCCGTCGTATAGTGACTTGAGATCCAAGAAAAATCCGATCAATTTGGGGATGCCTTTTCCTCTCCGTTTTTGAACTAAGGTTCCCACAAGCCGAGGCACCTCGGCCTGTTTTGAGAGGTGTATGTTTCGGGGTCGCAGACCTTGGGCATACGGTAAGAGTTGTTCGCTATTCCCATTGGAATAGTCGGCCAGCTGCCTCCTAAACTGGTCGAGGCACGGAGAAGGGAATGCTGCGTCCCCACAGCAAACTCCTCTCCCGCTATCGGAAGGGCGTGGGACAAGTACCCAATGCCCGACCTACCCAATGCAGGTTTTTCTAGGGTTTTCCCTGCATTTCTTTAGGCGAATGCCGGGTAGGATCCTTAAAATATAGCCCGGGGGCCCTAGTTAACCCTTGGCTACCTTCTTCTACCCTTCCGAATCCCCCCTTTCAAATCCCTTCCTATGCTATCAAAGGGGAGTTGCCCAAAGTGGATCACCCTCATGTAGCCTGTTGCCCTAAAAAAAATATATATATAACATCGGGCCCTCAAGGCATCAAGATACAACATTTTAATCAATCATAAACACAAAAATTCGAAATTAGCTGTACTTCGACTTTCTGATTGGTCTACGGTATAAATTGATCAAAATTGTGCGTCACTCAAGTCACGTGACGACGTCGGGGATGAATTTCGCTGAAACAATGTTTTAATAAACAATTTATCCGGTTTATAAATCGAGAATTTATTAAAAATGGTGGTGTTAACTATATAAATTTTTTGTAGCAGTGGATTTGATATCCACCCTCTTTAAAATTTGGGATATCCCTGGCGTTTTGGTGTGAGGTGATGAAACGAGGAGGGAGGGTTCAAGCCCTTCTGGGAAAAGAAAGGGCAGGGCAGGTAGGGCAGAAACCGTGGAAAATTGAGTGGTCAACTGTCACAACACGGACACACAGCAGCGCCAACAAACTAGACGTGTAATTTTCGTTCCTCTAGTCTCAACCACAAACTGGGAAAAAAATATTCCCCACAACAATGCCACTAATTAGTAAAACTAGCACATGTGAATAAAATAAAACAAAAACCGTTCAGAAAAATACAACAGACAGGTTTTGAGTTGAAGAAAACCGTCTTTATTTATCCTTAGTAACCTACATCTGCCCGTTTGTATTTCTAATTTCTCTAGGTACAACTGTGAATTTTATTATTCGTGTGTGGTTTTGTCTTCTAATCGTGTGTTCTTAATTCCCGTTGACAGTTTGAAACGTCAATCGGACACTCTTCCCATCTTTTCTTAAAGTAGACTGTCCTTATTTCCATATCCTTCTTCTCCAAATCACAGCAATATTATCTCTGCGTTAAACGATACGTACGAGTATCAGTGTCAGCGATGTAGTGAAGCTGTACACTGCGCACATTGCATTGCGCATTAATGACGTCATCATCCCGATCCCCTTTACGTCAATTACCTATATCCGGAGGGAAATTAAGGAAATTTAAACTATTAGAAGGCAGAAATCTTGTAATGTTTAACCTGAGTGAAAACAGCAAAGTTAATCACAGCACCTTGAAATATCTTTCTGTTTTCTCTGTATTGGAGGAGAAAGTACGCGGTGAAAGTTACCTTGTGTTTGTTTTTCACGTAAAGGAAGGGAACTCCTGGGAAAAGAATTGTGTTCTGTATTCCGAAGGCGTCTACTTCTATTTTTATTATCATTCCCTCATCCAATTTTTTTTTCCAGCAGATCTGCGGGCTGGTCTCAATAATGATGATGTTATGGGGGAAAGCGAAGACCCTGTAAGTCCCGCATCTACCCGTACATTTGCCAACATTTCATAAGAAAAAACAAAAAAGCAAAATATTTGGTGCAGGGAAAAAAATTGACAAATTTTTTGTGATAAAAGTATTAAACAGATAACATGGTAATTTGACGTTCCGTCTCGCCTCACAGAATTTATAAAAGACAGTGGTATAATCGCTCGGTTGATAAAGATGCCATCTCACTGCTGAGCTGCAAAAGTAGGGGGCAATTTCCCTTAAACAAGTATGGTGAGCCATCATACAAATACAATATTAAGTGGCAATTATAAATGTAGAAAACAAACTTTGACACACTTTCGTACATCAGTGATTACAAGGGACCAAAAATTGTGACACGTGATCGCCGCTGGTGTTGCAGCTATTGAGTGCTTGTTTTTTAGCGCGCGTTATCTGCATCACTCCGTTGCTAGGTGACGCCGCCATGCTGGCTGAGGGCGGCCATGTTGCGGCGGCGTGGCATCAGAGCCTAAAGCCCTGATAAGCGAGACCGCGCCTTTATCAACCTACACCTACGGGATTAAGATAGCTCACGCCGACAAAGAGGGGAAAACACGCGCGCACACACATCCGCAACCATCTTTACGCAAGAGACACGGTCGGGCGACGGATTCCTGAAAGGGGGAGACAAAAATGGCTTCTTGGATCTCCACCCACTGACTCACAGTAAATGCTAATTGAAAAAACTCCCCCTTTATATACGTTTTTTTAAGGGAAGAGAGATCCGTGCAGTCGTTAATTACACATAGTCTTGCAAGAGAGTAAATAATTTTATTTTTAAAGAAAACCTCCTTGCATGCCTCACATTAATGGATGATAAATCGGTATGGACTGTAAACAGGTTTTCCAAAGCTCGACCATCGCTGATCGGATCAATTGAAAACATATTATTTCAGGGCGTTCGGAAAAAAAATGAAGATAAACCAATGAATAAGATTTAATGAATTATGACGATACGATTAACTAACTTGTATTTTCTTCCGATTACCTTAATCGCTTATCATTAAGCGCAACGACAGTGACGGCGGCTTTGGCATTTCCATTATTATTTTTATCAGAAAACCGTCGTGATAGTTTATCAGTCACGATACAAGATGCAAAAAAAATAGATAAATGAAATAAAATTTAAAGAGTGAGGATCCTTCGCTCGACACGCAATGCCGAGGATCTTATCACTTCCTAAACAAGAACGCAAAACGGCACTAAGTAGAACAGTAAAAAAAAAATGGATTTACTTGATTACACCACAACGATATCTCACTACTTCCTTCCTCAGACCAACGTAGACACATAACACACGTAATTTTAATATTTTACTTCATAAGAATACGCCAACAAACACGTACAACATCGTATAAATTACCACGGTAAATATTTAATACACCATTTATTTATAACAAAGTATTAAAAATATTAAAAAACATAGAAATATTGTTAAAGTATTATTTATGGTTTTCGGGTAACCTTCGACTCGCTTTATATTATATTTATTTAATTAACACTGACATTTATCTTCACATTATTAAAGTTTCTAATTTATTTTTTAAAAACCATATACTTTATAAACACTAAAATATTTCCCAATTATATTCGTGCAGAAAAATCAACATAGATTAGATTAATTCTTATATAATCAAAATCATACAGAAGAATATATATTTATATATATAGTGTGTGTGTGTGTGAACGTAATTAAATTAAATTAAGAGGTCCAGGTACTTAGTAACATTTATTTTAAAATTTAACGTGTAATTTCTCTTAGCATAAATGACTATATAAGGTTAAAAAAAGATAAAGTAAATTTTTCACTTCCTTCTTTACCGTGGTTTACTCTTGATAAAGTTAATACTGTATATCAAAGATAATATTTGAGGAAGGTTGAAACTTGACCGATTTTCCATCCGACGGTGGACATTTATTCCAGGAAAGATCAGTCCCTCCTTATCTTCTATCCAGCTGTTCTTTCCCTTGAGAAACGTGTCTCTTCACTCCCAGTATAACCAACATCACGGCCAAAATAATTTGAATATTGTTTCGGTATTATTTTTATTTCCCGTCAAGAACTAAAGGAACAGTTCTCGTATCTAATATTATCTTTGATTTGGAATATTCAAATTGTAAAGAGTAAACAAAACCAGAGAGACGTTAGACGAAAAGAAAATCTGAATTCATCAGTTATTAAAATAATATTTTACGTGGTTAAAGATATTAAAAAACTTGTTTTGAAAATTTTATTATTTAGCACTTACATACTTTTAAAACACTTCATTTTTTCCTTAAATGCATACCCTGTTTATTTAGAATACTTATTTATAATATCATTATTTATTTTCCTTCATTCTTTTATAATTTTCTACACTAATTGGTAACGGAATATCCGACCAAAATTGATATTTTACTACTGAAATGCCGGAAAAATCTTCGTATATATAATATATATTTTAAAAAAATGCATAATTGAGTAATCACACAATTGAATAACAGAAGTATATGAGAATTATACTTTATTTAATAAAATAGTGAAAATAATCTGCAAAAATAGGAAATACATGCATGAGAAAATTGAGGAAGTTTTGTGGTTATTAATAAAATGAAATATGCAAATGACACAAAAATGAACTTATGATATGAATACATAGCTGTATAGTGCGGTTGTTTCACTCTTGGCTTTTGTGTTTTTTAGTTTCTGAATAAACGAACAAACGTTCTGTGCTACTTTCTTATTATATATTTTTCTTTTGAGTAAGGAAACCTATACAAAGTGAGAAGAAACCTGAATTTACGGAGACGAAAATGTAAAAACTCAATTTAATATTGGTGGATTTGAGGATGATATGTAAGATATATATTTTTTAAATACTTACAACACTTTGCGTTGCTTTAATTTCACACAGAATTTTTTAAATTACTTCAAAAGTTCTAGAGCTACAGACTATTTATTTATATACTTTATATAACTGGAAAAAAGAGCGATGAAAAATTTAAAAACGAAATATACATTTGTATTATTTATTTTCTGGCATTCAGTTAAGAAATTCAATTTTGGTGAGTAATTATTTTAAGCAAGCGTAATTAAATAGGGTTTTTGTTTTAAATGAAAAGAATATTGCCACTGTTTGTGCTGCTGTCACTTTTCTTGTCTATTAACACACGATTCCTTGCTACTGTCTGCGCCGTCGTGACGTCACGTCGTCAGCTGACGACCAACACTATTAGATTGCTTGTAGCCTCATTACACACATAGATATCGGCCCACACATATAAGAATTCTAAAATATTTAAAATTAAATTTATATTTAGTTTTTTTTTTATCTAACAATTTTTATGAACAAATTTTCTCAATTAGTTTCATTACAGTGTTTATAAATTATTGTTTAATACAATATTATTTAACCAATATCAAGGGACATCAGGGTCACATATAAATGTCAAGAAAATGGGCAACATTATTTTGAAGTCGCTTAAAAGATTTTCAAGCAAAATCAGATCAGTATGGCGGATGGAATATATTTGCCTGGTTTATTCAAATCTGTCGTACCTCACGCAGAATGCCTTTGAAGAATTTCCTGGAGTACTTATTGGAGGGTACAGTTCTAAATTTCATTCAAACGAAATGTTTCTAGATTCGAACAATTTTACATAGATCCTGTTTCTCCAGCAAATATATATGTGTTAATCCAAGCAGCTCACCAATCGTAAAATAGTGTGAATTTACGTGTAATATGGTTACCACAGTGCATTAATTGAGCTGCTGTATTACAAAAATGGATACGTCATGCTCTCCCAACAACAGAAGCAATCCCATCTCCTTATTTCACACTCTCTGGAGGCAACTATATATTCATTACATCTACACAGTGACAATCTTCGCATTTTAAGGTACAAGGAACTTTAAAAACCGCCCAATTTATTTTATTTTTTTCTCGTTTCATCAAAATTCAACCTAGTATTCCATGTCGGAACGTTTCAGTGAACACGCTTCGAGAGATCCGTGACTCGTGTGTGTGTGTGTGTGTGTGTGTAGGGAGAGAGAGAGAGAGAGAAGGAGAGACGAGGTGAGAAGGCTTACCCTTATCACGAAGCGATACGCAAAGCAAACTTCCCGGAATACAAGCCACACCAAGATTCGCAGCAAGAGACACTCTCACCTCTCT
The DNA here is from genome assembly GCA_037074705.1 of Zhengitettix transpicula. Lineage (NCBI taxonomy): Eukaryota > Metazoa > Arthropoda > Insecta > Orthoptera > Tetrigidae > Zhengitettix > Zhengitettix transpicula. Next base: position 75,995,597 of record CM073593.1, read on the forward strand.
AGCTCATTAACACAGCGACTGGTGCATGCAAAAAAATTACTTTATCCCCTCGTATTTTTTCCGCAAATATAAATTCCACGCCGACGTGGCATATTTGCCGTACAACGAGTCGCACATGCGGTAATTATTAATGATTCCCGGTGAAGATACCAAAAAAATATAAAATCGTCCGTATTAGTTTAAAATTAAAAAATACATAATGAAGCAGCCAGTAAAGCAACATAATTAGGTCATAACTCAATGTCTTCTTCTAATATGAGTTACAGCTACATATTTATAAGGCGTCTCGTTGCTTTCATCTGGTACCGGTTCCTGTCTGTCTATAAAAGTCAACCTGGAGAAGAAAAAACTTTGCAGAAACGTTGTGTGGTATTTATTCATCTTGTAATAAATAAATAGTTCCTTGGCCTCGGTAGGTTAATATCCCACCGCTGCCGCCAAGTAATAATAATAGAATTTGAACTTGACTCCGGAGTACGAGCTTAAGTCGCACTCTAGAATAGCTTATAGGGCTCGGAGAAATAACTTAAATTAGAAATAAAGAAGGTTTATTACTTTTAACTACAGCCACAATTAACCAATGGCGATCAAGAATCTCTAGCTCTGTGTAAGGCACCTTCTTTACAGCAACACTCGTCGACACTCAGCGGGAAAGGCGGAATCACGTTTCGCGCCGACACATGCTCAGAGATTCTTCAAAGCCAATATAATGTAGCAATAGTTAATTGGGCCATTAATTATTTGGACATAAAATTTGAATTGTTTGATAAATCCATTATAGCGGTAAGGCGGGCAGAGCAACAATAGCGCTGAGCTCTGTTGCTTTGAGAAAATGCCGAAATGGAAATGCACGCTCAAACTCGAGAGCACTAGGATAGTTAGTTGGCGGAGAAACATTACGAGCAGCAGAACAAGTAATAAAACTTGAGCAGAGACTAGACATCGTTAATGTATAACTAGTTAAAGTTGTGAATTAATACAAAGAAAACATTCACGGAAGTATTGCAGCGTAAATATGTGAAATTAAGAGCATTTTTCGTCAGAATAGAACTTTTCAAAGTCTTCGTGGAGAAATTAATCCAGGAGAACATTGGTAAATTATTAAGGAGCGGAGCAGTCAACGGAATACAGCCAATCTTGCTAAATTTTAAAGTGAAGTGTAGAATCAGTGAAAACCAAGGTCTGATATTAAGTAAGTAAAGAGTGTAAAAGAGTCCGAACGAGGTAAAATTAATTGTACTGGTACCAGACTGACGGTCCGTAAGTAACATAATTTTGAATAATTCTGTAAACGCTAATTAAAGGATAAAATCAGATTTCGTTCCCTTTTAATTGTCAATCAAAGTTAATTTCTTTACTTTTTAATTTTTTTCATTCTATCGACATATTGGTTAGGTAAATTGTAAACGGTTTTGTTAATAAGATTTTAAATAATTTTTTTTTGTTCATTATCAAACTCAGTCGGTAGAGCATGGGATTAAGCGATTTTAATTGTAATTGTTTTGAGTTTGAAGCCACAAGTTGATAATAAATTTTATTTTATGTTTTAAATTTTGTGTATTACTTCATTTAAATAAAGCCTCATTTTTAATCATTACAATAAATTTAACAAAATTTACAACCTTATATATGTAATATATATTACAATCTATTCCTGCCGTTTTATTAGCTACATCATTTTCTATTTACTTATTTCCATCGGATTTCGTAATTTTTTTAAAATTAGAAACTTTTTAAAAAATCCATTACATAATTTACAACAATAGTACAGCGTGAGTTAGGGTTTAAACACAAATAAGAACCAGAGTATGGAAATGCATTGAATTTACCAGTTTCCATAAATCATTTATTAGTGATGTTTTTTATTATATTTAACCGTCCGTTTTGTTATATTATTATAATTTTAATAACTGTTTGTGAAGATAGGAAAAGCTCGAGAGAACCTGTAATGAAAGCCAGGGCACGCAGCTGGTCTTAGCCACCTGCACTTCTCTGTAGTACCGAGCTGTATCTCCGTTCATGGCCTAACCTAACGGTTTGTCGATTCAATTACACAATTTTATGATTGGGTATTATTATTCTTATAGTCCTGATAACTATTATCTCACGACCATCCAACTATATTTCACTTGATTATATTTACTGGTCTTCTGTATGTCTTATCTTTGGTTACAAATATAATTTTAAGAATGTTGTGTAGCTTCAGTATTATCACAATGGATTTCCCCGTGCCTCACTGGCTGATATATAAAATGATTGCTGACTGATTTACGGAGTTACGAACGAAATCACATTTTGGTGAAACGTCCACTGTGCGAAACGTGTGGTTTACCGTCCTTACTCCTCTTTTGTTTGTTCTGACGATATCCTCGTACTGATTCTTTTTTTCCTTCACGCTCTTTGTTCTATTACATTGTTAATCTTCCAATGGGCGAATCCGTCACTACGAGTTGCTTAATGATGTTCCTAGTGAGAAAATCCTAGGCCAGCCCTGTCAATGAATAAATTACAGCTAGAGGTGATGCGACGCGAGGCTCAGCGAGAGAGTGAGTGGTTGCCTAGCAACGGCAGATAGGCGGTAATCCCTTTAAAGGAGGATGAACGATCGCCGGAGATTAGCTTTGTCGGTCTCTATGCTCGCACACAGACAAGGAGAGATGCACCGTTATCTACGTCCTCGGTCACGCCACTCTATCTACGGCAACCTCCGCCAAGAACCTCCCAGGACCGACAGGCAAACTTCTGCGGTCCTTCACTTCAAACATTATACGGGAAAAAATGGAAAGAATAAAAAAACGAACAGAAGGAATGCAAATTATTGTCGAGTATTCATTTTCGGAGGAAAAAAATAATGACGCAACACTCAGAAATCCGAGGAGATCTTAGGGGAATCTCTGCCAGTTCGCCGAATTAATTGCTAGTTCCAACATTGCATCATTAACCAGGAAATGTTGCTTATTTCTTGTACTTCTGTCGTCACAGAGCCGTGAAGACGTAAATAGAGGTTTCACTCAAATTTGACGGTCCTAAATGTATCATGATTTACAGTAAATTAATAACTTCTTTATACATGACAAAATCCATTTTCCGGGGCGGAATATTCCGCTTAACGATGAAAGATGCTTTTTTTTAGAGTAACAGGCTACATGAGGATAATTCTCGTGGTGGCAACTCCCCTTTAATACCATAGAAATGGATTTGAAAGGGTGGATTCGAAAGGATATAGGAACGTAGCCAAGGGTTAACTAGGGTCCCCGGGCTATAGTTTAAGGATCCTACCCGGCATTCACCTAAAAGTGATGCAGGACAAACCCTAGAAAACGTGCATCAGGTAGGTCGGGTATTGGGTACTAGTCCCACGCCCTTCCGTTTGCGGGGGATGAGTTTTCTGTGGGGACGCAGCATTCCATTCTCCGTGCTTCGACCAGTTTAGGAGGCAGCTGGCCGACTGTTCCAATGTAACCGCACGCCCGAGGTCTGCGACCCCGGAACATACACCTCTGAAAACAGGCAGCTTGCGGGAAACCTTAGTTCAAAAACGGAGAGAGGAAAAGGCATCCCCAAAGGCAAGGCTCCGGAAAGGTTCTACCTGCGAGAGAACAGCTCTCATAGTCTGGGTTCAAGATGGCTTATTAATTTCGGACAATTTTTGGGCTTCTAATTCTTTGAGCATCTGCAAGAGATTACTCAGTCTCAGGTTGAAGGTTTTTGCAGACTGTCGTCGCCGACTTTAATGTTTCTTTCACGATCGCCTAGGTCTTATCTTCTCTCACTCTTTTTTTCCCCACCTGAGAAGGCGATGAGTTTGATATCTTATCGTGTCACAAGTATGTGAGACATTGTATCGCCTTTCGTCATTCATGCCGAAGTCTGCAGAAACTTGTTTCGTCAGCGAAATCTCTAATCAACGCCGACGCAGCCATTCCTCTCTCTCTTTTCTCTCTCGTTCCTTCCTCTTTTTTTTGTAATCGTCTCCGTCTCGTTTCGTTTACACACTGTGAAATCTTTTTCGTAATTTATTGTTGTCTCTTTCGTTGTGGCTTTTGTGGAACGGACAAAAACGAAAGAAACTCTTACAGAAGCAGATGTATTTAATACCTTTATAGAATACCGATTCAAATTTTATCGTAACCTACATTTTAATCGTCTGCATATTTTTTTATTGACAACTCCCAAAGGGCGGCCACACACGGAGAATTTGGGAGCCAGATCACGGTCTGCCACTTAATGTACAGAACACATCGGAAAAATTTCTTGGCTAATGAAACAGATCTTAAACCGAATCTACCCGGTACTGGTCGTTCAGATCCAGATTCTACTTGCGATTTCCGATATTTTTGTTTAAATAGCAGTTGTATATCATTGGGTAGAGCGTTGATATATATTTTTTAAAAAAATTTACTTTGTTGCATTTTACTAACTTTATGGGGGTTTCTTTGTTTGAAAAAAAAAACACAATCATGCCCTTGCCGGGATTCGAATCCGCAACCTCTGCGTTGCGAGGCAGTGACACTGACCACAACACCATTATTACATAATTATTACAAAATGTAATACAACTTGATGTCAACCACGAAATATAAAACACATAAAAATTGACGTCAATTATACTATTACACAGTTTTTAATATTCTTTTATTTTTATATTGTCCTCAAGACTGTTATTATGACAAAAGGGTTCTTTATCACGATTATAATTCTTTGTCGTATTTACGTCGTGACTGTAATGTGAAGTCATGTTTAAATCGTGTGTTGTGACTATCTACATAATTTTTACTCCTTATAATTTATATATATTGGTAACTTTCCGTTCTAATTTTAGAAAGACGCAACATAGTATCAAAATAAATTCATTTTCAACAGTTGAGCAATGTAAAGTTTCGAACACTAAATCATTTACCGGAGAGGCTTTCTTCAAGTAAAATTCAACTCACGTCTGAAGGCTTTTTAATACCATCCTTATTTACTAAAAACTTTTACTAACCCTTTTAAAGGAACGTTGGCTTCAAATACTCGTGATAGCCTTTGATGTATGAGATTATAATAATGTCAACGCTGATATTTACGAACATATTAGGCTTCTTCGCTATTTGGACACCATCTTGATTTTCTATATATATATATATATATATATATATATATATATATATATTGTAGTAATTAGAAATTAAGACATTGTTATAATTGGAAAGAAAACAGAGGACTCATTATTAGTGAATATAAAGCGTACGCCGCAACAAGGCGGCAACGCAAAGAATGCATTGTTGTCAATAGGTTGAGGTTCTACGCGCTCAAAAAGCTACGAAACGAGGAAGTTCAGTTGGGCAGCGGACATAGAACAGTTCGAAAGCAATCTTCAGTCAGGCAATGAACGGCGAGCGGACCGCAAATAGAACAGTCTGATAGCAGTTACAAACATTCTCTAATTATTGAAATATTAAAACAATCTTCAGTAGAGAAGGAAAGATTGAAATTAACATTGTAATCGGTGGCGGAGCGGAAATTCAACCCGGAGAACCATAGACCAAATCCAACTAAAACTACACGAGATCTGCAAATCCAGGTTGCAGCAAAGCATCGAGAAACTACGCCAATTAGAATTCGTTGAAATTTAAAGCCTGTGAATACTAGAATCAGTGATATCCCCAAATCGTGTGCACTAAAAACCTAAAACGAGACCTGGGCGGCCGGAAGTAGAAAACTTTAAAATCAAATTGTAAACCACTTTTAAAAGATATGTCAGATCGTGCTTTAATTATCGTTCTTTAATTATTTAGTTCTTTAATAATAATTATTTAATTATTACATTTAAATTCAATCTGTAGTGTTATCTTATCCACAACCAAGTTCGTCTATGTTTGAGACGCATTAACTTCAATAAAAGCTAAATGTAATTTGATTGTATAAAATTCACCCATTTATCAAACCCAGATAAAGACCCTGAGATCTCAAATATTATTATGTATTTAAAATTGATAATAAATTTTGTTTAATTGTTTTAGTATAATCTTTTTATTTTATTCACCCATCATTTGTAGTTTTTTTATTTAATTATTACAATATATATATATATATATATATATATGGTATATTCTGTAACCTAATTGCAGTTATGCCTTTATTTCTTTTTGATATTTTTTCTCAGCCTGGTACACTATTTTGTCTCAATATTCCTTTCATTTTGAGTTTTTACATCAATGATACAAACACATATCTTATCACTTTATATGTCAAAAAGTCTTCTTTATTTCCTTATTCAGCTTCCTTAGTATTGCTAATCAAATCTTTTGTTTCTCTATACGTTTTTTTTAAATATTTGAACTAACTTAAGCAATCTCTGAATTCTTTATTACATCATCTCATCAATATTCTCTGCTGGTGGTAAAGTATCGTTGGTACATTTCGCAAGCGATGACGTCGCAGACTCTTATCATTGATCTCAGAAATTTCCCCATTTTCTTTTCTTTCCGGTGTCATGAATCATATGACCGCCATTCTTATCGTTAATTGTAAATCGCTTTTATTTTATATGACTGGTCACGAATGAAAAAAATATTTGCTGGCAATTTTAGCGTGTGACGTCAAACGGTCAATGCAGGTGCTGCAATAATGACACGACAGAGACTTTACTCTGCAGCAGCGGCAGCAGAGATTCTCGCTAACATATTTCGAATAGTTTGGGTCGACACGAAGAATGACGGGCACGAAGTGAGAGATTCCGACCGCATTTTGAGTGATTTATGAGGCCGTTTATGCGTACGTGTCGGATTTAATTGCGATTGCGACGAGGGACGCAGCAGTGGCGTCTCTTTGTCTCGGCGCCGTGGCGTCGCTGCCGCTGCCACTGCAGAGGAAGAGAACTCGTGGCTCAACGACGCCCAGGGGAGACGCGTCCATCCTCTCTTCCTCTGCTCTACTCTCAACAGAATTTAAAAGAGAGAACGCTCCAACTTTGCCAATCACCAAAAAAGTCTGACGCAGACAGAGAGAAACCTAGGGACGAAAAAGCAAGCGGCGTCCACGCAAATATAATAACCATCGTGGTACGCCGGGGTCTGTTCAAAACTGAGACTGACAAGGTGCATTCTTAAGATCATGTCATCTTCTTTTACGTGGTCATTGTTGAGAATTAATAGCGATACAACCGTTTCCTCGCTGGACATCCGACAGTCATCAGTAACTCGTTCTTGTTAATCGTTCAACTATTCCGTTGAACCGCACTTGATGAGTTCTGTATGTCCAAAGATTCCTTCAAAGAAGAATAGATGAGTTTCTGAGTGATTACAAAGGTCTGCCAGTAAAATACTGCATAGGATTTTTATACGTTTTCTTATAAATTACAACTCGGTAAAAATGTGCCATCTCGTCAAATTTTTTTGATACACAAGTTTTTAATTTGAAAAATAAGTTTAAAACTCAGACTTCTCACATTAATTGTATCAACTATAGCTTGACTTCGCAATAAATTAAAAAAATGGTTTAAGAGAGTAGTGGTAGGGAGGGGGGTGGGGGTGGATAAAGTAGTTTTAGTGTTAGAAGGAAGATCGCATGATCGTGTCGACACAGGTTACAAAATGATGGTGAATAACATAACTGTTGAGGTTGAGTATGTTTCGACATGTTATCTAAATATAAACAACCTGCTGTTGGATTAGATTACGTTTCATCAAGCTAACATTCTTTAGAAAATCAAATATCAAGAGCATCAATGAATGGTTTTGTGGAGATTACAAAATACTAACCATGTTGTTGTGTCAACAGGGAGGTAACACAATGTATCCTGGCTTGCTTTGTTAACGGGATCGTAGAGTGAGAGCTGCACTGACTGGCCAACACGAGACAGTTTAAACCTTGACCTTGCTTCCACCAAAAAAAAAGTGTTTTTACCACCTCTTCATATTAAATTGGGGCTCATAAAGCAGTTTGTCAACTCACTGCCAATTGGATGGGAATTGTTTCGGAATATCTCTGTTCCAAGTTCACGAGACAGTCTGAAGCCAAGTTGGAACAGGGAGTTTTCACTGGCCCCGACATACGGAAATTTTTATCTGACCCACTCTTTTTGGAAACAATGAGAGAGAGAAAAAACGTGCGAGTCTTTCAAGAATGTACTGCACAAGTTTTTGGAGACCCTGACTACAAAACCATTAAAATAAGTTATTCCGGAAGCGTGTGAAGCTCAAGGATGCAAGATGAGCTAAAAGCTAATTTCTTACACTGCCGTATTGATAATTTGGGAGCCCACAGTGAAGAACAGGGTGAAAGATTTCACCAGGATGTCCGCGATATCGAGAGACGTTACGAAGGAAAATGAGACGTCCATATGTTAGCAGACGACTGTTGCATGCTCAATCGAGAAATCAGAAAAGGAACTCCGAAACGAGTTCGGAGAGGAAATGGTTTCACAGGAAAAAAGAGAAGACCTAAAATTGTGTATAAATATCAGAAACAATATTTTTATCAGTTGTAAGAAGTTTTAATTCCTTGTAATAAATAAATACTTATAAAAAATTTGCTTTTATTGTGCAAAAAACCTATACGTGATGGGTTTGTATGAAAGTAATTTTTAGAATCTGCTACCTTTAAAATTCAGCAAAAATATCCTGTGCTACTGCAAATAAGATTTTTTTTTTCAGAATTGTGTTATTTTTTCTCTATCTTAACTTATGGAGATTCGTCGTCTAACTAGCCTCATTTTAGCTGTACCTATATCTAAACCACAGTGACGTAGCTGATGACGTAAAAGGGTCGTTGCCGTAATGTTTCGTGTTTCTACCTGCAGGAAGATCGGACTTGTTGCTCATTTCCCTGACCGTGCGGAATATTCCGCGCTGGGCAATAGGAGAAAATATGCTGTGGAGAGCGGAATATTCCGCGATTACTATCATATGGGAATATTTCGCAATGCAGGCGGAATATTCCGCAGCAGATTTTTCTGAGATGATGCCGTATGTACTGTCTACATAAGAACACTGCGTGCGCGATGGGTGCCCTGTGTTTCTGTATCTGTTGCCAACAAACCAGTAGTCACAACCACGTGACTTTTCCCGCGAGTTTCCCAGGCTCAAAATTAAGACGTGCTTTTCTTACGGAAGGAAAATTCGTGTTTTTTTTCGAGTAAAAGAAACTGTGAACTCTGCCGTGCTAAAGGACCACGAACTGATATCTTTTCAAAATTCTGTGAGAGGAATTGGATCACCGTTGCTACAAATGTATTCAGCTGGCCCGAGATATTATTCAGAGCACTATTTCTCCAAAATGATTTTTGTCGATGTGGTAGTAGAGCCAACCCACTTTTAATGTTCCCTGTGTGCGCGCGTCCGTGCAGGAATGACCCTGTTCCACTTGTTTTCCCTGGTGACGTCACTGCAGGGAGAGAGAGGGTAACGAGTGTGTCCCAAGGGATCACTTGTGGCTGGATGGGACAATTACACGCGGAAACACGACACCCCTCTCTCTTTTCATCCCTCACAAAGTCGACGCCTATAAATATCAACAGGCGCACTCGAGAACGTTTCTACCAACCTAACCGCCGAAAGTAATCCCGTCTTCTTGAAGTTCTTGACCCGTCTTTCAAATGGCCTTCCTCGTGGTTACTTAAGATCTCGTGGAGTGAATCTATATTCAGTAATGTGGTTAATTGCAACTGAAACTACATCTCTAGGATTTTCTTTCTCGCCGTTTCTGCAGAATTAAATTGCTGTTCTGTTTATGCATTTCGCGTGACGATCTCTAGGACGTTTTACCTCATACGAATGCTGAAAACATAAGGGCTATTGTTCTGTCTTAAAACAAAACATATAAATAGGTAGAAAATTAAATATAGAGGAACTGGTATGAAGGAGAAAGAACTTAAAGAAACCGACGATTATTCAGAAGCATCAGCTGATAAAATAGGTTCCTTTAGTCCTCGTGAGAATATACCAATTTTTTTTCAGTTTTTCTTTAATATATTTGGAGTTTCTTTTTCCAAATCGCTGTAGTGTATCGTGATTTTTTTTAGTATAGTTTCAGTATTAAGCCATGGACCTCCGTGGTTGAGGGAGACATCTGTGCTTCCAGTCGTAACATTCTTAGTAGTGACAGAAACCCTAACAAATGTGCAAAGTGGTTCTATGTTTAGGGAAAACTCACCAAACCAGAAAGATCGACGAGACTGCCAAATGATAAAATACGCTGCAATGAAAGTGTGGAAAGTATACTGGAAATAGGGGATTTTTATGAAATGATTATTAATATTGTAAAGGAGGCTAGTATCGCTTAATTTAAGTCTTCAAACAACTAACCAAGATGTTACTCTCTAGTATTCAATTATTATCTAGATATATATTTGAATATATTACTGAAGAAAAAAGAAAAAAAAGTTTATCTGGAGTGAAGGCTGTTCTTACTCTCGCTGGTTGCACCTAGGCCTGTTTTGAGAGGTGTATGTTCTAGGGTCGCAGACCTTGGGCATACGGTAAGAGTTGTTCTCTGTTCCCATTGGAACAGTCTGCCAGCTGCCTTCTAAATTGGTCGAGGTACGGAGAGGGGAATGCTGCGTCCCCACAGAAAACTCCTCTCCCGCTATCGGAAGGGCGTGGGACAAGTACCCAATGCCCGACCTACCTGATGCAGGTTTTTCTAGGGTTTAGGCGAATGTCGGGTAGGATACTTAAACTATAGCCCGGGGGCCCTAGTTAACCCTTGGCTACCTTCCTCTACCCTTCCGCATCCCCCCTTTCAAATCCCTTCCTATGCTATTAAAGGGGAGTTGCCGTCATGTGGATTACCCTCATGTAGCCTGTTACCCTAAAAAAAATCGTTTGTTCGTATTTTGAAAAATCATGCGTCAGGTACGAAGCCAAGACCAAAATTAATTGGTACGCCCCTTCCCTGAGCCGAGGTTGGCGTCATATCAAAATATCTGGCTGTCAGCGGGATGAAGATTGACAGCGAGGAAGGAAGAAGTCGACGACTGGAATGCACAAACAGCACACAGAAAGAAAAAGGAAGGAAAAGGGGTCGTTGGCTGCCGTGGTCAACGGGACAGGTAACGGGACAGACACTCCCAGGAACGAGAAGGGTTGAAGACCTGACCTCGGGGTCATTCACTCTTGAACCCCTCTCTCTATAACACTGTCAAAAATTAACATTCTTCCCCCCCTCCCCAAATGACAATTTATTATCTGACGCTGCCGAGTTTCCCCATCTTTAAAATTCTCAAATCAAATGGAAAATTATTCTCTAAAGAATTAACCATTGATATAATCCCATAGATAATTTTTGTTTTAATTATTTGGTATAAAAAATATTTTGTTTTATTATCAAAATTTGCTACTTTTCTCTGCAATCAATTATATTTCCTTTCATTGTCTTATTTATTTTATTTTGCGTCAATTTATACTTTATATATACTTAGTCGAGTATTGTTCAGTCTTAACACAAAACATATATGAATAGGAAAAAAACGAAGTAGTGTAGAATTGATATTAATGATGAAGAGCTTAAGAAAACCGATGTTTCGAACTCTAAAAATGTCTATTCGTCTTCAGTTGGAAAATAGACTCGTGAGTCCGCGTTAGCATATATAATTTTTTTTAAAATTTTCTTTAGTTTACTGAGGTCCGATTTCTACCCATTAATTTTTTTATTTTCTCTGTCGTGTGTACCGGGAATTTTGATTTTAGATTTAATTCTAAATGATTATTTCTTCGCCGGAGGGCGAGGGACAAATATTGAAAGACCCAATTATCTCATGCATTTTGAATTCCTTTGCATCACGTTTAATCAATGCCTTTCTCTTCCGTCCTCATTCATCCTGTCTTATCCCTTCCTGCGCTATTAAAGTGGAGTTGAAATTCCTACCAGTGTCAAAATAGACAGCGGTATTTAAGTCAAGCGTTGTTCTGCTAAAAAATGTGCATCTTATTGCAGTTACCCTTGCGTTGAGGAGTGTACGTTTGTGTTAAGGAGTTTTTAAAGCGTAGAGATGTTGCTGTACTTTGTTTTGCCCCCGGGGTAAAGGCACGACTGCTGGTGTTGACGTATTGGAAGGAAGGGCCGAGAAGGATCACCACCGTGGCGAATTGGGACAGCAAACAGCGCCCCCAGGGGATCACTCAACTGGGAAGTGGAACCTTGCAGTGCTTCTTCCAAGCATTCTGCAAACACACATGTTTCTAAACATCTTCCAGTTTTTAAATAAAAGCAGCTTTGAAGTACTTCTTATGAATGATACACCTCCGGTTCGTTCCTTAAGCAGTAAACGATAAACCAGGGAATTTGGAGGAAGAATTTCGCACATAAATAATACTCTGACTAATTGAAATTAAATGCCCGTTTTCTCGAGGATTTTCATTCCCGTTCCCACGACTTTCCCATATCATAATATTATTGTCGTTTCGAAGTTTCTTGACAATGGTGTTGGAAATTTTGTAAATCGGCTAACCCATAGTCAAGAAAAGAGTGTGGAAGAAGAAGAAAATAATCCAATGTTTCGAACCGTAAAGAATGTTTATATTCAGAGGTAAATGTTTAAAAATCATAGTAGTGTGGCGAATTAAAGCGTATAAATTCAATATATTAGAAATTATGGATGCTCTTGCCTTTTGGATCAGACTGTAATTTAAGACGATCCATTTTTAGCTGTTCGAAGCGTAGGATTCATTGTTTCTTCTTCTCCTCTCATGATTTATGAAGACAATGAATTTTTTTTTACAAAATATATTAGATATCTGATAGAAAAAAATAACAAAAGGTAAATAAACCTAAAAACTAAGTACAACGGACTTTGCAGGCAGAACATGTCTTAGAAATTCTACACAAAATTTATTTATATCACACCAAAATTTGGCAATGTAAATTAATCATCCCATTGTCCGCCTGATGAAGTTCTAAATTGACGAAGTAAAGTGAGAATTTTACGTTTCTGTTTATAGTAACATATTTCTAAATAATTTGGCTTACTCATAATTATATTGAATTCAGAAATACATAACTATTAAAAATTAGCTACTTGCTGTGCCGAGTGACACATTACGATCTATTTCACTGAATATGCATATTACTCGTATTCTATATATAATTTATGTTAATATTTTCCCTACGCACGAAAGCGTATTGATTTTACGAATGGTATTAAAGCAACCAGAGACTGTGTTTTTTTTACAATCGTTGAAACGGTGGCAACTCATAGTATTAATTCAACTGTTTTGAATGAAATAAGTCAGAGGTTATAGCAATTTAGACCAAAGGAAATAATATTAAATTGATGCAACGTTAGTTTCGGGAATTTTCATTGCTAAATAGATCCCAGTTAAAAGTATATAATATCTATAATTCAATTAATATGATTTAATTTGTCTGTGTTTCAATTATTGACCTCATACTAAAGACTACACAACGTTTCCTCCACATCTGGTGGATCTCTGCATGTGGACTAATACATATGACTAAACTATACAAAGGGCGTCAACACAAAATGAAATAAAATTATCGGAGATATTAAAAAGAAAAGTAATACGTCTCAGATATTGCTGAGTCCGTTTGCACCTCTTTGTTTATTAGTAGTAACTTTATAATTACTTATGTTATTAATTTCTATATTGTAGATTAAAAACTGTCCAACCTGAAGAGGTCCTAAAATAGGACGAAAAGTCGTAAAAAATTATGGTAATAAACATTAAAATTTTGTGACTTTATATCTATATTTATTCAATTTAATCTGATTACAGAATTTATTCTGGCATGATACCTACTTTCCTGTATTCAACCTTCTACGAGCTTCGCAAACGTCCATAATTTGAGTAGTTCAGAAGATAGTGATAATACAGTTGAGAACTCAGTATTTGAATTAGTAGATCGCCGTTTGATCCCTGGTACGTCTTTTTGGGATTATTCAAGTGACGACGAATATATTCACCAGGTTATTCAAGATCTTCACGATCAACACAACTGGGATTTCGATCAGTGGAGCGTTCCTTCTCCGTGTGGTCAGACATCATGGATACCGACATTGTAGCAACTGATGGCAGACAGCAACGAGATATTCCTCAACTTGGTAAAGAAGGAGGTCAAGGAAGCGGAGGAGCCGGTGGACAATCTTCTATCAAGATCTACAAGTCTATGGGAGCTATCCACGATAATAGTGATATAATTTATCATTACGTTCACACCTTCATATTGTGGGGTTTAACTTGGAAAGATTTTGAGATAAAATTACCAAACAAAACATCAGCTGGTGCATTAAGACGTGTGACAAGTGCTGCACAATTTGTTCGTAATGAATTATCTATGTTCATTAGTCCTGCTGATTTTTTTAAAACTACCTTCTGATTGTATAGTTGTAGAAATTGGTTTACGATTAACGCCTGTAAGTTGTGCATCTTTCCAAACTGGAAGTACTTTGTCTGGAGCGGCTACTATAAAATTTGGAGAATTTGACGGCCAGCCTTAAAAACTACAAGTAAAGAACACATGTCAAACTATAAACTACAGGTTGATAAACAATGTGTTCTTTTGTAATTATATGTATATATAATGTACTTTAAACAACCACACTTTTGATTTTGATTACACGAAAGTAGGTATCATGACAGTATAATTTCAGAAATTACTCAGGTAAAAATTGTATGAATATGCTACTAATGTCCAGCGTAATACAAACGGGCTCGGCAATATCTACTACGTGTTACTTTCTTCTTAATATCTTTGAAAACGTCCATGTACAGTTTAGTAAAATGTTTTAACCCAACTGAAGGGTCCACGAGACATGGAGGAAACGTGTAGTGTCTGGTAATGCAAGAATCTGTACTGTCAGGATGTGGCCAATATTTGAACTGGATCCAGAATTCAATGTTGGTATGACTGCGGCCCAACGCCAATAATATTGAAATAATTGGAGGGAGGATAAACCAAACAGGGAACGAGTTTCAGGTCTGCTTCTATCCCAACACCATTCTCACTTTAAGCGTTTCCATTCACCTTTATATGTGTATCCGTCTACTGTTCGACATTAAGAATGTATTTCTCAATCAGACAAAGGTGGGGAATACGAGGAAAAATATCACCCCCTCTCTTATTTTTGTCTGTCGGTTTTTTTTTTCACTGCGTACTCTATTTCTTTTTTCTTGTTTCCTGCAAGGTTTCACTTCCGCAGCTTAAGCAGTGTTTGTCTCTGTCGTCGTTCCTCCTTTTTTTTTATCTCGTGGATACAGTCCATAAATAACGGGGCAGGTTATCTCTCTCTCTCTCTCTCTCTCTTACTCGCTTGGAGACGAGGGAAAAATTAGTATCGCATTGTCACCCACACACGCATACATGCAGGGGCCACAAAACACTGACAGCACCAGCAGGAGCAGGGAAAAAAATTGATTTAAAAACAATGGGAAAATCCCTTGGCCGAGGGAAAATTAAATAAAAAATTAGATATGAAATAGTGTCAAAAAAAACCGGAGATACTGGGAATTTTTTTTGTAATAATTACTAAAAAATTTATATTTTTCGGCTGTAATGTCTGGGTAAAAGCGCACACGTTTAGAAATGTTCAAACAAAATTTTTAATTACGTATTTCAAGAAATAAATTATATTCAGGTATGAAAAATTAAGAAAGGTTGAACGATACGTCCTGTCAATTTTATTTTATAAATATTAAGAGGCCAATTTTTTATTTTATTAAAATGTCTTTCCGAGAAATTTGACTGGTTTATTTATTTATATGTTTCTGTCAGTTGTCACTTTAATTGACGCATATTTTACCTAAGTACCACAATAGAGATAGAAATTAAGATATAAAACGATATAGTTAAATGTGCAGTAATTAGATCAATATATACTAATAACAGAGAAAATAAGAACTACATAAATATTACTCGACGTTTTTACAATCCTTGTTGGTTTCGTCACGTGATTGAGGTGACTACGGGCTGTTGCGTATTTTTGAATCGTCTGACGAAAGCAGCAAGGATTGCATAACGTTGTGTGCTATTTATTTAGCACTTATTTTTGTCTATTTATTCATCTAATTAACGATATATTCTTGTGTCGTTGTTACAGGCGTCTCACAAGTCGGTCTTCCTTTTAGCTTTCCTTTTTTCGGATTCAAATAAGCCATGTTGCGTGCTTTAAAGAGTGTTTCTCTTCTTGTTGCGGCTGAGAAACGATCGAAAAAGATGATGCACTTTAATTGGCTCCTGTTGACTCCAATGACTGGCAGTGACACGATCCATTTCTCTCGCTAGGCTCGTTGTTGGTTGACTTACTACGTTTATTTTATCAACAAAAGTTTTATTTGTGTAGTACATATTCTAATTTATTAAAGGTATTAGATCTATTTTTTAGATTTTGTCGTTGTGTATAAGTTTTTCTATTTCTTCTATTAAACTCATTTCTTTCATGTTCTCGTTATATTTTATTTATTCTCTAATTGTTTGTTCTCGAGACGTATCGTTAGAATGTAGACAAGCTCGCGAATTTTCTTGAGAAATCAGAAAAAATTAAAAACGAGTGCTTTTAGAAAGACCTACGCACAAAATATTTTCTTTTTCGGTTCATGTGCCTTTCCCCCACGACTCACGCGAACAGAAATAAGTGGAGAGAACAAGTCTGCAACAGGGAAATACAGGTGAAGGATTAGAAAGGAACCGGAGACCTGGATGCAGGTGACAATGCTTAGAATTTAGGTGACTTTGAGAACTTGATTGCCAGTATCTCCCTGTCTCAGCCACACTTCACACTTGTATTGATGGCAGAGCCTCACAAACCCCTCTAAGGGCACTGTTGGATATTCCAGCTGTTTGTGATGATGTATGAAGTGATTATCTTTTCAGTACCAAGATTAAAAGACTTCTCGAGGTCATACACACTGAGAAAGAGACAGACCTCTGATGGTCCCACCGAGACGAATTGAAGGACCTTGACGACGTGATCCTTACGGGACTAGGTCTGGTTTTTTTATGAGGTGCTAGTGAGTGAGTGCAAGGAGAAGGCTCCGAGGGAAAGTCAGGAAGCCTAGCTGAATGGAATAGAAGGGAAGGAAGGGCCGACCAAGGACGAAAGACATCAAGGCGGCGTCGGCAAAAGACTCCGTCCATCCTGTTCTATCTTTACTACAGAGAGAGACTTTTTAAGCACAAAAAAGGAGAAGGGCCTTTGCCGACATTGCCAACCTCGTCAGGATTGTCCAAAGTCGAATCAACTCTCTAACGGGAAAACCAATTATCACGTTGTAGAAGGCGCTGGAATGCACAGTTTGCTCAGGATATCGTTGAAAGTAATCGACAAATGAAAATTAAGCTTAAGGATGCGACTGTACTCAATTACTCATGCACTGGTTCTCAAGGCAATTTCTATATAAAGTTCTTGGGGCGGGCATTTTTCTCTGTTGAACGTTAGAAAGAGTGTTTCTGCGATCATTTGTTTACTTTGCAAATAGTTTACAGACAATTTCGAACGATCACGTCAGTTGTCTTTAAATATATATAACGAAAATGGCAGTCCTTTGAATTTGTCACGTATCAAACAATCGTTACGTTGAAATCACAGACGGTTTCAACCGGGAACATAACCTCTGAATTACTAGTAAACTGAGTCAAACATCACCTAAAAATAATAGAATATGAAAGCGTAATGTTTCTTATTATTAAATTTGTTGAATGTAAATGACGTTTCGCGACTTTGCATATACTGAATGCAAAATAAAATTATTCTTATTATATAATTTCATTAATTATTGTCTGTTTACTGTGCTGAGTTTCCAAATAAATTGATTATTTTAATTAATAAATGATGAATGATAATTTTGATTATACGGGAAATTTCTTAATGATGTATTAGTTTCATAATATAAATCATATAAATTTTTTACTATAGAACAGATCGATCTATTATCGATATAGACTATTGATAGCAGTTATCGATACTGATCACAAATCCGAAAAATCGTTGGACGACGTTCCTCGTGACCTAAAGTTATTCTTTGCCTCTCATAAGAATTAAAAGCAAATATCAAATATTAAATACTTAAGAAATTTAAATTAATTCGTTCTTCATATCTGAATAATTGCATATGACGTTCTTCTTCCATTATATTGTGAATTACAAAAGTCTAAAGCTCTCCAATATGACTAATAACCGGGGAACGCGTCTTTTCCTCTTTCACTTGGAAACCAATGACAATATTTCAGATTTTGATTCTCAAGTGTTCCACTCTCTGATTTGGTAAGAATAGTAGACGTGGAAACAAGAGTGGTAAGTTGTAAAACAAATAAAATCTTAGCGATGAGGGAAATCAACCTGTGATCTCTGACTCGTCTGGGCTCAACCGAACAGGTCCCGTGAATCAGGTGAAGGATACTCCTTTAATCCCTAATGACACACACAGCAGACGAAACGTCGTAGTATCCCTCCTTCCCCTTTCCCCATTCCATCCAGACACCTGGATCTAATTTATCTGTTTACCATTATCCGCTTCACCTGGTAATTCTGAGTCTACAAAATCAGATCTCTGGAAGGATATTGTCGCTGAATCTCCATATAATTGCATATAATATAATTAAATTATAGAATATATTAACAAAATATATAATAAAATATAATAATAATATAGATATAATATAAATATTTTTCGTGCTCTCTTGTTTTCGAGTTTTAAAAATTTCTATGTTGGATGGCAGTAAATAATTCTATTCTTATAAATATCACATTGGTTCACCTTTAAACAACACCATTTAAATTAAAATTTTCCCCTTTTTTGAAAGTCATGAATCTAATGACTGACGTTCTTTGTAATACATAAAACGAAAGCAGCAAAGAATATTTAAACGCAAATACTAAGGAGACAACACATGAGCGTGAAAAATTGTGAAAGCAACGACAGTTAGCTAACCTGATGTTTGATGATATCACACAATCGATCATCATCCTCTGAATTTTCTTTCCCTAATTTTCTGATGTCCATTGTATATTTAGTTTTAAAAATATGGAAATCTGTGAATAAATCTACAGAGACAAGCTATAAAACAGCCGGTTATTTTTGTAATTATTTTTCTTAACAAAAATTCTCAGATTATCAACACCCCCACCTTCGTCTCACTCAACAATTTACAAGAAGATTCGTGCGTACCATTTCACTCCAAGAGAAAGGAAAAATAATGTCACGAAGTTTGAAACTTGGGAACTGAATCCAGCGTTGCTATGACGACGAGTTCAGCTAGAAGTTGGAAAGAAGGAAGAGAAAGAGGTCAGTGCACCTGGTTCTTTTGTCTTATAATAGCATCAGGTAAACAACCTAGTCACCGGGAAAAACAGCAGACGCTAGGAATTCAGCAGCCGCTGTTCCCACAGTCAGTCAGTCTCCTTCTCCTCTCCTCTTAAGTCGTCTCCTTGATCAGCCAATCCTGTTTATATACTCCGGACTTTACCTCCAAGAAGCTTCGTTATTTTTCACAACTTTGGTCTTTTGTCTCTGTTAAGGTCTTATACACAATAATTATAATACTGTCTACCCTGAATGATTTACGTAAATCTTATTGACGCACTTTTATTTGAGCTATGTCAAATTTAAATCTGAACAACCTGAAATTATTTCACTGAGGCACCTATTGAGGAAATTATTTCCATTTACTACGAACACAGCAAAAAGTAAACTAAACATAAAAGTAACCCTATGAGACAATCGTCCGCATATTCACTTGTTCCTAGCCTAGAATGACGTTTCATTTATTTATCAATCTTAATGTAGGTATTGGCAGAGTTAGCGTTTTATTATTTAAGAATAATGAATAACAATGTGTGCTAGATATCTGTAATAAAATTAGAAAAGAATGTCGAAAATTGACTTTGATTTGGTTGTGTACCGTACGCTGAATCAACTACTGGCTTGTTTTAGATTTGCCATGTTTTAATGTAGTAGGTAACAGGGAAAATGAATAAGCCATGAAATATGATGTTACGATAATTTTTATGTAAATATTTTCAAATGAATACGGTCAATGGTGTGGCCCGAAAGCTCCTGTTGTGAATTGGTTGTTAATTAAAACAATTATATAATTGTTATGTGGACTGATTATTGGTTGTATAAATTTATTACATATGTATACAGTCTTTTGATTCATCAAATAAGAAATTTTCAAATATGTTTTAATATAAAATTAACTCAGTCAATTCGTTTATCATATTGAATTCATTTTTTTATTTTTTTTATTATCATTAGCATTACGAGTGATGAATATTATTACAGTTACAACTTAACAGAAATTAAAGACTATAAAGCTATATAAATAAAGCACATAAGCTAGTTTAGGTGTTGTACATTTCTGTTATTAAATTTATCGGTCGCTGCTAAAGATTTATTTGAATATCCTGCTTTTCTGATGAAAGCTAAAGGATAAAGACATTTCTTGTATAAGCCTGCTAGATTTTCTTTGAGAATTCAAGAGTTAAAGTTCGTACGGTGATATCATGAAAGCGTAGTGAATTTTTATTAGATAAAGAACAGCTAATTATCAGACAACATTGACTATTCCCATACGTCGAAATTGCCAGTAGAAGCTTAGCGACCAGCCACGTCATGAAGGTGTTTTTTTAGCTTTCACAGAATAAGTAATCGGCTCCTGAAATAAGTTTCTTTTTTTTTGTCAATGAAGGATTTTTTAATGAAAAGTAATGTAGGTTACGTATTACTTTGCGCTGTCCTTGGCCGCGATTGGCGGCGGGTTTTATTGATCGAGGCAATATGGCGGAGCCGCGGCCAATGGTGCGAGTGGAAGGGGGCGTGGCCTTTGCTCAGCGGCCACGCCCACGTGTTCCTTCTCTGCCGTGCTGTGTCCTGCTGGACAACTGAAGGGTTAACGTCCCTGTACCTGCATTTGGTCGTTCACCCCTGCTAATCCTCGACACCCTGTCGCCAACCCCAAAAGGACCGTTAGGATAGGCAAGGAAGTCAGGCACCGATGTCACTCGCATCTCTAAGACTGAAGTAGGGGCAAAGGAAAATATTTAATAGAATGCAAAGAGCTGAAAACAACGATTGAAGACCACAATATAAAACTAATCCTCGTTGATATTGTACACAAAAATTGGTTCGGATGAATACAAATGTCCTACATTCAATTAAATATAAGCTACAAAAGACAGAGAAAAATTGAAAAACTGTCCAGATAGGGTGAAAATTGAAGATATCCATCTTGTCTACCGTTTTTAAGAGAAAGGAAAACTGGACCGAACACATCATAAAGACAAATTGTGTTACTGCAAGTGGATATTACAAATATATTCGTTATATAATTATATCCGTATCTTAAAATCATGTAATTTGGAAATGGAGAGATCAAAACAAATCGAATGACGAATGAATGATAATCTTGTTGGTTTACAAAACACAGACAGTGACTCCATGCACATATGTTTTTATGTAGGATATGAGTATAAATTATGTTGTTAAAAATAAAATGTTTATGAACAAGGCACGTTCACTATTGCTTTGACATTCTAAGACAATCATTATTGATTATATCATTAAACAATTTATAATACCGTGCTAATATATTGTAGTAATTGGTAATTAAGGTATTGTTCTAATTGAAAAGTTGAATTGTAGAGGACTCATTATTAGTGGATATAGAGCGGACGCCGCAACAAACCTGCAAGGCAAAGAAAGCATTGTTGATTGGTCGAGAGGATTTTTACGCGCTCAAAATTTACGAGACGAACAGTACAGTCGGGCAGCAGACAGCGAATAGATCAGACGAAAAGTTTTACAGTCGGCAGTCAGAACGAAAGAATGTGGTCCAGTCACAAACATGCTTTCAAATATTAAAAAGTAAAGCAATATTCAGTCGGGAAGGAGACGGAGCATCTAGTGTGTATTCGGTGGTCGAGCGTAGATTCATCATGCTGGCCATAGACGAACCATTGAAGTCCATTTTCAACTTAAGTCATGACATCTACAAATCCAGGTTGCAGTAAAGCATCGAGAACCCACCAATTTGTGTTAAACCAACTAACAAACAACGCCAATTAGAGCCTGTGAACATTTAGAGTCTGTGAGAACTTAGAATCAGTGATGTCCCCAAAATTGTGCACGAAAAGCTAAAAAGAGACCTGGGCGGCCGTAAGTAGAGAAAAACTTTAAAATCATTTGTAAACGGTGTTTAAAAGATAAAAGTCAGATCGTTCTTTAATTATTTAATTATCGATAAAATAAGATCCTTAATTCTTGATAAAATTAAAATTGTTTAAATTCAATCTTTAGTATTATTTCTTCCGCAACAAATTTCGTCTATGTTCAGACGCATTGATTTCCATAAAAAGTGAATGTAATTTTGATTATATAAATTCTGCCATTTATCAAACCCAGTTCAAGACCCTGAGATCCCAAATATTTTGTGTAGTTTATACTTGTTTTAAAATTGTTAATAAATCTTGTTTAATAGTTTTCACGTAATAGTTCTTTTCATTTAGAAACGCCACATTCATATTATAATAAATTATTACAATATATATATACTGCTTTATATGCAATGGTTATTATAATAGATAAGTCGTACGCATCTTATTATGAATTAAAATACTCCAATATCATGAGATACACAGACGTTTAAACCGGCAATCCAAAGAAGTTTTAGAGCGATTATAAAATAACCTTATCGATTCTATACCATTATATATAGCTATAAGATTCACGTGACCACAAAATGCATATTTTTTTGTATATCAGAGTTTAATCGTAACCTCTCTTAGAATTTTTTAATTTTATTCAGAAAAAACAATTTTAACGTTCACGTCATCGTAGCTACAGTTACAGATTAGAAATGTACGAAGACAGCCAATTTTTCCGATTTAATTTATTATCAACAAACCTCACAACGATCCGTTCTCAACCTAAGACTTCATCAGGATTGCATTGGCGTAATTCAAATAAAAATTATATATTCTAAGCAGTTATTGACAAAACATTGTTTTGGTATAAAAATTATATAGAATAGATTTCACTTACAATTTACATGAATTGCAGAGAACTCACATCATTTACATTAGTTAATATTTAATTGTTTTACGTTGTCATTTACAACAGAGATTATTAATTACTTCACTTCAGGTAACGAAAGAGACATTAAATTTGCAACATTAATGAAAGTCAAGGGGAAGGTCCACTTACTTTTGCCTCATAAATATACGAATATGTCAACGCCGTCGACAGGGAATTTGTATAAGTAATTTACGCTCCTATTTTATTTAATATAACTCATTGCTTTTTACGAAGACAAACAGTAAAAATATGAAATGAAGGTTGACATGTATTTCTTCTTTACCATTTTTATCGGCGTATTATCTGATGTTCCCTTTACATTTTACTCCTCGTTAAATATAAATTGCGGTCCAATTTACCTGTCTGTTTGGAAATTATATATTTTTTATTCTTGAACGTTATTTCCCTCACAACCCCTATATCAGAATAAAATACCTACTGATGCATTTTGATGATAGATTAACATGGAAATAACTTTTTCACTATTCTTTAAGAATTATAAATTTAATATGACTGATTTTTAATTTTGGTATTTATGTAATTTTAACCGATCTCAATAAAATAATTTAAAAATCAATTAGTAATTTTTTTTAGTTAATTTTGTTCCTAGGAGCTTTCATCCCATACTTTAGCCAAAGTAATCATTTCCAAGCTTAGAAATATAGAAAATGTTAACAATTTGAAATTATTTAAAAAATCATTGGTCATTGTGATAAAATTATACATATATATATATGATTCTGGGAAAATTGAAAATGTTTACATATAAAAAATTATACTTTGTTTTTGTAGATGAATTTGTATGAAGTATCGGTTGAAATTAATAAAAAATTAGTAATATAGTTTTAAATAATTTTTAGGAATGATTAAAAACCTGTAGGGCTGTATTACATAAATGTCAAATTTAAAAATCAATCATATTAAATTGATAATTATTAAAGAATAGTGAAGAAGTTATTTCCATGTCATGAAATTGCATCAGTAACTAACTTTCTTTCAATCTGATTTCAAATAAACGTTGCCTACTATTACGACATTGCTTTCCGCGTCTCTCTCTCTCTGTCTTTCTAGTCGCCATTCTTGTTTGCTCAGAAAAAAGAAACAGTGGGAAGAGCAAATCTTAAAACAAGTGCCTATTTTTAATCCGGACCGTTGCTTGTCACCCGACCCCTTTTCACGACGATATCACGAGACTTATGAGTGAATCCCAGTTTTACAACTTGAATCTGTAAAGAGAGTATCGAATGAAGCTTATTGCCGTCAGTAAAAAACAAAAACATACAAGGTCTCAAGCAGTGAGTCGTTGAGGAGTAGAGAAGTAAACATTTTCAAATAATCACCGAAGGGACAGTATTTTGAGAGCTTAAAATGCCACTCGCTAGTTTGTTGAGGATTACTGCAAAGGTTCCTGCGTCTATGAATGATTTAACGTATTAATTACTTGATTTGAAAACAGCTGAAAAGTGGTAATAATTTAAAATATAATATTACTGGCTATAATTCAACTTTCACTTCAAAGTCTGTTACCCTCTAGATTATTTTAATTTATTTCACTTTAATTTAATTTTTTATTGTATTTATGAGCCTTCAAATATCCGAATTTATCACATAACTGCACAATTCCGCTACAATTAGTTGGAAAACATTTTTCCTTGATTCTATACTGCTGTATATCATTGTTTTATTTAGGAACAAAATTTTTCCCTACATCTTAGATATCGGTTTTATATATTTTATTATCAAAATTAACCGTTTGTTTGTTTGTTTGTTTGTTTGTTGGAACTAATTTAATTCTTTTTCCTTTTATCTCTCTCTTTTTAAAAATGCTTCAGAATGTGCTATTAAAAAATTCCATGCTTTTATATTAATACATTTTTTTGAAGTTCTCCATGTCAGTCATGAACTTGTAAACCGTATAATAATGTAATTAGTTTTGAGCTGCGAGTAGTTCTAAGAACCACCTTTTTGAATTACACGTTTATCAGTTATCATCAAGTAGTCTCTGGTTCTTTTCCATTGACCCCGTAGAGGCTTAGTAAGGTCGGTGACTTCGGGGAAAGGCAAAGAGGGAAGGAACAAATTGATCCTTTTAAGCGGGAATTCCCTCGGTCCTACGTGACAATGGCGGCGGTCACTTGTGTGTCAAGAAGATCGTAAACAACCTCGCTTCCTTCCTTCCTTCCTTGCTTGCTGGCTTCCAGAAATCCCATCCCCTCGCTGCGTGACCCATAGAACCCGCATAGGCCTTGAAGACATGAAATATCACCTTCGAAACGTATTCACACCTTATTTTCACTCTCTTACAACGAGGTTAGGTTTGCCTCCTCTGCCCAACTACTTCGAAAATCAATTTTAAAATGATAATAACAAATATAGCCAAATACGGACAAAAGAAGTGATAATATAAATACCACACAACATTTCTGGAAGCCTTGTTGCTTTCTTCAGGTGCAGAAAAAACGCAAGAGCCTAAGAATTTTTTTTCTACACCTGAAGAAATGAACAAGGCTACCAGAAACGTTGTGAAGTCTTTATATTATCTCTTCTTTTGTCTGTATTTGGTTATCTTTCTTATTATTAATTTTCAATGAGACGTAAATTTTTCAGTTCACTTTCAGAATGCCCGGGAGTAATCGTGGAACATTTACATATACCGAAATAATAAACATACATATCAAAGAGTTTCGGGGGATTTATAATTAACTAAGAATGTTATCGGAAACTTACATTCAAAAATGTTGCTTAAGATTAAAATGGAGTTGCATGTCACAGGTAATGATAAACATAATTATATTGCATGTGAATGTGACGTCACGTGTAACCGCGGTAAGGACGGTCGATAGAGAATCATGACGTAATCTAATGGCAGCCTTCACAATGGAATTTTTATAATACGATTGCTTCTAATAGATTATAACTTTTATGTCGCTGATAACTAATATGCTTGGGAAATACGAGGAACTGAACTTTCCGGAAGTCTCAGGCTACAGTCGAATACGATCCAGATTTCTCAAGGTGCTTTCCCATCCTTTCGTATGACATTGAAGCAGACAGGCCACTACGTAGGTGACCCAGATGTAATCTGGCACAGTCACAAAAAATATGGTATACATTATTTACACTAATTGTAATCATCGTTGTTCTTAAACAACATTCGCGAGGAAAAGGCAAGTGTGGTGATGGTGGTGGGAACGCGATGGGGTTATGCAAGATGTTAACCTCGTATGAAGTGGAACTAAACTTCGTCTTTCTTTAGCCTGAGCGAGATTATTAATACCTTCGTTTGATGGTTTATAGGGTGGTTGGTTCCCTCTGTCTCCGTGGTGTGTTTGTTTACACCTATATTATTGGTCCTGGGCAGACTTTATGGTGCCTCCTCAAATCTGCAGCATCTCTCTCTCTTCCTAAACACACACTAACACAGACGGGCAGACGAACAGCTGTCGGACCAGAGGCGGACGTCGATCTTTGTGGAGGATTCACCCCCTGACAAAAACACGTGCACGTGGTCCACACGAAAACCATATGAGAATGGTAGCAAACAACATCCTCTAGTCCTTAATCATTGAGTGTCATATTATGTTGGCATTATTGAAACATCCACTTGTTCCAGTATTGTTGAACAGAAGATATAAATCCTGGCTCATTGATTATCGCTGCCAGTATTTGGTTTATCGGTTTGCTTTAAGTAGCATTTTCCGTGGCTGCCGCAATTCTGATAAAATGAGGCAAAGACAATTAAAGAAATATGTAGTTGTAGAGTTGCTGCAACTTCTCCGATACTGAAGAATGGTTAGACTTCAGCAATACGTGTAGACGGTTACAGACAAGGAAATAATTGTATTTCAACTTTTACGAAATAGTTTTCTTTGATACGTGTCCAACACCAACAGTCGCTGCTTGCAACTGGCGACGACGGTGGAGCTAATCTGTTCAAACACCTTAGGTTTTTCTTTATTTATAACGAGGAGTTTAATTCTGCAAAACAGATGTTTAGTATGGATTTTAAATTTATTGACAATGGTCGTGTGACATTAGACTGTCCTTAGAGAGATGAACACTACCATAGACATAAAGGAAAAAACTAATTGAAAAATCGGAGACCAAAAAGATTGAGAAATGGCCGAAACTCACGTACAGAGAAAAAACGGTGGCTGTATAATTGAAATAAGAAGAAAGGTGAAACCCTTCGAACAGCAGAAAAAGTATCTGTTCCCTGCCACAAACGCAGAGCACTAATAACCGTAAACTTATTTAATTCAGCCAAGAGACTAACGTTCCAGAAATAAAAAATTATATTAGTTCAGCGTGTCATCTTTCTCTTTTCTTCCCTCGTACTATCCCGGGATATTGGAATTATTATTTTAGAGTAACATCCACGTGGTGGCAACTCCCTTTTAATAGCACAGGAAGAGAATTATTCTGTAATTTTGCAATATTTATTTTATTAAAACGAAATACGTCTACGAAAAGAAGGAAACAATCGCACCCATAAATAATACCAGAAGGACCGACCTCCTGTGATGTCATGGACAGCCTCACCGACATCACAGAAGTCCCGTGTTCGAATCCCGGCGAGTTGCCGCGTCTGTGCCACCATACTGAGAAACCCCCACTCCTCAGTTCCCCAACAAGGAAATTAAACATAGAACGCAGTTGGTGCGACTGTAAATAGGGAAAAGAATCACAGTGAGATATAATAATAAAACACGAAACTTCTCCACGTAGATAAGGAACAGAATAATATTATCTGTATATCTTTTGATGTCTTCGGCATTCATATCTTATACAATACCAATTGTAATCGGGGGTTTTACACAAGTTATTTTTTTGAAATAAAAACAATTCAGAGAGATTAAGTACAAGGAGGAAAATTAGAACACCGTTAAAGATTCCATATCTACAGGTAAAAATAAAACAATTATAAAAAATTAGACAGGCAAGCGAGTTAGGATAATGAAAATACTACGGATTGAAGTCACCCTGAATTAGTCTACTTTGCGAAAAATATTTATTTATTGAATACATTAGTTCTCTACTGAGGAAATAGGACAAGTCAAAGCTATCAATATAAATTACATTAATGAGTAAAATACAAAGATATTATAAACCACACATATAAGAAAATCCAAAAATATATAAACGAGAATTTATATAAAATATACTTGTAAAAATGAATTGATAACTTCAGTTAAAATGTAGTAAAAAATACTTCTTAATTAACTCTGATCAATTTCATGTGATTCCTCATCATCGGACGTTTAAAAATATTATACATAGACGACGACGTCGTCATAATCATTTAATTTACTTAGAAAATTTCTAAGTCATAGAAGTTACACTCAGGACGGCATCAGAGATAATTATTAATAACTTTAACAGATTACTCAAATCTGTAAAAATTGTTAATGGAAATATAATTCCAAATGAATCGCATATATTTCGTTTTATCTTTGAATAGAATAACGGATTATTTTAAGTACTTTTCTTTTTCGAAACCAAATTTATGACTGATGATGCATTAATTTTTATTGGAAATAAAACAATAAAGAAAAGCATAGGAAATGGGATATCGCAACCAGAGATGATAATTACGGTTAAATAATACTTGACAACCCAGCTGCATTGTGATTGAATTAAAATAGAACTGACCAGAAGTTACTAGGAATTTAATATTTGATATAATTGCACAATTATATTTTATCTATAAATAAGCAGAATAATTTATTTAACCAAATATTCGTTTGAATACAACATCTCGTTCACAATTTTGGGACTTGTTTAGGTGACCATGTAAAATACAATTAGATCCATGGACTGTGACGATCTCGACTATAACCGTCATACGACGCTGTCCATGGCTCTAAATTTAAATTTCTATTTTACATGATTATCAGAAGAATCATAAAATTGTGAACGCAACTTGGAATATTAGAACGAATTTTGGGCTTAATAATTTTTTCTGAACAAATTGGCTGTAATGCGTAATTGGTTATTAGGAATTGTTATATATTTGGTTGACCCTTGGCGGTATTCAACAATATTATATTAATATCCCCGTCCAGAGTAGCGGAAAGAATTCATCCGAGTTGACGATTTGTCAATTCACTTCATTAAGCGACGTCTTTTCAGTAATTAAGAAAATAAGAGTGGCTTAGAAATAAAAATGCAAAATAATTGTTCGACGTACAAATTACGATAAATTATTTTTCAATCTGGTTTCATTGTTACTTCATAATAATAAAATAAATAAGGTCTGTACAGTTGTTCCAAGAACATGGAGATATTTGTTGACTCGAAACTTGGTTGGAATTAGAATTAAAACTTTCCTTCATTCACTAAACACGTGTGTAAAGCTTATAGCAACTTAACCACCATTTTATATCGGATTATCTATTTTATTAGCATTATTAAAATAAATAAATAAATAAAAACAAGGAGCTTGAGGCCAATATGATTCGTTTGCTTTCTCATCCTCTGGAAGACATTTATTTGGAATTAAACAAAAAAATTAACGGAATAGATAATTAAAATTTTGGGGGAAAAAGAGAGAAATAATGAATAATATACTCTGAGCAAATTATTTGGTCTTACATTCGTTATTTAATTTAAGAAGTAGTTTAGAGAACGAAACGGTAATAAAGTTGTTATAGAACTATGTATCCAATGTTTGGGAGAAACAATAAACGAAGAGAACAGAACTGGGAAGGAAGGAGGAGGCTTCAAAGGGACGAGGTGGAGAAGATGTGAACATTAAGATGGTGGAAAGAAAACAACTAGAGCTAAGTTTAAAGTTAAATTACTACCTGCCGCTACTACCGCTACCTTTTTCTTGTGGGTGCAGCATATTGCCGACAACGTAGTTCTCTGGTTTTCCGACAGTGTAGTAGCAAAAAAGATTCTGGTCTAGAAAAGGACAGGAAAGAAGACGGAATAAAATTATTTCAAACAATACAACAGTTTTTTTTGTCATATAAAAACCCTTTAAGACATTAAGAGGAAGGATAAGAGGGAGAATAAATACCTAGAAAGTTTTTAATGTCGTGTTGAATAAGGATTAAAGAATAATATGTAATAGCCAACTACAGACAAATTTAAGTGATGATATAAATACCACACAACGTTTCTGGGATCCTTGTTTCTTTCGTCAGGTGATTCTAAATGTTTCCAGAGCCAGGAACCCAAAAATTTATTATTACATTCTCATTACGAAGAATTAAAAAAATAAAGGGGACAGACGTGATAAAAAATGAAGAGTTTTTAAGAACATAAAAGTAATTACAGTATTGAAGGAAAGGGTAAACTGCATCGAACTCATTGTAAGACTAATTGTTTACTGAACACCATCGAAATAAGAAAACACGGGTGGGGTTTCAGGTCGTGGAAGAAGCTGATAGGCGACTTGAAGATGAAGCTAAGGACAATGCAAGGAGGAGAAAAAATATAGAGACCAAGTCCAAGAACCGGCCATTTGGCAAAACAGTAATTAATAATTATATAAAGTAAGGTACACAGTGAGTTAAACTACGGAATTACCGTCAGCATAATTGAATAGATATAAAATACGGAAATATGTGACATATTTCAGGTGGGAATAAGACACTTCCATAGACAATTTTATAGAACTATTAAATATGAAGAAAAAGAATAAAGCTAAACCGCCGTATAAGGTACATGATAGAGAATATTATTTACTACTGCGAGAGCGGGGCCCTTCAAGGCACTGTATCAAATGATTTTGATACATTATTCGTAACGTTATGAACAAGGTTCAATAAATAATATATATTAATATTTACTCATAAATACTATTTTATGGAAAAACCTGAATTGTAAAGGTTTCTTTGTAACAACCGAGACAAATATCGTCACCAAAATTATCGTTTGAAGAAAACCGACTAATAAGACTCGTAAATAAGTTGCGAAATTGTTAACACCGCTTCTGAAAGACGGCGCCGAAATGTAGAGTGGGAAAGGTACGGTGACCCGATGGTGACAAGCCTAAAACGAAAATTTGAATAATAGTGCATTACATCGAACGAAACGTTACGACAACTTTGTCATCACGGGGACACAAGTAAAGCAACGCCTCCAACCGATACGACGTGAACCGCAAATAGGAAATCTACAGACACGGGGTTCTTCGAGGCAACGTATCAAAGCTTCGATATCATTCCGCGGGTTAGTAGCAGTCTCCGTTAAAGATTGCGCTGTTGCTTTGAAAACAATAGTTTTATAATACACTAAATACAAAAAAGAAAAACGTTTCGTCTTTACAACGAGGGAAATCCTGTTTTTAACGTAAAAAATTCTAGACGATACTTTCGTCGTCGTTTATAAAGCAGAGACCTTTGATTAGGTTGTCTGCAATTTTTCTTCATACATTCCCAAAATTTTAATCGGCGACGTTGACAGATCTGAAGTCAGTCAGCCAGTCGGAAATCGATAGGCAACGGTGATCCGAATGTTACGCGAGAGAAATATAATGGTAATATGCAATCAGTACTGAGGTACAGGGATGTGGCGTAGTCATCGGGACACATTGGCCGCTATGTGGAGAAATCTACGGCAATGTGGTCCTTGTAGGGGTATAAACTTTTGTTTATTTCCCAAATAAAAATAATATAAAATTAATTCTTAAAAAAATATATAAAACTATATATATATATTAGTACGGTAGATTAGAAATTTTCATGTTAATGATATATTACCATGCTGTAGGAATTGCACGTTTCTGACCTCATAATTTGGGACAAGTGTTTGTAGTATAATATTTATAAAGAAGTTATAATAGGACTTACAACTGTCATTTATAATGCGATATAAAGAGATGACCTTAAAAACCACGGTATGAAAAATGTCCTGTGTACAGGAGCTCTGGAAATATTCAAAGATTAAGACAAAAACGGACGGTAATTAAAACCCACAGAAATCACCACATTGTTCCAGAAAAATATGTCGCAGGAAGGTTACCAAAGAAGGCACTGGGTCGGGTCCAAAAAGAAACCCTCCGTAGTTGACGATCCCATTTGTGTCTTCCCAGAGCCAAGTTCGCGTTATTTATTGTCAGAGCAAAAGACAACGTTCCAGCCGAACTATATTCTCTTTGTATTAAAATTTCCCCTAAAAATTAAGAAAAGGAAACGAATACCTTTCTTTTTTGTTAAAGCGTACCACAGAATTTTTCTTTACGGAGGGCAATAAAAATATATAATTTATACTCATAATTTAGTAAGTTTCCTATAGATGAGCCGTTACAATGAAGAAAAAAATTACGATCAGCGAAATAAACCTTACGGCATGCACCAAAAGTTAAAATTAACGGAATCACATGGTTTATAATAGAGAGACACTTGAAGGAGAAAGGAAGCTAAAGAAAAAACATAATTAATAACGCGGCACAAAGCAACTATTTTAAGACTGAAAACCCTTGAGATGCAAGACGTTTGACAGAACCGGGGGGGAAAAAGATCGAAAATGAACCACACGGCACTCTACATGTGAATCACGCTGAGAAACAAATAATTACAACTAGGATCGAAAGGCGATTCTACGCTACAGACCCGGCAATTTATTTAAACGGAATAGATACTGTTGTGAAGAAAATTATTTTTAGGTAGAGAAGAAATAAATAAAACAGCAATAGAACCAAAATTCACAGAGGAATAATCAAATTTAATGCACTGAAATATCGGACGGGAAGCGTGGATCGAAAAGGATTGGTGCGGTACGCAAGGAAACTCCAACAAAAATAGAATAGAATAATAGCACACAACAATGACGCAGTATGCTAGACTTATTCTAGTCTACACGTCTTTTAACGAAATAAAATTTCGTTTCTCGTTTTGTTTATGACGTAGAAGCTCGAGGTGCCTTTTTCGTATTAGTGATTAAAAGAAGATCTTGAACAAGTGAATTCGTAACCCGATAGAACCACCGAATAACCCTTTTTCGGATTCAAAATTACAGAGATTGCCAGAAGTGTAACAAGAACCTCTATGCTTGCGACGACCTGAAAAGGAACCTTGAAGCACTTCACACATATCAAAAAAGGCACAATCTTAACGCACATTTGTAGCACTCGGAAATTATTTTGACCTGAAGTTACAACTTTGAAAATACACGTAGTGGATAAAGAGCCGATGAAAGTGAGGTAATTTCAACTAAATCGAGAGAGATTGGGTGTATAAAACAACCCTTATGAAAGGAGCAACATAAAAATAGTTAATTAAAATTTTTTGGGGAAGTACAAATAATGAGGGTTTGGATGACGGTTTATGCTAGTGAGACCGATATAGGGGAAAGCAGCGAAGGTTCTCACGCATCAGACTCAAGGAGCGACTACAGTAAAGTACATTACGTTTCACCGGCACTTACCAGGGTTGGGCTGACTCTGGTATGACGGCTTCTTCATCCATTCGAAGGGGCTGCGCACCTGCATGGGGCGGTGCTGCGGGGGTGACAGCGCGGCCCCCGGGCTACTGAGCTCGCTGCTGGACACTGTGATGGGCGGCGACGGCAACTGCGGCTCCTCGAGCACGACGCCGCCCGCGCCGATGGGCGCCGCGAAGTCGGGCGTTCCGCCGCCGGGACCTCCGGGGCCGCCGCCGCCCCACTCGGGTTGGAACATGTGGTGTGCTGCGTGGTGGTGCCACGGCTCCTCCTGGCAGGGGCTGAGGAACTGTTGCGGGGGCGGCTGCGGGTGGTAGGCAGCGGCAGCGGGCGGCGAGTACCAGCCGTGAGCGGCAGCGCCGGGGCCCTGGTGGGGGTGGAATTGTGGCCCCGGGGGCGGCGCGGGCGACTGCTGCTGGTGGCGGTACATCGCGAGAGGGTTGTAGTACGAGACCATGCTCGGCGCTGACTGACGCTGAGAAGCGCTGGATCTGGCGTCGCGCCGTGGAGGGGGTACTCCAATCAGCGGCCAGGCATGGCGGGTCCGGCTACGCCCCCTAACCAATGAGGACCATCTCTCTCACAGCCAATGAGGGCGCCGGACGTCAGACCTCAAATAATTCCTTACCATTTTTTTTTGATTGACAGATTGATTTTCATATAAACAATATATAACCTTTGGATCTTTTTTCAGAAAGATTATTCATTATGTAAAACTACATTACAGTGCATTAACGTGACAGGAAATTTTATTATTTACTTCATTCTGAATTATTATACTCGTTAACACAGTTATATGTTTACCAAACAGAAACGGAACATCACGTTATTTGTAACTCTTTACTGCAATTGAAAAAATCCATGACCTTCATAGGGCGTTCGGACGGGATAAAGATATCAACTGGAAGCAGAGGACGTCAATCGATGCACAGAATACATATGAGAGTCTATAAACGGTGGAAATTTTGTGAAGACATATATCGCCTGGTTTTCCGCTGTGAGTAAAAGAGGAAATTATAAATGTTGAATGAAAGATCCAACGTCGTTTTTAACAGTGGAGAATAAACTCTGATCGTCTTCTGTAGATGGAAATAGGTAAAAATTACTCCTATAAGTAAAGGAATTGGGCCGATCTGGGTATTGACTGAATTTTGGAATTAGGGTTTCTTGTGCTATGCCAACTAAGCGCGTTACTGCTTTAAACGGTGTTTAATTTGTTCTACCTTCTTTTCTCGTTTCTTGTTTTATCATTGTATTAGCTCAATATCATGTTTACAATTGACTCAAAACCATCGGAACAAACTTCAACACGGAAAGATGTAGAAGTAATTGGATCCTTAAATCGCCATAAGTTATTTTAAAGAGTGTCGTTCTTCTGAAAGCTTGAAAGGGTTTGGTTTCCACAACCCTTATGGGAAAGTCAGTTGGAGTTCCTCATGGAAGAGCTTTTGCGTCAATCCGAAGCAATTTATAACCTGCAACGATCAAGATCTACTGAATTGAACATTCGACAAAACATATGTTGGCTGTAAGAGAAGAGAAAAATTCATTGTTTTCGTTTATTCTCTTCTACATTATTTCATTATTATTTTAGTCTAACTTTTATTTCCTACTTCTTTCTTCCCTCCATTTTGCTCAAAAATGTATATTCGTTTTTGGTGTCAATTAAAATATTCCGACGTAAAATTGTAGCTCGGCGGTCTAGATGAATATTATTCAACAACAAGCACCTTCATAACCCTAAAATTGTAGTCATGATTCAAACTAAATTAACAACTTCAACATGTTTCTTCGTTTTATTTTTGTTTTTAATTAGTTCTTTTAATAAATATTTAATCATTTTCCGTACCATACTTAGTCCTGCTATTATTTATTTTCTTAAGTTCCTTCTTTTTTCTATTCTTTTACTTCTTCGAATTTTCGTTGTTTCTATTTAGTTTCTAGGCCTACATTTACTGTTCAATTTTTTCTGTTCCTTTTTTCTTATTATTAATAATGACACTTTCAATATAAATTTCTAACTTTACTTAATTATACTGATTTAATCTTTATTTCATTGCATTCCATTGTTTTTATAAGAGCTTTATTTTACACATTCTATTTCAAAGTCTTCCTCCCTATATTTATTTATTTATACAAATGCTTATTTAAATATTAACCGGTCGATCAGCATCGGATCACTGGGCCTTCATTACGAATGATTTTTCTTTTTGATAATGAAACCTTAAAGCTGCCGGCGTCATAAAATGACGCTTCCTTCGTATTAATTAATTGTGTGGGGGTCGCAGGCCGTGAGAAAGAGAGAACAGAATTAGGTAGAAGGGAGAGGCCAAAAAAAGTGAATGATAATACACAATTCACGGTTACGGGGTGAAAGATCCATAAAATCGAGGGTGACGTAAAAACGTTTAGGCCACACGCAGCCATCTTGGTTTCTTTTATGATAACAGCTTTGATCACTGAACTTTCACGTACCAAAATAAAATTATCCAAAAACGGATGAACTGAAATGTAATAGGATAGGCTACCTAATGTATTTATTCATAGCCTGCAAGCTTTGTTTATCCAAAAACGGATGAACTGAAATGTAATAGGATAGGCTACCTAATGTATTTATTCATAGCCTGCAAGCTTTGTTTTTCATTCTATTTTCCGTTAAATTTCTTTGTGTACTTCCAATTATTTTTCTTAATGAGAGGTTTGTTTTAATGTTTCTTTGTTTATCAATTTCTCTCATATTATCTTTATCTTCTCGTATTTGTATTTTTTTACTGTTATTTACATGTCTTTTTCTGCTTTCAACGTTTCCGTTATTCGTTTAAATATATTATTTCCTTTCGTCTGTTTCCTATCAATCGTTATTTACTGTTTCTTGGTCTTTTATTCCCGTTGCTCAACCTCATACTTTTGTCTGTAGGCCTACCCCTCTGTTTTGATTTTTCTTTTTATATTACTTACTTGTGTACTTACTTTTAATGATTTCTATATTTATTTTAGCCGTTCCTTTCAGTCATTACTTCTAACCTCACTTTTTTCTTTTCTTTAATTTTACGTTCCTCATGTAATCTCTTTCCTAATTTATTTATCGATTTCATTCATCCTTCGTTTATCCTTCCAGGTGAATATTTTTTAAACTAGTCACAATATTTTAAGAATTATGTTTAACTTTCAGCTCCAGAAAGAAATTTGAGAAGAGTAAAAATCGGGGACAGGGAAAGAGTGTTGTCAGGAAACGGCACAGTTAGTTGGTAGCCCTGCTTCTACTACAGCTTCCTGTCACCACATGCTTCCTCCCTGGTCCTACGCTATCAGTATTTAGCCTACCTGATGCAAAATCACTAACAATACGCGATCACAATACTGTCGATGTCGAACGCCATCTTGTCTCATCGTACAGACCTACGTGTTACTGAAATATGTATTTATTTGTAATTTGTCAGAGAGGAAATTTTACGTGTGCGTATACGAGAGTTTATCACGAGACTTTAGTTTTGTTCTCAGGACGCACCTCGCAGAAAACGTCATCAGTATTAATTTTTGGGTTTAAAGGAATGTTATTACGACACAAAAATGACCCTGAATGTTGTGACGCGCCCGTAAACTGTTGCATCAATATTTATTCTATTTAAAAACATATAAAACTCGGGCTACCGTTGGGGAAGCCTTTTCCTCTCCGTTTTTGAACTAAGGTTCCCACAAGCCGAGGCACCTCGGCCTGTTTTGAGGGGTGTATGTTCCGGGGTCACAGACCTTGGGCATACGGTAAGAGTTGTTCACTGTTCCCATTGGAATAGTCGGCCGGCGGCCTCCTAAACAGGTCGAGGCACGGAGAAGGGACTGCTGCGTCCCCACAGCAAACTCCTCTCCCGCTATCGGAAGGGCGTGGGACAAGTACCCAATGCCCGACCTACCTGCTGCAGGGTTTTCTAGGGTTTGTCCTGCATTTCTTTAGGCGAATGCCGGGTAGGATCCTTAAAATGTTGCCCGGGGGCCCTAGTTAACCCTTAGCTACCTTCCTCTACCCTTCCGCTTCCCCCCTTTCAAATCCCTTCCTATGCTATTAAAGGGGAGTTGCCCAACGTGGATTACCCTCATGTAGCCTGTTGTCACCCCCACCCCCCCCCCCAAAAAAACCAAAATAAACTGGCGTTCGTCGTGTTCACGGTGATCCTTGAGCTGAACACATACACCCATTTATCACTACCCTATGACGTCATGGAAGATACACCAAGTGAAGGAAACGTTTCCATGGCATTTACAGCATTTAGGGACGAGAGAGCGAGCAGCTAGTTTTCAATCACACACTTATTTCACATTTTTGTTATTTCTCCCGAACGTGTAATGATTTTAATCCTCCCAAAACAGTCTGGTGTCTTAGAACAACATCTCCACAATAAAATTTGTACACCGAAATGGTCTTCCATAGGAAGAATATTGTTCTAAATTACGTTTGCAGATCATCAGCGTTCAAAATCGAAAATTGGTCATTGTAGAAAAAAGATCACATGTGGGGAAGGAATAATGTGGGTATTTTCCGAGCCTAGGTGCACTTTCGCACCATCACCGTGATCGTCCGCTCCTGTGATCAGGCAACAAACGCGGCACTCATCGCGCACTTAGCTGCAGAATATTATACGAAATTGTCCATGTGTGTGATCTCTCGGCAAATTTTCTATCACGGCACCATTGGAATTTACAGGCTTGTGAATCCTGTGCGTGGTAACCGTGCAGGGACAGCAGTGACGTCACAGGCACCGCGGAGGTAGCCGGGTTCGTTCCCTCTCCTCGCTCTGCGCCGAGGATAGAGCGGCTTTTGCGAATACGTGTTTGGTGCCGCGGCGGGGGGGGGGGGGGATGAATGTTATTCCACTTTGCGGCCGCGCGGAATTGTCGCTCATTTGTTTGTGGGGTGTGTTATGCGCCCCCTGGGGGTGCTGCGGACCGTAATTAATATTCCAAACGCTGACGGCTTTACAACCCGCCCGGCAATTTATGGGGCAATGCGGAAAACAATTCCGACTGTCGCGCGCCCCGCACTGGAAAAACTCGACTCTCAGTCTCGTCTGGCAGACATCATCCCCTCTACGATAACATTCACACTCGCTCTCCGCGGCTGTTGTAATTATTACTGCTGCTGCTGCACGGGTAGAATAACAACTACAGCGTAATTTATGTACAAGTAAGCAATTCTGCTAGATCTACTTTAATATTAGTCACATGTAAAGACCTTCGTGACTCTGGACTGACGTAGTTGTGCGAAAATAGAAACGTTCGTCTGTACCCAGAAGTAACTGTTACATCGGTAACGTCGCCGTTCGCTATCTGTATTGATGAACAATTTGAAGTCTTTGGACTGACACATGGGTCCGTCCACAATCTGGAGTGCCGTACTTTCGTTGCACGGCAATTAATACAGGAATTCTATTTAATTGTATTGCTCTTCTTTACTTATTTTAATCAGACAGTGTGCACCAAGTGTAATTCATAGTTGATACAAGCTTCTTAAAATAAAGGGCAAATTCACCACGTTATATACGAGGCATGTCCAGGAAGTAAGTCTACTAGACGTTTATATTTTTTTTTTAGAAAAAGTGTTTTTGCAAAATATTACAGGATATTGCTGACTATTTTTTCCACATAATAGTCATCCCGTTCAATGCACGTGGTGAGCCGTCGCTCAAGCTTCTTTATGCCCTCCTCGAAGAACTCTCCCGCCATCTCCTTCATTTCAGAACCTCTTTCTGCACCCGCTCGTCAGTTGAAAATTTAATTCCACCCACGTGTGCCTTCAGGGAGGGGAATGACAATAATCTGAAGGCGGCAAGTCAGGGGAATAAGTGGTTCAAAACATCCCAACTAAATAAGTTCAAGCGCGACCTTGGTGACGGACGTTGTCGAGCAAAAAGCACACACCTCTCTTCAGCATTCCTCTCCTTTCGTTTTGAATGCTCCTTTTTGTGTTTTTTTTTTAAGGTTCTCACAGTATCGCTGTGCATGGTCTCCCCTTGAGGCAAAAATTCCACCAAAATGATGCCTTTTCGGTCCCTGAACACTGAGGCCATGATTTTATGCCCGAAATTGTGTTTTTTTTGTCTTTCAGTCGTTTAGTGAAAGCACCTCCCCCAAAAAAATCGGTGTTATAGCCTGTTACCCTAAAAAATAAATAAATTTTTTTTTAAAAAATCCTTCCGCGAGTAAGAAGCATTGCTCGCACGTTTGCGGGATTTCTTACAGACATCTTTCACGCAACTGGAC
Organism: Zhengitettix transpicula; assembly: GCA_037074705.1. Classification (NCBI taxonomy): domain Eukaryota; kingdom Metazoa; phylum Arthropoda; class Insecta; order Orthoptera; family Tetrigidae; genus Zhengitettix; species Zhengitettix transpicula. Next base: position 76,035,253 of record CM073593.1, read on the forward strand.
ACTACGTGAAGTTTACGTACGACCATGTTCCAGCGATGATCAGTGTTACCAAATACCCAGAAAACAAAAAACAGACCGTTATGGTCACAGTATACATGCTTAGGTCATTACCAGATTCTTTTTCATGTCTCCTAGCTTCTCAATTTCTTAGACTTCTAGCTATGACGAAAGGATCTTCAGCTTTCTACCATCAGTGAGAACATAATTACTTAAACTTGTTTTATTTTGCAATTTTTTTTAGATATCTCTTTCTACATACTTCATAAAATCATAATAAACTCTGACCAGTTTTGGGAGCCAATTATTCTCATGGATCGGTATAGTTATCTGCAATATCAATTTTAAGAAATGAAATTATTTCCTAGATTGTTTTCCATTCACCATACATTTGCACGACACGATTCACTTAGAAGATAATTGGAAACAAATACTTTAATAATTAGATAAAATTGCCAAATAACATACAATTTTTTTGGTTATATATTGCATATTTACAAATCTACTCTTATTAACAATTGAGTAATAAATATGTTATTATTTGATTGGATCTAGCCATCCATTTTTCCCGGATAATACATCAGTTTTTATTATATTGGAAAACGAGGTCCTGTGGCAAATTTCGCTTGAGCCTCCTTGCGGCTAGTGGTTGGTTTTGTCACATCTAGTTTGTGGGCATACAGATCGTTTGTTTGTGTAGATTTTTCACTGTTGATCGTTATTCTTAATTTGTTTGTCAATTCTTGGACTATATCCAGGTGTAGTTGTAGATGTTCTGCTGCTATCTGTGATGTTTCGCCGTATCGTCCGCGAATGTAGCCATTAGAGTATTTTGTAGTTGGTGAATCAGAGGGTATGGCAGTGGTCCCAATACACTGCCTTGCCGTACTCCGTACGTGATTTGGTGGAAATCAGATATTTCACTTCTTATCCTGACTTGGAAGAATCTTTGTTTGAGGTACGATTCCAGCACTAGATAGATTTGGCCAGACCTAGTCGAATGCTTGACTTTTATCTAGGAGTGCAGCAGCAAATACCTTTTATGTCTTATGGCTCTCCAATATTTGAGTGTGGATCCCGTGCGGTAGGTATATTTTCGAGTGGCTTTCTCGGAATCCGAACAGGTAAGACGAGATAATATCATCAAGGACTACTATTTCTATGGTTCTTTTCAGTAAGAGTCTTTCAAATTTGACATCAAGGATAGGAGACTTATCGTTCTATAAGAGGAGGGTTGGTCGGACAATTTTTCATTTTTGGCAATCATTATGATCTGTGCGTCAGTCTCAAGATTCTATTATCTTTAGTGGTAAGAAGTACTCTCGCCTTTCTTGGGAGGCTTTGTAGAATCCCTCCAACCATAAGATCATAGCCAGGCTTTTCGGGTATTAGCGTGGCCAGACTTCAGGTGGTGAAAAAGGTGTCATTAGTATGGTGCGTCCAGGCAACATTCTATTTCATTGTCATTACTTCCTTGGGGGAGTGGTGTAGTAAAAACTTGCTTTTGTAATAGACAAAATGAAGTGATAATATAAATACCACACAACGTTTCTGGAATCCTTGTTGCTTTCGTGAGGTGATTAAAAACGCAAGAGCCGTGAGTACTACACAACTGCATAATCCAGGTGACAAACTCGAAAACAAAGCTAAAATGCAACGTTGTGTGGTATTTATATTATCACTTAATTTTGTCTGTTATTTGGCTATTTTATATAATTATTATATTTTTAACACAGGCATATTATATTTAATTTCAAATACTTTATGTTCATAAAGCTGTCTTTCAATTGTAGCACAGGCTTTTGATAAAGTCTGGCACGTAGGTCAGTTACATTAAATCAAAAAAAGTGTTTCCTAGTTCGTACTACCGTCTCTTAAGCTCATATATATCAGATCAATACTTCCAATTAACCACAACTTCAGTTACTCCAATTAATACCCAGTACAATCAGGGGTGGCTAAAGGGAGTGTGTTGGGAACATGCTCTATACTTCTGACCTGCGAACTACAAACAATACAACTATTGCAACATTTGTGGATAATACTGCCAGTAAAGGCAGACCCAGTAGCTGAATCACAAAATATGCAAACACAAAATGGAAAATTAAGATCAATGACACAAAATCAGTGCAAGTTACATTCACTACAAGGCAAGTAGTGTGCCTGCCAGTCTTCTTGAACAATATACAAAACCCAGTAAAGAAGAAACATGTCAAAATGGAATGCCAGAAAATCAAACTAAAATTCAGAGGGATGGTTAATAGGAAGAAGATCAAAACTATCACTAGGTAATAAAAATACTTTTATACAAATGTATTATTAAGCTAATATGGACTTACAGTTTGAAAATATGGGAATGCACAAAGCACTCTAATCAAAATATTATACAAAGAATCAAATCTAAAATACTATACTCAATCACTAACATGCAATTGTTGGTGTCAGGCTTCAACCTGCAAAACAATCTGAACATACCATTCATTACCAAAGAACTCTACTTGGAATGTACAGGACATGATAATGAACTGGTAGCATAAATAATCAATCCTACACAGATAGAGAGAAGACTCAGAACAATGTAAAGCCAAAAGACGCATAACATACCAATGGTATACTAGGGAATGATCAATTGCCCTACTCATGCTAAGACCTATATAAAATTTACTATTTGCAACAGCACTGTTAATTAACAGTCATATTATAATAATAAAATAATACTGTGGGACTTGTCTCGACCAAGGTTTATGAACGCTTATGCTCTAGTAATTATGCACTACCTTCACTAAGAAAATTTTTGCTAAATAAAAATAATTTTTACTGTCTGAAATGTCAGTCTCTCTTCCCAGTTTTCATACTTTCATTACAAGAACTCACTCAGTTTTCTCTTCTATTTATCTCCAGTTAGCTTTGTCCACAAAAAAAGACATCATAACACCTAATAAATAATTTGATAAAACTTCAAGATCAGTCCACTTCCAGACTGAGTACACAGTGTAATATCAAGTGACATGCTTAAAGGTATATTAAAATGTATCGGCAAGTATGACTACAAGAACATTAAAAGAAACTTTTTTTGATGTATATGCAGAAGAATGTAGGTACAGAAAACTGTGTTGAATTGAATTTGGTGCTATGTACTTGTTTTGTGACCTTAGGTGATAAGCTTTGGCCCAGAATTGACCTAAGATAGGAGAGAAACTTCTTGTTAGTGGAGAGTCATCACCATCACTGAAACACATCTGGTTTCATTTTGGCAACATTATCTGGCCCTCACAACAAGTGTAAAGGAGCAGCTCAACTGGTAACATTAATTTGTATCAGAATTATTGGGTTCCCACTTGTTTGGTAGTTTGAATGGAACTGTTCAAATACAACAATAACCATAAGTATTAGTTATATCTTCAGTAACCAATTCAACAGTGTAAAATTATTTTTAATGTTCTCCTCTAATCCTTGAACCATCATTAAAAATAGTACACACAATCTGCCTGGAGCAGATATTGTTTCGTGAAATGTGGAACCCTAAACTTAATTGATGTTGAAAAACGGCATTCAGTGAGATAATTTCTCTATAGTTATCATAAATTAATTAAAAATATCAAGAGGAAACAATTTGATATTTTTAGGTGTTCCATTCTCTCTCTAATGCAGGTAACTCCATCAACAATTATTCTATACCAACTACAGATTTTTGATGGCTGTGTCCCTGTCAGAACTGAACAACCTGCCAGATGAAGACTGTGCATTTCTCCTTGAGAATGTTGTGGAACATTACCCTGCTGCAAGCAAGTACCTCACCATCCAACGACCATTTCAGAACCTCGAGGAACTACTCAATGCTGCCAGCTTCTTTCTTGAAAATTTGTCATCCATAGGTAAGAAACCAGCATCAGTGCCAGCTGGTAATAATTTGCCTGATTACCTTCACTCTCAAGTTCTGTGCTTTTGATCACAGAACATATTCATTCAATTCAAGCTAAAGCAACTTAAAACAGGATCATCAAGCTGTAATATTTATTTTCTAATAAATCTGAGTTCTCAACTCTATTTGATGGCTACCTAGAAACGATTCTGAAGGGTATTATGCCTTCTATACACTGAAAAATTGCCAATGTAAGTGTAGACTGCCGTAATGTATTGTATTGTTTTCACTTTTCATATATATATATGATTACAGATCACATGTATACATTATGAATTCCTAATCTCATTAAACTACAAAAGCAAAGGAAAACCAATAATCACTTGTAGCAGATACAAATAGTTTCAAAAGAATTTCAGCCCATAACAATAAATATATAAACCCTATTTGGTATAAAGTCCTCAAATTTAATTGGCAGACGTATTTTCAATTCAACCACATATTAATCAACAATCAGACTCAAGAAAAGAAATATGCTCACAAATATACCAATTGTAGTATATATTAGATAATTCAAACTGTTAGTATGAGGTAGGATATAAAGGTTTGCCTTTGATACAAATTACATAACAATATTTCATGTTAATATTAAACGGTTTTCACTGCTCTTTATGAATAAACAAAATAACAAGTGCAGTGAGATAAATTTAGAAGTGTTTGAAAACAGAGTCCATAAACTTGAATCATTGATTACATTGCGATTTACCACTAGCACTTTGGCATACAAAACGAAACCACAAAGTTAAATTTTTATTTGCTTATACATGGAACAAGTACAAGTTTTCAAGACTTAGATCTGCTTATTGATCTTATTATAAAATAACTTTTAAATTTTAATCTATTGATTACTCAACAAATTTCATTCACATACTGAAATGAAATGAGTATCTTCACACAGAGAAAATGACAATCCTACAATGCCATCCCGATCTTGCGGGCAAAGGAATGTTAACAGCTGAATCACTATCTGAGCAACAGTCTGCAGACTTACACACACTTGACAGGAACAATATTGAACACATCAGACAACTAAACAGCAGGTATGTTCAAACTTAAAATGTTCCCATAAACAACAAGTACACTAACAAATGTGCATTCACAGTTATCGGGCAAAATTTGGCTTCCCATTTGTCATCTGCGCAAGGGAGAACAAAGCTGCTGCAATTATTGAAGGTCTCCAAAGAAGGATGCAAAATGATAAGGAACTGGAGATAAAAACTGGTATTACCGAGGTTAAGAAGATCTGTCACCTCAGGATCATGGATCTGGTCACAAGAAATTAAGCAAATGATGTTTATTTATGTATGTAAAAAAAATCATATTAAAGCTGTCATCCACAAATAAGAGAAATAATTCATTAGCCCCAGAGTTTTTCCATCATCAAATGGGGACGTGCCATCTGGTCCCGGAAATCATCTATGTTGAGGACATCTTCAAAATCAATTATGTCATCACGGCCAGTAAGTGTGTCATACATGAGATTGGAGCTGGGCAGGAAAGGCAGGTGACCAACCTTGCGGGCAGAATGCAGCTCCATTGACAATCTTAGTGGTGCATGGATGCCTTGGATGCTCTGCATAGTCTTCAAGTTCATGAATAGTTGATTTTCCCGGAACTGGAAAAAGCAACGTTGCAGTGATACTATCATACAACACATAAGAGGAATTGTAAATCCTGTGTAGCTACTTACGATTTTTTCAGATTCTTCCAGAGGGTGGCCACACTCAAGTTTGTCCTTTGAGGCTGGTAGGCTGTAAAGAAGTGTAGATTCAGAATATTTCAATATCTGTGAAGGTGTCAATATATTTCGATAAGGCTGTAAATGCCATTTCTGATAATATGATTATCTCCAACTTACATACTATTAATTTTAGTGAGATGATAATAAAAAAAATACAATTGTCAATTATTCACAAATGTGATGCCACATTTAATAAATTACTGCCCATCACAGTTTGGGCTACAGACTAGTTCACCACTGATATCTACCCCTTCCTTGACGAAATTGTAAATTGACAAAGAATATATCCCTTCATTTGTTAATACTTATTAATTCAAATTGAATAATTGCCATTGGATTTTCCTTCATTTCAGCTGCACATTTTAAAATAAGTAAAAATAATTTAATTTTCAACTACATTAAATATATCCCTCTGTTGGTTTGGGAAGTGCATGATGTCAGTGGTGCCACTAATCTTGTATTGTTACACAGTTTATACTAAAACTTTTAAAGCCAGCTATGACATGCTACTTTAAGCATAAAAAATTATATGTAATATACAGTATGCTTTCTTAGCTTAGGTGATAAACGAATCAAACAGATGACATATAATCCCACAAATAATGAAAATGATTTTTACATCGCAAAACAGGACAATATCGTTAGTATAGACCGCCAAAGACAACATATCTTAGATCATACTAAAGGATGAAAATTTTGTGAAATAGTTGATTCATACTCCAGAACTTGAGAAATGAAAAATTTTTATTAGTCCATAAACAAATAATTTAATAAAGTAACAATAACCTCTAAATTGGATATTATTCATTAAGTCTCAAATTAAACTTCGTGTTAAAAGTTATTTATAAAAAAAGAAAAAATTAAACTATGATTCTATTCCTTACCCTCTTAACATAGGATCTGGTAATCCAAATTTGTCTTCTTTCAATGAAATTTTGGTCCCATTTGATGCGTTGGGTTTCACAGAGGGTAATCCAAAATTCTGGAGAGAAAATATATTGATTAGGAATCACAGTATTCTAAATAAAATCGGTTCATTCACATTCGGCAGTAATATTAGAAACTTCACATGTTGCAAGTCATAAGAGGGACGAGGTTATAATTGTTATTATGTGAACTAGAAGGTTAAACTATAAAATGGAAAAAAGAAAATGCGCACACTTACCATGATTAATTCGTTTGATGAAAGGATTCAACAGAATCAGTCAGAAATCCAAGCTCGTTACTTAATAAATTAATGATCACTTTCTTGTCTAGGAACTGCTTTGTAATGCAGAGATGTTTTATATCTGGAAAGACTGACAAGCGACCAGAGTTAAATAATCAAATTTTGAGTAACTAATAACATATTATAGTTTTTCTTGTCATTTAATAGAAATAAATTTTATTATTATCACTGATATTGTATGTCATTTTGAATTATAGAATTCACCACTTTGTAATTTTTACAAATTCAACACAATTTGACATTTAAAATTAATTTATTGTAAAATAATGGAATTGACATTTATCATTATTGAACAGACTGATATATAAATGCACGAGAAGATACTAGACGTACTAAATTATAAAGTATACTAAAAGAATGGCAGCTCAACATGTGGAATAAAGAGATGAAAAGTGATGGATGACGCGTAAAGAATGATTTCATAAAGAAATTTGTCTAACATTATGTTACTAATGCAAAGTAGAACCAAGAATTATCAGTGCCTGGACATCATAAAAGCATCCAAGGTTGTTTTTTTTTAAAAAAAATCGTGAGACATGAAATCTGCTTTCTTAAGAATAAAGGAAATCTTTTCGATTTTTTCCGGAGATACTTAGAAGAATTAAAGATTTAAGGATGTAGGGATTATTAAGTACATTATTATCGTACATTATAAAGTAAGTGATTCATTATTACAATTATATAATTTATAATCGACGTCGACGAGGAAAGTTTTCGTTTTAGAGACATATCTAATCAAAGGTTATGGCAAGTTGTTGGATAAATCATGAGTGTATCCAGTTTTAGGCAAATGCTTTGTAGGAAATTTTTAACAGAAAAAGGAAATACTGTATCTAGATTACATAGGTTTAATATTGAAAATTTTGATTTCAAATTGTTTGTTTTTCGGCGAAGTGGTACTTCTTAACGGAATACAATATCTCTGAGGAAGTTGATCACATAATTTGGTGCTTCCGTGTGAGGGAAATTCAAGAGACGGAAAATGTAAGTAATAATTAAGATTTCAGTCTTTATTTAGTTGACTACTGAAAATAGTTTAGAGACACGTCGTCAAGTCGTGTTTCTAACCTATAAAACTTAACTTTTAATAAGCTTAACATTACCTTAAAATATCGATTCAATACAAATCTTTGTTTTTAATTTATTAGATGGAAGAAGTCGAAGAAAATATGAAGGACACGGTGTTTATGGAACCAGAAGGAAGTGAAATAGAAAACAGACAGCAAACATTTAGTTTTGAAGAGCTTCTGAAGCAGGCAGACATTGATCCTTCTGATTTCAACGGGTAATATTTATTACTCCATATATAAGTTATTTTTTTTAAAATGTCCTCCATCATTTTGCTTAATTTAGTTGGTTGAAGAAAAATAGATGCATTCAATTTAGCTGCATAGTTGCACACCAATGTAATACATGTCAAAGTTTCGAATCAATAAACTCAAAGATAATGGCATACCATTTATGATTTGTTTGGATGACTTCTTGTTCTACTTATGCACAATTTTCTAAACCACTCCTGAGTTTTGGAGGTAGATGACTGTCTACTTGAGTTACTTCCGATTATTAAAAGTTTGACATTTTCTTTGCTATGAACATCCATGTTAATCTTTCTTAACTGTCCAGGTAACACAGATCAGCATATTTGAATAATTTATTTTGAGAGTTATTTGACTGGGTACTCTCCTGGAAAATTATTCTACCAATAAAAATGTGAATATACTAAAGTTATTAAATTAATTGAAAAAGATGGGAAAGCAGGGAGAGAGCAGCTGACTTAACTTAAATTGACAGTTGGCATTGCCAGGCTTGGAAATTGTAGCACATCAAATTTACTAATCAGAAAAAATACCCAAATAACAGACAGAATATGACAATAATATAAATCCTACACAATGTGGAATTCTTGTACCTTTCAGAATGTGAGTTTGTCACCTGGATTGTGCAGGTGTGTCATACTCATGGCTGTAGCATTTTTAATCACCTCATGAAAGGAACAAAGATTCCAGAAACATTGAGTGGTGTTTTTATTGCCATGTATTTTTTTTATGCTATTTGGTTATTTTATCTACTTAGTATATTTTTAACTCTGATTTGTTATATTTTAATTTCAACACCTCAAATTTTCGAGGGTCTGAGCCCCCTTCTTCAATACAGAAGGACTGAATGTTGTGTTTTCTGCTTGTTTGTTTTTAAATCAGTTTCAGAATAACTTAAGTAACACAATTAGTGTAAGGTTTTGAGATGATTTATGCTGATAATTGCAGTATTGTATTGTATTATATTACAAATTTTTATTTGATTTTATTTAATTGGCTTAGAACAAAATGCCTAAAATGTGCATTAAACTAATTTGTTCACAAACCATAGAACAACTTTTATAACACTGAATACTTTTACAAACTCCATTACAGAGAAGGTTTCACAGAGTTTGCAGTTCTCCTGTGTGGAATTGGTTTATCAATGAAAGAGATGAAGTTGTTTATACAACGAAATATTGGCCTTGAAGCCGCTTTTCAGCTGACAGATAGTGACCTTGAAATTATTGGCATCTCATCTCCAGCTAGACGATTAAAAATTATCGAGGGCTTCAGCAATCTCAACCCAAAGAAAACCTTACAGGAAGCCCCTCGCAAAGTGGAAAAGATTGGCTGTGGAAATATGAAGTATGATCAGCTTTCTTATATTGGCCAAATGCTTTTACATATTTACTTGTTTTCTCCCTCTACCACTTTACTATTTTGGTATTTTCTTTCATGTTTCCAGTCCCAAGGAGGCACAAAGGCTGATACTGCTGGAAACAAACCATTTAGAGGAATTGTCCATTGTGCTAGAGTCATTGAAGAATGCTCTAGCTGAGAATTATGAGGACATCTACCTTGACAACTTTTCTGGAAAGGCTATAGTTTCTGTGCTCCTAAAGATAGCCATTGACCAGGCACAAGTCCTCCAAGAGAATGTGCACAATATACCTTATGATCTGTCACAGGTGAGTCACATAATCATGTATTTCATATTTATTTATAAGAACTGCTATTATCTACATTATCCTTCAGAAGAATGTTTGCCACTCATTGTCATATAGCTATGAATATGTCAAGCTGTATAGTTATTTATTTCCTAGTATTTCACAGTCTCTTATCATTTAATGAATTGTCTCAATCCCTTTTATGTGTGAAGTCTGTATGTGTAACTGTTTGAAATATTTTCTAAGATCCTGTACCATTTTTGCTGCTTGTTACAAACCTCATATTTATCTCTCCAGCCTCTTTCATTTTTAATGGGAAACAGCATGTGTTACTGGGAAATTTGTTGCTTCGTGTGAGATACTTTCTTTCAATAGTGTCAGCAAATTGGTATTATGTCACTGAACTACCAACAATAAAATGGGTATTCAGAAATTGTTCTTATTTGGACAATATCATGTGCACAGTTTACATTGTTATGGGTAAAATTTATGCAAATTTTATTTACTTAATTACATTTTGATATGTTAAAACCATAATGTTTTGAAATATTTTGTGGTGCATTAATTTTTCCCTTTACCTGTATCGCCACAATTGTTTCCATGGTGCCTAATAGTACATGAAGTTTCTTAATTTTTTTAGAAAATTATTTTCAATGAATGTGTCTGAACTGACAAAATTGCAGTTGCTGTAATCTGGTGGAATTGTGTAAGAAAATTTATTTAACTGGGTAAAATTTATGCATATCTGAATTTACTCTACAGAGAATATTGTAAATGGATATGAAATACATAGAATACAAATGGAAAATGAAATCCATGTAGTCAAAGTAAAATTTTTTCATATGTATGCTATTTTTTTTCCTGACATAATTTTAAAAATTTCACACACTTTCTTCTAGGTTAAGAAGACTGAACGCTCTGGATTAGGCTGGAAGAATATTGCTGTTTCAGTTTTGAGTGTGTCAGCTGCACTGAGCCTTGCCATGTGGGGTTTCCGTAGAAACATACAGTTTTTTATCCGGTAACTGGACAATGATTCATAGCCAGAATTACGTGAACTTAATAGATTTATTGTGATACTCGCTTTTCAGTCGAGAGATAATTTATTTCTATATCAAAATATTTATATATTGATTTTAAATTTGCTTTAGTGGTATTATGTAATGGTGCAAATATGATTTTATCAATAATTGTGCAATACTTTTTCTATGTATCATATTGTCAATCACAACATCTATAAAGATATTTGTATTTTTTTAAAATCATAATAGTGTGGCATTTCATATTATCTAAAAGTAATATACAGTGTGCTCAAAGTTTTATGAACAAGTTACAAAAGTGTCTTCTTTTCCTATACTTTTCTGTGCACAAATAATTTTTGAATATGAACTTCAAGGTATACCTTCTTTATATGTAAACACACAAAATTTCTCGAGTTTTTTCTTTCTTTGTTCATTCACAGCTGTTTAGGTTTAAAATTTCATTCATTAGCATTTTTAAAATAAGAAAGGGAAATTTTACTCTTGTTCTCAATTTGTTAGTGAGAGAAAAATGTAAATGAAGAATTGTCTCAGTTGTGTTAGTTTGTTATATAAACCCTTTATTAGTTTCACACGAATAATAAATCATTGTAAGAAGATTTGTAATTAAAGATTTGTAATAAACAGTGCCAAATTCTTTTCTCTTTTTTTCGTACAAATCGCATTTGTGATATATTTTCTTTCTGATGTTGATAAATGATCATGCAATGGTTATTTTGTGACCAATTTTGGGCTTATAATACCTGCATACTGATTGGTCATCATGATTTTCATGCTGAGAGAATTAGAAATCAGACGATAAGATGGATTGCTGCAATATAACTGAAGCTATGCGTTCCACTTGATTCTTTACTCACCTTAGATGAAAAGTCAACTCATTTTGTATACATGTTTCTTATGGTACATTTATTCCAAACTAGTCTCTCCACTATTGACAAACCTGAGGACTGTTATGAAATAAAAAGTATAATGTTGTGAGTTTTGCTGAAACAACGTAGTTAGTTTATTCTACTGTGTTTTCATTTTGTTCAAAGAAAATTATTAAAGTTAATTTGCTGGTATAGGTTTAATTTAGCAAGTTCTATATGTTTTTGGAGTGTTAAGAATCTCGTCTTGGCTCTGATTCTCTATTAAGGCATATCACCTAAACATTTATTCAATTATTCCATTTTTACTTTGGAAGTTTTGCTTATAAAACTATGCAATGGAAAACTCGAATAATTATTTGTGAATGTTGATTTTCTATTATTGTGCTTAAAATTCATTACTACAGTATGTTCATTGTGATTATTCAAATCTCCTTAACTAGAAGCTTTAAGGGACCTTCAGCTATTCCATTGCCTATTGTATTCTGAAAGTAAGGAAAACAAATAAGAAGTCATAAAGTGAAATAAGAATTGAACCAAACAGAGAAATGCAAAAAATGGAGAGAAAGAAAGTAAGTGATTAGGATTTGGAGAACAAATTAATTGAGTGAAATAAATGCTGATGAGAAAGTAGGCAAAATATGAACTTAAGATTTTGACTGCTAAGGTTGTAGTTTCTTAACACTAGAAGGAATGGAAAACATTTATTTGAAAACACTGGGAATAAGAAAGTGAGACTGATTGAAAAGATTATCTGATTAACAAATAATTTTTTTACATTTAATATTTCATAACTTGCGAACATGAGATTATAAATTACATAAGTAACACTTCATTTATTATTGAGAAACTTCAAGGTGCATATTTTACATTGCAGTTCATTGTATGTATATCCATGATATAATATATATAATTTTTTATTAAGATTTAACATTCGTCATTTGCTTCTAAATTACAAAATAAATCAATCTGTATGGCTCACTAAAAAGTTTCTGTAATTCTGCTCAAAGGAGACTATTCACTAAGTTACTTGTAGTACAAAAAACAAGTTTGGGAGACTAGTTATAGTTAACTTGGTTATTATTCAGTGAGATATTTCAATATTCAATTTCTTATGTGTGAATGACACTGTTGTCATGTTGGGTGGAAAAATCAACTGTCCAGTCATTGAGGTGACACTTCATCATTAAAATAAATTAATTTTTTTTTTTTTGACTGGCTGGGATTGGGGTGTGGCAATCTATCACAATGGCCTATATAAATATATGCTGTCCTGTGTTTTGCTTTCCAGAAAATATTTCCGAGGCTCGCAACAACACAGAGCTTTTCTTATGTTTATCTCTACCTAAGGCACCCACAACATAATATCTCTACCATTCAAAAAGTATAGCGATTGACCGAGAGAGGGAAGTGACTCGCCTGACATGACTAGTCCTTCTCTATCCTACTCCAATTTCTATTTGGCACCAATGCCAGCTGAAGTATAATTTATCCATAAAAAACAATAGTATTTTCTGAATTACGACTAACTATAAATATTATTGGTTAATTGTGACTCTGTTCCCAAGACACAATTGGAAGATCACACAGGTTGTCATACAATTGTGTCTTCTTGGACCAGGCCATATTCGGCGGCAATATTAAAGAAAAGTCTTTTATCAAAGTGGTGCTGATGTTACAAAATGTGCAGTACAGAGAAACACTGGGATTCACGTGTTCTAGGAGTCAAGGGAAAGTAAATACTTCTAAGGTTAGCAGTTTTATCATCTTTATCATTTTAATTTACTTAACAATTTTGGTCAAAAATATATAGGCCATTGGAATATTCAGTGGAATATTGAAATGATTAGGTTACATAATTACTCAACAGAAACAATGGTTATTTATGTCTTAAATTACATATATTAATAATTATTATTCATTATTGCCTACCACATTATTAGTATCATTATTCTTTTCATTTATTATTATTATTAAGAGGGGATAAAAAGCACCTTGTAAAGATGGAAACACTGAATCCTTTTATACACAAATGCTATCACATCATCATCATCTCATTTTCTCTATTTTACCAAGAAAACAACAGTATTATAGCTTTTTGTCAATCTGTATTATTTCTCATTAATATTTTTATCCATCCATAAATTCATCTTCTTATGATACATGTCTTAGGAAGCTGGGAAAAAAATTTGCTTGCATAGAGAGAGATGTAAGCCAGTCAACTGAACCACATTACTTTCTTCTTTTTGTGGCATCTACTTCAAATAAATTATCTCAAGTGATTAAAAACTGAATTGGTATCTAGAACTGTTATCATTTTCTATGAAAGCATTGTCATGAACCTATATAAAAATCTACCAATGTGTCTTTGAGCAAAATATGGTGTGGTACAAGTACAAAGATTAATTGTGTTATGTGTGTTTATATAATAATACATTTTTCCTTTCCAAGGTGGTAAGTTGTTGTGACTGATTGACTCGTGCAGTAAATATGGGTTTGATCATATTTCATGTTCTCAAACATGAACTTCTGAAAAAAAATTGGTGATGTGGCTTGGTGTGAGGCACACAATTCTTTGTTCACTTGCTCTGAGGTGACTAAGGAACTGAGATATGCTATAGCATACAGATCAATGACCTACTTTAAAAACACGTAGAGCAGACAAAAGGAGCAGGTAGACATTTATTATACATTTTTATGGTTGACTATTTATGTCTGATTGATTTAGGAAAACCTACTAGTTGAAATTTAATTGAGTGCACTTTGTAATTTAACATACTAAATTCATTTCTCTTTTCCCCCCTTATCAATCACAGTTTATCTTGTCACAATAGAGAAAGAGAGATGTAGAAAAATTGCTATGTAGATGTAAAATTTGATATCAACAGTGTAAATATGGTTAGAATTTTGTTTTTCAGGGTTTCCATTTCCTGACTAGTAGGAGAGGAATGAGAAATTGTTGGGAAATGCAGAGATAAGGTGAAAAGTGAATGGAGAACAGAAGTAAATTATGTTTACCAAATAGAGTGCACCAGATCTGATCAAAAATGGAATAGTTTGAATGCCTTTCAGATGTGCACCTGGTTACTTCAACTTGGCTACAGAGAAACTAAAGACCACACTGGCTGAACATCCAGTTTTGATTCTTACCACATGATTTGTAATTTTTCAACAATGTTGTTATTATCTAACTTCTATTATCTATTCCCAAATCACCTTCCTTCTGCATTCAGTAATTATGACTAGGCAAACTATGGCTACTGCATGTAATACATTATAAATGTGTTTAATATATTCTGACAGTCAGGCAAAATGTGAAACCAAAATGGCAAAATTCTAACTGAACTCTTTAACACTCGCATTAAAATGATACATTCACAAATATGGATATGCTTCCTTTTTAAAAGTATTGTACTGTTCCTTGTGGGCAGCTAAACTTCTTTTTATCTAACTGTATCACATATTGGCCAACAATGCAAAAAACACCCATAGCAAGTTAAGTTTAAATAACAACAACATCAACAACAACATTGCGCTGCCTATGACTTCAACAATTATGACTAGGCAAACTATGGCTACTGTATGTAATACACTGTGAGTGTGTTTAATATATGTATATGTATCTCCTGAGATCATAAAAAAAATTACCATTCTTAGCGTTCAGTTTTTTGAAAAAAAATTCCTCATTCTTATGATTATTATTATTTTATTAAAATATCAACAATATTGGAGAGACACGGCTGTGGGTGGCTGCGGGCAGAGGAGAAAATATTAATTATTTGAGTAATGGACACTATCATGAAAGATGCTTTACTTCATATTATTCAAATCTTCCTTCAACTTTATTTTATTGAATTTCACTTATTATTTATGATAAATAGTAGCTACCTTCAGGGCATTCACAATTAATAATACTTGCTCCATTTTCCTATTAGATAGATAAAATAACCATTTAGCCATGAAAAGAAAGAGACTCCTACCAAACGTATTAACTCTCTTACAAGATAAATTGTTTACTTTTCTTTCAATTTTTTTGGGGTTAATATTTTACATTTCCTTTATATGTATTTTTGCCACTTTATATTAATTTTAATAATACTTGTAACCAATAATATTTTCTGTCATCACATCTTGAAATGAATTAACAAACTTACATTAGACACAATTTTAAAATTTACAAGTTCACAATTTCATGCTGATTCAAAAGCACAGCTTATTTTCTTGGACAACAATTTGCATTTAAATTCAGCTAAAAATATAAGGCAGTAATATCTATTCCAACAATTTGAATCAATATACTGCAGGAGTGTGTTAACCAGCTCAAGGTTTTTTTTTGTATACATGGATTTACATGTAGGGCAGTGAATGACTGAACTGGGCCCTGTCAAAATCTTCATTATGAGAACTAAATATGATTCATTTCTTTTTTCTCAGCAACATATACAATTATCAGTACTGTGTACAGTCAGACACACAATTATAAAAAGATAACTTTTAATAAATGTATTAAAATATATTCTTTGTTTTGAACCAATTATTTTTTTAGAACCAAAGGGGAAGATTTTACAGGCACTGTTCAACTCAATCAATTTTCTAATCCCATGAAAAATTTTAATATAGAAATTGTTAGCATTATAGCCTACAGTGAATCAAATTATTACTTTTATTGTTTTATTTTTTTCAGAAATACTTCCTTCAATATTTATTGGAATCCAAGTTTTGCATATAACCCTTATGTACAAGATTAATTATGAAAATTAGCTTGGCATAAACTCTAAGATGAGGTTATGGACAAAAAATTCTGAAATCTTTTTCTGCAGTACAGTACAGAGGAAAATAGTTCTGACCACAATTGTGATGGAAATTACTATTTTAAAAATGCAGCTGTTATTGAATCATTGATTTATACAGAATAGAAAGGATAGAAGTTTTATAAATCAGGAGCAATGCAGTTCTCATGAGAGGGTACAACTTTACTCAGTTCTAAAAGAATTAATGATTTAGATGTTAATGAATTGAATACTTTCACTGTATTTGTGTGGCTTCTTGGCTAAGTAGAGGTGACTTAAAGCTTCAATTCATTTTATATCAATCCATAATATTGCTACTGTACTTTTATGAAGCATTTCAAAGGAGATAGAGGGAATACTGTAAAAACCTTATACCAGTCAGAGGGAAGATAAAGAAAATGAATCAAATAAATAACTATTCATTTTTTTGTTTTTGTTTCTGTTTTGTCCAAAAATGGAATATCACCACTGAATACTTGAAAAGCCATACTCACATCAGCAATCGTCCACCAAATAAGGAGGCATAATGACACGGTTCTCTGCCCATTGTCTGCCCTGACTACATATCGCCGAAGATCCCTGCAAATGTTTTTCTCAAGTTCTTCATGGTGTCCTCGGTGTCCTCACCCCCACCATTCTGCTGCTGTGATGTTGTGGAGCCCTGCCGCCCAAACACAGAGCGGGGGCCGTCCTCTCCACGACGCCCCCCCACACTGGGGGCACTGCTCACCGAACTCGACTGGGAAGCTGAGGAAGGAAGGAGAGGCGAGTTAATAAAAAAAGCCACTTTCCCAGCAGAGTTTTTATTTACCACTTGAGTGTTGTACATACAGACCAACAAAAAAATCACACAGAAAATCGTACACATCAGGTTACAAAATATAGGATGCAATTGCCAAGCTTTAAAATAAATTTATTTCTTAGTTCAGACTAATCACAAAAAGAAAAACAAGGATCATCAGTCTACTAATTTGTGAGTGATGAGCATCATTTTAATTTGATTTTTTAACAGGTTAAAATACTGAGAGTAGAAAAAATCATTCACACACATATATACGATATTCGTTATAAATATTGAAATTTTTAAATTTCATTTGAAGACATCAAGTGGAATGACAAATACACTACAGTATAAAGTAGCTTCTGTTTCATCCTGTTGGGGAAGGTTTTGTTTCAGTAAATTGCTTTCAAGTTTCTGAGTAAATACAGAAAAGTATGAAGAGGCTGTGCTCAAACCAGGACTCTCTTATTTGGCATAGATTGTTTAGGAGTGTAAAGATGTTTACTAAAATTGAATCATCCATCTCTCCAAAAATATATTTGACAAACTATTACAGTTATAATACTAAAGTTATGTGAGGAAACCTTAAATTACACACATCTTCCCCTTTCCTTTCATGCATAACTAAATACAATGTCCGGTATACTTTGTGAAATATATTTCCTGCAAAACTTGATGATTCTTTCACAACTTTCCAGGACATATTATTCCTCAAACCAGAAAGCATGATCACTGTACTGGGCCACATTTAATATATTACTTTCATAATCTATTTCTTGATGAAATCAATGAATCTTCTGTTCAAATATGTTAATGAAAATTTTAAAAAATATTTTATGCATGACAGGAAAATTGTATCAAATGTACTTGACATAAACACTTTATTATTGAATTGGAATTTTAAAGGTTTTATTGCTTCTTTCAAAAATTAATTTGAACCATAATTTATCATTAGAGTGTGAAGGTTTTCCTGCTTAAATCTGGGTCAATGTTTCCAATAACAATGTTTCAATGACAAGCTCTGCCATTGTTGTCAGGTTGACAGTCAACCTGACAACAATGAAGTTCAAATATTATCAGTAACATTGGCCAGGGTTGGCTATAGAGAATTATATTTACAATTTATCATGTTAAATTTAAATGTTAAAGGATGGCCAAGATTTTACGATGTCACCAGCTGAAACAGAAGCTAATTACCACAATCTGAACAAACATTTCTTTTGACACACCTGGAGGAAGACATATGACATAAACACAGTTGAAGAAAAGTTCATTCTTTAAATGTGGATATTGGTCGAAGTAACTGGGGTGATGATTATTTGTACTCTTACTTAGAATTAGGCTCAGGATTCATGAAAGGCAGTTTTGTACAAATATAACAGTCTTATCATTACACGACACAAATTAACATCACTCGTCGTCTAAAGCTTAGCAGAAAATTGCCAAATATAAAAATTCAAAAATTGTGCGGTAAGTAATTTGTCACATAATGACAGTTATGTAATATGATAATCATGAGTGAGGTGAGTACTGAATGTCACAGATTACATGAGCACTTTATATAACAGGTGCTAGTTTTTGGTTCTTCTAACCATTCATAAACAGTATTATCCATCATAAAATTATAAAGATACCTTAATTTTCTTTTATGGCATTCTTTTTTATTTTCAATTGTATTTTTAGTGATTATGTTGATAATTTTATTTTTATCTCTTATAATAATATTCTGATATTTGACATATGGACACATCTGGAATATATTAGTTGATATTCAAATAAAATATTTTGTTAGATCTGAATTCAGAGATAACATTGTTTTTGTGTTCCATTGTTTAATTCAAAGTTCAGAATTCGGTTAACAGACATATTATCATATTTATTCTTTTAAATGAAACTAAATGTTTTACAAACATGGATGATAATGGTAAGCTATGGAAAAGCATGAAAAGAAAACTTTTCACAACAGTGTTTTACAACCAAATTATTTTTGATGATGAAATGAACCTACTCAGAGAGACGGCTTTCTGTGCCTGATTGATAATCATCAGATTTTCCGCCAATGTGTTTCAAAATGTTGGTAGTTACAAATGGGGAAACTTGGGCAGTAAATTGTTCACAAAATGTGACCTATCTGTATACATATGCTCCTAATAATGCATAATTTGACATTAAATAGATGATGCTAAAATCAGCTAGACATGATCAATTGAATGGCACAGATAAAAATAACACAAGACCAAGACAAGTGCTTCTATTCTATTTTGATAATTGGCTCTCATCTCAAGTTATCATCAACATATGCATAACTATTCATGTTCTTAAAGTGTCTTACATATTATTAAAATGTGAGTAACTCCCTAAAAAAGGAAAGCATGCCATCTGTGACATCCTTGTACTCTTGTGTCTTTAAGGTGAAAACCACTGTGGCTGTTTCTTGTGAAAATGAGAAATCCCTGAATCTTGAGGTGAAATAATGAATAATTGATATGTTTTTTATTTTATTTTTAAGAATATGAACCACAAAGTTATTAAAGCTTTTTAAGTATCTCAAGTAATAAACTTTTAAAACATCACCAACAATAGTAGTAGTATGTCAAACTAATTATCTTTTTTCAACAAGTCTTTAGGGACATGCATAAGTCATCCATCAACATAGTGAATTTGATTGGCTAATTAAATAAACAGGGCATGCAACAGATTTTACAGTACAGACAGGTTGAAATTTGTTTTCACACAATTAATGTTTATGATGAGGTTTCTTAACTTGCACCTCAATATGGAATAAATTATGTTGTATTTATTGGTAACCAAGTCGCAAATGGTTGCAAGCCCTGGTTGTCAAGATAGATATGAAAATAAGTTTGGTGTGCAGATTCCTAACACGGCAGCTAAAACCCAACAATTCCTTACTGGCTTTGGCTGACAAATCTGTAATTTTACCAAATAACCCTTGTTGATTTTTTGTTTCAAATGGATATTTTTTTTTTTGTTTCAGATAGCAAAATATTCACTGTAGAGTATTATGGAAACCTAATTGATGAACTGCATTACATTTAGTATTTTTCCAGACAATTGGATCAAGTTTAACATGGCCAATGAGAAATAATATACATTGGCTATCCATCATGTATTTGTTACATTACATCATATTGTACTTGCATTATTTTAACTAGAAATAGATTATTTGATTAAAAATGAAATTATTTTTTCCATCCATTAAAATTAAGCTTTGGCCACTATTTGTTATTACATATCATGTTAACTATACTAATGAAATAGTAGGAAGTTTACATCATTTACTGCTATTAGTATGTAAAACACTATTTCTTGTGATATTTTTCTAATTCGGTACTCGTACAATGTGTAAATTCAAGAACAGTTAATAATATAATAAGCCAGGTAATCAGAGCTCACTTTAATAACAGCCAGTCAATTCAATGTGTGACAATAAGTCAGTCTTGCATATGAGAGATGCACTTCAGAGGTGAAGATTTACACAAGGAATTACAAATATCTCAACCAAAGCCTGTAACAAGCCACTGCATGGTAAACATTTACTATAGTAGTACAGTACATCACCAAAATGTTTTTTTCTGCCCAGAGTTACCACAGTGTCACTATTTAATTATCAACAAATGCAATCAGTATAATTATTCACAATAGAGTTACAAATTTGGTATCTGACTATTATAAGTGCCTTACAATTAACATTCTTATATAGTCTTGACAATAAAGTAAATTGTATTTTTTTTTCACTGGCCAATGGAACTTGCATTTTGGTTGTCCCTTATATTTTAAAACATTGTCAACATTAAAGCCTATCAGATAAGAGAGAGGAAGACCGACACTAACAAAAGTTAATGAGTGCAACAGCTACAGGCACAATCTGCCATCATATATGGTGGGCAGGGGGTGAGGCATGTTTTGACAGAAACAACTAAGGGGAAGTTGGTAACACCTATCTACAGATAACACCATTGAGAGTTTCACATTGGGGAGAGGGCTTAATGAACTACAGCTCTCTGTGGCTGCAAGGAGTAACGCCGCTTTGCCATACCTTGGGAATCCCGGCGAACTGGTGGTTGTGGTGAGCCTCCTGCTTCACCAGGTAACACTGGACGTTCATCAGCTGCAGATGTTGGTGATGGGAGGCCCTGCTGGGAAAGGCTGGACACTGATGAACGAGAAGCTGTCTTGGTCATCCCTGGTCTGCACTGTGTCTGTAGAGGGAAACAAATGACGATAAAGGTGAAACTAATTGTATCAATAGCTTTCATTTATATTTAAAAAAAGTATTCCAGTATTCTGTATATGATGGATAATAATAAGTTTATATTAATAAAGAGTTAATTTCTTCATAATTACACCATAGTTATTGCATATTTATAAAATAAATCCTCCTCAGAACCCAAGTAATGATGTAATTGAAAAACATTTGATAATATAAACATATTCATAAAAGAGTACTTTTTATACAGTCTGGAACAATGAATGTTTTGTCCGAGAAATCTCATTATTTTGGTCCCTAGAATTGTTCCAACATGATATATTTTTTTTTTTATCAGAGCACAAGCATCCTACAGGCTTCATGAATTTCCATTGTTCATATTTACATGAACACAGAAAACACATTCACAGGAATAGTGCACGTTAAGCTACAACATTACAAATATGCAGGTGATTTGTGCCGCAGTCCGCAGCCGGTTGGTGCACAGAATGGTGTAACACTCCTTCTTGAAGAAGGAGCGTCTGAAAATTTGAAGAACTACCTTCGGTTCCCTATGCCTACACCCTACTTCACTTTCAGGTAAGCCACAAACTATCTCTCTTTCCTTTCCATACCAATATTGCAATTATTTTTGACAACGTCATATTTGTACCATACATACAGTATATAATAGTACATCTATACTATATGACCAGCTGGCATGCAGTTCAGACCTATTATTCTGATAAAGGGGCTCAGGCCTTCTAAAATTTGAAAATTTATTTCATCCCTGCTGGCTACACCACCTGCGTAAATTAGGGTCAAGTTACAGCATTTCAACAGTTTTCTACATATCCTTATCCTGCTCAAAATCATCTTAAAAATTTCATCTTTAAAACATCAGCTGCATATTTGTAGCAGATTGGCTCTAAAACATGATTTCTACATCAGCTAAGGAAATGTAAACTGAGCAAGAATCAAACTTCTCACCAAGCCTTTGCCTAGAACAATACAAAGTACTCGAACCTCTCTTAGCAGTGAAGAGCCAGTTTGATTTGTCGTTTACATTTCCTGCTGCAGGGTTTACAACACAACATTCAGCAAACATCATTCTACTATGGCTTCATTAAACTTGGCAACACTGTTTTATTTCCTCTTTGAACAGTAAAGGGGAGGTTTTCTTTAGGAACAAATATATTTTCACATTTGTTTTTTAGTGCAAGTATTGTGAGTTTGTAAATGTGAAGTAGATATCACCATTTCTGAATAAACAACTAACTTTGGTGAAGGAATGGTAATTGGTGGTGCCAGTATTTGTATGAAAAATGAGGGTGCCAGGAGTCCACATATAATTTTTGCATGAAATTTATTGTATTTAATTGATCTACTGTGACATAAATTTATCGCTAGTATGTTACTTTTATTTTTTGGCAGAGTAGATTGTAGTTAACATTATCATTAGAGTATAACTTATTATTACTTTTAATATTACTACTTACTATGGTCCCACGTACTAACATCAGAAAAATATAACGTATATTAAGTTGTTACTAGACTCAGCAGTTTTGAAGCAAACAATGTTTTCATAATTGATGTTTCGAAATTGAAATTTGTCTTAACTATCATTGTGTGAATCACAGAAATTGTTTTTATTGATGTTATTTCAGATAACTATGACTGTTAATCAGTCAAGAGCTCCAATTTTATAAATTTAACTGCCAGATAATAAATTTTATATGGGATTTATTGTGGTTTGCTTATTGGCTATAAAACATAAACTAGAAAAGAATGGCCCTTTTATCTTTGTTCACATATATTTCTTTTTCATTGCAATGTAACCATAATCTTGGACTAAAGAAAATTAAGTATTCACAAATTCTCAAATTTTCTTAACTGAGCTTACTTAAGCACAAGTTTTAATACATTAAATAAGACTATCTATAATCCATTATATTAATTTGTTTCATAATCTATTATTTCAATAGTTTTTTATTAGAAAAATTTGAATTTCTAACTTTTTCCTCTATCTGTTTTGAACTGTAACAATACACTAATTCATTAATGACTTCAATACTTCAATTTAACCAGATTTTTTTAAACCTGTTTTCTCTCTGAGTATAAACAATGAAATGTTAACTTCAAAACACTCTGTTAAATCTCCAAGCTTGTTTAAAATTTCAGAGCTCCTGATCCCTTGTTTTAAGAAAACACATCTGTAGCTTTATGCGATCCAACAACCACCAATTTTCATTAAGGCTGGTGCCTCTTGTGAGTGTTGCACACATGCAATAAGGTGTATGTATATATGTGTGAAGTGTTGCCATGCTTTATATTTCCTTTTCATCTAACACAGCGAATCTAGATGCAGTGTCTTGGTCATTGTTTACGGTACCTGCATTGTGTTACGAGATGTCATAGAGGCGAAAACTTGCTAGAAAAAAGAAGAGAAAGAAAGAGGAAATTTAAACACAAAAATAACACAATGAGACCCAAATAAAAACAGCTGGACAATTCTTGCAGCATTTCGTGCATTACTAAATACTTCTACTTACTGAAATGAAGATAAATAGAAAGAAAAGCAGTTAACTATGATTAGAAAATAATGGACTTTGGCAAGAAAATGGCTCAAAATGCTGCAAGGAGATTATCAGACACAGACAGTAATTTACAATTAGAAGTGATAAAACAAAACAAAATTATAAATGTAAAAAGAATGAGTTTTAGTATATAAGTTTTCTCTTTTCTTTATCAATGTTTGTGGCATGTATTTTTACAATTAACAGGGTATTGTTTGAAGTTGCCTGTATGTATGAGAATTAAACATATAAAATTAATTAGTATGTTTGTAGTAGTTCTGTGACATTTAAAATTTTGTCATCTGTAATGTAATATTATATATAATAATAATATCATTAACAAATTTTGTAATTCACCTTTCATTGTATGATTTCTTTGGAATCTAATAATACTTTAAATTTTAATTATATTAACTAAATCATACAGTGTGAGAAGGGTAAGAAATATATATGGAATAATATTCACATCTAAATAGATCAATTCTGAAATTTTGCTAATGTTTATATCTGAATGAAAAATAGTTATAATCAGTTTTCATGTGCGACATTGTAAAATAAGGGAAGTGATTGGAGAATAAGACTTCCTACTGCTAAATTTGTTGCATAACAAGTTCTTGGGCTTCAACTAAGATAGCAGTATCACATTTCAACAGGTAGTTCTGCCATAATTATGTAAATTTACTTGATGATAAGGGCAGAGTGAGCAGTAGAATTTTGTCAAGTTTTTCAAATGGATTCCTGGGTGTAAGTTTGATAATTATTTATTCAGGTAGCTGTGATTTCATTCATTTCAAGGTAATCATTGATTAAATTGGTAATGGAATACACAGGAAATTTATTTGATAACATATATACAATCTGAATGATAAGATCTCAGTATCTTCCTATAACCTTTCGTATATATCACAAAAATTTTGACTTATGTTGAGCCAAATATATTTTTCATGTGATTCATTGTCATTGACACAACATCCTCTTAGAGAATATATATAGACCTATATATAAACAGCATCTATTGAATTCTTTGGTTGATAAAAATCATATTCAGCAGCTCTGTTGTCCTTTCATTGTATACCCAGTCTGAGGGTTTCTACAAAACTGTTACCAATTGGAACCCATGTGATCTATGTGTTGGTATTATATTGGAATACTCATAGTGTGGGATCCTGTAGCTCTAATCAATTGTGGTGTTAAATATATTCATCAATTGGAAATGTGGGTGTTAATTGTATCTGGGGGGAATGTTACGTTGGCCATGACAACTCTGTGCCAAAGTGACAAGCTTTTTGAACAGTAAAACATACTCCGAGTGCAGAATGATTTTTTTCGTTTGCCTCGTGTCATCAATGTGAGGGAATGCTGGTATTGAGGCGTGACAGCCTGAGTCTACTGAGGATTAGACGCTGTGCTTAGCGTGGTTGTGCTTTCGTGGCGCCTCAGAAGCAAGTGTTGAGTATGGTGGACTAACCTGCATGCGGTGAGCGACGAGTTCGGCGATGTGGCGACGGTCCTCTTCCTGCGAGTCGCCCATGAGCGAGAGTGCGCTGTCGTTGACCTCGATGATGAACTCCCGGCCGTCCTTGGCCACGATGATCTCGAGGGCGCAGATGTCCAGCCCTCCGAACAGCTCGGCCACCTCGTCCACCCACAGGCGGTAGCGCTCCGTCATCTGGATCTGCTCCAGCATGGCCGAGCCCGTGTTCGTCTTCCAGTTGCCAGAGATGCTCTTGCGCCTGCGACACACACGGACAACTGAAGTGAGCTTCAAACATCGAAAACGCCTTGAACCAAGGTCCACTTAAAAGGAAGTTCTTTCTTAAAAGAGGTTTCCTGATTATTTTACACATCCAGAAATTCGTTTTGTGGTGCAGCCTCACTTAAAAATAGGTGTCATTTCCAATATTGCCGTTTGCGACTCTCTTGGTGAAGTTTGCTTCCAGGACGCGACGATTTTCAAATTGCATCTGATTTATGTTTTCTTTAAAATAGATGTCTCAGTCCCATTTTCATTCTTAAAAAGCGTTAGAATTCGATTTTTTTTTCTGAGCAACAGGCTACAAGAGGATAATCCACGTGGTGGCAACTCCCCTTTAATAGCATAGGAAGGGATTTGAAAGGGGGGATGCGGAGCCATCGTAAGGATACTTACAGAAAATTATGATTTCTAGAAGCTGATACTTCTCATCCTTCGAAAACACGGAATCGAAAATTTTCTAACGTGCAATGAGGCCCTAATATTAAATTCTATGTTGATTCACAGTGAATAAATGTATTTACTATCATGTAATAGTCGAGACCTGAAGCAAATCACGTATGCGTGGTCGCCTGTATTATGCAAATTTATCCCATCAAAATGAACGTTGTGTGATATTATCATTTCTTTTCTCTGTATTTAGCTATTTTATATTATTATTAATTTTCAAAACAGACGTATACTTTTATTTTTACAATGAACTGCAATTTTGAGTTCCTCGGCCAGCTACTTGGCCTACGTTACATCACTGCCACAATATAGCCATTTACTAAAAACCTTAATCTAAGATTCTGCTATACGAAAAGCCTAAATTATTAAAGAATATCGTGATTCGCATTCATAAATACATTTTCTTCAACGTGACGGATATTTGTAATGAATAAAAAGAGAAATTTCGTTTTATAAGGCTCCATTCTCATTTCGCCGTTTTGAAATGTAATCGTTCAGTCTATCCGGAAAGTGGGGACGATATGTTTAAATGAAAAAAAAATACCGACTTAATCGTAAATAGTAAAAGTTGAAGATTTTCTTGTTCGAAAAATATGATTCATTGACGAATTAGAAACTATTTACGCCTCTGTAAAGTGATTCACTGACGTTCTTCTAAATTACTCACATATTTCTTCTGAAATAGTTCTCTTTTGAGGAACTCACCGGTATGCCCAGTTGCTATTTTTGTCCCCCCCCCCCCCAAGCTAAAAATGTATTTGATATGCTTTGGCTGCCATTTCGTGTGAAACAGCTTCAACGTCACAGACAAAATGGCGCTGTCCACTTCCATATTTCGCCCCTGTGTTCATCCGCCGCGGCAGTGAGCCAGCGATCGGTCTGTAATTATCCAGTCTATCCGAACCATAAATCGACACGTTGAATGAGGTGGGAAGGAAACGCATGAATACTTAATTCAAACCGATTATTATCGCACGTAGGCGTCCAAAGAAGAATCAGAAGAAATATTACCTTACGGCTGCCTGCCTACGCAAATGCGCTGCTTTGAATGTTCCAATCTAATTGCAAATAAGAAACAATCTTTCATTCGTTGTATTTCCTGAAAGAACACTCCTGCGTATTGTTAAACACGGTACGATTTTGTATCCGCTATAGACGATTCGAGAGTAACAAGGGCCGAGAATAGAATACGACAACTAAGATTTTAACAGTAATTTTGAAGCGAGATCTTACAGAAAATTTCAGCCCGAACGGCGAATCTCTATGGTGAATGGTTGACCAAAGAAGCACTGGAAAAAGTTTGGTATTTCGGAACAGATAGAAGATCAGTTAGCACAATAAAATATTCTGTTGTTAGCAAAGAAGAAGGAAACTTCTTTAATATATTGTAATGCCAATTTATTAAGACATTAATTGTGAATTTGAAAATCTAAATTGTTAGAGAAATCCTTTGTGGCGGCGGTCCAGAACATAACAACAATAGACAAGCCAAGCACTGTTCCTTTGTCGGAAGGACCGCAAAATGGCTTATGCACGCTCTAAAAGGCAAAAACGAGAGTTCAGTCTGCGGGGAGACGTCGTCGAAGTAATAACTGTTAATTGGAGACGACAGAGCAGCTCGCGGGAAGGCTGGGTGAAATACAGTTTGCAGGGAAATGTTGAGAATTAGCATTCAACAGAGTTGATTGGTCCCTGAACATTTTTATCAGTACAAAGTAAACATTCACGACAAAACCTGCTAAGTAAAAAAGCAGTTTTTGGGCACATAGCCGGCCAGAGTTTCGGTTTAAGTCCGGAACAATAAAGACTACCTAAACGACGAATTGCAGAAGTCGCCCAAGGCGAGCGGTCTACCGAGAGGACGAAGGTGGATCATCCTAGTTCCTGACGACGTATAAAATATTGATTTAGAATCAGTGAGTAGAAGCGGTGTAAAACCCCACAATAGTGTTCTCAAAAATTAAAGGTATCCTGAAATGCTGGGCAGACGTGAGTAACAATTTAAAACAAAACAATTAATTATGTAAACCTGATTGAAAGATAGCCGTCAGATTTAGTTCTCTTCTTATTGGTTAAAATTGTCAATCAGAGTCAATCTTTTTAGTTTAACTTCGTTCCCAATTAAATTTTGTTCTAATTTCATTGACAAGTAACTTTCTTTTAATTGTAAATTGTTGATAAGATTTTAAATATGGTTGATTCGTCCATTATCAAACCCAGTTATGACCCTGAGAGATTGAATATTTTAAATTTTGTAAATTGTTTGATTTATTGTCACAATAAAAATCTATTGTTTGTAAAGTTAGTGAATTTTTCATTTAA
Source organism: Zhengitettix transpicula (assembly GCA_037074705.1). NCBI lineage: Eukaryota > Metazoa > Arthropoda > Insecta > Orthoptera > Tetrigidae > Zhengitettix > Zhengitettix transpicula. Next base: position 76,063,891 of record CM073593.1, read on the forward strand.
AAAGCCCATCATAAGTGATTATTACATAATGGCTACCACAACGTGGGGCAAATTAAAGGACCATCATTAGTGTATATTACAATATGTTGGACAGACTAGTGGTAATTAATATGAATATAGAGAAGCCCAAAGTGATGAAAACCAGAGCCCTTACATAAACTTGGGGGGAAAAAAACAATTGAAAATGTACCTTGGATGCCTACAGCACGAAGGAAATAAGGTCACGTACCACTGAAATGGCCAAGAAAAGAATCCTGCTGGTAGAAAATATAATCTAGAGCCTGCTAAAATGCTATATCTGGAGAATTAAGGAAAAGGGGCAGGAATAACTGGAAAGCTTTGAAATGTGCCGTTGGAGAAGAAAACAATAAAGTGGACAGAAATGAACAGGTTCTAAGAAGAGTAAATGATATAAGACTCATCTTCAATACAGTTTTTAAGAGAAAGGCAAACTGGATCGGACACCTCCTAAGGATTTTCACTGGACGACATAATCGAAGGAAGGACACACGGTAGGAGTTGCAGTACATCTTCTAGACAACTTGAAGGGAAAATTTATGGGTAATGCAAGGAGAAGAAGGAAATTTACAGCCCAAGTCCAAGGACCTGCCAGTAGGATCAACACTTTATAATAATAGATATTCCTATTTTTAGTGTATCATCCGGATGGATCCACTTCTAGAAACATCGTCATCCTTGTGACGTAAGACCTGGCTGAGCCTGTATGACGATTGAATGAGGTGAACCCTTCCTCTACGCACACACTCACTGCGTAGTTTGCCGAGTTTTCAGAAGCGGAAGGAGGAGGGGCGAGGTGATGAATTGTTTGGGCGTTCGCGTGGTCCGACGACTCATGTCATTACTGCCGCTTTATTTATTAATTCATGCGGCGAGCTTTTATTTTCGCTTTAATGACGTTCGTGAGTCACCTTTTCTCTTCCTACCATCTTTTCTCCTCGTGGAAAATTTAATCTTACACCGGGCTATGGAACCGAGCTTTCCTGACCAAATGACGTCGAAGAGAAAGCGCGACTCGCAGGCTAAATCATGAAATAAAAATGGAAATAATTTACGTCTGATTGAAAATAATGAATAAGAAAAGTAGCCAATTCAGACAAAATGGGTAATATAAATACTACAAAACGCTTGTAGGATTTTTTTCGTCATGCGCTAAGAAGAGCCTTGAGAAACACTTGTCATTTCTAGCACCTGACGAAAGGAACAAGGATCCTAGAAACGTTGTGTGGTATTTATATTACCCTTTTTGCCTGAATTGGCTATCTTTCTTATTCATTAAGTATTAAAATACTATAACTGGGAGAAAGGCGAATCTTATAATTCAGTTTCTTTTCTGGCACATTAAAATTATTTAAGCTTTAAATATTTAGGAGCAATTATTAAATTGAAGATAACGTCGTTGTAACTGACCCCAAATTTGGCCTGCTCAGATATTAACTGTAAAACAAACTAAAAATTCGACAGTAAAGGAACCTCCCGGGCTGAAACTTGGATTTAAGTGGTTTATTAGACTCAAATCTCGATTAACGGGCTGAAATATGGAATTGGAAACTATGGATCGTCAGAGGAAGAACGTTTTGAAAGCAGTGAACTGAGTGTGTACCGCGATAGTTTTATAATTGGTATATATATTTTATTTTAATGTAATTAGATATTAACAAGGGTTGAGAGCTTGGCAAGTTGGAATTTGGCCAGGCGCCGCCGTGCCGGATAAATAATCCCTAAGGTCTGGACTTAGGCACGTAGGCTGTTGACCCTCGGAAGTTACCTGGACTGTCGCACCGTGGGAAACGTCTCTCCAAAAATCCCAGAAATTGAATTAACACGTGACTGCCTGAACCAATCACATGTCTTGGTTCAGGAAAGATTGATCGAAAATTGGTCGAGAACATAGATTTTTCACATCCAGCGAAGGGGCTGTGAAGCAAGTGTAGAGAGACTCCTCGACGAACCGTCGCCAGGAACGGACGTACAGACCCAAACTTGCAGTTTTCCAGAGGACTCGGAGAGATCGAGGGTGCCACATGATCACGGCCAGAGATCAACGCGAGGTAACTGCCAAGTGTTTCAATCCTTGACGCGCCTGGGGGAATTACCGTAAACCATGGTTTAACTTGGGATTAAGGGATTCGATTGCTTTGCCCGGCTAACTGAACACGCATAATTTTTATTTATTTTATTTTATTTTTCTCATGTTCATTTAAATGATTATTAAATTCTGTAAAAATATCCCTTTACTTCATCATTTAATAAACCTACCACTACAAGTTTTACTTCTATTACTTCTTGAAGAAAAACGTGGAGACTAATTTCTCTAGTCACGTTTTTCTTAGCGTTCTTAGTTATGTTTTTTTTTCTTATTGACGTTTCTTTCATCTTCAAATTTATGTCTGTAATGATGGTTTTTACTTGTACAATTTGACATTTACTATTATGTTTCTTCATTTACATAATGATTTGTGGGTTTCATAAATTGTCAAAAAGTATCTATATTATTAATTATGGGTTCTAACGTAACAGTATTACTTGTCACGTTTCCTGAGTATAAAGGATGTAAACGAATAAGATAAATTAATAAAAGAAATGCGGGAGCGAAATGGTGAGTGGTGATGTTTTATAAGTTAAACCCAATCCCGTTATAGGAAGGGCGTGGAACAAATACCAAGAGTTCGACCTACCTGATGCCGTTTTTCTAGGGTTTGTCCTGTAACGCGTTTTTCTTTGTCTCGGAAGTGTTGTTTGCTGTGGTCTTCATAATTCGAAACCGTGCACGTGCGTGGGGGTGGAGCAGATAAATATATCCATCCAACTAATTTCGTGTTCTGTCTCGATTGTTGGCCTCAACATGACAGAATAGTTAGCCATTGTTGACTACGGAACCGAAGCTGCGTGCTATAAATCTTATGACAATGGAAGAATCAGTAAAACTGACGAAGTTTTCTAACAATGAAAAAAGTAAAAGAATGGGAGGATATAAGAAAGGAGATAAGCTTTTGAAAAGGACAGTTGTTCTGCGCTCACCGCAGCTGGTGGATGTGATTAAGAGAGGCTCCGTAAAGTTGTTGTCTCTGATAGGCAGAATCGTCGTGAGAAAGGGGCCACAATTTGTTAGTGAAGAGTTCACAGAATAGCACCACACAATTTAGTATGACGGCTTGCCATCATTCAACCCGGAGGCCGACGCCTTAGCCAGTGATCAACCCCCTGAGTCGACGCCATTACGTCGGTACGAGAGCTACAGCAGGCAACACAACAACACAGTACGCATTTGGTACGGGCAGCAGATCTCTTCTATGTAAAAACCACAGGTGCCTGAGATAACAGTTTACATGTTTAACTTTAATAAACTTATATAAAATTTCTGTATTGTTCAAATATTTATTTTGATTTAACGTAAAAACCCAGCCCATAAAAATAATTCTTTAAAGTCCTGCATCACTTTTAGGCGAATTCCCGGTACGTTTATTAAAATATAGCCCGAGGGCCCTAGTTAACACTTGGCTACCTTGATCTACCTTCCGAATTCCCCCATTTTAATCCCTTCCTATGCTATAAGAGGGGAGTGGCCACCACGTGGATCGCCCTCATGAAGATAATGATTGTAAACACCTGTGGGAGCAGCTCCCAGACACTAGCCCTGGCAGGGGAAACATTAAAGGAGAAAGCTAAGGGATGTCTCCTCTCTCTGCTTTTGAATTAAGATTACCTTATGCCGAGACACGTAGTTCTGGCGTGAGATTCACTACACTATAATCTGAAAGGAAATGTAATGCACATATTTAGAAAACTATCATGAATATTCCTTCTCGATCCACAAAAATTTATTATTTATTATTATTCAAGGGCTTCATGAAGTTTAGCTTCGCTCTCGTATCTTTCTATATGCACTATAATGTTTTTTTTTTCATTATTTGAATAAAGTTTGAGGGCGTTTGTGTCGGAAAAGAGACGCGGATGAGAAAGAACATCCAAAGCCAATGTCAGGGTTATAAATAAAACACACGCCTCCGGCCCGCGCAGCCAGCAGAAGTTCTGGGAACGTTATTCACGACGCCATATAGGCCTACAGGGACACGCACAGGTCGTGACGTCACGGCGGCGGCGGCGGCTGGGCGATGACGTAGCCGCACGTCACACGCTCCCCTTCCAGAGAGACGCTCTATATGGGTCGGAACCAATTACACGAGTGATTCAACACACGCGCACACGCTTGTCTGAATATTCACTACGAGCGGCAGAATCGTGGCTGACCTCACAGGAAACGGCAATTTGGCAACATCCTAAACCGCAAAGTATCGCTTACGAACTAACTAATTCCATTTAATGCCAAAAAAGGACCATGAGGCTGAACGTGTGCAGTGTGTGGAAAGTATGGGACCGGACTTTCGGTCTCTTATATTTTTTTTTAGCTAAAACTATGTTCTTGAAAGGTTATTTTGGCATTTAATATGAATTTCCGCGTTGCTATAAGGATTCAGAGTAATTTATTAAAGACGCTGTATAAGTTATCCAATATCAGTACACCGTGCGTCCTTCATGCCTTTATCACATAGTAATAATTAACAATCTGTCTTATAGGTAGCAGTTAGCGCATAAAAAAGGTGTGGGAAAATAGACAACTCCAGTAAAGAACGTACCAAATAACAGTCTTGTTCGTGAAACAAAGATTTGTTCGTCTAATAAAAAAAAATTAAATCTACAGATTTAAAAAAATATGTTTAATAAATTTTTTAATGTATCTATCTATATAATAAAAAAGGATGTATATTTGTATGTATGTATGTATGTATGTATTTACGTTGTTCTTTATACAAATTTTATCGCGTGGACAGAATGCAACAAAAATTGGTATACGTATTCTGCCAAAATCGAGAACCGGTACTGTGGGGGTGACAAACCACTAGCATAAATGTGAAAAGAATTATAATTTTAAAAAGTGATCATTAAGTGATAAATTACTGCGCGCCAATATATCATGACATCACGCGACAGAGAGAGACGTTACTACGCGACGAACAAAGGAAATAGTTCGATTTTTCCGTAATGAAATGAAGCAGAAATATTTTCATTGAATAAAAGTATAATTCTATCCAGTAATACTCCATCGAGTGATAATAAAAAACAATACAAAATACTTTACAATCGTTGCGCGGAAAATGTTGGTTAATTTAGTGAGTGCAATATGGCCACCATTCCTTTACATTTGGAATGTAGCTATCAATTTGATCACTTCAATCCTTCGTAATGATGGGCAATTATATCCTGCAATACTCAAGAAGTACTGTCTGAAGACTTACTGACAATTATTTGTTTGCGGAGAATTATATTTCTAAAGAATAACGATGGTATGTTTGTTGCTATTATGCAATTAAATTCTATGTATCTTATAGCTATTAAATTAATGCAGTATATTTATGTATTGGTAAAGAAATTCGGAGGTAAGGACCTAGGATGTGACGGTTATAGTATGGTGGGAAACCGGGCAGTTGTAAGCCTTGATATTTTACTTTTAGGCTCTGTGATCTCTCAGCAAATCTCACGAATGCCGACCATTTACGTTGAGAAGCGAACCTCTGACGTCCTGCACGAAATTAAGTTAATTACATTCATCCTGGTTTTGAAGGTTTTTTTTTCACAATGATGTTGAAATATTTGGTGAAGAAATTACCAGGGGTTCCATTGACTGTAGCAGAAAAAATTTGAGAGGGTTGAAGAAGGAAGCAAAAATAATCCTGCGTCCGAACACTCCACAACGAAATAAACCTACTAGATTCAGCATATTCTAGAGGGTCGGTTATCGAGGCCTTCATGTCTGATAATTCGAATCGTAGGATCATTCTTTCTTCCTCCCGCCACCCTCTCATAATTTTTCTGCTGTAAACAATGAAACACCAGATAATATCTTTATTAAACGACAACAATGACGATAATAAAATTTTCTGCGGCCCCGACTGTCTTCTATTCCTGTTCGTATTTACCCGTGACACGCGCAACACCGATCAGTGCAGTTGCGTGGTGACTCACATGAAAGCCTTGTAGTTGGGTCCGATCTTCTGCACGTGGATGTCGTACTTGGAGTCGACGTAAGGCTCGGTGGTGCAGTACGCCCCCGCGACGGCCACCACGCTCGCCATGTCCTGGAAGTCGCTGTTGGTGTCCACCTTGACCTTGCCCAGGCCTCCGTGGGCGTGGCCGATCTTGAACACCACCGGGAAGCGCGTACAGCTCAGCTGCAACCAAAGAAACAGTCCACGTGCTCAAACAGATCGTTCCACGACGAAATTCACAGGACTTAGTAGATCTACAGCATGATTGTCAGATTTTATAGTCTCGCAGCTGTAAAATAACTGAAAATTTTAAAAAAATAGTGTACGTAATTTTTTTTTTAAAAGGGAATGAACTGGGAGGGCTATTCTCTCGCAGACAATACCAGCGAGGGATGTTCTCTCGCAGGCAGAACCTTGTAGGAGAGATACGAAGGGGCTACCTTTGGGGACGCCTTCTCCTCTCCGTTTGTGAACTAAGGTTCCCACATGCCGAGGCACCTCGACCTGTTCTGAGAGGTGTATGTTCCGGGATCGCAGACCTTGGGCATACGGTAAGAGTTGCCCGCTATTCCCACTGGAATAGTCGGCCAGCTGCCTCCTAAACTGGTCGAGGCACGGAGAGGGGAATGCTGCGACCCCACAGCAAACTCCTCTCCCGCTATCGGAAGGGCGTGGGACAAGTACCCAATTCCCGACCTACCTGATGCAGGTTTTTCTAGGAGTTTCCCTGCATTTCTTTAGGCGAATGCCGGGTAGGATCCTTGAAATATAGCCCGGGAGCCTTAGTTAACCCTTGGCTATCTTCCTCTACCCTACCGCATCCCCCCTTTCAAATCCATTCTTATGCTATTAAAGGAGAGTTGCCCAACGTGGATTATCCTCATGTAGCCTGTAGCCCCAAAAAAAACAACAAAAAAACCGGTCGAGGCATGGTGAGGGAAAAGCTTCGACCCCACAGCGAACTCCTCTCCCGCCATCGGAAGGGCGTGGGACAAGTACCCAATGCCCGACCTACCTGATACAGGGTTTTCTAGGGTTTTCCCTGCATCACTTTTAGGCGAATTGCCGGGTAGGATCCTTAGACTATAGCCCGGGGGCCTAGTTAACTCTTGGCTACCTTCCTCTACTCTTTGGCATCCCCCGTTTCAAATCCCTTCCTATACTATTAAAGGGGAGTTGCCACAACGTGGATTACCCTCATGTAGCTTGTTACCCTAAAAAATAATAATAATAAAATTATTAAAAAAAATATTCTCATCTCTTACAAGAGCCAGGGAGCTCAATTTCGTTTCGTTTCAAAGCTATTGCAATGGGAATTTTTTTTGCAAGATTTTCGGATATCAGCAAAATATAATTTTATCTTGATCAAAAAAGCCAAACTTATCTGTGATATTTCTGTAAATTCAGAAAAATCTTTTGGAAGCATGGCGTCACATCGTGTCTCTCAACCTCGATGACGATGCTAAAAAAATTAATTTCTGTTGATGCACCATACTTGCTGTTTCTCCTCTCTGTTTGTGGCACGTTAGATGCAACAAGTGCTACGCATATTCAAACTTTGCCATTGGGCAGTCTGCGCATTTTCTACTACGCTGCCAGAGTTGGTTAGATACAGAGACCTTACTTTAACCTAGTCATCATGTCAGTAAATTATGCACGTGAAAGCAGGCCTCAATCTCTTAGAAGTTGGATCGCCATCTTCCAAACTGGGACATTGACGTAATCACAACAAGTACTAATTTAAATTAGTGAAAGTAATAGGTTTAATTATCGGAAATACTCTATATGTTAATCTTTCCGTTTAACGTGTAATGGTTTTTGAAATTCCGCAGTTTCACAAAGATCTTCCCCGGCTGCTCAAGGTTTTGTGGGGCAATGTCACTAGTAATGTGTGTTACGTCTTGACGTAAATCCGATTTCTCGGACGAAACGTAGACCGCACGTTTCGAAGGTCGAGTCACCGCACTCGGAATCTAGGACAGAAGAAGACCTCGCTCGCTACCACGACGACGTCGCCGCCGCCGCCGCCGGAATTTCCGCTATTCTCACAATGTTGGATCTGGGAGACGGATATCCGCAGAATCCCTCTTCTTCCCGAGGAGGCAGAATCCAATTACGCCAGCTCTGGGCTGGCATAAAACCATTCCTCTTTGCCGGATAGAATTCACATGTGCGCGGAATTAGCAGAGAAATCCGCCATATTTATATGCGGGTCGGTCCTGTTAATCGCGTGATCCTGACTATTTCACCCTCCCCGCAAAAAAGTAGCAAAAGTAAAAACACTCAATCCCCTGGGAGAGAATCCCAGGAATGTGGCATCCCCAAATAAGGAGACATGCTAGCGCTTTTAAATATAGACAATGTCCTCGGCCCCACAGAGTCGCGTTTCTTTCCATTGCTACAACGCTTCATCGTGCGCGTAAAATCTTTACGTACAACTTCACGAGTTTTTTTTAGGGCAACAGGCTACATGAGGGTGATCCACAATGGGCAACTCCCCTTTAATAGCATAGGAAGGGATTCGAAAGGGGGGATGTGGAAGGGTAGAGGAAGGTAGCCAAGGGTTACTAGGGCCCCCGGGCTATAATTTAAGGATCCTACCCGGCATTCGCCTAAAGAAATGCAGGGAAAACCCTAGGAAAACCTGCATCGGGTAGGTCGGGTATTGTATACTTGTCCCACGCCCTTCCGATAGCGGGAGAGGAGTTTTCTGTGGGGACGCAGCATTCCCTTCTCCGTGCCTCGACCAGCCCAAGGTCTGTGACCCCGGAACATACACCTCTCAAAACAGGCCGAGGTGCCTCGGCTTGTGGGAACCTTAGTTCAAAAACGGAGAGGAAAAGGCATCCCCAAAGGTAGCCCCTTCGTATCTCTCCTACAAGGTTCTACCTGCGAGAGAATGGCTTCACGAGAGGGGGGGTGTAGATAGGCTATGTATAGGGTAATCCACATAGTGGCAACTCCCCTCTTATAGCATAGGAAAGGGATTTGAAAGGGGGGATGCGGTAGGGTGTAGGAAGGTAGCCAAGGGTTACTAAGGCCCCCGGTCTGCGACCCTGGGCATACGGCAAGAGTTGTCCGCTATTCCTATTGGAATAGTCGGCCAGCTGCCTCCTAAACAGGCCAAGGCATGGCAAGGGGTAAGCTGCGTCCCCACAGAAAACTCCTCTCCCGTCATCGGAAGGGCGTGGGACAAGTACCAAATGCCCGACCTACCCGATGCAGGTTTTTTATAGGGTTTGTCCTGCATTACTTTTAGGCGAATGCCGGGTAGGATCCTTAAACTATAGCCCCGGGGCCCTAGTAACCCTTGGCTACCTTCCTTTACCCTACAGCATCCCTTTCCTATGCTATAAGAGGGGAGTTGCCACTATGTGGATTACCCTATACATAGCCTGTCAACACCCCCCAAAGAAAACATTTAAATCCGACTTTTATTAATTTTTGTGAGTAAAGTCGAGGCAAAGGGCAGAGAAATTTAAAAGCCTAGCTGACTTAATCTCGTTATTCTGAGAAAGTCCAACAGCTGGACGAAGGACATAAGGGGAATAAATAAGTAAATTTCCTAAGGATTGCTTGACCTCTGGCTAGAGTATAGTGAGAAGACCACAGTAGAAAACGGCACTTCACCTGAAGAAGATGGCGGTGCAAGCCATCGAAACGTTGTGTTTACAAAACTACGCTACCCGGTTGGAATCCCGAGAAAAACTTCATCCAGCAACTACACCGGGCAAACCTACGTTCCTTATAGAAATTATATAGTTGAACAAGAGGATGAAGGAGTTGTTTTGCCCAGTGAGAACTGAGAGAATGATTCTAAAATTGAAGAAGATATTAAAGAAGTCGCTGAGAATATAAGAGAAGAGCCTATAAGAAATATATTGGAGTGTATAAACATGTGACGTACAACACATATAAGTGACTGAAGTCGATGTTGTAGTTGTCCAGCTTAACAATCTCCATGCCTCAAGTTTCCGTGATTTTTCCGAATATACGATCGCCTTCCTCAGATTTAGTTTTTACTATAAAATCGAAGGCTTTCCTGGTATATAAAAATACTCGTGTTTTACATCCGGGCAAACAGCGACGCATCGACGTTGCCATCTTCTTCCAGACTGAATGCAGATGGAAGTGATAACCGTCGAAACGTCTCTGTTTACGGAGATTAATACAGACATTTAATTAACATTATTAACTGTATGCATTATATTGAATGCTATTATTAGTCAATAGCTCGGAGAATAGAAAGAAAATTTATCCGCAATATCACTTAGTTAAATTGTGTCTATATAACTAAATCTTTTACATTTATTTAACTTCGTAATTTTTTGTAAATAATTTTACATTGTACAAAATGAACTAATACTATTTTTAAAAAATATCTTATTAGTTATTCAACCAACGCGACCGTCGTCGTCGTCCATGAATCTTTTTACTGTACGAATAAAGCAAATCAGGTGCTTGAATATTTTATCGCTGTTTGCCGACTTGAGGACCGCGAAGGACGTGAAGCAACGGTAGGTTAGGTTTATTATTCTCCGTTGCTGAGCCTTGAGGCGGCTTCTGGTAAATTTAGATCCTCCGCAAAATAAACAACTGATCGACGAGCTCGCGATCACGTGCGAAAGAAACACGACGTAAACATTAAAAATTCAATTTGCTTCGCCTCACATTTTCGGTCGCTACCTCAGGAATAGTTAACAGTGGAATGAAAATCCTTTTTTTTTGCGGCCCGAGTGTCCGAAAAGGGAATAAAAGGTTTCGATATAAACAACCTTATTTTGAACCCAAGGAAAACTTCATTGGCTATGTGATGACGTCATTTCTCAATAACTGGAATCCTTTGTTCACTGTTTTTTTTTTGTAAATTCGGAACAGTTGGTAAGAAATTCCTTAAAATATTATGATGTTAAATTTCCCTTTGAAGTTCTGGAAAAGTCATTCTCGCTGACGCAGTTGGAAAGAACATGCTCTTCCTTCCGCATCTCTCCTTTATAACCTTCTTCTCCCGCCATCGGAAGGGCGTGGGACAAGTACCCAATGCACACGTACCCTGATGCAGGTTTTTCTAGGGTTTTCCCTGCATCACTTTTAGGCGAATTGCCGGGTAGGACCCTTAAACCATAGCCGGGGGCCCTAGTTAACTCTTGGCTACCTTCCTCTACCCTTCCGCATCCGCCCTTTCAAATCCCTTCCTATGCTATTAAAGGGGAGTTGCCCAACGTGGATTACACTCATGTAGCCTGTTGCCCTAAAAATAAATTATAATCTTCTTTTACTATTAAAAGACTAGGATGACCCTCAGGTCAAAGCACAATAGACACAGTACATATTGAAGAGCAATTTAAATTTCTTCATACCGTTTCTCTAGAATGCATATATTCTTTGCGAGGCTATGAACCAATACAAGGAATAAAAAATATTGATATTATTAAAGACAAAGGTGTCATGTTTGATATTAAAGTTAGAGTGACCAAAGACGTCCCCTAAGATGATACAGAAGTAGATAAACGAAAGCTGTCTGAGTCCGTATTGCATTATTCGAACGATCCCTCTGTGGATCTGTAGAAGAAACGGAGAGACAAAAGATCGAAAATCCTCTACAACGATTCGAATGAAAAACACCAACAGTTGTGATGGAAGGAAGTGGAGGATGTTGTAAGGATGATGTGATTTGAAGGTTGCAGACAGAGTAGCCAAGTGTCATTTCATTTCTGGAGAACCCGAGTGCAGAAATCCGCTCGGTGGCCCTGATGAAGGGACTTTCCTTTTCCTTCATTGCCTTGGCCCATAAACAGTCCACTGGAGACCCCAGTTAGTCAGAAGACGTGGAAACCGTACACGCAGATTGGAACACCTCAAACTCTACAACTCTGCATCAGGATCTGACAAATGGAGGCAGATAAAACCACTACAGACAGGCGGCAATAAATAATGTCGCATTCACACTCAGATACAGACACCTGAGATTTCAAATTTAGAACAATTATACTATATACATTGTAATGATCAAATGGACAGCTTTAATTAAATTATAGGAATGATTAATAAAATTATTAATATTTAAAGTTTTTTTATTTCTTAAAAATGCACATTATTAGCCCCATATTTGTCCGCCGGTATTTGATCAAAATTTACAAAACTTTACCTTAATTATTTACAATTTATCTTGTTCTAGTGAATACACATCAATATTTACCATCCAATATGTTGAAAATCTTTTAATCTCAGGGTCACTACTGGGTTTGATAATTAGAACACAATCATCGTATAATCTGACTATTACCTATTCAAAATATACAAAAATTAACCTAAAACAATATGAAATATAAATGGAAAGGAAGCTGAACGAAATGAGACTCTATCCTTTTAATTATCATTTACAAATTTATCAAAGTTTTGGTTACCCACGGATCGTCTGTCTGGTATCAGATCTCTCTCTTGGGTCTTGATAACTAACACACTAAAAGGCCATTTTTAGTTACACTGACTCTACTTCATTGCAATTTTAATACACACGCTAGAATTTCTCGTCCTCAGCTATCTGGAACCTCGGATGAGTCGCCCCCCTCTGGTCTGCTAGTGGTTGTCGATCCCTCAATGTGAAAATTGTTTCATTATCGTGAAGCAACCTTTTGCTTCCCCGTTTGCAAATTGTTATGAAAATCTCTATGTACAACTATTTGCTTGCTTCCATACGGGAACCCGCGATTTGCAATTTATATTAACAGACTTTACTCTTTGATGCTGTATTAAATCTCTCGTACTCAGATTTTAGACTTTTTGTTTGATGCTCTCTGTACCCAGGCTCCGTACAGATTCGCGCTTTTAGACAAAGGAAAAGAACTCGCCGCCATTGCTGTCTTTGTTAGCTCATGATGCTACAATTCAATTTTTATCCGCTACAATTTAATTTTATTAAAAACAATTAATGGTCTAATTAATTAGATTTACAATATATATGTATATATATATATATATATATATATATAAACATTCAGGAAATTATTTGACGAAGACAGACCTAAAGGGAGAACAGAAGGAACACTGGAGAGGTTCTCCCCCTTATCCGTAGGAGAATACATTCAGCAAAAGATCAGCTGGAAAGTGAGATCAAGCAGACATAATTGCGATGTATTTTAGATTAGAGAGTATAGTATTATTTTTAATTAATTTTATAAATGTAGTGTTATAAAAAACACTATCTTTATGTTATAATTTGGCGCCCAACGTGGGGCATATTTTTTTCTTCATACTTTCTTAATGAAAGTCTCATATTGCAGCCATTGTTATTATATTATACACCTTAAATTTGCGCACTTCTTACTCATGTATTACTAATTTCGTATTCAGTGGCATGTCAATTAATTATTTTTAATTAATTAGTTTTATAAAAATTTCGTAGTGAATTTATGGACGCGTCTAAAAATTACGTAATTAATAAAAAAATGATTAATGTAAGATTAAAAGGTTATTTCCAACTGCGAGACATAAAAAACGATAGTTAAAAAATATTAATTTGATATAAAACTTACTTAATGAAATAATGTGAAAACATAACCAAGACGGAGAAAGTGGACATATTATACACTTCTCTACATCTAAAATTTAAAAATGAACGGTAATGAACAAACAGAATCATCGCTACCGCGCGGATCAGATTAACATATCTTTTATAATTCTCCTATAATTTTTGTATTTTGTTACAGAAGGTATGACCTACTCGGTCCAGTACAGCTCGTAGTGTCAATACTGAAGGCTCAATTCTTTCTAAGTCACTTTCTTATATTTCTTCTCTTTAAATATCAGATTTACACGCGCATGAGTAAATCAATTAAACTTATTCCCGTAATTAATTTTCTAATATTATACCTCTTCTTCTGTCTAAAATCAGACACGCTCACATAAGTAGACACCTGTGCAATATTATCTCTGAATCCATGTATCTCCAAGGTTAGATTACCAAGATGGAGGACCCTATCGTTTACGATAAAGGTAGATAAATGGCGGCTCAGCAACGTGGTCTCCCCACTTGGATTTGAAGTTGAATATTTATGATGGATTTATCACTTGAGGGTCTGTCTTTAGTCCATGAGGTGTTGACTCTTCTCTTTTAAGCAGTTTACCTCATTTCTCCTCCAAATTAGAAAAACTTGATACCTAACTATCTCCGTATTAATTTCTGGTGACATTTCGTAGGATGTTAATAAGAAGATCCGATTATTTGGCTTTCAATCTTATTACAGCAGTGAATGACGGTCGACGTTCCATTCATGAATGAGAGTTAGAGTCCTCCGTATCAGTGATGTGAAATGTGAGAGACCGTCGACGGAGAAATAACGGCAAATGGCGTAACCATTGACTGAGAGGTGCGATTCCCCGCTGCTGAGAGAGGAGAGACTCTGGAGTGGGGACAGCCGGAGCGCAGATAGAAAGGAGAGAGGAACCTCGCAGCCAGAGCTCAGTCTTGAAGCAGCAGCAGCGACGTCAAGCACCCACGGTGAGTCTCCAGGCCGTTAGTAGCTTTCGTCTCTTCGTGTTTTCTCTGATCTCGAAATTTAAAGTCTGCTTTCATTTACCATCAGTATTGCTGGGTTTTTTTTCTGTTCAGTAAGAGGGATGATTTCTTTTTTCCTAATCCGTAATTTGTTGAATAAATTCAGGATAATGTTCACCATCCTTGACAACTATTTGGACACATTTTCATCCTCCCGAAGGTGTTTTCTGACTTCCTTTACTTTTTTGCTATTTTTATATGGAGCGGGTGAGAATGTCACACACAGACAGGGAGAGTGATGATCCCAACGAAGCTTGAAGTAAAGGTTTTGTTCTTAATATAGCTTGCTATTTATTAATATTGAGCGATACTGAGTTCCGTGACTGGACTGTTTTTTTATATTGATTTATTTACAGCTCCGATTATTAGCGACTCATTATGGGAACTTTTTTTTTTTCCTTTTTCGGGGGCCGGCTTTGACGAGAATTTTCTCTGGACCGTTATCCTCCTCTCTGTTCAGACTTTTTACCATGTTCCAAGTCAAACGCCGTTTTCAATTTTCCCTTCGAGCGTCATTAACGTTTCGTCTTTCTGCTAACTCTAGTTTTAATGTGAGTATAAAACTGGGAACGGGGCAAGGTAATTTTACGCTGGCCATAACTGATCCTTCATCTTGTTCTACTTTACTGTTTTCCCCTCTTCACCTCATAGTACTACCGTCTCTTCTTTTCTCCCTTCAAAACTATTTCCGTTTATTTGTTATATATTTTTAATATCTCTCTTGTGTCGGTCTTTAGAATAAGTTTTATATTTTGCAAACAGTACCAGGATTCTCTGTTGTTTTCATCTGTCCAAGGTTTCACATAACCTTCTCTAGTCCTCACAGTTCCAAAATTATTTTTTTCTATTTCTTCTCGTCCTTCTTTCACAATCCTAATCCAACTTCGCTCTTTTTGTGTTCTTGTGGTAGTAACAGTATTCCGTCCCTTATTTTCTGTTTTAATTAAGAAAGTACATATATTTTTTTAAAAAATATATTAAATTACTGCTGTCTTCAGTATCTATTTCCTTTATAATTTTACGGATTATTTTAATTTTCCTTGGAATCAATAACTAATCCAACACACAGCACGTCACTATTAAGTTCGTCGTGAGTTGTTCTTGTGTCTGTGCCTGTGTGTGTGCTAAAGTTGTAGTGCAGTGTCTGCTACATTACTTTCCGTTTCCTTCTTGGTTCCCTGTCTCTCCGGTTTCTCTGTATTGAGGAAACTTCGACATCCACTTGCTTGATTCAACCATATACTTCACATTAAAATCCAACGATTTTGTTCAAAATTGTATACATTTTTCTCATCGATTTCTTATAAAGTAGGTTGTTTTTGTAATTCCCTTCATCATTCCACTCGTCTCATCATTACTGATACTTTTAAATTCTTTATTAATTATGAATTTTAATACAACTGAATTTAATTTTGGTGTTTATATAATATAACTCCTCAGTCTCAATAAAATAATTTAAATTCAATTGGTAAATTTTTTAAACCATTTTGAATCAAGGATTTTTCGGCTGACGTTATAGCAATATTAGTCTGCAATAACAATTTTTCAAAAATATAACCATTTTAAATTTTCACAAAATCCTATATATATATATATATATATATATAATTTGTCAACATTAAATTTGTTAATCAAAATGACCAATACTTTTTAAGAATTATAATCCATTTACCATACCTTCAAATTGCAATTATCGATATTTAAACTCGATAAGTATCTAGCATTAAAAGTCGCCCTAAAGTTTGTTAATTTGTCAATGTTCTAAAATTTTCGCACAATGTTTGGAGATCTCGACAGTTTCTTTATTAATGATAATATTATAAATAATATTCAGTCAAAAAATAATTATAAAATTTACTGCAAAAAAAAAAATTATTAAATAAACGACGTTTCGTCCTTCTGCTGCCTTGCCTCTAAATTTTACTCTTGGAATATATACAAAATTATAAAAACTGTCATAACTGATAACGTACTACTAGAATAGGTCGAAACGTATGTTTTTTTAATATAATTTTTTGCAATTTCTTTATTATTAAATTATTTTACTGAAACTGATTTAAAACCTGTGGAGTTATATTACATAAATTATTATTACTTTGATAGTGCATGTAACAGTTACGACGCTTCAAATTCCGTACCCCTAAATAACCCGTCTCTACCTCCTCTTCCTTCTTTTTCATTATTCACGGAACTCAAATAACAGTTCAATTCGTTTTTATTTTTCTTCTTCTTCTTACCATCATTACGATTGCTCTTCTCATGGCTCTAAACAAAACTGCTAAATATATAAAGAAATATTCAATTAACTGACATAATTAAGTGATAAAATTCATACCACCCAACGTTCCTGCGATCCTTGTTGCTTTCGTCAGGTGATTCAAGATCACTGATTTCGTCACCTGACTCGTGCTCCGTGTCGTTCTTCCGGACTTTGCGATTTAGGATCACCTGACGAAAGCAACAAGGATCGCAGAAACGTTGGGTGCTGTTTATTTTATTACTCAATAAGCCTGTAATTGGCTACTTCATTATACATCTTAGAAAGACGTTTATATATTTTAAAAATAGTTAAATTTGCAGTTATCATCGTCTTCATTTGCCAGTTGTTATTATTATCGCTATTCGGCCCCAGAGAAACTTTAAATACTATATTATTTTCATGGGGATTAGTTTGTCATAGGTTTTCTGTTGGATGTAAGAACATGTTATTGGACATGTAGCTGTGTCTCTCTTACAGTGGACAAGAACTTGAGTGGGGTCTCGATTTCCCTCTCTGTAACTTGTCAACAGCAACAGCACGAGATAAGTTTTTCCTTCGTGGCTGTGTGCTTTATTGCCCTCGGAGATAAGCTCCTGCGATGTTAGCAAGACCTTGTGTGTGTGAGTGTGTGTGTGTGTGTGTGTGTGCGCTCGCCGAGAGATCGTGTGTTACAGAGAGAGAAGCAGAAGCTGCGGCATTCCTTGTGCTGGTGCGAGATAAGGAGGCGCTGCCTCAAGCCAGAAAAAGTGGTGACTTTTATCTTTGCACGTGTGTGTGTGTGAGCCTTGCGTCATGTTGGTGGAAATGTTGTCAGTTCTTTACTTCTCTGGAGCTGCTCCGAGCCGAGTGGACGACTGTATCATCAGTAGGGTAAAACTAACCTGTCTCACGACGGTCTAATCCCAGCTCACATTCCCTATTAGTGGGTGAACAATCCAACGCTTGGCGAATTCTGCTTCGCAATGATAGAAAGAGCTGACATCGAATGAGTTCTTTTCTGGGACAACGACCCTGCTGACAGGTGTGGCGGTCCTCTCACCCACGTGGTGGTGATGACGTCGCAGCGAGGTCCTCGCTGGACCTTGACCTTGACAGAGATCAGCTGGCTTGCGGCACTCGGAACAACTCTCTGGGAGTCTCAATTACGAAAGCACAGCAATTACCTAGGCTGTACCATGGAGGGGAAAGGGAGACACGCATTCCTCTGGACGATGGACCACCGACCGAGAACAACAAAGCATCTCCTAGCAACGACAAAGTGACAAAAAGAATACAATGTTTCTGTAATTGGCAACGTTGACAACTTTATTTTGCATTCAGAGATCCTGTCTTCGAGTGTACTGTTGTTTTGAGAGAAAATAAGAGGTGGATGAAGAGATTAGGGTTAATCATGGCAAGTACGATAAATTACTAATTAAATCAGCTCCTTAAATGAGGTAGAAGCGAAGAATACACAGCGTCGGACAACGTCACTGAGTCACGCGCTGACAGTCCCAAAGTCACACCGTCAGGTCTTTCATGAGTTTCAGCTGCTTCTGGTCTGGACACATCAACATTTTATTACAAACGCGAGAAGAAAATTTGCATTTAAAATGCTGAGGCTTTTCGTGTTAAGAAGCTTCAAGACAAGCAACAGCTTGACGATCAAAGGTGACAATGAAGTACGCAATCTCGGGACCACAGTCTATGACTTCACTTGTGTCGTTTATGTTCCTCTCTTACAGGTCTCTGTTTCTCTTATGAGTTGCCGAGTTTATGGAGACGACGAGACACTAGGAGATTCCTCATACGACTAACTACGTCATAAGCAGTCTACGAATAAGAACGTAGTTCAGAGATATGATAATGATGTTTAAGTCCATAAAATAGCTGTTATGGTTCTGAAATCCAAGGAGAGACAGGATGATGTGAGGCGAAGCGTTGCGAACTACGTTCTTCGATCACAGAATGGGACGATTAAATTGGAAAAAAATAACGAGAGCGTAAGACGTAACAAGGATGACTTTCTAACTACATAGACTTTCTAACCAAACCTCCATGTTATAATATATTAACATTCAGTTAAAACAAAAATATTAGCAAATAACTATTGCAAAAATGTAATAAAATGTGATATCTTGTTTAAGGATGATCACTTTTGAGTTGTATTTTTGTAACTCCAGGAAAAGTCGTCATGTTTGACGGATGAGTTGGTAATGGTGTTAACAGTTTTGGCAGAGAGACAGCGTAAGAGAGGATAGCGATGATGTGATGTTGTTCTATTCGTGGTTAAACGTTGGGAAAGCGGCCAGGTGGAAGGTCACGACCCCGATACAGAGACCTTCTTGGCCATCTAAGCGATCAAGAAGGATTCGCGAAGTCCTCACTTTCTGAGGATACCAAAAGGAAGAAAAGAACTGTGGAAGAATTACTTGCGGCCATGAAGCTTCCACGATGCAAGGTGGAGGAACTGTCCATAATCAGTGAACTTCTTCAACTTGTGTGATCCAAGGGAAATGAATCATGGAAGAAACTTCATACTACATGTTCTTGGCTCTAGTGACCAAGAGAAATTTACAGTTGGAAGAATTTCTGAACTTCATCAGATTCACCAAATTGTAGGGTCAAAGAAATATTAACAGGGGAAAATTTCCCACCATCAAAACGACTCTTTACCTTCTGGGATCATTGAACACACATCTATGGAAATGATCTACCAAGTGAAACCTTTTAGGTCCCAAGAGAAAAAGAAATAAGTAGTAATGTTAGTAGTCAATGACCTTACCTCACGCTGTAGGATCCAAAGGAAAAAGAACTTGTATGGTCTGAATGAGATCCTTAAACTTCTATGATCCAATGTAACAGAACAGCGGAAGAATATTCATAAATTTAATATTTAACGGAAATAAATCTACAGACGACTACCATTCAACCTTCTAAGTCATTTAATTCCGTCTACGGAAGGATCAACCCACCAATTGTCTTATTGTAATAATCGTAATGCATGAAACCGTAGAGAAGTACTTTGTATGAAGAAAGAGAGTATGTTTCTCCTCTGCATTCCGAAAGCTACTCAAGTCTTGTACACAAACACTTCTTTACAATCTTTGGGGGATTCTTTTGTGGACGGCCGCACTCGAACGCTTTATTCGTTGTCCAAGTTTCTGATCTTCATGTCTCTATGTTCGTTTCCTTTCCATATCCGAGGTTTGACAGTAGCCTCAGCTGACCACCTACGACGTTTCACTTCTGACCAGTCGCCGTTCACCAGCGTTTCTCTGTCTCTCTCTCTCTCTCTCTGTTCGACTGACAATCTGCTTGTCATTTTTTTAACACAGTGGTGGAAAGTAACGGTCGCTTGTGTGTCTCTGGAAACCGCTACAAATTGGAACCATTATGCTTCTTTTCGTTATTTTTGTGTCGAGGGAACGCGATGAAGCGGAACTGAAGCCACTAGGAATTTCCGGCCAGATAGCGAGCGATTGCTTCGTTCTCCTTTCGGAGGACCAACACCTGTAGAGGAGATATGTAAGTAGAAAGTGTAAACAACCAGTCAAGGGCGTTAGGGCTGACAGAGGTTAGTTGTTTTTTTTTTACAGCCAAGTGACGAACGAGAAAGGATTTCCGGTGACCAATAACTCCTCCCAGTTGCCTCATCCACGAACTGACCTCGGCATTACAAACACGTTTCGATGTAGACAGAAACAGATCGGATAATTTTATTTGGGACATCAAATACCATGATACGGAAGGAAAATAAGAATGGAACAGAGAGAAAAGTCAAGAGGCTTTTACAAAAATAATTTAAAAAAATTATATCATCATTAGCATTTGCTAATTAATTAATTGAACACTGCTACGCGTTTAAAATCACATCCATTTATTTAGGATAAAGAGAGACAATCCGGAACGTTATTTTCAATGGGAAAGAAAGTAAAACTTGTATCAAAGAAGTATTATTTGCATCCTAGCTACGATCCTTGGCTGTGCTCGTGTGTGTGTAACAAGGATATTACAATTAACATTTTCGTTTCGTAGTACCATTTATCTTCGAGTGTTGGGTGTTAACATTGTTATATACTTTAGTTTAGGATGGGACTATTATTTGTGGTAGGTTTATTTATTTCCTGGATTTTCTTTGCCTCAAAATGTTTTTTTTCAATCATTTTATTTGTCAATCTGGTTACAGGCGCCACTCGATCCATGTATTATAATCGACTATTATTCACAGGACCGAGTTGTTGACGTACGGTTATTTTGCCCTTCTTGTAGCACTTTCAGCGTAATTTCTCTATAGGATGCCATTTTATTTTCATTAAACAATTTTTTAACGTGTCGATGTTATGGTCGATTGTTGTTTGAAAGTTTACGTTCGTAACGTATCGACTATTTACAAACAAATTTAGCAGAATATATGTTGAGGATTTTCCGTTGCCAATTTGAATTAATCGTGACGTAAAGGTATGATTTTTGGGACCTGCTTTCCGAGACGCATGACGCGTCTCGGCCTTGACTGAGTTGTGGAGGAGTGGTTGAGACTGGAAGGAAGGAATGCGGGGAGCGCCTTAGTCAGAAAAACTCTGAGGTGGACAACAACAGCACAAAGAAGGACAACACGATACGTCGACGATGGTCTTCAGAGAAATGAGAGAACTGAGTTGGTCTCTGGGAATCGCGAATCAATACAGCGCTATGTTGAAGTGGCCTGGTGAATATGGGAAACAAGTACGTGGATGGCGTTCAAACATTTCCAGAGCAAGTATTAAGACTGGATTAAAACTTCTGAATCGATTGGCGGAATCTGAGAATTGACGAATGGACGTGTGTAGAGCCAGCGAGGAACTTTAGGGTCATGAAGGAGTCAGAGAAGAGAAATTGAAATTGCCACGAATCGTGTATGAATATCGACAAAGAGATCCAAATAACTGAATACGAAAGATTCTTTTAATTAATTTTACTGTTGCAAAGATGGTTCATCCTCTGATTTCAAAAATCCCTCTCCCTGAATACGTCGTAGAGGATTTAGATCAGGAAAGTCTAATCCAGATGATTAACCTGGCTTAAGTACTCCAACAAACACAACACTAAGCCTTTTGTCTTGTTTCTTGTAATTTTTTTCCTGTTTCGTCCGGTTTGCCCGCGTCTGTCGTCTGTGTTCTGAGCTCGTCCCTTCTTTCTCCCCTCCCCTATATTCCGCGGAGTAGCCTCCACCCGCTACAAGACACCGCCTATGTTTGCCGATTATGTCACGATCTTGGATGACAATGGCGTCTTCTGTGTGTGAATGGGCGCGTTTGTGCCACTCTGCGGAGACGAGTTCCGCGAATCCCTCAGAGCCTGGGTTATTTATATCCTCCTCTCCCACCCGAGCTGTCATCTTCATAGCCGCAACCCACGTTCACAATAAAAGGAACACTCGTGTTAAACGTTACCCCTGGTCGAAACGCATGGCCTTGACACCACGCTCAACTGCCGTTTTGTGTTTTCAATACCAAGTATCGCCCAAAACTATGTTAATTATGATAATTTCCGCTGGTCTCAGCTGCTTTTCTTGACGCCACGCTATTGCCACCAGTTTCCCCAAACGATTGATCATGGATCAAATAATTTACGCACTATTTTTTTTTGCTTCAACGTCCAGAATAAATCTGCCCTTGAAAACTGACGAGACATTTTTCCTAAATTTGAGCCTGACAATTATGTTCGCGAACTGAAACGAGTAACTCCACCGCTTATTTACGCGTCCGAGCGAGTCCGTGAGATTTCAGGACAATCACGTCATCAGGGAACTGTGGAATCTTGCGCTTTTGTTCATTTGAGTGGGTTTTAAGTGTTTCGTTCAGCTATAAGGTTAATGAACCACACAAAACCCTATTCCTACCTAAAATGGGATTCCAAATGTAATGAAGGACGATGACGCTGAAGAGATCAGTGCCTGCAGGAAGAACTGCAGCATGGCTCATTCTAAAATCACTTGTTGTATCCTAAAATACGCATCAAAGCTTAAGTGAACGAGTAACAAATAGGCTCCGGAGAAAACGGGGAGAATGTCGGACTGCAAAGTGAAGGGACGCAGAGTCGAGTTGCGTAAGAAGAGAAACAAGCACAAGGGTCACAGGTAACCAGTACATTTGCTCAGGTAAGGCGTTGAACATTCTCACACCTGTTTCAAACTTGACTCGAAAAATGAGATAGGTAGAAAAACCAGAACTTTCGTGTATCATAATATTGTTATTTGGTAAAGAGCTAGAGAGGAGCGACACTAATGCAATTACCCAAGCTAGAAGATACGTGGTAAATAAATCATAGAGGGACCACTATAAAAACAATCAGTACTTTTTCTGCGTTTCAGAGGATCCAGAAATTTCCACTCTCTTTATATTCTCCTTTCAGCCACCGCGGAATATTCCGTTCTGTTTGTATCTTTTATCACTGAAAGTAACTGGAAAAAAAGATGAAGATTGATGAGTTACAGTAGGGAACGTAATTAGCTTGCACGAGAGTCCCAGGACGTGTGTGGACTTTGCTTCCGCACCGACAGCAAAAAAACTTCTGTCAGCGTCTTCAGGAACGCGAAACCTTAACGATATATACCGTTGTACTCAGGAGACGACAAGAGTTCTTTTAGAGACTGAGGACAGTCAGTTTGCAAGCTCCGTCAAATATCAAAACAATTCAGGCTCAATTTCGTCATGGGATTTTTTTTAAAAAATTAAATCTTTATAATGATCCATTTTTAATTTATTTTAATTCCCAATTTTTTCGTGATAGCCCTTTAAATAAACTTGGTATATTACGTAGGAACCGTCGCTAGCTGGGAATCCTTATTTTGCCATCTTCTTTGACGCGTCTGAGTTGTTTCGCTTTGAATGTTCTCTTGCGACCTTGGACACGTTATATTCGTATCGTGAAGACGTGAAGGGATTACCGTAAAACAGGCACTCAGAGATACGGGACTTAATCGTCCTCCGACGGAGATAACGGACGATGAGATCATATTCAGTCTTACACCGAGGATGTTTTATGATACTGTATGTAACTCTGCGTACTCGTCGTGGACGGATTATTATTTTCAAGAAGAATAAATTGAAACTCTATGCAGTTGCCGAATAATTAATACGACTTTACTCTACTCTTGTCTTTATACAGAGAGAGAGAGAGAGAGTCGTTGAAGTCTGCGATGTTCATTTGTACCAATGTAACTTCCTTGACGTAGCGTTGCGGAAAAGCGATTACGTCATTAGGAGTTTATTTCTTTCCTTCCGAAGTTGACAAAAATTCTCTAAATTCGTTTCAGGGTATGTCTGAGTTTTATTAAGCAGTCTGCAAAATGTGCAATAAGTAAATGAATTCCAGCGACGTGCAGCAGTGGAATATTGCAGTTGTGACCTGTGATAAAACTACGTGTGGGTGTTAAACAATTACTCTGGAATAACTGAGAGGCTAAGATAACGTTGACAGACCGTGCTTCCAACATGTCGGACGGATTACTACAATATTCTGTTTTCACTACTGAATTCCTTGTTAAAGGACATTGCGAAATATATTTTACAAGTTGCTATAAAACCGTACTTCGGATCCTAATTTCTTTCTGTCTTTGGGTACAACGTCAATGAGCCTACGAGTTCTTCGTGTTTTGAGGTTCCTGGAAAGTTATGTTTAGATGATGACGTCAGCGAGTATCTCTTGAAGCATCACAGTTTCCATAACATCGTCAAGGACACAGGAACTGAAGCGATGTCCCTAGTAGTAGCTGAGAAACTCGTTCTAGTGACAGCAGCTCTGACGTCCTTCTTATCCGCATTAAAGTTCACACTGAATGACTCCGCCATCAGGAATCTAGCTGCCGTCTGTAGTTTATTCATATATTTTGGGATATAGCTGTCGTTTTTTTTAGAGTAAGAGGCTACGTTGTGGCAACTCCCTTTTAACAGCATTGGAAGGGATTTGAAAGAGGGGATACGGAAGGGTGTAATGTTTAACTGATCCCAGTGAGACGGTTGTTAGTCCAGCTGACTGGGACGTTCCTGGGACGTTCTGTTTGCGATCCCACTAGCTTACGAGATAGCCGACTCTCTCTGCCTGAGACAGGTTATTAATCTTCATTATAGCGGAGTGGGCGAGTTCATGTTTCGCAATAATAATAAGCATGATGGAAGCGGCTCAACTATCGCCCCGCAGCTCCTCAAGGTACAATAACAGCCACCCTCCTTACCCTCATCTAATTGCTTAATAAATTACTAACGTTACGCAAGGACTTTACTCATTGCAGTCATTAGAATCATCGAAATTAAAAGACAACGTGGCTTAAAACGTTTTCTGTTTTGTCGGTATTTTCAAACACTCATTTATTCTTACCGTGCGTTTAAAAATTACCTAATGATGAGTAGAAAAACCAAAAACAGTCTCCAAGTTTATAACTTTATTAAATATATAGTTGGAAGCTTTCAACTCATTGTTATAATCATCATTCTTGTCTTATAATTAACATCACATTAACTTGAAAAAGTATTAGTACCCATAGGTACTTAGTCACTGCTATAAAACTATGTTGTTATTCAACAAGGTCTATTTTAAAACAGTTAAAGTTAATGTGATTTTAATTATAAGACAAGAAGGATGATTATAACAATGAGTTGAAAGCTTCCGACTATATATTTAATAAAGTTATAAACTTGGAGACAGTTTTTGGTTTTTCTACTCATCAACGTTTACGTCAACAGATCTTTTTAACATAAAATTATCTAATTTGTTTCCTCAACCCCACCGCGGTTATATTTATCATGTATACATATTTTTAAATCTCCCTCTTCAATTTTTTACCAACAAGCATCTTTTTTTCATATTTTGCTAAGTTGCAGATTTACCGGATTAAGTTCTTCCGATTTTCTACACACGTTTAATAGTTTTTATGATTTTTGTGTGTCAATTAAATTTTTCTACATTACTGCCAACCAACTTTAAAGTTTTCAGAAAGTTTATTTTGTTTATATTTCAATTCACTATTTTCTTTCACTCGAATTCTTATTTCTCTCTATGTCGTTCTCAAGTTCTGATCCCCATAATTCTCCGACCTACCTGATACAGGTTTTTCTAGGGTTTTCCCTGCATTACTTTTAGGCGAATGCCGGGTAGGATCCTTAAAATATAGCCCGGGGGCCCTAGTTAACCCTTGGCTACCTTCCTCTACCCTTCCGCATCACCCCTTTCAAATCCCTTCCTATGCCATTAAAGGGGAGTTGCCCAACGTGGATTACCCTCATGTAGCCTGTTGCCCTAATATATATATATATTTAACCTCTTTAATTTTCATATTATGTTTCTTCCCCCGAGCATTTTTATTTTTCAAAGTAGTTCACTATTTCTTTTTTAAATTTTTGCCCCATAGTGTTTCCGTTTCTCTCTCTATCTCTATCTGTGTGTGTGTCCGTTAGTTCTTTAATTCTTTTTTTACTTATTTTTAAAGATTTTCACTGTTATTTTTCCTATTACGGTGGTCATAGTGACTATTTCTCTTGTTCAGCTGCATTCTTATTTTACATGGGCTAATATTCTGTATAATTTTGTTTTATTATTGACCATAATGTTTTCGGTTTGTGATATCCTTTATTCGTTTTCGGATCCAACCTTTCTACTCAGAAATTAATCGTCCCGCCTCAAACAAATTAATTAAACGACACGTTATGGCGTTACGTCTTAGTTTTATCCGTTTCGGATGATGTTAATTATTCCTCTCTATTTTATCGTTCCTTTATCTCTCTGTTTCAGATTTAAAGAGATGAAGGTATTGACGGCAGCGTTGGCCATGTTGGCAGGCCTGCAGGTAGCTTCCGCGTGTTCCTGCATGCCCGCGCATCCCCAGCAGCATTTCTGCAGGGCGGATTTCGGTAAGAATCGCATTCGCACTCTAAACTCTACAAATTCTTCCTCTGGTTTCTGTCTTTTTCATCACTCTAAACCTTCACTTTTCTATATTTGAAATCTCTAACTTTGTACGTTCCTTTATTCGCAGTTATGGTGGCGCACATCAAAGAAAAAGTCCCGACCGCGAGGAAGTTTCTCTACACTTACACCTACAAACTGAAGCACATCTTCAAGGTGAGCTTTGGCTCTACGTCTTATATATATATATATATATATATATATATATATATATATATATATATATATATATGTATATATATATATATATGAATATTGGAACGTGGACGGTTAGATTAAATTACCTATGTTAGTAGTATTATTGTAATTTCTGTTGTATGAAAGTGATTGTCAGAGTCCGCCATCTTTTCCTCCGCCACGTGACCGCGTTCCTTGACGGGAAAAAAAGGGACCACGCGGTGAAACAAACGTTGTGATACACTCCACGCTCGAAGCTGATTCTTTATTTGTTCCTCTCTTTCATATAGGATGTCAAAGGTCTTGGTTATTAGGATTTCGCCCTACATCAATATTATGTAGCTTAAAGTCTTCCCATTGGAATAGTCGGCCAGCTGCCTCCTAAACTGGTCGAGGCACGGAGAAGGGAATGCTGCGTCCCCACAGCAAACTCCTCTCCCGCTATCGGAAGGGCGTGGGACAAGTACCCAATGCCCGACCTACCCGATGCAGGTTTTTCTAAGGTTTTCCCTGCATTTCTTTAGGCGAATGCCGGGTAGGATCCTTAAAATATAGCCCGGGGGCCCTAGTAACCCTTGGCTACCTTCCTCTACCCTTCCGCATCCCCCCTTTCAAATCCCTTTCTATACTATTAAAGGGGAGTTGCCCAATGTGGATCACCCTCATGTAGCCTGTTGCCCTAAAAATAATAATAATAATAAAAAACTTATTCGAACACGTCCGCGTTATAGATATTGCGACAAAACACAGGCTACGTTCGTTGCAATTCCTTGCAGACTTTTAGAATTACAGGAATTCTTGCAAAGCGTAAGAGAAAACACGAAAAATGGTCAAATGTGAAGGAATGGTTGAATCTTGGCGTATTAACGACTCACCTGTTGTTTCCTTTTCTGTAAGAATTGCATAAGCACTCTGAATTAAGAAACCAGATCAGCGAGGAAATAAAAATATAAGAATATTTATAAAGTAATAACTTACTGACGAAAATCGTAAATAAGAAAAAGAGAAACAAATATCAAAGAAAACAAGGGAAATAATTCCAAACGTAAATGTGAATGAAACTGATACGTACAAAGAAAATTCGCATGTTGTGATTTTATGTCAAGCACAATCGAATCTACGGTACGTGAATATGGTCGCTTTAGGGATAAGGATTTCGCAATGTGATTTTGGTAAAATACACGGTCTGTGGTGCGTAAGGAACTCGAAAGCAGGAAATGCGCCGATCGCTTGAAAAGGAGCCTTGGTGAAGAATGATTCAGCTTCTTTCAGTAAGGAAGGGTGGGAGGTAAAAAAGTGAAAACTGTGTGGTGAAGCATAAAACACCTTGCCCCAAATAGCGGAGGACAGCTCAAGGGAACAACAAAACACTCTAGGCGGTCTTCATGGCAGATCTAGAAGGGGCAGGTCTTGGAGCCACGGTTGAATAAACCATCAGGAGCCAGGACTCAAATTTTTACCAATAAGATGACTTCAATAATTCTCCAGCAAGGTTCAATGAACTAGATCCAATGGTGAATAACTTTAAGATTCGGGCATGAAAAACACCTAAACCCCACTTGAAGGCTGACGACGTACGCGACATCTGTGTACGAGTTCAAATCTTCCTCCAATCGTCATTCTACTGAAGCTGTAACGTTTCAAAGAAAGTTCCCTATCTTTTTCTTTATGGAAATGCAGAGGTGGAAACTGGTATTGAAGGTTGAAATCCGCCATTTGCAGAGGTCCGAATATTATTTCTCAGGCGGAGGAAATAAAACTGGTCCCGTGAGATCGTGAAGCGCAAACACGATAATGTGGCGGAGGAGGCGGATCGTGATCTGGATTGCGATCGCAATCGGAGAAGAGTAATAAGGGCATTCATCCATCACTTCACGACAAGAGCAAATCGACCGGAACGCTCCATTGGAGAAAGATCACGAGAATAATTTTTTCGTGTTGAGTTCTACGGTAACATGCGAATGGAAAGAAAAGTTAATCAAATTTATGTCGAGTTTTGATTGAATTTTTAAGTGACAATATGAAGTAATCATTTAAGGCAAGTTGCTCATGATTCTGAGTAGAGAACTGGAAAATATAAGGGAAAAAATACATTAAGAGGGCTGTAAAAGATCTTTGTGGAACTCCTGTAAATCTCAATACTACAGAATTTTGAAGCATTGTTTTAAGTCGCAGAACAATTGTGATGGACGATGTGGTCAATGTGGGTTTCTCAAAGTATGAATAAGTTATCTTCGTGGTGGTCCCGGAAGTGAAATGGCTGTAAGGTGATCAGAGATGGATGGAAACAATCTATTTTGGTCGACAAGGGTTGTTAGAAACAAATCAGGAAAGAGGAGGAATCTAGAACTCTTCACGTCTGCCTCTTTCTCATATTGGATCAGGAGCTTGTGTTCAAAGAGCCAATGCTGTATTCTTGACCGTCCGAGTTTCAGGAAAGGGATTCGTTGATTTAGGTAACCTGTTTATGTCCGTCAAGTGTGACTGACGGTGAACGAGATATTCTTGAAAATTACTGTTAGCGACCACATGTGTGACTTTTATAATATAAAGAAAGTGCAGTAGGTATTTTACTTCGAGGAAGTAAGGTTCAGTTATTGACTTGAGTTGGATCACAGAGGAAATTCTTAATATGACTTTAACCGTGTTTGGTCTTTGAGTTAAATGACATGATCACTGTTTCACCGAAGAAACAAAGCTCTGAAGTGTGTTATAGACATATAGTTGATGGTCATCTTCTAATCATGACCTATGAATAAGCATGCTCGCTGTTGTGCTGGTGTCCAATGGTGGTACGTGTTTCAGGGCAGCAACAAGGTGGTGGAGGTCCTCAAGGCTGGCAACCTGTCGACGCCGATGTCCGGTTCGAGCTGCGGCGTAGATCTGACGCCTGGAACGACGTACGTGATGTCGGGCCGACTGGTGCGTGACAAAGTCTACGTCCAGCTGTGCGACATGGTGAACCGCTGGGACCACGTGTCGCGACGCCAGCGCAAGGGATTGCGGCTGCTGTACCGCCAGAGCTGCCAGTGCGAGGTGGTGATGGGCGCTCCTCACCCCGGCGTCGTCGTGCCCAAAGACCTCTGTCTCTGGCACACGCAGCCCTGGAGGAAGGGCTTCGAGAACGAGGACTGTCAGGCCAATCACGCCATCTGCATGCAGCAACCTGCAGGGCACTGTAGCTGGACCGTCGACAAGTTCTACCGCGGCTGCATGAGCAAGGCCCAGGCTCTGCTACCGTAGTCCACTTGTGAAACCTCTTGTAAATAGTAACTATAATCTGCGTGTGTGCATCTATTGAACAGCGGAGGCCTTGCTTCCTTCCTTCCGCCCGCTCGTCTGCGGCTTAGAACCTTGATGACGCCATTAAGACTCTCATACCAAAGGAAACAATCGATACTATCTGAACGACAACGCCTGAGAATTTCAGCGTCGCCTTTTGGATGAAACCGACTGTATAAACTCAGTAGCGATTTCTTCTTGAAGAAAATTTCGGATCCAATCCTAAGCGACGATTTCTTGAGTTGTTTTGGCGCTGCTGTGTTGATGACGTAACTTGAGAATCTTCTCTCCTTTGGATTGAGTTGTCCTAGACATTGTTGTTGTAATGGTTGCTACTTTCTTGTCATCGTCACAGTACTTCATATATATATATATATATATCCAATTCTTCAAAGTACTCTCCTTTCCTTTCAGTCATTGTTCCCTGAAATGAGTTGGTAAATAAACCTTCAACCCTACTCAACAATTTCATTTATTTTCCTTATGAATCATCATTTCCTCCCTTCATTCCTCGTTTATTTCGCTTCAACGGTTTTGTTCCTCACAGTCTTATGTCAATTTCTTTAGGTACCTGAAATATATTTTTCGTACTTATTCTTTTTTATATTATATCTTTTCATGTCTCAGCCAACATAACCTGACTTTCATTCTTCAGCAACTTCTTAATTTACTTCTTATTTTTCAGCTATTACTGCTCCTATAGTTTCTTTAATTTACGCCTGTTTCTTATTTCCTCCCATTCCTTTGGCTCTCCAAATTTCTTAAATCGTATAATTTATTTCGTTCTTAGAAAATTATCAAAATATCTGTCTTTTGCTTTTGTTATAGACTTGTGCCCTTCTCAACTCGTGCTTCTACGTTGGTTACGCATAAACCTTTTTCTTGACTAAAGTAACTAAACTAACGTTGTGAAAGAAAATACTGTATGATATATCTGTCCAGTACAAATTTGTTTTTACGTTATATTAATTAGTTAATGTTATTAATAAGTTGTAGATGTACGTGTAAGTTTTTAAGGTAGCTTCTCATCTCCCGAAAAGTAGGGGGACGTTTACTTTTTTATTATTTAAAATGATATTTGAAGATTGTTGGCAATGTTATCTGTAGATTATTGTTTGTTCAAGCAATTTCCCGTTATTCTCCAAGAAATAGACGAAGGGAAAAAAATAGGTAACTTCTCAGAGAGAAGAAAAGGGTGACGTCACAGCGTGAACAGTGGTTCAATACGGCGGGCGTCCAAAATGTAGAGAAAATAACGCAAAATTAAGAATTATGCACGATCCGTGAAATCAGATCTAAAGCTTTGCCTCTTGTTCTGCTTCTCGGAGAAACTGGGAAATCCACACAGGACAACCAAGTACTGAAAATTTCTTTCAACATAACGTGAAGTTGTACTTCTAAGGCAGGATAGTTTTATGTATAAGACTGACTCAAAATGAATCTATTTTAGGAATTGTATATGTTGAAATTTGTATTTATTGTAATAAACTATTTTAAACTATTTTTACGACTTTTTACTTCCACTTTCATCTCCGAGCTTTAAGCGTGTTAGAATTGAATTTTAATTTCTGGGGAGAGGAAGGAATAAATGAGTAGTGATAGGAAGAAAAATGAATAACCTAGAGAAATAAAGTAAAAGAAAATTAAAACCAAATAAAAATGTAAAATAACGAGAGAGAATTAATTGAAGGAAGCAAAAATAAATAGTGAATCAGGGATAATATGGGACAGGAAGATGGTCCCAATAGTACGACATGTGAAGATGTGATGAAATAATTGTAAATAAATTGTAGAATAAAATAAATAACGAGAGAAAGAAGAAAGGGTTGGAAGAAAGGATGAAGGAATCTAAAACAGAGTAAAATACATGTAGAATAGAAAGATTATCTGAAATCTATGATAGAAGAAAAAACAAAATTATTCGGGAATAAAGAGTGGGTGGAGGAAAGAGGAAGTAATAATTTGGTGGAAGAATTGAAAATATATAGGAAATAAAATTAAAAAATATATGGCGAAAGGACAGGTGGAAGGGAAGAAACGTTTCGAAGGATAATAAATTTTTTGTAGTCGTTGGGTTGAGAAGATTACAGAACGTGCCTTTTGCAACTTTCTGGAAAACCACGCTGGAATTCTGTGTTTCATGATGCAATAAAACCTAAGTACACAACGGGAGTTGCGAAACCTTCGTAAATAACCAAAGGAATGCCATCACGCGGTTTTGAGTGAGTGAGAGCGATGGAACTTTCTGGAAAATCGAAAGAGTGATAAAATGTCCTATTTTTTCCCCCCGTCTGATTCGTTTCTGGGACGCCCTTGACTTCTCCGCTTTCCCTCTGTTCCGCTCTTTACGATCTGAGGGAATTGCGTCAGCAGCAGCAGATCAACACTAACCAAGCAGAGGGACTATTAATAGAAGCTGGCGGCGACTGAACCAGTAGCAAAGGCGAAAGGGAACAGAATAATAAACTAAATAATAGCAACGTGAAGTAGAGATTGCCCACTCGTCAAATCATCCGTGAGTCTTGGATCAGAAGGAAGGTGAGATCTTCATCTACACCAGACTCCACTAACGAAAAAGAGAAGCCACATATTTGTTAATCGTCTCGAGGATTGAAGAGATTCCAATTACCCGAAGAAATGGTTCTTGTTTGAAACGTTTGAATGAAGCTAACGGGAAATCCAAAATAACTATGAGGTCTGCCAACTATCAAGACTACCCTTTCTTTGTTAATTTTCTCACATTTCAGGTGAAGATTTTCCTGAAGACCACCTCCGGAAGGTTGAAACTACGTAATAATTTTTTTATTTATTTAAATGGAAAAGTTTCCACCACACATCATTTCTTCTTCGATAGTAATTTACAGTTGTTAACAAGGATTATTTTAAAACTTTTAATTACCAGGCTACTCACCATCTCCCTGAAGTTAGGGTAGAAAGTCTGCTCGATGAGAGGGAAGTTCTCTTTGCCAAGGCGGCGTTGAAGCTGCACCAAATGCGCAAACACCCACGGCTTGTCCTATGGAAAACAAAAAGCAGTAAGTTCATACAAAATCAGGGACACGTAATAAGTGCTACACACGAGCACATTTTGTCAATTTCTGTCTCATTTTCACAAAATATCTCTCGAAAAGGACATGATTTACGCAAAGGTTGACATTTATTCAAGACAAATTGTGTTTTTGAATTTATCTTCTCCATGATTGACGATAATATGACGGAACTTGAAATAAATTGGATTGACTTGTCCATTTGGTTATAACATGATCTTTATTTCTATACTTCCCCCCCCCCCCCTCATCCTGTCCTTCCATTAATTCGGTCCTCTTAAATGTTTCATTCTCTGGTATAATCCTGTCTTCCTTTCATTTTCATTTCTCACCAAATCCATGGCTGAAGAAAAATGTAAATAAAGAATGGAGAGGACAGTAATATAAAATATCAAGTATTCTGTATTTTTTTTACAATATATCATTGTTCTATTGGCCAAATTTGACAAACGTTTGGAAATAATTTTTCGCAATGCATCCACCAGTTAGGAGATGAATTTCTCGGTCTCATGAAATATTCATTTTAAATTAAGCGTAACGTGTCGTCAATTTCGTCCAACTAACGAAACGTCTTCTTAATAAAGATTTTTTTTGACGTCATCTTGTGGATGAATCTTTGTGATATCTCTGTGACTTTGATCCATGTAAGAATTCAGACCTCTGAGAAATTAAATACCCCACTTCTTAAAAGTTTTTAATTTTCCTTCGCGAAGTTAGCACCAGCTTAGTAACGTCGCTCGTGAATGTATTTTACGAAATATATTACAAGTTAATTACTCAAGGAGGAATGTTCATCCTCGAGACTTCCACGTTGAGCATTTTCACGGTGAGGTTATCTCGCTTGAGGGAAAAATCTTTCAAGTAATTTAGGAAGCGTCTGATTTTGCCGCGCTCAACGACGACGAATACTACAGATATAGAAACCTATAATGAGTCATTATTAAGTAAATAATGAAGAAAGGAAATGGTGTCTGGATAAGCGGTATAATAGGCTACGAGAATTCCCTGTGCAGAGGATCTCTACATTGCGTTGTATGATACCAAACGTTCCAATCAGTGATGTGTCAGTGGGACATTGGAAAATGTTGTTCCTTTAATATAGATTGTAATGGAGCTGTGGCGGAGAACACAGTCACGATGACCATGCTATGGGTGTCTCTCTAAAACGTGGAAGTCAAGCAAGACGTAAAGTCCAAACAAGTCAAGTTTCACATCTGTCTGTTCAAGGACAGGTGTATGTAAGAGAGGAGAGTAGTCCAGAGTAGCGAGTCTGACCTGGAAGTTGTAGACGGCGTGCAGAGAGTTGACGGAGGGCACACCGCCGTACTTGAGGCCGAGGAGGAGACTCTTGTTGTCCTCGCCAGCATCTCGCAGATTCTGCCTGATGAGCACGAAGTCGGGCCTGAAGGAGCGCACCACCTTGGTGCCGTTGCGGAAAACCGCCATGCTGACCGTGGCGCCGGTGTCGGCGCTCGCCACCAGAGACAGCTCCTTGAACTCGGCCTGCTCCACGCGGATGTCAAAGTCGCCTTGGAGGCGCTTCCCTCGGAAGTACTTGGACCTGCACAAAGGCAACAGACACATCAGCCAGGCGGTCCAAAATCCTTCATTCAGAATCGATTCAGATCGTGAAAGAAATTCGTGACGTTAACCAGACACGGGCCCTGAAGATACACAATCAAAGGATATGACCGACGTTTTTCTTAGATTTTCTCACGCAAAAAATACGGTATTGGGAGAATTATTTGAGATTTAGTAAAAAATTACCAAATAAAACGCTTTCTTGAGAAGTATCGGATCACTCAGTTCAGCCTTCATCCAACTAAAATGTAGTTGCTGAGATTTTACTGTAAGAGTCGCTGTTGGAAATGCTGTTAAGCTGAATGGGGTAGAATGATTCTGGGAGAGACAAGCAGGGACAGATGCCTGAGTTTACAGACGGGTCCAAAGACAGTTCTAGGATCTTAAGTCAGAGCTGCCTTTGGCCACCTACTAAAAAATACGTAAATCCGTTTCGGTTGTACCACACCCTAAAAAAGTAAATTACTCTTGAATTGCTTACTTAATTATGTAATTTGGAAGGCAAAATCAGTCAGGTAGATGATGACGTCTGAAGATGTATTTATGTGAGCGTTCTGTGGCATAAGCTGTTCAGCTTCACTGGTCCTTGGCCTCCTCTGTGACGGATCTCGTAAAATAATTATGAACTTGAGTTCAATTAATATATGAACAATTCTTGAAATATACTTATTACTCTGTCATGAAACAGTGGTGAAAATTCACCCTCAGTGACGTAAGTAATGTCGCCATTGGGAGTTAGTTTACAAACCACAGCTCTACTCTTTACTTTTCCTCTTTCAGCAGGTAAATTCAGAAGATAATTCGCATAATTACTGTCAATCTTATGAGATTTTAGAGAGACGCGTTTTCTTAAATCTGTCACGAACCTAGTGACTAAGAGGGCCTTGACATTAACTCCATTGCGCCTCTCCTTTTCTCTCTCTCTCTCTCTCTCTCTCCGCCGCGATGCAAATATTTGCATATTTTTCCTCCTGTTTTGCTTGCGAAAACACGAAATTATGCTTATTTACAAAACGGAGAGAAAACACGGGGAAACTGTTTACAGATACAACGAACAGCTTTTAATCTCCCTCAAATACGTCACCAGAAATAAATTGCTTCAGGACTAAAAAATATCCCATCTGTTGGAACAGTATTTATATAAGAAAATGACAGCGTGTGTTGATAAAAAATAGAAGCGGGAATGAGGTAATGGTAACCGAATCCGCATTAAATAATTTTGTTTAATTAATAATTTTAAAATAACAGGATAAGATGAAAACCTAGCAACATATATTTTAAATTTCAATTTACAGTAAATTTCAAAAAGAGTGATATCAGGAACATAAAAGTAGGATTTAAAATGATCCCGATTATTCCTGCGTATGTGTACATAGGAACAATTTTAATATTATAAGAACTTTCTGTCCTTTGAAACTGTCGGTTCTCAAACACTGGAATAATTATTTCTCCCTCACACAATAAGTCGCAAGGATACTTTATCGGTCATAATGGTTCTCTGTTAACATTTTGTTAATATAGTAGTCCAGTACACACACATAAATACTAATCAATAATTTTGATATTGAATAATAGTGGTCAAAAACAAATAACTAAATAAAATTTCTTAAATGCACATAATTTGGATAGGAAAACATGATTGTACGTGTTAGAAACAGAGTTATTTAAAAAATATATTTTAAAAAAAAACATTTGCGAGGATGATGTGTTAATATCTTCATATACGCCATGGTAGACGTTGATGGTACAACATTTTATGTAGCGACATTTAGGCGTCTTGGAGACGACGCCACAGTGACGTCACAGCTCTTAGCTTTGCCCTTGCCTGTAGTTTAGGTTAATGGGAGGAGAGACGGACCGATTAAGACGGAATGATTCTACCATTTCTCTAGCACAAGACTCGCGTAACTTTCACGGGCATATTATATTTTTTGGATAAGATGAGGAGCTACGACTTAAGACTATCGATTTTAAAGACACTAACCCAATCTAGAGATTTCGTTCTTTAAAATTAATATATTTTTACAGTGTATTTCAATGTTATAAAGAGACTGAAAGTATACGCTAAAATCGTTTCTCAGGTCTTAGCAAACCTGAACTAAGTCTAAGACTGTTGCAAACACTTTCTCCGTCTCTTCTATTGTATGTTTCCTATTGCCTTCAGCGGCGTGCACAGTTGCACAGATTTCTCTCCTCAGGGTTCGAATCTCCGAAGAGAATCGGCCACTCAACTAAATAAACGTTGGTTAAGATTTTCTGCGATGACGAAGTCTCTACTATACGTCCAAACTCGCTACGTCACTGCGACTGGAATATTCTTATCGTTGCAGCTTAAAAAGATTATAATATTAATAGTTTTCAAAAATAAATTAAAACCTAATGAGACGTAGTGATATCGGGAAGACAAGGCTTTTAGATGCATTAAACGGAGTACGGCTCGAGACGATGGATTTTTATAATTGTCAGAATTACGAACAAATTATATTGACTGTTAGTAGATCTAAAATGAGAGTCGTCTGTAACATTTACTAAATCTTGCAGTGTAACAGAAAATTATTAAAGAATCGATGAGTGCAATAATGAATAATTATACAACATGTAATTGTCCCTTAGGATTTTCCTGGCATTGTGGTTTCACGATTATCGAAACTCAAGATCAGCTGACATATTTATAGGCACGAAAATGAATCAACTACATGTTCTAAGACCCATGTCTTCTGAATAATATAAATATATACATATATATATATATATATATATATATATATATAAAATATTTAATGACAATAAGCGTATATTTTTTTAAATTAATTTTTATAATTGATCATAATTTAAATTTAACAGCACAATAACTTTTCTGTACATATTTGTGTCTACCTTATACTAATAAGTTGAATATTCCATTAACGTAAAAATCTAAAAAATAATATATCCCGACCGAGGAAACGTTAATATCATCAAGACAACCATTTAAGTGTCATACAGATTGAAGAGTATAAAAATAAGTACAGAAACATTGTTGTGCTGTTAAATTGAAATTTTATGACTAATAATTATATTTAATTATCGAAAAGGCTTTTATAATCGTTAAATATATCTGTAAAAAATATATTATCAATTACTTATATAGTAGTAGTCTAAGCGAGAAAGCGAGAAAGTGAAACAGAAGGAAGACAATCACATCACTCGAAAATAAAAATAG
The DNA here is from genome assembly GCA_037074705.1 of Zhengitettix transpicula. NCBI lineage: Eukaryota > Metazoa > Arthropoda > Insecta > Orthoptera > Tetrigidae > Zhengitettix > Zhengitettix transpicula. The sequence goes on from CM073593.1 coordinate 76,101,983, forward strand.
TGTGCCCAAATTCACGACAAAAATTAGAATACATTACCAAAATAGGAATAATTAAACTGCAGCATTTAGTCGAAGAAGGTTCTGATTATACGTTATCGGACATAACATACAGTGTACCACAAACAGAAAATAAATTTAATATTTCTGTTTATGAAGAAATAAGAAAAAGCGGCTATTGTAACAAAATCATCCACGAAAGCATTAGTTAAATCAATTTGTAGGATGAAATTGTGTTTACAAAGGATAGTTAGTAAGAGGATATTATCCAAATGAGATTAAGCGAATTTATCGTAATGTGTTTTCTAATTAGATTTCCCCTGGGTGGTTAGCAACCCTTTCGCCAGTTATGTATTGCAAATGCATAACTAAAGATTAAGAAGGGGATTGTGAGTACTCTGTATCGAGAGGCGGTACAAGACTTGTTTTTTAGAACAGGATATTTTGTTCTGTCGCCACTGAAACCTCACAGGATAATTTACAACTGCATGACAGCAGTAACTGCCTGTGGTAAGACACAGTTTGCCGAGAAATCCTTATATTCTTCCTCCTCGTTCCTACACAACTACGCCGGAGTTTGCCCGAGTGTTTTGAATGATGTCACCTGTGAATTATAACACGGTCTGCGCATGTGTGTGTGTATGTGTGGGAGGCTGCAGGTGACGAAACCTTGGCAACGCGCCGGAGACCATTACCTGGAGAGAAAAGTGTCGCGGATAATTGCGATTTACTGCCTGGGCACTCGTAAAGACTCTTAGAAAAGGGGTCCAGCTTTCATGTTGCCGAGGAATTCTCCAGAGCAACAGTCTATTACAGTCGGATGCCGGCAACATCAGCAACACAAAAACTCAGGCGCACGTGCGGATTCGTTTGAAACATGCGTTGGAATCGTGTTTCAGGGCACAGCAACCGTTTACCTTCGGAAAGACTTGACTGCGTCTTAAAATGCTCGCTTCAATTACTGCTCGAACCAAACCCTAAAATAATAAGCGTTTCCGGAATATGAAGAAATTGATTTTTAAAACACTAGGTATACAATAAAATAAAAGGAAACATTCTTGATATTTTCTAAATAATTCAGGAATTATTAATTTGTTTAATTGATAATAGAATAATTTATTTGTTCAGCCTTATTCGGTTTTTATACTTTGATATGCAATTACCTCAATTTCTGTTTTGTATTAATGGTTCCCGTGTTTCCCTTCTTATTTTTCGGTTCCACTATGCCTTACATTACAGCAAGATTTATTATTAATACACATGCAGACAGTCTTAGAATATTTTTACCATATTTTTTCTCACGTCGTAACAACAATTGTACTATTAATTACCCATAATTTATCAGCAGTTTATTATTGATGTATCCCATTAACTCCGAGAAACGTTCGTGTTTGTCGCATAAAGTTTTCTAGACCACCGCTAGAGCACTTGCAAGAACGATTACATTAAAAAAATATATTTTTAATATATATTTTGATGAAATAAGTTTCCTCGCAGGGGGAAGAGGAAAATAAACTTTAATCAGTTTAAATGGAAAATTATTTGACAACATTCACGTAAGGAAACAGGGTCTAGTGAAATTGTTTCTATATTTTTCAGTCATATTTCTTTTGTCAGTTATTTATAGAGAAAGTTTTCCATTCTCTCAAAATTATTTCCTGTATTTACAAATGTTTATATTTTTCCAGTAAAATAATATCGAATATGTTGATGCTTATCCACCAACAGCAGGATCGCTACTCAGGTTTCATCGATGATGATAAAAATATGTGACACTTTGCTTTAATGTTATCATGCTTTTAATTATATTCCTTTAATTTATTGTAACAAAGTGAGAAGTTTGATTTTTGTATAACTTTTAAGTTGTCCGTGTTATAAATTCATTATATTGAATTTATTTTATTTGATATTTCGAGGAGTCAGGGCCAAAAAAATCTAAATCGGGAAGATAGTAAGTTGTAGGGGTTTCTTAGGATTTATGAAAAACAAGTCCTGAACGTGGATGACGGTCAAGGCAGGACAAACAGAAGAATGAGGAAGACAAATATTTAAAAATGGCGCGAAACGCTAAACGAATTGGTTTGCTTTGCATAGCTTGAGCAACAGAGGACGCGTGACCCTCAAGCAAGGAAGTTATGTAAAAAAAAACCACAAGTGAGGGAAGGAAAGAGAAGTTACGCAAGACTCGTGTAGGTGTTAACTAGGAAGGACAACGACCTCAAAGACACAAGGACGAAGTATGCTTGAAAAACAGCAATAAAATGAATTTTCACGTTCTTCATCGGTCATTATTATATGAAGTTATCGATGATTGACAATTAACAGCGTAGTACGAGGAGGGAACGGGAGCAATATAATATTACAGTGCTTCACCCAATAAATACTTTCATTTCGGTAGAGAAGCAAACTTCTTTATCGGCAGAGCTATTATATATGTAAGCATGGTGCTCTGAGTCAGTAAAGGACTACTGGGATCAATAAATTCAAATCTAAATCTAAAGTACAGATTCTTATATGAAATTAAGCGACGACTTGCGTGTTCGGTTGGTAATACAGTCGACTTCCATTCCGACGTAATCGCTGCAGCCTTGATGTAGAAGCTGACTGCTTTACCAACCAAAATACACAACATTCATTTCGACGTTAAAACTTTACCATGTGCGGTTTTTAATAAGAAATAAGTCTGGGTCGTTATCAATAATTCACTAAATTGCAGTCATCAGAAAAGAATTTTAATTGTCACAAGAGAAAATGCATCACCACATAATTCTTTTAAGACTCACCAGTCAGTGTTCTGGTCATCGATGACTAGCAAAGTGAAGCAGCGATCTTTGTTGTACGAAGGTCTTCCTCCGGAAACTGCTCCAGCTCCAGACACAGCGGCTCCTGATCAAAACAACGTATTACGTCACATTCAGATTCATTGATTGCTGAATAAATTATAAAGAAATATTAATGAGAAATACTGAAGAAAATTCTTGATCATAGAATGCATAATGTTGAACTGCAATAATAAATAAAAATATCATAACAACAAATGGCAATAGAAACGGATGTTTTTAATCAACTAAGAAAAAAATATTAAAAAATAAGGATAAAAGCGAAAAAGGTAAAACTAGTACGAAAACGTAATCAGAAAGATATTATCAAATTATTGACCATGTAGAGAAACTAACACAAAAATATTTAAATTAATTACAATATACGACTTTTGAATTTAAATCTATATAATAAAAAAGGATGTATATTTGTATGTATTTATGTAATTTACGTTACGCGTGGACATATTGCAGCAAAGCTTCGTACACATATTCTTCAAAACACGAGAAACGGTACTTTGGGGGTGAGAAACCCCTAGAAGAAATAGGGATACACTTATAAATGAAAAATGTGATAATTTTGTGTTAAATTACTGCTCGCCAAGATATCATGACGTCACGCGAGAGAAAGAGACGTTACTACGCTGCGAACAAAGGAAATAGTTCAATTTTTCCGTAATGAAACGAAGCAGGATTATTTTCATTAAATAAAAAGTATAATTTTATACAGCAATACTCCATCAAATGATAATAATAAAAAGAATACGAAATGCTTTAAGATCCTTGCGAGAAATGTAAGTTAATTTTCGTGCCATATTAGTGACTCCAAAATGGCGTCCATTTGTTTATATTGTGAATATAGCTAACAGTTTCTTAAATTTAATCTTTCGTAATGACTGAAGACTGCAATATTCAAGGAGCATATTTAAGTATTCTATTTTTGTAAATAAATTCGGAGGTACGTTTATTGGAATAAAATTCAATGTATTTTATAGCTGTTCAATTAATGCACTACTGGTCGAAAGTATGTACGAGACTAGGAATAGTTAGATTTCGGTTGTCACTTCTTGACTAAAGATTAATATAGAATTAAACACTTTTTCGGGTTTATATAAATAAGACACGGGAAACGCAGGGCACTCAGCTTTTTTTTAATGAAACCAGTCTTTTATTGGTGGCAACTCCCCTTTAATACTACAGGAAGGGATTTAAAAGGGGGAAGCGGAAGAGTAGAGGATAAAATAGAATATATGAATAAATATTTGTAAGCGAGGGCAGTTCTAATAAATATGCTCAGCGCAGGTTCACGTTCTATCCGATAAACGGGACGGACACATCCTCAGAAGACGTCAAGAATTATCTCGGTTAATGGAGAGATTTAAAGCATCTTAACGTTAAAAGTATTAGCTTCCTTTCGTAAATACGTTTAGGAAACCATTACATATACATTTCTCGGTGTTGTAAGTAGCATTAAAAATTTATAGCATGGACTAGTCAAGAAGTATACTTTAAATTAGTTACACACAAAATAATGTAAGTTTCCTCCACAAACTGTGGACCTCGTCAGGTATATAAAACGTTAAATAAAGACCTTACAAATAAACAAGAGGAGACAAGAGAGCTTATTTAAGAAGACAGTCGTAAATGATGCTAAGTTTGTGTCTATCAGCGTTAACATTTTTTTAAAAAATGATATTGAAAGTTATTGGCGACCTCCTACATTATTTACACGATGTGGTACATGATATTGTCTTTATTTCAGTTACTTCTTAGATTGGGTGATTTTAACATTAATGAATAACTATTGGATTTAATTTGTAGCTTTTCAGACATTGATCTATCTTAATTATGATACAGTATCATTTTTCCCTCTGCTACAGTTACGATGAGGTTATGTTTCCTTTTTCTAAACCGTTCAATACGATAACTTTGAGGGTTTCTGATGTGATGTTCAGTTGTTACGAGATCCATTACCAGCAGTAACGAAGGAAAAGGAGGGCCCTCGTCGACTCTTCCTGACGTCAGCGTCCTCAAGGACACTCGTCGGCAAGGACAAAAAAAAACAACTTCTTGGCGAGGAGATAAGAACCCGGGACCTTCACGACGACTTACACGAGAACAAGAAGAAAATGAAACGACGTGCAAATCGAACTAGTATGTTGAGATACCGGCAATGAAGTCTTCTGCTTTGACAATTTCGATAAAAGCGTCGTCGGTGAAGACGTCGATTATTCCTTACTGACTATTGTTGGCCATCATAAATGATCGAAGCAAAGTAAAATAAAATATGAAGACAGAGCGGTAGGTATTGAAAATATACTAAGAAAATGATAGTCTTTAAGGAGAGTATTCAGACACCAGGTCAAGAAACTGGAATGCAAGGAGAACGAAGTTGAACAACGTGAATTTTTAGATTTGGAGTTAGATAAATTAATTGCGTTGATCGTAAAAGAAATTATTATGGAACAGGTTTAAAAGGCAGGGAACAAACTGTATAAAAATATTAGAGAGAGGGAGAAGGGATAACATACAGAAAAGTATAAGGACATATCTCTATAAACAATTAATTACTTATAAAATTTCTATTGCGTGATTCTTTAAGTAGTATTATAATATATATATATATATATATAGATCATCATCGTAAAATATTTCACATCAACCCTTCGAGTTTCCTCTCCCGCTATCGGAAGGGCGTGGGACAAGTACCCAATGCCCGACCTACCTGATGCAGGTTTTTCTAGGGTTTTCCCTGCATTTCTTTAGGCGAATGCCGCGTAGGATCCTTAAACCATAACCCGGGGGCCCTAGTAACCCTTGGCTACCTTCCTCTACCCTTCCGCATGCCCCTTTCAAATCCCTTCCTATGCTATTAAAGGGGAGTTGCCCAATATGGATCACCCTCATGTAGCCTGTTGCCCTAAAAAAATAATAAGGAAACAGATCGTTAGCGCCATTGTGTGACGTCACAATCGAAATCAAGATGGCGAGTACCACAAAAACCGAGCCTTTTTTTCAATACACAATTTTTTTGGTCACTTTTGTTTTTATTAAAATAGATTCTATTTTATCCTCTACCCTTCCGCTTCCCCCTTTTTAAATCCCTTCCTATACTATTAAAGGGGAGTTGCCACTACATTGTGAAAAAATTAAAAAGACTGGTTTTATTATAAATTTACATTGAATAATCGTATATTGTAATTAATTTAAATATTTTTGGTGTTAGTTTATCTTCATGGTCAATTATTTGAATATATCTTTCTGATTAAGTTTTCGTACTAGTTTTATATTTTTCGCTGTTAACCCAATTTTTTAATATTTTTTCCTGAGTTTCCTGAGAAATATATCAGTTTTTTTATTGTTATTTGTTGTTGTGGTGTTTTTATTATCATTACCATCAATTGATGTATTATTAAAAAATACTGGTTTTGTCCTGAACCATCATTATTTAAATTTTTTAATATAAATTATTTTTTAATGTATTAAATTCTTTGATTTTTAATTGTTTGACGTATATATGATCAGTAAATTTGGAAGGTTTATTTACTGAGTTCATGGGCATGTTTTTTTTATAGTGTAAAGCCTGGTTTGGATTCTTAGTTTAGTAAAGTGTCTGAAGTTATTAATTTTTAATACCATTAAGTGGTTGTATTGTTATTTCAAATGATTTCAATTTTTTATATTGTATTTTCATTTATAACTCCTTTATGTATTATTAAAAATAAGCCGTCAATGTGTTTGATGCATATTATTTTATTAATACGTGATAATTCGATAACTTTTTTGATTATGTGATTTAAGACAATACCAGAAACATTTAATGATAATCATCGGCCCATCGGAAGTCAATTTTTATTTATGAAAAATATTTTATTTCTAACAACTTATTGTTTATCAAATTGATTGCAAGTTTTATAGGCACATTTGTGTAAATAGAAACGGCATAGAAACTTGTCATTTTCTTATATCGAGTCGATTATGTTTTTTAATTAAAATAATTTTTATTATCATTACCTTCTATTGATGTATTATTAAAAAATTCTGGTTTTGTCCTGAACCACCATTATTTAAATTTTAATAAAAATATCATATGGATTTTATTATTGAAATGGTTTAATGCTTTATTTATGAATTTTGATAAACATGTAGTTGGGGCCATTTCAATTACCCGGTATGAATCTAAACGGATGGTACTTTTTGCGTTATTTAACAAGTCCCCGGTTTGTAAGTATTCTGTAAATTTAGTTTTGGAGAGTGTTATTTATAAATTTTTCATTTATTAATTTACTAGTATATTCAGTGACTGAATTTTTTATTTGAACTCCGGTCTGATCCTGAAGGTTGCGAGTTGAATGTTGCTCCTTTTAAATAAATTTATCACTTGTCAGGAGTAAGAGTATTCTGGAAGCTGAGCGCTGGCGTTGATCTGCCTCCGCCAGTGCTGTGTGTGACGTCACACAGCTTTCGTTTGTTTTCCTTTTATATTTCTTTGTGCATTACCAAAAGAAACACAGAGAGAGGAAAAAAGGGAGATTTGTTCGACGCAAAATGCAGAATTGGAAGATTCCACAATTATGTAGACCACATACGGGACTTTTAATGTCGGTCACCAATAAATACTTAAATCAAGGTCGGAAAAAAGGAAATAAACAGTAAAAGACAACAAAGATTTTTTTTCATTGGTTTTCTTCTGTGAGTGTCAGATTAATTATTCCAGGCGCCTGTCTTCGAGTGCAGAGGAGCGGAAATAAAGCACTTTTATTACGCAGGAATCACGGTAATATATTTCACCCAGTGCGTCCGAATGTCCGCCATTTTTAACGTGATATACATCACAGAGCCACTTTGGGGGAGACTCTGATGTTGAAACGGCACTTCGGTTGACGGTAATCTAATTTTCCTCGCCCGACCGAATCTATTATTGACCCTCTCTTTCACATTTTCCCTCACAAAGGTTCACAATCACTTCTAGTCATCATGAAGATTAATTCTCCTGTCGCTGCCAGCGAGTGTGGAGTTTGTTATGTCTCACCTTTGAGTCCCCCTCTATTTTGCTTTGACAAGGAAAGACAAGGGCCCGCGGCGTAAACTGTGAAACGCCTTTTCCCACAAATCCACTTCACTTCTTGCCTTCAAAGCCTATTTATGTTCCCTATCGACCGAAGCAAATATAATCTGACTGGTTTCTAAGAAGAAGCTGACGTACATTGACGTAAAATTAGAATTTGATGTTCGGAAAATGGTCTCCCAATTCCAAGTTTCCCGATTTATAACAACACAAACAGTGACGTTCGTCGTCGTGTGATTCAACAGATGTCTTATTAAGCTTTTAATTGAATTGGCTTAGCAAACTCGTCTTCAAAATTATACAATTTTTAATAAACAATTAATTATGGTCACAATGACACACGTTCTAAGCAAATAACGATGTATTTCACTATTGGAGTATAATTAAGTAGTGTTTTAATTTGCTATTTTATTTTTATTACTCCTGAAAATAATTCGTCTGTAGTTAATCTTTAAATTCATATTTCACAAGTTCTGATATATTTTTGCTATGATTCTGTTTTCTGTAATTATTTAATCTTCTCTTGTGACTTATTGTATCACCGCGACTCCTTTGTAATCACTGCGCTATTTTTACACCTGACTTGAAATGGGCAAACACTCGAATTTTGCGTCACTTCACCAAGAAACGCTTCCATACAGAGCTGCACAGTGCATAGCATAATTGTTCTTTTTCTTCAATACCGCCTCACTAACTCCCACCTTTTATCTTTATACATATTGTGGTAATTAAGAATATGTAATCTTCTATATAATAAAAAAAGGATGTATATTTGTATGTATGTATGTATTTACGTTGTTCTTTATACAAATTTTATCGCGTGGACAGAATGCAACAAAAATTGGTATACGTATTCTGCCAAAATCGAGAACCGGTACTGTGGGGGTGACAAACCCATAGCGTAAAGGTGGAAAGAATTATAATTAAAAACCATTATCATTAAATGTTAAATTACTGCGTGCCAAGAGACAATGACGTCACGCGAGAGAAAGACGTTACTACGCAACGAACAAAGGAAATTCTCCTTTATCAGGAATGAAATAAAGCAGAAATATTTTCTTTAAATAAAAAATATAATTTTATACAGCAATACTCCATCGAATGGTAATAAAGAAGAATACGAATTACTTTACCATCCTTGCGGAAAATGTAAGTTAATTTTCGCGCTGTATTAGTTGTGAGTGTAGCTAACAATTTCATCAATGTAATATTTCGTAATGTATGAAGACTGAGTGACAATTATATCCTGAAGTACTCAAGGAATATATTTAAGTATTCAATTAAATACTTTTTCGAGTTTATATAAATAAGTACACGAGCAACGCCGGGCAACCAGCTAGTTATTTAATAAACAAAATGTTACAAATTTCATTATCGGTGGCGTAAATATGAGGCCACTTCATTATAGCTAAAGGATTGTCTACAAGAATATGGAGGCTACAATGCTTGCTTGCTAGAGTTGCATTGTTGCCTCAGACAGCACTGAGACGTACGGAAAGTGAGATATTCAGAGTTGCTTGGATCAGGAATGGGGAAGGTGTGCTTTGTGGAGTCAGTATTCAGAGTTCCTGGGACCACGATTGAGCAAGTGTGATTAGGCAGCAGAGACATATTGTATTAAAGTCCCGACTTTTGGAATTACAAGTCGACAGTTTGGAGTATTTCGTCTGTTGCCTTATTCATGCAATTATCGAGGTTTTAGAGAACAAAGCTATCAACGGTGATTGTTCAAAGAACGTTATCAACAGTTAGGAGCAGGAAGCGATTTGTGTTTGAACACTGAAACATCTTTAAATTCAGTGTAATATGACCTTTCTGTGATGTGTTTAAGAAAATCAAGTGAGGTCGAGCCCAGACGAACAGCTAAGGGTAAAGTAAACAAAAAGGAATTTTCCCTGTCTCCCACCGTAAGTCAGCTTAGTCAGATTTATGTGGTCCAGAAGTTAGAACAAGTGTTAGTGGAGAATTGGGCATCATTGAATGTCTTTGACGCAAATTATTACGTCCTGCGTGACTTTATCTCAACTCATAGAGACATGACAGCAATGCCGCTCAGAGAAATTCGTTATCATCTAGTAATATAATATTTTTTAGGTCCTTTGATATTCCTACACACGCTTTGTTTCATAATACAATTTCTTTCTCTTCACCTCCGACAATTTTTTATTCCACGTAAGTGACTTTCTCCACATTTAAAAAAAGTTTGTAAATTTATGTTCTCTTCTCTAATACCCACTCATACATAATATAATATGATTCTTACCTATCTCTTTTCTAATATTAATGTTTTTATGTCTGTGTGTCACTTACAACATAAAATGAATGAAAATGTGAAAATATGAAACTTACAAGAAGAATTGTTTTGAAGAATTAAATCCGTTAAAATAATTGGAAAAACATTTTATGCTCCATTATAGATATTTATAATTTAATCTAAGCGAAATGTAATATTATTCCCGTTCCATTTGTACGTTATAACCGCAATTTAATTAAATGTAGAGGGTAGAAAGTGAAAAGTCGCCTCTTACGACTTTCTTCCCCTTTAATGCTGCGGTAGAGAGTAATTGGCAGTATCCAGCTTGATCCTCATTTCGAAGACGTAAAAGAAACCCTTTTCAATTTAGCTGATGGATTCACTAAGGAATTACGGCGTGTGGTAAAAGTATGACGACTGCCTTGCCTCTAGTCCATCAGATTATCTTTCTCTTTATTTCCTTACAATTCCATTCTTCTCAACACAATTTCCTCATCATAATCCTCTTTTACTCGATGTTCTCCTTTTCCCTCGCCTCCTTTTTTCTACACATCTTTCCCGTTCCTCCGATGTTTCTTAATAACATTCTACACCAATATTTAGCATCGGTATCGAAACCATGTATGTCGTCTACTCCTCTTCCTTCCAATTTCTGTTTTAATTTGTGATCCTCTTTTCCTACATATTCAGATATAATATTTCCCTTTAACTGTAATTTCCTCAAAAGTTTCCTATTTTTCCTTTAGATTCCTTTTTTTACCCATTATTCATACCTCCTCTTTCATTTCTCCTTGCAATTCTCCTCCTTTTATTCCCCGTCACCCTTTCCAATTTCTTATAGCGAATTCCTTTTCTGATAAGTTATGTTCCCATTCATCCTTTCCAATTCTTCTTCTTTATACCCCTTACCATCTTCCCAATCATCAGAAAAAAATTCTCGATACGTCCTTCATTTAAAATCTCTCCTTATTATCCTCATCCTCATCCTCCGTCTACAACTCATATTCTTTTTTTTATATTAACGTTTTCTCCTTTAATCGCCCACATTATTTGATATTCCTACACACACTTTGTTTCATAATGAAACTTCTTTCTCTTCACCTCCGATAATTTTTTAATCCACGTAAGGGACTATTTCCACATTTATAAAGTTTGTAATTATGTTCTGTTCTCTGTTACGAACTCATCCATCATATAATATTATTCTTACCTATATCTTTTCTAATATTAATGTTTTTATGCCTGTGTGTCACTTACAGCATAAAATTAATAAAAATATTAAAAATCCAGTCTAGTTTTTTCTAGCCAGTGCAATTTTTATGTAGATTCCTGAGGGTCCACCAAGGACTACTTTAATTTGGCTGCGTTATGGATTTTAATTGTAATTCGTGATGCACTGACTTTATCAATTTACCAGAATAAAACTGAATTATTGAGGGAAAACAATTAATTTTCAGGTTTCCATGATAGTTCAGTCACGATGACAGCGAACAGATATTTCTTTGTTGTCTCACTTTTTATCGGGAATCCCCCTAATTATCCTCGTTATTATTTCTTTTTATCAGCGGCCGCTGTTTCATTTTAGCCATGGTTTATCCCAAATTTCCCCTGATATTGTGCGGGTCTAAAAGCTGTCAAACTCAATTTAGGGGGTTTAAATGTGAGGCACGGTGACTGACAGCCGGAGGATCGAGCAAATGCAGCGGCAGCCATTTCCAATTACGTTTAGTAGGAGGGAGAGGAAGGGGGATGGAATTTGTCGTGATTAAAACATCGCCGCAGATAGTTGTTGAATGCTTCCGCGCTAATTGCGGCTCTCATACACAGACGACTCACAAAAACAAAGCGAAACGGAAAAAGAGGAATCGTAGTCGTCAACAAAATGGTCGAAAATCTGTATTGCAAAAACATCCGTGTCTAAACACAGAGAAATCATTTACAGCTCGGGCGAATTACAGAACTCAAGAAGTATAAAGCAACCGGAGATAGAGTTTGTACATAATTGAAACTGAAATAAGACATATGTATTTGGGTGATTACTTATTAAATAAAATTGTTTGATTCAGCGAAAGACGACTAATATGACTGCATGAAGGATGAGGAACCACGGAAAAAATATTTAGTCGAGGGAAAATATGTTTACTATGCAGGACTGACTGTTTGGAAAATAGCAGGTTGCTGGCAGAAGGCCAGAGATATTATAATAGTAAATAATCGCTGATAATTTAGACCATGGAAAGTGAGAAACATACCAAGTTTTTACCGGTAAAAAACTGTTAGACTTCAAAGAATTGCGTAGTAAAATCCGTTGAACATCGAAATTGATGTAGAAAACCGTTAATAACGTTAATTAATCATGTTATTTCAAGACCACTGTCTTTCTTTGCAGATTATATTCCAATTAGAATATATTTCAGGGATTCCTTTTTATATTCCTATAAATCTCCCTGTATTTCTAATACTTGAAGAATACATTGTCAACGCGTGAACATTAATTTCGTATACTTTATATGCGTTTGTGTGTCTCAAATTGAGTAATAGAAATAATCTGGCAGGGTGAAATTTCGTAGGTCTGCTGTCTTGGCCAATGTAAGTCCTGTATGATTTCCAAAGAAGAATGATGACATCGTGGTTTTGCGTATTATTAATTTTTTCAGCAACAGTATCAGAAAACCCTGTTACTTTCAGATGACAAATTCCCTGTTAAATGAGATCGCATAGTTTTTTTTTAAAAAAAACTCTTCTTCGGTTAATAACACATTATATGGCCAAGAATGCCATATCAACACATTTCCACAGTCAATAAAAATTGTTTCTAATTTATAGAGAAAATTAAGTTTTGATATTTACGTAATAACAGGCGACTTCAGAGACTTTCATGTTTTCCAAGATCATACTTAGGTGAGAAATATTTTAAATTTACCGTATAATGTGTTTTATAGAAATACAACGTTATTTGTATGCTTGTGTTTGATAACCCTGGAGAGCGTCGGCAACCAACCAGACACCGAAGCATTGCGGGACACATCATTCAGGGGCAAGGTTTTCTCAATGAGAATGCTTTCTGTTCGGTATTTACCTAGTATGCTGGCGCCCTGGTCGCGCGCCACCCCTGTGAGGCTCTGCACCCTTTGCAGGAGGGACTCTCGTGTCTTTGCGGGGGAGGAGGGCGCGCTGGTGGTCCTGGAGCCCGATCGCAGGTTGAGGGAGAGATCTCCGCCGCTCTGCGACTGCGGGGGAGGCGGCGGCTGCTGCTGCTGCGGGGGCGGCATCGTGGGGCCACCGACACTGCTGCCCTCGTGCGTCGTCGGCAGAGGTTTGTGCTCGTCCGGAGCGTCGTCCAACTCAGACGACAGGTCCCCGGACGAGAACCTGCACACAACGAAAAGCAAAGCAAGGTGAAAGGGATCGCTTATCCATGGAACTTCTGAACAGACGTCAGTTACTTATCAGAATTAAGGAAATTAACGTTGTGATAAATTCATTAAATTGAATAAATAGAGTTAGCCTTATTACAAATGTTGCAAGAATAATTTATTTCTTTACTTCACAAAAAGAGAGATTACGTCACTATCATAATTACGTTCCAAACATTATATGCAGCTGAAATATCTCTCAAGGTACGGTTTTAATATTAATAATGATTACAACAAAAAATTATCAGATATATTTATCTGTTCTTCAAAGAAATGACAAAATACGTGGCTATTCAGAAATTTATTATGAATGAAAATTCATGACATTGTATTAGAAAAACACGCGACTGATTTCCCAAATATTTTTCGCCGGCCGTAATTTGTGTGCAAAACTTTCAGGTTAATTTTCCTCCACTTTTATATAATTAAATATTATTAATTCATAATTATATCGTTTAATTTAATTTTAAAACACCGGATGAGGCCCCTAAAATTTAGGGAAGAACCATATTGTCTGTTTTAATATTTTACTATAACAATGTTTTAAAATTTTATTCGTACTTCATGACTTCATAGGCTTACAATTTTTTAATCATTTCTTGAAAAAATTATTACGTTTCAAATGATTATTTATTAATAAAAGTCTCGTTCCGTACATGGAGCATCATTTTATTTATTTTATTTTTTAGGGTAACAGGCTACATGAGGGTAATCCGCATGGTGGCACTCCCCTTTAATAGCATAGGAAGGGATCTTAAATGGGGGATGCGGAAGGGTAGAGGAAGGTAGCCAATGGTTAACTAGGCCCCAGGTCTATAGTTTAATGATCCTACCCAGCATTCGCCTAAAAGTAATGCAGGACAAACCCTAGAAAACCTGCATCAGGTAGTTCGGGTATTCTGAGATAATGAATATAATAAATTAAAAACTGTTTAATGACAGAGATAAAGTAGGTCAAATATAATTATGTTTCCATTTATAACTGATTTTATAAAACATATCGTAATAAAACTTAGGAGCTCAAGTTATGGTTTTAAAAATTAAAGTTACTACAAAAATAATAATAAAAATATACCCTTAGAATAACTACATGGAAATTTTGTATTTCTAGCGCTAAGCATTGATAACTAATAAAGAAGCTCAGATTCAAAAATTTCCTATACGTTTGTTCTGGCGGAAAAAATCTTTCGTGAAGTAGAATATTCAAAATGGCACTACCACTGGAAAAGAGATTACTACGTAGATACAGCGAATGTAAGATTATTTCACAGAAAATAATGCACCAGAAATCATTTATCGAACAAATTTCGCATTTTGATAACCTTAAATTTTCGGGTTGAATTTCTTCTCTACAACTGTGACAAATTAATAAGTTTAAAATTTCACTTTAAATTGTTTATATAACTTATGAATAACTGAACTTGGAATTAAATAGAATAGGGTTAGAAATTCAACTTAAGTATCCATTTTTTTGCAAACATAGATTGTGTTACATTTTAGTACGCAATATTTCATATACAAATCGAGATTTATAATAGAATTCTTTTTCTTTAGTATTTAAAATACTGACATATTTAAATTGATTTATTTATAGTTTCAAGGACGGTTTATTATAATTATCATATTTAAGTAAAATTTTAAATTACTTTAGGTTTTTATTGTCGTCCAAAGAAATAGGATTATAAACTCTTATATTTTTTAATAGGTGACGTCATTACAGAATTTTTGAAGTTTTTAACTAGTCGACATGGTCCAGAGCAGTCTCATAGACCAAACGTTGCAGCAGTAATGTTTAGTCTCACCGCTAATTATATTCTGTTATAGTCTAAATGGTGCCAAGACCAGCCTCGTTAACGTCAGGTGCAAACCTTCATCGACCCTCCTTTCCCCACCGTACGGAGCTTTGCAATACGCATTTCCTTTTCCCTCACAGAGTAAGGATCGCTTAAGTTAAAAGGAGCTGATGTTTTAAACATTGTCTACCCCCAACTCCGCTTCAATCCTCTGAAGGTTTTTTCTCCTTGTTCGTGTCTGTTCTTTCTGGATATCTCTGCTTAATCACCGCCATTCACTGCCCCCTCTCCTCCCCCCCCCCCCACCGATTCACCTTTTATCGTAGAACTGGAGCAATCGAACAAGCTGCTGCTGCTTGCCGTGTCCCATTATGCAAATCCGCAGAATCCGCCGGAGGCAAAGTGAGTGAGAGAGACAGAGAGAGAAAATGAATGAGAGGCGGAGTCTGGAATCGATCCTTGCGGTACGCGACGTCGTCGTCGTAATTCAAACCCCCCACACGCTGATTCTATCCCCTGATAAACACAATTACGATCGTAATCGAGGGTGCAGATTCGACATCGGCGGACTTGTAGCGTGAAGGAACATTGTTTAGAGTCGACTTAAGGAAACTCGAGACACTGATCCGGACAGAAAACTATGTAACTATTACATGTAAAGATACTTTGCACATATGGTAATTATAAAAATTGGAGTATGGCAAGTAATTATAAACTACGCCACTTTTATCTTTACCGTCCGTTAATTCATAAAATAAAGATAAATGAATGTTTTTGGCTGAACTACTCGCGTTACTTTATTGACTCATAGTATAAAATAATGTAGAGTATTTTTTTTATAATAACGTCTAACCACTTTTCATAACCATCTGCAGAACATGCTCTAGTCTTAACCGGTAGAAGATTTATCTTCTCTTCAAACTAGTTCCCTATTCTATTACGTTTTTGTTTTAAGTATGTTTCCTAAAAAAATTCCAAACCAAAAATTGTAAGTATGATCGTTACGCAATAGTTGTATTAATTTAAATAGTATAAATTTATAAGAAAATCATTTCCTTGTCGTGTGAGGAACTTAGCATAAACAGTCCAATTTTCCTAAATTCCTCGGGTACAGTATTTAAAATGATGACACCACATTACAAAGAGCATAACGGATAATCAATCACCTGTTGTATCCTATATTGTCTACGTAAATTATTAGTCTAGCTCTTTAAAAGCCGTTGTCTCAACTTTTTGAAATATGGCGTCACCGAACATATATTTAACGTGTTAATACAAACTTAATGTCACAGTAAAAGCTTGTGTTGGTGTTTGAAGCTCTGTCAGGTGACAGTCAAGTGAGAAAAAGGGTGGTAATAATAATTTTTCGGCTCGTATTAGAAAATCATTGATACGTCGACTAATTGCCACGATGTATTTGATTTTGACGTCACACTTTCTCGAAATTTCTCGTAATATTAATCTGTACACAGTAGAAGTTTATGTATGGAGAATTTTGTGTTGAAGATGACATTACCAGATGTAATAAATCAGTTTTTTTCCTTGCTGTTTGTAGTACAGACATCTTTGCCTCTTATTATATGATCTTTGCCGCATTTGTGTTCCGTTTGACATCAAATTTGATTTAGAGAGGTTCTATGAAGTTTAATTTGTCCTTGTGGAAGAGTTTCACGTGTTTGTCACCAATCGTGTTCTAAGATCTGCTTTTATGTCCCACTTCCTCGTATCATATCTAAAAGTCTCTCCTTTATTTTCCTTCAGAGTTATGAAACTCTCGCTGTTGTCTTCATTCTCTATATTTGCTCCTGAGAGAGATGAGCATAAAGAAATAGTAAGAAAATATTCGGAAACGAAAACCAATCTGTTTACTTTTCCTATATGTATAAAAGGACTCCGTCACATAAAAATAAAGTATAAGAAAGAGGCGGGACAGAATGAAAGGGATTGTCGACGCGAGGTCAGACTTATTTTGTTACAAATTCAACGATATTGAGATACCGGACAAAAGAGATGAAATGTGATATAGATAGATACATATGGGGTCACGGAGCTCCTCCATCTTTTGTCAATAATTTCTCTTCTCCCTTCGCCACTGATATTGTAAAAGAAAACCCGACACCCTGGATGTAGACCGTCAATACTGAAGTTTCACCTCAATTCTTACTTTCGCAATAGACGATGTCCGAGATGACGGATTGAAAGGAGAATAGACAATGGCGACTGTTATCAAGGGGACAGCACTTCCAAGAGTTCAAAGCTCGCCTTTGTGCCTTGGACCAGCCACGACTCGCACAGGCTATCAAGTTACGTGACACGGTTCCATTACCACGATTAAAAGCCATCCCTCACTTCACCTGGACCGCAAACGTTGCCCTGGCAACTCTTCAGAACAAAATATTCATTATATTTACCTATGTTTGTTTCTCCCTATTACTGTGCGACGAGGCTGTTATTATAAACTACGACGCATTTCGTTTCCTCTTCCTCTTTTTCTATCTGATATTTTACTGTCATGATACTTTAATTCAATTTGATCAAAATACTGAAAGAAATATTATCTGCCTCACCGTTAAAATTACAATACCATAAAATTTAATAATAGAATTAATTAAAATTAAAAATCATAATATATATATATACTGCTACATTTATTATGGTTTATTAATTCTATTATATATATATACATATACTGCTACATTTTTATGATTTATTAATTCTATTATATATATATAATAGAATAAATATATATATATATATATAATAGAATAAATATATATATATATATATATATAATAGAATAAATATATATATATATATATATAATAGAATATATATATATATATATATAAAATAGAATATATATATATAATAGAATATATATATATAATAGAATATATGTATATATATATATAATATATCTATAATAGAATATATATATATATATATATATATAATAGAATATATATATATATATAATAGAATATATATATATATATAATAGAATATATATATATATATAATAGAATATATATATATATATATATATATAATAGAATATATATATATATATATATAATAGAATATATATATATATATATATATATATATATAATAGAATATATATATATATATATATATATATAATAGAATATATATATAAAATAGAATATATATATAAAATAGAATATATATATACTGCTACATTTATTATGATTTATTAATTCAATTATATATATATATAAATATATATATATCGATCATGGGAGAGTGAAACTCTTTTTGGCACGTATAGTTGTAGTCCTGAGGGACACGAAGTAAGAAGGGAGAAATATCGGAAAAACTTTGTTTAGAGTTATTGGATTATCGTACGACTAATATTAATAATTTAATTGGAATGGTTAATGTACAGAATAAGTGAAAACTCGGTAAATATAGAAATGTTAAATATTCGTAATCGTACGTTGTTGACGCTCACGGAGCAAATCGAAAGCATTTTTAAAGTTCAAATGAAAAAAAAAATACGTCTGATTAAAAATTAATAATAAGAAAGATAGCCAAATACAGACAAAATAAAAGATAATATAAATACCACACAACGTTTCTGGGATCCTTGTTATCATTTTTAAAGTTTGCTTTGGTTGACGGGAAGTTAAGTTTGAAGTCATTGCTTAAGTAAAGGAAATATGAAGTTATTAAAAACGTAAAATGTAGTTGACTGAAATAGACACGACGTATTACAAGTATTAATGTAAATATTCGTAGAAGTTATCGGCACGATAATGCTGCGGTGAAGAACAGTGATAAATCAATAAAATCAGTGTATGTGGAAAAGATTCGGGAAAGTTTTCAAACCGTTAAACACATTTATGGAGAAGGAGCCACGAAAACGCATAAACCGATAACAATAAAGCTTTTCTACGTTAAAGTCTTTTCATGTCTAACTTTTGTGTTCGTGCCTCAAAGCGTCAATACCAACCATACAAAATTATTTATATATTATTAAGCTGAACCACCCTCAAAGTTTGTCCCATGACCGCAGAATCGCCCTATATGTATATCATCTTAGATACAAATAATTGGTGGCTGTGTGAAAAGAAATAAAATAAAAAAATTGAGCCAAGCTTCAGAAAATGGTAAAAAGGCGAAGAAATTATGGAAGTGAGTTAAATAAATTTTCATAGTGATTATTGATTGGTCTCAGATATTCTGTGTGTTCTCAATCTCTGATCAGAGATTTTTATATATTTCTTTTTAAATTTTATCTTGAGTTAAATAATTTCTTTTTACCATTTGTTGACTTTTTTGTTTTATAAAGAGCGAGGGAGGAAGCCGTAACAGATCACATTAGTATTTTGCCCAAGAGCGTAGAAGGGAAGCAGTAAACAGTCTTTGGGAGGTCTAAGGTAGAGACAACCTCACACGACACAATCTAAAATACAGCAGTTACCAAATAAACACTTTAATTCAAATCAATGTAATTTCAAGTTAAAAACACATAATTAATGTATTTTTCCAGATTACTCAGTTTGTCTTTTTATAGTTCGTTTCTCCTATAACACTTTTGCCAAAAGTTCTCACCCTGTTGTCAGGTATGTTATAGATAATGACGATGACAGGGTTATCGGTCGAAACGGTGTGCTTTGGTCCAAAGTCCTTATGAGTGGTAACCCTACATTACTCAGACTCCCGTACTTCAAACCTCTTCTGATAGAATGACTTCTTACCTCCGTTTCAGGTAGTTGACATTGGAGGTGAATGACTGCTTGAAGCTGATGAAGGAAATGTTGACGGCTGTCGGGGGCCTGCAAGAACGGAAACAGGTCGTTCCAGCAGCTAGCTGGAGGAGGAGGAGGACTACTGGAGGCTACCGCGACGACTCGGGGAAACCACACGCTCTACCCTGAAACAATAAAAAAAACATTCCGCTACACAGGATAAATGAAACACCAAGATTACTAATATAATTTTGTTCCAATGTATATATGTATTTAGACAGTGTGTGAGTGTCAGAGATATAAGAATTATGGCAAAGAAAACTCATGGATTTCCTGTCTCGAAGACGGCAAGCGAAATACAGATCCTCGGATAGAGTAATCTTATCTTTATTTTTTTTTTTTAGAAAAATAAGAAACAGGGATATAGCACACCAAATATAATTGATAATTTTATGTAATCCAAAAGAACTTCTCTCTCTGTTATCAGAGAATAGCAGAAAGTTCCATGAATTAAAATGCCAACGAAAAGGCCAAAACAATATTGATAACGTCATCTGTGGTAAACCTCTTCGTTACTTCTCATTACAGAAAGAAATTAAAGATAACGACCGAGCTTTATTTATTCAGCCAGGAAATATTTAAGTTTACATTACACAAATTACGCAAGACGACGAAAAACATAATATCCATGCCAAATATAGATTATTATTGATAAGAAGTTTATTTTATTACGTACTCATTGATGCAGACATTACGAACGAGTTTTTCTGCAGCTGTAAGGGAAAATTACAGCCCAAATTCAGCTCCCTTCACTCAAAATGCAAAATAAAATAAAGAAAATTACATTAAAAATTAATAAATATTCCTTATTAATCAAAGATGTTATCAACAAGTGTATTACAGACGAGTTTCGTATCCTCTTTGAGTTGACACGTTTCCGTAACAAAAATTTCTCGACCTGGACGACGAGTAAGGATTGCAAATTATAATAATTAATAACTATTTTAGCATCGCAATTTTTTTTAAATGTTAAAACAGAACCAACTAATTTAATTTTCAATTAAAAATTACCTCTCTCTAGTGAACCAAAATCAAATAAACACGTGAAGTGAAAGCGTCGATAAAATATATTTATATCGTTTTCATTACATTCTTATTTTAGAAAACTGTAATATATATTTTTTTAATTTAAGACCTGAACTTTCCTCAGAAGCTATATTATATTATAATGTCAAGTTTCAGAAAATTGTAAGTCAAGAGACGTATGAAACGCTCATAAAATATGCGGAGTCAATTTAATTGATTATGCACTTTATTTTTCAATTCATTATTAAAAATTTGGTCTTAGAGATGAAAATTAAGTCATAACAACGTGTTGGCCTAAATTAAAATGGATTCATAAGAAATTATTGATATTCTACTTTAGGCACAATTCTGTGAAAATTATAATTAACGAAAGAAAATAAAAATATCAGCAGTGAAATAAACCAGAGACGTCCGCTACGATCCATTCTTAATGCTTTTTGTTCTCATACTTTATTTTTGTTTCGTTTTAAAAATTAAAGTTAATTGAAGCCTTTACCATGTTAAAGAATAAGGAATTTAGTTCCTGAAACGCACAAGTGAGAGACTATATATATTTTCCCAACGAGCGGAATCCAAGGTTTCAGAATTAAATAAATAGATAAAATTTCCTTTAGTCGCCACGCAAATACTAAGGAAAAAATCAATAAAGTGATAACATTTTACTATTAGAGAAAAATAATAAGAGATTATTAATATATTTACGTCAGGAGTTCTCTTTCCAGTTTTGATAATTAAATAATCATCCATTCTTGTTTAATATTAAGTCGAGGAGCCGCAGAGATGGAGAGACAGAATTGGATTGGAAACTCAGATATAGAGAAACGCTGGTTTTAAAACTCTTAAGAGATTTTTCAGTTGTTTTTCTCAATAGACTTCCGTCAAGAAAAGTTTGGATTAGCGAAAATAACAAAGAGCTGATAAAACTTGGAAGTAGAAAACGATGTTTTTGAAATGAACGCAAAAATCCTTTTGCGCAACGGGACGGACAAGGAAAGAACGAAAAGTGTCGTGGAGAGGAAGAATAAAACAGAAGGAAAGAAAAAAAATAGAGATTCTTGCTGAACACTAGATTATAACTTCAAACAAAAGAATGGAGTTCATATGTCGGTCTTATTTTTATACTCCGTAAATTTTTACAATTATAATACAAAGAAAAAATATTAAAAATAACATAATAATAATATATATAAGATAAATGCTAAGAAGAGATAAGGTTTTAAAAATATTATGAAAGAGAATCACAAAAATAAAAAAATCTGAATGTATATGATAGTAGAATTATAAAAACGTATAGCTAAAGTAATATAGTAAAATGGCAAATATTAGCTATTATCATTAAAAGAAAGTTAATACAATTGCGATTTGAAACCGACTTAAATTGTAATATAATTTCAAATAAAAACAATACAGCGTACTAAATAAAAATAGAAATGGAGAAAAGCCACGTGGACTAGGAAAGACACCATTTCATACGAGGAACAAATTTTTCAAATTTGAGGAGTTATTTATTATATTTGTGAATATCCTAAAAAACAGTCTTTATAAAATTACTTGATGTTATAATTCTCAAACAAAAGTTGTAAATATATATATTTTTTTAGGGCAACAGGTTACATGAAAGTGATCCACATTGGGCAACTCCCCTTTAATAGCATAGGAAGGGATTAGAAAGGGGGGATGCGGAAGGGTAGAGGAAGGTAGCCAAGGGTTAACTAGGGCCCCCGGGCTATGGTTTAAGGGTCCTACCCGGCAATTCGCCTAAAAGTGATGCAGGGAAAACCCTAGAAAAACCTGCATCGGGTAGGTCGGGCATTGGGTACTTGTCCCACGCCCTTCCGATAGCGGGAGAGGAGTTTGCTGTGGGGACGCAGCATTCCCTTCTCCGTGCCTCGACCAGTTTAGGAGGCAGCTGGCCGACTATTCCAATAGGAATAGCGGACAACTCTTGCCGTATGCCCAAGGTCTGCGACCCCGGAACATACACCTTTAAAAACACACCGAGGTGCCTCGGCATGTGGGAACCTTAGTTCAAAAAAACCAGAGAGATGTGAGAGCATCCCCAAAGGTAGCCCCCGCCAGAGCTCAATATATGCAGAAGGGTAAAATCTTTCGCCTCATTTATTAACTCAGTCTCGTGTTTTAACTTGCAATTACAATGACTTGAAGACCAGGTATTTTTTCATAATTTTTGTAGTTTAAGTGTGTTGTGCGAAGTTGTTTCTGCCCACTGACTTTACATATCCGCTAAAGACCTGCCAGAGGTTGTTTACTGCTTGCCTACTTCCCTCTTGGGAAAAATACGAAAGTGTGACTTTCCAAAGCTCTCTCCGTCGCTCTTTCCAACACAACATGTCAAAAAATGCTAAGGCAGAATTCGGAAATTTTGTATAATTTTAATGAATATTATTTGTTTCAATTTTCTTATTCTGACGATTTTTAATCATAATTCATAATTGCTTTGTTTTGTCAGAATATTTTCTCAATTATGGAGTCGTTTGAAAAATCACTCCGTGACAAACGATATTCACCGTCCGGCTCCAAATTCTATCTTTTAAACCAATCAAAATTTATATTAAAGTTTTTCTTATATTTGAACTAGATGCATTGTCTCGCTTATCTACAACCTCTGCTTTTATATGATTATATTAAAATATGACGTTATAAATTTCTAAAAAAATATTTACATTTATAAAAAAATCGTTGACATTGTTTTACTTGTGTGACAATAGTAATTTTCTGCAGCATGCGTACTGTTTATGCGTAAATATGTGACCTTTAATCGACGTATGTCCTTTATAAACGCTGGTGTCACTAAATTGAAATGTAGGATCAAAATGAATAATTTACGTCTGTTATGAAAATTAATGATAATAAAAAAAAACAAATACCGATAAAAGCAGTGATAATATAAATTATATTTATTAAAAATAATTATATAAATAATATTTACATCATCACTTCTCTGTATTTGGCTAATTTTCTTATTATTTAATATATGATCCTTCTTTTATTTTTTTTATTTTTTAGGGCAACAGGCTACATGAGGGTGATCCACATTGGGCAACTCCCCTTTAATAGCATAGGAAGGGATTTGAAAGGGGGGATGCGGAAGGGTAGAGGAAGGTAGCCAAGGGTTAACTAGGGCCCCTGGGCTATATTTTAAGGATCCTACCCGTCATTCGCCTAAATAAATGCAGGGAAAACCTTAGAAAAACCTGCATCGGGTAGGTCGGGCATTGGGTACTTGTCCCACGCCCTTCCGATAGCGGGAGAGGAGTTTGCTGTGGGGACGCAGCATTCCCTTGTCCGTGCCTCGACCAGTTTAGGGAGCAGCTGGCCGACTATTCCAATGGAAATAGCGAACAACTCAACCAATGATTTACATGCGTTAGTTATGATGGTGTTATGACATGTAATGTCCTTAAACAAAGATATTTAAATTGTTATAATTTGCTGAAAACTTGATATTAATAAGGTATTTTTTTGTAGTACCTTGAGCAGCACTGAAGACCAGGGGGAAAATAAAGTTACGAACCTGTCCAGAAATTCAGGTCGTGCCATCCCTAACATAAGATAAATTTCCCTCTGAGTTATAATATTTTTCCTTTTCCCTTCTTTATCTTACGATTTTCTTTACACTAACTATAACATACTGTCTCATTCATAGGTTTCAGTTTCGAATAATATACAATATCTAAATAACCGCTTTACTTCCATATTTGAATCAACTTTCCTTTTAAAAGGAAACCCAAGCAGTTATCGTCTTCCAGCCTTTACAGACTGTAGTTCCTTGCATTTGTAGCACATAACACCCTTTACAACCTTTCTTTTTTTCTCTATTTACTGTTTATTTCCATCGTTCGCTGCTTCTTTGCGGTTGTCTAAAATTCCGCAGTAAAAACACTTGTCGTAAAGCCTAGAAATCACCTCATTATGCGTCATTGGCATGGTAGAGAGAACGGCCATTATTGCCTGTTTTCCCTCTGTCCCTCCATTTCTTTCTGTTCGCGTAGTTCATTCACCCTCCAAAAGGCCATAACAGTTTCCCTTCCGTAACCATTACATCCGTGAAATGCAAATGTTTGAAATTTTTTTTTTTATAAACTGTGGTTGTATTAACTTTTCCACTCGTCTATTAACGCAAATTATGAAAATTATAATTGAAAATCAACGCACGTGTTTTTTCTTCTGCGTCCGGTAAACTAGAAGATAAAATGCAAAATAGTTTCAAGTAAAGGGCAATATAAATAAATCCCATTATTAATCTGACACTAATAATTATAAATTAGAGGAGATAAAAGTGTTAATGAATTTTTCACGGTTAAGCATTCATTATGACATTCAAGTTGCCGTTTATCCGCAATGGGGCGGGGGTTGTAAATTTCAATCATTTTGATCGAAGGAAAATGTTTCGGGGTCACTGAGATTGATTGCGTTTCTCCAGATATTTTTCTGTATAATTTCAACTCCTTCCGGACTTTCTAGGGGAGGACCTTTAGGGATGGGAATGGAGGGGCCTTACAAAAAAATTACGCAAAAACAACAGTTATTGGAGCCGAATCCGGGGTTATGGATGTCGATTATTTTAATTGTGACATCTCGGGCAACGCCAGGCTCCCAGTAAGTAAAGAATACAATCAATATTATTAGTGGACTAGTGTTAAACTCCTAACATCATATCTAGAAATTATTACGTGCAAATTAATAAATATGGACCGTTAATAAAAAAATCACTCAGTAAATTAAGAAGAGATCAACACCATTGTCGAAATGCATTGTTATCAATGAAAATGAACCTTTTTACGCTAATACATAGAACAATTCCTGGATTACTTTTCAAAAATATTGCACGGCTGTTGCGGTAATACTATCAAAGTAGATGCTTTGATTATTATCAAGAATAAAATTTATTTTATTTTAGTAGAGATTACATACTAAATATCTGTGGTGAGAAAGAGTACACGAGGACGACTCAGTTTATTTGAATACAAAATAAAAATTGTAAGGTTTACGAACTTGTGAATTTTTAAATAAAGAAACAGACAAAATTGGTTGCAATTTTAAAGTAGAATAAGATTATCTCCAACGACAAATTGTGTTACTTTCCCAAAAGAAGAATACGGTACTAGAGAGTGGAATAACAAGAAGTAATTCTGTTTCTATCTAACTTGTTTAGGTGTTGAGCGAGGACGAGACGAAAATAAGGAGAAGGGAAAGCAAGGGCGGGTTAATTTAAAGAGACCGGCGGCCAGATTAAAGGATAACTAGGGTGCAAGGCGGTAGGTAATTACGTTTCGTCGCGGTTTGGTGATTTGTACAAAAGAAGGCCTCAAATTTATCCCCCACGGAGAGATTTTAAAGGCACACGCACAGAGAGAAAGAACAAAAGTTTATATTACGTAAGGAAGACCGCGGAAAACGAGGGGAAATTAAGGCAAACGAGACGATAAAGAGGAAAATGATATGGGCGTGTCGATGTAATCACATTTACGTGCACGTCCCTCTTCGTACTTTCTTCCCGACCACAATTCCCGAGGCATGAAACGTCTTACGTCACGCCACAACCATCACAATATTAATAATCGTTACAACTGTTTTTAGGGGATTGCAATTAAATTGCTAGTAAAAATTATGCTATCAGTTGTTACGACATTCATATATTAAAAGCATTCATTGACGTCACATTTTGTGTAAGATCTTCGAATTAACATTCTCGTTATTAGTTAGAGTTTACGTTATTAATGCCGTTTTTTATTCTTATATATTCGAATTTTGTGGAAATTTAGTTATTTTTAAAATTCAGAAGTTAAAAGTAGAATTAATCTCCTGAGAGTTTACATTCGCGGTTCCAATCAGACATTGAATGAAAGGCAGTTGCTTTATTTAAATAATATTGGCCATATCAAATTGATGTAATCCTCTCCCTAGACTGCTAATTAGTCTACACCCAGAGACCTGTGACTTGTTATTCACCACCTTCGCCCTTCCTCCCGTTTCGTTTCCTTTCCATTTTTCTTTGCTCTCTTTCTCTCCTCGTTAGCGAATTCATTACCGAGGACCTGCCTCCGCTAATGGCGCAGCTTTTCGATCGTCGCCACCAGCCAACCAAGCTCTGCTCTGCCTCTTCGTGCTCCACTTGCAAAAGTGTCCTTTTCCCTCAGTGCAGCCAACCCTCCCACAACTCCAACGGTTCGTTATCGGAGCTTAGGGTCGTTAGAAACATGCGGGTAATTTCCGTGTAACAAACTATTCGACCATCTATCTGGAAGGTTTTTTTTATATATGTACAATGCCAATTAGCGTTTCTGCTGTAGCAAGTAAAAGTTGGCACGTCGTCTGAAGTTTATTTAATGGAGAGGAACTGCACGAATATTTCTATGGAGACACGCACAGAAGTGTAGTGTGACAACGGCAATTTATGAGTAATAAGTGACAGTATCCATGATTAACGTACGTGTAAATCATTTCAGTAACGTCATCGCTCATACATAAAAAAAAAATTCTATCGGTCCTCGCTATACTTTTTATATGTTGGATATGATCAAAATTAATTAAATAAGTATCATAAAAATTAAATGTTTAAATATAGAAGTGTATGGAAAAATTCTCCAAGTTTTTAAACTTACTTTATAGATCCCTGATATGTACCATTCTTGTATATTCACGGGTTGTCAATAAAAAAATTCGCCTAAGGCAATCATTTTTACTCACCTTGTATATTTACCAAGAAAATTGAAACTGTACAGAAAAATGTTCTTATAGAATGAATTTTCCAGACCCATTTAATAGACATGAATAATAAAAAAAAATATGGCTACAGCATTGAAATTCGAATCTATGGACTGTGAACGTTGTTATAAAGGTTTAATAACGTAGTTTTAAGTTACTTAATAATGATATTTATTGCATTGTTTTATTTGATAAATTAAATCTAAGAGTCATCCTAGAACATATATATTGAAATATATTTTTTGCGGTAAACTATTAAAGAACATATTTTATTGATAATAATATTGTCAAATTTGGTTATTGCTTTCGATATTGATTTTATTTAAAATTTTCAGCGTATTAATTTTACTTAAAGGTAAAACATGTTTATTTAGGAATAATTATTTGATTTTGTATGATATATGTAATTTTTATTATAAGATGTAAAATTTGGTATGAACTATTCTATTAATATAAAATGAACAAAAGTGGATAGCAAAAAAATAAATCAAAATAATATTATCAATAAAAAAATAATAATATCAATAAAAAATTAGCATTTTAACCAAATTCAGTTTCACGATTAGTATCCCTTAGTACAATTTTAACTGTTTACATATATCCACATTTCATCTCTTCATTTTTGACAATTACCCTCTCAGTCGTGTGTTTAAAATTATCTCCTGGCTTTCAATGCCCTGTATTTTCTTTTTTATTATGGGTGTTTTCTGACAAAACTTGTCCACTTTTCAAATTTCGTATATTTTAATTCGTTCTTGACTACCCTCTTTCGAATTTCATTCCTTATCTGAATTTGTATACATTAAAGCTAGAAAATTATTGCGCAACATTACCATCCGTTACACAAGTTTCGGAATTTTCCGTGTGCCTCTGAATAGCTTCCTCTGGTGTTTCTAAACTAATATTCCATCTTACTTGAATTTTAATTAAGAATTGAATTTATATAAGATTTTTATTAAATATAATTTTTCGAAATTGACCAACCTTGTTTATACATAAATTTTGAGTTTTGGTCAATTTCCACTAATTATTTTATTTTCATTACTTCCAGCGGTGATTCAGCTCTAGAATTAATGTTTTCAGTTATATTTGGCAGAATTCTAAATCACCCGTATTTTTTGTTCATTCATTCGTTCCAGTTTTCAATATATCTCTTTTTTATGGTTTCCGTGCTGTCAAACGGTATCCCATTTACATCGTACTTCTCACTCACTGAATGCTTATAAATAACACATGTTGCACATTGGAAAATATTTTGATCGTTTTCCATCAACCAGAGTAACCGGCTGGAAATTATTAACTAGATTATAACTCAGGTATATAGATTAATTCAAGAACTGAGAAACCAATAATTCTCGAATCACTTGCAAAACAGGTCACTGAGTGTGTTCATGTTTTCTGGAGTAGAGTTTGACTCTAAGTACTCGCATTACATGGTAATATACTTCGTCATCCTGCAGATACTTTAAAGAGGTCACCAGGCGTATTTCGACAAAATATAAAAAAGAGCCATATTTCGAGGTAATGAGCGAGCATCTTTGAAGCATTGAGAAGTTGCGCCTGAAAACGCGGCATACCTCTAGACATGAGTATCGAGCGGGTCGTCTACAAAGCAAGGGGAATTTATTAATACAACTCCAGCAAAAAAGGTGTTCTCACTGTGCAAATTACATATTTATAGACACCCACGTTATCTGTGTATTTCTCTCTCAGATAGGAGTATCTTCCACAATAAGGTTTTGCTCTGAAAGTAAACAATATTTTCTAGTCACATTATAACACATCCTCGCATTTTAAAGCTAAATTTCACATATTCGAAAATTACGTTTCTTTTACTTAGCAATCGTTCTAAGTTTTTTTCACTTTGAGTCCGTGTAAGTTCATCATCATATAAGTTGTATCACCCTTCAGTTTTAAGCGTTGTTCTATCTGTCAAGTTGCGTGTTTAAGTTGATAAAATCACACCACATCCCCTGCATTTCTTTAGGCGAATGCCGGGTAGGATCCTTAAAATATAGCCCGGGGGCCCTAGTGACCCTTGGCTACCTTCCTCTACCCTTCCGCATCCCCCCTTTCAAATCCCTTCCTATGCTATTAAAGGGGAGTTGCCCATAGTGGATTACCCTCATGTAGCCTGTTGCCCTAAAAAAAATCGATTACGTTTCAGTCCTTCTGGAGGTTATTGGGAATTATTAACGTCAGGAGCGATGAATTTTACGTTAGCTCTCTGCCAGTTATCAGATATATTTGTTTTTATACATACTCCGTTTAAGAGATATTGGAACGTAAATTAAATGCAGTATTTCTCCGGAACGGGAAACCCTTCGTAAGTGAAACGGAATAAAGAAAACTCTTGTAGTGATTTTTCCGTTTTCTGAGGAAGGAGGTTAGGTTAGGTTCCGGTCATTAAGCATTCAACTAGCACATCCGAAGTTCTCAAACTTGGAACTAAACTACTCTCAACTGCAGAAACTACCACAATACAAGTTCCAGCGGAACAGAGGTGGTAGCGCTGAGTGGCTTCCGGAGCAAAACGGAAGTATAGCCGCATTTACTCCCTAGAGTATTTCTCTCTCTACAACTTGTATAAAGATATATTAAATAAATATATTATTAAAGGAAATAACAGTTGGTTGAAGAGCAATTTATAATTTTTTTCTTTTCTCTAGGAAATTTGGAAATATGTTTTGTATTATAATAATCCGTGATGTGGAGGGTACGAACAGATTAACTCTCGGAAAATGTTATAGGCTATTTTCAACTATATGATGGTCCAAATTTTAATTTTCTCAACGTGACGTATTTTGGTACCAAAATATTTTCAATTTTATGAAAAAGACTATGAAAACATGTTTTTTTCCCCACAAATATGGCATCCGTTTTTTCAGATAAAATATATTTTGTTTCATTTATATAAATTTGGAATTCTAAAATTAGATAGTGCTATATGGCCCACATTTTATTTAATTTTCACGTCCAACCAGCACTGCGGCCATTTCCAGCGATGTAGTCTTTAATCAATATGGTGTCAGTTTTATTTACATGAACATGGCGGCCGATCTGTTGACCGACAAGATAACAGAGAAAAACCGTGCCAGTTAATGACGAATTTCAAACAAGTTTTTAGTCCGTTTCAATTTACAAAACTTTTTATAATTGTAACAAGAATAAATTGTTTTCAAAAGATTATGAATTCTTGGGTATCAAGAAGTTAAATACACATCCAGCTCCCAAGTTGAAAATTTTCATTACAGCACAGCCATAAATTTCCTCCAGAGACGCAGTACATCAGAAATACGGAATCAAATGAAAACAGAATTTTTATTTTGCAAAAATGTAAAAGAACTAACAAAATAATGAGATCCATTCTTCTGACTACACGATGGCGTCCTCCTCGGCTCTCATTGACGTAAGACTCTACATCAAATAATTTAAGTATAAATGTATTGACGTTATTATACATATTGAAATCACTGTTAAAGGACATTGCAGCGCCTAATTTTATTTTTCCTTATCGCATTCTGAGAAATCGCAAGAAGTGACGAAGCGCCTCGTGTTAAGTGAAGCTTCTATTTGCGTTTCTTTGATGTCTCGGAGGAATTGCAGAGACGCCATTAAAGCCTAGACAAATCACAGAGAGAGAGAGAGAGAGAGAGAGAGAGAGAGAGACGTTTCCTGCGAGATAACGGCAGTCGGCTCCTTCGAGGAATTTCAAGTGAATTATGGCGGTCGTCAATGAACTTGCACAACAACTCTTGACGCTGCTCCGAGTTAATATAACCGCGTCGTTCATCGTGAAATTACGACCGTCATGTCAATATATATCAAAGATAACAGAGCTCTTACATTTATTTGTGGGTAAGAATCAATTACAAAAGTGTCGATCAGTTCAAGTACGTTGGAAGTCTTCTCGAATGATGGCAACAGCACGAAGGAAAGAAGGTCACGTGGCACTGCAATGACATAGATAGCATTCACTGAGAAATATAATTAAGAATGAGGAATGCATGGAAATCTTTAAAATTTTGGGTTGGAGAAAAGTTGAATAAATATTTGGCTATCTTTCTTATTATTAAAATGAATTGGGGAGATGTGGACAAAAATGAAGAGTAAATGAGAAGAGATCCATCTTAAGTACGGTTTTTAAGTGAAAAGACAAATTGGCTCGGTTACATTCTAAGGAATTTTTTTACTGCAGATGGTTTCTAATATGAAAAAAAATAGAGGCAAATGAAACAAAGGGTTTCTGAAAAAAATAGACATAATCTTGAGATTTTATACAACGGGACGCCACGAGATATTTTATTTTGAGATATATAACAATATTTGGGTAATATTAACTTAAACATATTCAAGTTGCTTTGAATGTTCATTATTTTTATTCGGATATATGTTGTACATTATTTGAAAATTAATGTAAATTAATTAAACTAAAGATTCGGTCGAAATGGCTACAAATTACACAATAAATTAAAAGTGCGGCCGGTTTTTTTTAACATCAATAATAAATCCATGAAGTTTTGTGGAATCGATATGAGGTGAATTTTATATGCTTCAATACAGCGTAAAGTTGGTTTAATCAAAACGGTATCAATTAAATATTCAGGAATTCAATATATTATCAATTTTGCGTTTGATTTCTTGAATATATAATAAGTCAAGATTTTTTAATATAGCGTGAATTATATTAACAGTAATGCGGCTTCAAAATTGCCTTTAATACAATAGACGATTATTAGATTTTAAGTTAAAAAGGTTCACGTGTATTGATGACCTCAAAAAATATTTAAATCAACACGAAGTAAATTTTTGGAATTAATATAAATTAATATAGTATTAAGTTTGATATATATATTAATTTTGAATGATTATGGCTTCTGTTTCAAATAATCTGATATGAGAAAATATATCAACGAATTCCTTAAAGGAACACAATTAAAAAAAACAATAATTGAAAAAAATTAATTGTAATTGATTTTGTATATTGAATTATTAGTAATAATAAATTTAAGTTTCTTCGCCACCCACGGAATTATTAGATTACTCGTTAAACGTCTTTACGCTGTTTATCCCGTATAAAATTTTATGAAAAACTCATTTCCAACAAGTGTGCCTGTTTTTATCTTTTTTGCCTTTCCATAGGAATGAAATTTCTGCAAGTGTTTTGCGTAAATGCTTGAGCTACTCTGAATGGAATGTTTGTTCTAATTTTGTTTCTCACGTACGTTTCCCCCCCCCCCCCTACACCTTTATTTCTCTTTTAATCCATTCCCTTCCACCTTGTTACATTCTCCCCACTGCGAAGTGTTTACTTTCCTCTCACGGCGTGTGTGTGTGTGTGTGTTTGTGCATCTTTGTTTGCCTGTATTGATCAAAATGAAAACTTTCCTCCCTTCTTTCGCCTCGCCAACTTTCACGAGTAGATTGTAGCTTGTTAGAATTCGGTTCATCGCCTTTTACATGAATGAAAATAAAAAAAAGAAGAGAAGGAGTGAAGTAATACAAACTGGAAGAGACTCAGTGTGCGAATAAAAGAGAAAGAGAACTTGAGATAAAAGAAACAAACGCCTTTAAAATCAAATCTGAAGCCTTTTAAAGAATAAAAAATCTTGTTTTTCCCTTCCTACCTGTGAAACATGCCGTAAAATTTTAACTGGATACATTAAAAAGGCTCGTAATGAGGAAATTACCGTCGTAAAATATGTATCTCCAACAATGCAATAGGAAAGTATGAATTCCCATAAGGATGATTATTAAAAGAAACAACGCATCAACTTAAAATATTGCGTAATAAAGGCACTAAAAATAACGTTGTAAAGAAGATATGAATATTAAAACACTGAATAACCTTCTATAAAATGTTATTGCGAATTTTTTAGTACAAAATTAATAAATGGAGTAATGTAAGTGACGAGGTATATAGGAATTACAAAAACAAAACGTAACAAGTAATCACAAATATATATATATATATATATAAATTTTTATGACTCTTCCGGATCTAATATGGTGACGTCATCGACAGCAAAATAGTCTTTTCTAAGATATATATATATATTCTGTATGCATATACAGACCGAAATTAGTCGGTGTGAAAATACAAGACGCTGGTGGAGAAAGGAGGAGCTGACAACGACACGACACAACACAAAGAGGCAGAATGAAGTGATTTATGCGTATGCAGCACGCTATCAGCCTTGCCAAACCGCAACCACAGTCATTAAGGAAAAAG
Organism: Zhengitettix transpicula; assembly: GCA_037074705.1. Lineage (NCBI taxonomy): Eukaryota > Metazoa > Arthropoda > Insecta > Orthoptera > Tetrigidae > Zhengitettix > Zhengitettix transpicula. The sequence goes on from CM073593.1 coordinate 76,136,092, forward strand.
GAGATAAAGGTGAACATGAAAGGCCACGGTCGTTGGTTGTAAATGAAGTTGTATATCGCGGTGGGAAAATCCCAGAAAAGGACAATAGGGGTTCCTTTATTCATTTTTATAATAAATTTAAACAGGTAATTGTGCGAGGAAAGAAAATTGAGTCAAGATCGTGGGAAATCTTCAATCTATACGAAAAGATAAAAATATATGTCACACACGATCAAACTTAATTTTACTATCGTGCTATTATTTTACCTAACAAAATAATTACAGTACATTTATAAGTTTAAAATATATGAAGCCCCTTATTTTCTATAGAAATTTCTAAATGTTTTAAATTATAATAAAATATGTGTATTTTCGAAATCACTTCATCTATGTTTTCTTTTCCAGCAGTTCTTTTTTCGTATAATTTTTTTGTTTAGTTTGTATTAAACTCTTGTTACAATTTATGACATTTATAACTATTCCCACCGAACTATTGACTTTTAGTGGTCAGCGACATGGAATCGCATCGGTCCCCGGTTCGAATGTTGTCATGGGCATGGATGTGTGCGAGGAAACCGGGGCTATAACTAAAGAGACTCGTTCTCTTCCTAAATCTAGAATATGTAAATCGTCTTTGTAGGCAAAGGCTATATAATATAATCTTTTATTTCTAATAAACAAGATAATCTGTAATACTTTTGTAACCACAAGAAAGGTAAGTAAATTAAGTGGCAAATATAACATATCTTCTGTATAATAAAAATGGCTGTATATTTGTATGTATGTATGTATGTATTTACGTTGTTCTTTATACAAATTTTATCGCGCGGACAGAATGCAACAAAAATTGGTATACGTATTCTGCCAAAATCGAGAACCGGTACTGTGGGGGGTGACAAACCACTAGCATAAATGTGAAAAGAATTATAATTTTAAAAAGTGATCATTAAGTGATAAATTACTGCGCGCCAATATATCATGACATCACGCGACAGAGAGAGAGACGTTACTACGCGACGAACAAAGGAAATAGTTCGATTTTTCCGTAATGAAATGAAGCAGAAATATTTTCATTGAATAAAAGTATAATTCTATCCAGTAATACTCCATCGAGTGATAATAAAAAACAATATATGAAATACTTTACAATCGTTGCGGAAAATGTTAGTTAATTTAGTGAGTGCAATATGGCCACCATTTGTTTACATTTGGAATGTAGCTAACAATTTGATCACTTCAATCCTTCGTAATGTGCGAATACTGATGGACAATTATATGCTGCAATACTCAAGAAGTACTGTCTGAAGACTTACTGACAATTATTTGTTCGCGGAGAATTATATTTCTAAAGAATAACGATGGTATGTTTGTTGCTATTATGCAATTAAATTCTATGTATCTTATAGCTATTAAATTAATGCAGTATATTTATGTATTGGTAAAGAAATTCGGAGGTATGTTTGTTGAGATTGATGCAATAAAATTCAATGTATTTTATAGCTGTTCAATTAAAGCACTATTGGTCGAAATTGTGTATGGAACTAGGAATAGTTAGATTTAGGTTGTGTCTTCTTGACTAAAGATTAATATAGAATTAAATTCTTTTTCGGGTTTATATAAATAAGACACGGGCAACGCCGGGCACTCAGCTAGTTAATAATAAATATTTAAGCCAGATCGTTGTTTGAATTTTATTTTGCATCAATTTTAATCGACGTTGAAGGTTTACAGAAAATAATACAGCAGAATTAATGTGGAAATTCGCGTAAAATATTTAGTCAAGATCGACGTATTTACTACTATCATATCGTTGACAATGACGTCACTCGGAGACGTCATTATTGATCATTTCAAAGTGTAATTCTAATACGACGTTTGATGAATGTCAAAAATATATTTCGTAAAGATTAAAATGCCATGTAAAACATTGCGTTATGTATGTATTATAATGGTTTTATTTTATATTTCGTCATACTTTAGACATTTAACGTATTAGGAATATCTCAGGTTTGGAAATTCCACAATTTCGTGAAGAATAAATTGAAGGTTATGATAAAAATCGATCTTTCTGAAGAGAATTTCGAGATGATGAAGTATATTGAACATTTACAACAAATATAAAGGTTTAAAAATTTTCTCGACTGCATACGGAAGCAAAGAGTAACCAGTTTAGAATTTTATCTGGTACTTGAGAAAAAGTCTTGGTTAAAAAATACATTAAATTATTTATTTTAAAAAATAGGATTGTATTTTATCAAGATACTTCATATATATATATATATATATATATATATATATATATATATATTAACATAATTACAATAAACTGAACGATTAAAATCAAAACTACATTTGACTTTATTAAATTTAATTTAATTATTTGGCCAACAGTCAGATTATTTTTTTATTTTATTTTATTATTTTTTTTTTTAAATCATTAAATATTACATATGTTACATCTTTAGGCGGAAAAATGGAAAGAAGCCTGCGAGAGGATTTCTCGCAGGTGAACCTTCCCAGAGAGCTCTGGCGGGGGCTACCTTTGGGGATGCTCTCACATCTCTCTGGTTTTTTTGAACTAAGGTTCCCACATGCCGAGGCACCTCGGTCTGTTTTGAGAGGTGTATGTTCCGGGGTCGCAGACCTTGGGCATACGGCAAGAGTTGTCCGCTATTCCTATTGGAATAGTCGGCCAGCTGCCTCCTAAACAGGCCAAGGCATGGAGAGGGGTAAGCTGCGTCCCCACAGCAAACTCCTCTCCCGCTATCGGAAGGGCGTGGGACAAGTACCCAATGCCCGACCTACCCGATGCAGGTTTTTCTAAGGTTTTCCCTGCATTCCTTTAGGCGAATGCCGGGTAGGATCCTTATAATATAGCCCGGGGGCCCTAGTTAACCCTTGGCTACCTTCCTCTACCCTTCCGCATCCCCCCTTTCAAATCCCTTCCTATGCTATTAAAGGGGAGTTGCCATAAGTGGATTACCCTCATGTAGCCTATTGCCCTAAAAAAAATCTTTAGGCGAATGCCGGGTAGGATCTTTAAACTATAGCCCGGGGGCCCTAGTTAACCCTTGGCTACCTTCCTCTACCCTTCCGCATCCCCCCTTTCAAATCCCTTCCTATGCTATTAAAGGGGAGTTCCCATCATGTGGATTACCCTCATGTAGCCTGTTGCCCTAAAAAAAATAAAATAAAAAAATAACTAAAAAGACATCGTAACGTGTCTCACTATTATTAGTTAAGAAACGTTACGCAGTATTTAAATGATGGATTATATACGTAACTTTTAATGCTTATAAATAAATAATCTGACTGTTGGCCAAATTATAATAATTTAAATTTGAACAATTGTTTCAGCATAATTTCGTACTCGTTACCGTAGAATCTACATATATTTAATATTTTTAGTAACACTTTAATTCTGAATTGTTTCACCTTCTCACCTCCTCTGCGATCTGATTAATCAATCAGCATTATCTAAACTCTAGTTGTTCATGATGTCCTTACAAGGAGTCAAGTTTTCTGTTGGGAATGTAGGAAGGGACGAGGAGGAGAAATCATAACTATTTCTCAGGTCGTTGACCACGCAATATCGTTTCGGTGAGTCCCGTGGGTGTTCACAGGACGGGGAGACGTAGAAATTGACTACGCCTTCTTCTCTCCCCTTCTTCTTCTCTTCCCTCCTCTACTTCTCTACTGAGGAGGAAATTGGTCGCATTCCTACACAGCTTGCCTTTAAAACGGCTTCCACGTGCGAGTAGAAACGTCTTCCTCATTGCAGCAATTTGCGTTCTTCTACAAGGAAAGACTCCATTCAAAAAATATTTAACCAAGTTGCCTTATTTGGCGCTTAAGAAATCGAAATACGGAATATTGATGCGATACAATATTTGCTTTCAAAATACTACTCCTATTGTAAACAATTTATTCCGATGAATATTGAAACATTTACGTTTCTAGTTCACATGCTATCTGAACAAATAGATAGCAACGTTATCCTTTAACATCTGCCTGACAGAGAGGCTTCACTGCGTTATTGCTTCGCACATTGGTTTGTTTAAAGCACTGGCGTATTATGCAAAAGGAACAGAATCTACAATTAGTTCTAAGTTTTATATCTGACTGTACTACAACAATAATATGAATTTCGGGGTTCTACACCATATTATTTCCTTTAAATGCCAATTTCAATTTAATATTTTTTGTATTATGTTTCCATATATTATTTCAGTGTATTTTACTCGCATTACTATACTATATCCTCTAAATGTTTCCAGTACACTTCTATAACACTGTTATATTTGCAGAAAATTTCGTCTATCATTTTAGATAATTGATCAATGGTCGACATCTAATTCGCCTGAGAAGTTTGCTGCTCCGCATGAAACGTATGTCCGTCGGCTTGCCTATCCCAAAGGCGACTTTCATACTAAACTGACAGGAAAATCGTTATTATTTTTCTCTTCTATTTAACAGAAAGAGATTTTAATTTCGGTTCCACAAGAATGAGCTGTGAAATAGTTGGGCGATAAAAAGGGGTGATGTTAATTTTTGTGGCAGCGAGAAATTAGAGAACTGTAAACGCATCTGGGTCTCCGTTCTATTGGAAAACAGTCACATTAAATCTATGTGAACTTTTTAGAAAAAAGAACACGTTTTATAAGATGTAACCTTTACAATTCATCGACTGCAAACTTTTACGTGGATATTAAAGAGTGAAAGATATTTATTTATTTATTTACAGTCACATTAAATCTATGTGAACTTTTTTGAAAGCACACGTTTCATAAGTAGTAACCTTTAAAATTCATCGACTGCGAACTTTTACGTGGATATTAAAGAGTGAAATATTATTATTTATAGTAATTTATACTCTTTCATTCATAGATCTGATAATTAAAGTGTAGTTTACACTCCTCGCACATTCCAGTTACATTTTTCTATGAACATCTAACATGTGCTATTTCTCTTGCGACATGTACGTGTCTTTTACTCTTTTATTACACCTACTAACAAGTGACGATCAAGAGCACCTCTTCTAGAAGTCAATGAGTCAAATCCGTGTGAAATATGTGACTATCCCAATGTAGCAGAGAATCTATTTTTGCATACTAAGACACAAAGGCATATTTTTTCTCATCAGCCAGTAAACAGACCTTCCGTTATGTTATGAATCAAAAATATTCTTTTGTTTTCATTCTTAGGCACATATGTTCACAATTTAGAATTATTCGAGTAGTACAAAGTAATTTAACACGTGACCCCTGAAATCCACTCATAATACGTCAACGAGAGATGTTGATACTACGTGTTGACCAGAGACAATTGGCCACCGGCACCACATTGTCAGAGTGAGACGGCTCCCGCCATTGTACGTAGAACACCCAGGCTTTTCATACGCATTCAGCTGTAATTACGCCACACGCACACGCAGACACTCCACGCCAATTATAATTCAATTCGTTGTCAAATTAACTGGAGCACAACGAGGGAATTCCCCGCGTCTGTGAGTGAGATCCCATCACCGGCGAACCCGTCATTGAAATTAATTATTATTAGTCGGCCAGTTTGAAATAGCACAGCCACGAATAAAATATCACTCAGACTATTTCAGTGGGTCAACTATGAAATCATGCAAATGGACTCACAAATCGTGCTCCGGTAAGGGGAGAGGAAACTCCGATAACGCGTTAAAAGCGGATGAAAATTTTATCACACGCCACAGCCGTATTAAAGCAAGGACTTTAATAGCTCGCGTTACCGTGATTTACACTCAGCTTATCTAACTCGAAGAATTAGGAAGAACTTTCAAATGGTTTCATTTCTTAAGTCAATGGAAACGGTAAAATTCCCTAAACAAATTTAGATATTTTCACAATCTCTAGAATTATGAGGATTCGAAATGCAGTCACGAGCTACTTTAGCGCATTATTTTAATATATTTTATTCAATTAAACTTTATTAGAAATATTAGCAAAGTTTAAGAACATGACAAGTTAGATCTTGCTTGACCATGGCGCCACCAGGTTGTGGGAAGATAATCCCTGCAGGCTGAGCAGAAATTAGTATTTTATAATAATTTAAGGTTTCCTGAGTGACAATGAGATTTACCTGTATTCAACACGGTCTTATTTATATTCTGGCGCTAGAATCTACATTGACTGGACACGCCCAATATCCTATATAGTCAGCATCGGTGTTATTGTAGCATTATGTAGAACTACGTTAAAATTAAAAACTTAAAATAAAAATAAATGAAAAAAAGTTGTCTAAATTTTAATTTTTTTTAACAAGGACCAGACATAATCCTCGTCAGGCATTCATCAGAAAACAGCACACTAAAGGTAATACATATAGAACTTTTCAGTGCGTAATTCTCCTTAAAATTGGTTCAAATACAATTTATTCATATTATGGTGAATTTTCAACACACGGGCGTTTTAATGTTGGTATATATTTAACCAGCAGTTCCAACACCTATCATTTATTACAACCTACATGTTTTACTGGATATTTATATTGATAGATATATATTTACTTCAACACTTTTATTTTAAATAAATTTGGCTCTATGCAGAATAGTTACTTCTTCTTATATAACTTCTCACATTTTTCCCAACTAATTCATTTGATAATACAGTTTTTAAACATCATTTAAATTATTCTAATTATAATAAGTACTTATAATAAGATACGTCCACTGTCTGAGATCGTAAAGGATGGTTGGTACGCGGTCACGTTACGAGAATATTAGTTCAAAAATGAACAATGGGTTCATTAGTTTTATTTTGGAGGTCAATGACCTCGAAATGACGCATTTACTGAAATTTCTCCAGTAATTATCAATTCTCCAGTAATTCAATATAGCGAATATAAAACAACTGTGGTGTCGAAAATTCTGACGTAACGTGGTGAACTGTGTTTAATGTGGAATCGTTAATCGTATATTAAATACTAGCTGGTTGCCCGGCGTTGCTCGTGTACTTATTTATATAAACTCGAAAAAGTATTTCATTGAATACTTAAATATATTCCTTGAGTATTTCAGGATATAATCGTCACTCAGTCTTCATACATTACGAAATATTACATTGATGAAATTGTTAGCTAGACTCACAACTAATACAGCGCGAAAATTAACTTACATTTTCCCCAAGGATGGTAAAGTAATTCGTATTCTTCTTTATTATCATTCGATGGAATATTGCTGTATAAAATTATACTTTTTATTTAAAGAAAATATTTATGCTTTATTTCATTCCTAATAAAGGAAATATTTCCTTTGTCCGTTGCGTAGTAACGTCTTTCTCTCGCGTGACGTCATTGTCTCTTGGCGCGCAGTAATTTAATATTTAATGATCACGGTTTTTAATTATAATTCTTTCCACATGTATGGTAGGCGTTTCTCACCCCCACAGTACCGGTTCTCGATTTTGGCAGAATACGTATACCAATTTTTGTTGAATTCTGTCCACGCGATAAAATTTGTATAAAGAACAACGTAAATACATACATACATACATACATACAAATATACATCCTTTTTTATTATATAGAAATTATTTATAGTTTATAGTCTGAGATGTTTTGACGGCTCTTCCTTTACCAAGCAATTGCATTTCAATTGAAATTTCTGTAAAGGTGCGTTGGAAAATATTTTCTTCATATGTTGGATTACCAGCAGCAGCCTTTTCTTAAGTTCAGTTTCGTTTTATTTTTATGTAAGGAACAATTTCGACACAATGACGTCAGAAGAAAGCGTATAGAAGAGTCCTCTAGCGATTACAAAGTCAAGAAGCTGCTGATAACGCTGCATCCCGGACGGAGACAATCATAAATGTTTACTTACAGTTCTCTGTTTATCTCTGGCTACATGCTGTTTGGCACGCGGAGATGTTTGGGAAGTTGACGAGATAAGCTCGGAGATAAACGTTACCACCTAAGAAGGTAAGTAAGCCGCAACTGACGCTAACGATAATAATAGCAACGCGAGTGACTGTTACTATAAGAACAAACAGACACAACACTGAACAAAGAAAGACTTTGTGAACTCCAAGTGACATCTGTCATTACGTACTCCATCTCTTAATTACAAACGCTACAACAATTAGATGAGGAAAGAGAAAGAGATCGGCCAGAACTAACACGAACACACAAGAGCGAATTGGCAATTACGTTGTGGGACTTGCGGTAATCGTCTTTCAAGTTTCATTACGTCTTCTTAGACGTTCAACCAAAGAAGAGGAATATTAAAGTCCGGAATTATTAGCAGAATAAAACACCAAAAAATGCCACTAGACCGAAAATAATAGAACAAGGACGCGTAATTATTAGAATTGTAACGCAAAGTGTATAAGATTATTATGATTCAACTCGGTAATCGAGAACGATATCTCTAATTACCGACACAATTTTAAGGCGATTGTACAGAGTTCGACGACAATGTTTAGACATAATGGAAGGAAGACTTTAAAAGGAATAAAATGGGATATGCTGAAGTTGGATAGAAAAAAATAAAGTCGGCAGATAGAGTAGCAAATGAATTGTAGATAAAATACATTTATATTTAGAACAATACTTCGGAGGATACCAGAAAAATGAATCACTAACACGTTGACACGTATGCAACGTGAAGGACCTACATCAAAGGTCGTAGAGAAAGGAATCGGACTGGAAAGAAGAAAATGTTGGATATTAAAAAAGGACTTTGAGGACCGGCTAATTGTTTCAGAACAGGAGTTTGGATTCGTCGGTAGGCAGAATATAGAAGATTGGAGATACGAAATGTATAATTTATGCACTGAGCTGGCCTGAGTCAAGGCACCGGGCCGCAGATTGATGTGGTCGTCCATTACGGGAGAATTACAACCTGTCACGTGGGAGAGCGAGCCTTAACAGGCATCACGTGCGATATCTGTTGCATATCTGGCTCAAGCATGAGAGAGGTGACGATTACGATTGTGTCGAGAGAAGGCGGACATGTATAAAGCAGAAACAGCGATTCTCCTCTAAATTACATAATCGGGTACGCCATGTCAGCTGAATCATCATTTCTCACGTGCTGCGGCCATTTGCATCTTAACAGGATTGGGAAACTGCATCCTTATAAAGTCTGTAAGCTTCACGCACTTGTCTTCGCGTCTCAGAAGCGTCCACTGACACAAAGTGCGCTTTATTTTCTTGAAAGAAAATGTACGCTTACCCTTTAATTATTATCAGGACGCCATTACAAAGAAACTTTGAGGCCCAGGTAAGCAGTTCTCCTAGTTAAAAGAACAGGGATCTAGAAATATATGAAAACACTTCAAACACTGAAATGAGCTAAAAAAAGAATTTTTTCTTAAACTAAAAGGCCGACATGAACATTCTTTTGAAAGAGAAAATTGGCATTGTTATCCGCCGCAGCGGCATTCTATATTCATTACAACGGACCCTACAACTATCTATTGTAACTGTAATCGGTCGTGATCGATTGCGAGTGATTTTGCATTAATTTTTATGTTTGTTGGCGGCGTTTCGGCGACAATGTGCGCGGGAAACGCTACGAATTGTTGAGGAAGAGTCTGGGGAGAGAGCGAGGAAGATCATCTCTGGGTTTCATGCGGGCATAACGTCTCAGACAACTTATTCTCCCTGAGACCATAGTCTCTGATTTACAAAAACCACACTTGCAGATGTAAATATTGACTCACTGCTACGATATTAAAATTAATTAAAACGTATCTTTAATTGTAATAATTGTTGTTATAAATTACCTAGTTTCCATTAACTTGTGGACCTGGTTGAAATTCATAAGGACTGAGATATAATTATAATTGTATTCGGTTTAAAAATTAAAATAAACTGTTACTCCGGGGAGTAACAGAGATGATCTTCATCGCTCACTCCCCAGACTCTTCCTCAACAATTCGTAGCGTTTCCCGCGCACATTGTCGCCGAAACTCCGCCAACAAACAAAAATTAATGCAAAATAACTCGCAATCGATCACGACCGATTACAGTTACAAAAGATAGTGGTAGGGTCCGTTGTAATGAATATAGGATGCCGCTGCGGCGGAAAACGATACCAATTTTCTCTTTCAAGTAGCCTTTTATTTTTTTTTGGGTGTAGATAGTCTATGTATACGGTAATCCACATAGTGGCAACTCTCCTCTTATAGGATAGGAGAGGGATTTGAAAGGGGGGATGCAGAAGGGTGAAGGAAGGTAGCCAAGGGTAACTAGGGCCCCCGGGCTATGGTTTAAGGATCCTACCCGGCATTCGCCTAAAAGAAATGCAGGACAAACCCTAGAAAAACCTGCATCAGTTAGGTCGGGCATTGGGTACTTGTCCCACGCCCTTCCGATAGCGGGAGAGGACTTTGCTGCGGGGACGCAGCGTTCCCTTCTCCGTGCCTCGACCAATTTAGGAGGCAGCTGGCCGACTATTCCAATGGGAATAGCGGACAACTCTTACTGTATGCCCAAGGTCTGCGACCCCGGAACATACACCTCTCAAAACAGGCCGAGGTGCCTCGGCATATGGGAACCTTAGTTCAAAAAAAACCAGAGGGATGTGAAGGCATCCCCAATGGTAGCCTCCGCCAGAGCTCTCTGGGAAGGTTCACCTGCGAGAGAATCTCTCGCAGGCTTTAAGATTTATAAAAACTTTAACCCAATTAACCCGTAACTGATCGAGGCACGGAGAAGGGAATGCTGCGTCCCCACAGCAAACTCCTCTCCCGCTATCGGAAGGGCGTGGGACAAGTACCCAATGCCCGACCTACCTGTTGCAGGTTTTGCTAGGGTTTTCCCTGCATTTCTTTAGGCGAATGCCAGGTAGGATCCTTAAAATATAGCCCGGGGGCCCTTGTTAACCCTCGGCTACCTTCCTCTACCCTTCCACATCCCCCCTTTCAAATCCCTTCATATGCTATTAAAGGGGAGTTGCCCAATGTGGATCACCCTCATGTAGCCTGTTGCCGCCCCCCCCCCCCCTAAAAAAAACCTGAGAGAGTAGCTTTCAGGACAACGTTTCAGCGACATTTGCCTGAGGATAACACATTTATAATCTTCCCTGTGTGTGTGTTTTTTTTACTGATAAAGCTACAGATGATGTACGGTCTATTAAGGAAATAAACACACAGACACGGAGAGAGACAAACACACAGAGAGTGAGAGATATGGAGGCACGTGATATTGATTGACAATTTGTGGTGTTTGAACAAGGGCAATCTGCATCAGAACGAAGTCAATTATGGAACCTGATAAGGGTGAACAGATATCAGTACAGGACTCGAGTTCAGACGAGGGAATCTAAGTTACAGCAAACTTGTTTAAAATTTGATGACACTTGGATAAATTTGAGATGTTAAGCGGTTTTTATTGTCAGACATACTACTGGCATCCAAAGGACTCAAATGTCAGGTCCTTAGTTTTTTTATTAATAAGAGAGATGTCGTAGTTCATAACGTGATAAGAAAGATCGCTTGTTTCGTTGTGGAACAAGTCGTGGGGTGATGTTTCCTTGATGGCACTAGTGTTCATTATATGTTTACCTAAACTTAATTTTCACTGGCAGTCATGTTGTAGTAATAATAGTGACGTAGAAGATGTGATGTCCATTGATTTGGGGATCTTCAGATATAATAAAATGAGAATTCAGTCGGATGTGGATGCAGTATCAACGTCCACAACCGCCATTTTCTTTCCTTTCTCCCGTTCCCAATCGATGGCCGTTCCTTCCTTTTTATTTTTGATTTGTTCACGGAGCCGTGAATCCCGCTCGATCCATGGTCATTTCTCATCCTCCCAAGTCTCCATCCCTCTGTTCGTCTGTTTCGTCTCCAGTGATCCGAGACGCAGACAAGCATGGTTGAGCCAGGAGGATAGGGGGCACAGAAGCTAACAGGAGAAGAGAGAGAGAGATAGCGTGTTGCGTGTGGCTTCCCGCCATAAAATCGATTCGTGTAACTTTACTCCTGTGAGTTATGGCTTTCTTTCAGACACGCAGAAAAAACGAGAAATGCTCACTTTGTAAAAAAAAATCGGCGAAGTTCACAAGGTGGAAGGAAAGGGAGACATTGAAAGAGGAAGACTTAGCAGAAAAGTCCGGGTAATGACTGAGTAAAACCAGAAGCGGACTGGAACGAGGGAAACCTTCCTGCCACGATACGCAACGAGTTCTACGTCACTGCGGCTCAGAATCAATCAACACACGCTTAGTCATCAACTACGTCACTGTCACTCTGGATATCCCTCCACCCATAACTGGAGAGAACTTACTAGTAAAGAGCGGCTGACAAGTTCGCCAAACTCTCTGACTAGAAGCTGTATTATGCTAAGTTGAGAGTCAGCGACAATTAAAATCACGTCATCACCTACGTCATCGAATCCGCTACTGTGTGAAGAAGTTATTTAACATTCCGTTAGTATTAGGTCTCCGAATCCGCTTCTCTACCTCACTGTGTTTCGTCTCTTTATGCAAGGAGTCCTTCCGTGTACAGAAATAAGTTTCCTTCCTTCCAGTGATGCCGGCAACTTTCTGTGACACCTTCTTCTCTCTGCGTCCTATTTTCTTCAATTAATTATCACCTAATGGAAAATATTTCATAATCATACTGTACAGAATACAGTAATAATTAACCGTGAAGAGGAATGTGTTAGGAAATGATTCCAAGTTTTTACGAGTGGTCTCTGCACTTATATTTAATTCCTTCCACTTATTACATGTTTTTATTTATTTGCTTCTAAGTGTTGAAAATAAAATTTCTGTTGCTTTTAGAAGCTCAAGTTAAAACTGCGTTCTTGTTCCAATATTGGAACACTGTTTGAATGAAGGATTTGCATAATTATGTAAAGAGGACAAGCGTTTGCATTAATGCGCAAAATACACTCACAGACATGACTTACAGACCTATGTTCAAGTCAATTGGACAGTCAGAATATTGCCAAAATGAGTTAAGCAACGTATACGCCAAATAATACAGTGTGTTTCAGAAATAATTTTCCGATTCCACGTTGAACCATTGTTCTTAATACACATCGAAATTATTTGTTTTAGTTTTGAGAAAACTACTACACTGTAAACTAAACGCCAACGGTTGAAATAGAAATGGAGAGGGAAATTTGTTTATATTCCACAACAGTATTTATATTAATTGCCGCGATAATCCAAAGTAAATATAATAGTTTTCGTATCGAAATCAAGTGAATAAACGCATATCTTCCAAGGGGTTGATTAACCGTTGAATAATGTATGATGTCAATAGGTTGAGGACGAGTTTGAAGGCGTGTTTTTGTCCAATGAGAGAATGGAACGGGAAATGTAAGCAGATGTTAAAGGAAAAACAGAGTTAAAGAGAGCACCTAAGAGAATAGCGTGTTAGGAGTATGTATGTGTCATACGAACGTTACCACAGAACCAGCATAACGATCGCCATTGTTAATGTGTTTATGGGTCAAATATACAATCACATAAGACATATCTAGGACTTTGCTGTTTAATAAATACACGTATTTCTTTGAACATGAGTCATATCGCCATTGTAATAAAATTTTACAAGCATGAAATCCACGAAGAACCTTATAAATGCAGATAAAAAAAATTGTTTTTTTGCATTATAGATATACTGTGACAATTTATTTTAATATTTTAAAATTCGTAAATAATTTGTATTGTACGATTTAAACAGTAGTATATAATTTAAAAACTAATTTTATATTTAGTCTGTCAATACAACCCCCATAATTAAATAAATGTGAAAGAATGAAGAATTTATCGAGCTGAAAACAAGTTAAAAACAACATTTTTCTTTGTAAAACAATAAGAAAATGTGACCAAGCGTATTTTTCAAGGAGGAGATCATTCTTGTTTTTTTCCAAAGCAAAATGTACATTTATCGTGTTTTAGCAGACTCCCTGGTACACGAAATCCTCGAGCGCAGGCGCACTGCGGTTCCCGGGGTTTCGCTATCGGGAAATTAATAAAACAGTCGTGACGTCATCAACAATCCCCGCCATTGCCTGCCTCAGTGTGTGCTGCGCTACAGGTTGACCGTGGAATTATCCGCGATTATTGACGCACCCTGGTCCAAAGCTGCACCGCCAATTAATAAAGTTCACAGGGTTACGATGACCGGTCAAAGGAAAGAGCTAGAGGGAATGTTAAAATAACAAAATGAGACAGTGAGGAAGAAACACACACTTATATAAAGTTAGTTGGAGAGACGGAGAGACAGAAAACAGATAAATAGGTCTTAAGTTCAGGTAAAATAAATCATATAGTTTTATATACGGTACACGTAAATTCAACAAACAGATAGCGCATTATTATTATTATTAGTGAGGAATATTGGGAATATAGAATGTATGAGAGAAAGGAGGACTGAATGTCTGACCAAGGTAGATAAATAAAAACAGTTTTATATATATATATATATATATATATATATATATATATATATATAGTATATGTAGTGAAAGACTTCATGGGTCTCATGTACGTGGCTGATTCTTCCGTTTAACAACATAGGAAGGGAATTGAAAGAGGGGATGAGGAAAGGAGAGGAAGTTAGCCAAGTGTTAACTAGAGACACCCGGATACAGTTTAAGGATCCTAACCGGTATTTGCCTAAAAGTGATTCAGAAAAAATCCTAATGAAGCCTACAGCAGGCAGGCCGGGGTCTTGGTATGTCTCACGACCTCACGATGACTGAGTAAACATTTAAATGTAAGCGATGTTATAAAATAATGGACTGAGAGAGAGTAGAAATAATAGGTTGAGACCGTAAGCTGGTACACGTAGGGAGACTGAGAGCAAAATATTCAATAGTGAAGTAATAGAAGTAGATAGATAGAAAAGGACAGGAAAAATAACGCACACAGAGGAAGTATTAATATAATTAGAAAAAGGGATGATTAATGACCTGAGAGCATTTGAAACGACTGAGGAAGGAAGAATGAAGTAATATAGCGCGGTAAATCACTGACACACAGAGAGGGAGAATGAAGTTGCAAATGTAATCGATGAGCATGAATGACAGAGAGAGAGAGAGAGAGCGCGAAGTGGAAACGCAGGTCTGTGTAAGTGAGAGTATGCGTAGTGCGTGGATCGATAACGGCGCGGGTTTGCTGGTCGAGGCCAGGCAGGGCGCCAACCTAACAATATCAAATAAAACTAAAGCGGTCGTACATACAAATATCAGACCTCAAACCCCCCAACTCCACCACCATACTGACAAAGCTAAAATAACGCTACATGTAAATTTCTCATAAAAAAAAATGCAACATCCCCTTCTGAACGCAGCAAGCAATACACCTTGTAAACGGGAGTCACGTCCCACCGTTATTGACCGTGAAATAAAATAACTCCTTCCATTGACTTATCGCACAGTTTCCAAAATATAATAATGATTTTCTTACCTTGATCTTATTTCAAAGATATGTATCAGAAATATTCTGGAAACGTTAAATTTAATTTCAGAACAGAAGGGTATAGAACATAATAAAAGAGAAATTTGCGAGCCTCTAAATGACCAATTCAACTCTCTCCCGAGCAACAGTCACAATAGCTGCATGGTTTAAGGCACGTCGTAGGCAGCCTCGTGATCCCAAGATTAATTCTCAGCAGCGAAATAATGTGTCTTTTTTTTGCAAGTGAAACATACAGATGCAAATGCGTTGCTGTCTTTTAAAGGCAAATGTGTTGAAACTGGTCGAGGCACGGAGAAGGGAATGCTGCGTCCCCACAGCAAACTCCTCTCCCGCTATCGGAAGGGCGTGGGACAAGTACCCAACGCCCGACCTACCCGATGCAGGTTTTTCTAGGGTTTTCCCTGCATTTCTTTAGGCGAATGCCGGGTAGGATCCTTAAAATATAGCCCGGGGGGCCCTGGTTAACCCTTAGCTACCTTCCTCTACCCTTCCACATCCCCCCTTTCAAATCCCTTCCTATGCTATTAAAGGGGAGTTGCCCAACGTGGATCACCCTCATGTAGCCTGTTACCCTTAAAAAAAAGGATAATACTACCTAAATATATTTCTATTGTCACTGGAGAAACTCGATAAGTGAAGGAAACATATTTGTGTACATGAATTGGAAACTATATCAAAGAGAAAAACCAGAAATTAATTTAGAAATCATAAAATTAAATATTGTTATTCATTACCTACACAGTTTACGTTCATTGCGGAAGAAATTAAATGTATATATGAGAAAACCCTAACGCATACATGGAAATTAAATTGGCCAGTGAGATCAAAGAGTCTAATCTTCGGTTTTCTTCTATTCGGAAATTTTGGAACCCTATATTATAGTGATCAATTGCTTGAAAACGTAGTCCAGACATCCTGAAGACGTCACTCAAAAATTGCCGATTCAATGATAGCATCAGTAATATCAGATTATAAGAACACCGCTGGCCCGGTGCGGTGACATGACGCAAAGATTTTGCACCTTAACGTGAGTATAATATCTTAATTGGAGACAAAGATCCACCTGATGCTGGATAAAGGGGCACAGACAAAGAGAGAAACGTCATTAAACGCAGTAATGGAGCTCGCTGACTTCACATTGCTGCCTTTACCCCACCAGACTTGCGAACTCTGGTATTCATCTCCACCCCCACCCCTTTCCGAAATGTTTCCGCCTGTTCCATTCGTGCCAAATGTTCCATCTTTCCATTCCACTTGACCTGCTGCTCCTCCTTCCCCCACACACAAAGGTCCTCTGACCTTTCTCTCTGCGTCTCTCTCTCTCTCTCCGTCTCTCTCTTTCCCTTGCCCCTCCGCTGCTGGAAACTTAAATTGCAGGCCTTCTCCAGTTCCTCCCTTTCTACTCTATCGCTGTATGCTCGCAGAATTGGTAATTCCTGGCCAAAGTCCTGGTGCCAATCAATACCGTCCGTGTCTCCTTCACCCCGAAACATTATGCACGGCGGGGAACTGGCGATTCGTTAGCAGAGAGGATCTCTCCAATTTACTTAATGAATGACACTGCACTGGACAACAACGACAGTTCTAGTCAGACAAAATGAATAATTTATGTATCTCTGCAGGCCCACTACAATCGGAGAAGTATGACGTCACGAAAATCTCCATACAACTCCCTTTGGTGCCCCGTGATACAATATACAAACGAGCAGACACTGACAATCATGATTTGAAAATATGCTTGGTAAAATATCACTTCAATTCCAACTTTAAAACCTCCAGTTTTATAAAACAACTATTAATGATTTATTTAAAATCTGTGCTGCATCTCTTCGATAACACTGTGCTTCCCGTCAACTGAATTTTTCGTTTCAGTCCATGAAGACATCTGTGGAGGTGAGTTCTCAAAGATTCAGGTCTTACAAACTAACATGATTGCTCTCTCTTCGTTGTGATAGCAGATCGCCTACAGTCCACAACGAAATTCAGTTAATCCTTTTTTTTCCAGAGCTGTGATGACGTCACACAGTTGTGTTCTCACTGTTAAAGTTTCTCTGGCCTCAGCAACTGAGGGAAGCAGCGGTGACGTCACCTCCTTCATGACTGCGGCACGCCTCGATTTCGTGTACTTAATTGTAGCGTTTGTTTACGAGTATTGATTCATCGCCATGTTGTTGAATAGCAAAATAATCCGCCTCTGACGTTTCAGCAGCGGTGTCTTCCTGCGTATGATGGAAAAT
Source organism: Zhengitettix transpicula (assembly GCA_037074705.1). Lineage (NCBI taxonomy): Eukaryota > Metazoa > Arthropoda > Insecta > Orthoptera > Tetrigidae > Zhengitettix > Zhengitettix transpicula. The sequence continues at coordinate 76,153,723 of CM073593.1, forward strand.
CTAATGCAAATCCTTTGCTCCTTAACGTCCTCAGACATTTAGTCGTCATAAAAAAAATAAACGAGTGTATCAAAACGTGAGATGAATGTTAATATCGATGTTTGGGCGCAGCATCTGTCTTCCCCGGATTTTCTTCTAGACATGAGGACACAATATTGTCAATATCACTTGCAGACTCAGACAAACGAGAACTGATCGTAATTCAGTATTTCGGCATGTTCTCGTTCTAGATAAGCACAACAGACCCATAACGTCTTTCACACCTGAATAGAGTTTTCAAGCGTGTCGTCGTGGATGGTTGAAAGTCACTTGAAACACACGAGGTTCTTTGTAGGGGAAGCGATTGTTCTTATTCGGTCGACCAGGCACGTTCGTGGTCGAAGTGGATCTATGATAAGCGATGGTTAATCGAAAGGCACACTACGAAAACTATTGTAAATTACGATTCTTTATATTTATGAACCAAACACGACAATCAGAGTCGAGTAATTAAAAAAATTTCAATAAAAGTTATCCTTATTTATAATAATCTAAAAAATGAGAAGACATCTGTGGTAGATCTACAGAATTGATTAATGTCGATTGCAATAGTTATTAATTATATACCAGAAATGTTAGTTATTGATAATCACTACTTAACAATAAAAAATCTAAATAAAAAATGGCGGTCATGTCCGTGCCGAATCTGAATTCGTTTTTTTTTAGGGCAGCAGGCTACGTGAGGCTGATCCACATTGGGCAACTCCCCTTTAATAGCATAGGAAGGGATTTGAAAGGGGGGATGTGGAAGGGTAGAGGAAAATAGCCAAGGGTTACTAGGGCCCCCGGGCTTTATTTTAAGGATCCTACCCGGCATTCGCCTAAAGAAATGCAGGGAAAACCCTAGAAAGACCTCAATCGGGTAGGTCGGGCATTGGGTACTTGTCCCACGCCCTTGCGATAGCGGGAGAGGAGTTTACTGTGGGGACGCAGCATTCACGTTTTTGAATTTGACTGAAAGTGAACAAAACGTTAGAGATGATGGAGGTTTGGATTACCTCGTTTGGCTTGAGGGCGAAGTGTTTAGGATGTTAATAGACAGTCTGTCCGCGTCCAGGGCAAATTTGTGGCTTCGGAACGCCGACGGCGACGGTTAGGCTGACCGAGTTTGTTTGTGAGTCTGACGATGATGGAGGAGAGGCGGAGACAGAGAGATTGGAAGGGGGTTGTTAGTGGCTGGTAATAGAGTTATGAGGAGGCGCCGATGATTGGCAGTTAATGATGTGCCACTCCACAGCGCCATATTGGCTCGCTCGGGAAGCCGCGGAGAGCCAGGGACGGATCCCTGACATTGCCACATTCCCACGAATTAAATGAAATTTGCTTCCTATCTGGGTGAAGGCTCTGGGTACCTTGTTCAACGTAGAACTCCGAGGAGCACGATTTTATTGCACTGTTTTGTTTGAGTTTCCGCTTTTTACCGTGAGTTATTCAACAACCGCCGCTCAGGCTGCCTGAGAAAAATAAAAGTTCTATTACACAATGGATCATCCTCAGAGAATCAGCTATTTTGTCCTCATTAATCTCTGATTATTGTAAAACTTGTAAAACTTAATACCGCCATTATTTAACGAAGTTTGATGTTCTTTCTAGCTACTAGTATTCGACTGATAGTTCAAGATCTCACATTAAATCTCATTATGTCTCTCTTTTTATGCCAAATCATTTCAAATTTCTGTTATTTTATTCTGAGTCTCTGAATAAAGCCTTCCTTTCCCGAGATTATCTCTTTACTGTTAAAATTCCGAATAAGAAAAATTATTGTAATCTTGAAACGAGATCTCGTTCAGGCAAATGACGGATAGATAACGCGTAACATTGCAAACTGTTATCCATAACGACTTGAAAACAACGGGATCGCCTTCAGCGTGGCTGATTCCATTAGAAACGACATTTTGTTCAGGAATATTCTCTCATTCCTGTAGCTGACATCAGGATCGAGCAACACGTATCGTCGTTTCTTTTTCTCGCCCTCTTCCTGGAGCTTCTCATCGAAAGTTGAAAAGTTTCACTCCTCGTCTTGTCTCCTTCATAATTGGTCCCTGCAAAGTTATTTTTAACCCTGCTCCAACATCCCCTCTCCCTCGAAGATTGCCGATGATGGATGTCACTTTATTACGTGGGAGGATCTCACACAGCCTACTACGAGAAAAGTTCCTCTCCTCCGTGATTTAATATTTTTTTCCTTCCGCCACGTGTTTCCCGGCTTTGCTCTCTATCACGTGAGTTCATTAGAAATTGTAAGATTAATAACACCACATGTCAGTAATACTTTTAAACTCTCTGAACGTATTTTAGTTTCGACGATTATCGGTTAAATAGTTTTATTGAATTTAATAATGAATAATTAGTAATTCGTTGTGGTTTGTAACGTCTATGAAATGACGCAAACAAAAAAATTCAGAATTATTTTAAAAAACCGATACAACTGTAACATTACACAAAAATATCAACAGAAACGAAAACAGAAAGCTTATAAATATAATATTATAGAGAGAAAAACTGAAAAGTTTACGTCTGATTGAAAATAATGATTAAGAAAGTAATAATATAAATACCACAGAACGTTTCTGGGATCCTTGTTCCTTTCATCAGGTGCGAAAAAGGCTTTTGAGTTTTGTCAACAGACAACCAGAAACGTTGTGTGGTATTTGTATTATCACTTTTTTGTCTGTATTGGCTATCTTTCATATTTCATATAATAGAGAGTTTAACATGGATAATCAAGTAAAGACTGTAATTTAAGCTGACATGGGGACGGAAGAAAGTGGTGGCGGATAAATGAGAGCATTTTAAAGACATTGACAACGAGAGTGTGGATTCTGAGTTGCTCTTTTTTTCTCATTAAAGTTCAAATCGAGTCAGAATATAATTTGCACTGGTATTTCCGTGAAAGAGACAGACGAGGCGAAAAAGAAGATTATCCGTCCTTCTAAAGACAAATTAAAGAAATTATCCAAAATAAGATTATATTAATGTGGGGGTGGGGAATTTAAGCTGTAAAAGAAACGCAGAGGAATAGGGACGGAAGGTAGTGGTCATACAATTGCATGCCAATTAATTAGGGAAGGAACCTTTTTATTTCAAGCTTTATTAAGAAATAAAGGATAGAAGAAAAGCATTTATCAAATTCCATTAGAGTAAGGGTGACTTAAAATTGATTTTTTTTAGGGCAACAGGCTACATGAGGGTAATCCACGTTGGGCAACTCCCCTTTAATAGCATAGGAAGGGATCTAAAAGGGGGGATGCGGAAGGGTAGAGAAAGGTAGCCAAGGGTTAAGTAGCGCCCCCGGGCTATAGTTTAAGGATCCTATCCGTCATTCGCCTAAAAGTAATGCAGGGAAACCCCTAGAAAAACCTGCATCAAGTAGTTCGGGCATTGGGTACTTGTCCCACGCCCTTCCGATAGCGGGAGAGAAGTTTGCTGTGGGGACGCAGCATTCCCTTCTCCGTGCCTCAACCAGTTTAGGAGGCAGCTGGCCGACTGTTCCAATGGGAATAGCGAACAACTCTTACCGTATGCCCAAGGTCTGTGACCCCGGAACATACACCTCTCAAAACAGGCCGAGGTGCCTCGTTAATCGAGAAAATATATAAATTTATACGTTGCAAACAGCTCTGCAAGAAAGTGGCCCAGGAATTGAAAACAGTTGTTTATAAATTAGTTCCGAATAACGGCGTTTCGGAGCAATTTAGTCTGACCTGACGTGTGTGTATTTACAGCACGTGTTTGCTGCACGAGGTACGTTCAAGTCCTGACGTAATCTACGTGCAGCCGTGCACAGTTTTAACAACGTGACGACATGTTTCCAATAGCGCTACGAACGCTTCTTTACGAATCCGTTTTGATCACTGGAAAATCGCAATCGTGCCATGACTGGAGAATGAGCGTCCAAGAAGAATGTCTCTGATCGTTGGAGAAAGCCAAAATCCCGCTGTGAGCCAGGTCAGGTGAGTAAGAAGCATGAGAAACCACTTTTAAGTTATTCTCAATTGGGGACGCAAGTAGATATATTTTTAATGATGTTTAGTATCGAAAACTCTCCTCACTCTCGCCGCTACAGTTGTATGTGCCATACAGTGCTGCCAAATCTGTGAAACATACACTAAGAGTGTCCGTGAGTTTTAAACCGAACCGCATATTAATAAATACACCCAGTCGTGATGTAAAAATCGGAGATCTTAAAAATTTAACACCACGTATATGTCCTTCGGGGATACAATATGACGTCACGCGCGTCATAGGAAAATATACTCGACCTTTTAGTTATTAAATGAACAACTCCACAATGTCGATTGATATTTCTCGGATATTGTACGTGATGTACTTCACATTTGGACGAAACAACTGTCCTTAAGGAAGTGAAGATCCTGCTCCGGAGCTCGGAATATAATTTTCGTGGTTAGTTGTTTGCTCTGTTTCCTCTAAGTACATATCGTTAAACAGCGTTCCAAGGTTTGTGAGTGCTCTCTTGTGTTTTCCTCTGGAGTATATTACGGTTGAGGTTGGGTTTCTCCCCTTTATGTAAATTCAGCAGGCTTGGAATTGAGACCACTTTATCTTGTGGCTTCTCTGTCTCCGCGTGTGCGTGTAACGTGTCTTAGGGGGAGAGTAGAAACCATATTGATATTGATGTGCGGGTTTCGACCTGAGCAAACACTGGCGTGATCGTTAGCTTCGACTAACACACCACACAGTGTCGTGATATATCTCCACACTGTAGACACTCTGATAAAGAGATAGAGAGAAGGGAGGTGGCGATAAGGATCTACATCAATAGCAAATGGGAATGGACGACTCGAGCAAGGTGTTTCCTGCAGGTTAAAGGCTTTGAAAGACCGACAACCTTCGTTTGAATGCTCCAAGTAGAGAATTTGTTTCAGTAAAAAAATATACGCTGCAATGAAGTAGAAGCGTGTTGAGACACGCTGTGTCCAGCTTAAACTCTGACTCATCGTTATCTGTGCATGAATAAGTAACGGAAACTCGATACAGCAGTTATCTGGCAGATATCATACATGATTAATTACGAGAATGTTCAACAATTATTGGTCAAAGTTTATTATTGCAGAGTTGCTTCTGTATTCCGAAATGCAAAGAGAATTATTTAATGACCCCCGTTCCTTTTAAATAATTACAGGCCTTTGTAAAATTGTTCTGTAGAAAGAATAACTGGAACGACAATTAAATTAAGCACTTGGATTTTTTTAGGGTAATCCACATGGTGGCAACTCCCCTTTAATAGCATAGGAAGGGATCTGAAAGGGGGGATGCGGAAGGGTAGAAGAAGGTAGGCAAGCATTAACTAGGGCCCCCGGTCTATATTTTGAGGATCCTACCCGGCATTCGCCTAAAAGTAATGCAGGGATAACCTTAGAAAAACCTGCATCAGGTAGGTCGGTATTGGGTACTTGTCCTACGCCCTTCCGATAGCGGGAGAAGAGTTTGCTGTGGGGCGCAGCATTCCCTTCTCCGTACCTCGACCAGTTTAAGAGGCAGCTGGCTGACTGTTCCAATGGGAACAGAGAACAACTCTTACCGTATGCCCAAGGTCTGTGACCCCGGAACATACACCTCTCAAAGCAGGCCGAGGTGCCTCGGCTTGTGGGAACCTTAGTTAAAAAACGGAGTGTAAAAGGCATCCCCAAAGGTTGCCCCTTCGTGTCTCTCCTACAAGGTTCTGCCTGCGAGAGAACATCCCTCGCAGGTACTGCCTGCTTATTTTTTTTTTTTGAGCAACAGCCTACATGAGGGTGATCCACATTGGGCAACTCCTCTTTAATAGCATAGGAAATGAGTTGAAAGGGGGGATGCGGAAGGGTAGAGGAAGGTAGCCATGAGAGTTCTTATAAAAGAGTCGCTGGAAAAATAGCTGCAGGCGGAAATTGAGGGATTGAAAAACAAGTGGTAAAAAACACAGAGTTAAGGTGACAAGGAAGCCTGTGGGAACTATTCTCAGCTGTGCTACCTTGTGTTTTCCCACCAACGAAAGCGCATGGGGCAAGTGCCAAGTGCCCGATCTACCTGATGCAGGTTTTCTAGGTTTTATCCTGCTTCACTATTAGTCAAATTGCCGGGTAGGATCCTTAAAACAGAGCCCGTGGATCCTAGTTAACCCTGGAATATCTCTCTACCCTTTCCGATACCCCTTGGAAATCCCTCCCTATGCTATTAAAGGGGAGTTGGCACCACCTGGATTACCCTCATGTAGCCTGTTACTGAAAAAAAAAGAGTTAAGGTGAGAAAGAATGGGTCTGAAGGATGGAAGAAATAAGGGAAGAAATGTAAGAAACGGTGGGTGAATGGAAAATAAGTAGGAAAGATAAATCGCGAGGAATAGGGGAATGATAAAAAGAAGGAAGGATGACAGTGGGAAGGAGAGAGGGTTGGAAAGGTGTAACGAAAGGAGAAAGAAAAGGAAAAAATAACATAAACGGAACAAGTCTTGGAATTCTTTAACAAACATGATTTTGAAGTGAAATATGCCATAATCTGTAGAGTTTTATACAAGAGTATAAAAATCCTCGTAACTCCTGAGTGGTTGTCTCAAGTTCCATAGAGTGAAGTAAATAATTATGAAGGTAAACAAGGACTGTGACCTTTCAAGTGTGATGGATGCAGATTCGCAAAATCTCTGTGGCGATGTTCCACGAGCTTAACCTTCTCTCAGAAGGCAAAGATGTCTTAAGAAAGACTAACGTGTATCTAAATAAACGGAATTGTCTTTTATAGAATTTTTTAGTGTGACGTTACTAGAAAAAAATTATAGACTGTTTATGGTGGCTCAGTTACACATAATTCTTACAGACATCTCATTCGTATATTTAAAAATATTCTAAATTCGACCAACGACTAATAAAAAGTGCCAAGGCTATTTAAAGTAGTTTCAACAGTAGGTACTTTCGAGGAACTTGATTGAAAATATTACGTTAATTTAGCAACTATTAATTTAATAAAATATTAGCAAAATATTTACGGAAATCGCATCCTTCATTCCTGTAATTAACTAATTTCTTTATATTAATATTTACAAATATGGTTTCTGCTTTTTTTTCCTTCATTTTAGTCTGTTATTTCCCTCCTTTCTCGTTCATCGTAATTTATAGCCTTAGAATTTGAACTTTGGATGATTCCAAATGATGGTAACGATTTCACTCGACAACCTGTCTTGAACTGTAAGTCGTACGTGAACTCTGTAAATTACATTGAAGCAGAGATATTCTAAATGGTTTGTATACTAATGCTAAATCACTCTCACTTTTGTCATCATTGAAATAAAACATTTGAGTAGAATGTCTGTGTATAACAAATCATCTGACTTCTCTAGATATTATCGTTGTGGTTCAGTAATTAAACATCCACAAAAATTAAATGTGACCTTAATAAAGTGTAATTTAATAATTCCATTGAATATGATCAGTTGAGAATTGATCAATCTTTCTTTATCAGCTTGTAGTTGTGTAAATAAAGATCCTCGAACATGCCAGTTCACTACCGAAAAAAATCGCCATTTTTATTCGAGCCAGTTACTTTTTGGAAACAAATTATCGGGTAAATAGCGTTTCCATGAGGATAAAACTGTCACGAATCGTAGCTTTCGAAACGGGAGGTTTCGTATTTCACTCTCGGCACAGCGGGAAAGGGGTGAGGAAAAGCAGGAGTTACTTATTAAATAACCCCCGACACCTTGCCTCCCCCTCAACCCTCGTAATCCACTGTCGGTCGTTTTTGAATACGAGTATCGATTGCGTGCTATTTAATAGCCAGACCTAAACAACGATTATTTATTTACTTGAAATTGGAAAGGGGTGAAAATTGTCGGCAAAATTTAATATTATATATCGCTTCGAAACGAGGTAATAAATCGACCGCCTGGGTGAGGTACGATATGAAGGGTAGGGGGAGGGATAAATCAGCTATACGCGTAGTCGACTATCGAATACTTAGGCTAAATCGATAATCGATTCCACTGCGGCAACGTGAAGGGCGTTTTCTTTCCAATAATTCACACCATAATAATAATCTGTATAATAAAAAAGGATGTATATTTGTATGTATGTATGTATTTACGTTGTTTTTTATACAAATTTTATCGCGTGGACAGAATGCAACAAAAATTGGTATACGTATTCTGCCAAAATCGAGAACCGGTACTGTGGGGGTGAGAAACGCCTAGCATACATGTGGAAAGAATTATAATTAAAAACCGTGATCATTAAATATTAAATTACTGCGCGCCAAGAGACAATGACGTCACGCGAGAGAAAGACGTTACTACGCAACGAACAAAGGAAATATTTCCTTTATTAGGAATGAAATGAAGCAGAAATATTTTCTTTAAATAAAAAGTATAATTTTATACAGCAATATTCCATCGAATGGTAATAAAGAAGAATACGAATTACTTTACCATCCTTGCGGTAAATGTAAGTTAATTTTCGCGCTGTATTAGTTGTGAGTCTAGCTAACAATTTCATCAATGTAATATTTCGTAATGTATGAAGACTGAGTGACGATTATATCCTGAAATACTCAAGGAATATATTTAAGTATTCAATTAAATACTTTTTCGAGTTTATATAAATAAGTACACGAGCAACGCCGGGCACCCAGCTAGTATTTAAATAAAACAATATACAATAAATTTAATTATATTAGTGTGGTGTTGAATTCAGTACAATGATTAAGAAACGATATAAAACGGAAAAACATTGTTATTTCCACCAGAACAAGTGTGACAACGTGACGTCATCAACTACGTCACTAGTGCTCCTACATGGATAGCACCGTCGTACTGTAATAAAAGTTAATATAATATAAATCTATATTACAAAGTTCTTCAAGCCCCAGTTATGAGAAGCTTCATTTTACATTAACACGTACAAATCAAATCGCCCAAGTCAAGTCTACGTCATTGGTGTTCCTATCAGCCCCCCCACAAAATAAATTTAAATGTAATTTTCTTCCCCGTTTTCTCAAGAAAACTTACTAAATATTGGATGTCTTAAGATGCATTTATCACATGGTTTAATAATAACATTTTAGCGTACTTGTCAAGTTTCTCCGCTCCCTTCTCCATCTTTCAATATCTGCAAGAAATCGCTTTTCGTTATTATTCTGCAGGAAAAGTTGAGAGAGGCGGGATTCTTCCTGTCCTTTTGTGTTGCACTCGATATTAAATCTATTCCTGCTGCACTTGAAAACTTTTCTTATACAATACACGTTCGTTGCTCGTTTTTTTCTGCTTTCTCGTATTTTACCTTTCAGCTTCTACAAGCAATCCAACTCCAAGAACAGGCATTGAAGAGGCTGAGAAAGAAAGTTTCCACTCCACGAGAGACAAGTCGGAACTAAAAATTTGTCCTGTTGGAGACTTTTATAAAAACACGCAGAGATATGAACGGAAATCAGAACATTTCTAAGCGTTCGTATAAACAAAAGAACCAGCAAGATAAGGTTGACGTTAGAAAAAGTGGGATTTCTGCAGTTGGTAAATAGAAATTAGTTTAATATTATTAAGATCTGTCACTTTTAATCTACTTTATTGTGAGAAGCAGACGAATTTCATCAGTAACACAGAATACACTGGTAACGTTATAGAGAAATCGCCGGCAACAGAGAAAAATAACCAGAAAGCTAATTATATTGAAACAGCAACATTAATAATTCCACCTTTAATAGGGTAAATTGCCGAAGTGAGAAAAAAATCAGTTTCGAATAAGAAATAAAAGTAACTAACGAATTATCATAAATTTTTATTTTAATAAAATATTCTAGTAGTCTGTATCGGGCGACAAGCACAATGTGGTGCGTCAAATTAATTTATTCACCGATTGAAAAGCTTCTATACATAATTTATGTTACAGTTAGTGGACGCAAGCCAAGTAACTCGTGTTGAACACAGATTTGAGTTCCATGGACTATGGCAGAGAGACATTAAACGTTACCTTTACGGCTCGGTCCGACAACCGTACAGGAGACCTACGCATCTGTGAACGTCGCGTCGTGTTTCTCGCACAATACATGCTTGATAGAGTAAAGACTCATTTCCTTTATACAACGATACCACTGATTTCGAAACTTTCGAAAAGAGATTTTAACTTTACATGCGGTTTTCCTCGGTCGACGCGAAACACTGCTGGCTGCCTTTTTAAAACTTTTTACGACAAATAAAACTGATATCTTACCTCATTGGAAACAACGTAATATCCGTTAAGATATTAAAATATTTTGACACCAACGAATGCCAAATTTCTAAGGGAAAGTTTGCATGTAGTTGTAATGAAGATTTCTGTAAAAGCGCGCTTTTTCGGACGGAAGCCGTTGTTTTTCCAGATGGCGGACTCTGACGGTGGTTTCGGAACCATTTCGGTGACAAAGGATACTCTAGGTGACAAAAAGGACTTAAAGAATCCTGACAGATCCATCGGACGCCTAACTTATTAGGCGTGGATAATGGAGATCCCGAAGCTTAAATTTATTGATGTGACGGGCATAGAAAATTAAAAACATACCGGAGGAGTTTTGGAGATTTAGAGATAGCAACAATCGGCAGTTGGTAGCCAACCACGGTCGGTGACCAGACTCAACTCAGAAAAATACAATGAATTTTGGAAATTGATGCGCCTGGAGGTCCCAACACGAGCATTGGACGTTTCCACCGCCACAAGTTATAAAATCACGGGACGGTATCGGATTAAATACAGTTTCGTAAAGTCAGGTGCCTCCATTTATACTTTTAATTATTAAATTCAATTAATTAATATCATTAATTTTGCCATGTTGAGGTTCACCCTACGAGATCCCTGTCAGAGAGAGTCCCTGCCTCGTCCTTTTTAATTATTGTCCTTTTTTGGAATAAATCAATTTTATTGTGGCCCCGTTTTTTTAGTAAATTATTATAATAAGAAAATTAATGTTTTTATTTACATAGTGTTCAAATGTCCATATTCAGAAGAGGAGTAGAGTGGGAGAAATAGAAAATTCTGTCAAAGGAACAAAAAGCAAATAGACCAAAATATGAAGGCTTCGATAATCGAAGCGATATAAGTCAAATTTTTTTAGAAGCACGTGCTTGAATGACAGGGAGAGACTACGCGAAGTAAGATTTAATGATATGCCCTGTATATCTTTCATATTATATTTAGAGGGATTGAAAAGAGTAAACTCAAAAACAGTCATGCAGTTTTCTGCATCCGGAAGTTATAGGGACCTAAAAAAGGGAAAGAGATGATGAACTGGAACTCCACGTAATCCAGGATCTTTATTCACCTAGGGGAAAATATAGCTGAATAGAGGAGAAACACCACCGCACGTCTACTTTTTTTTTTTAATTTAACCTTTCACAAAAGAACACGAGACCGTTAATCTAGGTCAGGCATTGTCAACCCTCCTCTGTCCGCTCGCCTACCTCTACTACTCCTCTAATATAAGACTGAAACAGGGAGAGAGAGAGGAGAGGATAAAAACATTTTACTACCCTCGTATACGCTCAGACTACAGAAGCAGTGCAAAAAGTGTGTGCAAGGGGCGGTGAAATAAAAATATAGCAAAGTCAGCGAGGAAGGGGTCGTAAAGTGTGGATACTTACATCCTCCATGCTGTAACAACATTCCCATAGGGAAATATGTGCAACGAGGGTTGTCAACCCTTGCACACACATTCTACTCACATAAAAAAAAATCCTGGATAGGGAGTTTAATAATCTGAAGCTATCCCCTCTTCAGACCAGAAATGACAACGTAAATTCTTCCACCAATAGGGATTTAAAGAAATTAAAATATATGCAATATGGAATGAAATCATGTTTATATTTTACGTTACAGTTTACATTTACTGAGAATAGCAACACTTTAATTAATTCTTTTTTTTAAAAAAAAGGATGGAGCTTCACGTTTCCTGTTTAAGATAAATAGGCGGGGAACTATTATGATGTTTTCTTTTGCTTATTATTCTAGTTTTGTTCAAAATACTTTTTTAAAACACACCGTTATTATATATTGTCGAAGTGATCTTAGATTGTGGAGTCCGCAAATTTTTATACTATGTCTTAGGTACATTTTATTCTCTCACTAAAAAATTGGAATTAATTTTTGATCGTTTCTCTGCATCCTTAAGTAAAGAATCATCTTCATTTCACAGAAAAATGTTAGGAAAAAATACGGAATAAGTAACTGCTTCAAGGGCTTCTCCAATGGATTTGATTTTAATCGTTGACAAAATACGTTTGATTCTCAACCCATCGAAAGTTGCGATCGACAACAGCGACGATCCTTCTAGAAGTATCTATATTTTTCTGAACGTGACCGTTCTCTTAGATATGGGGAGAATATATTTTGTAATTTGGATTCATAAAAAGCTTCTTTTCTGATTCTTCACTCGAATACAATGTTGTTTTTATCTGCTTTCACTCACATCTTGTATAAATAATTCTATCGCCTTTAGTCGTACAGGGCTACCTTTGGGGATGCCTTTTCCTCTCTCCGTTTTTGAATTAAGTACCCACAAGACCGAGGCCCCTCTATTTCGGGATCGCAGACATTTGGAGTACGGTAACAGTTGTTCCCATTGGATCAGTCGGCCAGCTGCCTCCTAAGCTGGTCGAGCCACGGAGAAAGAAATACCGTGTCCCCTCTTCCGCCATCGGAAGAGCGTGGTACAAGTACCAAGAACACTACCTACCTTAAGTATTTTTTAGTGTTTGTCCTGCATCACTTTTAAGCGAATGCCGGGTAGGATTCTTAAACCATAGCCTGGGATCCCTAGTTAACCCTTGGGTACCTTCCTTTATATTTCCGCATCCTCCCTTTAAAATCGCATCCTTTCAGTCAGACGTGTTTAATTCTGATTGAATAATTTTCTTATGAAACACACCCTGGTGAAATAAAGAATCCTTTATATTTATCGTCGATTATATCCATAATTCTCTGAATCTGGTGAGATTCTTCATATGGAAAAAATTCATATCACCATCAGCTTTCAGCGCTTTTCCTTCAACTTTCGATCAGAGACGTTCTTTCACGATCAACAAATGGTTAACTGTATCTTTGGCGTCGCTGTTCTGTAGACTGTAATCTCAGATATTTTTACCGTTTAGACGAATTAACTTTTATCACTCTTGCGACACAACATTCTTCGTTATATGTGGATTATGTAAACTACTTTTTTGACTATTGACTAATAGATCTTCTCATTTGTAGTATCAGTGCTTATTATACTTTTTGAGCTGTTAATTTGTGATAAAATAATAAGCATAAATCGCCATTACTTACATTTGAATCCTCTTTTCCCTCAAGTGTTACCAACTTTTCTTGGCGTAAGTTAAGGATACAAATTTACTTTTTCGTATCTTTGTTCTTTTCCCTGAGAGACTCGCCGGTAAAGGTTTGCTTCTAGGAACAAGGCTTTTAAACTGGAAACACTTTTGCACTCTGCGATTGAATTACTCCCTCGACACCTTCTCCCTCTCCCTCGGGGTCTCTGCCTGCCTGCCTGTGTGTGTTGAACCCTGACCTTTGAAAGCATTCTGTCTGCTATTCCTTGATTGAAACTGGCAGAAGAGGTGTAGGAATTCTAGAGACCACTTTTCCTCCCTCTTTTACGTTACCACCACGGTTCTATTTTGACTTTATCTTTCTATTATTTCAGTCTCATTGTGGGGAGTCTCCACCGATTCTCCTACTGGTACCTTTCTCCCACATTCAGAATTCGTAAAGATAATGTGCACGCGATGAGACAAAAGAGATTTCTCCATGAAGTAGGACGACCACATCTTTTACACTTTAAGACTTTGAAAACTTTTTCCACTTCTACTTGTTGCTCAAGGCCACAAATTTACGTATCTTCCTCCCCTCCATTTAATTTTACAAATTTATATTACATGAAGAATTGCCCCTGGATGATTAGTCAACCACCTTTGCTTTGATATTTATAAATATTTTCTGGCAATGAACAAACAAATCAAATTCATGGTCGAATAAATCGCGTTGATTGAAGTTTCCACAACAGAAAATAGTCAAGGAAAAAAATTGGACTATTAAAAGATAATATAGAGGTATACATGTAAGAAAATAATTAGATAGATATGAGATTATTTTCTAACAAGTAATCATTACAACTTCATAAAATATTTCTTCCTCAAAATTCACATAGAATTAACTGAAGTTGTCAAAATAAGCAACTAAAAATTAGAGGAAAAGTGAGTAAGAGTTTCTTTGGTCAACTCATTACAATATTTTTTTTAAAAAAGAATCAGAACCTGCACGTTTTAAATTGTTCCGTTTCGACGAAGTGAAAAATAGATTAACAGTGATTTTAAAATAAAAAATATGTATTATGAGAAAAGAGAAAGCCAATAATACGTTTTTAGTCGAACTATTTTTACTAATGTTAATCCTCCATGATCGGTTCTATTTAAAACCCCTTACACACTTTTAAAAATTCCATTTTTCCCATATAAATGGTAATCAAATATTAAATATCGCACTAAAATATTTATAACAATAATTCAAATTACTTCAAATGATTTTCAAAATAAAATGAAAGACAATTAATGTATATTTAATGCATTAATTTCCCATTCAATAGGGGATGCGAATGACTTGAGGTAAAGCAGGGAGAAAAGTAATTGTCGGTCGTGAATAATTTAACTGATTATTATCTGGTTTAAATTTAAATGCAGTTGGTAATGAATTCAACGATGGGTTAATCGTTTCTCCCTCAAAATGACGTCTTCGTCTTATTCTTTAATTTCTGTATCAGAAAGGAGCAATAATTAATTTCAAATTAATAAATAAAATAATTAACTATTTTAAATATAGACCAACTCTATGTTACATTCTAAACTTTGAGTTATTTTTATGAAAACAAGAATAAATGAAGTCACTTCTAAAACGTCTGAGAAATCCTTAATATAATTTCCGGCTAAAAATTCGTTTTCTGTCTCTATTTTACTTTTTGCTCCGTGTACCTTTTGACACTGATTGGCTACGTATATAAACTTTTCCACCTATCAGAAAATATTTTCTCCGATCATCTTATCCCTTCTTACTTCCTGTAAAATTTTCTGCCACAAATCCAATTTACTGAAGACTCGAGAGTGTTCCGCACCAGTAAATATTAGAAGTGAAACAGTATACGATATTCGAAACAGAGACACTTCTACGCCTGGTAGATCCTTTATAGAATTAAGTAAACAGTCTCTATACAAGTTCTACATTAATAATTAATTAGAAAAAATTATTTCTTTGGAATTACGGATATAAAAGTCTTCGAAATAAGGAAATCGGATCTTAACTACGTGAGGAGGAACAGAGAACGGAATCAAGGTAGATGGGAGAGAATTTCGGTCGATACGGTGTCTAGAAGAACAGAAAAGAAAAAGCACTTGCGTGTCGTGTCTCTCTTTGTCTGAACGAGATTAAATGGCAAAGGTGGTTCTTGATTGGGATTGGAAAGAGAGAAAAAAAACTAAAGGAAATACAGATAAGATAAGAGTGTGGCTGATAATCCACGCAAAATGCTTTGAACAACTTCTTCGTTCTCCAAATTTCTCACTATCCCAATCAAATTTGTAAACTCTTAACACTTTCCAGATAAAAAAATTAGTAATTTAATTATGAGGATGATGAGAAAAGGTTTTTCTCATTGATCTCGTGATATAATGTAAGGAAATAAATGTAGCAATTGGCTTTGAAGAAATATTGGGATCCGTCCTCCTTGTTGAGGACTCTTGTCCCAGAGTTTGCACCTTGTAAAAGTATTTGCACATTAGAATTAACTGAAGCAACAAGGATTAAACTCGTTTGTTTGAGAAGGAACGAAGAGAGTTTATCTGAAACTGCAACTCAGTCATTAACGTTAATACTTGTTTATAAATATTATTAATTAACACTAATTATTTTATATTGTAGAAGCTGGTTTGAAATGTGGGATACTTAAATACACATAAAATTATTAGTTATATGACACCATTCCGCCTTCTACGTTTACTTAAAAATCTACAGATACGAATATAAATATTTCTAGAAAAATATTTTAATATCTATATTTGGGCTAAGCCTAATGTATATTAACTGAGTAGACATTACTTTGGAGATAACATCTCCAAATGGCAAGGAATGAAATCTTGCTCAATAATTATTTTATGTTCTAGAATGACACAAGCTTCTACGATTCCGTCAACATCCATCAACCACAGAGACATCGCTTGTCCACCAACTTGGCTTGAATATGATTTTACACGCTATTTATTTAAGGTTCTATAGAAGGCTTTAGGAGCTGCCGTTGAACCCGTTGACGGACAAGACACATTTCTACATTCAGTCGGTTTGTCCGACCAAAACATCAGGGTCTGATGGTTTGGCGCTGAATGCACCGTGTCTCTTATAGCTGTAGCTGTGCGTTTGTGTGACGTACCTGTGTGGTGGTCGCTGCAGACAGGAAGGATGAAGATCCCCAGCGGCAGCACGCACGTAGAGGAGAGGCACGAGACTGGAGGCGAAGGGGTCGATACTCTGCGACGCCGACGCCGACGCCAGCGCCTCTGGCGGAGGTGCACTCTACTGGATGCCGTCGTCTTCCCACGGTTCCCGAAAATCTATACGGGACTTGCACATTCTCCATCCAGAAACGCTTCTCCTCTCTGTCTGCCTCCGTGGGAGTGCCTCAAGGACCAGACCGAACCATTGTGCGTCCACGCCCGCTGGACTCGTAATGGTTCCATCCTCATTCTTTTAAGGTTACCCCACTGTTTCCATCAGTTGTGTCATAACGTCCGTCACTATCATTGACGTCGTCAGAGATTGTCTCATTACCACCGTCACGTCACTCATCGTTTCATCATCAGTATAATGAGCATATGACCACTAATATAGTTGACAACCTCGTTAGAATCAATTAACTCGATCACTAATCATATCAACCGCTGATAATCAATAGTCATTAACGTTGTGAGTTAAGCTAATTTTTTCTTATCGCATTCGAATTACAATAGCGCGTAACAGAATTTATGTTATATCATTCAGTATTATCTAAGTTTTCTACAAAATTATCATATAAAAAACTCCCTTCTAAAACGCAGTATTTAGCTTCTGTATAATCTCAAAAGATAAAACAGAGTAAAAAGTATTATTACCAAAATTTAAAAGAAAACAAACGCAAAGACTGAAGCTTCTGCCGCTTTCTTCAGAATAACAAGAATTACGGGCTGTAAACTACTTTCGTCCTTAATTATCATAAAAAGTAATAATTTAAAGTGTAAAAATACACGAAAACCCACTGGCTATTTAATCACGAAATCAACATTCAATTAATTTTGCATCAGTCTTTGTGTGCGTTGGTTTCCATCTGTGTTCACATTCGGGATGTCGCCAGGCAATTGTTTGCTCCATCCACTACTTTTTGGAGTGAGTTCGTTTCGACAGATTATGAAATTATTTCGTTACCTGACAGAAAAGTTCTGTACTCTTTGATGATGTAGACGCATCTCTTTGACTTTGCAATACCAGAAATGAACTATCGAAGATTCTGGAGGGTTCTCCTTTCTTTTCCATTCCACTTGGCTCGAGCAGCTTCAGAGTCTGAACATGGCTCCTTCTGTTTGCGCTTTTCAAGTCTCGTGTAACTTCTTTATGCTACTTCTCTCTTTTTCAAGAGATAAGTCTGCGACTGCCTGTAAGTTTTCTTTCTCCGTCACGGTCAAGGTTGACTCTTTAAACTTATATTTGAGTATATCTACGTTCCAGTTGAATTTATTTGTGTCAAAAGACAGAAGTGAAGAAATACTTCATAATGGTTTCATACATTTAGGCTCACAAGTCATTTATTTAAATCCACTTTCTGCAGCTCACTCTTGGTCTCTGACTCTTTAATTTAAGCTAAAACCGAGTAGTTCCAGTTCTCTTTCATGCTGCTGACATTGTCGACGTGGTGATGACGTCATTATTATTTCCTGTCTGGAGTCTCAGTTGGGTTTTCCCGAATGTGTATTTTCAATTTTCGAGGTCGTGAAATGGAAACTGACATTTCAAGTCAATGCATCGAGAATAAAGGCAGTACTTTTCTCTTTCCAGACACTGCAAATAATCTTTTTTTCGTAACTGTCGAGAAAAATAAACTTCCAAGTTTCTGTAAATGTCTTTACGACTTCACTTCAAATGTTTCATTCTTTTCTCTTATTCTAGAAACATAAAATTAATTTTAAATGAATTCCAAATCTATTTGATTCCATACGGCGGGATTCCTCTCCGTTTTTGAACTAAGGTTCCCACAAGTCGAGGCACCTCGGCCTGTTTTGAGAGGTGTATGTTCTGGGGTCGTTGGGCATACGGTAAGAGTTGTTCGCTATTCCCATTGGAATAGTCGGCCAGCTGCCTCCTAAACTGGTCCAGGCATGGAGAAGGGAATGCTACGTCCCCACAGCAAACTCCTCTCCCGCTATCGGAAGGGCGTGGGACAAGTACCCAATGCCCGACCTACCTGATGCAAGTTTTTCTAGGGTTTTCCCTGCATTTCTTTAGGCGAATGCCGGGTAGGATCCTTAAAATATAGCCCGGGGGCCCTAGTTAACCCTTGGCTACCTTCCTCTACCCTTCCGCATCCCCTCTTTCAAATCCCTTCCTATGCTATTAAAGGGGAGTTGCCCAACGTGGATCATGTAGCCTGTTGCCCTAAAAAAAATGATTCCATACGGAACGTATTTTTCCATTTGATATATTTCTGCGTCTCTTAATCCAAACATTGCATCGTCACCAGTAGAAAATTATTAACTGGCACCTGTGGCACTTTAAGGCTGTTATTCCAATGAAATCGGCCGACTTTTCTACACAAGGAAAATGGATGTCGAAATGTAATAAAGGTCCAACGTTTCGCTCTGTCCTTGTTCTGCTTCTCAGTTCTCGTGCTTACTGGATTGGTTTATTTATTCTGCAAAAAAAAACACACGCTTCATTTAACGTCGTAGTTTTAACTTTCTTGGACTGTTTGGAAAAATTATTATATCGCATCTTTTACTTCATGTTTTACAGTCTCACTCGTCTTTCCTCTAAGCATGACTAGAATGTAACATCCAACAAGCCGTTCCGCAAACGGTGAGTATGACATCTTTTATTTTTTAACTATTACTACTTATTGCTATTCCCTTGCGCTTCTGTTAATCAACAATTTTTTCTTCCTTATGTTTGAATATTTCTCTTAATATTTTTTTCCTCATTTACATTTTTATGCGTTTATTTTTATATTATAAGCATTTTGCGCTGATCTTTCTTTTTTTTTCCCATTGAAGTATTTTTACAGTTGTGTATATTTACTTACTGCATTTTATTCGCAATGGATGTAACGATCTTTTGCATTGCTATTTTTCCGCAGTACAGGGCTAATAGGATCAGTAAATAAATGAAAAGCAAAAAATCTAAAATGTTTTCTACATTAGTCTAAAACGCCAATTAATTTTAATGTCCAGATAACATGTCGTGACGTTACAAAGTTATACAACAACGATTTTCAAATTAGCTCGCGAACAGAATACTAGCATGAAGCCTATATTTTACACATTTAGAGGAAGGGAGAGACTAAGCGACAGTCGATCCGAATACTTGGGAGCTGTTCCTGGGAATTTCATTGGGATTGGCGTTATTGGATTTCCTCCTTTCAACCGAGGAAGCCCAAGACTTCCTCCTCTGTCTCTGTCTACCTCTAGCTTTAGGCACAATTTGAAAGACAGTTCTTTTAGAGAAGGATCACCTGAAGGCCCAGAGCCAACTTCTAAAGAAAGCAGTTACAACGACGTCGCCATTCATGAATTGATCTCCAATGAGTATCACCAGTGGAATTATCAGCGTCTGTGAAGGCTTTTGTCAGCGACTACGGTGTTCAGGCGTCGTGTAATGCAGCATTAAAGCTTTACCCAGTTGATACGCAAGGAAATAAAGAGAAAGCACATACACCAAAATATATAAAATAGAGCCACTGTTAAGTAACTGATCCATTATCGTTCTTGTGACGACTAAACTTTATTTTTCGTGTCTTAGCGAAGTCATTGATGTATTTATGTTTCCACGCTTTTCCAGTTGAATGGGCGGATTTTGTAGTATAAGAAAACAAATTAACAGTCATAATTTAAAATAGTCATTCATCTGTACAAATAAATAAAAAAAACTGGAGTTCAATAACCTTATAATACACTGTAGATTCTTTATTTTAAGAGAAAAATTATTACGTCTTAATTCAATTAAAAGCATAAAAACATACGCAACCAGTAATCATATATTATATATTCTAAAGGACGATCACGTCTACAACACTGACGTTCGTCAATTCACTAGTAAATTTAATTTTGAAACCATTTTTGAAAGTTTATGTATTTTAATTACCTCTATTTATTATCTATTAATCTACAGTATTATGTACAGGCTATTAATCTACAATTTTTTCCTTCCGATTTGTATAGATGAATATGACTGTCATTAAAATAATTTAAAGTGAGACAGTTATTTGGTTTTCTGTATAATAACACGATTAGCCACTCTAAAAACTATTGTACATTGATTTTCTTATGTTAATTAAATTTTTATATTTCATTTTACTCTGAGCGCATACTATTTTAATATAATTGCAGTGCAGAATTATATATTGCACAGTAAATTTAACTCTCAGTTAGTTATAATTCATAAAATGGCAATTTTGTTTTTCCCTCCAATTTTTATGTTGATGTTATATACAACTGTAATAAGGAACAAAGGTTTTATTTGGAGAAATTATATGTAAAGAGACTTCGTGTCCTATGAGAGGCCACATCATGGATGACCCTCGTGGAGCCTGTTTCTAAAAAAAATAATTTTAACCACATTTTCTCACTTCAATTTTCGTTATTTTTAATTTCCACTAAATATTTTAAGTCAATCAAATATACATTCGTAAAACCAGAGAGACTGGTAGAAGTAGACTGATTATTAGTGTTCTATTTCCTATATTCCCCTTACCTTTAAATAATAAATCGAACAAAAATTCGAAATACTTTGTCGGTATACTTAAAAAAATGAGAAAATATGGTAGAACATCTTCACTGTGATAAGAAAGTTTTACGACCGTAGAATGTGTGACTATATTTTTTCTTCATGAGAAATAAAACGTGTTTTACGACTGTCGTTGGTAAATTCTATCTCCTTTTTTCGGAGGGTCTGATAATTACCGGTGACTTCCCCTCTTGCTAAGCTAAACTAGTGGCCTCTTAATTATCCCAGCAAAGGCTTCTTTATCATCTTACACCCTTTCTCATTCTTTCTGGTCTGCGGCTGAGATGGTCGTGGTTGCACGGGGAAATCAAATTATCCTCGCTTAGAAAACAACCCTCTTGTTTCTACCTCATTTTCCAGCTTAATTTCTTTCTGTCTCTGTATTTAGAACAGGTGAGCGCAGCAGTTCATCTCACTATCTCTCTCGACCAATTATCCTAATTAAAGCGGCGGCGAGGGTCGTTTTTCATCTCAGTTGACGTCCGCCGCACCATTAACGTATCCAGTTACGCTAATATTTACACTTGAGGTTCCAATGCGACCTCTCTCTGTGTTTGCGCTCGTGCTGCTGGACTTTGCTCGTCTGCATCAAACTCTTCTGCCGCTTTCTTCCTCACGTTCATCTGACGTCATCAGCTACGTCACTCGCTAGTGGTGCAGAAACAACCACGAGCACACATGTTTTGCCAACTCAAACAATCACACGGTTTCTGTAATTCACACAGTCAGCAAATAATTTTTTTTTTCGTAGTAATCCACTATTAACACTATTTTTTCCGACTCTGACGTGCATATAACGTGAAAATTGATGCCTCTAATACGATGCTTCGTTTACAAGATTCTCTGCCGTATCCGAGCTTCCTTGTTCATCCTCCGATTTCCAACAATGGGATCTCCCACTAACCCGCCAGAGAACTGAAAATTCCTTTCTGAAGGCAACAAGCAATACGCCTTGGTTATGGAGAGCATATTCGACTCTTATGAGCCGTGGAAGAAACTACTCTGAGTCTGAAGTGTTACGATCTTTTCGCATATTTTCCCAATTCGAATATTCACTTACGTTGCTTGCTTTTTATAGGAAAATTCGTTTTATAAATACATTGAAAATGCGAAAAATTCACATATTGTGGTCAATAATGAAACAACTAGTTGCCAGTGTCTCCAACACGAAATTGATACAGATAGTTGTTTAATTGCCAACTATTACAAGATCTGAGTTGTATAAACCACCTGGCGAGCAACCATAAGTTTGCATTTTTTTATTTTAAATAAGAACGTTATTTAATCTTCCGTGTTTCATGACTATTTTATGTTTTATTTCGACTTGAAACGTCTTTAAATCTGATCTGCAGCGGGACCGGTCGCTTGCTGAAACGGGAAACTGGCGTAGTTCGGCTGCTCGTGTCAATCCTTCAGGCAGGCAAGAAAGAAAGAGATTTCTCCATTTCATCCTTTCTTATGTTATTTAAGGAGAGAGCCCACGACCTGGATGGCCGTCTAAAAATTAAGGTGGAAAAATGCGGTAGAAACAAGAGGGTTGTTTTCTAAGAGAGGATAATTTGATTTCCCCGTGCAACCACGACCATCTCAGCCGCAGACCACAAAGAATGAGAAAGGGTGTAAGATGATAAATAAATCTTTGCTGGGATAATTAAGAGGCGAGTAGATTAGCTTAGCACGGGGGGAAGTCACCTGTAATTATCAGACCCTCCGAAAAAAGGAAATAGAATTTACCAACGACAGTCGTAAAACACGTTTGATTTCTCACGAAGAAAAAATATAGTCACACATTCTACGGTCGTAAAAATTTCTTATTTCAGTGAAGATGTTCTACCATATTTTCTCATTTTTTTATTGAAGTATACAGAAAAAATATTTCGAATTTTTTGTTCGAGTTATTATTTAAAGGTAAGGGGAATATAGGAAATAGAACACTAACAATAATTCTACTTCTACAGGAAACTGATATATTGGAGGGGAGGGGGGGAAAGGGAATGTCTTCGTCTATCTCTGCTTATGAATTAAGGCTCCCATTATCCGAGACAGTTTTGAGAGTTGTAAACTACGGGGTCGCTGACGTTAGGAATACGGTAAGTAATGCTCGTTCCTGGCATTGGTTCAGTCGGTTTGCTGCCTCGAAACATGATCACAGTAAACTCCACTCCAGTCATGGAAGAGACGTGAGACAAGTACTGGAAGCCCGGTCCGGTTTCCGTAAATATTTTCCTGTATCGCATGTAGGCCAATGGAGGGTAGGATCCTTAAAATACACCCCACAGACCCTACTTACGTATCCCCTTTCCACCCCTTTCAACGCTATTAAAGGGGAAGCCTCAATTAGCCTTTAAAAAACTGTTTAAAGTATGAATATTAATTTAATCATGCAATCCGGGGATAACTATAATTTTTGTATTTTATTACTTGACATCCCTCGAAAGACGTTTCACTGCGACCCTGAGCAGAGAATTATTTTCAATGTCCTTCTTGCTGGGTGACAGAGAAGTGTGACCATTGATTCCTTTTTTCTCAGTCTGTTTCTGACCAATTGTTTGTTTCTCTTAGGCCGTTAGTGAAGACTAATGGAGAATAATAAATAACCTGGTAACAGTAAACATTCCATATACACAGGAGTACACGTGTACGTGTAATATATTGACTTTGGACTGTTGTTTAATTACGCCTCTTTCTTACTTAACTACACATCAGAGCGAGAGGAACGCGTAAATTTCGTGGGAAAATGAGCGTTTCGCGTGACTTGGGAACCATTTGTAAAAGAGAGAGAGAGCAATCTTTTTTTTATTATTAATTAACACGCAAAGAGCGCGAGATATGAACACTGCCGTATACAAGTTCCCTTTTTGAGGCGGATCGTAGTTATAATTACAGTTAAATGTGTGAAGCATGGAAAAAGCAAAATTCCCTCAAGGCCAGACGAAACACAAACCTGGCTTCATGTTAAAGTGTAAAGGCTTTTCACAATAAACTCATCCGACAATACGCGACTTTCGTAAACACGGCAGTCATACAGCAACCAAAGCAAACTAATAATTATTCTGAACGTGTGTAAATAAAAGGACTGGGGAAAGGTTTAGCGCCTGGTCTTTAAACGTAACACTGACGTTTTTGACTGCTGTGAATAACTACCAACAAAAAGAATGCCATCCATTTATAATTAGATAAAGTCTAGTTACAGAATTTTCAATCAAATAAAAATGCCTACTTTTAAAAAATTCACCTTTGGTGTGACAAGGGGACAATTTCATTGGTCTATACGTTTTTCTGAAGTCACAGGTCGCAACCATGACACATGCGTATATTTTTCTGCTTAATAAATTGAGCGTGTCACCACATGTGAACGACCCGCGTTATGCGTCCAAGGGAGAACTCAAGCCACGACCTCCTGATTTAGGAGCGCGACATTAACCCCGTCACAACGGAAAATAAAATAGGGGAACCACAAGTAAAAGTCTTTGGTATTTATTCTTCTGAGGCCGGAACTGGAGCTGGAAGTAAGGCTGGATCAGGGCCAAAAAAGGAAAGGGAGGCAGAAGTAAGTCAACGGAACTGGGACAAGTATCGGAAATGTGATTAAGATTAAATAATTACGGTTATAAGAAGGAAAGCAAGGCGTGGTTTCAATACTAATTACTTGAAAGTTCAGAGCTTCTTGACCAAAAAAAAAGGCACAGAGAGGTTGTTAGCATTGCGTCACTAAAAATTACATGCAACACACCTTTTTACACTCAAGTGGTGATGGCGATGATGTGGGTTTTTCAAGGACGATAACGAAAATAATTTGAGATGGGTGACGTCATCAAAATAAAAACCAAACAATATCAAGTAATTAGATTTTCAGACTTGTGATCTGTTTCGTCATAAGAAAAGGTCAAAGATGTAGAGGAAGCGTGTTATTTCCTTTAAATACATTCTCTGCATTTATACGTATTTTCATTTTTGAGGATAATTGGGTATCGGGTAGATATACGGGATGAAAGGGTAATTTCCTTTAAGATATATTTATCTTTGTTATTAACATATATTCGGTAACATATGCGACCAGCATTTGGTTCTTGTCAATATCATCTTTCACGAAGACTGAACTTCTCCAACATCCTTTTACTGTGATATTCACCGATTCTTAACTTATCCTTAGACGTCTGAAAAAATTGGGTTAGCGAAAACTGTGCCAAGAAGTCTTCATTGAGATGGTAATGGAAATGGAACTCAACCATGGACACGGAGAAGAAAAGAAAGAAACGAGTTAAATCCGACAGAAAAGTTGCGGGGGCAAAATTTGCAAGCATATAGAGGACGAATGTTGTAGAATATAAATCAGCGCACAGTGGCGACAGTCGGAGAGAGATGTAGGTCGAAAGCAGTATTAACATAACACGACCAAAAGCCGTCGTCGTAAATGAGTAAAATGCGAGGCAGGTCGCTCTATTCGGCGAAAATTTAAATACTGAAATGACGGGGCATTAAGAACAGATTTAAATATTTTGCTGTAGGGTTCGCGAATATATTGAAGGTTTCGAAGTTTATGAAAACAGTAGCGGTAAGAGAATACATTTTCAGAGTAACATTGGATTATTTATCAAATATTTAAATTTCCATTAGCATTTTCCTTTGACATATTTCATATCTCTCTATTGAATTTTGATGTTGTCAAATTTATAAAACATTTTATATAAAATGAGGACTAAGAAGAGAATTGGAAAAATTGAATTTTATAAAAAGGAACATTTAAATATAATACGATTCAAACTAAAACTCTACTGTTTGCCAAAGCGACGTAAAAGAATGTCACGAACTTAATTGTCAGCGTCGTGTACCCGAAATCTTAGTCGCCGTGATATTAGTTATGACGTGATTTTGTGTGTGTGTGTGTGTGTGGCATCAACAGTTGCAAAGCCAGAGAGACGGAGACAGAGGTGACGACGCCGAGGCACTGAATAAATTACTCCGCGAGGAACAACATCGAGACCGACGAGTTTAACGTACGAAGAACGATGACAACGGCAAGGCGGAAAAGAGACGAGTAATGAATAATTCAAGTGAAAGGGACGGTGTTTTCTCAACGTAAGCCATTTTATTTCCATCCATCACCCGCTTTCCGATGACTGTTCGATAATGACCTGTAAATCCCGACTTGTAAATATTTCATCTTCCCATGCCCCTGGATGCGAAGTTTAGGACACTAAAGTTGTTAAACAGGAGGAAACTGTGTTTTTTTATCACAGAAAACATCTGCAGAGGGTCATGTAATATTTATCAATGACGTATCAAAATTTACAGGTTCAAAGATAGGATCGGAGCTACTTACAGAGACGTACAAGCATATTCTTCCATTTGTAGCGCGATAGTTTATAATTGGTATATATATATTATTTTAATGTAATTAAATATTAGCAAGGGTAGAGAGCTTGGTAAGTTGGAATTTGACCAGGCGCCTCCGTAGCGGATAGATAATCTGTTTGGTCTGGACTTAGGCACGCAGTATGTTGACCCTCGGAAGTTACCTGGACTGTCGCACCGTGGGAAACGTGTCTCCAGAAACCCCATAAATTGAATTAACACGTCAGTGTCTCAACCAATCACATTTATTGGTTCAGGAAAGATCGATCCAAAATTGGTCGAGAACATCGATATTTCACATCCAGCGAAGGGGCTGTGAAGAAAGTGTAGAGAGACTCCTCGACGAACCGTCGCCAGGGACGGACGTACAGCCCCAAATTTGCATCATCCAGAGGACTCTGAGAGAACGAGGGTGTGCCACATGATCACAGCCAGACATGCACGCAAGGAAACTGCCAAGTGTCTCAATCGTTAACGCGCCTGGGGAAATTACCGTAAACCATGGTGTAACTTGGGATTAAGGGATCTGATTGTTTTACCCGGCTAACTGAACACTCGTAATTTGTATTTTAATTTTATTTGTCCATGTTCAGTTAAATGAGTAATAAATTCTGGAAACTGTCCCTTTACTTTATCAATTACTAAACCTACCACTACACATTGTGTATGATTTCTCCAAATACGCTCGAATATTATTTTCTTCCTTATAACGGACCTCCCACCCCAGTCCAGCATCGCTCAACTCACCATAAAGCCGCTTCCTGTTTTCATAATAGACCTGCAAAAGAGTGAGCCACCGACCCCCTGACTACTGGGAGACGCTGATATCCAAAGTTACAGAGAATTTGTTGGCAACATCTTCAACTCCTTAATGTAACCTTGGATTTCGGAGGAAGCGTGGAGCAACACCTCCTTCCTTCAGACATGGATCTCGTCACAGTCCCCACCTTTTCTCTGAACCTTGGGCCTCCGTTCAAAATTCGGATCGACCTGTGGTCGACTGCACCGTTCACTCTCTGACAAGGACATGACAGGTCGAACGGAAAACGATTAATGTGTGTACAAGAGAAAGATTCCTGGCGGCGTCACCAAGTTTCACTCGCCTCTACAACCCAGAACGTTCTTCAGCTGTTACCAGATTTTGAGCAACAACCATCAAATATTCACGCAGGTTTTCATTACGATCTGTTTCCTTGGCACCAAAATGTTTAAACTATTCAATGCGGTCGCTAATAAATAGAATGAGGACGCGACCAAAAACAATAAAATAAAATAATTAATCGGTCCCTAATATGGTCAGCTATTTTGAAATATGGCCCACAACTGCTAAACAACGTCGCTTAATTTTGGGATTCAAGTTAAATACCTTTACTAGATCCGCTCCTTTCACAGTCAGTGCGATTTTCTTTTATACTCGGATGTTGTTGTGATGAAGACCGCCAGGTCTTGCAGAGAGCCGTGCCCCTTTCCAGTAATGGAGGTCAAGAGGCGACGGAAGTGCAGTGTCGAGACTTCTCTCCTGAATGAGGGAGGAGTCAGAGTGTTGGGAGTCAATACAGAAAGTGACGAACAAGCGAAGGGGAAGTAAACGAGCTGAAAGCTAAAAACGGACTGGAAGCAAGTGAGGAACCGGTCTATTTTCGGCTGGAAGGTAGATCACGAGAAAAATTCCGACAAACACACAAGACAAATGTTTTGAAGAATGTAGAAACTTCCGGAATTTAATAGTTAATTATTCAACTCAATTAAATTATTGGCTTTACAACCCTGGATGGGTTTTGGCCTTCTCAACAATATTATTCCATTCTCCCCCTATCATACGCCAGTCGTTTCCATCCTCGTACTCCCATCGTCCTCAACTCCGTCTATCAATCGTAACCGAGGTCTTCCTCTTATTCTTCATCCCTCCGGTTTCCACAACATATTTTCTTAGGTGTCCTGCTCTCACCCATCCTCATCACATGTCCAAACCATGCAATTCTTCTACTCTTCACGTACCTTAAGATATTTGCTTGATTAATCAAATTGTCCATCTCATGGTTCATTAGAATCCTGTATCTACCGTCATTATTCTTTTTAGGGCCGTACATCCTTCTCAAGATCCGTCGCTCAAAAGTACCTAACATCTTTTCGTCCGTACTTGTCATGGTCCAAATAGTCAATTATATTAACGCTGTTATTGTCACGGGTGTCCAACTATGCATAATTCTTCCTACAGACCCTTGAAAAATATTGTTTCATTACTTAGTTTGTTTAAAAATTGTAGAGCAACCGTTTAGAATTCATGCAGCTCCGAGATTACTCTAGAGAGAAAGTTTGTTAGTTTAAGGAGGAACTCCAACGAATGAGTGAGTGGATGAGGAAGAGTGTCCTCGTCAGCAGGGGAATATATTCAAGGCGGAAGGAGAAAGGGCAAACCTGCAAGAGGGAAATTAAAAAAGGGACAGGTCAAGTGTTATTATTTTGCTTATTATGCGGCGGTCCTCTTCATTCCCCGCGGAGTGTTTTCAGAAGCCGAATAACCTTCTGCGCCCTCTGACCTTTCCCTCTCGATTTACAGAGCAGGAGTGTCGGGACGAGGAGCAAATGTTTCTGTATAATTCAGCCATATTTTCCCCATGGATAAGAAACACAAGGTAAAAGTGTAATTATCATGGCGGCCCCGATATCGTTTAGGGACGAATGGGTGTTGGGGACAGGGATTTGGATAAATGTTTTAAGGTTGGTCATCAAACCGTGGCGCTTTAAACGCTGTTGTACCTGGGTGGAAACCCGAGAGCTCTTTCTACAAAAACTGTTTCAGAAAATGCTTCGATTATTGATTATATACAACTACTCCTGATTGGGGCTGGCTTTAATTTAGAACGCTCGTATGGAATATAAAACAGTGGCTGTTGTAAATGGGAAGAGAAAATGTTAACGAGAAAACAAAACGAAAATTAGAAATAAAGAGAAATTGTGAAGGTGGAAATTTCCAATCAACTGATTCCATGTGCAGCGGATTGGATCAGGGACAGCGAATTTCCTGTTGTTGTTTTTTTATCTCGAGTGTTTACCTCTACTCTTAGTATAAGGAATAGTCGCCAGAGTGGCTAAAATATAGAGGTTGGAAGAGATAAAGAGCAAGTGTTGCGATGGATTAGCCACCTCCGCCCACGCACCGTGTGGTCCAGAGACGCCCACGCAACGCGACTCGCGAAATCAATAAGGGGACCGCTCTACAGAGGGGGAGAGAACGTTCCTTAACTCTACACATCGTCTAGACGGACAGTCTGCTACGAAAAGAAGCAATCTTGGATGGAGAAAGTTATCCAGCTCAAATTTAAACACAAGTAGGAAAACAAAACATAGCTGCAATCCCCAACATTACTTTATATTCCGCATTCGAAACATGGTTGAGACGCATGTTGTAAATATTTGTTTGTGGACATTCGTATGTAACTTTGCCTCGTAGTTATATTCTCTAAAATATCAACGTTCGTTTGGCATATGATAACAATTGGACACGACAAAAGTCATCGAACACAAAATTCTTGTAGAAAAATAATAACTCGTTAGAACATGCATTCCTTACTCCGCTATATATATATATATATATATATATATATATATATATATATATATATATATATTGTAGCCGCTCCGCTACCCTCCTTTCGTTTTTCGTTGATTATTCATGTTTGGGCGCCAGGTAATTTTTGGGATAAAATCACCAAAACAACTTTTTAATCTTTCATAATTTTATTTAATCGAACATGAGACGTAGGTCACTTTCAGGGCGTGGTTTATCAATTATTTGGAGCACGTCCATCTTCGGTCGAGTCCAGCCTGGAACTGACCATTACGCTTCTGCCCTGGGCCGACCTAAAACAACATCGCATTTCCGGCACCCTGCATAAACACCCCCACTGCAGTCACCCCAGCCAAGGGCGCTCGACCGTACAATGCAACAATCATGTTACAATATATATATATATATATATATATATATATATATATATATATATATGCGGAAATATTCAAGGTACAACCAGTAATTGCACCAGAAGGTTTTACTCTTCTTAGGGTTTGCCTGACTGCCTCTCTGAGACATGCTCACTCACAGATAAAGAAAATTACATTGAAGTTCTTGATTTCAGTTATGGAAAACGAACGTAATTATTAATGTTGACACTAAATTAATTTAAGATAAATTTCAACTCAGATTGACGTTCTTTAAGATTCTAGAAACCGATTTATTTTCTGAAGCAATAGAATTTCCAAATATGTATGAAACAATCTGATGATTGTCATGTATTATTGCTGTTCTTTAATTGCTTTCCATTTATTGGAAAGCATTTCTTTGTTACGGATATATAATAAAGAATTACAATTCAAATTGGCCGAAAACATGAACTCGAAGAAACTGAGCTCAGTCAACATCACTCCAGTTTGCATTAGATCCATTTTACAGGTTTCCAAAAATTACGTAATTATTTAACTTTAATTTCTTATGAATTTAAATTTTGGTCGAATTATTTGTAAGTTTTGGATGAGATTGCAATAAAGTCGGACACTTTGTCTCGGAAGAATTGTTTTCCATATTTAAATGTACTTGGCTGTCGGATCATGTAATGTAATGAGGTAAATAATCAACTGTAACATATTTGTCCGGCGTATTGAAATCTCTGGACATTCACCGTGACTCGCCCTCTTATGGTGATGTGTCAGTGGTAGACTTGCCCGCGCTACACAGGACCTCTCAAGGCTGATGCTTGATGCCTCGACCTCAACGACAGGCGAGGAGCTGGCCAAAGGTACAAATGCATTTGATAACATACTCGGGGATTTGTAATTATTTCAAACAAATATCTCATTTATCTTATAATAGTATTACACGAAATTGGATACGAAATGTTGAGGAAAGAGACTCTAGGACCTGGCCGAAATTAGAAAATCTACACCTACAGATTCTCGTGCACTAACCCTGGGTTGTCCTCTTCCCTTATACCGATCAGTTTTCGTTGCTGTTAGAAACGATTGTTCTTCTCATTACGCTATACTTTTGTTAACTTTTCTCCTCGCTGTTGATTATATCTCCTCCTTTGTTAAATATTTGTTTCATATTATTATTGTACATATTTTTCTGTAGAGTTTCCACTACTGCTTCCTGATCGATTTTTAATTGTAAATCTTCCCTTTACTCCAACACGTTTAAAACTTCTAGTAATGTTGCTACACCATTGTCAATAAAATTCAAAAGTAGATTAAACATATAAGTAATAGAAGACAGGCTGCGAGGGATGTTCTCTCGCAGGCAGAACCTTCTAGGAGAGATACGAAGGGGCTACCTTTGGGGACGCCTTTTCCTCTCCGTTTTTGAACTAAGGTTCCCACAAGCCGAGGCACCTCGGCCTGTTTTGAGAGGTGTATGTTCCGGGGTCACAGACCTTGGGCATACGGTAAGAGTTGTCCGCTATTCCAATTGGAATAGTCGGCCATCTGCCTCCTAAACTGGTCGAGGCACGGAGAATGGAATGCTGCGTCCCCACAGCAAACTCGTCTCCCGCTATCGGAAGGGCGTGGGACAAGTACCCTATGCCCGACCTACCTGATTCAGGTCTTTCTAGGGTTTTCCCTGCATTTCTTTAGGCGAATGCCAGGTAGAATCCTTAAACCATAGTCCGGGGGTCCTAGTTAACCCTTGGCGACCTTCCTCTACCCTTCCGCATCCCCCCTTTCAAATCCCTTCCTATGCTATTAAAGGGGAGGTGCCCAAAGTGGATCACCCTCATGTAGCCTGTTGCCCTAAAAAAAATAAAACATAAATAAATAAATACACATATAAGCTTAAGTTTCAGAATAGATCATCCTTGTGCCGCGATGTCTAGCAAAAGATCACATTAACAAATTTGTACGACGTTATGCCTGGTAATCCTAAACACTTCTACAGTTTAAACTCACAGACATTGAAATTAGTATTTTTTTTCCAAAGAAATCGAGAATATATTTTAATAATAACCAGTTCTGGGGCAATCGCTCAATAAGCGCACAATCTTTTCGCCATCTTCATCAGACCCGATATCCAACAGCAGACTTGGTGAAGCCTGGAACTTTTGGTTAAAAATATTCAACATCCATTGCCTAAGATATTTTAAGGTGTGAAGTTTTTATATATTAATAAAATCAACTACACCAAATCATTATATCTTGAGTCTTATCAATAAGCAGATAATAAATCTTTATCTTATCTCAACTTATTAGGACACAGTAGATGCAATGCCTTCATTCAGACGAGTAACGTTGCCGCTAAGACAACCATCAGCATTTGAAATGAAATTAATAAGAAAGAGAAAACGGATAAAAGTAAGTAATTTTTTATGTGAGATTATTGCAGTAGATTATAAACTTCGTTCTTATTTAAATGTCAATATATGAGAGGGATTTCAAGAACTTTACCTTAGAATATCAAACGTCTCAACTTCGTATATTAGTTTCTGAAGGCAAGTTTACTTTTTGTGTCTGTCCCATTCCTTGTAACATTTAACACTGGTATTTGGATGATCGGTCTGCTTCCCTCTTCCGCCGGCGTTGTCCGTTTAAGACACGAGCGTGTCTTCTTCAGGTTGTTTCTGTAACAACGACAACATAGCCGGAAACAGCGATCCATTCCTGTTTTTACAATTGCATTGGTCGTCATTTTAATTCGGTTTCAGTTTTGTTTCCAAGTGAAGTGGATGAAATAATCAACATTCATACTGAAGTGACTGTAATATATAGATGTGTTCTTCCATATGTGATTATGATAATTTAGTTTCACAATAAATCTATATAAAAATTAATCTATGCAATGTTAGTGAGTTAAGTTGAAAAGTCTCTATTTTCAGGGAAAAACAAGAAACATTTAAATATGTCTGAAAAATATTTTTATTTGTTTATAATATTATAATTTAATATTAGTCATATTTTTCACTGAAGTTTCCACCTAGTGGAATGTTTATTTGATATTCATCATAGATACGTTGTCAACCTTGTGCTGCATCCGACATTCAACAGGTTTAGAGCTTCCTCAGAGGAAACCGACGATGGTTTCCTGTACGTACTTTTCTTATCGCTAACCTTGTATCCGAAAACACACACTAAATCAGCAATTACTCTCACGTGATGTGTAGGTTAACTTACTTATTTTTTCTATTTTAGGATTCTAAATTCACTCAATACATATGAAATGAGTGATTTTGGGGCAACAAACCTTCGTAATCATTTATGTGTTAAATTAAATTTTATAACAGCATTGAATCATATCTGTGCGCGTTCATTACTTTTAGAATCTGCAAGCGTAAGTCATAAGCTATTGACTCTACTTATCTAGTTGAAAATAGCTAGAATCAGGTAAGACCAAAAATATCACCGCAGGAATTTTGTGGGTCACACTTTCATCAGGGAGTTGAATTAACGCAAAGTATAGCCATGGATGGTAACTGCGGAATCGTAATGAGCGGAAAAGCATTGTTCGGGAAATGATATACAATAAGAAACACGAAATTAGTACTGTCTCTTGAGAGAATGTAAGCGGAAAAGGAAAGAGAAGTAAAAGTCGCGAGGTCTCGGTGAGTCGAATAAATAGAATTTAGTACCTTCATTTCTTAGTAGTAGGAGAGGGGCTGCCTTTGGGTATGCCTTTTCCTCTCCGTTTTTGAACTAAGGTTCCCACATGCCGAGGCACCTCGCCCTGTTTTGAGAGGTGTATGTTTCGGGGTCGCAGACCTCGGGCATACGGTAAGAGTTGTTCGCTATTCCCATTGGAATAGTCGGCCAGCTGCCTCCTAAACTGGTCGAGGCACGAAGGGAATGCTGCGTCCCCACAGCAAACTCCTCTCCCGCTATCGGAAGGGCGTGGGACAAGTACCCAATGCCCGACCTACCCGATGCAGGTTTTTCTAAGGTTTTCCCTGCATTTCTGTAGGCGAATGCCGGGTAGGATCCTTAAAATATAGCCCGGGGGGCCTAGTTAACCCTTGACTACCTTCCTCTACCCTTCCGCATCCCCCCTTTCAAATCCCTTCCTATGCTATTAAAGGGGAGTTGCCACCACGTGGATTACCCTCATGTAGCCTGTAGCCCCCCCCCCCCAAAAAAATCATTTCTTAGTTGGAGTGCTCGGACTCTTGTGTTTTATCTCAACCTCTTTTCTCTTTTGATTCTCAACCTCTTTTCCTTGAAGATGAACTATGCGTTCCGTTGTTTTTTTATAGTTACTTACACTAATTTATAAATAATGGATTATTCTCCATAATCGTCCATCCCAGAATAAATACTCTTTCTTGTTCCAGGTTTGCATCTTGTTTGTTTTCCTGTCATTGACGTCGATCGTGGTGTTTATTCTGACCATGAATAGCTGTAACGTCGACACGGTACCTTCGGTCGTCTACCAGGAACTCCAACAATTAGAACACGTGGACTTACCATACAACAGTTCCAAGTGTTCTCTGGTCAAAGACATGGCTAAGTGCGGCGGAAGTAATTTAAATGAAATTCCTAGAAACCTCCCCGTTAGTATCACAACACTGGACTTGTCCGGAAACCCTCTGGCAAACACTGACTGGATCCCATTGCGCAGGTACAAAAAAACCTCGATTCTGATCATGCAAAGCTGTAATGTCGACACGATACCTGAGGATGCCTTCCAGGACCTCCACCAATTAAAATACGTGGACTTGTCGTACAACAGCCTCTCTGACGTCAGCAACCAGATTTTCATGTTACACACGAAGCTCGTGGAAGTGTTGCTCAGCGGGAATAATCTTCGTTTATATTCTGCGTCTCCCTTCTTGATTTCGTCCTCAATCAGTCGTCTGGAGCTGCGAAGCTGCGGTATTCGCCAAATTTTCAACGCAACTTTCAGTGAGATGGA
The DNA here is from genome assembly GCA_037074705.1 of Zhengitettix transpicula. Lineage (NCBI taxonomy): Eukaryota > Metazoa > Arthropoda > Insecta > Orthoptera > Tetrigidae > Zhengitettix > Zhengitettix transpicula. The sequence goes on from CM073593.1 coordinate 76,189,024, forward strand.
GAAACTGAATTACTTGGATCTGTCTATGAATCAAATAAGCGTCTTTGATTCCTCGACTTTCCGTTACAATGTATTCAGCGAGCTGGTGATTGACCCTGTGGAAGAAATATCGACGGAGTTGGGTAAAGTGTGCGGCAATGGCAAAGTTGTTCGCTACGTTGACAACGCTGGCAATCCTGAGGACTGGTGTGAAACCATAAAGCCACTGGGAATCGAAACCACGTCCACCTGCGCGAAAACTTACAAAATTATATTTTCCACGTTTGTTCCTGTAGCAGTCTTCATATTGGTCGTTCTGTACGCCCTGTACCTCAATATCCGTTCTTTCAGGGAGCGTGATAAAGAACATGCTGATTCGAGACAGTTGAAAAATAATAAGAACGAGCACAATCTCGAAAATTCTCAACTATTAGACATAGAACTCGCCTTATTAGTCTGAAAACCTTTCGTGGTAAAGGATGGAAGCACTTCACCGTCTCTACGGCACCAAACTTTTATATTGCTGAAAATATGTGATCGAGGGCAAGGTCCTGACGTGTGCATGAGGCAGTTGAACAATGGGCTTGGGAACGACGGCTCAGAGTTTCAGTGTTGTGAAAATATGTAATTAAGATTTCTAAGAAGCTACAGGACTATAATTGCAAAATAGGGCAGAGAATCTATTAAAATGATCTCCCATAAGTTTACTTTCCGAACCGGGTTATTAGTTGTTGACACATCCTCGTAGACATAAACATTTCTACGGGAAAATAAGAAAGTGTGTTCGTGAAGTGAAACTAAAAAAACAGTCAAGCAGAGTTGATGCGTTTAGTGACACATTTTTGTCTACAGCTATGTAACTCGGGTTTAGGGAAGTCTGTGTCAATCTTCTAAATGCCAGAGTGGTCTGGGTGTAGTTATTCAACGCTCAAGAAATGGCAGGCCGAAGAATTGTGGGATAGACGTTGACGTAAATGTGAAACAAAAACTGAAAATCCCTTTATCTCAAAGAGGTTCAGAATGGGGCATTAACTGTCTGAGATATTCTCAAGAAAAATGACCAGCCAAAACTTTTTGTTTTTCAGTGAAGTTATCTTACATGACTAATTTGTTCCTGATGAAGTACTAACATATTTATTATATATTAACACTTGTAAATGTTTATTCAATGTAATTCTTCTAGAAATAAATCCGTAAATAAAGAAAATCTAGTGCGAACTGTTTCTATCAACAACCTCACTTGCACTTTCCCACATGGAACTTTTTTATTGTTACGAGACGCCAAATCTTACCAGGTTCAACTCTTTCACCGTTAAAGTTTAACGATGTCTTGTAATCTGAATTTTTAATTATTATATCTATAATAATTAAATTTCGACTCAAAGTATAGCGGATTTAAAAATTATCGACTGGACGGGGAGTCGAACATGGGACCTCCGGGTTACCAGGCGGCCGATCTACCAACTGAGATAATCCCTGCCGACTCCCCATCCGGTGCGAAATTCCTCCATCTATTAGACCTAATTCAGACTCACCTACAACTTTACAAATCACAGCTTGTGAAAGCTTTCTCTCTATATTTTTGAAGTGATTAAATTTCAAATTATTTTACCATTCTATAATGGTTTATGGTCGGCCAGTGGGCGGGCCCTGGTGGATACGAGGATAGTTATTTGTCCTGTATATGTTTGTACTCACGTAATTTACTGCGAATGGGATAGATCCCGGTGGCAATTCACAAAATCTACCCGTAAACAATAGTGTAAACAAAAAAATAATACCATTAATAAATAAAAATTTGTCTTAATTTCTCTATAAAAATCACAATTTACTAAAAATCGACTACCATTTTTATGATTATTATTTATTTTACATATAAAGTGCTGGAATCCAGTTAGGTTATTTTTTAACATTATTCTCCTCGGTAAATGTTTCAGGTAAATGGTTTAATTTGCTTATAAATCTGTTGGATAATGAAAAAGACTCTAGGTTCGCTTTTTGGGGAGGTCTAGTTTTGATTTTAAATTTGTGATCGCCTCTCCCATTAAAACTTGGTGTTTGAAGCTTATCCCGCCGCATTTCTTCCCACGCTTTGTATCTCGTTACGAATTAAATCAGCCCTTCTGATTTTCAGCGATTCCCACCCAATTACCTCTCTATTTTTATCTTGGTCGTGTTCGAGTTACAAATTTTCATGATTTCCACCCAAGTGTTTCCAACCCCTGTTTGTGGTGTTTACCATAATCGTATCAACAACCTGCACCAAGTACGGGCTGAAACACTCAAGTTATTTTTTTTTCGACGCTCCCCATCTTTTATATTCTTAAAATTGAAGAATTTCTGCGATGCGATTCATAGGCATTTTTTTATTGATTTATTTACAGTCGCATCGTCAGCTCAGGTTATTAGCGACTCATTATAGGAACTCAATTGGTCTTATTTCATTCTTTTTTTGGGGGGGGAGGTGTAGACAGGCTATGTATAGGGTAATCCACATAGTGGCAACTCCCCTCTTATAGCATAGGAAAGGGATTTGAAAGGGGGGATGCGGAAGGGTTGAGGAAGGTAGCCAAGGGATCCTACCCGGCATTCGCCTAAAAGAAATGCAGGACAAACCCTAGAAAAACCTGCATCAGGTAGGTCGGGCATTGGGTACTTGTCCCACGCCCTTCCGATGGCGGGAGAGGGGTTTGCTGTGGGGTCGCAGCTTTCCCCTCGCCATGCCTTGGCCAGTTTAGGAGGCAGCTGGCCGACTATTCCAATAGGAATAGCGGACAAATCTTACCGTATGCCCAATGTCTGCGACCCCGGAACATACACCTCTCAAAACAGGCCAGGGTGCTCCATACGTTGAACTAAGAACCACCTCATCATCAACAGATCTACGAGTGGCATGAGAGATTCATTAAAATGGTCGTTCTCAAACTATGTCTATCCTCTAAAGTGATAGACTATCAGAATCATCGCATGATAGTCTATGTACCCACTCGGTTCCTCGGAGCTAAACCGCCTCGTTACCAAGCATGTGAGCCTAGACCCGGCGGCTGGGCTCCTAATCTCACCGTCGAATATAACGACCGCGAATATTGTCATATTCTTCTCATGCCGGAGCGCTGAGCTTATCTTCATATATTATCAGTTAATCTTTCAGTACCTTATCGATGTCAGAAAATAAAGTCATTTAGTTGCTTGCTGATCGATGGAATCTAAACTTCATCACAATGTTTCAGGTAAGTGATTTGTGTTTTCATCTATTATATGAGCGTCACAAAGACCAAATGTAACGTGTGTACAAAACTGAAAGGGAGACAGTCGGATGTAGTGCTTACCATATTGTAAGGTGAACATGATTATGTCTATGAAGGATGAAAGCTTCTCTAAAATTTATTGATGAGCAAATTGTATATAACATTTGTGAATGTTTTATTTAAGGGCTGTTAAAATAAATAAAGTTATTTGTTTATTAACAAATACAAGTTTGACACGAGTCAACTAGGTAAATAATGAGCCATGAATACGTCCTTTCCCGAGCCTCTGCGCCAGGAGATATGAGACATGAGGCACCAGAGATTCGGTTGTGCGAGCGTCCAGTGAATGACGGGAGAGGTCAGGAATCTAGGACCAGCGACATTCACCAAGAGATCAACGTTTACCCAAACACTATCAAGTAGCGGGTATTTAAATTCCCGTCTTGTTTGAGAGACAAACACAAGGAACGTGGTAAATTTACCAAGACTTAAATAATTTGACCACATAGAGACACTCACGTATCCGAAATTATTATTATTATTATAGTTATACTATATTATCGTATAAGGTTAAATAGTAGGATAAATGAGTGTTCGAATCAACTATATAAATGTTCAATGGTTGAGGTGCTGGAGGAATAACTGTATTTTAAATTTATATATTAAATTATGTCGTTATAGGGAGTTACAGTTTGATTAAGCCCGTCCAAAATTTCATATTTGCCGGAACCCCTGAGTTTTCCCATTGAGGGTCTCGTTCTCGAGTCAGGTGTTACTGGATAATTTCTTCTTGACTACCTCATTGGTTCGCGAGGATCGCCTTATTTAAATGATTATCTAGACGAAAATCGTATACTTGTATATAAATAATTTAATTTTTCATACCGATAATTTTAAAGACAGGCAGAAGTGAAGCAACTTCTGCATACGGATTTTCCAAATATCCTTTTAGACATTCTCCTGTCTAGTCATACTCTACTTCTTCAAGATATCGCAGATACTACCTTTTCAACATCCCAAGTTAACGTAGCCCATTATTTTTCTAATTAGATAATTTTTCAGGTTTGTTTCTCAACGCTGATGTTGCTGACGCTGGTGAAAGGATCTCCATGTTCCTTGGTTTTGCACTACGGAAACTGTGAACGCCAGAGAGTCGATAAGATTCCTCAACACTTTCCCGACAGCATCACAATCCTGGACCTGAACCACAACCTCCTGCAGTACCTCGGAACAGGAGACTTGCAGCGTTACACAGCGGTCCACACACTGCTCATCAACCACAACCAGCTCAAGGCGGTGGACGTCAAAGCGTTTCTACATCTCACTGAACTATCTTATCTGGATTTATCTTACAACAATCTCAGACACATCAGCAACGGCATCTTCAGAAACAACACGAAACTCACCGAAGTGTTCCTTAGTGGAAATAAATTTCTTTTAAATAATGCGTCTCCCTTCTTGATTTCATCTTCAATTACAATTTTGGAATTACGAGACTGCAGTATTCAGCAAATTGCAAGCGTGACTTTCACCGAGATGGAAGAACTGAATTACTTGGATCTATCCAAAAACAAAGTAATGGATTTGGATCCCGCCACTTTCCGCTGTTCAGAATTGAGAGACCTTTACATTGACTCTACTAGTGGAATTGAAAGCACTTTGACCAAACTATGCCAGAATGGTATATCTGTTCACCTTATGATGGGTGACAGACTTATCGATTTCTGTAAGACGAATCCCCCGTTCCGGAATCTACCAGACGTCTATACCATTCCTGTTTGTCAGGAAGAAATGCCGAATTTTGAAACCAACACTCTCAGAACGTCTAAATCGAGCTCCTTCGTAACCACAACATCGCCAGCGTCCTCGATGAGTTCGATGGAAACGACGACTTCTCTGCATGAGGCAAAAACAACCTTAAAAGAAACTCTCAGTAACTACTCTGCCAGCGTCACGGTATTTATTTCATCACCGGTGGTTAGTGACGTAAAAACAATTATTTCGGAACTAGAAATTCAGAACAGTGAGAAATCACTTGAAATGTCAGAGCTTGGCCGTAAAATCGTGACGAAAGTGAACAATAACCTGACTATTTCGTTTGATTCTGAGTTGCTGGTATTTATTGTGTTCGTACTTCTCGTACTGTGCTGTTCCCTAACTTTAATGCAGTGGTTACATTATAACAGAAAACTTCAAAATAATAATAGAAACGTTTCCCAATATGCGCTGCAGATTGTTACACCAGGAGCTCGCACGAATCAAGTTCATGAATATCTCCAGATGGAATACATGCAGATGGATGACGAAGTCTCTCTAAATGACGGTTACGAAGTCACACGAAGACAAGCACTCACCAACGTGCAGCCTGTCCCACGGCTGGCCTGGCCCTCCGGATGCGCTCCTGAGCGTCCTCTGCCTAATCCACCTTCTCCGTCTCAATGGAGTCTCGTTTCCAACCACGAGTACGACAAGCTGCAACATTAGTGACTGGAGAATTCCCTCGTCCACTTTTTCCGTCCGAAGAGTCGTTTCATTTCCGGATTTTAGTGATAAGTAAATGTGAAATGTGGTCCAAGATGTTGGTGATTCAAGCTTCGAAATTACACCGAGATGGACTTGTCAAGTGTTGGGAAGGACCAGTGCTCACAATCCTCGTTCTTTTCAACAGATATTTTTTTAAAAACTGACAACAGTTATTATTGTACCTTCAGTCTACCATATCCATTATTTGCCAACTTTTAGGAGAATAAGGGAAGGGACGAAAAAGCAGGAAGAGACGCAAATAATTTTTCCTGGTGTTGCGTCCCGACGTCATTTCAAAGATTCGGGGAAACCTGATTATCCCCTTAGAAGAAATAAGGATCTACGACAATGATCAAGTATTTTTTAAAACTGTGATAAAACTGTGATGTGTTCGCATATCAACATTTAATAATATAAATATAAAATATACAACATATATATAAAATAATGTAAATGTAGTTTACATTTTCGGCAAAATTAAAAAACATATTTTTATATACTTACATGTATAAGTTGTACATAATTTTTTTGTAAATAAAAGATTTCCCATACTTTAGAGTTCACTGAAGTTCACTGCGAAAGTAATCAGGGTGTTGTGTGTGATTCCTCGTGTCTTGATAACTGGTGTGAATGAAAACACAAATATGAAGAAAACAGATGGACAGGGTGAATACCATGAAGAAGGAGAAATCAATGTGGTAACTTTGAAGTAAGAGGAAATTTATTTGAAATTTAAATGTACTGACAATGTTACCATTAAAATATTATTACTATTATTAACATCAAGGTTTGCAGAAACGTTGTGTGATATTTATTTAAATCACTAAATTGTGTGGAGTCCCCCAAGGAAGCGTCATTGCCCCCTTCCTATACAACATCTTCTCCCACGATATTCCACAACATCCCGCCACAAGCACAATCTTTTTCGCAGACGACATCGCCATCTCCTACCAAACCTCTTCTCTCACCTCCAATATCCAACCTCTCCAGTCAGCGCTCAGCCACCTAGAACACTGGTCCAAACAATGGTGAATCAGCATAAATCCCACAAAATCAGTAACTGTCCCATTCACACTATCCAAAAATCCTCCTCCGCACATCCCCCTCTATCTAAACAACGCCGAAATACCCACAAAAACAGAAACCACCTACCTAGGACTCCTCTTCGATTCAAAACTCTCTTGGAAACCCCACATTAAACACCTCCTCTCTAAAATTAACCTTAAATTCAGAACTTTATATCCTCTCCTGAACAGAAAATCCCCACTCGCCCTCAGCACATAATTCAACCCACCTGGTCCTACGCCTCATCCATATGGGGAGCAACAGCCAAAACCCACTCAGCCAAAATCCAAACCAAACAAAACATAATCCTTCGCACCATCACCAACTCTCCCTGGTACCTCAGAAATTCCATCATCCACCACATTATTAAACTTCCCCAAGTCAACTCAATAATCACCAAATCCGCAACCTCATTAATCAAAACCACCTTCAACTATCCCAACACCACGATCCAGCAATTCCATTGCAACCCTCCCCCACCCCCACACGCACGTCGCCTCAAGAGAAAACGCACTATCGACTTCATCCTTCCCCCAGAACACTCCGGCACCTCATAACCCACCCCATCCTCATACCCGCAGACCCCACCCACCCATTCCATCCATCCCATCTAATTCAACATCACCAGCGATCCCTCATAACCCAACAATGTATGCCCCTCAGAAACCCAAATTAAAATACAATAAAAAATTTGCAAAATTATGTTAATTGCTTGATTAACTTAAGTGTCAAGTTCCCAGGTTAATTATGTACATAATTTTAATTGTATATACTCTAATACTTTATGTAACAACAAATAATCGTAAGATAAAAGTTTTGTCTAATAAATAAATTTAAAAAAACTAAATTGTGTCTGTTGTCATTATCTGATGGTTATGTTTTCATTATGTAAAGAGAAACCGCTATTCACCCAACGCAATAAGAAATCGTATTTAGACTGGTGAAAGTAATTGAAAGCAATAGAAATTTGTATTAAACATACTTTTAAAATCCATTACAGACTACCTTCCGCTTAGCTCAACTCTCGTATTAAAGTATTCCTCTAAGGCAACGTTCACTGCCTGAGTCACTTCAGCGTCCATCTTACTAGAAAAAGTCGCGCACAAAATGGTGGAATATTTTTTACTGTGAATCGCTTTATGCACATTTCGATTCACTTAGAAATTTAAATAAAAATACCTAACAAACTGAGAAACTTTTGTTTACGTCAGAGAAGAAGTAGGACACAAAAATGCAAGTTTTATATTGTTTTTATTTTTCGACAAGACCATACGACACCGCCATCTATGGTATACTTTCTACTAGTCGTGTCTTACCCTCACAGTGTTTTTTCCCGGTTCGAAAGGAACATGTGTTCGAAATTTGGTCAAATTTCCTCTACGGTTGTAGATTTATATGCGGAACTTACAAACACACAGACACTCAATTTTTTTTTATATTAGATGGAGTCATCTTAACGATTCTGAGTAACTTGTTCTCTGCCTGCAATTGTTGTAGACATAGAAGTTAAAGGTTTTCCATTACTCAGTAAAACGGACAGTGATTAAGGAAAACAGAAACGTGACTTTCAGGTTATCAAATAAAGACTTAAGTACCCCTTATCAGATGAATTTCTGATAAACGATTTGAGACAAAACACACTTAAACTTCAAACAAATAGTGATTGTTTCTCGTTTAGAAAAAACGTGTTTGTAAATGTGATATCAGTTTCATTTCTGATGTTTTAAATAACTCGCTTACTCACAAATATCACAGAACTGCGTTTGATTAAGTTTATGGATACGGAAATGAAACGTAAATAAATAATTTGATCGAGGTAACAATGGAAGGACTCGCAGGGTCCTTGTGCCAAGCGTCACTGTCAATTCATATCACTCGATGAACAACAATGGATGTTGCACCCTTAAATCGCTCTTGGAAAGGTCCCGAAAGTTTTGTCTTTATATCGAGTCAATCTCACAGTTTTCCTGCAAAATGAACAATCTTCAAATTGTTGTTGGAACTCAAGAAAAAAAATTAACTGTTTAAAACCGCTGAGGAGAATGAAGCCGTTGTATGCACTGGCGCTGTACTTTGTCCTCCTGGTGTCAGAACGTGAGGCGGAGGACCATGAGGAACGCACGGACTACAACTACTAGAAGCTTCAAGCCTGCTGGTCTGGTTGTTGTTGACAGCCCACAATATATTTTGCTGATGACAGAGTCTGAAGCTTCTGTTCACTGCGAGAAGACTTGTAATTTTCTGTGAATAACATTCTTAAATTAATCAGTAGTAACCTCGTGGACTGAAGCGGCATCAAGTCATTAGTGAATCAATTTTGTCATCAATGGTACAAAAACAGTCAACTCCAAGAGCACTTGATGCAGACTTCCAAATGGAATGTACGTGCCACACGATATTTACTAATTGAATTCCCTTTATAAACTTCCAAGTTTCCGATGCATATTGTCTCTGAAGCCGTTGCTCCTTCGTTGAATAAAACTAGAAGAATAACATTCATGCTTTATTCAAATGGCGGAAATCTTAATTTACTTACAAGCACAGTGTTCTTATGACGAATAACTGGTAATCCGCAAAGAATGTCCCAGCAAACAGATTTTACGATAACTAACAAAAATCCTGCCAACTAATGGCCTTAGCACTAACCTGAAATCCTGAACTGCCCAAGTGATTTTCCAGTATTATGATGAGGACTGTTTAATATCTCGACGCTTATCAACCTATCTGAGCATATTCATCGACGTAGATTCTGCGTAATCTGCCAGTCGGTTGTTCTCACACTGAGACCATGGACGAGGAAAACAGAGACAAGGGAGACCTGTCGAGACTGATCCAAGTAAGTCAATTCCATTTATGTAAAACTAGAAGATATAAAATCCACCATCATCTGAGAACGTGTCATGAAGTGGTAGAAATACTTGCAATATTGTGTTGGACGTAGAAAGGGTAGATTTACACATTTGATTGGGTAATATTTTGGGGCAGACTGAAATTAGTTTTCAGGCTTTGTTAATAAGAATATTTGATGACAGACACTCATCTAGTGTTCTCTTCTTCTGCTAAGATGAATTTACCTAGAGATATTTGCTGTTCGCTTAGAATGGTTTACTGTTTTATATTGCAGGTTATATTGACAGTTCTGCTTCTATTCGCAGCGGATGTGGTTGGAGGATCTCCGTGCACTGTGACATCGCAATACGCAGACTGTAATAATCAGAGTATCGCGGACATTCCCCAAGAACTCCCCAACAACATCGCGTACCTGTATTTGGATGACAATCTCATAGAGTCCATCAAGACAAGAGATTTGCAAGGCTACAGACAACTCAGTCACGTGCACATCAATAATAACCGAATAGAGACGTTGGACGTGGAAGCTTTCTCTCGCCTCACTCAACTACGAACAGTGCATTTATCCTACAACAGACTTACGCACGTCAACAACACGATTTTCATCAATAATACCAAACTCGTGGAACTCGAGGTCAACGGAAACAAGCTTCTGTTTGATCCTGCGTCTCCCTGGTTAATTTCTTCCTCAATTGGATACTTGGAACTCAAAAAGTGTGATATTTGGCAAATTTCAAGCATGACTTTCAGCAAGATGGAGAGTCTGAAATATTTGTCAATATCTGAGAACAACATTCTGAGCCTTGATTCAGCGTCTTTCTATCACAATTCATTGCAAGAACTGTACATAGACCCGGCAGATGAAATTACATCCTCGTTAATCGAACTCTGCAGCCAAAATTTTAATCTAAATATTTACATTTACAAGAATAATCTTCAGAGTTTATGTCAAAGTGATTGGAGCACGGAAACTTTAACAAATATGAAACTCAATTTGGCCACGAAAACAACAATATCCCAATCGACAATAGTTTCTTCGACGTCATCGAGTCCAAGTGTAACTGTGACTACCCAAGTCAGGGCAGAATCACCCACAGAGTGTGACAAGATGAGTACTTCCATGTATCGTATCTTGGTGATACTTTTCGCATCATTCACGCTTGTATTTAGTGGACTCAGTGTAATACTGTTGTTACTTTATTGCAGAAAACAGAAAAGTAATACGAAGAAAGACACTGAAACACCACTGCAAAATGGCAACAAACCAGAAACGTCCACGAGTCCAGAATATCTACATCTGTTGGATGGACACGATCAAGTGAGTCTGAATGACGGTTACGAGGTCGCACTAAGAGATTATCTGGTCGACCTGCAGCCTATAGTGAAACTGGTCTTGCCCTCTGAGAACGCACCTCAGCGTCCTCTGCCTCGTCTACCTACTCAACCACCGTGCAGACGAGACTCCTACCACGAGTACGAGAAAGTAGAAGTCAATGACTCAAGACTTCCTTAGATCAAGAGAGTTGTTTTTGTGTGAGTAGCGAATTATTAATTTGGTTAATTCTTGTGCCATTTCTCGATTTCATCCAGACTTTTCACAAATGAATAGTTACGAAACGCAATGGACATCTCGAGTTCACATTTAAAATCGATTAGTACTGTATAGTTCAAGCTATTATCCTCAGAGTAAGCACGTGAACTTGATTTATCTTCGACTCTTCAAGTACATAATTTATCTCGCAAAGTTTCAAGAGACAAAGGCGTACGGAGTTTCTTCATATATTGAGCCAGGAATTCCTAAAGCAAAAATAACTCTGATAGTGTGTCTCATTGGTCTGTGAGTGGACGTGTGGCGAATGTAATCACGCAAGCAAAAAAAATGGAATATTTATACGGGGCGAATTATTCCATTCTTTACGTGGTGATAAGTCGAATCGGATACCACGCGGAGCCCTGCTCAGGGACTGCGTTGTGGAAGCAGCTCCACGTTGCTGTTTTCGGGGGTAGAAAACTTCACATCGAGCGGAACACGGAGGAGAAGAGACATTCCCGATATTCACAATTTTTATGAGAGTTCAACAAACTGTAAGCTAAAATATTAACAGTCTTGTGTTGAATATTTTATCCATCTCAATCATACGCCGTAAAATCTCAAACGCTCTGGTTTTTGTAATTGGAAAATTTCTACCCACAATACGTTGATGAGACAGAAATGTCTCATGAAACTCTTAAAAGCAAATAATTTTAATTTTGTGCAAATTGTTATACAGCCTCTTCTGTGGAAAAATCTATAAAAATTTGTAATTAATCTGCTGGCGCCAAACAAACTGAAAGAGGAACTTCTACTATAAATACTCAAATTCTGTAGTTAAATCTGTTATTTTTGTGCTAATAAATATTTTTTTGTGTGTGGATTTGAAAACCCTTTATTTTGTCGTCCATCAACGGTCATAAATCAGCTGATTGAGTGGTTTTTGAACCTGCGAGCGGCTGAGTGAGGTGACGTCAGCGAAGTAGAACAGCTGACGGAAAAACCTTAAAAATTAGCATTCTTCTTTATATTAATTACACTCAACTTTAAGTATAACTTCTACTATTAATTTAACTGAATACACAATATAATTTTTATGTCACGAATAACAACAAAAAAAACCTTAAAATTAACATTCTTCATTATATTAATTACACTCAACTTTAAGTATAACTTCTACTATTAATTTAACTGAATACACAATATAATTTTTATGTCACGAATAACAACAAGTTTTATACAGTGGTACATTCTTCTCCTTTTTCCATCCCTCTTGGGTAGTTTCTCAATTGCATGTCGGTTTAAATATGCAGGTTTTGAGTTGAAAAAGTCATCAAGCAAAGTTTGCGAATGAGTTCCCAGTAAGTTATTTCTTTTACTGGTGTAAGCATAAAGGCACCAGCAGCAAACATGTATGGGAATGGTCGATGTTCACAGGAACAATCACGGAAAAAGAAAAGTCTTAAAGCTTACAGAAACCTCACGAAATTCATTTTTTTTAGGGCAACAGGCTACATGAGGATGATCCACATTGGACAGCGCCCCTTTAATAGCATAGGAAGGGATTTGAAAGGGGGGAGGCGGAAGGGTAGAGGAAGTTAGCCAAGGGTTCACTAAGGCACCCGGGCTATGGTTTAAGGATCCTACCCGGCATTCGCCTATAAAAATGCAGGGAAAACCCTAGACAAACCTGCATCAGGTAGGTCGGGCATTGGGTACTTGTCCCACGCCCTTCCCATAGCGGGAGAGGAGTTTGCTGTGGGGACGCAGCATTCCCTTCTCCCTGCCTCGACCAGTTTAGGAGGCAGCTGGCCGACTATTCCATTGGGAACATACACCTCTCAAAACAGGCCGAGGTGCCTCGGCTTGTGGGAACCTTAGTTCAAAAACGGAGAGGAAATGGCATACCCTAAGGTAGCCCGTTCGTATATCTCCTAAAAGGTTCTGCCTGCGAGAGAAAATCCCTCGCAGGTTACCTGCGAGAGAATCCTCTCGCAGGCTTTTACATGGTTCACGAAATTCAAATCGGCGAAATTCTTTATCGTGTAACGAATAAGAACTGAGAATAAATGTCGCATAACTGACCAAAACACTCACAACTAATAGTATATTAATTATGAACGGTAAATAAAATTCAATGCGAACTGTCGTGGTGATATTACTGGTTCGATGAGAAGAACTTTATAACTTATCTTAAAGCTTATCATTCGTGTCTGGGGATATTCACCGGCGTAGATACTGTTTAATCTTACTGTCGACCATTCCCACTCAAGGCGTCGTACCATGGAGCCGAAATGCTGCTGCAAAGGAGCCTTGACGAGTCTCATCCAAGTAAGCCAATTCCCTAATCATGTTGCGACTGAGAACTTGTCACCACTTTGGTGGTTGCAGAATAATTTACAATGACGTGTGGTACGTTCAAAAGGGAGCCTCACACATTTGAGACGGTAATGTATTGAAAGGAACTGAAATCAATTTTCCAGACTCTGTAAATAAGAAAAATTGTGGAAAGACATTCATCTCGTGTGTGTTCCAAAGGACCATTATGCTTTATAATATTTGAAAACAATCTGCCTAACAACGTAAATTCTGGAGTCAGGCTTTCGCGGACGACTACAAAAACAGTCTAGATATATTACTGTTAGAAGAAGACGTAGATAGTTGGGGTAAACAAAATAAAATGGATATTAATAGCATTAAAGCATATCAGTTTTGTTTACAAAGCAAATGTTGATTTATTTTTCTTGGGGGGGGGGGGGCGTAGATAGGCTATGTATAGGGTAATCCACATAGTGGCAAATCCCCTCTTATAGCATAGGAAAGGGATTTGAAAGGGGGGATGCCTAAAAGTAATGCAGGACAAACCCTATAAAAGATAAATGAGACGGAATATAGTCTAGGTGGGAAAAGAAAAAGCCTGCGAGACGATTCTCTCGCAGGTAACCTGCGAGGGATTTTCTCTCGCAGGCAGAACCTTTTAGGAGAGATACGAAGGGGCTACCTTTGGGTATGCCTTTTCCTCTCCGTTTTTGAACTAAGGTTCCCACAAGCCGAGGCACCTCGGCCTGTTCTGAGAGGTGTATGTTCCGGGGTCGCTGACCTTGGGCATACGGTAAGAGTTGTCCGCTATTCCCATTGGATTAGTCGGCCAGCTGCCTCCTAAACTGGTCGAGGCACGGAGAAGGGAATGCTGCGTCCCCACAGCAACCTCCTCTCCCGCTATCGGAAGGGCGTGGGACAAGAACCCATTGCCCGACCTACCAGATGCAGGTTTTTCTAAGGCTTTCCCTGCATTTCTTTAGGCGAATGCCGGGTAGGATCCTTAAAATATAGCCCGGGGGCCCTAGTAACCCTTGGCTACCTTCCTCCACCCTTCCGCATCCCCCCTTTCAAATCCCTTCCTATGCTATTAAAGGGGAGTTGCCCAATGTGGATCACCCTCATGTAGCCTTTTGCCCTAAAAAAAATATATATTTTTTTTCATTTCGAGATGAAGTTAAGTTTCCTTAGATTTTCTCTTCAATGTTGCAGGTTTTATTGGCAGCTCTGCTTTTGATGTTGAGGGCGGACGCATCTCCATGCACTGTGACATCGCAGTCCGCAATCTGTAATAATCGGAGCATGGTGAAAATACCTCAAGATCTTCCCGACAGCATCACAGTCTTGAATCTCAATGAAAATCGCATCGAATCCACAAACACAAGAGACTTGCAACGCTACAGACACCTCAAGAATTTGTATATTAGGAGCAACCAAATCAGGTCGGTGGACGAAAAAGCTTTCCTCACTCTCAGTGAGCTCTATCACGTCGACTTATCTTCCAACAACCTCACAAACATCAGCAAGTATGTTTTCAGACAAAATGTGAACCTCGTTGTCGTGATACTCAACAGAAATAAGCTTTGGTTCGGTCCTGCGTCACCTTTTTTAATTTCTTCTTCAATTGGATACTTGGAACTTGAAAAGTGTGGTATTTGGCAAATTTCAAGTGTGACCTTCAGCAAGATGGAGAATCTAAGAATGTTGGTAATATCTGAGAATAACATCCTCAGCCTTGATTCAGCGTCTTTCTATTACAATTCATTACAAGCGCTGTGCATTGACCCTGCTGACGAAATCAAGCACACGTTAATCAAATTTTGCAGAGATGGCGTAGTAGTTTACTTTTATGGAGGTTCCAAGCGTGAGAAATTTTGTGAAGGTTGGGAAGGTGAAATGACACTAAAAATGGATCTTAAGACGACATTTCGAGAGGAAACGCTGACCTCACAAGTGGAGACAGAATCGACCACTCAAAATAACGTGGAGAACAGTGAAAACCAAACTATTTGCATTGACCGTGCATTGGTGCTGCTTATCGTTTCACTCACGCTAATAATCTTCTGTGTCGCTGTAATCGTGTTGGTTTATATTTGCAAAAAACAACATATGAAGAAGAAAGAAGATTCCCGGAAAGCAGTGAAGAAAGGCAACACGTCGGAAACGTCCACGATTCCAGATAGTGAGTATCTCGTGGTTGTGGACGACCCTGCGCGTCCAAATCACCCACAAAAACAGCCTCTGGTCTGGCCTTCCGAGAACGCTCCTCAGCCTCCTTTGCCTCGTTCACCAAACCAATATCGAAGGACCAATGTTTCCTACGACATTGTAGGACACGTGTATGAGGAAGTGCATTATCGGTGAATCGAAATTTCCTTCCAACAACCTGAGTGGTTTTTCTTTTTCTGGAAAATGGTTGCACCACTTCTCGCCTTACCACAGTCAATATTAATATTGAAACGCGATGGCGTGGAATTTGTTTCACGTTATTCTTAATCAAAAGCGGGAATACAAAAAGCATAAGTCACTTATGCCCTGACAACACGCAATTTTGGAATTGATATTTAGTGATTAACAGAGTTGTGTTTATAATTGAATATTAACTGTTTTAAGCATGAAATCTACCTCAAATTAAAACAACTGTAGAGATGTTTTTCCTTTGTTTGCTGTGTATATAAATAAGACGAGTGAGGCAGAAAAAGGGGAGTTATTCTGTATCACATATACCGACAATATATGTCTGTATTTGGCTTTTTTTCCTTATTATTAATTTTCAAAATCTATTTAAATTAGTTTCTATTGCATATTCATTATATATAAAAAATGTGATGACTTTTAATGAGTATTGAGATTATTTACATAGTACATTCACTGCTTGAAAATAGACATCTCAACATAATATGATTCAGCTCTTAAAAATTACATTTGCAGCTGTTGTAAATGAAATAAATGTATTTTCAAACTACTGGACAGGCTTGTGGCAGTTTGCATATTGTGTTATTTTACAACTTAATTTGTATGTGTATCCACTGAAAATACTTTATTTAATGCACGATACTTGTCTCTTTCCTCTATTTTCACCAATCTTCACCAATCAATTCATATCCACAAAGCCTAGCTCTCGTGAACATCAATTCATTCTCTAAAACAATAGAAGACACTAGAATTTATAACTAAATGTCTTGAAAGACACAATCATAAATTCAACCAGATGCCTCACACTCTGGTGGTTTGTATTATTTTCATAAATATTTTACATAGTACTACAAGCAATAAGAAAGTCCTGTAGTTTGGTAGCCCAAATTTTCAGCCCTCCTTATTGATGGAGATAATTTTTTGAAAAATAAAAATACAGATTTAAGATACAGGATTATGAGGAACTGAAATGTGACATTGGGAGCTTTGAAAATTAAATGTTTCTCAGAATAATTTAATTAAATTAGAAAATTAGAAGTATGTGTAAGTATTAAGTGATATTTCATAAGCCCTGTTGAGAAGCCTGGTTTTACAACAAATCCTGAACAAATTAGGAATTGCACATAAATAATAAAAGTTAAACAAAGTTAGTGGTCTCTCGTGTTTTTTTATTTTACATATTTTTCATATTACATTAAAACTCGTATTTAATCACTAATGAAATATCAACAAATAAGTAGGTCTTATTCAGTTATTATTAAATTTGATTTTTTAATTATCATCTATTAAGTACAATCTGAGAATTTATTGAAAATACTAATGGAAAATAATGAACTCCCTTCTGTGTGATAGACAGTACGTATCTGCCTTTTTTGTATAAGTTTAATTATTGTTCCTAGTAGTAAAATTTTGCACCTCTGAATTAGTAGCAAATACAATCAATTTACATAGATCCCAACGAGAAGCAAATCTTTGAGATTGATTGTCAACAGATGAGGTCAGTTAATAACCACAAACAAAATTAGCAATTGTAACTCACTTGACAAAGAAGTCATAACTACTAATTATTCTGATTTAGGTTGTCATCTCTCCTTCAAATCATCCATATACCCAGTCCTTCCTTTTTATTTATCCTTATTAATACTGTTTAACAAATGATTCCATTTTAGCTTTACTCCCAAGAAGTGTTCTCTATATAGATATTTTTTCTCCTAATCTTCTGATCTGCTGACCTACCATGGTGTAGTAGCCAATGTCACCGCCTCTCATCACAGAATGCATGGTTGTGCTCATCATGGTCAGAAAACTGGAGTTGTTAACATTGAAAGTGACAATGTGCCAATCCTTAATCCAGTCAAGTAAGATGATAGTCTTCCTGGTAGACAAAGGCTCTAAATGGGCTGTAGAGCCAAGGAGAAAAAAATCTTAGTAACTGTTCATATCTTACCCTAAGGAGTCAATATTCCCATATTTTTACAGGTTTATTTTAATTCTAATCTACTTCAATGAATTTAATAACTTGATAGGAGTTACTAAGCAGCAAGTAGATTTCTTTTCTGAATTTGATGATTAAATATAGTAATACCATTGCAGCTGTTGTAAATTAAATGTAAATGTCAGTATTTGACAGTGATTTTACTTATTTGTACAAGTTGTTTTTGCACATCTGAATTCATTATGAATATGACTATAATTAATCATAAACAGAATTAATTATTGTATATACTGACATGTACATAGTAAGAATGTTTTTGAAATGCCCACTACACGATGCTCTCAAAGAAATTTGACACACAAAAAGTGAAACTACACTAAAATTAGTTTTAATGTTCAAACCACTGATCTTTGACATTATTCTGATAGATAGCTCAGATTATTTTGTTTGCAAGTGTAACAAAGCGAATTTTTCCAATTTAATTTCATTTATTGATTATCCTACGATAAAGTAAACCAGTTTTATTTTAAGATCACTGAAAAGTTTGCATTCCTCTTGTGTTCTATAAAGTTCATCTATTTGTGAAGGCACTAACGAACAAGTATAATTGGGAAAGAATCTAGAGAGATAGTCCTGTGACATTTAGAAGATCAAATTATGTAAAATCATTAAATTAGTCTTATAATTAATAACATAACAGTTAATAATAAAATAAATGGCAATGACGGGCTTAGCAACCATGTCTAGTTCACAACATTTTCGTCTCTTGAAATGTTTACAAATAATTAACAGAATTGTGAGCAGTGCCACTAAACACCTATATATGTTAAGTATGTCACAAATATATTTTTGCAATAAAATCATGTTTCATTTCTTTAATGTGTTCATATATGTTGCTTTGTTTTTAAATTCACTTCTACATTAAATTTTGTACACCGAATTGTGAAATAAATTCCCCAAGTTCCTGCTTGATTTACAAAGAAAAGAAAATAAGGAATTATTTTATTTGGATCCAATTCAGAAAATTCAACCATCAGCAATAAATGTGAATCTCCTAATAACACACTGGTATGATAAGATATGACCATTCAATCATTTAGCAATTTTGTTAAATGCACATCTTTTTCTCTCTACTGATTTCAAATAAGTCCCAAGATTTTTGGAGCAAAGAACGCCTACAGAGACATGATTAGTCATTTAGGCATATCTACTGGAAAATGTTTCAAAGACAAGTTTCAACTATAACAAGTAAGTTTTATTCCAGAAATAAAGTAGAATGTCATAGTAGTTCAATACACCTTTCAAAACATGAACATAGCAATTTCCACCACTAAGCATTGCCATCATTTTTAGACTGATTGAAATCCTGCACTTATAAAGCCCACGGTTAAAATGGTTATATAGGGCTATAAAAGACAACTATGGTATTAAAAAAATAGGAACTGAGGAATAGGAAAAAAGAATTAAAACTTTTTTCAACACAACAAATGATTGAATTTATTGATGTAATCCAATTCTCAAGAGATACAGTAAAGATGGGAAAAAATTAAATTAACTTTCTACAAACCATTTAATTAAATTATGTTTCATGTTACACACATTATGTACAATTTCCTATTATAATTAATTACACAGCAGCAAGACAGAAAATCAATCAAATTATCAGAAGGCATATTTTATTTATTTTTTCAACTTATAAGTTCCGCCCTAGACTAAACCATTACAAAACAACAAGAAGGAAAAGTATAAACACACAGCAGTGACATGAGTAACAGAGGTTGGTGGGAGCATCACAATATATATATAGGGTATTAATTATTAAGTGACATTAAGTCACATTTGATAACAAAAATTGAGTGTCACTCCAGAATTAATAAATCTGCAAATGTTTAACAAGGTCCTGCCGCTTCTGAGAACAAATTTTGAGGAGGTTTAGGCATAATGTACAATTAGCTCTTCTGTCATGCACAACTGGGAACTATAAAACATTGGTAAGGAACACACGCACACACAACCGTATTTAAAAATTGCAAAACTGCAGTGTTCCATTATCTTGAGAAAAACGTAAGCCAGATTTCTGTTACCCTGTGTTCCTGTGTGAAACATGTCGTCCACACAAAAGAGTGAGTGAAACAAAAACTGCACCATGTCACAAAGTAGTCTCATTTCCTATGAATGCCATTCTCAGACCGTACATAAAAATATTAGCAATCATCACTATTAGTCATATGTTCAAAAAGAAAAGGGAAAGTTGGAACAAAAAATGTTCACATGAATGAGGAAAAACATGAGAGTTCAGAAAACAAACGGTAACCAAATTTTGAGATTATGTAGGGTAACTTGGCTTAAACATTATTCATATCATTAATTATTTACAAACTGCAGCAAAGCAGATTCAGTCAAAGTACAGCCACTTCTGACAATCTGTTGTAAAACTTAAAAAAACACAAATTGTGTACTCAAACAAACAAGAGACAACTATAATAATTACTAGAAAAATTAAAAAAAAAAAGGAGATCTTCTTCCGTTAAACCCTTCCCCCCTTTTGTCTTAAAAATGTTTAGTAGAAATTGTACTGAACTTATTGACGATGATAATATTAATAATAGCAGTCTATTCTCTTCTGCTGGCACTCGCAAGGATTCAGTCACTCCTATCTTCCACAAGCCACACTCCTTTCACACAACAGCCTTGTCTTGCAAATAGTTTATTTTTATATTAAATTTTTCTTTACCTTAGTCTAATTTTTGGTGCTGCTGAAATCTGAAACAAAAACAAATATACGAATCAAATTAAAACAAAAAAAAACCGTACTTTTGAAGCAAGAATTAGAACATTGATTTGGGTGAAGGTAGATATTAATATTATCAGTGCAGCACTGCAATCTTGAGGAAGGGAGTTTACACCCTTGAAAATTTGATGACGCAACGTGTCCACTCAATTTAAGGTAACTCAGCTACTATCTAGCTCTCTTTCTTTCCTGCCCAGATGAGTTAATTAATTTGATAATGTCATATCATCTTTAGTTGTGTGTGTGTTTATATATATATATATATATATATATATATATATAATATTAGGAGAATCCATCAAGGAATTGGAACTAATTTGGTGACAAAGTCACATTCAAATTTGGATAGTCAGGAAGGATAGAAATAAATAGGAGAAAATAGGAGGATTGCACTTTATGTGAATTCATATGCTCAGGCGAAGAATTACGCACATAGAAAAGCATATGTTCAAAGCAGAGAGAAGGATGGAAGAAGAAGGAAAGACTATATATATATATATATTGTAATAGTAAGAATGTGATATTGTCAAAAATATTGGTATGGAAAGGATAGAGAGATAGGTTGTGGCTTACCTGAAAGTGAAGTGCGGTGTCGCTATGAGGAACTGAAGGTTGTTCTTCAAATTTTCGGAGGCTCTCAGCCTCCTTCCTATATATATATATATATATATATATATATATATATATATATATAGATAGATAGATAAGAAACAAGTGATGATGTAGGAGAAGTGAAAAATATAAGCCCAGCAGATTATTAAAATGTCAAACTAGAAATTTGAATACTTTGTCTACTTTAATTCAATTTATGCCTGGCTAGCAGTTAGTTCAGACTATCCTGGTGAAGGTGGATTAGGACTTCAAAAATTTGAATTACTTCTCCTACATTAAGTGTCACTTGTTGCTTATCAGATAGAAAAACTGTATAATTCATCCAGTGCCAAAGACAAAAAAAAACATGTTGATGGATAAAAAAAACTCTCAATTGAGGAAATATATCACAGACTGAAAGCATTCAAGAAACTTAAAGATTTTTACTCACAGCTGCCAAAGTGTCAAGCAACTTGCTAATTTAAAAAGGCTACAGCTCATTCAAGCTCACAAAAGCAAGTGACTGAAATGCTATGCTGTTTCTCAGGAAGACAGTTTTAACTGCACAAACTCAAATATTAAAATTTAAAAATGAACAGACAGATACACAAATACACAATTAATTAGTATCATACCCCATAGTTCTGATAGCAACTGAGCGTCTGAGATGAAGTGTCAATGTGTGTCATGGTTCAAATCTATTGTGACACAATGTAAAGCTCAGACTTTTCCATAAAATGGGCACTGAAAGGAAACTGAAGAAAATATGAACCCAAACAATGACACTGCTTGGGGAAAAGTAACTAAGAAGATAACGCCAACTTTGCAGAATCGTGAAAGATAAAGAACTTCCCAGAAGAATGAGTGACATTTTCTATAGCCAAACATGAATGTAAAAAGTCTCAGAAACTAAGAAACCGATGAGCAGGACTTTAATTAAAGTTCAATTCATGAGATAGAAAGGTTTAGGAGGAACCGAAGGTCAACTAGGATTGGATACAGAAGGATTCTCAAAGTTTCCGACTTCAAATCAGGATCATAGAAGTTCCTTTCAAAACAATGCACATGAACATTAATCACAGGAGTCAGGAAGACAACAGATTATAAGTATGTGGTTGTGAGAAAAATATTAAAAATTAGATATCAATAAGGAATAGAGAAATTTTCCCAAACATTTGAGAGGATTTGAAGCTTTAGACCATCATAATAGAAAATCAAACAAGTCGGCAGAGTATAATTTACTATCAAATGCTACACATATAAAAGGTTTTTAAGAGGGTTAGAATAAAATGTGATATGATATATATAGTAATTCAGAGATGTGAGAAAGGTTCACAGGAGAACAATATGGAGGAAAGTAGTCATGTGAGTAGAATAAACAAAGATTATCTATAAATTTAAATTTTGTGTCTTATTGGAAAATAATAAGTAAACATACTTGACATGACAACAGTGGTTACCTAGTGCAGCATAGCATCCCGCTCCTATCATTCACGCTTTATGGACTGTGGTGCCTCAGCCAACCCCTTCACCTTCAGTCTGTCTGCAGTCTTGAGAAACGCAGGCAACTGGTCCTGCGACACATTCACCTCCCCGGCATACATAAACTCCAGGATTGCCTGCAGATGACTGTATGGAACATCCTTGAGGATTATTATGGGGTGCTTTGAAGGATTTTCCTGTGGGGAACAACATAGAAACAGATTGTAAATTCCTTCATCTTTAGCGAACCTTTAGTTCAGTAAACACGCATTCAAAACAGCTTGAACTATAACTACAGATACAGAAAGTCTTTATGTAATATGATTTGTAAACTCACTTTGGCATATACCATGTAAAAATATTCATTAAGTTTTTTTTTTCATTTTTAAGTTCACTAAATAATATTGGATTGAAACTTAACGTTAGTTATTACAAATTAAACAGCCTTTTCACCTTAAAATACTTTAGTTAAGCCAAGGATATAAAAATAAATCTCCCAAACTAGCACAAAGCAGTAAGTACTTAACATGACCAAAATGTAGAAACATGGTAAACAAACTATTAGCATGTCAGCAATAGACATGGAAATGAATTTTCATGGCAAATAAATATTTCTGCCATTTGTACACCCAAGATAGGGCAGAACTCAAAAATTTATAAACTGGTGAGGTTTCTTTATAAGGGCAAAGTATCTCTTTACATGTAAAAATATTTTATGATTTATCAGACTTAATTAAACATTACATTTTTCCATCTTATATTGCTTCACATCATACTAGTATTGTAATTTGCACTTATGGAAAGCTGTGCAACAATTAATTGAAGTCAGTTATTAAAAATGTAATGTCAAACAATTTACAGACAAATGGTGCTCTAGAATTGTGAAATTGTGGCTTCATGATGAAACAAGATATTACAGTAGTCGTCTTATTAGTTTGTTATATTATTGTTTCAGCCTAACTTCATACATTATTTATTTTTCATAATCCTGATCAAAATCTAATATTACTCTTCTTTGAAATTGTTAAATGGGATAAGTATCCTATTTTTACAATCCCATATAGTAAAATCATTTTTCTATTATTTGACATCCCCAAATATACTAAGTTTCCAGTATTTGAATGGCTATGGTTAAGAGGACCACTTAAATAAAATATAGACACTCTAGCTTCAAAAATACAAATTAGTAGCATTTCAATTTACAAAAGTACCTCATATTGGGCAGAATTCAGATAATAAATTCTGATCCTGCTTTTTCCCAATCAACCAGTAACAACACCTCTTGTAAAACACTTCAGTAATAACATAATAGTTGAATACATGCACACTGCATGGAAAATTCTACTTGCATCACTCACTTAAAATCACATGCACTTAAAGTAACAACAAATGACACTCTATCCACTTCTAAAGAATTCTCTTATTTATCAAACTTACCTCTAACAAAGACTTAAAATACGGACTGCAAGCTGACAAAACCATCTTGTGGGCTTTGCAGGTTTGTCCCTCACAGGCTAGAGTAACATCTGTAAAACTTTTCTCGTCCCGTAGGTGTTTGAACGACGAAACCATATTTGATTGAAAGTCATTCCACTTAAGGAAGAACTGCTGCTGATCTGAAGACATTTTTAATCACACACTTCCGTACGTGTTGACAGTCAAAACGTTCTCGGGTATCTGTAATCAAATAAAAAAATCAAATCGTTGAAACCGTATCGATTATTTAAGGCCATCGTTTCAAGACATTTTAATAAAATCAAAGTCAGTGTAATAAGGAAGTATCGTAGCGAATGATTAAATTGGGTAAGAACAAAAAAATTACAAAACATTGAACGTATTAGGTGTCGATCTGAAAGGGAAAAAAATACTTGTTTTATTAATATTAGTGAAACACTAGCCTCGGTCGTCAAAAAGGGAAGACGAACGTGCAATTCCGGAGTAATAGAAAATGGATCTAATATAAATAATTAAATGTTATGAAGTTGACAATGTACCACTTACGAAACTGTTACACAAGCCAAAACAAGAAATTTACTTTCCAACGTGCTATCTCTCGGGACGTGTACGAACTAACCAGAGATGTTCCTGATGTGATTCTCTCTGAAGAACATCATCTTGTAATTCAATAACTTTATTTCATCGTCAACGCTTTGTTGGCTGAAATTTTGAGCAAAAATGAATTAAAATTATTTGAGGCCTTATCTTTCTGAATTACACGCATTAAAAATATCAAAAAAAATTAACGATAAAAGCCGAAGATTGACATATGACGAGACGGATTAGAATATAAATTTTCAATCTTTAGATATTATCTAGTCTGCTGTAGTACGCTTAATGTTAATTAGGAGAGTTACTATTTTTTAAAGAAAACATTAAATTTATCAAAAACTAGAGCAACCTTTCGTTATCTTTATTTTATAGTCAACTTAAAATAAAGTTAAAAAACTAAATTAAGACGAAGTTAACCATCAGTTTGTATCGTCATAAAGACAGGTTTTATTGTTTTGGACATTATTTATATGCAAAGAACGTGTGTGCTCTGTAAATTAATGACATAAAATATTTATTAGTTTTTTGGAACTTTGTGATTAATTACTTTTAACAAAATAGAGAAAAGAAAAGGAATCCAATTATAAAAAAAACAGAGTGATATTTTAATAACGGCAACAATGAATCCGTAGCGTTAATTTAGATGAGTTAAAAATATTAGTATATGCATGGACCAAGAATTTATTTATTAAGTAGAAATAGAAGTTTAACAGTTCACGCTCTGTCTGATTATGTATTAAGGCGGTAAATTTTCATTGCAAGGATCTTAATCATCTCGTTTGTTTGGCATTCCTTCTTATTGATAAGCTTTCACGCTATTCTGTCTAAACTGCGGAGTTGTCATGAACCGCGCACAACGGCTAAGACTAAAACACCATTTTTCTACGATCTTTGTATATACAATTTATTTTCCTCGTTGATTAACACTGTAAGCATTAAATATTATAATTTAAACTTCAAAGAAAAAAGTCATGGATCAGGTGATACAGTTTCAGACTCATTTTTCATTCGTCTACGTAAGATATACCTTCTCAATACTTTTCCCCTCACACAATCATGGCCACCAGTTGGGTTACGTTTCGTAATTATCTCGAGACAATTTCCTTTCTGCTACTAGGTGTAGGTTAGGAGCTTCATATTGGCACAGCGCCGCCAATTTCCTCTGGTAGATAACATACTTCCTGCTAAGGCGGACGGACGCTAGTTGTCGGTCCTTAGTCGCTTGGGTTTACGCTAGAGAATTAGTCGACTTATGACCAGTTACTTTTTAGTTGAGAGCGTCTGCGCATCGCGATCTTTGCCTCTCGCCATATTCCGCTGAAGGGGGCGACCCGTCGTCATCAACATCACCAGTGCCAGTCCAACAACGAAACAGCTATCGCAACTAAGATGACGTCCAAGTCTGAGAAGGACAGGCAGAAACAGATCCAGGACAAATGCCAGGCAATTCTCACCCAGATGCTCAGGGACGAGGACAATAAGTACTGTGTGGACTGTGATGCTAAAGGTAAGGCACTACTCCTTTGCTGTCTGTTTGACGTTTCTGTCACTTGTATTTCTCTGGGTCACCTAGTGCTTTACTTTCTAATTCTTATGAAGAGTGATTCACTCGAAAGTTCAAATAGGAGCTTCACACAACTTCAGACCATTTACGTCACTACAATTCAGTTTTCGTTATCGAAGCCGATATTTAAATCTTTTTAAATTTCATATGGTTTGAATTAAAATAATTAAGTACGATATTCGCAATTGACCGCTATTGTCTTATTTTACACAATTTTGAATATATTTTTAGCGTTAGATATAAAAATTCTGTAATATTGAATGGAATTATATTTTTATGCTTTACAATATTAAAAGTTTATAGTATTTTAGGTTATGTTTCATTTAATTCATGTCGTCGGCATTTAATTTCTCAATGATATTTACAGTTTCATGACATGTTTTTATTCTACTTTTTCTTTGAATTAACAAACTTCCTCTGTTGCTGGACATGTCCATTATTTATGAACATCTAATGTATAATACCCACTCTATTTAAACCTTTATTTTTCAGCTCTCGGTTCCCAAAATTAGAAAAAACAAATACATATATTGAACAACTGCAGAGTGATTATGTTCTCATTTTAATTGAAAAATCATATTAGTTGCTTGAGTGCAAGCATGTATTTATTTTTAATAGATTTACTGATAGCAAAACTTTTGAGTTATCCTACAATTATTGTTCACTAAATTCTTAAATCGTTTGTTCTAATTAAATAACGTTATTCAATCATACAAACATGAAAATATGTGTTAATGATAATTGATTTTCTGGATCTATTGATGTTTTGTACTTAAAAAAATCATTTGTCAGTTTGTTACATTTATGTAAAATATTATTCTGAATTACTTTCTTTATCAGGTTCCACAGAAAGTGGGTTATTTGTTTGACCCATTTATGAACTAATGTTATCATGCCTTGTGCTTGTTCTTGAAGTCAAAGTTCAAATTTCATTTGCGTTTCAATGTTTGAGACATAGTGCTAAAGTTTGGAATGTGTTTATTGTTACTTTCATATTTGTATGGTATACTGTGTTCTGGGTATGGTTTTTCCAGATTAAAACTACCATAAAGTGGAATATTTGGTGAGGAAGTAATGATTCATAATATAGAATGTATATCTATAAAATATATAATTTTTTAAGTTATGTTGATATTTTTTTTCAAATTATAACTGATTTGTAAACAATCCTATTAACAGAATGCATTAAAATTCTAACCTTATTTTCAAGACTTGTTTCTGTTTTATTCTATTGCTTGAAAATACTTTTTTGTATTAGTCTGTATTGAAACATATACTTGTCTTTCTTAGGCCCCAGATGGGCTTCTTGGAATCTGGGTATATTCCTGTGCATCAGGTGTGCTGGAATTCACAGAAATCTCGGAGTACACATATCAAAAGTGAAATCGGTCAATTTGGACACGTGGACTCCTGAACAAGTGGTGGTGAGTATATGTGCTGTGATAATGGGTTGGTTAAGCAAAACTTTATTTGATACGTAGTGAATATTTGCATAATTTATATATTATCTTTCTGGTGAATATTTTGGGGCCTATTGTACATTTTAAATCTTGTCACAAACTTTTAGTACAAGTATTTGTTACTTATCACACAATTTATGCTCTCTTCAGAGTCTTCAGCAGATGGGGAACAGTCGTGCTCGTGCAGTATATGAGGCAAACCTTCCAGATAACTTCAGGCGTCCCCAGACTGACTCTGCACTGGAAGCCTTTGTAAGGGCCAAGTATGAACAGAAGAAATACATTGCTCGGGAATGGGTGCCTCCACCAATCCCTAAGGTGAATTAGTTATTGCAAGCAGTAAGATGTAACACTAGCTGTAGAAATCAATCATGTCATTCTGTGCTTCTAGAATGTGGAGAGACAGATCTTAGGTTTCTCTTCGGATGAAAGACTTATAGATCGGCGTACGGTGAGTTGCACTGCCTCTAATCTACAGATGAAGTGTGTGTCTGGGTTCTGTTTTATGCTTATTCCCACTTTGGCAACCAACTTTTTAGACTTCAACCTTTCTTATAATGTGTATGTACAGGTTTACCTGCGGGATCTGTTTGCAAAATAAGTATACAAACCATTAAACCTAATGTAATTTATTTAATGTTTTCTCAGCCTTACAAATTAGAATTTGTATGTATGTATGTAAAAGTGAGTAAAGATCTGACATGGTCATTAAAGTAATCATCTTGGAAATGGCAGAGACATCTGAAACTAAGGTTCACTGTTCGATACAGAAAAGTAATTAAAATATTTGGATGTGTTAGTCAGTCTTCTCCATCAGAAGTTGCCCCGAGTACCAGCTGACCACATAGTATGGAGTTCACACTGATTAATTGACTCATCTGAACAGGAAAATGAGAGAAAGAGAGAGAGGCTGACTTACCCTATGTGGCCAGCCTGCAAAATGTGTATTCTTGTTCTGACCCGAGGAAAATTTGAAATGTTCATTACTACCTAGCCTGGAGACTCCAACTATCCGTTTAAGGTAAGTCAGCCACTATCTCTTTATTTCCTGTCCAGTGCAAGTAAGAATGTGAAATTGTCAAAATAATTTAAACAATTGATGTGGAAAGGAAAGATAGTGATGTGGCTTACGTGAAATATGAAGTTTGGTGTCTTCGTTCAGGACAGGAGGAAGTTAAAATTTTTGGAAGCATTAATCCCCACCAGAAAAAGCCCATCACATGTGTCTTCATTCTCCTGTAAGATGTTAACTTCTTTGAAAAATTTGAAGTTCTTCCTGTCCGGAATAGCAACACTGAGGTTCAATTTCAGGTAAGCTACCATATTTCTCTCTTTCCTTTCCATACTAATTTATATATAGAACACTAGAATAAAATATGATAAGGTCAAATTAAATAACACATTGGGATATGAAAGGGGGTCAGCATAGTCTGCTTACCTGAAATAAACAGTTGGTCTAGTTGGGCTTATCAGAACATAATATTTCAAATTTTTGAGGAACTGAGCCATCTTCACCTGGAAAGAAAGACCAAGAACCAACTGTTGATTTCAAGTAAGATGACAATTCTGACCCTCTTTCCTATCCAGTTGTGTTATATGTATAAACTTATAAACTAATTATGTGTATTATAATTTTCAAAATATTAGAAATTTGTGTTTATAGTAATGGTACCACATTCAAATGATGAGACTGATTTTAATTGCTCAAGTGCCTCGACACTCCATTATTCACTTATTTACTTCCACAGGCTCCAGAATTGCAGATTCAACAAACTATGCAACTTCTTCCCAATGTCAGTATTATAATATCAGTCACTATAGTCATACACTAAGATGTTTTATATAGGATTTAATATCAGGCTTCAGC
Source organism: Zhengitettix transpicula (assembly GCA_037074705.1). Taxonomy (NCBI): domain Eukaryota; kingdom Metazoa; phylum Arthropoda; class Insecta; order Orthoptera; family Tetrigidae; genus Zhengitettix; species Zhengitettix transpicula. The sequence continues at coordinate 76,218,694 of CM073593.1, forward strand.
ATCCTGGAAGTGTATCTTCATAGAATTTTCATATCAAAGTCAGTACACCTGATTTATAGAGTAGCACAAAGCCATGGATAAACTGGGGTTCTGTATTATTCACCTAATTTGAAGTCCAAGATATCTTTATGACATTATTTGTCCTAATAAAAAGTTACAAAACCTATTTTGCATACCACCATATTTTTCATTGTTTCATCTTGGTGCCTGCTTGAATTTCTGTAGCTTTTTAAGTATAATACATGTATTTCACCTGTTCTTCCAATCGCTTCTTGTGAGTCCTAGCATATGTTTCCAAATTTTCTGATGGACTGCTTATTGTGATATTTTAACATTGGTACTGGTTGATGTTATTTGGCATTTTGTTATGAACAGTTTCTTGGTGTGTGGTAACATTGTGGAGGAATTGTGAACTCATTCTGCTCAGGTCAACTGGGACAAAGAGCTAGATGAGGAAGCAGAACGGCAAAAGAAGCGGAAGAAAGAGGCCAAGCAGCAGCAGACTCGTAAGTCCACCAGCACCCTGAGTGAGGTCACCATTCCTCAACTCTTACCCAAGCCCAAAGGCTCCACCAGCCCCAAGCCTGGACGTCCTTCGGCAGATAGCAACAGGACTCCAAAGCAGAGTACTCAGGATCTTTTGGGGCTTGGTGAGTTAAGTTGACCAACAAAATGACATCAGTAAGGACATTGAAAATAAAACTTCTTCAGAGAGAATTTTCTATGATCAGATTAATGCTTTCAAACACTTAAATTGGTTGCCGTTTAAACTTTAATAATTTTCTCAAGTATATATATATTGGTATGGAAAGGATAGAGAGATAGGTTGTGGCTTACCTGAAAGTGAAGTGCGGTGTCGCCATGAGGAACTGAAGGTTGTTCTTCAAATTTTCGGAGGCTCTCAGCCTCCTTCTTCAGGAAGGAGTGTTACACCATTCCGTGCACCGGCCAGCTGCGGACTGCCGGTGCACGGAATGGTGTAACACTCCTTCCTGAAGGAGGAGGCTGAGAGCCTCCGAAAATTTGAAGAACAACCTTCAGTTCCTCATGGCGACACCGCACTTCACTTTCAGGTAAGCCACAACCTATCTCTCTATCCTTTCCATACCAATATTTTTGACAATGTCACATTCTCACTATTACAATATATATATATATATATATATATATATATATATATATATATATATATATATACACATATATATATACAGAAAATAGTTTTATTAGAATAATCATATCCAATGGGGAGCTATAATTGTACAGAGTAGCAGGACTTGTAATGAATAAGGTGTTTAAATTTGTGTTGTTCATTTCCTCTTCCCAAGTTCATTATGGTAACTACTGCTGGAATTAAATCTAGGTATAATGTCACTGCTACCTTCCCTATTTCCCTAAGTGGCTTGGAAAACTGGGATGCAAAGAGAATCTACTGGACTCACCGAAAACCTATACAAATGGGTCCCATTAAGTGTGTGTCTTGCCATTGACATATGATTATGCTTGTCCAAGGAATTTTGCACATTTAATGACTAAGCTAATAGAATTGAAATATATTTTCGTGTTCACACGTGTATGGAATTTTAGAGCCTCAAAAGCTGTAAGTTTGTCTCTTTTCAGACACACCAACTGGAATGGCCCCATCAAGTGGTGGCAACGGAGATGATGCCTTCACCAGTTTTCTGAGTGCACCACCTCCAGCCAACACTGCAACCACTACCTCAGAAGTCACTTTAGCAGCTTCACAGCCATCAACACTCTCTACGCAGGCAGGTAGAGTCGAAGGACGTTCAGCTGAGGAAGAGAGTTTCTTTAACCAACCGGGTCCTGGTGCACAGGAAAAGCGCCAGCTTACCAAAGCCTCTATCCTCGCCCTGTATGGTTCAACCCCGACACAACAGTTCCCCATGCCTGGTCAGTATTTCTTAGGGTACTTGCCTTTTAAATTATAAATATGTAATTTTTAAATAGTGAATAAGTATCATCAGAGTCTTATCTATCTTGTTTTTTTGCAAGAGAAAATGTGACATAAAACAGGATTAATTTGCAATCAGTATCATAGTTATTTACTAATTTGACAATTTGCCCATATAACGAATTTTGCCCTTGAAATCACTGGGAAGACTTAATTCTAAAAATAAGTTGTTTCACTTTATTTTACTATGAAGATTTAAATACTATATTAAAATGAAAAAATTTAAGTCTGATAAAAGTCTGATAAAAGTTTGATTAAAGTTTTCGTCAACTGACAAGTGCAGTTGTGTCGCTCTAGGCTCTTCTTTACATACGAGGAAATTGGACAAATATCCCAGAAACGTTGTGTGGTATTTATATTATCACTTTTTTGTCTGAATTGGCTATCTTTCCTATTCATTAAATACTATATTATTGAACTTTTGCCACATTATTAGGAATTAACAATTCATGTTGAGACTAAATTTTCCAAATTAAACTTTTATTTCTCATTTATTTTAAAAAAATGATGTGACATAATGGACATTGCCCTTAATTTTATAATCATTTTTCCAAGTTTGACATGCAAATAAGAAAAGGATTGAAAAGATTCAGACATGGATATTTTATAGTATAACATACCTCGTCTTCAGGTTGATATGAGACAATTGTTTCTGAACTTTTGTAGTGGTGTTTTTTGAGGCAAATATTGCTGAAAGTGTGGAATTGTGGTGCAGGTGCAGTTTTTAACCAGCCAGCCCCAACATATGCCCCAACAGCAGTATCCATGGGTTTCCCACCTGTGGCTCAGGCTGCAGGAATCCCCAATGGAATGATGGCAAGCCAGCCTATGCAGTCTGCTGTTTTACAGGTACATCCAATTGCTGATGGCTACAAAAATAACAAATAAGCTTAATATATTAGAGAAATGCTCTAATTACCATATAATGCATTTGTGAATAATATTTGGGCAGTAATTCATTATGAGAGAGGACACATATCAAGCTCCCAGTGGATCTATACTAATAATTTATATTAAATTTAAAGGATTATTGTTTATATTCCTGACCTTTGATTGAAAGCCTCTGTTCTTTCTGAATTAAATAAAGTTCAGAGAGAAGTTTTGCTTCATTAACAAATTCTACATTTTCTGGAACAACTTCATTGTCTAAATGTTTTGAGCGGGTTCTGTAATACAAGAAGAAAAATTAGTATACATGTCATTTGAATTTGAAATAATAACCTCACAATGAATTTAGTCAAACAAATTTGTTTTTTTCTTATTCTATACATCTTTTTGAAAGTGACAATTATATAGAATAGTGTTGTCATTTATACTTTAATTGTAAATTATTGTACCTGTGAATACATGTTTTTAAAATATGCATAGAGCTTACTCATAACTGTGAGAAATATTTATTACATTCTGTGAGCCATTTTCAATCTGATGATAAACTCTGGCATTGTAAGGGTTAATTTTACAGTTGTACCAATACAATTAAAGTCTAAGAAAAATGTAACATTTGTCTTTAAAGCCATATTTTTTAATCTACTTTTACTTTTCTCATTAGCAGAATGGTGTGTTTGGAAATTCCCAGCCAGCTGCTGCAAACTTGGCATCAAACCCTTTCTTTAATATGGCAGCACCGCCAATGGTTCAGCCCACATTAGGTTATCCGCCAGTAGCTCAGGTATGTTTAGTTGATGGTACACTGTTATAAATTTGGGCTTACAATTATAATGTAACTAGAATTTATTGAGTAACAAGTTTAGTTTTGTGTACTTGTAGAATATAGATGTATTTTAAAAGTTGGTTGTGTGAAATATTAGTAGATTATGGTTTGTTTTGAGTAACTGTAGTCTCATTCACTTTTTTGCATGGTATTGTTTTGATGCTGCTGTTAATGAAGGTCTATGCTTGATTTGTATGTAGAGTTATTGACATTGCCTCGGTTTGTTAGAAAATATGGCATTGACATTCAGTTGAACTGTAGGGAAGGAAATACTTAGTTAATCAATTTTACAGAGTTAATTATGTGACTAGGGTTGTTGTCCTTGCAAATAAATTGTTTTATCTCACCACAGTGTAGTATTAATTTTACCTGGCTAATGTTAGAATTATTGTTTTATTCCTGCATGTAGATTATTGTTAATGAACACTTGTGTGCTTGTCTTTGATTTGAAGGTTGTCTGAGGGGCAGAGAACTGAAATATTCTCTAAACAAGTATTTATCCAGAATTAAAAAAGTATGTTACAGAGACCTTTGAGAAAGGGCTGTGCTTGAAACTAGGTACTTTGCCCTCCAGACAAGCCTGTGAATGCTACTTTTTGTGTGTTCTTCAGTGTGACATTTAGACATTTATTGTAGGAGCATGTCAACACCACGAACGCTTCCTCATCAGCTGCATCTGACTTGATGTTAGACTTTTCAAATGTGTGCAGTCTGGCTCAGAGCTTGGCGCCAGCTCAGGTAATTTTCATGTAAATGCTGAAGCAAGATATGTAAGAAAGAAATAGAATTTGTTGAGAGAATGTGGGAATTGGCATTGAGATCCCTTGCATGTTTATTGTAGTGTATCTTTTCAACTGTGGTTGCTTAGGACTTTGTGATTTAGATATGTGGTAGAGTCGAATGCATCAATACAACCACAGAATTGTTATTAGCCTGTCTTTCCAGTGCCTGTCTACGGCATGGAAAATGATAGCATTTCTTGTTAGTGAAATGGGTTCAACTTAAATGCAGTTTCTGTTGTACCATTATCATCTTTTTTGGTGATATATTTTAATGTTATTCATATAATATTTTTATTTGTAATCTTATCTGGCAATTAATGAATAAGAAGGACAGCCAATTCAGACAAAAAAGTGATAATATAAATATCACACAATGTTTTTGGGTTCCTTGTTCCTTTCTTCAGGTGCGAAGAAGAGCCTAGAGCCCAGAAACGTTGTGTGGTATTTATATTATCACTTTTTTGTCTGAATTGGCCATCTTTCTTATTCATTATTTTCAATCAGAAGTAATTTTTTTTTCATTTTATTTGATAATTGTTAATCCCTTTACCTAAAAGTATGAGAATTGTAGTTAGGAAATCGTCATTAAATTTCAGAACCACATTGGATGATTGCTATATATCTATTGAGAAAACATAAAAATATTGGGCTTGTAATTTGTTGATAAATCAGAACACCACACACAAGTACTCAAATTGAGTGTTGATTGTAGCTTGTGCTGTAGAAACTTACATTAATGTTAATGTTGTATTATAAGAAACCTCGCATGTTCAGACTTGGCCATAGTGTCTTGCAACAGAAAAATGTAAAATATTTCACTGCATATCAGACATAGTTATGCTCTCTTGCAGCTGCCGCAGCAGATGGCTCGCTTAAATCTAGGAACACCAATGATGGGTGTGCAGCAAACTCATATGATGGGCCTTCCGGTTCAACAGCCTGTATCAGTGGCTGCTGCTACAATGGGAATCCCAGCAGGAAACCCGATGGGTGTTGGCTCCTTCGTGCAACCTCCCAACTCCGGCCACACACTTGCTACAAATCTATGGCAGTAATTCATCTAGAAGAGTTTAAAAAATTGTTTTGTGTATAAAAAGAAGGGGAAAAATATTGTCTGTTCGGTATTTGAGAACATTCAATTTTTTTCTTGTGGTATAAAATTATATATATATATATATATATATATATATATTTATATATATATATATGAAAAAATGTTTTTAACTGAGATGTGTATTACAGAGGGAGAGTACTTTTTTGCACTGGTTAAGAACATTGTATTCCAAATTGGTCAACACCGTTTATGTCCAGTGTAGTATATTTGTTCTCCAGTTTCTGATAGAACAAATTTTTTCTTGCCTTCTGCAAGGTGTCATAAATTTCTTGTTCACATTGTTTTAGCCTTAATGTGTGGCAATTCCTGAAAGTATACAGTTGGGATGCCTGTCTGCAATTCAGAAATGAAGTGAGAATTAAATTGAGAGTAAAAAATACTTAAGGTTCTAAGTGAACATAATTATTTTGCACTGTATTTCTTTTTACTTTAATGTTGTGAAAATTTTTATTGTGGTTTAAGCAGAAACTTTCCTAAGCTGTGCAATTATAGATGAATTTTTAATAGAATGGAGACTTGTCAGAAAAATTGTGCATAGAAGCAATAATGGAGCAGTTTTTGAATTGTATTGATATAATTACTGTTAGACTTTTTAAACTGTACATGTATGTTATATGTTGCAGGTAGAAAGTGCAGCTCTTCCTCTGAAAAAAATTGTGTTATTATATAGCTGATAAATTCTATTTATTTTAAAGGAAAATGAATAGTGTGGGAAATGAATGTGAGGTTGTGTGTCTGGGGATGTTATTTTATTACGCATTTTTCTTGAGCTTTTTTCTTTGGTTTGGTATCAATGTTTTGGCGTAAATTCGCTGTTGATAAATCATTTTTGTGAGGCTGGGTGTAGGACAGTCAGGTGCCTTCTATCACTTTTATATTTTATCACTGAGATTACTCAAGTTTATTAATTCTCAGAAAGCAATTTTCACGTTGAGAAACAAGCTTTATTTTCATGTCTAAAGAGAGAGAGAACTGTCGGCATACTTTCTATCCACAATATGACCAGTTCCTTAGTAATAGAATTTTTTCAAAATGTCAGACTTTTTTTTTCTTCCCCATTAAGTCAAAATGGTGGATAAAATAAAATTTCATATTTTGTCGATAGTTGTCTGCTATTCTTGCCTATTTGTTGAGAGTTTATATTTCCTTTTGTATACTTCTCTTCGGAAGGAAGAAGCCTAAATAAATAATATTACCTTTCAAATGTAATGTTCATGGTCTATTCCCTACCTCAATTATTAACTTTACATTTGGTAGAGAAAATGTCCCAGCTGAATTTAGTTACCCTCCCAGGAACATGAACTGCTTCTCTATTATTTCAATGAGGTTGCCAACTTTGCATTATGGTCTATTCCATCCTTGGATGGGTAACTGTACATTCTTCATGTGGACTCCTGTGAAAGCTTTTGTAAATGTTGTCAATTATGTACTTCATATCAATAGCATCTGTGGTTTCTCCAGAATTTTCTGTCTTTGTGCATAAAATGAACAGGTTGATCTTGACATGATGTGGGCATTGACTGAACTTCAGGTGGCTTCAAAACGGTGCTGAGAACTTGCCTGCCTCTGTGCATATTGAAAGTAACAATACTTTGTGTGAATGTGTGTGTGTGTAAGAAGCAACTCTCTCTTTGTTCCTTTGAGGTGTTTGTATGTTAGCGATCTCATTCCATGCTTCTCCATTTTTCCTTCAACCTGTGTGTTTGTGTGGGTGAATGGTTTACAAGTCAAATTTTAGGGATCACAAGTCTTTTGTTATTGTATCTCACTATCTGTTGGAGGGAAATTATCTTGTATATAAAGTTTGTCCAAGGAGTATGCACATAGTTTGTACATAAGTAGAAGTACGAATTAATGTCGTACCGAGAGGGTGGAGAGTGTCTTCAATGTACAAATGTTTTTGAAACCTTTCTTGTGATGCTGTTGGAACTGTGGGGACTGCATTTCATTTACTAATCGTAAACCCTACCCTCGAGGAACAGATTTGCCCAGGTTTAATTCTCTTTTTACTATGTGAATTGGATCTCTTTGTATAGAAAATGTTTTAAGATGGCCACATCTGCATATATTCATATACATTTTTACTGTTATTGTCTTAATAACTTTAAGGTGTAATTTTTTTTTACAAAATATTACTGGTTCATGAAAGTACTTACAGGGACCCCCTCTTCATATGACACTCCACACTTAAAACTATCTATTTTGCAATGCATTTAATTTGACTGATTATAATGAAAGAATGTGAAGAGGACAAATTACTGTAACTTTTATTTTCAATTTTTGTATAAATTGGAAAACTGCCTTAATTTCTGTATACAACATAAAAATATTTACATTTGTTGTTACTGCAATTTGTATATTCTTCAGGTCATAAATTGAAGTGTTAGTACAGTGTGTGCTCATTTTTATTTCCAGTTCCTCTTATATATATTTTTTTTAATAGTGAGATGAATTTCTCCCTGAAATATATTTTTAAGTGTTTCACCTCCATAAATGTGACAAAACTGTCAAAAAAGGAAGCAGAGGTGGAATGCATACTTCAAGTCATTTTAGAGATTTACTGCACCTGTGTAGTTTTTGTCAATGTGCAATTATAATTCCTTCAAGTTTCAGGAGCAGGTAATTTGTTGAAATAAAAATTGATTTAAACAACCCAGCTGCAATTTTTTCTACTTATTCCCCAATATTAGTTTGTGATATGTGGATGGTTCAGATATTTTTCTAGAAGGAAAAGACTTCCAAATTCTTTTTGTGTGCTGTGGCACAAGGTAGTTATATTTTTGTCTCTGTCCATTCTGGTTTTTATATTGTTGCAAGTAACATTTATAACAGTCAATAAATCACTTCATAATATCACATACACAGGTTTAATTTTTTGTGGAAACCAATTTGAAATACAGTCCTAATATACAACATAAAATACATTCATTCCATCCAATTATCTGGATGAAAGCTTTATGTATAAAACTAATTCTCAAACTTTACAAAATATGTTTGGCTCCCAGCCATAACTTTATTTGAAGCAAATATTCATGCAGGAAGCTACAGGTTATATTCGGACGATTGTCTGTGAGGGCTATTCTCTCGCAGGCAATACCTGCGAGGGATGTTCTCTCCCATGCAGAACATTTTAGGAGAGATACGAAGGGGCTGCCTTTGGGTATGCCTTTTCCTCTCCGTTTTTGAACTAAGGTTCCCACAAGCCGAGGCACCTCGGCCTGTACTAAGAGGTGTATGTTCCGGGGTCACAGACCTTGGGCATACAGTAAGAGTTGTCCGCTATTCCCATTGGAATAGTCGGCCAGCTGCCTCCTAAACTGGTCGAGGCACGGAGAAGGGAATGCTGCGTCCCCACAGCAAACTCCTCTCCCGCTATCCGAAGGGCGTGGAACAAGTACCCAATGCCCGACCTACCCGATGCAGGTTTTCCTTGGGTTTTCCCTGCATTTCTTTAGGCGAATGCCGGGTAGGATCCTTAAACTATAGTCCGGGGGCCCTAGTAACCCTTGGCTACCTTCCTCCACCTTTCCGCATCCCCCCTTTCAAATCCCTTCCTATGCTACTAAAGGGGAGTTGTCCAATGTGGATCACCCTCGTGTAGCCTGTTGCCCTAAAAAAAAATTTTAAAAAATGGTTATATTCGGATACTTTGAGTTAAATTCCCCAATTTGGTGCTTGGTGAAAATAATCAGCAGCAACTGAAGAGCAGATGCATTGTCCTGGTGAAAAATAACTTTTGTTTCCTAAATATGGATGTTTAACTGATGTCTTCAATATAGCGTCAAATATTTTCTATCGATTGTTTTCCTATTTTTCAGATAGTCTAATAGAACCAAGCCATAACTTTTCACCTCTTAAGATCACTTCGACCCACTGTTTGAGCTGTTGAATGTCGACAGAAAAGACAAACATTAAAGTTAAAAAGTTCCGAACAGTGCAGAGAAATGTTAAATCAAATTCGTTGCCGGGCGTCCGTGAAGGCTTAATCCAAAATGGAGTTTTGACCACGTTTCATTACATTTTTAATACCGTAAGGTTGATGTAATTCTTACAGCGTGGAATTTGTGGATTGAAACGTGTTCATCCTTGATTCGTTTCTGGGTAAATGTCTTTTCCGTAATTCCCGTCACCCATAAAGGTTTACGTCCGACATTTATGAACGGAAACCAGAGAGATATTTAGCAAGAACTGGCCAGGGCCTAATTTGCTAAAAAAAAAATATATTTCCGCCGGACAGCCTCGAATTAGTGTTTTCTCTCGTCATATAACCGGTCCAATAAACTTGGCCGCGAGAATTCGGAAGGTCAGGTTAAGCACATAGAATTCTGTATCCGAAATTAAAAATGGGTTACAAGAACGTACGAACATGAACCAGTGTGATGGATAATTAATGAAGCTGAATTTGGAGTTTAATCGATGGGAATTGGTATCGAAGTAGTTATGTATCGGGAGTTTTCTGTGCGAGTGAAGGAGAAATCGAAATTGGTGGGGAATAGGAAGATAAGAAAATCACCTGAGCAGAGAGAAGGAAGAACGTCAAAGAGTCTCCAAGAGAGACTAACTGAAATTTCGTAGAAACGAGTGTAGTATAATTGAATTGTAAACTGTTCTCAGGAAGGTTCCTCTACACTGCAGATATATAGATATATATATACCACTGTGAACAAAAAGTAAGGTGAATTTATTTATAAAATATAAATTCTTAATTTATTTTTCCAAATCAATTTCAACCCCTTCAAAGTAATCCCCGTCCGATAAAACGCACTCTTTCCAACGCTTTTTCCAGTCCTCGAAATAGTCTTTTTCCGGTATAGCCTTCAAGACCTTCTTCGATTCGGTTTTTATCTCCTCAATCATGTCCAAACGGCGTCCCCGCAATGGCCTTTTGAGTTTGCTGAATAGCCAGAAGTCGCACGGAGCCAAATCAGGCGAATTCGGTGGTTGCGGAACGATATGAGTCGAGTTTTTGACAAAAAAAAGTCGCGAAGAACCAATGCAGGATGACATGGTGCATTATCGTGATGAAGGAACCCAGAGTTTCAGACGAATAGCTTCACGCAAACGACGCATAACGCTCAAATAATATTCTTTGTTGACAGTTTGGAAGGAATTCACAGTGCACCACACCACGATAATCAAATAAAACTGTCAACATGAACTTGATTTTCGGTCTTGCTTCACCTTTTGCACGATATTCGCTGGATTGGTCGGTGGTTTCAGGGTAGTGCGTAAATCCAAGTCTCGTCTCCAGTAATGATGCATTTCAAGTGGTCCTGATGGTCAGACAACAAAGTTTCACACACATCAACGCGACGCTTTTTTTCCACCAATCGAGACTTGACGCGTTTGAGACACAAAACATTCTTCAAAATGGTTTGGGCTGAGCCAAATGATATTCCAACACCATCAGCGAGATCTCTAATTGTCCATCGATGATTTTCAAGCACCAAATCTTTGATTTTTTTTTGGACGTGGCCCTCGTCGGTAGACGTTGATGGTCGACCAGAGCGCGGTTCGTCTTTGATCTCGTTGTACCATTTATAAACGTTTTTTGGTGCCATAGTTTGATCACCAAAGGCCTTCCGCAACATTTTCAACGTGTCCGCACAAGAATATTCGTTCCGCAAACAAATTTTGATGCAAGTTCTTTGCTCAACAAAATCACCCATTGCAAAAATCGAAAAATTCACTTTTGGTTCTTTACAAAAACACGTGTAACTCGAAGATAATTAAACCTTTTAACAAACAGACGCTTGGAAAATATTATAGACAGTCCTACCAACCTAAGAAAAAAAATTTACCTCCCTTCCTAATACCCAGGAGTTTTAAATGACAATTTCACCTTACTTTTTGATCACAGTGCTATATATATATATATATATATATATATATATATATATATATATATGTAAACCCTGTATTAGGCCGATTTGTCTTGGATGGTTTCTAACATTTCAGTGTTAACATTGGCAGAGGTAAAAAAAATGGACCGAAACGTACGTTAGTTTATTTTCTATAATTTTTTTTAGCAAACTTTGGCTGTATTTATTATGGCCGTTAAGGTTTTCTGTGAAGCAGACTGAAAAACTAGTTTGATAGTTGTTAATTTGTATCGATTAATTGTTTTGAGCTGCCGTGCACAGACCAGACACCATGTAAACGTACCAGCACTGCAACTGAAATCAAACAGGTCCTTACAAGACAGCACAGAGCTGGGAAGGGAAGAGAACCCCGTATCTACTTAGCTTCAGAATGCATTGCTGACGTCAGTTGTCCAGGTTTCTTCCTGTGCTGCTGGTGCCCCGCCCTGTCAGGCATGTTGTTAATGGTCTCGTCGTCTTTGAGCTTGAGTGGACGGATGTCCATGCGAATCCAAGGTCCTCAGCTATTGTCAAGTTAGGACAGGGCAGCCTCATGACCTCGTATGACAGAACAGCGCTCAACGTATACAAGAGTTCACGTCATACGAGGAAGCATCGGCACCTCATACAGTGACAGAAACTACGGGGATCGATGTTTTATGTTTGAAAAGGCGACTGTTTGGCCATAATACCACAGATTTGCAAGTAAAGAAACTGCATAGGAGTTTTATATATTTTCTTGTAGATTTAACGAAATAAATACCTAAAAATTTCATGTCTTCAATTTGTTTTGGTAACACTCAAGTTTTTGTTTGTATTTTGCGTAAAATTCGTAATTAAAAGTTAATATGTTTGTATTTAAAAAATTTCCTTAAAACTAAGAATACTCACATTAATTTTATATATTATAGCTGTACCTGGCAATAAATGAAAAAACATGTTAATTGTTGAAGAGGGTGAAGACCTAGGAAGAGACTTTGGTCCTTCAAAAGATGCGGCCGAATTGCCAGGTTCAAGGCTAAAAAAGGAAAACCTGCTTTCATCTGGGACCTCATTTTCGTGGTACAGGCACCGAGAGTTTTTCTTCAAAAAGGGATCTATGAAGTGCTTTGAAATAGAATATGATTCATCAGAATGGTGCATATTCATTGATTCGTTTAAAACTAGCCTCAAAGCTCGTCTTTCTGGAAATGTATTGACACCTCTTCCTACTCGGTTCATATGAAAAGAAATGGGAAACGATCCTTGAGAAAATCAAATATCAAGAGCATCGATGGATGGTTTGTGGAGATTACAAAATCCTAACCATGTTGTTGGGTCAGCAGGGCGGTTATACAAAATATCCTCTCTCTGTTTGTTAACGGGACAGTAGAGTGAGAGCTGCACTGGCCACCAGGAGACAGATTAACCGCCGACCTTGGCTCATCCTCTTAATATTAAATTGGGGCTCATAAAGCAGTTTGTCAAATAACTGCCAAGAGATGAGATCTGTTTCAAATATCTGTATTCCAAGTTCACGAAACCAAGGCCAAGTTAAAAGAGGTAGTTTTCACTGGCCCCCGACATAATAAAACTTGTATCTAATCTCCTCTTTTTGCAGACAATGGGAGAAAAGAAAAAAAAAAGTCGCGGAACATTGTACAACGCATGCTGGCAGCGTATCAAGATCAAGGATGCAAGATGAACATAAAAGTTCAGTTTTTACATACTGTCATATTAAAAACTTGGGAGTCTACAGTGAAGAACAGGGTGAAAGATTTCACCAGGAATTTATTTCAAAAAACAGAAAAACAGCTACATCTCCTAAACAGTTGCAGTTCTGCGGTCAACGACATTGTGTTCAGTGTGGCTGCTTCTATGGGGATAGATACCTATTTCTTGTTGCGAAAAGACGAAGATTTAGAAGAAAAACGAATATTTAGAAGAATAAGAGCAAAATTTTTTAAAAAAACAGCTACATCTCCTAAACGGCTGCAATTATCGATCAGCGGTCAACGTCATTGTGTTCAGCGTGGCCGCTTCTATAGAGCTAGATACCTAATTCTCGCGAAAAGACGAAGATTACCAAGGAAAATTAGATGTCAATACGTTAGGAGACTACTGCTGGATGCTCAATCGAGAAACCAGAGAAAGAAATGGGAACCGAGTTCGGAGAAATATCAAAGAGAAGAAGAAAATGTTTCACAAGAAAAAAAGAGTAGATCTAAAATTGTATATAAATATCAGAAACAATTTTTTGATTAGTTGGAAGAAAATATTATACATTTAGTTCATTGTAATAAATAAGATGTATCAAAAATATTCATTTTGAAAAAAAATCGAATATGTGATTAGATTTTATGGAAACTATTTTTAGAACCTCCTACCTTTAAAACGTGTAATTCAGCAAAAATATCCCATTCAGCTGGAAAAAAATAGTTTTGCTGACCTCTGTAATTTCCAAATATTCATTTTTATTCCGAATCTTTGTCTTTTCGCGAAAATTAGGTATCTATCCACATAGAAGCGGCCACGCTGAACACAATGCCGTTGACCGCAGATTAATAACTGCAGCTGTTTAGACGATATAGCTGGTTTTTCTGTTTTTTTAAAATATTGCTCTTATTGCCTTCTATAATTTTTCATATGCTGTTCATTCCAAACTCTCTTTTAAAAAAGTGGAGATATGATGGGAAATCCGAAGAACCTAAAATATTTCCTCGAAACCAGTGGCCCTCAGTAAATCCCAGTCCAGTCATCAGAAGGGCGTCGGACAAGTACCTAGAGGACGACCAACCTGGCTCCATATGTAGGCCAATGCCGGGTAGGATCCTTAAACTATAGCCCGGAAATTCATAAAAGAACCTACCGGTCATATTTTATCTAGCACGAATGCGAGGAATTTCGTTTTCTCTTAAGTTGTAACTACGACAGGGATTAAACCATCGCCAGATTGGAAAATATCCTCCACAGAGTTCGTACTGAGGAAGATCCAGTCTTTCACCCCTTAACTCTTCAATACAGAGCTCTACTATGCGGCACCTCCAGCAATAAACCCTCGAGAAACCAAGTACTGACGCAATGGAAGCAAGACAGAAGCAACAAGATAAGAAAAATTAATAGAATCAGTAACGTCGGCCCGGGTAATCATCTCAATAATGAATGAGGGAGTCGACAGCAGTTAGGATGATCAGGAAACCAGGCGACTGCAGTCCCAATGACTATATATTCACAGTACTAAAATTTAGTTGGGTAAATGCAGATCTATCAAATGTTTTGGTAACGTACGATCATTTCAGAATTCCACTTTTTCACGTCTCATCTTCCTTTTCTTCTTTTTCCCGGCAATATCTACCTCTAATTATCTTCTAATTTTCTTTTTTTCATTAAGCTTCTCTTCTCATTTTCCTTGTTTAGGACTTCTCTTCCGTTATCTCTCTCTCTCTCTCTCTCTCTCTTCTGTTCCCTTCCCTATGCTTATCTTCCCTTCTCTTCTCCAATGTTTAATCTCTTCTATTCCCACATCATTCCTTTCTTTGTCTTCTCTATTTTTCTGTTCTATTTACTTCTCCTCCGCACTCTTATCTCATTTTCAATTCCCTTTTCTTTGTATCCAATATTACTGTAATTTTATTTTACCGTTCGTTCCCCGTATCTGTTCTTTACTCTTTAATTCCTCTCCCAACCAAAACAGTAAATATAATACGAATATAAAGTAGCCTGGGATTGTATTGTTGCTACTTGCGTGCCACGACCGAGAAACATTGAAAACGGTTTTGGAGCGTTGCTTGCTATTATAATCTTAGACACAGGGTTTCTCTCTATCTCTGACTTCCCTCTCCACTCTCTAATTTTCAATACTTTCCTTGATCTATTCAGCTGCTAATATTCTCCCTGTAACACGCTTATTTCATGGACCTCTCATAACATAACATCTTCTCTCTGACTACGTATCTATGTATTATATATCTTTCGCTCTGGATTGAGTTCTTCCTAGTCCAGCATTGGATGTTACAAAACGTTTATTTGCCTTATATTTATTTTATTTGAAGAAACAAATTCCCTGTAATGTGAGAAATTGGACTTTTACGTTTTAAATAGACATTTTAATACAAGTTCTATTGCTATGGTTTCTCCGATGGTTTCTGACCGTTTTCACATTGACTGTAATATCATTACCGAATAAGGTGGAAACAGCAGAAGGTCCTCCCACTTTGTATGTCACCGTCGCTACTTCTACAATCTTCGAGTTACTGCTCCAACTGGATAACAATTGACGATACGTGTAAAGTACTGCACGAGATGATTGTGAATGTAAGAGTCAGAAGAAGAATGGCTGCAAGGAGATAAAGGAATGTCTTCCTGTCACCATCACACTCGAACGTAATGCGTCAGACGTGATTTGTGTTCCTCTGGACCGGTACTAAGGCTCGCGTTTTTTGGGTGTGGATGAATTATGAAGGCCTGAAGGAAAACCACTGACTCGCCGGACGCAATTACGAACTGCATTTATTAATAAAGACTCCTTGACGGAAGGAACGGAAACTAATTGCTGTCTCTATGTGGGATGGTTTTTTTCACGTGGCGCGTTTGTGATGGTCAATGTCGGCGAGTGATTTGCCGTGATCGCTGATACAGGTTTTCCAGGAAACCGGTCGCTCCTGGTCGCCCGACACTTGTCCTGCTCCTGAGGAGCCGAGATAAGGCACGCACTTCACAGTAGTCGCAGCGGTGGTGAGGCGAACGCTCCTGTAGAAGGTAAGACCAGCTGCATCCGTGTCTGTGTGCGGAGGATAGTATAAACTCTCAGGCACTCAATCCGACTTGACAATAATGTTCGCGAACTCTGGCCGGGTATCCTTTACTATAGTCCGGCGCAATTCGGAAGGCGAGTCGCTTCGTCTGCTGACACCCCGCACGGCATTCGAAAAATCTATTTATACGGACAAATTAATAATCTTACTTATGTTTGGATGTTATAACGTCGCAACTCAAGCGTTCTTTTCTACAATTTGGTTCTCATTATTTCTCCAGTTGCTAATGAAACACTTGGGTCATTCAGTGGGTGGCATCCGTAAGTGTATTATGCACTCAATAAATGGGGGTTAACAATATAGAAACTCGACAATTCTCTCCAGGTCGTATATACTAACGTTGGACAGGACTGGGTTGTTTATTGCGCATCCCGCCAAGCGAGCTGCGTCCATCTATAACAGGGAGACGTGGGTGTGCCACTGAAGAGTAAAGGCGTTGTGACACGATGAAGTTCGTCAATTACGTCGTCACACAGGAGTATCAGTGACTTGTCAGAGATTTCTCTGTATTACTGTACTTGTTCTAGGACCGGTTACGTCCACGTCTACGTCATCGGTCAGCATATATTTCTGATGAAAACAAGGAGACGTTCTACCAAACAGTTTTAAGTTAGACCAGACTCAAGTAGACTTGACAATGAAGTCCTTCAGTTACTGTACTAAATGCAGCTTTACTGAGTGACAACATTTTCGGCTGATTGGAAATTGTACGTCATCATCTACGTCTACGAGGGTAATTCCGCAAATTCAAGACCTCACGGTTGTTTCAAAAATAAAATTGTTCTAAATAATAACCATTATATAGTTTAAGTTTGAAGACGCTACGTTGCTTACTGTTTGTTTGACAGCCTTCAATAGTGAACCCTCGCAGTGAATTTGTCTTCATCTTCTTAGTCCAAGACTTGACCTGTGTAAACTAATGGAGCCCTCAGTAGCAATCGTCTTGTGACGAAGATGCCCAGCTTTGATACCGACGCTTCGGTGGTCTTGAGGGCGTCTGCTTCCGTTTGGTTGACCTTTCCTTAGTATTTTTAGTATCTTCAGCCTGTCTGTCAACACTGGCTTCTTTCCTGGCCCACGTGACAATGTCTATACGTGACAATATTAAACACTACTTTCATTTGAAAGATCTCAGGTCAAGCAATATCAAATTTTACCCTGGAGGAATCTGCTCCTTCGTTTACAACAATAAATTATTGGTTTAAACGAGATCGTACGAGCTGCCAAAGACGAACATCGCTAAGATCGACCAAATGAAGTCACCACGACGGAAATTGTGACGAAAATCCCCAAAATTAGATTAAAAGTGTATGAGCTGGTTGAGAAGCGGATCATTTCCATAAGTTCTGTTCATCGACTGAAGGTTTGTCCATGAGAAAACTATAGAAGTTGGGTGTCAAGTTTTCAGCGTCATGAGGATGTTTCAATCGAGTGTTTGTTTCACAGAATTAAAACCGTCGATTCATGACCATGGATGAAATTTGGGTCTACTACGTCACACCTGAGACGAAGGAACAGGCAGAACAATGGACTGAAATGGGAGAATCGGTTCCGTTCCAAAGAAGGCCAGTTTTTTTTTGGGGGGGATGCGCGTGGAATAATTTTCATCTTTAAAAATCAACGGCGACCAAGATCCGAACAAATCTTCATCGCTACTATAATATTTATTTTGAACTAACTATGAGGATAAATGGAATTAAAAATAAAAAACGAATAAACTTTAATCCACAGTTCATCTCATTAAATTCTTTTTTATAATTAAAATTTAAATTGTCTTCCTTCTCAGCCACAGAAATTCCCATGGATTTTTTAAAAAAATTATATTATCACATTTACATGGGCCAAAAATTAAAAATTGTAATATATTAATTAATAAATTTATTAACTCAACCTTAGTATTTATTATATTATCACAATATAAATGTTTCATTATTCTTTTATAAACGTCATTCTCTTCAGACTTCTTGCTTACTTTCTTATTTGAGTTTACATTACGGCTTTTTCTTACTCTCCTTCCCAGTGCGTTTCGTTAAATACTCTTAATAGAAAGCGAGTTCCTCCAGAACTTTGATAGTGAAGAATCGTGTCATAAAATTCTCTTGAAAGCAATGTCAATGAAATAAGGGTTAAAAACTCACGCCACCGTCACTAAAAATATACTCATTAATGTACTTTCACTTCACAGAATTTTTTTTATGCTTCGTCTCTTCATTTCTTAGAACATAACCGTTCATCAGTGGTCTGAGCTCTTTCGCGAACATCAAAGTCTTCTTAGAATAGAAACAGAGTAAAACAAACAGGAACTGAGTCTTGAGGAACTTCAATCTGTCAAAAATTTCCGTCTTTGACTTATCAGTAAATAGCCCCCGAGCTGTGGGTGGCGCGCAGAAGGATCCTGTGGCGAGGAGAGTAAGAAGAGTCAAGGACGAGTCATTTAGAAATAACAGTGGAAAGAGATACACTAGACAAGGTGGACCAGCAGATGGATTTACAGCTGTTTCTAGATTGTGTTAATTAAACTACACGTTCGAGTGTGATGGTGACAGGAAGGCATTCCTTTATCTCCTTGCAGCCATTCTTCTTCTGACACAATCATCTCGTGCAGTACTTTACACGTATCGTCAATTGTTATCCAGTTGGAGCAGTAACTCGAAGATTGTAGAAGTAGCGACGGTGACGTACAAAGTGGGAGGACCTTCTTCTGTTTCCACCTTATTTGGTAAAAATATTACAGTCAATGTGAAAACGGTCTGAAACCATCGGCGAAACCATAGCAATAGAACTTGTATTAAAATGTCTATTTAAAACGTAAAAGTCCAATTTCTCACATTACAGGGAATTTGTTTCTTCAAATAAAATAAATATAAGGCAAATAAACGGTTTGTAACATCCAATGATGGACTAGGAAGAACTCAATCCAGAGCGAAAGATATATAATATATAGATACGTAGTCAGAGAGAAGATGTTATGTTATGAGACGTCCATGAAATAAGCGTGTTACAGGGAGAATATTAGCAGCTGAATAGATCAAGGAAAGTATTGAAAATTAGAGAGTGTAGAGGAAAGTCAGAGATAGAGAGAAAACCTGTGTCTAAGATTATAAAAAAATTAAGAAATAAATTATAAAACACACCCCAATATTTATTTATATAAATTGTAAAAAAAAACAGATGACATCACATATTAACTTGTCACCTATTTTATATTTATGAGAAGAGAAACTTAATTATCTTTTCTTTTATCGAAATTTGTGAATTGCACCAATTCTTTAAAGAACAGAATTTGTTGGTTTTTTTTAAGTCATTTAATTACCCAAGTAATTTTAATAGAAGAGATAACAGCAAGATTGGAGGGAGACACGCACGCACAAAGAGAAAACCAAGGCCGGTCAGTAAACCAGTTCCAGGAGGCGACGTTGTCCATCACAGTCACTTTCGATCTCGTTTCCGGTGGCAAGCTTTAACTCTCGCAAGACATGAGGATGATTTATACGAGCTACCGTCCAAAATTTCCCAGAATGTTAACGTTCCCGCACAGTAGTAGCTCTCACAGTCTCAGTAACCAGTACGACAACTGTGTACAAGAATGCAAGAGTTGTCGCGCATTTCCTGGAATTTGTAGCTTATTTTACTTAACCCTACACCACGTTTTTTTTTGTCTTTCGTTGAAGTTGCAATTTTTTATCAAAATATCTAAGTTACGGAGCAAAGAATTTGACGTTTCATTTTTTGTTCTTGAAGATAATTATGCTGGTGAACTGGAATTATGTGACGCCAGTGCTGCTTCGGCTTTTCTACTGAGAGAGAGAGAGAGAGAGAGAGAGAGGAGCTTCTGTTCGAGTTTCTGAGATTATGGAGCCGCTGAGATTGTTGAGGGTAGTCCAGAGACGTCAGGGTGATCATCAGGACGCTATGAAGTATTCACCCTTCCCCAGACATATTTAAACGTTTCAATTCAGACCATAGGACATCCGCACCAATGGGCGTTTGCAGAACACCGTGACTACCGCCCTGACCGACATGGATCTCTCATGCGTCACCTAAAACGAGATTCAAAGGCAGGGAGTTGCTGTCGAAGAAACCCAGTCCTGAATTCTTGCAACGCTGCTTCTTCCAACGGCGCTATTTTATCTGAGCAAAACGGTAGCAGCTAAAGGAAGTTTTTACCTAGTAAATTCTCCAAACTTAACCAAATGAGTTCGTCTTTTGGTATTAAAGTCCCTGCATCTGTTTCCAACTCTTAAAGGACCACCGTGACCTTATAACTATGGGAAATTGGCAAGGGAATAAAGTTGTCTCAAATAATCCATACATGATGACGTCACTTCCTTGTATACAGAAATAGACAATTTCTATTGGCTATATTTTAATAACTGTAGAATATCGTGTCTGAAACGTAATTTATGAGAATTACAATGCAATATGATAATGAAGAAATATACAATAATTATTAGTTACTAAGTCATAAAATATATTAAATGAGTCCAAACATAAAAATTGCATTTAATGACAAAGAAAAATTTAAGTAAAGATAAATCTCATCACGTTTCATCCCGACATGTGGGACCTCTTCAAGCGTTACAGTATTATTCAATCGGGAAAATGAGTTGTAAAAAAATTTAACTTCCAAATAAATATTGAAACGAAATACGTTCGAAACTCTCCACAAATTTAATTTTTAAAATTAAAAATTTTTTAATTGATTATTAATTGACAATTAAAATTTAGTATTACATGAATCAATGAGCTGATTTAAGAGCAGTTGGCAGGAATCGCTCTAGTGAGAGTTTTTCTGATGATGATTGAAACAAAGAAACAACATCTATGCACTCGCCGGGATTTTTTACGCAAGGTTCATGACCAAAATGTTACGTGTAATAACACCTGAAGAGGTCCCAAATGTCTGGATGAAACGTTGTGGGGTTTATCCATTTTTTCATTGTAAATGTAATATTTAAATGAATTTTTTATTAATAAATTTTTGTGATTTAATTGGCATTATCGTTATATTAATTTATAAATTGCCAGAACTATATAATAAAAAAGGATGTATATTTGTATGTATGTATGTATTTACGTTGTTCTTTATACAAATTTTATCGCATGGACAAAATGCAACAAAAATTGGTACACATATTCTTCAAAACACGAGAACCGGTACTGTGAGGGTGAGAAACGCCTAGTATACATGTGGAATGAATTATAATTAAAAACCGTGATCATAAAATATTAAATTACTGCGCGCCAAGAGACAATGACGTCACGCGAGAGAAAGACGTTACTACGCAACGAACAAAGGAAATATTTCCTTTATCAGGAATGAAATAAAGCAGAAATATGTTCTTTAAATAAAAAGTATAATTTTATACAGCAATACTCCATCGAATGGTAATAAAGAAGAATACGAATTACTTTACCATCCTTGCGGAAAATGTAAGTTAATTTTCGCGCTGTATTAGTTGTGAGTCTAGCTAACAATTTCATCAATATAATATTTCGTAATGTATGAAGACTGAGTGACGATTATATCCTGAAATACTCAAGGAATATATTTAAGTATTCAATTAAATACTTTTTCGAGTTTATATAAATAAGTACACGAGCAACGCCGGGCACCCAGCTAGTAGATAATAAATATAGATAACTGAAATTGTCTCTGTCCTTGTGCTGTAGAACATGTATTATAGGTAAAATTTCTACATTAAGAATGATAACGTTTGAGGAGATAATTACTGACACATCTTGGATGTCGTGAGTCTGGGTCACTTATGTGGGAAAACGTTGTCAAAAACGAGATAGCAGAGGCTTAAAATAGGGATCCGACATCGAAAGACCAGCTGGAATTTCAAGAAGTAACTGAACAAAGTAGAGGAAGAATTTTCGTGTTTGTGTTGAAGCATAAAGCCGCTGTTTTGTAGTGTGGTCGTAATGTGATCTTTGTCGTTCAGACAGGACTTGCAGGTGGTCGACCGTGAGCCTGAGCGTTTCCGCCGTCATTGTTTTCGTAATGGCGAGCAGGTCAGGTCGGATCGGGTCTTGTTCTGGTCCCAAGGAGATTCGGATTTGAGGAATGCGGCTGATGCACGAGCACTTGCTGTCGTAGATTAAACTCACAAGGCCGACGTCAGAAATCAGGACAGTAGATTATATCACGCGACGGGCCATCTACAATCAATACAGAGGAAAAACCTCCGTCAGCGTGATCACGATCCATCTGATAACATTGGAAGCACGAGCAATCGACCAATGTCGAAAGCGAACTCTGTGAAGTCCCAAATTACAACCGTAAAAATATGTAAGCCAAAATTTTATTTAAAACTATTTTCCCAGTGGCACTGTTTGCAAAACACTTTGCTTACAGATTTATTTCATTTTTCCCCCAAAAACCACTTTTGTTGCGTAAGATTGTTTTTCCATATTTTATTAGGAACAAAATATTTGCATCATTTGGAAGATGCGATTCAAATAAATATAATTGAAAAACATTTAAGTAATACAACCAAATCATGTGAATGACCAGTAGACGTCGAATAAATGAACGGCAGTAAATAAACTTCATGTGTATTTAACTGAACGAAATCTTTATTTAAAATGTAGGTATATACGAACATAAAAATTAAATATTTAAAAAGGAATTAATTAAATACTGGGTTACTATATAACAAATAAATTCTAAGTTCACAAGATTACGTATCATTAAAAAAAGGTTTCCAGGTCTTTCAAAAGTCTGAACGATTAATTAAATAATAATTAAAAATTGATCTACCGACCAGGTGGCAATTTTCTCAAATATAATTTCCTGTAGGAGGATCAGTTCACGTACCACTCAATCCAATCTTCATCAGGAAGATTGACATTAATTTCTTCACATTCTGCACTTTACCAATTTTTTTTGTTGATTCACAATTCTTATTTATTTTCTCAACACATTTACCAGTTATTTTCTGTACGAAATTCTACTTTGTTGCTTTTTTACCGTTACATTTATTTCTTCCCTTCTTTGCGGCACTCTTTTTTATTCTTTCAGTCTTTTCAAACTCGTTTTTCTCTTCCTCCTTCCTTCCGTGAACTTCTCGCGACGTTATGCAATATGAAACTCTTATTCTCCGTGTCTCCTTTTTATTATTTATCTCACCCACATAAATGAAGCTTTCAGGGATAATTAACTGTTTTTTCCAGATTTGTTTTAGGTTGCGTTTCTTCATCCCCAACTTGTCGATCGTTTAATTGAATTTCTGAAATTGCAAACTCTGAAATGGATGGTGAAACTATATTTGTAAGTTGCTCCCCCCACAATTATTAACTTCAATAGTCTTAGATTGACCGTCTTCTAAATCTGTGTCATGTTCACATTCTATTGTTATTTTTTAAGTTGTCTCAGGTAGTTTATAATTAAATGATGAAATAATTAGCTAATCTAAATATGTAGGAGGAATTTCGCACAGGATCTGGGGTCGACAAGGGTGGCTTAGTTGGTAGAGCCGCTGCTCGGTAAGTGGAGGTGTCGGATTCGGTTCGTGGTCCGGTAGAGATTTGTTCATTCGGATACTTAATTTTATGGCATTTTTGTCCTGAGCTTGTGAAATCTTCCTCTCTATTGTTGAATTAATATGGTCAAATATGCAAAGAAATATCACTTTCGTCAGACTAATCTACCTACTGTTGATTTGAAAATGGATTCCTCAAGAATTGGCCAGCCAGAAACAGAAAGAATGTTTGTATGGGGTCAGTTGGACGTATTTAGATCTTAAGAAACATCGCAGCCGCCGCACTTTTGTTAACATTCCAGTTCATATGAGCTCCTGTGGAGGAGAGTCATTCACGACAGTTCACCCTATATTAGAGCGTCATCAACACTAATGGGAAAAAAATCATCTCTGTAACTTTCAGGAAGAAAGAGAACAAAAATAATGTTTGGAGTGAAGGCGAAATAAGAACGAGGTTGGTGAAACATAGAATTTTTTTAATAAAATAAGCAAGGTAAGTTAAAAAGGAAACGTTTACCCGAATATTCTGCGAAAGGATGAAATACCACTGTGATCAAAAAGTAAGGTGAAATTGTCATTTGAAACTCCCGGGTATTAGGAAGGCAGGTAATTTTTTTTCCTAGGTTGGTAGGACTGTCTATAATATTTGCCAAGCGTCTGTTTGTTAAAAGGTTTAATTATCTCCGATTTACACGTGTTTTTGTAAATAACCAAAAGTGAATTTTTCGATTTTTGCAATGGGTGATTTTGTTGAGCAAAGAACTTGCATCAAATTTTGATGGCGGAGCGAATATTCTTCTGCGGACACGTTGAAAATGTTGCGGAAGGCCTTTGGTGATCAAACTATGGCACAAAAAAACGTTTATAAGTGGTACAACGAGTTCAAAGACGAACCGCGCTCTGGACGACCAACAACGTCTACCGACGATGGCCTCGTCCAAAAAATCAAAGATTTGGTGCTTGAAAATCGTCGCTGGACAATTAGAGATCTCGCTGATAGTGTTGGAATATCATTTGGCTCAGCCCAAACCATTTTGAAGAATGTTTTGTGTCTCAAACGCGTCAAGTCTCGATTGGTGCCAAAATCGCTCCATTTTTTGGAAAAATAAAGCGTCGCGTTGATGTGTGTGAAACTTTGCTGTCTGACTATCAGGACCAGATGAAATGCATCATTACTGGAGACGAGACTTGGATTTACGCCTACGACCCTGAAACCACCGACCAATCCAGCGAATATCGTGCAAAAGGTGAAGCAAGACCGAAAATCAAGGTGATGTTGACAGTTTTCTTTGATTATCGTGGTGTGGTGCACTATGAATACCTTCCAAACTGTCAACAGAGAATATTAATTGAGCGTTATGCGTCGTTTGCGTGAAGCTATTCGTCTGGAACTTTTGGTTCCTTCATCACGATAATGCACCATGTCATCCTGCATTGGTTCTTCGCGACTTTTTTTTGCCAAAAACTCGACTCATATCGTTCCGCAACCACCGTATTCGCCTGATTTGGCTCCCTGTGACTTCTGGCTATTCAGCAAACTCAAAAGACCAATGCGGGGTCGCCGTTTGGACACGATTGAGGAGATAAGAACCGAATCGAAGAAGGTCTTGAAGGCTATACCGGAAAAAGACTATTCCGACTGTTTCGAGGACTGGAAAAAGCGTTGGAAAAAGTGCGTTTTATCGGACGGGGATTACTTTGAAGGGGATGAAATTGATTTGGAAGAATAAATAAAGAATTTATATTTTATAAATAAATTCACCTTACTTTTTGTTCACAATGGTACGTCGCAATGAAAATAAAATAAAAATTACCAAAAAGGAGGCTGATTGAAAAAAAATTGTCATCCTCAAAAAGAAGTATTCAAACTGGGGGGAAAAAATTCGAAAATAATTGTGTCGATTGATTATGTACTTATGTAAGGAATAATTGGAAATTCGGATGACTAAAACCAAGAGATTAAAGGATACAGAAGTAGTTTATTATAAGGACGATTGTGTGGAAATAAATTCCATAAAAGACAGAAAAACGTGTCATCGAAATGTGTAAATTCAGCTTCTTATAATAAAAGTAAAAATAAGACTCGCAAAACAGTTCTGTGTCGCTATAACAGATGAAACCAAAGGAAGAGGTTACCTTTAACAGATAAAAAGACAGATTAAAAGCTGACGTGGAGGAAGAATCTCACTTGAAAATATTCAAATTGAAGATAGATGTCTCTTACAAGTCACGATACCGCAGAAGGACTCTTCCGAGGAACGAATTTGTCCTTCTTCGCTAATTGCAAGTAGATAAATTCTAACATTCATCGAGGTGACGCATTACAGTGACCAGTTCAACCTTGTTATTTTCTGTTTCTTGCAGCAATCTTAGTTTTATTTTCTTCTTAAACTTGGGTTTTTCTGCAACATGTTCAATGTTAGAAACTGCAGCTGTCCACTCGAAACTTAAAAAACTAACTAATTTCAGTCTCTGCCGGAAATGAGGTTTCCACGTTGGTAAACTGTCACGAAGGATAAATACCCACTTTTTCTTCTTCCACAGCTGTGGAAACAGGAGCAAACCTTGAATGCGATATAAAAAAAAATTATCGTTTCTGTAATTAAGTGTGATGGTATGTTTACGTTTGTCCTTCCTTAATTTTTGCGTCACATTAGTGGAAACACTCAACCTTTTAATTGTTAGTTTTTGATTAACCGTGACCGCATTCGTGGCACGTTTGCAGCTGCTGGGCCCAATTAAAAAACTTCTAGAGACGTTGAGGAAGCCTTTCTCCGTTCCTTTACAGATCCCCCTCCCCTCCAAATAAATTATATCCGCATCAGTAGTTCATCAAATTAGATAGGAATATCGACGTTAGAACTCGCTGGTGTCAAAGTCACGTCCTTAATGACAGAAAATT
This sequence comes from Zhengitettix transpicula, assembly GCA_037074705.1. Lineage (NCBI taxonomy): Eukaryota > Metazoa > Arthropoda > Insecta > Orthoptera > Tetrigidae > Zhengitettix > Zhengitettix transpicula. Next base: position 76,245,319 of record CM073593.1, read on the forward strand.
GAATAATTAATGCATTTAAAAACACTGAGGCAGTTCCTATATCAGTAAAAAAAGGGAAGGGAACAAGGTGCAGAATAAATATCAGCGACGCTAAGTGTTGTATTTATTCTCTGAATCAATAACGGTTTAATTACGGTTTTAATTACTCCTTCATATTGCAAATGGATTTTAAAGCAACCTGCTCCATGAAAAAACGATTAATTGCCTTTCTTTTCCTTTCAAATTGTTCCAAGCAGTACAATTAATATTAACCTTATGAAGGACCAATTTAAATTTTATTTCACCTGACAGACTCATTTTCTTTCAAATCTGTAAACCACGGTGAGGTCTAGCATCGATCCTTGTGGAACGCTTAACCAAATTCCCGAAAATTCACTCTTGTATTTAATTTGGTGCCATTTATGTAATAATCAAAATGAAAAGGTTAATTAAATTAAGGATTATAAAAATTGGCAAACAAAAGAATTTATTATTTATTCATTTGTGGCTTCCAAAAGTTAAAAAAAATACAATTAAATTAATATCTCTTCTCTCAGGGTCTTCACTGGGTTTGATAATTAACAGAAAAGTGATTTAATAAACTGATTAACAATTCAAGCATAAAATTTACCTAAAAGCAATATGTCGATAAAATGAAAGAAAGCTAAATGTAAAGAGATTAAACTTGAACGAAATGAAAGATGAACGAAATCTGACTCTACCCTTTTAGTTATCGTTTACAAATATTATTATCAAAGTTTTGGTTACTCACATAATGTCCGACTGGTAACAGCATTCTTTTGTAGCTTCAACACTACACTTTAAATGCAAAATTTTACACTGTTTCTAATTTCCTCACAGATTTTACACATACGCTGTAGAAATGCACGTACTCAGCTCTCAGGAACCTCGGATGATCCTCTCCTAATTGGTCAGCTATCGGATGTCGGTTTCCCTCAATGCAAAATTGTTCAACCTTTGCTTCACCGTTGGCCAGTTGTTAGAAAATCTCTCTGTCCAACTATCTGCTTGCTTACAGGAACTCACAATTTGCAGATTTTAGACTTTTACTGTTTTATTTATCGATTTGGATCGAACTGCTATGTATCTCGGTGAAGATTTGTTTTAATGTCTCTCCTCTCGTGACTGACCGTAGACTAACTTTACTTTTTCGCGCGGCCATCGCCATTTCGGCTTTTCAACAAAGCAGCAGAGCTCAGCACTATTGCCGCTTTGGTAGCTCATACCGCTATAATTCAAATTATTCACTGCAATTCAAATTATAACCAAACAATTAATGACCTAATTAACTATTGCTACAATATATATATATACATACATACATATATATATATATATATATATAATATGTGGGGATGGGGGGCGTGTATTACGCTCCAATAGTTAGGTTCACAAAGCAAACCAACCGTTTTGCTTTTGTTGTCGTTTATTGTTTCTAGAAATATTCAAGTTTCCATGCTCTATATGAAACTGTGATAAAATCTCAAAAGAGGAAATAAAATACATGAAATTTAATAGAAAATTTTAAAGGATTTATTTTTCTACGTCTACAGACAATTGATTTATTCTTTAAAAGGCGTTTCGATACGTATTTGCACCCTCTTCAGGTCTTATTACTAAATATTGAAATCTATTTGACACCATGTTTAAAAATTAAGTGACTTTTTTAATTCGGACTTTTCGGTTTTGTAGTTTTAAAAGAATTAATGAAATTTTTTTTAATATGGTGACAAATAGATTTAACGTATAGAAAAGACCTGAATAAGGTACAAACGCAAACCGAAACGCTGTTTTTTAATTAAATTTTTTATTATTTTTTTGATATTTTTTAGGGCAACGGGCTACATGAGGGTAATTCACTTTGGGCAACTCCCTTTTAATAGCATAGGAAGGGATTTGAAAGGGGGGATGTGGAAGGGTAGAGGAAGGTAGCCAAGGGTTAACTAGGGCCCCCGGGCTATATTTTAAGGATCCTACCTGGCATTCCTCTCCCGCTATCGGAAGGGCGTGGGACAAGTACCCAATGCCCGACCTACCCGATGCAGATTTTTCTAAGGTTTTCCCTGCATTTCTTTAGGCGAATGCCGGGTAGGATCCTTAAAATATAGCCCGGGGGCCCTAGTTAACCCTTGTCTACCTTCCTCTACCCTTCCGCATCCCCCCTTTCAAATCCCTTCCTATGCTATTAAAGGGGAGTTGCCCAATGTGTATCACCCTCATGTAGCCTGTTGCCCTAAAAAAATGGTCATAAACTGCGTTATATATTACAATATAAAATTATGAAAAAATATTTATATATACGCTCACGAGAATTAACACTTCACAATTTCTCAAAGTTCTTTTGACGTCTTCAGTAAAATTCGGGTCTTGTCCGATGTCAAAAACGTGCATGAAACAAGAAATGCGGTTGATGTAGAAGAACAATCATTATGTAAATTTAAACATTTTGTCATAAAATTAGACCCGATCTTTTACTTCTATTATTATGATCATGCAATGATCATCCATTGCTGACAAACAGACTCTAATTACACTGTACGAATTTTAGAATTTCTAAAACGTATGCACTAGGCAATTTTAATATTTCAAGAGTTTTGATAATAGGTTTACAAATTCTCCGTCACTTAATATTCTTTCTCTCATTCTGTAGTTACAAAATTTACGAAGAGATACTTGCTTGAGGACCCGCTCCCTGATCCTTCTGGGAAACCTTAACGATATTACGAAATTCCCTCCTCACTGCTGCTATCAAATAGGAATGTGAGACTACACAATTAAACACGTCTTCACTTTCAATTAACATTTCGCGTTATTTTCAGATTGATTGAGCCCAGTAGCCAGAGACATTATTGCGTTATAAACTATCCGTCTCTCTCTTAGATCAAGGATATTTCCTTTTAACTGTCTCGACAGTCACATGTTTTGTCAACCTTAAGGACAATGTCCTGCGGTCATAAAGCGGCCATCGCAAAGAGCGAGTCATTATCATCGACCTTACAATTATTCCCAGTATCTGCTTTCTATATCCTGGCAATTACGCTCGTTCGTGACTCAGTCCTTGTCCACTCGTCTAGGAATCAATCAACAAAGGCCACGGTCATTGGATTTATAAGAAATGCGTCAATGTATTTCAGTTTCTTCTTGTGTTTCGGATTTTTCTCGTATTCAAATCAGAGTATCTCCAATAACACTCGATATTCATTTTTTCACTTTCTCGATCAATGTCGACGTCTAATTCATAGTCATAGTAATAAATTATTTAACAGGATATGAAGTTACACGGTTGTAAGGCGTTAATCTGGCGAAGTAATGGAGGAGAAATATTAGGAAAGCCTTTAATAGCCATTCGGTTAATTAACGCGTAGTGTAATTATTGTGTTATGTATTAAGGTTTTGAGACGTTTTTATTGACGACTTATTTGACGTACCGCAATATATTGTAATGCCAATTAAACATGCCATTAATTGTTTTTAATTTAATTAAATTGTTAGCGGTACGAATGCGTAAAGGCGACAATGAAGGCGGGTTTTTCCTTTGTTCATCAATGGAGACCACGCGCGCTTAAACTCTGTATGCACTTGGAGAAGACCAGTTGGCTGCGAGAAACGGAACAGTTCAGTTCACGTGGGGAACTGAGAAACGTAAAAGTCTGATGATATAAAAGTATGGAATCGGCTATGAATGGTGGCGTACGAGAGATGAAACAGTTAATAGTCGACGGGGAGATATAATACATTAGAGTTCACCTAGAGCAACGAACAGTAAATTTTGCAGATATAAAGTACGAATGGCGAGATCCTGTATTTCTACATGAAAGCAAACAACATTTTCAAGGAGATATTTACATAATAATCTGCACACGATGAAGAAAATGGTTGCTTCACGCTGACTGAACAATTATCGCATAGAGGAGACCGACAACCACTAGCAGACCAAAGGGGGCGGCTCATCCGAGGTTCCAGATAGCAGAGGACGAATATTTTAATAAAGTGTATTAAAATTTTCAATGAAGTTTAGAGTCTGTGTAAAAATGGCCTTTTAGTGTGGTAGTTTTCAAGATAAAAGAGAGAGATCTGGTACCAGACAGACAAAACTTTGATATAAATTTAAAAACGATAATTATATATATATATATATTGTCACATTCATGAAGGAAATTAATCATAAATAAATTTACAATTTAACCTCAAATACTGTTCTTTCCCAAATCCGAGGCGAATAGAAAAGGGAAATTATTTGATTTGGGCGGGAGAGTTGTGTCCGTCCAACAGGACGAAAAACTCTTTCTGATGAACCGTACTTGGAAATTTTTAAAAAATTCTCCTTTTATTTTCATGCTAAATTTTATTTTATATTTCAAAAGCAGTTTTTGTTATCTCTTTCCAGGCACAACCTTCGCAAAAGAGTTTTTCGTTTTTTTTAGTAACAGTCTACATGAGGGTAATCCACATGGTGGCAACTTCCCTTTAATAGCATACGAAGGGATTTGAAAGGGGGGATGTAGAAGGGCAGAGCAAGGTAGACGAGGGTTAACTAGGGCCCCCGGGCTATAGTGTAAGGATCCTACCTGGCATTCGCCTAAAAGTGATGTAGGACAAACCCTAGAAAACTACATCAGGTAGTGGGGTTCTTGATACTTGGCCCACGCCGCTCCGATGGCAGGAGAGGTGTTTGCTGTGGGGACGCAGCATTCCCTTCTCCGTGCCTCGACCAGTTCAGGAGGCAGCTGGCCGACTGTTCCTATGGGAACAGCAAACAACTCTTACAGTTTGCCCAAGGTCTGTAACCCTGTAACATACACCTCTCAAAACAGGCCGAGGTGGCTCGGTTAGTGGGAACCTTAGTTCTAAAACGGAGAGAGGAAAAGGCATCCCCAAAGGTAGCCCCTTCCATCTCTCCAGAAATGTTCTGCCTACGAGAGAACAGCTCTCACAGGTTGTGTACAAGAGTTTTTCGTTCTTTTTTTTATAGCTTTATTATTCCCTCTGGCTATTGCAACTGCGCCTTGCTGAACCCAACCTGACCCTGGTTCTGGGAAATTGCCGCACCAAACCCTACTTCTGAATTTGATCACCAGTTGCATGCTTTTATCGTTTTCTTAAAAAACAAAAAATATTTCCAACCGGTTTTTGCGAACATACATGTTAATTATGTAATAAAAACAATACACCATACCAAATCGTGCATACTTTATTTACAAATTGACGGCAGTGGTGTTGTCGCTGGAAGAAAACAGGTTGAACCTGTTGGATTCTCTTCATGCAGGCTGTAAAAAAAAATGAAAGCAAGACTCGATTCGACTGAAAATATGCGTATTCCCAGAATACGCAAAAGGTCTGGCATCAACGGAGTGAAACATAATTAGCTTCTTTTTACCCGGGTGGTGTCACCAGGTGGTAACACTTAAACTATCATTAATATCAGTAGATTATTTGTAATAAATGGAGGGAGGAGGTTTTTATTTATTTATTTTTTATAAAAGGCCCTGACTACCTGAATATTATGTAAAAGATTCACTTTTAATACAAAATAATGGTCAAAGATTTGCACCTACTTTGATGAGTGTACTTGTTATTGTTCTAGGATGGAGGCGCCGGCTTTGATGGAGACGTTGCTGATCCTGGTAGCTGCCATCGCGTACGCGGACGCTGGAACTTGCTGGAACATCAGCCATCCCGCATGTGAGTAAAACCCGTACTTACATTAGCTGCCACAAGAAATTCTAAGCACTTAAATAGAGAGATGGCGGATGGCAGTCTGTCGTTGCTGAGAATCCACCGGCGGCTCTGTATAACACCAAAATAAAGCAGACAGGATCTGCTTTGGATCCCCCAATATTTTAATGGATTTATTAACTGCCATTAAGCTTACTCTTGGTGACGGCTGTAATTAGAGATAAAATTATATCTACAATATTTTTATTTGTATCAAGTCAATTCAGTCCACTAAGGTAAAATACTACTTTTTTTACATCGGCTTTTTAATGAATCTAAAACTTTTATTTCACTTCAGCATTACGTAATCTATCATCCTAAAATATTTAATTGTACTTATAATGGTTTATTTACTTTCTGAAAGCAACTGTATAACCTATATTTCATTTTTTTACTATCATTTGGTAGAATCGTATTTTCCCAGTACATCGTCCCGATCCGTAAAGTCGATTCCAATTAATGTACAGACTGCTCCATAAAGGCAGTTCTCTCTCTTGTCCAATTATCTACTTGTCTGTGTATATTCTCCCCACCCTAGTTTTATTCCTTGCCTTATCGTATTAAAAGTATTTTTTTAAACTGTCATATTTCACTTTCATTATCGTATTTTCCATCTTAAGTATGTCTAAAATTAAATTTCACGGATATATAAGGTTCGTGAATCAGAAGCAATTTTGTAGTATGCTTACGGGTTTCATCTAGATTGATTCTGAGAAACGGGATCTGCTTCTCGACAAGGCACCGACAGCCAGAGCAGCTTCTAGTGAATGTTGTTTTTTCTTTTCTGTCTGTTGTGCCTTGTTAGAAGCTCGAAACTTATTGCTTGTGTCGTTGCAAGATTCACTTCGTAAATCTTCCTATTTTAACTTCTCGTCACCTCTGACAGACACGTGCATATTAAATTGCAGTTTCGCAATCTTCTTATTCTCATCACTTACTTGTTTGCTGAGGTAGAAGAATGAAAGGAGGAGCCAACCGGTCTACGTGTGTCTTTCTTTTTTCTTCTTCTTCTTCTCTCTGTCTCTTTATGTTTCGTAATGACAAAACGAACTTTACTTGCTTCCTAACCTTATTTGTCACCTGAATACTTAAAAAATTGAGAAAGGAATGACCGAGGGATAGGTAAGGATAAATTACGAATCATTCCGATTGCAGGAAGTGTCTGAAGTAAAAATTAGATATGAATGGTCGAAGATCGGAAGAAAATGGTAAATGAGCTGTGCATGAGCGTGAGGCACACAATGAATATTCTCCACAGAAAAAGGGGGCATCAAAAGGAAAAAAGGGACATGGTCTTTCTAAATCCTGCAATTACAGAAGAATGGGTGGCCGAGGGAAATTTAGAAACTTGGGTATTAACGATATGACGCATGTGAAACGTGTTGACCTTTTTACGTCCCGTGGACACCGAGACACTGAGGACGCTCTTCCCTTGACGATCACTCCGGACGAGTTCTTCTTGCAATATCCGGTTTTCTGGGCCGCCGACGTCCAGCTGCACATTTTTATGAGCAAAAACCCGAACGCCAAGTTCTTTTCCTTCCACAGCCAAGGTCTCTTCTCACTTCAACAAGCAAAATGACACTTGGTTCTCCCACGCACTTCCTAAGCAAAAGACTCCAGCAGGATCCTCAAGAAAGTGAAGGGGCAAATTCATAAATGGAAAAATGTTGAGTGATTAAGACGCTGAGGATGATGCGGGAATGTGCACAAGGTTCAGAAAGTGGATCGGAAACTAGGAAATCGCGATTCTGATGAGCGGAGCTTGTAGACTCGAAAATGTGGACGATGGTGGGAAGAGAAAAAGGCTGGTCAGGGGAACAGGTTTAGCAAGTGTGAGATCAGGTCAAAGTCAAAGGGTCAGAATTCTCGGACTGCATTATCAAAGGTTACTTCCCGCTTTGCCTTTCTATGCAATTCCATCTCCGCCTACGTTTTTTTATACATTTTCTGTTTCCATTATCAATTTTCTAATTTTTCCCCGCCATATAGTATACTTTTCCTACTATGCATTTCGTATATATGCTTCATCTTTCTTTTATAAACCTTTTTTTTATTTATGTTTAAATGTTAATTTATCATTAACCGCGTCTTATATTCTTCCCTGATTTCAAGGTTTCAGTTTAATTTTTCTCGTTGCTCAAATCTTCATATTTTATTTGTGACTACTTTTTTTACTTGACGAATATTCTTTTCATTCTCTATTAATTTTAATGTTAATAAGAAAAATAGCGAAATACAGACAAAATAAGTGATAATATAAATACCAAACAACTTATTTGGGATCCTTGTCCCTTTCTTCAGGTGCTAAGAAGAGCCTAGAGCGACACAACTGCACTCGTCAGTTGTGTCAACTCAAAAGCCTTTTTTTATAAACGCTTGTTTACAAGTACATTGAAATACACGAATAAAATTAAAAACGAAGTTAAAATGAACAGGAAAACTATAAATGAAGTGGCACCAGTACTATTAAAATTAATTTAAAAAATTTACGGCAGATTGAAAATTAATAATATGGAAGACAGCCAAATTTGTTTTGAGTTTTGTCAATTGACGAGTGCAGTTGTGTCACTCTAGGCTGTTCTTAGCACCTGAAGAAAGGAACAAGGATCCCAGAAACGTTGTGTGGTATTTATATATCACTTAATTTACCTGCATTTGGCTATCTTTCTTATTATTAATTTTCCAATCAGTCGTAAATTTTTTTTCATTAATTTTAATAGTAGTGGTGCCATTTCATTTACAATTATTCAGTTGATTTTAACTTCGATATTAATTTTATTCGTCTATTTCAATTTATGTATGCTTATTTATTCTCTTTTAATATTTAATGTGTTACAAGGTAACAGTAAAATAAACGTTTTTTTTAAAAAAAAAATTGTTATTAATTTTATGTTTGTAAAATTCTGGTATTTATTTTTTATTTAACTTTCATTTCCTGAAATGAGGACAGATGGAGTGTGTCTAATGCAGGTTTGAATACTTCTGTGAAAGAATATGTACTAATCTTTAATTAAAATTCAAGTCTATTTCGGTAACGTAACCATAGCTGCCGTATTGTGACGTAAAGCAATGCTGACTTCAGGCACGTGGACGCCGGTGGCGGTGCTGCGGGGGCGTCTGTCGCAGCTGGGACAGTTCCACGCGTGCCTGGACGTGTACCGGGAGCAGTACTGCGTCGCTGAGGTTCGCCTCTCGGAGGGCAACTCCTCCTCGGAGCTGTGGCGCGCCATCGAGGACAACAACCGCCTCCGCACGCGCTACAAGAAGGACGTTCTCCGCTGGGGCGTCTGCGTGCCGCGGCTGCTGGGGGCGACGGCCGTCAGGGACGGGCTGGAGGCGGCGCTCGCCCCCGCGGCGTCGGAGCAGGGAGTCGCCGTCAGCGTCCACCTGAACGCGGCAGAGTGCCAAGTGGCGGGCGACAAACCCATAGAGAAGGCAGACCTCGTTGTCGGGTAAGCAAAGGAACGTTGCACACTCAAAACACAAACAAAGGCAAACTTGTGAAACAGACGAAAAATGAGTAATGATAGGAAATTGGAGGACAAACAAAATGTTTCTTCAAGAATCTGGAAGAATTAGGAGAAGGAAAAACGAATTGTAAAGCGATATGAAAAAGTGAAAAGCATTTCAGGAAAATCCATATCGTAAATTAAAAGTAAAAACTTTTTTAAAACGTCTTAAAGTACTTCATATCATTTATTTAATTAAATATTTTCTCAATCCCGGAGAAACTTACAATATGCACATAGTAATCGTATGAAATGTGCAGGAAGGAGAATGGTGAAAGAAGCTGTGGAAGAAGACATTTAACATTACGGAAAATTAATTTATTTTTTTTATTTTTAGGGCAACAGGGTGATCCACATTGGGCAACTTCCCTTTAATAGCATAGGAAGGGATTTGAAAGGGGGGATGCGGAAGGGTAGAGGAAGGTAGCCAAGGTCTACTAGGGCCCCCGGGCTATATTTTAAGGATCCTACCCGGCATTCGCCTAAAGAAATACAGGGAAAACCCTAGAAAACCTGCATCGGGTAGGTCGGGCATTGTGTACTTGTCCCACGACGGAAAATTAAAATTTCTTTAAAAGATTATGATGGTATATTACAATAAATGAAGAATAGACTCACGTGTGAGACAGAAAAATATTGAAGGGAGAATGAGAAATTGTACCGCCCCTTTAAGTAGGTTATTTTAGTTCAGGAAAGGACGAGCTGGCTAAAGTTTCCCAAGTTTTCTTAAGAATCTGAGTAGCACGTACACTCAAAAAAAAAGGAATGAAATACAGTAAACTGGAGACAGTGAAGGAAATAAAAAGAGAGAGAAAATGACTCAATTCTTCTGAGGAAGGTAAGCAGAGAACTGAGATGGATCAGCTTACTACATGGTGTCTGGATGGATTTGCAGGTGAAATATGAGTCAGAAACGATTCTACGGCTAGAAAATTGGATTTGGAAAAGGGGCCTTTTATTAAAAATTTGTTAGAGTAACAGGCTACATGAGGGTAATCCACGTGGTGGCAACTCCACTTTAATAGCATAGGAAGGGATTTGAAAGGGGGGATGCGGAAGGATAGAGGAAGGTAGCCATAGGGTCTCCGAGTTGTAGTTTAATAAAAATAGTAATTTTCAACTTGTTTAATTATCCTCGTAATGCTTGGTGTTACAGTGGCATAGTTCTGTTTCTGATCCTGATGATGGTCGTGGCCACAACCACGGAAGGATGTCTCAGGCTGCAGGAGAAGAAACCCAAAAATAAAGGTACGTTATGCCATTACGCACCATCAGATGATTCAATTATCATCTCAATGTCGATGCCATCAATATGAGTCAAAATTGGAAACTAGTGACTTACGAGGTTACAATTTCTTGAAGTTTTTTCTATATCTAGACACTCTTCAACCATCATGTCACGTATAGATGGCCCATATGAGCTGTGGTCAACCTTGTTCTTGTTTTTGATGCAGGTCTCCAGCTCCTCCTGGCCTTCAGCATCATCTCCAACTGGCGCCGCTTGGCAGGAGTCTCGCACAGGGACGACGACATTCGCTGCATCCAGGGCATTCGCTTCATTAATCTGAGCCTCGTCATCATGGGTCACGCAGTCCTCCTCCTCCAAGCTGGGCCTATGCTTAACCACGACTTCATCGAGGAGGTGCGCGTCTCAATTGGCATAGTTACGCGACCTCTGTGACCTCTACTTGAGTCATGCTACACCTTGACTTGTGTTTGCAGTCATACACGCATCTATTCCGCATGGCCATCTTCAACGGACACCTCATCACGTCCACCTTCTTCGTCATCAGCGGCTTCCTGCTCGCCTACATCTTCCTCAATGAGGTTTCTAAGGAGAAGAATTTCAGGGTCGCCTACATCTTCGCAGTTTTTATCTACCGATGTCTCAGGTAAGAATTTTCAAACTTAATAAAACGACCAAGACAAATAGGTTACTGAAGAAGCTGATAATACTGTCATGAATCACAACGTGACTCATAACAATCTCATGAGGAGAAATTGTGAGCAAGAAAAATCATCACCTCAGAAACAATAATTGGACCTCATCTCAGGGTGGAAATGTCTAAGACTGGAATCACATACATTCCTTGCGAAACATATGACGTGATAGTTGTTCACACTCACACTCCAATCCCTTCTCTCCAAAACATCCCTTTGTAATTTCTTGAAGACGTTGTAATTTAATAAGAAGTCAGAGAAAGAATCTTTCACTCAACTAAAGCCCTGTTGTTCTTAATTAGGTTAACTCCTCCGTACGCACTGGTGATCGCAGTGGCTTCGACCATCGTGAGACACATGGGTCATGGTCCTCTCTGGCACCAATTCGTCGACTGGGACTGGAACAACTGTCGCAACCACTGGTGGACCAATATCCTTTATGTCAACAACTACGTGCACGCCGACGACACGGTGAGTGAATTGGGAAAACACCTACTTCCTATTTATCTGATTGTGTAAAAGACTGCCCACGTGCCATGATGAAAGGTTGAAGGTTTTCCTGATTAAAAGGTTGAAGGTTTCATTTGATTGATATTGAATGACTTTAGGACAAATCCTGTTCACTGGTCTTATGGTCAAATGATTGACCGAGGAGAATTGTAGCCATCAAATCCTACTCAAACTCAAGTCCTTAGTCCTCCTGAGTGACTATGGAGGACTTCTATCCACTTCGGTGTGAAGAGATATACATCATTCACGAGTGACTTGGCAAAACATCTGTAGGTTTACTCTAGCTCCTACTTGATGATAATGACTTGGAGAACTCCAGGGCAACGATCGTGCCAGGGGCGCTGCTTTCCTTGCCTTAAGTTACTGAAATTATTTATACGTCCACCTTCATAATAGCAAGTGGTCAGAGTTCCAAGTGAGTGACTTATCAGAAGTCTTTTTTTTTTAGGGCAACAGGTTACATGAGGGTAATCCACATGGTGGCAACTCCCCTTTAATAGCATTGGAAGGGATTTGAAAAGGGGGAATGCGGAAGGGTAGAGAAAGGTAGCCAAGGGTTAACTAGGGCCCCTGGGCTATATTTTAAGGATCCTACCCTGCATTCGCCTAAAAGTAATGCAGGGAAAACCCTAGAAAAACCTGAATCAGGTAGGTCGGGCATTGGGTACTTGTCCCATGCCCTTTCGATAGCGGGAGACTAATTACCAGCGAAGGAAAATCTCTACGACAGCGAACCGTAACTGCGAGTGCCTCACGAGAAGTCATAGGCCCACCTTTCCGTGTACACGTCGTTTTACTGAGTGTCTCTGCAATGTTTGTTTCTTGCTTCAGTGTCTGCTGCACTCGTGGTACCTGGCCGCGGACACGCAGCTGTTCCTCTTGTGCCTGTTCGTGATGACGTGCATCTGGAAGTGGCCCAGGAGCGCCATCCCGCTGCTCAGCGCCATCATCCTCGTCTCCATCGGCATCCCCATGCTGCAGACCTACTCGCTCCAGCTAGACCCCACCATGCTCGTCCTGCCGAGGTAACCAAGTCCTCGTTCCTTCTTCGAAAACGCACAGTTTGCATACCTTAGCCCTTAATTATATTTAACATTTAACCCTTTGAGTACCACATAACTTTCTCGATCGTAGTTTCGTTCCATCGCTGAAATTTAATATTCAATAAATTGGTTGTTTCTTTTTATTTTTTTTAAGAAAAGCCTTTTTTTGCCGCACCTCATTTGCACCTGATTATTCTGTAAATGTTTTATACTTGATGCGACTTATAACCGTCTCCTTAACAATGTCCAGGTATCAGCTTATTTGTTCACTAGATTTATTTAACAGTAGCTTCGCCGGATCTGAGGCCGTTTGTCTTCCTCGTCCTTTCCTTTCTCCTTACTCACGTTTAATCGTTACTTGTATTTCCTCTTACATGCTCTTGTTTCGTAAAAACAACTGTTACAGTTTCTTAGCGATGTCGTTTCTATTTCTCTCTGTTTTCCCTCTTTTTCTACCTCACGTTGTTTTTAATTTTCCCATCCTCTTTAGGGTTTCAATGTAATTTAGTTTCTTTTTATTGTAACCTGAAATTATTTGTTCCTTCTTTTCCTTATTATTATCATTATGTCTTTTCAATCAGTATTTGCATTCTCTTTTAATTAATGGATAAAGAATTATAATATATGTTAGACATGTTTAATTATACCTGTAATGAGACAATATTGTAAAATACCTTTAGAAATGTTTCAACTTTGCAATAACTGAGACCACACTTTTCCTATTTCACTATTTTTGAAGTTTTCTTTTAACAGTCATGCACGGCAGTCGTTTTATTTTTTCTTCTTCCACATTTGACGGTAGCTTTCATCCTTGTTCTTCGTCAGATTTATCCCTTCAGCTGTTCCATATCTATAAACACGCCATTAATGTGTTCTCATTTTTTCTCCAGTAGCCATTGACTTAATTTTACAGGATGTCGCCAGCGATGCTAATAGCTTTTGCTCTTTTTCGTCTCTTTCGCCGTCTGATGTTTTATTCTGCTCCACTAACGCCTCGTTCATTATTTTATCGTATCTTTTAACCTATTTGCCGCCTTTTATTCCTCCCCTGCATTACACACATTATTTATTTATTTCTCCTTTCCCACCAGTAGCCAGTAGCTCTTTTTGTTTTAAATTCTCTGAGAGCTGCTTAGTGATGCTAACAGCCTTGTCGCGTGCTGTTTTCTTCGCCTCCTTTTTTTTATTGTCTTCAGTTGAGCAGATGACCTCTTCTGATAACCTTTCGCTGCCTGTCTTCATTCACTCTCCGAGCCTAATTGCCTTCCAATTAGTCTGCCTTATCGGCGCTACAGTGTTTCTGTCTTCCATCTTGTCTTGACTTTCTCTTCCTTTGTGTTTGTGTAGCCTGGTGAAGAACGTGACGTACGACAGGACGTACCTGTATTCCTACGCGCCTGGCCACATGAACATCAGCCCCTACATCATCGGCGTGACCGCGGGCTACTCCTTCTACATGATCAAGAAGAACAACACAAGGATACCCGTGGTATGTGATAACCTCTCCAGCTCTCTGTGTTCTCAATTAAGACACGGGGGTGTTCCAAAACAAGATATAAAAAACATCCCCTTTTGTTTAAATAAACCATCAGAAAATAAGCCATTGAAATAAATTCTGGACTCTTTGAGGATTTTTAAAAATTATTGGCAATGCTCTGATTGCTGGAACAAAATAAGTACTAAGACTCTCTTGAATGACTCCACTTTCATATATATTTATGTTATGTAGACATTATTTACGCATCTGAAATGACACTTGTGAGAGATTAAATTAGTAAATTCCTTGGAGATAGCTTCTCTTCTGATAAAGGACTTTTGGCTGTGCCATTTTCTCATCCTGAGTGGAACAAACAACAGAGATCATAATTATTCTTAACAACGTAGCTTAACACAGCCTCCGTCAAGTTATGATGGTCAAGCTATTCTAAGAAGTCGCGATTACAAATTCCATACCCTTGTCCCGTAGTTTAAGGACAATCTGGAGGCCATTTTTTTGGACAGGTTATTCTCAATTTCGCTTCCGCTACTCCACCATTGCTTCTCGTGATGGAAATTGCTAAGTTTTGACTACACGATGTTAGTTGCTGGACTCCAGAGACGATGCTTCGCGATGTACGACCTTGCATTATCGTGGTGAAACTTTCTGGACTGTGCAGTGTGACCAGTTGCAGAAACCAAAACTTTTTTTTTTCAGCGTCGGTGATACGCACCAAGTATTAGAATTTCTCGTCGTGTTGGCTTTATTCTAATCTATTTATTCATTTTCCTCCGACTCGCATATTTAATTTTCCATTGTTGTATTATAGTTTATTAAGAATAGTGTTCACTTATTGTATTTAAATTTCTCGTTTATATATTCATTTCTTGATGTCGTTTAACTCATTCATATTCTCCTCCTATACATATTATCGTTTCTAATTGGCCAATTTCTTTCGTATGTGCTGAATATTAATCGAGAGTGTTTTAAAGAAACGATCACTTTTGCGGCCTTGTACCAATGTTAATCTCTTGTTTTGAGGAATTCACGGTCCAGTCTGAGTTAACCTCGAAACTGGACAGAATGTCGGGTGAGTGTAGATGGAGGCAGAGATACGAAGGCGCAGCTGGTTTCTGAACTGAAGGCTGACGAGATGTTTAGGATTATTTGCCCCCCGGGGACCGACGTTCTGAATCGTGGCCAATAAATGAAAACGTTCTTTAATTACCGTCAAAAGGCAACAACAACTCGCACACTCCAAAGATGTTGAGATTATATTCGTCGAAAACGGAGGAAACAAGTAATCAAGCACAAAGCTTGGGAAATTAAAATATAAATGAGAAACTTAAATACAGAAATTGAAAATAAGGAAATAATAGGTTAATATAGTTAATAAAAAAATATATCCAACAGCAAAATCTGAAATATCGCATTCTTAAATTGAGAATAATTAGATTCAAATAGCAAATCTTATGTTTTAGAGAAAACGTGAGTTCGTGGTGTGTCATTTATATTTACAGGAGGCTCTGGATCCACAGAAAAGTTTTTTTGAATAAATAAAAAGTCTGTATTTTGTAAAATTAATAAAAATATAATCAAGAATCACCAAATATGGTGATAAAAAAAATAAATATCGTTCTTAGTTTCATCACACCTTGTTGCTGGCCTCAGGTGTTAATAATATGTAACCAACCCCTTAATCTTAGGATAAAAGTTTTATATTAAATAAATAGATAAAAAGTTGTTGATAATAGAGCTTTTCGACGACACGCACCACAATTAAGGCGACGTAAACAAAAGCTGTAACTATTATCAACACCTGAAGCCAGAAACAAGGTGTAATCAAACTATGTACCGTATTTATTTTTATCAGTTTTGGTCTGTTTATTGGCTATTTCATTATCATTTTTATTAATTGTTTTATTAATGAAAAAGAATTGATTATTAGTTGCTCACGTAATAGTAAAAAAAACTTTCCGATCTTCTTGACTTCATTTTCTGAACGTAACTGTACAAACGGAATTTATTCGATGTTGTTTTTGTTTGTTACGTTTCTTAAAAGAAGTAACACAGGAAATTAATCCCTCCTTTCTACTGTTTATTAGAATAGAGAAAATACCTAGAAAATTTTTCTTTTATGGATGCTAAACGCTCCAAACGTTTTCATCTTACAGCTCCAAAGGAATCGCTTCAATGTTTTTATTTTTTTTAAAAAAAACCATTTACTGCAAAGAATCTTCTACTTCTAAAGGCATTTGACGTATCTACAAATATATTCATTAAATTTTATTTTTACTTATTTCCGTGTCCCTTCAGTCACCTCATCAGAATCGTAAAGAATTTGTTTACATAATTCCTTAGTCATTCTTCCTCTACCAACCACAATTACTGACTCTTTGCAGATTTTTCTCGTCATTATTTCATTACAATCATCCCTAAAATATATTTACGAAACTACCATTAATGCCAAATAGTCAAGGAACTTTTGAAACTTTTACGAACTCGTTGATCCCCGACAGTCAAAATATAACTAATATAGTTCGTAAATAATTGTGTCTGAATCTCCTTCGTCTTTGACGACGACAACATGCGTAATTTTATGTAAAATCCCAAAAATTATCGTTTTCTTTCTCGCAATGTGACTCGAAAGATTAAACTAATAACTTTGTTTCAGTCATTCAAAATTAATAAGTGTTTTATATGGCTGTTTCTAAAGTTACTTGTGTTGGTGTTGTGTGAGGTGACTTTACAAAATTATTATTATTCATAACGTAAGCAACAAAGCAAGATTTAGACCGGCGAAAAATGAACTCAAAGAAAATGACTGATTGCAATATGAGAGAATGAGGAAAGCCAGCACCAAGAACTAAAACTCAGTAAGAAGAACGTCAAAGATAAAAAAAAAATCGGGGTCTCGTAGAAATAAAACAATTATATAGATTGGAACTGTTAGAAAAAAACTTGTTACGCTGAATATCGAATCGAAATGTCTTTTGCTGTTGCAGTGGCTTCGAGCGACCATTTGGGTGTTGGCGTTGACGCTTCCCCTGGGGTTAACGCTGTCGGCCTTCCCCTTCTACCAGGAGGACTACCAGTACGACGTGACCGTGGCCACCGTGTACGCGGGTCTGCATCGCGCCGCCTTCGCCACGGGAATGGCCGTCACCATCTGTGGCTGCGCCCTTGGCTACGGATGTGAGTTGCAGCCATCAGATCATCCCGCTTTCTCTCACCCTTCATGCCCTGGCTGTGTTTCTGTCCGTGATTGCAGGGTTCGCTAACATGCTGCTGTCGTGGAAGCCGTTCCAGCCGCTGGGGAGACTCACCTACAGCGCCTATCTCGTCCACTTCACCCTGCAGAAGGTCAAGATGGCGACAGTCGACAGGGAGATCTTCGTCAACGAGTCTGCCATAGTGAGTATTCCTGATATCTATGTTTTTATTCCAGAAATCCGTCGCGGTCTTTCCTAGGATGCACCAGTCACTCTCGTCGACTCACTCTTTGTCTCCTCCACGCATCTGAACTATTATAACCCTTTCATGCCGCCTCCAAGGTAATAACTACTCCATCATGCCTCCCTTAAACAGTTACTGTCGCCCCTCAATTGGAGTGCAAATTCATGTACCTTTTACACAAAATATAACTGAAGAGACTCCCATTAGAGGCTTCGTTCAACACCATCATGTGTGACTCAAGTGATACTGTGACAGACAAAACTCATCTGCTTGCCTCACGGTCCTCGTTACTAATTATTGACTTCGTTCATTACAACCTTTCTTATATCTCTCTACTTCACAATCCACCCAAAGTCCGGAACATTCGTGTTTACATGTTGAACCTTTAAGTAGCCTTCGTATAGCGACTTTATCTAACTTCATCTCACGTCAACATCACCCTCATCTAACATTCAGATAAGACTCTTCATAGAATTCTTTATGTCTCTATTCGTCCGTTCTATGTCGCCCTTAATATCAACTCTGTAGGAGTAACACCATAATTTTCTTCGGCCATCAAAATTATCCTTTCTAGAATTTTTTATCGTTAGATAGTGTTCCTCTTTATTTTGTGTCCACTCACAATGCAGCACATTTTTCTAAGACACAGTCCATTCTTTCGTCCGTTTATTAACATGCGTTGCAGTTCGTTTATCTTACCTAAGTTTCCATTCCATTACTTATTCATCCACGTTCCTGGTCTATTATCCTTTTAACTTTCCTTATAGCATTCTTAATTTTCGAAAAATAATTTTTGCTCACGGTATTGCTATCTGCCATGGTGAAGACTTTTATCCTTAACTTGAAGTCTTTCATCCACCTCTCATGGCATCATTGCGATTGTTCTGGGTCATGTTGTGTTTAACTTCTTTAAAGGAAGGTAATTTCTTACAGATAGGGCAGTGGATGGCCGACCTGGTCCAGGCCTACCTTCTAGGTCTGTTGCTGTGTCTCGCCGTGGAGTTGCCCACCAACGCCATCTGGAACGCACTCCTACCCACAGGTATGTGGATACTCAGGAAGGAAAGTGGGTCACAAATGATAAATCTTACGTTTATGTGCATTGTTAGCTCAGTTACAATATCATTTTTAACTCTTCCCTTCTCAGGGTTATTCCTTCTTTTTTTCCCCCTTATTTTCCAATTTCCTATAAAACAACGTATCATCAATGGTAACAGAATCTACTGCATGTATGGAAAATTAATTAAATCCAGGATGTTAAATAGGGAATTGAAGTTAAAAATTTACAAAACACTTATAAGACATGTAGTGGTACACGGTTGTGAAACGTGGGCCCTTAACAATAATGATAATCACTTACTCAGAATATTTGAACGCAAGATACTGAGAATATGGACCTGTATGTACGAACGGAGAATTAGAACAAACAGACAACTGGAGCAGATCATGAATAACGAGGACATTGTTAGGTTTATCAAGAGCAGAAGGTTGGCCTGGATGGGACACGTACTTAGGATGGATGAAAGCAGAACACCTAGAAGGATTATTAACTGGAAGCCAGTCGGGAGGAGGAAAAGGGGGAGACCCCGGACAAGATTGGGTAGATGACATCGAGAAGGATGAAAGTAAGAGGAGACTGACGCAGGAGAGGGCGGAATGGAAGAAAATTGTTAATAAGGCCAAAACTCACATTGGGTTATAGTGCCAATAAAAGAAGAAAGAAGAAAGATTTTCCAATTTTCTACTTTTGTTTTAATCCTATTTTTCTTCATTTCTCTATGTTTGTTTCTATTTCTTTCAGATCGCAGGTCACGTGAAAACAACAAGACACGCAACGAGCCTGCGGGGGACGCGGGGGTGGACATCGTCTCTCACCTCTGAAATGAAGAAGGGAACCGTCTCTCGAGTGGAGGGAAATAGAAAACTAGTCCAGTCCACGTCGTTGTGTAAATACAACACTTGAACCTATATATTTTTGTAATGCCAAATGTTTTGTTAATAATAAATATACCTTTTTTACCTACAGTCTGCCTAATGTTCAACATTTTATAAGAAAAATCAATCCTTTTACTTTTAAACTCTAATAACTTGGCGAAACAATCTTTGAGTTCTAGAATATTCCTGTCCTGACGATCCATCAGACTTATTTCAATCGACGACTGACAAATGATCGCAAATCCGCTGTTCATATTCTTTTTTACAGCTGTTCCCTGATAATCCGTGTTTACGACGTCCTGTCCTATTTGTCCAGACTAATACAAAATAAACCATCAACTAAAGTGCCAATTATTTGGTAAGAAAGGTGTATCTCAACTCTAACTTGGGAGTAATGTCTCTTCCGTGTTAAATATTTTACTGCACGTTATTGTGAAATGGTGTCTGTGGCACAGCTGCGTACAAATCTCGCAACGACTGGCAAATAACCCCCGTAATCCAATATAATGATAATTCCTGGAATGTGAGTCAAGGCTCTCGTTTCCATTTTCTCCTCTTTTTTCCTCCCTCTCTACAATTTTTACAATAGACACTGAAGCTGCGTGAACGGGCTCTGATTGAATTTCTTGCAGAGGGAAATAACGACGTAACGCCCATTGATTTTCATTCCTCGTCACTTTTGTTTACGAGCCTATCAGACAGTGATTTCAGATGTAAGGCGAGGTCCATGATTGAACATGAGCAAGGAAAATCCAAAGCGAGACAGAGGGCGTGTTCAAGTCAGTTTCTTCCTAATAGGAAATCCCGTCACGTACAAGCTCACACTTCGATTACACCATGATTTGGGCGAGGGAAAATATCACACTCACACTCGCAAATGTACGGTATTGTAGTGATTAAAAGAGTAAATGCGCTAATTTTATCTGAAGGATTCATGACACTGACGCTATATGATCGAGAAAGGCGGAGATGTAACACCAGTGGTTTTTATTCAGGCACTTGGTTGATGTAAACCTCTTGTCTAACTGGAGCAGACCTGATGACGGTCAATGTTAACCGTTGCCCCAGACAACTTCTTCTTGTTCAGGTTTCTCCCACGACTCGATGGAAACGAGTTTTAATTTTCAAGTTCAGCCTGTACCGACGGATATAACCAGTCATCGGGATTCTCTCGGTCGTTGGGATTTTCTCCAGACCCTATAGGATCAGTTTGCTGCTTCACTAACGTAACACACGTGATTTTCGTTCCCCCTCAGTATCTATTCAAAGCAGAGGAAGAGGCAGGTTTTATAAATCACGGGACAGATAAACAGAAATGACTAATGATTGATGAATCCAGATTTTACAAACTCCTTAATAAATAACTACTGATAAAATTCATTTCTGTGATATCAGCGATACGAAAAAAAATTTAAAATAGTAAATAACAATTTATCACCGAGGTTTTCGTTTGCCGTAATGCGGTGGTATCGTTGTAAGAAGATTCAGTGATACCAAAGTCTTTCATGAAACCTGGGATAATCCTTGCAGGAATTACACCAATAAAATGACCAATTTTATCCAGGTATGAACTGGAAATGTTCAATTTTTCTTAACTTTCGTTCCCTATGTTTTCACCAAACCTGACTAAAATAAAGTGATCCTGAGAAAGGCCCATGAGCACAAGGACGGGTCCGAATTCTTCTCGGCTGATCCAGATTATTGAAGCACTTGAAAAAACGTTCTGTCTCGCAAATCGCATGCCAAACAAGACCTTTAAGATAATAGGACGCAGATTTTGAACCTAATTTTAGTAGTATGAAACAAAAATGAGAAGCCTAACAACCCGAATGGTGAAGTGCACGACCCAGGTGAGTTTAAAGTCTATGATCCTCGGGTCGTCCATAGCTGAAGAAAGCTTCCTAACTTATTAAAAAAACGCGAAATCAATCCTAAGGTTTTCTTTTATGCATTGTGTCAATGCAGTAGAGGAAATTCCCTTGTTCTTGTTTCTGTGATGTAACTGGGATATATTCAAGGTCAATGTTAACCGATGTCTGTAACCACAGTGTTCTACATATTTCTCCCACAAATTGAGGGAAACGGGTTTTAATATTCAAGATCAGATGTATTACCAGCTAAAACCTGTCTCCAGAAATCTCACGGCTACTTGACTACCTTCGTTGCTGTTCTCCAGACATGATCAAACTATTCATTTCCCTCGTGAATCATAAGCGTAACCTTACTTACGTTCATCACACTTCGACGGAACCGAAAGGCGAAAGAAAAGACAATCATACGACTAAAAATGAATGGACCATGGATCACTTGAAACCGAACAATTTAAGATGAATCCAATTGCTCCACGAGTCACTGAGACTTGCTGATTTTCTTAGACAATCCTTTTCATTTATATCTTTCCGAAGACTGTTGCCATTTGCGAAATGGCAGTTGTAGATGGAAAATAGAGTTCATAAAGTGGCACTGAGCAAATAATTGTTGAAATAGATAGAGCAAACTGGATTTCGATCATAACATTTTTTTTTTGAGTTTGAGGGTCCTAGAAGAACGAACGCCAACTACGATTTCTTCCTTATCCTTAGCTCATGCAGATTCTGTATTATTATGGTGTTTATTATGTAGATAAAATCACCCAAGGTGTTGTAATGTTTCACAACCTCCGTTCATTTAAAACCGGATACGTTGCTTCACAGTTGCATTTGTCGAGTAGATGCAACCTGACATTGCGTAAATAGTAATAGCTTATTCACTTTGTAAATGTGAATACATTTTAGCTTTATCAGTTAATTGTACACAGATGCCGCATAGAGAACATGTTGAGGATTTAAAACACATTGACGTTAAAAATATTCATACCCAGAGTGGAAGAATTTGTTGACAGTCCTGATGGAAAAGCTCTCGACAAACACAGATGTTCCAAATTCTGGGCCATGTGTGGCATAACAGATAAAACATCTCTGGCTTTCAGCTGGTGGCTGACGGTATTTGTATTGTCAGTTCATGATTAATAAGTTCTGAACGTAAATTAACTTTCGCCTAACCATAAGAAAACTCAATCAAAAATGTTCATGCTGGGTTTCATATTTGGAAAGTAAATACCTCGTCATCGCGACATTCAAATCCCAAGGATTTTCCAAATTAAAGTTTAGAAGTTTCTTCATAATTAGTCATCGAGCTGCTCATCATTTCAAGCTGAAGGATTGCTCCTATAATTTTTCTTGAAGTATCTCGTTTCCCTGATGTAACTGGAACATGTTGAAGAAATTCGCGGTCAATGTTAACCATTGCCCTTAAAACCGCCTGATTCTTTAAGTTTCTTAGGCTACTAGACCCGACACGAGGGAAACGGGTTCCAACTTTCAAGATCAGCTATAATAACAGACAAAAACCTGTCCAGAGTTCCACCATTAGGCTGCCTGGATTTGCCGATGTTATCCAGACCGGACCGGACCAGTCAGGTCCCTTACGTCAGCGTAAACGTAACACCCACAGGCTGCAGAATTCCTCCTATGGTATTAGCAAAAGTGGATCTGAGGACGGAGACCCTGGAAAGACCCACAACAAGTATGCGGATAGTGGAACCTAATTCGAGACAGGTCGCGACATTCTGACGGAGTGGTGGAATTCCCCAAATTAACATTCATTTCTGTTCCTTCTTTTAAACTATTTCTCGTTTACAGCTCGGGTTAGAGGGTTTTATATTCTGCTACTTCTATGTTTACACATAGACACGGGCCCAACCATCGCGCATTCATTTGTCACGTTGGTAATCTTTTTTTTTAGGGCAACAGGCTACATGAAGGTAATCCACGTTGGGCAACTCCCCTTTAATAGCATAGGAAGGGATTTGAAAGGGGGGATGCGGAAGGGTAGAGGAAGGTAGCCAAGGGTTAACTAGGGCCCCCGGGCTATAGTTTAACGATCCTACCCGGCATTCGCCTAAAGAAATGCAGGGAAAACCCTAGGAAAACCTACATCGGGTAGGTCGGGCATTGGGTACTTGTCCCACGCCCTTCCGATAGCGGGAGAGGAGTTTTCTGTGGGGACGCAGCATTCCCTTCTTCGTGCCTCGGCCAGTTTAGGAGGCAGCTGGCCGACTATTCCAATGGGAATAGCGAACAACTCTTACCGTATGCCCAAGATCTGTGACCCCGGAACATACACCTCTCAGAGCAGGCCGAGATGCCTCGGCTTGTGGGAACCTTAGTTCAAAAACGGAGAGGAAAAGGCATCCCCAAAGGTAACCCCTTCGTATCTCTCCTAAAAGGTTCTGCCTGCGAGAGAACATCCCTCGCTGGTATTGCCTGCGAGAGAATGGCCTTTGCAGACCTCGTTCCTCCGTTGGTAATCTTATTCGAATTGACGTGAAATGACAGACCAAATGCTAAACCAGCCACGAGTGTGATCTATATGCACTTCGTACGCCATCACATAAACACCCTCGCTGATCTCCGATATCCGCAGGGAACAACTGAACAACGATTACCACAGAATATAATCCAAAGTTTATTAACATAATAGAGCGAAGCAGGATTTTTTTTTTTGCTGATAAATTTCAAGACTCGTCGTTTTTCATTAAAATAGAATTGAACTGTAGTGAATAAGCCCGACGCCTACGAGAAAATTTTCGGCTGCCTTCAAGCAATCTTCCTTGAAAGTTACGATATATTGCCAATTGTTTCACCTCTTGAAACTCTGTCCTTTAAAGGGAAAACCCTGTCTGGTGTCGAATTATCTAACGCGTTACTGAATCACTCGTCTTGACAAATCCAGTCTCCCGTTAATTCGCCACTGCGGAACGAGTTCTGTAATACCAATAATAACAGCAATTTGGTTTACGTGAGAACTGATCAGGACTGGTTTTTTCGTAGCGAAAGTGGAATCGTGGTGCGGTTTTCCGACGATGACGTCAGAGGTCGTCGACTTTTGTGGAGATGGCGTGTGATTAGTTGGAGAACTTGAATGAGCAGATCACGCAGGGTAATATTTAGAGCAGTGTCTCAAGGGTAAGAGGAGACAACCTGCTGACCGAGAAATACTGGTAAAAGTGGAAAAACCTGCTCGATAAGTCAACAAACTCTCAGTCAACACGCGTAACTCTCAGGTAACAAGTGAAAGACCCCCAACAATCGTACGCGACCTGGAGAGGGTTACTCTCTCGCAGGCAGAACCTTTCAGGAGAGATACGAAGGGGCTACCTTTGGGGATGCCTTCCTCTCCGTTTTTGAACTAAGGTTCCCACAAGCCGAGGCACCTCGGCCTGTTTTGAGAGGTGTATGTTCAGGGGTCACAGACCTTGGGCATACGGTAAGAGTTGTTCGCTATTCCCATTGGAATAGTCGGCCAGCTGCCTCCTAAACTGGTCGAGGCACGGAGAAGGGAATGCTGCGTCCCCACAGCAAACTCCTCTCCCGGTATCGGAAGGGCGTGGGACTAGTACCCAATGCCCGATCTACCCGATGCAGGTTTTTCTAGGGTTTTCCCTCCATTTCTTTAGGCGAATGCCGGGTAGGATCCTTAAAATATAGCCCGGGGGCCCTAGTTAACCCTTGGCTACCTTCCTGTACCCTCCCGAATCACCCCTTTCAAATCCCTTCCTATGCTATTAAAGGGGAGTTTCCCAACGTGGATTACCCTCATGTAGCCTGTTGCCGCCGCCCCCCCCCCCCCAAAAAAAAAGAAAACAATCGTACGCGAATACGCCAAAGATGATCATGTCTCGAATCTCGTGCATGGCCGCCATTTTGGAAACTTGAAGTTGTTATGCGAATAGTACGAAAGTTTATATTACACGTTTGTCTGGGAGAAAACCTGTGGTTGTACAGTTTCCAAAGATCATACGCATGTCGAACTTTCTTGGAGAATCTGAGACCTCATCGGGAAACGGATTCGTAACTCGTGCTTCACGGAGTGCTAAAGAGGTTCATCAGGTTTCATTGCAGGAAATATATACTTTACATTCAATTTCAACGTGTTCTTTAAAATACATTAAAGTTTACCGTTTTTATGTTATTAAAATATAACGTAATTTTTATTCGTCAAAGATCACCAGGAAAAATGGCGAATCTTGCACGTGAATGTTACTTTTAAATGATTCGATTTATAACGTAGAACAATATGTTGATCTCAATTGGTGACAAATTACCACAGATCTTTAGCAGTTTACACTATTTTATTTTCGTTGAAGTTTATGACGTAGGCAAGCCGCGAATCGAAGTATTTAAGATCGAGATATTGAATAAAACTTCCGTAACCTGTGTAATATAATAGTCTACACGTGCCCTCTTATCATAACGTCTCTTCAGCATAGCGGACCTAAGAGGGCGCAGCTGCAAGAACGCTGATGCAGTTAAATACATCACTTTAGATATAGTGAGTTACAATACGCACAACAACAACATAAATCTTCACCCCTTCCGCCTAGGCAGCTGTGAAAACGCTGCGTCAAATGAAGTCAGCATTTTAAGTGCCTTATGCAGACATGCACACGGCAGCATTAATCATTCCACCCTGTAAGATGTCTCATTGGAGACTTAAAATCATCAGGGTGGGGGGAAAGGAGTCTTCGAATTGTTCAGAGCTTCTTGGGAACGGCAGTCGTGATCCAACCTCCAGACGGGTCGGTGGCTCCTGGTGCTATCCGCCAGTTTGTCTTACTTTATTTTATTTCTAACTATTAAATCTCTTTATTCTTCATCAACTCTTATTTGACTGAAGTGCAGCGAAACACCAACCACTACGCCTAGGTTCAATTAGTTAAACCCGAACCCTCACGTTACCGACTTTCCTATTTCCTGTTCGTAATTCTTCCCTTATCCTCTAGATCGGTAGCCAGGTGAGCAACCGGAGGTATAGCTCGGTTGGTGAACGATCTATCTGGACTTCCCATTTCCAACTGCTGGAATGTTACATGTTCACAGCGGTGGAGTGTTACATGATGGCAGTTTGGGATGTTACACCTGGGAGACTTATTTCGTTTTTTAAAATATTTATTACAGCCAGTTGAGTTATCTCGCCTCTTCATATCTTTACTACTGTCAAGTCTCGTTCTACTTTTCTCCTCCTTGTGAGAAATGTTACATCATCAGACCATTGATGTCATTCATAAAATAAAATGTATAATATTTTTTTTAGTGTGAGTTTTGTAGAGCAAAAATTTACTCGCCTTTCATTTATTGTAATGGCCCGCGTTCCTTAATCCAGCCAAGAAATTTCCTAGAGCGTTTATACCGTAGATCTAAGACACCAGAACAATAAAATTTTCAGTTACGCATGAATAAACCGGATCTTTTGTCTTCAAATTTCCTTCTAGAGTCTCAGGGAAACTTAACAGCTACAGGATGAGCTGGTCGAGTAAAGTAGAGAAAGAAAACAGGTTAAATTTACGGTGTACGCGAAATGACCATAATTTTCTCTCTGCTCAAATACCAATGGCAAAAAGAAAATGGAACATTCTTCGTCGCAACGTAAAGCTTGTAACTACACAGTCATAAAAGCTATAAACTACTGCGGAGGCACAGAAGAGGGTAATAAAATATTTTTAAGTGGTAACAGAAACCTGTATCACCTGAGAAAATTCACAAACTATTGAAACGGCTGCTTCACGTTCTTCGACGATTGAAAACAAAATTCCCAAAAATTCATGAGTCAATATGTTGGAACACAATGACGGAAAAACTGTTTAAAAACAATTTTCTTCCCCTATTCTACTCTAACATGTTCATACCAAAGACTCTCCTGCGTTCGGTGAAATTGATCATTATTTTGGAATATCTCAAACAAATCCTAAAACTTTATTATCATAGTTTAACCCTTCATTTTCTCCCTCTAGCCGTAATGAACGCAAAGTATCTTCCATCTTTTAACCCTTATTCCTTAAATCTTTAATAATAAAGTGAAATGGGTTTTTCTGTTGTACAAGACGACTCTCACAGGTGTCCATTACTGTGTTTATCAGTTTTCTTTCTTTTCCTCACATTAGCCGAGGGGTTCCTTGAAGCTGAACAACTAATTACTTGTACCTCGACTATTTTACTACCAGGTAAAAAGCGAAAAGATAGACACTCGACGAGAAAGAGGAGGAATAATAATAATAAATCACGTTGGGGATTATCCGAGGTTTTATCGTGAAGGTTATAATCATAATCAGCGTGGAAAATTACACGCTTAATGTGGAGAGATCGATTGGTTATCATACAGGAGAGTAAGGAAGGAGAGTTGTTGGCTGGAGGCTGTTGTCCTTGTGAGGGAAAAGGTAACCAGGGATTAGGCTCGTAATAAATGACAGGAAGGACCGACGAAGAATATATTACTTTAAGGCCTAAAACGGAATGATGCTAGACCTTAAAATTATAGGCTATCTGAACCGTTATTTTCCATCGTTTCCGTGTGATAATGAACACGAGTATTCGTTTTTGTTTCTTACAAATCAGCCTACCTCTTTGCCTCTTCAAGACGAGATCAAAGAAATCTCATACGACGTATGTATTATTTTCTTCTTACTTGCTGGATGCGTTCTTTCCTAATTTTCTACTATATTGTTTTTTAGTCGCCATTTGTTTACCTTTAGACAGTTACCTTCCTACAGCCTTGTCTGGTCTCTCTTCTGCTTGTCACGACTGTATTTCCCATTAAATACTCTAACAAAGACTCCATTTCTCTTAAGGTTTCGTGTTGTAACGCAGTTTCTTCACTCACATAATATTTGACCAATTTATTTACAATACATACGTCAGAAAAATGAAGCTGTATCTCTCTTTTTTAATCACCCTGAACTTCTCAGCTGCTGAATTCTGTTTCTATCGATGTTTTGCTGTAGATTACTATTATTTTTCTATTTTTTTAGGGCAACAGGCTACATGAGGTTGATCCACTTTGGGCAACTCCCCTTTAATAGCATAGGAAGGGATTTGAAAGGGGGATGCGGAAGGGTAGAGGAAGGTAGCCAAGGGTTAACTAGGGCCCCCGGGCTATATTTTAAGGATCCTACCCGGCATTCGCCTAAAGAAATGCAGGGAAAACCTTAGAAAAACCTGCATCAGGTAGGTTGGGCATTGGGTACTTGTCCCACGCCCTTCCGATAGCGGGAGAGGAGTTTGCTGTGGGGACGCAGCATTCCCTTCTCCGTGCCTAGACCAGTTTAGGAGGCAGCTGGCCGACTATTCCAATGGGAATAGCGGACAACTCTTACCGTATGCCCAAGGTCTGTGACCCCGGAACATACACCTCTCAAAACAGGCCGAGGTGCCTCGGCTTGTGGGAACCTTAGTTCAAAAACGGAGAGGATAAGGCATACCCAAAGGCAGCCCCTTCGTATCTCTCCTAAAAGGTTCTGACTGCGAGAGAACATCCCTCGCAGGCTACCTGCGAGAGAATCCTCTCGCAGGCTTCTTCTAGTCAGATTACTATTTTCTACTTGCTCATTTTTAAGTAACCCTTGTCTACCTTCCTCTACCCTTCCACATCCCCCCTTTCAAATCCCTTCCTATGCTATTAAAGGGGAGTTGCCCAATGTGGATCACCCTCATGTAGCCTGTTGCATTAAAAAAAAATGAATTAGCGTTTCTTGGACCATGTGGGAGAGGAACTTGACATGAGGTACTTCTCTGATTTTGATCTGAGGATTCCATAAGCCGAGGCACCTAGGAGAGATGTTATATGGCAAGAGTTGTCTCTATGTTCTCATTGGGCCAGTCGACCAGTAGACTCCAAACTCAGTCGAGGCATGTAGTCGGTAATTCTACGCCATTTTCATCCGAAGAGTGGGACAATTGCCAAAAAGCTCAACTTACCTGATGCAGGTTTCTGTAGGGTTTTCCCTGCATTAATTTTAGACAAGGACCCATAGTTAACCGTTGGCTACCATTTACCATACATCCACGTGGAAGACGCTCAGGTAGAATCTTTCTAAAAAAAATACATCCATTACCAAATGATCCACTGTCGTTTGCTGTTGTTATGAATCTACCCTCTGGAGAATTCATGACCCATCGTTGCTGCATGCATCTTCAAACAATCCTCGGATCCAGGCACTCAACTTCTTGGTCTATTTATCCGCACAACCTTTCATACATTCAATGATGCACGCATCCACTTTTTACCATCCTAATTTACATTTATGGAAAATAATCTATATGTTTCCCCATTGTGATTCAATCCTTGTTTTTCCACGCTGAAGAATCTAATTTTAGTTCTCCTTTATTTGTACATGTACATTGTGGTCGTCCTCGCTACTACGCAGTGTCTCTATTAACTATTATAGAATGTTGTTCAAGGTCACCTTATCTCCCATCTCTATGCAAGTATTGCTGCGATTTTTCCCCTGGAAATAATCACTCGACAATTTCTCACTTACAGGCGTAATCACGACCATATTGTCCTTCTTTTCCTTTTCCTGAAGCTGAATACAAGGAATTTTCTCCCTCATCGATGCAGATTCCACTGACTAACCTCGCTCAACACTGTACAAGATCTTGATCAGTTAATTCTAGTTTAGTTTCCGATCGCAAGGAAGCTGCGACGACGTTGACGGGACAGCGAAAGGGAAGTTCGTAGCCCCAGTCATTCCAGCGCTATTCATAAACTTTAATGTTGATGAATTTTACGTTGTCCTATTAATTTGAAGACAGCCTTGTACTTTAAGACCTAGTGATTGATATCTTTCACGTGCAGATAGTTTTAATTAATTTTCTCTGTGCGTGACGATGAAAGGCGTTGCTAAGAGAACATGACACACCGTTGTTGGAACAATGATAGCTGACTCGTGCGTGACGTCATCGACGACGATTTCACTTTTCCAGGAGGACAAAGTACGGATTGAGAGAGAAACTGGTCCGCCACGGCGACCCTGACCTGCGCCAACACCTCCACAAAACAGGAAACGTGCGTGTACAACGTAGGAAAATACCGCAGCTGAGTCAACGCTCCCCTCTACAGGCGCCTTCCTCTGCCTTATTACACTTATGATTAATTTCCTATATCATTAATTTTTTTAATTTCCTTTAGGTAATTTAATTTCATTTGTCTCGTTTTCTTAATTTAATTCATTGCGTTACTTTGCTTCCTTTAATATATTCATGTCATCATTTCCTTTAAATCCTTTCTTCTCCTTTTCGTTTTTCGTAATATAGTTTTTCTCTTTATACCTTCGTTTCCTTAGCTTTCTTCATTTCCCTTCCTTTCACTCCCTCATCCTATGAATGGTTTTACTTTTCTACCACTATTTTTTGTCTGTTACCCTTTGGTTCAACTATTTACTTTTTCTTCCCTATAAAATCTTTACTTTGAGTACTTGCTTTCATGGATACATTCTTTATTATCTTTTTATACTTTTTCCATCGTGTGTTTCACTTCATTTTTACTGCTTTATCGATATTTGTCTCATTTTAGTTCCTATTCTTCTTTTTCCTTAGAAATTTCTATTTCTTCCATCAATTCCTTCTCGTTTTTCCCTCAATTTTTTCTTGTTCTTTACCTATGTTCTTTTTAATACTTTATTGAGTTTATTTAATATACTCAACTCGAGTTCATCGTCAGAGGAAAAAGTAAATTCCTCAATATTTTCGTGTTTTCCATTTTGACACAAAAAAATCAGTAGTTATCAATTGACAAGCAATATTTTCAGTATTCTGAAATTAATATCAGGTCTTCGTTACCAGTCTGTTTTGCTGGCTCATGCATCAGAGCTTATTCTTAAAGAAATTCTTCCACCAAACAATCATTCCCCAAATCCTCTGGTCATTGAAGACCAACGAACCTGTTGACAAGGGCTATTCGTGAGATGATCCTGTGGATCGCGTATATCCAACCAGAACTATTTCGTAACCTTCTCTTCCTGGTCATGACCTTGTCGAAAAAAGAATTCCGTCGTTTCCGAAATAAAAACTACACCAGGAGGACTCCTAATAAAATAACAATTTCATAAGTTGCTTGGGAACTTTGGAACAATTTCTCACGGACTGGGGCTCACCTTGGCACTCAGCAGTCAATTAAGATGTCGGACATGATGTCAAACAAGATCATTATGACGACGACGAAGATGGGAAACCAACCAGGGAACATATTTGGCCCTGTGTCGAAAAATGAAACCATCGCGTCATTTGGAGAAGAGCCTGGGTTTTTGGAGGAAGGAAAATAAAATATTTTTATGAGAATTTCCGTGCCCACCTTGACAGATAATTCGAGTATATTCTTCTGCACTTTGCGTCACTTCACACGACTTTGCGTTATCGACTGGTTCAATGTGATTCGCATGAAGAGGATGAGAATCGCATCTTTGAGCGTTGAACGTGGAATGACCGAAATCTAGTCTAGATTAGTTGGGGAAAGTCGTACAATAAAGTCCTTTCAAAGGGACACTGAGTTTCCAACTGCGGCAGCTGGTGACTAACGCCGGCTGGGGATTTTCTGTGCCCGTCAGACGTGATTAGCTGCTGCCAGACCTCGTTCGCGACACAGAAGCGCCGAAGACTTGGCTTCACGTGCAATGGCGTAACTTGGGACAAACTGGAACAATTAGGTACGACCTCGAGGACCCAGGGCAAAGGGCAGAAACACGACAAGGACTTCAACTTACGTACACGTGACCCTCTGGAAAACCAAACGAGGCGAAACCATTTAACCTGGCTTCAAATCCCAAGATATTCTCAAACAGAAGTGTTCTGCGTTTGGTTGGATAATAATCCTTCCACATCTGAACGACCTCGGAAATTGCGAGCGAGTGCGTAAACTGGAATTCCGAAGTGGGAGACTTACTTAGTTATTCGTCAACAAGAAAAGTTGCGCGAAAAAGTAAAGGAGGAGGGGGACGCATTTTTTGCAATTATCTGTGGAGACCTTCGCAACGGCAAA
Source organism: Zhengitettix transpicula (assembly GCA_037074705.1). Lineage (NCBI taxonomy): Eukaryota > Metazoa > Arthropoda > Insecta > Orthoptera > Tetrigidae > Zhengitettix > Zhengitettix transpicula. The sequence goes on from CM073593.1 coordinate 76,277,757, forward strand.
GGTAAACTACTTTACTTAAAATAACGGTTTTCTCTGAAAATTAAGTAAAAACATACACGTGCTGTGCATAATCGATTATAGTCACCAAGTGACATCACACTACCCGTCGCTCTAATCGATATAAGATCACGGCGAGATCGACAGCAGGTAACATGTTCTGTCTGCGATCCGATGTCGCAAATACGTCACTTTTCCCATTAATAAATACTTATTACGTCAGAATTACTCTACGCTGTTATACTTTGATAGTGAAAAGTATAAAATACATATTTTACAATATTAGAATGGATTTGTTTAGTTATTTTCAACATGTGTGTGGTTCACCTTCAATATTGATGCCTACAGTGACAACAGTAATAAACATTATTTCGTAGACGCAGTTATTTCTGTTCTTGAGGTCACCATTTTCTTCCAAGACTATCGTTAGATTATCGACAAACACGCTTTAGATACCTACATACTATTTAGTTTTAACAACAATAAAATAACTTTACACAGTAAGTGTCGATTGTGGAATAGTGCACCATTTTTCTGTCCTTTAAGTAATAAATATTTATTCACTGAGCTGAAGCGATCAAGAGCAGATATCGATATAATATTACTGCTTAGAATCGATTTTAATGTTCGCTGTGTTTCATTAGAACTTCGCAAAATGTAGTCAAGTACAGATGTCACGATGACGTCATCACTGTCACCTTGTATTTTTATAATTTTGAAAAGTGTAATAGAAATTATACTTGTGAAACAGTTCTCACTTCATTACCAAAAATTTTCTTCAGCTGTCTGCTCGTGTCGTGTAGACTACGCCGAGGGAAAACAGCAAGTGCTGGGACAGTGAGTATTACGATCGCAAATTAGGGGATATCTACGTTTGCAAGGGGATGATGACAACTAAGTTCGCGAACTCGTCACGTCTGTACTGACGTCACTGCGGCTGCTACAGACAGCTGAATGGATAAATATTTATTGTCTAGAAGACACAGGATAGTTTCGACCTAGTAGTCGGTAGGCAACGTTTACAATGAATATTTATTATATTGTGAGTTTGTAGAATACTTTGTATTTCTTTCTTACATTTGTAGCGTTTTAGTTTAATTTTACTGTAAAGTTATTAAAGAGTTGTATTTCTATTGACAAAAATAATTTATTCATGTTTGGCTCAAATCCCCGAGGATTTGGTTTCGCTCCGACTTGGCAGTTTTGGAGAAAGAATTATAATTTAATGTCGTTTATATTGTTTTATAATTGCAAGAGCTTAAAGTATTACGGATTGAGGAAATGCAACGCGACGAAGGGAGGTACGATGACGTCATCACGTTCTGTGTGTGTTTACGGTTTGTGCAGAGAGCGAGTGCTCCAGGGACACAAGGACCGGTCTCGCGCCTCCTCGTCTTAGTTGGTGCTGGACCTCCGGAGACCTCACAACGACCGAGGGTGAGTCTCTCTAGTCGCTCAAGCTTTATGTTACATTATGTCTCCTTTAATCACTTCGTTATTCTTTGCAGATTTTCTTATTCTTCCTTGAATCATCTTAAAGCTGCTTATTCTTTATATTATCGGTTTACGAATAAATCTTCGTCATTTCTGCTGTAATTCCAGTTTAGTTTCAAATATTCTCTCAGATTATCTTCTATTCTTTTCCCTTCGAATCCTCACATTTTCATTTTTGAAAAAAGATAATCGTCTTGTTCCGTGTCCATAACGTCCGAAACCTGCTAGGTCTATTATTTAGGTTGTTACATCCTTGTTTTGGGTGTGATTTTTTCCGTCCTAATAGCACGACCTCTGCAATGACTTAAATACTTTCATGATAAGTAGCCTTATTCGTATTCTGCAACTTGGAATAACTTTCATTATTTTAATTCGACGATCTGCCGTCTTTCTATCAGCCTCTGGACCTCGTAACTGCATTTCTTCTTCAACAAGTCAAAGTTCCCTTACTCATTTTCCATATTTTGATTATTTCCCCCCCCTCAATTCTCTTTCAGTCAGGCATATTCGTTAATTACAACGTGACTGTAATAAATTAATAAGAAGAAAATAGGCAAATATCGACAAAAGATGTGATGACATAAACACCACACAACGTTTCTGGGATCCTTGTCCATTTTGTCAGGTGATTATAAACAACACGAGAGCCAAGGAGCGACACAACCGCACAAAGTTGACAAACTCAATTTTTTTTAAGTGGCTTTTGTGTTTATCAACTGTAATTGTGCGGTTGTTTTGCTCCTGGCTCTCGTGTGTTTTTTTTCAATCACCTGACAAAAGGAACAGAAATGTGGTGATGTTTTTATATCATCAATTCATTTGTCAGTATGTGACAGTAATAAACTCCAAATCTGCCCCTATAATTATGCATTCAGTGTTTCATATTCTTCTTCCCCGATATTTGTCCTTAAAAATATTTATATCATAAGATAAATTCTCATTTCTGATAAAAATATATATATATAAACATCTGGCAATATTTACTTTAATTTTAATTATAACTCATTACGTAATTAATAAATAGTATCGAGGTATCCGATTTTCAGTAACAAATAAATTCCACCTGTCTCATTTTTAATACCTTTATCCACTTTTCCTTCTGCTTTATTTTCTGTATAAAATTATAGAAATTAAAATTATTTATTTTGATCTGTACACGCTATTTGATAATTTCTCAACGTCCTTGATATATTATTTTTTTCAAAAAAATAACATTAATATGGCGTACCTTTATTTATTCCTTCCCAATAGCACCCTTCTTTTAACGATTGGAATCCTTCCAGGGTAAGTAGCCTTATTCGAGTTCTGCACTTCAGCATTGTTTCATTGACACTGTTCGTATCTTCACTTTATAATTTTATTTATTGTTTTTCTTATTATACAGATATTGGATATTAAGTGCCTTGTGTTTGTAATGCATCTCTCTATATTTCTATCCTCGTCAGTTTCGGTTGTCTCTTTTCTTATATCTATGAATTTTTAGCGAATCTTATTTTTTAAATTCATGTATAAAACTGTACATTTTATTCTGACTCATTCTTAGCCACGAATTCGGAAAAGGCAAAAAATTCATCTCTAAAATACTTGATCCATTTGACAAGAACCCAATCTTATTATTGAGCAGAAACAACTTTTATGTTCTAAAATTTAATTGCCCAGCGTGATAATTGTTTTTTTTAAAAGATTTTTGGGTAATTACCAAGTCTATATATTTTTCCACAATTATTTTCGGTTATGAATAAATAACTTTATACTTGAATAAAAAAAATATTTACTCCATTTCTGCCGTTCTGTTCATGAGATTTAATTTAATTTAATAAATATATATATATATATATATATATATATTGCAGAACTGAAGCAAAAAATTTAATTAAAGCTCAGTAGAAATGTTGGAGCAGGTTACTTTTTTTTTGCTTGCTGATCTGGATTCAAGGTTTGTTAAACGTGTAGTCATAAACATCATACATAACAAAAAAATACACGTATCGCTAAAAAGGAACATTTTCAGAATTATTTAAATTATATTTTTTGTAAATAATAACAGCTGTATTCCACGAATTAGAAGACAAATTTTTTTTTACATGATATACTGTAATAAATGATCAATTAATAATTTATTTGTTCACTTTGTGGTATCTATTTAATGTAATAATTAAATATGATGGGTTAATATAAATGAAAAGCTTATGAACAATTAACAAACAAAAATATTTATTTTGTTTTGTGGCTTTCAAAGAATAGAAGATAATTACAAACAAAATTTGAGATCGGTTCTCTCAGGGTCTTTACTGGGTTTGATGATTAGGACCCGATAAATGTTTAATTTGACTAATTAACAATTCAAAATATTACTTTCTTAAAATTAAAACAATAAGTCGATCAATGAAAGAAAACTAGAAGAAAGCGAACGAACGAACGAAATCTGAATCTATCCTTTAATTAATGTTCACAGTTATTATAATTAAAATTTTGTTACTTACATACTGTTCGGCTGGTACCAGCATTCTTTGTTTCCCCTACACAACACGATAAATGCAAATCGTTATTTACACAGATTCTAGTCCTCACACGCTCACCGGCGAATAGAACGCAGACAAATTTCCGGAGCCTTGGATGAACCTCTCCTTGGTCAGCAATCGGATGTCGTCTTCCCCTCAGTGTAAAATTGTTCGAATTTGCCTTATTACTGGAACTGATGTTTTGCAGATTCTTATATAAACTGTTATTTTTATTTATTTGAAATTGACTGCAAGGTATCTCGGTGAAAAATTTGTTATAATGTGCCTCCATTCCTGGCTGGCTGTAGACGTACAACTGACTCAGACTTTCGTGCGCGCAAACGCCATTTCGACTTTTCGTCAAAGCAGCCGAGCTCGCTCCTCCATTGTTGCTTTGTTCGATCAGACCGCTATAATGGATTTATCAAACAATTCAAATTTTATGTACAAACAATTAATGGCCTAATTAATTGGCATTACAATACATATATTTAAATGAAGGATTACACAAATGATGGCAATTTTATTGTTTTAATAACCTTGCGATTAATGCTTCAAAAATATATGTTATTACACGAATAAAGTAATCAATACAGATAATTGTAAAAGAATTTTTTAGAACAGATATTTGATTGTTGTGATAATATTTTATCCTCCCAAGAGGAACAAAAAAATCTTCTAATTTCATATCAGTTATAGTTTCTTCTAGCAGAACCAATATAGAATTATATTTAATTTAAAATAATAAACGACTAAAATGAGTTGTATTAGACTGTGATAATCATTAGTGCAATACCAAATAATATATTATAGATATAATACTTGAGCTAAAACATAGAAAATAATATTATTAATAAACAAGCAACAACATAGTATTGATAGTATTTGCATGATAATTATTAACAGTGTTTTTTTGGGGTGTAGACAGGCTATGTATAGGGTAATCCACATAGTGGCAACTCCGCTCTTATTGCATAGGAAAGGGATTTGAAAGGGGGGATGCGGAAGGGTGGAGGAAGGAAGCCAAGGGTTAACTAGAGCCCCCGGGTTCTGGTTTAAGGATCCTACCCGGCATTCGCCTAAAAGTAATGAAGGGATAAACCCTATAAAAACCTGCATCAGGTAGGTCGGGCATTTGGTACTTGTCCCACGCCCTTCCGATGGCGGGTGAGGGGTTTGCTGTGGGGTCGCAGCATTCCCCTCCCCGTGCCTTGGCCAGTTTAGGAGGCAGCTGGCAGACTATTCCAATAGGAATAACAGACAATCTCCCTGCAAGTTTCGTTTTAGGAAAATAGCAATTACGAATGAAGAAGAATTTGTAAATTGGAACATGCGATCGGAATTTCAGACGACCAGAACTTGCAGAGATATTCGCTAATCATTCGTACAGTGCTCTCTAGCGTCATGACAAACGTGAGTTACCAACTGACAAAACAAAATACATTTGTCGACAGTGCATGACTATTACCTACATTTCTCAAAAAATTGTCATTATTTTTCAATTGTGAGAGTTATGAATAATTTTAAAAAGTACTGTGCAATGAGACCTTACATCGGTCTATGGCCCCATTTAAAAATTCAATGTTGGCTTTAAATGATCCTACTGGCAGACTCTTCCGACAAATCAAATATTTTTATAGAGTTCGGTTATATTTTTTTTTTCGCTATTTGACAAGCCTGTGAGAGTTGTTCTCTCGCAGACAGAACCTTTCTTACGAAACGGAGAGGCCTACCTTTAGCGATGCCTTTCCCTATCTCCGTTTTTGAACTAAGGGTCCCACAAGTCGAAGCACCTCGACCTGTTTCGAGTGGTCGCAGACCTCGGGCATACGGTAAGAGTTGTCCTCTGTTCCCATTGGAACAATCGGTCAGCTGCCTCCTAAACTGGTCCAGACGCGGAGAAGGGAATGCTGCGTCCCCACTGCAAATCCCTCTTCCGGCATCGTAAGGGGCGTGGGACAAATCGCGTAAAAAATTACCTTTTAACAAATATCCATAAAAAAGTTTTAATTAATGCCTGTAATTGTTGTCCTCCGAAAATATCAACTCGTTTAAAATCGGCAGCACTAGTTGATAACATTCATTTAGATGATTTCAGATCAGTGATTTTTGTTTACGTAGAATCGATATAAGTACGAATCTATTCAGACATTTATTGTAAACGATCGCAAACTAATATTCACTAAATTGAACACAGACTCTATTTATTTTGAAAATGTTCCAACCTGAATATTTTTTTTAAAGAAAATAACAAACTTTCTTTACACACCGTTTGAAATATTTTATTCAACACAACGACGTTTCAGTACCTTTTTAAACCTTCATCAGGCTATTTGTTATGTTTTTACGGTACCATAATATTTTTTGTCATAAATGGTGTAAATAACATATTTATATAGCATTTATTTCTCTTTATTCTTCTCCCTTCAAATGTAAAACATATAAAGATTCAACTTTTTATAATTAAATAATAACTATTACCAATTTTAAAGTAATTATGAACCTATTTTTTTTCTAACTGAAATTACATATTTATACAGAAAAAAATTAATTTTAAAAAAATTTAAAAATTATATCAAAATTTATAAAATAATGGATTATAAATATTGCTTAATGTTAAGGTTTCCTTATGTAAATTTAGTGTGTTAATATTGTTATATAAATATTTTGGACACATACAAGGAAATTAATATACGTGTGTACTATATCTATACGTAATATCGCTCAATCTAAGTGATTTGCTTTTTAATACGCTTTACTTCAATTTATTTTCACGTAATAATAATTGTGCTGCTGCTTCCATCCACCATTTTAATTTTCTGCTTTTGTCCCTTCTTTCGTGGTCATTACGGCCATTCTTTTTGGGGGGGGGGGCAGAGAGAGGGGGCGACCTGTTGACCTTGCGAGTCGGTTGTTCTTTTCTTTATTTATTTTTCCTACTCGGAAATTACGACCAGGGTGTGTTTTAGCACGGTAGCCGAATCAATTAATAAATTAATTAGCGAGCGAATAAATTTATGAGGGTCGTATAAGGGGAGAGACGGAGACGGCGAGGCTTTGGCTGTTTCAGAGAAACATCGCGTGAGCTCCTGCTCCTTTCATTTTCTTAAAATATGTACCAAGGTGATCGTGAACTTTCTTTATCTTTGGACCTGGTTAGCGTTACTCAACAAGTGACACGAGCAACTTATCACTGGAATAACCAGTTACAGGAAAGTCCAGAAGACAGAATATGCACCGTACTTAGAGACGTTACCTAACGTGAAACCTTAAAGAACAAACGATTCATAACCAAACATTATAACTCGGTGATTTCGTATACAGCTCACAGAAAACAGTAGAATACACAGCGATTGTTCTGCAACGCTGATTGTCCCGTAATTTATTTTAAGCGTCATGACTGCTGGATTCAGTGACGCTCCTAGTGGGAAGTAAACCTCAAGTTCCTTCTTTTTTTAATCGCACTATAATTTGGAATATTTCACCGTTACGATTAGTTATTAAATTAAATTAATTGTTGACGAGAAAATTGTATCAACCGATTTATAAGAGAACGAGGAACAGAGACGAAATCCTTTACGAATATTATTTTAACAACTGCACTGAGTATTTTCATCATGTTCTTTATTAACAAATACTACTACAGCGCATTATTATTAAATTTTATTAAATTAAATCCCGTGTATCGTGCACTTTTGTCCCAACCTAACCTCCACGCATTTATACAACGTGTGAAAAATTAAAACGGTGCCTTATTTCTTTTAGTCCATTTGTTTTATTTTTTTAATCTATTTCAAGGATTCAGTACTTTGAAGTCACTTCATTAGAGGCTTAGAACCGATATTGGATGTCGTCGATTTATTACCTGAAAATTAATAAGGATAATAGTCTCCAGACGAATAACTGGCACTTAAATAGATTAAAAAAGGAGGAAACGAGTTAAATGATTCAATTACTGTAATTACACATAAGTAGAGTATTTACCACTGCGATTCAGAAATAAAATTCAATAGAAAAGAATGTACATGATCCTGATTCTATAAGAACCAGACATAATTGTCTATTTAACGTTCATAATTTTTTTTAACATTGCCTGCGTTTACTGAAGAATTTATAACAACATCTTTCTCTCGATGGCAATTATGATGATCGGACGGAAACAAATAAATACAATTAATTACTGGTAAATGTTTTTGACGATGTCGTATTTTCTTTATTTACATACTTTTTGAGCTTATTAAACGCGTGAGTAGAGAACATTTTGGTTAACAATGTCTTGAGGGAGACATTCCTGGTACAGCAAAAGCAGCATACCACAAGTAATACAGATTCTAGTTTAATGATAAGTTCCGCTTATCGTCGATGTTTCTTACTATATACATTAATTTTCTTGGAGTTTTCGCTCTTTTGGTTGAAGATTCTTTTCCCTGAAATATTTTCGTTGATCCTGCGGAACGAAATGTTCCGGAAAGACGGCGGAGGGGAAATATTCCTCGTTCTTCCTTTCACCTGACAGCGTAACCTACCAGGGTCCGGTTATTACGGTGACAGAAGACCTTGTCAAACGCAAGGGACAAAAAGAAATCTCACTTTCACCCTGCATTCATTATTCATATCCTTTGGAATAGAGCACTTCCCGATGTGACGTCAGACATTTGACTTTATCGGGAATCCATAATGTTTACATACATGATTCAGTACTTTTTTTTTTGAGTAACAGGCTACCCTCTTCGTACCTTGACCAGTTTAGGATGCAGCTGGCGGACTATTCCAATAGGAACAGCGGACAACTCTTATAGTATGCCCAAGGTCTGCGACCCCAGGAACATACACCTCTCAGAACAGGCCGAGGTGCCTCGGCTTGTGGGAACCTTACTCCAAAAACGGAGATAGGAAAAGGCATCCCCAAAGGTAGCCTCCTACCAGAGCTCTCTGGGAAGGTCCACCTGCGAGAGAACAGCTCTCTCAAGCTTTTTTTTGACGGTAACATGCTACATGAGGGTAATCCACATGGTGTCAAATCCCCTTTAATAGCATAGGAAGGGATCTGAAAGGGGGGATGCGGAAGGGTAGAGGAAGGTAGCCAAGGGTTAACTAGGGCGTCCCGGGCTATGGTTTAAGGATCCTACCCGGAAATTCGCCGAAAAGTGATGGAGGGAAAACCCTAGAAAAACCTGCATCAGGTAGGTCGGGCATTTGGTACTTGTCCCAGGCCCTTCCGACAGCGGGAGAGGAGTTAGCTGTGGGGGCGCAGCATTCCCTTCTCCGTGCCTCGACCAATTTAGGAGGCAGCTGGCCGACTATTCCAATAGGAATAGCGGACAACCCTTACCGTATGCCAACGGTCTGCGACCCCGGAACATACACCTCTCAAAACAGGCCAAGGTGCCTCGGCTTGTGGGAACCTTAGTTCAAAAACCAGAGAGACCCTTGCGGAATTAACTAAATGCGTGTGACGCGAGGAATCACGTGCAAGTGAAAACCCCATGACTCAATTTCAATTAAAATTAGTTGACGTACAAGAATACGATCCGAAATTGTGAAATAGAGAGTTGCATATTTTGCCAGGTGGAGTATTTTAATATATCGCAACGATACGTGCTTTTTTTTCTCTAATACTGTTTTCGAAGAAACTGTTTTATTTTTGCATCGCGGAACAAGTTTATGCTTCATTAAATTCTTCAAATTAATAGATTAAGTCCAATTTTGCCCTTATCCTGTTATTAATTTTATTTTGATTCATACTCACGCAACGTTCGCTCTAAACAGTGAGTCAAATGTGTACTTACACCATTCCTGTGTGCGAAGTAGAACAAATATTTGTGGTTATAGATTTTTTCCCCTGCGGTGAGCGCTAATGTGTAATAAATTAGAGACGCGTTGTCCGTAATTGCTGCGGCGTTGTAGTTGTTTTACTGACTTTCACCTCGCGTAACAAGCTTCTGGTAACGATGCTTGTTATCGTTTTCAAGCCTTTCCGACCTTTGTGTACGGTTCACGAAGCACCTTCATTTTCCCAGAGGTTCAAGGTCTGCCGCCATATTTTTTTTTATGTTACTCAATTACGCGATTCTGGTTCCCTCTCCTTCTGGTAACAGCGGAAGGCGTACTCCCTTTAATTAGAAGGTTGGAGAGATTTATGGATTGGAAGCAGGACCACGGAGGAACCGGTCCTCGGACCTGCAAGGACTTTGCATGCGCTTCACGAGGACCTGATCCAGTCAAGGGCGAAAGCCGACACGATACGATTATAAACAGGTTAACAGCTCGTGGCAGATGGACAGTTACGGACAGACACAAGATCGAGGCGCTACTGACCTCCTGTGTCATGGTAAAATTCGGGGAAAACGAAGGACTTGTGTTTATGTAAATTACTCGTACGAAACCTTGAAAAGTAAAACTGTATTAGCAGATTATGTCTAACTTACCAAAGACTTACAGAGAGGGAGAAACTGATTAAGCAAAGATTTCTAATACAGAGAACTACGTATAACATACTTTATATTTCACTACTTTCCCTGCATTTATCTCAAATTCTCCTATAAGCTTCTACCTTCCATACAGAAGATTATTCATCATTGGAAATTCCTAATGGATTTAATCCATTTTTTTTAAAAAAAAATGAAGTCTTAAAGATTTACCACAATAAATTAACGACCCGTATAACATACAATAACAGAAATTAATTTTGAACAATATAATTTAAAGGTTTCGATCAACAGTTGTGATCTTTGTCAATGCTATCGCCAGTGATACTGAAGTGATATAGCCAAAGTAACACCACATTACAAAGAATATGAATACAAGATATAAATTATCAAATATTATTTAATAAACCATCATGAATAATACAAAAAATATGAATACAAGGTATAAATCAACAAAGATGTTTTAATAAACTATCATTAATTCATTTTGGATGGTCTTGTATTCAAATTATTTGTGATGGTTCATTGAATAATTTTTCCTAATTTTTTATTTATTAAATAATATTTGCTAATTTATATCTTGTATTCATATTCTTTGTAATTCGTTGTAAAAATACATAATTACATTTTTGATGGTATATTAAATAATCTTTGTTTATTCATATTTTGTATATTATTTGTAACGCGTTGTCACTTTGGCAATGTTATTGTCTGTTATACGGGTCGTTAATTTATTATGTTTTTTGTCTAACAGGAGTTAATTGCGTTCTCTCACAGATTGATTTGAAAAAGAAAAAAGGGTAACCAATTTTGAACCTTAAAATATAGCCCGGGGGCCCTAGTTAACCTTTGGCTACCTTCCTCTACCCTTCCGCATCCCCCCTTTCAAATCCCTTCCTATGCTATTAAAGGGGAGTTGCCCAATGTGGATCACCCTCATGTAGCCTGTTGCCCTAAAAAAAATGTAAATTCAAAAGAAACGGATAAAAAAAACTAGTTAGTCTATGTGTGTGTATATGTATATGTCTTAGAATTGACACAATGTGCGTGTGCAATGGCGTCACAGCTTCGTCAGTTCGATCTCTGGCAAAGGCTCGTCATCTCTACAGGATTTTCGTATTCAGCGTAACATACGGTGAAGGTTCTCTCCTTAAAACAAAATAATAATTAAGTTGCTGGAGACAATTCCAAGAAATTCTGACACGAAGGATAAACAAGGAATTATTCATTAAAAATATCACTTAACGTTTTACAAGTTTCCTACTTCTATTAGGAGAAATTTTAAGTAGGAATATTTCTTGAGTCCAGACTTTTTAAGTTAAATATCCTTTGTGCGCGTAATTCCAGTCTTTGCTTATATTTTTCTGGTATAAAAGTGACATCTGTAAATATGATATTAGATTAGCTTTGCGGAGCTCGATAATACTTTGATTAATTTAGATTACGCCTGAAACTTATGCTTACCCGCAAGGTTCCTTTAATACCTTATACTCGAGTCAAATGTTGAGCCTCTCTACAACGGAAATTGAATAAAAATAATTAAGGTAAAAATTATATTTTATTGTGTGGAAAACACCAGTCTATTATAAAAATTTATTATTAAATTTAAAACATTATATTTAACAAACACAACGTTTCATCCCTAATTGGGACCCCTTCAGATGTAGAATTTCATTTATCTAAATAAATTTTAAGAAGCAAAAATCTTACACACATGACAATTTTTAATACAAATATGTATAAATATAATTTATTGAGTATTATTTACAATTTATTAAATTAAAATATAGACCAACATAAATTTCTAACGAGTCGCTTTCACACCCGTTGCGGCCGAAATGATGGTTCAATTTAAATATAACAATGGAAAAAAAATTATATAATACAATAAATGAGGCATAAAATTTTATTTAATTCATTGGTATCTGTTTTTTCGTTTAATGGCCGAAACATTGGATTTAATATGCAACGTTTCGATCGTCAATCTAAAACAATATTTGCATTCGTCATCTAAAATCTTTACATTGTGCACAATAAATATTATATATTTTAATAAATATGTTTGGCCACAAATGAATAATTTTGAACGTTAAAAAATGGTTTTTATATTCATTGATTTACACATATGCATACATAAAATTTATCATGTGTGTAAGATTTTGTTTTTTAAAAAAAATATGAATTTAATAGTATTTGTACACCTGAATAAATCCCAGTTATGGATGAAACGTGGTGTTTGTTAAATATTATATATAAAATTTGATAATTAATTTTTCTGAGTGATAGTCTGATGTTTTTCATATTTAATGAGAAATAAGTCAGATTAATGTTTATATTCTATAGCGTAGATATTATTATTCTATAATTAATTTTTTTTACCCAATATCTAAGACTTTGTGCATTAAATGTAAACGAAACTCCAAAATGCGATATTTTTTGCTAAATATGAGAATTTTGTGGTTTTACCAAAAGTTTATATGCAATATTTGTTCTCCCATATCTGTTCCTTTCTTTCTTATAAGATAAATTTCGTAATTCATCAGAGTGTCGGGATACCTACAAAAAATAATTAGCTAATCAACGGATTAATTAAGAGATAATAAGTATTTTTATCGCAGAGGTTTTATACAGTATTTCATAACCTAAATATTATTTTACTTGGACGTTGTTCCTTCAGCGCTGACAAAAATTAGTACAATGTAATTCTGTGTGGAAACAAACCTCGTTACTTCCAAAAATTAGAATACATTGGTTGGAACAAACTTTATCATTCATTTCAACTGGCACCAGTTGTTTTAAGGACGTTTAGACTTGCTTTACTTCACTGCAGTGTCTACATCATCCTTCTTTCCCATAATAAATAGTGGTTCTATTCTCCGCATGAATTAAATTAAATGAAGCGTTTCAGGTTTATTTGTGAATCCTACTCTCACTCAAATCCTAATCAGTCTTAATACCTTCCACTTCAGCTACAGCGTCTTTCTAGATGAGAAATATTTCCCTTCATATTTTCGTATGACTTGGTTACCGATTTACGGTCGCCAAATTAAAATTTCGACCTCTTCAGAGCCGTACTGCAGCTGCTATAAATTATCCTTCGGCGACGTTGACTTCTTTTTTTTCTCGTCCCAGGTTTAGGCTTATTTAACCTGTTTTAACGCCACCACCTCGTGTGTGTGTATCAAGGATAACTTCTATCGTTGTATTCATATTTATTAGAGTGCGAGCAAGTGTTAATGTTGACCTTTATGTCTCTGTCTCTCTGTTTTATGAAACGTCCAGTTTTTTCGATACTCTCGAGTGATATTTATGACTGGAATTTCCGTTTCCCCTTCTACCAAAGAAAATTTAAACATTTTAAAAATCTTTCCTTGCTCCAATGGAAGAGTGACGCTTTTGAAGACTTTCATCGTATATGCCGACACTTAAGTCTTTCTCTGTTCCCTTTGTAAATGCATTGTGTTTCGTTGACGTGTCCACTGTCTGTTGCAGGATGAAGTCGCTGCTGCTGCTCCTGATCCTGTTCTTGGTGCCCGATGGAACGCTGGCCGGAACCTGCTGGAACATCACCGACGATGGCTGTGAGTCAAAGCTCTCCTCCGTCAAAACTTGGTTTTCCGTCTTCCAAAACGTAGAAATCGCCACGATGAAAAAATACGGGCTATTTCTAAAGCAAAACATGCGATATCTGCGGGAAATTAGCCACGGGAAATTTAATTTATGAGTGACGTAGAATAAATCACGTGGAACAAAGAGCGGACTTTGACTGTTGGGTCTGGTATCGATGAGGATCTTAATGCATTCAACAGTTGCCATCTCCCAGAATTTTTAACGAGGGTCGTGTTGGTCCTCTTACGGTATTTTCTACCCTGTTCCACCCACTATCGGCGAAGTTGTGACGTCATTGCGTTGTTGTATAAAAAGCGCGCATTTTTGGGATCAGTCAATATGTTTAAATGTAATGCAGTCGAAACAATGCAGACATTGTAATCAGTTTTGTGTTGTTTTTTTTTTTTGGGGGGGGGGGGGTAACAGACTACATGAGGGTAATCCACATGGTGGCAACTCCCCTTTAATAGCATAGGAAGGGATTAGAAAGTGGGGATGCGGAAGGGTAGAGGAAGGTATCCAAGGGTTAACTAGGGCTTCCGGGATTAGGTTTAAGGATCCTACCCGGCAATTTGCCTAAAAGTGATGCAGGGAAAACCCTAGAAAAACCTGCATCAGGTAGGTCGGGCATTTGGTACTTATCCGACGCCCACCGATAGCGGGAGAAGGGTTTTCTGTGGGGTCGCAGCCTTTCCCTTCGCCGTGCCTTGACCGGTTTAGGAGGCAGCTGGCCGACTATTCCAATAGGAATAGCGGGTGTATAAATTGAAAGCCTTCATCGTCCATCCACACACATACCGCAACGAGAGAAGCTCGAAACGGCTAACTTAGGAATTTTCCTCTCCATGGCTCAAAGTCAGTAATTTTATAACTAAAAGTCCCCATAAGCCGTGACATACGGCAACAGATGTTCGCTATTCGAATTGTACCAGTCGGCCAGCTGCCCTCAAAATTCGGTCGAGGAATGGCGCCAGGTAAATTACGTCTCTACAGTAAACCCTGATCACTTGTTTTTGGAAGGGCGTGAGACAAGTACCGAGAGCCCGACCTACCTGATGGAGGTTTTCCTAGGGACTGCAGCACGGGGGCTACCTTGCTCTATCTTTTCGCAAGCCGCATTTCAATTCCCTCCTATTCCATAATAGACGGGGAGGGGGGTGGCCAGATAGTCCATAGTCTACCTACACACACCATCAAATTACATTCTTGGCACTTGTGATCTGGAAACCGTCTGACCTTTAAGACGGTTATCCGTCTCGTTTCAGCCGCCAATCAGCAGCGTAAGTTTTTTGAGGACAGTAATATGAGATAAATAACAGCTGGCATTGCGTCACAATGTGAACAGTCTCCATTTGCAACCATTATTATTATACATTCGAACTTTATTTTCTAATTAATCCCATTTCTCCCTACCCCCTTTATAAATCCAACATGTTTTTCCTGTGTGTTGTCCAGGTTCGTGGACGCCCAGTCTGGTCCTGAAGGGCGGCTTGTTCCTTGTGGGAGACTTTTACCGCTGCCTGGACGATCTGCAGCAGCAGTACTGCTTGGCGAAGGTGCGGCTCTATCCGGGGGACGCGCCTTCTGCCCTGTGGGATGCCATCCAGGTCAGACACGCCTCCTGGGAATAGATTCATATTCCATAGATCCTACCGAGCAGCAAAGCTTCAAGGCTCGAAGGCCTACATTCGACATTGTATTGGACTTATAATCAATAATTCAATATACATAACACCAATTATTGTATTAAATACATAAAACCAGAACAAAATAATAATTTTTTACTGTGCAAATTTTAACAATTAAAAATCACTTTGTTGTTTTTACAACATTGTATTACAAGATATGTATTAATACAATTTTTTTTTAATTTAGTTACAGAGTAGAAGTGTGTGAGGAGAATATGTTGTAGTTTACCTTTGAATGCTACTAGAGAGTTTATCTTTTTGTCAATGTCATCGGGAAGTTTGTTAAAAATTGATATCCCGGCATATTACACTCTTATATTAAAACTCTTATGTAAACTATTTTTATTTATTGTATTAAATGAATACTTATAGACCATAATTATTTATTACAAATACCGTGAATGAGTGTTTCTGTTCGCAGGAGAGCAACAGTGTCGTGACGCACTTCCGGCGCGACGTGGTCAAGTGGGGCGTGTGCGTGCCTCGAGGCCTGGGGGCGGCGGCCGTGGGGGCGGGGCTGCAAGCGTCGATGTCCCCGGCGGCGGCGGCGGAGGCGGTCAGAGTCGAGGTCACGGTCAGAGAGGAAGACTGTCAGACGGGCGACGCGCCTCCCGTGGAAACGGCGGACCTCGTGGTCGGGTAAGACACGCTGTGGACTCTGAGAGGACACTTCCTCACTTCCTGACTCCCCGATATCACTTGACTTTCTCCATTCTGCAGGAGCAATGAAATCTATGTGACCGAAATTAAATGTCACTTGATGTAGTCGTTGAAAAGTATATCTCAGAGAGAAGACTTCATCCATAATGATAGGTCATAACATTTCCTTTCTCGATATAGAAATAATAATATTGCTCTTTTACTTTCAATCCATGAATAAGTCAATATATTATAGTATAAAGTAAAATTATTTTTCTTTTTTTTTGGCGGAGACAGATCCCATGAGGGTAATGTACGTGGTGACTTGTCACCTTAACTAGCATAGGAAAGCATAGAAAAGGGAGAGAAAGGTAGCCAAGAGGTGACTAGGTTAAGGTTTCAATCAACATTCTCCTAATCAGGTAAATTTATATTTGAGAAAGAACAGAAGAAAATCTTTCAAGCAGATCTCAGCCATTTTGGTCGTGAAATTTGAATTAAACGATCAGGAAAGAAAAAATTCGGCTGGACTGGGAATCCATCCTGATCCTTTAACTTCAATTTCTAGCTTTGTTTTCCTGGCATTCTTCAAATAACAGTTGCTAAACAAGGAAATAGTAAGTGATTTGAACCCCCCCCCCCACACACACACACATACATAATTATGAGTCACGTAAGTTATCATTGGGTTGTCTGAGATGTACGAAATCCTATTGGATTAAAAAATAAATCAGACGAAATTTTACTTTATGTTTGGAGCTGGGTACATTTTTTAACAAAATAATATAGATATTATAATTGATTAAACCCTTATTTTGATACGGTCACATATAAAAAATTATATGTAAATTACATTAAAATGTTATAATTTTAAATAGATCGTCAGGAGTTTTCGGTTTTTACTAACCATATTCATCAGTAAAAATTACTAAACATATTCATCCGTAAAAACAGTCAAATTATTCAGTACATTATAGTATTTAAATTATGTGTATACCATATGTTAATATATTACGTCACAGAGATTAAGTCATATTTTACATACATGATAATTTAATTAAAATATTTCCTTAGGCCAACTTTTGTGACATGGTTATATCATATGTTTAGTGTTCAATGACCAACTGGTCGTGTAGTATCTACCACAACAACTTTCATATTTAATTTAAATTCAATAATGTGCTTAATAATTTCACTGTTTTTACTGATGAATATGTTTAGTAAAAACCGAAAGCTCCTGACGATCTATTTAAAATTATAACATTTTAAAGTAACGTACATTGAAAAAATTAAATTTATAAGTGACTGTATTAAAATAAGGGTTTAATCAATTATAATATTACTAATATATAAATACAGTCCTTTACCGTTTTTGTTAAAGAATAAATGGACAATTTCCCATGCAGATATTTATTGAACCCTTACAGTCAGGTATATGTGTGTGTGTGAGTGTGAAAAAATATTTCTGAAGTTTAGATGGAAGTTGAGGAGGGACCCGATGTAAGGTCATCGGATTAATGTTCGTTTTTGTTTTCCAGAGGGATAATCCTGTTCCTGGTCCTGATGGTGGCCGTGGCTTCCATCGCAGAAGGCGCGATTCTCCTCCTTAGGAAAGGATCTTCTAAGAGCAGAGGTCAGCACTTCCTACTCCAATATCCATCGCTCCGATCAAGAATTCTTCTCTAGCACAACTATTTTTTTTAAAAAAAAAAGCATGTTCCATTCCTTTCTACTCCGTTCCTAACTCACACATAAACAAACTGTTCCTTCCTTGATCAACGTTCCACAGAACTAATTAATTGCACTAAATTTAAACCGTCATGAAAATTCCAAACACTTCCAAGATAGTGGCGTTGAAGTTGAGACTGAAGTTCTGAATGAATGCGCCGCGAAAAAAAAAACACTTGGATGTGTTTCTGTACGTAAGGTAATCAACAACACCTACAACGCATTTTCTTGTTGGGCTTCTGTTAAAATCTTCTGTACCACGGAACGATTATCCATGGAAAATTAAACAAAACAGTCAAAAGGTTAGAAAAAATGTGTATTCATTAATTTAAACAAAACATTATTACAATACGACGTTTCCTTCACAATTTTCGGACTTCCACAGAAAATATACATTTTTTATATATATATATATGCTATATTAGAAAAACAAATATAAATTTAGAGTCCCAACCGAAAATTTTCGGTCCATGGCCCTAAATATTTATTTTTTTATCTGGTTTAGAATGTATATTTATGCATAGAAGAAAAACTGTATATTATCTGAGGAGATCCCAAAGTTGTGGACGAAACGTCTTATAGTAACGATTTTTTGTTTTAATTAATTAATACACCCTTTTCTGTCATGTTGGCTGTTTTTTATTTGTTAAATGATAATTGTCCAATTATATTAAATTTCCCGCGATTTCTCAGAGAAGGGAGATTAAAACCTCTGACCAAATAATTCGAGATCTTCCTGGCGTACATCTTCGGTTAGTAGAAAACTTCTCAAACATTCTCCACTATTCCCACGATATTATGAAAAGATTATGTCGGGTCCGGGCAACGGGCACGTGATTGTGGCTTGCGGCGCTGCATCTTCTAGGCGCCTGCCCTGCGGAAGTTAGACTTCACGGCACAGCAAAGTCGCTCGGACGCTATTCAAATGTTTATTTTGAATTTAAAAGTTGTAGCTGCCTTTTGTCGCCAATTATCGATATCACGATTTTTACACGTTGCAAAGAGTTTAAAATTTTAAGGATCTTAGGGGATAAATAATAGCGTACGTAAATATAAATTAACAAATAAGACATAGAACTGTAATTGCAGTAAAATAAAAACGACTAGGCGTGACGGAAAAAAACACAGACTTTCTCAATTAATTACAATAAATTGTAGCGAAAATGTATGTAGTTTAAATTTATTTCCACAAACTCTCAAAGTTTGTCATAGCAAATGGGAAACAAAATCTGCGACATAACAATTGTGCAAACAAAACGTGCAATGAAATACAAGGAGTAATTTTTATTACGTACCTGTGTTTTGAAATTATCTGATTTATGATAATTGTGTTTGTTACTCAGGGCGAGTGTCTAGAAAGATGTTCATGTTACAAATAATCTGGAGATACATCCAAAGGTTTGTTTGCCCTTTGCTCAGGTCTGGAGGCGTTGCTGGCTTTCTCAGTCATCTCCAGTTGGAAACGGCTGTCGTCTCCTGGAGACCAGAACCTGCGCCCCATCCAGGGCATTCGTTTCCTCAACATGTGCCTCATCATAATGGGCCACTACCTGATGCACATTCAGGCTGGGCCCGTGCAGAACCCAGATTTCATCGAGGAGGTTAGATCACTCTCAGAATGCTTCCCTTAAACTATGGCGTCCACTCATCAAGTAACAAATTCCATTTTTGTGTGTACGTACGTTGCAGTCTTTTAACAACGTCGGTCGAATGGTTCTTTTCAACGGACATGTCGTCACCACGACTTTCTTCATCATCAGTGGATTTCTGGTCGTTGTCGTCTTCCAGCACAAGACGGAGAAGGTGAAGACCATCAAGGCGCCGTATATCCTCATGGCCCTCGTCACTCGCTTCGTCAGGTACGTCTTTGGACTCTCCATTATTGCTGGTAATTTAAACCTAAAGAATCCTCCATCCAGAACAACACAAACTTTGCAGTAGGTTTGTTGCTACTTAATGAAGTTGAGTTTATTCTAAACGTATAAATCTTCTACCTCTCGGTCATTTCAATCGCCTAGAAAATTAATTTTTCCAAAAGCTGCATATATGGTTGCAAAATCCACCAGAGAAGCAAAAACTAGACTTAAAATCAATGTAAACAACTTTTTTTTCTCAGTAATGAACTAACGGAATAAAATATCTGAATCAGTTTCAAGACCGTCATCGCTGTAGCTCTGTTTCTGTTTCTTGTCAAGACTGACGGCGCCGTACGCGCTGGTGATCGCCGTGGCTTCGACCATCGTGAAGCACTTTGGTCGTGGACCCCAGTGGCACCACTTCGTAGGCTGGGACTTTGACAACTGCCGCGCGCACTGGTGGGCCAACATCCTCTACGTCAACAACTACGTGCACGCCGACGACACTGTGAGTACGAGAATCTCCGAGTCGTGAGTAACTTCGATGGCCGCATGACACCATGGTTGTGTTTCCAGTGTCTGTTACACTCGTGGTACTTGGCAGCGGACACGCAGCTCTTCGTGGTGGGCCTGGCGCTGGTGTTGCTGGTGCGACGCTGGCCGCGGTGCGCCGTGCCGCTGCTGTCGACGTGTCTGTGTGTCGGGACGATCGTGCCCATGATTCAGACGTACGCCCTCGACCTCGACCCCGCGCTGCTCGCAGTGCCAGAGTGAGTCTCCCGCCCTCCTCCTGTCCCGTTACCATCCTCAATGGCGGTCATCTGTGTCTTCTTATGTCGTCAGGGTCGTCAAGAACGTGACATACGACCGCACCTTGCTCTACTCGTACGAGCCGACACACATGAACGCGGCGCCCTACGTGGCCGGACTCCTCTTCGGGTACATCTACCTCCGCTTCAAACCCAACAAGAGGGCTTTCCCCTCGGTAAGCACTTTCCCGTCATCCGTTCTGCAGATCCCGTCCTTCAACAGCAGCTAGCTTGGATGATAGATGTCTCTTTGGAATAACTAGGCGTTGTGGACTTCCACCGTTGAGTCGTCATCAAATATAACACGCATGATTCTGCTCACCACAAATAGTAGATCATAACAATAAAATTATGGTTTCCGTTTCTGTCGATTTATCCTGTTTACCATACCTTATATCCCACATTAAACCTCGGAATATTTTTTATTTTATTTATTTCCATTATTTATATAGAATTAATCTACAACTGGTAGACTACAAGTGTTAAAAGCATGTCTTCGAGGTCCAATAGGCCCGTCTATTATCTAAATCTAACTTTCTAATTTTATTTTACTTTTTAATGTTTACTGTCATTTATTGCTTTGTATCAAAAATCTTATCCAGAAGTTATAAATATCACGGAAATGTTTATTGCCAGTCCTAAGTCAAAGCCATTCCAAAATCGCTAGAAAACTTGCAAGCCCCATTGTGAAAGGAGGAAATACACAATATGAAGACAAATTGAATTCGAGCTAGTAATAGAGGGTAAAGTTGAAACATTTTTACCCAAGTTGTATATATTAATGCAGAATATATACGTAGGTCACATATACGTGTTCACGAACTGACACATCAGGGTCTGCATTCGTAATACCAAGGTGCAATTTTTTTAAAAAAATCCTGCAGTTTTTCAGAATTTGAGTTTCAATAACAGAAGAAAGCTTTCAAATATTTCACCCTTATAGGCCATGAAACTGAAATACAGTTTCAGGATGGAAAAATATTGAAAGGACTGGGAATCAAACGCGAAATCTGTACTTTGGTATGCGGTCGCTCTCCCAGTCGCTATCCGAGTCGAATCTCCACCCATTGTTTACACCTGAACATCAACAGTTTACTAAATCACATTCTTCACGGTCTAAACTTCAATGAAGAACGGATTTAAGTTTCTTGTATCTCTCCGCAAGAGTATGTCGTAAGCCAGGATGCTTTTAGGGTGCCTGTGTAATTTCTTTACGCCTGTGTCATAGGCCGACCTTCCTTACTGACTGTTGCGCCGTGAAGTCTTTTGAAAAAGCGACAGGGGTTAGTCCAGTTCTCAAAACTTAAAAATATATATATCGCGCCACCACGCCTTAATATGAGCAAGGTTAATCGCGAAAATCATCTCAAACTGTTATCAGGCGTCATCAGGGAATTATTGAAGAATAACCAATACTTATAACATTCATAAAGAAAGATCTGCAAATAAGCTTTATTTTATTTCTTCATCAAAAATTCTTTTTTTAAAAAAACTGCGTAATTATCTTCATGTTTCAATGAGCGGAATCTGGTTTGAAGAATATTGCGTTTATTTAAAGTCATGCGTAATTTCCTAGTTTCATTCTGCTCAAAAGCTATTAGTATGAAGACCTTTCCATGACTTTTGGATGCGTTTCTTACCAAACTCGTCCATCCGCCAAGGAAAATGGATAAAAGGATATACAGGTTAATTTTATTGTTAGTTTGGATTGATTATAAAATCTTTGAATTTTTCTATCTTCTTATCTGCTTGTTATCTGGAATCTTTTCGCTGTACCTGACCGTTAGCTCTAACTCTTCAGTGGGCTTCCGCCGTGTGCTGGACCTACATGCTGACGGTTCCGCTGGGAAGCTTAATGGCTGCGTACGTGTTCTACCAGCCGTGGTACGTGCCTCACCGCGCAGTGTCTGCTGTCCTTGGCGGACTCCTAAAGACTCTGTGGGCGCTGGGTCTGGCCATCTTCATCTGCTTCTCCGCTCTGGGCCAGGGCTGTAAGTACACTCCAGCTCCGTGGTGTCTGACCCTGAAGTATTTGATCACGTCGGGTCGTTTCTCTCTGTCCGCAGTGTTCCTCAGGTCAGTGGTGGCGTGGAAGCCGTTCCAGCCGTTGGGAAGGCTCACGTTCTGCGCATATCTCGTCCACTTTACTATTCAGAAGACAGTAATGGGACTACTAGATCACGAAGTGAGGCTGTCCGAGGTACACGTGGTAAGTAATGACCCACTTATGAGACACCATCATAACACTACCGAACGACTGTTCCTCTCAGACACTCTTATCTAAGCTACTTATTCAGTCAACCAATTTATGAGTCAGCTACTATTGTTCTTCCTGATGAGAAAGTGTGACTGGGAATCAAGTAAATAACATAATATGGCATCAACACAATTCAGTAGCCTGTCATGATATAGCTGAGCGACAAATTGTGATACTACAAGATTCACATGATGAGTAACCAAACAACTAACCACTTTATGAAATCATTGTGGTGGTACAAGATTATAAAGTTTCGGTGGTGAGTAATCAGCTCTGTCAATCATCCAATTCAACACTGAATCATCAATATAACTATTCTACTAATCAGCAACTAACATCCTTGATACAATCAGCTGCTCCATTTCAACACACAATCACATTACTATTCCAACATGGAACAAAAGTTCTTCACACTGGTATATGATTTATGGCTTAACTTTCTACAACCAATTGAAATATGTTTTTTACAATTTTAGTTTAAATTTGTTTTACTTCAGTTAGGTTGTCAATTCCAGCCATTACAGAATATATAAACATACAGAACATTTTTAATTAATTCAAAAGCAGAAGAATAATTAAAGGTCAGCACTAAAATCTGATCTTCTAATTCTGTTTCTGAATATTTTTTAAATGTAAGACCACTTGCTACAGAAGATATATATGGTAAATTTGACATCAGTGTTTCTCCTTTTCTCAGGTGAAACAGTGGATCTCACAAGTTGCACAGGCATACCTCTTAGGCCTGGTGCTGTGCCTCACTGTTGAAATGCCCACTAGCACCCTCTGGAACATGCTGCTGTCTTCTTCAGGTGAGCCACAAACCATCATGCATGCACTGTTAGAACATGTGAGCCAATTCTTTGCGGACTTAATCCAGAAATTGAGGTCAGTCACAAGTTCTTCTTCTTCCTCTTGCCGTGGGATTGAACATCTTTAAGATCAAGATTACTGTAACAATATCATTTTTATAAGTTGGAATAATTAATATTCAGTCTGTATGACTAAGTTTTGAACATTATTCTCATTACATTTACATAACAAACTTCATTTTAGTGACTTGTCATTTCTTATACATTCTTGTGTGCAGTAATAAATTCATTAAAATATTAGGAACAGCATTTTTATAACAATGTAATTTGAATGAGATATTCTTCAGACTTTAACTGTAGAGATGTCTTCTTCCCTTATAAAGCTAGTTTTTTTTCTGAATGTCATCTTACAAGGATTGTGTTGTCTGATCTTCACTCATATGGATCCTTGGTACAATCTGCCATGTCTGGGTTTCCTCTCACATCTGCTACTTTACTAATTATGTGCATTTATTGAATCCACATATTGATACTACCATGTAACAAACTACAGCTAGATTTTGAAATGTTTTAGGTTCTCGTAATAACGAAGAGCATGAACAAAGGCAGAGAC
Source organism: Zhengitettix transpicula (assembly GCA_037074705.1). Taxonomy (NCBI): domain Eukaryota; kingdom Metazoa; phylum Arthropoda; class Insecta; order Orthoptera; family Tetrigidae; genus Zhengitettix; species Zhengitettix transpicula. Next base: position 76,302,185 of record CM073593.1, read on the forward strand.
CCCCGACCATTCCTGAAGACTCCAAGGGCCTCAATGGTGTCACGTCGCACCTGTGACCACAGGAGAGAATCATCCCTGTGAGGCAAATGATCTCTCTGCCTGTGACGAGTGAAATGTTTTCAAGATTGTGTTCATGTTGAGTGGATCAGACTTTTACAATCAAACAGACTAGATGAATTAAGCATAGTCTGACAGTTACCCTTAATAATCAACTCCTGAAAATATGCAACATATCTGTATGCATCATCTAGTCCATGTTAACAACGAAGGTGTTTCCACATACAGAAGTTGAAAGAAGTTCAGACTATTGACTTACTGTATTCAGACATTCTTAACCGTATCTTAGATTGTGGAAAGGATTCCTCATCACATAGATGAGCTTACAAATTTAAAAATACATTTTTAACAGCCCACATGAAAAATGACAAAATGTTTGGATGAGCTATTTCAACCCTCAGTCATTGTGCACTAGCAGAAAAAAAAATGTATATTATAAAGACTGATACACTAACTCATTTATTTGAATATACCTCAACTTACAATTCACTATTTTAAGTAGAAAATTCACTTGGCCATTCTGATTCGTTTGCTTTAATAAAACTCATATTGGAATTCACTCAATAGTTCTCCTAATTCTTATATATTATACTTCCATCAAATAAGAGAGCTGTTAGAGGTCTCAAAATGTATTATAGATTGAAAAAATGTAGATACAAAAGATTTCTCTTCAAACACATTGGAAAATTTCTGACATCATTAACATCAACAGTTTGCTTCCAATTTTTCTATCCTTAGTGTCATTTTAAAGCATCTAATGAAATAACAAAACTTGTAGTTCACAATATATTTTTTGCAATTTCAAGTAACAGCACTTCTCTCGGAGGCACCAAAATTAATGTCATTCGGCTTGCATTACCCAAATTGAATTCAAACAACATAATCAAAGTTCTTTATATTCCCTTCTCACTCGGTCTATTTTCATATTATGATTAATCATATGAAATGTTTATGATATAATCATATGAAACTTCAGCACCTATTCTATTAGAAGTACAGTTCGATTCCTCGATACTATTAAGAGTTGTGAGATGCTGAACATTGTAAGTTGCCAAACAATTATCTCAACTCAGGACCTGAACTAATTTAATGGTAATGTGCAAGTCATCACAGAGAGCACATCTCTCCTCAGAAATGAGTCTATCCCCTCTGAAAAATGGAAGAACTTTATCCTGTCTGATATGACAACACCAGCACTCAATTTCATGAAAGGGGCCTTTCCTATCCAAAAAAATTATTATATATATTTATAATTCAAATGGGCAAGAAAGACAGAGAAATTGAGGGCTGGCGTTTTCATATCCGACAGGATAATTTTCTGAATCCAACAGTGTATTTTTTATCTCATTATTTTGACACAGTCACATCATCTGTGGTTGTTTATATATATAAATCTATTTGTACAAACTCTTATTTGATATTTTTGTTAATATAATAATAAAATACATTTAAGAAACAAGATCTTTCCTTACAGTACAAAAATTTCAAATGTGTTGAGTAAATAGTTGTCAGTGTGTCATTGAAAATGCATCTTCCATCATCATGAGGCTTTTAAGATATATTGCACATTTCCAATGAAACAAAGATTATATGTAATCCATTAGAAACTGAACAGTGAGGAGGAATAAAGATCATTCAGGAGAGTGACTTTACAACTGGTTTAATTACAGGTACATCATCAATTTACAATTGGTTAGATTTCAAATTTACATTTATGATATTATAATATAAATATGATATGATAAACATAAAAACAGCTTGAGGGAAAGAGATGCCTCGCCATTCCTCTTCCCACCTGGTACCCAACCATCTTCCCTGGATGCTGCTGTTTCGTAATGTCCTGAAATGATGCATTCAATTGATCACTGCCAAACATCTATGAGAAATTAATCCTTATTGCAACTGCAAATTTAACAGTCCAGACCTGCTGGTCCTCCAGATGAGCATAATATTGGTAACACTGTTATCTCACTAAAGAAACTGCTGTAAGATGGCTCGGATCAGGAAGTCAAAATGCAAAGTAAAATAATTGTGTGTTCATTGGAAGTTGGTTTCTTATAATATTAACCAGGTTTGATGATTCTAATAGCATCAAATGAAATGATAAAAAGAAAAGAAAATTCTACCTCTAAGAGCCTGAATATATAAATCATAATTCCTGTTATAAGTTACATATCAGGAACTACAATATTCAAAAGCAGAAAGTGGCTGGAATACTCTGAGAAAGAAAATGGGTGATCTTTACATGCACAAAAAACTTGATTGATATTGGACAATTAATAGAATAGGGACAGAAAACAGTATCATTAGTTGCAAACTCTGTGAGAATCTGCTGATGTAACAGCAACATAAGAAACAAATGTTTCTTGGTTTTGCAAATGTTAAGTTAGTGTACAATGTCTACAGCAAATTTACATGACCATACAGTAAAGCAACCAAAAGATAGCAACATACATTTTCTAAACATATCAGCTATAATACCAAAAAAGTTTTCTATCACACTCAAACCTCTACAATAATTCCAACTATTAATTTAAAAATCGGTCCTTTTACCATCACAAATGACGATGTTGATAGCATCATGTCTCCTCTCATCACAAAATGAGTGAATCTTTGGTCCAAGAATCTTCGGTGCCACTGGAAAGAAACAAAACATTGCATAATCACAAAAATAAACTACAAGGAACAACTTGCTGATTTTTTATTATAAAATATACCCTTACCGGCATAAGCTGTATGAGCACACCTATAAATTGTGTAACTTAGTGGCCGCTTTGTGCAATGAGCTTGTTCCATTTCAAGTGTTTCTCACCACCCCTAACAAATTACAATTATTCCAAAAATCAGTCCTAATCTGCCTCTCAAATAAATGTTGAATTTTAATCATTACTTTATCAAATACTTGACCTAGTCTACCAAACAGACCCACATGGAGTGGGCACTATGTTAAAAGAATGCAGACAAAGAGAATACGACTAATTATAATAATATAAAAAGTTTTATAACTATCAGCAACCCATTTTTAAAGCTACACAAAAATATGAAGTACATACCGCAGGCAGGAGAATCAGTTTGGTTGTTACACATGACAATAGAGCGGTAACCCTTTTAAGAAGCCTGCAAGAGAGCACACCATCAAATAAAAGCAAAACACATTTATGATAGTATAACGATGGGAAGGGGACCAAAAACTCATATCTACAAAAAAAAGGAAATAAAACCAAAAATGTAAAGTACATACAAACACAACAAATACCCTTATTGTATTTTTCCCAAGGAACACTGCATTACTCTTATTTACGACAATTTTGGATGCTGTTAAAATTCAGAAAGTCGAGGACAATAAACATGAGATTGCTCACCTAATATCTGATGACGATGTAATTTGTACATTATACTAAAATTCTTAATGTTACAAACATAGCATCAGTTTACTTCTTTTAGATTAATCTACAGAGACACTGACATAATGACACTTTCTGAGGGAATGTATGCAAATGTCATCTTTAATGATACAAGGTCTCACTTCTCAGAAGACAGGACCTTCTACTATAGTGTAGCAATTTAAACATTTAGTCGTCCATAAAATAGGCAACCCAATGCAACCTCTCAGAAAGCTACAAACTAAAATAACTGTCAGTACCTCCATAGAAACAAGTCAAATTTCCACACATGGAATTATGATAAACACAACATTACAAAGCAAATACTTCAAACACATTGGAATTTATAATTGTACTTAATTATAACAATATTTAAATTAAAATCACTCTATTTAAAACTCAATTCTTGTATACAATAGCTTCATGTTTTTTTGTCCAGTTACCACAAGACAGAAAAGAGAAATATTGAAAAATATATTCTTTTTGAAGTTGAGTTACATTATATGTTATCTATAACTTAAAACATTGATAATTAACTGCTAATTTTAGCACAAACAATACTGCTGTGCCAAAAAAAGGAATTGCAGTGGTTTTTTTCAGAATGTATATGCTTTGAAAAATGTATATCTTGCCAACAATTGCTAACATAATAGGAGAATGTTTGTTTCATTTTGAGTAAGACTAAATAAATATAAACAAAATATAAAATAATAATACATCGTAGCTTTAAAAATTATAATGAATGACAAAAATGGCTATTTCAACTGGCACGTGATCCTAGCTTTTCATACAAGGTAAAATAATAACATGAGAAGAGTATGAAATTACATATAAATAAAATAATATGAGTAACATATTTCCAATGTTTACATCAGGAAACATACTTCTCAAGACATAAACAAGATATACTTTACTTATATTCAATTCCTTGAATACCATTACATTGTCTCTGGAGTTGGAATTACTATGAAGTTAAAATGTTAACTTGGAGACAAGGTAAACCTGATTTCATTACATTCACATTACTGAAAATGGAACAAGACCATGTGGACAGAGGTTATGAAAAATGGAGAAGGTAGTATCCACTGACGTCTGAAAATCATCAAAATGTATATAAAAAGTTGGAGTTCAGAATGTCAACAGCAATCAGTGAAATCAATTTATTTTGTGGAAAATGAGTCATTGGCTACTGAAATATTTTCAGACTTCAGGAGAATTTAAAATATACCAGAATGATAGCCAAACATATATTGCCTATTTTGATAAACATAAATATGTAGCTTTCCTTGCAGCATTTGTCTAAAGTGATAGATAGCTATGAATGTCTAAGAAATAAGAGTGAGCACAACTATACTTGTTGCAAGTATAAGAAACAAAGAAGGAACTTTGAGTGCAACAATAATTTAAGATTCTGATACTTATTAATATACGACAAGAACAAGTTACATGGTGATTAAACCAAAGTAAAAAAAATTTACTTAAAAAATGCCATGGAGGTCATTTGAGGAAAAATAAAGGCATTCTAAGGATTAAAATGCTAAAAAAAAGTCAAAGTGACACTCTCCGAATAAACAAAATCATTCACAACATAGACATCCTTGTGTCATGCTGGATAACAATCGTCATGGGAATGTAATAAAACAAACCCAATCACTCTGCATGTAGATTTGTTTTCATTCACACACACTTAACAAAAATTAAAATAGTGTACACACAAAAAATTTGTAAATGTATCATTTTGATTTGTTTCACATGCAGTCTAAACTTACATGTAATATTTTACATGAAAGAAAATAATAATAATAAATAATAATTAGCCTGTAAAGAGGGCTATTACAGAAATTTTTGTACTTATGTCTGTCTAGCATGTAAAGGGGGCTAGACATTTTATCTTACAAGCTACTCATGCCGCTAGTAAGGCTAGTTTAGAATATATAAGATTGTTCTCTTAAAGCTAGACAACATAAGAAAATATTGAGCTATATGCTAATATTCTAAATATTAATTCAATATATTGACAATTGTATTATACACATTAAGATATAGTGTCTTTCAAATTCACCTAGTGCTTTACAATTCTTTATGCCTGTGCCCTAAACACAGACAGGCATGCCTTTACTCAATTCAGTATATTTTTTTTGTAAGTTGATATTAATTTATGTGGTTTTGTTGAATAGCAGTAATGTTTTACAGGCCTGAGTCTGATGAAACTCATGTACTAACAATATTACCTAACTTTTAGTAAATCACAAAACATATTTTGAAAGCAGGTAATTGCAGCATTTATTTTCAAAATAATATATGTAATAACATGATCATTTGAAAATAAAATCATTCCAAATACATTCTCAATCATTTGTGTTAAAGTCCATTTATTTAACAAAAACATATTCAATGGCAACAAGTGTATTAATTGAGAGTCACAATCAGGTATTGAAATCTTTAAAATGATTTTTTCCAGAAAATATTGTCAACTTTCATCATCAATTTAGGGAATTGTCAGTTTGTGAAGGTTCCCACAATTTGTGGTCTAAATTTTAAAGGCACTTGCACATCAATTAGTGGTCTCTATCATCAGACTTAAGTTTAGTACAAATTTTTACTAACTCAGAATGGGAAAAATGTATAGAAAAATTTACATTGAGAAAATATATGTCTTAAAAATTTGTACTGAATTGTGTACAATTCTGTAACTGTTACAGATCTGTAACTGCTGAAAATGATCTGGTAAATATACCTCAGTAAAGACATAAAAGTTGACCAGCATTGTGTACTGTTAACAGAATATGATTGTGAACAATTTTATACATATATAAATTTCTCCTCCTTAAGCAACAAGCAAGTTTCACTGAAGCTTAGCTTAAATTACAAGGTATAAACCACGTTTGTGTACAAAAACTCTTATGTTACTAAACAGAAATTGTTGAAAGCTTAACAAATGCTGACAAACCCTAGAAGGGACAACAATCTCACAAAAATAACTTTCAGAATACACTTACTGAAACAAAACCTATTATAGACTAAAAATGTTTTTCTATAAATTTGAAGTTGAAGTAAAGACATGCCTTTACATTGAGGTAAATCATGTGGTACAATTATAAAAAGAATTTCCTCAATATAAAACCTTAGATTTCTGTTCAGTGTTCCTCTTACAGAAATAAAAATGGTGACATGGCAAATGAGAAATAACTTACAGTTGCATAGAGCACTCCATAAACCACAACATGTGTAAAAGTTGCTGTGCACATTTGATTCTCAGTTTTCTATAGCCTTAAGTTAAACATTAATTAAAGTAATATTTAATATCAAGTAAACACAGCCTTTCATCATAAATCAAACTACAGTATTATATAAAATATACCTTTTTCAAACTCATGATAACATAAGCAGAATAGAACACCATTAAAAAATGGTATTGTCATTTAATACAAATTATATATAAATATTTAGATCTGCCAAGGCAGCTTTCTGTAAATGTGCCTCTTTAAAACGTAACTTAAACATTTCTATAACTGCTTTATATTTCAATTATGTAGCAAAGAACAATCAATTTGTAATTCTGTTGGTATTAAATGGGAAATATTAGAGAAAAAAACTATCTTTTAAAAGAGTACAAGCTTTTGTGAACCCATCAATGTTGCAATCATGCTCAGAGAAGATTTGGAAATTAGTTTTACTACACTACTTCGGTAAAGGAAAACACATTTTAGTAGAAACTTGGACAACCTTGTAAATGCATAGGGGGAAAAATCCACAATGTCTACTGACAGCAGATGTTGAAGAGTTACACTTTCCTCAATGTTGATTACGATATTGTTGACCTTATAAAACAATGCAAGTGTCTCTGAACTATAAATTGCTATGTAGTTTTAAGATCATTTGTGACTGCCTATATGATTACTCACAACATTTGTCATGATACCCATGATACTAAGCTGATTAATTTGAGAACAGGTAGCAATGTTCAGTTTCATCAGATAGTTCAAGGCTGTAATAATAGCCAGAAAACTACTATTACTTATTTATTGGCAAGTTGACTGCTTTGCCACATAATTATATTTAATTTCTGTCAAATAAAAAATAGTTACTAAAAGTAGCAACTATAAAGGAAAATAGAAAAACATTTAATTCACTATTCCAATTAACGTTTTAAAAAGCACTTTGTATATTAAACACAATGGTGAGTAATAATAAAACTGGTCATCATGGAAGAGATGTTTCTCAGACCAACTCAAAACATAAGTAAAATCGCCTTAAGGAACTTTTGCAAAACATGTAGTCCTATTTCTTTTCGTTAAAAAATCTAAATTGCACTATTTATACACAAACATACACCATTTTCCTCTTTGAAATAGTACCACACATGTATTCAACAATTTAACTTATTAATAAAAACACATCCTCCATATAACATCTATATCAAAATACTTTTCTTATTCAAATTCTCATGTAATAAATTAAACAAATATATTTTTATTACCTAATATTCATTTTGCAGAAGACATTTGTAATACAACAAAGCACATCCTCTCTTAGGTAATGACGTAATTATTTTTGCTAGTCATTAAGTTTTACTTTTTACTTGAAACAAAACTGTGCCCAACTTTTTCTTAAATTAAAGAGTTTAGCTGCAAATATTGATTTAAATGTCAGCTAACCCAGATATGTTCTTCTGGTCTAATGATTAATAGCATTATAGAAGTGTCACTGTGACCATCTAGGTCTCAATAAACAACATACAGCCTAAATTTGCTCTAATAACATTTATATGTTACAAGCAGAGTACACATTCCAGATATTCCTGGAATATATGTGTCACACTCACAAACACTATTTCAGTTGCATCAGTCTCACAAATAATATGGCACAATGTTTAGTGCAAAAGAAAAAAATCTTTCACAGTGGAATGTCATCTAAACTATTACCCAAGAGTTGCATCAGTTTATGATAAGCACTTCAGTGCACACGTAAACACCAAATATACACTAAAAAGGTCAGTTCAAAATTGTACTGTTTTTGATTCTTGAGCATGCTGAAAAATGCTTTTCTCCACGAGATGGCCTTTTTTTATGTACAACACAGTAGTAAAGTATCACCATAAATTAGTGCAGTCTATTAACATTCTGTTCCCCAGATTAAACAATTTCAGCCTTCTCCTCGCTAACATTTTATAACAACAAATGTACAGAGACCAGAGAAGAATGCAGGTATCAAGTCCAAGTTTAAATTAAACTGCAAAATTAGATAAAGCTTGGGGAAAATATATATACTGATTTCAAAAAAGTTACAATTAGATATTTGAATCATTATTTTTGGCAAGAACTCATAATCCCTACCTCAAATTACATGAAAATTTTAATAGTGGTTCAAGCACAGAACATTGGGTTCAAATTATGGCTGATAACTAACTAATAAAGACAGACAAGTTAGTAGAAATCAAACTAATGACATGAATTCCAAAAAACTGGAGGAATTATACAAAAAACCCTCATCAAGACCTGGCTATATTTTAATATAGCTCTTGTTAAGAGAAAATTTACTATTCAAATAATATGAATGATTTTTTTCTGAGAAATCATGTCAATAAATTCCAAAATTCTCATTTTTCACTGATTAAATGATGATATGGAGTACATACAAAAATAAATTGTGACTTCAAATCACTTCACTGGTCACTAGTAACATCTGCAAGAGACAGTCCTACAAGTTCTATAACACTTATACGACAATGGACTTAATAAAATGGTTTCGAGATTTTTAGACACAGAGAAGGTCAAAGCTGCGATACCCCGGGGAAACTAATGAGAAACTTGGTGAGGTATTGGCCGACATCAGACCAATGACACACTGATGAGTGAAAGGTCCACCATCTTGCGCTGGTAGCGGTTGATGAAGTTGGCAGCAGCAGCAGGCTTGGTGAAGGTAATGATGGCACGACACTGTTCAGGTTGCATCTGGACTTTCTGTACACAAGCGACGGGTTTTACGTGATAAAAAATATACTTTGTTTCTCACAGGAATTTGGAAGAAAATGGATCTTAGATACATACCTCAACAGTGCCGACACGCAGACACATCTGCCTCAGCTTCATCTCATCTGTATCAGCAGACAGGTTGTCTACACATACAGCCATTGACTGGCGGGATTGGGAGGCTGCAGTAGTGTCAGCCACAACGGTGGGCCCTGCCACAACAACACGGCCAGGGGCAGCTCCCTATGAAAGATATTCATCACACCTTCAATCATGGAACAGGGGAGACAAAAGATTGACAAGCATTTCTCCTTTCTTTGTGACAATGATTCAACACCATTTAACACAATATTATGAATGTGATAAAAATTCACATTTTGAAATAAAATTCAGTGATACTTTTCATATCATCAAATCATTAATTAGCTCTGAAGATGGAAGTGGTCTAATAAAGTTTGTATATTGAGTTCATAAAATGGATCAGCCATAAAGAAAGGAAACAGGACAGAAATTGAGGTTAATTCCATGTCCTGAAATTTAGGTTAAGACAGTGCATGGAATAATCAACAAAAAAAAAAGAAATCTTAAAAGTATTTATAATCAACATTCACATTTCATTCAATCTAAAGAAATGTTACTTTAATTTTGATTCAATAAACATTACACTGCCCTCACCTGTTAAGCAGGGGTGTAAGTCCAAGTCTCAAAGGAAGGAAACATTAAAATAATGTAAAAACAGCAGAAGCATTGACATTTAAAGATGGTATTCTACCCTATTAGGCAAATGAAAAAGACTGACGGCAATAGATGAATACACAATTTATGAAAGTATTATGGTGGCATTTGCATATGAAGTAAAAAAAAGACATAAGAGTGTTTAAGATAAATTATATAATGCATTCATTGAAAAAGTACCTGAGCTGGTGGCTGAGGTGCCTGTATAACCACCCTTTGCTGAGACATTTGTGGCGCTACAGCCCTTTTGATGGCCCCTGTACCAGAGGAGGCCCCTCTCAGAACTACCTTGCGGACCTGCTGCTGGTTGTTTTGAGTTGGCTGAGTTGACGTGGCAACAGTAGGTGTTGTTACAGTTCCCTGGGTGACAGTTTGAGCACCAGTTCGGACTAACCTCTGCCCCTGTTGTGGTGGGGCAGTTGGAACAGAGTTCACAATAACCTGAAAAAGAATTGGTTACATTAAATACATCTGTGGTGTAAACACAAATTACAAACTAATTGCTTTTGTGTTCTTGTTTATTACATGATTAATTAAGTCTGAATAATGCACCTGTAAATTTTCAAAACAAAAATACACCTTTCATTTAAATACAAATACTACACTTAATTTGAGCACTCCTCACCAACTAAAAGAACCTGAACAACCTGCAGCAGTTTTGGCACAGTTTTAACTGGACTCAAATTCAAAGAAAATGTATAAAAGTGTGGATTCTGATAGTGAACTATTTAGTGAAATTGAGTAAGTAGAGTTTATCCAGACCTATGATACTTATCAAACATTTATTATGGATATCAGATAAATTTTCAATTAACATAATTGTCATATTTTGTTTGTGTATTAAACTGCAACCTGACCTATATCACCATCATAGTTCAATTAATTAATTAATTAATTACCTTCTTCACAGGGTTATTCTGAGCAGCCTGTGCCAACGTCTGCAGCTGCTGTGGAGGCGCATGTCCCATTATACCAGCACCCCGGCCCATGCCTGTGCCTCGGCCCCTTGCACCCCTGCCCCTGCTGTTAACAACTACTTTCTGAGTGACTGGTGCAGCTGGAGTAACAGGGTTGCGGTTAACTATTGTTGCTATGGCAATCCCCTGCATTGATTCCACAGTATCAGCATTGGCTACAACATGAAATAATTCAGGCTACATTTGAAGTGATCCATACTTGCTTTGGCTCTAGGTTAATCGTATGAGAACTTTTAAAAAACTTACAGGGAGGAGGGACAGATGGTTCTAAAGATATAGTTTGCTGCTGCTTAAGAAGCCGTTGCTTCTCCAGAGCTGCCTGCTTGCGCCTTTCTTCTTTCACTTGCAGCAACTGTTCCCTCAACCTTTTCTGTTCTTCTATCTTTAAACGATAAGCACGAGTTTCCTCATCTTCTGGTTCCTCCTGCTGTTCTTCCTCCACTTTGTCTGTTGGTAACATGTCCACAGTTTTCACTTCATGGAGATTACTCATATCTGGCATCCGCTGCTGGAACTGAGAGAGAACATGTTAGCCAACAGTACAACTTAATAAGAACTGTAATGTTGATGAACAAAAGTATTATAACTCTTTCAAATAGAAAAGCGAAATAATATTCAACCACCCAGAAAGCTTCACATAAACAGATAAGAGTAACTGGAAACATTCTCTAACAAGAGAACAGTTACTCCAACAAAGAATGATAAAAAGATTCAAATTTTATATAGAACTACATACTATAGACATATCTATCATCATCTAGCCAAAAAAAGTCAAAATTAAGTGATAATATAAATACCAATCAGTTCTGGGATCCTTGTTCCTTTTGATTGTAAAAAACACAAGAGCCCAGAACAACACAATCGCAATTACAGTTGACAAACTCAAAAGCAAAATAAAATGCAACAATGGGAAAGCAGATGGGTTAGCATAACCACAAGGGATCATCACTATTGTTGAGTTTATATGTTAATTGCTGTGATGTTGGACTTAAAATGAAACATTTCAGATATAATTCTGGAATGGTACCTGGTGTCAATATCTAAAATCTTAGCATTTTGCCAATCAAATGAATTTTTCAAATTGTTATGTTTGGAGACTACAGATTGTTCATTATTGAGATGTTTGATATTAAGACATATGTTCCTTGATACGGGTTTTGAATGAACATTTTCTTTGTCCTATGTAGCAGGAATTACAACTAGAGCAAGAGATTTTGTATACAACACAATGTTTGCTACAGGTGTCAAGTGGGTCCTTGTGGTTTTAAATCAAGAAGGAAAGAGTGTTACTAGATCTATAAGTGATGGATATTTGATATTCTTTAAAAATTTAGACGTACTTATGATTTAGAAATTTGTAATAAGGGAGTATGATAAAAAATATGGGTTGAGGTGATTGGGATGAGTAGCAGTAGTATATTGGAATTCAGCAAATCTAAGGTTGATGGGTTTATTAATAAAATTTAAAGGACTCTCATTAGAAATTATAATCTTACAGACAATATTTATGTTGTGTTGATGGAACTTGGTGTTACAAAGTAATATAGCACTGTCTACAAGATTATATAATGTAGCTCTCTTTTGGTTAAGAGGATGATAGGAAATTAAATTGAGAACACGTCCTGAGTATATAGGTTTTATGGCCCCAATTGGTGAGAATTGAAATAATGTGAATGGTTAGTGAGACAACAAGGAGATTAATGGAAACCCAATTTAAGTCCATGGGTGAATTGTTAATTGGGATGATAATTATTGAAAGTATTGACTGAAAGGTTGATTTGAGAAGACTGAACAATGCAAAAAATGTCATCTACATATCTGATGTAGCATGGAGGCCAGACAGGATGTAGAGAAAGACAATAATTCTCTTAATTGCTCTTGACAATTTCAGCAAAGGGACTAAGGGGGCTTCCCATGGGATAACCTTTGATTTGATGATAGTGAACTTGATTAAAATAAGTGGAGTTGAGGATTGAATTTAAAATACGTAACAGATCATTAAGTGGAATTTTAGTAAATTGACTGAAAATGGGCCATATGGTTTTGCAACTGTTAATGACTAAGTCATTAGGGATAGAGTTGAACAAGGAAATTACATCAAGAGAAATTAAAAAGTGGTCATAAGGGGCGTTTGATTTTATTAATAAATTGGTAAGAATTTTTTTACAGAATTTACAAAATGATTTTGTCTGTATTTGTGTATTTGGCTATTTCATCTAATTAACAAAACATTGTTACAGGAAATACAAACAAATAAACTAAAGACATTTGTAGTGGAAAGTGTGATCGTATCCTAAAAGAACAAACGGCATCCATTTGTTTCCTGAGGCAGGAAACTTAAGAGTATTAAGCTATTTATAAAAATGGAAACACTCCAACCAGTATTTTAATAGAAGGGAAGGATTTTGCATGTGAAACTTACCTTCTTCCTCTTGACATTTGTTTCAAAGCGCACAGGCACAACAGTCATACTCTGCTGTAAATGCTGAGGTTTCGGCAGCTCTGCCTGTTGGACCGGCTGGTTTTGTACCACATTATGCTGTTGTTGTTGCTGCAGTTTTGGAGTTGGGTGCCTCACATTCTTTGGCCCATTGAGACGGCCTGTAAAATGTTTATATTGATTCAAAATAAATCACAAACTGAAATCCCTGATCAGAATATTGCAGGAAATTATGGGATTGTAATTTATTTATGTGAAACACAATTATAAGTTGAACAATGAAAATTATTGATACATCTAAGACAAGGATCCCAGAAACATTGTGTGGTATTTATAGTATCACTTTTTTGTCTGAATCGGATACCTTTCTTCTTCACTACATCTAAGAAAATATAATACATATCAGTAAGGTTAATATGATCATAATTGATTCATAATGTGATTATCGTCAAGCCTTAACAACTACATTAGTTTAAAAAAATGTACTCAACGTAAAATAATTTTAGTGCTAGGGCTATATGAAAGTAACATTCGAAAAACACCAACAGTCTCTTTAGGCTGGGTGAAAGTAGGTCCATGTAAGAATTGATAACTCACACTAATACTCTGAACTTGTGTTTCCCTTTAAATCTCAGCCTAAATAAACACACACTATAATTAATGGTGACTTTCCAAAATTTGTTTCCACAATTTTATACACTTAATAAGTATTGAATACATGGGTATCATTACATCAGGGTATAAAAAAAGGGAAAAAATTAAAATAGGATTACCTTGAAACCTAGGTCTATTCTTTTGGTTGAAGTTGGAAAATCGTGGCCCAGCCGGATGCCTGAATCGTGGAGCCATACCCATATTTGGTCCTCCAGGTTGTGGCATTCTAAACATATCCTTGAAAAAGTAGAGAAACTTAGTAACTTCCATTTCATGAGTAAAAAAACAAATTTTAAGTTTCTAATAATCAAGCTGCATTACCTGATTTGGTGAATAATGTTGAGGTACAACGGGCAGTGCCATTTTAGGTGGACCTGGCTGAATATTATTCTGCCAAACATTCGGCTGCAAACAAAGATGTTTTGTATAATTAAATTGATAGGAACACTTATTAAAACAAGAGTTTAAGAATACATCGTCTGATATAAAATTAAATAAATAACCAAAATACACCTGACAACACCAGAAGAAAGGCAATTCAAAACACCCAGTCCCACTGACTCTGCTCTTCCCAACATATTTATATCATACATCTCTAAACTTTGGGAAAAATCAATAAAAATCTGTATTAGTATGATATCAGTACAATATTCATGGGCCACAATTCTCTCTGAAGCAAATTTGGCCACACCAACCACATTTTAAAAAACAACCAGCATAACCTCAGTAGTCTACTCAATCCCATGTGAGCTGAGATGTCCTTGCATAGGTGAAACAAAAAATCTGTCTCTATTAGACACCCCAAAAAATGTGCTATAAGGTGAGATCAAAAAATCCAAACTCGTGGAACAATCATGAAACAACAACAATAGGTTAAAAATTCATAACTTTCTGTCATTTGTTCTGAGCCTCATAACTTCAATATAAAACTTTAAAAACCAACAACACAAAAGGTAAGAATCACTCAATTAAACACAACAAGGCCATTTCACAGCCCAGCATTAATATCCTGGAAATCAGGCTCTTCTCTACTAGTCAAAGTCACAGACTCTCAAAATTTCCCAGTGGCTAGCGTCAACCATAACACAATATATATTTTATATTTGAAAGGGTAATCCTTTTGAATCCACTATGTTATTCAATCTTTTTCTCAGAACCAATGAAAATCCAAAATTGCATAAATTCCTTCTCACCACCCTCCCCCAGGACAATGAGCATATTGAATTTAAAAATTATAACCCCATACAAACCAGCTGCACTATATATTTCTTGATGCTTACTTTGCAACTTAATTAATTTCTATTTCAATAGAACACTTACTTGCATCGGCATGGGTTCTTGCACCGGCCCAGGGTGCTGATACCTGGGCATTTGTTCCTGGTATGGTGGGAACTGCTGCTGTGACTGAAACATCATCTGTTCACGGGACTGGATGTAGTATGGGTCCCCTTGTTGGGAGTTCATAGATGATTGTGAATGCATTGGTGGCACTCCCCCAAGCCAATGGTCTGGAGGAAGACTGTGGTCCTGTCAATCAGAGGTGAAATACTTATGAAATTATAATCGTACAAAACTGACAAGGTTTGGAAAGTAGCATCAGAAATTCTATAACGACAGTAGAAAAACAAAGACGTAGTTATTTCTTTCACAAGGGAGATTATTAGAATGAGTGCATCCATTAGTGTACATTTTGATTAAATTTTCCTCCTCAAGCATGTCGAGGAAAAATTAACTATAACTAGATTGAAAATAGCGTGATCATATATTAAGTAAATATTTGTCAGAATAGAGGTTAATCATCCATAGAACACTGCAGTTTTTGCACCACAAGTTATTTGGAATGCTTACCATATAAGAGTCTTGATAAAAATGTGGTTGCAGAGACTGTTGGTTTACCGGGTGGCCAAAGTTCTGTCCATGTCCATGGTTATGACCTTCATGCAGCATGTGGTTGGAATGAACAGACGATTCATACCCCTGCCCCAGCTGTTCATTCACCATCATGCGCTGGGAGAAACCATTGTTGATAGGAGGTTCTGTATCCCACACAAGTCGAGCTGTACAAAATCAAAGTTTTGTAAATTGAGGGAAAATAACAATAAAAGCTTATTTACACGTATGAAAATTTTACATAACTACACAATCCCAACAAATTAAAGCAGGAGTATGTGACTAGATTCATGAAAACAAAGTTCAATTGGCAAATTGAATAATTAAAAAATTAGACCTCATAATTCTAGCAGTACGTTCTCGTGATTCTGTCGTGTAGATACACAATATTTCCAATACTATCTCCATTGAAGTGGAGGGACGATGGTGATGGAGACAATCACCAAATGTTGCAGCAATATTTTTTCTGCACTCACTTGACTAGAATTCTGAGGAAGCTTTCTACAATATATTTGATCCACAGGCTATGTTTACTGATTTTATACTATGTTTTACCCAGCCTGTGATATGTAATAGATAGGCAGAATGAGGATTATTATATACAAAAAGAATTTAGTCGTAATTTGAAAAAAAAGAAGTTAACAAATTGCCAATAAAAAAAGTCATTACCATCAGGGTGTGGTTGAACGGCACCTCGGAAGTGAGGATTGATGAGAATCTTGTGAGGTGGAGGCTGCTGAATTGAGAGATCTGAAGGCGGAATTCTAGGGAAGTTAGGAACATCTAGGCCCCTAGCAGAAAATGCTGAATTTTCAGGGTATGGCAGAAATGGCTGGGATTGGGGCTTCTGTTGTAGAAAGTTCTGCCGACTTGCCTGAAAGAGAAAATTGTTTATAGTATATTTGTACATCAATATATTAAAAAAAACTGACATAATAACAAAATGCTAATAGATAGCAAATGTGTTACAGGAAATTGAAACCATAGAAGCAATATAATCCATTTAAAATAATTATTGAATTCGGAATTTTGCTTCAAATATTTTAATCTCGGTTTTATTAAGTATCTGTCTATGTAACCACCTCCAGGTCTTACATACACTTTCGTTAACCACTAATTGCATTTATTACAATAACTATGAGTCCACTTCTACGTAGACCTACTGTCACAAACAATGATTTTAACTCAAGTAAAATATTGGTTTCCATAAAATACAATTTACAAATTCTCTCAATTTGAAAAGGAAATCATACAAGTGCAGATGCAGAGTATGGTGCACTATACTACTAAACTCAATTTAAAGGAAAACTTGAAAGTGTCAAAAGTTGTAAAAACATTTCTTAAGCACAGCAGTGTTATGAATTTTGGCAGTGCACATTAAATTGAGACATTAATTTTCTTCAAATTCCCTTATTTGTATTTTAATCACTAGCTTATAACAGATTATTCAGTACACAAAAAGAAACACTGGTAGCAAAGTATTTAAGTAAATGTACCATGAGTTGCTCAACCAGGAACAACTTCATTATAATGAGCAAGTTTGTATGTATGGACCAATTCACTGGATCATACATCAATGTAATATCAACAGATAGTCAGTCAATGGCTTACCTGTTGGTGGTAGCGAGCATGCACACTGCCGCCACCTCCCCCCCTACTGTTCCCACTAGGGCCCCGACCTCCACCTTGCCAGGCCTTTCGCCCTCTCCAGGAATCATTTCGAACGTTAAATTTCTTCTTCTTCACGGGCACTACTTCTTCTTGAGCAATGACATGATCTACAATAACATTCAAAAAAGATTAATGATTAAGTTACATAAAACAAGCATAGTGAATATTTCCAGAAAAAATCAATCATTTAATAATTTAATGCTCTAAAAGTATCCCACATCATTTACCAGTTTAATAGCAAACTATGTCCTGCTTTCTAAATCAGTCTAACAAAATGACCTCTTCTCAATGCATAGCTAACCACCACCAGCACTGTCAAACTATACAAAACCCAATACCAAACTGCTGTTCATGTCCAAAGTCACAACAATTTTATTCAATGCTTCACACTGACCCTCCAAAAGCCCAATGATTCATCAGATGCTGAACTCCATCTTTCAGAGCTCTCTTTCCAACATATTCTACAGCCCAGTCAAACAAATTTTCCTCCTTCAAAATATAGAAGTGCCTCACCTAGAGAATCTGGAATGTTCCCAACAGTTTTGCTGCTCTTGACAGACACAATGTTTGTGCGTTCAGATTTGAAACGGTCTCTTTGCTCATTTTCTTCCTCTTCTTCTGACTCCAGGTGCTCTTCTGCATTTATAGACTCATCTTTGCTGACATTAGTTGAGCTGACAGTATTTGGTGCACTGCTATCAGCTGAAACAATAAATTAGTAAATTAAAGAGAAAATACTTCCTAATAGAACAGATGAGAAAGACAAACAAAATGCCTCTGAAAATTTTATGAACTTCCTCCTGGACTTAATGACGACTCCAAACTTCAATTTCAGGTAATTTATTCTCTATCTCTTTCTTGACCATACATATTTTGACAATGTCTCACCAACCACTCACACATTTTGAGAGGCAGGGAAATATTTAATATTTATCAAGTTAGTGAGCTAGAAGTTGCAGGAAAATGAATAATTGGACAAGGTTCATTATATAGTATGACATGTGTCAGTCATATGTAGCAATATAACAGTAACAGTATAAAACACAATTATAGAAGTGTAGAACTCACCTGAATTGGTTTTGGATTCCCTAACGACAGACTCGTGGTTTGTGAATGTCTTCTCCACATTTCTGGAATGGTCTAGTCCATCTAGCATATCAGAATCCAAATCTTCTTCATCTGTCCCCCCAATATCTAAAACATCGTCCAATGGTTCTTCATCTTCTCTGAAATACAATTATGAAAATTGCAATGATGCCAGTATCAGCAATCCAACCATCTGAACTTCCAAAATTTTAAAAGAAGCTGTTTGAACTAACTTAGTGTTAAGAATGAATAGTAGATGTTTGATATTCCACAGGGAAACAAATTATGCTAATATTAAATTAGTACTCCAATTATATTACAACAGTACACAATTCAATCTTTTGAATTAAGTTGTTCAACACAGCTCAAGAATTTAAAAGAATTTTTTTTTTACTTACCGAGAATGTGACATATTGTTTACACTTTCTTCAGCAGCATATGAAGTTTGTACAGTGAAATCCTGATGATGAAAACAAAAACATATATTTACTTCAAATTACTACAATACAATATATATTGAAATAAAGCAAAAAACATTACCCAATATTATAAACAATTATCTTGTACTTCCCATCACATAAACCACAATTATAATAGGAAACAGTCAGTTCATAAAATACAAATTTACACTTATAAAAATCAAAGAATAAAACGTGACATATAAGGAGACTAATCTCAATCTAATGGTACAGGTGGTTTTTAAACATTTTATTTCGTTATAGACTACATTACCAGTGGATCATAGTCATCCGCCAACAAGGCATCCTCATCTTCATTACCAAGATCATAATCAGCATCATCCCCTAGGTCATCATCCAGAAGGTTTATATCACTAAAATAAACAGAAAAATTAATCAATTTAAATTTATTAAAAGATAATGTATTAGTTAGTACCTTTAAAACTATCAACATTTACCTAAATTTCCTTTTCACAAACTCTAAAAATTAATAATTTATATATAAGATCTGCAAATCATTACTTATTGTAAACCTAAATTATAGTGGTGAAAAAATATAAAGAAATGAAATAATACTTATACTTAATCATAATGCACCTACGATAAATAAAGTACTCTTAGTTCAGGAAATATTTTAGTTTTCGCGACTTATTTTGGCAACGGTGGACATAAATACACTATCACTGGTAATCGAAAATTTTTTGAAAGTTTTAACAGACCTTTAAAATATTTTCAACCTCCGATATAAACCTTAGCTGAATACGAAAACATTGTTAAAAATATAAAATAACACGAATAAACATACTAAAATTTCCTGGAATAGTTTATAATCAATACTTGATAGCGAACTTAACCTATAAAGTACTTAACATACAGCTAGACAAATAAAATTTATCTGAAAATAAATTGAGTAAAACATCGTTACCGTACTGAAAGCGACATGTTTGCGAAACACTTCACCTTGTGGTCAAATAATGAAGTTTCTCAATTAAAATTGTTGTTAACATTGTGAGTAAACAAAAGAACTCGAGTAACAATAAACAAACTTGAAAATAATAAGAATAAGAGTCGTGTGAAATCTTTTTTTTTTTTGCTTACTTATTATCCGACATCCTTGAAAATATTTACTATATCCGAGTAAATAAAAAATATTAGAGCACGTTATTAATTATCGTATTTGTCATGGAGTATTACAGCATTTTTCACAAGGCGTCAGCCATTTTGGCCCTTATCGCTAAGTCTACATTCATACTCTCTGTCTCTCTCTCTCTCTCCCTCTCTCTCCCTCAACGTATCTATTTACTCCAATGTTGTATATAATTCTTGTCCGGTATCGCACTCCTTAATTCATCCACAATACTTTCCATAATTTGCTCCTACAAACTCAACCTTTGAAAATCATGTTTTGAAACTACTCGATTAATTCCCACCTTTACTTAGACAAGGATACAGAAAAGTTGATAGCAATTTCATAGTAACCTTTTTTGGTATATATAATTATATATTCTGACAATTGAGAAAACTAATAAATAAATAAACAGCAGCCAATGTTAAGTCAGAGAAAAAATCATTTATTTATTAAATTAACGTTTCATCGCTTAATTTGCGACCTCATCAGGTTCAACTTCTGATTAAGATTAAACTTGAACATGATGAGGTCGCAAATTAAGGGATGAAACGCTTAATGTAATTAATACAATATATTTTTCTGACTTAAAATTAGCTCATGTTTACTTATATGTTAGTACCCTTTTTATGGGTTCTGACTGTTGGTTTTATTCAGTCGGCATTTCATTTTTATTTTCAAGTTGTTTTTTAGTTTTTACTCGATTAAGCTTTATATTCTATAAATGTATCAGCCCACACTCTGGTATCTGCTAAAACGTCGAATCGTTCAATCTGACGCCTTTGTATATTCTATATTCAATCAATCATAATCGTTTCATTCAGCATTGTGCTTTTCTATCGCAACATTTAGCCGCAATGCTCTTTTCCTCAGATTTAATCCAAATATTTTTCTTAAGAAAACTACACACACAATTTTTTAACAACTTATAACGGCGAGGTTGTGTTCTTCATTCAGCGTAAAAATGATTGTATTTAAGTATCAGACATACCTTCAATTACCCTGATACGCACTGGGTCAAATATTGTAATTATTACTTTATATTTCACATTAAAAAAGGTTAAACTGTGAAAAACTAACTAATAATTTTCTTTCGCCATATTACAGGTAACAGAAGTGGAGGGAAAAAAAATTAACGACACATTTTTAATTATTTATTTTTAAAATAAACCATACTTTAACATCATAAATATAAGATATTAATCTTTCTATAGTAAAATTGCCTTCAAAAGAAGTCATACATGCGTGAAATATTTATGTTATTATATATTATAATCTATTTTTATAAAAGATTAGGGAAATAAAAAAAAATTTCATCTTCCAATACATAAAAAAACTGCATAACTATATATATATACAGGGAATAGTTTTAACCTCTTCTTTAAGAAAATAATGAAAAGGTGTGATTGCAATCTTTTTTTAACCGAGAATATTCAGTTTTATGAGGTTCCAATAAATAATTGTCATCTTTCTGAGTAGAAAGTATTACACCCCTGAGTAACCAACTTCTCAATAATGCAAAGAAGCCTTGAAAAATGATTACATTACATATAACTTATTTTGGCCATTATTCGCCTCCACAACTAATTTGCGACTGCTACAGTAGTTAACATGAAATTTTAACTTTCTATAACTTAGGAGTTGAGGTTAAGTATTTAAAAGAATCTTTATGTCTAGGAAAATTAAATGAATTCAAGTATGTACAGCACACTACATACACATATATTTTAAAAGTATTGTTTACACTGACATAACCTTAACTGTGACTTTTTATTCTAAAAACGGAAGTCAGAAGAATTTAATCTACAAATGAATAATTTAACATATACGACTAGAACTTTTTTTGTATAGTGTGTGAGCTATGGCATTGCTACTTGGTTAACCACGCCTCTTTATTGCAAAGTGTTTCATAATAATTCATAGAAAAATGTGTAAAACATGCTATGGAACAAGGTTTGCTTCAACCATATATGGTTTTATGAATTATCTACAATTCATTATTAAAAGTGAATATACAAAATGTTTTATCGGTAAATTTTGAAGAAAGTATAAAAGGATAACATACTTTCAAAGATGATGAGGAGAATCTATAGAATTTGAATACAAGTAGTGATGAAGGAAATAGATGTAAGGCAGAAAACTTAGTCAGGTAAAACCCATGTGTGAAGAAGTTAAGAATATGAGAGTATAACAAGCAACATATAATGGCATAATGTGAAAGACATGTGTTAAAGAGAGCCAACATATAAGTTGAAATAACTTAACAAAAATCAGATATTCCATTTAACCTAAGATACAGGAAAGTGTAATAATTCTAATATCACAGATACAATGATCAGAAACTTGACAATAATAAATCACAAACATTACTATGAAGTTTTTAATAAATGGAGGAATGAGTTATATAATCACAGTGCCAAAGTAGTACAAGTTGTGGAAAGAGATTATGGATTTTAGTGAAGGAAAAATAGAAAAAGAGCAACCTCAGGAAGCCCAGGTAAGCTTTTGTTAGAGCACAATGCTTCCAATGTCACCACATCATGCTGCCAGCCCCAAAGTCCTCATTAACTACCACAACTGGGGTGGTGTTGGTTTTGGGAAGTGAGTGGTTCAGCCTGCTTTGAGGGTTGATGAAGGTATCAGGTTCATACATGCAACGTCTTTTATCTCTATCTTCGTCTCTCGACCTCACTAAGCTCCCGAAGCCCTGGGAAGGAGGTGAGGTGAACAGGATCCCAGGGCCACGCCGTCTTCACGAGGATGAGGACATTGTGCCGGTCATCTGGGCATTGTTGCTGTTTTTATTCTTTCTAGGCATCTTCACACAAACGAGGAGGGCACTGAGCAGCACAGACAGCTCCACAAGACCCAGGGCAAGGCTGCTGGCCAGGAACACGGCGGTGTGTTGCCGAAGCCAGTCCTCTAGCTTGTCTGAACAGCCCTGTGAAATGAAAATATAGCAAATGATGGAAAGAAGCACACAAACAATACAGAGGTAACTAATGGTTGTCACCAAAGTGAAAAACTAATTTTTTTTATGTACAAAGAATGTGGGAAAGTAGTGTAGGTTTAGTGATTTGTTTGCAGTATACTGTGACTTATTTAATAAAAGAAGATATGTCACAAGTAACAATCCCAACAAAGGAACAATGTCATCAACTCAGACAAGTAATTCCTTAACAAATGTTTAGCACTGATATAAAGATTTGATAGACTAAAGGAGGCTTGGCCTTAAATGTGTGTCAGTAAAAATAAGATAACCAAAAGAAACTGTCAAAATGGGAAATGAAGGAGTTTGATCAAAAGTTTATTTGTGACACTAACCTGTGTATGCCTGGCAGTGTTGAAAGTAGATTTTTCTTCTGACTGGCAGATAGAGATATTGACGGGGCTGGGATCCAAGAAAGCTTCTGGATCCATAGCATTGCTGAGGAAACAGCAAGACCTGGGAACGACTAGGTTCCTCTGTCCCAAACCCCTCAGGTACCACCAGGAGCTTATGTAGTCAGAGGCATCTGACATGCCACAGCACTCCATCTGTAAATCGAACGACCAAAGTTAATACTTCCTTTTTGACTATAAGATATTAAAGAATTTGGTATACGACGGATACCTTTGTCTGAACCAGGTCCACAGCCGCTGTGAACTGGTCCTTGCCCGAGGTCCCGTAGTTCCTCTGGAGGTTGTCGACTAGCTGGTCGCGGGAGAAGCTCACTCCCAAGTACTGTGGGCAGACGCCAACCAACACGCCCACGCAACACTCGCCGAGAAGCAGTAGCACAATAGCCACCAGGTACTGGTACAGTGAAATGATATTTTAGAGCTCATACCGTAACCTATACGTGAAATGTGATGGTGAGGATAGTCTTTTACCGTGGCGAGGCACCCGAGGCTGTGCATGTCCGCAGCCCAGCATCCGAGGACGCCTCCTGTGGCCACGACGACGCCCAGCGCCACGACGACAAGGGCCGCGTAGTAGAAGATCGGCTGCGAGGGCGACGCGGGGGCGGTGAGCAGGCGAGACAGCAACACGCGGGGCGTGTCCGTCAGCAGAAGCCCTCCCACGGTCAGCAGGGTCAACCCCGACACCTGGACAAAACCGTCGCCATCAGAAACGAAGTCGCACACAGATTGAATCGAGAATTACCAAAGCTGACGTATGTTTTGAGATGATTTACAAAATTACCAAAAAAAGAAGTATTTTTGGCGAACCAGGAATTGCGCAGAATGTGAGGTGCCAAGGCATTGTCATAGCCGGCAGCGTAGTCCACTCGTGATTTTCAGCCATATCTCTAGACACGAGGTTTTGTTATTTCCCAAAAGGGAGTAAAGAATTTTCATACTGGAAGGACGAGGTTTCGGGTGAACGAAAATTGTCAATAAGTGTGGCAATTAAGTAATCGAACATGGACCGACTCGTGCTTGTCTGTAATGCCTTAAAGAGATTTCATCAGATGTGTGTTCGGTTCCAAAGAGGGACGATTTACCAAAATCAAGATCGCCACCTTTACTTTATTGTAAGATGCATAATGCAATGGAAAGAATCGACATACATATAAAAGAAGGTGGTAATATAAATACCACACCACTTGCGTTTTTTCTGCACCTGAAGAAAAGAACAAGGCTTTCAGAAACTTCTTTTGTCTGTATTTTATTATTAACTAGCGGGTGCCCGGCGTTGCCCGAGATGTCATTTATCCATAACCCCCGATACACTACAATTTCGGTTGCTTTTGCGCTATTTTTATGTAACGCTCCTCGATCCTCTACCCCCACCCCTAGGCGTCCTCCCCTCTCATACTGAAAGGAGTTGAAATTATACACAAACTTCACCAGTAGAAATACTATCAATTCCATTAACGCCTGCCGAATATTATTTCCACACGATCATCAACCGGTTAACATGTTTGAAAATTTACAACCCCTCGTTGGGAATGTTAAACGGTAATTCTAATGTCATAATTAAACTCATTGACATCCATAATACTTTGAATTGAATCTAATCTCGGTTGTATTCGCGTTATTTTCTTGAAACGCCCGTCCACCCTTACCCTTAAGGGCGCATCCCTCCCAAGCCCGAAATGGGTTGAAATTAAACACGGAGAACGTGTAGGGAAATTTTATGAATATCATTGTTCCCGAAATATATTTATCTGATGCAAAATTCGGTTGGTTAACTTATTTTAAAAGTTCTACCCTCCGCCCAACCCTTCCTACCCAATCCTACAACCGCGCGTTGCCCAGATTGTCATAAATGAACTCAGAGACATCCATTACCTTTGAGTTGACTCGAATCTCGGTATTTTTAGCGTTATTTACTTGTAACCCCCCTCCACCGCCAACCCTCGTGCCACAATGGGTTAAAATTAATAAAAATCACATGAGTAGAAATACTATAAATCTAATTAACGCTGAAAAATATTTATGCAACGCAAATATCGGACATTTTAGCATGTTTGAAGATTTCCACCACCGTCCACCCTTGCTCCTGGGGGTGGTAGGCGTGTTACACCCACACAGTGTTTGTTTCCCTGTCGCAAAGAACACGTGTACGAAATTTGGTGAAATTGCTTCGAGGTTGTAGATTTGTAAGCGGAACATACCCATCCATATACATACCTATGTATATACATACATTTATACACACATACATACCCGCTTAAGGCAATTTTATATAATAGAAGCTATATATATACTCTATTTAAAACAATTACTGAATTTGTTGAACAAATATTAATTGGTACGGACAGTACTTCGGAGGTGTAGCGAGACGTAAAAGTATAGCCTCTATTCCGCTGAGACGGGATTGGTATTTATTTGGAGGAGTGTATAATAGGAGTAAAATGTGGAAAACTAGAGCAAGGACGGTTGAGGCCATGGTAGCTCTTATTAGAGCCAGTAAACAGTTCAGTTTACATATATATTGAAATAATTTCAACTGTGTTTGCATTGTATTTGTCCGGGACAGCGCGTACGCAGTCCCGACTACCAAAAATTACGCGCCCGAGTTATCCACATTAGGGATAATCGCAGGGGTCAGCCCAACCGCAGTGCAATGGAAGAGCCTCACCCTGGAGGAACCGCCTTCATGATCACGGTAACCCCTACGCCAGGTAAGTATGCCGAGAAGCGCCCTACCTCTTCCTTATATACCCTCTGCCGGCCAAACGGACTGCGAGTCACAACACACTACAACACTCACACACACTCTACACCCACTTCATCGTGTGTATTCGGCGACAAAATCAAATTTATCTATAGAAATAATCATAAATCAATACAACATGCTTAAAAATTGAAGGAAAAATTGAAATTAAATACTTGGATTCGCCATTCGACTACGTGGTTCGATCGGCCTACCTATAGATGTCTCTGCCACATAAGAAGAAATGTGCACAGATCGCAGTCCAGAGATGTAAGCAGTTCTTCGCTGCTTGGCCAAAGGTTAGGAAAGAATAAATTACAGAGATAGAACCTATTTGGCCTTCGTCGCTGTTCCACTAAATTACTGAATTGAATTAGTGTAATTTCATCATTCCACATTCATTCGAATTGAGATTACATATCTACAATAAATAATTTCAGTTTATAATTTCATGGGCAATTAAATTTTGAAGTTGTGTATTGGTGTTAACGAATCCGTATCTCGCAACTTCAATTCTGACATACACCGTTCGTGGCAAGTTTGCAAATACAAAGTTTCTTTCTAAGTTTATTAACTATATAGAAATGTAATGATGAGACTTTTTCTCTGAATTTTCCTATGTACTTACACCATTCGAGACATAGATATCTGTGTCAGAACCATTCTCGGTTCCTTAAAAATAACTCCACCTGATTCAGCAAAGCCGTAACAGATTAATTCGGTGGCTATTTTCAATAACCAATTACAATGTTTTACATAAGTGCTGTAAAATGCTTTTCGCTATTACGCCAATCAATCGATGTTGAAATCATCCAATTCATCTTTCTAATACAAAAATTACTTTTCTGAAAATGAGTGTAATAAGAAATGATAAATAATAGATCGATATTTAAAATTATAATAGGTATATAAATGAACGAGTGGGAGCTAATCTTTGGCAGGAGGAACCTTTTAAAGGAGAATCGGAGGAAGCTCCCTACGGGCATGACATACTTTGTCTCTGATCAACACCATCAGTGATACTTTCCTCATCACTTCATCCCTTAGCCTTAGCAATAAATGGGACCACACCGTATTAAAGGAGACATCAAGGTTGCGGTTGGTAAATTACTCACGGGATTCAGACTCCTCAAATAGAAAGTTTCGGCTGATTGAAATTATTTGTACACGTCATTTAACGTAAATAATTTTTTTTTTCCGTCGACATATATTAAAATAAACTCCGGTTCTACCGCAGGGGATATTAATACTTATTACATACATTTTACAGAGTAGCCTTTCTTTTCATTGCTACATATACATTACATAGACAATTATCTATGCACTTGGGTCAGTTGATGATTTCATCCCGTTTGTCATTGCTTGAATTCTTTTTCCAATATTATTCAGAGGTGAAACAGTGGTACTGTAATGCGACGACGGACATATAAAGTCCTACAGCTGAAGCCTTTTTATAATCAATTAATTGGTTTTCTTGCTGCAGTTAGGTAACGATTTCGTTAATATTCGAAAACATTCAATTAACCTGATTGTTCTGAGCTTCCTCCCGTGTCTGGGGCTATTGAGACAGTGCAAGGGTATGATGTTGTTCTTACCACGAGGGCCGTGTTGGAGCAGAGCAGCAGGATCCTGGCGAGCTTCAGGTCTGTGGGCATGACGGAAGCCAACTGCATTGCACGGAAAGGATCGTGATGTGATGTGATGGAAGCGCGGGTGTGGCGGCAGGACACACACTCCACTGCACACCATCCTCTGCTTCCCTCTCTCTCTCTACAACTACCCATGGCATGTACGGGAAAGTCTGCTCCATAACTGGATTAAATATTGATTGGCGCACAAAAAGAACGCGAACTCGCCATAGATCTTGTGGCGGGTACGTTAGAGAGATTTCACATTAAGTACTACCAAACTGATTAATTTGGTTATCAAAGGTCGAATGATTTCCCGTTTTTTTTTAAGAAAAAAAATATCCGGTTTCCACCAGGGTAAAACAGCGATTGTAACTCGACGTTTCGACGACCAAATGCACTGCCGTCATCTTCTAGGTGAAGATGACGGCAGTGCATTTGGTCGTCGAAACTTCGCGTTACAATCGCTGTTTTACCCGGGTGGAAACCGGTAACTTTTTCTTTAATTAATTTGGTCTTGATGATCTGTTCTCGGGATTCCGACTGATTAACGACGCTTCTTTCCCGCAACGTTTCGATGCGGTGACAGACATCGAAATGTCGTTAATCAGTCGGAATCCCGAGAACTCTTCATCCAACAGAGTTACACCAGGCTAACATACGATCTCTATTAACTTGGTCTTCATTCCTTCTAACACAAATATTAAATAAAGACTCTGAACTTTTTTTTTTTTGCAAGGCAAGTAATATTGATGCCTAGACGATTGTTTCGTGACCCAATATTTACATATGAGAATTTTAATACAATTGTGTACAAGTATAATTTATTATAAGAAAAATTGGATTATCTTATAATAAATGGTAACACTACGTTATATGTAGGGGAACGGAGGGTAGATTTGCTGATAGATAGCAGCATCGTACATAGTCTAGCCTTTTTCTACCTGCATAGTTCTGCCATGTGCAGAAAGATTGTTTACTTCAGTTCATTGTTTGTCTGCACGCATTCAAGTTACTGCCTGGAACACTTTTCACCATCACCCTGAATCATTTCAGTTAGGAATATACTTATTATTTAGTTTACTCTATTAATATAAGACACTGATTGTTTCATTTTGTTTGCTCCAGCCTGTTTTTCTTGCACCCATTTTTTCCAAATCAATGTGGCTCAGGTAGTTAGGGCCACGTAACACAGCTTTCTTCCAAGGCAGATTATAGAACCACTTCTGAAGAGATCTCCAGTTCCTTCAAAGCAACACCCTCATCACAACTTTCTGATTTTGGAAAAGAAATGTCGCCTCCGCCCTCCGGCAGAGAAAAGAGATTGGCGAGTCGGAAACAAAAGGCAGAGAGAAGCGAAATATTAACATCAACTCCAATAAAAAAACATGTTGACTGAAAAGAGTGTGTTAGAAGAACAGATAAGAAAATAAATAAAATTTTCGAAAAACAAACCAAAGATGACCGTCAAGAAGAAAAAAATGAACAAATAAAAATGTTTAATTATGAAAATCCTACACCAAGCACTTCTAAAGATAAAGTAGATGAGGAATGCATAATATTCAGGGAAAATTATGAAGTAAACTGGATTCAGAGTAAAAATTGTGAAGGTTTGGCACATGAACTCTGTGCAGGCATCGACAACTTGTTTTATTTATTTTTGTGAACTTTGGAAGGTAAATAAATGATCATTTTAATGACTTGTAAAACATTATAAAATCATACGAGTATTAAACAACAAGAAAATATTTTTTAAATTTAAAAAACCTAATAATTTTGGTGTGGCCCATACTGCCTGACTATTTTTGAAATATTCCTCATGTAAGGTTAACACTGCATGAATTGTATGTGATGTTCCCTTCATTAATTGCTAAATATATTTTTAGTACTTAAAGAAATGTAGTTGAACAACGATTTTAATTGCTCATAACCAATTTTAACCACACACTTTTTTTAATTTAATTTTTTTCTTAAGTGGCCCATACTTCCTGCCGTTCCCCTATACTTAATTGAATTGAAAATTTTGAAGTAAGAATGTTTCTTACATTTCTTTAGTTCTATCTGTAAGCAATTTTACCTTTTTATTTTCAGAAAAATTTGTTCCTTACTTCCTGATGAAGGTTATCTAGTAATTTGTATCCAATAAATTTTATATATAAAATTTCTATATCTGAATTGATTTGAGATTGGTGTCTGTGTTCCATTTTAAATGAAAAATTAATGGATGGAAGGAGAAAAAGAAAGTATTAGAAAAGGAACTGAGGTTAAAACCTGTAATGTGTAACCATAAAAACCATTTTCAGATTTCACAGAATATTTATCAAGGCATACATTTATTTTTCCAGATCTATAGGTCTATGCCTCTTTAATTCTCATGATCAAGTGATATCCCAGTTTACATGGATCACAGTGCTAACATAAGTTACCAGGTTTACTTATGATGCAGTTGGTGTTAAGAAACCATAACAAATGATGCATCACTCTCCAATAACTATTCCACATACTTGTCAACCACCCAAAAGTATCAAATGAATGTCATTCAGTAAATCTTTACAAATAGGATAGAAGTGATAAAAAAAATCACAGCCCTGAAGAATTTAATATATTTATCACACCCAAACACAGAAAGTATGAGGGAGGTTTGGTGTAGAAATCCACAAACACAGTATGTATGGGGGGATAGAAATCTAACAATCATCCATGACATATGTATTTACAAAACTCACAGTTTCAAGATAACCAATATACAAAAAAAAATTGTTTGATATAGCACATTTCAGTTGGTGACAGCACCTTACTTCTTCCGCCTCCTTCGGATGGGGTCTGCATTCCTAAAGTAATTTTTCATGTTATAGCCATTAATTCCCATCATGGCTGCCCTTGACGTCACATCTCGCATAACAAATGGGGAGAAACCTGTAAACATTCAGTGAAACAAAGTTTTCAAAATACCTATTAAAGCAACAAAAATCAGCAGTATGATTAGAAACATAGGAAAATATGTTTCTCTGGAGATATCTTAATAAAAGATGAGTTATTTAAATTTTGGAATATCAAAGTTCTTCAATAAAACCATTTAAGTATTCAAACTTCTGTATTCTAATTCATCCAAAAAAAATAAGAAGAAAAAATAGCTGTATCTTTTGCCTTTTTGCCATCCTTATCTGCTGCATTCAACAACATAACATTAAACCATTTATTCATTCGAACTCATCCAAGTTTAAACAGCACCATATTTGTACCAGTATTTGTCTTACAATAGAACCTAAAAATTGTTAACCATTTTAAATTTTATTTTGGAATACGTCAAACTGGTGACTGGGAAATGGAATATTAAAAAGACCTAGTTTGGATGTCATTCAGTCTCGATCACATTCTGTAAATTACATAGTAAGTGGCTGGACACTCGATATCACAAATATTTACACCATAAAATAATTAAACAAATTTCCATACCATCAATGTAATCGGCATTCATAGGGTTGTTCTTCATTTTGGAAATTTTTGATGCCATTTGATGTGGAATCCTCTGTCCAGCACAAATTATTGGGTTGTTGGCATGTTTACCACCTTTCATTGTGGGAAGTGAAAACTGGAGGACAACAAACGGTCAACAGCATAAGTATTGATTAATGTAGATCAAAATTAAATGATTCATACACACAACTATGTGATAGGAGCCATATTTGTTCTAATCATTAATGATTGGGATTAAAGACACACACAGTAATCCTGATATTTACATATGCTTTAAAGCAATGTGTTAATTATGTATAAAAATTGATTTTGCTATAAAAACTGGAAAAATAATATGTTCAAAAATAGTTTTTGCCATTTACAATTTTTTGTTTTTTAAATTTACATCTGTTTTATTAATATGGTAAATTAACACCCTTTTCTGACATTTTAAAATTATTTTAGTTACCACTTTAATAATGTTTCAGCATGTTTTGAACTTTCATAGTGCTTCAATCAGAAGTTATGATTTGATTTTAAATAATATATTAGATGAATAATACAAAATATACACTGCAAAATGTGATTCGAAATATTGTGTGACACAAAACTGTTACATAACAACCTGATAGAAAGTACAAAGACGTCATTAAAATGTTGAATAAAATATTTTAAAACGCATTTCAATTTTTTACATTTCTTATGTATTGGTCAATTTTCTTATAAGTGTGAAGCGCAAGAACAGGTGAAGACATGACTAAAGCATACTAAATTATTTCCCACAAAAAAGCTTGTTCTGCTTCTGTAGGAACCATAAAAAAAGACTAAAGCTCTTACTCTTTTGCCCTTAGCTGACAGAGGTCTCTTTGTGTTGATATATATTTCCTGTGTTCCATCCTCCCTGATGGAGACAGATACCTTCTTCAGTGTTTTGTGGCCACAGCTGGGACAGAAGATGTGTGTCATGACACTGGTGGTCTTGAAACAGCCATAACACCGGAATATGAAAGTTCTCAGCTGCTGTATCAAGCGACCGTCTATCGACACCACATTCAGACCTAAATGCTTGATTATGTTCTGTAAATGAATTTGCTTGTTGGAGCATATGGTGACCAGACATGTAACTTGAAAGTAATGTGGAGGTACTCACCTGCATGGCAAAGTCACTTGTAACACATGCCACTATGACAGGTTTGTTGCTGGTTATGAAGCCACTCATGCCAGAAGTAACCTCTGCTAAATTTGAGGGAGTGATCCAACCAGAATCATCATCGTCATCATCATCATCAGCATCTTGACCTTCATCACCATCACTTACATTTTCCCAATACTCTTCACAGCTCTCATAACCTTCTTCACCTTGGTAATCAATTTGAACTTTGTCAGAAATATGTCCTTCTACTGGCTGCTGCTCTTGCACTTCACCACCAAGTTTATCATTTTCTGCTCCCTTACACAGGCTGTTTCCATCATTCAAAGATATTACACTTGTTCTGTTGATAATCTCTTCACAAGAGTTACCAAGACTTTCATGTGTCAAATTATCTGTTCTGTCATTGGGGACAACACCTTCCTCTCCATTTGAATTATTTTTTTTCTATGAAAAGACATTATTAAGATTAACTGACTAAAATTATATTTCAAATTAACATACATAATATAATTTTCATTGTTAAATAACAAGGGCAAATAATGAAGCAAAGAAAATAAACACATCAATGGAAAGAAAAATAATTGATTTTCAGCAAGTTTAAAGTAAGTGAGACAGTATCAGTATGGTAAATATATGGAGAGAACCAATATTTTAAAGGCAATAAACAATATTAGTTTTCCAGGTTTGGAGCCTCAGTCAAAAGTTTGAAACATGACTTGTAGCTGAGTTTAATCTTTATTACAATACAAAAACTCTTAAACTCAAATTTTGTTCGCTGCTTAAAAAAAGTCAGTTAAAGAAGTGCCCAATCACTATGAATGGCATTTTCTTTATTGGACTTACAACATAACTGAACAAACTACAATGAAGACTTAAAAAAAAAGAACGGTTTGTTTTACTCTCCAATGCCTAATATTTCAGTTTATTACTTTTTTTACCTGTGGCATGTAGAATCCCGCTATCTTGGTGAGGTCATCTCCACTCTTATCTTTTTGTGTAGTTATTACCCTGTGAAACTCTGGCTTTTCATTTAGGTGTGATGTGCCGACAAATTCTTTTTCAAGCTGCAATGTGAGGGCTATAACTTTTATGTCTGCTGCTGATAGACTGCGGTAATCACCAGTCTTCTTTGAGAAGTCTGTTACTGTGGCAAAGAAAAACATAATTATTAGTTTTGATAAAAGATTTAAATAATTATCTTAAGAAAGTTTATGCAGTTTTATAGATTGTCTACACAAGCGTTGTGAACAACTTAGTAGTTTGTACAAATTGAAATAAATGAAATCTTATATCAACCTTAAATTTTCAATTTGTATATTCTATTAGCCGAATCTTCAATTTCTGAAGTACTAAATAAGGACAAATTGCGAACTACAATTCGGGAGAAACATGAGAACGAAATTTAAGTGAAATATTAATAGATTTTACGATTTTCGAAATGAGAATGGAACAATCAAATTGTTTAATCTTTACTGTGCCGGAACTTCTTCGAAAAACATTTTTAGCGTGTTTTCTGGATACTTGACGAAATTCTAAGACCCCTTTTGAAAGACTTTTGAACTGGTCTCTCTTAAACTTTCAGAAATGATGACGTAAAGTCAAGCCATCAAATGTCAGAAAGACGTATATTTTCAAAATCATTAACACTAACAAACGAAAAATGAAAATACGTATGTAAAATACTACGAATTTAAACATATAAACGTAACCTATGTTTTGTTTACCTTGTTTGATATTCTCCCCGAAAACATCTTTCACTGTAATGTTATAGGGCAAAACGACAAGATTACGTAGTTGTCGTTTGTTTCTGATTTCATCCAAGACATCTTGCACGGTATAGATATTTTCAGCAATGTTCTAGAGACAAA
Source organism: Zhengitettix transpicula (assembly GCA_037074705.1). Classification (NCBI taxonomy): domain Eukaryota; kingdom Metazoa; phylum Arthropoda; class Insecta; order Orthoptera; family Tetrigidae; genus Zhengitettix; species Zhengitettix transpicula. The sequence goes on from CM073593.1 coordinate 76,336,884, forward strand.
CAATAAAATGGAATGTAGTGTTGTGAAGTATTTTCTAGCCAATCGGAGAAAACACGTTAAATACAAAACTTGCCTGTAAACCAGAATTCTTGATGAAGGTATTCGTGTCGACGACAAGATGCTTTATTTTAGCTCCTGTTAAGCTCATTTTGATCTTTTCATAACACGTGTAGATGTAACGTTTTGGAGGTTAAAATCTTGTGTAGCTAAAGTCGATGAGCGGTATCGATAGCTTTGGACAGTGTAACAGCTGTATGGTTATATCGATATACATACCACTTAAATCGACTGTCAAAATCTGATTTGATTTAACCTTGATTTTTAAAATCTTGCATTATAATTAATCTCTTTCATAAGAAATTGGAACTCCAGTTGAAGATCAATAAATAATTGATAGAAATCTTACACTATGACTGTCCGTGCTTGGAGTTAACAATTATTACTATACACTTGATTTGTAATGACGATGTCTCATCGTCTAACTTTGTTTCATGACAATACCGAGAAACTTGCGATTGGCGCTTATTGTGTTACACTTTCCAAGAATTCAACCTACATCGTTGTTTCTGCCAGTTTGATGAATCATATGTCACTTTGTACTTCTGAAAAAGGACGCGTTTCGGAAAGCCACCTTTTTTTCACGGACTAATTGCAAATCTGACAATAAATCTGTCCAAAGTTCGACTGAAGAAGAATGATTCATACACTATAGTAGATAAGATCTTTTATTTTGACATATTTTCCAGATCATATTCCAGAAAATCACGAGGGTGAAATATGGTCACTTTGACCGATTTTCCGCGTTCACCAGTCCGTTTTAGAAGCAACTCTTTCGTTTTTTATGCCCTTGATCATATAACTCCTGACCACTGGGGACTCGAATTTAATTTACAATATTATTAATATGAAACTATATAACTAACCCAGCATGATACCAACAGAAATCTATGGGTCACATAGCAAAGTAGCGTTTGTTAATCATTTAGATAGGAAGTACATAGTTTAATCTCCTCACACCTACACTTGTGGTTTCCGATCTTGTCATTGAACGGCCACGGTGGTCGACCTAATACAGGTCTGGATGAGGTGCACCTGCTTCCGTGAGAGAATTTCTAAATCACAGATTTTCCTTGCCGAATTCTGCACATCAACTTCCTTCTCCACAATTGTCCACCCATCAACGTATCTTTTCACATGAAAACTACATCTACGACCAAAACTGTCTAAACTCTGTTCCGGAAATGTTGAAAAACTATTTCAACACTGTCCCCTCTGTTTCTGTATAATCTTCGGCCTATTATCGACACACCTAAAAAATCTCCTACACCCTACAATCACAATTTTTTATTTTGTTCATATCAATCTTTCAGATTCTTCCAACATATCCGATTAATAATTGCCACCGATTTTTCTCGGCTTTGTAGTTCTTGTTCAGGGTCAGTGACTACTATTTTCTTGGCGGCGCCTGAGGAGTTTATATTTTAATTCACCTGCATTCCAGCGATCGTGATCGAAGCATCGACGAGATGGAATCGAATTTCTACCTGTGAAACCCGCCGTCAGGCTGTCTCCTATTTTGGTAATTACGGTCATCATCGCTCTGTCATAAAGCTAATTCTTTATTCTGCCTAAAATTTCAGTCTGAATGAAAGTTTCAATTCCTTTCCCGAAACCAAACTGATTTTCTCCAAATACTTCTTAATTTATAAATACCAAAATTATATTTATGAAACTACTCTACAAAAATTGGAGAATCGTAGAGTAGATGAAATATTTATGGCATAAAAATATTTTAATCGGACAAAAATTTAGTGAGGAAATGTAAACAATTAAACAAACAAAATTTACGTTCGGTATGGTTATTATAATATGACCTGCACTTTTGGCGTTCCTCGTTGCTTTCATTGGTAACTGTTTAGAACAGGACACAAGATCAGAATCACCACTTCTTGAAAAAGTAATAACTGAACCATTTAGATCTGCATTATACAAAAATATTCTGAATAATTATTATTCAATTTAAATAATAACAACACAATTATGGTTTGCTCAGAGGAATCTGATTGAAGCCAAGTTGTCTGTAGCCATATTGGGACTTCAGATGTTATCATCCGAACCCGGAAGAAACGACGCAAAGAATAAATAAAGATCAACAGTGTCTCGAAGAACTCCGAATCTTTACCTCTGTCAGCTCTTTTGGTTATGTAAATGTGTGTCTCACCTGCCGCATTCCTGTCAGGAGGAAGCAAGCAAGAACATAAGAGGACGCGAGCCAAGGCTTCTTTTTTTCTCTGTCAGACTCACCTGTCATGCACATAATTACATTTACTTAGTGGTCCACTAAAACAGAAAAGGAAAAATGACAAAATAACCAACGAAGTTGTTTGAAGAGGAAGAAAATTTTCTTTCACGCTGTTCCTGGTATATTTGGCATTGTTACTGACGTTGGCTGCAATGCGGCAGACTCTGTTTTTGCCAAAGACTGAACTAGTGCCTAGTTTGTATTACTTTTCGCTGGTTTTATTTTCATAAAATATGAAATTTCACCACATTCTTTATTGTATTGTCATCTTTTATGCATCAGTAATATTTTTATTTATGTCATAAACATTTAATGTACTCCACTATTTAAGTTTTTAATATTCCAATTTTTTTATTAGCTTCATAAATATAATTTTTGTTTTTATATATTAAGAAGTAATTGGAGAAAATCAGTTTGGTTTCGGGAAAGGAAAAATGAACCAGGGATGCCAAGGATTATTACAGAGAGAGCTCTAGCACTCTAGAAGAGTGGAAATGAATCAATAAAAGTGGAAATAGATGTTATAACGGGTAAATTGGAAATCATTGTTGGAAATACTTAAGTATATTGAGGATAGATAACTTGTACGAGGGACAAAGGTTGAATGCCCGTCTGTATCACGGACAGTCATGGAGAAAGCAAGAAGAGTGCGACACATATAAGGCAATGAGCCTTGCAGATTTAGGAATAGGAGTGTAATAAATTAGCATAATATGCAAATGACCTGGTATGGTTGTACAGAAGAAAAAAAGTTTAAAGATATGGTAAAAAATGAAGAGGTTCTAAAATGAGAAGAAATTCATCTTGACTTTTAAGAGAAATGTAAACTGGATCGAACACTTTCTAAGGAGAAATGATTTACAGCAGGACATCATCGATGGAAGGACACGTGGATGGAGTTCCAGGTCGTGGTCGTGCAGCTGCTAGGCGACTTGAAGTTCAAGGACTTGCAAGTAGGGACAACATTTTGTAATAAACTCAAAACTACTTTGAACAGTAATATTACTGTAATTATATTATTACAAAATTTTAACGAGTCCACAATTTAATTACATATATTAAAATATAAACGATTTTTTTACGTATCTCTTGCAGAAACAACCTAAACATAGATTCACAGATGACGCCCAATTAATTTGTGAAAAAAAAAACAGTGTATACAGTGACATACGGATTGTATGTGGAATTAGATATACGAGAAACTAATTTCACGATAATTTTCCTCATTATCGTGATATGGATGAGACCAATAATAGAAGTCTTACAACTTTGGAGCTTGGATCTTCAACTGCAACTCTCATTGGCGAGTACAGCAGCCATCTTGCTTTACAAATTGAATGGACAGTCCTTGTTGTGACTGAAAATGATGCTTCCACATCTAGCAGTCGTCAAGACGACCGAGTGGTGGTCCTCTTTTTCAGTTCGGACTCCAGATTTCTGCGGGTTAAAGCAGCCAGATTTATTCTGGAGGCTTGGAAGGTCAAGCCGGAAGGTGGGATGGATGTCTCCCTATTGTTGGACCGAGGCCCTGGAAGAGATAGAACAAAAAGAGAACGACGTCCTATTTATAAAAGGAGACGGCCGCCGAGTCTTCTGGGCTGCGTTAAAAGAACCAACATTCGCCGAGTTCCTCCAGGCGGTCATCAATTCCTCGAGATAAACTCGCAACAGTGATGGGGGAAAGAGGAAACGCAGCAGGCGAGTTATCCATAACGCTATTGATCAATAACTAACAAGGACTGTAAGGGAAAAAATTCGGAAATATTGTATGTTTATAGTTGTATATATACTCTGATTTTAAACCTCTTTGTTTACAGTCTCAACAAAGGCAATTCCTCCTTATAGCATGATTCAGTACAGGAGCTTTCGAAACCATTGTTTCATATTCATCTGCAAACTGATGTATTATAAATTTACAGATAAAGAAGACAGCGTCCTATAAGAATAATTTTTTTAGGGTAACAGGCTACGTGAGGGTAATCCACATGGTGGCAACTCCCCTTTAATAGCATAGGAAGGGATTTGAAAGAGGGGATGCGGAAAGGTAGAGGAAGTTAGCCAAGGGTTAACTAGGGCCCCCAGGCTGTAGTTTAAGGATCCTACCAGGCATTCGCCTAAAAGTAATGCAGGACAAACTCTAGAAAACTTGCAGCAGATGGATCGGGATCTTGTTATTAATCCTATCCCCTTAGAATTGCGAGAGTGGGGTTTGCTGTGGGTACGCAGAATTCGCTTTTCCGTATCGCGACCAGTTCAGGAGGCAGCTGCCCGACTATTCCAATGGGAACAGTGGACAACTCATACCGTGTGCCCCAGGAACAGTCACCTCTTAAAATAGGCCTATAATAATATAGATAATTACCTTGTTTTGACGAGGAGCTCTTCCTCTCAACTGTGATTCTCATTTTAGGTTAGAATATTACAGTCATCTTGTTTTCACAAACATCATAAATCGTCAATATAAAGGAGGAATAGTTTCCATAACGTCAGAATAACGTCAGTGAGTAGTGTTTCATTATAGCCACAGAAGCAGCAGCATCGCCATCGTCATCGTTTCAGTCTTTAATTGTCAAGATTATTTATGGGTATTGCTGCATTCTTAACGTTGAACTTATATTATTTTTAGCGTTTAGACTGCAGTCAAATATATTACGCACACTGTTTGGTCCTGAAGGTGGTCAGCTATTTTGGGAATAATAACCTCAAGAACAACGCCAACGATGCGACCAGAAAAGAACTAAGACTCTGAGGCTCTGAATGGACGCTTCCTGCCAGTTGTCAGACTGATTGCTGAGACACTATTGCAGGACCTTGTGCGAAATTTAAATAATTTGCAACTTTTTTGGGGCGGGGGGGGGGGGGGTGTTGTTGGGATATTGTGTGGAGGTTGAAGACTGCAGGTAGTCGAAGATGAAGCGGTTGGCAAAGGGACACTGATTCGACGGAGAGGAGGAGGAGGATTAACAGCAGTCGTGACCCATAAAGAAAACTTGGCATTCGTCTCGGTCTCTCTTTCCCCCTGGGTTTAGTTGTTGAGTTGTGAAACCTTGACCGAAATAAAGTGAACTCAGCGGGTCCCCTTGAGTAACCCACAGAAAAGAGACGATGCTAGGAGTATAAGTAAAGAACAACATGCAGGTGTTTTTTGTGACTGTCTGTCTCTTCTTTGATCACCACTTAGTCTTTTCTAGAACATTTCCAAACATCACAGCTGGTACATAAAATCATTCAGCTGAATATAGGTAGACGATTTGCTTTCAGCTTGACGCAGCGGATCTCTGGAAATGTTTCACTACTCACGATGCCTCGATTAATTGGTTACATATCGAAGTTCGTATTCTTTCTTTCAGGGACTTAGTTGTCTTGTGAAACATTCGATTTCCTAATAAACTTCCAGGCTTTTAGCTAAGGGATCTGCGTGGTTGAGTGAGGCCTTCTTAAGGAGGGAGCATATGTTCCCAGGCGTGCAACCTTCTAAAACAAACAGCTGCCCCAAAAATAAAACTCGGAGTGCGCACAGAAAAGGCGGTTCACCGTGTCGAGTAAACTTTGCTGAAAGAAGAGACGGGGACGATGAGGCTTCCGTGGATCTCGTTAAAAAATCTCGCCTAAAAAATATTATTTCTTATACAGGCTAATTGACCGTTTCTCTATATTACCATAGGAAGGGATAGAAAAGACGGGTTGCGGAAGGTAGAATAATATTTCTAAGCTTTCATTTGACAAACAACCAGGTAACAGAAGAAGAGAGAGAACTTCATGCTCGATTTTTTGGGTCCTTCATTTTATATTTGGAAATGTACGCTGTTGTTCTCTGGAGTCTAAGATACTGGGAGCGTGTAGTTACGAATCCTTTGGGCATTTTCTGAGTATTCCGTTGCTTTTAATAAAATAATTTATGTTAGAGTGAATGAATGGGGTGACGTTAAGAATCAGAGCCACGGTGTTTTATGACAAATTAAGATACTCGAGGTTAACGAGACCTTCCTATCTGACACTGATTCTCCTAGTTTAAACTGTGATAAAAAGTGATTAGTTTCAGTTAAGAAAAAACAACGCAGTTGAAGATGAAACAGAATCTTCCAAAAGTGCAAGGTGAACAGGCACCGAATCTTTGGCGAGGTCGCGCTCTTGGCTTGGCCAGATTCTTTTATTTTAATCTGCTTGCTAATTGCGTTTAACATGGCGCATCTAAAACGCTTGAGACCAAGGGGAAGGAGGTGAGGGATTTATCGTGCTCACAGCTGTTGCCCCCGCAACGAAGAAGTGGTCAACACATCGTCATTTGGACCGTCCCTGGTGACACATTACCAGACATTTCTGGGAAATTCCAATGGAGGTCTCTTAAAACTTCTCTGGAGAGAGATGCATGGAATCCCCGTAGATGATACTGGCGTCGGTCCAAGACGACCAAGACATTCGATATTCATAGTTGGTATTTTGTATCCCTTCCTATGCTTTTAAGGGGAAGAGAGATGCCCGCATGTATTCTGCCACGCTTAGAAAAAGAAGGTTGCATCCCAATGGATCCTACATGTGTAAGAGAAAATATAAATTACTTCGACTCCCAATATAACGCACCTGTCTTCTGTATTACCCAACTGGTCGCGGCCGCGAACTCAGCCTTGCGACTTTTGATTTAATTTTCGACGCTGTCAGTATTAACCAAAAATAATTAGACATATATTTGCTCATAAACGACACTGTGCAAGTTGGTTGAAATAAATACACCACTTGCAGAATGTAAAATAAGCAAAATATTACAGAGGTTGTTAATATTATTTCACAGTATTGATTCTCCTCTGAAACGGCTCGTTGAAGGTTTGGACCAATCTAAAAAAAATAATAACAGGAAAACAACACAACTTATGGCGCTAAAACAACTGGTGTGACTCATACACATATAAATTAAATAGTTAAATAAAACGTAAACCGTAATACCGATATTCAATTGAAAGTGGAAGAGTTTCGGCAAAGCTCCTTTTTAATGCAATGCATTGGGAATTATTGATTTTCCGTAGTCCATGTGGTTGTTTCACCATCGACGTAACAGGAGGCTTGTCTTCTACCTACGCCACTATTACCAGGGCGATGGCTGAGCTGACAGAACTGACTGCAGGAATGTGTCTCACCACGCCTCTCGGATCCTTTCGCTTCCTCAGCTTTCTGATCGCTTGCGTGGTCTTGTTCCATGAAGTGTTTCCGCTCTTAAAATAACCTCCTTTGGCTATTGCGTGGGAAAGTGACACACGCAATCCGAGACTAACACGTTTAATCAGAGAACGAACATTAAACATTCTATTTAAATGCAAATTCATACTAATTAGGTTACATTCGAAACACTAATTTCTTTGTTTAACGGAACATGTTATATTATTATATGGTGCTTTACCTTTCTTTCATGTTTATGCATACGATTAACATATTCTATTCTTTCTCACCCACAAGCTTTTATTTCGTAATTCTGACTTTAGAAAATTTTTGTTTATAAATGAGCTACTTAAATAAAACCTACATCGGAAGACTTTATGTATTATTTCCCACCCAAAAGAGTTAGGAGCCGCAAAAAAGAAATAATTTCACCCGTCATAGACGTTATAAGAATGTTCCTTGACACGGGTATTAAGGGAACGTTTTGTTTGACCTATGTAGCAGGAATTAAAATTAGAGAAATAGATTTTGTAAACTACACAATTTTCTACAGCACAAATTTTTAAAGAATCCATCGTTCAGAGATCTACTAATACTCTTTCATTCTTGATTAAAAAAAAACAGACGCTATAAGAATGAGTAGTGATCGTTCTCAACTGTAGTGATACCAACATTCATGATACAAGTAAAACTATCCAACTATAATAAAAGAATTAAAGCTTGAGACTGGCGCGTCTCCAGATATCTCATTTAATGAAAGATCACGCCACAGAGTATTTATTCAATGATTATTGTTATTAATACGAACTGTTCCCATTAAACAAACCGTCCAGAAGCGTGACAAATAGAGAATAAAACATTATTTGCATTTTATTTCGGTTAAAAGCGTAAGAATTATGAATAAAATGTTTAATGTGTTGGTACAAGGACTGTAAATACGAGTGATACAGAACCAACTGCGAGGGATGTTCTCTCGCAGGCAGAACCTTTTAGGAGAGATACGAAGGGGCTACCTTTGGGTATGCCTTTTCCTCTCCGTTTTTGAACTAAGGTTCCCACAAGCCGAGGCACTTCGGCCTGTTTTGAGAGGTGTATGTTCCGGGTCACAGACCTTGGGCATACGGTAAGAGTTGTTCGCTATTCCCATTGGAATAGTCGGCCAGCTGCCTCCTAAACTGGTCGAGGCACGGAGAAGGGAATGCTGCGTCCCCACAGCAAACTCCTCTCCCGCTATCGGAAGGGCGTGGGACAAGTACCCAATGCCCGACCTACCTGATGCAGGTTTTCCTAAGGTTTTCCCTGCATTTCTTTAGGCGAATGCCGGGTAGGATCCTTAAACTATAGCCCGGGGGCCCTAGTTACCCTTGGCTACCTTCCTCTACCCGTCCGCATCCCCCCTTTCAAATCCCTTCCTATGCTATTAAAGGGGAGTTGCCCAAAGTGGATCACCCTCAAGTAGCCTGTTGCCCTAAAAAAGAAAATCAACGGATACAGTCATGTTCAGTCAGGATGACGAGCATGTATCCTGAATAATTATTAATTTAAAATATATAACATGTTAATAACAAATGAATATGTTTTTATCAGTTGAAATCTTCTGACAAATTTTAATGTAGACGAACATTTAATATTAAGTCTCGTTGTCGATTTTATTAATTACTGTCAAAAATAAATTTTAATCTTGTTAATAAATTAAAAATAATATAGAATTCTTCTTCTCGGGCTTTGCTAGAAGACGATGGCAGTGAACGACATCGTTTATTCGCTTCGAAGCCCGAGAAGACTATTCATTCTCTACACCGAGGAAGACTACATTCTTCATTAATATAGTGAATAAAAGCGTTCGGACGTAGAAAACCAATTAAATGTTACAGTAATGTTGAAGAGAAGAGAAGGATGGATAAAAAAGGGGGGGGGGGAAATTAATCGAGCTAAATATTGTCTGTATTGTGAGCTCAGTTTGGTTCGTATCTCTATGGGAGTGAGTCATAGTTACCGTAATATCTTTTGGTGGCTCTTCATTCATCATGGATGTCTTCCTGTTTACTCAGAGGATTGTTCTGGCATTCGCGTGTGTGTGTGCTTGTGACGAAACTGGGCGCTAAAATTCTTCACCTTGGCTCGTCTAAGTGATTTGGCCCACGAGCAAAGTCGGGCTGCTGTCCAAGATATGACCAATTAAAACAACTCAGCTCTCCATGTCTGTGAGTGGGCGAGAACAATGAAGGGAGTCTTTGAGACGTAAAAGTAGCCCCTTGCAGGAGCAGGTGCAGCTTTGACACTTAACACGGACTTGTGGATCAAAGGTAAAAACCATTCCTCTAATCGTATTTTGTCAACGGACTCTTGAAGCTGGCGATGGTTACTTCGTTTGTTCCTTTGTGTTTCTTCGACGTCACTACTCGGTCATTTCGTCGCAGAAGGAACGATTTCCTTTTGGAGTGTTTCGAGTTCATCACCAACATGCTCCTGCTGTTCGTACTCGACACCACCCTGAGAGTATGTGACGCAGACATGCTGACACTTCGCGAGAGGTGAAGCAACCGGAATGAAAGTAGATTCCTTCTATGGCTCCCGACGTGTTCTACGTCACAGCTCGCCCTTGGGGAGGCGTAACTGAATGTACCTGTGGATGTCGTTGGTGACGTGACTGTCCTGCCAGGTCTTCTTGAGTGTGGGTCTGTTGTGTGGGCAGCGCATGTGTGCGTGCGGTTCTTCCGGTTACCAGGCCAGTCTCCCTAAAAGGCCTCGGACCTTGGACCAGCCTGCCTGCTGCATTCCGTTCCATTCATTCAAGACTGACCACGTGGATTTTCCCGCATGGAGCAACAATCAACACGCTCCAGATCTCAAGGGAAATTAATTGTTCACTCGAATGGCGAAATCATGAATAATTTCTATTTTACAAAGATTATAAACATTCTCCCATCGGCCAAGAAACTTATTTTCCAAGGAGGACTTAGTTGTTAAAGAATGGAGCCTTTTCCCTGTGTATCGAATGATATCTCATGCTTTCATGTGAAGAATATGACGTCGTGAGATTTCGGCGACTTTGCCAAGATCGAACGGAGAAGACTGTATCCAAAAATAACAGATGACAATTAAGTTTGCGACCAATTACGTCACTGAGGCTACGTGGTTTCGAAGAACTTCCACGCGGTACCTTGATGCACGAGGCAATAAAGTTCACGAACCAAATATAGTCATCAACAGAAATTTAACTAATTTTTTATCTGTAGCTCCGGCACAAAAATTTTTAAAATATTTATTAAAATAGGTATTTGTATTTTTATTAACAGATTGACTACTACCGTTTTGTAGCAACTTTCTATACGAGCGTAGGAAGGGATATAAAGGTAGCCAAGTAGGACCCCAGAGCTATAGTTTAAGGATACTACCCAGAAATTTGCCTAAATATGAGGCAGGTAAAACCTTAGAGAAATCCACGTCCGATGACAGAGTTGCCGCGGGGACACAGCATTCCCAACTCCATGCTTGGCCAATTCTTCCATAGCGAACAGTGGTCAACTCTTGACGTATGCCCAACGATTGTGACCTCCGTCAAACACGACCCAGGTGTCATGGCTTAACGGGAACCATAAATTGGAACCAGAGGCGAAAGAAATAAGCCGACCTCCTGTGGTGTAGGGGTCAGCGTGACTGCCTCGCATCACAGAGGTCCAGGGTTCGTGAGAGAAACTCTCGTCAAATCAGTCCCCGACAAAGACACATGAGTTCCCTAATAACCTGAAGCGACTGTGAATAATTCTTTAAAAATCACTATTGATAGCTGTTTCCTTCCTCAGTACATTTATTTTTATTCTAACCGAGGTAAGGAAAGGAACCAATTGAAAATAAAGTATTCAACTGCCTGCGTCTCGGCTGGAGTCTTCCCCAGGAGTTTTAATTTTAATGCTGCATTTTATAATTATACCATTAATTTCATAAACTTGAAAAGAAATGAGAGTTTTAAATGGAAGGTCCATCCATATGTTTGACTGAATATAACGGAACGGATTCGGTCGTCATCCCTTGCGTCTTCACGATCTATTCCTTCCCCATTTTTCTCTAAGACTTGTTGATAAGACACACAAAGAAACGAAACTATTTAAGGGAAGACAATTACACAGCTTGTGTTGACTTTCCCTCGCGATTCTTGTGAACACAACCTAAACAAATATGGACACTGGTCGTTGTGCTCTGAACTTTGCTGACGAGTAATCGCTGACTGTGATCGTTACGAGGGCGTCGAGTGACGCTGATGGTACCAATTAGGGAACCGAGGAAATTTGATGTGTTCGAAACTATGAGACGCAGGGTAAAAATAGGCTACGGAAGTGGAAACCCAAAGACACTGAACACCGACACCGTCTTGAACCTTGTGACGAAATAGTTTACTCGTCCGATTGGAAGGAAACTCTCTGAGAAATCAACACTCAGTTTGGAATAATCATATTCGGTGTCCTCAGCGGAAATCGAAATGGCGTTCGCTGACCACTAGATCGAATTTCCTGTGTCACTTAACGTAAAAGAACCAATTTATATATTTCATTAACCAGTGAAGCTGTGTGGAAAGGACACGTTAATAACAAAAGCCTGTGATGTCACACAGCGATAATAACATTTATCCCTCCCAAACACGCGCAGTGAATTCCAGAGATATTCTATGCATTCACGATTTTGCGTGTCGCGACGTAGTCATATGCGAGAATTTTCTCGTCAATATTTTACTTTCGCTGTTAAGTGTTTATTTGGATACAATTATAATTGCAGGAAAAATGTCTTTCTTTCTGTCAGATTTGGATTTCTTCTACGTCTTTCATAATTCCTTCAAGTTGCATTTATTAATTTAAAAATAACATGGATCGACTGTCTTTTACAGACTGAAGACGGTCTCTGGTCCGAAGGAAACCGCTCAAACGACAAAAACGTGTGTTGATGACGTCACTGAGTCATGATCGGACTCTGCGAAAGTCTCACCGTCTCCGTAATCTGTGCATGATGTTTGATTGGGTCTCCTTCCACCTTTTAACATTTCGCCGGCAAGGTTTCTAATCAGAGGATTCTTTTCAGGATTATGCTGATGCTCTGATGGTCGCCGTCATTAGTGGTATAATAAACTGTCTGACGGGCGAGTGGCTCACTCCAAACCCAGACGTGATTAACAAGCACCTTGAACGAGGGCCAATCAGATTGACGACAGAAATGGTCTTCCACTCGTTGCTAACAGGACGTCGTGTCTTGTAACCACCCAAAAATGGAATCAAAGCACAGTATCAAAAAAACGATTAAAATGTAAATAACGGTGGCGCCGCCGAGAATACAATTACTGTACTGTTTATAAGGTACTAAAAATATCAGACCAGTTTTCTTCCCACACGCATAAAAATCGCCATTTTTTTTCCACTTTCGGTCTCGAGATGCTCGTTGAAGCGAACTGCAGAAACGAGGGAAAAGGATCTTAAATACAAGGGGGCAAGATGTTATGGTGAGAATCGTTTTTTGTTGAAGGAATAGGACGTGGTTAGACTGACGTCATTTCAAACTGTGAGCTGTGATATGAATGAAAGCCTTTTTTTTAGGGCAACAGGCTACATGAGGGTGATCCACATTGGGAAACTCCCCTTTAATAGCATAGGAAGGGATTTGAAAGGGGGGATGCGGAAGGGTAGAGGAAGGTAGCCAAGGGTTACTAGGGCCCCCGGGCTATATTTTAAGGATCCTATCCGGCATTCGCCTAAATAAATGCAGGGAAAACCTTAGAAAAACCTGCATCGGGTAGGTCGGGCCTTGGGTACTTGTCCCACGCCCTTCCGATAGCGGTAGAGGAGTTTGCTGTGGGGACGCAGCATTCCCTTCTCCGTGCTTCGACCAGTTTAGGAGGCAGCTGGCCGACTATTCCAATGGGAATAGCGAACAACTCTTACCTTATGCCCAAGGTCTGCGACCCCGGAACATACACCTCTCAAAACAGGCCGAGGTGCTTCGGCTTGTGGGGACCTTAGTTCAAAAACGGAGAGGAAAAGGCATACCCAAAGGTAGCCCCTTCGTATCTCTCCTAAAAGGTTCTGCCTGCGAGAGAACATCCCTCGCAGGTATTGCCTGCGAGAGAAGAGACCTCGCAGGCCTCGGTCTATGAATGAAAGCCACGACTAACGATCTACATAAATACCAGACAGCAAAAAGAGATGTGGGAAAATACTCGTTCCTAAATAGGACAATAAATAACTGGAACAATTTACGAGAAAGAAAATTTACACTTAACCTGAAGTCTCTAGTGAATATAGGGTAGTGTAGTGAAGTGATACTGCTAAAACTAAAAAGAAAAACATTCTTTGTCTTCTTAGATGGTTAAATAGTTAATATCTATTTTCAGATATATTTCCAACTAGCTGGGTGCCGGCGTTGCCCGAGATGTCATTTATCTATAACCCCCGATATGACTCCAATTTCGGTTGTTTTTGCGCTATTTTTATGTAACGCTCCTGGAACCCTATCCCTAAATGTGCTCCCCTCGCATGCCGAAAGGGGTTGAAATTATACACAAAAAAACATCAGTAGAAATACAATCAATATAATTAACCCTGAAAAATATTGATTCAACGCAGATATCTGCCGTGTTTGCATGTTCCAAAATTGCCACCCCGCTACCCCTGCATCTGAAGGATAAATGGCAATTTGAATGCCATAACTAAACTCAGTGACATCCATAACCTTCGATTTGACTCCAATCTCGGTTGTACTCGCGTTATTTTCTTGTAAAGCATCTCCACCCCAAACCATAAGGGTGCCCTTTTCTCAGGGTGTAGGGGATTAAAATTATATTCAGATAACATCGGTAGAAACACAATCAATATTTTTGACCCCTAAAAATATTTATCCAAATCTAATATCGGCTGTTTTTGCATATTTAAGTATTTCCACCACCGTTCATCCCCGCTTCTAGGGGTGGTAGACGCGTCTCACCCCGACAGTGTTTGTTTCCTGGTCGCAAAGAACACGTGCACGAAATTTGGTGAAATTTTCTGCACCGGTGTAGATTTGTATAAGGAACATACAAATATACATACAAACAAACACTCTGCTTTATTTATTAGATTTTCTTCATTTCAGGCCGGTACAATATTAAATCCTTCTTTAACTTTTTCAAAATTAACATTTAATTAATCTAATGTTATATACACGTTTTTAAAGTTCACATATTTTAAAATAATTATATTAATTTACTCTATTTTCCTTTATTGTAACTTCCCTTATTTAATTTGTAATCTAACACCGGGCAAACTGCCCATTTGTAGATTAAATAAACACATACCTACACCTTAATATGACGTCATGACTTCCCACCACCAAAAACTGACATTTTCAGGCAAAGGATAGCCAAAGACTTTGTTTACGAAGTTAATATCTGTGAAATTAAGATGGGTGGTTCTAACTCGGGTTACGCGGTCATGAAAAGAAAGATGACGAGTTCGTCGTCCACGCGCATCTGACTTCTCCTTATCTGATGTATTTGAGGAATGAATCAGAGTTGTGGGGGGGTTACACTTGAGAAGACTCCTAAGATGACCGTGAGTATCTGCAAGCGAGGGTCGCAATTATCCGTTGACTGTGTGTGACGTCACGTGTTTGGTAGCAAAAATATTCAAGAACAATTTTAGGTAAACGGTACAAATAAAATAAATATAATAACTTTTCCGGTTAATAAATAGATATTAATTCTCGAAACCAGTGGCGTTGTGACATATCCTCGGAACCAGTCTTGCTCAATACAAGAGAACTTCTCCTATGTAGTCTTGAAACCTCGTTCAAGTTGGCAAGAATACAGGAAAGAGGCGATAAGTTGGATTAATGTTTCTCGAACAGATTTCTTTTTTTTTTAGGGCAACAGGCTACATGAGGATAATCCACATTGGGCAACTCCCCTTTAATAGCATAGGAAGGGATTTGAAAGGGGGGATGCGGAAGGGTAGAGGAAGTCAGCCAAGGGTTACTAGGGCCCCCGGGCTATGGTTTAAGGATCCTACCCGGCATTCGCCTAAAGGAATGCAGGGAAAACCTTAGAAAAACCTGCATCGGGTAGGTCGGGCATTGGGTACTTGTCCCACGCCCTTCCGATAGCGGGAGAGGAGTTTGCTGTGGGGACGCAGCATTCCCTTCTCCGTGCCTCGACCAGTTAAGGACGCAGCTGGCCGACTATTCCAATGGGAATAGCGGACAACTCTTACCGTATGCCCAAGGTCTGTGACCCCGGAACATACACCTCTCAGAACAGGCCGAGGTGCCTCGGCTTGTGGGAACCTTAGTTCAAAAAGGGAGAGGAAAAGGCATACCTAAAGGTAGCCCCTTCGTATCTCTCCTACAAGGTTCTGCCTGCGAGAGAACATCCCTCGCAGGTTACCTGCGAAAGAATTCTCTCGTAGGCTTTCCATTTATTTCTCGAACCGAAAGATAATTATGCATTTATAAACCACACACACACAGACGCTCTTGACGTGGAGAAACTTGCGGCAGTGGAGCAACACCGCAGGATTTAAGAGGGAGAAAGCTGCTTTGAGGCGTGGGTGTATTATCGTGGTTTACCATCGAGGTGCGGGTTTTCCACACTTTACGATCTACAAGTAGCCGCGCAAGTTTCAAGCAGTAAAGAAGCGGCAGGATGGAAAGTGGTAAAGAAACCAGGCTCAAGCACACTCATCAAATATAATTCTCTAACAAAGGCGACCTTATAAGCCATTCTGCCATCCTTCAATGTTAACCTCCTTCGTCGTTACTTGTATGGTAGTGAAGCTATGTTATAAGTCACTTGAGACGTTCAACTGCATTGCGGACACCTGCACGCTGCAGCTGAGAATAATTTACACTACTTTATGACTTTGACGTCTCACTTTGTCACATAAAGTGTCAGCGATGTTGGTAATACGACAGTTTTCAAATTAACAATTCTTTCTCTACAATCTATGATGAGTTCAGAGATTAATTTCAGTTTATAAGAATTATTAGCAACAGGAAGTGACTATACTCCATGGTTGTGATATTATCTTCTCTAATTTAATACTTTCTTTTATTAAAATCTCCAGTGGTATCCAATAATCGTACAACATTATCAAGTTATCAACATTAATAACATAAACTCAACATTTTTTAAAAATTAAAGGTTTATAATGGTCGTGTTAACAACTTGGTCATAATAAATTACAAATAGTGCTTATAAGTATCCTGCGATTCACATTGAGTCCAATAACAGACATCCAATTGAACAGTTTCAAAGAATACATTTAAAATGTGGGTTTCTTACATTTACATTTTATGAATTCGCCTTTGTTCATGGATAATTCATTATATTAACTTGTTTGAAGCTGCGACTGTTGCAGATTCCACTGTACTGCTGTCATAGTCTGTTGTTATTAGGAGGAGGCGTCTGCTTCTGAATATGAATCACTCTCTTGTTTCTTAAGCAAAGAAACTCGACATTGTTGGTACGACATTTACATCTATGAGCCCAACAAGGCTGATCATCCAAAGAGATGGACACTGCACGGCGATTTAGAAAGATAAATACAATAAATAAACACCAATTTAAGGTCAGAAAAAAAAATTATTCAATTAACAACGTTTGCTACCTCATCAGGTTCCAATTTAAAATTATTTTGATGGACAGGTCATTCTACTATCACTGTCATGACCGAAATGTACAATTTTAGTTTTAAATTGTACATTTCGAAAATAAAGTGATGAAACGTTGTTAATTGAATAAAATTTTAATTTTTTTCTGACTTAATATTGGCTACTGTTTATTTATTTTTCTCATTAGTCAGAATTCATATTTATAAAAGACTAGCTGAGTGTCCGGTGTTGGCCGGGTGTTTATTTACCACCATGGTTAATGCGAGAATTATCTCAGCGACTCCTATAACGCCGGAATCGACACTAATCTCGGTCTTTTATGCATTACTTTTCATGTATCCCCCTTCCACCAACAACCCGTACTTGCCTTTTGGAGTTGAAATTAGACACTTAAAAATTCTAGTATGACAATATCGAATTAAGCGACCCCGACAACGTTTTATTCGACGCTAATAAGGGAATGTTTTTTAATTCCTCCTCCTCCACCCTCACCCCTACAGGCGGTAGGTGTGTCTTAATCCTTCAGTGGTTGTTCCTGGATCATACGTAACAGGTGTTGGTAGAAATTGCTCCACGCATTTAAGATTGTATACGGAAATTCCCTCCTCCCCTTCCACCCCCACACCTAGGGGCTGAATTACAACTTAACTGACTTAGTGAATGTCAGACTGGCGTCTGTAACCCTGGATTGGACACCAATCTCGGTTTTTTAGCGTTATTTTTATGTAACTCCTCTCCATCTGCTTCCTTATTGCTGTGTTAAGGGGTTGAAATACACTAAAAACATCTGAATAGAAAGTATTAATTTCATTGATCCAGAAAAGTAATTAATTATCGGCCGTTTTAGCATGCTTTCAAATTTCACCCCTCGGGAAGCTTCGTAATCCCCTCAGAAACCTTCGCGGGCGTGCGCACAACAACTCACCAAAGTTTCATCGCAATCGGACGAATAATTTAGGACCGCATAGGGGACACACATTTTTATGATTAGAGAAAAATATAATATCAGTGTGTTGTATATCCTGAACTATATCCTCTACTAGAATATGTAAATTACATTTTATTGAAGGCACTCATGACGGTTTATAGATTTCGAATCCTTGGTCTTCATGGATAATGTTTCCGTAGGAGGCTTATTTATTTTGTAATTACGCAGAGCGCCAATTTCATTCAAAAAGATCTTACAACGACGCCTTGTTGGATGGAGAAGTGCACACTGTAGCACATTCGCAATTTTAGGTTGCTGATGCTGTTGGAGCTACAAAATATAATTTTCTAATTCAGACAATTGCTCAGGAACTATTAATAATTCTATTTGTGTCCATATTTTGATCTTTCTTGTTCCAATTTGTTCCTGTTTGGTCTCCATCAGCGGAGGTGTTTAATTGAGATGCGCGAGACCCCGGAAGCGAGTCTCAGAGGCTTCGGGAAGGTTCGGCCGCGCTCGTGGGAGTTGGACGAGGATCGAGAGGGGGACTGTATCGATCTTCCGCAGCGCGGCGCTGCCGTCGCCCGTCGAGGTT
The DNA here is from genome assembly GCA_037074705.1 of Zhengitettix transpicula. Classification (NCBI taxonomy): domain Eukaryota; kingdom Metazoa; phylum Arthropoda; class Insecta; order Orthoptera; family Tetrigidae; genus Zhengitettix; species Zhengitettix transpicula. The sequence continues at coordinate 76,355,487 of CM073593.1, forward strand.
TTTTATGTGCGGCGCCTCCGCCGTGACGAGGCTCACAGTCGCGAGGAAGCTCCACCATGGCAGACAGCGTCAAGAGGAACATCCCCATCAAGCTGGGCGACTTCAGCGTCATCGACACAGAGTTCTCCAGCATCCGCGAGCGCTTCGACGCAGAGATGCGCAAGATGGAGGAGGAAATGTCGCGGTTCCGCTCCGAGCTCATGAACCGCGAGTCCAACTTCTTCACCAAGAGCACCACCAGGTGAGAACGTAAAGACATACACGAAACCGTTCACAACCTCTCGCACGCACGCAAAGATTAACTCGGCACCAGTGGCGACGGCTGCTTTTGGTTTTGGTGTTTCCACGTGCTGACTGAGCCGGGCCTCGCATTCCAGCGCCATAGCATCATCGTCGCTAATGGAGACTCGCGTGTGTTTCTGTGTGTGTTTCCTCCCCGTCCAATGTCTACAGCTGAATTCGTCGCTCGTTGCCACCATTTCTTTTTTGCCAGTCTTATCAATTCGTTCGTAGATGACGTCGCGATAAACCTTTCAACTCATACCGATATTACTTAACTTTTCCTAAATATAACAAATCTAGCGATCCTGTCAGCCAACCATCGTTAAGCCAAATTCCCCGTCATCTTTCGAACCGCGCTCAAAAATGGCTTCTCGGTGGATCGTCTTTTTCAATCATTCTGTATATTGGAATCATGGAACCTGCGGCTTTTTGTCTACGTTTTTATTAGAGGATGGACGTGATGTAAAAATAAATTTATAAAGACACCAGGGAGCAATATCAATTGGCGTCGCTCAAGGATGAATCGTAACAATCCCGTCCTCCAACGTGTTTTAAAATTTCTAGGTATTATGATGATTTTGTAAATTACTTTGCGGCATTTTTCTGATCTCTGAACAAGTTCTTCTATAAGTTTTTATAGCCGCTTTGAATGATTGTTAAAATTGCAAACTCATGATGGTTGTACTTCAGTCGTTGATAATTTCCTTTGCTACTATGGCCACTGCAACAATAATTTTACCAGAGACACGGCGACCTTTTAATTAGTTATGTAAAGACTGTCGATGGTTTGTGAGAGTGTGAAGACCCCGAGTCCTCGAGCACGTCCGTGGGCGTGCCACATTCCTCTTGGAAGTTCCTTCACGCGACACCACCAGCACGACCTTGCTTCCTGTGCGGTGTTATGTCACACACACACACACAGGATCTCCGCTTAGGTGGCCAGACCCTTCCTTCCTTGGAGCAACACGAGGGGGAGAGTTTTATTTTAAAAAAACACTTCATTTCCGGAGGGCGAGCGAGGAGATAACGTCTGCAGCACACGGCAACAATGGTCGACAGCACCACGACTACATCCATCAACTGGTTCCGATCCTTTCTAGGCGGCTTAGGTCATAAAAGAAAATGGCGGAAATTATTTACTTTAACAATTGAGTCCCTTGCTTTGGGATACGATGACGTAATTAGTTGATACACGATCGGTAAGTAGAGGGCGCACCGACGCCGCCTGGTGATATTTATAGTATTACGAAGGTGCATGAAGTTGAATAACAGTCACACTCCTTGTAGAACTTCACTTCGTCTCCGATAGAGATCACGTACGATGCGGGGAAGTTCTCAATCTTCCACAGATGTCGCTTACTTGTTACGTGGCGGATGTTTCCCGGTTCATCCACAAGCTAAAAAAACGTTTTCATATTAAAAACTAATTGAAAACTACATCCGTTTATAATCATTTTACTTAATATTTTATTGTCAAAGATTACGTTCGTTATATGGAAATGGTAATATCTGCCTTTTAAATAATAAATATATAATTAATCAGCCCCAAATAGAAACAAGGCGATGAAATAGATACCACACGACGTCTCTCCAAACTTTGTTGATCTCTTCGGGTGATGGTATAAGTTTAGAAAGTGACACCAACACCTGAAGAGAGCAACAAGATTTTCAGAAACGTTGTGCGGTATTTATTTCATCGCTTTGTTTTGACCTACTTAATTTACTACGGATATGCTCCTTCCGTATCGTTACGAAGAACATGGCGAGAAATCTGGATATTCATCGTGATACAAATGATTCTCATATAGAAGTGTACTCGTGATTATTAAATAAATTATTTGAGGTGGTGCGATTTCATTATCATATCTACTGTAGTTCTTTTTCCTGAGCCTTTGAAATGTATGTAAATAATTTGGTAAAATAGTTCCAAAGCTGTAATTTTCTCGTGTCTACAGAGGGAGAAATCACGTGGTTCTGACGTCAGATTTAGTGTTGTTCTTGTGTTTTACGAAGCAATGGTAAGGTTGCATAGTTTGATAAGTTCGGGTACGTAATTGTCCGATTCACACGTTCAGATTCTTGGGAAACGAATTTCCTGCCCCTGCGGTCCAGTTCACGAAATTATTAGTCAGACCACGAGGTGATGACGTCACACCGCCGCGTCTCCTACGGAAAGTCGTAAAGCATCAATCGAGCTTCTTGTCAAGTTCGGCCATCTTTATTGTGACTAGAGAATTATTTTTATCGTTCGTTCGTAGGATTTGTGGACCATGCTTCACCCTTTAAGACGTCAAGTGTCTTTAGGGGTGATTTCATTGGTCATGGCTCATACGTTGTGTGGTGAAGCGTGAGAATTGAAAAAATGGTTTTTCGTGTTCTGAAGGCCTTGGCCTCAGGTCCACAAGAAATCGATTTCTATGTTACGTGACGGCAAGTGGGAGGGATTACTTTATCGACAAGGAGACGGTGATACAAGTGCTGCGATTTAATGGGGGTGTTTATTTATTACAATTAATAAAATCATGTCAAATTTATTTACTTTTAATAAAAAATAATAAAAAGAAATGAAAATTAAAAAAATACAAGCTAAGCAATTTAAAAACATAGTCATTTTTGCACGGTAAAATTTACAGGGGCAATTTATTTTGCAAAATTAAATATAAACAAATTTTGTATCGGAAAGTATTTAGATATTATCTGCGAATGTCCGGATTGTGACCGTGGAAAACCCTCTGCCCTCTTTAATAAAATAATCACTCCACTATTTCCTTTATACTTTTGACCTCACTTCTTTTTCGTCGCAGTATTATTTTTCTCCGTTCGCCGAATTACTACTTCAACTTTGACGTCTATTTTAACTATGTTCACACCCTCCATCTCATAAATTGCTTCCGCCGACAATTATTTTTTTTCCTCAAAAGGGTTCCGCAGACAAGTCTACATTAATTAATAAATCTCTCAATGACCCTTTACAGACACTTTATTTTTATTTATAGAATTACGACGTTTCGATGTGTGTTCGTATCTTCAGGAATTATCTTAAAGAGGAGATATTTACCAATGATTAACATATGGACTAATTACACAAAGTAAACTAAGAGTAATAAAAAATTAACCATTACAATGCCGATAAATTAACGAGGTGATCCTGGTTTTCGTCTCGTTCGAGTGCTCAGAAAAACGCGAGAAAAACGTTCAATTTTCCTAAGAAGGTACAGTTTATTCAAAATTTACCTCGTTATAAATTATTATTCCTGTTGCGCAGGGAAGAGAACGGATGTGAAAGCGATAGGGCTTGATAAGTTACTGTTAAGTTTTCGTTTTATGAAGTGAAACTTCTTATGCCGCGATGGGGAAATACCAGCGTAACGTGAAGGGAGGTGAAATGACGTCACAGATTACCCCTCGGAAAATTCGACTGGAACGTTACTCATTAATCTATGTCTCAGATCAATAGACAAATATATATATAACTGTTAATAAAAATTCTGTTCCTTAAATTAATTAACCTATTGGGTTTTATTTTTATTTATCGATACAATATTTATATATCTTTACAATATTTCCATTTTCCCGTTATTTAATCTATAAATTTCTATCTTGGAAGCATTCCTTCTAATGATTTTTCTTGGTACGGTAGAAACATTTCCGTAATTGGGAATTCCGTTATTTCCGTACCTCGGTATAATTTAAGGGTTCTTTCAACGTTGTGTATGTTTCTGATTTCTCTGGTGTTTGAGCTACACCACTACACCGAAATCATTTCTTCATCAGCACACTCAGCAATTTATTTCCCATTTTCCTCATGCGTTTCCCCTTCCATTCCTTACGTTTCCACGAAACCACGTCGCGGCTGCAACTCCGCAATTGGGTAACTTTTCAAAATCTCTGGACACATCTGGATCGAATAACCGCGGAAAGCCACATGAGAATTACCAAAACACATAAAAGTCCTCCTGGGCTACGTTCAACACAGTAACGTGTTCTCTTTGCCTGTAATCGTAAGCTTGGATCACTCTTTTTGCCGCCGTAGTTGATGGCCCGCCCCTGACTGTAAAGCTATTGATAACTGTAATATTTGCTAATAAATCATTTCATTTGAAATATGCGTTCTACTTTCGCTCACGCGTCAGCGCCATATTGATGCTCAGTGACGTCACTGAGAGCACACGCACAACGACATCCTTCATAAGAGTCCGAAGAGATCCGTGCTTTCGGCGGTGTTGGCGGTGGTACAAAATCTTTGACGCTCGAGTTCCAAGCTGGAGGCAGCTAATACCAGTACGCTCGTTGGAACACATCCGAGGGTAACGTGAAGAAAAAATTAAAATTATTCTTCGAGAAATAAAAATTTTAATAATACATATTTATTATTTTGCATGTTTTTTTATTTTATTCCCACTGAACGTACAAGTTTATACCTATATAAGGTAATTAGACTTATGAAAAAATTAATGTCTGATAGAAAATAATTCATAAGAAAGATAGCCAATTCAAATAATTAGACTTATCATTTTATGATAGTGGAGTGATTTTTAACATGAGGACATTCTGGATTCGTTTCAATAAATTTCTCAATCCTCTATCCTGGAGCGCAGTCGTAATGTCCTACAGGATATTTTTTCACGGTTTACCAAATAAATTTTAGGCATACTGCAGTTTTGTAAAATTAATGGCTCATTTTTAAAATATGAAAATTAATGTTATCAAAAGTATTTTTTTTTTGTTATATTAAAATTATATTTTATAATATAAATTTTCTTCTATACAAATGATTGTGGCAATGTTGCCGAAAGCTCAGTTTTGAAAATTAAATAATTTAGAAATATATATATAAATTAGGTTTATTATTAAAATTGTGACTGATTAAAAAACTAGTGGGGATAAAATATAAAAAACACGATAATATATAATAATTCACACCTGGACGACGACACTTTATTGACGTGAAGAATTTTAATACATCTGACAATGAAGTTCGCGAACATGACGTCACAGTCACTCGCTTCGGTATTTGTTGTTGAGGACAAGATACACGAGGGAATTCTGATAGCAGACAATACAAAGTAGTGATGTGGAGGGATAAAGCTCGTTGCTGCTGCTGTGTGGGCAGCGGCTTTTTGGCCGAGGGGTCGGGTATTCTTAGCCCAGCTGCGGCCGGGGTCCAGAACGTTCTCCTACACCACGTATCCCTCAGTAACACACGATCATGGTCCAGCACTACGTCAGCGCTGGGGCAGTTCATACTACGGACGAGCTTTGATTAAAGGAAAATGGGCTCTTCGAGTTTGTATTAATAATTATCCACACCCATGGAGCTTTTCGTACTCGTGTTCCTTTAAAATCGGAAATAAACACTGGGAGTAAGACACGACTACACCCCCAGGGACCGATATTTTCGTCCAAATAAATCAATGTGATTTATTCAGATATGTGGGGCGTTGGATAAAAATAACGCAAGAAGAGAACCGTGATAAGAGTCAAATCCACGGTTACGGATGTCGCTGAGTTTAATTGTGTCAATCCGTGACTGTATCTTTATTTACTACGCTGTTGGACTATTTATCTTTAACCTGAGTTACGCTATCGTATATCACGATCCATGGCGATTGTTAAGCTGGGCTCTTGGGACGCAGCAGTAAACATGGACCTTTCAGTTAGGCCAGCCGGCTCAATTATATCAACAGATCGGCTTATAAACCTTCTATATACTCTTGCGTGATATGTATACAGCTCATCTTCGTATCTCATTCCAACTCAAGAACCATTCCCTCGAGCATCATTGGGCACAAGCACCTCTTCTACTCCGGCAGCCATTATTTAGCTTCCAAGTGACCGCTAATAACGTCAACACTTATCCGGCCATCAATCAACTCCTAGGAACATCTCTAGACTAAGCTTTTTTCTTTCGCTTTAAATATCTCTCACGAGATTTTTCGTCTTGCAGCTCGCAGAAATCAATACTTTTAGAAATGCGCTTAAACATATTAAAATTTTATACTGACAAATTATGCATAGTGATGAGGGAAATTTGATTTATCAAGGAGAAAAGACGAATTTAATGGAACATGAAAGCAGAGAGAGAGAGATCTTAAGACAGTCTTGTTTCCTCCGTTATCAGGGTATAATTTCACTCTACCTATTTTATTTCTCCTTGAAATCAATCAATATTATCTCTGTAATACATTCACCAGCATTTTTTAAATAAAAATTAACAGGTATTTATCAGGTGTAGAAAAAATATTCGTTGACTAGATATTGTATGATTTATAAAATAAATATAATAATATACAACCTTTACTGACCTGTAACACAATAAAAGTGTCACCGTCGTTTAATTTGCTGAAGTACAGTAGCCGTAACTACTTTACTCTGTGTGACTGGCCTGTACGTTGAAAATATTCTGGGTTTTTGGATAGAAAATATTGAATTACACGGAGAAGACGTTTATGAAAGAGTTTTCAGGATTTCAGCGGAATATAAATTAATGTATTTAGAAAGAAATGTAAGTTGAAGGGCGATCTTTGGGGAAATGTTCGTTTAACGACAATTATTTACCGGTGCCACAAAAAATAATAGTGATAGCGTCTTTTGGAATCCAGCGAGGCAGAGATGGTTTTTGTAATAAGTCCTTATCTGCAACATGCATGATTTTCGCTTTTGCGGTGGAAGCCGCGCTGAGTCACGCGCCGGTGACGTCACCGTGTTTCCGCCTGCTGTGACGTCACGGTGGCGCCGGACAGTAGCGGCGGCGGTGGCGGCGGATTCCAAGGATCGATTCGTAGAGAGAGATGAATTCTCCCTTGCGTAGTCACACTCGGAGAGAGGGAGACAAATGACCGTCTATTTCCATTTATATTGGACCCATCGCTCAGGCGCTGCGCGGGGCCTCCACAGTGTTGCACGAAAAATACTCTTCAGATACTCGCGTTGGCGGTGACAATTTCAATTGGATTTTTTTATTTTAAATAGTGTTTGGTGCGCAGATCGTGGGATCGATCCATCGTCGGAGCAGTTTCCAAGGGCTCAGTGGAATCCACTTGATATAGTATCGGATTTCTGGGAACTCAGTTATTTTTTTATATCATCCATGGAGCCATATTTTTCACAAAAAATGAAGAACGGACCTTAAAACGTTCCTCTGGAAATATGGTGCAAAATAAACAGTTAAGAGAGGGAGCGAAGATAATATCTTATTCGAATACAGATCAGAAAACTAAATGGGCCAATATTTGAATTTATGTAGATTATTTCGAGGGAGAAAAAAAAATACTTGAAACGTAGTGTTGAAGAATTGACAAAAGTAAAGTTGACAGAAATGGTGTTTCTAAGAAGGCAATTTTTAGGAGATAAACAAAATGAATCAGACATATTCAAAGGGGAAATTATTTACTGCACGACATCTTTGAAGGTAGGACATGTGGATGGTGTTCCAGGCCATCGTGGGAGAAGAAGGCTGGACCATTTTGAGAGAAGGAAGAAGCTAAAGGCGGAGAAGGAAATATAGAGACAAAGTCCAAGGACCCGCCAGGAGCCAGCACACGTAATACCGTCAAATATACGTCACGTCGCGCGTAATTTTTTTGCCGCGTGAGTTGTGGGAGAGTTGAAAAGGGGGATTGACCCTGTGACAGACTGCGGTGATTACGAAGTCCGAGGTGTTAATTGCGGACTGCGGCGAAGATCGATAAGCAACAAGTGTGGTCGAGGTCCTCGGCAGACAGAGAGAGATAGTTTCTATGACACCATGGAGGACTTGATACATATATTAGAATGCGTAATGCAAGGCCATCCTCGAGTCGGGGAAACCGATCAACCTTTCCCCGAAAAGGAACGTGTTTCTTTCACACTCTTATTTGTCCATCGCTCCTTGATCCAGTTTCGTTAATCCCTCACTTCCTTGACAGGATCCAACCAAGAAATTTTGGACGACAGCTACTGTCACAGTGTCAGGAACCCAATGACGTCACTGATATAAATAACTTGATATCTTCCACGTTAACACTTCAAACACTCACTATTACATGTTTAGTGAACTGCCTGTGACGAAATTATCGTGAGAAAAAATAAGGCACGTTTATTGCTCATTGTCCTTGAGTTGTAATGTAACATCCTTCACAGTGGAAATGATACGTTATATTAACACTGCAAGGTCACAAAATATTGGAAACTCTTTTGTCCACAGAACTTTACTGGCAATGGTTTTCGACGTTCACGTTTCAAAACCGCGGCCGACTGTAATAGTGATTGTCATGTGAAGGTGCGTCTTGTTACCAACAGCGTGGAAGAGTTCAGATTCTAACGTGAATATTCACTGTACATCTCTGAGAATAAAACAACAGCGTCAACACCCTTACATCATTCAATCTAATAAGAAGAATAAAAATGATTTTTTTTAGGGCAACAGGCTACATGAGGGTGATCCACGTTGGGCAACTCCCCTTTAATAGCTTAGGAAGGGATTTGAAAGGGGGGCTGCGGAAGGGTAGAGGAAGGTAGCTAAGGGTTACTACGGCCCCCGGGCTATATTTTAAGGATCCTACCCGGCATTCGCTTAAATAAATGCAGGGAAAACCCTAGAAAAGCCTGCATCGGGTAGGTCGGGCATTGGGTACTTGTCCCACGCCCTTCCGTGGGGAGAGGAGTTTGCTGTGGGGACGCAGCATTCTCTTCTCCGTGCCTCAACCAGTTTAGCAGCTGGCCGACTATTCCAATGGGAATAGCGAACAACTCTTACCGTATGCCCAAGGTCTGTGACCCCGGAACATACACCTCTCAAAACAGGCCGAGGTGCCTCGGCTTGTGGGAACCTTAGTTCAAAAAGGGAGAGGAAAAGGCATACCCAAAGGTAGCCCCTTCGTATCTCTCCTACAAGGTTCTGCCTGCGAGAGAAAATCCCACGCAGGTATTACCTGCGAGAGAATAGTGGTCGCTAACGCTTGTAATAAAAATGATTATTCCCCATTGAGTTTAAATATATTTAAATATAACATGTAAAAGCGAGTGATATTGTCAATATGTGTCCGAAACATATTGTGTGTGTCGGTTGGCACAATTTATTCCGACAAAGCTTGATTTTGTGACCGCTCGGACTCGCACACATTTGTGGGCAACGAATTTACATGAGCTCATTTACCAAACTCCCTTGCTTGTGCACTTAATGTGACTATCTTATAATGATTATCCATTTGCACACATGACGGAAAATCTAAATGTGCAATTTATCCTTCCAATGTTCCATTTAATGTTCATCACAATCTATATAATGATAAAACATTGAAGACTTTCCCGGTGTAATTGTTGGATAAAATGTTATTTTCATCCTTTATAATGATAGAAAAAAGTAGTCATTTATTTTCCGTTGTCGTTCAGTAGCGGTGCAAGATCTCTGCTTCAATAACTCTGCAAGCTTTGGATGAACGAAAAGATCCACGGGAATAAGACCGTCGGTCCAGTAGTAGATTTGACCAGAATTATCAGCGACCGACTTTGTGTTTGCGTGCGCTTTGTAGACTCTTGTCTTTAGCAGACAGGTTCTTCCTAATTGGAACTCCAAACTCTTTGGATCCAAGGCTGTAGCTCATGCCCGAGATGTTGGTCTTTTGGTTTCCATGACGTTCCGTTGACTGGAGGTGAGGTTTGCTGCGGGAACGAACGTCTTCGATGGCCGTTTAAATAATCTTCATTAGTCAGTGTTACAGTGTTCACGACATTTGTCCAATAGTCAAGAAGTCGAAAATAAGGTCGTAACCACTAAAAAAAACTCTCAGATGGAGGCATCTCGGCCTGTTCTGAGAGGTGTATGTTCCGGGGTCACAGACCTTGGGCATACGGTAAGAGTTGTCCGCCAGAACAGTCGGCCAGCTGCCTCCTAAACTGGTCGAGGCACGGAGAAGGGAATGCTGCGTCCCCACAGTAAAAAGTCCCGCTAACGGAAGGACGTGGGACAAGTACCCAATGCCCGACCTACCTGATTTAGGCTTTCTATGGTTTGTCCTGCATTATTTTTAGGCGAATGCCGGGTAGGATCCTTAAACTATAGCCCGGGGGCCCTAGTTAACCCTTAGCTACCTTCCTCTACCCTTCCTCATCCCCCCTTTCAAATCCCTTCCTGTGCTACTAAAGGGGAGTTGCCACCATATGGATTACCCTATACATAGCCTATTACCCTAAAAAAATGAATTGAACATCCGCATTGTTTGCCAATTTCTAATCTACTTCGAGCAAGTTGTTCGCCGACGCGTTTGTTAAATCTCAAACCTTCGTGTACGTGGGTGACCGTCAAGGCCGCCATTGTTGTAGCTGGTGGTGACTCATCGAGGCGATTTCACGTGAAGTGAACTGGGTCACAAAGTCTGTCACCCCTATAAATACAACCCGCCACCGGCTGCATTTCCAGTCGCCCTATTTATAGAGTGCAGCACAAACAAGCTCCTGGAGAAATTAAAACATCGCACGCAATGTTCCGTGACGTCAGCGAGTTAGAACATCCTCGTCTATTCTCGTTCATCTGCTAACCTCGCCATTTAGTACGGAAACGTAATATCTCGTATCATTCTACCGAATTTTTTTTATTTCACACATTAATACTAATAATGATTGCTAAATACAGCCAAAATAAGTGATAATATAAATAGCACACAACGTTTCTGGGATCCTTGTGCCTTTCTTCAGGCGCTAAGAAGAAAGGGTCAAGGATCCCAGAAACGTTGTGTGCTATTTATATTATCACTTATTTTGGCTGTCTTCCTTATTATTCATTTTCAATCAGACGTAAATTTATCATTTCATTATTCGAATTTTCTCTAATATAGTGATTTGTTTACAAGGAAAGGGTTTATCTTAACTTTTTGTGCGGTTTCTAAGAATTTGTTTAGAATAATTGGACATAAACTCTCTGCTGTACAGAACAAATGTAAACGTTTCATATTCATGGGTTTTAGATGCTGTACTTCAATCAGCGGAACCGATATATTACATCGTATTCTTATTTTCCGTGCGTTTCTTTCACTCCCTTTTTGTTTATAATTTCTTTCAGTTTCCCTACTCTTTAATTCCTTCGCCTCGACTTTCATTTCTGTTTTTTTATCCTCCTATTTCGTTTACCATTAATTTATTGTTCCAGTCTCCGTTGAATTTCATTTTCATTGCTATTCTTGATATTTATATTGCTTTACTTTTGGTTTCCCTTTTATTTAATTTCTGATTCTGTTGTTTTTTTTAATTTTAGTTTACATTCTTTCTTACTCCCTTTCAGTTTCATTAATTTTTTCACCTTATTTTTTTCCTTTAAATAATTTAACCAACTTTGATTTTTTTTCCGCTTCATTTAATTTCTTTTCTTTTCTTTTCACCTTTTATTTAATTTCTGATACTGTTTTTTTTTAATTTTAGTTTACATTCTTTCTTACTCCCTTTCAGTTTCATTAATTTTTTCACCTTATTTTTTTCCCCTTTAAATAATTTAACCAACTCTGATTTTTTCCGCTTCGTTTCTTTTATTTTATTTTCATTTTGAGTTTACGTTTCTTCTAGTTTTCTTTTTTTCGCTTTTGCTCTTCCTATATTGTTATTTCTCTCTTACTTTTCGTTTGCATTTCATATTATTTCGTTCCCGAGGGTGTGTTCCTCGTAGCCGTGTTTCTTCTCCATGTACGTTCCCGGATCTGAGGCAGGCTGGACGTAGGTGTCTCCCTTTGCGGGAGCAGCCTTTCCGTCAGCTTCCTAGTGCGGCAGGTCGTCGTCGAGTCAGCAGAGCAGAGGCAGGGGGAGTGTCACCCTGTAGGTGTAGCGGGAGGGTGTTCCGTATTAGGAGCGTGGCCGTAGTAGTGGGAGGGGCTGGGCGGAGGGGGTTTGCTGATGTGTGTGAAGGTCGACCTCCATGTCCGTAGAAGGTCCGTCGCGTCTCAGCCTTCCTCAGCCTGACGCTTCTGCAGTCAGTGTCCGTCGGCCCGGCTCAGCGCAATGTAGTAAGAACTCACTTCAACTCACTGTGTGTGTGTGTGGCACTCTAACATAACCTAACTGTACTAACCATTGCAGCCAGCACTCGGAAACCAAGAAGACGAGCAGCAGCAGCAGCTCCTGGAAAGAGGCGCCAGCAGAGACTTTCTCCTCCAGCTTCAAGAGGTACAACACCAACAATAGCTTCTTCGCTTCTCTGTGTGTGTGTGTTTGTGCCACTCAAATGCAGCATTGGCGTTTAGTGGTTTTACTATTTTACAGTTGGTATCGCTTCTGCATGTGAGACACCTGACAGTTTACTCTAGTCACGTAAACTTTAGATGTAAGTCGTGTAATGGTTTCCCTTAAGTGACTTGGTGTTGAAGGGTTGCGTCGCTTCTCTGTGCCAGTCACTTCGGGAAATCAAAACCTTTTCCCCCGTTGCAATGCTTTCCTTAGTCACTCTCAATGTTTTCTAGATTGTATCATGCATGCATGTGAATCCCTTAGTAGGTTCCCTAAATCACACAAGATGTTTTAATTTCAATTTCGATCAAAAAAAATTTCTTGTCGAATGTAAAGGTTTCCCTAACTCACTCGACATTTTCATTCCTCTTTCTGATAAATTAATTATTTTTTAGATTTTCCAAAAGCTAGTCTTACCTAAATTGCATGTGTCCTAGGAATCCATTCCTACAGCTTTACGTTTATTTCCTACGGTTCCCCTAAATCACTCAAACGTACCATTGCTGTTTATTTCCCCAGTTTAATGGTTACCCCGAATCACTACTGAACTGTTTTAGTGATTATTTTTCCTATCCTTAAATGGCTCTATTTTCATCCGTTGCTTCGGCGATGGTTTTCCCCAAGTCTGCAGTGCTCGAGTTGGTCCTGCCTTACCAAATACTCTAAATTTTAATTTTTTATTGCCTCACTCATTATTAAATGCATTGAAATAGTATTTATAATAAGGTTCTCTCACGTAGTTTCTCTCTAACTCACCCCCCAAAAGAATACGCCATACCGAAGTATGCTCATAAATTATTTTTTCTTTTCGGATTCAGTTCATTATTTCTCGACGTACAGCTTTCTTTACGCCTCAATTTATGAGTAACGTTTTCGTCGTTTTTCCCAGATGTACTCGTTTCCTTAACTCTCATTCAGCTTCTTTTCGATTTCAACCTTCTATTTCCAAGGTTTATCTGTCACGACAGATGGACCGTTGCTATTCTAGATGCTCATCTCGCTTCAGTACCGTCTGATGCCTTTTCTTGAAGGTTAAGCGTATGAAACCGGTGACAGTGAGTGTGAACAGTCCAACACAAGATTGAGCTAGAAAGTTCAAGTAGTAGGATCCTTTTAAGACTATTCTAGGTGTTGTATTTTCGTCTCAAATCGTGGCTGTGTTCAGACACGAAACACGTCCTCGATCTACTTTGCAAGAGAAAAGGTCACGCGACTCTGGAGGCCTTCGTGAGTGCGAGGACCAACCTCACTCACTCACTCACTCACTAAAGAAAAGGAACCGACGACCTTGCCGCAAACAAAGTCTGAGGATTCCAACTCCGAGGCAGAATTCACAGCCAAGAAAACAGCTTCGTCCTCGTTACACTTTCCTAATTCGTTGTCACCGTCTTTGAATCTATCCTCGGAGAAGTGAGTTTCGTTCGGTTTCCTTCTCTCGACATCTTAAGTATTTTTACATCTGCGGGCGACTAATAGTTCTGACTTGAACATCGGGTATGAATTTCTCACGGTTCATCTTAGTCACTCTAGAAAGATTCTGTTGCATCTTAAATAGTTTTCCTAAACCACTCTATAGTAGTATTGATTCTGAAAATTTTCCTAGTATATTAACCTTCACAGGTAACTATTTTAATGGACTCCCAATTGTTACGATAAATGTATTCCCAGTATTAATATTTATGTCGATTATCACTCTGCATGCTCCTTTGCTCATTGTTTCCTGTCACTGTGCCATATCCTATGTTCTCTATCCCTACGTGTAATAGTAATAGAAGATATACATTTTTTACTCATTTGTACCCCTGCTTGAAGGGAGAGGCCAATGGAACAGTCGGCCAACTGCCTCATAAACTGTTCGAGGCATGGAAACGGGAATGCTGCTTCTCCCACCTCATCAGAAGGGCGTGGGATGAGTGCAGAGAGCCCAACCAACCTGATTCAGGTTTTTATTAAGTTTTCTCAGAATTACATTCAGACGAATGCCGGGTATGATCCTTAAACCACAGTTACTCTTGGCTGACTTACTGACTGTTCCACGTCCCCATTTCTATCCCTTCCTATGATATAGGGAAGCTGCCAAAACATGTATTATCCTCACGTAGCCTGTCTGTAAAAAAGTGTGCTGGAGCTTCCGTTAGATACCTTGATTGTTGCAGTAGTCTTTTCCGTTACAACAGCCTTCGCAAGTCGCAGTATTATTTGTTGAACCATTGATGTTAATGCGCTTTCCCTTGTCCAGCACGACGTCCAGTGATGTGGCGTCGTCGCCGAAGACCTGGCTGGATGGCCTCAACTCGCCGTTGATCCAGGAGGAAGGCCAGAACAAGCTGCTCAAGCTGCGCTTCGACGTCAGCCAGTACCAGCCCGAGGAAATCGTCGTCAAGACCGTCGACAACAAGCTCCTCGTAAGTACACTCAACCCCCGGTGTTCTCTTTTCAGGGTGAAAGGATTGCTTCATACAAGGGTCAAGCCTCATCGGTCTTGACAGGCACCGCAATGCGATTGCTTTGTGATGGAGGCTTGGATCACGCCCCCAGGAAATGTGGCAACGCCGCGCAAATGTCCGAAACCTTTGCCAATCCTGACTGTTACATCACTCCCACTGGTGGATCCACCCGATGAGCACAGAGAACGAAAGAATGGCGTCCGCCCAGGATCAAAACTGAAAAGAAAAGATGAATAGCTCCAAGGGTTTCATAAGCGACTGTGTGCGTTCCAAAAGTGGTACTTAAAATATTTGCTGATTTATAAACTTCACTCCATTATTTAAACTAATGGTGACTTGTTTTTACTCGTGGTGACCTTATTTAATTACCAATTTCTCTCTCTGAACTGTTTTTGAAGAAGCTATTCATCCTCTCTGTGGCGGTCCCTTATTTGCTGATGGCGTCATGAATGCAGAGATTATGACATTTGTAGTTCAAGTGTTCTGGTGCCTGATGGCAGGACGGACGTTGCTAGCTGTAATTTGATCGACGTTCTCCATTAAGCACATCAGATCGTTCTCATGGCTCACAATCACCTCCACCTTTACGATCTACATAACTCGTATTTGCCATTTCCACCCTTTTTTCTTGCTACGGAAGCTGCGTTGTATTATTCTCTTGACGCCACGATGTGCAGGGAATTCTATTTGCCCTATAGATATTTTGGACAGTAATGACAAAGTGGCGCCACTTGTAGAGGAATTATATAAGGCAGTCCATAGTCGTTGTGTTGCGGAAAAGAGCCTTGGGGCACGTGGGACTGAATTTAACGTGCGAATTAATAATTGTGCGAAACAAGAAACCAAATAAACCGGCGAGGAAAATCGTGACTGATTCGAATAAGTAACCAGCATGAACTCGAACTGAGTCAAATGAAGATACATACTTTGTATATGTTTGTGGTGTTGCTGGACGGAGTTTCGCACTTTTTGCTTGCTTAATTCTTTTCCCACAATTCTTGTACGATCTGTGTACTTCATTACCTGGGCCTCCAGTTATTTTACTTTAATTTTTTATTATTATTCGGCGTCATTCATATTTTCCACTTGTACTTCATCTCTGCCTACTTTGCTCCACTTCACAGACAATGTTTACAATCTTTACTTACTGTCACGGCTAATACCAGGTCGCACACGCAAGGACTTCAGCAACCCAAAGAAATATGACTGTGAAGGAACAGGTGAATAAAGATGCACATTTTATTACGTGTCCGGGCCAGTGACGTCACTCAGCGATAACGCATCTTCGCCAGGGCAGCAAATTCCAAAGTTGCTGCTGACAAACTGGTTCTAAGTATTCACGAAATTTTCAGGATCAGATACACCAAGCGCTTACGTCTTCACTTCCGAGAATTTCATCACGAAGACCTGTCAGTTCTTGGAGCCAAAGATGATTTCGGAAGAAACGGCCTTCCTTTAAAACTGCCTTATGCATTTATCGTTGGGCGAGTACGGCAGCCATCTTGTTTGATTAACGTCTCTGATGAGTCTGTTGCCCAGAATGAAACGCTTAAACACAAATGTGAGGACGACCAACAATATTCTAGATCGTCTTTATGGCGCCACTGAGTCTTGATTATGAGTAGCAGAGAGCAGCGGTGACGTCCAGTACCACCGACAGAGCCATTTTATATCTTGCCTTGAAAGTCCCTCCTTCGGCAATAAAGTTTTCGCGTCTTCAGTTCGAAGCCAAATATTTAGTGTACAAATTTCTTTCTCCTCAACGTCGTCAACCCTGTTCCAAAAACGTCTTACCAGTCCCGTGCGGATCTTAAGGGCGTAGATGTGTGTTGGTGTTTGATGAAGTGGGTTTCAGCGAGGGTCAACGCTCGTGTCTCGGCAGTGTCCTTATAAGGTTTCCTCCCACAGAGGACGACCTTCCTACGTGCCTTGGCTGACTCAGCTCACACCTCGACATTGCGGGGGCCCGTTGCAGTGTTCTGAATCCCCTAAAGTTGTCCAGCAAAACGTCCATATGGAGCGATCACGACCTGGAATCGTGTCACGAGAATGGAGCCAAAGAAATCCGGCGAGGTTGTTGAAATCAACGGAGAACACGTTCTTCCCTAAATTGGGAAAACATCCTAATTAGATTTTTGGCAGTTGAGGTCACGCTACCACGAAGACTATGTGAATTTAATTTGATTCCGTTGTCTAGAGATGTTACAGCACAGACGTCTTCTTCCTAGCCGTTTCTTAGAAACTCCAGTCGAATAATTTGGCTTATGACGCCACCGACTTTGCTCCAACTAGATGACCGACAGAGAGATGAAACTGTTGGTGTGCCTGTATTTAAATCGATTACTGTGACGTCCCTTTGACGCCATCACCAAACAAAGCAGAGCCAACTCAACTTTTCAACATTAAGTCAAGCGAGAGAATTGTGTATTAAAAGTGAATTACCATGAAGATGCCACCCAGAGACTACTGAAGTCAGTGGCTTAGCGTTGCGGGGGCGGCAAAATTTCATAATTTCTGTAAATTTTGGATTTAAATACCTAAATTAATACCTACATAAATTAATGGCGATTTTATCGTTATTTACGGTGTTAGAGAAATACATGGTACGCACAAATTATATCTTTAACGTCATCACTAGAGAGATACTTTAATATGTACAAATAGTTGTCAGCCTCTAACCGAGTGGAATATGCGTTATATTGCAACGTTTCGATGACCTGGTCCGTCAGCACTTTCTCCATCTTTCTCTGTACATTCTTCACTGTGACAACATGGCTGAATATATATACCTAGTATTAGTTTTTTGTGTATCGAACCGACTAGTGACGTCACTATCCTTTTATGTTGGTCGCTGTTTCTGGGAATCACCCTCGCACACCTTTGACGTCACCAGCAGAGATATATTCGAGAGGCGGAGAGATTGTCGTGCTGTTTTTGCCCTTGAGGATTCGCCGTGTACCGACAGCGGAGGCGATGCAGTGCAGCCAACACAACCATATATCCTTGGCATTCCTGCGAGCTAAATTTACCCGCAGCTATTTCCATCACGGCGACGACGATGTTGCCAGAACGCTGACTTTCGTCTCGATCCTTCTGGATAAGGGGTAAACCCCGACTGCAACTACACGCAACAGGGAACTGACCAGGTCCCCGTACCTCTCGTACGGACGTGACGTCAACCACAGTTATTTACTTGCGCAGTCTGGAAATGTTGAGGCGCCACGGATTACAGTCAGAACGAGGAGAGGAAAGAAGCTGACGTTTCAAAAGTAAAAAATGCAGTGAATCATTACACCGAGTTGATAACAATGTCGCCGAGGACCGTCAAATTCCTCAAATAAATTACACAATTGTTATTCTTATAGCAGCCGGAGATCATCTTAATGAATCAGTTGGATTACTTATATCTACCATGTCAGAGATGACCAACGCCTCTGTAAAGGACACGAGCTACGGTCACACACAAAACACAACGATTAACAGCTTCTACACGATGATACCAAAAATAAGAGGGACAGTTAGAACGGTTGCAAATATATTAGGGTTACATGCGGTTCACCACCAGTGAACGTTAGAAGAAAGTCACACACAGAGTTCAAAGATCTCAGTGGCTAGTGGGTTACTTTTCAATAATCACCAAAGTTAGTGTTAATCATTAGTGAAGCCTCACTCACGCGCATAGGCCTCTGGTCGGAAAATAATGACAGTCGATTTCTCTGCCAAATAAAAATATATCGATATATTGCTACATTCATCGAAGTTCATATCTGAAAGACTCAAAATGAATAATGTACACTGTTATTGTGAATAGCCGTGTGCTTGTTTCAGGTCCACGCCAAGCACGAGGAGAAGACCGACAGCAAGTCCGTGTACAGGGAGTACAACCGTGAGTTCATGCTGCCCAAGGGAACCAACCCCGAGAGCATCAAGTCTTCTCTGAGCAAAGATGGCGTCCTCACCGTCGAGGCCCCGCTGCCCGCCCTGGCCGAGGGCGAGAAGCTCATCCCCATCGCACAGCACTAAAACACTCACCAACGAAGGGGAACTGCGAAAATAAAATAAGAAACACACAATATTTTTATACGCAAGTGTCTTAAGAAAAAAACCGACCGAGTCCCCTTCTAATTCTTTCTCTCAATTTTCACACGCAGAGCAAAATTAATTAAAAAACACAAACACGGCGAGACTCAGCTAAGCTCCCTGGCTCTTCTTATTCACCTTCCCCTGTAATTTTTTTTTTAATTTAAAGGAACCACAATTTGGCGTACTTATTAATTTCTGCCGTTGCTCTGCCGCCGCCACTGCTGCTAATTGTGTGTCCTCAGAAAAGAAAGAACCAAAATACTCGCCATTACTGCTACTCCTTGTCCAACACCGCAAAAACACACGCGCACCTTCCTTTTATTTAATTGTATAATAATATTAGTAGTAATAATCACTATTGTAATGTTTTTAATTAAAGAGAAAATGAAAAACACAGGAAAGGGAAAAAAAACCTACAGCAAAGGCAAAACATTATACGTTAGAAAATTAATGTACGTGTTTTAAAATCAATAAATTATGGAGATTATTAATAATCCTCTCCCGTCTGTTTTGGTATATTCTTTCTTGATGTTAACATTGCAAATCCTCGTTTTTCCTTGTATCCATTTGAAAGTTGATCTGTTCAGACAAAGAAGGAATACTTGAGGATCCATAACCTATAACTTGTCAAGGAATTAAATGAGGAGTCCACAAAGAGTCTGCAGTAAGTGACTCAGGAAACGCAAAGGGTTGATAAAAAAAAACACAGGATGAAGTCACGCTGGTTACATTACGGATAATTTAATACTGGTTTCCACTGGAAGAATATAAATTGTGGTAATCAGTCATAGCACACGATACGTGAACGAGCTGATCTGAGTCACAGTGGCACGTGAGGAGGCGCAGTGCTCAGGATCCTCAATTAGATGACTGAGGAATTCTCTTCCATGACTGGCCAATAAGAAAACTAAGTCTTCACGTCATGGACCCAGTACGTGTAACAAAGGATTAAACTAGTTGACTTTGCCAATTGAGTTACAATAACGAAGATGTTTTCATACGTTACGCGGTGGTTTTTAGCGGACAAACTTGAAAATTTCCCTTAAGAAGACTATAATTATATAAAACAATACCTTAAAAATTCATCAACTTTTATTTATCAAAAGATTTTCACATGTCAAAATTATAAAAACTCAGGAGCTTTCGTTCATTCGAACATAATCATCTGAGTGTTGAATATTGAAAAACACAGGATCAACCTCAACAACAGCACTGAGTCAACACGAACATGAAATAAAAATTGATATTTTGTGAATATATTTATGTAAAAAGAAAATTTTTAATACAATGTATAGCGCCATTAATTGCATCTGTAGACGGAAAATGCGATTCACGCATGTTCGTGTTGCCTCAGTGCTGCTGTTGCGGTTGAGCGGGGCTGTGTGTGTTTTTTTATGTACAACACTCAGATGATTATAAATAAAAAATATATACCCAAATACAGACAAAATAAGTGATAACATAAATACCTCACATCGTTTCTGGGATCCTTGGCCCTTTCTTTCTTCAGGTGATAAGAAGAGCCTAGAGCGACACAACTGCACTCGTCAGTTGACAAAACTCAAAAGCTTTTGTCTGTTTGGATACCTTTTATTATTAATTTTCATTGACACGTAAATTTTTTCAACTCGTTCGAATGAACGAAAACTCCTCTGAATTTTTATAATTTTGACATATAAAAGTTGTTTCATAAATAAAAGTAGACGAATTTTTAGTTGTTTTTTTTATGAACTGTATTTACTAGTCTGCCATACAACAAAATTCTTTTAAAAAATTATTCTAAATTTATGTAACAGAAGCGAATGAAATTTTTGCGAGACCGCTTGATGACGTCACGACCGCCGGACTGTGCCCAAGTCTACACAACCTTGACAGTCAGATTCATTCCTTACAAACATAAATATCCCATTAAGGTCAAATTGGCATTTATAATGTAATAAAATTCCGACAAATTGGCGAACAACCTTTAAAAACAATAGCCCTATACACATGAAAGTTGGACTGCTTTGAAACCAATGAAAAATCTCATTTAAAATTCGCTACAGTGGATGTTTTAACATGTCTCAATTTTTCATAAAACTGATTTCATTTTCAAAAAATTGATACTGCTGATAAGGAATTCATTTTTGTTAAACAGCGGTAATTGTATATAATTTGTTCGATGAACTTGTATAATATATGGGGAGGTAAAACATTTAATTCGACCACGTCAGTCAACATAGAATACATAAAAAAAATTAAAAATTGGAACCTGATGAGGTCGCAAATTAAGCGATTAAACGTTAAATTAATAAATTTTCCCTTTGGCTGATGTGTATTTATTCATATATATATAATTTGGATAGGGGTTTCAGGTCGCTTTCAGCGGAGTACAGTTTTTTTTTTAATAAAGATTATTGCGGTCTAAAAACGTGTAAAAACAGTGATCAGCGAGGGATGTTCTCTCGCAGTCAGAACCTTTTAGGAGAGATACGAAGGGGCTACCTTTGGGTATGCCTTTTCCTCTCCGTTTTTGAACCAAGGTTCCCACAAGCCGAGGCACCTCGGCCTGTTCTGAGAGGTGAATGTTCCGGGGTCACAGACCTTGGGCATACGGTAAGAGTTGTTCGCTATTCCCATTGGAATAGTCGGCCAGCTGCCTCCTAAACTGGTCGAGGCACGGAGGAGGGAATGCTGCGTCCCCACAGCAAACTCCTCTCCCGCTATCGGAAGGGCGTGGGACAAGTACCCAATGCCCGACCTACCTGATGCAGGTTATTCTAGGGTTTTCCCTGCATTTCTTTAGGCGAATGCCGGGTAGGATCCTTAAACCACAGCCCGGGGGCCTTAGTGAACCCTTGGCTACCTTCCTCTACCCTTCCGCATCCCCCCTTTCTAATCCATTCCTATGCTATTAAAGGGGAGTTGCCCAATGTGGATCACCCTCATGTAGCCTGTTGCCCTAAAAAAAGTGTAAATAATTACATATTTCTTGTTAAAAATTGAAGATTAATTTATTTTTTAAAATCCAAAACGTTAATGTAACTCTACCGTCAAGAAATAATGATTGTTGACATGGTTGTACCTTCGTATCCGTTTAACTAGGTTAATCCGACTTTGTTTATATTGTTTTCATCGAGACTCTTATTTTCCACCGCTGTATAAAATATTTTTTCTTGTTCCGTTTATGAGAATCCGTTTCGTATGAAGTCTGTAAGGATTAATTCCAGCAGGGATGCCAAACAACCCCGTGATTTTCGTGATTGATCTATTGATAAAAGTGAAGCTCCATTACCGAAAAAAAAAAAGAACTGATCACGTCCCGAAGTCGTCAATAAGGTTTTGTGTGAGTTATGGAGCGAGCGTGCAACTGGTTTGACGACCAGATAAGGAAGACGGCCACTCGTCAAAATATCTCCTGCTCGTTATATCGATCTGATAAATGAGCTCGCAAGATAGCGTCAGAAACAATCAAAGAAATATGCAGTTTCGTAACGTTGGCTTCTGTATCGGTAAACGTAAAGACATTTCACTCTAAAGAACATAGAATGGCTCACTACAGCAAAAATTTATGTTAACCTTGGTTTATCAGCAAATTTAAGCTGCAGCTTCTCTTACTCTCAGGTTTAACCTTCCAGTCATGTCAAGGATTGAAAAGCTTCAGTCGCCAGGTTCGGATTCGTAATAGGAAAAACCAGGTTTATGTCTGGTCTGCGCTCATTCACCAAATCCTTGGATTAACTCCCCGCCAGAGTGGCGCCGTCGAGATGCACGATTAAACTGGTCCAGTTCTCACCACATGGTAAAGTCCCTAATAAAGTTTTTTTTAGGGCAACAGGCTACATGAGGGTAATCCACTTAGGGCAACTCCCCTTTAATAGCATAGGAAGGGATTTGAAAGGGGGGATGTGGAAGGGTAGAGGAAGGAAGCCAAGGGATAACTAGGGCCCCCGGGCTATATTTTAAGGATCCTACCCGGCATTCGCCTAAAGAAATGCAGGGAAAACCTTAAAAACCTGCATCGGGTAGGTCGGGCATTGGGTACTTGTCCCACGCCCTTCCGATAGCGGGAGAGGAGTTTGCTGTGGGGACGCAGCATTCCCTTCTCCGTGCCTCGACCAGTTTAGGAGGCAGCTGGCCGACTATTCCAATGGGAATAGCGGACAACTCTTACCGTATGCCCAAGGTCTGTGACCCCGGAACATACACCTCTCAGAACAGGCCGAGGTGCCTCGGCTTGTGGGAACCTTAGTTCAAAAACGGAGAGGAAAAGGCATACCCAAAGGTAGCCTCTTCGTATCTCTCCTAAAAGGTTCTGACTGCGAGAGAAAATCCACTTGCAGGTATTGCCTGCGAGAGAATAGCCCTCGCAGGCCTAAGGTCAAGCATCTGTCTAATAAAGTTAATCTTAAGCAATTTAGAAACAGCATCACGCTAAATACCTGCAACTAATAACAGCGGGCCGTTGTGAACCACCGAGCTCAGATAACCCAATTAGTGGTTAATATAGTGTAATTCCAATTAATTAACACATAAATCGTAAATTTGAAAATATAAATTGTTTGAGAAATATATTCTTAACGGCGGTACAGAACACAGTAACAATGTAGCCAGGTATTGTTTCCTTTGTCGGAAGAAGCAATGCGCGCTCAAAATTTGCGAGACGGTAGTTCAGTTGGCTGGAAGGTTTGTTCAAGTACAGGTCGTATTAAAATAGACGAGATATTCTTTTAAAAAGTAAAGCTAAGTAGAAGCAGTGAGCAGTCAGACACGACAGAAATTGGTCGTGTTGGAAATAGACAAGACAATTTCAAATATTCAAAGGAAATTTGCAGAGAAATATCGAGGATTATCAACCAACAGAGTTGATTGGTTCATGAACATTTTGCTCAAGACGAAATATTCACTTGAGCAGAACTACGAAACCTGCTAAAAACAAACAGTTTTTAGTGAACATAGCCGAGCAGAAGTAGTCGAAGTCGACCGAGGGAGAGACGAAAAGGAGGTTCATCCTGCTTCCTGATTTTGATATTAATAATTTTAGAATCAGTGAGTTTTAGTAGAAGCTGTGCAAAACCCCGCCATAGTGTCTCGTCAAGTACAAGGTATCCTGGAAGGCTGCCGTGAGTAACAATATAAAACAAATAATTATGTAAACCTGATTAAAAGATAGACGCCAGATTTCGTTCTCTTCTTATTGATTAAAATTTGTTAATTATAATCCATCTTTTTAATTTAATTTCGTTGACAAGTAAATTTCGTAATCGTTAATTGTCGAGTAAATCTTTTCTTTTTTAAATTGGAATTTGTGTTTAAGTTGAGAAATAAAATGATTCGCCATTATGAAACCCAGTAGAGACCCTGAGATATTTTTAAATTGTGTAATTGTGTTTTTAAACATTGAAAATAAATTATTTCAGTCATTTAAAAGTCCATTTTTTTAAATCATTACAACAGATTAAAAGTACGATAAAGTAAACATCAATAACGGGCAACTCTTCACATAGAATCAGTTATGTGTTGAGGAGTTTGGCGTGAGGTGACGTCACTAAAAGCCTTTCCGGCTCCCTCAACTAATCTTCTGTGAAACACTCTACAATGGATTGTACATTCACAAAGCCGCCGCAGGCTTCAATTTTTCATTTACACATTATAAATATTAAATAATATTCATAATAACTCTGTAACAATTCTTCTTGCCTCACTGTAAAGGCCTGCATTTGATTGTACAATACAGCTATTTATTATAAACATGCATTTCCTACTAACCCGAGCTTACCCGACCGCTAACCTTGTTGCATTGTAGACGGGCTCCATTAAATACATTTGTCATTGTCCTACTCCTCACAAGTCCTACGCCTTGTCTTCCAATGTCTGTATCGCTTGCCTGTGGTTCAGGTAAGAATGAAATACATTGAAATTTTTTTGTACAACTTTTCAAAGTTATGACGTGTTCCGAGACAAGTCATAAATAATGACATGCTTGTAAAAGTCATCTAAGTCTTTCACGTGACCGCCGTAACAAGTGAGACCCAGCAGACCCTGGCGGGAACAGGAAAGGAACACACACAAAAATGACCGAATAAAAAAATCTGTGCATCCACAAAGCCGATAACTGAATTCTCTTAAAGTCCTCACAATTTTTATTGCAATAATATTGTGCTAATAGACAGATTTTACTTTGACCGAAAAACGGGACAGGATAGGATCTGCCAGACACTAAAGTAAACTTAAAAACGCTACCATCTGATATTTGACTCTTAAATCACACATAAGCGTAAAAAAAACCTTATAATTACCGTCAGATTTATGCCATTACAGTGGTAAAACGCTGTTACCGCCCCGCCATATTTAATATTGCGTAGGCGAACATCCCTCAAGTGGTTATAAATACATCGTGAATCTTTCCGGGAGATTAAATGCTACTTGACATTGCCCTGCAATATTCAGTTTCTAATGACGTTTTTGCAAATTAGAAAAGTCTACAGGGTCTGAAGAATGGCAGCGAGGTCTGGCTGTTTCAGACATTGTAGGAAAAAAAAGGAGAAGTAAAGGAAGAGAAATAGCAGGACTTGTAGTGTATCGTAGCGCATGTAGATCATGTCACTGCAGACTGAGATTTCGCCTTTAAGTGTCTGCGAATTCAGTATTTGTACTGCAATTTCAGTGTTACTCAACGAACAGTGTCAAAACTAGCGTCGGAGCAGAAACTCTCAAGTATTACCAACGTGACAAATGCAGTAAGTTAATTGTTAAATGTTCACACTTTATTGGAAGATAAGATGTGGTTAGGAAAATCCCGTGGGTAGATAAGAAAGAGAGGAATGACCTTCTGTCCTCATCTGCAAGGTAAATGCTTCGCCTCCGTGTTCGTGCTGCACGCCAACGCAACCCACATCGCTCTGGTTCTCCTCCGACAAAATCAACATCGACCATCTCGGCCCAATTTATTGTTTTCCGCGGACCCTCTGAGAGGGAGTGAAGCATCAATGGCTGTTTAATGTGAAGTAGTGCCAATACGAAGAAATAGGTTGTGCGGGCCAAAGATGACGTGACGAAGCCTTTGAGAGATAGTACGATACGATTGCGTGATCAGAGACTGAGTTTATCAACGATTCCGAATCCACTGATAACCAGAGACCGTACATAATTGCCTGATGACCGGCGACCGTGTAAATGATTGCGTGAACTGCAAGGAAACCGTAGCTCTCGACCAGATGCTGAGTTCCTTCACAGCTCTTCTGGTTGTTATCAGTACTCGAGGACATCCCTCCTTTATCAGACCTGCCCAATCAATCTCAAACACACAGGCACGTGATCACTCTGCAGCCTCTCGTGGCTTCTCCTCCTCCTCTTCACTTCTCTGGTAGCTGGCGAAAGGTTATTGTACAAAAGGGAAAGTAAAGAATCCTCCTTATATATAATTCTTTTTAGTCTGTATCAAGACTATGACTGTACTAAATTGCAAATTTCAGGGGAAGGCAAAGAAATTAGTGGAAATGATCTCAGACTTAATGTCAATTTCAGATAAATTATATCTATGGGAGACAAAACTTAACAAGTGGAACGTCAAAAATTTCCCGTCTTGAAGAAACAACTCTTTTTGACAAGGAAGGTGTCAGAAGTTTATCCGATTTATTAAAGAAATGCCATCTCAGTTTTGAGGACTAAACAAATTGCACTTCCCGCAACATTTTTTTTAGGGCAACAGGCTACATGAGGGTAATCCACGTTGGGCAACTCCCCTTTAATAGCATAGGAAGGGATTTGAAAGGGGGGATGCGGAAGGGTAGAGGAAGGTAGCCAAGGGTTAACTAGGGCCCCTGGGCTATGTTTTAAGGATCCTACCCGGCATTCGCCTAAAAGAAATGCAGGACAAACCCTAGAAAAACCTGCATCAGGTAGGTCGGGCATTGGGTACTTGTCACACGCCAACATTTACTGCATCGCCTTTGTTACAAGTGAAGAATTTTCTGACTGAGTGAATGGACATTTTGACGAAGACGATTCATTGCTTGAGCTTGATTTAATAGATTTGATTCTAAAAACAATTGCCAATAAAAATATTCAGCGTTGCTTGGAGTCTCACTGAGAGCCAAGACTTTAGCTAACGGTTCGAATAGGCTTCTTCCAACATGAATTTCTTTAAAAATAAATTCCAGAAGCATAAACACTGACAATCACCTCGATAACTGGGTCCGTGACCAACTCTCCACCAGACACAGACTTGAAATTGTATTGAATTAATTTTTTTTCAATTCTGTTATTCCGTAGTGAATTGAATTTCGGAATTTCTAGAATTTAAAATGCAAGAATGTAAAGATTAAATTTAACTGAAGATGGTTTGTAATAAATATTGTAAAAAAAAATTAAAATCTTAAAACGAACCTTTCTTTGAACTTAAATCTTGAGAAGGGGAGTGGAGGAAGGGTGGCAGCTCGACAAGAAGTTTCTAATAAGAAAGTAGCTCCCGGCATTGGCGACGACTGTCGTGGATCCCTCATGAAGACCGCGTCAAACCCCAACCACGAAAATTATATTTTCGTAATGGTTCTGTGAGCGTTGACCAGGAAGGCTCAAAACATCAAGAGACGAACCGAGAGCTTCTAAAATATCATCCTGAGACTCGCGGACAACGCGGGTGTAAAATAAGGATCAGAAAGGTTTCATACATGGCGGTTCCTCTTCTTCTGCGACCATCGCCACGGAAGGGTAAGCATCGGAACTGATGGATTAAATGGAGAGTTTGGACCAGTCCAAGTAGCGGAGTTCTTCGAACGACAGAGCAACCACATTAAGATTTTGTTCCTTATGGTCTTCATGGATGATATATTGGCAGATAGATGTGAGAATGCCATCCGGTTTTCATGAATTTTTCCCCCCCAAGACATCTGGAAAACTAATATTTACTTATTTTCTTAAATTAGATGCAATCTCGAGCATGTTTCAGCATTATTTACTGTTACGACGATAGTGCACGTAGTTGAATATTTTATTGTGAAACTGAGATTGGCAATTACGAATAAAGGTTTGTGGAAGAAAGTTGTAAAAATACAGAACATGTCGTAGAAGCAGTTGACGTCAAATCTGTCCAACGTGACGAATTGTTCTGGTTGACACCAGGACAAAAAAAAATAATTCATGTTTAGACCGCAGAAGTAAGAAGAATTTTTTTTCTGTAGAGTGTCGGCTTTGGATTGTAAAGATCCTACTAGAAGAATGTGGTCACCTCACAACATAAACACTGGTATGTGTGTTGTGTGGTGGAGCGCGCAGAGTTGTAGGAAATGTTCGACATGGAATGGAACGTGAAACCGCGCATCGAGGTCGCAGGATCAAGTTTCACGTGGCCACACACTCAGACAGACACGTTGAAATGTGTCAATACAGGAACGATCCAAAGAAAATAGAAACGGCCAGGGGATGAACGAAAAACATATAATGAGATACAACAAATTTCAGGAGACTGAAGCGTAGATTCCTAACCTTGGTCCACCACTTACAGACGTCGAATAGGAGGAAAATCCTTTCATACTTCTCCAGTTCCGCTCATCTTGGCTACGGTCTTCTTTGTTTCTACGCGGATGTAACACGTTTGCTCGATAGGATAAGGCAGACGCAGGAGGGGTGGCTGAGGCCTTAACGTAATGGAGGCTTTCTGATTTGATTTATTTTATTACATTAGTCCTTGCATGAGGAAATACATAAAATTATAATATAATTATTGGATACTACAATTATAAATAATTAGAAGTTAACATCAAAATACTACAATTCGGGAACACAAGAACAAAAGAACTATATGGTAATAATAACAAAAATAACAATTCTTTAACTATACGAAGGGTATAATATAATATTTACAGAACTCAAAAAAAAAATTCAATACGCACTAGTAAAAAATTAATGATTCGAGAATTAATTATCATGAAATATAGAATTACACATCACACAATAATAACCAAAAATATTACATGTTTTTATAAAAAGAATATGGCATCAAAAATTAATGTCTGACTATCATTCACAGCCTTGGAATAATTTACCAAATATTCAGTTGCAGTTTATAACTAACTAGTTGAGTGCCCGGCGTTGACCGGGTTGTCATGTATACGTTTTGACTCCAATTTCGGTTACTTTTGCGTTATTTTTATGTACCGCACCTCAATCCGTATCCCTCAATGTGCTCACCTTCCATGGCGAAAGGGGTTGAACTCATTGACCGCGAAAAAGTTTCTTTCAACGAATTTAGCGGCCGTATGAACATGTTCAAAAAAATTCCGTCTCCGTCCACCCCCGCTCCTGAGGGTTAAACAAAAGTTTAATATCATAATTAATCTCAGACACATCCATAAACCCGAGTTTATCTCGAATCTCTGCTGTTTTCGCAATATTTTTATGTAACGCCCGTCCACCCGGACCCCTAAGCGTGGTCCCCTCCCATGCCGAAATGGGGTTGGTTGAAAATATAAAGAAACAACTTAGGTAGAAATATTATAAATCCAATTAACCCTGAAAATATTTATTCAACGCAAATATCGGCCGTTTTAGCATCCTTGAATATTTCCACCCCCGCTCCTGGGGGTGATAGTCGTGTCTCACCCCGACAGTGTTTGTTTCCTGGTCACATGGAAAACGTGTAAGAAATTTCCTTGACGGGTGTAGATTTGTATGCGGAACGTAGACACACACAGACAGACTGTTTTATTTAGATGAACAAGATAAGAGCGTCTTCGCCTGTGTTTCCCATTATCGTGTACAATATTTACTACAGAAATAATAGTTATTATTATATATAAGTAAATAATTTAATATAACAGCCTAGATTAAACAATATCAGCTCAAAAATATTTTAATAAATTCGCATTCAGCTCCAGGTGAGATTCAACCTGTAAATACTACTTCTGTTTCATTTTGATTCAGCCAACCAGGAAAAAAAACTCAATTATATATTTTACGAAATTATTCATATAATTAAAAAATATTATTTAATGATTCAGAATTGTATAAGCCGGGAAAGATACTGGGAATGTGTATTAATAAACTTTAATCCACCCTTCAATTGCGCTGAAAATATATTTTCGACTATTACGTCGTCGCTTCTGTTTCTCGGACCAATCAGAGTTCGATATTCAAGCATTACTCCACCCCCTTTAGATGACGAATGTTGACTGTTTACGTTCCGAGTTCCATTTATTTTTAAGGCCAATCCGGACTTGACCTTCAAGACCACCATTAATCTCTCATGATTGTCATTGGACGATTGTCGTCTTCATTGTACTGACCATTCACGTAACACTTGAGTTTACAACAAGCCTGCAACTACGGGGAAAATGTCGCTGCATCTCAGTGAATGATAATTATTTATATATTTATTTTACATTTACAATTGCACTCAATGTTTAATAATAAACATCATTCAAGCCTTAAATGCTGCTGAAAATGTATTTGGAAGATTCTCGAGTTTGTTCTTCCCTTCCGTTTCTCTGACCAATCAGAGTTGAAATTGTTTTTGGGGGGGCCAATCCGGACTTGACCCTCAAATCCGCCCATTAATCTCTCGTGATTGTCATTGGACGATTGTCGTCTTCATTGTTCTGACCATTCACGTAACACTTGAGCTTACAAGAAGCCTGCAACTACGGGGAAAATGTCGCCGTATCTCCGTGAATGATTGTTATTTATATATGTGGGTGCCCGGCGTTGCCTGAGATGTCATTTATCCATAAACCCAGATTTGACTCAAATCTATGTAGCTTTTGCGTGTTTTTTTTTTCACGTAACGCCCCACCCAACTCCACTCCCAAGCGTGCTCCCGTCACATACCGATAGGGGTTGAAATTATAAACGGAAAATGTTTACCGAAATATTATGAATTTAAATGATACCGAAGAATATTTATTTGACGCAAATGTCGGCCGATCAACATGTTTCCTGGTCGCAAAGAACACGCGTACGAAATTTGGTGAAATTTGCTCAACCGGAGTAGATTTGTATAAGGAGCATACAAACAAACAAACAGACACTCTACTTTAATTATTATCTCAAGTGTTTGTGGTGTTATCCTTAACAAGTCAAGGAATTCCAATGCCTTTGAGTCGGGTGGTTCTGTGATAATTGAATATAAGTTCTGTTTGCAATCGTCAAGTAGAATGTCTGCAAGTAGTTCCGCTTGTGATTTTTGATGATCGCGCATGAAACATTTGAACGAAGATATGTATCATAAGTAAATTTAAGACAGTGTAATTTATATTTGTGACTCAGTGTTGGATTCTGCGCACTAGATAGAACAATCTCTCTTCGGGTTTCCTCGCCCACCCAAAGGTCGTAATTCCTCAACAACTGCAACTAGTAGTACTACTCGTGTTTCGCCTAAAAAGGTCTCGTCTCTTTCCCGTTCTCAATTTCCTTTAGGTGGCACGTGACAGATGAACACTCCACCCACTCTCACTTCATCTTATATCCGTTACTTACTACCATCTACACTCCTAGTACCCCAGTATTTTATCTGTGTTTAAATAATTTTTTGAGCGGAAGGTACTATCAATTCTTTTCTTCACACTTGTCCGTAGCACACTGCTTTATTTCATTAACGAACATATAGTGGTATTCAAATTAAAGATCAATGAAATAATATATACAATTAAATTTTATATACAAAACGTTTGTTACCAATTTGTACTTAGTTGGATCTCCTCCGTCTTACACTTCTCGACGCATCACTTAATTAAGTCCCAGCGTTGCCATCACATCTCAAAGCCGATCTGCAGTCTCCGGTGCAAGTGCAAGTGTGATAACCCATAATAGGCAGAGTTGCGCTTGGAAAATTCCTCCGACTATTGAAGGATGCCGACGCAACGCCGCGCCGTGACGTCACGTGTTGCTCAACACCGAGTAAAGTGAACGTGTAAGACAATAGTCGTAAGAAGCAAACGTTGAATCTAGGGAGTTTATTTTTGTCGCTACGTTCGATACAAACTGCGCAATTCTTAGAAGTTAAATCTGTGAGTGGCTTTTAACATCAAGGAGATATTTACAGCGTGTCTGAATGGTCTTTAACATCTCTTACAGCCTTTTAATACCTCTGTCTGCCCACTAACAACTGTGACGGTCGTTATTACTCGCCTTTAACACTACTAACATCTCAGACTGTTCTTTAATAAAACTCTATAGTCTACAAGTGTAAATTATTATCTGTAATTAGCCTTTAACACCTGTTTCTGGCCTTCGACGTCCTTGACATTGCTACAAGTTCTATTATTGGGCTAGTGGCTATTTGACAAATTCTTCACACTTGTCTGCCTGGCGTTTAAATGAGATAAACCTTTCGTATCCTGTGTATCCATGTGACTGGTCATAAAACCATTGTTTGCTCTTTAAACTCTTCAAAAAATACACCTCTCGCTATTTTTGAACCTCTCTGCTGTAAAACAACTGGAGAATCTAATTGTAACTCTACCGATCTCGAACCACAGGCCTGGATGTAGCAAATGGGGATCCCGCCATCGGCCAGTCTTCAACCTCAGAAAATCCACGCCCAATAACAAAAAACGAATTCCACGTGCTGTCAACTTGCAATATAAACAAACAATTTAATATCTCTGCCGAACATTTTTGATTGAGGTTTTGAGTCTTACAGATGTATGAATTTTAACAAAGTGGCGAGCAACGCAGGCCATCTAGAAGAAGAAAGAGAGGAACGATGCCAGTCTGCGACAACTTTTCGGTGGACGTTCGATCGAAGATGTAGCTGAAATCAAGTCTCATCGACCGATGAGGAACAAAAGTTTCCTGTCCAAGTCGGTTGTATTTTGCTTCACATTTCTACTTTATCGGTTTAAGTACGTGTACTGAAGGACATTAAGGTGTGATTGTTTAGAAAACACAGAGCTGTGTTTCAGCACGTACAGAGGGAGATAAATGTTCCACGACAAAGATTAACGAGCCTGTAAGTAAGGAAGAAGAATGAGAATGGGAAGTAAAACACGACGGAAGAAGCAAATGCCAACGTTTGTAGTCTTCAACTTGTAGGAAAGAGAAGAAGAGGGAATGTTGTGCTTTTGGGATGAGGTGTTTTGCTATTGTAATGATGAACATTTCTTTAAAAGTGCGATATTTCGAACGGGAGCCGTTGTTTGTCCAGATGGCGGACTCTGATGGTGGTCTCGGACCCTTTTCCAGCGAGGACCTGGAGGGCTGATGTGGAGAAGGGTTTCGTGTGAACAGCCGTTGCACACGAGTCAGTCGATCCTAAGCCCTAGGAGAAATCCGATGTCGATGAGGGCCGTATTATTACCCTGTTGTGGTAGGTCCCCATTGGGCGAAAGGGAATCCGGTTCCTATTCCGGAACCCGGCAGTGGAACCGAAACAAGTCGGGCACCTCGAAAGAGAAGCTCGTCGGGCTAACTAAAAGGGCCAGGAGACGCCGTCGGGAGATCGGGGAAGACAAGCCCACAGCTTTTTGGGACGCCAAATTTATTAGGCTTGGATAAGCGAGCTCCCAAAGCTTAAAATATGTTTATAGATGGGCGTAGAGAATTAAAAACATATGCCGGAGGAGTTTTGGTGACTTCTAGAAACCAAAATCAGCAGTTAGTATCCAGCCACGAGCTTGAGCTGTCGGTGACCAGGCTCAACTCTGAAATTCGACAAATGCTGGAAATTTGCGTGTCTCACACGATCCATCGCCGACACCGAGATGCGCCTGGAGGTCATCGGACGTTTCCACTGCCACCAGTCTGCACCAGTTATAACATCACGTCACGGTATCGTTTAAATACGTTAGCGTAACGCCAGGTACATCCTTTTGTTTTACTTTAATTAATAAATTAATATAATTCATTTTGCTATGTTGACGTTCATCCAACATAATCAGAGAGTCCAGGCATCATTACTATCAATTAGACTCAATTTTCTTGTACACTCAAAGTTGCTAGTAAAGAATTATAATAAGTAATCTTTTTATTTATTAAACCCCACAAAACATTATAATTACAGTATTTATACAAAAATTACCTAAAATCAGCTATCGACACTTCCACATGGTATAAGATGTTTTCCGGCCTAACATAAAAAGAGTAAAAAAATAAGAAGACAACCGTACTGTCTGTCAGGGCTAACGTTTCAAGGGGAAAAAAATACTGCCCCATTACGGTTACGAAATTTATAAGAAGCGAGGACTACAGGGTTATTCTGACAACGCTGGTGTCTTCCATTGTCTATAGCAGAGGAATTCTAAAAAGAGTTAAAGGAGGGAGAAAATAATCATCCGGCGTTTGAAATAGTCTTGAAGGTGGCGCAGTGAAGCCAGAACGTCCAGTCTGGTCCAGAGTCAGCCATTAGCACGTGCTGTGAAATTACGATTGGACAGTCATGTGACTGTGAATAAGATGGTCCAGCCAGTGAGTCATCGCCGTAATCCGATTATTGCATCGCTAAATGTCGCGGTGCCGTGGCAATTGAATTACAACGCTCGGACCAGGTTGAGGCACTCTCTGTATGCGTGAAATAGGGGAATAAGGTAAGCCATAGATCAAGGAAAATCTGGAGCGAGTAATTGAAAAATCGGAGGTGAGTGAAACTAAATGAACCGAGTTGAGAGAGAGAAAAGGAGTTGATTTGAGCGTTGCGATTGGGATGCTCTAGTTTCTACTTCACACCTTGCTTTCGTGACAAACAACAGAAACATATTTCGTCATTTTATTCGCATTAGCTCTGTTTTTCTTCAGCGTTCATATCGCTCATTTCTGGTTTATCTTACTTCAACGTCTAGTCTGTCGACTTCTGTTTGACCAAGTAATTCAAGTGCAAACACCACGATGATAAATTTATTTTAAACGGAGACGAATTGATTGTTTCAGTAGTAAAACATGGGGATATCCAAATGTGAAGAGATGGCGTGGACATCGCAGTTGCAGCACCGATGCGAGCGCGCTGCATCCAAGGCCACACTCGCTTACATAACTCACCGCAGCAGAGCTACACGACTCAAAAATTATCTACGTCCCTCTATAAATAAACATTACTGTTACTTTATACTGCTCCGGTTCAAATATCCGACAAGATATTCCCTCGTAGTTCAACGTCATTCTTTTATACTTTTACAAATAATTGCAGTCGCTTGAACATTCCTGACTTACTGATTTCATATCCTTATGGTGGGAAAAATAGAAAATGGTAAGATCCGTCCAGTGATGAAGCGTTGGGAAACGTCGAAATCTCAAGTCAACTTGGCCAAGACATTAAAAAAAATACATAAAAATGAAACATTTGTACTGGAAAAATATTTCCGCGTCTTTTTCAGGATTCAGGTTTCTCATTTAAATTATTTCAATTTAGTGTTCTATATTTTTCATTTTTTGTGTATTTTACAGCTTATTTTTGTGTGTCCCAACGGATGTGAGGCAATTAGAGGAAGAAAAAGTTAATATAAGCTAACAAACGTGACACAACGTTCTTGCCGCCATTTTGATTTCCTTCAGGTGTCCAATTCAATCACTAAATAACATCCGTTACAGTCGACTGTAACATACTGAAAGCTGCAGCGTGACGTCACCCAGGGAGAACACTTTTGTGTCGATTGTGCTTTAGACGTCATGGAAGTACGCTGACGAAATAATCTGATTTACCGTCGCCGCCGTCTTCCCATCAGGAACAGTAATT
This sequence comes from Zhengitettix transpicula, assembly GCA_037074705.1. Classification (NCBI taxonomy): domain Eukaryota; kingdom Metazoa; phylum Arthropoda; class Insecta; order Orthoptera; family Tetrigidae; genus Zhengitettix; species Zhengitettix transpicula. The sequence goes on from CM073593.1 coordinate 76,391,130, forward strand.
TATTAGACGCCATCGAACAGTCAGCGCTGTCAGTAGCGACGGATTTGACTTACGTGTTTTATCCCGTTCTCTTCGTGTAATATTAGTTGACGTGGAAACCATGAAGACTAGTGGTTTAAGAGGATGGTATTTCACTGTTTACAACCTGAATCAGCACAAGAAACCAAATTTCCACATTACCACAGACAATGAAGTCCTACAGGATGTCGATCAGTTTTAAATCTCCGCCGAGTTGTATCCCTCTCATCAACTTATAACCACTTTTCTAAACCTTATTCCATAACTTTAGTTTCGCTTTGCTAAATTTCCGGCCAACTGACCACCGGACCCGTATCCAACATTCGTTCTAGAACTTTCTCATCCAACATCTCCCAGCCAACGTACTTAACCGTTCTGGATCTTAATGCAGACTGTACTTTACTGTTTCATTTAAAACGCGGGATGAAACACGACGACTACTGGCCGGTCCCATTACAGACTGGATTCAACTTTCGTCAAAGCTTTTCCACATCACATAACGACGACAATAATACTCCACATTCTTACGCAACCGCTGACTGTTGTCCACAATACCTGGGCCATAATTATTACGCCGACAATACAAATATTAAAGTGATTATAAAAAATCATTTCATTATACACATTGGTTGTCACCACAATATGTATGTGTATATATTGTAATGCCAATTAAACAGGCCATTAATTGTTTTTAATATAATTAAATTGTTAGCGGTACGAATGCGTAAATGCAACAATGAAGGCGGGTCTTTCCTTTGTTCATCAATGGAGACCACGCGCGCTTAAACTCTGTATGCACTTGAAGAAGACCAGTTGGCTGCGAGAAACGGAACAGTTCAGTTCACGTGGGGAACTGAAAAACACGTAAAAGTCTGACCTAAAAGTCTGGAATCGGCTATGAATGGTGGCGTACGAGAGATGAAACAGTTAAAAGTCGACGGGGAGATATAATACAGTAGAGTTCACCTAGAGCAACGAACAGTAAAGTTTGCAGATATAAAGTACGAATGGCGAGATCCTGTATTTCTACCTGAAAGCAAACAACATTTTCACGGAGAGATTTACACAATAATTTGCACACGGTGAATCAAATGGTTGCTTCACGCTGATTGAACAATTACCGCATAGAGAAGACCGGCATCCACTAGGAGACCAAAGGGGGCGGCTCATCCGAGGTTCGAGGTAGCAAAGGCTGAATAATAGAGTGTATTAAAATTTTCAATGAAGTGTAGAGTCTGTGTAAAAATGGCCTTTTAGTGTGGTAGTTTTCAAGATACAAGAGAGAGATCTGGTACCAGACAGACAAAACTTTGATATGAATTTGTAAACGATAATTAAAAGGGTAGAGTCAGATTTCGTTCAGTTTTCTTTTCACTTATTTTCATATTGTTTTAGGTTAACATTTACATTTGAATTGTTAATTGTCAGTTTATACATTGATATTTTGTTCTAATTATCAAACCCAGTAGTGACCCTGAGATAAGAGATTCGACGAATTTGACTAATGATACAAGAACTGTATGTTCAAAAATGCCACGAATTAATAAATGAAAATTAAAGTATTTGTTTTAACGGGATGAAATTCGGCATGAAAAATAGGTTTGGTACATTGTAAAATTTATCAACAATAATAAATTTCTTTTAAAGCTTAGTAAATGTTAATTGATTCATTTAATTAAAGCCTTCCAGTTGTTTATTACATTTATGGCTTCACCAACGTGGGGCAAATTAATCGATTATCAGGTGTTTATTACAATATATATATATATATATATATATATATATATATATATATATATATTCAAAACCCCGCCAGACAGGGGTTGTTTTATTAAAACTGCAGCAGAAAAGCAAATCATACACCTTTCAACAGTGATGACGTCACTCAGAATAGGAAAATAGGATGAAAGAGGACCTTGACTTTCGGGATGGTGTTGGAATGAAGCTTTGGCTCCTATGTTCAGGTGTGGGCGTTTGTTTTGCCTTCCGTTTCCAGGGCGAGGCCTGAGGCGAGTCGATAGCCAACCTCCACCTCTGCTCTACTTAGGTACAGCAAACACTTAAAGGGGGAGGGCGTCTCCTACACAAACACTATTAGAATAATTAAACCTTGAACGCGTCACACAGTCAGTCAACCAAAGAAAACTATGCGTGATATTAAAGTTAATAAATAAAGTAAAACTTTCTCCGCGTAATCGTACACTGTAACGGAGAATTTATGGAGGACACAGTTGGTGGAAGTTTGACTTATTTAGGAGATATGGACAGTTTAAAGGCAGTTTTCGGAGAGGGCGATGGAGAGAGAGAGAGAGAGAGAGAGAGAAAGAGGGAAAGAGAGTTTAATGAAGCAGAGGAAGGGACGGAGTTGACGTCTAGAAGACTCCGAAGTTCACCTCCGCGGTAGTCCAAGTTTGCATAACCACTTGTATTTGTCCTGTTACAAGAGCGAAAACCTCAAAAGTAGATCATAAAAATTCTGTAACTAGAGTCTCATGCTGCGTTTTATATACACATTTATACGTAAACTAGATAAGTGCCCGGCGTTACCCGTATATTTGTCTATCACCTTGGTTAATGCCAGAATTAAACTCAGCGACTCCTATAACCCCGGAACCGACACTAATCTGGCTTTTTTGCATTACTTTTTATGTAAATGCCTTCCACCACCACTCTTACGGTAAGGGTGCTTCCCTCCCTTGCGTTTTGGAGATGAAAATTAGACACTTAAAATTTCTAGAATTACACTATCAAGTTAAGCGACCCAGAAAACATTTTATTCGAAGCTAATAATGGCTGTTTAGGAATATTTTAAAATTCCACTCCCACTCCTAGAGACGGTATGGTGTGTCTTATCCGCTCAGTGTTTGTTCCTGGATCGTAAGTGACATGTATAAAGTTTAGTAGAAATTGTTCTACGCATTTAAGATTGTAAACGAAAATTTGTTTCGCCCCCTTCCATCCTCTTTCCTGGTTGCTGAACTACATCTTAACTAGTAGGGTAAATGTCAGAATTAAACTCGATGACTTCCATAACCACAAATTCATTACCAGTCTCCGTTGTTTACCACTTACTTTTATGTATCGGCCTTTCACCCACATCCTCCCCACCCCCACACCTAGGAGCTGAACTACAGCTTACCTGACACAGTTCATGTCAGAATTAAACTCCACGACTTCTATAACACTGCATTTGACAACAATCTCGGTTGTTTCGCGTTATTTTTATGTAACGCCCCTCCACCCCTCCTATATTTGTGTTTTACTAAAAACATCGGGATGGAAACTATTAATCACATAGACCCCGAGAATTAATTAATTGACACTAACATCGGCCGCTTTAGCATGTTTTGACTGCCTTTGGGAGCGACTAACGCTTTGAAAACCCGACAGAAACCTTCGCCACGGTGCGCACAACTCACCAAAGTTTCATTGGAATCGGATGAAGGGTTTAGGAGCGCGGGGGCGGGGGGGGACAAGACATTTATATATATTGTAGTAATTAGTAATTAATCCATTATTATAATTATAAAGTTGGATTGTAGAGGACTTATTATTGGGTATAAAGCGGACGCCGCAGCGGGGCGGCGAGACACAAAGAAACATTGTTGAGATGGTACGCGCTCAAAATCTACGAGACGAACAGTCAGTCAACGGCGAGAAGCGAAACGGTTAGTTGGACGGCAGACACAGATGCGGGCAGATATCCATTCAGAAAAATTGCAGTATAAAGTTGGACGGCAGACACAGATGCAGACAGACATCCATTCAGAAAATTTGCAGTATAAAAAGTTTTGGCAGTCAACGGCGAGAAGCGAAACGGTAGAGTCCAACAGCGAGATATAATAGTTTAACATAAAACGCAAATAAACAGTTTGACAGAGAGACTAATAAAATCGCAGTTTGGAAGCAGAAGTTTGCTTCACAAACTGAACTAATTTTTAACATCGAGAGACTTCCAGGAGACCGACGGCCGGAAACTAGCTGATGAGATGATCCAGGTTCCAGAATAGCAGAGATCCAGAGCAGCTACCGTGTGTTCAAATTTTGATGAGTAGAATCAGTGATATCTCCAAATCGTGTGCACAGAAAACCCAAAATTGAGACCTGGGCGGCCGTAAGTAGAAAACTCTAAAATTGATTGTAAACCACTTTTTAAAAGATACGTCAGATCGTTCTTTAATTATTTTGTTTCTTTAATTATTTCGTTACTTTAATTATTTCGTTTCTTTAATTATTTCGTTTCTTTAATTATTCACTTCGTTAATTATTTACTTCTTTAATTGTTTAGTTATTTAATTTAAATTCAAATCTTTAATCTTATTTTCGTCCGCAACAAAATTTGTCGAGGTTCAGACGAATTAACTTCAATAAAAGGCTAAATGTAATTATGATGATTGTATAAAATTCACCCATTTATCAAACCCAGATAAAGACCCTGAGATTCCAAATATTATTGTGTAATTTTATATTGTATTTTAAAACCTTAATAAACCATTGATTAATTGTTTCCCGTAAAAATCTTTTATTTTATTTAGACGCCTGTTTATTAATATATATATATATATATATATATATATATATATATAGAGAGAGAGAGAGAGAGAGAGAGAGAGAGAGAGATATATAATCTGATTATAAATTGTACTTATTACCATTTTTTAAAAATCCAGCCAATGCCTAACTCTCCTAGGAATTTCTACAAAGCAACGTCATCACTTGAAGTATCCCGTAACCCTGAGCTTTCCTGCGACAAGGAGATGTCGAGATAACGTACAAAAAGTCAGAGCCATTAGGTAAGGTTTGAAAAATACTGTTCACCTATTACATGGAACAGACTGATTCCGAACATTTGAAGAAAACAAAGACTAATGAAAGCTAAAATGAAACTGCTTTACCGCAAATTGAATTGCGGATTAGTGCAGAATTTAAAGGCGCTGCAACGAGGTTAACGATCACGAGTAACGCACAGGATAAAACCGAAGGCATGACTTCAAAGAGTTGCTCCTTTGACACGCAAACCATTTACACGTCCCAATGAACGATCAAGTCTACCTACGATAAGAGTTTTGAAAGAATAAGTTAGTGAGTAGAATAGTTTGGTATTTGTGGGAACTGACTATGAGAAACTGATAAAGAAATTGTTGGTTGAAAAGACTTTGGGTTTAATAACTGTCTGGAGAAAGTAGTTAAACGGTTGTAATATTATAATTTTTAGGGTTGTTTAATAATTTATACATTTATATGTCTGAAAAACGTGTATTAATTAATCAAATCAAAAATTCATTATAATACGACGTTTCTGCCACAATTTTGGGAAATCCTCAGTTCATGCATATATATTGTAATAAAAAAATTAATTTAATTAATATTTACCCCTATAAAGGTGCCAAATTGTTGTACACCAAAATATTAAAGGGAAATATATCTCAAGGGTCGCCTACGGGCCTCCAATAAAAAAAATAGGAGTTTATAAAGTGAACACAGAAAACTAGAAAACTTTTCATAACAGAAATGAAACACTTATTTACTATCCTTTACCAAAACCAAACAAACACCTTGCGACCGTCAAATTTGGTTCCCAAGCGGTCCAACACCCTTCAACGGTTGCACGTTAGTCCGTGGTTCGTTAATGATCCCAACAAACTCACAACCCCACACAAAGCACCCTTCTCCACTTTGCTACAGCAAAGCTGCATTGCCCAGTGTCACCATAGGAGGTGTGGAGATAGGATTTGTTGGCAGAGCTATCACAGATAGACGGCTTTACCCGGGATTATCATCTCCCGGGGCCTTTTACCAACCTTGGACTGGCCTGAATCTCGAGTGAGATTCGCTTTACCAAAACAATACAAATTGGATCCACTATAGCACAGAACTGCTTAGGATCGGAATGACTTCAGATCACAAAAAAACAACGACCACAAACGACGCCGCACCTGGACAGAACGTCTCCATCTCCACCAAGCTTTCCAGACACACAAATACCAACAACCACACGACTGCCCACGGGGTAGCTTCCTCCACTACTGACTCAATTTTGTTTATGTCCCTTCTCCAGAGACACAGTTTGACCCATCGTCAAACGTTCGTAAACAAAGAGGCGCAACGCGAAAACATCGCCCGTACTGCAGAACTGAACACACAAAAAAAAATCTTGCATACAAACTCCTTAGTATTCGCTACAATATATGCTAAATTATAAGAACATATTTAAATTTAGCGTCTTATAAGATTTTTTCGGTTACAACTGTCTTACGACGAAGCCAACCAATTAGAGAATAAACGTCCAGCTATATTAAAAACAAGAAATCTTAGATGGAAAAGTCCAATAAGGCTCTTCTACAAGAAATTGATTAAGTACAGGATAATTAATAAAGATGGACTCAATTTCAATCAACCATATTTAATGCCCTACATGTTGTACTTGATTTCTGTGTTTTACATTAGAAGGAGGGTATCCTAAAGTGTTTCAATAGTACCAGTACAGCGTTGCAGCAGTGCCAGTTGTAAAAATGGCGAATATTGGAGCATGCATTTCTTCAACAAAAAGGGAGAGTTTTTTTGTCTGTGTGTAAGTGTAAAATCATCAGCTACCGCCTGGATGTCGTCTAGACCTCAAGGCTTAAACATCCGCAAACTTCAATGTGTGTAAAATAAAATGTAATTGACAATATTGAAATACAACGTGAAACTAAGGAAATGTACTCCCGCAGGTAACCTGCGAGGGATTTTCTCTCGCAGGCAGAACCTTTTAGGAGAGATACGAAGGGGCTACCTTTGGGTATGACTTTTCCTCTCCGTTTTTGAACTAAGGTTCCCACATGCCGAGGCACCTCGGCCTGTTCTGAGAGGTGTATGTTCCGGGGTCGCAGACCTTGGGCATACGGTAAGAGTTGTTCGCTATTCCCATTGGAATAGTCGGCCAGCTGCCTCCTAAACTGGTCGAGGCACGGAGAAGGGAATGCTGCGTCCCCACAGCAAACTCCTCTCCCGCTATCGGAAGGGCGTGGGACAAGTACCCAATGCCCGACCTACCTGATGCAGGTTTTTCTAGGGTTTTCCCTGCATTTCTTTAGGCGAATGCCAGGTAGGATCCTTAAAATACATCCCGGGGGCCCTAGTAACCCTGGGCTACCTTCCTCTACCCTTCCGCATCCCCCCTTTCAAATCCCTTCCTATGCTATTAAAGGGGAGTTGCCCAAAGTGTATTACCCTCATGTAGCCTGTTGCCCCCCCCCAAAAAAAAGGAAATGTACTCCATTGAAATTGTCAGTATTTTTTAATCATTCTTTAAATCTAATTCTGTTTAAAGTCTGTTACGTGCTGCTTTGCGTGAATATGCCTCTGTTATCTTGTGACCACGTGAACTTTCGTGACAGTTACATTAGTGTGTACTATTTTATCTGTCGGTCACTGAGGAATTTCATTTCAGAGTATGTCTTTGTCCGCATTCCTCGTAAGCTATTGGCCTCGTTGCCGCGGTAGCGCACTGTTTAACTTTATTCCCCTCCGCCTGTTTCTGTTTCTTTTTATGGCTGTCGTGTCTATTTTATGGGTCATCAAAGTGCCACAGGGACCACACTAGATTTCGCGGATGATCGTAAAGTGCGCGGCCACTGCGACAGATAATTGCACGATAGCCACGTCGCAGGCAACTAAACTACGAATTTATTTAATTTCTCAAATAAAATAAAAACTTGTTAACGAAAAGTGTAGGTCGCGAGAAATTGCTAAAGTCGTGTCAAAATAAAATGCACAGTGGCGGTGTAAAAACATTGAAGCATGGAAATATATTGTATTCAGTTCAGGATATGTTGAATACAAAAAAAAACTCTAACGTAAAAGTTAAGTAGAGAGGACTTGCTGCTGTCTGTATATTCCGTTGGCAAGGATATAATTCATGTTTTTAAGGATGGTAGTGGCATGCTTCCAGCTTCTCCGCAAAGGGAGTTCCCTACTGACGACAAAACTCCCCTCCACCTTCTCCCTTCTTCTACTAGGCACGACACGACTTGCTACCTCTCATAGTCTATACCTATTTCGTCAGTATTAACTTACTCTGATGGTCTTCAATGAGTCCTATAATAACCGCAACGTTTCTTTCTCTCTCTGCTTTCCTCATCCCACTCTCATTTCTTTCACTAATATTAGCCCCAGTAGTAAATTACCAAGAAGAGACTACCTTAAGGTTTCGGAATTTTTCCGATGCAGTTAAGACAAATTAAAAGGAAACCTCTTGAAAGATTTACGAAGGGCGGGGTTAAAGTAGAGTGGACAGACAGTGTCTCAAATAAATAAGAGTGTATGAACGGATGAGAGACATGTATTGAGGAATATTCTTGCGAGTACTGATTGCATGGAGGAAATCGTATAAAACCTAGTGCCAAAACTAAAAGAATAATGTATTTTAACGAGGAACCTTAATGTAGGTGGAAATGGGGGAGTCCTAATTTTTCAGAACAATTCCTTGGGGTTGTTCACGATACGGAACAATAATAAACCACAACTCAAGATCGTTCACACAATGGTCTCAATAAAATACTGTAAACACAACCAAGTAAAGTCTTATGGATTTAATCAAATGCAATAAAATTTGGAAATACCAATGTTAAGAATTTTCCTTGCAGTATTTCAGCAGAAAGGACGTCCACATTCCATCAAAGAGAAAGGAAATCATTCCACAATATTATGAATGGAATTGATTTATTGTTTTGCTAGTCTTCAAATAAGCAAATAGAATTCGCGTCATTAACATAGATACAATAATGCGGGAATGTGCTACACTTTTTTTTACAATAATGAAATTTTAAAATAATACAAAATTAACAGACTTTAAAATACATTGTACCTTATTTACAAACAAAAAATGTTTCTAGACACACACAAAGACGTCACTATTAAGTAATTGACCGTATTTACAGGAATATAAGCTAAAAAAAAACAAAACAAATATTTTCATCAACGATCAAAATAAATGAAAATAGTCTTTACAAGCAATGTTAATTACCTACAATACTGATTACTTCTGGGTATAACTGTTGGGTGGTCTTTTTTTAAAATAAAAAGATTACTTTACTTATTATAGTTGTTTACTAGCAAAATTGAGTCACAAATAAAACGAATTTATACAAGAAAATGGAATCTAATTTAAGGTATGGTACCTTGATTCTCTCTGACAGGGATCTCGTAGGGTGAACCTCAACATGGCAATATTAATGATATTATGAATTTGAATTTATTAATTAAAAGTGAAAAAGGATGTACCTGGCATTACGATAATGTACTTAAACATTTTAAACGATACCGAGCCGTTATAATGTTATAACTGGTGACAGTGGAAACGTCCGATGTCCTCCAGGCGCATCTCGGTGTCGACGATAGATCGTGTGAGACCCACAAATTCCCAGAATTTGTCGGATTTCTGATTAGAGGATGGTCACCGACCGCTCAAGCTCGTGGCTGGATACTCAAAGTCTCCAAAACTCCTCCGGCATATGTTTCTGAATCTCTCCACCCATCTATAAACATATTTTAAGCTTTGGGAGCTCGCTTATCGATGCCTAATAAATTTGGCATTCCTTGGAGCTGTCAGACCCCTTCAGACCCTTTGTCAACAAGAGGGTCTTCTTTTCACTGAAAAGGGTCCTAGACCACCATCTGGACACTGGACAAACAACGGCTTCCGTCCGCTCTAAAGAAATGTTCATTACATACCTTATTATTCAAGTAAAACGCGTCATGGAAGGTCTTTGTTTTACTGGTCTTCACACCTAAGAAATGGATTTGCGCCTCTCGCTGGCATGTCCTGAATCTGGAATTGAACCCCTTCTTCTATCCTGCACTACGCGTCATGAAACGGACAACCCGTCCGTGGCTGTCTTTGAATCGAGGTTGTGGAATGTTGGTCACTTCTTTCAACTGAAACATCTGTCATCTCGGAGTTTCTGAAAGTAGTCACAGCACTGAAACAGGAAATATTAAGGCTTTTGCACTCGCTGACACTCGAGTATGAAGAACGACCCCAATACAAGTATCTGTATTTCTAGGCAAGACGCACGACCAGAAAAGTTATCTGCCAAGAAGCTATTCTTTTCTGTTGTGTAGTCATCTGTCTCTTAAGAGTTAGCTTATTTGCGATGAAACAAACATTCAGTTTTTCGAGTACAATCTCAATTTCTTTGTAGAGATATGTTAAATCCATATCTGAAATAATTGTGTATCATCCGTGTACAAGCCTGAATTTATGGGTTAAATATAACCAGATAGTTAATAAATATATTAGAAGTAGTAGAGTTCCTAAAATTGGACCCTGGGGCTCATAACAAACGATCATCTCCCATTCTTAAAAATAAAGTTTACTGTCTTTACTTTCGATAGACATAATTTGTTTTTTATTTTTCGGGTATTCGTGCACTTCTTATACCATACTATTTTAATATGTAGTTATCAAATGCCTTCGAAAAGTAGACGAATAATCAAATTTTCTAATAATAGAATTTTGAATAAATTCATGCATTGCTGTGTTTGAAGAAGTCTGTGTTGAGAATAAATTAAAACATCTTCACTCATTCTAATTAGCCAATTGAAATTATCAACTGTGCAAATTTACTAAACTTAACTGTTTTTTTTTGTAGTGATCATGGGTAAAATTTCAAACATTTTCATTATTTGCTTTGTCGTGAGAAGGAAGAAAGGAAAGGCTTTCAATATTCTGCACTTTGGAGAAGTAAAGCAAAGTGCAAGTTTTTTTTTTGTTCCAACTGAAAATATTGACAACATCTTTCAGATGACAAAATATAATACAATTCATAACTATAAAATATAATTTAAATCTTGAATTGTGACAATTATAGTCATATTCACTTACAAAAATTTGCTTAAGCAGAGATAAAGGATCAATGAAGATGGAAATAACTTTTCAGGACTCTTATTTCTTAAAAAATACACTTCTACCATTGGAGAATGAGTTTTTATTATAATCATTTTCTCCTATGAAAAAATTGTGTACAATGAAATAAATACCAGCTAAAACATTAAAAATGCCACTAGATATTGAGATTCAATTAGCATTATATACAAACAATTTTATTTAAAAAATACAAAAAATTAAATTACTAGAAAAAATAATTCAATTGTTTTTTCCTATCGAACATTTTTACATATTTTTAAAGAAACATTTATTCGGTTGTCTTGTCTAAGAGATAGATTGATGATTACATGAGTTTGAATTGAAAATAATTTTTAAAGTTGTAGGTAGCACATTCTTTACCAGGAATTTTTTGTTAACTTCTTTCATGTAGCTTAATTTGAAAATGTGTACATCCCACATTGATATTCAAAAATGGGCTTGCCACTATACTACTGTTCTCCATGTGTGAAATGTTGCACAGTAAGATCAGCACAAGTTTCTCCCTCCATTCTATGGCACTTTCAAATTTAATCTGAGGATCTCATTCACACACTATCAACCTTCCCAAATACATGAGAAGAGTAACATTGATGTGGATTTCTAATGGCAATAAGAAACTATTATTATTAACGAAAATGGAAATTGGATTAAGTTTCCGAGAAGTATACCAAACAATTCTCATACAAAATTCGAACTATATCATCATTAGTTGTCTGTCACAATCAATTGCATGGAATACATTTGCTATGGGTTATACAAATATGTGACCAAGTGAAACGTGTGTCTGTGTCTTACTTATATATAAAAAAAAATCAGAATCAACACATTTTAGGTATTGCCCGTTAATGTTGAAATGGTAACTCAGCAAGATTTATACATATTGAACAGTTTACAATAATAATATCCCCCCCTCTCTTCCTAGTTTTCACAAAAATATTTACAAAAAACTTCTTTTTACTCTATTAGTTAGCTATTCACTTCATTTGGTGAATATATCACAAATCTTATTACTTCATTTATTTATTGCACATTTTTTACCTGTAACTTATGTGCAAATATATACGTAAAAAATTAGACACTATTGATAGACTGTGTCCATTTTTCATAACAGAAAAACCAATGTAATACACATCATAACAACCATGACAAATATCAATTCAGTCATATGAATAGCTCTTTGGATTCCATCCCAGTATGTTTGGAAGAAGATAATTAAAGTACTTGAACAGCTAACAATGCTTTTGTCTTCAGTAGAAAGATTCTGAATAGGTGAGAAGACATCATTTTACTCAGATGCCATTAGACTGATATGTTAGTCTTCCAATAATCAGAATAGTTCACCTGAAGTTCATGGCAGTGATCACCTTCAAAGTTTAAGGAGTGGTCTTTTCTGAGCTTATACACTTGGAACCCTAAAAGCTTTTCGTATGACAGAAAAGACCTCACTCATTGATTAACTAATCTCTACAGAAGGTTGAGAAATTTTACTAGAACATGAGAGTAATAATAACACAACTTCAACTTGAAATGAGAAATTTAAGCTCAACTAATTTATTAGTGACATTGTCAATATCTACGGTGGACTGGCAGTGTTCTTCAGGATAACAAAAACAATTGTTCAATTAATTTTTAAGTAAGAGTACTACTACTTCTGTTCTTGGATTTAAACTTCATGCTTCATATCAAAAACCAAATGAAAGAAAAGAGAGAGAACACATTCATATAATTAATCCATTTGTACTTGCAAAAACTTATGTTTTTTGCCCCATCACTAAAACATTCAGCTAAAATGCAAAAATAGATATATATTTTTTCATAGTTTATAAATATTATTTCCAGCAAATACACAACAATTTTCTATAATATTATTATATCATGTGACAATACACAATGAGTTAAACTATAATCAACTATCACACAAAAATGAGCTCATGGCAAGGATGACAGGTTTTACTTTTATAATAGAGAAAACTAATCTAAAAAAATGAAAGAAGAAGATTGGTCAAGTGCTTCTTTCAACTATAACATGAATTGAGAAACAATAAAGTTTTCTTAAACAATAAAATAATTAATTTGGAAAATGGGAGAGTGGGATGCAAACACAGGTTAATTCTGCTACTGTGATACGAAATAAAAAGATGAAGTATTTTCTACAGTTACTTGACAAGCAATTTTTTTTACAATTTTTGTCTAGAATTGTTACTGTCCAGTCCAAAAAATAAATACAGAAAAAGGAGGTCAGCACTAGAATGACATGAAAAAAGTAAGGCTGTGTTAATTACAATTATATGCCTATTTTTAAAAGAGATTCTTACTTTGCTGGACTGGGCAAAAAGCAAGAATAACCACAATAGGTTCTCTGGCAAACATCAGCATGAAAGAGAAATGTCTTTTTCATCATGAGATCAGAGAAAAATTAATCTTCCCACTCCAAGTCAAACACTATTAGTTCTGATTTTCACAAATTTATTTTTAAGAGAAACACATTGTCCTGCTTATAAACCTGAAAACAGACACACATATATTGCAGTTATCAGATTCTTAGCTTTATAAATGAACACACTGTCCATATATTTTAGATTCATTTGATGAAATATGTTCCATAACTGAACTAATAATCACTGTTTATCAGGCATGCTTGTAGCAAGTACCAAGAGATTGCATTTCATTGCAAAAGTACATCACAGCTACTCTGTCTTTGTCCCACAATTTTGATCACCATCGGCAAACATTCCCCCTCGAAATAGATCACTACCCCTCTTATATAAATCACAGATCAGCCTAATAAATATCCACAAGGTAGGTAATAGTCAATTCACTGGTAACTTATTGTATCATATCTATTAACAGACATATCAATGGTCTGTGTTGTACCACAAATTACATTTATCACCGACAATCTTGCACAATGTTAATTTATTTATATTTACTCTCAATAATTTATTCACTGAAATTCTACAATAAGCAAACCCTGTTTGCTGTTACAACAATTTCATGAACACACTAGAAAAATAAAATAAGAGTGACAATTTGCCAGCAAAACCAATCTAATGTGAGCACATCCAAGAATGTTAAATTTCCAGCTGGCAAAATAAAGTATCAGTGTGTAAGATTCTCTTCAATAGATACAAAAGGCAGAACATTTATATATATATTTCTCTGTACATAATGGTGAATATTATTCTATTTTTTTACAGATCCAAAGAAACAGAAGCAAATATATATTTCCTTTTTAAAAGAGATATAAATAGCAAATGGAATTTATTTTACATATCACAATTAATTTTGTTAACTTTTTATAAAATCTCACATGCAACTTTATAAATAAGTGTTTTACTAAATGTGACCACATAAAAAACAAAAATGACATTAATTTCCGACAGAGGCAATTCTTTACATTGTAAACATTTCCTTGGTCCTAACAAAAATCAGCCATAATCATACATTATCTTGGCCAACAAATTACATTTGGAATAATTATGAACTACTTTGAGCAACTACAGCAATAATCACAATTCATTCATCAAGATATGAAGTACATAGGAAGTATTGCTGACCAAAACTTTCACTTAGCCACATAAACAATATATTTACGTATCATTACACCATGTTTTCAATATTACTTTTATAGAGGTAATACTATTATTCTGCATCAAATGAATCAAAAAGTTGCTTAAAGTATTTGTCAAACAGATGTAAATGAATAAAAGAGAAATAACAATTTAATTATGAATAGGTGGAAGAATATGAAAAAGCAGCATTAGGATCATTATATGTAAACACGATATTTGAAATAAAATTTGATTTAAACTACTGACAATACAACCTATCTACTCATATCTGTGTTTTACATTTTCTTACTGTTAAAACAGAAGCACCAATTGAAGAAATACCATGTATTTCAACACTAAGTTGTTGTTTTTACTGACAAAAAAAAAATATATTAATGATTAAAAAATTAAAGGACAGTTTAAAAATTGAGCAAATAAATTAATAAAAAATAATTGCTTAACTTATCATACTATGGAGACTTCTTTTCTATTAATATGCTCATCTCAAAGAATTAGTGAACTTCTAGTGAAATTGAGAAAGTATAAACAACAGAGAACAGGCTCATGCTTTGTAGGTTGATTTATTAGTGTAAAGTACTGTGAATCAAAAGAACTTCAATCATATAGGAAGTAAGTCTATACTTATATGTATGTAGCAGAATGATGGCATCCATGGTTACCTCAAATATGTGAGGACTAATTGTTGAGAAAATTATTATCCTAGGATATTCCAAGCTAGTTGGCAGGTCAGTTGTGCACAACTAGAATCAAACAAACTTTGCAGCTTGTGAAAAGAACACTAAAGAAAGTGCATTCACTACAAAATTGATCCTAACTGAGGAGTAGTATCACATGAAGGAGAAAGTACATTTTACCCATCAAACATGGTAGCAGAGCCCTATGTAACAGAATTGACTTTGTGCCTTGACGAGTTTGTTATGTGATTGCATGTAAAGTCAGCACATCACCACTTTTGTGACTATTCTGTTTTACTTTTGATACCGTTGTCAATGTCCAGCGGTGGCTAAGCATTTTGGCAGCTTGAGATAAAAGAAACAAGGACAAGAAGTCCACAACTTTTCTCGGATTATGAGCAGAAGTGTCAGATCTTTGGTGTCATTGGTTAACATAAGAGTTTAAATGGATGAAAATGCTCCTAATCAGTATCTTATTGACTTGGCTCACAATGAATTTATTTTTTCATCTTGATTTACAATAAATAAATTAACTTCAAATATTAATTAATTGGATATGAATAAAATTGTAACAATTATTAAATGTCAAAATGAAGTGAAATGTAGGCACTTTTCGCTGCTTGCCATTTTGACACTTAGGTAGAATAAGATGCTGCTCTGCCTCTGTACCAATCTCCTCAACCATGTACTTTGAAATTACAAAACATTTTGAACCATAAGAAAATTGGTGGTGAAATGACCCATACATTATTGTAGTAAAAAATAATTAACTAGAACACACCCTGATCACATTTGTCTAACAATGACTTATATAAACAAGATTCACCATGCATTCACATCATCAGGCATGGAAACAAGAAGTTGAGAATTTATTAAAGAAAAAGTAAGTACAGAAGTTACAATAAAAAAACTACATAAAACAAAACTATTATAAACACATTACATAAAAGTAGTAAAAATTAATTTGTACAAAAATGGCATGCTAGTTTCTTTAAATATTCCATATCACAGATAGTTTAAGTTGGAGGTCCCAGATATTCTGAAAATATTAATCCCACATCTCATTCATAAAGTGCTGACTAAAAGACTTCTCAAAGTCATACAATACTGTAGAAAACTTTCTCTCAGGATGCAGTATCAAGGTTAGATAACTGCCATGATGTTTTGAGATTATTGCTATTCAAATACTCCAGCAAATATTTACTTTTCACTTAACCTCACCCAACATATCAAGGTAATATTCTGCTATGTCCATGTCCAATTGATCTTCAAAAAACTAGTCTCTCAACTCTGGAAACTGAGAACACCAATATATGATTACAAGTTATCAATTGAACTGTTCATTTCACAACAATATTAACAACCCTCTTTGACTAAACTCACTGACATAGAAACCAAACAGACATACTTCAAGTATGGTTACAATTCAATATTATTATTCGGAATTGGAATGAGCTGTGATATCTTGAACAATTTATTAAGAGGTGCAATTTACCAACCTAAAAGTTCTGCATGTATGTGTTAATACACTCATATTTTGTGATACAAACTGGGCATCCCCCACCTGACTTGAGCAACATTACATGAAGCATAAAATAAAAAGGTACCGACACTTTTGTGAACCAACAGTATTGCTGACATCAAAATGTTGTGCAGTTAAATCTAAACAAGAAATTATCTAATTGAAATGAAAGGCTAAAAATAAAAAAAACAAAGAAGAATAAACATACATGAGAAAATGAATCGAGAAAGGTTCAAGTAAAAGGTCAAGCAGAGTCCAATAAATGTTCATAATATAATAATAAATTATGACAATATTATATTTTATATATCTACAAATTGAAATAACTAACCTCTTAAATTTTAATAGTGACCAATCTTATTTGTCCCAATAAAACATTTCAAATTATTTGCTATTCCTATATTTAAAAAAAATAAAAAATTGTGTAAAAGGTTCAGTCTTATAAAAGTAGAAACCAAACATAAATACAAGTGATATTAAAGAACAGACCTTTAGATCTTCAACAGCAAATAAGCATTAAAAAGGGAGATTCTTTGAATGTTTGCTTAACTGGAGTTTATTACATTTGAATCCCTTAAAAATTCATTAGTCTACAAACTACTATATTTGAAACATATTTTTGGTGATTATTTCCCATACAAACGTAACAACACAAGGAAAAGTTTCTTTTACGAACAATGAAAACCTTTGTTGACATCAGATGCACAGAAACTTGATGACAAATGCTACTTTAATAAAAATACTTACAATATTATGAAATAAATGTGACTGTATTTAATTATCAACTAATGAGTATCATAATCATAAATAATCTCTTTCTTGGCAAGGATAAACATGGAAGAATAAATGTAAATATTTAAAGCCCAATTGAGTGATGTAAGTCCATGAAGAGAACAAAAATAAATTACTAACAAAATTTCTGTAATGGTGTACCATACTGCTTCAGTGAAAATATATAAAGTACCAAATAGGAGGTCGACACAAAGATATTATTAATAATGATGAAAGAAATGTAATAAAGGCTTCTTGAAAAATTAGGATACTATAAAGCACATCCTTAGAAGCATCCAATATTTTTATCTGCAGCAAATGTCTATGTATCTGTCCTTGGCTACCCAGCACATAGTAGAAGTGTCTGCCTGGTGCCATTGACTCTGTGCTACGTGATTATCCGAGGTGAGTGGAGGCCTTCTACTTGCTTGTCAATGGCAGGGCAGTGGCTTGTATTGGGGGGACCCCAGTCATGTAAGCCACTTGAGTTGGCCAGCCTGTGCGTCAAACGGTGTGCAATCGAAAACCCTCCACTTCCTTCCAGTTGTGTGAGAACAATTATCACTTGTCTGGGAAAAGAAAGATAATTCTCAAATGACAAATAAGCAAGTGTACTAATTCACATATCTGTACAATTAAGTTCTTGAAGCATATGTAGGAGTACACAAACATAGATCGAAGCATCTATTATGAAAGGTACATGAAACATCTCTAAAATTACTGAGGCAAAATGCCTGTTGTAAGTCCACTTGCATCACAGTACACATTCTACTTGTGTCGATATACATAGATTTTCAGATTCTGATATAATGTTATTTGACTAAACATGATAAACATCTTATTATTAGGTAAAGAAGAACCAGAACATTTGTGACAAATTACTTTTACAATAATATTTAGAAATTTTTACCTAACCCACCAATATGAAACTTTTATGTCCTATAAAATAAACACATTTGTAATCATTAATGATATATATATAAATATACACATATTTGAAAATTTTCATACAGAAATAAAAACGTTCAAAAGGTTTAAATAATAGAACAGTACAAGTTTTGAAAAACAAAATGGCGCAAAGTCCAGAAAAAATAATGAAGGCATATAATTGAACATTATTCTTGGTACCTGTGCAGTGGTGGAACAGAATCAACAGTGCGAAGTTCGCCACGAGTAGAGACTACATTATAACTTTCCTGGCAGTCGCACTTGACATGAATCCATTTGTTCTCGTGACGGTTCTCCACCATGACAACCAGACCAGCCCAACCTTTTGTTAGGTAGTAGGCTGTCATTCCCTCTCGACCCTAAGGAATGTGAAATAGCGAAGGTCGATAGTACAAGTCCAATTGATAGATGCAATTCATCACTTTTAATTGCAAATAAAATGAGCTACATATAATAACATTTTTAATTAATAACAATTTGATTGTGGAGTTGTTTTGTTTTAGTAATCATTACTAGTCCAGAAAAATGGGACAAGTTTTAAAAACAAACATAACCAATTAACTTTAATTAATTTAATGTTATGCGTTTGCGTTCATGACACATCTGCTAATTAATATTGTGTTGAATAAAAATAAAATATTATGCAAAAAACATTTGATTGAAGAAATAATGTAATACACTTATTGATTATTATGAAAATATTGTTAATTTCTTTTTGGTAATCTATTGTAAGTCATGCAAGACTATAGAAATCCAGTCGATGTCGTGAATGTTATTTTTTTTTTTATACTGATAGTGGTTAAAAGTGAAATTATGAGTGCATCTCAATATTTGTTCTTAAATTACTGCAAAAGGAAAAAAGCAACAACAATTGTTATTTATAAAGAAATTATACCAAATATTTTGCCCCATATAATGTATAGTAGTATGCTCGTTTATTAAAAAATGAGACCAACCTCATGTCGCTGTCCCTTTGTGAGGGTTAAGCTTATAATTGCATCAGCTAGAACATAGGCCGGCGGTGAAATTTGTTCAACCAGCAAACGTTTAGAGCTGTGAATCGCCAAAACATACTCTGGATAATTAGCAGGGTCATCAATACCTAAAATGTGAAAGAACAAGGTCAATGATTTTAAAAAAAATTATTGCAACTTGGACTTTTAAAATTTGAGGGAGCCCAGCAGAATTGAGGCTTTATCAAATTAAAATCTAGTGACAATTGGAGCTGCAAAAAATATGACTTACCTGTGTGCCAATGGTTAAATGCGAGGCAAACTAAAATATACTGGTCCCTTTCGAGCATTTTGTGGCAGCCCACAAAGCCTCTAACCTGCCTCTTACTGTGTTCCACAAGACGGCCCACAGCAGGGCAGGTATGGGACCTGGTTCGAAACACGACCACACACAAATCCAGCTGAGATCGCTGAGATTTTTCAGAATTCCTGAAATTTAATCACTTGATGTTGGCAACCAATAAAAATGGATTATGTTTAATGGTTTTAAAACCTGTCATATGGGACAAAATACACAAGGCTGAAGATTGAGTAGAAGCTAACCTCTGGCCTTCCTGAAACAGTGTGAACTCGGCTTCAGTTGGTTCAAGAACTGTTAACAGCACACAGGACAAGTGATCTAAAGAAGATAGGGGTGGCAAGGTCCCTCTGAGGCGAACTTCATTCCAGCCAGAACGCACTTTACAAATATCAATACAGTCAAAGTACCTGAAACGACAATGTGAATATTACAAATATGATACATACCATAATAACAAATTCCATTTTATAATGTAAGTCAGTAAAGCGAAAGCACTTGGCGCTGGCACTAAACCTTTGATTTAGGTTGTTGAATCTGAAATGTATATTGTTAACTTGCAATTGATGGTTGTTATTTATTATTGACCTGACCTAAACTTGATTTAAATTCCTCTTCAAAGGCAATGAAAAATTATTTTTAATGTATTTATTTGTTAAATCCACAGTAATAATAGTTGAGTCCACAGTAATAATAGTTGAGTTCAATTTAAATATAATTATTGAAGAAATTTAAATGTATATGATTTACTGTTATTGCTTAAACGACATTTTACAGTGTGTAACCTAACCATTTTATTTTTAAATCAACATACAAAAAAATAATCTCTTGAAAACCTTATTTTTTACCTTAAAATAGAGCCACTTATTTTTTAAGTGTGATGATGGTTCATTCCTTTTTTTTGTTTAGTAGACATATTAATTTTATATTAATACTTTTGTGAAACCATTTCATGACCGATACAATATGAATTTACTGATATAAAGTTGAAACTATCATTACAATTGAATTTTAAAAGATAAAATTTACTTATTCAATCTGATTTCAAAGCAATGAATAGAAACCAAAGGATATACTTGTCAATATCAAATGTTTACATTAAATTTCAAAGTTGAGCAAGTATGTATTGACTACAAGAAACTTGGCATGGGTCTAAATTTTGAAAACTAAAAAGAGAGAAAGAAAAGAAAATATTAAATCACAAATGCTCATTATTTCTCAGTTCCCTTACTTCAAAACATCTTCAAATGAAATCCAGAAAACACCGTCTGAGGCACCAAGTGGCATAAGAGTCTCCCTCAGCTGGGGAGTCCAAATGGGAGAGTCATCTGACCAGTCACCTTTCCAAGAGTAATGGCCCCAAGGGTTTCGTAGTCGGAGCAGTCTGTTCCCTTGAACGTCTCTAACATCCAGGACAGAGTATGCATGCCTAAAATTTTAAAAATTATGTAGTTAACACAATTCTATTTAATTACACGATATCAGTGCCTCAAATCATCAACAATTTTAAATAATTTGTAATAGTCATGTCATGTTCAATGACAACCGAGTTTACTGTCTTTCTTCACAGGTGTAACCCGCTCCCTGTGCACAGCCAATCAGCTACAATAGATGCCGAGAGCTTGACCGCATTAGATCATTGTTATGTGTGTTTATTCTACGAACAGAATTGACTCCCTTCCCTCAATCTGCGCCACCTGCCTTCCTTGCCAACTCGTGCTATAGACAGTTACAAAATGTGGATTTCTCCAAGAATTTACAGTAGCCATAACTTTATATACTCATAACCAGTATTTTTATAACAAAATGGAATTCATATTCACTTGGTCCAAAAATATTTCTATAATCTACCATCATGCTGTCAAATATACGAGAAATTCTTAATATTGTGGGATGCTCGTCAATATCACGATAATTTCTTTTGGTTAGACAATTGTCATGTAGAGAAAGACAAACCAGAGTCACTGTCGTTTTTTAAACTTAGAAAAATGGTTTTGCAGTTCCTAGTACTCAGAACTGAAGTGGG
The DNA here is from genome assembly GCA_037074705.1 of Zhengitettix transpicula. Taxonomy (NCBI): domain Eukaryota; kingdom Metazoa; phylum Arthropoda; class Insecta; order Orthoptera; family Tetrigidae; genus Zhengitettix; species Zhengitettix transpicula. The sequence continues at coordinate 76,412,881 of CM073593.1, forward strand.
ATAGTGAGGACACTATCATTATGAAGAAATATATAAAATTATAATATTACATACATAATATTGCATATTAAATGCTTGTTCAATAGTTCACTGCTACTGTATAAATAAAAATTTATTAGCAAAGAGTTTCTTTCAACCATAAATTTAAATGACTGAAATTATTCCTTCAACCCATTAATAGATCATGGTACCTTGGCCGTAGGCCCTTTCGCTGGTACTCTTCCTCATCAACTTTCATATTACCACCACCACAAGAAGCACCCATGAGAAAACGAGCTAGACGGGAACTGAGAAGTTGAGCCCATATGAGGTCCCGGTCCAGCTCATCTTCAGAAGGCAGGGATGAAGGTTGCAAAGGTACACTTTCACAAGGAGCACCTACATGGAAATAAAGCAGCAAAGATAACAAACATACACAGAAAAATGTAAATAGATCACATAAGCTACTTTGGCCACACTACATGAGCTCATTTCTCACCAGTTAGAGTTGCCAGTCCTTCAATGGCACGTCCTGAAACCAGTGCTTCATAACAACCATGAATCTTGGCAACAGATTTTTCAATTAAAGGAACCCACAATTGCTTTCTTTTTGCCTGTAATACAAATTTAAAAAATTGACAAATGATAGCTACTATTTACTCATGGAATGAAATTCAATGGTTTAAAATAATAACATTTAAATTAAAATTGCTCAAATGAATCAGAATTTTGAGATATGTTGCAATACCTGCTTTATGATTATAAAAATCTTGAAAATGAAATTAATAAAAAATTCTATTACAATGCAATCTCTTGCTTTTAAAAGTTTAGATTATTTATCTGTGTATTGTGTCAGTGGTTCTTCCTCAGTGCAAAAATATTTTCAAACTTCCATTTTCCACCAACTATTATTTGATTTCCTTAAATTCCTCTACAGTTTCATCTTAAGCTAATTCTTCATTTAATATATACAAAAAAAACAGCAATAATCTTGACAAATCACAATCACAAATCACAAAAGCAAAGAATTTTAAAAATACATTAAGAGAAGCAAGTCAACTGTAAACTTCAAAACATATATTTACTGAGGCAGCATGCCTGCGATTAAATCTTAATATACCTGAGAATAGACTAGATGGCCTCGTTTGTCACATGGTAACAAGTCGTCCACAAGGACAGTGGTCCACTTTCCATCCTTGCACAGCCTCACTTGGTAAGCACCCTGCTTGCAGAATTCTCTAGTGACCATAACTTTCTTCACCAAGTCTTCCCTTTCTGCCAGGACTGCCAATGCACTTAGCAGCCAGCAGTTCCCCAAAACACCTTTGACAGTAAACATTAAAAAAACTATACATCTGCACAACAGCACCAGATTAAAAATAAGTAAAAGTGGGAATAACATCTGTACATAACTAAACATCTTAATTCAATGAATGCTATTAAACTGGTTACCTTGAGATATATCAGATGGCAGAGGTGTTCGAAACACGGCCCACTTCTTCAAGTCCCCGTCCATAGTGATCTCGTGAGGCCTCAACCACTGTACGACGTGGTTGTCTTTGGTTTCTAATGGGTTGTAGTATAATGACTTTGGTGCTGGTGGAAACGAATCATCAACAAAGGGTTCTTTGTGCTGGTTAAAGAAAAAAAATTGTTATGCTCTACAATAAACTTTCCAGGAAAAATAAGTAAAATGTGTAATTTCTAATATGTAATAAATGAGCTCATATTATTTTCATGTCTTTATTAAAATATAACCTATAAAACGAACTACATTACATTTAAAGTGAATTATCTTACAAAGTTCTACATGTTCCTCAAACAGGTCAAGTTTTCTATCTATGATAAGTTTAATGTGTTTAATGTTTCAATTGTATTGAAATTAATAAATAAATATAAAATCATATTGATTTGGTACAAAACATTGGTAAGGACAATTAATTTCAGGACATATTTGGTAAGTGAACACAAATAAGAGTGTAGAAAAAATGAAATCACCAAATTCCTAAGTATTTATTTCACACCTCAATATTTGATATGCTTGAACTGTGATTTTTTTGGAATATTAGGAATGTATCTTCCTATAGGCAATATATAATTTACTCAATGTGCCACATTTTTTCCTCCAATCACTATATGCATACCTCATTATTTCTCACAATTGTCTTTGGCTCTATCTCAATGTCTCAACCTACGAATTTCTTGTATCTCTGGTTTCCTTCCAACCCCTTAATTTATGTTCAGTTTTTACAACAAAAAATAAATCCTGGCTCTGTGTATCTTGGAATATATCACTTAAAACTGAACCTTTCAGTCCCTCTCAACTCCTGGTGTCTACTGGTTGGAATGATATTAGCGGAACAAATAGCTGAGGTGTAAGTCTATTATGTTCATGTTTGTGAGCAGATTACTCATTCCCAATTAGTCAAAATGTTCATCTGCACAACAGACTGGTCAGAAATGAACTCTTATTCTTGTGGGTAATTTTTTATGTACTCTTTATTCCTTCACAAATTTATCTACTCCTCAACCCTACCAATTCATGTGTACAAGTTTTATACATATCGGTTTAGTCATAATGTTAACATTCACAGGTTTACGGCAAAACATACCGACAGGTTCAGGTACCATCAATTCCTCTGTTTTCCAATTCTATCCGCCCTGCAGTTTGCACTAACTGTTTATGACTAAGGCAACAAGTATTTACTGTTCCTGCTCAGTCCAGCAAAGTAAGTTTAGATGCATGCATTATTATTTAAGATTCAAGCACCTAATTAACAAAAATTAGGGGAATTTTTAGAATATTGGTGATGCACTTACGTCCCTGCAGTAGTGCACGATTCTCTCCCACTGTTGCAAGGCGTCCATCTCTTCGAGGCGTCGCAGCTCCTCCATGAGCTCGCTTTCTTGCTTGACGATGCCTGGTCTCGGGGGCAGCGGAACAACGGGAGGCGGCTGCTTTGAGGAGGGCGAGGGAGATGGTGAAGCCGCCCTCGGCAACACGGCGTTGGCGGAGAGACAGCGCGAACTCTGGCAAATTTCGCACGTGACGGCGTCGGTTCGGTTTTCATACGTGCACAGCACGCACTGCCACGACGACGGTACTGGGGAGGAAGGTGCGACATTGGATGTCGAAGGGGCGGCGAGGTACCCGCGCGACCTACGGGGTGTTGGCTGAGCGGCGCGCTGCTTGGGCACGGCCCCAGCGTGGTGTGGTAGCTTCTTAGCGGTCCTGCAAACGAGGCAGTGAGCCGCCCCCAGCGGGTTCTTCAGCGTGCACTGTGCGCAAGCCCAGAACTCACCCTTGCGCAGCGTCGCGTCCTCGGGGGCAAGAGACCGGAGGCGGGAGCCGCCACACACAACGCAGGCAGCGTCCGCCCCCGCGTTGACTAGCGTACACTTGCGGCAGGTCCAACGCACACCCACGCACGTGATGAGGCTCGGCTCCGTGAGCGATGGCGGAGATCTGGCAGACTCACAGATGTCGCAGCTGTCGGACCACAACGGGTTGTAAGTGTACGAGCACTTGGTGCACGTCCACATGCGCTGAAGGGGCGGCTCCGACAGGCCGATGTACGAAAATCGCGTCACCGGGGGCGGTGCCTGCGACGGCTGCGCTTCCGAGAAGGAGCGTCGGTACGCGGGCTTGGCGTCGCGCCAGTCAGGCACAGTGATGGTTACGCCGTTACGCCCCGTGCCGCCCCCACCACGAGGTGTCTCGCAGGCTTCGCAAGTCGCCGCCCCCGCCGCATTATCCAGCGTGCATCGTTGACAGACCCAGCGGTGGTCACCGGCTAAGCCCAGACTGGTGGGACGACGTCGGGGGCGGAATGCACCGTTGGACAGCGAACGGCTCACCTTAGAGCGGCGCCGGTCACCGCCGACGCCGCCATCGTCTTCGTCGACCACGTCCACCGTCGTCGCGGTCGTCGTCACCTCCACTGGCGCCAGCACCTGATCCGCCATCGCGGCGACGTCGGAGGCGGCGTTGGAGTCAGAGGCGAAGGCGGGCTGTGCGTCGTCGTCGTTTCTTCCGCACACCGCGCAGCGCACCGTGGCGCTCACGTTGAGGAAGCGGCAGCCACAGCACGTCCAAGAGTGCGAGAGGTCCGGAGCGCTGGCCGTGCGGCGAAAGCGTCCCGGGGGCGGCGCCTGCTGCGTGGGCCGCGGCCCCCACGTGCGCCGACGTCGCTGTTCATCGTCGTCGTCGCGGCGTCGGCGCCCTGAGTCCTGGTCCCACGAGCATGGACTCAGCTCCAAGGGACTCCCAGACACGACATCGCTGCAAAGAGAAGCGAACGGCGTAAACCTACAGATCCTTATTCTCAACGCTGAAACGAGTATTACATACAATCCACAGTATTCGAAATTTTTGTAAAGAATATCAGCGTGGAACAGCATCACCATAAAAAGGATTGTATAATCCGTCAACAAGATCACAAATACCGAAACAATAATCGTCAAGATAACGAACTTCGTCAAAGCACTATATACAACCGAATGGTCACGTCCTGACAAACAAGACAGTTTCCATCACAACCCATATCGCAACTTCAGATTCTTCGTACAACCCTCTTCAGAACATATTCAACGGAAACAATAACAATCTCATCAGAGCTACAAACGTCAGGACAGTTTTTAACAGAAGGAATATAATGAAATCCATTTTCATCGGAAACTCAAATCAGTAAAATAATCCACATAAAAGTCTTTAGCTGAATCAATATCATAACCAATTTAATAAAAATAAATCCTAAGAATCGTTTTCTACTGAACAAATATTCACAACCAGAACAACCGACACAAACTCAATGCCGCCAAGAGGTCGACAATGTTAACACCAAACACATATGAATACCAACGTATCATCATCAATTAAAATTACTTGAAATTGCTGAGTCAATCATCTGTCGATACAAGCAAACTTACAGCTTGTAGGGAGAAGAAAAACCAACAACTACTTAGACTGAAGGCAACAAGCCATTTATTAATCCAAGAAACAATATCTACAGCTAAGGCAACTACGTAATGTGAAACAGAGCAGTCGACTAAGTCGAGACAATGTCGAACACACCTTGGCAATGCAGAAGTCGGCCAAGGGTGAAGTCAAAACAATTATTCTCATAATCAATACCAGACCACTTGAAGGGACATTGTCGAGAGAGAAAACGGTCAGCTGAGTGACTTATTCATGTAGGGATCGTTCGATATTTCCGCCGTGAGAGCTTTTAAAATGACAAATTGCGACAGAGAAAAAGGAGGAGAACGCGAAGGGGAAGCAAATTCATTACTCAATTCCGATCCGATGCCGGCGGATCGCGATGGTTTATATAACGGTAACGGACACGGAAACTTGAAGGACGAAATAATAGACCAATGAATTTCACCAGAATATATTATTGATGCACATTTTGTAAGTATTGAAATTCTGCGTTCACGCTCTTGGTCATGACCGTCCATCACTCGTTCTTGAACTTCTTGATTCTCGCGGAACTTTGCTTTAATATGTTATCAAGTAAAGTAGTTTTACCGTGGTTATATATTTAAAATGAACGATGAAAACATCTTTACAAATTTACCAAACGTTTTACGCGATACGTTTTTTGAAATTAAAAATATGGACGAGGAAAAGCCACGAAAATGGAGTCATTAGAAAAATGGAGCTTAACTCCGAAACGTAGTTTTTAGCCAATACATTGAAGTATACATTTCCAATTATTTGAGTCGAAACTTACAATCTATTCTAATTGCTCAAGTCACTCTTTCCGGTTGCCATAGGATATCCGTTCACTATCTGAGTGCAGTCCATAGTGTACAGTTACAACTACTACGGCGATGAACTAATTCTACAATAATCATAACAAAGTAATAAATATAAAATGTTTCCTACGTTTGACACCCGAATTACAACTGTAATTATAATCTTCGAACAAATAATAATGTCGAAAGTCAAAACTGCAAGGGGAAATGTAACGAAGTGTTACATACTATCTTACTGATGCCCGTTGAATTGGCTGCTATTGAATTTAATTAACGTCTTAGCAGATGTACAATTATCTACCTTCTGCTCCACGGCGTCTCGTGACGCACGCGGCGATGACGTCAGAACGATGCGCAGGAAACTTGCGCAGTGAACAATTACTCTGTTGATAGACCAGTCAGTAATAATAATGCCGTGTATTACTTTAAATTAGACCTGGGTTCGTTATTTTTATTTAATAAATATTCATGTTCTTTGAAATATTTTGACTTGTTGCAGCCCGCGAGGCGAAATGGTTTCTTTTTTTCGAAAAATATTAACATTAAGACGAGCATGTACGAACCTGAATCCAAGTTTTTTTGGGGAGGTGGAGCGGGGGGGGGGGGAGAATAGAATAAAATTTTCCTTCCTGGACGATGGCGACGAGGTTGCTATTGTCCCTGATGAAGAATGAATCCTTTCTGACAACAACGGAAAACTAACCAACTCAACCTCCACGGACAAACAGTCTGCCGGAGATCCGCCTCCGTATCGACGAAATCCCCTTCCACCTATCTGCAAACAACTTCAACTTCCCCACCCACCACCAGGCAGCTTAGGAGGAGAAAGATAGAGACGTTCCTCCCAACAAGTGGCTGAGCAAGTTGCGAAACACTGCAAAAAAAAAGGACAGAGAGGTGGAAAACTAAGTATTTAATACCGCTGAAACGCTCCAGTCGTCATCTTCCTCACAAAAAAGCAGGCGAAAAACTAAATACACTCAAACAATAAGCGAATAAGATTTCCATACAGCAAGAGCGAGGATCTCACCACAATCCGAATATCCCAAGAATTAACAGCAGCAGAAATAAACAGGTTTGAAAAAGCAGAGTTGCTTTAATTATCAGCAAATCAAAATGAGAACACCGGTCTCGTGCAGACTATATTACAAGAGGGAATATTAGCTCATACGAACACTGAATGTATATTCGTCCAGAATTTCTTAACAGGGATAATGACAATATTTTCTGGTGTAACTTTGCATTTCCACGATTAATTTCAGCCACGTTGACGGATTATCACCAGAGGTCTATGTTGTTCTCTGCGCATTTCGGCTAGTAAAAACTCGCGACATCGACTGCGATCATAATCACTCTATATAACACCATCGTTCAGACTTCCCGTTCTTCTGAGATTTTTAAATAATCGTAAATTTTTATCTGTAGCAGTACCAGCACATGGCAAATGGCACCATTCACCTTCAATCTCCTACGAATTATTGCTTATACAACTTTGTAGATATAGCTGCCACAGGGAAAATGCCCAATAGTAGCTAAATAATAATCTATTGGCGTGATCTTTATCTGAATATTATCTCTACTCGAAGAAAATAATCATCATCTTGACCATAAGGAACAAAAAATATTAATATAACTTGGTCCAAATATTCTTCAGTCGCAAGTTCACATGAACCACAAATTTAATGGTTACTCGATCCAGCGACGAATAGTTGGTTGTTTTCATTCTGATCCAATCCTCGTATTTCCAATAATTCAAATGCACACAAAATTACGGGCCCGACAAGTTGCTGATCTCTTTCAATACGACGGGGATTCAACGAACGTGACAAGAAACCAATAATACACGACGAATCGATCTAATTCCTCAATGAAGGGAACCTCGACACAGTAGCACTTAAAGTGAGCCTGAAAAGAATGCACAGAAACGGGAGTTTAACAACACGAAAGTCTAATAATTGTGATCGCTTCCAAGATTTCCCAATGTGACATTAAGTGTGTGTTATTCTGGTGGGCACGCAATATGGCCGTGCGAGTGTTCCTCTCTCTCCTTCGTCTTCGTTTTCTATCCCCTGGATGAATGAAATGCAAACCTGTCGCGAACAAACAAAAAACGGACGGGGGCGGGGAAACTTGCCTGACAAAGCCCGAGGCTGCCCGGAGCAGACGACGAAGAAAAGCTCAATCCCAGACGAAGACATCCCCTGGCCGCCGTCATCATCATCATCTCTCCCCCTCCAACACACACGCGGTGCAGCTACACTTCCCTGCGACAACCCCTCAACCCGGAAACGTTCTGTTGCTTCCATATTTCCTCTGTCGTTACGTCGCGGAGAGCTGATCCTTCGTGATGTAATGTGGCCTTATTCGCCGTATCTAATTTTGCGTGAGAATATGACGTGACGAGAAAGGGAACAAAAACTCTGGAGCAGAAAAGATAGGAAAAGAGGAGGAAAAGAGAAGTAAAAGAGAGGTGAGAAGAAATGAAAAAAAGGGAGAGGTTGTGAACCTTGGTTTCAGTTTCAGTTTACTTTATGTATGAACAAAACAGAATAAATCCTTGATTTATAACCAAGTACTACTCATAAAATGAAAAAAATTACGTCTGATAGAAAATAATGAATAAGAAAGATAGCCAATTCAGACAAAATAAGAGATAATATAAATACCACACAACGTTTCTGGGATCCTTGTCCCTTTCGTCAGGTGCTAAGAAGAACCTAGAGGAACACAACTGCACTGGTCAGTTGACAACACTCAAAAGCCGACTGTCTATCGTCCCCAAACACCTCAAGCCAAATGTTTTTTCGTACTCCCTTATTACAAATTTCTACATCACAAATTTGTCCAAATATTCAAAGAATATTAAATTAGGTATTTTTGTCTGTATTGGCTATCTTTTTTATTCATTACTACTCATAAAAGTTAACCACATTTTTCGGATGAAACGTCCTTCGCTTAAGCGCCGTTATGTCAATTATATACAATAATAATAAATATGGAAGTCAGAAGACAGCTTGAAACATGAAAATTTTCGACTGTAAAACCGTTTAACATATAAATTACGATTAATAAGGCGGCAAGTTTAATCACCGGAGCGAGATTTGCGAAGGCCATAAATATCCAACATCAATTAAGATATTTAAATATTAAATTTAATAATTGAGAGCGATCCAGGTCCTCTAACTAAAGTCCGCAGCTTCTTCTAAATTGTATTTGCAAATGTCCGTACATAGTTGTTGAAGCAAGGCCGGTCGTAATACTTGATCAGTTATTAATCGCCAAGACTTTTTTGTAATTAATTGTGACCCCGCTGCAAGCCGTCATCAAGCTCCGTCAACTTAAAGCGGAGGAGAATGGTAGCAGAAAACGACAGTGTGGATCAGAGACAGAATCAGATGTGGTGACAGATCCAACGAGAATAGAATATATCTGAGATGTGGAGTGCCTGAGCTTTGGGTGAGTGAAGGACTACGACTACGTACGGCGACGACAGATTAGCACAGACACACAGACGAGCCAACGAGGGTAAATTCCACATATATATGTATAAATTCTCCAACCCCAGAAATATTGCCAATCATAGATCCACAGAATATCGTCACAACTGCATGGCTCAAAATCCCTCGAAGGAAAGTATCTTATCAATTTTTATGTATAACTTTTGCAATTGTAAGAATTAACAGAAATATAATGAAGCAGCCAATAGGCAGACATAATTGAGTACTAAAATAAATACCACGCAACGTTTCTGCAGTACTTAACACTATTGTCAGGCGATCAAAAATTACACTCAGCAGGTGACGAACTCAAAACCAATAGGCATAGACAATAGCAACAGGGATTGCAGAAACGTTGTGCGGTATTTATTTTGTCACTTAATTATGCCTGCTTATTGGTTACTTCTCTTTTTTGGGGGGTGTAGACAGGCTACATGAGGGTAATCCACATAGTGGCAACCCCCCTCTTATAACATATTCCAATGGGAATAGCGGACAACTCTTACCGTATGCCCAAGATCTGTGACCCCGGAACATACACCTCTCAGAACAGGCCGAGGTGCCTCGGCTTGTGGGAACCTTAGTTCAAAAACGGAGAGGAAAAGGCATACCCAAAGGTTGCCCCTTCGTATCTCTCCTACAAGGTTCTACCAGCGAGAGAACATCCCTCGCAGGTACTGCCTGCGAGAGAATAGCCCTCGCAGGCCTTCTACCATAGGTTACTTCAGTATCTATATGATGTAATACAGATGTTTTTATATTTTCAATTGTAAGAGAAATATTGTATTCTAGGATTATCTTTTAATTTTAACTTCCTTCACTCAACTATCCGATATTAGAGCGCCAACTGCCCCTTTCTCCCCATATCATGTAATAGTATTACGGTACGACGTCTCCCCCGTTGGCTTCTGTATGTAACGCTCCTGTCACTGATAGATTACCCATGTCGCTCAATCTTGGCTTCAGTCATACATAACTAAGTAGGTCCACGGTTGTCAAGCTGCAGGTCTGCACTGATTGTGTCAAAACCACATAATTGAAAAGGCTCACAACAAATGTTCCTAACGGTACAGACATTGCAATATATGACAGTGTTTTTTTTTTAAAAAAATATTCATTTAACTATTTCCTTTCCCCATCCCCACAGTCTCTCTGACGGAACGGGGCAACGAAACACAGCACAGACCCCGCTCAATAATCCCAAACACCATCGCCATTAAAAACTTCAAATCCAGAGATTCTTGGAGTCGTGTGGCACCTGCTCCAGTAAATAGCTCGACTCTCTCTCTCTCTCTCGTGCTGTAGCGAGACCGTAAATTCCCCCTCCCCCTTCTGTTCGTTCCGTATTTCATTCCAGCTCATTCCAAACTCCATCTGGTGACAGACGCATTTATTCCTTCACGAAAAGTCTGACGGAGATGTATTTTGCGTTATATTTCAATAAAGTATTTGACAAGTTATCACATATTTTCTCCCAGAGGGAAGCGGGTATGGTCACGTGCTCTCTCCCAAAGTTGTCACCGTGCCACTGGGATTTATTGCCAACTGGAGTGGTTTCTCTTGGCACCGACGATCGTCATTCCTTCAAATTCCTTTTTAAACACCAATGCGAGGAAAGAAGGCAAGGGAGGTTATCACTATCGTCATTGGTAGGCGTTGCAGATAGCATTATCCTACTTTCGAACGTCCTTCGGTATCCACGTCCTTTGTAACCGCAGGACTCCAGCTTCCTGCAAGTTCTCATACTGGGCAAACATATTTGTTGCGTCTCAACATTGTTTACGTAAGCATGTAAACTTTATTAGTTTTCCGTTCTGGTGATGTGAAATAACCGGAAAACATTTGCTTAGAGTAACAGGCGATCCACATGGTGGCAATTCCACTTTAATGGCACAGGAAGGGATTTGAAAGGGGGGATGCGGAAGGGTTGTGGAAGGTAGCCAAAGGTTAATCAGGGCTCCCCGGGGCTACGGTTTAAAGATCCTTCCCGGTATTCGCCTAAAATTGATGCAGGACAAACCCTAGAAAAACCTGCATCAGGTAGGTTGGGCGCTTGGTACTTGTCCCACGCCCTTCCGATGGCGGGTGGGTGGTTTGCTGTGGGGACGCAGCATTCCCTTCTCCGTGCCTCGGCCGCTTTAGCAGGCAGCTAGCCGACTGTTCTAATAGGAACAGAGAACAACTCTTACCGTATGCCCGAGGTCTGCGATACAACAGGAAAACATCTTCTACACAAGTAGCTTCTATTTTTCGTTTCAGGTTGATTTGCGCGAGAGCGACGAAAATTTCGACCCAGAAGTGTGGCGACAGCAGAATCTAATATTTTAAAATAGTTTTGAGGGCTGTATGAAAATTCCTCGTTGTATATTTACAGCAATAAAGTTCCTACTCATTATCAAAAAATGCTAATTTATTGACTGCATATTGATCATTTATTATTATAAATTTCATTTTTTACGGAATGAGATCTCTCGCTGTATTACAAAGTTGCATTATTTATTAATTAAGTCTCCTCAATCGGAATAAAATGTTAATATTCGAGCGCAATGTAATTGTTTTTCATATAAATTGCGGCGTTATGAAAATGGCTGAGCTTGTTTTCATTATACATTTCTGGGTATTTTCAAAATTTTCGTAATATTTAAATGCTTTTTTGAAAAAAAAAACATTTTGATAATTCACTGTTTCTCATTCCCAGATTTGCTCATTAGAGTAAACCGGATCGGTTTTTTTTAAACTTCATCACAGATGATTATTTCCTTTGAAATGTAGGCCTGTGTTTCCATTGTGACCTAATCCTTCAGGAGAAATTCCTGCCCAAGACTTCAGTCAGTGAAGTGACTACTACATATCCACAGAATTTCCGTAGGAACGTTACACTTTATTAATTTTCAAATTTACCGTCAAATTAATTGTGCATTGTACAGTCTGTGATAACATGTGAGGAATTGAATAATTTTAGCTACAGTAGTAAATAATCAGATTGATTGTCCACCGTTTCATTTTTTTATTGCAGCACTGTAGTAGATTTATGAAATGGGATTGAGAAAAATTGATTTAGCGCTATGTTTTTATCACTTGATAATAAACCACATAATAACCAGATACTATTTTAATTGCGTCATATACGTGGTACGTGCAGCCACAGAAAGTTACGACACACTGCAAAACATTCAGTAATAATCTCGTGAACATCAAACAAACTGAGAGGTGAACGATGTGGACTGAGGCTCGATGATCATTTCAGCCTCAGTTTTCTCTTAATTTTTTTTTGCTGTCCAAAGGTCAGTTAAACTCATAGTTGAACTGTGAAAAACTGAAGGTGTAGAACACCCTTAAAGGATGAAACGGACGCAATGATGGCTGGTAGTTAGGCGGATTCGCGAGGAGAAGTTCGCAATCCCTGAAGGAGGAGGGTGGTTCTGGATATTAAGTCGTTTTCTGCGAGCGTAAAGTCAAGTTTTATTTTCAGATTGCGTGTGCGGGTTCCGTCTCACGCAAACTAATACAATGCAAAAGGGAAGCACGAGAAACTGGCGGGAAGGGAATCGGAATTATTCATCGGCCTAGTGGGTTACAAAGTCCGCGGTACACAAAAGTCGTCAAACAGTTGCACGTAGATGGCATTATTAACGAGAATACAAACATGTATTCCTTGTCCAATGCGCACATGACTACGCACAAACAGTTGACGACAAAAACAGACTCGTTTTGAGGATAAAGTGACTTCTCCAGCGTTCAGAAGACTACTACAATTACAGTTCCAATGTATCCCCTTGTAACGTTCCAGAAACAAAGAATGAAAAAATCTGATGTGATCACATAGAAACTCAGAATCAGGGAAGAAATATGGTTATAAGGTGGTTGTAATCCAAGCGAAAGGAAATAAAAGGCATCACTAACAAGCACAAAAATTTGTTACCACTAGCCATCGCGATATTGTTTGCCGTCTAGTGACGATGTGGGCACAAGACTACTACAATTACAGTTCCAATGTATCCCCTTGTAACGTTCCAGAAACAAAGAATGAAAAAATCTGATGTGATCACATAGAAAGTCTGAATCAGGGAAGAAATATGGTTATAAGGTGGTTGTAATCCAAGCGAAAGGAAATAAAAGGCATCACTAACACGCCCAAAAATTTGTTACCACTAGCCATCGCGATATTGTTTGCCGTCTAGTGGCGTTGCGGGCACGTCACGCGGAAACGAAAGTATATAATAGGATCAGGGACGAATTACGAATCATTTTAGCGACGATACGTGCCGAAAATGCGGAAATCCACTGACATAAGTGACTTTGACAAAAGGTCAGACTGTTACGCCTGTGAACGAGCATCTTGGAAACGGCGAAGCTGGTCGGCTGTTCGCGTGCTACTGACGTGCTGCTGAAGGACGGTGAAAGCAGTACACACAGTTAAGAGCTCGCTACTGAACATCCTTTCATGCTGGAGGTTTTCCCTGGCGACGCTGGCACTTTCCAGCAGGATAATTGACTGGGTCACAAAGGTAGAATCATGGTACAGTGGCCATTAATGTAAGAGAATTACTTGCCAAGTCCATTCCAAGCCGAATCGCTGTTCAGTTGCGTTCCAGGATGATGTAACAATCAAGGTGTAATGTCAGTGGACTGAACTAGAGAAAAAGAGATCGTAAGGATGAAGTTGTCTTTGGGAATTTCAGAAGAAATCTACCTGATTGATAATCCACTTAGGCTAGAGGAAAGTGTGCTAAAAGGTTCCGAATTAATTGAAAATAGACCGTTTTAAAACGCCAAGCCGTGGATGAGGCAGGAGCCGACAGTGCAAATTATTAAATGACTACAACTGTCATTATTCTAATTATATTGTAGTACTTGGTAATTAAGGCATTGTTCTAATTGAAAAGTTGAATTGTAGAGGACTCATTATTAGTGGATATAGAGCGGACGCCGCAACAAACCGGCAAGGCAAAGAAAACATTGTTGATCGGTTGGGAAGGTTTTACGCGCTCAAAAAATTTACGAGACGAAGAATCCAGTCGGGCAGCAGACAGCGAACAGATCAGACGAAAAGTTTTACAGTCGGCAGTCAGAACGAAAGAATGTGGTCCAGTCACAAACATGCTTTCAAATATTAAAAAGTAAAGCAATATTCAGTCGGGAAGGAGACAGAGCAACTAGTGTGTATTCGGTGGTCGAGCGTAGATTCATCATGCTGGCCATAGACAAACCAATGAAGTCCATTTCCAACTAAAGTCACGAGATCTGCAAATCCAGGTTGCAGTAAAGCAACGAGAACCAACCAATTTGTGTTAAACCAACTAACAAACAACGCTAATTAGAGCCTGTGAACATTTAGAGTCTGTGAGTACTTAGAATCAGTGATGTCCCCAAAATTGTGCACGAAAAGCTAAAAAGAGACCTGGGCGGACGTAAGTAGAGAAAAACTTTAAAATCATTTGTAAACCGTGTTTAAAATATAAAAGTCAGATCGTTTTTTAATTATTTAATTATCGATAAAAGGAGATCCTTAATCCTTGATAAAATTAAAATTGTTTAAATTCAATCTTTAGTATTATTTCTTCCGCAATAAATTTCGTCTATGTTCAGACGCATTGATTTCCATAAAAAGCAAATGTAATTTTGATTATATAAATTCTGCCATTTATCAAATCCAGTTCAAGACCCTAAGATCCCAATTATTTTGTGTATTTTATACTTGTTTTAAAATTGTTAATAAATCTTGTTTAATAGTTTTCACTTAAGTTCTTTCATTTAGAAACGCCACATTCATAAGATATTTAATTATTACAATATATATACAGATTCAAAGCTACGTATTATCCGTTTACCTGAAAAAGCCCCAAGATTGAGGACGAAGCATCGTGAAGTGATTTTTTGGTTTAATTAATTGATAAATTTTTCTAACTTAATGGCTGAAAGGCTTATTTACTTATTAGATGCCATGTAGTAACGTGGAGCCGAGAACATGCACAGCCTCGTTGCCGACGCAGAGGGATGTCAAGAGTCTACTTAGGCGATCAAAGAAATCTCGCTGGATCACGAATCGAGAAAACGTGAGTTAAGAGTTTTGATCGCTGGATCTGGAAATGTATCAGGCAGTTTAACTTTTGACTCAGTGAAACCACAAAGGTTCTTACGGTCTCATTCAATAGGTCTCATCGTATTCAACACATTTGCGCTATAAATTATTAGTAGTCATATGATTGATTTTACGCTTACAACTCAATGTCAACTTACACTCGTTGAAAAACGTAAATCGCAATTAGTTGTAAAGTGCATCTCAACGGTAATGGTCCACGATAATCTGACGAGTTTCACGCGGCGGGAGCAAAAGAACGCAGGGCACGCGTGTCAATGATGGCGCTTGGTCACCTGTAAGTAGATATACAAATAGCTTCTCCGTTAAGGCCAAACTACACAGTCCCGACTACGTAAAGACCTGAATTTGTATGTTAGTGCTTGACTTCTAACTAAACGCAGTGGTCTTATTATTAACAGTTTGCTGGATTCCCTTTTTTTTTTAGGGCAACAGGCTACATGAGGGTAATCTACGTTGGGCAACTCCCCTTTAATAGCATAGGAAGGGATTTGAAAGGATCCTACCCGGCATTCGCCTAAAGAAATGCAGGGAAAACCCTAGAAAAACCTGCATCGGGTAGGTCGGGCATTGGGTACTTGTCCCACGCCCTTCCGATAGCGGGAGAGGAGTTTGCTGTGGGGACGCAGCATTCCCTTCTCCGTGCCTCGACCAGTTTAGCAGCCAGCTGGCCGACTATTCCAATGGGAATAGCGGACAACTCTTACCGTATGCCCAAGGTCTGCGACCCCGGAACATACACCTCTCAAAACAGGCCGAGGTGCCTCGGCTTGTGGGAACCTTAGTACAAAAATGGAGAGAAAAAGGCAGCCCCAAAGGTAGCCCCTTCGTATCTCTCCTAAAAGGTTCTTATTTTTTATTAAGTGAACGTCAATAAACTGCCGCGGAAAATAAGGAAATCCTTATTCACTTATAGCCAGATTTATAAATAATCTTTATCAACTGCGTAAATCTCCTTACTCAGCTCCTGACTTGATCAAAATGCCTTCTGAGTAACAATAATAACTTTTCATGTCGCGTTCCGTTTCCACCCCATCATTTCTTTTGTGTAGATAACCGATATTTTAGTAGGGTATCGAGCCTGAGGCGGCGTCGGGCGCCCTCAAATGAAATGTATGAATCTTCTGACAGGTGACTGGAAGTGAACACGACGAGAAACAAAAAAAACAAAAACTAAAGCCTCTTGTCTAATTTACGCCCTGGATGTAGAATTAGTAGTGGTTTTAGTCTTGGTCTCTGTGGAGTTGAATGCGCAATCGATTTCTGCTGCCGCGTTGGTTTTTACCATTGTCTGGAACAATGGACTGGAAAAAGAGGACGAAAGAGCAACGAACGTACCGGCTTCGTAGCTCTCATGTATTATCTCTTCTCTGAACCAGATAAAGCTCTAAACACACACGATAATAAACAAATAGTACTGTTGCGCGACTAAGAAGGTACAGAGGGTGAGAATCAACCACGTGACTGGTCTCTTCTCTCGCCTCAGCGTCGGTCTGCACTCAACTTACGTTTGTGCGTTTCCACATCAAATTTTTAGTTAGAATGATTTTTTTTTAAAAAAAAATTACAATTGTGTTTTCAGTGCATTTATCCTACCTCTGAACTGATGTCACTTTGAATATTATGAATGATAAAAACTGTTGACATTTGAAGAACCGACATCAGCTGAAGTGCAGCAGAGTCCGCCTAGTTATCATCAAGTGTTCTGCCTTAGTGCTGGCCTTAGTTTCTTCCTTCTTTCTCCGTCCGAATCGTTTAGCAGCAATCCATGTGTCGTTCCTTCGATGACGTCGTGCAGTAAACAATTTCTGCTGTTAGACAACTTGACCAGAGGAAAAAGCTAAGGACAGGGAAAGGCGGAGAAGGACCTTTGCAGACAAGTCCAAGGACCTACAATAACACTTAATAAAAATAAGTATAGGTAGATCAGGTGAGACGGCACATAAATGATAAATTTCCTCCTATAGAACAGACTCCTTTTATTTTGTTGTACATTTCGTGGAGAGAACCGACAAATAAAACTTTGCAACACAAATAAAACGGATTTAATATAAAATTATGGAAAGCGATATTGAGCGAGGCTTTGCACTCGAGGAGATTTATATCCTCGCTGTTGTAATGTGGCCCACTTACCGTTTGTCTGTCGGAGCACTCTCCCAGAGGAATCGGCAGTTTCGAACAGGAGGAGGAGGAGAATAAGAAGAGACGTCGGCGACTTCGATCGTAAATTTGGCGCGTTTGGCCGGGCTCTCCATGGGCCAAGAGGCGCTGAAAACAACAATCGAGCCATTTGCTCCCGTCACAACCAAAGATAAAATACACCCACAGAGAGAACTAACTAACCGAACCGAAGCACCAGCAACAACAGCCACAGACAGAGACACACAAAAGAAGGAAGACCCCTTTACGAGTTTATACTTACAGTACTCACAATTCTTCCCCCCCTCCCCACTCAAAGATCTCCAACAATGGGTCTAACGAAAAAGGCTGAGCACAATTAATAATTTCAGTACCATTCCAGAGGCATCTGTTGGTTTCTAAGAGAGCTAATTTGTGATGCAGATTTGAAACAACATGCACTTAAGGAGATGTGAATTTTTTGTCATTCGTCGCCAGGTTAAAAATGTCTGTCCTAGCTTTCTGTGAGTCAACCCCTTAAGCCAGATTTTTCTACCCGCCGGACAACTTCAGAATATTTTTTTTTTAAAAAAAATATTCTTTTCAAGAAAGAAAATTTCAGCGTCATTCTCAGGATATTCTAATTGCACCAAAATAATAATTATCCAATTAATGTGAATTATTGATAAATCAGACACAATTATATTTATGTTGAATATGTGCGACAACACGAGCCAAATTGACTTTGGTCACGTTAGACATTTTTTTCGTTATTTTTTTTCGTAATTTTTTGTTTACAGTGCAAAAAAAATGCACTAAAGGGTTAAACAAGACAAAACATCCCCCGACGACGCGCGGGGCAATGGCTCTTAGACCAACGCGACTGACAAAAAAAAATAACCGTAAAGCATAGTCATTGGACGAGTATGGATTGACGACCAAAGATGTGGAGCCATAGTTGTTAAGTAGACATGACAGTCGTGCGAGTTTATTGTCACAGTGTCGGGGGCAGTCGCGTAAAATAATTGCAGGGAGCTGAAGGACGGCAAAACACTCGACTTTCACCGGACTGGTGGAGCCAAATGTCAGCAAAAAATTTTAAAGTCGCATTATAAATGATCTTCCCAGTTGCCCTCACATTTAATATATTATGACCCTATCTGGTAAGCCCTCAAAAACACCCTGCCATAAGAGTTTTAATTCGATTAAAATGTAAACTTGTAGTTTTTTTTGTTAAATTTGAAATCTACTGGAAATAAATGTAAAATTTGTTTTTTAAGTTTTAAGTATAATACTTTAATTTTATTATTTGTAACCTGTACCCTCCCACAGAATAAAATAAATATTACTAAGAAATACAGCCTAGTTAAAAATGCATCGTTGCTTTACAGTGACTACTCCGAGGAAAGTTTACTTATTGGCACTAATATTCAAAGACAGTGACGTAAGTGATGACGTACACGAGATGACGCACTTTCGTGCCAGCTGTGAACTATTCACTTCAGTTTCCCATTCTATTACAAAGAAACGGAGTAGAGAAATGTTTTATCGTCACCACTACTACGCACATGGCGTAACCCTCCTTCCTCCTATTCCTGTTTTAACTACGGGTCACTACTTTCAGCGTGCTATTTCGTCGCCTCACAATAATGCCGTCCGCTACATTATCATATTTTCGCACTATTTCTGGCCGTTCTCTTTTCCCCAGCGAGATTATGTACCGGTACGACGGCAAGCGTCTGCTTGTATTTAGGCGCCATCTGCTTAAATGTCTGGCTGCCCTTCGCCCTTCCTTCTGTTTATTCATCAGAAATTAAATTTCTGTAACAGCGAAATGCAGAAACTCTGCTCGTCCCTCCGCTAATTAAACGAAAACAGATGATTCCTCAACTTCAGGAGTAAACGATAGCAAAATCACAATTAAAGCATTCCTCCAAAAAACATAGAACGTGTTAAGCTTACAGTGCAAGAAGGTCGTATTCAAGACGACGAACCATACATAGATATATGGGTGTCGTGTTATGTCCGGCCGTGCCATGAGCGGACAACCTCCCCCCCCCCGCCCCCTTCCTCAATCTTGACCGATGAGAGAGAGCAGGTATAAAGTTTCTGAAGAGCAACTTTATTCCTTAAGATGGAAACAGTTCCAATTGGTAGTGATTCGATTACTAAATATGCTTAGAAATGATCTTTTAACAGTGTTATTTATCTGAAGTCTTTAAATAAATGAAAACATCAACCAGTTTAGTTAAAAATGTATTATTAATTTAAATTTTGAAATATTATAATAGAAAAAACATTCTCAAAGTTTCATCCCTAATTTATTAGGTCCTCCTCAGCTGTTGTAAAGCCAATTAAATGATCCAATTCCCTGTTTCTAAAAATTCCAACAAAGCAAGATTTTACAAACATGAAGGATGTTGAAATTAGATAATTTAATATATTAAATATAAATGTTAAAAAAAAATTGTATCTTAATCGATCATTTATAAGCATATTTATTAAACCAATTGGAACAGTTTCCATATTATAGATAAAGATAGAAATTATAAATCCAGGTAAGTTTTAGAAACGTTATACTTAATGTTAAAACTAAGACTGATTCTTTAAGCAATAAAGTTGCTCTTCAGAAACTATACCTTCTCGCTAAGCTGTCAGGATTGATGAAGGGGCCGTGGGGGGGGGGGGGAGGTTGTCCGCTCAGAGCACGGCCGCTCTAAATACGGTGGCGATATATATGTATATATTATTTATATGTCCTCTTCTTGCAGTCGACAACATGCTTGAAGGACAAACGTGGACAGTTGCGCAAATTCTTCCTAATAAGTGGATAGACCGAGATACACGTAAAGAGAGACGAGCGAGTCTCAGTCTCTTTTGTTAGGAGAACAGGCGTCAGTTCACACGATTATGAAGGGCAAAAAATAGAAAGAGAGGGATTTAAAGAAAAATCACCTTCCCAACTCGAGCAGAGATCACCACGTATAGGGGGGGAAAAGATTTCGTGAACAGGTGAGAAACGCTCAGCAAAGTTCTCACAGAAAAACGCCAACAATCTTGACGATAAAAAAAAATCCTTCTGAAATAGGGCACTTCCGGATAAAAAATTGCCCTCTTCTCCACCACTATTTAGTACGGATGAAAGCCCAAGTTCTGTATTTAATATGAAATCCAATGAGCGGAGCTGCGGGACAAAGGCTCTCTCAAGCAGGAAGTTATTTGCGGATTTCAGAAGCTGGTACTGTGCTACAAGAACCGCTTCAGTCACGTTAAGGGACAAAAGACAGCCAAAATAGTTTCGGCGAACGGAGTCGATGTAATGCAATAACCTCAATAGTGAATTCAAGCAAAGATATAAAGTTTGTAGTTCAAAATATCGAAAACAACACACACGATAGGGAATTTTTATGAACCGGAATTCTTGGTAGGATACAATAGGCATAAAAAGGCAGGCAGGAACTGAGAGAACCTATAGTGTGGAGTTGTTAGTTAAGGTGTAAGCAAGTAACTACATAATTCAATCATCAGTGTGAATATTTCACACAATTACGACGCCGACGACCGCAGACGCAGCAGTCCAAAAATCATCTCCACAGGATAACTAAGAGGGGACTCGGAATTTTTGTCTTTATTAAATTAATTTATATTTCTTCCTTGTACTCGGAAGTTTTGTCTTTATTAAATTAATTTATATTTCTTCCTTTAAGTGGCTTAAAATTGATCCCAATCAGCAATCCACATAAGTGTCTTATGCTACATTCTTGGTAACACAATCATGGCATTGTGTAAATTAATGTACATAATAAATAAAATTATAAATGAATTTACAGTTAAGAATGGCATTTTTAATTATATTGTATAACGACGTTAGTAATTATATTTAAATATAAAAAAAATTAATACGAAATTATTATATCCAACAGAAGTGAAACTAGACGTTACGTCGCATCGACATGAACTGATCGCGTTGCAACAATGCAGGAAAAGTGAAAGGGTCGTCAACTTTCCTAATGATATCACTTGTTTGTCGGAAGCAGTCTGGAATAGACAAGGCGACGATAAGGTTTCTGACGAGCTGGGTGATACGTTGCCACAGCAAAAGAAACACTTCAGCATAAAAAAATACAAAGGAGCTAAAACAGAAAGGTCAGAGACTTTTTACAACAAGGATGAGGCAAATAAAAGCCGAGGCGAGGGGAATACAACTGTGTGCGTATGTGCTTTTAAAAGTAGTCAGGTATTTTCTCCCGGCCACGCTCGCTTTCTTTCTTTCTTCGTCGTTAATTTCGAAGGTCTGGCTCATTGCCCGCGGGTTATTTTTTATTTTTATTTGTGATAGTCAGAAATAGCGAGGCCGAGACAAGAAGTCACACCTTAGGGGGCGACACGGACGCGAATGTTTTAATTATCGAGGCTTGCGTTGCTGAAAGGTCACGAGGCTGGCGGAGGATTGATCCGCCCAATTAAAGGACGTTTTCCAATTTAATTGAGTCGTCGATATTAATAATATTAGAAAAGTACACTTTCACGGTTCCAGTTTATGAGAAAAGTTCTCGAGACGAATGGAAGAAAGACTTGACATTCAAATCAGAGTAAAATTAAAATATATCGGAGACAAAAAAATGGATATTTGAAGAAATACATTAAATAATTCAACGATTATACGTGACGACCGATTTCTATACAAAAATAAATTTAACGGTGCTCTTAAACGCGTCTTTTAATCTTCTTCCATTTGCTGTTATCGACTCTTGCATGGATGCAATCGACTGCGATATCTCGAATCTTGAATGGCGTCTTAACGCGACTTTATTTAAATGAATGAATATAACTGTAGTACTTCGTTTTTTATACAGACGCACGTTTTTTCAATCTTCTCTCACAAAAAAAATACCATAATTGGTGTCGATGTGAACAGATTTTAATATTTTCATCTTTCCACGTTTCATTTTACCTTTCATATATTTAATTCATTCTGACTGATTACACAGATTATTATTTTGAAGCCAAAAGATTTTTTTATCTGTTTTAATTATCAGAATAAACATTTTATATAACTGTTTTCCAATTTTTTTATTAATTTTGATTGGCTGAGAAGATTTTGGCAATTTCTATTGTCATGTAACATAAAAAATATAAGTATTAATTCATTTGCAATTTATATCAAGCAATTTATATCAAACAATTTTTTCATACTAATGACCAAGATCAATTGCAATGTGTCTTAGTTTTATTATTAACACGCATTAAAAACCTTTGGCGAACAAAATAGTAATGTGCTTCCTTTTATTTAAATCCTCTAATTGAAATAATTCAATCCCCGTAATTTCTATACCAAAAAGTTAATAAATTATCGTTTCTCTATAATAATTGCGATGAGTGTATATTCCGCCTGTTTTCTAGTTACGGAATGAGTCACTTTTCTCATTTCTGTTAAGTTTCGATTTTTCTGTATACATATTCCACATTTTCCTATCAATATTTTCATTTACGTAATTATTCCCTATTGATATTCTAATTGTATTTAATTTTTTTTTAAAATGTGTATTTCAGATTCAATTTTCTCTTCATTTACAAATTTATATTATATCTATTCTTTACGTTTTTTGATACGTATAGTGTAATGCCAATTAATTAAAACATTAATTGTAAATTTGAAAAGATAAATTGTTTAAGAAATCTATTCTTAACGGTGGTACGGAACACAGCAACAATGTAGCAAAGTATTGTATCTTTGTAGGAAGGAGTAATGCGCGCTCAAAATTACGAGACGGTTGTTCAGTTGGCTGGAAGGTTTGGTCAAGTACAACTCGTATTAAAATAGACGAGATATTCTTTTAAAAAGTAAAGTTAAGTAGAAGCAGTGAGCAGTCAGACACAACAGAAATTGGTCGAGTTGAAATAGACAAGACAATTTCAAATATTCAAAGGAAATTTACAGAGAAACATCGAGAATTACCAATAAACAGCTTTGATTAGTCACTGAACATTTTGCTCAAGACAAAACGAGCAGAACTACGAAACCCGCTAAACACAAACAGTCTTGTGAACATAGCCGGGCAGAATTAGCAGAAGTCAACCGAGAGAGAGACGAAAAGGAGGTTCAACATACTTCCTGAGTTTTGATCTAAAAATAGAAATTTTAGAATCTGTGAGTTTTTAGAAGCTGTGCAAAACCCCGCCATAGTGTTTCGTCAATTACAAGGTATCCTGGAATGCTGCCGTGAGTAACACTATAAAATCAACTAATTATGTAAACCTGATTAAAAGATAGACGTCAGATTTCATTTTCTTCTTTTGGTTAAAATTTGTTAAATTTGTTAATCCATCTTTTTAGCTTAACTTCGTTGACAAGTAAATTTTCGTCCTAATTGATTGACGAGTAAATCTTTTCTCTTTTAAATTGGAATTTGTGTTTAAGATTATAAATAAAAAAGTGATTCGCCATTATGAAACCCAGTAGAGACCCTGAGATAATTTTTAAATTGTGTAATTGTTTTTAAACATTGATAATAAATTTATTTGTTTGTAAATTAAATTCTTTCATTTAATTAACGCCCTCCTCTTTGTATATTACAATATATAAAATTATATTTCATCCACAGTTATTCAGTGGCTATGTTTTACCACTGTACCCATGAAATCAATTAATATAAACAAAACTAGACTGAAGAAAAACAGAAATTTTAATAATAACGCACGATTTTCTACGCGGTTAATTTACTTCTTTATCTTTTTAATATTCTATATAGCTATTAATTGAATGCTTAGTACGTATAATTTCCACAGTCGACAACTTGCACTGAAATACAGGAAACAGGTGGCTGTGGAAACGTAGACACGCTGAGAAACGCTTCAATTTTTACAAGTCGCCTATCACTTACATATTTATATTTCTAAGGGGTGATTGAAGAAAGCGAAGAGATGTCCTACCTTCGCAAAAGAGAAGGGATATGTAAAGCAGCGAAAAACAGACTTAAAGGAAATATCGAGTCCGATAGCAAAAAGACGAGACAGGAAATCCGAAGACTGAATCTGCAGATGACGTTATCATACCTAAAGGGTTTGCGAGCTTGCCCCACCCCCACCCACTCTCCCCCTTATCTCGATCAACTTCTGGAAACGGGAGAAAAATACAAACTTGCTCTGCGTTATTATTAGAAACATGACGCCGCGAACAAGAGTGTGACTCAAAGAGAATATACACAATATAAATGTGAAACTCAAATAAAATAACCAGACCATAAAGAAAAAATCGTTTACGTTAATGAGAAATAGTTTTCTTCCTCATTGAAAGGAATTGCATAAAACTGAGACCTAAATAAATACATGCTGAAAAGTGTCTTAAACTGTTTCGGAAATAATTACAAATGCTAAAAAGAAATTATTCCGTAGAGAAAAGAATTAGTTGTTGACGAAACAATCGATATAACCTTAGATAATGACTGAAACATTTACCAGAAAAAATTCGTTCCTAAGAGGAAAAATTTATGCTGAGTAAAATTATTATAAATCCATTAAAAACATTTTGAAAATTAGGACCATTTATTTATATATCCCGGAAAAAATGGAATCCAAATGATAACTTAAATGAGAAATATATATATATATATATATATATATATATATATATATTACTTGAAAAATTGTTAAATGAAACGGTTTTCTTGTATATGTTAATAAATCTAAATAAACATATTTTCTGAAAACAATTGAGAACCCTTAAAGCATTACTGGGGAGAAAATACGACACCAATAAAATTCTCTAGAGACGAAATAATGTAGTGAAACAAATTAACTTTTTTTAATTGCTTTTAAAATATTAAATTGCTAAGAAAATATAGTCTCGAGGAAACAAGAGAGAAAATAACGTTAAGAAGAAACTGACTAGCTGTAAAATGCGTATCCCTTATAAAGAATTCAAAAGTTATTAGTTTCGCTGAAAAGAAATACGAATTACGGGCCACAAAGTTATTAGTTTTTGTAGATATTCAACATGAGGAAAGGATATAGACGCCATAGGAATTCAGGAAACTAGTAGAGTGAGTGTTGATGCGACAGTGAATAAGCGTTGTAGAGTTAACCTCGAATAATCGCTAAAGGAATACTAACGGGTTTTAATAAAATATTCCAAACTGGTAAAACTCTTATTAATAAGCAGGGATATTCCTCTTTTTCACCGGCACGCCTGCAAAAGACAACTCCACTAATTATTTCTTCGGACAAACCATTCAATACGCTTTCTATTTCGGGCTCTGAAAACTCGCCATTTTATAACGAAATATACTGTTTTATTTATTTTCATTTAACTTAAAAATGAACGAATTAGTAAATTAAATTTACAAACGCATTGTGTATTTTAACAGATACAGTACGATAATCTATCAATTATACTTGGTGATTCAAAGAGGAAGCAATTTCAATCGACTGTATTTGCTACAGCAGCTCGCGGCGTGGTCTTTGGCCTCAGTTTCATGCTCTACGCCTTCTCGCACCATCTTTCAATCAAAATTGAATTTGTTAAAGAGGATGTTCTAAAAGTTTGCTAGGCGCACTCCCACAGCTTGTTACACTTCAAAGCAAAATGGCGATTCTGGGGCGGCATGCATTTTTAACTAATGAGGAAGAAAACAAAAAAACAGAACGTGGAAATAATCATATAAAATAACAATTTATCATATATTTAAAGAAATACAGACAATTAAATTCTTTTCCAGATACTTACATTATCGGAAGGCAGATCGAATCGTACTTTCGTACTGTATAAAAATAAACTTTAAAAAATCCCCCTAGAAATGTATTTGACATAATTTAACTACCCCAATTAGTTCAAGAAATATACACTCTTTTTAAAAATAAATAAGTACTGGAGAAGAATAACAAAGCATTATTGATAACATCCCTCCCTCACCCAATTCAATGCATTTTTGATCAAGTGAGGACATTTATTTTACTGAACTTTTAAATTTTTCTTCTTATAATATATTTTGGGGTGGAAATTTAATTGCCACGAGTTAAACTTTTCTGTCTAGAGTATATTTAACGTCAAGAGGTTGTGGTTTTAATTACATTTATTCTATACATATAAATAATATGCAGTAATTATTATTCTCTAACGGTATAAATTATGTTCGGAGTTTTATTTGTCGACTAATTCTTCTCGTTTTGATAGCAATTTTCTTGGGGTTGAGTATTTAATGTTTCGGCGACATGCCTCGCCTCCATCTTCCGCTGATTAATACCTTCCCCCAGGTTTTTAATGTTTTGGAGTCTATTTATTTCATAATTTTTGATTCGGGTTCGAATTTTCTTTTTTTGTGTGTGTGTTGATGGTGTACCCTATACTAAATCATGGAGGAGGAACAAGGCCAGCCAGAGGCGAATCTGGCAGCATAACTCCAGCAAACGTCAGGCACACAAGTCACACGGAATCAATACACACACACACACACACACACACTTAACCACGACCTACAACCAACTAGCAGATATGAAAACAGTGCCATAACACCGGCTAAGATACTACTAGTAAAGTCTGCCACCTCTTCCGGACTGTGATACGAGGGATCTCCGAGGACAAGTGCGTTTTACACACTCAAAACAGTAGAAAAACGCGAAGTAATAGCAGAAACAGAGACTTCACTAGCGAGCAAATGGAACTAACCAATGAAGACTAGTCGTGAGTATATCAAAATCATTAAACGGTGAAATCCACGATTGAACGGTGTCATGTGGGATATGAGACCATGAGGATCTAATAATGGTTCATAGTCTCCATAACATTTAATAATTGTATTTGAGTTGGACGAATCGGAAACCTTCAAAGCCAAGATATATGTTCGCTAGCCGACAGAATTTTAGGGAACTCCTAAAACAAAACAATTCTCAGGCGTGTCCAGACGCATCTTGACATAAATATCTGGAACAACCTGGCTGACGGGGAAATACCCAATATGAAAAGACGAAAAGAATTCTGTAGAGTAATGTATTGGAAATAATTAATTAATAAACAAAAATTTGGACTCGCATTGTTAGCGGCATAAAACACACAAGTCGTGCACAAGAATGTGGCAAGAATTCAATGTTTGTGGGTATTGTAGAGGTTGGTTCGCTAGACGCGCAGAGAGCAGAGTCTGTGGGGAGCCGAGCTCCAGTAAAGTCGTCTTGGAAATCCAGCAGTGGACAGACGAAAAGTATAAAATCCAGAAAGTGTCTGGGTACATGTAACAACAGTTAGAACATTTTTACAAGTTGCAGTCTGTGAGATAACTACGTAATATTCAACGCTAAATATTTAGAGTGTTGAAGCTAAATTATTATATTCTCGATTCAGACCACGTTCGTCAATTTTGGGAGCTCAGGTAACTGCATTGTGTGTGTACGAACGAGACAATTTCCTTGAGTACCAGAGACAGTAAGGTAAAATTCCAGAGACTTCCCATCTGTAAACTTATAAGTAAAGATATTGTCGTCAGATTTCGAATTTCGTTCAGAATTTAAAGTTCATATTTTATGTTTTTGCATTGTAATAATCTACTGATGAATTAAGTCCATGATAGCTTGATAAAAATTAATTGTTAACAAGTATTTCTTTATTAAAGACCCAGTAAACGACCCTGAGAAATAGTCATTTTGTTGTAAAAGATTAATTGATAATGTAAATTGAAATTTATCTGCCTGAATAACTTTTGTAAATTTATAATTGTTTGCAATTAATAAATGTTAATTGTTTGTTTTAATTGATTTTGCATTCTTTATTGGACGTAAAATACTACAAATTGTCCTTCAACATGAGGCATTGCTTTTAATGCAATAATAATAATAACAACCAAACATGGCCCTATTATGATTGGTTACACAGATGTGTGCGAATGTGTGTGTGAGAGTGGAGGAGAGAAATCAAGGACCCATGTGTTCGAATTTTAACTAAGCGATGAGTGAAACGAGTAGTTACAACCTTGTGAATGTCAGTAATGGTAAACAAGGAGGCTTCTGCCAAAAGTAAATGGAGCAAATATTTACGACTCGGCATCACGCGACTTCAACTGCAATGAATCACGACTTCCCCTTCGCAGCAAACTGATTACACAAACCCTCAATCTACCCACTCTGTTTTGTTTCCTTCTTTCACCTTTTGGCGCTGAGTCCCACTGGTATTATTCACACGATTTCCACAATGTCGATATACTTTGCTCCTTGTCTGAGTCTCTGCATCTAAAACCATCCTTACCGAGTTGAGGAGATTTAACACCAGAGTCGGTCATGACACTAGTGCGAATATGCTGTCTCCCACTTCAAATCAAATAAGAACTAAAAGAGTGAAGGAGCACGCTCAAAGATCAAGAGCGAGGCCAAGGAGCACGTGCCAATTTTCCTGTCTTGGATGCAGCAACTGACCAAAAACAAGTTTGGAACAAGTTGTTTCAAGTCGTCGTCGTCCTGATCGTCACACTCTCTTCAACTGGATTCTCCTCTGCAGGTTGTTTCGCTTTTGTTGGTACTGAATGAAGACCGTCTGCGATCAGAATCAAATCCCTGGAATCCACTTAAAACAGGAATGATTCCAGGGCGTTTCGATGACGTCACCGAATAGTTCGGACTCGGAAAAACGTTTCCCAGTCTCTATAGGGTCGGCTGCCTCTCGCGGCAAATATATTCCATTGTAGCCACTGGAACAGTCGCGTCACGTCGTCCATGTCCCGAGTGCCGAATCAGGCTCCATGTTGTTGCTTGCCTTGATGCTTCTTCATGTTGAAACACTCCTCTTCTTTTAACATTTCACCGTCTGCAGTTTTCTTAGGTACCATATTTAATGTGCAAATTCTTTGCTTCTTGACAGATATATCAATGTTGAATTATTCTCCTCTAGTAGATATCTTTTAATGCGTTGTGAATTTCTCTATGCGTCTATGTACCTCTGTTATTGGCCCCGTGTCCCAACATGACGATCCTTTACGTATTGTGATTATTCCAACTCTCGAATCCACATATTTTGACTAAAGTAAACACTCGTTCCGAGTTCATTGCCATATTGTCACAATCGCTTTCAGTGAATACACAAACAGAATAATGTTGCCTGGATCTCAAAGCATATGCATCCACTTAGCTGGCTTGTATAATTTATTATAGCACCCTCACAGTAATCCAGTCCAAATCTTTTTTTTTTCTGATTCTCTAAGCTTTAAATACTTGCTTGTAAGCGTAGATTACGTTTAATGGAAATGTTTTGCAAACCTACAGTGGTCTTGCAAGAAATGATTCGATGGCGTGTTCATTCTCGCTGCCACCTGCTTCTGTTTCTCCTTGTTCTTGCGTACAGTGAGTTGTACTTGTAAGAACAGGTTCTGAAGATGGAGAAATCCTTCAGATTACTTTGTAAAATTTCTCACGCAATATCCATCAAGCCTCTCCGATATTTTCATTCGATTGGTCCATATTTTGTTTAGAACAAAATGAGTAGGAAATTGAACCATGGCGCGATGAGGAATATGGCGGCTCATGTGTAAATGGTGATAGGGGAAGCCCTTTGTGGGTGATCAGGAACCCGTGAAACTGCGCAGATAACAGAGGGACACGAACCCAAATTCTACTACAATAAATACAAACTAAATACCAATGATTTACGCGCCCAAATTTAAAAAAAGAACTTAGGATTGTCAGGCCTCCGCAGATGACGTTTTCATTCGTACTTAATAGTTTATTTTTCTTTCCACGGCACACTACGGATTTAGAGGAAGAACGTTTCCTCGTTGTAGAAAATTTGAGTATTTCTGCCTTCACATAGGATAA
Organism: Zhengitettix transpicula; assembly: GCA_037074705.1. Lineage (NCBI taxonomy): Eukaryota > Metazoa > Arthropoda > Insecta > Orthoptera > Tetrigidae > Zhengitettix > Zhengitettix transpicula. Next base: position 76,443,124 of record CM073593.1, read on the forward strand.
TGACTTTGGCGTGGGGGTTGTGATATAGAAATTAAAAACTAAAAGATATTAGAATATTAGATAGGCCGAGATTCCAAAGACATGAGAACTCGTTTCGTCACTAACTGTTACAGAGAGAAGAATGAATCCTTTCCTGCGATTCCACGTTGAAGAGAAGGACGAGGCAGAGAAACGGTCAGAGTTAAGTAAAGTGGAGGGCGGGGAAGAAAATAAATGTCGAGCAGCCAGGGATCAAATAATGAGCAATTGACGCCGTTTGTCCCCTTTCAGCCGAGGGCCAAGCTCTCTGCTGTCGAAATACGTAGCCTACAAACTCAGAGGATAAACAGAAGGTCTGGTGGCGAACTGACAAATTTGCTTCGACGCTTTACATAGATGAAATAATGGACAATTTATGAAACAAGATTTTAAAAGAAGTAGATCTACAAACTGGGGTGAAGGAAGCTATTCCCAACACATCACCTTCAACATCTAAGGACCCTGGAAATAAGAATCCTCCGTTTCTATCACTTGTTTACTCATCCATCAATCAGCCTGTTCCATCCTTTCCACCAAAACCTTGCCCATCTCCGATCATCCACCATACTATAAGCTACAGCCGGAAACCAAACTTCAAATATACCTATTCCCCCGGAAGTCATCCTCCATAACATAAAACAAAAATACCAAAACTTCCAACTTCCCAATTTCTCACCTGTACTGACTTGTGTAGTTCTGTGTCACAAATGAAGTTTAAAAAGGAATTAAGTTCAATGTGAAAAACAAACACGGTGCATTGTAAAATATTTTGACACACAATTCTATGCTCCTTATTTTATAGTTTCATAAAATAAAAAAATTGGGCTTGAACGGGAACAAATTTTGAGCCTCAATGAATAAAGAGGTGACCTATGTTGTTAAAGGAGTATTACGCACAACTTTCGGACAATGATCTTCACTGCTGGAGAATATGAAATGAGCCAATGATGTTCTGGAAATGAAAACAGAGTTTTCAGAGGTTAGCTCCGATGTCCCCCAGCTATGGGGGTTTAATGGGAGGCAGCCACCTATCTATTAATTACACAGCGCAGCGACGAGGAGGTAATTACACTTGCATTTTCAACCGGGTTGACATTAATCACTGCCCAACTCCATTTCTGTACCAGTAGCCTGGGAAAGAAAAACTCCAGTGGAAAAAAGAAATCCGAACTAAACGCAGAATAAACTTAGAGAACGAGCAAATATTTACAGTCGACACACACAAGAAAAAGTGCAACAGGTTTTACGTGTCTCCATAAGCGCAGCGTTCGCAGACGTTGCAATACTGATTTATTCATGCCATGACAGCTTCCACTTTATTTCCTCTTACTTTTCGAGCAACATTCATCTTAAATTGTCCATTTTTCTATTTTAACATATATTTCTTCATTCACTTATTTCGTCCAATATATATATATAATATGTATATTGTGGTAATTAAAAATATGTAATTATTTAATAAACAAGATTTTACGATTTTCATTATCGGCGGCCTAAATACATACAAGAATATGGATCCTACAATGCTTGCTTGCTAAAGTTGCATTGTTGTTTCAGGCAGCACTGGGACGTACAGAACTTGAGATATTCAGAGTTGCTTGGACCAGGAAGGCGAAAGGTGTGTTTTGTGGAGTCAGTATTCAGAGTTCCTGGTACCACGATTGAGCAAGTGTGATTAGGCAGCAGAGACATATTGTATTAAAAAATCCCCGGGTTTTGTAATTACAAGTCGACAGTCTGGAGTATTTCGTCTATTACAATATTCATGAAATTATCAAAGTTTTAAAAAACAACAGTTAAAAGCAGAAAGTGATGTGTTTGAAATCTAGAACATCTTTAAATTCAGTGTAATATGGCCTTTCTGTGATGTGTTTAAAAAAAATCAAGTGAGATCGAGCCCAGACGAACAGCTAAGGGTAAAGTAAACACAAAGGAATTTTATTAATTGTAAACCTCATGTGTAAATATAATTAATGTCAAATTTCGTATTTCAATAATTATTTAAGTCAGGAGTATTTTGCATTGTAAGTTTTTAAATATCATTTTGTAACCATCTTTATTGGAGCCCCGATAGGCGGCCCTGAAAATTACCAACTTGTGAAATTTCAACTGTGATAAGAATTTGTTTTTATTAACATAATTTTGTTATATTTTGAATTATTGTTTTCATTTAAAATTCTTTCATTTTAATTTTTTATTTGTTTATAACGTAAGGCTTATCTTCACTTAAAAATCGAATTAAATAAATTTGTAAAATAAATTTGTGATTATTACAATTTGTGCTTCAACGTGAGGTTTATTTTAATTGAAAATCAACTATTTATTTGTATTTATTACAATATATATATATATATATATATATATATATATATATATATATATATATATATTCTTCTTCTTAAGGTACACCGCCGGAAAACTCAGCGCTATAATATTTTATTCTTTATCAAAACCTAAATTATTACTTTACTTTATAGTGTTTAGTAGAAGTATAAGAGTGTCTTTATTCACTCAGGCGTGCATATTTTTATTATAGAGGTCAGCCAGTAAAAAAGGCATTGGTAAGTGCCTTTCCACATGTAAAGCAATGCAACAATTTATCAGCTGAGTGGAAAGTAAATATAAGCACAATTAGAGTAAGTACATATGAAGAAGGCATTTGTGAAATGCAGCTCTGTGGACTTATTGCGAAAAAACGCTAAAAAAACTAAGTCAGTCTTGCAACTTATTATGATAATGTTCTTCGTTTGTGAGTGCGAGCGCATCGGATGATGAGACTGAGCGCGTCCACTGAGATGGTTCGCGACCTCAGGCAGAACTACCCCCGTGAGGAAGTCGTGGTTGTCCAGTCAAACACACAGAGAAAGGGAAGGAAAGGTGCGAGGGTCGTTAAGGAAGGCGCTTTGGTAATTATTCAGGGCATCGGCCCTGGCGTCGTCGTCGTTGGTTCGTTAGCCGCAGAACAAAGTCTCCACCTCAGCAGGTTTGTAATTAAAATCTTCAAAAGCGCTGCTGCTGGCTCTCCAGCCACCACTGCTCAATTAATGCATCGCCTCGCTCTTCTCTCCTTCACAAACCCCATTCCCCGCCTCTTAGAAGGGGCGGGGGTTGATTACTAAATATTTAGCGGAGCCGACAATCTCAAGTGTTCGCTCCTCTGCGATTTCTCGTTGTCCACGCAGCCGCCTCCCGCACAAAGTGACGGAGCACCGTGAGCTTTGACGGGTTACTCTACTTGATTGCCACGTTACTTAATCCGTGCGTTTTTCATGTGGCAACGATTTGCTGCAAGCCTTACAATCCTTGAGGCGTTACTGTAGATCCTTCTTACACTAGTTATTCAGGGTCTCCTGTCGATTACGACAAATGGAACGACATCAGAGTAGCTCGGTGTGTATCAGCCTACGAACCAAGCAGCTCAATCACGGATCGGTTCCTCTTTCACACTACTCTCTTATCAATTAAACGCTTGAGCAAGAACTCGACGTAATGCTTAGCATTATTCGTCACAAATCATTTTGCAATATTGCGATGAATTTGGCAAGGTAGTACTTGGGTACCACGAGTGTTTAAAATAATGAGTTAGGGGGATTCCAAACATATTCAACGTTTCCCTTCTCTTAATCTTCTTGCTCTTACTACCGCACTTCATTACGAGTACCTGGCACCTAGCGAAAGACTTCAGAAATTCAAGAACATTTGTGGAACACCTAGTTGCCTGGACCAAAGAGGTTTCGTGAACCATGAAGATGGACCAAAAAGGTCGATACAATAGAGACTTTAGACAAAACCGTAGTTTGCCGGTTAGTGCTCATTGCCCCCATTACGGCTCTGAGATACACCCGTGATGGTGCAGTGAATAGTCTGGTAGAGGACGACGATGTTGGTTGACCCTCGGCAACAGATGCAACAAGTATCACAATCCGCACCTACGTCTTCAATCCAACTCTGAGATTAAGAGATTCGATTGTTTCTACGGCAACCAATCTCATTTTACTTTCTTTAATTACTACGTTTTAAATTTCAACAAAAACTTTAAATAGTTTTCTTTAACTTCAATATTTCACATTTAATTATCACCTCGCCACAGTACGTGAATGAGAACATCGAAAAAAAAATTTAAACATTAACCGTAAATTAAGCGTTCGAGACAGTACAAACATAATGACGAAAAATATCAAAGACATCTCTATCATAACACAACTTCTTTTGCAGTTCCTAGTGACGTGTTTTCCAAGCCGTCGTACTAAAAGAAAGAAAAGGAAGCATTTACTTGCGACAAACACAAATCATGTACACTTTCTTTTGTCTCTTCCGATTGAACTTTGTCTACAGGAAAACCACGGTCTCGAAGTGTCAACCCAATCACTCAAGTTGCGGATATAATTACAGAAGATACGACACAAGGATAAAATCTAGCAGTCTTCCCGCATTACCTGTAAGGAAACGAATCGGGAACTTGTAACGTCAAATGTGCGATAACCTTTACGGCTGACGTAGATGATGACGTAGCGTTCTTGTACGAGGGGACTTTAGATATAATTAGTGTAAGTTGCGGCAAACACTTGCCGGCGTCGGCAGACCGCTTCTCCCTCTTCCACTCGAGGGAACGCGACAGTTAATACTTTAATGAGCTCTTTTACATGTAAATTACCTCCGTAAAGGGGAAGGGAGGGGTACGAGGGCAATCTACCGTAGACACACACACACAGTACGTGCCCCGTTTACAGACCATCAGCTCAACTTCAGACCGTTTAAGGCAAACTTGTCCAACTTCACCGTTGGACAAGTTTGCCGAAACCTCTCAAAGTAGCAGCAACGTTTCATCCCGTCAAGCTCCGCCGTCGTCATCAAGCTGGCTCTGGCCGTCGCCGTTCACGTGGAAGTCGCTAGCATAAAACGATTCATTTTCTAATAGGTCTGTCAGTGAGGCTAGTGTTAATTGTGTTAATTGGAATTCATTGGTCGTTATGGGAGGAAGCTCATTATGATTCATGGAGTTTTTGATGAGGATAGCGGATCCTCCTTTTCTGGCGGAGTCAGGGTGGTCTGCTCTATACGATTTGTACTTGTAGAAGTACTTGGTCTTGGTTCGAAGTGTTAGCTTGGGTTGATTGTGAAGGATGTTGTACTTGTGAAGAGGGGGCATTTTTTAGGATACTGGCGTAGGAATGGGCATTGCTTATTTTACTAGATGTAGGTTGGGGAGCTGTGTGATTGGGAGTACAGTTTAAGGTTGATGAGGTAGAGGGTTTATATGGGTACATCATCTTCTACTTCGGTTTGTTGAACAGATTCTTTGAGAACCAAGGTCTTGCCACTCTTTCACATTGGTCTTCCACATTGCTGTAGCCACCACGAGTAGTAGGGTTGGAGCAGGAGGAGAGATTGTGTGAGTTGTTGTGACGTAGGCGAGTACACCCTGAATAAATGCCAAATATAACTTTGATTCTGAGTTGCTACAGTGACGTAGAAGTAATCTTACAGGAAGGAGTCTTGGTTATTGTCGTATCCTGTGCGTATTTTTTTTACGGGCGTGCGCCTTGCATAATGTAGGAGCTTCCAGTGTTATTTATTCACGGGGCCGATCGATGTGCGTTCCCCTTGAAGCTCTGTGTCACGGGGTCAATTCCCGCAGCGAAGACGCTTACTACGAGAAATCGCCAAAAGAAAAGTTCTCACTAGAGGAAATGCAAGAGAGTCTCGGGCAGAAACACGCAACAGTAGCAAAACACAGTGAATAGGGAGAAACAAAGTAAAGATTGCGATACAGCTTGGATCAGTGAGAAGTGCAAAGAGAGAGAAAGGTGAAATGACAGGAAAGTACAAAAACGCTGGAGAAACAGAGACTGTCAGGACAAAGGAAAACAAACGTGACTGTGTGTTCGAAATGTGAAACAAAAGGGCAAAACAAAAAACTACAGAATATACAGAACGTCTGAGATAAAAGTATACCAATTAGATAAAGAAGTAAGTAATTAAGAGACAATATTAAGTAATAAAATAAATACCCCAGAACGTTTCAGCTACCATTGTAACTTTCGTCGTTCTTGCAGTTTGGCAATTGATTGCCAAAATAGAAAAGTATGAGCGTAGAGGACTTCACGGAAAGTTCTTGATAAAGCAAGGAGTCCAAGAAATTGGAAAACACTTGGGAGGAGCGAGGAGAGGAAGATAAAGAAATGGGGACAAACGGACAAGGTGAGGGACAAAAGGAAAACTGCAGAGAAATATTGTGGCTAACAGAGAAAATAGAAAAATATTGAAGGAAATAGGATGAGACGGAGAGAAACATTAATTATGGAACAACGGAAGAAGATTGGGAGATTGGATTACGGAGAACTAAAATGAGAGAAAATTCTGGCAACATAGAATGGAAAGGAGGCATTGTGAGAATCGGGTAAAAAGAGGATTCGCGATGTTCAACTACATGAAATCTACTTTACGTGTCTCGTTTCTGGAAATTCAGGAAACCGCTTATCGCTAGCCGTGTTCCTTTTCCGAGTCACTTCCCACTACGTCTAAAACCGAAAGGAGCAGCCAACCGCAAGTTTCCTCAACAATTTTTTTAAAATACACCACTACCAATTGGTAGTTTCTGTTTGAAGTGAAGAACTAACCAATTCTAATTTATTCATTTAGTAGGTAAAATGGTTTGAGAACATATCAAAACAATGAGATTCATGCAGCGACGGGAAAAGTAAATAAGTACGCAGAATAGTAAGAAATAGCAGAACACAATAACTTTTAAATTGGATAGATGAAAAATGTAGTAGCTAATAATAAGTGAGAAAATGAAGATTGTGAAATGGAAAAACATGGAGAAACAGAAAGAGGGAGTTGGAGACAGGATGGTAAGGGCAAAAAATACAAGACCAAGGTGCTATTATATTATGGGGAGAAATTTACCACCTCATCATCCCACAATACAACACATATTGATATCAGGAGACTAACCATAAGAATGGAAACCTTTATTTTTTTTAAAAAGAAAGGGTTACTTATTATTCCTATTAAGCAACTCACACCACACAAGAAGAACCATTTGTAATGCCAACATTTGAATTCCAGTCACACTCAAATAATTCTCTAAAAGATATAAAAAAGAAATCAATGACAAAAATGCAGTTCATTTTATAGTAGGAACCTCTGAAGACTTACAGCCGTTTACTATCAAAAAATATTATTCTAGTTAACAATCGCTGATCTACCTTAAATTTGTGAAGAATTCTTCAAGATGACCCAAAAAATTATTCATTTGGCATTTTATATATACTTGTAGAGAAGGATATAGAAAATCTGACACAATTTGTTTATAATATATTTGTTGGCAATCTACCCCTTGTACCTGACATGGGTTTGTAGTATTTCTCTGCAGAGGGAAAATAGTCTCTGCTCGAGAATCTATAATATCATCATTACACACAGAAATAATAAAAGAGAAGCAAATATTTGTGACTAAATTGTATAACCCTTGTTTACAACTGAGGTTTCACCTACATTCTATTTATTTGAAATGAGAATATAAGACAACTGTATACAAAAATTATAATAATTAGATGAAATAGCCAAATACAGAGAAAATTAAGTGATGACATAAATACCACACATTTCTGGGTTTCTAGTCCCTTTTGTCAGGGAAATCGTAAAATTACAGTTGAGTTTTGGGTTTGTCAACTGTAATTGTGCAGTTGCGTTGCTCCTGGCTCTAGTGTTTTTTCAATCACCTGACGAAAGGGACAAGAATCCCAGAAATGATTTGTAGTATTTATATCATGACTTCATTTTGTGTGTAATTGGCTAGTTCATCTAATTATTCTACTTATTTGATATAAGCTCAATAATAATATTTTTTATGTACTTATTTCATGTACTTTAAAAAAACATCCAACTCTATACATTTACTGAATAAGACAGGTAACATTATAAATGAAAGCAGATTTCAGGGCATTATCAGTAGTTTTCTTGCATTATTAAACAAACTCCATAACAGAATGGAAACTAGAAAAATATAAATAAGTAGCCAAATCAAAAGACCAAACAGGGTAAAAAATAAAAATCACACGCCTAAGTTTTGGAATCAACAGACCAAATAAGCTAATGTTATTTGTTGGTTGATTTGGCTACATGTTTGTGTGTGTGCTAATTAAGTAATACAGATGTTTTTATATTTTCAGAAGAGAATAGTTATTTACTGAGGTACAGATATACGACACATTGAAGCACTTTAAATATAATAAATTCATACAGAACACATTACACTGTATCACTCAACACGAAGTAATGGAAATGTTCAAATTTTACACAGTATGCTATATATTTGAAGCCTTAATCTAGAGGCCAAAATAAAATATAAGAACATAACATCGTGTATGTAATAAACAAACTTTTTCTTTAGCAAAACTTCTCATGTTTGAAACGTTTCATGAAAGAAACGAATGTTACAATATTCTTTTGTAAATTTGATGTTTTATCAATCAACATCAATATTAAACAAAAAACTGATTACTTTATTCGAAGCTGAGAACCTGTTGATAATATTGGTCACAAAAAGAATTAATACGAAGGACAAAGTTACACAAAAGGCACCTAAAAAAGGCCTACTGAGACTTTAATAACAAACAAAAAGGTATTTAAATGTGGTTTAGTTTGTAACACGAAAAAGATACTACATTAAGGTTCCTTGTGACCAAATACCAGAGACTTGGTTTCACTTGACCTAATTATCCGAACAGATTCTGTTACAAGACAGAAAAATCTATTCACCTTGACTGTGACTCTACAAAATAACTTGTTAAATTTAGATTGATAAAAAATATTACTTTTCAGTCCCAAAGATAATTGAAGTTTTTTTTATCATATATACTATTTTTCACACTATTAAGAAAATTACCAATTAAGTTTAGTGTAGAAATTAAACTCAAGTCAAGCTGATTATGCACCAGACTCTTGTTGGTGGAAAGATGAATTGAAAAGAAATATCACCATAGAAAGACTCCATACTAGGAAGAATATGAAGAACAAGATGAAGAACAGCAGCAGCTAGATTTTTCACATAGAAACTTAAAATTAATCTTTCAATTATAAAACAAAAAACCTAACTTAAGCTAAATATTCATCAACTCGCCAATACCCGAGTCAAACAAAATACACAATTACTAATGATAATATAATGAAATACTGGAGCACTGTACACCTAACATATAATTGGAATCCTCTAATAATCGTCTATAGAACAGTAGTGACGATGCTAATTTAAAATTTTTTACAGTATGCAACTCATTTTATAGATACAATTACAACATTGGTATATATTCTTTTGTAACTGACTCTAATATTAAAGTGTAATAGAAGCCATAAATGCAAAAACAACCAAAATCCTCGAAACAGCAGTGAAATTTGATTGTAATCCACAACTTTATGCTTTATCTCAACACAAGTAACATTGGTCTTTCTATGGCCTAAAAATAGAATTAAGCATTTCAGTGAGTCAGCTGTACCAAATTCAATACAATAAATTAAGAATTGAAAAACTAAATAATCCTATCGTTACACACTGGTGGCTACCTGAACTATGTCACACTATTCACAAGATATTATTATTGGTTTGGATGAAATTCAGATCACATGATATACACAAGAGAGGAAATGGTAATAATCTATGAACAGCCAGATATTTCTAACAGTACATAATACTTTTCTCCCTAGAGAGGAAGGAGCACATATATAAGGTTCTGAACCCTATTTAGATGAGCCGAAAGAAATGTCTTGCCCTGCCTTTTAGCGCTATAAATCATACAAAACCCAAATAATATTACCTTGTTCTCAAGCACACTGTAGTTATTGAAATTCAAAGTAATGTAACAATAAGAATGTTATACTGCATGCAGACCAACAATATTATTTAATTTGGGACTGACGTCATAAAAATACAATATCTATATACATCACTTCTAAAACTATTTTACACTAATAGAAAAACAATCTTACCATTATGTACTACCAATAAGAGCAGTGGTTGTAAAGCAGACAGAGTTAGGTTAAAAATCCATATTAAACACTTTTACAAAAAGAAGTTCCATTATAATATGGTAAAATCATTAGTATAAAATTCCAGGTGGAAACAACAGATTTGAGAAATGTTTCAAAGAAAGTTACCATAAACAGCCTACACAGATTGTATAGATAAATATAAAGGAAATATCCAGAGGAAGCAAAGCCTGCATTGTAATTATTTCAATATAGTACAATTCAAACAGACCCGAGCTTATGAATTGGTGTTTCTTATATGGCAATATAATTCTGATATTGCTCAACTTATTTACTGTAGCACTTATATATATATATATATATATATATATATATATATATATATATATATATAAACTGATCACAATGAAGTGGTTTGAAAGCAACAATATTGTTAATATATATAGTTTTATTGTTACTTTTGTATAATAATTGTTCATTTATAGAAATTTAATAAAGCATGAATAACTCCTAACGTAGTTTGTGATTTCTTAATGTAATTCAAAGGTGAGCAGGGCTCAAAAGTCTCAGTCAGCTGAGTGAGAGAACGGACCGTTACAGACTTCCGATTACCATAAGAAAAATGTTGTATGCGTGAATTGGGTCAGTGTCGCCTAGCGGTTATCACTACACTGAGACACACCGAAATATCGGCGGCAGGTCGGCGCGGAGTGTAAACAAAACCGACAGCACAGAGCAAACTGACAGCAGCAGTACAAAAGCGGCGAGATAGCTTTGCGTAGGACTCACCGAGACGATAACCGCTTGACAGGTGAAGGGTTGGATGCCTCTGCGCCGTCCTTGGACTCCAAGGACGCAAATTCCCTCTCGTGCACCGAGACTGAGTCCGGATCGTGATCTTCCCCGGGTCGCTGGTCACGATCGCTCCCACATCGTATGCACTTTGAGCGCTCGGTCGGGTTTATCAAGGCGCACCGTTCGCAGTGCCACTGGAGAACCGAGGCGATCGAGCCCATGCTCTCAGAATCATGGCTATTTTAGGATTAAACTTCATTCGGCCTCACAAATAAACCTAGCCAGCTGATCCACCATATTGATGCATTTGTTACCGAATTAGTATTGTAAACAAATCTGGGATTGGTTGACGTTTCCGCGTCCGACCAATCGTAGACGGTTACTGAATACTTGTTTCGTGTTGTGCGACGTTGATTGGATGCTGCGCTGACGCACGTCAAAGTCCCGCGTTAGTTCGTAAGAAGAACCGCTAGTTACCGCTCACAGACGCCGCGACAGGGACGACAACTTATAGCGTTTAGGCTCTTTGGACACATCTTTTAATAGAGAAGTCGCGTGGAAAAAGAATTTTGAAGCAACAAACATAATACTTATACAATCTAAATATATTGAAGGTAAATCTTCAGATGTTATAGTGTTTGTTTAATTGCATCTAACAATTTTCCGAAAATAATCTTCTTCCCATGAAAATGAGTTCCACATGCAAACTTTAAATTTTGATTTGTGCGTCAATTTATTCATTTATATTTACACGTTTTTTCTTCCTGTATAAAATATTGTGTATTACAGTTTATGATAACCCATCTTTTCCAAAATACATTTTTACTATCATTTAATATTGTTAATATCATGATCTTCAAAAGTTATAATCGATTCGTCTCCGTATTAAGGACAAAATTCAGTGAGTATGTTGTTGTTACCTTTTGCATATGTGCGAATTCATTGGTGACAGAATGTTGGCAATGAATCCGTCTGCAGTACGTCTGGGAGCCGCAGTGGCAGTGCTCTCTCTTGAGGAATTGTATCAACTACTTGCAGGAAAGGAATGGGGGTCACGTGGCTTCTCTGCTTCACGTTCCCATCACCAGCAAAACCCAGCAGCAGTGTTTAGTCAGAAAGCTGGTCTACGAGGAGTGAGTGCAGTTGTTGTGTTGCTTGTGCTTGCGGAGAGAGTTGTGTAGTGTGCGTGTGTTGCGATGACTGCCATCGTAAGTGTTGTTGCTTCCGTTATCTGATAAATCGGCCCGGAGACGGACGGATATGTCAAACAACAGTCTTCAGATCGTTCACGAAGGATGGCTGACTAAATCTCCACCATCTAAACCTATCTGGAGAGCGGTAAGTTTTACACTCTTGTTTCCACCTTAACCTCTCAGCTATTTTCCCCTGTTATGTCCGCTATATATGTGCTGTGCCCATCTTACACTTCACGGTTATACATAATCGAGAGGTAAACCAAACTCAAGACGAACATAAGTCTCGGATTGTATCAGATGTAAACAAGGGGACTCCCAACCTTGCAACTACATATTAAACACCAAATTTACTTCCAATGATCCACGACGCTAAGAATAATTCACAACGAATGGAGAGAAATAACAAACAAAGAAGGCATCAAAATGCAGCTTTATTTCAAAAAATAAATGCATAAACTTGAAGAGAAAATTGAAAACTATGTTTTATATTCCAATGTGTAACAGTGGTTACATCATCAGATACAGTTTTTCTAGTGATCATATAAATGAAAAAATATAAAAATTGGCATTCCAGCTAATGTTGATGATTGTAATACTTAATCTCCAGACAACCACATAGGAAAATTGGTATATTATTTTTACTGATGGGGCTTCTCCCTTGCTTGTAGCTGTGTAGAACTTTCTGTTTGTGTATTCTTCCACTTAATAAATGTTCGATTAATTGTTAACTTTTTTTGTGTGAAATTTTATTTCATTAAATGTTTGTTGTGTTTAAAGTGATTGTGAATAACAGATTTTCTTGAATGTCTGATGCTTTCAAATTGTCATTTTCTTACAGAAGTCAACTTTTTGCATTTTATTTTTTGTAATTTTGCCTCAGTTATTTCTTTCCATTTTGTGAACGCTATATTTTTTATAGAGAAAACAACAAACATTTGTTGTGCAAGTAATCAAGCACTTGATGACTTTGAATTATTTGAATCAGTTGTTACAAGCTATTTGTAGCATTAGTTTCACTTCCCAACTGTGAATGTTTGGGAATTCTATATTTTTATTCCATGCAGCTGATTGTAGTACTTTTAAAATTATACAAAAGTAAATTTACTCTTCTCTCTACAGCCAGGAATTAGTTAACTAACAATTTAGTGACTTTCTAGGTATTTCTGATGTGAAACAGAGAAAATTGAACAAATTGACAAAATACTGTTGAGTCTTGTATTGATGCAAAGTAAACATGTTCACTTTCCCACTTTGACAAGTTCAGTTTGGTATTGACGCAATTCCTAACCCAGCCATTTGTTTCCAAGTGCAATTAATAGTGTAGGTTTGTATGAATGTTGTTTACTTTTGAACACGCATTATATTTCCTGTTGCTCGTATACAAACAAATTGTCAGTTCTTTTAAGAACATAAATGAGTTATGGATAAATGTAAGAATTTACTATTTCTATTATTCATGTCATTCTATTCACATATGAAACAAGTAAAGTTCCTTATAGACACTCATAGAATGGGTACAGATGTTGGTAATTTACACAGCTATTATTGTTAGTTCATAATTAATAATCATTTTGTTTATAAATAACGATAACTTAAAATACCTATTTTTTAAAAGGATGAATTAATCAACACACACTTTATATATATTCATATAAAACAGATGTAAAAATAAAAGTTTCAATTAGCATTTGACTGAATCAGAAAGTTCACATTTTTTCATGAGATTGTATGTTATTCAATAGTGAATAAGTTTTCTTGCAGTTGATGTAAAGTGTTTCGTAAACAATTTATATGAATTCGATAGAATAATGTCTTAAAGAAGTTAGAATTTGTTGCAAAACTTTTCAGTTGGCCTTAACATACTTCATTTTATCAGGGAAATGCTTATAATTTAGAACTAGTACCTTGCAAGTAATTATTGGAAGGTTACTTCAAGCCTTCCTTTATATTATATCTTTTTTTTGTCGACCTTGCAAATATTTACCTTGAGAAAAGTTGACAAGGTTATGGTTATATTTCATATAAGATCTTTGTGGTATTCCAATTATCAGTCTCATAATTCATCATTCAAAAACATATCTTTCAGATTCAATGGAGAATTTATAGTAAATTCATGTTACTCACCTACAATATTGCCAAAAGCTCAGATAAGGTGATGAGACGGGTGGCCAACTTTATGATCAGGTAGGACACTAAGTTTGTAACCAGTCAGTCTATACAGACCATTTTCCAAGGTTATATCACATAAATACTGATGTGAGTTTAAGGGAGACTCAGGCTGAAGAAACAACAATAATTAGGATTATCCATAAGGCTTATTACAAACTGTTTGATTGAAATATAAGTACTATAACTTCTTCAGTTGAGGGTGTGGAAAGTGTCCCACCCTGTTCTGTTCCTGCATGATGCTAGAAATGAAGGAAAGATAATTAGTTATGAATGAAGAGTATGTGATTGGAAGGGTGAGGGGACAAAAGGTAGAGCATGTGTCGAAAGGTTTTGGGTAAAGAAGAGGGCACTTGTGACTGGCATGGGAATAATTCTTGTCGTAAATTAGGTGGACAAACAACTGTGGGTCTGAATAAGTTGCAGGTGTGAACCTACTGGTTCTGTCCAGTTCCAGAGAAGGAAAATGTGTTCAAAGTATTTCTTTTCATGCATTGTACTACAGTTATTTTGCCTTTATCAATATAAATGTCCCTTCTCTCAATAATTTTAATTATGGTTTTGAAATGTATGGCTGTCTCATATTGCTTCAGTCTGATTCCATGGAAGAAATATATTATCAAACAAATTATACACGCAAGTTTTTTCTGCCCATGTCTCCCTAATTTTAGCTTCTTAGTTTAAATTCTGCTCTACACAATATTAAGTAAAAATAAGTGGATGAACTGTAAAGTGTGCAAAAAATTAGAGCAAATGGTGAGATTGGTAGAGAAAGACGAGACACTGCCGATTGAGGAAATGATGTGAATATTTTTCAGGTAGTTGGTAAAAAAAGAGCCTTTACTACTATGAACCTACTCAGCTCAATCAGTAAATCAGAAGGAAGCTCGAAAAACGGTTTGTCTTGTCAGAAGATTGCCCAAGTATTAAGTTTGCCATTTTGAAACTCTACAGTTTTTGTTTTTCGTCTTTTTTTTATCTTTGTACCTTGAATGTTTACAGATTAAAATTAAGCTCAGTTTTTATTTCCAATATTTAATGGAATACTTTAATGATTAGATTATTGGTTTATACACAATGAACGAGACTTTGTGCTTTTTAAAAAAGAGTATTTATTCGAAAAAAATTGAGCTGGAAAGATGGTCTCCTGCTGTCATCAATCGATTCTAAATTTGCAATGTACGTAGATCATTTACCGTTTCATTCCAAAAAAAATCATGCTTTATCCTTCATCTACCGAATATAAAGACATTCCGGGATGATTACCGCGCGCACATAAATATACTAGTGCGTATTTATAGTGAGCGATTTTTCCTCTTTGGCGAACCAGGAATAGCTTCGCGCATGACAAAAATAATACTGCTTCAAATTGAGGAGGCGAGTAACGCGGAAAATAGAGCCCCACTGACGCAGGTAGACGACGTGGGAAACGGCTCCCAAATTTGTCAGGTTGTATATGATATTCTTTCTCTGTGACTTAAACTGGTGCCCTTCTTACAGTTACAGCTGGGCAATTGCTGGAGGAATATTTTGTTGATAACAGTTTATGAGGCAGCTGGCCGACTGTTTCAGTAGGAATAGAGGACAAGTCTTACCGTATACCCTAGTTCTGCGTCCCTAGACCATACTCAAAACTGACAGAGAAGTTTCACCTCGAATCCAAAGCTATTTTTTCTACCACGTTCTATACCATTCATTCGATGGGAGTATGTTGAAAGGATCTCCTTCGTCCCAATAGCTGTTCTCATCATCATTTGTCCGTTTCAGCGACCTCGTATTTCAAAGCTTACGTTTGGTCCGCTTGTCCATGTTGGATAAATATACAAGGGGCTTTACCAATTACGTTTCGTACGTTAATCTCAATGATTTACGGATTTATTTGTTGTGCGCTTTCATCATTACTTCCAAATACAATGGACGCAATTCATCGGAAACGTATGTATGTCCTTAGCCTTATGTTGTATTTGAGGTGTGTAGATTACATTTCGTATCGGTTACATTCAAGTTTGTATCTTGGGCTGAATGCATAACACGTGGACCATTACATTTACATACAGTTTCATTGAAATTGTTTATTTCCAGCAACAATTGATTCTTCATCGCAAACGCACGCCATCTTGATGGGGTGCTCTACCATTGTACACTGTCCTTATTCATATGAAAATTATAATAATTCGAATTATAGCATTTGTTCAAGAAATTTAACCACTTGAAAATATGCCTATCTGTTTGAAAGACCTACTTACAGCAACTGTAGACAATTTTGAGGTCATAATTTGATCACCATTCCCAGAAACTAACATGTGAATATAGAAGTAGTTCGTTCAGACACCGTCATTGCAGGTATGGAAGCAGGGGAATTCCCTTGCCTCGTGTTCTCTAGTTTTACCTTCGCTCGTCGTCGTCACTTTTGTTTGCGAGGACAAGCGACTCAGCTGATAAACACTTTACTTTGCCATCGCCACATTGCATTGCAAATAGAGATAAATTCTCATTTTCCCCCTTCCGGAACTTATCTCCCTCACACACGAGCACGATATCAACGCGATACGCGAAAGAAAGAAATCTTGCCAACTGGATTGAAGCTCAAATATTGTACGTTGGACAAACATAAAGGAAGATCATCCAACTTCCTGTCCAAACCATCCCTTGTTTTAGAGGAAGAGGACTTTCCGGGTGAAATTGACGGAGAAACGGTTCTCTGTTTTGCTCCCTGGTCAATTGAAGAATTAAAACCTAAAGTTTCCATGGCTACCACTGCCATATTCTTCATTTGTCTCCGTTGAGGAAATTCTTAGGCAATTTCTGCCCCTTGATAGAAATGAAATGTAAATCTGATTTCAATAATATTCTAAAAAATATAGCATTCCATTCTCTTCCAAATATAATTTATTCTTCACTCACAGACACTGTTATTGCTGCCACGTAGAATATTTTAATCTAATTTACTATTTAACACCGCACTTCAATCCAATATCAAATTTTTTCTAATCACTTTTTAATAGCATTACATTTCGTTGCGATATGTCTTCAAGATTCACAGCTGCCATGTTTTGCGAATTATTAGTTATTTATTTTCGGACTTCGTTTTTTTTCCTCAGTGAGCCAATGAGTTTAATTGCTTTATTTTGTAAGCTATGTTTCTTCTCTTCCTTATTTTGCTTAAATTTCCTTGAAAGTTATCATAAGTGCGGGAAGTAAATCCTTATATATTTTCCTGTTTCATATATTCTACTTTGAAATTATGAGCCTCGGAAATAAGCTGGTTGAAGTTAATATTATTATCTTTAATAATTCGCACTGAAATTTTCAAGCTTTTTCATGGCCTTTTTTGCTGAACTTGACTTCACCAAAGTCTGTAATGCCATTTGTATTTCGGACCTCCTCTTCGCAATTAATCAACCTTTGAATTATTGTAACGCGGGGGGCTTATGTAACATCACATATGAGGTTGTGGACGCGTTTAAGCCACAGTCACTGGAGGTGATGCGGATGTTTTGCACTCGTCCAGTTTTGAGAAAGCGATTATAAGAAAAAGGAACCACACGCCTCTGCGAGGAAAATCGATCCATTCTCCTCGTCCTTCTGGATGATTCATTGCGGAGTTGCGAAAGAGCTTTCCAAGTGAGACTCACTCGCGGCTGTTTGGTCTTCAAGACAGACACTGTGCATGAGTCATGCCTTCGAGCTTCAATTCGGAATAACGTCAGCACAGTGGGTCAGCCTCTGCTGCCAAACGTGCTAAGGCTTCCGTTGCAATACTCGTCGTTTAATCCCCACGTGTTCACTCAGCGGATGAATACTCTAGTTACTTTCCCCCTCAGCTCAAGTACCACCATCTCGGAAAACCTCAACAGTATTAATTTTTATAACGATATATTAGAGGGTCAGTGTTTTTGCAGTGTCTACAAATATCACAGTCGAAAAAAGGTTGTAACGGAGTACCAAATACCGAGTCGACGCGCACACAGAGTAGGCCCTACAGTCGCCTCTCGCCAGATGTGCGTTTATCAAGAAACAATTAATAACATCTGCTTATAATAAAAAAAATTGAACCAACTATATTGCGATATGGACAGGGACTCGTCGAAACAACTTTGTTCTCCAGCAAAACCAAATTTTTTGATATATTAAGAAAATACTAAGGTTGCAGGGGCCTTGTGTGGGCTTATTTGAGCTGAAACAAATTATTTACTATTTTCGTGAGTCCTCAGATTGTTACCCGTGCAGGACATCAAAGAAGGAAGTTACTTATCGCGGTGTTAGCTGTGATTTCAGACTAGTGGTTAAGTTGAGTGGAGCGAGTATAAGTTCTATAGTGACGGTGAGCAGCAGCCTGGGAATTCATTTCGGAAAGGACAAGATTCGGATAATATAACATCCACAAATTTGAACAAATTATACCAACAAAAGTATACTTTATGTCCCTATGAGACTCTGAGAGGAATATGTTCATTGTAAAGCTATAAGTAATAGTAATTACATTGAATAATATATTACAATATATAATTTATAAAATAAGGTCTTTCTCTCCCGGCTACAACGCTAAATAAGTTCAAATTCCAGCATTTATCATGTCCCTTTCACTAACACAAATACTGTGATATGGCAACGTACTGGAAATTAATTCATAATTGCCGTATTATTGTCGTTTAAATTTATATTAAGTTATTTACGAGCTCAGTGCTGCAGTTTATCGTACTATTTATATGTAAAATAAAGTACTTTTTACGATCGAAATTTTATAAATATATTATTTATGTAGTCTTCTCGTTCCATGTGCATATGAGGATAAGGGTTCATTTATTTTGCTTCCATAAGCTTGGGTAATAGGGTTGAAAGGAGATTAATAAGTGGAGTGATAAGGGAGATGAGGCTATCAATTTTGCTGCAAAACGATAGAAGTACTTGGTCTTGGTTTGATTGTGAAGGATGTTATACTTGTGAAAAGGGGGGATTTTTTAGGATACTGGCGTAGGAATGGGCATTGCTAATTTTTCTAGATGCAGGTTGGGGAGCTGTGTGATTGGGAGTGCAGTTTAAGGTTATGAAGTAGAGGGTTTATATGGGTTGTGTTTGTTGTAGAAATTTTGAAGCGATTTATAATGGGGACAGCCCCGGTAGCTCGCAGTGTGTGCAGTGGTGCAAATTGGGGTAGCACCACCCTCATCACAAAATCGCAGACTAAAACGTAAACTCCCAATTGACATCATCCTCCCCCTAAATCACTCCGGAATTACTTAACTCTATCCCTCTCCTACCAACTGGCACTACATACTCTCTAAATATCTGCTCTTCCCATCTTCCCCCATAACCTCCTTAACGCTTTTAAAACATGAAGTTTACCCAATGACCAGATTGATCGCTAACATCATGCCGGCTTATATGTTAACATGCGGGAAACAAGTTAATCTGCTTCTCTCGTCTCTAACTTGGAATGACAAGAGTCACATCCAATACCACAAGTTTACATGTGAAATATTTACAAATTGTAAATACTGTGTTATTTGTTTAATTTTTACAATTGTAAATACTGTCAATACTATTATCACAACTGTAAAGTCTCCGGACTAAAAGTTAACTTAATAAATAAATAAAAAAGTCTTCTCGGGTTTCATACCTGAAGAGTTTACCGGTGCCTTATTATTTATTTAGTCATTCATTAGAGTACTTGGCTAGTCCAAATATAAGAATGAAGTAAATAATGGGTTTATAGTAAGTTACAAAAAAAAATTGTTTTGAGTGTGTCAGGCTACATGAGGGTAATCCACGTGGTGGAAACTCCACTATAATAGCATAAGAAGGTATTTCAAAGGGATGCGGAAGGTTAGAGCAAGGTAGCCAAGGGTTAACTAATTAAGGATCCGACCCGGCATTCGCCTAAAAGTGATGCAGGATAAACTCTAGAAGAACTACGTCATTTTTAAATGAAGGCTCTTGGTACTTGTCCCACGCCCTTCCGATGGGCGGGAGAGGGATTTGCTGCTGTGTGGACGCAGCATTCCCTTCTCCGTGCGTCGACCACTTTACGAGGCAGCTGGCCGTCTCTTCCAATGGGAACAGAGAACAACTCTTACCGTATGCCCAAGGTATACGACCCCGGAACAACCTCAAAACACCTCGGCTTAGACTGAGCGACATTAATAACATCGGTGACGTGTCGGTTTCTGATTTGTGTTCTGCCATTATTTTGGTTGGTTGTGACGTCACTTGACTCGTTGCGTTATCCCAGTTATTTCACACTTAACCCTAATGCGCCCTCAGTGGTGTGGAAACTACGAATGACATTTGTTATTCCATTATATCCCTACTTGTAACAATATTAGGGTAATATTATGCGTAAAAGATACTCCAAATCTGCTGGCAGTTGGAGAAGATTCAAAGAGACGACATTTCAGAAAAAAAATACAGCAATATGAAGAATAATATTCGTTGGCTGGAATAAGAAAAACAGTAAATTTGGGAGAAACGAGGGACCGTTTCTTATAATTCCATGAATGGGAAGAGAGATGATGAATATAAAATGCCTTATCTGTGAACGTAGGGTGCGAGGGAAAATAAAGAAGAAAGCTCGTCGAGAAGAGACGGGAGAAGGGCGCCGCAATGTTTAGTAGAAACTCGTGGCTGCGGTAAAAGTAACAAACGACAACAGAGAGAGTAAAATGATAGGGTGATTCGCAGACAGAAGAGAGCAAGGGTTGTTTTGGAACGAGGAAGAGATGTCGGCTGCGGGATGTTGTAAGGAGCCTCAAGGTTGATACAGCTATCGGGCAATTAGCAGAAGGAAGAGGCCAGCGATACAACACCAGATAACTTCCGGCCTCAAACACGCATCCTCGCAGCAACAACTACGCTAGCAACCTCGGACCTACGAGGAGAAACCCAAACGTTCCGTCGTCAATATGCTAAGAAATTGCGTACTAATTTTTGCCTCAAGTCGAGAAGATAAGTGCAGTTGAAATATTTAAGGAAGAACGTAGCAATGAAATCCGTCAACTGGAGCCACTCGTGACTTCATTCTGAGGTTATGGAGAGTGTCTGGTCGGTCTACAGTTTTCCCCACACACA
Organism: Zhengitettix transpicula; assembly: GCA_037074705.1. NCBI lineage: Eukaryota > Metazoa > Arthropoda > Insecta > Orthoptera > Tetrigidae > Zhengitettix > Zhengitettix transpicula. Next base: position 76,464,357 of record CM073593.1, read on the forward strand.
GTTTGGTGGTTTTAGCGTGTTCTTTGGTCCACAGGCATTCTTAATGTTAGTAAACATTCTAAATGAGATCCTAGTGAGAAGAAAGACTTATTTTCGTTACCAAGCATACACAGGAAATTAATATAATGTAATATGCTTCAGTTCCAGCTCTGCGTTTCTGTGGCCATTTCTTTGTCTCTCCTTTTTTTAAAATTTATGGAAAGCAAAAACAGTGAGAGCGAAGTGAAAGAGATGGGGAAAGGAAGCGGACAGAGAAAGTTACGTAGACAAGTTTGTACGGAAAGGGAAAGTCACGAGTCTGGTGATCAGTTCTTGTGCCGGGGTCGCTGCGGAAATACCTGAGACATTGACAGTCTAAAGCAGTGACTGGGAAATCGAAAATAAGGAATTGACTTCGGCTTGCGAAATATTACAAGAAAGGAACCGCTGAATTTAAGGAGGCAACGAAGACTATTGTCACGAATTACAAAACGATAAGTTTTCCTAAACTCGGACGAGAGAACAAACTCCTTTCATCTGTTTACTGGATGAATGAACGCAGTTGATTTTACAACAAAATATGTTCTCGTCTTGAGTAAATTGTTCTTACTGCCTTTATTACTCATACACGTGGCAGCCATGTGCATTACGTCACAAAATGGCGACTATGAAAATATTTTCGAAATTAAATCAAATTGAATTTATTACATTGATGATGTCAGAAAGTTGCATCACTGAACAACTCTAAATATATATTTATATACGCTTCTTTTGGATCATTTATTAATTCCAACTGAAAATATAATATTGTAATAATTTATACCAATAGCTTGCATGACAATAATTCATGATATGAACTATGTGGCGTTTTTAAATGAAAAGAACTATTACGTGAAAACTATTAAACAAGATTTATTAACAACTTTAAAACAAGTATTCAAATCACAAAATATTTGGGATCTCAGGGTCTTGAACTGGGTTTGATAATGGCATATAATCAATATCACAAAAATTACATTTGCTTTATATGGGAATCAATGCGTCTGAACATAGACGAAATTTGTTGCTGAAGAAATAATACCAAAGATTGAATTTAAACAATTTCAATTTTTATCAAGAAATAAAGAATGATCTGAATAATTAAAGATCTCATTTTATCGAAAAGTAAAGAACGATCTGACGTTTATCTTTTAAACGTGGTTTACAATGATTTTAAAGTTTTCTTTCTACTTACGGCAGCCCAGGTCTCATTTTAACTTTTCGTACACAATTTTGGGGATATCACTGATTCTAAGTACTCACAGACTCTAATTAGCGTAGTTTGTTAGTTGGTTTAAAATAAATTTGTCGATTCTCGATTATTTACTGCAACCTGGATTTGTAGATCTCGTGTATTTTTGTTGAAAATGCGCCTCATTGGTTTTGTCTGTTGACTGAAGACTAGTTCAGTTTCTGCATTTTGATATAACAGCGTACTGGTTACTGGAACACTTTCTCGTTCTTTAAATTAGACCTTTCAGTCTTCACTGCTGACTGACAAAGATTGTTCAAGTTTTCGTGAATTAGAATTTTAATCTGTACATCTCGCCGTTTACTGCCCAACTGTTCGTTCTTTTACTCTGTTCTACTTGCTGTCCGCTGCCCAACTGTTCGTTCTTTTATTCTGTTCTACTTGCTGTCCGCTGCCCAACTGTTCGTTCGTCTCGTAAATTTTGAGCGCGTAAAACCTTCTCGACCGATCAACAATACTTTTTTTTGCATTGCCGGTTTGTTGCGGCGTCCGCTATATCCACCGATAATGAGTCCTCTACAATTCAACTTTTCAATTAGAACAATGCCTTAATTACCAATTACTACAATATGTATATGAAATTATGCACACAATTTATTAATGACATACATAAATAAAAATCAGCCAATTTTAAGTCAGAAAAATGAATTTATTAATTTAAAATTAAACGTTTAATTGCGACCTCATCAGGTTCATGCAGTCAACATCAATTTTTTTGTACTTGAACCGGATGAGGTCGCAAAATAAACGTTGTTTAATTTTACATTAATAAATTATTTTTTCGGGCTTAAAAAATTGGCTGATTTTAATTTATTTATGCACATAATTGTTAGTAATAAATTATACACTAAATACATGAACCACGAAACTCGTAAAATATACTGAAAAATCGATTATTTTTAGTAAGTAATAAATACAATTATATATATAAACAAACTTCTAGTTCGTTTTAAAAGTATAGTAGTGAAGAAACCAAATAACAGACAACTTTCCTTGATAAAGTAAATATCACACAACGTTTCTGAAATATTTGTTTTCGTCCGGATGATTGAAAGCCGTAAGAACGTCTTGCTGATTTCGCTGTTCTTGCGTTTTTTAATCTCCATTACGAAAGCAACTAGTATTTCAGAAACTATATGCAGTATTTATTTTACCACTTAATTTTGTCTGTTGTTTGGCAACTTCTTTAAATATAAATCCTCATCTCGTCGCAGGGTATCAACCTAACAAACAGGAATATTCGTATTATTGTTGGTTTTAGTGGATGTTACCCGGTATGCGAGTATCTTATACGCAAAATATTTCTTCCCTGTAACATTTCTGCACTTTTTACTATCCAGCGTTTTCCTTTTCACGAAGTAGTGAAATTAGAGGCGAAATATCACTTCATCTTCCAATACAATGGTGTCATTCATTGACTCTCCTTGCTCTGGACACGCGACAGACCTGGTGAAACAAAATTATTTCTGGGTGTATTTTGAAATATAAGGTCAAGGTTTTATGAGATTATTTGTGACAGGCCCTTCGTATATTTCACGTAACAATGGTGATTTCCGGTTATTAGAGTTATTCTGTATTATTGGTTTGGTGGTGACCTTCTGGACGAGTATCGGATTGGTATCGCCTTTCTCCCGTAAGACTTCCGTGTTGCGAACCTGCCTCAAGGACGGACAACCTTCCTCACCAACAGGACAAAGACGGCGAACAATTCCTGGCGAGAACTTCGTGGGGAAGGGCCTTGGACCTTGCACACAGCATCACCATCGAGTCGACGACTCATTTTCGTCATAGGAATATTCGGGCCATTTTTCCCCACTGTCTGATCAAGAAGAAATCCTGTGACACTGTAATGCCCCGATAAAAGCTGGACTCAATGGCGGAACCAATATTCAAATCGGCCATGAATAGTCCAACCAATAGTAAACCAAAGTCCTCTGCAGTAAAGCCACTTTGCAGACTCGTTTCGACTTGAAGAGAAAATTGAAAAGGGTTCATAATTTAGAGGCATGTTTCGCAGTCAGGATGTGGTTTTCCTTTGGTCGTCTATGAATGAATATTTGAGTAAATTCACAAACAACTGGAAAAAAAATATTCTGAAGGTGAAATTTTAAGATGTGTTTTCGCGTGTTCTTTCCCGCCGAATTTCCCCCCCCCCCCCTTTGTTTTGCTATTTAATAATATGTTCCTATATTTTAGACAAAGGAATACCCTGCGATAACATCTCGTATTCTTCACAGAGCATTGAAGGTCGTTGACTTGGCTCGTGCCTCCGGTGTCTAGTTCTAGAGTTGTAAAGGAAAGCACCGAGGGGTTGAGGAAATGTTGTGACGCGGATGAAGAGGTGATTTGTAGGCAGCAGGCGGGGCGTCGCAGTTCCTGTGTCGCGCCAACTTCCATCTTGGCCTGCACTGGCCACTTAACGGCGGATTATCAACACGTCACCATTGGTATAACATCTCTGGATTCGAGGATCGTACGTGAGCACGCGACTGGCTAGGACTTGGGATTCAAACAGCTGCACAAATTAAAGTTACCTATTATCTTATTGTATTTGAACTTATGTAATCTGCATTTGAAGGATGATGTTCTATAGTTTTGAAAACTACCGCCAGAGCGCTGCAGCAGGTAGTTACTACTGTTCAGCATTAAAGGATTTTCTGTTCTATTGATTTTAGTGAAACAACGTGAACCTCGTTGCAAAATAACGTTGTTTTTATGGAAGTGGGGAAACAGAAAGATGCAGCACGGGGATTGGAAAGAACGTCAATAAACTCTGTGCTGTCGTGGATAAAGGCCCAAAAATGTGTCTAACCTTTTGTCAGTAAACCCCGGTATTATAATGGCCGTTACTTTTACAGTTTACTATCAAATTGACGTTAAAAATAATTAGTTTTATCATTCCTGGAGCTTTAAAATAGATGCCACTACCAAGAGCTGCTGGATGAACGATTACTTTGTTACTGGACTTGCGAGACCCGTAACCATACTTAGCAAAGGCTTCTGCCTGTTGGCGTAATACTGGAGTTTTCGCAATTATTCCCATTTCTTTGTACTCGACTGTTGTTGGAGAGATGACGCTGGCAGATATGGAATCCTGTATCTGTGCAACATTATCTGCGTTGTTTTTGTGTATTTGAGTCCGCCTTATCGCCGTCTTTTATCTCGCGTCTTTTCGGAGAATAAGATACCCTTCTGCGGACACCAAACTGTTAGGTTCCCTTTTCATTTTTTTCTTGGCGTCTTTCCCTTGACCCGCGCCTCTTTTCTATGTCTAGCCTCACCACCGGTTTATTCAAATTATTTCAAAGTGCATTAAGACGTAAACACGGTGGTGGCCTTTGGTAGCAATTCAGAATTTTACACGAGTCTCCATAACGTATTATTTATATCAAATGCCTATCGATGCAAAATATAAAATGTACATACTAATTTTGGCAAACTCGAGAAGACAACTTCGGTGGCTGAAATTCTTCCGGTGGTGAAAAGCGGCAACACTCGATCTGTCACGAAAAGTAGACGTCGCAGCTCTTGTTTGAAGGTTTCTAGGAATATGCCAAATGAAGGTGCAAGTCCCCTTGGATTGCATGGGTTGTCACCCGTTTTGTGTTGGCATCTCCATTCTGCTGTGACTGTTACTGTTTGTAGCCACGGTGATGAGTCTGGATGGCGAGAGACGGCGAACGCTTGGTACTTCACACATAAAAAGCCTCCGCGTGCTTCTATTTTAAGCAAGGCAGGCGCATTGCTAATCCATAGCAGACGCCTTACTCATCGTCGTCAAATAATGTCAAGGAGGGTCATTCCGCGCACCAACGACGAATAACACACACCATGGCCTCAAGAAACTACAGGGCAGACACATTATGGACAAATCGCAACAATAGGGCAGTTGAAAATAAAATAGATGAATGTGAAGCAGCTGACACAAGGAAGAAAATATTCAGGAACGGGTGGCAAATGAGAACAAAAGTAAGCTTACATCTATCAGAAACGACAAGAAGACTTGAAAAAAGAGGAATAGTATAACTCGATCAACATATCGAATAAGAATAAGGAAAACTGTTCCGGGTTTAATTCGTTTTCCTTTGTAACTTGCCGTCATGCGGAAACTATGTTGGTCTTGATAATTTTTATTGAACTATATTTCTTTACGTCTGCCTTCGAAGCAGCATTTGGTATGTATGAGATATAAAGACCCTTTGGCAAAGTCGTTGTTTATTCCTGACGTAAGTAAAGTGACGAGGTGATGATTTGAACCCGCGGTCGTCTGTGGTCGCTTTCATATAAAGAAACGAGTTGCATAGAAGAAGAGATAAGGAGGCGATTCCACATTGGAAACTGCCGAGCCGACAGAACAGAGCCTGCAAGGCGGAGGAGTCTCTAATCTGTTACAAGATAACCTCCATAGATTGAGCAGCGCATTGTCTCTTATCGTCGACGAAGACGTAAGTAGGCAGAGATAAAGAAGGAGCGTTTTCCCTGAAAATTATCGCAGAGTTATTTATAAAACCTGCAACCTAATGGTGACCGTCCAAATATTGCCTTACCTTTGCTGTTTTTATCTCCTCGTGACTTTGAAAAGGGAAAAGATAGTCCTACGAGTGAACTTGTGTGACTTGAAGGGAAACTACGAGCTGTTTCTTGTCAGCAGAATTTCCGATACGTCCAATGCTCTTAGAGAGAATTTGTTTATACTGTGAATAAGTGTAAGTTATGGACGAAACATTTCCTAGTAAAACAAAAAAAGAAACAAATCATAATAAAACTTAATGAAAGAAAATATTTGATGTAAGCCATGTAGATAAAGAGGACAGTAACGGGACAATTATATAGAAGCGACAAAAATATTGTAGAAAGAGGAAGAATAATCCAACGTTTGGAATGAGTGAAGAATACCCTCAGCAAATGTTTAACCTGATTCTGTCATTAGAAACTTATTTCTGAACACAATAAATGTTTTTAATCAAAACTCAGAAGTAACAGCTATAAAATTTAATTAATGAAATGAACACAGAAATATCTCGAGAATCGAGCCAAGGACGTCTGACCTGTGACGTCACTTCTATCAGTAGAAAGGTTGACTATGTCATAAAACGTTCTAACGTTGACATGTGCTTTGTTGTGCTTGGCTTGCTTGTCTGTGCAATCAGAAGTCACGTGTCTGTGTTTGTAAGAGGGAAGAAGCCACGCTGAGAGCCCTGTTATGGCGTTTCAGAGGTTAGCGACGGCCCTGCGACGCCTCGTGGACGGCGCCGGCGTCCCGACCGGAGGCAGCAGCGGCGTCGTGGCCTCCCTCAGCCTCTACAACGTGAGTAACTCTGGACGCGTTGCCGTTCAAGTGCGACAGGCCCTTCCATCAGCCTCGTCAAAGGAGTTCACTTCGGACCACTCTCTGCTATTTGACGTCTATTTTGCAAGGTTGGCGCAACTTCCTGCATCAGCTTCTGCGTCATCCATTCCAAAAATAAGAGACATTGCGTTTGCGTCCGTCGCCGGTTTCTTCCTTCCGCATAGTTGGCGATGGACCGACCACCTACCACTGTGTCTTCGCTCTTGACATTGATTCTCATCCCGCACAGATTCCCTACATTCGCGCCAGGGAGGTTCTTTGGTTAGCCTGAATTTCTTGTTTGTCACCATCAGGTACACGATCTCAAAAAATTTACGCCTACGTTAAAAATCAAAGATTGTCAGTTAAGTTTGGACCAGAGGCCAAACTCATTGTGGGGCCGCATGAAAACAATCGGAAGGGAATATTCCACATCGTCTTGATGACGTCACAAAGTCGTGTTCGGACCTTGCGAAAGTCTCAGCGTCTCCTTCACCTCCTCTCTATTAGTAGCAGAGATATTGACAGCAGGTTCGTCATCGCTGATCTAGATACTTCCTGCTTTCAGCATTTCAGCTGCTGAAGTTGTATTTTTTTAGTTTGACGCCACTTTCAATATACATAGTCTTTGCTCCTTGATATTGTTAAGAATGTTGTGTTTTTCATGTACTCATTGAAAAAAAAATCTTATCACTATGGCTATATTTATCTCTTTGTGATTAGTTTGGTTGTTACATTGCAACATCCACGTTGTAATAATAACATAGGAAGGGTTGTAAATGGAGGGGTAGATCAAGGCAGCCTCCGGACTGCAGTTTATGAATCCTATTCGGCATTCGCCTAAATGTGATGCAGGGAAACACCTAGAGAGACCAGCATCAGTTTGGTCGTGCTCTGGTACTAGTCACCTAAGACCTGGGACATTGGAGAACGTCCTTAAATAGGAAGAAGAAACGAAATATTGGCGTCGACGTTTTCAACGTGCGAGATGGCGGCTACGTTCTCGTCAAAAAAAAAATTGTTTTCGTCCTCCGTCGCGAATTGACGGCAACTGCTTCAAACGGAATCGTTTCAATTGGTTCATTCTACGAGTGCAGAGTAGACGAGTGAAGGTTGCGATCGGCTGTTGCGCAAGTGCGGTCTCGGGTTACGCATTTCTCTGGGCGGCTTACAGGGTTACCAACCAAATATCGCGTGTCTCAGCTGGATTGCCGTGACAACTGCCAGACAAAGAATCCTAGTGACTCCTTTCCTTCCACGCTTGGGAACAAAATACTCATTTTCTTCCTCGTCTGAATAATGGTGAATCCTCATAAGCCAGTTCTTCCTCTTCATACTCCAGGCTTCAACACACTCACGTCCACCAACGTACTTCTTTGTTCTCCCTTTCCACACAAATCCTCCCGCACAGGGAGATGCATTCTACCGTATCCAAATAATATTACGGGAAACTTATCTATCTACCATTCGCAGTGGTGTCCGGAAATCCATCTGACCCCGCAGTCCACGCACTACTTTCTTCATTGATGATTTCTTTCGCGCCGGCGGATTAAATTTCTTCAAGTCTCCGTCTGCTTTTCTCTCTTTCTTGGAACGGGGAACGGATCCGTTACTAAATATCCAGTCCGTCTTCCTTCTCCTCAGCCAGAGAGATTTCTTGCAGTTCCTCTACGTCGATGGTTCAAGGGTTGGCGGCATTGATATAAATAGCGACGCCCTCCCAGGCAGGCAGGCAACCTCCCAGAGCGACGGACGGCGCCAGGTGCCAACCTCTTACGTCACATCATGCTCCGGCACTCTCGAGGCAGCAAACATCAAACTCGTGTGAAAACATCTGATTCACGTGCAATTTCACGGCGGGTTAGCCTGATCTGGAGAAGTAGGCGCAGAGGAAGGTGAGGGAACACACGCGCAAACAAGCCCGTGGCTCCTGGGAACAGTTGTAGTTCTCCATCTCTCTCTGAATCATGGGTCACCGTTGAGGCACGTGGGCAGCTCTACTAGAAATTGAACTCTCTCTCTCTCTCTCTCTCTCTCTCTCTCTCTCTCTCTCTCTCTCTCTCTCTCTCTCTCTCTCTCTCTCTCTCTCTCTCTCTCTGACGATCCTCAAATATCAGTCGCGCTGTTGTCAATATCTCTTTAATTTGATGTTGCCTCCATACTTGTATTAGAAATTATATTGATCGTTAGTTACATTCGTCCTTCCTTGATAAAGTTGGTATTTACATCCAACAAATACAATTCAGGCTTGGTAAACATTACAAACATAAATACGACAATACATATTTAAGAACATACAAGTATAGTATGGAATACGTAATTAAGAACACGGAGAAGTGATCTATAAAAGAGATTAAACGATAAATATTTCCCATAAGTCTGAAAATAATTAATTAATTGATAAAAACATAATTTACAATGTTTTGCCTTCAACATGAGTCATTTAGTATTTGCAGTATTATAAATAATTTGTATACATTGCCAAGCTCTTCCATTAATATGTTTAAATTGATAATAGATCTATCAATGAAAATATTTAATAAGTTTTCTATTATTAAACCACTTTACTATCAGAAAATATATGAAAGAGTACAATACACTTAATAAAAGTACTCTAATAAAAATATGATCAAGTATGCAATGAAATGGTGCTTACTGTTGATTTGACGATGGCTTCCTCAGAATGGACCAGTCAGAAAAAGAAACTGATTGGATGCCACCTATGAGGATCAAATGGACCTGTTTAGCACTAAAAAAAACTTAACAATCACTTCCCGTACTTCATATATTCCACTCACTGGACAGTTCACCCCACATCCCGATATGTTCGCACACACTTATATATATGTAACACTGAAGGAAACGAGGTCAAATTAAATAATACATTAGGATTGGTAAGAGATACAGCGATGTCGACTTACCTCCATCCAGCATAGGTGGAAGGTCAACCTGAGCCCCTTCGTCGGGAAGGAAGAACTGAACTGCGTGTCGGCGTAACAAATATTACTATAGGAAAAATCTATAGAAATCTGAAGGGATTTTATGAAATCTTAAGAAATGTAACATGATTAAATTGCTATGTTACTATATATATAGTGGCAGGAGATTGTGTACTGGTCACTCACTCCGCCTGCGAGCTTAGCAATGGGAAATTTTAATCATTTTTTTTATTATCAAAAAACGGAAATTATCGTTTTAATGTATCATTGATATTTTAACAGAACATGAGTTTCTCGAGTCGTTCCATATTTAAATTAATTATTCAACACTTTGACTTTAAATGACATTACATCGTGCCCATTACAATTTTCCATCTCCTCTCTGTCTCCCAAGATGATAACCTTTTTCTAAACAAAATTCTGTTACCGGGCAATCTGCGTTCCTCTTCTTCTCTTGCTATAATACTAAAACCAAAAAAGAGCTCGTTGTCGTCACTCAGGATAGGAGGAAGTTCTTCGAATTTCCCTTTATCATGAGAGAGAAAAGAAGGCACTTCTGAAGAACTTCCTCATGTCCAGATTGACGATGCCCAGCTCCACCTCTCTCGGTTTCCTGTCCATAAAAATTGTTTCAATTATTTTGACACTGTCACATATATGGGTGTGTATGAATGTTCTTTATACTACAAGAAAAGTAAAGTGCAGGACTCACTTTTGTTTTCAGCGCTGGAGACGCCGCTGGTTCGTCCTTCGGCACTCCGGCGAGCTCCCTGGCCAGTACTTCCTGGAATACTACACAGACCGTTCCTGCAGGAAGCTCAAGGGGAAGATAGACCTGGACCAATGTGAGCAGGTCAGCTACAGGAAACTTAATATAGCCATAAAATAATCTTAGTGAAAACATCAAATGAACCTATTTTTGTTTTCTGCAATATCCATATGACACAGCAACGTCCTTACCAGGCTAATAGTGTAGCCATTAACATGATCGGTTGCAGGTGGACGCTGGGCTCACTTTCATGAACAGGAAGGTCAAGTACCCGTTCATGTTCGACGTGAAAACGCCCAAGAGAATCTACTACCTGGCTGCGGAGACTGAGGAGGAGATGAACAAGTGGGTGGAGTGCGTCTGCCAGGTCTGCAGCCTCAAGGCGGACAAAGACGACATCGACGGTGTGTCTCCTCACTACTTACTCATTTTATAGTATCTAACTTTTAACAACGAATTTGACAAATATTTAAGATGCTTACTATACGTAAACAACCCAGATACAATCGAACGACTTCAATTTATACAATCAAAGCTTGATGTACATGTTACTACATTTTCATTCATTGACCTGACCGTCGCTCCACGTAATGGTGATGACGTTCTCTGGCGATTTCCTTAGGGACTAGCTCCACTCTGCGATTGGTGACGTACAGTTTATAAAAATAATTCCTCAGGAGCTGATTATTTTTCTCGGTGATGTGCAGGCGTGGACTATGTCTACGGCGACGAGAGCGACGACGAGGAGGACGTGGCCGTGCCCTCCAACAGCCTTCCCGCCGCCCCCGCGCAGGCCCCGGAGTCGCCGCCCCTCTCCCCCGCGAGCACCATCTCCGGCCCTTACATCGCCATCAGCGAGTGCATCTCCGGAAAACCGTTGTCCAGCCCCGACGGCATCGACGACCTCAACAACATGCTGCTCAAGGGCGGCGGCTTCGTCAGCTTCTTCAGCGCGCAGAGCCACGAGGAGCCGCAGAGACAGAGCGCAGAGTTCTACGACGCCCCTCGGAAGCTGCACCCTCCCAGACTGGAGCTGCAGGGAGGCGGAGGCACGCCGCCTCCGCAGAGCCCCGCCACCGACGTCGAAAGCGTCTTCACGGACGACGAGTGGGTCGGCCCACCACCCCCGGCGCCGCCGTCCGTCAACTGGGAGACGTTCCCCGCGTCGGACGCCGACGCCGCCGCCCCACCGCCTCCCAGGCCTTCGGACGGCTCTTGTGATGGCGACACGGGCTCTTGGAGCGTGGTACGCATGTCCGGGAGGCTGGTCGTCATGGACCGTGCCGCCCCCGTCGCCCCGCCGCGGCCGCCGAAGCCCTCGCACCTGGCCGAGGGTCACAACTACCTGAACCTGGACAAGGAACCGCCCTCGCCGGTGTCGCCCCCTCACACCGAGGTGTTGGTGCTCTCCGACGAGACGTACGACTTCCCCCGCTCGCACCAGGCGCAGGCGGAGACCAGGCTGGAGGCCTTGTCCAGACACTGCTACCTCAACGCCGCCCCCGGTCAAGTGAACGGCGAGGTCTTCAGGTACGACTTCCGGCACGAGCCTGCTCAGGCCGACGAGGAACCCACGTCACCTCGTTCCGAGGGCTCCGGCTCAGGGTCCGCCATCTACTCCAACCTGCCCAGTCCACTCACCTCGCAGACTACGGTCACCTCTGGGGTACCCACGCCCCCGGCGGTCAACAGGTGCCTCAAGCCCGGCAGGAAGCTGTCGGACTCTACCTCCGTCAAGTCCATGGAGCTGTCGCCGTCGCCGGGCCTGCCTCCCAGCGTGGACAGGAAGCTCAAGCCGCAGAGGAAGTTCGTCGACGCGTCCCCTTCCGAAGCAGGTAAACGAAGCTCTTGCTCCACAGTCGGTGAGTTCACATTGGAAATGGATTTCTGACCCTTTTCCTTTACATTTCAGCCACATTGAAGCTGTCGTCTCCTCCTGCGTGTCGCACCGTGATGGACGGCAACCGCAGCTTGCGGAAAACCAGAGCCGCCCCTAGCCCCACGCCCCCTTCGTCCACCCCCACGTCACTCCGCAACGGGCTGAGGCAACGTTCCGAGCACAACACCAGTTCCGACGAGGACCACCGGAACTCTTTCGACGACGACCAGGTTTGTTTCCTACCACACTCCAGTCCCGCTGATAACTTTGTTTATTTTGGTACTATATTATAAGAAATATGAGACATTTTTGGGAATAAGGAAACGGGCAGAACGAGAACTGAACGATACGAATGACGAATAGAAAATGAAAGATTTTATAACTGAACTACAAAATAGGTACAACGTGTAGAGATTGTCCTGTGGCACAATAACAGAGATTAGAGCTACTGGTCAATAAATGAATCCGGAGTGGGTCTTTACTCTACGAACCCACACAGTGCTTATGACGAAACTAAATAGCTTTCGAGAGTGAAAGTTATTAGAAATCGTGCGAGATGAGTTTGAGTAAAGTCACTCACATTTTGTTTTTCGTTTCAGTTCACGAGGCGGTTCCCGACTAGGATGCAGGAGATCCAGTACCTGGACCTGGACTTGGATGCTGACACGGGCGGCTCCGTGTCCACCTTGCACCTGCCCAAGTCTCCGGATGGCGCCGCCCCCACGGGCACCGTTTACAAAACCGTCGACTTCGTCAAGACTGAAGCCTTCAACAGGACGAGGCAGCACGTGGAAGAGAGACGGAAGTGCGCCACCGAGATGTGAAAACTCTTACCTTGACAGCAATTGGTGCCTAACATTATATATATTTTTTGTAATTTTGTAACCTGAATGTGTCCATATCAAGTTTTTAAATATTTTTTAATAAAAAATACACCTTTAGTAACGATAGTGCTCACTTGCGTGTGTAACAATGGCAATAATGAAAGTGGCTGTCCTGTCGACGGTGAAGTGACGTCGAGTGCCATAAAGTGCCATCGTCGTGAAAAGTTATTTATATCGTCTGCATTTTTTTTATTTCAAACGGCGCCACGGGGATTTGTCTTGTGCTATATATATATTTTTTGTACAAATTTTACTCTTTTAAGTTTGTCATGTTATATTCAAAATGTTTACATTCTTGAATAAACTTTTTTTTATCAAGGTACCTCTTTTTAAATATACCATACCTAGCCATTCATTTCCTTTACATCTGCATATTTTATAATTAAAGTTCTAGAATTTTAACGTCAACTTTGGTCAGTTAAGGAAACTCGACTCACAAGTATGTGGGGTTGCATTTACTTTACCCTTAATGGGACCACACGTGGCGAAAGTAGGTCTGACTCGACTCACAAGAAATTGAATCAGTGACTGAATTAAAACAAAAACATAATTGCACATTCTAATTTGATATGGTTGATACTGTGAAAATATCTGCACATTTCCATTTTCAAGGGTATTTATATTTCAAAAGAAAAAAAAATGCATCCTGAATGTGTTTGGGACAATTCCACAGTTTCTTATTTAACACACAATTTCTGCTGTTGGTTTTATGTGCTAAGGTATGTCCCAGACATCTTTGTTGCCCTTTTTCATACTGACTCCAGGACTATTATGTTCAAAATACAGACATCAAATTTGGTCAGATTCATTCATAGAATCATTGCTGACATATCTGAAGTTCAGAGAACAACAGAATGATAAAAATTATTCAAAATTGAAGTGGAAAGACACTTTCAGCAATTTGTGCCATTTGAAGAAAAATAATTTTCACAAGCAACACGAAGTTCTGCAGAATTTTCTTCTCTTCTTTAATCGGTGGGATTGGGAAGTTATTTGATTATTTAAATCAAATGAAAAAAAATTAAACAAAATCAATTCCACAGATTGATTGTTAATAGAAACAAATAAAATAATTAGATCAAATACAATAAAATAAATAACAACCATCTTAAATACCTCAGATTTTGTTCTCTGTTGTGTGGGTAAGTACAATAATTTTAAATCTGATCCATATTTCTTGGGCCCCAAAATAAGACACTTGGTATTTATATAAAGGACAAATAAATGTCCACCCTGAAAATGAACCAACATCACGCTATTATAAAGTTAAGGTCTCAGAATGAACTAGTAGCGATAAAACACATTGCTAATAAATATTATGATATTATACATGTTTATAATTGTAATTATTATGAGTAAAGGAAAGTGTCCATTAGCTGATCGGGAATTTGGTGGAGCCGAGGCAAAGGAACAGGATCCGTCAGCGAGTGACGAGGGTCGTAAAACCGACACAGGTCGATGCCAGGTTTGGAATAAACATATTGTGGTAATAAGTGAGGTGAGTCCCACCACTAATAAAGAGTGGATAGATGATGGGAGAATTTTTGAAACAGTTGAGTGTGAGAGAGGAATTTATCTTGGAAAGGAGATAGGCATCTGGCGCCTAAAGTTGGCACGTGAAATATGCTTGGAGCCTCAAATTGAATTTTGCAGTTGAGGTGACATGTCTGAAGAGTTATATTTTGTCTGGATTTGAGACACTTGAACACGGACTTTGCAGAGAGTGAGCTGGATATTGCTGGACAATATGACAAAGTACAGTAATGTAAAAACATTTATAAACCCTGTCCAATTCTTAGTTAGGAGATCGTCCAAAAATCTATTAAATATACTACTTGTTCTTATATTGTTACATTTTAAATGTTTGCATTTTTATTGTAGTTGATTTTAATTGTAATATTTAGTTAAATCTAATGTTTGCTCTTATTCAATGCCACATCCATATAAATAATAATTTAAAATTATTAGATAATGAAAAGAAACTCCCAACAGCAACAATACATTACAAACTTACTTCAAAAGCAGCTTCATGGTGTCCTTTTGGATTTCCTGTGCCTTCCCCTGAAGTGTGTCAGCTTTCGTAATCAGCTGGCTGGAACCTCTACTTGATGCAAAATCAGTACACTACTTCTAAACCACATGCACAATTTCGTTAAACTGCCCAGACTATGAAAATTTACTTTCAAGTATAGGTCTTCTGACATTAACTCATTTCATTCTTAAATTAAACTTTTCTTCTCTCCATTCTTCTGGGTTGTGCACGTGTTTATATTAATTATTTGCCTAACCAAAACCAACTATTCCAATCAACATGTAAATTACTCGATCATCTCCACGATGGTTCATGGATTGGAAGAATGGATGATAATTAGGTATAGGTTAGAGGCTTGGCCACTGTAGGTAAGTTATTGGACATCAGGAAATTGAAAAGAAAATAATAAATCACACAAGTTAAAGAAAACACTTAATTTCATTTTATATAATTTTCATATATTTACATTTAAATAGTAGTAATAATAAATTTGTAAAACAATTTTAAGTCCTTCAAGGATGAAATATATCGTTTTTCTCAACTATGTAAATTCTACAATTCAGCATTTTTTGTTCATTTTTATTCACACTCTCTATTTTAAATACAAAGGTACTGATGTTTTGTGATACGGAAGGTCACTTTTAGGCTTATTTTTGTTTTGTATCAGTTTTCTATTTCCTTATGTAAACTTTGGTTTCCTTCTTATGTATATATATTTATATATATATATTCATTTATTAAATTTTAAAATTAACTATTTATAAACAAGGAGGCTCGAATACGCGCTGTTGGCATGTTTCATTACTTCTCATCATGGGGTTTAACAGTTGGTGTTTCAGCAATTTTGTATAAATCAAACTTGTTTGGTGGGGGAAAATGTCACAAAAATATTTGTTAACTTTTATCACTTTCTATATGTCAATATATAAATATGTAAGCATTCTGGGATTAATAGTAAAGAAAAATATCTGTAACACACTCTAGCAGATATATGTTCACAATTGCATAGTATCTGTACTGGATCAGTAAAACTCGTTAACTTGGTTTCAATGATAAGACTTAATGGTGATTTCATTATTGCTCACTTCTGAAGTTTGGACCCAGGATCGGAAAACTAGTGGCACTCTAGGTGAGATTCCATATAACAGACTTGCATACATACACCATGGCAATCAAAAATATAGTTTAGACTAATTCCAATCAGGCAAGCAGTGCAGACAAAATATTTTTGTCTACTAACATTGATGAACAGTGGTCTCACTTTGAATTTAAATTGACGCTGATGAAAGACTTCAGGTAACATCAGCTTTATGCGATATTTCCGATGCAATGATCTGAAACGGTAACTATGAAACTATAAATATTCTGCCAACATTACTTAAGAAGACTCAAAATATGTCACACTTTTGTCTTAGTACGAGAACAACTAATTAGAATTATTTTGGACCCTTCGATTCAAAATAATGCATATTCATTAATAGTAATAATTTTCTTCTAACAAACTGGTTCATTAAATATTTGTTCTTGTCACCAGTAAAAATCTGTACTAAGCAGAGACATTACAATTTATTTCTTAATACACTTTTAAAAAACACTCATTAAACACAACAATGAACTAAATTTGTGCAACAGTAATCCCCTCTACACCAAAGCATCATCATTAATAAAACTTGGATAAAAACAATTAACATCAACAACTATTTATGTGGCACAGTTATGCATTACATGAGCTACATTCTGCAAAATATGCAGGGTACAACAAATTCTACAATTCGTTTCAATAGATATATAGAAAATACATTTCTACTATAAAAGTATTTTGTGGTCAGGAAGCAAAATGCCCTCCATATTTCTGTTATTGTTCATGGCCTTTCCTTGCTATTCCTCCATCAATCTTGACCATTTTACACATCAGAACAAAAACAACCATCCAACCTTTCAAACTATATTTGCTAATCTGAACCTCAATGTTAATTTTGCAATTGCATACTATTGTTAAATTTATTAAACAAACTGTATATACTTAACAGGAACTTAATATTTCTCTCTAACAATGTTACACATAAGTACTGATAATTTCCATGACTTCCTTGACTGACTGAATACTTGCCTTATGAGAGTGTGAATATTTATGTCAGTCACTCAATAAATGTAAAAAAATTATTAAATTAATTTATTTATTTGAACGCAACCTGCTTGGTACATTTTACTAAATTCTGTAGGATTGTTATAGATAAGTGATACTCCTAAAGTGGGCATAAGTTTTGAAAATACCGACTGATTGCAATCAAAGTACTACATAAAAACATAGCTCCCAATTTGATTGGTCACCCAGTCAACAGCTCGATATGTTTCATTCGAAATGGGCCAGAGGTGAATTTTTTACTTGGTGCCAAAATTTAGCTCACTGACACCTAAGATACAGAGTACAAGTACAGTTTTAAAAGGTAAGAAAATAATTCACTTCATGAGACAAGTTTTTCATTATTTCCTTTCTCAGAAACAGATAAAATACCATTAGCAAAATTAATGTAACAAAATGACATGGTTTACACATGTGTAACACAGTATTTTAATCGTGAGTGTAGTTCATGTTTATGTAGATGTTTGTTTTCATTTTCTTACAAATTTAATGTCACTTTTGCAGTCCTCTTTTTCGGTAGAAATTCACATAAATCAGGTATAAAAATTGACTATGCAAGGCATTCATTCGTCAGTTGCAGATGAGAAATGGAATCACGGTGACTGGGAGCACCTTTGCTAACTTGCGTAACCGAGCCTCCAGGATTAGCTAAATATTTCATAATTTACATTTATTACATGAGGGAAGAAATAATCCCCACTGCTCCAACTTCAACTTGCCAATAATAATATTAATATGTCATTTAAAATTTTTTAAAGAAAAATCCATCTTAGAAATGCAGATTCTAACACAACCAAAGGCATCCAATACAGTTAAATGCAAACAAAACAATAAAAAATGGGAGATATACAGAAAATTGTCAGGGGTTCTCTTGCAGTAACAAATAAGTTAACTTTATTATGACAATTAACAAATATATCCATATATCTATCTCCCCTGCTCACCCACAAAAAATAATGGGGAGACCATATTCAAATTGCACGGCACTGCTTGAAAAAACAAGAGGCGACAAACAAATACTGCCGCAGGAGTTCAATTCTCTTTAAAAATGTCATATCCACTCAGTCAGTCACAAGAGAACTACTAAAGAAATACACAAAAAAATATAAATAATTACGATAATAAATATTTGCAAAGAATTAACAACAGACCCTTTTCCTTTGCACTTCATACTTGTCATGGATGCCTTTTTTCTTGAAACACACACAAAAGACTCGGTAGTAATGCAATAATAATAATAATAATAATAATGATAATAATATGCAATGCTAACTGCATATATAAATATATATGTATATAAATAGGCCTACAGTTTAACAGAGAACAGTAAACTAATTTACATAAAAATAATATTTTAATAAAAGCAATAATAAATGATAATATCAGAAAAAAGTAATAATACAATTAACAAGAACCTTATATTTTTTACATGTCGGAAGATTCCATCGGCAAAAGAAAGAACATGTTTCCTCTGGTAAACTTCTTCACAAAAGAAAAAGCACGAAATTATAAATATATATTCCGGCTCCAACCGACAGTTGTGCTCGCTCACCACTTGTCTGTCAACTTCTCTCTCAGTTGTCTCTTCAAAATTTAAATAATTTTTTATAACAATATTAGTACCTCAACACTATAATATATACAAAAATATACAACCACTGGGTTCTTTTTCTCTCTCTTTTCTTCTTTAACAGCAATGATAACTGCAGTAGAGAATGCCATGGGAGTCCCAGGTCAGCAACTCAGTCTGACTGTCATGTCACCTGACCAGACAGGATCTCCTTGAGCCTCTGGATACCCACCCTGACATACCTCACCAAGTCATTGAGGGAGCTGTGGTATGTCAGTGGTCCACAGTACTGGTCTAGCTGGATGAAAAACTCTGTAACACAAGGAACCCTAATCAATCCATTTGATACGTTTATAATTTTAATTTTTAAAATTTGTAAAATGTGCAAAACACAATAAGCTCTAAATTTGCTGTTAATTACAACAAATTTATACTCCTTAAGTATGAAAATAAAGAATAAGTAAGGCATTTAGAAATGGGACATAAAAGAATACAACAGATACACTGAAAACCCTTACCCAGAAAAATAAGTTTTGAGCAATTTACACAACTTCTGGATTGAGAATAAACCTCATATTTGAGCAATTGATAACTTTAATATAGTTAATAATGTGCATCAGCATACTAGGAACACATAATCAAGCACTATAGAAAATAATTTCACTTAATTCAAACACACCTTTGTGTTTCCCTTTGAGCACGAGGCTGTCGGCTTGCTCCCACAACTCACAGCATGACGTGAAGTAGCTCAGGAACTGGCCCTGCCTCAACATTGATGAGTGTACATTGAGAGGCACTGTTACACATGGGCCCACGTTAGCTGCAGCATTCATGCGGGTGGCAAGTTCCCCACTGCTGTAACCTGAAGAGTGGCTGCCCACAGAACCTACAGATCCAGGTGAAGGCGTGGGTGAGAGTGGGGCAGGTGTCCCTTGGCCACCCACAACCTGGTCTGACTGCAGTGGCATGGCCTGTATGTGTATGGAAACTTTGGTGAGAAAGAAGTTTAATTATCTTATAGTTAATGATACAGGAGGGAAAATATGAAGCATCATTTAACATCAGACATATTTCAAATACCTATTTCTGTACTCCCAGTATGAATCAGTTCTTTCCTGATGAAGGGGCTTACATAATTGATTATTTGAAATTTTATTATTTGCACAACCCAACTGAACCAACTGTTAGTTGGTCAGTCCGGTTAGTCGTCGATTCTGTCTCTCTTCCTATCCAAATGTATTTACGATGACCTTGTCACATTTTCTTTACGAGTCATATGTTTATAATAATAAACACTTAAATAAGTATTTAGAATATGTGACTTAAAGTAGCACAAGACATACTGAAAAGCCTTACAAAAACAAGCCATTTTGGTAAATCAAAACAAAGTTTATGTCAAATATCCTTCTTCTTCCAGTGCAAAACCACCCAGGACAAATAGCAGAACAATCATGTGATAATGACATAAATTTAAAATGAATACCTCACAACATTTCTCCAATCCTTTCATCATGTAATGCTTTCAAGAGGTGATTCTAAAACGCAAAATCCGCAAAAACAGCACTTCACTTCTGAGATATGTATGAAATGGCCTTTTTTGGTCACCTGAGAAAAGCAGTAGGGATTGAAGAAACGTAATGTGGTATTTATTTTATAAATTGATTTTTTTGTGAATTGGATACCTCTTTAGATAATTAGTATAATTTTACAATGTTTTCTGTATTGTCCACATAAATTTAAATAGAACTATTTTTCCATTATCTGCTTGAAGAAGCATAGTTTTAAATTGAAGTTCAAAGAGATCATTTATATTAAATTCAACAGTCACTCCGGAGTGTCAATACACAGTTTACCTGGAACTCTCTGATAAACTTACATAAGAATGATTATCAGCATTTTTTTTAGAGAAGGCAGTTTCACAATCAGTGTTGCTTCACACGCATCTGTAAAGTTCCTAATTATTATGATGCCAAGTGCCTCAAGAGCTTATTGTCAGAAGCAGTATATTATCGAATATTTAGTTTGTTAAATATATATATATATATATATATATATATATATATATATATATATATATATATAAATTCTTTCCCTGAATATTTTTTCTGTTTGAAGTGTTAAAACAATTTTGATGTTTAATCACCTTCACTGCAGCTCTCTTCTTCAACATTACAACTGGAATACCCAAAAGCATTTCTACAAGATATGTAAAGGTAGCAACGAAATTGTAAGAGAGACTAAAACTTTAGACATGGCAGTGACAAAAGCAAGCTAACCCTAAAAAAAATCAAGTTTACAAGAATTTCGAAACCAAACTGAAACATAGAACTGGCGTATCTCCACAAGCTTCCCTCTGCACTATATGCATACTTTCTCTTGTTTTTGTACTTCTTCATTATGAAGTAAATCTGTCACATAGGAGACATTAATAAAACTATGCTAACTACATTAAAGAATGAGCAGTGACCATGAGGCTTTACTAAAACAATCAAACTTAATTGAAGCCTCTTTCAATTCAGTGACTTAAAAGGCATTCTTACTCTCATTACACGGCAAACCATGTGAAAATACAAAATTTCAGTGTTTCATTGAGGCATACCAATTCTATTATTAATATTACACTTTTAAATAAGAAGTATAGATCCAGATTAAAATAAATATATTCTTGGTTTGAGTATTTAAAGATTTTTTATTAATTTGATGACTTAAGTGGCTCAATCAATCATGGAAAAATGAAATTGTGACAAATCCACAACAATGCAACAATAATTCAAAGAATGAAAAACTATTAAATCATTACATAGTTCAATTTAAACTCCAAGTCATTACAAGTGTAACAGAAAACACCTTACACAAAAAACATACTTCTGATACAATTAAAATCATCCTCACCTTTGCTGTGTACTCTGCCACAATCTTTTGCGATTCCTTGAGTTCATGCTTCTTCATCTTGAAAAGCTTGAAATATAACAGTGATTGGCACCTCAGACTGCAAAAGGGTCAAATACAACATATTAACACACTCAAAGATTGAAGCCTTTCCCGGTGTAGTTGTTCAATATATTGTTCTCGGAGTTCAACCGGGTTTTGCATAATTATAGTGGAACGCAACGTTTCGACGACTAAAAGCTCTGTCGTCATCTTCTAGGCGAAGTGTTGGAACCATTCTATTGCATATTATATATATATACAACGTTGCGTTCCACTATAATTATGCAAAACCTGGTTGAACTCCAAGAACAATATATTGTATTAACACACTGTTTCAAATCATCATAAACATTCTGTAGGCATTTTCAAGAATGTAAGTGACAAACCTTAATATTGCAAGTTTGTTGTCGATACTGCCCTGAGGTGAACTGCTCTGCTGGTTACGGAACTTGGACGAAATGTACCTGAAACATGGAGAGATAGCAATTATGAGAAGTGACCCTAAGGAAAAAGTTGCGTATTTTTTCCCAAACTGTAACACAAAAGAAAATATGACACATCACATTTTTTTAATGAGCAAATATTAAGACTACATCAGGATTATAGACAAGTGGTCTTTTGGCTTGATATAGAATCACAGTCAATTGAAACTTTTCAGAAAGTTTTCCGCAAAGTGAAGATTTTTTTCAGTATGCTTGGCATATGAGTTATCTCAGGATTCCTTCCTAGCAGAAGACCACTGCATCAAAATAACCACAGAGACCATGGCAGCATAAGAAATTCAAACATGTTTGCCTTCTACAATTTTACTCTGTCAAAATCCCATGAATTTGTTAAGAACTTCTATTTACAACAACTTACTTGATGAGGCTAAGTGTATCTTTGTACATTGTGAAGGGGGCCTTTTCAGTGCAGTTGTCTTGTTCCATGGCATTCCCAGTAAGCAGGAAAAATAGGACAGCCTCAAGGTACTGCATACCCTGAGCTGTGTGATCAGTTTCTCTATCTGCTCCATGCTTCAACCGTTTTGCTTCAGTCAGGTACTGATTTTGGTCTCTGTGAATAAAAATAATATCTATTAGGGTGTGTGTATGTGGTGGGGGGAATCAATGAAACAAAACCATTTTTTAACTATAAAATTTGTGACACGATCAGAAATAAATTGCATTAAGCTTGTTTACAAAATTTACCTCGTTATAAACCATTATTATTTGACAATAGCATTTTGTCACAAATATAATTTCATGTCAAGTAGGTAATTCTAATAGGGTCCAAAAGCTCATATATAAATACTATTGACAAGGGGTTTGGGAGTTTGACTAGATAGGAGGGATTGTGGTGCCGGTGTGATGGGTTTTGGTACATCGAGGATATCGGCCAGGGAAGGTTTGGTCGACATGATAGGGGGAGGTGTTTGAAGAAACCCGGTTTGGGTAGGTATTGACACATTATCATTCAACCTACCACAATCTTCCAAAATTCTCCTCAAAAAGCCACCTGCAAAATCAAAGAAAACATTACCTGCCTCTCCACCAACATCATCTATAAAGTCTGTCCTGGTTTACATATCAGCTAAACAGAATTACCTCTGACCGGGTGCCTGGGTTTGAATTCAACGATTCATGCTTGGACGGCACACAATTCAGATAAACGACCCTGAAGGTGTGGTTCCAGCACTCAAAAATTTAAAATTTTAATTTTGTCCAGCTGACTTTACTACCTTGTTAATTTAAGGTAAGTTAACTGCTCTCTGTCCCACTTTCCTATCCAAATGTGTTAATCAATTTGAAAATGTCTCATAAGCATTAGTACAAAAACTAGGAAACATCAGGCCCCCACAAATATTTTTACAACCGAACATTTTATTGAGACACTTACTTCTCTTCCTCTTCTGAGAACTCATCATTTGTGTGCTCAAAATAGGAGAAGTAGACTTTACGAGTTGTGGGCCACTCTATGTGTTCCGACGTGTGAGACTCCTGGCCTGGTGAGTGACCTCCTTCTCGCTCGTGGTTTGTTGGGGGAACATCTGCTAGTGCCATATCCACCTACAAGATTGGAATTTAAAACTCAGCTTGACAATTACAGTTAAATATCATAAACACAAACATTAATTTATCACACAAGTTGTGCTGGCTTTACTAGGTAAATAAAATAAAACTCAATTTTTTACCTGACTAGACGGCCTCACGGGCAAATCATCATCATCTTGAATTTTCCTTTTCTTGCCATGGACATCCGGGGGCTCACGGATGTTGTGATGTCGATGTTTTACATCAGAAGATGCAAGGGAAGCACGACTGCATTCTGTTGACAGAGATGACACAGAACTAGCACTGGGTCTGCGCTCCCGTTTGTGTCCAGTCTTCTTGTGATGCTTGGAACGGTGATGAACTTTCAACTCAGTCTCTCTAAAAAAGTACCAACAATAATTCCAAGAATATATTAAATAGTTGAGTTAATATTGATAATTATAAAGCCTTAGTAAAAGACATACTTTATAGAAAACTGACAAATGATAAGCTAATTTCATTAGAACTCTCTTTAGGATCTCAATTACCACTGAATTCAGCAAAGTATCCATCAACAAGTCCAAAGACAATAATACAAAAGTTATTAATTATAGATGTTACAAAGATAAGATATCTATTTTTACATCAATAGGTGATTTATTGAAATTGAATAATTGACATTTCTTAGATTAACCTGAAGTGATGTTTGGCTTCAATATTTAAAATTTCACATTCTCCCAATCATATTTTTGGTTATGTATAGTAAATGATAGATGCTCTCTTGATTTTGCCAATGTAGCATGTATCACAATCTGACAGGATAGTTGATGCATTATTCCCACTCAGATTATGAAACTATTTGTATGATGTTTTTACTGAACAAGTTTAGTATGTAACATTCTAAAGCAAGAATAATTGTTTTGGACTTGGTATCATATTTTTCATAGTTTTATATCCATGTGTTTACAGATAAAGGATAAACATTAGCATCCCAAATAATGAGTAGTAGTAAGACCTTATAATTTTTCAATAATGAAAATAGGATACCTTGAAATGAATATTTCAACAATCTATAATAAATAATTTGTAGTAGTTAATTTAGTGTGCATCAATGAAGTATATAAAATGTACAACCAATATTTAGCACAGTATTTGATAGAAGCACAAATTTAATGTCTATTCTGGGTTTGAAGTTCAATGACAATGGTGCTGGGCCAGCTAAAAACAAGAAAAATCCTTTGTTTCAAATCCTTAACTATATAGAAAAAGGCATTCAAGTACAAGCAGTCCTATAAAAATAAATCTGAATTTAATTCAATTATTCACAAAATATTGCTACAATGAATTAGAACCTCTCTTCATCCTGTTCCAGGAGACAGTCACTGCATTATTTGATTTCAAAGAAACTGTACCAAGTTTATGAGTGTAGGGTGAAAGAGAATTATAATTTTGAACAAATTAGCTTCTAAATCTAATTATGCGAGAACAATATTAAATTTACAGTATATAACAAAGACCCTTAACAATTTATACAGAAGGTAGAATGTCTGGCCAGCACATATCTACAGAAAACTGCATTTAAAAAACTAGATTGAACCAGAGGATGCACCCCGTTTCTGATACACATTTGCATAAACAGCTGGTAATTGAGAAATATTAAATTTATAACTATACAATTGAAATTACTTTATGATAACTAAAATGTTAATGTAGTTGTTAGTAAAACTGATGATGTACTGAATGTAGAGATGTTGAAATATGTCAATTAAAAATTAAATTTTACTTCTTTCCATTATTGAGTTCTAGTTGCAAATAAAAATATTCATATTAGAAGGCAAAAGCTTTAGTTAACAAAACTGTACAATAAGAATAAGAAATAATAAGGCAAATAGTCAAATACAGACAAAAGAAGTGTAGTATTTATATCATCACTTCTTTTGCCTGTATACGGCTATTTATCTTATTACTAATTTTCAAAACAGACATATTTTTCATTTAAGAATAAGAAATACATATAAATTAAACTTTGTGTCTACCTAGATATGGGTGGTTCCTTCATATCAGCATCTTTCTTACTCCTCTCTTCTCTGCTCTGGCCCCTCTTCCTATGCTTTTTTGATTGCCTGTCCATCTGTTTATCACAAACACTGTTCACACTGCTAAGAGTACTTTTACTTTCAACAATATCACACTTTGGTATCACCATATCCCCTTCTTCTAGGTAGTCAGTAACAGAACGAGTCCGTTTCCTGCTGCCAAGATCACTTCCAGATGGCAAAGGTTCATCAAACAAACGAGAGTGAATTTGTTCCTTGGTCTCTGGTTCCACTTTTACACTAGTGTTAATTTGCCTTGTGTCTGCAAGTTCAGTTTTTATTCTAACATCTTCTCCACCAGAGCGTTGCTTACTAGGAATATAGGAGAGCTTTGTCAGGAGAATGCGACACATTAAAGAGGTGATGTTGCCTTCTCTGTACTTTGGCGATGTTATCTGCATTTCAGAACCAGTCTTTTTTCCACATACAACTGGGCCGCTTTCAGAAACTTGCTTGACAGATTTTGAAGAGCTTCCCTCTTTTCTAGACCTCCGTTTTGCCTTTTCAGATGAAATTTCTACTGGAGGAGCTGGAGGCTTTGTAATGCATATATCTTCCTGCTTCATTTTCTTAGCCTCTTCTTTGGGTAAGACTTCAACTCCAGGAACTGGTGAAGCCAGACAGGGACTTGGTATAGGGGACACAATACCTTCATCCACAGAGGGAAACGTCCGATCTGATTCACTCCCCACAATAATCACTCCAGGTCCTTTTGAGCCACCCTTACCTTTGGCACCTACACCCTTCCCTCCACCCTTTGCACCATAAGCTGGGCCACCCTTAGCACCCCCTTTAGCACCCACTTTTCCACCTCCTTTGGCCCCACCTTTAGCACCTCCTTTACCACCTTCCTGTTCTCTCTTCACAGTGTTAGAAAACAATTTCCTCAGAGTATCGTTCTTTTTCTTGTCCTGGATGGCCTTATCCTCTGTATCCAACTTTGGTGGACTCTCCACTTTGTTGGAAGTAGTCACTGATGGAGCTCTCTGGCCACTTGGGGAACGATCACTATCAGAGTTGTGCCTGACCCTTTTCCGTACTTCACCATCTGAATCTGAACTGGAACTACGGCTAGAAGAGTGGTTCTTCACTCTTTGTCGAGGGGTTACTACTTGTTTCACTGGTGATTTTACGGGCGTGACAGGTTTAGGAGCGGGAGGTTCCACATCACTGTCAGAATCACTAGTTGTGGGACACTCCTCTGCTGTTTTGTATTTTTGAGATCTCCTATCAGTTCTGGTAACAGATTTTCTTGGAGCTATATCTTTCTTAGACAAATGCCTCTTGGCAGTCACGCTAGCCTTATCTTTCCTTGTCATGGGCTGAACTGTCTTTTCCACAGTACAATTTTCCTTGGAAGATGACAAATTCTTGGAGTTGTCACGAGGTTTCTTAGACCTCTTTGAGCTCACTTTACCCAATTCGCGCCAGTCACTGCCTTCTGATTCACTGTCTGAAAGAGTCACTTTGCTTTTGGTGGCAGCAGGAGGCGATTTGGCAATGCCTTTCTCTCGAGCGACCAGCCTTGGTTTAGCACGCCTGGAAGTGGAGCCACTTTCATCAGAACTGCTGCTGCTGCTGTTATTACTGCTGCTACTGCTACTGGAGTACGGAGGTTTGGGCCTGGCAACTGGACGTGGTGCCAGAGGAGGAAGGATCTGAGGCGTTGTTGGCACAGCAGCATCAGAGTCACTGTCCACATCAGCTGGGGGAACCACTTTCCTCTTGTGCTTGCGTTGCTCTCGATTCTGGCGCCTTGGTGGGCTCTTCTCTTCAGAATCTGACAGACATGACAACAGAGGCTGCTTCAACACATCTACCACACTGTGTATCTTGTCCACACAGTCATCAGAATCATCTGCCAGTTGGTCAGAAGATGCCCCAACCGGTCTTCTGCTGTTTGGAATAGGTGAATGTTGACTTGTCCTGTCTTCCTCTTTACAATCCTGAAAAGAGAAATATTTTTAATTAAAAGAAAATTCTTATTAAATCTTAAATAACTTTATTATCAAAGGTAGTGTATTGTGTATTTTGGTTTTTCAAATTAAGTCTACAAGGTAATTGAAACAGATTTTTTTCTATATTAAACAAATTGCGGTCACAAATACAAAAACAATTTAATTAGTAGCAGAGTACTTAATTCCTCTCCAACATAGCATTAAGATGAAGAAAAAGTTCTCGGGTTTCCACCTGGGTAACAATGCGATTGAAACGTGACGTTTCAACGGACAAATGCACTGCAGTCATCTTCTAGGCGATCTTCGCGTTTCAATCGCATTGTTACCCAGGTGGAAACCCCGAGAACTTTTTCTTCAGCAAATACACCGGGAAAGCCTTCGTTCTTTGATAACATTAAGATATTAGCCAAAATTAATGAGTGATAATGTTAACATACAATTACTATTACTTATTTATTAGAACCTTTTCAATCCTTTCATGTTCTGAAAATAAATTCCATCAAAGATTACTATTGTGAAATGCAATATTAAATTGTTTTTTCTGAAGACTAAGCAGATACATAGTTAAATTTTAGGTAAAGCAATGTGGTACTGCATTTTCAGAATTCCACTCAAAAAATATAGGAGATAGTTATCACCAAAACAAGAACAGCATAGGTACTTGTAAAGGAAATTTTATTGAGGAAAAAAATCTGACAACATTATGGTAAAACTTAGTCACACGAGTTGATTCAAAAAAATTACAAAATCAGAAAATAACTGTCCAACAAAATTAAGACAAATTTATATTCAATCAAAAAATAATTAGTAATTTCTGCTCATCAGTGATTAAAACCAAACATTCTGTGCGATAGACTGTTTTATAAAAGTAAATATATTGTTTTGTATGAAATGATAAAATTTCTGTTTATGTAGTCCAGTATGGTGCATTTGCAGAGTCTTTGTATTCTAGTTAAATGAGAACTAAAAAGTAATACAGAGTGCTGTTGATCCATACCTGTGATTTCTCAGCCGAGGTGTCACCACCAGGTAAGAAGTTACGTAGGCTCCAACGGTAACGGTTGGAATCATCTTCTTCTAGAGGAGACAGAGTCCCTATGGTTCTTTCAGGTTCAGGAAGTGGAGCAACTTCTGGAGATGCCAGGCTGGCTGGGGGAGGAGCTTCCTCTTCCACAGACTCCTCACTACTGGAACTGCTCTCAGAATCTGAGTCAGAAGCTTCACTGGAGGAGCTGGGAACCGGTGACATCGGTGCTATGGGTTCGGGCAACTTCAAGACACCGGGTGGAACAGTCTCTGTCAGTCTGGAAATTTAAATAAGAAAATTTGTAGCTTGTTTCTTGTGCTCATACTTTAATAAAAGAAAGAAATCAAACTTAAGGTCAGTATGCTAATTACTGGTTATAATACGTAATTCTTAAAAAAAGAAGAAGAAGAAGAAAAATTGCACAGGTATAAGTTATATTTGATGAATAACAGATAATTTATAATAATATAATATGGGACATGATTTCAATAAATGTTCATGATATTCATAACATGTGAGATAAATATTCTGAAACCGAACTGATTTTGTTGTAAACATAAAAATTTTGTTGTAAAGAAAAAATCCTCAGAGCATGTTTGTTCTGAGTAAATTTCCATGTTAATTAAAATCAAGAAAGGTCAAATAAGTGAGTGATAATTAACAAGAGAAGGAATTGACTAAAAAATCTGAAACCAAGAAAAGATGCTATAAAAATAATGTGCTATGGAGAATGATGCCAAGTATTGGTAGACACTTGCAGTATAAGTGATTGCAGAGGTTAAAAGTATTAAGGAAGTCAGACAAAATACGTTCAAACAAGGTGGTTCTAAAGCAAGGGGGGGAAAAAAACAGATGTTATATCCAAAGCCATCTGACTGATACTATTTCAAAAAGAGAATTACAATCTGATGATAAAAATTATAGATAGAAGATCTTAATAGTTATTTTATGGTTATGTGCCATTAGCCTAGCAACCATTGACAATTAAACTTTGCATAATGGAGACTACCGATTGCAAAAAACTTATTTAAATAAGCACACAAAGCCGTGATGAACTCAAAGTATCTGAACTTTTCTGGGATGTATTTTAATTCAGTACGTCCACTTATGTCAGGGTGTCAGATAGGGTATCAGACTCTGGGGTGTATGCCCCTCCTTCTCGTATGTAGAAAGCCCCATACAAACATCAGTCCACTTTATTTCTTACCCCTCTCACTTTGATCAAGTTGTCTGAATTGCTAACATGTCTGTCTGACCACTCCCATCCACTATCACCTATTTCTACGTACAACACTGATAGTAAATAATAGTGGCAACACATAACAAAATGAGTCTTTAAAAGTGAAATTATTCCTGCAAATCATTTTAAAGCATAAAGTTAAAAACAAAGATTACAAATTGTAAGGGAAACTAATTACTAGCATGTCAGGGTCAAAGCTTGAGAACTGAAGAGATCTGGCATTATAACCAAATGACTATATATTTTACAAAATAAATCACATCTGGCAAACCTTAGGAAACAAGGTCCAGAGTTGAAAGGAGTGAGAAAAGATATACAGAGCAGGATTAAGCAGGCTATAAACTTGCAACATAAAGAAGAACGTCACCAATAGAAACATCAGTAAGACAGTAAGGAAAATGCAAAAACCTTATGTGATTGGGAAACAGGAGGGTGGTGAAAATCAGCTGACATGTCAACAAATCACGAGGAGGTATTTTGGAATTGGCACTAATACATCATAAGTCATCCAGATGACCACCGTGGGAACCGTCAAGGGAAGGAACTGAAAACACTGGCCAAGGATAATGTGTTTTGAAAGTTGTGGTTGAAGACTAAGGAGGAAAATGGGACATAATGCTAATTACAGCAGCAGGTTGACAAGAAGGCAAAAGTGAACTAAAGAAAAACTGAAGTAGTCAGTCAGTGACCAGGGTGCATATGATAGATTAGGGCAGTTGACAGTTATAATTAGGTCTCAGAGGTGAAGCAAATCTCATCAATGAGTTAAAAATTATATTTTGAGTGGTCTATTTTATACCATTCTACTGGTAAAGCTTTGAATTTTTAAGTAGTAATATAAGGCAGATACAAAGGCCGTGGAGAAGAAGCAAGTGAAATGTCTGGAGAAACTGCAGAAAGTTGCAAGTTGCCAGATGTAAAACATGGAAAGAAGAGTAAAAGTGATGGGGTAGAGGAGATTGTCTGGGAAGTGTGTCGATAATCAGTAATTTTGACAGGCGAGGACCATCGGATCAAGTAAGTTCATAACGACGGGGGAAAAAACCCCACAATCAACCATCCTTACCAGAGCGCTTTCCTCAGCGGGAGTTTTACAAAAATGTCCCACATTAGGACGACGGCGGGAATCGATGAATGAATAAGGTCGGGGTTGGTGGGAACCTGTTTCCGGACCCGTCAGGGGGAACAAAGCCGGGTGAAGGGAATGAGGAGAGAGAAGGGGCCGCGACGCGGACGACGATATCTCAATATCGAACGGAAGTCGCTGCGCGGCGAGGATTAAAACGGCCTTCGCCTTCGCGGTTAATTTTTTGAGTTATTGGACGGAGGTGGTGGCGGCGGCAGCAGAGCCATCCAGGAAAAAGACAAACCATCTGCCGGAAGCATCCAAGGACGGACCTCGGTAAACATCCACGTGCGCATGCGCGCCATTTTAACGGCACTAACTATGCTCGCAACTCTCGTTGCCGGGCAGCACAATTCAAACCATTGCATCATATATTAATCCATTCCACTGAATTGTTCTACAAGCAACCTTTCCCTGCCGACCCATAAAAACGATTATTTATCCTCACAACGTTTGTTGCAAAACTTTAAAATAAATCGTGAATATTGGCAATGGCGGACTTCCCCGCCAGGCGGCTGAAGTCAAGGAACCCAAAAATAAAACCTGAGTGGACAAGGCCGCCGCCGATGATTCACCACGAGACGAGGCAAAGCAAGGAGTAGTAGGTATGGTGTCAAGAAACCCGAAAAGTAAATCGTGGAATTAGCAGGTGTGTATCGTTTCCCAGGCGCAGATTCAGATCAAAAGCTCAATTAAAGGTCAAGAACTTGAATAATAGATAGCCACTGGCTCAAATTTTTTTTTACAGAATGGATAACGAACAATGTTAACTTATTTCCCACACGCGGGTTGAATGAGAGGTCAATGAACACAAAACTACATTGTGGGTGTGTCAAAGTGGTACTTTAAAAGTAAAGAGAGAAAAGGACGAACACTGATAAAATCGGATGTACAGAAATATCCAGTAAACCACAACTGCAAATAGCGGATGAACAAGGTCTGGTCGAAAATGTAAAATAAAATTAATGGATGAACGGTATTCATTCGTTTGTTTTCCAACGCTACTTGAAAGAAGGGTAGGAGATGGACCACGGTTTCAAAGACGATTGAACACAAACCTGAACGAAGTAGATAGCAGTTAGACAAGGGTTTCTTTCCTGCCTTTCGTTGACCTAACAGCAACGAATCCTGGCCAAAATAAAAAAGTACTTTTTCCCCCCCCAGACACTAGTAGTGGACGTTTGTTCAATCATTCAAAGTCTGATCACGAATGAAATCGTGAAAGGTTGGGGGCGGGTCGATAGATATATTTTAAACTAGTTCTGTTCGAACCAGCAGAAATTAGCTCGGACAAGGGTTGCGGCGCTGTTGACCATACTTGAAAAACACAAAACACTAGATTCCTGACAAACTGAAACAAGTAACGGATGAAGACAAGACTCTTGTTAATGTGGCTACGATTGTGTAACAAAGTTTAGGCCGGCCAACTCCCATGGTGCATAAACACTTACGGCTGATCCACACTTTTCGACGACGAAGCCTTCGTGGCGGCCTGAAAAATAAAAATGAAACAACCAGGAATAAGTCTGCGTCCTCAAGAAAAAAATACATATCAACACAAATAAGGGGGAAAAAAGAAGTTAGTCTCACCTGGTCGTCCACATCGCTGTCCTCCGACAAGCTCAGATCATCTTCCAGATTCCTGGAACAATAAATGGCAAGATTAGTACAAGAACTGCATAGGGAGGGAGCGGAGAGGGCCTACAGGACAGGAAGCATCCGCTTAAGGACCGCGAGTAGTTAAAAACTCCAGCCTGATTAAGTCTGACGGACAGAGAACTGGCCTTGATTAGGAAACGCTTCTGAGAAAGTGAAACAGTAAGATTAAAGATGTGAAATCAATAAACAGAGACGTGAAACCTTAGTACATTACAAGGATTCCTATTAAACTAATCAATTTTGTCTCCGAGCTGCTTACTTTGCGCACTGCAGTGTCCTGTGATTAAGTCGCTCTGGGGGGGGGGGGGGGGTCTATTCTCAACTTAACAATCATTACGCGGCCTCCAAACACTGTATACATTCATAAATAAAATTACTTTTATACAATGAAATTAAAAGTGGACACAATTCACGCATTTATATTTCCAGAACTATGTATTATATTTGAATTCTTGTACATTACATTTGAAAAAACACTCTAGAAGAGTAAGTTGTAAGACAGCTTAAGAATTAAACATTTATAAACTTCAATGTGTGTATAATCAAATATGATTTGCATCACTCAAATACAACAAATATAAAAATGAGTTTTGACAACTGAATTGAACAGTTGTGTCATTCCAGGGTCTTGTTGTTTTTGTCTGTATTTGTTCTTTTCTTCTTATTACGACATATATTAAAAATTAAACACCCTGACATGGTGCTCATATGTCTGGGTCACCCTGTTTTTTTTAAATTTAATTATTATAATTTGAAATAATATTAGTGTACTTGTTATATCCAATCTATATTAAGAAGAGACGACAGTTCAACGTCGAACTGAAGTTATAAATTGTTCCCAGCCGTAACCTATTACAATGATATTTAATTACTCATCAGATCAATACAAACGTGTCTGTGCCATAGACGTAAATATCTCACTTACTTCACAGCTTATATTTATACAAAAGTACTGCCGCTTAAAAGAAGTTAGTTTTTACGTGCGAGAAAAGTGGGTGACGACGAAGTAAACGAAATAAAAACTTAAAAAATACGATAGAATATTTCTTGCTGCACTCATTATGGAGTTAATGGGACCTTTCAAAATAATTAGTCGGGACGTGGTGCACGAAGTTGATATGTGAATTGATGACGCAAGGAAACTCCCAAAGCAACACTGTCGTAAAACTGCACGAGATTTTCCACGATACGCATATTTTTCAATTCAGCATCCATATAGTGACGTCTGCGGATATGTCCGCCAACTGCAGTAGAGTGGCAGAAATGCCGTTAAGTGTATGCTTAAAAGAGTTTGTCGCCATTCGGTTAAGGAAAACCATACGAGGGAGGCCGTACCTAGCCACCTGTTGCGTCACTTTTCCTTTAGTAAAGTCATCTGGTTCCTGGTCCACCCTCAACATTCGTCGCTGCGTGAGGGGGAGCGTGCGTGCGTGCGGAAGTGCGTGTCGATGACCCTGGATCCCCTTTGCACTTAGGACCATCTCAGAACTTTCAACTTACAGATTATTCGTTTCTGATGGGAAAGACAATCTACACGGATTGAGACCAACAAGCTCTGAACGTAGTATACTTTACACGTCCTCTCTCTTATAGTCAAGGACATTTTCCGCTCCCTTCATACACGATTCCTGCATCTGCAGACTTACACACTTGGTGAAACCGTTATGTGGAATCGATTAGGGATTTATTTGCTACGGAATCACTTGTTTCATCTCTGACTCAAAGTTGATCTTATTCTAATCTCTAAGCTCGGCACATTACGAAGTACTATCTCTGGATGTTTATAATCTTCATTATTACATACATATTTGGTCCCAGAACTTCGTAGAGAAACTCCGCTTACATCAGTAGGTGAAGCCAAATCACTGGACATTAAGATTTTCAATACGTTTACTTATAATATTTTCAAAAAATCGAAAAGATCAACCTCTTTCTATGGATTATAATTACGATTACCGGAAGTTACGAACTACGTCTAATTTCGTAATCTATCTATGGAGTCGCCGCTTTCTGCGTAAAAAGAGTCTTCAATTTAATCTTGTTTACATATCTTAAAATTTTTTCGCAGCTATAGGAGTTTACTTAAATCTGTGAATGAGCAAAGTGAGGCTATGATTTGTTATAGGGAAACCTGCGAGACTTGGCCACGTGACACTGGCGACCTTAGCCGCGTGCCTTCTCTCTCTCTCTCTCTGTTTCCTGCTTCCTGTATTCCGTCCACGACGATCAATACACAACTAACCCTCCTCCCACCTCCCTCTCGTGTGTACCTGTGATTTCCTCAGATCCTCCGTGGTTACGTCACGAAACACAGGAAATATTTATCAGACCTTCCTTCCACTTTTTTTATTTGACCCCCAGAGGTTCGAACGCCGTCACATTTCAGCACGTTCTATTCCACCCACAAAACAAACATTTCCTGCTCTTTCTTTACATTTTGAATCTATTCCTTGGATGACAACAAAATTAGCGGAAGCAAAATAATGGGAAATTTCGTCCTTTTGTCTTTCTATACGATTCTTTCGTGAATGCGAACCGAAATTCCCCCCCCCCCCCCAAAAAAATTATTATTGACTTACTTTCGTGCATGATAAAGAATAATGTAATCCACATCCATTTTCTAAAAAAATAAGAATAATAAATTTATATTTTGCACGGTAAACGTTTCCTTCCCGTGTGTGTTACAGGACGGATGATTGATATAATTGACGTATTGATTTCTTTGACCTGGCAGTTCATATGGACAATCGTCCCTTGCCGCTATAAGTTGTTGCGTGTCCTTTCGGATTTTATCCGCGTTGTGACCGACGACGATTCACAATTTGGATGTCATAAATACGTCTTGGTCGTAGAAATATCGGTTTCTTCACCTAAAGCTTGCTAATTAGTAAGGAAATATGCTGTTCCTTTGGAATCACAATTTCTATATTTCCATTACTCATTTTATTTAAAGTTACTAATGCCTAACAAATACCGTGTTTCTTTGGAATACTCCGGAGTGACTTGTACGGCATCATTCCAAACTCATCTCTCACATCAATAATCAGTTGCCAACGCCCCTTAAATGCTCTGTTCCGTAACAATCTTCAACTGCAAGCCTTGGTCCTTCTTCCCTCTCGTGTGTTCTTGATCACAATTATTCTTGTGTTTTGCTATTCCTTTGCGTCTCTCCTGGAAGATACTTAGCGGAACCCTAATGGAAGTAAACTACTGAAATCGGCGAACAAGAAAAACAAGTTGCTCGACTGTTATCAATGAACCTGATCAAGATAAATGACCTTTCTGACTTTCAACATCTTGATTCACCCACACCACCAGTCTCCTAGTTTTTCCCTGGCCAGTGGTGGATCAATCAGTGTCCACGAATCATTGGTCTTTCGAACGTGATCACTCAGGTAATAATAGGGAGAATAAACTGGTTCCATTATCAACAATCACTAAAGGTTGAATTACATATATAAAATCCAATTCGCATATACTTCCTTTACTCCACAATATATGGGAATATCCTATAATTTATTAACACTGTCTTCCCCGTCTTTGTGTGTTTCGTTTTCTAGTATATATATTATCATTATCAAAATTATCACTCAACATACTGTCATCATGTCATCTCATTACATTAATTTATAACTCCGTTGCGACTGATCAAAATGAACCCTGATTGTCCAATGTTAATATCCTTATTATACGCTTACAGATTTTCCCGCGGTCGTATTCGTCAAATAACTAGTAGTCGTTTGAATAAATATATCACGATCCGGAAGCAATATCATTAAGTATGAAGGAAAGAAGAGGAGATGATATTTCAAGTGGAGATGTCTGATGATCGATGGTAGAGTCGTTGCTAAAGGCGTACTACATTTTTTTCCCCAAACTACTGCCCCAAACGAATAGTTCCGTTTATTCTTTATGACACACATTTTCCGTCGTATCGACTTATTTGAATGCTACTTTATTCTAATTTCATGGAACAGTTACTTTTCCATAATTAAGAAACAAAGCATTCATTTTTGTATCGATCTCTCTAGGGTTTTACTTCA
Source organism: Zhengitettix transpicula (assembly GCA_037074705.1). NCBI lineage: Eukaryota > Metazoa > Arthropoda > Insecta > Orthoptera > Tetrigidae > Zhengitettix > Zhengitettix transpicula. The sequence continues at coordinate 76,501,264 of CM073593.1, forward strand.
TTCGTCAGATTTTCTTCCCTCTAGGAGAACTTGATTTAATCATTATTTTCCGTCACTACCATCCGAACATCTTTATCTCGTTAATTTCACTTCCTCCGTTCCGTCTTGACGTCATTATTTTCTCTCAGCTCCATTCCTCCGTAACAATGAACCCTTTGTTTTTATTGTTTTATTTTTAGTGACCGTGCTTTCTCCTTTTCCTCCCAACTTTACTATCAAATTCTTTCTTGGCGGATTCCCTCTGAGTTTCCTGCGACTCTCACGGAATTCTCGTCATTATTTTTTCCTCACTTCCCTCTCCTGCCAATTAGCTTCTATTCGCTTTACAACGATTCCACTTCCTATAACTCTCGTACCAAAAATACCTTTCACATTTTTCTCGTCATATTCACAGTATCCTCAAATAGCAGCCGTCTTGTCTGTCGCACTATCCTAATCTCTTATTCTGACAGTATTGCGCCAGTCATCAGTCATCGTTCACGGCCGTTTCTCTAGGAATTTGTAAGCTCGCCAAGTTTCACGACTTACACGTTTAATCCCTATTCTAGGGACGTTGTCGTGACTATTTGAACATATTTCGAGAGGTTGGTGGGTTTCTTTTACTAGTGTTTTACTGATTGAATTAGCCTCTTCTCTCCTCTTTGTACGCACACGCACGTAAACTACTCAACTAAAGGTCTACAACGAAAATGACATCACACACTTGGTACTTTTCCGTGATAGAAATGTGGGCGCACTTGCACCAATTTCGTCTCTCATCCTGCACAGGTCACTTTTAATTCAGACTACACGGCAATCTCAACAACACGCACACAGTCCTAACTGTATTAAAATCAATGGAATTAACCATCCATTGCAAAAGATTAAATTTGTCATAGAATTTTCCACCCTGCAGCAAAACATACGTGAGATTCCCAAAGAAGCATTGGTACCAACCGGCAAACGTCAAAGATGCTATACTAGGTATTGCAATCGTCTTGTCAGATTGACCAAATCGTTGTAATTTCCAAGTAATTCCAATTATAAAACGTGGGCGAATATTGATTGAATGAAAACGTTAAAAGACCGGAATAAATAAAACCTTTTACTATCTTCAATTACAAGTTCCATTACTTCAGGAAATTCACATTGCTAATAAGCTCAAATATACATATCTTTGTACTATCCCAATTATTCGCATTTTCTAATGTTTATATTACGTTAACCTTCTGTGCGTAAATGATAAGCTTATTGAATACATTGGCGACAGATTCATAGGTCCAGGGTGGTTCCAGGCACATGTTCGCAATACGTCCTGTTTCTGCGGCCACTCTCTTCACAGCTGCAGTTTCAGTTGTTTATTTATCGCCACGTCGCCCTCTCTTACACTCACACAGAATAACTTTCCTTCATAAATTTAGTACGTAAAAAATACTTGGGTATGTACCCATTTCTTTTTGATTCCATTCACCTCATTGCTGTTACTCGTTAACCAATTTGATCCTCTCATAACTAAGCGGAAATTTCAATGCACAAATTTTCAATACTGTATTTCCTTACTTTAAATGACGTAATTCCAGTGTCGAGTGGAATGACAACTGCTGTGTTACTAAGCAGCACAATACGCTTGCTTTTTTCGAATACCGTAAGCCAATAAGAACTTGGCGGGTCGCAAAGCATGTAAGGTCGGAAGCGTTAACAAAAACTAATAAGCAGCTGAGAATTTTATGACACATTTTTTGTATTTCATCTACTCAAGCAGAATAGTGTCACTACTAATTGCAGATGTTCGTACCCAGTAACGACAAAACAAAATAAACACGTGCTTTTCTGCATTTCCTGCTGGTCGTTGACGACTTCAAAGAATCTCGACACAAAAGAAGAGACTCGTCGTAAAAACAGTTTGTCCTTTTGCGCGGAATTAACTCCCACGAAATTTACGACTCTTTCACAGTGAGCGACAAGATAGATATATATTTTTTAAAAAAATGGAGATCGACGTGGTTCTCGACAGAAAAGTGGACAACCTGAATCCACATGTGACATTATTCCAAACTGAAAATCTCGCATTTCCATTACACAATAATTAGTAGTGATGATTGAAATGAGAATCATGATTTGCACACTCCATGAATTTTCTTCTTTCCTTTTTGAGAATAAAAACGCTCTTTTGCGCAATAAATTTTCTCAGCATCGATACATTAATTGAATATTTTTATTCATTTCCTAGTTTATTTAATTTAAACTCTCTCATTTGCAGAATCTCTTATTTTCGTACATTAATTTTCTTGTTTACATATTTACTTTTAGGTATACCACATTTCCATTTATTTAATATTCACATATATAAGCATTTATAATTTATTTAGGTAATTTTTTAAAATAGTAGTATTCTTTCAGTTATGACGTTGTGATTTTGGATCGAAGATGTCATGGATTCAATAAATACCTCTTCAACAAGGCAGAGTTGTTTATGACGTCACGACTATTTGTAATAGCAAGTATTAATTTATTTGCTTAATCGGATTGTAGGCGTGTAAACTTAGTGACAGTTAAATTAAGAATTACGTACATTACATTGTTACTGAACGATTATGAATACAAATATAAAAAAGGCACCTTTTTAATAAATAAGTAAATAAATAACTAAAAGAGCGGCGGGGTTCGCCGTCGTTATTACGTGTGTGTGTGTGTGTGTGTGTGTGTGTGGTGACGCATCATCCTCACCTCTTTCACACTTGTTGATCCATACAGGAAAAATATAACTTTTTTATATAAAATAAGGTACGATACTAAAAACGCGTTCATTGACAATTATTTTCAGTTTCAGTCCGTAACAAACCTTTGAGAATTTCACAGAAACTGAGACGAATCCTTCCAATTGATACGTATGAGGGGAAAAAACACATTTCCGCTATGGTAAAATGAATATTTGTAACCAGCACTCAGAGAACGTAGAAAACAGAATATTATAACGATTCAAATAGAAATTTAATCGTATTCCTTTCCGACTAGCGAAAGATAAAGCAACCAGAATCTGCATCCGTTGAGTAAAATTTTCCTTGATAATGAATGGACCGTGCGTGATAACGCCTAGAATTTTCGTACCATTACGTAGTCCTCGATGACGTCAACTAAAAACGTTCGCTATGGCAATGAAAATATTATGATTGTCATTCATTGGGGGGGGGGGGACTCAAAATCGATTATATATAATAACTTATGACAAATTTTTGAAAATTATGCAGTTATTTTTTTTACAAAGATAAGATAAGATTAGACTTTAATTGACAAATCTCTCAATGTTCGTAAAATGGAAAAAATATATTATTCTCAAAAGGGAACAATCAATTATATTTTGTTCGTTTGGTCAAGAAAGAGAAATATAATTTAGGTGGATGTGAATATACATATATATCGGACCAATCAAGGGAAACAAAAGACCTAGTATCAGTTTTATTCCTCGCATGGTGGTGTGTCTATTTCTATAAGAAAATCTCTATGTTTCGGGCAAAAAGACACGTCTGTCTGCCCGTGTGTGTGCGGATGCCTTTGTTTCGCCGTACATGTGACCCAGGCGAAAAGCGGCGTAGGTCAGGAACTTACTCATCCGACGGAACTACAAGGAAAGGGAAGTAAAGTAAAGTGGTACTTACCCGGACACGGAGACGGGCGGAGGCGGCGGAGGGGCGGTCCTCTCTGCAAAACACAAACACAAATCTTCACTGCAAAGTCGACACAAACACGAGCACAACACGCGCGCACAGACGCAACAGAACGCACTGGACTCAGACCCACGTGGAACAGGAACAAAGACTACGGGATCGATCGCGGCGGCAAGCGAATGAGTGTGTGTGTGTGTGTCAAGTGAGGAGCAACAGATGCGAGGGGAAGGGAAACCACTAGGAGAGAGGGAACGAAGAAAGAAGGAACAGGCAAAGGTGGTGGAGGGGCGAACAAGTCCCGACTCCCCTCCCCCACTACTACGCAACAACGACAGCGACCAAGGTGTTGCCATGGCGACGGAGGCACACAGCTGCCCGACGCTATCAACACTTCACATAACAGTCGTTATGGAGACTTCAAAGTCACATCGAACGCAGAAATGGCCCCAATTACCGTCCTCAATATTTCATCTGTTGTGCACAATCCCGTGTTTATCCTTGGATCCCAGTACAGCTGCACATATCTCAATAATTAACCCCATAAACAATTCTGACCATTTATTTCACCCTTAATTAAAACGAGCTCAATCAGGTGATTGGTAATAATAGTAATAATAAGATGAAGATGGCGGCAGAAACATTAATTCTGACGACATTTAACCCAGGGTTTACTCAAATAGACTGCGGGGGGGGGATGGAATAAAATACAGGGAGATTTAATTGAAGCGACGAAAGAGACGAACTGACACTCATTTCGACTAAATAAACAACTTACGTAATTATTTTATTTTACATCTGTTTTAGAATTAATAAATCAATTTTGGACATTGTACACACAATTTAATGTTATTTAGAGAGTAACATACTTGTTAGTATCTTCTTCAAGTAGTGCTACCACCACGTTTGTATTTCTGTGAATGTTTTAAAATATAGCGAACTTATTAAATATGCTACTTGTTTTTTGTGCTAATTTTTGAAGAAGATACGAACATGTATCGGAGCGTTTGTACACTCTAAATAAAATGTGAAGTGTTTGTAAAAGGTCGAAAATTTATTTAGTAACATTTAAGACATTGCAAATTTCTACAGATTACGTTAGCAAATCAGCCGAGCAAGCTATTAGGTAATATTACCAACACCCATGTTATTTCCTCCCGAGAATTTATTAGCGCTTAATGTTGTTTCAGAATAAAGTTTTGCGTTAAATTAATTTTGTAAGGACTTTAGCTTGGAATTTGGTATGCTGTACTCATAATTGGGCCCTAAATAAATTTACTTTGATTTTACACAATTGATATTTTCATTTTACATATTATTTATATATATATTCATTTTATTGTCCAATGTAAGATGGGAAAAATAAATACGGCTCTGTCGGTTTCCGATAATTACTGTCGTCGCACGAAATGTTTATCTAACTAAAGACAATCCTAAAATAAGGACCACTTCTTCTAGATATCTCGCAATAGTTGCGAACATTTATTTGAATTATATAATCAATGCTGTCACTATAAAATCTATCATGCGACATATAGAAGAGACTGCAAAATAAAGTTCTCTGCGTAACGTGACGTTTTCGATTTTTTGCATCTCGAATCGACTTCCGTTACCTTCACTACCATAATATTCTCACACAGCGGTATATCATAACAATTATAATAATTATTATTATTTTATAGCTAGTTAATCTAAAAAATAAAAGAAAGAATTAATATAATTAACTACTCTGAATATTCTACTCTGGATATTATTCGGCGTAACACTTTGTAAAGATATCTTTACGACGCCCAGAGACCTTGACGGCGACACTTAAAAACAAACACGCCTTTGATTTCAGCTTCCGTTCCGCGTCTTCTTCGTGACGTCACGCGCCGTTTACTACACAAATTTCCATCTGCAAATCACAATAATCCCGTCTACGCGCATCTGCACTGTAAAAAGTACGCAAGTAAGGTTTAAGGATGGACGCATGAGATGACGCAGTGACCTGGATAAAAGATTCAACAGCATTCGTTACGTAATCAATGTAGCGTGCAGGCATTAAAAATCACTCTGGGAAACGTAAATTTCACGTTCTTGAACGTACAACGTTTTAATTATTAATCTAGACTTTCGGGATTGTTAACTACGCAAGAGAATATAAGGCACTTCAAATCACACTGGTTGAGCAGTCGTCCATATTTGTTCAAAGTATAATGTAATTTCAGCCGTCACAAATATTCACACTATGGAATGAATGTATAGCAAACGGCAGGCCCAAGGAACGAAGACTGTATAAATCATGACAAAGATGGCTAACGGCCAATTAACTTTAAAGTGAGCCATAAATACATATTTAAAAAATTTCTGAGTTCTATTTATAATTTCTATTTGCTTTGTTTTGTTTCCTTCTTATTACATGACTGAATTTCTATTTTATTTCATTCAATTTTTCTTTATTTATTTCTATAACATTTATTACTTATCAATTTTAAACTGATAAACAAGGGTTGAAATAATAAAAAATTAAATAAAAAATCTGTCCTGTATAAATCATTCGAATATATAAATAATTTGTTTAATTTTCATTCTATTTGCTTCTTTAGTTCTTCATTTCTGATTCATATAATTATTATTTCTCTGCATTCTCTTTCTACTCCATTTCTTTCTTTGCATTTGTTTATTTTCTATTTCCATATTTATTCATTTCTCATGATCTATCGAATTTTAATATATTCTGTTTTCCTTGTATAAGTTTATAATTTTATTTAATTAAAATTTGTACAGGTTTTCTGAAGTCGGAAGACTTAGTGTAGGAAAACGTGCTTCAGTCTTAAACACACCTCGTCAGACGCAAAATAATTAAGACAACCTCCAAGGAACCCATTCAAGCTTCGAAAACTTTTAGGCTTTTATTAGGTCCAAGGATTCTATGTTTACGAAGAGATCACAATTGTCACTCTTGGCAATGTTGATGTTATGTTCCGCTCCATTTCTGGTAGGATACTTCAGTTGATTGACCTGCAGTTTCAACGGTATTTCTCCATCTGTTTCCTCTTAATTGCAAAGCAATAATTGTGATTAGAGAGAACGAGAAATAACTACGACGCGAGAAACATGTCAAACCGACAATAAAATTGTTCCATTCTCGCTAGACATCCAAACGGCACGAGCTGCGTAAATAAGTGGAAGAATCTAAAAAGAAGAAGTAGCAGGTGCAATATTATGGCAAGCCACCTGCATCCGTTCCACCTGGCTACACTGCTCCATCTTATTACTAACCAACAAAGAAGCAATGCCATCCCAAAGAAATAACGAAATGGTAAAACCACGAACCGCATCTAGCAAATTTTACAAATGTTCAAATAAATATTCAGGATAAACTATAAAGAATCCCTTTGCAGACTGTAATCTCAGAATCCCGTCTATACCGTCAGAATGGTTAAGTTATATCTCTGACAAACATGGTCGTTGGATGACGGTGTTTTCTTTACGAGAACAAGGAAACGTTTGGTAGAAATACAAAATAAAAGTGCAATAAGTCGAACTTAATCCTGTAGCGGGAATCAACAAAAACCAAGAAATTACAGCAATCACAGACTGCAAAATGCATAACATCAGTGCTATTTTTATATTAACAGTATTAGTGTCGTTTTACCTTAACTTGAAGGAAAATGGTAAAACGGCATTTATTCGACAAGCATCCCATAATGATATTAACTAAATTTGAATGCCTCATGTTCTGATATTTGAAGCATTAACGTTATCATAGTCGCCATATTGAATATCGCGAAGATGGCTGCCCAGTATGAAAAATTTATGGCGCTCTCTGACAGCGCCTCATTTAAACACAGAAAAAAAATAATATTCCTTTTCATATCGTAATCATATCGCTTAGATTTACAGAATGGTAAGTTAACGCTGCTCCAAAATGCGTCTGTTAATTAGCGATAATTGAACTCGAATGCCGAGAATAATCCTTGGTCGATGGAAACAAATAGATAAAAATAAGCAAACTAAACGAATTATATAAATTAAGCGGTTAAATAATGCTTGTGTGTAATCTATTGGCAGCGGCAGGCAAGGGTGGGCTGAATTTAATTTTGAAGGGAGGAAGGAAGGGTGGAGTGTGAGCGAGGAAGGAAGGAAAGGGGGGAAAGTGACGCAACCGAATTACACAGTTGACAATTTCGGAGGGACAAATGACTCATGCTTTCTAGGGATTAATATTCATACTGTGGGGAAAATTGACGAAGACACACAAACACACTCAGTAAAACTTACACTTTTGTACAATACCTACAAAAAATAGTCCAATTTGAAAACAATTAAGAAAACAGGGGGGGGGGGGGGATTGTTAAATACTAATTAAAATGAAATGCGGAAATACTCACCACTTTCAATGTTCACCTCCAGCTTAGCAGGAACAACGGCAGTAATCTGCAAGCAAAATAAAACATTTAATTTGAGTTACTCCATTAAAGGTTCACAATATTAAACTGTTGACATGTCACACTTTTTATGGGCAATGAGGATAAAAAGAGACGGCATTAATAGAGAGAATAAAACATAAAAACCGCGAGGGCAGAGAGAAACCATGGTGTTTCGTTGAAAACTGCCAAAACAACAGTTAATTTGAAGGGTAGTATGTTTGAGGGAGGAAATAATATTAAATTATTTCTATAGCTGCTTTAAAAAGCATTGCTACAAAGACGAGTAACAAGTAAAATGTAAAATAGTTGAATGATTGTAATATAATTACTATATATTGCTTTCTCAATATTTCCAACTCAAAAAAGGTTTAACATTATTTCTGTTAGTATACATTCAAGAACATTATGATAACGTTTTAAATAAATGTTAAAAACATCAGCCTATTAGTGAGGAAAATAAAAAAACAAATTTTCCTATAAAAATTGTAACACTTATATTCATACATAAATGTATTAAAAATAAGCACGCAATTAAGACTGTTTTCTATTAAATTATTCAGATAACTGCATATATGTAATTGCACACTTAAAGACAATAATGCTTTGAAACGTTAAATATTATGTTTTAAATTTCATAACAATGTTTTCTGACTAAGAAAGGTGCTTTTAACATTATTTGAAAACAAGTCAGATGGTTATAATTGATATTTTTAATAGTATCGGTTTTTAATAAAAAATAGTGTCACAATTCCGAGTTCGTGGCAAATCAGAAACGAATTGTGCAACGGCAATTTCCGGTTAGCCATTACTGCTCGCTCACTCGGGAGTTCAACTGAATGATTTACAACATACTTCGTTTGAGGTTTTTTTTTATGTTGTTGCTAAACAAGTAGAATCGCGCGTGTAGTTACGTATTGCACTATCTTCTTTATAACAAAATTGGTTACTTTTCATGAGGTTTTGGAGCGCCTGTTATTAATATGTAAACTATTTTGTAAGTGTCGTAATAATTGCGAAACCGTGTAGCTTAACAGTTTGGTGGCGACGTCATTTGCCGAATACGTACGGACTTTACCGAAGGTCATCAGGAAATTCTCTCCCTCTCTCTCTCTGACGAGTCGTTTATTACTAGCTTAGTTTCCCTCCGCCATTAAAGGTCCCGTGGCTAAGTGTGCGGAACAGTAAAGAGCGTATTTATAAAAACCTTGTATACACTTTAGTGGGTCGGACTGGGACACCGGGAACAACAGTAACAGCCGGCTCAAATACATGACATGGTGGTACACCGGCCGTGAGATAGGTCACACACGCTAAAACTGAACACCTGGACCTTGTCCGGCAACTTCTAAATCGCCGTTTCAAGCTACTTCCCCTCCCCCCTCTTTTTTATATTCAATCCCTTTGGATGATGATCTGGACGACAAAATGTTTGTCGACTTCGGAAGCACTTGTAATAAAGAGTTGGGCAATGATTACGTAGCAATATAAAAGCACTCCTCCTGCTTCCTCTTTATTGTAATCTTAACGACCGTACTTCACAGATGCATATATGTGTAACATATTGCTTGACGAGAACAGTTGACAAGCTTCGGTGATTTACATTTTCATATCCATAGTAATATAATTTCGTTGACAGGGCGAAATTGAATTATTGATTTTCGTTTAATAGGCATTGTTTGGAACGCTTAGAAGAACGAAAACAAAAATGTTGCCCGTCTATAAAATGGATGATTAAAATAAAACTGGCCGGTTGTCTTCGTGATTATCCTGAACAGACATTTTTCCTAATGAAGTGTACAGATTTAGACTACATTTTTTAATACCTAAATGTCTTTAATTACATACGAGAAATTCATAGTTCCTAAACAAACGATCAATTTTTGCCAATTTTCGAGTATAATCTATTTTGCTTCACGTTTTGAACCTCTCAAATAACGCATATATTTTTTAAAAAATAACTAATTTAGCCTATCCTGTATTTTCTTCGATTTCATTTACCTTACCTAACCTAGCATCTATATAACAGAGTTCCGCGGTTTGCAAGATCCTACTGAACACCCTGTACAACTGATTACCAAAAATCATGACCATCGTCGTTACATATCCTGTATACATGTCTAGAAACGCGTTTCACGGGTTTCAGTGTCACAGCACACTTGATTCCGACAAAGTTGTGGACTGTCTTCAACCTGAAGGGGCTCGAGCAAGCAGCTGGTCAACACCTGCACGACAGCTGGAACGGCAACTCCTACCTATCTTATACAAACACCACGCGTTCGCCCTCTAATCTCGACGCTCATTACATGCAGCAAAAAGCAAATACGCCTCCAAACACTCACACGTAAAAAAAATATTAATATGATCATTACAAAGTAACTGTCATTAAAAGAACAAACATGACAAACAAACACAAAACTTACTTTCCAAACTAGTATTTATTTTGGCATAACAATGATGAGTAATCTGATTAACCACATAATCAAATACTTTCATTGAATATGCATGGATAAAATTTTAAAGTAACTATTTTGCCTGTAAATGCACACCTATCTATTGATAATTTAGAATGTCACAGAAACATTTAGATTCATAGACGATGAATACAAAATCATCTTATCTAAAGAATCTTTTATTTTACTTTATCTGATTGAAATATAATAATATAAATGTAAAAATATATTCTCCCTCATGATGATGTAATATAACTTCCAAGATACCAAACATAAACTAGTTGGTCAGGCAGGAACAAATCATACGAGAAATATAAATATTACAAAGGAAATAAATGCTCACGTACAACATTAAAAATTTCTACATCACATTGGAAAATTTCGTTAAGCCAGTAACACTGATTTAAAGGGACAAACTAGCCAAACACACTCATTGCTGTGACAATACCTTTACAATCCTTGAAATTGTAATGAAAAATATGAACATACATAATGAAAATATAGGATATCATGTTACTGACTATTGGCAAGTTCTGAACTGTTTTGAATGTGAAAGATAGAAACTCTATTCAAAAACACAAGCTCCTTAACTTGTCAGACCACTGAGAGAATTTATTCAGAAAAATATCAGCATTTATTATAAGATTAATTAGTTTCTCTTATAAATCATATCACACTGAGATAATACACCCAACCAAGCTCAGGAAGACTGAAGAAACACTGTCCAAATTGTCACAATTCAGTCAGATTTGCTATCATCATCATTAATTCAAGTATTTTAACCAAGATAGATCTTGGAGCCATTCTAGGGCTATGAGTCTTCTTAGGCAAAAAAATTTGTTATAGTAACTTTTGTATTGTAAAAAGTCGTCATAGATATGATTATGACAGTAATGACTATTCTGATGCTGCTACCCACACTGAATAGCTTAGTTCTCTAGAAAGTATTTTTATTTCCATTTCTGTAATCAACTCAGAGATACACAAAATCTATTCCTAAACCACAGTTGCTTTATTATGAAACTCTGTGTTGACTTTATCAATGGGAAATAATTGAAAGTATATACTTTTTAAAGGAGATAATACATAAAATACTCTGAAGTAAGACAATATCATGTGATTATCATCATAAAAAATTATGAAAAGGAAAAATCTATTATAAAATCTTACCACAAAATATTTACATCACACAAAACTTTTATATTTATACTGGGGAAGATTATGAGGCCTATATAAATAGTTTAACAAATCAGTTATGCAATTATTTTGCTAAACAATGGCTTGAAACAAAGATAAGAAACACTTGAAAAATATAAAAGAACAGAAAGTCAGAGAAAAAACTTGTTACAAATTGAATGTTAATTCCACCATAAATAGAACAAAATATAAAAAAAGAGTGAGATATTTCATGGTTAATTACAGACTTTTGTATCTAACAGTGTGATACCAAGTGATCAATTTCAACCTTGAGAAATGAAGAAGAGTAAAGTAAAGTACAGTACTTGGGAATAAGCAAAGCCAAAAACAGCTTTAACAACAAATATAAGGGGTCCAGATTTTTTTTTAAAAAAACGCTTCATATTCATAGTTCTACAGTATGTGGAAAAATATAACTCAGTGACACAAGGAAAATATGAAAGAGAAATAATACATGATAAGAATCAACATTCCTAATCTGAATACCTTAACAGTGTGCATATAAAAGTTTATCCTGAGGGAAAGACAGTTACAATACAATAAGAATTGTAAGCTAATGTCGTGGAGCAAAAAAAACAAACTTATAATCTGGACTTTGTTGCCAAATGACCAGAGGCTAAAGCAAATTCACTCTTGAAACAAACCAGAATGGATATCTAATGAAAATATGTTCCTTCAAATTATAAGTAATATCTGTGGCAGGGAAAAAAGAGAAAGGTTCAAATCTACAAATAATCCTTATAAGTTGACAAAGCTCGAGGAAAGACTCACAAAGGAAACTTCCTTTGCAATTATGTTAAAATTCTGAAGTATATATAAGGATAAATTAATCCTTCAAACACAAATTAGCTGTTGTGGTCTTGAATTTATCACTAACATATTCACAACCATATGATAGACATGAATAAAGAAAACAATCTTAAAAAGATAAAAAAACACCTGACAAAGTTGACTTAAAAAACATTTAACATAATTTACATTGAATAGCAAAAAGTGAACAATAAAAATAAAAGATAAGAAATATCAAAAAATGGTTCAACAGTACTGGAATTGTAGTAAAAAAGCTAACAAACCTTTCTGCACATCAAAGTATGTGATTTGTTGAGAAGAATGGCATTCTAAGTGCTTAAACATTTACCATGACAAATAAATCAACTTTGTCAGATCAGCTGAGTTTATTCTCATAAATGTGTCAGACTTATGTTTCTATAATAGATTCCTTCATCCTTTTGTACACTAACTCCATGAAGTAATTAAAGTTGTTCTAGCCTAATATTTTCCCATATATAAAAGAATTTACAACATGAAAATTAAACTTTGAGCAAATATATGCACTTTTCACAGTAATAATAAAATTTACAATTTTGATATAATTGAATAATTCTTTATACTTTCTATTATAGAGTCAGTTCAAAGTTACAATAGTAAATACAAAAGGTTGAATAAATGCAGTAGCAATATTTCTTTATTGATATGAATATGATGTTATCAATAAAGGTGAAGAAGTGGAAGTAAGCAATAGAAATATGAAAGTAAAAAAAGTAAGCCTGAAATAAAAATCTGTGTTAACCTACTTTTACAAAAATGAAACAGTGGACATTTGAAGAATCAAGGGGAAAGAGAACATAGATGAATTACGGAAGTGACATAGTATTGAAAGATCGTATGGCTAGTTGAAAGTGTATCTAGCAAAATATTTTATCACCTAAATGTGAAACAAACCCTACATATATCAATCCTAAACATAATTTTACTTATCATATTTATATTTCTAAGACTCTTCAATAACAACCCTAAGATTAGAACTCGCTACTCTGTCTAACATATTTCTCTAGTTTCTGAAGAGAAATTGGAAATATTTTATAATTCCATTTATAAACACCATATATATTCTCAAATCTCAACTAAATCACCATTTTAAAATACTTATACCCTTGGACACCAATTAATTTGGGAAGCATATGTTCTCAAGAACATTAGCGTGAAACAATTACAATGTGTTGAACAATATAGTGACCGATCAAACCTGCCTGAAGATATGGATAAAACATTTTATTAATATAATTTTTAAGAAAAGTTATGATATATTCATTGTCAAACAGAATGAAAACATATATGAAGAGTTTCCAATTTCATTTTATACAAGACGTATGTGAATAAAAAAAATTATCCTTTAGATAGTGTGAGTGTGGTACAATTTATTGAAATTAATTGTTGTGCCTCCAAGAAGATATGTTAAATATGACATTTGCCGCTTGAATAGCCAATTATTTAATATTCCAAGTTTCCTTTCAAATATATGTATTTAAACAGTATTAACTACATAAAACCAAATTTACCTTATTGAGATCATGGTTGAAGGTGAACTTGGTCTCTGGCTCCTTGCGAGGTGTGGCAATTGCTGTCACAGGAGTCATAGGTGCTATCATCTCCTAAAACACACACACACAAAATGAACAAGAAATCAATTATTAAAAATATCACAAAAAAGTTTCTTGAGAGAGCAATACTAACCTTTAGAATTTTTTCTACAGCAACCTGATCCCTAGAACTGGAGGCCTGAAATGGGAATATTTAGTGTTTATAAAACAAAAAAATACATCAATTCTATAAGACATAAATAGACATCATATTACCTTAAAAGAGTAGGTATGAAGTAATGCAAAAATTGATAATAAAACAAGTCATAATTTGTATAATTGTATCTTCTAACACAGTGCAAGTGCAAATATTACTTTCCAAAAGAGTCAAATTGAAAATTTGCAATAACAATTATTTCTTACGTGTTAATACCACCTCATGAATGTTGCCATAGCTAATTCCCTGGTAGAATTGCCATCTATTCTACTTACAGAGCTTACTGTTGATCGAAAGGAAAGAAAAGTAACATATACCGTGAAATTTGTGAGTATCTGCCCATGTGGACGGTTCAAATACTGGGTGATAAAAGATTAAATGATGCTTTAGTCCATCAGTATTAAGAAAGATAGAGAGATGCATACTGCATTAAAAAATTCATGACCATGAATTTGATAGTATGTTGGTCAGTTAGAGAAAATGATAAAGATAACACTAATTAAGGTATTGATAGAAATGCATGAAAAAATCTTATATAAAGCAAATCCAGGAACATGGTATACCTACATCTACATTGCACACTGACTTGAATGTGTTGCCACACTCAAGTGTGACAAAGTATATGTATATATGTCACATTATTCTTACTTGCTTCATATAAAAAGAAAGAGGGATGATGATGACAACCTTGTACCTTCTACCAACATCGCATCAGATTTTAAAAAAAACAGGTAAGGCCTCCTTCTACATGTGTAAAGCCAAGAGACGACCTGAGTGCTTCTGCTGTTTGGGCAAAATAACTGTTGTAATGGCCCATCAGAGAATATGCAGAATTTCTTGATGGAGATATTACTCTCATAAAATGCTAGATAGATGTGTGGCATACCTGCGGGTCACAGTTGAGACGAGGCAGGTGAGGGGGCCTGTTGGAGGCACGGATGGGTTGCGGTAGGGGCGGTGGGCCCTTGGGGGGCGCTAGGACGCCGTTAGAACGCTGCTGCTCGCCATGCTTAACGGATCGTCCAGGAAAGCCGCCACGGCCAGCGTACGGGGGCTTCCCGTCGGCGGGCTTGACGAAGCCAGACCGTTGCTGCTGCTGCTGCCTGTGCGGGGGCGGGGCCGGCGGCGGCGGCTGTTGTTGTTGAGGAGGCTGGGGATGCCTCTGAGAGGGCGGCTTCTTAAACTCCGGCTGCGAAGAAGAGGTCGCGGAGGAGGAGGCAGCCGACGACGACGACGACGAACGCGGAGCGCAGGGGGCGGGGGAGGCGGGCGGCGCCCCGGCAATGCCGATGAGCCGACGCTGGTCGTCCGCATACAGCAGACGCTGCATCACGTCGAACGGACCGAGCTTGTTCTGAATCTGCTGCGTAGTCTTGTCCGTCCCCGTCACCTGCAACAAATAAACGAGCGAATTACGCCACGTGACATCGACCCCACGTGGGGCGCCAATTCTCACACACTTGCGCAGAACGAATGCAATATATTTTCAATTTGAATTCTTTTCAGGGCTCAGATACACAAGTGAAAATAATAACACAAAATAAAATTATAAATATTTCACTAAATTTGTTGAAAATTCAATTCGACAATAGCAACAACTTATAGACGAGTAAATGAGGACAAAATGTTCAAAACCATATTACGAAAATAAATGGTGTCCCTCACGTCACGACACGAGCTGCATCTTGTTCGATATAGCATACAATTCCAATATTCAGATCGTGAGGTACAACAATGACCCACTCTGGAATCGCGAAACGACGTGTTGGAATTTTCTCTTGTCTGAGGCCCTTTGCCCTCTTTCTTGAGAGAGTTACAAGTACTTGAAAACCCCGTCGTTGAACTGTTTTCACGTGATTTTTTAAATTAACAAACAAATTTATTTTATTAAACTAGTCACTAAATGAAACACATTTTTATCATCTTTGTTTTATAAAGTTTTCTGTTTGCCTTCACTAATTTTTCAAGCGAACAGTGCCATTTACGTTGCATTTTCTAAAGAAACATTTCAATTTTATTAGCGCTTTCAAAAAATGAAGAGATTTTTCGTCTACAATTTTATTGTTTCTTCATAAAAGGTTTTTTATAAACAAAATAACCGGATAGTTATGGATGACGGAAAAGATTGTTGGGTAATCTCTTTTACAGAGAAACGACTGCGTCGGGCCGGAAAAGGAGCTCTGAAGTCTCCAAAATAAGGCAAATAACAGATGTTTCAAAAAAGCTGGCTAAATGTGACATCAGAAAGTTAAATAATTGGACGTTGAAGGGGTGTTTTCTACCCAATAAGAAAGGAGCTAATGGAGAGAATATTATAAGAATTATATGCATCAGTCAGCCAGCTGATGTCATAAGATTCCACAATTGAGTGTTTGAGAATTATAAACAAATGTACTGTCACACAATACAGGTTCACGACCAAACGTAATTATTCGATTTTCGTCATTAATAGAAACAGTTTCGATTCAGTAAACCGGCCACAACACTGACATCATTGCATACGTTTTATTATTCAAAATTAATCGTTAGATAATGTAGTGGGAAAAAGACCAATTTGATTGATAAAAAAGAAATGCCACAAAATGTTTCTGCAAATTTTGTTGACGTCGTCTATGTTGTGCCGCTTCAAGTTCACCCTAAGATATCAACAAAGTTTCCAGAAACGTCGTGTTATTTATTTTTATCATCTTGTCTGTTACTACTGATCTTATTCTTCAATATTTTATAATTTTATAAACGGACATGTTGTTTAAAATACTTTAGTATTTTATGAATCTGTTACGAAAGATCAGTTCCGTGACAGAAAACTCGATTTGAAAAGTCTGTTTCTTGCGGCAAGTAATCCGTGATCCTGGAGAGTGGGAATACCCTCTTCACCCGGAGGAGGGGACCCAACTCGTACTAGTTGGTGGTATAAAGGGTCTTCAGCGGTCGCTATATTCCTTTCATCGCCTGCATCAAGTGGCCTCTTCAGGTTCATGAGTGCGAGTCGACAAGTTAATAAATAGATGGAAGCGAGCAGCTAAGCGCTGACGTCGCGGTTTTCCGCGGAAAGCGGATGCGGACTTTGGGGGATTTCCCGGATTCAGCGCAAGCCAAAGTATTCACGCGTTAAACCTCTCCCCCTGGAAAAGGCTCGATTTTAAGGACGATCGAATAACAATTGAAAAGCATAACTTGAAACACTAATTTCAATAGCAGCAAGATGGAGGAAACTGTTGCTAATAGCGATTGGAGAGACAAATTTCAATGCAGAACGTAATCTGCTTTCAATCAGCTTTATGAAGGTAGGAAGAGTCTGACACACTTGCTAATGCTCAGATTCCCTCAATGACACAACATACAAAAACGCCATAAGTTGTTTTCTTTTTACAAATTCACTAAACTATGATTTAACCTCTGAAGATTATCTTAAAAGTATTTCAGTTTAATAAATAAATTATTGAAAAGATCCCGTTTGAAATATGTAAAATATGTAACAAAGTTATACGTGACAGTACCACGACGATCTAATATCCATTTTGCAGTATTCGCTCATAGTGATCTATAGAAAATCTGTATCTGCAGAAAAAAATGTCTTAGCATGTTCCTTCAATTACATTACCTTACATCTTATTCACCTTAGAAAAAGTTACGCAGGATTATATTTGACCAAATTTGGATTTAATGTCAACCGCACTGTCACGCGTCAACATAATGACCCTCAAAACGTTAATCTCAACATCAACCTCATGCCGCTTCCATGTCGAAATTCCATAATCCGTTTGCATAATCGTGTGTCCAAAATTGTTTAGTGATCAGTTACGTGGTTTCATATATATATATTGTGGTTGGTTCACTGGTCCTTGGGTTTTCTGCAGACTTCTACGAATGAGCGTCAAAAAATTAATAACATAAACCTTTCTATTGGATATTATGTGAAATTCTTTAAGGTGGCGGATAATCGGGGCCCAAAGACTGTCGAATACACCCGGAATATTATGCGAAAAATATTAAAAATTAGAATAAAAAGTCGAGCGGCTGCCAACAGGTATCTGAATTTTGCGTGATAATTTTTTAATGTGTATACATATTGATTATGCGTTTCCGTAAAATTCAGGCGTTAACGAATCCTAGAACTAGTACATAATAACGCATGTTTTGTTTAATTTTCAAAATGGGCGCCCAAGCAAGATGGCGGCCGTCAGTTCTGTGGCGGCGTTGCAATCTAGGTAAATAAGCGTAACGTCTTCGGCCGTGCTCGACGGCGGCGTGTATCCGCGCAAAGGAGGAAATGCCACACGGCGCTGCGATCGATTGCACGTGCCCTCCCTCTGTGAGACTCGCTAGATGGCAGCAGCGACGGGCGACTGGAATCCCTGGCACACGCGCCACCACGCACGTATCCACGCACGCAAGTCCTCCGCCCTCAGCATCAGCAACCACCACACCACCGTGCTGTACTATCAGCGACCCCGTCAGCAGCTACGTGGCCGCCAGTGACAAAGGAAGCAAGGGCGAGAGATATTTAGGTCAGGTTGTTAACCTTCGCCGTGCAGCTCGCTGCTGTTGGATGGCAAGAGTTTTTTCAGAGGATCGCTAGGATTCTGGCTGCGTGACAAAGGAGACGAGGTGAGCGAAGAAGAGGGGAGGGAGTAAGAGAGACAAGGATGGCTACACACGCAGGATCGATGGGGAAGTTTAGTCCTCGCCACCGCCACAGCAGCACCGACCATCAATATGCACCGTAAACATACAGACACACAATCTTTCATCTGGGTGCAAGGAGTTCGATACAAGAAAAACGTCTACTCGAGGAGGTCGGTTCCTCTGCAGTGCTACAAAGCTTCTTCAGAAAATGACTTCCTAAGAAGTATATATACACTACTGCTTAACTCCCAATACCAAGAAATGGTTCAGAGCGACGGCGGCGGTGGACCTGCTGGTGGGGGAATTCCTGTTTTTCCTTCTGTAGATTCCCAATGGAAGGCAGGTTCTCTTCGAAGATGATGCATTCAGATTACCCCGCTTGCTCAAGTCATCAGCAAGTAATACTAATGTAACTCTTTCTGCAGTAACTACACCAGAAAAGCCTACCACCTTTCATATATTAAATATGACCTTGAGGCTCATGACTAGTGGGGAATTCCTCCCCTCTTCCTTCACTGGAATGGAATTTCTCCAAAGCCACGTACTTATTTGTGGCCCGCTCCGAAAAACTGATTAAAATATTCAATTGGTGAAAAGTTTATTCAATTTAACTGACAAATTTTCAATCCATCACAATGGTCTAAGAAATTGTCTGCGTTTGGAGGAAAATTTGATGTTATAAATGTTCCTAATATAAAACAGCTTCTAATCCAAGTCCCAGTCTCCTCGATACCTTCGGCAGCACTCATTGTATAAAAGGGCTGAACTAATCACTTCTCTATTGTGAGGAATCTCGTCTTTTACGCAACAAAAAAAATATTCCCCAAAATTTCAACGCCATCAGTCAACGTAAGCTATCCGCGTGAAGATATTGAATATAAAACTAAACCGTTGAAAAGCGTGAATAACCCACGACTGCAAAGTTTGAAAATCGAGAACTGTTTTTTCATCTTCATGACTGGTACTGAAGTCAACTACTAGATTATTTAAAATAAATTGGAATTCATTCCCCTTCCGATTCAATGCCGCCCACCGTTCAAGCTTCGACAACGGAGGACTACAATATTTTTAGAATTATATTCCAGCGTGGCTCAAAAGGACGGCCAAAATCCCAATCCCCTCCAATAATTTAATAAGAATCGAGAGACTTGTGATGGAATCCTGTATCTTCTTTTAACAACAATAGATACATTTTTATTTCTAAATACTCACTCTCCCAGCCCTATATAAATTTTCGGACTAGCTAAATTGCCGTTTCCTCAAAATTGATCATGGCTGAGATTCTTTTTTTTAGTAAGTCTACATTAGGGTAATCCACGTGGTGGAAGGCAGGAAGGGATTTGAAAGGGGGTATGCGGATGGTTAGAGGTAGGAAGCCAAGGGTTCCCGGGCTATGGTTTAAGGTCGTACCCGGCATTCCCCTAAAAGGTTTGCAGGACAACCCGAGAAAACCTGCATCAGTTAGGTCGGGCGCTTGGTACTTGTCCCACGTCCTTCCGATAGCGGGAATAGGTTTTGCTGTGGGCACGCAGCATTACCTTATCCGTTCTTCGAGCAGTTTAGGGGGCAGCTGGCCGACTGTTGTAATGGGAACAGAATTTAGCATATTCCAAGGTCTCTGACCACGAAACATACAGGCACTTCGGCTTGTGGGAATCTTAGATCAAAAGCAGAGAGAGAAGAAGGCATCCCCTAAAGGTAGCCCTCTCCGTCTCTCCAGACGCGTTCTGCCTGCGACAGCAGACTCTTTATTATATTTTTTTTGAGAGTGACAAGCTACATGAGGGTAATCCACGTGGTGGCAACTCCTGCCCTAAAGAACGTCTGTCTCTCTTCGGCTTCAACAAATCCCGACCAACTGAAAGTTTGAAAGACGGATGTGCTTGGTTCAGGATTGGACCATTCTGTTCAGACCTGGTGAAAAATTAACTCACAAACATACTTCGCCGATTTAGTTACGTTTTAAGTCATTCTTTACCGTCTCGAATTTTGTTTCACTCGCCATTACGGTGACGGAATAAGGGACGGGAAAAGGGCGACAACCTTATTTATAACAGCAGCTGCAGCTCCTCCTCGCGGTAGCACAACATAAATTACCCTCGCAAGGAAATATATAACCTCCCCTCCCTGCCCCCCCCCCACCCTTCCTTTACTATTCATTGGCGTTGGTGGTGTTCCATTTCAATCGTTCGCAACTTCTGTTAACACACACACACACGGAGAGAGAGAGAAAATTTTGAATTCTATTGTGGTTCACTTATCACTAACAGAAACTCTGTCCCACTGGAGATCACTCGGAAAGGCGAGCAAAATTGTCACAATCTCATCTGCGGACATTTTATTTCCGCAATATTGACACTTTTGAATAATAAACGCATGAATGGAAAAAAATATTACGAGATTTAACTATACAACAGTAAATTATGGATTATTACATGAGCAAGTCAAATTCTAACGGCTAAAATATAGAATTAAATGAAAAATAGGAAGCTGTTTCTGGAGTTGCATACATTAGGGAACTGATGATCGGTCCTGTATCTTTTTAGACTTCAGGTTTGATGAAACGCACACCAGATCCTCCGTGGGATAAGCAAGCCAAATAACTAACACCAAATAGATCGGGAAACTTTTACATGAAAGTGAAAAAACTATGTCTCTACTACTTTTTATTCGATGATCACGTTTTGTTTCCAAACAACAATCGACCAAAAGGACGCGACGTGGCATCAGGTTAAAGATACTTTTGGAAACATCAAAGTCGGCGTAGTAACCACGGTAGGTTACCTGTGAATAAAAAGAATATTTAAAAAATCTCACGACATTTCAGGAACTTCATAGATTAGTATTTAAATTTATTCTGTTTCCCATTTTCTCTGTACAACCTTGTGTGATTTTACGAGGAAAGCGACCTATCTTATAGAAAATATACATTTGGAACCCTCTAACTTGAGATAGTGGAACATGAAATACAAAATAGTACTAATAATAATGTATGGCCGACTGACACTGACGGGAGCCAGGGGAACCGGATCTGCAGGGGAGATGGACAGAGAGCGAGAACGTCCTTCAGCAGCCTCCAGCGGAGTTGCATCACACCTGCCGGGCTGCACTTCCTACTTCAACGTTCCTCACTTACGACGTTCCATTGACCTCACTTCAAAATATGTCACAGTTACTGTAATATTATTCAGCACGAATGCCGTTGCCATCTTTAAATTCAGATGTACACAATAATCGTGTAATACAAGAAGGAACAGCAACTTATAAAAATCAAAGAACTAAAAGCACTGCCTATTACAAAAGTATTAAATTTACGGAATAAGAAATATAATCAAACTCATTCAAGTACATTTTTTGTAATTTGCCATTCGATTAATACATTTAAGGAATTCGTTAATAATAAAAGTAGCAGAGTAGCCGGCGTTGCCCGGGTATTTATTTATATTATCCCGAAAAATGAATTAATCCATCACTGATCTTTTGGTCATTTCGAATGTTTTATAATTAACCTTCATTCATACCGCCGCTGGTACTGAACAGGCAACTTACCCAGCCCTGCTCATCTCAAGCAAAAATAGGAGCTAATTAAATGCCGCACAACGTTTCTGCAATCCTTGTTGCTATCGTCAGGTGATAAGCAAGAGCCGCAAGAACGACACAGCGCAATAACCAGGTGGCGAACTCAAAAGTGTATATTATATTATAATTTTATGGAATACGTTTCAGTGTAGAATTTATTTCTGAATAAATAAGCTCTAACAATTGATGTAAAACTGTCCATAGGCGTCATTTCTATCATTACGTTTCCACTCCCTTGACACTGACACACGCCCTCGTTGCGTCACGCGTGACGTTAAGAGGCACGTCACTGTCCGATACAGTTAATGCGGTGGGGATACTTGTTAAACAACCCCCCGGCCCCGCAACTTCTTCCTCAGCTCATCACATTCCTCCTAATTTTCAGTGATCTCGCTTAGGCTTCCTCCTGAATGTCCCCCATCATTTTTTCGTGTTAGACCTACTGCTGAAGCTAGTCAATTCTCGTATGTCCAACTTACTGTTTTTACAGATCTTAGAGGAGATTAGGACAGCTTCACTCTTCAACAAACTAAAAATGAAATTCAGTTTAAATTATCTTCAACGCGTATTGTTTATATCTAGACACGTGCGAAAATTCGATTTTTTTTAAAGAAGACTATTTAGTTATAAACTACTATTCAAAAGGATGCCACATTTCTTTCTCGAAATTTGGGCTCGTTATTTTATTTCGCCAGTCGTCTTTCCAACTCCACATCTAAGTATTATTCTTTGAAACCTGGAACATTATTATTGCGGCTGAAGAAGGCCGTCGCATTCATTCTTCTTCGAATCGCCCAAAGAATTTGCTGAATTGGCCGACGCAACTCAGATTTCAGCAACTCGTCAGCAAAACTGGCTTCCTCTCCTTTCCCCTCTCCGTCTCCAACACACGGATTCAAAGTTATTTTTAATAATCCCCGTTACCGTTTCGGTCACGAAATGTCTACGTAGCAAGACAATGTAATAGACAAAAGAAGAAAATTTATATTTGGAATTATATTAAAATAATACATAATATGAATAAAACACGGATGAGTGATAAAATTTCGTATAACTTGCGAGGGAATGGATGATCCAGAGAAAGAATCCGAAACAGTCAATTTCTTTACAGCTAAGCACAACTTTAAAGAGATGATATAATTTATATAAAAACCACCATGATAATAACCTTCTAATAAATAAATAAATACATATATATATATATATATATATATATATATAAAGAGAGTTATTTTTGATTCTGAGGAAAGGACAACGCTGAAGATTTAAGGTTGAAACTGGACCAATGTTTCCTAAAGCTGCGGAAGAATGGAATGAGAGAGGAGAGTAGAAAAGTCATGGCCACCGTTATCTGCGAGCAATCGCGAGTGGACGTGCGTGTGTCTCAACAAGAGCTTGTCCTTTCTGCTCACAAAATCTCCGCGAGGAAACGAAAAAAATCTCGCTTCTCTTCAATCTCAATTATATACAAACGCAAATATTAACGTCCATGGTTTTACCAGGGAAATAGAAACATACGTCGGTTGTATTAAAGTGCAGAATTTTCTGCTTTTTCTCAGTTTTTAACTTCCCGAGCAAAAGGGTAAAAACTCGACAAATTGGTAGCTCTCATAAATAATAGATGCTTTTAAACTGAGCGTCAAGACGTTTTAAAATATACAAAGTCCTGAAAACCTTTTATTCATAGAAGCCTACAAGCTCTAAACAAATCACTTATTTTGGTGTATATGTTCTATGATTGCCACGCAATTGTCGAATTCTTTTTGCTCCGATTTCCTGGGAGCACGACACAGACCTGCAGAATCTACCCAAACGATTTAATATACCTTACAGGAAAATATGCAAACTATCAATATACAAGAATAATACGTAAAGTTAATATTCAGTTGTAATGAAACTTTCTTACTCCAGCAGCTCCTACAATTGCGGGTTTCGTAAGACGAAGCAATGGAGTATGTGTTGATGGACCCAGTGTATTTTACGTTTGGTGCAAGACAATAAAGTGTCACGAGACAGGGGGAGAGGTGATACTGGCTCTGCTTCTTCTGATGCAGCAGTCGTAGAAGTTATCTCTATAAACACGACTTCTGGCTGCGTCACAGAGATAAGTCACTCATCAAGGTCGAAGCCGACGCTTAAGTGGTTAGCAACAAGTCCAAGGACCCTTCGTCCCTTCCACTAAGTGCGGTGACGTATCCGAGGAACCAGATATTGATGTACCTCACATCCACTGGCTCAGTTTCGCTGGGTTCAATGCCCTTAGCTTCAGACAGTTATCTTAGAGTGAGGGTGTGATGGTTATTAGCACTAGCACGAGCTTATTGATGGCCCTGGTGTCCACGAAATGGTCTGCAGCGATAGACATTTGCCGACTGTATCAGAACAGTTGCGGAAAGCCGAATAGTCAGCCGGGTGCGGAATATTCGGCTGTTGGTGACAGTCACTTGCGGCGGATTATTCCGCTCAAGGATGCAGATGGCATGACCTAACCGCCGGAAATACACAACTGGCATCCGCTTCACCTTGCGGGGTCAAAGACCAGACATGTCTTAAACTAGGGCCAGCGCGTACCATACCGTTGGCAGGTTGGTATACTCTATTGAAAGGCAGGAAGTGAAGAAATACACTTAGTAAGCTATGAAGAGAGGAAGGAAAATATTTTGAAAAGGCGGATACCCCTCATTTTAGTAGCGCACTGAAGTTTAAATGACAAGCTTCGGAATCTCTGAAAGAACATGCTGGGAGTTTGCTGACATGTTTCCTGATGAAGGCGGAAAATCAACTGATACTGATAGGACATCAAGGTTTTTCTGTATCATAGAGGAAGTTGCGGAAGGTAGCAAGATATATCCAAGGTAGAGAGGATTAGTTTTACGGAGGAATCACGGTAGAGTAATGGTGTCCTGATATTTGTAAAGGAACATCACCAACTAAGGTGTTGCTAACCAGGAGGTAGAAAAGAGGAGAATAACGGAGTCGAGAGCGTGAAGGGTAGAAATGAGGAAATACTCTTAGTAAGCAGAGAAGAGAGGAAGTAAAGTATTTGGGAAAAACTGAAACCCAAGATTTACGAATAGAGGAATAACATTTGTGTAATGGGCTTATATACAGGCCCTGTATATGATCTTAGTATCAACTGTATTATTTTTTTACTCTATCCGATACATTTCAATTTGTTCTCGACACAAGAATTGTATTTTAAATGCATGAAGGTATCAAAGTAAATAGAAAACTTCAAAGAGTCAAACAGTAAAAAGAGGGAAGAAATAATAAAATCCGAGGCTATGGCACCCTTCACTTCCTTTGTCAGTCTAGAATTTTTAGGAGAAAAAGAAAACTTGGAAGGACTTGTGTGATAAAGGGAGACTCCTATTAATTAAAAAAAGAGCGAGAAAAGAGCGCTCTTCCGTTATATAACGGTAGGATTGCAGAACAATGCGTACGGTGAGAGAACCCCTCACCAAACTACACATACTCTCACGTCGGTATTCGTTACGATTACCGGACATACACGAAGAGAGGAGGAGGGGTTACTAAGAACAGCGGAGGAATCGTCTTTAACCTACACGATGTTTTTCACAAGATGGAAAGCTCTCAAATTGGGAGAAGTTTCGCTCCTACCGGATCGCTTCTCTCTTCTCCTCCTTTCCCTCTATTTTTATTACAATTCATGCAACTGATCCAACTACATGTGGCATCGCATTATTTTCGAATTATGCAGCAATCTATGGTTCTTTCAAAAACAGTTTTTTATAAAATAAAAAAAGAGAGACATGACACTCACGGCCTCACCCGCGATTCCAAATTTCTCCTTCTGTTTTCGCTCCAATCGTCAAAGTAGTTAAGATGCTGAAACCTCAAAATATTTATTTCCTACAAAATATTATTTATTTAAGACAGTTCTGTTCACTGGAAGTTTTTCGCACACAGCAAATACTGTATAGAATTGAAGTATGTGATGGTATATCAACGTAAGCGTGACAGTTGTAAATAATGCTGAGTTGTTGAATGGAAGGAAGTTAATAGCGGCCATTTATTATCAGAAAGTCGATTTAAACGAGTTAATCGAGAATCATTCAAGGAAGAAGAAAAAATGATCGATTAAATCACATGAGATTTGATGAGTTCACAGATGATCGGCTACGTAAATATTCTGAAGCTGGAGTTCCCGATGGGTGCCGCGTTTGTTGGCGAGCCACGTTGCGAATGCAAGAGTTCACGATCTTGGACTTAGAAAGACGTAATTCAGAACACAAGAACACAATTACTTACTAGCGTGCATTTTTTTATGATTTTTCCCTCTCTAAAAATTTGCTTATTAAGGTAAATCATTCTCGCCTTGGAATGAATTAGTGAAGGGTTATGGGATGTAAACGAGAGTAATTCACAAATAGTAACAATAATTTTTCTTTTATAATGGAATGAGAACTTAAAGACTCTGTCTTCTATAAATGCAGCGAGTTAAATAGAAATAGTGTTCAGAATTTTTTGTGTGTTTACGAAGAAAATGATTTGCAAGTTTTTTTTTTGTATTTCTCCGTGGACGTAAGGTACGGTTGATCCTTGCGCTGTGCCACGTGGAGGAGGATGGCGGTGGGTCTTCCTGGGGGGAAATGCCTGTTATTGATTCAGGACTGTGCAATTACAGCTGTCACACGCACCCCACACCACCACGTCCTCTCAGAGCTTCAGCTACGTTGTGTTTTGCCTGTCATCCTTCCTTAAAACACTCGCACTTTACAGTGAAATATCAGTCTCTTGTACCTGGTTTCATGAGTTCCATCAACTGCTAACACAACGTGGATTAAAAATTTAATAACAGCCCTGTCAGAACCTCAGTTTTCTTTTTAGAACCCTTTACTTATTCTGCATATATCGAGCAATAGAGCACCCGAACAAAGTGTGTTAAATTTTGTTTGCTATATATATATATATATATATATATATATATATATATATACTTTGTACTTTTAATACGTTTATTTGCATTTTTATTCATTTGGGCCATATCTTCTTTGATTGGACAGATCTTGACAAATATATATATATATATATATATATATATATATATATATATATAGAGAGAGAGAGAGAGAGAGAGAGAGATTGTGATTGACCGACAATGTTGTGGGTAGAGGGCAGTAGTGTGCCTGACCATCCGTGATCTCATACATCTAAGGGAAAACATCAATTTGCAACTGTTCGCAAATCACTCCTTCAACGCTACGAAGTATGTATTACTGTTGGTGGTCGCAATTTTGAGCATTTATTGTAATTATTGCTCGAACGAAACAGTTTGCGCTTATGTAAATAAACAATTTTCTCTCTTCACGTCTCATTTTGTGTGTTAGTGGCTCAACGCGTTATTTCCGACCAGACCTACCTATACAAAAACATGATATTTTAGTAAGTTGTACCGCCCCTTTAAGTTTGTCTCATAACCGTAGAAAAATCACCCTGTAAAGTTAATAGTCTGGAGTGTTGAACATTGTTGACGTTTCAAGTAATGACACAGTATATTTCTTAAAGTGGCTTAATAATATAATTACACAGTATAACAGTATAATATTTCCTAAAGTGGCTTGATAATCGAATTACATCTAATGTCATATCATCACTCAAAACTAATCTATCTCTGCGTAGAGATGCTGAACCGAGTAGATCCCGAGCCTGTGGAGCGATGCTCATTTCCTTTCCTCTCCAAAAGACCCCACGCAAGAGTTTTGGTTCGTCACTTTCTTCCTCTCATTCCCATATTAAAGCTTAGCACTTCATATAACTTTTATCTATATCTTACTTCACTCTTTGATCGCCTACAACTTCATCATAACTTCGAAACCGAACACCCGAACAATGTTCAATTAATAGAAAGTGACTTAGCTTAAGTGCGTCATTGACTTTCAGAGAGGACGCATATATTGTTGCAGAGACGAGGAAGTGTGCAAGTTCCGTGACAATTAGAAGAAGCACAAGAAGCCTTGCTCCGAATCGTGTATATTTAGAGCGTGATGGCGGGCGGCCGCCATTGTTTGCGGTACAATGTTGTCAGCGGCTGAGGGGGGAGAGGGGTGGCTATGAGAGGGGGGGACAGGAGGGACAGACGACGAACGTAGCTGCCGCAAAATGGCGGAGATTAGCTATCTTACGTCTCTCTCTCTCTCTCTCTCACACACACACAATCACTTACAACGAGGCTATGTTCCACACATTGGTTGGGCAAATAGTGACAGAGAAAAGAAAGCTACGAGTGAATGCGATTCCACGAAGGAGGAGGACGAGGAAGGTGATGATTCCCGAGACGTTCTATGTCAGAATCATCGAAGTCGATGATGCTCAGAAAGCGTGATGATATTTTAATAATATTTTAAATATACAGATGATTATTCCATGGACCGCGACTAAACGTTAACTGGTAATGTACTGACAGTCTGTTGACAAATTTTCGATGAACAAAATTTTTAAATACTTCTTCTCGATGTAATGTTTTCCAGTCTCATAGACATTTACGTAAATACCAGGGTATGCCCGACCAAACTGATGCAGGTTTTTCCTAAGTCACTTTTAGGCGAATTTCCGGGTAGGAACCCTTAACTACAGCTATCCTGTACTACTTTTCCGCAGTCACTTTCCTAGGCTATAAGAGGGGAGCTGCCGCTACGTGAATTAGCCTGTCTACACCTTCTTCTCACACTTCAGCCTTTTGGCACCCTAAACTAGATACGGCTTAATAACGAAATCGTGCAAAGACAGAAGGTAGAGGAGTTATATTTTAAGAGTCCCGAAGGACCATTCCTTCAACACACAGTATTCCACTTCCCGCTATTCAGATTTCTGGATAATATTTTGTGTGTGTGTTTACGTATAAGCATTTTAATTCCACTCTTCAGTGTATGAGACAGATACTATTCCATCTAGAAATGCTAATGGCTGTATGATACTTATCGCAGAAGCAAAGACCTTTAGAAATATTTTCGTAAGGAGAATACTAACAGAATACTAACGCGACGCGTCACATTTCTAAATACCCACCACTCCTACAATACCCAACAATCACAGCCGGTTTTCCCCAAGAATAGCATTTGAACAAAAATAATAATTAACAACATCAGTAACTGCAACTCGAGAAAACAAGACAGGCGCCTTGAACGAAATACTAGTCATACAACCAAGATCTCCTCCTCTCCAGACGCTAAGAAACTGGACTTTGCTGCCAGAAGTTTGGTTTACGACAGCTTTAAGACATTTCATTAAGATGTTACCGCAGAGAATTATATTATTCATTAGAAGAAAGTATGGAAGAGGGAAAGAAGGTGACGTTTCAACGGTTAAGTCCGTTAAGATTAGGAGTAAGTGATCCGAGGAATTCCACAGTAATAAATCAACCCAATTTGATAATTCATTTCAGAGCCAGAAAACTAGAACCAAAGTTCCGTTCCATTCCATTCCTTCATATCAGATTATAAGTTGTACTGACATTACAACACAGCCAGACATAAATACGAATAGAAAATGTCAGCATGCTCGTCTCTTTCAGTCAACAAACAACAACTCTTTCATAAGGAAGACATCAAGGGGCAAGACAAAATATGCTATATATACTTTTAGTACTGAAGCAGGGCACTGACATGATCCAATTGAGAGAAATCTCTGTCTCTAACTTGGAATGACAAGGGTCACATTCAAGACCACAAGTTTACATGTGAAATATTTACAAATTGTAAATACCTTGTTATTTGTTTAATTTTTACAATTGTAAATACTGTTATTATTATTATCACAACCGTAAAGTCTCCGGACTAAAAGTTAACTTTAAAAAAAAATTGTCCTACGTCGCTTTGACGAAGCGTGTACAATTCATTCCACAAGTTGGTAAAGATCAATTGCGATACTTTACGGTCTGGTGATTTATTGAGCGTGCAGGGCTGGAAGAAAGATTTAGCCGGCGACTATCACGTGATTTGTGGGACAGCACAATGCCGAAAAACGAAATTAACGTCGATGTGGGGCAACCAGTTCTGCCGATCGTCATAAGAAGTGTCTGTTTACGACTCAAGTAGGTAAGCTGACTCGCAGACTTCCCGGATATATTTCCCGACCACATCCTCCTCCTTCTCCATGTCTGCCCTGCAATCCCACTTACAGGTGCAAAATAAAACCTTGTTACCTTGACAGGCGCCCCGAAGAGCGGCGCTCCTGCGTCAGGTTCCCTCTCTCCCGCCTGCGACATCTGCGCCCTCGCCTGTCTCTCCCTCTCCCGCAGACGGTCCCTCTCCACGCTGAAACAGAAAAAACATTACGTCAACTCTGGGGCTGCAAGGAGCTCATGCACAAATTTGGTAAAAAAAAAAATAACAAATACATTTTTTTTGTAAAAATAGTTTTCCTCTCAGAAGTAATAATTTATGTTAATACCTGTGGATAATCGCCGTTTAAAGCGAAAATTACTTTTGCCTAACCCCGTTTACACCAATGTTAAATGAGCAATTAAAAATTAAATAAAAACAAATATAATGTTTTCGCTTCCACAGATGACGCTTCAAGAATCGAAAGCTACTTAATTGTGTATACAAACCCAATTTTACACTTTAACCAACATGTTCAAATTATACAGTTACAAAACATACTTCTAATCTTATTCTTGCCAAAACTTCATAATTTTCATAATAACTAAGTTTTAATCATTTTTTATAATCCATATCTTATCCGTTCAGATTAAAGAACGTAGGAACAAATGTAATTTAAAAAATTGATTTTATAAATAATTGTAACATTGTTAATTTGAAAGTTATTCATATATTATTTGATTGAAGTATTTTATATTCAATTACTTAAAATGGATAAAAATATAATAAAATAAATTCAATGATTTAGAATTAATTAATCTAACGTAGATAATCAGAAGCTATATGACCTACAACAGAAACTGAAGCCATAGTAAAAGTAAACAATTAAAATGGTAAAAACTTTTTTTTATAAAAATATTCCCTAAAATAATTATTGCAATTAACGAATATATATATATAATGATGTTGAGTTATTATCACAATTATATTTACATGGTTAGACAGTTTATCAATAATGTTCGTAAGAATAAAACAAGTATTACTCTGACTTCTTATTTAATCTCAATAAAATTAATTCATCCTTATAGGATGGTACAGGGAACTTAGTCCACAATTTCTACGTGCAATGTCTAACTCTGGGTCCTCAAGAAACAAGTGTGCGGTGAAAAAATCAGCAAAAAGATTATAAGAAATTTCCCAAATACAATTTCGCAGTAATTGAGCAATGAATGGAAGTCATCGCGGTCGGCTTCCTAGAACACGAGTGGCCAGCACTCCTTGGGCATATCCACGAATGACAAATATTTCTCACGAAGCGATTAAATGCAGAGTAAAATTATTCTGTTACGACGTTTACTGCTTGCGTATGTAACGCGGCGAAGAAGAAAAAAGGTAGACATTGAGGACGGCTGGAGTGCATTCTGGGTTTGCCTACCTAATTGGCTCTAAGAGGATTACACAAGTCCCCCCCTCTCCCTCTCCCGATTTTATATGTTTACTTTTGACTCCTTCATTTGGAAAGGAGAGGATGGAATTCTTGGCTAGAAACAGAAAATATAAAAATATCTTACAGTTCTAGGAAAGCAAGATGATAATGAATATTTATCCGCTAAAACGTTGAGTGCTCCAATGCCATCGGCTATAACTTGACAAAATATCTATGAAAAACGTAATAAATCCAAACAAACGTCACGCAAAGTAGTACTAAATCTCTCTGCATACATACGACACATCTTGCCAACTGTGAAGATAAAAATCTCTATAGAACAGCCATAGAAATCGATAGTCGAGGAATAAATGAAGACATTTATGTTATGTTATGACCTTAATGTTTCTTGATACTTATAGATTCAGTAAATGTGCGGTTCGAAGCTGATCGTATCTCGGGTTGATTACGATTAAGACAAGATGTTTCTAAACGTATTATTAAACGACCGTCATTGGGACTTAAATAGCCGATGCTTGTAAAAATAAATACTGTCAATTCACATAGCAACGAGGAAGCTGGTCTCTTAATGTAGTGAATCTTGGCGACGTTGATGATTGCCACGTTTTAATTTTATAATCACTTTTCTGTTAGCGTGATCATCTGCTAGACTTTAATAGTTGAGCCAGGTGTTAAAACAGTTGTTAATAAGACAGTTTTATTGCTCTGAACTACGGCGACATCGAAGCTGCTTCCCCGATTCAAATAAAAATAACGATTCAGAGAAAAGAAATTACACAGGAACGACCATGACGAGGAATATAAAATACATGCCAGTTTATGTGCCACACTTGCCCTTCGTGTTAAGTCCCTCATGTTTCCCAGACAACGACGATACTTTTAAGATAAACTTTTTTTATGTGAGGGGTGACAACCTCTAGTGTAACAGATTACACGTACTGAGTACAATAAACCTGCAATTTCTTGATTGAAACAACCACTTTATATCTTAATATTTTCACTGTGTCGTGCAGTGACATGACGTTTGACTTCTGTCGCGTGTAATTTTTTCTGTTTTGCTCTTGGTGCAATGTATGTACAATTGGCAATCCAGTTACGAAAATTGCTCTATATACTTCATCACCTGCGTCGACATGGCTATAAAATGCCTTCTGCTATTACTAGTAAGTATCAGGAAGACCATGCTTCTCCAATAAGTGCAGTGAGTCCGGACTTAAACGTTAGTAACTGTGACTTGTGCTACTTGGAAGATTGACAGATACAGTAAAAATTTATTATACGTACTTCGATCTCAAATCACTTGTCTACCTAGTAGGAGGAGAAACGGGCCAGGAGATGACTACAGAAAATTAGTCAGTCTAGGTTTTGTTTAAAAATTGAATTTTTTTTTTAGATATAATACATGTATATATTATTTTATAAGGCAAAGGACTTATTGCAACAACAAAAAATGCTGATGAAATTATTCAAAGTGAACTGCGGTTAACCATAATAACAAGCTGCTTCTTGATTACGTTTCTGGATAACGTTGGTATCGTGAAGGGTCTTCACCCTTCTTGCTCTGTTTACTATAAGTACTACGACAGAGTAGTTTTGAAAGTCCTGGTGACCACGCGCGAGTCGCCGCCATTACCCTCGCTCGCCCTTTGCATACAATGGCCGACAACAGGTTATGCAAAGTACACCACCTCTTCCTCCGTGTCTTCCTTCGTAAGCTCAGCTGACTCTTACGAGGGTCTCCCAAATAACAGTGCCACGGTCATCGTCTTCCTTCCATTCACTAAGACGAAACCTAGCTATCCGCGAACCTCAACAACGGAACCTCCTCCTCAATTTTACGAAACGCAACATCTCATTCAAAGTAATTGTCATTCGCAAAACGCACAATATTACTATTACATCTGAAATTACATCTCATTTTTAATAGCACTAGTTTTTACAACGCGGATATAATACGTCATTGACGAGACAACAAATGCCGACGCGATAATATATTAACCTATGTAAGGACATTGCTTATGTAAGTTGAAATTTGTGTTTAATTAATTTGTGAATTAATCTTCAATGGTACAGTAATAGGTACATGTGTTCTGAAGAGATAGTCTTAAGCGCCTGACTTTAGAATTACGGTCCTGCTTGGTGGACAACCCGTTTCTACAATCCTGCATAGGTTACGTCTGAACATGCACACGAATATGAAAAGGCATTAGTGAGAGAAGATACTCAAAATTGAAAGGATGAAAGAGACGGGAAGTATCCTAAAATTTTAAAAATCCTGCTTACAAAACAGACTCCCTGTCCCTCTTAATTTCTGTTCCTGAAGACTAGGTCGTGGAATATGTCAAAATTGTAATCAATAGAAATGTTTCAATCAAAGCAGATGACTGAAGACAAAGACAGACAGACAAAGCGAACTTGTGTGTAAAGAGAGATGAAAAAAACTGTTTCCTGCAGCTGTTTTGTATTCTTACCTGAACCTCTGCCATTGTATTGGACAATTGTGCTCAGACATACTCTACATTTTGTATTCTTCTATTTGCAGCTTGTAGACAACAAACAATTACACACAAATCCATTCAAAGTAGAGTAATGGAGACTATAGTAAGCACTGAGGCGACCTACGTCAAGACTTATATTGGTTTGCCATCGCAGTCTGAAGACTTGCAACGGACATATTTTTACTGAAACATGCTCATAGTTTCCCACCAGAAATAGAACGACAGGGATCCAAGGACTTACAACGTAAAGTAAAATTAATTAAGACAAACCAAACTAATTTGGCAGACCCTGTCAATATTTACGATTACTGAAATAGGGGTAGTTTTTCGGTGTTTGAAATGAAGAT
The DNA here is from genome assembly GCA_037074705.1 of Zhengitettix transpicula. Lineage (NCBI taxonomy): Eukaryota > Metazoa > Arthropoda > Insecta > Orthoptera > Tetrigidae > Zhengitettix > Zhengitettix transpicula. Next base: position 76,536,107 of record CM073593.1, read on the forward strand.
TAACCTCGACTGCCTTGAGTGTTTTCAAAGACCATCGTCTTAGAACGAACCAGGGAATGGGACAAAACTGGCGGGAGACTATGAGGAATACAAGAAAAGCCGAGATAATTAGGATAAAATATGAAGATCGTTCGATAATCTTCCAAGATGTATAAAATGGTGTCTAACCTCATCTGCGAAGACTAATCCGCTTTAGGAACAAGATATTGGTGACCATGAGAAATAGCACTCTCTCGAGCGGAAAGTATGGCCTTCGAACCTATGCAGAACCTAACCGTTTCTACCCGAGTGAAGACTGAAAGTTCCATGGCCCTGTGCTGTTTTTCAGAAATTATACGTTGCCGATACGCTTTTTCCAAACGACAGCCAGGCCAAGGAACGTCGCATAACTTAATTCTTCAAATATGAGGACGATTCGGCCAGATTCCCCACCTAAAACAAAAAGTGTTACCAATAGTTGGGAAGCTCCTGGCGGTTAGTTCAAGGGCGACTCGGGGAGAGTGTGTGTGTGTGTGTGTGTGTGTGTGTGTGTGTGTGTGTGTGTGTGTGTGTGTGAGGCTTCCAAGAACAGATCCCATTTGGCGGAACGGTCTTACGTAAGACACCTGTGGTCAATTCTTCTCCGCCAACTTTACTGCTGCTCAACAGTTCAGCACAGATCAGCTCAGCTGTGCGTGCCACAACCATCAGTTATAACCGATCATAGTGATTTTGGTCTTGTCCAGGCTCATCTGTGTTGACCGACCTGTTAATAATGCCAATGAAAGCGATTGGGTTTTCTCTCATTTACTCGCATTTCGTACCCCGAATTCAACTTTTCTGCTCTCAAACTATTAAGGTAAATTCCTTTCCTGTACCATCAAAGACTAGCCTCAACTAAGAACCGGAACACAGATATTAGCTTTAATCCGTACCTTCATTGAGCTCAGAACGGCTGTCTTGGGATTAGTTTCCTATGAAATGACTTCAAGTCCCCTTTAAATTTAATTATTTCTGACGGAATTAAGATGTCTTTCGAAGCCTTTATTTCTCGTCCAGTACAGTTACGCAATAGACTTAAGAAATGAAATCATCATCGTATCAACTACTTAACGCCCCCCATCTATTAGAACATTACTATATCAGTATCATTATAACTAGTAATGCGTTCGTCTCTGGCTTGGGCCATCAATTTTTATTTCTCCAGTTCAGTGTCCGTGTGACGAGAATCCATCATACAGTAAACTTAAATTGAGCATTCAGAATTTAGCTGAGTAACTCCAACGAATCCTTCTTATAATAGTGTTCTGCTAAATTAGGCATAAACTCCTAGTAGCATTGAATATCCCCTCTTCACTTGCTTCATTATTTCATCCTCCACTTAGTCCTGAGCACAGTCGTCAAACAGGTAGTCAAATTTTCGTCTGTGTTTTTTCAATTTGCCGTCAGCAAAGTTGCCCCGTTTACATTTTATGTGCGCATGTAATATGCCAAACACAGTACATCTGAGGAAATTAAAGACAACTTACTCACCGAGACTTCCTGGAAGAGGGATTTCAAAACAGACGTCAAGCAGTGAAGTTTACCCAACCTTCGGTCACGTTCCTCAGATAACAAACACGCACACAACACAATCGGTCACAAAACAGGCGGAATAAAGAGGATCTATGAAACGCTAATTATCACGGCCGTAACACAGTAAAAATAATTACGGACATCCCGCAGAAAAGTCTTAAAGCGACGACCCATTTATAAAATTAAGGCACTGCAAACTACTAGGACAAGATTGGTCCATTACGGGGAATTGAAACTCTTAGATTCTTGTCGTAGAGTTGTGTGTTGAGCGGTTCTACAGAGGACAAGCTTGAGTACGCAGTCTGAGGAGAACAAAATCAAAGGCGTAAATTGCTGTTGATAGTAAAGAATCACGCTAAAATGTTACAACAGACAGCTATAAAAATAAAACTGATGCTGGAGGGGCAATGTTGGGGACAAAGAGATATTTGTGGAGGCCGTGGAACCTGTCCCAATTTGAGTGATTGTGTGTGGATGTGTCGGTGATCTGACTGATTTCGTCATCACAGAAACATCACCGCACCTACCTGCTACAGTTATGACAGGTCGCACAAGACATCGGCTACTATGCTACAGATCTTCGTGGTCCAGTTACAGCGGGACAACAATGGGCCGAGAACACAACAATACACGTAACAATTAACTCAGAACCTGTCACAACGGCTGCAATATCCCTGGTATTGTCAACCTTCCATTCTCTAACATACATATATGTTCACACTTGAGAGACTTCTTTGTGGTCTTTAATTCTACTATCATATAAATATTAGTTAGTAGTGATTTTTATCGTGCTGAGATAGTCCTCGCCTTGCAGTTATTTAATCTAATATTTATTAGAGCATGGACTTCGTGTAGATATTATACCGACACTTGCCGCCAGTCTTGTTTGTTTTGTTACATATGAGGACAGGTAAATTATTATTTTTAATATTTGAATTCAATTTATCCTATCTAAACTTGTAGCACTGCTGAAGTTTCACGTACTGACCCTATTCTTAAGTTTCTCCAATGTGTCACAAGACCCATCTTCAAAGAGTCCAAATTCTTTTCAAGTTTTCTCGTTCGGAACAGCTTTGGTCGACGTTTAAATTAATCGAATGTTTTGTTTTTCTGTTTGAATTATTTTCACAGACTGTAACGTTGGTAGCAGTATCATCCCAAGAGTGAGTTGCAGGGATTACGAAGAGTTGGCAGTGGCAGATAGAAGCCCAGAACTAGCCAGAAGAAATTTCTGGACACGAGCCGAGGAGGTTTCCAATACACGTGCCTTCCTCCTTCCCATCAACACCAGCCGCACAGGTTGGCACAACTAAAACACGGCAACAGATAACCCTCAGTCGGAATAGGAAATTCATATCCGCGTGGACGATATCGCGTCTCAAAAAAGGACGAATAAAGATAGCGTCTGATAATGAAAAACCTTAGTTCTTGTTCCGACGCTATAGTTACGTCTATATGGATGTATCACTAAAGAAAAGAAAATATATTTGAGATCCTGAATATTCCAGATTTATAATTATTTATAGAAAAAACGATTGAGATAGCTAAGGTGCTGGTTGTCGATCTCAACGACATTGTTTTACCCCGGATAACCATAAATTTAATTTTGCATTCGATGCTATTCAAAGATTAACAAAGAAAAAACATATTGAATCTTAATTAGTCATTTAATATTGGGTAGTTTATTAAAGACACCGATTTCGGAATGTCTGGTTCCATCCTTTCTTTTCAGACATTTAAAATATTTAATTTTCACCAGCATAGGAATATGACAAAGTAAAAATTATCATTACTGTATAATTATAAATTAATATGTTGCAATATTGTCAAATCACTAATAATTAAGCGCTTTAAAAAGGTTTTGTTCAACAATTAAAAGCCTGTATTAGATGGCCCTCTTTTTAAAAACATTTCACAGGACTGACTAAAAAATGATTTTTAATTATTGAATTATGCAGTACCTGTAATGGTTTTATTTTGTACGTTACAGAAAAAAACCACAGTGAGTAAAGATATTAACGAGTCTCTATCCCAGAGAATTTTCTATAATTGTGATTTCCAAGTGATTATTTGAGACTATGAGAACAATAGCGGTCTGACCCACATTTCATCGCTTATTTTAAATTTGAACGTCTAAGCACTTTTTTTAAATCCAATGTACAATCCATCTGGTGATCATTTTACAAAAATCAAAATAACAATCTGGACAAAACAGAAAATATAAACAATGTCAAAAAAAACTTATTTATCTAGATTATGTAAGCTTAATGGTTAAGCATTGTTGCTCTCATAGCCTCATTTAGATGCAACGTCGAAAAAAGGGAATAAAGACAAGAACATTTTTAATTATCAACACAAGTACGTTATTATTAAACATAAATAACATCTAAAATGGCTAACAATTTCTGCTAGATTGACGCGCCGTCCCCAAACAAGGAATAATTTGAAATTCAATCACAAGTGACGGGTATGTCTGTTTTTTCCGTCCGAATCCAATTTTCTCTCTATTCTGGATCATAAATTTGCGTGGTAAAATTTGTAAGAGTTTACGGTGCGTAGAAAAATAAAGTCGAAATAACTTAATATGAGAAATGGGTGAGGTACTGATAATAAGTAAAGGGAGGAAGATAGTTGGAAACGTCGTAAGCAGCATTTAGTTTGAATTTTCGCCACAAATATACAGCAAGTTAGTGCCAGTTCAATAGTACTCACAAAATTAAAACATAAAACGTCTGTGTTGAAAGTAAAATAATTACATAAATAAGTATCCAAATGAAAGACGAAAATAAGTGATAAATAAAAAGCACACTATTAAGCACTTATTTTTGTGTGGTACTTGGTTACTTTACTTATTCACCTAATACTCAAACAAGGTTTCGATAGATTTGCCAATGGATTTGGAGCTGTCGGAACGGATGGTAAACTGATCTGGGATAGATCAGTGAAATGGCAACTGCAAGTCCGAAAAACAGGAATATATGCACCAGAGTTGCAATGAAGAATTTGGGATGTCACAAAGAATAGATACCGGTGTTAATAATTTATTTTCATCAAAAGATGTTTCATGTTTTGTTTTCAGATCGAGTGATTCACGAAACGCTTTAATTAAAACATTCTTATTTGAGAGACGTCACAAGTGCACGCGGTAAGCGCCTCCATGAGGAATTGCTCTCACGTCATCGACGGTAATCGTTCCTTGCATAATAATTATCATCGCCGCCGTCGTAATGTGGGAAGCTGTGGGAAGTGAGCGTGCGACCTAATATTAGCCCCGGTGACCTATTCTTCTACTCCTGGAGCTCGCCCCCGCGCGTGGGATGAAACCTTCCACCGCCCCCGAAACCTTACACGTCATAAAGGACACGTTCAGTAAACGACGTGGCTTTGCGTTATCTATCATCCCCCTTACTCACTCGGTTTAGCGGCAAGAAAATGATACTATACTACATCGTGACACAGAGAGAGATTACGATCACTACTACCCATAATTAACAATACAAAGAATTAGTCGAAAAATTGTTAATCATTAATGGATTGAAATGAAGTTTAATGTTTGCTATAAACCTTATTTTAAAATATTAAAACGAACGACATAAATGTTTTAATATAAATTAAAATTTCTGAACAAAAATTTATGCTAATACGACCGAAATACACATAAAAATATATACAGACCACCAACATTATCAAAAATTTCCTGTAGGTATTCAATTAAAAAAAACTGAATCACAGTGACGTAAAGGCAATAACTACGGCCACAAGCAGCTCTTTCTCGCCAATCAGGACATTCGAGCTGAAACTGTTAATCTATTTCGTCTGAAGCGTATTATTTTAGAATTCTAAATAGATTTTGACTTCAGAATACAGACAAGCCAAATTGTCCCACCCCCAGAAAATAAATATGAATTAATGGCAGTTCAGAGAATTAAAGGCAAAAAACATGTCTGGGCAGTTGTTTCTCAACTGCTGCAAAAACGTAACAATGGATTGTTAAACAGAATATTTAATACTGAAATGTATTTTTTTAAAAAATTATTGTTGATCAATTAAGAGAGAAAAATATTTTTTTTATATTTAAAGTTAATTTCAATAACCAGAGACACGCAGAATATTCATCATGATGATTAAGACTTGAAGTGCTAATTCAATCAAAATTAAGGAATTAAGTCCTAACCAAAATAATATTCAAATGCATTTATGCAACAAAAGTAATAAAAATGTCAGGATGGGATGGAATCGATAATACAGACTCCTCTTTGGAACATCTTTCACCGATTTGGTGCTCGTAATTGGAACTCTTGGGAGCTATTCATAGCAACAATTTGGAAGGGAAAAGAATGGAGCAAAAGATAGCATGCTTTGGATCAAAACTACTTCGCAGAGAAAATTAGAAGTTGCGAACTTTGATGTATTTACAGTCTTTAAATATTTTTTTCGGGACACCATGGAAATACTACTAGAATATTTGCAGTAAAATTAATTCAAAAATATAACATCCATAAAATAAATAATCAGCGCTTATATAAAAATGAATCCGACATATAGGTGGGAAATACAATAAGGAAAGATTAAGAAACGATAAAAGTATCACCAATTGTGCACAAAACAAGAAAGTTAACAATGAGCAAATTACTTCCTGAAATTAAAAAAATATTAATATTTTTTTAAAAATAAATTGAATTTATTGTTGAGAAAACACAAATAATATTTAATTCTGCCAAAATCGAAACTAGGGTGCAAATAAGAAGAAAATTTTGAGAAGATAATAAACCACACATAATAAAAACGGAATAAAAATATTAAGAATGTGTACTAACAGCCGAGGACGAATTACAGCACAAAAGTGAGATGGTGATATACGAAAATGTGTAGGACGCCACTGAAATTAAAGAACCGTACAAAATGATTAAATCGCTGAGTTGGCGCATCAGTATCTTATCCACGATCTTCAGAGAGATAGAGAGAGATGTAAGGAATAATTCTGAAATAAGATACCAGATAAAACTACCTTCACGCCAACTGATTTTGGATTCGGTCTTTAGCCCGTTTACTTATATCTGCAAGCGAAGGGAAAGCAAAGCAGAAAAGTGTCCATTTCCTTCAAAGGACAAGCAGCAAAAGGAGGGAACCGTACTTTATACTGGGATGGGTTAGGGGGAAGCAAGTTCCGAATTCGGAAAACCCAACTAAATAAATATCTCGAGAAAACACGCCTGCTAATTGAGACGGATATAACATTTAAGGGCTGTATTTAAAGAGTCAGCGATGGTCCAACGAAGAAAACAATAAGAGTTACGATTATACAGACAAGTAGAGAAAAAAAATCATTCCTTGTCAAGTAAAAAGAGAGGTCAGTCGACGACCCAAATGGAGGGAAAACCGTGTAGAGGCTGCTATTAATATTAGGTGGTGGTACTAACGTTTGTAGGCATATTTCTAGGAGGGAAATTTAGTAAAATGCATTGATCAGGAGGAAGAGTTAGGCCCATCGACTGGAGATTCGGGGACGCAAACCAGAAATAGAAATCCCGTTGCAGTTGGCCGCCGTATCTATTGAAAATAACCGGAAAAAATATTTGGGACAAAACAAAAGCTTTACAGCTTAATATTGGAACTCATTGAGGCTATTACTAACATAAATTTCGTGTGAAAAACATAGGAATCAAAGTCAAAATAAAATTAAAAATCACATAGGAAGTAAATATTTATGGATCTTTGATCAATCAATCAAAATTTCTTAAAAGTTACAAAAGTCACAAAATAATGCGTTCAGCTCTTTATTCCTTGATGAAAACTGAAAAAGATTATTACTAATCCGAGGATTAAATATATTTTCCTCCGTGAATAAAATATTAGCGAGGAACCTCTCTTGTATTACCAAATCAAGACAAAATATTAAAATGAATTTCCATCATCAGCAGCCTCCTGGAACTATATTTGTAACTAAATATTAATGTCGAGTTGTCAGTTATTAATTAAGTAAAGTATCGTTCTACGGCTGGTATATATTCACGGCTGAAAATATACGTTACGAGAGACGGAAACAGCGAGAGATAGCGTTGCAGAGCTCTGTCTTTCTTTTACCGGCGTCGCAATAAAACTGCCACAGCTCTTAGTTAACCTAAACACTCACAAAGACATTGTCGCGGTGGTAAAAGCCAACGAGACCAAAAACCTCCTTTTATTCTTTATCTAAAAAATTTAATAAAACACTCCAGGACAATCTTTATATTATAACCTGAATAAAATACAGGCGTGCCTAAACAAATGGAGAATACGAACTAACGAGGACAGGTTATGCACGTAACGTTCACTATGAGAAGAGACAATTTGCCCACCAGTCCATCTAAACGGAACAAAAAAGCTAGTGCAATCAAACACCTCGTAGATTGACATGGCGAAAACATTGTACTACATGATCGGCAGACAATCGCAGTTAAAACTAATAAATTAAACCATAGTGGGGTGGAGCTAGTTAACCCTTGGCTACCTTCCTCTACCCTTCCGCATTCCCCCTTTCAAATCCCTTTATATGCGATTAAAGCGGAGTTGCCACCACGTGGATTACCCTCATGTAGCCTGTTACTCTAAAAAAACGGACTTACGGTTTTCAGCTTTAGGGAATTGCAAGTAACAGCAATATGGAAATCATACAAATGTTTCAAAACAAAGTATTGCGGTTAAAAGATGCACAGTGGTACGTCCCTAATACAAATAACCAAAAGGATCTATCCATCCCTACAGTAAAGTAAAAAAATATAACATTTTGCCTCACAAAGTGGCAAACTGTGGTCCAGTAGTCAGCATCACTGCCTCGCATTACAGAGGTCTAGGGTTCGAATTCCGGCAAGGGTTTTGCGTTTCCATACCGAGATACATCCATGAATTAGTTCCCAGATGTACAACTGAATAGAAAGTCGCTAACGATTTCAGCACTTGATTCGACTATAAATAAAATTAATTTTTAAAATAGATGATAACGTTACCCTCTCATGAACAGTCAGTGTTGCTCATCGATATCAAATAAAGCATACTCGGCTTTCCAACCGCGTTAAATATTTATTAGGTCCCAAGCCTTCCAATAACTATTTGAAATATGTAATCGTAAATAGTTGTTAACTTTAACACAAGTAACCACCTATGATAAAGCACGTCATGGAAAAGTTGTGTAATAATATTTATCCCGATTGAAAATCCGAGAATGTTTTCTTTCTAATATACACCCGTAAAGTCCGCGCTCTCTATAACTTGTAATTTGTTCTACATGTGGAGTTATCGATAAACGAACGTGCTACACAATCGAACGATCAGTAATAAAAACGAATAGAAATTAAAGTGTACTAAATAAGACATAACGCGATGTTTTCAACGAATCATAAATTTGTGTGTGTGGCCTTATCGCCTCACAATGGAAAATACACAAATAAAATTTCTGCCTTGTCCTTTCGAAACAATGAATCAGTACGTATCGCAACGAAGTATCGTTAGCCTAATCAAAATGTGACATTACTTCACAGAGAAAGATAGCGCGTGATTTTCGTAAACTAAACTAGGTTATTCCATAATGATATGGATAAATGGAAATTAAACTAATCAACAACTTCTATTCGTACTTTAAATTTTCAATTCAACTCTATAAAAAATTGATTATAGATGACCTCATTCAAATGGCAGATAACGTATAAGAAAGAATTGTGAATTGAAGGAATGGAGCTAATGGCGGCGCTTGACCATTAAAGCGGGAAACACCATGTTTCATCTGCGAGTAAACATCCAGATATGTTTATTCCAATTGCAATTGTTATAATTAATTATTAATAATAATAATAGAGACAAGAGGAAAGAGTTATAGTTGGGTAATTCTCTGCAAAAGGCATCTCACGACGACACAAAGATACGGTCCTACTCGGTCAAAAAATAGACAAATCAGAAGAGACAAAGATGAAATTGTAGACAGGCTAGGTATACGGTAATCCACGTAATGGTCACTCCTCTCTTACAGCATAGGAAAGTGATTTAAAGAGGGGATACGGAAAAGTAGAGCAAGGTAACCAAGGATTAACTAGGGTTCAAGGAAAGTAAAAATGGACCCTCCCCCGTAATTCGCCTAAAAGTGATGCAGGGAAACCCCTAGAAAAACCTGCACCAGGTAGATCGAATACTTGGTAGTTGTCCCACGTCCTTCTGTATGGCGGGAGAAGGGTTGGCAGTGGAGACGCAGCATTCCCTTCTTCGAGGAGCAGCTGGCCGACTATTCCAATAAGTATAGCAGACAACTCTTACCCTGTGTCCAAAGTGTGCACCCCGATGTGCCTCGCCTTGTGGGAACACTAGTTCACAAACCAGAGAGAGGAAGAGGAGGGATCCCCAAAGGCAGTCCACTCCATCTCTCCTGGAAGGTTCACCTGCGAGAGCTAAGAACGGCTCCCACAAGCTTCCATGAAAACGGAGGAAGAGAAGTGAAATTTTATGTAGTAATACGTTCTGTGGTACAAGGGAGAGAATGACAACTCGGGACAATCACGAAATAAAGTCCAATATCAGGTAAAGGTGTGCGTAAACAATATACACGCAATTTAATTAATTTAGTGTATTATAGGAATCGACCGGAAGCTCCATACTCTCCACAGAACTAAGAAAAAGAATGTCCCAGAAAGGAGATGAGCAAGGAAATGTTAATGACTAAAAGAAGAATAAAATGAAATCTGCTACTGCCTGTTCGGCATTCTTAACTAACCTCGAAAGCCAGGGAAAGAACTTAACACATCAAAAATAAAAATTACTTAAAATTAGAAAACAGGTATACTTAGTAGAAATTCAGGACCTTTGGTCCAATGTAGACTGTTTCACAGACGATTATGCCGACATTGGACGAGAGCTTATGTATTTTTAACGGGTGGATGATAATGTGTTTGACAGGTCAAATAAAGGCTTATTTTCAAAATAAAAATGTACTTAATTTGGATAAATTAGACCTAAGTACGTTTCGTGTGGTGTAAGGGAGAACCGGCATGGTCGGCATCAAACCAGTCAAAACTAACAGATAACAACAAGAAACTGGGTTTTTGGGGGAAAGTGTACAAAACGAGCGGTCACCACTCCTCGTTTCAATATCTCTCACCAACCAGATCCTCAAAAAGGTGTGAAATCATCGGGTAGAAGCAATCTTGAACGGACCATACAGAACCTCAGACGTTGAAGCGCAACCTCGTCGCTATTAACTGGTACCATATTCTAAATTTTAGAAAAATTGTTCTACCCGATGTTTGTCTTAGTCCAAATGCATTGAAGGTGAAACGAGGTATATGACCAACCGGGGCGAAATGATTGCCACAATTCCTGCCCCAATTAATTAAAAAATTTTGATTTTTTTAAGATAATACAGCCGTCGCCAAATTCATCTCTTAATGAAACAATCTCTCGAAATCAACCACTCGTTCTAAAAGTACACGTCCCAAGAACCGAAAGTGACGCGGAGTGTGTTGTATGTGAACTACTGAAGCTTTTTCTAGAGATCCACTGGGTAAGACTAGTTCCATGCGGTTTCTCCTACATCGCGTCCTGTCCGTTGCCAGGCAAATAGCAAGTACCTTTTCCATCAGTCCAGATGGTTGGGGATGAGGTGCAGATTTATTGCATTATGTAGGTGCGTGTGTGAGAGACTACTGGTGGTGAGTTCTAAAGAAGTCCCAAGGCTGTAGGTGGGGCCCTCTGCCAGATCCGCGGCCTTCTCGCATTCCGGACCAGAAATAAACACCACAATACTTTACTCTCTTCTCATCATACTCCAAAATCTCTCTACAGCTGACCCGATTACCCAACCTTACGTACTAGAAACCAAGGAGTAACGTTGGGGTCACCGCTCTTACTCAATTAATAAATTATGAGAATACTAGTCATTGTATGGGCAATTTTTTGTTGGAAAGAATCGCAGATTCAAGAATATTTTCTGCCGATGTACAGAACTTCCGCTGCGACGAATTTCACTCTAGACTATGTATTTATGTAGAACAAAAAGTGGTCAAATATCTACTCTTATTAATTTTAATCAAAAGTAAAATATTATTATTATTATTAAAAGCTTTTACTGAAGGAAAGTTTCGGAGAGGAAGGCCATTTTGCTACGTTAACTATACACACGAGGCAAGGCGAAATAGGAAACATAACAACCTCGTTAACCACACTTAATAACTGTCAATTCTTTCCTGGAAATCTTTAGTTGTCAGTCGCTAAATGGAAAACTGGACGCAAAAGCAACGGCCAACGCTCCTCGTTTCACTTGATCTCCCCAACAAGACCCTCAAAAAACTGTAAAATCACCTTTACGGGAACGTTTCATTGTCTTTTAAGGATCCAAGAGAATATAGGTTGGCCTATGCACACACATACAACCAATTTGAAGAAGTTTCAACAACGAACAGATTCACATCTACAAGGGGGCGAAACATTCCGCTTCTCTCCTGCAGTACAGACTAGCCCAAAGTTTCTTCTTTTTGTACTACTTCAAACAAATCAGTTCCGAATTTACTAAAATTATATTTCTTTTAGTGTACGAAGTTAATACTTATTGTAAAATAATATTTATTTTTATCCAGATTTATATCGAATCCATAGAAAATGAACTTATGTTCCTCATAATTCGCCATTATTCGATTGAATTTTAAATGAGGTTTTACAATCTGAAAAATCATTTCTTGCCTCCACGTACCGCCTTCAGAGATACACCACAACTGCAGGAACATAAATACATTAACAACAACTACTTGTAACCCGGCCATTTTCCAACCATCAAACAACTTGAACAAAATATTCTCGGGCGGTGACAGGGAAGCTCATCGAAACGTCGCGCATAAATCTTTACATTCGGTTAGAAGCCCGAGAATATTGTGTTTATTCATTAGACCGAGAAAGACTTTATTATATTACGTCACAGTTCAATTTTAGTCGATGTAGTTTGTTAAATAGAAATATATTTCACAACTCCGATGGAACGAAATCAAGATTAAATTACTTCTCTAAGGATCAAACACTTGCAAAATACGCAAAACAACAAGATTTTGGGGATAAAAATGGCGTGGTAACTATTTTCGCTGTCAATTTTTTTTCTAATTACAACAACCAAATTTAAGTTAATCCGTACCACCCTACCTCTAAATTCATAGAAAATATTAGTGACACCTCACAGGAATCGGACATATGAAAAATTCTGTTGACAACAAACTTTGTGAATTTTTCTTTCCGTGATACAAAAGAATTATTAATTAATTTCTTGACCGCATGCACGCAATAAATAATTCTACGCTTACGTTTACAAAGATATAATTTTCTTTGAGGTTTCGATTTCGTTCCACTTCATACAAAATTCCAAGTTGTGTCCGTTAACAAATATCAAAAAAGTATAAAATGGAGAACCAAAGAAATATACCTAAATGCATTTATTTTTCTTGCAAAGTAATCCGACGAATGCATTCGTATTCTTGTTTTAATATCTTAAGACATTTCAAGAATAATCGACGTAGAAGAGTGGCGCTAGTATGCAGAGTAGTCACCGGTAATAAAGTATACAAACACGTGAGCACTTTTTTACTGAAGCAGGGAGATTCTCCCCACTTAATGATTTAACAAATTCGAGAACTTTGGTACTTGGTGCATAAATGATTCGACGAGATCCTAATGTAATTGTCAGACGGTAAGAAGCAGTTGTCTTGTCTCCGAATTTTTGCGGGAACGTGTGGTTACAGGGGATAAGAATTCGCCACGATAATGGCCAAATGTTCGAGCTCCTTAATTACCGTAATGACAGTTCGATGCACAGACAAATAATTTCCAAAAACAGTCAGTTGTAGCGGGAACGTCTGTGTTGTCTCTCCATAGCATTCCTCCACTGCTACACAAGTAACAGCTTATCTAGTTCGCAGAATTAGTTGTTAGCGGCGGTGCTCGACATTGTCGCAAAAGTATTCACCAAAACAAATTAGCTATCATATTTCGTTTACGAGACATACTCCACGTTAACTACCGTTATCGGTAAAACGCATGTACACTATCTCCAGATACTAAACACTTTATGACAGTTTGGACGTAGTGAACCGAAACAACATAGTCAACATTGCAGGCGGGAAGGAAGGGATATACAGTATATCACGGACAAATTATCCCCGTCCGAAGGAATGTCTCACGCACTCGTTGCGATTCCCACACTCGCGCAGCCGCCACATACGTCACGCGGCGCCATAATTGCAGTCACTGCAAACAACATGGCGGGCGACCTGCACCACCGCCGCCGCACGTCGCCAGTCCACTTCCACCAGCCTTCCTTACAATAAATAAAAAATATAACTAACACGGGCTGGATTCAATCCTAGAAATGACCCTCCAAATATAAACACAAAATTGGTACGAACACAAACCAAAGAAAACGTAATGTGTTTGCGGGGAAAAAGAAAAAGGGAAATAACACTGAAATATGTCCCGAAAGAAATTTCGAAAAGGGAGAGACAAAGCTGAGGAATATGTTGTTGTGCACTTACTTTGGAGTCTGCGATGATGAGGAGGAAGATCACTCTGCAGGCTCCGGGAAAAGCCGAGACGGCAGGAGGAGGAGGAGGAGAAGGGAAAAAAAAACACCGCCTGCTAATTGAATCCAATCCGTCCGTCCCAGTGAAGGTCTGCGCCTTGCCTCCAGCAGAGATAAGTGAGCTGCAAGACGCGACCCTCGTACTGAAGTCAAAGCGATTACAATGTCCCGCTTCTCACAGGAATATCTTTGACCATTAAGAACTAGTAATTCCAGGAACATTACTGCAGTAGTACAAATTACATTGCAATTGATTTCGCGAACTAGGGAGGGAGTAAATCGTCCAATTACCGAGATTATCCACGACCAAAGCTGGGAAAACGAGTCTGATAGTTTACATGAAGTTGACAGTTCACAAACTCGAGTGGACGCAATCTTTGCTCGTGGTACGTACTTAACTGCGTACCTTAACAATTGATAAATCCAAAAATAGAATGAACACATTGCTATGTGGATCCAGAACGAGATGGAGAGAATACACAACACACAAGAAGTAGACCAACGTGATTATGTCCTCGTGCACTTGACCAACACAAGAAGCGAGATACGGCGCGTCCAACAACAGAAAAGAATCATCGAAAAGGTCGAAGAAGGTCATCGTTGGTATTGTTGCAGTGTATGGGTGCGATACAGGAAAGCGACGAGGTAACAAACTTAGGTGATAGAGCGACAACCATCAGCTTTCTATAACGAGACTTCATTATCGAGATGACCTCTGCACGCTGTGGCAGGCACGTAATTTATAGCGTATCCTAAATGGAGACGAAGAGTTAAGCATCAACTATATCAGAGTGTTATTCCTTCTGGACTTGGAAATTACACAAACGCTAAGCAACCTATTAAATCTGGGTCACAACTTTCCCCTCGCAACGAAGACATGCGGGTACTCGAATATACATGGATCCCTCGCCATTGCGCAAAATAAACAGCATTCAAAGCTAGCCACCACTAGGAAAAACAAAATTTTTAATAACATTTTAAAGCAAAGAAGGAAAATATAAAAAATTAGAAATTACGCGCGCGCCAGTGAAAGTGTTACGTTTATTGCGTCAGTTCGGTGACAGAAGCAGGATTCCGCCTTCACTACACTATCTATTCTTTTTTTCGGGTATTCCATTATTGTAGTGATATGGAAAGTATTAAATTAAAAGTTAAAAGTGCGAAATACAGAATTGATCTCAACTGAAATAGTCAGCAATAATAATCAAGTGAAACAAAGCTCTTAATTAAAATATTGACGAAAAAGGGAATAAGGTTATTGGATACAAATATTTACGCTAACAATAATTGTTCCCTGTATTCAGCGAAAGAGAGCATTGAGAGCTAGATTACACAATGCTTGGTTTCGATGTGAAACTCCGACAAGAACCTGGGATTATTTGAAATAACCAATTAGGATAACATTCCGTTGCAAATGCTTTCTATGCGAATAAAAAGAACAGAATATTGCTGCAATCCTCACGTTTATGATATAATTTTTTACAAAAATCTCTAATTGACTGTATTTTCTAAATATTTCTGATTGTTTGTATTAAAATTTTCGAACTAACGTTTCCTTGTGAAATGCTAAATATAACCAAACCAAAACTAATGTTTTCCTTGTAAAATGCTAAATATAACCAAACAATGGCTCCCTATTTCGAAACCCTTGCTAATATTGATGAACACACACAGACTATTGTGGTTAGTTTTAGCGTCCGCTCTCTAATTAGTCGTCTAAATTTAAGCAATTCACATCAGCATTTTCTGCCCCCCCCCCTTTTTTCCACCACAGATTAGTGAAGCTAATGACATCTATCTAAGGAATAACTTAATAACCATGTCTGCAGCAGGTGAGATACGCCACAGATGAGCAGTTGTAAGGGAAAACTCTGGCGATAAGTCATCACTTGAGCTATGCTGACAAATTATGTCTAACAACACGGAGGTGAGGATTGTCGCAGAGCGTCACTATGGAAATCTCAATGTATCAAGTCCTCAATCTCAATTAATACGTCAACAGCCGTGTACATTCCTGACTGACGTTTCACGGTGTACGCCACAAGTTATCGAACACATCAAAACCTACTATGGAGTCCTACATGTTCATGGAATACAGATTAGCTAACTGAAAGTAGACCTTTGTCCATAAAAAAAAATTGTAATCACAGTTAATATTGCAAGATTTTCATTGATATACCAAGGGAACAGCCACTTATGTAGCTGACAATCAAATGAACTAGCTTTTTTTGTCATATAACAAAATTGTAGTGGAGTGAGGGAGACTTTCCCGCTATAGTTAATAAGCTTCTGAAGCAAGACAAAATTGGCGAGACCAGTCCGGGGACTCGGTGGCCCGACCTACGTCACTTAGTCAGTGCAGAATGTCCATAAATATTAGGCACTGGTATACTAGCTAAATTTCATGGTTGGTGAATCAGGAACGGCTCAATCAGCTACTCATAGTGGAGGAAGTTCTAAAATTTAATGTCACAGTTTATATAGGTTTCTCCCTTTTACACCTCTTAGTTGCGCTTACAATGGCGTCAGCAGTTAGCTACAGGACCAGTACTAGTAGCAGAGATATTCTACGCACCGTGCAACGTACTTGTCATGTGTAACTGGTTATGCCAATTCACCTGTCATGAAGATATTAATGTACGGGGAAGAGAGGAAGTGAAATGCGGAAGCAGAGGCACGTGCAGGCAAGATGGCCGCGAGCAGGAGATTGGCAGTCGTGGCAGGCAGCCTAATCGTTACACAGTTGCACAACCTGGGCCCACAGATCAAACAGGTCAAGGGTTCCTTCAAGGCTGTCTACTCCTATCAACACAATACAGATAAAACTACAGCAATCTGCCGTGCTTATATGCAAGAAATCGACTAATGCAAAAGATGCAAGTGAAAATTGTAGAAGGACCTGATCCGAACCAACTAGGTCCCCACCTGTACGACTGACTGCTGGCCTTATCACTGCTTCGAACTCTAAGCCCGAAACCGTTTATTTAAATTTTTCCAAATGCACGATTTATCTTCATAATCCACTTTTCCATTATCAGGTTCCCTGTTCTCCATTCAGATAACATCTATAATATCCCTGTCTTTCGCTCGCGGTATCATTCTCTGAAGACTGAGTATTTTACTTACTTTACGAAACGCGAACTATTCTTCTTTCCTAAAAACCTTCTCTATGTATCGACCTCTTTCCTCGCCTTTCCATTGTCTCAATTTTACTACTTTTTTGCCTAGCCGATTATCTTCGAACACTGTTCGTTACGTATTCATTCTGGTTTGACTCAATTCCTACTCAACCTTTCACTACACCTCTGTCAATTTATTTTTTTTGTTTCTCCGTACCTCAAGCTATTAAATGGCCGTATATTGATTATACCAGAAACTCCCCCTTTGTATTTTGTGTTACCATAATTATAATTCCACCTATTCTGTGTTCTTCTATTCCTTTAAAGTATTTTATTTAATAGTGAGATTTTTTGGTTACAATAATTAAAAGATCACACAAAAACGGCAAATTGACGATTAAAATATAATAACGTACACCAGAGAGGAAAAGTACAGTAAATTGCCTAAATTATAATATCATTTTGAATAATCAAAACTGTTCACGATGTTTCCCAGTACTGTACGAAATACTTTACTCGTTCATTCAAGGCCTTCGAATTTAATTGTGTGTTAACCCAGTAATTTTTTGCCACGTCTATTGTTTATCTCTGCTTGATTTTACAGGAAGCCTCATAAAAATGAATATATGAAACCTAGAGTTTTTACGACAGAGGTGGTAAACTAACAGACACAATTAAATGGCAAAATAAATACCACACAAGCAAAGCTCTTTATGCTGCCTTGTTTTTTCAGTCTGGCTTTCTTGCGATTTTGAATCACTAGGCGAAAGTAACAAAGATTGCAGGAACGTTATTCTGTCACAATTTTGTATGTTAATTGACTACGTTTTGATCTAAATTGACTACATTAAAACAGACGTTTTTATTTTTTTTTATTTGGCCAAATCAAAACAATTGTGTAGGCATTATTTTGGTTTAATAAGATTTAAAAAACACATTGTGTAAGGTTGAGAAGAGTTTCATATTAATTTCGAATCTCCACACTATTACATAATATTTTAATTTCTGGTTTTTTTCGCCGATGACAGTAGCAGACGCTGCTATTTACAGGTCGGTCATTTATTCACATATTTATCAATAATGTAGAACATTATTCCTGTTTTCTACTGAGATATCTAAAATGCAAAATTAGTTATAAATTTTAATGAGACGTTACTTTACGTAATTTAATTCACTACTATCTACATGGAATAGACTTTTGGAACAAGTCACAAGTTAGGGCAGAAGTATTTATGGTACATATTAGAGCCTGAAACTTGTTCACTACTGTAAAAAATAGTTTATAATAAAAGGGGCAGAACAGTTAAATATATATATATATATAAACAAAACTAACCTCATACTACGTAAGATTCTAACAACTCTTTAACAAGTCAATGTTTCAAAAAACCCGGAAGACAGAAACGTCCCAAATGTCAGATGACTAATCTACATCAAAATTCAAAACGATGGATTTAATATAAAAGACTGAAAAGAAAGTGAACCTCGTGGAATATTGATTTTATTCAATCAAAAAATCTAGCATCTAGAAATATTAAAAAAATATGACACCGTGTTTCAGTTGTGTCATTAATTTTAAACATGTAAAACTGATTTATTCCTCATATTGTGTGTGTGTATATCGTCATGTAAACGAGCCTTTGAAGGGTAGATAGAAAGAAGTGAAAGTGGTTTAGAGTGGATGAAATGAAAGAATCACTCCAACTGCTGCAAAGCTTTGCAAGTCCCTGCGTCATTAATCAAGGTCAATTAATGAAATAACCAACATTTAGGCTGCGATGAAGTCGTTATACAACAGCAGAGAAACTTCCCTGGTCCAAAAACAAAAGTGAATAAGAAGGCACTCAGGCCACGTGCCACCTTTTCATAATCTCACCATCCCTACAAAAAAAAAATTCACGTCTCACGTATTGTGTCTGGAAGTCGTTTAGGGACGCCAAGATGTCCCCCATGGACTCCACCACACAACTAAGTAAAAAAAACGGGTGCGGAACATTGAACTTGTTAGGACAAATAACGGAAACACCTAGAAATATTTTGAGTTATCCACTACCCTATAGTTCTCTTCTAATTTTCATATGTATAAAAACTGTGCTAACAAACCGTAGAAACTTTTTTTTTTTGCGGAATCCCCCACAACCACAAGAGCACAAAAAGATATGACCGTCAAAATAATCGCGATAATTAAATGGAGGATGGATCTCTCTCCCTCTCTCTCTCTCTCTATATATATATATATAGATAGATAGAGAACTTAGTTAATTAGATGTCTTTATTTAAGTGATATTGAGCGCGATATTTGTTTACATAAACAGCCTATTATTCGTTGCTTTTTTTAATTAAATATCGACTACAACTGTTGCAGTACAATGACAATAACGCGTAGTGTAAAAATATATTAATATATTGTGGAAAATAATATAAGTCGTAGATAAATATAAAGGCGCTCCATGGCAATACATCAGGAATATGAATCTGCAAATTTTAGAACAGTCGCACAGAAAAAAATTGATTATAATTTTGAATAATTTTTACTTTTAATGTCCCCTAGTTATCGCACGTGAAAAATATGTGATCATCGTTAGTAATTTACATTCCTGTGTTATTACTAACAACGAAAAAGCACGAAGAATGCATTAGTTCTAGTTTCAGGTTGAATGTGCAGGAGGAAAAACAGAATCATTCAGTATCCTAGATCGAACAAAGCCCCAAACATTTGCCCTCTCGAGTGAAATAAAAATTCTGAAAAATATTGTGGCACCGTGAGTTTCTAATCCCCCGTATACATGGAAATTCAAGGACATTTACCAGATACTATGCCTAATTATAATAATTTCTATTAGCAGAACGTCTGTATACATGGCCACTTCAATTCCAATGAATGATGCAACATAAAAGATCTTTTCACAATAAACACGACACAAAGTCTTGCGTTAGTAACTTATGCAAAACTATCACAAAGACATATAATTATTGGCGGTAATATTGAAGCAGTAGATCCCTGGCCAAACAAACAATTCGAAAATATAGATAGCATCGATTACAACAATTTTCATGTGTCTCAGCGACAAAAAAACCCATCATGATGCTACTGTACCACTTTAAAATAATAGTAATGATACAGAAACCCTTCACCAAAGACCAGATATTTTTTATTATTATTCTATCACTTCACAACTATCCACAGAAAGCGACTGTTGAATGTGGCAGGTATTCGACATAATTACAATAATAATATTTGTGCTAACATAAACAGCAGGGTAAAGCCAAACAAACATTACACGGGTTATTAAATTTTCCTTCACTGATAATCACTTGGCGAATACACTTGTCTAACGTCAATATTAAGTAAGACGACCGAGGCCGCTTGGTTCAACGATTCTGATCCGAGACGAGTATTTCGAACGATGTAAATAAATATAGTATATTGTTATCGGTAAAAATAAGAATATTTGCAAACATTACATTGCTTCACAATTAAATTTACAAAATCTTCATTGATAAATCGGTAAATCTGTGCAATTCATCTGTCAAAAATAAACACTTCTGACGTCAGAGTGATGTAATAGTAATACCACGGAACGAACCAACTATTAACTATAGCATATTTAATGCCAGGCATAGAATACAGCTATCAATCTTTTTACTAAACAGATTATACAGAGAGAAGGGGACCTCAAATTATTTAAAAATTGCTTCGTATTCAATCTACCACCTCAATTTTTTTGGACAGTCACATATATTTATTTTCAATTATATTGACTATTGAAACTTGTAGAATTATAGATGCTAAATTATTGTCCACAGTGACGGACATAACATGAATTTATAATTTACAAAAAGACAAGATACAGATTCTTTGGAATCAAAAATACCTGGCAATTATCAGTCAAAACTAACTCACGAGACAAAATACCATTTATAAACACGTATCAGTATTATTTAATTGATTACAAGAGATTCCGTTTGTCCCACAGTGTGAATTTAATCTGTCTATGATTCATATATATATATATATATATATATATATATATATATATATATATACATACATGTGTGTGTGTGTGTTCATAATCTTGAGTATAAACATAAAGACGAATAATGCTTCAGGAATGAATTAACTGTAATAAACAATTTTTAACTCGAGTGGTCTATTTTCGATAATACCAACATTTAAAAAGAAATACACAATTTATATATGAAAGTGTATGCTGCCCTGTTCGGAGTTATTCTACTTGTATACAAGAACATTATAATTATAAATAATTGAACGAACAGTCAACGGAACGGATCAGCTGTATCAAAAAGAAACATGGCGCTCGGCATTTTGAGGTTAACCTTGCAGTTTAAAAGCCAACAACTTTATTACACAGTAAACACGCGTAATGGTTATCACGTTTAGTAATAGAAGAACAAAAATTGGGATTCTGTTTGTCAAAAGACTGTAGTGTTGTGTCAGCAGAAACGTTGCAGCAGTTTGTAAACAATATTATGTAAAAAAATATATTCTAGCTCCATGATGAGTGGCAGGTGGCGGGGCGGAGGGATATCGCAGTGAAGTGGCACAGTGGAGGGGAAGAGCGGAGGGGAAGGGAATCTACGCACGTCACCAAGGCGTTTTTCCCCCTTTTCCTCCTGTTAACCTCTTCCGTTCTCGGACGCTTATTACTCATTATATTCAAAACGTATAATGTCCCATAATTTTTCGTTTCACTTTTTGATTTATATACTTATAACTATTTCACGAAACGGGGCTCGTTTGGCCTAGATCAACAATGTCTATTCGCAGGGCCGTTACGTCACGTCGACGTCACAGCCACTAGAAACGTACGTTACACATCGCGTTACATTACATTGTAATGCAATTCTTGCGCGCGAAAAATAAAATAAATTCCTCATCCCATAAGTGTCATATGTAATTTTTCTGGGGGCAAAACGGAAACTCGACCGCCTCATGTAACGCGGGAGAAGAAACAAACATTACATTAGCGAATTAACATTACATTCGGCTGACCAACACGAAAAATTTAATAACAAAAAAAAACAATGGCTGAATCACACAACTATTGAGTTTCTTTAAGCTTACCGTGGACGCTTCATTTCCGGCCAAGTGTTGTTGCTGCTGCTGTGATTGTTTAGGTGATTTTGATGATTGTGGTGATGATGGTGACTGTTATGATTTTCTTGATTTGCAGTTGTATCCAGCATTGCTCCGTATTTATTTTCATCATATTACAAACAACCGGAACGAATATCGGAGATTAAATATGGACTTGGGAGAAGGATTAAAAGCCCTATTCTGATAACTACACCAAAATAGTTAATAAATAAATAAATAGTATCACTGATCAAAATTTTCCACTAACCACTAAGTAAGACTTTAAAATTATAATTAGCTAAAGAGAAACAAGGAAACTATTTTTGTACTTCACGGTTAAATAATGACGACACACACACTTTTCACAATCACAAACATGTAACACACTTCAAGTCGCGATTTTTCTTAACTTGGTGTCGTTTGTTCGAAATTGTAATTTCAAAAAATCCCGTTTTTTATAGGTTATATTTCTAATAACAAGTGGTTAAACTTTAGAAGACCCTACAGTATTATTTCTTTCTCACACACGCACTTGTTTCTATTTCTTCTAATTCTTCTTCTAACAAAGTACACCTGGCACTAATTGAAGATTCGTTACGTCGTTGTTAAAAGTTGATGATACTGATGTGAATTGCTGAGGAGAGCAGAACGGCGAATGCGTTTCAGCCACTTGTTTTAATAATAAAGGCCGATACATATTCACACAGACGACGACGATGTCGAAATCCGTTACACTTGTCGAAGTAATGCGACGACGACGACGAACGAGGACGAGAGGAAGACACCGACCGCTCGGTAGCATGTTGCTCAACTCAGACCCTCGATCGCTCGCACTTCTTTTTTTTTGTTGTTGTTGCCTTCCCTTAACTGAGCCGCTCGCAGCACTCGCGAATAAATGACGCGCACCACGACAACGACGACATTGCGATGACTGTTACGTGTCGTTGTTCTTTTCTCGGGCACTTTATCTCCGCCCTGTTATCCTCGTCCGCGACGACACATGGAGACGGTATCCTCCATTTTCTGTCACTTAACTCGCCTCGCGGAAGCCATATTGAGATGGTCCTGCCTTTGGATGGAAGGGGCGGCGGGAGGGACGAGAGGGGCTGCGAGGGGAGAGGGGAATCGGCTTGAGCCGCACGGTACAGCAAGCGCCGCCCTGGCGGACGACCCGGCAACCACATGCCAAAACAACACCGCAACGAGTAGCGCACAATGTCCGCCTAATACAATTACTTTGCCCTTTTACGAGTGCATTGCCAAGTCAATCGTTTCGATAAAGTAATTATGTACAGCTAAGATAATGTAACCGTTAGAGAAAATAAAGCCATTAATAACCTGATCGTAAAAAGATTAAATTGCACAATGAACATGAAAATTATAATTTAAAATGAGACAGAAGTGTGAAGAATATTTCGTCTGTAACAAATCGCGAAAGGGATATTACTATATTAAAATTATTTTCCACTAGACCTGAACAGGGGAGCATGCACAATTGAGATTATAATAGTTCAATCGTAAATATCCTGAAAAAATTAATTTAGACAACAGGTAAATCTAGTAACATTCTGGGGAGAAGAGAAACAGAAGCTGCCAAAGATGAAATACGCCGGTAGAGCATGAAAGGCGATACCAAGAAGACAGCAAAGAAAGAAAAAATAACAATCGTGGATAAATTAAGACGAAAAGTATTTATTGATCCGAAGAATAATGCGCAGCTATTCTCGAGGAATCCAAAAATGATAAGTTCAGAAAAGCTGACTGTAAAGCAAAATAGCAAAACATGAAAAAGCCTCAGGAAGGTACAATTAGAAAGGGAAAAATAGCAAAATTAATTTTTTATTAAAAAATAAGTGAGAGAAATGGAATTGAGAATGTACCCGCAATCAATTTATGAATTAAATTAAAGAACTAGACCAGTTGAACTACTGAAACCTTGTAGAGGAAAGTCGAAGAGAAAAGAACAAAATAATTGTATACCAAGCTTCCGAAGAAAAATAATTTGCAGTATCCGTAAAAAAAAAATATTTATTATGATCACGCTGGAAATAGAAAGATGATTTTGTCACGTGCAGTGGAAGTACCAAACGTTTGTCGGGAGTGGAGTTGATATTTCAGTAGGAACGGGAAAGGAGAAGACAATCAGAAATTGTGACTCTTCACTAGAAATAAACGACGAATTTGCCAAGCTTGCAAAAACATTCTGCAATTTAAATTGCGTAACGATCAAAAATGGAACTGGACAGTAACGATATGGAGGGAAAACAAACACCTTACTTCAAATACAAAACGGAGGGGGGGGGGGAATGGAAATAGGAAACCGTGAGAAAAATAAAAAATAATCAAGACGAGTGATTACTATTTTTTTCCTGTTAACCTGAATATGTGTCAGAACGTCTCCCGTCATTGGCTGCTGAAACCAAGATACAACAGTAGAGACGACGCAGAGGACTGGAAATCCCTTTGCCAACAAGGAATATTATTATAGACACCAGATGACGTAGAGATTTCACTAAGTTGTCACGTGTGTTTATGAAAAAGGGGACTTAGACAAACGTGAAGTGGGACCAGCCAAAACAACTGATTCAAAGAAACTGATATAAATATCGGAAAATGAAATACAGGAGAGGATCATTCAAATCTCCCTGTTTGGCATACAGCAGCAGGAAGAAGGTATGGCGGGGGGGAGGGAGGGGGGGGGTTAATTTCATACTTCCTTGTCGAGACCCTTATTCAATTTTCCTGCTGGCTGACTCACTACCTTACGTGTTTACTAATGTAAGCTTAAAGCTCAGCAAACATTCCGCCCTTCTATTCAGAGCATGCTCCATCCAGGAGAATTAAAGGGTTTTTTTTCTCTTCATTTTCAGACTTGCTTCTCCACTAACAACGAATATTTTTGTTACTTTTCAATATCGGGTTACACATAAGAAGAACAAAATCTTGTAACGTTCAACAAACCTGTTACTTCTAACTACATTTTAGCCGCAAGAGTTTCTCGCTCTTCTTTTTTAACTAATCGTGTTTCTCTCACTAAATAAACTATTATAAACTTATTACATTTAACCTTGCTCCATTACCCGCCGTAATGGTTATATTTGCAACCGTATATCCATAATTGTTCAGGAAATAGAGTAACATTAATATAATGACCCTAGACCCTATAGAGATATTGGGGTTTAAGTGTGTGTAACGTGTCTGTTACAGAATTATCATCATCGTCAAGTAAAACCATCTAATATATTATAATTATACTGAATTAGGAGGTCTCGTGGGAGTTCCGAAGGGATCGCGTGGACGGATCTAGCGCAATTGGAGCTAGTTGTTGCATTCGTACTGTAAATTTAAAACTGTTGGCACTTTACACAATTCCGATTACTAAATTAAGTTTCGACAACGGTTTCCCTGTAGGAAAGGCGATATAATTTCATTTAAATAATTCATAAGTGCAATATACAGTAGAGATGACCTGAACAATATTGGAAATGTCAAAGAGGACCAATTAAGGTAGGGAATATCACAGAAAACTAGAGGAAGAGACATTAGGTGTGAGGTGGGTCACACATTGTGAAAATAAAATATCGGAAAGGAAAAAAAAACAGATGTCAGGAGACTTACATTTCGGAAAACAACGTTAAACATCAGCAAGAATTGACCTGCGGGAGAGATTATATTCCAAAAGAAATATTCTTGTTCTCACACAGCGATTAAAAAATTAAATCGAAGTGAAAAGAGGTGAATAAAATTATTAATTAAATGAAAATACGCGACGAAGCAGCAAAAGGGTGACAGTGAAGAATAAACCAGATTTTTTAAGGAAAATTTATTAATTTATTTTTCAGTATCGAGTCGATCGTAGCTGCTGCCCTTACATGCAGACTTCATTCAGTGGGTTATGAATGCCTGATGACGTAGGGTACCGTGTGTTCCAAGCACCACGCGCGTGCTCTCTTTGGCGGTCACGCTCTTTGTTTTCCACGGCCGTGACGTCAGGGGCCTTCCTGGGGCATCGACGTCACGACGACGTCACAGCGGCGCTGTTGCCCGACTGCACTTGTTGCTGCGTTGCGACGTCCTGCCCCACAGCGCTTCCGTGAACCTCCACCAGCGCCTCTCACCGTCAACCACGTCACGTCAGCACACGAAAGACAACAGATTTCAAAGACTTCACACGCGTTAGCATGTAAATGGGAAATTTGATACGGCGGAAGGTTTCGGTTTTACTGGCATTACTTAGGAGCTGCTACAGATGAAGCATTAACAACGAAAACTTAATTTTTATACAGAAACATTAATTTTAATTATATTATACAGAAACATTATAAGAGCAGAACGCAAAACATTCTATGTTATGGAAGTGAAACTTGGCCCCTGACAGAATTACAAAAGAACAAAATTAGAACAGTAGAATTCGATTATCTGCGGAGAAGTCTACAAAAAAGAAGAAGAAGAAGACAGGATAAAATTAGAAGTGAGCTCCTTTGGAAAGAAATGAACGTAACCACGTCTGTCGTTAAAAGGACTGAAAATAAAATCCTTAAATGGTATTGTCACGTATACAGAATGGAATATGGCCAAAAGAAATATACCAATGGTCACCTGGAAAAAATAAATGGGGAAGACCCAGATTAAAGTGGAAAACCCATGTGAAAACCATAATGGAGGATAGGAATTTGGAAGAGGGAGACAGAAATGGAAATTGAAGACAGCAAACCTATAAAAGGGGGAAAAGCCGAAGAAGAAGAAGATACAGAAACATTATCCCAATGATATGAGCAAATAAAAATTTCACTCAGACCGTCACTTTCAGAAATAAATAAATGAAAATATAATACGACTATTTTATAATATAATAATGAGATAAAATAGCCAAATGACAGACAAAATGAAGTGATGATATAAATACCACACAGCGTTTCTGAAAAATTTGTGCCTTTCTAAAAAACAGAAGAGTTCGACAACTGGATTTTGTGTGGTGTCTCACCACCCACGGCTCTTGTATTTTTAATCACCTGACGAAATGAACAAAGTCTCCAGAAACTTTGTGTGGTATTTATATCTTTACTTCATTTTGTCTGTCATTTGGCTATTTTACCTAATTATTAGAAATATATATTTATATGAAGAATAAATAAAGTGGACAGCAGTCATATTAAAAATTAAATGGTAATAAGATAGTGAACTAGAACAGAAGCGTCCTGTTGGGGAGTTGCTTCCTACATTACGTCACTGAAGGAATTGCATTGTATAGGAGTGCTCGGAATGAAGGAAAGAAAATATTAAGTTTTTCTAAAACTAGGAAACTGAACGTAGGATAAAATGCGAAATGCGTTTTCGAACCTACCCAATGAAAATAAACAATTAAACCAATCTGATAATGTGGGATCTGTATTTGTAAAAGCAAGGTCTACAATATATAAGCATAACGCAGAGATTCTAAGAAGAGTAATGAGAAGAGATCCATCTGGACTAGAGTTTTAAAGAAGGCAAACTAAGGAGAAATTGTTTACATCATCGAAGAAAGGACACACGCAGTTCCAGGTCGTGAAAGAAGAAAAGTGCAGCAGCTGCTAGAACGCTTGAAGGAATAAGCTAAGCACAGGGGCGAAGTGGAGAAGGAACAGTGCAAGGACCTGTCAGTAGGCACAACACACAATAATAAGAAGAACCTCCATAGCTCCATACTCTTCTTTTTATTTTGGGTCGTGGTTATCTGATAAAAACAATACTGTCACACATAAAGTCAATTGAAATGTCTTAAAATTATAATAATAAATAAATAAATTTAAATTAGATAATACTCAGACGGATAGGAATAGGAGTTCATCTTGCTTTTTTTTAACTCAAATGGCGTTTTGAAGTCGACTATCCATGAAAACTGACAGATTATCTATTTTTATTCCATAACTATATGAGATAATTTTTTAAAATTATTATTATGGTCGCGTCAACAAGTATTTACTATTTAGTTACATAATATTATATTAAAATTATAGTCAAAATATCAAGATAAAAGATCATTCTGAATCCGATTAAATCTGATAATTTCGATAACGTTATGAAGTCTATGATCCCTTACTGGCTGCATAATTTTACGTACGGTATTGTCACTATTTTTTCTCTTTAACAGATCTATGATTATGACCCAAATAACGTTTTTTCAGTTATGTACCCGCCAAACTGGTTGGTTTTCTTCACTATACGGAATTACTGACAATTTTTAATAACATCTTTATGAAACAGTTTTCTTCCGTCTTTTTCATGGTCTAAGCCACAAAGTAGAACAGTAACGACGCGAAGCTACAAACAAGAAGAGGACAAAAAAAATTCATCTCAGAGTGTGTGATGAAGTCATGATGAGGAGGTCCTAATTAGCAAAGTGGCTCTGCCGCAACAACAACAAAGCAGACATCGCGCCCAGCATCCTTACATAAATATCTCGCTCTCTGTCGCTGTGCAGAAGACCAGGGGCAAAAGATGAGGATTATTCTCTCCCTCTTTCTGTGACCTGATTACCTCTTGTGTGTGTGTGTGTGTGAGAGAGAGAGAGAGAGAGAGACGTAGGGCGTTACCGTAAAGTACAGGAAACGAAAGCAGCTGAGAAATGAACCGCACCAAGGCCGAACCGGGGTCTTCTATAAGTGTAACCCGCACACGCAAACAGTCCACAACCTCGAGAAGACATACACGACTGTCCCGTCCCTTAGATTGCTTCATTTGGACAACAAATACCTTGATGGAGGAAGTTCGAGAGAGAAAACTTTTTTTATATATTGATTTATTTATGTCCCATCAACTTATCAGGCCATTAGCGACTCATTATGGGTACTCATTTTTGTCTTGTCGGGGGACTCATTGACGAGAGTTTCTCTCACGCTCTCGCCGGGATTCGAACCCGAGACGCCGTGTGATGCGAGGCAGTCACGCTGACCTCTACACCACAGGGTGTCAGAAAATATTACCCGCACGTTACTACTCAAACTTGAAACACAAGTTAGTAAATTTGTAGACTTGAGTTATACAAAGGTATTTTGAGTCGAGATGATTTCATGCCCGATTTTTTTATATAAAAAATAATAGCGTATGTTTTTTTGAGGATCACAACGTTACTACATCTATTTCATGAATTCTTAATTGTTTATTCCTTAGAATGTTTAGTTAAGAAAAATAATTATTTTTGCATAAGGCGGAGTTACACAATGCGGCTCTTCTGACTGCACATTGATATAAATGTGTCGGGGCCAGGGATGGTCCGAAAGATTCGGTTGCCCCCCCCCCACCCCACTTATCCACACATTTTAAGCACCACCACACCGTATGAAGTTTCACTTCAGCAAACTCTGTTTTTAATTATTTTTTTTGCATAAATTGATGTAATTAGAAACCCGACATCTTTGTGACGATTCAATCTTGCACGTAACAAGACTCAAAACGTAAGGCCAAGCTAAGAATCACGTAGCTGGGTCTTACTGGTTCCAACCAAAACAGATTTCCTGGCTCCTGTCTCTCCTACTCGAACTCAAGGCAATGAAACACTCGAATACGTTTTGCCATTTTAAATCCAAGAAATGTGTGTTCTAATGTCCGGAAATCCCGACAACTATCGATATAATAAAAAAGGATGTATATTTGTATGTATGTATGTATTTACGTTGTTCTTGATACAAATTTTATCGCGTGGACAGAATGCAACAAAAATTGGTATACGTATTCTGCCAAAATCGAGAACCGGTACTGTGGGGATGAGAGACCCGTAGCATAAAGGTGTAAAGAATTATAATTGATAAACGTGATAATTTTGTGTTAAATTAATGCAGGTCAAGAGATCATGACGTCAATGGACAAAGAGAGACGTTACTACGCGACGAACAAAGCAAATAGTTCATTTTTCGGTAATGCTAAACAATACGAATAATTAACGATCTATGCGGAAAATGTATGTTAATTTTCTTGCCATATTAAGTGACTCCAATATGGCGACCATTTGTTTACATTGTGAATTTAGCGAACAATTTCATTCGTAATATCTGAAGACTGAGGGACAATTATATCCTGCAGTACGCAATGAGTTATTTAAGAATAAATTCGGAGGTATGTTTGTTGCGATTGATGCAATAAAATTCAATGTATTTTATAGCACCGGGGATGGAGTGTTGATGAAATTACCACTCTTTCTGCATACGTAAGTAAAATAATTTATTGACTAAAGATTAATGGAGAATTAAATACTTTTCTGGTTTATATAAATAAGTACAAGGCAACGCCGGGCTCCCAGCTAGTAGGGAAATAAAGAGAGTGGCGGGGGCCATTAAAAATTTAAGTAAATACATATTAAAAGTTTATTGATTGCAACAACAACCGAGATTGACAAGAGGGATTTAACGACTACACTGTGACATCTCAAGAAAACTAGTTCAGTCGTGCAAGAAAAAACCACAGCAGGTTGGTGGCAATATTCAAATCATGAGACAGTTGCGTTCAATGGCTTTCACGGATGGTTTGCACATGGAGTAATCTATGTAAGGAGAGAGAGAGAGAGGAAATGAGTCACGGGTGCTCGATCCGTGTCCGTGACTAAGGCGGAAGGGGTTTTCGCTCTTTTCGTGGCTCATCTCATCCAGGTGCAGGGGGTGACGTCATCACCTTTGAACCTCCACTGTCTTTTGGTACGAGCAGCAGTAGCAGCCTTTCTCTCATTTCCTTGGAACAATTCCAGCAAACAAGGAAACTGTATTTTAGTTGCTCGCGGTTAAGTGACCGGTGAATCAGCGTTCCAGATTTATCCCACACCACGTCTGCGTGTCAGCAAGAATCCAGCAATCACTGAATCACACGCAGCCGCACCAGGATGCATGCGTTGCTGCAACCATCATTCGTCAGGAAAAGCATGATCAAAGTTCCAGACAAAGAATATCATCACAATCAGCATATACATTGGTCTTCCTAGTTTAGTGCAATTCTCGCTGAACACAGCATATTCGTTATACTGTGTCCAGTCTGCAGAATTTTCCGTGTTCTTTCCGTAAAGGGTTTTATGACTGAACGGAATCATTAGTCGATTCTGAGAAAGAATAGAAACAGAAATTAGATCAACGAGTCAAGCCACAGTAAACCAGTCATGGATCATCATCTGTGGCGCTGTCAAAAGTTACCATTATTGGTTTATCTTGACTCCGACCAACTTGAGAAATGTGTTCAGACTAACGAACCCTTAATGAAGAAATTCTTGAGGTAAACCAGAAATTTTGGGGAACAATCCGTCGACTTTCAAGGTGTAAGGAGTGCGTGAACGAATTCCGATTGAGAATACTTGTGGGGACTCGCTGTGGAACATCTCGATGGAACAGTTCGCTGCGAGAAGTGTGCCTTTTCCAAGAAGAAGAAGAGAAGGAATGCGACAACCTTGACTGGTCAGGCGACTTGCAGGAAGTAACACTTACAAGACTTTCTAACTCACACAGACACACACACGAGGAAAATCTGACTTTTACCTCACAGCTAAAACATGGTCCTTCTGCCACTGTACTCAACTTTGAGTCGCAATATGTTACTTCTTCTGCAGATTTATCACATAATGCTGCACGTGACAAATTCAGATCAGTATTATTTTTGTGACAGATCAATCATTCCTACATCCTGAAACGAAGCTCTTAACAGTTACGGTCAGAATATTCTTCCCCGTCACTTTTTTCACTTTAAATCTTTACTGAAAAAAAAAACACGCATAAATGTGAACAACATTTTTAGAATTTGTCACGATGTTTTCTCTCGATTCGTCGTCGCCCCCTCTAGAAATAAATCTCTTGCGGACTGTAAATCGCGCCTCTGCGGTGCCATCTATCGGGAGACTGCGTCACTACGAGTGGCTGTGCGGGGGAGGATTAGCAAGAATCGTTTGTGAGTCTTCCGAAATAAATACAAACAAAAACTACATATGCCAGGCATTTGTAAATAAGAAACTACTGAAATATAAGGAAGAATTCGTAAATTTTTAAAATTTATTTAAGAAAATTAATTATTGCAAATTGATGTGTTTTTTAAGTGAAGCTTCTAATGTCGTGGTAGGGTAAGTTGTGTTGGGAAATTCGAGCGTGTCGTAACATACGTGACGTCACGACGAGTTATCACAAAAAGCGATTATAATCTGGACGAATAATCACGTTCTCGTTCAGTTTTAGTCACCTATTTTAGTATATACATCAAAATCGTGAAATATCGACGCAGTATTTTGAATACATTTATATAAACTTAAATCTGGAACTTCTGTCCCATATTTTAGCTATCATAAACCTCTTATTTCATGTTTTGAGGCCGATAAATAAATAAATGTATTACAATATTACATATAACCATTTTTTTTACTAAATACCATATTTTGCCTACTTAAAAGTTTATATGTTGAAGAATGAAACAATTATCGAAAGTCAAAACGTATCAGAGTTGAAAAGAAGCAACGGTGACGTAGAACCTGACGTCACATGCGGACTCGTTAATGAATTCGCCGTATCACGAGATTTAAGAAACTTTATAATCGCCTACACGTTTGATTTATTTAAGAAAAACTCCAAAAAAGTATCTATTTATTTTTTAATAATAGCATAATGGAAGCAACAGGCGAATAGTTGTTCCCGTAATTGATGTTGACCTACTTTTTTGATAATAAGTAAAACCAAGCAAAATAAGGAACATTTCCCCTGTGTATTCTTTATAATTTACTATTGATTTTGTAAATTTAGGATATGCTACTGTTGGAAAAATTTTTCTTGATCCGAAGCTCAAGTAATACTACAAATTTAGTTTATTTATTATTTCATTCAGAAAATCCAATATGTTTGTAGTCGTTGAATGAATTACACGTAATTTAAGTCATAACGTGAAATTACTCGTACACTGCACTTAAAATCGAAAAAATTAAAATTAATCCTCCGTAGCATCGTCAAGCTTTTCCAAAAATCGCAAGTAACAACGACAAAACGTGTTACGTATGAAAAACAAAGAGTCAAAACTCAATAGACTGCCAGTTGCCAGACTGATTCCTGAGCCTGTGATTCTGCTGACCGCGGATTCGAAAGCACGGGATGATTTCTCATTTGGGCCAAGCTATAAAATAAGAGCATTTACAAAAACTGAAAAATTATTTGATCCATTAACGACCAAAGATATTGTTTGCTGGGACGAAGTGTTTAAAATTTCCGCACACCGTTCATGCTAATGCGACGATACGTCATCTATTAATAGACGTGTAAGACGGAAGACGGCTTCCTTCTTTCTGGCTGCCTGTTTGTATGACTCTTGGTGCATACATTTTGCCAACAGTTTTTTTTATTATTAACTAGCTGGGTGCCCGGCGATGCCCGAGATGTCATTTATCTATAACCATCGATACGACTACAATTTTGGTTACTTTTGCGCTATTTTTATGTAAAGCTCCTCGAACGCTATCCCTAAATGTGCTCAACTCCCATGCCGAAGGGGGATGAAGTCATTGACTAAATACATCGGCCGATTTTACATGTTAGAAGATGACAACCCCCACAAATATGCGATAATGAAAAAGAATGTATTCCACGCAAAAATCGGCCGATTACATTGTCTGAAAAATTATTCCCCCGCCCAACACCTCCCAAACTTGAAGCGTTACCCAGGTTGTCACAATTAGATTCAGCGACATTCATAGTCTCTGAATTGATTCGAATCTCGGTTGTTTTTGCAGGTTTTTATTTAACGTACCTCCACCCCACCCCTAAGCTTGCTCCCCTCACAGGGGTTAAATTATACACAAACAACATCGGTATAAATACTATCAAAGTAATTAACCCCAGGAAATAATTATCGCAAATATCGACCGTTTAACATGTTTGAAAATTTTCAACCCCGACCACTCCCGCTTCGGGGACTTAAACGGTCAAGTTTAATGTCATAATTAAACTCAGTGACTATCCCGATAGTTTCTGGTTTCTTTTTATGTAATGCTACTTCATGCCCACCCTTAAGGGTGCACCCTTCCGAGTCCGAAAGGGGTTGAAATTATTCACAGAGAACATGTAGGGAAATTTTATTAATCTAATTCATCCCGAAATATATTTAATCGACGCAAAAAACAGCCAGTCAACTCATCAAAACCCAGCCGATAGCCGCGCGTTGTCCAGATTGTCATAAATAAATTCAGCGACATCCATTACCTTCGATTTGACTCGAATCTCGGTTGTTTTCCCGTTATTTTCAAGGAAATCCTCTCCAGCCCCACCCCTATCATGCCTAAAAACAACATCGGTAGAAATACTATCAACGTCAATGGTCCCGGCATTTATTTATTCCACGCTAATATCGATGATTTAACATGTTACAAAATTTCCATCCCATCCACTCCCGCCCCTTGGGGCTAAATGGCCAATTTGATGCTATAATTGAACTGGGCGACTTCCATAACCTTGGATTTGACTCCAATCTCGGTTGTATTCGCCTTATTTTATTGCAGCGTTCCTCCACCCAACACCTAAAAGTGCTCTACTGATAAGCCCGAAAGGGGTTGAAGTTATAATCTGTGAAAATGTAGAGAAATCTCATTGATCCGGAAAAATATTTAGTTGCAAAGTTGATTAACATGTTTGACAATTTCCAACCCCGACCACGCCCGTCCCTGGGAGGTTAATTGCTAGTTTATAGCATAATTAAACTCAGCGTTATCCATAACTTTGCTTTTGACTCCAGTCTCGTTTGTATTCGAGTTATTTTTTTATAATATTCCTCCACCCCCACCCCTAGAGTTCTCCTTTCCCATGCCATAAAATGTTTGAAATTTTACTCACATACATTGGTACAAACACTATTAATCACTTTTACCCGGACATTATTTATCTGACTCAAATATCGGCTGTGTTAGCATGTATGAAGATTGTCTCTGAATAGAAGACTTTCAAGTTCTAAATCCTCCACGATTCTCGTAAGCTTTCACATAATTCTCCCAAAAAGCATTTGATATAACAAACAGTGGAAAAAGACGACTAATGCACTAGCTGAGAATATTAACAGTTGTAGCAACGATAGGACATATAGTTTCCAAATATCTCAAGGGAACGAGGTAAAATTTGCCACTTGACAATTTCCATGGTTTAACTGTACAAAAAATAAAATTATTAAGTTCTTCCCTCTGTCAAATCATTAATATTTATCAACCAAAAAAATCAACAAATTGGTAATGTAAACAATGCGATTAATCCGAAATCCACATCATCGCGAGACCTAATAATCGAAAAACTCCAACTATTGTTATTACCCGAGCAATTGTATTCGCTATCATAGTCTCGAAAAATAAAGTTTGAGAGAGAAAAATATTCCTAAAATCAAATCAAAACAAAAAAATATGTAACCGCGGGAAAAAAAAGTAGGCATAATCTTTGCAATCACGGCCACCTCTGGATAAGAAAGTGTGGTCATCTTTGCGAGTCGTGAATCTTTGAAAATTACACACAGCTTCATTAGTCACATTAAAATGGCAGCCAGCACGCGAAGACTTGTCAATTCTTACACACTTCTGAGGTGGTAAGTTGACTCATAATATAAACTGAAAATATATAAAAAAAAAATTATCGCCGGATTTGTAAATTAGTTGTAAATCGATGACATTTTATTTTTTTAAATAATCAGATACGTTTCTATATACGGCACTATTCAATTCACAGAACGCGGCCGGATTTATTTACACACAACAAAAAGTTTTAATAATTTAACCCGGTAAAAATAATGACGATTGTAAAAGAATATAAATAAATAATCGTACCTTTCTAATTCCGATGGAGATGTCCGTATATTATTATT
Organism: Zhengitettix transpicula; assembly: GCA_037074705.1. Classification (NCBI taxonomy): domain Eukaryota; kingdom Metazoa; phylum Arthropoda; class Insecta; order Orthoptera; family Tetrigidae; genus Zhengitettix; species Zhengitettix transpicula. Next base: position 76,572,273 of record CM073593.1, read on the forward strand.
CATACTTGAGATTACTCCAACAAGCATGGCATTGTCTTTGAAACTATAAACTAACTGGGCTTTGTGACTATTGATTTGAAACCAATAATACTATAAACTTTATTCCCCATTAAAAACGCGTACGTCCTGGACACTCGCTATTTATTCTCACACTATCACTTTCTCTGTCATGTTTGTGTTCAACACCACAGTTTCTGTTTATTAGATACGAGAAAAGGCAGACAGTCCATGGAATCTATAAAATATTCTTTTTTTTCTCTCCACAGATTATTTCATTAACAAAGATATTGTCGATTTGTTTATTTCCGTAAACATAAAAATATGTATTATTAGTTTATTAAATGTTTGCTAGTGTTTTTATGTTAAGAAATTACGCCAAGGTGACGTCAAGAGAGAATGTGGTTAAAATATCTGTATACTTTGTTTTTCTCTTCACAGATTCATTTAGCATGTCGTGAAACGTAAAAATCCGCCACGTCTCAAAAAAACGTTACGGACTCGACAGCAATATTTGGGGACGCGTACGGGAACTTTTGATCTCTATCTAATAGTGCGTTTTTCAATAGCAGTCTTAACTTCACGCTATGAATATGTTTTACAACTATAGGTTATATTCGTAGCCCCCAAATACTCGAAAACATTGTGATTCTAGCTGAATTTAATACGTTTCTCTCATTGAAAACCAAAAATAATATGCAGTTGTGGTTCACAAAACGTAAGAAAAGTTTTGTAATACTCCCTTCAACAAACCCTATAACAGCGAAAATAAGGCTAATCTATGACGTCCGAACCAAATGTACTTACTGTTCAAAGAAATACATTTAAATTTTTCTCTAGCTCCAGAAAATCCGGCAAAGAATTCCTGGATACATTTTAATAACATTACGAAATTTTTCTTTTGAGGAATTATTTAAACAAATCTATTTTGAACGCCCCTAACTCATTCACTATTGCACTTAAAGATCTTGGCAAATATACCAGAAATTATTTACTGTCGGTTGTTTTTGAAGAGCCTAATCAGGAATTTCCAACGGACAATTTTTTCTTCTTCAATAAAATGTAATTTTATTATTAACAATATTATCGACATTGTGATTATTATTGATTTGATATAAGTAGATATTTATTTATAAATATAATATTTTAACCCTATATATTTTCGGGGGTACTGTTGCATGGTGCCTTAAAATATTTATTATTTCAATAATGTTAGTGTCATTATTTTGTTTATCGTAGACAATATTTTCCGGGCGATTTGACTTTATATGATTTATAAATAGTATTTGAAAAAAAAAACCATTTCTTTATTGCTGAAATAACTTTGTAAATGTTTTATTTATTATTATGCTATTCAAGCAGATACATGATTTTCAAATGTTTATTTAAATTTAATATTTCTGTATGTGACAAAAGCCTGATTGATATTCACAGATACTAATTTTAAAAGGATGTTTAGATGTTGAGTTTCATAGTTTAGTACGACTATAGAAAGCTCTCTTTGATTTATAGCAACTATTTATTTTGTGAGTAAAGGGAATTTCTTTAATGTTAATTGAACAAAGCAAACAGTTTCTGAACTATGGAGAAAACCTCTATCAAAAAAAAAGAGGCAAAACAGTCATAGTGAGGGCGAAATTAATAAGCAAGAAAGTCATAAAAGTGTGTGTGTGTGTGTGTGTACTTCATTCGAGTGTGTTACAAGCGAGAGTGAGGTTGGGGAGAAAGAAATCAACAAAACTTGAAATAACTACTTAAAGTTTTCGCACACATCAATTGTTTTTTTTTCTTCTATTCAGTATTTTACGTAAGTGTTAAGTTGCTGTCTTTTAGATTCAAGAATAATTGAATTTTGAAATACTGAAATATTAAAATCTATGAGGAAAGGAAATAAGTAATGTTATGCAAGCAGTTTCGTATATTTAAATATTTCATATTTGTTTGGGCCCCTCTGGAGATATGGCGGAGAGAAATAGTGACAGGACATGAGTAGGAAAATTAATTTTGACATTTATGTGTTGGTCCTGAGAGTCGTAACTTTCCCCGAGAATTTTCACGTCGCTCATAAATTACTAACACGTATTTAGATATGAAAAGTAGTCAAACAGCTGGAGAAGGGTAAAGAAATAAATCTATTGCTGCCTGGAAATGTAAATATCGTTTTTCCCATACGTGATCCTTGTCCAATTCTGATCGATGCATCCACGACTGTTTCTTCTGATCGATTAGTGAACAGAACAAAAATTTCTTAAAACAGTGATTTCATCGAAACAGATATATTTATTAAAAGTATTAAAAACTTAAAACGTCAACATAATAATAACAAAGCGTTGAACACAGTACATACAAGCGTGTATATGCATATTTCTTCTGTAGCAAGTAATTAAAATCTCCCCGGAAATAGATTTTTATTATGAAATTCAGATTTTACAGTCGGCTGCAACAGCGAATACAAAAGAAACGGAGCAGTGAGCCAGTATTCACTTTTGCTTACAATAAGCGTCGAGATTTCGACACATTAGGAACATTGTTTCCCGACAGTAGATATCCTTTTCGTCGGTCTTCTCACACTAGCTCTATTGCCTAATGTTGACATTTTACCAGTACGATTACCTCTATTTTCCTAAGAATAAAATGGGAGGAGCAGTTTATTATAGATAAAAAAAAATATTTCACTGTTTTTTCCCCAATTCTTCTTTTCTTTGAATTAACTGCATTTCTTATTTTTCCGACATGGAATTATCCTATTTTTTCTTGCCGTATACAGACATTGAAACACGTTGCCGCATAATTAAATACACTATTACCATTAAATTTTAAATCCAAGTGAAAGTTCCATAATCGCCACAGGGAGAGAAGTGATGAGGGAGACAAATAATCTCGTTACACAGGGGCAGAGAAGGGGATTACAAACGTTTCGTTGCCACCATAGTCAAGCTTTACTCACCGCATTCAAATTGTCTCTCACCCCTCTGCCAACACTGATCTGGTTAGCCGTTTCGAAATCCCATTAACGGATAATGTTACTCACTAAACGCGTTTCTCTACGCTTTTATTTATAGACTGTCTGCCATGTCTGTCCTCTATTAGGGAGGGAAAATATCGTCAACGCTTCTTAACATTAGATTTGACGGATAGGGTCTGTCCTTTTAGGTTACTTACTGTTCTAGTAAAAATGTTTTTTGGGATAACACTTTTTGTTCTTTTTATATCTAATAATCATCTTTCTCGCAGAGTCGTTAAACACAGTGAGTATAAGCATGGAGGGAATAGCAAACGCCTCTGCGGCGGGTGAAGCAGTCTGCGAGGGCTATTCACTCGCAGGCAGAACCTTGTAGGAGAGACGGATGAGAATGCCTTTTCTCGTTTTTCCGTTTTTGAACTGAGGCACCTCAGCCTGTTATGAGACGTGTATGTTGTGGGGTCACAGACCTTGGGCATCCGGTAAGAGTTGTTCGCTGTTCTCATTGGAACAGTCGGCCAGCTGCCTCCTAAACTGGTCGAGGCGCGGAGAAGGGAATGCTGTGTCCCCACAGCAAACTCCTCTCCCGCTATCGGAAGGGTGTGGGACAAATACCCAATGCAGGGTTTCTAGGGTTTGTCCTGCATTACTTTTAGGCGAATGCCGGGTAGGATACTTAAACTATAGCCTGAGGGCCCTAGTTAACCCTTGGCTACCTTGCTCTACCCTTCCGCATCCCCCCTTTCAAATCCCTTCCTATTCTATTAAAGGGGAGTTTCCACCATGTGGATTACCCTCATGTGGCCTGTTTCCCTAAAAAAAACGCCTCTCTCGCCATCAGAAGGGCGTGGGACAAGTACAAAGCGCCTGACCAACCAAATTCGGATTATGTAGGGTGTATCTCTGTTTCATTTTCTGGCGGATGCCGGGTAGTATCCGTAATCTACATCCCGGGGGTCCTAGTTAACCCTTGGCTACCTTCCTCTACCCTTCCGCATCCCCCCTTCAAATCCCTTCCTATGCTATAAAAGGGTAGTTGCCACCACGTGGATTACCCTCATGTAGACCGTTCCTAAAAAAAAATCACTGCCCTAGTAGATAAAATTTGGTTTTAAAATGTCGGCCAATTTTGTCTCATTATGATATTTCTTAAAACCTTATTACGGATCCGTATAAAAGAATTTTATAAAGTTGTACGGAAATCAGTTCGACTGTTTTCTTGTAAAATTCGAAAAATTCATGAACGTGGCCGGTGGAAGTTCTACATCACCAAGAACCTTCTCAGCTGTCATGTGATGCTCCATCGAAAGCAGTCCGACCTTTTTCTTGTGAAAAGACGACAACGTAACAAACCGGAAATTAGATACATCTATTTTTTATTGAATGCGTGAAACGTAAAGATTTTCTAAAACACTCGATTCCAAGCAACGGACAGTAAAAAAAACTACTGTAATATTTGAATATATTATTTTAGGCAAGAATATATTTCAATTAGCTCCGTACGGAATCAGGATGTCCTGTTAACAAAGCAGAGATTGTTGAAAATATATGGGCGTGTATGAAGGTATACATTTCAGCATATAAGAAAAGGAAAATTCTATAGTGCCAGTGGATGCCGGTGAGGGGTGGTTGTCCTGAACCGAGTAGGACTTATAAGATAGAAAAGTTCATTCGTCCACTATTCCAATCTATTACTATCCTTAACCTTCTTTCAAATCGTTTGATGGAATGGCCGAACTAAATATCATTAATTTAATTCACCACTGGCGGTAATGCTTGGCAGTGAAATCTGCTTTGCTTTGAAAGATATGAGGACGGCCCTTTTAAAATTTAAAAAATATTTTAATAATTCTTTATAATTTTCGTCGTTTGAAACATTTTTTTTTTGTTATAATTGTATTATTATGTAGCGCCTTTATCTTGACATTTTTCAGCACTAGAAATAGGTAAGTGAAAAGAATCTATATATCGACGTGACGGCACCAGTTCTTAATTATAGGTAGGGCGTCTCTCTTTCTTTATGATCTAACTCTTTACTTCACACAACATGCTTCCCTTTCAGAGTCCAAACGACAAAATGAATTTATTACAAAGACAGTTACATTCAAAGACTACTTTTGTTATATCTCTTCTACATTCAAAACACTATGTACATCTTAGTCAGCTGTCCCATTGTAAAATTCAAGCCAAGCTAAGTGAAATTAGTGGCGTCAAACAGCGGCTTCCAGAGATAATACTGCAAAATGATACCTTTAATAATGGTAACAGCGAAATGGACGGGGTAATTTCGTGGTTCTCATTACTTCGCGTCTTGTTAGGTTTCAAGCTGATTTATGTTCTCAATGCAGGGTGAATCGTTGCTAATAATAATTTCGGTTTGTACTCACACAAAGAAGAAACTCTCTGTCGAAGCTATGTTGATCATGCTGATTTCTTACCTGAAACAGAAGCAAACAGGAAGTTCGTTAGAGGAGCAAGTTAAACTAAATTTTAATAAAATACGATTCCCCGGGCGAAAAAGGCAATACGTATAAATTTTTGTGTGTTACAAAACAAACTGTAGGTCTGATTGGGGGAACGCTGAATTACCACCTCTCAGCAAAATAATAAAATCATCTCACACAATTGTTTCTTAGGGTTTCAAGTAGGGTTTTATATGTTTTATATGTTAACCAGAAATTGGCGTGTAATAATGTTACACGATAGTTTCTTAAACATAAACATACACTAATATAAGAATAATGGTAGCGTTGTGTCTGCGTACACGCGTACATACACATCCTTGAGACATTTTCCTCGTCTGTCTTATCGCAAAATTTCCATATCAATTACTCGTTTTTATGGTTGTGTGTGTACGTGTTTTGTCCCAAAAAATTAGAGAGATATAATAGCTGTGTGGTTCTAGTCTTCCTTCCCGGTGTGATGAGTTTGACCCTTGCCTGTAATAAATATAAATATCAGGTGAGAGCCTCAACCACTCATCGATTGGTTCCTACGAACCAAATGTCCAAAAAGTACGTTCGTGTGTAGCCAAAACGTCATGCAAATTATACGTTTCTGTAAATTTTTCAATATATATTTTCATTGTTCTTTCCCCGCAGCCATTTATCCAACATTATTATCGACTGACAAAGTCTGCGAAGTACTTCACTGACTGGGATATTGCTCCTTTCGTGCTTGTGTAATAACTACAGCTGAATGAGAGAGACAATCAAGTCCGTTTCTACGTCACGGTGGCTCAGAATAGCTCTACATTTCCAATTCCATCTCCAAATATAACGGCAAATTCGGACGAACTTTGTCACGAACAAAAAGTAGTATATTGAGCAAAATGTGAAGAAAAAAACGATTTTAATAACCTGTTTAGTTATAAAGTAATTAATATAAGTGAACATTTTCAAAACGGTAGAGAAACTGAAAACTCAACTGAGTTAACTGTCTACTTCAGCAAAATGAAAACTGGGACAAAGGGTAAAAGGGTGAATAATACTGGAGAAACCAAATTATTTTTATCCAAATGAATGACAACGGGGTTGATTGAATTGTAACGTTAGTAAGTTACGGGCGGTCACGTGGAAAATTAAATCATTAGACGATGTGGTTGGGGTGTGTTCTGCGCTATTAGAAACTAAGAGAATGATAATGGGGTGGTAGGAGGAATCGAGGATAAAAGGCGAGAATAGGAGTCTCGGATAGCATCTAAGAGAAGACCGTGTAAGAGGATAAGTTGATATGGGTCAACCTGACTATGTCTGGGTTCGAAGAAACAACGTTGCTGCATCCCAAGAATTCAGCTTAACGCCATAGTTCAAATGTTGGTTAGTTACACAAAAATATACTATCGCGAAACACAGATAAACGATTTAATCAAAGTGTTTATTCCCTTTTATTATAAATTTTGTAAATAAAAACTGTTCCGACTCAATTTCACGATAATAACAATAGTTTTCATTAAATTGTGTCTATTTAATTGAACACTTAAAACTGTTAGTTTGTAATTTCTGTAAGCAATGTTATAATTGTAATAAACTGTAATATTGTTATGGAATCAAATATATCATTAGTTTCTTAAATCAAACCATTCCACTCCAAAATAAAAGCTATTATTTGATTATTACAGTCGCCATTACCGGGCACAATGACTGGATATCGTTACCGCTGAAGGAGAACTACACGGTAGAGTATTAAGTGCAGTCTGCAAATGACAAACAAAATCGCGAACTGGCTCCGAAAGCAACTACGTGACAGTAGCTAGAATACTGACCCTGGACAGCTGTGATGAGGCCTGCTCATTGACGCGACAGTTCAAGACTTTAACCGTGTCAGTGCGCGAGTTCTGTTTCAGGTGTTCAAAATCTGCAGACGCGTCTGAGTGAGTTTTTGCAGTTTTTTCTTACTCTCGGCGTCTGCGAGCTTCTTTTATTGCTCGTCGGACGAAGGACAACTGTGCATTACGACATTTGGGACTGGACATTCGCAACAACATTTTCTCCTTTACATAAAGCTATACTCGAATGCATCTAACACTCCAGATCATTTGTTTTCTTTTCTTCAGTGGTTTTCGCTTTTAACTGTTTCTACATATTTTCTTGATTTTAATGAATTTTAGAAAAACTCTAATACAGATATTTTAAATTAATGATACTCGATTATATTTATCTAAATATTGTCTAATTCATGGTACTTGACATCTATAATTTCCATTTGTATACAGTATGACAATTTTTCATTTTGTGTTAATTTATGTGCATTCATATCTTAATTTATTCTCTTCTTTATATTCTATCAGCTTCGTATTTCTCATTTATGTACTTGATACTTCTTTAAATTTGAAATTTGTTTTAAATATATATCACCTAATTACAATTCCATTTACTTTTTAAGAATCTACTATTTCATCAGTTTATTATCTACTAATTCAATAAGTTCTCAGTTATTTATTTATTTATTTGAAGGAATTATTTATTCTATAAATTTTCTCAATTTGTATTTTATCTTCTATGAATCCTCTCATATAAGTTTTCCCTTCTGTGAATAGAATGACGTGTAATTTACGTACATTGAAGTTAAATTTTCCCATTTCTGATATACATTTTATGAATTATTTAAGTGTAAGAAATTGTGGTGCAATTTTCCTAATTCACGTGCTCATTTTCATTTTTCCCGGAATGTCCTGCTCTTTCTTGTCTGTGGTGAATTTTCTTATTAATTCCAATTTTATTATCAAATTATTTAGAGAGGTTCTGTGTAAGCTTCGCGTCACAATGAAAGCGTGAAGTAACTGACCTTCCGATGTTCTGTTTCGGATGAAGAAACTGGACTTGGAAAAGTCTGGAACATACAATCAGTTTGGTTTCAAATGATATTGTTACTTTGTCACTACCTCTGCATGTTTGCAGCAGTAAATTGTAAAACAGAAGGACGACGCCGTTGTAAACGTAAGAATGGTGACTACGTGTGCGAGTTAATTTTTTTTTCTTGTTTATTCCGTTTCGACTTTTCGTCACAGATGACATTTAGTGAGTGCTCCTTCACACCTCGTCCGAGTTACTTCAGATTGTATATTCCTTGGATATCTTCCTACCTCACTGCTTTGCCCTTCTCGTCTTTTAAACAGCTACAGTTAGAGCAACACTTTTTTCTAGATGATGTTTCGTAAATTACTGTATTTTACTTTGTATATGACACCTGCAGAGTCCTAAACTGCGTATTCCTCGTGCACTTTCTCTCAGTTCAGGAGTTTCTTGACTGCACCCCAAATTTGAAAGTTTTTTTTTTCCTGTAAAAGTGTTGAATATGTAGCTTAATCAAATATTTAATACCTCGCTTAATTCCTGTTTTTATGCTCTTTTCTTTGTTTTATCATACACTGTCTGTAGTTACTACGAAATGCCATTTATCGTCGTTCACCTCCGAGGAGTGACTTGACAGTCGTTTGTGTGTGTGTGTGTATCTTAGTGCGTGTCGGGTTTGAGTTAATGCGTACTATCAACTGTACTGAGTAGTAGTGAGTGTTTTGAAGGAATTATTAATTTCCATGAATTGTAACCATTCTTAGTGAAAATTATATTGTACTGTTAAGATATGTTAAGTGATTTTTCTGTGTTTCATAAAGTATTAATTAATAGTAATATTAAAATGTATTCTTAACTATGTTGTTCACTGAAAATTTTGTGTTCCGGTTTGGAGTTTTGGAATTGTTTGAGGTTAACATAACACAGTTTATAATAACTATTTGTAATTTGACATATTCGAGCTCATTAACCGAGGTTGAATGGATTTAATAAAAATCGCTTGCCATCAGTGACTGGCTTTTTTTATTTCGTCGCCTACAGATACCTTTAAAAAATTGAAAGTAAAAGAACAGAAACTGTGCAGCGAACTGAGACAAAATTGATTTGCTCCTGCAGGCCATTTCATTCCGGATTCCTGTGTTACTCGTTCCAAACGACGAAGGTGACAGATTGATTAATCCCGTCTTTAATTTGAAAAATCTTTCTTCTGAATTTGACTCAGAATTCGAGTAAGACCAGAGCGACTCGACCAACTTCCTATTCCTCTACAGGTTGCGGATCTTGTTGTTCCAAGTGTGAAGTTCTTGGTTATGAACAGGAAGGTACTGCTGTGAAGCAGATGTATGATGGTAGAGGTCGAGCTGACTTGGTTTCTCCGAAAACTTTTATATAGATCTGCACTTCCATAGTTGTGTGCGATTTCTTCTTTCGAAAGTGGCGATGAATCGAGTCAGTTTTCCGTTTGCAAGTGAGTCTTAATTGGCATGAATTATTTCTAAATTTTATTCCCCTTTCCACGCCTGGTCTATCGTGCCTTACTTCAGTGTCGCTCCTGCATCCCTGTCACCTTCTGGAAAGAAGGAGAGTGCGCATCTTCCGACCCTTGAGAATGACAGATTTACCGAGTTGGTAAGTGGGTCGTGGCACTTGGGCGGTTCAGAGCTCCAAAGGATTTACGATCAGTTTGCGAACTTAATTGTGTCCACAGTTAGGATTTGCACTTAGAGTTGTACTCTTTCAAACTGAATTCATTACGATGGGTTTAAAGGAAAATCATGTTCCGAAACCCTAATCATGAAATATTCCTGCGGGCGCTCGAAAACTATTTCTTGAATTTAGCAACAAAACTTAATTTGAAATTCGAATATAAATGTGAAGGAGAAGTACTTCCACGAAGATAAATTATCCTCACCCTCTCTTACAACTGTTTCGATTCCAACTCCCCACATAAACTTTCCCTTAAAGAGCAGTTTATGGACAATACTTTTGCTCAATCCTAATCCAGAATAATTCCTGTTATTGGCTAAAGGAACGACTTTTTACGTCTTTCTTAATTCCGAATTAACTGTTATAAATTTGTACTGGTCACTGTAGGGAAGTCAATATTTTCGACCGAAGGTTTCGTTTTAAGACTGAGCGTTGAACGTTTAGTACGTGTTTGCGTGAGAGAGAAAAGACTCACCTGACGTGATTTCCGGAGAGCGGCAAACAGTAAGGTTGAGAACAAGTTGTGACACACGCGGAGTGTTTTATCTATTTCAGGGCCAAACGTGAAGGTCAGCGCCGACGATTAGTGAGTGGAACATCAACATCTTCACCACAACGGGGACAACAGCAGCAGCAAGACGTTTTCTTCATTTTCTCCACACGCACGCGCGCGCACTCACTCACAGATGCACTTTACACGTACGCAGAGATAATTTGGTTGAGCACTAAGACTCAGTGAGTAACTACTAATGGCAATTAATTCGTGGTCGGCCTCGCAGATGGCGACTCGCGACAGGCCTTCGGGCTTTTACGCAATCTCTCTCTCTCTCTCTCTCTCTCTCTCTCTGTCTCTCTCCACATACACACACTCATACAGAATATCAGGGAGACACACACACACAAACGAAGGCAAATAATAACAGCACGACACAAGCATCCGTACCGTCATCAAGGTCTCGATCATAACAAAGTCACCCGTGTGAAGGTGAAATATAAATATGCAGTTTTGGACGAAGAACTTCATTCATATTGATCATAAATTTATCATTCGCACAACTATCGTGCACAAGAAATAATTTACTTAGGTTAATATTTAATGTATTAAGTCGATGTTAGACGTAGTTTATTTCGAAATTTGGCGCTGTTTGATGAAGGAAACTTTGCTGCATCATTTATTTACCAAGAGAGAAAAACAACAAAACACCGAGTGTGTCTGTTGGATGTTGCACCATTGACAACGCAAGGCACCACATCATCATCTAGCAGCACTAGAGAACTAAGTGTGAAGAAACCCTCGCTCGTGGAAAACGTATTTCATCATCAAAGTCGGAGTGTAGACTGCATAGGCGATTTTAAAAGAAGCATGAAATAAAATGACTTCCAGCAATTCTTTGAATAAGGAACTACTGTGGAACAGGTGTATTGCGAGTAATGGGAACTACTTTGAGAACTATCGCCGAAAATTGGAGGATAAACTATAGAAATTAAAAGTGATAAATATGATCCTTTTTTTTTTGAACAGTTAGTATAATATGAAGACGATAGAGTGGAATATCTATGAATCAAAAGTCGTGCAGAAAATAATTGTAGCGGGGGCAACCCGTTAAATATCATCAGCTGTAAAGACCTCCGAGACACAATAAAGTCAGATTAATTTTCGTTACCCACGGTTCATCTTCATTGCTAAAAACTGATTAGGTTCATCATACCCACTACTATTGTTGTTATTACCATCGCCATCCCTGACACGATAAAGTAGATGATAAAAATAAGTGCACCATGAAAGTAAATGATTAACAAAATTGGCTAAGAATTCATATATGGTTATATATATATATATATATATATATATATATATATATATAGGCCTGCTCCCTTGCTAACAGTCGGACAGCTACCTCTAAATCTAGTCGTCATGCAGATGGGAATGCTGCGTGCCCACAGCAAACACCAGTCATCGGATGGGCGTGGGAAATGAGCCGAAAGTCCGACCTACCTGATTTAGATTTCCCTAGGGTTTTAGGCGAATGCCTTGGTAGGATTCTGAAACTATAGCCCGGGAGCTCAAGCTAACCCTCGTTTACCTTCTTCCCTCTTCCGTATTCTCTCTCTTCTTCTATTTGTATCCTTTCCTTTCACAATTGTTGATAACCTTCAAGTAGCCTGTTTCTCCAAATAATATTTCCTATTTAACACACGGGAGAAAGTGATGTCATTGCTTGTGGAAATATTAAATAATGCTGGGCTGTTTTTTCTGCTGTTTCCCAAAATTGGGAGGCATTTTGAGCTTTCCTTACGTGTTGTTTGCACGAGGATCAATGATGACCCTCATATTATAGCGTTGCCTTGATCCATATAAACTGTTATGGAATTAGTATAGGGATTGTTTTGTCCACTATAAGACGCAGGTAAGAAAGAAGCGTTCAACAAGTGCCTTAGCGTTGTATTGCCCTACCGCTACCATCCATTAATCCGAACGACAAGGCCATTTATATATATGCAACTGCGACAGAAAGACTTGCGCGCCATCTCTGACCGATCGCTAGAAACTCTAAGTCTCTACGAACCTTGTAGCCTCAAAATAGCAATTATTACAATCATGTCACATTCGTTTAATAGTACAACTGAATATATATATATATATATATGCCCTTCAACAACATTCATAAGGACACACGTCAAAATCAAGTCCCTTAATTTCCTTCAACTTCCTCAATGGAGCTAGAATATTCCTATCACAATAAACATAATTACAATAATTTTCATGGGCAGTACATTATTATTAGTAGTAGTAGTAGTATGAACATTATCTTCACAATAATTCGCAGTTATAATTTTTCCCGTTATCATCATTATGAAAAGAAAAAAAAAATTATTATAATTACATACATTTATTGTCAAAACAGTATTAAAATTTCATTATCATCCTTTTTGTCCTTATAATTTTCAACATTTTTTGTTATATTCTTTTGATGACACCTGATCTAAACGAAACGAATTCCAATTAATAAAAATAAATAAATAATATAAAAATGGTGCTCTCAATACAGAGCACCAACGATAGTATTTTATCTCTTTGTCTACGTGTAACACGACGTTGAGTCGGTCCAGTGTGAGCCCTACAGAGAGTTCTATAGAAGTAGTTACATGCATGCAATTATTCTAATCACCTTGCGTAAGCAAGTGTGCCCAATTCTTCGGCATTTCCCTCTCAACTCCTTTTCCAGTTTACCAAGCCAAACTATACTTAATAGATGCGGGAAGGTATTTTAATTTTATTTGTCGCATTGCTTCTCTTTAAGCCCAAAGCAGATTGCCGTTATAGTAATAATTTTTTTTACATTTCAGTAGTAGAATAAATTAGCAAATTACTTTTCAATACTGGCAGGATTTGATTAATTTCGTATGACAATTTTTGTTCAACTTTCGTCCCTTTTCAGGTCATTATCTTTCCTAAATTCTTACTGTCTTCCCAGTTTTGTTACGAACATTTCAGCTTTCTAACAAAAATAATGCAAAGTGCGAAGAGTTTAAATAGTACCTTTAGAGAGACTCGAAGTAATTTGTACGTACTTTCTCGTCTATCAGTTCTCTTATATTTCTTTTCATTAACCATAAAAACTGTAAATGAATAATCCAGCCAAATTAATCAGAAATATATTCCAATAAAATAAAAAATCATATTTTAATACAGAAAAAAATTGGTACAACGTACCGTTCTTTATTTAGAACCTCTTGAGGTGCAAATAAAAAAAATTGAAATTTAATCCTCAAAATTATTTAGTCGTGTCCAAACATTCATTTAAATAACGATTGTTTTAATTGCTTTGATGCAAAATTTTAGATGAATAATTGTTCAAGATTGATGAGAACCAATCATTAGGCTATTAATGTGAAAAGTGATAAATTATTACTTAAATAGAATTTATGATTACTTGTTATTATAAATTATTTTTTATCAATTTATGTAAAAAAAATTGTTTTAATTTCCGCTGCAATGTGTGGGTAAAGCGCTATTTTTTAAAATACTCTCCACATAATATTAATTAAGTATTGATATTTCAACATGTAAATTAAAGTAATGTGAAACAAATTTTCATATAATTGTATAATAAATATATTTGTTAAATCTTGTTCTCTATAAATTTTTAAATATTAAGACTTGTATAATTTTTTTATATTTTGACCTGAAGTGATTCCAAAAGGGGAACGATACGTTGTGCTAATATTTATGTTATTACTATCCTTTAATTGTTGTATTAAAATATATTTCTGACAAATTTCTTAGTTTATTTATTTATAATCTAATTGAAGCAGAGAACTAGAACCATATAAACTGTAGTTAATAGCTGCTATACGTGATGGCCCCTAGGACGTAGCCCTGCCACGCATCACCACTGTCGGGCGGGAGACTACGTACAAGGCGACTTACGACAATGTCCTGCAGCAAGGTAAAAAGACTTAAAACCACTGATTTAGAAAATAGCCTTTTAATGCTGTTGTAAATAGTTGAGTAGTAAAATATATTGGAACCACATTTCAATGACCGTACAAAAGTTATTTAAAAAAATGGCACCGTATGTCAGGAAAGTTTTTAATATATGCAGTTAAAAAATAATACAGAAGAAAGACTCAAACTCATGAAAGGAACCGAATAATAATCATAAGGATAAAATAACCTTTTTCTGACGGAAATTTACTTCAGATGTTCCAACGGACGGGGCATGTTTTGAGGGAGACGTGTGGTGAAGGTTTTTCTTTCCTTGTACGTGCCACGAGACACACGGCGCAAGGGAAATGCAAGGCCGAACCCTGAGAAATTATTTACGTAACACGAAGGAAATTGGGCGAGGACCTTGGAAAAGCCGCTCCCGTTACGTCAGCTTAACCCCCCAGCAAGACTATGTCGCAGGTAACTATAACTATACAGGAGACATGACTGGGTTCATTTCACTGCAATGGCACCCAGAAATGTTATCAGCCATTACAAGTTACAGTATCGACCAGAGACTAAACATTTTAAATTTCTTTTTAAAAAAGTTGTTTTTCCGATCAGTACAAAGTTTATTACTGAAGAAACGAATTTAAACAACTTCATACGAGCAACATGAAGGCAGACAAAAGTACGGAGTCCGTACAATTCCATTATTATCGTGAAAAAAAAATTGTCATTGACATTTACAGAGTTAAAAAAAATTTGCTTGCGATGGGTGCCGCATTATTTACCTACACAACGCACGTCAGTAATGTAGCAGTGAAAAATGATCACGGGCTAGACTTCGAAGTTGGTCGTTCCTTGTACACACACTGGGACTAGCCATGAGACTTTATTTTCATAACCTCAAAAATTTTATTGAACAAGACCACAGAAATATTAGAAGTAATGTAGAGGTCATGTGCGCTGGAACAGTGATTATCCATGGGAATACTTTCGGAATAAAAATTGTGATATCTTATTCAGGCCAGGATAGACTATGCAGAGAAATATTTGCTTTGGCAAAACAAATATTTTCACGATAGTTATCAAAGTTTGTTTATCTTCTCATAAGTAGTTACATCTAAATAAATTTGAATTTGCGCTTATCCACTAAGCACTATTAATATTTATACATTAGTCTTTGGGGGGAAGGGGGGAGGGACTAGCCGAGAACATTTACATTTCAAAGTTTTCAATTCGGCCACATTAGTTTTTATATTCCAGAGTACGTATCCTCGAGAATGACGCAGATTCTAAAAGAGAATAGGGGTTGTTGAAGTGACGTAGAATTAGCATCCACCCACGCCAGAGGAACGCCCACGGAGATTACTCTCTCTCTCTCCTTCTCTCACCATTGTGTCGCCGAGGAGTCGTCGTTCGTTGGTAATAAACTTGAGAGAATTTCCTCCCACGTAGCGGTCTGTTGCCTCGCAGATCTAATTATCTCTCTCTCTCATCTCTTCCCACTCACAACTACTCCATACCGATAATCTATCCTTCCCCTAATAGTTAGTCACTCAATCAGATCGTTTTCATTGACGTAACAAATGCAGCAATGAAATTGTAGTCATAAGAGACCAGAAATAATTAATAAATACGTAACACGCACAGCCGTACTCCGACACGTTAGTGTTGTAAGTAAACCTACTTGTGCTTTGTGGACGAGGTTGGTCGCAACGCGTTATCCTCCTCCATGGATTGTTTTCTGTGAGACTTTTAATTTTTAAATTAATGTATGAAACCTGGCGTTCAATCTGAAAATTGTGTAACATCTCACAACACGTTACGTTCTCGAGAGAAGACGGTAATTCTAATGTGTTTCGACGAGATCCCTATCTTGAAGCAGGTGAACGTAATCAGCCATTGACATCTGTATACTGTCTTGTATATAGATAGCGTGTGGCATCTCATGACTGCGTAATTTTATAAAAATTCGAGTTTGTCCGAATATATAATAAACAAATTTTATTCTTATGAATATAAATATTACATTGCATACACATTAGTGTTTTAACCTTCAATCGTATTAAACTTACAGGCAGCAGATAGAATTAAAGTGCTACTTAAGGCAACACCATCAGCTGGTAAAATGGGCAGGGCTGAAGTGTAACGTCAAAGTGTACAGTTTCAAATAAATTGTACAATTAAATTTCAAACTACGGTGACTAAAAGTATGTGAGTAAAGCCAACATAACTGAATTAATTACGACTCATAATTTATTAATAATATCTGCGTCAAACGTTGGGGAAGAAGTATTCTGATGAATAGACCAGCCATGGAAGTATAAAACGACACTCGAAATCGAAATTATACAAGCATGTTCTGATGTCTCTTGGTAGGAAGCAAGTTATCGGGATATATTTTAATCCCCCGACGTCGTGTGATAGGTGTGACTTGGACCGTCATCATCTTAGGTGCCTAGGAGTGTTGTGTGACAGAGGCAGGCAGGAAGGAAAGCTGTCCTACTTGGTCACCACGCAAGACCACGACTTTTCCTTTCAGGCATCCAGGCCACGAGGCTGTCTCCATCCTCAACACCCCGACATTAATTCAGCGCGTTCACTGGGAATTGAATTAGAAGTTCTCTTTGGATGTCAATGAGAAACGTAAGTCTTTCATCTAAAACTCTTTTTTTTTTCTTTTTTTTGTTATTTACAACACAACGAGATCCTGTCTGTTACTTTTATCGCCAAGACAACATTTCTTTGAAAGAGTATAACTGTTCCTGTTAGTCATATATGCATCGCTGTATTCGGTGGCCTGGTTGGGTGCCGTGTCTTGAGGTGAGTTTGGCAGCCCTGACCCAAAGCTGGATCCATCCTTGACACACTACGCAGCGCCAGGGATTTGCCAGCCTTGTGAAAGCCACTTTCTACTCTTCTCTCACACAGCAGCAATTAATATAACACAGTCGTTAATAGCATCATGCTCCCATAGGATACATACACACGTACAAAGATCTTTCACTCTTCTGATAATTTATGAGCCGTGACTACGACGTAGACCTATGTATAGTCCGTGTAGTCACCGAGGTGCTCTTAATCCAGACTCGATCTGTAATTGACACGGGCATTATTTGTTTAACGTATAAATAGTAGTTGTACTAATACTCCAACCCCGGTTTAGAGAGTTGATGGTCACAACTGTCTGCTACATATCGTGTCTACTGACATGAAGTTATTGCTGATGGCTTACTACACTGTACGCGCACTTAATTATCTGCTTAGACCATGAATTAATACTTGGTGACCCGAAAGGAAAGAAAAATTCTCCATGTTAATATCTGTGAACACAGAAGCAATTAAGACAATTCTTTTATGGTAGAGATGTGAAATTAACGTCTGCCGGAAGAGAACCATAAAATGGAAGTTGCAGAAGCTGTTATACGAAACACGGGACGTCATCAAAAGAGCAACGTGCGTCAGGATTATGATGATAACACCCACATATCAAGCATGACATCTGTCTAGAGCAGTGTTTCCCAACCTTTTTCTTACCATACCCCACCTAAGTCTTACTAATGCCCCCTTAGTAATATATACTTATTATTTTATATTCATAAATTGAATTATTCCATAGCGTAGCATATTACAACTTGTGTGTCATGGTTCTCCAATAATAATAATTCAAAATTTACCAAATGCTTATTTGAAATTAAGATACCAACAATGTTTACTTTTATCCAAGTTAAAATCTAGTGTAGCCCATTTTCGAATTGGGGCGTGGGACCCACGTTGGGAAACATCGGTCTAGAACGTTTCGATTCTTCAATGCGAAAATGAGTTCAATACGCTTGCTTCACTTATCAGACTGCGGACGTTTTAGAAGGAAGGTTTCCCTAGTACAAGATGAATTTATTGTTCCGGACGAGGTAGGTCAACGCTGTTAAGTTGGGGTAATACGCCACCCACCTCTTATGTAGCGATTTTAACAACTTAATTTTGAAGCGTGTTAAGAGAGTCTGACAGTATAGTCGCAATACCACCTAAAATCTATGGCTCTTATCCCAAGAAATATTCGCTCCGCTTTTCCCTTCGCTCCCCAAACGCCATAGAAAACGCGAGTAAATATTTTTTTTCATGATTTTTTTTTGCTTCAGCAAACAGTAAATTTAATAAATTTTTCAACGTTTCAGGTGATTCTCAAATCGTCAGAAATTTATATTTGCGTTTAAGAAAATGAAAATTGTGGTTTCTCCAGTTTTTTTGTCGCCTTTCCGGATTAACTAAAGATTCGTTGCAGACACAGTTAAAATTCACCAGTTTCAATTAATTCTTGGCAACGTTGTTGAGTTGTGAAGGTTTTGCAATGTCAATTTAACATATTCCTTTCTGATTCCTTTTTTTTCCGCATAAAGTTACTTACTCCTGTCTCATTCTCTGAACAGATAATCGAATAATATCCTTTTCCTGGTCTCGTGTTACGTCACGTTATCTTTTTTGTCGCCTTCTTTGACGTTATCTGCGACGTTCATTAATTTGCCTATTTTCCAATTTTACAGTAAAACAATGCATCAGAAAGTATTGTTTACAATAAAGTTTGGAGCGATTTTACACACTACATACAATTAATTCCTTTTCCCGGCTAATATAAGGTTGCAATAAATAAAAACCAATCACCTATATAGCAGTTAAATAACGTAGTTATAACGAAATGACAAATAATAATCCCTTAATCGGAATGCAACAGGCTTAATAGAAAGTAACAACGTAATATCTGCTAAATTAATTTAACTAATCACAAACATCAATTACATTATTTCGTTACTCTGTGGATTTAGAGGAAAAACTGTACCCAATTGAATTATATCCAGACAAGACAAATTGGCGCCCTTTAACTAACTATATATATTAAATAAAGGTGCATATTTATTTTTAATAAAAATCAAATCATTTTATTGAAATGTTATTAAAAGGATATATTTAGAAAGAAATATATAACATAACATTGATAATGAAGCAGTACAAATCAATAGAAATGAATTAAGAAATACCGGTACCTAGCCACAAACTGTTAACCATATAATTTTTAACTGTCTTAAATGCTATTAAAAATGTGTATTACTGCAAAAAGTCAAAATGCCATTATTTTGAAAATATTACATTATATCATCTACGGAAAAATAAAAAGAAAATTGTTTTTACTTACTTCCAGTTCTATAGTTTCGTATTTATTTTTCAATAATAGTGTAAATATTATTAGCTTTTATACAGAAACAATATAAAGACGCTATGCACTGTAAATGTTTAGCAAACGAAAAATCTATTTGTGAAATTTTCTATTAATTGATTATTTAATAGATAAATATTTTTCTGATACAGCCAAAATGGCGCCCCAAAATTTAGGCGCCTCGGAGAAATGTCCTAGAGCTGGCGCCGAGTTATAATACCTGCTTGTTAAAGGGCCTCAACCACTAACCGGAATCCGTCACTGAATGATGTTTTTCTCTTTCAAATGTAAGTAAATTATATTTATTAAACTTAATTATTAGGACCACAAAGCTGCGACATTTTCATATAAATGAATTTTTTTTTAAATTGTATAAGAGACGATTTCTATGTTTGAAAATTTATTCGGATGTAGTAGTACTTTGGTTACAATGGTGTTTAGAAATTTGTCATTGGAATGATTTCTTACATTTTTATAACAAAATAAAAAATTCTCGTGTTTCCAAAAGGGTTTAGCATGTATTACGCAACGTTCCCTGACATGCTCTGACATCATCATCGGGTGAATAACGGTTACTTGTCTTAAAGTTAAATAAATTTATTCTAAATTTACACCTGGAAAATCCACGTCGTCTTAAATATAATACAGTGAACAAATGGGTCTTGGTGGAAGATTTTAAATAATTTTAATTTTTTTTTTAAATGTAGCCCTTGTTGTTAGTCAGTGGAAGAACTCTTGTAACTAAGTTACGACAACATCAACATTTGACCTCTTTTATCACTGGCGAGGTTTTTCTTGTGCATGGCGGACAAAATTCGACGAACATTTTCGTATTAATTAATTCCCACAAAATACGAGTCCACGATCTCTCCCCTGTGATTGTTCTCAACTCACGGGCAGGAATCTTTCGAGATGCAGCTCACCTGCAATACGAAAGCTGTTCACGTCGATGTAGGTTACTGTGTTATCAATATGGCACATCGGAAACTTTATATTCAACATTTTAATGACTTTACCCTTCTATGTGAAAAAGAGTATAAGTTAATTGAAATTTAAAAACTTTAGGCATTTTATTTTTCGTGTACAGAAAGTGAGAAAAGAGTCCGTTTAAAGCATGTCAGGATTATTTCAGAATTGGAAGTGAAAAGGCAGACGTTTCCCCATTTTAAGGCCACGAGAGAACCACGGCCCTCGCAGAGTTTGGCATTTTTATATGATCCCGAAAATAAAAATAGCACTTTGTGGATATATAAGTGATCGAAACGTTGCATGTTTTCGTAAAATCGACGAGGGCAACCTTGTTTGAAGGTGAATAGAATATGGAGGAAGAGAGACAGGCATACTGTGAGCGTGTGTGTGATCCTCATAGCGAGGCGATGGGGATTTCCCCGGAATTCCAAGACGGGATTGCAACGCCGCCTCCGCCGCCATCATTGTTTCCCCTCCCACTACTACACAACTTTCTCTCTCTGTCTTTCTCCTTTCAGATATGCTACGAAAACGAATGCACCTTTCTGTGGACACCATCTCGAGTGTCAATATATATACATTAACGTACGGATCACCGAGATGATCGTCACTAATCTGATTCCAATTTTTGGTCAAACCTTCATTTCAAACTTGACTGTCCCGTCTTAAATTTGTTTGGTATACAATTTGTAGGAATGTCGCTGAAATTCTGTGTTGAATGTCTCAATAAACTATAATCGTTTTGCACTGTACTCGAATAATATGCGGAAATCCACAGGCAAAGTGTGTCAATTGTAATAAATATGATATTGTTTTTACGCAGCACATTCGAGAGGACAACAAAACAAAGCCTTGTACTCACTCTTGTCAAGGAGCATGCATGTAGTTTTACCTGAAACAGGTGAGGATAAAACATTGAAATTCACATCGGGAGAACAAGAACAATTCGATCTGTCAAACAAAAACGTTGTTGAAAGTTGATACTATTAATATCTCTAGAACATAATACACAACAACGAGCTAATGTTTATGTTTGAACGATGATCTTTTTCTGACTGCACCGGTTTATCTTTGTCGGGGAGAAAAAGAACCTCAAGCTTTTTCATCGTTATTCCGCGGGAACGTGTTATTTAATTGAATCCCCAAAGAATTCGTGAAGTGCAGCATGATTTTTATTTTATTCGTCCTTCTGACACTATGTATAAAATTATCATTTATATATTAACCATCACGGCTTCCATATCCACCACTTCCAGTCAAGAGGTAAGAAGGCTGACAAGATGAATATATGTTCATATGAGCTTATTGGGTAAGATTTTCAAATAATCGAAACGAGGAAATGGTGTTTATTCGTCATGATATGATAACCTAATTTTATCACATAAGAGTGGTTTAGCTTTGTAGGCCACGGAGTTGGCGTTCTGTTGATGAAAAATTAGAACCGTCTCTAAAACGCCGCCGGAAGGAATATTTAGACGTTCTTTCTAGAATTTATTATTTTTTCCCTTGTTCTCGCGTTACAAGGAGAAATGACGAATGTAAGAAAAATGATACAAATAAACCTATAAGTTAGGAGCTATTATATTCCTATTTAGTTGATAGCTGTCCAGCGAGAGGGGAAGGGATATCTAAGGCAAACAAGCCCGATGGCCGATGGCCAGGTTACCAGATAAGGACGACACAACACCGAGACTCTTGCCCTACTTGCGACACTAAAACATTCATACCGCAACGGCCACACAATACCTACTTCTATGTCTCTCTCATTTCAACATACGCTACATTCATTCGCTATAATCATAATAAAATCCACAGCAAGGGGGGGAAAAAACAAGTACTTGCATAAGATAGTTTGTCCGAATGTGCCACGCGTTCGAACGCATAATTGTTTCCATTCACTGCAGCTGCATCAGGAAGGTCTCACTTTGGCTCACTGGCTTACTTTGTTTTGTATCGTAGAACTTCTTTGTACGTCAGACATTCAGATTCTATTTCCTTGGGTCGCTTAGAAACCTGCAATAATATCGGTATATCTTTAGGGTTACGAGGAATTGTTTTCCTATGACTCCTATTGGCCGGAGTTTCAGTGCCGTCATGATAAAACCGATCAAGAATTGAGCGTGAACAATACTTTCCTAACATCAGCTGTTTACCTTACCCGATAGACACAGAAAATTAATTTAAAAACAGATTCTACATCGCACGTAACTGCAATGCCGACCCTCGCTAGTCTGACACAGGAAGTAGTTCGCGAACTTTATAGTCAAATGTTGTGGACATATTCGCATGCAGTGACAACAGTTAGGTTTCAACTGTCCTCCCTACCATCCGGAATACTTTTATGCAACTATATCAATCCGGTTATTTTTTTTAAAGAGTTACCTCCCTAGATTCCGTTTTGATATGTAGTTCTATGTATTGGTTGCATCCTTCCTAAATTCTCTGCGCCCCCCCTCCCCAACTGAATGAGCAGCCTTTTCGTCATTTATGGTTGCGAGGGTTCCAATGCCTTACTTTGGTTATCAACCTA
This sequence comes from Zhengitettix transpicula, assembly GCA_037074705.1. Classification (NCBI taxonomy): domain Eukaryota; kingdom Metazoa; phylum Arthropoda; class Insecta; order Orthoptera; family Tetrigidae; genus Zhengitettix; species Zhengitettix transpicula. Next base: position 76,595,379 of record CM073593.1, read on the forward strand.
CCGTTTTGCCACCATTTCAATGACAGCATTCGTCCTACTCCTTATCACTCAATTCTATCTGTTCGTGTGATTCACAGCTTTTATCGTTCCATACTTTGTTATTTAGATCTTATGTCGTATTTAATGCCCAGTCTGCGTACAGAAATCACGCATTGGTCGAATCTGAGGTATATATCTGTCAATGCGTGTATGAGTCCACATGACCGTCGTAAGTAACCAAGTGAAAAGTAGTTGATGACGTGTAAGTTCGTGAATTTGACTACATTTTCTGTGCTGGTACTTCTTATATCTCTGTAGACGAATAATTATTTAATGTTTTTCAATTACCTTTCCTACCCATGAACAACATAAAATTTCGCTATAAATTATTATTTCTCGTCTTGTCAGGCAATGGAGCACCTGTCTCAATATTTTCTCCGTCTAAAATCCTCCGTTGTCATTGGATTTCTAGATAAAAGTATATATCAGTTCTCGCGGTGGTTTTGTTTTGCCTTTGTTGTCTGTCGCTGCGCTGAACCCAACTCAAACACTTGGTTGGTATATGCAACTCTCAACTGATGTGGCTTTCCTCAGCTGAAGAGTTGTCCACCAGTGTATCCGTGCTTTGTCTATTAGTGTTTCCTCCTTCACATACTTCATCTTTTCTCTATCAACATGGATCGTTGTGATTAAATTACAATACAGATGAGGATGAGCTTATGGCACGTGGTCTTTATGTTTGTAGCAGAGGAAAGTGGAATCCAGGGACAGCACTTGTTGATCCTGCGCTCTTACTCAAATCAATAAACTCCCCCTCCCCCCCCCCCCCACACACACACCGCCAGTCTTCGCAGCCCGGGACCTCTCCTTGCTTCCTTCCTTCCTGGTGGTTAGACTGTCGATCGGAAACTCGACGGCAAATATAACTAACCTTATCAGGGAAAAGAAATTTACAAGTGAGTTAGTTGGTGCACCGAGGAAGGGAGAAGGAATGGCTCAGCGGCTGCGGGAACTCCGATGTGGGGAAGTAGAAACCATCGTCACAAAGACAAACACTCTGTCTCAGTTCACAAACTAGCAATCTATTATCATTCAGGTGAAAACATTCGCCATAATAAATAAATATTTCTGTAAAGGTAAACGGTTGGCATTTTGATTTCACAGTGCTTCGTTCGTTTTGCAATAAAAGAAACTGTGCATCTACCAAGTCCCTAATAAATATCTCCATCAACCATACATATCCCACCATTGATCTATTCTACAGTAACCCACCCCCTCCTTCACAAAATCGCAGACTAAAACGTAAACTCCCAATTGACATCATCCTCCCCCTAAATCACTCCGGAATTACCTAACTCTAGCCCCTCCTACCAACTGGCACTACATACTCCCTAAATATCCGCTCTTCCCATCTTCCCCCATAACCTCCTTAACGATTTGCAAACATGAAGTTTAACCAATGACCAGATCGATCGCTAATATCATGCCGGCTAATATGTTAATAAGTGGTAAACAAGTTAATCGGTTTCTCTCGTCAAGGGTCACATCCAAGACCACAAGTTTACATGTGAAATATTTGCAAATTGTAAATACCTTATGTTTTATTTGTTTAATTTTTACAATTGTAAATACTTGTATTATATTATTATCACAACTGTAAAGTCTCCGGACTAAAAGTTAATTTTAAATAAATAAAAAAAAGCATGGAAACTGAGACATCTCAAACTGTAGGAAATGAAAAACATGAAAAGCAAACAACATTTTAAATACAAAAAATATATTATGATTCCAGAGCTGAGAAACGGGACTGAAAATTGAGTTGGGGAATCGGTCAATCCCTGAGACAAGGGTAATGCATCCTACAATTGTTATTATTAAGCTATTTCCCACTTTAAAAATAAATTGCCTCAGAAGATGTTAACACATTTAAAAATCAATTCAGAACAAGGACAATCGTTCGATTTAATTTTTTGCTTCGGTTCAACGAATAGGAATGAATCATTTACCTGCCTAAGTTCCTATCTTCGTCAATTTGTCTGTTTTTTTAACTATAAAATGTAAATAAATTGCCGTATTGGAAATTGAAAGCAGAACATAGAGTAAAACGATGTGAGGACCAAGATAGAGGCTGTGTGTGTGTGTGTGTGTGATCTATCTCGGAAAAATCACTTGTCTCTTATCAGAAGTGATATTATTGTTTGTGAGCACTTGAGATGAGATGGACAATTTGCATGATACCCAATCTTTCCATTTACGTAAACTATCAGATCCTCTAACTTAGCTTCCAGAACGCTGATGAAGCACAAGCCTAGGAATAATCTTCTCTTGTTCTCAAAGAAAGGCTGCATCGAGGTGAAAGCGTTTCTCTTTCTCTCCCAACACAAACTTTCCAAGATTCTTCCCAGTAAGTAGCGTAACATTTTCTCGACAAAGATAAACCGAAAACAAGAACTCATTTACACGAAGCAGGAAGGTTATTTTTCTTCTTCTTTACACACTTTTCACTAACTTTTCGATAATTTTGTTAGTAATATCACTGAACACGGCAAAACTAAACGAATGTGGGCAAGAAACAGGAGACTCAGATAAATCAAATTACTTTTCGGTAGATCTTTATGAGCGCAGGCTTTAAGGATGTGGAATCAAAGGTAAATAATTTTACATAATGTTATTCCTCGTACATTACGATTCCTTACTCTTGCTTATGGCTTTAACCGGTTATAATGAGACGTAAGGCAGTGAGTACGTAATACGATTAGGGAAAGGAGAAATAAAAACATTGAAAGCAAAGGAGAGTGTATAAATTAACCCCTAATACCTGCCTACTCTGTGTGTGTGTCCGTTACCGTTGTGAAAAAGTGAAGACAGTCAACGTGGCAGACTGATAGGATTACAGATTACATCTGCTTGGGATTCCCCGGTGAATTAAAGTTAAGATAAAAAAAATCGATCGCGATTCTAAGCCATGTACAGACAAAACTATTATTTTATTAGTATATATTAATATAAGCATACATATCAAAATAAATAGGAGTAAATTTAGTGCATATATTATAATAACCTTTACAGTGAAATAAATAATAATGTGTATCAAAACCATATCTATTAATAGTAAAATATATTATAATATATATGCCATTACGAAAAATTAGTAATTTTTATTTATACCTAAACGTTGTGACTACACACTCGAAGATAGACACAGATTGTATTATTTATTCAGCTGTGTGGAAAACAATTAAAACACCATCAGATGTATAAATGTAAAGAAAATTACAGTCTCCTGGCCTCCATCTTCCGTCTAATCCTCTCACATATATCTATAAATCTCATTTCAGTCTTCCGCATCATCCGCTTCATTTGTAAACCAGAAATCGTCTCTGTTTCACTTTTCAACCACGGGCAGTGATTCCTCTTTTAATACAGTAACAGACATAACTTTATATTCAATTCCAAACCTTTATTCCTGTCAATGCATACAAATTCATAGATACAATATACCCATTCCTTATAATTTAAACAGAAGCTTTCGTTGTTATTCTTCGACATATGCCAATTATACGCGTTTGGTCACTGAACGGCGCTTAGTAACATAACAAAAATTGAGGAATAACAAGGAAAAAAAGAGCTAGTTGGAAGGAAGGATAATTTAGGTCTACAATATGCAATAGTATCTCAGCATTGTCCATAATTCACTCCTCTGCTTTGCCGGCTAATTTTATTAAAGTGAAGTGTTTAGAATATTACAAGACATTTTATCTGTAAGACTTATTTCAAAATTGCATTTATTTTTTACCCGATGTTTGACGTCAAACTACTATGCAGCACTAAAACGGCGCTAATATTGATCTCTGGATTTGTTGGTACTAGAATAAAGTTATAAATTCCCCGTCTAGACAGTCACAGCTGGCAATATAGTTCGTAAATTCGTTATAGAATCGCCTGCGCCACTGTGCGGCGGTGGTTCTACGTCAGTACGGTTGAGCTTCACCTACGTCAGCACAGCAGCGGGAACCACAACAATGCTGCTTCTGCTATGTACTGCTGTAGGGCCTCTCAACGTTTACCTTCAATACTAGTTATATTTCTATCTGTAGGGAAAAAAAGATCAGATACTCGTCGTGATAACGTTCGTTACAGCACCAACGACACAAGGGATGAATAAGGAAAAGTGCAGATGGGAGGATACGTCATGTATCTGAGAATCTCCCGAATGCGCCTTTTCTAAAACATGAAAACAAAATAATTCCCAATTTTAAGTATGTTGCAAATTGACTGCTGAATTTGTCAAATTACATCGTCGAACTCGGGATTGTTGAACCGGTGTTATACTTTGTCCGAGGAATAAAAACATTCATGCAGAGAATGAGGCGGAAAATTAAAATCCATAAATTAATAATTGTTAGATTATTGGTTACAAACCACGCCAAATCATAATAACTGAAAGAACCTTACCTAATCAACTACTCAGAAACTGCATTAAGTATGTGCACGATTGTTGTTCCATCTCATCTCTGACAGATATTTATCATGGAAATCCTCATCCAGTACAATATCGTAAATCATTTAGTGCTTCTATGACTCGAATCTCTTGAAATAAAGAATTACATATTCCCTTTGTGTGTGGAGACAGTATTGAGGCGGGCATCGACGCTTGGCGTTGCCATGGCAACTGCATGTACCGCACCGCCACAGTCAATATTTAATAGTAGTAGTTGTAGTGGTATCTCCAGAAAACTGCCCCCTTGTGTGAATGTGTGTGGCTGCTGCTACTGTTCCGGAGAACCCGTTCTTTGTAAGGAGATCCCATCTCTTCTCCAGTTACGCAGACGAGATACGCTTCTCACACATCATCCACGCTGTAACTACATCACTGAATGTGTACAATGGCAAGTCTCCAATTAATTAATCGCAGCTAGGTCACGAGGAAAACTTTTACATATAGTTGGAAGATGTTGTGCGTAGTCCAGCTCTGAACTGATTGCGTCTGTTGCTCAAGTCGCTTGTTCCACTTCTTAATATTTTTATTTTATTTATTAAAGTTAACTTTTAGTCCGGAGATTTTACAGTTGTGATAATAATAATAACAGTATTTACAATTGTAAAAATTAAACAAATAACAAGGTATTTACAATTTGTAAATATTTCACATGTAAACTTGTGGTCTTGGATGTGACTCTTGTCATTCCAAGTTAGAGACGAGAGAAGCAGATTAACTTGTTTACCGCATATTAACATATAAGCCAGCATGATGTTAGCGATCAATCTGGTCATTGGGGAAACTACATGTTTGAAGCGTTGACGCAGTTATCCAGTGTTACCTGCGAATCGCGTCTATCCAACATACAATTACTATTTTTCTTCTTTTCTAAAACAAAAATGCCGCTTAACTCTTGTTGTCACGGAACTTGAAATCCACGCTAGACTGTGTAGGTCATATTTGTTTAGAAACTGTTGTGATAATTGTTCAATCATTCCTTTCGGCTATTCTATTGCCTGTAACATTTACGAAATGCAGCAGATATAGAGAACAGTAAGGCAGGAATATAGAAAAGAAAAATATGGTAAAAAGGGAAAAGCGATCATATAAACCTGATAAAATAGAAATACTAGCAATCCGGAAAAGAAATTGAGAAACATCATTAGCGGAAAAAAGGATAATCCACAATTTGGAAATCTTTAGGAGAAAAGGAAATTCAGAGCTACAACATTGAAACGGGTTACATATTTTTTTCCCGGTTTATACTCTTCGATTCTTTTTTCTTCTCTTCGCACAAAAGGAGGAAGTACCTTCAGAGGAAGCACCTGCTAAAAGTTATAGTATTATACTGTTCATCGAATTGTTATACAAATTACTTATGGATATATAGGACAGATTATAAGCAAAAGTAGTTAATTAAAAATATTCTCATCAGACCCTGAAAAAAGCCTGCGTGAGTGTCCTTGAAGTGGTGTGATGACGTAGGTGTCTGCGTGGTGCATTGCACTGGAGCCTTGCACTCATTGGATCAATAAAAGATCAGCCATTGCACTGCAGCAGCACAATCGCAACTTCGTCGCAGTTTTCGCACTGCCTTTATTCTACTCCTCACAAGCGACAAACGTGGCCAATGCACACAGCGAGGAACCTGGTGACGTAGCCAGTTGAGAAGTAAACTGTCGCCGGGCGTACGTCCCAATACGGTATTTCTAAGGTGAACCTATATTAAGTCTCCAAGATCTGGAACCCAGAATACTAATCAATATTGTAGACAGCAGTCACGTCGTACTCGCGTCACACAAAAGTCGGAATACCTGGTTTTATCAGCTGACCCCACAAACACTGAATTTGACTACAGACGTTAGTGTGACACGTTGAGAGGCCCTACAGTAGTACATAGCATTGTTATGGTTCCCGCTGCTGTGGTGACGTAGGTGAAGCTCAACCGTACTGACGTAGAACCACCGCCGCACAGTGGCGCAGGCGATTCTCTAACGAATTTGCGAACTATATTGCCAGCTGTGGCTGTCTAGACGGGGAATTTATGACTTTATTCTAGTACCAACAGAGATCAATATCTTAGTGCTGCATAGCAGTTTGACGTCAAACATCGTGTAAAAAAATAAATGCAATTTTGAAATATTCTAAAGACTTCACTTTAATAAAATTACCACCATACTATTTTTCATAAGTATTTATTTTAGAGGGGAAAAAATTACCTTCACGAATCTATTTATGTTATATTTAAACCTTATTGCTGGAAGATTGTATTCAAACGGTGCTGCAGATAAATTATTGTCATCGCTTATCTATTTATAAAAGAATGAAAATTTGCCAACTTCCGATTTCACAAGGGACCTCTCCCAATATAAGTTGGTTTTTCAAGTTTTTCTTGCATTTATTACTAAGCTTTGTTTCCCGTTTACGATTTGAATCGAGCGCAAAGCCCAGCTTTCTTCCATTTCGTTGCCAATGATTCCCACACTTATTCCCTCTTCTCGCCCGCTTTGCGGTGTTTTCTATAAGGATTTTCTCTCTTTCACTCTCTCTCTCTCTCTCTCTCTTTCTATATATATATATAGAAATTCCTCGTCTGTTTTTAAGTCTATGATTTTCACAATTTTTATCATTATTTATAATTCTGGTTGCTTTTTGTTTACAAGTGACGCGTTCAATTTCTAAATTCAAATAGCGAAACGTTAGAAGTGACGGAATTTCCTCCCCCCCTTCCGAATAATAGCATATATTTTGCAGCTAGAGGGTGGAAGGAATGTGACCTTGAAGGGAGCCGCGCCGCAGTAGCTATATATTTTTAGACACGTTGGATTGATTTTAACATGGAAATGCGGATTCAATGAACGATGGAAATGGCGAGGTTAGGAATATATTAGGCAAATATTGTCAGCCCTTCGAAGTAAGACTCAGAATGAAAGTATGCAGAGTAGAAAGAAAAGAGACAGGTGGCCGTCTCTAAGAATTACTATACGTATATATGATTAGAAGATCCCTCGTAACAATGGTTGTTGTGTGCATTTTGGAGCGAAGTCGTGGTTTGTTTCTGTTGAGAAAACGGACAGACGGCTAAGGGATACGACCGAAAAAATGTGACATGAATTCCTTTCCAGTTACGTTCATTAATCTGCACACACTCCAACCCCTTTTCAAATCTGGCGAATGAACCCAAAGCTTCGTGGCGAGGAAAATGTTCTTCCCCGTCACTATTGACTTATAGAATTTACAGTTTTATAATATATTTTCACAGGATAAAATTAGGAAATTATAATGTATTGAGATTATAGAGGAGCATCTTTGTGCGGCAGGTAGAGCAGGACAGTGCAAGCAATGTGAAATAAACAAATTTTTTCCGAGAAATCCTGGCAGTTGGACGATGGCCAAAGGGAACGTCGGTCGGGAGAAACCAAAGTAAAGGGAATATCCAATTTCTTGAAAGTGACTAATGGCCGATGTTCCAAGGGGTTGGCTGTTGGCTGACGTCAATACGTAATGGACGGTCACTGTCAAAGTTAAATCATTTTATGATGGGGTTGAGAAACAAGAGAATGATTCTGGAGTGGAATGGATATGATAGAAGGGAAGAAATATGTCTTACAAATTACAAATTCGACGTTCATAAGTTGGTATCAGTAAGTTAGTCATCCAAAGGAACCAGCTTAACGAACGCCATGATTCAGGTATTTGTGAGTTATACGATCGTACAATCGCATAATACATTATTACCCTTTAATTAATATATGCATTTCCTTGAGTATTGTTATTAATAGAAAGTGTTCCGATTCAATAACCCACCAAGGAACCTGACAATAAAGACAAAAAATATTCGCCTGAGTGTTGCTTTAATTATTATTTTTTAATTCTTTACATTTGTAATTTATCAACCGACTCAAATTTTTGACAAAAACACGTTTTCGCTGGAATCAGTTGATGTGCAGAGGCATTTATATCTGTTTGCGGGGATCAGAGAGCTGAAGAGTAGCTGGTTCCGGCCTCGTGTTGTGATTGGTTTGGGTGAATCGGATCCAATGCCGTTCTAAGTTAGAACCCGGAATCCTTGCTAATTGTTAATAAGGTTCTGATTGCGATGGCTTCCGTCAGAACACTATCCAGCACTCTTGTGTGGTTCATAATCTTCGTATTTTCTAAATCCATCTTGTGTTCTCTCATCAGCTTTGGCCCCCGCTGACCATCACCGTAACCGACCAATATAAAGAGCCCACAAAACATTACTATTCCAAGAGTCTCAACTAAGTATGTCCATAAACGTTACCCTAATCTTCTACTTTTCCATCTTTCCTTCTATAGAAAATAGTTTTAATTTTTTTGTCAGATCGTTTACTATCCTGTTGCTATTTCTGGCTACCTCTTGTCCGCCCGTTTCTTCATTCATCCTTCTCTCCTGTCGCGCTCCATTTTTTTTTAGTGGAGAAAATAGAGGCCAATATGCAGCTTGTCCTTGATATTGACACAGGAACTTTCACCGAACCTTCACATCACAAATATGTGATTTAGGGACCGTCATACGGTTAATTTCATATTCAGAATTATGTTTCATATGTAGATATACTTCCTGAATTATGGTTTAATAAAGATCCGGTTCACCTAACTTGAAGTCTAGACGGTACTTGAGATGGTAGACATTTCTACCCTTCGGAATGGAGAGATATTTGGTGGCTTACCTGAAATTAAGGGCGAGTGTACTAAACAGCAAAAAGTTCTTCCAATTTTCGAAGGCGTAGACTACGCTTGTCAGGATAGGAACATATTGCGTGCAAACAGGCGTTGGTTTAGAGTGACAAGATACACGTGGGTCAACCACGGGGTGACTTCTCCCCTTTAATATAATAGGAAGGGATTCGAAAGGGGAATCGAAGGGTAGAGCAAGGTAGCCAAGGATTAACTAGGGCCCCCAGGACCTTCCCCCAGCATTCCCCTAGAAATAATGTGTGTAAGCTGCGTTACTCAAAAATAATTGGTTTATAGAGATATTATGGACATTATTTAAAGAGATATTAAAAATAAGGAATATTTAAACCTAAATGTATACTGCTTTAATCGCCGTCGACGTGTCAACTTTGACCTGATGTTCAGTTATTCACGAGTTAAGTTTAGACCCCAACCCCTTCTGTACCGCAATATATTTGTTGCATCTATGAGTATCGTCCTTATTATAATAAGTTTAAGTTAAACAATATATTTTCTGCAACAGTCATGAAGGTGATGACGTCATCATTCCAGTTGCCGCCAGATTTCGTCGCCCTCACGAATCTCAACCACGGTCACGCAGAATATAGTAAGGAGGGACGTGGACAAGTTTCCGAGGTCCAGCCAACATTATTGTAAATCATAGGTTGGAGGAGAAATGATTTTCGAGCGTCATCACTTCATTTTGGAACGAAAAAAAATTCGCCTATAAACTTCTGGATATTCGAAATTAGGAAAAATGATATGCATTATTTATAAGACACTTTATTCCGATCCTGACATTGCCGGAATAGGACAGTATTTTAAATACCTTTCTAATGATAAAACACGTATTAAAATATATTAAAACACAATTCGCGAATAAGACTAGTTTTACCATTTTTGAACTTAATTTTCAAACCATTTTTAGAAGCACGTCAAGGGTTGTTGAATGACGCATCACTGCAGTTAAACATGAATGCCGTAGATGGAAAACGTACCTGGCCTTAACTTTGTTTCCCCACGAAACATGAACGCCAAAGATGTTACACTGAAAAAACTTGATTTCTAGACGTTACCATATCTTTGTGTCTGTCTGTGAAATCACAGCGCTCTTCAAAATGGCGGCTGTTCAATTCTAACCCATAATCGCTGCATTATAGTTCTGGTTTCACATTTTCTCGCAACGAAGCCGGAACGTCAAAGATGTTACACCACACCGCTAATGTAGTAACGTCACACTATGTATCTATGGAAGCGATGTGATTGAAATAAGTGGCGCTACGTGTCTCCTCTCGTTTCCTTTAATCTGAGCAGTTAAACGACTATCAATTATTTTCTGCATTCATATACTAATTTCTTTTACTTCTATATTATAATTAATATATATATATATATATGGTTGTAGTGACGTCGTAGCTCACTTTTTCGTCGATCACTTTTGTTCAAACTAAAAATCAGCAATTCAGAAAATATCATAGTGATGATAGCGACACTACGTATCTCTTTTTTTTCTTCATTTTTATCAGATATTTTATAGTTATTTCAGGATGATTTGCAATTTATTTGTAAGGTAATGGAGTCGCGTGAAGTGGCACGTAGAGGAGGAAGTGAGGAGAAGTAGGTCTCGTGGAAACAACGGCTTTCGCCTCGGCGACGTTGCGCAACACCGCAACAGTTGGCAAGCCTGCGCCGTGTCGCACCGCGCTGCTCTGGATTGGGACAGACTGGTCTACCTTTGCCCCCGTGTCATCGATTGCCTTTCTTCACCCTTGGTCATGTTTATTATTCAATCTTCGTCAATGATCACCGTCCATTATCATGTCGCTTCCAAATATTCATTTCTAATTAAATTCCTTCTGGTAAAACAATCTTAATCGCGTCGCCTTCCAACTTCTGTCTACTTCTCTTTTAACACGGCTTTTCATAAGATTATGTAGAAGAATCATGTCACACAATGTCCCAACTTCTTGAAGTCAGATAATACTCAAAATCACCCAAAAAAATTACCAACAATATGAAATAAAATATTATTTTCAGGAAGTTCTCGATTTTCCTTGGTTTATCTTATTCTCCAAAACGCCCCCCCGGACGTTGATGAAACAGACAAGCACCACGCTGGTCACTTATCTGTCTGAGTGACGTCGCACAGCAGGTCAATATGACTGCTCACTACGCCAGTTCCCGTATTTTAAATTTTATTACGCCTGTAAAGGAAAATAAAAATGATAATATTATGTTAATCTTGGAGTGGGAGGGAGTTAGAGGATACTATTAATTCTTATAACGTATCATGTAAGGAAAACCTATTTATTACCTGCTTCCGTTTTCGTATGCAAAACTTGATTCATGGAATATAACAGCTTCACTATATATAATCCAAACATTTTACAGCAATTTCTTTTTAACCGAGAGCACGTACTATCTTACGGGAAACCACATCGATACAACTCATATATTAGTAGAGGACTGACTTACCAACTTACATCGGAAGATGCTTAATTCCCCTCGGCTATTTTTTTTCGTCATAAAAACATGTGCATGATTAATTCCATCGTTATACGAAATGGTTGCGATGAAAATCAGGAGAAAATAAATTTCTAAAAAACGCTTGTCTATATTTTAGCCTGGAGTCAATTGGAACAATATATCGCGTCACTACTCCGAATCGTTACGCTCTCGTCGAGTCACTTCCACGACGCCGACGTGATCTCTGTCGGAGGACACACGAACTTTTTCAACGGCTGCTATGAATATGTTTTTCAGTTGCATGCATCATATATTAACCTAAAGTAAGACTAAAGGGTAAAACATTTAATTCGTTATTTGTTTCTATTTTTTTAGTTAGGAAGTTATTTATTACAATACTTAACAAAATCCAAAATAAATTGCTTATCCCAGATTCAGCCTAACTCCATTCGAATCTTTGTATCACATTCCGTCTCTAATAAACGTTATGATTTCTGAGCGGAGAAATTGCTACAACTACTAGGACTTACAGTGTAAGGCCTCATTAATATTATGGTTTCAGCATTTAGTTGATAACGGGAAGCGAAGGGAAGAACATCATTGTGTTCCTAGAGATTTGCAGAGAAAGATTGCGATGGAATACGAGTGACCTTGCGTTTGAGATTTGAACCGCTTGGCCGCTCTCAAGGACATGCTCCATCCAGCATCCGGCTACAGAAATCATTCACTAACGGAATGCCGCGGATGGCACAACCGCGAATAGTTGCCTGCGGATGGAAAGGTTCCTGTTCGTAGTCCTGACGACGCGCAACACTCAACGCCTCACCATCACAGGAGAAAACAGTACTAAAAAAACATTCAGACAGATTTGAAGAAATACACAGTCATGCGGCTTGAATTTTATTAATACGTAATAAACCCATTTACGGACACTAAGATAATTAATATTGTCTTCAGAAACAGCAGGTCAGATAAGGACATACGTATTTTGTCAAAAATATATTCGTTTTAATATATATTACTAGCTGTGTGCTGGTATCCTTACCTTTTGGCGCAATGTATGGTATTGGTAGGATAAGGGCTTGCGTTACTTAGAACACACTGTTCCAGAATCAAGTTTTTAAAATTAAGAACATTTGTTACTTCTTGCTCTTATCTTTAAGATTAACTTCTCGCATATTCTTGACATCATAACATTATACGTGCGTCTGAAAAAGTAAAAGTAAATTGGGGACAATGAGTTTTAACTTAGAGCTTTTTCAAATTATCGACAGCCTCAAAGTTATTTACTACTTCAGAAGAAACCCGTTTCGCCGTTTTTCTGCAAAGTAATAAAAATCTCAACTAAAACCGTTAAAACCTGGTTTTGTCTGCTACTGACGGATGGCAGTTTAATATCGCTATGAATCTTCTTACGGCTGTATAGAACAATAAGATTAAGTATCTTCGAAATTGATTCGATCGTAGTTCGGAGTGCACATTAAATTAGTTTCGGATCCTCCAAGGCGCTAAACGATGAATTAAAATCAGTTTCAAGAAATGTAAGACAAAAGTATGCTTTTATTTAAATAGATTTATTACATATATCATGATTTATCGCCGGTTTACGAATAAAAAATATTTAGGCCTTATAGTAAAAGGGCGAAATTCTGTTACGTGGAACAGAAAAGCAATTGAGGCGGATTGGAACAGGAATGAATGGTGCCTCTGGAAGATGATTTCAGTCACGTTACGAGTCTCTTCATAGGCTGTAAGGTGATTTTTTTTAAATAAAATCTGTTACAACCACGGGAAATGAAACAACAGTGTAATAGGAAATCATTACTATATTTTTTTTTCCAGTACCAAGAGTAACAAAAGTTCGTGTTAAAATGAGCTTCGGCCTACCCCCCCCCCCCCCCCACTACAACTACAGGGCAATGAACCACCGTGCATCGTAGACACGACTAGCTATTTCTCTCCAGCTGTATGTACCTTAATTGTAGTGATGTTAAGCATAGTGCCTGGTGTCAAGACTCGGCATTTTGGCAATCAAATAAATGTTTCAAATTGATATATTTGCAGAATACAGATTGTTTGTCAATGGGAAGTATCAAAACAAGGATTTCAGAAACCTTGTGAGGTTTTTATTTGATCAATTAATTTGAGATGTAATTGGCTTCTTCATCTAATTAGTATTACTTTTACCCAGGAGATTTCTCTTCCATAACGTGACCACGCACCCTTTTTCTTATTAAGTTTTTTACGCCGTGTTCTGAATGGCGTATACGAACTCTTTTCACCTCGTCACCGTGACCAGAATATACGGTCCAATAGGAGGCATTAAGAAAATCTGCTGCTGGCAAGAGACTCGCTGACAGTTAAGTACGCGAACACGTGACCGGCGCTCCGACAGGCATTGGCGACAGTTGAACTCGCGCTTCTACGTCACTTGCGTATTGTTTTCGAATAGCATCATTGCGGCCCAATTTGTGTGTGTCGTGAGCTTGTGACACCGACATAGTAGGACAAGATGGCGGGCATCGTCCTCAATCAAGCACAACCGCTGATAACAGCAGGCCCGGGGAAAAAGAAATACAAACATATATATTGAAGTATTTACAAATGAAAAAATTAAATTAAAAGCAATGCCTCACGTTAAGGTCAATTTATAGTATTTTACGTCCAATAAAGAATGCAAAATCAATTTAAACAAACAATATTTATTAGTTGCAAACTATTATAATTTACACAAGTTATTTAGGCAAATAAATTTTAATTTACATTATCAATTTATCTTTTACAATAAAATGACTACTTCTCAGGGTCGTTTACTGGGCCTTTAATAAAGAAATACTTGTTAACAATGAAATTTTATCAAGCTATCATGGACTTAATTATTCAATAGATTAATAAATGCAAAAACATAAAATATGAACTTTAAATTCTGAACGAAATTAGAAATCCGGTGATAATATCTTTACTTATAAGTTTACAGATAGTAAGTCTCTGGAATTTTACCTTGCTGTCTCTGGTACTCAAGTAAATTCTCGTTCGTACACACAAACTTATTGCACTTTATAGACAGGCCATTTAATCCACCGACTCTAATCAACACTTTTAGTTCTGCAAAAGTTGGTTCACTGTTCGTTTACAAAATCCTATTAGCTTGTTCCGAAGATTGTCAACTGCTGGATGCAGTTACCTAGGCTTCCAAAATTGAAGAAATGGTCTGAATCGAGAATATAATCCTTTAGCCTCAACACTCTAAATATTTAGCGTTGAATGTTACGTAGTTATCTCACAGACTGCAACTTGTAAAAATGTTCTAACTGATTTAGTTGCTACATGTGTCCAGACACTTTCTGGATTTTATACTTTTCGTCTGTTCACTGATAGATTTCCAACACGACTTTACTGGAGCTCGGCTCCCCACACTGCAATGCGCGTCTAGCGAACCAACCTCTACATTGCATTCTTGTGTACGGTTTGTGTTTTATGCCGCTAACAAAGCGAGTCCAAATTTTTGTTTACTAATTAATTATTTCCTCTTAATTACCACAATATATATATATATAATATAATGAGTTGAGGATAAAATTGTTCTGAATTACAGCGAATAGATATGTAGAAGTTGATAAAAAAATGTCACAATCAGGGTAAATAAAACAAGACAAATTAAAAAGAGGAAACTTTTGGTAATTTACGAAGAATGTTGAAATGTGGTCGCTGAGTGAGAGACAGGTGACAGAAGTAGCTGTGAGGCATTTCGTCCTTGTTTTTCTCGTACAAGGAGGTAAGTCGAAGTCGGCCATTAAAGAAACTGCAAGGTGAACAACACTCAGCTCCCTGTTAGTGTTTTAATCACACAAATGCCCGTCATCTACGTGTGAAGAAAGAGAGCGAAGGGAAATTGAATTGGTAGTCAAAAATATTAATAGAAGAAAACGCGATTATGCGGCGACTTCATGCTAGGGTCCTGAAAAGTGTCCTTGTGGCAAAGAACAACAGAATGAACCAAATGAAAGCACAGTTTAATTGCTTTGCGTATTTTATAGTTTACTTTTCAGAATAAACGGGTCGCTCATTCTTGAAGACGCAGTTACTCGGAGAATCCAACTAGCGTTTGTGTGTTTTATTACGGTTTTAAAGACCCGTAGTAGTCAGTTCGGTTCGAGGCGAGGTCTAGTATTGTACTGAGCGTAGACTATTTGTAACTGAGCAACTTAGACGCAGAAAATTCTATTGAAAATACCACTTTTATGTTTTTGACAAATCTTATTCGTTTACACTTGCAGTTATTACTTTAGACACTGTACGCAGCTGACTAGGGCATAAGCAGTTCGCGAACTTAATTGCCGCGTGAATGTTATTTCGTGTTACAGCATCAGTACTTAATACTTGCGTAGATGGCGTTGCGAGATTTTGAGGAATTAATAGAGGTGATCTAACTAGTTTGTACTTAGTTTCAAGAAGATGTCTCTAGTAATCTTTTTGTTTACTAATTCATGTCTTGTTTGTTTATTAATCACATAATACCCACAAAGTGAGCCCATCACAGGCACGTCGTAGCAGGAAGTTAAATATGGGAATTTTAAGCGCATCGGTTCAGTTGGTCAAGGCAGTGACTGCGCTGAAGGGGAATTCTTAGTAGAAGCTTACTAAAAATGGCCTAACCTCCGCAATTTGGAGAGAAAAATAAGTACTAAAAAGGAGTTCTCGTGTAGAGTATTTAGGTTAGTTTCCACGAAGCTGTCCTTCGAAAATGAGAAAAAGACAAATTATGGATTGCCCAAAAAACAAAGTCCATGTCCACAATATTCCGGGACTAAGCTACAGATTTCTTACGAATTATTTTGGATTGAGTACGATTACGACGTAAGTAATTGCAACTATTATCCAATATACGAAATTGTGAACAATCTGTGGAGCAGTTTACCAGCGGGCAGGAACAATTCACAGGACAAAACTACTTTATTCAACGCTTACAATCTAGGTCTACTAGGAACGCTGATAAGAGTTACAGGAAAGCAAAATTCCCTCAGCAAATGGGCAACTTACACAGAGGAAATATGGCCGACTTCTGGGACTGTTTGTTAAACTTAGTCTGTGTGTCTATTCCTGCGTGAGATTTGAAAACACCTCCATTTGAGACCAACGCAAGTGGATTTAATTTCGTTCATTACTCTTCTATTAGCCCTGACAATACACTTCGCGAAGAAATCCCCTTTCCCTTCACCGCCACCTGGCTGCTCTTGCTCAGCTGAAGGATGTGAAGCTGGAGGAGACCGTTACTCCGTGTCCAGGATGCTGTGAAGTGTGTCGCTCGCTGCTCGCACATTCAAGGTCATCTGCTTCCTTTAACTTTCACACACAGACAGCCAGAAATACACATAGAACAGGCAGGTGCAAAACCCTGTCATCGTCCCGACGAGGCAAAAGTTATCTCAATAACGAGGGTTCTAAAAGAGAGGGGGATGTAGAACTTGGAAGGAAGGTACGAAAATACCCATGATCTTTGGTTAGATCAAACGGCTGGACGCAGAAATGGAATCCAAAGGGAAACGGAGACTGAGACGACACAGTCCTTTTGGGAAAACACCTGGAAAATAGAGAGAAAAGGTCGCGAGGATAACAATACAAACATCCAAATGGAAGCGAAGAGTTTGATATGCAATTCTGTGATGATATCCCCAAAGCAATGCTCTATTCACAGCAGCCGCCAAGGGGAAACTGTAAACATGACGACACAAATTAAGACCCGCTCACAATTGTTTTCAGCTATTGTCCGTCTTTATAGAGATGGAGAGTAAAATAACCAAAGAAATATGAACTGTACCCAAAAAAAAGGCAAAAAATGAGAGACAGAAACTGTTTGAAAAATCGGAGAATACGGTAATTAGGAAGAACGATAATGCAGGGAACTGAATGTTGAAGAGAGAAAATAATTTATACAAATCAACAGTGATATGTAGTGGTTGAGAGATCCACCTTCTTGCATCCCTTCGCAGTTTATTTCATTTCGATCAGTTTCAGTTATTTTTCTCACATATTTCTCTCATTCTATTTTCTTTTGTTTACAAATTCCTATTTCACACTCTAACTTCATCTTTGCCTACATTACTCCAGTACTTCATACTGGAATACCTGACAACGACACTAGAACCACAGATGACCATTAAGTCTGTGAACTAAATAGACGTCCTGTTCAATACTGAAGTAGAAAAGTGCTTGTGCGACTATTCTATTGGCCATTGAATGGAGAAAAGAGAAAAAAATACTTCGGGAATTAAGGTAACCAGCAAGAACGAAGATCAGTGAGCGATGAGAACTGTGAACGGGGGAAGGGAACGTAGAAACCAAAGGAAAAAGAGAGGTCCAAACCCTGTTATCAATCTTCAGATACACAGAACTGTAGAACGAACTGTTTCGTTGTTTTTAACTTGATCTTTGCCTAACACATACGACTTTTCCATACCGGAGATAGCAAGGGACAGAAAATCCATAAAGTGTCATGGCAGTATTTCTATGGATTGCTTTTGGCTCGAGTATTGCGAAAGGAAGCCAGCCAACCACCCACGACGACTGTGAGGTGTCGGCAAAGAATGTGGGTCAGCGGCTTTCCCAACTCTGGACCATTGCATCCAGCCAGCAGAGCACTGCGCTCGGACAACGTCAACACTCACTCGCAAAGGGACATCGCAAACCTCAACTCTCTCAAACAAGCTAGACATAGTTGTCCTACATTCATATATATAGCATTTGTATATAATAACTGTGACACGCGAAAGCGTGGAAAATTGATTTTCCCAGCGAAATGACAGATGTTAAGACATTTGTTCGGCAATGAAAGCTAAGATCTGCCATCTGGGGCAGAAAGCAGTGTGTTTCTCGTCACTTAATCAAAATCAAAAGATCTGGAGTGACCTACTAAAGACAATGTCCTGCCCGCGCGAATGATTGGCACAAAATTATAGTTAGCCCTAATACGACGCTAAAACTAGAAGTTTTGTCTGCGTCCAGGTCATCAAGCCTTATGGGCCTGATCGGGAAAGTTACACAAGTTGATTGGCGAAGATACATTTTGGTGAAAAATGGCATCAAGAAATGAGGGACTATGGGCCGAGTAATAACTAATAATCCAGACAGATTATTATTATTCACCATTAAATTTTTTTTATGCATATATAATGAAACTGAGATTTGTCTTCAAATAACTATTTAAAAATCTGGACGCACGTTGCCAGCATAAGAGACTGAGACAGTGAAATCTGTGCCATTGGAGGTTTCAGCCTAGGCCTAGACGATGCGCCAGAGGTGATTGTTCAACGATACTATCAAGTTCCCATCGCATTATCCTTAATTAAAAGATTTCTATTACAGCGGGACTTTGTTTTAATGGCAAAAATTGTTATGATACATTATAATGTTACCATTACTGTGTCTGTGACAATATGCCGAATAAATTACAAAGAATTATATATAATTATAAATCACTGACTTCGTAAACAAAACTTAAATTTAAATGCAACTTACATTAATTAAATCCTCTCTCTCTCTCTCTTTCTGACGAGTAGGATGTTTGATGATTAGTGAAGGGATTCGGTCTTACCTGAAACAGAAAGAGGGGAAACCATTAATCTACATCGACAGTGATTGTGTGAGATTGCATTAAGATTAGAACAGAACTAATAACTTATAAGCACAGAACACTGTAGTGTAGAAAAAAACTACTTGTATACAGACAAAGGAGACCGTAAATGTAAAATTAAAAAAGTAAACCACAAATAATAAGGTATTTTACTCATATTAGAATCTATAAATAAACGGTTGGGATATGAAAATCGATCTGCAAATACATGTTTCGAGATAATCTACGATCAGCAGCAAGAAGGGTTCAGGATATAGATAACATACATTTGTGAAGTGAATTACTTAATATTTTTTCATTATTCTTAATTGTTTTCTCTTAAATATATATGATACCATTAATAATGCAGAGATTATTTTTAGTTTAGTGGATTGCGGGTGTTAAATTCTAAGACAATTTATGGACCATCCCAGACTCATTTCTCATAATTTATATTATTTGTATTTATTAATTTATATTTTGCGGATAAAAACTGCACCATAATTTATCCCATACGCAGTAATATATATATCACCCACTGTAGTCGAACAAAAATAAATTATTTCCTACCGCGGAAGTGGAAAACGTTAGGGTACTTATCAGTAAGTATTAATAAACTGATAGTTAGATAATTTTTCCATAGTATTTGAGTTCATTCATCCTCAGTTTTACAAGGTGAGCTAGGAACGTTCCGTCACAAAGTAAATTTCAATCTCAGCCTTCCTATCAAAAGCTTAACTTCAAAAATCAAACTCGTTCTTCGTAGCGAAGGGAATTATATTACTGAAAGGGCAGGTAGACACAATTTTTTTTATCTGTCCATTAGCATTTATTGATTGAAATTAACTAAACAGTTTGAAAATGAAGTCAGATGTGAAGAACTGAAGAAGCTTCAGACTCAAGCCATTCCAAGCTCTCTGTACGAGTGTTTGATTACTGTCTTTGCAGGCGAACGTTTGTCTCCCTGTATTTTTGTGCCTTATTTGATAATTTCCTCTCTTATATTCAGAGATACTTTAAATATTGAGTACATGAAACGAACGCATGTGAGTTTCTGCACAGCCAGGTACAGGTTTCCCGGTTAATTAACTTCGCAGACACAGATTCTTGCTAGGCGTGGCTAACTGCCATTCACAACACAGACATAGAGGCAAAATCAAATTACAAAAAAAAAACAATAAAGATCCTATACGTTTTATTTGTTGTCTGTTTCGATATCGAAAGGAACGAAAAGTATTAGGCAGCTAAAAATAATAAAAATGCCAGTCAGAATCGAACGTTTCCAAAATTAAAATTAACCGTGATTAGTATCGGAGCTACATAATTAAGACCATATCAGAGAGTTCTCAACTTGAAGGAGACCAATTATTTGAAGTACTTTATTCTTTTCGTTACCATTCTCGATACGCAAAAATATATGCCAAAATCAGCAACATCGATATTCGAAATTTCAACAATCTTGACCCCCCCCCCGTACTACTCTAACGCTACGTAGGTCAATTTCTTCTATTGTTCAAGTTTATCAAAATGAATTCCTACACCGACGGAGTATGCTACACATTGAAGTTGTGTCACGATGAGTTTAGAGAAAGACTTGCAGTCAAATGATTTAACAGAAGAAAATGACTAATCTTTTTGACGATGCAAGTCTAATTGATACGATCTCGTTAGTGGCGTTCTTCTTTCATGCTGTTGTGCACAACGTTTGCAGTTTTCTTGGTAACGAGGAACGTTTTATTTCAGGCTTCCAACTAGGGAGAGACGGCGGAAGCCGCCATTACCAGTGACGTGGCTCTGCTAATTGAATTTGTGCAGATTGTGGCCCCGGCGTGGTTAGTTAGCACCTTGCCCACTTACTAAATAGCCAGGATAAACCAATGAGAGAACTTTTTTTTTCAGATTTGCAAGGGAAAATTAATAAGTAGCTGCGAAGTTGAAGTCGAGAAGAGACGGATAAGGAAATAAGCCACATTTTAAGAAATAAATGTATTCTGTGCCTGGGTGCCTCAGGTGAAGAGTTATTTCAGCCCAGGTCCATAAAGGCAGAGGGGCTGGGAGCTAATGATCCCTTCGCAAGATACTCTCCACCCCATCCCTCAGAATCTCAATCCAGGAATTGAACAACCATTAGTTTTCTAAGCGCAAATATTTACACTTTCCATAGACCCTATAGAGAATCTAGGCATGAAGGGTTTAAAGATTGAAGCCTTTCCCCGTGTAGTTGTTCAATATATTGTTCTCGGAGTTCAACCGGTTTTTGCATAATTAGCTTTTAGTCGTCGAAACGTTGCGTTCTAATATAATTATGCAAAACCCGGTTGAACTCCGAGAACAATGTAATGAAGGGTTTATTCGTATAAAAACTCACCATTTTATATAAACTATAACTGTTAATTTTACCCCTTAAATTAAATTACGAATGTTTTGATTTGCGATAGTATTATTTTCAGATGATTTATTTTTTTAAAAAATTCAATTATAATTGTTTTGTCAATTGACAAATGCAGGCTCTTCTTCGTACCAGAAGAAAGGGACAAGGATCCCAGAAACGTTGTGTGGTATTTATATTATTACTTTTGTGTCTGAATTGTCTATCGTTCTTATCCATTAACTTAATTCTGGCCATCGAATAGAAATGCGAATTTCTTTTTATTATATTTTTACCGTTTAAAGTTGTTTGGGAGTTCATTAAATATAGTAATATAATTATAATGGTCTCCGTCCTGAATAATCAGCAGCGATTTTCGCTGAGTACTAGTTGATTTTGTTTCCTGTATTAAACTTGTTCATATCTGCATAGTTGTGAATGCATATTATTCAATATCAGAAACATAATTAATGATTGTATATATGTAGTAGCAATAATGGTTTCTACATTATGTTATTTCATAAAGCTGTAAAATACGTCACCACCCTTTTCTTGAAGAAATAAAATTCTCTTTCCCAGAAGAATTACCCCATATATGAATAAAGAGTGAAAGTCTGGATTTCTTATTCCCATTGATATACTGTGCATTGTGTACCTTGGAAATCCAGTTGTTCTCTACAACTCACAGTTGAATGCTACCTTCTATGCTAGAGGGGAGTACCCTATACACAGCCTGTCTATTTCTCCTTCTCTTAAACTACAGTTTGAAGAACCAGCCTGTGGGAGCTGTTCTCGCAGGTGAAACCTTTCTGGAGAGACAGAACAGGCTACATTCGGGGATGCCTTCTCTCTCTGCTTTGAGACTACGGTTCACACGAGCCGAGGTCCCTCGGTCTGTTTTGGGAGGTGTATGTTCAGGGCCTTGGGCAAACAGTAAGATTAATCTGCTATTCTTATTGAAATAGTCGGCCAGCTGCCTCCTAAACTGCTCGAGGCACGAAACAGGTAATGCTGCGTCTCCATAGCAAACCCTTCTGCCGCCTACGGAAAGGCGTAGGACGAGTACCAAGCGCCCGACCTACCTTATGCATTTTCTAGGATTTGTCCTGATTCACTTTTGGCGAATGCTGGGTAGGATCCTTAAATTACAGCCGGGGAGGGGGGGGGGCTTAGTTAACCCTAGCTACCTTCAAACCCCTTCCTATGCTATTAAAGAGGAGTTATATATATATATATTTCTTTGCCCAATTATGTATAGCTGCATAGAGTATTTATTTTGAATAATGAAAAAGAAAGATAGCCAATTCAGATAAAAAAAGTGATAATATAAATACCACACAACGTTTTTGGGATCCTTTCGTCAGGTGCGAAGAAGAGCCTAGGGCGACACAACTGCACTTGTCAGTTGACAAAACTAAAAATCCAATTTATTTACATTGTGTTAAATAGTGTCAATTAAATTAAATATTTTAAAATGTATAAACTTTGTTATTTCTGTAAATAATTTTATATTGTCAGAAATAGTGTCTAATGCTGATAAAAATCAAATATTTTATTAGTTTATCAATTCCACAACTTCCCCTAATCTAATTTTAATTGCAGCAACCTACTAAATTAAAATATCAGAAAAAGGACTTTTGGTCCTTTCTTCTCCGTGTGGTTTTCAGACGCCTTGTTCACTATGAGACGAGTCGCAAAGTCGATATAGAACGATGAGTACAGTTTTTGTTGCGTATGGAATGGATTGAGTGAGTCACCTCAAGCCTAAAATGGGAGAGACAGCAGGTGTTCGCTTCCTGTTCTCTTCTGCAACACAACAGGCTTCTCTCTAAATATAAACGACAGACCACTTACTTCTGCAATAAACTCAAAGTATCGAAGGGCCGAACATATAACTGCAGTAACGAAAAATACATAAAGCAACATTTATTATAACTTATAACTCGGTAAATAAAAACATAGGGCATACCCGATAATAATTATTTGTTTAACGATATCGTACTCTATACTGTAGAACATAAATTCTATTTATTTGAAAATAGATTAATTCATTTAATGCTACGTTTTAAATAAGACCGATTTAGGTACCTACACACTCAACTGGAGTGATAATCCTCCATTTATCACTCCAATAATTTATATTTGACTTCAGCTCAGATTAGATTTGATGCTGGGTACGGACTCCCGCTTTTGAGGTTATGCAGGGACGAGCCAAGGCCATCGTCAGCCTAGCCTAACTGTAAGGATAATAATGCAGAGCTGCGGAAGCCTTTCAGCAGGAAAAATTTCAGGATTACCTCTCTGATGACCCTACGCGAATAAGTTATTTCCTGTCACATTATGTTACATCGATATAACGAATATTATCCCTCGGAACGAATATCAACTTCATATGGGTGTAGTAATGGGGACGTCACACCAGGACATTTTACTACAATATGGGCTCTTTATGTTATTCTTCCCAAAAGCAATTAGCACAACATTCGAAAAAGTATACACAAAATGTCTACCACAAATCAACACGGAAAAGGAAAAACAAGAAACTAAGGAAGGGAAAATGGAATGAGAGAGAGAATGAAGCCATACGTGATGGAAGAAAGTATAAAAAGAAGGAAAGTGTAAACGACGAAATGAAACAAAAACAGTGAGCTTTGAAAATTAATGAATCTGAGAGCCACAAAAATTCCAGTCAGCACCTTCTCCTGAAAGAGACTTGCATGAAGGCTCAAGAAAGCTGTTTCTTCCATTGTCTACATCAATCCAAAACTCAATTCTCCAAGGAAAATAAAAAGGATAATCAAATGCAGTGAAATTGGCTTTTAATCCCAAACAGAGAGTAAAATTGAGTGCAAAGAACGGAACTGTGGAAGAACCCTCGGCATAGTTGGTGGTCCTCGTGGAAAGCAAGGAGATTGCAATAACGTTGATCGGTTGAGAAAACAGGAAATAAAAATGTCGGGTGTTTTTCCACAGTAAAAGAACACAGCGAATATGAAGTCCCTCGATGTTGGTTTATTGAGTGATGAGAACTGACTGTGGGTAGACTAGAGCATTTGGGTCAAGCAGCAGCGAAACTTTCCCCCACTTGAAGGCAATGTTCCCGAACTCGCTTGCTTTGCTAAGTGGCTTGATATTTTATGAATCAAAGGCGGGGAGCGGGAACGGAAGCCACTTATCATCACTTCGCTGGGTTCGAGACCTTTCTACCACGCAGGTGAGACTTGCACGGCCTTGAGACTTGCAACTCCGCAACTATATAGTCGCCGCCGCCGAAGAGTAAATATTTCCGTGAAGAGCTTCACACTCTTACACAAGAACACGTTCGACGTGCCTCGAGCAAGCGCTGGCCAACCTAGCATGGGTAAATCTACAAACTGGAAGTTGGAGGTCCTCAGGGCTCAGACATCGGTCCCAATTAACATTGCTGTTATTAACGAAAGGGCTTACCACTGTTCAAATGATATTATTTTAAAATTCTGTCATTCCACACGTATCTGCTCCACACTGATGGTGGTCTCGATTGTCAGAAATGTTGCCATGAGCGCGTTTTCGCCAACATTTCGTCATTATTTATGTCTTCATTTTGTCCCTTCTACTTTTTCTATTATCCTTCTACCTTTTAGTTTGCTTTATTTCTTATCCCACATTACATTATTTCTCGTATTCTTTTCTAATTTTCTTCCTGCTTTTCTTTCTTATTATACCTTTATTTTCAATTTTCTCCTTTCCTTCCATCTCTTCCGGTATCTCTCTCCTAAATTTTATTTATTTATTCATTTCTTCATCCTTTCATGTATTTTTCTGCATTTCTTTGTTAATTTTTACTTCACCATCTCCTTTATTGGATTCTACCCATTTTCTTCTGTCTTTCTTGTAACCTTCCCTTTCCCCTCTTCTTCTTGAGAACCCAATTTTTTCGTACTTTTGAGGAATATCTGACGCAAAGAATCAAAATTAAAATAAGTGACCAGAAAATTAAGGATAGAGAGAGCGATAATGGAACTGGACAAGAAGTTAAGAGTGAGAAGGGAAAAAAAATTTACCTATATGAAATGAGCTTGTGATTCGTCAGTAATTTGCTAATTAAGATTTCGTGATTCCTACTACGGAAAGCCGAGTGACTTGTTGAGTACGTGTGGTACAGGTGGCGGGAAGCTGCAAAGTGGCCGGCGAGACGAAGGATCAATAGGTTCGGTGACATTTCCACGCTGCGGTTGGCAGCACTGCGGCGGTTACGTAAGTCCCGGAGTAATGTAACGGGTCCCGGGCCTTCTAAGTAGGCCTCGGTACGGGAAAGAAATACCTACACACACTCATATATAAGTTAGGTAGAGTAACTAAGGACGTAGGAACCAATGGGAATACTGAGAGACAAAAAATGAAATGAAAATAGTTAGAACAGTTAAAGAAAGTAAGTTAAGGTAGGAATCGTATTGGTTAAGACGTCTAATGGCGATGATTTAAGTCAGTCAGTTTGTCAGTAGGTAGTATGAGAAAAAATAGACCGAAGACAGAAGGTAACTGATAGGTAATGGAGAGTTGGGGAACACACATAATGCCCATTTAACTAACTGGTAGGTTAAGGTAGGCTGGTAAAATATATAGGGAGAAACCCAGAAAAATAATAGGAAAAGAAACGTGAGATAGGACATGACCGAATAGATCTGAAAAAAGAGGGAATGGGGAAATATAAACAAGGTGTAGAATAATTAATGTTAAGGGAAATGAGATGTGAGAATGAATAAGATAATTATGGTCACCATTGTAATTTCTTATTTAAGTTCATAATAATCCGCTGTTCCCGTCTCTTCTTTCGAATGCGTTCACGATAAAACATCGCGGCACGTGATTAAGAGAACGCGCGACGTCACACGCGATGCACCAAAAATGGCTACGCTCCGTCGAACATGTCAAAGATGATTCATTTACAATTTTTAATTTGTAAAGAACGATTCCCCTACTGCACGGAAATATTACGGCATTCTATGGATCGACAGCTTCAAATTTAATAAATAGGGCTTACATAAAGCATTACGTGACATAGGAAAGAAATTATGCAAAAGAAAATAAACGTTGAAATAGATTCAATTGAAGGATATTAACAAATTACAGGATACTTTATAAATATTCATTTAACAATTTACTCCAATTAAATGGAATGGAGTCAGACTTCTGCAAATATGGACGCTATTCGGCTGTAGCACTTGCAATATTTCCATTATTTATAAAAAGCAACTAAAAAAATTATTTACAATAAATACTAAAAGTCTGTGACAGCTGTTCTCTAGCAGGCAGACCCTTTATGGAAAAACGGAGAGGGCTACATTTGGGGATGCCTTTTCCTCTCTCCGTTTTTTAACTAACGTTCCCACAAGAGGTGTATGTTCCGGGGTCGCAGACCTTGGGTATACTAGAAGAGTTGTTCTCTATTCCCACTGGAACAGTCGGCCAGCTGCCTCTTAAACTGGTCGAGGCACGGAGAAGGTAATGCTGCGTCCCCACGGCAAAGGCCTCTCCCGCCATCGGAATGGCTTGGGACAAGTACTAAATGTCCGACCTATCTTATTCAGGTATTCTAGGTTTTCTCCTGTATCACTTTTAAGCGAATGCCGGGTAGGATCCTTAAACCATAGGCCGGGGAGCCTGGGCCACCTTGTGCTCTACCCTTCCACATCTTCCTTTGGTTTTAATGGGGAGTTGCAACCACGTTAATTATCCTTATGTAGCCTGATACTCTAAAAAAATATCTACAGTAGCTGGTTTCCTATAATACATTTATGATTTTTTATTCGAAAATGTCTTTCAATTCAACAGATATGCACAAAATAAAATGTCAATTGCTTCACTGAAACGTGTTTTCTATTTCCGTTCAGTCGTGTACTTTAAAAACTTATTGTATATTTGATTTATGTTAGGAACAAAATTAGTATTGTAACGGATCACAACAGTTGACGGAAACGTATTTAATTTTTTTCTAATTATATTGTTCAAATTTTTCTTTTGATTGTTATACAGGTTGTTAATAACTTGTGTTTGGTTAATGTTTCCCATATAGGTTTGTTTAGGTTTAATTCTACGCTAGACACGAAAGCACGATAATGGTTTGGCAATCGCTTTTTCAGTCACAAATTATATTTCCTTCCCCGTATTAATTTGAAGGTAAAACGATATATCCTAGAAATGTTATTTTGTGCTTTAATGATTGATTCATACAATTGTTTTTACTCAATGTGAGAAGACGTAATAATGTGTTGCGTAACGACGCGGAATTGCGATCCCTCCGAAATTTTTATACATTTTTTCAGTTCTTTTGCGCTCGATATCAGCCACTATACATATTTGTAACATGTTGTGACTGACGTGAGGGTTCAGCCGACTACCGAACGCCTTCTCAACGCCTTGGTCAACACCATTGGCTTTTCAAAACTGCAGCAAGTCTGAAATTTCCATGCAAGTACAAGTGGTGGAAATAACTCGCAATACTTGTCGTGAGTGTGATTTTGTTGTAGATGCGATTCCTTGATGGGATATTGCTGGTTTCGAAGTTGCAGAACCCGTCTGAAAGTCGCGGCGCACTCGCTCACTCTTGCTGACGCGTCTGCTTCTTGCCGTCCTCGAAGTGGAAGGACCTATGTGAGAACTTTCTCTTAACCAATCCGTCCATCTACACCAAAGTCAACTTCCTCTAAGAAAGAAGATGTTGAAGCTACACAACTTGCAAGATACATTGTATGGAAAAAGTTAATACGAAAAGAGTTTTGAGCAGAATCATTGATTACCTTCAGAGTGTAATAAAGAAAGGCTAAAAATGAAAATAGAACTTACGATGAAGGGAAAGAAAGAGTTATGTACGCGCTACGGAGATTCTAGATCCAGGCTTGACGAATAAGAAACTGGAAGTGCTCTAGGTCTATAAGGTATGCGGGAGGAGATGACGAGAGTAAGTGTCTGTACCGTACGACTCTGGATCTTGCCAAATAACGGGAAACAAGCGACACAGAAAGACACGGTAAGAATGAACGTACCAAAATATTTTTTTAGTATGTTCTGGAGATCCAGTATAACAATATTACATTCAATTTGATAAACTGCATTGAGTGTTTTTATAGCTAAAATATTACACATAGACTTAGAACGCCGTGACGTTACTTTTATGGAGGAAAATATCCACGAGTTATCTCCAAAATAGTTCATCTAATAAGTTTAAAAATATTGCTATAATTTGATAGAATTATTTCTCCGCCGCTTTTCCAGTGCTTCCAACATTAATTCTTCGCTTCCTCGCATTTTGCAAGGATTTTGCATCGGATAAACAATTATCACCTCTGAATTACTAACTGTCGAAAATAAATTTCGAATTTAAGAAAGTGTCTTTGTCATAAATTATTTGCTGGTGTGCGATGACTCCAGCAAAGGAGTTTCTGAAGGTCAGGCAGGGCTTATAAGCTGTCAGTCAGTTGCCTAGAGCAGAGCAAAGGTATGGCTTCCACGTAGGTCCGGTCTCGAGGAAAACCCTCAAGAGACGCGAGAACCATTACATTTGATCCCATAAAATTATATATCAATATAATTATTTCATTTGTTTAATATTTATAGGGCATTTAAGTAAAAAAATGGGCGTGGAATTTCCCTATCGTGGCAAACAAACCTCCAAAACAATAAGAATCGCGAGAAATAATAACTTTATTATTGTTTGCGTCTTAGAATTATGATTTTAAATTCAATTTCATGCACTACAATGTGTTTTTTATAACTACAATATTACACATGGACGTAGTACGCCGTGAAGTCACTTTTATGACGGAAAATATCCACAGCGCTGCTTACAAGGCTTGAGTGATATTTCTCCAAAATAGTTCACCTATAGTTCGTCATAGGAGACTCGCATAGACGCGACACAGAGACGGAGACAGAGAAGAGAAGAGTGATGATCAGTGTGGCATGAAACCTAATTACTTACCTGGTCGAATCCAGAAATATCATAAGGTAGACAAAGAGGAGAAATAGAATGCGGATGAGTGAAGCGATTGAAATACATAGTTAAGATAATGCGTGAAAGATAAGAGGCACAGAGAAGAGCATAAAAAATATAATGCCAGACGTTGAAAGGCATTGCAGGAGCCGGTAAACGCACGCATCAACCGAAATTAATTTTCAGGGCACAATTTGAAAACACAGGAATAACGATCGGGAAATTTAGGTCATCAATAAGGACTTTCAAATCTAAAAGAAAAGACTTGAGGATTTGCAAGAAGAGAAAATGAACGCGAAGGAGAACAGACAGACGCACAGATGAGAGAGAGAGAGAAATAGACAAAACGCGCGTTATGAGTCTGTTAAGGAGAAGACTTCATCAACTGAGACTAATTTGGCTAAGAACAGTTTCAGTGAGCACGAATTACGAAGAGGAAATTGAGGTTATGAACCACGACTGGAGTCGCGGTAGGTAAAGGTAAAGCAAACAGCGCAAGACAAGAGAGAGAGAGAGAGAGAGAGAGAGGAGTGCGAGGGTGAAGACGAGTGTCGAGTTCCTTGACATTTGGTGCGTCGTTGCGCCATCGACGAGGAAGCGGTTTCTCTTAGAGAAAAGCTTGCAGTCAAGAGGACACGCACCACCACACACAAAGGCAACCCCTCAATAAGCGTTAACTCGTCAATGCTGTATCACGCAGAACTCTTGATTTCCTATTCTCAACTTCCAATTTTGTTCTTCGCATTCCAGTCGCTGGGAGGTGGAAATTCTGACCGAATAAACTCGGTTATCAAAATGATCATTATTTATGTTTTATTCGTATAGTGTTAATTCTTAAAAATAAAATTTTCGCTACTACTAAATAATATATATATATGTGTGTGTGTGTGTGTTTATGTATAAAAAGTATCATAGAACCAGAAGACATCTTTTTCATAGTTTTATATTTTTGCCCTCGTTTGAGTTAATTCACCGTTTTTCTTATTTGTTTATTATTTCTATCAAATTTTGGTTTGATTATTTTCTACTGATTGTAATATAAAAAGGAACATGAGAAAGTATTTAAAGAATTATCGGAGGATTTCATACATTTTTGTAAAAGTTTTTGAAGCTTTCGTGATCAGCATTTTATTTTAATGTCTTTAAAAACAAGACGAGCTTCTCACTTATGACATGTGATTATTTCACGCTTCAATTCCAAATTTTACGAAGCAAGAATCAAATAAATATGTTCTGTTAATCGGTTCAATGAAACGTCACGTGACACAGCGAACGCAAAAGCGGCCACTCAAGCGTTTCCTGTAGTGAACAATTGCCACGCGGAACTTTGATTGGTTTTTAGTTACATATATTTATTTACTGCTCAACAGACTTCGTTTTATTGAAAGGTTCTTTTTCCCTTCGGAAAGAATATTGTAACTAGGCGATGTGCGTTACTGCGTGTGACGTCATTCACATGGCCGGCATATCGCAACGAACATTGGCATGTAAATGATTACCCGTGTCAATTTTTCGCCAAATATTTTAATGTTTCATTGATGTAAACGACTATTTATGATCCGTCGCCGCTTCACCTTTCTTCTGATATGAGTTTTTTTAAAAAACTGTTAGTTTGGTGTGTTTGTCCTTTTGCTGACATTGACGGAAGTTCCCTCACGTGTATTTGGAGATAAGGCACTCACTCCACTTTGGAGCTTATCTCTCCCTTGTTTCGTGTTCCTCCTTTCATTCTTTTATATTGTTTCCAGGTAAACACCTTAAAGTGACTTCAATTTCCCACTTAAACATTGGTCCTTGCTATTGTATACTCCTCTTCACCGCAGAATAGATTATCGATGTTACTATATTTCTTAAATAATTGGATTCCCACTATAATGGATTTTAACATGTAATAGCGCAATACAGTCGACAGACAGAAAGAACCTGACGTGATCGTAAAAATTACACGCGACATAAATTGAAAATGAAGTAATCGTTGCAAAATAATTTTCTGTGGCGAAGAGGAAGAATAGCACGTATGGCTTTTAAACACACATAATATATTAAATAGTATTTGGTGGTTTACGTAGCATGCTAATTACATTTCCATTATAGTCAGTGAAAACCATGTTAATTTCCATCAATAATTGGCCGCTTACTCTTATGCATTATTACTAATCAGAATCTATACTGAAGTATAAAGTAATATATCATTATTTTTTCGAGTATTGTGTTTCATGAGGGTAATCCACAAGGTGGCAACTCCCCTTTAATAGCATAGGAAGGGATTTGAAAGGGGGGATGTGGAAGGGTAGAGGAAGGTAGCCAAGGGTTAACTGGGGCCCCGGGCAATATTTTAAGGATCCTACCCGGCATTCGCCTAAAAGTAATGCAGGGAAACCCTAGAAAAACCTGCGTCAGGTAGGTCGGGCATTGGGTACTTGTCCCACGCCCTTCCGATATCTGGAGAGGAGTTATCTGTGGGGTCATAGCATTCCCCTCTCCGTGCCTCGACCAGTTTAGGAGGCAGCTGGCCAAATGTTCCAATGGGAAGAGCGAACAACTTTTACCGTATGCCCAAGGTCTGAGACCCCGGAACATACACCTCTCAAAACAGGCCGAGGTGCCTTCGGCTTGTGGGAACCTTAGTTCAAAAACGGAGAGGAAAAGGCATCCCCAAAGGTAGCCCCTTCGTAGCTCTCCTACAAGGTAGCCTCACACGTTGCTTAGGTATATTATCGGTTTGTAATAAATCGCTTGCGAGAGATTACTAAATAATATGTTTGGATCTACATGGTGATGAAGCGGCTTCTATTTATTATAATTATTTATATTTCTAACTTCTATGTTTTCATAGTCGTCATACTGTTATTTACAAAAAAAAACGAATATTGCGAAAAACATTTTAGGCGGAGACAGATGAACGTCCCGTGGCAATATCTTCAGAATTTGAACCGGTGTTTTTTTTAAAAAAAATCGCATATCTTTTGCGGCTTTTCTTGTCAATCAACTGAAGTGCACGTGCTAAAATAAATGTATGTGAATTAGATGCCATGTATAAATTATGCGGTAAATATAATTTAGCCCTTACACATAATAGAGCAGTGCATTTAACAATGAATATTGGCTATAACATTATATCATCCTCCATGACCAATTAATGCCATTTTTAGCGTATTCCAAGAAATAGGAGCAATTATATTGTAATTTAACGGAACGGATGTTATGTGTCTGGTAGAAAGTTGCGACTTTCCCTACGTCACTTGTGTACCCCTCTCCCCTTTCCGTTCCGTTCGTCTCCTTTCTCTCTGTGTAGGGAAATCACGCCGTTGTAACAAAAGTATATATAATAATAGACAAAGCTATAACGCACAGATATAACAGTGAACAATAGTATCAATCAAGTATAATGTTTTATTAAAAAAAAACAGAGATAAAAGCTTCAAGAGATCTGACAAAACAGTGTCACATTAGTGAATTACATAACGACGTATCGACTGAGTCAAGATAAAATTGATTGTTTCTGAGACGTACTGAAATATAAGAAACGATTCGACGGCTCATTGGTTTATATCCTTAGAGAATAATTTTCCCTTCATTTTTAGATGTCTCAGGTTCCGGTATCAACAAGACAGCAGCGTTACAGATTAAAATCCAGAGAAAAAATTATTTTACTATCAAAACCGAGACAGAATATAATTTTCGAATAAGTGAATGACAACATTTTTTTCTTGTTTCCCGAAAAAATTTCGTAAGCAGAACGGGAAAACTCATTAAGTTGCGAATACATTCGCATATGTCACGTCAATATTGCAGCCGACTTCATTACATATTGAAAGACAAAAATTTACTAGGCGTCAGAAATAGTGACTGGTCTACTGTCACTGACACAATCTCCCGATTACACAATTATTTTCTCGAATCTGTAACGTTCTTAAATATTCAAAAAATATCTCGCTCTTTTTTTCAATCGACTAATATTTACATAAGCTTTCGAATATTTTAAAGCTACACTCCGTTGATGAGACGATTTCTGATTGGTGCTCGACAAATTGAGTTCAGCCATAAACAACAAAATCTATTATGTATATATCTATACATGAAAACCATAGCTGATATTTTAGTGTTGCGTTTAATTATTACTTTAAAGAAATGCAGGAAAAACCCTAGAAAAACCTGCATCAGGTAGGTCGGGCATTGGGTACTTGTCCCACGACCTTGCGATAGCGGGAGAGGAGTTTGCTGTGGGGACGCAGCATTCCCTTCTCCGTGTATGGACCAGTTTAAGAGGCAGCTGGCAGACTGTTCCAATGGGAATAGCGGACAACTCTTACCAAGGTCTGTGACCCCGAAACATACACCTCTCAAAACAGGCCGAGGTGCCTCGGCTTGTGGGAACCTTAGTTCAAAAACGGAGAGGAAAAGGCATCCCCTAAGGTTTAATTATTACTTAGTATAAACTAGTCTAAACATATGACAGATATAAGAATCACAATTTGATAATAAGATAAAATGAAGTGATATCATTAAATAAATAGCACATAAAGGTTCTGCAATCATTTTTACTTTTATCTGGTGATTCAAAATCGCAGAAAACGACACATCCGGTGACGAACTCATTTATTGAAATTTATATAAAACTAAATACATTGCATCGACTCACAAAATGGTGGCACTCAACTATTTTGAATAAGAGAATAACGTTTTTATATTAGTATTCTCTTTTCAAATTGTTAGTCTCAGATCACCATTTTGTTAATGGTTTAAACTGCAGTTACTCTAAAAGCAAAAACATGGCAGTTAATTTTTTTGGTAAAAATGACATCCAGATAAAAAATTGTTTAACTGTAAAAAAAAAGAATTTCATTTCTCATTATTTTTTGATGGACAAGTGAATACTCATACATATAGGACAACGGATTGGTTTAAAAATCATACTAAAATTATAGGCAAATTATCGCATTTATGTATGACGCGGAAATATAGTACAATTGTTTCTTCTCGTTTTAGGTCTGTTACACTGATGGCAGATGGCGGCCGTAGTAACGTACATTACTCACAAGACAAGGCAGCACCGTTTATAGATTGATAACGACTAGATAAGAATTATTGCAGCTATTCTTCGCGCGAGTGTAAAGCGATACACACATCTACACACAACAGAAGTTCAGAGATGCAATAACGGTAACAATACCAGTACCCCATCAACGTTAATAAGCACCCAGAGATAACAGAGCTACAGTGGATTTCGTGTAACAAAACAAAGTTAACATTGGATTAGTGTCACTAATATTCCTGGCATTCGGAATTACTATTGTTCTTACGTCCACAAATGTAGCAACAAGTAAGACTTCCGTGTGTAAATTTACATCAATCGATACGCTATTCGTAGTCAACAAATACTACAGCCATATTTAAAATGCCCGCGTGAAAAGTGAACTTGAGAAATAATAACCGCGACACTTTTAAATAAATTACTAAAATTAACCAATATTTCAAAATTATATTCACAATTTTTAAAATGTTAAAAAATGTAATATATAGTTAACTCCAAATTTTTCAAATTTCATTATTAATTCGATAAAAATTCAATTTTTAGCTATTAATTTTTAAAAAAAAACTCAAAGAAAGAAAATATAGTGAGATATAGCAAGTCGTTTCAGGCGTGCAGTAGAAGAAGAATGAAGGTGGAGGGGAATATTGTCGTCTAGTGGGAACTCCTTGCAGAGAAGCTGGAGCAACGCCACTATAATTCTAAAAAACATTCAATAATTTACCAATTAGATAAAACAAAACGAAAAACAGACAAAATGAAGCGATCATATTAATACCACATAACGTCTCTCGAAACCTTGTAACTTTCGTCAGGTGATAAATATTTTGACTTTGAGTTGGTCACCTGGTTTGTGCGGTTGTGTAGAACTCACTGCTATTACGTTTTTATCGCCTGATGAAAGTAACAAAAATTCCAGAAACGTTGTGTGTTATTCATATTATCACTTCATTGTTTTTTGGCCGTTTTATCTAATTAGCATATTTTAACACAGAGTATTATATTTAAATTTTATTCTTACTAACGGGATATACTGACAGCAGGAAGGTCTTTTTTTCACTCTGTACTTATCTCTTAACTGCTAAGTTTTTTTATGTACAACATATCCTGAACTAAACACTATATTTGCAGGCGTCATTGATTTCAAAGACAGTGTTAAACTGAGTTCGCGCCTAGCGCTGTATTTTGACAAGACTATAATTACTAATGGCAGTAATTGTGTGAGATCAGGAAATTGGAGTTGTTAATTTAACCTCACTACACATAACAATGACCAGTACCTCATTGTAGCCATGTATTGTAGCTTTGGACACTGGTTCCTACTAAGCTACATTGTTGTGGAGCCTCAGGCTTATAACCGAATGGTGGCGCTTGAATTCTTAACGTTTCGTTAAAAATTCGAAACAGAAAAGTATTTTTTGGTAATCCTGTGCCCGTTAGAACAAGGACTTTTTCGAACGATTTCACTTGGCGATATAAGAGATTTTGGGGTTCGCCAATTGCCGATGAATTTCCCTACATATTATGAATCAATATTTATGTCATATATATATTCATAATAATGTTTATTAAAAAATAACAAATAGATAATGAAGCAGTCTTTAAATAGACAGAATTATGCGATGCCACACAATTCAAATAATGATGTAACGTCTGTATAAATTATAATTAGATGAAATACAGATACAGACAAAATTTAATGACGATATAAATACCACACAACCTATGACAACCTATCGTAGTATCACAAAACGTACCATTGCACAAATCACCCTCAAAAAATGTCACACAGGAAAATCATTCCAGCAACAGCATTTACCATGTCTCTGCCGGTTTAAATAAACGGCAGAATTTATTTATGTTAACTACAAAGCAACATACTACATATTAAAATTAATTCCAATCTTAAGGGTCAAAAAAATTTAATTAATTCAAACTCTAAATTTGCATTATTTACGTAGCTATACTTTAGATGATTGATATTACCAATTTATCGTATAAATTTCGCTTATTTCGGTATATTACCAGAAATCCCTAAATTGGGGGCTAACCATTGTATTGAAATGATTTTTTGTTTTAATTAATCTACACATTTTTGCTATTATATTTAATAAATAGACAAAACTGAGAACAGAGAGAGAGAGAGAACGTTACTAAAGCGAATATATATATTAGAAATATATATTACTAAAGTAGACCGCTCATAGGCGACAAAAAACTTGAAATATTGTAAATAGTATTTTTTTTCTCGTAGTTAAAATATATTACACCGGAGTTGGCAACAATTTTTTCCCTTTTGTTGCTCAATATAGCAGGTGACAAAAAATGTTGAAATCATGTGGAGTAAACGCGCCTTAAGGGTCATATTGCGTTGAGCCAGAAGAAAATATATTTTTGTCTCCTATGAGCGGTCTACTTTAGTTATATATATTCGCAACAACATTAACAAACTATACTTCGTTTCAATCACTGCTTACTGAAGGTCATTGCCTTATGACATTTTCAGAATCACTCATACAATTGTTACAAATGGGGCAACTTACTCTCAGGCGACGTATTTGACGTACCAATTGTCAATCATGAAACTATATATTATGGCGCAGTTCAGGCATATTTCTAAATAGGGTCGAGACACGCCATTATATTATATTAACAATATAAATCAAAAATCAAGCGTACTACTTTTTCACTTATGTTAATACACAGTATCTCACGTAACTGAAAATGTTCGTGTATAAGAAATATAATTTTAAGCAAGTTAATCAGAGAATTTACAAGAACTCGGAGAGGAATCAAACTCAATATATAATTAATAGCTGAACAATTGTAGTAATTGATAGGTTGCTAATAAAAAATTAAATACATTCTAAGTTAATTTAATAACCAATGGAACTAAACAAACGCATGCAGGGAACATTAGAAGTGTTGCTTACGAATTCCGCCCCACATATTTGAGGTATTTCAAATATATTAGTACTAGTACTTGAAAAATAAAATATGGCGACCGAAATGTTTAGTACGTTTGCTTTTAGTCTAGCGTAGAAAACGAATTTTAACTTACGCGACAATTTTACCGATTGAATTAACACGCACACACTTGATAAATTACAAAATAAAACACTTACGTCTCTTCAACGTAATATTTATCTGTCCTTTATATTATTAGAACAGCCAACCTGGAGACTCTTGCTACAGCTGCAACAATACCGGCGCGAAGAATCCAAAGATTACTAAAGTCCACAGATAAAACAGCTACTGAAGATAGTAACGTCACAGACATTATACACACAAAATATAATTCGATTAATAAACAACAGCGGAAAAGCTCTTATTTATGTAATAAGTATACTTTTAAACAATCGTTTTATATTTTAATTTCACACATAATATAGTAATTATAAATGCTGACAAATGGCACATTGAGTGTTTCTTGCAGACTTTAACATACGTATAAACGATTATGAACAAAAGTTTTGCGTAGCTTTTGTAGAAAAAATAAAAATATATTAAATTTTAAATAAAGTTGACAAATTTGTTAATTAGCCAGTTCTTTGTTCATGTAAAT
Source organism: Zhengitettix transpicula (assembly GCA_037074705.1). Taxonomy (NCBI): domain Eukaryota; kingdom Metazoa; phylum Arthropoda; class Insecta; order Orthoptera; family Tetrigidae; genus Zhengitettix; species Zhengitettix transpicula. The sequence continues at coordinate 76,633,551 of CM073593.1, forward strand.
GAGTATCTGGAACTCATCAGAGAAAGTACGGAAAAACACTTAATATTGAGTTTCTGAATTGATAAACTGTTTTCTGTAGATGAAATCGGCACGGAGACAATTCCGCTAGAATATAAGGCGACCCATATTTGCACGACAATTACGTTCGCGAACTAGGTAGCAATTCATCACCTGTCTCACTGGCGACGTAATTCAATAGTAAAAGTTGGACTGTTTATTATAGTAAAGTAGATGCTGATGGCACAAAGAAACATGAAATGGTGGCGAATTAAAGACACGACTTGAGGAATGAATTTGTGGAAGATGAAATACATTATGAAACAGAGTGATACACATTAGGACATTGGAAAGGCTGTGGTCAGAACTCAGACCATGGAAATTGGTATAAAGTAAGCTCTAGACTGAAACCATAAGTGACCAAAGGGAAAGCCATTACACCCAAGGGGCAGACGAGAAGATGACAATGACGGCAATTCTAGTATTATCCAAAAAATTCTCGGACACAGATTTTTTTAACCAAACACGATAGTTATATTTTTTCATCCAGTATGATTTGATCTAATAATTTTTCTAGCTCAATTCCAGTAATTAAATTTTATTGGTATTGTAGGCCCTTTTAAAGCCACAATCCCGTGAATAAAACTGCTGAATAATTTAACGCGCAAATGATACTAGAATTGTCTGATCTCGGACCACAATCCTTGACGTGACGTATCACCACATTATTACAGATAAACCGTTTCAGATTAAACTGTAATATTACGGTGAATGGGTCAGTCGGGCTTTTATGAGCTAGAGGTGGAAAAGGCATTAATTTATTTATCTCATACCATGAATGACATTAATTACCTTAGTCTCTTTGATTTGGTTGAGTGAAAATCTAAAATACTTGCGTAGTAATTCGGATGTCGCAGAAGATATGAACATTAATTCAGAGATATTGACAGTACAGAAATAGAGTATACATATTACGTCATATGCCGTTGAACTACAGAGAAAACATACTTCAAGGTTCTGGAATGATTAAATACTTTATTTGGAATTAACAGAAGTCGGACTTACTTGTTGAAAAACGTGAATATCATCAACTTATATTAATTACTAGCTGGGTGCCGGCGTTGCCCGAGATGTCATTTATCTATAACCCCCGATATGTCTCCAATTTCGGCTGCTTTTGCGCAATTTTTATGTAACGCTACTCGAACCCTAATCATTATAATTAACTCTGAAAAATATTTTTTCAACGCAAATATCTGCCGTGTTTGCATGTTCCAAAATTTGCACCCCGCTACTCCTGCATCTGAGGGGTAAATGCCAATTTGAATGTCGTAACTAAACACAGTGACTTCCATAACCTTTGATTTGACTCCAATCTCGGTTGTATTCGCGTTATTTTACTGTAAAGCATCTCCACCCGAAACCCGAAGGATGTCCTTTTCACAGGGCGTAGGGGATGAAAATTGTATTCAGATAACATTGGTAGAAACACTATCAATATCTTTGACCCCTAAAAATATTTATCCGACTCAAATATCGGCTGTTTTAGTATGTTTAAATATATCCACCCCCGCTTCTGGGGGTGGAAGACGCGTCTCACCCCGACAGTGTTTGTTTCCTGGTCGCAAAGAACACGTGTACGAAATTTGGTGAAAATTGCTCGACTGGTGTAGATTTGTATTTTATTTAGAAAACGTTTGTATGGGAAATAGAAATGGGCTGTTTTTAGGGTTTTCCCGAAAATTATTCGATTTTTTCTCGCCTTTTAAACCTTCCCTAGACCTCCACGAACATTTCAAGACTAAGATAAGATAAATCCGTTCAGCCGTTCTCGAGTTTTAGTGAGACTAACGAACAGCAATTCATTTATATATATATATAGATAGATATATTATAATTATGATACATTCCTCTGTCTGAAGGAAATTCCAAGGAAAAGCTATGATCTCAGCAGAGTTGAAGAAATTCAGTGCGTTAACAGTGAGTGACTGATTTCTGAGCTTAAAAGGGACCAAGCTTAAATATTGCAGCTTTTCTTCTCAGTTATAATTAAAAGGTGACACAATTCAAGTAAATAATCTATAGGTTCACTGGAAAAGGAAAAGCTGAAAAAATTTCTAGAATTCACAAAAAATATCTTTCGGGGAAATACTAGCTCCAGCATAGTGGGGTTTCAAGTTAGGGCTGTTAATACAGTTTCATTTTATGAGAAATGGCGTTTTAGAATAATAAGACAACAAGATAAACTGAAAGCGACCGGAGATAATAATTGTATTTATATATTAACCTGAGAAAAAAAAACAAAAATACTTCGTAGAAGCTCATAAGTGAAACAAAAACTAAATTGACGCGAAATCAAAAATATGAATACCTAATATTTCCTCGACAGACTGAACGTCTGAAGGGTATTTCACAGATGAAAAATAGACAAAAAATGTCTGAAACGGTATACTACATATGATTTCCAGTAAAGGATTATTAAGCAAAGGAAATATCACCTGGGAAGTTATCAATAATAAATGTATAAAGTTTTTGAGGGTTTTTGGTGAAGTCATACAGAAAACGCAGACAGCGTCCGTCACAAGCGTCACTTATAAATACAACATATGGAACACAATCAGGTATTCATTGGAACCAGTTATTATTTGGATTTTGGTTTTGTGAATCGGTAAAACCGAGTGGAAGAAGAAACCATTTGAATAGCATATTCTCGAAATTTATCATGTAACAGCAATGGCATAATCATAAATCAAATTTCCTCACAGGATCGTAACTGATACGCACTGACACTAAAAACCATAAGTGTTGCGGATAACAGTTTAAATACTCGCTTTCCTTATTTAACCAGCAAAGACATTATGTTCGTAATGTTAAAGTATAGTTTTTATGTTACTTTAAACACACACAGTTTTGTATTAATGTTCTCGTTAATGGGGGTGACCGTTTCAAAGGTAAATCTTAACAAGAAACTTTCAGTTTACTAGATTTTTTGTCGTAATAGTTTTTAGACTCTTAGAATTTCATATAATGAAGTTCAGATTTGGTACCAATGTACATTTGTTAATATTTTATTTTGTTGAATGTGCAATTGCTTGCATTATGCATCTATAAAAATGCGAAAATAATTGTGAAAGGTCTCAAATATATATTCATCCAGAAGTTGGCTCCTGAGACTATCGGAAGGGCGTGGGACAAGTACCCAATGCCCGACCTACCTGCTGCAGGTTTTTCTAGGGTTTTCCCTGCATTTCTTTAGGCGAATGCCAGGTAGGATCCTTAAAATATAGCCCGGGGGCCCTAGTTAACCCTTGGCTACCTTCCTCTACCCTTCCGCATCCCCCCTTTCAAGTCCCTTCCTATGCTATTAAAGGGGAGTTGCCCAAAGTGGATTACCCTCATGTAGCCTGTTGCCCTAAAAAAATATAAAGGAACTGTATCAATAGAATTGAAATTCCTCTATATTTATCTCACATTTTACCAATGAAATCGGTAGGAAGAGGGAGATACTGACACGAAATTTAGAATCTTTTAAGCGTTCTATTGAGGCTTGAATATTTCTCGTCCCCTTTTTGTACACATTTCCAAACGAACAAAATATGAATATAAATAGCAATGCATCGTGACAAATGTCAGAGATGTTGGCACACAACCTGACAGACGGGACAGTGGACACAGCCGAGTGGGATATTTCCTGCCTTTCATAATTACAGGTACGAAGTGGCTATTTTTTTTTAATTCTGTAGTATTATGTTCCACTCAAAGAAATTATGGAATTAATGTCTTTGACTTTTTAAGTATTTTAAGAGTTTGGCAGATGCCAGAAAAATCAGGACACATTCAGAAACTATATCAATAATAGTTAGGTAAACATATTCTGATGTTTTAGTAGAAACGATGCAGAGCCTCGGTATTTGTGTAATTACGCATTTCTAGTGTAGAATATAATTATTTATAGTTTTTTAATAAGTAAGAAAATTAAGTGTTTGTTTAGTGTTATATTTTACCAGACGTCGGACATTAGAGCACAGTTGAATAGTCTAGTAGAATATGTCTGATTCAGAAATATTTGCAGGTAATGGATATTGATGAATTCTATTCCTCGCAACATTCTCATACCGTATTAATCTATTCGTTTTGCAGATAATATTAACAAATGAATATCAATGGAGTGTGACAAATTAAGCCACACGTCATTGACGCTACTGGGGCAAAAAAGATTTATTACCGTAAGCAGTTCTTCAAGTTGCCAGTTGTCATTCTAGAAAGACATTTCCAGTGGTCCAGTGCTTGTTGATATCGTTGTAAATGAGTGCCTCATTTGTTTCTTTAAAAACGTGAGAGAATGCAAAGGAAATTATGGACAGGCCTACCAGAGTGTTCACGCTTCTGATGAGAACGAAAATCGAGTATCTATTTTGAATGCTGTTTTCTTCTCTCGTAATACTCAAATACAGTTGACGATAGTTTTCACGTTTTTTATTTTCCGAAAAGTATTAAAAATGACGGTTGGCCGAGTGACAGATGTCAGAGATATTAGCAACCTCGCACTTGGTTGACGTGCAAGGATTTTTAACGGCGGACATTTTGATTTCCGCGGTAATTTGTTTTCGTCTACCAGGGTTGTAACTATTTATTTACTTATTCCCGGGGACCGTTGCTCGCGGATTTTTGAAGTGATCGGCGCCAGAAAGCCGCGGAGAAGGGGGGGGGGGAGCTTCACCGTGAAAGAGGGGGAGGGGACGGCTCCTGGCCGTTTTCGTGTACCATATGGAAACTCTCCTCGGAGTCAAAAGTAGGTGACGAATTAAAAGCGAGGACAGCGAAGGGCGAGTAGAGATAAGGCGAATGAGATTGCCACCCAATAGACGCACAACGATGATAATAACGTCAGTTTAATAAGGGTAGAGGAAGAGGGGGGGGGGGTGACAGGTAGAAATACAGAGAGAGGTAACATATAAATCGCCCTAATTTCTGATGTTGCATTAGGAACCCTGTGAGGTTTCTTGGATGTTTTTCCTCCAAAAAACTGTGAGACAGCCCGGTGTGGACAAATGCCAGTGTGATTCGTTAAATATTTGTATGTGGGTATAGCGTTTGAGCTTTGAGTGAATGGAAGCTTGAGTCATTTTACGAGAGAGCGAGCGAGGGCCCAGCTTTCTAATTCACATTCGCAGGTGGCAACAGCTGGACGGATCCAGGTGATGACAGTGGTGATGACGATGATGTCTGCCTCGCTGGCATGGAACATGTGAGTGAGAGGGAGAGACGTAACGGTCTCGGGAGAACTGGTTCCACGGCGACGACGACGACAGTAGCCACACCTAGCAAGAGCCGCCGTGTTCACCCTGGAGGGAAGCTGACAGGGACAGTGACAGTGACTGACCTGGTGAGAGTGCCCTTGAGAAGAGGGTTGGGGCCGTCGTAGTATCCTCCCATCATCTTGAGAGGCGTTGCGACGACGGCTTGCGGCGGTTGTGTGTTAATCCAGTGACGACGCACTTGTTGCTAGTTTACACTGCACGAGGGCCACCACGACATGGCGGCCGTCACTTTTCGGAGACATGGGGCCTTTCACGCAGGCAGCACTCTCACTCACTCACACACTGACTGGCTGCTGTGGCACTTCACTGCACTGCACGAGCCTGCTCACTGAAAGACGGCGAGCGAGTCGCGCCGCCTGCCGCACACAGAGAGCGCGCGCGTCGCAAAGCCTCGCCTAGCAGCTGATTCCTACCAGCCTTCAACCTGCACTTACAAAACAAATACCTATTTCAGCTGTAAGTTTTCATATACTAGTACAGGTTACGCGAACACGATGCAAGAAACAGTCTCGTGACAGAAGCCTAATTAGCCAACTGCCGAAATCATGCAAAAGGAAATTACTGAATTACAATGTAATGAGAGACAATTAAAAATTGTGGAAGGCTACAGTTTTACTTTAATTATACGATCAGTTCATAGATTCACATTAAATCAGAAAGTTCTCCGTCCGACACAGAGTTGACGCTAGTAGGGGCAAACAGCGATTCGTTCAAGTTTAAACCAGAGTTTTTCAATTGTTTGAGTGTTGTAATCAAGTCACATAGAAAAAAATATTTTTTTAATTTAAAAAAGTCAATTTAAAACAGAAAAAATTGAAATAATTATTTTTAATCATTTAATTCCGACAACTATAAAACAAGAGTTACTTTAGACGACTCGTCACCATCGTTTTCCACATTAGAGAAGAGTGTAGATGAATTCAAACTGAATCGAATTTCCTATTTGGAAAATGAGCGCACAGAACGACCTGTAATAGCCAGAGTACGGAGGATGAAATTGTAGAGATCCACAATTCTGCTACGATTGAGCTGGATGAAATTGCCAGAGACGTACTAAAATCAACATTTCTCAACTGTTTAAGGAAATATGTATTTCTTTTAAGCATGTAAATGCTCACAAATTGGCTGTAATTTATTGAGAAATTATCCTGATGAAGTTTGCAGATAAGTAGAGGAAACGTTGCTCTCATTTGCTGTCCGTAGTTTGGCCAATGTATTAGTATAGATATATTATCTACACTAGTATAGTATATACTACTAGTATAGTATAGATATATTAGTATAGATATATTGTTTGGACAATTTTTGTGAAGTTTCATGACTCCAGAGACTCTTACCATGAAGCCAATATTAACCATCTATAAACAGTGACATGTTTATTATTGAACTTTGTCTTATTCACTAACATTAATAAATATAATAATTGTAAACTAATGTACAATAATAATACCAAACCTTGTTGTACTGTAATTACGATGTATTTATGTTACGTATCATGTTATTAATCAGTCAATGCGGCCCGCAAGCTTTTCATTAATAAAATAATTACCCCCTTCATTAAAAATTTTGAACTTCACTGATGTTGATGTTGATGTGCCGTCAAAGATTTTGCCAAAAGTTTTTACGATATAATAGAAAAATTGAAACGCAATGCGGGAAAGAGAAACGCATTCGCGCGTGTGTGTGTGTGTCACGTAGAACACACTATATTAATTTTCGATTATGTTAAATGACGAATGTTATACAAGGATGTATTGAAAAAAAATATTGACACATACCGTAAAAGAGCGGTAACTACGAACATATCAGGAGTCACATGTAACACGCCACAACAAGGCTCCTGTGAAAACAGCGGCGCTTAAAATCACATTTCCTTTCAACTAACTCACTTTTTAAAATTATGGCTGATGGTAATCAGGAGTTTATACGTAAACATAAGAGGATTTAAAATGTGTGAAAAAAAAAATACGCGCGACACAATTTATAAAATTCGTTGAATCGTTGAAAAATTAACCGGAAGAGTCAAATATTAAGGTAATAGTCAACCAATCTCATTAAGCACATAAATGAAAATTATGAGGATTTGTTGTTTTGTGAAATACATTTATTAGCTTCTCTTCCGAGATATTGATGTAATGCGAATATGAGGATGGATATTTTTTATCTTTCTACAATTTAGAAACAGGCTACATGAGAGTAATCCTCATTGTGACCAATTCTCTAAAATATTGTAGGAAAGGGGGATGCGGAGTGGAAAGCAAGGTAGCTAGCGCCCCTCGCGGGCAGTTTTGGCTTGACACGTTTGACCTTCGTAATATAGATGGATTACGACATTCTAAAGTGACAGAGTTTCTGTGAAAACATTGGCGCTTCAAATAGTGGCAAGTCGCCATCAAATAGCTCATCACTTTTTTTTTTCCCCATTGGTGTGTAAATATAATGTTGATGATGAACTTAAATCTTGTTTTGTGACTCTCGGCGTAGCGTTGAATAAAAACGTTGTTTTTATTTCTGCATCGCGTAGACGACTACAAGTTAATTGGCAGTTAAACACCTATTTAATATTAACGTGGATGCACTCTGCCTGGAATAGAAACAGGAAGGAAGGTAACTAGGAATTACAAGGCAGATTGGCGTGCTGCATAATTAGCGTCTTGTAAAGACGGGAAGAGGGAGAGAGGGGGTTCTTTAATTTCTGTGTTGGAACCATAAATCCTGTCCGATTAGTGCGGCGTCAGTCAGGGAAGTGATTAATCAAGACAGCCATGACCCAGACCTACGGCAACTCCAAAATAAACCCCATATACCGCATAAACAGAAGATTAAATAGAACCATAAACAGAGACACGCTCTCTATGTCTTTAAATTGTACGTAGTAAAAAGAAGAAAGGGAAGTAATAAAAAATAATAATATAAAACATTGTACCAAGAAACTTGAGTCAGAGAACGACGAAACGAACTAGGTTCCACTTAACGCACGAAGAACTTAAAAAAAAGGCTGTGAAGATGAATGGAGGACATTACTCCAGGGGAAACTCAATACAATCGATAGTTTTATCAAGATGAAGAGATCGAAATCAGGACAACTCAACATAGCACAGGATTCTTCATATAAGAAAGAAGAACTTTGCATTTTTGAACATGAACATAGATTTACTATAAGATTTAACTCTTTCCCTGAAGCAAAAGTTTTCTCTTCTCCCTCCTCACTTATACTAATGTCTCTAATCTTATGTAATATAAATTTTCAGTATTTACTCCTATAAATAGTCCTCTATCTCTGGATGTCTCCGGCCAGCGCATGGGATGTGACTTCTTTTAGCCCAGTAGCTACGCCCAAAAAAAAAGCTCTCCGCGAGCTAATGGTCGGGTATTTTATTATTTTTCCAACTTTTATATATTCTGCTGACTAGTTTTGTAAATTCGAAACTTCAATCACGAAATTTTACACAAGATTATTCGTCGGAAAGAGAATTAAATTGTCTGAAACCTTTCTTCTATGACAAAAGTGTACTGCCTGGTATTTTGGAGATGTCAGCTCTAGAAATATCACAAACTGCATTATTTTTGAAAATGTCGTAAATTTGACGAACAATTTCGTACTCGATTACACCATTCAATGCAGAATTTTATGGTCTACAATTCATTACTGAACATTATTCTGAATAGAATGTTTTCACTATCAGCGAACAACTTAAAAGAGGTGCAAAATTTCGTGGTTTTTAGGCCACAGAAAGTTTTCCCGAGGTGCTTTGAATTGGACAACTTGGTTTTTCACTAATGACCACAATATATGCAAGTTCGGGAAAAAATATAATACCCTCATTTTTACGCAGTCAGATGTAATAGCTAATGGGCTATTTCTCCTGAAGAAGGAGACTAACGCCTCCGAAAGTTTGATGACCTCCTTTCCTGAGTGGCGACGCCGAGCTTCAATTCCAGGTAAGCCGCCACCTTTCTCTCTCTCTCCTTTCCATACTAATTGTTTAAATTATTTTGACAGTGTCACATCACACACACACACAAATATATATATATATATATATATATATATATATTGTAATAATTAAAAAAATCTTTAATTAAAATAAATTCTTAAACAAAAAAAATTAATTAAAATTTGAATGATAGTTAGTCACACGTTGAAGACGCCAATTTATGTAATGATTTAATAGGTGGTCTTAATTAAATATGGATAATTAACAAAATTATTATGATTTAAAAAATTATTGGTGATAATTACACATGATAAGCCCTGCTTTGCACGCCGAATTCCATCAATTTAACAAACAAAGATTTCAATTTTATTTTATTAATTCGTGACGTTCTATGAAAATACAGCTTTATATTTTTACAATCAACTACGTCGAATTTCTCTTTATCTCAGGGTCACCACTGGGTTTGATAGGAAGAACAAATACAATCTAATGAACTAATACATTAACAATCCAAACGGAATACAATATTAAATACAAGAAATATAAGAAAAATGCGAACGAAATCTGACCATACCCTTTAATTATCGTTTACAGTTATTAATAATTGTTTTGTACTCACGACTGTGCTTCTGGTACCAGTTCGGACTCTTGTATCTTGAAGTCAACACCCACTAAACAGGCCATTATTCACTGATTCTACACTTTAAATTTTGAACACATGCGGTCGTTACTCTCGGTCTCTGCTATCATGGAACCTGGATTAGCCTCTCCTCAGTCAGCCCTCGGACGTACGTCTCCTTTAAGTCTCTCTTTGCGAAAATTAGTTCAGGTTGTGAAGCAAAACTTCTGCTTCTAAATTGCGATTTTATGAGTCTCTCCGTCAAAACTGTTAACTTGCGTTTTATGTAAACTATTATATCTCGCCGTTGGACTTCCTGGATAGCCCTATTCATGCTTTTAGATTAGCAAACTTTACTGTGTTGTATCTCTCGCAGACTCTTTTATGTATCCTTTCTCGACCCAGGCTCGACGCATACTCGACGCAGACTGAGTTCTCTAAGCGCGCGGTCTCCAGTCTCCATTGTTAACAAAGAAAGACCCGCTGCGATTGTCGTCTTTAAGCACCCGTACCGCCAACAATTCAATTATATTAAAACAATTAATGGCCTGTTTAATTGGTATTACAATATATATATATTCGTGGTTTCCAAATATTCCATGAGAACAACGGTGCCGAATGTGTGCACATTTGACTAGCGAATCGCATATATCACTAATTCTCTTTGAGCGAAGGAGGGAGAGTGAGAGGGATCAATGGGAAATCTATTCCGCTCAAACATTGATGCGAGAAAATGGCCGCATTTGTGTGTGTGATCGCGTGCATGTTTACCAACTACGTAATTACCACAAGCGATGGCATTCCCCTCACCACACAAATATTGCGAATTCATACATAACCAATCGCGCTTTATTTGTGTGTAGCGCTTCATCTATGTCAACTAATCACACCCATATGCATTATCTTTGAGTGGAAACGTTTTGTGGTCACGTTGCTCAAGTTTTGTCATTTGTTTGCGGAGGAGAGTCGCTACTACAGTACTTCGAAAAAAACAATATATTTTTATTTTTACTGTCATATTGATAACAACGGAAGAATAGCATCAAGTCTGAGGCTGCTTCACCTTCGAACAGCTCATTTTGTATCCTGCTAAGAAATGTAATTATTGTCGGCGTGGACTGTTGCATGTTGTGCATCAGTGAGGGTGCAGTTCAGGTACGTTCAGTTGCTCGAACAGATCACAAGATAGTACTGAGAAATAACTGCAGTAGTTAGAGATGAAAGAGTCTTAATTGAAGTTGAGTTACAAAATCGAGTTGCTTCATCTACCACGTCAACCTCACGCCTCATCCACGAGACCCCTACACCATGACAATAATCATCTCAAATCAGAAGGTTTACTTAAAAATTCAAAAGTTTATAGCCAAGGACAACGATTTTGCCTTTCTGTCAAGATAGTTTGGTTCAAAATGAAAGTTTGTCTTCATTTTGCTTTTTTCAATACAATACTGTTCTTTTTCTGTGCTCACCAATAGAATCCCGTCAGGTATAATTAAACGTTTCTGATTCAATCATATTGTATGTAATATTTTATTATTATTGTAAATAAATTTATTATAATTTTTCACTACAATAGCCAAATTTATTTTACCTGTAATTAAATATAAAAATAATACTTTCATGAAAAATACGACTCAGAAAAGAAATGTTATTATTGCACTCTTTTATGTATGTGTTTATCAATCTACAATTGGGCAAATAGCCCGGTCGTAGATACACGATCTAGCTTAGAGGAATAATAAGAAAAAAATTAAATAAGAAAGAAAGAAATAGGTACACTGCCTGGAATAAACATGGTTGAACACTCCACTTTAAATTGGATTATGATTTTAATTAATTAATTACCTTCCTACCATATTTTAGATTCAGCCTAATTTTTTCTTTCTTGAGAATGACTTATTCAGGAATATTATTCCTGCGGTTAATCGTCGTATTTACGAATTGAAAATAATGATGGCGAAAACTCTTAACAAATCAAAGGAATTTGGCACGCGGGAGTTGTTGATAATAATTTGGAGACTGCACGTCGTTTTTGTAGCAGCGTTGTGTAGCCTGCGTTCAGTCCATAGGCGGCTGATATTAGGCAAATGCCGGGTAGGATCCTTAACGCTTAGCCCGGGTTAACCCTTGCCTACCTTCCTCTACCCTTCCGCATCCCCCTTTCAAATCCCTTCCTATCCTACTAAAGGGGAGTTGCCACCACGTAAATTATCATGTAGTACGTTACTCTAAAAAAAGAGTTATCGGTTCAAACTTGTAATATAATTCTTAAACGATTCTTCGTTCCAGGTTTTTAATTTTGTTTTGAATTGGTTACTTACACGATTAAATGTGGTTTTATCAGCTCGGACATGACTTCGTGGCCATTTTGCTCTTGCTCTTCTCTTTTACGCTTTGTAATTAATCCGGAGCTTTTGTTTTGAATGCATATTAATTTAATAACGTCAAAGTAACGTAGAACTTCAATAAAATTTAACTTCTGTTTGATGCAAAATATAACTATTAATTTTATCCCGGTCTATTATAACGAATAATTAGAAGGCCATTGAAAGTAATCGTTACAAAATAATAAACAATTTCTCAAAATTTAATATACAAAACGGAAATATTTTTACACAAGTAAAAATATTTTACACTAATACTAGAAATTAGTGTTTATAAATAAAAAAAAATATTTAACATGTAAAAGAGAAATTTTAAAATAAATGTTTAGAAAAAATTAAAATATTTATTTTAGTTAAATGAAAGCGCGAAAAGATATATATATATATATATTTTTAAAAAAGCAAGGTATAAAATTAAACTGTAATCCGAGCTTGTTCTGAGTGCCTAATCCAGATGACCTTTCTTGATTTCCGTATCCCGCGTGGCAGGTGCAGTTACCTCACTGACCCCGATATCCTTCGCATTCCTCAATTGCCTCCATCTTCTCACATCGCAACACAGACATAGGATACAACGTCACGACTCTGAAGTGTAGCCATTTCCGTCTAGTCGCCATGTTTTGGATGGTGCTGACCCACCAAGGGTCTCTCTCTCTCTCAGGCGATATTAATATTACATCAGTTACGAATTTTCAACGTACTCTTAGTATATACCGAGTGATGAGTAAATAAATGTTTTGACATAATTGTTGTATTAAGCGTCCATTGGTGGGTCTCCAGGGTCTCCGGCTGGTGGGAGTAGGTTGGTCAGCGTGGATGCGCTGCGGGATTTTGCTTTTAGTAGCATAGGTCTGGATGACTTCTGTGATGAATGGGATTTGAAGGTCGTGGTGAAGACTTTAGTTACTGATGAACCACGGTGCAATGGCTGGTGTACGCAATTTATCGGTGTTTGTAGGCTGATTACCTCCATATAGTTCAATCAACCGTGTAGGAGATAGAATTATTTTCTAAAGAAATAGGTTGTTTTCGAGGATGAGCTGTGATTTATGCCCAATCATCCAGTGCACAGTTTTTTTTATTTTGACTGAGCTGTTGTTTTGATTGAGGCAGAGTCCTGGTTATTTCACCTCAGGTTTTTGTTCTTGGATGATTTGATTATATTGTAATGCCAATTAATTAAGACATTAATTGAGAAATTAAAAAAATAAATTGTTTGAGAAATCTATTCTTAACGGCGGTACAGAACACAGCAACAATGTAGCCAAGTATTGTTTCTTTGTCGGAAGAAGTAATGCGCGCTCAAAATTACGAGAGAGTCCAGTTTACATTATGATATGGTAGAGTTCAGGTCGCATTAGCAGGAAGGCTTGGTCGCAGGAAGATATTTAGAAGTTAGAGTTGGCAAGCAGAAACGATAGAAAATGGTCGTATTAAAATAGACGAGATATTCTTTTAAAAAGTAAAGATAAGGAGAAGCAGGTGGCAATCAGACACGACAGAAATAGGTCGTGTTGGAAATAGAGTTGATTGGTCCATGAACATTTTGCTCAAGACTAAATATTCAGTCGAGCAGAACTACGAAACCTGCTAAGCACAAACAGTCTTGTGAACATAGCCGGGCAGAATTAGCAGAAGTCAGCCGAGAGAGAGACGAAAGGAGAATCATCCTGGTTCCTGAGTTTTGATCTAAAAATATTAATTTAGAATCTGTGCGTTTTAGAAGCTGAGCAAAACCGTCATAGTGCTTCGACAATTAAAGGTATCCTGGAATGCTGGGCAGCCGTGAGTAACAATATAAAAACAACTAAATTATGCAAACCTGATTAAAAGATAGTCGACAGATTTCGTTCTCTTCTTTTTATTAAAATTTGTTAACTTCGCTGACAAGAAAATTTCGTCCTAATTAATTGACGAGTAAATCTTTTCTCTTTTAAATTGGAATTTGTGTTTAAGTTGAAAAATAAAATGATTCGCCATTAGCAAACCCAGTAGAGACCCTGAGATATATTTTTAAAATGCGTAATTGTTTTAAAGTTATAAAAATAAATCTATTGTTTGTTAAAGTTTGTAATCTTTCATTCATTTAAAAGTCTATCTTTGTTTTTAATTATTACAATATATTTTGACTTAAGGGGACGTAGAGTGTTTATTGATAAAAGTAATTTGCGTAGATATTTTGGCAGTTACCATTGGTCGAGCCAACTTTCTAGGAGGTTCAGGTGTGTCTGGAGCCTTTCAGTTGCTTTGATCCTCATCATTATCAGCTGACATTAATCCAGCTTTACATTCTGCAAAGATAATTTCCACGAAGAAAACCGTTACCAACACAGTACATGTTAGTGCAAATGTAATAGAAATGTATCTTTCAATGTCTTTTAAGTTTAAAACCATATATCTAACGAAAATAGTGTAATACGGTAATAATATATGCTGGAGGAAAGAAAATTGAAATACGAAAGGAAATATAAAATTGAAGGCCGTAAGTTATAGAGTCGTTTCCATTGCTGTGGAAAAGAAAGAAGAAGGGCCAAAATCGGAGAGAAAGTGGGAGGTTTAAATATCTGAGATAAGCACAAAGAACGAACGGTGAAGAAAAAAAAGTAAGCCTAAGATCATATAAGAATGTTGAGTGTGTCACGCTCCAACTCTCAATTTCCCCCGCTTTCACTGAAGATGAACAAAATTTTTTTCTTATTGTTCGAAACAGTTTCACCTGTCTTTTTCTTTCATATCTACAACGCCTTTTCGTTAAGGAGAAAAAACCTCTTACATATATACTTTGAGTAAAGTGTAGACAGTCTGAGATACAGGTAATACGCAGAAAAAGATGCAAGAACCCTTGGACAGGGTAGCCCAGTGGCAGAGCAATTGCGTACTATGCAGCCGTCATGGGTTCGATTCCCGGGTCTGTTGAGTATTTTTCTATTTAACTCAAATTTAACATATTTAAAAGGTTTTTCTGATAATGACAGTAACCATATTATACTTAATTTATTTATTTGTTTGTGATTCACTATTTAGTTATTTTTCATTATATTTCTTAAATAATATTTAGATAATGTCAGAAGAGGTCGCGATTCAGAGGCACGAAACGTTACGATGTATTACAATATATGCAATTTTCAATGTTTATGTACAATTTTTTTCCAAAAATATATTTTGTTAAATCGTTTTTGTAGAAATTTATGAAATTTTATATTTATATTTTGTCCAATTTTTGTATTCATGATATAATTTTTAAATTAGATTAGATTAAATTATGGTAATTAAATTTATTTAAAATTTAAGTCGTGATTGAGTTTTTCAAACAAATTAATAAATTCTAAACTATAATTAGAATTTTTACTAAATTGCAAGAGATGGTGGCAAATCTTATAATATAAGTTAATTCTATGATTAGATTTACCGATCCTAAAAAAGAATTTTATTCCTGCCGTTTTATTTAAGCACTAGATAGGTGCCCGGCGTTGCTCGAATATAAACTCGAAAAAGTATTTAATTGAATACTTAAATATATTCCCTGAGTATTTCAGGATATAATCGTCACTCAGTCTTCATACATTACGAAATATTACATTGATGAAATTGTTAGCTAGACTCACAACTAATACAGCGCTAAAATTAACTTACATTTTCCCCCAAGGATGGTAAAGTAATTCGTATTCTTCTTTATTATCATTCGATGGAGTATTGCTGTATAAAATTATACTTTTTATTTAAAAAAAATATTTCTGCTTTATTTCATTCCTAATAAAGGAGATATTTCCTTTGTTCGTTGCGTAGTAACGTCTTTCTCTCGCGTGACGTCATTGTCTCTTGGCGCGCAGTAATTTTAATATTTAATGATCACGGTTTTTAATTATAATTCTTTCCACATGTATGCTAGGCGTTTCTCACCCTCACAGTACCGTTTCTCGTGTTTTGAAGAATTTGTGTACCAATTTTTGTTGAATCTATCCACGCTTTTAAATTTGTATAGAAATTAACGTAAATACATACATACATACAAATATACATCCTTTTTTATTATACAGATAGATTGGTGTCCATCTTATTGTTGCTCAAATATATTAGATATTCCCTACTTATTATTAAGTGGAGCCCAAATGGGCGACGAGTTGTTTGAAATATATAATATTTATTAAATATATAATCTGATAGATGATCATTCGTCATTAATATTGGTTTACCACCCTGAGTCCTGTTACTCACGAAGATCTTCTTGCTATGGTAATGTGTATGATAAAGTCTATCTAAATCAGTGGCTCATCTATGGCTTCGTGATTGAGTACGTTTCCCATACACCTGACAATTAACTTGGAGGACTGAGTGCTGCAGTGAGATTGAGCGCTGATGACTGCGGGCGGCTTGTGGTCCTGTGCAGACTGCATCGATTAGACTGTAGGGACTGGAGGGTGGGAGACGCCGGGCGTCGCGGCGCTGCTGGACGGGCGCCTTGCCAGGGTCAGAAACCTCGCCGCATAGTCGCGACAACACGCATAAAGTCACATCGGACAGACAGGTATCAAGATGGCCGCAGTACCGTCAAATTTCCGTCACTTCTCTGATGGTATTTTTGACCAATCGACAATTGTTTGTTGGAAAACAACGAATGAAGAAATCACAAGTGGAGCAACATATGTTTTGCAATGCGTATATATTTATTAAATTAATGCTTAAAATCTAATACAACTTAGTAATTGTTCCTGTATTTGGTAATCCGATATTATTTTATAAAATGGCGGCACAAATTAAATTAAAAACCTATTACAAATCAGCATAAAACCGAATAGAACACGAAGCAAGCCCGTTAGAGCTTCTTCCTCCATTTTATGATATAAATTTTTCCTTTACAAAATGCCCGCTCCAAATGTTATTATTTATTATATTAAGTTTAAATAGTTCTCAAATTTTGAAGCGAGTGAAAAATCTTTCCAAAATTTGTTATTAAAAATATGACAGTAGGTGAAATTCCACGTTCATGTTTAGGAGAACCTCTTATCCTCACTGTAACCTGCGCTGAGCTGGAATCCCTCCATAACTGTTTGACAAAATGACCGCATAAAATTTAAGAGAATTGGGTCTTGAAAACGCGCAGCGTGCAAGTTCCTCCATTAAGTGAATAGTTATGAATATGGTCCATCAAAGTAGAGAGCTCCGCAACGCATCTAACACCACAGATCCTTGAAACAGCGAAAGGTGAAAATCTTTCAAATTGAAAGAATAATTTATTAAAAATGTTAGTTGGCCTGAAAATTCAACACGAATGAACGCACTGTGGAACCAGCAGGAAGAGAGTAAAAGCACGGACCATCTTATTCATGACGGCATTAAGTCGTGGTGGTCTTTATTTTGTGATGTATTATAAATGACTCTCCATCTCTCTCTGGCCGAGGGAAAGAAACCATCCGGATCAACCACCAACACCCTGGGAAGCCTCTAGTGTTCCTATTCTCCTGCAAAGGGGAAACCTAGGTGAAACACGAGCTTGTGCGGATTATTCCCAGCGATGAAAACTGCTAATTAGTGGACCGCCATTCCCAAGTTAACGAAGGAAACTGCAACCAGGGAGTGAGGTAACATGTACTCGTTACTACGGCGATGAACCCACCCAAAAAATGCAAAAAGAAATAGTTAAGTTTTTTTGTAGGGCAACAGGCTACAAGAGGGTGATCCAAATTGGGCACCTCCCCTTTAATAGCATAGGAAGGGATTTTAAAGGGGGGATGCGGAAGGGTAGAGGAAGGTAGCCAAGGGATAACTAGGGCCCCCGGGCTATATTTTAAGGATCCTACCTGGCATTCGCCTAAAGAAATGCAGGGAAAACCCTGCATCAGGTAGGTCGGGCATTGGGTACTTGTCCCACGCCCTTCCGATAGCGGGAGAGGAGTTTGCTGTGGGGACGCAGCATTCCCTTCTCCGTGCCTCGACCAGTTTAGGACGCAGCTGGCCGACTATTCCAATGGGAATAGCGAACAACTCTTACCTAGAAATAGTTAAGTAATTTCAAAGTCCTTACGTAGATAAAAACTGCAACTACCGACAATAAATGTGGAAGGGCTTCGAAAGCCTGCGAGAGAATTCTCTCGCAGGTAACCTGCGAGGGATTTTCTCTTGCAGGCAGAACCTTTTAGGAGAGATACGAAGGGGCTACCTTTGGGGATGCCTTTTCCTCTCCGTTTTTGAACTAAGGTTCCCACAAGCCGAGGCACCTCGGTCTGTTTTGAGAGGTGTATGTTCCGGGGTCGCAGACCTTGGGCATACGGTAAGAGTTGTTCGCTATTCCCATTGGAATAGTCGGCCAGCTGCCTCCTAAACTGGTCGAGACACGGAGAAGGGAATGCTGCGTCCCCACAGCAAACTCCTCTCCCGCTATCGGAAGGGCGTGGGACAAGTACCCAATGCCCGACCAACCCGATGAAGGTTTTTCTAGGGTTTTCCCTGCATTTGTTTAGGCGAATGCCGGGTAGGATCCTTAAAATATAGCCCGGGGGCCCTAGTTAACCCTTGGCTACCTTCCTCTACCCTTCCGCATCCCCCCTTTCAAATCCCTTCCTATGCTATTGAAGGGGAGTTGCCCAAAGTGGATTACCCTCATGTAGCCTGTTGCCCTAAAAAAAACAAAAAAAAACAATATATGTGTTATTACTAGTTATATTCTTTCACACACTTCTCGTAAGAATATTTGAAACATTAATAGTTTGAAGAGAGAATGTTTTCGTTGTGACGTCACAAATACGCTCTCTAATATGAAAAGTGGTCCAAGAGAAAACCATTAAATGCTTGTAGTGAAATAGTTTGCAGTCCTTTAGGGTTATATTAAATAAATTGAATTTTGTTAATAACTGGTTAAATAATTTTAACTGTATTTACGCAATAAGTTTCCCAATTTATCTGTAGCATATTACATTTTTTCTGATTTATTTATAACAATATATAGTTCTCTTATTTCCTCTATATATTCAATTTCAATATTTGAAACCTTATTTCAAAAAAAAATTCTTGAATTTTTTAATTTTACATCTGTTTTCCGTAGTTTTTTTTTACATTGATGTATACAATACGGTTTTTTTTCTCTAGATCCACTTCTTCATTAGTGGAATAACTTAATGAATAATTTAGAGTGACGACATATTGTCAATTGAATATTTCATATCAAGAATATGATGTACTCACTCGTATATTATTATTTCGTTAATCTGCTTTAAATGCCTCTAGGCGGATGAATGTGATCGTGTAGTTTGTGGCTTTCCCACGCCGCTAGAATAGACTTTTGTCACGGTTTCCCATAGAAAACGCTTCCGTTATGTCCGTTTGCTGTTGCCCACCATGAAACAAAAACTCGACTCATACGTGTTCAACATTAAACATACAATGAAAACACGGCATGAGCTTTTACGTTGCGTTCATAATATTATGGAATACTTGTTTGCTTTTACAAATATTAGACAACGTGGACTGTTGGCAATAGAACTGTTAGTATAGTTGATAAAAGAGAAACTTGCAGGAGTAAAAGTAGACCACAAAAGAAGAACCAGTGTAATTAGACGATGATAGCGTCAGCATTGGTGAAGCGAAGTAAGCAAGTCGTCTCAAGATAACATCTAGGTTTAATGTTTGCTAAACAAAAAGAAAAGTTAAATCTCTATAAAAAAATTGTAAGAAATTACAGTTTTTATTGCAAAATAAACGTGGAAGAAGAAATGTAAAATCACTATGGTAACTCAAGGACTATGACCTTAAACGATAAACTGGAGGAACGGATGTTTTTATGTCAGATGACGTCATACTTAAAACGCAAGTTCTGACCATCTTTGTGGTTTAAATTATTATTAACTGTTATGCCTACTGACAAGTCCTTTTCTTTGGAGTATCAATTTCCTATAAAACACTATCTTATATATATAAAGCAGCGTGTTTGTATATATATTTATTTGTATGTTCCTTATACAAATCTACACCGGTGGAGCAGATTTCACCAAATTTCGTACACGTGTTCTATGGGACCAGGAGACGCCTACCACCCCCAGTGGACGGGAATGGAAAAATTAAAACTTGCTAAAACAGCCGATATTTGAGTCGGATAATATTTTTAGGGATCAAAGAGACTTATAGTCTATCTACCGATGTTATCTGAGTATAATTTCAACCGCTTACACCATGGGAAAGGAGCACCGTTAGAGGTGGGTGTAGACGAGCGTTACAAGAAAATAAAGCGAATACAACCCAGATTGGAGTCAAATCTAGGGTAATTGACGACGGTGAGTTTAATTATGACATTCAATTGGCCATTTAACCTCCAGGTGCGGGGGTGGACGCGGGAATAAATTTTCAAACACGTTGATCGGCGCGTCTAGTAAATATTCTTCGGTATCATTTAAATTTACAATAATTCGGAAGATATGCTCAGTTTATAATTTTTTGTTTTCCCACAGTTGCGGGTGTGGAAATTTTCGAACATGTTCAAACGGTGATATATTCGTCGAATGAAACTATTTCAGGGTCAATGAGCTCAACATCATTTGGAATGGGAGGTGAACACATTTAGGAGTAGAGGTCGAGTTGCGTTACATAAAAATAACGCAAAAGGTACATAGATTTGAGTCAAATCGGGGGTTATGGATAAATGAGAGGCACCCAGATATATAAATAACAATCATTCACTGAGATAGAGCGACATTTTCCCCGTAGTTACAGGCTCGTTACGCGAATGGTCAGTACAATGAAGAAGATAATCGTCCAATGACAATCACGGGAGATTAATGGCAGATTTGAGGGTCAAGTCCGGATTGGCCTAAAAAATATTGAACTCTGATTGGTCAGAGGAACGGAAGGCAAGACGGATAGTCGAGAATCTTCCAAATACATTTTCAGCGCCATTGAAGGGTTGAATGAGGTTTGTTAATACACTTTGAGTGGAAATGTGAAGGGAAAATAAATATATAAATAATAATCATTCATTTTCCCCGTCGTCACCGGCTTGTAGTAAACTGAAGTGTTACGTGGATGGTCAGTTCAATCAAGTCGACAATCGTCCAATGACAATCACGAGAGATTAATGGGCGAATTTGAGGGTCAAGTCCGGATTGGCCTTAAAAATAAATGGGGCCCGGAACGTAAACAGTCAACATTCGTCATCTAAAGGGGGTGGAGTAATGTTTGAATATCGAACTCTGATTGGTCCGATATACGGAAGGGACGACGTAATAGTCGAGAATGTTCATTTTCAGCGAAATTGAAGGGTGGATTAAAGTTTATTAATACACACTCCCAGTTTCTTTCCCGGCTTATACAATTCTAAATCATTAAATAATATTTTTTAATTATATGAGTAATACCATAAAATAATTAATTGAGTTTTTTTTCTAGTTGGCTGAATCAAAATGAAACAGAAGGAGTATTTACAGGTTGAATCTCACCTGGAGCTGAAAGGAGAATCATCTCAATGCGAATTTATTAAAATATTTTTGAAATGATATTGTTTAATCTAGGCTGCTATATTAATTTATTTACTTATATATAATAATAACTATTATTCCTGTAGTAAATATTGTACACGATAATGGGAAACGCAGGCGAAGACGCTCTTACCTTGTTCATCTAAATAAAACAGTGTGTTTGTGTGTGTGTCTACGTTCCGCATACAAATCTACACCCGTCGAGGAAATTTCTTACACGTTTTCCATGTGACCAGGAAACAAACACTGTCGGGGTGAGACACGACTACAACCCCCAGGAGCGGGGGTGGAAATATTCAAGGATACTAAAACGGCAGATATTTGCGTTGAATAAATATTTTCAGGATTAATTGGATTTATAACATTTCTACCTATGTTGTTTCTTTATATTTTCAACCAACCCCATTTCGGCATGGGAGGGGACCACGCTTAGGGGTAAGGTAGAGGGACTTTACATAAAAATATTGCAAAAACATCCGAGATTCGAGATAAATTCGGGTTTATGGATGTGTCTGAGATTAATTATGATATTAAACTCTTTTTTTAACCTTCAGTAGCGGGGGTGGACGGAGACAGAATTTTTGAACATGTTTATACGGCCGTATATTCATTTAAAGAAACTTTTCCGGGTCAATGAGTTCAACCCCTTTCGGCATGGCTGGTGAGCATATTTAGGGGTACGAGTTGAGGTCCAGTACATAAAAATTACGCAAACGTAACCGACATTAGAGTCAACAACCTGGTCAACACCGGACACTCACCTAGTCATCTTAATAAATTTCACTGGAAGATAAATAGTGAACTTCGTCACTGGACTTAATTTTTATATTCCAGACTTGTGTACGTATTAACTTAACTCCTGTTCCTCTCTCCCAGTTGATGGAAGTGAACAACCTTCGTCAAGGCCAATGAACAGGAAAAACAAATCCGTTATTTAGTTCCACGTGGCTGTTATAGGTTTTTTTTAACGAGCGTTTCGTTATCTGAAATATTTCCTCATGCAAATTAGCTTCTGAAATCAATCTTCTTGAAAGCCCAAACGCATTGTTAATAGCTCGTTTTGTCAGTGTTTCATTGGAAACATGTCATAAGATAATGAAGCATATTTAACGCTCATTGTCTTGCATCTTTCTTTACGTCCAGGTGTAACCAATTTGTGGTTTCGGATTTATACGTATGGGTCAACAAGCTCTTATTTCAATGTTTGACATCGGTCCTTGTAAATCCCATTTGTCTCTCCTCGAGGAACTGCGAGTTCTGGAAGCGCGATGGTTGGCTTGAAATGGCACGCGTCATCAGATTGTTCTTGAGGTGGAGAGAGAGAGAGAGAGGTCAGTGCTGCTGCTCAGTTCCAGCCAGAGTTGTCCTTGACGCGAGCTTGACCTTGACCCAGACCTGGAGGAACACAACACAGCTCCATGCAGGCAACACGCACGCAAAAGGAAGATCAGCTGGACCACAGGTAGTCAACTCTCAAGAAACTGCAAGAACATTGCAGCTCTAATTAACAGCGAAGAATGGATTCTAACATCTCTCTCTCTCAATTATCTAGTGAATATAAAGACATAATATAAATTCCAATGTCTAGAAGATTATATTCAAAATAGGTAAGCAAAGCCTGCGAGAGGATTCTCTCGCAGGTAGCCTGCGAGGGATTTACTCTCGCAGGCAGAACCTTTTAGGAGAGATACGAAGGGGCTACCTTTGGGTATGCCTTTTCCTCTCCGTTTTTGAACTAAGGTTCCCACCTCGGCCTGTTTTGAGAGGTGTATGTTCCGGGTTCGCAGACCTTGGGCATACGGTAAGAGTTGTTCGCTATTCCCATTGGAATAGTCGGCCAGCTGCCTCCTAAACTGGTCGAGGCACGGAGAAGGGAATGCTGCGTCCCCACAGCAAACTCCTCTCCCGCTATCGGAAGGGCGTGGGACAAGTACCCAATGCCCGACCTACCTGATGCAGGTTTTTCTAGGGTTTTCCCTGCATTTCTTTAGGCGAATGCCAGGTAGGATCCTTAAAATATAGCCCGGGGGCCCTAGTTAACCCTTGGCTACCTTCCTCTACCCTTCCGCATCCCCCCCTTTCAAATCTCTTCCTATGCTATTAAAGGGGAGTTGCCCAAAGTGGATCACCCTCATGTAGCCTGTTGCCCTAAAAATAAATATATATATATAATGGGCATGATTCGTTTATCAGGTGCAAGTTCATGAGAATTAGAACTTCTTAGGTCTAACACTCGACAATGTGTTCATTCCCGACTCCAAAAATTTGCAGGGAGTTACTAATATTTCTTTTTTTTACGTTAAGATAGAAGAATATACTATTAATATTCATGTACTACTTTCCTTTAACACTCAAACTACGGTTGAATTGATAAGACACTGGACAGAAGCAGTTACAAAAAAAATGAGAACCTTTATTTCAGTAGCTTGAAATTTTCAAATATGACCGACAAAACTAAGACCATCTTTATGCACTAAAGTTAGATCTTTCGCCCATGGTGTTTGGTTTGGAGTGACATAAAAACAAACATGCTGCCGTACTGGTTCCAAGGTGGCCGCGAATGTGCACCGAAGACAGCAAAAATCGTCAAAGACACTAAACGGCCGGCGCCACTGCAACGGCACCAAGTATTTCATACTTGTGGCTCACAGAGCAGTGATAATTGTGTTGCTTCACTACGCATCCTGTGATCTTATTCACTAGTGTCGCACTCTAACGACAACCGTAATTTAATCACATCATCAAACATTAAAAATTTGAGCGTTACGAATTCCACATGATGAAAATATCAAAGAAACAAGAGCCCTGACACATAATTGTGAACTACAAAATGTCAATCAGTTCAAGTAAGTTAGAAGTCTTTTGAAGAATTACGGCTACAGCAAGAAGGAAATAAGGTTTCGTATAACTGTAATAAAGACAGAGTGCTACTGGAAAAAAAAAATCCATCGCATTAGCAAATAGGGAAAGTACATACCTGGAAAGGTTTGACATGTGATGTTGTTGAAGAATTGAAAAAATAAAGTGGACAGATATGATGGAAAATGAAGAATTTCTAAGACACGTAAATGAAATGAGATCCAAATTGAGTACAGTTTTTTTAAGACAAAGGGTAAAAGGAGAAATTGTTTACTGCACATTGTAGAAGGAAGTCCACATAGATGGAGTTTCAGGCCGAAAAAAAAATAATAGTTCAGTTCCTAATCACATGACAATAAAACACAATGGATCCTGTTCCTTTTGGCGATTAATAAATTCATATTTTGCTGTATTAACAAATAATAGAGTATATGATCAACAGTAACGTATATGATGACGTAGTGCATAGTTCGTCGATCAAATTTTCAGTCAAATGTTAAACGAGAATTGTACTGTTTTGTGTAACAGGAAGATCTCCATAACGATAGATCGCAAGTAACGAGTTCTCGAATTAAGATGTCAGTGATTTTGTGTACTTGCTCTGTTATATTCCGTAAAGTCATTCCATTGCTAGAATTAATTAATGAATCAATTTTAAAAATTAATTAGTCGTCAAAATAAAGAGGAATCATAATGCCAGTGCAAGAAATACTCAAAAATGTGACAAATGTCAGCGTGTATATTAAATATATTTCTTACGTAAATTTCCTGTGATGAAATCTACCAGCAGTAGGTTCTTTATCTTTGGACTTGACGTAGCCTTTGGATTCGACGTATCGGTATTGTTCAAAGAGATATATAAACATAATAGAGTGACTATATCAGCGTTACAGCGCTCCGGATGTCAGCAACAAACAACACTGACCGCCATTTTTTAGTAGGTCTACTTCACCGAAATTCTTATTTGTGTTTACGCTGTTCTTGATGAAAGTTTTGAAGTTTTTGTGTTAAAATATATTGTTTTGTTAATATTAATCATGCCAAGCGTGTGTTCAGCCTACAATTGTAATAATCGTAGTTCGAAAACACATCAAGTATCGTATTTTATGTATCAGCATAATAATAATAATAAGAAATATAGCCAAATGCAGACAAAATAAGTGATAATATAAATACTACAAAACGTTTCTGGCATCCTTGTTCCTTTCTCCAGGTGCTAAGAAGAGCCTAGAGCGACACAAGTGCGCTCGTCATTTCACAAGCTTTAGAGGTGCTGTTGTGTCGCTCTAGATTATTTCGTCTGTATTTGTCTACCTTCCTTATTATTTTTCCGACGTATCAGCATTTTTCATTTCTAACTTAACTTATTCTTAGGTCGTATTTATCAAATTTATGTATTCTTCATGATCATCTATAATGAGAGTCAGAGTTATTTTTATTAAAGTATTTCTCTGTACTGCAAGTAATCTAGTCCCCTTTTTTTATATAGATTTTCTTTGAAAAACAAGGAGCTAACAAAACGATGTGTAATAAATATGAGGCGGTATAAGTGCTTCTACTTGAATATGCTCTTCTCATTCTCAAGACAGATACACGTGTGTTTAGGTTGTTTAGAGGTTCTCATTGCTCCACGCTCCGAAAGAAAAACGGGATTGATTAAAATAAAAGACTTTAAAGACAAGTTAATCAACCCGTCTAAAGACGTTGTGAAATTATTTACTCTTGATGAAAAAGTATTGAAGAATAGTGAAACACATAGGAAAGAAGAATTTGCTATTAAAATTGTGTGTGTAGGTATTCCGGATGTTGGGATATAAACAAATTTATTTTGTGAATTCGACCATTTAATAGATTCGGCCGAATTTGGTGAGGAAACTCATAATTAAATTTTAATAAAGGTTTTATTAAAACATTACTTTCATCGCAGAATTAGTCATATGTATAAAGATAAAGCAATGGATGAAAGAGGGCGCAACATAAGGCAATTGTATACAAAACTGATATTATTTAAAGATCAATAAATTTTGCAATGCCCTAAATGTGTTATATTTACTTAAACCTTAAAAAAGATGTTGTTTTAGGTCATTTGTGCGGCATAGTAAAGGCTAGCAAACGATAGGGGAACGCCCACCACCCCTTATAAAACATGGCGGCTCAATTTTCAATTTGCTTCATATATGGCGGCGACTTGTCCAGTCTATGTTGTTTATATGTCTTTGGTATTGTTGTTCCAGCTGTAACAAGTCTCCAGGTTACCGGTTCTGATACAGGACAGACGAATACTACATTGACTTTTATTTTTTAGGGCAACAGGCTACATGAGGGTCGTCCACATGGTGTCAACTCCCCTTTAATAGCATTGGAAGGGATTTGAAAAACGACGTCACGGCCGATCGCGTCAATGGCCGAGTCTACGTCTACTTGTAGAGTTGAACAAACTTTATTTAGTATTCTCTCTTACATTCGAGCTATCACAAGCAACGAAGATTAATTACTTCATATTCTTATACAGAGAGGAAATGAGCAATTTCATGATTACATTAAATTTTTTTTCATTGTTCCCTCATTTATTCACTACTTGTATGTGTGTGTAATAAGCATAAACCATCAAATATGATTGAATAAATTATATAGGTTTAGTAATCTATGTTGGTGAATACTACAAGTTTTCCTCTTGTAAAAGATTAAGAAACCTTTATTAGTCCTCATCTATCTATCTATATAATAAAAAAGGATGTATATTTGTATGTATATATGTATGTATTTACGTTGTTCTTCATACAAATTTTATCGCGTGGACAGAATGCAACAAAAATTGGTATACGTATTCTACCAAAATCGAGAACCGGTACTGTGGGGGTGAGAAACGCCTAGAATAAACGTGGAAATAATTATAATTGAAATAAGTTACGAATTAGTGTTAAATTACTGCGCGCGAAGAGACGGTGACGTCATTGACAAAACATTGACGCATCATAAAAATATAGTTCTGTATTTCGTAATGAAATAAAGCAGAAATATTTTTATTTAATATAAAGTATACATGTGGAAAGAATTATAATTAAAAACCATGATCATTAAATATTAAATTACTGCGCGCCAAGAGACAATGACGTCACGCGAGAGAAAGACGTTACTACGCAACGAACAAAGGAAATATCTCCTTTATTAGGAATGAAATAAAGCATAAATATTTTCTTTAAATAAAAAGTATAATTTTATACAGCAATACTCCATCGAATGATAATAAAGAAGAATACGAATTACTTTACCATCCTTGGGGAAAATGTAAGTTAATTTTCGCGCTGTATTAGTTGTGAGTCTAGCTAACAATTTCATCAATGTAATATTTCGTAATGTATGAAGACTGAGTGACGATTATATCCTGAAATACTCAAGGAATATATTTAAGTATTCAATTAAATACTTTTTCGAGTTTATATAAATAAGTACACGAGCAACGCCGGGCACCCAGCTAGTGTTTAATAAAGCAGGAGCTTCCGGCTTTATCCTAAGCCATATTAATCTGTTATTTAGATAGAAATTACAAAAACGCTTTCGCCAGTGCGTGGCATTCGTCTCACGTATAATCTACGACTAAGGCTACATCACATTAAATTCTCAAGTACGTTCTTATTTCGCAGACTAATGGGCTTTTATTATATTTATTCGCTTGAAAGATTTTGCTGCTTTAAAACTTTCAATACTTCATCGTCAGCACTACTAGTATTACGAAATGTGGAAAATGGATCGTTTCAGTAATTTATTTGAAAGTGTCTGTGTACGTTTTAAATATGGCTGCCGTCATATTTGGCGACGATCATCCTTGCCATGATTTAATTAATTGAACGTTGCCGCTGGTTCTTTATTATTATACCAAAAATTGTCAGAGTTGTAGACTGTAGACTTTGGATTTTTCGAAGGAAGGTGAAAGCTGCAGTTGGGTGACGAAGGTTACAGCCGCTGTGACTCATTCCCATGGTCAAGTGAAAGGACACATGAAAATATCAAACGTACACACACGATAACCGTATAAATATTCATATTATATTGAGTTTGAACTTTAATGATGCCGTAAGAAGGAATTGCCTAAATAAGAAGAAGAGGGGAGGCAGTAAAGAAAAAAAGTAACACACCGTATGGCACCATTGAAGAATAGCTTGACACTGTAATAACATGTTTCTGCTATGTTGTTTATTTTAAATTTTTAATATAATCATGAGTCTAGATGTTGCTTTCCTGCAGGAAAACAGGGAGAGTCTCTGGCCGTCTGTTTTGGGATTGAAAAGTAGACATGTGATCGGTTAGGGTGGTGAAGGCCAGCCCAGAGGTAATTAATGGTCATTTGTGGAAGTGTGGGAAAGCAACTTTTTCCTCAGCTGAGAGTTGTCAAGTGCTAGAAAATTTTAATTAGTGTTTGACCGGTTGTTGGCAACAAAACTGCTCGTTAATGATTACAGATTAATTTTTGTCTTGGAAACCATTGTCAAGACATAAGCAGCCAGCCAGTAGTTGAGCAGAGTTTACCTGTTGGGAGTTGAGGAGTTGTGAGAGTCTGGAATTTTAGAGACCTGGCGACGAGAACAGCTGATTTCATCCAGAGAAACACGAATCACACACAATTAAGATTAGATTACTATCGCGCAACTAAGAACTTTGCAATTCTTGCCCAAGTGTTATGTTTTTATGTGATTTCATTCAATTCAACTGAATGTTTTTTATTGTTTTGTATTGTGTTTCGAGGATTATACGCGACGAATATGACTCAATTTTAAAATACATTGTAAATATATTGCAAAATACGGTATAAATAAACTAATTGCTTTACTTAGGTTTACTTCTACATCCATAATTAATTATAAGTTTGGCCATTTTAATTAGATTAAAAGGTAGATAACGAGAACAAAATACCTTAGCGACAGTAGCGAATAAACATGTCACACCAGTACTTTATACCTCGCATCTATTTTATTGATCTGTTTCTGAAATGATTCCGAGTACAGAGAGTTATGGATGTAGGCGAGTTCTTAAAAGAAGGTGAACGCGGACTCCGTGACGTCATCGTACAATTTTAACATTTACTTTTTTTCTATTTACTATTCATATTTACAAATGTAGTCCGGACTTCTTTTAATGACGTAAACATTTTTTTTACTACTAGGGGTGCAAGACCTCATACGACTCTTACTACTGCCAACAACAAAATCGGAACCGTGAAAATAAAGGGTCATTCCTGCATGGAAATATCGAAAAGCATTTAAGGGCTAAAACTTTTAGATAGTAAAAATTGGTAAATTACGATTTTATATATATATATATATATATATGTATTGTAATGCCAATTAATTAGGCCAGTAATTGTTTGGACATAAAATTTGAATTGTTTGTTAAATCCATTATAGCGGTCTGATCGAACAAAGCAACAATGGAGGAGCGAGCTCGGCTGCTTTGTCGAAAAGTCGAAACGGCGTTTGCGCGCACGAAAGTCTGAGTCAGTTTTACGTCTACAGCCAGCGAGGAAAGGAGGCACATTATAACAAATTTTTCACCGAGATACCTTGCAGTCTATTTCAAATCAATAAAAGTAACAGTATAAGTCTACAAAGAATCTGCAAATCATCAGTTCCAGTAATAAGGCAAATTCTAACAATTTTACACTGAGGGGAAGACGACATCCGATAGCTGACCAAGGAGAGGTTCATCCAAGGATCCGGAAAGTTGTCTGCGTTCTATTCGCCGGTGAGCGCTGGAGGACTAGAATCTGTGTAAATAACGATTTGTATTTATCGTGTTGTGTAGGGGAAACAAAGAATGCTGGTACCAGCCGAACAGTATGTAAGTAGCAAAATTTTAATTATAATAATTGTAATCGCTAATTAAAGGATAGAGTCAGATTTCGTTAGTTCGTTCGCTTTCTTCTAGTTTTCTTTCATTGATCGACTTATTGTTTTAATTTTAAGCAAATAATATTTTAAATTGTTAATTAGTCAAATTCTACTTTTATCGTGTCCTAATCATCAAACCCAGTAAAGACCCTGAGATATTAAAATTTTACTTGTAATTGTTTTGATTCTTGAAGCCACAATTTGATAATAAATTATATTTTATTTGTAAATTCTTGTTTAATCATTCATTTAATTAACGCCTATCCTTTTGATTAATATTTAATTTAATTAAAGCTATTAGTTGATTATCACAATATATATGGAGGTCGCCAAGAAACGAGACTACGGGCGCCGCGTTCTCCAGTGTTTGACACTTCGCCATAGCATTACTTTCTTTCCTACTTTGTATATATTCAGAGGAAATCCTTCACATGCTCGAAAACAGTTTCTGGGAAACAAAAAGACTTTTTAAAATTTTTTATTATTACTACTTTGGATTTCAGCGGGCAATTTGTTGATGAGGGTCGGCAGTTTTGGGCGTTTTCAGAGGTTAGCGATAAGTTAAATAACTTTTTTGTTTATTGAGATATAAAATTGAAATAAAAACCATCTTATTCTCAATAAAACAATCCATAAATCATGTTCTGACCAAAAAAATGTTAAGTTGTAAGAAAATAAGCTAAAAATTAACTAGAAAAATGTGTTTCAATTAGAAAAAATGGAGAATTTCGCTGGGTTTTTTTCAATTAAGGGATTACAACACAACTTTAATGCTTCTTAGCCTTAAAAATATATTAGAGGACAAGACTTAAAAACTAATTTGACACCTTCTAATTGCCTCCTTTAGGTTTCACAGGCCTTCAAATATTGCAGTTTGTCCAAAATTACCGAGTTGCAAACCTGCTATGTCTCATGAAGGACTGAATCAAAAAATCTGAAATTTTCACAGAATGCCGTTCTAGTTCTTGGTAATCAACACATAAAATTTCAGCATTGTGTTTTAATCAGAAGTATTTTTTTTAATTAAGGAAGGAAGCAAATTGACTCAAACGCCTTAGTGTTAAAACATACAGCAAAATTCTCCGGTTTTTTTTCTAATTGAAACACATTTTTCTAGTTAAGTTTTACGTTGTTTCCTTACAACAACATTTTTGTTCCCAACATGATTTATAGATGGCTTTATTCAGAATAATATGGTTTTTATTTCAAGTTGATATCCAATAACAATCGCTAACCTCGACAGAAACCGCCGACCCTCATAAACAAAATGTCCGTCAAATCCAAAGTACTAGTAATAAAATTGTAAAAAAAAAATCTTTTTGTACTCCCAGATACATACATAAACAGAAAACATTACTATGAAACATAAAATAAAATGTCAGCAACATCCATTGGTTGATTTCAAATGGATTGACCCTTTCGCACAAACACACTAAAGTCCAGAAGTTAAGTCCAGAAGTTGAAACGGGAAAGAGAATGATAAATAGTGACTATTGAAAACGTAAGCGATGTCTCCGATATATCGAGAAAGACAAACTTGTGAATGCAATTATGGAGTTACATAACGAGATAACGAGAGCCACGTCAGGAGAAAAAAAAAGAGGTTGAACTGATTAGATACACAGAGAACAAGATGCAACTGTCTGAATAATTAAATTATTACGATTAATATTAGAGACAGATTCTATCCGTGAGAGAAATGTTTTTAACAGATCATTTCAAGTTATGTGATTGATTGGTTTCCAGTTGGTCTGAGAGAATAGTTAACGATGACGACGTTGCGGTTGCGTAAGTTTGTTTTCGCCGTTCGCGTCGTGGGAAACGCTTTCCTGGAAAACCTCATTAACCTATCTGGCTGTCAGACAGTAATACCACCACACAGGAGCAAAACTTACCGCGAAGATTGGTTTCCGTCCTAACTACAGTATATTGTTCACTAATTTTGCTTCTTTGCTGTCACCTAATAAACGAAACGCAGCACGACCCCTTACAAATATCCAGTCACTTTGGTCTCATGGGAAATCCTTTCCTTGGCGGTATTATTTTGTCCACAGTGCTGACTTTTACATAATTATTTAAGGGTAGTACACAAGGAAACGTCATTTGTATTTGGAGAAGTACGATATTTAAGCGCAGCTTTTGCATTTGCCGATGTTGGCCACCCTGCGCGCACTCAGCAATTAATGTCATTAGCATGAGTAGCAAACGAATATTTTTCTAGCATTAAGTTTATTATCGTTGCAGGAAAGAGTCTTTATCTATTACTTATAAGTAAACCGAGTAACCGCTATGAACAAGATGGCCGCCGACAAACAACTGCGCTTCGCAAAGTACGACGCTCACGTAGCAGTCGTGCCACGACTTAAACAAGAAATGTCCCCGTAGACAAAGAGTGCGTACTGATGCAAATTAATTCGGCACAGTGATTCATTGGCGCACGAGGTTTGTTGGGTTTTCACATCGACGATATTCGTGTTGTTTCTGCGGCGGGCGAAGTTGTTGGAGAGAGAGAGAGATTGTGGTGACCGTGTCCCAGATGTGCGGCCTTGCTCCCATATATTCGCTTCAACTCACAACTTCGCTTCGCTTCAAACACATTGGACGGACTTTACCCTAAATGTCATAAGCTAATTTATATTTCACCAATATCGTCCGTAATTCATAGGTTCCACGTCACTAATCTCTTCGTCCAATCGTCTGTCCACCTATGGTAATGGATGTTCCAACTCTCCCCTTATTTTGAGTGTCCTCTTGCTTGTGAACAACTGAAATATCACACTACTAGGTAGAAGTAAAGCCATGTTCAAAAGAATTCCTACATTATTTTATTCCTTAAAAAAGTCATATAATATTAATAGTTAAAAAAAATTCAATTGTGGAACTCTTGATTCACACTTCAACGTTTCTTCACACTCAGTGTAATAACACAATAAGATCAAAAATATAAAAACACGCTTTAGAACTCGAATAATCTTTATTTACCCAAACGCAGATTTGAGTGTATAACGATTCAAAGTATTTAAATATTAAACTAATTATGGAATGAAAACATAAGAAAATATTTTATATCAAGGGGTTGTGGGAGTTGTTTAATCTTTTGCTTACAGATTTTCTCTGAGGGAAGGGTTCGATGGATGCAATTCAATTAAGAGAAATTGTTAAAGCGACACATGCTAATGACATTAATTGCTGAGTGCGCGCAGGGTGGCCAACATCGGCAAATGCAAAAGCTGCGCTTAAATATCATACTTCTCCAAATACAAATGACGTTTCCTTGTGTACTACCCTTAAATAATTATTTAAAAGTCAGCACTACTCTAGACAAAATAATACCGCCAAGGAAAGGATTTCCCATGAGACCAAAGTGATTGGATATTTGTAAGGTAATAAGAAGGGGTCGTGCTGCGTTTACTAGATAACAAATTGAAAGACATTTTTAAATAATGCAGCCAACAACTACATCATGCAGGTCTATGCATTAAAGGAATTAAATTCTGGTCCGTGATTCATTTTCAACGGTAAAATATATAAAACTTCTTTTGAAAAATATTTTAAATACTCTTGAGTAAAATAACACTGTTTTGCACATTTGACGGAAAAGCTGTACAATGGAAGTATAAAAAATTCTTCAGATCAGAGATAATGGAACTTGGCCAGATTTAATAACCGTACTGTATTGGTTGCACAAAATTGAGAATTGAAAAAGGGAACGAAAGCTTTCATCGAGAGTTGAAGAACAGTTGAGTCAGAAAATAGTCTTACAAAAGATTGTTGAGAGATTGAGAAGTTGCGGAGTAGAGTTACAGAGGTTGAATGATAGTTACAGGTTCGAATTAGAGAAACTGAATGGTAAATTGAAGGTCTTGAGAAGGATAGATTCATAAAATTATACAATTATGTTGCATTCTAAGTCGCGGGTCATTGTCAGTTGTACAACCGATGAAAACCTACGATCTAATAGCGATCACCTATAGAAATTTTCCACAAAAATTCACTCCGTAATTCATTAGAGACAAACAAACCCCAAATACGACACTGGGATTTTTAATATTTGAATTTTAAGTTTATGCGATGTTCCGAGCTGAAGTGAAAACGTCCCTGCAGTTTGTTCATAATGTTAAAGCAAATGTTTGCAACGCGAAAGCTGATGGTAACATTATTTCTATTAAGGGCTGGAATTTTTTAAGTGATATCTTACGTAAATCTTGCTTTTTCTCTTGGTGAGAATTAATTATTATGGTACCTAATATTAAAATTTTGGACCAATTTACTTAGGAATGAGGGCCACAAGTCGTATATGAATTGTATGTTACGGTATTAATACAACGTCGCATATTTGATCACGATTGGCTTCTTTGAAGAAAGAATCGAGCTTGGTTGCCGAGTGGTTTTGTTTTATCCTTGGCCGTGTTCCTCCTAACCTCCTTTCCGCAGTTACGTGTCACTAATTTAATCCTCTCTCTCAAGCAGAAGGCAATAGGAAAATTTTTTCCCTTTCCCTCCCCGCACGCCACAAACAAATTTGGATGATGGTCGTGGTTCCAAGGGGGGAAAATGGAGCAGGAATTAGCACTTTCTACAAGACGTTTGTAATTACCATCGTCGCTTCTTGTTATAGTTTTCTTTTCTGGTAACGTTGGCCACACTGATCGGGTGACTGCCACGGGGAAAACAGAGAGAGAGTGGATGGACTCTGCTTTCTACAATATTCCAGAACAGAGACTTCAGATAAATTACACGAAAAATCGCGTGGAGCTGTGAAGTCATCGATGACGCTAATCCACGTTTCACCTTCTTACAACACAATCTCAATTAACTATATTTTCTGAACAATATGATTTATTACGTTTGTAAGAGGACGGTGGACAGTTTGGAGTAACCCTGTTAGATCACATTACTTGTAAGCAAGATGGCGCGTGTTTTGCTGGAAATAAAACGATTTTTATGAGTATAAATAGAACGGTCAAGCAGTGATGTATTCAGACCAAGGTTTTACGCGTCTATAAACTTGAACAGTCGAATGCAATTTACCGAATCATCAAATACAGCATATAGTTTGGGAAATCCAGTCAACTGAAATTGTGTCCATTTGTTTGAACCACGTGTACCAACTTTGAAATGTTTCTAGAAGTGACAAAACTCCCATCTTCATGACTGTGGTGTGGCTTTAATTCACAGAAACGGCAAATCTTTACGCAAATTTCGATAAATACCGTCGGCAGAATTAATGTAAGATTTTTCCCACTTAGTCCCTAGTTATTGTAATTCGTCTACCTCCACCCTACTGAAATCATTCCAAATTCTTGAGTTGTAATTATTTCTCTTTTCTTTATCACTAAGTACATTCTCTTTTTTCCCCGTCTATTTAATTTGTCTGAACGTGGTTTTGGCATTGCATTTGATGGCTTCTTTCCCCTCTGTCTTACTACTCGCGTTTCGTCTGCGTCTGTGACACTTCTCTTGCCCCTCTATGGCGTGACGTTAAACTTCTTTCCCCTCATTGTTTTAAATTATTTTTATTTCCGACCAATCGGTCGCCATTATCTTCAAGTTCAGGGGTACATTTTTGATTATTCCTTTTAAATCCCAGCGTTACCTATCACGTCCTTTCCCCCCACGCTATTCCTAACCATTGTCTTAACCGGTAACTTCGTTACGTCGATTCTCTTACCTTCATTCCCTCAGATCTGTTATTCTTCCCTTCTCCTTCGGTCTTCTTGTTGACGATGTTGTTTGCGATGTGTTGTTGTTTTTAATCCGAACAGTTGAGGTGAGTTAATACGCGGACGTGAGGAAAGAGGGAAAGTGCGAATGTGGCCGCGGCTGAGCTTTCCAAATGCCTCGACCTTGGCGCTGCTTTCTCCTCTCTTTTGGTCGCAAACGACAAAACCTCGAACCCGTCAACAACACTAAAAGAAAAAGTCTCTAGCTCTCTTTCTCTTTAACCATCCATATCTCTCTTTCTTGAGAGGAGGATATACTCCAAAAAAGTATCAGGGGCGAAGAAACAAAAATAATCTTTGCTAAAGCGTCTACCAATTAGTGTTAGAACATGAAAAACTTCACGAAATAAAAAATAATTCTTTATTACAGATTAAAATACAATCTTTGACATTTGTGTACATCATTATTTGAATCCGTCATTGAACGTATTATTTAGATCCAATGCCTGGCCCCTATTTCAGACGTATAGCGTGATTAATTGGCACTTGTGCATACGTTGTTCTGAATACAGATGTGCGATTGTTCTGAAGAAGTCAATAGACCTGAGCGGCCACTTCACCTTCTACGAAACAATGCGATAGTCTCTGGAGCTGCGTGACGTGTTGCACCGTCCTGTTGCAACGAAGCATTGTGACGTCAGCATCTGCCAGAGGCGGTCAAAACGCTTGATACGTGTGAAACACCTAATACGCGCTTTGGTAATACTGTTTTAAGTATTCCTCCTGTCCCGTTACGTGTTGTTAAATCTCTTATACCCCTGCATGACGATGACAAACACTTATTAACCGCGGTTGTCACGCTAAACAATATTCCGGACATTCTTTTTAACAATATCATCAGAGTGCCTACCATTAAAACTAGTATTTAAAGCCTAATCATTAATTTTATTCTTAAAATCTTAAACTATATGCTTATCTAATAGACTCTATCAAAGGTTGTCTTCTAGATTTTTGTACACTTTACTCACGCACTGTTCTCTGATTTTGTACATTACACAAGATATGCCGGTTTTCTTCTTTTCAGTATTCTGGTGCGGTGTTGATTTTCCAGAAGTTGAGGAACTACTGGGTCGATGTGCCAGTGAAGCCTATCTTCAATGTATCCCATCATGCATCATTATTTGTTATTTTATCTTCGGAACCCGAAGATCCCGACGGAGATCGGCATTTCGGAGGGCATTCACGCTGTATCATAACACTTTATTCTGAAAAGTATTGGGAAAATTATCATTTAAATACAAAGCTTGCCGCATCATGGGTTTGTCGCTCAATCAATAAATTGTCTACTACAACATATATTGTAATAATTAAAAGGCAATTAATAATAAATAATTAAAATAAATTTTGGATTTGGATTGTTATCGGCAAACAGACAATAATGGAAGAGGCCTAAGGTATTGTAGGACTGTTAACGCGCTGGTAGGAACATATAAAGCAGTTGGCGGCGAAACATTGCAGAGGACTTGAGCAGAGACCAGACGTCGTTAATGTATTACCAAATAAAGTTGTGTATTATTAATACAAAGTAAAACATTCACGGAAGTATTGCGTCGTAAGTATTGGAACGTAATAGCAGTTTCGTCAGAATTTGAACTTTCCAAAATCTTCGTGGAGGAATTGTTTCAGGATAACATTGGTAAATTATTGTGGAGCGGAGCAGTCATCAAAATACAGCCAATCTTGCCAAATTTTAAAGTGAAGTGTAGAATCAGTGAAAACCAAGGCCTGATATTAAAAGTAAAGTGTGTGAAAGTGTCTGGACGTGGTAAAAATTGATTGTCCTGGAACCAGAGAGTGACAGAACAGTAAGTCATACATCAATTAAATTATTAATTGTAAACCTTTAGTTAAAGATAAAATCGTCAGATTTCGGATTTTTGAATATTGCAGATATTTGTGTATTTGCATAACTTTACAGTGATTTGATTATTTAAAAAGAGTAATACCTTTTTTTATTTAAAGGCCCAGGTAAGGATCCTGAGAGAAAGGGTAAAAATTTTGGATTGTACGTAATAAATATTGTTAAATTCAATAAATATCTATTTTGTAACTTGAATTCTTTTTGCATATAATAAATTAATATGTTTGTTTAATTAACTAAAAATCTTATTTATTAACATCCTATTCATTTAAAAGTTAAAATAATTTAAATTGACGCATCAACGTAAGGCATGTTTTGATTTTGTTTATTTAATTTTACTTTCATATTTATATACTACATTTTTGGCTTCACCAACGTGGGGCATTGTGCTTATAAAAACTTTAATTTAATTAATATACTACATTTTTGACACCTCCAACGTGGGGCACTGTTTAATTTTAAATTGTTTAAATTTGAGGATATCACACACACACGCACACACACACACATATACATATATATATATATATATATATATTGTATTATTCACTAATTTAATAAAATTTAAATACAAAAGTGCCCCACGTTGGTGCATAAAAAATGTGATATATACAAATTTAGATAATTATGTATATATATATATATATAATTGTCTAAATTTGTATATATCACACTTTTGTATTTAAATTTTATTAAATTAGTGAATACTACAATATATATGTATATATAAAATTGAATCAATTTATATGGAAAGGAAAGAGATAAACTTGGTGAATTACCTGAATTGAAGCTCTGCGTCGCCACTGAGGACAGGAGGAAGTTCAACAAATTTTCGGAGGCGTCAGCCTCCTTCAACATCCTCCTGTCCTGAGTTGCGACGCAGAGCTTCTAGTAAGCGACCAACTTTCTCTCGTTCCTTTCCATACTAATTATCTAAATTATTACTCGTGTTTATATGTACAACAAGAAATAGAGAAAAATGTATGTAAATAAAATATTACAATGATCAAAAAATTCACCAGTAGTTATAAAAAGTACTGATTGAGTTTTATTTTGAACCCTTGACTTTGTGTGAGATTGTGTGGTGGTGGTGGGAGGGTGCGAGCAAGATTTTCTTTGTGTTTTGCGAAGGGAATGTGCAAAGAGCAGTGCGAAGTGTTGTTATCGCGTTCCATCTGCACGGTTATAAATATCTTGGCCTTGAAGACCGCCTCCTCCTCCACTGGTCGCGAGTCGTGATATCTCCGTCCGTCACAACACACCACCGTACCCTTCCTTACCTTACCTACGTTCGTCCAACCTCCTTCTTAAAATAAAGCGTATTTTTCTCCTAACCCGTTGTGTGTTGCCAACCCAAGATCCATCTTACTGGTCCAGTTATCAATTGCTGGAAATAGATTATGGATTAAAAAAATGGAGTACATTTCATCACGATAAAATAATTCTAAACCTAATGGAATATTTGATACGTTCCGAGAAGAACTCTTCTAGCTTACATGTCTTCAAATTCCAAATTAATTTACGATTTCGTATATTCTGGGGATTGAAACTGTCTATATTGTGGTATGCAATTTAATACAACAAGCAAAAAACCAAGGTACAGTGCGAATTGTAATCAAATTATTACTTGGTAAATGAAATACCTTCATCAATAAAATTTTAAATACAAAAACATTTATTACCATTTATATTTAGTTATATTTTATACAAAACGTTTTACATAGATGCCACAGGGTCCTTCAGGGTCGCTCATCGGGCGTCTCACAGTAATAGTAACCCGCAATTATATAACCAAATTAAAGAAAAATCAAAATGTTAAATTAAATTTACATGAGTATTATTAACATAAAGATATCTGACGGTACTCAATTTTATACTAGCTTTACAATAAAAATTTCGTACATACCAAACATCAGAACAGCTCTCATACAACACTACTTATTCACATCAACAATTATTTAAAAGATTTTAATTAACAGGCCATCAACCTACGTCAGCACATACTCTTGAGTGCCTCACCACAGCCGATTTTCAACATATTTGTTGATAGCAGGGAAAATTGAATTACTCTTTCCTATAACGTTTCAATTGAACTCCCTATGATTCCTACCAATATCCTGTACTACGTTCTTTACAATTCACACGTAACTCGTTCAATTTCTCATGCCAATAATTTTAATAACCCCCTTTGCTTTCGTCGACTTTAAATTTCACAGCATCCAAAACTCCTTTACTTCTTCAACACTACCGGGCCCCATTCCCTCCCACCTCGCCTAATGGCGAACTGTCTCCTCCTCGGACGCAGACTGAACTGCTTCTTTCGTCAAAGCTTTCAACCTCAAATAATAAACACCGTCTGAAAACTCCGCATTCTTATGCAACGCTGACTGTTGCCACAGTATTACGCTGGCAATACAAATTTTTAAATAATTTAGAAAAAAAATCATTTTACTATACACATTGGTATTCATTAGAAATTATTTTACGTAACCGAATCTCTCATTTTACGTAAAAGAGCACAGAATTTTGTGTATTGGCCTCATTTCTACAGTACACTTTGTTGTTCGACGTTCTTTCTGTCGCTCCGCGGGTGAAATAGCAATTTATTTGCTTTAAATGTTGGTTTGTTTTGTAACATTTTCATGTTCTATACATTAAGACACCTTAGTTTCCAATCACATTATCGTTTTTTCTGCAATGTCTCTTTGCTTCCACTTTATTTCTTTCACGTGATATAAACTATATAGTGTATCGTCCTCTCTCTAAACAAGACGACTTGATGGTTCTTCACTTTAATACCATAGGAAAGGATGG
Source organism: Zhengitettix transpicula (assembly GCA_037074705.1). Taxonomy (NCBI): domain Eukaryota; kingdom Metazoa; phylum Arthropoda; class Insecta; order Orthoptera; family Tetrigidae; genus Zhengitettix; species Zhengitettix transpicula. The sequence continues at coordinate 76,674,413 of CM073593.1, forward strand.
AATATGAGGAAGGTACAGAAATGTTGCCGAGGGGTGACTAGTCCTGTATAGTGATACAGGGTAAAGAATGAAGAACTCAACATCAGGTAGGTCGGGCATCTGGTCCTTGTCCCACTGCTGTAGGGACGAATTTGGAGGGCAGCTGGCCGACTGGTCCAATAGGACGTGAACTGTTCACTCATTTATGTGACCCAAAGCGTTCCAGTACTGCGTGAAACATCAAGCGTGTGGAGCTACGTACTGATGTCAGAATGTTGACTGAGGAACTTACAGTCTACGAAAAAAACGCATAGGAACTTTTGGTACATGCAGGCTCTAGGATTCAGGCGAGTCTTGTCTTCCCTCTTCGTCTCTCTTTATTTTCTCAATTCGCTTCGGCTTAAATTGGAGTCTGAACAAACTATGCAGCTTCTTCTTCTCCTTTCGGTTAATAAACTATCACATTGTTCGTCTTTTGGTTCTTTTTCTGATGCTCACCCTTCCGTGACGCCGACTTCTATTCGTTCTGTTTTGCGTATTTTGTGGCTTTCTGCCTCTCTACAGCTTGTTCTCTCGTGCAACCTTCCCTCGGCAAAGTTTCCGCTGAGAATACTGTTTTGTTCGTTACTGTTAACTGTGTTGTGGATACAATTAAGATCGTTTGTTGACGTGTAAGGCCGAGTGTAGATTGTTCCGTGTGAGGACTTCCGGTTACAAAGAAAACGGAACCGCGCCGTGGGCGACTTCTAGCGGTTTCCAACCAAGGACGTGACCTCCACTCACCTTAACCATTCCTCTCCCTCAAACAGACAACAGTACAGCAGCGAACACCTCATATAGCTTCACACAACAAGGGTATTATTAATAATCTCACTGCAAGGCGCGCTCAATCCCCCCCCCCCTCTTCCCACCACCGCACCAATCAAAATTTGTCACCGTGTTGTTGTGTTGAATAAAATATTTTGGTGAGGATTTTTTTATTATTACTCAGACGTGATTTATTATCTCCACATTTTATCCGAATTAAATTAACAGTTTAACGTTTCTATTTTGAGACGTCAGCAATATGGGTGTTGAGATTTGTTTCAGTCCCTCATAATATTGTCATAAGAACGAATATTTATTTAACAACCTTCACATTCGACAACATTATTTCCTTTGCCTCATTTGTCGTTTTATATGAATTACATATTATATTTACACCGTTTTCTTTAAATATATTAAATAATTTTGGAACTACTGTATTTATATATGTTAGGTTTTTTCTTATTTTTTGTCATAATTTATCTCGGCCTCTTTCATTTCATTCGTCAATTTATTGTGTCACTTTGTTTAATTTAATCATTTTTTGTTGATATTGACAATGATTCTGAAACAATTTCTATATTAATGACTATCAATTTTTTGTTGTTATATGAAGTGTTATATATTTTTATAGTTTTATTAAGGATAAAATTGTTAGTTATAATTATATTGTACATTGTCGTATCTTGTATCAACTTTACAGCTACGTTTAAATTCATACTGTGAGGGTAAGTAGTTTACAATTGCATCTGCGTTTATTTATTTTTTTAAGCAATTTAGTGTATAGGTAAATTGTTACATTTTATTCGTGACATTTGTAAATAATTAATTTACTTGTGTATATTTAATTGAGGATATTTTCTGTTTATAAAATGTGTTTTCATTTTATTCTCTCTATGGAACAGATATAATGAAGCATTGTTTCCCTATTTAAGTTTGTCCATATGAAAGTCGTATTAGTATTATCATTTTAAAATTAATTAAAAATACCGAATGCAAGTCGTTAGCTTTTTTTTTTTGGCACGAGTTTTATTTTCTCTGCATTTTGTGAAATAAACAGTATGGCTGCCATTCAAACAATTTTTCGTCTCACCCATTGCAGGAACATTGTTGTAATTTCGAAGTGAATATTTTTGCACAGCAATTATATATCAAAATGTTCTAAACTTGCCCTTGATCGGGTTGGCCGTGAAAACAAGAATGAATTAGACGAGTTGGGATAAATCACGAAATTTATTAAGCGAAGAAGTGATTTATCGATAAGGAAAATGGAAGAGAACTAGAGGGAGGATGTGCACGTGGCTATGGATTTCCGGAGACTGATTCAGCCGGAATGTCATTAGGAGGAGATAGGTAGATCAAAGGCCGCAGATAATCCCCGAAGCAATTACGCGGGACAAAGCCTCGTGACTGGTCGCACTAGTCGAAATGGAAAGACAACAATCGCGGGGAACCGCGCCCACGTTGTTGCGGCGACGGCCATGTCGCTCTCATCACAAAATGGCGACAATTTTTTTTTTCAAAACTCTAATGTGTTATCGCTTACACAACTAGTATATCGTTCTTGACGATAAATAATTGATCAAATTTTTGGACAATCACCCCTGAAGATGCGGATTTTTTGTGAATCGATTTAGATTATCACGGAAAGAAAAAAACAGCAGAGGACGTGTACAAGACCCGGTAGAAATATAGAAGTAACAGGATCTATCGGATCTAGGGTAGTTGTATGAAAGTAAGAAAAATATGAAGGCGGGGCACTGGCTACAAATATTTCAATACACTGACAAGCAAAGGGTTCCAGGTAACAGTATCGTATATTTCGGGCTATGGCGAGGATACGGGGAGCGATGAGTTTCCAGATGCACTGGCAAGTTATTGTGTTCTCTCCCTTTCCACTTAGCACTCCAATCTAGAGCGAAAATTTTCGGCTTTACCTTCATTAAGCTAATGCACTTGTCCCTGCAATATGGCCGCCAGCTCTGTATCTGTTCCTCTCCCTTCCTCCTGCACGCTGTTCTCAACCTAATTTGTAATTATGCAAGGTGCCATTTCTCACAAACTTGATTATCCTTACTTAATCAATAACTATATGGAGGATGGATCTGATATAAACATAACACACACATGACATAACAACGCAACGAAGTGTTGTAAATGAACATGTTACAGCTGGATGTCGTCAGGTTGACGAATTCTTAGAACAAAACACTGGAGGTTTTATGATCATAAAAGAAAATATTTTTTAAAAATAATTAACAAGTGAGGATTTCTTAAATAGATGGGCAACATTTTTCTACATTACTTGATACTTAAATCTCAATATTAAAAAGGTACAGAATGTTTTTATAAGTTTGGGATCGGTTTTCTCACACCGTACTAAGAAGTAAAACAAGTGTTGTTAATGTCATCCGCTCGAAAACTCGTAACAAATGTTCTAAATGTTTCCTGCTTGCATCCACTCGCCGGAGCTTATTTAGGTGTATAAAATAAGCTGAAGACACGCTATTAAACTCCTGCTGATTTATGTGGACCACAGATCCTCCCCCACCTGGAGCTGGAGCCCTGTCACGCATGAACCACGTGCTTCAAGGTCTGAATCAGTTGTCAGTCAACTAAGCCCCTGTGACTAAATAATGTTCTCTCTTTATAAATGAAGGACTTTCGGAAACGTGTTTATATAACGTTTAGTCCTTGTGGTAAAACTATTTTCGAAATATTCTGTAAACTCGTACTCGTAATCAGGTAACCGTTAGAATACTGCCCTTTCTATTATCTGGATATATGGAAATTATCAGCTCGCATGAGGAATAACTTATTTAACTGCATGATAACTGTCGCATGGTTGTGAGGGATCTGCTGATCTCACAATTTGTGACCAGTGTCAGTAAATACCTAATTCCAAAACTACCTGGAAGCTGCCAAGCGCCTACAGTCTCAACACAATCGTCGTCCTAAAATGTTAAGCTTACTGCTTGTAGAAGCCACCTTTAAGGCATTGGAAGTGGCCTTCGAAACCCTTCGGATGGAAATAAACCTACTAATTTCCGAAGAGTTAGAGACCTGTCGAGGCCTTCATCAATTAAGATGACGGAATTGCTTCCCAGGACTCTCGTGAAGAGCAGATGATTCCTTGAAGCTAAATTGAATATTGCCCTCCTTTTAAAACGAATAATATTTCGTCCTCCCAGGATTTTGACTTTGGAAACAAAGTGTATGTGGCCGTAGTAACTACGTCAATATTTAAGGTCTGTGCGGTTCACCTTGAATTCACCAAGAGTCGCAACCTTCCGGTTTCTTGCTTTGCTTGTTTCAGGATAACAACAAAAAAATAACACTAACAGTCTGTCCGTTTTGCAAAGGAAAGGTAACAAGTCCAGGTGCGTGCAAAAAGAAACCAAAAAAAAAAGTTACGTTGACCTTCGCAACGCGCGGACACACACGCACACGCTGTGACCAAAAACCGTATTATACATTATGAAGGGTCGCTGGTTATTACAGGCAACTGATGATGTTTACTGAGTGGGAATAGCGCGTGTGTGTGTGTGTGTCTAGAAGGACGAAGAAGATAAGTGGAAAGCAAGCAAACGAGCGAGCGGAGAAGATAAGGCGCGAGCTAGTGCCTAGGAAAACTTTCCAGAAGGAAGTCGCCGGTGACCAATCAGAGCGGCAACGTCGTAACACTGCGGACAGTATCAGCGCTGCCATCTGTTGAGCGGTGCTGCTAAACTCACGCGGCGCTAGTTGCGGCTGGAGACTGACAGGTGGCAGCTGAAGGCACATTGCCCAAGATACAATGCATTAGTTAACTGCTAAACGGCGATTTCTTGATAACATCATACTCGGAAATAATTTATTCCATTATTGTTAACTTCGCCCTTTCTAATTTCGTTTGTTGTTACAAGGAACATAGTTTGAACTATAAAGTTCAATCACCGTAACATGAAATTAATATTTTGAACCTAACGAATATGGAAGAGGAAACTAACGAGAATAAAAAAATCTTTATACGTCAAGCATTAAACTATTAATATTTTAAGCTTTTAATCAGGATACTAAATAAACAAAACAGTTAAATAAACACTTGATTGTGAATCTGACTGACTTAAAAAGATGATAAAACCCCACCCGTTGAAACAATACAAATCAGCTACATAGCACAACTTGGGATTTCTAGACAATGCAACAGACAATCAAATAATTAACCTTGTGTATGTGTGCCTCAACGGTGCGTTATTTTACAATATTTTTATATGCATCTATTAAATTAATACGGAAGGTGTCCTGTTTTTAATGTCAAAACCATAAGAATCTCTGGAAACTTTCAGTTGGAGGTCTCGCGTCTGTCTGTGTTATTTAGTCAGTGTTCACTATACAATTATTACATATAAATTATTTAAGATGAATTTTAAAATCTTAGAAATGCTTACCAAACCATATTACAAAATACCTTCATTTTAAGCTCATATCAGTAAAACGACTATAAACTTATAATATTCTAATCATTTTGGGGGGAAAACAAAAACTTTAAATTTATAATTTTTATAGATAAACATGAGAATAACGGCAGCATAACAGCTGTTAATTATTAGTAATACTTAATGAATTTTTCTTAAGATGTCGACATGTCGCATTTCGTTATCAGATCTTTCGTTTCTGAAATTCACTACCGAGTCTCTATTTGCGCTAATCTATATCGGTTCAGTTTAGAGTAGTTCTCTTTATGGAGAATCTTTATTTCACCGAAGTCGAATTCATTATCATTTGCCTTTAAATGCGCGGATAAACCCGTATTAATTTATATTTAGGCTTCAAACTATTTTTATGGTGTTTTTTTACACACTTGGATGTATACCCAATGTTTGTTAGAGTTTGTAAAACTAATTTCAATCCTTTACTTTAAGGCTTACGTTTATAATAATCGTCATTCCTTTCTCGCCTTATCATATTTCGAAAGATCTTTAATAATCGAATCATAGTCATCCGACTATGCCCATCACTAGATTCTAGTTACGGTCAAGTGATTTCGACCACATCACTATTTTCAGCTAGACTAATATTATCTCATTTCTCCTGAAGAAATGGTCTAATTTACGCATTTAACAACAAAATAAAAACAAATAGAAAGTAACGTATGTTAATAATAAAAATAGATACGACCTTAAGCAAACAATCGTTAAAATTAAGTCGGGGTTGAGGTTGACCAGAAAAATATTTTTGACATACTTAAGGTTTTCAAAATGGACAGGATTGGGTATTAAAACAGCTTTGTCAACCAAGTTGTAAACAAAATAAAAAAAAATTACCTACCAAATGAACTATTTAGAACTTGACACGTCTTTTTATATGCTTCAAAATAAATGGCATATAAATTTCGTACGACAATTTCACAGATGGCAGGAAAGTTAAGCCGTAATAAAACATGACCAAGAAATATCAAACCTTCGGAGTTAAACAACTTCTAAATTACCTCAATTCTATTTTAAATAAAGAACAGTCACGAAACACATGTAAATTTTTTCCAGTACTGATAACGAATTGTATACATACACAATTTTCAGGTGGGAAATTTATACAGAACTATCTGATTCCCCGGAGTTGCCCGTGGATTTATTGATATTACATCAGAAAAGAAATTAATTAGACACTAAATATTTTATGATGACCCACTTTTCACCCAAACTGACACCAAAAATAATGGTTCTGATTCCTCCCTCTCCACCGCCGTGCCAAAGGTGGCTGAACGTGAACAGGTGGGTTTCACAACAATCTCTATTGATTTTGGCACCCATTCACCAAGTTAACTATCTGCAACTTAACGCAATTTCTGTTTATTCTATGCCTCAAAATGGATCTACAGGGTCATTCTGCGGCCATGGGACAGCTTACTACTTGATGCGTAGTTCGTAAACCAAGTAGTTCAAATGAACTATTCCGGAAAAGGAACTTTACGATCGGGTTAGTCCGGTTCGGCTTCGGCCATCTCCGTGAACTCTCGCACTCCACTTCCGGAGTCCTCGCGAGTCCCAGCCTGAACTAGTTCGTCTATCACAGTTCACGTTTCACATTTACGTCGTTTCACTAATATCAGGAACGCCGATACGGATTTGGTTATCCTGTTTTGATAGTTGGCAAGTTTTTAAATTATTATGAAAGCTAAATTTGCTAATTTTGTATTTAAAACATTGAGATATAAGTATTAAAATATTTTATTATTTTCCACTGATAACGGGGAAACGAACTAAATCTAATTTCATAATACGTCTACTATGAATCTCTTGGATCAGTACATAAGTTGAAAAACTGCATACCAAAAGTCACAGTATTGTACTATTTCTACTAGAACACTCCCATTTCTACTTCAAATTACAATTTTTTAGGGGACGAATCTGACTGACGAAAGTTTTCCCATAATTTGCAATACAGTAGTACAATATCGTGAATGATGATGGTTTAATTTCTTCAACATATGTACTGCAATGAATTGAAAACGATGGCGGGGAATACCAAACAGATCAAGGGAGGAGAGTAAAAGTCCGCCTAGAATTGACCATGCACCGGAAGGCAAGGAGTAGTAATTTGGCAAGTGTAAGCGGTTTTGGTGTAGCCTGTGTGAGACGATTTTATTTATTTTCCATCCATAGGAAACTGATATACAGTAACGTAGTATACATATAAGATATAAGCATGTCCTCAGTGTGTGTTCGAGTCTCCGTACGCAACCTGTTACAAAGACGCCCGACCAAGCCTCTTTAAACGCCTCCAAATTTGATTTTCATACACGGACTCATTGGCCACATAAGAAACGAACTCTAATTTAACATGTATATTTCCGTGAGTTAAAAGCATCATTTTCGCGCTGTCGAGTCACTTATTTAATTAATATTGTTTTTCGTGTTTTTAAGAAGCTATGTATATTTGTTCCCTACCAACGACTCGAAGAGTCCAACCTCATTACTAAGGTAGGCCGCTGAAAGATTTATTGTAGCAATGTTAGAATGTTTTAATGCCAATGGGTAAATCAGATTTTTTATTAATATCAAAGTTGAATTTCAATAAAATCTCAATTATGTTCAATGCAAAATATAACTTAATTTTAACCACATTCATAATCTATAATAAAGAAAATTTATAAGGTAATTATAGTACATCTTTTTGAATAATTATCCTTCTTTAATATTTATATGTACATACTGTACTGTTTGTTTTTACATTAGGTACCTAGTTTTAGTAAATTAGTTTACTTGCAAATTTTAAATGAGAACAATGGGTGCGTAAAATAAAGGCAAATTTTAAATGAGAACAATGGGTGCGTAAAATAAAGGCAAACAGTAAAGGATGCAAATATATAATGATTAAAGAGGTATAAGTATTCAAAATAAAATAAAAATGAGATCTGCAATTTGGTACAGTTGGTCAGTGGAACATAATAAAATATTTTAATATTTATATTGTTAAATATTTAATTAATTTTTATCTTATCTTAGGCGCAGATAACAATGTCACCGAGGCGTACTAGCCAAATCTGGCACTATTTCCATAAAAAGGAGGGCAACCGAGCTGAATGCACTTATTGCAAAAAAGTTATCAGCACTGCAGGAGGGTCTTTTAGCAACTTACGAAGACATATAAAATGCAAGCATCCGACTGTCTATCTTGGAAGACAAAGCAGCAGCAATTCACTGGAACTGGAGGATAGTTCACCAGACATACCTCAAATAACAGTTGGTTCTCATTCACTTTCCACTTCTAATCCTAACATTTTACTGACTTTATAGTTAATCTAGAACAACATAATGACATAAAGCTCAGCCTTCTTTAATGACTGATAAAAGTAAATCTCATTCCCATTAACAAAAGCCAAAAAATTACTTATGGGCTTCATTGCCCTCGCTGCAATTCTGTTCTCTGTAGTAATTTGTCAAGTTCCTTAGGATTTATAATCTTGCAGAATGGGGATAAATAGCAAATAAGTAGCCATAGTTACAGGCAGTGCTCCTAATACAGTTGGTGCAGTGTATTGTTTTAACTTATGAATTATTATTAGTGTATTCCACACCCTGAACTTTGTTGTGAAAGAAAATATTTCACCTGTTTTGAATGAAATTGAAAATTGTAAAATTATTTTACACTTTTTATTAGAACTGGATCCATGCATTATCAATGCTCCGTCAAACCAAGAGACAGATGAATTTGTCAGCATAATGTACTGACGTGTTGGAATTCTACGAAGCTATGTTCGCAAAAGTTCTGATGAACCTGACGTACTACAAATTCCCTGTATCACGAGTGCTTCGAGTTCAATTCAGGCAAATTTTGATAAGAATGTAGATATTTCAACGACAAAGCAGAACCTGAAACCTGCTAATATTGTAATATTACATGGTGAGAACAAAGAAAATTAACTTACCACAACAATGATTAGAAGGTTGGATATACCTGCCACATGGGATACAAATGAAAGAATTTTTTCCTCCAAGCCAGATCACGAATTAGTAGAAAAGAGTATCTGTATATACAAATAAATTGACAAAAAGTTTATTTATTCAGAATAATGCAAACAATTAAATTTCTGTAAATAGACTGTTATTTAAGTATAAATTCAATTATCTTAAGTTTTAAAAATGTAAACTAGTTCTTCTGTTCTTAATAAATACAATAATGCCTAATAAACCTGTAATTTAATATTTATTTCAAAAGTTATTAAATAAAAAATTTGTAAAGTTGGAAGTAAACTTCAATTTTCTTTACACTAGAAAGGCTTGCAGCGTTTTCCTTCCTTCATTATCATGCCGTTAATTTATTTCTTTTTATATATATATATTAATTTGCAGTGTGCAATTTTAGGAAGAACATTCAAGGAACAGATGTTTTAGATAAAGGCAAAATTTATCCTTTTAGTGGAGGGCCAGAAAAGCATGTTGTGTGGCAATACTTCAAGCTCACTATAATATTGATATAATTCAGAAGTTGAACATTAAATTTTAAGAATTTTTTGTATTTCTGTGCAACATAAGGTCAAACCAAAATGAATCCTCTTGGACACATTCCTTATAAATTTCAATATATAATGGCTCCCTGTACCCTTTGGTTTTTGTGGACATTGCGATTACAGTTCTCTCTGAATTTACTGCCTACTGTTTAAGGGACAACTTTTTCTCATGAACTAGTCAGTTCAGCACAATCAATGTACTATAAAAGCATAATCTTCCTCATATTTCACTTCATAAACCGACGAATCCGTCTTCTATCTTCTGCAATTCACGATTCTCATACATTCTAAAAATGTAATATTAAAATCAGCAATTGTATATCTATTAATTTTTACTTTCTTTATTTTTAGGAAATACGGAAGGACACACTCAAAAGTGATGGAGAATCTGAAACCTATGGAGACACACCACTGATTGAACCACGTTCTGAAATAACGGCAACAACTACTCGTGGAAGCATTGCAAATGCCATTCAGCACCTTGACAGAATGGCAAAGAGTACTGCATGTGAAGAGAAGGAATTTGAAGAATTTGGGAGATTTGTTGCTGCAGAATTACGTTGTGTGCCCCGGCGACAGGCACTTCTTTTACAAAAAGAGATTCAGGATTCCATATTTAATGTTAGGATTCGGGCATTTGAATGATCCATCACAATCTTACATTTCAAGAACTAACTACAATTAATGAATAATAAAGATAGCCAATTCTGACAAAAAAGTGATGATATAAATACATTTCCAGGATCCTTCCCTTTCGTCATGTGCGACAAAGAACCTGGAGTGACACAACTATACCTGTCAGTTGACAGAACTCAAAATTGTTTCGTAATATAAATCCTGCTTTATCCTCCATGTAGCCACTTGGGACAGAAGAATGTTCTTCAAATTCTCAGAGGCCTTTGGCCTCCTTCAGGAAGAAGTGTTTTATTCCACTGGCTGCGGTAAGCCACCAACTAACTCTTTTATGTTGTGCGGTATTTATATTAACTATTTTTTTTTCTTTCTTATTATTTCAAACAGACATAATTTTTTCCATTTCAACTAACTCCAGTTGTCGTCTTCATATTCGGAGATTTCCCGAGACATTCTGCAAATATCTGCATTTGATTCGATGTATTTTAATATTTACATTTGTATGTAGTGCATTACAATTTTTATTATCATCTTTCAAATTAGCGCTAGCACCTCCCCCACAAGTAAGCACGTATCCTCATCTGGTTACTTTTTGTTTTTTAGAGGAGAAAAAAATACAGAAAGGTGGACTGAGCATCACCCCAACAGGCAGCGACTTGTAACGTCTAAATACAATTGGAACTATTTTTTAAAATTATTTCATGGTTGGGCCGTGAAACCTTTGGAATTGATCTCAGAACATCTGGTTCTTGATATGGAAAGGTAAAAGTTGGTGGCTTACCTGAAATTGAAGTTCTGTGTTGTCATTTAGGACAGGAGGAAGTTATTCACATTTCGGTAGAGCTGACCTCCTTCAGCAGAAAAATATAATTATATATATATATATAGTTGAGATCATTGATAAAAGGAAAGACAGATAGTTGGGGGCTTACCTGAAATTGAAGCTCGGTGTAGCCCCTTGGGACAGAAGGATGTTCTTCAAATTCTTGGAGGCCCTCAGCCTCCTTCAGGAAGAAGTGTTATATTCCGTGCACCAGCTGGCTGCGGTAAGCCACCAACTAACTCTTTTTCTTTCCATTCCAATGGTCTCAATTATTTTGACAATGTTACATCCTTACTAGTGTGTGTGTATATTTGACGGTCATGAAGGAGTCAGTTTTAGTCTTGGCCGGTACTGTATGCATTCCTCACACGTGTGCATATCCTTCTGTACATTATTCCACATTTTTTTGTTTATCCTTATATGGATATTTAGTACTTAAGTATTAGTTCAAATTTTTCATACATAAATTAAAACTACGAAACTCAATCTATTATTTAATTTGATTTTCAGTAATGATAATGCAATATTATTTCATGTAATACTCAACAATACCTTCCACCAGTGCACCACCGAATAAATCAATTAAGTGTGGTGTAAGGAAGCTCTTTGCCCCCAAACCCTCAATATATTTTGGTAAGATGCAGTCTATTTCTCTTGGCGATCCAAACCTTCAGTTTCTACATTTTATGAACCATTATATATATTTTCTGCTGTGATGGTTTTACTTTGGCAACGATAAAATGTATGTTACCAATTCGATGGTTGTCTGTGGGTGGCGTCAGGATTCATAAATGTTAATATCCAGGAGTAAATTGAAACAGTTTTGACGGTACTTACATCCTGTTTCCTTCTTATCTCTCCTTTTGAATGCCAATTTACTCTTGAAGGTTGTCCTTGGGAATTGACCTTCCCAGGTGCTTTTCTCAGTAGCACATATGGCAGAGACGCTTTGCTTTAGGATCTGCAAGCATCATGACAAAGCTTTAATACTTGGTAACTTGAGAGAAATTGTTCCACTATTGCCATTGCCTTGAGTTTTCAATTTCCTAGCCATCAACAATTGGTCATTCTGATATCTGCCTGGCAGTTCCAACTGTGATTATTTGTATTGTGAACAAAGAGTCCCAGCAAATGAGATTAGATTCAGATGCCTACATTTCCAACACTAAACTGGGTGACTGAGAAGAGACTGGGAAATAAGAACACAAATAAATATGCCAGCTACAAAAATTAACTTTTTAAAACTTTATTAAAATGGTAGAATAACATTCGTACATATGTTGGAAGAGTGTGTTATAACCGAGGGGGCCACGAGACGATCGAAGCCCACTAGTTTATCCGTTACTACTGCCCCAACATTTATTTTTACCACTTCTATTATCACTCTTTATTCCATAATTGTGTGAAACAAAAAAATAATTGTAGAGCATATTGAAAAATAGTTCATAACTTTGATAAACCATCACATGATAAAAAGTATGTAAAATACTGTATTACTACTTGCTTAGTAACAACTATGTAACTACATTATCAAACAATTTTACAATAAATTTCTCACGCAGTTTACCAGCCAGAGGCAATGCCACCTGCCTCGACTATGCGTGTATTTCCGTGCATTTATTTCAATATTGACATCTTTGCATACAGGAAAGTTTTGTGATAAATTGATGGAAACGTGGGTATCGACCTGTAGAACTAGTCTGACTTATCTTTACCACTTCCGTGCCACATGTCTCAAGTGTCCACAGCATAATTTTATGCCAAAGTCTTATGATTCTGGAACAACTGATTTTTGTAAAAATAAAACTTTTCATTTATGGAGGTTTGTGGTGAGGACTATTGCCAAAAATAGTTTTCATAACCAATAATATGTGATCCTATGTCAAACATGAACAATTCTTGTTTGTTTTTTCTCTGAACAAATAGAACACTGTAAAAATAATACACGTTTTTGATTGGTCTAATCTGTGTGTGGACTACTGGAAATGTGATATGAATTTACTCAGTTTCCTGTACATGAAAATTCTCATACGGCACCGAATCTTTTGTGGGAATTATTTTATAACTTTGATAACTGACTTCAAAGTTATACCAGATTTACAAAAACAGTATAAATGGTTACATAAAAAAATTACAAATCTCATTATGAAAACTGTAGATACAAAAAAGATATAGGTCTAAATTTCTTGGTTACTTTTATAGTGGTACACAATTTTAAAACAACGATTTTCGAACATATAAACCTATTTATGGTAACCAGGTAAATACAAATTATATATATATATATATAAAAAAAACTTAAGTCTAAATTTGTGGTGTGGAGCAAATCCTTATTTGACAAATTATATATAATTACATTCTGTATGGAAACAATTATTGCAACCGTCCCTCTGGGTGATTTTCGAGCAGACCGTATTTTCATCTCTGAGACTTTCACAGCTAAGAATAAGGGATTGCTCCAGCTTTGTTTTTACACCACTCAATTTCCAGGAAATAGTTTCTTAACATGAGATGACAGTGGTGACGATTCTGTATGTTTGACACAAAATAGAAGGATTGTTCCATAGACGTAATTATAAATTGTCTTCCATCACAAGAACATCACAATCCTCACAGGGGTACTAACAACAATTGGTGTCCGTTACCATATTCTGTTACAACTATTTGTGCCAGTGTGCACGATTTCATCCCTCACCATCCACACCAAATCATTTTAAATACAGTGATTTACCAGTATAGTGAGAATAATCCAATGATCATCACCATTCAATTAAAGAATTCATTAAGTTCATGTGCCATCCTGCTGTTCATCAAATTCATGATCATTCAATATAAGAAAATTATTTTACTATGTCAAACGAACTTATTTTTGTGGATGACCTATTTCATGACAATGGAATTGCTCAGTTTTGGAGCAAAAAGAAAGACCATCGCACTAGTCTTCAGGTTCACAGCAGCCAACTGGCAGTTAGTCAGATAGGTATGGCATAAATGGTTAGTGTCTTAGAAACGCGCACGTATGTAAACTGCCGAAGCATCATGAGAGCCATACCCCAGTCTCTTTGCATGCTTGAACAGCTCATTGGTAGAAGCAGTCAGTGGAAGTGGCTGTTCCAACTGGTCGCCCATGATCAAAGAAAGCTTCAGGTCCTTCTGCATGTGCTCCAGTGGGAGATGAGTTGGGAAAGATCCATCTATAATAGCTGAAAACAAAACAACAATGTGCATGTTATGTGGGAAAGGTTACTAATAATACACAAATGGACATATAAAGAACAAATGTTATTTCAGTCATTCAAGTCCAGTTATCAAATATTGACCATTTAACATTCTGATATAAAGAAAATCTAAACAATTGATAATCAGCATGTGTAAAATGTGACAGTGAAAACTTTTACTGTTACCAACACAGGTGTGCAATGTGATTTGTTAGAAAGCAGTTACACTCACCTCGGCCCTTGTCGATGAGCGTGGGGCATGCCATAGACGTGAGCTCCAGGACCTCAAGGACATCTTTTTGCTGAAGTCCAGCCCTGTCTGCAAGGGCCATGCCTTCTGCCAAGCCAGCGAGGGTTACCCCAGTCATCAGTTGCAGAACCAAGTTCATTTTGGATGCATTACCTACCTCACCTATGATAAAAAAAATTGTTACAGTTCTGCACTCAACACTTTACAGATGGTAAAAACTATTCTTCATAAATATTTAAACATCCGAGCAAACATGCCAATGCTATCATATTAGCAAGAGTATGCATAAAGTTCACCCATTGAAAATTATGCCTCAAAAAAGAAAAATGTAACAAGGGAAATTATAAGAATTATTTCATATAAAAGAATGACAACTTATTTGTAAATAGCATTTTTAATACTGTCTTTGTTTTTATTCAGTGGCATAGACTGGACTGAAACATCCTTGGCTTTCTGGAATTAGACCCCAACTAAGTAGCACTGATAAATTATCCTTAGTAGCGATAAAAAAACTATCGAAACTTCAGTGCCAACACTTTTTTGTTACATTCTATTTGAAAGTTGCATTTTATTTGTTGACTCGGGTAGTAGTGAATGATTCTTGATTCAGTGGCGATACCAAATAAAATACAAAAAACTGAGTATTTTCTACTTATGTGATGCAAAGCTGATATTTGATTTCCAGCATATGCTTTTAAAAGGTGTCATTCTATTGGCAGCAGAATTTACACATGATAACAAACTAACATTCAAATTAAAAGTTGAGACTAATGTGGTATAAATTTAAGAAATTATTTAACAAAATGTGCAATTCACAGTAATAATTTATGTTTACAGTGACTGCCAGTAAATTAGGTACATTTCAAAGATCATTTGTACTTACCCAGGTAGAATGAATTTTTGCCCATGGCCTTAAAGCAGGATTGGCAATCGTCAAACAGAGATCTATCGCCAGCAGCCAAAATAACCAGAGTTCCTTCCTCTGCTTGTGTTTTGCTTCCCTGCACTTGGGCTTCCAGGTATCTTCCACCTTTTGCATTGATAGCCTACAGGAAAAAAAGCAGTTATATTCATCTAAAATAACCAATTGAAACTGGGAAACACTTAAAAAATGTGAATAAATATATCACCTCTGCTATGTCCTGAGAAGTCTCCGCATCTATCCCGGTCATCTCGACATAACCTTTGTCAGGTGTTATCTCGACGAGAACTCCACAGTTGCCAAAAACCATCTGGTTTAAAAGAAATTGAATGTGTTAGAAACTCTGTGAGAATATTCATCTCTTATAAGTATAAAATTTTTCATTTTTATACTTTTCTCATCACAAATCTAAGAACAAATAATTTAAAATTTGGCCTCAAGTTACATTTATGTGATTGTTCAATTTAAGAGTTTAATTTTCCAGTTTCTTCACACATCAGTAACCGTAACAGTAATGTGGATTAAATAAGTTCCTTTTAACACACAAAAAAACAAAAACACTCACATCTTTAGCAGCCTGCGGATCTGCCACACAAGAAAAGGTTATGTCTGCCGCACTTATTACATCTGATGGTGTCAGCCCCTGCTCTGCTCCAGCCTTTACAAAGTCTTTGCACTGGAAATAAAGAAAAATATTTCAATCAAACAACATTTAAACTACACCTAAATATGACAAAATAAAGGTTGATTTTTCCCATTACAATTACTTTAAAATAAGGAGTCAGAAATGTAGACCATCACTTTATTTCCAATTTTAAAAAGTAATTCACTCCTGAATCACTGATTTATATAAGCAGTCATTTATTATAATTACATTATGAATCAATTTAGTAAGGATTGTTGAAAGGAAATAATATAATGTCATATTATCCTACATATATTTTGAAAGGTTTTCTGTGGATGGTCCACAATAGCAAAGTTAAATATAAGAAATTTGACACACAACTGTTTCATATTAAATAAAGATCCAGCTGTGCATTGAACACCACAAGGTGACCTATGGGGTTGATTAATAGCTGCCAAAAGAATTACATGCTAGTGCAATGTGGAACAGTGTGGAAGCGACAGCAGAAAGTAATGATATTTTACAGGTCACAAGACAGATCCTTGCAAAAAATGCAAAATGAACAAGGGTGCATTTTATAAGGCATATGTTACACAATTGAAAGCTGCATGGCAGGAACAGAGAATTTTTGCATATTATTAGAGAGCTTTGCACCCCACAGTTGTTTCGTAAATTAAAAATGGCAGTTGAAAAATTTCAAGGGTCTTGCTTGGGAGGAAAGTAAGACTTTTTGCAACCATTTTTATATCTAGTGGTATGTAGATAGACTATGTATTAAAGCATAGGAAGTGAAAGGGGAAATGCAGACAGGTAGTGAAAGGCAGCCAAGCGTTAATTAGTGCCCCAGACTATAGTTTAAGGATCCTACCCAGCAATTTGCCTAAAAGTAATGCACAGACAACCGGCACCATGTAGTTTGGACATTTGGTACTTGTCTCAAGCCTTTCCGTAAATGCTGTAGAGATGCAGCATTCCCGACTTCATGCTTTCTGCCTGGATTGTGATGTGTGCCCTTTGAGGCAATTAAAAAATTACACAAGCAACGTCATTTTGTGGTTCTACTTAAAGAGTATTCGAATTTTATATTACGAAGATTTCATTAATTCACAATTTATTTTCAGTCATCCGTATGTGTTCTGAATATGTACCTGACAATAATAAGTAAATTTTAATGTAAAGTTTTATATTCGAAAAATTTTAATATTTAATTTGAACAGAAGTGAAAAGTGGCTTTCAGCCGCCCCGGACGGAGGCCAAATTCGCTGCCCCTTATTCAAATCCAAAATTTACAGAAATTCTGCCTCCTCCAAATAGTGCAGTCCAGGACGCGTCGCCCCCGTCACGCTAAGCATTGGTTTTGAAGTTGTATGTTTAATTTATAACCTATTTTATTTTTGTAAATATTTTATTACATAATATATTATAATATAGTCCCGGACCGCATATTATAGATTTACGGTTGATTACGAATTTGCGTGCGTTAAAATGATTATTGGTATATTCTTCATTGTCACGTTGGCAGCGTTTCGTTTCGCGGGAAAGGAGTGTCATGGCCGCCCTCTCGTCCGCCCAATGCCGTTACGCAACAAGCCGGCTTGCAGACCCTTATAACGGCATACATTACTAATACCATATGTAATGGCGTGTTACGAGGGTTGGTGGGGGCGGCAGAGACGATATAATTCATATTTGCTGGTCCACGAGTTTGAAAAGCTCATCTGAAACCAGAAGGTCTACAACGGTCTTTACAATACGGTTTTTGCAAATATGGCGTCCTAGTCCCTTACGCAACATGGCGTAGAGGATTATAACGTACGTGGGGGCTGTGTGTGTGTGTGTGTACGTATGTGTGAGAGAGAGACACATGGCCGTGGCCTATATGGCGACGTTGCGGTCGATATCGTGTGGTTGAGCTCGTGGCCCAGAGATGGCAGCGCCAGGCTTTGCACACGAGTGCGACGTGGAACTTTCTGGAGACCAGCCATAGCCGCCATTGCTAACCTCACGCACTCCAGCCAAATAATACAGCAAAGGCATTTACGTTCCATCAGTCCCTCTGCCCTTTGGAACGTAATTTTAAATCCTCAATAAGCACTCCGTGCTTATTTACTGCAACAATTAATAAGATTATTCGCCCGAATACTAAAAATTAAATAATATCCCGTTTGCCTATCAAATATTATAATTAATATAATCGTCATAATGATGTCACTGTGAAACTTTCCTTTCTCCTCGTCTTCCATTTCCTTCCAAAGTCTATAGAAACTCGCGAGTGTTAAAATAAACAGATTTGTTTAATCAATATGATCAAATAATAAGAAATTTAGAGACAAAAGAAGTGTTCTTCAAGGGTCCGAGAAACGTTGTGTGGTATATATTTGGCAATCTTATTATTAATTTTCAATCAGACGTATATTTTTCGTTTTAATATTATCAAAAGTTGCCGCACAGACATTTGTGTAAGTTGCTTTTTAAATTAAGAGACGAAAGGTTCGTGTTTGCTTCCGTTCCACTCCCATTATCCGTGTGGGGTGGAAATGGAAACGAAACAACTCGGAAAGCATAAAGTAAATGAATCTGTATTGTGAAAGGGAGGAATGGCGAGGAACACGGAGGTGTAGGTTTAGAAGGCGTCTGCAATACTCTGAGCTGTGCAGGCCCAAGGTTATTATGATCTGTGGAAAATTTTTGTTAGGCTTCAGAGCGTGCAAAAGATGACGGCTGAAATATTCAAGAAAATCGGGACAATAGATCCACTCGCCTTACCGACTGACAACTTAGAAGAGCCCCGCTTGCGGATAGCTAGTATATCAGTTTCTTCTAAATTCTCTCTCTGGACTCCCACCCTACAAACCCCTTCTCTCGCAGTGTTGATGGGCTCGTCATATAAATCCCTCCCACTACTATTTTTTTTAACAGAAGACACATTCAACAACAGTCAATTTCAAAACACAAAATAACAATCATTTTGGGAACTTTTAAAATTACAAATTATAACGAATCACGAGTACTACAGGCCCTGCTCTTCACGTAGATACCAGGGATCACAGAGGAAAGACAGCGACACAAAGACAACAGAAGGTAAACTGTATTGAGGGAAAAAGAGTCATATGAAATAAGGAACACAAGGACTGAGAAAATGAGGAAACTAAATAGAAAACAGAGGAAAGAAAAAAAATAAGATAATATAAGTTTCTATTCGTTTAACACACTTTCCATAGATGCTAATTTTGTTAACTCTTTGCCGCTTGAGGCCCTTGTTTGGCTTCCATTATAGTAGAAGTTTTCAAATGAAGGAAAGTTTCGACTTGCATATTTCGAAATAAACAAAGTACGTAATCAGTAATTTCTGTAATTTAATGTATGATTTACTACAGACGTGGCAGTACTGTCGGAAAATTTCCTTTGATTAGAAAATTTGCAATGAAATGGAAAACCATACAAGTTTTAGCAAAATAAACATACGAGATAAAAAGCGTAAAAGAAAAAAAAATGGTCAAGAGAGAAAAAGAGACGTGAGAGAGCTTCTAACAAAAATATATTTACACTGATTTTTGTCAACCGAATTGTACAATTGAGTTGCTGTAGGCTCTTCTCGGAACCTGAATAAAAAGGCAAGGCTTCCAGGAACGTTGTGTGGTATTTATATAATCACTTATTTTGTCCGCATTTTTAATCAGACGTAAATCTTTGATGTCAACAAATAAGGTTGTGTAAGGTAATCGCAGCGTACACGTGGCAACGCTGCAAGCTTCTTATCTCATTGGACTGTCTCCTCGCATAGGGACACAGCGAGGCCTCCATTTTGGTAGCTGAACTTTATTTGAGTGACTGACTGGAGCAGAGGGTACGACATTGACCGATCGTGGCAGTGCGCAGGTCCAGCAGCAGCCGCCAGGGCTTCCCTGCAGATCAATATCCAGAGCCAGAGTTCCCGACCTTGCCCCACGGAGGGACATTCCTCACCTCACTAATCGTTATATATATTATTTATCAACAACACGCGATTGAATTCCTGTCCATAGAAACCATATTCAGGATGGATTATATGCATGGAATTCTTTTCTGTTGGGTTATTACAGTGAAGTAAAGTTGATGATATCTCTAATCCGTCACGTTCTGTCTCCTGATATTTCGCACACCACTGGCGATACCTGAAGCAGTCACGTCCAACATCCTTTGTAGACCACACAGCTCCTTGGATCACGTAACAATTGTTTCGGCGGAAGTCCCGAGCCAGCACACATCCTTTTCCTTCAATTAGCAGCTCATTAAGTTCCACAAGCGCTAGTCTTGCATCCTCACTCCTTAGTAAACATTTTTCATAAGACAACAGCGTGGTTCCAAGTTCTCTAACGACTGATTCGTGGTCTTTTTCTCAGTAATTTTGGAGCAGCCGTTTTGTACAGCAGCCAGCCAGTAATTAACACTGCTCACCACAACTCTGAATCATGCAGTCCCGTTGCTTCCACGCTCCTCCCCCGTCTCTTCTCTTTAGCACATTTTCTCATTCCTTTTTCTATGAAAATTAAAATATGAAAGAAATGGTCAGTATTCAACCACGCATGATTTATCCGTTATTTTTTTCGATTACCGATGTGGTCGCTCTGGTGTTCTATTCGCGGTTGCCACGTCTCTTTCCCGTTTACACCTGGAGACTACGAGCTATGAAAATAAATAGCGGGACTGGCTCCAGGTCCAACAATTTCTTTTCACGTACACAGAGTTATTCATCGTCCAGGAAATTTAATTGAGAGATTAATTATTTAATATTGTAGCAATGTACTTGGAATGTAAGTTTCTCTTTAGACTATGATATTCTTCCCAGTATATAAATATTACATATTCGGGAGCTTTATTTTCAATTTAGTTTTGCCTTGTGGACACGTTCCTGAATTTTTATTATGACACAACACTTTCATTTATTTTCCGTACCAGAAGATAGGAACGTTTAATTAAAATTGGATCATTTATAAGGCCACTCACTCATGGACGCCATATTGTGACGCAATGCATTGAATCCCCACGGCCTTGATACAATTTTAACGCTCTCTCTTCTCTCTACCTGTCTTGCAGTCGGCAATCTCCGGTTAGACGTGGCAACCGTGGACGAAGCGCATTTAGGAGCGACGGTGCAAATAATATACACGCACAATTTCGCTAAACCATTAAAATCGTCTAAAATAGAACTACTTTTCCTCCTCCTATTAATGCACTTTGAGATTTTTTTACTTTTCTACAGTTCTTTCTCTTTTGGTCGCCATGATTTATGAGGATTGATTCTGCGAAATTGTCAATCTTTTCGTTGTGTAACCGAAACATATAATACTTATTAATCTATCTCGCGGGCGAGTTATCATCAGTTCATAGGCGAAAAAGACCTCTCGCAGGCAGAACCTATCGGGAGAGACGGAGTGGGCTACCTTCTCTGTCTATGCTGTTGAACCAAGGTTCCCACAAGCCGAGGCGCCTCGGCCTGTTTTGAGAGGTGTATGTTGCGGGAACGCAGACCTTCGGCATACCGTAAGATTGGTTATAATTTCCCATTGGATAAGCTGCCTCAGAGGCACAGAGAAAGCTGCGTCCCCACAGCAAACCCTTCTCCCGGCCTCAGAAGAGCTTAGGACAAGTACCAAGCGCCCGACCTACCGGATGCAGGTTTTCTAGGGTTTGTCCTGCATCAATTTTAGGCGAATACCGGGAAGGATCTTTAAACCATAGCCCCGGGGAGCCCTGGTTAACCTTTGGCTACCTTCCTCTACCCTTCCGCATCTCCCCTTCATATGCTATTAAAGTGGAATTGCCACGACGTGGATTACCTCCTGAAGCCGTTACTCTGAAAAAATAATATCCCTAATTTACCGACTTCCGCAGTAGAACATTAATATATTTTTCATCAACTACATGAAGATTACGGTCTGTCCTGCATAATTTTTATGCATATAATTTTTTTCTATAGTTTTTCTATGTTTAGTATCCTATATCCGTTCTTATTGTTATATTTACTTAATTTCTTTGTTACATTATAGTTTACTTTTGTAAGGATTTCTATTTTTATAGAAAAACTTTCCCTAAATTTAAGTAAAATTGAAACAATTTCAATACAAAGAAGAAAACTATTATGTTGCACGTGGTGGTACTGAAATATGAACCAGATAGAGAGAGAACATCGGCACAGGATGGGACAGAGTGGAGATAAGAGGACGGGATGTCGGATTACGGGAGGATACAGGCCTCACAAGATAAAAAACACTCTTCCTCAGGAAAAAAAAAGTCACGTTCTCCGTCTGTAGTTGTACTAACAGGTTCAAAACTGGACAGAAGCTGCCATATTTTTTTTCTCTTCGTGTCACCCTCACACACGTAGGGAGAGAGATGAGGTGGTCGGAACAAGTTATCGGAACGCGACTCAAATTCTATTTCCCAGCAAAGCGGGTCTAAAGTTCAGGACAGAGGGGAACACAAGAACCGCCACAAGGCAAACAAGAGCCTGGTAAATACATCTCTCTAATACCGTGTGACCACAGAAAAGAAAGTAGAATTGGATGGATGGATAATGGGAATTGCCGTCAAGGAGGCTCCGGAGTGTTTAACCCAGAGAGTTCAGGTCTCATTGCCTGACAGTGAGGATGTTTTGGAGCATACTATGTCAATATAGCCACAGTATAAAGTAACTAAGTCAAAATTCAGACCAAAATCATGCAGGCTGTGTGAGAGCAAAGAGAGAATAAATGAATCCACAATTACCATTCAATTCAATTATTGGCTTTACAACCCTGGATGGGTTTTGGCCTCCTCAACAATATTATTCCATTCTCCCCTATCATAGGCCAGTCGTCACCATCGTCCTCATATCCTCCTCAACTCAGTCTATCCATCGTAAGCGAGGTCTTCCTCTTATTCTTCGTCCCTCCGGTTTCCACAACATAATTTTCTTAGGTGTTCTGTTCTCATCCATCCTCATGACATGTCAAAACTATGCAATTCTTCTACTCTTCTCGTACCCTAAGATATTTGCTTGATTAATCAGATTGTCCAGCTTATGGTTCATTAGAATCCTGTAGCTACCATCATTATCCTTTTTAGGGCCGTATATCATTCTCAAGATCCTTCGCTCAAAAGTACCCAACATCTTGTCATGGTCCACGTCTCGCATCCGTTAGTCACAACCGGTCTTATAATGGTTTTACATATTTTGAGCTTCGCGTTGTTATTGCAATTTTTAAAGTTTTTGACCTCATTACATTTTTATATGCATAAAAACATCTGTTTCCATTTATTATTCGACAATTTCCATTAATGGGTACAATACTCAGACCAGTTCCCTCTGGCCTATAATATACACACCAGCACGGGCTTAGTAATGTTTTTTACACTTGGAACGAGAGAAATTACTACAAGGATATCGATCCCCTTCCTCTTTCCAGTTTCGCTTAAAGGTCAGTGAGGGTTTCTAGATATCCTTCGACACGTTTCGATTCCATAAACGGGATTGGAGAATGACTTCCTAGAGTGCACAAGAATGCTCTTACAATAGTAGAATCTACGCAAGAAGAAGGAAGTACAAAAAAAACGACTGAAACGTGAGTAAATAACAATTTGCTAATCTTTGAGATTGGATTGTTTGTATGGCGCAAAAGAAGATAATGCACGTGACTTAAGGGACATGGCCCTGAAGCTACCTAGGCTCTACTGACTGACCGGAAGCAAATGTTACAAGATCAAGGAGAGGCAACGGCGGTCAAGCAAGGGCATACAATTATTTAAAGAGGGAGGTTAGTCACCTTACCCTACAAAATTCCACAGATTCTAAGCAGTACGATGAAAGTTTTCTTTAGGAATTTTAACCAAACACTGTGGTGATAACGAATACTTATATCCATTCAACGTTCTTTAAAAGTGTTTATTTTGAACTCTGATGTCCCGTATGTGTCGGCATCCTAGGAAATACCACCTAGAGGCTTTGGGCGGGCAAGAAGAAGACAGAAAGGCTTCGTGAAGCCGATTCAAATCCTGTACGGGCAAACAAGTGTGGAAAGACAATCAGAATAAGCTGGAAAAGTCGATTTATATTCAAAGACTAAGATCAAGGCTAGTCACAAAAATAGTTTTTTAATCTAATAAATAAAGCAGAGTGTTTATTTGTTTGTATGTATGTATGTATATATATTTGAATGTTTCTTATACAAATCTACACCAGTGGAGCAAATTTCACCAAATTTCGTACACGTGTTCTTTGCGACCAGGAAACAAACACTGTCGGTGTGAGGCGCGTCAACCACCCCCGGAAGCGGGGGTGGAAATATTTAAACATGCTAAAACAGTCGATCTTTCAGTCGGATAAATATTTTTAGGGGTCAAAGATATTGATAGTATTTCTACCGATGTTATCTGAATATAATTTTCATCCTCTACACCCTGGGGAAAGGGCACCCTTAGGGTTTGGGGTGGAGATGCTTTACAGGAAAAAAACGCGAATACAACAGAGATTGGAGTCAAATCGAAGGTTATGGATGTCACTGAGTTTAGTTATGACATTCAACTTTGCATTTACCCCTCAGATGCAGGGGCAGCGAGGTGGAAATTTTCGGAACATGCAAACACGTCAGATATATGCGTAGAATAAATATTTTTCAGGGTTAATTATATTTCTATTGATGTTTTTTGTGTATAATTTCAACCCCATTCGGGCTTTGGAGGGGTGGACCCTTAAGGGTGGGCGTGAAGTGGCATTACATAAAAATAAAGCACAAACTATCGAGATTGGATTCGAATCCGGGGCTATAGTTGTCACTGAGTTTAATTACGACATTCAAGCGGGAGTGTTCGGGGGTGGAAATTTTCAAACATTTTAAACAGTCGATATTTGCAATAATTATTGACTGGAGTTAATTACTTTCATAGTATTTTTACCAATATTGTTTAACCTGGGTAACGCGACGGGTTTGGGAGGTTGTGGGCGGGGGATAGAAATTTCCAGACAATGTAATCGTCCGATTTTTGCGTGGAATAAATACTTTTTGATTATCGCACATTTGTGGGGGTGGTCATCTTCTAACATAAAAACTGCCGATATATATTTGGTCAATGACTTCAACCCCCTTCGGCATGGGAGTTGAGCACATTTAGGGATAGGGTTCGAGGAGCGTTACATAAAAATAGCGCAAAAGCAAGCAAAATTGCAGTCATATCGGGGGTTATGGATAAATGATATCTCGGGCAACGCCGGGCACCCAGCTAGTACATCAGTAAATGATTGGAACAAAGGCTTAGGTGGAAAGACGTTAAGTGTCTGGATAGTTTTACTTATTATTTTCGATCTCTATTATTTAAATGACTGATGATCTATATAGAGCATAATTACCTTATGCTGTTTTAGCTGCGCGGGTAATAAGTATATAACATACACATTCTTTTTGGAAAAAAGTAATGAACTTGTCTGTGCTAATATTAGTTTCTCCCAATTACGTGAGCAAACGAGACGTGTGCGCCTCCAAAAGACAAATGGCCAGAGACAGCTCGATGCAGGTACCTTTGGGTAACCTTGAAGGGACAATATAACGGACTGGCCGGGGCGAGGATTATCCTAGGAAGTTATCCGCAGACTCACAGCGAAGGAGCGGCCTTCTCTATTATAACATTATATATAGGCACCAACAAAGCGGCAACCAGCTGTGTGTCTGGCAACGTTGCCACGTCTCCTCGTCGTCTCTCACAGACTTCGCCTTCCGCAATAATTCTGCAGGCCACATTCTAAATGACGCCACAACCTTCTATTATGAAGCTTATAAACTGACAAAATGATGGACATTGAAATATAATGGGCCAATGATAAAAATATAGTAATTATATAAAATAGCCAAATCACAGACAAAATAATGCGATTATATAAATACCACACACCGGTCCTGGAATCCTTTGCCAGGTGATTAAAAGCACGAGCCGTGATATATATGGGTATTTTTAATAATAATTTCATTATAAAGTGGATTAATTTATATGTTTTGTATGCGTTTGCTGAAATATATACCCACTACATAATACTAATGGGAAGAATAAAATAAATTAATCAAATATATTATAAGTTTAAAAGTATTCATGTTTTAGAACGTTACATTTAGAGTGTGTTGAAAGGTGATGAACCTAAAAAACGAGGAACACTTGAAGAACAAAAATATAGTAATAATAATAATTAGATGCACTAGGCAAATAGAGACAAAATTATGTGATGATATAAATACCACACAACATTTCTGGGATCCTTGCGTCAAGTGATTGGGAAAACATGACCGCCAAGAGTGACACAACTGCACAATTACAGTTGGCAAACTCAAAGGGGAAGTAAAACGCAACGACAAAGCAGAAGGGATCATAGCTATTGTTGATATATATAATCAGTTTGTACTTTAATTGCTGTGGTACTGAATTTAATATGAAGCAGTCCACATATAATTCTGGAATGGTACCTGGTGTCAACATCTAAAATCTTAGCATTTTGCCAATCAAATGAATGTTTTGATACTAGACGTTCCTTGATATGGGCTTTAAGTGAATGTTTTGTTTGCCCTATATATCAGTAATTATAATTAGGACAAGAGATTTTATATAATACACAATATTTTCTGTAGGTGTCCTTGTGTTTTTTAATCGAGAAGGAAAGAGCGTTGGTAGATCTGCAAGTGAGGCATATTTGATATTCTTTAATACTTTGGACGAACTAATGATGTAGAAACTTGTAATATGGGTGTACGAGAAAAAAGTAATGCTGAGGTGATTAGGGACGAGTAGGATATTGTAAATATATTATATTCTCATTTCAAAAAATACAATTATTACAACACAAAAAACTATCATTAGTCTAAAATTGATTGTAAATATATAATTAATTGTGTGCTCGATTGTCTCATTTAAGAATAAAATCTGAGTTGTATAGAGACAAAAGAAATGTAGATATGGTTGAATTATGTCCAGCGTCCTAAGACACAACAGAGTCGTGATACTAATATTAAATGCTATATTGGAAGGATATGGAGTTCTTTACTGTTGGGAGCATTAATTTCACTTCTACTCTTTGCCTAGATGTATTCTCTACTAACAACTTATCACTTCTCTAATCCAGGCGACGTAACACGGGAGCAATGAAAAATCTATTTTATATCCGCACCACGCAACTTCTTAATTGAGCCTTGAAATGGAAATATAAAAACCGTTATCGTGCTTATGTAGCAAATGGAGAAAAGGGCGACGGCCTAATAGAGGAAATATTGAACGCGCGGGCAAGGGTAAGAATGAAACTTCATTTGTGCACTTTGATCAATTCGTTTCCCTTTTCCCAGACGAAAGCTGAGGGAGAGAAACTGGGAAATTATGACACTCGACACACTTTCACTAAAAAAGTTGCGCAACACATGCTCAATAGGGACTGTAAGAAACTTATTCACGAATAGATACGGTCTCAAGCTCCAGTACATCTGTTCACGACAGTGCGGGGACTCACAATATTCATTTAAAAAATACATAATTAAACCACATCGAGTCGCATATATAAATAACTGGACAGCTAAAACAGAGTTCAGAAAAAGTTTTTTCTTCGAAATATTCACAAACAATTAAAAAAATAGATTGTATAAACGGCGACGCTGTTAAATTTTAGTTTCTTTCCCAAAAATGTAAAATTTTTAAAACAATAAAAGCAGTTGGATTTTGACTGTGAAGCGGACACGTGGAATTCATATTATTGCAGTATGATGTCAGGGTTGACATTGTATTAAATTATTTTCTGGTTAATTTTGGTAGTTAACTTAGAATTAAATAACGTAAAAGAAAGGTGGGAAAACTGGTTTTCTCCCAAAGGAACATCTCCCATTTACAATTGGGAAACAACTTTGCCGATATGTGATTACTCGATTTGGAAGAAAACTAGCGAGGCCGGAGTTCACAAGCTCACTAAAGCCTTCTTCAGGAAATTGATAATTGGTAAACATTGTAACGCTTACTATAGATGTACAAAGATTTTAAACTGACGCAACGATTACTCACGATGATTTGTTGGTTGATGAATAACAAGGGTTAGGTAGACAAAAGCAAGGAAGACTATTGTTCTCCAAGACTCAACGGCGGTCGTAGTTACTACTGGACTTAGGGTAAAGTTGATGAATTAGCATAAAATGGTAGCGAGAATTCTTTTCTTAATGAAAATATAAAAAAGTCTGTATTACTTGAAAATTGACAAATAGCTAGTGAATAAACAGACAGAATTTATTTTGTTGAGATGGTTAGCACGTGGCAATGCCTTCCATATCGAGTGGGAGGGGATTCGGCTTCGTACAGCCAACTGGACACGTACAACAAATCAAACTCAAGACATATGGGACTAAGATTAGGTTCGTTGTAATTTTGCTTTTTCATTTCCAAATAGTGTCCTCACACTTGAACTGCGTCAAGATAATACTGTTCGAGCTTTCCATTGCTGAACTATATCACCTTCCGCCATCGTTATCTTTCACCACTTACAAAGCTTAGATATTTTACCAAAACACATTGGACAGGATGCTCGTGTAACTACTGTGTATGTAACATCTACCAATCCAAGAAAAATAGTGACCGAATCAACTGTATGGACATCCAATGCTAACCAAGGATCCATCTTGCTTCTATATAGATACAGGACTATTTAAGTGTCTTATGGGGAGGAGACAAATACGAGGTCATTTCCTTAGCAGCGTCAGCATGGAAACATGGCGGCCGCACATCAACAACAAATAATGATATTTGTAGAGAACTGAACCTTTGAGACAGCTGTGGCGGCCTCCAGAAATATCGCAACGAAATTAATAAATTGTGTTTATGTTTCCCTGCCGCCGCACCAGTCTGTGTGCTTGTGTGAACTTCCCCTCCCCACTCCTTCGCATCCCTCCCACGTTCACCTCCCCTCCACTCCCTTCGCGCCGGCTACTCGCTGTTCCCCGACGGAAGCCATTTTCTCACCGTGAGCCGTGTAGTGCCGTGTCAACTCCGATCTCTCGCAAATACACGCACGCAGCATGTACACGATCTCGGATGATAGATATATATAAAGACTCACACGGATTATGTGGTGACGGTCGCAGTCTCGTCAGGAGTATGCATTTCCGCGCCACGACGCATAGTTGCGCTGCTCGTTTCCTGACTATGACCTACGTTCCTAGCAAGCCCAGGAAATGCAAAGGTAAGTCGCTATCCTTTTTGCTAATTTGCGGGTTCCGTTCATTAATCTTAGCTCCGAACAAGCAGATATCTTTGTTTGACCGTGACTACGGGCTCCTCCACAACTTTGCTGTGACGTGTGCTTCGTTGTTTGGAGATTTCAAAGTTCTCTTTCTCTCCTCCGAGGTGAAAGTATTCGTAACGTCTAAATAGTTTCGATCCGATCGTTCATATCACTTCCATCGCCTCAATTTCTATGCTAAATCTTCCAACTATTGTCCAAGTTAATTCCTTCAACGATGTATGTGAGAAAGTGGTCTTAAAATGTGATTAACCAGGGATTCCCATTGTCAGATATACTGTATAGGTGAAAATTGTAAGATTTTTGTGCAGAACATGCAGTTGAATGAAGCGTGGATCATAATGTGATATTGTAAAATATTAAAACTGAAAAAGCAAGTAATAAATAAGAAAGACGTTATTAACTTCAAGAAAACACCTGTATTCAAGGTACAACACATAAGGAATCACCTATACAGATCTTTACACAACTGGCCCACCTTGGTTAAGACCAGGTTAATGTGTGTACCAGAAACAGAATACACTAAAAAGTGCAGAAATATTTTTAAGTTTACAGCAATTTAAAAGTGGTTTGCAAAATTATTCGTCCCGTTAAGAATATACTATTAAAGCGAAACATGTAAATCTTTGAAATGGTGTATTTATAGGAAATAATGTGACACAACTGGGTGGAGATGAAACTTTTGACACCAGATGACTGCTGAATGGATGAACGACCTAGCTTAAAACTGCTATCAGTAGACCATACATATTTCTTCTACAAATAGTTGTTCTTTTCATTACTAAATGTACATTAAATGTAAAAAATCTGTGTAATGTAGGACATGTCATAGAAAGAAGGCTAAACCAAGATCTATATTACAAAACAAAAAGAAGTTAGATAATGACTGTGTTCTCCACTAATAAGGAAGTGTCACATAAAAGAATTCATGGAGGTGAAGTCCTTTAAAAATTTTGATGCATCGCACTAATGCAGGACCAAAAAGTTTGTTGAATAGAATCATTAGTCTCCATATGTAACTTGTTCTCTTTGGTGCAACTATGTAGAGATTCTTTCGGGAATAGTGACATTTAGTTGAGTTGCACACACAAGCACTTCGTTTTAAAATTTGGTATCACCACCCCCAACTTCCACAGTTTCGGAGTTTGCAGTCCATTTGTTTATATGTTTATTCGGTTTTTTCCCCCTCATACAGCGGACTGAAACTGCTTCCTCTCACGATGCACTGTTGCGAAAGATGAGGACGTGCAGCCTGCTGGTGTCGCTGCTGGTGGCGGCGCTCGCGCTGGAGGTGCCGACGACTCTGTTCCCCCGCCACCACACCAGACATTCGGCATCCCGTGCGACGTGCTCCTCCCGCTGCGAGTGTCTGCTGACGCCCGGTCGAGTTCTACTGCAGGTCCAATGCGAAGACTGCGAGGAGGCCGACGTCGCCCTTCCCCCGGGCCTCGAGGCAGTTGCCTTGACCGCCGTCGGAATCGGGTGCTTCCGGAGGCCCGTCTTTCCCGACGCCTCCCCGACAAGTCTCACCTGGCGGACGAGTGGTCTCAAAGTCATCTCCAATGATATCTTCCGCAACCTCTCCAACCTCGAGTACCTCGACGTCGGCCACAATGACATCGAATCTCTCCACGAGAACGCCTTCGGCTCCACGAGACACCTAAGAGTGCTCAATATCACCCACAACAATCTACGCGATCTACCTGAAAACATCTTCCGAGGGTTGGTCAAGTTGGAGAACCTGTCCCTTAGCCACAACGAATTCCCCCTAATGCCGTTCTCCATATTCAGTCCTCTTCAAAACCTACTCTATCTGGATCTCTCCTACAACATGCTGATTTCTGTCCAGGATGAGTTCTTCTCCAACAATGTACACCTACACACTATCTCCCTGGCAAACAACGCAATTAAGAGGGTGGCGGTCAACTCCTTTCACGGACTGTCCGGCCTGAGATACCTCGATTTGTCGAACAACTTAATATCTGATATACCCAGAAACCTATTTGGCCAGCTGAAAAATCTCATCCGCCTCGATCTCAGTGGGAACTCTGTAACGAACCTCAACGGCAGGTCTTTCCTGGGACTGGATAATCTCATCGAATTGGATCTCGGTGACAACCCCTTCAAGACTCTGCCAGTCGATCTCTTACACCCCTGCTCCAGACTTCGCAGCCTCAGGCTGGTGAACACCAAAATCGAAGTTATCAAAGACTCGTCTCTTGGAGGTCTACGTCAGCTGAGCTCCCTTGTAGTTGCCAACAACAAGTACCTCAAAGAATTGGAGCGGTTTGTCTTTGAGGACACCCCAAATTTAAGGCACTTAGACCTCAGTGGTAACAACCTCACACACTTGCCAGAGTCTGTATCGGGTCTCCAGCTTGTCACTGAACTTGTGCTCTCCGACAACCCTTGGGAGTGCGACTGTGGCATGCTGTGGTTTGTGCCGTGGAGCCAAAACGGGTCGTTTTACAAGACTGAAGTAAGTTGCAGAAATGGTCTTCACTCTGACAGGCATGAAATGGTCATGACCCTGAGAAGCCTCAACTGCAAACCGACAATTGTCAATTATGTTACTCCTGTGAAGGACTACCGCCTCGGATCTCGAGCAGTGCTACAATGTTCCTTTTCTGGTAGCCCCGCACCGTCCATAACGTGGGTAACTCCTACAGGGGAAGTGTTCCACTGGAATCCTGATCCTAGTATAGATGACATCTTTGTCACCCACCCTATGGCTCACTACCCAGATCTCTCTGAAATACCAGGAACACGAAACAGGATTCAGGTCCTGGACAATGGGACACTCCAGCTTAGGAATATTGAGAGGGCTGACTGTGGCATTTACACATGTTTTGCAACTAACCCCATAGCAAATGCCACAGCTTATGTCACCTTACATTTGGACCCCGAAATACTGAACCGAATAAAAATCATGAGTATATTGGTTGGAGCGGCATGTGCAGCATTGTTCCTGTTGATCACACTGTTGGTACAGCTGATAATCCGCATTTTAAACAAGTAAGTGGGTTCTTGCTATGAGATACATGCCGATGAATGTGTTCCACTTATTTATTCTCAATTCTGCAGGATTGGATGGCCAAGCTATTGCTGCTGCAGAAAGGACAGAATATCTCCTCGAGCGAAACAAATTTACCAAATGCTGGACAACATTGAACAATACAAAACTCAACAGCTGGAACGGCTAAGAGAGAACTACACACAACAGGTAAGATTCTCTCTCTTCAATATGTATATATGTGGGACAGAAAATACGTGTGTGTCAAATCTGATGTCTTGGCAAATTTATTGTTGAGACTATAGCAAGGACAGGAAATAAGGTGGTTTTCTGATTTCAGGTACACCGTATCAAGGACAACTGCACACAACAGGTAGAGTGGATTCAGTCAAGCTACCAGGGTCAGGTCAAGCACTTGAAAGACTTCAGAGACTATGGGTCCAACCACTTGTCATCTATCCGTGATCAGTATTACGATCAAGTGAGTAAAACCACCATGTCCACTCTAAAAAAAATTATATTCTTACAATTGTGTGTGAAACAGGTATCTCTTTGAAAACAGGTTAAACGTGTTCGAGATTACTCAACAACACAGTTAAACTGGGTGAGAGAAAATTATGTCTTCCAAAGAAACCGCATCAGAAAATTCAGTGCTCACCAAATCCTACGCTTCAGGGAGTCATACAAGTACCAACAACAAACACTCAACAAACTACTGGAGAACCTGCCTGGTTTCTATTTTGAAAACTGCCGTTCTGGTTCATGCGGCCGTACCGATTCCATCATTTTCGATCCAGACCTAGACAACCTGGATGTGTACATCAAGACCAAGATAAACGTGCAATCAAACTCTAATGTTTCCAACAACTCTGATGATACACCAAGCCACCTATCACTGTACTACACTCCAACAGAGCTGACTGAATCACCCCATGCTTCTCCAGTCAGCTTTGTGAACCAATTGGAAACCCAACTGGACATCGATGTTGATGACAAGGAGTCTATTGAAGAACCTGTGGAACCACTGACATCTCCCTACTTCTCACCCAACTTGAGGAATGTGAAAAAGCGTGCGAGTTCAATGCACTCCTTAGCAGAAGAGTGTGCAGTGTTTCAGTGTGGGAAGGGAGGGTCCGGAGGAAGTGCTAGTGATATAAGAGTACGGGAAGTGGGGTCTCTGGAAGAAGTTGCTGTTCTACTGCCAAATGGGCCCACAAGTGTTTCCCCACCAAATTTGAGAATGAGCAGCAGAAACTCATTGGGAACTAAGAATGCAGCTGACCACGAAACTGCCTTGTAGTAAGACTTTCCTGATTAGTGAAAACCTGATCTGTTCATCCTTACCACTGTGATAGTTTTTATTTTTGTGAATAATGTGATCTAAGTGTAATAGTTTCTGGGGGGCAAATTTGTGTGTACGTGATACTCTATGCTGTGATGTAATGAATGATGATATAAACTGAAGGCAGTGGTAGGTAGAAATGCTGTTTTAATTTATTTAAATTACGAATCATTTGTTCTTGTGCAGCTGCTTTTTTGTTATGAATATTCTTTAATCTAGCATTTGCATGCATAATTAGGACTCTCTTCCGTATAAATTGGGAATGTCCATGTGCTAACTAATGATTGTAGGTAAATATGATATATTTAGGTCAAATGAACATTTGGAACTTATCATAAAAATTGTAGAATGACATTAATTTGAGAGTAGATCATAATATCCTTTGCTCTATATGGGCTCACACTGAATTATCCTAAATAATGCAAATGTATCAAAGTTGTAAAATTTCTTTTCATATAACGACTTGAAACAATTTGGTTAACATAAGAAAAATCTACAATGCATAATGTAACATAGTGAATGGGAAGTAGACCCGTTTTAAGATATATTTATTGTCCAGGAGATCAAATATTAGAGCTAAATGAAGCTGTTTGCCACATTGTCCCTATAAGCATAAAGAATGCACTTAATACATTGTGGCAGTTAAGAGGAAATTCCAAGTATATTTGCATTGTGAAGTAATAAAAATTTGGTCGTCATTAAATATTCATTACCTACCACACAGAAATAATATGGAGGAAGTTTCCGAAAGATGAGAAAGAATACATTGTGAAATAATGTTAAGCATCATTAAAATATTTATATTTTTATGACACTTGCACCTTGTTACTGAATAAAGCAAAACAATGAAAGGAATAACAAAGTCTTATTATTCAACTGCAACCTGCCAGTAATCTATCCTTTCTTGAGAAGTATTGCCGTCCTTAATTATAACATATACTTAAGAACATGGAAACCTGATTTGAGACTATTAACATCTCTAAAAACATAGCCAAAATCCACTCATATTTTTTTTATTAATAAGAGGAATCCTTCGTAAATTAAACATTGGCACAGTATCGAGAGACTATTTATTTAATTCGATCTCAGGTACAAATTGTAAATAATACAGACAAGTAATAAGAGGCACAAAACTGAATGATATTCACTACCATCAATACTTAATATATCTATAAATATGTTGACAAATTTAGTTACTTACCTTGTCTGGAGTTCTGTTCCACACAATGACCGAGTGCCCGGAATTAAGAAGGTTCTTAACAATTCCTGAACCCATGATTCCTAGACCTAGGAAACCAAACTTCAAGCCTGAGGGCAGGATGTTCTTTTCTTTCAAAGTCTGTGTAACACTTTCAACATCTAGAATCGGTGTTTCCTGGAAAACAAGTTTTAATGGTTAGGCTCTATAAGTGAAAATAAAATGTACATCAAGACAGATCTTTCATGGACACTGGCAGGTATAAATGCATTTCTAACCATGTACCAGACATTTATTACTCCATTGTTGACTCTGCAATAAATCCATTAAACACAAAAATGTTATATGACAATTTAGCCAGTTAATAATTCACAATTTCATAATGTCCGAACTACTTCAGTATTTCTACCAACCGATTTACAATAATTTTCAGGTCACATTAACCTAATTTTGTGTGTGTGTGTAATAGTGTCCATCCTCAAAGTGATCTAGGTAGGTTTAAATGGTACCTTGTTGTCGTAACTGAGAAGATCTATGGCCACTGTGTTATAAAGTTCATCATACAAGATAAGATATGATCTAGTATAAATAAAGTGTGCAATTTTAACTAGTTTAATTGTTTGATAACCAAATAAACCATTTCTCAGAACAGATCAGAATATAACTGGTCACAAACCCTTCCAACAACAGTTTTAAAGACTTTCCTCCATTAGAAATAGATTACACTAAAATAAATGCAACACATATATCTAATAACACATTTATAATAAATTTCACAATTTAACAATGGATTTTGCAAAGGCTCATGGCAAACATTTACAAAGATTTAGCATTTTTCCTTAGGAAAGTTGCAATCGTAGACAAATCTATATTCCATCTTATACCAAACATGATAAAGTTTCATAAAAAAATTCTAAGGATGATGTCATAAAGCAGGGCAATAACGTCAGAAAGTTTAAATACAAAAACTGGAGGTGTATAGAATCAAGTATGCAACTTTGTACATATTCGTCCAATTAATTAAAAGCACATACTTATGTGTACTTTCTCTCCTCGACACGAAATTAATAAATGTCTGTCTGTTTCAGTCAACTGAACTGTCTCATGGGGAAAATATTTTGCGTGGAACACAATGTTTCAATTAATTCCACCATTATCATTCTACATTATCCCAAAAGTTAAACACAAATCAGTTCTCAGATTTCCATGTCACAGTTAAGTTTAAAATGAAACAAATCAAATGGTATTAAGGAAATTAATAAAATTATATAATCATGAGTTAATGTGTACAAAGAGGATGTAAGCAGGGTACTCACAGGTCTCACGATGTTTGGTGGTCTGCTTAGTATATTTGAAGCCACTCCTTTCCTCTGGACTGGTGTGTGGTTTATGCTCCTTGGTGAGGTGTCATTCTGAATCTTAATTGAATCTTCATCCAAGGAATGACTTCGCATCTTCTTGGGAGAAGAAGAGTCCTTCTTTTCTGATGCCGTTCGTTTGGCAACTTTTGGCACAGTGTCCTTGAGAAATATGAGTTTTAATGTGGTTTTGTTACATAAAATACCTACTTAATAAAAACAGCTGAACCATGGGTAAAAATATACCTTCACATTAAAAAAAATCTAATGACCAGATCAAAGCAGAGTACAAAATGAAGTGCAAGTCAAAGAAATACTATAAATAGACATCAAGATTTGAGAAGCATCACACATTTTGATCAACTCACGTACAAATTTGACGAATCACCCAACTCAAAAATCTTTCATTAAAAGCTTTACATTCATGCAACCGAAAATCAAGAGTAAACAATTAATGCTTTAGCATTCCAATCACTACAAGAATAATTATTTTGAGCTACTTACAAAAATACTTAATTTTTTCTGGTATTCGGGTAATGAGTGTAAATAAATAAATTATAATGTTGGTTACAAATTGAATTTTTTGGTTCACAGAAAATTTAAAGACAAAAGACAAGAAACTGTAATTCTAGATTTATTTTATTGGGAGATCTCTGAAATGGTCAAAGTTTAAGAAATACCAAAGAAACAACTAGAATTATGGAAAAGCTCATTACTAACATTGAATACATAAAACCCAGTAAAAATATTGGAATGTAATGTAGTGAAAATATATTTTCAAATAATACAACTTCAAGAAAAAATTGTATAAGGATTTATATTACCTAATGTAACTCAATTATAAACTATCCTAACCTTTTTCACCAACTTCACCTTTGGTGTGTCTTTCTCTTTAGTCACAGATTCACGCAGCCTGTTGAATTCTGCGTCAGGGTCCAACAGGTCATTATATTTCTGTGAAAGACAATTTCTTTACAATTTTTTCTAAAAATATTTTTGGACCAAATTATGTAAAAATGAAGGGTAAAGTACAGATACTATACATAATTACAATACAGTTAGAACATGGAATATTGAGCTTCAAATCATGAAGTGTATGCATAAAATAAATAACTCACTCATGGATATTGTTAACATAAGAGTTTTCTTTCATTAATCCTGACACAAGTGTCCATATCCAACGACGAACATGACATATTTACTTACTTCAAGCACAAAATGTCAGAAGGTCTTTCAAAGACAGGGTCAGGTACTCACTTCAGGTATATCCATCACTTTCCAGATTAAATCTACTCTATCAGCTATCAACTCAAAATTAATCCTGAGTTTAAGGAGACAATGTTTTTACGCTGTAAGACATTTATCAATAGGTATATTTTGTTACCTGAAGTTTACAGCAACCTGTAGATGTTCTACCAACTTACAGTTTTCTTCTCTTAATATTACTTGACGTGTTTTACTCGTACTTTTGTCAAAGATTAGAGATTCGATTCCCACAAAGTATGCCAATAAAACTCCAGCGGTCACGAGTTTTCAGACGGTATTCCTTATTGGCGTTTGAAGCCTAGCGCAATCAGATCCGCGGATTGTGAGCGCGTTGGTAAGTGCAACAATCGCCTGTCACACACATCTTTTTTCCGTTCCGTTTAATTTGACATATTTATTGAAGTTTTTTCCCATTGTTTTGGACGACGGAATCGTTAACCTCATTAAATGTTAAATACTAAGGGTGTATTACATCCTTCCTTGTTGACACTTTTTCATACATATAACAATACTTGGAGGAAATAACGCGAAGTAGAAAAGTTCTATTTATGAAAGATAAATTTCCTTTCCAATTCCTCTGAAATTTGTTTTACCCTTCAAATCAGTCTGACTAACGAACGATAACATAATACATATCAATTACTTAATATATTAAGTTCGATGAAAACTATTTAATGTAATATTCAATATATTGTTCTCGGAGTTCAACCGGGTTTTGCATAATTATATTAGAACGCAACGTTTCGACGACTATAAGCTCTATAAGCGAAGATGCCTAGAAAATGACGACAGAGCTTTTAGTCGTCGAAACGTTGCGTTAATTATGCAAAACCCGGTTGAACTCCGAGAACAACATATTGAACAACTAGACCGGGAAAGGTTTCAATCTTATTTAATGTAATATTATTGGACGAAAAATGACAACGCGTGCACGCAAAATGAAATTATAACCAAAATAGCAAGCAAAACCGCTCGCTTTCAGTAAGTAAATTCAAATTAATACAATACAGCCTGTCTACCTAGCACTGAGTCATTAATTGGGAAGACTTCGTTCTTGTGACAGAAAAAAAAATACAAAGTGAAAAGTGTGTGGAAGGGGACGATGAATTTAACGTAACTGACCTCGCCCTTGTTCTTGATGTAGTCTTCTATTGCCGTGATGGCTTCCTTGAAGGCCGCAGATTTGTTAGACTTGACGAGTTGGTCCTTAAATTGAAAATAAGGTTTTATGTTGTTCTCTTCTATCCAGGCACTGAAAAGAGAAACAAAGAATGAACCATTTCTGTATCCGAAGCTAAAATGGTTTACATAAACAGAAGCAAGTTCCAGCAGACGATACTCACTAGTTGTTTGTGCCGAAAAAAAATATGCACTGCAGGGCCGACTTCTTGGCAGAAGGCCTCTTCAGGTCCTTGGTTGGGTTCGAAACCTGCAACAAAAGTAAAGATGACTGAAGGAGCAGAAAATAAGCTTGTCTTAAGTATTGCAGCGTGTAAGATAGTCGCTTGCGGATCTAGAAGGGCTACATCAACTATGAGAGATGCGAGAAGTTTCCCTGACTCTCGTCAGACTGCGTATGAAATGACTACTCGTGTTTGGATAGTCAAATTAAGGAATCTGTACCAGCATCGAGGAGTGAATGACAAAGTCTTCATATATTATATGAAGGTAATCAATTGTAAACTTAAGGAACGTAGGTTTTCCCGGTGTAGTTGCTGAATGAAGTTCTCTTGGAATCCCGAGAGAACTTCATTCAATTGTAAACTTCATATAATTCATGTAAATAATTAAATTGTATACATATTAAGTTACGAGCGTTTTACTTGACTTGGATAATGTCCTTCGATTGAGCTCGTTACAGTATGAGTCCAAGATACAAAGACGTAGTTTTGACGAGCATTCTAAAAGAACAAAAGAGTTTAATGATAAAACAAGATACATCCTGATCGAAGCAACTTTGCGTATTTACTCGAATACAAATGGAAAGAACATAGGAACAGAAAAGGACAACTGTGTTAATAAAACACTGTTCAAGAAGACAAAGCTTTTCAGAGATAGTACTGACCAAATTTGGGAAGCTGATGGAAGAGGATTCAAGGTAAGTGCTGTGAACTGTCTTTTTTGGTGCCCAAGCTCGTAGTAGTTTTTATTACGATCCGTTGCCTAGCTATTTGAGCGCGCGTTTGAATTCGCAGGTTATTTTTAGATGGGTCGTTGTCGACTTTTGCAGCTGCACGTTTTCCCTGTCTTCCCAGAAATTCACATCGCTTTAAAGTACAATCTGCACGGAGAACTCTCCTCCAAATATCTCTACAACCCTCAACGAAAGCACTTGCGAAAAAGAAGCGCAAAATAAAAATAAAGAAAAGGAGTTTTATGTTATCAAGAATAGGTACAACTGTCGGTATGACAGAGCCATTTAGAAAATACTGAGAAAACGCCAGATAATAAGGCAGCGGTTGGCCAAAATAAGTATGGTGGTTATTTGGAAGACATAAAATGACGGGGCTTGGAATTTGATGACAGTGGTAAGCTCAGAAGTGATGATATAGTCATATGATTTGGAGAAGAAATAATTAGATCTAGGTGCGGACGTATCGAACAGTAAATACTAGTTTTCAATGAGTAAGCAGTATTCACCTTACAGACACGAACGTACTCAAACGCAGTATCCCTGCGTTGGACTGGCCGATGCAGACTCGCATCCTGAAGATGCAGGGCAGAGGCGTTCACTGTTCGAAACTACCAACGATTGTTGCAAGGAAAAATGAAAAAATTAAATGGCCTAAAGAAAGGGCCGGGTGTAGATAAGTTTTCCAAGATCCGTAGATCAAATCTGGATTGATATATTTCCAACATTTCAAAATGAGATTCGACATGAAACATTAAAAACAGGGTTACAATAAAGACAACGTGGCAATTATTACTCACAACAAAATAAAAAAGAAGCCAATCAAAAATAATTGCAGAGCTTTATTAAAGGTAGGAGAAGGATAGAAAGTAAGAGACGTGATTTCAAACGAATGACGATTTGTATGTGAAAGGAAAACGGAAAATAAAGAGAGAATTTCCTCCTTTTGCATAAGGTGATACAATCTAAAGGAGTCGGGAATATCAGGGGTTAATCAAAGGAGAAGACAAAAACATTTGCTAAATTTTCTATTGAATAGAAAACGTCAATGTTTACAGAAGTATGCGAGGAGAAACGAGGAACGAAAGTAAGCAAGTGATTCTTATAAGGAAGAGACTGCAGTGGAAGGGGCGGGGATGAATTCCAAGTTTTGTGAATGGAGATACGTGCATAGTGGAATATTAGGGATTTTCGAACACTGGATGACGAAGAAAGACTGTTTAATCCAGATAAGAAAAAATGCTTGTAAAATTTAATGCTAATACTTCTAGGCAAGGATTTTATTTTATAGACTTCAAATGACATCAAAATAAAATAATTTAATTAATTGGAAATAATGTAATAGCAAAACCAAAATTTTAAAGTGAATGAAATATAAAAAATTGAAGTAATCAGTTGATCGTAATTTACTGTTTACATCAGGGCTATTGGTGAGGTGGACCATAACGAATCTATATTTAATCTATATCTGCAAATTTACGACCCTGGCAATGAGATACTATATATTTTTTACAGTACGGTCTTTGTGCTGATAGGGGTGATTCCTCAAACTTCCCTCATGCACCCTACTAACGCCTTTTGTGAACGCTGGTCATTGTTAGGACCGCTCCCTTTGTGCTACAGGGATGAGGAACCTCCGTGGAATAGACTGCTCTAATGACGACAAAAGTTCAATAAATAGTTCTCGGAATTCACACGGGTTTTGCATATTTATATTAAGACGCAACGTTTCGACGACTGAAAGCACTGTCGTCATCTACTAGGCGATGATGACGACAGTGCTTTCAGTCGTCGAAACGTTGCGTCTTAATATAAATATGCAAAACCCGTGTGAATTCCGAGAACTATTTATTGAACAACTTCACCGGGAAAGACTTCAATCTTTGACGACAAAAGCTATTTTTCGCTGGTGACTAAGGAAAGAGAGAAACGAAAGGCTAAATTAATATTAACACTGTGAAATGAAATTGAAAAAACAGTTTTCATAATATAAATAAAGAAAACTA
Source organism: Zhengitettix transpicula (assembly GCA_037074705.1). Taxonomy (NCBI): domain Eukaryota; kingdom Metazoa; phylum Arthropoda; class Insecta; order Orthoptera; family Tetrigidae; genus Zhengitettix; species Zhengitettix transpicula. The sequence goes on from CM073593.1 coordinate 76,716,240, forward strand.
AGATGGAACATATCACTTGGTTCAATAGAGACGACAAAGGAAAATATCAGATCAGAAGACAATCTGAAGCAGGAGTAACAGTTCCGCCATGGTTACACCACTGGTAAAATTTAAAACCATAGTTGCCATTCCGTCGCTGCTTTCAGGTCGAACACTTGCTAATTGTTTCATTTTCTTTTCCCAAATTACGTCACTTGTAATTTGTGGAACATGTTCTTATAAACGAGCAGAAAAAGAAAAAAATCGTTTAAAAATACACACGTGAATCAGTCACTGAATGGTGGTTGTAAAACTTGCTGATGTGATTGAAAAGCGATGTTTCGCCTTAGAGTTGGAAGTTTGCTGCTCGATCCAGAGATCATGGGAACAAGAGGGAGATAATCACCGCGACATAATTTCATAACAATATGAGAACTGATTCCAGGACCTTTGGAATGGAGGAAACGCGAGCTCCGGCTCAAGTTCTTTGAGTGATCTTATTCAGTTAGGGTCTGTTGTAGTAGGTCGATCAGAAGAGCTAGCGCCCCTTTCTTCCCAGTTAAGAGTTCGCACACTCCGCAGAATAAGCTCTTGAGCGGATGCAACATCTCTAGTGTGCATAATACAGAAAATTGTGAAAGAAGAAAGAAAAACAGTTTTCGTGACGCGGGCTGTACAATCTGTGGTAATATAACACGTGTATACGACTGGGAGCCAATCTAGCACGAATACAACTTTATTGAAACGCTGAAATAAGAAAGAAAAGAAAATGGGGAAAGTTGCCAAGTATTCGCGTCGTGGAAGCAGCAACGGAAGAGAAAATTTGGGTAATATGTTTTGGTCGTGAAGGTAGAGGCGGACGTCGATATCGGAGCCCCCTCCACGCAACACAACTGTCGCGCTCGCTCTCAAGCACTGGAGTCTGTGCAAAGGGAAGAAATCAATCACTGGTACGCATCAGTACTGAAAGTCACGGACAGGCATCCATGGTTTCTTTGATTACAACAGCGGCCAATTGCTGTAACTGTCAACTTTCATTGCATTCCAAAGTAGCTGCGTTAGGCAAATAGACTATTTAAGGGCAGTTATAGAAGGTGAATAAATTGTAAAAGCAAAGGAACATTACATTGGAAGATTATTCAATGACCCCAAATAAAGAGAACGGTTTCATCAACCAGCAGAAAAAATCTGCACAGTCTCGTAAAAACAGCAATTTTTAAAAAAATAAATAAATGACATTGACATTAATGAATTTCTAGAACAAAGAAACAATTACTGAAGCCATTAGAAAAAAGGAGAAAAAATGAAAACAGAACATCTACACTGCTTGATGTGAATGAAGGCATACAGTTATGTGTATAGAAAATAACAAAATGGTTGGTAGAAGTGATGGATAGTGTTCCAAAAAATTAAGAACCTGCGTCCCGAGAGAAGGAAAACGAAATCCATCTGTCCCTTCTCTAACACTACCCTTCCAAATTCATTCCCTATTTCTTCTGACGTCCCTCAAGACAACATCCTACGCCCTTTCCTCTTCAATCTCTATTGTCACGACATACCTCAAAACCAGACTACTAAAACAGTACTTTTTTCAGATAACGATGCCATACTCCTACAAACATCCTCTTTAGATTTGATCTCCAGAAATCTATGAATCGCCTTAAATTATATCGAAAGTTGGGTCAAAAAATGGAGAATCCGTATAAAAAAAATTACTCTCCCTTTACTCTTAAAACCGGACTCCTCAACCACCCCTTTCTAAACGGCACCATACCTAGGCCATATCATCGATTCTAAATTATTATGGAAACCTCCAGAATAAATAACAAAATAAAACAACTCTCAACAGAAAATTCCCCCACCCTTAGCACCAAAAGACTCCTCTATATATCCATAATCCGTCCCATATGGTCATACTCATGTGGAGATCCACGGCCTATTCCCACTTCAACAAAAACCCAACTAAACAAAACAAAATTCTCCAATTAATTGTATTTTCACTCTGGTTCCTTCGCAAGTCAGTTATCCACAAAGATCTTGAAATCTCCTTAGGCAAAATTTCTAGCATAATTTATAAATCCACCAAGTCACTTGGGACCAGAATGTTCCAACCCATACAAAGTTTTTACCTAACTTCGACGTTAACCAGCGATTTTAGCACCGTCGATCTCCACGGTTATCTGGAAGACTTGCACCAACTTACCGACTTCCTGATGCTCTAGAGAGATCTATTGCTCTTATCAGTGCCTGTTCTAGCCGCTTTTAAAAGACAGATAACCTATAAGATGCGCCACTAAACTTCCGAACTAAATTTGGATCGTTAAAGCTTTCTCTTGTGTGAGTCATTCACTGGATTATTATTTTAGGGAAGAGAGATCCGTGAAGGAGAACTACAGTCAGCTTATTTTCTTGTCAGTCAAACACGATTACAAACATCTTTAATCGTCTGTCTTCGAAAATAATTTTAGTTAAGTGAAGAAAGTTGTCACGTCGGTTTCCATTTTGTGTCCCTGAATCTGTTTCCCTTTTAAGCGGCGTAGCTAATGACGTCATGAGATGCGCAACAAGTACACAGTGAACTGCACACAATGCACAATTTCACCGAGGCGAAAAACAAACATGAAACATCAGTGCCATGGCGAAGAGCAATTTCTCTCTTTGCAGACTAAACATGAATTTGGAGATTCTTAAAACGTTTGCCTTCTACTCTGAAACGCCTAAATCATAAAAATGTTGATTGGCTCAGTTAGTTATTTCTGAAAGTCTACCTCAGCATTGTCAGCTGTTTCCGAAATAAATTAGCGTCAGCCATAAAATCGCCGTGATAACAAAACGAGTCGTAAAGGAAAACAACACAAGAAGTGCAGTGCTCATTACATCTCTGGCAGTTCTCAACTGCAACCCTCTATTATTATTGAGAAATTTAAACGTGTCGAAAATTTGTATATTGTAATTCCAAATATCAGCAATAAATTCAACACCTGTAAGCAGATGTGACATGTGGTAATTTGAAAAAAAATCTAAGCCGAAGAGAGTAGTAATACTATTAGAAATGAGATCAAATTTAGGAAACAAAAGGATAAATTGAAGTGTCTCTAACGGAGAAAATGGTTGGAGAAGGCACCAGTTAAAAGAGTAAGCGGGATCCGTGGACGTCGTTAACCAGCAAGATTAAACTATATAAACCAGACTTCCTTTTCCTTTCTCTTAACAGCTTCCGCAAATTAAGATTTTTTTTTTTGTTCAAACACGTTCAAAGTTCTGAAGAAATCGCACCAACGAGTCAAATCCAAAAATATTTTGCTGTTGGGTAACGAGAAAATCCTAGTGACAAAAAGCAACACGAGTGTAAAAAGTGGACTTGTCTTTTATGATTTTCATGGTCCTTTTCAAAAGAAAGAAAGCCTGAGCAGCGAGGATCCTCCAGGCCATGTGCAAATATTTGCTTTACGTATACTGCGTCGTCAGCCTTTAGCTTTACTACACAACTAGGAAACGAGCTTAACCTTTATTGCATTTTGCAATCAATTGCGTAGCCAGTATGAGGGACGTCATTCGCCATCAACGATAAATAAAAGACGCTATCGATACAGTCGCTACGTGTTCACGCATTCGTGAACAGTCCGGAGAAATGACTGCAACGATGAAAAAAGCATAAACAGTGGTTTAACGTGGCTATAATTTATCAAGACAAGACAGAGCAGAAGATAACTGCAACTGTAGCATAAGATACTTATCGAAACATTATGGCTGGCTATAGCCAAACACACATGTAAAGATACATACAGCCTAACATTATGAATTTTTAAGTTTCCTATACCCTGAAACAATAAGAATTATAAGCTTTTGGGAAGACCAATTCAATATCAGGTTTCATAGTTGTATGGGAAAACCATAAAAAATAATTATGAAATAATGGCCAGACTTATCAAACTTAGTTCTTCTATGAGGGTATTGAAATTTATGGGACATTCATAAAACGATATAAAAAGAAGTATAATTGTTTTTTGAACTGTTATCATCTACAATTTAAACACTAAAATATCCCAACTGTTTAAGGCCTCAGGCTATCTTTTGTAACTTTCATAATGCAAACTGAAGATAGAATAGTTTCCATTGATACCGTTTGAAAAACGACACTACTTTTGTAACCAGAACATAAATTAATTACATTGATAAAGTTAACTATTTTCCATAAAAAATAAAGCAAATTACAGTAATGTATATATTTATATCACAAGCTATAATACTATGAAATTATGAATGGATAGATGGAGAAGGGAAGAATAAAACGGGTAAAAACGAAATATTCTATCTGTATTCTACTTTCTACTACTGGAAGTGTGACTTTCAGACACAGTCCAAACTCTGAATAAAATTAACCTATACTTATAATGGTGTTGAAACTACAGTAGCTCTCTTTCTCTATGTTTCCAAAATCAGGCTACAAATAACATTAGTACCTATTAAACTCAAAATATATTGCTTACTTAAACCACAGAGCCAAGAGAAAATCAAAACATATCTCTTAAGACAAACTAAAAGTGAAGAGATTAATGTGAATTACTATTATATTATACAACTATAAACTGAAGATTGATAAATGCGACAATCAGAAGAATATGATTTCTCTTATGTAGGAATATCTCTTGACAAAAAACTATTGTAGAACTGCCACATCAAAAATGCAAAGGCCAGTAAAGTATTTAGCCTTTTAACCCACCTTACCGCTAACAAGACATTCTCTGTGCAGCCTACAAACTCTACATACGGTTTACGAAGCTACGTTAGACTGCAACACTATTCTAAGAAAACTTTACAAAGTCCAAAAGTGAGATCTTAGAATAATAGCTGAACAGCTATGGAACACACAATGGACAGCTACAGAAATTCCAAGTGTGAGTAGATCCTCTGTAAGATCAGAGGTAAAATGGGATTCTAAATTTTTGGAAGAGTAATAAGCACATACATGGAAACCATTGGGAGAACTGCCAACCAGCATCTGGCAAGTTGAAGACTCAAATCACCCCCACTGTAAAAGTAACAAACCTAGTTCACAAGTATGAAATAAGCCAAGTCACCTCTGAGTCACTGTGGTGCTTTCATTGTCTATTATCCCCAGACAAGACTCGGGTTTCCCGGCATTAAACTCAGGAAGGGAGACTCACTGTCCCATTACTATCCAAATGACTCTTAGCACAAGGTATATACTGATGCACTCTCTTCTAAGGACAGCACCTAGAGCAGTTCATGCTCAGACCTCTAACAGGCCATGACTATTGCCACAAACACCACACTGGCTGGGGGCCAGCACCAAACAATTAGTGCTTGCTGCCTTGTAACCATGGCAGGCAAGATGCGGACTTCATTTTGAGCTGTCTTGCCCTCATCCCTCAAGCTCCGACCACAGCCACAGAATATTGTAATCTTACTGGCTAACATGGTACCAAATGGCATAAATGTCACAAGTGGGTGTTGCATAAAAAAAAATAAGAAAAATTTGGGTGAATCAAAGAGGTGGATGTAGAAATTTTCTGACAACACTAAGGAACATTGATGACAGAAGGGTCAATGAGAGATTAAAGTGGATAAAAGAGACCAACAGGATTATCCAAGGCAAATAGTTAGAAAAGTTGTGCAACTGAATAAATAAAAATAATTATAATTAATTCACACACACACACATATAGACACAATAAAATAATTATCATGTAAAGTTAAAGAGAGAAAGTGGGTGGCTTATCTGAAATTGAAGTTTGGTGTTTCTTTAACTCCTTCCTCTTGAAGGAGGAGGGCAACACCCCCAAAAATTTTAATAACTGCTGTCAGCCCTGAAAAGCAGCGTCAAGCTTAAATTTCACTAATTCTCACTTTCCTTTCCATACAATTTTCAAAATAATTAAAATAGAATTGTCAAAATAATTTGTGTTGAAAGTTAAGAGAGAAATTACCTGAAATTGAAGCTCAGAATTGTCACTCAGGACAGAACAAAGTGCTTCAAAATTTCAGAAGCGTCAGTCTACTTCAGGAGGAAGGATTTACAAAGAACGCCAAAATCAATTTCAGGTGAGTCATTTATTATATATAATTGCAATATTGGTATGGAAAGGAAAGAGAGATAGGTTGTGGCTTACCTGATAGTGAAGTGTGGTGTCGCCATAAGGAACTTCAGGCGGAAGGAGGCTGAGAGCCTTCGAAAATTTGAATAACAACCCTCAGTTCTTTATGGCGACACCTCACTTCACTATCAGGTAAACCACAATCTATCTCTCTTTCCTTTCCATACCAAAATTGCAATTATTTTTGACAATGTCATATCCTTCCTGATATTTTATATATATATATATATATATACACACACACACACACTCACGTGAGACATTGTCAAAATATTTAAAATAATTAGTATTGAAAGGAAAGAGAGGAGATACATATAATTACATTTGCATAGGAAAGTGGTATAGAGAGCAACTGACTTACCTTAAAGGCAATGTCGAGTTGGCCAGCGTTAAATCCTACAACCCTGAGGAATAAGACTTTTAATTGCTTCCCCGCCTAGTAATGCCATCTTTCGATTACATGTAAGTCAATAATAAGAAAGATTGCCAAATACTTATTTTGTCTAAGTGATGATATAAATAGCACACAACGTTTGTGGGATCCTTGTCGCTTCATCAGGTGCTATGAAGAGCCTAGAAAAACACAACTGCACTGTTCAAAGACGTGTGATATTTATATTATCACTTATTTTTGTCTGTATTTGGCTATCTTTCTTATTATTAATTTTCTATCAGCAGAATTTTTCATTTCTACACATAAGTCAGCCGTGGTCGATATGTTTTTCCTAGCCAAATGAATTACTTTGGCAATGCCACATTATCTTTACTTACTTTACAAATATAACTAATTTGGACAGGAAGGCAGTATAGAGCTGATAACTTACATTAAAATTATAGTTAGTATGGATGGGCAGTAATAACATTTCTAATTTACAAAATAATAGCTCCTGTCTCAGGATAGTAGGGTTGAACATTGTGTTGGTCAGCTGTCAATTTAAGATTAGTCAGTCACACTCTATCCTTCTTTCCTGTCCAAATAAGCTAATTATTTGACATTGTCACATATCCTCACTAACTGAACACATACATGTGTATATATCATTCAGAAATAGAACAGAGACTGAAAAGTGGTAACTACAATCACAATATAGTCTGTCAATATATCAGACGAGCAATGAACGTATATGCTCGCCTGCTGGATGTAGCGTTCAGCGTCATTGCCGCATATCACAGAGGACCTGGGATCAAATCCTGACATCAGCATGGATGTTTGTGTTTATCCTGGTTATGAAAACTGGGGTCAAGACAGAGGGAGATACGATACACTGACCATGTGTCACTCCAAAATAATTAATGTGACGTGTATGTTTGGCAGTTGTCCTGGTGGGTTAAGTTCCCCAACGGGCTGGAAAGCCATAAAATAACAACAATATATGGTAAATATGGAGACCCTGTAGATAACTATAATGAGTGATATATGGAGACCCTGTAGATAACAATAATGAGTGATATATGGAGACCTTGTAGATAACAATGATGAGTGATATATGAAGTGCTATATAATAGAAACCAAGAGAATGAAACTTGATTGTGGAACATGTATCAATCCTTCTATGCCATTGAGCAGGACAAAATTGAAAGAGCCTAAGCACAAATAACTGGAAGAACGCAAATGGCCACGATTAACAAAGTCATTAACCATTGGATAGTTGACAAAGGGTCAGTGAGAAGACAGTAAGGACTATTTGAATGAAAATAGCCGTGTTTTCAGATGGACAGTACAAATGAAGTTGTGATGAAAGCAGACTACCCTGAAATATTCGTTAAATAGCTGGTACACGTTTTAACAAGGAAAATAAGAGTAACAGAATCATTCATAACGACAGAGAAAAATACAGAGCAGTATGTGCTTGTACAAGAATGAATATTGGTTGCCACCTCAAACTATAAACGTCAATGAACATTTGTAGAGATTCCTCCGTTCAGTAATAACACAGAGCTTCAATTTAAGGTAAGCCACATCTTTTCTCTTTCTTTTCCATATCAGTTATTTTAATTATATATAGGAAAATTTGACAAGGTCAAATTATTTAACACATTGGATAGGGGAGCAAGGCAGAGAAACCTACTTACCTGCAAACAGCAGGTGGTCCATTCAGGTTGAGGAGTGAAAAAGTTTCAAACATTTGAGGGCTTGTACCCTCTTCGTCAGGAAGAAAGTTCTGAAATGCGTGCCAGCCAGGCATGAATTGAAGAATGCAATTGAATTACAATCTAGGCAAAGTCCTGGACTCAACATCCTCTAATTTTATTAGAGTGGTCATTGTGGCACTGATGTGTTAAAATCTTGTTTCAGCAGAATATTACGATAATTGTTATAATGATTACTATTATATGTTCTATACTATTATACTTTCTGTTCTATTCTTTCCCTATTATCTTTCTCATTTTAACTTCTTATTCTTTCCTTCAATTCTAATGCGTATGTTCGTACAAGTGCATGTATGTATTTTTTTCATTGTTGCGACCTTTCCTCGAGAGAGAGAGACCGAGTGTTGCTGGCTTTGTTGGGTGTTGAATGTTGCTGTTAAACGACTGGTGCACTTTAATTTGAATTCATCAATTCGTACCTGGCCAGCACGCAGTTCAGATCTTCCTTCCTGACGAAGGGGGATCAGTTCCTCAAAAATTTGAACCTATGCTAGACTGGACCTATACAGATGTGTTATTTAATTTAACTTCATCATATTTTCTTAGGAACTTTAATTTGATGACAAAGTCACGTTCGATGTTTGGATAGTGAGGAAAGATAGAAATAAATAGGAGAAATGTAGGAATACACATTATTTGAATGCATGTGCTGTGGTATAGATTTATGAGCAAGGGAAAGCATCAACGATAATGTGACATTTTCAAATCAGTTAACTTATTGGGACTTAAATGAATGATAGAGAGAAACAGCAGTTTTTGTAATCACACTGGGAAGAAATAGTATTTCATATATTCGAGGAACGCTGCCACCTTCATTAGGACAGTACATAAAGTGGATAGCTGACTCGACATTCAGAAGACTTTTCAGAAGGGGTTCAGGTCCTTGAATATTTTAAATACTACCTCTTCCCAGCCTGACTAAACCAACTGTTGATTTAAAGTAAGTCATCTGCTCGCTATCCCTTTCCTATCCAAATATAAAGTAAAAAAAAAAAATGTCAAAAACAAAATGAATATACAAGTCAAGGGAAATACACAGCTGTCAAGTTGTTAATAAATTGTGACATGCCTGACTTCTACAAAGGTGAATGCCATTACCCTTGTTACAAGTATAAGGAATGCAGAAGAAAATGGAACTTAAATGTAAAAATTCAAAATAGATAATTATATATTGAAGGTACAGACAGAGATCACAGTATTTAATTTTATGAAGATAATGAAGAATGTACCAAATACTACTTTAGCTAAGATGCTGGTACAAATCAATAACAATTACTATACAGAAATTCTACATTTCAAACAGAATAAATTATAGTATTCTGTAGATCTGTGTTCTTTCTACGTGATATGCTTAGGGCTCCATAAATTATTATAAAGGATGCGGTATGTATATGTAGCAAAATATATTGTTGTTTCAAGAAATTAACCAGAACATGTCTTGCAAGAAAAGTGCAATAAAAAGGTAGCACAAGCATTTTTGAAGAAAAGCAATATTTAATCAGGAATTGTAAGTAGTCCAAGCAATAGATCTGTTGGAATTTGCCGCTTATGAACTTAATGAGTACAATATTTTTCATTCTATAATTACAAGTAGCATGGAAAATAAACCAGGACAGTTCTAAAGCCAAAAAACTGGGAAAGACTTATGGTTCAGAAATATGAACCAGAAATTTCTTTAGAATATTAACAATAGAAGACAAAACCACAAGCAGAGGTAAACCCAATCTTTTGTATTATGTCCTTAGGAAGCGGGCTTAGATCCTCCAAAATATTAAATTTGTCCCGGCAGACTACTGCATCTGTTAATATGTCAACTAGTCTCTCTGTTCCTCTTTCCTATTCAAATAAATATTTCATCTCACAACCAACAAACACATATAGTAGTTACCTAGGCCACCTGTTGCAGCATATAAGTATGGATCATTATGTGGGTTTATTACAATTTTTCAATAAAAATGTTATTAAATCATATTTGTTACTTGAATAAACTTAATCTTAGCTCATATAAAACAGCTCAATAATAGACGCCCAACAAAGCAATCAACTTTTAATTGAGTGTTGTTTGCTTTGTTCTTATCGATTGTTGACCAGCTGGTGCACCACAGTTTGAATTTATCATTATTTGCCTAGCCGGCACAATAATTCAGATCTACTATCCTGATGAAGGTGCTCAAAAATTTTATTCTTATTTCTGCACAGCCTGGCTGGACCAAATTATTTCAGGTAAGTTTGTTTCACTTTCAAAATATGTTAATTTAATTTGACCTTGTCACATTTACATAAGTGTTATATATAATTGTGTTGTCAAGTAATTTTTACAAGAGTTAATATTTGAAGTTCACATAATTGTAACACATTATTCTAAATTATATAACATTTTAGACTTTAAAATGAATAGCACACTCAACATGAACTGAAGGAATTTATCTGAAAATTTAGATAACCTTTATGAATTACTGTATCTCAATGTGTTTTGAATTTCAATATTGCTAATACAAATTGGGGCTAAGACTGAAAATTCTATATTAACAAGTGTTGAGAACTTTGCAAGTTGGAATTTGACCAGATACCAGCATAGGAGAGACAGAATTCTGGACAAAAGCATGCAGCGTGTGACACTGTATTTTACCTACCCGTGACTGCCTAGACCAATATTTCTTAGTCAAAGAAGATTGACCAAAAAGGGTCGATAAGATCAAGAATAATTCTTTTATCAGCAGTTGGGAGATATGTACTAATTCTTCAATGTGTCGTCGTAGACGACTTCTTGAGCAGAGAGAACGGTGTGGTTTGCCATTTCACGGATCCAGCGTGACAAAAGCCACAGATGCACGAAAGTTAACTGCCAAGTGTTTCAATCCTCAGCACAACTAGGTTGGTATAGACGTCTACCATAAACCCCGAGATTAAGAAATCCAATTGTTTCTCTGGCAAGTGGAACTAAAATAATTTGTAAATATTCATTTAAATATTTTCCTTCATTCCAATTCATAGCTGTCAATGAATACCCTTAAATATTGCTTTGTTTTTTTTTAAAGCATAACCCCATCCCGATCCACTATCTTGGACACAATTCTGGTTTATGAATACGGTGCCTCATAACAGACCTTCTCATTATGATTACCAGTATTTTAATATTCAATTAATTGGACAGAAAGCTAAACTTTATGAAATCCAAGGGATTGTGTGTGAGGGTGTATATGTATTTAAAAAGTATTTACAGAACACGTCTAAAGTATAAAGATTTTTTGACAGTGGATATACAAATTTAATGATGAAATTTAATTTTTACAATGTAATGGGTCTAAGATGATGTAATTTAAATTAAGACTTAATGAGAAGACTAACCTTCTGGGTGACGTAGATAATAAAATATATTTAAAAATCTTGTCTCTTTTAATTCATTTATCAGACATTTGTAGACTAGTAAGACATTAAGACACAAGATACTAAAAGACAAATAGATCTACTTGTACTATTGTGATGATTTAACAAATATAATAAACCAACCATCAAGTGCATTATCAGAGATTATCTGAACCACAGAATATAGTAAAATGATCCAAGAATCAATAACAACTCAACTTGTGATGCCATACAAACAAAAAAAGTGAAATTGGTTAAGAAAACTCTGATTTGTGCCAGAAACATTTGTGGACAATTAATAGCCGTTATGTTTAAAGGATAGCAGAACAAAATTCATAATATATTATTGTAAATATATTCTCCTGACTTTTGTAGCACACTGTTAAGTCAAAGCAACAGACTTTAGAACAATAATTTGAAAGTAACAATATTACTTTAAATTACTCATAATTAATTAATCATGATTACAGCCAACATTCATTTAACAAAATTAATCTTTCAGCATGCTTAACGTAAACGAGATTTGTTCTATTTATTACCTTAACCAACAGGATTAAACAGAGAAAGAATAACACATTGTCATTGGAACAGTATTATATTCAGGAGGGATATTAAGAAAAATGTGATAGTCAATTTTGAACAGTTAATTTTATGTTTATCACTTTCAACCAGTTGAGCTATTAAGAAGTAAATATGGTCAATAACACTACAAAAAAAGTTAAAGGATCAGTTTCTTGTCAGGCTTAAAGGGTTTGTTTACAACAATTGGGGAGAAAATATTCATGATGCTAGTTAGCAAAGGTCAAACAAAATTCACAGTTATTTAGAGATAATAATCACCACTAAATTATCTATGCAAATACAATTCTTGGCCTCAATTAAATGCAAGCTAAAAATTAAGATTTTTGTGACAGAAAATATAAGCTATAAAAGACAATAAGAATAAATTGTTCCAAAGTGAGATTATAACAATAATAATACAAAATTGGCATTTAGCATCATTCAAGGAAGTTTTCAGAATCAAAAAACCAATTAGGAATAGCCTTGCACAATTATACGTAATAAATCAAAAATGTGAACTAATCAGCACTTTTGTAAGGTGTAATAAGTGTGCATGTTCATTATTGGTATTAGCAATGAATGTGGGTCATATCAAAGGTTATAAATTATTTGGCTTAATAATGTAGAATAGGAATCAGCGATAATATGACAAAAAAAGGTATTATTTAACATCCAACATGGAATAACTTGAATGTTTGCAGACAGAACTAAAAATACATGCGAAACTATTGAACTATTACTACTTTTAAAAAATTGCTACAACTATGTGATAAATTTAATAAAATGTTTAAAAACAAAACAATAAAATATTAACTGTGAATTCAGAAAAAAAGGTAGGTGTAATTCCATTAAAAATTTCTGTATTGGATGAGTTCAGAATAATCCGCAACATAGAAAAACAAATAATTGAGATACTGTATTTGGCGGTTGCACTAGCAGTGTACAAGCCAAAAGCTTGAGGTTATGTAAGAGCATGCAAATATAATTTCAAACGTGCCCAATGAAATTATCGCACTCAAATACAGCTCTCGCGTGGGTGAACCGCTGAAATTATGCACAGGGCACTGCAACATAATTCGGATAACGGTTTTTCCCTAAAGCAAACGGTAGTCGGTCACTGCTTACCCGGCCTGGCCAAGGCGAGAAGCCCTTCATCTTCGCCCTGCAAGCAGGAAACAACAGTTTAGTCGTGGTGTAGGGGTTAATTTTAGCAAAGTTGAAGGCTGTGCGACCCTTGAGGTCGCCGCATTCCCTTTGGCTTCACTTACCACACCAAGTCACCGAGTTTGAACTCCTCCGCCATGATCCGCTCCGGTTTCAACTGCGACTACCAGGAATTGTGGGTATAGCGTCCTTTCCTTTCCTCTCACTCTCCCGCTACCTCAAGCTCACAACTGCATTGTCAACGATTCACAATGACCAGTGCACTCACACGTCAGTAAATAATACTAAAAAATAATATTTCTTAAATTACTTTTCAAAAATAGTCTGCAAAAACTTAAATAGGAAATAATCACTCCTCACTGAGTCACAAACTGAACATAAACCGAGCAGAGAGGATAAACTTTATTCATAAAGATATGCCCACTGCTCTAGCCAACTGCACTTTTGACTAGAAGTTAATTTCTTTCCTACCAAACCTGAGAGGGATATTTAAATCTACAAAATTTAACTTCCCTTCTAAAAACAATTTTCACTAATAATAAAAATAAGTTCTAACAGATTAAAAATTATACTGTCTATTGATAGTATTGACAAAGATCACAACAGATGATCGGAACGTCAACTAACTTTTAAATTTTATTATTCAAATTATTTCTGTTATAAGGGTCGTTAATTTATTGTGTTAAAAACTATACTATTTGAACAGTTTAGATATTAAAGGTAACTTTCATTTTAAATCTTGCCGAAATCAGCGTGGAATAAAAATTATTTATGATTTTGTCGAGTGTTTTCATCGTGAATTGAGTAGTAAAACAAATGAGGGCTATTTTTGGGAGAAGAAAAAAACTGAATGTTGTATGTATTGAAATAAACAGAGAATGTGTGGATTTTGCATCGTAGTGTGTTGGTTTTTATTTTTCTGTATTTGAAGAAGAATTTCAATGCAAGGAGGATCTTTTTAATTAAAGTGAAAGAGAGAAATAAATAATATCCTACATCTATAAGTATATCATATAATAAAAGTACTTGTTTTTAATTTTTTAATTATTCCTTAACTAAAATTTATTAATTGCCCCGAGTTTTACTTGAAATGTCCTGAATTGAAAAATATTTATTTCCACATAGCCTATGGCTAATTAATTTACATTCACCCAATAATACTAACAGCTGCAGAAATTCTCACAACATTTTATACATAACATATTGGATTTATTAAACTCCATTAATGCTGTCCAGTTTCCCAAATTCTTTCTAAATTGACACACCCATGTTGAATTTTTTAATATTGTGCAGTAGTTTTTTTTATACATTATTAATTCTTTGTAAAACAGAGTCTTGCTTTTTAGTGCTTTGGGTTCTGGTTTATATTAAAGGAACTTGTCTGTTTTCATTTATGTATATCACCGTTTTTTACTATTAAGCATAATAAATAAGCTGGTAGTAGTCCATTATCCAATCTATAAATAAATGTTAGGACATCCCTTTGTATCTCCACACATCATAAGTATAGTAGAACAGTATCGGATATGTGGTGCAAAAAATTAATTTAAAAAATAATATCTTTTGACAAAAATTTTTGCCGTTTATACAATTAATTAACTGTTTTTGCTATCTTTTTATTTACATATTCATCTTGTTCTTGAAAAAAGTTTATCGTCAATGTATACACCCAGATATTTAAATTTTTGCACCCATTTTACTTGATTTCCAACTATATTAAATGAATGTCGCTCTTCAGTGTTTTCTCTAAATTATTTATTACCAATAACCCAATATCCTTTGTCTTATGCTTATTTAGAGTTAAGAAATTTTTATTCAACTCTTTACTAACCAGAATGACTTCAGTATTCATTTTTCCACCCTTCTGTGGTGTAGGCGTCAGCATTACTGCCTCACATCACAAAGGTCCTGGACTCGAATCTTGGCCAGGGCATGGATTTTTGCGTGTGAGAGGGAAACTCTTGGCAAATCAGCAAAAATCAGGCAAAACTCGAAAATATGATTTCCCATACTGAGTCGCTAATAACCAGAGCTGTTGATGTGACTGTAAATAAATCAATATAAAAAAGTAATCAATTTAATTATAATTTGTGTGCATTCATGCCATTGATATATATAAGTGTATATGGAAACATGAATTTTACTTTATTTTTTTCAGTATTATAATGAAACAATAGTTTTTATTGTTCTTCAAGTACACTTTCACAGAATTTACTAAAACCACAAACTTCAACAAATTAACTCTTAATTTTGAAAAATTGGCCATTTAATTCCAAACACCCTTACACAACATACATCCTTTTAATCACCAGACTATGGAATTCTGCTTATGTATACCTGATGTCTCACCAAGATACTGTTTCCAGAAAATTCACTCATTATAATAATGTCCAAAATACTTCATATGTCACCAGGTAATTATTCACCTATCACCAACCATTCCAAAGTTCCCAGTATTTTATCACACTTCAATGATCCCTAGTACAACTGTGGACATCTTTGTCCTATAGATATTTCCTTCTTTGACTACAATAATCCGTCAAATTCATTCCAATACTTAACTTTCTTAGTAACTTCAATAAGACTTTAGTTTTAAAAATCCAATAATACTTTCCGACTTTGGACCACTCCATCCTCCATTAAGACCTGGCTTCGCAATAATTTTTTTATATTAGTCCTTCTTAAATCACTGTTTGGATTGACCAGATTTAATAAAGAATGGGAATAAAGCATGTCTCTGAGATACTATTTAATCAGAATTATGAATTTAAAAAAAATTGTCACTTTTTTAAAAAAAATTTAATCAGTTTGATGGATTTTACAAACTAGGAATTCAATGGATTGATTAATTTTCTTAATAATTAGTTTTTTTTAAAAAAAAACTTAATATCTTTTGTAACCAGGGAAAATATATGTAATTTGAAAGAAATTCTAAAGGCATATAAAATGTATAAGTATATCAATAAATAGTCAAATAACAGACAAAAATAAGTGCTAAATAAAGACCACATGTTTCTGCAATCCTTGTTGATTTTTACCAATTCTTGAAACATTATACAATTTAATATTATAAAAAGATCTCTTTCTCTTATGGGTCTCTACTGGGTTTGATAACGGACAGAATTTAAATATTCAAACAACCCAACATTTATCTTTAAATTAAACAGAAGTATCGACGAAACTTATTAACGAACTTATGCTACAGATTGCTTCTAAATTTACAAGAGTTTATTTTATTATCAAAAGAAGAGAACGATATCTGACTGTATCCTTTAATTATGTTTACACATGTTAATACCATAAATTTCAACTCACGATTTCTCCGGAACCTTTGGCTTGTTCATTAAACACGCACTTTATAGATTGGACGTTTATACACACTGACTCTAACACATATTACTGGTTCGACGATAGCTGGTTCTCCATACCCGGCGAAGGACATCCCAGTTGCTCGTGGTGACACTACTCGACGCTGGATGTTGTATCCTGGTCTCCTACCATTGAAGACTAGTCAAATTTTGATACTAATACAGATTGAACTTCTGCATATGAAAATGTTTATAGTTGAATAATTTTCTATTTCTCTCGCAGGCTGCTTTCTTTCTCCATACCCTCCGCTCTGACACTCATCTCCAACTAACTTACAAGTTCGATGCCCACAGTATATCTCTCTTACGCTGACTGACCCACGATGCTCACAGCACCCCTCTCCCACGCTGGCTGAATCACAATAGTTTATCACTTGCATTTATACTACTAGCCTCCTCTTGTTCCCTTTTGTTCCAAGACCCACATCGCATCTTCGCGGTGACAGAATCTCCATTACTGAGATTTAAAATCTGCAGCTGCAGTTCCTTAGCAAAATAGCTAGCCCCTCCGTCATGTCACATCGACACAGGACCCGCAATTACTTTGCACCCTCAATTACTCTGGACTTGTCGTCCTCACAAGACTTGAATAAGACCCTTCCCTACAAATCCTAAGTAAATACGCCACTTGTCAGGCCATTAATCAGAGACAATAGCCTGCCCTAAAATCACTTTGGGACCGGCTACTCGAATGCCTTTCTTAAACCGATACCTCTTGCGCTTGCAACTTCCTGTGCCGGCCCAGACCCTTCATCCGAAATAAATGTCTTGCCGCTCTGTCTTGTCACATCGAGACAGGACCCGTAATTACTTTGCCCTTGCGTCCTCTTCCCAACATGTGCGCTGTTCCGAAACAATGCATTGCAATATATATATATATATATATAATGTTATAAATAGTATACTTTTTACACAGGCATTTCATAATTAATTCTATAAGTATTGTGAGTGTATATAGATATCCTGATAATTATATCATTATGAAACATACACATTCTAAAAACAAATTTAATGGATTGATCAGAAGTTTTATGTCACCAGAATATTGTACTCTTATTAACTTTTATTGAAGAATAGAATAAGTGGTACCAGATGAATGTTTCTGAATAATACTAGTAAATGTGGTTGATTCCATTTAGTTACCTAGAATTTAAAGCTTCCTGGTGGCTTACCTGAAATTGAAGCACAGTGTAGCCACAGGGGATCGAAGGAAGTTCTGCCCCATGCACAGAAAAGAGTAACACTCTTTCTTGATGAAGGAGACTGATAGGACGGGGAATGAAGAAGAAGAATAAACTTATCTGCAATAAGAAAAAGAAACATACATTTTTTTAAAAAAATTTGGTTCAAAAGTCAAATTGAGAAATAAATATATATGTCATAGCAACGGGACAAAATTAAATTCGTATCATAGAAAATTTAATTAAATTGCTATGATAAAAAATTTCCATATTACATTTTTCACCAAAAATTTCTTTTTCAAATGTTTAACTTATAGTACAGATTGGTTGCTATGACATTACAGTACTTGAGAGGGTGTTTTAATTTTAACAATATGAATATCCATTACCAAATTGTTACAGTGGGAAGATGTACAAAAAATGCTATATTTTCTTATATTGGCATGATTGTGTATAAAATAAAAATATAGTAATGAAATTAAATGTCATTTTATTTTTCAAATATACACGGAGAACGCTTTACATTTATTTGTCGGAAGAAAAAAATCGTTCCAGTTTGCCGTCGTTTTTGAATATGACGTAACTTCTGAAATAGCCGCTAGATTTCTCTGTCCTCGCAGATCGCGCGGTCAACAGATGGAACTAGCGTGCTGCTACACCGTGTACACTAAATAACGTTGACTGAACTCATTTTTATACTTTATATTACCATTTGTTGCGTGAATCTTATTTAATTGTAGGTAACGATTAAACTTTTATGTAACGCAAAGACGATGTATAGAGAAGAAAATTAAGCCCGATCCAACGTTGAGTGTCTCAAAAAGGGAGGAACATCCAAATAATATCAAGAAAAATAATGAGTTACGATTGATTTAAAGAGTTTTTGGTTTGGGCTTCATAGAAATTTTTAAGAACGTTCCTAAGTGGAATGGAAACATGTATAAATACTCTGGTGTGTATGATTATTCTTCATGACACTGCAATTCGGCGAGTCATTGAGATAAGGAAGCATATCACCGATTTAAATAAGAAGCGAACCACAGAAATTGCAGCGTGGATTGCAAAATAGTTCATCTAGCAATGTAAATAAAATATGTCGATAATTAAGAAGTTGAATTAAAGAGAGAATATTGTATGAAATATGGGAAAGACAGGTATGAGAACATGGAAATTAATTATCGATGACGCCATCGGGATTTCTCTTTTTCTGGAGACAGCTCATCTGAACATGGTCACTGACAACGATGCTTTGAATCGTGCGATGCATTGGCGGTATAGACAATGGAATACGTAGAATAGAAATGGAGAGTTAATAGCTTCACATATTGTCTTCCCTGAAATATATTTTCTTGCAGATGACGACTGAATGAAGAACACTTATTCCCGATTATCACATCGTGACGCGACAAATAGCTGTTGTTTATTGTGTTGAGCGAACAAATGATGAGGTTTCCCTTTGATGTCTTGGGAGAATATTGAGTTATGTTGGTGAGCGAGCGAATGATGCATAAGTTCCGATGGAGTGAGCAGCTGCTCTAACCCGATTACGATGTAAATAGATTTGTGGTTTGGGACTTTCTAATTGAATAATGGCGAGTGCAGCCTCGAATTCCCCGGAGCACAAAGTCCACTTCAGACGGAGACACGCACCAGTCTCGGAAATTGCTTTCCAATTCATCGCCAATTGTGTCATCGGAGAAGACGTATTAGGGCAATAAGGAGGGAACAATAGTCTCTGGGAAATCGTGTGAAAGGATCCGTATTGATCACTCGAATAATAACACAATATCTCCTTCGCTTAATAGTTTTTTCCCCTGCATGTGGAGTAAAATAAAAATGCGACAGTCGCTATTTTAAAAATCCAATTATCTCGGACAAGACTTGTGAAAAAATGAAA
The DNA here is from genome assembly GCA_037074705.1 of Zhengitettix transpicula. NCBI lineage: Eukaryota > Metazoa > Arthropoda > Insecta > Orthoptera > Tetrigidae > Zhengitettix > Zhengitettix transpicula. Next base: position 76,736,026 of record CM073593.1, read on the forward strand.
GCCTCTTTTGACTCTGATATCACTGTGTTTAATGAAATGGAACGTAGAAGAAACGGGATTTTCTTTTTAAGAAAATTTCTCTGAAGAGAAAGCCAAATTTTAATAGGCTTCAGAATCAAAAATCGTCATTTTGAAATTATAATAACAAACGTCACTGCTTACAAACCATAAGAAAGCTCAAGTATGTCACATGTGTTGCAGTCGGCATTTTGAAATATTATGTTTGACAAGAAATCGAACGTCATCAACAAGACAGCCGCCAGTTTAAACACCCGACACGTCGTTAGTAGCGTTAAACTGATCGTCAACAAGCATTTCTACAGTCGCCTTTTCTGGAATATTAAGGCGTCAACAGTGAATAATTCACGGTCATTTAAGCACATATCTTTTTAAGTTTCCATTTACAATACTCTGCAATTTATTTAACCATTTCCCCGATGAGGAAAAAGGATTCGTCACGTATAAATAGGATGAATTGTGAAGAGTAGACTGAGACAATTAATAAGGTATTTCACAATCATGGATGAAATGAACTTAGATTAGCATATAGCCCGGGTAATAGAGAAGAAGAACTAATAATCAATATGAAGGACAGGATTGATTTAATGCTTGAAAAAAAAAGTAGTATGTTAAGTGGGATGTCTTAACTCTGAACTAATGGTGCCAGTCAGTATAAAATCACCAGTCGAATATGAAAGTTAGATCGAAATACAACAACACAGCTCTGGAACTACACGTGAAAAATGAGAAGTATGAGTTAGTCTGGGACAATATAAGTAAGATGTAGAGAGTTATCTTATACACACAAAAATATTTGTGTAGTTTATAAGCTATTCAGTTAGAGGGAAAGGCAGCCTGCTGGTTATGTAAGGTAATTTTTTTTTTCACACTTGCGATCAGTAGAGATTTTGCTGAGTTTACGTACGACAGTGTACCACGTACATAATGAAATTCTGTCTAGCTGATCATGGATCATGGAAACGTAGGATTTCAAAATATGAGTCAAGGATAGAGAAATAAGCTTATAATGAAATGTTGTCGTTTTATTCCTATGCAAATTCTCGAGAAATTTTTGAATGGTTGCGATTCGTCTGTGTCGCTGAAGATCTCGTTTCTCTGTTTATTTATTGTTTCTGGTGTACCAGCTCGGTTTCTAATGGAAGCTCTTCCAGGCGTGGGAAATCTTTGCCACTTTGCGAGGAGGCATTTTCCTTCCCTTCCTGTGCCGCTTGTGGCGCCGTCTGGGCTACAGTAGAGTTTTCTAACAAAAGGGCCGAGGGCGTCCTTTCAGACAAAGGGGGGGAAGAAAACTGCTCCCTCGGGATTGGGGACGCTCCCAGCCGTTCCTTCCTTCACGCCGAGCTCGCCGAAAGCTCTTAAGAACGCAAGTGTGCCAAATAAAAAGGAAAAATAACTTAGATCACAAGCACACCAGTACTTCCTTGTAACTGCTAAATCGTTCAAATCTTCTACAAGTTATCCTTACACTCAAGCATTTTCGTCGTTTTGCCCCGTCTTTCCTGTCCGTGTTCAATCCGGAATTATTGGATAACGATTTTTCTGGTCTCCCTTTGTATTACTAATAAGAGGGAAAATAAAGTTTGAATCTAATGTTTTCATGTAAAGACGCGAACCCTCAAGAGATCAGACTGGAGAATGACTCCCCGTGCAATCCGCTACGCAACAATGTCACAATTGATGCATGTACAAAATAGATAGGCTGAATAAGCAAACAACAAAAGCTTTTCACTCATTGTGATTAAAATTATAACTAACATTATTTTGTCGTCTTTCTATTGCAGATAAATAATATGTTGTTAATGTACTATTATTAATTTTTTACTTACAAAGATTCTAAGAAACCATCCCAGCTCTTTTTTTATTTCAGTTGATATCAGAACTCAGGAGAAAATATTTCAGACAAGACCGCCATTTATTTTCTTTTGTTTCTTTCTAATGTCAATATTTGATGTAATTACGGCGAAAGCTTGTGAATTATTCTACTACTTTTGGAAAGTTTTCCTTTTTTTATATAACCGCATGATGGTACCACAACGCGCCAGTAATCCACCTGAAAGCTTCTTACTAAGTAAATAAATATTTCAGTGCTTTCGCAAATATTGTTTTTTGTTTGTTTATTTCTCTTCGTTTACCGTTCACCAACAAATCACAGAATGAACGGACGCTTACAAAACATAAATATAATATTTTACCTGAGGGTAAGTTTGTTAAATGGAAAAATTCATCCTTATTAATTTTTTAAATGATCGTTATATTTGAGGCGTGAATCATTCAAGAGAAAATCTTTAGTGTTTTAAAATGAGAGGCTGAGTTACGTTCACTTGTTATACAAACATTAATGTCCAAATCGGCGCCATTTATACGCCGTCCCTGATAAGGCAAAGCAATACACAAACGCTAGTGTGAAGGAGGCGTCACGTTAACACTCAAGCAAAGTAAAACATAGATATATTTGTAAAGATTTTAAAATAATATCCGAAGTTGAAGCGGAAGACTCATCTATATAATAAAAAAGGATGTATAATTGTATGTATGTATGTATGTATGTATTTACGTTGTTCTTTATACAAATTTTATCGCGTGGACAGATTTCAACAAAAATTGGTACACAAATTCTTCAAAACACGAGAACCGGTACTGTGAGGGTGAGAAACGCCTAGCATACATGTGGAAAGAATTATAATTAAAAACCGTGATCAATAAATATTAAATTACTGCGCGCCAAGAGACAATGACGTCACGCGAGAGAAAGACATTACTACGCAACGAACAAAGGAAATATCTCCTTTATTAGGAATGAAATAAAGCAGAAATATTTTCATTAAATAAAAAGTATAATTTTAAACAGCAATACTCCATCGAATGATAATAAAGAAGAATACGAATTACTTTACCATCCTTGGGGAAAATGTAAGTTAATTTTCGCGCTGTATTAGTTGTGAGTCTAGCTAACAATTTCATCAATGTAATATTTCGTAATGTATGAAGACTGAGTGACGATTATATCCTGAAATACTCTAGGAATATATTTCAGTATTCAATTAAATACTTTTTCGAGTTTATATAAATAAGTACACGAGCAACCCCGGGCACCCAGCTAGTTCAAAATAAATCCAATGCAAACGGAATTACTGAGCAACAATTTTGAAAACTATTTGCGGCTGCAGTGGTCCGAAATCGAAAGTACATAAATAAGAATTGAAGATGATTCAGCATTTATTAATAAAAATAGACTAGAAGCTAATTTAAAAAGGTTCATGCAGCTGAATACTGCGAAACCGTTTGTAATGCACTGCAAACTTTTGTCACGGGTGTAACTGTAAATTGTGGGATTTTATTCATTTCTGGTGGATTTATTCCATTCTGGCAATCATTTAACAAACATATAAATAAACGGCGAGTTTTCTCTTGAAGTTGAATTTAATTTACATTTGGAGCGCAATCGCAGCCTCCGCCGGTTATACATCTATGTACATATATCAATTTCATTCAAAAATAAATAAATCAGCTCAGCCTTCGTATGTATTTAACTTGAATTATTTACAATTACGAGCGCAATGTGTTTGCACTGTACAAATTTCAGATATTTAAAGCTGCTGTTTATCCTAACAATAACAATTTAACTGCTATATTTCAATGTATTGCTCCGATAGTTTTGCTATGCACGAATAACAGTTGTACAGTCTGAAACAATTGAGACCATAAAGTTCGCAAACTCGACGCTACGTCATTGTCCACGTCACTTTCAAAACAATATTTTTCGAATAAAAGAGAAACCTTCACTGTAATATATAAGTCCAAAAGTCTGCCCCGTAGAGGAATGAATGTCCTCGCGTACTTTGTCGTCAGTTACGTAACCGTGGTTCAATGTTCACTTTTACCATACCTTACTATAAAATGGGAAAACTAATTCATTAGGTCTTTTCCTTTACACATGAAAAATTTAATTACTTTTAGTTTTTTTTCAAGAATAAAGGTAGCTTTGCTAAGCATCAGGTCTAAGATCATGTTAAGTTATTTATTTTTAATTGTAAGAAAAAATGTCGACAAATTGGGGAAATAAATTCATTAGGTCTTTCGCTGCTACATGTAGTCTATGCAACCAACTGCACAGTAGAGTTATGCGGAGTGCCTCCATTGCAGGCGAATAAAATATAATCTCGCTAAAGCAATCGAGAAAGCTCCGGCGAATACGACGTTATAAATACAATATTTATTCCATGCCTTGAGCTATCATTATTCATCATAAGCGTTCGCCCTTTTCAAATACCATCACTGAACATATATGGAGTGATACTGTGTTTTCCGCAAATGTTGACGTAAAACGAAAGAGGTGACGTGGGGACAGAATAATGCAGTAGACTTAATAATAAATAAATATTAATTTTTGGAAGTAATTGTCTCCGCCATCACTCGCATGAAATTGATAGGTCGCAATTTCCAAAATATCACGTACGGCACGAAATATAAAAACAATGTGACCACTAGGAGGAGCCATTCCTAAATACTTCGATATTAGGTCTGTCATCAGTGGCACGAATGTCAGGATGAAGATATTCTTATGTACGAGATCCGCCATTTTGTGTCCGGTACAACAGACGGTAATAAGAGACGTGATTTATTTTGTAATAAAGTAAGTAGAATTTTATAGAGATTTAGTCTACTTCTAGATGGTTTTTCCATGTTGGAATCATGGATTTCTTCCTTTGTTTTAATTTGGTTATCGAAACCCTCCACTTCCGCTACATGCGACGGATAATCCGTAAACAACATGGCTTTTAACAGTACGAGGATTTTGTTTCGTGTTGCTTGGGAGTTGACAAGCTCGTGTCAGTAGTATTTATTCGCTGCGTACGGGCAGTAATAACATGCACCCTTCTTCCCAAGTGTCTCTCTCTCATCTTCGTCCTGGTGGCGCCATAATTGTAAACACGCTTTCGCACTTCACAGTGACATCATCAACGTCAGCCTCGAGTCCTATAACACATCACGTCCTTCTTTTAAATGAAACGTTATCATCTCTGCTACTCCCCCTTAACTCTGATGCTTCGCTACTGACAAGGCCATCTACGGAACTTATCACTGTTGCAGGCAGGTGTCCCTTCTAGTAACAGTATCATGACGTATGGAGATATTTCATAGGCTGTGCGCGTTTCGCAACGTTCGGTTGAAGCTAACCTCGCAAATATAGTTACCGATAATGGTCGATAATAATTAGTAGCGTGTTTCGAAATTTTCGTTTATGATACCGCGGCCTCTCTGTCATAACGACGGCATTTTAATGGTCCCCGCCAATTTGCACTCTGGAATGTTTGTGTGTGTGTGTGTTTGCGGACAGCGAACAGAAACGAGCAGCCATTTTTTTTTGCCGCCGTTGTGGTGATGCTGGCGGTGGTATTTATGGACAGTTTAAGCACCTCGTTATCTGCACGCTTTATTGAGGTTCACTTCCTCTGTCCGTGTACGCACGTTTCCTATGTGCCTGGGTGTGCGTGCGCGTTATCTTTGACCGCCGCTGCAGCCGCCGCCATTTGTATTATCAGCACCACGTGGCCCGGACTCTGGTTCTGCCGAAGCCTCCGATGGCAGTCCATCATCTCGCACACGTAGGCATGTATGTGTGTGTTATACTGGAATTAAAATCGCCCCATACATTAAACCATCGCGTGCACAGGGAAAAAACAACGGTGCTGCCTGTTGAAAATGCGTTCACTTTTCTCGCCAGAGCGTGGAAACATTAAGATGGACATTCAAAGCTCCGAGGTCAGCTTGGTATTTAAAAACAAAACATTGCACCCGCGTTCGTTCATCCTCATAGTTGTCCTGCAATGTAATCTGTACGGTAGTGACTTCGGTACAGTCGCATTTATTATTGACCAAGAAAGGTCTCCCTACGAGTCGTAGAATATTACATAACATATGAGTTGTCACCTGTAAGTTTTTATTCTCTCTCTAACTCATTTTATTTATATATTATAATAGCCGGAAGGTATCATTGAAAATAACTCTGTCTCTGAAATGCTTTTTACCTTTTTCTTAATGCACTAAGTGTTATCAAATTTTTGTTCCTATGTGGGAAAATTATTAATTAAACATTTTTTTTAATACTACATATATGAATAAAAAATGGATTTTACATTACGATTTTAAAATATGTTGACAATGCGGTGAGTGGCTGTACATTTTTTTAAATTGTTTGTTTTTTAATTTCACTTAGTTGTCTTGATTTAGTACTCCGATATTTCAATAAATCAGTTTATTTCATTGATGTTTTCTAATTCGTAGCCAACCTGAAGATACCTTTTCCTTTTTTTACACACCTTGTCGAAATTTCAGTGCCAGTCACTCAGCTTGTCTCCGCGCGTCGCCGAGAAATAGTGTTACAGAATGCTTCAACGAGTTCCCTACTACTACTAGAGACCTGAATGCTTCATTCAGAGGCGAAGGAGTTTGGTCCTTTTTTCCCCACAGCAAAATTACATTGAAAACTCCTAATACGACGCTTCTGTCTCTCTCTGTGCCTAACGTCAAGCTTGTTACTTATTCCGTCGAGGGAAACTGCCCAAAATAAAATTCTGTGAATTTCCCCATTTGATAATAAGGTTTTTTTTAAAAAAAATAATCACAAATTATCCGTTTCTAAAATTTTTGTTGCTATTGTCACCTGAAGAGGGACTTCTTCTAGCCACTGTTTCTGTAAACCTGGACGGAAGAGTCATCAGTCTAGCGAAGGCTTGTGTAGCGGGCGAGCCTACCACTGCCTGTATCATTTACACAGACACACTCATCATGATAAGAAGGTGAGTCACAGTGACCGTTCGTAATGTGAGAGTTGTATTTGAAAATCAGTTAAGTTATTAATGTATCGTATTGCATTACAAAGTACAGGTAAGCATGACCACGAGTCGGAAATATTAAACAATTTTGAAATTCAGTTAATGTTTCTCCTATTTAATAGCACAGGGAGGGATAGAAAGGGGGATTCAAAGGGATAGACCAAGTAGCGTAGAGAAACCTGCATCAGGATATGTCGCGTTTTGGTTACTTTTCCCGCGCTCTTCTGATGATTGGACTGCTGTGGTGGCGCAGGATTCCTCGACAAGGTTTGTAGGTAGCTGGACGATTGTTCCAATAGGAGTCGAGGACAAGTCTTGCCGTATGCACAACTTCTGATACCCCGGAGCGTACACGTCTCAAATCTGACCTAAGAGTCTCGATTTACGGAAACATTAATTCAAATTATTTAAACCTGCTTTGTTTGAAAAACAGGCTACCTGAGGTCATTCAAGCTGCGGTATCTTCCCTTTAATAATATTTAACAGCATAGCTATTAAAGTTTGAGACTTTTAAAATGTACGTTTAGTTCAAATTCGAGAGAAATATTTATATTTTGCCCGTTTTTCCTTTCACATCCTGTTCTGCTTTTTTTTTTAACTATAGCTTCATTTTAACTATAGGCTTTAACTTACCCGGAACCGCTACTTTGCTTCCTCAGTAAAGTTATTCAGGGAGTACAGGTAACATCAGAATTTTAATAATCTGACAGGAGAAAAATATAAGAGGGCAGTTCTTTTTGACTGTATATTTCCGGATGTGGTTCAAAGTTCTCATGAATGGTAAGGAATTGAATTCCTCAAGGAATATAAACTGAGCTTAGATTTTAGGATCCTGCAATATACCGTAACGCGTGTGACGAGGAAAATGAAAGCCACGATCAGACAGAGAAGCTCTCATAACATCGAAAGCCTTAATCAATCACTCGCTCTTACTTCAAATCCTCAAAGCTCCACCGCAACATGTAAATATAGATCCAGGAAGGCGGATATTCTGGACGCCATATTATATGCGCGCCTGCCATTGACGTCTTCGTCATGTTGCATCGCGTGAGTCACTTTTGCCAGCTTACGTGAAATAATTGGATTCACAGTTATGAATATTATTAACAAAAAACTATTACTCTGATTTAGAGTATAATATTACGTATCACCAATTTTTCAAGGCGGATGAGCAACACCAAAAACCCTTAATGTGAAATACTAAAAATTATTATTGATGAGTTCTTATTTGCTCGCTCTTAAAATATCTGCGGCATGTCGTGTTTGATGTCGTCATTTCTCACTTCCTCTCTTAATATTATGAATATAATAATTTAGAATTAACAAATACGAGTGATCGATCATGAATTGTCTACACTTTTCATTCTAAAATGTATTTACGCTAAGTCTGCATTTACTGAAATTATATTGTTAGGAAAACGTCACGTCATCAAGTCAGGACAACTGCCCTACAAAAACAATCCAATGTGATTACAAAATTTGTACAATTGTAAGGTGAAGGGATACATATTGTCCCATTCTCAGTCTCTATTGAGGGTGTGATTAATTCGCTTCCTCTTATTTAAAGTTAGACATTGAGCCTTCATTATATGACTTTATTGGATTAGCTTTTGACTTAGAAACCTGAGCTGGGTTCGAATCTAATCTGTAGTTGCTTCACCGAGAGCGCCTTTCTTCTCTGCGACCTTCACAGGAAAAGGTATATCAGATTACCTTTATTCTTGTGGGGATGTATTGTGTGTCCTCCTGAATGGACTGTCATTTCTCTCTCTCTCTCTCGTCCTTTTCAACCAAGGCAAAGCCTCTCTTCCTTTCCAATATTCTGTTAATAACCTTTCCTCCAGGGGTTTCACTCTTTATGGCGGCCTTCTATTCTACATGTTGGGCTATAAAACCCACAATAAAGGGGGAAGTGAAGTGAAGCGGACAATATCACAACCCCTCTTTCATATAAAACTAATGCAATATTCATGGAATGGCTTATGATTGTTTTTTGACTGTCATTTGGCTTTTCTTGATGCAAATAATAATTACTTTTCGGAGGAATGGGAGTGTATGGCACTTGAATGATTTAAAAAATGGATAAAATAAACAGCGCCCTTGAAAACTATCTTAAGCGCGGCACTACCAACATAAAATAGCAAATAAAAAATGACTTGGTTGCTTATATAATTGTTTAGTTTGTATCCGTGAAAATATGATGTTATTACAAAGAATGTTTAAAAGATATCTTAATAACGAGTTTATTTTCAAAAAATATCCGTCACTGTGCGTCTAAACGGGTCACGACGTCGGAGAACAAGAAGAGACCATACTAAATTCATACAAATTTTCAGAAACAAACGATGTGACGTCATCTGAAGCGACTGCAACCAATAAATGGCTATAATAGGAATTTTCATATGATTATGTTACATTTTTTTTGTCCTCACGTGATAAAAGTCGGCGTGACGTCATTGTAGATTAGTAATGATTACTTCAACACCACAGGAAACATATAATGTCATTCAACAGGGTTTTTACAAGGGCTGGTGCTGGAGAATATATAAATTGGAATATCGGTCAACGAAAAAGTTTTTCCAAGTTATCAATAGGGTGGATTTAACCTGACGCCGTACAAAGAAATAGACATCCGAAGTGTAATGATCTGCTGATTATTAATGTTATCTTTAATAATTCTTCGGTTATGGATCATCGCACTCGGCTGTTTCAGAGGAAAATAATCGCCGCAGTGAAAGTATGATAAACTAAGAGGATAAAGTATCTCCATGAAATATGAGTGAGGCAGGGAGTTCACAATGAGAGACGAAGAAATGAATAGTTTCATCGTTGAATATTGCAAGAAGATGACTCTAGTAGGGAAATGTAATTGTGACATTTCTCAATGTCCCGTGCTTCATCCAGCTTCATTTTGAATTTTTCGCAGACACGTGCCTTATACGAAAGAGTGAAATATACTAAGTATTATTTCAATAGAAATAATGGATTTACATTCTTTAAGGAGAGAAAAACTGTAATAACATTGAGCTTGAACGATGGGAGCGGGAAGGGGAGGGAATTGGTTTAATGTATCATTCAAAAGGATGAAGAATTAATGATAAAGGGGAACAAAGAGGTGAAAATTGTTTACTGGAGAACCGTAACTTTGTTGGATATTTTGGTCTCAAGTTCAACGCGGAAATATGTACATATATATATATAATTTGAGTATAATCGAATGAATTGCTAATAAACGTTCATCTGGTTATGATAGGAACATAATTGACCATTACATCGAATAGGAAAAAATTCTTCGTGCAAGCTTTAACCGGGAGAAATATAAGACTGGATGAGAAAAGACATTGGCACAGAGATTTATTACACTGAAAAGTTTTTTAAAAACCAGCCGAAGCTTTGCTTCTGGAGAGGAAACAGATTAATTCGTGGCGAAGCAAAGGGAGACGGTTGGCAGGAAAGCTTTACAGTTGTGTCCTCTTCTCGGCTTACGCTAAAACCTTCCGAAAACACCGTAGATGCTCACACACACGCGTCACGTGTCTTGTTCTCAAAGGCATATTAAGCTTACATATTCAAGTATAACGGTTTACGATGAGTTAGGATTATGTTATGATGGATAAAGCAACCATAATTTTCCTAAAGAAACTCATGTACGTATACCATTGAAAGTAAAATTCTGTGTTGAAGAGGAGAACCTCCATCGAAGTTTGAGGATTAGTAATTTGTTTATAAAAACTCGATCAATTATTGATTGTAGAGTTTTGTAAGGATCTAGACGTGCGTGTACACTGCCACAGGGCACAACACCCCTGAGATGACATTCGGACGCAGCCGCCATATTGAAATACTGTATGTCGTCGTAAGGAGAGAAAAAAGTTTAGTTGTATCTTATAATTGCCTTTTTAAAAAAATTCCATTGTAATTTGTGTAATTATCAGTGTAAAACTTTGTTAAAAATATGTTTTTAATTTTTTTATACTTTTCATTACGCCATAAATATTTACAAATGATAAAAGAGCTCTACTGTGAAACACAAATAGCCTCATATTTTTCGTGATTCTCTAAATAATGAACAATTACTGCTATAAGTAACAATTGCAAATAAAGGAAAATTAAGTCTTCAACCGAGTCACTTAATGCGACCAATTTGGAGACATTTGTGGTACAGCAATAATTATGCTTGTCATAACTCACCTCACAGGTACTACTACAGACCTTTCCTCCAGTACAAAACTTTTGAGGGATAACACAGACAATTAAGTCCGCGAACTCACACGACCACTCTCTTTCTATGTTGTGACGTTCCACGTGAAGGAGGATCTGATGGATCATCTTGAGAGTGGAAGTTTGGAAAGAATCGGGCCCCGGGGCTAACTTGTGGCTCTTGGGAAAGAAAGGGGTTTTCTTATTTCTTTTTTTTTTATCTCTTTCCTCGCCGAAGAGTTTCACAGAAAGAGTTAATGCTATAAAAAAGTTTCGCCTTCAATTTTCTAACCATCCAGTCATTTCTTTTCCTTCAAACGTTTAGAGACTGGCAATTTCTTGGTGTTATATTCACAAGAAAAAACTCTTCATTTTTCTGACAATCCACTCGCTTACTTTTCTCCATAATGCGATAAAGATACGAAAAAGGGGTTGGACTTTGACTGTGGTAACGAATTACAAGATCTATCAAACTTTTAACATCATTTCGCTGGAAAATTAAGCAGCTATTTAAAAACGATATTAAAAACGCGAAACTTGAAAGTGCTTTTAAAAATTATATCTCTTAACTTTTTTTCTCTTTTGCAGAGGTGAGGGAAAACCTTCCTATTTTAATAATTTCCTCTAACTTTAATTTCACTGACCACCGTAAGGAGACTATAAACTCTAGTAATTACTTATCAATGAAATAATCCTCACACACACGTAAACATTCAAACCCCACGTCAATTGAATTCCGTTTTATGATACTCAATTATATTTGTTACAAGGGGGTTCGTTTAGAAATTAAAGAAAAATGGCAATAAAAAGGCGTTGTAAATTAATTTGTTTTGATAATAGATCAATACTAGACTGAAACTCCTTGCCTACAAAAAAGTGAAGACTTTTCCAAACAGCACAGATCAGTTTAAAAGTAGGGAGCGGACTATTGGAACATTTCAAGTTTATTTTATTGATATTGAATTAAATTTATGACTAGGTGGAACAGTCATCTCGTCCGAGTTTCTACGATGCCTTCAGATCGAGTTTAGCAATATCGTTTTATATTTGGCAGCAGTGTAATAAATACCGTGAACGTATCCAAGTTGCTATAGAAATGGCACAAGAAACCAAGCACAAAAGAACTAAAAAATCACGATAGCGGGAAAGAAGCACAGAGGAGGAATCGATAATTAACGAGAACTCTGACAGTCGGACAAGGTACGTATTCTTCAAAATATGATTTAGGAAAGAGAGAAGTGAAAGATACAGAATTGGATACGGATTTTCATTTTTCAGTAGAAAACTGTTACAGATTCCGTGTAACGATTGATTCAGTCTCACATCTTCCCTTTTGCCCATGAAAATGGAGCATTATTGTAACAGTTTTCCTGTAACCAATATATATTGGGGACTATATTTCTCTGTGCCGAATAACATATTTCAGAGAATTAGCCACAAGCTCTTTCTTTAAGAAAAAATTATTATTGCATAACCTTTAAGAAACGTTTAACAACGTTTTTGGTCACCTGTCTCATTTTTTCCATTTAATTTGTAATAATCTGTTTGTTCTCTTGTTCCTACTGTCACCGTGGAAACTTTCTCTGCTCTGACACAGTACAAAAAACATATCCGTATTGAAAATTATAATACAAACTTTATTTTAATAGACCTTGTTTCCACAGTCTACTTTCTAACAACGTATTTCTAGTTTAAGAAGTAGTAGTTTGTTAATTTACACGATTTAAAAATGCTGGAACGTAATTCTCGGAATTTGATACCGATCATTTTTTAAAATAAAGAAAGGTACGGGAAAAGTGAATATTCAGGAAAGACAAGGTTCTCAAACCGGACTTTGAAATTAACCTAACCCATCAACACTAACGCAGATGCGAATGCACTCAATATAAATTATTGCAACCCACGCGACTTTTTCCCCTGCTCATCAAAATATTATCCGGAATTTCCTCCCCTAAAAGACAATAAGCGACTAAATTACGATTGGACAAACACATGGGGAAACATTATGGGATTTCAGTCTAAATCGGATTTCACATTTTCGTAATGAATCGTAATCCGCCGACGGCATTAAAACGGGATTTGCTGGGGATGCTTCACCCCCGCACTCTCTCTGCCTTCATCCCAATTGACCCTCGACATACAAAGAAAAAAACATGAACGCACGGATCGATAAAAAAAAACGTCTTAAGGAGCAAACATTGTGGTCAGTCGAAAGAGAAAGATAAATAGCTTTATATTTTCTTATACTCTGAGTGCTTTAAGGTCACAAAAATATTACTTTGAAACAAAACTGTTTAGTAACCTGTCTTTATAACAGCAATGAAAACGTCGTGCAAGGTTCTTAACGTAAGATTTGGCAGTGGTATCTACTGTTGATATGGTAAAGACTTAGGTCTAACTTTTTTTATTTAACGCAGCACTTATTACTCGTTCCAATATTGGAGTTTTTTATTCAAATTTTTCGGCTTCACCAATAAGGTGATATTCTGGTTTATTATTGGCAACAAAACTTTTGTTTACTTACTAATAACATGACATGTAATAATAAAATATTGTAATGCCAATTAATTGAGACATTAATTGAGAAATTTAAAAAAAAAAATTGTTTGGGATTCTTGACGGCGGTACAGAACACAGCAACAATGTAGCCAAGTATTGTTTCCTTTGTCGGAAGAAGGAATGCGCGCTCAAAATTGCGAGACGGTATTTCAGTTGGCTGGAAGGTTTGGTCAAGTATAGGTCGTATTAAAATAGACGAGATATTCTTTTAAAAAGTAAAGTTAAGTAGAAGCAGTGGGCAGACACGACAGATTTTGGTCGAGTTGAAATAGACAAGACAATTTCAAATATTCAAAGGAAATTTGCAGAGAAACATCGAGAATTACCAATCAACAGCTTTGATTGGCCCATGAACAGTTTGCTCAAGGCGAAATATTCACTTGAGCAGAACTACGATACCTGCTAAAAACAAACAGATTTTGGTGCACATAGCTGAGCAAAAGTCAACCGAGGGAGAGACGAAAAGGAGGTTCATCCTGGTTCCTGATTTTTGATCTAAAAAATATTAAATTTAGAATCAGTGAGTTTAAAAGAAATGCAAAAACCCGTCATAGTGCTTCGTCAATTACAAGGTATCCCGGAATGCTGGGCAGCCGTGAGTACAATTTACAGTCAACCAAGTATGTAAAACTGATTAAAAGATAGACGTCAGATTTCGTTCTCTCCTTTTAATAAAATTTGTTAATTAGAATCCATCTTTTTAGTTTAATTTCGTTGACAAGTAAATTTCGTCATTGTTAATTCATGAGTAAATCTTTTCTCTTTTAAATTGGAATTTGTGTTTAAGTTGAGAAATAAAAAATGATTCGCTATTATCAAACCCAGTAGAGACCCTGAGATAAATAATTAAATTGTGTAATTGTGCTTAAAGTATTGAAAATAAATTTGTTTGTTTGTAAAGTTGAATAATTTTCATTTAATTAACGCACTCCTTTTTGTATATTACAATATTATTCATGTTTTTGAAAAATGGGCCATTTAGAATGAAGACGGTGGTTGACTGACCTTGTTACGCTCGTATATTACAACGATATAACCTTGCATCGAAATTATCAAAACCATCGAAACACCATTCTGTGAACAGCGAACAAATTAACATGACAGACAGGAATTCAGACGACTTCTGTTTCTCTTCTGCATGATACTTCAAAATACGCTAAATTCACTCCGTTCCAAGCACTGAACTGACAAAAGCATTATTTTGTTTATGCACATAACATTTATATGTTTTTAACTTCATTTTTTTAATATATCTTTTAATCCAATAATTAATAAGACCCCTTATATGGATGTAACTACGCAACCTTGAATTACATTCCTGCGCTACATTTAGATATAATTGACGAATTGGACGTCGTTTTGACGTTGCCAGATATAGCATTCAATCTGTAAATTTCCAAATACACTCTTAAAAATATTCACTGTTGCTTACAAAATCTCGTTCTGAAATAAATAAAAAAAATAGCAGCAGAAAATAAATGACAGGGTTAAACTTTTTTCCTGTTACTGTAGATATAAAAAACGAAGAACTAAGCGCGCACGTCAAAGCGGCGTATTTTGATCTATTTTGCATGATTTTGAAAAATTATGTTCATTTGAAACGAAGTTCAGTTAATCACGGGTGACATGTCCCCAGGACTTAATTCGCATTGTGTTGCTGTATAAACCGTAGATTATTACAAAGTTAACATTTAGATTATTACATTTGCTAGATAAATTGACGCCATCAGACTAATTCAACGATGGATCTCTGTGAGCTTGTGAGAGTTTAGATGAAAAAAATGTTTAATCGATTTCAGTGAATCAGTATCCTTCGCAGTACCTGTTTAAAGTGTCGATTCGCAAAGAACGTTTTATTTAACCCCAGTTGGCAGTTTCTTCCCGATTTTGACAAGATTTTTAATAAATTTTACAGGATCGCTCTAAATTATACTAGTGAATATAAGCGTACCATTTTTATAATTCCACCTTGGATAAACGCTGCCTTGCTGAGGGTTCCGATGTCTGTTGCTGCTACTGAGGGTGGTTTTCGAGAACGTGACCTTTCCGCATTAGCATATAAATGGGATAACAGTGTCCTTACCTTCCCTTTCCCTTTACCTTAACCCGACAGGGCAATAACCTGAGTGAAAAGCCGCCACACCAACCACAACGACGATGAACACAAGCATGTCATGGAATCCTGTTCACATAAACACGGCTTATATGCCCCACAGATAAACGCCGACATCAAATCAAAGCAGTAAAAGTTACAAACCAGTCCAAAATTGGAAATTGCCCCCAGCCCCCTGTAACTTATGCTTTACCGTGTTACACAACTAGCGGACAATTTACATACCCTACAGGCGCGTCGTAGTATTTAAATATTTTTAAAGGTTCCAAATGTTTTGAAACTTTCGATGAATGTACTTTAATCAGCATATTACGTTTTTTAAAATTTTCTGGGTTAGTAATAAATATTAAAAATGAGCTACTAGGATTTAAAAATTACAAAATACTGGATATGCATTAAGTATTATTTTACTTCCATTTCTCACTTACGATTCTTTTCAATGATACTCAGGCGGCTTCTAGACCTGTTTCTTTGATTTCTTCAATATATTATTTTTTGAATTTTATGCAAACGTATATTAAATATACATGAGATGATTAAAAAGTGTTCCAAGAAACTAAACGGAAACGAACAATATTTACATTAAGCCAAAGATACAAATATAACAGTATTTTTTTCTATTAATTTAATTTAATTTCGTATTCATTCCAAAAGTTGAGAGTTTGATGTCTGGTATTGAAACTTCTGATCTATCGTAAAAATACAAATGTCGTCCCACCCCTGTTACATTCCTTTATCCTATTAAAATGATGAAACTTTCAGTATTTCACGTATTCTGGACGTTGCTGTAATAACGCGTTCCAGAATAAAATAAAACCTTCTGTGAAACTGTAAGGAATCGTCGGCAGGGCAGCTGTTAGTTTCTATGAGTAATTTCAAATTCATGCAACTTAAAGTTATAGCCTTGGAAAATCGGACGATCCCCTTTTAACCTCGCTGTTTCCTTGAATCACTGAAAGGTGGGTGGACGCACGGGAAACGAGAAGGGAATATCCTCCACCGGGAATAGATTGCGGGATATAAATAAGGAAGAACGGCGGTGGTGATTGTTGCAGATGTTTTGTTACTGAGAGGCAAATGGCGATAGAGGGACCGAGAGAACGTGCTCGTGGTCTGCATTATGGATGACCAAGCCTCGGCCATGAATAAAATAGCGCCTGTAATGGACGCCATGGGTGGGTGCCACCTGCAACACTCGCCGCTACTTTATTTCACTCCCAATACTCACGCGGATCACATGTTATTTCTTCTCTAAATTTTCTCCATAGTCTTATCGATGCACACAAAGTATATTTAATAAAATTAGTTTTAAAGAACGACATACAAATTGATTACTTACTTTTTCATTCCAATTTTTCTTATGTCTAGAGGACGAGATTTTCATCTGAAAGTGCAATCGCTTTTCATTTAATCTGCAGAGACGGAAGGTTACAGGATCAATCACAAGGAAGGTTACTACACGTTTCCACCGGATGACGTAACATAGAGTTCACGGATTTAAGTGTCGGATCGATATGTGGTTTATTATAACTGTGCTAGCTACAGTTTCTGAAAATCATCCTGAGGTTTGAATCACTAGTAAAGGTTTTTCCAGCGGCAATCACTTCATGAATGATGTTATTGCGAGTTCGCCATGTCAATTTTTATCTCAATTTCGTTTTTAAAATATTTATTATAGTAGGAACTGTGAATATTCGTCAGTGTGACGTACTGTGACGTACTGATGTGCCTTGTTAGTTTTATTTATCTACAATTCTTACTGTTAGAAGAGGGGAAGTTTAAAATCAGTGGTCATGTTCACAAAATTAACATCTTTCGCCTGTATTCGTTTCTCTTCTCACATTTTCTGTTTTAGTTAGAGTTGCAGTAACGTCCTCCGTATTAAAATCAAGAATAATTCCGTCGCAGTGACGTTGATGACGCCTGAAAGTGATGAAGGGAAAATCCTAGCGGACCAGATAGGCTTGGTTCTTGGTACTTGTCCCACGTCCTTACGATGACTGGAGATTGAGAACGCAGCGTTCCCTTTTCCGTGCCTCGATGAAGTTTGGAGGCTGCTGACCGACTGCTCCATTGAGACCGATGTGGAGTTCTTGCCATACGCCCAACGTCTTTGACCTGGATGCATAAACCATGACCTAGGTGACTCAGATTGTGGGAACTTTAGTTCAAGAGCAGAGAGAAAACTTTTAGTTTTGTTATCAGTTGCGAGTGAATTGACTATTGGCTATAATTTCCTCTCCGTCCCTTGTGTTTTCGCACATTTATCTGTATGAGAAGTGGAGAGCAGAAGATGGTAGTTGCGAGGGAGGATTGTAACTTCATCATCCCCTCTGGACGCGAACTGCTGCAGAACTTTACAGGGATAGATAGCAACTCCAAGTTTGAGAAGAGGAGGATATTCTCACGCAAACTCCAAGACAGGGTAATACCGTTGCAGCCAACTACGTCCGTATTTCCTCCCTCCTTGATTTATAGATTACGTAACCTCAAGATACTAACCGCAATAATGACGTTGGTGGTGGTTTCTAGTGCCCTTGTCTCCGTAATTGCTTCTGATAAACAGGGAACAGGGTCGTGACTTCATTATCGATTGTGTTCACCGACAATGGATGGACGGCTTCCAGTGTGACGCCATTAATAAATCTTGACCACAACAGCATCCTGACTGCTATAACCTTGCGCTACCAACCCCGTGACAGAAAATATTCAACACGTAAAATATTACCCTTCGAGACATGGATTGCCATATACATTGATGTGTTGTGGTATATTCCTAAGAAATTTAGCAGCATAATTTTTTGTACGTGGCGACATGGCATAGTAATTCTTGTGATGCTAATTTGTTTAGGTAGTGGCCATTTGAAGTGCAGAGGGCCGCGCATGGTACCTATTAGATTAATTTGTGCCTATGCGCAGAACTTATTTCATTTGTATCGTGATAAAAGCTTTGTCAATTGACGGGATTTCATGTAACGGTTTCAATTATATCCTACAGCCGAGTGCGCAATGAATGCTGCGTTTGTTGACTGGTCACAATGTCGATCGGTCATATTGCAAATGCAAAACTGTTCCAGACTTACCTTTAAAAACATAATTGTCCTCACACACACACACTACACCTCACGGAGTTGTGATCGATTCCTGTCTCAGAAAAAGTGGTTTTTGGTGGGAGAAGAAAAATTCCAGTGTTCGAGCGCACACATTTTCTGTGCTCGCTGGAAAATACAATAAATTAAATATGATGTCAGTTAATAGTATAGATATCTTGTTTTGAATTATTAAAAAAATTGTAATATCATTGGATGAAGAGTATTCAGGTTGAGTTTATGTTGAGAAAGAAATATTTAATTTTACAAAAATAAACAGTTTTTAGTAATTTTTTCAAACGTACTTATGGAACCAACGTGTGTAATAAATGTATCCAAAAAAAGAGAAGTCATTAAATTTTAATACTGCTCTTTAGGAAATGGCACTGAGTATTTCTCAATCCACACTTCTAAAAGAAGAAAAACCGAAATGTATATATGGTTTCTTTATTTTCTGAGTATTAGTTCCTAGTAACTTTTCTCTTTCAGATGTATCAGCTCCTTCTTGTGCCTGACATACGTAATTAATAATTCATCTTATTGAAGAAATAAATAATACTGGAGACTGTGTAAAAATATTTTATTCTTACCGAATATTTTTTCAGAAGCTCATTTAGCAATTAATTAACCTTATTTATATCAAGAGTTAAGCAATTTCATGCCATATATTTATTTATATTAACATCCTTTGATGTTGCTTAATTAAAGTAAATATATCTGTATAAATATTTATACATTTCTATATTACGAACTAGAGTTTTTATTCCCCAACTCCCTCGCAATTAAACGAGAGGGCGTCAATCGGAGTGTTTTAATAAATGAATCTACTTTCTCTCTCTGTGTGTGTAAGTTAATATTTCATTCATTTAAATCCGCCGAGCAATTTTGATAATTAAGTTTTGAAAAGTAATAAAAACGTTATTTTAAAATATAAGATGTGAGATGATTATAAAAAAGAGGGGCAAAAGAGAGTAAAGTATTTTAAAGGAGAGCTTTAATTAGTTTCCACTTAAGGAAATTCAAACATTACGATAAAAGTAAATTTCTGTGGCACCGAAATATTTGATCTAGAATCTCCTTATTTATTAAAATGCAAGGATTCGATTTATTTGCTTTCTGCTTATAAATATCTCTACTTGCATTACGGAGTGCTGGTTCGTTTCTTCTGTATCTGTGACGTATTTCCTGAGAATCGCGGCAACTACGGCATCAGGTTCACTTTTCTAAAATAACACCCTACAATTTTTTTTCGTAATTAAAATGGAAGAATTCGATTGATTGATTTTCCCTTTCATCATCTTTAAAGGTATGGTTACAAATCATGGTAATGGTTAAAATTATTTCTGGAAGTCATTGATCGTGGAAATTTTGTTACTAATTTCATCATTTAAATATTATTCACAACACGGACTCTATAACTTGTAAATGTTATTTTCTCAATTTCTGTATTAAAGACTTCCATTGAGATTTTTTCAGTTTGCATATTTAATTTTGTCATTTACATATGATTGCTTATGCATGTATGCTTTATGTTTTCTTAATTATTTATATAACGAGGTTCTTAGCTCGGCTTATCTGCTATACTTATTTCATCTACAGAGGACTTGCGTAATGAGGCATACAACTAAATCTCATTGTAATTGTTCCCATGCGGACCGTTGAGTTACCAAAAAAAATTCTTTTATATACAGGAACTAAGATAAGAACATTCGGGATATGTTTGAATTTCTGCGAAATTCCAGCTTAAAACTCCAACCCTTTCATTTATTTTCGTGAAGCAGTTATTTTTCCGCCAACAACTGTAATATGGTGGAACATTACTTCGTGGCAGCCATATAACTTTTTTTATGTCAGCAGCTACGTTTTTGAGTGAACTGTAGATTTTGGAGTCTGAAGTTTTCTCTTTTTGTAGAGATGAGATTAGTATCGTGTGATAGCCTCTTGACGTCCATTAATGAATTATCAAATTATGGAGAAAATGTTTTATTTAATTATGTAGGCGTATGTTTATAAGTTTGTCATAAATGACGGATTAGGAATAAATAAATACAGTGAAAGTATGATGACAAAGGAAGACGCTATAAGGAAAGGAGGAAGGTCCTGTTGTGTGGGAGAGATGCAACACAAACCTACAGAGAATGAGAGAGAGAGAAGTGCCAGAAGTCATTCTCTGTCTGTAAATGTGAACTGTAAGAGGAAGGAGGGGGATTAAAAATTTTACTAGCCTCTCTGCAAGACTGCGGATACGGAAATATTCAGGAGACGGAGAGTACATTATGCAACAGCTTCCTTCCTTCCTTCTCCATTCACTCGTCACTGGGACACTTCAAATAAGAAACGGCAGCCATCTTGTTTCCTAACACAAACAAAGGGCGATCAACATAATTGATCACGAAATATTCGGCTTCCTGGGCGTAATTGTCAGATATCTAAGGTTTTTGTGTATTTCAAGAATATACTGAATACTGTGATTTTCTCCTTACTAAGCGACGAGAATTTAGGTGATGACATAATGTCCTCCAATCTTTAATTTGACAAAATCCAACTATGGATGCCAGGCAGACAGAGACGACAAAGGGCTCCATCAAATTTGGGAGATGAAATTAAGGGGCCTCAATCAGCTATGCGGAATATGATTACGAAAGAGAGATATGCCGACGTCTCACCCGGTATTATCCATCTGAAAGTAATGGCTGGAAAATGTACCCATGTTCTACAAAAAAATTGAGGGTGCACGGCACAACCTTGTTTTCTAAACAGAAAAATGTGACGTAATTTATGAAAATAATGTTCGCAAAGGAACCTTGATGTTATCAGGACTGGAATAATGACGGAAATGATGACATCATACTCATAAACTACTAGTTCACTGAACTTATGATTATTAACACACACACACACACACACACACACACACACACACATATATATATATATATATATATATATATATATATATATATATATAAAATATGACCTAATAGATAGAAGTAACGGCCAAGATATTATAACATCAAACCCATATAAACTAAGTTGTTTTTTAAAATTTAGCTTATATTTTTTAAAAAACAATAGCAATTACATCACACTGTCATTTGTTCTTCTTTCCCATGAATACAGAAGGAAGGGAAAGGGCGAAATGATGATAAATTAATCTCCCGGCATGACTTGGTAATTCAGCAGTCGTACTTGGAGGAACATTTCCTTCCCGTAGTTGGTGTGCATATGCAGAGATAGAGAGAGAGCGATGTTGCATATTCAAGACAATTTCACACTCGGATGGCCTCGCCTGGGAACACGACAAGCCTCCAACTAACCGCATATGCAGAACACCAAGGCGAAGCAAAAATATTTTCTATAACAACGAATCCACCTCGGGCGGTTCAATGAGAGACGAGACTCCAAGGCTTCATTTTTTCCGTAGACAAGGAAATTGCGGTATCAAGAGATATTTTTGTTTAAAAGCAAATAAATGTTTAAATCTTGATTTTTCTATCATTCTGGGTCGGAATTTTACGTTTAATTATAAGGATGTTTTATGATGCTCGAGTGAAACGTTTTCTTGTCATTAATGACATTACTACAAGGAAAAAATTATACTATATATGACAAATAAAGTGACTTAATTATTGTTAACGAGTTTAAGTGGTGGAATGTAGACTAATTCATTCCCAAGCCGTCCCTGACTATAGAGCATCGCCTGGCACACAGGCTAGCCCGCGGCACGGGAGACGCAGGTGGGTCGCCTACAGCGCAGGGGTTACATCACCCCATAATAAATGCAAACAGCAGAGAGGTTAAACACGTTCCCGTAAATTGCTCAGATTTCAAGCTAGGTTTTTTCTTACTGTGAAACAAAAAATATGGCAATGAATAAAATGGAATGTTTCGTAAATTTCAACTGTTTCCTTTATACTTAGGCATATATAGTATTTCTTTATTCTTGTGATGAAAAGGTCGCAATACGGGTAACAACTATACGCTATATTTATGGATTATTCAGTTGTACTTATTTTTCATCCTTATGACGTATTTTATTTCAAGACGAACGTTGAGGTAGAGTATTAACGGTAGATCCGTACATTCCTTTGGACTCATAACAATTTGAATTTCTTCTCTATTTGCATGTACATGATTCGCATAGTGGAGTTTTTTTTCTGTTCCTCCAATTTGTGCAATAAACGTTTTTTGCCTTCTCTTTGTTCGAATTATTGTCCAGTACTGCTCTCTAACGCCTCAATTAGTGACCCAGGTTTGCTCGTCCACCCTCCACTTCCAATACAAAAATAGCAAAATAAAACCCCTCTTTCAACGCTCATCCCACACGCGTCACAGTAATAACAACACTACCACGAGCAAGTATGTGTATGTGTGTCCATTGTGAGAGTACAATGGCCTCAACAACGAACAGCAGAACCAGCACAATTACCTGGAATTACGTGTTCCACATACAATCCGGAACATTGAGCCCGCTTTCAAATCAACAATGCGCGTCATTTGCTTATATTTTTAAGATGATATATTTTGCGATGATTCCCTTATTCCCATTACTTTGTTACATTAGCTTACTTAATACATAATTATTAAATATATTATTGTATATAATATAAAAATACGTATTAGAAAGCTGTGAAAGTAAAGTTGCATTTAGATTGGTACAATTTGTATATTACGTTTAATGTTGGAATGGTAAAGTATATCACTCTAATAAAGGCGTTGCTATGCGAGTAAACTCATAGAGTGAACATGGCGCATATCTCCCAAGACAACAATATCCCTGATTACATACTGACGAGTAGAATCAGATGCAGAAGTGCATGGAAACATTTTATCTATGAGTGAAGAATTGAAAAACATCTGAAGTTTATTAGTCATATTTTAGATAACGTTACTGTTATTATTATAAATCAATATGTATGAATCTGACTGTTGTGCGCACATTACGTATCTTGTGTATTATAAACAGAACTGTAGCAAGGATGATTTAGATGAAAGATCTCGAGTAGATTATAACAATACTAAAATAAAGTATAGTGCAATATTAGTTTTTTAAAGATGCCTCATAATCAGCGGATAACAACATGACATCAAAGATATGAAGGCAGTGAATAAGTGTATGGTACAGAAAACGGAGAATACGCTCTTTACTAGTAGTGTGGCTGTCTATATTATTGCGTGAGAGAAACAGACACTGCACTTTTTGAGTGATGCTGAAAATCAGCCAGCACCTCTGATAATTGAAATATTATTAATAATATCTCTCCAAGAGGTAGAATTACGGCCTCCACATAAGGAAGGCGCGTTCATTTACCACCCAGCTTACAATTTACGGACTAAAATTAGAAATTAATTCGACAGAAAAACGTGAATTTTTCATAGTTTATTACGTGTGTACATATTATATATATATACTGCGTGTTTTGTGTGTGTTTGTGAACTGTGCAGACCTTGATCAAAATACGCAATTGGCAGAGAAATCTGTCATCCATGAATTAATTATGACTGCATAATAACAACTCTTACGTATTGATTAACGGACTGATACATCAGCAGCGCCGCTGCTGCCTTTATTGTAATTCGGTTTAAATGGCGACGTGATTGTCGGCTCGCAGCAAATCGCATGCAAGAGAAATGTAGGGAATCGCATTGACCAATTATAAAAACTTCAAACCGAAGTTGGAAGAGGTGGGTGGCAACGTGCTGAAGACTTTTCTGACACGACAAGAGTGTGTTTCTACATAATAAGTCACTTTTGTCTTGCCATGGATGTTCGCCCACGTGTACGGCTAATTTTTAATAAATATTTTTCTAATATTGTAATGGGAATCTCTCTGTCACACGCAAACACTCTGACAGACAGAGACAGCACGAGTAAACATTTGTGAACATCTTTTGAGAAGTGGGAGAAAATGTAATATTTCAAACAAATAACCGGACCATGAAGTTAAAAAATAAATGTCAGAAGGACGAAAGACCAACTTTCATGTATCTAAAAATATGAATTAATTATTAATAATATTTGGATAAGTAGGCTATTTTCAATTATTTGAAAATAAAATTGATGGTAATTCCCTTGATTTTAATATTTATTTTCGTTGGGAAGAAATACTTCACTTGCTGAACTCAGCAGTTTTAAAAACAAGATTAGAAAGACTTAGTGTAGCATAGATACATTATTAAAAGTCTTTGTTATTCCGCATACCGATGAAATGAATATGGAGGAGAGAGAGAGAGAGAGAGAGAGAGAGAGAGAGAGTAGTAGTAGTAGTAGTAGTAGTAGTAGTAGTAGTAGTAGCAAAATGTGGCCATCTTCATTATTAAATCGCATTCTGACAGCTGTTTGACGTCACAATTAATCCTTACAGACGGAGTGAAAATACGAGAGTTGCCACATGAAAATGACGAGGACGCGAACTGAATATGCAGAGATGAGAACGCAGAGTTTAAGGGACGAGCTGAATAACGTCTCTCCAAGAAAAAGCTGATGATAAGGTAGCGGAGGTAAAGAAAAATGAGAAGGAAGGAAGGAAGGGTGTGGCTTCAAACATGCAGCGACATTTCCGTGAAAGTCAGTCATCACACCCAGCAACGTGAACAAAGGGAGGTACATGGGGGAGAGGCGACCAGAAGAGTAGATGGATTAGGGTAGATATGATATCGGTCGGACACGCAATTGCGTGAGGAAACGCAACGGTGTATATATTTAGACCGATGGTAGGGGGAGAAGTGGGAAGGGAGGGGAAAAATTAGAATCGTGCGGTGAGAAAGGGAAATAGATAGAATAATGGTAACGTCAGTCACGCTTTCCCTAGGGGAAGAAGAATGGGCGTCGACACATTAGACATACATACATATATGTTACTGTAAAGTGGTGAAACATACTAGGGAGTGTAAGCAATAGTTGCTTAAGTTTCCAGTTATCAACGCGGTTTACGAACTAAAATAATAATAATAATATTAAATAACAATATTAAAAATAAATACGTTAACGGTCCAAACAACCAGGCTTCTCCAGTGAGTTCGATACTCTTCTATATATTTAATGAAATAAATGTACAGTTACTATAGTTGAACAAAAACACTGATGGGGAAAAGTAACGAGTGATGGATGCGAATGGTGACATCACGCTCCGTCAACAACCTGCAAATAAACTGGCATTACAAGATGGCGTCGTTCAAATATATTGTCGTTCTTCAAACTCCCACGATTTTAATCGCCTGACGAAAGAAACAAGGTTTGCAGGAACATTGTGTGGTATTTATTTTATCACTTAATTTTGTCTGTTTACTGGCTACTTCATTATCAATTTGGTTATTACAATAATTGAGCCTATAAAGCAACAAGCACGTCTGTCTTCTTGATTTTCTGCACCAATATCTTTATTTGTTGACCGATCTTTAATGCATCAACCAAGACCTGTTTCATCTGTATAAAAATATATGAATCCATCCTTCCTTCTTGCAGGAAGCATTTCCTATTTAGTCACGAATTCAAGAAATATTCTAATAACTGTGGATATTGTTAAAAACCAGGTCTCATAAGAACTATTTTTTGCTTTTGGATAAAAGTTATGTGTCGATAATCCTCGTAGTAGTATAGGAAGAAAGTGCCAGTTAGTCAATTTAACTATTGAAGATGTCGACGGTGACAGTGGAAGAAACGTCGTGTGTAGTAGACGCCACTCGGTTGAAAACACTAGAAAATTTCCAGTAGAAAAATAATTTAACTATGACCTTCTGATTGCAGTTTAAGGATCTTACCCGGCAATTCGCAGGTAAACCTCTAGACGAATTTAGGTCGAGAATTTTCTAAGCCAGCAGGCTAAGTGCCGCAGGAGTAGGTCAGGTCATGACGTTGTCAGATGGATCAAAGTAGTGATCCATATTCCCTTCAGTTGCAGCCGTCAGAGAACGTGATGAACTGCGCTAAGAACGCGCGTTGCGTCATGCGATGGCGTCAGAGCCTCCTGCACGATTTGTCCTTCCACCTTGTACAGCTTCGCCGTCGCCTCCAAGAGGAAATCGGACCAGATTGCTTCCGCTGAAAATAATTCTCCCCTTCTCTGTCCTCAATTCTCGTCACGGCCAAAACTACGTCCTGCAATCTGTACGTTTAAAATTTTTCTCTTACTTATTGTGATAAAAATTAAATTTGACCAAAGTAACAATGGCAGTTGATCAATTTAACCAGGCTGAGAAATTCCCTAATTCTCGTACATATGGCACACTAGGGATTCTTTAAATTACAACAAACTTGTAAAAAGAGAACTTTTCAGCGGAAGGAAGTCTGCGGAGACTTATCTATCGCAGGCAAACCTTCCCAGAGAGCTCTGGAGGAGGCTACCTTTGAGGATGCATTCTCCTCTCTCTTGGTTTGAACGAAGGTTCCCACAAGCCGAGGCACCTCGGTTAATTTTGAGACATGTATGTTCCGTGGTCGCAAACCTTGGGCATACGCCAAGAGTTGTCCGTTATTTCTATTGGAATAGTCGGCCTGCTGCCTCCTAAACTGGTCGAGGCACGGAGAAGGGAATGCTGCGTCCCCACAGAAAACCCCCGCTCTCGCTATTGGAAGGGCGTGGTACAAGTACCACATGCCCGATCTACATGACGCAGGTTTTTCTAGGGTTTTCATTGTATCAATTTTAGGCGACTTCCGTGTAGGATCCTTAACTATAGCCCGGGGGTTCTAGTTAACCCTTGGCTACCTTCACCCTTCCAAATCCCTTCCTATACTATTAAAGGAAAGTTACCACCACGTGGATTACACTCATGTAGTGTGTTAACCCCAAACTAGAAAGAGAACTTTCACACATAGAAATAGGAAATAACATATTATAAATGAAATCTGATAGGTTATGTTTTTAAGAGATCAGTTTCTATCGGGCTATGGTTTAATGATCCTACCCGGCAATTCGCCTAAAAGTGATGCAGGGAAAACCCTAGAAAAACTTGCATCAGGTAGGTCGGGCATTTGGTACTTGTCTACGCCCTTCCGATGGCGAGAAAAGGGTTTGCTGTGGGGACGCAGCTTTCCCCTCGCTGTGCCTTGACCAGTTTTGGAGGCAGCTGGTCGATTGTTCCAATGGGAACAGAGAACAACTCTTACCGTATGCCCAAGGTCTGTGACCCAGAAACATACACCTCTCAAAATAGGCCGAGGTGCCTCGGCATGAGGGAACCTTAGTTCAAAAAGCAGAGAGATGTGAAGGCATCCCCAAAGGTAGCTCCGCCAGAGCTCTCTGGGAAGGTTCACCTGCGAGAGAATCCTCTCGCAGGCTTCTTGAAGTCTTGATTCAGAAGACTATTTATACATTTTCTTACAAAAAATATCTACAACAACGACGACGTTTCGCGTCACAAAAGGCCAAATTTGACAAAATTATTATAGAAGAAAGGATTATATTCAAAATTGTTATACATGAAGTTGTTCCAGAAGGGGACGAAACGTTGTCGTTCTTGTAAATTATATACATTTTGTAATAAAATGTATAAGTAGACTTCTGAGTCAAGGCCAATTATTTAATTATATTATTATTATGCAACTGATATAATGAAATTGGATGAATAAAAACTCCTGGACTGGGAAACTGCTCTCGGATTTAATATTAATTTGGCAAAATAAAAAAGTATAGTACCAGTATAAATAGAGAAACATGCTGATAAATTATGACTTGAGCATAAATTTTAAATTATTTCTGTCGACGAATCGTAGCATTATTTATTATTTATTCTGAGATATGAATCAAATTTTTTTTTGCAACATGCAGAGTAGCAGAAAAAACAGTGTAATATGCTTAACAGAGGTAAAGAAATACTGAGAACGAGAGAATATAAAGAATTTAAATGCAAAGGATTCGACATAATTTTATCACCGGAAAAATCTACCTCTGTTTGTATGGCCAATCCAAATAGAGATACCTGCGTCTCTCTCTGTCTTTCACAGGTAATTTGTGACAATATTTCTGGTGCTGTTATTATTGTCGTCGTTTTGGTGTTGCACCTGGCATCAGAACTCGCCTCCGTCCTTTTTGTATTTTCTGTCTCTCTTGTCACTGCGGCCCGTAGTTTGTCAGCTATTTGTGGGAATAATTTAATTACTTCAGGGTATCAATCAAAATTTACCGTGACTCCCTGGTCTCCCTCACTCTGTGTGTCAATGGTTGGCTTGGTTTGGCTTGTGTACCTTGTTTTTTTTTTATGAATAATAACCGCATTACACATACACGCTCGCTCTGTGTCTGCTCAGGGAATATTATTGCGACACCAGAGCAGCAGTAATTAATATGCTCGTGTTTTCGAGGGTCACAGCACAGCCGCCATATAAATATAATACAAAGAGGGGTGGAAATTAATTATCTACTGCACAAAATCCAAGCTATACCCGTTTCTCTGCCTTTGCTGCTTTCCGTCTTTACGTACCCGTGGTCTCTTATTTTACAAGTTTTGTGAGGGTATAGAGAGAGAAAGAGAGGGTTTTAGTGCTTCCGGCTACGTCAGCTACTAAAATTTTCATTCACTGTTGGAGAAAGATGGTTTTGTAGTAGCAAATAATTTAAAACTAATGGACGTCAACCAGAAATATTGATCGTAAAGACAATAAAAACTCACAGAAACACTCAGCAGCACGACGGCAAGTCTAGTGACGTCACTCAGTGTGCAAACCGAACGTTAGAAAATTATGTTGATCTAAATTTTCACTTAATAAATTATAAGCAATTTAATTAAATTAAGGAATCTAAAACAACTTATTAGCTTCATAACAAAATTTGAATAATTAAACACAAAAAAGTCTTCAAAATCTTTTTAAATCAACCATCACAGCTCGTAACAGAAGCTTGCAGCTATACCAGCCATAATGATCTTTAATTTTTAACATAATCATATTAAAAAAATATCACAAACAGTCACATACACTATGATTACAGCACTTACCGGTACTCATACTAATTTTTTTTAGTTTAAAAAACTTCAATTTACAAAAACATAACAGTAAGTAATTGTGAAAAAAAATCGTAAAATAAATTTGAGGAATGTAAAGAAAATAATGTATTATAATAATTATAATTAAATATGTTAATTTGGTTGTTATTGATAATATTGATGAGTAATTGGAAAGAAAGGAATTCGCATTGAGAAGTCTTTCAGACCAGTGACTAGACTCTGTTTGCTGGATGACGTCATCTACGGAATTATTATCCTTGAAGGAGTATTGGGAAAGGAAGCTAAGGTCACGTGTGTATGTAGTTATACGTTGTATCAAATAGCCACTAGGGAATCTTAGGTTTTTTAGAGACAGATATGACGACACACTATACGGCGGCTGAGTATGTATTCTTTTTGTAAGTGGCTGTTAACTATAATTTTGCATGTTTTGTCTCCTGGCCGCGAAACGTTTGTATCCTCTGCGGCGAGCCTGAGCTGTTTCATATCTCTGGTCTGTAAATGACGTCACGCAGGAGTTTGGACGCGCCTCCGCCGCCATTGCGGATGACTGCTTCACTACAGCCGTGTTTAGCGAACGAGGGGTTTGGGGGTGGGAATGAAAAGGGGATGTTTGGAAGGAGAGAGAGAGAGAGATGACGACGTAGCTGTCGAAGCTGAACCCAATTTCACACGAGGGAAGCTTTTAAATCAGTT
This sequence comes from Zhengitettix transpicula, assembly GCA_037074705.1. Classification (NCBI taxonomy): domain Eukaryota; kingdom Metazoa; phylum Arthropoda; class Insecta; order Orthoptera; family Tetrigidae; genus Zhengitettix; species Zhengitettix transpicula. The sequence goes on from CM073593.1 coordinate 76,766,484, forward strand.
TCTGGGTGAACGATCTGCGGAGAGAACGAGAAAGAGGTTGCTGCTTTCTGAAAAGGCAAATTTATGGACCACGGAGTGGAAGACGAGTGGGGAGAGAGAATGTTACGGTAAATCGAATAAGGCGCGATGCAATGAAGCGTGCGCGGAGGCTTTTCGAGAGATAAGCGATGACGTCACTTGGATAAAGAGAGACTTGATCCTTGTAGTTGGAATCCGCTTATACGAGTGATGTACACAAAAGCGTGAAACAAAGGAAATCCTAAACATAATGCAGGTGCCGTCGTTAGAGGACGATATTTATATTTAACAAGGGGAAACAGAAGTGGTTGAAGCATTGAAGCTTAAGCGAAATGATGTAGTAAGGAATGTAGCGGCATACAGAATAGAGGATGTCTTTGGAATTAAATTACTCAAACAATTATGTTTAGTTAGATCAGCGATGAGAGTCACTTGTGTTATGGCAAATTAAAATGTATATAAATTATGCATAATAGTGTGATGAGAGATAGAGACTAAACTGACGTAACGTAGCAGAGCCGTTCGTTTCCATGACGACACCTTGGTCGATGTTTAAGCAAACCTCCAACTCTTCCCCCCACGGTAATGCACTCGTCGAATGCTAGTTAATAAACTGAACCATGCTCATAATATTACGTTGTGTTTACGCTTAAGCTCTTTGCACCAGAAATTTCCGTGATGAGCATCGAAATCGTCCAGATATTACGTTTTACTATTTTGACCGTCATTAATATAAAGAACCAAGAAAAAACAGTTATTGTTAAATTTAATGAACCATGCAATTTATGGCCAGTCAGATTTCGTCACAGTTGCATATGCTATTATTGAAAGTAGTACTTTCCCTCTTTATTAAATATATAATATATAAATGGCGCTATTTTTCCTCTTACTTATTCAGTTAATCATGTACACATTCTCTCTTGCCAGTAAGGCAAGCGGAACCAAAAACGAGGAGAGAAATAATAAAGGAGAGAGACAAGTATGTGGGCTGGAATACGAACACTGCTAAAACACATGACTGAATAATATGAGCATAGAAGAAGTATTACACACGGAGAACTTCAGTTCCACACTGATGGCAACGACACGAGCAGTGATGGATTCTTCAGTTAGCTGGGCATGGAATTTTAAAAAAATAATTTCAAATCACTATTTTGGCATAATTTGACTACGTCTTTCGGTTCGTGGACCTTGCAACCTGTAATGGAATACAAGATACACGTGGCAGCGTAGTACACGAGTGCATAGAAGCGTGGACGCAAAAGAAGATATTTTTCCGAATGAAGTATTTCGTTCTCTGTCGATCAATCGGTGTGTGTCACGTTACAGCAAGGAGAACATTGGACCGGTTCATCAACGTGGAAATCAGCGCCACACCAATAGTAGAGGAGATGCGAGACCTGAACGGCCGCTCTGGAAAAGAGGATTTTATGGAGGAAAATTCAGTAGCTGAGGAAGACCAAGAAGGGAATTAGGTGAGAAGAGCAAGAGTAGTTAACGAGGACTGAGAGGGAGGAACGGCGGATGAGAAGTAATCAAGACGTCAATTTACGCTCAACGAGGAACCCTTCATGGTGTTCCGGAAACTTCGTCCCATCCCACGATCAACAGGCCATCGCAGATAATTGAGGTACTATTCATTCAGGAAATGTTACTAGAGGAAGTACATTCCAAACGTCCACGATAAACTTAAAACAAAGCACCGTATCTACTGCGAGGCCATAATCCCCTGGGTAAGAGTGTCTCATAATTTTAAAGGTACCTTATTTATACAGTAGATTAATTCTAACATTTATCTTTCATTGTGAAAACTATGTATCCAATTTTATCTTTGTTAAAGTTAATATAATTCTCAGCCACTAAAATTAAATTTTTACATAGTATATGCCCATGTCCAGAATGTTTGTAGCCTTCAGCTTCCTTGACGACGATTATGGCACCCATATTTCTATATCCTTCGGCCAGAACCAAACATCGTAAATGGTTTGGCTTTGTTGAAGGAATGGAGATGTCAAGTATTTTGGAAAAAGCTAATCAAAGGTTGTCCCTTGTTCACTGAAATCCTCCGTAAGCATTTCAAACGAAGCTTGACTTTGACGGAATTTAATTAGCCTCCATACCATCGTCATAAATGATAACGACAAGTACGTTGAAATTCTTATTGATGATGCCAGACTGACTGACTGACGAGACCGTTAGTAGGTGGGTGCATGGTGGTCGGTCTTCTTGTTTGGGTTTACCAAGACTGTGAAACCGAGTAAGGATGACTCTAGGATGGAGACGCCATGGCGGAGATTCCTTGCCCTTGACACGGGGCGAGGTCTGCGAGCGAAGATAAGAATCGCTATGCGAGGTCACCATCATACTGTAACAGACTTGCGTCACTCACACTGCCTACGTGCCTCAGATCCGAGCTATTCATCTCTCACGTCGTTCCCACAGATCTTTTCTTACAGTTCTGTGCGGCAAGCATCCAGCCAGATACGTGCCTCCTCTTCCTCTCCTTTAACAGTTTAATAAACATTGGTACCTCACGCCGTGTATGACTTGAGATGGAACAAACGTCACGTAGGTTGTGTGTTCTTCAACCAAGAAGGCGATCATGTCTAAACAAACGGAAGCTCATACACTAAAATCTGATATGCGGCAGAAAGAAACCCTCATACTGTTTTCGTGCTACTGATGAAGTAAACGTTTCGAAACTAACATGACGACCGTCTCCGCCATGTGACGCTGAGTAAATAAGAGCGCAAAGGACAGCGAAACGTCCCGGCAGAAACCCCAAAGTTCAGCGTTTGTCTATATTACATAGGCATAGGACGGTTACTGTTCCAATATTCGTTACGCTTTACTGTAATTCATAGTCATCTAAATGAATTTGTGTATTGGAGCAATGAACAATTATTTTCGATGCTGTCAAGGTGCTAGCGTCTCTGACAGTGTTTGAAATAAATAATAATAAAATTATTTGAACTCCTTCGATTCGAAGTTTGATGACAATGGCGGATTTATTATTTAGTTAGTGTTAGTAGGATGTTCCATTACATTTAAGAGAAAATATAGGGGAAAAAAATCAATTTAGTCGTGAACATTGAAGCTATTAATAAACTGACATTTAGAACATGTATATGATTTGAAGTGCTGATAATTAACCCCTGAAGACGAACAGAGATTTTTACTGTTCCAAACGTTGTCTTTGGGACCATCTTCCTACTTCGTTTATTTTTTTCTTTTCTACCAATATGTTCTCTTCAAAGCAGACCAAATATTAAGAACGTAAAAGGGAAGGAAAGCTAAGGCTATAGGATCCAACTCAGGTTTCTCTTCTTTTTCTTATTTCTAAGAACCTCGTCAATTTCCCTTTTATAGAATATCCATTTTTAATGACCGAACGCCGCGGTTTTTCGATTTCCGGAGCCAAACTACCTTCATCTGAAATTTAACGTGCTATATGTGGAAGGGTTTTTAATACCGTTTTCTTCTGCGCTGGATGATGGAAACTACCAGCATTCAGGTATAAGTCTGTGTGCGTAGGTTGCCTGAACTCAGCATGTCCCAATTTTCCCAATGCAGGACCAACAACGTCCAAGATTGGCAGAATATTGGCGAAACACAATATAAAGACAGTTTCTCGCACACAGAGCAAAATAAGACAGATTCTGGGTTCTGTAAAAGATGGCATTAACCTAAAAACTGCTGGGGTTTATATGATTCCGAAAATACGTCGGACAAACTTTGAGGACCATCGAACAACGCTGCATTGAACACGGAAGATTTATTCGCCTTAGCCGAGTTTGCTCTGATGACAGGACACAAGATGTGTTATTTGGACACCGTCAAATAAAAACACGCTGAAAAGTGGCACCACGGTGTGATTTTGGAAGTCATCAAAATTAAAATCCGTAACAACCTTTTAAACAAAGACTCTGGCTCCCAAATCAGTAACGCGAGAAATACAATTGTTAAAATATTACGCGACATGGCAACACATGTGTCCTTGAAACTGTCTTCATGTGTTCCTCAACGGCCAATCAGATCGCAGCACGGAGACTCGGAGTCCGACGCTATAAATAGGACGACTCGTCACGCAGCGACTTGGTCTGAGGACAGCGCTAGAGAATGACCGCAGAAACGTCAACATCGAGAAATCTGAACCTGGTGCTTAACCGTGAAAAATTTATTAATAATTTACACCATGAAAGGCGCGTATTCTTGCGAACATTTCTGAAAATACATCACAGTAAGTACGAGTATATCAGTGGTAGATGAGTGAGCCATGTTTCCAACGGTTCAAACAGTAAGAAGAGTGATTTTAAACACTATTGTACTTCGTCCATGAAGCTGTTTGTGGTACTGGAGGACGACTGTCCTGCAAACATTGCCTATAACGTCACCTCCAGTCTCTACACGCCCATCTGATGCATTCCTTCCGCATCTCTTCACTAATACTCGCCATGGCGTTCTTAATCCTCCCTCGCCCAAAAAAATTAATCTTTCTTTTATTTAACAAAACCCAAACTGAAACCGTGACAATGATGTTTTGTTGAGAACGATCTGTTTGTTAGGATCAACGTATCAAACACATGCAGACATATAGGTCTCTCGCCCACATCGTCCCAATAAACTAAATTATTGCATTTTCGCGTTGAGTGTTTGCGTGAATTGTTGACGAAGCCATTTAAAGGGAGTCGACCGCCAATCCCCTCTGAAACAGTCACAACTGTTTGCATTAAACACGATGGCACAAATCATCCCTTCCCTTTCCTCACTCTCTCGTATTCCAAATTCAATAATACTCGTCTAATCAGTCGACAACGTCCACCATTTCCGAAACAGGAAAAAATAAATATTTAGCCTTGTACAATGTGGAAGCGGAGATGACTTTTTCAAACAATAATATATATATATATTGTAATGATTATAATTGAAAACAATTAATTAAATGCTTAGCCACACACTGGTGAAGCGAAAATGTAGAAAATAGAATAAAAAACAATTTAAAAATGAAATTATATTAAATTTATCGCGCGTCGATTGCTTTACTTTAATTTTACATGAAAGAATAATAATAAATTTTATTCAATTAATTTATTATACTAAAATAATTCAAATTTACAAAATAATTACTCGCCGATCTTTTAATTTATTTCATACAAACAAACAAATTTTCTCTTGATCTCAGGGTCCTTTCTGGGCCTTTAAATAAAAAATATTTTACTCCCTTTTCCAACATGTTATCTTTAATCTAACGTTCACAAAATAATTTAAATGATTTAAAACTCACACTTTTCCTTGGTACCTGGGCAATTGAATCCTTTCATCGACAAACACTCTCAATTTAAAAATAAAACAGGCCATTGTTACACTGAATTTACACTTGACTTTTGATTTACAGTATTGGCGGCACCTCGTAGACGAACTGTACCACCAATTACTCCAATTTCGCTGTGATACAGATATTCCTCCTAGTAGAACTTTAGGATTGCTTGTCGTAACTTGTATCACTCAGAAAACCTTCTGAGTCACCATCTGCGTGAATACCGTCCAACTTTACTTTTTCAAAATGTCACGTTTATTTAAGGTTACGACCGCTTTCTGTCGTTTGTTATAGCTGACTGCTATTTAACTTTTTAAATATTTAGTTGTCCGCTATTCCCATTGGAATAGTCGGCCAGCTGCCTCCTAAACTGGTCGAGGCACGGAGAAGGGAATGCTGCGTCCCCACAGCAAACTCCTCTCCCGCTATCGGAAGGGCGTGGGACAAGTACCCAATGCCTGACCTACCCGATGCAGGTTTTCCTAGGGTTTTCCCTGCATTTCTTTAGGCGAATGCCGGGTAGCATCCTTAAAATATAGCCCGGAGGCCCTAGTTAACCCTTGGTTAACCTTCCTCTACCCTTCCGAATCCCCCCTTTCAAATCCCTTCCTATGCTATTAAAGGGGAGTTGCCCAATGTGGATTACCCTCATGTAGCCTGTAGTCCTAAAAAAAATATATATATCTACTATTTGTGACACGACCACTTGCTGTCGTTTCTTACCGCCGACTGTCCAATTTACCAACTCCGCGCGCCCTGTCTAACAATACCTTATCCTGTTTCATTATAGTTCATTCTTGTGTCTTTGTGTCTCTTTGCCGATAACAATTCCAGTTCAACAGTTTATAATTATTAAATATTAATTGCCCTTTAACTATATATATATATATATATATATATATATATATATATATATATTATCAGAACTTGTAAGGCTTACAGCCACTCAATGTAACATCATTTAAACATGTGTGAAGAGAAGAAGCGGAGACTACGAAATCTACGGATTATCTATTTGATTATCCAGTCAGAGTAGAAAATGGTGATGAGTCAGTCTTGCAAGGAGAGAAACGAGGTGACGAGAAAATAAGTAGAGATGAGGCCTAGGCTTGCGAATAGCAACATTTATTTCGATCGAATTTCCAGTAAGAGAATTATTAATTATTGTTTAATTACGCCTTCAAGTCCACCGCGGAGTCTGATGACCGTCATCACAACCGCTGCCCGAACCATCCACTGACGTACATCACCAGAGGGAACAGGAGGAAGGCCATCACAGTCGCCGCAACCACGCTCAATTATCGAGGTACAATAACCATTGGATAAGTCGTGGCCATTTTCCCAACTATGCTCGTATTCATTGAATCAGCCCCCATTCCAAGTTCATAATATGCTAGAGCGGAGATTGTTATGAATGCATATTATATTTATGCAGCCCATAAAGAGATGTAAAATGATCTTATCAAAAGTAATTATATTTTTGTTTCCTATTCATACCATCTAGTAAGAAAATTAAAAGCATGGGGGATTGACAAGTTTAAATAAAACACTCGCAGGATGAACCGTTACAATGACTACACAAAATCTTTTTACCACTTGACATTACGATTTTTTATTCATAGTTAAGGTAACATAGATCCTGTTTACTCTACATATTTGATAATATGATTTTATACATGTAGAGAAATGACGTCCTTTATTTTTCCATGTAACGATTTGTGTGCTTGTTAAGGTAATCAGTATCTCCATTACTAAACTTACGAAATTTTTTTATAATTAGGAAACAGGAGTTAAACGATTGTTCCTTGATTATGTGGAGTGCAATTTTCTGTGGAAAACGTCAGCCAGAGAGAGAGAGAGAGTGAGGGGGGGGGGGGTAGAAGGGTGTAACTTTCCCTTTCGCTACTGACTGCGCTTTGCGAATCTTTTGTTCCGTTGCAGACAAAGGCCTCAAAGGTCACCACCGTCATAAAGGCTCGCCTTTGCCAAACTCACTACCCTACCCATGTAGGTAGTACTTAATATCGCAAGAATTCATACGTACCTAAGGTTTCGAGTCGGTTGCCTCCTATTTCTTTTTTGTAGTTCAATATTCTTTATAGCAATACAATTTTCATGTTATTATTTTGTATTTCATAATTTTAATGGTCTCTCCCACGAATTCTTCCACTTATGCATGTTATCAACTATCTGTATGTCTTCCGTCCACTCTTTATCCGAGTCTTTTTCTACTCTGAATTCTTTCTCCGGATCCGTCCCTGCTGGTTGCTGGAAACCTCCATTGTTTGTTGATGTCTGTTCACTGCTGAATCATGTTTTCCTCCAAATGTTAACTAATATGTATGGAATTTTCTTGTATTCTTATTTAATGTGTACTTGGTTCATTATCTCTGAACCATTCGCAAAATCTTTACTCTTCACCACATGAATATATAAATACGTTATTCATACATATTCGAAATATGACATCAAATTTGTCGGAATTATATTTCTCACGTTTCTTGAGAGTTAATTCAGCAAATATTTCCGTCGTTATAATTTTTTGTTCGATTACATTTTACTTCACACGGAGAGTCAATAGACTCAGATCGCAAATCAACGGTTGGTTCAGTTTCTTTTCTATAGCATTAATGGCGCAGTACCAGTGCTGGACCGTAATGGTTTGAACGCCACCCTGGCCTTTCCGGAAGATTGTGGAGGGGCAGGTTAGTTTACACCGAAGATTATGCTGATTCTTTGATAAAATTTGTGACCTTGCTTCTTCTACTCCACGGATCTTCGACGCAGTTGTGACGTCATTCTGAAAAATTCTCTCAAGTGTCGCTACGATGATCGAAAATTATAAAATCTCAGATATTCTAAATATTGCCCAAATAAAACACACGTATTTCTGTTAATTAATTGACTCTCTCAAGTCTGTCCTCGTGACGATTGCAGCTGGTAGCAGTCCGGAACTAATTATTTCACCTAGAGGTTTTTACACTTCTCCAAGCACAGATTTCTGATTTCTGGATAAAATAACAATGATAACTGACACTTAAACGGTTGCTAAGTTACATTTTCCACTAAGCCTCAAGTATAAATAGTGGGAAAAATGGAGGCCGAGGTGATGCAGTTAGTGTGCCAAAGGTGGCATTAGGTCAAGGAGAATGCAGCAGTGTTAGTGTGTAATTTGCAACGTTTAGCACGTATCTGTGGGTGACGTAATCTCAAGTCCTGGGACAATACGCAGTCGATACGAGGGGGAAGCTTGAAGAAAGATTAATATATTTGTTCGTAGTTTTATTAACATCCTGCGTCTCGTATGACGTCACCGAAGTGCCAATAATGAGAACGACTACATACCGCAGAGTACAAGTCTGCATCTTATTACTATCACCACAATGGTACCGAAAAGTTATCCCACTCGTCGTGACCATTGTTTCTTAATGAAGTGAACCAAACTTCCCCCTAGGGCTGCTTCCTATCAGAAACTGGTTTCTAACCTAATTCTTCTGTTAGGGAGGCAAAACAGCTTGTGTGCAGTAAATATAGAAGGAAACAATTAGGGATGTTGAAATCGAATTACCGTAATGGGAATTCCAGTATTAATAATCGCTCGCGACTCCGCGATGTCAGCTTGCCAGTAGAAACGCTAACATACAGCAAATGAATGTGTAGGAGATGGTAGTGCGTCGAGGTTTCACAGGCGAGTGAAACCTACAGCAGAAACACGACCAAATTACCTCGAGTCTTCAAAGGAGAGGAACAATAGACAAAGCTGTTAGCACGGAGGCTACTTTGGAAGGGAAATCACGACACTCCACACGGAAAGGCCAAAGGAAACACAATCACGCCGAAACATTATTACGGTTTCTCAACCTGAAGCAACGATTGGCCTGAAATTGGACAGCGAATATCCATGAACAAACAGCTACAATCGTCATTAACATCGATTAGACAAAGAAATAATGACAGACAAAATAACCTAGATTCCAATTTTTGTTTAAATAATTCAGAGTTCAGTCCTTTGAAAATTCAATTAAAACAAATTACAAAAATATCCAACGTCACACGATTTTACCAGTAAAAAAAAATTTACATACCTTGTTTTGGAATGTTTCTTCCATACTCTTATCTTTTAGGTTTATGCAGCCGTTTGATCCACATACCGAGGAAGTTAGTAAACAATAAATGCAATGCCTTTTTTTTTTAGGGCAACAGGCTACATGAGGGTAATCCACATTGGGCAACTCCCCTTTAATATCATAGGAAGGGATTTGAAAGGGGGGATGCGGAAGGGTAGAGGAAGGTAGCCAAGGGTTAACTAGGGGCCCCCGGGCTATGGTTTAAGGATCCTACCAGGCATTCGCCTAAAGAAATGCAGCGAAAACCCTAGAAAAACCTGCATCAGGTAGGTCGGGCATTGGGTACTTGTCCCACGCCCTTCCGATAGCGGGAGAGGAGTTTTCTGTGGGGTCGCAGCATTTCCTTCTCCGTGCCTCGACCAGTTTAGGAGGCAGCTGGCCGACTATTCCAATGCCTATATCTGTGGCCTTATTCATATACAACATCCGCACAGGGAGACAGAGAGAGGAACAGGAAGGCGGGAAATTATTGTGCTGTCGTGATAAATAATGAACAAGCTCGCTTCTATGGTGCCTAGTTATGCAAACCATATTCAGTTCCATCATGGAAAACAGACACACAGACAGATATATACATACACACTGAGAGACAGGGAGTTATATATATGAATAGAGAAACAGGAACAGAAAAGGAAGGTAATACCGAAATTATAATGAAGGCATTGTTTATTAAAATCCCTTATAAATGAATCACACATTTCTCCATTTCTCTCTCGTTGCAGTGTAGTCGTAATTACAGTCTTGAATAATGTATAAATTTCCCCATCGAACGGAATTCTCGGAATCATTAGTCCTGGAACTCTGTTTAATTTGGTTTTCGACAAACGAGGGCTTCAACCTAACTTTTTTCTGTATATGTCAAGTTATTAGTTTCCCGTACACTATTCGCTTTGAATTCCTCGCAAGTCTTCCTTTTTAAGACGTCATTTAAGCGGTGGACATCTTCAGTGCCACGGAGTAGAAACAGATATAGGCAGTAGAAAATACACCTTGTCACGTACTACTAAGGCGACATAAAAGTTCTGCTTTCATTCAGTTACGGACTGAAATGTGATTTAGTCGATATTTTTTTTACCAGCGCCTGCGACCTTAGCCGTGTGTTTTTGTATTCCAGTCCACCTTCCGCTCTGCCAACAAAGTTTGCAAAATCACGCTGTAAAAACGAACGGAATACGTAAATTAAATACGTATAAATCTTACCTTACAAAATTTTGAATTTCAGCTAGTATTATTACAGCGATGAATTAATGTGACGTCATGCAAAGTGAGATTAATATTGAAAACGATTTTCTAGATTGATTAGCTAGAAGAAGACGAAGACAGACGTAGACAAAATATATTTAGGGGAATCCACGTAATTGCCACTCCCCTCTCATAGCATAAGAAAGGGATTTGAAAGGGGGGAAACGGAAAGGTAGAGCAAGGTAGCCAAGGGTTAACTAGGGCCCCTTGGCTGTAGTTTTAAGGATCCTACCCGGCAATTCGCCGGGAAAACCCTAGAAAGACCTGCATCAGGTAGGTCGAGCATTGGGTACTTGTCCCACGCCCTTCTCTGGATGGTGGGAGAGGGGTTTGCTGTGGGGGCACAGCATCCGTGCCTCGACCAGTGTTTAGGAGGCAGCTGGCCGACTATTCCAATAAGAATAGTGAACAACTCTTACCGTATGCCCAAGGTCTGTGACCCCGGAAACCTACACCTCTCAAAACAGACCGAGGTGCCTCGGCTTGTGGCAACCTTAGTTCAAAAACACAGAGGGAGGAGAAGGCTTCCTCCAGAAATCTTTGGGAAGGTTCACCTGCGAGGAAACAGCCCTTGGGATTAGGTAACTTATCCATACTTCATTATTCTACTTTCAACTGTCAGTAAAAAGAAATAGTACGAGACTAGTCATAAAAATTATTAATAATTATTATTTGCCTTGGGACTGTGCTCTTCTGACGACATTTAATTTCTTGGTTTCCGGTCTCAATTTTTCTGGCCTTGATTTTTTAATTCTGTTCGTCCTCTCTGAGTTTACGTCTCAATCGGACTTTAAAGTTTTTCTATATTGATACGTCATGAATATGAATGCCCAGTACAAAAAATTTACTCCAAAAACCTTACTTAACGTTGCCAGCAGATACACAAAAAATATGTGCAACCGCTTGAGAATAAAAAACTTCCATATTAAGCTAATTTAGGTAATCGGGTGTAATGTGTGGCCCTAAATTTTATAGTGGATATTTCTCAAACTCGTCATAGTTTGGCGTCACACAGTTGTTCGATAAGGATATTTCCACAACTTACTCTTATTAGTAGTTTCATGAGGATACCTGACAATTCCAGTAAATAGAACCACATATGTTGTTATGATTTTATTGCTTCTGATTCAATAAGTTCTTTATTCGCTCGCTCGTTTCTGAAAATTGTAACTGTTTAGATCTAACATTTTCCCCGTATTTGAGAAGTATTTATTTGAAAATGATTGTATATTAAGCGCATTATTTAACTTTTGAGGTATAATTTATAGTAAATGACGACCATTGTCGTGATGTCACCCTTTGCTGGTTATCAAAACAATAGTTTCATTTCAATCAGACATCAGTGTTTCTACGTTGGCGCCGTACGTAATGTGACGTCACAAATATGGCTGTCGTGTATGTTTATTTTATTCAGTAGGCAGCTTACCCCGTGATCTAGTATCTAATATTCCGCTGTCGGCAAATAGTCGTGTCACCAGCCGCGGGGAATTCCACGCCAAGCGAAATCTTTATCAACGATTGTGGAATATGCCAGTATCAAGCAAATACTGTTTAATCAACCAAAGGAAATTCCACTCACAGCAAAATGAACAACTAGTGTGGCAATGAGGGTTGAAAATATTAAGTCATAAAAGAATCAGACTGAATAAATTGATAACGCGGCGCTTTTGCAAGTCCGCGCCAGTGCCCTCTGCGCATGCGCGAGTCTGGCTTTGCGCCGCCGGCCGCCTTTGAGTCGAGTGTCAGTTGCGTGCAGCGTTCCTAGCGGGTAGGACGCTCACTCCAGCGTCGCTGCAGCCGGCCTCGTGTGGTGTGTTGTGCTGTGCGTGTGCTCGTCTCTCTCGATCTCTTTACAAGTATATATATATATTAATTAGTTAATTGCCCAATCTGCCCTCCGATGACGTCACTGGTCACAGATATTGTTCCTACTGTCCGTTGTTTCTTGTGAAACAATGGAATATAACAAGTGATACTGTCTACTCAAAGTGGTCAAGACTGGAGAAGCGGCGCTGCTGTCGTCACATTTTTTCGCTGACGTCATAGTATTATACCGCCGGTAAGTGAAAACTTGTTTTCATTCTCGTTGTTCTATACCTGCGCGAATAGTCGGTCAACAAGACCATCCAGATTCTGTATTTCGAATAAAGAATGTTTGGATTTGTTTGAATAACATATAATAATTCATTTCTGAGGACTTAATGTTGTGCCTGATTTGGAAGACACTGAACAAGTAGGGGACAGCCGTGGGAATGGTGGAAGGATAGGGATTACATCATATGGTCATAGTAGCCCTCAAGGAGGCTGTAATTCAGGGATGCAGCTGAATAAATAATACAGTTTAATTTATAATGTAGCTATATATTTACTATACTAAATTTCCCGTCATAATACTTATTCCGCCGGTAGTCATTAACGAACGTTTGCTGTGAGCGGAATATTCCGCGGTTGGATAGTTGGAGATTATTTGAGAGGGGTCATTGTAGAGTATTCACAAGAGCGGTGTATTCGGCTATAGGTTACGGAAAGTTCCGTTTCCAATTCAATTGGTTCATGAATCGGAGAGGACAAGTGACCAAGTATAATAAAACAGTGTAAGAAAAAGGAAACTCCACCTTTTTCTGTCGAGGACGGTTGAAGTCAGTCTGATAAAAGGGGGTCTTGGATTGGAACAGTGTTTCATCGCGCTTAAATTACTTTGCTATTGCGTTTTTATTGATTCATGAGTTAGCATTAACAGCCAGAGAAAAGGTAAAGAACGAAGAGACAGAGAGATATATTGGACTTGAGAGAAAGTTCTACATATAAAGAGAGAAGTTTAATAAAAAACGACAGGAAAAGCAAAAAGGTATAGAAATTTTTTTAAAAAATATAGTGAGGATACATTGAGTTTGGATGCGTAATCGTGCCCGTGGTGATCATCTCCATTTTTCTATTGGTTTTGTAATTTTTTATCCACATTTGTGTTCCTCCATCTTATTTTCTACCTTGTTCTGACTATGCAGATGTAGATTACATTTTATATCAACTCATTATTTTTCCCCTACGATATTCTCTTTTGCTTTCCTATATTTCTATTTTTTAACATTAATTTCTAGGCCCTACTATTTTGTATTTTTCTAAAACTTTCCATTTACATTCCAGATTTTTGTAGATTTCTTCTCCATAATCTACAAATCCCTTTCAACAACTTAAAAAATATTCTCCCTTCCCGCGAATGATCTTTATAATATGACGCTCTCCTAATTAACGATTTTTTTGTCACTGATTATAATAGCACATTTCCTTGCTGCAGGACGAAAATAATCATAAAAATGGAGGAGAGAATCATTCGTCCCTTGATTGTTATAATTTTCTTTTATTGGAAGCCGTGAGTGACAGAATTTTGAATGACTTGAGGAAATCAAAACAAAAGTTGGCCTCTAGATTTTTTCTGAAAAATAAAAAGACGCACAAAAACATAGATTTAGGATCACTTATATTTGTCCAGAATAAAATGTTTGAAATGCTTAATTAATTCATTGGCGCCTCGATAAGGTGTTTATTTACATTAACCTACTTTGAAATAAATCTTTTAGTTTCTTAATGCGGATAGAGGGATGCGCTACTTTTGTATCATCTTTGGTAATTCACGTGTGTTGAATATCACCGACAACCAACTATTAACCACAGGAGCGGCAACTTTGAGGGTGTTACAGCATTGTAAACGGCTACAATGAATGACGCGATGTTTACTGGAAGAAGGAAACAAATCAATTACTTTCAATTACGCTTATTTCAAAATGATTAAAATAATTGGTCGTATCAAGTAAAGCTTTCTCCCTCGTTCGTAAGCAAAGAATTGTGGAGGTCAAGGTGATGAAGCTCTGCATGCATCTGGAGGTATGCAGGTTCCAGTCAGTTGCGTTTTTGTTAGGCTCGGAAACGTAAATTGACGAGTCGGTTCTTTTCCAGTGGATTCTTCCTATGAATAAACTGACGAAGTTTTAATTATAATAATTTATAATTAGTTAATTATATGAAATATCAAATTTCCAAGAAGTAATTAACTTATTACTCTTCAAATAATGCCTGCTCCACTTTACAATTTCTGCTTGTGTACTGCTGCTCTCTATAAATTTACATTTCGTTTTATACTTCACTTTAATCCGCCCCCTCACATTATCTGTAAACTACACGTAAACGGTCAAGGTCATATCGAAGAGTGTTAATTTTTTTATTGTGGGAGTGGCTCTCAAATAATACTGCACAACAATTAATCGCCATTTAGATCTAACGATCTTAGCTTTAAATAATTTTTTTTTATTGATAATTGTCAGATTATATTGAAAATTACGTCCAAAAGTTAACCTAATTTTATTTTTAGCTGGTTAACTACGGGAAATTTAATTTTTAATTTATATAAAAAGAACACGTCATAGTTCGATGTTCTACCATTTTGATTTTTTGCACCGCTCTTCCGGTAGGAAAGATAAAATCCGTCACAAAAGCTATTTTGATCGGATCCGCACTGCATTTTAAATATTATCCGATAAAGATTATACGTACAGGAAAAAGAATCGTAAAATCGTAGATTAGTTGGTGGATTCTTCCCGACGGTTTAATTATTTTCTCAAGTACATTCTAGGGACAGAAAATCGAAAGATGATGATTCACAATTTGTTTTAATTACGGAATCCTCTTAGCATTTTAATTTTATCTCCAGCAGGAGTAACAGAAAGTCAATCGAGGACTCTTAGCTTTGTCGTTTTATTTCTCCCGCCATTTTATTTTATAGTCCTCAGTTTGTTTGTGCAAGAGAATAAAACGAACGCGGTGCCGCTCTATTTGTGATCGAATATTATGCCCATTAGAAGCTTATGATAAAAATTGTTAGAAGTTCCATCATGTATGTTCATTTTAGGCTAACGGATACACAATCTACAAGTTTATTTCTTTCACTTAGGTTCATGCCTTGTTGAGTAACTTGATGTTCCTAGTCTCTTTTGTCCTCCGAAGAACAAGTAAGCACTTTGCGTCATAAGTATTTTAATAAATTTATCGGGGTGATTGGAAGTTAATTCGTATAGTTTCTTTTATAGTTAGTATATAAAATATTTGTTGGTGGTTTCAGTTTCGTTGATCTTACTTTTCTGTTCTTTTTATCTCTAGCCTACCGTTACAGCGGCGCAGACTCGAAGAATTGTTCTTCGGTAATTTGATTGTATAATTTTAATTTAGGTCGATATAATAAAATAATTGATACGCTACCTTTCTCCAATTCTACTGCTGGTCACTTTGAAATGTGCGTCACAAGCGGGTGATAAATAATAATCCTTATTCTTCTAGGAGGGTGAAATGAATGAATTATATACTTCATATTATGTTGAAATAAACAAGTAATAATTGGATCAGCACACGGAATGAAAAAGAAACGATTTCGTCTGCAATGTACTGCAGTATTATATGCTTTCCTTTACCCCGTCGCGTAAATTAATCACGTTTTGTTTTGTTCAAATCTCGTCTCTTTCTAACTCTGTACCTGTGAGTGCTAATGTTTGCTGAGAGAGGGGGAGAGAGACTAAGAATAGAAACGGCTCTGCTGCTGCTGCTGCTACTATCACTACTAGTCTGTGAGCCAACGTCCGCCATGGCCACCTGCCACGTGACTCACTACATTCTAGAACCTGTTTCACTCTCACACATGCACTCACTGTACAGTTAGCAGCAGACACATCAACCCCGCAGTCTGCAGAGTAGCTGCGGGGAAGTTGTTCCATTCCATAACCGTATCAAGGACGACTCAGAAACACTGAATGCTCTGAATTCGCGGGTATAAATCTCAGCCATAAGACTATGTATGTTCTTCACCCGCACATGTACTGAACAGTTCCGTAGGAAGGTTCCTCAACGGCTTAAACGATATTAATTCTTTCCCTAGACAACTATTCTGTAAGTGTACAGGAACGATTCTTTGATAGACGTGGGAGCGGTGAACTTGGGATGATGTATTCTCCATAGCAGAGGGAATGTATGTTCAACTCGCATGAGTCGAGTGTGTAATTATAAATGTAGCAGGAAGGTCTCCCTTCTAGAAAGGTACATTCTTAGCCTCGGTTCGCAAAGTTGCCAGACATCTGCTCTTTTATTACTGTGACTCTGCAGGAAATAGACCCTTAGCGGGGTCAACTTTCCTGAATACTAAAGTTCCTAGCTGTGACTAGTTTTATTGGCGTAATGATTTCCATTTACCTGAGAACTTCATGGTGCGCGGTATCCATATGCTGCCGCCACCGCCGTCACCCTTCCTTATTTTAATTTTCAGGTTGTGTTTCTATTATAGAGTTGTAATGGTGTGACAATGACGTATTGTTGCCGTTGTGTGCGTTTCCGTCGTCTAGAGTGGGATAGATTCGCAACTTATCGCAGTTCAGTGCCGAAGTCCAGATGGTGGTAACGACCTTGCCGAGGCGGCTTTTCACCTGGTCTCCATGTGTGTATGTCTTTTGTGCTGTGTACAGCGGCGCTTCCGGTGCTCAAGGTCATCAAGGGGAACATCCAGGCCGGCGAGCGCTTTGTCCCTCTTTCTTCTGGGAGAACCACAGTCAAGGATCCACAGTCTCTGGAAAGAGGATAATCCTCTGCTTTCCATCAGTTGGACAGACAGACAGGAGAAAACGTGGGTAGGCTTTAGAAAGAAAATTGCAAGTAGACCTCCCTCGTCTACTCAGTTATCCAAAAACCCTATATTACTCACATAAGAATTCGAGTCTTTGTTTTTATTAAAATACTAGCTGGGTGCCCGGCGTTGCTCCTCGAACCCTATCCCTAAATGTGCTCACCTCCCATGCTGACTTAAAATTAAATTTGGAGACATATAATTTTTCCATCTGAAATTAAACTATTTGGTGGTTTTAGCAATCTGCAGTTGGTAGCATTGTATAAAATTAATGCAAAACATTACGAAATACGCTGTCTTCAATAAAAAAAATATCAATTTTGAACATTTAAGTATTGTTTTTATCATAATTCTATGTATCTTCCAGTGCGTATTGCAAGATATAATTGGGAAACATATTGGTCCCTGATCCCGTTAAATATTCCACGTCAAAAGTCAAGTTATTTAAAAGAAAATTAATGCCATGGATTGTTTAACCTTTCATAATAAATTATATTTATCACTCGATGTGGTATTGGTAGATTTAATTATTATCAAAATATTTTTGCTCAGCTTCATTTCTCAGAAATTGATCATCTATAACGTCGTTCCCAAAAATGGAAAACAAATATTGCTATCCTAACCTAAAATTTTTGTTTCACGACACAAATTGCACGCAATAATTTTTTACATTTATACAAATTTATAGAAATACGTTGCGTAAAGTATAATTAATTGTACTTTTAATTCAATTTAAATGTTCCTATTTCTATACATACCTTTGACTGATAGTGCATTAATTGAATAACGACCATAAAAACTTTCGGAGTTCCGTACGTCATTTTCAATACTTTTATAGTTACAAACACATAATTCAGCAGTCGTACCTTAGACAAATCTTATTATCTTCTGAAATATTATACAGGATACAATAGTACGTTATATTATGAAATTTTATAAATCTCGACCGACACACATTTGAATGTATTATAAGATTTATCAAAGATAGCGGGATAATCAACTATTCCAAATTAACTTTGCGCAAGGATGGTAAA
Source organism: Zhengitettix transpicula (assembly GCA_037074705.1). Lineage (NCBI taxonomy): Eukaryota > Metazoa > Arthropoda > Insecta > Orthoptera > Tetrigidae > Zhengitettix > Zhengitettix transpicula. Next base: position 76,784,880 of record CM073593.1, read on the forward strand.
GTGTTTCGTATTGTTTTTTTTTATTACTATTCAATGGAGTAATACTGGAAAAAATTTTACTTTTTATTCAATCAAAATATTTCTGCTTTATTTCATTACGAAATACAAAACTATATTTAGGATGCGTCAATGTCTTGAAAACTTATGACGTCATCGTCTCGCGCAGTAATTTAACACTAATTCGTAACTTAATTCAATTATCCCCCCCCCCAGTATTGGTTCTCGATTTTGGCAGAATATATATACCAATTTTTGTTGAATTCTGTCCACGCGATAACATTTGTATAAAGAACAACGTAAATACATACATACGTACATACATACATACAAATATACATCATTTTTTAGTATATAGATTAATTAATTCTACGTCTAAATCGTTCAGTTGAAAACATAACGTTCGCATTCCCACAGATCGTATTTAAGTTGTAAATTAATAATTATTTCTCTCAGTCTGATCAATACCATGCATAAGAGCGGCAATAAAAATAAAATAAGAGTAATATCTGGACGGAGACAGGCATTGTATTTGCAGAAAAGTTTTATAAGTCCAAGGAGCGTCTCACCTGTAAGCAGGAGAAATGGAGGAAAACTTGGCTAATCCTCTCAGCCGTTTGTCTCGCACAGAAGTGAAAGAATTTGGCAAAACAAACATCGTAAAGACGACAGTGAAGTATTGTACGGTAGGGGCGAAAAGGCGCAGACAAGATCAATCTTTCAGGAAATCTGAGCGTCAGCATTTAGAAATCATCAAGCAATATGTTATATTGTTTATTTTCTTCTTCTCTGATGTTAATCTATGTTGGTATACATATATAAGACAATTGTTATGAATATTGATGTAGTAAACAAAAATATGTTTCTCTGTGAAGAAAGAACAGAATAATTTTTTATTAAATATGTACAACAATTAATTACATTATTTACAATTACATTATTTACAAGCCTACCTGTAAAGAAACGACAATTAAAGTTTACTATTATCAGTTCTTTACGAATTTAAAATCTATCTCGTTTAAAATCTCCTTCGTTCTTTTAATACCCGTCAGATAGAGTGACGTTTCCGGAACAACTGAAGAACAAACAGCGCGCGGAGCAAAGAGGACCGCTGCATCTTTAAAACTGAAGAATGTATACTTTCTTTATACATATACATACGACACAAACACATTTAACACACGCGAGTGTGTAACGTTTCATAGCTACAGGTGAACCAACCTCGGAATTACGAAACAACAGACAACGTATCGTACTTTAAGAAAGATGCGAACTACGGTGTTTCGAATATATGCATTGTCGACGATTTCTCTTCGGGCCGATTCCTGCACCATCCCTCTATCTCTTTCGTGCAACAAGTGTCGTAATTGCGTGCGAAGTGTAGAATAAACGTCGCTGATTTTCTTTGGGCGAGGCGAGGCGGGGTTCAGAAATGGTGACTTAATTGCGGACCAGGGACAAGCGGAATGAATATACTCTTAATAGTGTACAGAGTTGAGCCCGCTATAATATGGGCGTGGGGAACCTATCAAGGAAATGGGAGGGACCGACTTGTGAGAACAGGTAGCGCATGAATGGAGAAAGAGATAGAAAGTGCCGACCAAATCAAAGCTCTCCTTCATAAACGCCAAATGGTCGCTGCAGATAGATCCCTTATTTCAAATTCCATTTCATACACATTTTATGGAATGCATTTCAATACCAATGACATTTAAAACCCAATTTTGCTCAAATTTAACTCATTGCAGTAAATAAGAAGTATATATTATATATACTAGCTGAGTGCCCGGCGTTGACCGAGTTGTTATATATGAGTTTTGACTCCAATTTCGGTTACTTTTGCGTTGTTTTTATGTACTGGACCTCAACCCGTATCCCTCAATATGCTCACCTTCCATGCCGATAGGGGTTGAACTCATTGACCCCGAAAAAGTTTCTTTCAACGAATCTATCGGCCGTATGAACTTTTTCAAAAAATTCAATCTCCGTCCACCCCCGCTCCTGAGGGTTTTAAAAAAGTTTAATGTCATAATTAATCTCAGACACATCCATAAACCCAAATTTATCTCGAATCTCGGCTTTTTCTGCAATATTTTTATGAAACGCCCGTCCACCCGAATCCCTAACCGTGGTCCCCTCCCATACCGAAATGGCGTTGAAAATATAAAGAAACAACATAGGTAGAAATATTATAAATCCAATTAACCCTGAAAATATTTATTCAACGCAAATATCTGCCGTTTTAGCCTGCTTGAATATTTCCACCCCCGCTCCTGGGGGTGGTAGTCGTGTCTCACCCCGACAGTGTTTGTTTCCTGGCCACATGGAAAACGTGTACGAAATTTCCTCGACGGGTGTAGATTTGTAGGCGGAACGTAGACACACACACAGAGACTGTTTTATTTAGATGAACAAGATAAGAGCGTCTTCGCCTGTGTTTCCCATTATCGTGTACAATATTTACTACAGAAATAATAGTTATTATTATATATAAGTAAATAAATTAATATAACAGCCTAGATTAAACAATATCAGTTCAAAAATATTTTAATAAATGGCATTGAGATGATTCTCTTTTCAGCTCCAGGTGAGATTCAACCTGTAAATACTCCTTCTGTTTCATTTTGATTCAGCCAACCAGGAAAAAAACTCAATTCATTATTTTACAATATTATTTGTATAATTACAAATAGTATTTAATTATTCAGAATTGTATAAGCCGGGAAAGAAACTGGGAATGTGTATTAATAAACTTTAATCCACCCTTCAATTGCGCTGAAAATGTATTTGGAAGATTCTCGACTATTACGTCGTCCCTTCCGTTTCTCGGACCAATCAGAGTTCGATATTCAAACATTACTCCACCCCCCTTTAGATGACGAATGTTGACTGTTTACGTTCCGGGCCCCATTTATTTTTAAGGCCAATCCGGACTTGACCCTCAAATCCGCCCATTAATCTCTCGTGATTGTCATTGGACGATTGTCGACTTAATTGAACTGACCATTCACGTAACACTTGAGTTTACTTCAAGCCGGTAACGACGGGGGAAATGTCGCTGCATCTCAGTGAATGATTATTATTTATATATTTATTTTCCCTTTACATTTCTGCCCAATGTGTATTAATAAACCTCATTCAACCCTTCAATGGCAATTAAATGTATTTGGAAGATTCACGACTATCTGCATTCCCTTCCGTTTGTCTGACCAATCAGAGTTCAATATTTTTTTTAGCGCCAATCCGGACTGGATCCTCAAATCCGCCCATTCATCTCTCTTGTTTGCCATTGGACGATTGTCGTCTTCATAGTTCTGACCATTCACTTGAGTTTACTACAAACCGTCAAGGACGGGGAAAATGTTGTAAATTGCTGTGTAAATAAATCGAGAAGATAAATGCAAAGGTCACTTTAGTGGAGAAGGAACTTAATTGACTCTGTAGGAAGAAATACTCAAGTGATCTCTTAAAAAATCAAAAGACTTCTCCCTCTGCTGGTGGACAATGCAATTGCAATGGAAAAATAACCGGCAGCTGCCCGCTTTTTCTTTTGTTTGTCAATGCAAAGGCCAGCCGAGGCCGAAGGGAAAGAATAACACGGCACGGATATGATAACGACAATGGGCTGCTGCGTCTACATCTCTGAATTGGATGGCTTTTATCTTTGCTTATACGTCATCTTTCATATACAAACAATTTGTCATAAAAGACAACAAGGACTGAACAACGTGCATCATATGTGCAACTGTGGTATAAATAAATATATATCTGATTGCGGACAATCCATTATTATTATTTACAATTGAAATGAAGTCACAATTACGGCATTGTTAAATACAATTTTTAGAATAAAAGTTTTAATTTGAATTAATAAAACAGTTGATGTTCTTATACAGACACTTTTTATTATGTATACTGTGACGACGTTTGGATACCTTTTTGCATCCTCTTCAGGTATTTTACTTTTCAAGAAATTTAATAACTATAAACTGTATTGTAAAGTTGTTTTAAGCTAGAAATTTTTAACTTCTATGTTATCTATTTCTTGAAAACGAAAATCCTTAGAGAATATATTACATAATTTAATGTTTTTGGAACTTTTATTCTTCTCAGACATGAGACTAAATTTTAATTTGCATACAATTAATATTTCGAATCTATTTTCGAATAGGAATCCGGAGGTATTTACCCTGTTCTAGTATATATTCTTATATTGCACATATTTAGGTCTACAAATGTGAAGTTACATTAATTACGAATATTATAAAAAAATTTATATCTCATCAAATAAAAAAAATCATAATTTTGCTAATACGAGTTAGACTGAATTATTGTACTATTTTCAATTAATAGTTGTTTGTATTTCAGAACAGCTTATAATTTTAAAATCTATATTTTAAACACATCTTTGTGCGTACTCTGTAGTGAATTTGAAGGCGGTCTGACTTTTTTAATTAATTTCCCTTTTTTTCCTTTCTAAATTGTTTATTAGTAACGTAGTACAGGTTAATTCGATAAAGACAACCCGAATTTGTAATTCTGCTCTGTTTTTTTTTCATCTTTCCATTCGTGTAATTGTGCTCATATATTCATTCATCCGTCCGTTGATTCAGCCAGCAATTTACCACCAATCCATTGATCACATAATTCTCCAACCCATCCGTTCGACAAGTGAGCGGTTCTATCCGCCTATGTCATCAGTCAGTTTTTTCTCCCTGCTTCACTATCTGTCTGTGTGTACTCAGTTATTTCACGTGAAGTTTGCTGGCGCTTTGTTGGTCGACGATACTCGTAGTTTTACCTGTTCACGGCATAACGGAGAGTAATGGCGGTGTTCGTGACTGGCGCGGCTTCGTGAGCGAGGGCCATTAAGCTCTCTCAAATATTCACCAGCCTTCGTCTTTGAAGTGTTCCTTCTCCCCCTCTCCTCCCTGCTTCGTGTTATTTAAATTAAATTAGCCTTCCCCCCTCGCTTCCCAGAATCAATACTCACATTCCTCTCACCTTGTAAGAAAACAACACCACTCACACACAACTTTAAAATGGCAACTTGTACTCAAGCGGAAGAGCCAAGTCGTTCAATACGCCACTCACGGGGGGGGGGGGGGAAGTTCCGCGAATATGCTTGCTTCTTGGGTTACCTTCCTCAGGCAGTGACATGCTGGAAAGACTAGACACACAAATAGCCATAAAATAAGTTATAATATAAATAACACACAACGTTTCTGCAATCCTTGTTGTCTTCGTCAGGTGATTAAAAACGGAATAAGTATGAGAACGACACAATCGCAAAAAACAGGTGACGAACTCAAAAGCAACAAGGATTGCAGAAAGGATGGGTTGTATTTATGTTATCAGTTCATTTTGTCCGGCTATTTATTTATCTAATTAGTACCCTTTTTACACAGTCTATTAGTGCTGCGTACTGATACTGCCAATTTCACTATCACCTTCCCTCGGGGTGGAACAGTCTGTCCATCTATCAAAATATGTAAATTTGGAGACATTTACCGTATTCTGTTGCTCGGTTACTGTGTTTGATCTTGAACTGTGTTGTTACTCAGCGATGGGAATGAATGACCGACTCAGTGGCAGTGGGTGAGCAGTTGCATATAATTGTTTTTTTTTTAATGCTACGCTGGAAAATGTCTTACGGAAAATGATGAACACGTTATTATCACGTTTCTAGTGAAACTCTACGTCGAATTTACGGACATGATTGGGAACCAGTCTTTCCTGAGAGGGAAAAAAATAACGCACGTGCCGTTCGTAATTAAAGGCAATATTAATAATTTTTTCCATATACAGCGCCCAGTAGTCAAACAGTTAATACAATTGACTCCGTGAACAGACTTCTGACGCCATTGAGCCTCTGCAATAGGGAGACCTTCCTGGAACAGTCACAAAGAGGAGACATTAATTTACGCAGCTGACAATTAAGTTTGTTATCCCGAACCCTCTTAATATGCATGCTACCAGAAGCAACTGGTAATGAAATCAGCGAACTCGCCTGTCACTGTGCAAATACCCCTTCATTAAAAAACACTCCAGTAGACAAGATATGGTCTCGTCGGGATTTTGCCACACCGAAAAAGGTCAACCGTGTTAGACGGCGCTTTAAATAACCTAGTTATAAAATGGAATTTTTGTCTGTTAACTGTAAGGGGAGAGAAAATGTGACGTAACGAGGTTGTGAAGTAGCCACTAGACATTCCAGCTTTATGGCAGAGTGGACGGCGATAAGACTCGCTCTTATCTAGAAATTTATTATCCCGAGCGGCACGACGCACGCCAAAAGTGGAACCGGCGCCTTCCTCCCACACATAAATTACTTACCTCTCCTTCTCTCCTCGTGTCCATCCACTTCTCTCGTGCACGTTGGATCTCAGGTTCAACGCTCACAGGTATTTATCTGAGACTCGGACGTGGCTCACGCTCCTGTCTCACGGCCTTAATTGTACCACTTTCTCTCAGTCTCCGTTTGTCCGCGAAACTTTATTTTCTCATTCTGAATCGTTCAACTCTCGGATGAGAAGGCCTGCGAGGGCTATTCTCTCTCAGGCAGAACCTTTTAGGAGAGATACGAAGGGGCTACCTTTGGGTATGCCTTTTCCTCTCCATTTTTGAACTAAGGTTCCCACAAGCCGAGGCACCTCGGCCTGTTTTGAGAGGTGTATGTTCCGGGGTCACAGACCTTGGGCATACGGTAAGAGTTGTCCGCTATTCCCATTGGAATAGTTGGCCAGCTGCCTCCTAAACTGGTCGTGGCACAGAGAAGTGAATGCTGCGTCCCCACAGCAAACTCCTCTCCCACTATCGGAAGGGCGTGGGACAAGTACCCAATGCCCGACCTACCTGATGCAGGTCTTTCTAGGGGTTTCCCTGCATTTCTTTAGGCGAATGCCAGGTAGGATCCTTAAAATTTAGCCCGGGGGTCCTAGTTAACCCTTGGCTACCTTCCTCTACACTTCCGCATCCCCCCTTTCAAAACCCTTCCTATGCTATTAAAGGGGAGTTGCCCAAAGTGGATTACCTCAAGTAGCCTGTTCCCCTAAAAAAAATAATAATAATAAAACCGTTCAACTCTCGGCAAACCGCCCTTGCCAATGGTGGCCTATTCCACACTCAGGAAATATTCTTCATAGCTTCCGGCAGCTACAGAATATTCCTCTATCATCTCGCTAGGCTTCACTGCAGAATATATAGACGTGCGTTCTGGAGACAGAAGGAGAGCCGGTGTTGCTGTGAGGCAACGACGTCGTGTGCCGGGCGTCCCTGAACTTGGACAGACAGAACCTTCCTTTTCCTTTTTTGTTCCTCCTCTCACTTGAAGCCTTTTTTTTTGTCTCTTGGCGGCGAACGTTTCCTTTAGGGTCTTTCGCGACGTTGTCTTTCCCTCTGTCGCACAAATAACAAGAACAGCAGCAGTTTTTGTCTGGCGGCTTTCCCTCCTCCCTTTATATCCTTTCCGCCGATGTGATTCCCATTTTGTTTTAAAAAAAATTAGTCCACATAGAGTCTCAGGGTTTCTAAAACTACTGCGTGGATTTCTAAATTATTGCAATAAAGTGAAATATACAAACTATTTAGTAATAATGAGATTAAGCGACAGAGACGGGATAGAGAGGGAGACAGAATCTATAGTGAGCCTGGTTCACCGTCCACGTTTCATGTGAAAATTAAGTTGCACATTCAGGACAAAGAAATACTCAGCTACATGGGTTTAGCAATGAAGTTACATAGATAGGAAACAATGACTGTACAGGAACGATATTTACAAAAATAAATTGACATGTATTTAGGGCATCAAGTATCTAATGAACTTATATGTAAATATAAAAATTACAAGTGCAGTGATCTGGCATAAAGTTTATGCACAGAAGATACACAGAACAGCGCATATACGCAGAACAAACACTTTAGGACAGAAAAAATTAACTTATGTGGAAAGGAAAATGCATTCACTAGAGCAGAGCCAAGTATCACGTTAAGGAAGAGGCCTGGAAGGGAAGGAGACGGATATGCAGATATTATTCCGTGACCCCGTGGAGAATGAATTTTGATTTGCAAATGAAGTCCCTGAGAGTGGCAAGGGTCAACGTAAACCACAAAGCAGCCGTGCTCTCAAGATAGTCTCTAAGAGTAATAAAGTAAATAAGTTTGCAAATCATATTGTCATCATTACACCTTCCGATCGAATGAAAAACTATAATCTGAATTCTGGTTTAAAGATTACAGACAAGTGTGCAGGCATTTTTGTAAAAGTTTAATTGCTGGACAGTCTGTTATCTGTAACAATAAGGAGAATTATGATAAGGGTGAAAGAATAAAAGTCCCACATTTACAGCAGCGTAAAAACTGTTCTTCTTGAGGGACAAAAAAGGGTTGAGAATCAGAGGTGGCGGTGGGGCACGTCCTGACTTTCTTGCCGTCTTAGTTCAGTCCATTGCCGACAGTCTGAAGATTTCTTCGTATCTGAATGATAATGACAATTACTATTATGTATAATGCCTTGCAAATGTACGACTGAGATGCTCAGTTTTCTTTTGTATAATTCCGCAGTTGTCTCAGCGGAGGAAGCTTTTATTAATTATACGAAATGGAGGAGAAAGTGCTACTGAGGGTGCGAACCGTTACTCAGAAGGTAAAGGTGTGGCTGTCATGCACAAGACAGTAGAAAATGCACGCGACGACAATGGCACAGCATATTATAGACACATGTCACGGACGTTGAGGTGCGCCAGCCACTTCGCGCTCCTATCAATCCGGAAAGGATCCTTTCGTGCTTGCTACCCGTTGTGCCAGTCCGTCATCTTCTAATGAGAATGCCTGGAACGCCGTCCTTCATTAAATAATATCCACCCGCCTGCTTTCTTCTTCTTGCTGTTATTATTTAATAATCTGCGAGTGGCTAAATCCCACTTCTCTGCCTCTAATTACACGCTGGAAGACACTTCAACCCAGTAACTAACTAAATAAACAATAACGAAGGGGCACGGAGAGAGAAACAGACTTCGTTACCTTTCCCTGACAATCTAATTTTAATTTTGTTTTTCGTTAATATAAAGTAGTCATTACGAACACCTGAGTACGACCGTTTTAAAAATTAAGGCACCTACCTCATCAATTATATTCTAGTCGAAAAATTCAAGCAGGGAGGAAACAAAGAAGAGACGTACCAAAATATTCCATTGTTACTGATGAATAAGAGAACTTCCTTCTGCAAAGCATTTACATAATTAAAAGCATAGCTAAGACATTCGTAATCAAAAATAAAAAAATAATTCATTTATATTCCGGTCGCGTTCTTTGTATCGAGATCAGAGACATCACTTTTAAAGCTTAACCGCTTGGGAGATTCACCAAAGTTTAGAGAAGTCTCTCTCTGTGTGTGGATGTCTGTGATCTGTGCTGTATGCACTCTCTTTGGATCGGGCATTCCTGTCAGAGATGAGCGAGATCTATCCTAGCTGGGCTACAGGCGTGCGTGTGTGGACGCCTGGGCGTCGTTAATCAAAGCCAATCAGAGCGAGTCTGTCTGTGGTAAGTACGCACAGACCGACTGTGTCTGTAATTACCACCGGAAGGACCAAGCGAATCAAACCATTCCCTCTGTACTGCGTTCACCACTCTGGTTAACTACCACGCCAGGTGCATATAACACTCATATGACATATTTTTTTCTGCAATCCTGTGTGTGGTATTTCGTTAATGTCATTTTAGCCCAGAGCCGGTGGTTAATTAAGGCCACGTTAACATAAATTCACTTATCAACAAAAGAAAACGTGTCTGCATGTAAAGAATTTTCATTTTCTATTGTGTCGGTTTGGTTGTCACCGGTTTACCAATTTGTAACTTTATCAATATTAGAGTTTGGAAAATAAGATACTTGAAGATTACCGCGCAGGTTTAATTTTTATTTTCAATACTGAGTTTCAGTTTCTGAATAAGACGAGAGTTTAGGATAGCGACATTTCAGGAAGAGAACGAGGAAGGTGAACTTTAAAGAGAAAAGAGTCTGGCATGATCGCGTCTGCGGAATCTAAGTAATGCTCTGGAGAAGAGCCAGAAAACTATGTCCGCCATGTCAACAATCAGGCTGTATTGCAACAGCTTTACTCTACAATGACAGAGGAATCACTTGGTTAAATTAAAATAAGGAATATTATTCGTTACGTAATAAAGAGACATACGACAACGTCAGATAAATACTACCATTCCTTTATTGTAGAAAAATCGATAAAAAGAAAGTTCATTTCAAAATACCTTAAATCGTTTTTTTTTTAATAATTTGTTATGATTAACCAAAGTAAACCTTTTCTTTACTTATTTACATTAACTGAAAAAACTTTTTAAAATATTGAAACAATATTTGATTAATTAAATAAATACAAATTGAAATTTATTACGAGTTGGTTTTGGAATTTTGAGAGCAACAAACCGAAAAAAAAATAACAAAAGGTAATTACAAAAATATAATGAAATTGGTTTGAAATATCGACCTTACAACAACAGTTAAATTAATTAGGTTTCAATGTGTGTTGTTTTTTTATTTTTTTAGGGCAACAGGCTACATGAGGGTGATCCACATTGGGCAACTCCCCTTTAATAACTTAGGAAGGGATTAGAAAGGGGGGATGCGGAAGGGTAGAGGAAGGTAGCCAAGGGTTAACTAGGGCCCCCGGGCTATGGTTTAAGGATCCTACCCGGCATTCGCCTAAAGATATGCGGGGAAAACCCTAGAAAAACTTGCATCAGGTAGGTTGGGCATTGGGTACTTGTCCCACGCCCTTCCGATAGCGGGAGAGGAGTTTGCTGTGGGGACGCAGGATTCCCTTCTCCGTGCCTCGACCAGTTTAGGAGGCAGCTGGCCGACTATTCCAATGGGAATAGCGAACAACTCTTACCGTATGCCCAAGGTCTGTGACCCCGGAACATACACCTCTCAAAACAGGCCGAGGTGCCTTGGCTTGTGGGAACCTTAGTTCAAAAACGGAGAGGAAAAGGCATCCCCAAAGGTAGCCCCTTCGTATCTCTCCTAAAAGGTTGTGCCTGCGAGAGAAAATCCCTCTCAGGTTACCTGCGAGAGAATCCTCTCGCATGCTTTAGTTTATTCCAATGTGTCTTGTTCATTCGATAACGTGTTTGTTGCTTTATCGCCACACAAACGACTGCGTTAATGAAATATAATAACTAGGTTCTCTCGAACCAATACATATAACATCAAAGCTTTGCCATCAACTGTATTTATAACGTATTCCACGAGACAGATTCATTTTGTAAGAATGTTCTCCAATCGCCGACTGAATTTATTCTTCCTTATCAGCTAATTACACGTAAACCAGAGACAATAATGCTTCACCTCAGACAATTATCTCCGTCAAAGATATAGCTAATTTAATACAAATAAAATATAGGAACTGCGTCTTTTAATCGTTACAATGACGATTGACGAAGTTAAGTCGACTCTTCTATCGCACAGCCGCCTTTTGCAATTAAACTTCAATATGGCGTCACCGGTGAAGAAATTAATATTGTTTAATTAGTTTTATAATCGTACTGTTTAAATGATTGCAGTGCAGACTGACACGGCTATTCTTCACTGAAATCGTGCATCCAGTGACTTAACGATTCCGGTAAGTTTACAGCTAAACATTTCAAACTGATCGAGATGTCTCGCCTTACGCGAATCGCAATTTAAAACCAGCGAGAGAAGAAAGACATCCGTGTGTCTCCTATTCACATAGACGTTCCACCTGCGAGCGATTATCTCTGACAGACGCCTCCCTATTATTCTTTCTTCTGAGATCAGTAACAGACAAAAGTGCTAATGATTTTTTAAAAATTCCAGGATAAATACGTGTACTGTATTGCGTGAATTTTTTTTTTTACGTATGAACGAGCCTCTCCTGCTATCAGTTCCAAAGAGTTTGTATGTCTTCACCTTGAGCCTTTCTTACACAGACTCCATTGAACAAGTTGTTGCAGCACGTTTACAATGAAGGACTCGAGGATAATCCTTTCTCACAGCTGAAGAAAAATATAGAAGCTCAATAGGAGGACGTGGCTCTTGTAGACGAACAGAAGGATTGAAATATAAAGAAAAAATATATAAGAAAATGTGAACCCTGAGAGCAAAATTCTCACACGGAATACTAAGACCTACAAACATTTCAGAAGAATAGACAGTTAAAAAATGGATTTATTTTTGCTTGACACTGAATACGACTTCCGATCGAATAGGCAGCTAAATTATGTAGGCTAGTTTTCATTATTTTGCAGCTTAAACTATTTAATTATTCAAAATCTTTGGAGAGAAACGAAGTAGGTCCTTCATCGTTGGGACCAGGAGATCCGGGTCGTTGGTGTTATGAAGATAGCTGTATATATGAACAGAGAGAGAGACCAGGCCATTAATTTAGCATAAAGTTTATTTTCTTTTCGTGTCTCCTGGAGGTCCACAGAGAGAGATAGATTGAGAGAGAGAGAGAGAGAGAGAGAGTAAAGCAACCTGGTGCATGACGTCACGGCAGTTTTCTTCTCCCGCAACCGCGAATGAATCGTTTGTTTGTTCAGCTGAAAAAATAACTGCTGAAACCCACCCACTTGTGTCTAGAGGCACACACACACACACACACACACACACACAAAAAGACTGTTTTCAGAAAGCCGTTGATATAACAATTGAATTGAAACACTAAAAAAACGATGTGATATAATGCACTTGATAGGTACGAAGGTGCTTTTAAAAGTGAAAGATATTATTATTATTGAAAACAATTGTTAATTTTTCCTCTTTTATAGGAACAATACTGGACTGTGAAATAGAGTAAAATATATATCAGTATAAGAAATTCTTCTTCCAGAAGTGGAACACTTGCCAGAATATGTTTCTTGTTGAAGTACCCCTCAGAATCGAAGTACATCGTAAAGACATACCCAGTTACTAACATACTGAAGGCAACTATTAATCTGACTTGTTTTTAAATTCATGTGAAAACAATCAGCCTATTAATTGGAAAATTTATTATCAAATTTAAACCATTTTAATTTAATAAACACAAAGTTTCATCCCTAATTGGGAACCTTTCAGGTGTACATGTTAATTAAGCTCTTAACAATTATATCAAAATTTATATCAACATGTAATGAATGTAAAGCGAGATATTTTTCGGCTAAAGGTTGCCTGCGTCCCTTTTAAGACAAAGAACAATGGATCCGCGGCCAAGTGAGCGTTAAAAAGGGGTGACTGACAGCTTCGACTGACGACCGAAATTATTAGGCTTAACAAAGTGAAACCCGTAAACATCTGTTTCGCAGACGGGGACACAAAAGTTTCAGACATCCGGGAGAATTCCGTTGTGCAGGCAAACGATAGATTTAATTGGTTACCAACTTGGCTGAGGCCAACCCATGACATCTGAACAAAATTAGCAACTTGGAAATTTCTGATGAGTCTAAATCGAAGGAACGAAGGTACAGTAAAGGGCAGTCGGGTCTAGATCACGTTCCGAGCAGTAAATGACCACACATCACCGACAACAAATAGAAATACGCCGGTACGGTATCGTCAATATTTTGCATTTTCAAGTATCGTAATACCAGTCCTCAGTTGTTGATTAAATTAAATGTGTCATGTTGTGGTTCACCCCACGATATTCGTACGAACCCTGAGAGAAAGAGAATCGTTGTTTATATAAATTCATCATTCCCATTTCTTATATTTAATTCAATTTTAAATTTTGGTCTCTTGTCATTAAATTATATTTGAAATTAAGTAAATTATTTTTTTTTATATTTTGGATCAAATAGAAACCCCAATCAAAATCTTACACCAAGTAATTGAATATTACAAACATAAATTTCTATAGTGTGGTTTTCGGCCGAAACGACACCTGAAGATGTAATGTTGTGTTTATTGAGTTATGTTTTATATTTGATAATAAATGACTCACTGTCAGGCTGGTGTTTTTCACATCCATTTCCGAGTTGTATCTAATGCAGACACACGTGTCTAGTATTTAATTACTTATGATTTTTCCAACTCGAAGCGCTTTATGAATGTAACCATTGTTGTATTAACAGTTCTCATTAATTCTTCATTGTCCCGGACACAAACCCGAGAAGTGTTTACACCGGGAAAACCCTCGTTCTCCAGTAACAATTGTTATTTATATTTCCCATTGAGACATTCTAACAGCTTTCCAGCTTCTGAATCCATTCCGCATTGTTCCCATGATGTCTTTTCTGCGTAGTTTCTCCTTTTTCCTGCCATTTTCTCGTCACAGTGTCATTATACGAGACCGCACTTAATTTCTTACCGGTGTTTTTTTTTTACACGCATATTCGAGTCGTGACAGTAAAGCAATGGCAGAAACGAGGACAATCTATTATGGGAAGTGTGGAAATGAGGTGAGCGATTCTCTCGAGAACCTTGTTGCTTTCATATCGGTCACGTTTCCGAGGAAAGTGCGGGTGCGACCACAATAGCGTAGCGGGCACACAAAAGAAGGGCGAGGTTACGCAGAGGAGGCTACATTCGCTGTCACCACCTGGAAAGAGTTACCAGAAAGAACCACTTCTCTGCTAAGACGATACAGGACATTTGCTCTCAACGAAATAATTTTCAATAATGTTTGTCCAAGACAAACTTGATTTGAAGGAAATAATTGAATTTAAAACGAGTTGTAGAAAGGCTTATAAGGAAAATAAAAATAATAATAAAAAAACCTTGTATATGAAATTTGTGTTTGGTTTTTTCTGGTAATCTGTTTGAATTTATTAAGAAAATAAATGCATATGAATGTGTGTGAGGGATTGTGTACATACGTAGGCGAGTCCGCTGTGGTCCATAGTTGCAGCCGCTGTGACGTAGGCGATGACGTGTGAACCAATAGCGTGTGTTGCGGCGTGCCTAGGTGCCTAGGGTATTTATCGTGTGACTTAATTGGTTGAAGAGGATGAGGAGTTGAGGTTAATTGAGCGTACGTGGCTTCTCTGTCAGTCTCTGCACCACTGGCCTATTTTCTCGAGTGTGGTGTTGACGCAGCCTCCCTCATTAGGAGCAACCATGGCGACGGCACGTCTCTCACTTCACTTCACAGCAGAGCAGAGCCAGGGGTCTCTCAGTTACCTTACACGCTAATACCAACTACTTGTCTTTTGACCGCTCTCTAACTCAGTCATATCCCAGTGAGAGCTGCGGAAATTTCGCCTTCTTCCACAATGGCAGGGTGTCCATAAAATGTCTTTATAACTTTAATTATTGCAAATGGCGCGGCAAATGTTTTATTGCTATTAGTATTCAAATTTGTACTAATACTCAATTTGTGCTTTTCGTGGAAGAATTTTTGGAAATGGCTACTTCCCCAAGAAAAGACACATTGTGTAGCGGGGTTCATTGAAGCAAAATAGACCTACTTCAGGTCTACGTGTAGAAATAACCACCACCATGTGCGTCAATTCGTGAATTGCTCCAGAAAATCGCGGGGACCGTCTCAGTTCTGCATAAAAGCAAGGAGTTGTCATTGAAAACCATCGATAGGGAAGAAAATCCTTCGGGCAATCTCCAGCAAAACTGATTCGCACGATCAACAGTTGCACAAGGTCCTCCACCCACAACCTACGATTGAATGCGTATAAAGTATAACAAGCCATCCGTATTGAAGATTAATTTCTTTTTCCTTTTATTAAAATAAACTTTATAGTTATGATAATATACAAGTATATGATCATAGTATTTACAATTTGCAAATATTTAACTTGTATACTTGGGGTCTTGAAGATGAACATTGTCATTCCAAGTAAGATACAATGGAAGCTGAGGCGCTTGATTATGTTTTAATGCATGTTTGACGGCATTTTCCTGTGGAAATATCTGCGCATCGGTGTTTATGAGGTGCAATAAGGAGGAGGAACGGATATTGAAGGAGTATGGAGGCTAGTGCAAGTAGGTGGGTTAGAGTTGGGTGATTCCAGAGTGATTTAGGGGGGAGGATGATGTCAGTGGGGAGTTTGCGTTTGAGTTTGCTATTTTGAGGGGTAAAAACGATCAATAGTTGGATTTGGGTGATTGATAGAGCCACTCATTAGTGAATTACTAAAATTATGAATTGTAGTAGAAATTAGAGGAAATTTAAGGTCTTTGTGGATAACTGAGTTGCAAAGGTTTCAGGGGGAATTTGCAATTAATTGGAGGATTTTTTTGTTTGGATTTCGTTGGACTGGGAATAGGCCGTGGATCCCCATATGTCACATGAGTAAGACCATATGTGACGGATAGATACGGGAGTCATTTGGTGTCCAAAGATACTCCAAAGTAGGAATTTTTACTCCGTTTAGAAAGAAGCAGTGGTTGAGGGAATGTTTGTTTGTTGAAATAAAGTGATGATAAAAACTTCATGATGCTATTATGTGTTTTACATATATTTATGTTTCCATATGTGTTTGGAATAAATTCTTGTTGTAAAATTTTATTGTGACCCTGCATTCTTCGCGGAATGAATTTTGGTAAAATACAATTGGACTGTTACTGGCTGGAAGGCAGAAAAATATTTGAAGAATCGGAAATAATCAGACAAAAAGGAAATAAAAATAAATTACCTTGAAATCATTTAAATTTATAGCACTTATAGGAAAACGATGTAAGAAAATGCAAATAGATACTAATTGAGAACAACGAACACCATTGGAAGGAAAGGAGCTGCGTACTGCTATTGAAGGGAATCTATATACAGGACGTGGAACAAGGAACACGTTTTAAACGAAACAGAAAGTATCTGATAAAAAGAGTACTAAAGTTGCAGAAAATAACTTTATACCTCAAATAACGTAAGCTTTTATTGTTTTAATAAATGTTTTTCGGTTTATAAACCGCGTCAATTGTTTATTAAAACACAACGTTTTGGCGAAATTCATCTCTCACGTCACCAGAAACGTTGTGATTTAATAAACAGTTGATCCGGTCAACTGTAATGACTGTTGCTGCTGTGGAAATATATAATCGAAGTTGGTAATATTCATCTGAATCCTGAAGACTCGGTGACTTAAGTTGTGTTACGTCGCGTCTTTAAGCGTATTACGCTCAGTGTGGCTCTTCTTCATCATTCCGAATTAAGAGTACTTGTGAGCACTTAACTTGAGGCTATTCTTAGACTTGAGAGTTGCAGAAAATCGGCAACACAAGGTTTCCAAATTTTTTGGCATTCCAAAGGGTGTAGCGGAAGGTTTAAAGGGAATGTTTGTAGACCTGAGGAGTGAAAGTTAGAAAACATACTAATATAAGGAAAGGAATCACCGGGACAAGCAAAGGAAGATCACGCCCACAACAAACACGTTTAAGTGGTTCATTAATATGGTTCTTCACTAATGTATATTTTTTTCATTTGCGTTGTAAGTTCCGTAACGGAGACGGTATCTTGATTGTATTATTCACGCACGTTAGCGACAGATGTCAAACATCGAGGGACACAGTGAGAGGGCAAGGGTAGACAGGAACAATCAAGGGATACGGAGTGAGAGACAAAGCGATATGTTAACAAAGGCTTTATCGTCGACGAGGCGACGAACGCAAGGTAATGGAGCATTTGAGATGCCTCCAGGACAGAAACGCTCACACACACTCACACTCATGGAGACATGAACCACTGAAGTTCCAAATAACTCCCCTGCCCTTGCGTAATGTTGCATGAACAGACAATCTGCGAACTTATGTGGCTAACCTCGTCTCTATGTAATAGAAATTACAAACTTATTTAGATAATGTACAATTTACACATCTAAATGTTAGAGAAATTACTTACATTTGGCATGATTGAGCTTGTTCAACACGACAATCAGGAACAAAAGTGTTCAGCAACTAAACTCAGGAATAATAAGTTTCATAAACGGTTTTATTGTCTCAACATAAACAATATGTTGGTTATCATACTAAAATTAGCGGTTTGTTATCATTTTCAATTCGACTCAGAATTAAACAAGGCAAGATTGTTGCAATGTCCATTAAAAGAACGCCACGTTTATTTTAGTTTCTCCTGTATGAAAAGCATCATTCTTACTTCATACCCTGATTATTCCCATGTGTTCCATTCCTTTTTTCATTAGTAATGTGTATTTGTGTTGTGTGGGTGTGTGTATATGTGCGTGATATTTGCCCTGTTTGTTGTTCGTGGGACAGAGCCTCGCCCTTCCCTTCGCTTTCCAGCGGCCGCCGAGTCTAAATTTACCGTTATATATTTATTGACCCCTTCTCGCCGTTTCCGGAGTTGTAGGCTTCATTATCCAGACCACCGCCGAGGATGGTCCTGCGCTTCTTTAGTCATCGTTTCTCCCTTTTCCTCGCTCTCTCACTTTATAACTTCCGCCCTTAGTGTCACCTATCACCGTCTATATACTCGCAGCGCCTACCTAATAAAAAGCAACGCTTTAGGTAGGTGCGAACACGTCTTATCCTGTGACGTCCGGTCACTTAGAGGCGATGACGTCATCTCCGTACCTTGTCGCAACCCATGCTACGAGGGTTGGCTGAAATGTATAAAGCCTTAAAATTAATTGGCGACCAATACGATTAGCTGTGGTACGCGGTTGTACCTTGTTATACGTAGCGGGAACGTCCCCAATCCTTCGACTCTGACGGTGTTAATCTTCCTGTTACCTTTGCTAAATGAAATGTCAATGATTTTGAGAGAGATTGTATGAATGCAGCAAAGTTTCCATTTGACAGCTGCTCTAATAATAAAATTTTAAGGAAACAAAATTTAAAAATATGTATACAAACCGGAATGTTATTAAAATGCTATATATACTTTTTTGTTGTCTGAAATTAAAACATTGGCACACTCACTAACACTGTGTAACTCAACTGTTAATACACACACACACATATATCTTGTCACATTAACATTCGCATTTTTATCTTCTTAAAGTAACTAATGTAGTCCATTTTTGAGACGTCTGATACTATCAGATAAATGTTACTTTATGGATCCCATCAAGTTTATAAAGAAGACCATTGGCAGAAATAAAATTTTACACTATTAAATATAGAATTACTTCCGCTACGAGTTTTCCGGTATTAATAAAAAGGGAACAGATCCCACCAAGATTCGAACAAAGTCCAGGGTCTACTAATACTTCCACAGAGGATTATAACTTATCTAGATAACGTCTGTCAAATTTTGATTTGTTTTATTTGAAATTTAATTTAAAATATTTAATATATATATATATATATATATATATATATATACTGTAATGCCAATTAATTAGGCCATTAATTGTTTGAACATAAAAATTTAAATTGTTTGAGAAATCCATTGTAGCGGCGGTCCAGAACATAGCGAAAATAGAGCCCAGCTCTGTTCCTTTGTCGCAAGGTCCGAAAATGGCGTATGCGCGCTAAAATGCGAGACGACAGTTCAGTTCTCAGGAAGATATTGTGAGATAGAGTTCGCAGAAAAATATTGAGAGAAGCATTTCGCGGAAAGACATCGTCAAGGTATAACTGTTAGCTGGAGGAGAATTCAACAGAGTCGGCAATTAAAATCTAACAGAGTTGGTTGGTGCCTGGACATTTCTGAGAACACAGTAAAAACTAGCTAAGTAAAAGCAGTTTTGTGTCCATAGTCGGCCAGAAAGAGTAAAATTTCAGTAGGAGTCCAATGCAGTAAAGACTGGCAAATCTACAGACCAAGGAATTCGCATAAGGCAAGCAGTCCACAGGTAGCTGACAACAAAAGGGGAGGATCATCCGAGTTCCTGACATCGTATAAAATTTTGGCTTAGAATCAGTGTAAAATCTGTGAGTTTAGAATCTGTGTAAAATCCCGCAATAGTGTATTTCGAAAACGAAAGGAATGCTGAACAATAACAATAACAAAATACTAAATGATTAATTACTTAAACGTAATTGAAAGACAGAAGTCAGATTTCGTTCTCCGTTTAAATTGTTAATTCGTTCTAATCTTTTTACTTCTTAATTTCGTTCTCATTTTAAATTTTGTGCTAGTTTAATTGTCAAGTAAATTTATTTTATTTTAATTGTGGTTTGTTTGTTAACAATATTTTTAAAGATAACTGATGTGTCCATTATCAAACCCAGTGAAGACCCTGAGATCTAATATTTAAATTTGTAATTGTTTGAGTTATTGCCACAAAATAAATCTTTTGTTTGTAAAGTTCATTGATCTTTTCATTTAATGAAAAGCCATCCATTTGACTATAACATTTTGACGCTTAACGTGAGATAATCTCTTTAAAACTCTTTAAATTCATTAAAATAAAATAAATAAAGGCTTTTATTAATTATTACAATATATATATATATATATATATATATATATATATATATATATATCAATTCTACAGATTAATTACATGGAAAATGATGCCAAGAAATCTATCAGCTATGTTTCGTGAAAAGTTTTTAAATTGCAGTTAATGGAAATCCCTACGTGATAATACCATAGTTGCTCTACGCCTTTGCCTTCACAATTTTTTTGTGCTTCCTCAAATATGTGACATTACGATTTTTATCGTCTCGCTACGCAAGCACCTTGTAAAATAATATGCTGAATCTTGAAGAGTTTATCTTTTCAGAATTAATGTTTACGGATTCTTAGGGATCTATAAACCATCTTTGGAAAATAATTTAACATGAAGGCTATGTCGATTTTTCCTTTAAATAGACATGCAGTTTTCATTACATGCACGTTTTTTTCTTTTGCTTTTACTTTTCTGATTCAAAAGTACGTCCTTCTTATAATCCTATTTTGGCTCGTCGCTTCTGTGATGACGCCATGTTGATATTCTGCATACTTTGAATCAGCGGCGTGTAAGAAATGCAAATTGTCTATTTTTCGTCTTTCAACATTGTCCTTCGTGCGAAGTGTGAAATATATGCGACGGCGACGACGCTGTTGTTGTCCCTTTGTTATTCTTTTTTATTGGTAACATTCCTTTGTCTGTCGCTTGATTGCAGTATCATTCAGTTGCATTATCATTTGCAAAGGGAAACATGAGTACTAACATGTGTGTGTTTTCCTGTAAGAACTTATCGTGTTTGCTCTGCGAATCTTTCTTGTCAACAACGACGAAAAAGAAATGTGTTGTACTTGCAGATTCCGCCGTCGCCATTCTCCACAAGCTACAAAAATCCCATTATCTGAGTTGTCCAGTTAGCTGGCTAGGGTGAATGATCTCGTAAAGGCAGAGTGTCCCGCTGTCTATAATAGACGGGTTTATGAGAAAAGTAAGCAAGGAATATTGAGATATGTCGTATGAAATATTGCGAAACTATTAGACCCATTTCTTGATGTTTCCTCTCTTGGTTGATGGTAGCCTCACATCCTCAGCTAGTTTTTAAGCCTTTTTGTTTCAACAAAGCGTTAGATAACTTCTTGTTAATTTTTCCAATCATTCAGATGACCCTCAATCCACCGAATTCCATTTCTTCTGTCTGTTGTTTCACGACGGCGTGCTCACTGATATTCCGAGGAGAAAAGAGATCAGTTAGGAGCAGTAAGCCAGTGAGAAGATAGCGGATACAGGAAGTGAGTGTGTGTTTGCATGTTTTATTGACAAGGGTCGTTTTTATCTTTCTCTCTGCAAATAGATTGCAGTGAGAAGGTAACGCACGTCTGTTTATTATGATGTAACATTGTATCTACAATCACCCG
Source organism: Zhengitettix transpicula (assembly GCA_037074705.1). Taxonomy (NCBI): domain Eukaryota; kingdom Metazoa; phylum Arthropoda; class Insecta; order Orthoptera; family Tetrigidae; genus Zhengitettix; species Zhengitettix transpicula. Next base: position 76,806,551 of record CM073593.1, read on the forward strand.
GCACATACAGGGGACACAATTAAATGCTGTATACAAAAAATAAGCTGAGAAAATATTAAGAAACAAAAGTATATATATAAATGATTTCCTAGCCTGCAAAAAAAAAAAAATAAAGAGAGGTCAAAACGCCAGGAAGAGCGAAGATGTGGATGACGATGAAGATTGATTTTTATTTATATACCACTGTGAACAAAAAGTAAGGTGAATTTATTTATAAAATATAAATTCTTTATTTTATCTTCCAAATCAATTTCATCCCCTTCAAAGTAATCCCCGTCCGATAAAACGCACTTTTTCCAACGCTTTTTCCAGTCCTCGAAACAGTCGAAATGGTCTTTTTTCTGGTATAGCCTTCAAGACCTTCTTCGATTCGGTTTTTATCTCCTCAATCGTGTCAAAACGGCGTCCCCACATTGGCCTTTTCAGTTTGCTGAATAGCTAGAAGTCGCATGGAGCCAAATCAGCCAATACGGTGGTTGCGGAACGATATGAGTCGAGTTTTTGGCAAAAAAAAAGTCGCGAAGAACCAATGCAAGATGACTTGGTGCATTATCGTGATGAATGAACCAAGAGTTTCAGACGAATAGCTTCACGCAAACGACGCATAACGCTCAAATAATATTCTTTGTTGACAGTTTGGAAGGAATTCACAGTGCACCACACCACGATAATCAAAGAAAACTGTCAACATGACCTTGATTTTCGGTCTTGCTTCACCTTTTGCACGATATTCGCTGGATTGGTCCGTGGTTTCAGGGTCGTGTGCGTAAATCCAAGTCTCGTCTCTAGTAATGATGCATTTCAAGTGGTCCTGATGGTCAGACAACAAAGTTTCACACACATCAACGCGACGCTTTTTTTCCACCAATCGAGACTTGACGCGTTTGAGACACAAAACATTCTTCAAAATGGTTCGGGCTGAACCAAATGATATTCCAACACTACCAGCGAGGTCTCTAATTGTCCATCGACGATTTTCAAGCACCAAATCTTGATTTTTTGGACGTGGCCCTCGTCGGTAGACGTTGATGGTCGTCCAGAGCGCGGCTCGTCTTTGAACTCGTTGTATCACTTATAAACCTTTTTTTTGTGCCATAGTTTGATCACCAAAGGCCTTCCGCAACATTTTCAACGTGTCCGCACAAGAATATTCGTTCCGCAAACAAAATTTGATGCACGTTCTTTGCTCAACAAAATCACCCATTGCAAAAATCAAAAAATTCACTCTTGGTTGTTTATTAAAACACGTGTAACTCGGAGATAATTAAACATTTTAACAAACAGACGCTTGGCAAATATTATAGACAGTCCTACCAACCTAGGAAAAAAAAATTACCTGCCTTCCTAATACCCGGGAGTTTTAAATGACAATTTCACCTTACTTTTTGATCACAGTGGTATGTCGTCGTACGAAAAATATTTTTACAGCTTCCATGTATTCCAGGGATTCCTCCTGTATGCTGTCGTTCCGTATCAAATGCGTTGACACGTCACGACGCTATCCAAATTCATAGTGTGTGAAGGTGAAACTTTAAGCACATTTCGACGGAGTCAGCCACATCTCCAAAAAAGAGTAAAAAACTAGTTACGTAAACGCGTTCAAAATGTTTATGTCCAGATTTGGTGATATGTTTCTTTTTCGGCTGAACACATGTTTATCTAAACATCACTGCTCTGTACAATTAAAAAAATGTAATTTAGGTTAACGTTCCTATTTTTGCTAACGTTTCAGCATTGATATAGGTCTAAAAATGAAGACCGAAACGTATGTTTGTTAATTACTTTATTAAAAATTTCGGTATTAAATTCTGTGAACGTTAGTTATTAGTATTAAACTGACATTGAATTGCTGATTAATTACTTGATTTTGAAATATGTAGACTGATAAATTGAGTAATGACTAATAAACGAGCGATTTCATGATTGAAATTATTATTTTATGTTCTAATACTTCTTTATATCTTGATAGTAAATATAATAAAACGAATACTAATGAATAAATTAGATTTATCAGTTTTTTAAGACTCGTTGAATTCCCGAATTTTTCGATGCTTTGAAAATTAATTCATTTTTCAGTGACTGCATTTTGTCGCGTGTAATTTTTAGAAAAGCATGTTATTTTTCATTGTGACAATTTAAGGTTTTTATTATTTTTGTCTGTCTGTATTTCATTTATGTTATGTGTAGCAGCAAAGGTCGCATGACACTAACATGCCGTGTTTCACGTGTCCTCTGTGTTTGCCTATGCCTTTCTTTCCCTTCCGCTTCTCTGTTATTGTTTCACGAGGGTGTGGAAGCAATTTCCCTTCGTGCCCGTCACAATGCCACGCAGTCAACAAGCTGGCAAACATCCCGAAAACAAACTAACTAATTCGCGAAAAGAAAACATCATTTTTCTTCCTTCTCTTTTCATCCCCCTGTTACTAGTCCTTCCGGTAAACTAACGAGAACGTTTTCGCGAAAAAAAAAAGGACGCCTAATTGTAGATAACAACATTCAAGCAATTATTATTTTTCCTCTTTTTCAATAAGTCAACTTCTACGGAGTAAAAGAAGTTTTGGAATAAACTTTCACCACTCCTTAGTCACATTAATTTGACAGAAAAGAAAGGAAAGTTTTCGGTTATTAAAATCTGAGTGGAGTGGCTGAATCAAACTTGAGGCCAATCTCTTATGCTGGCTGGAGAAAAAAAAAAGGAGAACGTGAAACGACTTAATAACCATTGCTTGAGTAAGCTACTTAAGGGTCATGTCATAAGGGAGAAAAAAAAGAATTAATTGCTCTTTGACCCGAAACCCTGGACTTCATTTAAACTGAACCGCGAAGCTATAAATAGTTGAGGTTTTCTCAAAATAAAAATTGTTCATGATTGTAAAATAAAAACTGTTTCACAGTTTAATGATTCTTGAGGTGGATTGATTTGTTTTGCTTGAAGGTGTCGCTGGCAAAGTTCCATCAGTCCACAGAGTCAATTATTCAAAAAAAAAAAATCATACAGTTATTTTACCGCAATCTAAGTCATATTTTTATCGTCTGAATTTATCAATACTGTTTTTCTTGACTGTATGTTACCATTTTCGTACAATTACTTTTACAATAACGGTGAATGATGTCAGGATGATTTCCTGAATTAACCTGAATATGAAATATATCTTATCTTCTGGAAAATTATAGTCCATAATTCTGCCTCACCATATTATAATAAACAAGAATGATAATGACGATAATGATGAATGGCATGTAGATAAATAATTATATTTTCAACTACAATAATGTTAAATCTTATGTACATAAAATACCTATTTTTACATAAATACTGCCCCTAATAATAATAGTAATAATAATGAAACTCTAATTCATTTTACTAAAATAGTATGTCTTAATTTGTATCACTATAATAACCATCATTTAAAGATGAAATTGATGTTTATGGAATGACCGCATCTGGCGTGATGATTTTGGCGGCATTACCTTATACTTTATTCATATTCCGAGCAAAATTTTACATTTTTTTCAAATAAAAAGTAATCTCATATGATGCGCAAATGAACTGTGCACTTATTCAGCGACACAGATAATTTTTTTAAAGCTCGAAAATTGTACTGCCTGTTTCAGATTAATGGAATAAGGTCGGAAATTTAATGTATCTTCTAGTATATAAAAATGCATGCATGTTTGTGTGTTTGTAAATCTTAAACGCGTGAACCAATCGATACTAAACTTTGTAGAGATGTCACAATCCGGGAACGAACACCGTGGGGGTAAGACAACCCTTAGCACCAATAGGGAACATGAATTCTTTTTAAAAACATGGCTAATGACATATAATAAATAGTATTCGGGATTTTTGAGACTACTAACGTCACTCTCGTAGTAGTTAATGCTCGTATCGACATAGAAAATGAACTACAGTAGGGGTGCCGGCGCCATAAAAATAATGCGTTAACTACCTGGATTGGTGTCGTTTACACTATTTTGGAGCTCGCCGAGTTGGAAACTAACTTTCACACTACTTTGTGAAGTGGTTAATTATATAAAATGTAAAAATGGTCATATATTGGGGATAAATTCGGAGTCCGCTGAGTCATGCTTAATTTATCCCTTCCATTTATGAAGGCGGTGCGTGAAGGGGTAAATTGCTCAAAATGACCCATATTATTGTTGAATCCTTGGTTTACATGTCTTTGAGATGAAGATTCCTTTTCTGGCTTGAAGTAAGTAAATCCAGGTAAAATAATTACGAAAAAGAGTGTTGAAGGCTAATTCGGTGCAAATTATTTTTCTTTGCTGACTTAACTTTCCAGATCGTGATCGTGTAACTCTGTCATTCAGTTTCAGATGTGAGAGAATTACACATTTATCATTGATAACAGTTTTCCGGAGCTACTTGAATAAGTGCACTGACGACTAAGGTGCTTGCTTGCTTAACTTATCGCCCAACCTGAAACACAGGTTAGAATTTTTTTTCTAAGGGAGTAGTTTTTACCCAGAGGCGGTCTTTTTGTAATTTAGAGACGGCAACGGCAGACCTGATGTATATTTTTTTTAGGAGGAGAGATTCAAAAGAAGAAACGAACACGGTTGCGTAACGACGACGTCGTCGACCACGAGCGCCACACAGAGACCGCAGAACCCAACACCAGCGACCTGCTGGTCCTTTCTCAGCAACTCGCTCAACTCACTGGAATCGCCGAATTATGAAAAACTGCTTTCAACACTCTTGTCACCTCATATAAGCTTTGCTGTGCTGCTAGACAACACTGTTTAATTCATCAAAACGCCTCAAAAATAATAATAAAAAAGAAACAATGACCCTTGAGATAAGACAGCGTAAACTCCAAAACTTGGGATGCATAATATATCAAATTTATTTGATAATAATTTAACTTGCAGTTTTATAAAGTTAGGGAAAAGTAAGTGAGGCTACATTGTGTTCGGGAAGAACAAGAAAGTCTGGAGTTGTTACACTCCTCGTAACAAAAATTGAGCACCCCGTCCTAAATGCAACACGCAAAATAGCTTTTGTTTCAGCTGGGAAGATTAACCTATATTTGGTTTCTGAAAAGACTAGAAACACCAATCACGTAGGAATATTGCTGAGATAATCCCGAGTAAATTAACGAAGAATATATAATCTCTGGAAGCGACAGAAATAATCAGCATCTTTCTCAGGGAAAGCGAACAGGTCACGAAGACCAAATTTGATTCGATTCAGCGAGATCAGGGATCCGTAAATGACTGAAGATATCAATCATTTAACGACATGACAGTCGTCACGTTAGGATATGAAAAAACTTCACACTTGTGAGAAGAGCTTCCTCAGCATCCGCGATCAAACGTGCTTGGCCCACGGCATTTTTATTCTAATTTTTACATTCTAAATAGCATTCACTGTGTTTGGCCTCGCATGTATGAAAATATTTGAAAAAAGAATTGAGATCTCTGTGAAACATGCTGCTATAATGTTTATATTGAAACTATTACCTTTTCGGTATTAATATAATTCATCTCGTCTGCTCCTAGACCTTCTACTGTATCTATTTCTCATTATTAACTGGCCTTTGTTTTTTTAGTTATTGTTAATATCAATATATTAACTTCACCTCCCTTTTTTAAATCCACTTCTATTTGGCTTTAAACACTCGTTTTTTTCTCTCAATCGTTCAGACTTGTAGAATTAATGTAACTAATATGAGGATCTATTTTTTACTTGATCTGTCAACAGAAAATCCCAAACGAGGATCCTGAGTTAACTTGCGAATTATATATATATATATATATATATATATATATACTAGCTGGATGCCCGGCGTTTCCCGAGATGTCATTTATCTATAACCCCCGATATGACTCCAATTTCGGCTGCTTTTGCGCAATTTTTATGTAACGCTACTTGAACCCTAATCATTATAATTAACTCTGAAAAATATTTCTTCAACGCAAATATCTGCCGTGTTTGCATGTTCCAAAATTTGCACCCCGCTACCCCTGCATCTGAGGGGTAAATGCCAATTTGAATGTCGTAACTAAACACAGTGACTTCCATAACCTTTGATTTGACTCCAATCTCGGTTGTATTCGCGTTATTTTACTGTAAAGCATCTCCACCCCAAACCCGAAGGGTGTCCTTTTCACAGGGCGTAGGGGAGTAAAATTGTATTCAGATAACATTGGTAGAAACACTATCAATATCTTTGACCCCTAAAAATATTTATCCGACTCAAATATCGGCTGTTTTAGTATGTTTAAATATTTCCACCCCCGCTTATGGGGGTGGAAGACGCGCCTCACCCCGACAGCGTTTGTTTCCTGGTCGCAAAAAACACGTGTACGAAATTTGGTGAAAATTGCTCGACTGGTGTAGATTTGTATTTTATTTAGAAAACGTTTGTATGGGAAATAGAAAAGGCCTGTTTTTAGGGTTTTCCCGGAAATTATTCGATTTTTTCTCGCCTTTTAAACCTTTCCTAGATCTCCACAAACATTTCAAGACTAAGATAAGATAAATCCGTTCAGCCATTCTCGAGTTTTAGTGAGACTAACGAACAGCAATTCATTTATATATATATATATATATATATATATATATATATATATGTATATATATATATATATCGTGATGACACTCTACAAGAGTAGAGAAAGGAAAACCGAGCACCGAAAGTGAACAACAGGTTCCGGGAGAGAGAAAATAATAATAATGGTGGTTTTCACGAGTAGGGGAATAAGGGGGGGGGGGGACAAGTGGCGCTGTCAACTCGACGACGACGGAACACAAAGAATAGCGAGCAGAGACGAGAGGAGAGGAGAGGACGCAATTTAGCTTAATTTCCTGCGGAGTTGCTCGCGTTAAAGCGCTTAGTTCGGCTCGCAGTAATTAACACGAATTGTCACGGTGCCATACTCCTACTCCTGTACTATCTACGTTTTTAAAAAACAAAAGCCGAGAGAAAGACAGGTGGTGTATGTGAGTGTGTTTGTGAGAGAGAGACAGCACCACACATCTGATAATATATGACACCAGCGTCCGACCACTGACATAATGTCTCGAGGAAAAATTGTGGGAACAAAAGCATGGATCCCTACTAAAAGATCAGAATCGGCTATTTGGCGGAATGATAACTCATTTGATTCCATGACGACTGTTGTTTGCGCGTTTCTGTACCTTCAAAGCTGTTTCTAACTAATATATGTAATTCTTATAGATTATTTCCTTCTAGCAAGCCAATGCTGGATGTTAAGAAATTATAATATAGTAGTCTCGTGAGAATTGAGTAATCAATGTGCTTGGATCCAGTATTTATTGTCGAGGATACATGGTTTCTTCATATCTGTTCCTGTAAATTTTTACATTGTAATATTATTTTGTAATTTCCAGAATCGACTTAATTCATTCAGAGTGATCGTTATAAGGTGTTAGCAGTTATGGGTAAAACTATTCGATAAATGAATTACCTACACGGACACTTGTCTGCAAGGAACGTGAAGCCGTGGCTTTTGTAAATGTACAATACTCTTTCAGTAATTTATTAGATGATTAATATAAATAATGTAATATTTTTCAGCGAACCGAGTGATTGGAGACGATGAGACTACAGCACAGTGCTAACGCTGCATGACGTCATCTCACTCTCGTAGTACAAAAGTATGGAAATACATATTGGATTTCTATTGACGGAGGCTTACAACGCGTGGCTGTTCTATAGTAACAACCCTATAACGCATGAACACATTAATTTGCATTTGTGGACGGTTAAATATCAATTAAATAAACGAATTTCTCCATGTAAATGTTGGACGTTTCCTAGTCGACATTTAATATGTTTCGGCTTCGCCACGAGGAATGACACTCACGGAAGAAATTAAAACTGAATTCGGCTCTTTTAAGTGAAAAAAAAAAGACGATAATCTGTACCACCATTACCTCCCCATCCTTTTTCTGCCTTTTATGTTTTCTTGAGATTTTATTTTTGCTGCTTCTGCTTCACTTGTGCCTTTTTAAATTAACTAATATATTCTTACAGGGTTACCTTATTTTTTATATTCCTTTCATACTGAGCGGTAAAAGAAAGAAAGAATAAGGTTCGCCTTTGCTAGCTTCTCCAGGAAAACTACACTATAATTAAACAGGGTTCTCTCTCTCTCTCTGTGGGAAATTCCCTCTTTTGTATTGTTCCATCAAAAGAAAATCTGCATTGAAAAGAAAAGAGGGTGTACGTTTGGCTTCAAATTCGAGGATAGAAAAGAATAATTGTCTTCGACATTGTTCTTATGACGACGTGTGACAATTAATAATCCAATTTATTTCCCTCTTTCTTAAAATGTTAGTTAATTAATTGATTTGGTTCGGTAAAAACATCGACGTCTCTCGTGAAAGCCAGAAAATTAAATCCCAATTTTGATGTTCCTTTTCCCCCCATAAATATGCCCATTGGAAATGGAAAGTCTGTAAATTAAGGAGAAGCATCGAGGTTCACTAAAAAAAAAGATTAATAGTAAATACTTAAAACATCTAATTGATTAAGAGGAAATGCATTAATAGCGCCTTGAATTTTATTTTCCACGTAACTAACTAGAATGAAAGTTCCCATGGAAGACAAAGAAAAATCGCATTCACATAGCCTGGGTTTTAACGCAATAATTATATAATACTTGATTCGTAAACTAATCTTATCGAGCTATGTAAGAGAAGGAAGAAAGAGAGAGAGGGAGGGAGGAAGGTAAGAGTTACAATCTAATCGTTCTGGGTTCGGAGAAAGACAGTCAGTGTTAACAGATAGTTGGATCTGATAGACTGAGGGAGGAACGCGCCAAGAAAAAATCTTCAGTTGAAATTGCAGTGGAAAATCGAATAACCGCAGTTCAACATAGCGGCGACATTTTGAAAATATGAAAAAAAAATCTGTAAGCTGTACAAAACTTCAAAAAAATTATTTTTGCTTACGCTAATTGTCCAAGGAAGTTCCGAGACATTCTGGGCAATCAGAATAATTATATTCCGAACGAATTGAAATTGACTAGGAAGATGAATTTCTAAAATTAGAGCGATCTTGTTTTTGATAGAAAGAAACTAATAAGAATAGGGATTAATTATAGTCCTTTAAAATATTAAAACCTCGAGAGGTTATGAAAAAATATAAATATATAAGAAATTAGTAAAAAAAAATAGCATACTCTGTTTCGTACGGAGTTTCTTGAGTGTCCGATCTTTGCAGTGACTGGGCGTCGTTTCATGTCCTTATGTTGTCTGTCATTTGGCTATTTTATCTGATTAACGGAAAACCCAAGTGGACCCTCCTCTAACCAGCTGTGGCCCTGACACTCAGCACTGTGTCCTCTTAAAACAAGCCGTCGCAAAATATTGTACAAAATTTTGTCAATTGCAAAGTTATCCAACGTTAGAGAATGTGAATGTTGAGAATGGAAACTGGTAGACGATTGACTTTCTCTGGTTTCCGTTTGTTTGGTTGTGATTATTGGGTTTTCGTAGAGGATTTGTATTAAGGGAGAAGCCGAACAAATGCGGCAGTCGCGGGGATTCCAGTTGGAATCCGAATGAAGAGTATTCGCTGTTGTAGATCTCTTGATGATGTCGGGACTTGCTGACAGGATAAAATTGCGTGTCCACTTCAATACGGAAAAACTGTTGGTTTTTTTTTATCCAGAGCTAATAATTATCATCTTCCAATCATCGCTCTTTTATAGAGAAGACTTTGCAATCGTCTGCTGGCTGTTGGATGTGCTGCCTTCACCTGCAGCCGCGTGCTGCACTTATCTGCAACGCGAGTACGCCAGTCTGGCGCCAGTTACTGCCCCCCCCCCTCCTTCCTCGTCTACATGCCCCCTCCCTGTAGATAGTCGGGCATTGTGTGTGTGTGTGTGTGTGTGTGTGTCCACATTCATGTCTTGCGAAACATCTGTCGGCGCCTCTCTCCAACACACAGGATCGCACTACAACCATCGTGCAAGAATTCCGCAACCCCTCCTCGTCTTAATGGCACATTTTATATTCTAACATTTACGTATCTTAAATACTCATTTACCGCCCAACTACTTCGCTGTTTAATCATATCGAGATTCATAACTCTCTTTAAAATTATTAATGTCACATCTGTTTAACCTAGTTCCTTTGTTCCATCGAAACACCATTAACAACACTCAGAATGAAGGAGGTGGTATCTGTTTGTACACAACTGCGAACAACCGTTTTCAACCATGAAATATTCCATAAAGTCAATTTTTCTGATGAATAAAAAAAAATGGGATAGTACGTATTGAAAATGTGAAATTGTTGTACTTTTGTCATATAAAACGTGGTCAGTCGACTTGTAGAGTCAGCAAACGCGGCACCCATCCCGCTCTAGGCGTGCAGATGTTAGTTGCTGTTCACACGAGAACTCGGCAATATCCCAATGCAGCTTCTGAGAAGATATTCAGGAATTTTGAGTACCAATAAATACCCTTAATAATGCTGCACAATGGATAACTCGTGGTTATATTAATTTGTCCAGTACTAAGGGGCGCCATAAAGTTTTCCCTGCGTCACTGTTAGTCGAAATACTGGATAGGATCCTTAAAACTACAGCCCAGGGGCCCTACTTAACCCTCGGCTACCTAGCTCTACCTATCCGAATCCCCCCTTTCAGTCCCTTTCCTATGTTATTAAAGAGGAGTTGCCGTTATGTGGATTACACTATATATATATATTGCTGTTTACACGTTATTCTTCTTCCGTTATAACGATACAATACATCAATTCAAATTTGGAAGTAAGACAATACATGAGGAGTAAAACTGCGAGATAGGCAAAGGAAGAGCTAACCACAACATTGGCAGAGCACGAATCAGAACTGTCCGTGTAAAGAACGGGTGGATTTACACATTCTCCATACCATTTACAGTGAAGTGGTCACCACGATGATGATCCTCTAGTAGTCTGTCGCCACAAAAAAAAATACAGTGTATAATATATACACTGAATAATTAGCAATGAAGAGTAAACGAGTAATTTTTTGGGTTGAAATTTTCAGTTTGCGTTCTCATATTGTCGCTTCTTTTTTTATCTTGAAAGGAAATTTAATGAGAATATTGCACCAACCTACAAATACTATTCCGTTCACCTACCTGCTTCATACGACTTTTTGAAGAATACCCGAAATTTTCCCTCTTTGGCACAGAAATATATTTTTTTTACCAAAAATATATATGAGGATCAACTTTTTACGCACAAAATAATATGATTTAAAATGAATTGAAATATTTGGAATTTTTTTTGTATAAAATGTACAAGACTATTTATTTTCTAGGATAATATTCGCCTGAGCGATTTTCAGGTGGAGGTGAGGAGGTTGCACAGATTATTCAGAATAAATAAAGTTGTACTGTTGAACAGAATACATATATCTGATTGTCTGCTTAGTCGTTTGCGAGATTAACGGAATAGTGAAAGTAAGCAATTATATGAGCACGGACCTCAAGCGTGACCACGAAGCGAGAAGTTATATATTTTTCTTTATTTGTGGGGAGGCAGAGAGCCGGCGCCAGGGTTTTCCGCTTGACATCCTTGAGAGAAATCCTCTGGTCCGAGGATCGGGTGACACTCGACACTTTTCGAGGCTCGGATCAGGAGAGACCACACACGCTCCACAACGTATCAATATATATATATATATATATATTTATTTATTTATTTAAATGTTTGTATTAATGCATCCTTTTCTGTTTTGTTTTCAGGTGTTTCTTTGCTGAAGAAGATAGACTGTTGCTTGAGAAAGGTAACTGATCTCAGACATGTCCCAGCATTCTTTTATGACGCTTTTTAGCTTCTATTGTAATATATATATATATATATATATATATATATTTATATATATATATATATATATATATATATTTATATTTAATAATTTACAAATAAATGATTGAATTTTAATTAAGCTGCACGTTGGAGTTTTTTTTAGGGCAACAGGCTACATGAGGGTAATCCTCATTGTGGCAACTCCCCTTTAATAGCATAGGAAAGGATGTGAAAGGGGGGATGCGGAAGGGTAGAGGAAGGTAGCCAAGGGTTAACTAGGGCCCCTGGGCTATGGTTTAAGGATCCTACCCGGCAATTCGCCTAACAGTGATGCAGGGAAAACCCTAGAAAAACCTGCATCAGGTAGGTCGCGCATTTAGTACTTGTCCCACGCCCTTCCGATGGCCGGAGATTTTAATTTCAATGCAAAATTAGGCGTCCAATAAAATAATTACCAAAACAATTAAAATTTTACTAAGAAAAACCACTCGTTGACGCCAATTTTGTAGTAAAACAATTAAAATGATCGGATGTTTTAATTAATAAAACAGGATTTAAAATATACAAACAAATTAATTTATTAAAGCAAATTATTTAAATCTCATTACATATTAATACTTAACAATAATACCACGGCTATTTTTCAGGGCCGATCACCGGCCTTCAATAAAAACTACTTATTAAACAATCAAATTCACAAAGCTATCAAGTCTTTAATTCAAACAATCAATAGAACACTACAATACAAAATCTTAACTCGTAAACAGTAAATCTGACGATAATATCATTTACTTTCGGGTTTACAGATAGTAAGTTGTGCAGTTTTACCTTAGTGTTTTCTTGTACCAAGGACATGGGCTCGTTCACACACACAATTATTAACACTGTATAGACAGGCCATTACACGCTGAATTTAATGGGCAACACATACTGCTTGCCAAATTGACTCACTACACTTGCTTTACTGTTCCTTCTACCAAAATCCTACTACCACACTCAAAAGTTTGTTATCTGCAGGATGCAATAACCTGGGGCTCCCAATAATTGAAGAAAAATGTCTAACTCATGAATGTAAGCTAGACTCTGAACTATTCCGCCTCAGGGAAAATAATAGTCGGCGTTGTACCGTTGCAGTTATTCGCTCATAGACTCGGAAACCGTAGATAGTTCTGGATATTATAGCTGTTAGACTATATACAGCCACACACTTTCTGAATTTATGTCCTTTTTCTACCGTCTCCTACCGGACACTCTGGACCACTGCTCCTTACAAACTGGAGCTCTGCGTCTAGCAAACGAACTTCGACATGCATTATTGCCACATATTCTTGTATCCAACTCGTGTTTTTTTTACGCCGCCGACAATACGAGTCCAAATTTTGTTCATTAATCAATTATTTCCTTTTAATTAACACTATATATATATATATATATATATATATATATATCATGCGTGTATTGTAACACGAGTAGTTGATTGTGTGATACCTTTGGTAGTTTTAAATACCTATGGTGAGCTTTGAAGAATTATTCATACGCGATAATTTAGAATAGAATAGCTGGAAAAACGTTGTATTATAATAATTGAGCTTGGACGGTTGTTCCTGCACTTCACACAAACTCAGAGCAAACATGGGAAAGATAAAATAGACAGAGAGTAACGATTCTATCTGTGTGCCAATATTTGGTCGAGTCTATTCGCAAGCCCAGGATGAAAAATCCACAACGCGCACAGCAGATCGGAACTATTTGTCTTTCATCGAGAGAGCAGACGCGGGGCTCGACAGTAGCGAAAAACAATACACGTATGTGAATATATCGAAACTCTATAAGGGAAGAAAACGTGATGTAAGATTAAATACAGATAAAGTGGTTCATTGAACTGTAGGAAGATATTGCCTATGGAATTGATGTAAATTAAAATGAAAAAAAAAAGAATAGTAAATAATAGTTGAATTATGTTAGAGACAGAGGGAAAGATGCATGCAGAGCAGTCATAGACTATTATATACAGCTACACGTAAAAAAAGATTAGTAAGGAAAGAGGGACAGCGAAATACATCGGAAGATAAGAAGAGACAGCAATGTATGCAGATTGATACAGGGAGATATTAACGTTTGGGGGGAGGTTGCTTTATAAACAGAGCGCGAGAATATCATAGAGAAGAATAAAAGCTGGCACAAGGAAATAAAGGTAGACATATACTGAGAAATACGGAATACGGAGGTAGAGAAGCGTGGTTTAAAAACAGATATAGATACCAATTAATACGTAGATGTACGCATGTAGGGGGAGATAGAGAGATGAGACCCATACCAGAATATTCTGCAACCCATCGAGGACCTTGGCATACCAGGACGGCTGGCAAACTGTCATCTTACATGACACATTCCGGATTTTTTGGAGTGACACGTGGTCATCGTATCGAGTCTTCTTCAGCCTTAACCGAGGTTTTCCTGACCATGACGAGGACAAACATCTATGCCCATGCTAAGCGGTACAAGCATATAGAGAGACTAAATGTAAAGGGAAATATATTCATACATTCATAAACATGGCAAAAAGGAAACATATATTATGAGAAACGTCCTGCAGAGAAAAATAAAGCGAGGAAAAATATAGAAAACGTCGCCAACATCATTTAAATAAAGTTGAGGTTGAATGAAAACAATTTCCTCTTAATTAAATGTAACATTTCCGCTCTAATAACAACGATGATAACGACCAAATAAACTACAGAATTAGAAGGTTTCGGGAATGTCAGTATAATTAAACTAGAATAATTAAAAATACGAGACAATTAAAAATAACACTTCAAAGAGAGGAAAAATAAAAATAAATTTTTCAATTATCGTCCCATAATAATAATAATTTATATGTAATATGCAATATTAGCAAAACATCCCACGGCTCGTCTCACGTAATTTATGTTTCTCCCACGGATCCCTGGAATTCCATCACAATCATTATCTAACAATATTTTCCCTTCATTTCCTCAACTGCAACTTTCATGCCGCATTGCTGAAGTAAATAAAAACAGTCGACCATACTTGTCTTTCAAAGTGTATGTTATTTGATTTGTGCGTGGCCGCGGGCGTTTAGTCCTTGTCACTGTCTGCCTGGTATGCAATAAATAAAATTAATTTTAGAGTGCATTTATTTTTACTCGCACTGAACTGAACTCTAAAATTTTAGCTGAATTTAACTTTATGTGTGTTCCCGGACAAGACAATTTAGTACAGTAATGATTTAGATGAGTCTAAATTTTAAAAAAAGGCTTTTTTTTTCTACGTGAAACATCAAAATACAAATAATTGTTCAAATACACAGTTTAGATTTACGTCATAATTTTTTCATTTAATTTTATCGTGTGTAGACAGAGAGAAATGGAGGGGGGGGGTAATATTCCTTATAGTTCGCTTGTTTGATTTGAATAGAGTAAATATTATCTAGTAATCTTGCGTAGTCGATCGATATAGTCGAGGTTTGGCTGGTTTATCGATAGGGTCACGCGGCGGCGACCTCGAACTCGACCTCGAGCAGAATAGAATAGAATCATATTCCATAGATCCCGCTGAGCTGCAACGCTACAGGGATGTGCCATACGTTTTACAGTGCTTTGTAACTTATTAATAACTTAATTTACATGACAAACATTTATTGTAACATAGCATCAATTATTGAATCTGTAACAAATATATACATTAAAACTTTTAGGTATATAATCATTATTATTTTCATTCTGTAAATTTCGATAATGGAAGGCTGCTAGATAGTTTATGTTGTTGATACTATTTTCACGGCTGTATTAAGATACTATTTACAAGATTCGAAGATATGTATTAATACAATAATTTTCTTTAAACTTATTTACAGAGTAGAAGTGTTAAGGAGAAATTTTTGAAGTTCAATTTGTGAAGTGTTTCTTATTTCTTCAATGCTATCAGGATATTTGTTAAAATTTGATATTTACATATTACACTTCTTTTTCTGCATCTGACAAAGACTTAAAAAAAATTTCTACGTAAATTTGTTTCGTTTCTTGTAATAAATGAATGCATATCAAAGTTGGTACTAAATTTATCATAATTATTTATTACGTCAACCAAAAACGAATAAATGAAATGACCTGAGAGAGTTAATAAACTCAGTTTCTTAAATAAAGCCCTGCTTTAAGTTCTTAGAATTTATTTGATTCCTTTGCGCTATAAAGGCTTTATCTTTACCTGTGGAGTTACCCAAAAATAAAATTCTGTAAGTCGTTAAGCAATGGCAATACGCCATATTCCCTCAGTTACCGTGACACTGCAAACTTAGCTAAACATGGGAATATTAATTATTATATTGGCATATTCTTTTCAATTCAGTTTATTATCTACTAGCTGGGTGCCCGGCGTTGCTCGTGTACTTATTTATATAAACTCGAAAAAGTATTTAATTGAATACTTAAATATATTCCTTGAGTACTTCGGGATATAATCGTAACTCAGTCTTCATACATTACGAAATATTACATTGATGAAATTGTTAGCTAGACTCACAACTAATACAGCGCGAAAATTAACTTACATTTTCCCCAAGGATGGTAAAGTAATTCGTATTCTTCTTTATTACCATTCGATGGAGTATTGCTGTATAAAATTATACTTTTTATTTTAAGAACATATTTCTGCTTTATTTCATTCCTAATAAAGGAAATATTTCCTTTGTTCGTTGCGTAGTAACGTCTTTCTCTCGCGTGACGTCATTGTCTCTTGGCGCGCAGTAATTTAATATTTAATGATCACGGATTTTAATTATAATTCTTTCCACATGTATGCTAGGCGTTTCTCACCCCCACAGTACCGGTTCTCTATTTTGGCAGAATACGTATACCAATTTTTGTTGCATTCTGTCCACGCGATAAAATTTGTATAAAGAACAACGTAAATACATACATACATACATACAAATATACATCCTTTTTTATTATATAGAAGATTGAAAGAATTTTTTACTTTCTAAAGTTACTGGGTTTAACGTAGAAATAGCACTGCGTATGTTTGACTACAGTTCACTCACACCAGTAAGGCATTAATTACGACCACGCAACAACCAAAGAAAAAACAAGAAGATTTCAAGATCTGCTACGAAATAATAATTTTTCAGCACGAACACCCATTTATTGTTCATTGTGTCTACAGTGATTACCGCATTGGGTCGTAATAACACTTGCAGATTCGATATATTTCACTGCTTAATTATTGATAACCGTATAATTGGCTTTTTAAATTTATTTTAAGAAACATTCAGGCTTCAGAAACAGTTCTTTGATTCGCTGACGAGTATGGAGCAGAGAAAAGAAACAGTGAGACTGGTTATTAAAAAGAATTTATGCCGTTACGGCATCAAGCGTGAAATCTGTTAATTGCTGAGAAACAAATAATTGAATCCTCCTTAACCATTAATATCTTTGGAAATAAAAATCATCACTCAACCTTCCCTGTTTTTACTAATTTTTTTATGTCAGGATCCGTTAATTTAGCTAATAATAGGTTGAGACAATTTGCCTTATACTTTTCGACGTTATGAATGTTCTGCCCGTAATAACTAAGGTTGGTTACAACACGAATTAAAAAAAAATAAAAATAAAGTGTAGGTGTAGCCTTCACTTACTGGGAAAAGGTTCCATGTATATTTTTATTTTATTTTAGCAATCGTTCTTCTTCGTTTTACAGTCTGGTACGGGTAAAAGGATGTAAGCACGGAGGTCGTATTTCCTCCGCAATTTTCCAGCACAGACATTCTTTCTCTCTCTCTCTTCCTTCTCTTCGCTAAAGAAGATATCTGCACCCGGGGAATTCTCTTTCTCTTCTTCATCCGCCTCGTCCGTGTCCGTGGAAACCAGAGAAAGGAGGTAGGGAAGGGAATGTACGTGGAGAGCTGACCGTTGTTGTTGTTATTGTGACAAAGCCTTCGTTTCGAGATATCGCGTTACTTTGCTTCACCTGCACGTGTTCGCATTTAATACGAGAATTACATACGAGAAACTTTTACTGCACACGTTGAAGAGCTCTTTTACTTCCTCTCGACTGAAACCGAGTTGAACGTCAACCTTTCGTGAGTCAGTCACGCCTCTTCATTTTTTTGCTGTGCCACTTATTTTTAAAATGCGAATATCAGTGTATTTTATTTTTTCCGTCGTTAGTTTCGGTAAAATGGGTTTCCGCAGAAACTACATCATCTGATTAAAAAAAATGCTGGTTTTGTATCATGCGTTAGATTGATTTTCAATTTTTCCTATAGATTAGGCATTCTTTTCATTTCTTCAATCATGTTTTGATCGTCCAGGTTTACATTTCCTTCAATATCAATTATCTTTTCCTTCTTTCTATTGTTGCTATTCTTCTACTACTATTTGACCTCCACATAATATTGTTCTTTCTAATTTACCTACTTCATTTTCTAGTCTCTCCTTCGCCTTTATTTTACTCCTCCATTTTTCGTACTTTTGCTGCTATTCCTTCATCTTGCATTCACCTCCTTCCTCTATAATTCCAATACAGTCTCTCTGCCTTCCCTTTTCTCCCCCGTCTGCTTCTTATCTACTTATCCTTTTTTCTCGTTACTTCTCTCATTCTTTTGGAATAGTTTTCTTTTTATATTCTATTTTTAATTTAACTACTTTCACTCACCGCCGAAAGAAAAGCCTGCGAGAGGATTCTCTCGCAGGTAAAACCTTTTAGGAGAGATACGAAGGGGGTGCCTTTTCCTCTCCGTTTTTGAACTAAGGTTCCCACAAGCCGAGGCACCTCGGCCTGTTTTGAGACCTTGGGCATACGGTAAGAGTTGTCCGCTATTCCCATTGGAATAGTCGGCCAGCTGCCTCCTAAACTGGTCGAGGCACGGAGAATGGAATGCTGCGTCCCCACAGCAAACTCTTCTCCCGCTATCGGAAGGGCGTGGGACAAGTACCCAATGCCCGACCTACCCGATGCAGGTTTTTCTAAGGTTTTCCCTGCATTTCTTTAGGCGAATGCCGGGTAGGATCCTTAAAATATAGCCCGGGGGCCCTAGTAACCCTTGGCTACCTTCCCCTACCCTTCCGCACCCCCCCTTTCAAATCCCTTCCTATGCTATTAAAGGGAAGTTGCCCAACGTGGATCACCCTCATGTAGCCTGTTGCCCTAAAAAAAACTACTTTCACGCATTTAAATAATCCTTAGAACCCTTCCCATTATTTCATATTGTTTTCCGGGTTGTTGGAATAAAAAATATATGTTAAATGAGAAGACGCTATAATTTTATTTTTAAATAGTTTTTAACTCTTTATATATTCTTTATATTTTTTGTTATTTTCATTTAAACAAATCTTGTATTAATCTTAGTAAGCGATTAATTATCAAGGGGCATCCAATGTGTACGTAATTGAATTTAAGAATAAATAAATCGGTAATGTATTTTTCCTAATGCCAAAAAAATAAATTTTTGCGATAAATTTAATGTAAAACCAGGAAACGTTTATCTGCAGGGCTCTGGTGCAACGGAAATGAAAGGAAACGCGTCTCTACCAGGCTCTGCGTATCATTTATGATTAATATTGTTTAATTTAATGAACTGGTTTGTCGCGGCAGGTTCAATTTGGAAATCTTTAAACCACAACTATTGGCGGTAAGAGAGTTTGGGCAATATTCATCCTTGTCGTGAGTACTTGGCTCGTTCGCTCTGTCCCAGAATGTGGAGAAAGTTTCACTAGTATCGACACGAGAAAGATCGATATCGCGGTGACCGCGATACGGCGACCAAGGAAACAGAATCGATTATGCAATAATCTGCCTCACATCGACTTACTCTGCAAACAAGGGGCTAATTTTCAGAGACTACGCCACTTTTTTTTGTATCCCCGATTCTTAAATGATGCTCAAGCTTCATCAACACAGCATCGACATAGTTCCGCCATGTTAGGAAACGGAAAATAGTGTTTATTTTGATTGCGATATTCAAATTAATGTTTATTCATTCGTCAGTCTTGCCATTTTTGGAAACAAAAGTGTATTTACTATACCTCAACATTCTTCTTGGAACTACAAGACTGCGATATCCTAAAAAAATGTGAAATCATTACGTCATTAAGGAGATACGCGATAATTGTTACGGACAACCTAATGGTTGTAACCAACCGCATGCTACCATGTTAATTGCAATAGAATACTTAATAACTATACTCACAACTGTAAAAAAGATATAAGTTAACTGTACAATAAAATAACGAATATTGACAATATAACTATCATAATTTAGAGTTGACGGAATTTTTATATACAAGGCAATTTATTCTTTTAAAGGAAATTAAATTCCGCCATATTTATACGAAATCAATTATTATATCATTATTAGTTTTGTTACAAGAATTACCAATTTCATAGTTATGCTTTTCAGGTTACAAATAAGTATTTTTAAAAAAGCTTTTAAATTAATATTAGAGGACTTATATATTTGGTAGATCATTTCAGGGATGTAAATGTCGTGAAAATTACCACAAAAAAATTAGAACTTGCGATATATATCTTTTGTGGAAAAGTTAATATTCAATTACTAATTACAAAATCATCAGATGCAAATTTATACAGTAAAATCTATATAATAAAAAAGAATGTATATTTGTATGTATGTATGTATGTATTTACGTTGTTCTTTATACAAATTTTATCGCGTGGACAGAATGCAACAAAAATTTGTACACATATTCTTCAAAATACGAGAAACGGTACTGTGAGGGTGAGAAACGCCTAGCATAAATGTGGAAAGAATTATAATTAAAAACCGTGATCATTAAATATTAAATTACTGCGCGCCAAGAGACAATGACGCCACGCGAGAGAAAGACGTTACTACGCAACGAACAAAGGAAATATTTCCTTTATTAGGAATGAAATAAAGCACAAATATGTTATTTAAATAAAAAGTATAATTTTATACAGCAATACTCCATCGAATGATAATAAAGAAGAATACGAATTACTTTACCATCCTTGCGGAAAATGTAAGTTAATTTTCGCGCTATATTAGTTGTGAGTCTAGCTAACAATTTCATCAATGTAATATTTCGTAATGTATGAAGACTGAGTGACAATTGACAATTATATCCTGAAATACTCATAGAATATATTTAAGTATTCAATTAAATTCTTTTTCGAGTTTATATAAATAAGTACACGAGCAACGCCGGGCACCCAGCTAGTAATAAATAAATATTTTAAAAATAATATTCATAATTTTTATTATTAGTTCTGTATTTTGTAAATCAATTATATGAAAAGTATTTTGTCATTAGATAGAAAATAATTATGGATTGAGATTCGTTGGAAATAGAAATTAAGTTGAGACCAAATTGAATATTCCGAGAATTCTGATTCAAAAATTATCTAATACCGACTCTTACAGTAAAAGTTAGAAATTTCTTTTAAAACTTATCAGTAAAATTATTGGAAAAAAATTTTGAGTTTCTCAGTTGGGATGGAATCATATTTTTAGATTTTTTTTTGGCATTTAGGGTTTCAAGTCTATTCATAGTCGTCCTTCCCAATTGAAATCGCGTCAGCGCCGTAGAAGTTTCCACACACTTTCACAGATGCATCTCCGAGAATGTGAAAATGGCGAATTTTTTTGATTACGGCCAACTTAAAAACACACTCATGTCAAATATGTTACCTCTATTGTATTGTAATCCTTTCTATAAAATCTTGAAACGTAAAACAAGGTTCATTCATAATAAAATTCTAATCATTTTTTTCTTTCGTATTTCATAATTTTATGATTGTCATATAAAACTACTTAAATATGAAAATTATTAATAATTTTCCACAGTATTATGTATTTTTATTTCCACTGCTACTGTTTCTATCGGCCAGTTTTCTTCGATTAATTCCTTGAGTCACAAGGTGTTATTTTTTGTTCTACAAATAATTCACATTGACCACATTTACTTAATACGTAATTATGTGTGTATGTATTAGTAATTTCGCTTAGTTCTTTTATTCATTACAAGAGGTGTTGCCTTTATATTGGTCAGCTAGAAGCAGACAAATGTGACGATCCTGTGTAGAGTTTCTATGTAACATCAGCACTGTCTGTCTCCTCACGTCCCTTGCGGTTGTAATTTTAATTAAGGGTTTAAAACACTGTAATCCGCCCTTCTTTCCTGCTAAGCCGAGGTATTCCTCCTCATCTCTCTGTTACTGTAGTAATCCCCCCTTCGCACGACCGTGACGCATTTCGAGTAGCACGTAGGTCTCTTCTCCCTTCTTTGGATTCGTATTTCAAGCTGAGTGGTATACTTTAAGCCCTCTGTCTTCTGTATTCCTCCCTGTGCATGTATCTCTGTGTGCGTGTGTTTGTCTTTGAGCCTTGTGTTACGTGCGGCACGTCAACATCTTCGTGACTGCGAATAAAAAGAAGAGACCTTACAACGGTATTGTGTCTCAGGAGAAACCATCCGAGGGGTTTCCATACACAAAACACAAAGTGGGTGTGTGGAGCATCCTTATCAATTCCCTAGTACGACAAACTCCTCTGCTCTTAAGTTATATATATATATATATATTGTGGTATTTCGCGTCCAATAAAGAATACATGTTAAACCAATTAAAACAAACAATTAAAATTTATTACGAAAGCCACACGTTGAAACGTCAATTTGTAGTAATTTAAATATTAAAATGATTGATTGTTTTAATAAGAATTAAGATTTTAAAATAGACAGACAAATTAATTTATTAACGCAAATCAATTAAATTTACACAAGATAAAAGCAAATAAATTTCAATTTAGACTATCAATTAATATTTTACAATAAAAAAAACATGACTATTTCTCAGGGTCGTTTACTGGGCCTTTAAGAAAGAAAGTACTTGTTAAACAATTAAATTTTATCAAGCTATCATGGAATTAATTCATCAATAGATTATTACAATGCAAAACATAAAATATGAACTTTATAGTCTGAACGAAATCAGAAATCTGACGATAATATCTTTACAGGTAGTAATTTTGTGAACTTTTACCTTAATGTTTCTGGTACTCAAGGAAATTGGCTCGTTCATACACACACACACACACACACACTTGTTACACTTTATAGACAGGCCATTTTTATACACTGACTCTAATCAACACTTTTAGTTTGACAAAATGATTTGCAATGCTTGGTTCACTGTTCGTTTCACAAATCTTATTAGCTCGTTCCGAAGTTTGTTAACTGCTGGATGCAGTTATCTGGACTCCCAAAATGGAAGAATATGGTTTAACTTGTGAATATAATAATTTAGACTCATCACTATGAATATTTAGCTTTGAATTTTCGTAGTTATCTGCTCACAGACTACTTCCATATATCCAGACACTTTCTGGATTTTTATCTCTTCTCGTCTGTCTCCTGCTATGCTCCCGAGAACACTCAAACACACCCCGCGTCTAGCGAACCAACGACTACAATACACACAAGCATTGCATTCTTGTATATGACGTGTGTTTTTATGCCGTCGACAATGCGAGTCCAAATTCTGTTCATTAATTAATTATTCCCTTTTAATTAACACTATATATATATATATATATGTATGTGTGTATATATATGGCGTTCCATAGTGTTCTTTCATTTAACAAATCTTCCTAGTTTGGGGTTTAGTATCCCTGTAAGTATGTGTTTCTCTTTGACCTGAGGGACTGATACTCGGTAATCTCAGCCCCCGATCTTGAATGGCATCTTGGAGAAAGAGAAACCTTGACCACTGTGACACAACAAAACTGACGGTTCGATCAATACAAAATGGCAAAACGGATGAAGGTGAGCCAGGATGATGCGGTAACAAATTTCTTACCGCATGGGAACGCAATT
The DNA here is from genome assembly GCA_037074705.1 of Zhengitettix transpicula. Classification (NCBI taxonomy): domain Eukaryota; kingdom Metazoa; phylum Arthropoda; class Insecta; order Orthoptera; family Tetrigidae; genus Zhengitettix; species Zhengitettix transpicula. The sequence continues at coordinate 76,830,224 of CM073593.1, forward strand.
GCTCGAGTGCGAGGAAGAAAGGAAAGCTGTGGTTGTCAGTGGGCGAGGACGGCTTTAAATCTCTCTCACTCACGACCACTTGACTTCATTAACTACATAGGTCAACTACCTAAATACTCACGTACACACATCAGCCACCAGCATAGTCAAGAGCAAGCAGACTAGGAAGAATAATAATGTAAATAAAGGACTCGTACCTTGCATCCCAGAGATGTGTTTATCTGCTTTCCGTGAGGAGTACAAGCCATAAAAGTCGATTAGGTACCAAAATGGGCATTGACAGCCATCAGATTAATTAACTGATTACGGATGGTGTCCCATCTCGGATTCATACTGTGCCAGATTTTTGGGGAAAACAGGAAACGACGTTAAGTTCCACCATCATCATTCATATTAATCAAAAACATTGTATTTTAACGTAAAACAGCTATTTATATATGATTTGGTGATTTTTTGAGGGTGTAATTGCCAACTTAGGGTTATGTCCTTAGATTTGCCATCTAAACATAATTATTTAGCAATTAAATCCTTAGTAAGTTGTTTTTATTAGACCAAAATTTGAGGGTTTTTTCTATCAAGAATGTTATCAAAGCACTGATTAAAGGTTCCATTTAAGACAGAATCGTATGGCAGACTCTCAAGGCATTAACTTCATTTTATTTTACTGTTCGTTTCGTCATTCAACCTGTCGGCAAGAGTAAAGGCGCCGTATTAGCTGCTAGGTGCATGACGTCATTGAAGAATTAAGCGTAACGAAACCTGGAAGGTGAAGGTCGGCGGTCTACAGAAAGAAATAGTTATTAGATTGTAAAAGAGGGAACTCAAAGAACAGATCATTAAACTTAATAATAATAGATAGATTGAAACGTCCAGAAAATCAGTGACATTCATCACAGTCATAAGTAATCAACATCGTCTCCTCCACCATTCATCCACAGCTGAAGAATTATTTTTTTCCATTTTGCAGCGTTTCTGTTGTTGCTTGCGGGTTAAAAATGTCGCTACTAATAGAGAGGGAAGGAGTAGAGGACGTCTACCTGTTGACGAGGACCACGAAGGTCAGTGTGTGTGTGTGTGTGTGTGGGTAGACAAGACGAGCTGATTTAATGCTAATTGGACTTAAAATGGGGCGGAGGGGGGCGAGGAGAGGAGTCGAGTCGGGCGTGGCGCCTCTTAATCGCAGTCTCCATCCCCTTCCTTCGTCCGTGGTGCATGGAACGAAGAAAAAGAGAAGAGAAAGACGGAGAGAGAACAGCGAGATAATTGCCTTCCTCCACGGTCTAAAACATCTCAGGCAGCAGCGCTGGAGGAAGGAATTCCTCCATATGTGAACACCTTACGAAATATAAGTCCCTTAAAATTGACTCTGCGGAATTTTCGATCCGGGATTATATTCGGCGAAGACAGACCAAAATATGAACGGAGACAAACTCGCACAGTGATGCCTTATTTACTCCATACACGTCCGCTTTACTAACTGCCAGGTCTCTCTCTGTCTTTCTATCACTCTTTTTTTGGGAAGAAACGCTAGTGAAATTCTGAAAGAAGATTGGTCGGAAGGCATGAAACGGAAGAAGCGAAGGTCAGTTCAAATATTAATATATTCCGAAGAAATAAAAACTCACACCTGTCGTGACCCAAGTGAATTTTTTTTTACGACGTAAGACGTAAAAGGGATATCGCACAATCCGAATGCAACTTTGTGGAGAGGAAGTAAGATGCTAGTAGAAAGTACAAAAGAGAAAGAGAGAGGGTGAGGGAGAAACAGAGATGGGAACTCGGCTTACAGCCACATGAAATTGGTGTGGTTAAGAGTGACAGGAAACAAGCAATTAAGTCAAGTCGCGTTGAAAGAGATGGGGAAAAAACCACTCGACACAAGAGAGACAGTCAGGGGGAGAGAGAGAGAGAGTGAGAGAGATCTGTACTGCGGCACAAGTAGAGGTTTGAGAAAAATCCTGTCCAAATTTGAAGCTTTTGTTCCTTAGTTTTGAAAACTACCATTGACACCACTGAAGTCCGCCATCTTGTTCTCCGTCCCGATTCCTAGGACTTTTAATCGGCAGCCACCAAGTTCTCATTTTAAGAAGGAAATATATAAATATTATCTTTTCACTCTGAAAATGGACAAAGAGGCGTCTCGAACACAGATTGGGTTTCCTCTACAGTTCTCTGTTATATTGAAACTGAGAATGTGTGATATACGACGGATTGACCAATTCTAAATGTGATCCTGGAGAAAAATATTGTCTACACCATGGATGGCCACATAAGTCAATTTTAAAAGATACCAAGGCTTTTATATCAATGATAAGACTGGCCTACGTCAGAAGAGAGAGAGAGAAAGGTGGTTAAACGGATGTATCACGAAGAGGAAGACCACAGATAGTTGGACTCAATCCTTCTAGACTTGCTGTTGATCTATACTCCTCCAGAACGTTTTTTCGTTGTTATGGGCCGATAGGGAGGGTGAAGGCTTCAAACAATATTAATAAATTTAAAGCCTACATGTCAGCCTTTGGTATAATTTCTTTTGCGTTTTTAAAGTGACGTTATTAGAAGGAAATCTCCGACAACTAACATGTTAACATTTTTTCCAGGGATATTTTACTCCCTGAATCCTATCTTTATCCTTTTTAGAGGACGGGCAAGCGTCCAGAAAGGGGCAGAGATAACTTTTTCTTCCCTGACGTGACATCGCTGGGCTCCCTATTAATAGTGGTAAAGGGCACGACGAACCGACGAATGAGCTTCCAGGTTTATTCTTACGTTCACCGCCGGAACTCACAATGGACACCAGGACACGTGGAGACACCGGGACAGAACTGGAAAGGTACAAGAACACGCGTGTCACCTGACCATTCAACGTTCAATAAACTTCCTTCTTGGCGGCTCTCCTCATACCTGGTGGATGTACAGTTCTCTATAATCATTCAGAAATGTTAGGTTTTTTTTGGGATATATAAAAAGAGTCAGTGCGTCGCCATTGCGATGTACGGTGGCACAATTGTTCCGAACATTCTTACACACATAGAGAAATGTAATCAATTCAGATCATTAAAGAGAGTCAGAGGCTTTCGATGCTTTTCTTATCTATATCTTTATGTATCTGTTTATTATTAATTCTCCCTTAACATTTACCCGAACTTAATTAATTCTGTCTTCCAATATATACCCTCAATAAATTTTTAAAAATAATCCTTTATTCACTTTCGTGATCTTTATTTCCCCTTGAATAATTTACAGAATATCAGAAGTAAAAATTTCTCCAATCATACCGTACAGTTGTTTTAATTTATTTTCTTTTAATTGAATTCTAATTCTGAACTTTCTAGAGTCATATTTTTGTCTCCTGTGTTTGTGTTAATTTTTCCACCTGTACTTCATTCTTCACTTGCGTAAAATTCTTATCTAATTTTTTAAAAAATTTCCCCTTATCTCAACAACCATTTGACCTGCTCCTCGGGGTCTTGCTTCTTTTATTTTACCTAACTATATGCTACCCTATTCTTTCTCTCCCTCTCTCTGCCCCCTCACCCCGGTTTTTCTTGTCCTGATTTACCCTTCCAGATATGGACTGGACGCTCATCCTCTCCCCACTTACTAACCTCCGACATCACCATCACTCTCCCGTTTTCTCTTCCCCCCCCCCATATTTTTATCTGAATCTCCTTGAATGAATTACTCAAGAAACAACGGATAAATATTCATGCCTTTTTACCCGTTTTGTTACAGAGTGAATTAGAATCTCTGAAAGCTGATATATTTATGGCGATCCTAATTGAGTTATTTTCCCCAGTAACGCAAGATACAAAAAATAAGAAGGGAATGTTTCCCCCCTGTCATTATTTTTGTTTGGCCCTCATTTGCCTTGATTTCGAAAATTATGATTCAAGTATCCATTACCTGCTAACAACGTTGCGAACTAAAAAAAAATAATTGTGATAATTGAAGGATAACATTAAACAGGAAAAAAACAAAGGGAACAGTAACGCAAAAAAATGTCCTAAAGAATCTTTATTTATATAAAAATAAAACACTGTTAATTCTTTATAATTTTTTATTAATGATTTTACAAAATCATCGTTACGAGTTCTTTATTCATCAATATATTGGTCAAGTTTTGATGTTAGACGTAACCTTTTAACTTAGATTTTTTGTGTCATGTCTCAGTCTCTGCATATGAGGCGTCGTCCCGCGATGTTCAGCGTCGTAACTCTTGGCTCCACCCGAAAGCCAGCAGTCTACCGACCAACAACAAGCGCATCTCCTCTATTGAATCGCCGATGACCGTCTTTCCTTACAGGCCCTTCATAGATGCTAAATTGCTCGCGATCTCTCCTCTTATTCTCCAAAACCGCTGTTACTCTTAGTTTGCAAACGTACGTCCGTACTCAATGTACAAATAGCAAATGTGTTGACAAGGTTAGCGGAGCCTCAAAAAGATTCTTCGAGGATTACTACTGCGTCTCCCCCCAAAACAATTCTTTTTAGTTAGGCACGCAACCAGTACGGCGACTCGCTAAGTGAGCATTGCACATACCTTCAACCAAACTGCAGCTTCATAAATTGTCTAAAATAACGATAGCGACATAGATCTCACAGTAAATCCCTCTGAAGGTTGAGAAACAAAATTCGCAGTGCCTGTTGAATCCTTAATAGCGTGTGTTGTGTGTTTTTTCCCATTAAGCCCAGGTGTGGAACAAAATGAATCCAGAATAGCTTCACAAATGACAAAGAGAGAGAAAAAACCGATCTCCATTAAAAGCCGATCAAAGCCAACCAACTCCATTCTCTCTCTCGCTCTCCCTCTCTCCCTCTCTCCCTCTCTCTTTCCTCCGCCGATTTAAAATAAAAATGCACGCACGATAAGCTAAAGCGGCACTTCAACCTGCCGAGTATCGGAAAAAAAAAGCTAATGGACTCTGGAATCATTTCAAAAACTTCTACTAGGGTTACCTCCACCTTTAAAATGTAACGTAACACCAGTCGGAAACCGACAGAACACAAAATCAAACTTTAAATAATTTTTTTTTGAGTTTTTTGCGTAGGATTTTTGTAATCCACGGAACTAGAGTGACTTGAAAAGTAAACAAGCTCTATTTGCCACTGTCGTCACCGTCTCTCTTTGCTGTATTGACGTCATGCCTCACTTATCTCAAGCGGTGTTGGAACGAAAGTTACAGGAGACAGAAAGTAATGTCTTGAAATAGATACTTATTACAGGCAAGGAACATTTACAGAAGAAAAATGAGTGTTGAAACAGCTATTTCAAAACACACAGACAGACACAAGACGCCCATTAACTGGAGGCTTCGTCTTGTTGCTTTCAGAAATAACGATTGAGCAAAGAGACAAAAGAATAAGTGTCTACCACCAACTAAAATAAATACTCGGAATACGAATAAATATGTAGCATAAAGATGTCATTAAAACATATTGATATAAAATTAATTTAAGGAAAATATAACTGTAGAAGGATCTAGAATAATTTTCAAATCCTTTTAATAAACGTATTGACTGGTTTGAGTTTTTACCCTTTAAGTGTTATTTAGGGGAAACAATATGTATGTCATTAAAAATAAATTCATAGCTACCGCAAAGAAGTTCTCTCTCATAGAGGCCGTATAAGTTCCCGTAATCGTCCACCGATTTCAAGTACATAACGCTTTAGTGTGAAGTGTCTGTATTTTAGTAACAACTTGATGCTAAAAAAAACACGATTCTTGTGTTATAATAATATTTATTTTTTCCGTTCCAGAAATTCCTTGAATAGTGAGATCGCTGAAACTTCTCAGTCTGGTGAGTCACCTTTTTAAAAATAAAGTAATTTTCAACTTCAGTTAGCAGACAAATATGTGGTTCTAAAAAAAAAAGTAAACAAAATGCGAAAATTATTTCAATGTAAAAAAAGGAGCGTAATGTAAACGATATCAAAGGGTTAGTTAAGTGTAATATGTTTTTCAATATAAAAGCTGATGGTTGGATGCCTAGGGCAAAGTGTATATTGCGGCGTTTGAAGCGAAATAGCCGCCGTATTCCTTGGAAATAGGAAACCTCGTGCTAGGATTTATTGTGTGCAGCTTCTAGCTAGCTGCAGTTGTGCAAGTTTTATAGTTTCCTGCGTGAGTCACGCCTCCTTTTATTCAGCCCGGTAACGGCCTATACAACTTTTAAGTACTTTTGCTTCCGGTATGTTGGTAGCGCAAACGCCTTTCAGACGCGGTGCGATTTGTCATTACTCTTTACCGCCATCAATAGTTTCTTAAATTCCGTATATTATTATATTTTCTCCGACAAAGAAAGCGTTCTTTTCCACTTTCAATGTTTTCTTTCCAGTATGTTGGCAACCCTTATACTGTTTATCATAATAGGAACTAATACGTTCCCGCTGTTTCCGCGAACAGGTTGCACGTTACAGCGTTTAATATGGTATATTTCTAGCTTTTCAGGATTTATCTTTCCGTTGTGTTGGCAGCGTGAGACATGATACGTTTATCATCAGCAGTGAAAAAATTACTCACCGCTTTTCAATACTTTCCTCTCATATTAGTCTTGTGCGCGTACATGTTTTCTTAAGGGGGTTTTGAAGTTTAAGTGGTTTACTTTCGTATTTGTTGGCAGTACGATAATAAAAGGAGCTAGTACCCGCCGTGACATTTTTTTTAAGCTGTACGTCTCATTGAAACCTCACTAACTTTTTCCCCTACATTTATTAGAAAAGTGTGATACGACTGTTACTAATCTTCATCGGGATTAATACACAGAATGTTTTTGGAAGTTCAGATAATTTGTGCTCAAAATTCCATTTTAAATATTAAAGTACCTCATAAATTTATTACATTCCTAGTTTCTTTGTGATGAACAGTTTAGTTTTCAGCAAATAATAAATAACATACCTATAGACGGAGAAATCGTTGCTTTTGAATTGTCTGACCGGTCTTGAATTAAGGTTCCCATAAGCCGAGATACCTGGGTCGGTTTTGAGAGTTGTTCACAGACATTGGGCATACGGCAAGAGTTGTCCGCTGTTCCTCTTGGACATGGAGTCGGAAATGCTGTCCATCCATACTTGTAAAGGCTTGGGACAAATACAAAAGAGCCTGACCTGCCATCTGTAGGGTTTTCATCCTTAGGCCAATGCAGTGTAGGATTTTTAAACTACAGTCTTAGTTATCCTTGGTTACCTTACTCTCCCTTCTGCATCCCTTCTTTCTGTCTCTTCCTACGCTGTTAGAGGAAATTTGACACACTAATAGCCTGCCACTCAAAAACTTACTTCATTTAAACATTAAAATTTAGTAAGAAAATACTTAAAAGTTACTTGGAGTGAAATTTGGTAAATACATCCAACGAACGTAGAAAATGAACAATTTGAAAACGGATGACTCAATGTTACTTGGTATCTTATACCTAAGAGAGTATGGTTTATCAAAGAACCTGTTTTGCTGTTATCTGGGTTCTTACTCCATAGTTCCCGGGACTAACTTATTTGAAAATTATCGCACTTTTTATTCTTTTGCTGTTCGAAAGGCCTTTAGAAACCGCAAGCCTGTAGTAAAAGTTTATCTCTGTTATTACCAAAGAACCCGCAAATGTTGTGTGAGAGATATTTTACCTCTCTAAATGCTGTATGTCTGTGCGAGAGAGTTTTCAGTTTCGTGTAAAACAGCTTTCTCGGAAACCGCAAACAATCTCCGTCTCTCTTCTTTCATGATTACTGAAAGTTGCTCAAGAACCTTGGAATACTAGGAAACTGTTTTTCCTTCACTCACGGCGATCTTCCTCAACCAAGTTTCACTTACATTTCATTCTCAGTCGATTTTTTTCCCCAGCGTTTGGAAATATAAGGTTGTCTTTGAGCCTTTTGATGGAAGGTTACCTCTCGGTGTCTCTCTTGTGTTGTATTTCATACAAAATTATGGATCACGAGTCATCGGAAGGGCGTGGGACAAGTACCAAATGCCCGACCTGCCCGACCTACCCGATGCAGGTTTTTTATAGGGTTTGTCCTGCATTACTTTTAGGCGAATGCCGGGTAGGATCCTTAAAATATAGCCCGGGGCCCTAGTTAACCCTTGGCTACCTTCCTCTACCCTTCCGCATCCCCCCTTTCAAATCCCTTTCCTATGCTATAAGAGGGGAGTTGCCACTATGTGGATTACCTTATACATAGCCTATCTACACCCAAAAAAAAAAAAAAAAATATGGATCACGTTATCCTGATGTTATTTGGGGTAAGTTTTCGGTTAATAGACTGCGAATACTTCAACTAGTCGAAAGTGGTTCAAAGGCAATAAATAACTTATAAATATTAAGCGAAACTTAAAAGATCTGAGGATATGTTTTATTGGGTTTCTGCTTTCCTTAAAGCTTAATAGGTAAATAATTTTCGACGTCGATTCTTTTGCCAAGTGAGGTTTCATTGATAAATTGTTTCTGAGTAATTTGGCTGTTTTCATACATTTATAACTTCAGTCGCGTCTTCCTTGTATGTGTTCAGAAGCGCTGTAATTATTATTGCCAGTTCGGTGTCTCCATGAGGTTCGGTCCTACAACGTCACAGAGTCGTCCATATTGCCTTCATCATTACTAGAGCGTGGCAGTCGAGCCATATTGGGCATAATGACACGAGTCACGTCATCCAAGTTAATATATCTTGAGAACAGCTGTAGTTATGATTTTAAATATGAAATGAGGGCGTTAATTTGGGCGAGGATGCTGGGATGGCAAAGCTAAAAAAATAACGAAATCTGGGGCAATTCAGGCGTTAGCGTAAACAGCGTTCTATTCGGCACTGTCGCCATAGTGGGGAGAAATACCGCTGGTATTAGCCGTCATCCAGATAGTAAACCTCAGCGTTCTGTCTGGCAACCATGTTGACAACCTGTGTGACAGCGAGGCGTGGGCGCCATATTGGGGGAACTCGCGTCATCCCCACTGAATGAATGTCTGGTCAGCAGCTGTGCTTGTATCATTACCAAGAAGGTAGTTTTAATCACGTCATTAACCTATGGAAGAAAATAGTTTGGAGTGTATCCTACGTCGGTGAAGTAATAAAATCCAGTAGCTTTCATCCATGAACTGGCATAGTACAACGACTATGTAATCAACTGAATGTACCGTTTGTTAACGTGAATGTGCACTATTTTGTTCGACAGGTTAATAAAGGATTTACGTAATTAACTACAAATTTGTTTATTTTACAAACAAGATGCGGTTTTATTTGCATGATGACCTTTGCGAGAATGGAGTCAGTTGACGTCACTCATTTCTATTGGTTTACTCACAGACTATTGGAAAACTTTTTTGCCCTACCAACAATTTATAGAAGATGACAATGGAAAATTCTCGAGAAAAATTAATTTTGTGTTGGCTGTATTTCAGACACTGATACTTTTTTTTTCCTGACTATACCATATGACTATGTTACACTTTGACAAGGCTTCTTATCTCTTACGTTGAAATGGTGCCATTAAAAAATCAAGAAGAATGCAAACTAGCAGTCTCTTGCTCATCCTTTTCTCTTCGTTTCTTTCGGAGCTTCACTTGTAAGATGGCGACGATGTGATACACAGACTCGTGTTTATAATTTTTTTTTACAATTTTTAGTCAAAGGACTTTACAGTTTACATATTTCGACATAAGTATTTACATGATAAATAATTAACGTGGAGACTTGTGATCTTAAAAATGTCCAATGACATTCGAGAGGAACAGAGAATTAAATTTTCATCCAATACCCTCGTGAATTTAGTAATTGATAGCGTCAGTGTCTCACGCCAGTGCGTTGTCACGTGTTGACGTCATAACAGCTACGGAATTACGGACTTCCCCAGTTCTTTTCAGTCTTCGCCTTCATCCACACCGTCTCTTGACAGCTCCTGAGATTATTCATGAATATTTGATTCCGTCCGTTCCTTCGATTCCTCAGGAGACAAGAACATATACGAGTGCGTGTGATTGTAACGCATTGTTTCGCATGAAAGTGTTTCTTTTTAATATCCATTTTTTTCTGCTAACAATTAATATTTGTATTTAATTTACTTCGGTAACGGAAGTGACAGGCAGCCGTGATGTCACTGCGTTTTGACTACAACACGAACCCCTACTTTAATCCTCTTGGGATGCCTTCAGCTCCTCTTGCTCCACTCCCCTCATTGCATTGTAATATAAATAGGGGGATGAGAGGAGTACAGCCCCCAAACTATTCAATTCATTCAATTCCTGGATTACAGTGATGCGCCTTTTCTTCAGCGAAATGAACCGAAGTGACGTAGGTGATGACGTCTACTTTGACACACGTACACAATAATAATTTTCACGTAAAAATATTTTTACCCCCTGTGTTAAAACAATGGCCAAGGCAGCAATTCACCAAGAGAAGAGGCATAGTAACAAGCAAATAGAGTCTGGAACCTGGTAAAGTGCTACATCTGAAGCAAGGACGTAGACTTTAACAACGAATCTAAAATATTCTACAGTGTAACAGTGTTAGCGTTTCAGTGAAACGTTTATTCTCCGGGAAGATTAAATTATATTTACTTTAAAAATAATATTTTCACTGTATCTGCCATCACCTGGCGTATATTTTACCAGACATAATAAATTCATTCTAAATTTTTCGGTCAGATAATGCGTGAAACACGGAATTGACCTTAATGGACTCCATTTAATTGTTTTCCCCATTCCCATTTTTTTGAGTATATGGGAAATGTATGGCATGTCATGGAAATATCATATTAATTCCGCTTCAAAAAAATATACGTTTTAACGAGTTATTTATTAGTAATCGGAACGGGGTTGATTTGGATGTATTGCGAGTTGAACGACATCGCTTCTAATTAATTACATCATACGGCATTAATTGAGCTCATAAATGTAGGGAAAAATAAAAGAGCAGTTTTCCATTCAGGTGACCACGTAAATATTTTAAAAGCAAATTTCCTGTTGCAAAATACGCAGTCAAACTGTCTGGGTTTTAAATAAATTGATGAACGAACGTGGTGTAGTTATTTCATTGCTAACTGGACTAATTATCGTTTGCAAACATATATTTAATAAAAACTGGCCGCTGTAATTGAATTACTAATGAGGAATACCGAGTAAAATTAACAAGTTAAGCCAATATAATAAATATAGATAAATATATACGGACCTGAAAATTAATTATCTACGGTCAATGAAAAATATTCTATTTTATTAAAAAAAATTTTTGAAGTAACACGACATTTTTTGTTGGTGTTTCTGAATCCGATGTTGTGTTTTTAGCTGCCAAAGTTAAGACGAGAAACTATTAATTTCGTCAAATTACGATTTCTAAATAATTCTAAGTTTATTTAAACCAATTTCATGACGTCGTAATGTAGTGTAATCGCTCGCTGCATAGTAAAAATATTAAAGTAATATCACGTTAAAATAGAGTAGTCGTCGAATTCTACGTTTAACAGGCCTTGCAAATATTTCTCAGTGATAAACATACCTAGTCCGAGTGAAAATTATTATCTTTGGCTGCCATGTTTTCGAGTCGTAGCAAAATGGCCACTGTTAAGGACAGAAAAGTCAAAACTTGTCCTTCGTTTAACAACGCAAAAAAAACTAATTTAATTTAGGATTGATTTCACTTACAGTGTTACTGAATGTAAATATTGTAATTTATTGTCGCCTACAGTTTGTTTTAGATTGACAGACTATGTGAGGGTCATCCACATTAGGGCATAGGAAGGGATAGAAAAGGAGATTCGGAATTTACAGAAAGGAAGCCAATGGTTCACTATGGGCTATAGTTTAAGGATCATAGCTTCTAAAAGCGATACAGGTCAAACCACCCTGGAAATGCATCGAGCTCTAGGTACTTGACCCATGCTCTTTCGACGACTGGAGACGCAGGGAGTATAGACTAGGTTTGAAGACATCTTACCGACTGATCCAATGGGAATTATGAACAACGTTCCGTATACCCAACGTCTTTTTAAGACTGGTCTTGGTGTTTTCGCTTATGGGAACGGCAATTCAGAAGCAGGGAGAGAAAAAAAAGCTTCCTCCTGCTGATCTGTACGGTTTGACCTTCGAGAGCTTGTCTCCGATACGTTCCGTACGATATCGTCCTCTTGACTTGCTGTCTATTTCAGTCTTACTAAATGCCCTACTTTGTCCAAGTTAAAGATATTTATCCAATACCGTCAATTTATTCTACGTCAAAAACTGTCTTATGTTTGGCAGCCATATTTGCAAGTTGCAAATAATACATTATGCACCCTGTTCGTATAACTCCACGATATTTACTACGGGGTAATCAAATCACACGTTAATAATCCATAAAAAGATTTAGCTTAACGGAATGGATTTTAGATATAGCTTTAGGGGGAACATTCTTACATAATGAAAACAGAAAACTATAGAACTTTTTACAATAGAAATCTAACGCTTATTTATTATCCACAACTAAAACTAAACAAATACCTTGGAACGTCATAAGCGGTTCTCAAGTGATCCAGCACACCTCAACGTATCGTAACTTCGTGGTTTGTTAATTCTCAGAACAAACTTAGTTGATCTGGAAAGTTTATTGAATAAATCCGAATGAATCGGCTAGACGACGAGCAAAATGTATTTCAACTCGCTTGTTTTTAATGAACTAATCTCACAACCCGAAATGAAACACCCTTCTCCACTTTGCTACAGCAAGCTGTATTGCCCAGTGCCACCATAGGAGGTGTGGAGATAGGATTTGTTGGCAGAGCTATCATAGATAGACGGCATTTCACAGGATTACCATCTCCCGTGGCCTTTTACCAACCTTTGGCAAGTTGATCTGAACCTCGACTGAGATTAGTTATACTGAAACCGCATGTTCAAAAAGTACAAGTTGGATGCACTATAACGCAGAAAATTGGTTAGGATCAGAATGATTTCACACAACGACCAAAAACCAACGACGTACCCAGACAGAACGTCCGACTCCAGTCCACTCGACCGAGCTTTCCCAGACACAACGTAAACAAATGCCATCAGCCAGTCGACTGAGACTGCCCTCGGGCCAGCCTTCTCCACTACTGATTCGGCTCTCGACTGCCTCCTGATCCTACTGCTCGCCTGTGCTGGTACTGATCTTGGTTCGCCTGCCGGCGCTTGAATGACTAACTGAATGACCTAGCGGTCGTCTGACGGCGCTACGCTCGACTGATTGACCTGTGTTTACTTCACAAGGCTTTTATACCTTTCCCTCGAGACACATTTTAACCCAGGGTTAAATGTTCGTAAACATTGGGCGTAACGGAAGTACATTACCTGTATTCCCGAACTGAAGACAGAAAATCTTAAATAAAATAAATTACTGAGTTATGTCTACAATATATGTTTCTCAGACTCGTAAGATTACTAATTTCTTAATATTACTACTCCATTCGTGTGAGTAACTTGGGTACAGGAAGATTGAAATGAAGCAGCTCTAAAACACACAGAGGGAGAGAGAAAGAGAGAGATTGAAATAGAAGTTGAACAGAAATTAATTATTCATTGAACGATAACTTTAAACTGAAAAGAGAACTGCTAACAGTAAAATATGGAAATAGTTTACGTTATTAAGTATGATTCATTTTAATTTAGGACGACCTCTTTTAAAATGTATATTTTTTCACGGTCCACGACAATTCCAATTTTTTTCTCCTCTGTTTTTTAGGTTGTAATTTTTACGTTCTTATTTTCCGGAGATTATTTGTTATATGTCCCGGTATTCTCTATTTTCTGTGGCCATTCTTTCTTTTTCATACGTTATTGTTCTTTCCTTTGTTTCTGCCCTACCTCGTTTCTACCTTATGTACTGTTTTTGTTTCTCTTATTTATTTATTGCTATCAGTATTTTCTGTTTAGCTTTACGTTCATTCATGCCCTGTTTGTTGCTGAAACTGTTTTACGGCAAGTGCGTTCCGAAGCTGATGAAAGGCGACTGAGAGATTAAAGTGGTGCATTAATTAAGGAAGGCGCCCTAACGTATAGAGAGGGTGAGTGAGTTAGGGCCACTGTTGTAGATTATTTTGCGGCTGATTAAGTTCCCATACCAATCCCCGTATAAGCCACGTCCCTAGCCGGAGATTAAGGACGGGAGAGAAGAGAACTGATTTCATTTATTAGAACAAAGGGAGAGGGAGAGATAGAAGTGCTCAAGACTGTAATTTTATGTTTACATCGAACATAAATGGGGTTTTATCTATCGCAAATTTATACAAGAAAATTGGCTATTTAATAAATTTAATGGATAATATTTATCAGTTTTGAATTTAGTGGGACCTTCCAGTAACTGCCATGGTCATCTACATTATAAAACATGGAAATTAAACACATTTTGAGTTTATAAATTTAAATAATCTAATTATTTGACAACAATTTACAATCTTTTGCGTAATATCGCTAACGACCTACGCATACTTGATGTTTTCTCCAGCATATTTATAATTTATTCATATATGTTTCTTCTTTAAATATTGAATTCATCAATTTTATCCAGTAAGGTGCGTGTGTGTAAATCCTGTAAAGCGTTTAAATAGGGATCTGCGATCCATATGGTCAACAATTTTAATTTATTTTCCAAATATATTTCGGAATATTGTCTAAATTTAATTATTCTACATTTAAACAACATATTCTAATAATTTACTTAATAAAAATGTACGTTGCGAATTCACGTGTGCGTAAAATTATTATAATCGTGGTTTTTCTTCTTTTAAATAACATTTCGTTGCGATATTTTCCAGTTATGCAAAATGAACGAATACTAATTTTATTTTGAAATTTTAAACTAGAGGTCCATCTTGATTATATAAAATAAACTATTTTAAAATAAAATTTTTTAATTATTGAATTTTAAAATTGTGTTTTTGATTTTGCTGCTTCAGCCGCCTCCTTACGGTAGCTGCTGTCTGTGCCACAGCACGTCATGCCCCTGTCAATAATATACCGATATCGACACTAAATGTCGATATACATAGAATTTTAAAGGGGTTTTACTTCATCAAATTACTTATCCTAGTAAGTCTTAAAAATCTATTACGTATATAAATTTTGCAGAATGTTCGGCTACTTCTGCAATTTCCTTTCGAGAAATTCTTTTTCTTTATTATTTTCAGAAATATAAGTTGGACGTAAGGATTTTCTTTTATGGCTGTTTATGTTGGATTTGTCGTAATTTATTTCGTGTTTTAATTTTAATTTCTGTGCAGACATTTCAGAATTAGTTTTAGGAATTTAGACGTGTTAATTTCCATAAATTTAGTTTTTTTTAGAGGAACAGGCTACATGAACGTAATCCACTTGGTGGCAACTCCCCTTTAATAGCATAGGAAGGGCTTTTAGAGGGGGGATGCGGAAAGGTCGATGAAGGTAGCCAAGGGTTAATAGGGCCCTCGGGCTATAGTTTAAGGATCCTACCCGGCATTAGCCTAAAAGTGATGCAGGACGAACCCCAGAAAACATGCATTATCAGTTATAATATTTTTTAATAAACAGTATAATTCTGATAAAACACGTAACGTAACCTCTGGAAGAGTCTAGAATCTTTTAATTTATTTATTTCGTCGCGTGTTTGAGGTTTCTCTGATGACGTCACACACAGAAACTCCTTTAAGGAACGGGAATAAAGACATTCAACGCCTATATGTGTTTGTGGAAGGTTGGGGAGAGGGAAATCTCTCCAAGTGAGTTCTCACGAGACCGGAAGCGCGCCTCGCTGCTGCCACCTGTTCGCCTCCAGGGAACCAAACATATCGTTATAACTAAAAAGCGGTCGTTCCTTTCACATCTCAATTTTCTCTTCTGGTGATTATTTACCCTTGTCACATTTTCTCTGTATGTCTAAACATAAAAAAATCAGTATTTTGTAATATCATTGTAAAAATATAACATATTGATTACGTCTCCCCTGTGTGCGAGATTGGACACAAGAACAACAGGACCGATATTGTTTGTAGAGGGAACACATTTAATTTTCTGAAGTTGGCAAATGGATGTATTAGTCGCGAGAAATGGCATGTCAGATGCGTAGTAGGAGAAGGAGGAAGATGGAGGGGATATTGTCGTCAAAGGAGAACTCCCTCTGTCATTCTTAAAAACAATAATTATATTCTAACAGACTGTATATATGTATATGTATATATATATATATATATATATTGTAATAATTAAATATAATATGAATGTGGCGTTTCTAAATGAAAGAACTTAAGTGAAAACTATTAAACAAGATTTATTATCAATTTTATAACAAGTATAAAATACACATAATATTTGGGATCTCAGGGTCTTGAACTGGGTTTGATAAATGGCAGAATTTATATAATCAAAATTACATTTACCTTTTATGGAAGTTGATGCGTCTGAACATAGACGAAATTTGTTGCGGAAGAAATAATACTAAAGATTGAATTTAAACAATTTTAATTTTATCAAGAATTAACGATCTCATTTTATCGATAATTAAATAATTAAAGAACGATCTGACTTTTATCTTTTAAACACGGTTTACAAATGATTTTAAAGTTTTTCTCTACTTACGGCCGCCCAGGTCTCATTTTAACTTTTCGTGCACAATTTTGGGGACATCACTGATTCTAAGTTCTCACAGACTCTAAATGTTCACAGGCTCTAATTGGTGGAGTTTGTTAGTTGGTTTAACACAAATGGGTTGGTTCTCGATGCTTTACTGCAACCTGGATTTGTAGATCTCGTGACTTTAGTTGAAAATGGACTTCATTGGTTTGTCTATGGCCAGCATGATGAATCTACGCTCGACCACCGAATACACACTAGTTGCTCTGTCTCCTTCCCGTCTGTATATTGTTTTACTTTTTAATATTTGAAAGCATGTTTGTGACTGGACCACATTCTTTCGTTCTGACTGCCGACAGTAAAACTTTTCGTCTGGTCTATTCGCTGTCTGCTGCCCGACTGTACATTTCCTGACTGTTCGTTCGTCTCGCAAGTTTTTGAGCGCGTAGAACCTTCTCGACTGATCAACAATGTTTTCTTTGCCTTGCCGGTTTGTTGCGGCGTCCGCTCTATATCCACTAATAATGAGTCCTCTACAATTCAACTTTTCAATTAGAGCAATGCCTTAATTACCAATTACTACAATATATATATATATATATATCCTGAGCTGTCTTCTTTTCAGAATAGTCTTTGCGCTACCAAGTTCTCATAACTCGTGTTAAACTGAACTCCGGCCTACCCCCTTAACTACAGGCCAGTGGGCGACTGCACATCGTATTAAGACGCGACGAGCTATTCTTTCCGGTTAAACTATTTTCCTGCAATACATATTTCTTCCTTGAACAACGAATTATCCAACTGCTTAAGCTTGAAGTTCGAAGTAAATAAATCAGGGACAAAAAGCTCCTGAGACGCGGTCTTTAGAGAAAATCTGCCAATGTATTTTATTCATTGTATAAGTTAAATGATTATCGTCGCCAGTGTTTCCGAAATTCATATCTTAAAATTTTAGAGACTTGTTAGTAATCAGGATATTCTCTGGTTTGGAACGTTTTTTGCAGTGTATATGTCTGATATACAGTAAACAACATTGCTCTTTGTAACATTTTTGTTTGGAAAACTGTAGGTTATTAAAATTTTATTTACTTTAAATGCAACTCAGTGATGAGTAAATAATAATTTCAGGACTACAGTATATGCTATGGAGTGAGGTGCGTTTGGTTGGAACAATAAAAAAATACATAAGGAGTTGTAAAAAAATGTTTTCTTTGTACAGTATTTTACTTATGCTCGATAACGGTTGGAATTAATAATTGAAAGAGAAAGATGATTCGTGACGAAAACCAGTCGTTGGAAGCCATTATCATTTGAATATTCTATGACAAAATAAATTATGACGGAATATTGCATACAAAAACGAACCGTGGTATAAACTAGGCTTGTGGAGAGCAGCGATACTTCGAGAAACAGTATATATGTACAGATAATTACGAAGAAAAAAAATAACCTGTTGCAGTCTAGAAAATCGAAGATGGCGACGAAAACCCATCGTAAGCAGAGGCACTGTGACGTAGTTGATGACGTTTGCACCGTTTGATACTCAGAATTAGTAAAGCATAACTCCACTGTCTTACAAATGTGACAATTAAGGACGCAAACTGAAATACTCATTTAATAAATGGGAACTATATAAAAAAAATGCCTTTCCTATCTTGTTCTCTCTGTCTGGTTTTCTTTCGCTTTTCCTGTAAGGTTTTTTTTTTGGTGGAAGGCCATACTCTCTATTCCCTCCCCTTCTCTCTCCGTGTGTGATTTATAGCATACGTGCACTCGCCGCTATCTTATCTCCTTCGCCTTCCTCTACCTTTTACACTCCAGACACCACGTACGTGCGTTCGCCAGCCCCCTGAAAATAGCTCTGATAATCTCGGAGAGTAACGTTCTAATCAATAGACGACACACGCGGCTGTGTTTGTGTAACTCAAGGCTTGGCTGCTCCGCTAATAGACACTCTGGTTACAAAATAGTTCCATACGCCATAGTTAGGAAAACTAGGGACCGAGACGATCCTGATTTAACTAGATAACTCTGACTTGAAAATCTTTGAAGGTTCTCTGCGTGTACCCACGTCCCCACGGAAATAAATTCGTAATAATTGAAATTGCATAAAAGAGTATGCATCGCCATGTCCATAATATCACGTCACACGCCTAGCAGCTGTCACCTACTCCTGACAAGAGAAGTTGCCGCCAACCAACAACACCACCTCCGAGTACAGCAACACTATACTCGCGACATGGAAGGTGATTGAGTAGAAGAGATTCAATTCTGTTCTGGAATTTCGTCTTGACGTCATCACCGAGTTCCGCTTCGTATTCCTCTTGCATTTGCGATGCCTTGAACGTTCACCAGTGACGTCACCGTTGCCCCCTTCCTCAACTCCCCCTGCTCGTTGACTAGCCGCATTCCAGACCGACTGCGGTGAGTCACGCAGACACAGAGGAGAGGTAATTCGCGTTAAGGGGACCTCGTTAGCCTCACAGCTGCCAACATTACTACGCCACGATTCATTCCACGACACGTTCACCACCAGCCCAGTCTACTGACCTCAACCTGATAAAAACTTCAAATCAAACGCTCAGTGATATCAAATGAAACAAACAAAATGGTCTTCATTTAGTAATTTGATAGTGAAGAAACGTCTGTACGTAGTGACTTCTGCTATATTAATACTGTATTCATCAATTGAATCATTCACATTTCGTTCTGCCGTTCATCGTCCCCAAAATTGCGAAAGCAACATCTGGTTATCCCTAGTTTCGTCGTGTCAGTCGCCATTTTAAGCGATACGAACATCATATCAAATAGTCTAAATAGAAAAATCAACTAGAGGGTCTATTTAAGAATAAAAGTTTTCGAGGGAGTCTAAATAGAAAAAAGGTAAGGAATTCCTGAACTAATAATGCATATAGGAGAACCACGCGCTTTTATTTTATTTTTTGGCTTTACACAGTGACCATAATTTTTTTTAAAAAAGGTCCTGCTTCTCTGGAAACCTTTCTTACACTCAATATGCAACATTCACAATTTTTATCGTTTCACACGTCATCGCATACGCGTTGCCCAAGTATGAGTAACACATTTGCTTGCTTAAGTCACCATTTTAAACGAAGATATATACAACAACGTTCATAAATAAATGGGTGACGAAGAAACACAAACTATTGCCATTTTACAATTTATGTATGTCTTGTGTTAAATTGAAATGGAATACAAAAGATAAACACATATTCTTGAGAAGGTAGCTTCATCATTTTGACATGAAATAGAATGTGAAATAATTTTTAACTTTTATTAATATGGCGTCATTACACAGCCATTGGCCCGATTACATTACTGCAATGATTAAATAGAACGTATATTATATAAATAATAGACGAATAAACAAGAGCACGTGACTCGACAAGTCATTAATCGAAGAGAATTATTTATGCTTACCAGACTTCAGATCAAGGGATTCGGTTCTCTGTCCCATTAAGATGTCTGAACGCAATGCAATAAATAAAATTCAAGATTTCTCTCTCTCTCTCTCTCTCTCTCTCTCTCTCTCTCTCTCTCTCTCTCTCTCTCTCTCTCTCTCTCTCAATCTCTCTCTCAATCTCTCTCTCAATCTCTCTCTCAATCTCTCTCTCAATCTCTCAATCTCTCTCTCAATCTCTCTCTCTCTCTCTCTCCCCCCCTTCTCTCTCTGTCTGTCTGTCTGTCTGTGTGTGTGTGTGTGTGTATGTATGTATGTGTGGGTGTCTGTCCCGTATCAATGCTGATGAAGTTGTCCTTTTTACGACTTGTTTGCTTGCTCTGGGATAAACAGACCTTAGTCACTGAAAGAAGAAGGCATTCACGACCTCAAGAGCAGGCCTCGACTTGAGACGGACGGAGGTCTCGAGGTTATCTTCAAGTGTGTCACAATTGCATACTCAGCATGTCCAATAAATCCTTCGCCTCTGCAATGCTCTTGCCGGGACACTTGAGAGATCCAGTTCAATAAAATGAATCTTGACTTACACAATCGTTGGACTGGTCTCACCTTTCATTTTTCTTTGTTCCAGAAACATTCCCAATCGTGCGGTAGCAGTTCGTGTGCAAGGTAAGAAGCTGTAATCGAAAATCTTAATTCAATTTCACAGACAATCTAAAGCAACGATTCCCTAAGAGATCCAAGGGACTTTAACATAGTTTATAGTATTCTAGGGGTCTATCTGGGAGCAGATACACTTGTTTGTTTAAAAATTTAATTTAATTTTTCTTCTTCTTCTATCAATCCAGGATTAGGCCTGTTACGGTCTCGCCATCTCTTCCACGGTCTTCCCACATTCCTTCTTCCTATTGGGCTATATTCCATTATTTGTTTGGAAATCCTTTGTGGCGGCATACGATGTACATGTTCTTTCCATTTCTCTTTAAGTTGTATCGCCTTCTCTGTTATTGATTGTATTCCTAGTTCATCTCTTATTGTTTCATTTCTGATTCTTTTCTCTAGTGCATCCTTTAACTGATCTTAGAAACTTCATTTCTGATGTTTCTAGTTGTCTTAGATCTTTACTTCTAATCGTCCAGCTTTCCGCCCCATATAGTAAAGTGGGAACTGCCATAACTTTATAAAATTTTATTTGCGTTTCTTTCCTTGTGTTATCCTTCAGGGTTCTTCGTATTGTGTCACATATATGTTGAAAAATGTTAATTTTTCCCTGTATATCTTTATCTTGTTCATATGATATATCGCATCCTAAGTGATATCTGTTCAATTGGCTTATCGTCTAGAATTATTTTTGTTCTGACTGAATAATTGTCTATAAATGCCATTGTTTTTGTGATTTTTATGGAAATTTTCAGGTTATAGCCTTGACTTAGTACATTTAGTCTATGTAAAGCTATTTGTAGTTTGTCTGCACTATCTTAAATTATGTCTTGATCATCAGCGAAAAGCATTGTGTTGATGTATTTATTCCTTCCTATATTTATACCTGATGGTGTTTTCTCTCGTTTCCATTCCCGTATCATCTCTATGTAAATGTTAAATAATTTAGGTGACAAGCTGCGAAAAAAAGCCTGCGAGAGGATTCTCTCGCAGGTAACCTGCGAGGGCTATTCTCTCGCAGGCAGAAGCTTTTAGGAGAGATACGAAGGGGCTACCTTTGGGTATTCCTTTTCCTCTCCGTTTTTGAACTAAGGTTCCCACAAGCCGAGGCACCTCAGCCTGTTTTGAGAGGTGTGTTCCGGGGGTCACAGACCTTGGGCGTACGGTAAGAGTTGTTCGCTATTCCCATTGGAATAGTCGGCCAGCTGCCTCCTAAACTGGTCGAGGCACGGAGAAGGGAATGCTGCGTCCCCACAGCAAACTCTTTCTCCCGCTATCGGTAGGGCGTGAGACAAGTACCCAATGCCCGACCTACCTGATGCAGGTTTTTCTAGGGGTTTCCCTGCATTTCTTTAGGCGAATGCCAGGTAGGATCCTTAATATATAGCCCGGGGGCCTTAGTTAACCCTTGGCTACCTTCCTCTACCCTTCCGCAACCCCCCTTTCAAATCCCTTCCTATGCTATTAAAGGGGAGTTGCCCAAAGTGGATCACCCTCATGTAGCCTGTTGCCCTAAATAAATTAGAAAAAGGTGACAAGCTGCATCTCTGTTTAACTCCTTGATTCGTTTCTATTTCTTCTGATATCTCTTTTCCATTACTAATTATAATAGACTTTGTGATACCTGAATTAAATGCTTAGGGATTCCTCTTTTTTTCCACAACTTATTTCTCTTAATCCTGTCAAATGCTTTTTCATAGTCTACGAAGGCCAGGTGTGTTTCCAAATTAAATTCTCGTATTTTTTTGTATTATATGTTTTAATGTGAAAACATCGTCAGTGCACGATTTTCCTTTTCGAAAGCCTGCTTGTTCCTCTATTAAAATTGTATCTGAGACATTTCAAAGCCTTTATAAGCAGCATTCAGGACACTAACACCTCTGTAATTTAATTTTTAAGGAATGTAATTATTAAATATCTGCTTAATATATATAAATATAATATAGATTTGCATATGTTATCCACGCATCTAAAACCGAATGTTATGCCGCTTTTTGTATATGTATGCCGAATATTAGGTACTGGACTGTCCTTGCAGCTGCAACTTAATAAATGGCTTCATTTCTGCATGATAGTTAAACAACTAGGGGGGTCTATTTAAAAATAAAAGTTTTTGAGGGAGTCTAAATAGAAAAAAAGTTAGTGTACAGGAGAAACACCTTGTCACGCGCTTTTATTTTTTTCTACTTTACACAGTGACTATATTTTTTAAAAAACAGTTCCTCCATCTCTGGAAACCTTTCTTACACTCAGTATTCAACATTCACAATTTTTATCGTTTCACACGTCATCGCACACGCGTTGCCCAAGTATGAGTAACACACTTGCTTGCTTAAGTCAGCATTTTAAACGAAGATATATACGACAACAACGTTCGTAAATTTCAGATTAATTTATACAATAACGACATCTGGAGTCGTAGCCTTGCTTGACCGTGCTCTATATTTGCATTAGTTCAAATTAGAGTCTGCAGAATTTGAACATTGTAGAGATTTTAAACGATCGTTGTGCATTTCATGACTAGGAAAACTTCTCGTCACTCCAGGAGAGTCATAACTGGAACAATGGAATTATTTCTAAGAAGCGAGGTAACTGAAGTATAAGTTCCTCCGACTCTCCTGTAACGTTTCACCTGAGAGACCAGCTCCTTCTTTATAACAACAAATAAATTGCTGGCATTTTCCGCGGTTTATGTGCATTTTTATTTATTTCACGTATACTTATACCTCGTTCGTTCTATGTTCACGTCTTAGTTTTTTTTTATGTTTGAATGTGTATGTTGCTCGTTATAATCTTTGTCTGTAGAGTTTTCTTTCTCTTTCCTGCCTGACCAAACGTTCCGGTTAAGTAAACGAGTAAATATGTGTGTAGTTCGTCCTCGTGTTCTCACAGGAGAGGAGGTCGTCAAGCCTATCCCTTCTCATTTTCTCAAATATTGTTCTCGTTCTTCACTTTTCTTTCTATCAATCTTCTCAAAAGCTTGTATCAATATACCCTGTAAGTTTTCTTTAATTTATTTTACGTTAACCCCGTATATGTACCTTCCAGCTATCCGCGCATTTTTGGTCTCTATATTTTAATGTCCGAAAGCTTGCACTTATAAAAACATTGGTGTCCTTTTTATTTTATTTTAATTCTTTTTAACTATTTTACCATTGTATGCCTATAAAGCTAATTCGTGTTTCATATTTATTCCTCTTTATATCCCTCTTGCTGCTCTTCTCCTCGCCCTTCCTTCCTCTTCTATCTCTCCTTTTTTTATTTCAGTACTCCCAAATTTTTATCCGTCTTTCTCGAGGATATTCTTCTCTTCCTTTCAATGTCATTGTATTTATCATTCTGGGAACTAATTCACATCCTTTCTTCATACAAAACTTTTCTGTTTGTTCGTTCCTGCTTTTTTTTCTGTCTAGATAACTAAATTTATGTTTTTCCCCCTTTTTCTTTTTGTAAAAGTGACCTTATTTAAGGGCCTTTACCTTAAAATAGTTTAATTATTCCGCCGCTGAATCTTAAGTGGAAATTTTTGGAACATGTACACATACGCGGTGGACGTCAACGATACGGAAAATGAAAAGTAATCATTTAATGTTTCTTAATAATCTTTCTAGTTCTGTAAATGATTTGCTTCCTTTTTCAGAAATTTTCTGGAAGACGCGAATAAATCCTTGAATTTATGTCTTTACTCACTTGTCTTCCTTAATCAAACTGAAGAAGACGAGTTTTTAGGGCTTGTTGATTCTCGTAATCCGTAGTCCAAAGATGGAGAAGGGAGAAACATAAACTACGGGTCATCGCTTTTATGGCGAAGCTTCGGAGTCTTCCCCAACTAACAGTTATCCAAAGAAAAAAAGATCTAGTATTTTATTATAGGAAAATTTACGACCCTTCTTCGTTTGTCTCTCGTTGTGTATGAGAAGTCTGCTTTGCCTCTCCAGAATGTTGATGGAAGTCGTTCTTGCCACTAACCTCGACCAACGATGCCATTTTTCTGTCTATCGCCTTAAGTATTTAGGTCTTACCCCCCCCCCCCTCCACCTAATATGAGACAAGTTCAGCGAGACTTGCGACACTTACAGCGGTCGTCGTCTTCACGAGGGGATTACAAGAGTGCAGCAGCACACAAAGGAAAATAAAATGAAATGAACTGAGTGAGTGACGTATTAGTCTGCGAATAATCCTCAGAGCGGAAAATTTATCCATGATATTTATGTCAGCCTAACATCCATTAATGACGGGTTTTGTTCCTCTGTATGTACTGCACTTTGCTTCTCTACATCACTCTCCATATAGTCTGCGTAATATGGATGTATAAAATAACATGTATTTTTCAATCGATCTGTCGCGTCCTACGGGCAATCCCCAGATTGTAAAACAGTGTCGACATTTATCGTGGACATTGTCGTCGTAAGGGGTGGGAAGGGAAAACTGATGTCAGAAGACCGCGAAAAAAGAAAGACACAAGAAAATGGTTAGGTTTGGTGTCTAAAGATCACCTTTTTTTTGGAGGGAGACCGAGAGAGAACTGTGTAACTGTTGTCTTGGAAAGTCGACAGATTTTGTTTTATGGAACGACCCTCGACCACTTGTTCGTGCTCCACTACGGACGGCGCTGTGTTCTGATGACTGCAACGTCAACGTTACGTCAGAATCGCTTCACATACACACAAGCACATGAAAACTTATATAACTGGCTGTTATTGACTTTCAACAATTAAATTAACTTTTAATTATTTTTTATTACGAAAAATACAATCGAAATAGTTGCAAGTCACGTGAATTAACCAAATTGTCCTTGAGAGCCAAATAAAATAATATGAACAGTTATGGTTTCCACACATAGCTAAATGAATATTTTCATCTTGGCAAGGATGCCAGAACAAGACTCGGGTTAAAAACCCAAAAATTGGTTCAAACTAGCGGTATGCTCTTGGGATCCTCAATACACTATTATACATTTTCTGTTTACATGAAGGGCAACTTTATTTTTTGTTTGAGGTGGACGTCGAGTGCTACATTTGCTTATAATGATCCGTAAATTTACCATCTCTGATGATTTCACTGTCATCCAATCTTTCTTCGTGTGAACTAACTTTGGACACTCTCACTTAACCTTTTTGGATGCTATAACACTGGTTATTCCTGAGGACATTTAGTTGCGGAAATAACTACGCTCTTTGGAAGTGCTCATTCATGATGTTAAGACTGTTTTTTTTATATATATATATTTTTTTGCGCAGAACGAGCATTATTTCGATCGTTCATCAAGTCACACACGTGCAGTGTCATAAAACAATTTTAACGACATGGAATTTTTCCGGAGGCAGCCATTTTGAGTGACGTCACATTATTGCGGCCACGTGCACTGTCACTCTGTAAAATTGTGTTTGGTTCTTAATGTCAGTGCTTCTATATGTATTTTTTAAATATCGGATTTGTAATGCGGGTTGCTGTTATGTAAAACTGTAAGGCGCAGGTGTGATTATATCATTAGCTTAATTAGTCGCCAGACCTTGGTACACTCCCATTTCCTGTTTCAGGCCGGAAACGCCAACCAAACCTAACCTAACCTACCTTCCTTCCCTTTCTTCCTTTCTTCCTAACTCACGTATACAAGAAGAAGAGTATTAGGTTCATTCTCCTTCATCTCTTTTTAAATGACTTAACAACTGGAACTGGGGTTTTCCTAAACTGATGACAATGAACGGTGACATAAATTACAGTTTTTGATATCAATGATACTGAGTAAATGTGTTGGATATGCAGAATGAGAAAATACATTCGTTAATTCAGAGAGTGATAGTGACTGCGGAGTTTTACTGGGAAATTAAATTTCTCGTTATTTTTTTTTATTAATACAGTAAAACTTAACTCACGTCTTGATGTTACACATCACAGAAAGAAGAGATTCTTTCGATTCTGATGAAGGAATCGCGGTTTTTGAAACACCAACAAAAGAAGGAATGCAAGAACTTGTTGCTTTTGATGGGAAAGTACGCATGTAGAATGCCGTGGACATGGTTAATGTAGAACGATAGTGCAAGGCCAAACATCGCCAATCAATGCCAAATCAGTCTTTCACTATTCCGAAATGATCCTGCGCCATATTACTCTGTCCATTTCTTCCAGAACGTGAAAAAAGTCACTCTTTTGTAGTAAAGCGTACGTCAGGAGAATTGATTTTGAAAAAGGTTTAAGCAAAATAATGATTCCCAGCATAAATTGGAAGAGATAAAATACCGTAGAATAGGCGAAGAATAGGGACCATAATTATGAGAATTAGCGATAAAAATTATTATTCTCTATCGAACAGCCTCACGAGTAGGAAAGACACATTTAACATTTGGAATATTTAGTCAGTGTAATACTACACCAGCTGGGATTTCAAATTATAACAAAGGACAAAACGAAAGACGTAAGGTGCAGGGCGGGGGAATGAGAGAAAAGAGTTTTCCTGTGTCAGGGGGGTGGAAGGAGAAACGAAGGGAACTCTCCAGCGGTGCATTAGCGGAACAAACCCCGAGCTGAATGCAATTATCAAACCCTCCTCTACACGGATGTTGATCCACACAGAGGGTATCTGATTGGCTGTGATAGCTTTGAGTCCTGTGGAGATTCCTCCGCTAATAATAAGCAACGACAACATTCACTTTGAATCATTTAATCAAAGTTCCCTAATTGGAGACTCGCAGAGGAGAATCTGTGGTTTTTAAAGAGAGAAAAAAGTCAATTTTAATGAAAAATTGCAATTTTAGTCTCTAGTATCGCAGCTGCCGGACTAAGAGGTTTCTATTGTATTCCTGAATACAACTGTTCTATATATTCGAAACCATGAGATTTACAATCCACGTGCTTTCATAAATCTATGGCCAACGCCAGGATTGTCAGCGAAGTTTAAGCTCGTGAAGCAAAACGTTTGCCGATTATAATATTTCGAATTTATTTTCTTTACATTGATGAGCACTTCCATAGAACGTAGTTACGGCCACAACTGCATGTCCTCAGGAATAATCAGTGGGATAGCATCCAAAAAGGTGAAGTGAGAGTGTTGTCCAAAGTTAGTTCACACGAAGACAGATTTGATGACAGTGAAATCATCAGAGATGGTAAATTTACGGATCATTATAAGCAAATGCAGCACTCGACGTCCACCTCAAACAAAAAATAAAGTTGCCCTAAATGTTAACGGAAAATGTATAACAGTGTATTGAGAATCCAAAGAGCATACCGCTTGACTAAAGAGTGGTGTTATCTCAATCTCTATTTTGTGGTTTTGTAATTATAGCATGAACAGCCACAAGTTTCGTATCTGGTGCGCACGGACATGCCGCCTCCTCCTATTTATCTCTATCTGTGTCTGTGTGTCCAGCTTGTGCCAAGCCTTGAGGGGGAGACATAGCAGTCACACCTGCAGAGGACAATATTTGCCCGAGGAGACTCGGCTCAGGTCTGGTCAAATATTTGCTCGCCGAGAGATGTCTCGTTGTCTTCGTCCTCCGTCGTGGGAACAGGTGACCTCCAGGGCAATTACCCACCACTAAATAACAAACTTAAAAGAAGGACGCGTATGAGGCGATCCAGTAACTTGTGGGTCGAGCACAGCGACTTACAAATACCATCTGTGGGTAGCATTTATAATATTACATTTCACATGCAGGACGTGACGGATTTTCCCCAACTTACCGCCTGACTAAAAACCTATTCATGTTAAAACCGTAAGAATCGATATAAGTATAAATAACAGTTGAATCGATATTTGGGCCGCGGAAATATTGACTGCATTTTGTCATTTCAATTATTTTTGTCGTGGGGTTATAATGCGAATGATTTCGAATGGCCAACTTTTTCAAAGTCGCCAGGTCAAGCATAGGATGGCAATATATAGTAATAATTAATAATAATATCTTGAGCATCTTTTACAATAATACAAGATGTGAATTATGTGGCGTTTTTAAATGAAAAGAACTATTACGTGAAAACTATTAAACAAGATTTATTAACTATTTTAAAACAAGTATTCAAATCACAAAATATTTGCGATCTCAGGGTCTTGAACTGGGTTTGATAATGGCAGAATTTATATAAACAAAATCACAAAAATTACATTTACTTTATGAGTTTATGAGTTTAAACAATTTCAATTTTTATCAAGAAATAAAGAATGATCCGAATAATTAAAGATCTCATTTTATCGATAATTAAAGAACGATCTGACGTTTATCTTTTAAACGTGGTTTACAATGATTTTAAAGTTTTCTTTCTACTTACGGCAGCCCAGGTCTCATTTTAACTTTTCGTACACAATTTTGGGGACATCACTGATTCTAAGTACTCACAGACTCTAATTAGCGTAGTTTGTTAGTTGGTTTAAAATAAATTTGTCGATTCTCGATGATTTACTGCAACCTGGATTTGTAGATCTCGTGGATTTTTTCTTGAAAATGCACCTCATTGGTTTTGTCTGTTGACTGAAGACTAGTTCAGTTTCTGCATTTTTGATATAACAGCGTACTGGTTACTGGAACACTTTCTTGTTCTTTAAATTAGACCTTTCAGTCTTCGCTGCTGACTGACAAAGATTGTTCAAGTTTTCGTGAATTAGAATTTTAATCTGTACATCTCGCCGTTTACTGCCCAACTGTTCGTTCTTTTACTCTGTTCTACTTGCTGTCCGCTGCCCAACTGTTCGTTCGTCTCGTAAATTTTGAGCGCGTAAAACCTTCTCGACCGATCAACAATACTTTTTTTGCATTGCCGGTTTGTTGCGGCGTCCGCTATATCCACCAATAATGAGTCCTCTACAATTCAACTTTTCAATTAGAACAATGCCTTAATTACCAATTACTACAATATATACATATCTCAATTATGACAATCTGACTTCATTTTTAAATTAAATAATAAGAATAACATATGATCCAGAAAAAGATTTAATTATTCACTTTATGAACATAATAAACATCAAAAACGACGTTTCTTCCCTCATTAGGACCTCTTCATCTGTATAGATGTTACATTCAAATATATTTTTATTATAGGAAAAATTCAAGTTGACAAAATTTTTCAGACATATGTGTATAGCAAAATAACAGTAGCAACACTGCGGATTTCACAATGATGATGAAAATTTCTCGTCACGTTATTGCATCGGGTGGATACAGAAAATTCGTAAATGTAAATATTTCTAGACTTCTCTGAAAATTACTATTTTTTTTTACCTTGACATGCGCCGAATGAAACGATCCTGTATTCGTGTTTTTTTTTGCCGGAATAGTTTTTTTTAATTATTATTATGTCAACATAATTATGTTTCTAGCCTTTTCTTGCCAGTCAAAATCGTCACGTAACAGGAAAGTGTTTCTGTAGATGAAGGGGCACTTGTATTGCGCCTACGGTAACCCTTAACGACATGTAGCAGTATTCAACTACTTTCTTCTTGATAAATCTTTATAATAAGTATGAATTAATGAATTAATTGCTTATTTTTTTCATTCTTAGTTAGGAGCGAATTTGCGAACAGCTAAAACGGATCATCTTGATGTTTGCCAAGTTCTTCTTTGCTCATGGCGACAATTTGCAGAGTCAACTCGATTACGCAACTCGGCGTTTGAGAGCGAGTGTGTTTTTCTTTAAGTGAAGCCATCTGTGACGCCAGAGATGCTTGCTTACACTTATTGTTGCTACTTTGCTTTGTAAATGTTGTCCTTTGAGAGAAGTAACTCTGCTTACACAACACTCACAATGGGCTTCCCGGTCGGTAAACACGAAGAAGACTACGACGACGCCGCGACAGTGGCGCAGACGAATTACGACCCGGAATCTCAGGTATCCACTTGTCTTCCCCCTGGCCTCGGCCATTACGCTCGACTGAATAATGTCGTAACGTGTCGTCCTCCACGAGACTCGTGTTCCCTTTGCTTATAATTTCATTCCCCTAGCATTTCCCCCCCCCCCCCCGAGTGTTTCTCTTTATTTTTATCAGAATGAAACAGATTATTGTGTGTGTGAGGCAGATATAATTTGAATTTTTGTATTAATATAGCCATACAAATGTATTTGCTGCAAATAAAAATAGGAAAGACCAAAGTACATGTACTAGTATGAAAATAATTTATTTTAAAAAGTCGATCAGTCAAGTGCCTTGGAAGTAATTTGGCGAATGATGGTAAACGTACGAAAGAAATAAGGTCGCTTATCACCGCAACGACCCAGACAGCTTTAAGAGCCATAATGACAAGAAATCTAGAAAAGTGTAACATTGGGAGTAGCGACATGGACTTTAAGCTAGACGGAGAAGAAATTCCCTAAAATGTAGTGTTGGAGAAGAGTTGAAAAGCGGACAGACACGGTAAACTAGAAAAGATGCATTTGGAGTACAAACAAGGCCAAACAGGATGGAACGAATCGTAAGGAGAAATTGTTTAGTGCATGATACAATCGAAAGGACACATGATTGTTCTTCCCGGTTGTGGAGGAAGAAGACTGCAGCTGCTAGGCGAATAAAAGGGCGAAGCTGAGGACACGGCAAGGTGGAGAATAAAACGCAAGGACCATGTCCGAGGACCAGCCATTGGAAACAACACTTTATAATAATAATATAAATATCGTGTTTTAAACGAAAAAAAAGTGTGATTAATCCGTGATGAACGAAATGCCTACATTTTAATGGACGATTTATTACATTTTTTAACTGCTGGTAACTTTGAACACGTTTTTTTCCCGCGTGTCAATAACTTATTTAATCGAAGTACATGCATGTTGCGAAAATACCAAGTTAAAAATGATTCATTACGTTCCTCGACACAGCGTTTCCTTGACGATTAAGCTTGAGGTTTCGTTAAACATGGCCACGATTCTCCTGATACCTCGCGCTGGCAAGGTTAAACAGAGAGGCGTAAATGGGAATTTTAGAAATATCTATTACAGTGTCGCCGCCGCCGCCGCTTTGGAGGCTATGAAATTATTACTACCGATGTCATGTCCCCTTTCAATTAGTCTTGCAGAGGTACGTGAAGTATGAGGATGATATATTTATAGACATGTAGAAGTAATTACTGAAGTTATCTCATTCGAACATTTAACAAAGTATTTCCTTGTTGATTTTGCGTCAACTTCATTTAAACTGTTTTAATTTCATGTGTTTAGGATTACCAGTAAAATATATCCTCTTATATATTTGCGTTAATTATATTTGCTAGCTTTTTCTGGTAATATTTATTTCATACAATAAATAAGTTTGAGTCTAAAGATTTGAAATTACAGAGGCAGATGTCCTAACGTAGAGGTCCTGCTTGGAAACCCGTCAACGGTACATGTCCGCAGCGTTAATTAGTCAATTATCATCAACATCCCACAAATTTAAAACCATACGATGCCGTGATTTGCAACGGTGTCGTAAATATGGCCGTCTATTCCGAAACACACGACATTCGTTTAAATAATTGTTCCGACGTCTTCATTTTGTCATGGGCTGATTCCTACCTTCACATGTCGGAGAAAAATAAAGCGTGCTCCTGATACGGACAGAGATGTGCGCGCGCATCCATGTGTGACGTCATCTACGAAAACTTGTTCTTTGGTTGAGTAATACCTACCATTTTTATTTATTTACTAGCTGGGAGCCCGGCGTTGCCCGTGTAATTATTTATATAAACCAGAAAAGTATTTAATTCTACATTAATCTTTAGTCAAGAAATGATTTTACTTACGTATGCAGAAAGAGTGGTAATTTCATCAACACTCGGTCCCCGGTGCTATAAAATACATTGAATTTTATTGCATCAATCCCAACAAACATACCTCCGAATTTATTCTTAAATAACTCATTGCGTACTGCAGGATATAATTGTCCCTCAGTCTTCAGATATTACGAATTATTAAATTGATTAAATTGTTTGATAAATTCACAATGTAAACAAATGGTTGCCATATTGGAGTCACTTAATATGGCACGAAAATTAACTCACGAATACTTTACGATCCATGCGGAAATTGCATTGTTTTATTATTATTATTATTATTATTCCACGGAGAATTACTGGATAAAATTATAATTTTATCCAATTGAAATATTTCTGCTATATTGCATTACGGAAAAAGAAACTATTTGCTTTGTTCGTCGCGTAGTAACGTCTCTCTTTGTCCAGTGACGACATGATCTCTTGACGCGCATTAATTTAACACAAAATTATCAATTTTATCAATTATAATACAGGTTTCTCACCCCCACAGTACCGTTTCTCATGTTTTGAAGAATATGTGTACTAATTTTAGTTGCAATCTGTCCGCGCGTTAAAATATGTATAGATATTAACGTAAATACATACATACATACAAATTTTCATCCTTTTTTATTATATCGAAGATAAATGTTTCTCTAGTCTGAATCAGCGGTTGAATAAATAAAAATATTTAATGGTAGCTAAATGCGGTAACTGTATTTTGGACATTAACTATATTCAATAAAGTAAATTAAATTAATTAAAAGCAAAGTAAGAGTCTTGTAAAATCCAAATTGATTGCTGTTGTTTTTGTCAACAAGAATAAAAATCGAAGCGTTGGGCTCCTCAGGTGTCATTTGCAATTTGAATGAAAAACAAGCATAAGACATGTCTTGTTTGTTTTCCTTGCAAATTACGATGATGGCTCAGGAGCCGAAAGGTTTTTTTAAAATTTTTATTGGCGAAAGCATTTTTAAGTAAATTTGGATTTTTTTCGAATTCTAAGTTTTGTAATTTAATAAATTAGCTAATCCTGTCATATTTTGTCTAAAAGCAATCAGTCTATTGCGCAAAACAATACGGATCTCGATAGCGAGCATGAAGATGGAATTATTGGATAAGCTGAATTCTCCTGCCTGGGCGAATTGAGTTTTCTTTCTCTATTCCAGATTGATACTTGCGGTGACGGGGCGGAGATTCCTCGTGTGCGTTCCTCACGCCTAATTCCTCGATTCCCGATTTCCCCGGAGCCGTTATCGAATTTGCCCGCCGCCACCCGCCACGGACGAGATTCCGCTTTCTATTTGCAAATCCCCTCAGACTAGCTCTGGCTGTGTCGCGTAACTGCGCTTCCATTAGTCGCGCCCGCACTCGCCAAAATGTTATCGGATAGAATTAATCCCCCTTACACTTTCCTAAAAAGAAGAATGCGAAGCAACGAGCAAAAATTCCCATCGGCCAAAGAGAAAAATGGCGGAAGTTGCGTAAAGCCTCCGTTACGGAAATGGAGTATACAAACACCTAGTTATGGCAATGGCCATAGTTCCATTTAAACTGACGATGAACATTCCACGTTGGTAAAGAAATGCTAATGAATCATGTGTGGCACTCCCTCGACTAGCCGCCGTAGGAGGTCTTCGACCGTTCAATTCCTAGAACGGCTTACCTGCGGTAGGAGGAAGTAACTTTTTGAAAACAATATCCCTTGGTCATACTAAGCTAATTTATTAAATATTATTAAAGATATGTACAATTAAAATTTTGCCCTCCCGACTAGCCAGTTATGAAAATCTCAAGGATTATTGTGGCAAGTTAGGCCCGAGAAACGATTTATAAAAAATGCTCTACGCAACCATGATGTGTGCAATATTGGTTACCAGACTGGGGTCTCTGCAACACAGCGACGTCCCTCGCAGCTGGTCATCGATGTCTCTCTCGCTGGTAAATATCTCCACTTCTCAAGCAACCGCTCGTTGTGCTTCTCCACTCAAGAGTCCTCCTCTAGTCAGCATCAGAAACAGACTGCCTGACCAGGCCTCCACTTCTCCCGACCTGTGGGACCAACTGTTTTTCTACTGGTCCATTTAATTTATTATGGACCAATCACAGGTCATAGACGATCCGACGTGCATTCCAACAGCGAGACTCTCTGCACCTGTTGTTTGTTGTTGGGAAAACCCCGGAGGTACAGTTACTATCCCCAGCCTGACTGGTACCAAACGGTACTTTTTGCCGACGTTCGATAAACATGGTTGCTCACGCGTTTAAATAAACTGACTAAAATATCAGTAAAATCAATTAAAAGACGCCTGTCCTAAATAACGCGCTATACATGAAAAATACAACAGGTTAGAGCATTACCAAGTGGCAGAGCAGTTAATATATCAACTTACCAACCTTATTGTTGATAAAACCTCAGGAGCAAGCTGGGGCTGAGAAATATAATGAATAGTTATTTGTCGTATAATCCATGAAGTTTTGTTATTCGTCGTCCAGAAAAAATAACCTAATTGTATAATCTATTGAAGTTACATGACTTCTGCAGCATCTTCGGTTGAGAGAATATCTGGATTTTCATTACCACAACAAGTTAATATCTCAACTGACCAACCAATAGTACATTTTTTCTTATGTTGATGAAACCTTCATTACCACAATTTTTATCTGACGCCAACTGTCTGTCTATCTTGTCATTTTGGACGTGAGGTCATCCGTTTCTCCAAACATGTAGACGGTCTTTTCATCATGGATGATATTAATGTTGATAGTGAACAAAAAATAGTATATTTTTTCATTAATGTCCAGGTAATAAGATTACTTCTAGGTTATAACGTCATGGCGGGTATTTTTCGGGAATAGGCAGTAGATTAGAGAGTGTAATTCTCCTTCACGAGAAGATAAGCCTGAAACTTCGATTTTTAATTTCGGTTGCTGATTTACAATCTACTCATAACACTTAGAGTAATAAGTAAATTGTTTAATTATTAGAGCTATTTGTCTTGAGTACGCCACCGTCCAGTGGCGGGTCTCCTGGATTTATTTAGTGATGTCTTCTGGCCATAATCTCTTCAATCTTCTTGCTACTGGTTGTTGGAGGTAGAGGTTGCGGTGGTTTAGTGTTCTTTCTTTGCTTTTGGTGGCATACGTCTTGACGCTTTCTGAAATAAATGGAATTTTGAGGTCGTGATGGAGTGTATGGTTGCTGATGTACCACGGTGCATTGACTAGGGTGCGCAATGTCTTTGATGGAAAAGTCTGCAAGATCTTGATATTTGATGGTTTGTTGCATCCCCATAATTCGATCCCGTAAGACCATATAGGTATTAGTATGGTTTTTTTACAGAAGCAGTTTGTTTTCAGTAGTGAACTGGGTTTTTCGTCCAAGTAGCCAGTGCATGTTTTTAGTTTAAGTTGTTCCTTTTTAGCTTTTACCGATTGCAGCGACTGAATAAATTTTCATTCATCGACAATCGTGAATGATCACTCTCCGGTTAATTGATCTTTTTCCGGTCGATACCTTCCTCAACTTCATTTAAATATAAGTTTATTAATAAATCTAAATGTCATTCAAATTGTTTCCTTCAACGCTGACAAATGGAGAAGTCGCCATTTTACTTACACCTGACGGTGCTGAAGTGCCCAAGCGCTGGTTTTCAGGAAAAGTCGGAGCATCCTCAAAGATTGAAGACTTTCCCGGTGTAATCTATCTATGTATATAAAAATTAATTGCTGTTCGTTAGTCTCACTAAAACTCGAGAACGGCTGAACGGATTTATCTTATCTTAGTCTTGAAATGTTCGTGGAGGTCTAGGGAAGGTTTAAAAGGCGAGAAAAAATCGAATAATTTCCGGGAAAACCCTAAAAACAGCCCTTTTCTATTTCCCATACAAACGTTTTCTAAATAAAATACAAATATACACCAGTCGAGTAATTTTCACCAAATTTCGTAAACGTGTTCTTTGCGACCACGAAACAAACACTGTCGGGGTGAGACGCGTCTTCCACCCCCAGAAGCGGGGGTGGAAATATTTAAACATACTAAAACAGCCGATATTTGAGTCGGATAAATATTTTTAGGGGTCAAAGATATTGATAGTGTTTCTACCAATGTTATCTGAATACAATTTTACTCCCCTACGCCCTGTGAAAAGGACACCCTTCGGGTTTGGGGTGGAGATGCTTTACAGTAAAATAACGCGAATACAACCGAGATTGGAGTCAAATCAAAGGTTATGGAAGTCACTGTGTTTAGTTACGACATTCAAATTGGCATTTACCCCTCAGATGCAGGGGCAGCGGGGTGCAAATTTTGGAACATGCAAACACGGCAGATATTTGCGTTGGAGAAATATTTTTCAGAGTTAATTATAATGATTAGGGTTCTAATAGCGTTACATAAAAATTGCGCAAAAGCAGCCGAAATTGGAGTCATATCGGGGGTTATAGATAAATGACATCTCGGGCAACGCCGGGCACTCAGCTAGTTGTTGGATAAAAAGTTCTGGGGTGCCAACAAAAACGCGACGTTTTTGAATGAATGCCCAGTCGTCATCTTCTAGGCGAAGTCATTCAGATTTATTTTAATTTTAATCCAAATAAATTTAACAAATTCAGTTTACACAGATGTGCAGTTGACGGAATAATACCTATTGGAATCGAGTTGATCTGTTTGATTCGTCCTGTATTGGTTTCATTTCGTCGCCGCCGATCTTTAAATCCTGTATTGCGTTTCCCTTTGTTTGTTTTGTAAGTGTGTTTGTACTGCTCCATTGTGAAAAATCAAGGCGAGCAAGAGGGTGTCGAAGGTGGACCTGGGGGTCGTTTTGTTTGGGTTTTACGACTCGTAAACTGTATTCATCAGAGGCCTCGTCGTGTCCGTGACGAGAGACAGGCCTCGTTAAACATTTATGGAGCCCAGCCGTGCTCAGCTCGTCGACTCGATTCGCGGAATATACGTGTGTGTTTATTCTGTTCGCTCTGTAAACTCTCGTACTCCTCCTCCATTCCCTTGCCCACCTTCCTCTCTCATTCCATTCCGGTCAGAGGTTAACGGAGAGACGGTGGTCGCCGTACCAGGACGGTATCTTGGAGTGAAGTCCTCCGTGGTATGGAATATCAGAACAGATACAACATCTGGCGATGAATCGATAGAGGACCGGCTGATTTAGAGGGCGAAGATGATAAGAAAAGCGGGGAAGCCAGGCTGTGACAGGAAATTAGAAGGCGGTTCTGCGGCTGTCATTGTCACCACTACAAGGATCCTTATCTTACTTCAGCCCTTCAGCAGCATCAGCCTTCCCTCGATACTCAAACATCAATTAACTTATGTGTATATGATGTATCAAGTGACGCTCCCTTCTCATCAAGAATAATAATAGAAGTGAAACTTCGAAAATAGAACAATAAGCTAATCGACTTATTTGAAAAGGAATTATAAGTTCAAAATATTGAGTTGTTGTCCTATTAATAAAGAAAATAATGACTCATATTTTAACGCTAAACTATATTCTCCTCATCCAAATCTACAAATAAATATTAATTGGAAATATGTCAGGTAATCCTGGACTAAAAATAAATATTACTTTCAAATTACATTACTATTTTTTTAAATGTATTGTAATGCCAATTAATTAGGACATTAATTGTTTCAACATAAAAAGCTAAATTGTTTGAGAAATCCTTTGTAGCGGCAGGAGCTTTTGAAACAACAATAGAAATCCGGCTCCGTTCCTTTATCGGAAGGTCCGTCAAAATGGCGTATGCGCGCTCAAATTGCGAGACGAGAGAGACAGTTCGCATCTTAAAACAGATCGCAGGAAGATTTGGTGAGATACAATTCACGGAAAGACCTCGTCGAGGTATAACAGTTTTTGGAAGGAGATTTCAACAGGGTGGCAATTAGCAGGACAAAGTAAAACATTGATAAAAGTATAACGTCGAAACCTGCTAAGAAAAAAAACAGTTTTTGTGTCCGTAGCCGGCCAGAAATAGCAAACGTTTCGGTTGAAGTCCGGAACAAAAGACTACCCAATCGACAAATCGCAGAAGTCACCTAAGGCGAGCGGTCAACCGATAGATGACGAAAGGAGGATCATCCGAGTTCCTGACGACATATAAAATTTTGGCTTAAAAATTTGGTGTAGAATCTGTGAGTTTAGAAGAAGCAGTGTAAAACCCGCAATAGTGTTTTCGAAAATTGAAGGTACGCTGGAATGCTGGGCAGACGTGAGTAACAATTTACAAAACAATTAATTATGTAAACGTAATTGAAAGACAGCCGTCAGATTTAGTTCTCTTTTCGATTAAAATTGTTAATCAGAGTCAAATCTTTTTACTTTTAATTTCGTTCCAGTTTAATTGACGAATAAATTCCTTTTTCTTTTAATTGTAATTTGTTGATGATAATATTATAAATATTATTGATTTGTCCATTATCAAACCCAGTGAAGACCCTGAGAAATTCAATATTATAAATTTGTAATTGTTTGAGTTATTGCCACAATAAATCTTTTGTTTGTAAATTTTATTAATCTTTCATTTAATTAAAAGCTATTAATTTGTGTATATTACAAAATGGCTACCACAACGTGTGGCAAATTGAATCTCATATTAAGTGTTTATTACAGTATATGCCTTAAACATTCATATGTAATTATATATTATTCTGGTTGTGAAGTTTGTTAACATTTGTTGAAATATTTAGTGAAGAAATTATCGGGGTTTCCAGTGTTTACAGTCCAAAAAAAAACCTGAGAGAGTGGAAGAAGGATAATCCTAATTTCGAAGAGACTTTCCGTATTCAGAGAAGACGGTACAGAGTACAAGAGTCGAAAAATAATTAAATAAACCTATTAGATTGAGCTTATTGCAGAGACCTGCGCGTCTGACTATAGACAATGGAAAATATAATTTCTTCACTTCACTAATTTATAATTACATGTAAATATTATATTTCTGATAAGGGTTGATACAGGTATCATGCAAACGTCATGTAATATATAGGCTACACTATTCAAATTCCCTGGTTTCAATAGTGTTGTAAGGAACTCTGACTGTACACTCTAGTAAAGCCTCACCATCTCCATAACCTCTCCACAGTGAATATACTTATCTGATAAATTAATATGTAGCATTTACAAACTTCTTGTAGAACGAATGTAGGCATTCATCTAAAAACGTTGAGAATGAAACTGTTCGACTGTAGATACTTTTACTGTAGTTTGACGCGTAATGGAATTACGCTTATGACCCCAATGGAAGTAACAGGCTTCGTCATATACTTACAAAAGCGTTTTGAAATAGGATCCCATGTAAATAAAACGTGAATCTAATAATATTAAGATGTTATATAGTTTTGCTCAATCAGTAAAACAATTCCTAGTTAATTGTCCGTTTTAAATTATTTATTTTGACCTACTTACGCCATGACACCTTTTCCTTCTCCCCCCCCCCTTGTGGAGCCAATGATTGTAACGGAGGGTTTTTAGTTTAAAGTTACGTCACAAATGCACGTGACCGGGTATTACATTAAAGCAGCCGTATCTATTCCGCGTGTGATCTTGAGCCGCCATTTTTTCGTTAAACTAGAATAGAGCAGTTCGTCAATTGGTTCGCTTTCCTGACTACAGTGACGTCATTATCGACTCTAAACGGACAATTGTAACAGAGTGCCGCCATTTTTGATCAACTAATAGATCACAGTTTTATTCTCCGCCAGTATTAGCCCTGTGGTTGCGTAAATTATTTTCGCGGTTTCCTTAACATTAAAATAATTGTCGCATGCGTTCCTACTGTATTTCGTGGAACAAAATTGATAATCTTAATAGTTCAGTCTATTCGTCACCATATTTAAACATGTGATTTATACATCTAAATTTCAATTAGTCGTATACATTTTTTAACTTCCACTAAATATACCGAAAAAATAATTTCCTTGGCACTAATAAATTTGGGGGGGCCGCATAAAGTAACTAAATTTCCCTTTGAAATACATAAAACGTCCTCTTGTAATATTCATGGCTGATGCCCTTTTACCGGGGTTCTAAAATAATTTTTTAATCGCTCTGCAACTAATTAAAGCCTTTCCCCAATCCACTTTCATCCTCTGTCCTTCTCCCAGATGCGTGCCAGATTTTTTAAAACCATGCATATAAATTACTTCATAGAATTTGATAAATTTTAATTAATCTATCCTTTCTCGCTCCCGTTTTTTGATCCCTGCCCTCGTTGGAACTCGCTGAGAGTTCACATCGACGAGATATTTCTTGTTGGTGCTCATTAAAGAGAAAAGTAAGTGCGCATCTCTTTTTAATTGAATACGTGTGCAGGCTATGTTTTTTTTTTAAAAAAAACTCCCTTTCACATAATGTAGGGAATTAAATACGGAGCATTTCACGGTTGTTGCTGAACTTATGTAATTTAATATAAACAGTCAGATACATTTAAAGATATATTAAATATATATTATAGTTGAAAACAGACGTAAATATAAAATATTATTTTAATACAAACGGTAATATTACTTTTCGCTACCAAATCTGAAGTAAACAATCCAAGAAACTTTGTATTTATCAGTGCATAACATCCGCCATTTTTGAAATCAAAACACTTATAATATTTTGTATTTTATCATTATGTAAATGTAAAACTATTTTTACATCTTCTATCTATATAATAAAAAAGGATGTATATTTGTATGTATGTATGTATTTACGTTGTTCTTTATACAAATTTTATCACGTGGACAGAATGCAACAAAAATTGGTATACGTATTCTGCCAAAATCGAGAACCGGTACTGTGGGGGTGACAAACCCATAGCATAAAGGTGGAAAGAATTATAATTAAAAACCGTGATCATTAAATATTAAATTACTGCGCGCCAAGAGACAATGACGTCACGCGAGAGAAAGACGTTACTACGCAACGAACAAAGGAAATATCTCCTTTATTAGGAATGAAATAAAGCAGAAATATTTTTTTTAAATAAAAAGTATAATTTTATACAGCAATACTCCATCGAATGATAATAAAGAAGAATACGAATTACTTTACCATCCTTGCGGAAAATGTAAGTTAATTTTCGCGCTGTATTAGTTGTGAGTCTAGCTAACAATTTCATCAATGTAATATTTCGTAATGTATGAAGACTGAGTGACGATTATATCCTGAAATACTCAAGGAATCTATTTAAGCATTCAATTAAATACTTTTTCGAGTTTATATAAATAAGTACACGATCAACGACGGGCAGCCAGCTAGTTTCTAATATAATTGTTTTTAAAATAAAAGTGATCCGTCCATGTGGTTTGAAATAATGTCTTCTTTGGTTCCGTTTAATATCTCTAGTCAATTTTATATTAATAAAATGAAAACAAACTTCTAAAATGTAAAAAAAAACTTGGGAGCTCAAATAAATTAATAATTGTCTACATTAGCTGGTTAGAAAATTCGCCTGCTGGTGATGGTTTCTTCTTCTTCTGCAGATCAAATAGTTGAGCCGAATGAGGAAAGGAAATTATCATCGATAGAAAATCATCACAAATATGATTAAACAAGCTCAGAATAAAACGAGTCTTCTTCATCCCACAGAAAACGCTATTGGAATAGTCGGCCAGCGGCCTCCATAACTGGTCTAGGCACGGAGAAGGGAATGCTGCGTCCCCACAGCACACCCCTCTCCCGCCATCGGAAAAGCTTGGGACAAGTACCAAATGCCCGACCTACCTGATGCAGGTTTTCTAGGATCCATCCTTAGAATTATAATGGTTGCCGTCAAGGAGGTTGGTGTGTTTCGTGACACCAATCAATGTGGCCATCCGTTCTGCTTCGAGGGAGATCTTTCTGGCAGTGGATCAATATCAGATCACATTCTAGAGAATTGTATATCAACCGTAGATACGTTAAGATAAACGGCTAATTGGAAAATGTTGTCTTTCGTTGAGGTAAGTCTTCAGTTCCTCGTGGAAACACAACACGTTAAAAGATGTAACATCCAACTGCAAAATACCGGCCGCCATGTTAACGATTTCTCGGAAAAGGAAAATACATGTCCGTGTTTTTTTTTAAGTCTCTTTGTGCTGCGGGACAGACACTTGATCCCCTGCGTTCTGTTCCGCGTTACATCATCGCTGTGGAGAAGTTGCGTCAGGTGTGACGTCACCTTCGGCGACGCGGGTAATTGGCGCACACGTGCGTGCACACGTGACTGATGCGGCTCAACAGGGTCGCGTCATCTTGTCAGGGATCACAGTCGTATTTTGTAAGAAGGTGGAACTCACGTTTCATCGCCCTTACCCCGTGCTGTAGATATTTTGTCGGAAGGGATCAGGTTTTCACCAGCAAGCACGTGTTCTTGGCTTTCCCTGAGCCGACGGGGTTTATTTACGAATCTAGTGGACTGAATCGCTGGGATACAAAGTCCTCAGGCAGTGATTTTTGACGAGGGAATTCTTGTGCGACGTTTCACGTTGGCTCTTCTGTTTGGTTCCAACTGTAACGGGTTCATGTTTCATTTCCCAATAGTTTAGTAATAATAATTTGTATTTGAGCCCCACAAACAAAATAAAGCAGATGAATGTAGAATGAATGTGTGTTTTTCGTCTGTCTCCAAAGACATAAATTGAACTTGGGACAGCAATTTAGGCGTGTGTACTTGTTTGTTCGAGATGAAATAATTTATTATTTTCGTTAGTATTAAAATAATTGCACGGGCACGACATGGAGAAGGGATGTCGTGTTGTTGTCACTATTTAATGTAAATTATTGTTTTGTGGAAAAATGTGTGTGTAGCGTGGCAACCACGAGCAGAGTGAGGTATATGGAGCTGTTTTCCATTATGTTCTTTGAGGGAAATTAATTCCAGCAACTACTGGAAAAATGCAGACAAGATTCATCACTGTGTGTAGGATAATATAATATTTTCCGATATTTTTACAAATAATGCAATGCATAAGTATACTCTATGTCCCTATGAAAGTCTGAGAGGAAGATCTACTGTGTAAAACTGTAATTATATCTTCTATATAATAAAAAAGGATGTATATTTGTATGTATGTATGTATGTATTTACGTTGTTCTTTATACAAATTTTATCGCGTGGACAGAATGCAACAAAAATTGGTATACGTATTCTGCCAAAATCGAGAACCGGTACTGTGGGGGTGACAAACCCATAGCATAAATGTGAAAAGAATTATAATTTTAAAAAGTGATCATTAAGTGATAAATTACTGCGCGCCAATATATCATGACATGACGCGACAGAGAGAGACGTTACTACGCGACGAACAAAGGAAATTGTTCGATTTTTCCGTAATGAAATGAAGCAGAAATATTTTCATTGAATAAAAGTATAATTCTATCCAGTAATACTCCATCGAGTGATAATAAAATACAATACAAAATACTTTACAATCGTTGCGGAAAATGTTAGTTAATTTAGTGAGTGCAATATGGCCACCATTTCTTTACATTTGGAATGTAGCTATCAATTTGATCACTTCAATCCTTCGTAATGATGGACAA
Source organism: Zhengitettix transpicula (assembly GCA_037074705.1). NCBI lineage: Eukaryota > Metazoa > Arthropoda > Insecta > Orthoptera > Tetrigidae > Zhengitettix > Zhengitettix transpicula. The sequence goes on from CM073593.1 coordinate 76,874,092, forward strand.
TTATATCCTGCAATACTCAAGAAGTACTGTCTGAAGACTTACTGACAATTATTTGTTCGCGGAGAATTATATTTCTAAATAATAACGATGGTATGTTTGTTGCTATTATGCAATTAAATTCTATGTATCTTATAGCTATTAAATTAATGCAGTATATTTATGTATTGGTAAAGAAATTCGGAGGTATGTTTGTTGCGATTGATGCAATAAAATTCAATGTATTTTATGGCTGTTCAATTAAAGCACTATTGGTCGAAATTGTGTACGGAACTAGGAATAGTTAGATTTATGTTGTGTCTTCTTGACTAAAGATTAATATAGAATTAAATTCTTTTTCGGGTTTATATAAATAAGACACGGGCAACGCCGGGCACTCAGCTAGTGGAATAATATATTACAATATTGGCTTTTTTTATATTCACCCCTTCCGTTGGCTGGCAGTAGGTCACCATCCTGATTTTCCCTATTCATTTGAGGGCGTTTTTAAAATAAAACCCCCAACCCCTGTTTAATCTTAAGAAGGAATTGTACAGAGGCCTAAGCTGTTAGCCTACGTGGATTTGAAGGTTAAATTAGAATGGCGTCTGTTTAAACTCACTGATTAGGTCCGTCTTTGCTTGAGCTGCGTGGCGGGAACTCTCCAACCGAGCGTGCATTACCGTCAATCTTGCGATGTTAGAATTTATGAGAAATTTAGTTATGGAGCAGTTCTAGCAATGATTAAAATCGAGAAAAAACGAACACAGAACAGAGTTATGCCACTGACAAAGTTGAGTTGACATACATGAAAATCTGCAAGCGGCAAATCTAAAATATATGAATTGACGAAAGTAGTATAGAATTATTTAGACGGATATTGGATTGTCTGAACCGTCTGTTGAGGTTCCTCAACATAAAAACAAAACGTGTAGCGTAAACATCTTATTCTATTTTCCAGATGGCGTTATTTTATATTGTATACTTGACTTGCTTTATCGAGCTATACGCTCAAACATTAAATGTTAATTTGTTGAGAAGAAATTTCCCTTGCGGTAAGTTCAAGGACTTGTTTCGAAAATCCGACTTCTAACATTTTATTCATTTTCAATCTAGCAACCGTCATTTTTCATTTTCCCCTCTTATAGCATAGGAAAAGGAGTGAGAGGGGGGATGCGGAAAGGTAGAGCAAGGTAGCCAAGGGTTAACTAGGACCCCCGGGCTATGGTTTAAGGATCCTACCCAGGAAATTCGCTTCTAAGTGATGCAGAGAAAACCCTAGAAAAACCTGCGTCAGGTAGGTCGGGCATTGGGTACTTGTCCCATGCCTTTCCGATGACGAGAGAGGCGTTTCCTGTGGGGTCGCAGCTTTCTCCTCGCCGTGCCTTGACCAGTTTAGGAGGCAGTTGGCCGACTATTCCAATAGGAATCTGTGACCCCGGAACATACACCTCTCAAAACAGGCCGAGGTGCCTCGGCATGTGGGAACCTTAGTTCAAAAAACCAGAGAGATGTGAAGGCATCCTCAAAGGTAGCCTCCGCCAGAGCTCTTTGCGAAGGTTCACCTGCGAGAGAATCCTCTGGCAGGCTTCATTAGTCCCCGTCTGTAGCTTAATTTTTTTGGGGGTGTAGACAGGCTATGTATAGGGTAATCCACATTGTGGCAACTCCCCTCTTATAGCATAGGAAAGGGATTTGAAAGGGGGGATGCGCAAGGGTAGAGGAAGGTAGGCAAGGGTTAACTAGGGCCCCCGAGCTATGGTTTAAGGATCCTACCCGGCATTCGCCTAAAATAAATGCAGGACAAATCCTAGGAAAACCTGCATCAGGTAGGTTGGGCATTGGGTACTTGTCCCACGCCCTTCCGATAGTGGGAGAGGAGTTTGCTGTGGGGACGCAGCATTCCCTTCTCCGTGACTCGACAAGTTTAGGAGGCAGCTGGCCGACTATTCCAATGCGAATAGCGGACAACTCTTACCGTATGCCCAAGGTCTGAGACCCCGGAACATACACCTCTCAGAACAGGCCGAGGTGCCTCGGCTTGTGGGAACCTTAGTTCAAAAACGAAAAGGAAAAGGCATCCCCAAAGGTAGCCCCTTCGTAAGTTACCCCAATCGTCTGGGAGTGAGCAGATTGTACACACTCAGTGACTCCAAATTGCTCACTTTCGGTTCAGATAAAATACCGACTGTAGTGATTTGAACACTGCGTATTAAAAGTGAGGAATCGCCTCAATACAAATTGCCGAATGACCGTACATATAAATAGTAGTGAACTGTTTATATTGCAAGTAAATGGAACCCGCAGGAACTCATTACCAGTAGAAAGGGATTTGGTTCCTGCGGGAGGTCATCGACGTCTTTGCGTGTGTGTTTATCGATCATGTTCTAGAGGTGACTGATACAAAAATAATAGTGGAAGGAAGGGGAGAACAGGCGTCTAATTAATGGATATGGCCCGCTCATTCCAGGTAGCGAATGCGATTCCGTAAAGCAGAGTAAGTAAGTAAGTAATAGCCATCCTTGCTGTTGCTGCATAATTAGCTGTAATTACTATCCATCAGTGCAAGGCAAATTACTCTCCATCCGCCTCTGTCTCTCTCTCTCTCTCTCTCCGTTCTGCAGTTCGCAAGTAATATTCTGCAGCGCCACGGCGTAATTTTGTCAAGATTACGACTAACCAAAATCCTACTTAATTACTCATAACTTTTTAAAGTTACTGGTTTTAATGTAGAATATGGCGTGTGAAATTGCACTGTTTGTTTTAATACAGTACACTCAATTTTTTTGGGTGTAATCCACATAGTTTCAACTTCCCTCTTATAGCATAGGAAAAGGATTTCAAAGGGGGGATGTGGAAGGGTAGAGGAAGGTAGCCAAGGGTTAACTAGGGCCCCCGGGCTATATATTAAGGATCCTACCCGGCATTCGCCTAAAGAAATGCAGGACAAACCCTAGAAAAACCTGCATCATGTAGGTCGGGCACTGGGTACTTGTCTCACGCCCTTCCGACAGCGAGAGAGGAGTTTGCTGTGGGGACGCAGCATTCCCTTCTCCGTGCCTCGACCGGCTTAGGAGGCAGCTGGCCGACTATTCCAATAGGAATAGCGGACAACTCTTACCGTATGCCCAAGGTCTGAGACCACGGAACATACACCTCTCAAAACAGGCCGAGGTGCCTCGGCTCGTGGGAACCTTAGTTCAAAAAAACCAGAGAGATGTGAGAGCATCCCCAAAGGTAGCCCCCGCCAGAGCTCTCTGGGAAGGTTCACCTGCGAGAAATCCTCTCGCACCCCAAAGGTAGCGCCTTAGTATCTCTCCTACAAGGTTCTACCTGCGAGAGAACATCCCTCGCATGTACTGCCTGCGAGAGAATAGCCCTCGCAGGCCTTTGCAGTACACTCAAACCAAAGCAGAAATATATATACTCTAGCTTGAAGTCTACTGACTGAAATTTACGATATCAGCGAAGAAACTCAAATCCTGCCATTTTGTCACATTAAACCAATTTATAATTATTTTAAAAGCATTACTTGTATATAGCCTCTTCCAGAGTATCCTTGTTGTCTTTTATTAATATACTTGTATCATATGAAAAAAAGAATGCGATTACAGTCTGAATTAATTATTTTGTGAAAGAATTATAGTTGCCCTAAAATAGAGCCTTTTTCATCTCCAAGTTTTGCATTTCCCTGGACTGAATTAAATGTTTGCTGCAGAGAAGTATTCAACAAAATCACTGTATTTTGCCCTCAAATTTTTGTTCACAACAAAACCTAAGCAGGAGTCGCTTACGTGCCTGCGTGATCGCCGCCATTACGCGCTCTGCTGGACGCCATTTTACGTTATCTGCTGAATATTTATTTCTCTCTCTAAAAAAAATTATTTTTAAAAGCGGCGTTCTTTAGTTGCGAAATTCCTTGAAAAATGAATAAAATGATTTTTTTTAGTGTCAATTTATTTCCCCCCATTTCCTTTTACTGTAACGTGAATGCTTTTAAAAATACGCACAATGATAAAAGTGCTCGCATTTAAATTGCGGATAAAAAGAGAATAATAGCGACCTTTTTTTTTGGTTTGTTGTTATAAACGTGAAATAGCGCATTGTTTCATGAACTAGATAGAACCAAATAATAATAATAATAATAGCTACTGTTGTAATAAAAATACAGATCGAGGCGCTACGGGGAGAAAATGCCAACATTGCACGGACATAAAGAAAAGTGGAAAGAACTTATTAAGTGTACAGTTCATTCAAACAGAATAAAAATTCCAGTTACTGAATTACAGCACCAGAAATAAAAATTATTCTCTCAAATCCAGACTCTTTCGCTTCCCGCATACAGAATGGCAGTTTTATATTTTATTTTTTAAAAAATAAGGAAAGACAGGAAAACGTGCAGCGGCCTTTAGCAAATTAAAACTGCAGTCCTCTTTCCCACAAAAACAAATAAATAAATACACAAACATAAAAAAGTTTGTTATTACGCGAAATTTTTTACCGTTAATGGAGTTAATAATAGCTGAAAGTGGAAAGTTTAATTATTTTAAACATTTTCCTCTGTTCTCATTGTCAGGTATGAAATCTATACGGATTTTTGACCGTAAGAAAATGTTTCGAAATAAGATGTTTTTTATTTAGGAAAAAAATATAATCAAAATTTTAATTTCGCCCTTTATTGTTTATATTTTGGTTTAATCTTCTTATAAATAAAAATTGAGTGTATGTATGTTTGTTTGTATGTTCCTTATACAAATCTACACCGTTGGAGCAAATTTCACCAAATTTCGTACACGTGTTCTTTACGACCAGGAAACAAACACTGTCGGGGTGAGATGCGTCTACCACCCCCAGAAGCGGGGGTGGAAATATGTAAACATGCTAAAACAGTCGATATTTCAGTCGGATAAATATTTTTAGGGGTCACAGATATTGATAGTGTTTCCACCGATGTTATGTGAATATAATTTTCATCCTCTACACTCTGGGGAAAGAGCACCCTTAGGGTTTGGGGTGGAGAATACAAATCTACACCGATGAAGCAAATTTCGTACACGTGTTCTTTGCGAACAGGAAACAAACACTGTCGGGGTGGGACGCGTCTACCACCCCCAGGTTTTTCTAGGGTTTGTCCTGCATTTCTTTTAGGCGAATGCCGGGTAGGATCCTCAAACCATAACCCGGGAACCCTAGTTAACCCTTGGCTACCAACATCCACCCTTCAGCATCCCCCCTTTTAAATCCCTTTCCTATGCTATAAGAGGGGAGTTGCCAGTATGTGGATTACCCTATACATAGCCTATCTACACCCAAAAAAAATACGCGAAATAAATTATTTTGATAACGCAAAAGATGCGATTGTCATAAAATAAATATCCGATAAACTGAAGCCTTCACCGTCAGACTGTTGACCCTTGGATTCCGTCGTCTTCCGTCTTATCGCCGTTGAATAGATTTTTCTTACTTTCAATTTATAGACCACGGGAATGGAGCAAAGGTCACGTTGTCTGTCTTCGGTTTTTTATGAACCGCACGAAGCTTTCTGAAGGTACAATTAAAGTACCCACACATAGGGAGATCTGTTTTTTATCGTGGTACATTACGAGCAGAGAGTGAGATGGAGAGAGAGCACTCAAGGCTTGTGTTGGCCTAAGATAAACGCGTCGTTCAAGAGTGTTTATCCCACATCCACCTTCTCACTGCTCCGATAAACGCAGTCTTCCTTAAGAAGAAAAGCGACGACAACATCGCCAACAACATCATATTGTTAATTATATGTACAGCACTGGCTTTTCGAAAGTACGACACTCAATATATTTCTCCTGACTTACAATACGATGGATAAGGTTGTAGTGATATTTTAAGGTTATCAAAATGAGAATATTAACCAAAATCGGAAACTTACGAATCTGGAAATCCAAATCGGAGGAATTTCTAAGGAGGTTATGTCACTGGAAAGGACCTCATCACATAAGAGAGCTACTTACAACTTGACCAGCTCTTTAACTTATTGAAATCTATTGCGATATTGTGAATGCTAATACAGTAATTATTCAAAAAAATATCCCGTGGCTAGTTATAATTGACTAATCGGCTGTGAATTATTCCCCACGAAGGAATAAGAGGCTTGCAGAATGCTAAATGTTAAAGCCCCTGTCGTGCGTGCAAGTCGCGACAGGAAGAGTGACGTCATTTTCCATAGACGACAGCTGCAAAAAAATTGTTCGCCTGCCTCCCGCAGAGAAAAGCTCTCAAAGTCGTTCACCATACAACACGTAAAAAAGTACTCATAATACTCACATAAACACCTTTAAGGTGAAATGATTACATGAGGAGTGCAGCTGCTAGACGAATAGAAGAAAAAAGCTATGGCAAGGTGGTGAATGAAATTACAAAGTTTGATTCCTCCTGCAATCTTTGTGAAGGGTGAGGGGTAGAATGTAGATATACTGCGGAAAAAGTATGAAATTTAGATGAAAGCCAACTTTTAGTGTGTTAGGCTTCTTTTTCTCTCAGTTCATTCTCGGCCTGTTTTGAGAGGTGTATGATCCGGGGTCGCAGACCTTGGGCATACGGTAAGAGATGTTCTCTGATCCCATTGGAACAGTCGGCCAGCTGCCTCTTAAACTGGTCGAGGCACGGAGAAGGGAATGCTGCGTCCCCACAGCAAACTCCTCTCCCGCTATCGGAAGAGCGTGGGACAAGTACCCAATGCCCGACCTACCTGATGCAAGTTTTTCTAGGGTTTTCCCTGCATTTCTTTAGGCGAATGCCGGGTAGGATCCTTAAACCATAGACCGGGGGCCCTAGTTAACCCTTGGCTACCTTCCTCTACCCTTCCGCATCCCCCTTTCAAATCCCTTCCTATGCTATTAAAGGGGAGTTGCCACCATGTGTGTTACCCTCATGTAGCCTGTTACCCCCCAAAAAAATCATAAACGTGAAACTATGGAGAGCAAATCTGATATTTTACACCGTGGCTTTCAGTATCCATAAGAAAAAATCTCAACCGGTTTCAAGGTCTCGAACCCCGGTCCACTAAACTCTTTTTTACAGTCCGCGTTCGATGAAGCCTTCAGAACGGCGCGTTGTGCACCCAGCTGTGTGATGAGGTTCTTTCGGTTTATTTTTTTCTCCTCCTTCCCTCCTCTTCTCCAATTTATCGCGATATTAAGGCTTCGAGTCTGCGTGTGTATTTGTGGCGATTTGCATAGCAATTACCACGGTAACTGGTTGAACAGGGTATTCGAATCCCGAGGGGTCTTTAATCACGAGAGAACGAAAGCAGTATCATCTCCTCTTCGTCCCGTGAATTTCCTGTTCGTCGCATTGTGATGCGTCATTCATTCCCCTGGAAATCAAGTGTAGTATCAATGGTCTCGTATAATTCTAAGGTCCATAGTTGATTATATATTAGTACAGAACGAAGACTGAACCGGTGAATATGTTGAATAACTTCAGGTTGACGTTGAATAAACACAAACTTTTCAACGTTAAGGCCCATCAGAATCATTTTGATTTGATGTAACTGCAGTTGCTGAAAACCGAGATATTTTTATTCGTGAAATAGTTAATTTTTTCATTTAACGACAGTAAATCTGTCCCGCCGTCGGAAGGGCGTGGGACAATTACTATATGCCTGATCTACCTGAAGCAGTTTTTTCTAGGGTTTCCCATACATCACTTTTAGACGAATTGCCTGTTAAGATCGTTAAAACTACAGCCCTGGCACCCTAGTTAACCCTTGGCCAAGTTGTTTTACCTTTCCGCAACCCCCATTTAAGATTTTTTCCTCTGGTATAAGAGGGGAGTTGGCACTACGCGGATTACCCTATATATAGCCTTCTTCTTTTCTATTTGAAGCAATACCGTAAAAAACTAAATACTGTAAAAAAGGGAGTGTCTTCTAGAATTTAACTACTCATGTTTGTCTCTCTTTAAGGGCTTTCCGATGTCATTTTATCTCCATGTTGTAGTAAAACAAGACAGGAGAATCGATGGAAGCCTCATGTCGAACTCACGCGAACCGTCTTAGGAAGGACAACTGAGAAGATTAACTCCTCCATCGAACAGAAAGAGAATATAGACGTGCTTTCTCTTTTACTTTATTTTAAAATAGAAGGTGGAAAACTTAATTTCGTTTATATTTCACTGACTAACAATTCCCATTTTGTTTGCTGATATTGTTACCGTTTTAGTGTAAATATGAAAGACGAACCCCTGTCACGTAGGCATTCCAGCTTGACGGGTATGTGAGTTTGGATGCCGACGTCGAAGCTCGTAAGTCACTGATGTTTTCATCGATTCGATTCTGGTATTCTTGTGAAGGATCAAATGTCAGTGCGTGAGTCTCGGAGAAACGCGAGGAATGAAATACGTCAAAAGTTTCGTGAATCAGATTTGGGGTTCTGTTTCGTCATAAGAGTGATCGACTTCAGAATCCAGTTACTTTTCGACATGGCGGCGTCGCGACTATCCACTGTCTCAAATTGTAATATTATTTATTACTATTAATTATTAACTATTTTACAGTTTTAATGCGAATCGTAGACTTTTATTCGTGTGGACTGTACCGAAAAATATTATTTGAAAGTGTGCAAACTTTCAGTAGTACTAAAATTTCGCCAAATTTAGATACACTTCAGCAGCTTAAAATCTTCCCATACGAAATCTGATTTGTCATAATATTTTGTATTACTGCGCGGTTAATTTGCCACGTAAATCTCGATTCACGTATAGAATCGATCCGGCCATTGTTATCGTCGCTAAAATTACCAGTGTATATATTCATAAGCTTCTTTCGAAAACCTGATTTATAAATTGTTGATTCGATTTTAACACGTATAAGGAATGATTTGCGGCTTCGCTGATGTATCTAGGAAACAACAGTCATGGATAAAGTGGTCCCTGTTTCCTATAAATTTTATCTCCTTGTTCTGTGATTTAATATTAGAAATATCATGTACAGTTCACGTTTAAAGAGACTATTTAATTGATTAAAGTAAAGTAGTGACCAAGACGCTTGAGTCATAAATAGCAAATCAAATATGATCGAAGTTAAAACTATTTACACTCATTGTGGTCATTTAATAAGTCTTCGAAAAAAAAAACAATTCAAATGACAAGAAGGTTAATTTAGTTTCTGTGACGTCACTGCTATTATTAAAGGCTATAAAAGGAGACACAATACCTGTGGCGCCCCTCGTAACCCAGAAAAATCTGTTCTCTTTCACTTCATGTTGGGGCTATGATAACCTTGGACGTTAGGAAAATAAAAGATTCAACACCTCACGTGTTACAATAGAAACTCAAACTTGGGAATCACACAGATTTTTTTAAATATATTTTATATGCGACTTATGGCTATATGGTCCATTAAATGCGTAATAAGAGACCCATTTAATACCTTCTGTGCAAAAGGTAGGAACTGGCTGTGGAGCTGAAAATTTTCATAAATTGTCATTCAATTACACTTTTTTTTTAGATTCGAATGAAATGACGCGCAGGTGAATGTCACTTTTGCGTCACCACCGCCATTTTGGTCTAAATTTAGAAGCGTTTTTCTCCTACTCGGGGTGGTCTGTGCCGTTGACGTGTTTGCAAACTGAAACTCTCCCTGATGTCCCTCGAGGACTGTAACAGGACACGGGATGGGCCGTGTAACACATATTGCCCCATAAATGCACACAACTCTGCGAAACAATCGCGATGGCTGACATGGAACCGACGAACACAGACATCTGCGTCGCGGTCATCCCTATATTTTTCTTTCCTACCAATTATTTCACAAGGAGAGAAAGAGAAAGAAATTGCAGTATTAAATTGTCTCCGTCCGTCCGTCCGTTTTACGTCGCGCAGGAAGTTCCGGTTTCCGACCTGGAAAGTTTATAGTACGTATTGTCGTTCATCCGGACCTAATATCCGGGTTTTTTTTTAGCGAGACTAAGGGCATAAAATAAACATAATGGAGAATGCCAGGATATACACGTATTGTGCAAATAACTGATCCAAAACTTTAAAAGTGCTTAAAAGATTGATTCCTGGAAATTAATTGATGGACAAGGTTCCTTTAAAGATCTATGACATGTCATTAAAAGAGTCGACAGCAATAAGGAAATTATTTGTATGCAAGCTAATATGAGTATTTTCACAACTACATTAAGAGATACATTTCCCGGTCAATGGTCACTCCAGATCAAACTCCATAAAATCTGCCGATAAAATATAGATTTACTTTTGCTGTTTCAAGAAGCTATTTTCTTGTCGGGGACGAATTAGCCGGTGTTTCCAATATGGCGACTGAAGCAAGTGATATAGTAACATAATATAAGTCGATAAGGATCACAAACTTGTGAAAGTTTCTCCAGAGGCGAGGTAGTGTGTGTTCACACTGAACAAAGGAAATAGTTTTAAAGTTTCGTACGCTTAAATTGATCAGTCTGCCGCAGTTGGCAAATGAATTCAACTCTATCGACAATATAAAAATTGTGGTTGATGAAGAACTGAAACAGAACGAGTTCATTCCGACGTTTACGTTCTCAGATAATTATAATGATAACTGATGCCGTTATCGTTGAGAGCCATGAGACTCAACTCTCACTTGTGGGGTACTGTGAATAAAGAGATTGTCGTTACTGGTCAAATAACACCCTTCATAGACGGTTTCTAATCGATTCCTCTTTCTTCAGAGAATGTAAAGGCGTACCGTTATTCAACACAGCGTGATATTACCTTCCTTCGAAGTAAGAGGTCGGAAACGTCTCAATATTTTGCAAATCAAGAAATATTGGGAAATTTTCCACTCAAGGGAATGTGTGGAATATTTTGAGTGAAGTTTCTGTTACGTGCTGATGCCGAGTGGCTCCCACCCTCCTCTCATCTGTCAACTTTGGATTCTTTTTTTTATTGAGACACCTGAAACCAAAGGCTTACCTTGAAACACCACGTACATTTGAGCCATGTTCCTATTTGGACAGTATATATATTGACTGTGCGGTCGACCGGCTTTTCTCCTGACGAAATTTTAAGTGCTTTCTTCTGTCTAATACGGTGACACCGAACCTCAATTTCAGGTAACCCATCTACTATCTATTTTTATTTTCCATACCAGTTATGCATATAAAATACCGAAGCCGCACTTCTAATACTTTTTACTTCACTACGAGGAGAAATTAAATGTAAAATTGCTATGTTAATTAGAACCAAGAGTGAGAGTATTTTTTTGTTGCTTTTTAAATATTTAATCTCCATTCTCCGTTAAGAGCAAAATGTCCCCATTCTGATATAATAAATAATATCTCCCACGTTTTAGCGGATAAAGAGAAGATGACGTCAAGGAAAGAAATGTTCCTTGCGATTAATTTCGAACAATTTAATTCTGTGCGTCTCTTTGGCATTTTCGGTTTCTGGTTACCTTTTTGTCTCTTCGTTCCTTGTCTATCTCTTTGGCCGTCGACGTCATCGCATTCGGCGTCGTTGACGTTGAAAGCTTTTAATGAGACGAGCGGAACAAAACTTAATATTGGTGGCGCTCTGGTTTTCTGCATTTTTATAATTTTTTTCTGTCACAGTTCTTTCTGTGGCGGCGGCGGCGGTCTACAGTTATAACTCCATTTTTATGAGTTATACTCTCAAGAGGACGTAGTCTAATTACACTGGCTTTCTGCTATTCTGTCTGTCTGTCTGCAGAGTAGGAAGAAAATACAAACACGGTACGCGAGATTAAAACATGCACCTCGCGGCCTAAACAAAAAAAAAAACTTTTTAAGCTTACTGTAACCTACGGAAATATACGTTCCCTAATTTGAACCGGCAACTGTTCATAATGAATGAGAAAGAAAAATGCATTAATATGCCTACAATAACCAGAATACAATGTCGCATTCCGGAAAAACTCACGCTACGTCCAAACTTATATTTATCGATATATGGGGCGTCACATTCGAATCGATGTAACGTCACTGTGTGTGTATTTTACATCGCTAGATTATAGCAATACTAATCCCAATATTTTCGAACTGTTGTCAGGTTTCCAAACTGCGATGATAACGCGACGGTTCGACGATTTCTTTTTGGGGTAGGGGAACCTATGCAATCAGGAATTTTGATCAGAAATCGCAGTATTGACAAATAATTAAAACAAATGAATCGAGGCTGATAACGATGCTGCATTGGAACAATCATCCTTTTAAGTAAAGAGGGTATGGAGTAATTAATATTTGTTCACACTGTGAACAGACAGTGGAATGTTATGAAGTTAAACTTCTTTTATGTGGGGTACTACTGTGAGATAGACAACATTTTTAGTAACAGGTGTGACGTATTAAGTTTAGTTCGCCAATGGCCGAGCGCCAACCAGTAGCCGTGTTCAGTTCTCTCTCCACTTTTGACCTAAGGTTCCCACAAGACCAGGCACCTGGGCCTGTTTTGAGAGGTGTATGTTTCAGTTTCACAGACCTTGGGCATACGGTAAGAGTTGTTGGCTGTTCCTATTAAAACAGTCGGCCAGCTGCCTCCTAAACTCGTTGAGGCACGGAGAAGAGAATGCTGCGTCCCCACAGTAAATCCCTCTCCCGCCATCAGAAGTGCGTGGGACAAGTACCCAATGCCCGACCTACTTGATACGGATTTTCTAGGGTTTTTCCTACCTCACTTTTAAGCGAATGGCGGGTAGGATCTTTAAAACTGCAACCCGGGGACCCTAGTTAACCCTTGACTACCTTGCTCTTCTCTTCCGCATCCCTGCCTATGCTATTAAAGGTGAGTTGTAATCTTGTGGATTACCCTCATGCAGCCTGTTACTCTAAATAAAGAAACGCGGATGACGCATAAGTAGTCTATTACTAAAATTATTGTTTAATTACTTATTTATTCAATATTTAGACTAAATATTTAATGGATTAAATTATCTTTTTGTATCCTTATATTTTCACTATATATATCTTGAGAGAAAATGTAATAAGCATTTTATAGAAAGTATCAAGTAATATTGAATTTATTATATCTACATGTTTAATAATAATTGATGTTCATAAGTAGCTAGAAATTTTCTTCCGCCATAGAAAAATGTTTTTTTTTAATGTTTAAACGACTAAATAAATTTTTACTCTCACAATAATGTTCCTCTTCTTGGTCTACTCATATATAAAGATATTGCGATTCTCACAATTTGAAGTTAAAAACCCCTTCTGCGTGCGTGTCTCTGTGTTATTATTGTTCTGCGAAATTAATTCAGATCACCATTTTTTTTGTGTGTCTGTTTATGAAGTGGCGCATTCTCCGAGTTGCTGAGGTTAAGGAAGAGCTGAATATTTAGGAAGTACGGTAATGTTGCGTGTCGTCATTTCGTTTATCCGAAGTTTTTAATTCTTCGCGCACTCGTTCCGTGCTGGAGGTTAGGACACATGAGACCCGATCAGAGGAGAGATGATTCGAGTCGCCGTATCGGAATATTAATGATGGCGATTAACTATCTTCGACAGCGGAAGTGGAACGGGAGGATAGAAATTTCATCATCATCTGCAACGAGACGAAATTTTCGTGAGGGAACCCGTTCTGCAGGTCATAAAAGTTTACAACTCTGCTCTTCATTACAGACGCCCATCATCAAGTGTTGGGAAAGGCTTCGCGGGGGGAGGAAGAATTTCCTAGAACGGGAGGGGAAGTCGAAAAACGACACGGTTATTCTCTCTTTCCTCGGTTTCCATGCGATGATTAAAATTGGAAGCAGTAATCAGGTCATGAATCATCGTTATGGAGTAATAAGGGTACATAAACATGTTAAACTAATAAATGGAGAAAATAATAACGTAGCTATGCTCTGAGTGACGAGTTTATTTATTTCCTATTCATATGAGACGGGGGTCCATGTTTTAATTTCGATTGTCGTGTTTACTTTTGTGTGTGTCATGTGTGTGTGTGTGTGTGAGAGAGAGAGAGAGAGAGAAAGACAGACAAAAGTAATGACTTCCTTTGTAGAGAATAGCTCGTATTTACTACAGAGGGTGATACAGTTGTTACATCCATTGAATAATATGTAGGTAATAGCGTCAGATATGTTAACTATATAACAACTTGTCAAAAACTTGTCACAAGACAAGAGCTACTGATGACGTCAGCAGAGACATTAATCCCTTCACAGTACGTCCAATAATTTTTTGCACGGATTAAAACGCAACAACGTTCATGAAGTCGTTCTTTTGTAGAAAATAAAGGCAACCATTTTGTCGACAAGAAGTCTATGTAATTATTAATTAGGAAACAATATTCGTATTTTGCGTTGCATATCGAGTCTGATTCTTATTAAATCGTATTTTGAAGAATAATTCTTAATATTTAATAAGATGACGCATATCTGCCTAATATTCGTATTTAAATATCATCATAGTTATTAGATCGTGTAGCCCTTGTATCGATAATTATTCCCAATATTTTATTCTGTGAATAGAGTATCGAGTAATTATTTTATTTTTTTCGTATCGTGGAGATGGATAACTGTATACATAAACAAAGAATACGTATTATGTTATTATAATGCCATTTTAAATACTCTTAAATATCGATTGACGAAGAATAACATCCTGTACGTAAATGTGGAGTGTAAATTCAAAATGGCGCCTCGAGTTGAACCCAGTTTAACTTTATTTGAAGTGTAAAGAAAACATCTAAAAAGGACGCCAGAATCTTTATAATGGACAAATTTATTAATATATTATTTGAAACTTCGAGATAAGTAAACCTTGCAGATATCGCAGTTGTGTACTATTACTGACGAATAAACCCAATATTTACATGTATAGTCCTAGTAAGGTATCAGTTCAAACTGGTTGGCCTGTAAGGCTAAAGAAATTACAGGCTTAAATAATTTAATAATATTCGGTTAATTTAAATTAAGAGATTAAGTAATAAATCACAAGAGATTATTAAATGATAATGGATGATGCTTATCAATATGGAAGCCGATTACAGCGTCACTGCTACTTTTCTGTATCACGCCAAGTCCGATGTTGTTATAAAACGATATAGAAACAAATTCTAAGTGAATCTTGCCCCTAGTGAGTGTAAATTTTTCCTCTGGATCTCTTCGCTAAGGAGAAATGAGGTCCCCACCCAGTTTAAATTCATCTTCGTTACTGTAATTATGGTTTTATAATAGCAAGTGAAACTACTTACAATTGATGGTTGTCATAAATGTTTATGCTGTGGTGTAGTGGCCAGCGCCATTGCCTTGCATCACAGGTCCCGGGTTCTAATCCCGGCGAGGGCGTGTTGTGTTTGTGTTTCCATTATCATCAACCCAGAATCTCTCACTGGATAGTTTCCTGCCAAGGTCAGTAAAAGGACACCTCTGTTCATAAGCCAGCACGCTGACCAATAGAATATTCAAAAATTATGATTGTCAAATAAAATATATAGAAAAAAAATTATATAAATAAATTCTAAATGTTTATGCAGATTTTCTCATTCGTTATGTTTATTTATCGATTATTCAAAGAATTGTTGAATTCACGAAAAGACCGTAACTATTGTGCGCGGTGTAAGCAGCACGTTTTCTATTTCCCTCTTTCCTTGTTCCTCGAATGGACAATTTTCTGTTGAGAAATGGTGGCAGTGAACCCAGAGCGGGGTCGTTGTTCGTTCTAATCTAGGAAGTGGATCTTAACTACGGTGAGAGATTCCGCAGAGCGATTCTCTCTGTCTGCCCAGGTACATCACAATCTTCTCAAAGAGTTAAAAAAAAAAGTTCGACAACAGCAACTAAAAATTGTATATTGACAGGTCGAAGTATTTTAAATGATTCATCTAATTGCGTACTGTTCAAGGATGTGCTACGGCACAACACTCTGCAAGCTAAACATAGTAGACGTATTAATTACTTATTAGTCAGGACTCGAGGTCGAATAATTCCAGACACTAGTATTTCCATAGACAGAACTTATAAAAACAATTTAGTCCAAATCGTTATTCCGAATCAAAAATCTGAGGTATTCTGGAGCTAGACTCAGCTGCCGTGCATATCCCGTCCTTTAAGTTTAAAATCACTACAGTTACAAATGGATATTAATCTGAATTATGTTCTTATCTTTAAGAAAATTTTCTTTACTCTTTTACAAATGCGTAGATTATTTATTCGGTTTCAAATTCTGTTATGTTTATCTTTTCAGAAGCCATGAGCTGAAAACGGTCCATGGCCTCGCAGGGAAGCGCATGGCCACTCCTGGCGCTACTGTGCGTCGCGACGCTGGCGGGTGATGTCGCCACTCCCTCCACGACGGCAACCACACCGCCGCCGTCGTCGTCGCAGGGGGAGACGACGTCATCGTCGCCATTCAGCTTCACGCACAACGCCTATAACGTGAGCATCCCTGAAAACTCGTTGCCCAAGACGTACGCTGTGGCCTCCGACGACAACCAGGAACGCATGGGCGTCGAGACGCCGGATTCTGACCGCGAACTCGACGTCTCGGTTAAGTTCAAGATCCTGGCGGGCGACAAAGACAGGTTCTTCAAGGCTGAGGAGCGCCGCATCGGCGACTTCTGGTTCTTGACGCTGCGCACGAGGACGGACAAGAAGGACGTGCTGAACCGCGAGCGCAACGACCGGTACGTTCTCGACGTTCGCGCCATCAAGACGTGGAGGGAGCGTGGCGGGGGCGTCGGGGGTCCGCTACAACGACACGCCGACGCCAGGGTGACGGTGACGGTTCTGGACACCAACGATTTGAAGCCACTCTTCTATCCGACTGAGTACGACGTTACGGTTCCCGAGGACCTGACGACCCACGGCACCGTCGCGCAAGTTACGGCGGAGGACGCTGACCTGGGCGTCAACGGCGAAGTATACTACAGCCTCGAGGCGTCGGACCAGTTCGCTGTGCACCCGGTGACGGGCGTCGTGACTCTGACGCGGCCGCTTCGCCACTCGACGAGGTCGTTGCATGAGCTGACGGTGCGCGCCCAAGACCGCGGGGCTCTGCTACGCCACGGCCCCGCGACGCCCGCCGCCACGGCCATGCTGAGGGTCCGCGTGCGCCAGGTGAATCTGTTCGCGCCCGAGATGGCGGTGCGGCACCTGCCCGACATCGCCGAGCGCTCCGTCGCCGACGTCTACGCCATCGTCACCGTCACCGACAAGGAAGCCGGCGTCCACGGGAAGATCCGCGCCGTCGACATCGTGGACGGCGACCCGGACGGGCACTTTCGGGTGCGACCGGTGCCGGATAAGCCAGGAGAGTTCGCCGTCGCAGTCGTGGCGCTGTTGGATCGCGAGGCGGCGCCCAGGGGATACAACCTCACCCTCAGGGCCACGGACGCAGGGACGCCGCCCAGGGAGAGCTATCGTGTCGTCCCTGTCAGACTCACAGACGTCAACGACAACGCTCCCGTCTTCGACAGGGAAGTGTACGAGGTCAACGTCGCAGAGACGGCGCCGGTCAACTCTCCGCTCATCAGGCTCAAAGTGACGGACGCTGACGAGGGAAAGAACGCGCAGGTTCGTCACTAGTACACTTAGGAATTGCAGGATAATGTAACATAAAAAATATTAACATGTATGATTGGTATTTTTCGTTTGATATAGAGAGAGAACAGAATATTTCACGATTGTCGACAATTGAGTCGACATCGTCGGTTGATTTAATATTTTTAAATTGGCGATCGTTTCCGGTATATGGATTACCTATCTGCTTCATCACAATAAAGAAATCCCTCCATAATGGTGGTGAGACTATATGAAATACGAACGCTTCTACAGCCACAAAATTAATAAAGCAACTGTAGGCCAGCCTTTCTTTTTATTAAGACGTCATTGATTATAGGAATATTAAGTAAATCATTTAAAATACTGCATTTTAATTTGTCAGGGTATAATGTGAAATCTCGTATAACCGTTCTTTCGAAAGTATAATACACGTTAACCAAAAACGTAATGCACGACGAGATGAAACTCAAATTATGGACTACAATTTTATGGCAGACGTTCAGCAAAAAAGTACTTTATTTTTTATGACGTCAGACAAATAAGAAAAATTATATAGTCTGAAATAATGAGAAACAGGAAATGGATTGGCCTTACCGGTCTCCAAAGTGATCACTACCTAGGTCATTTGTCAGACACTGAAAAAATGCACTGCACATAATATACGTGAATTCATAACTAATTAGTAGACAGAAGGAAAAATAAAGAGGTAGTAGAACCTCAAGTTCAGAGTCTCGAAAAAAATTAGTAGCCGTACTTAAAAAGAGACGCCCCAAAACGCATAATTTTTTGCAATAGTTTCAATTTGATGTCCATGGCGTTTTTATTAAAAAGAAAAAATCCAGAAACTCATTAGTTTTTACACCAGTTTTAGGAAATTTTGTTTTGTCACAAGTTTATTATATATTTTTATATCATAATATTTGCGTTTCAGTTTTCATAAATATGAATACGGTTCATAAATAATAACGGTATGTTGGAAGTCAACGTCTATAAAACGTAAATACATTTCTAATGTTTGGTCTACTGACAGTCCAGGCATGCTTCAGCCTTGATGTTTTCCAGTACAGAGAGATTGGCACGTCGTGATGCACTCGCTGGTAGTATTGGAACATTGTCCTTGCCGTCCAAAGATTGTCGGGTTTCCCGTTAATGATAATGTAGTTAATATTCGAAAATTATACCTCGTAATGATGTTGTGTCTAGGTGCTGCTGGAGATCGTGGGTGGCAACGAAGGCGGCGAGTTCCGCGTGCAGCCGGACACGGGCGTGCTGTACACGGCTGTGGCCCTGGATTTCGAGGCGAAGGCTCTGTACACGCTGACGGTGGCCGCGGTGGATCAGGGCAACGCCGGCAGCCGCAAGCAGTCCTCCGCCAAGGTCAAGGTGGCTGTTCTGGACGCCAACGACAACGACCCCGTCTTCGAAGCCCCCAACAGCACCGACGTCGTGTGGGTGGACGAGAACGAGCCTGCAGGCACCGTGGTCACCAAGGTGACAGCGCGCGACCGTGACGCCGGCGAGAACGCCTACGTCTCGTACAGCATCGCCAACCTCCGAACGACGCCTTTTGAGGTGGACCCGTTCACGGGCGTCGTTCGCACCGCCGCCGTGCTCGACTACGAAGGAACTTCTCGACGCCGTGAGTTTACCTTGCGTATCCGCGCGTCCGACTGGGGTCTGCCGTACCGCCGCCAGACGGAGACGACGCTGCGGGTACGCGTTCGTGACGTTAACGACAACAGACCGCAGTTCGAGAAGGTTGACTGCCGAGGCCGGGTCCATCGGGAAGTTGCCGTCGGCACAGAGATGCTCGCTTTGTCGGCCGTCGACTTTGACGCCGGCGACGTCGTGACATATAAACTAGTAGGCGGCGCCGCAGACGGCTGCTTCGCAGTGGACGCCACCTCGGGCGTCGTTTCCGTCACCTGCGACTTGCGACGCTCGGGTGATGTTAATGAACGCAGGCTCAACGTCACCGCGACGGACGGGACTCACTTCTCAGATGTGGCCACCATCGTCATAGATCTTGTTGACGGCAGCGGTGCCCCGACACTTACAGGGCGCTTCCTGACGGAAGCTGGAGATACGCGCGGTTTTGAGTGCGTCGACACGGGCGTTACGCGAAGCCTCACGGAGATGCTGAGAAATGCGGAGAGAGTGTCCGACGATGACGAGGACGACTTCGCGATGATGCCGAGTCGCTACGGCGATAACGTGCACGCGCCCGAGATGATGGCCTTCCCCGACAAACTGAGCGTGCCCGAGTCTGCGGCTCTCGGCACAACGCTGATGCGAGTCAAGGCGAGAGACCGGGACTTGGGCTACAACGGGAAGCTCGTCTACGGTATCGCGGCTGGCGACGTCGATTCTGTTTTTCGCATGGACGCCGACTTAGGTGAGTTGCAGCTGTGGGGCGCTTTGGATCGTGAACGACGCCCTCGTTATATGCTCAACGTGACGGTATCGGACCTTGGACGCCCACAAAAGAGCGTGTGGGCGCAGGTTGTCGTGGATGTGCTCGACGTGAATGACAACGCACCTCGCTTCGACAAGTCCGTGTCTAGTTTCCGCGTGACTGAGGATGCACTCCGGGGCACGGTCGTCGTGCAACTCAGAGCCACCGACGCCGACGAGGGCGCCAACGGCGAAGTCCGATACACGCTCCTGACGGACACCGACGACTTTACCGTAAACGCGGCGACCGGAATGTTAACCGTGGCGGCGGCACTGGACCGAGAGCTTCATGACGTCTACGAACTGCGTGTGGCGGCATCAGACCGCGCCGGGACGCCACCTTGCTTGAGCGCCGAGGCGCTAGTTCGTGTTGCCATCGACGACGTCAACGACAACGCCCCACGCTTCGCTCACTACGGCGCCGGCGTCGTGACGGTGAAGGTCAGAGAAGACGTACCCGTGGGCACTGTGGTGGTGGCGCTCGACGCCACTGACCCAGATATGGGCGCTGGTGGGCAGGTCGTCTACTCGTTGGTAGTCGGAGCTGGAGGAGACATCGACGCGGACGCCCCTTTCTCTGTAGACAGACTGTCGGGGAGTCTGCGCGTCGCAGCACCGCTGGACTTCGAGGAGCGACAACTGCACACGGTTGTGGTGCGCGCCAGGGACAGAGGGACGCCGCCGCTCTCCAGCACAGCCACCGTCCTTGTCGAGGTCGTCGACGTCGACGAGAACCTGCACGCACCACGTTTCGACGACTTTGTGGCCGTCGCGACAGTTTTGGAGAACCAGCCTCCGGAGACGCTCGTCACCACCGTCAAAGCCAGCGACGCTGACGCCAAGGGCGACTCGTCCAAAGTGTCCTACTCCATACGCGGCGGCGACGGCCTCGGGTTCTTCACCATCGACCAACAAGGTACCTGATAGCGACTATTTACACAGGAAGCCATTAATTGTTTTCCATGTGTTGGTAGTTTTTCTTGTCGATATCAGGATTGAATGAAGGTTCTCATGGTGTATTAGGGACTTAATGTCACCCGGCACTTCCATGCACAGTAGAAAATTACATTAAAATTGTCCACATTATGGTAAAAACGACTGTTGACGTAGACGTTGATGAGTAGAAAAAACCAAAAACAGTCTCCACGTTTATAACTTTCTTAAATAAATATTCGGAAGCTGCTCAGTTTGAAAACAGAGCTTGTTGAATAAACAACATAGTTTTATAGTAGTGACGAAGTGCCTATATACCTATAGGTACTAATATTTTTTAAAGTTAATGTGATTTTAATTATAAGACAAGGAGGATGATTATAACAAAGAGTTGAAAGCTTCCGACTATTTATTTAAAAAAATATAAACTTGGAGACTGCTTTTGGTTTCTTCTACTCATTAAAATTGTCAACATATCACTTATCAATACACAAACTATGCCTTCCTTTCTGTGACATACTTGCATGACTTCTGTCGTTATTTAAAACGAAAAGCGAGAAACCTTGAAATTATTCACTCAGTATTATTTTACAATTATAAAAGTACTTTTCTGTTATGTTAATTAACAGTGAAGCGGTGTGTGTGTGTGTGTGTGTGTGTGTACATATTTAGATTCTTTACGATCTTGCAGTACGTTTAATTTTCTCTCCAATTATTAATCGGACATTTGATCAGTGATTTGATAGTAATTCTGCATTTTTCTAGCCATTGTATGAATTTATTTGTCACGAATCCTATTTCTTCATTTACGATCTTACTGAAATTAAATTTCATGTCATCGTAATAATACACTAGAATTGAATCGGAACAATAATTAGGCTACATACAATCATCTTGTGGGAAGCAGAAACGTTAATTCGAAAAGGAGGAATATTTTGAAACTAATTTTCTTTTTAAGTTTGAGACGAAGAGAAAATTTAGAGTGGGTAGAGAAATATATGTATTTGGGGGAGGGGGAGAGATTATATACACCTTCTGCTGTATTTGATTATTATTTTTAATTACTTAATAATAAGAAATACTAAATGTGTATACATATTTTATGGTCCCTACACCGGTAACTTTTCCGTAAGAGCTCACTTGGCGCTTGCAAAATAATAATGAGCAATGTGCCATAATTACCTGTCATTAGTGATGTACAAACGTAACAACTGTCGATGGTAATGTTTATTCTTAGAATGATATTTAATTCGTACTAATGGTGATTGGAGGATGTCATTGTTTACTTTTAAGATTGAGAAGGAAAGGCAAAAATCACAAATCTGAGATGTTGTACTACAAAATAGTAAATAATTGCACGAGTTTTAATATTCTACATAGGTGTAACAAGGATTTTAGTACTTTACGTTAAAGGTTTGTGTATTTTCTTCGACCATTTTGACAGCATTGTTACTTTGTCCATATAATACTCAATACGCTACTTTCTGCATTAATTCATCATAAAGGTTTAAGCCCAACGTAAGTGTGGTTTGCTCAATCAGGCCCTCTGCATGAGGAGAGCGAGAAGGAAGATAAGGAGAATGCCGAGCGAGCTTGACCACCCACTGGGGATCATCTTGGAAACGGTCCAACCCGAAGAGGATGAAACCGGGCTAACGGCGACAGATTAATTGAAGGGTGAGGTGCGGAGGGAAAAAAGGAGAGACAGAGAGTCTAAATTCCCTTCCGCTAACTCCCACCCCGTTCAGTGATTGATCACTGCCCTGCCCCTTTCCCAGTTACCGTGGATGCGAGTGGACGAGGCGATCACAGAGAAAGCTTTCATCACTAACCGAATACGCGTGCGTGTGAGGAGCTGAAAAGAGAGTCGGGGCGGGGAGAGAAAGAAAGGAAATGAAAGCCAGCACTAAGCTGATCTGTCCGATTCGGTCCATCAACCAATCACATTAAGGGAATATGTGGGCTTCTCGCTCTGGGAGCAAGAGAAAAGAAACGGGCTGAATTGGTCGTTACGAAATACATTTATATACATAGCCTCGCATCAGAGACGTACCCCGCTGAATCCTGGTCACGGGTATGGAATATTTCACCCCTGGGAGTGACGAGTCCTTGCAGTATTTAAATCTAAAAACATCGTGTAAGAGTGGCGCCCTACTGTCAGTAGTCAGCTCCATGACGGCAACTATCCTGAAAACTTCATTTTTTTTAGGGTAATAGGCTACATGAGGGTAATCCACGTTGGGCAACTCCCCTTTAATAGCATAGGAAGGGACTTGAAAGGGGGGGATGTGGAAGGGTGGAAGAAGGTAGCCAAGGGTTAACTAGGGCCCCCGGGCTATATTTTAAGGATCCTACCCGGCATTCGCCTAAAGAAATGCAGGGAAAACCCTAGAAAAACCTGCATCAGGTAGGTCGGGCATTGGGTACTTGTCCCACGCCCTTCCGATAGCGGGAGAGGAGTTTGCTGTGGGGACGCAGCATTCCCTTCTCCGTGCCTCGACCAGTTTAGGAGGCAGCTGGCCGACTATTCCAATGGGAATAGCGGACAACTCTTACCGTATGTCCAAGGTCTGTGACCCCGAAACATACACCTCTGAGAACAGCCCGAGGTGCCTCGGCTTGTGGGAACCTTAGTTCAAAAACGGAGAGGAAAAGGCATCCCCAAAGGATGTAATAAATTTAAATTTTACTTCATTTTACAATTTATAATAATTTAATGAAATATTTAATTTGAACAATTTAAATGTAATTAATGATCATTTCAGGTTATAAAAGTTTTAATGGCAATTCTTAATATTTAGTGATTGATTTGAAATGATGAAACAGAAATTTATTACTATAAGATTAAAACATATTTTTTTTTTGTATATAAATTTTACTCAAATTTGTCACGGTTATTAACATAAATTTTGATTCTTATCTCAGGGTTCTTTATCGCGCCTCATGGAAAGAGTAGAATTTCAATTTCAATAATGAAACATAAAATTAAGGAAAAACGTTTGAGTTGAATTTACAGGAATATTAACTTATAAAATATTCCCCAAAATCAGAACATAATTAAATGAAATTTGACGGTACAACAACTACGCAAAGTTTACAATGTATTTTACTAATTAATGAATTTAAAATTTCACACTCAACACGCCGTTTTTGATCTTTCCAATTTTATCACAACACACTATCAGCATTATTTAGGGAAACTTTTGAAATTTAGAATTATAGGCCATATGGTGCATTCCACCACACCTTCACTTTCACAAACACACACAATTCAAGCTCAAGACAATAGGATCCCGCCTACGGACACCTGATGTTTCGCCCGCAGCCACCAGTCAATTAACAAGTACGATCACCAAGACGTGTTTTATCAGGGAATTTGGTCAGTGTTTTAATAATCATCATGGTCAGATGAGGAGATATTTTGCCCGTAGGCACCAGTCTATTAAGTGTTCCAAATACACTAACCGACCAAAGTAACAGAGTTCAATTTTGTCTGAAAACGACTCAGTCCTCACATAAATATACTTACTTTATAAGGAACGTAGGTTTTCCCGGTGTAGTTGCTGGATGAAGTTCTCTCGGGATTCCAACCGGGTAGCGTAGTTTTGTAAACACAACGTTTCGATGGCTTGCACCGCCATCTTCTTCAGGTGAAGTGCCGTTTGCTGAAGGTAGGGCCAATGGAAACATCCCGTTCACTGGTACCACAGACGGGGCTGTATAAATACAGCCCTACCATCAGCAAACGGCACTTCACCTGAAGAAGATGGCGGTGCAAGCCATCGAAACGTTGTGTTTACATAACTACGCTACCCGGTTGGAATCCCGAGAGAACTTACTTTATATTCACAACTAATTTTCAACTTATTTTGGCCCAACAACGGCCCCGGACGAACTCTAAACATCCTTCTACATCGAAATATGGCAATCGACAACTTCTGGCCACAACTCGGCACAACGGCCACAACAGACGAGCTCCACAGACAGACTAATTCTTTTTCTGACCAAATCTTCCCCTCCACTAGGTCGCAGCTATGAGACTTTCAATTTTTAATTTTCCCACGCATAGACGAGCGATCAATTTTAGTTTTGCATCTCCAACTGATCGTAAAACACATCCATAATAACTAAAAAAAAACCGTCTGGATTCAAAGTTCTTATGTTCACGCTGTCTGTCAATTACATGAACATTATCTTATAAAATAAATTTAATAGTAGCACAATTTAAAAAATTATATCATCAACATTGATGTGTATTACAATATACATGCTTGAATTCAATTATTTTTTTTAAGAAAACTCATTGATTAAGCAGTTACAATTGGTCTGCGTCAGCGACCTCTCCCCTCCTGAGCCTTGGACGCAGGTTCGATATTGAAGCAGCTGGAGGTAGTTATGATAATATTTGTAATAAAACAAAATTGCTTTCCAGCTAGTTATAAGGGACGTTGGGGGTGTTTGAAATGTTCGCGCTCAGCCAGGCGAATTTGTAAATTAAGGAAGAAGGGAGAAGAAAATGTGTTCACGTTTCATTAAACAGCGATTCCTCGCCTTATTTTCCTCCTCAAATCAGAGCAAAATGCGAAATTTAAAAAGTAAATTGTTCTCCTATCAAGTGAATGAACTAATTCTCATATGGGAGGATTTTCAGGAGACTCTGTGAAAGACCAGAGATGTTCTGTAACCGCTATCGCAGAAGCCTCTCCTTTTTCTTCTTCAAAATCATGCTAATCTGTTCCCTGTTAGCAGAGGGACTTAACTGATAACGTGTCAATGTTCACTATCTTGTTTTTAAGAAATAATCTCGTGACAAAAAAAATCCACAAGTGTTTGTCCTTCAACTACTTGTAAATCAATATATTAAAATAAGCTCTGTATTGTTAATAACGCCATAGTGTATCAAGCAACATTTGTTATCACTTTTCAAAGAGTCTACACTATCTCAAATCCGTGCAGCGCAGATTCACCTTTCATTTCCGTAATTAAAATGTTATAAGGCTTTTAGAAATAGATTTCCAAAATTTAATTTTATTTAACAATTAAAACAATATTTATTTAATTATTTTTTTTACACCAACTATAAAATTTAGCATTTTAAAATCAATCTCTTAAAATCGGCGGATGTAGGGCCCCGCAGCAGAGAATGATCTTTCTGGCCCGCTCTCGTGGACGACTACTCTACGACCCATTTTTCTACACAGCTCTCCTTATATTCTTGTAGCGCCTCTCGTCGTCCTTCCGTCCACCGCCGGAGGCTGTTCAAATTCTTGCCAGGACCTCACCTGAGCTATTTCTCATATATTCTCGTTTTAGTAATTTATTACGGCTGTCTCTTCCTCTCAAGTGTGACTATATTCTACCCACCTTAAACATTTTAGTTTATTGAAATCTCAATACCTTTCAAAAAAGGGAAAGGTAAAGATTTATAAAACTGTAATTAAACTAGAAGTGACCTATGCAGCAGAAACCTGGTGTATGCTGAGGTGCGACGAATTCAGAATAGCAGCATGGGAAAGAAAAATCCTACGAAGAATTTATGGGCCTAAGTATGAAAATGAGGAATGGAGAATCAGAACTAACAAAGAACTCTACGAACTCTATGGTGATCCCCAAATTGTGAGCTTCATAAGGAGTGCAAGACTTAGATGGGCAGGGCATGTGGAAAGGAGTGAGGAGGGAACCCTACTACAAAGAATATGGAAAAGAAAACCAGGAGGAAGAAGGTGTGTAGGCAGACCAAGAAAGAAATGGGTGGAGAATGTAGAGGAAGATATGAAGGAGTTGGACATAAGAGGATGGAGGAGCAAAACAAAAAAATAGAAGAGAGTGGGCTTCGATAGTGAGGCAGGCTCTAGCCCAGGGTGTATGTATGTATGTAAACATTTTAGTATTTTTATGTTAGCTTCTAATTATTTATAATTGTAGCATTCATTTCTTATATTGTAATTTCATGTAGTGAAGTGTCCTATTTCCTCATACAAGGATTAATGGAACAAAATAAATCAAATTACAGGACTGACCGAGGTTCTTCAACACTTTGCCCAGTTAGCTTTTTCAAAGAATAAATGTAACACGCGATACAGAGCAAGATTAACGGCATACAGAGTTGACGAACTTGAGTGTCTCTTATATTAACTGAGGAAATAATATAGCGACTCTTGTAGTAAGAACGCTCCGTGAAGGGAAAATCAGAGCTTCATCACAAGCATGAAGTCAACAAACGCGTCAGCCGTCACAGACTCGATATTTGTAGCTGTTCAAATGTGACCTCACTAGGATCCTACACCAATACAATTTCATAGTGCAGTAGTCGACTTTAAATGGAATTCTTAATATCCCTGATTGCACTGGGTCACGTAAAATTTAATTTTTAAATTGAAGTATTATGTCGCAGGTTATCCGTGATAAATGAATAAACCAGTCCAATTTGTCAGAAATATATTGTAATAAATAACGGGACTCCTTATTAATTTGCCCGCCGTTGTGGTAGCCAAAATGTAATAATTAAATATGATGGGCTTTTAAATGAAAAATTATGGACTTTAAAACAAACAAAATTTATTTAACAAAATTAAAAACAATGATAGAATTTAATAAAAAACATATATCTCTTTCTCTCATGGGTCTTTACTGGGTTTGATAACGTACAGAACACTTAAATAATCAAAGAACCCAACATTTATCTTTAAATTAAACAGAAATATTTAATCGTCTAGACATCGACGAAACTTATTAACGAACTTATTCTACCAGATTAATTCTAAATTTAAAAGAGTTTATTTTATTACCACAAAAGAAAAGAACGATATCTGACTATCTTTTAATTCCGTTTACACATATTAATACCATGAAATTTCAACTTACGATTACTCAGAAACATTTGGCTCGTTCATTACACACACACTTTATAGACTGGACGCTTAAACACTGACACGGTTGGTTTGCTGAAAGCTGCTTGTCCGTTCGTGAAGGACATCTCACTTGCTCGTGGTGAAACTACTCGACGCTGGATGCAGTGTCCTGGTCTCCTACCATCGAAGACAGTGCTCAAATTTTGATATTACAACAGATTAAACTTCTGCATACAAAAATGCTTATCGTTGAATAGTTTTGCTATTTCTCTCGCAGGCTGCAAAATTTCTCCATACTCGGTGCTCGCCGTACGCCTCCACAACTCTCACTCCAACACTCAACTTCGGTGTTCACAGCTCCCTCTCCCACTCTAACTAACTTCCAAAAATCTTATCTTCTCTTTATATATCTCAGTCCCTTCTCTTTTCCTTTGTTCCAAAACTACGTCGCAACTGCTCGTTGACAGTTTCTCCATTATCCCGAGATTTACATTCTGCAGATGCAGTACATTATTTAGCAAAAATAGCTCGCTACTCGTGTCTTGTCCCAAAGCCGACCATCGAGACAGGTCTAATTTGTCTTTGCACCCTCAATTACTTTGAACTTGTATTCTCACCCCCGCACTCACACGTGCGCTGTTCTAAATTCTCCAGACCGCCCAAACTGCACTCTCAATTTCTTTAGACTTGTCTTCTCACCCTCACTCACACGTGCGCTGTTCTAAATTCTTCAGACCGCCCAAACTGCATCCTCCATCCTAAGTAAACAAGAGACCTGTCCAGGCCATTAATCAGAAACAATGCCTGCCTTAACAGATTTATCTTGCGACAGGCCACCCGCGCGTCCCTCGCTCCCGACGGCCAAGCCCATCAATCAGCAACAATGCCTTTCCTTCAAGGCATTACAATATTTTAAGAAAAGAATAATTAGAATATTAATTTTTTAAAAAATGTGTTCGGCGTATCGTTCCTTTATGGAACCTCTTCAGTTGCAAACATATAATTTTTTACAAGTCTGAATATATAATAATTTATTCTTTGAAATATCAATACATAATTAAAATTTTACGGAGAAAATTTCGAAAAGTGTGCGCTTTACTCACGCATTGTAGCCGAAATTCCTTCTAAATTTTATAATTATATCATTGAAATATTATTTATTTTAACAACACTTTAAGAGCTGCCAAAAATGGGGATGAAACATTCTGTATTTTATTATTTAAACTAAACCCTTGATTGTAAATTTTATATTATTAAATTATTCAATTAATTCATTTAATGAAATTGTTTTTGACTGGAGATTGGCGACTCACAATCTTATAATTAAATTTCTTCAACTAACCATGAACTTCATTATACTCCTATTACAGATTTTTTAAAACATTAATGAGTAACGTATTGACCTCGTTAATTCAGTTCCAGTCGTGAATATGTTTATAGCTTTATTTATGTTATATTCCTGTAGTTCATATTATCGTCATTTCAGAAGTTCCCGCATTAATGTAGAAATATCGCGTCCACAGTCTGACTCGACGTATTTTTTCCGACTGACGCCAAACTAAAAACATATTCATGTTAGAAATATATTAGTTATAATTTTCTAACAGTGATCACTTAATCTGGCCTGCCAACAATAGGCTGTCTCGCCATTATATAAAAAAAAAACTGTCCCACTGGAGTTTCGTAGAAATTTATCAGCACGATTCCGAATGGAAGCTCCTTGATGTCAGGAAAGTAGTGTGTGGAGTAGCTTTTTCATTTCCTTTTAAGCATCGTAATTTGGCGTTATTATTTCTCGTGATCCTAATTAGCTAGATCAGTCACAAAATCTAGAGATATCACGTGAGGTAAAAATCTCATTTTAGCACCGTTTTATGTTTCAATTATTTTCCCATATCCAGACTGGAGTAGTTATAATAAATTTTAGAGGGCTGGGGAGTGTGGTTACATATACGTTCTTCCTTAATTAAGAGTGAGCTAGATGATATAGATATATATATATGAGAGAGAGAATATGAACGATTCACTTGCGACACGGCGCGGAATGGCGTTCCCTCCGGAATTTAGCCTCATTAGCGGAAACCAGCTCCGGAAATTGGCCAGCCACGGAGGGACCAGGTCCTGTTTTATTCACAGCCAGTTACCCGGAGGGGGGGGGGGTGAAATATCGACGTGGTCACCCCAGCGGTGCTGAGCCGTTCAGAAGCCCCCCTGAGGGAGGTCAACCTCACCACCCTCCCAAAAACATCCATGCTTCACACGTAATTTCGATATTAGTCAGGATTCCATGCCGAGGTAGTATTATGGGGGGGGGGGGGGAGAAAGTAACAAGTTAGTAGACGATAATGACTTCACGTCGTCCTGATTAGCGAAACAATTCAATTAAAACACCAGTAGAAAAAACAATAACCTACATAATACAGTTAATTATTATCAGCGTTGCACCAGAGACTTCGGGACAGAGACTGACCGATGCTACGAGAGACGCCGCTTCGCAGGCGCAGAGCAACTCCAGCCCTTGTAACACAACCCCTTCACGTCTCAGGATTTTGTGTTTTCGATTGTGG
The DNA here is from genome assembly GCA_037074705.1 of Zhengitettix transpicula. Classification (NCBI taxonomy): domain Eukaryota; kingdom Metazoa; phylum Arthropoda; class Insecta; order Orthoptera; family Tetrigidae; genus Zhengitettix; species Zhengitettix transpicula. The sequence continues at coordinate 76,904,352 of CM073593.1, forward strand.
TCCGTTACATTTTATTTGTGCAGCCCGCCTAAGCTTATGACTTTTTAAATATATGTTCTACATATTCCCCCATCTAGTTTGAACCGAAACATTAAATTTTACAAAAGAGTCATTAGACATTTCCATGTAACTTCTTTTCACTCTCCTGAACAAGGAGGCCAACACGTCATGAGTGGTGACGCTGTTCTTAAATTTCAGGTAAGCCACCACGTTTCTCTCTTTCCTTTCCATACAAATTGTTTTAATTATTACGACAATGACACATCCCTACTACCATATATATATAGTAATAACCAATATTAAATTAATATTTACCCCTATAAAGGTGGTAAATTGTTGTACAGCAAAATATTAAAGGGAAATATATCTCCGGGGTCGCCTACGGGCCTCCAATAAAAAATAGGAGTTTATAAAATGAACACAGAAAACTAGAAAACTTTTCATAACAGAAATAAAACTCTTATTTACTATCCTTAACCAAAACCAAACACCTTGCGACCGTCAAAATTGGTTCCCAAGCGGCCCAACACCCTTTAACGGGTGCACGTTAGTCCATGGTTCGTTAATGATCACAACAAACTCACAACCCCACACAAAGCACCCTTCTCCACTTTTCTACAGCAAAGCTGCATTGCCCAGTGTCACCATAGGAGGTGTGGAGATAGGATTTGTTGGCAGAGCTATCACAGATAGACGGCTTTACCAGAGATTACCATCTCCCGGGACCTTTTACCAACCTTGGACTGGCCTGAATCTCGACTGAGATTCGCTTTACCAAAACAATACAAATTGGATCCACTATAGCACAGAACTGCTTAGGATCGGGGAAAACCCCAACGACCACAAACGACGGCGCATCTGGACAGATCGTCCAACTCGACCAAGCTTTCGAGACACAAATACCAACGACAACGGGCAAGCCTCCTCCACTACTGACTGATGTAAACAATATCGCCACCTGCTTGCGTGAGGTGGCTGTCTGTTACTGACAGAGTGTGTTTACTTCCAAGGGCTTTTATACCCTTCTCCCGAGACACAGTTTGACCCATCGTCAAACGGCCGTAAAGATTGGGCGCTACGGAATACATCGCCCGTACTGCAGAACTGAAGACAGAAAAATCTTGCTTACAATAAACTCCTTAGTATTCGCTACAATATATATATATATACATAGGGTTGCCAGATTTCTTGCAAGTCATACAAATGCCCCACCTGATAAAATAAACAATATAACTATTAACACTTACTTATTCTCTTCCCGAGAGTAAATAAGAATAAAATCACAGTATTTTAACATGAATTCTTTGTTAATTAGAACATGAACGTTCAAAAATAATCGAAAATATAAACATTGGATTAATAACAATATTTAAAACATCAATTTGTATATTTTTAATTACATTTGACATTCTACAACACTTAGTTTATTTATAGCTACATAATCATACATTTGACAACAATTGAAATCATAATTATCAAAGCACTGTAGAATGCTTTCAACTCCCTCCGTAGAAAGTCTATTTCCTTCATCTGTCCATTTAAACTCTATCGACGAGATTATTCCTCCGCGTTACCATTATGCCCTTGTAAGGAGAAAATATACTCTCACATGAGATACATTGTTCGGAAAAATCCATTTTTATTTGCAAAAATATAGCTAACCATATTTTTGCACATATTTTTTATTCTAATGTTTAATTTTATTCTTTTTTTATATATTTTTAATGCAAAAAATTATTTGAACAATATTGTAAGTTATTTATTTATTTTTCGTATTTAAATATTCAACTGTTAATCCAATATCTGACTTTTGGCGGTCCCGGAAGGTTATAATATTATAGATTAATGAATAAGGTAAAAAATTATTTAATTATTTTATTCAATTAGCCAGAGCCCGCCTTTAACCATCCAATGATTAGCAGGTGACGAAGCTGGAGGCAGGTAAAATTGTAAAAACCTTTGTTCGACAAGAAATCTGCACAGGCACCCAACCACAGTTCAAAATAAAACACGCCACAATTGATACAATAATTATTTCAAATTATTGCCATTTGATTGTTTAATGTACGAAATATTAATTAAATTAACGTTTTTCTGGATATATGGATATAAGAAGTTCTAGGATGTGAAAAATTCCGACTGTAAAGTAGAAATATGATATATTTAATAATTTTATTATATTTTCAATTTTTTTGTTTAGCGTTTGCCCATGTGTTTTTACTATTATGGCTACAGTCCCATCTTATCTATTTACCATATATGGGGGTAATATATTTCCCCATAATTACATCCACTGTCGTAGTATTTATAATAAAACTCTTTGTTTTCTTTTTCAAACAGAAACAAGGTTTTAAAATTCATTCCCGTATGATTACATTGCATTGTTTTAAAATTCACAGTACAATGTGAGTTCCTGTGTATTGATGTGGATTCCTATGGTTTCCGTACTTCAGTATGTAGTGTATCAGAAATAGTAATCAATCCCGTATGATTACTCTTCGCAGAAAATTCAACTCTGAAGGAAGTATATTCGTTCCCCCTTTTTTTAGGGTAACAGGGTACATGAGGGTAATCCACATGGTGGCAACTCCCCTTTAATAGCACAGGAAGGGATTTGAAAGGGGGAATGCGGAAGGGTAGAGGAAGGTAGCCAAAGATTAACTATGGCCCCTGGACTATAGTTTAAGGATCCTACCCGACATTCGCCTAAAAGTAATGCAGGGAAAACCCTAGAAAAACCTGCATCAGGTAGGTCGGGCATTGGGTACTTGTCCCACGCCCTTCCGATAGCGGGAGAGGAGTTTGCTGTGGGGACGCAGCATTCCCTTCTCCGTACCTCAACCAGTTTAGGAGGCAGCTGGCCGACTATTCCAATGGGAATAGCGGACAACTCTTACCGAATGCCCAAGGTCTGCCACCCCGGAACATACACCTCTCAGAACAGGCCGAGGTGCCTCGGCATGTGGGAACCTTAGTTCAAAAAACCAGAGAGATGTGAAGGCATCCCCAAAGGTAGCCTCCGCCAGAGCTCCCTGGGAAGGTTCACCTGCGAGAGAATTCTCTTGCAGGCTTCCTTACCATATATTCGTTCCCATACAAGAATAATTAAAATATTTAATGCTTCCAATTTCACCTTTCATATTTTTGTTGTGATTCAAATTTGACTCACCGAAACAACAAGAAGTTTTCTGGGACTGAAAATTCTTTGGTAAAAAGGGAAAAAATATAACTGTTTATACAAAAGAGCAGCGCTGGCAAGTGGAAACAATATAAAACTAATATTTTGGCGGATATGAATGTATTCCTTATGGTAGATGTAGAATTGAGGGAAAGCCAAGCAGTGACGGAGAAAGAGGATGAAGATAATTCCCTTCAGACAATAACGTTCAGTGCGAGGAGAGAGTGGCGGCGACATAAAAGCATCTCCAACGAATATGCAAAGGTGCTGAATTTTACAGTGAACGAGCACCCGTTAATTACGATACACAAAGCCGAGCGAGCACAAGCAGCAGCAGTAAGTGCAGCTTCCGAAAAAAAAATTGCCTCGGCTTAATTGATGTTGGGGAGCGAAATATATCATTTAAACAGCAGGGTTAGAGATGAGGACGATAAGGAATACTCGAATAATTGCCACGAGTCAGCCAGGTAGTCAATGATATGTAGTTCTCGTTCTACGGACAGCTCAGCTTATCTGACGCGTTCACATCGTCATCATTGCTGCTACTTTTGTTATGTTTAATACGATCCTGAAAGAAAAAAATAAATCAAAGCGACACTTTCACTGTATTTTAATTATTTACTATTTAATTAGGTGTTTATTTCAAGTCTTTATGGGGGTACCTAAACTGTTTTCTGTTAACATTTGTATGTCAAGGGTGACGTAGCCTACGAGTTTATATTTGAGGAATCTATAATCTCTGACACTGTGCATACTGTTGCACAAATATGTAGAAATTCTATATTTACCGTTTGTTTTTGTAAATAATATAAATTTACACCCTGTGTCTGGTTGTTCTAGGACAAATAAGAACGACCACGCCTCTGGACACCGAGAGCAAGCCTCGCTACTGGCTGAAGGTTTTTGCCCAGGACCACGGCGTCGTTCCTCTGCACTCAAAAATAGAGGTGACAGTTTGTCCTAACCGCAGTTCCCTTATATCTTTCCTTTCTTTATTCTGCCCACAGCCCTTGGTTATTTATCAACTAGAAGAACTCATGAAAACTATCGTTTCTGGTTGAGTGACGAAAGTTGGTGAGTTAATTTTTCATGTCTTTCCAATTTGGAATTTGTGTTTTCAGTCATATTTACTGAATCAAGGTTCGAAGGTTTTCCTGGTGCAGTTTCTGTAAAAAGAGCGCTCAGGTTTCCACACGGGTAATTATAGTCATTAAGACGTATATTCTGCTGTCGACGACGAACAGCTCTGCCGTCATCTTCGAGGCGTGTCGGAAATTTTTGTGCAAGGTTGCCAAGGAGTAACTAGGACTCCCGGGCAATTTTTTTAAGGATCCTAACCGGCTTTCGCCTAAAAATGATGCTGGGAAAACATACACCCTTCAAAGATGGACCGCGTGTCACGGCTTATGGAAACCTTATTTTAAAATCCCTGGTTTGATGTCGAGAAGAGGAAAATCCCATCAGGAAGTTAGTCCTTCCAGGACCACTCTTATTTTATAGTTTCGGGACCTTCATAATCATAATAATGAACAAATCGATGGTATATATACAACGTCCTGGATCGTTGGTCAGTTAATCAGGTTTTTTGCTGCGTGGACCAATCAACGCTTCGACGGCGCCCCACCGTGAAGTCAGTATCACCCCGCCATGTACCCGCGATCCTGTCGCAAGCACGCTGGTCTCACACCCATCTGCAGTCCGTTGCAATAACCACAAAGCCGGATCCCAGCTGCACAGCTGAAACCTAGTGTTCCTGTTGAGCAGACTGACACTAGTCCTAATCTGCATGGATTGCGCGAGAACACTGACTCACTAACCATTAACCCGATCCTATAGCCTAGTATCATCGAACTTTGTTGAGACCAGATTCCAAGGTTTGTTCAGTCGCTGCAAACTATTGGGACTGCTGTACTCAGAGGTATCTCTGGTGTTCAGAGCTTATGGCCAGTACTGTTTGAATGGTTTTGCCTCTGTATTTCTTCTCACATTCGCATGGTATGCTGTAGACACTGGGTGTCTACATATCTACTGAATGTCTATTTTTCACATAACGATGGATTCAATGAAGGAATAAATCATCGCTGCAATGGTGGAAATTTTTCTTTACCAAGCTATTGCTGATGAGTTGGACAAAGGAGTGAGAGTAGATGTCATCGATATACATGATCCAAAACTTTACCTCATGACAATTTAATGTATAAAATATTCAGAATTGGGATTTATAAGGTAGTGGTTTTAATGGCTATTATAGTGCTTATGTGTAACAAAATTGTATATTTATAATATTGTAGAAATTGTAGTAGAAAGGCAAGTGGAAAGACAGTAAAGATATAATTATTATTATTCTGTCGTACTGTTTCACAGGTGATGGTAGAAGTGTTGAACGAGAATGACAATGTGCCTCTAACCCTCGAACCTGCCTACTACCCTTCAGTGGCTGAGAACTCTGCTGCAGGAAAGGTGGTGTTAAGATTGTCAGCGTCAGACCCTGACAAGGATCCCAAACAGAAGATCAGCTATCGCATTTCTGCAGGGAATCCAGACAACTTTTTCACCATTGACAGCAGTTCAGGTAACTAACTAACTGAAGGTCATTGTCACAAGTAATCTCATTTCTTATTTTAAAAATAATACACTGTTAATTTTAAATCATCTAAATTCTATGTTCATCGTTGGGACTTTATTTTTTCCCATTGTTCCTGTCTCTTTTTCAGGGATAGAGTACAAAAAATCATGCCTTAGATATTTATGGCACTAAGACAGGATAGAGTTCTCCTTAGTATCACTCTCACTCAAATAACCGCCTTTGTAGAATTACAGTAGTCAATATGAACAGGGACACATTATAAAAAAAAATTATAAAATTTGAAATGTATATGCTAAAATTATAGTAATTAAATAAATAAATGCCAAATAGCAGGCAAAAATAAGTACTAAATTAAATACCACAATACGTTCCAGTGATTCTTGTTGCTTTCATCATATGGTTCGTGTGGTGTCATTCTTTGCCTAACGAGAGCTGCAAGGATTGCAGAAACATTGTGTAGTATTTAATTTAACACTTATTTTTGTCTGTATTTTGCTATTTATTTATCTTATTAATATACAAATTGTTATGAAATTCAGTTATGAATATATGTTTTTGTGTCATAACTACTGTGATGGTGCTTTTGTCATTTGCAGGAATCATTAAGACAACAGGTCGACGGCTGGACAGGGAGAATCAGGCTGAACACATCCTTGAGGTAAGTCAAATGTAGATAATATATATCTCTTTTTTTTAAAAAAAAAAAGGAATAGAGAAACATATTATCTTCAAGAGACTTTTCAAAAGTTTTGCAGAAGAAAAAAATTGACTGAATTCTTTCATTATTTTGCATCACAAAACTTGTAGACCAAAATATTCTTCTCACAAATCAAGTGTTATGGTTCAGCCATGTTGTGCAGCTAATTTATTTAGTCCACCAATTGTGTGTCAGTAATTCAAAATTCAATAAGTGGAAGTTTAGTGCTAGTGCTACTATGTCCCAACTAAATTTAGCAACCTACGCTTAATCTAAATATTGAAATGTTATTTTAACTACAAACTAAAAAGCTCAGTCTGTTCTTATTATTACTATCAGTATATTTAATAAATTTTATATGTATCTCAACATCCCAAGGTAACCGTAACAGACAATGGGAATCCTCCTCTTTCATCAACTACAAGAGTGGTTGTGTCAGTAACAGATGTCAATGACCATGCACCTGAGTTCACCGAGCAAGCTCTCTACAAAATAAACATTCCTGAATCGGTTGGCAAGGATATTCCTTTGTTTCAGGTAACATTTATGATATAATTAACTACTTTTTTAAACAGAAGAAATATATTCATTTTCCATTTTGTGGTGCATGTTTAAGTATGTTATGTCTTCATAGTGTCACACAATATTTGATTTTGTACATGCTACCATTTTTTCTATATGCACCAAACTGCACACCACTTTAGGTAGACTACCTCATAAACACATTTATTTAAAGAGATCATCAATTTTTGCAATTATCACACAAAAATATATTTTGCCATTGTTTGTTCTCTGTTTAAATGTTTTGTGCTAAATGCTTGCCTTTATTCACATGTATGATGATTTATAATATTTTTTGTGTCAAATTTGTTGTGAATGAGATGATTGGTTGTATGCTACACTATACTACTAATTAACAGTTATTTTAGGGGTCCACAAACAAGGGTGGAAGAACAACTCACACTGAATTTAGCTTAAATTACATGTTTGTCCAGAATATAATTTATTCAAAGTGAATGACATTCAAGCTTTACTAACTATATGTTTAATTCATAAACCTTGATTTTACAAACAGTTTTAATGGAAAAAATTCTACCAGCTTTTCTGCAGTGGACAATAACATAAACTGTTAGTATAATAATACATCTCAGTTAATTTTGTATGCAACAGACTAACAAAATCATTCAGCAAATGTAGTGACAGATGCAAATAATTCTTAAATAGTGCTACACTAAAGCAAAACATGTGATGAAACATTTTTAAGTGAACTTGAACCTTATTTTAATGTTGAGTTTGAAGAATAGATATCACTATATGTTAATCAATGTTTATGACTTTAAATTAATGTAATTGCAGCTCACTTTCAACTTATCACAGAAACAATAAAAACAGTGTGTTAAATCATTGCAAAGTAGATATAAATATTTTCCCAGACAATATTAAATTACAATTAAGACTGAAGTAGCAATAAAAATAAATTCAGGAAGTGTAATAGGCTAATTTTTATTTAATCTGATAAAAATGCTACTATATTGATAACTTATTTATTGATTCTTATGACATAATTTTATAATTAATTACAGCTTATTAAAATGTCCTCTCTTGGTGGTTTCTGACCATGTCCTATTTGAATTCTAACTCAATTTTTTTTCTGAAATTAATGTAGAAGCTTTCTTGAAAAGCTTTATCTTTTAGAGTCCATATGATATATTCTGTTGGTTCAAACTGGTTGTCTTAAACAAGCAATTTGTCTCTTTGAAATACGAAAAGTTGCAGTTGCAGGCTATATCCAAAAATTATGGAAATTGGATTTGGGTTGATGCAGTGTTGTAATGGAGTATACTGTTATCAATTATGTTTCTAGCCTAATCCCTTGGTTCGAGTTTCCAATGAATTTTGCTTCAAATTTTATTGAGGTGGCAGAATTTTGACTGTCAGAATGGTTTTATAAATGAATCATCTGAAACACAGAGAACTTTATTTCATGTGTGATTCTAAAAAATTTGGAAGTTCAAATTCTGTAACCTGTAGGCAGTAATACCACAACTGAATATAAATTTAACTCATTATACTCAGAGACAGGTAAACAAAATGTAGCTTCCTATATATGATGACATTTTCAGAGCATTACTCTTACAATTAATTTGTATCAATTTTTGGTTTTATAACTGTTAATATATGTTATGCATGTCCAGAAATTTTTTTAATATCACTTTCACTAACTGGTACATGCATACACACACACACTAAGTAATGAAGCCAGGGCATCTGGGAAGCTGCTGTCTGGAATAACAGTAGCATTAACAGATTAACGTGAGGAGTGGGTGGAAAAAATAGATTTCACAACTAAGAGAACCCTGGCGTTCTGCGCAGAATGAAACTGAAGAACTGGACGTAGGTGTTCCGGACTTGTTCCCCGAAAATGCTACCTGGGAAACATTCAACCCTGACGACTTGTTGGGGCAGCCACTCTTCAGGGTAAGGACGGAATGGTTGCTTGTGGTATGTGAATTGCATGTGTGTGTAGTACACATCTGCTGTTTGCTATCCCATTTTGTTTTATCATTTCACTCGTGATTTGTGACATATTTGTTTATATTGTAGAATTTCACCATGCTTCAAATGAGTAACAAATAATTGTTGTGTTCCTTCAGCTCTTTATAGCTTTGCTTGAAACCTTATTATATAAATAAAACTGTTTTGTTAGTGAAGTAAGGTAACATTAAATACAAGAAAATTCAGTATGAAGCTATGTTTCTATTCTCATTTGATTTCAATTGCAATGCATGTTTATTTAATTCTGTAAATAATATTTTTCATATTGAAATAATTGTGGTAAATTTAACATTAACAACTTGTATGTGTGTCAACTTTAAGTTTACCATTAATTTTATTTTTGCTACTAAACTTTTGTTGCTCATTTATATATAAGATACTGAATATGGCAAGTTAATAAATGGGTAAATCCACAATTTTACAATTTTGTGATTTGAAGTACTGAATCTTTCCACATTTCTCATATGAAACCTGCTTTACTTATTCAAGTTACTTTACCGATTTGCTTTTATTAAATGGTACAAGTACATGTCTATTTATTATTATTGGATAAGAGCTCTTGCCTATAATAATTCCTCTTGTATTTTGTTTACAAATTATTTGTTGAACTGTGATCAATCCATGAAACCTATTTAAATGCATCTTTAAATACTTATTTATTATAAATTCCCAATACTTATATCTGCTTACCTATTTTCTTCTACTTCTTCTAGTATACTAAGTTTTTTTTATTTCTAAAATAAGAACACTAATATCTCTTTAATATTTGTATTTATTTATTTAATACACATGTGGGATTTATAATTTAAATAAATTAAAGATGACAAGAAAATAGTTCGAAATTAAAACTAATAAGCTCTCATTGTTTATATACTGGATATTTTATCTCCTTCTTTGCTCATAACAAATTAAAACTAGTTCATAAACTATTTATACTGCATGGACATTATTTACAGTTCAGTTTATAATTTGCGATAATTTGATGTATTGTTGCTTCAACAAACGGATATCTTCTCAACTTTCTAGTCTTCGTAACCCTGAAAAATTGTTGATGAAATAAACCATCATAATTTATTTATTTTAACTCCATATTCTATATCCAGCTTTAAAAAATCACCATTTTCATTTAATATCTGGATTTAAAGTTGGTTATACTGGTAGAGAAGATTTTTTTCTTTTGTATGGAGAAAATGAGTAAGGTAGAAAAGGGAAAGGGTAGAGTGCAAAATATATTGTGTCAGACAGAATAAAGGTAGAATAGTTAAAGAAAATAAGTGATTGAATGATATGAGCATTCAATTGTGAAAAAACAAATATATTTCTCGCCACTCAACCTCCCTCCCACCCTCCATCCCCCTTTATTCATTATTCAAACCATTGTGGTTTTATGTTCCTGCAGATTTCTTGCTACACAGTTAATTTGTCAGTCCAACAAATTGTTTTCCCTGCTGTTATAAACTTTCTGTATGCTAGATCCTGAATTGTTCATGGTTTTGTGAGTATTCTAATTATAGTATTGGTCCGGATAAAATTGACATGGATGTTGGAAACTAACATTTCTCATAACTTGTTTTCAGATTTTAGGTTTCGATCAAGATGAAGGGGTCAATGGTGAGCTGGAGTACAGTATCAAAACTGGGAGAGGAGCAGGAAAGTTCAAGATTCACCCCAAGACTGGAGTTGTGTATTCACAGCGTGATTTTCAAGAAGGGCAAGAGTATGACCTCCGAGTAAGTATTGCCTTGAAAAAGCTTTAAATATTAATAACTATAATATCATTCTTTTTTCTGTGAATAGTTTCATAACTGCTGCAAGTTCAGTTGACAAGCTTTTGTGTGTGCTACTGTTGTACTGATTCGTCATGTACTTGAAACTAACTAGCTTAAATCATTCATTTGCTGTAAATAGTTTCATAATTCACTGTTGCAAGTTCAGTTAACAATTTTTGTGTGTGTGTTCCTCTTGTGCTGAGTTCTCATAGATATTATGTTACGTGAGAAAAATAATGTCTATTCAAGTTCATGGACTAAATTTAGGAACATATTCAGATTTTTTATGACGAATAGTTACATTGAATTTCAAGTATTTCAAATGAATATGATTAAATGAAACAAATTGTAATGCATTGTTTATTCTAAATTAAACTATATTTTTCATTAAAAGCAACTTTTCATGAGGCAAAACAAAATTGATGTAATTTCACATAATTTTTGTATCTTTTTAAATATTTCCTTTAATTATTATAAAACACTGACAAAATATTTTGGTAATTATTATTTTTTATATTAGAAAAAGAATATTTGGTAAAATGTACCAAAATTATACACTTCATTTGAAAGACTTCCAAGAATATTTAACTGACCCTCTAAAACTATGAATACTTCTTGTATTAGGGAATTTTTTAGCACCAGAACCAAATTTGCTCAAACCTGGTATTACAATAGAGATAGAAAAAACATGAGTTGTGTCATAAAACAAGCTGGGAGGGTATATATTAAAGTGTCGAGGACTGCCAAACATGAAGAGAAAAGGAACAGGGTACAGTAAAATTTATAGGTGCTTCAGACTAGAGTTTGTATGGCATATAAGAAGAAAACATAGAATTAAAAAAATGCATCATGTCATCCGTACAAGCATAAGTGATATTTCTTTAATTATATTTTGTTGACACCTAGGTACAATGACTAGATTGAGTGATTGATTCACACTTGAGAGAGTCAGGAAAAATCAGATGGAAGGTTACTGGTTTATATTATTGCCCATAAAGTCTTCCATTTTATAACCATTTACAAAGTCCACTTTAAAATACAATGAGAATTCTATAGCCACTGCAATGTACTTGTAAATTCGATGAGTTTTGTTTAATTTCCTCCCATTCCATTATATGTTTGAAGATTAAATATGTCTGTTTTACCCCATCAAGATTCGTGTCCAGGACCAAGGCAACCCAGTGCGAAGCCACTCGACGAGAGTGTCTGTTTTGGTGTTGCGAGTTCCCAAGACTTCCAAAAACTGTCCTCAAATTATAAACCCAAACCAAAGTGTAGAAGTCACTGAAAATGATGGTGTGGGTTTCCTAGTTGCTCTAATTCAAGCTGAGGATGTGGATGGTGACACTCTGTGGTTCCAAATAGAAGGTATTCCGTTTAAAATTTCCTCCACATTTCAAGTATGGTTGATACTCAGATACACAATAATATGATTGCAGAAGGAGATGAATGGAATGAGTTCTTCATTGGCCGTGATGGAGGTAATGTTTTACTTGCAAGGAAACTGGATTGGGAGAAGAAGAACATGTACAATCTGACTATCAGCATTACAGATGGAGTTCACATGGTTTACACTCAGGTTTCACATTAATTTATTTTGTATGACAACTACCAGTATATGACCTTAAGTATTGACACATCTCTGTGGTATTTTTTTCAGCTGTATGTATCAGTCTTGGATATAAATGAACACAATCCACAATTTTCCCAGGAAGTTTATTCAGTTGGCATATCTGAAAATATGACCAAAGACACTGATGTGTTACATATATCAGCAACTGATGAGGATGAAGATAAGCGAATGATTTACAGTTTGTTGTCAGCCAGGAACCCTGCATCTTTGACAGTCTTCAGGGTTGACTCACTGACCGGGTCAGTGACACTCATTGAACGATTGGACAGGTAATTTTTCCAACTATTTCATTGTGAAACATGGTTTATTGTCTGAGAGTGTTTTTTGTTTTATTATTCTTCAATGAAGTCAACTAAGCCATACAACTAATTTGTTAACAATTTGGAATATAAAAAGTATTATATGCAGAAAAGCAAAGAATAGAAATTTATGAAAGTCTTGAATTACAGTCTATTAGCACTCAGAAAATACCTGCCATTATATTATTATTATTTGTGAACCATCATTTATGTGAAAACTGGAGCCTAATCAATATATTAATTAAGAGTATTTAGGAAAAATAATTATATTTAAGTTTGCTTAGTTTCTTCCAATTCGAAATTATTTACTTAGAAATGTTTCGTATGGTAATGTAACTATGCATACATTTTCAGCTCCATTGTAATTCATGTGTATTTTCACTCTTATTCTTCATAAGGTTTTACCAGGTAATGGAACTTGTACATCTCAATCAGACCCTGACTCTAAACAAATGGCATTAATGAGCCATCAAAGAAATGTTTACAATAACAACAGATGTGAAATACTAATTCCATTATCTTTTAACACAAAAGCTATCAAAGTTTGAATGATTTGGTATTATATGCAAGTAGAGTTTATTTTAAATTCTTGTTGACTAGATTTCAAAAAATCTCCTGATATATTGATAGAAAATTAAGAAACTGTAATAATTTTTTGTAAATTTACCTTGAGATCCTTAGAATTTCAGTGAATTGGATTTCCCAGCATTCATTCAAATACCAGTATTTGTGTGCAGGTTTAGGATATCAGTGAGACAGTCGGCAAATATTTGAGTCACAGACCATCTTAATGCACTCTCTTGCAGAGAAAATGCAGTGTATTCTTCATATTTGGAATCAGCCTTAACTAAAATGTAAACAGATTCCATAGTCACCTGATATGGCACTCAGTCATTTTTTGTTTTTATGTTTATGTGAAAATCAACTTTGACTAGAGTGAAGTGATCTAAGCGAGTTAGTTTCAAATTGACGGAATTATATACAGATAAAGGGTGAATATTAATTAGTTATTGAGATCAAATTCTCCTATATTTTGCATATATATGCCTCCGAAAATTTGAAGAACTTCCTTTGGTCCCATGTGACTATACCGTGCTTCAATTTCAGGTAAACTTAACATTGTCAAAAAACTTAGATCATTGGTATGGAAAGGAAAGAGATACTCTATGGCTTACCTGAAATTGAAGCATGGTGTAGCCATACGGGTTCTTCAAATTTTCAAAGGCTCTCAGTGTCCTTCTTCATAACATTATTTAATTTTACCTCGTGATATATATAGAACATATTTAGATAGGAAAGACAGACAGTGATGTCAACTTACCTGAAATCAATAGTTGGTCCAGTTTGGCAATGATGAGAGAATACTACAAATTTTCAAGGCTCTGAGCCCCCTTCATCAGGAGAGTAAGTCACAACTGCATGCCAGCCTGGCACGAATTTTCTCTACTTGTAACATTCTCACCTCCTTCACTAATTGGATCTTCAATGCTTTCACAAACAGAAAATACCCTAGTGACCTCCTCCAGAACCAAATATCCCATGCACTATTCACTGTCCAGCAACAACAAAACCCATCATAGATCGAAACAAGAAATGTAGTCCATCCCTTACCACAAACTACTTTCCTGAACCACAAAAACTCAACTGTATTCTTTGCCTCACTTACACTGGATGCAATCCAACCTATATCTTAAAAGCATTCTTCCTACAGTAATACTCGCCACCTGCCCAAGGGTTGTCTTCAGGCGCTTTCACAATCTCCGCAATATCCTTGACCACCATTGCAGGCCCAACCCTAAAACTGCCCTACTTAAGCCAGGTTGCCAACCTGGAACTAGGAACAAGTGTCATGTCTGTCCCATCCTCCAGCCCACTACAAACATCCACCTATAAAATAAAATAAAACATTACATGTCCCTCCTCCCACATCATCTATCAAATTAATTGCAAACTGTCTTTCTATATTGACCAAACCCAACAACCCCTCCCTGAACACATTGAGACCACCGCATCACTGTCAAAAAACTGCTCATGCCCAAAAGTCACAATTCCGACAATTTCAACCAATGCTACACCTTAAAGCCTTACTCATTGCATGCTGAACTCCATCTTTGGGAACTCTCCTTCCAGTATATCTTACAGTCTAGGTAAAGTCCTGGACTCAACATTCTCTAATTTTGTTATAGTGGTCATTAAGGGCACTGGTTGTGATATTGTGTTGAAATCTTGTATCAACATAATATTTTGATAATTGTTAGAATGATAACTATTATAATGATCTGTTCAATCCTTTCCCTATTCTCATTCTTTTACTTTTTAACTTCCTATCCTTTTCTTAATTTTTTGCCTTCTATTATATGTGTGTATGTATTTTTAATAATTTTTCCATTGTTGTGACCCTTCCTAGAGAGAGAGAGTTATTGGCTTTGTTGGGTGTCGATTCTTACTGTCTAACACCTGTTGAATCTTAGTTTGAATGTGTCAATTTGTATCTGGCTGGCACACATTTCAGATCTCACCTGTCAAAGGGGGCTCAGGCCCTCGAAAATTTGTAGTATTCTCTCATGACTGCCAGACTGGACCAACTATTGATTTCAGATAAATTGGCATCGCTGTCCTATCTAAATGTGGTATTTAATTTGACCTTGTTATTCATGTCTTCCTTAAGTGTCATATGTATGTATAATCTATTGGATAGTAAAGAGTAAAGCTGCTCTCGGCTAACTGGCTTACCTTAAATCAAAAGTTGGAGGCCTGAAGATCTGCATGGCTGGCTAGCAGAACATTCGACTACTGTCCTGAAAAAGGGCGCTTGAAAATTTAGCATGTTACTGGTTCCCTGCTTGGCGACTCTAACTTTCAATTTAAGGTAAGTCAGTCACACTATCCAATCGAATTAATTTGGCATCACGTTACCTTTATTTTCTTTATATATGTATGTATATCCATATACATACATTAATATAATTTCTAATGTTGAAGAGAAACAATTGAGGAGCATGTGCTGACAGTTATGGTTAAGGACCTTGATACACCCTCACGTCGTGGATATGCCCGCGTCATCATCAATGTTCATGATCACAATGATCACCAGCCTGAATTTACTAGCCAACTCATTCAAGGCAAAGTGTTTGAAACAGCAAGTATTGGCACTGCTGTCGTGCAAGTTCACGCCATTGACAGGGATCGAGGGGATAATGCCCACATTACCTACTCCATTACTTCAGGTACTTACTTTTCTTTTAATATTATTGTTACCTACTAAGTTTGTATTAGTTACAGCAGTGCTGGTAGACTTGATAACAGAAAGATTCAGAAAGTTGATGTTTCAATTATTGTATTCTTAACCCATTTAATTACTTTTCTCACATTTTAATCTTTGTTTAATTGTTGACTTATTTGTGATATTTGCAGAATCAGCAATGCATCTCAAGAATAATGTAATAATGACAGGTTCTGGATTAAATCACTTGATTTATTACTCCCTAGATTCTGTTTTATTTTTTTCCTCCCAAGATCTATTACTTTCACAGAATATATAAATAAATTCTTATTTCATGTTTTATTAACTATAATTAGGAGCTTGAATGTTCTTAGTTTAGCTTCCCTTAATATAGTAAATTCTGTATTTTCAGTACCACTAACTTTAGGTGTCCAATTCTAGGAAACATTGGGAATATGTTCTCAATTGATCCAACCTTGGGGACAATTTCGCTCAGCAAAGAGCTAAATCTATCTTCAACATCTGAGTATATGCTGATAGTGAAGGCTGCAGACAATGGGTCTCCATCTCTTTCCACCACAATTCCTGTCCACATAATGGTAACCATGGCTGACAATGCACCACCGAGGTAAGTTCCATATCCACATCCTATAATCAGTGTGAAAAGTTATTTTTTCATGAAATTAGAAATTATATGGTAAATATATTTTGAATTATCAAATTTTTATCTAATAATAATGAAATATTGTTAATAGGATAATTATTTTTAAGTGAGTTTTTTTATTTTTCAATAACTGCAAAGTATAAAATATGGAAAATGTCATGATTAATAATTAGTACATATAGATATATAGAAGTACAAAGTCACAAGTTACAAAATAAAATTATGTGGATTATACCAATTACAATTTATTAAAATTTTTAGAAAAGAAAAATCAATTTGACAATTAAAACTAATAACAAAATTAATAGTCACATAGATCATATATATAGTTTTCTTACCTAAGTACATTTTTGAAGCCAAAGAAAAAATTTTTCTCTTAATTTGTTTTATTTTTTCAGGTTATTTATTGAAAGCCCTTTATCAAAGGATCATTATCTATTTTTTAAAACAAAAAATTAGTTCCGACTCTGAACTAATTACTACTTCCTGTTGTGGTGTACCATTTTTTTCTGTTTGGTACAGGGAAATTCTTATAATTTCTTACAAGTTGTATAGATTGTTAGGTATATAGGGAATACACTGTAAGAATATTGTGTTCAAAAAATTTGTTTACAAGAATCACACTGCTTCATTCAAAAAAAAGAACATTAATGGTTTTTTTCTGTATGTCCAGTAATCTGGTCATATACTTTGCAGCAGTACAGCATAATATATTGTAATGTTTAAATGACTATTCATTATATAATTAACAATAGTTTAAGGTCAGCTCTTATGAGTAATTACAAAATTCAATTATAAACAATATCAAATTTATTAATATAATTAAACAAAGATCAACTTAAAAACAAATGATTGAGCACCATCAGATCTAGCCTGTAAATATTTATAATACAATATGATAAATTTATAATATAATGAATTCACCATTTAATGAGCCTATTCTGGCACTTATGAAATACAAATTTAATTTATAAGATACCTTTTCGCCAGTGTATTGAGGAGGTTTGAGCATTTCAAAAACAGTATAGCTTCTTTGTTTACTGTGCAACGTTACATGGGATGAAAGTATTTCTCATAAGTAACTTTGGTGATTCATATATTACATTTTCTGGGCCATTCCCTCCACATCATAGATGCAACAGTTCCATAGTGGATTGCAGGTCTCAAACACACTACTTCCAAGCAGCAAAACAGTAAACGTCTCCATATTGAGTCACAGAAATGTAACTTCATAACTGCTCTTGAGAACTTCTGTCTCTTCCAATTCTCAACAGATTCAAAACTGAATCATTCTGTTGGGTGTAGAGTATATATCTGTTGCTGCACCCCACATGCAAAAAAAAAGTACGCTGTCCATCTTTAAGACCCACAAACTGGCCACCTCTCAGTTCAGGGTACAAATGCGCAAATACTCTGCAGAAGCCTTTTCTTGACAATTCATTCTGAAGTGACCAAGACGGACCAAGTTTGTCCACATGCTGTTTCACTTCAGAATGCTGTTCATTACAAAATGCTGAATAAGAAATCTTCAGAGAAAACCACTGACATCATCTTTGAAGTGTAAACATTACCATTTATTTTTTAAAAAAACAGAATATATGTGAACAACCCAAGACATATTTTGATCTGTATGAATTCCAAGGAATTTGGTGGATCTGAGAAAGCTGGTATTATCATGAGCATAGGGTGTAAAGCCAAAGCACAATATATTTCTTTATAAGTCTTGAAATAAAAACAAATATAATCCTTTTGGTGAAGAACAAATTATAATTGTCAATGTATATCAGGACAGCTGTTTAATTCACCACTACTTTACAGAAATGTAAAATTGGATCACAAGATGGGCTTTGGTCACCAGTGACATACAGAAATGGCAGTCAACAACCAGAAAACTAAAACTGATCAGACTCCAGTCTGACTGTCTTTAAATTAGGTTGCTGAACATCAAAATTGCTCAGGCGCACAACTGAAAGCAGAACAGAAATATGAGATTTTTAATCCTTTAATTACTTTCTGCTTGACAATGCAATCCAATTAAGTATGTATACAATCCCTCAGTCGAAAATATTTTTTCACTGCTCTCCCCATGACAATAATCTCTTAATACATACAAATGTCACTGTCATACAAATCTTTCTCTCCAAATGACTATGACATTCTTTTAAGTACATATGTAACTCTTTCGGCCAACTGTCTCTCTTTCAATTCCAAATGTGTTATCTAAATCATTAACATTGTCTATGTACATAAAGCATATGTGTATAACACATTTAGATAGGAAAAACGGTCAGCGAAGTCAACTTACCTGAAATCAATGGTTGGTCTAGTCGGGTTGATGAGTGAACTTCGTTTTTTCCAAATGTCTGAGTTACAAGTGTAAAGTAATTGGAATCCAGAGAACTCTTCACACATAAGTTGCATGAGAACAGTAATGGATTTATTAAATTGATTTAGCTACTGTCAGTGAAATTACATAATTCAGATTTCCTATTTAGGTTTTTAACACAAGAGAATGCTGCTGAGTTATTTGAGAATCAAGTTGTTGGAACTTATGTCAAGCATCTGGAGGCTCGCAGTACATCATCACTTCTATTTGACATAATTGAAGGAAATGATAGTGATATGTTCTTCATAAATCCTACTACCGGTGTTGTGATAACCAAGAAGGAACTAGATTATGAGCAGAAAAAGTTTTACAATCTTACGATTGAGGCTACTAACATGGTAATACAGTAGTTTAGTATTGAAGTTTTTTTATTCTGTTAGAGTTAACTCTTACAGTCTTGTTGGTTGCTTCCCAGGCTGGAGCAAAGGCTCGTTGTTTTACAACTATACACATTCTCGACTGCAATGACAATGCTCCAATGTTCTTGCAACCATTGTACCAAGGAAATATATCTGAGGCAGCTCCAACATCTTCTCTTATCATATCGAGCACTGGTGACCCTCTTGTTATTTCAGCTCATGATAAAGACTCTGAGATAAATGCACAATTTGTATATGAAATTATTGAAATTGTTCCAAGGAACTTTTTTGATATAGACTCCACTACAGGTATGGCTATTTTATGCCTAGTTATTTTACTTACATTCTGTTAATTAATTATGATGAACAAATATTAAACAGGCTTTTGTTTTTGACTAATAAGTAATTTTGGTTCTAAAATATTCAGCTTCCACCTGATAAGTTGACTAGTGTGTGTAGACTTATTCACAAATTTCTCAGCATTTCAATTGAAGATCTAACCAATAATTTAGTTATACATGCTCATAAACTTCCAAATTAATCACAGTGTACATGATTTATTGTTTGATACTTGCTATCACTTTATAATATTTATTCCTTTTATTTTGTACATCATGTAAGAAACTAATATTTCAAGTATTTATTAAGTGTACTTTCATAATAAACTCATGTGGACAGTAAAGAGGGATTGAGTGTGGCTGATTTACCTTATATCAATAGTTGGCATTACCAGGCTGAGAAGCAATTACATCAAATTTTGAAGGGCCTAAGCCTCCATTCATCAGGACATTACTGGACTGAACATCAATCTGGGTAACCACACACTCATAATATATGCTTTATATACTTATGTTTGATGTTTTGTTACAGGAGCAATAAAAACCATTAAAAGTCTAGACTTTGAAGAAGTTGCAGAATTTCACTTCCATGTCAAAGTATCTGATCTTGGCAAACCTCAGTTATCCTCTGAAACTACAGCTGAAGTTGAAATACGTGTCCTGGACATCAATGACAATGCTCCTCAATACCAGTGCTCAGAATACAATGTATCAGTCCTATTACCAACTCATAAAAACATAGTTGTAACTCAAGTAAATGCCACAGACCCTGACTTGGTGAACAGTGCAAGCCTTTTTTATGACATACTCAGTGGGAACAATGACAGCACATTTGCCATCAATTCCACCAGTGGAACCATCACCATATCCAATGTGGAAGGCATCAAAAGTTTTCACCAACTTCAAGTACGAGTGTCAGATGGAGAATTTTCTAACACAGTCCCAGTAAACATCTATGTGGAAAGAACTGAAAATTCAGGATTAAAGTTTGACAGAGATGAGTATGTAGGTTCTGTGCTGGAGAACTCCACAAAAATCATGAATGTTGTCATGGTAAATGTCCTGGGAAGTGCTGTGAATGAGCATATTGAATTTAGAATACTCAATCCATCTGATATGTTTGAGATTGGACTCACATCAGGTGCCATCAAGACAACGGGTAATAGATTTGACAGGGAATCAGTTGACAGATACAAGTTAATAGTTGAGGTAACATCTTTCACACACTTTATTTGTGAAAAAATAAAAGTATTCTTAAATATCTTAATAGCAACAACATAATTACAGGCACGTAGCACA
Organism: Zhengitettix transpicula; assembly: GCA_037074705.1. NCBI lineage: Eukaryota > Metazoa > Arthropoda > Insecta > Orthoptera > Tetrigidae > Zhengitettix > Zhengitettix transpicula. The sequence continues at coordinate 76,925,340 of CM073593.1, forward strand.
CTTGCAGAAGAAGGAAGGTCACGGGTAGCTCACGTTTCAGTCAATGTAACAGTTTTGGACATAAATGACAACTGCCCCATGTTTATGAGCTTACCATATCACACCGTTCTGTCTGTTGATGCTCAGAAAGGCGATACAATCACAAAGGTTGGTTGTAAATTCAACTGATTAATGACCAGTGTGTATTTCACAAATACTAACATATGATTATATTTATTCAGGTTCATGCAATTGATGTGGATAAAGGTGACAATGGTGAAGTCACATATGAACTAGCAAAGGGACATGGTGAATTGTTTAAAGTTGGCAGGAAATCTGGTGAAGTTGCTCTAAAACAGACATTGGAAGGACACAGTAGAGAATATGAACTTGTAATAAGGGCTTATGATGGTGGTAAGTATTATAGAATATGTTTTATTTAATCACTGGATATATGTACATTTTCCTTTTAATTAGCAATGCATTCAGCCAAGGGTTGTTATTGCATTATGTTTTAAGAAACATATTTTTGATATTAGTAGGAAATGACTACTCTCATTTTGTTACAATCAGGAACCACACGGTGCTCCACAGAAGCTCCTGTCCACATAAAAGTGATTGACAGATCTGTTCCTCTATTCGAGAAACAATTTTACTTTGACAGCATACCAGAAAATGTAGAAATCCACACGCCACTCAGTGTCAGCATAACAGCAGAATCTCCTTTGGATCGAAAGCTCATTTATAGCATAATCAAAGGAAATGATTTTGAAGAGTTTGCCTTAGATTTCAATACTGGTAAGCATTTTGTCAATAAACATAGATTTTTTCAAATTGAATATATATTAACTTATATATTGAGGGTACAACTATATGCTTGTTACCAAGTTCACAATTATCAAAACAAAAGTAAAATAAATAAAGGCTCTTTGGGTTTCCACTTGGGTAATCTTTGTCAATAGTAATGTTTTGACAACTAGTACTGCCATCTTCTTCCAGGCAGTACCATCCATCACAACGGTCTGTTTATGGAGATGACACAAGAGGAAACTTAATAAGTGTTTCTTAATTAAATTCACTGAGATCAGCATTTATCTCCAATAAATAAAATATAAAATAAAGTAAAGCAACAAATGTTTCTATTAATAGTAAAGCAGGCCCAGTAATAGTAGTAGTGCAGTGAAAGTAGAACAAAGAAGAAATTAAACAAATAATTTAATTTATAATTTATTCACTGTTACTGGTGAATATGATAATCTTTGTAGGACATGTTAAAATAACTCCTATGAGTAAATTATTCACAATAGTTTTATTTAAAAGCCTAATACTAATACATATGTGCATTCATTCCAAAAAAATGTAGTTTGTAATAAATTCAAACAAAATTAACAGATAAGTTCAGTCAAACATCTATCATGCACCAAAAAGTTATCTCCTGTATCTGCTGGTCTATTTCAAGATGCTTATCTACTTCCTTACAGTGATGTTTCCCTCTCCAATATTAGCTTATGTCTATATTTCTGACGGGTCTAAATGTGAATACTTCACAAATTAACCATGTTATACATTGTATATACATCACCTTTAAGGTTTGCCGGCCAGCATACAGTTTTATTGCACTTTTGTCAGGTACATCTTCAATGAATAATTTTATGTTATCTTGAAAACATAATTTTAAGTATCCCGAGAAACAATGGATTTTTTTACTGATGCAATTCTGTCTCATCCACAGCCCCTGACAGTAGCAACGGCCCTTGTGAGTACTATTTTTTGTTTATTTGTTTTCATGTCACTAACACATTTTGTAGCATGCTGAGCGGAGGAAGTTTCTGGTTTGAGCCTGCAAACTCACAAGTATGGTTGCTTTTAATGCTTCTCCTGTCAGAAGTATATGCTTTTACATTCAGTCAACACTGTGGAATATTTAACTTATAAATCATTATTGTTAGGTTATCTTAGAGCAATTTTAAGGAAGAGTCAAATCATTTGTATTCAAAAGGTGCTTTAAAATTAACATTTTCTATCTTTGTATTAAATAATTCTAAAATATAAAATGTCTGTGTTAAAAGTATAATTAAATCATTCTAACTTAAGTAAATGATTTTTAGGAATAATAAAAATATATATTTTTATGCTCAAAACCAAAATAATGTGCAAAACAAACATTTATGTCCGACCTCCTGTGAGTAGGGGTCAGCGTGACTGCCTCACATCACAGAGGTCCCAGATTTGAATCTGTTTCATGGAAAATCTGGTCAAATCAGTTCCCTGAACGGGGCAATATGAGTTCCCATATTGAGTCGCTAATAACCTGAGCTGTTGATTCGGCTGTAAATAAATCGATGTTTTTAATAATAATGATAATAATAATAATAAATCTGTGATTTTTGTAAGTATAAAAAGCTCACCATATAAAATAAATTGATAAAATGAAAAAAATTACATCTGATACAAAATAATTAATAAGAAAGATAGCCAATTCAGACAAAAAAAAAAGTGATAATATAAATACCACACAATGTTTTTGGGATTCTTTTGAGTTTTGTCAACTGGCAAGTGCAGTTTTGTCACTCTAGGCTCTTCTTCACACCTGAGGAAAGGGACAAAGATCCCAGAAATGTTGTGAGGTATTTATATTATCACTTTTTGTCTGAATTGGCTATCTTTCTTATTAAAATAAATTGAGGCAAATAATCTCATTAATTGTGACTCCAATGTTGTGTGGAATAGAATAGTCGACAAGAATTTTATATTAGAAATAAACAAATTAAGGCGTAGGGTGAGCAAAATTAAAAGACTGACCAATTTTTAATATTAAATTATGTTCCCTTTGTGCAGTGAAAGAATATGCCAGACATGTAATGATCAAAATGCCATTTTTAAAATTTGGCTTGGTAAATTATTGGTTGCAAAATATTGATCAGGAATTCTGAGATAAAATTGCTAAGTGTATTATGGGCTGACCTACTGTGGTGTAACAGTTAGCCTGCACCTGGCATAATAGATATCCCAGGTTCAAATGGCATGGGCATGGATGTTTGTGCTCGTCATGGTCATGGAAACTGGAGTTAAGGCTGAAGGAGAATCAACACACTGACCATGTGTCATGTAAAGATGATAGTGTGGCAGAGTTCTAGTGGGCCAAGGCCCTCAATGGACTGTAGAACCCATGATGATAATAATAATACTATAAAGTGTATTACGAAGACTTGCTTTATAAAAATATATGAGATCACTGAAAGGTTCGGGGGTAAAAGTATGGGAAAATTGTTAGGGTGAGATTGAAGAATAATAAACAAGAAAGAATTAGGATTAAAAAAAACAGTGTTTCAAACAGTATTAAAACTCTTGGCAGAGTGAACCTACTTTGGTCAACACAGCTGTAGACATTCAGCTTCCCACCTTTACTATCTGAAATAATTAATTATTTTAGATTTTCATGTAAAATTCAATTTCTTTCATCACATGGTTATGTTTAATATTTTTTCAGTGTAATGTGTCTAATTGTGGAAAGACATTATACTTTGGATTGGAAATTCAAGAAAATTGGTTGGTTTGAATTCAGACATAATGTGTTTAGGGTTTCCGTTGTCTGATTTATACACAGAGACTGGTATAGATAGATGTCATATCAAACAATGGAGAAAAGGGGGGAAATAATAATAGACTGACAATATGTTATATTTTAAAACAGACATTTTGAGTAATAATAGATTTTTTCTGTAAATTCAGGGTGAAAGGTGTGCATAGGTGTGTCACACTACGTAAATATTTAATTTAGCTAATTACTGGTTCTTTGAATATTTCAAACATAACCAATAAACTTATGCTTTCAAATAATTTTTCATTATTTGAATCAGGTTTCTAGAGGTGCTTATTTCATAAGCTGATGGATAAAACCGAATGGTAATGATATTTCAGAATTGCAACAGTAATGTTTTTGAGGGTTACATACATAATATGCATCTTGAACTATTTTTGTTACTTTCTCTGATCCTTTTCTACATATGTTCTCTTCTGTTCTATTTTAAGAAACTGAGAATTTACATTAAATATTTAACCATATTAACCAGCAGTTTTTTAACATCAGGTTTTTCTAGTATATTATTTTTGTTATAGTATTGTCCTTCTTTCTACTGTACATATTTTTATAATGTAACCTTTCTGTTTGTTAATGCAGCAAGATGATAATTTACAAAACTTTGATATTCTAAAAAGTTCTTTTTATTTTATTCAGAGATATAACAGAGTTCTTAAATATCAGTGTTGACAGAAACAATTTAAATACACAAATCACTTATAGCCAGCTCCAATTAGATTTGAAAATAAGATATCAAGTTTTCTCATTTAATTTATTATTTGGTCATAACTCAGAAGCACGACAATTTCTGTCTTGCATGTAGGACTGGTGCAAATGCATGTGCAGCATTTGCAATTATTCACCTATTTTCTTATTGTGACAAATTGTGTGTAAATGCAGGTGTGATTTATGTGATTGATGAACTGGATTATGAACAAAAGAAGCAGTATGAACTGACTGTTGCTGCAACAGACAGTGTGTCAGGAGTACAATCTGAAACATTGGTTAGAATTTCCATACAGGATGTCAATGATTGCCCACCAGAGTTCAGCAAGGATTCATATAACACGTCTCTTCCAGAAACATCTCCCATTGGGACTATGGTGTTGAAAGTCATTGCAAGGGACAATGATACAGGTATTTACTAACTTAGCAACCAGTTTCTAATTTTTGTGCTGTTTATTAGATATTTAATATGAAATATGTAAGGTAAGGTTGTGATGAGACTCAAACATTTTAATATTTGTTACTGCAATCACATCAGTTAAATAAGTGTTCATCAAAAGATAACAGTAACCACCATAAAAATCTCATGGACTTATTATCTTATCTGGATTGAAATGGCAGAATGCAGGAGAATATTCGTTCACGATATTTATTTTGTAGGACAAAATAAAAACATCCGCTACGAGATTATGAATGAGGGCAACAATTCTACACCATTTTTTCACATAAACTCTGAAGATGGATCTATATTCCTTATGTCACCTTTAGACCACGAGACTCATAGAACCCACCACATTACTGTTGTTGCATCAGACTTGGGAGTGCCCAGCTTATCCAACACTGCTCATGTATGGATTAAAGGTGCGCCAATGATTCACATTTTTTACTTGTTTTTTGTGTATTATTATGATCAATTTGAGATTAAATTTTCCAGTCATCGACATGAATGATAATGCTCCAAAATTTGAGCAGAACTCATACACATGCTTCTTGTCACAAGATGCACATAGAGGTCAATTTGTGACTATGGTCATGGCCAGTGACCCAGACGAAGTTGACGAGGATGGGCTAACATATTCTATTGTAGGAGGTAACAAACAGCAGATTTACTCCATTAATCCAGCTATAGGTAAATTATATGCATAAATTCTGACAAATGATAACCATAAGAAAAATCCATTATAGTTTAATCTGAAACTCATTACCATTTTTTGCAGGAATAATTTACCTCGCCAACTTACAAAATTTTGGCCATAAACAGGAGTATGTGTTGAACGTTTCTGTGACAGACAAAGTGTACACTGCCTTTACCAGAGTACGAATTGTGATTTTACCCACTAACAGACACAATCCAACATTTCCAAAGATACAGTTTGAAGTTAATGTGTTGGAGAACCAACCTCCAGGAACTTTGGTCACAAAAGTCACTGCATCTGACAACGACTTTGGGAAGTACAAGGATCTGACATATTCTTTGCCATCATCTGCTCTCGCAGAAATTTTCCAGGTCAACAAGACAACAGGTATGCCTTTGCTTTTAATGTCAATATTGAAATCATTAAGAATGTTAAAACACTGATAAATACTACCAACCATATTCATTTTTCATGATATATTTTATACTACTTAAAAGCAACTAACACTAAAAAAACTATTCATATTGATTCATAATTAATTAATGTATATTGTAAATATTAAAATGCAGTGTAATTTAATTAAACTTAACACATACACTTCTCAGAACACTAATAATGTCTATATATATATATATATATATATATATATATATATATATATATATATAAACACACACACAATATTAGGAGAATCCATTAGGGAACTGGAACTAATTTGGTGATGAAGTCACATTCGAACTTGGATAGTGAGGAAGGATAGAAATAAATAGGAGAAATAGGATTACGCTTTATCTGAATTCACATGCTCAGACATAGAATCGCACTAATAGAAAAGTATATGTTCAAAGCAGGGAGAAGGAAGAAAGAAGAAGGAAAGACAAAATATTTGACCCAGGCAGAATTGGAACCTGCATGATCTGATCAGTACACAGACGCCTTAACCATCTCAGCCACATTCGAACTTGGATAACTTGGATTACTTCGTCACCAAATTAGTTCCTATTCCTTAATGGATTCTCCTAATATTGTATTTATTCTTTAATAGATGCTCCTAATACTTCATTCCCTCTACTTTATCCATTACAGTTCTAAAAATAACTATTTATCCATAATAAGACTGTCTGTATTTGCCTGGTCAGGAACTTGACCCGGTGGCCGAGATAGTTGAGGCGTCTTTGTACTGAGCAGATCTTGCAGGTTTCAATTCTGCCTGGGTCAAATATTTTCGGTCTCCTTCTTCTTCCTTCCTTCTCCCTGATTTGAACATATGCTTTTCTATGTGTATGAGTCTATGCCTGAGCATATGAATTCACATAAAGCGTAATCCTCCTATTTATTTCTATCCCGCCTCACTACCTAAGTTTGAATGTAACTTCATTACCAAATTAGTTCCTATTTCTTAATGGATTCTCCTATATATTGTAATAAACACTAATAAATTTTTGATTAATGAATTTTGCCCCACATTGTGGTAGCCATTTTATGTCATACACCAAATAAAATAACTACCAATTTATTTGAACAGTTCTCATTTATTAAACCACAATTTACAATTACACAAATCTGATGAAATTTTATAAATCAAAAACAATTTTATTTACCTAGAATACATTTTAAATAATTGGACTCGGTATCCTCAAGGTCTTTACTGGGTTGATAAGGAAAAGAAACAAAATGTTACAATTAAACAAATACAGTTACAATAAATGAAAAACAAAATGAAATGATTGAAACGACTCAGCCTCCTTCTTCAGGTGTTACACCATTCTGTGCACCAGCCGGCAGCGGAGTTTTGACTGCTGCACGGCTAGTAGCTCATAAATAGTTAACACCCACCAGGCCACTAACTTTCTCTCTCAAGAGGAGGTTGTGGCATAGGAAAATTTCTGATAGTGATCATCATACGTAACACTTTATACATACACGTTTAAACATACATATAAATATGCATGTAAATACATGCGTGCACAAACACATATGTAATATGTATGCATACACATACATGCATAAGCATGCTCATATGTACTCGCATGGACTCGCACAAGTAGGGGTGGCAGGTAGGATGTTGAGTCCCGGACATTGTCTGGACTGTAAGACATGTTGGAAGGAGTGTTCCAATACATGGAGTTCTGCCTCTGATGAATCGAGGGGGGTAGAGCTCTAAGGATGGTGAGTGTCTAGCATTGGTCCAAATTGTTTGTATTGTGGCATTGGGTGTGAGCAGGTACTGGGAATTGAATTTTGGAAAGTTTGGCAGTGCTGCGGTGGTTGGCTATTCGTTCAGGGTGGGTTTTTTTTGTTTGGCCTATATAGAATGCTGTTATTTTGCTAGATGGTGTGGGAGGAGAGGCAAGTGATGTTTTCTTTGATTTGAATGTTTTGGTGTGGTTCTGGAAGATTTTGGTGGGCTGTGAGATAGGGCAGACATGGTTTCTGTTCCTACCACAAGATTTGCAACTTGACATGGGTGGTCGGGTGGGTTTTTTCAGGGGTTGACATGTTAATTACGGAGGTTGGGTGGGCATCTGAAGGCAGCCCTTGGGCAGGTGGGGAGTATAGTGAGGAGGATGGTTTTTAGGTCAGTGTTGTATTGCATTCCAGTGTACACTAGGTGGAGAATGGAATTGATATTTTGTAGTTCAGGGCAGTGGTTGTTGTGAGGGGTGGATTACTTTTCTTGTTTTGGTCATGAGTGGGTGTGGGTGTTTGGAGATTTGTTAGGGCACAGGCTATCTGTTTTTGGAGGAGGTCACTGGGATAGTTTCTATTGATGAAGGCATTGAGGTTCCGGTTGGTGTAAGAGGCCAGACTATTCCAGGTGAAGCAAATACATGCTCCCCTGAGGGCTGGAATGTATGGGAGGGAGCATTTTGTGTGGTGTGGCAACTTGTGAAGCGCACATCCATATGTATACACACACTCATTTGAATAAAATTAATTAATTTGAGCTTGTCACATTTCAATTTTATATTTACATTCTGTGCACCGGCCGGCTGCAGACAGTGGAGTTTTGACTGCCATATGGTTAGCAGTAAACCAGAAACAATTAAAAATAGTGTGTGTGTATGTATACGCATATATGTATAAATTGCTATCAGAACCTTTCCTATGCCACAATTTTCCCTAGAGAAAGAAAGTTAGTGAGTGGCCTGGTGTCTATTGTTCATTGTATTAACATTTGTATGCAAATAATTTAATATTATCTTGTAGTTAATATTTTTACCAATGAAAATGATTAAAATTAACCGAAAACCACTGACCTGCAATTTAAATCTTGATATTTTAATGTAACATTAAAATAAATTTTATATGTGACTGTTAATAATTTTATTATTAATAATTTTAATAGTAAATTATAGCAGTCTTTTATCAGTTAATTAGACAAGCTTTAAATATTTTTATCATTTTTTCCTCATTTACACCAGGAGACATCTTTACAAAAAAATTGCTGGACAGAGAGGAAAGGAAGCTATATGAACTGCAAATAATGGCTATTGATAGTGGAGGAAGATCAGGATTTGTTAATGTGAGAGTCAAAGTTGGTGACATAAATGACAATGTTCCTAAGTTCCTCTTACAGGAATACAAGGCTTGTATTCAAAGTAACTTGACCATTAACTCTCCATTCAAGAAGGTACAAACATATATTTTGCTCTTGGTCTTATTAATAATAAATGGAACTTTAAATTATAATTAACATGAGTAATCTTAATAAATGACCATTTATTCCACATTCATAAATTCCATTAAATTAAAAAGTTTGAAAAACCTCATTGTTTTGTTATGTTATTGCTCATACAAATCCCACCATGAATGAAATAATATTTTTCTATTGTTCAATCAAGCCTGTATTTTACAGCAGAGAATTTGTAATGACTGTTTAATTCTGTAGGTAAAAGCTGAGGATGCCGATGAAGACTTGGCAGCAGAAATAGAGTACTCCATCTATGAGACAGAATCATCTGGTATCAATGAACTTTTTCAAATTGACAAACAAGAAGGAACAATCATGCTAATGAAGAATGCAATGCAATGGGGTAAGACCTGTGGATAATTACAATTAAAGTTCTTTATTCTCCTGTTCCACATTACAGTCTTCTCTCCTACACAATCCAACGAACACACACACACTTCCTCTTTGACAAAGATATTCCACACCATTCATTTATTTTTTTAAATTATAACATTCATAAAATTACTTATTTAAAATTTTTGTCTTATATGCATATACTGCATTTTTCAGGATCTCATTACACTGTTTTTCTATTTCATTTTTAAAATAAAAAATTGTATTCTTATTCAACACAGCAAAACTTCCTTCTAAATTATGACATTTATTTTATAGTAATATGCTTTAGTATGTTTAATTTGGCAAAAAAAACAAATTAATATTTTTTATGTGTACAGATAATTCTGTATTGCATTAAATGATTGTTTTTAACCATAGTTTATTTATATTATTATTTCTTAAAATCTTTTTTATTTTTGTTCTAATTTCTGTTTCATAATTTTTTTTTCATTAACTACTTTTCTTTACAAGTTAAATTATTTGCCACATTCATAATTATTTATCTATGGTGGTTAAAATAAAAATTCAATACACAATTAGATGCAATAGGTTTAGAGTAACATTTTATCTAAATTTTATCCTAATTTAGAATGATAGTCATATCAAGAAAATTAAAAATTATTTTCTTTTTCCTTAGTTAACTTAATCAGTTTGCTAATATTATTTAAATATTCCAAAACCAGTTCAATTTCATACTTTCATTATAACAAACAAATCATAAATGCATTTAATTAAGTAACCTAGGTTCAATATTAGAAAATATTACTATTTTGCATAGGAATAAAAACCTTCATTCAGCATGGTCTCCAGTAATATTTATTTCTTTAGTTCGACACTGTGTCACATTCACTGTGTGACTGTTTAACAGTCAAAATTATCTATAATGTTAACTAAAAATGTGTCAATGAACAAAACTAGTTGGGTGCCTGGTGTTCCCCAGGTATTATTTATATAAGCCCTAAAAAGTGTTTAATTCTAAATTAGTCTATTAGTCAAGAATTGTAATGCTAATTTCATCAGACCCCAAGGGCATTGAGACAGTCAAAAATATTCTTGGTACCTTAATAAACTTAAGAAATATACACAGTACCCTAATATAGTAAAAAATACATGCAATATCTTATGGAGTTAATAATACTCCTGATGCTTAGGTCAAAATTGCTCATTGTTAAAAATTGTAAGCGGAACTTTGTTTTCCCCTTCCACCCCCACACTGAGCAGTTAAAGTAAAACTTTTCCAGCAAGTTGAATGTAATAATTAAGCCCAACGACATCCATAACCCTGAATTCAACTCCAATTTTGGTTGTTATGCCTTATTTTTATATAACGCAACTCCACCCCTCCCATACAAAAAGAAGTTGAAATTATACACAACCAAAATGTGGAGAAACACTATCAATCTCATCGACCCCATAAAATATATAAATTTTTGAAATATAATTATTAATTCGACACAAATATCGGGCGATCTAGTATGCTTGCAAATTTTCACCCCTGACCCTAAAGGTGGTAGTCATTTCTTATGCCCACTGTGTTTTTTTTCTGGTCCAAAAGGAATATGTGTACACAATTTGGTCAAATTTGCAGCACAGGTGCAGATTTTAATGTGGAACATACACACATGGCATTCCCTTTTCACCCCCACTCTTAGGGGTGAAGTACAATAACTGTGCAAGTTAAATGTCATAATTAAACTCAGAAATATCCATAACCCCGGATTCTACTACAATCTAGTTGTTTTTTCTTTACTTTTATGCAATATCCCTCCGCCACCACCTCTAAGGGTGCTCCTCCCCTATGCTGAAAGAGGATTGAAATTATACACTCACAATATCAGGAGAAATGCCAGCAATCATTGACCCTGTAAAAAAAATTTCCACACAAATATTGACCATTTTAGCATGTTTGAATATTTCCAGCCCCATCCCTGGGGGTTTCTGGCAAGTTGAACATCTTAATTAACCTCATTGACCTGCATAACTCGGCAATTAATTCCAATCTTGGTTGTTTTCACATTATTTTTATGTAACGTGCTCCCCTCCCATACTGAAAGGGGTTGAAATTATACTCAAACAACATCAGGGGGGAGCACTATCAATCTCATTGATCCTGAAAAATATTTATTTCATGCCAATTTTGTATGTTGGAAAATTTTAACCTCCGTTCACCCCCACCCCTGAGGGTAGTAGTTGGGTCTGACCCCCACAGTGTTTGTTTCCAGTTCAATATGAACACACACAAAAAAATTTGGTCAAATTTTCTCCACATGTGTAGATTTGTATGCAGAATATACAAAACAATATACATACAAAAACGGTCTATTTTATTTTTACAAAATAAAGCACTAGACATTTATAAAAACTTGTGATGTCTTATAGGTATTGGTGCCAATAATCATTCGTCAACACATTCTTCTTGTAGATATGTATTCATCAAACTTGAAGTCTTATGAAAGAGGTTATAGTTGCAAAATAGAATCATTACAAAGAAAAAAGTTTAGCACAGTCTCCAGTAATATTTATTTCACCATTCTTTTAGGTTTATCTGTCTTAATTAATTGTAAGTCATCAAGTATTTCAAATATTTTTTTTGCAATCCATAAAACTTTTATTTAATAAATGAATATGATTTCCAGTTCAACTCATTAATATGAGTTATCTTAAATATGGAGAAAAATTAAAGTATAGATATATCAGGAAAATAAATTAATTCTTAAACCATTTCATGTTTCAAACTTTACAATTAAATGTAAATATGATTCTGTTAGTAAATAATGCAACATAACGTCTTTTAGCTAATTCATTTGTCAGGTAAATGAAATTGCACGAAACATTTTATGACAATTTCACAAAAAAATATAACAATTTTCAGCTGTTTGCAAATAAGTTACTTGTACGTCAATTACCAGCCTAACATGATAAAAGAACAAGCTGGAGTTCTATAATACTTACAAATAATTATTTTTTAACTGTACCAGGTAGGATATGAATCTACTGTATACATTAATGTAATACTTAATTTGATTAACTTATTAAAAAATCAAGTATTTTGTTAAAGTTAGTTTTTTAATTATAGAAAACCAAGTGTTCCAGTTCTTTGTAAGGGCTAGAGATCTAGGAAATCCACCATTGCACTCAGATGTTCCTGTTGATGTATTTGTGATAGGTACACAGGATACAGTGCCAATATTCGAGCGTAAAGATGACAGTTTTTTCTTGATGGAAAATTCATTACCAGGTAATCCCACTCTCAGTTGAATAAATGTGAATATCATGATCATATATCTTTATAATCTTTATTACATCAAATATTAAATAGGAAAACTTAGCATTGTCAATTATGTGTATTATTTAATTAAAGTACACATTCTATTTAAGGCACATACATTAACTGAAATAAATATGATTATAAAATGGAATAACAGATACTCATTTCTGGCAACAAGTCTCTGCCATATTTTCACATATGAAATTATTATATTGTATAGCAACTGTAATCAAAACATCATAACTACAGATTGACCAATGAAAGAAGCAACAGATTGTCTTCTTCCAGAATCTACTTCAAAATAATTTTAAGTTCTGCTCAATCTAAACAATTTGCATTTATTCATTTTACTGTTGCTTATATCAAGATAAGTTATGTGATTTAATATAGAGAATTATTAATTAACATAGGTTATCCTGATGCATCCATTTAATAATTGAAATGACATGAAAAGTTGAAATAAGCGGCACTTCAGCCACTGATTGGATGCCAATCACTACCGCCACTAAATAGAGTGGAAATGGCTTGGCAAGCGATTCTACCAGTCGATGGCGATAATGATAATTGTGGAAACTTGTTTTGACAATAATTTGACCTGGTTGATAAACCCAGAATCATTTATTAATTAGAAAATTATTGTTTTTTAAAAAAATTGACAATATGTTATGAAAATACACAGGATTCATTGAATTGTCAACACTTTAGGAATGAACGACAGTACCACTTTAAAAAAAAATTCTGACCAAAAAAATAATATATATAATAAGATATGCTTAAAAGTATATATAAATATCATTTTAATATACTTAACTAGCAAATATAATTGAATAACTTCTGGGTTATTTTTAAAATAAAATGATGATATACAAACTTACCATTTTCACCACTTCTGTAGTTGGCCATCGTAGTTTGTTGTAGAATAATGGCAAAATTGTTTTAACATTGGTAACACAAAAGATGTATACAGTAATAATTGTAGAAAATATTTTCAGGAACAATAATTACACAGCTGAAGATGGCCTCCGACATCCTAGTGCACTACAGGATAGTTTCAGGAAATGAAGACCAGCCTCTGTTCACCATAGACGACAGTGGCCAGTTGATTCTATCTCGTCCACTAGACCGTGAGGAACAAGATGTCCACATAATTGCAGTACTGGCAGAAACAGAGAGTAGTCCTCCACTTACAGCTCTCATGGAGGTCACTCTCAATGTATTGGATGAGAACGACCATGTGCCTGAATTTGAAACAGACCCTTATAAAATTACATTGGCTGAGAATGTAGAAGAAGGGACATATTTTCTTAAGGGTAATAAAAGTTTTATTGGTAATAAAAGTCTTATTGTGTAACAAAGAATTGAAACTTCCATGTGCAATAGTTTCTAAGATACCTTTTATGTTTCCAGTAACGGCCACTGACAGAGACATCGGCACTAATGGTGAAATTCGATATTCATTTGGTTCAGATATAGGAAACTTAGCAAATATGTTTGCAATTGAAGCAAACACTGGATGGTTAATGACACTTGTGCCATTGGATAAGGAAAAACAATCTGAATTTGTTTTCCAAGTGATTGCATCTGACAGTGGGAACCCAAAACAGTTTAGCAGAACTCGTGTGTATCTGAAGCTTCAAGACTACAATGACAATGCACCAATATTCACTAGCTTCTTTTATGAAGCTTCTGGTAAGAAACTAATGCTGTTGAAATTGACAAAAAGATTTATATTCGATGTGATAACATATGTGAGTTGTGAACACTATATGTTTCAATAAAATTAAAATTTGCTACATGAATTGCGATGATGTGTCATTACATCTTTAATTTTACAGTCAATGAGGATGCTCTTCCTGGCACCATCATCCTGCAGTTGACCACCACTGACAATGATGAAGATGATATGGCTGCAGACTTAGAATTTTACATCACAAATGGTGATCCACGGTCCCAGTTCCATATCCGTTCAACTGGAGAAATATATGTGGCCAAGCCTCTTGACAGAGAGACTACAAGCAAGTACTTACTCAATATCACTGTCACAGATGGGAAGTTCATCGCAACAACTAGAGTCTCCATCGACATTTTGGACGCCAATGGTAGGTATTTTTTGTGACTGGCATTACTTGAGAAGTACATTATACATAATTCACTTACCAATACAGTTGTATTAGAGTAATAATGATATGTGGTTTGTAATATCTGTGTATTTAGTATTTTTACTTCTGCTTATTATTATTTTTATTTAAATGCTATGCACATTCCCTTTACAGATAACCCTCCATACTGTAAGCATTACCGGTACCAAAAGATTGTTTCTGAAGGTACACACCCAGGCACTTACATTTTATCAGTCATGGCCACAGATGCAGATGAGGAACCAAATGCAAAATTGCGCTATTACCTCAGTGGTGTTGGAATTGATCATTTTTCAATTGAGAAGACTTCAGGTAAATTTTATGTCATCTTCACATAACAAAATTTATAGTTAATAAATTTAAATCTGAAATGTAAATGAGCTTATTTAGTGTGTAAATTCCTCTGTTCAGTAAAATTAATTCTCACTTAATTACCTGTTTAACTCTGACTTAATTAGTAATAAATATTATTTTGGGGTTTTTGATGTTTTTCTATGCCCATCTGTTTATTTCTATTAAAATTCAAGAATATAGCAACTCTGAACCGTTAGAGGGTCTTGAGACTATAACAAAATAAGCATACAAATATCAGGAAAGTCACAAAACTCAAGTCTTGGAGTGTCAATAATTCAATGTCCAAAGTTCAATACCATTAGTATTTCATAACTGATCTATACCAAGTAATACTGTTATCTTATATTCTTCATATGGAACTGAAAAAGTATTGGTAATAAAATTGATATACTTTCTTTTGATGCTATGAATATAATCGTACAACTTAACAAATAAGCTGTATTTTACAGGGCATGTAAAAACTGTGCGTGCTCTTGATCGAGAAGAGCAGTCTAAATTCCAGCTTGTGGCACATGTTCAGGACCGCGATCAACCAGAGTGGCAGTGTTCTTCCCAGCTCGAGATTCTTGTATCAGATTTGAATGACAACAAGCCTGAATTCTCCATGGAAACTTACAGAACTACCTTGGCAGAAGACATAGAAGTTGGCTCCCTGGTCACCAAAGTTCATGCAACTGATAAGGACCTGGGTAGTTATATTGGTTTATTATTGATTTTTTATCATATATATGCATGATTATCCATTTCTCTAACAATTTACATTTTATATATGATCCAGTTTTGTAGCAATACAAATAATAATTGTATAATGAAAATACAGTATTATTTTACATTTCAATATTTTTATCACATCCTTCAAAATCTCTGATCATTTAGAGTTGAAATATCCTCAATAAATTGAAAATGTTAATATTTAACTTAAAAATTAATTCAAGAACAGAAGAAACACTTTCAAACAAAGCTCAGCCAAAGAGACTATGAATTGAATTGAATTAAAGGATCTTTGATTTGCACCCAGGTCAATGGAGAATTTTAATACATTTCCATTGCTTGCACTGCCATCTTCGTCAGGTGCAATGATGGTGCCGGGTCAATATCAGGTGTTTATAATGTTGCATCATAGCAGAGGCCATTGGTTGATGTTTATTGGCTGATGAGTATGGTTGGGACCATCTTGGATGATTGGTCCACACAATGCTAATTGATTGATGGTCATTTGGGCAGTGGACGTCTCTTGGGGATTGGACTTCAAAGAGCCCACAGCTGGTCAACTGGGCACTGGAGCCCCCATACTCTCTATTCTGAGTGTGAAAACTTGCCAGAATTGAGTCCCAGGTTTTAATTAATTGAAATCCATTGTCCCTGTTCAGGAGAGGATTTTGTATGCATATCTCAATGGCTATGAGGACAAATGGGGAAGAAACAGGGAACGTGGCATGCCTGTAGTTACAGCTACTCTTCCCTATGGACCTAGGACCTGTTTCTAAGATCGTATTCAGTATAAAAATAGTGTTCTGGCCAATTATTACATTCTGTTAAGGACAGATTAGGATTAAAAGCTCCAGGCAAATTCCATGTAAATATGGACTGTTTTATATTGGACAAAAAATCTGGTGCATTGAAGAACATTGCTCTGAACATGAAAGGTGCATACAACTTAAGCAACATATAAAATCAGCTGTACAAGGGTTCCAGTGCCTGGCTGTGGGCTATTGAAACTCTGATCCCCAGGATGTCCGAATGACCATCAACCAATTTGCATTGAGAAGATCACTCATATGATATACAGCAGCTAAGAAACATCAACCAGTGGCCTCAGCTACAACGTGACTGATATTGACCCGGCATCAGTACACTTAACAAAGATGGCAGTGTATCCATATCTCATGGAAACATTGTGTTGGAATTTTCTATTGACCCAAGAACTATTTATGCATCAATTATACAAAGAAAGCCTTCATTCTCTAATTAAAGGATCAAGATAAAAAATCTCAACTGGACCAGGAATTAAATTAAAGGTTCATTTAATTCAATTTCATAGACTCTTTGGCTGAGCATCAATTGAAATCATTTTCAGTTCTTGAATATAAATCATTCCACCATATATCTATTCTTCGTTGAAGTTCTAAATTTAGTCCGTGTATGTAAGAATGGGATTTAGTAAATTGTAGGTGAACATGTATTCATGTGCATTGAGAAAGCTTGCATCTGACTGGGAATCAACTCTGACAGCTCAGATGGTAAAGAGCACCATGTACAAATAGGAAGATCTGGTTTCAATTCCTGGTCTGGTTGAGGTTTTTCCATCCTGATGGGTCAATCACATTTGTTAGAGAAGACTGATTATATACTAAAATTTATACTGAGCTTTTCATTTATTTTAATATTAGTTTTCAAACATTATAGTTTTCAAAATGCTAAAACTGGTTCCTTATGATGTATATGTAATGGAGAAATGTATAATTTTAATTCTCTAATGATAAATCCAAATGTGTAGATAATATTGTTATTAGATATATCAAACATTAAATGCACCTAAATTTGCAACATTTAAAGACAATACCATGAAAAATAAATTTTTGTTTATACATTTTTAGATTATAAATTTACATCTTCCAATGTTTGGCTTTATATTGTTTTTATTACCACTATAAATATTATTAATGCAGTTTTGTTAATAAATAATCAGAATATGATTAAATCATCAGACCAAAAAAAAAAATCAATTATAGTATTTATAGAACCATTTTTTAAACTCTAAATGTAACATGTGCTTTGCTAGTAAGTATAAATATGAATTTGATTTTCAGGTATTAACCGCAAGATAAAATATTACTTTTCTGACTCTGCAGAGGGTCACTTTGAGATTGCCCCTGACAGTGGCATTGTGACTCTGGCAAAGCCCCTCGACAGGGAGACACAGTCCAGGTATAACCTGTCAGTCAGAGCCATTGACCAAGGTACACCACAGTTGTCGTCTGAGGTTGTCCTGGTTGTCCATGTGCTGGATATCAATGACAACCCTCCAGAATTTGCTTCGAAATACTACTCCACTACCATCTCGGAAGTAGCCTCTGTTGGAACAGACATTGTGCACTTATTAGCTACCTCAAAAGATATAGGAATCAATGCTGATATTTCTTACTCAATTGTTGGGGGTAATGAACATCAGAAATTTGAAATTCACCCCAAAACAGGTACACTAGCTTTTCTCATTTCTTATCACATTCAACTATTGATAAACAACTATTAATTATATGAATATAATTCAAGCATGTTTTCCCATATTTCAGGCATTGTAACAATTGTGGAGCAATTAGACTATGAAAGGGCAAAGGATTACTTCCTAACCATCCAGGCTGTTGATGGTGGATCTCCCCCTCTGAGCAACTATGCAACAGTCAATGTTTCTGTGACAGACAGCAATGATAACACCCCCATTTTTACTCAGGCATCATACAGCAGCACAATCAGGGAAGATGCTCAGATTGGTGACAAAATTATGCAGGTATTTAATTATTAAAAATCCTGAACATTAGAAAGAGTTCAAAATTTGCATCACCGTTTACGACCAAATTTATACTATAATTATCCCTTGCTGTCCTATAAAAGATCTGATAATATGGACCTGTATTAACCATCACAGCACTGTCAACCTGTATGAACCCAATTCCCAATAGCTGCTCATGCCCAAAGCAACAACACCAACAGTTTTTACCAATGCTTTACACTGATCTGCCTTAAAGATAATGAATGTGACAATTGTCAAATCAATTCAATTGGATATGAAAGAGAGACAGAGTAAATGACTTACCTTAAATTGACAGTTGGTGTAGCCAGGCTGTGAAGATATATGCCAAATTTTCATGGGATCTGAGCCCCCTTCTCAGGTCACACATGTCAAATTCAAACCCTGGCACACCAGCTATTAGATTACAACAACTGACAACCAACAACTCTCTCTCAAGGAAAAGTTATGACAATGGAATAATACAGCCATACACAAAAACATGAAATTTATGTACTTAATACACACAAACAAACTTGAGGTGGAAGGTAAAAAGTAAAGTGAGTGAGTGTGATAGGGGAGAGGCAGTTGTTAAAAGATGTTGAGTCCAAGATGGGGTTCAGAATTTGATGAATCGGGGGTAAAGCTTTAAGGAGGGTCAATTTGTAGCAGAAAGTGTTTTGTATTTGGGCATTAGCACCTATTGGAATTTTGTTTTTAGACAATTTGACACTGCTGTGGTAGTTATCAATGTGTACAGGAAGAGGCCATTTCATTTGGCCAATATATAAAGTTGGGCAGAGTCTGCAATTAGCCTGATAAATGATGTGGGAGGAGATGCAGGTAATATTTGACTTTGTTTGCCACTTTTTGTTGAGGATGGTAGTGGGTTACCTACCACAAGGTTTGCAACCCAGCTTTAGTAGGGGAGTGTTAGGATGGGGCCTATAAAGGTACCTGAATTATACCTTGAATTGTCAGAAGGATTACATATTGGTCTAGGATTGGTTTGGGTAGTTTGACAGTCAATAAGATTTGGAATATTTATTTCTGGAGGAGGTCTGTAGGGTATTTTCTAATTATGAAAGCATTGAGGATACAGTTTTAAATGGCCAGACTGTTACAAGCAGAGCAAATGTGAGGTCCCCTTAGGGCTAAGCTGTGTGGCAGGGAGCTGAGTAATTTATGATTTCTGTATCAGTATTTGTATTATAATTTTATTTAGTGTTTTTTATACTAATAAAATGACAGACTTTTGCACCAATCCAATATCATAGATTACCTTTATTGAAATATATTTTGCTAATCAAGCAAGAAAATTTATATTGAATCATTTTATATTTACATCATTTACAGAAAAAGTGCTTTTACTTTTAGGTTATAGCCAACGACTTGGATAGTGCTCTAAATGGTAAAGTGTCCTATTCAATCGAGAAAGGTGACAGACAGCGGCAGTTTTCAATAGATGAAAATACTGGTTACATATCTGTTGCTGCTGCTTTGGATCGTGAAATGGTAGAGGAACTAATCTCCTTTCTGTGTGTGTTAGCAGAGCACCAAATTTTAAAACATAAAATAACATCGCTTCCATTCCATAATTTCAGATATCAAACTATGTTCTGGCAGTTTCTGCAAAAGATAATGGGCTTCCTGTGCTATCTAGCTCCATTATGGTCAATATAGAAATATCTGATGCTAATGACAATACTCCATTATTTTCACAATCAAACTATAGTGCTGTCATTCAGGTAACTGGAAAAGTAAAGGAATTTTCCAATAAGTATTTGATTGATAACCTGTTTTTTTTAATTATATGACTGTTAACATTACAGGAAGACAAACAGCCACGTTTTGCCATTGTCAAATTTGACGTGACAGATGCTGATGCTGCACCAAATGCTTCTCCCTTCACATTTGACATTCCTTCAGGTAATGAGGGTTCAGTTTTCTTGTTGGAGAGGGATGGGGTCCTCCGTACAGCAGCCCGTCTGAGTCATAAAGTGAAAGATGGCTACCTGCTACACATTAGGGTTTTTGACAATGGAACACCACCTCTATTTTCAGATGCATGGGTTTCCATAAAGGTAAACATGTTTCCATTGACTTGGAAAATAATTTTGTTTTCACAACTAACCAATTACTCATCTCTCCCTGTACAGGTTATAGAAGAATCACAATACCCACCTTCAATAACACCATTAGAAATATATGTGAATTCATACATGGATGAGTTTCCAGGTGGTAAAATTGGACGTATCCATGCATTTGATCAGGATCAGTATGACATCCTCTCATACAGTTTGGTGAAATTAAGCAGGGGTGATAATGGGGCAATTTCTTCAGCCACAGAGCTATTTGAAATTGATTCAAAGAATGGAACACTTGTGGCATTGCCCAGGCTAGATGTGGGAGAGTACTCTGTGAACGTATCAGTCTCAGATGGAAAATTTACTTCCTACGCAATAGTGAATGTTTTGGTTGACCTTGTATCAGATGAAATGTTGGAAAATGCCATCGTGATTAGGTTTAGAGATGTTACACCTCTGGATTTTGTGCTGAGTCACAGGCGGGGTTTCCTTCGAGCAGTTAGAAATGCACTGGGTGTGAGACTGAGGGATGTGGTCATCATAAGTATCCAGCCATCAGAAGACACAGGTTCTGAGAAGAAGTGGCGAGTCAATCGGCAGGTGACAAACTCAACTCGTGACTTAGATGTGCTATTTGCAGTCCAGAAGCATTCTCCTATGAGTCCAGGACCAAGGTTCCACTCAGCTAACTTTGTCCGTAATGCTGTGAGGGAGCACCTTGAAGAACTGGAGTCTTCAGCAAATCTAGTTGTGGAAGAAATAGTTCGTGACAAGTGTAACTCCAATCTCTGCTCCTATGGAAAGTGTGAAGACCATATAGTTTTGGATACCATTGCACTTACACCAATTACAACTGATGTTACAAGTTTTGTGTCACCCAAGTATCTCCGAAAGGTCCACTGCAGTTGCAAAGAAGGTTATGCAGGTAAAATTTTCATCTTAGTATGCACAATGGCATCATCACAGCACTGTAGCATTGAGATATGCAATATTAATGTGTTTGCTTTATTTATTCAGTTAGTTCTTTTAAAAAATCATACGCAATCAAAACAACAGGGCCTTTAGTTTTATTTAACAACTGTGTCAGTAATCATAAATCTAAATATGTAGGCATTAGTATTTGCATGATGCTTTAAACTTTAGCATTTATGCTATTTCTTCAGTATGACCATAAACTTTTATTACTTCTTCATGTTGTTCATTGGTTCTCAACCTCCTTCACTCATAGAAGGATTGAAGAATATATATATATTATGTGAATGCTAACTTAATTTCTACATCCTCAATTATTTCATTGTAATCTATTAATTACCGATTGTTCATTTTCTGTATTTCATGTAGATTAAACACACCACTTAGTCTTCCAACAATTGCAAATAATTCTTGAATTCACTATCTCAAGGACAACCCTTTAATCATTATACCCTGTTCAATTTAAATCAATTTTTGGTGATAGTTTGCAAATGATTTGGCTCACTTATTCCTTTGTGAACAAAAGTATTTGCCCCTTTATAAATCAATTTCATGGTTAGTGAAAACATTCTGCTCACACAACATTTAAAAATTATGTTGATTTTCTTAAACAATATTATTTTTCTATACTTTCTGTTTTATTTAGTTTAAGTATAATCTTTTATGAGACAAAATATTTATTTACTATTCTTAAATTATACTGCCGCATTTAATCATGAGTATTTCATTTTTAAATTTTTCTTTTTTATTTATTTCATTTGTTTTAGGCAACCAGTGTGAAATAGTAGTTAACGAGTGTGCACAAGAACCATGCCCCTTGTTTAAAGATTGCATTCCTGATGCGTCTGTTCAAAGATTTTCTTGCCAATGTCCCAAGGGCTTTACAGGGCCTTCTTGTGAGATCGACATTTCAAAATGTCACGATGGATCCTGCTACGTTCCTCAGAACCCGGTGTCCTTTAGTGGCAAGAGCTACGTGCAGTACAGAATAGGGAAACACTCACTCAAGAAGGGCGGCACTGAAGACCACCTGGGTCTGTCACTGAGACTGAGGACCATGCAGGCAACAGGCAACCTCATGTATGCTGCTGGAAAAATTGATTACAACATTTTGGAGGTAACGCAAATATTTCCTTTAAGTAAAAATGCTGCATCCTTACTCACTCAAACACACGTGCACACACACACAGATATATATATATATAAAATGTAAGGAACTTGAATTTGGTGAAGAAGTCACATTCAATCTTTGGATAGAGAGGGAAGAAAATTATACATAATTAGGAGAAAGGTGGGAATATGCATTATTTGAATGTATATGTTTGGGTGTAGAATTTCACGCAAAGAAAAGTATATGTTCAAAGCAGAGAGAGGGAATGAGTAAGAAAAAAAGACAAAATATTTTACCATTTGGGATTTGAACCTGCAAATTCTGTTCTGTACACAGACACTTTAGCTATTTATGCTACTGGACCAATTTTGATATATACACCTCTGTGTGTAAGTCGACTTCGTTCTCTCTCTTTCCTATCTAAATGTGTTATTTATTTTTCTTAAATTTTATATATATAATTGTGATATTGGTATGGAAAGGAAAGAGAGATAGCTTGCAGCTTACCTGAAAGTGAAGTCCAGTGTAGCCAAAGGGAAAAAGCAGGTTGTTCTCAAATTTTTGGAGGTTCTCAGTCTCCTTCTTTAGGAAGGAGTGTTACACCATTCCGTGCATCAGCAGGCTGCAGACTGAATGAGGAGGCTGATAGCCTCAGAAAATTTGAAGAACAACCTTCAGTTCCCTATGGCTGCACCATACTTCACTTTCAGGTAAGCCACAAGCTATATCTCTTTCCTTTCCTTTCCATACCAATATCGCAATTATTTTTGACAATGTCATATCCTTACTATTATATATATATATATATATATATATATATATATATATATATATATATATATAGCCACATGGGACCGAAGGAAGTTATTCAAATTTTCAGAGGTTCTCAGCCTCCTTCAGGAAGGAGTGTTAATCCATTCCGTGCTGAGGCATCTTATCCGTCTACATGACTACTTGCCAAGAATTCCTTTTCAACTATAGTTTATTCTTAAACTTCCTTAACTTAAACTGATGTATACAATGGAAATCCTGACAATAATATAATTTTTGTAAAAAGAACAACACAAACACACACATTCCTTGTAAGTTTGAATGTAAATTTGATTCTCTGGACCATGATTTCGAATCATTGTGGTCCTGCAGAAATTGGAACTTCTTACGAAAACATGATCAAATGTCTCCCATAAGATGAAAGTTTCTGGCGAACAGTGCATACCGAGTTAATTTGAGAGGATCACTGATTGAGATCTACAGTATTTATGTACTCTGTTGTCGTACCACTCTTATATTCAGACTCAGTTTTCCAGGTCTTTAAACACTTTAACAACAGGTATCTTCAACTTTTATGACACTTGCTCCATGGCTCATAGTACCCATTCAAAAGATAAAAAGTTATATAAAAAAATATATCATGAATTAATTCTTATTTAATCTGTTCTCTAAAACCTTCATATTCTTGGAACTAGATTTGCTTCAAACAGTCGCTGCAGACTGACTACTTGTTCGATTTATTGATATTTGATTATGTTCCTTGTTGGTATATGAAATGATGCTATTGTCTGGCAGATTGTGAATGGTGTGGTTCAGTACCGCTTCGACTTGGGCAGCGGCGAGGGAATGGTACGTGTGAGCAGCGTCTCCGTGAGTGACGGTTCCTGGCACGAGGTCAAGCTGCAACGGGATAAAAACAGCGCCCAGCTGACCGTGGACGCCAAACATGCGGCGCAAGGGTCTGCGCCGAGCTTCAAAGACGTCCTCGGTCTGCATCCCGACGACGACTACCAGCTGTTCCTAGGCGCAGAAGTGCGACAGCTGGGCTACGAAGACGTTCGCCGCGGTTTCGTCGGCTGCCTCGACGACGTTTGCATAAACGGCGCCTCCGTGCCGCTACACGTGGGTGGCGTAAACAGCGTCGCATTCCTCAAAAGAATCGCCAATGTCGAGTTCAGCTGTGACGCCGACAAGGTCCTCACATCACCCGGAGCCTGCACTTCGCAGCCTTGCAAGAATGGTGGCACGTGCCAGGACCTAGGTGGCGGCAGCTACCAGTGCCTCTGTGGCGAGGGGCAGAGGTTCACTGGTCTCCTGTGTGAGGTTGACACGGATCCTTGTGCATCGGCTCCATGCCTCTTTGGAGGGAGGTGTCGTGAGAGCCCCGCAGGCAATGACTTCCTCTGTGAATGTCCAGCAAGTATGACAGGGAAGCGCTGCGAGTACAGCAAGCTCTGCGGCCCTAACCCATGCAAGAACGGCGGCCAGTGTGAGGAGGAAGACCTAGGCGGTTACCGCTGTCTCTGTCCTCCCAATACAACGGGACTTCACTGTGAAAGCGGCCTGTACCCTCCCCCCATCTCCTCCAGTGCCAACAATGTCACCTTGTATGAATCCATCATTATAATAGCAGCTATCACTGCCACCATAATTTTGGTTGCAATCTTCATCCTGTACAGGAAGCTTCGTGTGAAACGCTCGCATAGGAGGGCGGCACTTAACATCAATAATGAGACTCACAAAGATGTAGTGGTCCTCAACTGCTCGCGACCCACTACAGACAACGACTTCAAGCGAGCTTCCAAACTCAGCAACCTGGAGGTTACTCAAGTAAGAGCTCAAGTTAAACTTCTCTTACAAGCACGCTCACAATTAATGCCACATTTCCGAGAATTTTTACAAAAATTTTGTATACAATGCTGCATTCAGGTATTCATTCTAGCTTTAATCTCCTCATTGTCCTTCATTTCGATTAGATTTTATCCCTTTAATTTCAGTAAGAAATATATGTACTAGTATGATAGCCAACTTTTTTTTTCTCGAAGTCCAAACTTAATGGATGGTCAATCTCCTAGTAAGATAATTTTGGTGAGCCTTAAAAGTTCTTAAGATATTTGTTTTGTGGCCCAGATTACTGTCCTCCACTGAAAACATTCATTTATGACTCATTTCAGATGGTTTTTGTCTTTTCACTATGATACACAATGTCAAGTGCAAATTCTTTACTGGTTAACATCAGCAATTTGGGCACACTGATTAAGCTCTAAATACCTTAGATATGTGTGATGAATAAAATACAAATTCTCGGAAATGTCGTGGGTTTCAATTTTTTTCCCCCCTTGTGTGTGGAGAGCTTGTTAGTGCACGCGGCATGGCCGTTTCTCAGTGTGGCTGTGTTTTTTGCAGGTTCCTCCTCAGTGTCCACCCAGACCTCTTTCCTACACTCCTGGCTCTAACAACGAGCCTGGCTCTTATGGACTCCACCACCAGACGGCTGCTGCCGTCTTCAACAACCTCGACACTTTGCGTAGTTATGGTTCTGCCGGTGATGAGCTGGAAAACGTCCCTCCGGACTATTTGCGCAACCTCAATAGGATGACCCCCACTCCTGTCCTTTCCTCTCACCCTGAAGGTGACAACCTGCACAAACCATCATGGACCACAGGGATGGCTGATCAGTTCAACTCCTATTCTGATGCCAACAAAATAAAAAACGGTAAGTTAGAACCACTCATCCCTTTCACCCCACTTGATTCTTCACTTAACTTCCTTAATCAAGCAATTATTTCTTTCTCCATGATCATTGCTATTGAGATCTCCTTTCAAGCCACCTATTCATCCAGTTTCTGGCAAACTATTTCCACCATAAAGTCACATTTGATAATTGGATAGTGAGGATAGATAGAAATATATGACAAAGGTTGGGAATACACTCTGAAGAAAGCATATGCTTTAGGCTTAGTAATATTCTCAAAGGAAGCATATGTTCAAGGTGTAGAGAGGAAAAGAACAAGAAGGAAAGACAGGAGATATTTGTCAGGGCTGGGAATCAAACCCAGGTACTTATGCCAGCCAGCTGGCACACAGTTTCAGACCCTCTCTCCTGACAAAGGGAGCTCACGCCCTCGAAAATTTGTAATATTCTCCACATCAGCCAGACTGGACCAACTATTTATTTCAGGTAAGTCGACTTCACTGTCTCTCTTTCCTATCTTAATTTGTTATTTAATTGAACTCGTCACCTTTCCCTTAATATATATATATATATATATATATATATATATATATATATATATATATATATTTAAAATGAAAGAGAGATAGTTGGTGGCTTATCTGAAATTTAAGGTCAGTATTTCCACTTGGGACAGAACAAGGTTCTTTAAATTTTCAGATGCTCTCAGGCCCCTTGTTAAGGAAAAGAGAGTTACATTTTGTACACCAACCGGCACAATGTGCAGTCCTGTTCTGTCTCAAAGAAAGAAATTTAGACCTTTGAAAATTTGCCATGTCCATTAGTAGTAGCCAACGCAAAGTATCAATTTAAGTCTCTGTACATACACAGTCACACATTATTTTGAGAACTTTGGACTGTTTTGCTTCTCTTAGTTTGTACATTTATTAAAGATGTATCTGTTGGTCTGGAATCTTCCAAGATGCTGTTTTCTAAATTTTTAAAGTTCCGTATTTAATTGTGCATGTGATGTACAGTCTCTAGACTTTATCATGATCTTTTGTATGGCTTACCAAAAAAGAAGTCTTCAAAGGCAATAGACTGCATCCCATGCTTAAGGTTTAACAGATTTTACTATTCCTACAAAAAAGCATTATTAGTCACTAGCTAAATTTTAATTACATGCTGTGATGGACTAGGTCCACATATTAGTTTGCTGCTTTTCTTTTTATTTGCTGTATGTCAGCTTCTTTATTACTGTTTTGTTATTATACCTGAGATAAATGTCTTGGTTGATTTTCACAGTTATGTATATTATTGAGTTATTTTCCATTCAAAATAATATGTATCTCATGAAACTTAAAAATGCTTTGTTTTATAGGCCAACAAATGATGAAGCAAGTGTTAGTTAGTGACATCTCCAGCATTATATTTTCTCATTTTCGGATAAAAATACAATTTTATAAACTACTTTTACATAGATTTTCTGTTACTTGGTAAAAGATCACAAAGTTTGGCCAAGTGTGGGTACATAATTTTTGCACAGTGGCATTTACAAATTGTAATAATGTCAATGCTTTGAAATAAACAGAAGATGCAAAAATATATTATTATTTTTAGGGCAACAGGCTACATGAGGGTAATCCACGTTGGGCAACTCCCCTTTGATAGCATAGGAAGGGATTTGAAAGGGGGGATGCAGAAGGGTAGAGGAAGGTAGCCAAGGGTTAACTAGGGCCCCCGGGCTATATTTTAAGGATCCTACCCGGCATTCGCCTAAAGAAATGCGGGAAAACCCTAGAAAAACCTGCATCGGGTAGGTCAGACATTGGGTACTTGTCCCACGCCCTTCCAATAGCAGGAGAGGAGTTTGCTGTGGGGACGCAGCGTTCCCTTCTCCATGCCTCGACCGGTTTAGGAGGCAGCTGGCAGACTATTCCAATGGGAATAGCGAACAACTCTTACCGTATGCCCAAGGTCTGTGACCCCGGAACATACAACTCTCAGAACAGGCCGAGGTGCCTCGGCTTGTGGGAACCTTAGTTCAAAGACGGAGAGGAAAAGGCATACTCAAAGGTACCCCCTTCATATCTCTCCTAAAAGGTTCTGCCTGTGAGAGAACATCCCTCGCAGGTATTGTGTGTGAGAGAATAGCCCTCGCAGACCTGATGCAAAAATATAATGTGCTGCTCTATTTAAATCATGCACAGGAAACAAATAACAGAAAGACATATGCAATATGTTAGAAAAGATGACTTACTGAAGAGGAGAGACCAAGAAAAGACACAGATGTTAGTAAATAATTGTAGCAAGACCTTTCTGCTATGATACTGGAAGGATTTATAAGTTCTAAAAGATATGTGTGTAATAATAGATTGGAATATCATACAGTATGATGAGAAATTATCTTGATATTTTTTGAAAATGATATTTGATGTTTTCTGAAAAACATAAGGGAATAAATGAAGCAAAAACCAGTTGAGAAAATATTGTGAGTGTTCCGTGGTCTGATTTGGAGAAATAGTAGATTAAATAAGATAAGGAAATAGAAAGAATTCAGACAAGGTAAGGAAAAAAAGAATAAAAGTAGAAAGAACAGTAATTTGATTACATGATTTACAGAGAGAGGATTCTGTGACCGATTTACATTTGCAACAGTTAATAACTGTGTTCAATCCAGGGAGAAAAGAGAATCAGTTAAGAATTACAGACACATGAGAGTCTGCAACCTATGGCCCCACTCCATTCAATCACGCTGATGATGACTGGGGGCTTTCTGAATGAAAATATCATAAGTAATGTATATTAAAATAAATTAGCCCGTCTTTTTTATATATCTTGATCAAATGTTTGATGTTTCAGACCTGAAAAGTTCAATCAGCCCAGATATGTCAAAGGTTCCGCCATCTACAGTAGGCCGATCAGGGAGATGTGGCTTGGATGAAGATCCAAAGATTTTGGGAGGTGAGAGAATACCAATTAAAATAAAACTGTTCAATAGAAACTCTTCCCACATAATTTAAGTTCTGAAATTGGTTGAAAAATTTATATTTGGGTTGTTTAATGGCCTATTTATAGTATAACTAATTTTTACTTATTCCTCACAGGCTATCATTGGGATTGTTCTGATTGGGTTAACCGTAGTCAAAATCCACTGCCTAACATCACAGAAGTTCCAGGCAGTGAGGTCCCAGATTCCTCAAGCTTTCACAGCAATGAGAGCAATGAATCCAACACACACCATGGGAGTTTAGCTTTGCCAACAGGTATAATTAAGAGTAACAAATTTGAAATAAAAAATAGTGCCACAAAATACAATAAAATAATTTTTTTCAGTAAATGGGATTGTTGACCCTGTGAGGGACATTGAAACTCTTAATGAGGACCAAGAGTCCGAGTATGTTGCAGCCTCAGAATGTGGGACAGATTTTGGAGACATGAATTTCCCTGAAAGTCCGAATATGCAAGCTTTCAACTTATTAGAAAATGGATTGGATGAGTACAACTTTAAACTCAGCAAAGATTATTTGTGTCATCCAAACACTTATCTTCCTCACTACGCCAACAGTGAAACCGAAACAGAACCACTGAATGTAATTAACCCTGATGAAGACGACATAGAGTCCTATGGATTTCCAAGCCTGAAGCACAGTTTGGTGGATGGTGAAGAAGACTCTGTGATAACTGCTCTTGGAGAAAGAACTTCACTTCTTGGGACTTTCACAAGCAACTCAGACCTATCAACAAACTTTTATGATATTGAAGATTCCGAGTTTCAGAGCCTGGACTTGAAAAAGAGGGGACAGAAGAAACCAATTCCTCCAGGCATCATGCAGACCTCTGTGTGACCTCCCTGTAAACTTGGTGGTGGTGAAACGCACAAAGGCATAATGTCAATATTAAACCTTATTGGGGCATGGTACAAATGTGCCCAAGTACCATTGCTCATGTTTTTGTAAGGCAGCTGATAGAAATATGGAAGGTGTAAATAAGCTGTAAAACAATTTGTTATGTTATCTGTTAGAAAGATTTATATTTATTCAAATCTGTACAAAGAAATGTATTGTTCTGTACAGCACAGATAGCCTCTCTCAAAGAATGACCTTGTATTATTGTGTGCCTGTGAATGAGGGGGGCGTTAGTCATGAAAGTTTGCTGCCTTATGTACTCAAGACTGATTTTAGATTTTAGGCACCTCGGATGAACGAGTGTAGTTCACTTTGGTACACAATGCTGTGATACAGACCACACTCAGGAATAACAACACCCACTCACAATATATCAATCTCAGGTGCATGCACCCATTAACCAAATTGTTCAAACATATCCTATGTAGGGTGTTTGCTTTTACTGGATAAAAAAAATTCTTCCCATCCACAAAGTTTCAATGCCACCAACGTTGATAAATATGTATATGAATTTCTATTTAAAGTGATCAATAATTGTAATATTTGTACAAATAACATATTGGAGAATATATCAAGTATTTTACAAACTTAAGTTCAAAAATTTATTCAAACCTAAATCTCACTCCCATATTATGGTACACAAGAAGAATATTCAGGGGACATTAAGATACCTTCACTGTTATTAGGGTGGTTTCAAATTATGGTGATCTTAACATATTAAAATAATTTAATCATATACAGTTCAATTCTTTAGCAATATGTAGAGTTACTTTTTGCAAAAAGGAAATGGTTGTCAGAATATTTCCAATATCAAAAACATTTTGTATAAAATTGGACATTGGTAGTCGTACACATTATTATTTATCTATTCTATTATAATAAATTCAGTTGGTATGCAAAATTTTAATATAAGAACCAAAAACAAGTTCTACGAAAATTAAAGTAATTTGCTGTCTGTTACACAAAAGGAAGTCCTTGGATGCATTCCAATTGGCACTTTTATAAAATTAACAAGTTCTAGTAAACAGAACTTAATACAAATATCTGTAGAGAACTACCCAGGTCTTTACTTAATTACCCCTTCCACTTGAATAATGAATTTGTCCAACCCTTACAACCTTACAATAAGTCAATTCATTGACCAAGTCCAGTCCAATTGTAATCATCATGAATTATCTGTTCGCAATATTGGAGTATAACTAGCCTGACTTGCGACTGTTCATGTTAGGTGACCTTTGGCTGAAATGTTTAATGGAATTGAAATATGACATTATTTGAATAATAAAATATAGAAAGGCCTGGCTGCTCCATGAAATTCTGCAAGCATTTAGTCTCATATGGTTACAAGCAGCATAGGGGAGGTAAAGCTGAAAGCAGCAGTTTTCACACAAACAAGGCAATAAAAAGCTCAGTGCAATAGAATGTTTAAAAGACTGTACAAATTACCTGGAAATACATTGACTGAACAACAAGCAGTTATACCTAACAGTTTGAGAAAGGAATGAAATACTTATAATTTAAGGCCTGGTTGAGAAGTTGAAATTGTGAATATTTGGCTATGCTTATATTGATCAGGAGTCAGTAAAGGAAAGCAAGAATGACGATTGGTGGAAAAGAATTGTGCTGCGAGACATCAAGATGCAAAGACATGGTTGAATTAATAATATGGATATTATGAAGTCAATTTAGGTATTCTAATATTTAGAATTTATTGAAAGCAGGAATGTTCTCATTGATTTAATCATAGTGATTCTTGCATTCAGTAGATTCTACTCCAACACTGCAATGACAATATAAAATCAAAGTCTAGTGATCACTTTGCTAACATCATATCAATCATCAGCATAGTCTGCAAATACTGTAGATCAATTTATCGAAACTGTACAGTCCTTTGACTATAATCTGTAAAAATTAATAATAAAAAAATCACAAATTTGTATAGACAGTTACCAGTACATTTACTGAGAACAGCCATTACCAATGACAACCAGAGCTCGTGTCTGAAATTAGCCGTGAACAGCACACAGAGGCCAGGAAGTTTAGGCAGTCCTTTAAGTAGCCTGGCAATTTAAATCCAATGTGTAAAGTCACAGAAACTTTAGCTGCTTAGTTCTAGTTTCTGATTTGTTGTACTTAAAGGCACCAAGGTAGATGACCTTGAGATATTGGCTTTATTTTCTTCTGTGCATATTTCACCAATTTCAATATATTAATAATTGTGAAATAATGTTCACACAGTTAAATTAAATAAATTTTCAATCCCACTCAGCAATAGAAGCATAACTATCACAAAATGCTTAAACAACACAAATGTTAATGCATGTTCATAAAATTTTTCTTGTGGGATGCAATGAATTTTGGCTGAATCCTTTTTCTTTACTATGAAATAAAATTTATGGTCATAAATCAGTATCTATTTTTAGAAAAAAATGCCAGGACAAATGAGATGAACCTTGAAAATGGGGTTGCATTGTAATTCTCAGGTTTGCAGACCGATTGCCAAGATCTGTACATGGACATTTCACAACTCTGTACCACAGAATGAAGGCTTTCCCACTATATATATATTGAATAAACAGTTCAGAGATTATTTCATCTCAATTGATCATTAGATAAGCACAGAAGTTACCTCCAGGTGCCAGGTTAGCAGAAGTCTTCTATAAACACAGTCCATTAGCCTACATCTATCATGTCGTGGTTTCTGGCCACACTGCTGTAGCAGGAAAATTCAAATTCTTAGATTTTTTTTCCATTACTTTGTAAAATATACCAAATGCTTTATTTAGTGTTAAAATTTTTGTAATACATACAAAACAAAGGATTCTTTGTTGCACTTGTGTCTCCAAAAGAATCAGTGTATATGACGGGAGACAAATGACAGGGAAGTCAACTTTGACACAATTAATACTGTCTGTTTTTTTTAAAAAAAAAAATTTAATAGGTGCGAAGTGTTCAGCAATAGAAAGTGGGTTTTTCCAAATTACGAGAAAAGTTTATCCAGTGAAACTCTACATCTTTAACTATTATATTCCTGGTATAATTCATTCACGGCAGGAATGTTCTCACCATCTACCAATTTGACTGATACCAACCTCTGGAAGTTGAAACTGGTTTTTCATCATTGTCATTAGCATTTTTTTTTATCTGTGCCATTGTATCTTTCTCTCTGAAAAATTAGATATCCACATGATAAAAGCTAGGACACTATTCTGGCATTGTCTTAAAAAATGACAACTTTTTAGGTGATACTTACATAGAATACTTCACAGATGCCTCATTCACCTCATGTGGGTGCAAAGTTGTAGTTTCCTCCTCTTCGCTATCTCCACTCAGTTCTGAAAATAGCAATTTGTTATTCCCGATGTTAGCTGTAGCGATTTTTTATAATTTTAACAAGAAAGAGATTGTTGGCTCTTTTATAGGTGTAATATATTTTAAAGATAACAGACCCTTCTGTTAATAAAGAGTATTTTTATATAGAGTATATATTTCTGTATAGCAGTCTTGAATAATTGAGTCAATCTTTCTTACTCGTGTAAACCACAATCTCTTTCTTTCCTACCCTTGCAATTTATGACTTACATGAAGCCCATAGATTGCCTAACAGACAAAGGTAATCAAATATTTTCATTGAGGAAAACAAAGAGCTCACCTATGCTATCAACAACTTTGAGTCTATCCTGAAAACTGATTTCCTTTACAAGCTCGACATCAGCATCATCTTCATCAACCTCTTCATTATTGTCATCTTTTCTAAAATCTTGCATCTTCTCTTCTTCACTGGTAACTTCCACGCTGCTTCCACTAGAACTTGAAACCTCCCACTGGCTGGGACCCCCTTCCCCAATTTTCATCTCTTGTATCATCAGTTCTGCCGAGTTTTCTCCGCATGGTACAGCTTTTGTGACTTCTTCATCAGATTCAATGCAAATATCCATAACCTCTGGAATTGTAAGTCAATAATGAGGATGAAATTAAGAAAATTAAATGATTTAAGAAAGTTTGACTGTAATTTCACCTTTTTTCTCCTCAAGATTCACACTTCCATTTCCCATTTCTGTGACAGTGTCTTTTTTTTCTGAAAGTAATTTTCTAGCTTCTGACTTCACTTGACTGCTATTAAGTCGAAGACTTATACTGTCATGTTTCAAGGCAAGAAGTGCTTTTGAAGATATGCTCGTCATGAAACCTACTTCTTTCCCAGAAGCCCTGCAAATACAAAAAAAGAATGCAAGTTTAAAAAATTATCAAAACACCATAACATTATGAGAATATCAGGGGAAAAAACTACAATTAACAAGATAAAAAATTAGTAGAAAAACAATGAAATAATATAAATACAACAGACTTAAAACTGAATACATATATTATCTCATATACATTAATCTGAGGAGTGACTAAATAAGGAACTTTGACCTGGTAATAATTTTATTTTATTGTTTCTACATTGTGTCTCTGAATAACAGACACTTTACTTTGTTGACTTCAGATTTTTTTTTCTTGTATTTATGTACAATTGGATTGGTTGTGAATAGAATGCAGTAATTGTCATTTATTGCAAAAACATTAAAGATTGTAAACGGTAGTATTTTAGAAAATATTAACTTTACTCCAACTAAATTACCTGTCTATTGTATCCTTGTTTAGCTGTTGCTTGACATAGGTGATGACTTCCTTGGCTCGCACAGCAGCCAAACTGGCACACTGCAGAATCATCTCCGGGCTGGCCAAGGCATTCCCTCCAAGATGAACGCCACACAGTTCACGGTACCCATTCATTCCAAACACTAGTGAGGCTTCTGAGACCCTCTCCTCAATTTCTGTCGGGTCTGCTAAAATATGGTCACTGCAAACATTAAAATTTTCTTTTAATTCAGAATAAGACAGGAAACAAGCTTGAATAAAATAAGAAAAATTTGAGACACTCTCACATCCACAATGAGAAACAAGAGTTTTCCAGAGAGAAGACTGTATTGCAGACAAATTAAGATTGACTCTCCTGGCTTAGACTGAACTTTGTACATATATACCTTCTTAATTTCGCATTCACCTCATATGCAAACAAAACACCAAAAAATCTCAATCAGGAAAAAATGAAGAAAAAAAAGAGTTAAATGTGACATCAGAGGGCAAATACTGCAGGCAATACAGAAACTATCAACAGAAAACAATAAAAAAAAACTAACAGCTATGTCACTAAAATGCAAATAAAAAAGAGCTAACCCTTTGTTAAAAATAGCAAATGATACACAGATAGGGTAATGCATAATTGAAAGGGGTATAGGAGTCTTCTCTTCAGGGGTGTGGATAATTAACTTTTCCCCTGATATGGTAAAGTCAGGGACCTTGAAGTGTGCAAGTGCCGCCAAAGTTGCTATGGCAGCTGCATCTGCCAGATTACCCTCATGGTTCAGAATTGTCACATCTACTCTCACTGCCCAAACCTAAAACATAATATAAACATTGTTAAATGGATATATCAAAATGTATTCATGTATTATGTAACTTATAAAGTCTTAAAAAGAAAGAAACGAATATGTTGAAATACAAATGGCTCACTTTTTCATCCACTTTGATGCATAGAGAATTCAAATCCAGGCAACAAGTGTCTTTAAAGCATTTCTCCAAAATGCGGTTTAGTTGCACCCCCAAGTCTGATGAGCGACCAGTCTCAATGTGGGGTGCAGCCATGGGACTCAGCTCCACATATATTAACAAAATGCCTTCTTCTGGTCGTGTGGCTTTTGGCTCTTTCACTTCGCATGATACCTGTGCAATAACTCTGAAGAAAAATGGAAATCTTTAAGAAAGTGTAATACAAAAATATTTTGTACATGCTGAGAAATAATTTGCTTCAATACCTTGTAAGACCTAAAGTTACTTGGCAACAACCAAAATCACTCCCATAATGGATCTGAAGATTTCTGTGCTCATTGTGTCCTCTTCCATCAAGGCGCTACAATAAACAAAATTTATTAATAACTTGTGCAAATACAATATATATATATATATATATATATATATATATTCATGATGAAGGGAGCTCAGGCCCTCAAAAATTTGAACTTTCACCAATGCCAGTGTGGGAAGCAGAAGGTTCATAGAAGTATATGTTTCATGAAACTAGATCAATTGGGAAACGACTTCCATCTACAGGATGATATGAAAAATGGACGAAGAAAGTGTAGACGGCAAAATAATGGTGCTGCTCAGCCAAGGGAGCCAGTGAGGAAGTTATATGTGCATCAGGCTATAATGATAGGAAATGAACAGCTGATCTCACAGTTGATGACTGATAATGTTATAGTACACAATGCATTGACAACAGGAAGGAAACATTCATTTTATGAGTGCATAAACAGATTGAGTCCAATAGTTTCAAGTAAACATGATACTTCAGGAATAAAAAAAAATATAGTACGCACAGTTGAGCACTTAGCCTAACACCCTCCTCCCCCTAATAAAATTTACTTTTTGGTAAAGGAAAAAATAAAAATATTCCCAGCTCCCGATAATTTGATGGATACAGCCAGTTGAAATAGATTTTTAGTTTCAATCAATTCGAGCGACGACCAGGAAAAAAGCTTTAGACTGTAGTTCATAACCTCACTCGCTCTCCTTCAATAGATTTAAGTGAAAAACGTACTGACATAACCTACGACATTCTTACATTTATACAGAGTGCTACAAGTTTTCCGGCTAAAACCTTTAGAAGAAATCCGTAATAAGTTCGAAAAAGTAAACGTCTTTAATATTAGCACACAGCCTCACCCGTCCTTCCGCAATAGCCTGTAGTACAAACGCCTTTTCACAAGTTGACAACAGTGTTTCCTTCATGGTTCCTGCATGTGCTTTAAATTATGGTACAAATGAACGTAAATATTCATATAAATGAAATTCATAAATAGTTAGGTTGAACGGTGCGCGAATTAAGATATTGTAAACAAAGATACTTCAAAGTGTACCAACAGTACGTGAATTTGACCAGTGCCAACTGCCTCTTGTATAAACCATTAGGATTCATATATATATATATATATATATATATATATATATATATATATATATATATACGTACAAATAGTACGTGAATTTGAAAGTTATATATGATTTTTTGTTTATTTATTCTAAAAAATTTAATTTTTCGAAGATTTACGCTTGCGTTAACTAAAATGAGTATAAATATAACTTGGACTCTTGATCAGGTGGAAGGTCCATTGAGTCTCCTGTTCCTTGTTGTTGTTTTTGTTGTTATGAGGGGGTTGAAGTGGAAGTTTGGATGTGTAATGGTAGGTTGTAGTGTTGGTGTAGGTAGCTGTCAGGAGATGTCTTGAGTGCTCAAGGCGGAGGATGTTGTCTATGGGGAGAATATATATATTATTTTACCGCTGTACGCATATCGGTCTGTATTCAGGTGGGTCATCGCTTGGTTTCTTTGCCTTCGCAGCATCACAATGACTCTTTTTTCCACCGATGTGGAAATGTTATTTTTCGTAGAAACTCGTATACGCTCGTGAAAATGTCTTGTCTCGCTCTGATTAAAACTTTGAGTGCTACATGCGCAATTCTGATCAGACCAGGGGTCTTGTTGTCTCGAATCCTTGAGCATTTCAATCTTTTGTAATCGGTGGCACTTCTCTAGCGTGCCAAATTGAAGCATCTCCTATTTTCGATTCTCCATGCCGCGGGAAGAGGGTTGCCACTATCCTGTACAGGACTTCAGGGGACATGGATAATACCGATATGATGGGTTTTAGCTTAGTTATCACCGTTCTGTACGGGCATCCCTAAGGATCCTTGTCGACTTCTTTGTATAAATCTCTTCATCATCGCCGTTTGTTGCCAATCGATCCCATCGGAATCGTTCAATCAAGGCTGCAACTTATTGCTGAATACGCTATAAACTTATACATTATCCGCATTAACCCTGGAATATCCGATGCCCTGACTTCTCATTTTTCTTTGCATGAATTTTTCCTTATATCCGTATGAGTAAGTGCCCTGAAGCGCATACTGCCCTCGTAGTTTTGTCGTGGTTCCTGTACGGTTCACACAGGATGGCCACGTCGATATTCTGTTCTGGTAAAAATTGTGACAGATCGTCTTGTGCTGCTGCAGGGAAGTTGATATTAACTGCATTATTCTTAATGCTATTTACACTCAAGACAACCATTTCGTAGACCACGCATCCTTTACTGCCAGTGAAGTTCTTGTTGCCCTCTCCTTACTACAGAGGACACGTTTCCTCATTGTTATAGATTTTAGGAATGTGGCCTTCTTCTCTATATTTGTGACAGAGATTCGCTTTGTTTGGCCCATTGTAATTTTTGTCATGTGCCTGTGTTCCAAGCATTGGTAGCATTTGATGACAGTCGCCTTTTCTTGTATGTGACTACTTATTCGTTCTATTCTAACATTCTCCCGTTCCATGGTGTTTATCGCCAGTCCTTTGGGGAGATAGACAACAGCGCTTTACTCATAGATTTGACGACAGACGCTTATATGTCTTGGGCGCCTTCGACTTGATTCTTCAGCGCCTCACAAACCTTCCCCAATATTGCAAACTCGTCCAAGTCTTTACTTCTAGTAATACTTCCTGTGTAAGAACCTTGACCTCCACTATGCTTTTTAATTTGTCAGCCACCAATGAGCAGAGTTTCTGGACTCCGGAGCTTTCCTCATTTATACGAGGAGCTCTCGGAAGGCTTTTTTTTAATAAATCTATTGACCTGTATGCCAAATTACTTCAGATGTGAGTTACCTTTCTTTGGTGAAGTATAACCGCATACAACGATTCCTCCCTTGCCTTCACAATTATCGCTTCTGGCCTCGCACTATTTCTAGTTGGTCTTCTTTTCGACTGACATGCATTGTCTAGTTGCGTTGTGTTAAATATGCATATATATATATTATAATAATCACTAATAAATTTTTGATTAATTTAATTTGCCCCACGTTGTGGTAGCCATTTTATGTAATACCTCAAATAAAATAAAACTACCAATTTAAACAAACAATTTTCATTTATTAAAACACAATTTACCATTACAAATATCTGATGAAATTTTTATAAATCAAAACAATTTTCTTTACCTAGAATACATTTTAAATAATTGGACTCGGTATCCTCAAGGTCTTTACTGGGTCGATAAGGAAAATAAACAAAATGTTGCAATTAAACAAATACAGTTACAATAAATGAAAAACGAAATGATTGAAACAAATGAAACGAAAGTCACGAATGAAACGAAAGTAACGAAATCAAAGAAATCTGACACTTTTTACCCTTAATTAGCAATTTACAATTATTAACTCAGAAAATTAAACTTACACGATCTTTGGTCCACACACTCACTTTATACAGGCTTAAAAGTCCCCAGGCTGCACTCACACTCTTGACGACGTCACCCTCTCGACGAATTCAAACAACTCTGCTTTCAGACAGACCTCCACGATGAAACTCCCAACTGTTGACGATTGATGTCCAGCTGATTACTCTCGGCCCTGCGTCCGCCCTGCGGACCTGCGCCAGCGATCTCTCCCAGCTGACATGTCCGTCTCCTCTCCAACACGAAATGATAATGAATCTCCATAACTGTCCAACTGCCCTCTTATTTATATCCCGGCTCCCGGATATTCCCTTGTTTTCACAGTTGTTTTGAAATTACATGTTCGCCAAAACAAACACCATCTGTTAGCTTTTTCCCGCTCCGAGAGCCACCTAATCAATTACAACAATCATCTCCTTTTAGTATAATTGTCTCGTCCATCTGTTATGATGCCTTTCAGGGTTCCGTCGGTCACACAATTTAGCCCTACGAGCTGCAAAATTGCTCTAATTATCTGTCCTTCCCTTCTCTAAAAGTCCACTTATCTGTCATTTTATCATTATTTTTAATATGTACCAACCACCAACCAGTCTCAGTTTGTAAACAACTCTGATAAAAATATGAACAGAAAACAAGTCCTTCTTTATTGGTTATTACAATATATATATATATATATATAGAGAGAGAGAGAGAGAGAGAGAGAGATAATTAAAACTGTTATTGCATGTGAGAGCAATATAAATTTTCAAACTAAAAGTTGTATGAGATTTATAGATCAGAAGAATTGTAATCAAAATTATTTATAAAATGTTTGATCGTTCAAAAGGCAATTAAAATATATCCATTATTTTCATAATTTTTATTGGACTAATTAATTATGACATTGGGTTTCGATGTGGTTGGTTCTCCTCTATATTTGTCAGTTCCGCACTAACCTATTTTCGTATCGAATTTTTCAATTATTTTTATTACAAAGTTTATGTAGTCCATTATAATTTTATCCTTAATCGTATATTCTAACAATTCTCTTGTGAGTCGTGATATAATATACAGCGTGTCTCACGATTAAGACTTCAATTGACATTACTCATTACATTACCTCATACCAAATGGTTCCAGTATTTTCTGCTTTTTCGTGTTTTACAACTACCCTGGTTCAACTTCTGTATTAACTATAGCACTGGTCTGACTGGGTTGAAATAGTATGCTATTGTGGATTATTTATTTCTTATAAGATTTGTTTGGTTTTCCTTTCCATACATATTTATTATGCCTTACTTTTACTTAACAACTTTTGGGGGAGTATTACCAACCATTTTACCTAAATTGTCTAATTTTACAATATAATTTTTGGTTGAAGGAGGAGTCTATAAAAGTCATTGCCGCTTACGAAATGCCATGATTGCAATCAAAATTCGTCAATCAACAATGTGGTTGTTTATGAAGCACGGCGGCGATTGTAGATAAATAGCATCTCTGGCGACAGATATGAGGAGGAAATTTTGTCACCGGTAGGATGCAGCAGTTTCGGCCCCAGTATGTTTGTAAACTGGGAAATTGTCGGATTTATTTTCCACGCGTAAAGTCGTCCCAGGTGGGTGACCGTCGCGTCGCGTGCTACTTTTATCCTTAAATTTAAAAGACGCGATAGAGAAATGAACGAGATCCGCACGTGTTTCTGTCGTGTGTGAATTAGGGGTTAGAAAACGGCGCATTCTGTTGCGGGCAGCTGATGGCCGTCCGTGGCCGCGGAGCAGACAACCCGAGAGAGTTTGCGGGAAAGCTGCCGTGAGAAGAACATGACGCAGGTCCTCAGTGTCCACAAGTGCGTGCACAGGTGGAAACAGAACTGCGTGGGGCTCGGAATAACGTACGATGCCGTGACCTGCCACTGAAGGTTGCGATCCTCCTCTCAGTGTATGTGTGTGCGTGTGTGTGTGTCAAAATAGGATCACCCACTTGTCAGAGTGCGAGTGTCGCCTTTTCCTTTATTTCTATTATTTTCTTTGGGTGAACCCATTTTTCTTACTGTGGCCTTTATTGCGAGAGTACTTAAAAAACACCAGCCAGGGCACTTGTGCTTTTGTGCTATTTACAATATTTTTGTTAGTTGCACTTAATATTAATAGGTGCTACTTTATTCTCGAAAATTCGCTCTCCTATTAATAACACTAGAAGAAATCGGAGTATGCAGCTTCACGTTAAAAACTTGGATTTGGCCCTGTATAA
Source organism: Zhengitettix transpicula (assembly GCA_037074705.1). Taxonomy (NCBI): domain Eukaryota; kingdom Metazoa; phylum Arthropoda; class Insecta; order Orthoptera; family Tetrigidae; genus Zhengitettix; species Zhengitettix transpicula. The sequence continues at coordinate 76,967,179 of CM073593.1, forward strand.
TCATCACCTTGTCAGTTGTGTAAGGAACAGAATGATATGTATCTCAAGATGGACATGTAAATGTGTAAGTAATTGCTTTTTTATGTTGTAAATTTGCTGTACACTTTTAATTGATAGTAATGAAAAATATTATATGTAACCCGTGATACTTGTAACTTCGTTATCATTTGGCTTTTCTGTTCCACACACATTAACATACACAACATGGCCTTAATTAATGCTAAATGATCATTATTTCACCGTCATTAATAATAGTCAATATAATCATTAATAATAATTCAAAATACTTATCTGTTTGAATTAAGTCTGAACATCACATACAAACTACTTTTCTATTTTTAATAACATTTGTATAGAACTACTTTTGCCAAGTATTTCTGTTTTTCTTTCTAACTACCCTACTTAGAATAGATTTTATAACTTCAGTATCTTGATTTGTTTTGAGGTTATGGATATTTTTTTCTTACAATATTCAACAAACTCTCCTGATAATGCTATCTAGTTTTATAGTTAGTGTTCTTTTGGATGTGCCCTGCACTTTTGATAGGAGATGTACTTGTTTCTATCTTTACCTTTCCTAAAAATATTAAAAACAATCTGTGTAATACATTGAATTTTGTGAGTGTTATAATTAATTTTTGGTGGTTTGCTCTGTGCAGTCACTTTGTCAGATATTTAAAAATCAAATCATTTAGATACACAAATTATGTGCAAGTATTTTCATGTTTGTTTTTTGTTAAAATATAATTTTATTCTGATTACTGAAGTAGAGCAAATTTCCAAGTGACCTAACCTGTTTGTGTGTCATTTGTTCAGCAATTCTCTTATGTTAAAAATCATATCAGTAAATTTCCAATTTTCTTTGAAATTGGATTTGTTTAAATATTATGAGACATTGTAGTGCACAGTTTCTTGTTGAAATGTTGTTTGAGGTTATGGATGTTTTTATTATAGATATATTAAAGGTCATTGTAATTGTGCTCTTTAGTTTTCCTAGGATTAGGACACCTTATTTTAAGAACTTGTTTTTATGAGATTATAATTCATTTCCAGATTACTGATTTGTTCAATTGTTTGTTTCATTATAGAAGCTTCACTTGATAACTGTATTTGTAGCGTTAAATATATACAATTTAGAATGGTATTGCAAAATATTTTTAGGTGAGGTTAACTTAGGTCAAATCTTGTTAACTTGATTTCAGATTTTACCCCACTTAAATATTAAATGAGAAATCGGAGCATGCTGTTTAACAATCAGTTTGTATAATGATACCACAATTTATTTAATGGTTTAGGATTTTAATTAACTTTATTTAAATTATCAAATATAGAAGTAGTCGAATTAGATGGTTCTCAACAATGATTTGTTAAGTTGACAGTAGCTGTCCTATGTCATACACAAATAACTATTTTGTTTCATTCATTTGAAGAAATAATTTAATAGTGTAGGTAACAATTTTCGGGTATGTAATAACTAAATTGCCTAGTGTGTTTTCTGAACAGCTGAAATAATTTTGAACATCTTCACATTAGTTCTTGATAATTTTTGCTTCCCTTTTATTATATTACAATAACAAATATTTCTCTTAAGGTGAAACTTGTGTTACATAATTCTGTAGTTTGTATTGTAATTTTTCTTAATTTACAATTACATATTTTGTGTGTTGAACTGTTATTAAAAGTTTAAATTGTCCTACTAAAATATGAATAAGAAAACTTAACTTGAAATTTTGTAGGATGTAATAGCTTTATATTTCTTTATGTTGGGCCTGTCTAATTACTGTGTCAGGTGAGTAAGAAACGCATCACTGCACATTTTTTATTGAGATAGAAACAATTAATCATCTTTTCAATGTGCATAACTTTTTGAAAAAATTATTGATAATCTCACTTATTTTTTGTTTGTGTAAGTTAAACTGCATTATGTTAGAACCCTCCTTCCCCTTATTACAAGTTTTTTAATGTTTTGCAGGGTTTCAGAATATACAGTTTGATTCTGGGTGATATTTCAAGATTCACAATTCTGATTACCTGAATGTTGATATCACGATCCTATAACGATGCAAAGCCTGGGGGCTGCATGTGAGCAAGCTGAAGTAAGTTAAAATATAATTACATTGTACATATGTAGTTAAGAAATTATCAGATGTTCCATTGTCACTGAAAATCTCAACACCACAAACTTCTAAAGCAGAATTCATTATACATGGCTAATAATCATTAAATTCATCACACCTTGGTATGTGTTGAAAATGTTTACTTCAGGAGTGAAAATACATAGTATAAATAAGCCCATTTTGAATGATTTAGCGTGGACTGAACCAGCGCTAGGAGTATTATTGTTCATTTCAGTGACACCAAAAATTTAAGACATTTTGAAAAATTTTCTTAACCCTCTTCAGCAACTTCTATGAATAAATGGGATGAACTTCAGTCTTGTTGGTATGGTGAATGTCAGTATTTAACTCAATTTCACCAAAAATCATGGATTCGACATCAATGTTTGTCATTGTCACATTATTTTTGGCAACCATTACACCCCCTCCAATATGTGGGGTTTCCCTCACATTCTATTAAGGGTTAAAATACAATTATTGATTTCAGGTAAGTTGAACACAAATGTTAAGGATTTAATTATTACGTGACCAAGTCACATTTGATAATTGTATAATGAGGAAAAATAGAATATATGACAAAGGTGGGGAATACGCACTAAAGAAAGCATATGCTATATGCTACCATGCCTTTCCATAGTCCTAAGGATTATAGCCAGTCGTATTAGGTGTAGAGGATGGAATGGATGTAGCAGACGAAAAGTAGAGTTTTTAGCATTCCTTAAAGAATAATTACAAATGTTAAGGATTTATATATAAAGCACTTAAGGAAACTGTGATAAGGTCAAATTTGGAAAGGAAAGAGATATTGAAGCTGACACCCTGAAATCGACAGTTTATCCATTTGGGTTGAACAGTAAATATATTTAAAATTTTCAAGGGCCTGAGCCCCTTTGTCAGGATAGAAGATCTGAACTGCTTTCTGGCTGGGCACAAATTTGTCTTCATTGTCTCTCTTTCCCAGTTATATACACACATTCATTTGGAAACAAAAAAAATGACAGAGCAGTTGACTTGCCTGAAATTGAGAGGTGACATAGTCACACGCCCTTATTTCATTAATATATATATATATATATATATATATATATATATATATATATATATATATATATATATATGTGATATTAGTCAAAATTGTCAAAATAATTGCAATATTGGTATGGAAAGGAAAGAGAGATAGGTTGTGGCTTACCTGAAAGTGAAGTGCGGTGTCACCATAAGGACCTGAAGGTTGTTCTTCAAATTTTCGGAGGCTCTCAGCCTACTTCTTCAGGTTCCCAATGGCTACACTGTACTTCGCCTTCAGGTAAGCCACAAGCTATCTCTCTCTCTCTCTCTACACACACACACACACACACATATATATATAGGTATATATAGCAAATGGAGATAGTTGGTTTGGTGGTGTACCTGAAATTGAACTCGCATTTATATATATTCACACACTCCACACCCGGCGTTCGCATGGGATACAACTTCTTTCATCTGAAGAAAGAGGCTAAGGCCTCCAAAAATTTGAAGAAATTCCTTCTGCTCTGAGTGGCAATGGCCAGCTTTAATTTCAGGTAAGCCACCTTTCTCACTTTCCTTTCAATAGAAATTGTTTTGACAATCTCACATCCTTACTTGCATTTATATTAGCATCCCTTAGAGCCCTTCCATTATGTGAAAATTTTATAAGAAACCTTTCCCACCCTCTATGTGCATCAAAGCACGGTGAATTTCAGTATTCCACTTGGGGAGTTCCAAAACAATGGAATAAATAACAATCTTGGTTATTTTGATGTAATGTGCATCCTCTTCTACCCCTGTGGATGTTTCCCTTCCATCTTATTAGGGGTTGAAATTTTGTACTAACTGAGACTGAAACTATCAGTCTTAGTGATCAAAACTAATATTGGCTGTTTTCTCATTTTTTTAAATTGACACCTCTTTCCACCCCCACAGTGTTTGTTTCCAAATTGTGACTTTTGTGAAGTTTATCTTTGTCATTTAAATAAATGTTTTTGGTTTGATAGTAACATAGTGTTTTTCAGAATCTCATTTTATATTTTAGTTTTGTTTTAATATTTGTTTTTCTATGTCCTTAACAATTTGCATATTGGTTAATAATGACAATATAAATAACTATTGTATAATAAAACAAACTGTGGCATCAGTATTTATAGACATTGGTACTGATTGGACAGTTTTAATGTTGTGAATAAATTATCATTTATGTATAACTATTATTTGGAGTGAACATGTCATTAGATTGAATTAATTTGTGTTTTTATTTTTAAAATTTTATTTTGTTATTCAATATGAACATTTGTTTAGTGTTTCAATTCCTGCTATATTGACTTATTTATGGATTGTTGTTGACTTGTAGTGAAAATCTCTAACTTACAATTAATATATTGATTGAAACAAATTTTTATAAACTCTCTATTTATTTTCTTCGTCTATTTGTCTTCATTTGTTAACATGTTCATATTATTTCAATTATGTTTGAAAAGATTGATCACCCTATCATAAAAGTGTATGCTCAAGTATGAAAATCAATAAATGCCCTATGACAACACTGCAAACAAAAATACATGCTTAAATTAGTTTTTGTCGCATGTTGTCTTTGTATTTTCCCGTTTTACTTGATTTCACAGTGTCTTTATTGTTTCTTAGTTTTAATTGGTGATAAGATCAGGAGTAATAAAAGACTTGCTTCCCAGCCTATGACTGCTTTATTAATCCTTCTACTGTACTGTAAATGCTTATGCAATTACCTAAAGACTTTAAAGAAACTGGAATGTGGATGATTATAATCTCATTAATTAAATCTATCTTTGCTCTTAAAAGTTTTATCAAAATACCTTCACCTACAGTATCAAATGAAATCCTTGCTGAGATTATTGGGAAAGGTTATATGAATCATTGACGAAGACCATGATGTGCACATTAGAAAATGTAAACAACACGGTTGCAGTTAGGAGATTGATCTAAACGTTCTACAGATTGACACCTCCAAAAAATCTTTTTCCCTGACAAGGTTTGGGGAGTTGAAGATAAACTTAATTTTGGAAATGAACAAACAGTTCTCAGGTATTGGATAAACTCTCAACAATTTGACAGATAGCTTCACCATCATCATGATATGAAAATGTAAACATTGTGCATGTATCAAATGACTGCCTGTTTTCACACCCAAAAACTGTTTCTTCAAGATTGTCTTTATTTTCCTGAAACCTTCATTTTCTAATTTTGTGTATTTCCTAGAAGCTACCTGTTAAAGAATAATCTGACAGCGATGTGTAGATAAATCCTTCCTACCACCATCACCACAACTCACCCTATATATTCTGTTGTAAATTATTGTGCCTGTACATCTATTTATTCCTCTGTATTGCCTATGTATAAATATATATTAATACAATTGGCTAGTAAAGAGAGATAGAGAGTGGCTGACTTACAAACCTGGCATCTTTAAATTTAAGGTAAGTCAGCCACTCTATCTGTCTTTTATATTCAAAATAATTAATTATATATAACACATTTAGATAGGAAAGAGAGCTAGTGATGTCGACTTACCTGAAATCAATAGTTGGTCCAGTCTTGCAGCAGTGAGAGGATACTGCATTTTTTTTATGGCCTGAGCCTTCTTTGTAAGGACAGAAGGTCTGAACTGCATGCCTGCAGGGCACCTGCTATCTGAGTTAATACTGTTTTCTTTGTGTTCATTGTTGCTGTCTAACGGCTAGTTTTTAAAGGTTTGAATTTGATGCTGAAGGGCAGGCCGGCTTTATGATCAGACCTACTATCAGAAGATGGAGTCTTAGATCCTTGACAATTTGAAATACTATTTCCTTTCAGCCTGACTGGTATGTTTCAGTCAGCAGTGGACTATGTTATTTATATTGGTCAAGGATGGATTTGAGTAGTTGAACTGTGATTGGGGGACAGGGTATTTGTTTTTGGAGGAGGCCTGTAGGATAGTATTAAAGTTGGGTGGCCAGACTGTTTCAAGTGGAGCAAATGTTAGATCCCCTAAAGGGCTAAGCTTTATGAGATGCAGAGCTTGGTGTGTTCAGGATATTAACAGTTGAAGTGAAGGTATTGTAAAATGTTGGTGAGTGTATTGTTGACAAAACTGAGGTGTGCATGAACATCGAGGAAGATGATGTTGATGGGTTAGTAGTTCCAAGTGAAATTAACAGGGAATTGGGTGCTTTTATCTATTAGTGGATAGAGCATTTAGTCCATTGTGTGAAGATATTGTCTGTGAACCGGAACCAGGTTAAGGGTTTCAGCAGAGAGGAATTAAAGTTTTGCAGTTACAGTTGTGCCATAAACAGATTGACATCAGAGGGAGCCATCAGGAAAATATTGGGCTCAGCAACCTCTTGACAACTGCTTTTTCCCTATAACACTCGTGTACTTTACTTTTTTCTGTCTTTATCTTTTGTGTGTGCATTGTGTGCAAATGTTTGTATGTATGAGGGTAAGCATTATTCCATTTTTCCATTGTTGTGACATCTTTTCTTGAGAGATCAGAATTGTTGACTTTGATGGGTGTTTATATACATATATTGTAATACACACCAATATTTAGAATTGACATAAATTTTAAAATTGTTCAATTGTAAGGTTTTGTTGTGTAAGAAAGATAATGACCATGATATTAAAGGAATTTTTTTTAACAGCCAGTAAGCTGTGAGAATGCCAAAAACAGAGCTTTCCCAGATGTTTTTGGTTTGTATTTTGTCATGGCAACAACATAATAAGTAAAATGTTACCTGCCAAAATAATATGCAGGACTGGACTGTCATGTTCTCATAGTGGCAACTTTGTGGAAGGTGTGAAGTAAAAATTTGTCAGTTTGTATATGGAGGTTGGAGAGAGAAGTTGGTTGGCATTCAACATGGGCAAGGGTCCGAGGTCGGACCAGTATTATTGAATTTATTAAAAAAGTAATGTTGTATTGAAGTTGTTGAGAAAGTAAAGTTAAAATTTATTAGGCTACTTGTCATTGTTGAAGAAGAAAATACCCATAGCACTAGGTTGTCTGGAATTGTACTAAGAGTTGGAAGTTTTATGAAATATTTCAACAATGTAATTGGCTGGTGACCAGAGATTAACTATCCTGTGATTTATGTACTATTTTGATCACGATAACACTGTCTGTTTGACATAGTAAAAACATCTTAGGTGTTGGAGATATGTTGCTGAACTGACTTGAGGTGAAGAGTGTAATTTTGTAGTCTGGCTCTCTTAAAAGGAATTTAATGGTGTGTTGTGAAAGTGTTTTTTGAAATAAAATGGCTTATTTTAATTTTTAAAAGTCTTCATTTGTTTAAAGTTTGTGGTTATGTAAATTCAGTGAAAGTGAAACTGAAGATAAGCAAATTTGGTATGTAAATGCATTATTTGAAATTTGGTAAATTCTTGTAAACATTGAATAATTATTAGTATACTCAAATTTCATTTCATTTCGTTTGAGGATATTTTTAAGTTGGTATTTTGTAAATTTGATTCATAACTTGTCATGTAAATTTTATTATTCATTTTAATCCTATACTGTTTTGAGCCCCCCCCCCCCAAAAAAAAACAAAAAAAAAACCTTTAGATAAAAATAAAGAGTCTCATTTAAATAAAAAGCTGTGGCAAAATGTTATGTAAACTTTGTATTAGAAGTTCATTTGTGTGTTTTGAATAAATTCCTTGTTTTATATTAATTAAATTTCAGTTTAATCATTTCTAAACCTTTCACTAAATATGATATATGCTATAAAATTTGATCACTTTAAAATTTCATTGATTTGGTTTAAATTGTATAGGAAAGTAAAATTTAAATTACAAAATATTTAAAATTAAGTTGTATATTACAATAATTGGCTCTGATACATAATAAATTGAATAATTTGAAAGCATTTCTATTGTGTATATATGTATAACACTTAAGGAAAATGTGACTAGGTCAAATTAAATAACACCTTTGGATATGAAAGAATGACTGAGCCGACTTGCCTGAAATCTTTAGTTGGTCCAGCCTGGCATAGGTGGAAGTTCAAATTTCCAAGGCCTTGAGCCTCCTTCGTTAGAAAGGAAAATCTGAACTGTGTGCCGGCCTGGCATGATATATATATGTATTCAATACGAATAGCATGGAAAGGGAATATAGAAACCTGAAATTGCAACCCTGTGTCACCACTTTGATCAGGAGGAAGTTTTTCAAATTTTTGGAGGCATTAGGAATGAGCAAAAAGTGGGCTCTTTTTGAAAGAATTAAGAAGCAGTTATTTCTTAATCTTCCAACCCTTTGTGAGGGACGAGGTTTGGGGAGAAATAAATAACAACTTATTATTTGGAGAAATGCAATCAGATGTATGTTAATTAAATTTTGTAGATCAAATTACCAAAAGCTAAAAGCTTATTCATGGGAAGTTGTTTTATATGCATGAGTTTTGTTTAGCAAGTATTTATATAAATGATATATGTACTTACTTTAAAATAAGTTAATTTTGCCACATGGATATGTACTAGGACTATTAATATTAATATCTATTGGTATAAAAACTGCAAGTTAAATTATTCCTGATTGAACACAAACTTTAGGTAGATAGATGACAATAGAATGTTGCATTTTCAAAGTTGACCAATATAGACAAAATTAATCTACAAAAATAGTATTTTGTGCAAGAAGTTATACTGTGTTTTAATAACAAATTTGCAAACTTGGGGTTAATTCCTAACGGAGAACATTATACTCTCCCAGCATGTCCTACAGGTACTGTCTACAGGGACTTTATTCATAACACTCTTCTAGGCTTGCTACAGTTTGTACCATTGGATGTGGATAATACATTAAGGTGCTCAAGCACATTTTAGTAATTGTTTTAGATGCACTGACTGATGTCTTATCACAACAGATGGGTAGGCTCTATAACCAGCATTTTTCCTGACCTCAGTCCCTTTTTAATGTTGTCAACATTCATTTTTTAAAGCAATACTATAGTGATGATATTGAAATCACAAGCATACCACCTTAGTACATACTATTCCATGTCAAACTACTATCATTATATGTTTTCATCCAACCAAGTTTGGATTTAGTACTTAAGTTTCTCAATCAGACAGACTTCAATTATGCAACTTTTTTTTTTTTGAAGCATGCAGTTTTACTGCCTAGACAGAATAGCTTTGTAGTATAAATTATGTACAATTGTAGCCAACATGTAGTTTAACAAATAAATTATAGTAATTATAAAATATTATTTGTTTTGTTGTTGCAGCAATTATTGCAGTTGGCCAAGAATGCTCCTCAATGTGTGCAGCGATTACAGAGCAACTCAAGGAAACCTATCTTTGACATTGACGAGAAACTGAGAGAAATCTATGAGGAGGAGTGTGCGAAGGATCTCCAGCAACCAAACAAGGTGAGCTATCACATAAGAGATGGTTTAATGAGATGTTTGTGTTAGACAGAATGTAGATGTGTCATTTTGTGTTTATTGTAGCATCTCAAGTCCTGTTCTCATCTACTGGAGAAACTGGTGTCTAGGGAGCAGTTGAATACAATTATTTTCAACCTCTACCCAGGAAACAAGGGTTTCTCTGTTGCTCTTCGCATCCACTCCAAAGCTGCTGCAGGTTGGTCAAATACTCAAGAACTAGTAGTAGTGGCAGCAGTAGTATTGTTTAGAATTCAGAAGGATGGTTCTACAATTTGTATGGAGGAGACTGCCAAATTTTGTAATTTCTCATCCCTTATCATACTTAAGACCTTTTAAACTTGTCATACATCATAGCATTGCCATTATTAATACGTTCATGGTCCCTCAGCCCTTAATTTTAAAAAAATAATATTCCAACTGTTTCCAGTAGTTTGTCATTTAAATAAATCTTTTTTTTAATGTGTATGAAGATAGTGTGAAATGAAACATATCTATTTACTGCATATTAATTTTGTGTAAGGTGTGCAGCAAATGAAAAGTCAGTCTTTTGATAATACCACCAAAGTTAAGACCCTTAACTCTGTTTTGCTTTTGGCTCATTTGAATTATTTGTAGTTGAAATTCTTAATTGTGAACTTACATAAAGTATTAAGTCACCAACACAATTTACTCAAAGTACATATCGATTACATCCAAAGACTGCATTGAAGCAGAAATGTGCATTACAAATGAGGAAAAACTGGGTAGCAATATCAGAATACATGATTTTTCAGGTCATAAACTATAATTTCAGGGGTACTGAGAGCAAGGACAAGAGACTTAACGAAAAATTCAATAAACTAAATATTACCATTTAGTTCAAATGATATGAACCAAATAACAGTTGAGTTATGTGATTCTACCCTATTAACTTCAGGCTAATTGTTTCAGTGACTATCTCTACTACAATCTTTTGGTGTAATAGTCATTGAAATATTATGGAAATATTGTACACTCATTCTTGTAGAATTTTGAGAAAGATTTCTACAATTGAAACAAAACAAAATCCTCCAGTAATGGGCACTAACAATTTTGATCATGTGAATGGTGTGTGAATATATTTGGCAGGTTGGTGATTTACTTTCTAGAGTTGCTGGAATCCTGAGAAAGTTTACTATAATATTACACTTTTTCAGACTGAGTCAATCATGTTGCTGACTTATATAGAGTTGTGAACTGCTTCTGCTGTTTTTTTTTGTGCCACTTAATCACCTTTACCATTTACAGCTGCTGCAGCAACTGCTGCTGCCAGTAGTAGTGGCACCAGTAGCAGCAGCACAAGCACTAGTGCCAGCACTGCAAGCAGCAGCAACATGCCCCCCCCATCAGAACCCCTCTTGGAGACGGTGCGTTGGCCGTACCATGTGGATGATCTGCTCACGTACCTGGACAATGAGGAGCTTCCTATCAGCCTATTGGACCTTCTAGAGAACACACACTCAGACGTGTTCTACAATGGCTGCATTATTGCAGAAGTGCGTGACTACCGTCAGGCCTTTCCGCACTTCATCTGCAAGACTCACCATGTTTTGCTTCGACCGACAAACCTGGTAACATTTCATCTTTGTTACTGCAGTTTCTTCACACTCTTGAACATCTTATTTTAGACAAAGTATTAGGTTCACCATTTTATGTAGTTAACAAGTAGATAAGAACTTGGATAACTCAAGGATTAAACAATCCTTTTCACATTTAATTATAAAACTAATAAATATAATATAAAATTATAAAACTGACATACTGAGTACAGAATTGTATGGAAATCTGAATCTCGGCCATTGGGAAAACCTTGAAATCTGTTTATACTGGCAAATTGTGGGGGTCAGAGGATGTTTAGACAAAATGAGAAAGGAAAAACATTTTGGTAACATCAGCTATTGGAGTATTTGGAGTCAAGTCTATATAGATAGAAGTTAATATGGAACATTTGAATGATAAAATTTGGTCTTTGACTGTAGTATAGAAAACAAATAAGTGAGGATAGAAGCCAGAGAATGTTCAGTGGCTTGAAGGAGAGAAAAATATTGAGAACAAAACATTACATGAATCCAGAGAGAGTTTTGAGAAAGAAATGTAACATTGAAAGAAATAGGGAGAATTTTCTATTATGTTCTTTATCTGCCAGAGACCCTATTTTAAGATCTTGTATGAAATAGAACAGGTTTTTTATTTTTTTCTATTTTTATTTATTTATTTTAATCTTATTATTTAACAATTGAGAGGATACCCAAAACTATAAGAACTTTCTATTACTGTTTTTCAGTTGGATAGTGCAGAAAGTTTTGTAAGGGAACTAAACAGTATACATATTTTCCAACTCATCAGTAAAAGATTGGGATATGTACTAGTTTAAATTTCCCCTTTAAATTTTTCAAGTAATTGGCTCTTTCAATTAATTGGAGACTCATAAATGTGTAATATTCAAACTGGATTGTAGAATTATTAGGTGTCCAAGTAAGCTTTAAGTGTAATTTTATCTTGCAGCTTTCTGAATTCTGGTTGTGTGACTAATTTTTTCAGTAATTATTTTTAACATTCATCTGCTTCAGAGTTTGATGACTGATATGCTCGGAATGGTAGCAGACTTGGACTGGACAAGAGAGGAAAAATTTGCTTTGGAGAGTCAGCTAGTTCTTGCCACCCAAGGTCCTCTATGTCTGGACCCATCTCCTGCCAATTACCTAGTAGACAACTGGGTTCAGTACCACCGACAGCCCCTGAACACAGAACCCATCAAGCGCTGTGCACGCAAGTTCTCTCAGGTATGCTTATTCATGCTTAATACCTGGCTGTTGCTGTTATTTCTCAAGTATTGTGTAATTATTCTAATTTTATTGAGTAATTTTTAATTAAGAGGAATCTACCTAATAATTTCTCTTACTACTTTTACCCTCAGAAGTTACTTCTGTGTTAATATTATTCCTTTTTGGAAATTTTCTATTTTGTCTCTTCAAAACATTATTCCACAGTACCACATTGCCAGCCCCTCTTGTAATACTTGATTGATAATCTACTTTTATTTATGTGCAGGTTGCTCAAAGTCGTAAGAGGAAGTTGGAACAGTTCCCAAACTGTCCCAACCAACCTCTGTATGACTTCTTGTGCAGAAAGAGAGCAAAGATACGGAATGGAAACTCTTCAGGAGCCAAGCTGCCAGAGAAGGTGAGTTAGATGATATTAAATGCACTGAATTCTCAGTGGTTAGTGAGAATACTGACTGGTCTCTGTGGTAAACTATCACACAGGGCATTATAAAAATTCTCTGCTGTTTTCATGATCAAGTGATAGATACTTTGAATGTCATGAAGTATTTAATTATTCTGTGTGCAAATAACCATGTGGCCTAAAAATTAGTTTTTCATATGCACTGTCTCTAGTAGATGTCAGTGAGGACAGTTGTAATAATTAACATATTTGACTGATTGTTTAAATGATAAACACACTTATCAGTAAAGTGTTTCAAACCATAAACATGTTCCAAACAAAGTTGAAATTATAGTAAACCTAAACAAATATTTACAAATATGTATTCAACCTTACTTTTGTATTGGTAAATATATTACAGGATTTTTTGAAAAACAATAAGAATGTTTATTTGTCGCTACTTACTTTATAGTAAACCTGCAGATTTTAAAACAGAGTGTAATATACTACCAGCATATTTTAAAACAGAGTGCACAGAATTGCAATATAATATTTGATTTTGAGAAATTAGATCATGTGTGACTTTTAATAAATTATACACCTACTCATTGGCAGATATCCCTTGTTGCACAATCATGTGTCATTAATATCATTATTTGGAAGGATGAACAATTTTCTTCAAGGATGAAACACATTCAACATAAAACTGAACCAGAATATCATATGAACCCAAAAAAAATTGCAACCACAGCAATCAATCTAGATATTGAAGAATTTATTTCTAAAATGCTATTTTAGGATTTCTAAATAAATATAATGGCCAATAAGTTTAATATTATGTATTAACTTCAAGCTATTAGTTTGAAGCTCAATCAATTTATAAGTTTGAATTTATTTTATATATTTTAATGTGATAAAATTTTTCAATACTTGTTTAAATATATTTTCTCAAAATTTTAGAATACGAAATTCAACATCTTTGAAGAAATTTTTATTTAAAATATTAATTACTAAGGTCTTATCTTCTTCAACTGTTACATCCATCTGATGAAGTCACAAATTAGGGAAGATACACACTGTTTTTTATATTTCTATTAAATTCAATGTCAATGAAACTGTTGATGTAAATATTTAATATGAAACTTGTTCTCACTTATTGGCCATTATATTTATTTTATTTTGTTACAAGCTGGCTGCCTGGGTTGCCATAATTAAACTCGGTGACATCCGTAACCCCGGATTTTATTCCAATCTTGGCTGTATTCACATTATTTTGTTGTAACACCCCATTAATCTTAATTTTTCAATTATTTTTTCTTCCTTGAGAAGTTACTACATTTTGCCATTATGTATTAGGTATTTAGTCCAGCAAGATTCTTCTCCTATCCAAAGAAAAAAATTCTCAAGTATGTTATAGAGAACATAAAACATGTATTTCATATCTAGTACATAGTAATTTTTATGGCACACCAAAGAAAAACTTTTGTATGCCGAGAAATAATTATAGAATGTTACCCTTTTTAACAGCTAGCTCATATGCTGACTGCTTGCAGATATGTGAAAATGGTCTACCACCCCCCATCCCAGCTCCTACATCTTTAGACCAAAATTATCCAGAGCTGAAAATACCTGAGGGAGGGATTGATGTCATGAAGTATGCCAAGAGTTATGAGTGCCCACGAGAGACAAGCGACTGCACTCCGCACCTTGTGGAGGAGTACATCTTGGAAACGGAGCACAACCAAGGCCAGATCTATTACATAAAGCTGTCAATCCTTCAAAGGCCATCTAACTCCGAGTACCTGGGGGAGCTGTATGTTGACAGAAATTACCGTGAGGGTGAACGCAACGGAGCTTCTTGTCGGTAAGTTACAGTTTGATACCTTTATTTTATATTTTATAAAAAAAATGCAATATTTCTCCTCAAACAGACATGGAATTGTTTGAATTTGATGACAAAGTCGAGAAGCTGTGAGAATATTATTCACTGGTTTGTAAAAATGTTAATCTTTTACCACGGGAGAAGAGCCTATATTTAATTTTAAGTATAAATTCAAAGATTAAGGATTCATATATAAAATAAACACTGAATAGATAATCACAATATTTATTATATGAATAAAATCTACTGCACAATACAACTCATCTATCAGGTTCAGAATAAACAATAGTGTATGGATGAATGAAAGCATGGATAAAAAAAAATTAATTCAACATTCCCTGCAAAGTAGGTAACTGTCAATTGTGATACTAAGAGAAAAAATTGTACTACTGTACCCATACACTAAGAAGCCGGAGATAGTATTTGCATGAGGTTGGACTCTGATAAAAGAGCAGTTAATATTATGAGAAGCTCATGGACTAGCAATCTCATTCTTGAAATTTATGCAGCTTAGGGTTGAAATGACCCGAATGACCAACAAAACTGCTATGTAGCCTTCAAAATAATCTGCACTTAATTATAATTAATTACAAACTTGTTAATTTGTTGATGGCTGTTTAATTTGGATTAATTTCCTGTGGTACAGCAACAGGACTACAAAATATGATCACACTTATATGTAGCAGTGGTACAATGAAAGGAAACAAAAGTCCTTTGTAGAGAAATAATGTCATATTCTCACTTAAAAACGTAACTCATTCCTCTTCCCTATGGTTCCCACAAATGTTTGATGGCTGATCAAAGTGGTCAGATTAGAAAAAATTAACTCTTCCAAGTAGGTTTCTTTCTTATGCCTCGAGTTCCATCGTATGGTCTATATCTGTGCTGCTCATAGATGTTCCATCTCTACTTCTTTTATGAACCTTGTCCTCTCCTGGATTTGCTGCTTTACTCCTACTCATATACTTAACACTTGTCCTTGTTACCATGTTCTAATATATTTTATACTTATTTATGAGTTTTGTCAACTGACTAGTGCAGTTGTGTCACTTGATGCTCTTCTTAGCACCTGAAGAAAGGGACAAGGATCCCAGAAATGTGTATCTTATTGTTTTTTTATACGCATTCATTTGATGTATATGTACTTATGTCTTCTCAAATGCTAATTCATAGTGCCACTATAATTTGTATTTCTTTATCTGTAATGCACTTTATATCATATATTGAATCTATATGAGAATAGAAAATTGACTTCACAAATATTTTATAATATTTCAACCAATTTATCATACTGGCATTGGCCAGCTCTGACTTGCATGACCAGCCACAGGAGCATCCAATAAATGTTAGTTGATTATGCAGTAATATTTTGTTAGTGCCTTGTAATTTACATGAGTCAGTAGAATTCCTACATTTTTATTACAGGTTTACACTTGGGTCAAGGGCATATGCAAACCGTTACATTCAGCAATTCACTGAGATTTTCACTGAGGAAGGACGTAAGTCAGTGCGCATCACACACATAGTTCCTGGCCAGCAGACAAGGGTGCGCTGTACAGCTGGTATGGTGGAGAGGGACGCTAAAGCTGCTGCTGCTGCTGCAGCTGCCATGATGGCCAACAACAATGCTCAGTCTGTGGCATCAAACCCTGTGGTAAATTCTACATTTATTACAGTATAGTGTGGTGTGCAACACACCTGTGTTTATGAAATAAATTCAAATTGTGTAAAACATAGAAAAATGAGAATTCTAATTTTGATGGAAGAATTTTTCAGGTTTCAAACTGGGTGGCATATATTAGCCATAGCATTGTAGTGGTATGATCAGTTGACAACTTATAAATATGCCTTTGATGCATGTTGTGCTTATTTTACACTACCTAGTTGAAAACCCAATAATTCTTCCTGTACACTGGAAAAAACTTATAATATTAATGCTAATTTTATTCATAAAAGTTCTGATATTTTGACCAATTGACACATTATTAATTTCCAAACAACTATCAGGTTCAACCACAGCAGCACATCCAACAGCAACAACAATTACAGCAGCAACAACAACAACAATTACAACAACTTCAGCAACAGCAAATTCAGCAGCAACAGCAATTACAACAGCAGCAATTGCAGCAACAACAGCTACAGCAGTTACAGCAACAGCAACTACAGCAGCAGCAACAAGTGCTTCAACAGCAGCAGTTGCAGAACCAGCAGCAGGTCTTGACAACTTCTCAGCCAGCAACTGCACGGCAATCTCCTGCCCCACGTCACATGACCAACCCAGCTATCACTGCCCTCGTGACAAGCCTCATGAACTCTGCACAGCAGTACCAACAGCAGGTTGCAGGTGTGTACAGTCTTGGATACAAATGTCACGCACATGAGATATATTGGTTCTAGAGGGAAGTGCAGTTTTATGTAACTGCCAACAGAATTGAAAGAATGAGAAACTGTGTCACTTTGTTGCACTATAAATTTTAGAAAAGTCATGCACAGAATGTTCAATCATATTGGCCTGCATCTTATTTACACAAAACCTTTTAGAAAGTTCTAGAGAGTCCTCTTTTTAAATAAATTGGAGCTCAAATGTCATTGTGACTCACAATCAGCTTACCAATTTGATTCTAATTTCTCTCTTTCTGAATACTTTATAATCTATCCCACTGCATACTAATTAAGGATAAACCTGTGACTGAAACTAGCATGGTGAGTGTTGCTCAACAATCCCCAAAACTATGAATTTGTCACCATTTCTCCCTGAGCCAAAGAAGGCTGATATTTAGTTTTAATAAAATTGGACCAATTTCTTAATGGATTCTCCTAATAATAATAATAATAATATATATATATAATTTGGTGACAAAGTCACATTCAAACTTGGATAGTGAGGAAGGATAGAAATAAATAGGAGAAATAGGAGGATTACGCTTTATGTGAATTCATATGCTAGTGCGAAGAATTATGCACATAGAAAAGCATATGTTCAAAGCAGAGAGAAGGACGGAACAAGAAGGAAAGACTGAAAATATTTGACCCAGGTGGGACTTGAACCCACATATTCTGCTCAGTACACAGACACCTTAACCATATATATATATATACATATATATATATATATATATATATATATATATATATATATATATATATATATATAATTTCTTTTTGGTGAGTTATCACAACGAATCTACTCTATATATGTATAAATATAGCACTTAAGGAAAAATGTGACAAAGTTAAATTAAATAACACATTTTATTAAGATAGAAGCATGTTCTTCTTTTTGGAGGCTCTCGGTGCACTTCTTTAGGAAAGAGAATTACATTCCGTGAGCCGGCTGGCTGTGGACTGTGGAGCTTGGACTTCCATGTGGCTAGGTGTTACCCATAAACAGTAGACATCCTACCAGGCCACTCCATTCTCTCTCAACAAATGGTCCTGACATGGGGAAGGTCCTGATGGCTACCTTTCCTATGCCATATAACTGAATTTAATTGAAATTGTACTCCTGAAGAGGTCCCAATTAGAGATGAAATGTATTGTTTGTCAAATATAATGTTTTAAATTTGATAATTAATTTGCCTGACTAATAAGCTGACATTTTTCAAATTTTATTATTAATACTTATGCTAATAAAAGCATTGCATATTATCAACTTTGCTTTTAATTTGTAGTGTCTTCATAGAAAAAAAGTTTCCATTAACACTTTTATTATTCTGTAAACAGCAAAAGCAGCAGCTGCAGCGGCTGCTGCTGCAGCAGCAGCAACTGCATCAGCGGTTGCACCACCAATGGCAGTCATGCCACAGGTGACACCTGGCATCTCAGCGCAGAGGTCCAATCCTTCTCCTGTGCCCAACAATAGCAACGCTGCCATCCTCAGCCTCCTAAACAGCAGCAGTCTGAATACCTCTACGGCTTCCCCTGTGGTTCCCCAGCAGCAGAAAATGCTGTCGAGTCAGAGCAAAATGACACTCTCAAACCTCTTGAACTCACGATTAGTGAACCACAGTAACGTAGTGAACAATAATGTAGTGACTGTGAACAACAGTGTACCAAATCAGCAGAATGCACGAATGACTCTCTCATCCATCACCTCATCTCCTGTATCTTCACAAACTCAAGCATACCCCATTGCAGGGAATAACTTTGCGACAGGCTTCTCAACTGTTCCTATTACTGCAACGGCAACTTCTGGTAAGTTTTCATCAAATACAATGAAACAAAAAAGGTTTATTAGTGGTTACATCTTTACTAAGAATTGTGATTCAATTCATCATAAAGATATTTTCCATTTAAAGAATGTGAAAACCTTGAAATATATTATCAAAATCAGTTTGCTCTTTCCTTTTTCCACCAGTGTAAAATTTCTTTTGGTGAGTTATCACAACGAATCTACTCTATATTCAAGATATGAATTGGAAATATTTAGTGGCCATTCAGTTGGGGTTTTTGAGAATACTTTCATTCACTTTTCTACCTTTATGGATAATGTGTCTACATTTAAACTAGCAAGCCATTTCTTGATTGTTGAATACATTTCCCATAATCTTGTACGTATGTCTTTGGCATTAGACCTTTCATCACAAATAATTTTATGTAATTTAGTCAGATCTACTATTTTAGATTGGTGTATAGAACAATTCATCCAACAAAATTATTCATAATTCTATAAATCTGCATTGGCTCTTGACAATGATTACAGTTTTTCAGCATATGCCAAATTAATATATTAATAACCATATGTTCACAATTTGTTAGGTATAGAAAGTAATTTATTATATTGTCTTATTTTTACAAAATTAATATTGATTGCAAGTGCATATTTTTTTTTTCTAATTCATCAATATTTGCTAACATAAAAATAGAAGTTCAATAAGATAAGATATTTATTGACTGTAGATTTGTTTACATATAAATAAATATTAGTCATAGTCAAATAGTTGTAAAGAATCATACAATACATACATGGTCGAATAGTTATAAGAAACATACTATACCTTCTCCTTTACATGACTCCAATAGCCTTACATTTACATAAAAATTATATTAATTAATATGTTTAACAATTTATTTAACCTTCAGGTCCTTACTAACAAAATACTCATGCAGGCTATAGAATGGCTAGAAAAGTAGGTATTTTTTCGGTACTTCTTTAAATGTTTTGTTTTCTACTCTAATACTTTTGGGACTCAGAAATATAATTGAAAAAGATGCACCCTGCAATATTTGGTGAGCATTTTGATAAACTACATATATTGTCAAAATACGAGAAATATTGATTTAAATTAATTAAAAGATCATTATAATTGTCTATATTAAATAGTATGGTTTTATAAATATATTGTGAGCACACTGTTGTAATTCGCAAATCTTAAAAAAGCCATCATACGTCATTCTGTATATTTCAGGTTTTTTATGCAACACATTGCTCTTTTAAAAATAAGAAAGATAGCCAAATACAGACAAAATAAGTGATAATATAAATACTCCACAATGTTTCTGGGATCCTTGTCAAACTCAAAAACTTTTGAGTTTTGTCAACTGCCCAGTGCAGTTGTCGCTCTAGCCTCTTCGTAGCACCTGAAGATAGCGACAAGGATCCCAGAAACATTGTGTAGTATTTACATTATCACTTATTTTATCTGTATTTGGCTATCTTTCTTATGATAGATTTTCAATCAGATGTAAATTTTTCATTTCAGCATTACTCTTTTCTGTAAAATAAGACAAGCAATCTATTTTTGTGTGTATGGGCAGCTACACCCCCATGCTCCAAATATGTATCCCATATTCTAAGTGAGTCTGTATTAGCCCATAGTACATGGCAATTAGAACATTCATACTCACATAATGCAAATATATTCATAATAATCCTATTGCTTATTTTTTTAATGTGCATATCCCAGTACAAATTTCTATCTACTATTACTCCTAAGAAAATTGCACAGTCAGTGTCTTCCAATTTTTTATTTTGAAGAACTATAATGGCTTGTTCAGACTCAACTGTATTACTAATATTCAATAACATGCAGACAGTTTATTCAGCATTAATCATTTGGATTGAAAAAATTGAGCTATTGTGTTAGTTGTCATGAAGCCATCTGTTTCCATTTCTGGAGCAATAATTCCTCTAAATATAATATTAGTATCATCTGCATATGCAACTGTACCACTTACATGTTTAATTAAATTATTGTCTTATAAAATGAAGAGAAAAAAAGTCCTCAAGACCTAGCCCAGCATCACACCATCTGTAATAGTTCTAGCTGACTTAAAGCATTGATGACTATGGTCCCTAATTTGTTTTGCTGCTGGACCCAATTTTTAAAGTATGATCTGATCAAATCGTGGCATTTTCCCTTTATCCCATATTTCATTCATAAAAAAACTGTGATTCACTCAGTCAAATGCCCTACTTAAATTCCATAAAGACTGAAATTGCAGTATTCGTAGACTGGTTAGGTATCAAGGCATGTTGAAATTTTGATATTATATTATTTTTATTGATAAAGGTTAAGATTCTCTTCAGAATCATTTTTTGAAATGTTAGGAAAGGTAAACAATAAGGATATAAGTCTGTAATTTTCAACCAGGTTATAGCTCCCTTTCATAAATACTGGTCTCATATTGTTTCCCTCAAAACATCTGGGACTTCACCATAATCTATATAGGAATTAAGTGCTCTAATGATTTGAAAATCTGTACTGCACACAACTTAAGCATGAGGAGTGATATTTCATCCCACTTATGAGATGTTTTATTGGTCATTGTTTATACTACTTGAAGTATTTGATCCTCTGAAACTAGCCACAGAAATAAGCTCTTCCCTATTGCAATATCTCTTTGGTTAATAACACCTACACTTGCAATACTACCCTTTAACAATATTAATATAATGTTGCCTAAAAATATTCCCAATTAATACTGGGTCATTACCAATTTCTCTATTTTTTCTCACTGAATATTGTTTGAAATTTTCCTATGTCTATTATATACCATATTTATAATTCCCCAAACAGATTTTGACATATTAGATATTTATTTAATAAAAACTCTTGGTTTTTTCAATCTTGATAAGTTTTTTGAACTTAATACTTGTTTGCCTTCCAGGGCCATATTCATCTGTAATTAAAACAACATCAAGACATATATAGTTTGTCATCATATTCAACCATCATGAAAATTACTTACCTGTAATAAACTTGTAACTAAACTCTTCCTGGTGATGCCAGCTAATCAAAACAAATTACATAAATTCTACATTTGTTCATTTCCTTGTTTAAATATAATCCTGTGTTTATATATATATATTATAATAGTAAGGATGTGTCATTGTCAAAAATAATTGCAATATTGGTATGGAAAGAAAAAGAGAGAGGTTGTGGCTTACCTGAAAGTTAAGTGTGATGTAGCCATAAGGAACCAAAGGTTCTTCTTCAAATTTTTGGAGGCTCTCAGCCTCCTTCTTCAGGAAGGACTGTTTCACTATTCCTTGCACCGGTTGGCTGCAGTTCCTCATGGTGACACCGCACTTCACTTTCAGGTAAGCCGCAACCTATCTCTCTTTCCTTTCCACACTAATATTTCAATTATTTTTGACAATGTCATATCCTTACTAATATCACATATATATATATATATATATGTGTGTGTGTGTGTGTGTGTGTGTGTCGGCAATTGTTGGTGTACAACCAGGGTGCGTTGGTGGCGTGATCATGGATTGTAACGTCAGTCTCCAAGGGGACTAAAACAGTGTGGAGCGAGAGTTCATTACAATCAATAGAACATCGTCATTAAATCCCTCCACACCCTGAGTATTTGTAAAAACTCACACCTGGAAGAATAAATTTATTAAAGATGATTCTAAGTTTTAATAATTTCTTTAAATAATTAATTATGTGGCCACCTATTGGAACTTTGTGAGAACTGTACGAATTGTCGAATTTAAAGCAGTATTGGCTACCATTTTTTCGCCCAAACTTGTAAGCAAAAACTGACAGCCATAATATCTGACTTACCTGAAATCAACAGTTGGCCCAGTTGCGCGGTGCAAAAATAATTATTCAAATTTTCAAGAACCTGAACCCCCTTCATATAAGGAAATACAACTGAATTGCCAAATTCAAACCATGGTACACCAACCATAAAATAAGTATTGACACCCAACAAAGTTAACAACTCACTCTCTCTCTCTAGCAGGCAAAGGTCACGACAATGTAAATATATCAAAATAATACAAACATGATGGAGTGGAAGTTAACAAGTGAGTGTGTGGCGATGGCATTAAACGGAACATTTTAATAATAATAATCATAATTTTTTGAAGTGAGGAAGCATGCTTTACAACTATTAAATAATTTATTTTAATGGAATTTAAGCACAAGTCAGCAGCAAGTTGGACATTGGAAAGACGGATGCAGACATGCCAAAATCCAATTCTAGGGATTGGGAGGGACATTCGAGCGAATGTTAACCTTGAAATATTCCGATGAACAGCTCCCTCTACAACTCAGTACTGCGCTTTGTGAAGTTATATATTTTAAACTGATTGGCAGAAAGAGGTCAGGTGATTTGGTTTCCGCCATTGACCATTCTTGTTTGGCTGTCAAGCAGTTCAGACCTTCCTTCCTGATGAAGGTGGGCTCAGGCCCTCACAAATTTAAAATTTTATTTTCTGTACACACTGAATGCACCAACTGTTGATTTCAGTTAAGTGGACTATGCTTTATCTCTTTCCTATGCTAATGTGTTATTTTATTTGTCCTTTCACCTTTTTCTTAAGTGCTTTATATATGTATATTTAAATTCTTTCTATTTTCTAGTTGCTACAAAAGCCCCAGCTCAGCAACCAGTCACATTGAATCACTCAGGGAGAATCATCAACACTGCATCCATGCAAGCTACAGCGACAGCAACTGCAGTACGGAGGCTATCAGGAGCTCTTGACAATGGAAACTCTGCAAGTGCCTCCAATGTTGGACTCAGCGCACCAAGTCTGTCTGCCCTTTTGGCAGGTGGGGCACTGTTAGGTTGCTCAGTGATTTGTAGATAAATACTAAGAAATTGAAATAATATTTGCTTTTATCAGTGTTATTCAAAAGATTACAGTGGGTAGTTTTAAAATGGCAATAATAAGTGGTAACAGATTGACACTTATTGGAAAAACTAACATTTTACATTATTTTAAATATTTGGATAAAGGCTTCTTTCTTGGGATTCCAGTCTGTGGCTAAACGACAGATCTAATATCATGCTTCTCCAGGATGCCCGCATAAGGGAGGAAAAATGAGGAATTTCCTCCCTCCAACAAACGACAACCACTGCCTTAGAGAACGTAGTGTGTACAAGGTCACGTGTCAAAATCCACGGTGGCTGAGCATGCCATCATGACTGGACACAGAATATATTTGGGAAATACAAGACTTGTAGGCCACGCCAGTAACTTCTGGGATAGTGTCTTACTGGAAGCAATAGAAATCAGAATAAGTGACAACCTCCTGAACAGAGACACAAGGTACAGTCTCAGCTAGGCCTTAGGTCCACTGGTCACAGGTCTGAGACAAGCCCATGCTCGGTGCACTGGACGATTATTTGTTGAGGGAGTCGGCCACATGAGTCCACACCCGCCACCCAAGCGAAACGGAGAGAAATGCATGACTCTGAGCCCTCACCACAGTCTTGAGTGCCAGCCAATCACAGAAGAGTATAACCCCCCCTCCCCCGCCATTACCGCAAGAGCATATAAGGAAGTTCGCTTACCCTGCTGGAATCCCGAAAAGCCTTTATCCACTTTCTACACCAGGATAACCTACTTTCTACAATCACTTTAAATGTTTGTCAGCAAATCAAATGTTTGTGTCAAACTGGCCTGCAGCAACAAACTATACAATTTCAATATTGTTAAACCAGATTTAATCATCAAAATCAGAGAAATTAAAGACACTGTGGGTGTCACCAAAATCTGGAGTAAATAAAAAGTCTTTAAGGAAATTTTATTAACGAAATATTACAAAAAGAAAATATTTTATGTGGTTCAAGGGGACCTATATAGAACACAATCATTCACTGTATCATTCTTTTGATTGAAAAATGGCCTGCGTGTGCAGGACATAATGCATTTGAGTTCATGTTGCCAAATGCTTCTTCATTGTCAATCCTTAATGATGTCACATTGTAATCTCAAGATTAGTTATAGATCCTTTCATCTATGCACTATACATCATGGAGATCTAATAGGCATTCAAAATGCTGAAAAACATTTAATATCCTATGAAAAAACAATTTATAACAAACAAAATTTTATTATAACAAAATATGGGGAAAATATAAACAATAGCCGTCATCCATTAACATCCAGATATAATCATTGGTAAAAAGTAAAAACTAATGAAAAATCTTTACAGGAACCAATTATGTTTAATCCTTTATGTATTGACTCACATAACAAGTCATAAATGTGGTAAACTACATGAAACATTTGACTCACACTGTACTATCACTCAGGGCCTTGCCACGAACATTTTTTTACAATTTACTTGTGGCTCTCCAATTTAAATCTAACCAACACCTATTTTACTTTACAAGTTTTTTTAATTAATAATTGCAAATAATTCAATTTTATAAAAACAATTATTACAAATTTGGTTATTGATTAAAAATATTTCATGGCCTAGATTGAAGGTCTTGAATGTAAGCTTCAATTTCTTCTGAATTACAATGTGCCATTAATCAATTCTCTGTAATATATCAATCCTTCATTAAGTCCTAAAGCTAGGCTATGTGGATTGTAATATGGTGAATTGCAGATAAATCTGATTTCTGGTTATAATGGATGGAGAAATCTCATGCCAGACCTGGAGTTATCTCAGATGGTACAGTGGTTAGAGCAGGTAGGTACCAATCAATAGACCAGAGATCAATTCCCAGTCTGGTCAAGATTTTTCCACCTTGATCCTTTAATTGACAATGTTAAATATGAATAATGATTCAGAAGAAAATTGTAAATAGGGTGTTAATTTTGAGCAACATTTCAGTCTTATTGGACAACCTTGGTTTAAGGTCACCATGTCAAGGCTGAAATTCTACTGTAGTTTTTTGTTCCAAAACAAAAAAAAATACTAAGGAATTTGTATTAACTGTCAAATAAAGTGTACTTTCTTAATTCTCTGTTTCCATAGGCTTCTTATCCATTTGGTTGCGGTACTCGTATGTTTACAGGAACCCCTTGCGCAGAAAAGCCAAGCCCTAACTCAACAATGTCGCTGATAGAAAGGCTGAACTCATCACCAGCTGCTCCAGGAACTACATCCCCTTCTCTGTACACACCTCTCCCTTCATCAAGCCCTGGCAACCCTCACTTTGCATCACCATCCCCGAAAAATCAACAGTTTCTTGCTCAATCACCTTCACCAAAGAACCAAAGCAATCAATTTGCTTCCCCCTCGCCCAAAGCGACAGCAACCCCTTCACCCTTGTCCAGTCCACCACAGCAGAATGTAATCAGCCTTGCGAGTCTCCAGGGTGCCATGGCCAGCATACCGGGTTTGCAAAATGTTCAGGTTGGTGGTTTGTCACTGAGTAGCATACAATTTGGTATTGCTCATTAATTCAGAGGAAATTTTTAATAATTGTATTTCTGATATGTTAATCAATTTAATAATTGTGTACAATCTGTATATGATCAAAAATAAACTAATGTGTTTGCACTTTTAATGAATTTTCTAATATGTACTTTGAGGTTTCTGTTGTCTGCTTCAGAGAATTAAAATTGGAGTATGCAGAAGTGTGTAGATAGACGGAAATTCAGTGAGGGGAATAAGTCATATAGGTTGGAGAGTAGCCTTGAGACAATTAGTTAACCAATAGAAATAAGAAGTGAATAAGTCCCAGTTTCAAATTGGTACAGATCATTAATACCATCTCGGCTTTCCATACCTTAATGATGTTTGAGACGGTACTGCTTTGTAATACCAACTAGGAATTTTTGAAAGTAATGCAGTTGAAGTGTACATAGTGTTTGTATTTGCCAAGTATAAGCAATGTTATTTAGCTCATTTTAATAATTTTTAATCGGATTGGATTCTAATAAATGAAGCAGACTCAGGATCTAGTTGAGTTGATTTGTGATGTATTTATTTGATATGTTCTGAAACAGCACAAATATATATTTGAAAAGCAAGCTATCTACTTAATTCCTTCAGATTCTTTATTAAATCAGAAAAATCTTAATTGTTTTTTTTAAAAAAAAGAGAGTTATAGAATTATGCACAACACACATTAAACACCTTTGTATATTCCAATCGTTTCCTTCAATGTTAACTATATGCTCACCTGTAATACTTTCGTGTTGTTTTGCTCTTTGAGTAACATTATTGTATAATATTAACTTGGAAATAAAATTTATTCAGTATGTTTTCTTCTTTCTGTCCTTTTGTAAACCATGTATGAGTTCTGAAATTACCATTTTTCCCTTCATTTCAGGTTTCTATCCCTGTACTCGCCACACCAATTTCGGTGTCACTTAATGTATCAACTTCTTCAGGTCATACGGGTGGTGTAGTCGTGACAACTAATTCTACGTCTACTACTATGAACTCTGTAAGTTGTGTAGGAATACTTTTTCTTCCACTAACTCAAATATGAGCAGGAATATGTGCAAATTTCTTGCAGAAAAAAATTTCCCTTGGAATATCTATACCTTTAGCAGACAGCACCCATAGTGGATTCAAGATGTCAACAACACTAGTGTGTCACTGTTTGAAGTTTGTCTATAATTGTACAATTGTGGTGCCTCAGTAGTTATAAATATTTCCTCTATTCCTAAAAACTCAAGATTAATGTTTTTTGTAAAATGTCTATTCATAGCTTTCTTACTCCACAGTAATTCTTCTCACTTACAAAATAATCATAGTTTTTATTTAGCCAATGAAAATGTAACACAAGTTTTGGGGAAACAAAATTTTTCCACAGAAAAATACTTTTCATGATCTAAAAATTGTAATGAAACTCCACCAGTGATGTATTTCATTATTAATATTTTTTTCAGATGCTGTCACAGAATCCTGGAGTAGTGACAAACTCCATGGTATCTCCTTCCAATCAAACTATGGTGTTGACAGGCACCACCTCTGGCACCACTGGTCCCGTTCTCTCTGTACCCGTTGGTGAGTTCAAAAGTACTGTCTCAAGTAAATTGTATTGATGAATTAATTGCTCTGTTTAGTATAAAATAGGTTTCCTAATATTTTTGGGTGTGTAAATTTTAGAGTAAATCATGTTAATCTTCCTACAATTTTGTGAGAGACATGAGGCAATAATATCTTATCAATATAAGGCCCATGAGTTAGGATGTCAAATGTAAATAATAAGCATCACACTGGTGTTTTTTAGATCTGACACAAATGTTAATCTTAACAATGCTTTCATTATGGTTTGTTTTTTATCATGGCAGAACTTAATTGTATTGTAAGGAGTTAAGAAAAGATGTGACAACTTTAATGGTTTATTTTCCAGCACAACTAATGACACCAGGAGTGAAAGGCCTGAGCCAACAGAATCTCCGAACATCTGGCTCCACTGCCTCAGTCCCTTTAACACAGGTGAGTGTGTGTACCTGTAATATGTTATTTTTTCAGACATTCTACAGTGTGTGGTGTGAAGAAGAGTAAAGAAGAATATTTGCAATACAATGCTGTATCCCTTTGTATGGACTGAGTTAGGTAAGTCTGCATTCATAGCAGTGTGCAAATTCCCATCTCTATCTTTCATTTCCCATTAACCAAACAGTTTTCTTACCTTTTGGAATGTTAAAATAATTTTTGTGGAGATTCATATGCTCTATGATTTTTTCCCTTTCCCATAAACCAAATCAGGATTTCTTACTATTTGAAATGTTCAAATAAACTTATTCCTTTTGTTTCATTTACTCACGGTTCATTATGATGTGGATTTGATACGTATTAAGAGAGAGTATGTTATCAAATATTCATTTGGAAATAATTTTAAAGTTGATATATATTTATGCTTTCATACAGTTGTTTGCACTGGACTCATAGTATTTGTGTTTATGTATCACCAGCTTTTTTATTAATCCTTTCTCATATACTTTTGTGTAAATTGTTATAGCCACATAGTACTTAAATGTTCGTAATATTCATACACTCAACATGATATTCCTTAACTATGTACAGAATGTTTATTTCACCACTTTTTATAGCACTCTGTATTGGAAAATTAGGAAGAATATTCAAAATTTTAAGTAAGATTTTTTTGTGTCTTTAGAAAAACAACAAAATAAAACAACTCTTCCCTCTTATCAACAGAAAATATCCCATATCCCTTAGCACCAAAAGACTCCTCTATCTATCCTTAATTTGCCCCATATGGTCGTATTCATGTGCCATATGGGAATGCACTGCCTATTCCCACTCCAACAAAATACAAACCAAACAAAACAAAACAAAATTCTCCATTTAATATCAAATTCCCCCTGGTACCTTCGCAACTCAGTTATCCACAAAGACCTTGAAATTCCCCTAATCCCTGCCATAATTCATAAATCTACCAAGTCTCTAATAAATAGCTCCATCAACCATCCAAATCCCACCATTGAGCTATTCTACAGTAACCCACACCCTCCTTCACAAAATCACAGACTAAAAAGTAAACTCCCAATTGACATCATCCTCCTCCTAAATCACTCCGGAATTACCTAACTCTAGCCCCCTCCTACCAACTGGCACTACATACTCCCTAAATATCCGTTCATCCCATATTCCCATAACATCCTTAACGCTTCAAACATGTAGTTTCCCCAATGACCAGATTGATCGCCAACATCATGCTGGCTTATATGTTAATATGCGGTAAACAAGTTAATCTGCTTCTCTCATCTCTAACTTGGAATGACAAGTGTCACATCCAAGACCACAAGTTTACATGTGAAATATTTATAAATTGTAAATACTGTGTTATTTGTTTAATTTTTACAATTGCAAATACTGTTATTATTATCAAAACTGTAAAGTCTCCAGACTAAAAGTTAACTTTAATAAATCCAAAAAAAAAGAGAAAGAAATGTAGATTTTCTCTATATTAACCATTTATTATAAATAAAACAATCTCAGATTTCCATTCAAGTTAAGCATTTGTTGAAAAACAATATTTTACTACACCTGAAATGTTTTAATAAATGGAAATCCAATAATGTTTTATTTCTCATTTATACTGGAAAAGTTCCCACACTCTTATTGTTTTTACTGTTTACAGGGGCCCACCCCATCTTTGCAACTCGTAGGATTGCAGAAACAGAGGGGGATAGTGGGGAACACACAGCTGTCTGTCGCAAACAAGCAGGCTCTTACGAGCCGAGGTTTAGTCAATGCACAGAGGCATTCAGTTAAAGTCGCCCCATCAAATGCAGGTGAGAACTATTCCACATCATTCCAGCTACACTATTAGAAGACTAAAGGTCTCTTATGTTATGGTAAAATGCTTCTAAATGAGTCCTTTGTGTTTATTCACATTTATGGTAACCTCTCAGGAGCAGCTCACCTGGCAACAGCAGGCCTGACCGGAGCAGCTGTACCGGCAAACCAGATGGTGACCCTCACAGCTCAGCAGCAGGTGTGGTTTACCCGCTTAGACTTAGTGATGGAATGCTTTCTCTCCTATACAATATTCAGCCTCTATTTAGCTAGCTTATTGTAAATTGTATCTGAAAGTTTGAAGAAAATACTTGCTACTATATATATAACTAGCAAGATTTGGGGCCCATTGTGTCAATTTACATAGTGTGTTATATTTTTGTTCAAACCAGTTACAGATACATTATATATATATTAATAAGGATATGACATTGTCAAAAATAATTGAAATATTGGTATGGAAAGGAAAGAGAGATAGGTTGTGGCTTACCTGAAATTGAAGTGCGGTGTCGCCATAAGAAGTCGGTGCACGGTGCTGAGAGCCTCCGAAAATTTGAGGAACAACCTTCTGTTCCTTATGGCGACACCACACTTCACTTTCAGGTAAGCCACAACCTATCTCTCTTTCCTTTCCATACCAATATTTCAATTATATTAGCAAGGATATGAAATTGTCAAAAATAATTGCAATATATATAAAACAATAATGTCAACTGTTTAAAGAAAGAAAAGGTCACTTTGCTGAATAATTCAGGAAGCAAACTAATTATTTTTCTTTAAGTTTGTGTTCTATTTATCACATTCACTCCCAGTACACTCACAGCTAGAAGGAAGAGGAAGATCAGTTAATTTTTTCATTAAATGATTTATCTAGTTTTCTTTTCACAGCTTCAGAAAATATTTTCCTATCTTTTTTGCAAAGTGATAGCCTGATGGGACTTATTTAGTTTCATTATTTCTGTGGCTGAGGAAATCTACAAGAAAACTAAAGGAATCATTTATGAAAAATTAACTGATGAACCTCTCCTTTCTAGCAGTGAGTGTACTGGGTTTGAATACAAATTAGTACACAAACTTAAAAGAAAAATTTGACTGAAGTAATAAAGATCTTCACATCTTGTGCATACAACCATCTCCAAATCATCTCAGACAGTATTTTGCTGTTCTCAACTTTGAATGTTTTTTCATCCATCATTCACTCTTTCATAATTTCCTCTGGTATAGACAATGAAATACCCAATAGCAATCTTTACCAATAATTTCTGTACGATTGTCAAGAAACTTTAAAACCAAAACCTCCCGGTAATACCTACATTCAGATTAGAAACTAGTGACTATATTGCAAAATTATGTACAAAGTGTAAGTTGTTCATTACTATGTCCAACTGGAGATAAGAAATTCACTACCCTACTATCTTGTTTACATAAGTCAACATTTGTTATTATGCGAGTTTTTGTTGATGTCAATTTATTGTGAAAAAATTTCTGGGCAAGATTGAATGGCCGTATTGTGTCAATTTTCTGTCTGTCTTAGTTGCAGTTTGCTCTGCAGAAGCAACACATCCTGCTTGGACAAGCGCAGCAGAAAACCGCAGTCTCACCGGCAGCTGTGGCAACTAAGCACCGGCGCAAGTCTAATGCTGCTGACCCCAACAAATAGCGACCGGCCTTGTGAGCTGCGGGTCAACTACCTCAAGTCGGTCGGTACCAGGTAGAAAACTGCTCAACGGTGCCTTGGAACGCTTCCGTCGTCAGAAATGGTCGCAATCCTGTTATCTCATGCATTAAGTGTAAATTGTTGTTACGGTTATGCTCAGTTATTATAATAGATTAACATGTGTTCAGCACATTTTTCAAGCAAACACGACAAGGAGGAAGTGTTAACACGCCAACCCTAGGAGAAGTCAAATTGCTTTTCACTGCTTGGGGGAAGGACGTTGGGGCTGCTTTTTGAACAAATGACATCTAGTCTCTAGCAATTTAGTCATCCGAGTTTTAATGTCTAGGTATCTTCAGAAATGGCTAAAATACTGTCATGAGTGTCAGGTTAAATTTGTTCTCGATATTTTGTTTCCAATATTGTAGCTAAATCAGGCTTTTCAGATTTACAAACATTGTTAATGAAATACATAAATACTTAAAGTGAGAAGGTTACCGATTGTTCTCACAGTAATTCTGTGAAGTCAGAATTGTGCCTTTTTATAATTTTGCAGGTGTTATACAGATGTAAACTTTGAAAGTAAGAGATTTATTTTCAGTGAGAGTTTAATTATCTCTATTTATCTCATAAATGCCAAATACATAACCTGTTGGGTTTTCTTTTGAAACAATTTATGATTAAGTTCGTTGGTTCCCAGAATTTTCTTTGGCAAGTGAAGTGGCATATTGGTACTCTCAAATTGTATAGTGATTATATTAAACATCAATACTTCTGTGTTTCAGTTGGGCTTGGCAGTGTTCTAATTTTGTGACGGTATTATTAATTCCTTTCTGAAGATGCCATTACTGTTCAGTCTTTAGTCTGGCAAGGAAAACAGAACAAAAATGCTCAATTGTCAGTTTGTCTTCCTCAATTCACCACAATTCTGCACCTCATTTTTTTTATTGACCAACAAATTGTAATCCTTTTAACATATGGTGCAGTTGTAATATCGGATGTGAGTTATTTATCAATCACGTTGTTACGATGGAATGTCGAGTGGCACATATACTCCGGAAGCAATAAGTTTAATGTCTCTTAAAAGTATTATCGGCTAGTCGCTCAGTTTTCCTTGCCGTTCCAAAAGGGTGACGATTTTGAGCATGTGTATCACACGGTTATAAGTGTAGCTTTGTCACCCAATACCATATAATTGAGATAAGAAACGTGTAAAAAGTAGAATCATAGACAGAGCCAATATTTTTCATTAATTGTACAAATTCCGGACTGACTGCCGGAACTCTTTTTTGAGATTTACATGACCAAGGCCTTAATTTAAACGGAAGCTGATGTGGTAGATTGTCACCAGAAGAGGCTTTCACGTGCGAGGAAAATGCAATAGTTTTGTCCTGGAGCAAGGATGCTCACCAAGTGCATTACCGTGTGCTATGAATGTGTGTGCTCAGACTGACTGACTTATATAGAGAGAATTAAATTAATAATTATCACTCGCCAGGTTGTGTTTTATGTGCATCACCTTACAATTCAGAGATTAATGTGATAACGATCTAGCGGTTATTTTTATATTTAATGTAATAAATTATTAAGGTAGTTTTTCCTTTTGTTTGCCTCCGACTTTTTAAGTATCTTTTTTATTGAAAGTTTGAGTGTGTGAATGTGCTGGTGTGTTACAGTTTATATTCTAAAGGAACGTTCCATTTGACAAGCACTGTAAATGAAGCAAGGAGAATGTGATATAATAGTTTTGTTTTGAGACCGTGCATTATTAAAATCTCAGTTGAATAAGCTCCATAGCACCACAGTAAATGTATGAATCTTAATATTAGTAGTAACACTTTTTGATCAGAAAGATAGATGACTTTTCATTGGGGAGTTGAAAACTCCACACTTACCATTTCATCTTTATTTGGAAAGAAAAAGACTTAAATTTACATGCCCCTTATCATTTTTGCTCATAATCAAGTTCTTATATTGCTATTTTGTGACATATGACAAACATTATTAACATTAGTCTACAGATATGACAAACAGCAACTGGGGTAAGAATTCTCATTTCACTTTTTAGAGACCCAATAAAGTAATGCCTAATCACAGTTTTTCATTGTTTCATAACCATTTTTCAAATGTAAAAAGCTTCTATTGATAAATTATTTTTGCTTGCCTTGTTTCACTAAGATTATTTTTGTTCATTAACAACTGAGAGAGAGAAAACGCTTTTGATGTATATCTGTCATGTGTAATAATATAAAGAAGCACAGCAGAGTGTGAAACAACACAGATGGGATAATGTAATTGTCAAAAGTACATATGAACTGGATATCAAGTGTGTGGAGAAAGAAAAGTTCCTTTAAGATAAAATATTGTGTAAATCTTGACCTGAATTATTAACTGGTACAAATACAATTCAAGTGTAGCAATAATGTTTATCTCTCTTGTGTTAAGATATGTTGAATCATTCAACTGTTTATTATTTGTGTGTTCTGGAGTATTTGAGCCAGCTGTGTCATGGGTTCTGGCAAGCTATCAGCTTTTGTAAATAATTATTTGTAAATTTCTTTAATACAACTGACCTGATAGATTGTCAAAATAGAAATGGACTGCAACTGTGTCAAGTCCCACCGATTAATTTGAAGTTTCTCTCCTTATTTTGCAATGAATCTAAGTGACTGCCTTAGAAAGAAGATTCAAAATTAATTGAGGTGTGCTTTAAAATATGGGACAAAACAAAAAAAAAGTATTGTCAAAACTGTAACACTGTAGTTAATTGTAAATTAATATTGTTTGTTAAGATACCTGGCATTGTGGTACAACTGCATCTTGTGGTTCATTTTTTTCTTTCTGTTTTGAGGAATATGAGTGATAAAAGTACATTTGTGAACAAAAGAATTTGTGTATGAGTAAAAATGTGAGTGTGTGTGTGTGTGTCTGTCTGTTTGCGTCCGCTGTATATAATAATTATATATAAAATATATATATATATATATTGTTCTATTTATAAAGAGTGAGTTTGCACCTCACGTTGGATGGTGTTACTATAATGCGATAAATTTATTACCAAAAAAAGAATTTGAATAAATTTCTATAGCAGAGTTGAGATCAAGAGTTTTTTTTTGCACTTGTGATCCTTTCCTTGTTTTATAATTTGATTATAGTTTCCAGGTACACATCAAATTTCTTATTAACTTTTACTAGTATTCTGGGGAACAAAATTTTTTGTCAAATTTTTTAAATGACAGCCTTAATCAGGTATGAAAATTATATTGGTATGTAATTTACCACACAAAAATATGTACATAAGTTCCTTGAACACAATGTACTTGGTGACACTGAAGTACATTTATAAATTAAACAGCAAATCAAATTTCAAGTGTGGCCAAGATGATATGACCCTTACTGATTCAATCAAATTACCCAAGTTTACACGGATATAGACTGTTTATAAAATAGAAACCTACATCAAAAGTGTTAAATTAAGTCCTGCTCATGAATTTGTAATGGACTTTTTTTTTTAACATTTGATGAGAAGTTCAAATACAAAATAATGTCAGGTGCAGTTCGACCATTTCACTTGCAAGTGTCAGCACTCGAGTGGGTTAAGTGCAGTTTCCACTAGTTGTCTGATGAGAAGGGCCCTCTTCTTGGCAGCAATGATACATTCAGAAAGCTGAGCATCCTGCAAAGGAACGCCTCCTGGCTTGAGCACTGAGGACAGTGTGGAGTCTCCATTTATCACCACAGACAAAATCCCAGCACACAGGTGTTCCTCTTCACTTGTTGGGTCAGCAATGGTGACATTTAGCATGGTCCTAGTAAAAACAAGTTGGCTTGTAAATACTGGGCATGTATTTCAAAATTTACAATGAGTAGATTGTAAACAACTTAGCAATTTTTACTTTAAAATAATAAAAATAGTATAGATAGTGGTGGAACCTGGTAAATTGAATAGTAAATGGGAAAGGCAGATTATGATAGGTAATACAGACAAATGTATATATGGTATTCGTGCCCTCTGATGGCACACAGTTCTTCCAGCCGAAGGGGGCTCAGGCCCTCGAAAATTTGAACTTCCACCTATGACAGACTGGACCAACTATTGATTTCAGGTAAGTCGGCATCGGTCTCTCTTTCCAATCCAAATGTATCCAATATATATTATATGATAATAGTAAAGATATGACATTGTCAAAAATAATTGCAATATTGGTATAGAAAGAAAAGAGAGATAGGCTGTGGCTACCTGAAAGAGAAGTTTGGTGTAGCCATAAGGAACCGAAGGTTGTTCTTCAAATTTTCGGAGGCTCTCGACCTCACACATATATTATAACAGCTTAATACTTGAAACACCAGAAAACTGATTGTGTAGGGAAACTTCATCATACCAAGAAATAATGTCTCAATGGTGGTATCAGGAAAAAATAAACCAAGAACATATTGCTTCATTCTTTACCCATTTCTGTAATTAAATGTCTACATGATCAGTTTGTATCACTATTTTAAAATCACTTATACTAAAACAATGGATGAAGTGGACAAACCTGTTCCCATAATAGATTGATATACATCAATGGGAACCATGGAATTATTTATTCACTTGATGGAAATAGAAAAACCAAGTAAAATGAAAATGTTAAAAGGCTCCTTTACGATGATATGCAGAGTAGCACTTTTGGTTCATTCAGTAGAAAATAAATGTATCAGGCACTTAATGGAAAAAAAAGCAAAGCAACAGAAAGGTGTTAAAACAGTTTTCTTATATGTTTGCTAAACATATTTGAAATAATTAAGACCCATGTCACAATTTCAACAAAAACTATAGTCTGTATTGAAAAATTTCACATACTTGGCAATTACCAAAGACAGACTGCAATAGATTACCACAACTAGCTGTGAAGTAATAAAGTTTACGTCTTTCTCATATCCACGTGTAAGGAGGGTTAACCCTGAAGAAATATTTCACTCTACTATGAATTTAAGCTTTGTTCTCGTCCTCCTAGACTTTTCTTTCACAGATAATGGAATACCCAATAAAACATTTACAAATACTACAAATAAATGTCAGCAACTTACTCATCAAATATGGCAAATGTGGAAGGAATTATGACATTGCATACATTCAGTGGACTCCTGTCTTCCAAAAGTACTGTTGTCTTGGCCATGGTGAACTCAACTTTTGGAAGTCTAACTGCAAAGTAAATTATTTAAGCATCTATTTTCATTGATATAAACTTAAGTTTGACAAAAACTAAGTAGGGTTTATAATAGAGTAACTTGTTCACAGGTGTTCAATTGCATCTGTTTAGGAAAATAAATTGGAAATGGAACGGCAAAAAAGTGTAAAATAGATGGTGAGAATGGTGAAGCAGAGTACCATATTTTGGCACATTTAGCAATAATTTTTTATTCTATGCAAAAATCTCTCTCAATCTGAGGTTGAACTTTTAAATCGCACAAAATTTTTCCAAGACCACAAAAGTACTTTGTTTTATACTTCTAGTTACTTTGGTTGCTGTTTATTACCAACTACCTACAATTTTTTTTTCTACAACATATGCAAAAGAACACACACAAAAAAAGTTTTACTGTAGTTTAGCCCAGAACAAGAAAAAAACTCAATAGCTAAAATTTAGTTCTGTATATATGCTCACAATCACATACATCAGTTTCTAACTAAACATTTGTGACAATATGATTAAAGGATTCACATATTTATTTTCCAGCCTGTCCATATGAATTACATTATAAAATATCTTTTTTAAAACTATTTTGATTGTATAATGATAAGCATCAATAAATATGAAGAAGCAAAAAAATTATGCATTTGAGATACAATTTGTGTCATTTCAATATAGAAATCGTGTTGGTGATGTATTTATTTGATTATCTATTTCTTGAATATTAAATTTTAGTAGTTGAAATTATATTTATTATAATGATTATTTTTTTAATTTGTGTGATTGTTCATTGGTTTGTATTTGATTACCTGTCTTCAAAGCAGCCACAAGAGCGATGACACAGGCATCAAAGAGTCCCCCATCATGATCAAGGCACACCATGTCACAGTGCAGCACCCAAACTAGGCGTTCAGGCTCCACACATAGGTCACTTAGGTCCAAGCACCCTGAATTGACAAATGTGTCTGCCACAAGATGAGTCATGACTTGTGCCTCATCTCCGGGAGGACCAGGACGGATCTTGGAGGAACAGAGAGGAGGAAGGGTCACATTGGGGATCAGAAACCCATGATTGGGCTTCTCTGCCTTGGGCATTGCCAGCTCCTATAATGGGAAAATAAGAAAGTAAACAGAAAACCTACAACAGCAGAAAATGAACACACAGGCAACATGTTTACAACTACTGACAAATTATCAGCATACAACTACCATGCTTCCACCTTAATATTTAATTAGTTTTACCATTATCAGATTAAGTTGTAAAGAATATATAAATTAATGCATAAATGTGAGTACTTCTATCATCAGATAACGACAGTACACTATTTACTAAAAGTGAACACAGAAAAGATCAAGAACTAAAATACATTAAATTGAGGTTAAGGAGAAGCAAGAGACAGAAAACAACAAAACGAAGTAACTACAGAATTTTAGTAAAGTAAACAAAAAGACTTGTTACAAAATATCTTCATCACAAATTAATATCCAAGGTACTCACCGCCTTGATTCCACAGACGACAGTGGTGTTTCCAATCTTGACCAAGGATGACCCATCTGCAGTCTTGACAGAACCCACATTCACAATGGCAGGACGGAACTTTAGCAAACCTCGACCATCTGGCCTCACGCTGTGAGCCTTCGCAATCAGAATCACTCAATCAGATATTTTTCCCCAATAATTTTAATTCGTACATACCACGTTTCCTGAATTTAGTAATTTGTTCCATGAAGGAATTACAGCTTTACATAAATAATTTATTTCTATCGAACAGAAAAGTATAAATATTAATATAATTTAAAAATCATTGTGCCTACAAAATATTTGTTATGGGATAGTAAGTGTAAAGTGAATGTTCAGATAAAGAATTTCATGAATCATTGGAAACTATAGAAAATGTAGATTCAACTTATGCTATTCTTGTAAAATTAGAAAATTAAGTAAAGAAAAAAGGCATTGTATCTTGAAAAAAAATTTGAAAAAAAATTCTACTACTGTCAGAAAGTTTATAAGTTTCATTTCAATAATGAAAATTTTGACTTATAATTCTGACGATGATCAAAGTTTACAAACCAAATATGATGCTCTCATAGAAAAATTAAATGTCATATTTCCAACAAAGAGACTAATTCTTGGAGCTGAGAAAAAGCAATGAATTTAAAGTAGTGGATTGTGGAATGATGATCAAAACAAGGATGTACATGTTTTATCATCCATGAAGACCAAGATTTTCATTCCAAAAAATATATTAAAAGAACCACATTACAGTGCTCATCAAAAACATAATGAAGATTACTTCTTTGGAATTCACCACTGTGGACAGGCACACTTTTTATATCAGACCAAAACTTTGTTGAAGAAATAACAATACCGTTAAATTAACATTACAAACAAATTGAAGGTAAGAAGATATTTTATAGTTTTCAATTAATTGTTGCTTCAGTGCTATTTCAAGGAAATAATTTATATCATTTTATTGGATTGTCTTAATTTTTTTAAAAACAAATTATTGTTCAACACAGTTTTTTAAATCAACATTATATAATAGTGCAAGATTACTTATCAAACATAATTATATTATACATTGTCAAAATAGTTCATTAGTTAAAAATGACTTTAAAATAAATAAAACAAACTCCTTATACCCTCATGTGAAAATCAGTTTAACAATTTTTTACGCCAACTTTGACTTGAATCTCAAAGTTGAAATTCATACTGTTGTTTGAAACTAGACCTTTTATGTAATTTTCATCTTGTCCCCGCACAAATATATTGCAACTCAAACTTTGTGTTAATTTGAAAAATTCTATTTTTAAAAAGGTATAATTTGTAATGGGTAAGATAGTTACCATTGATAGTTTATATATAGGAAATACCCTATAATATGTAAATGCAAAAAATATATATATTGAGGTTCACAAACTGTTTCGTCAAGGAGAAATTCGCCTGCAAAAATGGTATTTTTTTCATTTGCAATTGGTAATTTTCTGTTACACAGAGTACATGAAAAAATAAGAGTATTTATGTAAATAGAAGTTTGATTTATAGTAAGAATGTACTGAACATGATACAGTTTATTTGAAAAGGATAGGACAGCCAGTGCAAGGTAATTTAAACATTTGTATTACCTGAAAATGCCTACAACAAAAATGGAGGCCAAACATGATAAAAATTTAACAAAATCAGTTTTGATCCAGTAAACTATAAGGGAATGGACCAACATAATATCAAAATTTTCTGAGATGATGTGGCAACCAGTGCTGGATCAGTTGGCATCACTTGACCCTATAGAAGTAAAGAAGGATGTGACATTATATAAAATAATTAATTAGTATTGTTTCCCAGCCAGACAGGACACAAATTTTAAGATGTGTTAGCATATTTCAGCAGAGATATATCCAATGAGTTGGCCGGTTGCAGGGTGCCACTCTCCTGAATAAAAGCGAACCTCCTCCTGTTGTGTGTGTGAATCTTTGATCAACACAAGAAACATGGTCCACCCCTTACCACAACCTACTTCTCAGCCTCCTTCAGGAAGGAGAGTTACACCATTCTTTGCGCCGAACAGTTGCAGAATGGTGTAACACTCCTTCCTGAATAAGGAGGCTGAGAGTCTCCGAAAATTTGAAGAACTAACTTCAGTTCCCTATGGCTACACCGTTCTTCACTTTCAGGTAAGCCACAAGCTCACTCTTTTCCTTTAAATAATATATATATATATATTTTCAAAATTGTTTTTGCTCAGTTTAACAATTTATTAGCAAAATAATTTGGATAGGAAAGAGAGACAGTGATGCCGACATACCTGAAATCAGTAGTTGGTCCAGTCTGCTATACGTGGAATTTAATTCAAAGTAAAGTGCACCAGCCGTTAGACAGCAACAATCGACACCCAACAAAGTCAAGAACCCTATCTCTCTCTCAAGAGAGGTCACAACTATGATTAAGAATTACAGAAAAATACATACATGCATCAAACATACATACCCTCATACTACCAAACACATTGAATTAAAGAAAAGAATTAGAAGTTAAAAAGTAAAAGAATGATAACAGGGAAAGGAT
Organism: Zhengitettix transpicula; assembly: GCA_037074705.1. Lineage (NCBI taxonomy): Eukaryota > Metazoa > Arthropoda > Insecta > Orthoptera > Tetrigidae > Zhengitettix > Zhengitettix transpicula. Next base: position 77,008,110 of record CM073593.1, read on the forward strand.
AAACGAGAATGTGTAATATAATTATTACAATTATCATAATTTTATGCTGAAACAAGATTTCAAAACACCACAATGACCTCTATAATAAAATTAGAGGCTTTGCCTAGATTGTAAGATATGCTCCCAAAGACGGAGCTCTGCATCCCATTAGACAGGGTGTAAGGCTTTAAGGAGGGTCAGTGGGAAGCATTGGTTGAAATTGAGTTGTGATTTAGGGCATGAGCACCTATTGGAAATTTGGTTTTGGATAGTTTGACATTGCAGTTGTGGTTAGCAATGCGTTCATGGAGGAGTTGTTTGGTTTGGCCGATATAGAAATCAAGACAGAGTTGGCTATTATTTTGATAGTTGGTGGGAGGAGCGGCAGGTAATGTTTTATTTTATTATATAGGTGTGGAGGATTGTAGTGGGCTGGAGGATGGGAAGACATGGCACCAGTTCCTCTCACAAGATTGTCAACCGGGTTTCAGTAGGGTAACACTCCTTCCTGAAGGAGGCTGAGACCCTCCGAAAATTTGAAGAACTAACTTCGGTTCCCTATGGCTACACTGTACTTCACTTTCAGTTAAGCCACAAGTTCTCTATCTTTCCTTTCCATACCAATATTGGAATTATTTTTGACAATGTTATATCCTTACTAATATCAGATATATACACACATATATAAACTCAAATGTGGAAAAGTGAGGTCAAATTGATAGATATTTGTATAGGAAACACAAAATGACAGCAGTTGACTTATGATCATGTACTCATCAAAGGTTAAATAAATTTTCTAGGGCCTGAACCCCCTTCTTCAGGATATTAAGTCTGAACAGCATGCTGGCTGGGCCTGAATGTGTGTATGTATATGTATGTGTGTATATATATATATATATATATATTTGCAATATTGGTATGGAAAGGATAGAGAGATAGGTTGTGGCTTACCTGAAAGTGAATTGTGGTGTCGCCATGAAGAACAACCTTCAGTTGGCGACACCGCACTTCACTTTCAGGTATGCCACAACCTATCTCTCTATCCTTTCCATACCAATATTGCAAATATTTTTGACAATGTCACATTCTTCCTATTACAATATATATATATATATATATATATATATATATATATATATATATATATATATATATATATATGTGTCTGGTTTGGAGACCATGGGAGTAGGACAGTAGCTGCTAAATGGGTATAATTTAAAGTATATAATGTAATAAGTTATTGGAAGGTCTTGATACAAGGGAATAGCATTAACAATAGTCAATCATCGTCACTATGAGTAAAGTTAAAACTGTTAATACATAAGTGCAACAAATCAACATTAATGAAAAATAGTGGGCTTTTTTATGAAGAAAGTGTGAAGTGGTCTGCCAGATGTGAATAATGTTTACAGACATTACAATTGGAATTTCAACAGCTACATTTGGACAAACAGATAAGACTTTTAATTTATAATGAATTTTGGTTATATTGCCACAAACATTATCACCCCACGTAAAATTAACTGACAAAAAAGTTTGATGAGTTTTTAGAAATTTGTAAAATTTATATATTTACCTTTAATTGAAAACTTTTATTCATGATTAAATAAAAATTCATTAAAAGTTATTCATTACTATATATATATATATTACAATGTAAGGAACTTTAATTTGGTGATGAAGTCACATTCGATCTTTGGATAATGTGGAAATATAGAAATAAATAGGAGAAAGATGGGAATACACATTATTTGAATGCATACATATGCTTGGGCATAGAAAAGCATATGTTCAATGCAGGGAAAAGGAAGAAGGAAAGATTTAAAATGTTAGACCTGGATTTGATTTGAACCCGCAAATTGTGTATTGAACTGTATTTGTGTGTGTGTATATATATATATTGGTATGGAAAGGATAGAGAGATAGGTTGTGGCTTACCTGAAAGTGAAGTGCGGTGTCGCCATGAGGAACTGAAGGTTGTTCTTCAAATTTTCGGAGGCTCTCAGCCTCTTTCTTCAGGAAGGAGTGTTACACCATTCCGTGCACCGGCCGGCTGCGGACTGCAGTCCCCCTAGGCTGCGGACTGCAGTCCGCAGCCGGCCGTGGGTTCAAGTCCGGCCTGGGTCAAATATTTTCAGTCTTTCCTTCTTCTTCCATCCTTCTCTCTGCTTTGAACATATGCTTTTCTATGTGCGTAATTCTTCGCCCGAGCATATGAATTCAAATAAAGCGCAATCCTCCTATTTCTCCTATTTATTTCTATCCTTCCTCACTATCCAAGTTTGAATGTGAATTAATTCCTTAAATGGATTCTCTTAATATTGTATATATGTATATATATATATATATATATATATATATATATATATATATATATATATAACACATTTGGATATAGAAAGAGAAACAGTATTGCCAACTTACCTGAAATCAATAGTTAGTCCTATCTGGCATAGATGGAAGTTCAAAATTTCAAGGGCCTTTGTCAGGAAGGAAGATTTTATCTTTGTGCCAGCCAGGCTAATTTCAAAATTATATCACTCTTTCTTTTCTTGGTAAAAAAGAATGTACATGTAAGAGACAGAATGAAACCTTTCTTGAGGAAATCAGAAGTTTTTCACTTTTATTTAAATTTAATGACAATGCTGGATGTTTAAGTGTGAGTTGTGACGAGAACAATTTTTTGTATTAGGAAGGAAAGATATTTCAAAGCTACAAAAATCTGTAGGGACTGAACTGAATATTTCAATCCCCCTAGGATTAAGATTAAATTTTTCAATATGAAACACTGGTGCATCATCCCTTTTGCCTCTTTACAACTCCTATTTATTCAGAACCAAGGAATGGTATTCCCAACTCAATACAAATTCCTTTAAGAAAACCTATTCAGTTCTGCACAAACTGCAAAGAAATTTGAGGTTACTCTAGACTTGCAACAGTCTGACAATAGGAAAGTTTTTCTTGTATTGAGTTTCTTTTTGATCCATCCAAGCAGTCATTTATATGCATTAAAGTGATAGTTTTCTTCCCCACAAGGGTTAGGAAACAATTCCAGATTCATACAGCACCAACTGTGACTTGGTGATCTTGTTTCCTCCCCTCCCAACTGGTAATTTTCAAAGCCTCGTGCTACATACATGCCTGTGTGAATTGAAAACTGTTGTGCAGCAGGTAGCTGCCTACCTGCAGAGAAAAGAACCCCACCTGGAAAAACCAGTTTTGCAGGTCACAAGAAGGGTAGAGGCAGGGTAATGCTATCAATCAAGATTTCATCATGTGCATTAATTGCAGTTAAATATGAAAATGATCCAACCGTAAATTATTTTTCATTTGGCACCAAATTTAATGTTTTACAAGAAATGAAAGGTAAAAAAATGAGAAAGGTTATATAGAATCTAAGGAAATAAAGTAAACTTTATCTCCCTCACACACAAAGTACTGTATAACATTAAACAGACAAACTACCCAAAGGAATAATAAAATTTGTGTAAGGGAAAGAAAATTTATAGTCAATGTTACATGAATGTTTTGAAAAGGCAGCTCAGATTTAATGGTTTCCTCACTTTATGAAGAGCAACAGAAAAAAAGTGAGTCAAGTCTCTCTAGCTCAAATAAACAAAGTAGGTCCATGGAACATGTGTAATGAACATTTAGTTAAAAGTGCACTATATTTCAGACAGAATCCAGTGTTTGTCCAAATGGTGGACTCGATTGGTAGTTTCGGACCGTCTCAGTGAAAAGAAGACCCTCTTGTGAACAAAAGACCTTAAACAGCTTCAAGGGACACCAAACTTATTAGTCATGAATAATTTAGCTCCCAAAGCTTACATATCAATATGACAGGCACAGATAATTAATAAAACATGCAAGAAAAGTTTTGGAAATTTCAAGGGAACAAAATCAGGAGAGAGTAGCCCCACACGAGATTGAGCGGTTGATGACCAGACTCTGAAACCAGCAAATCCTGATAAAATTGTCAGGGTGCTCACAAACCATCTGCCACTATCAAGAAGTACTCAGGCTTAACGGCACAACCAGTCTGCACCAGCTGTAACCACCACAGCACGGTATGGTTTGAATGGACTAAATACAAGTATCATAATGCCAGGTTCCTCCATTTATCCTGTTCATCAATAAATTTAATTGATTAATATAAATAGTTTCAATTTTTGCCATTTTGAGGTTCACCCTACGAAATCCCTGACAGTGTGTGTCCATGCATTGTTCTTTTTAATTATGGTCTTTATTTTTGTATAAATTCAATTTAACGTGGTTCATTTTTATTATTAAATTAATCTTTTTCCTTAAGAAACCCCACCCAACATATAACTATGGAAAGTAAAGTATTACACATGAAAATTTTAAACCAAGAACAGTTCCCACGACAAAGAAATGTACAAATTGTTATATTTGTAAATAATATAAGGATCACAAGAAAGACAATACTTCGGTGAAGTTAAGGTAGCTGTAAAGAGGAAGGAAGGCTAATCACAATAGATACTTTATGCACAAATTTATTTAATCAATAGTACACACACAATTATTCACTAGTAAAAAACAATCATAGAGAATAGATAAACCAGATTGCATATTTACTTGCTGTTATTATTAAAAGTATCAGTACTACAATAAAACTTCATTTTTTCCTAAATTGTGTATAATTTGAAAACTAAAGATACCTACACAAAAAGTATTTTTCCCTTTAAATTTTGTGTATATAAATTATTGAATATCAACACAAGCAAAATTATAATTCAGCCTATTCCAAAAATTATTCACATCAAACAATCATTATGATGTGAGTGGTCAACAAATACCGTTAAATAATGGCCATATAATATTCTTTACAGTAACCAAGATATGTAGAACAGGTAATTTTAAAATGTAAAGCACACAGTCATAGCTCATTCAGTGAGAGTTCACAGAGCGATGGAGGGCAAAGTGTGGAGAACCGGTTGAAATGTCTCGGCTTGAGTCGGCAATTACGACGACGAGAGTTATGAAACCCAATAAACAACCGATCAAGTCAGAATAAAAACTTCCTACAATTGCGGGTTCCACATTTGCACGTTGTCTTAGGTGCCTCCAGTTTGGTCGAAGGGGAAGGAGAATCCGGCAGTTGTCGGAAACGAGACCGCGGTGAGGAAGGATCCCGGCCGATGTTACCCCTCTGGCAGAGGTAGTCAAAGGTGAGCTCCTCACCTTCAGCGATGTCATTCTTGGCGAAGAGCGCCAGCTTCGGCAGGTTGGGGTCGAGGCAGTTAATCCAAATAGCGAACACGAGTAAGTTGGGCATGCACGAATGGTTGATGAAGTGCGCGACGTTGCCGCTAGTGGCTGCATCAACCGTGTAAGGGTTGACGGCTTCGTTGAAATCGAGGTCGAAGAGGTAGGTGCGTCCCTCGGCGTCATAAACTCTGCCTCTGCGTTCTGCCTCGTCGTTCTTGATAACCTCGCCAACGTACTCGCAGACGAAGGTTCCTTTCCTGATGGGCTTGCGCGCTTTGACACCCCAGCCACATCCGTTGGACGTGCGAAAAATGCTGAGCTGGCATTTGGCGCCGTGCTGCACCACTCGGTTGGGGCAGTCGTCGCCGCACTTGCAACGCTTGTTGCACTCGTAGATGGGGGTTCCCGCCTCGACGGCGATGCGACCGTTGTGGTAGTAGGCGAAGCAACTACCAAACTGGCGTGCGCAACAGTTCTTGAGGCGACTACACTGCGGATCACAATCACAGCCGATAGGGGGGTCATCGGGGATCACCACGTCTTTACCAGGGATGTTGTCGTTGATGTACGTAAAGTTGACAGGAGGACCCTCCAGGTCCACGTTGTTCTCAACGTCGATCTTGGACTTATTTACACAAGTTTCGTTTATCTGATTCTCCCACTTCTTCAGGTCGTGCAACTGCACCATTCTGTGTATGTCGAAGGCTCTTGTCATGATTTGCTCTTTGAGTTTGATCATTATGGCTTCGCTGTTACCTTTCGCAGGGTTGTCCAGTTTCGCTTTGAGGCTGTCGTGAATCTTGGCCTCACTGCTGACGTTCATGACGAGTTTCTTCTCAGTCGGGATGTACATCTTAATGTATTTCTCCAACATATCCTTCGACTGGCTGACGAGTTTCTTCTTGAGGAGGATAACGTCGTGGCAGTCAGTTACCTTGGAGTTTTCGTATGTGATCTGTTCCCTGAGAGACTCTATGTAGTCAGCCATGCGATCGTCGCACTTATCCAAGTTTGCCTCTGGTTCCCACGTGTTGTACTCGGAGCCCCAGCCTTCCCACTTGACCAGATAGTACCTCAGGTTCGTCTTGACATAATGGTCCACTATCACTTCCACAACGTAATTAGTCTTGTGCCAATCCCTTACTGTGTGAAATTCCACTTCTTTGGAAACAGCTCTGTGCCTTTTAGATCCATTGTCCGACTTGCTGTTTGAAATATTTCTCTTCTGTTTCGGCATGGCAGATTCTTTTATTTATTTTCGGGTTGTAACAACTTATTTCCTGTCTATGAAAATAAGTTCTGGTATGAATTCAAGCACTACTCAAGATGAGACGCGTCCCTGAAAAATTTAAGGAATCAACTAAAAATGAGATTCATGATTTCAAATTAAAACTGGTTTAAAGATATGCACATAAAAAGGAAAGAGAGCACATCATACAAACACTATTGTGTCACCCACATTGCAATATCAGTCTATCTACCGTTATTTGGATTTTCTGATAAATATATTTATTACACATACAGTGTGTTCCATTGCTAGATTTGGAGAAATAAAATTTGTAGCTCAGCCTCACTGGAGGCCGCCTAAAACATTTTGCAGTAATGTGATTTTTCTATCCCAACCAATTCCTTAATTATCCCTTTACAATTTGGGAATATTTAGGGTAAAATAAGAAATTATAGTACAGTTTAAATAATGAAGTTGACTATCAATTAGTATATTTTTTATTTTGTTTCATAACTCTGGTATTATGGTATATTTTTTCTTAAAATAATATCTGGTGTTGTATAGTACAATAGAATAAATCAAATTTTATAAACAACATAAATTTTGGTATTGAAGTTTTCAGGTATCACACAGAACAATCCACAAGAGTGAGAGATAAGAACTGGGTCAAACAGAAGAAGTAATACAAAAAAAAAACAGTAAGGGGAATGAATGACAGAAATACTAGAGAACAGGAACTGAGTGAAATGTATGGAAAAAAGGAGATGGAAGATATAAGAATATCACAATTTTCCTTCATCTTTGTATTAATCTTCTCCAAACCACAGACAATGATAACCACGAAAACTAAACCACAAAATAGAAATGGGAAAAAATGTTCTTTTTAGTCATCAGATTGGAACCCCTAGCTCAGTTGAAAGAGACAGATCTTTTCCATTACTCACACCTCTTTTGATATATACGCCTTTATGTGCTTCCTTTGAGCGTATAACGATGCCTAAAGTATATGCTTTCTGCGGTGTTCACTACCTCTGCTCCATCCATTCCACCCACTACACCAGTCGTTAGACAGCAACAATCGACACAAAACAAAGCCAACAACACTATGTCTCCCTCATAGGGAAAAGTCACAACAATGGAAAAATATACACATACATACATGCTGCCAGCATAAAAACACATTAGAATGGAAGGTAAAAATAGAATATGAAGTTAAAAAGTAAAAGATTGATAATAGGGAAAGAATTGACAGGTCACTATAATAGTGATCATTATAACAATTATCATATTATGATACAATATTTTAACACATCACACTTCCACAATGACCACTATAACAAAATTAGATGATGAGTCCAGGGCTTTGCTAGACTGTACAATATGCTGAAAGGAGAGTTCCCAAATATGGATTTCAGCATCCGATGAGTCAGGGTATTTTCTGTTTATCAAAGCATTGAGGATCCAACCACTGTAGGTGGCAAAAATGTTCTATGTAAAGCAAATTCTAGATACCCCGTGGGGCTAAACTATATTGTAGGGAGCGTTTTGTATGTTCGGGGTACACAACTGGTGTAGTGAAGATATTGTAAGGTGTTGTTGGGTTTACTATAGACTGATGAGGTGATTAGGCCAGAATTGATGCCTACATCAACATCCAGGAAGGTGATTTTGGTGGGAGAGTAGTTCCAGGTGAACTTAACAGGGATTTTGATATTTAGGTTTTCAAGAAAAATCCGAAAGGTTCCATCCACACCAAAATGGGTCCATAGTATGAAAATATCATCCACGAACCAGAAACAGGTTAATGGTTTCAGTGAAGAGGAATTTAGTTGTTGCTGTTCCAGTTGTCCAATGAAGAGGTTGGCATAGGAGGTGGCCATCTGGGTGCCCCAATAAGTGCCAATTATTTGGTGGTAGATGTTTTGATATGAGAGGTAATTCTGGGTGAGGGAAATTGGAAAGTAAGTGTTGGGGAAAGAATTTGGTGGCTTGAGTGACAATACATATTCAAGTACCAACAGGTCACTATCATGGGGGATATTGGTTTACTGGAAGACATAATTTTTGGTAACCAGGAGGGTGTCAGGTGGGAGTGGTTTCGGGATTTCAGGGAGGTGGCAAAGGAAACGATAAGTGTCTTTAATGAAATAACGCAGTTTTTCTACTAAAGGTTGTAGGGATTCATCCACCAAAAAAAAAAAAACTTTTTGGTGGGCAAGCTGTAGCCAGCAACAATTGGGTGGCACGGCACCCTATGTTTGTGGATTTTTGGGAACAGGTAGAAGGTGGGTGTTCTAGGATTTTTTGGAGTGAGGAGCTCAATAGAGTGGGGTGATAATTTTTGAAGAGGGCCATAGATATATGAAAAACATTTAGATAGGAAAGAAAAACAGTGATGCGGATCTACCTGAAGTCAATATTTAGTCCAGTATGGCAGGGTTATATATATTTATAGGATCTTGGATAGTAAAGTATAGAAATGCATAAAGAAAAGCATATGTTCAATGAATGGAGGATAGAAGAATATTTTGCCAGGACAAGAGCTGAACCCAGATAATCAGCTTAGTACACTAACATTTTAAGCATTTTATCCACCAGGCCAAGTACCAGACTGGGCAAATATAGACAGTCATTTAGGTGTAGAAGAGGAATTGATAAAGTAGAGGGAGAGAAGAGTTAGGCTAGGTTTCAGCCCCTGAGAATAACTCGGAGAGTGGAGTTGCCATGTGGCAACTGGTCAAGATTGGATCAATGTTTAGTCTGCGCAATAAAGTCTCAAAACCAGTCTTGCATGTGCAAGAGAGATTGCAGTTTTAACAGTTATAAAGGTGTCACATCAGTTTAAAGCCATGTCCTGACATTACTGTAATATCTCATTTGTCAAAGAAAATAAAGTTGATAAGTTGAATAAAAGTATTGATAATTTCTAGGTTAAAAAATTATCTGATGTCCTAAAACAATAAATATTCAACGAGAGGAAGGAGCTAAAGAATAAAATACTAATGAGGTATTTGTTACACTATGTCGTCAATCCATGGGAAAGGACACATTTATTACAATATATATATATAAAGCACTTAAGGAAAATGTGACATGGTAAAAAATTAAAACATTTCAATAGGTTCATGAGGTCGGGCGGTACAAAAATAAAAATTTTGAGGGCCTGAGCCCTCTTCATCAGGATAGGTCTGAACTGCGTGCCAGCTCGCCAGATTAACTTCACGAGAATATGTGAACATCATTTATGAACACAATTAGTGTTTGGACAACTCCAGAAGGGATTTCTATGACTGTATTCTGGACAATCAGATAAGAAAATATTAAATTAACATCGTTAGAAATTTTGTTCATATACTATGAAATTTTATTTTGTCACATAATCTGCTCACAATAATTTATCCAGTGATAAATGTTTAAGCAAATATTATATTTGGTACTTATTTGTTTTAATCATATTAAAATAATACTCTGATATATTAATTAAAAGTAAACTTTATTTGATAAATTATTTCTTAATAAATTAATGGATTATTCTTATTAAGTTTATAATTGTGTTTTCTGACTGAATTAATATTTTCATGGGGTCACCTTATGGCAAATGAGAATGGATAAGAAGTGTAGTGTTTCCAGTGCCCCAACATAAGAAAAGTAAAAAATTGATGGGTACATTGAGTGAGTAAACCAGACTAGAGCAGTTTAAATTGGCACATGAGCAGCAGTTGGGGAGAGAGTAATACTTAAATATTTGGGCAACAAAATTAAATGTATGGAAGAACACAAAAGTTAAAAAAAATTGCACCACACATATTTATTAAAAAGTATTAAAAATTCTCATTATGACATGTTGTAAAATTAAAAATGATTATTTATATATCTTTTTCTAAATTCAAAAGGCTCTTGTTTATTTATAATTTAAATTTAGAAATGTATTGTAAATGTTTAGCAAAATGTCCTTGCTTGTAAAATCCTATTTTTATGTTCTTGCTTTCTAATATTTATAATTTGTGAGAAAGTAATTGAGAAGTATAGATTGTAGATGATTCAATGAAACCCAAGTTAATCTTACAAAAATTCAGGGTTTCCTCTGCGTTTTCAATTATTATGATAAGCTTTGATGCTCAAGTAGTACAGTTAATCTTGCTATTTTTACTAATCACATTTTAACAACACATGTTACTTTGCAGATCACAGATCTAAATTTTTCATAGTGCCAATAGAAGTACACACAATAACCAAAATAGAATATATGTGTCATTGTTAGGTATAAACTACATTGTATAACAAAGGTATTCCCAGTGTAGAAAGTGGATAAAGGCTTCTCATCTTCTGGCCAAGAATCTTCTCGTCATAAGATGATGATGCTGAAAGTGCTAAATGTCACATGTTATTGACGAGTTTACCCAGCTGGAATCCCGAGAAGCGTTTATCCACTATGAACTGCATTAAATTTATAAGTAACATATTTGAAGCATGTCACATCCAAATAAACAATTAAACATAAAGAATGGATTAAAGAATGAGTCACCAAGATTTCATTTTTCATACTTTGAATTAGATGCTTACAAAGCCCCAGCTGACACAAAATGTACAAGCAATTTGAAAAAGCAAAATTGGTACAATTCAGTGATCAGTAATACCATATACCTTTTGCCAGAAATGTTTGTGTCTGATTCGATTCATTTTTTTATCAATTATATGCAACTGAAGATGTCCACGATCATAGGTTGGAAATATTTTGTGTATTATATGAAAAATTTATTTAATAAATTTCTGACTTAAGGCCATGTTACATTAATTAAGTTTGATTAATTTTCCAATTTTAATTAACAATCTAATGTTCAATTATATTTTGAATTTGACTAATATACAAATAATTATTCAATCAAAAAATATGTTTGCTACAGCTTGTTTTCTTTCAACTTAAAGGTTATGTGGTCCTTTTACAGATTTTCCAATTTACAGAACATATTTGCTTTAAAAACTAGCTCATAAAATTATTTATAATCTCTATTTTACCAACATTTTGCTATGTTAGATGAATATTCCATTCAATGAATAGATTTTGATATGTTATGTTAAATTTTTTTTAAAAAAGAGAATCAAATAACCCAAACTTCATATGCAGTTAAGATACAATAGTTTACAATCACTTTTAATTAATAAACAAACCTTTATTCATTCAAACATATCCACTAACATAAATATGAACTGTGGATGTTTACTCAATACATTAAGCCACATGGGGGAGGAAAGATAAATAGAAGTCATTAATTTCTATATTAAATTATATTAAAAAACCTGCCAAAAGTATTACATTAAAGTGATTGAGAACCTGACAACATAATTCTTTAACAAAGTTATGCAAACAACTATATAGAAGATATCTAGAAGGAAGCAGTCTTCCAAATACACTTATGCATTTATTCAGCACTGGAACTGAATTGAAATGTAGGTATAAAAGTAACATTTTTTCAAATCTACTTACTATCAACTCCCACACAAAAATTGGAAACATCTCAGTAGTAAAAATTACACTTTGTGCACTTCAATCATATATTGTAGTACATCCTAGTTAGAATCAGATATTCAATTTGAAGAAAATTGAATAGCACTGTTCTCAGTGGCAATATTTCAATTAATTAGCACTGAGGTACTGTAGATTGAAACACGAAGTTCCAGCATTATATATTTTAAAAATGTTAGACTGAATATTACAATCACTGAATGTTTAACTTCACGGACTTGCCTAGAAAACAGATTATAAACCCTAAAAATATTTTGCAGGTAAATACCAAACCAAAGAAATTTCCACACAAACGTGAATTTGATATTTAATTGAAAAGTTTTATAAATATACACCATAAAATAAATTACAAAATAAAACAGGAAATGTGGTACATATTACACAGTGAATAAAGTAATATGAAGGTATCACCTGAACTAGAAAACTTTAAATAAAATTAAATCTCTGAACCGAGTATTAAATATTTGAATTTTTTAAATTACTTACCAAATAGTCCCTGTAATATTTCACAGGATGAATAACTCTGAAAATGAAACATAGTTTAACGAAACACAAAAATCCATTCTAATTAAATATAGTAGTAAAGAATCATAATGCAAATAAATGATCATTAACATAACGTAAGCAGGCTAACTATAGTGAAGAAAGCTGAATTTAGTAACGAACAAATATTTTCTTACTTGTATTGAGCCGCCATAATGAACTGAAATAAATTAATTCCAAAGCTATTAAAAAGGTTTGTGCGAATTATATTTATTGTCAGTTTGCCTGAAATACTTTAGTATTAGTGTGTTTAGTTAAAAAAATTTTCATTCTTCTTAATTAGTTTTCTTTTGCATGCAATAACGTGAAATGAATGTAAATAAATATTAAATTAAACAGCTGATACGTACCATTTACAATCTTTGATATCACGTGCTTTTCGCTTCTACCCTCTGATTGGATAATTTTAAGACCGGAGAATTTAACGTTTCTTTTTGTCAACAGTTGATAGTTGCATTTCAATTTCGGCTTCAGTTGGGTTTGAAATGTCCATTGAGGCCTGAGATTAACTAGTGACTGTTTTTCATCCTTTCACTATATTCAAAGCAACTGTTAAGGAATCAAGTTCAGTTTTGGCTAATCCAACGATATAATGGCCACATTTAAAATAAGTCACGATATTGATCAGGAGAATAACGTACCGGATTTAAATAGAGTTCTCAAGGAATCTAACGTTCAGAATCAAGGTAAAAGGACTGCACTTGGTGTATTAAACAGAAATGTGCAGGCAAAGCAACCGTTGAAACCACTAAAGAAGGTAATGATTTATATATCTTAAGTTGGAAACTATTAAATTCGTTAAATGAAACTTTTTCAAAGATTTTTCGTAATTGGCATAGTATTAACTGAATCCTTAATTTCATTCTATATGTGTGTATGTCATCAAATTGATCGTAAAGTTTCCAGTTACGCCTGGTCAGTCGTATGCGGCACATAAGTTCATTTAAAGTTTGTCTTGCGTTAGGAAAATTTGGTTTTGTTTTTAATGTGTGTGTTGTATATTTTTTGTCCCATTTCCCGAAATAATGTTGACAGAGTTCAAATAATTCCAAGGTCAATTTAGTTTTTGTACGCTAATAAATTTGATTGTAATCATTTTTAAATTAGCAATGTAGAGGATGTTCTTTACTTTTAATTTGATCCATTCTCAGGAAATTAAAGTAAAATACAAGCCTGGCCCATTATTACCTCAAACAAAGTTTTCTGTCCCTGGAAAGAGTGACAATGAAAATGTGGAAAAGGAGAATTCAAGTAAAGAGTCTTCAATTGTGGCAACTACAAGAGTTTTTGAACAAAATGGACTTAATCTTGATGTGGGCAAACTTCGTCAACCACTTCAGGATGTACTGTGTAGCAACAACTTGCACACCATGGAATCTGATCCAGAACCAATGGTTCTTGATAAATCACTGAAGATTGCCATTAATGATGCACCTGAAACAAACAAGTTATCATCTTTATTGGATGGTTATGCCGAAGATGTATACATTTATATGAGGGAAACTGAGGTATACCAAACTTTGTTTACCTTATTAGTTTTATATTGTCAATTATATTCACTAGGGATTAGCCCATAATGTGCCTTAATATTTCTTAATAAAATGCACTTTTAAATGTAGAAATTGTGTATTGTGCTAGTTATTGAGCAACAAACTTATTTGAAGCTATATAATTAGTCAGCGAGTTGAATAAAACTAGCTCCTTTTTCCAGTCACGGCATCGTCCACGTCCTGGCTATATGACAAAACAGCCTGATATAACATACTCAATGCGTTGTATTTTGGTGGATTGGCTTGTGGAAGTGGCTGAAGAATACAAACTTCAGACCGAAACGTTGTATCTTGCAGTCTCTTACATAGATCGTTTTCTTAGTTACATGTCTGTTGTACGAGCAAAATTACAATTGGTTGGGACAGCTGCTATGCTCATAGCTGCGTAAGTACCATATTAATAAATACTTCAATTAGACATACTTAATTTTTTCTTTTTGAATGTTCCAATTATCTATCACTTCAGGCAAGAATTTCTTAAATTTCAGCAAGTATGAAGAAATCTATCCCCCTGATGTCGGAGAATTTGTTTACATCACTGACGATACTTACACTAAGAAGCAAGTGCTAAGAATGGAGCACTTGATTTTGAAAATCTTGGCTTTCGATTTGTCTGTTCCCACAGTTCTCAGCTTCATCACAATGTACTCGAGTGTGACCAGTGATCCTGAAACAGCAATGTACCTGGCTATGGTAAGTAATTGGATACTTTAAAGACAATTGTCATGAACTTTCTACAGGTGTGACAATCTCATTTCAGTTCATCAGTGAGCTTGCCCTAGTTGAAGGAGATCCTTTACTCCAATACCTACCTTCCATGAGAGCTGCCTCGTCTATCGCCTTAGCCAGACACACAATGGACCTGGAACCTTGGCCTCAGAAGCTTCAAACAATGTCTGGCTATGTCCTGAAAGATTTGTTGCCATGTGTGCAGCAGCTTACTAAAATTTTCATGGAATCAAAAACTCACCCTCAACAAGCCATAAGAGAAAAATACAAGTCTGACAGGTGACATTTTTTAATTAAGTGCCAAATAACTTAGGAATAAAGTGAACATAGCTTCAAATTAAATATGTCTTTTATCAACTTTCAGGTGGCACAATGTTTCAATGATAAATCCACCAGAACTGCCGCTGTGCTGATGTAAAACAGTTAACGTAGCTGGACGATACAAAGTTGATATCGTGGTGCTGGTCGGATAGTTTGCTGAATTTCCTCAAGTGCCCACCAATTTTTGGTATTGGATGATGCTGCATCTGTGATAAGTCAACGTGATTCATATATGTACAGTTAAATTTACTGACTTTTCTTGAGCCACTTTTTTAAAGTTTACAAAAAAAAAATTAAGTCCAGTAAAATTAAGTGGTTGTGATTTGTGTACTACTGAGGTGAAATTCTGCTGTGAACTACACCTAATGAACACTTATTTCAATGTGGTTGTACTATTGAACAGGAGGTTTTGATAAGCTACAAGCATTTACAATTTTACTCGAGATGCCTTTTGTTTGTCAGCAATGCCAAAAAGATAAGTTATGTGACGTGTACAAACTAAATTTTTAAATGGTTTAGTGTTTTGTACAATTGTTTTTCAATGGCAGTTTTTAGATTTTTCATTTCAAAATGTTTTGTATAACAAATTTGGATGCAATTGTAAATTCTTTTATATATGTTGATGTAATTTTATATAAATTGTTTTTAATGCCACAAAAATGTTTTCATTAGTTAACAGAATTTCCCTAGATTGTGATGTTCTCCCTTGAATTTTGTATTGATCTATGGTAATAAATATTGGAACCTGTTAACATATACTACCGATTACTGAACAGTCCTTGGTTGTCTAAATGAACTACAGAAAAATTTATTCCAAATGAGTAAATTTGAAAGTTATGATTGGCATGGTGTACTAGTCAGTTGAATAATTGTTGCAGAAATGAAAATGAATTTCTAAATATTTCCATAAATTGTTGGTATTTCCAACTTGTGCTGATATTTATCAAGCCTTAGTCTAAACTTTATTTTCCATTTGGTCCTACTAGATAATTAGGAAAATTCTCACTCGGTTACCTGGTAGTCTTACAAAGAAAGTGTAGTCAATGGGCTAAAAATACTAACTTTTTTTACGAGTTTCTCAGGGTATTGTTACACAGCAGCCACCTTTGCTTTCTGTGGTCATCAGAAATTTGCACACTGAAGAAAAAGGCTTTTATGGCAGAACTATTTCTTTATTAGCATTGACCTTGTATACAAGTACAGCAAACAGTTGTCAGACTTTTGTATTTACAATTTGATTTAAAGTTACAGGAATGTATTAGTGCACAACAGGAATGTCATCATAGTAAAAGTTTGTAGAAAACAAAATTGGCTCAACCATATCCCTGTCCTCCCATATTCCCTCACAGCACAGGATTTTCAGTAAGGGACTATAGATGCTTTAATAGCTAGACTATTATTTAGAAGCTAATAAACTACTGATTTCATAAGGAAAAGAAGGTATACAAAAATACACAATTTCTGCTAGTTCTAATAATTAAAGCTTATTTTCTTTAGGTTAAGTTTAATTTCATGCATTCAAAACGTTTATCCCCCCCCCCCCCCTTGTATTGCCACTAAACCCCTTGCCTTTTATTGTCAGCATAGCACCACAGCCTTTATCAATGGAGGTAGTTTGTTAACGCTAAAAAATGCATCGATTCAAAAACCTTTAACTGTAGCAGCATTTCAGCCTTCTCTTCCCTTTCAAATTATTAAACGTTATTTATTAATAGGACATGCCGGTACCACAGGAAGGACTCCATATCAAAGTTTATTTAAATAACTATGGCAACTACTCAAACTAAAAAGAGATGAGGATTGGCCTCAAGTAAGAGAGAAATTGAGTGAGGCAGTTTTCCTATCTTTGATCCATGATAGCATCGCTACAGAGCATTAACATTCTGATGCAACATTATAGGCATTTCAATATCACTTTTGAAACATGCAGCACAGTGTGCAAGAATAAAAGTTTTAACTGCATAATGTTTAGATTTATAAAGTTTGTATGACTCAACAAATACAAAAGTGAGAGAGACATGAATTTTACAGGAACTGACAATCAAATAACTAGTTCATTGACTTTTTTCTGGTGCAACCAATATTGAGTGGGTTGTAGAAATCTTCAGAATTAAATGTAACTTTAAACAGGAAAAATTTTGGGGCAAGCATCAATTTCTAAAGCAAACAACGTAACTGGTAGGTCAGTTGCACATTTGTTCTGTAATCCTGTCCCACTCCTATGATAAATATATTTTAAAAAGAGATGAAACAAACATTAAGTCAAAATACTTTACAGGTATACAAAAATATTTTTCCTTCTAGCACCACAACCTTATGTACACAGCCGACGCCTTGACAAATTGAGAAGGCACCAAGATGACTATGAAGGACCAACTTTGTCCCAGTTGGCCAAGGCCTTCAGATCTACCACCTCAAATTTCCACTTCTGAGTTTCCAAATTCTCATCACATTTTGTCACATATAGCTTCCGCTTTCCTGGGTCACAGTCGAGGCATCTGGGGTTGCTGCCATGAACCAGCCACTGCTTATCCTGGAAAGTTAAAAATGATAATCAATACTTTAGCTTCATTTGGACATTTATAATCAACCATATCAGATAACTAGAGACAGAAAATGGAGAATTAAGTGATTAAATATCAAAGTTATATATTTTGTACCCAATGAAAGAGGAAGGAACATATATTGGAGGAAGGAGGAAATTCACAATAATTAGGATGAAAATATGCAGATTGTCAAAAATGTACTTGTAAAAACAGAATTGCAGCATCCCTTATGTTAATAACAAACATCATTCCAGTATCCATGGCTAATCAACCAAGAGCATGTATCAGCTAGCCACATGCTTTCTGTTATCCATCTTTAGGTGAGTTTCCTCAAATTTGAAACTGGGTTGAAAAGTAAAAGCCATTACGTTAATGTAGTATTGTGCCCTTTCAAGGTAACACTTCTACAGAACAGTTCTCTGAAGCTATTTGGAGGTAAAATGTTACAACTTCAACCAATATCAATTGAATTAATGCTTCTTGAGTTTCACCCAGATAGCTGTTGCACAAACTTGCAATGTTTTTATCTCTAGCTCTACAATCGTGCAGAATACCAGACATTAACTGAGTGGCTGGGTTAAAGCCTGAGATCTGTTTATTCCACTTATTCATTCCCAAATATTCCCCCTGTTAACCTCTAACAAATGTCTGTACAGACAATAGAAGAATGAAATTTTCTAACTGAAATTCACTCACAGGATTGTATCTCCAGAGCTGATTGCCTTGCATTCCATGACAGCCAAACAACGTCACTGGTGCCTTCTTATCTGAACGTGAAACATCCCAGCACATGGTTCTTCCTTTGGGACGGATATCTTTGTGCCAGGTGAGTGTGAAGTTCTAGAAAATTGGAAATAACAAATGTTAAAAATTATGCTTAATATGACATTCATATTATTTATAAAGAATTCTGTGAAAAGCCATATTCTTGGGCAACTTGCAAGCAAGCAGAAATGGAGGAAAGTCAACAGACTGGTCAAATAAACTTAATGAATACATAGCCCAGACTACAAGTTTTGTAAATAATCTGTTCTTCTGGATTGAGCATTATGGTTTTATCAAGTGTAATATTTAATAAGAACAAACTTTTGTTAAACATAAACATCCATTCAAAAATAATTTTGCAAGGCATTACAGTTATTATAATAACAATTTATTAAATTGTTTTTCTCATTACCTGTTCCCCAGATAGGTGTTTGTTGTTCTTGATGCACTCCTTCAGGCCAAATGGTTCTTCATTACCAACATTGGCAGAGTCCACACAGAGATCTTCTGCTGCCACATTCCGTATCTGTTATATGGGGAAGACAAAGGTGAGATAGAGTTATTTTTAAAGATAATAAATTTATGTAAAGTACACCCAGGACCAGGTTTTTCAAAATATCAATACAAAAACAAACCAAATTTCCAGTCCTCAATTCTTATATGTTGAAAGAAAACACAACATATGTAAGAAGTATATAACAGAAGCTTTCAACCATTGATGGCCCTAATCATCTATAAAAACAAACATTTGTATAGAAGTCACAAGTATTCAACATTAATACTCATGAATATTGGTGTAAATGATGTTTGTTGTTTAATTCTTCAATGATTAAATTTTCATTTCGCATTGTGAATAAAAGTATTTTAGGGTCACTAACAATTGTTAATCCGGATAATAATTAAGTAGACATTTACAATGATAATTATGTTGTGTTGGCCCCTTGTAGTTGGTACTATATATAATACTGTGTTATTCAAACACACATTCATTTGACAATGCATACGCAGTTGTGAGTTTGTAAATTGTGAAAAGTGTTGAAGGAGAGATATGGGTAATATATGTATAGTTGTAATAAAAACAAATGTTTGTTTAATATAGATGACTAGCTGGGTTCTTTGGTGTTGCCTGGGTTATCATATATTCATAACACCTCATTTCACTCTAATCTCATTGGTTTTCACATAAACTTCTTGTAGCATCCCTCACCCCTAAGTGTGCTCCTGTCCCATGCCAAAAGGGGTTGAAATTATACACATACATCTGTAGCAATACTATCAATCTAATTAAGCATGAAAAATATTTATTTGACACAAATATTGGCCACGTTTGCAATTATTTTTACAATGTCATATCCTTACTAATATATATATTGGTATGGAAAGGATAGAGAGATAGGTTGTGGCTTACCTGAAAGTGAAGTGCGGTGTCGCCATGAGGAACTGAAGGTTGTTCTTCAAATTTTCGGAGGCTCTCAGCCTCCTTCTTCAGGAAGGAGTGTTACACCATTCCGTGCACCGGCCGGCCGGCTGCGGACTGCAGCCGGCAGTCCGCAGCCGGCCGGTGCACGGAATGGTGTAACACTCCTTCCTGAAGAAGGAGGCTGAGAGCCTCCGAAAATTTGAAGAACAACCTTCAGTTCCTCATGGCGACACCGCACTTCACTTTCAGGTAAGCCACAACCTATCTCTCTATCCTTTCCATACCAATATTTTTGACAATGTCACATTCTCACTATTAATATATATATAAATAACAACAAAAAAGTAAGACTTGATCACTTATACCTCTCCATAAGCAAAATTTGGTGGTTCCACAGGTGGATACTTTTTAGGAAGGTCAAAGGCAACTTCTTCCATGAACCACTTAAAAGACTTGCAGTGTAAACGCTCACGAACTGCCTGCTGTTCTGTAAGATCTCCAGGATTAATACTGCGGTAATGAGGCCTGCGTTTGTACAGGTACTCCTTGTATTCATCCATCCATACTTCAGCAACTCTCCTATAGTTCTGAAATTTTTATGAAATGGTTTTGTTCAAAAACAAAGGTGCAGATACAATTAAAACAACAATTATCAAGTATGAAAATGCACCTCAATATATAAAAAATTATTATAAAAATGTATGTCTTGACTTTTAAAATTAATTACTCCTTAATTGGTCTTTTCATTAGTATACATTCCTTCCTAATGGGCTTTAGCATCTTTAAACTTCACAACACAATATTTCATGCCTGTGCACTTTGACTTTATAGTTTGAGAATCATTCTTGATTGAAATTGGAGCCTTGAGAGATGTGTTTATGATTTGATCAATCAACAAGTCAGAAGCCTAATACTCTGCATTTACATTTGGATTGATTGACATATGAAGTTACCCCCAAACATATGGCTAAAATGTAAACTTTAGCTATTTTTTTAAAAAAAAAATCCAAAACAAACATCCCCTGAATATTTTATTTGTTGCTTTACAAAATGCATTTATAATGGCATTCTGCAATTGGCTCTCAGGTTCACACCTGTTTTTTATACAGAAAAGTTATGAGCTTCCACAAATCATTCCAATTGCATATGATTCACAAGCTCTGTAGTAGATACATGGCTTTATGCATGTATCTGAATATTCACTTAACAGTGTTGGTAAGCAACATATTTTTGTCTATTTCAAATTAATTAATTAATATGGACGAGAGAGAGAGAAAGAGTGATTCTGACTTATATTAAATTGAAAGTTGACATAGTTTCATCATAGTAAGGGGCATATCAAATTTTCAGATCAGAACAGGACTGCAGCTCAAAACGGCCAACTTGAAAATTTAGTGAGGGCACCTTTCAATTTAAGGTAAACCAGGTACTCTATACCTTATATCTCTTTGGGTGGGCAGCTGGACTTCACATCGAGGGTTCATTTGGGAATCTGCTCCCCAGGTGCACCTGAATGCCAAGTCCAGGAGAAACCAAACTACGCCCACCCATAAAACTGGCTGTGGTGCTTCTAATCCCACTGACATGGGCAACAGACTCATTGCTTCTAATATTTCTGTATGGGAGATGTATGTGTTAACTATATTGATCTGTGAGTATTCTTAGTGGAGGGAGGAGTACCTCCAAAAATAGTACTCTATGGAGGAATCCCCAATGGTGCAGCATGAAGGGAGGTGTGGGTCATTTGATGTGTCGCCTCCATGAGCTGCTGATGATTGGTAGTATCCAAGACCCAGGGCAAACCACACAACATTCATTCCCTTAAACTGATAACATAGCTCCCAATCCCACATATGTGCATAACGGTCTCATTGCTTTCACATCTCATGTGTGGAAGAGGCTGCAAGAGCACACTTGAACCATGACTATTCTCAGTAGTGGGAGGAATACTGCTAACAATAGAACTCTGGTGCAGAGGCCTTCCCACATTTGTGGCACGTAGGAAGGTGGAGAAGAAGGGACAGCAAGACATACTATTGGGTATCCTTCTGAGAAGCTACCATCTTGTCCTGCCAGGAAATGGTGGAGATTGACTCAAGGTGATCATCCAGTTTTCTGGGACGTGGAAGGAGTTTGTGACCCCTGCACGAACCACATTCCAGGAGGCTAACATGTCCAGTGGTGATGACTTCGTCTCCATCTCTTAGTTATCCGATGATTAAACTACCTGCCCTGGAAGCAATAGCCTGGAGCTATCTGAGGAAGATAGTCATTCTGGAAAACTAGAATGTGCCGAGAAGTTTCAATGGCCTTCGGGCAAGTGCATCTCCACCATGCAGGGCGACTCCGAGAACTCGTGCTATTGGAGCTATGTGCATGGACAACAAAAGCTGTACTTCAGGCGATTTGGTACCTTGGGGTGCATTGGGACCCTGGTCTATCCTCCTGGGTCCCTGTAGCCCAGCTGGGTTTTGGCTCCTCACATCTCAGCCCAAAGCACGTTGGAGTCGGACTCAAGGGGGTAGGTAGTTTCATAGGGAAATCTTTCTTCTGTCCTACTCTGGGTGCAGAACCCTGCCTGCCAGGATTTAGGTATCAAGGCATCCTCGTCCATCTTCAGAGGGTTCAAAAAAAGGCTGCTAGAAAGCATTTACAGGCATACTCTATATCTCTCTTTCATGTCTATATTAATTAATTTGACAACGTCACATCATCCTTAGTTGTTTCAATTATACCTGTTTGCATATTTCTTTGCTGTATTAACCATGTTACTTAGATCCATACTTATTTCAGTCCTGTTTCAACCCTTTACTTTTCTTAAAACATTTAGTGAGTTTTGACTCTTTACAGGAATAATCAACATTTGTATATATAATGTGAATAAAATTTGCAAGAAAAAGTCTACCTTACCCTCCCAACAAAATCACCTTTCCCTGGATTTGGAAATGGAGCAAACTTCCTGTAGATGTGCCCAACCCTGGAGCAAGGGGCATCAAGCATCTGTCCACCACACTGCCATATCTGAAAAAAGTGAAAGATTATTATTGTTATGGCCGCATAACAAAATGTTGGTTGTAAGACAGATTTCACTAGTTGATTGAATGGTGAAAGATGATATTTAAAAAAGATATGAAATATTTATCATGTATGTTCTTATGAGAGAATTTCCAATGCAACCTAGCATTGTCCTTTCCTTAAATATAAAAAATTCTCTGTGACATCAGCTATCACATAATTAAGTTCTTACTCTAAAACCTAAGAATTGTTCCATGTAACTGCAAATTTATAAAAACTATCATTATCATGCCTGAAATTGAAATGTTTTTAATCACAATCTTTCATTTCGCGAAGCCATTTTAGGCTCGTGCAACTTGAAATAAACTTAATAGCAGAGACAATTTTTGGAACTACTTTTAGTTTTCAATAATGAGAAAGTAGTAGAAGATAAAAATAACTATAATACTAAACGAAGAAGATTATAACTGTAAAATAATTAATTTTTCTCTACTTTATGTAAAATTATTTTATAATAACTGAACACCATTCGTTTTTATTTCTTTTACAACAGCTTGTGAACTGAAGAGAATGTCCTTGGGCTTCCACTTGGATACAAGAGTAATTAAACCACAATGGTTCGATGAGCCCATGCACTGTTGTCTTCTTCCACTTCGACTGGAAGATGACAGTGCAGAGGGTCATCAAAACTTCATGGTTTAATTAATTTGTTGATGCTTGAGCATCAGGTTAGTTTTTAGTAGATAAATAAGTAACTTTATATTTCTGTATATTGTACCCAAGTCGAAACCAAAGAACATTTTCTTCAGAAATTATACTAGGAAAAATTGTAATTGATAAAAGCTTCTTCAGTATTTACCTTGAATGACAGTTCATACTGCTCTCCGCCCCAAATCTCCAGTCCTTCATCGTAACCACCAAGTTCCCAGAAAAACTTCGCACTTATGGCAAAAAGGCCACCAGCCATTACAGGGCTTCTGTATGTGAAACATGCATAAAATTATTAGTATAAGTTGTTGCTTTTTACATACAACTTTCAGTGACTTCCCACACCTGCAGTACTTTAATGTTTGTTAAACCTACAGGACCTCCTTATAGCACAATAAAACTTATCTAAAAAGGTTATACTACAGGTGACCTAATAGCAACACTCTCTGATTATGTATAAGTAGTTAATTCCCTTACCACCACAAATACTACAAGCTACAAATGCAAACTTACTTGAAGGGTTCTACGGGATGCTTCAGGTCCTCTGGTAGAAGTGGCAGTCTTTTGTAGAAGAATTCCCAATCAAAAGCTCCACGGGCTCCCTCATCCTGGGCACGGTACTCAAAAGTCTCAAATGCAATCACATCTATGAATGGACACACACATGTCCTGTAGTCTTGAGCTATTGGTTCTGTAAAGATAGGGAAAGATAATAAATGCTGTATATAATATACATATATATTTTCCCCATTTTTTAACTAAAGTGCAAATCCCCCACAATATACAAAAATTATCAAAGTTTCAAAAGTTTTTCCAACAACCTTATTGTTTGCATACTAATTCAAGAGGCGGGGTGAGGTGTTGCTCCAAAAAACTGTCATGCCACGACTTACAGAAAAAACAACATCTGAATAAATTGTATATCTCATATCTCATCAAAAAAAAGTCATTACAGAAATATAAAGTTACTTATTTATCTACTAAAAACTAACCTGATGCTCAAGCATCAACAAAAAAGAAGATCTGTACTAGTATTAGGAAGACTGAGCATAGCTGGCAAAACTTTGAGTAAAGAAGGTTTTCATTACATTTGGCACCAAACAGTGGGGATAAAATATGACATCATTACAATAAACATATATATGATTGATAAACAGTTCTCAGTTTTCACACAGTGTGAAAACTGAGAACTGTTTATTGAACAATTACACCGGGAAATACTTCAATCTTTGAACATATATATATATCCCAGCGACCTCCTCCAAAAACAGATAACCCGGGCCCTATCAAACCTCCAAACAACCACACCCACTATTGTCCAAAACAAAAAAAGTAGTCCACCCCTCACGACAACCTACTTCCCTGGACTACAAAAAATCAATTCCATTCTCCGCCTAGCTTACACTGGACTGCAATCCAACCCTGAATTGAAAACCATCCTCCCCACTATACTCCCCACCTGCCCAAGGGTTGCCTTCAGACGCCCACCCAACCTCCGAAATTTACTTGTACACCCTTGCAAAACCCACACCACCACCCGCCCACCCCTGCCGGGTTGCAAACCTTGTGGTAGGAGCAGATGCCATGTTTGCCTTATCTTACAGCCCACCACAACCTTTCATAATCACACAAAAACCTTCAGAATCAAAGAAAATATCACCTGCCTCTCCTCCCACACCATCTACCAAATTAACTGCAGACTCTGCCCTGCCTTCTATATAGGCCAAACCAAAAGACCCCTCCCTGAACGTATAGTCAACCACCGCAGCACTGTCAAACTATGTAAAATCCAATTCCCAGTAGCTGCTCACGCCCAAAACCACAACACAAACAATTTTGACCAATGCTTCAGACTCACCATCCTTAAAGCTCTACCCCCCGATTCATCAGAAGCAGAACTCCATCTATGGGAACTATCTTTCCAACATGTCTTGCAGTCAAGGCAAAGCCCTGGACTCAACATCCTGTAATTACTGTCCTTCCTACGTACCATCCCCTCTTTCACGAGACCATGTAAGTATGTATGAGCATGCTCATGTATGTGTAAGTATGCATACATGTGTGTGTGTGTGTGCATGTTCATGTGTATTTGTATGTTCAAGCATACATGTATACATGGGATGCTTTGTATGAATGATCTCTATCTAACTTTTCCTATGCCACAACCTTCCCCTGAGAGAGAAAGTTAGTGGCTTGGTGGGGGTGTTGATTGTTTATGGGCTACTGGCCGTGCGGCGGTCAAATCTCCGCAGTCCGCAGCCGGCCGGTGCACGGAATGGTGTAACACTCCTTCCTGAAGAAGGAGGCTGAGAGCCTCCGAAAATTTGAAGAACAACCTTCAGTTCCTCATGGCGACACCGCACTTCACTTTCTTTCAGGTAAGCCACAACCTATCTCTCTATCCTTTCCATACCAATATATATATATATATATATATATATATATATATATATATATATATATAATGAATTTATGATTTAAATAATAACCGTGGAAAGAATGTCATAAGTATCAGACAGTAGTTTAGCAAAACTATTAATTAAAATATATTAATACATAAAATGTAATATATGAAAAAATTGTTTGGTAAAAAAGACAAAAAATACTTACCAAGAAGAGGTGGCAACCAGTTCACATTAGCCTCAGTATGAGAGTCCAGAAATATCAGCACCTCAGCTTTTGCCACCCTCGCCCCAGCCAGACGAGCACGTATCAGACCTGAACGCTCTGGCAAATGTATTACCTTAACTTTGGGTAGATTCACAGACACATACTTGTCTAACTTTTCTTTACAGTGCTCTGAAAATAACATTAAGACATGATTTTCTCACAAATCTAATATAAATTAGAGAATACATAAAAAAAATTAAATTTCACCATTTTTTCGAAGGAGTTTCCTTCCCATATTAACTTATATACTGTCATTTTTCCTGTATTGTCTAAAATGGGCAATTACTGTCCACATCCAAATGATAGAATGGTTCCAGCTTCCGTGACTTAGCAATTTATACTTTCTCAATGTGTCTCTCCCACTTGATTAAATTTAAAAGGTCTAATAGAACAAAAAATAATCTTTATGACAATGAGGATTACCTTTTGTACTGTGATCATCCACCAAGATCACTTCCTCCACAAGGTGACTCGGCGACCTATTCAGGACACTGATGGCTGTTCTCAGTAGTGTAGACCAATGCTCATTGTGGAATGGCACAATAATGCTGACAGTTGGTAATTTCTGTAGGTACTTTTTAACTTTGCAACTAGAAACACACACCACACAAAAAAATTGAAATGTAAATTACAAGCTTTTCAAATTGCAAGCTTAATCATTTGATGTGCCAAGCTAGTCCCAGAAGAACCTGACCTAACAAAGAAAACAAAACAAAATATCTGTATTTCTCAACATAGTCCCCTTTTAGCTTGATACATTTTTCCAAGTGACGGTAGATAGCTTTGATACCCTATTTAAAGTGAGAACCCTTGAGCTTCTCATAATAGTCATCATAGCAGATTCACTTCTTCGTTATTGGTGAAACTTTTACTACCAAGCAATTTTTTCAAGTTTGGAAAGAGAAAACAATCCGAGGGAGCTAAATCTGGTGAATAGGATGCACAAGGAAGCAATTCCAACTTAATTGACTTTGTCATTAATGATAATGGACGAGTGAACTGGTGCAGTGTTGTGATGAAATAATAAGTTTGCATAATACTCGCCATTGGTTTTCCCTTTTTGAAGATAATCAATTAAAATTATTTATAAGCAATCCATGCCAACAGACGTAACTGTCTTTTGAGCTGCTTCTCCCTTTTCATCAACTGTTATGAATAGAAGCAAGAACTCTGCTTTATTGCTGTGAAACATCACCAAACACTTTATTAAACATCCTTGCGTTGCTGGTTTTGTTCCATTGTATGCAAATGTGGCACTCATCTTAAGGGCAGCTTATATACTTTCCACATATATGGAGAGAAAGCCCATGATGCAGAAAGACAGAAATATGGCATCCCTTTGGCCACAATTTAATAATAATGAATTACATTTTAGAATACAAATTAAATGAGCTTTATGAATAGTATCTACCAATCTCAAAATCATGATAAGCTATGTCCAGTTTTTCAGATATTTCAAATCAAATTATGTATAAATGGTGCATTTCTAATAGAAAGAGAACCAGAGAAGCTAGTTGAGGAAATATGATTTCAAGCAACATAAAGGTGTATAATTTTTCAGAATAATTGTAGTAAAATATAGTAGACCAAGTCTTTACCCAGCAACAATATTTCATTATGCGCTGGTAAATTACTGATTACATGCACTAACAATTCAAAATAACTTTACTGTATTATTTTTAAAAAAAGTAATAACTAGAAGGCAAAAAAATTGACTTTCAATACTTACTCTTTGTGCCGAATATCTGGTAGAGCACGGTCTAGAGCAATCTTGTCACTTAGCAGTGCATTGAATCCATTAACTTTGTACAAATCTTCTTTTGCCTCATCATACTCAGAGCCTAGGTTTACAGGTTTACCTTGCTCACCCACACCCTGTCGCCTGGAATCTTGCTCTATCTGCTCATAATTGTGCCAGTCAATCTTAGATGAAAAATTGATGGATGCTGCAGGAGGCTGGAGAGTTTGTAAGAGCAACTTAAAATTTCTAGTTTGGTCATAATTACAAAACTTTTCTATCTTTTAGCATAAATCTAATTCTTTGAAATAGAATTACACTTTTGTTATTGAAGCCAAAAACAGCCATACTTACAACAGGAACGAGGTGAAGTTGTGCTTCTGGCGGAAATGGCATTGCACCCATCTCTGCTCCCCATGGCAAAGGAGCTGTTAGTTCATTGTGGCGTACAAGGCGGAATATTATCACTGTTGTGACAACAGTGATGACTGCCAAGAGTAGGAATCTACATATGCTCTTGATGTTACGGCGCATGGTCTCGCACCTTCATCTGGCCATTGTGTGCTTATGGCCACCTGTATGTAAACTAAAGCAGTTTAAACACATAATATATTTAAAAATATTTCTTGAATTTACAAAATCATACAGGAAATATGGTGACAAATTAATATATATTTTACCACTGATTTTAAATAGTGATATCTTCGCCATGATACTAGACTAAAAATACTGTTTTTTTTAATCAATGGGGTAAAATAAAACACAATTTTAAATATTAAAAAAATCATAAATGGATTTTAGTCTGTATGTAGTCTTCAAATAAGCTCCCATTGACAAACGTCTAATATGAATCCACAACAAATTTAAACACACAATAAACAGAAGATAACATCTCATTATAGGAAAATATTCAAAGGCAAATAGATTAAGTGCATACAAACTCCAATTATCTTGCAGAAATTACACTGTAGTTAACATGGCTAAATAAAACCTGTAAACTTTTTTTCTCTTCAAATAGTTGGTATTTTATATTTAAGTCAAATAACACGTCTAGTATTATGTCCCAGTCACATAGACTGTTAGATATTTTGTGTCAGAATGAGTAAACGTAAAAAGAGTTGAAAAGCGAAAATAAGTAGTAAATTTCCGGACACGGGACAGGAAAGAACATGTGTACGTTTGAAATTGGCAATGTAAAATTAAACTGAGAAAGTGTACTAGAACTATTCCGAGTTTGGACCACAAAACGCTAGTTCTTAGACAATTACCGAAAACACGTAGGCAGGCATTAAGAATATCTCAGTTCGCGTTTATCTTATAGATTAGATAATAAAGAGTGTCCGAGGATTAGCAAACGTGGTAACGAAGGCTTATGGAGCAAATCGTGAGTGTCGCTCGGAAAATCAGCGACTAGTAAAGAAAGAATTACCCATACATTATTTGAGGCAGCCAATGCCTTTCCCTTTTGGAAAGAGACATATACGGATCAGTTGTTAAAATCACCGGCGTCACAATAATCATGTCATTTGTTAGAACAGCTGGCATCAGCAGGTTGACCAACTTTAATCAATTTGTAATTGTTAATGTATTTTAAATCAAATAAGGCTGTATAGTAAATTAAGAAACTTCATTTACCATTATAACAAACAAGAGTGATAGAGGCTTAAAAAAAGGAATGTTCGGACATTGACCTGCTTGGGTAATTATTGAATATAAATATTTCACAGATTACAAATAGAAAAATAAGTCAAATAAAGTCTGTAAATTGAACCAGGCATTAGTAGACGCTTAGGACTACTTTATTAAGTTCGCTTCTGGAAAATAAACTCCTTCAAAATTCATTAAAGACAAGGAAAGTAAGGAATGACACATCGAGTATTATGGTCTTGTAATATACTTTCATTAATATATTGTGAATATTTGATAATCAAAATGCGGAACGCCCAGTCCTTGAAATAAATATGAAAGGAGGTCAGTGACGGATAATAATTGAGAAAGATCAATGAATAAGAACTAATCAGATCTATCAATGATATTTGCAATGTATGAACTTGATGTGTAATATTACAAGACCGTGGACCGTACCAAAACAGATAAAATTGCATGAAAATAATAACTCAAAAGCGGAGAGTGCTTAAATTAAATTAAAGAGGTCAGTTTATCGGTACTTGAAGTTGAAGAATCTTTGAACAAGGCGTTCTTCGGTTCTAATATATTTGAAATTTACCGGGAATGATTGAATGTTGAAGATATTCAAGTTTTTGTTTGTTTCTTGTAAGAATTTTTTATGTAATGTCTTTCTTCAGTAATTTAGAGGAATTGCAAAATTACTTCAAGACTCACAACAAGACCAGAGAATATGAAGCTCACACGTCAAAGGTTCATTCGGTTGGTTGGAGTTGTGATGGTAGGCGTTTAGCGTCTGGATCTTTTGATAAATCGGTGTCGATATTTACGCTTGATAGGGATAGACTGGTAAGCTGATTTATTTTAAAACTTTTTTGTAAATAATTGAGAGATTCCGTTGCTGTTGGAAGACCAGTTTTTTTTTGTAAGAAATCATTAATAGAGAATCATTTAATAATATCCTTTATTATTGGCAAATAACTTTTCTTATTTTTAATAAAATTTTATACAACTTGGTATTACTAAGTCAACTTTTGGTTAGCTAATACAAAAATATACACTAATTCTTTAGAAGTGCTCATTTGTGTATAAATGCACATAAAATATATTCATTTGCATCAGAATAAAGAATTCATCTTTAGAGGTCATGGAGGAAGCGTTGACCAACTATGCTGGCATGCCTCAAATACAGATCTGCTCAGCACTGCCAGTGGAGACAAAAGTGTGCGCATTTGGGACACACGAACACACAAATGTGCTGCCACTATTCTCACAAAAGGTAACAGCTGCTCATTCAACTTATTTATATGGTGCTGTGAACTACTTATTTTGTAAAATCTTTATTCACCTTTGTGACTAATTATTGTTATTTATATATTACATTTTCTTTCAAACTTGTTATTTCTTTTAAAATGTGTCTGCAAATAGAGTAGTTCTTGACTTTGAGATTTTATACACTGATGCCTATTATTTATGTTTGTAATAAATCTTCAGTGTGAATGTTAGTAAAATAATACAAATAATAATTTTGGGTGACATTAGCTCTTAAAATAATTGACAGAGTAACTAGAAATGTCTGTTTTAATTATTATTTATAAATACTAATATATTGTTTGGGTGATTTTTGATCTCAATGCATTAAATTTTTTGAAAATAAATTCTCATCTTGATACTCTTGGATGGCTTTTAGATTACACCAATGATCACATAAAACATTTGAGATCTCTACATTGTTATTAGGCATTCTTGAGTTATACAAACACTGAATTTGCAATCTTCACACTGTACATAAACTCTTATTTTGCAGGTGAAAATATAAATATAGCTTGGGCACCTGATGGTAACACAATAGCTGTTGGCAACAAAGAAGATCTTGTAACCTTTATAGACACAAGAACTCACAAAATAAAAGCAGAAGAACAGTTTCACTTTGAAGTGAATGAGATAGCTTGGAATAAAGAGAGCAACCTGTTCTTCCTAACCAATGGTCAGGGCTGTATACACATACTAGGGTATGAAACAAAATTATGTTTTTGATTAGAAAATGGTATATTTGATCTCATTTGCGTATCCCCTTAAATACCTTTGTTTTTTCATCACTTCTTCATTGTAACTGTGGAAAAACAGTTTAACCACCCTCTTTTTTTTTAGTTATCCTGATCTTGAATTGCTTCATGTTCTGAAAGCCCACCCTGGAACATGCATTTGCATAGAACTTGATCCTACTGGGCACTACTTTGCTACTGGCTCTGCTGATGCATTGGTCTCACTCTGGGACTTGGAGGAACTTGCCTGCCTTCGAACCTTTTCCAGGTAATTTCCTGTTACAAAAGGTTTTTTTTTAAAGTAAAATCTACCTTATATTCAAATGTGTGTATTTTATATATTATAAATATAATAACTGTACTCTGTGCAGATAAAGACAATCTGGGCACTAGATATGCTGGTTACTTACCAAAACTTGTCTATTTCTCCTCCAAATACATGGAAATCAACGGTTTGCGTTTCAATAGAGACGAAATAATAACTTCTTTGTCTGCTTAATCACTGTTGTGTAATGGTAGCAATGCAATTTAAACATGAGACACACCTGATGACAGGTTCAGCAATGGAGTTCATAAGGTTATAATTATTAGTTATAAATACTAATTATAGTGTAACACTTTATATTTGTTACTAAAATCCAAAATTAATTTCTGCAGCTGCAAATCCCTACACTTCATGTAATCACTAGAGCTGCCAAGTGTAGACTGACTGCTTAAACTGCACAATGCTATCAGTACAATTGTTAATTACAAAGTGTTCAATTATTAAGTACTAGCTGAGCACCCAACAATCTTCCAGTATTATTTAATTTAGCTTTAATTATGAATTAATGTGCATCTTTATAATTTTCACATTGTTAAATTCATACCAATTGTATTAATTATTCCGACATGTCACATCCCTACTCTCCTGATGAAGGTGGCTCAGGTCCTCGAGTATTTGAGCTTTTATTTCTGTACAGCTTAACTGGACCAATTGTTGATTTCAGGTAAGTCACCTACTCTGTCCTATCGAAATGTGAACGAATTCATGCACAACCAGCACACAGTTCAGATCTTCCTTCCTGACAAAGGGGGCTCAGGCCCCTGAAAATTTGTAATATTTTCACTCATCAACCCAACTGTTGATTTCTGGAAAGAGAGACAGTGATGCTGACTAACTTGAAATTAATAGTTGGTCTAGCCAGGCATAGGTGGCGGTTCAAATTTTCAAGGGCCTGAGCCCTGAACTGCGTGCTTGCGAGGCATGAATTGATGAATTCAAATTGATTCCGAATAGAAATATAGGACAAAGGTTGAGAATATACTCTGAAGAAATCATATGCTTTAGGCATAGTGATAAGCTCAAAGGAAGCATATGTTCAAAGAATAGAGAGGAAAGGAAGAAGAAGGAATACATAATTATATTTATCTGACATTTTTAATAAATGAAATAACATCAACCAATTAGAAATGACTAATTTGCTGATTTTATTTCATTCCTAATACTTATATACTTGCATACATATAAACACATTCACAGATGTCCATTTTTAATCTAATTCTTCCTTACACTAGATTGGATTGGCCAGTGAGAACTATTAGCTTCAGCCACGACGGTAAACTGCTAGCGTCCGCTTCCGAAGACCTTGTTATAGACATTGGAGAAGTTAGCACGGGTGAAAAGGTGGTGGACATAGCTGTAGAGGCTGCAACATTCACAGTGGCATGGCACCCTTCTCAGTACCTCCTGGCATTTGCCTGTGATGATAAGAGCAGCTATGACCGCAAAAGGGATGCAGGCACTCTCAAAGTATTTGGCTTCCCTTCTGAATGAGGGTCACCAGTCAGTGAAAGTAAACTTTCTGCTTTGAAAACTGGATAATTTTATTTGGTGCTGTGATGCAGTTAAAAAATTGTGCAACCTTTACTTATTCAAAAATTTATTGGCATGTTTGTGCTAGTTTTATTATTCGCCAGAACATCGAGTTTGTCGACTCCAAGTGAGTGTAAATGTAAGGACCTTTTCTAGTTTATATTTGTATATATGAGGACAACTGAACACAATTGAAATATATATATGTGTGTGTATTTACTTATTTAATTTCTCTTTTTTATGGCCAAATGAGTTTTTTGTATTTCTTCTCTGCTTGTGATAAACTCTGAGGCGGCATGAATTGAAATAAGTCAAAATTCCTCTTCACTGAAGTGTTTTTTTGAAATACAGTATCCAGGAAGTCCAATTTTTCTCCAACATTGTTTATTTGCATCTTGGTGACAATGGTTGTGTTTGTTTCAAAAGCTTGATGCCCTACTCATACTACATTTTTCAAAAATTTGGTTTTTGCTTAAGGTACTTTATGTCTACCAACAAACTGTAAATTTGATTTTCTTACATTTTTCTTTTTGCTGGATTCTTAAAGCATTTGCACAGGCTTTGAAGTTGGAGTGAAAGTATTATTCCAATATATTGAAATATTTACATTCTATATCAATGTTAACTTGGTTGTATTTCTGAAGTGAGACTAGAGGTTATAAATTTTGCATCTAATATAGATTTTTATTTATTACAAATACATTCTGTTCTTTTACACAATTCATTTTCCAGTAGAAGCTATCCCACATAGTTATAATAATCTTTAAAGACTAAATTGATACATTCTTGAAGAAATTTATCACAAGTATCAATCACGAAAACTCTACAATTATATTTACGGCATGTCATTACCTGACCTGGGCATTAGATGCTCAGGTATCTTCTCAATGGCTGCTTTGGTGACTTTCATGGCGACACCCTCAGGAAGGTTGCGCTGAATATACTCTAGGAAAGTATCTGCAGTGGAGCCTGTGAGGCGCAGGAACTGCATGAAACGGAAGTATGTGCGGATCTCATACTGCACCCTGTGCTTCTTGAAAATGTGAATGGACTTGAGCAAAGTGAGTCTGTCATGATGTGCTTTACGAGGTGTCCAACTGTAACGATTACATAAGTTATGCAACACTTTCAGGAATTTTACAAATTACTGTACAAAATGGACATAACATCAGCTATGGAAGATGGCTTGTCTAGATGTCTCAACAATTGTATTAATCTGACTTATTTTAAAATAAATATGAAAAGCACCAGCCTATTAGTCAGAGAAACATATTCAGTTCAGGTGTGTATAATCTGTGGTGCTACTTATACCACATACAGCAATAACATCTTGTAGTATATTCTGAATATATATTAATAACTCTGAAAGGATAGTAGTAGTTTACTGACTTACCATTCTCCAATGGTAATTCCCAATTCGGAGGCTGCAATATTGGCAAAAGTCTGGTAGCTCTTCAGGACAGCGGGGTCCACTCCACGCAGTTCTAACTCTATTATACGGTACAACTTATCAGGTTCCACACCCTGAAAAAGATTTTAGTAGCATCAGTTATATGGTAAAGTGAAATACAAGGTAATTAATATAGTACAAAGCCAAAGATAAGTCATTAATTCTTAGTGAAACTGCATAAAACATTTCAATTGACCATACATTTTACAAAACCGATCGAGGCCTCGACGAAAAATATCGCTAGTAACAGAAATACGTACATATTACTTGGAAAATGTAAAATGCCGAGTATGTTTCTACCTCATACCTTTGAGTCGCAGGAAGGAGCATCCCTAATCTGTGCAGAAGTGACATAATTATGAAAAGACAGCATATGATGACATGATGTTCCAACTGCTGGTCTAGAAGACGCCAGGGAACAAGTGCGCAACGCGGATCGCTGTAATATTGAAAAATAAATTCAATTTAGCGACAACAATAATCCATCTTGACCTATACATCAAAATTATTTTTCCAAATTAATTTATTGTCACTTACCAGAAGAGACATTTTACTTTCCTATGAATAATTGAACAAATTTAGTATTTATTTGTCTCATTCCTAGGCAAAATGAACGCAGTGAATCGTGTTTACATAAAATAATAGTTTATGTGTAAACAACTACTTGGCACAGGAAGACATAACTCGTCCAGAGATAATACTCTTAATATAATTTAAGTTTCGGGAATATAACAAATGGTCAATGACTAATACAAAAATAGAAAGGTTACAAAATATTTCTAAATTATATATATATATATATTTATTACTTATATATACATAATTTATATATAAAAATTATCGTATACGACTGAAAAATTTACATCTGAAAAAATTAAAAACAAAGATAGCCAAATACAGACAAAATAAGTTTTTGATTTTTATATATTATAATTCATATATATATATATATTACACATTTAGATAGGTAAGAGAGACAGCGAAACGACTTCCCGAAATCAAGTTAGTCCAGTCAGGCTGAGGAGTGAAAATAATTAAGAGGCTGGCACGCGGACAGTTCTATTCTGACGAAGGGGGCTCAGGCCCCAAAAATTAAATTTCTTTCACGCCTCGGCCCAACTGAACCATCTGTCGATTTTAGGTTAGTCTCTCTTTCCTATCTAAATGTGTTATTTAATTTGTCCTCGTCACATTTTCCTTAAGTGTTATGTAAGTACGCAAATTCAATTGGATTGTAGCAAGTATCGAACCAGTCAACAAAACGGCACTCTGCCGTCTCGTCCGCTACCATCTACGCTATGAGAACTGTCCTTATTTGTGTAGTGCAAGTAGGAACGGAAACGGTGCAACGTATGGAATTTTTTCTTAACAATTATTTCTCAGAAAACCTACCCTGAAACACCATTGGAATCTTTTCAGACCACCCTGAATATATAGTAACAATACGTCCTTTACTTTGTAGTTTTGTCAGCTCAGCTTTCGTACTTAGTTGTGCCAATATCCTCGTATCTGTTGATGATTGGCCGCCAGGTTAATTTTATAGTAAAATTGGGAAAACTTCGTTTGCTGTTTAATAATTTTAATAACGAGCTATGAAACAACATATTTCTGTAGGGTGTGTTTTTTTCCTGAGACACGAAGTTTTAGGTACATCTTTATGCAGCAATCGGTCGCTATTACTGCCGGTTTAGGACTGAAGTTAAGAATGCTTGTTAGTTGTTAGCATGTCGACAATACGGGAGTGTGACACATTGTTACTCTCCCGCCACCAATCGACTATCACAACAATGGAGCATGGGCTCCAAATCGGCCATACTCGATTTATATATATAAATGTGTTTATATTATTAGAAGAGGAAGTCAGGTTGCTAGGAAACGGAATTTTGTTGAGCACACACACACAAATGTTAAGGATATTAATTATCAAATGAAGAAGTCACATTTGATAATTGGATAGTGAGAAGTATGCTATAATATAACCCTAATTCATTAACATTTTTAATTTTCATTTATCTTTTGGTAACCGATTTTGTATTGCCATTCCATTATGAAATACAGACTTCATATCACCCACTGTCTTTTTTCTAAACCTATGACAAATTTCAGGCTGCCTGGTTCGGTTACCTTATTCTTAATTAGTAGGTTTTTCTAATATTCTGGTAGGAAATAATATTCTATTCTATAAATCAACATTGACATATCACAATATTTAATCCTTAACACTGACTATTAAAATGAACTTTCCCAACATAATTGGACTCGGAGAAAAACAAAACAGTGTAACATACTTAATATATGACATAATAATAGAACTAATTCACTTTTTACACAGACTTGATAACAACTTTTTTACTACTACCTCTATTTGTCATTTTACTTATAGCAACCATCAATTTATATTATCTGATTTACAAACTGTGATTTTTGCCCTACCTTACTATTCTCACATTACTTTGGTCTTTGCAATCTAATAATGCCTCACTTAGATTATTTCCTCCATACTTTTCCTTGATCTCTCCAATCTTGAACTTTCAGTTCTGAGTTGTCCCTAAATTAAATTATTTCCAGTTTTTCCTGTTTAGAGGATGTACAAATAGCACCCATACAAATTCTTAATACAATATCCATTCAATGGATGAAGTCTATAGGTTGGAGAGATTAATTCTGTATACAAATTGGTTGTAAAATTAAGAAAATTAGTTACATATGATTTCAAATAAGACTTTGCAAGCTGAACTGTTTTTTGTGAGGGAGATTCAGGCTTTCAGCTTAATATTTACAACTGGCATACTCTCTTATCAACAGTTAGGGATCAGTAACCTTTGCCTATTCAATAGCTAAAAACTTTCATAATATTTTGTAATAATTACCCCTATTCTGTGTAAAATAATTATTTTTACTGTACAAAAACTACTTTACGTCACTAGAAATCTGTAACAATGAAATTCAGATTGGGAAACTTACAGGGATTTAAATATTTCCATGCCCATAAAATTTAATTAACCAAATAAAAATTTCCTTACTTATAAATTACAAAATTTATTTAAAGCTCATACAAAATTGTACATTTTAAAGAAAATTTCTTCAGAGAAGAATCTTAAAGTATGGTTCAGTGAAAATGCAAAGAAAAACAAATGTTGCTTGGCAAAACAGAGAATTGCAGCCCAAATGAAATAATGCTCTGTAGCTTTAGTCCTGAAAACAAAGAGATACTATTCTAAAAGTTATCTGCCTATATCTTTCTCTTCAAATATTTCCACCATAGTTTTACCACATTGACAATTATAAATGTATTTTTTCAACTTTTCCTTTGTAACCTTTCCAGGAGGAAATCTAGAATATGGATCAATTCCTCCCCAAACAAAATGAATTGGTGTCATCAAACTTTAAATATTATTAACACAGATGCCACAAAAACTTCAGGAGGATGATTTCATTTATCAATAGAGTACCAAGTTTCCCTAGCTCAAAATTATGTCCTTCAGTCTTATTTACATATAAATGTGCAATATAAACATTTTACATAAACAATTTGCCTGATGAAGGCTTTTTTTAAAATAAAATATTACCAAATAATTCAAAACAGGAAATAGGACAAGTAATGCATATGTATTTTGATTCTGTTCCGTAGCTTGTGTAAATTTCTCATTTTAAGGTGAAGTTTGACAATTTATAAGAGCATGAAGAATTTCATGAAGCAAATTATGAGAATAACATTATTGGATTTCCATGAAAACATTGTGTATTAATAAATATTTATAGCAGTTGGAAACCCAAGAATGTTTTATTAATTTGACAGATAAATTGTTTGCTACAAAAGGAGTCCATAAAGTTTATATTACTTTTCCATTTCAGTGAGCACTGTTCCCTAGCATAACAAATAATATCTCTGCTAACCTGAAATCAGACATCTTATTGAACCAAACTTACTCAAGCAAATGAGGGCTTTCCTGGTGTAATTGATGCATAAATAGTTCTCAGGATTGCACCAAGGTCAATGGAGAATTCAAACAATGTTTCCATGGCTTGTTCTGCCATCTTTGCTAGGTGTGCAAACCAAAGAAAAATTGTGTTTGAGTTCTCCATTGACCCAGTTGCAAACCCGAGAACTGTTTATGCAAATGTCATTTAGACTTGTCCAAGCAACAACATATTAAGATAGAAATATATATTTAACATTACACTGTTTTCCATAGTTCAGCTAGCATATATGAATAGAAAAGCAAATACCACATCAAATATAAAAATAAGCACTTATCTCACATGAAAATAGGCTAAAATGTTTCAAACCTGTAATATTGAATAATATATTAAAATATTCTGCCCACAGCAACAGCTAACTTATGGCTTGGTATGTATAAAGTTAGCTTCTAGCAGGTTTCCAACTGGGGTAAATTTTTTATATAACCACAAAGTAAATGCAGCAGTCCTTTAACAGTTGTCCCCACACAAGATAAGAAAAGTAACTGCTATCTAAAATTTTGACACAGCAAATCAATAAATCATCAAGCAACAAAAGAGTTGGTTTTCTTTGCACAATTAAATTGTAGGAAGCAGGTTAGACAGGAAATTTATTACCAGAAAACAAACAAATAATAAAAATAGACACTAATGAACAGTGCCAGTAATAGGTCATTGTAAAGATATAACATCATAAATATTTGAAATGATAAGTAAAAGAAAGTACAAAAATTAAATATTATGTTCATTATAAATGTTGAGACGAGTAATAGCAATATTGAATTTAATTCATTTGCGTGTTAAAATTAGTAAAATTCAGCTGCTGAAATTTCTCCAACAGTTTGGAAATCGACATGTTGGTTAGCAGGTTGAGATGTGCTCAGGAAACCCGACATTTCGGCATAACAAGACAACTGCTGTGGGTGCCTGACCCTCTGCAATGTATTAGAATCTTCTGTGCCACAGGGAAACAATGACAATGACCCATGAGGAGGTGATGACAAAATGTTCATACCTGATTCAGAATTAGAAGGGTCTGACAGCAATGGCAACCTGATTCCTGAAGGACCATCTCTCAAACGTGGCACAGGAACTTGCATTGAAGCAAAATCATGGAAGGGTTGAACTGATTGATCTGCAATATTGTTCTGCATATTGACCCCAGTCACTTGATCCTGATTTGTGAGCACAGTCTGAAATTTCCTTTGTTCCAGAAAGACAGGTCTGTGGCCTTGAACATTAAGGCTCTGGGCACAGAATGGCATGGGCACAAAAGACACTGGATTAACAGGTCTCTGTTGACATTCAAAATATGTGTTTACTTTGGTTTCGTCAGTTTCTGGTTCCACAGTTTTCACTTTCTGCTTAATAGTCCCCATTTTCTTTGAGATCTTAGTGACCTTTTCACCTCTGCTACCAAAACATTTGTCACTAACTACAGACTGTTGTGGCTGACTTTTATTCTGATCACACAGAGATTCAAACCTCTTCTTAAGAAGATTGAAGTCTTTCAGTTTCACTTCTTCATGGAACACTTTGCGGTACAGCCAGTTCTTCACCTGTGGTGTGTAGTCTGGGAATGGTTGACCTGGAAGCAAAAATCTGCTTTTTATTTGAGCTGAACTCAATTTTATTTATCATTCCTCCCCAACTATTCCTACAGTGTTTTCTTCATATTTTGGATTGGCTGAAGGATCGCCAATTGGGACACCATTTTTTTTTTACCTGAGAGTATGCCTTTATTTTAGGAACATTTGCCATGCAAATACGAGTTTTAATGTTTTTTCTAAA
This sequence comes from Zhengitettix transpicula, assembly GCA_037074705.1. Taxonomy (NCBI): domain Eukaryota; kingdom Metazoa; phylum Arthropoda; class Insecta; order Orthoptera; family Tetrigidae; genus Zhengitettix; species Zhengitettix transpicula. The sequence goes on from CM073593.1 coordinate 77,048,802, forward strand.
AACAGGTTTTGATACATGCTGTGGATTAGTGCATGTATTCTACATTAATGCAACATCATCATGTCCCAGTTGGCAATTCTTCAGTCAACCCATTTTAAGTAAAGATTATGAGGGTTTAGAGGTTCATAACTGTTAATAATATTGTTAATTTAATCTGCAATTACTGAATACAATGTTATGTTTCAAATGTACTTAGATTGTTCATGTTTCAATCAATGAGTTTACTAATATATACTACCAGAAATTAAGCCACTCCATAAATATATATATATATATATACTTATTACCTGTCACACAGTCAACACCATTACGTTCATACTTCTGCAGGAAATTGAAGTACAACTTGGTCACATTTATCTCAAGCATCACCTCCTTGTTTTTGTCTTCTTTCAAGAAGTGTTTCAGATCGTCCGACTTGATTATTTCATAAATGTGAGACTTAATAAGGTTGACAGTTTCCTGGGGAATCTTTCTGGGTCTGTTGTTGTGCCTGCCCCTGCAGTCCCTCGGAAACAAAATATTTTGGTCCAACTTTTCGCTTAGTGTCCTGATTTTCCGGAACGTAATGGCGTGAATGTGTGCGAAAGCCAATTTGCACACCTGAATCTCCTTCCCTTGGATTCTGACATAGTACTTGTAGCTACAGGTTCTCCTGTCAGATTGCAAGTTCTTCTTCCTCTTGATGTCATGCTTTCTGATGAGACCGAACAAATAGGCATTTTGTTCGTCGTAAGACTTCAGGGAATAGAAGCCGTCGAAGAGCATGTGCCGCGTCTTCGCGTCCACCTTTTCGTAACACCTCAACTTACATTTACAGTCAGACCCAATCTCCTTCTTAGAGACGACTTCTCCTTTGATGCTGAAATACGATTCCCCTGCGATTATTGACCGTTTCCTCTTCTCACGCTTCCATTCGGATTTGTTCCTGTGCTTCTCCTTCGTATAAACAGAATTCGCCACCTGCTTACTTGCCATTTAAATATTGTATCTTGACATCCGAGGCATGGTACTAATATTGTTTGTTTTCGTAAGTAAACACTTCCTTGACAACCTGGTATGAGAATTAAATGATCCAAAGCACATATTTCACATGTCTTTGAACCCATTTATTATATTCTAGACTTCTGCTAAATATTTGGGCAAAATCGTCCGATTTGAAGCTAATATCCTGCTCATGGAGTCATAAGAAATGTTATTAATTTTAGAATCCCGTGACATTATTCAATGATCTATGATAATTTAATATTTATTTAGCCTGTTCACAGAAATCCAAACTTCTTCGAATTTCAACTTTAGTGAACTCAGTCAAGTTCGATATTTACCATGGCATTTTTATTACTATATAAAATGGTTCCCTTTAATTATCTATTTTCAATTTATAGTAACAAGAGTGTTAAGGGTGATTAGATATGGAATATGTTCACAAACTTTATTGTTGGGCTGTAGTTGTAATGTGACTTCTGTTTAAGAAGGTCTCTTTAAATGTAATATAAAGGATATGTATGGGTAAGTTCAGGAATAAATAGTTAAAGAATTTCACTTTATTGTTAGAAACAAAAAGTTATTTTTGTAAAAAGAAATATCAGAAATTTGAAAATTTAAAGTATTTATTTTTCCACCAGGTAACCGCCTATCAAACGAATGACCCTCGGATCTAATCGACTGGTGTAGCAGAGCTATATTGCCTCTGAACTCAACGTAACGTTCTGAAGCTAGCCGAACATTCCTCTGAATCGCACATACGTTGAAAATTAATGTGTTTAAAAATCTTCTTCTCATCTCGCATCATGATGCTAATTAATACTTTGTTTTAATCTTCCTTCATTTACAATAGTTCCATTACCTTGTTTTTTTTGTCCGTTTACAGTAATTCTTGTCATTTCCAACGTATCTAAACGATTGCTCTCAAACTTTCTCATACGTCAGACTTCTTAATTAAGCGCCAGATAGTGACATGGTCATTACGAGTAAACATGGCGAAGCGGAAGAATGTTGTGCATAATTAATTACAATGTAACTGTTTTGCTTACCCAAAATGGTAATTCAATTACAAATCTGTATACATTACTTGAGAACTCCCAACTTTCCCAGTTGCAGAACCCAATATTCATAAACATTGAATTATTTTCGTAGTCGTACTAATCGTGATTGTGGTTAGAATCGTAGATGAAATGTTATTCTTTACGAAACTGTCTGAGATATGTTTGCCTTTTATTTCAGGGTGCAAACATTTCACAACTGGAAAGAGATATTGGATCAGATCAGTTTCCACCTAATGAACACTATTTCGGGTTAGTTAATGTAAGTACATGTACCGATGACTATGTTTGTAACCATCTTATATATTCATGCGGGTCGAATTATTGAACAAATAATGGTGTAAATACTTTAAACAAAGAAGTATTATCAATGGATATAAAATCTTGTCTAAATATGGTCTGTAATTAAGCTTGTGATTATTATTTTCAGCTTTTTATTACATAACTTAGGAACCAATAATATTCTTGACTTTTTAAAGAATCTACAGTTTAGATAATAAAAATAAATTCATAACTATTGAATATTTATTCTAATTAACTTTCAAAATGTCATCTTGTAATTGTAGTTTTAAGGAATTAATGGTAATTCTCATTTATATGCATATTTAAAATTATCTTCATAAATTATAAATTGTTGGATCAAAATTTTATTAGAAATAATTTCTGTATCTGGGAATTCATGTAGGCGCAATTTTAACATTTTCTAACAAATTCCAGTGACAGTATGTTGCCATTATTTTATTTAACAATCTAAGCAATTTAAATTGAATAGGAAGATTAGAGATTCATGTGAATGGATCTGATAGTTATTATGATGCTACTATTTTCTACAACTAACGAAAAATAATAATTTATAATATTTGATTAACTATTTTGTGGTTAGAAATGGTTTATTTGTTTAGGACTCTTTAAATTATGTAGGAAATATGTTTTTCTTGAAAGAAAATAAATTATATTCAGGTAACACCAAACTTATACATGCCCAGGCGTCTATGTCATAATCATCAGTTTTGTGTCTGTGATCTCTTGAAATGTGTCATTTCTGTTCCAGTTTGGAAACACCTGTTACAGTAACTCTGTACTTCAGGCATTGTACTTCTGCAAACCTTTCCGAGACAAAGTTTTAGAGTACAAAGCAAGAAACAAAAGGACAAAGGAAACTCTACTGACCTGTCTAGCAGACTTGTTTTATAGCATTGCTACTCAGAAAAAGAAGGTTGGTTCTATAGCACCAAAGAAATTTATAGCGAGGTTACGGAAGGAGAAAGGTTGGTGACTTGCTAAAGCTTGAATATTGGTTATTATTTTCCTTCATTTCAGGGGTACTAGTTTATTCTGTTTCTTTTCTAATTGCAGAGGAATTTGACAACTACATGCAGCAAGATGCCCATGAATTCCTGAACTTTCTTATCAACCATATAAATGAAATAATCTTGGGTAAGTATTAATTTTTGTAATAATTTTTTTCCAATTTGTGCAGTCTTTAATATGAATTTATACTACAGTTAAACTGTTACCCTTTTTTGGGACACAAAGCATTTAAATTAAAATTTTGAAATATATTGAACACAATTTTTTTATTATGTGTTCCTTTGCTCATATCATTAGTTGAAATGGTTTTACTTTCATTTATTTGGTTAAATCTGTAGTATTACTTTCTAAGAAATATTTCAGCAGAACGGCACCAATCTTCTTCCAAACCAAAAATGGGGAATGGCGGAGATGCTCCACCATCCCAAACAGAGCCAACTTGGGTTCATGAAATATTTCAAGGCATATTAACCAGTGAGACTCGCTGCCTTAACTGTGAAACTGTAAGTTTGATTGTCAGACTGTCATATATAATGTAACTTTTTTGTGTCCATAATTGTACCTCATGATATTGTTGTTGAAAGTAAAAAATATGTGCTAAAGTAGCTTTCAGGAGCTCCACGTCATACCCTCTATTCCGCCAAGCCCCACCCCATTGTATTCTGTCTCCCTACTACTGTGTGACATCACAGCCTTTATTTAGAAAGTACAATTTCCAAATAATTTTTGTTATGGAAACAGAACACCATTGTGCAACTCAAACCAAATATAATGGGGCATTGTAAACATAATTGATATAGACAGTGAAGCAAGAAAGAATTATTGACTTCCCTGAAATTTCAGAGAAATATTAAAAGGAAACTTGATCTACATTGTGAAAAACACAGCCAGAATTGCATTGCAAAAATTACACACCTTAAAAACAGCCAAGACATCTAGTAATTACTAAAACCAATCATGGATCACCACTCCATATCATCCAAATCCCCTGACTCCAGTACTCTTCTAAACATTGCATGTGATCAGACCGTTGTATATACAGGACCTTAACTTTGATAGTTTGGCTCTTTCAGTCTGTAAGCAGCGCCACATATTAACATAAACCCAAATATTACTATGACCATAGTTAAGTTAATTAAGTTATGTTGACCAGACCGGGAATTGAACCTAGGACTTTCTGCTTACTGGGCGGCTGCTCTGACCATTGACTTATGCCTTGCCAAATTCGGACCCAGTGTGACGACATTCCTCCACCCTTTAGACCTATGCAGTTCTACAATTTACTTTTCCCAAGTCCTACATGACCTATTTCAGGATCTGATGAAGGATGGATCTTTACACAAATTGATTATAGGTTTTTTTATATTTATTTATATTTCCATGGCGTTTTTTTTTGTTCTTTTTTGGTGAGTGTAGTGGTGGTGGGTTTGCTATGGAATTGCTGTATTGTGGTGCTAGTATGGTTGAAGGTGCTTTTGATTAGTGAGGTTACGAATTTGGTGATTAAGGAGTTGACTTTGGGAAGTTTAATGTCGTGGCAGAAATGATGGAATTTCTGAGGTACCAGGGAGAGTTAGTAATAGTTCAAAGTGTTATGTTTAGTTTGGGTTTTGGCTGTTACTCCCCATATGGATAAGGCATAGGACCCAGTGGCTTCTATTATGGAGGGGTATAAAAGGTGTTTTGTGTTGATGGTAAGTGTGGCTTTTCTGTTTAGGAGGGGATAGAGTTCTGAATTTAAGGTTGATTTTGGAGAGGAGATGTTTAATTTGTGGTTTCCATGAGAGCTTTGAATCAAAGAGGAGTTCTGTTTTTGTGGATATTTTTGAGTTGTTTAGATAGAGTGGATTTGGGGAGGTTGGATATTGGAGGTGAAAGAGGAGGTTTGATAGTGGTGGGATGTTGTCTGATATCGTAGGAGAAGGGGGCAATAACGCTTCCTGGGGGGTGGGGGGTGCCTGCAACAATGGGGTGGGGTTGGGAGATGTGTTTATTTATTTTGATGGAGAAGGTTCTGTTGGAGAGGTGCCAACTTTTATAAATTTTGAAATTTTCTGTTGTCACTTAACATCAAAACAAAAAAATAATACTGCACCTTCAGACTTTACTTTTGTCTATCATTGATCATGACTTTTAGGATCTAAAATTATCTTCTAATATATTTCAGGTTAGCAGTAAGGATGAAGATTTCTTTGACCTTCAGGTTGACGTTGACCAGAACACCAGTATTACTCACTGCTTGAGGTGTTTTAGTAACACGGAAACTCTGTGCAGTGACAACAAATTTAAGTGTGACCACTGCAGTAGCTACCAAGAGGCTCAAGTAAGGAAATTAAGAATTCTAGAATCTGGAGGAAATATTTATCATTGGCTATTTTAGTATCAAATATTTGGGGTACTTTATCATTATTATTTTTCAATGTGATAATAGTCACCAATAAGCTGCAGCAGCATTCCCAAATCTTCTGAAGAGAATTCCACGAAAGTTTTTGCTGGAAGAAATTTATTTCTGGGTCCTGTGCACAAGATGTACTGGATTTTACTCAGAATTACACAGTCTGTCCCACAGAAAAGGTGACTGATTTTATATTCATGTAATTACTAATGCCATCTGTGAATGGATGCATGAATTAACGTGTGGAATATTGATTACTGTTTCAAATTTAACAGTGTCGGCATCACAGACTGCCCATAATAACAGAATCTTTGACGGTATGTTTTGAACTTCAGTTGTGAAAGAAACAATGTGTGAACATTAAATTTTGTTTTAAATTGGATGAAAGTGCCACGGACAGTTTTAAAATGATACAGACTGTATGATAGTGAAGCAATTAATTGTAAAAACATTTTAAGTGGTATGCAAGGTTTCTTGATGGTAGAGGTGATCCACGTCTAGGAACATAAAAAGTTCAAGTAAAAGAAAATGTTCAAAAAGAGACTGAAATTTATCAAAATGATCATTGTACATCTACCAGGTTAATTTAGGAGCTAATTGGTATTCCTAAAACAACAGTGCATCACAGTCTAACTGAAAATTTGTTTTCGCTTTGCACTTCACTCACTCACTAACGATCAAAAATATTGCAGAGAGATAAAAAGATCAGCTGCTAAGGACCCAGACTTCGTACCTTGCATTGTAAAATATGATGAAACATGGTGTTTTCAGTACGAGCCACTTACAAAGCACCAAATCTTGTAATGGAAAGGTCCAGAATCTCCGACACCATATAAGACACTGTTCGTGGTTTTCTTTAATTCAAAAGGGATTATCCAAAAAATAATTTCCTCCAGAAGGTCAAATGGTGAATGCTGATTACTGCTAGTGTGTTTTAATTCATCAATGGGTGAGGATTGTGTTCAACCTGAATATCAGAATCAAGGAACATATTGTTTGTTGATTGACAATGCACTGGTACACAAAAGCAAGATTGCATGTGGTTTCTTGGCTCAAAAATGTTTCATTTTGCTCCAACAGCTGCCTTATTTGCACGATTTGTCTGCATGCAACTTCTGGTTATTTGCAAAATTGAAAATGGCAATGAATGGAAGCTGTTTTGACACAATTTAAGATATAAAGAAAGCTGCAACCATGGTTTTGATGTCTATTTCAAAGGTTGAGTTTCAGAATTGTTGCGAACAATTTTTCCAAAGCTTATAGTTGTGTATTGATTCACAATGAGACTATTTTGAATAAAAAGTCTTGTATTTTGTTTTTCATCAGTCACCTTTCATTGGGATGAACTGTGTATTTACAACTCTCATGGTGTGGATCTGTGAACTAAATTGTGTTCGTGCCATTTTTTCTGTTCCAGCTTGAATCGAAGAAATTGGTTGAGTGAAATTTTACATTATACTTACATTTTGTTGTGTACCATGATTTGTATATTTTTCAACAGAAGCGGATGAGGGTGAAGAAGCTGCCAATGATACTGGCCCTCCATCTGAAAAGGTTTAAGTACATGGAGCAATACAACAGGCACATAAAAGTTTCACATCGAGTTGTCTTTCCTCTGGAACTGAGGCTGTTCAACACAGTAGGTTGAACAATTTTGGCCTTTTTTTGACAATGGGTTGAAACTAATTTGTCATTGACATGTTCCTTTTCTTATTTTAAATTGAAAAAGTTGATGTTACTTTGCAGTCTGATGATGCTGTAAATCCAGACAGACTTTATGACCTGGTCGCCGTCGTGATCCACTGCGGCAGTGGTCCAAACAGAGGCCACTACATAAGCATTGTAAAGAGTCATGGTTTCTGGCTTCTGTTTGACGATGACATGGTTGATGTAAGTCTTGTCATTTGTTGAAGGTGGATACAAAGATTTTAGTGTGACTTTTTTACATGGTATTCTCATTTTGTCTTGCAGAAAATAGATGCGTCGACAATCGAGGACTTTTATGGGTTGACATCTGACATACAGAAGTCATCAGAGACAGGATACATATTATTTTACCAGTCCAGAGATTGTATGTAGCAGGATAATGATACACAATGCATTTGAAAACTCTTACCACATGATTGCGCCAGTGAATGGTTACTTACAGGTAGCACATCCAACTGAACATTTGAATCCTTGACTATATCCTTATTATTGATACATCTTGAGAAAAGGCTGAGTCTGCCATGGGTCTGGTGAATTAATTTTTTTCCTATTCTAAATATGTAGCAATAAAGCCCGATGTTATAGAAAAGCTAGTAATAAAAAAATATAATTTCCATTAGTCTTACAAAATAACAATCAGGGGTGTAGGGTAGTCACTTTTGTGACACGCAATAGCTAAGCCCTCCCAAGAGAATTAAATGCTGATAACCCCATGTCTCCAATAACGGGGACAAAAAATACCTTTGACTGAGCCTTGATTGGGGAATGTGCTTTGAAAGTTGTTAACTTTACACCTTTATATATATATACATATGAAAATAAAATAATTTGTTGAATAAATATAAATATTACTTAAGTCTGTATGAGAAACAATTCTCATTATGTGGGTTTAAGTTCACTTTTTTTATGAAAATAGAAAGTGCCCCACATTTTATTTTTTAAAAAGAAAAAAATTATTTTAACCTTTATCAAAGCTTTTTTTTTTTTTTAAAAAAAAATTAGACTACCTAGCATAATATATTATGTATATTCTAGTCACTTGCTTGCTGGATAAAATCCATACCTAACTTTGTTGAGCTTAATTTTTTTTGTAATTGACTTTGCTATTTTACTATAACTTACTGAAATATGGATTTTTAAAAAATGGAACTGTATATGCCAAAGGTATAGCTGTTTGTATTGTTAACCCCTCGATGTTTTGTGAAAAATTATATTATTTTTTTGTTTATTTGTTTTTCTACCTACATAAAAATATTAGAGTCTAAAGTTACTATAAAAGAAACAACAGATATGAGTAAAACAGTTTATTAATGGTTCATCTGAAATACTTTCTGAAAAATATTTTTTAAAGTTTGATTGTTCTGTCAGTATTCTACATTGTGTCTGAATTAAGTCCACAAATCCCTTAAAATCTTACAGCAGAAACGACTGTTGTTGCTACCGTTGACTCCTGTTTTGTCTTTTACAATATTTTTTCTGTTATGTATGATATAGTGATGCATTATATTTGTGACAATGGCAACACTGAAAAATAATTGTAATACATCCTTTGAAAAACACTTAGTGGTGGATGCATTTTTAGGGGCAAATTGCTCCAGATCAAATGTGTTCCATCACCTACTTTAAGCCAATTGTGTTTTTTAGTTTATGTATTGGTTTGCTTTTAAAAAAACCTGGCGCACAGGCAGTAATGGGCACTTGAAGCCCTGAAAATGGCAAGCAACACTACAAAACATCCATCACTCTCATGATGGATAATAACTTTTGGTCATTTTAGTATTCACAAAAATGTAAACAATTGAGATGATGTTCACAATTGAATTAGCAACTTTCATGTGCGACACAATTTTCAAAAGTTACTAGAATTTAAAAACTCTAGATCTTCAAAGCTCAGTTTGTTTTTGCCTGGCTTGACAAATTTGAATATTTGCTACTATTTAGTGGAATATATTAATGTTGTTATATTTGGGGTTTTATCCTCCTGGTTTCAAGTTGCATACTTCAGATTCAAAAACCGGGAAATACTTTTGGCCTAACGTACAATTAATTGTGTATATAGATGAAAATGTTATTGCAGAGGTGCTGTCGACTTCAAAATGTTCATTTAGTTTCTTCAAGAACTCTTACATGATTTATTCAATTTACACTTGAAAGTCAAAATGTTTTCTAGGTTTTGATTCAAAGCAAAACCTGGTTGCAAATTTAACCCAGAGGAAATACCTGGCAAAATTGTTTTCAAATTTGTGCAATTAGATTTTGCTTTCTCTTGTTTTAACCAGTTCATTTTGTCCTTTTTAGCTCTCCTTTTAAAGGATCACCCTCCTTTTTATTTATATCATACATGTGTTCACACACTTTTGAACTGTTGTTAAAGCTTTTAAGATTAAAACTCATTTTATTGTAAATAAATAAAGTTTGTATATAAAGTATGTATAGTGTTATAAACTGTCATATCTTTAACAAAAAAAATAATCTTGTACATTTTACTTGATATTCTCTTGTTAAATAAACTTTCATTATTAAAATGAGTTTATATTTTGTTGTTCTGTACCATCTATTTTAGCCTTAACATCACCATTATTTTTGTGAGAAATTGCTGCCGTGGAAAAAGGACAGGGATAGCAAGTATTTCCTCCCTCGCTGTAAAGCATTGGTTTATGTGGCTTCAGTGAAAACAAATTTGAATAATTTTGCCTTCAGTGTTAGGGTTTATAAGAACTAAAGATGGCTAGAAAGGAACTTGTGGAAATAGGCTAACTGACAAAAAAGCACTCATAATGTAAGTTGTAATATGTAGGGCATTTTAAAAGAGAATGGTAATGTAGGATAAACTCTGTATTACAAGAAGTAAGTTTATTAAGGGGAGAAAATACATTACAAGAGTTTTTTTTTGGAAGAATTTGTGATACAATTTCACACACATAGTAAACTCAGAAAGAAGCTGACAAGTTTTTTCATGAGCACCCAGATGTAATTTTGTCACAGATTTTAAAATAAAGCTGTTTAAAGGCCTTGACACACAGAAAGCGGACTGTCCATATGACATTCACGAACTTTGTGTTGCATAATGTCACATCAGGTTGCAATTGTTAAGAGTTCATGTGGATGGTGGTGAAATAGAAGGTAAAAATAATGAAAAATTCCAGACAGTAGCAGATACATTTGAATTTACCCTGTAAAACATTGAACATATAGTCTTTATATAATGACTGCATTAATTGTATGTATTTATTTCATCTTCATATGGGCATTTTCTCATCAGTAGATTTATATTATTACAAATTAAATAAAATAAATTATAGTAAATACAATTATTTTAAATAAATAAGCTAGATTTAGGGTCATTTCAACTATAAATAAATTTTATTAAATAAAGATCAAAATTGAAAAAGTTAATATTGTAATAGCTTGATCCTTACTTAAATGATAATGATACGCTACAAATTGTGTAAGACATCTTAAAACTCTTTGAATGAAAATCTCTCCTTTGGTGAATCTATAAAAAGCAAACTAGATAGGAATAATTGTTGCAAGAGAGCTATATAACTTTAGAGACTCAAAATGGAATGGTATTTCTCTCAAATTCACCTTAAACAAGATAATTCCATTTCAAGGCACATTCATTTCAAAGATTTCAGATTACATAAGGGTTTCCATATTTCAATACAAAACATGGTCATTTCTTGGAGTAAAATCTTATTAATAATGAAAAGCTTGAACACAACTGGTCAAGTTGGATCCACGTGTCAGTGTCGTTACAACGCCCCTCCTCACCATAACCAAGCTGGAAGTGTGACGTCACATAGAATAAAAGAGGATGTTTCCTTCATTTAATACTTAAAAACAAACTGAAAAATTTATGTCTGTATTGAAAATTAATAAGAAGGATAGTCAAATAGAGACAAAATAAGTGGTGATACAAATACCACACAAGGTTTCTGGATGCCTCATTCCTTTCTTCAGGTGCAGAAAAACATAAAGAGCCTAGAGCGTTACAACTACAAAATACTGTTGACAAAACTCAAAATCTGACTTTTGCAGTTGATGCTCTAGACTCGCGTCATTTCTGCACCTGAAGAAAGGAACAAGGCACCCACAAAGCTTGTGTAGTATTTATATTATCAGTTATTAAGCCTGTATTTTTTTAAATAACAGGCTACACGAGGGCAACCCATGTGGTGCCCACTCCCCTTTAATAGCACAAGAAGTAGCCTGGTCAAATTATACATATAAAGGCCGATCAAGAGAAAAAATCTCGGTGTTTTGAAAATTGGCACATTTGATCCTCCTTAGTTGGAGTCACTTTTGGTTTGAGATGTACACTGGTGTTCTGATTCTGAATTTTTTTATATTCAAATGTACTTGCTAAATGAAGGTTGTGACATCACAGTCGTGTGGGGCTTGGCAGAAGAGGAGATATAATGTCACGAAAAGCTCCTGAAGGTTACTTTTAACGCTTAATCATTAAAATTACCTTAATTTAAAAACTATCAAGTAAAATTTTTCCCAACCATATATTAACAGAAGTGAAATACCAAACATTACTGTCTAGGGTTGAATGTGTTACTGCCACAGTGGTATCACGGAGAGAAATTTACAAGGTTTCTATACATAAAAAAAAGTAATAGGATATGTTTAAAAATTTATTTAAACTTCATTTATGCAACAAATTCATAAGCAATTGGTGCTAGCATAATTGGCTCTGTCTTTCCACTGACAATGTGGGCAGGTCTGGGTTTGGCAGGCTGAAAAAAAAGTTTAATAATTTATTTTTTTATAAGAATGAACACAAAAATTATAAAGTACATAATTCTATGTAATTCCCAATTTCCCCTTTCACTCCTCACTGCAATGTTACCCTCTTGTATATTGTAATAATGTTAAACAATAATAATGGTTAAATTTAATTTACACTTAATAGCTTCTATAACTTTTACTGTGTGACCCAAATTAATGTTTTTAAATATATTCATACAGAAAAAACATGGCATAATATTACAGTAAACAACCCATAAACATAGCAGCAACTGAGCCTATTAATTTATGAATTCAATGATTTATGCTAAGTGCAAATTGCTAAGCTCCATTTATTTAGTGTGCATGTACAAAACCTTGGCATTTTACAATAAGTATTTTAAAATAAACCAGAATGAACATAAAGTTACTAACTTGTCTCTTCAATAACACTTTTGTCTTGTTCTCCTTTGCTTCCCTTCGAAGACGCTCATTTTCCTTCACCCTCTTCATAAAGTCTTCCCTGCACTTGGAGTGGGTCACATGTTCAATTCGGACATTTATCCTGAGAAGCAGAAAACTTGTACATATATACTTGTTATGGAATAACATTTTAACAAATTGTTATTCCTCCGTAATTGATGATAAACAGTAACAATTAAATATTGATATTTACCTCACTTTAATAATTAAACGAATAAATATAATGACCAGTGAGAAAAAGCAAATTAATTAATAATGTGATCAATAATATAAATCAATACATTTCGTCCCTTATTTGGGCCAATCAACAGGTGAACAATACCAAGATGATACATTACTGATTGGTTAATATTATAATCTAACATCTTCTCAGGTTGGCTTAACATAACAGGATGTGATGATAAATTGAAACAGAGAATACACATTATTCTATAAGATATTTACTACAACACTTAAAAAATCTTACACAAAATCTTCTTGTAGTCAAGACAAGTTGAATAAAGGAAACATCCTTCATAATTGTGTGTTCACTGTATCTGTGTGACAATATGTCCTGTTTGGCAATCATTCAGTCAATATATATTTCTCAAGTTCACTACTTGAACACTAAATTTACAAAAGTTTAATGCCTATTATTACCTCTTGGGAATGATCTTTCCACGCAAGCGTTTGTTTACAATGATACCCAACGCATGTGGGGTCACATTGAATACTCTCCCAGTTTTACCATGATAGAATTTATAAGGCATGCCTTTTTGCACAGCGCCATTACCCTGGAAGAAAATGGTCCGCCTTTAGTGATGTGGTAAATAACCTAAAGCACAATAAACTTAACAAAATTGATAAATCTCTCAAAGTGTGGATATATGACAGAAATTTAAGTATGAGATTTTGAACTATATTAATAAAATAAGCAACTGTGTTTTAAGATTAATATTTGTCTGTGAATGGGCAACTGATTTACAATCATACAGACAATTTATTGAATCAATATTGATTTAATTAAATATATCAGTAGGTAAATATGTAAATCCAAATTGGCAAAAGATGATGCATGCGAATGCAAAATACGGGCGGTTTAAAAATTTCTACATACTTACAATAAAATACGATAATTTTGAAAATAATCTAAAACGTATACCTTTATATCGACAATATCGCCAACTTTGTATACTTTCATATAAGTCGACAGGGGAATGGTTCCATGCCTACGAAATTTTCGAGAGAAAAGGTCCCTCGTACCTCTTCTGTATCCCTTAGAGTTAGTCATAATTTAACCTGAAACGACAAAACAGAAAACTTTTACTTTGGTACAAACACACGTGGAATCCAAACTATGTTGAATAACAAGATGGAGCACAATAACCGAGGATCAAGGCATAATGGTGTAAAACAAGAGATATACCGCAATAAATTAACTTCAGCAGGAATACATGAAACAAGGGAACACTTATTAGTTTACGTAAAAATATACAATTGAATACACTAACACTTTTCTATCTCGGCGGAATCACTACAGACCTGATCAAAGAAACTATTACAAAGAACGTAACAAAGAGTCTGTACACTAGAACGGAACGCAGCAACGAGTTATACATCGCTGGAATACAGTCACTAACAAAGACATATATCTCTTTGGTCACTAATAACATGTAATAATGATTCTGTTAAAACAAGTGATGTAGCTGGGACAATGAAACTGACATAAGAGAAGATATCAGTAATTATTTTAAGGAAATATAAAATATATTAAAGAAACAGCAAGTACAAACCACAACAAATAAATATCGTAATATAATGTAACATTTACGACCATATTTATTTTATCCAAATTCATATTCATTGCCATATATTGCGAATTCTAATTTGAAAAAACTAAAATGTCCTATTCTTCTTGACGATTGTCCGTTTCTTCTAATGATTCATTTGCAATTTATTTTTGTCATAATACATTTTGTAAATCATACACAGTGAATATTCTGATGTGCATTAATTTTATTTCATCATTACTAGAAAACCAAAGTTATTTGTTGTGACAGACAAATCTGAACATAAAAGGAAATAATCAATTAAAAATTAAATAATAACTCTATATAAACATAGAAGTCAGTTTAGTAACAAACTACTATAATCCCATGTTTAGATAAAATCCTTCTTCTGGGGAAGAAGAAATCGATTGTGCAAGTCTACAAAACGTCGTTTTTATTCTATGACATTAAGGTGGAAACTAGGAAATTATTTCAGCAATGCTATCAGCAGGAAATTATACATATTTCATTCTTCTGTCATTTTTCATAATAAATAATATTTCGACTACAACCGTCATAAGATGCTATCCATGGCTCTAAATTCAAAATTTTATTTTACCTGATTACTTAAAGAAGTTCCAAAGTTGTAGACGAAACGTATTCAAAAGAATTTTCGGTTCAATAAATTTTTCTGACGTATTGCTTATTTATTTTAAAAAAAAGCCTGTCAAATTATCAAATGTTGCCACGGAACATTAATTTATTAAAAATATGCAGTACTTTAGAAATTCTCTTTGGTGGTTCTGTGCAATCATTAAAGGTTTGTTTACTTTCAATTCTAAAGACATAAATTATTATGTTAATAATTATTGTGGAGGCTGAATAATCCTGGCAATATGCCAAACTTTCTTTTCATTAATTGATGATTTGAATCTTATATCGTGGCGTTGCCAGATTGTATGGTTCCACATCACAACTTTCGAGGGCTTGGCAACAATGGCAGATGAGTTGGAACTTAACTTGACAGTAGAAACGGCGCGCTGACTTTGCGGTCCGGGTTTGGTGCAATAATTGCCACTGTAAAAATTTCCGACATTCAGGTACTATCAATTAAACACTTGCCATAATTGTAATGTTCCACAGGAAATGCTCTAATATTCTCACTTTCTGTCACCGTCGTATAACCCATAACACAGTAAAACAATGCTCATGTAAACAAATACTCAATTGATAAGTACTCTTAAATTATTTTCTCACCGATTTTTTCTTACAAAGTATTTATGGCATTTATTAAAATTAATATTTTTGTTCGATTTAATAACAACAGTATGTATTAAACACCAAATTAAAGTTTTAAGCTTTTCCTAGTTTTCTAGTTAATGCATTATAATAAAGAGTGACTATACAATGTTTTATTCACAGAAATGGCCCTCACGAGCAACTTATTCTTTTCCGTATTTTTATTACTAATCGTAAGTGTCGTCTTGGCCATCCCTAAACCTGAGGAGGAGAAGAAAGACAGAGTTTTGGATAACGTAAGTTTTCTCATATCCATATTTTAAATCTCCTCTTCACCATATCACTTAACTGGCCTGAAATGAACCTTTTTGTTTAATAAAGGACTTGAGTGACCAAGAACACTATCAGAATGCTGAACACAACACTCAGTATGATCATGAGGCGTTCCTGGGGGAAGAAGCTAAAACATTTGACCAACTGACACCTGAAGAAAGCAGGAGGAGATTGGGGTGAAAACTATTATTTATCTATTTGTTATAGACAATGTGATTTGTAGTGTAACTTGTCAGTATTAGCTAGTTTTGCTGAACTCTCCAGTTGAACACAGATGGATATATTTTTAATCTAAAGCTTGTGCTGATTTGCGTTTCTAATTCTAGCCTTGCTTTAGTTTAATTAAACTAACGACCTGTGTTTGACCATTTGAAATGAAGGTACAATACAAATTTTAACTATTACCTTCAGTATAAAACCAAAATGTTTTAATAGTTTATTACTATTTAATGTAAGAATCCTGTTTTGTTTGTGGTAATTTTAATACCTGCATAATTCTGAATTAAGTAATTATCTTGTAAATTTTAAAACTAATTTCAATATTTTTAATAAGATAATGATCTCATTTCCACATTCAATGTAATTGCTGTTGGTTTTATTAAAAATTAGAAGTACTGCAGGGGTTATGAAATTCTGGCAGAAGTATATTTGATAGGATAATGATCTCATTTCTTTTTTGTGGAGTTTTAATGATCTGATATCAGGTTTGTTTTTCTTAATTATCTATGCTATTTTCAGTTTTATGGCATAAACATGGTGTTTTGTATAGTGGTGTTCCATTTTTGTTGTGATGAAGTTTTAATAAACATGTTTGTATGGCTGTATTGGTTGTACAATTCAGCAGATGAAGATATTCTTGGTATTAAAATGCATTTTAATCTAACTTTTGTTGTTGATTAAGTGGTTTACATTTACTTTTGCAAAACTTATATAAATCATTATATTTGTAAAGTATATATAGCCAAATTTATAGCTTGTAGTTCTACTTTATTAAAATACACTTATTGCACAGTTAAAATTATCCTTACTCTAGAGTTGAATTTTTGTATGAATGGATTCTATTGTATCTTCCACTATTAAGATTTAACTTAAAATAAAAGCAAATCTTTTGAACTTGGTTAATCTTTGTTAAGTGCTGATATATTTTCTAATCAGTACTACTTGTCACAGTTTCATAAAAGAAAATTGCAACATAAAGATGGTTTGTATGTTGTGGTTTTAACTGAACTTCATTTTAATAGTTATATTTTTCTGATGTAATTTAATTATAAATTAATAAACAAGCCAAATTTGTCAGAAATATATTCTATTAAAATAAAAAATTAGATAATATTTATAAGATAAAAATTGCACAACAATTTGTTACTTTTTAGTACTTCTTGAGGACTTGTAGTAAAATTTTTATATTTGCTCCTGATGAGGTCTCAAAAATGATCTTACAGAATGCTAATTTTTAAGTCTATCTTCATAAGTATGTTTCCTCAAAAAAAGTTATTTAACAAATCGACTTGTAAACGGTCAGAAAGTGGTTAAGGATGGCTAATATTTTAATGGTTTCCATTGCCATTTCTTCGATATTAGCCCAAATATTCACATCTTGACTGCTTTGGTGCAGACTGTACTCACCACAGATAAAGAATTCAAAGATACCTTTTTTGTTAACTGCAGGTTGATTGTAGATAAAATCGATAAGGACAATGATGGGTTCATATCGCAGGAGGAATTGAAAGATTGGATACAGTTTACACAGCGACGATACATAGTAGATGACATTGAGCGTCAGTGGAAATCTCACAATCCAGAAAACAAACACACTCTCTCATGGGAAGAGTACAAGAAAATGGTTTATGGATTCATGGACGGTCAGTAATGAAAATTTGTTATAAACTTTCATGTTACTGCTGCATTGTATTAATAAAATATATTAAGTATAACTAAATTTCAAATGTGAGAATAATCAGAAAATAAATTTAAAACTGTTGTAATTGAGAATTGGTATAAATCTTGGTTATGTGTTTTGGTTGCAAAGGGATTTTTGATACATTTGCAATTATATGACAGTTTGTTATTTATGCTTGCATTATTTAGTATATTACTAATAAATATGTGTATTTTGAAATAAAATGTGCACGGTGTACCAGATATGGATGCCAACGAACTAGAGAAGGAAGAGGAGGGCTTTTCATACCAGAACATGCTACGACGAGACCAACGAAGGTGGGGTGTGGCTGACTTGGATGGAGACAATTCACTCACCAAGGAGGAATTCTCCGGCTTCCTTCATCCTGAAGAAACTGGCCACATGCGTGACATTGTGGTATTGGAGACTATGGAGGACATTGATAAGGATAAAGATGGGAAAATCTCCCTATCTGAATACATTGGTGACATGTATAGAGGGTCAGATGGAGAGGCTGAGCCTGAGTGGGTGAAGAATGAGAGGGAACAGTTTTCTCAGTACAGAGATAAGGATGGTGATGGATTCATGGACAAGGAAGAGGTATGTGGTAATCCTTCTTTTCACAAAGAATGTGAAGCAAACTTTGAAAGGCATTCTCTTGACTGTGATATTTCTTATTTATTGGATCACTTCAATGAATTCGAATGTACAGAATATGGTCAAATCTCAATTGAATTGTATTAACATTACAATCAAATTAATTACTCTTTGAAGACGTTTAGTTGATAATTTCATAATACCTTTTACCTCAGTCAACATTATAGAAATATATATTTGCAGGTGAAAAATTGGATCATCCCGCCAGATTTCGATCATGCTGAGGCGGAAGCCAGGCATCTCATCTATGAGTCCGATTCTGATGCTGACCAGAAGCTCACAAAGGAAGAAGTCCTTAACAAGTATGATCTCTTTGTTGGGTCACAGGCCACAGATTTTGGTGAAGCCCTTGCAAGACATGATGAGTTTTGATACAAGAGTCATTAGTAACCTCTTCTGCTTGCCATTTCAGCAAATTACAAGGGTTTGAGGGTACAGGACATACTGTTTTCTCTTGTCCTTCTGAGCTTTAAATTATTTATATATCAGCTTGTACTTGAAATTTATTAGTATGATCAAGTAGTGTTTCATGTATTCATATTTAGTTATAAAATTTTGGTTGTAAGAGGCAGCCTGAGTTACATTACTTATAATTTTCTTTGTAATATAAGCTGATAATTTCTGCCTTTCGTACAAAGTTTATTTAGGTTGCATTTTGGGTGGCTATTCAGTTTGGTACTTAATGTTGTCACACCTGCTAAGTTTCATTGCAAAAAGTCAATTTGTAATTTGTGCTGAAAGATACTTGGGTAATTACCAGATGATATGTTCAACTGATAGCATAAATTTGTTATTGGCCATTTTTTTACTAGGGCAAAGGTGATCCTTTGCCATGCTTTTTTTTATTTTTATAATTGGTTTTTCTATTTTAACAATTCATCTTGAAGCCATAATGTCATTTAAACTGCCAAAGTAATCCTCATTTATGTTAACTCTTCATAAACAAAGTATCACTTTTATTGTGATGTTGCTGTATGTCTCTCTCTATCTCACTAGTGGCCTGTGTCTTGCTGTCTTCCTTATTAACAATTCTGACACTTCCTTTCTTCCATCCCTTCACTGACAAACAGTGTCAGGCATTTATCAGTGAAACGATAAGCAAATTGAATTAGCTTCATATTTGTGGCCAAAATTTGAATCTCATGTGTGTTGAAACTAATCTCATTACAGGGAATAGATGTTGGTTTCTTCTGTGATAAGTAATACAGAATTGGCTTCACAATTTCATAGAAAGAATTGGAGTAATGAAGGATTTTATTTTATTATTTTTGTACATGAGATATAGAGTTCTTCATTTACCTGGTGTTCTGATTCTGTTTAATTAGATTTAAAATTAAGTTTAATTATTTTGCAACTTTTGTTAAATTGTAACTATGGTGAGTCCCGTTTATCTACTTAATTGAAGGGAACAAATGTAATAATTGCTGAAAGCCTTATTGAATGTACACTTTCTTCTCACAGATTTTGTAATATTCTTCAAGTTTGCAGGAACCAGTTGTGAGTTTTTAAATGAAATTTTATGTTCATAACATCAAAAGCAAAGTTTGTGTATCAACTCATAAAAGTTAAGATTAAAACAAAGATTAATTTATT
Organism: Zhengitettix transpicula; assembly: GCA_037074705.1. Lineage (NCBI taxonomy): Eukaryota > Metazoa > Arthropoda > Insecta > Orthoptera > Tetrigidae > Zhengitettix > Zhengitettix transpicula. Next base: position 77,068,941 of record CM073593.1, read on the forward strand.
ATTATCAACAATCTAAAGATCTGTGTAATTTCATACTATTAAGGACTTTTTGTGGTATATATGTTTATGCCCAGTATGTAATATGTAATATTTTTGAATACTCCATTGTCATTTGGTTGGAATGTACATATTTTTTAGTTCTGATTAATCATGGAACTATTACCTAAAGATTTAAAGAGATTTTGATTTTTGAATCATTAGTTTAAACAAAATTTCCTGTGACCTAATACTATGTGTGGCGAAGCATAGGTAATGTATTATTAGAATGTTTATGAAATGATCATGATTCAAGTAAAAATATGGTCAGTGAAATTTCATTGTAATTCATCAGCAATTATATATACCACAATATATATATATATATATATAATTTGTATGGAAAGGAAAGAGAGGTGGCTTACCTGAAATTGAAGTTCAGTATACCCACTCGGGGTCAAGAATCGCGGGGCCCCTTCTCAGGAAAGAGAGTCACATTTCATGCACCAGCCTGAATTATATATATATATATATATATATATATATATATATATATATACACACATACAATTTTAGGAGAATCTATTAAGGAATAGGAACTAATTTGGTGACAATGTCACATTCAAACTTGGGTAGTAAGGAGGGATATAAATAAATAGGAGACATGGGAGGATTATGCTTTGTGTAAATTCATATGCTCAGGCATAGAATCATGCACAAAGAAAAGCATATGTTCAAAGCACAGCTCTGTGTACTGAGCAGAACATGCAGCTTCAAGTCTTGCCTGGGTAAAATATTTTCAGTCTTTCCTGCTTTCATATGCTTTTCTATTTGCGTGATTCTACGCCTGAGCATATGAATTCACATAAAGTGTAATCTTTCTATTTCTCCTATTTATTTCTATAACTTCTCACTATCCAAGTTTGAATGTCACTTTGTCACTATATATATATATAAATATAAATGCATCACAGATTTTTTTGCATTGATTGAAGAAAGCTGCTATATAATTTAGTGGCAAATGTGTTTCAGGAAATATTTTATAATGTGCCAAAGTCTATGTATTTTAATGCAATTTAATGAGTGGACGATAATTTACCTTTTATAAACTAATTTCATTCAGTGTGGTGTTATTTGTTTCCTTCCTTGCATTTTATATTTGTTTATATTTATTAAAAACATTTATAACAATTATTTTAGTTGTCATTAATGTTTTGAAAGAAAAAAAGGATGGAGATGATGTTTTTACATTTATACAATGATGTGAATTGGAAACTATATGTGTACTTGAAAATTGTTATGTACATATGACACACAATATGATGTTTATACTATATGTAGATGTAACATTTTTTGAATAAGTGATATTTGGATAAAAATTCACATTAATGAATGGATTTTTCTAATTAATTTTCTTCGTCCTCAACATGAATCCATGTGATCGACCGCACGGCTGCTCAATGTAAAATTCGATTTCACATGTTAGTTTTTGTGGAATAACAATTATAAATTTATAGTGACACTTGGATTAACCAATGCCTCTCAGAATCTAGATATTGTGGAGAAGATGCTTTAAAAGGTCATCATATAAGTATTTAAGCCACGATAAATGTGCCTTTCCTTGATTTTTAGAATGAGTTGTTGTTCTTCAGTTAAGCTAAATATGGTTCCCAGATGTGTTAAATGATAACAAATATTTTCAAATCATAAATTTGGTTTCTCCATTATAAGGTATTATATAGTTGATCTGTTTACAGTCTTCCATCTTGTGAAATGCAGGATAGTACCACAAAATGTTGGAGACTTCTTAGGACACCGGAATACATTAAGATGCCATATAATAGCTTTATTTTTGAAGAGAAACTTCTTAATAGAGAATTGAATGTGAAATCTAAGGATAGTGACGCACATCGTAGGTGCGGGTGAAAATTTTGAGGACCCACAAACTAGACGATTTTACACTTGTCAATAATAATAATCAGACTTATTTTTAATTAAATATTTAAAAGATAGATTATTAGTCAGAAGAATTTATTATCCTATTTAATACATAAAACTTAACAGCCCACATTTCATTCCGGATTGGGACCTCTTCAATAATTATGATTCAATTGTTACTGTACACCTGAATATGTCCCAATGAGGGTCAAAATATTACCTTTTAAAGATATTATAAGATGTGATGCCTTACTGACCGTTTTAGATGGGATTTTAATAAATGAATATTAAAAAAATTGTTTTAATTAATGTATTTGTACTAACTCAAATTTTATAATATTTTTAAAAATTGAAATTTAATTAGTTCAAATAACTCTGGAGAGCAAAAAGAATATTCTTAGATAGCTTCTAAGAACGTAGGCGGAGTCTTCTAAAGAAATAAAATCTATTTTGCAAATATCGCGCTTAGACGAGGATGGCTTTAATTACTTGAAAAACTGGAAGATGTTGACTACTGCGTCTTGCTTGATGCCTGCCGGAGATAATGTCGTGGGTCCCTCCGGAACCGATGCTGGTTGCGTTGGCGTCGTCAGCTGCTTCTACGGAAACTAGTTTGTTGGTGTAGTCAGTTCTTCCGCATCTCTCTTGTTTAACGGGCTGATCGCCAAAGTTACTCTTCTGTAGTGGGCTAGACTGGACCTAGCCACTACTTTTGTATTCAAAATGGTTTCTAGAAATAAATTTTGTAATATAGGCTATGGGGCCGTCTTTCTCCGGACAGCCTCCCTAGGTATTTGCGCTCCCTTAACATCTGGAAGTTGCAGGCAATACTGTCCTTCAATAATACAATGGCAGGCCTGACCGTAAATAAATGACCACCCTCGAATATGCGTCTTGCATCGACAAAATTTAGACGGAAAATTCTTTTTGCTTGCCAGATAATATAATAGCATTAAAATTGAAAGCAGGAAATGAGTAACTACAAGAATAATACTTTCTACTTATTTATAATTATACCAAATAGAACTAACAAAGAGGTTGCGCGTGTAACGCTATGTATAAATGTACACACAATTACAAGATAAATGATGATAAAATTATAATTTAATGAAATGGAACCCAAATTATTAACTATGTTTGGGTATAAATTATTTTATAAATGAGGAAATTGATTCCACACAAATATATACGTACAATAAGTAATCTATATTTATCTAATAAATAAAATAGTTTTATGTTCCGTATACATATGTACAATCGTGGAGCAAATTTGACGAAATTTCGTAAACGTATACCTTTCGAACCAGAAACAAACACTGTGGGGGATGGGAGGAGGTAACGCACGTCTACCACCATATTTTCAAGTATCCTGAAACGGCCGTTTTTGCGTCAGATAAATATTATTCGGAGTCAATGATAGTGTCTCTCTGGCTGTTTTTGTGTATAATTTCAACCCTTTTCGACATGGGAGGGTAGCCATTTTACGGATAGGGGTGGAGATGCATTGCTATAAATAAAGCAAAAACTACTGAGATTAGAGTCAAAACCGGGGTTATTGATGTCGCTGCTCTTAATTATAACATTCAACTAGCCGGTTAAAGTGTTCCTCTACCATTATGTGTGGGGGTGGAATGGGAAAAGAATGCGTGTATGTTGCTCATAAAATTTTATACCCGTGGGGAAAATTTGACTCAAATTTGTACATGTTTGCCTTCACTACAGGAAACTAACACTGTGGGGATAAAACACGACTACCACCCCCAGGCGCGGGGATGGAAACTTACAAATATGCTAAAACAGCCGATATTTGCGTCGAATAAATTATGTATGGGGTCAATGAGATTGATAGTGATTTTCCTCGATGTTTTTTTTGGTATAATTTTGTACCCTTTTTTGTATGGAGGGTGTTGAGACGCATTACACAAAAAACACGCAAAAAAACCGAGATTGGAGTCGAATTCTGGGTTATGGAAGTCGCTGTGTTTAATTATGAAAACCCGGGCACCCACCCAGTATATATATATATATATATATATATATATATATATATATATATATATTGTAATAACCAGTAAAGAAGGACATGAATTCGGTTCTTATTTTTTATCAGATTTGTTTACCAACTCAGACTGGGGATTCTTGAGTGTTTTGTACATATAAAAAGATAATAATAAAATGATGGATAAGTGGCTCTTGGAGAAGAGGAGGACTATAATTGGGCATTTTGCGGCTCTTAGGGCTAATGGGTATGACAGAAGCTTGGTGGACGATGCAATTATATTAAAAGGAGATGTTTATTTTAATTGATTGAGTGGCTCTCGGAGCGGGAGAAAGCCAACAGCTGGTGTTGTTTGGCGAACATGGAATTTCAAAACAACTGTGAAAACAAGGGAATATACTGGAGCCGGGATATAAATAAGAGGGCAGCTGGACGGGAAAATCATCACAGTTAGAGAGCAGATAGTCAGGATCAGGAGACCGTGGGGAGAGAGCCTTGGTGCAGGGCCAAAAAAATGGCCGAAACAATGTTATGAACAGTTGGGAGTTTGCATTCAGGAGAGATCAAGCTAGGTGGCCGAGAGTAATCAGTTGGACATCAGTTATCAAAAGTCGGTAGGAGTTCGTCGTGGAAATCTGTCTGCCAGCAGAGTTGGTTGAGGGTAACGTCGTCAAGAAGAGGTGGCTGTGAAAGCAGAGTGTGAGCGCAACCTGGTGCCTTTTAAGCCTGTATGAAGTGAGTGTGAGTCGGTATGCGAGAGATCCAAATTGCATGGACCAGAGAGATTGTAAGTTTATATTTCTGTATTCATAATTGTAAATTGTTAAATAAGGGTAAAAAGTCAGATTTCGTTTCATTCGATCCAATCATTTCATTTCGTTTTTCATTTATTTTAACTGTATTTGTTTAATTGTAAAATTTTGTGTTCCGTTTCCTTATCAACCCAGTAAAGACCCTGGGGTACTGAGTCTAATTTATCAAACGTATTCAAGATAAATAAAATTGTTTTGATTTTATAAAATTTCCTTAGATTATTTGTGTAATTGTAAATTGTGGTTTAATAAATAATAATTGGTTTTTTAAATTGGAGTCTTATTTGAGGTATTACAATATATATATATATATATATATATATATATATATATATATATATATATTGTAATAACCACATAAAGGCGTAGAAATAAAAAAAATAATATTTATATTTTTTAACAAACAAACAATTTATTTCTCAAAACTTTTAACATTTACATTTAATATTATAAAAAGATCTCTTTCTCTCATGGGTCTCTACTGGGTTTGATAACGGACAGAATTTAAATATTAAAAGAACCCAACATTTATCTTTTCAATTAAACAGAAGTATCGACGAAACTTCTGTTTAACGACCTTATTCTCAGATTGCTTCTAAATTTACAAGAGTTTATTTTATTAACACAAGAAGAGAACGATATCTGACTGTATCCTTTAATTACGTTTACACATGTTAATACCATAAATTTCAACTCCCGATTTCTCAGGAACCTTTGGCTCGTTCATTAAACACGCACTTTATAGTTTGGACGTTTACACACACTGACTGTAACACATATTATTGGTTCGACGATAGCTGATCCTCCATACTAGGTGAAGGACATCCCAGTTGCTCGTGGTGACACTACTCGACGCTGGATGTTGTATCCTGGTCTCCTACCACTGAAGACTAGTCAAATTTTGATACTAATACAGATTGAACTTCTGCATATGAAAATGTTTATAGTTGAATAATTTTGTATTTCTCTCGCAGGCTGCTTTCTTTCTCCATACCCTCCGCTCTGACACTCATCTCCAACTAACTTACAAGTTCGATGCCCACAGCATCTCTCTCTTACGCTGACTGACCCACGATGCTCACAGCACCCCTCTCCCACGCTGACTGAATCACAATAGTTTATCGCTTGCATTTATACTACTAGCCTCCTCTCGTTCCCTTTTGTTCCAAGACCCACGTCGCATCTTCGCGGTGACGGAATCTCCATTACTGAGATTTACAATCTGCAGCTGCAGTTCCTTAGCAAAATAGCTAACCCCTCCGTCATGTCACATCGAGACAGGACCCGCAATTACTTTGCACCCTCAATTACTCTGGACTTGTCGTCCTCACAAGACTTGCATAAGACCCTTCCTTACAAATCCTAAGTAAATACGCCACTTGTCAGGCCATTAATCAGAGACAATAGCCTGCCCTAAAATCACTTTGGGACCGGCTACTCGAATACCTTTCTTAAACTGATACCTCTTGCGCTTGCAACTTCCTGTGCCGGTTCAGACCGTTCATCCGAAATAAATGTCTTGCCGCTCTGTCTTGTCAGATCGAGAGAGGACCCGTAATTACTTTGCCCTTGTGTCCTCTTCCCAACATGTGCGCTGTTCCGAAACAATGCATTCCCTCAATGCATTACAATATATATATATATATATATATATATATATATATATATATATATTGTGGAGATTACAATGTGTAATGTAATGTTTTATTTAATAATTTTTTCTTTGATATTATTGTAGGCGTAACTTTGAGGTCTTGCTTCACCTTTTGCACGATATTCGCTGGATTGGTCGGTGGTTTCAGGGTCGTATGCGTAAATCCAAGTCTCGTCTCCAGTAATGATGCATTTCAAGTGGTCCTGACAGTCAGACAGCAAAGTTTCACACACATCAACGCGACGCTTTTTTTCCAAAACAATTGAGCGATTTTGGCACCAATCGCGAGACTCGACGCGTTTGAGACACAAAACATTCTTCAAAATGGTTTGGGCTGAGCCAAATGATATTCCAACACCATCAGCGAGATCTATAATTGTCCATCGACGATTTTCAAGCACCAAATCTTTGATTTTTTTTGGACGTGGCCCTCGTCGGTAGACGTTGATGGTCGCCCAGAGCGCGGTTCGTCTTTGAACTCGTTGTACCACTTATAAACGTTTTTTTTTTGTGCCATAGTTTGATCCCAAAGGCCTTCCGCAACATTTTCAACGTGTCCGCACAAGAATATTCGTTCCGCAAACAAAATTTGATGCAAGTTCTTTGCTCAACAAAATCACCCATTGCAAAAATCGAAAAATTCACTTTTGGTTGTTTACAAAACACGTGTAACTCGGAGATAATTAAACCTGTTAACAAACAGACGCTTGGCAAATATTATAGACAGGCCTACCAACCTAGGGAAAAAAATTTACCTGCCTTCCTAATACCCGGGAGTTTTAAATGACAATTTCACCTTACTTTTTGATCACAGTGCTATAATTACAATCAAAAATCGCTCGCACGTGACTGGTCGATTATCCATCTCCATCTCTGGGCCAGTTTGGTATTATTTTTCAATAATGGTTTCATTTTTACGTCTGTATCGTAATTATGAACGATTAATTTGGACAATTAAAAACTTTTCGGCAGTGATTAACACCATCTTGGGTGAAATTAGAAATTCTATATGAACAATAATGCAAACTTTTGAAATAACAAACCTAGGCCTGAGATTGTCTTCACAATCACGACTATTGATTAGATTATAACGAATGATGATTACCTGTTGTTGATGAAAAGAGGACGCAATGAATATTTGAAGTCCGACGTCTGTAGTTTCAGGTTAGTGTGTTAACTTTGTGACTTTCGGGCTAATTAATTATCGTCAGGATGCAGGTGGTTCAAGAGCAATCCTACTAAGTCAAATTTTTCTGCTATAGATTCAGTTGAATCAGAAGTCATTGTCAGTTTCTGTGCCAAGCGGTGATTACCATTTTTCGGTTAAATCCTCCACTGGCGTAGAGAGTAATAAAATTGTTTTCGTTTCTCATGACTGATAATGCGCCCTCAAATAGTGACCAAAGTACAAGTGCATAGTCAAATGCTGTATTCGTCAAGGACTTGAGGGTGGTTCATTGACGGTGTAAGACATGCATAACAAAAAGACAACATTTATTTTTTTACTTTCAGTAACATATTTACACTTTTTTTCACTTTCAAAAGAAACTCTATCAGAGATAAAAAAAAAATCGATCACATTCAGATCTAATATAATTGTAATCAATTTTCAAACATGTTTGTCAACTAAAGCAAAGGAAAAGAACAATAAACTAGTGATAATGACTATAAAGATATGTCTGTATCACACTAACAGCAAAACTGAACCCAGCAGTTATACAGTAAAAATTTATTTACATAATAATTAGTATATGCATATTCATGCAGCATTGACCGACATTTTTTTTTTAATGTACCTTTGGAGGGGGGAAAAATGTGGTGCAACACACACACACACACACTTTATAAAATTACATTTTTTCGTAAGGAAAAAAATAATCTAACCTTTGGTATACATTTTTTTTTTTACATTACAATTTCTCCTCTGAACTAAAACATATTTCTGAAGAATGTTGCCCATTAAAAGTTTTGGTGTACCTGTTTTTAAGGTTTAACAATCATGTAGGATGTTCAGTTTTATTATTTCTTGCCTTCTATTTTCCCCGTTACTTAATTTATGAGTTTCGTTAATCAACTAATAGAGTATTTTGTATAAAATTATAGTAAAATTTAGATGTAATTATCTCGCATTAAAGCAATGTACAACATTTGCCGAGTCTCAATTAAGTTAATTGGTTCGTTTTTATTCAGTTAAATTGCTTGCGAGTTCCGCTAGTCCATCCTCAGCAACCGTGTTAAATCTTTTATTTTTTTTCAAGTGAAATGCTTGATATATTTCAGAAATAAATTTCAGCTCAACACATTCGTAAATCGGGAGATCCCTCCTAATAGTTCAAAAAAATAATTATTATCGTTCGTAGTTAATGTAACGTTGTAAACTACAAATTGTTTTTTTTCTTAAATACCTACAACTAAGTGTCTATCGTTACGATATAGTTTCTTTGGATATAAAAGATCGAAAAGAAAATCATGTTTGCAGCCATTAGAAATAGTTTTTTTGTGACAGCACGAAATAAACGGAGTGTCCGGAATTGGTCGGTGTTGTCCAGAGAGGCGATGTCAAATGTAAACGTGTTACAAATGAGCGTGGATTGTCTGTTAACGTGAAAAAAAACATTTATATTTTTGTGCATCAGTATACAGTTTCTCCGTACAACTCCGGATTTTGTATAAAAGAATCGTTTTGAAGTTCTTTCAAATGATTTCTTAAATAGCTGCGAGTACCGTAGTTGATGGATTTCTACTGTTGTACCACCGTCGTACCATTTTTTATTATTATACTCCAATAACCTGAGAAAGCGCCTTCACATCACAGGCCACAAATAGTTATATAAACAGGTAAAAAAACAAAAGAATCAAGGAAGAAGAAAAAATACACATGTACTCAGGGTCAGTTATTTCGTATACTTGGGTCATAACGACAAGAGCGAAACACCCGTCAAAGGAGTTCTATATTTGGCAAACCGACTAGCACTGCTGGATGACTACAATTGTAAAAATATCTCCGCCGTCCCCTCCACACTGTATCTTAAATATACTATTAAAATCTTAAAGTGATAACAATATCTATTTACAAAATGAACAACTCAAAGAATATTGATATATATATTTTTTTTTTTCAAAGCCAGATTTCACTTCCTGCCACACGAGGAGACGGAACGGAGCAGTCATTTGAAATTGAAAGCACTTTACACATCGACACGGTACAAGATGAAAAAAAAAAATTAATTCTCTCAAACGTGCGAAGTATACAATAAGTTTGTTCATGTTACAGTTGTAAAGGTAAGTGTGCTGTAGTAATGAACGAGGCACACACGCACACGCACACGCACACGCACACGAACAGGCTCGTTTCTCTCAGTTGCACTGGGCGTCGAAGGTCTCCGAGTCGGGGCTGCCGTAGCCGCTCGAACCGTCGTCTCGTTGGCCTGCTGTGTGCTGCGGAGTCGCCGCTTTGTCGCTCACTGACCGACTCTCATAATTGCTGCTTAAATTGTCTCCTGCTGGCTGGAAAAAATTCACAAAGTTAATTTATATATAACAAAAAAGAGAAGTAGAATATAAAAATTATTTCAAAATTTTGGGGTTGTAGTGATTGTGTTTCGTTCAAAACATCTTAAAATTGTGATAATGACTAAGTTGCAGATGTCACCATTACCGAAGTCAATGTAGTCATATCCTTATATATATATATTGTAACATGATTGTTGCGAGGTACGATCGAGCGCCCTTGGCGGGGGTGACTGCAGTGGTTGTGTTTATGCAGGTGCCGGAAATGCGATGTTGTTTTAGGCCGGCCAAGGGGAGAAGCGTAATGGTCAGTTAGGCTGGAATCGACCAAGGATGGACGTGCTACCACGCCCTGAAGTTGACTTGTGTCTCATGTTCGATTAAATAAAATTATGAAAGATTAAAAAGTTGTTTTGGTGATTTTATCCCAAAAAATTACCTGGCGCCCAAACATGAATAATCAACGAAAAAACATAAGGAGGGTAGCGGAGCGGCTACAATATATACGAGGGTGAATCAAATCTAAACGAGACTTTTGGACCTGCGCGCGCAATAGTGATGGAAGAACGTTCCGCTATTATTGGCTGTTAGGTTGGTTTGTCGGGAGTGGGGGAAGCACGTGACTCATCATCATAGACTCGCTCAGTGTCCATCGTTACGATGTCCGAGCAGGAGGTACCTCCCTCTATTGCGCAACGTATTGTTATCAAGTTTTTAGCTGCAGAAGGTGTAAAACCGGCAGAAATCTTGAGAAGATTGACTGCACAGTTCGGGGAAGAGACGCTGTCGCGAGCTAGAGTGTTTGCTAGGCATAAACAGTCCGTGGAGGGCCGTGAACGTGTTGAAAATGAGAGCCATGACCGCAGACCCCGCACCAGCATTACAGCGGGCAACATCGACAGTGTTCGTCAACTTGTTGAAGGTGATAGGCGTCTAACAACTTCGGATATTGCAATTGAGGTTGGAATAAGTTATGAGAGCACTTACTCTATACTCTCAGAGGAGCTAGGGTATCGCAAGGTCCTTCTCACAGTTGACCAGAAACTGAATCGTTTTCAAGTGTGTGAGCGTCTTCTTGCACGATTTCGGGAAGAAGAAGACCCATTTCTTTCTCACATTGTCACCTGTGATGAAACGTGGCTGCATCACTACACCCCTGAGTCGAAACAAGCGAGTATGGAGTGGAGGAAGAAAGGAGATTATCGGCTGGCAAGGTTTTGGCTACCATTTTTTTTGACCAGCGTGGCCTGCTGCACCTTGATTTTTTGCATGAGCGCAGAACAATTAATGCGGCATACTACTGCCAAATTTTGACTGAGATCAGACTTGCATATCGCCGCAAAAGACGAGACCTTCCGATGAGAAAAGTGATTCTCCTCCATGACAATGCTCGCCCCCATACAGCAGCCCTGACCGTACAAAAATTGGAGCAACTGGGTTGGGAGACACTGGAACACCCTCCATACAGTCCAGACCTGTCTCCCTGCGATTTCCATGTCTTTGGTCCTCTCAAGGAAGCTTTGGGAGGGCAAAAATTCCACAGCGATAATGAGGTTGAAGCATATGTGCGCAATTGGCTACAAACACGAACTGACTCTTTTTACGTGGAAGGAATTAAAAAATTACCTATACGATGGGTAAAATGTGTTTATAAATCAGGAGATTATGTAGAAAAATAAACTATGATTGTTTGTGCGTTTAAAATCAAAATAAATATTTAAAAACATAAGTCTTGTTTACATTTGATTCACCCTCGTATATATATATATTCTAGTGAATAACAACCTTAAGTGGACGCGGGCCTGAGGAGGAATACATTAAGCGTGCACGTGTGCTTGCCCGAGTGGCCAAAAGAAATCACGGGTACAGGTCCCTTTTTTTTGCATCGTTGGGGGGGGGGGGGCGGAGGACTTATAAATACTCCGAACCCGGGTGAAAGTGAGACAGAGACGGGGACGGAGACAGAGAGACAGACGCAAGGAGAGACGCAGGCAGACCGAGAGGGTGGAGAATTTGGCGAGCGGGAAGAAACAAAGGTTTTGAAGGACGTCCATCGCGGGGATGCCGAAGATGTGCTGCTTACTACGAGACCACTGCAAGTCGGCTGACGCCACAAGTAAAGTAAGCATCACAATTTATGTAAAGTGCCTTCAAAAGTAGAATTTTTTACACAGTGCGGAAATAGACTCTGTTCTTGAATAGCCACCGAACCGCCCACATTACCCTGTTGAGAAGGAGAACTTTTTAGTCAAGCCGGAGCTAATTTTAATTTTTTTTGCAGACCATGTATATCTGCTGGCGCCCAACAATATTTTTTTAATGTATTTTTGTATTTTTTTGTAATAAAGGTTATTTTTTAATATTAAGTAATAAAAAGCAAGCCATTACAATATATATATATATATATATATATATATATATATATATATTATAGCGCGTTATTTAGGATAGGCGTCTTTTAATTGATTATATCAGTTTGTTTTAACGCGTGAGCAACTATGTTTATCCAACATCAGCAAAAAGTACCGTTTGGTGCCAGTCAGGCTGGGGATTGTAACTGTACCTCCATCGGGGGGGTTTTCCCGTCAACGAACTGCAACATTTTCAACGTGTCCGCACAAGAATATTCGTTCCGCAAACAAAATTTGATACAAGTTCTTTGCTCAACAAAATCACCCATTGCAAAGATCGAAAAAATCACTTTTGGTTGTTTACAAAAACACGTGTAACTCGGAGATAATTAAACCTGTTATTGAATGAACGGCCATGCAAAGTATCAACTCTCCTTAAAGAATTGTGGCTTTCATTTTGCCCAAGAAATTCGATGATTTTGGAGACCAAACATAAAAATAATTATAAAATTTGTGATTGTGAAAGGAAAACAACAACATCTGATACTTATATAGAAATAGTTTGAACACATGCAGTGCTCTTTAAATAGAGCAAAGTTTAATGATTGATTAGTAATTTGTAAATTTATACTTTTCAGTTTCAGAAGAATAATCAGTGAAGTTATTTTATTTTGTGAGTGTGATTACCGGCAAGGTTATTGAAGTGAAACAGCACCTAAAATGATGTACAGTGCGTGAATGAATTTGTCTCTGCCAAAGGCTTCCAAACGGGCAACTTATTATAATTAAGAATAAGCTTATTATTGAACTTCTTGGTCAGGAAGAAAAAGTATGGAAAGCCAAAATAAAATAAAACCACTCAGGTTTTAACTTAATTACTATTATGTATAAAGTTGACCAATGTGAAATGAGGTAGATTAGAGAGAGGGGCAAGAAATTCAATATTCCGTTTAAATTGAATATGAAATTCTCTGGAAATTCTGCGAAAAACTTTAATTTCTGCAGAGATAATTGCGTAATTGGTGATGGGGTAAAAGTTACGAAGAATGCGAGGTTCGCTTTACAAAAAAAAAACAAGGGAAAAGTACAAATAAAAGAGAAGGCGTAGTGAGATAGAAGGGGTCGAGGCTGCTGGGGCATACCTGCAAATTACTGACTTGCCTTCGTATGTGCGCCAGACTGCTCGGGTTGTAGACCATGTTGGCGAAGACGAGCCGCTCCTCGTAGTCGTACTCGCACAGGATCTTGTTGTCGCAAAGGTAGAAACGATCCCCCACGCAGAACCTGCACATTACCAGAGATTCACAACTGAAAATGTATATATATATTGTAATGCCAATTAATAAAATGTGAATTGTTTGAGAAATCTATTCTTACGGCGGTACATAACAGACCAACAATGAAGCAGAGCATTGTTTTCTTTGTCGGAAGCCCTGAAAAATGGCGTATGCAGCGCTCGGATTTGCAAGACGAGAAGCAGTTCACGTTATGATATGGCAGAAGGCAGGTCGCATTAAGAGTTCACGTTACGGTAGAGTGGAGTTCACATTAAGATACGGTAGAGTTCAGTCCGCATTTTGGCTCCTCAGCGATCGGGTGGTCGTGAAAGAACTTTTGGAACTTGGAGATTGAAACACGTACCGAGAGACGAGGACGAAAGCGAAAGGCGAGAGCGAGAATCGAAACGAGCTTGCAGGAAAGCATAGATAAAACATTCACACACGCATAACTATAAAACCTGCTAAGCACAGACAGTTTTGGTGAACATAGCCAGGCAGAGAAGTAGCAGGAGTCAACCGAGTGAGGGAGAGACGAAGAGGAGGTTCCTGGTTCCTGATTTTGATCTAAAAATATTAATTTTAGAATCAGTGAGTTTTAGTAGAAGCTGCGCAAAAACCCGTCATAGTGCTTCGTAAGTTAAAAGTATCCTGGAATGCTGGACAGCCGTGAGTACCAATATAAAACAACTCATTATGTAAACCGGATTAAAAGATAGTCGTCAGATTTCGTTCTCTTCCTTTGATAAAATTTGTTAAGTAGAATCCATCTTTTTAGTATAATTTCGTCTTTGTTAATTGACGAGTATATCTTTTTATTGAAATTTGTGTTGATAAGATTTCTAAATAAATGATTAGCCATTATCAAACCCAGTAATGACCCTGAGATAAATTCTATTTGTAATTATTAGTGTAATTGTTTCAAAGTATTGAAAATAAATTATTTTATTTGTAAATAATAAATTCTTTCATTTAAAAAGCACACCCATTTTTGTTTATTACATAATGGCTTCCACAACGTGTGGCACGAATAAATCCAAATTCATTAAATTAAATATGCTTGTAATTTAATTATTACAATATATATATATATATATATAACTCCTACACTTTAGATATCCACTGAGGGTGAAAGAAAAAAGAATCAGTTTTTATAAAATTTTAATGAATAAATATTTATAATTAAAATGACAGAAATATAAATTAATCATTGAGGTGATTATTTGATTTAAAATTGTAAGACCTTTTTTCACAGTGGTTTATTTAACCCATAAATAAAACTATTTAAAGAAAAAAAATACCATTAAAATGAAAGAAATGTGCCTGAATTGTTGAGTTTAATTTTTGACTTAAAAGTATTAAACTCCCTTTTTGGATATATTGTTTTTTGTCCTTACTTTTAAGAAAATCACAGTGTCCGGGCAATGAATACGTTGTAGTTTCCCCTTAGGTAGATTGTTCAGACTGCGCAACGGTGACAGGTCTAGAAATTTGTGACATCCGTTGTTCCCAGGGTTTGTAACCATGAACGGACTTTAACTGAAATCTTACTTCTACTAGACTTACACTAGCTCCCAACAAACACATCAACTGCTGGTTAACTTCTCAGTAACTTTACACTAGAGAACCATTTCCCCTCAATCGTTGAAAAATATCTTCTCCTCGAAGGTTCTAGACTCTTCTTCCAACGTTATTGAACCCGGTTTCCGCTTGACTCACCTAGTGATTTGACGACAGAAATCTTTGCACTGACTTCCGTGTGCTTACACTCGTATTTCAGTGTATCGCTTTAGTTTAATAATTACTTACTATATCTTATTCAATTTAACTTTATTAGACATGTTAGCACGGATTGAGAACTTGATAAGTTGGATCTTGACTATGGCGCCAGTTTGTTGGGAGATAATCGCTGTAGACTCAGCAGAAGCACGTAGCAGACGGACACCTGGTTTTATCCGAAGTGTGATTCCGTTCCTGCGAAGTGGGGACGAGACGTTTCTATTAATTTAAAATTTTATATGAGGCGTGACATTTCGTGGTCCAGGAGATTGACCAAAGAGGTTGATGAGATCGAAAATTTTGCAAAAAGCCAGGTTTCAGTGTCATCGTGTCTTCGTAGATCACAGACATTACTCCTCGAGCAGAGACCACGACGAGGGTTGCAGCGATGAGACAGAAGCACTAATGGTAACTGCAGGGTTTCTCAACCCTTCACGCGTCCTCGTCCATGGTTAAACCCTGCGATCAAGAGATCCATTTGTTTCTCCGGATAGTGAAACCCAATATCATTTTAATGGATTCATCTTATTATTTTTCTCAACTCAAGCTAATGATTGGAAATAAATATTAATACTAGTATCCGCCGACTTGTTTACTAGCGTCGGTAATTCCTCGACAACCTGCTTCCTGTAATGCTGGCGAGGTTTCCACTGTCCACACATACAAGAAACACCATAAATAGACGAATTAGAATGAGGATGAAGTGGCCAGAAGTGGATCAACCGAAACGCCTTTAGTGAGTGCTTGACCTCCAAACTGCCAATCAAGTGTTCTCATACCTAGCACGTACACACGAGGGATCGCGTACCTGTGGTTACACTGCTGACAAGCGAAGCACTCCAGATGGTAGACGTTGCTTTTGGCCCGCATCACCATTTCAAATGCCGGGATCACTTTGTTACACGCAGCGCAGTAACCTGTCGTGCCGAAAAGTCTGAAACAAAACATTGTTTTTAATTACTTTAAAATTCAAATATAATACGTCTGTATTGAAAGTAAACTTCTTATCTAATTAAATAGCCAAATAACAGACAAAAATAAGTGCTAAATAAATACCACACAATATTTCTGCAATCCTTGTTCCTTTCGTCAGGTTACTGAAACAACGAAGGAGCCGTAATAACGACACAAACATGACTAAAGCAACAAAGATGGCAGAAACGTTGTGTGGTATATATTTAGCAGTTATTTTTGTCTGTTATTTGGCTATTTATTTATCTAATTTCAATTACTTTAGCTGAGGAGGTTTTGTTTTATTAGTTACGAGTAACATTGTTCAGATAAGACATTACTAGAATGTAAGTCTATGCTTCGGAGAAGCTGAACAGCGTAATTTGCCTTTACATGCATCTCAATACACAGAGGACCGCCGAGGTCGAGACAATAACCAGGCTCCGGTCATGAAAACTAGATCACGCTTCGATCGGTAAAACCAGAAAGCACGGGAGTCTTCAAAAAGCTGCACGGAAAAGAGAAACAGAAAAAGAGAAGAAGAGAGAAATGATTTTTTAGTAATATATTTTTCTTTCTGCTTTTAAAGGCAACTTCACCGTCCTGCATCCTGATCCCTGATATGTCGAGTCCTTCCACATTT
The DNA here is from genome assembly GCA_037074705.1 of Zhengitettix transpicula. Lineage (NCBI taxonomy): Eukaryota > Metazoa > Arthropoda > Insecta > Orthoptera > Tetrigidae > Zhengitettix > Zhengitettix transpicula. The sequence continues at coordinate 77,085,831 of CM073593.1, forward strand.
CAATTTCTTCAATGACGTCATATAGATAGCAAGACTTTTCCCCGTAACGATGTGTCGGATGCAGTTCTCGATATGAGGTCTTCAGGGTAGTCTTTTATTTGTTTATTTATTTACTTGAGTGTTTAAAGGAACGTTAACATGTGAAATGAGAATGTAGGAGTCTCGCCGACGGGAAAACACAATATCGGCGGGAAACAAAGGAGACTGAGTGAGTGGGGTCGTTCGAAATAGCGGGGAATAAACTTCCCCCACTTCAATTTTTTTCTTTGGTAGCCTGGAATTATTATTTTGCCCCCACACGTGTGACGAATTCGATGCTAAACCGACGGACGGGCAGCGATGCTTGCTTTCTTTTTTATATTTTTTAATTAATGAATGCCGGAGGAGGAGTAGCCGCGTGCCGATGCGAAAGAGAGAGAGACAGAGAGAGTTGTGCATCGGGGATTTGACCCTGTGTGTGTGAACGCCAGACAGTTAATTAGTTTAGCTGTATTTGAGGCATTGTCCCGTTTAATTTCCTCCCGATTGTATCTTTCGCAGCGAAACGGACTGGCGCAATGGCGGTTGTGGGGGAGGAGGTGGAAGGTTTTTATCTGCAAATGGAATCTCCGCAATGATCGGCGGGCGAGGCTGAGCGTAGGCGTACCTGAGGTAGTCCCTCTTGCAGAGGATGAGGTTGGCCTTGGTGTAGAGCGTGGACCCGACCTCACCCAGGCGACAGTCGCAGCAGCCGCACTTGAGGCAGTCTTCGTGCCAGAATAGGTCCAGGGCCTGAAACATGATCACCAAGATGCAGCCTGGGGCATGGCTCTTGCTTACTCTATACGTCTTGTTGGTTATACGGAGGCATTTAGCAACGAATGATGTCGAAAAAGCTGGAGACACTTAGCGGTGGCGAAACTAACCGAAAGCTCTCTCAGGAGCTGCTTAAACAGGCAGCGGTCTGTCGCAAAGTCCGTAAGATGCGGACGGCCAATTTAAATTAAATGCATATAGAAAATAAAATTTTTATAAACACTGAAAAGTTGTTGCGACAGAGATGAAATGAAGTGAAGTTAATGGAAGATGCAGAGATTCAGTAAATACTGTAAGTTTGTAGGGAAATAAATGAATGACTAAACTGGGCTAAGTTAAAAATAAAAGGCACCGGAAACGACCGGAAATTTTAGACAATGTCCAGTGACGTCAGTCTAAAACGTTTTAGAAATATAAAGCCACCGGTAAGTCTCCCAGTTTTCCTAAGGTTTGCATTTCCAGTAAGTTTATCAATAAAAAAGATTTTACGGGAAGTACACAATTAAATAAAATCTATGTAGAACGCTGTAGTTGTCATTATTGTTTTCAGTGATGATATAAACGGATCGTGAAAGTAACGTAGAGATCAAAAGTTCCGCTAAATATCACCAGATCCTCAGTGTCCGTGCGATCTTTCCAGCAGCCAGACGATGTCTCTCAATTCAGTTTAATTAAACGAGCTTTGAAAACCGGAAAATTGATTAACATAGTCAGCATCAGAGACCTCATAGAAGAGTAAACGAAAAATTAAGTGATGTACAATGGAATCAGGAAATGAAAATATATTGATTATCTTCTCAGAGAATGGAACAAGAAAGAATAAGCGAAAGCTCAGATAGAAAGGGTTGTGTTAACTGAATAAGGTAGGAGGGAAAATATCAAGATTCTTAAAATTCAACAAAAATTGCTCAGTTTTATTTGAGATCCTTAATGAAATTTCTTATTTCATAACAAAAAACGGCTGACATATTTGACATTGGCGAATACACAATTTTTACTTTTTTATTTTTTTTTAGGGCAACAGGCTACATGAGGGTGATCCACATTGGGCAACTCCCCTTTAATAGCATAGGGACGATGTGGAAGGGTAGAGGAAGGTAGCCAAGGGTTACTAGGGCCCCCGGGCTATAGTTTAAGGATCCTAGCCGGCATTCGCCTTAAAGTCATGCAGGGAAAACCCTAGAAAAACCTGCATCAGGTAGGTCGGGCATTGGGTACTTCTCCCACGCCCTTCCTATAGCGGGAGAGGAGTTTGCTGTGGGGACGCAGCATTCCCTTCTCCGTGCCTCGACCAGTTTAGGAGGCAGCTGGCCGACTATTCCAATGGGAATAGCGGACAACTCTTACCGTATGCCCAAGGTCTGTGACCCCGGAACATACACCTCTCAGAACAGGCTGAGGTGCCTCGGCTTGTGGGAACCTTAGTTCAAAAACGGAGAGGAAAAGTCATCCCCAAAGGTAGCCCCTTCGTATCTCTCCTACCTGCGAAAGAACATCCCTCGCAGGTATTTCCTGCGAGAGAATAGCCCTCGCAGACCTTTTTCCTCTTTACTTTCTTATGAAAAAGGTAAAGTGAAATTACGAGTATTTTAAGAAATGGCTGAAAGTTCGAAAACTCTATATTTCGGACGTTTACGAATGTCGCTGATGACTGAGTTTTTACCTTAAGGAGGAACCTCTCGGTGATCCTCTTCCCGCAGCCAGCGCACTCTCGAGGTCCCTGTGCCGCCGCCATTGCCGCCGACACCGCCCCCGAGCGCGGCGCTGCCCCCACGCCAACACCGACACCCACCGCCGCGGGGGTGGAGGGCTGCTCCACGGCTCCCGCCTCTGGAAAACACAACAGTCAGAAATTTATAAAAGGACATGATAATAAGAAAAGTTAAAAATTTGCTTTCTTCCGCGCAGGAGTGAACAAGTTATGTTAAATTTGGAAGATGGGACAAAACAGAAAGAATAACCACAACAGAAACTTAGATGAAAAATAAGCCGGCGTAGTCATTCCCAGGAGATGTCGGCGTTAACACCTGACAACGTCTCGAGCACACCGTGACTGAGTGGAGGAGCCTTCCAGTAACTTCCTACGTCACTGCGGCTGAGATCGCCGGAACCTTGAATTTATCTGATATACTATGATATACAAGATGCAGCCACAGTGACGTAGACGATGACGTAAAGGCAGCAACGAAACTCCTGGTTGCAGGTGTAGTTGTTCCCAATCTGATAGAAGATATTTTAGCTATTTTATTTCTTTACGTCGCGTTTCCCTTTCAATAAATCGGCTACCGTTTTTTAGATTTTGCTTCAAAATCGATGAGAATACTGGAACTTATAGGCTTTCAGCCAAGTAATATTTTTTTTAATGAATTAAGGGTTTAAACATTTGGGACTGAGGCAGTCTTCGCAAAACAGGAATTCAGACAGAGTTCGCCAAAAACACTTTTTTTTTCAGGATCACCGTAGCAATAAAAACAGTTGAATCGCGTGCAGTTGCTCTTCTGGATCTTTGTCTTTGAGAATTCTGTGACGTCATCAGTACTCGTCGCAGTGATACAAGAGTTTCGATCACCGGACTGGCATTCGTCTTACGTACGAGACTTTGTTCAAATTATTAATTAGACACAGAATATTGACGACATTTGCAATCGTGTTTGCTTGTCTCTTCTTTACCTAAAAGTCTGATTCATAGGTGCCAGAAACGAAGGTCAGTGAAGTTGAAGAGATCCAAGGCTGAATGAAGACTTACAGTGTAGATTATTCTTAAATCGTTGATTGGTATGGAATCGTAGACAAGCAAGTAGCAGATGAACTAAGCAAGTTTTACGAATAAATTCTGGGAACTTTGGGCATATTCTCGTGTTATGTTAAGACAGAGAAGAGGAAGACATCGACTGAGGATTTCCACTTTATGACGAGTGTGTCTGTGCTCTCATGCAAGTGGTTCTCTCTCGTCCTTTATTCTCTTATTAGACCGCCGGACTTAATGAGAATATTTTTCTGCTTAAGTACAAAGACGTGCATGTTTTATTTTCACCAGAAAGAAGACCGAGAGAGTCATCTCTTGCTCATCTTTCCCTTTGTCCCCCATCTTCTTGACCAAGTTTTCTGTTTTGAGCATAGTAACCAAGCAAGCACGCACCCGTAAACATAAGTCACACCTTACCCTCTTCAAACGTTGAAGGTGAAAGGAAGAGAATCCTGAAAGTTTCGAAAGAGGTTGACGGAAGCGGTGGCGAGCAACTCATTAAAATACGAGAAATGAGAGATAGTTACAGGTAGAGAGGAAAGGGGAAATGCACGCGTTGAGTCTGTGTAATTTATTTTAAACGTGCCGAGTGGGGTGAAACTGTGGGAAGGACATCCCATGGGAATGATGAGATTTCACTCATCACCGTCGATGTCGTCGTAGTAGTGATGGCGGTCGTTATGAAGGGAGGGAATCGCGCACTTACTAGGGATTTCATGAGACAGAGACAAAGTTAAAAATTGCGAAATAACAGACTTAATGTTGCTGCTAATCTCCGCAATAAAAGATTTTGAACCTCGGTTCTTGGCCAGGTGAAGGGATACTAAACCACGAAAACTGTAAAAGAGAAATCCTGTTTCGAACTTGACGCCCATTTTCTTCTTCCACGACAGATAATCTTTATTATATAGGATTGGAATTATTTCAAGTCATAAATTGTAATCAAGTATTAGCACAATCAGCGCATTAAATAATTACATAATCTTCTGTATTAATTTAGGATTAGTGGTCATTTAATTTTAAAAAAATACATTTTTGTGTTCGATTAAGGCAGAGAAACATTTAATTTGAAAACTGTCAGTCATTTCCATCTAATTGACAATCGTCAGTCATTTTCCATTCTTTGAATAGAATTGTTATTCACGTATCATCCATCAAGATAGAGGAAAGTTCATAGGAACGAGGTCTGTTGAACGTTTGTACTTTAGTTCACAGGAAGAAATAAGGCACGTGAGTTTTTTTTGCGGTGTTACCATTTAAGGCTCTGACAGGCGTATCAAGGTATTCTCGCTATGAAACAAACGTTGCCTTAAAACTGAAAGAAATCCAGACGCTCCAAATGTACGACTATGATAGTTGATCTGAGCTATCTTTGACAGTATCACCCTTCTCATATAGTCACAGTGGGTAAAGAAATTTCATACAACTAATTTCCTATCTGTAACTCTATCTACTATATTTTCCGTTCATTTTAAGCTAATAGCATGGCAATTATATTTTTCTGACATTTTTAATGGATGAAACAACATCAACTAAAATAAAAATATAATTCGTATGTTTTAAAATATGGTAATTAAATAAAATAGCCTAGTGACAGACAAAATTAAGTGATCACTTCATTTTATCTAATTATGAAATAACATCAGGTAATTAGTCAGAGATTTATTGAAAGCAATTTAAAACATTATAAAAACACTACGGTTCGTCCCCTAATTTTGGGACCACATCAATTATAAAATTTTTATTTAAAATATAATTTGATTATAATTAATTTAATGAGAATTGGTGAATATGAATTTCAAATCTCGGCCGCAACGTTTATGCTAATAGCACCTTTGAAATTCATGTTCATCAATTATTATGGTATTAATTATCACTCATTTATAATTTAATTTTAAAAAAATTAACTCAAAGATTCCAAAATTTAGGAAGGAAACGTCGTGTTTTATAATGTATTAAATTGCTGTCAATAAATCTCTGATGTTATTCTAATAGCATGTCTTCAAAATTATAATAACACTTTATTGTAATGTTCTTATCTTTTGTCACGTATTACTAGATGAATCTTAGGGAATATAACGGTTAATAATTTCTTTTGCGGCGAGGAAACAGCTCATAACGAAAATTTGGTCATGTCATACCTGGAAAGTATGCAACCCGCGTGACGGAAGTGTCCCTATAATTCCGTAACTTGAAGGCGCAGTCACTCGATTAAGACACTCAATCGTTCAGTTGTCAGGAGTGTGACAACTTTATATACATACGTATTCTCGAAACTTAAGCCCCTGTAGCAAACAGACGAGAATCACTCGATTCGTTCTTTGCGGTTCGCCTCCATCATTCATTCCACGATTATTACAACATAAAGGAATAGTTTTAATAATAATAATGTGGAAAAAATCTGACATTTATTATAATATTCTAAATAAATAAATGGCCTTGAATCAGAAGATTATTTTTTATTACATAAAAAATATAATTTACAACAATAACGAAGTTTGTTCTCTTCTAGCACCTCTCCAGGTATAACTATTTTTAATATTTTTTGTTTACAATCCTTTATTCTGTTAATAATTTTGAGAAAAGTAAAATTTGCCTGATGGAACCGAAATGAAACTTTCTGGAAATTAACGTTTCGTGAGAGTTTTATTTCCTCTAACTTTTAATGTTGTCCAAATTTTTAATAGAAGAAAGGGTTTTATATAAAATTATTACAAATAATTATAATAATGACTTCTTTAAGATTTAGATATTTTTAAAGGGTAGATTCATTGAAAGTTTATTGTTATTATTTCACTTGACCAAATCAATTACTTATAGGCCTACATGGACATATAAGAAAACTGGGGTTAATAAAAATATGCTAATTTTTTTTTCTTATTAATTGGCTGTTGTTTTAAAGATGTAATTTAAAAATTGTTATACTGAAAACGTCCCAGAAGAGTACGAAACGTCGTCGTTGTTCTTGTTTTAAATTATATATTTTTTGTAATAAAATATATAAATAATATTCTGAGTTAATATTCGTTAATAATAGTTTCTTGTGCTGTTTAAATTTTAAGAATGAGAAACAATGGTTAGGACCGACATGAATGTGCAAAAAAGTCGAGCTTAGAATAGGACATGGCCAACCACGTGATACTAGTTTGGTCAACTTATTTTTTTATTGTATGTCAGTACTTTAGTTCTACATTTTGATCCTCAATGTTTTGCTGTATTTAACCACGTGGACCTGAATGGATTGTAAATCTCCACATAAGAAGGGAATAATCCGCCTTGATTAGCATTTAGCATGGACAACACAGATCAACAAAACTGAAGTCTCATCACAAACTACGAACGGAAAATATAGAAAGAAAGAAATAGAGGGAGAGAGAAAGAGCGATGAAGACGGATGAAACGCTTTAAAGACGGATTAAAAATTACCGCGCTACTCAGCCCCTTCCATTCTGCTAGACAATCGTAAACAATTCCTGCGTAAGATAGATTATTACTTTTTAATCGTTTCTCCTTTCTCTCCTCTTCTTTAAGCTTTCCTCTCTCATACCTTAGATTAACTAAGAAGGCGCGTCAATAAAGCCTCGCTCTTGAGAATTATATCACTGCGAGACAAAGCTGGCCAGCGTGGTAATTAGACTCTGTCTCTCTCTCCCTTGCCTTAGCACACAAACTATTTTAATTAAAGGGAGCCGGTAATTTAGCTACACAAATCTTCCGCCGCCGCCGCTGCTTCTACTCCTCGAAAGAAAGAAAGGCGAGTTAAGCCGGGCGCTTCTCTCAAGAGGGAAAACACAAAGTGCACGCGCGTCGTCCAACTTTGCAAACGAAACGCAAGTAACTATTTCACCCCTTCCTCCACTCGCCCTTTTCCTGCAAAGACTCGGGTGGCCAGCGGTCATCTGAAGAGTCAAGCATCGCTAAGGAAGTAGTGACGTAATCTTGGGCGACAACGTAACTGCCGAGTTTGAAAAGGCACCTCAGATATTGTATTTTATTTTTGTTTTTTAAAAAACACATTAGCGGCGAATACATCAGAATTGAAACGGCACTGAGGGGTGATTGTGACAGGTATTCAGAGGATTGAGATGCCTCTTCTTCTCTCTGTCAGGTCAGGCTATTGTGAACGACGGCAGCAAACAGCAGGAGACGCAAACAACAGGAATGCTGTCAGAGACACTCACTGGATCGTAACCAGGACAGTCCCGTGACACGGTTCACAGAAGATAAAGAAACCCACAAACTTTAGTCTTAAAATACGAAACAATAATGAGATTGTAGAAATCGGAATACAGTACATAATACTGGTCGTATTTTTCACTGCGCAATCTTCCTCACTACGTCATGTGACAGCAAGAGGGCATCGCACTTGTAGCACCGTCGTCGTTAAATTTCCCTGTAATGCAAATAGATATTCAGCAGATTTGCGGTAAAGCATTTATACCAACACAAACACGCGCGTCGGATCCCATTCTCCCATATATGTCTGAGTGTAGTCCCATGTACTTCCTTAAAAAATATCAATTCTACGTAACGAAAAAACATTTCGCCGTGGACATTCCATGTGATGAGCTACTTGGCTCAGTCTGCATTAAATAATATAATAAGAAAGTTGTGATTGTCGTGTGAAGAGAATAGATTCTATTTCCTAGATCGTGCTAAGCAGTAAAACTTCATCGATGAGGAAAGAGTCATTCATTTTACTTTATATTGGATCTAAATAACTTAATTTACATAAGAATAATGTATAATAAGATAACTCAACATATTTAAGTACCCCATCTGCATTAAAATAAAACATTTACAGTACAAAATCAATACAATTTGTATAAATTCACTATAGAAAATTTGAAAAATTAAAGACTGCTAAATAGCTGATGCTAATAAGATAACCCCATTGTATTAATATGAAGAGAAGAAGGTGTAGATAGAGTATATCTATGTATATATAGTGGTCATTTTTCTCTTATAGCGTAGGAAAGGGATTGAAAGACAGGATTCGGAAGGGTAGAGGAAGGTAGACAAGGGTTAACTAGGACCCCCAGGCTATAGTTTAAGGATCCTACCCGACAATTCCCCTAAAAGTGATGCAGGGGAAACATAGAAAAACCTGAATCAGGTAGGTCTGGCGGTGGGTACTTGTCCCACGCACTTCCGATAGCTGGAGAGGGGTTTTCTGGGGGGGCACGCAGCATTCTCTTCTCGTGCATCGACCAGTTTAGGAGGCATCTGGCCGACTATTCAAATAGGAATAGCGAACAACTCTTACCGTATGCCCAAGGTCTGTGACCCCGGAAAATACACCTCTCAAAACAGGCCGAAGTGCCTCGGCTTGTGGGAACCTTAGTTCAAAAAACCAGAGAGAGGAGAATGCATCCCAAAAGGTAGCCTCCTCCAGAGCTGTCTGGTTACAAGTTTCAGTTTAAATACAAATATTTTTCAAAAACTTATATCTAGTTGCTGAGTAGAATTTTTGCCTTCGGAGTTACTCAAAATACAATTCCATAAGTCATTGAGGAAATTAAATATGCCACATACAGTAGTTTTTCAGTTTTCGTATCAGTTGATGTGAAATGATTTAATATGGAGTAATATATTTTTCAATCGCTATACTTCCTCAACTATATGTTTTATTTTAGATATGTAAGGTTGGTTCACGTTTATATATGTTTAATCCTTATGCTCAGTAAATATCGACTAAGTGGCACTATTTTTTATACGGTTACACAGATCGCAGACAGTTTCATTCTAATTGTTTATTCCAACTATGCGAAAACGATCTTTCTACTTTATAAAATTCTTGTTACATCGTAGTTGTCAGCTGACGCTGCTACAGAGTTCTAGCGAAAGTAATAAAAATTGAGAACAACCTCTTTTAATTGAAATACAGCCCATAGTTCAGGGATTATAGCAAATAATGCCCACCCGTTTGAAGCACCCTGTCCTAAATATTGGACCAAAGTTGTCCTTCTTGAGTGAAGGATGGAATTCGATTGTCTGACGAGATTTTTATTTTTATTTATGCTCCTGATGATGGTTAATTTGGCAGGTGTGAGTGGTTGTGTCTTCAAAAATGGTCGAATCCTCCTCGGCTCATCTTCCCCGTCGCGACCGTAAAAAAGGAGAAGTATTTGAACGTAATAAAGAAATTCAATTAGCAAGGGAAAAGGCGCCCAAGCGCTTGCTTTAAATATTAGACGTTGGGCGCCGTTAAATGTTACATCCTTTTATCAGCGTAATTCCCCGGCCATTTTCCATGTTGGACCTTAATTTCGCCGTCGCGGCGTCGCCGTCTCCTCGTGTATGAAGCAGAGGCGGCACTTTGCGCTAATCCGGAGGAAGGGAAGGCAACTAAAAGCTGCGTATTCACTATTCAACTACTCTAATGGCACTCGGGGAACTGGGAGGAGATTGGAATTGGATGTCATAGCACACCCACGCCCTTCCAACCAGCAACGACGTGAAACCACTTTAATGCTCTTGTTAGGATCCTGGGACTCTAAAATATCATTTGCGGCCGAAGAATGAGAGCGAAGTCGTAGTTGTAATTGAAACCTCAGAGAGAGAGAGAGAGAAATGAAGAGAGAGAGAGAGAGAACACACTAACTCGTCGCCTTTTTTCGACAAGTAAAATGAATAAGCGATTTCGGGAATTGTCAACGAAGATGACGGTACAAATATTTCGCGGTGGTTTCCGGAGTAAAGGAAAAGTAATTAGAAATCTTTGGAAACCTACGGGTTCGTTTCTATGGCCGCAACAGTAACGGAATAATATTAGGGTCAGATTACCGAATGATACATAACGTATACATACGGTAAAAAAACTTAAATACTCGTCTGCGATTGACACAAGTCAACAAATGGGATCGTATTTTAATAAGTTTGCCGATGAAGCCGTCTGAGGGTTCCTAATTAGTTCTTTTAATCAAATGGAAAACCCCACATACAGAAGGTATTAATAATTTCTCAAGTCGTCATATTTGGAAAGAAATTTAAGACTCGTACAGGCGTGAAAAGTTTGAACAAATTACTGTTCTCATTACAGAAAAAAAATGTTATCTTAAAAACCTATATATATATATAATTCAATTTATAAACAGATTTACATATAACGTATTCACAGAGGACTGTATTTCAGGAATGCGGATTCAATAACGTAAACCTCAAATCTCTTTGGGCTCTTTTTTTAAGAGAAGCTTTGGGAGGAAAATATTACACTTAACCTTACTCAATATCTCTTACCAAAATGTCTGAAAAATTAATTAGAATAATAAAAAATATATATCAGAAAATGATAGAGCTTAATTATTTATTTTCCGAACATTCTGGTCCGACTTAAGTGTCGTCATCACATGGCAGAAATTAAGCATGGGAAGTTCTTCCTCGAGGTTGGCTCTGTTACCACGGACGCACATTCTCTAGACAAAGGTCATATATAGGTTTAGATAAATACACAGCCCCAGAATACTATCTAAGGGTTGCACAATACAGAATCTGAGAGAAAGTTTGTGATAAATCTGTGTCACGTACGAATCTGTGGGGGTTCACTTTTTGGGAAGATAACTGCAGTGAGAAAGGTGTAAAGAGTTTCCCAAAGACGCTATAAGAACTCTGCTCACTTAAAGAGGAGAGCAAAGAAAAACTTGACTATTCTTTTTAAATATTTTGGTAAAAATATGTTCCTCTATCAAGTACATGTATGGGTGAAAATAATCGTGGAACCGAAGAGTTCAAATGGTATAATCGCAAAAGTGACTCCCGAGGAATTTCCTTCATTGGCCCTTTCAAGAATTGCCGTCTGGCTTCAGAAAAAAATAGAAAAGACTGATTATCTTTAGGAAACGTAAACCGAAACACTGAAAGCGAAAAACGAACTTGTGGACCCGAAAGTGGACAGGGAAGCGGTTAAATTAGACAGAAAGAAAGTATGTGTGTTGACGAGGAAGACTCGGAGCCAATGCTTCCCTCTTCCAAAACGCTCAACTATTTATAAACATAGAGAAAAAAACAGCAAGGAAGCACGCGTCTACATTGACAGAGCTGTAATTAAATTGGCCTGCCTTGTGTGTTTTTAGAAGGGCGGAAAGGGGAAGAGAGACAGAGAAAGAAAGAGTGAGAGAGGAGCGTCCTATAGGACAGGTAATAATCCAGCCAGTGCTGTAGGGAAGAGAATAATTGAGCAGGATGTGTGCAGCCTAGAGAGAGTGAGAGAGAGAGGGAGAGAGAGAAAGAGAAATAGGAAGAGGGGCAGGAAGGGGGTGAAAAGAAACTTGGCGTGCCTGCTCGGGGTAGAGAGAGAGACAGAGAGAGAGAGAGAGAGAGGATTGTTGGTTTCAGTTTTCATTTACATAATGGAAGAACAACAATGCATTTTGTATTAAGCTAAGTCCGGAGATTTAATGGGCGGCAGCGGAGTAAGAGAGAGAGAGGAAGAGGGTGGCAAATTAAAGAGAAGAGGGGGGTAGCTCATTAGCCAGTCATGACATCTGCAGGCGGGCAATTTCGCCGAAGTGGTTTTCTGAAACTGCCGCTATAGTTACTTTATGCGAGTCGAGGGGATGATATCTTAATTTGGAGGGGAGGAAAAGCCGCCACGACTGTGAAATGACATTAGCGATAAAGGCTTCGCGTCTAACTCCAACCACTAACATGCACGTAAATGATTTCACTTATAAAATCTGGGGATGGGGTTTTTATTATTTAACCACTGCAGTCATGTGGACTGACTCCCCTTTCTTTCATGTGACCTTCGCCGATTACCGTAGATTGCAGTAGCGTTGTACGAGAACATACATTTCGTTGACCTTCCACTGAGCTCCATCGAATGGAGACAAGTCATTTTCTCACCAGGTATGTTGAACCAGAAGAACAAGTCTTGAAGGATACCGAGACAGGTACCAAAATGTACTCTCTAAGGAAGATAGGAAAAACGGGACAGACCTCGAAAGTGAAGAGAATTTACATTCTATCGAGAAACTGAGTTATTTCCCTGTGGTGTGTAAACGTGATTGAGTTAAACTGCCTGGTTATATGTGGAGAAAAGAAGAACCTTGGAGTCAAAACTAGTGCAGGATGTAAGAAAGCAGCCGTGGACACATTCTTTTGTTACGTGAGAATTTATATTAAAATGATTCCTTCGATCATCTAGTAAGTATGCAGTTTGTGTTATTGAGAGCCAGGAAATGAAGGCCGCTGCACTACTATTGAAGAACCCTTATGCCGACATGGTAATAATAATGATATCGGCGAGACTACCCCATAACAGAAATTCCGGACATTTCGTTTCATACTGACGTCACTGGATATATGAAAACAGCATGAGACATTTTAACATTGATGGAAGTGGAACATATTCCATTAGGTCCCTGTTTTGGGTTGAAAACGATCGTTTCGGTAATCTGTAAATCAAGAAAGACAAATATCTACTTGTGTGATCCAGGGACGAGTCAGAGGTGGAAAGAGAACACTCAAAATGACAACGGTGTCACATCAATGTGTTGAGGTGGTCAGATGACCACGAACAGGTGCAACTGTGGTAAAATATTTGATTAAAGAGCAATAATTTGCTTCATATTTTGAACTGTTATCGGGGGATATGCAGAAGCTTGGACACGTCATGTGCGATAAGTCATAGAAGAACGATACCAAGGGGTACAAAGAAATAAGTCTGCAAAAATGTGATGAGCCCCTCTGGTCCGATACAGAAGCGATTTGATGTTTTCTCAATTTTGTGAAGATGGGGAGGTGCAGATGATAGATTCTGTGAGAAGATGCAGCAAGGAGGAAATAAGTAGGACAAAATTGCACAACAAGTGACTAGTACAAAAATTGTTCCTCAATTGTTCTCTCAATTCTAAATACTGCGGTCGTTTGAATCCACCAATGACGACCGGAAGATTTGAAATAGTCAAGGGTTTTGTGTGACTGTTGGGAAAACTGTCTTCTTCTCCAGCAGACGATACGTCTTTTTTAAATAAAATACTTAATGGGCGCATATTGACAGTAAACCTTCCCAAATCATAAAGAGGACTTATTTACAGTGATCGCTTTTGGCTGATCAAAATTAAATAAAGCAATTTCACAAAACTGCTGATATTTTTGATGCTTATTACGATGAGTTTCTAATCTCATGTAATGATCTCTGGAGCACAATGAACTGCAATTGACGTCATCGATGACGTATCTGGTGATGTGTGTCCACAGACATCGGGAGAAACGTTGGCAGGATACGAATTTAACGACCGTCGAAATATGCACAGGGGGTTGTGGTGGCTGAAAGCGGGAGTTTAAAACCTAACACCACTGAGGATGCTCGTGTTCATTAATTTTGATCTCACGGAATACACAGACGCACCACCTCCTCCTTCCCAGTTTTTTTTCTCTCGTTCCCTTTATTTTACACTACACACAATAAACTCCATTTCTCTCTTTTTCCGACAGTGCTTCTTCTTCGTATCCTCCGTGGGTCCCCCTAATTACTAACTTGTTTTGCCTCCAGTTAACGAGGTACACGTGGCTCCAGAACGTAAATTAACTTCCGAAATTTATGCTATTAATTTATTAATTTGCGAGGCGACGTGAAAGGAAAGGAAAGAAGATGTACATGCAGCAGGACGAAGACGGAGGGAGACCATCACTTGTATACATCTGACAATTAAGTTCTCGAACACAGAATATCCGTGTTACTTGCGGACGCCTTTATGGTAGCAAAGTAGGGAGACAAAGGGGTAGAGTATAATATTTGTGACAGTTAAGTTGCCGAATTCACGATTTGACATATGTAAGGAGATCTTCCTGGAATGATAATAAGTACAGTAGTCGTCAAAGAGAGAGAATTCAGTTCAAGATGAAACAGCTAAAGCATCAAATATGACACTGTGACACTTTCTTTTATTTCCCTCAATCTTATCAAAGCGACAGTTACGTCATCAATTTGTCACGAATGCTCAATATTTGAGTATTTTAAATAAGTACAGATTCAGTATTTTTCTCTCTCTCGTACATACAGAGTTGATAATTTTGTTGGGTTTCTGGATTATACGTCATCAAATATGCCACTGTGGCTGTTGCTTTCTCTTGTCTACACGGAGAACACAAAGGAGAGATTATGTTTTTAGGTAGGAACGTTAGGTTGAACTTTGTCTCCTTTTCTGTGATCTATAAACATTCCAAACGCACGTACTCGGGATTTGGACCTCTCGTTTGATTCCTAGAGCTTTTAAAGAAAAATATATGCATAAATTCATGACTGTCTATATAAATAATTATAGTGACGTCTGAAAAGAATGAAAAGAAATACGTTTACAAATATTTTAAAACTCTAAATTTTGCATTAAATTTGATTCAAGGGACTAATTCGTTGTATATACAATTAATTTTCCATCACTAACGACCTCGTTACTTTCTACTTTGAAAATAGCCATGATTTCGCTACGAATTCCTTTTAACATTGGCTTAGAATTAGTGTGTCTCCTTCTTCTACTTTGCAAATGACGGCCGCGAGAGTTGCGAGCTCTATTTTTAGGGGACGGCGACTTTCCCAGCGCAGCTCAGGCTAACGATGAGTTGTTACAGTAAACACGGAGAGTGGAACTAAATTGGACATTGAGGTAGTCAATTTGGCAGCGGAAGAAGCCGAGCCAATTAACGCAAATACAACGGCTCACTCTCCTGCTCGCTCACAGAGAATATATTTACCTCTCTTCCCAGGCAAGAAACAGTTTTAATGAAGGGTGGCGGAATTTAATTTAGCCGTAAGTTGTCTCCCGAACGCTAATCAATCTCGTAAGAGGGAATGTGGCCGCGGATTCCTGCCTCCCAATTAGAAGCGAGGAGGGACGCTCTATTTCGGCTGCTGCATTCTGCACACACAATACTGACGACTATCTACTCGCATTGTCCAAAAATACAAGGGACATTCATTGTACCTCACGGGGTCCGTGGAGATTCCATCTCAACTACGCTCAATAACAGTTCTTTACGTCAAATTCAACGTAGTTTCATCGTGTACTAAAGCCTTCCGGAGCTGACTGCACTTTGAGGAGGACGAGGTACATGCATCTTGCCACTATAATGCGTCAACTACACAATAACACAATTATCTGCAACAAAATATGCACAGATAAGGTTATATATCTTGGGCAATCACGTATTACCTGACACGGGAAGAAATCTGCTTCTAGAATAAAGTTCTCTGGGTCTAAGTTAAAATACGAAAGAAAAAAGTAGGCACATTGGCAGTTGCTCATCAGTAAGGAATAAAAATTCTTAAGAATACTGAAGAAAATAGGTTGAAACTGAACGATCTATCTGAAATGCAGATAATTGAGAAAGCACCCGAATAAAAGAGATAGAAAAAAAAGAGGACGGAAGTAAGTATGAAAAAAAAGGAAGAAATGAAAGAAAACAAAAACGACCGAAGAAACTATAGTCAGAGTAATGAAAGATTAAATAAAAAGAGTATTAGAAGATAAAGGAAAGAAATGAGAATGTAAGGGCGGATAAAAGGAAACAATGAAGCTAAGACGGACTGAAGGAATAAACTATGGGAAGTAAAACTGGACGAACTTACTACATGTATGGAAAATTAATGAAATCCAACATGTTAAATAGGGAATTGAAGTTAAAAATTTACAAAACACTTATAAGACCTGTAGTGATATACGGCTGTGACACGTGGACCCTTAATAATAATGATAAGCACTTACTCAGAATATTTGAACACAAGATACTGAGAAGGATATACGGACCTGTATGGGCGATCGGAGACAGACAACTGGAGCAGATCATGAATAACGAGGACATTGTTAGGTTTATCAAGAGCAGAAGGTTGACCTGGATGGGACACGTACTTAGGATGGATTATGGACTGGAAGCCAGTCGGGAGGAGGAAAAGGGGGAGACCCCGGACAAGATAAGTAGATGACATCGAGAAGGATATACAAACCATGAGTAAGAGGATGGCGGAGACTGACACAGGAGAGGGCGGAATGGAAGAAAATTGTTAATAAGGCCAAAACTCACATTGGGTTATAGTGCCAATGAAAGAAGAAGAAGAAGTAAAGCTGGTTACGAAATAAGGATGATGAAAGTTAAATCAGCTAAGGAACTTTGGAGGAAGAGCTAAATAAAACTGAGATGGAGGAGAAGAAGGATGAACGGAATTCAGAAATTAAAGTATGAAGGAAAGTGAGAAAAGAGTACTGACGAACACTGGAAGGAAGTAATGATAGGAAAAAAGTGTAATTTGAAAGAAGGCAAAAAAAATAAAAAGTCAAAAAGAAAAACGAAAGAAGGCTGGTACGAAGGGACACCATTTACATGAATAGAAGAAGAATGGATACATGGATGTGTTAAGGCAAAATGTAGAAATGACGTTAGTCAGGGCGGAAATATGGAAAGAAAGCAGAAAGCATAGAAGGAAGGAAATATGAAATATTTTTAGAAATAGGGAAAGGCCCATGGCGATTTAAGCCTAACAATTCGTCAACAACAAACTAAGTCGGGTGATTTGGTTTTTTTCTGCCTGCCATAGTATTCCTAGAATTTGTTAGCGCAGTGGCGTGTAATTACAGTCCATACACACGCGCCATGGCGCCTGCGAGCTCAGGGCACTACATTCCTTCCCGTTCATTTCGTAATTAAAATAAAATTTAATTATCGGATTTAATGAATCTTCGGGGGAGAAGAGAGGGAGTGGAAAAGTCAAGAAGGGGGTGGAGGAAGGGGGGAGGCAGAGAGGTGGGGAGGGTGTCGCTTTCCAGCTAAGGAAAACCTGTCAGAAGACGGTGTCGAGACAGGAAAGAGGGGAAGCTACTGGTTGTAACTGAGCTGAGGTCTTGAGGTCATCCAGAGGCGCGGACAATTCTATACGAACGAACGTGGCTGTATAAATACCACCACAAGGGCCATGAATGAGGGAATAAAGGCAAATTTGTAGATGCAGAGGTATTGAGAAGTTCGTAGTGAAGGAAGCACTGTCAGAAGGCTCGGACCTCTGGAGACGTGGTGCAGTGATCCACCTGCGGATGCGGCCACGGCAATTCCGTATGAAGCGACGTGACTGTATAAATACCGCCACGAGGGCCAGAACCAGGGGAGTGAGGGGGGGGGGGGGTTAGCGGAGAAGCGGCGGCGGGGGCGTAATTTGGTGCTGGCTCGTTTAATCACATCTCTTCTCCCCGCCGCCGCCTCTGCAGAAGACAATTACCTCGCCCTCTCCGTGGCTGGAGCGCGAATCCTTGCAATTAATCACACTCTCCCAGCTCTGACATTTCATTAGCTTTTTCTTTCCGTGGGTTCTCCCCCTTCCCCTCTCTCCTCGAAACCCACCGCCACCAGCCAATTTAATTAACATGGCAGTATTCGAGAGTTTAAATTTTTAATAATCAAATTATACTTTATAGGGAACTATGATTAAGGAAATTATGATTCCTCCTTTTCTTATTCCTGGCGGGAGCGATGGCGGAGGCGCAGTGGGGGGGGGGGGGGAGGAAGGAGAGTTTCTCTCCTTCGCGAGGGAACTTGGAGAATATATATTACATAATAGCAGCAGCGGTGGCCTTCGTTTTCTGTCTGTGATGTTGCTGCTGCTGGTAGTTGTGGTGGAGTTGAGGAGTGTGTGTGTGTGTGTAAGAGAGAGGGAGAGACAGAGAGAGAGAAACCGGGATCGGAGTTTGTTTTGTGCTGCACGAGTTGGATCAATGTTGTACTTTGCCAGCGTCCAATTAAAGGTATTGGAACTCAGGAGAGGGAAGGAGGTAGGAGGGGGATAGGAGCTAATTAGCTAGCGACGGCGAAGAGGAATGCAGGGGTCCTCGCATCGATCCCGCGAGGAGCGCTACTGGAATTCCGCAGCAGCATCCGTTCGTCTCTGAGCTTCTGGTCAACTTAACTCGATCAACGGTTGTCATCAACCTTCACTCAGAGTGATATTTAATTCAGGTGTCTAGATCCCGCGGTTGCAGGAATAATGGCAGGAGATTCATCGTGTTTATAAGCATTACATACAAATTAATACGTTCATCCACAAGGGATAAGGTTTTCTCTATAGCATAATAATTACATACATTTAGGAAGTATTGATGGGATAATATATTTATAGATATATACTTAAATAACATAATTAAATGGTTTTGAAATATATAATTCAATTGGCAGAAATTAATTGAAGAAAAATTCAAATATATAGTAACTGTAAATTCTCACCATTTTTTAAAATTTACTGAACAGGAAGATTTTCTGTAATTCTCAAAGTATTTCATATATTGATCAAGAGAAAAAGTCGTAGACCTGTGATATGCCATCGTGTATTTCTGAATTAGGGGCAGTCGAACTCAATAATCAACCTGGACCATTAGGTTAGATTTCATCTCGATCAGTAATAGGTTATTATTAACGTCGTACTAACAAATTATTCTCTCTTCTTTTTTTTTTAGGGCAACAGGCTACATGAGGGTAATCCACTTTGAGCAACTCCCCTTTAATAGCATAGGAAGGGATTTGAAAGGGGGGATGCGGAAGGGTAGAGGAAGGTAGCCAAAGGTTAACTAGGGCCCCCGGGCTATATTTTAAGGATCCTACCTGGCATTCGCCTAAAGAAATGCAGGGAAAACCCTAGAAAAACCTGCATCAGGTAGGTCGGGCATTGGGTACTTGTCCCACGCCCTTCCGATAGCGGGAGAGGAGTTTGTTGTGGGGACGCAGCATTCTCTTCTCCATGCCTCGACCAGTTTAGGAGGCAGCTGGCCGACTATTCCAATGGGAATAGCGAACAACTCTTACCGTATGCCCAAGGTCTGCGACCCCGGAACACACACCTCTCAAAACAGGCCGAGGTGCCCCGGCTTGTGGGAACCTTAGTTCAAAAACGGAGAGGAAAAGGCATACCCAAAGGTAGTCCCTTCGTATCTCTCCTAAAAGGTTCTGCCTGCGAGAGAAAATCCCTCGCAGGTTCTGATTTTTTTTCTTCTCTTTTTTGACACACAAATATAAATATATATATCTCACTTTGTGTGTGAGAGAGATAAATTTTGATTACTTAAACGATCTCTCAGACTCCGTATTTCCATTAATATTTTCTATCTCCTGCTCCTGTATACGTTTATTATCGTTCCTTATTGTGCATAAAAAACTTTCAACCTCATTAAGTAAATTATTTCACTTCCACATAACCACCTATAACATATTTCCTGGAATTCACTTTTGCCATTGTTCACATATTTGTGATAAAGAAAATATTCCCTTTAATTGGTTTCTGCCAACAAGTTACACCTCCTTTTATCCTTAGTCCAGGTACCTACGAAATAGACAACAGGCTCTACTTGTTTTATCCGTCTTCCAGCTCAAATAACTGGTATACTATCATAATTGAACTTAAAAATATGAAAAGTAATTCTCGTGAAATTATACATGAAGAGAGTGAGAACAGAAAATAAATACAAACGAAAAGGTTACAACTGTAACATTAATACAGCCTAGTTGAAGAAATACTTCTTTTTCTGAAGTGACAGTAACAACATTGTTTGTTTTCTTCCTGTAACTGTAATATATATTGACAAAAGCTACATGGACGTTCTTAAATAAAATATATGAATTTCCGCATTTTTTTTGGGTTCATTTTCAATGGTTATAATTCTTTTTCTAGATCACAGCATTTTGGCGGTTATAAACGAAAAACACTATTCTGCAATAACTTTGTGGTGGTTATAATCTGAAAACATGGTGCTTGAGAACATATTTGTGGTGATTATAACCGAAAAAATGTTTCTTGCAAATAGCTTTATGGTGCCTATAACCGAAAAAGAAAGATGGTAATAGCGTAACAGCAGCTATTTTAACTGAGAAACGCTACTTCACGGTAGCTGTAGTGTTCTGTATTAGAATTCATAAGAAACTCCATGAAACGTTGGGCAATTTCACCAACGAACTGTCACCAATTATAAGGAATGCAAGGTAATTTATGTTATGCTCACTCATATCGCTCTGCTCGCCTCAAAGTCAATCGTCAATGGACCACAACGTTAAAGATATTCCGGTACTGGAAGGTCTGTGACTACTCAGCGCCTCTGCGTTTGGTGACGTCACACAGCGGCGCGCATTTCAAATCGCGCGGTCGAACGGACATAAGACGAAACTACGGGGGGACAGTTTTTCATTACTGCTTATAGACATAAAATTAAGAAGAAACCCACATTTTTGTCAGTTATAGTTTAATGACCAATCGAATGAATATAGTTCGACTGGTTACTAAAACTAGATGGGCACAGTTTCAATAACTGGATTCTTGTAAACTGCGTGCACGTATAATTGTGCATAGTTCGTAAATTTGTTTTCCATTTACACAAAAGCACTCACTTTAATTCAAAGGGTTTATTCCAATGAAGGCAAATGATATTTCCCGAAGAAGAAATGTACGCAACATCGCAATCGCCATTTTGCTTTAAAATGATCCTCTTCTCAGAGTAATGTGTAGTCCGAATTTGTTAATCATTCTTCCTTTAATTTCGGATTATTACTTTTCACCTTAAGCTGAATTGTAACATCTCTTAATTTTATTTTATATCGTTTTAACTCCTTAGAACAGAAATCCTCGAACTATTTTAAACTCCAAATGATTCAGAATTAAATTGTTAATCTACGTTGAAGATTTAAAGTACACCCGCGTTATGGCGATAATTGAATTTATCTTGATTTGACTACTGTGGTTGGGCAATTACGTCAACACCGATTTTTTTAAATTTAGTTTACGCGTGTCAATTTTCCCGATGTCTCCGTATACATTTTGAGGATCCACTAAGATCGTCATTTACTATTCCGAAACATCTTGTTTGTTACGCCTTTACTCCAGGTTATTATTGTATCAACTTTATTGTTTTCCTGGGCTGCAAGTCTTTAGCTTGAACAGTAATGGTTCCAGCTTTGTTCCAGGATGAAAGGAGAATGCTATTTTTCGCACATAATATTTCGCCCAGGACAAAATAATAGCAAAAACTTATGTTTCAAGGGAAACCTCCGTGAAGAATTCTATTAACACAGAAATAGTTCGGTGGCAGGATGAGAGGAAGCCGGAGACAAATAGTTGCTCTCTCTCTTCTTTTTTCTCTAACACCAGACAAGACGAGACGAACAAACAGACAAAAATTCCCGGGGTCTCAAAGTTTCCCGTGGCCATATAAGGCAAAAGCTCCTGGACAACACAAGTGTTAATAAAGTTTAGGTTAAGTTAAATTGGGACCAGAACAAGTAAAGTTAAAGCAGCAGCAACAACCCCTTCTCTCCTCTCTCCAGGCTGTTTCATTACGGAGCCCTTGTAGGAGAAGGAAGAGAGGGTGGTGGGTAAAGGGCACTCTCCCTGCACCCCTCCCCAACCATACAACCAAGATTTACTTCCTTAATTTTCTTTCCCTCTCTCCCCCCGCGTTATTGAAAAAGTGTCCGCTTCCGCTCCTTTCAGTTTGCAACTTTATTCAACTGTTTGACTCCTCAGCGAAATCCGGAAGTGAAACCACAACACGTTTAACGGCGGGAAATGCAGCGACTGTAAAAATTTATTTGCCCCCACCCAATTATCTAAAAAAACGCTGAATACAAGCTGTCACCACGTTCTGGGGCAAAATACAATTGTCTGTTGTGACGTCATTGCTCTCGTGCAAAGGGAGTGTCCGTTTTTTTAGGGCAACACGCTACATGAGGGTAATCCACGTTGGGCAACTCCCCTTTAATAGCTTAGGAAGGGATTTGAAAGGGTAGATGCGGAAGGGTAGAGGAGGGTGGCCAAGGGTTAACTAGGACCCCCGGGCTATATTTTAAGGATCGTACCCGGCATTCGCCTTAAGAAATGCAGGGAAAACCCTAGAAAAACCTGAATCAGGTAGGTCGGGCATTGGGTGCTTGTCCCACGCCCTTCCGATAGCGGGAGAGGGGTTTGCTGTGGGGTCGCAGCTTACCCCTCGACATGCCTTGGCCAGTTTAGGAGGCAGCTGGCCGACTATTCCAATGGGAATAGCGGACAACTCTTGCCGTATGCCCAAGGTCTGCGACCCCGGCACATACACCTCTCAAAACAGACCGAGGTGCCTCGGCATGTGGGAACCTTAGTTCAAAAAAAACCAGAGAGATGTGAGGGCATCCCCAAAGGTAGCCCCCGCCAGAGCTCTCCGGGAAGGTTCACCTGCGAGAAAATCCTCTCGCAGGCTTCGTTAGGGACGGTCCGATGAGGGAAGGAAAGAATAAAAAAGAGATTCACAAAATAAACCGCGATAGTACGACCAACGATCCCACCACTAATAACAAAACGCTTCGTGGTGGCGTCATCGTCTTCGAAAATCGGATAATGAACTATATGAACGGTTATCACATGGAAGGGATTTCTGTTATTTTGAAGTAAGAATTTCAGTGTTTTCATTCTCCAGTGAACGTCATTGAGGGGACGTCATCTCTACTGTAGATGGAAGATTCACCAAAAGTATGCAGAATGTTTGGGATAACTAAAACAGAAAATTGGACAGAATATACTGCAAATTTAAGGAGAAGCAACGTCACCGAGACGACGCCGCACCAAGATCCAAATC
The DNA here is from genome assembly GCA_037074705.1 of Zhengitettix transpicula. Lineage (NCBI taxonomy): Eukaryota > Metazoa > Arthropoda > Insecta > Orthoptera > Tetrigidae > Zhengitettix > Zhengitettix transpicula. The sequence continues at coordinate 77,108,940 of CM073593.1, forward strand.
CACCATACTGGAAATGCGTTCAGAATTCTGGGGAAATGAGTTATCAGTTTATCTATCGAATTACGATTATAAAAGGAGGAGAGGAAAGTGGCAAGATTTGAAGAGGTTGGCAACAACATGAAGAAGAAACGCGATCTAATGAAAGCGAAGTCCCTGTCGCATACAAGCACGGGGACTGAAGAGGGTTGCTTTCGGTTGCGTGGGCGTGGAGATGTCGCGTGTCTGTTTCTATGTGCGGGGGCGAAAGAACGAGCTAATTAACGAGGTAAAAGGGGATAGAGAGAGATAGAGACAGAGAGAGAGGTGGTGGTGGTAGTGGGGACTTCTAAGTGCTGCGTCTTGTCGCCGCGTGAGTGCTGGGCAGTGTAGCCAACCTTCTCGGTACAGTCGCGAAACACGCCAAGTCGACACACGCATACACACTCACCCACAGAAAATCATCGGTCACCGTCACCGCCAACTCCGTCCAAGCAGCACCACAAATGTTTCAACGTTCCTTCCCTGTTTTTCTCATTTCCTGAAACCTGCAGAAGCCCCTTGTATAGTTTTAAAACACCAAAGTACAGAAATATGTCAGTCCGTACTGAGGTTAGTAATTTGACCTGTTGTTTATCCTGAATTTTATTAAGAAATATTCGTTTTTGATAACTTCCTATTTTATGACTATGTTTTTCCTTATCATAATGTACGGTTCCCATTTAAAAATTGATTATTACTTCTGTACGCATCACTATATAATCTTATTATTTTGCTCGTTGTGTGTGATCCAATATTATTTTTCCGATTTCGAATTCTTAACATTCTACCGTTCGTAATCCTTATTTTTTTTCCCCACGAAGTCTTTATTTCATTTGTAGCATTAGTACTCTCGAGGTCCACCAAACCCAATACCATTTATTCCTCACGAATCATACAAAATTCTAGGACCTGCAGTAGTTCAGCTGTGATATTTATGTATCTTGTTGTAACTATCTAATTTTTCTGGCCGACACTTTTAAGGCCCCTACAATGTAAAATCGACTCCTGTTTCTTCAGAAGAAATTCTCATTTTATATATACGCGTCTACATTTATCTTTGCCGCATTGTGAATTACAATCCCAGGACTGTCCAACTGCTATTCCAAACAGGACAAGAGAACAGTTTTTAATTCAACGACGGATGAATCTCTTTCCATCACAATCCACTAAGATTTCTGAAACTATTGATCGTGTTCCACTAAGTAAGACGTCTACGCATATGGGATACTAGTCAAAGTTAGCGTGTAGACATTTTCTAGCGAAACAATCTTTTAAGAAATCACAATCACATTTTTTTCCGCTCTATGCCACTGAATGTGATTAGTTGTAAGGTTGATTTGTGATGAATAATCATTAACGCGTGTGTCATGTTGGTAATTTCTCAGGGGAAAGCGGGCAATGGCCCTCGAGAACATCAAACAATGTATTTTTTGCTGCGATTATTTTTTTATCTAATCCACGGTACTGTATGCGAGGATCTCCTGATGTGCTTCTACTAGAGAACTCTTCGATACAAAGCCACGCTACAAATAAATTCAAATTTACCACGGTATACGTTATTGAGTAAAGAAGTCCTGGAGAGATGATAAGAATATTATAATGATATATTTAGAAAGACAAATGAGCTGGTAGAACCAATTTTATATTACACTGTACACCCTTAAATTAACGACCCAACCTTTAAAAAAGTTTTACAAGTTATTGCGACATTAAAAAATCACAAGGTAGCAGGAAGTGACGGTATAAACTCAGAGCTATTAAAGAATGGAGCAGAATCCTTACTTAATAGAATATATCACCTGTTACAACTGATTTGGAGAATCGAGCGGATACCTGAGGATTGGACACTTGGTATTATTCAGCCGATTTATAAAAGAAGGAGATAAACTCCAATGTTCCAACTATAGAGCTATAACACTGCTTAATGTAACGCATAAAATGCTGTCGAGTGTGCTGTATAACAGGCTGCTGCCTTGTGCTGAAGCAAACTACCAGTGTGGGTTTAGGGCTAACCGCTCAACAACTGACTATTTATTCACAATAAGACAGATACATGAGAAGGTGTATGAGTATAACAACAATCTACAAAACCTATATATATCGATTTTAAACAAGTTATTGATAGCATAAAATAGAGAAGCTATGGGAAACGACCATGTGGCATTGGGCATCCCAGAAAAACTAATAAGGCTTATCAAAGCCACATTGAATGGATCCAAAGCAATAGTGAGAGTAAATAATGAATATATGGAACCCTTTGCTATTAATAGCGGCATGTGACAAGGTGATGCGCCATCAGCCATATTATTTGACCTGACCCTGGAAGCATCAATTAGAAAAATAGACGCGTCCGGGCATATAGGTATTAAGACTCTTCAAATATGTGCCTACGAAGATGATGTAGCCTTAATAAGTAGAAGAGCAGTCTCGCTAATACAATGATGCCAAAATAAGAGGATTGGAAATAAGCGAAAACGAGGCAAAATATATAGAAATTAATAGAACGCAAAACAAGAAATATGAGAGTTTGAAAGTGAAGGAGTTTTCCTTTGAGCAAGTAAATGAATTCACTTATCTGGGTTCACAAATAAACAATTTAAATATAATCTCAAACGAAATTAAAACCCGAATAATAAATGGAAATAGATATTATTATGCACATAAAAATTTAATGAGGTCAAAAATATATAGAAGACCGGTTGTGACTTACGGATGCGAGACATGGACCATGACAAGATGTCCAAGAATAATGATGGTAGCTACAGGATTCTAATGATCCATGAGCTGGACAATCTGATTAATCATGCAAATATCTTAAGGTACGTGAAGAGTAGAAGAATTGCATGGTTTGGACATGTGATGAGGATGGGTGAGAACAGAACACTTAAGAAAATTATGTTGTGGAAACCGGAGGGACGAAGAATAAGAGGAAGACCTCGGTTACGATGGATAGACGGAGTTGACGAGGATATGAGGAAGATGGGAGTACGAGGATGGAGACGACTGGCGAATGAGAGGAGGGAATGGAATAATATTGTTGAGAAGGCCAAAACCCATCCAGGGTTGTAAAGCCAATAATTGAAAAAAATACTTTATTGAGTAATTAACCTAAACGACGTAATACACCTGGAAATTTACGTGAATTTTATTTGTAAAGGGGAAACCACACATGATTGATTCAGCTGAATTACAGGGATTTAAATATTCCCCTTTGTAAGTGTGCCATATCAGCTCTATTTCTTTTCTAATCCACACGTAAGCATTCCAGGTAAAAAATTATTCTTTTTAAAGGCAATTCTTTTCGCCGTGATTCAGAACCAATTTTCGGCGTTGTTGAACCATTTCCTGTACCTTATTCTTCAGAGCTGTATTAACAGAAACACAGTGACGGTCCATGTTCGGACTTTGTTAGTGTTAGGGGAGGCTAATTGATGGCGCAGGATTGAGCGTTGTGACAGTCGCGTAATGCAGAGCGATGCCGTCGCCGCAAATCCTCCGTGGCCAGCGGCTTACCTCGGACACGACACCCATTTCTCCTCCTTAGGAAGGAACGACCACGGACATTAGCAGCTGATAAGGTGCTTCCGTCTTCCACGCCAGTTATTACCTTCAAATAGATATTTCTCTCTCGGGGCGCAAAGAAAGGCGGAGGTACTTGACCGGACATTTGTCTCCTTGGAATCATGGTCCTAGAATCACTATATATAATACAGTAAAATGTGGCATGTCCAAGAAGAATACTTCACTTTAAATTTTAGAGTATGAATAGATATATAGATGAATCTATGAAGAAAAGGAAAGACTGCCCTACGTAAAATATATATTATTCATCTCATAAATCTTTTAAACAAAACTCTGTCGCAACGACATCAAAAATTTTCATGATAGGTCACATTCGTCGCAGTCGATCTGATTCTCACAGGATTTTAAAGTTATTGCAACCAAACGGTCGTTCGTTTCTTGGATCGACGTCGTATAGCAAGGTGACGAAGTGAAGGCTCTCGTCACCAAGGCCTGGAGGATAAAGGATAAAGGGAAGCTTTACAATGTATGTTCTGGGAGCAAAGCGGAGGGGTGATGTAGTATTTCGCGATCCTCGCAGAGGGCCCAGCAATAAAGTGTGCACGGCCACGAGGACTGACGCCTTCCCCGGGGACTTTGGGATCAATGCGGCCTCGCGAGCTATCGACGCCTCATAAGCCACGTCATATATTTCAATGAGCCGCCCTCGAGGATTCACTTCCCTAAGACGCCTTTGTATATGGACACCAAACAACACACGTCACCTCGCACGGCCTCCTTGGGACACGAGTTCTTCCAACAGAACCCACAGCAGCTGAGTCTCCGCGCCTGCCTAAGCCGCAGGAACTCTCATATTTACTACCGAAAACCTTACATACAAGATAAACCGCCATATATACGACATCGCTATCACTCAGCTTAAATGTCTGGGTAATACAATTAGCAATGATTTCTTCTTATACACAACGACACACACATGCATATTAATGCGACAGATTTATTTATTTTAGAGAGAAACAACATTTAATAAACTATGGGTATTTCGTAAACAGTGTATATTTAATAGTGTTAACGATCAAACAATTTGGGCAACATCACGTTTGCGCAATCATTAGTCGATACGATTTCCAACAACTTGTAAAACATCATTTAATTTTATGGTTTTCTCGAGAGATGTCCGACACAGGCAACCCCTCAAAAAATCAATCTGGTTGAAATACCATAAATCAGGTAAGTAACATCTTCAATTCCTTCTGTTAGATGTGATGATGTCCATTTCCTTTAGTTACCGTCGGTAGGAAGAGCGCCGCAGCCCTGTCAGCTTAAGAGCCGATTTCGTTCCTTTTTTCCCACCACCACCTCGACTTTTCACCCTCTGTGATTCAGGTAAACGACGTTACTCTACTAAAACTTCCACCAAATTTACTTTATTTTAACACTTTTTGCAGTAGCCGTATGATATAATGAAACACTGAAAGATGAAACTGAATTGGAATTAAACACAAAGAGGTGAAGAGCAGATAAATTTCAATCTCGACCGATTTGTTTATAACCGTCATGCAACAACTCGAATTATACCTTCAAAATTGCTTTTGAAAACACGGCTGTCGCACAAATGATTTGACCGTGTGTGTGGGCCCTTAAACAACATTGATTGTATTTAATTGGCAACATCTTTTGATCAGTTTGAACTTGAAGTTTACAACGTGTCGTACATTAAAGGAGAGTTCAATAATTAGTGATTCAGTTCTGAATCTGAATACTGTTTAAAGTAAATTAAATGAATATATCACAATAAATTGAGTTACAAAGAGACTGTTCTATCGGACATTAATTAACAGTTAAGAATTTGATGAATTATTAATTTTAGTTTTGTGAAGATAAAATAAGATACGTCTTGAGAAGACACAAAAAATGTTAAAGATTAAACTGTGGTACAATACTTAATCGTACTAACTGTATATAATAAAATAACTCAAATTAAAAATAATAAAATGATGATAGTCGTATATACGCCTATTTTTATTAATTCATATTCTGTTGCTTAATCATTATTTACGCAGACTTCTGATTTGTTTGTGAAATTTGTTGCTTATAGTTTTATCATCCGTCGGGCATTTGCACGGTTGCATGGTTTTCTTACTGTGTGACTACAAGCTTCCACCATACTTTACTTAAATGTTGACAGATAGTGAGAGCGTCTGTTACACAGGGGATTATGATTCTATATGGGTGATTCATGTCTTATGCAGACTTCCTCTTGAAAGCATCCTAAAGTCCTTGAAGAAAATGTGACTCCTAACAGTTTAATAACTGTAATCCCACTGCCAAGCGTTCAGTGACTTTTTCTCCTTTGCACGTCGTAATTAGCTGTCGCTCCCATAAGAAGATTGGAAGGAGACACATACAAGACACCTGACCAGTCAGTCGGTGGTCACCCTCCTACCCCGCACCTAATATATCACTCCGCAGGCAAAGTGCACGGGAAGGCTTTCCGGGATATTAAGGCTCGCTCTCCTGCAGGACCTCGTCTCGGGACCCATACATCATGCGCCCCGACAGCTGCATGCAAACTCATCCCTCAGCATTAAGAAGTTAAAAGTGCTACAGCGCGACACGGACGCCTCCGAGGGGATTTCCCTCGCACCTGAGCTCAATCCAAGACCAGAAATACTTATCACCCAATTTTGCCTTATACGTTCCATTTCAACACGAACGCTCCCAGAATTTTATCTTATTTCGCATGTAATTCAAAGGCAAGACTATTATGGAGGGATATTCTGTAGCCCCTTCCTAGTTTCATGCTTCCGCGGAGAAAAATTGCCTTATGCAAAGAGACTCGGATCGCGACATCTCTAACTCGTAAAAAGAATTACTATATTCAAAACTACTTCGTATATTATTACGAACAAATACACATAAATTGGCATTAGCATTAAATTAAAAATATTGTAATGATAAATATTATTGATGGATTTTGAAAAAATAATCTTATAATAATTTTAAAAAGATAATCTAAAATAGAATACTGATAAAAATGTAACCAACCACATTTAAATACATAAAGTTAGATATTATAATTGAATCTGTAGTTAATAACCCAAATTTTACAATTTCGTATTAAAAATAAAATTAGTTTTTTTTTAGGGCAACAGGCTACATGAGGGTGATCCACATTGGGCAACTCCCCTTTAAAAGCATAGGAAGGGATTTGAAAGGGGGGATGCGGAAGGGTAGAGGAAGGTAGCCAAGGGTTACTAGGGCCCCCGGGCTATGGTTTAAGGATCCTACCCGGCATTCGCCTAAAGAAATGCAGGGAAAACCCTAGAAAAACCTGCATCAGGTAGGTCGGGCATTGGGTACTTGTCCGTCGCCCTTGCGATAGCGGGAGAGGAGTTTGCTGTGGGGACGCAGCATTCCCTTCTCCGTGCCTCGACCAGTTTAGGAGGCAGCTGGCCGACTATTCCAATGGGAATAGCGGACAACTCTTACCGTATGCCCAAGGTCTGTGACCCCGGAACATACACCTCTCAGAAGAGGCCGAGGAGCCTCGGCTTGTGGGAACCTTAGTTCAAAAACGGAGAGGAAAAGGCATACCCAAAGGCAGCCCCTTCGTATCTCTCCTAAAAGGTTCTGCCTGCGAGAGAACATCCCTCGCAGGTTACCAGCGAGAGAATCCTCTCGCAGTGTCCTATCATCAAATTAGTGAAAATATTTTATATTATAATGAAAGACGTGGTTATAAATAATAACGAGAGAATTACTTAATCCGATATAATGTTGTTATAGTTTAATAAATTATTTTATTTTGGTAAATCCTGATAAATATTATTCTGTCAAATAATCTTTAGAACTTAAACTTGATTTTCTGTGATCAATAATAGGTTTGGATTTAATTTTAAGATGTTTATCTGAAATTTGTAGGTTTAAGAGTCTTAAAACTAAAGTCAAACGTATTACTGAAAATAATAATTGCATATTTATAAAATAATTCGGACAAAAATAAAACTATAAAAAGACAAGAAAACCTTATTTTTTCCCAATATCGCTCTCGTAGCTTCAATTAAAAGCGGACAGTCGCCATATTGACTCAAGCTGTTCCGTTAATTCTCGCTAATGCCTTGGTAATTCATTTCTCGATGGGGGAAATATATATTATAACACGTGTTTGTAACACGAAGCAACATAGCGCCCACAAATAATTTATGGTTATAATCCTGCTAATACGTTGTCCATCAAAGAGTTTTCTCTCCTTCACTTGCTCGCTATAACAATTCTTTCACAGTTTTCTTTTCTTTGAATTAGGGTCTCAACTGTCAGCTTTTGGATTCGAATATCACGAAAAGGAAGGAACCATCGAAGCCTGTCTATCTAATGTTAAGAAAAATAGTCAAATAAGGACAAATGAAGTGATGATATAAATACCACATCATCACTTCTTTTGTCCTTATTTGACTATTTTTCTTATTATTAATTTTCAAAACAAACGTATCTCTCTAAGTTCAAATCGAAGTTGTAGACTAATTCCAATTGCAAACAAAAAAAATTAATAAGAAATTCTAATGTCCGTGAAGATGGAGAAAATATAATATAAGATAAACTGTTTTTTTTATGAAACACAACATATTTCTATTTATGTGAGTGAACCGCAGCTGAGTTGCAACATTTCTCTCTCGTAAATTTAAAATTACAATATTTTTTTTTATCCTTAACCGGATAAAAATATATTAAAATGGATTTAGCTCGCAGCTTTATCAGTTATTATTATTATTTGACTGTTACAAGTGTCAACCGTCATGAGGGAAATTAATTATTAGCTGCAAAAAATTAAATTATAATTCAACGATGCTGATTTAAAAAATCCGATTTTGAGGGATGTTTATTTAATTTTTTTGTGGCGGTACGCGAAAAAATAACGTGGATTAAAAGGTACCAAATATTTAATAGGAATATGTATTTACATTTTTTGCTTGGTTATCTCTCAATTATTTTAGCCCGGATACTGCTGATTTTTTCCGATTTCAATCTCGGGATTCAGCAGTGCTGTTGATGCAGTCTAGAGGATGAAAGTGAAACATTGCAGTCGTCAGTGCTTGGAGATGTGAAATTAGAAGAAGGCGATACGAGAGCCCTCAAATAACCCAAAGTGAAATGGAATTGACTGTTTTACCAACATACACATCTTTATTGTACTTACAAAACATATATGTAGAAACTGATGGAGTAATTTCAGCGCAGGTGAGACTTTTTTGTGTCTTTCATGAGCATGTTTTCTCATTTGTCACAATGACGGAAAATTAATGTTCTGACATTTGAAATATAATTAATTAAATTATAAACTTCACTCCAGTGTTTAGCTACAACTTCCTGCGGTTAATCACACAGTAGAAAATGAGGTGTCAATATGGTGAGTCCATATCGGGGCAGCGTCAGTCGTCACACACTGTCAAAAAGGATATTAATAGATTATTTTTCTATCACATGGTAACCTTATATTTCTTCTTGTTTTATAGATATTTTGTGTTTTGTGGCGCTGAAAATTTTAGGATTCAATATTTACAAATTCAACACTTTATTTTACAAGCAATCTTCTTTTGAGTTTTACGTAAATCAACGGTGTCCTGTAGACCACTAACTATCTCCACACATCACACAAAGGCGAGCTACGTTCTATTACCACTAGGAAAAACAAAAATTACGTACAGTTTTTCCATTCATATGAACCCTTACAATAAGACATTTTATTTAAAACAAATTAATTAAATGTAATTCAAAAAAGACCCGATCTTAAATACAAGGAAACCAACACAAGATAAATGGGTTCTGAGAGCAGAAATGACTGCTTCAATGCTGCAACAGTGTTTTTCTCCTCTGATACTACAGGAAAGTTTTTCCTGATTTGATTATGAATCGGATATACGGGTATAATTCTTTGTTTTTAGTTTTTATTTTATTTACAGTAACACGCTGCATGAGGGTAATCCACATGGTGGCAACTTCCCTTTAATAGCATAGGAAGAGATTTGAAAGGGAGGATGCTGAAGGGTAGAGGAAGGTAGCCAAGGGTTAACTAGGGCCCCCGGACTATGGTTTACGGATCCTACCCGGCATTCGCCTAAAAGTAAAGCAGGGAAAACCCTAGAAAAATCTGCATCAGGTTGGTTTGGGCATTGGGTACTTGTCGCACGCCCTTCCGATAGCGGGAGCGGAGTTTGCTGTGGGGACGCAGCATTCCCTTTTCCGTGCTTCGACCAGTTTAGGAGGCAGCTGACCGACTATTCCAGTTTGAAAAGCGGACAAAACCTACCGTATGTCCTAGCTCTGTGGCCCCGGAAAATACACCTCTCAGAACAGGCCGAGGTGCCTAGGCTTGTGGGAACCTTAGTTCAAAAACGGAGAGGAAAAGGCATACCCAAAGGTAGCCCCTTCGTATCTCTCCTGCAAGGTCCTGCCTGCGAGAGCATCCCTCGCAGTTCCTCATCTTCATAATTGTTTGGTATTGAAGATGATAATATATATTTTACTAACACATCGCGGCTGTCAGTAAAGAGTAACAACAAAAATAGAACAGAATGTCAATAACACTAAAACGCCGGAAAAGACTTTGAAAGAATCCATTCTCGTTCCATTGCAGATTCTCCGCGAATTGTTTCATCGTTCCGACATTAAATATCGTTTCTGGTGTGTTTTAATGTTCAGAGTACAATTTAATCGCGTCTCTCTCTCTCTCTCTCTCTCTCTCTCTCTCTCTCTCTCTCTCTCTCTCGCACACACACACACACACACTCACTCTCCACGTCCGAATTGAGTTGCAGCAAAATAATTTCGAAATAATAAAAATTATGAGCGTGTCTAACGCGATTTTCAGGCCGCAATAATCCATGTGTGTTTTAAATATATATATATATTAAAGAGGCTTCCGGAATTTTTTATTTGGGGGGGGGGGAGAGAGGATTTGGGATTACGTAATACGATGGACGTTTTAAGGGGTTTAATTTTTTAATTCTGTTTGCGTGTTATTATTATTATTATTATTCTCCCCTCTTTCTCTTGTGAAGCAGTTAAACGTCTCATCGCCGTAATATTTCGATTTTTTCCAAATGCACAGTGAACAAAAGTCAGTCAATAATTAGTTTTCTCATTGATCCTTCCACAATCTGGCTCATTCGAGAATATTCTTTCTATTTTCTTTCCTCTTCCCTGTATCTTGAATCGCGTGGAGGTTCCTGTGTTATGACATTGAATCTCTTCTCATTATTCGATTCCACAAAGTACAACCGTCTCTCTCATTTTCGCTCTTCTCTGCATTTCTCGACACGACGAAGAACCTAAAAGACTGAATTGGGGTCATGTAAGGTTTCCGAGGTAAAGAGTGCAATCTAAACTACCGGCAATTACATTGTAGGCTACGTGGTCAAGATCCCTGCGATTTCACGTAACTTTACGACAAGATCCCCAAAAATATGGGAGACCCGTTCACCTCACCATCGCTTCCAAATACAGTCGGAGAATTAATTGTCGTGGCCGGTAAAACGTTACAGGAAACCAGCAAAGGAAGCAACTGTTAAAAATGGAAGGACGAAAATAGCGAATTTTATGAGGGAGGAAGGTATATTTCATGTTGATTGACAATTCTGAAGCAACTGAGAGAAGGATTCTACTAATATGGACACGCATCCAAATGTTTCTTGTTTGTCGTCGCTGTGTATTGTATTAGTTAGTAGAAGGAGTGTGTTTTTTCTTGGCGCGTGTGTGTGTAAGAGTCCATCAGGACTACGGTACGGGCGCCCTCCGCCAGGTGGCAGGCACATCAAAGCTCCCCGGGGTTTCCCCTTTTCCTCTCCCCCCTCCACACGCCGCGTCGTCGGCGGCGGGCGGAATTTAAGAGCCGATTATCATTTTAACTGCTTCGCCACTTAAAAAGCTGCACTCAAAATGGCAAAGCCGCGCCTTTTGTTGGACTTTTGGAGAGCAAGCAAAACAGCGAACGAACCCGCAATACTCCTCCTCGTCCTCAAGGAAAAGAGTGGCAAAGAGAGCGAGAGAGAACGGCAATACACTTAACTTGGAAAAGCATTCGTGCTGAGAGCGGAGACTGCTTTTAACCTGAAAAGGAGACCACTTAAAGCGATTTCTCAGCGAGCGAGAGAGAGGGAGTGAGAGAGGAGAGGGTGCCCTCGTCTCTGGAGCTGCTGCTATGACAAACAACAAAACAGCATAGAGATTAGACACAAGAAGAACTCCCTCTCTTGCTGCAGGAATCACGCCATTACAATGTGTCCTGCACATTCACATATCCAATGTCCTCCTAATATTGTTTCTTATCTTCTGTTCCGGTTGAACCTGCACGGAGCTCAGTTTTTAAGATTACTGTTACTTCTGATTATGTCTGGCGTCTTCTGCGGGTTCCATTTCCAGGTGCAACGTGAGTAAATTTTTTCTCTCGATCACGTGTGGAGGAAACATGTAAATTCCATTGGGAAAGCACTTAACTTGGTACGCAGTGTTTCATAGAAAAAGCTCCAGAAAGGTCGTTGGTTAAAACAACTTTAATTTTTTTCTTCTTCTAGAATATAGAGCAGCTTAACGTACAGGACTGAGCACATTCAGGCACTGAACAATATTCAGAAAACAGACGTTGAAATTATCCTGTAGACATAGACAAAATAATGAATAATAAAAATAGCCAATACAGATAATAAAGGGTCATATAAATACCACACAACGTACCTGGGATCCTTGTTCCTTTCGTCAGGTGTTAAGAAGAGCCTAGAGAAACACTGGCCGGTTGACAAACGAAAACGTAACGACAATGGCAGAGCCGAAGGGTCAGCGTAACAATAATTATATTACCCTTTTTTATCTGTATTGGCTATCTTTCTTATTCATTATTTTCAATCAGACGTAAATTTTTTTATTTTAGGAAAAATAAGTTAAAGTCTTTGGCAAATAGAAGGAATCGGAAGACTATTCTGGGCACAGAATAACGAACCAGCCTGTACAAATGTAGTTTCCTCTTACCTCACACTTACTCACCTTAAAGCAATCAGTTGTAGAAGATTAGACGGATGAAAAAGCAATCTCGTGTAGGGAAATTTTTATTCCTAAATAGAACAAACAGTTCGGGATTGGAACATCCTCTCTGGAACTGTGTAAGCGACGTGCACACAGAGGATAAAACAATTCAAAACAAGATTAACCGCCGATGAGGGACATTTATTGTAAGATTAATAAGAATTCTATTAATAAATTGAGTGAAGTTAAAATTAAAGTAATATTTTAATAAGAGTATAATTATTGGAATTTAGTTTAATCTGTAAGGCATTTCAATGAAATGAAGCGACAAGTGTAGAAACCAATTTATAGTCCTAAAGACCTTGGGCATACGGTAAGAGTTGTCCGCTATTACTATTGGAATAGTCGGCCAGCTGCCTCCTAAACTGGTCAAGGCACGGCGAGGGGAATGCTGCGTCCCCACAGCAAACGCCTCTCCCGCCCTCGGAAGGGCGTGGGACAAGTGCCAAATGCCCGACCTACCTGATGCAGGTTTTTCTAGGGTTTTCCCTGCACCATTTTTAGGCTAATTGCCGGGTAGGGTCCTTAAACCATAGCCCGGGGGCCCTAGTTAACCCTTCGCTACCTTCCTCTACCCTTCCGCATCCCCCCTTTCACTCCCTTTCCTATGCTATAAGAGGGGAGTTGTCACCATGTGGATTACCCTCATGTAGCCTGTCTACACCTAAAAAAAAGTCTTAGTGATAGTGAATCTTTATTAGTATTAAGTAAAAATGTTGATAGGTGTAATGGAAATATTTTTTACAAATCAATAGGCACTTTATGTTCATGTTTGCATACAGATTGTGTATCTTCCTTGTATGATTTTTAAACCTTGCACCTTGGTTTTACCCAATGCGATTAATAAATCTACTTATCTATATTGCCCTCTATTATAATACTCTTATTTCTTCTTCGCGGTTTCTTTATTTCTCATCTATTTTCGTCAAATGTTTTATAGTCGGACTGTAAATCCATTTTAGCTGTTTCTGCATTACAAGTGAGCGCGATACGAATGTCTTACTTCCCTTAACATTTGTGTTGAAACAGTATTATTTCATGGTCAAATAACTTATTGATTGAAAGTCCAGTTTTCTCAATGTTTTAAAACACTATTAAGAAGTTGGGTTACTTTTTAAATTTCAGCTTCTTTGTAAAATAAACTGTTCAAATTGATGTACTTATTTTCTAGTCTCTCCGCAAACATTTTACATCAATGTTTCAACTTGTAATTTTCCCAAATGATTGTTACGTTAAAAATTATTACTATTATGCTGCGCTATTGACAATCTTACGTTATTACGCCCACGAAGTTTCTGTTTCAACATTTGCTCTTTCCCGATTGTCCAAGTGTACAGAGACAAGTGGATCAAAAGCTCTGAGTGTTAAGACAGGAAGGAAAATGTATAAAGACGATACTGGACTAAGAAAATGGGACGTGAACGAAACATCTGGTTAAGTTGTGAAGTAGAAGCACGGAGGTCCGGAGAGACGCGTGTTTGTATCCAGGGGCGAAGCACAATAAACACGAGTGACGACGAGGCTCCGCGAATAGAAGCAAGGCAAAGGCAGGTAAAGTAATCTAGCAGGGCCATACATCTCGCCGTCGAAATTGTTTTCATCTTGGCCAAGTTGGCGCCCCTGAAAGGCAATTTTTTTCCCTTCTCCTCGTCTCTCCTTCCCCCCCCTCCTCACTGTCTCTCTCTCTAGCGAGCCCAGAGAGCAGAGCCGCAATCTTCAAATCTGTTTCTTAATTTCCTGCCGTTGAGCGAAAGTAGAGTAGAAGTGGAAGGGTTGGCATTTGTAATTATTCCTTCTTCGGACAAAACCCAACCTTCTCCCTTCCCTTCCCTCTCTCGTACAATTAGGCGCACTTCCTTATTAATGCGCGAGGAGGCGTGTGCTTATCCTTAATGGAAATCTTGTGCAAGTGCAAGAACACTTTTAAAAGCAGCCATTACCGGGATTAGAGTCCGATCGCCGGACTCGGAAACCTTTTCGTTTCCATCATCATCCTTAATCTCCATCGACAAACTGACGAGAACCATCTTAAACATTTCATCCTTACCTCTGATTTTTCTCTTCTTTTTCTCGACAGTCACCTGTATATATTCCTCTGCATTTAAAATAAATTGCGTAATCACCTCAGAAGACGTTCCCAGTCTCTAATCTTCACAAGACAATTGGTGGTTATGCTATCTCAGATTACTTAATTGCCTACATTGCGCACGAAATTATCAAAGAAAGGAAGGAAGAATTTTTCCAAAGTCTCTAATAATAATAATAATAACAATTTTAAATTTCCCCATAAATCTGACGAATATTGAGTGTCTAGATTGAAATCTAACAACTCTATATTTTTTCTATTAATTGAAAAGCTATACCACTCAAAGAAGAAGAGAAAAACTAGCTAAAGGATAATGAAGAAAAACTAACTAAAGGATAAGGAAGAAAATACTAACTAAAGGATAGGGAAGAAGAAAGGAATATATTTAAACCAGTAAATCTGAGAGATTTAAAAGCCAGAAATATGGCAAGGAGAGTGATAAGGAAAAGTTTAAAATGTTGGTATCATAATGACAATGTGTGGAAAACCGATAGAAAAGGCAAATGTATAAGGTATCTCTGTACATTGAGCGACTTTGGTGTCAAATTAAAATGCAGTAATTATGGCCGTGCTGATGTAAGATTACATCTTGGAGAAAAATTGCAAAAAATATGCGCGCAAAAATCTTCGTACAAAGCCGAGAATTGTAATCCTGAATATATTTAATTCACGTAATGGTTATTATAGGATAAGAGAGGAATTTTATAATAATTTTTTCAGAGTTATATTTCATTTTGAGTACTGCTTATGTGCGCGTGGAGAACAATCAGCAAGATTTTTTTTTCTTTAGGGCAACAGGCTACATGAGAGTAATCCACGTTGGGCAACTCCCCTTTAATAGCATAGGAAGGGATTTGAAAGGGGGGATGCGGAAGGGTAGAGCAAGGTAGCCAAGGGTTAACTAGGGCCCCCGGACTATATTTTAAGGATCCTACCCGACATTCGCCTAAAGAAATGCAGGGAAAACCCTACAAAATCCTGCATCAGGTAGGTCGGGCATTGGGTACTTGTCCCACGCACTTCCGATAGCGGGAGAGGAGTTTGCTGTGGGGACGCAGCATTCCCTTCTCCGTTCCTCGACCAGTTTACGAGGCAGCTGGCCGACTATTCCAATGGGAATAGCGGACATCTCTTACCGTATGCCCAAGGTCTGTGACCCCGGAACATACACCTCTCAGAACAAGCCGATGTGCCTCGGCTTGTGGGAACCTTAGTTCAAAAACGGTGAGGAAAAGGCATCCGCAAAGATAGCACCTTTGTATCTCTCCTACAAGGTTCTGCCTGCGAGAGAACATCCCTCGCAGTTATTTCCTGCGAGAGAATAGCCCTCGCAAGCCCGTTATCTGCAAGATTCTGTACATGGACGTAAAATACAGAGCATCCTTTGGAGTAGCCTATGAGAGAATATAGTTAGTTTATTTATTACCAGGATGGAATTTTGGAACCACCGATTTTGACACGAACCCTAATAGCAAAGAATGTAGAAACAGCTCTGAAGTGAGAAGTTAGAGGTGATAAAAGTAGGAGAGTATGCACTTCATTATAATGTAGGCAAGAAAGGCAACGATCAATGTAAGATACATCAGGCCCTAAAAGGATTAAAAGTATCTAATCCAAGGCATGTCTGAGAATCATCAACCAAAGGTCACATCAGAAAGAAACATACTCAGGACGAGAACCCAAAATAAGTCACGCAAATTTATGCGAGTGATAAGATGAAAACGGTTGCATCTTCCAGATAAAAGATTTTCCATTTTATTCAGTTTATTATTTGTATCTTAGTTATTTTATGAAGCTGCAGCTTAAAACTTCTAGAAAAGAAGAGTTGAATTCATTTATATCTGAATCCATTTTGATGTATTAATACTTGTAAATATTTTATAATTCTTTAAATAAAATTCCTAACCCCGTTTAAATAAAAAAAACACAGCTTAATAATTTATTATTAAAGATTTACCACTAGAGAGAGGAATAATGAGAGTTAATGTGCCAACGGGGACGCCCAGTTACGAGAACTGAGAGCGTGTTGGATATACGCAACCTGATATTCCGTCAAAAGAGTTTCTTATAAGGACTTACAAATCCCGCTCTAAGGTCTATTAAACCTAGGCAGTTGGTAAAAGACAAAGAGAAATGCTGAGACAGAAAAGAGAAATGGAAACCAAAATGGATAGGACACAGGTGAGATCTTCTGAGAATGACAAAGGAAAGTTTAATGTAGCCGAGTAAATAATATATATGGTAGATTATAGCACCTATTTGTCATCAAATAAATTTGACCTTATATGACGTCAGATTCTTAATTTTATTCTAACTTATTCTTTTCTTTCGAATATATCACTTCGTATCTCTATTTCACCTCGTGTACCTCAGCCTTATTATTCTCACTCTTCCCGTCCATTATTTTCTCCTTTCTCTTTCCACATATATGCATATGCAATTATGTTTCGTCTCCTGTCTGCCATTATTTACTCGCTAACCGTAAATTATTTCATGCCATGCTGGCTGCTATATTTTCCTATCATTTTTTCTTCTCACATAATCTTCTTCTCTTTAGAGAATATCACATCACCTAATTCTCACATTTTATTCTGTATGTTTCTGTTCTTGGATCCCCTTAACCTAATTCCTATAAATTTATCTCTTTGTCTCTCTCTTTCTGGAAATCCTCTCCAGAGTCGACAACTTCATTTCCAAACCAGAATAATCCTTTGAAGTAAGGGAATGTTTAATTTTATTTGCTTCTCCCCTGTGATTGATCTGTGTGAAGAGACCGGGAAAATGCAAGATTGAGGAAGGGTAGATATATTTTTGCAGTAGTCTGCTGAGCAGGAAGACGTTGTTGGGGGGTGGAGGAGTGGCGAAACGTTGCGTGTCTGGCCGTAATTAAGAAGCACGCATAACTCACTCAAGGATGAATGGGTAATTGAGGAAGAGCAGGGAGGAAATGCGATTTTTGCCCTGAGAGGTAGTTAGCGGGAGAAAAACAGGCCTGTAAATCAGAGCAAGAGTCTTTTGTAGCGGCCAGACAATGGCAACGCCGCATTTATCCTCGCACGCATGCATATGGATGCTAATATCGACCATCGCCATAGCCAACCTACTTACAGAACTCACTGTCGTCATCGGTAGGATAGCTTGGAAACGCAGCAGAGATAAGATGACAGAGAGAGAGAGAGAGAGAGAGAGAGAGAGAGAGAGAGAGAGAGAGAGAGAGAGAGAGAGAGAGAGAGAGAGAGAGAGAGAGAGAGAGAGAGAGAGAGAGAGAGAGAGAGAGAGAGAGAGAGAGAGAAAGAAAAAATGAAAGACAAACTGGAAAAGAAAATCATACAAAGAAAGAAAACTCTTGTAACTCCCGGCCACTAATATATTTTGGAGGCAAACTAATTACCAAAAAGTTGATATTAGGCCGTTGGTATTAGAGGATTCAATTATTAATTATTTTCCGAGCATTTGACGAGTAATACTTCGAGGTTTAGAGTTATAATAATTTTCCCCATGTGGCGGTGAACCACTAATAATTACATAACCAAAAGACAGCGGCCATGTTGTGACGTCATACACTATCAGTTAGAGCGTTCTGCTAAGCGTAATAATTTTTTTTTGGCGTTCACGATGATTATTGACATTTGGAGACTTTAATCTTAGGAAGAGAGAAGGGAAAGAGTACTCAGAAGAAAGCAGTCGTGATACTGTCCATTAGTACAGATTCGGTTCCGATATTTAAAGTGTGACCTGTGTCCGTGCAAAATAAAATCCGGAAATATAATTCGCCAACGGGCACTTCAGACACCTGTTTTTATAAGTGAAGAGTCCTCCCAATAATCGGTTCATGTTATGAAAACTTCTAGTTAAACCATAGAACGAATGACGTCACCTCACAGGAGAGTGGAGGGGGTGCCATTGTGTTATGGTTACGAGATTAGCACAGATTAATCGACGCCGTCGAGGCTACTCGTAATTGTGTCCGAACGGAACTAAAGGGAACAAAGAAGAAACGGTTGGAGCGCGAGAGGGTTTAAGAGAGGGGGGGGGGGAATTGCAGAAATTCTCCAAGACAATGGGCACGTTCTCCATACGAACGGGGAATTAAAAGACCAGGGACTACGATCACTGCGTGGCAACAACTTCGACAACAACCACTGGAGTCGAATAGATGACGACGGTAACATAGACTAACTTGATTAATAAAGACGCTGTGACAGTTTCTTTAACAGAAATGTAGCGTTGGGATTATTTCAAAATTACGAGACAAGAAAACTCAGGCGTCACCGCATTCACAAGCACCAATCAGATTGCAGCAAGGAACATTAATGCGGCGTCTAGAGACGATGCTTACGTCATACGCTTACACATTACCTTGACAGAGAATGTGGTCAACCGTGAAGAATTTAAGAATATTTATATGTTGTTTACAACGAGATGAAACAAGTGTCAGTCCAATGAACATACTTAAATAAAATAATAAATAAATATTCAGAATATGTTATTTTTTTCTTCTTTTTGATGACGTCATTCTGACGCTTAACAGTCGGAAGTGTTACCGGGCTGAGTATACCGATGTTGACTGACGTGTATTTTTTCATAAAATAAAAACAGAAACAAAGAGAAAACAGTCTTGGTTTCTGTTTTTGTTATTGATTATGACGAAAAAAAATTATATTGTTACCTTAACTGTGAATTCAACTACTACACATCAGCCTTTTCTCGTAGTAACTGCTTCCTCTTCTTTTCTCCCAATATAAAAATGAACGTAAGACAACGTCCGCTTTTTATTTTACGTTCACGTCACTGTGGCGCAGTAATCGTGTCGATGATGGTCTCTCTCTGTAATCCGTTGACACTGGCCAGACCTTTCCCGCCCCCGCCCCTTCCCACCAGTCTTTTCCACACTCTGTCGTCTCCCTGGACCTTTCCTTTCCTTGGCGGGGCGACCTCTATCTCCTCTCCGCTCTCCGAAATGAAAATAAATCCTTTTGCTAATAGAGCGCTACATGAATTTGCTATTATTTTCAAGGAAGAATGATATATATGGTAAACAGAATCTGAGAATGCACTCTCCGTGTAGCTTGTCTGGCTCGGGCGAGCACTGAGTAAAGTAGATGGGTGCCTCCGGAAAAAAAAAGAGGAGGAGGAGGAGGAGGCGCCGCAAAAAGCGTGGATAGAGAGGAGAGGGGGCGGGGGCGGGGCGGGGGTGGCGGCCACCTTAACTAGAATAAAGAGTGACAAGAGAAGACGGCGACAAGCTTAGCACATTAGCACCTGCTGCCGCCGCTGCCGCGAGATATTAATTTCTATCCCTAAACTTGCCCGTCTAAATTGAATGAATGGCGCGGATTCCGTAATGCTTTTAGCGCATCGGAAAACACCCACGCGCCGCGGATACAAATATAAATAAAGACGGCATTAAGAGCGTACGGCGACGACGCAAAAAAAAAAACCTCACGCCCGCACAGCCTAATAAATATATATGAGCGACTGCGGACCTTTGCAAAAGCTTCTCCCTCTCTCTCTCTAAGGATCCAGGCTTTGTGACATCAATAAAGTCAATCACCAACTTGCTTCCACAAGAAAAATAAGTTTTCCGTGAAGAAAAACCTTCCTACATTTTAAACGCGAGGAGACGTTTACATATCAGTAATTTTTTATGAATTCTTTTTTTTTTATCGGAAATCTTTACTCTTTCCCTAGTTGTATCTCCGAGTAGCGGCAAAATCCAGGGTGGAAACGCTTGAGGTGAAATAATTGGTTCTTGTGTTCTTTGAAATCCCAGAAGTCGTTGCATTAGTGCTAAACGTTTCGACGGCTAGCTCCGTCATCGTCGATCAGGTTTTACGATGCCGAGTTCTTGGAATCTACACCTCGGTATTGACGGCGTGGCGTGTCCTGATTGGTGCTGGTGAGACCGTGACGTAATAAAGTCAACCCTTCTCTATGGTCTGTTAGCGTCGTGCCCAAGTTCGCTTATATTTATTTTGTCCAGTATTGAATACAACGAATGAGGGAAAGATATCGAGCAATGTGACGTGTCATGAAACACCCTTCGTCCGGAAGGGTCAGGGTCTCCGAAGTCGTTCTCGGTTTTCCTCCCGCCCGCGGACTTCATTGCAATATTCACCGTTCCCGAAACACTGTGTGTGTGTGTGTGTGTGTGAGAGAGACAGAGAGAGAGAAGGAGAGAGAGAGACGGAGGGAGGGAGAGATACTACAACCCGAAGACCACGAGATCGCTGTAAGATTCAGACTAGGTGAGATCCCTCGGCAGAAATAATAAACGCAGAGCACTCTCACCGCTGTTAATAATAACTCACTACAGTCGACAGTTACTCGTCACTAAGTTAGAGATACGGGAATCGATGGGAACATGGATGGATAGACTTCCAGAGCTGAAACGTTAGTCTCTTGGACTCGGGTCTTGCTCGATGGTTAAGTGTCAAGAAAATACAGAAACAAGTTAACAATCTGAGGTGGCCGAACGCGTTTTCGGTAGAAACTTCACAACGAACACGTCATCGTCGTATGGACACTTGATCCGGAACTGTACCGGAGTCCATCAACTCTAGATATTCTCAGTAAATTCAAGAAATATGACAGCTTCAGCTGATTGTTGTAAAAAGCTCCTGATCCTGTGGGCGGATTTTATATAAACAATAGAAAACGAGAAGTAGGATTCTGAGAGCGGGATTAAAATACGGCATGAAAAGAACCAAAGGAGCAGAAAATGTCGTCATAAAACTTGAGTCTTCTTCCTTTTCTCATATTGATTTTCCAACCATTTATTTATTTATTACAAATCCTCTGTATAGTTGTACAATAGGTGATGGTTTCTAACCATCTGTCTCAAGAGTCTGCGCTCAACAAGGGTGGTCCATTTGGCCGTAGAGGCACGAACCGAGGACAGGTCGTAGGTATCCTTTCGCCTTATTTTTTCCATGGATTTTAGACCCTTCTAGTTTGAAGTTTCTTGGAGTTTGTAGCGTAACCAATTTTCCTGTCGGTATTGCCGTTAAGTATAAGGCTAATAACAGATAGCAACACGGCATTTTTTTTAGAGAAGTGGTTTCTTCCTCGATTTTTGGTTGTCTATGAAGTCTAGAGAAGAAACTGTCAGAAAGAGGGAGATAGAAAGGAAAAAGAAAGAGTGGGTCCACAATACCGAACCAAACAATTTTTTAAATTTTTTTTCTTAGAGTAACAGGCTGCATGAGGGTAAACCACGTGGTGGCAACTCCCATTTAATAGCATAGGAACCGATTTGAAAAGGAGGATGCGGAAGGGTAGGGGAAGGATGCCAAGTGTTAACTAGAGCATCAGGTAGGTCGGGAATTGGGTTCTTATCCAACGCCCTTCCGATGGTAGGAGAGGGGTTTGATGAAGAAGAAGGTGTTGACAGGCTATGCATAGGGTAATCCACATAGTGGCAACTCCCCTCTTATAGCATAGGAAAGGGAGTGAAATGGTGGATTAGGAAAGCCCACGGGCTATTGTTTAAGGATTCTACCCGGCAATTCGTCTCAAAGTGATGCAGGGAAAACCCTAGAAAAACTTGCATCAGGTAGGTCGGGCATTGGGTACTTGTTCCACGCCCTTACGATAGCGGGAGAGGAGTTTGCTGTGGGGACGCAGCATTCCCTTCTCCGTGCCTCGACCAGTTTAGGAGGCAGCTGGCCGACTATTCCAATGGCAATAGCGGACAACTCTTACCGTATGCCCAAGGTCTGCGACCCCGGAACATACATATCTCAGAACAGGCCGAGGTGCCTCGGCTTGTGGGAACCTTAGTTCAAAAACGGAGAGGAAAAGGCATACCCAAAGGTAGCCCCTTCGTATCTCTCCTAAAAGGTTCTGCCTGCGAGAGAACATCCCTCGAGAGGATTCTTTCGCAGGCTCTATCAATTCCAGTAGGAATAAAGTCAGTCGTATTCCCCTTTCAAATCCCTTCCTATGCTATTAAAGGGGAGTTGCCCAATGTGGATCACCCTCTGTGACCCTTAACATTCTACAGAATCTTTGTTTCTCGCTCGACCTGGGAGATCGTCACCACCAAGGGCACCAGGATCACGAGTTTAGCCTCCCTCTCTGGCAGATAGATAGTCTATGAATATTTTCGCCCTCAAGTGTGGCCAGTGCCGTCGCTTCATTTTGCCCCGCCCCTTCTCTTCCGATAAATAATTCACCGACCGGGTCCCGAGGGTTGGACGCGCCGCCAGGAGCAGCTGTCGCGTCCAATAGCTCCAAAGTCTCCATCTCCTTGTCTCTCTCTCTCCAGTTCCTCTTTTCTTATCCCGTAAAGTGATTGGCCCGAGTGCCCCATTGTAATCATCCATACAAGACAATCCCATTACAAGCAAGGAAGGAGAGGAAAGAAGACGAAGGAGAGGAAGGGAAGGGACGCACGCGGCTCTCTGCAATATTTCCCTTAGGTGCGGCGCGACGCCGCGTCTAATTAAAGTTTTATCGCCGTCCCCCTTTGCGTCCTCACTGTTCTCATTCCTCTTTGGTCTCCTTACACAACCGCCCACACACATTCTTCAATCACATCGCCTTGTATCACAAACACATAAACGATGCCATCTTTGTTATCGTCATTTCTTCATATAAAAATCGTTCTTACACTACAACAACGATGTGAATTCCACGCAATCTTTGAAGCCTCGTTAACAGTTTCTAAAAAAAAAAATTTCTTGAAACCATCTCCCAATAACGGTAGCGAACTCTGTAAAAAACAATCAATTTACACAATGTGAGGGTTCAGTCAGACGCCATCTTGCACGATTTTCAGAGTTTTACATGTCGTTTTCTTCTTACCACAATGTATTGTTGCCGGGCCGTTTTTTCACACTGCAGCCTTAAGGCAAGGGACAACTTTTGAGTCGTTTCAGAGGTGACAGAGACAGTCTTCATGCTTCAGCAAACAAGGAGACGATTCCTCAAGGCCGCAATGTATTGCTGAAAAATGAAAGGAGCTTGATTGACGTTATATTTAGAACAGATCCGTCAAGGAAGCTCCCTTCGAGACAACTCCAGCGAGTCTGAACTGCGACGAGATCGGTCACTGGAGTTGTGCTAAATTTTGCAGAAAGTAATTCAGAAGGGTGCAGGAGTCAATTGCTAAGTTCCAGTTAACACCAGGTGCTACGGCTCTCAGTCCCTCACCCTCCCTGCTGGCGGAAGATCGCCCCTGAGACTCTGGGGGTGAGGGCGAGTGAAACGAGGGTGAAGCCAGTCGCAGAACAGACGGACGTTACTCCCTTCCACATCGACTTTTAATATGAAAGTCTTCTTCAAAAACATCTGTCAGGGAAGATAAATAACAATTATTTAACTACTTACATTTTTTTTTCTTACTGGGGAAAATAATCCGCAAAATACGGTTCAGTGACATAGGAAGTGGATGTTGAGATAATATTGGAGAACGAATGACTTCAAATAAATGGATAACAATGATATCAATAATTATTAAAAGAGGCAATCAAATTAAAGATAATTATGACTAACGACGATTAGAGATCATAACATACACCAAAAGAAGCGAAACGGTTCTGTGACTTCTTGTTTCCCGTTTCTCAGAGTTAGCGTCACGTAAAGACGAAATTTTCAAGGATCATTATTCAAAAAAGTGAATAACCCTTTCGTATTTCCTCTTATAACTCTACAAATCGAAAGTAATTTAACGAAGACAACACAGATCGCAGAACAAAACCTCCACCTCATATTATGTCTACCGTCTTCCTTTCTCTGGCAGTTTACGTTATAACGGGTTAAAAATAATACATTATTAAAAAAAATGTATATAAGTATGAAAAATTTGGATGTAGCAAAAAGTACTTTATAAATACAATTTGATGTAAGGAGACTCACATTTTGGTCGCAAAGTTCTGCGAAAAAGGCAACCCATAAATTAAACTGTGTTGCTATTACGCGTAGCCGATGCTTAATGAACCTCGATCACAAGTTGGCAATTGAGAGTTGATTGTGTAAGAAGAAGTCAAGGATTGTGATATAATCCTCAGTCCAGGCTGTAGGGAGGGTGGTCGACGACGTCTCAGTGAAACTGCTTCAACAGCGTGGTTGTCTTCTGGGCTGTGTGAGGTCATGAAGGAATGTGAGGTCCTTGAGACGATTATTGTTTTAGTGAGATCGACGATGGCGCTCATAACCGAGAGAATTTGGTGTTATTTTCGAACGTGACGATCAGAAGCATTGGAAATAATTTTGTCCGTTCTATATCTTTTTATTTCTAACGGTACGTATCTATGAGGAACGAAGGTTACAAAGTCTGCAGTGAAACGTGTACATTTTATTTAATACAGCCGTCCGATAGTACATCAGCAGATTATTTTTCGACATTGTCCCCATATCGGTTTAGGCACTCGTCACTTCGTGGGTTGAGTTTGAACATCCTCCTCTGGTGTTCAGCCACGTTGTCGCGAAGTGTTTCACCTCTTCATCTGAATCGAATTGTCGGCCTCCTATGTGTTTTTTTCAAGTCAGGAAGAAGGTAAAGGATTCTTGGAGCGAGGTCCAGGCTGTAGGGAGGGTGGTCGATGACGACTCAGTGAAACTGCTTCAACAGCGTGGTTGTCCTCTGGGCTGTGTGAGGTCGTGAAGGAATGTGACGTCCTTGAGACGATTATTGTTTTAGTGAGATCGACGTGTGTATAAGTGTGAGGAAGAAGTAATGTCATAACGGACGAAGTTAAGAATAAACGTAAATGAGGACGAATTTAAAGATTGTTACGATGTGAAAATGACTTCGTTCAAAGACGATAGGAGCTGAGCAAAGACAGACACGATTGGAAATAGCGAAGCACAGAAACGGCACCGATGAACCGCAAGATTCAACCATCTCCAAAAGATGATGTCATATTGCAATAAAGTTACATTTTGTATTTTTAAATTATTCATATTGAAATGAAAATTCCCTTTTTGTCATCCGAAATTTGAGAAAATAGAAGATTATGTCTTTAAAAATTTCTCGAAGACGACGTAAATCAGGGACAGAAAATTTGGCGTGATTTATTCCTTTCTCTTCCACTCTCCTGTTTCTACCAGCAGAATTTCAATTTTTTCCTTAATATATGCTTACATCTATCACTTAAATATACATAAGATATACAAAGAGGGAGCCTTTGGAAACACAATCGTGCTTCCTAATTTTCACGACCCAACTCTCTTAGCTGTTACTCCTATATGCAACGGAAGCAAATTGCCGATTGCACAATTCTCCAACAAACTTTAAAAGAATAATCGAGGAATATAAATAGACGATGTTACAACAGCGGGTGGAATTGCGTATGTCATTGTATGTTACTTTTATTTGGCCGTTTATATGAATATAAATATTTAAAGAAGTATGATGTGAATTATACGTTCGATCGGGACAAAAAATAATAATTTACGGGAACCTTAACTTGATCAGAAAAACGAAAAGGCAACACATCTCCTCTCTCTGTCTTTCCCCCCCCCCTCCTTTTTCCAGGAGCAAGCAACATGGCGGGTTCCGTTTCGCCACAAGACTTTCCCTTGCGGAAACTCAATGGTCTCGAAAATTGAACAAATTTAATAACGAAGGAAATCGACACACACAAAGATTTATAGAGGGCGTCGCTGGTGGTGTTTTACCTCTCCTCTCTCCCTCTGAGGGACCTGAGAGGGAAGGGGATTTGGCAAAGTAGCTTAAGAGGGCCGGCGGTTGCCGCTGATAAGGGAACTGTAATACAGTCCGTCGTGGAAGGGACCTAACAGCTTATAGATATTGGATTCTGCAAAGGGAAGGGAGCAAGCACACTGTGACGGGGAAATCAAGGGCGAGTAAGTAACACTCACCGGTAGCCATGCTTGCTCCTATTTTGGTGGGAATCGCTACAGCGGAAATTGCTTCTCAAAATATTATAGCGGCACCTATCTCTCTCTCTCTCTCTCTCCGTCTCTGTCCTTTCCTTCCCTCTTTGCCGAACTGAGAGAGGCAGAGAGACGGGCCATCATGGACCCCCGCAGGAACAATATTTCCATACGACAATGTTAGCGTTTATCCCTGAGCCTCAGAAATCCGCGTTTCTGTCCATTCCGGTCGTTGCCTATTTTTTTCCCCCTCGGACGATCACACTGGCGATAATTATTTTATTTATATATATTTTTTTGTGATGGCGTATCCCCCATTGAGCTTTCGAAGTTTGTTGGAAAAACAATGGCGTGGTTAGGAATCGTTCGGTAAACACATTACTCTACGAGTTTAATTCACAATCACAAGACAGAGAAAGGAAGAGTTTGAATTAAGATTGAATTTATTCAGGTTTTTTTTATTTCCACTTCAATTTTATTTATAATGAATTCATGGCGTTTTTTTAATTTATAGTCTGCTACGTCCACTTTACATGCCAAGACACGAGGGAATAATTAAAAAACCCTAAGATTCGTAATAACGTTTCTACAAATTTGTAATTAATACGTACAGTCTGAGATAGACTTATAAAATAAAAACAAAAATGAAACAGATGTTTGAGAGGGGATGTTCGAATATATTTCGACTCATCTTAATCGGGAATAACAGAGATTATGGATGGAAACCAAGAAAGGAAGGAGGGAACCTGACACAGTGTTAATTGATCATTCATCGAGTTAGGTCTGCAGTCGACTCGTGTGGCTTATTTGGTGGAGCACTCGCGTACTAAGCGGGAGACTCGGGTTCTATTCCCGGCCCGGTCAAGATTTTTCTATCCTGATAATTTAATTCAATTCCATGGGCTATTTGGCTGAGGTTTGATTCAAGGTTCTTCTGTTCTCTTTGCATTTTTTTATAAAAAAAAGGGTGATAAAGAGGAAATTCTTAGAAAATAATAATAAATGAATTTGGTCCAATTAAATATTATTAGAATTCTCCGAAATAAAACTGCAGCTTCGCTAAAAAAAACTAAAGAAATATATTCCCAAATGAAACTTGTTACAAAAGGCAGAGAATGGCCAAGATTCAGGAAAATTGGCACGGAAAGAAATAGAGGAGCGAGTGAGGGCAATAAAGCGATTCTAGAGGAGACCTTAAGGAGATATCGCAGCAGCAGTAGGAGAGTAAGCGAAACGCTCTCTAGTAAATGTTGTATGATATAGGAGGGCCGAGACCTTGCGCTCTCAATCATGAATGCATCTTCTCCTCTCCCCCGGCAAAAACAAGTTTATTTTATAAATAAGAGACCCGTACGTACATACGGACGGACGAGTCGCTGCGAATTTGAAATTCACATGCCGCCGAGAGTAATTTTCCAGAAACAAAAGTGGACAGGGAGGGCGGAAGTGGTTCTCGGACGATTTCCCAGAGGGCCACGAGGGGTGGAGAGCCGGGACCAATCTTCCCTTGCCGTGCCTTCCCTGTCACCCTCAGCCGAAAACTGCCTAAGTCAAACAACAAGCCACGATCGCCTTCAAAACCTATTACAACAGTACCACAACTCAACGAGAAAATAATGGCTACGTATATCATAGTTGATACCCGTGGCATCATCAGGAAACAGCTTAACCCGATGTCCCCCGCTGCGATGCTGATGTTTTAAAAGCAATTATACTGTTATGAAATAGGGAGTGCGACTGTCCTAGTCTGCGGTATCTAGAACCCGCCTTGCCCAGAGGATTATTCACCCCGAAACATCAGCAGTTAAGTCTCGTGATCAATGCCCTAGTTGAAAAGATGACCAAACCAGAACAGTAACATTCGTCAGTGTCTAAAGCTAACTATGGGAATTTTCTTCATAGTAAATGCAACTCTTAAATCATCCGGTAGATATAATTCGTAATTAATTGTTTAAGATAGTGTACGAAATCCTTACTAGAATTAATGCGAATTTAGAGAAAAACATATTTTGCTTATGAAATAACAACAGCCGCTTACTCAGAGATTTATTAAGATCAGTTTAAAACATTACAAAAACAATGTTTGACTCAAAATTTGGTGACCTCATCAATTGTAAAAACTATAATTTAAAGATTCGGAACCTAAACAACCAAGAAAACAGGTTAACAAAAGATTGAAGTCTTTCCCGGTGTAGTTGTTCAATATATTGTTCTCGGAGTTCAACCTCAAGATGACGACAGAGCTTTTAGTCGTCGAAACGTTGCGTTCTAATATAATTATGCAAAACCCCGTTTGAACTCCGAGAACAATATATTGAAAACTGGTTAACATTTATAATTTAATTATGTGTATATAACATTACTTACATGAGAATCCGTGAATATCAATTTAAAAGCTGCGATTGCTACTCCTGAAAAAGTAAAATTTAGGGACGAAACGTAATGTTTTTATAGAGTTTTAAATTGCTCTTAAAAAATCTTTGACTAACTGGCTGGAGTTATTTAATTGTTTAAAAATTGTGGATAAATATAATTTGTTAATATTCGTAAATAACAATACAGATACCCTCTGAATCTGTTTATTTTGTCCCTTACCAAAGGAAACTGTCTAATTGAAGAAACTCAGCTTTTCTACACGTCACTTCCGTGTTTCAACAAGCGACAAGTTCCTCTACATATAGATAGAATTAGAGTATTCACGATGGAAAAATGCCAGCCGGACCAGGAATCGAACCCAGGACTTCCCACTTACCACCACTTACCATCTCGCTCTATATTTTCTCGAATTGAAAATTCTAAATCAGTTTATCGATTTACATCTTCATTTGAGGTCCAAAATTTTTTGCCATGTAAGAATTGTGATGGTAAAACCATTGTAGGTGAGCCTACATCAGGTCTAATGGTGTATGGAGGAGGAATATCGCACTGGATATGGTGTCGACAGGGATTATCTTAGTTGGTAGATCTTCCACCCCGTAAGCAGGATGTGCCGGGTTCAATTCATGATCCGGTCTTCATTATTCCACTCTGATACTTTAATTCAATTTCATGGGCTACATGGTTGAGACTTGATTCAAGTTTCTTCTGTTCTCTTTGCATTTTTTTTTAAAAAGGATGATAAAGAGGAAATACTTAGGAAAGAATAATAAATGAATTTGGTCGAATTAAACATTATCAGAATCCTCCGAAATGAAACTGCAGCCTCGCTAATTTTTTTTTTGAAATATATTCACAAATGAAACTTGTTATATAAGCCAGAGAATGGCCAAGATTCAGGAAAACTTTAATTCAATTTAATAATTGCTCCTTACAACTTGTAGCTTTCTCTCTATATAGATATAGATTATAATACCGATTAAAGTAAAAAAAAGGAGCGTAGCTGCTCAGCACGTTCGCCGCCGTCAAGAAAATGTCTGTCATAAAGGCTTTGATGAGGCCTTTATGGAAATTTGTACGGAATCTGCAATAGTTCTGTAAAATGTTTTTAAAAAATATTTAATTTATTAATTAGTTTCTCTTCATATAATTAAAATGTTTGTAATATAATACGAGCAGTCAACGGTTCTTGCGGTTAACTATAATTCGTTGCTATCGTAATGCTGATAATGAAGCGTTGGGCACGTAAAAATAACCCGAAGCCTCAGCTTACGTCATGAGATATTTATAGTGGAATTCATAAGCCGCAGCGATGGTTACGTCGTCGTTCTTTGACGCACCGCTTCCTGCGCGTCATTTGACGTCATCAGCGTACGTCAGGCTACGTCACACTGGGAGGGTCAGTTCACGACGACAACGCGATGACTGGATCCCGTGTCAGTGGCGATTCTTTCTACATCTGAAAAAGCTGCATCTTCCGCGACTAATTTCTCACGGCAGAAAAAGAACCAGAGTGTTTTATAGCCGCAATCCAGGGAAATGGAAACGGGAGACCAGAGGAGACTCAGAGACGGAGAGAAAATAGCTGCATCGACGCGTCTGGGAAAAGAAACGGGACATCAAATATTACAATATTAAAACGACCAATAGCGAACGCTTTCTGCCTTTCCCTTTTCCTTCCGACACACATAAATAACGAGCAAAGACAAGAAGTAAATACGACGGCCTCAAGGAGGAGGCGGAAACAAATATCAGGACGAAGGAAAAGACGGGCCCTTGGGCTCACTCTCAGGAAAAGAAAAAGAGATTTACTGTCCTCCGTAATTGAATATTGAAAATGTCGACGTGTATAAATATATCCGAGAGACGCGCGCGAGAGCTGTTTGCATTTTTTAAAAAAGAAAGGCCTTGGCCTTCGGACCATATTACAACACATTTTATGTCCTTCCTCGTTGTAGCGCGAGAGGATGGAAAAGGGGGAGGGGGTTATTTTTATGGCTTTTAATAAAGACGTTCCCAAGAGTTTTTTTATTTCCAATGGGCATAAAACCCACGCTGGCCTCTTTTTTTTTTGCCTACTTGAATAATGAATGCAACTTTTAAGTGAGCGGCGGCGGCGCATTATTCTGCATCCGAGTGATGTAATGCAAGCGGCCACTGGATTTAATTAACATTTTATTAAATTGCTGCCCGGTGATGGAATGGGGTCGTATATATGTTTCTTTCCCAACGAGCTCGCCGCGGGTCCAGCCTCTCTACGCTCTCGCACGAGCAACGTTATTTACGTCATGCAATACAAATTGAATATAATTATTGTGACAGAAAACTGAAAGCTCGTCGTTGACGTAGTTCCTGAGGGTTCCATTGCGCATGTCTTCTCGCGCATCTCGTGACGTCATCACACAACAACGCCGCGTGAGCGCTAATATCTTTAATGAATAAGAAAGTCAATTCAGACAAAAAAGGTAATATAAATGCCACACAACGTTTCTGGGATCCTTGTTCCTTTCGTCAGGTGCTGAAAAGAGCCTAGAGAAACACAACTGCACTAGCTAGTAATTTTTTTCATTTGGTAATCTATTTCTTACAAATAAACATCGTTATGAAAGAAACACATATAGTAAAGTAATACGCATATGCTGAAGGCACTAGAATTCTTATCGTTTGATCCAAATATCAGGACGTTCAATTTTTAATATGCGTTTTTATTGTATTATATATATATATATATATATATATATATATTGTTTGAACATAAAAATTTAAATTGTTTGAGAAATCCTATGTAGCGGCAGAGTTTCCAGAACATAGCGACAATGTAGTCCAGCTCTGTTCTTTTGTCGGAAGGTCCGAAAATGGCGAATGCACGCTAAAATGCGAGACGAGAGTTCAGTTTGCGGAAAGACATCGTTAGTTAGTTGAAGGAGAATTCAACAGAGTTGGCGATTAAAAATTTAACAGAGTTGGTTGGTGCCTGGACATTTCTGAGGACAAAGTAAAACATTCACGAACGCATAACGTCGAAACTTGCTAAGTAAAAGCAGATTTGTGTCCATAGCTGGCCAGAAAGAGTCAAATTTAGGTTTGAGTCCAATGAAGTAAAGACTGGCAAATGTACAGACCACGGAATTCGCCCAAGGCTAGAAGAATTCACCTAAGGCAAGCAGTCAACAGGTAGCTGACAACAAAAGGGGAGGATCATCCGAGTTCCTGACATCATATAAAATTTTGGCTTAGAATCAGTGTAAAATCTGTGAGTTTAGAATCTGTGTAAAATCCCGCAATAGTGTATTTCGAAAACGAAAGGTGTGCTGGACAAATGTGAGTAACAGAATACTAAATGATTAATTACATAAACGTAATTTTAAGATAGACATCAGATTTCGTTCTCCGTTTAAATTGTTAATTCGTTCTAATCTTTTTACTTCTTGATTTCGTTCTCATTTTAAATTTCGTTCTAGTTTAAATTGTTAATCAGAGTTAATCTTCTTACTTTTAAATTTCGTTCGAGTTTAATTGTCAAGTAAATTTCTTTTCTTTAAATGTGATTTGTTGTTAATAAGATTATAAATATAATTGATGTGTCCATTATCAAACCCAGTGAAGACCCTGAGAAATTAATATTTTAAATTTGTAATTTTTTAAATGATTGCCACAAAATAAATAAATATTGTTTGTAAATTTTATTAATTTTTTTATTTAATTAACGATTTCGAATTGATAATTACAAAATGGCTACCACAAAGTGGGGCAAGTTAAAGGTTTCTAATTGATTATTACAATATATATTACATAAGTAGGTGGGGCTTCAAAAAAGGGAAGTACGGGACGGGCCAATCAGAGCTCGCTTGTACGCTTGACAGCGTGACACGTCGAGGGCTGATCACCAATCCGAAAACGCCACGTCAACGGCGGTTAGAGCAAGCATATTGACTAATATTAGCTTATCGATCTCTTTTAAAATTGAGTTATCAGTTCTTGTGACCATCCATGATGTAGAGAAAATTCTTCTTTAGCACAGAATTTAGATTCATGACCACGTTCCGTTAATAAACGTCACATGACGTCTAAAAGAACTTATGGACCTGGAAATTACGTCACGTTTCCTCGTCGTCATACTGCCTCTAGCGTGATTGATTTAACATTAAAAACTGAGAGTCTGAACTCATGATGCTGCTAACTCTAGAGAGGTTTTAGAGTGCTTAAAGAAGAAAAATCCGAAAAATAAGATACGGTTAAGCAATCAATTCTGTTCGGGCCCCTTGTTGGAACTAGATTTATGCACGTCTTTATTAGATTTGTTTTACATATACGTATTCAACATTATTAGTTCTTGAGTGCTCAATTATGTCATGGCCATGCATACATGCGTTGTTACTATATTTCTGAACTGAAAACGGCCCATCTCGTGTCGTCCTCCAATCAGCTAGAGCAACATGTTATTACGAGAGACAAAGGCAGTACTGCATGACGTCGAAGGCCGCGTGACGTCACAGCAAGAACGATGACAATTTTATTAATTACAAATGGAATATTGGTAAAGTCGTCTTTCGGCTATTTCACTGTGTATGGTAGAGGAGAGGAAAGACAGATGAAATAAAAGTGTAAAAAGTGATAGAAGCTGAATCAGTTTCTAAGAGTCTCGGTAATAGTCTGTCTGAAATAAGATGAATTTAGTTGGTTTTCGTTATGGAGTCCCTCAGCTATGATTCTTAACCCTTTCTTCTCTTTCCCTGAAAACGAGCAGAGTTTCTGCTCTTTGAGATGTTGAAACTACCTTGCCTTTTCCTCTCCGTTTTTGAACTAAGGTTCCCACAAGCCGAGGCATCTCGGCCTGTTTTGAGAGCTGTATGTTCCGGGGTCGCAGATCTTGGGCATACGGTAGGAGTTGTCCGCTAGTCCCATTGGAATAGTCGGCCAGCTGCCTCCTAAACTGTTCGAGGCACGGAGAAGGGAATGCTGCGTCCCCACAGCAAACCCCTCTCCCGCTATCGGAAGGACGTGGGACAAGTACCAACTGCCCGACCTACCTGATGCAGGTTTTTCTAGGGTTTTCCCTGCATTACTTTTAGGCGAATGCCGGGTAGGATCCTTAAACCATAGCCCGGGGGCCCTAGGTAACCCTTGGCTACCTTCCTCTACCCTTCCTCATCTGCCCTTTTAAATCCCTTCCTATGCTATTAAAGGGGAGTTGCCACCATGTGGATTACCCTCGTGTAGCCTGTTGCCCTAAAAAAATAAAAAAAACTCTTCTTTAACAGAGACAATGTAATACAGTCTCTACCAGTTTCATCACATAATTTTTCAATAAAAATCAATTCCAGAATAAATGGAATCTTACGATCATCGTTTTGTTACGTCTGTCAGTTATGTCACGTCACACCACAAAGAGAGGATCTGTAATGACGAAATCTGATGTAAGGAACCGTTACTGAATTACAGTTGTCAGAAAAATAGCCGCCGTCACTGAAATCATTTTTTAAGGAATAGAAATTCGCCATATATGCTCCTTCCGCACGGACCTTCGTTGGATGGAGTAATACGGAAATTAAGGCTAAACACAGTAAATTATGAAAAACGCCCTGACGATTCCTTTCAGCATAAGTTGAAAACATCCTAAATTCCCAAATATTCAGGACTAATGGAACCAGTAACTCTAAATTTAAGCTGAAGAATATCAGATCTCCTTCACGTGATGCCTTCCGTACCAAAACTCACGGAGCGCTCGCTAATCTCATGGTCATTGTTTCAGCCACACTGTAAAATTGCCATTTAAGTTCAATAAATGGACGAAAGAAGAATTAAATAAGTATTGGATTTAATATAGTCTTCGTAAAACGCGTCATAAAAGCGAGGAATAATATTACATGACATCTGGGATATAATTCATGATTAGTATGACAAAGCTATGGTATCATAGTGAGCAAGTCACATTATACGCAAGCATTGGGCATGAGCAACGACGTTATCTTCGTCTTTCGAACGTCTTCATATGGAGCACCTGGAGGACAAGACGGTTCATCTGTCTGTGCCGGGTCTGGGTCCCTTCTATTCACTCCGAGCGAGTAAACGTTGAGGTTTAAAATTGGCGTCGGACAGGAAGACTTGCGTACTGACTGACCTGCGGCATTGTCCGTGCTGTGCATCGCTCTCCTCACTCCGGCCCTGCTCCTAGAGGGCGCCAGGCTCCGGCCATCAGCGTCTGCAACAAACACAACATTTCAACACGTCACACAACAGTTATTCATAAATTATAAATTCCGCTGCTCTAGAAAGACAACAATAAAATGACATGTTCGAATCGTGACCTCTATAGTACTGCAAAATGACTGCCACAATTATAGAGACCGCTGGTTTGTCTCAAAGTCATAGCGTCCATTTTATAGCGAGAAAGTATTGGAAAATGTCTGTGATAATTTCCATTTGAATTTCTAGAATAATCAATTCTTCAAGGCAACCGTGCAAGGTTTCGATTCGACAACAGTCAGGTTTACCTCGTGAAATCAATTATCAGAAGTTATTGTTGACTCACATATCTCGTTACTATTATAAAATGTCATTGTCAGTTGTGCAGACAGAAGCCTTACCACATCAACAATATCCCACAGGCTAACAAGTATGACTCCATTCATGCGAGATGGGACTGGGAACATGGTAGAATGTCTGGCCAACAAAAGTATTACTATGTATCAACGTGATGACGTCATAGCTTTTATTTTAAATAGAATGTTTTTTAAAAAATTCTAGAGACATCTGGAATGGAATAAATCGATTTAACAACACATAGAAGTGTAATTGAAATAGAATTGATTTTAAAAAAATAATAAAGGAATCTTCTACACGTGACCATGGCCGCCGGACACCTGCTGGCGAGGAAGCGGAGCTCGAGCCCGTTTTCATAGGAAACGTTTCTCGGATGGTGGAAAAGTACGAGACCTGTATGGTATAACCCGCCATTCCAAATTCCGCTCCAAAAATAGACAAGGAACATACGGCTGACTTCTCCCTATAATCCAGAATGTAATATCTATGATGACAGTCATATTATGAAAACGCACTGAATTTATTACACATTTACGTGTCGACGTTGTTTCATTCGAACACTGAGCTACTTCTATCTGGAGTGATAAACAGTTCATCTACCTGCGTGAAATAATCGTTTATAGAGAATAGCGCCATATCACGACGTTTTATCACTGATGCCTCAGTGGGGTTGAGAAGGCAGGGTCAGATTGATGTGCGTGAGTGGGCAACACACCCCGCCGCGTGTCCGAGATCGTCTCTTTGAAAAGGGGACTGCATTTCGTCATCTTTTCATCCCTCTCAGCGGCTGCAGCGTTCTCCCAGTCACAGCACTTAGTTTTATCACTTTGCACAAGGAAAGATGCGACGACGCTCCTCCTGGACGAGTGACAATTCTTAGAGCACTGAGGAGAGAAGCGAGGCTGACGGAGACAGAGAGAGAGACACGGAGAGGAAAAGAAAAGGAAAGGGGCGTCGCCAGAAAGCTATTCCGTGTCTGTGTCCGATTCGGTCAAGATGTCAGAGAAGGCTTTTAAAACACACTTAGGGAGGCGGGCGACGCGGGATTTCGCTAAAAGCCGCCGCGCGGGGATAACCAACTTTCCTCCCTCGTCGTTATCACCGCCTTCCTCCTTTCTGTCTCTCTTCCTTCTCTCGGAATACACATAAACCACACTTTGGACCGGAAGGTGAAATACTCCTCCCGAGAAAAAAACCACAACAGAAATAAGATCCCTGGAGGGAGTTTAGATACGTCAGGTGACGTCACGGATCCAAGGGCACTCGGGATCTTAGTTCGCAGCGCGTCGATCACAAAAATAATTTTCATCATCCATCCATCCATCTCTCCAAAGTTCAATCTATAATTGACCTTCAATGACCCAAAAAAGAAATCCATAGGGAAACGTGCGAGGACTTTTACCTCGTATCACCAGTGATCAACGCTGATGAAGTTTCTTATAACATTCATATTTCTTTAGAGTATTCCGTGTATGATTTAATCCTTGACATTGCAGAAAGCATTGATGGTTTGGTTGGTTTGGAGAAAAACTAAATCATAGAAAGAAACTTTGAACTCTTATCACCTGTAATTGTTTCTGCACCTGTTCTATTCTTCTACTTCTCCGGGAGTTACACCTCGATTAACAACACGAAATACTACAGATACAGACAACCGCTAAAAGAATGGCATTTTCCATACGGCGAGTAGTGAGAAGACCTTGGACGTCGTCAAACGTGTGAGGATCGCAGGTGAGCCGAGTTACCTATTTATAGCGTAGCGTAATGACTCCTTCTTTCAGAAAGAGACCCGGCCGCGTTTGTTTGGTGAGAGCCCCGGGGGTCTTTTCCCAAGTGTCAATTTGTTTTAATAGATGTGAGTGTTATAACAAGATCGCAGCCGCCGCCATTAAAAAGGAGGGGATCCGCGCGGATCACGGCGCAGAGCGATGGATTTATAGAGGACGAGGAAGCGAAGGAAAGGAAAGTAAAGGAAGCCTTATGCCTCGCTCTAATTGGCAATGAATCAAGCTCGGACACTCTAGTCAAATATACTAAAGTAAAAAACCCCGGGCGTTTTGTAATCCAATTTTGAGCTTTTAGAACTTTAAATTTGGATTTCGTTAAATGGTGGTACTTAAAATTAATGTTATTAGCACATGACATTCGATCCAAGATACGTGACGTCACGCTGTGTTTGAAAATAAAAGACGGCTGTCACCACCGCTGATAAAAACTTTATTTAGTATGATGATTTATTAAAATGGCTGATAATTAGCCACGATAGATAACTGTTGTGTTACCAATGCTTCTTAAAAATAAAGGATTTATGTTTTTATTTGCATGCCAGCCTAGTGGCACGTGAATCA
Organism: Zhengitettix transpicula; assembly: GCA_037074705.1. Classification (NCBI taxonomy): domain Eukaryota; kingdom Metazoa; phylum Arthropoda; class Insecta; order Orthoptera; family Tetrigidae; genus Zhengitettix; species Zhengitettix transpicula. Next base: position 77,146,752 of record CM073593.1, read on the forward strand.
CGATCTCAGATGCCACGTGAAAAAAACACTGATGCATATGAAAATAAAATTACTTATATTAAAGACAGGTCCTAAAAAGTGTAGCACAAGTGTTGCTCTGTGGTTCCTGGTATAATTTTTTTAACTGATGAATCAAAAGGAAATAAGGGAAAAAATTATTCTCGAATTTGAGGAATTCACGACTAAGGATGAATGTACCGAAATTATATCCGAGTATGGCATGTAAGGTGGGGGAGGAAGGGTTGAATATAAATGTTGAGAGAGATAGGAAGGGAATGGGGGCCATATTTACCCACCTCGAATCAACGCAGTTATGGGCCGAGGGTTTTGGAGATAATGAATTGAACTAGGCAGAGTACACACGCAGAACAAATAGCCGCGACAGGGGAGGCTAATTAGGAACTAGAGGATGATTAATGCAATGGCATTACCACCATCCCTTCCCCTTCTCTGCCTCCAACCCAAATATCTGTTGACTCCCACCTCTCTCCCTCTCTCTCTCCCTGTTTCTGGGGTCCTCGTGCTCCTTACATATCGAACCGTCTTCACCCCCATCAAAATAGTTTGCCTATTGTCGTTCAAATGTGACAAGTTAATAGGACACCCATTTAAATTAAACCAACATCATTCAGGAAACTGAAAGTAGAGATTTGTTGAAGAAATGTGTAAGATGGCACATATATTGTTTTAAATCGTCCGATTACGTTCAGTGGAATCTTAAAAATTCCTCATCGATCGCGATGAACGTTGAAGCTATATTTTGTTTTAAAACCACAAGCTTCAGCACGAGTTAGGAGAGATCTGACGTCACTGTTGACATGGACTTTCCTTTGAAACAGTGGTGATTACAGTGAGAAAATATATGTTTAAATTTTCATGCCTTGTCCAAACTCTCATTTCTTCCAGACGTTAATGTTACTATACTATTACCCTTTACAAGAATAAAATTGACACATTGGATTTAACAGTGACCTGGAGGTGAAGTGTTGTATTTTGCAGTGGCCAGTGTTGTACGCTCCCTTACCATATTGAGCTGTGACGTCATCATACACCGGTTACGGCTTTACCTTAGGGAACGTGTTTTAGTGTCCTGACGTATATCTAACAGTTCTGGGAAAGTTAAATTTAGTCAATTTTTTATCCACTTTTACTTGGATACATCTCCTTTTCCATCCTTTCTTGGATCGTACAATATTTCCTTCTCTTTCCCTCCTGTAGCACGGAGATGAAAATTGTATTTATCTCCCTCACCCTCTCTGTGTGTAGCACAGTAGCTGTAAATACTCCTCTAGTGGTGCAGTGTGTGTTCCATTTCTGTACGCTCTGACGTCGTCATGAAACCGAATAACGTTCTTCGAATTTGTGGTTAAACATATAGAACTGCAGTTATTCCCTCTCAGACTCGTGAGCGCGTTTCTTAAGCAATTCTTTTTCCTCTATGCCGAGTCCAGCTGCCGGGTCGGAGTTTGTGTTGCATTTCCGCGGTGGCGCGACTGTACGCTCCCTTGACGAGCTTGTTAAGGGCGGCCCTACGATTCGTTAGACCTGGAAGCTAACACTTTTGCATCCAATTTGCCGAGGGGCCAGCCAGCTCCTTAATTCTGCACGACATGTTATAAATCCCGTAGCACTTGTCTACAAAATAACAAGTCCTTGAAATTCAACCCCTAACCATACGCATACAATAAGCCTAACCCCTTTTGCGTAATTGCGGAACCTCCAGATGCGTTCACGCTCACTACGTATTAATATCAACAGGACTCCGACAGACATCCGTCGCTTCCTTCACGAGGAAGACTGTTCATAGCATTGGCTATATGCTAGGAATTTGAATTTCCCACCGCTCGTACCAGCAGTAGTACTACTGACAGTCTGCCAGAAACAGGCTGCCGTAGTATTTTCACAGGCTTAAGAGATTCTTGACGTCACTAAGTTCCATGTCTCTGCGATTTTCCTCTTAAGCAGGAAATTTTTTTAAAAGTAACTTAGCTTCAAACCCAAGGAAGGAACAGCAGTTGGCATTTGAAGGTCCTTTTCAACATTTTTAATGAACAAGGAGACGTCTTACGAAACGTAAACAAGCAACATCCAAGGGCACAAAATGGACGCATAATTTTAATCACGTTATCAATTAAATTTGTCCTGGCATATTCGACGACAGACCATTCATGAGGTTTTTATTCTTATTGGCATGAAAACTAAAATAAGGAACACACGTGAAAAGAAGGGAGGTCAGAGACGTTGAAGAGATGCAAGCCTGAAGTTAAGACTTGTATTAGTGTGCCTTCTCATGGTGACCAGGACAATTTATTGTAATCGATGTTGTGTCCTAATCAAGGGTAAAGGACGTTTCCATTATCAAATTCGCGATCATATACACAAATTTATAATCGGATCGGGTATCAAATTCCAGAGAAATCGTAGTATATTTAATTGAAAATTAAATGAGTCAGTTTTTGGGGAAATTAAGGAAATGTCTGGCGATAAATCTAAAGGTACGACTCACTCAGCTAGCCCACTTAACACGACCATGGTCACATCGTCGGATTATCACGGTGATGAACATTTCAGTGGGAGGAATTGATACAGACACATCCCCAAGGAACAGTGATGATGAGTGAGTTTTCTGGGGGACGAGGATGCGGAATGAGAATAATAATTGGTGCAGTGCAGTGGTGGAGAGGGTTGTGGAGCTGCTGCTTCTTCGCCTCAAGACGGAAAAGTTGGCCTGTTATCCGGGTCGTTAGTCGGCCAGAATTCTTGCGGACCCCCGTAATGGCCTTCGCAATCAGAGGAATTAATGTGGCCACGACGACGAAGAAGCTACCGCCGTTCCTCCTCCTATCTGCAATTATGGCCTCAAGGGACCAGGAGATAGATGGATGGAGAAAGAAAGCTGAGACGGAAACATTTCATAGAACCGGAAAGACCCAAATCCAAAGTTCTTAGGGGAAAATTGTTTCACCAAGTAAGAGGATTTCACTTATTAACTCTGTTGTTACATTGTAGAAACATTCATGTCTTCTTAATTTTTCGTACAGGGGACTTCAAAAGAAAAAACGTTTACAGCTATTTTTTCCTTATTAACATTTCGAAGAACAATTCTCCAAGTCTTGTTCCTACAGAACAGCTATAAATAGCTATTTTGCTGCTCCGTAACATCAGCAATTTGGATAGAAACACCGCTGCAAGGAAACAAGTTCGTGGCATCAAGGAAAATAATTACATTTAATCACGTATTAGTAGCCGGCTAATGGAGCTGAATGAGCTGAAACTGGCACATACCGTCGTTTCAGATGAATTAAGCAACATCGTTGGAACGCCAGGAGATGATTAAAAGTCTCATACTAACGGTAACTTTGAAATGTACGCCTGACAGTGCCGACACCCACACGTCTTGTGTGTCGTGCGGGCTAGACTAGCTTGTTCGTTCTCTGTCCTTTTGTAGGAGAGACGCAACTTTTATTACGAAGGGCAAACTATTAATTTTAAAATTGAGTGCCGACCACATATAAGAAACATGTTTAAATTAGAATAATAATATATGATAGACACAAATTATCTCTTTATTAACAAAATGAAATAATCGCTAACCTTTTCCAAAAGAACGTATATTTTTCATTTTTTATTTATTTTAATTGCGCAAAATAATTTTTCGCAAAAAAGTGTCATGAATTTCATGACATTATGAAATATATTTATCAAATCGGCGAGGTTTCTAAATCCATAAATTCCATTTTTAACTCATCCGGCTCTGTTTCTATGTTTATATTCAGTGACGTGAAAATAATGCAACTGAGAATATTTTAATTGTCGATTAAAATTAGAATTTTTAATTTGTATACTTATTGGTAATACTGTCATGTTACTGAATGAATTTCTATTCTCAAGTTTGTATAATGTGACATATTGAATGACAAAAAAGATTCCAATTTTGAGATAAAGGATGAAACTTAAAAAAGTCAACAACAATAAGCTGACCCGCGGGTTGCTCATCCTGTTATAGACAGATAGAATTACAAGAACGTTTTTTAAAAATTATATAACACACAATAAAATCATTTAGAAAACAGCTAAGGATAGCAATGACACGAGATCACGAGATCAGTTAGTTTCTTCGGCACAATATTCTCTTTCCGGCAACGTCAAAACAGCGCCATGGAATATAAAAGTTTTAGCTTACAAATTTATTCAGTGTATTATGTAGGAATAGTTTCACTTTTCTTATTTTCTATCAGGTCCCGAAAATACGTTAGGCAGCTGAAGAAATTTTGTTTCGTAAAGTAGGTTTCCCGTAGAGAGAGAGACAGAATCAATGAGCCATGTCAACAGGCTTAGGGGTGGGGCTGGGCGGGGGTGAAAATGAGCGACTCTATTGATTTCAATTACGTGTCGATGACTGCTGCGTGCGAGTGTATGTCGTCCCCCCCCCCCCCCGTCCTTCTCCTTGTTACCTGCGAGGAAAGTGGGAGAGTATTTTTTCCCTCCCTATCCACTTTATTTACCGTGGCGAGGGTTGGAGTGGTGGGAGGGGGTCGGTATCGACTCCTGTGCCACTTGATCCGAACACACACTCGGTGTCACACGGCTGAAACAAAATTGACAATTTTCCGCGCGGTTTATCCCCTAAACTTCTCCGAGGCGCACACAAGAGAAAAATAAAAGGTCTTGTCAGAAAATAGCTTTGGTAGTTTTCAGGGGAGGAGGCCGAACAGGAGGAGAGTGGGTGGTGCTTTGCGGGGGAGACGAATGGCGAAGACCTGGCCCCGGCTTCTCGCTTCTACCATAACGAGGACTGCGCACTTAATTACGTCAGTCTTTTCCAGATGAGGAAAACTACTTCCATGATAATTTCAATCAGTTTGCGGAATATCGTGACCAAAATAATCCACGTAATGTTCTAAAATCTAAAGGGATGGAGAGAGACAGAAAAGGACAGAAATAATTGACAGGCGTTTAGGGGCGGGAAGTTAGAGACTCAACAAGTGAGACATACAGTCAGCGGGAAAGGTACACATACGCACAAATATACAAAAAACGGTAGAACGCGTGACGAACACCGATGGAAAAGGAGGGAGAAATACTGGAAAAGAGATGAATCGTGTAGTTAAAGTAACAATAGGAAAACAGAGAGAGACAAAAAACTGGCAATAGTTAATAAGTAAAAACGCCTTGCTTGGTAAAACAAATTGCCCCTAATTATTTGTTTGTAGAGTAAGAATCTTTGTAAAACGGAACCGAATGTATGAAGATTAGTTCTCAGCGTATCTCTGATCTGTACTCAAGTATTTCTTTAGTTTTACTCTACGTCTCGTCTTTCTTGCCCTACATTTGTTTCCCTCCGCCTCTATGGCGTTCTGTCTGCCAGTGTCTATCTGTTGATAATGGAGCTGTATATGAAGAATTGCCCCTTAGATCTACTTCCTCTCGCCTGACGTTTCTTCTCACAGAGAACAAGGTTGTGTTTTTTAAATCGCGTGAGGTGCCTCCCTTCTTTTCCCCGGCTCACGCTTTCTCTCGCCCTCCCCACCCCTGTCATAAACGGGGGACGATCTAACGTCGACGTATATTACACATAACTTGGCCAACCCTATAAGTTTTAATAACGCCGCAGTCAGGAAGGAAGGAGAGAGAGAGAGAGACCTTTAATTTCTAGACAAGCACGAGAGCTCAGATTCAAACCTAAATTAACGGCAAAATTTTTTTTCTCCCCCGCCTCTCCTGCTACCATTACTCGCCACTGTTATTAAAAAGCGAGATGAAAAATACTCGCGGAATTGGAGCAATGCAGGAAGAAGGCCGTGCGCCACCCCTTCTCTCCCCCCCCCCTTTTCAAAGAGACTTTTAATAGTCGAACTGTTTGAAAACTCTCTCCCTCTCTTTGACACTCTTATAAACCGCGTCATAAGTCACGGCCCTTTTCCTCTCTCTAGCGCGCGCTATTCAGCTCCAATCTATTTAATCTGCGCAGATATTACAACTCGGAGGTCAGAGACATTAACTATACTCGACACGCGCTTTCACACACTTTGGACAAAGAACGAGCTTCATTAACCACGTGTTTCCAATTATGAATTCATAATAATTTATCCCCATAGATATCGTCTTTTAGAGCTGAGATAATATGTAAATTAGACGTTCCTCAGTGAAAGAGCTATTTTTTTTATCTCGTTTCAGGTCAATAAAGCACTTTTGCAGAGATTATTGAAATAGGAAAATTTATCTGTCTCATTACATTGCATTCTCTTAGACTCTAAATAGATTATAACTAAGTTCACGGAAGACCCAGGAATACCTTCACGCGACCATTTTTTTTTTGTTTGACGGCTCTCACATTTAATAGCATAGCAAGGGGATGGAAAAGGTGGAATGCAAAGTAGAGCTTCTGGGGTATATTATAATGATCCTACCTGGCATTCGTCTAAAAATTTGATGCAGCGAAACCCTTAGAGAACCCTGCATCAGGTTTGGTCGGGTATTTCGTACTTGTCCCACGCCCTTCCGATAACGGGAGCTGGGTTTGATGTGGGGACAAACTCCAAGCAACGACCGTATTTTGAGGGCAGCTGGCCAACTGGTCCAATAGGATCAGAAAACGACTATTACCGTATACCCATCGTCTGCGACCACGAAACAAATGCAGGCTAGGTGCCATGACTTGTGGGAACGTTATTTTAAAATCCCTGACTGAAGAAGAAAAGTCCCTAATATCTCAGGTGAGCAAATGTTTTAACAAATAATATACACATAATTTACTCATTATTTACTTTTTGTAATGTAAAAAACTTTTATTATTTACCGTAAAGAAAGCCAATTCCAGATATAAGTTTTGTGATAAGTTATTTATATCGTTTGAAGTTAATAATTACTTTTATCGACATCTACTGTGAACTTTAATAGAAGTGTTAGGTCCACGATCACAGATAATAAACACTGGAATCAGGATAAACGATCGAGGTTCAAAAGTCATCCCGTTTAAATCTTTTGGACTTTAAAAAATTATCTCTCAATAACTGAATCCGTTTAAAGTTTCCTGCTAACAGAAACGAAGATCAGAAACGATCAACGAGTATGATCACTATTAACTACATTCGGCTGTGGACAAAGGAGCGAAGCTGGCGGGAGCCTGTTTTTTAAATTATTTTTGTTTCAATACCTAAAATTTGTTCCCGTTTAACTGAAAAGGAAAGGGCTGATTATACGTGTATTTTTCGCATTGTCGCCTCCGAAATAAATTTATTCTGCGCAGATATATTACAACTAGCATGTACTCACAGTACGACTGTCGTATTTCAGCAATGGCGAAATTAATTCCAGAGACTCCGTTGGCAGACGCAGATGCGTTAAAAGGAAAAAGCGTCTTCCGCAGGTAAGAAGATACAGAACCCTTTCACAGTTTTTGTACGTGTTTGCATGTGGCTGAGAGCGGAAGACTACGGCGGCATTTGCATTTTGAACTCCGTCGCGACGGGAGAATTTTTCAATTCGTGCGAGCGAAAAAGCGACAGTTTTAATTCCGAGGAATCAAATTTACTTCCCGAGTTCCTCTTTTCGGAGCCTGAGCCTTGTATGCTAATTCGCGGGATAAACTAAGCTAAACTAAACTGCTGCAGACGTTCGTTAACCTGAGCCGAGGAAGGGCGGCCAACTTGGCCCAACGAAAGTAACTAACAAAACGAAATCGCCGGACTGTCGTCACTCGTTAATGGAGTTTAAACCCTTTGGAACTAACAAGGAAGACGGATAATGAACGAGAACATGAAAAAGAGACGAGATTTCAACCGTAACTAAAATATGAATAAAAAACTCATACACAATAAAAATCAAATGAGAAGAAATCAGAACTCCTGTGAGAGTTTCCGGGGAGGTTTGTCCATCTATTGAGATGATTTACTTTGACGAGTGAGTAGAATAAATTGCGCTTGCTTCCTGCAAGAACTATTAGCGAAGAGAGAGGAATATTCCGCTGATTGTGAAACAGTACCGATTGCTTCATTAACGAATAAACGCAACCATGACGAATGTGCCTTTATGACGTTAATGGTCTGTGATAAGTATTCTGCACTTTGACAATGATTCAAAGATTGCTAATCAACAGACATTATAAACACAATAAAAGGGAAACGGCTATAACACTCGCTAAGAATGGTATGTCCTTTAACTCCCTACTTCTTAATCACAGTAATTCAATTAATGTTCCCATGAGTCGAGCCACTTAGTTCAGCTGCTCGCTGATCCCATTGGTAATGTGGCCAGGTATGGAGTCGAGTCCATGTAAAGCCCCTCCTCCTATCATAGGACGGTTGTGAATATGATCCTTAAACTACCTTCCGCACTCCCCTTTTATAAAGAAACAAAGATAATAAACACTCACCACAGAAAATATCACCGAAAGGTGACGCATATTTTTCAAATTGTAATTGATTAATAATTCCCAAGGAGGTCGGATAGGAAGGAATATTACTGCAGAAGATATTGCCAAGGGGAGAAATATTCCACATGTTGGTTCAGAGTGCGACAGGTTTTTCCTATTCCGCAATTGTTGCTGAGCGGATTATTCCGCCGGCGGACACAAATGAGATAACATCTGCTTTCAATTTGAATGTCGTCTTTAATGAAACGACGAGTATGCGAAAAGCAGTATTTTTCCCGATGCGAGAGAGAAAATTACTTAATAAATTCAAACACAGGAAGCCACTTTGAAACATTAAAATTATCCTCCGAAATTGAGGAAAGACAGAGAGGCAGATTTCTACGAACTGAAAGAGAATCAGAGAAAAAGTGAGAGAGAGAGATTAATTAGGGTAATTGACGGGACACACGTTCCCTCTTTAATTCGTCTCAATTGTAAGCCATCCATCGCTGTTTCGCAAATTTTTTTTTTGTAAAAAAAAGGGGCAAGCCACACGCAAAATGACATTTTAAAAAACATTACTTCCATTAACGCGGGGCCACTTGCACACACATGCACATACGCATATATATTTTTTTTTCCGGACCGAAAGAGAGGCTCTGGCTATGCATAAAACCATTATGCGGCAGCTTTGGTGCCCACTCTCGTAATGACTTTTAGTAATTACACTTTTAAAGCGTTTTCGCGTGTATTAGGACGAAATAATTGCCTAAATGACGTCACCGGTGTTATCCGCTTTTAACTAATTATGGAGACATACAGAGAGAGAGAGAAGCGAGTCCGTGTTTTGTGGAATCGCTCTGCCGGAATAATTCGCTTTAACGACATACATTTCCAGTGGCGCCACGTTCAGGAGAGAGAGGGAGAGGGCGAGCATCCCTCTCGGCCACGTGGTGCCTGTAAATCTTGAAAGTGATATAAGAAAAACCCTGAAAACAAGATATAAAGATGCTAAAAAAACAATGATACAATAACCTCGTCTTATGAGAGGGAATGATTCCTCCTCCCCCCCCCCCTCTCCAGACCAATATTCTCTGTCAATAGCTCGCGTTACCTAGATAAATATTATCAACCTTAGGGAACGGAATATTCCGAACCCAATAGATGGCATATTATTTAATGAAGAAAGTGTAATTGAACACAATTAATTAATCTGTATACCATAACTTGTTCTGATAATTTAGTTCTCCATTTAATCCTATATGGAGCTTCCTCTTTTTGTAAAGTGTCACTTATATTTTTGTTTCATTACTGAATACTCCATAAGTGTCCCTGACTAATTTCGTCTCTCAGTGACGTCAGGTATGAGCAGATAGACGGTGTGACAGAGAAACAAGCTCGGGAAGGATGCCTTCAAGGCAGAAACATGCGACATTTCCTTCCAGAATTGAGACGAGAGACAGACAAAAACGAAACTTCCACGTTAATTTTTTGGGGAATGTTATTCTCGTTTCGGAATGAATGAAAGGGAGAAAATGTGTTGTTAATTATTCGTCCGGGTCACCTCAAGGACAATTTTGCAAAAACTATTGCTGCTGGAGGTGACGGTTCGCCATGATAGACCGACAGACACAGAGGCTGAGAGAGAGAGAGAGAGAGAGAGAGTGACTGAGAGATGATGTTGCTGAGTGAGACCTTAATGGAGCTGCGTCACGCATTAAGACGACGAAGCTACCAGATGCGTGAGCGAGCCATTAGTGTCAAACGAAGAGAGAGAGAGAGAGAAAGAGAGAAGGAGAAAAAACAACACGAGGAGGAAAGCACAAAGGCCCACTGGGACAACAGAGCTCACAGTCTTGTAAACAAGCCTAGGCGAGACCCCAGAGACACGAATGTAAACGGGCGAACGTACATCTTGATTTGAAATTTAATGATAATGACTGCTGTTTTGCATCAGAATCGTTTGAAGGATGGAATATACGGATATATTTTTGATCAATAAACGTGATTCGTGGTTTGAAAGATGCCCTCTAGCTTAGTTAACATCTCTAACCTCTTACATTAGTGTTCATGTTTCTCGATACGATATATATAATTTATGTTTGGAGATTTATTGTTGGTCATGAAGAAACCTTGAACAGCCGCGGATATTGCTACTTATTCCATACGGTTTGGGTTCTTTTCTGAATTCACATCCGATGATCCTTGTCGGAAAATATCCTTCTACTTTCTTCTTCTTCGGCTTTTCCCCCCTTTTATAGGTTTGCCATCTTCAATTTCCATTCCTGTCTGTCGTTCCAATCTCCCTCTTCTAAATTCCTATCCTCCATTATGGTTTTCACATGGGTTTTCCACTTCAATCTTATTTTTTCCAGGAGGTGAGCATTGGTATATTTCTTTCGGCCATCTTCCATTTTCCATTCTTTGTACGTGACCACACCACTTAAGTGTTTGATTTTCAATCCTTTTTACGACAGACGTGGTTACGTTCATTTCTTTCCAAAGGAGCTCATTTTATCCTGTCTTGTTTTTTGAAGACTTCTCCTCAGATAATCGAATTCTACTGTTCTAATTTTGTTCTTTTGTAATTCAGTCACGGGCCAAGTTTCACTTCCATAACATAGAATGTTCTGTATTATGCTCTTATAAATTTTTATCTTTGTTTCCTTTGTTAAATTTTTATTCCAAATTATTCCGTTTAAAATCTTGGTAGCATTCTTTGCCATTGCAATTTTAGTTTGTCTTTCACATGTTCCTACATTTCTAATTATTGACTCCAAGTATTTAAAAAATTCACATTTTTCCCTGGTTTGAGTGTTATGTCTTCTCCATCTTTTCCTGTCTTCTGTAAATTTATGTTCAGTCCCCATTTTTTATATTCTTCCATGAGCTTATTTATCATGTATGTCCTAAAACGTATTAAATAATAACTAAAACGTTTACTCTCTAATGGATGAGAAATAGCGTATATGCCACTTTCAAGATGAATACTATATTAACCTGGCGTCGATCAGAAAACGTGTTAAGTCAACACGAACGCTCTGGACGTTACATCTGCGGAGAGGAGAGTGCACTTCTAATGCGCTGACGCTTTTTGTATCACGACAGACGTGAGCTTGAACATTTTTTTATACATCGTACATGTCGCATACTATAATAATATAAAATTCAGGCCAAATACGACTCTGCAACTATAAATATGTTAAAAGGCTAAAACAGTATTCATAGTCTACTTTAATTAAATTCCGAGCATTAGTATGACTTGCTAGTTCTTATTCTATCTCTTCATGTACGTGTGATTATTCATACCAGTGTTTCGTGTTATTTACGTGATTTTCATGGAAGTTACGACTTTTCACCATTGATCTGTATACTGTTCAGTTATTCTCCATGGCTCGTGCAATTTACCATAGTTGAGTCAATGAAGTCAATGCAAAATATCTCTGTGTATATTTTATAATTCTGATATACGAAAACTTGACCGAGAGCATCAGCAAATTGCTTGGGGTCATGGACATGATTAAAAATGAATAATTTATTTCCTTTTCTGAATTATGGAATCAGAATTTTTATAAAAATACAGGATATCTTCTTAATACAGGAAGAAAATGAGCTCCACCAACTTCTCTTTCACTTCATAAATACTTTCCTCACCAGAGATTGTTAACGGGCAATTATAAATAATTGTATTCAGACGAGGAAAAAGGAAGACTCTGGGAAAGAAAAAAATAAATTCGATATATTATAAGTGAGTATTAAATTCCTAAAATGTTCTTGGACTGCTCACAAGCCCATCTGAATAATCAATTCAAATAAGGCATATCTACAATATATGTACTGCTTATTTTTATTTATATAAACAATTAATACTTGATAATTAATTTCCTTGACGGATATTGCGCGTTTTCCCCGACGCGAAACGGTCGTCGCATTCTTAAAGACGATAAATTGCCTCGTTCCCTCCGTTCTCTCTGTCTGTCTCCCTATTCGCGATGTCGCAGGTTCAAGTTATGCTGACTAATTACTCTAATTAGGTAATTAAATTCCTCTGTGTACACACAGACGCAGTGACAGCGGACAGTAGCAGCACCGGCGGTGGTACGGGGGGGTGGGCGCGTTGCCATAATTTACAAGAGCCGCCGCCCCGAGCGCGGCGCGCGTGTGTGTGTACAGTCGCGTCCATGCAAAACGGAACACACACACACACAATCTGGTCTCGAGGTTCTCAGCTTGGAGGAACGGGAAAAGGGAAAAAGGTTTTACAACCCACGTGCAATAAAAACTTCAATATCGTCGTCGTGGCAGCAGCGGCAGCCAGCGTCTCTCTTTCCTTTCCTCCTTTCCGTTCCTTCACATTGATTCCCACTCCGGAAAGTTGGCAGCGTCGTCTTACGGCCCCCACGAGAGAGAAAGAAACGGTCAGTCGCAGAAACACAACCAGTCTCTCACCTTGCCGCTGACTGACAATGTTACTCCGGCAAGTAACAAAATTCCGATTCTCGTATTCATCACTAATTCGATACAATGAGACGTGTCTCTGATAAAAACGATGATTTATTAAAAAATTCTTTTTCTGCAGGGAAAAAATTTCTGTCTTTTTTCCTTTCTATGATATGCTACCGGTTCCGGAAATCAATTTCATTGTTACATTAGAATTGATCAAATGTAAAACTGAGATCTGGTCAGGTTGAATTAAATAAAAAACTAACGTATGATTATGAAGCTAAAAGGGAATAAATGTCAAAGTGAAAGGGTCTTTCATTACCATTAGTCGGGATAATTGCAAGTTAAAATGAGACTCGTAGATAATGTAGTTTTTTTTCCCCCCACTATGACGAGGAAATTTGTTTGCAAAAGGTTTTATATATATATGGTGACGGCGTTGGGGCGGGGCAGAAAGTGTACAGTCTCGACTTCAGCGGTAATCGTTGTGACGAGGGCGGTAATGATTAGCGTGATCATGACGTCATAACACAAAGTGTTAGTGTGGTTTGGGGAGGGGGATAATTCACCTGTTGTGGAGGACGAGGACGACGTCGCGGCGCCGGAGCTCGGCGTGAAAGGAAAGCGAACCCATCTCCCCCCCGTGCACCCCCCCCCCACTCACTCACTCCTCTCCGCCGTGCGGAGGAAAAGACGCGGTGCTTTTAGTAGGAGCGAGACAGACGTATTCATTCTGAATCTGAGTGAGCGGATAGAAAGGCACTCAAATGCTTTTAGAGCGAATGAGTTTTATCCTGTAGTCAATACACTATCTCGGCGCAGGCGCTTGCCACCGCCACAACACAACACTCACTCTCGTTCTCAGAAGGAAAAAAAGAGGAACACGACCACAGGCACCACTGCCACCTCAAATGTACCTCGACAATGCTAATTAAACGCGAGAATTAAAATATTGTTAATGGTTTTAAAGAACCGTGAAACTACAAACACGCTCACAAAGTGTAAACATGGTTTCTCAAGTTTAATAATGAACTTATTCAAGTAAAACACCCATTTTAACCAACTGATAAGAATTTTAATGAATCGCTAACCAGGGATATGGACTGAGAACACTGAATGGAAACAGATTTTAATAACAGGTGTGAGTACAAGCGACATTATTAAATGTAGTTAATCATGTTAAAACATCCAAGTCTTCTTTGAAAATTAAACATATATAATTGTATTTAGGGTCCCAGATCAATAAATCGAAGTGAAGGCAGGATGAAGTCAACGGTGCGCCTGACGTCTATGCAACTCTTACTACACTTTTGTCGTGCAAGTATTGAATGCAAGGAGAAGAAAAATTACGCAGTCAACACAAGTTTGAGATTTCTATATTATTCCTTATCGCCCATATCGTTCAGGGAAACACGAAACTGCATTTTAAATTAACAAAAATGTTCAATAAATAAAATACTCTCGAAATTCTATTGCCACGTCGTTCAAATTTTTTCCATCACAGTTCTGAAAGCCGTTATTGGAGATAATCTAGTAAAACCTTAAGTTTTGAAATATTTCAGTGAACATTGCCACTACATATGCTGTAGATTATTCCACTCAGGGATGAAAATGGATCGCGAGAGTAGAAATTCGAAACCATTGCGAAATGCTCCGTATGGTCCGCGTCACTAGATGCCGCTATTGGTCCTGATCCATCTTCTTCAACAGGATCCTCAATGACGGCAGGTGCTTTACTCCCTCACAGCCTTTTCTTTTCTTCTCATTTCCTCTTTTTGCCTTTGTTTGACGAAGGGGAAGCAGCTGTTGCACACACTCACGTACATAGAGAGAGATGGAGAGATGAATGGGTCGTGCATAAGTGCGGAGGCACGCGCACGTTGTGTGTGCGTGTGTGTATGGAATAAAAGCAAACGTGACCGTGACAGGTAAAACTAATTATGGGGAAACAGTCTCCATGACAAGGCCTGGGAGAGAGAGAATATGGAAAAAAGTCTGACAATGATGAAAATAATAATAATGGTGTTGCGGTCTCCGAACATCAGTCACTGGAAACCTCGGCGACATCAGCGCTTTGTCACGTGACTCTAATATGGACAAACACGGCCGCTGCCTTATCATCATAGCACAATTTCAATTAATTACAATGCGGTGAGTTGACGAGATAATGACACTAAACTTAAAACTATAATTTTATGGGAGTCATTCTTAGGCGCGATCCCTTTTTTCAATCTTCGAGTTTTTGAATAAATTTGTCCTCCAGACAACAACAGTGTCCGCAAGGCAGAGAACTTCAGCGTTAAAAAGCAGGGAACTGCAATACAGGTAAGGGAGAATTTTTTTTCCAGGTTAACCGAACCTGAGTTATTAGATTTTTCCCGTTAGGCCTCAAATAAATTAATAAATCAAAAGTTATACACAGACAATTATAAGAGTATACTAAATTATTCAGTAATGAAATTTAAAAAAGAAATAGTAACAATTCAAGACACTAACTGGACTTAATTCGTATTCAGTACCAATACAACGGTTATTGGAGTCCTCAAAAATTTTATTTTAAAAGCTCCTGTATTAATTAATGACTTGTTTCTTGATTATTCTTCAATAAAATGTTTCATGACTCGAATAATGGTTTTATTGATGTAAAATAGTTTTCAACATAGGTCCTTTATACGTGAAATTATCTTGCTTAAAACTATAAAAACAAAGTATCTTATTTACTGTAATTTGCTTACGATGTAGAACGCACACAAGGTTTAAACACGCAACACACTTGTATAATTGTTTGCCGTCTGCGCTCCGTGAGTTGAAAATTTGTGTGGAGTAGGCCTAATGTTGAACATCGATGGACAAGAGCTATTAAACTAATACAATAAAAGTGTTTCACATCCAGTGATAAATAGTTAAAATTGGAATAATTTCCTTATTATATAAGAAAATAAGTTTAAAATGAGGTATGGTGTAGGGTAATAAAATGGAAGGTGAATAAATTAGGCCTCTAGTGATCGAAATACTATTAGTGGGTGATTTGTTGCGTCAGTGCGAGGCTCTTACAGTGAGTGACGTCACACGACACCACAAAGTAAACACTGTAATATAACTTGTTCGCCGACACGCGGATTGGGGGGGGGGGGGGGGCACAACAGATTCCTGAGAGCATAAGGCTCTAAAAGAGGTGATGCGAAGAGTTTTTATAAGTGACAAAAAATGCCAATACAGACAACAGTTAAAGCTAGTAAAGCATTAATTGTTTGCGTAAGGTCACGCGCGATTGAAGTAAAAGTTTACTTCCGTCAACAAATATTTTTAAATAGATCAATTTATTCAGTAATATTTGATGGTTTATCTTTATTTGACTGTGAACTAAACTTATCATAACAATGGCTATAAGAATTTAATAGTAAATATCAAAGAAATAAAAATATGATTTGTCCATTTTGGATTATTATTTGCATAACATAGATAGTAAATCCAAACTACTTTTTACAAAGAAATCAGAATTAAGATAAGTTAGTAAAAAGAAGAAAAAAAACATTGCAATCAATAGCGATTCTTACTTTTTCATTATCCGAAGATTTATCACGGCAACTCGACAAGACAACCTGACACCAAGTAACCTCCGAGAGGCGTTTCTGGGATTAATCACCAATTATATTTCGAGTAGAATTACGCGAAAACAAGAGAAAGTAAGTAGCTGCTCGCAGTGCGCGACAGTAACAAGCCTCCTTCCCCTCTCTCGGCCTTTCTGTGCCACGCAATAAAAGCATTACACTCGATTTTAATCCCGCACTGTTAACGTCGTTTTCTGACAGACACTCAACTGCACTGAGCCGCCTCTCTTCCTGGCGCACAGAGAGAGAGAGAGAGAGAACGAGAGGTTTTTCTCTCTCCAGCCTGGCTAGAGCCAAGAGGCTAACCCGATTTTTATAATTGGTCGCCACTCAATCCATTAATGGCTCCTAATGGAAGGCTCGGCTTTAACAGATACAAGCAATTTGAGTGGTGTGTTCCCCCCAATTAGGGCGACACAAGCAACTCGCTTGTAAATAAAGCAGAACCCGGCGGCGGCGAAAAAATAAAAGAGTGCACTCCAGCTTTCTCCCTCTCCCTGTATTAATATGCTCTAATACGGGAGAAAGGCCACAAAATAAAAGCCTCGCGTTATTGGTGAAAACGGAGAGAAATGAATGAAGGAAGGGTGAAGGGGACAGAAAAAAAAAACAGGAGAGGCTTCAAATCGAAATGATTTTAAACTGTTGCTGCTCCACTCTCCTGTTGTCTAGACCCATATTTAACCACTGGTTGCTAAAACGATAATATTAACTTAATTGTCGGGTGTACTGTACTCGTACTTAGTTCAGTAGCACGAATGTCTCCCTATTAGTAGCGGGAAATATACAAGGCACAATGATGACCTAGTAATAAGGTGCAGGAATATCGTACAATCAAAAAAATCCCAATAATATAAGTATCTACCGGAAGGGGATTTTATAGTTAAAACATTTACTTGAAATTAATTTAATTTTAAGGTTTACGAGACAGACGCTATAATCTCTGGTTTTACTTTAGTGACGTCACATATTACAACATCAATGGACGATCACCAATCAGGAACCGCCACATTATAATTAAATATTCAATACGTTTTAATCTCTTGCCCGGTCGAGTTAACAGAAAGGGCGAGGGAGAAGTACCAAGTGCCCGGTCTACCATATGCAGGATTTCTAGGGTTTTTCCTTCATCACTTATGGTGAAACCATAGCCCGGGGGTCATAGTTAACCCTTTGCTATCTTCCTCTACCCTTCCACACACCCCCTTTCAAATCCCTTCCTATGTTATTAAAGGAGAGTTGCCACCATGTGGATTACTCTCATGTAGCCTGTTACTCCAAAAAAAATTCGCTATTCGGATACATAAAATGAATATATTTATCTAAAACTATAGACACCTTAACCTCTGTCGCACGTAAATACTACGGACACGATTGCTTTGGCTCCTTTGGTTGGGCTCTTCTCATTAGGGCATTATTATTATTATTATTATTTGATCAACTAATTAAATAAATCTGTTTGTATTAGAAACGTGGATCTGAACTTCTCCCCTGCCCGTGTGTCTGTAACTTTCAAACATTTTCTCTGTATTTATGCGGTCATGTACATTATTAGCAGAGTTGGTATGAGTTCCACATTATACAGAGAGGAACTTGCTATATGAGTAGATAAATAATAAGTTTATGTGTGATTGACGTTTTATAGTAACACGTGTTATATTATAGAACTTCCGTGCAAAATAAAACTAAAGAGGAATTACAGGACTGATAAATTAGACTGTGACGTCATCAACTGTCGGAGGTAAGAGAAAACGAATCTATAAAGTATAAAGGAGTGAAATTAAAAAAGCGTTTTAAAATCAAAGAATAAAAATCTGAAACGACAAGGAAAATGGAAGGATGCCGTAAACAACTAAAACTCGGTACTTAGAAAAGTCTCAATTACTCAAACAGCACAACCGCGAATAAATTATTGCTGGATGGCGCAGCTGCTTCGTTTCTGACATCAGGTCTACAACAGCATTGCCTCGACACTCAGACTCAATACCTTAAGTATAATAATAAAGGTAGACTGAAACGATGGATATGAAATAGAATTAACGTTCGCGCTGTTCCGAAGTTTCATTTTCTCCATAGCCTATCAACTCTTAAGTGGGTGCTTTTTATTAAGTAGATCAAGGATGAGGTACAGGTGCTCGGTGTCGTCACTGTTACGAAGAAGCTCTGAAACATTATTTTAATATTTCAAAAAACACCGTCTTAAACTCCAAAAATGGTAAACATGATGCTACACTCACGTTACTGTCTTACTCGCCTAAAATGGGAATGTCATTTGGAAGAATGTTTAAGAGATCGAAGACTTGCATGGATTGAGTTCTTTCGTAGTTAATACGATCACTCTAATGGTTGATGTATTTAATCCCTCATAGAGGGAATTGGGGAGCTAAAATAAAATTTAAGTAGCAAATCCGGGGGAATTTGGAACAGCAGTTGCTTTATTTCTTGCTGTCTAGCCTGACCTGGGCATAAAACTCGTCTCTCTCCGTGATAAATAAAGCGCGCAGGCCTGTTAATTCCTCCTCGCGCAAAGTCCGTGTCAACTCGGCTGACAATTAGG
Organism: Zhengitettix transpicula; assembly: GCA_037074705.1. Taxonomy (NCBI): domain Eukaryota; kingdom Metazoa; phylum Arthropoda; class Insecta; order Orthoptera; family Tetrigidae; genus Zhengitettix; species Zhengitettix transpicula. The sequence continues at coordinate 77,165,716 of CM073593.1, forward strand.
CAATCCTCGGGACATAAACCACACGACCGCGCACCTTTAAATAATACTTTCTGCCTCCCATTCTCTCTGCAGCCGCCTGTCTGTTTTGCTGTCATGTGTGTGTGTGTGCGCCCTTCTCGTGATAAGAGGATTTACCTGGTGACAAATATTTCAGTCGTCATTCGGATAAATCCCTGCTTCCTGGTCCCGCCACGTCAAATGTCCAGCGTCTGCCTGTCAGTGTGTGTGTGTGTGTGTGTGTGTGTGTGCGTGCGTGTGCGTGGATTATCTCTCCACATTTCCATGTCGCTCTCTCACAGCACACGCAACAGAAGCGTCGCCTCGCTAATTTCGGCCATCACTCACCTGGTTAACTTTCCCATCTCATTCACCCTCGCTTTACTTCGAGTCCATCGTGTCACAGATTTGTTACTATCAGATAACGTGGTACGTAAGGCTCAAGTACATCAGAATACGTAAAAATCGTTGTAATTATGAGTTCGTGACGAAGGAAACGTTAATAAGGCTAAATAGTTAACACAATCCAGGCATAAGGTTTATTTTTGGTGGAAAGATTTATTTGCACGTGAGTGGCTTCAATAATATTTTAATCCAGAATTTATTTAGACATGAGAATTTGGAAGCTCCTATGGTGACATTCAGAGAGATGATGATATAAAGATTGATCAGAAAAACTTTTCAGTATGTTTTCAAGACTTTGGAAGTAAAAATTCGTTAAAATATTAGAAAGACAGGCGCCTAAAGTTCTATTGCGCGTTTGCGATATTAGTCAGGAAGTCAGCCAAAGGCCTCACGCTGAATCACACGTACACATCAAAAAGTGCTACGTTCTTTTCCCTCCGAGAGTTGTTTAAAATATAGACAACTTGACAGAAATCTAGTGACATGTTGTACGAGTCCAGTGTCGATAATATAGAAATTTCGTCACTTTCTTCCAGTATAATTTTCATTATTACATCAATAATTGCAATATATTGTAATGCCAATTAATTAAGACATTAATTGTGAAATTTAAAATCTAAATTGTTTGAGAAATTCTTTGTAGCGGCAGGAGCTTTTGAAACAACAATAGAAAATCCGGCTCTGTTCCTTTGTCGGAAGGTCCGTCAAAATGGCGTATGCGCGCTCAAATTGCGAGACGAGAATTTCAGTTTCGCAGGATGGTTTGGTCAAGTTCAGTTTCGCAGGAAGTTTTGGTGAAGACAGTTGTTCACGGAAAGACCTCGTCGAGGTATAACAGATTTTGGAAGGAGAATTCAACAGGTTTGGCAATTAGCAGGACAAAGTAAAACATTCATAAAAGTATAACGTCGAAACCTGCTCAAGAAAAAGCAGGTTTGTGTCAATAGTCGGCCAGAAATAGAAAAAGTTTCTGTTTAAGTCCGGAACAATAAAGACTACCCAATCGACGAATCGCAGAAATCACCTAAGGCGAGCGGTCAACCGACAGATGACGAAAGGAGGTTCATTCGAGTTCCTGACATCCTAAATTTTTTTATTTATAATCTGTGAATTTAGAAGCAGTGTAAAACCCACAATAGTGTTCTCGAAAATTAAAGGTACGCTGGAATGCTGGGCAGACGTGAGTAACAATTTACGAAACAATTAATTATGTAAACGTAATTAAAAGACAGCCATCAGATTTCGTTCTCTTCTTTTTGATTAAAATTGTTAATCAAAGGCAATCTTTTGACTTTTAATTTTGTTCTCATTTTAAATGTTCTAGTTTAATTGACGAGTAAACTTTTTTCTTTTAATTGTAATTTGTTGTTGATAAGACTATAAATATTATCGATTTGTCCATTATCAAACACAGTGAAGACCCTGAGAAATTCAATATGATAAATTTGTAATTGTTTGAGTTATTGCCACAATAAAAATATTTTATTAATCTTTCATTTAAAAGCCATCATTAGTGTATATTTACATAATGGCTTCCACAACTTGGGGCAAATTAAATTAAAGGCTTATCATTAGTGATTATTACAACATATAAAATAAAACTATGAGTAAATACTTTCGATTGAAAAATAACGATTAATTAAAGGTTAACGTTTCGCCATAATTTTAACAGATAAGACGAAGGTAATAAACTACACGAAACAGACAATTTAAAATTAGTTCAATCGATTCCGGGTATCTATGATTCTAGAATCAAATATTAAAATCATAGGAGAAATTTCCAAAAAGGCTAAATCACATACAGGATTTGAAATATATATTTCTAAATAATATCTTATTTTTTAAATTACCTATTTTTATTTTTACAACGTCAGTCATTAATATATACATTTTGTAATTTACGGCATTGTGTGAGCGACCATCACTTGAGCAAGCAAGAGGCATCACAATGAAAAACGAAAGCATGCCTTCAGATCCGTTATCAATGTTTCATGTGATCTTGATATTTAATTATTTAAACAGAATTTGGAATCGTTAGGTTTAGTACAAAAGACAATCTGAAACTGCGGATACAGTAAAAAGGAATAACCCCGTAGTAATATTCGAAGTATCATGTTATGAGAATTATTTGACCATGTTAAATTTCCGTAAAATATTTTTCATATTTATTACAACAGATCTTTCAAAGAGATCTAAGAACTTTATTAATACAGAGAAACTACGATAATATTTTAACCCGGTTATTAGTTTTTGTTATTTAAAAGGAAAGCGCTTCGTGTGAGTAAAGTAGGATTTTGTCTTAAGATGTGATTGAATCTTGTTATTTTCTTTGTTACTTGCTGTAGCAAGAATGTATTTCTTAAGAAGAAGGACGGTGCAGCAGGTAAATGGCTGTCTGTCTGTTCTCCTGACAGACAAGGGCGACCTTTGAAGGGCAACACTGTAAAGGCCATCTTCCTTACATTGCTGCAAGCTTACGATTGTGTCACCATCTTATGATTTCCTTTATCTTTCTCTCTTTGAGATGTACGATTCATGTTAAAAGCGTACTAATCCTGAACTGTAGTTAGGAAAAAAGTCTCTTCATTCAAATACAGGAAGAAGAAAACGGGAGTTTTCAAATTTTTGTTAAAACCAGAAAAATGAAATAACGTTTCTCTCAAAAACTTTACTTATGAAACCAATAAGTTATTAATCGAGAAACCACGGCCTTAAGCGAATCGAAAAAAAATGCCTCAATCATAAAGTTGCTCTAAACTACGAGAGATATTTTGATAATAACGATCGTTATTTTATCCTAAATTATTATTAACATAAATTCATTGTCCTTTATTTTTTACCTTAATATGTATAGTGGGTGGCAGCCGTGCATGTTTAACTTTCTTTAAACGAAGGTTTTTTTTTAGGTGTAGACAGGCTATGTATAGTAATTCACATGGTGGCAACTCCCCTCTTATAGCAAAGGAAAGGGATTTGAAAGGGGGGATGCGGAAGGGTAGAGGAAGGTAGCCAGGGGTTAAGTAGGGCCCCTGGGCTATGGTTTAAGTATCCTACCCGACAATTCGCCTCAAAGTGAAAAACCTGCATCAGATAGGTCGGGCATTTGGTACTTGTCGCACGCCCTTCCGATAGCGGGAGAAGAGTTTGCTGTGGGGACGCAGCTTTCCCCTCGCCGTGCCTTGACCGGCTTAGGAGGCAGCTGGCCGACCATTCCAATAAGAATAGCGGACAACTCTGACCGTATGCCCAAGGTCTTGAAGACTATAAATTGGTTTCTACACTTGTCACTTCATTTTATTTAAATGCCTTACTGATTAAACTAAATTCAAAAAATTATACTCTTATTAAAATATTACTTTAATTTTAACCTCGCTCCATTTATTAATAATAAATTTATAAACCTTAGTTAAAAAACCAGGGAGATGTGAAGGCATCCCCAAAGGTAGCCCCCTCCAGAGCTAAGAGTTTTATTTGAAAAGTGTGTCACTTAGCAAACTTGGCTGCATGCATTTTGATTCTGAGAAACAAATAGAATAAAGCTCTGATATAAACACCTGCTAACTGCGCAGCTGCGCCACGATAGCGCAAGGACGTAGCGAATCTTACGTATGATAATTGTAGTCTAGCATCACAAGAAAGTCCAGGGTGGCCTCCCTTCCCAGATACACAGAATTATGAAAGAATTAAATATATTGTCCCTCGGGATAAAAACCCAGAAAAAACACTGTTACGATAGGCCCTAACTGATCCTTGCATAACGACGTCTTCTGGCTCGGATAAAATGAAAGGATACGTCTAAAAACGTTTTGTTTATTCGTCTGCAACTGTCTGGCGCTACAGGAAACTACGAAATAATTTAGAAGACTTTTCGTAGTAGTTTATTCTGTAATAAACTCTATAAAGCATATGTGAACGCCAAGTAAAATAATCCCCAGAAAATTACTTCATTACCTTTATTTTCTACCCGTAGTCTAACGTGATTCGTCTAAAAATACCAATGCAAATTTTTGAGCCCAAACCGCCTTCTTATTGCAAAAAATGAACGAAGAACTAGATTGATACAGAACTGATTTGTGGCCAAATTTTAAAATAAAAAACGAACTTCTCAGCAGAGCGCAGCATCAGTCTCTCAACAAACGTCCTCAAAGTCCAGTAATCCAAACCTATCAAAACTGAAAAGAATTTTGATCCTAAGAAACTACGTAAGAATTTACGCTCATTTCAGGAAGAACTGGAAATGATTTCAATAAAACCACAGAATTATTTTAATTTTGCTAGAGATTAAAGAAAACCACATACAATCACAATTCTATGTTTCTATTCAGCACAGTCATATTCACCTTTACGCGTTGTTTATGGATGAATATTTCTACATGACGAACGTAAATCTTTAAATAATTTTTTTTAATAAACCCGATTATTATAAAAACATAAACAAAAACAATTTAAAATAAAATATATCTGTGATAAAAATAATTAATAAGTTGTTGTATCAGATCGATGTAAGCGTAATTTATTTACTATTTATAAAAAAAAATTACAACAAACAATTTTCATAGATATAAATTAACGTGATGCAGTACAACATATTCATTACGTATTTTTTCTTCTCAGTAAGTTTATAATTTCAGCAAAATACATACAATGTCTAAACCTTCGTTGCTACGATTAACGATCATATCTCTGATCCAACAAACCAAATCCAGGCTTATCCTTTCTCAATATTAATACTGAAAGATTTATGTTATAACAAGTAAAAGAACTATTCCTTCAAAATGTAATTATAAACTGAAATGAAAAGTTAAATGTTATTATTCCTTTACTAAAAGTCTTATCAGATCATTTCCTAGGGGAAATGCTGTAGCTTCAGAACCTAATGTCTGACTTCACTGTAAAATCAACGAGAAGACGATCCAGCGATCTATTTCACACCAAACGGCAAGGAATGTGACCAGTGAGCGATGAGTGGAAAAGAAGCAACCATCCCTTACCTGTGAGCTCCTGCTGTAGTCGTTGTGGGCTTCGTGAGAACGAGTCTGCAAATGCGAGAGAAAGCTGAGAGACCCTTCGAGGAGAGGATCTGCATGAGAATGCTCCCGAGCCCGTTTGTTTTGTGATTAAGTGATTATACAGGTCTGGCCAGCTGCCTGCCTTGCCTTCCTTCTTTACTTCTCTTTTGAAGACGAGACCCTAAAGGGGAAGAGCCCCCCTTAATTATGGAGACGATCCCCCACCTATTTATATGACAACCACGCTTCCTTCTTTCTGCACGCACCGACGCTATTAATCCCCATGTGTGACGTCCGGACAATGGTGGATGGAATCCTCCGACTAGCCACCACCACCAGACATTACATTGCATTACATTACCCCCTTGCCTCTCTTCAACCCTTTCAATTCCATTCATAAGATTCAGGTCCCGGTGCTGCTGACAGGAAAAGAACAGGGCGGGTAGAAAACGATCTCTGCTGTACTGGTACTTACTGTTGGTCAAGGAAAGGTAATGAATGATGCACGAGGTGCAGAACGAGAGACGAGGGGGGAAAAAAAATAACCACAAAGCATACGGCCGGGGAGGGTCGATTCTTTGGCGTACTAAACGGTACGGTCGTCGAAAACGATCAGTTTTAGTGGCGAAATCATAAACTAGTTCCAGGCGCCGTGAACTTGAGATCTCTCCAGGAAGATAGGGACACCATTTTGTATTATGAGTCAGATAGGACGAGCATGAGAACGGTAAAGAAGGACACACAGAGCATCGTTGTCGATATAAGAAGGTTTCAACTATCTGACGTACAATCAACTGCATACAACTCGATTGAAGTAACGCTAAGATGCGAAAATTCTGTAAAGCTTGGAATACGATAAGAAATTGGAAAAGACTTCCTAGGAATGAACATATCGTTTATAAATAATATTAAAGTAAACTTCGGTTACATGTTTCCCAATATATTATTTTTTCCTATGATAAAGGCGAGAAAAATATGTAGGGATGATGAAGATTCTATGAATGCAAAAAATAGTCCGGAGGAGAATCACATTATTGCTTTTTGATGCTTCAGATATTTTTCGTTACGCTGGCTGCGTACCAATTGTGGACAGAAGGTGCATTGATAATGATTGTAAAATGACAAATTAACGAGAGAGAATTTTTATAAAAGAATATTTCACATCTCTTTACGTGACGTCATGCCCAGTGTTGGGGCCAAGTGGACACTCGCAGAAAATGAATTCATCTTGTTAATAAATTTTGCGCGGTTGAGCACCAGTTTCAGATTTCTGTCTGAAGACAGCGGTAGAGAATGACCGCAGAAACGTCAACGTCCAGAAATCAGAACCTGATGCTCGAACGCGGAACAATGAATTAAAAATTTACATCGGAAAAGCTTAGATTCATTTTATTTAGTAATATTAATATTAGCACTACGTTATTTGGAAATGAACACGGTTGTATGATATTCTTCATGTTAATACATGATACTATGATTGGGAGTGAAGGCGAAATTGTGTATCGCGTCTAATTTGTTCACACGAGTAAATCTTTAATAATGATTTTGATACTGGATTTTTTATAGATAGTTTATTTATTTGAAATAAATTTTTTTAAATGGTTCGTGGCGAAGTCGGCAGGGAATAAGAATTGCGGTGCATTGTTATAGTGATGAAGCGCGTGCCACGCGGCATAAGCTGATGGCGTCACTTTGGTGTGTGTGTGTGTGTGTGTGTGTGCGTGCGTGCGTGAGAGAGATGAATATGGTATTTCTGTACGGGACAATTGCGGCGGCGTAGGCGGAGTGATACATTATCGGGGGGCGGCAGTGTCGGATTACTGCGCGGCGCTAATTAGCCCTCCCTGTCTAGTTATCTATCCCACCCCCTCCCCGCACCGACGCTACTGATGCCTAATTGGGAACACCCTTATAACGAGGCTGGTCCCTACCCGGCCGTCAGTAATTGCACTTCGTCTGCCGACTCTCTCACACGCTGCCTTAGCCTGCAAATGAACCAAAATAACACGCTAGCGCCATCTTGCCTATTTTTTGTACTTGTCCATTACGCGCGAGAGACAAACTAAAAAATAGTTTCACTTGCTGTCCCCTACTGAAGTGATCGGGTATAACCATTCCGACAAACCCTCGTTCTTGTTTTCGAGGTGGAAGGGTTACGCGTGCCTTAAATTAGTCCAAGACAAGAAAATACCGCTACAGACGGGAATAAGATTTACTTCCAAGGACAGATGAAGAACAATGAGTTTCTCAATTTAACATATTTTTGTCAACCTTGCTAAAGAAGTCATTTTCCTCTACGACATAAGGGGTTTTATTTTCGTTACATTATATCATTACTAAGGTCACGTCACATGATGAAAACATGCTGAAGGAGCATATAACCATTTATTATATCAGTTCCAGGACAGAAGAACGTTTCCATTAATTTAATTATCAATAAAGGAATAAATTTGTTGTCAGTCACGTTTAGTTTGATGCGTGTTGGAAAGAACGAGCTATCCCTTCCTGTACTATTAATGGGGTGGGGCCAGAACGTGGATGACCATGATGATCACTCTAAAAATGTTGTTATAATTTACTTATCAAAAACCCATTATTTCATGCTTATATTTAGATGAAAACATTGATCGTCGACAAATAAGAAAAATGTTGAATCACTCAAATAAGTTGGCCATAAGTCATTAATAATTTTTTTCTAACTTTTGATGAATTTATTTCCTTATAATAAAAATGTCAGATAATTAGAAGATGACGACAGAGTTTTCAGTCGTCGAAACGTCGCGTTTTAATCGTTGTTGGCACGCGTGTGAATACCGAGAACTTTTTATCCAATTATAAAGATATTAAAATTGTGTCCCTTAAAATATAACCCACTTTTTATAAATCTTCACAAACTTCTGCAGTCATCCAAGATATTCTCGCATCAGAGTGGCCCCGGGTTCGAATCCCGACAATAATGAGTGCTCATGAGTCGCTAATGACCAGAGACTGTAAATAATTAAAAAAAAATAAAAGATGGCATTTACAAATATTTGACATTTTCAAGTATATTATATTAATCGTTTGAAACATTTAATTCTATTTAAGAAGTTTTTGGAAAATAATTCATTTGGTTTTTCTTCGATGGAGGATATTAAGTAAATACAGTGTTAATTAAATTTAATTAATTAATTAATTAAAAGAATTTTCCTCTGGTTTTCAATAAAAATATCAGCAAGTTTTTTCCCTTGGTCTGGTGTCAGTGTTTGAGTAAAAATTTAATATTCAAAAATTTTTCCGGACATTAATATTTAAAAATAAACCGTAACATTAAAATAAATCTTGTATTTAAGTTTCACTAGAACAATGCTACTTTATTACAAGAATCAGAAAGAAGTAAAATTATTTAAAAATGGTGCCATGTTTTACTAATATTGTAAAATCCATTTATATTTAAATATACTAATAATTAATTTTTTACATATGACACTAAAAAACTAGGGTTTTGACGTAACGTTGTTTATGGGACAGGCGCCTGTTTAAAAACCCTATATTTGAATTATAGGTGATATAACGTCAGTCACTCACGACAGTCAATATGAGTCATTAACCAAATCAATAAATAATAATTACTTACAGATTTTCTCAATATTCCGCTGGATAACAGGACATGAGAACAAGATGTATGTTGAGAGGAAGGAAGGGCACTGACGTTGAACAGATACAAAGTCTGCACGAAAAAAGCTCTCTTCTCACTTTCTTGTGTCCAATCAGTCCTCCGTCGTAATGAAGCCATGGTTTCATAGTGTAACTTCCCGTCTCTTATCAGCGTCGGTGACCACACTTCAAGAATGAATGTACGATTTTTGAAAATTGAAGTCACGTTTTTTTTGTCAGGCTGCATGAGGGTTATTCACATTTTGGGGGCTTTCCCTTTCAATAGAACAAGGAGTGGGAAATCAAGAGCAAGATAGACAAGAGTTAAGTAAGGACCCCGGTCTGTAGTTTAAGGATCTTCCCAGGCAATTTGCCTACTAGTGATGCATGGATAACCCGCATCAGGTAGGTCAGGCTCTTGGCCCAAGGCACTGCTGATAACTGGAGTGGAGTTTGCTGTTAGGAAGGGGAGGGGTAATAAGCTATCTGAGGGTCATCCATGTAGCTGTGCGACTTTTCGAGGCCTACCAAATACCCGCTGACCGATGGCGCCTCGACGAGAGGCTAGCGTAGCCGAGGCGAGGCGAGGCCTGGGAATTTTAACTGGCCGTCGCGTCGGCGGAGGAGACGTCTTGTTAGCGACCGTGAGTAATGGTGACGGTATAAATACCAGAGGGCCAGTAATTGCTGCGAACACCTAATGAGCTCTGGCGTCGCCCCAAGGAAGCCCAAGCCAGGTGCCGCCGCCGCCGCAACATTCCTCAAGCACACACACACGCGCGTAATTTCGTGCACCCTTCTTTGCACGACAACGTCAATACAAGTGACAAGAAACTTTAGTACGAGGAGACGTTCCTCCCAAAAATGGCTGAGAACTGGGAATTTGAAATTCTCTCCGGCGTGTAGCAGGTCCAAGTTGTTTCAGCATTTGCCACGCCGCTTCATTTTCGTTCTTGAAATAAAGCTATAATGTATCCATTACAATTTTTTATATAAGTATATAGGCTCATAAGTGCAGGTCTAAGCGGGGAATATAACACCACCAACAAGATGACTGTTACGGATCTCTCTGTGAACACAAATGAAAACCCTTAGGACGGAAGAAAAAATACGTTTTGCCTCCATTAAGGATATCCGAGTATTTATTCCTAAAATGTACTATGAAGATCGCTAAGCAAAAGTTACAGATTGAACACAGTTTTCCAAATGTAGGAAGATTTCATTGGAGCCTAAGTTTGTAAGCTGAGGAACACTCAAATTTATTTTACTCCTGAGTTATCCACTTGTAAAGGTCGTGCATACATGACAATGACTCCAAAGACCCTCATTTCTTTTTACTCTCTATTAGACCTACTGCTTCGTGTGAGTAGTTGTTCTCACTGCGCACTTTCCGACCCGACAATATCAGGTTACGTCACAGCACCACATGGAGCCCGCCGTAACGTTTACATTACGTATATGATTTCTTTCAACTTATTATTTTCTCAGATTTGGTTCAATGATAGTGCATGACATTATTCAATGACGTCAGACAGGTTCACAGCCTCTTGGACAGAGCAACGATGGTCTCTGTGACCTCTTTCTCGCTCAGTGTTGACAACTATACTAAATTGTGTCGCCAATCTTGATCCAAAAGAGGTGATACCTCAATTTCTGAACTCTACATACAATATTGCTGTTACATCCAACTTCGCTGCAACACTAGTCAACAGGTTTTTCCTGTATTTCCTCCCATCTTAAATGGTCATCACGTCCAACTTACTTGCCACAATTGAAAATGATGAATCTGACGGACTCGTAATGCCGAAGATAAAAATCCTACCCACTGATTTTGAAAAAATAATTGCAGGAAATTTACCCGCATATTGGAGCAATGATTTGGAAATTCCCTGCATCGTCCCCTCCTCGTGTCTCCCGTGTATGTGTGTGTCCGTGCCTAGTTGTCCTTGTTTTCGTTGCTAACGAGTTCTTCTCCTAATGAGAAGCCTCCCTACCTTCTTGTCTGTCAAGCGAAGCCAATGGGCAAAGGCTAATTAGACACGGAAAAGGAACAAGAAAACGTAAGAAAATAATAATCTCAGTGGACAGTTGTGACAGCTGGATTTCGAAATGTCTTCCCTCTGAAGGAATCTGTATGATCGAGAAAAAATATTTCCACTAAAGTCTGTACGAATTGTGCAGACATCCAAAATATTAAACAGAATGGAATGCAATGAAAAATTAAGGGGGAAAGCTGGAAGAAGAATCATTTGAATTTTTGGGCAACAATTGCAGTGAAGGAGTCCAAACAATGAAGAAACGGAATAACGATTGATAATAAAAGACTAGAATATATAGGGCAGTGAAGTAGCTGGTGGGAGAACAGAAAATAAATCAAGCGAGTAATTACGCAGGTATGAAGATATGACAAATGCGAGAAGAATGCAAATAATGATTCAAGATGACGTAGCGGCGTTATTCATCCACCTGGGCCTTACTTTAAATGGATGCCACATAACATTAGTGATTCGTAATCTGGTGGTTACGCAAAGCGACAAGATGAGGAGAGTACTGTTGGGCCGCCATTATAATTCTCGTGACTAGGAGATGTTGACTGTGTCGTGTTGATTAGTATTCCTCAGTCAGCGCCAGCGAACGTTGCGTTTCGGAAGAATCGATGCCGATTGTCGATGTTGGTGGTTGCTGCAAATTGAGGCGTGGTCTGCCGCGGTCGTCCAATTTCCGTCCTCTGTTTCCCCTTTCTCCAGGAATTGCAAGCTTATCCTGTTGTTCTGCGGCGGGTCGGTTTTCTTAATTAATGAGCTGGCCTGTCCCTCTAAACCGTTGGCCCTGATTACTCCGCGCCGCCCCGTTCAATTCTGCAGTCTTGTCCTGTTCCATATACCTCGGAAATAATATTTGACGGTGGTTCAGTTTTCCGTTCAAGGAAAAAGTAGGTGAAAGCTGAAGAAGCTGAGAGATACCGACACATAACAAAGATAAAGTATTCAGCGACGAAGGTATGAAAACTTGGCCGTATTTTATCCGGAAATGTGGCAGGACCGAATTTTCTAGATTGAATGATGCTCTGGCGAAAGTAGATTCAAGGTTTTCCATGAAGACAAAGCATAATTGGAAGTTTTGAAAGACGCTAGACACCTTTAATTTTTTTTCATTTGAAAATTATATAAGAATAATATTTAAGTAAAGTAGCAGCTCCATAGCAATTATTATGCAGCGGGGTTTTCAGAAGTACAGACTTTCCTCTACCCTTCCGCATCCCCCTATCAAATCCCATCATATGCTACTAATGGGTAGTTGCCTCCATGTGGAATACCCTATATATATCCTATCTTCATTTTCTTATTATTATTCTATGACTCGATAGTCTGGACTATCTGCATTAATTCTGCCTTAGCTCAATTAGTGTCGAACATTGCGGAAAAAGTTTCTGCATACTGACAGAAGACTTGGTTTTTAAATTTTAAAGTTTAAAAGCACTCAACTCGCTAGAGTTTAGAAAATAGTTTTTCTAGACAAGTTTAGATACGATACCAGGTCAGTGTTTATAAGATCAGATAATTAATGCTATGATAAAAACCAATAGCTAAACTGATTATTATTCTTTTTTTAAAAGGTGACGTCATGAGATGCGCAAAGTGACGTGCGCAGTGGACGAGCTGATCTGATGTGATGACCAAAGCAGGTTTAATGATATTAATGTTTGGTTATCATGTGGACGTTTGCAGGAGAGAGAAAGCTCCCAATTGCGTCCATCTGTGATATTTAGGATGGTCGGGAGCCGTGAGAGTGGCGTGGCTTCCGGTTATCACGCACAGCACTGATAGGGTAATTGCTGTGGGATAGGGAGGGGGTAGGTAAGATAGGCCAGCGCTATCATCAAAACGCAGTGAGGGAAGGGGGCGTGCAATTAGATAAAGGAAGCTATCTGTAATTGCCCTTGCCACGGTCCATCCATCACGCAGCTTCCAGCAAGTCTGTAACGAGGTTTCCGGTGACGGGAAAGCTTTCAGTCACAATCAAGTTTGGGTTGGTGGCGCACCGAAAATACCAGATATGCCCAGAACACCAAAAAAAAAACAATAATAGCAACAGCAATAATTCAGCCCTCTTCTGCTCGTGTCCATATAATTAACAGCAGGAGCGAGGAATGACAGCCGAAAATACAACACCCATCCCCTGTTGAACGCGTCAATTGCACTTCCGGTTGCTGGCGTCAAATTTTGACACTGGCGGCGGTGCTGGAGTAAAAAAATAAATAAATCACAACCCGACACCCTCAACCCCTAAAAATATATCCGCGCATATAGACACATGAAAGTCCGCAAATCCAATGAAAACCTCAGTATCCGCACGAAAGCTTTGTCTCCTCAACGGAAGAATCAATTCAACTACGGCGCGTCGGAAACGTGACATATTAATTATGCTTAAACGTTGTAATTCACCGAGCACGAGAATAATAAATAGTTTGTACATTGTCGCCATTGAGATGAAGAACTGGTGCAACCGTAGCGTACTTACCGTTCAGCAGAAATATTCAAAGATATGCAGCATTTATGTCTTATAAAGAAATGACGAATGTAAATGTAACGCACTTCTTACAACACAAACGGCAGTTATTGGTCCAAATTTCTTCTAAAAGCCCTCTAAAATCTCGTCTCCTTCAGTTTTGGTGGGTCAAGAAAACTGGAAGTAAGGTTGAGTGAGGTCTTACCTACAGCAGGTGAACGGGGAGAATTTGATCCATGGAGATGAGCCAGCAGACCCCTCGTCTCTGTGACGGCCGCCAGATCAGACACTGACTGGGTACGTGCAACAACAAAAAAACAAAACCAAACAAAGCACACGCACACGCGGAATCTGCAACATACAGAAAAAGAAAAGACAAACGTCAGTCACTGGAAAGGTCACACAACAAATAAAATGGAAAAACCATAACCAAAAACGAAAAGCATAGTGGATGATGAAATATAAGAGACTATTTTGGATCATGCGTCAACACGTTAAAAATCCCAAAGTCACCAGCAGTATCCGGTATGGCAGTGCAAAGGATAATACAAATTCAATAATGATCACCGGAATATATCCAGATCTGAAACGTTTATTCTTGTCCTCATCTGGTATCATTGACAAACAAAAAGCTCAGGGTAGACCTTTGCCTCCGTTTCTCTATAATAAAAGGTCACCTAGGTGTACTGACGTAGGTCAGCAATTGCGCCGTCCATGGTCAGAAGAGAAAGCATTACATCTCAGAAAGGGTATGAGGAGTGTTTAACAAACTGTTCTCGGGATTCCAAACGTTGTAGTCCCTAGACGTTTCGATAGCTGTCTCAGCCATAATTGTTTTGGCACTTTGTTTCTGCCCTTGGACGTCAGATCGTGTTGCAATAAGACACTTAAATTTCCCTGGAGGCCAGACTGATGAATGTTCCGTCGCTGAAGTTCGTTCATTTATATTTGCTACAAATAACCGAAGATAGAATTTTTCGTGAAATGGGCTTCCTGTTGGTAGTGATCAAACAAAAGATTCTTTGCAAGTTTACAAGTTCGGGCCATCTGATTAATGGGACACAAAAATAAAGAACGGCCAATTACGGGTTGTCGCAGATAGATTTGTACCACTAGTCAGAGGGTTAGTTGGAATTTTTATGTCACATTAAGAAACGACAATCCTACCGAAACATGGATGAAGACAGTTCTCTGCCACTAACCAGAAAGTCGATCATCTCATTCGTGGGACAGACGTTAAAAGGGAAAAATCTGGATGAAAGACGGCCAAAGAAGAACGAAGAGAGTTCTCTGTCACTAACCAGGAGGTCGGGCTTGCAACTTGATGAAAGCAACGGAGTCCGCAGTGGCTTGATGATGATGATGAAGGAGGCCTTGGTTTAAAGAGAAGGCCGGCCGGACGTTAGCCCCTCTGGCAGATCGACGCCCCGGGCAATTAGACGGACAGCTCAAGACGCTTCATTACGGCGTCGGCCCTTGAGCGTCTAACGAGGCGCTGATTGGGCGCGCGGCGTAATGAGGAGGACCTCGCCAATTACGGCCGTCTGTGCGGGGGATTTACCTTTGTGCGTGGCGTGGTCCCGATGATTGGCCCGCCATTGTCACTCGCAAACAATCGCACCCTCAAGTGTCCACTGACTCACAGAGCTTCATTAACGGCCGCCGTCGTGACAACCAACCAACAGCTCTCAACGTTTCGCCGGCAAATTACGCTTCGTTATTATTAATGTGACTCTGCGGTAGTGAGCACATCGTGACAGCAACGGTGGTAGCTCCGTGGACAACTAG
The DNA here is from genome assembly GCA_037074705.1 of Zhengitettix transpicula. Lineage (NCBI taxonomy): Eukaryota > Metazoa > Arthropoda > Insecta > Orthoptera > Tetrigidae > Zhengitettix > Zhengitettix transpicula. The sequence continues at coordinate 77,181,060 of CM073593.1, forward strand.
TGACGTCACACGAACCACTCGTAATCACAAAACTCACATCTCACGAACAAGCGAGCTGGTACTCTCAAAAAGTAATATTCTGTTCCTTATCATTATTAATATTTATGAACTCCACCTATAGCGGAATCGACAAGGTCACACCCAATTCTGTCTACCACATTGCTTAAAACCATTTTCATGTATTCTTCCCCCGTCTATCTGCCTGTTCTCTCTCGGTAAGGAATGTTGTTTCATGGTGGATACTCATAGAATTTCTAGGACCTGATATATGTCAAGGTAACCAGGAATGTTGAATATGTGAGCTATTTGTTAGTGAATGTTGTAAGGTAAGGTGGTCCAAGATTGCAGGAGACAATGCACATCAACAGATGCACGAAATCGGCGGTCGTTGATGATGTTCGCAAACAACTGTCACTGCTACCACTACCAGAACGGCAAAATCCCAAACACACGTGTGTTCACATTTACCACTTTGTTGATCTGGACCAGAGTTCCTCCTGTTCACTGTCCCCGCCCTCGGGGAGAAGAAGAGGACGAGCGTCATTACCGATATTGAACGAGGTCGTTGTTAGCGCCACTATCGATTCCAGAGCCGGCTTAATTCTATCAAGGAATATAGAGGGAGAGCCATAACTCGACTGACAGTAATTTCCGGCAATATGGTGGGAGTCCTCTGCCGCCCCCGCCTTCCCTCCACTTCTCTTCCCTCTGCCTTGCTACCAGCAGCAGCAGAAGCCATCACACTTTGATGGCGGCTCAAATTATTAATGTTGTAAATTGAAAGCCGTGGCGGGTGGTTCTTCCTCCGGACTGAGGACCAACCAGCGGGCGGCTACAAAAGTCGAAAAGCACTTCACTTCGAGTCTCAGAGAATTGGTAAAGTGATTCGTTTCGCTGCAAGGAAAAGGAAAGAGACTAATCAAGTCAAATCTTATAAACACCGAAGAACGTCTATTGCGTTAGTTTTACAAGAAAACATATCAAGATTCAAATCCAAGACATGTTATAGAGAGCAGTACACTTGAAGTAATCTCATCAGGAAGTAAACTCATCATATCCTGGATAAGTACCAAGTTCTCGAAAATTCCGTTGTCTTTCTCCAACTACAGTTGTATTAAAAATGAGTGGACCATCTGTAACGCATATGTTCCGTCCTTGAAAGAGTTTTTTCATCTCGAAATGTGGCTCAAGTTTCTTCAAGAATCCCTTCGGATGCCGACGACGACGGAAGAAGCTGTAAGCTACATGAAAGCCTTAACTCATTTTGCGCTAATATAATCAGCATTATTTAATTTATAGATAGAGAAAGATATTTTTATCAAGACTTCCAGCACTTTTAGTCTTTGACACTCAAAGGTTTTCCGATATTAAAATGCAAATAGTAATTTTAACTTATCGATAGCGAATAAAATTAAGGATTTTAGAAATTATGAACAAACTATAAACTCAATATATTGTTCTCGGATTTCAACCGGGTTTTGCATAATTATATTAGAACGCAACGTTTCGACTACTAAAAGCTCTGTCGTCATCTTCTTGGCGACTTCTTGACTTCGCCAAGAAGATGACGACAGAGCTTTTAATCGTCGAAACGTTGCGTTCTAATATAATTATGCAAAACCCGGTTGAACTCCGAGAACAATATATTGAACAACTACACCGGGAAAGGCTTCAATCTTTAAACTATAAACTGTTTCCATGACGATTACTTACACTCCTTTTTGTCGTTCGTGGTGAGTGAAGTCTGCACTTTTAAATGTTGCTGTTTCCGTTCTTGGTCAGTGTTGAAGCTGATAAAAGGGCCTTTTACAGATCTTATCAGTTCTCAGTTCAGTTTCATAACCAGGTTTCGTTTCGTTCCATTCCATGCTTTTACAGTGTCCGTTCAGTTCTTTGTGTACAGTACGTTTAGCCATATAGTTGAATGTACTCATGGAAGAAGACCGCCGTATTGCAGTAATCTTAGCTTCGGCGCTAAATTTCGAGTGGAAAAAGAGAAACCAATGGAGTAAAAGGATATTTCAAACATGGATAATTTGTAAAATCTCCATTGAAGGCAAGCAACAATGCGTTTTCCGTTGTCAACGGACTACGACCCTCGCAAAGAGCCTGAACAACACTTCATCGATGGTGCTCTCCCTTGTTTGATTGTTTTTTCCACTTGAGTATGCGCTGATACTGCCTAGTCTGGAGTGGCGGAGGTGTCGTGTTGATTGCACAGGAGGAGGACGAGGGAAGACGAGGAGGATCACGCAGAAAGCTCTTGCTTGGTTGAGGAAATTGGACAGATGAAATTGATGCGGAAGGTGGTTCAGCAGCGGCGGCGGCAGCACCGTCGCTCCTCCTCCTCCGGTAATTTGATGCGAACGTTATTCTTGCCCGCAAATTGCTAATCGATCGTTAAAGCTAAACCAGTCGGAGAGAGAGAGAGAGAGAGAGAGAGAGAGAGAGAGAGAGAGTAGTAGTAGTAGTTGCGTTTAATTTGAATGCAGAGTTGTGGTGGTGGTAGCACTGGTAGCTAGCTAGCTAGCTTTTAATGAGCTATTTATTGTTGTGTTTTAATGGACCGCCCTCTCGTCTCTTCCCTTCTCTTCTCCAACGCAATGTTTTAGTGTCGCCCATTAAATTCACCCATCTCTTAATGAAATGGAAGCGGCGACGGCGGCGTCGGTGAGTCTTCCTAGCTCTGTTCTGGTCTACTACGGCAGAGCACTTCACGTACGGCTTCTTTTCAAGCGAGGTAAAAAAAAAGGGTTCAACCCATGCGTTCCAACTCTTTCTCCGCCTCCACTTCACTGGAGCAATTTAATGGCCTCAGCTTGAACCATGGACTTACTTTTATGAGTCTTTAGCAGGAACTGTTTAAGTCAATAGGTTTTCTCGCACACTCTGAGACACAGAGATAATTACAGAAGTGGGGTTAGGGGGAAATGGAGCACAGGAAAATCACGACACGGACGTGGGAGACATAATGTCCAGTGACGTCACACAGTAATATGTGTATGAATTCTGACTTACATCGTCACTGCGCTTGCGAATAATTTTCCTCGTATTTCGATACCTCGGAAAATATTGATTTTCTGAACACTACGAAAAAATTTTAATAAACAAATATTTATCAAGAAATACCTTATTTTTAGATATATTTAAAAAGGACATACGTCAATGACGTACCAACAGTAAGAAAACTATGGCGAATGAACGACGACACGTGTCTGCTCTAAGTGACGTCACAATGAATTTTAATTATGCGCCATTGTGCTTTCGTTAGTAATTCATTGCTTACAATATTTCAAGTATACTAGAAACTAGAAACATATATTCTGTTCAACACGGGACATATTTATAAATATATAAAGTTGTTTAAAAATATGGAAAGATTTTTAGAAATATCTCGGTCGTGTATTTGTCCCCACAGAGCCTCAACTTAGAAGACTTTTCCACCAGACATGGACGTCTATGGAAACAGAAAGTTATAATATGTTTTCTAATTAATAATAGATAAAATAACGTTTGGTGGGTACAAGAAAGAAATTTACAATACACAAAGATATAATTTCGCATGATACTCGAAATCCTGAAATTTTCAGCCCCGTAAATGTTTTCTGTTGGCTTTCACGTGACCGATAAATGCAAGAGGAAAAAACTGTGCGTGATGGCGTCACACAATGGAATTTAAAATTCGAAAGGGAAAAAGGAGCGGGTTGTTATCCAAAGAAGTGGAAAATGGCGGGACTGATTGTTAACTACATTATCCTCGTCGTGACCGGGAGATTGAGGTTTGTCGTAGTTATTGTTTGAGGTTTTGTGGAGGTGTCGAGCCAGCAATATCCGTCGGTCCTCGTGTCTGTCTTTCTGTCCGGCACGGCACGGCGCTGTGCGGTGCGAAGAATCCTCGTGGCTTAATGAAACGGGGGAGGGGGAGGGGGGAAGCAAAAAAAAATCCGTAGTGCAATATAATCTTCATTCCCCGGCGCTTTATTGCTTCGTCTCTGTATGATTCCCGCCACGGTATGGTTTTATTAATACCAGCTGCGCATTCTCGCCACCAGGTCCTCCAGTCGCTCCCTTCATCCTTCAATTATTACGCCGTGCAGGAGGAGGAGCAAAGGTGGGGACGGTGAGAGAACCATTGTCACCATCACGCAAGAAAGAGATGGACAGAGAAGAAGGGAGAGAGAAAACCCTCACATACGCCAGGAATAGGAAGGTGGAAGAGCCTTCTTGTGCCCGTTGACCCCAACTCTAGAAACAGAGTTGTCACAAAGTTTTTTTCTTCATTACTGGTCAAAATTGAGATATTCTTAACAGCATGACTACTTGTCCTTGGTCAAAACTATGCAATAAAAATATATGTCCATGGAAGATGTTTGCTCCCTTACAACGACTCCAACGCTGAAACAACTTATCCTCAGTCACGCGGGAGGAAAGCTTCAATTTTCTTCGTTACCATTTCTCGGGACGTTGTGCCGTCGTACCCTTTCGGATCGACTTATGGATCACGCAACCACGTTATAAGTTTCAGTAATTGAAGCAAAAGGGACAGAAAGTATTACACGTCAAATTCAATTATCACTACGTCTAGTTTACTTCCACAAAAAAAAAACACCTCCATGACGTGTACAACACAGAAGTCTCTTGAATTCGGTCACACTTATTAAATTGAGTTATAAATTATATACAAATCCGATACTATGGTATTGCAGACATATAAATGATATTACTGAATATTAATAATAAGAACGATAGCCAAAACAGGCAAACGACGTGATGATATAAATACCACACAACGCTTCTGGAAGCCTTGTTCCTTTCTGCAGAGACACAACTGCACTATTCAGTAACCAGATAGGAATATACCGGGAAAAAAATTAAAATAATATACGATCTGATGTAGAGAGACGCCCGGTTGTGCTTGATACCTCTGTAGAAACCGTATACTTACCTTCAAAACAACGCATGTGGCCAAGATAAATCAACGTAGCATCGCAGACTCTCTCGCGAACAGAAAAACTGTCTGCTTATTCGAACGCACTGTTCTAATAAGATGTTAGTTTTTGAGCAACCTGTCGTTATTAGGAAATTCAAACAAACGTTAAAAACCAAAATAATCAACAAAGGCAACTCCTAGACAGATTTATTAAGCAACGTTTTAAACTACTTCGTAAATCAAATATAAACTACGAATAGAAAAATAAATATATGTTCCGCATTGAGCATATTTGCAGTTCACAGAACTCTTATAATTTTTTTTTTCGGAAATTATTGTTAATCTAAATACCAGCAACTGTTGCCACGTGACGTCACTCAGAGAAGAGAGGTGGCAACGTTAAGCCTCCAGAGACCATTCAGTTCAGTTACGAAATTATTTAAGACCCATGGAGGACAATTAAAGAAAGACATAGATTGAAATATCTGAGCATATTTTTAATATATTTTATTATATTGAATGATTTTATGGATGCAACGAAGTTTTGGTGCCAACTGGGAAGAAAAACAGCAGCTTAAAGTAAGTATTAACTGAAATATATTACTGTATTCTGGAAATATATTATGAATTTTACTTAAAATATAATTTAGTTTTCTGTGAAATTAAAACGCTTATACCGCGAAATTTATCGCTATTTTCCGCATGTTTTTTGCAATTTAATTAACTTTGAAATTTTCATTTATTCCGTAATTTAACTTTTTATTTATGCAACGATATATCGTTTCCATAGAACTAAATGATTTTAGGTATTTAGCGCTCCATAATCGCTATAATGTGACGTCATGAGCATGGTGGAAAGTTACTAGTATTTTATTTATTCGTTATATTTTAAAATTATATTACGCCATATTGGTTCTTTTAAACTACAGCATTCGAGGTGTGAACGTTTTCATTCTAGCCACATCCGAATATAGATGCCAACGAATGGAACATAGTCATTGTAATTTAAGATTTTTCTTCTACTGCGGAATAATTTTATTCGATTTTAATCCTAAACAAACATTTTATTATAATATCTTTTGCATTCAAAATTTTCTAAATATGCTTCCTGCAGTTAAATTATTCCACTTGTGTGTCGAAGTGAAAATTACACTATACTTTTTGCTTTCTACACTATATTTTACTTTTTTACGTAGCCAAAATAGGGGTAATCCACATATTGGCAACTCCCCTTTAACAGCGTAGGAAGGGATTTGAAAGGGGGGATGCGGAAGGGTAGAGGAAGGTAGCCAAGGGTGAACTAGGGCCCCCGGGCTATAGTTTAAGGATCCTACCCGGCATTCGCCTAAAAGTAATGCAGGGATAACCCTAGAAAAATCTGCATCAAGTAGGTCAGGCATTGGGTACTTGTCCCACGCCATTCCGATAGCAGGAGAAGAGTTTGCTGTGGGGACGCAGCATTCCCTTAATTTATTTCCTCTATATTATTACTCTCCTTTCCAATAACACTGTAAGAAAAGCCCGTGCTTTGTAAAAAAAAACTTTGTCTCGTGAGGGAAATTGTCAGTTATTCAGTGACCGGGCCACAGTCTTCCTGCTCGACCATCTCAGTTCAGTCCTGCAGCTACATTAGTTTTCTATATTTTTTTTGACAACCACCCTCTTCCTCTGTCTCTCTCTTTTATTCGTCGCTTCGAGTCGGAAATCTATACCAATACGTCTATTACTGGGGAAACGCAGTCAACGACCTTTTTTTTAACCAAGTGCTGCTGCTGCTGCTACTATTACATTTGCGTGTAATCAAAGCCGTGTCGTGAGTGAGGGTGAGAGTCAGGGGGTTCCCACCCTCGCCTCGTTCCCCCTTTTCTCTCTCTCCGCTGCCTGCGAATGCTTTAATAATAATATTAATAATGGGTATTGGTTTTGCTCGGAATGTACGTTTATAGCCGGTGATATAAATTCTTATCTAAATTAAATTTCCCGACCATTACTGCTAAATTGAAGTGTGTGTGTTTGTGCTCCGTCTATTCTCTAGACCCCTCTTTGTTGCTCTTTGACATTCGTATGCTCGTTAAGTGGGATTGAGCACGTGGTTGCTGAAGGGCGGTTTCCCTCTCAAATATACTACTTAATTTATCTGATGCATATTATTTTTACTCCTTCAGTTATTCTCTGCTCTTTCGTGCAACTCGATGCTACCTTCAATTTTCTAGTAATCCTAATATTATTCCTTCTAATGGCATTTTTTGATGCCTCACTAAATAATAATAATGCTCTTGCTGCTTTCCGGTCATTTAATTCTTCTTCTAATGCAACGAGCGATATTATATCGAGGGATAATTTTTAGATAGAGCTCAAACACTGAATCTTTCGGTTTACTTAATAAATTTCTCCTAAAGTTTTCGTTTTAATCATATACATTTCATAATCGGCGTAAGATCTCTGCTAGTATTCGTTGCATCCGTTTTGAACGTTATTCGTACCGTGGTCGATCGACGGTTGCAGAACGTTATCTCGAAATTAGTCAGAATTTCGATCGTTTTCGAAGGTTCTACATGCCAATTTCTTAGTAACCTACTCACTATAACAACGGAAAAATACTCAACGGTTGGAGGATTGTGTTCAAACATTTCACGTCACTGCTGTTTTTTTTTTCAATTTCCCCTCATCACATAATTTTTCTATGAGTGTTAGTACACCAAAATCTTCTCAAAGAAACAACATGCACAAGTACTCGTAAATTAAGTCTCTTCTAGGTCCAGTTGGTTAGGTTCTTCGCATAAGGTTTTCCTAAACAAGGCAAGTGTGTATGATTCAAGTAACTTTAACCCAGTATCTGGATCAGAACGGGAATATTACCTTCGCTACAGCGATTTTTCTTTTCCTGGCGCAGTGAATCTCGTCCAGGATCAGTAGAGTACAAGTACAAAAACGGGCTCGTTCTCAAGGGGTGGGCAGGTTTTGATAAATAGAAAGGTAGGCAAGACAAGGAAGGACGCACTTGTGATGGTGAAGGCACCAGGAATGAAAATGAACGGGATGGTGAAAGAGGAGAGGAACCAGGGCCACCAACCTCCCCCCCCCCCCCACTGCCCCCGGTGCAGCGCCACTGTACGGAAAAGATGAGATTTTTCTCAATTTCCTCCGTGAAATTATACTGGAAAAAAGGAGAGAAAAGCCCATTTGTTCTTTTACTTGTAGCTTCCCCTCTCTGTTTTTCTCTCTCTCTTGGCGCTGTAATAGGTTTTTTCTGAAGGGTCAAAAGACATGATTTACTCTATCTGGAACCTCAATCATTGGACGGCGTCTTAATTGCATGAGTGGTGGAGAGAGAGAGAGAGGCAGCGGCTCAATTTCCACCACCACAAGTCAGGGATAGCTGCTACTGCCGCCTCCGCCGCCTCCACCGCCGCCGCCACTGCTGCTGCTGGCGCGGAAATTGGGTGGCGCGTTTATTGGAAATCTTTCAGCTGTCCGAGCCGTTGAAGGGTGGGGTCCAAAAGGAATTGCATTTTGGAGATGAGGCGCAGGGTAAGAGGGAAGGGGCGAAGGAGAAGGGGAGGATTACGTCTGGGGCATTGTAGCCAGTCGCAGCCTGCTCCTCGCCCCCTCTCACACTCTGCACTCTTGTGTTTCGCTCTCTGCAGGCTGAAGCAGGCCTGCCTCTCTCCACTGGGCGTATAACCCAAGACTGTTACGTCATCCAAACGTTCATTCAGAGATAACGCGATTATAATATCAAAAGAAGTGAGTGTGTGATGTCAAGGTTATGTCTGGCAAACACTCCAACCAGGTCCCACAGTCTTGCAGTTTCAGGTCCATTATAATATAGAGTTCTCCGACGCATTATTATTCTTACAGTTATAAACTTTAATGGTCAACTTTAGACTTTCACGATACAGGTATTTTTTCTCTTCATAAATTTGACGCAGACGATTGTCTGAAACTGGCTGTGCGACGGAGGTGGATACACACCGATGCCACCAAACTTCGCTCAGGACCAGACCATTTTTTCTTTCATCGATCTATAGCCATGTCGTCTTTCTTTCCCGCTCTTACAAAAATTAGTTTGACTTACGTAAATTCGACCCATTCGGCCGACGTTCAACGATCAACAATCAAAATCGCCAATTTTGTTTCCGTTCGCCATAAATACGGACAATCGTTTGGGTATTTAATTTTGTCAATTATAGTAAACTTATAATGTACTATTTATCGAAATAGAAATTAACTATGCATTCAGTTTAGCCAACAAATAGTCGTGTAAATTCATAAATCAATCTGTGAGAATACTAGAGAAATATAAGTAATTAAAATGTTAGAGAACGGTGACTTTCCCGGTGTAATTGACACATAAACAGTTCTTGGGGTTGCAGCGCAAGCCATGGAAGCGTTGAGTTGTAATTTATTGACCCGGATACAAACCCAAAAACTGTTTATGAATTTAAATGTTCTCTCGCAGTTGAAATGTTTTCAGCCCTCAATTTTCATCCCCACTTGAAATAGAAAACTCCTGCATGCAGAACCTTGTAGGAGAGATACGAAGGGACTACCTTTGGGTATGCCTTTTCCTCTCCGTTTTTGAACTAAGGTTCCCACAAGCCGAGACACCTCGGCCTGTTCTGAGAGGTGTATGTTCCGGGGTCACAGACCTTGGGCATACGGTAAGAGTTGTCCGCTATTCCCATTGGAATAGTCGGCCAGCTGCCTCCTAAACTTGTCGAGGCACGGAGAAGGGAATGCTGCGTCCCCACAGCAAACTCCTCTCCCGCTATCGGAAGGGCGTGGGACAAGTACCCAATGCCCGACCTACCTGATACAGGTTTTTCTAGCGTTTTCCTTACATTTCTTTAGGCGAATGCCGGGTAGGATCCTTAAACCATAGCCCGGGGTCCCTAGAAACCCTTGGCTACCTTCCTCTACCCTTCCGCATCCCCCCTTTAAAATCCTTTCCTATGCTATTAAAGGGGAGTTGCCCAATGTGGATTACCCTCATGTAGCCTGTTGAGCAAAAAAAAAAAAAAAAACCTCCTCTCCCGCCATCGGAAGGGCGTTGGACAAGTACCCAATTCCCGACCTACCTGATGCAGGTTTTCTAGGATTTGTCCTGCATCACTTTTAGGCGAATTCCGGGCAGGATCCTTAAACGATAGCCCGGGGGCCCTTGGCTACCTTCCTCCACCCTTCCCCATCCCTCCTTTCAAATCCCTTCCTATGCTATTAGAACGGAGTTGGCAGCACGTGGATTATCCTCATGTAGTCTTACTCTATAAGAAAAATTAAAATCACTTGCTATTGTATTGAAGGTGAATGGTCACCAGACACCAAACGGACGATCCTCATAAAGCTTCTCACTAAAAAAATTGTATAAATGCGTAAATGTATTTCTTCTCTCTCTAATTTTAAATTAAAGTCCGTATAATCCGCGACACTTAGTTTGAGAGGCCAATGCTCTGGGGTCACATACGTTGAGCACACGGCAAGGGTTGTCAGAAACCTGGTTGAAGTGTGGAGACGAAAATGTTGAATTTTTACATTAAACCCAACACAGGCATTGAAAGGGCGTGGGAACGAGTACCTAAGAACCAGACCTTCCTGATGCTAGTTTTTCGATGGTTTTCTCCTGCATTAATTTTAGGGCCAATGCCGGATAGACCCTGTTTAATTCGTGGCTACCCTTCTTTACGTTTTGCATCTCCCCTTTCTATCCCTTCCTATTGGTGATACCACGACGTGGATAACTCTCAGGTAGTCTGTCAGCAAAAAATAAGTGCATGGCGCTTATCCGTTGGTGAAAAGGGAAGAGTTCGGAGCCTTTTAATTAATATTGAAAACACAAAATATTTACCTTACGAAATAGGTTAACAAAAGAAATAGCTGTGGTTTTATATCTGGGGTCAACAGATGTTCAGGGATCAGGGAACCGAAGTAGAAAAGAAACGTCGGGAAGCTGTTTGGACTAAACGGAGAGTGGAGAGAGAGAGAGAGAGAGTCGGGGTGGGATGGAGGTGGTTGAGTTGACGTTTAATTAATCTTGGGGTGCAATTGCGGCATTCCTCGGCACCTCCTCCTCCTCCCTTCCCGTCCTTGTCCTGACAGCTTAGCGTTCCCTCCGGATGAAAGGAAGAGAAGGGAAGGGATACAGATGTCAACGGACTCACTCTATCAACACAATTCTAATAACTCCAACTCTCCACACTAATTAAATTATCTCAGACGTCACAGGACACGACAACGTGGGTTATGGATTCAGCCACAACTCTGGTGAAACCTTCACACTAGCTAGACTCACTGTCAAGCCTTGGAATAACACACCTCAGGTCATCTCGCGTAATAATGTAATAACCACTATAATAAATAATGAACAAATAAATTTCTAAAGATTGGCGCGTAAAATGTTGCCGTCAGAGAGCAATGAAATGGTCTAACGCAACTACGTAAAAATATAAAAAAATATACATTCCTAATCGTTAGCAACGCAGTATAGCTACCAAGACATAGTTGGCAGTTCAAATCTTGACGTCAAATCGCAACGAAATAGCATACTTATTATAAAACCTAAAATTATCAGTATAAAGTAGGAAACAAGACAATCTCAATATAACGTCTTTATTACATTCGGGAGTATTCGTCAGATTCTGTAATATTCATCCTACTTAAAACTTAAACGTAATTTAGATTAGGATTTAACATATTTATAAATATACACATCATCTTTCTATTTCTATAGTGGACATAACATACTTCATGCTTACTTAATCTGACATTGACACACGTACGGACGTACTGTGTCCATACTTTGCCTCAGCAGCAATGTTATTTGCTGTAAGAACCATCTCTATACATGATATATCGAATATCTCATATTACTCCTACTACTCCTTACCCTACCGAGACGACTGCCATCTTACTTGACGCATTCTGGATTTAGGTGTGACACATGGCCAGTGTGTTGATTCTCTCTCATTCGTGACCAGGACGACCATAAACATCCATCCCCATGCCGGAATTCGAACCCAGAGCCTGCGAGAGGATTCTATTGCAGAACCTGCGAGGGATGATCTCTCGCAGGCAAAACCTTGTAGGAGAGATACGAAGGGGCTACCTTTCCGGATGCCTTTTCCTCTCCGTTTTTGAAATAAGGTTCTCACAAGCCGAGGAACCTCGGCCTGTGCTGAGAGGTGTATGGAATAGTCGGCCAGCTGCCTCCTAAACTGGTCGAAGCACGGAGAGGGGAAAACTGCGATTCCACAGCAAACTCCTCTCCCACAATCGGAAGGGCGTTGGACAAGTACCCAATGCCCGACCTACCTGATGCAGGCTTTTTTAGGGTTTTCCCTGCATTTCTTTAGGCGAATGCCGGGTAGGATCCTTAAAATATTGCCCGGGGGTCCTAGTTAACCCTTGGCTACCTTACTCTACCCTTCCGCATCCCCCCTTTCAAATCCCTTCCTATGCTGTCAAATGGCAGTTTCCCAACGTGGATCACCCTCATGTAGCCTGTAGCCCTTAAAAAAAAAAAAAAAAATCGAACCCGGAACCACTGCTATGCGAGGCAATGACGATGGCCACTACACTTTAGCAGGCCGGCCGATTATCTCATATATACAATATAATTATAAACCAGTGTCCATCTTATACATCATTTCAGAAATATATTTTTTACTCAGTAAATTCATTATCTTTCTATTACACAAAAATAATAAAAAAAATTCAACTCAGACCTGCGGAGGCAATTCCTATAAATCTCAATAGGATCAATGTTGAAAATTACTAAAAAGAAGGCACAAAAATAGAAATATCATAACATAGGGACGAAATGTCATAGAATAACGGCTAATATGAAGTTTAGTGGGGAAACTAAAAGTATAAATAAATAACTGTGAACAATTTTTACTTTGTATTTTATTTATTACGCATTCACGTGATCGTGGGCGTTATCTAGCGAAGAGATCAGTAATACGTTGAGTAAAATATATTACAGTGTGGCAGTAATATTCATGACGTCACGACATGGCGGCCGTCGTCGATTATAATGTTCCAGGTTATATCGCGACAGAATAGGGGGAACAACCAAAGGTGATAAAAAAGAAATTCCTGATAACAAGTACACATTCCAGTGGCGAAACAATCCTCATGATGTATGTATGTATCGACTCTGTAAACTACGAAATATTAAAATCTTATACTTGGTGCGTCTGTATGGAGAATGCTTGAAAGCTAAGGAAAACCCTGCGAAAGAAAAGGGAAACTAATTTACCTATAAAAATTAATTAACTGCCTCACCAATAAAGTACATTTATATCTACGTATATGTGGATATGTGAAACTGGATTCACGAATCAATTTAGCTCTACTTTATGTTGACAAAACATAGAAATGGCTGATGAGTGGAAAGTTGAATTGACTGCCGTTTTGAATGCGTTTGTTCTTACCTCGGTCGCCTCTCAAAATTTCATTTATCGTTACGTAGCTTCAATTGTTTATAAAATAAACTCTACAATGAATTCGTAGAAATCAAAGATAGAGTACTCGTTCATGTCGACAGTTCTTCCATCCCATGCAATTGAACTGGTATATGAAGTCATTAGTTGAAGCACAAACGTTCCTAGAGCTTTGCCCTTCCCAAAATTCCCAAACCTAAAGCATAAAAGTTTTCAAGTCGCCTTGTTATTTTGCAAACAGAGTAGAATGTATCCATCCTCACAATGGCATTTTTCACCCTTGCCATTATAAGGCCGTAGTCCCTCCTCTTAACAGCTTCTGTGGCAGGAAGTATTATTTAAATATTATTATTATTGTTATAGGGGTGAGTTGCACAAAGTTGAACGTTCCTTGGTATAAGCAACACAATTATTTTAATAAAAACACTTAGTGTAATTTTAAATAATTATTAAACAAATTTATTAATTTTAAATTAACAGTAACTAATATGTACTCATATATCATTAATATACATCCTTAAAATAATAAGAAAAAAATAATTCATAAAATTATTTATTTATTTAGAATATATACAGGCCTTCATATACTGCATTTTAATTTAATAATATTTATTTTACTTATTTTTATTATATTTGTCAATATTAAATTTTGGGTTCGTAAAATATAATTGTTTAATTCCAATTTTCAGTTATTATTTGTTATGTATTTATTTAATTATATATTCGTGCATATACATATTTTATTGCTTCCATATATACTTTTTTATTTAATTTTTAATACATCATTTTTGTTTATGCATTTAAGTGACATTAATCTAATGAGGAACTTTTAAAAGCTGAAATATGAATTTGAAAAACATTTATTATAAACCATAACATCGTAATTTTTTGAGTAACTGAATGTTGTAGGAATAACTTTTAAGGTTAGGAACGTCGAGGGACGCGTACTGTATAATCGTATTTTGTGAGTTTAATATTTTAATCATAAAAAAAATTATTTTTTTAGTTATTATTCATTTTTTATTTTAACTCTTGCTCCAGATTTCTTTCTATCATTCCTGGCTTACTTTGCAGATGAAAAGCACGTAGTCTCGTCCCCTTATTTTTATTGTAATGAGATTATTGACTGTCAAGAGCAATCATGTTGTATTTTTTTTAACTCACTTTCTCTATAGAGAATTCAAAATCGGGAGAACGAATTCTTCAATAATTTTAACAATCTTACTATAGAAAAAAAGGGGAATATATCTCAAACTTACACGTTTTCAAGGCATAAGCAAAGAAGTGGAGAAAAATCAACATAGCGGGAAATGATTATTGAAGTAGACGGCGATCGAAACGATTGCAGACAGTAGCTGTGACGTCACACGTTGCTGTTTCAGCGACGGACAATGGGGCGATTAGCGGAGACTTTGAGCAGGTGGCAGTCCAAGTTAATCAACAGGGAGAAGAGGAGAGGAGAGGAGAGGAGAGGGAGAGGATTGTAGCTCCTGATTGGGAGCAACCGGGGAATGTTTTTAATCAGGCATTCCTCTCACCAGCCTCAATGAATGTGAACTTGGATTGCGCTACAATTCTCGGGGCTCGGCGGTATAAAATGCTGATTGCTCCTATACGCGTCGAAATTTGGGGGCTATTCAATAGCGAGGTGGAAGGGCGGTGAAGGGCAAGGGGTGTGCGCCCGCCTGCAGGATTGAGTTAGTTAATAACAGCAGCAGCAGCAGCAGCAGCCACCGACGCTCTCATTCGCTTTATTTACTGCGTTAACAACACCTCACCTGTCCCCTCTCTTCCTCTCCTCTCCTCTCCTCTCCTCTCTCACCTGCCGCCGCGGCGGACAAATAAATTACACGCAACGCGCGAGAAATATAATCAGGATGATCTTTGTATTTCTGTCAACGATTTCTGAACTTTCCCTTTTCCAATTTAGAGTCATGCCCGTCATCTTGGCCTGTGTCGCAATCGCTTCAGAAAAGTTTTATTGGGAAAATAGGATACTCATGTTGGGCTGGAAGTGCAGACAATGCGCGATGGTCCGTTCCTTACAAGAAATAGATTTGTTTGTGTTATCGAACCCTGTCTTGACTGGTCTTGGTCCTCCGCAGTTCGGTTTCTATCGAAGGAACTAGAAATCGCAAAGATATCTTCGTAAAATATGTGTTGTTCCATTTTTTGCAGTTGTCACGATCTGAAGATGCTGCTCCAAGAGCGCCAACAATTATATTTATTATACTGGCCTTACTTTCACATATCCGCGCAATTTGAATTTGAAAGTCTTTCACTCCGGACTGCCCAGACATTTTTTTCTCAACTACGGTGAAATACTTTGGGAACTTTTAAATATGGTGCAGTTGGGTACAGACAAGGTACATCATACTAAAGTGTACGGCATAAAAATATCTTTATTGATAGCAGTTTATCAGTGGAAGGTAGAGGACTCGATTCGATCCCGAAGGAGATGGAACTACTTGTTAAATCACTACATCGAATGAATATAGTCGATTTTTTCATCTCCGGGTTCTCTCGCAGCTAACTTGCGAGGGATGTTCTCTCGCGGGCAGAACCTCTTAGGAGAGATACGAAGGGGCTACCTTTGGGGATGCCTTTTCCTCTCCGTTTTTGAACTAAGGTTCCCACAAGCCGAGGCACCTCGGCCTGTTCTGAGAGGTGTATGTTCCGGGGCCACAGACCTTGGGCATACGGTAAGAGTAGTTCACTATTCCCATTGATATAGTCGGCCAGCTGCCTCCTAAACTGGTCGAGGCACGGAGAAGGGATTGCTGCGTCCCTACAGTAAACCCCTCTCCCGACATCGGAAGAGCGTGGGACAAGTAACTACTGCCCGACCTACCTGATACAGGTTTTCTAGGCTTTGTCCTACATTACTTTTAAGCGAATGTCGGGTAGGATCCTTAAACTACAGCCCAGGGGCTCTAGTTAACCCTGGGCTACCTTCCTCTAGCCTTCAGCATCCCCCCTTTCAAATACCTTCCTATGCTATTAAAGGAGATTTCCACCACGTGGATTATCCTCATGTAACCTTTTACCCCCAAACCCAAAACAAGGGATAAAATGTATTAAGTTTTTTAATAAACTGAACTGACGATAGGATTACACGCAGAGTTAAATTTCCGAAGAAATTCTGCCCTAGTAATACTCAATAATAATTCCATCAGGATGCGCATGAAAGAAATCTAAATAGCAAGTAATTTAAGAAACGCCTTGATACGAAAAAATACCAGAAAACTGATCGTTTTGAGTGGTTTAATGAAAGTGGTAAGGGATTGTGTAAAGAGAAGGCAAAGTCATATAAGGGTTGGGCTTTTCTCACTCTCTATCACCACAGGCACAGATACCTTCTTTCCTGTTGTCTTCTTGCGGGAAAGTTGGTAATTCATCGTGCCCAGCCAATTATGCTTCTGTGGAAGGAGGATGGGGGTGGTGAAGGCGAGTTTTATAGCTAAGATGGAAGGAAGGACGCGACGGCGGGGTTTTCTCCCTCGCTAGACTTTACTGTCAAACGCAATAAATCTTGCACGACGACGCTGGTATTGGCAGCCCTGCCACACGACCAACACGGCGGCTGAAAGGAGAACAAAAAAGAAAAGAATCGAGGAGGAGAGATGGACGCCTCGACGCTCGTCTGCGGTCGGTCGGTGGGTGAGGAGTACGTCAAGGATCTAGCGCGGCTTCCTACGGCCATTAATAATGCGTCTAGTGGACGAGTCACCTTCTTGAGGACTTGTGACTTGAGGGACCTTAATCATCCATGGATTGCCTTATCATAATACCACAAGAATGCGTGTATAATGTAACGACTCGCTGCGCTCAAGGGTTTGGTGATCACTCCAGAAAGCTCTGACGGTCAACGTCACATGTATCTATCCAGACCCACGAAAAGATATGCAAATAAGTGTTATAGTAATTACGTGTTCCGTTGTATGATATCACTTGCTTAGAATTTACTACCAAATCTATGCTCTCTTTGAACGTCCCTCGATTCTCTTTCTTTTATATTACTTCCGCTCTTGACTACTCAGTAATCACGAATTTCTTCCAACATCAAACCACAGAACTAATATTATGAAACACTTAGTCTTACAAAAGATAAAAATAACACTTTAGACAATTCTATCTTCAGCTTCCTCTCTTTCATATATTTTCTAAATTTTCGTCTTCCTCCGCATCCCAGATACTAAACATTTAGAACTACGATGACGTCATATAACCAGGATCAGTGTCCCATCCGGATGTATCCAGTGATCGAGTTCGCTCTCTTTTCATTTTGTATCCTCTCTGGCACACATCTCTTTTTCCGAATCTTCTTCAGTAGCTCGAAATTTCAAGACTTTGAAAATATCTTCAGACAACGTGACACCAAGAAAAAATACTGACTCGATAGTTGCCAATTAATTTCAAATTCAGATCAAGGCTATAATTCTGTTCCATTTTTTTATTGGGCAACAGGCTACATGAGGGTAATCCACGATGGGCAACTCTCCTTTAATAGCATAGGAAGGGATTTGAAAGGGGGGATGCGGAAGGGTAGAGGAAAGCAGCCAAGGGTTACTAGAGCCCCCGGGCTATGGTTTAAGGATACTACCCGGCATTCGCCTAGAGAAATGCAGGGAAAACCCTAGAAAAACCTGCATCAGGTAGGTCGGGCATTGGGTACTTGTCCGACGCCCTTCTGATAGAGGAAGAGGAGTCTGCTGTGGGGTCGCAGCATTCCCCTCACCGTGCCTTGACCGGTTCAGGAGGCAGCTGGCCGACTATTCCAATGGGAATAGAGGACAACTCTTACCGTATGCCCAAGGTCTGTGACCCCGGAACATACACCTCTCAAAACAGGCCGAGGTGCCTCGGCTCGTGGGAACCTTAGTTCAAAAACGGAGAGGAAAGGCATCCCCAAAGGTAGCCCCTTCGTCTGTTACGTGTAAAACGTTTAGTAATCCGTGGTTTGTACTGGAGAGAAAACGCCAAATATAATCACTTCACAAATTACTGGAGAGTGTGAGGGAGAGACCAAGGTCTTCATCACTTAGCCCCTGGATTCGTTGAGGGATGCGCTATCCGAGGGAGAACCTGCCTTTGGTCTCTCCCTATGCATAGCAATGGGCTTGAGATACAAGTGAAAGACGCCTCTGTTCTTGTCTTTTTTTCAATCAGACCGTCCGTCACCTGTGAGAGGCGTCCCCTGTCGCCTGACCTGCCTCGTCGTCTTATCGACATTCTTCAAACACCTTAAAGAAAACATTTGCCCCGTCTGCCTCCAGCAGATACAGTAATATTAATAATATACATAATCAAGCTGTCTCCATATTTAGACCATGCTAGTTTTTAATAATTTTTAGTTAGATAATTATAAAATAATTAAATGTTCTAGTAAAATGTTGTAAAAATTAAAACAAAGTTGATAGTTTCATTACTTTAAACAAATATAATTATGCTAGATTCCGAATATGGCTCTGTCTCTCTGGATGCAAAACTTCTGAGAACTTAAAACTTAAAACGGCTCTGTGTGACGTCACTCAAATCGGAAACAAGAAAAGGATGGTAATTCTGAGGGAAATAAATTTAAGCACACACCAAAAAAAAGCTGTGGTCGGACCCAGGGTAACGAAAGACTGGTGAGACCCAGTCTTGCTAATGAACGTCGTCTTCTCCTTCTGTATTATTTCTTAATACAGGAATATTCCCTTCCAGCTGAGGAGTGACCGTTTATTTACTATACAGTACTATTTTACGTCGGGTGAAATATTATCCGGTTTCTTCTTCATGCTTTTTTTAAGTAAGGCAGAGTAACAGGAAAGAATTCAGGAACTGACCGATATTTTCAGTATGCTGTGACGAACTGAGGAATAAAACAAATTTGTGTGTTCCTCAGAATACAATTCGAGGTCCGATGCATCATTCCTCTACTTCCCGCTTCTTAAATAGTATGTGAAAATGGGAGAAACACAAATAATAAGAAGTACAGACCTAAATATACCTTCAAATCAATTTACTGTGACCGTGGTGGCGACAATAAAATAAGAGTAAAAGCTATTTTCTATTCCACTTCTCGGCACATACATTAAAATAATAATAAACCTAAAGTGTCAAGGAATAAGTAAGACAGAACATTAAATGGTCACGTTAGCAACATTGCTTCTGCTGTAAGGACCTTGCTCATTAGAGTTGGCAAATCGCCACGCAGAGACGGGATCAGCAACAGGTCGAAATGAAAAAAGCAATGTCGAAATGCATATTCTGTGCGTATACAACTGGCAAATGTTTTCTTCCAACAAGAAGGTGCCACATGTCACACAGCGCTCCAGACTATCCTGTTGATTTTTTCACGTAAGGGTTCACGGAATGGTGACGGTAACTTTCCTCCCAGATCTTATTTGGACTTATCTTATGGGGTTATGTAAAATGACACAAAAGGCCCGCAACCTTCAACAGAACATCGCAACGCATCTTTGCTACGGCAGCAATATGTGTGAAGCAATGACCAGACAAAGAATCCATTCAACAGTAGGAAGCACAGGAGGGGATTTGAATGAGATTATTTTTGAAAATAAAGGCAATATTGGCTTGTTAACTAAAAATACTGCTTCAGCATTTCAGCTTAAAAGTTTCTTGTTTGAGTTGGAAATTAAAATAAATTGTGGACATTCCGTCAGTCAATTCAACAAAACAACCTGACAACAAGGTGGGTTGACGAGTAGGCGTCTGGTTTGTTAACCCAGTCTGTAGTTCGCGAAAATGTCAGGTTGAAGAGCCCGGAAGGGTGGAAGGAAAGCGCAGAGAGGTGAAGAGAAAGAGGGAGAGTGAGGTGTAAGATGAGGAGAGAAACGTGAGAAGTTGTCCTTGAGGAGACTCGAACCCGCAGGCTGTTGCGGTCGCAGGCCCAGACCAGGGTATTAATATCAACAGATAGCATCTAGACGAGGAGTGCAGAGTGCAGAGTGAGAGAGAGATTTACACGTTGTTTTAAATTACATTTCACAGCCTCTCTCTCTCTGTATTATATTCTTTTTTCTGAAATATTAACCCACGAGGACCATCAGCCGCGGCCGATTTATAGACTCATACCAATAAACAAGTCCCTCCCCTTCCCTAAAAAAATAATACAACATTGTAATATATAAATAACAGTGACCGCGAGAGCAGCGTTGGTCCCATCTCTAATCAGCCGTAAATAAAAGGGTACGGGGTAGTCGTTTATTAATACAAGGGGGCGGGCAGTGTTACCACACCACTAAAAAATATTTCAAACAAACACCCACACCAACCCTCGTCCACGTGCAAGTGTGGAAGGGGGAGAAAAGGGGTGCGTGTGTGGTGAGGTGGAAGGGGAGAAAATATTTTACATTTGCCTCACAATGACTGAATGAGGGGTTGTCGTAACTATTAATGGTTTTTAATTTAAAACCGGGTGGTTAGGCTAATTTAGTGCAATAAAATTGTATAATTTAATATAGATATTAAATACAGGACTTTCATTGAGATTACAAAATCCTTGAAGTGGACTGATTGTACATAAATAAGGAGAAATAAAAACACGAAGTTCCTTGTACAGGAACTCTACAATTAGTACAGAATCGCCCAAAATCTAAGGCAATGGACAACGGCGGACAAGGAAATAAAGTGTTGAGTTGCCTATGTTGAATATTATGTCTCCATTTTCTACAATGCAGGGTCCTGGAAAATAATTGCGGTTTAATAAGTAATTATGTGTCGTATTAAAAATAATGTGTTTAAGGGGCGCGGCATTGTGAAATATGGAATGATGTAGCTGACACGGATAATGATGATGACGATATTCTTATAGCATTTCTATTCTCATGTTAGAAAACAAAATTCATTTGTGTATAACCTAAGACTAATAGAATAAGTAATAAAACAAATGCATTTTGAATGAAAAAAATAATGGGTTCAAATATCACTCTGTTTACGGTTCAATCTTCATGTTCGAGGAGGGAACAAGTTTCCAGTTGCTATTAAGGGAAACTTGGAGACACTGAGAGGGAGGAGGAAAGAGGGTTTACCGAGGGGGTTAACAAGAAACGTGAGGAGGTCTCGAAGACGAGGTCCTGCAGACACCAGAAGCTGAGAGAGAGAGAGAGAGCCACAGGAAATTAATTGGGGGGAGGTTGGACCGAGTCGCGTCAGCGCTAAATCCTTTCGGTAATTACTAGCGAGGGTGTGGGGGTGTAATTACAGACACAGGAGGAGGACCAGCCTTATCACGGTAATGGGCAGATAGCCGGCAATAATTAGCACACGCGCATGAGTAATGGCGGGCGGCCTTCTAATCCCAACGACGCTCAGGCCCCTAGGAGGAAAGGAGATGGAGACAGAGACTACGAACAATTCAGCTTCGAGATGAAGGATCCTGCGAACAGAGTCGTCCAGCTGTCCGCCTTTTTCTTTTTTGCGCGTCCTCTTTATGGAACGCCTCAAGTAAAAAAATCTGTATTTCTCGCGCATGCTATGAATTATACTGAAGATGAACTCTCGCCGACTTTTTGTTAAATACTTTTATATGGTTTCCTTGAAATTGCACAAGAAAGTTTCAAATGAAAAGACAACGTGGGCTTTTGGACAAGCAAACGTCAAGTAAAAAACACCAGCTTCCGTGTTTTAATCGGAAAACGTACAACTGGATCCATCATCAGACAAGTAGGTGACTGAAGAAATGAAATATCCCTTCACCTTGCGCGCAGTCTCGTCCCCTCGCCCTCCACCACTCATTCACCCGCTGGTGTTGTTGATGATGTTAGTGTAGCCGCCTGACACCACACCAGAGGAAGATAGGGAGAAACCTGAGCAGTGGATCACGTTGCAGGAGCGAACTCAGGGAACCGCGTCCTCGAGCCTGGTCCATGTGACGTAGGTGTGTTTGTGTGGTGAACAGGAAGTCGTGCAGATGGCTTGTCTGGGAAACTCTTACTGTCTAGCCACTTCACCAACTTAGTGCTGTAAGAGGTTGTTTTCCTTGAAATAATTTTCTTCCAGAGTGACTTGCTTGATGAATACGAGCGTTTCTTGCCCAAAGCCGTCCTTAGTACTGTTCGACACGTACTTGAAGACGTAGTGCTGCGTTACACTACTTACTTCCCAAGGTATGTACAAAGTGCGCCGGTCTCAACAATACTTGTGTCTATAGATTAAGGAGTGGAATTAACAAACAGATGTGACGCAAGACGCTTATTTGTCTCTGTTCCAACGCGCACTCACAAACATGCGCACACACACAGATAATTTTACCTTTACAAATCATGCCTATGCGCAAGAGTTATGGTCGGAACGGTTTCGACTTTATTATATCTTGCTAAAGATACTTCATTCAGCTATTAAGCAGAATATAACATAAAACAAGAAAATGTATTTAATAAGTCGATATTTTCTGAGATACGTCATATTGCTGAGTAGCTAATCGGCACAACTCTTATTAAAAAGATTTTCCTAAGTATCAAACAGCTGATGACTTAAAGGAAAGTCTACAGCATCTCATTGTATCTTCGTGATATATTCGGTAGCGTCCAACTTCATTATCAGGTGCATGTAATTCTCAAATAATGAGTGGACGATGTGTGGGAAATACAAGATGACGTCCACAGGAATGTGAAATGCCCTTCAATTGAATTTTTTCCTGGTTTCCCATAAATTTTTGGGGATTTAAATGGTTCCTGCTATGAAGTTCCAAACAGTGGTTATCATTTTCCGTAAAATGTTCCAGGAAATTTATAGAAAAGAGGACCACGTGGATTCGCAATATGTCACGTTAAATGTCAGCCTTGCCGATAAATATTAATATTTACTGTTGTGTCTACTGTAAATTTCCTTCTCGCCCTTGCCTTATCCCTAAATTCTTCCTTCTCTCTTCCTTCAAGTAGTCGAGCAGTTTCAATCTTTCTCTTCGACCTGGAACTCCGTCAATGTGTCGTTCTTTCGATGATGTCCTGCAGTAAATCAATTTCTTCATAGGAGGTGCCCCAACCATTTTGGTTTTTCTTAAAAAGTGCAGACACTCTTCTATCAACCTTCTATCAACTTCTTCATGTTTAATTATATCCATCTTCTCAAAGGTTTCAATTCGTGTCCAACACATTTCTAACCTATCCAGGTAATTCTTCGCCGCATAATTAATCGTAAATACAGTACTTCAGTTTTTTTCCATACGGGATATGTTTCTTCACGTCAGCTTCTTCATCCTGGACTGGAAACCCTGAGGGACATCTTTGTTACCACGGCAGCAAGATTAACTTCGCCGGTGCAGACAGGAGTTTTTCCGCGCCAGATGTTGGTAACACTGTGACGTAAGGTTGGCAGCGTGCAAGGGCGCACGCAATAATATCCCCCCCCCCCTTTTTTCCTTCGCCATTTCCTTCCTTCCCTCCAGTCTCTTTCTCACTCACTCACACACACACACACACGCTCACGGACGCACATAAAGCCCGAGCATGGGCTCCACTAGTCTCTTTAATGAGAAATTTTCACTTCGATAATTTTTCCATTAACTTGGGCTGTAACCTCCATTAGCACAAGCGATGTGCGGCTCGGCGGCAAGCCTTCCTTTTTATAAAAGAAAGAGCGAAGGTGGAAGAAAGGGGGAGAGAAAAAAGAAAGCCTCAGTCTGGACGACAGGGGAGCGGCAATTCAGCGCGGAAAGGTACGGCCTTCCTCACGCAGCAATTTCAGGTCAGCTTCGCTTCAGATCTTTACACCGAAGCGGTTCCGCCATCTTCCACCATTTTGATGTCAGGTGTGAACGGTAAGGTTAGGGAAACAAACATTATATATGGAGTCTGTGGTCACATAACCTTGGCTCACTTCAATTTCAGTTTATTGCAAACAAATAATCATATATATTATCTGTTGTTCTATTACTAATGATTCTTCGTCAGTTTATTGCAAACAAATAATCATATATATTATCTGTTGTTCTATTACTAAGGATTCTTCGTCAAGTTCAATTTTACTGCAAACTTACAAAACAATTTAAAAAAAGAATTCTTCCAGCAGTGAAGTTGGGTTACGTCGTCTCACATCAACGCATGGCTGATTAATAGTTTACTGTTTCACCTTCTATACTCAACCGTAGTTTTTTGTTAATATCTTTAATCGGGAATCAGGTTTTTTCCATTAACTTGGACGACGTTCTCGATGCAGAATCTCGAACTCAATAATTTACTTATCTGAATAAACCAGACACTTAGCAACATCACAATAGTCGCTAAGCACCTGTTATTTACGACACACTTTTCTAATCACCGCTATTACCGCTGTTAGGTTATGTTGCTAATGTGATAATATGAACTAGTTAAGCGCTTCGTTGAAACTAGTGATTCTTCTAGTACACACTAGTGAAAAATAAAAAAATCATAATTTTTCGTTTATTTTTATTCCATAATTTATAACCTACGTGTGTTTACGAACAGTTTGGAACGCAAAGCGATATTCTTTAACCACTATAAGCGTTTAAAAAAACGAGTGTCACAAGAACTGAGAAGTTTTAACCTCGAAATAACAGAGTCCAGTAATTATAAGTAAAGAGAAACAAAACTAATTATCAGATTTAATTAAAACTCAAATAACATCACTTTTTAATTATTTATTGATGAGGGAAAACTAAGGATGTATTAGAAAAAAGTGTACTTTAGATGCTGTGTTTGCCTATTAAATGTTGAAAAGTTTGAAAAAGGGAAATGAAGGAAAAGTACGCGCGATATTGTGTTTGTTTTAAAAAAACTAAAATATGTAGTATTCGACTAACCACTCGTAAATAGACGAAAAACATAATTTGCGTTAAAAATAAATTTTATGTTCGAGTTTCTGAAACATAAATAATTCTAGTTAATAATTTTTAAAGAGCCGATGTTTGTAATTATAATATGTTTGATTTTCAATATCGATTTTTCTCCTCAGTAGCCGAAAAATAAAGAAGACGATTTATCAAGGATATATCCATGACTTTCCCTTATTCGGTTCCCGTCTTCCTGAGCGAACTGTGTTGGTTTTTTCCCCCCCGTGCTGCTGAGAGAGAGAGAGAGAGAGGTGGAGGGATGAGGCAGATAAAATCAGCAATAGAAGGCGGAGTGAGGCCGAATTTTAATAACACTTGTGCTTTCTCGTTTAAGCTTAAGTGCGCGTGTTCGCTTCCGTGACGGAGAGAGACAAGGACCGAGAAACAAACACGAGGGGTGCTTTCTCTCCACCCTCTTCTCTATCTCTTTTTATTTTTCCTCGCCGAAGGCGCCTGTGCTTAGAAGAAAAATCGGTTGTAAAATAACTAATCAAAACATCAGGTCCTACAACTCACCACAGAAAAGAAAAAGTGCAGTATTCCTCTAAGGAAAAACCAAGTCTATATTACTTTAAAACAATCCACAAAAAATACACCTGGAAGAGAAGCAAGATAACAGAAAGAGGAGCAAAAATTAAATATTTATAAGGTTAGGCGTAAGCATAATCAAATTTAATTTACAATATAAATATAGACCTGTAAATATTTCCTGGTTCATTAGAGTCCATATGTTTTGCGGGATATATACGCCGATATGAAACTGGGCAAGAGAACAACGAATAGAGCACATTCTTTTATGAGGAGGTAGAGGAACCGCGGACATAGTAACGATATAAATTATGAGAGGAACTGAAGAGGGTAACGTGTGCTCTATATTCGGGACAGAGATAGAGAGGACAATGCGTGGCATTAGAGAGTGAGTGAGAGAGAGAGAGAGAGGTTCTGGTGTCGCTAATGAAGGCGCATTGTGGGCCACAGCTGTCGTAATCCTCGTGTGTCTCTGCAGCAAAGTACAGTCTGCCTCCAGGAGGAGGGAAGGCCGGCTGCGGTGATCTGCCACAGTAACAAGACAACAGGGCTAGAGCGAAAGTAATCACACAACGGTCCCTCAGGTTTATGGTGCTTTCAGGGATGAAAAATATTCTGCTTAAAATTATTTGGAGACTGGTAGAGACCACTTGGATGATGGTGGAGGATTGTGTTCTGGCGGGTTTCCGGCCGTCGGATTTGGTAATTTGGAACGTACGCAACGTCCGGAACAGAAGATGGTCAGAAAAAAAAATATATTTCTCTACTTTGCAAATCATGATCTCGAATATTTCGAAACTGATATCGAACGCTTCAGCAATTGTTATGGATGAAAAGAATATCAGGGTGGTGTCAAATAAAACCAATAAATTAGCAAAACGATTGGTTCCCTGTGAGTCATGATAATTATGGAGTAGTTGAAGCTGTGGTTTCACGAAATCTCAAAGGGATTAGAAAGATATTTAAAGAGGAAGGTAGTTAAAAAAAGTTACAAACACATGTTAGCGAAATATTCAGCATCTGTTTTTTGGATGGGGTCTGCTACATGATATACCGATATTACAGCTGAAGTTTCGCTCCTTACCTCCGAGGATTATCAAAGATACTGCCATCTTTGTTCATCCTTGCAGCTTATTTGAGCAGAGGACCAAACAATTCGTGCCGTAAATGTCTTTCCCGTAATTTTCCTTGTTTTCCAAGGCAATAAAACCAAGTTGATCACTTGTATATTTCCATGGTTTCACGTATGATTGGAAAACCACGTGGATCGGCATCATGGACATGGAAAAAAACCTCCCAGTTTCTTATATATTAGAAAGACGAGGAGATTTTTGAAAGCAGATAACGAAAACTAATACCAAAAGAACCTCAACGCAAAATCCAAAGCTGTAGAGGCCCTGTGACCCCTAAACGGCGCTGGACTCAAGTCCTTATATAACTATGACGTCATCCGGGCAGACTCTTTTTATTTATGTCTAGATTGCTATAAGTCAGCGAACACCGAGACTCAAACAAAATTTCAATAATTACCGGTAAACAAATACCTCTAGTAAATTAAATAAACAGACTCAGAATTGTTTTAATTATCATCACGCATTTTAATAACCTGTGAAGCTCAGAAACACTACAAAATTGAATTGAAGCATAAATATATACTTTTACATTGTGCATAAACTACAATAAGAAAGTAAAAATATATAAAATCTATCAAAATACTTATTTTCCGATTACAGTAATAAGGGAAAAATAATACATCTTTCTAACAGTGATAAAAACCTTTGATCGTCTTCGGGGTAAGGAAAATTTTAAAAATCAGAGTTAAACGATTGGAAAAAGCCCGAAAATTCATACGGCGAAGTAAACTAAAGGATCTCACAGTATAAAGACTATTGACCTGACTCATCTTCCTTTATTTTCCGTGTCCACGTTCCAGTTCCACTCGATTCTCTAAGTTACACATTATAAGGAATAATTTCTTGTCGCTGTCCACGTTAAAATCTCCAACACCCAATCATTGCAAGTTTAAGAATATGAAGTCATGCAGAGCATGGTCTGGCTCTTTACCAGAAATAGATAGAGAAGAACTGTGTTAAAGAAGAATATGTAGGCGGGAAGCCAAGGGATCAATAGACTTAAGTAGAGCACATTCCTATCCGATAGGATTAATACTCGAAAGGAAAATAGGAGGCAGGAAAGGAAAATCATGGTCAATTACATAAAAACGTTGCGTAGTGTATGAGGACTGGTTGCAGTGATATTCTAAAAATACTCTTTTTCGGAAATAAACTCAAATCCATTGCTATCTGGGCCACGGAATAACCGGATGAAACTGGATAAATGAGTTAAAATTCCGAAAAATGAATAAGTTAATAAAAGAAAGAAGATTAGTTCTTGTAAGGTTGTGTAAGGTTTCAACAACTTATTGGATAAGCAAGAAGGCTTGGGAAAATATATGTCGATTCCTGAAGATAGGTGGCTGGTCGTCTCCGGAAGTGATCTTTCTTTCCAAGAAACGTCGCCATCGTTGTCGTGGTTAGTTAGTTGGTTATCAGGTCGCAGGAAGAGACCCAGGAGGAGGAGGTGGTTGAGGGAGAAAAATTTACATATCATAGAAGAGCCCGAGAAATTTTCTTCTTGAGCACGAGGAGGAGGAGTGGTGGTGGAAGGAGAGGAGCAGCCTCCTTTATTTGTACGGCTTCTTGATTAGAGTCAACAAGAAGAGATGAGGTATAGGATTTGTGGGAGGAGTTCATTAAGGGGTCTTATTCAAGGAGTTCAATTTCCTCGCGGCGGAAGGTTCCTTCTCTCTCTCTCTCTCGCTCTCTTCTCTCCTTGCTCCCTTCCCTGAAGCCCCCTTTCTACAGAATTACATCTGCCCCGTGTCGGCACGCCGCTCAGTTCCGTTTCTCACTCTCCAACAACCTTCACCTTCGCTGCTGTTGGAGTTGTCCCACGTGCCTCTCTTCCCATCTGTATATCTTAGTATTCCAGTTGTCAATTCATAGAATGGGTTGGCAGTTTCGGTTGTCGCTCATTTATGCACTACTACGTCTTCACCTATTTCAAGATTAATATTACTCCTATTTGCTTGACAGCATAAAGAAAAATAACAAAGATAAATTATACTTTGTCTCTAATATATTAAGTTCCCATTCTTTACGGACTTTTAAAGAATCCTATGTTTGACATCAGAGAACACTTCGAGAGTCAAATACGTTAAACATGAGCTACGAGGTCTTTGAAGGTCTTAGTGACGGCACGCTGCAGTCCTATATAGCTGTGGTGAAAATGAGATGGCGTTGGTGTCAAAGAGAAAAGTAGAAAAACGGTTTAAACGTGTTTCAAATTGACTTGAAGAAGAGAAAAGCGTTCAGGTATAACGGCCACACCATGCAGTAGATCAGGAATATAGTGAAATCATTCACTCTTGGAAGGGAAGAAGATCGTGATCCGAGAAAGAAAAGGCCACAGAGGATCGTCTCTGTGAAGCGTACCAATGTGCAATTCCTTAGCCATATTCAACTCTCAGATTACTGAAAGCGGAAAACGATTACCGTAAGTTGTAAATAAAGATCGTTATACCACTGTGATCAAAAAGTAAGGTGAAATTGTCCTTTAAAACTCCCGGGTATTAGGAAGGCAGGTAAATTTTTTTCCTAGGTTGGTAGGACTGTCTATAATATTTGCCAAGCGTCTGTTTATTAAAAGGTTTAATTATCTCCGAGTTACACGTGTTTTTGTAAACATCCAAAAGTGAATTTTTCGATTTTTGCAATGGGTGATTTTGTTGAACAAAGAACTTGCATCAAATTTTGTTTACGGAACGAATATTCTTGTGCGGACACGTTGAAAATGTTGCGGAAGGCCTTTGGTGATCAAACTATGGCACAAAAAAAAACGTTTATCAGTGGTACAACGACTTCAAAGACGAGCCGCGCTCTGGACGACCATCAACGTCTACCGACGAGGGCCACGTCCAAAAAGTTAAAGATTTGGTGCTTGAAAATCGTCGATGGACAATTAGAGATCTCGCTGATGGTGTTGGAATATCATTTGGCTCTGCCCAAACCATTTTGAAGAATGTTTTGTATCTCAAACGCGTCAAGTCTCGATTGGTGCCAAATTCGCTCAATTTTTTGGAAAAAAAGCGTCGCGTTGATGTGTGTGAAACTTTGCTGTCTGACTATCAGGATCACTTGAAATGCATCATTACTGGAGACGAGACTTGGATTTACGCATACGACCCTGAAACCACCGACCAATCCAGCGAATATCGTGCAAAAGGTGAAGCAAGACCGAAAATCAAGGTCATGTTGACAGTTTTCTTTGATTATCGTGGTGTGGTGCACTATGAATTCCTTCCGCCGGGCCAAACTGTCAACAAAGAATATTATTTGAGCGTTATGCGTCGTTTGCGTGAAGCTATTCGTCTGAAACTCTTGGTTCCTTCATCACGACTTTTTTGCCAAAAACTCGACTCATAATTCGCCTGATTTGGCTCCGTGCGACTTCTGGCTATTCAGCAAACTCAAAAGGCCAATGCGGGGACGCCGTTTTGACACGATTGAGGAGATAAAAGCCGAATCGAAGATGGTCTTGAAGGCTATACCGGAAAAAGACTATTCCGACTCGAGGACTGGAAAATGCGTTGGAAAAAGTGCGTTTTATTGGACGGGGATTACTTTGAAGGGGATGAAATTGATTTGGAAGAATAAATAAAGAATTTATATTTTATAAATAAATTCACCTTACTTTTTGTTCACAGTGGTACATCAAGCTTCAGCTTTCTGTCTACAGTGACCACGAGATATTTGCACGCAGAAGCTGAGGGTGTCACTCATCGCTGGCAACCTGAACGGATGTTTTCTTATATGTAAGTCCATAAACGAATAAATTGTCGTTCCATCTCCTTGCCACTCAAAAAGATACGCCTTCCGAGTCCTCGACGGTGCGCAAAAAGCGAAACAAAACTCCGGCCAACGAGGATGAGCCTTGGCGCCCGGTGACGTCATCGCGTGGGAGTTACACTGCAGCTTCACATGTTAGCGAGGAGAAGATGGCATCTACCGGTGCAGCCGGAGTGATGGTTGCGATGCAAACTTAAGGCTTCAGAAATAAACCTGTGGAAATGTCAGAGTGGCAGAGAGCTTTGGTA
Source organism: Zhengitettix transpicula (assembly GCA_037074705.1). Classification (NCBI taxonomy): domain Eukaryota; kingdom Metazoa; phylum Arthropoda; class Insecta; order Orthoptera; family Tetrigidae; genus Zhengitettix; species Zhengitettix transpicula. Next base: position 77,211,914 of record CM073593.1, read on the forward strand.
GGTGACCGACGAGGAATCTGACATTCCTCCTAGTCAACGACCTTGGCGACGCTCAACTCGGTGGCAAAAAAAAAAGGACACAAAGACGCAGTAATAGATCTTTCCTATATTATATTAGTGACGGTTGTAGTCGTCAGTGATGGGGCAAGTATGGAATTACATTATATGTAGTGTGTGTTAGTTACATATTTTTTAAGAAATGTTAGGAAGTGCATGTTGTAACGTGATAAAGAGACTCCCCCGAAAATGGTGAGCGAAATGAACTTAACTGCCCTTATACGGATTTTATTTTATTTCATGCTCTTCTCCTTCGTAAGCTTCGGTTTTCTCTTAAAAATGTTCTCTGCCCCTCATTTATATATTTTCTATTGTATTTTTTGCCCAATTTTGTATCTTATTAAAACTTATTCATGTTTTTCTCTTATTAATATCCAAACACATTACAATTTTTCATAAACGTAGAAGAATAAATAATACAACAAAGCTTTATTGGAGGGCGTAAGTCGTATAAATCAACTCTGTGACCGGCGATGCGTCACGATAGTACATTCACGTGTAATTACACAGTGGTTGTTACGAGGTGTCTGTGACTACGTATGAACACGATTCCTACACATTGAACCACATGTGGTGAATCATCGTGGTCCATAATTCAATGCCTAGGTAGTTGTAAAGGGTAGCATAAATCAAATAATATAAGACATGCATGGTCGAATGTTTAACAATTCCCTTAAAACTAATTTGTGTTTTATGAAGCTGGAAAAAGGTGCGTTCTCTGTCAGAACTGAAAATAGAGCAGCGATTTGTAAAGGTTTGACTTTAGTAAGAGACCAAAGACGACCAAAACCTTTCCGTTTTGGGTCTGATTGCCTTATTAAAGGATAACAATATCACGAAATCGGTCGGAATAGTTGCTCGATTTTCTATGTTAAAAGAATTTTTTTTTGAAAGTGGGTAATGGGAACCGTCTCTGACGGAACAAATACGAACTAAGTTTCGCCGTGACTTGGCTACTGAATCGTGAGGCAAGAAACCCGAACCCAGTCTTTGTTGTTCCAATCAACCCTTCTAACACTGCAGAAACATGACCAGCTTTCGTTTTTTTTCCCCAACGCCTCGTTCCTTCTCCGTAGTCAGCCAGCCAGAGTCAGAGAAGGAGATGGAGAGTGGTTATTTTGTATGTGAGTGGTGGCGGCTGGCTGGTGTGGTGTAGCCTTAATCAAGTCCATAGACGAGTATGGTATGAATCGGATTTTAACGAGCGAGGGTCCCCGTTGAATGGAGGCCGATTACTCGCTATTAGGACCATTCACACACACACACAGCAGAACACAGAAAGAGAGGCGCCGACTGCGACAAGATGAACCAACCACCCAAGGACCTCAATTACCAACACGAAAACACGCAAAGAAAAAATATTAAAATATATACGCGACGAGAGGCTTCATTTTGGTTGCTCGTTGTTCCCGGCTTAGATCCTAATTTCCACCTTGTGATTGGTTAGGAACCGAGATGCCAATAACACACATCATGAGCGATCGGACCTTTGTTCTTCAACGAAAACAACCCTAAATAATGCACAGAAAATCACGTAACTTAATTTGGACCGTGCCTACCATTTTGTGAATATTTCCTGTCTTAATTAAACAAAAAGACGATCTCTGACACAACTTTGAAGCGGTTTCACCACTCCACGGTTGTTTCATGTTTTACCGACAGTTGCCTTCAAGCACTTCAACTACACCTTTCTTCATGAATTTGGAACAGTTTTGGGGGGGAAATAGTCATAACAATAAAACGTACATTTTAAGGAAACAGATAAATCGCAAAAACAAGAGGACAACAAGTGAAGTGACAAAAGACGTAGTTCAAGAACTTAAAAAGGAAACTTGATTGGGGTAAAAACATGCAATGAAATAAATATTACAGCTAAAATGCAGAAAATAGGTGGAAATAAACGAGAGAATATATGCACGATTGAAAAATTCAGTTAAAATTACATACAAATACTCATCCATAAGGAAATATATAAATCTGAAAATGATAGAGATATTAGAAGAAGGAAACATATATTGAAATTAAAATATAATACGTGTTTTAAAACATAAAAAATAGATAAAATAGCCAAATGACAGACAAAATGAAGTTATGATATAAATACCACACTACGTTTCTGGAAAAAATTTTCAGACGATTAAAAACTCAAGAGACAGGAATGACACAACCCCACAATCCAACTGACAAACTCAAAAGTTTCAATAGTACGTCAGCTGCAGTGAGCACTCCTGGTTCTTGTATTTCCAATCACCTGACGAAAGGTACAAAGATTACAGAAAAAAATATATGTCTATTAGATATAAACGGATTAAAAAAAATTAGTAATGACGGAAAATAGTAAAATGGTGTAAAAATTTGAGTGGAAGACCAAAAATTAAATATGACGATGAGGGGAGAATTTAAAGAAATAATAAATAATTGTATAAAATATCAGAAAATACGAAAATGACGTAAAATGTGCGAGAAAATAAATAAAACTGAAAATACAGAAACTACATAAAAAATAAGCTACAAAATAAATTTTATGAGAAAAAAGCAATGCGCTTAAATGAGAATACTTAGATAATAAAACATGGACGGGAAGCTAGAAACGAGAAAATAAAGGACGATAAAAAAATACTGGCAGATAACGCTAAAACGAGAGGGTGGAACTAGTAAATCAAGTAACAAGGGAAAACTATAACAGAAAATTAATAAAAAAATAAAACTACAGGGATAAACCAAAATATAATAAAATAATAAAGAAGTAATAAAACTGACATAAAAAAAACAATGGAATACACATAAAAGAGGAGAAAATATGCGAGAAAATTAAAAAAGAGACTACCGTATGGTGGTAAAAATGGTTTATTATATATATATATATATATATATATATAGATAGATAGATAGATAGATAGATAGATAGATTTTAAAGGTGTTTAAAAGGCGAACTGAAATGAGAAAATATTTAATCACAGTTCACTTGGTGAACCGGATGTGAGATATTTATGTTGCTTATTTATAAAGGTAAAATTACATTAATTTTTGCCGAGAAAGGCCGAAAGAGCGAACAAAAGTCGTAGGAAGTGGAGAGAAAGAGAAGAAAGGAGGAGCGGAGGGATGGAATAATAATAATCTTTTGAAAGGGCTCGGAAGGACGTCCGCAGGATACAGCAGCTGAACGCTTTAATCCGGCCTGAATGTGTGTTTACTACGGTTTCCCCCGCTTTTTTGTCGACACTTCCCGTGTTAAACTTTCCATACTCATCGACGCAAGCTGCAATCACAATCGAAACGTCAAACTGTAGAGCCGGGGGGAAAAAACCAACTACACAACCGCCTCACGTCATATCCAAGTTGACTGATGCCACTGACTCCTCCACGTTCAGAGGTTGTCATTTACGTAAGCCCAGAGTTCACTCAACTGACTTGGGTGTTATAAGAACAATTGTTTTTTTAAAAATTCTTCCTAAATTTTCTTCGTCGCTTCATGACGACACGTGACTGACGTTGCTGAAACAATGTTACAATAAAATATTTTCGCGCTTTTCCATTTGAATTTACTAATAACTTATAATTTTCCCTTTTTATTTATGTACTAAATTTTACAATTCACTCATTTAAAATTTATTTATCCTAAATGATGCTTCACATTTTCTTTTAAATTATTGATTAATTATCTCTTTTCCGTTTTATTTTGTTTATATATGTAGTTTTCCATTGTTTATGCAATTAAATTTATTATTTATATCCGATTTTTGTTCCTTGTTGAGTATTTATTCTTTATATGTATAAAAACAATTATTTTAAAATTAAAGTTTTATCATGCATTTACTCGTTATAATGGTTTTCACATGTGATGTTTTCAACATATAATCCGAGATTTATATAATTTATTGTGGTTTTTCAATTGTCCTTTTATAATTATTAATTTTAAATAACAGTTTATTTAGTTTGAGTTCTAACCATGAGAGTTTATGGGGCAAAGGTGGTGCGGAAATTCTGAGCGGATTAGCGAAGCCGCTTAAGGACGCAGACTTTGCGAAACAGACTCATGGACATATTGATCAGAAGATCTTAAATCATCTTGGGAATACTCAGTTAAAAACCATTTAAACTCACAACAGTGTTTTGGTTGAACGAAACCATATATAAATAAGGGTCGGTGAGAATTAACTCAGTGACGATCGAGTAATAATAGGATGAGAACTGTAGCCATCGATATTGGGTGCCATACAGATTTCAGACAGAAGAAAAGTTATCGTAGATTCCCGGAGACAAACCAAGTGATATGCCGATTTCTTACCTAAAGTGCCGGAGAAAACTGGTTAAATTTGATGGCATCGCAACAACGCCTATTCGAGAACCTGTGTAACCTACGACAAATGAATAATTCACGAAATATGAGGTTGAGTCCAGAGAAAGTTTGCTCTTGATGAAAATAGCAGACGCGGATTTGGAACCCTGTTGACTTTATCTCCGCAATGAAATCAGCATCCGTGTGTGATTTCTTGAACATAAAGTAGCAAAATTTGTGTAAAAGAAAGCCCATTGCTGGACCTTGCGGATCGTGATCTATGTCCATCGACAATTTTTTAAATTCAATTAGTCAGTCTTGAAAGATATCAAATATTGTATTCTATGAATTTTTCGACTTATGACTCAACTGGAAAACGTTATCGAGCCATGAAACTTAAAGTAGTTACAGAGAAATAGAGCGCGTTTCGTCTTGAGTGCTCTGGAAGGACAAAGATGGCAACCACCCCGCCACATGTGCATATTTAAGCAATTAAGCGCAATCTTGGAACTATTCACCGATCTGAAGGGAAGGACATTGTTGCTGGTGTCCGCCGCAGGACTGGACCGGGTCGTAAATTGTTGTTTCTGTGGGGGTGCGACGGGGTTTGGGGAAGGGGTGAGGCCGCAAGACGACGCCCTCGTTAGGGCACTAATGGAAGAACTGTGTGGCTTACTGGCCCTGCTGGCTGGCTGGGGCTAGACTTAACGAGCCGATAGTTACTTGTTACACTAATGAGGGAAGCTGGATGCGAAAAGCTCATTAACAGATAAGTGTGCCTCCTCCTCGTCGTCGCTGCCGTCACCGTCGTCGCAGGCCATAACCAAGGCGGCGCCATCACCACTGGAAAAGAGAATCGTGCTATCTCCCTCTGTCTACTTTATAATTGGTCCGATTCGACTCGCAATCGATCATTTCATTCCTTAGTTGATGACTGAACCTGAGCGATGGTAAGATCTGTCCGCAATACCTTCTTCAACATCTAATTTAAACAATATAGCAAGTCAGCCTGCATTCAGACTTACACGTCATTATCACCATCGTCATTCGTTTCAATTGGATTCATATGTTAGTGTTGGAGAGAGATGTGCAGGCCGTACGATCTTGAACATTTGTCACGGTGGCGCCAATTTTGTGTCCCTGCATCCGCGTGTATTCTCAGTTTGCTCAAAGCTGATGACATCATTACGAGATGCGCAAGAAACCGCCACACTATTTTTAAAACGGCGATTCGTAAGTATTGTAGAAAAATCAGCGCCAACGTGTAGAATGCGGTATATTGGTTTACTGTTTCCAGAGTTCTTGGAGTCATCACGGCTTTGGCTCATAATGGTGGTGATGGCCATTACTGAAACGCTTCAACTATTCAAATATTGATTGGCTTGATGTTTGTTGTCCAAAAGCCTACTTCAACATTTTAGATAAATTTCAAACGATTAAAAATTAAAAATCAGTCATAGGTCCTTTAAAATTAAGAAAATTGTTTCCCCGAGTTGTTGAGGCATGAAACTGGTCCTAATATACGTCTGTCATATTATAAATGATTAAATCACTTGAATGCTGTTGCTTGGCTTGAAGCTTGTTTACCAGAAGTCTTCATCGGCATTTCAGCTGTACATTTCTGAGGTTTCTTTATGCGGCCATTTCCTGTTTCCATATTCCGTTCCTATCTCGACGTTAAGTTGGGGCAATTATTGTTTGAAATCATCCGCTTCTGTATGACTATTCCTGATCTCCGCGTCGACAGAACAGGTGAACATAAATGGCTCAATACAATTCCCAGAATCGAAGAATGAAATCAATAGAGATTCCTCGTGTAGTTTCCCTGATCGAGTATGTGACGTGCAGTGGACACACCACTGAGGGATGCACGGTTGTAAGAAAGGAATTGTTGGACCGAGCGTGCGTGAACGCAGATAAGCTAATCGGAACGCAAACATGCACGGCGTTGCACTTTCCCTCCTTCCTTTTATCCACGAGGAGGGTGGAAAAAAATCTCACAACGTTCGGGACGCTGTATACAAATATTGAGAGAGGAAATAAAAGATGGGGAACAGACTTCCATTTCCACGTCTCTAACCTTCTCAAAAGAATAAACATTTGTGTCTCTGTGTTGATCATTTTGACGCGAATGACTCAGGACTGGAACAACGCTGAATGTCCACTAAAAATTGGACTTTTCTAGCATGCAGTATTCTTCGTTTTTCCTCATATACTATCGAAGGTTCCAGCTCCTGACAACTAACGTAGGCTCAGCTTGGTTCGCTTCTCCCTCGCACAATAATAATGATCGGCGCGTACTCTATTTGTTTTACTTATGTCGCAAGAAATTCATCCCTCATAAAGTGTAACTAACCGATAGAAAAATATAGAAATATATCGGTTGCGAGTGATTGAAACAGCAAAAACAGCAAGATTGACAGCGGCAAATGAACGTACCAGTCCCCAATCATCGACTGTTAACAATAAGTGTTACTATGTCATAAATACTGTCAAAATTGTGTTTTATAAAGAAAAAGAACATCAAATAACATCACATTTAAGTTCTATAAATGCATTATACAGCGTTGCTAATTACATAAAATAAAAATCTTTCCTATTTAAAGTGTAATAGTAAAACATGACTATTTTTTAGAGAGAGAGAGAAGGAGAGAGAGAAGGGGGGAGAGAGGAGAGAGAGAAGGAGGGAGAGAGAAGGAAGGAGAGAAGGAGAGAGAGAAGGAGAGAAGGAGAGAGAGGGGGGAGGTGTATATTATAATAATGTTCACACTACGGATGGTGAACTATCAATGGTACGTGAGGAATTCTGGAATCAAGACTTATTCTCGGTTTTTTCTGACAATTATTTTTATTTTTTCCAAATTGTAAAGGAATTGCCTCAAGGCATGATGGTACGATATACGTGAAACCATGGTGACGGGCTTTGAGAGTATTTTAATCTAAGCCGCGTCCTCGCCGACCTCTGGAAGGTGGTTGAGTTCTCGTGTGTGGTGTGGGCGGTTTCGATAGGATAACACACAGAGTGTGGCGACCGCACAGCAGAGGCTGGTTTCCCGGAAGTGCTTATCACCGTCTGGTGGACCCCGCAGAGGAAGCAGCAGCAGCACCACCAGAGGACCTGACCACGCACGCTCTGATTTATGACCTCCGGAGACAAAAAAAGGAAGTCTCTCCTTGAGACATTTAAACCCAGCATCGGATGACTTCTTGTGAAGCCTCCAATTCGTCAAGTAGATCGGGCTCAACTCTGGTGGGTGGATGCTGACTGTGTGTCAGGCCGTAGAAGTTGTATAAGGAAATAGTTAGTCGGCGTCGCAGACCTTGGTTGTTCTCTGTTCCTATTAGGACAGTCCGTCAGCTGCCTCCAAAACTGGTCGAGATCGGAGAAAGGAATGCTGCGACCTCACAAAAAACGACACTCCCACCATCAGAATGACGTGGGACAAGTACCAAGGGCCCGACCTACCTCATTCAGGCTTTCTAGGTTTATCCTGCACCACTTTTTGTCGATTTTCGGGTAGGATACTTAAACCATAGCACGGGGGCCCTAGCTAACCCTAGCTCTACCCTTTCGCATCCCCCCTTTAAAAACACTTCCTCTGCTTTTCAAGGAGAGTTGTCGCCACGTGGATTGCCCTCGTGTAGCTTGTTACTCTAAAACAAAATCTCATGGGTAATTGAAACAGACGTAGGGAAATTACTTGACGAATTTTGGCTTGCCATATAAGAAAACTATGCTTATGAGTCAAGGACAAGATCCTATAGTCCGCGGTACGTGAAGGCTCGACTTCATGATTTATCATTTTAAAGAAGTCTCTACGACAATAATTTACAACCATGTTCATGACGTGACGGAGGGAATAAAAAATAGTTGCTGAATCGCCAACTAAGGAAGGACTTCGAAACAAACGTGTACTATTTCATTCATGATTAAGCACTCTTGAATAGTTGAATTCTGATTGGTCAGAGAAACGGAAGGGAAGGCGGATAGTCCAGAATCTTACAAATTCATTTTAATTGCCATTGAAGGGTTGAATGAGGCTTATTAATACACATTGGGGAAAATGTAAAGGGAAAATAATTATATAAATAATAATCATCCACTGAGCTGCAGCGACATTTTCCCCCACAGTTGCAGACTTGTTGGAAACTCAAGTGTTACGTGAATGGTCAGAACAATGAAGACGACAATCGTCCAATGACAATTACGAGAGACTATTGGCGGATTTGAGGATCCAGTCCGGATTGGCCTAAAAAATAAATGGGTCCTGGAACGTAAACAGTCAACATTCGTCATCTAAAGGGGGTGGAGTAATGTTTGAATATCGAACTCTGATTGGTCGGAGAAACGGAAGGGACGACGTAATAGTCGAGAATCTTCCAAATACATTTTCAGCGCAATTGAAGGGTGGATTAAAGTTTGTTAATGCACTTCCCAGTTTCTTTCCCGGCTTATACAATTCTAAATCATTAAATAATATTTTTTAATTATATGAATAATATCGTAATAATAAAAAATGGAGGTTTTTTTCCTGGTTGGCTGAATCAAAATGAAGCAGGAGTATTTACAGGTTGAATCTCACCTGAAGCTGAAAATAGAATCATCTCAATGCGAATTTATTAAAATATTTTTGAATTGATATCGTTTAATCTAGGCTGTTATATTAATTTATTTACTTATATTTCCGTAGTAAATATTGTACACGATAATGGGAAACACAGGCGAAGACGCTCTTATCTTGTTCTTATAAATAAAACAGTCTGTCTGTGTGTGCCTACGTTCCGCATACAAATCTACACCCGTCAAGGAAATTTCGTGCATGTTATCCATGTGACTATGAAACAAACACTGACGGGGTGAGACACGACTACCACCCCCAGGAGCTGGGGTGGAAATATTAAAGCATGCAAAAACAGTCGATATTTGCGTTGAATAAATATTTTCACGGTTAATCAGATTGATAATATTTCTACCTATGTTGTTTCTTATATTTTCAACCCCATTTCGGCATGGGAGGGGACCACACTTACAAGTTCGGGTGGAGGGGAGTTATATAAAAATAATGCAAAAGTAACCGAAATTAGAGTATATATATGACAACCCTGTCAACGCCGGGCACCCAGCTAGTATGCAATAAAACTCAGATCATTCAACTACTCGCCGACTCTTCACGGAGATCGGGAAACGTGGATCGTAACCGGAAAACCTGAGATGTTTGACAAACAAAATATTTAGAAGTGGAAAGGATGGAATGGACGCAGGCAAGGTTTGGTTCCCAACCTTCCTAAGAAGATCAGGAGGCAAGTAAATTGTGAAGGCATTACACCTGCTTCTCCGCTTAGAAAAACATATTAGTCGTATTCACAAATAAAAAAAATATAAAATTGTTACTACCTTGCAAAATAAAAGGGTTTTGTTTCTGTTTCATTGTTAATGTTCAAGTAATCGTGGAAAATCATCTTACATTATATTTATAATCAAATATGTCTGTAAAAAATATAATATGTAATCAAAAGATTGAACATTGTAAAAACACGACCTGTTATAACATCTAGAAAACAGGCCAATAAAGCTGTTGTAATAAAAAAAATGAATACTGATTTTTTTCCGTAAGGTTAAATAATTCGCATGCGTAAATTATTTGTGATGTTTCTTTACGATACCTGAACGTGCTAAAAAAGTGACCATTGGTCATCCTATGGAGATTGTGTTATGTTGCGACCGTATGTGAGGTAAAACCAGACTGGAGGAATAAAGATTTGGGAAGGAGTCAGATGATACGGAACGAGGCGCGGTAGACGAGTGAAGCTTGGAGCTGGCGGTGGGACAGTCCCGCGAGGTAGGGGACGGGGAACGGGCTGCTCGGATTGCATTCGTTATGAACACGCGGCGGCGGTCCCCTTCCCCCATTACTGCGGAAAGCTTTCAACACCTGGTGTGCGAGGGAAGGCGAGGGCAGGCAGGAAAGGGTTGCCCTCCCCCTACTCACTCTCACTCCCATGGTTAAAGCCGCCGCACTCGAGGAAATCAATTAGCGACAGCCGAAGAACTCAGACCACGGCTCCAATTACACTTACGCGAACAAGTGGCGCAGCGGCCCATTCCTTTTCCCTTCCGTTGCTACCTCGATAATTCACGCACACAACCAAGGAACATATAAACACTCGCCCAAAACCGCAAAAAAAAAGCAGTCAGGAGGAAATTTCAACCGTCAACTTATCAAATCCTACAGAGGGATTTTGCAGGATTTCCTCAAATACCATATTTTGATCCATTAAACTCAATTAAATTAAATTCAGGCAATGATGAACGCGGGATAATAAAAAGAAGACAATAAAAAGAAGACAAGCGATTATTCTATAACCTGAGTGACAGAAAAAATATAACGGTAAATTTCAAAACTCGGAACAGTCAAAGAGAAAGACAAGAAGAGGGATTTTCTTTTGTACGGTAAGGGTTTTTTAACCTACTTAAATACATTTAAAAATTTGTCTCATGTGCAAAGGTTACAGAAAGAAGATCTGAAGATATATCACGTGAGATAAACCGAAGCTCATAGTTTTATGCAAAGATTGAATAAGAGTCGAGAGTAAAAGTAAGAGAATAGAATCTTGTAACCAGAACCGTTGGTAAGATCCAAAATACTTGAAAATATACATCGAATTAATTGCGTACTAGAAGGATCTCGAAGATTTAATATGGGGACAGGACATCGCAGGAAGGAGCGAAAAATAAGTGCCTTTTTTAGGAGTTTTCCGTAAAACAACTCAATCAAAATTAAATACACATATTGATTTCTAGAAGCATTTTTTTTTCTGTACTAAAAATGTTGTCCAAGCGAACGACTACCAAGATTCCCTAACATATTCCAGATTTATTTGTGATCATCCTCCCCAGATTCTTTTCCCTCAATCACCTTTGTTCATCGCTATTTTTTGAAGGTACAGACAGGCTATGTATTGCATAGGAAATGGAGTGAAAGGGGAGATGCGGAAAGGTAGAAGAAGGTGGCCAAGGGTTAACTAGGGCCCCCGGGATATGGTATAAGGATCCTACCCGGCAATTCGCCTCAAAGTGATGAAAAAACCTAGAAAAACCTGCACCAGGTAGGTCGGGCATTTGGTACTTGTCCCACGCCCTTCCGATGGCGGGAGAAGGGTTTGCTGTGGGATCGCAGCTTTCCCCTCGCCGTGCCTTGGTCAGTTAAGGATGCAGCTGGCCGACTGTTCCAATAGGAATAGCGGACAACTCTTACCGTATGCCCAAAGTCTGCAACCCCGGAACATACACCTCTCAAAATGGGCCGAGGTGCATCGGCTTGTGGGAACCTTAGTTAAAAACACCAGAGAGATGTATTTTTTTTTTTTTCATTTTTTTAGGGTAACAGGCTGAATGAGGATAATCCACATGGTGGCAACTCCCCTTTAATAGCATAGGAAGGGATTTGAAAGGGAGGATGCGGAAGGGTAGAGGAAGATAGCCAAGGGTTAACTAGGGACCCCGGGCTTTAGTTTAAGGATCCTACCCGGCATTTGCCTAAAAGTAATGCAGGGAAAACCCTAGAAAAACCTGCATCAGGGTACTTGTGCATTGGGTACTTGTCCCACGCCCTTCCGATAGCGGGATAAGAGTTTGCTGTGGGGACGCAGCATTCCGTTCTCCGTACCTCGACCACTTTAGGAGGCAGCTGGCCGACCGTTGCAATGGGAACAGAAAACAACTCTTACCGTATGTCCAAGGTCTGCGACCCAAAACATACACCTCTCAAAACAGGCCGAGGTGCCTTGGCTTGTGGGAACCTTAGTTCAAAAACGGAGAGAGGAAAAGGCATCCCCAAAGGCAGCCCTTCGTATCGCTCCTACAAGGTTCTGCCTGCGAGAGAACATCTCGCCAATGTAATTATAACCTTGTGGTCCACACTGGCAAGTACAAGTAACGTGACGATGACGCAAGCAGCCGTCACTATAAAGGAAACATGAGCTTTAATAAATCAGAAAAACAACGCGCACAAATTTTACGCGTCGTAAATAATATTGTTTAGTTTTCTGATAACGTAATAACAGAACAAGTTCAACGACTTGCTTAACATAGAAGAATAAAATACGACTGTGACGTTGTAGGAAGGACAACAGTGAAACCGCAGCCATAACTTGAGGAGGCTTCTGTCACGTGACATTACAACACCACTTATACACGATCTTCAATGTGGAAGCAATCAACAGGTAGCAATTTCTCCTTTTATATCCCTGGTACTTCAAGCCATGTCTCGTGTGGTCCATTCTTATTCACGAATTGACGTTGCTATAATACCGGTATGTTATATACCACTGTAAATGCGTGGAAGGCTCGGAGCAAGTTTCGTCCTGTCGGTGAATCAATTTCTAGAAATTAACGCTGGGAAATACAGGAAGTGCAATCACCAGCATCATTCGGATTTTTATATCATATTTTCCATTCTCGTTCTCAGGGAGCGACGCTGGAAAGCGCTAAATTACTTCGTTTAATATGGACGACATTGGGAGTGCCGATCTTTTCATCAAGCAGCAAGAGACATGGATAGAAGTGATCAGCGTTTCAATGACAGAATTATGGAGCCAAGTGTGGAAAGAGGAAGCCAATTACAGCTCTACTACTCTTCTACTCGACTTATCTACATTACAAGCATAAAGATGAAATGAAGAAACAAATTTTATTAAGAATACGATATTGTACAGTTCCTCCACGCATCAAGGACCTGATGCCGAAAATGTAAGCGCACGTTTCGCACAAAGCATGGCAGGAATACCAAGTAAACCTTACGAGTGATATTACAAATTATTCTCAAGGATCTTTCGTCAAATAATCGCCTTTTACACATACGAAATTTTTTAAACGAAATTTTCTTTAGTTAGTAACCACTACTGAAACTGGAAGTGTCATCCTTCCCGTACCCACCACGCAGAAATCCCGTACCCCCAATTGGGCAAGTTTGGAGCTGAGGATGAATTAGCTGCTGCCGTTTCAGGTCTCAGTCCTGACGTCACTAATCAAATGAATGTTTTTGACAACTTCTACAATTATATTAAATCTTACATATCTGAAATTAAGATATAAACTGACACTGAAACTCGACAATAGCTATAATCCCTTATTTTTATATTTAAACATTAATAATGATATATATCTAACTATTTAAGGGTAAGTTATAAATAAAACACAGCCTTATAAAATCACAAAAAAAATTATATGTGATAAAGGAAGGTCTGCGAGGGCTATTCCCTCGCAGGCAATACCTGCGAGGGATTTTCTCTCGCAGGCAGAACCTTATAGGAAGGATACGAAGGGGCTACCTTTGGGGATGCCTTTTCCTCTCCGTTTTTGAACAAAGGTTCCCACAAGCCGAGGCACCTCGGCCTGTTATGAGAGGTGTATGTTCCGGGGTCACAGACCTTGGGCATACGGCAAGAGTTGTTCACTGTTCCCATTGGAACAGTCGGCCAGCTGCCTCCTAAACTGGTCGAGGCACGGAGAACGGAATTCTGCGTCCCCACAGCAAACTCCTCTCCCGCTATCGGAAGGGCGTGGGACAAGTACCCAATGCCCGACCTACCTGATGCACGTTTTTCTAGGGTTTTCCCTGCATTGCTTTTAGGCGAATGCCGGGTAGGATCCTTAAAATATAGCTTGGGGGCCCTACTTAACCCTTGGCTACCTTCCTCCACCCTTCCGCATCCCCCCTTTCAAATCCCTTCCTATGCTATTAAAGAGGAGTTGCTCTACGTGGATCACCCTCATGTAGCCTGTTGCCCTAATAATATATATATATATATAATATGATAAAATACGTTTAGTCGGTATTTGCGACATGTTCACGTGTATGAAGTTTTACAAAATTTTGATAATCAGGGACATTTTTTAAATTGTAATCTTTTTCTGACTTTAAAAGGCTGTGTTTATTTATCATTTTTAAATATTAATTTGAGTCGCATTAACGCCAAGGTCTTTAGGGACTTCATGTTTACATTTGGATTCCACCCTTTCCTGAAATTAATTAAGTCATAAGTTATTTACATGCTATATATATACATTTTCAGTTACTTTTTTCGTTTTTGTTTGAGTCTGTTAGTTTTTAATGCCCACATAATTATTTATTACTTTAATGAATTTTATAATTATTAATAAGCCGAAAACAAAATATAATTTTTTAATTATTTGTTTTGGTCTATTAAAAATTTATACATACAGTGAAGAATTTTATAATGTTTATTTGGTACGTTGGTTGTTATTCTTACTGTTAGGCTGACTCATTTTCCTCTATATTAATATCTTTGTGTTTGAGCACGTCACCTGCTTTGTCGTTATAACCGCTTTTTTAGATTGGAATCCCTGACGGAAACAACAAGCATTGCAGAAACGTTTCGTATTATTTATTTTATCTCTTAAATTTTTCTGTAAATTGGCTACTTCTTTATGTAATTAGTCTCCGTCCAACACAGACGTTTTTATATTTTCAACATATAAAGTTATGTCGTAACTATTGTATTAAACGAAGGAAGCCTGCGAGAGAATTCTCTCGCAGGTGAACCTTCCAAGAGAGCTCTGGCGGAGGCTACCTTTGGGGATGCCTTCACATCTCTCTGGTTTTTTGAACTAAGGTTCCCACATGCCGAGGCACCTCGGCCTGTTCCGAGAGGTGTATGTTCCGGGGTCACAGACCTTGGTGATACGGTAAGAGTTGTCCGCTATTCCTATTGGAATAGTCGGCCAGCTGCCTCCTAAATTGGTCAAGACACGGCGAGGGGAAAGCTGCGTCCGCACAGTTAACCCCTCTCCCACCATCGGAAGGGCGTGAGACAAGTACCAAATGCCCGACCTACCTCATGCAGGTTTTTCTAGGGTTTTCCCTGCATCACTTTTAGGCGAATTGCCGGGTAGGATCCTTAAACCATAACCCGGGGGCCCTAGTAACCCTTGGCTACCTTCCTCTACCCTTCCGCATCCCCCCTTTCACTCCCTTTTCTATACTATAAGAGGGGAGTTGCCACTATGTGAATTACCCTATACATAGCCTATCTAAACCTCAAAAAAAATTGTTTGGTTGAATTATCTGTGGTACGGATATAATACATTTTCGCTTTGAAAAATTAAGAATGTACCAACAGTGTTCAGAAATCCAATATAAATTGGCACCGTTAAGTTTTTCATAATTTTATTAACTTTGTGTCAGAAACAGACATGTATGAAAAACGTGACAATTACAAGTCAAGATGTAATTTAAATCATTTCTCAGGGTTTAATTTACGACTGAGCAAAGATTTATATTTTTTCCGCAAATTTTCCCTTGCTTACTGCTTACTGCAATACAAACTAAAACTAGTTTGGTTTAGTCCAAAGAGTTGAGAGTATCATTTCAAGCCAAGGTTTCTGCTGTCAAACTGTTTTTTTTTAAAACAGGTAATAATGGGACAATGACGTAATCACGTACTGAAATAAAATAAAATTTGTTAAAATGGAAATAATTTACGTCTGATAGAAAATAATGAATAAGAGAGATAGGCAATACAGACAAAATAAGAGTAATATAAATACCACACGACGTTTCTGGGATCCTTGTCGCTTCCGTCAGTGCAGTTGTGTTTCTCTAGGCTCTTCGTAGGAACTGAGGAAAGATACAAGGATCCCAGAAACGTTATTTATATTACTCTTATTTTGTGTGTATTGGCTATATTTCTTATTCATTAAAATTTGTCGAAAAACAACTGTACGTCGTATGCATTTTCATGGTTTACCTTAATTCTTTCAGTCTTCGAAAAACGTGAGGGAAGCTTCTAAGAGATTCGTTTAAGATATCACCCAAACATAATTATATACACAGTTATTTGTTTATAGTTTATGAGGCAAACAATGTAGTTGACAAAAAGCGTAACAAAAACTTGTATTTAATATCGATTACATAACCGTTGTGCGTAACGTGAATTTAACTATAAAAATAATTTCTGAATCGACTTTGTGGAATCCAAAGCACGTCTAAGATATCAATAAAATAAAACATTACTTTAAGACAAAGATCTCTATGGACAAAGTCGATAAAATATAAAAAGGTTAAACAGCCACTTCATCATGTGAAAACATGGAAGAAATATGAAAAAGGCAGCGACAAGGTAACTAGATTAAGTAAATTCGCTTCATTATAACACTTGATACAAATACTAAAACTAAAATATTGCTTGGTTAAAGAAAACAAGACATTACGCGGCAGAGAGAAGTAAATACTAAATTTTAATATTTTAAGCAACATTTTGGCGGTTATCTGAATGTCAATAAAGTTACTACGTAACTGGTATTTACCTGGTTTACGTCGACGGTCTTTCGGAACCACACTTCTGGCAAACAAAGCGTTCGGAGCAAACTCGTGTAGGTTAAAGAAGTACCTCTGATACAGTGAAAACACTTCACAAGTAGTTTAAGAGAAAAAGATCAAGCAACTTCACGCAACGGATAAAAATGACAACTGACAAAATCATTACCGCACTGATAAACAATTTGTAAATATAATATATACTTTACGAAAGTCATCCATCTTGACTTGAGTCAAATTTGGCGGTGTAAAATATGTCTAAGAAGTGAATCAAAGATAACAATACTTTGAGTAAAAGAGAATCTCCCACTACAGCTGCGTTAAATAACAAAACAATGCCACATGTACTCGACGGCCGTGTTTAAATAAAAATGCAATTTCAAAAAGCATCCGATAAATAATTTACGTTGTTTCCGTATAATACTTGTCTTGAGTGAGCGTACCGAGATAAAAGATATAACGTAAACTGGAAGTAATCTAAGTCGGCGGTCAGAGATGACAACTGTTTCAGGAGAAACCCTTTATTACACGACGTAACTGATGACAGAGAAAAAGAAAGATCACACTTTATCAACATTTTAATAAACATTGAACAATGCACGGTGTTATCTTCCAGTAATAATTCTAATAGGTTGTGATCAGTGTGAGAGAGTGTCCAGAGATTGAAGCTGAGTAGGGTTACCTGCAAGGCGAGGGACGAGAGTGACGTTGGTGTGTGTGGAGAGCTGCTACCACATTGCACTCACTCACTCGCTCACGGCACGAAGGCTCGCCAGCCACTGACTGACTGTTCCGCCCGCTCTCTCCTTCTCTCCTCGGCCGACACGGCCCTGCGCAATCTGCACTCCCTCGCCCTCGAACTCCGCGCGCGGGGCGGCGCTGCCAACATCAACAAACGAAAGTCACCAAACCGCTCCTTCGTCGTTATTATTAGTCAAATTAAACTTAATACCTTTATTTTCTGCACAAAAAAAATCGGTACGGCATCACTACTTATCTCTTGGCGCTATATCATAAAAAAAAAATTCTCACTCAGAAAAAATAATTGTTTTAAAAATTGTACAATCCTTATGTTTCATTCGAAGACAGTAATTTCTTCCATAAAAAATTTTATTTTATGGAAACAGAAAGATTGAGTTCAGCTCGAGGTGATATTTTCTTAATTTCCAAACAATTCTCATTATTGATAATTCCATTATCTAAGGATTATAAATTTAGTATGACTACTTTTTAATTTGCTATTTTTTTAATAAAAAACCCCACAGGTTTTCAATCAGCCTCCATAAATTTATGGAAACTGAATAAATTCTGTAGGTCTATATTACAAAATTTAACAATCATATTAAAACAAAATAACATAATTATATAAAGCAATATAACAACCAAACAATAATTTATTATTTAATAATTCCTTGTTATTTAAAGTCTAATTTCCTCAGGTTTCCGCGAAAATACGTTGCGATGCAATGTCCTGCGGTCTTCTCTCGTGGGTCTCCTGACACCATCCGTGATGATTCTTATACAAAGCATAATATCTCTGTATTAGAAGAAACGTTTAGGCCCCCTCCCTCTCGTCTCTCTCACACACATACATTTAACCTCTTCTTCTATGTGAGCACTGTACTCTGCTCTTTCTCTGTCCTTTTCCCAGTATGTTTTTTTCTGTATTCTCTGCCAGTTTTAAACACTTCTCAACACTCCGGAACAATTGCTTACAACACATTTTATCTTTCTCTCTAGATGCATTGTCGATGAAGGGATCCAATTAGTTGACGATCTTGAAAAATATACGAAAGTTACATTTAATGTCAAAGGTGTTCAATTAAAATACTGCTACAACAGTCATGGGTTGGTAGAAAATTCAATACATATATTTAGATTTAAAGGTTTCCTAAGCAATTATATTTAATACCTGAATAAGTTCTAACCTCAGAAAAAAAGTCGGATTTATTGTTTTTTAAACTTTACTCTGTGACTTAATTTGACCAATAATAATCTATATAAGAATGTCAGACGACCATCATTAAACAGGAAAAGTTAGATATTTGTTCTCTGTTGCTAGTGATTTCTAGAGAGCCGGTGCGTAGTTTGGCTGCCCTGGCTCCCGTGATTGGACGCAGGCGGGGGTGATGTACGACGCTGGCGAGGGACGGTAGGGGAACGGACGGAGTGAAGAGAGGGGAAGGGAGGTGGAATATAATTGGAAAGAGCCCGCGCGAGAGAGAGACGGAGAGAGAGAGGGGGGGAGCTTTTGATTGAAGCCACACTTGCTAATTAGTCCGGCACTGGAGGAGAACACAGGACACACTTGCCTGTTAGCGTGCTGCCCCCTCCCCCTCCCTATTATAACATATGACACCGGCGGCGGCGGCGGGAAGATGCAGCCAGGATCAACTGACACTTCCACTTGCGCTAATGATTTCTGCCTGCTGGAGAGTGGGACGTAATCGGATCTGCAGAGAGAGAGAGAGAGAGAGACAGCACTGGCCGGCCTTCTGGCCCTAATGACGTTGCTAATTAATGCGCCTCTCTCTCCCTCTGCTCTCGGTCCTCCCTCCTCTCTCTACATTTCCTTAAGGTAGAAAACCTTAGAACGACGCGTTGCATTGCATTACGTCCTAACAATTCAGAGGATTAACTCACTTGTATCAACAGCAAAGCAAAGGTCTCTCTGAGGTTGTATATAAGCCAGTATCATAGAAGAGACACTTGTAAACTCATCAAGACAAGTGACAGGTGACTTCACACACGGGAGTGAACGAATAAACGAACAGACAATAATCAATCTTTTTACAATACATCTTTACATATATGTTAATTGTAGTGAACATTCCACCTCCAACCTTCAGGGAGCTACACGTGTGACGTACATTTGCAATAATGACATATCGGCTATCCAGGAAAGTAACAACATTTGGTACGAAAAATTTTATCGGGGTAGCTAAATGACATGAGATCTGTTTTAATTGTCAATGACCAGATCTAGCAAGCGAAAGCAGAAGTGGTTCTCGTTAAAGTCACTTTAGTGTTGTAAGGGAAGAGCAGAGTTGTTCAGAGATCTTACAATGGGATGGAACGAAAAATTAGTGAGTCTGTTTTGGAGAGGAAATGATTGAAGTAAGGTGTTTTGAAGACGCTTAAATGTTAGTGGGCGATATAGGAGAAACGGTAAAAAATGAAAAACTGAAGTAATAGAATGTAAAAACTGGCGTGGTAGAGACCCAGGAAAGCAACGAAAGTCACTACTAGGACAGGAAACAGTCGTGGTGGTCAAGAATTGTCAAGGTATGTGTGTTCAGAGTGTTTGATTGTTTGTCGACGGCATTGAAGGAGACCCACGACATGACAACGAACAATTCCGTCTAGAAAGGAAACTGGGGTGGGTGGAGGTGGGTTGATCAGACACTAAGATCGAAGAGAACCGTACCTTGATCCCCATTAGGACCAAATCTACTCAGGAGGCTCCGAAAAGGGGGAATGCATTAATACGCCTCAAGGGGAATTCCATTAGAAAGGTTTTATAAGTGGTTTATAAGTGATTTGGCAGCAGAAATCCTGTTATTCAAGTAAAAGGGGTCAAGTAAGTGGATCAAGCAGCCAAAGTGGCTTTAGAAAAAGTGAGGGAGGGAGTCTATATAGTGAAAACGGTGTTAGGATGTTTTTAAAAGGACATTCGAATAACTTCTACTCCGGCACGAACTTTTCAGGCCATCCTGAAACTTTTCCGTAGGAGTTGTTGGCAACAAATGTTGACAACGTTTAGAAGAATCTCTAGAGTGGTTAATGTTGTCAACATTTAGTGACGACAATGCCCTTGTTACCAATATTTGTTGTCAACTTTTATTCCTCTACATCGATGGTGTCAAAAATGTTGACATTTGGTGTAAACGCGCTTTTTACTGTTCGTCTCTTTTATGTAGCCTGATTCAATACGAGACAACAATACTGAAAACGCCTTCTCAGTCCTGTTGAATTCTAAGCAAATCCTTGAAACGTTTACAGCCACGCGATTACGTTTCTTCCGTTTAGTTGGCGTAGCAATGGTTTTGACACGGAAATACGTTAATTATTCAATATGAAAACATTTTAAATTTTAAAATATAAAACGTCTGAGTATAAAGTGTACTAATTAGAAAAATACATAGCCCGAAAAACAGACAAAAATAAATGATAAATTAAATTCCGCACAATGTTTCTGCAATACTTTTTGTTTTCGTCGGGTGATTCAATAACGCAACAAGGATTGCAGAAAAGTTGTGCGGTACTTAATTTAATACCTGTTTTTGTCTGTTATTTGGCTATTTATTTATCAAGAAAGTTAATGTTTAATTGGCGGATTAAGTGTCCGTCGTTGCATCTTAAAGGTACATTTACGTGAATCTCCGACGATAAAATATATATCAACGATGATGCCGTATTTAAATAATTATAATTATATATATATACCATTCTACAATTGGGTTAACGTTACATATTTACCTACCTATTTTTGGCTCGGTGGGCCCTGGTCTCCTCCACAATCAGCCTGCGCTCTTTTCGTCCATCCTCTTATTCCCATCGCTCTCAGATGTGCAACGACATCGTCCATCCATCTATGCCTTGGCCTTCCCTGCCCTCTTGAATGGTGGATCCTTTCTTTCAGGATTCTTTTTGGCATTCGTTCTGTTGACATTCTCTCTTCATGGCTCATCCAATCAATCCTAACCACATCTTTACCTTCCATCAATTCATCCAGCTCCACGTCATATCTTGCTGTCCAGCCTTCATCTGTCGTTACAGGTCCAAATATCTTCTTTAAGAACCGTCTTCAAAATACTCACAGAATTTTCACATCAGTATCTTTCATGTTCCAGGTCTCTGTTCCATAAATCACCACCGGTCGCACCAGTGTATTATATATTTTTATTTTTGTTTTCCTTGTGATGAGATGGTTAGTAAATAAATTATTATTTGCGTAATATGCTCGGTTCCCAGCCTGTGTTCTTTCCCTGATCTCTTTGCTGGCTATACATAGGGTGATCCTCATAGTGGAAGGGGAAAGCATCTGTGAGTGGGCTTTTGAATTATGAAATATAAACCTACGAATGATTTTTGTTTTAGATTGAGGATTCCTTTCATTTTCGACATGAATTGTTATATTTTGAGGTATCCGCGGCCGTGTGGTTCAGGTTGAGGGTGAGAAGGTAGAAGGAGCTCGACTTGACGCGTCCGTAATCGCCCCCCCGTCGCCGGAGACTTTGGGGCTAAAACTTGCTAATTGGCCAGGAAGACGTCGTGCTGTTGCTAATCAAGACGAACTGCGCCGCAAGAAGAAGTAGAAGCGCCGCCTCTTTTAATTTTGTTATATGAATCCTCCCCATTAGCGAAAGACCGAACCTAAGGAAAGGGGGAAGTTTCTCCGCGATACCTTCATCTGTGGAAATCCAGTGATGTGCATCATCACCCGACCCCGAGTATTATGATCGCTGTGCTCGGATCGTTTCCTTTAGCATGTGAAGTCATCAGCTGACGTCGCCGTGGGAAAAGCTACTCAAATGGACATCAACATTGCAACAATAAAATATCACATTCGACAATAACATGCTGTTCCAAAGCCTTTCATTCATTCATCTAAGATGTCTGTATCGTCCGAAATACTTTAAAGAATAGAATAAGCACGAGATAAATTTATTATAGGAACAGTCTTCTAATAATATGGCAGAAAACTCAGTCTCACGTTCATGGTGTCGATGAGATTTTATGGATGGAAAATTCCGTACCTAAACAGTATAGTTTATATATATATATATAGAAAAATATTCCACTATTTTATTTTTCTTATCATTATTCCCGATAATTTGCAATGGACATGATTATCATTTAATGGAGATTTCGTCACTGGTCCAACGCTTTGTCGTTGCACACATTATTTCAGTGTTCTTCGTTATAAATATGTTTAAAACACTTTTTGTGGTTTTGTGGTCTTTTAAGTAACATCACACACAACATGCACGCACTCTCGATATATACTAATACACTTTCCGATGGCGAAGAACAGGTAATGTCATTACGGCCGCCATGTTGTGACGTCAGGCAGACTCGGTAGATGTCCCGTAACGTTCTATACATCTTTTGTTGTATTGAACTTGTAGTACGATATTTGGCCGTGCGTTTATGTTATTACAGTGATTTGTTTGGTGTGATACCATAACTTCGACCTTCACAAAGACTCTTCTACCACGCGTGGACCCGCAGTCTTTGGAGAGAGATGATGGAGTTTCCCCGGGGTTTTGCGGGTTTCATTAGAAATTAGGGGAGGCGATTCCACTTTTAATTAATGTAATGCCTCGCACTTTATTTTCGTTGCGGGGACGAGACGCACTAAACAATGTCATACCCTGAATCTTCATTCTACAAGTCGCCCCGAAATTTATAGCGGTTAATTAAATTTTAATTTCAGTTTGTTAGCGTTACTGCTTTTGTGCGGGAGATAAAGAGAGGAGGAAAGGAAGCGGCGGTGTTTCTAATCTGCGCTCTCTTGATGAACTACCTGCTGCTGCCCCGGAATTAAACCCTCCTCCTCGTCCTTCCTCCCGCCTCCTTCCGCCTCCTTCCTTCACCTTTCCAAGCAGCGTCGTGACAGTCGCGTTCTCGTGCCACGGTCAACAACACTGAACCTTTTCTTCGCATGGAATCACTCGAGACGTCCTTAATGCTTGCTTTAATAGTAACAAAGATGCAGTTACGCGTCGATGACTATCAGAGCGTGACGTCACAACGTGGCCGCCGTCGCAGCGTGGGGGAACAGCTGGAGAGCCAGCACGTCGGGGCATAAAGGTTTCCAATCAATCAGCGTCGTATTTTATACAACCATGTTTCAATTTAGCAACGATGTTGTCAGGTCTACAACACAGATTATTATTGAAGACAATAACGAAACATGCCCAAGTTTCCAATAGCCACAAGCTTTGCCTGTCTTCAGGGAAGAAAAAGTAGAGTTAAAAATCAGAGCTACGGTAGCACGAGCCGGATTAATTAGTAAACAATTACTATATCCTTACTTTTCCAGATAGTCAGAACGCTAGTTTAAATTTTTCTCTCTCTAGAACACGGTACTGTTGTTCGACCTTTGACAGGGAAGATTACAATTATCTATCAAAGTTTCCACTAAATTTATTTCCTATGATTTCATTTAAAAACACCCTGTACACAGATAATACAGGGGATTTAAAAGCAATATAGGCCGCCATCTTTAATAATTCCTCGTGGCGTCACACAGTTAAAACGCTACCAATTCCCTAACTTTGGTATTAATGTGAAGTTCGTGGCTCAGTGACGAGATAAGATTTTATATTTTAAAGGAGGCAGAAACAAACGTCCTCAGAGTTAGAAACAAAATTAGAAACGCCGGTTTTAATAATTCTCGTGAATGCATCCTTGACTGTGAATTTGAAGAGTCAAAATCTTCAAACGAACACTATATAATATTTTCCTACTTAAAGGAAACTATTCAAGGTGGGGCCTCAATTATATTAATATCCCATTTTTCATAAGGCTTATTATCTAACGTGTGAATTTATTTATCACCTTATTTCTTAATAACGAAAGCATATTATTTTTCCTTGAAGAGGTAAATGTCCCCATTTATGTAAGTAATTGCAGCACGAAATGATTCAATATGGCGTCTTACTTTAATTCCATCACATTGCCTACAAATATGATATATTAATTAATAATCAGGGCATTAGCTAAAATGAAACGTAGGAGTGGAGAAAAAACAGCAAATTTCAAATAAGTAATTACATTCTTTACTAATTCTTCCGGTTTCCCTTGTAAATATTAAGTCATTTTGATGACGATACAACGCGGAAATGTTGTAGATTTTAACTCATTATAGATGAAAGAATAATATCTGCGGATCTTATAAATGTTTACCAAGAATTCAGTCCTTATTTCTTCGAGGGTGTGTGTCTGTATATGCATACGTTTCTGTATGTTTCCCATTAGTTCATGCTCTCTTCCAATTTACGAGTTTTCCCCTTTCTTCTCTCGACGTGCGATACTTTTTTTTGTTGCTTTCTGTATTTGTCTTGAACTCCTTTTCTCCCTGTTTCTCTCTACATGTCTTTTTTTTTCTCTCTGTCGCACTATTTTGTTATCGGAAGTCTATTTCATTGACCAGGATCCTGCACAACGACGCCTCATATAACTTGGTATCAAACTGAGACTTCATAAGATTCAAGGCCGCAGGATCTGGAAATCATGCTTGCAGCTGGAGTGATTGAGTATGTCGTTCCACTTTATTTTTGTTTTAACGAACTGTAAGGCTATTTATTAAAGCCACCCCTGCTTTGTGAGGCTCACCTTCTTGTACTATCCGGCGACGGTGGCGCCGCTGCTGCCTCTGCAGATGAGGGCAAAGTGGTCTCTCATTACGCTAGCCATTTCGATCACGACGCCTCCTCTCTTCCTTAAAAGCCTCGCTCGCTCCCTCGCCAGCCTACTTCCGCCATTTTCGACCCATTAATGACCATCAGCAGCTGTCAGTAGCTGGAAAAAGCTAAGGGGAAGAGGGAAAGGGATCGACAGAGAGAGAGACGCATTTACATGGCTGACTGGCGACCAAGAACACAACACGAGCGGCCATCTTCATCGCGGAGTGTGATCAGCGATGGCATCTTTACCTGCCGCAAACCCACTACTCTCCTTCCAAATCAAATATTCACAATGACTGACGCGAGCTGATATGATCACGTAATGCGTGTATTTCCTTCTACTCTCATTTCTGCCGTATTCTGCGTGACTGTACTGAAGCACGTTAAGTCCGCGGAACCTGCATCACTTTCTCTCTCCCCGTGGATTTTCATTTTTTCAATAAATTCATAAAAACAAATTTAATTTTACCCTGTCAATCACTGAATTTTTCTTCGTTTTTTTTCTTACCGTTGAATGTCCGATCCCTTTCCTTATTTTTTTTTTAGGGCAACAGGCTACATGAGGGTAATTCACGTTGGGCAACTCCCCTCTAATAGCATATGAAGGGATTTGAAAGGGGGGGGGATTCGGAAGGGTAGAGGAAGGTAGCCAAGGGTTAACTAGGGCCCCCGGGCTATATTTTAAGTATACTACCCGGCATTCGCCTAAAGAAATGCAGAGAAAACCCTAGAAAAACCTGCATCGGGTAGGTCGGGCATTGGGTACTTGTCCCACGCCCTTCCGATAGCGGGAGAAGAGTTTGCTGTGGGTATTGCCTGCGAGAGAATAGCCCTCGCAGACAATTCGCTACCCCTTTCCTTATCTCAACACCCGTCTACAGTTTCACCTAAGCTGGAAAAAAGCCTGCGAAAGGATTCTCTCGCAGGTAACTTGCGAGGGATGTTCTCTCGCAGGCAGAACCTTGTAGGAGAGATACGAAGGGGCTACCTTTGGGGATGCCTTTTCCTCTCCGTTTTTGAACTAAGGTTCCCACAAGCCGAGGCACCTCGGCCTGTTCTGAGAGGTGTATGTTCCGGGGTCACAGACCTTGGGCATACGGTAAGAATTGTTCACTATTCCCATAGGAATAGTCGGCCAGCTGCCTCTTAAACTGGTCGAGGCACGGAGAAGGGAATGCTGCGTCCCCACAGCAAACTCCTCTCCTCCTATCGGAAGGGCGTGGGACAAGTACCCAATGCCCGACCTACCTGATGCAGGTTTTTCTAGGGTTTTCCCTGCATTTATATAGGCGAATGACGGGTAGGATCCTTAAAATATAGCCCGGGGGCCCTAGTTAACCCTTGGCTACCTTCCTCTACCCTTCCGCATCCCCCTTTTCAAATCCCTTCCTATGCTATTAAAGGGGAGTTGCCCAACGTGGATTACCCTCATGTAGCCTGTTGCCCTAAAAAAAAACAAAAAAAAACAGTTTCACCTACCAAACTTACAACCAGGCTTGCTTGACTCACCCTGCGTGATGGTGTACTTAGTTTTGCAACTTCATCGTCATCAGAAGTACGTGTGCTTCAACCTGAATATAATCCTTAATTTGAGCTCACGGTAACGTTCTTTAATGAACGGGCCTACTTTATTTCCGTTCTAAAAAGTATCCTCGAAATGGCAAAATATGCTCCCATCAGGAGCTCCTTCTTAAATAACTCAATAATCAAAAGTAAACATATAACACCAAAATTTATAAACAAATTTAAATGTATTCTGTAGCATAAATATAAAATAGAATATATATAGAATATATATATATATATATATATATATATATATATATATAGAATATATATATATATATATATATATATATATATGTGGAAGTAGATTTATTGATATCATATGTGGATGAGATATATATTCGGGTAATTTACCTCGTCAGGTAGACGACGACGGCAGAAACAAATCTGCGTAGTTTTTCGTTACATTACTCATAGTTCATTATTTTGCTATTAGTCTGGATAATGACGCGACCTGGTCACTAAGTGTATTAGCGTGTCCCCATGTGTGTTACCCTCTGGCTTTCTAAATGGCTTTACGTGACTGGTGACTAACTGATCTTATTAAGAATTTGTAAAATCTCATTGCGAGTGCAGAGGAGACTAACTGAGTTGAGTGAGCGACCGAGTGAAGCGAAAAAAACGTGGATAGGGGAAAGAGGTTGATGACATTATGGAAAATCTGCACCATCCATTAGGAAAAAACGTTTTGTAAGTAGAGTTAGAGCAATCCTGTTAGTGTTGAGGGGAAAGAAGGAGCCAACTAAGTAGACAGAGGGAGAGGGAAGCGTTGGTCAAAGGGTGTTAGAGACTTGAATAAGGGGGCTGCTAGTCAGTTTGGATTCTGGTTGACGCCAACCTCTCCCCTGAAATCTGACGCTAATTGAGGAGGCTAATATCTGAAAGTGATTGTGTCTGATTATCGCGACTCTGCCGAGCCACACCCTCATTACTTGATGGCGGTGGCAGCAGTTGCTCCCCTCCTCAGACATCATAACCTAATTGAAATTTCTCTCTCTCTCTCTGCAAGTGACAAAGGAGGAGGAAAATAGACACGCTCATAACAGTAATATGTGATTCAGGACTTCAGACATTTAGTACCAACTATTGCAGTCTAATTCATAAGCTGAAGACTTAAAATGTAGATCAAGCGATATAAAATAGGAGAATAACAATACTGGAATCGGACGTTCGGTCAAAGAAATCTTCGCGATGGAACTGCGAGAAATCCCCGCCGTAATAATTTACCAAGAATAGGAAAGGTTGAAAATATACAACGTCTATGATGACATTGAGTTCGTGACCTGGTTTTGTGTGCAGTGTGTCGGCTCTTGACCTTTCGAATCAACAAGGATTACAGAAACGTTATGTTTTATTTGCTGTATCACTTTATTTTGTCTTTTATTAATAAGATAGGATCTTCCATATTAAGAACGTTCCACGGACCTGACTAAGGACAGATGCCCAACAAATCAGTCTGTATTAGAAACAGACGCAGAGGGAGTATGACGTAACCAAATATGTAACTTTCAGTTATTTTCGTATTACAACGCTGGCACGCTTAACTTAAGTGGGCACGAGCCCTGGAAATCCTGACAGCAGTTTCAGCTCAATGGATAATTCGCACATTGATTGAGAAATCTCTGTGAAACGTCGGATCCACAAACGTACACCCGAGCTACGCCTCTGTATACGCCGCGCGCGTGGCTAATGTCAGCTCGATTTCGTCATGAATAACGCGACAACGCCGCACTTTCTTGTTCAAGTAATAGCATATTTCCTGTACACGACGATGCTAATTAAAGTGCGCGGTAGTTCGGTAGCAAGATATAGAAGATAATACCTGTTTTCGTTGAAAGTTCAATTTTAAAAACGCTTCACCCCCTAATATTGCTACTAGTCTTCCTGGTACATTTCCTTAGCAATTTAATTAGCGAACTCTTGCTCTTGGCGGACTCACCTCCGTCACTGCCTGAATTATTTACAGCTGCGGGACATCTGAACCTTGTCGTGACGTCACTAATTCTTCTGAGGGTTACTATGCATAGAAGAGGCGGAGGAATTATCATTTGAAGCTCGATTATCCAAGTGGCATCGTCACGAAACTGCAAAGGCACTCACTTTAATTCATAAAACTCCGCTTTTTAAACTACTGCGATTTACAAGCGCTGTAACTGATAAACAAAGGCAATAAGGATAAAAATCTAACACAAAAGTGTAAAAAACAATTATTAATATTTTTTTTTCCGAAGACATGGAACTTTTCCAGTTTTTCTGTGGTCTATAGAAATAAAATTATACTTTTGTTTAAAATCGCGTTATTTCAGTTTACATTTACGTATCATTCATCAACGAATCCCGTTGATACTTTTTTCTGTTATAATATAGCTGTCTTAAGGACTAGTAAATTTCCATTCCAATCTCGAAACTAAATTGCGAAAGTTCCAAATAATAGTTTTACCTGCTTGTACACGAAGAAAATGAAAAGAAATGAAGCCGTTTAATAAACTTAGTTGTTTCAAAGGAAACTCTCTGATTTGTGAGAGGCGATGGAAGCAATCACCCTCGTTCTAGGTGAAGGTTGAGGTTAATAATGACGGTTTGCACGTCAGTGGTGCGCTGCAGCCCCCGCGTGTGGGAAAGGGGAAGGGGGTTGTATAATGCACGCGTGCGTCTGTCCCCAAGGATGCGGTTGGTTGCTTCAAATATTTATTTCCCTGAGCTCAGTGGAAATCTCCCTCTCCGCAACGCTCATTAAACTCTCTCACATTCACCTTGTATCGCCACCTCATCCGACTACGTCCTTCTCGGACATCACAATTTCTATCTTACATTATTCTGCCTTCTATTGTTCAATTTCTTCCAGACAATAGGTTTTTTTTTTGTGATGCGAAAATCAACTGCGCCAACGCGTGGTCCGTATCGGTTGCTTTTCCCCCTGTTTTTAGTCTCCTCGAACACTTGATCATATTTTTTTAATGACATAGAAGCACGATGTGATCAGCATTGAACGATTGTTCTTCATAATTGTGTTCCAAATTATAGTTCCTCTCCCCTTTTATTTTCTCTTTTCATTCTCCCCTTTGTCGCCTTTTTATTTTTCTCTCCATCTCTTAGTTGTTACTACCATCTGTCTTTTTCATTTATTTATTTCTATTGCCATTCTTCCTTCCAATGCTTATTTATTTATTTGGTTTTAAAATATTTATCCTTTTTAGTTATTCTGTTCCTTATACTTCTGTAAAACTTTCTTTCTTAATTTCCTTAACTCATTAGCCCTTAATTCGAGCCTCCCTCCTCATTTCTATCTATATTTTTACTCTTTCTTTCCAATTTTCGTCCTTGCTGTATCTCGCTTGATTCATTTTTCTTTGTGTCATTCTATGTTTCTCTCCCAAATTTTATGACTTTCTGTTCTTCATTTATTTCTTAAAGAGTTTCACTTATTGATTCATTTCTGTCATTATTTAATTATCGTTTTTCACATTTTCTTTCATTTTTACCGACGGGTTTTATGAATGGATTAACTCATTTATTCATTTCTCTTTTTCTCTATCCCTCTCCGTTCCTCTGTGTTTCATCCTCTCTCACTTTCTCTTTTCCTCTGTCTATTACTTTCCTTGTTATTTTCTCTTTCACCCTTTCATAATGATTATAAATTGTTACACAGCCGTGTCCATATCTCTAACCTATTACGTCATTATTATTTCTAGTATTTCCGCTCTCCCGACCAGGCACAATCGTCCCACGCTTGTATTTTGAGTAAAATTATCTTTGCGATATTAAATTTTGTTCATCTATCGCGCGTCTGATTATTGGATCTGCCATTTAGCAGTGAAATAAGATACATTCAGTGCATTTCCACTTTATAAATCTGATGTTGATGTCTCATCGTTTAAGGATCCAGTTTTATAAATTTGGCCATGAAACAAGAGAGTCGAATTTATAATACCAGCACGAATTCCAGCTGGGCTAATGAGTGTTTTAGTTACTTGACGTAATAACGGATAACCATTGGCAGGAAAAGAAAGCACAAGAGAGGAATTCTAATTATCCTCGAAAAGTAGTAAATTTTTATCCTTGCGCATAGTTTCAGCCTTGAAGCCGAAACCCCCTTCTTTTCTAATTTCTGCAAAGTGATCGAGCGCAAGATATTGGCCTTCTTGCAGCTTTTAAAACGTCTTACGTTTCAAATAAACGTCCTTTCCACAATCCCTCGGCCGTCCTTTCTCACTCGCAAAAGGTTTAATTACGAAACACTTCACTCGTTGCCTTTCTCGCTAGATTTAGCCGAGGGACAATCGATCCCGGACTGATATCCTTAATGTGTTTCTCTTAAAGGAGCGGCGGACTGAAGGATTTATTGACGACGTCGCTCCCAATGTGTGCAAGCGTCCTGTGTTTTTATCTTATTATGCTCAAGATATACTTTGGCAGGACTCCGTGAGTAATGCATCTGCTCTACATACCGCAGCACCGACCGACCGAGTTATCCAAATTTATTTAATAGCGGCTTCTTCCATTTCCTTAAAGCGAAGGAGGAGCCGCCGCCTCCTTCCTTGTATCATTCGTTTAGGATTTAATCAGAGTAATAGAAGGTTTAGGAGCGAGGGAGGTAGGGGGTGAAAGGGGGAGGGAGCCCACATTACAAATTGATTCCTCGGAAAGGCGCACAATTTCGTTAATGGCAAGAACCCAATAAGTCTTCAAGTCTGGCCACAAGGAGACTGCAAAGTTGTAGCGCCGGGAAAGTAGGCAGCCGCAGTTACACGACAATCGTGCGAGCTGCCTACGCACAAGGCAACTCCTTATTATAGTGATCGGGAATAGGTCAAATGGTAGAGGAATGAAGAATTAGAGGTTCAAGGAAACGAAATATAACGAGTAAATCATTGTTAAATATTATCTGCTACATTAAGGTTACTTTTACATTCTAATTTCGACTGATCCTTCATTCAATCTGGACCCTTAGTTGCGAAATATCAGAAGGGGAGATTAACAGACATGGCAATAACGCCGCTGCGGTTGTCGTTTAAGATCATGAACTGATTCGGCGTCCCTCATTTTCGAGAGGTTTCCATTCGGATATCGCCAATATTACGACGATTTTTCCGCTATTCCAATTCCAATCCGTAGTAGCAAATAAAATTAATGGTTCCATATAAAAGACTCTTACGTTTAATCTTCAAGACACTATATGATACAAATATTTTAGTATCGCTTCCCCCAACCCCATTACAAGCATTTTTCGTGCCTTTCATAATCGTACAAGGAAAGTTGAAAGATTCAAGTGTAGAAATTTCCGCTCATAAGCATGAAGTGTCGCATGAGAATAAACACCCATAATTACATTTTCACCACGAAGGACATCTGAGTGTAGTTCAATTTGGCTACCCAGTGCGTTGTATATACTCCTGGGAAAGTGTTTTCAAGTCACTGTTGACACTAGAGAAAACCAGAGCATATATTTTCCATTTAAGCCATGATACAGCTAAGTATGGCCGACGACAACAAGAGAATGCTGTTTGACATGCATAGTAGCTAATACATTACACATCAATATAGCTTATTATGTTTTTATTCCATTTGTTAACGTATTTTAAAAATACATCATCTTTGGAAAATAAACAATATATAACCTATTCTTTCATTAACGTTAAATAAATAATGCTTTCTTCCTTTGTAACAGAGGTACCATCTTTTCCATGTATTCCTTCTGGATTCTTGCATCATTTTATGATTAAGAATTTTTAATCGTTAGCTTAGTTAGAAAGATTAGTGAAATTGAATTAATAAAGTAAGGTAAGAATACTTGAGAAACATAAAAGAGATAGAGAAGATCCGTTCGGAGTTTGACTGGGTAACTCAGATAGTTGCAGCTGCTTCGATACCCGGTTCTGTCAAGTCTCTTTCATCTTACTCCAGTGATGTCGTACCACAGTTCAACCTGACTAGCCTTATGCAGATAGTATTTGTCGCTTGTCATTTAGTTCTGCAATGATCAGAGAGTTTCTCGTCATACCTTGGCTTGATGTGAAGCCACGTCTGCCATATAGACGATGTTATAAATTCCGTTATCCCCGATTTCTTTGTTTTTTCTGGGAATTAAAACGTTATAAATGGGAGAAGTGAACTAATTTTTCCTTATATCCATTACTCAGTATTTTTAAAATAAAAGTTTCACAGCATGGAAGTATACCACGGACAAGTCGCCAATTCTCGTATTTCTGCTCGAACGTTCGAATATCTCAGTTTAAATGAGTCATCATGGTTGATTAGTTCTTAGGCAGGCCACGGCGTTTCAAAGGTAATCACTGTCATCACATTTGGATCCTTGACCACGATAGAAATACTTGAAATCCATTCAACGAACCTAGAAATGGAGGAAAGTTATATTCAATATGGCTGACGTTATCCGGATTGTGTAATTTACATTTGATTCTGCGTTAAAAAAGTCAGAGTCAAAGATGCACAACAATTGCACGTTTAGGTGATTGTTGATCTGCACGAAGTTTGATAGCGATCAGAGCGTAGGAGACAGATTTTCGGAACTCCCTGTGGCGCCAGGCCTTTTCTCATTAATATATGGAGAAATTTATAAAATTGCCAATGGAATTACTAGGCGGAGAGAGGAGAGTAATCGGCAAAGAGCTTTCCTTCGGACGCAAGTGATCGATACTCCGGCACCTTTCTATCTTGTAGCTATCTATAAGCGACTCGTAAAAACGCCTTCTTTACACAGACAGACAGGACCGAGCGTGTTTGCCGCCATAAGTCGCTGTATACGTCATCGTGACGGAAGGAGGGACATTCCTCTGAATATCAAGCAGTCGCCATAAAAACTCCTGCTCACAACAAGGACACATATCCCAGTATTTAAAACAGGGAAACTTCAGATCGATTATTTCTTGTTCGGGATTTTCCCCATTATTTAAAAAAAGGAGTTCCCTTAAGCCCTGTCCGGTTTTGACGGGTGTATGTTTCGGAGACGCAGACGTTTGGCGTATGGGAAGAGTTGTTCTCTGATCCTATTGGAACAGTCGGCCAGCTGCCCATCAAAATCTGGCCGAGGCATAGAGTATGGAATGCTGCGTCCCCACAGCAGACCGTTATTGGAATGGCGTGGACAAGGACCAAATGCCCGGCGTACCTGATGCAAATTTCTCTAGGATTTTCCCTGAATCACTTTTTGGCGATTGCCGGATAGGATCCTTAAAATACAGCGACCCTAGTTAACGGTTGGCTACGTTACTCTACCTTCCGTATCCCCCTTTTTCCATCCTTTCCTATGCTATTACAGGGGAACAGCCATCAAACCCTCAAGTAGTCTGTCACTATATAAAAAATATCGTTTATCCACATAAATATTAATTCGACTCGTCATTTTTGACCATGATTTTGAAAGGATCTCGCTGTAATTCTTCTTACAGTCTTGTCCCTCTTGAACGTCGCTGTTCTCAGTAGACGTTATGCGAGAGATCTGCAAGCCCGGCAGCCATATTGTTTCAATGTCAGTAAAAGCAGGTTGCGGACACTGGGAATTATTTGTCTTCGGTTTGTGGAATATAACAGTAACTAAATGGATAAAGGTAATTATTGTAAAGTGAATGCCAATGCGGCGACGTCCATTCAACAGGTGACGTCACAAGATGTGCAAGGTTAAGTTCGCAGTGGAACAACTCCACGTGACGTGTCCGTATTATGACTGTGATGAACGACAAACACGAAATATTAGCGATTTGGCGACCTTTTTCTGTCTCGGGTTAAGTTTGGAATTCCTTAATGTGGAAATTTTTTTGACATTTACATCAGCCATCCAACAATAAAACACGGCGATTTTTTAAAAAATTTAATCCCATTGTATTTATTTATAAGTATAATTCGTTTGCTTACTCTAGTTCCGTTGTTTGTTTTTAATTAAATGAATCCTAATTTCCATAAAGAGTGGCTGTTACACCTGACGAGGCTTGCGTTGCCATTCCCTACAGGAACGTCTACCTAATGGACAGGAGCCGTACAAAATAGTTACCTTTTAAGAATGATTCTTTTACATTTCTCTCTCCATCGTGATATTTATTTCTAAAAAGTAAAATTTTCAGATTTATTTCCAAATTCTATCCCTCCATAATTTATTTTTCTTGCCTACAACTATGACCTATTTTTACAGCTTACGCTGGTCGTAATTTCAATTCAATTAAATAAAGAATGTAACATTGAATCTGCAACCATTATTTCTATAATGTAAATGGGGAAACTAATTGACTACCGGTTTCGTTGGTGACATAAAATATCTAAAAGACGCGATTTAATCGCGTCAGCTGTGTTGTACTGGAGTGTAACGTCACCAGAGTTGAAATACCTTACAGGTATATTTGGAAGGTTACGGCAAAGCATTATGGAATATGCTAGCTACAGAGAGATCATTTCAAGAATAATTTCAGAAATCCCAAGTAGGTTATCCTTATTTCAATCGCGTGCGCTTTCCACAGTGTGGGGAACGTGATGTTCATCTCCGCGGGGAAGCAATGAGACTCGTTCGAAAACCACGTGTCCCTCTTCCTTCAAGAAACTGTGACCCCTTGTTTTTAAGAAAGAAATATAGATGGGAAGAAGAAACAGGCACGAGCCAAGTGGGACCGTAAAGTTGTCCAGAACCTCGTGCAAAATGCAAACATGGCACAGACACGGGAACGGACCCCGAGTAAATATTCGCAGGAAAAGCTCACACGCAGAAGGGGAAAGAAAACTGCGTGAAATATTTACGGAGAACCGTTTCTGAGAAATGTGGCAGTCTGGAGGAGTTTCTCAAGACAGGGTAATTTTTTAAAACGTCTTCTATTTTCAAGTTTTCCTTTTCCTAAATTAGCTCTCTCTTCCAAGTTTCAGGATGTATGTAATACTCTATCACTGTGATGGCTATCTTGACATTTCTGACATTGTTTCTACAACTTTACCTGTCATTACATAATTTTCTTGTCTGTTACTTACAATCTTTAGGAGCCATATTGGTTTCCTCAACTATCAACCCAGTCTAATGACCTCTATATTGCCACACTTGAATTTGTCTTGACTTGAGCCTTACATATCAACTGGCTTGTGGTTAGCATTGCTACATTTTTCCTGTTTCACAAATGAGTTGACTTGCAAGACTTTTCATGCTTACAAATTGGCATGTTTCTTAAGTTCTCCGATAGCTCTGTTGCCTCATACAAGTGTGTTGTGTGCCATTCTGCTTTATCAAAACTTAGAACCTTGCACTTTCAATTATGAATTCTTGTTTTGGGAAAAATAACAAACTGTCCCGAAAGAAAGGATAATGTGAAAGTATTTATTTTTGTATATACATCATTCTGAATGTCAATGGTATTTTTTAAGGAGAAGAACAAAAAAACATTGAATGAGTGAAAGAACTGAGTGAGATAAAAATTTAAGGTATAGAAATGAGATGGAAATGAAGGTTCAAATGCTCTGAACAGTAAGGAAATTCTGTTTTCAGAGAAAGACAGAAAAATTTAGAAGTACAGCGCATAAATCTGAACATTTAGAGAGTAAGTCAGCTTACATCAAAATGAGTATTTAGACTAACATTTTCTGGCTCTAAATTCTCTACTTTTTCTTTGAACATAATTTTCTTATTTTTAAAAAATTATCTTCTTCTTCTCATTTCATCAAGTTTATTTTCCTCGCTGCTCAGGTTCATTCCAACCTCAACACATTAATTTCCAACATTTCCATTACTCGTATCATTCTTTGTCTTCCGTCTGTTTTGGCACAGTACCAATTTCAATTCTTCTGTAATCTTCTAACAGAAAAATGTCATTACAAGACTTCAATAAAAGAATCACTCATTACCCATTCCCCATGGAATTTTCTTATTTATTTTTATATAACTATTGTGAATGTTGGCTCATCTTGCCCATTTCCAAAACAATTTTAACAGCTGTTGCTAGCCTTTCAGTAACCTTATCTCCTCTCTCCCATTGTAAACTGGGTCTTGTCCAATCATAAGATTGGAAACATACAATCTTGTTTTCTGTCAACATATTCTGCTTCTAAACTTGGATAACTATTTGTGAGTGTTCCTAAATACCAATTTCTATTTCTGTAGTGCATTTATAGTTACTGACTGGATCTAATCAGAGAAACCATTACTCGTGATACAAAAAGTTATTGACCTATAACTTGGAAATTTATGTTGTATAATAACTAGTATTTTAAGAATAGTTTCATTTTTATCTTAGGACGCAATTCCTCCTTTGGTATCAATTATAATTTAACATAAAATTTCAAATTCAAAGTTTTATGTTTGTTAATTATACTCTTTCAATCTATAATCAAACATAATGCAGAAATTATGCCAAGGGAAATTTAGATGAAAATAGACAACACAAATGTTTCCTTTTATTGAAATGATCAATCCTTACACTTCAGATGCAGTTGAAGGAATTACTTTAGAGCAAAATTAATAAGATTAAGCTGGATGGATGAGAAAAGTTTTCTGGGCTTTTCTTAGATTTGACAAAAGTGTTTGATAGCATTAATCACGATAAACTTCTCTGAAAACAGGAATGGGAATTAAAGAAAGCTTTATAAAGATTCAAGTATCCTGGGTAACAAGTCGAGGACAATGTACAGGGATTCAAAAGAACCAGGTAAATATATAAAACTGAAGTTATACATAAAATCCTTTGAATATAATGATTTATATAAAGCATTCTCAGTCTTATATGCAGATAATACATATCTATGATCCTGGAGTTTTCAATGAGCACTTGGTTTGTCCTATATATGTGACATGACAATCTATACAATTAATTTTGTAAATTACATTGTGCTCATCTACAATGTCAATTTTGTCCTTAATATTTTTTCCAATGTTTAAATAGTTGTGAGACTTACAATTAATTTTCACACTATGCGTTTCCAACAGTCCAATTAATTCATGTTGCAAGCAAGTAATGTAAGGTAAAACTATCAAACTAATTTTTTTTAAAACATTTTTAATCTGCAAATTGTTACTGCTATACTTCATATTGTTTAATCTGACCTTGATGTAGTTATTGATCAATTTAGTGGCAAAATATAGTATAATTTTCTAAAAACAAACATCTTTTCTGACTTCAAATTGGCTGTTGTTTATTTATAAATTTTCTTAATAGTAAGAATATATATCATGATATACCATTGGTTATAAACTAGTGTGTCAAACTCATTCAAATAAATTGATATTGGGAGGTAGTAATCTAAATATTGACTACCTTATTTAAAGTGTGGCATCCCTTGAAAATATTTTTCATTCATGCAGTTGGTACCCACTATCAAAAGTCCCACAAGAGTTATCTGCAATTCTTCCACAGTATTAGATCAAATTGTAATATCCCATGGAAAATATTCGTTCAACACAGTAAATATAGGCTTTTCTGACCATAATTGGATAGATATGCATAGAAAATTTTAAAAACTTTCAAAGTAGTAGTCAAGAAACACAGGAAATTTCTTGAGATCTTTAAGAATTACTTTGATCAGGATTAGTATTCCCTAATAAGCAAAAACTACAATTCCATTAAGGAAAGAATATCCTGGACAACAAATGGCATTAGAATATCCTTAGTAAAGATGTGTTGATTTCAAAAGATTTATTCAAACTAACAAGCAAAATCTAATATTGAAAACAAAGCAGTTGAAAAATGAGAGAATTAAAATTGATTCTTCAAATAAAAACTATGTGGAATAATGTGAAAGACACCAATTGTAACTACATTGAAAAATGTCACTTTCAATTTGAACAATAATAAACTACATGAGCCACAAATCATTTGACAAGAGTTCAATAATTATTTTAAGACTATTGCCGAAACCCTACTTAAAACAACATAGGGCAATGATCAATATATTTCACGATATAACAAGTAGAACAAATAATTCCATATACCTAAATATTCTCACAGTATGAGAAATTTATGAAATAGCTAACCTTAAATCAATTTCCTGCAGCAATGCGGTTCCTGATACCATTTTTAAAAAGTGTTATAATATATAAGCCCCCGACACCATAGTTTTCAAGTTAGGAATAAAATTTTGTGGTTTACTTAGTCAAAAGCTTGGTTGAGGGCCATAAATAATCCTATCACTATTTCATATTTGACAACTGCACTCTACACTTTATAAAAAATTATAAGTTGCTTGAATCGTCAAGAAATTGGCAGTTGCTGATGAAAGCAGTGCTCTTTCCATTATATCTTATACTCAAAGTGTTGTGTTTTATGTATATTTCCAATCTCTGTGCCTGAGTGATAAAGCATTTACAAACCCTAATAGTTTCCCCATTTCCTATCCTCAATTCTTTGTTTTGCTTTTCTGTTCTCCAATAACTGACTGCTTATACGAGGAAAACTACGAGACCAATGACTTTGGAATTAAAAACTGTTTCATAGCAAATGACAACATTCTCAATCCAAGAGCCTCATGCAGGTGTTGGCATAGTTATATTTGTAGTTGTAATTGATAGATAGCAAGAGGCCAGCAGATTATTTAACTGGGTGGTCTCATAGTTAGGTGGAACTCAAAAATCAACATTGAAATAAAAACACAGAATTACATATAATTTAGAACACAACCTATTAAGAAAACTATCAATGACTATGTATTTTTGAAATGTATTTATTCTATACAAAGAAAACTACTTTGTTTACATCTACAATTAGCCTCCAACTTTTACTGTGCAGCCAATCAGAGCTCAGTATTTATGCCTGGTAAGAAAAGTTTGTTAGGTTTCCAAATTACACATTAATGTAATCTACAAATTGAAATAAAAACACAAAAAACATATTAGCCAAATTGACAATTGTGAAAAAATCTACGTAAATCTGCATCTAACATATCGGAAACCGTGACACAGTTGACGTGATATCACCAAGAACTTACAAAAATTATATTACAAAAAAAATGTTGTTTCAAGGCGGGAATGAAAAAAGCTTGTCTATCATTCTTACCCTCAGACATCCTGGAACATAAAATGTACAAAATAGATTCCACACCACTATCACAGATATTTAAGAACAGAAAAATTCTCCATTTTATCGCATTCCTAA
Source organism: Zhengitettix transpicula (assembly GCA_037074705.1). Lineage (NCBI taxonomy): Eukaryota > Metazoa > Arthropoda > Insecta > Orthoptera > Tetrigidae > Zhengitettix > Zhengitettix transpicula. The sequence goes on from CM073593.1 coordinate 77,251,638, forward strand.
GAGCAATAATACACATACTATATATTATTTTGTCCACACAATAAGGATTCAACATACGATTTGAGAGAATAATTGAAACTGTCAGTGATGTTACTTTCTGAAGTTGTCAGATTTTCATACAGCTCTGTGCTTGTTAAAACCTCATTACGCCCAAAATTACAATATTTCTTTTGACGAAATTACTAATTCCATTCTTAATTGGAAGCCGCCTTTCAATTATAATCGTGAACAAGTTTCAAAAATTTGATATAAAAATATAACTGTGCAAAAGCTTACATTATTCATACAAAACAGAAATGTGAGGGTACAGTTTATTTGGTCTCCTAGGAATTAACAGATCTGTGCATAATCCTTTCTAAAGGGGAGTTAAAAGAAACATCCTTCGAAATTTAGCGTGTTATCAGAATCATAGTGGTTGGTTGGTGATCCAAACAAGTCAAAATGTGTTCTTGCAGTTAATTACATGTAATATAGAAAAGTTGGACCTTAAAACACATGCACTAAGAACTTTAACCATACCTCAATAACGGCTGGAATAAAAACTTCATAGTGAATGGGGGCTGTGGAGAAACAAACACCTCTCCCCACCACGCGCATTCTAGTTGTGTATCACATGATCATTCTAATAATAATTATAAATTCATTGCTGATATGCAAATATAAATGAAATGTGAACAAAGTTCATTATTTTAAGCACTGATTTCCAGTTACTCATATTTTATCACTTCTCCTGCGAAATATAAAATTTTATTGAGAAACACAGTTTCAAGTCCAGCAATGTGCATTGTCGAGATAAACACGAAGAAGCTATTATATTAATTCGTCTGTCAAAATAGTCAACATTATTAATTATATCAGACCCTCACGTTTCTAGTCAACGTCTCCCACTTTCTTTGCCCATTGTACTCGACGTATATCTCTTGTCCATCTTTACCCAAAGTACCATGGTTGACACTAGCCACTCAAAAAAATTAGTCTTTCACCAAAGTTTCAGAACCTCCTTAAATAGTCCTAAACTTAGTCGTAGTGTCCAATCTCCATAGCCTAAAAAACAACTGTACCTTACTTCAAGATCTATTTTCTCCTTCAAAACTGTCACAGTGTATCTTAAATTTGGTGCACTACATCACAACAATGAAACATCAATTTTGAAATTTTTTACATTTAGTCCTACATCATTGATTTCATTGAATATTTTTCATTCAAAAAGGCATAGAATAACTCCACACAATAATTTTATGTTCTCCAGGGTACAGATTTCTCCATATTAAATACTGGAGTACTTTTTCTTCATATCTAGTTTCCAAACATTTTAAATTCATTCAGATTTTGGTTTGAATGCTACTTGCTTCACATGAATATTGCACTTTATTTCCTATCAGATTGTCTGAGCCAATTTTTAGTTAACACTATATTGATGTTTATATTACAGATTGTTGATCATCATATAACAAATAATTGCCAATGCAGACTCTTTTACATTGTACAGAGGAGGAACAGATCAGACCATATTTAAATGCATAGTTTATCCTACCATACACTAGTCTATTTAACTCAATTTCCAATCGCATCTCAATTCAAAATATCTAGTTTCCAAAACAAATAGGCCACAATCCCTCCACATGCAAATTAAGACATTTGTTTCTCAGAACATTCCAAGGATATATAAACCAGAGCTCATTACTTTTTATTCTAATTTATTTGGTGATTACACACACTTAATGACAATAGTTCTGACATGGTCTTATATTAGAGATTCCAAAGTGAAGTGTAGTAGTCAATACACAGACAATTACAAAAATAAATGTTCTCAATCAAATTATCAAACACTTCTCTCCCTCTGAGTTTCAGAGTTTCTCTTCTTTATAATAAATTTTTCTTAAAACTATCTCATTTTGTATACATATATATATATATATAGATATCTCTGAATCATCGAAAGTGATGAAAGGTTAACGGTGTATAAATTTGGAACTTGGCAAGCACATAAATTATTTTAACCTTATTCAACTATCAAATATTCTAAAATGAATATAAAGGTCGTTCATACAGCCAAAGGTCACTCATGTATTGGTTTGTCTTTAGAATGTCTTTTCATATAATGTAATCAAATCCTGCAGATTTAAGGGCAACACAAGAAGCCACATATTTAATTTTAATAATCAAGTAATCAAGGGCAGCAGTTCTAGAAATTTCTTAGAGAATCAACATTTATAACACTTATGAGGGCACTAAACACCAACTACCTCATATTTTAAAGTTATTCAACAGAAGTTTCTCAGACTGTAATTCAGTCCCAAACCAAAGATTTTTGCAAATTAGAAACTTAATAAAGTACTTAATATGGATGTTACTGGATTTGACAAGTAATATTAACCAAAAGTTTTGCTGGGAACCTTCTAGCCCTAGTCTTAATTGTGAGCATCAAACAAAACGTTTTCTACATAGCTTACATATTTCATTACTGTAATATAAATGCATCATTATGAATAACTAATGTCATATATAACATATAATAGTGAAACTACAAAATTAGAGATCTCATAAGTTCATCTCACAAACCACAAAAATACACTGGACAATATCAGGTTTCCTGCAGTGAGGGCAAATGTTTTTATCCCCCAAAGCCACACACAAGTCTTCATAGTGTACAGTGGAGGAAAAGGGAATTGTTTGTCTTCAAAGACGAGGCCAGTTCTTCCCAATTCAGGCCTCCAGATCCCTTAACTCAGTACATTTGAGGTGGCATTGCAGATGCTGCCATTGACAGAGCCGTTCTTGATGCAGTCTTTTGTCAGGCCGTTCTCAGCTATGTCCTTGTGGTTACCATTAATCCCATTCACTAAAACTTGTTCTGCCTCATTTTCTTGAACCGCTAATACCTTTGGCACAAAAGTGGTCCATTCATCTGTGTTCTCATCCAGGTACTCTATGCTGTTCAGGAATGTTTTTCCTGAAACAAGTAAAAATAAATAAATATAAACAGGCTGAAGCAAAGATTACATTGTATGGAGAAAACATTTCTTTGAGATGAAATAAATTATGTACGAAGTAGTGAGTTTCCTCTCTTTTAACATTAAATAATTTTTTTTTTTCATTATCACAATGTCGACTCTTTTTTAATAAAAAGTATTAACATCTATTAGAGTATTCCAATTATCAACACAAAATGGCACTTACCAGAAAATCCACCCACCGCATACAACCTGCTGCCGATAACAGCAACCCCAACGTTTGCACGAGCTGTAGTCATGTTTGGTCCAGGGGTCCAAGTCTTATCCTTAGGATCATACACTTCAGTAGATGAAAGAGAGTGCGTTCCATCAGATCCACCCACTGCATACAACTTCCCTAAAATACCATCATATTTTCAGAATGAAAAATAAGGAACACAATACATTCCAACAGAACAAGCAAGACTTCATACTAATAAACATGCTGTCACTAATTCATCTAAAGACCATATTAACTAAAAATCCTCAAAATGCTGCAGGACAATTTGTACCCAATAGTCCTTGATAGTGTAATGATAATGTAATGACTTACTGTGGTAAGCAATACGTTAAAAACTACACAGAACATCACAAACTAAAAAAAAACTTACGAAAAAATAAAGAAAAAGGATTTTATATGTTAAATGATTTTATCAGAGGAAATTGAAGTTCATAATGACGGCCCTTTTTTGTATAGGCATCCACAAATCAAAGGCATTTATTTTAGTAACTTCAAAGTCTAAAATACATTTACCTTTAAATACAGCCAAACCACATCCTCTACGAACAGTTATCATGCTTTGGGCATATTGCCAAGAGTCTTCCTGAGGGTCGTAGACCTCAACTGAATTCAGGCAGTTCCACGCATCACAGCCACCAACAGCAAACACCAGACCATCCATGGAGCAAACACCAGCTTGGTAGCGACCTGTGAAAAATAACAATACTAGTGTTTGCAGAGTTCAGGTTCAATTTATTTAAGAAAGAGTAGACAGAAACTTAACAAATTCATAATTCAATTGAAAACTTCCCCCATTTAAACCATAATTAATTCCAATTTACACTTACCAGTTTGAAGTGGTGCTATGTTAGACCACAAATTGTTCTCTGGATCGAACACGTCACACTGTTTGATGCCCACTTGGCCATTCCAGCCACCGACACAGTAGATTTTGTCGTTCAAATCGCACACACCTGTCACACACAAAAACAAAGGAAACCATTAACACAAGATGGTACTAAAGGATAACGCGTGAAATGAACTTGGCTCGTCCTGTCAATTGCTGACGCCCCAGCATGGAGCTCCTACGAATGCGACATGCACTTACAACTACGACTATGCTGGGGAGCGGTGCTAAAAAGCGTCAAATAGAAATATTATTTAAAAATTTTAGTGCTTCAACAAAAATATTTATTAGCATTTCCAGTCATATTACATGACTTGATTCAAACACAGTACAGGCATTACAAACCGAACGGCAATAAACTTGGTCGGGATCGTCTCTGAGATATACATACTGACGATAAAAGCACGCTGAACGGAAGCAGATCTTGGTAATTAAAGAAATTGTGATAATACAGTACAGTTGAGTTACACGGTTAATTTGGCATCCATGCATTTACACCTTCCAGGGCACACCACACTCGTGCAGCCTTGTCCGACCTTGGGAATCAAGATTAGAATCAGCATCGTTTTCCCTTCATGTCAGGAGCATTTCCCTCGCCAGACTCTGCCAATATCTCAACTACGATTTCTTACAGAATACACTAGATAAACTATTAACTCTATTTACTTACCGAGACCATGTCGAGAATTCATTTAATTTCGTTTGTATCTGCCTACGTGACCACACCAGCACTGGAATGACGGAGATAATATATTATCAAATGCCGTTAAGTGGTTTACCCGCCACACGGTGTGCAAGGGGAGAAAAGTTGCACATTCATGAGGAAGAGGTGTTACCGGGCAACTTTCGAGTGAGAAAATAAAACAAATCGAAAAAATAACAACACACCGTGCTGTCACTCCCTAGGCATTTTCCAAAATATTAGCTCCCATAACCAGTGCTACTACGTAGTCATCTATCTCTGAATTTCAGAGCCCTTTATATCATCTTTTGAATGATAAGGGGTGCAGGATTCCTCCTTGACTCGTCTCACACCACAATCTTCATCGGCTCTTTACAACTGCTGAAAAGCAAATAGGAAAAGACTGGTTTTAATAGTAGTGGGTTTACTGAATGTTGTTTAATACAAGTTATACTACCTTCACTGCACTCAGTGCTCCACTGATAAACCGAGCAGCGGACCTTTAAAGGTAACGAAATTATTTATATTTCTATGAATAATTTACAAGAGTCTGTGAGGAAAAGAGAGATACTTCTTTCATATACCGGTGTCAATTTGTATAATTACTGTGAAAAAATAATGAACCCAAACTTTTACTTTCTGGTGAAGAAGTCTCTCTGTACCATGATCCACTTCAGCAAAATTACGTTTATGGACAGAAGTTTTAGAACCAAACGAGGCTTACCTTAACCTACAAGAGCTTTTCCTGAGAAGTCGTGCAGCCACTCCCTAACTCATCTGAGGACAAAATTGTATAAACAAAACATTTCACTGGAAATGCTCCTGAAGGACCACTGTTTAAACCAAGTTGTCTTTGGCAGGTGTTCTGTGGCATTAATGATAGTATAAAATACTCTCAATGTAAAACAAAAAATAAGAAAATTGCAATTGAAAATATTTTATACTTTTATTTTGGGTTGTAGTTACACTTCTTTTACAAGGTATTTTACTAACTAAAATATAGATATTTAAGAGAAAAAAGAATTAGTTGTTTAAAATAATACATTCAAATTAGGCCAATAAAATAATATTCTTTGCGCTACATTTGAAGACATATACAGAAAATGATCAAACATTGCCAGTCAACAATTTGTCAGGGTGACATTCAGCATACATTAACAAAAAGTTTCAATTTGAAGTATCCAAGGATGTGAAATTATGATATACTGGAAAAAGATATATAGAGGTATTACATACCTTATTTCTACATTAATAATCAAAAGAGAACAAGAATAAGTCTTAAATTTAATTTGGAACATTTCTATAAAAAAACTCAATATGAAATTTATTAATAATATTTATACCAAAATAAAATGAAAAACTTATGTAAGCAAAATTTCTGATTAAATGGAAAAATTCAAATACTGGTGTATAAAGGTGATAATAAACTGAATATATTTGGTGGAAAAGGTGAAGTGGTCAAATTCATCCACTAAAGTTTCCAAATAAGGCCAGAATAATTAGTATGTTACTATAGATTATTAATGAGCGAGTTTGAACTGTGAGTTGAGAATAAAAAGTGAAAATAATTCTAATGAGCAGAGTACTCTACTGCATGTAATTGACAAATAAAATTATACTATATACTATACCTAAATTCCTTTTGTAAAAGGAAACACACATTTCTAAAAGCTAACTTGATGAAATATAATAATCCCTAGGTAATATTAATTAGCAGCATTTACTAAGGATAGTAGTTATCAGAATACACAGACAAGGCATAACCTCTCCCAATTTTAAACTATACATCGTAATTAATTTTTTCCATCAACGGGGTGCCATTCCTTTGTATGTCACCAATATTCTAACTATACTAACATACGATACAAATAATCATCTAACCAGGAAGTAGAAATCAAATCAAATGCTACAGTGATTCTATGGAAGTTAAAAGTTAAAATTTAATGCCACAAAACACCATAACACATGTTAACAAAACAAAAAAGCCAACACCATCTTCAATACATAAGAGAAGCCTTTCCTTAATTGATAAAAAGAAATCAAAGACAAAAACACATGCCTGTATTGCAGCGAGCCAAGGGAAGTGAAGTTACACGAGTCCACCGCTTGTCTTCTGGATTGTACATTTCCACTGTAGCCAACTCGGTGGTACCATTGCTCCCACCTACAGCATACACCATCCCTCTGACAACGGCAATGTCGAAACGACCCCTGGCTTCCTTCATGGGGGCAAGGGTGACCCATAAATTTGATCCTGGGTCGTAAGACTCAACAGAACGTAAGCATTCTGCCCGGTCATAGCCACCTGCACAGTACATACACTACTGTATAAAGACTATTGTTATTAAAAAGTAATATTATTGAGTAAACTAAACAATATCTGCCTGAGGTGCTTAAATTTCAGTAAAGTATAGGAGCATAATTTTATTACCTCAGTTATCTAGTATTGTAATAGGAAAATTATATCTACTACTTCATTTTCTCAATTTCAATAAATAATAATCTTAGGATATCATGAAATGAAACACTTTTTGATAAAGATGATGCAAGACAATCATTCATACCCAATATAAAGTTCATCAAATGCCCCTTGTGGATTCAACTTACCACAAACAAGTAACATTCCATTAAGATTGGCACAGCCAACAGAACATTTGTTGGAGCTCATGTTGGCCAGGACACAGTACAGGTCTGGTTTCTCTTCACTTGAAGGTCTACTGGAGACTGGTGTTGCAACAGGTGATGGAGTTGAGGGTTGATTCAGCCGTAGCATAACAGAAAGTGTAGCCAAGCGTCCTTCAATAGCTATTAGTGCCAAAAATGTGTGCTCTGCAAATTTTAACCACTGCATTAGAATCTAACTTAGCTTTGTGTATCTCACGACTAATAGAGTAGTTAAATCATAAAAATCCATATTATTCTGATTGAATACATATCAACTTTATTGTTGTCTTACCAGCAACTGTCGTGGAAGCAATGAGCCTCCATTCGTCATCTTTTTGTTGTTCAGCTCTCTGGCCAATGTCTCTTGAATAGATAATAACACGAGGTTTTGCTGGCTGTAGTTGTGCCTTACGTCGACCCTGTTTAGTAACAACAGAAATGTAATTACTTTCAATAAATGTGGGCAGTGAGCTATATCTAGAACTGAAAGCTTATATACCTTTGGATTTGGCTGATTCTTTTTGGACATCTTCTTGTAATCTTGAACTATCTCTGTATCACTTATGTCCCCAGATGGTAGTTCAGAACAGTCTTGCAAAGAATTGTCTAGAGCGAGGTACAGAAGATGGGTCTAAAAAATATATATAAAATTAAATTTACAAAATATTTCAAAAGCAATGAATAATGATGTTAATTCTGCATTTACTTACAACATTCTACACATTTAAAACCAATATAAATTATAATGTGTGTGGTAATTTTTTAGATAGGATCTTATTATGTAATACGTATTATAATGTGCAAACCATTTTAATGCAGTATAATTAACCCCTAAATTTAAACAAAATTTCCCACTCACCAAAGGTCATTGTTCTATGTGAAATGAGCTTATTTATTATGAAAAAAATTATGTCTATCGGTTCAGCTTAAATTATGAACATTAGAAGTTTACATAAATTTTTATTCATTATATTCACATTATCTACAATCCTTCAGTCAGATGAACAATTGCAAATAATTATTAATACCTTCTCCACCAGTTGATCAAAAGAGAGCAACTCTTCTACACTTTGGCGTTTTGTCCAGTCCAAGACCAATTGGCAAATAGAGCTGCAGTTTACAAGAGACATCTCTTGCCTCGTCTGGTTCAAAACTTCTACACGAATGCAAGACAGTGACAACAGAATTTTTGACTGGCACACCTTGTCAAACTGCAAAACCATAATAATAAAGTGTTTTTTTTGTGGTGCATGCAACAAAAAGTTTTAAAGTTAAAGAAGAATATGGTTACAGATTTTTTCATAAACACCATCCTAGATAAAAATGTATAATATGTAAATCATATTATGATGTTTTAGAAATGAGGATGAACATATCAACAGCATTCAACATTACTGTATTCAAGTAAAATAAGCAGAAAATTGTTGCTCAAGTTACAACCAACCTCTTTAGCAATATAAGATTCCACCTCTTCCATAAAAAGCTTATTCTTTGCAATTCCAGGCAATGACCTTGTTTCAATGCAGTTTTCAATAGAGAGATTCTTTATTAGATGTCTAGCACATTCTTTAACAACACGATCCATCTTCAGATGGGCAGCAGTCAAGTAAACAGACTTGACGTGATCGTTGTCTACCTCCAATCTGAAACAGAATAGCATGATTACATGACACGACAAAGAAGGGTAAGAGATTTCATCTATACGACTATTTAAGGAAAATATAGAAACATGAAACTGAATAATTTACAACAGTGCGACATTTCAAACAAATGAAAATTAAAGCAATCCAGAAACATTTGGTACACTAAATATGAATATGTCAAATGTGATATTTAATAATACCTGGAAGTGTAGGCATAATCTATCAACATTTCCATGGCATTTTTATCAAAACCACCATTCAATTTGTAAGTAATGATATTTTCACGGTTGTTTCCCTTTGTCTCGTCATCAGCTGTAAACATCTCAAACAGGTGAGAGCTCATGCTGGCAAGGACCGCTCTGTGGGCATGGAACTCTGCACTGCCAACCTAAGAAAATTATTTCCATAAGACTTGAAGTACATTGAAAGGACAAACTACTGAAATATTTTTAACAAACATAATATCAAACTGAATATTTTAATATTCAATTGTGGACAATTGAAACAGCAATAACTAAAAAAATAAACTAATTTGTCACTGACTGGCAATTCCAATGCAACCTCTTTACTGGTAAAATTGCTAGCACTTTTCCAGCTAGAGCAATCACAGATTATAATCTATAATGGGCAATACATCTGTGCAAAAATACTTACGTGGAGCACCAGATCACAAAAATGTTTATTTTTCCTCATCATGTTGAGAGCCTGCAAAGTCCTGCTGCTGTGGTTGTCGTCTATGAAAATCAAACCCTCATTAGTGTGAATCACCTCCTTGTGATTCTCTACCATTGTGTCATGGTCTTCGTCCACTTTGAAATCTGTATTATCAAAAAAAAAATTATCAATGGTCAATAAATAAAGTGTTTTTATTATAAACTGATAATTTAAATTCTACAAAATTAATCACAGATATAAAAATTAAGGAGATACCAATTATAATTGTAAAGAAAAGAAAACTTGGAATGTTGTAGAATTGTGACGTATTCAACTGTACAATTTATGGATTGATAGTTACACATTGTATGTTTACATTTATGTTTTCTCAAAAAGCTAAATAAAATGCATGTGAATATGTCAGAATGTTTAAAATAAATTAGTTTTAATTTGAACATATGAAAATTAGTGAAGATAACAAAACGAAATACTTGTAAAATCACACAAGAAAAACAACTTCTGCTTCTCGTCCTGTGTGGAAATGTAAAATTAACGATTAACCACATTCACACATCAAAGGCAAAGCAAATTCTGGAATACATATACAAGAAATTCAACCAGCAGTTATATGTTTTCAGTTTCCCTATTTCCATTTTAAACTTGAGGTGTATTGTAATTAAATAATTTTCATGCCAAACTAAGAAAAGAAACATCACCTCCTCTCTAATAGCAAATGCAAAGATTTACATATAAACGTTACTAATATCACAAATGTTATATAATTAAGACAATAAAAAATGTGAAACATTACAAATTAAAATTTCATTTTTATTAAAGTTTATTTTCACTATTTTCCTTGCAATAAAATACGATATCGTGACATAATCAACATTACAAAAGATTTTTAAAATTCTCGTATTCTTTTAGGTAGTCAACACTCTGTAAATACAGTTACTTTTAGAAAATAAACACTTATCGTGTTCACAAAATTAAAGAAACTAACAAATCGGTGGGACACGGTTTTTCTAGAGATTGTTCAAGCTATGTTTGCAGTAACGTTTTGTGGTATTTATATCATCACTTCTTTTGTGGGTATTTGGCTGTTTTATCTTATTATTCAGTTCTAATGTATGTATAAAAGTTACTCATACCAGAATCAGAATCTGAATCCATTGCGTTTCGGTTGCTTATTCTTCTATTTCTTGAATTCCTTACTGGAGCGTAATATTTTATTCACACTTCACTTAGACGAGTTCTCCCGGATTTCCATTTCCAAAACGAATTGGCCACTTTCGATGAAAGCATATTTTCCCAGTATTCTCTCACTAGACGCGACTCAGACGATCAATAAGAATAATCATTTGTTGTTTCCCATTGTTGATGGTGACGTCGCGCACCCAAAGAATATAGACTACCAGTTCCTGAGAGGATGTTAAAGAACTCTGACGGCTACGATTATCTAATAAAGTGCGAACTAAGCAAAATGAGTCGTCCAAACTTCAGACGCAGGGTTTCACAACGAAAAGGCGCAGTTTGCAGCTGCGAATGTATTTCATCGATCGAGAAGCTAAGGAGGGCAACGGCTCCTACGCTCACGAAAACACGCCCCTCCTAAACCTCATGATAACAATGGAGATTCAAACGATCTCAATTAACTGGATTTTTTATCTATATTTTTGAATTATTGTAAATTACATTCGAAAGTGGATGCTTCGAAGTTCGAACACAGAGAATAAAGAAGGTACATATATCACCCCGTCAAAAATAGTAACGAGATTAACAAAATACAATTAAAATGGGACAGTTAATCTGAAGAGGGATAAGCTTGGAAAACAAAAATGGACACAAACCAGATGGAACAAAAAAAAAGTGAACAGCATTTAGATAGGATAGAAATCGTATAGAATGGAATAAGGTGGAGGGGGGGAGGGAAATTGGAGAGAAATTAACTCAAACACAATAAGCATGAATATTGTATGGGCCCTCCAGAAACGCAGCAACAAGTGGCTCCAACAGAAGAAAAAACTGAGGACCAGCGAGAATCTGTTTTGTGAGTGAACGGGAAAGTAAATTAGAATTTTAACACATACGACTACCGATGTAAGTTTCCAGATGAAATGAAACCATCACAAAATGCCTCTATCCGTACCAGGTCAAATACATGTGTCGTTCTTGCGCTCATTCGTTTTCAATCACAATATTGTTTCATTATCTAATTAGTATATTAAACACACACGCTGTATTTCATAATCACGTGGTGTATTTTGATTTAGATTTAAACAATAGCTGCAACACAAAACTATGGTCTGATTATGTAATCAATTTTTTTATGCTCTCTTTAACGATGTATTAACGCCCAGTTCTTTATACAGGATCTGGATAAGGCATTTATGGACGCTGAAGTTAGAGTTTCGTAGTAATGATATTACTGCTGACTTTGCGAACGGGAAAGTTTATCTCACCTGCCTCTCGTGAGGTAAGGTAGATATGAATGAAGTCGGTTGTACAATTAGGTGAAGAGGGGGATTGCGCAGGTGAGAGGGAGAAAGAAAGGATCGAGGAGGGTGGAAGTTTATCGAGCTGTGTGCACCATGTGACCTGGATGGATCAATAGCGAGGCTGGCACGGCGCGGCGCTGCGGTAGCGTGGATATCGACCTGTGGACGGAGCGAGCGCCACGCTGCACTGTCATGGCGCCAACAACTACGCATTCAGCCAACCATCTGTCCGTCCACATCGACGCGCGCTCAGTTTGAAATGGGCGCAAAGAACGATACCATTACCTCCGACAGGAATCCAAATATTCCTTGTATGTTGCGCTCTCTACAAAATACATTCATTATAATCTCGATAAAATAATGCTCTTTTACTGAATGAGTGACGTGACCCCAAGTTTTATATAACGGCGAGGCAATTTAATGGGTTTCACACGCTGTCACAACTCCCGTTTTAGTCTTTGACAGAAAATTCACAACCAGGAATGTTTACGGAGAAGACACTAGTCAAGTTTGAGTAATGTCAATGGTTTAAATGAATTTCACACACTGAAATCCTAGTGTTACTTGGGGTGGGGGATCAGTTTCAGGTTGCCAACGTCATCAGAGCGTTATAAACAACACCACTATGCATTAACACTATTTCTGGCTTGAGTGACGTCACAGCGTCGGAACGGTAACTCGCTTCGTTATATTACAATTTATAAACAAAAAGCACTTCGGGATAGTTAAGAATGTCAGAAAATTAAATGTCTTTCAGTAATTTAACCGGAAATATTTTATCGTAGTACTCGACTGCCTTTATAACAGAGGAAATTCTTTATGTATGAACATTGCAAACTGAAAAATAAATGTTAGCCTCCAGGAAGAAAAAGTAATGATCTGTCGATAACCTTCTACATAAAATTAATTTACGCCGATTGTTTCAATCTCGTAGTGTTTGGTCTCCTTGCTGAAAAAATATCTGGTTTTTCTTACTGTTGGAAAGATTTGAAATTTCTTCCGCCTTTCACTGCAATCACTTTTTGTGTTTTTCAGGGGAATACCCCAACATCTCGGCTCTTATTGTTACCACCAGCACAATGAAGACGTTATCGCCCTCAGAACGTGGCCCAGTTTCAGTCTTCGTCGGCCTTGATTAAGTTACGTCACACTTGCGTCTCTCCCTTTATGAAGCCCCCTCCTCACAGGTGGTAATGAGGAATGGTCGCGTTGGCTTTGGCACTACGTCTCTGTTAGACTGTCACTGACTGATGATCCGCTTCCGCGTCGAAACTAGGTCGTCGCTTCCAGACTATTATTTAGTTCTTACATTCAGACGACATGTCAAAAATCCTTTCACATAACAAAATTTGTACTTCGAGAAAATTACCACCGGACGTTTTTGCCGACCCGATTAAAATTCTTTATTAGAACGGATACTTATCAATACGGGCCGCAAACTTCCGAGGACTACTGACTGCTATTGCTACTAAGGAAGGGCCTAATCACAGGCAGGCGCAATGAAATGATTACTTTGTGTGCAGTTTGAGGGGTCTAACTGATTAAATATAAAATATTTGATTTTACAATTAGTTTGAGAATATTACCGGCAGTCTAATTATTAGATTAAAATTATTATGGTATTATGTACAAAATTACAGCCTTAGATAATAAATCATATATAGGCCTACACATGTTTAGTTAGAGCCATGTGTGTAAAGATAATTTAAATTAATAAATTTAATTTATTTTTTGAAATCCGTAATGCTATAAAATTTAGTTGAACTATGAAACTGTAGCAAATTTTATATTTATATTCTCAGAATCGAAACAGTTTCAATTATGAATACTGGGAGAAATGAGCATACAGAATAAAGGCCAAAATTGTAAGGGTGTTCTGTGTGTTCACTTATTTTTGTTTATCTCAGGAACAATGGAACTAAGGAGATTAAGCGGGACTCGCGGAATGCAGCAGCGAATCGGGACCTTTCAAGTTCCACTTCAGTGGCCTCAGATACCAACTTATGAACGGTTTGTGCCATTACGACTTAAATGTTATATTGTATTTACGCTCTTCGTGCCTCTCGTTACTCAGAGGTGCAAAAACACTCCAATCTTCATTGGCCCATATAATTTATTGACGTCACAATTGACTCAGAGTTGAAGATCAACAACGTATAGCACAACAGCAGGATGCAAGGTTAATTTCGTTCCTCCAAGTTGATAGCCCTGATTACAGCCCGTCCACCGGAATTTCTCTGAGAAAGCGATTAACGCGGCTTAAATCTTTATTTTGCCGTCTTCCTACATTGAGCAGACTCTTACAATTGTATCCCGTTGTACGTTACACCGGCGGGCAGATAATTTTGCGAACTCTATACCTACGTCATCGGCCACGTCACGTTGCAACGTGTGCGCCGATTACGTCCGGGAATTATTGCTAGATAAGAGCACACACTACCACCGCCACTAATAAATTGGATTTCCACTTCCGATGGCGACAAGACGCGGGTTCAACGATCGTGCCGATGCGTCGCTCGCAACTATTTGGCCGCGGGCCAAGACAACCTTCCAGAAGCAACAGCCTGCTGCAGCAGCTTCCAGACGTACACACACGCTGCATTTCTTCGACAACCTCGCGAATTAAGTTAACCACTCAGAAACAGTCTTCGTCAGCGTACACACGGAGGCCACTCTATAGGAAAAAAACAACTGGGGTAAAACAAAGACAGGGCTCTGAATGTACTCGTTCGTACTGGAATAAAATTAAGGTCCTTGGCCGATACTTTTTTTTAGGGTAACAGGCTACATGAGGGTTTTTCACATGGTGGCTACTTCCCTTTAATAGCATAGGAAGGGATTTGAAAGGGGGGATGCGGAAGGGTAGAGGAAGGTAGCCAAGGGTTAACTAGGGCCCCCGGGCTATAGTTTAAGGACCCTAACCGGCATTCGCCTAAAAGCAGGACAAACCCTAGAAAACCTGCATGAGGTAGGTCGGGCATTGGGTACTTGTCCCACGCCCTTCCGATAGCGGGAGAGGAGTTTGCTGTGCGGACCAGTTTAGGAGGCAGCTGGCCGACTGTTCCCATGGGAACAGGGAACAACTGTTACCGTATGTCCAAGGTCTATATTCGTATTTCGCCTGCATATTTAAACACTAACGATCAGTCAATAAATAGCTCGAAATTAAACGGGTAATCGATAATTCAAATAAAAAACGTTAGGAAAGTGGTGAGGAATAAGATTGATAACCACCTCAGTTTGTTTAAAAATGTTTAATGCTAAAACAGAGGACATTATATGAAAATTCACAATCTTATTAAATTTTAAAAAGTCTTTCCCAGTATCTTAAGTGGTAAGGAATTTTAATTAAGTTAGAATTATTAGTATTTGAAATAGTTGCGTAATTATAGGCCCGATTTATCGAGCGATATGCATATAACGACTCTGTGTGCTTAAAAGTTGTTCGAACAACTAGTCATATTTATTATTTATTTGGCATTACTGTGGCCATTATATCGTAAAATATGTTGTTTACCCCAACAGGCAGGGAAGTAAATAACGGTGTTTCCTCATAACTCGCACGAGGTTCTGCCACGAAGATGGGAACGCGGGTGTCGACAGCCCTAATTACAGGTCATACTAAACGAATAATAAAGGTTTGTTAAATATAAACTGCAGAGAGCAGCGGAGGTTTGTTTTCTTCCTTCGTCGGAGGTAATTTATACAGTAAATATCGGTGTCGAAGGCGTGATGCTCCTTTCAAAATCCGCATGGACTTTTCTACTTTCCTTGCTATTAACATTACACACAAAATGAAGACTTGCATTTTAATACTACACATACACGTGAGAATTTGAGGACCTCGAGCCAAGGAGAGCCCAGAGCGGCGAGTGAACGAACGACCTCGTCTGGAAGACAGTAATTGTAGAACAGGGTCATGATTGACCGCAAGTGTTTGGCCTACATTCACGTTGAGAAAGGAGAAGGGAAAAATCGATACTTCTGGAAAGAGTTTAAGACACGTCAACGTCGTTCTTTATTTTCCCCGAATCCTCCTAAATTGTCTTTCCCCTTTACTGATTTCAGATCGAACGCTTCAAATAACAACATTGCACTCGTTGATGACTGGTGAGTCACGTCGTCCTTGGCGTCGCCATGGGTCAGGTTCTCAAGTGTGATGACCCGCGAGATTATGCATGTGAATGAATCACCGGGAAGGGGGAGGAGGGGGTCAACAACACGCGGGCCACAGATATTCACTCACCGATACACTGGCAGGCAAAGATAATTACAATCGCGGTCACTGAATAAGAATTTTATATTCATGCCTTCTCAACGTTGTTTTAATGGAGTGCGATTTAATATAAAACTTGACCGTAACCAGCGGAAGCGTCACGATGATATATTTAAGTCAAATTCTAACTATATATATATATATATATATTAATGATTGAAATTAGCCCCACGTTAAGGCGCCAATTTGTAGTAATTTCTTAATAACATTTAAATAAACGGTACGTTGGAGCAAACAATTATGTAGTAATTGGGCGTTCAATAATATGAAATTTAAAACAATTAAAATTTATTACGAACAAACAATTAAATTTTACACAAGTTATTTAGGCCAATAAATTTCAATTTAGGTTATCAATTAATATTTTACAATAAAAATGAGTATTTCTCAGGGTCGATTACTGGGCCTTTAATAAAGAAAATGCTTGTTAAACAAACAAATTTTATCAAGCTATCATGGGATTAAATCATCAATAGATTATTACAATGCAAAACATAAAATATGAACTTTAAATTCTGAACAAAATCTGAAATCTGACGACAATATCTTTACTTATCAGTTTACAAATAGTAATTCTGTGGAATTGTACCTTAATATTTCTGGTATTTCAGGAAATTGGCTCGGACATACACACACACACACTTATTACACTTAATTTCGTTTTAATTAGTACAATATATATATATATATATATATATATATATGGTTTACCCTATACAAATTTGTTGAATTTCGCACGTAATATAGACAAACACAGTGGACGTCAATTTTTTGTGACGCCGATTCACAATAAAACATTTTTATGACTCACTAGAAACTAATTATTTAGCTTGACGCTAGAGGGATTAGAATACGTCGCACGAAACAGATACGATTGCAAACGGACACCTGTGGACAAGTGCAGGCAATTAACGTCATTAATACTACTTTCATTTCTATTCTTTATAAATACTTTTAATTCGCCAAATATACTTAAAATTCCTGAACCATAATATCAGATTCATGAAAACAATTAATTCAGCTACGTCGGCTTAATCAATCATTTTTTAGCTTTATTTTGAAAATCGCATAAGCAGCGACAACGAGAAGAATAATTATGCTTTTGATTCAGCGTATTTTGTGTTCTAAAAACACGGCCTGATTTTGAAGAAATAGGACCCGGTGGGGTTCCCTTATAGTCTGCAGACTATCTGTAGCGTATTGTGTTACATTTCCTCACAGCAACGGTCGTCAGGGATGTTTTCTCGCAGGCAGAACCTTGTAGGAGAAATACGAAGGGGCTACCTTAGGGGATGCCTTTTCCTTTCCGTTTTTGAACTAAGGTTCCCACAAGCGGAGGCACCTCGGTCTGTTTTGAGAGGTGTATGTTCCGGGGTCACAGGCCTTGGGCATACGGTAAGAGTTGTCTGCTATTCCCATTGGAATAGTCGGACAGCTGCCTCTTAAACCGGTCGAGGCACGGAGAAGGGAATGCTGCGTCCCCACAGAAAACTCTTCTCCCGCTATCGGAAGGGCGTGGGACAAGTATCCAATGCCCGACCTACATGATGCAGGTTTTTCTAGGGTTTTTACCTGCATTTCTTTAGGGGAATACCGAGTAGGATCCTTAAAATATAGCCCGGGGGCCCTAGTTAACCCTTGGCTACCTTCCTCTACCCTTCCGCATCCCCCCTCTCAAATCCCTTCCTATGCTATTGAAGGGAGTTGCCCAATGTGGATTACCCTCATGTAGCCTG
Source organism: Zhengitettix transpicula (assembly GCA_037074705.1). Taxonomy (NCBI): domain Eukaryota; kingdom Metazoa; phylum Arthropoda; class Insecta; order Orthoptera; family Tetrigidae; genus Zhengitettix; species Zhengitettix transpicula. The sequence goes on from CM073593.1 coordinate 77,269,911, forward strand.
TTGCCCTAAACAAAAATTGCATGAATTTATCCCAAAGCCTTAAAATGAAAACACGTCGGCCATGTTTCATGGCTGATGTATAAGGTAAAACTGTGTAATATGGCCGCACATATTTAACTTTCCCCCTGGACGTTATTGAAGACTTGTAAAAATCTTACAAAATACACTGAAATATAATAAAATTAATTTTCGTGTACGAGTGAAACTCTTGTATATACAAAATTTATTGAAACAAAGAAAAAAATTCTTACATGATGCTTATTCATTACCGCCTACTGACAGATCCCTTGACTTAGTCTTCCTTCAAGTCTTCTTCCACGACCTGGAACTCCATTCCTGTGTTCTTTATTCGCTGACGTCCAGTTAACAATTTCCCCTTATCATGTGTCCGACCAAGTTTGCCTTTATCTTATGCACTGTACTCGAGATGCATATCTTTTCATTTACTCTTTATAGAATCTCTCCAATTTTTTTGCCATATCTGTCCACTTTACTATTTTTCAATTATTCTCCAACAACAACACATTTCAAAACTTTCCAAGGTGTTTGATCTCTTTCTTAATGACCACGCTTCAGAAGTAGCATTCAACCAGGATCTTCTTCACCGCTATGACAATTACTTCGTCAAAAGCTTCCAAACAATTTTTTTTAAAAAAACGGTTAGACGATAAAAACGCAATTCAAAAAATATATTTTGATATTAAGTTCAAGAAATGTTTAATTTATATATAGTATTACATTTTTTAGCTATACTTAGCTTTACACGAGTGAATTTCACACAAAATGGAGACATCAAATTAAAAACTTAACCACCCCGTTTGCAGCACAACAGTTCCTAGACAAAAAATGCCACCAATGTTGAATACTTTACACAATTTACGTACGACAAATACAGGAATGAATTAGGCCGGAAATGACGTAGTTTGCGTGACTTATAGAATGGCGGTCGATGTTTAACTTCACTAAAGACGGGAAAACTTTCCGATTTAAAATGGAATTGATTTCCTCATCGGACGTTACGTACTCTAGTATGTTTAATCTTGTCTTGACAGCGTAACTTTCTAATTAAAACTTCACAATTGGTATTTAACACAGAATCTGGGAAAATTCAAACTTATTGCGGCGATATTTCAAATACTAAAAAATTATGCAATAACTCAGCGGAAATGACGAAATAAAATGTAATTGACAACTATCGCGGCAAGTTTTATTCGTAATTGCTAAATTAACTCTGTGGAAAAACCTTGAAACAAACTGTCTTCTTCATGAATCATTAAATATTCTTTTACAAATCAGAATAAAACGTTGAAAAAGAGTAATACAAAAGCAGAAATTTATTTCTTCATTAAAAACTTTTACGAGCAATTTACTTCAAATAATGCGTTCTCATTTCTAGATGAAAATAAAATAGTTATAATTGTGCTATTACGACGGATCAAGCGATAACACGAGTAAATTTTAGTAGCAAGATGGCGATAACACGTCATACCCTCGCATAAAATATAATTATTTCATTTCTGGAAGAATTTTCCTAGCCTTCGCTAATCAAGGAATCCTTGAGAGGGACAAAACTGTCGTTGTGAAAGCAAAAATTGTGTAATCGCTATTCTCCCTTACATTCTGCACAGAGATCAAGTTTAAGTGAAAACGTTATCGATAGTTAACTGAATATTATCGAAGTAAGGTTTCGATCTCCCGACTGTAATTTCATCACAGTTTTAAAAATGATACAACTGTTCTCCTTATACAAATCGTAAAATGCTTCTAGAATTGCTGTTGGCGTTCTGCAGTACCTTCCTCCGAACAGGAATTGCAGAAGACGATTGTTTTTTTGCTTACTATGGCGGTGGTGGCACTGCTGCAGTGAAGGGGCTAAGACAAAGGAAGGGTTGCCGGAAGAAAAAAACCTGTTCCCGCAGAGCCAGACCCTGATGTATGGGGTGGAAATCAAGCCAGGAGAAGTGTTTCCGTTGCATAACCGCAGAGGACACACAGAAGGTCGTCTTTCGGCCCCCACGTGTCCCCGAAACCTCGATGGGAGACACGCGAACCCACATCCTCAAGGCTGCACTCGCGTAGATTATCCACGGAGCACGTGTTGCCAATATGGCTTCCGCGGCCGCGACAAACCGAAGCACGGACCTGGATACGTTCTTCTACCATCGATGATACATCTTGTGCTTAACATCTGTTATACTTAAATAATTAAATTTAAAAAATAAGTAAAAATTTTAATATTTAAAACTTGAATGTTTTAAGTTCAAAGGACGACAGAGTGAGACATTTATGCAACAGTGAAAATACGTCATTTCCGTTTGTTTTACGTAATCTATCAAAAGTTGTCGATATAAGACTAAAATTGCAGCAAATTTGGTTATCAGAAAAAAAATTAAATATATATGTACATTCCAAGGAAAAAGTATTATTCTGTAAATATATTATAATCATTGCTATATGTCATGTGTTTCGACGTTGCCGAGATTGTTATGATAGCCGCCATTTTGTCTAATTTGGATTCCAAGATTGCGCTTTTAAAAAATGCATAAAGCATATCAGGTTTTTTTTTAATTAAAGCAGAGGAAGAAAATAATTACCCCCATTTTTAATCAAAGTCTCACGTAGCACATAAAATTGGCTAAATTATCGTGATTGTTTTAGAGCATTGCGCATTACTATTTGCACTTGTTGTCACGCCTATGTTACGATTTAATGAGGTACGATTCTAGTCAAGGAATAATCAGACAGGTCGTGACACGCACATTCACATATTTCACTTCGTCCCATCCGTCACGCTAAAAACTTTGCCTAGCAACGATAAATAAAGAAACATGGCGTCCGAAATGAGGTGGTTCCAGGGAGTTGGGTTTTATGAGTACTTATGGTACAGTTTATTAAGGCAAGCCAACAGTTAAGTAATGCTCGCACGTGTCGCAACACACTGGACAAACTGCAAGGAGTTCGCAGCATACACGTCTAAGATGAGGGTCTTCAGTGACAGTGAACGGCCGTGTCGCGCTCCTCGACATGCAGAACTAATCCGAAACAGTGGAGACACGGCTAACGTGTAAAATACCGACTCAACCTCTATGTTGAAGGGATTCATTTCGTTCAAACTTTTTTATTCTTCACCATTTCTCGTTCTCCCGTAAAAAAAATCCACTTTCATTCCATTGCGACTTGAGCTGTAAGAGTTTTACGAGGCATCAAAAACATCCCGTTAAAAGGTAAATATTTGCGGCGAGATTATGCGGCTCTCATGTCGTTACAAAATCATCCTCAGAACAGAGTCTACGTGTTTTTTCTGGATTCAGAGCAACAAAAAAAAAAGGTCAACATCATCGCCATCTTTTTCTGTCCGTTATTATCAGCACCCGTCCAATTTGTTGAGAATGAACTAATTTTAAATTAGGATCCTTTTAAAACACTGCATTGCCACGCAGGCAGTTATTTACTTAATACGTTTCCTTTCTCGCGTCGGATGACCCGGCAAACTAGAATTAGTAGGAACTGGATCCGTCTGGCGCATCCCCGTAACTCGAGGAAAATTTGGCTCATCCATATTAAAGACGACGACTACGAGGTTTCTGGGAGATTTCCGCTGAGAGAACTGGGCGAACAGCCAATATCGCTCCCACTTACCAGGTCCTCGAAGGCAAGGAGGAGAATTAAGGGTAATTGCTGCTCGAAAAGGAATTACAAGCTGCTACCATTTGAAAACGAAACGAGTCATCGTGTCAGTGAATGGGACTCAATTGAAGTGAATGAGCATCCTCCTCTTAACCTAATCCGACAAAGATTGTACCAGTCACCGACACGTCCACGGTCACCCGTTTCTAACCAAAACTTCGAATATTCTGAACAGGTAAAAAAAAATTCTTCTGAGAGATATGAATATTCTGTTCGTCACCTGTTCACTAAACCAACGTTTATCAGAACATTCCTCATACAGGTGTGCAAAATCCCGCTGTCCTGATCAAATACGATCATTTCAGGATCCACACTTGAAAACTGCCCATTCAGGCATTTTATATAAAGCGTTCTTTTTTTAATAAAACTTCGGAACTTTGGGTTATCTTCTTCTGCTTCTAAGAAAAAAAAATTCCCCTTTAATTATCTCATATTTGTTTTGACCCCTTAGTTTCCCAATTACTTTCACAGAGATATTTGATCCCACTCCTTGAAGAAGAATGAGAGAGTACTCTCAACCACAGACGTAGAATAAGTACTCGATGACCTGCAACGAGGTTCATCGTCACCATCACCACGTTCAGATCCATCTACAACTACTTAAACAGTCACAGCAAGAAAAAAAAACTACATTACAGAGAAATTACAAGGAAATGATAGCTTCCGGTTAGATCCGCTGCATACAAAAAGACGGAGACTACTTAAATATTTTTTTTTAAAAAAAAATCCTCATTAAGACATGCCGACAGAATATAACTAAAATTTTAAGACCGCGAGTGTAGGTTTCAGCATAATTAGTATCATTGCCCACCCTGATTTAGACGAGGATTGTCATATTAATAACAATAAATTGTACATTCAAGACCTTGTCAATTGATAAACATGTTTCAGGCCCTAATTATTGTTTCAAAGACGTTGATAGTCTAACAGCTCCTGTCGAGACCGTCCACGTATAACCCCACGTGTCATCCAACCGAGAACGCATCAGCACCATAGAAGTCTTCGTCGTCCACAGGTGGCAAGTGGCGAGCGTATTTTTTTTTTTTTTGCGTGTGACTCGACGGGAATTATTACTAGACTGAAGACGTCGATGTTAAAACCACGTCAGGACAACTATATAATTTTACTTTTATAGCAAATATTTCCTCAATAACGTGTCAGCCTATACAGATATATTTTTAAAAAAATGCGAGAAACCAGCCAATGTGAATCACAAATTTGCTATTACATTCATTAAAAAATAATATCCAAATTTACACGCAGACGTTAATAAAAAAACTTCACGAAAAATATATTAAAAAAGCCCCAAATAACTTTCGGTTTTATTAAGAAAATGTAGCAAAGAAATCAAAATTTACGCACAGCATTTTAAAATACAGCAGGGGCTTAAATTTATTTTATAAATCTATTCATAGATGGCACTTTGCCAAAACAATCCTAGTAAATCTCGGAATCAAAAACAGTTTCAACGTGGGGGAAGAAGAAAAATCGCTAAATAGTCGAATCGACATCCTAAACCACCCACGTATAAAAAAGCAGCCTCAGATCAACACAAATTTTAGTCAACAACTAGAAAAAAATTCAAACTGCCTTCATACATTCCACGAATCTTAAGATGTATTTTCCAAATTACTACTGTGAACAAGATTTCAAACCAATATTCAAATTCATTCATTTTGCCAACCAATTGAATATAAAAAACGCACAAATTAGGATGAAACCATAATCCCGAAACCACCCACCGAGCATTCAAATCACCGTAATGGTGGACACTGTAATTATAACCGACGCAACTAAAAAACCTGATTGCACAGTGAAAACAATCAGGAACCCTCTTGTAGATTCCTCTAGCGGAACTTTTTCCCGCTCTTGTGGTGCAATACGAGGGCTGCAATATACACGAACGCGTATGCTAGAGCAACACGTGTTTTTTCCCCGCAGAACATGGCGGGCCGCGATGCGTTGGCTCCAGCGGCCGCGGGACGGGAAATATGGCAGGCGACCACGTGATTACGTGCTACTCACGTCCGTTCTCCGTGGGATGCATCGCGTCTCCGTGGTCGTCGTCGCCGGTGCTGGGGCTGGAACACTGCGGTGCCGACGCTGCGTCTGCGTGACTGTGTGAAGCGGGAGAGATGTTTCGCCGTCGAGTCGTCGCACTCTACTACACCGTGTTCGGGTCTGACGTCAGAGGCGCTGCTGCCGATGCCGCGATCGCACCGCTGATCGGAGGCAGCGGCCTCTCAGCGAACTAGAGTTATCACTCGCTCACGATAAATTAAATACACTAACAAATATACAAGAGCGGAAAGTGAATACACAACGAAGGTCGAAACACGAAATTGAAATGTAGATAAATAAAACTTGAACACTCAGACCACTGCATATAATAAACACACTTCTGGAATCATCTATAAAATCCAATTCTATGTTACATAATTTTTTTTCTGAAACAAAAAAATTTTTTTTTTATAAGCTTACAGCCTTGCTTTAATTTTTCCCTCTCTGGAGTGACTAAATATATTGAAATATTATTTTCTTCTATTCATTTTCTGGCTTCAATTTTATTTTCCTTGGAATTAAATGAAATACCATTAAATAATTTACTAGATATATTTTCTTTTCTTCCTTTATCTACTTTAAAATCCTCAAGTGTATAATTAATAGTTTCTCAACTATTTGCGAGTGGAATGATTTGAAACACCGCAAAATATTTTTTCTATGTCTGTCATCATTTGTCCTTGGAATTACTGTAACGTTTAAAAAATAACTGTACAAGACATAATTTATTGTTTTCTTTTCCTTTCTTTAAATCTACCAGTTTTTGATATCATTAGAAACATTCCCTCTTTTCACCTAATGTATTAAATTACTGCTTCATACTTTTTCTTAAATGTTCCAGTCTTCATGAACTCAGGGTTTCAAATACCAATGTTGTTATAACTAAATAAATATAATAAGAATATAATCCTTGTAACTCAGTATACATTATGTCATTAAGGAACATCAAACATAATTCTTAAAGGTCGTGTTGGATCTCAAATAATTGTACTTCAATTAAAAAATACGAATTTCTATGGTTAAAAATGGTTTCCCGTGTGTTTTTTTTCTCGCTAAGTCGCCAATTACAATTCATTATTAGCCATACTTTTAATTCAATATTTTTTGAATGAATATAGATCTAAAAACAATTTATTTAACTTTTATCCTTCCTCGGCAATTCGTTAATTCATTTTTATTGGAAGATTTCGGAACAACAGCGTTGAAACCATTGGAATAAAATTTCAATTACAATGATCCAGCAGCCAAAATCTTACAATCTTTATTTTAAGACATATTTGTGATTCTTGAGACAACCATCAGCAACTAGGATCCTCATACAATTTTTAAGATTGAAGCTTCAGGTAAAACGGTTAAAAAACATTGAAGGAATATTATTCAATTTGTGAATTAAGTTCTGATAACGAATTTGTTATTATAGCTAAGATTGCCGTAAGATTCTTTTGGGACACTTGTTGACACAAGCCCTCGTGAGGGTCTAGTCACAGTTCGGGGCATTGCGTATACAAGGCGGTTACCACCGTCCCCGCTAACGAAGAATAATTCGTCTCTTTGGAACTGTTTCCTCGAGTAATGCGAATCTGCATCACATGTATCGTGCAGTTAATTGAAATTCAAATCTTGAAGAAACCGCGAGTGTGTGGATCTTTGTTGTACAGGACCGTCGAGAGCGTGGGCGATGCAGCGCTGAACATCGAGGGACGCTGATCCATCAGTATGACAGTAAGATAGCTAGGGAATAGGACTGCTTAATAAAACATGCGCGTAATTTATTAGAACGAGAATACTTAATAAATGTGTCAAAATAAAATCAATAGTAATAATTTTAATAAAGGCGTGTTACTGTGCCTGTTTTTGATCAGAGATGTCGCGTTTAGTGCGTAACTGATTCGTGAGACATGTTCGGTTTTTTTCTATTTTTTTAATATTAAAAATATGGAAACATTTATAGGTTTTCAAAGCAACTACACGTGAATCGGAATCGAGATCTATTACAGTAAGTGACGTCATCACAGACGTAAGGACTTGACCTTGTATAACTATAATTTATTAATTAACTAATATAATCGAAAGGTTTTAGACCTTTTATTTATTAATCTTGATTACTTCCAGAGAGATGCGAGAATAGTCTGTATTAGCAAAGTGGTCTCCGATTACAAATATACATTTTAACTAATTCTCGGCGTATTTCCTCTCTTGCTTACCGCATTACAGTTGATTTAATAATAGTATTTTTCTAAAACTTCTTCTGTTGTGCGATGGCGTTTTATTCGTTCCGGTTCCTTGTCTACAGACTAGTTGAAACAATAACCGGTCCATCTAGAGACACTTTTGTAAGTTGATGAAGCAACTACCTGTCTCTCTCTCTCTCTCTCTCTGTCTCTGTCTCTGACGGCGTCTCGTGATTTAAACTAGTTATGTCTGGCTTTGACTAAGAGGCTCCCAGTTTTCTTTAAGGGATATTTGTCACCTCTGTGTTGGCACTAGTTATGTATATATACAAGTTTCATGTTACGTTAGGAAAGGTCGAAATGAAATGAATTCAATTACACGTCAGACGTATTAGAAGTCTGAAAATAGCAAGCAAATAACATAACTGTGTGCATCAATATAATATAAATTATTCTTCAGACAAAAAAAAAAATAGGTTCATTCTATAGAAAAAAAAAATTAAATGCTGCCCCGATAAATAAAGAATACGTGACGCCATATTCTGAATCTGGGTGTTGTAAAATAAGATCGAGTCTGGAAGACAAAAGTAGTTATTTAAGTTTTAGATCTATACCTGATTTAATATAAGTACTCATATAAATCTCACAATTATTAATACTACTTTAATGCTTTGACACTAAAAAATATATCTATCTTTCCCCAGGAAAAATAGTGACATCATATTAGGAATAAGAACGTCAATAAAGAACATGCGTGGATGATAATACCATTCGTTTAATAAAATAAAATTTAATGTCCAATGAGTAAGAGATACAATATATTATATTTAGAAGTCGAAGCGCCATGTTCCGTGGCTTTTTCTGACGGCGCCGGGGAGTTTCAAATTTTAATCATCCCGTCGCGCAATTACCAGCTCACCCGCCACTTGGGGATTTCTCCCTCTCAAACCTTGGTAAATTCTATCTACTGTCTAAATTTTGAAGGTCGTTATTTAATTCAAGTAAAAGTAACGGAGATTTTTTTTAGGGCAACAGGCTACATGAGGGTGATCCAATTTGGGCAACTCCCCTTTAATAACATAGGAAGGGATTTGAAAGGGAGGATGCGGAAGGGTAGAGGAAGGTAGCCAAGGGTTACTAGGGCCCCCGGGCTATGGTTTAATGATCCTACCCGGCATGCGCCTAAAGAAATGCAGGGAAAACCCTAGAAAAACCTGCATCAGGTAGGTCGGGCATTGGGTACTTGTCCCACGCCCTTCCGATAGCGGGAGAGGAGTTTGCTGTGGGGACGCAGCATTCCCTTCTCCGTGCCTCGACCAGTTTAGGAGGCAGCTGGCCGACTATTCCAATGCGAATAGGGAACAACTCTTATCGTATGCCCAAGGTCTGTGACCCCGGAACATACACCTCTCAGAACAGGCCGAGGTGCCTCGGCTTGTGGGAACCTTAGTTCAAAAGCGGAGAGGAAAAGGCATACCCAAAGGTAGACCCTTCGTATCTCTCCTAAAAGGTTCTGCCTGCGAGAGAACATCCCTCGCAGGTTACCTGCAAGAGAAAACCTCTCGCAGGCTTCAGAAAGTAACGGAGAAAACGCAACATCATTTAAGTTGAATCCGAAGACAGTCACGGCTGGATGATAAAAACTTTCATTTAATAATCGAATTGTAGCCACAGAAATATAAAACATTTTAGTTTTACAGAGAAATACCGACGCCATATCGTGAATCGGACAAAGGGAAAACAAAGTTTGAAGATGAAAAATTGTTTACAACTGTTTATATGTTTGGATACTACAGATTGTTTAGCAATTTATTAACTAAATCACCGTCTAAATTAATATGATGTGGACCTTCGTCACGTTAATGATGTATTTTGTTGTCGTTTCCATGTTCTTTGACTGATTGAAACTATTATTACTTCCTGTCAGTTGCCATCGAGGGATTTTGAAACCAAAGTCCTATAATATATGCTGAAATCTTAGACATGTTTTGAGACGCGCGATCAGCCAGGCCAGACGATGACAAGGGAATAACTACACAAATAAGAACAGCTCAAGGACATTCCGAAACAATTTCTTCGGTTATTCATAGCGGTTGTCAGTGCACAAACAACTCCAGAACCGATGTTCTTCACCAAGTTGAAAACAGAATGGATGATGAAGGGAATGGAGAGGATGAAGCAATTTTACTTCTGGAAAGAAAGAATGGTTTAACACTTGGAAGAAGGCTTATAGCCCTATAACGGCTCCGGGAGATTCGCGGATAAAATACATTGTATTAGTTTAGCAGAATGCTGTAAGATTTCAAACAGAACACGACAGCATCAACCCAAATCTGATCCATTCCGAGAGACGTCACCCATCATTCAACCCGTTCTCATTAATACCTAACAGTTGCTCAGAAAATTTTAACTTTTCTTTTGGTTTTTAAATTTTACTCCACTGGACATTAAGGGCTCACGTCATGTCTTAGCAGTTGGTAAACACAGACTATAATTAATTTAGATAACTCCAGAGTTTTTTTAAAATGTATAAGTAGGTCCCGTTTATGTTGTCTATGGGGCGACACACATACATATTGTGGTAATTAAGAGGAAATAATTAATTAATAAACAAAAATTTGGACTCGCATTGTTAGCGGAATAAAATACACAAGTCGTACACAAGAATGAGGCAAGAATGCAGTGTTTGTGGGTATTGTAGAGGTTGGTTCGCTAGACGCGCAGAGAGCAGAGTCTGTGGGGAGCCGAGCTCCAGTAAAGTCGTCATGGAAATATAGCAGTGGACAGACGAAAAGTATAAAATCCAGAAAGTGTCTGGATACATGTAACAACAGCTAAAACAGTTGGAACAGTCTGTGAGATAACTACGTAGCATTCAATGCTAAATATTTAAAGTGCTGAGTCTAAATTATTATTATATTCTCGATTTAGACCACTTTCTTAAATTTTGGGAGCCCAGGTAAGTGCATCCAGCAGTTGACAATCTTCGGAACGAGCTGATAGGATTTCTTAAACGAACAGTGAACCAACTATTGCAAAACAAAGTGTGGGTTAGAGTCAGTGGATAAAATGGCCTGTCTATAAAGTGCAATAAGTGTGTGTGTGTACGGACGAGACAATTTCCTTGAGTACCAGAGACAGTAAGGTAAAATTTCCACAGAATTACTATCTGTAAACTCATAAGTAAAGATATTGTCGTCAGATTTCGAATTTCGTTCAGAATTTAAAGTTCATATTTTATGATTTTTGCATTGTATTAATCTACTGATGAATTAAGTCCATGATAGCTTGATAAAAATTTCATTGTTAACAAGTATTTTCTTTATTAAAGGTCCAGTAAACGACCCTGAGAAATAGTCATTTTATTGTACAAGATTAATTGATATTGTAAATTGAAATTTATTTGGCTAAATAACTTGTGTAAATTTTAACTGATTAATTGCTGAATAAATTATAATTGTTTAATTGTAATGTATTATTATTATTAATGGACGCTAATTACTACAATATCTACTTAATTTTACGAATAATCTACGTAATTTTTGGAATGGAAACAAATGGAAAGATTTCTGATAAGAATAGAGGAAAATAGATTTTGCTTCTCTTTGTGCGGAAAGATGACTTCCTGGTTCTTTTTTGCTACTCAGTGCGCTATTTGCACATACGTATTTATATAGATATGGCTTCGCGATTTTACCTCTGGTGACGTCAATCCGGATTTCTTTTTATATAACGACCTGCCTCCACGTGCGTGGTTCCGCCCGCTACAAGAAGAAACAGAGACACTTAGTTTTAAGCTTCTGACTTTCTGAACGGATTTACAAGGTTTCGACTGTGGAACTAATCCGGGTGTATAGCATTAGTAATACACGGACCTGAGATCACATTTGCGAGGGAACGAGACGAGGTGAGTCAGAAAGAGCCTCTGCTAAGTAGATGAGTTCGCTTTAACGCTGTAATACAAGGGACTTAATTGTAACGACACACAGACAGTCATGAAGAGGGAGAGAGAGACAGAGAGAACTGAGTTGCAGCGATGGCTCTCAGCCAATCTTATCTGCTACAGACGCTAGTTGTTTTAATTTGTCGTGTTATCTAAGTATCTCACTCTGACTGAGATAAGTCTGCTCAATTACAAACCAAATGTTTGCTGATAGTGCGTGTGCGTGAGAGAGGGATGAGACATCCGCTGTGCTAGTAACTAGTAGAACTAGACAGGACAGTGGAAAAAAAGACAGGTTCTTTGTTACTTAAATACTTCTGTACATAAATATTTGATTTATAAAGTTTCCATAGATTATCTTTCCAATATAAATATTATAATTAAGTATTAAATTTCAATTAACAGAATATAGTTAAATCAAAACGCCACATTCTTGGTATATTACTGAATCGGAACGGTTTCTATTCGTAATTATACTCGAATTGTGGACAATTGTATTAAATAGCAGTGACGTAAACTGAACTACATGATCGTGTATTTGTATAACTCACCATCCGTCGAAACATGGCGATTGTTAAGCTGTCTTAATGGCTTTAGTGAACCTGCACCTTCAACTTCAAGTTATACTCTTCTTCGACATATACATGAATACGTCTTATATTTGTAACACAGAAATTAAAAATATTAATACCAAGAACGACCTTCGTACAGAGAAACTTAAAATAGAGAAACAAAGAGTAAGGAATTTAGAATTGGTGCTGGACCTTTCGATGCGGATTGGCGTCTTTTTCTTTCTCTATGGAAAGTTTGTCTGTACGAAATTCGATTTTAGTATTATTACGTCTTGTATTATGCAGACACTCTCCGAGACTCCGTCTCTACTTTCATATCCTCCAGTACCAACGACTAGTTTCTCATTGGACAAAGTAAGCCCTTCAACAGCGGTATCCAATTATTGAATTTCACAGTGACCGTCCGTAATTTAATAAGTTGATGTCCTCGGGTAGACGCTTTGTAGCTTCTGCTGCTATCCAGTTATTTTGGAAACGAAGGGTATTCAATGTAACTTTTATTCTTTATTCTTATCAAGGGTCAGTATTTGAGTTTTTCTGTTTTCTTCCTCTCTTCCGCAGCTTAATGATACACACATGCATTAATGATTTTATAAGTGGAATTTTAAATATATTGTAATAAAAAGGATATCTACTAATGGCAAAATGCTGTGGCTAAATAAAAAAGAAGTTAAGTGAAACTAATCAATCAAATTTATTAACGAAGTTAAATTACAATAATATTTAGGATCTCAGGGTCTTTATCTGGGTTTGATAAATGGGTGAATTTTATACAATCAATTACATTTAGCTTTTTAGGTAAATTAATTCGTCTGAACATCGACGAAATTAATTGCGGACGAAAATAAGACTAAAGATTGAATTTAAATTAAAGAACTAAACAATTAAAGAAGTAAATAATTAACGAAGTGAATAATTAAAGAAACGAAATAATTAAAGAACGATCTGACATATCTTTTAAAAGAGGTTTACAATCAATTTTAAAGTTTACTACTTACGGCAGCCCAGGTCTCAATTTTGGTTTTTCTGTGCACACGATTTGGGGATATCACTGATTCTACTCATTAGAATTTGAACACAAGGTAGTTGCTCTGGATCGCTGCTATCCTGGAACCTCGATCATCTCACCCTCAGCCAGTTTCCGGACGTAGGTCTCCTCAAAGTCTCTCTATGCGAAAATTTGTTCAGTTTGTGAAGCAAAACTTCTGCTTCCAAACTGCGATTTTATATGTCTCTCTATCAGAACTGGTTACTTGCGTTTTATGTAAACTATTAGCTCGCCGTTGGACTTTCTAGATAACCCTATTCATAATTCTGGATCCGCAAACTTTTACTGTTTCTATTTCTCTATGTGGACCGAACTGCTATGTCCCAGTTCTCGACGTAGACTTTTTCCTTTCGCGTCTTGCCGCTGACTGAAGATTGCTTTCGAACTGTTCTACGTCCGCTGCCCAACTTTTTATAATATGAATTTGCTGAATTGATGTCTGCCTGCAACTGTGTCCGCCGTCCAACTAACCAACTTCGTCGTCTCGTAGATTTTGAGCGCGTACACTCTATTAACTCCAACAATACATTCTTTGTCTCGCCGCCTTGTTGCGGTGTCCGCTTTATATCCAACAATAAGTCCTCTACAATCCAACTTTATAATTATAATAATGAATTAATTACTAATTACTACAATATATAATCAAATTTTAATTCAGTGATTAACACAGAGAACAAGAATTGGACGGACCACAGTCGCTGTCGTCAAGGTCTAAAAATCTCAAGAAAGAAGAAAGAAACTAATTATAGAAGTAGGATTAAACTATTTAAACGTGTCCAAATTCATATTATAGAAATCATCGAGTCATTCATGAAATATTTATTTATTTTATCTGTAAGTATACAAAAAAATAATTATTTGAAGAGTTACATATTATTTAGTTTTTTTAAGAAACCGGAAACTTTATTTAATACAAGAATAAGGGATGGAGGCATGCGGAAGGGAGAACAAAGTAGCCAAGGGTTAATCTTTGGCCTCTGCTCATATGAAGATGTTTTCATATTATATATTGTAATAATTTAAATAAAGTGGGTCTTTTAAAATAAAAAGACTATTAAGGGAAAACAATTAAACAAATTTATTAACAATTTTAAATACACAATAATATTTGGGATCTCAGGGTCTTAAACTGGGCTTGATAAATGGGTGAATTTATACAATTAAAATTATAGACGAACTTTGTTGTGGAAGAAATAATACTACAGATTGAATTTAAACAGTTTTAAATTTCATCAGGAATTAACGATCTCATGTTATCGATAATTAAATAATTAAAATTAAAGAACGATCTGACTGTTATCTTTTAAAAGTGGTTTACAATATGATTTTAAAGTTTTCTACTTACGGCCGCCCAGGTCTCATTTTAGGTTTTTCGTGCACAAAATTTGGGGATATCACTGATTCTAAGTTCTCACAGACTCTAAATGTCAACAAATTCTAATTGGCGTAGTTTTGTTACTTGGTCTAACACAAATTAGTAGATTCTCGATGCTTTGCTGCAACCTGGATTTGCAGATCTCGTGTAGTTGGAAATGTACTTCCTTGGTTTGTCTATGGCCAGCAGGTTGAATTTATGCTCGGCCACCGATTACAACATTAGTTTCACTCTTTCCTTCCCGAATGAAGATTGCTTTACTTTTCAATATTTTAATGCTTGTTTGTAACTGCTATCAAACTGTTCTATTTTCGGTCCGCTGCCCGACTGCAAAACTTTTTATAATATGAAACGTTTTGGTCTTTACACCTCGCTGTTCTATGCCTGACTGCACATTCCTGACTCTATTACTTTTGTACAAAAACTTTGCTGGTCCTTATGCCTCACCGTTCATTGCCTGACTGTCTTACTTCGTCTCGTAGATTTTGAGCGCGTAGAACCTCAACAATGTTTTCTTTGCTTCGCCGAATTGTTGCGGCGTCCGCTCTATATCCTCTAATAATGAGTCCTCTACAATCCAACTTTCCAATTAGAACAATGTCTTAATTACCAATTACTACAATATCTATATTAATTAAATACAAGTAAGCGTCAGTTCGGTCGCAGTTACACACCAAACAATATGTACTGCCGCTTACTTGTATTTAATTTAAACTATTGCCAATAATTCAGTTAATAAGACACGAAACAATGAATTTTAAGATAAATTTTTTTTAAAAAAAAAAAGCCATAATAATATCTCCAATTAATATTTTCGTAGACGAAGAAAGGAAAGTGAAAAATAATTCGGTTTGGAGTCTTTGAGAAATAAAGTCAGACTCGTAGTTTTATACAAACTCAACTCCAGTCCGTAGAAAAATCTCAATTACAGCAAACAAAGTGGAAAACAAAGAGAATTGATTTTTTTTAAAAAAAAAAAGTCCCGCCAAAGGTGGGAAAATAAAAAAATTCAGATATTATTACGTAATGTTTCTATTTTCAAAAAAGGAAAGAAACGTATATATTTACAAAGACAAGCTAAGTTAAACTAATTTCAGTTTGAATGGGAACTTACTCTTATCATTTTTCTTTGAATTAGTAATATCCAGTCGCTAAATTGGGATTCGCAATGCAGACATAAAGATAACGAAGGCAGATAAAGACTAAGCAGTTTTCTTTGGTAATCTACGGGGTTTACCGAGAATAAACGTGCTCACACTGACTCACTCTTCACTATCGTATTTCACCAAATTACAATTAACCAAAGTATTTACTCAATTGAGTTGGAGACGTTGTCTGTCACTAGCATGGCTTCATTATGTAATTGACAATAAATATGCATTTAGATATTGTCACATGAAATATTTTTTTGCTTAAAAAACCCAAGAAAGGCTTTATTAAGCCTTTGAAAAGCTTATAATTTTTATCATTACAGAAGATATAAGTTTGGATCTTGTTCATTAAGTATTATTACAATTACGTGGCGTTTTTTAAATTAAAAGAACTATTACGTGAAAACTATTAAACAAGATTTATTAACAATTTTAAAACAAGTATTCGAATTACAAAAATATGTGGGATCTCAGGGTCTTGAACTGGGTTTGATAATGGCAGAATTTATATAATCGAAATCACAAAAATTACATTTACTTTATATGGGAATCAATGCGTCTGAACATAGACGAAATTTGTTGCGGAAGAAATAATACTAAAGATGGAATTTAAACAATTTTAAATTTTATCAAGAATTACGGATCTCATTTTATCGATAATTAAATAATTAAAGAACGATCTGACTTTTATCTTTTAAACACGGTTTACAAATGATTTTAAAGTTTTTCTCTACTTACGGCCGCCCAGGTCTCATTTTAGCTTTTCGTGCACAATTTTGGGGACATCACTGATTCTAAGTTCTCACAGACTCTAAATGTTCACAGGCTCTAATTGGCGTTGTTTGTTAGTTGGTTTAACACAAATTGGTTGGTTCTCGATGCTTTTCTGCAACCTGGATTTGTAGATCTCGTGACTTTAGTTGAAAATGGACTTCTTTGGTTTGTCTATGGCCAGCATGATGAATCTACACACTCGTTGCTCTGTCTCCTTCCCGACTGAATATTGCTTTACTTTTTAATATTTGAAAGCATGTTTGTGACTGGACCACATTCTTTCGTTCTGACTGCCGACTGTAAAACTTTTCGTCTGATCTATTCGCTGTCTGCTGCCCGACTGTAAAGCTTTCAAACTGCTTGCTGTCCGCTGCCCGACTGAATTCTTCGCCTCGTAAATTTTGAGCGCGTAAAACCTTCTCAACCGATCAACAATGTTTTCTTTGCCTTGTCGGTTTGTTGCGGCGTCCGCTCTATATCCACTAATAATGAGTCCTCTACAATTCAACTTTTCAATTAGAACAATGCCTTACTTACCAATTACCAATTACTACAGTATATTACGCAATGTGGTTATTACATATCACTTCAAGGTATGCAAGTAGAAGTAATTAATTGAATTTTTTTGGCTGTTACAGGTTAATTGAGGGTGATCCACGTGGTGGCCGCTCTCTTGTAATATAATTGGAGGGGATAGAAAAGGAGAATGCGAAAAGTAGTGTAAGGTACACAAGGATTGACGAGGGTCCTAGTTTAAGGAAACTTACCCGGAAATTCACCGTAATGTGATACCGGGAACACCCTGCATCTGGTAGGTCGGGCTCTCGGTACTTGTCCCACGCCCTCCCAATAACTAGATTACAGGCTCGGAGGCAGCTGGCCGACTCTTCAACAGTGGACCACTTCAAAAATCTTGAAATACGGAGAACTGTTGTGAGGTTAACTTCAAGAAAAAAAATTGTTGCAAATATAGGAATAACGTGTTATAATTTGTGGAGATCGAGTCAGACATTTTCCTAACGTCGTCCGCTTTCATTTATCAGTGTTTCCATCTACGTGAACATAAATCTTGATTATGACACCTGGCAACCCTTCATCTATTTTACAATAGCTTCGTTCCAGAAAATATACATAATAAAAGTATTTCTATCGCAGTGAGAAATACGTAAAAGGAAAAATCTGTCAACGTTATAAGAGAAAATTCCTATTCCAACTCAAACTGATGAATTTTTCTTTATAGCATTACATAAGAAATTCTCAGCCTGATTATTTTATGCTCCTTGACGCATGTCCATGGAATTCGTTTAGCCTGGTGCAGGGAATCAAGCAAGTTCACTGCAGTATTGTGTATTTTTTTTTGACGATTTTGTATGTCATAAAAGCAGCGGTTAGGTACGAGTGACTCCAGACGCCATAACTCTGTCACGTGTAACCTTGAGGGGCTCCTAAAGGTCCCAAGTCTCAGGTCCTCAATCATTAGTTTTCCTCTTATGATTAGAAAAATTAACAAAATGGCATAAAGCCCCAGTTACCTTGACTCATCCATCTGGCGACGAATCTGTGTGAAAAATATCGAACATTTGCAATAATATAAATAAAAAAGTCTTAAGTCAGCAAAATTATGTTTAATAAGAAAACATTAAATAAGGATCTCTTCGGGTTTAATAAATTTGTATATAAATTATTAAACCTGAAATTATTTAAAAGATAAGCAATTTTTTCTCAGAAAAGGCCATGTATTTGAGTATTTATAAATCAGTATGAACTTCATCGCGTTATTCAGAATGTAAATATGTAAAAATGGAGGAGAAATGAATAGAATTATATAACAGATATTTCATACTCCACCATAGACAGAAATTGGGGTCCAAGGTGTTTTGGAAAGGCATTAATCCTACCAGAACCCTAAAATATTACCGTTCTAGAATTTTGGAGTAAATACCCGACTATAAATGTGAATATTTGGATGTAAGAAAATATCATATAGAGTTACACAGGCGAACAAAGATTGTAAAAAGGATTCAAAATCGTCTAAGTGAAGATAATTTTAGTGCATAAATAATCAAACTCATAAACGAAGCAAAAAAATATTTTTTTTAGGGCAACAGGCTACATGAACGTGATCCACGTTGGGCAACTCCCCTTTAATAGCATAGGAAGGGATTTGAAAGGGGGGATGCGGAAGGGTAGAGGAAGGTAGCCAAGGGCCCCCGGGCTATATTTTAAGGATCCTACCCGGCATTCTCCTAAAGAAATGCAGGGTAAACCCTAGAAAAACCTGCATCAGGTTGTTTGGGAATTGCGTACTTGTCCCACGCCCTTCCGATAGCAAGAGAGGAGTTTGCTGTGGGGACGCAGCATTCCCTTCTCCGTGCCTCGACCAGTTTAGGAGGCAGCTGGCCTAGTATTCCAATGGGAATAGCGGACAACTCTTACCGTATGCCCAAGGTCTGTGTCCCCGGAACATACACCTCTCAAAACAGGCCGAGGAGCCTCGGCTTGTGGGAACCGTAGTTCAAAAACGGAAAGGAAAATGCATACCCAAAGGTAGCCCCTTCGTGTCTCTCCTACAAGGTTCTGCCTGCGAGAGAACATCCCTCGCATGACTTTCGTTAGGGTTAACTAGGGACCCCCAGCTACAGTTTAAGGATCCTACCCGACATTCACCTGCAACAGGTAGATGGATAGAAAAATACCTGCCAGAGAAAAGTTGACCTGTCATCGATTTTTGCTGCAAGGTAATTGAGTTGACTTCATTATGACATAAGAACAAATGAATGTAAAATTTATGTCATGCTCTATTGCGTTTTTCATGGAGTTATAAAGGAACCGTTTAAGCAGGGTGACTGAAAAGAGGGCGAGGAAGAAGCGAAATCCGACTTACGTCACTAATGAACAGAGACGAAGGGAAAACCAACACACGTTTCAATTTTAACGACTCTTTTCCGTGATGTGTGCAAGAAGAAGACTTTGAAGCGCAGAAGGTATATGTGGAGCAGGCGACGACCTTGCAGTGTCCTGTGGTTATCGGAAACCACACGAGAAGGAAGTCGCAACACACCAGTATTATATTTATCAGCTCGAAACTCAGCATAAACAAGAAGCACACTGATAATAACAACAAAAATGGTAATAAAAAAAACCAAGACGACGACAAACAAAATTCCGGGTCGACTTCACTTTTCATTTTTAGACAGCATTTCCTTAAATTTATGTATATATATAAATAACTCATAACAATATGGACGACATCATCGGGTTACTTTAATTGAGCATTTCATCCATTACACACCAATACGGTCGGTCACTTTATAGCTGATCTAATTGATATTTGCGCCAGATATGAAACTGTCGACGTTTTAACAGGAACCGGGGTTAAGACATGTAATCATTCTTTGTGTGATTTTATTTTTTGGTTTACCTGCTGATATAAGTGAAATACATATTACTGGAAAATAATTTTGGAACGAAACTATCGATAATCAAAAAATAGCAATATGGCCGACCAGTCGTCACAGTATTTAATACTGCTGCTTTGGAGTTTGTTTTCTTTCAATTCCTAACACTCCAGTTAAATAAAATTGAATTTAGAAATATAAAAAGCTTATTTATATGTTCTACATTTTTTGTAGAGGAGAAGGCATGTTTCTGCAGCATTAATTTTTGAAAGAGATGAATAGACAACCTGGAAAGAAAAAACAAAGACAATGAAAGAGGATTGTAGGAAAGATGTATAAAATGAAGAAGGAAATAAGTTATATAACATTCATTGGAACTTGTCAAAAATTAAAGAAGGAAAGAAAAATAAAAAATTGATTGGAAAGGAACCTAGAGAAAGCCGAAAGAAGTCCTCAAATCGTGCTTCTTTCGTCTTGAGAATTTCCTCCCGAGTTCCATGAGCCTTTTTAGACGGATTACTTTTTTTTGGAGTTATTAAAACATGGACAGGTCAAAAGTTCAATAAGGAACGTAGGTTTTCCCGGTGTAGTTGCTGGATGAAGTTCCCTCGGGATTCCAACCGGGTAGCGTAGTTTTGTAAACACAACGTTGTTTCGATGGCTTGCACCGCACATCTTGTGTTTACAAAACTACGCTACCCGGTTGGAATCCCGGAGAGAACTTCATCCAGGTCAAAAGTCGATCATTAAACCAAGGAAATTTCTTTTTTCAGGTCTATTTTTAAAGGTTAAAAAATAGATAAATGTGCGTCTAATAGACGGAAAATAGAGGAGACTTTAAACATAGCCTAACGATTTAGGGCAGCAGACGAAGAAAATGTGAGAAAAAGACTGCGGAAGACTCGGGTCTCCGAAGTAGTTCGGTTAGACTCCATTAAAACACTGGCACGCGCCTCAAAAACTAATTTATTATTGGAACTGAAAACGAGTTGGAACGCCGCTCCTTCGAAAAATAGCAATCTGTAACGGGGGAAATTAAAAATACAAGGGGGAACGGAACCGTGAAAATCGGTAAAGTACGAGCGCTAGTCCAAGAATAGACACTCGCTCCTGGAAACGTTTCAGACCGTAGAAACTTTATGGTGACCACCAAAAATCGTGAAAAAAGTTATTCTATTCTAAAAGTTCAAGAGATTAAATGAAAACCAAAACACGGTTGGGCCCTTGGCTGTGAAGAAGGTCCTTGAGAATTGCAGCTTCTCCAAAATGTCATCAACAAGTTCACGAGGGGTAAAATTGTTGTTGCATAGTCTCATGTGGAGACGAAAATTAGGGTGATGTGGAGAGAAATTAGATCCAGCTTGAAAGGAAAGGACGTTTCGAGATGTAAACCGTGGTCGTTGTCAGGGACTAAAGAAACGTCACTTTCAGAATTTTATTCTCATACTAGCTGGGTGCTCGGCGTTGCCCGAGATGTCATTTATCTATAACCCCCGATATGTCTCCAATTTCGGCTGCTTTTGCGCAATTTTTATGTAACGCTACTCGAACCCTAATCATTATAATTAACTCTTAAAAATATTTCTTCAACGCAAATATCTGCCGTGTTTGCATGTTCCAAAATTTGCACCCCGCTCCCCCTGCATCTGAGGGGTAAATGCCAATTTGAATGTCGTAACTAAACACAGTGACTTCCATAACCTTTGATTTGACTCCAATCTCGGTTGTATTCGCGTTATTTTACTGTAAAGCATCTCCACCCCAAACCCGAAGGGTGTCCTTTTCACAGGGCGTAGGGGATGAAAATTGTATTCAGATAACATTGGTAGAAACACTATCAATATCTATTACCCCTAAAAATATTTATCCGACTCAAATATCGGCTGTTTTAGTATGTTTAAATATTTCCACCCCCGCTTCTGGGGGTGGAAGACGCGTCTCACCCCGACAGTGTTTGTTTCCTGGTCGCAAAGAACAGGTGTACGAAATTTGGTGGAAATTGCTCGACTGGTGTAGATTTGTATTTTATTTAGAAAACGTTTGTATGGGAAATAGAAAAGGGCTGTTTTTAGGGTTTTCCCGGAAATTATTCGATTTTTTCTCGCCTTTTAAACCTTCCCTATACCTCCACGAACATTTCAAGACTAAGATAAGATAAATCCGTTCAACCGTTCTCGATTTTTAGTGAGACTAACGAACAGCAATTCATTTATATATATATATATATATATATATATATATATATAGATAGATAGATAGATAGATATATAATGAAGCTCGAGCTACACTGTTACTGGAGGGAGAGACTCCAAGCC
Organism: Zhengitettix transpicula; assembly: GCA_037074705.1. Lineage (NCBI taxonomy): Eukaryota > Metazoa > Arthropoda > Insecta > Orthoptera > Tetrigidae > Zhengitettix > Zhengitettix transpicula. Next base: position 77,292,406 of record CM073593.1, read on the forward strand.
GCACAAATATCAAATGCCACATCAACATACCGTAAAATTTCTTACCATTCGGTAGTAAAGGGTGAGAATATAATTTTGATTAATAATGATTTGATCATGTCCTCAAACGCCATAATCTTGCACACTGTACAGAAATTTAAAGAGTGAAACTGATTCTTGAGAATGTGAACAGCGTTTACAATAATCTATTAATGGTTTTGTTAGATTATAAATTATATCTGTCCAAGATAAAAGTATTACTGGCAATGAGAAGGATGAGGAAAAATTGCACAACAAACAACTTGCCAATTTTATTTTATAGTTTTCCAATTCAGTCGTCCATTATTGTTGCATATGTAAGAGGTGGGAAACGGCAGCCATATTTACGCAGACCAGCCAGCGGTATTAAGATGAAGCTAAAGACTCCGACCAGGGTCCCAAAACTGTCCCTTCTAGTCGCTTCCACGGGCCAATGAATGAATGACCGGCTTTCGCCACGGCACTTAGTTTCACTCTCTGTCTCCATTTTCTTTGACCCGTCCCCGATTGTCTTAAGAACAAAGCAATTATTTTCTCCCTACCACCGCAGACAGAGTGGTGGATCTAGTCTGCTGGCCCTTCGCCACCTTAACGGACCGTAAATTCTATCCTACAAAGCCAATTAGCTCACCTCGGCCACTCTCTGTGGATCAATGGCGGCGACGGCTGCACCACCGCGTGGTGCTTCCAACGCCCTCGTCCACCGCGCTCTCCTTTTCGCTATATGTATGTAGACAGGTGTCATTCCGTTATACAAAAATCCCATTACCACTTCATGGACATTTTAAGCAGACTAAATGAGTCTGTTGTTGAAGTTATTTACAGTTGAGAACGTGCTCAGAATACATGACAGACACAACGGAAGAGTCGTTGAGATGTTTTCATAGACAAGGATGTAGTTTCTTCCTGCTTCACTAACAAGAAAGTCAACAACCAAGGTGACTAAGAATGAGAGAAAAAGCGAAAATTTATCGCGTTGCGGAAGAAGAATGACCGCCATGAAAGAAAATATACTGAGTATTCAAATTATTATAAACTTAAATTCCTATTAAAATCCTTCAATTATTATTTTATTGGTATTTTTACAAACAAACAAAAAAATCTTTGTGCGTCATTAAGCAAAAAGTACTTGCAGAGTTATCTCAATGTGTCGTGAGTAATTGACACTTTTTGTTTCCATTCTCCCCATATAACGATAAAGGAGAGAAGTGAAACGTAAATAAATGATAATAGCTCAGAATGAAAAGAAGATAAGTGTTGATAAGAGGAGAAATGGGGTGACGATAAATGGAAACGTGTTTACGGAGTGGAAAAGAAAGTTTAAATATAAATTATATAGTCACACACAGGTACATTTTTCGGAGGATGTGATTTAGTAACGTTTCCTCGCTGCCAAATATTCGTAATGATTAAAGCAGTGTGGGAAGGGGAGAGACGGGGCTGATAAATTATTTAAGTGGGATGCCAAAAATAAATAAAGCTTACTCGCTTACTTAAATTTAACACACGGCACGAAAAAGAGAGACACAGAAATGGTGCAAAATGAGAGAAGAGAGAGAAGCGTAATGAATTAATTTGGAACGTATTACTGCGAACCAGAGCCAAGTTTATTTTATTCTTCTTCTTAAAATAATATACTTGAATATCTGGAGCAGTTTCTGTCGTCAATTCCCTTTTGAATATTATTTGGTCAAAGCATAGCACAATTAGTAAAATATAGTCATTAATTCACGATTTAAAAACAACTTTGTATCCTAAAAAATTATTAATACTTTTTTCTGTTTCAATTATAGACTGCGCATAATTAATTAAAACTGTGCAGGTCGTTTTTTAACTTGTTAACTGTGACGTCACTCCTACAGTAATTCTCAGAGCAATTCTCTCGCAGGCACTACCTGCGAGGGATGTTCTCTCGCAGGAAGAACCTTGTAGGAGAGATACGAAGGGGCTACTTTTGGGGATGCCTTTTCCTCTCCGTTTATGAACTAAGGTTCCCACAAGCCGAGGCACCTCGGCCTGTTCTGAGAGGTGTATGTTCCGGGGTCACAGACCTTGGGCATACGGTAAGAGTTGTCCGCTATTCCCATTGGGAATAGTCGGCCAGCTGCCTCCTAAACTGGTCGAGGCACGGAGAAGGGAATGCTGCGTCCCCACAGCAAACTCCTCTCCCGCTATCGGAAGGGCGTGGGACAAGCACCCAATGCCCGACCTACCTGATACAGGTTTTTATAGGGTTTTCCCTGCATTACTCTTAGGCGAATGCCGGGTAGGATACTTAATATATAGCCCTGGGGCCCTAGTTACCCTTGGCTACCTTACTCTACCCTTCTGCATCCCCCCTTCCTATGCTATTAAATGAGAGTTGCCACCATGTGGATTACCCTCATGTAGCCTGTTGCCCTAAAAAAAAAATAAATACGTGTTCAAGTGTTGTCTCATTATTTTTATTTCATTACAACAAAATTAGCTGTGGTAGTATTCCTACATGTTATTTCAGTTATTTTAATTGTCGTATATACGTAGCTGTGGTCGCTCTAGAGTTTCGCTGTGTCTGTCCCGTTTGCTGTTGTTGCTTGTAACCCGAGGTTTCGCTGACTTGAGCACGTACAGTCTGTGACGCACGTGTCCACCGTATTCACATTCCAATCCTCTCAGCAACTTACGTCTACGTGCATACATGACAATAATCCACAGACATGAGAGATCAAAGTCTCCTTCCTTTAAATAAATGACATACACAGTCGATTGTGAAGTATTTTACGTATTTGGTATTTAGTTTCCAACACTCGTGGGATATTAACACTCGAAATAATTTTTTTTAGATAAAAATCTGTCAGGAATCATTTTCCTTCAAGTCATCCCCTCCCTTATCCCTTTTGTGTTAAGGGAAAGTTTAGAGATACGAAAAGGAGAAAAATTGCGAAGGACCAGAATTAATTTGTTTTGAAAATCGCTTTTCCTCAGTAATCAGGTAACGCAATAAATTATATTCTATTAAGCTGTTTAATGCGTTTAGGCTGTGAGCGTTGTTTGTAACAAAATGTAATATAAAAAAATTATTATATTCAAAATTAATGAAAATTTTCTGTAGCACTTTTAAATTCGAAAACTCTTACAGAGTAGGTGAATGAGTGGGTTGGTAAGACAGTTTTGGGGTAACAGGCAACGTGAGGGTAATCCACGTGGTGGCAACTCCCCTTTAATAGCATAGGAAGAGAATGGTAGAGGAAGGTAGCCAAGGGTTAAACTAATGCCCCCGGGCTATGGTTTAAGGATCCTACCCGGCATTCACCTAAAAGTGGTGCAGGACAAACCCAAGAAACCTGTAACAGGTAGGTCGGGCATTGTGCACTCGTCCCACGTCCTTCCAATGGATGGCGAAAAAGTTTTTTTTTTAGGGCAACAGGCTACATGAGGGTGATCCACATTGGGCAACTCCCCTTTAATAGCATAGGAAGGGATTTCAAAGGGGGGATGCGGAAGGGTAGAGGAAGGTAGCCAAGGGTTAACTAGGGCCCCCGGGCTATATTTTAAGGATCCTACCTGGCATTCGCCTAAAGAAATGCAGGGAAAACCCTAGAAAAACCTGCATCTGGTAGGGCGGGCATTGGGTACTTGTCCCACGCCCTTTCGATAGCGGGAGAGGAGTTTGCTGTGGGGACGCAGCATTCCCTTCTCCGTGCCTCGACCAGCTTAGGAGGCAGCTGGCCGACTATTCCAATGGGAATAGCGAACAACTCTTACCGTATGCCCAAGGTCTGTGACCCCGGAACATACACCTCTCAAAAATAGGCCGAGGTGCCTCGGCTTGTGGGAACCTTAGTTCAAAAACGGAGAGGAATAGGCATCCCCAAAGGTAGCCCCTTCGTATCTCTCCTAAAAGGTTCTGCCTGCGAGAGAAAATCCCTCGCAGGTTACCTGCGAGAGAATCCTCTCGCAGGCTTTGTATTCATGGCGGAAAAGGTTTGGACCGCTCTCTAGAAACATCGCAGTGTGCTTATGACAGAGAGAGAGAGACAGCGATATAGATGCAGGAGTTAAGTTTCTGAAAGGCTAGTCAAGGAGAAGGGAAACCTGATATACCTGATTCTGCCAGGGAATAGCTCAAATTCCCCTCTTCATTACTTGTGAAATATGTGTTCCGTATTTTACCTAAGAGACAATATTGTTCAAAAAGACAGTTAAGAATTAATTATAAAGAAAAATACAAATTATTAAATTAACAAAAATTTAATATAGTATTTTGTAATCAACGGATTGTGAAAGAAACGTAGTGTATTACACATTTTTGTTAATAATCCACATTTAATTTTTGCTTATAATTAATTCTTATCTTCCTTCTTGACCATTATATATAATTAATTTTCAAAGACAATTAGAATAGTGTATGTAATATTGTTCAGTTGATTTGGACAAGAAATAGGTGATCTAAGAGGAATCGAAGACCAAGTGATGTTGCGACGAACAACATTCTCCATAAAAACAAGTAGGAACAATTCTTCTATGTAAGATCAATACTATATGGAATGAGCTCATAGACTCTGAAAAAGTTTCGGTAAATGTTTTTAAATAATAGGGGAATATTGAGAAAAAATCTTCAACGAACCAACAACCATTTTGGCGAAAAAAAGGAAGTGAATTATGAAAACCACGGAGACTTCCAAGCATTTACACCGGAGAGTTGGGCGGCCACCACAATTTCTTTGAGGGCCAACAGTGGACACCACGGAGAACAAATTTAGAAGTCACAGTGGTACCAGACAAGATTGTCAAGAAAATGAAAAATCGTTTATTCGTATTGTCCTCATGGAATCGTCAGTCAGATTAGTTTTTAACATATACATCTTTGTAGCCATTTTGTAATATTGGTTTTGTTTCCTGACGATATTATGAATGTTAAAATATATGGCCGTTAATTAAACATTTATCTAATGTTGAAGGAAACCAACAACTGCATCCTCAATATTTGGTATTTTCTGAGAGAGACGCATATTCGGTGAATATTAATCTCGTGTTCCAGAGTCAAGCATCTGTTTCTCTCTCCGTGTCTTTTATTTATTCGAGTTGAGTGTTCGTTCCGACAGTTGGAGGCACTAATGGAAACTCTTGCTCTCTCTCTCTCTCTCTCTCTGTCTCTAGGTTGAAAGGAGACTTTGGGACTTGGAACTTCGCCCGCGTAGACCATCGCCCTCTCCTCTCGTTTTTGTACTCCCCGAGAAGAGAAAAGACAATGAGACTCGCAGGAGACACACGGGAGACTAGTAAATGGATACTCGTGAGTCAGCCGAGGCACCCAGGCCCGTTTTGAGAGGTGCATGTTCCGGGATCACAGACCTTGGGCATAAGGTAAGAGTTGTTCGCTGTTCTTATTGGACCAGTGGGGCAGCTGCCTCCTAAACTGGTCGAGGCACGGAGAAAGGAATGCTGCGTCCCCACAGGAAACCCCTCTTCCGCCATCGGAAGTGCGTGAGACAAGTTGCCAATGCCCGACCTACCTGATGTCCTGCATCACTTTTAGGTGAATCTCGGGTAGGATTATTAAACTATATCCCGGGGGCCCTAGTTATCCCTTGGCTACCATCCTCTATCCTGCGGCATCGGCCCTTTCAAATCCCTTCCTATGCTATTAAAGGGAAGTTGCTACCACGTGGATTACCCTCATGTAACCTGTTACTCTCTCTCTCTCTCTCTCTCTCTCCCTCTCTCTCTCTCTCTCTCTCTATATATATATATATATATATATATATATATATATATATATATTGTGATAATCAACTAATAGCCTTAATTGAATTAAATATTAATCAAAAGGATAGGCGTTAATTAAATGAATGATTAAACAAGAATTTACAAATAACATAATTTATTATCAAATTGTGGCTTCAAGAATCAAAACAATTACAAGTAAAATTTTAATATCTCAGGGTCTTTACTGGGTTTGATGATTAGGACACGATAAAAGTAGAATTTGACTAATTAACAATTTAAAATATTATTTGCTTAAAATTAAAACAATAAGTCGATCAATGAAAGAAAACTAGAAGAAAGCGAACGAACGAACGAAATCTGACTCTATCCTTCAATTAGCGTTCACAGTTATTATAATTAAAATTTTGTTACTTACATACTGTTCGTCTGGTACCAGCATTCTTTGTTTCCCCTACACAACACGATAAATGCAAATCGTTATTTACACAGATTCTAGTCCTCCAGCGCTCACCGGCGAATAGAACGCAGACAACTTTCCGGAGCCTTGGATGAACCTCTCCTTGGTCAGCAATCGGATGTCGTCTTCCCCTCAGTGTAAAATTGTACGAATTTGCCTTATTATTGGAACTGATGATTTGCAGATTCTTTGTAGACTTATACTGTTATTTTTATTGATTTGAAATAGACTGCAAGGTATCTCGGTGAAAAATTTGTTATAATGTGCCTCCTTTCCTGGCTGGCTGTAGACGTAAAACTGACTGAGACTTTCGTGCGCGCTAACGCCATTTCGACTTTTCGACAAAGCAGCTGAGCTCGCTCCTCCATTGTTGCTTTGTTCGATCAGACCGCTATAATGGATTTATCAAACAATTCAAATTTTATGTCAAAACAATTACCGGCCTAATTAATTGGCATTACAATATATATATATATATATATATATATATATATATATATATTTATATATATATATATATATATATATATATTTATATATATATATATATATTTCAATCTCCTCCTGCCAGGTTAGTGAACTTTCTTTAAAGGGACGCTCCAACCTTCCGCAGTGGCATAACTGGGTAGCCCGGAATCTCCAAGGATTGTAAGATCTTTTTGTTCACTTCTAAAATAAAATCCTGTTGAACGTTTGTTGGCATAACTTGAAAATATTTGAAAAACACATAATTTTATAATAAAATAGAGGATTTAAAAATGTCGGAAAAATTACAGGACTCTAAATAACTGGAACGATTTGCCCTAGCGAGTGTTTGGGGATAGAGCTATATAAGTATTTATGAGAAAAATCTAAGATAGACCAACAAAGAAATTCATTTTTACATATGAAGAAAAAACAGTAAACATATTGTTTGCATTAATTCGTTTAAATTTCCATATCCAGAAAATAATAACTGATAAAATAAATTTAGATTGATGGACAGCCATATTGATGACGTCATCGCATGGAAACTACAAAAACAGTCTAGTAGTCATATTGATATTTCTTTTAAAAAAAATAGTTATAGTATGATATGTAAAATACTGACTTCTTCAAAAGTTGTGGATATATCGAAACAATATGGCGTAAAGAATGAATAAAATCTTCTTGGTCTTCTAACCGAGTGAATAGATGAATGCGCGACTTTGCTAGAAGACGACGAAAGTGAACGTCACCGAAACCTGGCGCGTAAATCTTTTCAAAAAGGCGTGACATAATTAAAAATTGATTTGAGGGGGAAAAAAAATGTGCAGTGTGATACAGACAAACCAAAATAAACTATTCTGCTGTACGGAAGAAGAGATTCAGCGAAAAGTTTCCTTTCGCAACGAAATACAAACAATGTTCCAAATAAAAATTATGACCCGAGTGTCGCTGAAGCAATGTCCGCGAGGTGTAGCCTTGTCAAAAAGGAAATTCCCTGGCTCTGCATCAAACGCGAATTCCCTGGTAAAAAAGATGTTGCCAAGATGGCGTGGTTCTTGCAATCATCTCAGCCACCAGATACTGACAGATGAACACACGATGGCATTAATTGTAAAAGAGAAGGACACAGAAAATGCATCGCCATTCATCTGTACAAGTATTTTATTATTTTTCCTTGGTTGAAAAGTTGCAAGGAAATAACTACAAGAATTACTCAATATAATCTGTTTAGAGGTCCAAGAGTCATGCACCGATAATAGCATAAAAAAAATGTGGTTAATAACTAAAAAATTCCCAGAATTCGCTTCCTTTTCTTTCGTCTTTGCCTGTTTGACCTTATCCCACCATTTGTTAATGTTTCCCTTCTCGTTTTTTCCATACAATTTTCTCTTATTGTTTCCTATTTTATTTGCCTATTTTTCCCTTTTACCCCCGCGTTGTTCTCTTCTTTTATTTAGTACTAGCTGGGTGCCCGGCGTTGCTCGTGTACTTTTTTATAAAAACTCGAAAAAGTATTTAATTGTATACTTAAATATATTCCTTGAGTATTTCAGGATATAATTGTCAATTGTCACTCATTCTTCATACATTACGAAATATTACATTGATGAAATTGTTAGCCAGACTCACAACTAATACAGCGCGAAAATTAACTTACATTTTCCCCAAGGATGGTAAAGTAATTCGTATTCTTCTTTATTATCATTCGATGGAATATTTCTGTATAAAATTATACTTTTTATTTAAAAAAAATATTTCTGCTTTATTTCATTCCTAATAAAGGAGATATTTCCTTTGTTCGTTGCGTAGTAACGTCTTTCTCTCGCGTGACGTCATTGTCTCTTGGCGCGCAGTAATTTAATATTTAATGATCACGGTTTTTAATTATAATTATTTCCACATGTATGCTAGGCGTTTCTCACCCTCACAGTACCGGTTCTCGTATTTTGAAGAATATGTGTACCAATTTTTGTTGCATTCTGTCCACGCGATAAAATTTGTATAAAGAACAACGTAAATACATACATACATACAAATATACATCCTTTTTTATTATATAGATTTTTTATTATATAGATTATCCGTCGTTTTCTTTTCTTTCCTTCTTGTTATCTTATTTTTCGTTGTTAAATTTTTTGCTTAGTTTCTCCCTTTCATCACCTCGTTTTTCATTCCTTTGTTAGCTTTTAATTTATTCTAGCTTTCTTTATTCCAACTTTTTTTTCATTGCACAATATTTTAATTTATTTCACTCAAAATATTATACTACCTTTCCTGCATGTCACTACATCTCTGCAGAGCTACCATTGCCCTATGATTCTCTTTCATAGGAATATTACATTGATTTGCAAAGTATTACGCGCTTATCTGTTTCAATATTTTTGGATATATTATATTTATATTTTTTTCTGGTAATTAGATGCAGGTGATTGTAGCAAATCTTTACCTTTTGACCTTGACTTCCTTTGTGCAACAGGTTGTCCTCTACAATCAGTCTGTCTCTGTCTTTTTTTGGAAGTTGCGTGATGGTTTCATGGTTTGCAAGAAACACAGCCGTGACTCACTTTACGACTGCGGCTGCAGTAAAACACATTTGGCTGTTGCCTGTTTTATTGTCTGTAATAAAGTAACACGTTTCTTCCCTATTCTTTGAAACATTGCATCTTTCTATCTTCATCTCTCTCTCTCACTCCTGTTTGTGTGTGTCTCGGCTGTGCCAAGGGTATTTTTCCTCTGCCGAGGCTTTCAAAGAAGACTCCTGGAAAACCAGGCCAGGACAAGCTCGTCTCGTCCGGGAATTCAGGACAGGGTGGAGAAGAACCAGTCAGGAAGCCAAGGAGGACCCACAAAGGTCGCCGTTGAGGAAGCGGCGCCGTCCAGATATAGACGCCCCTACTCGTGTGACGTCACGCGTGACGCTGATCCACGCCTTCTTCCTACACCAGCAGCGGCCGGCGGCCAAAGAACTCCACACGAAATCCACACAGCACGTGGCTAAACAGTCGAATACCTTTCCATACAACTGAATGAGATTTTCCTAAAACTCAAATATAACTAAACTGCGTTGTTTCAAAGCCAAAGATAATAAATAAGCCTGCTTCTTATTCATAAGTTTAAATATATAGTGGATTAAAATATTCCACGTGGAGAGAGCCTCTCTCTATTCTTTATCTCTCCACACAACGCCCTACTCCGCTTCCAATCGGGTGGTTTATTTTGGGGTTTCCTTTTCTTTGGGTCCTGGCCAGGTGCCTCCATTACACACACACACACACACACACAGGACTCTTTCCAGATACAAGAACCGAAACCTGAATAGAAAAAAATATCTATATTTGTCCACTGCGACGAGCAACCTAACTGAAAAATAAAACCATTAAATTTAATATGAATTGTTTTTCAACTTTTTAAATCAGATTACAAACGTGTTATACGAGAAAAAAATTCACGGTTTCCGTTCTAATTTTCCCACTTCGCTGTAACGTCAAGAGCGAGGCTACAAGTAGAATATTTAATTTTGAAAGGCACAACAAAGAATATGGTTTGCAGATTAAAAATGGAGTCGTTGTAGACTTACTGCACCTTTCAAATTAAATATTTATTAATTATGTATTCGTATTACTTTATTCTCCACCCCAGTGTAATAAATTAATGGTTTTTCATCGTCATGCTTCGAAAATATAGGAGTAAAGAAAGAGTACCTGTTGTAGTTATAATAATAGAGTATCCTCTTTCACTCTCCTGTGTGAGTCCCGTTTTAAAACTTTGATCAGTCTCCTTGCTGAAAGGGTCGAGTCCCGGCCGCATTCATATTTTATTCTCTACACGACTTTCGTTTCAACGCGGCTGTATCCGGTCTCGTTGCTATTTGATTTTTATTATTCTTTTAACCCCGTCACGATCTCACGCGTAATTTCTTTCCCGTTTTTAAAAGTAGAGTTAAAGTAACAAACAGTGAACACTTTTATACGGGAAATTAAAAAAATATATATTACTATTTTAATTTCCGATTTAAAACAATCCAACAGTATTAACATCTGACAAAAGTCTAACTCAACTCCATGTGTGACGTCAAAGCTGAACATGGCGACATGAAGAGATTCCTGGGTGTGTATTTGTTGTATCGTGTGTATAGGTGGGTGTGGGTGTTATGCAACGGGCGGGTTCAAGGGCGACTTCGCAGGTTGGCACTGGGTGTGTGTCAGTTTCGCAAGGTTGCGAAGTGCGTCACAGAGAAGGGACGAGCCCCCTCAAGGTCATCATCTACATCTACTAGCCGCAGCCTCTGCAACCGTTAAACCCTCCGGGGTTATGGAAGACAACAGTTTTGCATTCATGTGCTCCGCTAGCTGTTGCGTAGTTCAAGACAGACAGAGAGAGAGAGAGAGAGAGAGAGAGAGAGAGAGAGAGAGAGAGAGAGGATGCAATAAATAACGTTCTACGTCGTTCTTCTCCAGAGTTGCATCATTTAGCACACGTAAACTTTGTTGCGCCACAGGGCGGAATCCATGTGCATCTTGCACACACACACACACACCCACATATATATATATATATATATATATATAATATGTATATACATATATATATATATATATATTGTAATGCCAATTAATTAAGCCATTAAATGAATAAATGAATAGTAAGCGGCATGAGCGAGGGAAGCAACAATGAGCGGCGAGTTCTGTTTCTTTGTTAAGGAGTCGGAATGACGATTACGCGCGCAAAAGTATAGTTAGTTTCGGTCTACGGCGAGGAGCGAAAGAGAAAAGTCGGTCGACGTCTACGATCAGCCACGATAGGAGAGACATTGTAAAAGTTAGTCTGAGTCTACGGTCAGCCACGAGAGGAGAGACACTGAAAAAAAAATCTTCACCGGGATACTTAGCAGTTAAATCCAAATTGATAAATAAATCAGTAAAAGTCTAAAATCGTGAGTTCCTGTAAGCAAGCAGATAGTTTTTAAGCCAAAATTTTATATGTCGTCAGGAACTCGGATGAACCTCCTTTCGTCATCTATCGGTTGAACGCTCGCCCTAGGTGACTTCTGCGATTTGTCGATTGGCTAGTCTTTATTTTTCCGGACTTAAACCGAAACTTTTGCTATTTCTGGCCGGCTATGGACACAAAAACTGCTTTTTCTTAGCAGGTTTCGACGTTATACTTTTATGAATGTTTTACTTTGTTCTGCTAATTGCCAACCCTGTTGAATTCTCCTTCCAAAACTGTTATACCTCGACGAGGTCTTTCCGTGAACCGTCTTTCAACAAATCTCCCTGCGAACTGTACTCTCGTCTCGCAATTTGAGCGCGCATACGCCATTTTGACGGACCTTCCGACAAAGGAAGAGAGCCGGTATTTCTATTGTTGTTTCAAAAGCTCCTGCCGCTACAAAGGAATTTATCTTTTGAATTGCACAATTAATGTCTTAATTCATTGGTATTACAATATATATATACATATATATAATTTATATGTAAAGGAACGGGAGAAAGGCAGTGCCGTTCCTGAAATTTGAGCTCTTCGATTCTACTCAAGCAAGGAGGAAATTCTTCAAATTTTCGGAATATTTACCCTCCTTCGTCTGCATCCCAAGCGCCGGCCGTATTCTACGTTTATACAGTAGGTAGTATTTAATCTTCTATGTAGAGATTAATTAATTGGCTCCTGATGAGCTGTGCCGATCACTAACGTCCTCTGTCTGGCAGTATTACTCCTCATAAAAAAGTGTAAAAAGAGACATGTTCCACACCCACATTTTGGATATTACTAACATGCCTTGATGACAGTAGCTCTGACAGTTGACAAGAGAACCAAGAAAAACTATTTCCTATTTAATGAATGAAACGAGTGTCAGTTGCAAACCTCAGCGTCTACTTTCATGGCCCCCGAATTAAATTTCCGCAAAAATATTTTATTTCCAACTTATCACTGCTTCCTCTGCCCTCAGTTTACCTTCCTTTTTTACTGAGGTCACTGGATTATAGGACTATATGAATATTTTTCCTATACACTGTATTTACATAAAGCATATTTATTCTTTACTATCTGGGTGCCCGGCGTTGCCCGAAAAATAATTTAATTCTATATTAAGTCAAGAAGTGATTCAACCTAAATCTAACTGTTCCTTTCGACCGATAGTGCATTAATTGAACAGCTGTAAAATACATTTAATTTTATTGCAACAACCCCAACAAACATACCTCTAAATTTCTTCTCAAATATCCTCCACGAGTATTTCAGGATACAATTGTCCCTCAGTCTTCAGACATTACGAAAGATTAAATTGGAGAAATTCTTAGATATATTCACAATGGTCGCCATATTGAAGTCACTTAATATAGAACGAAAATTAACTTACATTTTCCGCAAGAATCGTAAAGTATTTCGTATTGTATCATTCGATGGAGTATTTAACGAGAAAATTACAGTTTTTATTCAATGAAAATATTTCTGCTTTATTTCATTACCGGGAAAAAGAGCTATTTCCTTTGTTCGTCGCGTAGTAACGTCTATATCGTGACGTCATGGTCTCTTGGCGTGCAGCAATTTAACACACTATTATCACGTTTTTCAATTATAATTCTTTCCACATTTATGCTAGGAGTTTCTCACCCCCACAGTACCGTTCCTCGTGTTTTTAAGAATATGTTTATGTAGCAATCTGTACACCCGTTTAAATTTGTATGGAAATTAGCGTAAATACATACATACAAATACACATCCTATATTAGATGGTATGAGAATATTGCAATTCTAGCGGTAGCTATGCATCTAAAGTGGTGCACTAAGACGCCATCTTAGGAACGGAGCAATTCACAAGTCCTCATCTCTGTGACGCAGTTCCAGGCAAGGTCGTTATACTTAACCTTAATGAAGCCATACACACACGCGACCTTCCCTTTTTCCCTTACGACCTTCAGATCCGCTGACGTCACTCGAGTCGAGAACTCTCCAGTGAGAGAGACGAAGATGATGTAAGAGGAGAAACTTCTGACGTCACGCTCAATGGAAGAAGAACAATAACTTAAATTCTATTATCACCTGTCTTCAAAAGTTAAATGCACGACACAAATAGCAGACTAAATAATTTCCATTTTCCATTATTAGTATTTAAAAATGGCGACTCATAGGTCGGTGCAAAGCGAAACGCCACGGAATATGATTCTGTCAGGGGTGTTACGTTCCGCCATTAAAATTCATCGATAAGGGATTCAAACTAGAAAGAAAAATTTAATTGTAACAGTCGGCTAGCTGCCTCCAATCTTGACCGAGGCATGGAGTCGGGAATGCTGCACATCCCACTTCTATGCACGTTTCTTTAGGTTTTTGCATGCTTCACATTCAGGTGAATACTGTAGCCCCTTAACCGCAGTCAACCCGTTGGATATCCTGTTCTCCCTGCAGCATCCCCCATTTTTTATCCCTTCCTGAGGTATCTACAAGTATGACCAACAACCAGCCTATCTCTTGAATAAATATACTAAAAACTACCGTGTCTGATAGTACAGGAAATAATTTCGCAATAAGACGTTTTTTCTGGTACGGACAATATAAAAACTTTGAATCTCGCTAATGTTAAAGGTCAACGACACTAGCGTTTCGTTTTAATCAAATATAAGCTTCTTTTTAAACTTTATTACATTTATTTCCTGTATTATGTTTCGTAGATATGAGATACTAGAGTGAGAAATCTAATTAACATACTTAATAGTGATGACAAGGTTATTGTGCTCTGGTTGAGACGAAATGACTGTCGTTTGTCGGCAATGTATGAATTTTATGTTAAAGGGAGTTGAGTGTAATGTATAAATCATTATATGGTTCATCGCTTCTCAACTTGAGGATGAATTACTCGAATTAGCTCGCTATTTTCTGTGCAATACAGACAAGGTAACAGATCAACATTCAACACATCCTTGAATTTGTATCTAGCACGCAAGCAGCGAGAGATAACCCATATTTCTGTGGATAAGATTCACCTGAGTGTGCAGTTGATAATGAAGAATTAATGAAGACCTAATCAACGTAGAGTTATATAACATGATTTGGCAACACAGTCTGCGTCATACTATCAACGCGTTCAAATAAGGAGGCAGAGACAGGAGCGAAATACAGGAATTAGTAACATGACTGCCGACAGAATAGTAGTTGGCCATATATAAAAGTTCAGTGGACTTGTCTTGAAATGTCCGAAAACATCACCCCAACGCAGAGTTGCCAAAAATAGGTTAGTACTTCACGAGATCGGATAAGAGAGTTCGACGAGGAGGAGGAAAAACTGGGGAGGAAGGCTGAAGAAAAGGAAAATGAAGAATTATAGTTAAACATTAAGTAACTTCGAGGGAGTTCATGCCTGGACTTCAACAAGAACACTCCGAGTTAGTACCTCCTTAACAGTACACTTCAGAATAAACTGCTAATTATAGAGTAACAGGCTACATGAGGGTAATCCACGTGGTGGCAACTCCCCTTTAGTAGGGTAGGAAGGGATTTCAAAGGAGAGATTCGGGAGGGTAGAGGAAGATAGCCAAGGGTTAACTGAGGTCCTCGGGCTGTGGTTTAAGGATCCGACCCGGCATTCGCCTAACATTGATGCAGGAAAATCCGTAGCAAACCTGCATCAGGCAATAGGTACTTGTTCCACGCCATTCCGATGGTGGGAGAGCGGTTTGCTGTGGGGTCGCTGCTTTCTCCTCTCAATGCCTCGACCAGTTTAGGAGGCAGCTGGCCGACTGTTCCAATGGAAATAGCGGAAGTTTCCGGACCAACTATGGGAATCGACTTATTTCAGAGAAGGCTGCGAGAACGACAGAGAAGAACATCCACCTAGCAGACAATACATCCGAGAACGTAGGAACAGATCCAAGGAGATGCATATTAACAAGAATAAAAAATCTCTGCTGCAACAGCGGATCGTTTAGATTAGAGGCGTTAATCATGTTTTATTAATTTTCTAACCTTGAGCTAAAGAAAAGAAAATCATTATAACATTTTGCCGCCCAGCGTAATTAATAATTAAATATTATTAACGAATAATTAAATGGTGACCCCTGAGTTAAACAATTCTCATGATTTATTAAACAGTTATATCAGTTTTAGTACAATATTGTGATTGAGTAACTTGTATTGACATTAAAGAACCGCTGTTTGACATAGAAACTGCATTATTAAGTGGGACAAACTTGCAGTCTTACGGAAAATAGCCTTTTTTAATTATTTTTTTTGGGGGGCAACAGGCAACATGAGGGTAATCCACTTTGGGCAACTCCCCTTTAATAGCATAGGAAGGGACTTGAAAGGGAGGATGTGGAAGGGTAAAGGAAGATAGCCAAGGCTTAACAAGGGCCCCCGGGCTGTATTTCAAGGATCCTACCTGGCTTCGCCTAAAGAAATGCAAGGAAAACCCTAGAAAAACCTGCATCAGGTAGGTCGGGCATTGGGTACGATTCTCTCGCAGGTAACTTGCGAGGGATTTTCTCTCGCAGGCAGAACCTTTTAGGAGAGATACGAAGGGGCTGCCTTTGGGTATGCCTTTTCCTCTCCGTTTTTGAACTAAGGTTCCCACAAGCCGAGGCACCTCGGTCTGTTTTGAGAGGTGTATGTTCCGGGGTCGCAGACCTTGGGCATACGGTAAGAGTTGTTCGCTATTCCCATTGGAATAGTCGGCCAGCTGCCTCCTAAACTGGTCAAGGCAAGGATAATGGAAAGCTGCGACCCCACAACAAACCCCTTCCTCACCATCGGAATGGCGTGGGTCAAGTACCAAATGCCCGACCTACCTGATGCAGGTTTTTCTAGGGTTTGACCTGCATCACTTTTAGGCGAATGCCGGGTAGGATCCTTAAATCATGGTTGGGGGCTATAGTTAACCCTTCGCTACCTTCCTCTACCTTTCCGCATCCCCCCTTTCACTCCGTTTCCTATGGTATAAGAGGGTAGTTGCCACTATGTGGATTACCCTATACATAGCCCGTCTACACGTACAATATATATGCGTGAGTGTAAATTTTAACCGAAATATTTTTAGATTTAAAATTTCTATGTGTTTTTGTGAAACCACATTGTTAATCAGTGTGATCCTGCCCGTTCCACTGTTCTTTTTAGGTTGAGGTTGTCTTCCTTTCTTTCCTGACAGATAATTTTAGGCTCCACTTGTACGAGTGAGCGACGTGACGCCTCACTTCCTGTTTACTGCTTCTCACTTTGTCCTCGCTCTCTTATTTCGCAGCTTCTACGTTCTAAGCCCTGTCACGCTCTGTCTCTGATTCTCACTTGTGTGTGACCCAACGTTGCATGAAGTGGCAGAGGAAGGTCGACACAAAAACTTTCAGAATACGTAAGAACAATAAACAAAGGTGGGGTTTAATTAAATAATGACATGTAATTCGGCAAAAAACCCATCACTATATATAATTATTATATTGCATTATTTAAAAGTTGGTCTAACACATTATAGTTATATATTATAGAATTCATTTTACATATAATTTCCGTGTATTTTAAGGCCACGTGAATTAATCTTAATACATAAAACAATATAAAATAAATATAATTTAACATCTCTGGTTTGGAGTTTCATTTCGATATTTTTTAAAAATATTTTTGTAAGAGAATTTAAGGCATTTATGATTTATAATAAAAGAACTCACCTTAACACTACAATTATTTACTAACTTACATTATTAATAATTTTATATATAATTTATTATTATTAAGTAATGTCTTACGACTGGTCCCAGAAACTGTACTGAAGGTCTAGCTCACTACTTCAATTCAATCTTCAGAATCCTATTATTTTAAAATATATTTTAATGAATGTAAGCTTCCCCGGCGTAAATTATTAATCAGTTTTTTCGCGGTTAAGCACCAAGTACAGATTTCTCGATGTTGACGTTTCTGCGGTCATTCTCTACCGCTGCTTAACCGCGAAATTTTAAAAAAATATATGTTCTTCTTCCCTCCTTACATTTCAGTCATTTTGCTTAACCTGTCTGGGATTTTCACTCGTCTGGTCTCTTTAGTTTTTATTTTACATATGAAGTAATCAAGTCTATTACTTTTTTTTAAAACATTCTGATACCAATGAAAACTAAATTTGACTTAGCGTTAGTATAATTATTATTTTATTCTTATCTTCCACGGCGCGATATCGTGGCTCGACCCCCAGTAGTAGCTTCCTCCAAACTTCTCTGTCTAATCGCTATCTCCTCTTTCTTGTTTAGTGTCCAGCCCTCACTTCCACTAATCACGGTTTTATATATTCTCATTTTTGTTATTCTATGTGTTTCTCTTAGTTTGAAAGCTGGTAGTAGTGAGAAATACGATTTATTTGCTAAGTTCATTCAGCCCCTGATTTCATGCCGTTCATCTCTCTCTTTGCGGAAATTGGATCCCAGATATATAAAGTCCTGGCTTATTTCTATCACATCTCCGAAATGGTGGATGAAGGAAGCCTGCTAGAGGATTCTCTCGCAGGTGAACCTTCCCAGAGAGCTCTGGCGGAGGCAACCTTTGGGGATGCCTTCATATCTCTCTGGTTTTTTGAACTAAGGTTAACCACATGCCGAGGCTCCTCGGCCTGTTCTGAGAGGTGTTTGTTCCGGGGTCACAGACCTTGGGCATACGGTAAGAGCTGTCGGCTATTCCCATTGGAATAGTCGGCCAGCTGCCTCCTAAAATGGTCGAGGCACGGAGAAGGGAATGCTACGTCCCCACTCTTCTCCCGCTATCGGAAGGGCGTGGGACAAGTACCCAATGCCCGACCTACCTGATGCAGGTTTTTCTAGGGTTTTCCCTGCATTTCTTAAGGCGAATGCCGGGTATGATCCTTAAACCATAGCCCGGGGGCCCTAGTTAACCCTTGGCTACCTTCCTCTACCCTTCCGCATCCCCCCTTTCAAATCCCTTCCTATACTATTAAAGGGGAGTTGCCCAAAGTGGATTACCCTCATGTAGCCTGTTGCCCTAAAAAAAAACTATCACATCTCCATCCATCCTGTATTCCCCAATTGCCTGCGCGACTAAATCATCTTTTTTTTTTAAGTTTATTTCTAGACCAACCGTTTTGGCTTGTTTCTTTATTTCTTTATATGCCTCCTCTGCTGCTTTAGTTGTTCTTGATATTATTACCACGTCATCAGCATATGCATGCTATAGTTTTGGTTGTATCTATTTTTGTTTGTCTCATGGAACACTCTAGAGCCAAATTAAATAATATCCGAGCCAGTCCATCCCCTTGCTTTAATCCTTGGTTAGTCTCGAAATTTTCTGTTAGTTGGTTCTGAATTCTGACTTGATTTGTTGTTTTTATTATGGTTTGTTTAATTAGTCTTACCATTTTAATTGGTATATTAAAAAATTTCAGAATACTCACTAATTTTTCCCTTATTATGATATCATAACTTAAATCTATAAATATCATATTGATATCTATATTATATTCCCAGCATTTTTCAGTTATTTGTCTCAGTGTAAATATGTTTTCTGTTGTTGATCTACCTGGCCGAAAGCCTGTTTGGTAATCGCCTAGTGCAAAAAAAAACCTTACAGTAAACCTTCCTCAAACAATTCCTCATATTTTTCCTTCTTTTGCTTAAGATAAGATTGTTAAAGGAAAATATGTAATTGTCTATATATCTGTGACCTCCTCTTATCACAAGGTCAGTCACTCTAGGAGATATTTAAAACACACGCGGAGAGACTTTCACAGAGTTTTATATTTTTTAATTGCCAGTATACAGTTTAACAATATCTAAGTGCCGCGGAGGTTGTGGAGAAAATCAAATTAATAAATAAAATGACCTGTTATCCTCCTCGTCATAGCCGCCGCCATTTTTCCTTTATCGCGACACCGACGGCTTAGTTAATGAGCGAGTGAAATGGCTTCGACTACAACCACACTCTTTATTATTGCTACCTTAATTTGGCATCACGTCATGTCCTCTGTGTCCGTAATATGAAGAATAGAAAATAAAACTCTGTAAGCACGTCCATTTAATTGGAAATACATTTCCCAATTCAATTTTTTTTTTACGCCACAACTGTTGAAATATTGTGCAGGTTTTCTGTTTTTTCACCTTTATATTAAAACTGTGGTGTGCGATGAATAATAAAACAATAGTTATTATAGTGATTTGTGAATTGCATATTTTATAAATTGTGTTTTAAGGATTTTGGAAGAGAAACTAAAGTCACCTTGCAGTTCAGAGATATTGTAAATCTTCACAGATTATCTTTATGACGAAATATTCAGACAAAGCAATTTATAAGTCCGTCGCAGCTAAATGAGCGAGAAGTGGGAAGCTATGATCGCAAATCACTCAGCCGAAAATAAACACTGGCAGTTATAGACCTCTGATGTAGAGAGTGGCAGGAAACTGGTCGCCGGAAGTAAAAACCAGTCTGACTAGTATTGTCACACATTAGAATAATTTGCGCATTATGTTAACTGTATGTAATGTAATTGTTGAAGGAGCGCCTGATGACGTAATAACGAATTTCATGAACTATGGGGTAATTTACGTCAATCAATAATCTAAATCTTATCTTGGGCTACTCATAAACGCTTTAATTTGATGTAAATAAAATGAGAATAAAATTAATCACCTTATAAAGACTATTGTCGAATGCGGTGACGTCATCACTTCGATATTTTAACGTTGTGTTCATAAAGACAGGGATGGAACAGAGTCCTAGACTACTTCCAACAGTGTCTGTCTGTTACGAATAGAATTACTTCATCGCATGTCTGCATACCAAAATAACTGAAGTCTATAAACATGGATGCTAAATGTAAGTCTTCCCCACCCTCAAAACCATCACCAGCAAACGAACGGACCTCGAAAGTCTCCTAAATATTCTACACAAAATTTATCACGCATTGCTCCACATTAGACTTTTGAGAACATCAAGAAAACCACTGAGATCCTTACTTGCTGCAAGCGGTTATGTTATAAAATTGTTTAAATTTATTACATGACGTCACTGTTCGATGTTCGTGACTCTTTAAATATTTGTTTTGTTATAAACCAATACTGAATTGATGACATCGCAGCTGCGTTGGAAAAATATATTCCAGGACACGAATATATACAGCTCCTAGATTTTTTTTTCTTAGGGCAACAGGCTACATGAGGGTGATCCACATTGGGCAACTCCCCTTTAATAGCATAGGAAGGGATTTGAAAGGGGGGATGCGGAAGGGTAGAGGAAGTTAGCCAAGGGTTACTAGGGCCCCCGGGCTATATTTTAAGGATCCTACCCGGCATTCGCCTAAAGAAATGCAGGGAAAACCATAGAAAAACCTGCATCGGGTAGGTCGGGCATTGGGTACTTGTCCCACGCCCTTCCGATAGCGGGAGAGGAGTTTGCTGTGGGGACGCAGCATTCCCTTCTCCGTGCCTCGACCAGTTTAGGAGGCAGCTGGCCGACTATTCCAATGGGACAACTCTTACCGTATGCCCAACGTCTGTGACCCCGGAACATACACCTCTCAGAACAAACCGAGGTGCTTCGGCTTGTGGGAACCTTAGTTCAAAAACGGAGAGGAAAAGGCATACCCAAAGGTAGCCCCTTCGTATCTCTCCTAAAAGGTTCTGCCTGCGAGAGAACATCCCTCGCAGACTTGGGTCTCGCTCCTAGATTTAGAAAGTACAACGTTATTTATATAACAAATGAATCGGCTGTTCTGTCCGCGAGGGATCAGCAATGACGTCATCGCGTCCTCGGGGGGGAAACAAATAATCATATTAATATTAATTCAATCCGGAGAAGAAATCAAGTGTCGTCACTAAAGAAAAATGATAATAAAAATTATTCGCACGATAATTTTCTTGTATATCTATCTTCAGTCATGAAGGTCCTACTGCGACTGAAACCATCGCTGACCAGTCAGACGAAGAAGTTATCCTTGCTGATTACGGAAAATTAGCTCCGTCCAATTAAATTCATCGCGGAAAATGGTAAAGCTCTGTGTGGATAAATAGGACAAAAAATGAAAAAAGTTTTTGCTTCCATTTAGAAGTGTCTATTGATATTTTCTACGTCAGTCCGTCAAGCAGCAAACTTTTCGACAACAAAAGGAGAGAACTGGCAAAGCGACAAAGAGAAACTGCTTGCCATAAATAAAAAACGGAAAGACTTTTCTATAGTTAGATCTCAGTTATCAAACCGTGTAGTGAAGGTTGTATCAGGTGATTTATTTAAAAAATAAAAACCTGTCTATTACGAATTTATTGAATACTTGAATAGGTGTCGTATTATAAGTAATTTGTATTACTTGAACTACAAATGGACATAAATCCTGTGGTACTTATATAAAATTACATCAACGCATTAATAATTAACATAAATAAACTGCACATCCTTAATTTTTAAGACATGTGTACTAAAACTGTTGATAGTGGAGCAGCACTGCAGCCAATCCACTTCTCTACAATTCCGTTTAGGGCTGAAAATTTTCTGAAGTATTTTTTTTCTATAGTCATAATTTAATTTTTTATTTATGGTCCCCTCGGCCTGCGTACCTTGTGACGTGGTCCCGGGCCTGACCCCGCACTACTAATTTTGCTGCTTTATGAATAAGAAAGATAGCCAATACAGAGGAAAAAAGGTAATAATATAAATACCACACAACAATTCTGGGATCCTTGTTCCATTCGTCAGGTGCTACGAAGATCCTAGAGAAACACAACTGCCACTGGTCAGTTGACAACACTCAAAAGCTGCTTTACGTTGCAGTATTTCTAATGACTTTACTTGGGTTTCCTAATACAGATCCCTACAACACGCATCAAATTCCGTTGTAGGACGAATACCAGACTCTTGTGCTCCATTTCTTTAATATTCTAGTAATAAAGTGTAAGGAGGGATATGAACTTACATAAATCCCCACATACAGCTATTTTCTTACTGTATTTCCTCCCCGTCTATTCCATAACATAAAGATTTTATTTTTGGAGGAGGATAAGCTTCAAAAACAGCAAGGGTTTATATAAGGGTCAATTCTTTACTGCAAACCCGCCTGTGCTTCCTGATGAAGGTGGACTTTTGACCTTGGTTCCAGCAGCAGCTTTGTGGCTTCTTCTTTGCTCCGTGCGTCACTCTTAACAGGATAAATATTGACACAGATAGCAAACAGTCCCTCGTCATAGATGCAGCTCTAACTATACACATGTAGTGCAGGCAAGCGTGAATCTTCATGCCCTGGTCGAACCGAGCCATTTCGCTGTTCTCACTTTATATTTGTTACCCTGTCTGTCCATCATTCATTTCTGAGATTTCAAGGAAATTATCTTTCTGGCTTCAAGAGGGGGGGAAACGAACAAAATCCTCAAAAGAATATTCACAAGAAGTCGAGGAATAAGCCACCGTCCAGTTCTCACTGCTACGTCATAAAAAAAAGAAAAAAAAGTAGAGCGAAATCTATCGATAGCACAATTCAAAGAACAATAAATACGCATGAAATCTTGTAAGTGCGCGCAAATGTTTGCAGATTCCGATAAATATCCGTCGTTTTCGCGGAGATAGAGAGAGATATGGAGATCAGGAGATAACAGAAGAAATAAATATAACAATAGGAATTTAGATGACGAGATAAGTGTCGATAGAGTCGAAAGGAAGAGTGACATGATTAGTACGCAATATCGGTGTTTGGACGAAGGTTGAAAAGGGGTTTTCTTCATACTCTGCTTTTTAGAGTTGGCATGAGAAGAGGTGTGGGGCAGAAGTAAGGTAAAGACGAGGAATCAAGTTTCGTCTGAAGTCTTGAGAAGCGTGTTGCTATTTTTTACGTAGGAAATGAGATGTAGGCAGGCATTAATTTAGATTCCATCGGTAACGGATCTCCTGATGCATGAAACGTAAATATATTATACGTAATGCGCAGACAAATGAATTGTTTTATTACATAGACGGTGGAATGTAATATTTGGAAGAAGCCAATAGTAATCGCCATGGTAGGAAATGAATGTTTTAGAGTGACGGGTAGCCTGAGGGTGATCCACGTGGTGGCCTCTACGAGATGGGATAGAAATGGCCATGCGGAAGGAAGTGCAAGGTAGCCAAGGGTTAACTAGGTCCCCCTGGTTATAGTTGGGTTTCGGTATTTGCCCCTCGCTTTTCTGATGTCTGAAGTGGCTTTTGCTGTGGGGACGCAGCATTCCCGTCTCCTTGTCTGGTCCAGGTTTTGAAACAGCTAGTCATAGGAACAGAAGACAACTGTTCCCATTCACCCATCGTCCATACTCCGGTGCATACAACTCTTAAAACTGATGCCTTACGGGAACTTTAATTGAAAACCAGAGAGAGAATGAGAGATCCCCGTCGGTAGTCGACAGAGTTTAAGGTTCCACCTGCAATGGCTAGTCTCTGAGGGATCAGCTCCCAAAGGGATCTTTCGTGTGTAGTAAATACACTTTTGGAGATGGGAATATTAACTTTGTGAGCGATAGGAGATAAAACTTGTAAAAATTATGTTAAATAAAATTTATAATAGAAAGAAGGGGAAGAAGATGTGTGACACTCTCAAAATAGCGAAGTCTGCGGAAAGAGGAACGGATAAACTGAGGTGCAAAGAATGGAGTAGAGACACGATGAATTAATTAACTACAAAGACGGCCGCAAAAGGGAAACAAGAAACAAAACTAGGATAAGAAAGAAAGTTATAGTATTGATTAGTTCTAAGCTAATTATAGTAAGAAAATGTTGCATAAGGTTTAGGCTTGGCATAAAATAAAAAAAGGGAAAGTTTCAATCCAGACATTCGTTCCAAATTGAAGTATTCCCACAAGATATAAAAGAACAGAGAATGAAGAGGAACAAAATGTTGTTTGAAAACGGAAAAAAAAGAGAAAAAATAAAGAGACGGACAAACCTTTATGGAAAAAAGGAAATCAAAAACATTAACCCGTAGAGCGCATAAAGAAACTAAGAAAGGAGCACGATAGGAAAATATAGCGAGAGGATGGCAGAACAAAGAGGAATCAAAAGTAAAAAACCGGTGTAATTAAATTAGTTAAATGAACGAGATGAAGAAAATATGAGGAAATTCTGTAAGGATACAAAAGGAAAAAGAGGGCTTCGGTGGGGGGAACTGTAATGATGTTCTCTGACAAGAGAAAAAGGATGAGCGCAATCACAGTTCTACAGATTGTCAGAAATTTCCGGGCGAAATAAATAGGTAAAAGAACAGAGTTGAAGAACGTATCGGAAATAAATAAACACAGAAGAATTGCAAGAGATAGAGGAATGAAAATGGCTCGAAATTGGAAAACGACTTTAGGGAAAGCTAGAATACGAGGATAGACGAATAAAATAAAAAAAGTGAAGGGATATGATAGTGTAAACTAATTAGAAAGCAACAGAGATTCGTCAATGAAGGGGAAGAAACATTTAAAAGAAAAAATGTGCTACTGGAGAGTAAACGTGAAAAACGAACGAACGAACTTTCGAATTAATATATAAAGGAAAGACAGCGTCGAGAGGACGATATGTGTAAGTGTGGAACGCACGAAGAAAAGAACGGAGAAGAGCGTAGGAGGTTCTAGAACCTTGTCATGATCACGTCTCTCCCGTTCCAGAATCGGACAGGACTTCGGGAAAGGGAAGGGAAGAGAAAGGGAGGGTTGCAGAAGGATCGATGGAGCTGCGCCGGGACACGCACGTCAACAATCCAGGGAACCAACACACACTGCATGCCAAGGTAATACGCAAAAATAAAGAAACTAACGATATATTATTATTTTAAGTAACAGGTTGCATGCCACGTGGTGGCAACTCTCCTTTAATAGCATAGAAAGGGATATGAAAGGGGGGATGCGGAAGGGTAGAAGAAGGTAGCCAAGGGTTACTAGGGCCCCCGGGCTGTAGTTTAAGGATCCTATCCGGTATTCGCCTATAAGTGATGCAGGACAAACCCTAGAAAACCTGCATCAGGTAGGTCGAAGTATTGGTACTTCTCCCACGCCTTTACGATGATGGGAGAGGGGATTTATGTGGGGACGCGGCATTCCCTTCTCCGTGCCTCCACCAGTTTAGGAGGCAGCTGGCCGACTGTTTCAATGGGAATAGCAGACAACTCTTACCGTATGCCCAAGGTCTGCGACCCCAGGAACATACACCTCTCAACACCACAGGCCGAGGTGCCTCGGCTTGTGTGAACCTTAGTTCAAAAACGGAGAGAGAAGAAGGCAAATTGCTCAGGTTGGCACAAAAGTAAAAAAATGTAGTGGTTGAATGTTTCCTGCATGCACTTGCACGACATAGCTGGCGTTCAGGGAACTATACTTCATCCTCCTCAGCTACTAAGAAAGTATTTTATTAAACAGTCATTAAAAAATTGACTGAATTTTCAGAACTATACATTTCACCGTAATATTGTAGCATGCAAATTTAGCCTGGACGGTAACAGCTGAATTCATTTACACTTATACACGGACAATCTTTATTTATTTCAATTGTTTATTCCTACGGTTCTCTTCTTACCTTCAATCAGGTTCATTGTTATATTTAAGAAAAAAATGCACGGTTTAAAAAACGAACGCAAGAAAAGTTGGCGTGTTATGTAGATCACGATCCGTTTTATAACGTTACAAAACACTTCCGCTGCGAAATGACAATAAGTCTGTATTGTTTTATGAGCATGAAATTACAGTTCACTATAAAACAGCCGAGAACATACTTTTAAAAAAGTATTTTATTAATTAATTATTAAATTACTTTTTTTATTGGCTATTTTATAAACAAATTTATCTGCTTAGATGTAATACTTGATATATTCCTAATGTTTATTAAATACCTTTTAATCTCTCCATAATTAATACTCGGATGTTAAAATTTTTAAATATGCGTGGAAAATGTAATAAACTATTAATAAAATATTGTACAAAATATGAAAAACTAGAGTGAATGAAAAAATATATAAAATAATATTAACAGACAAGTCTGGGTCACAATATAACAATTCAGAAAATTTATTTCTTAAGTAATAATCGTTTAATGTTAAAAAATTAAATTTACATAAGTACGTTAGTAAAAAATTAAATATTCTAATTAAACGCCTCTAATACTATGTTATGAGTCGTGAGTTTTCGTCCTAATACAATCATACATTTATTTTCTTTGACATAAAGATTAATTAAACTAGAGAATTAGTATTTATGTTTATAAATATATTCACTTTGTTATATTAAAATTATTAGTTGCAGTAATTAAAATCTGTTAGTGTCTATCTCAGGTTATTTCCACTTTATATCTGTCTCTCACACACACACACCCACACTTTGTGTGTGAATTGGATTGCCAATGTGAGCAATTAGTGTAATCTGGGTCGCAGGAAATTGGACCTTCTAAATCAAGGGAGATTCATTTCCCTTCCACGTAATGGCTCCAATCTTCGTGATCTTCCAATCGAAAATGAAAAGATTCCCAGTCGCCTCTCGGTTGAATAATAAGATCTGTATCTTCCTTTAAAATACTTCGTAAGGTATAATTTTTTCTTTGGCCTAATCTAAAGTGTTCTTTACATTCGCGTGAATCTATTCTTCATAATTTTTTAAAATGTTACCCCCTTAAAATTACATCGACGATTAAAATTTAAGCTGCTTCTGCTCAGTGGTAAATATTTGAATGAGAAGGTAATAAAACAATCGAAATTATCTGTGGTTGGTATATAATTCAAATTCAGCCCATCCTTACTTTTCGTCGTCCTCTAAGCTGACTTGGAGGCAATTTACTGGAATTGCGGTGGGGACAGGTTAAGTGACAATACTCGGCCTGTATAAATCGACGTGTTACCCGTAGCAGACATTAAAATAATAAAATCTATTTATATTTTTCATATCGCAGGCATCAAGCATTCAAATTAGCTGACTTTACGCTTCGCTCACATTTCAAGCACCACATAGCCATCAAACTCCGTCCATTGACGTATTTTAAATTCACCCGCAACCTCCGGATTCAAAGATCTTGCATTACCTTTTTCAGATAAAGTTTGGTGAACGACCATCTCCTTGCAAGATTAGAACCTGTGAAATTAACAGCAGAATACGAAATTTTGGCTTCAGTTTTTCACTACAATATCAAGGAACTTGCACAATTTCCCTTTCAGCAAAGAGCAAGTAAGTGAAAAAAATACCCGGTCGCTTTCCAAGGAACATCTTTCGCTGTAAAGCGTGAATTATACGAGGGTGAATCAAATATAAACGAGACTTTTGGACCTGCGCGCGCAATAGTGATGGAAGAACGTTCCGCTGTTATTGGCTGTTAGGTTGGTTTGTCAGGAGTGGGGGAAGCACGTGACTCATCACCATAGACTCGCTCAGTGTCCATCGTTACGATGTCCGAGCAGGAGGTACCTCCCTCTATTGCGCAACGTATTGTTATCAAGTTTTTAGCTGCAGAAGGTGTAAAACCGGCCGAAATCTTGAGAAGATTGACTGCACAGTTCGGGGAAGAGACGCTGTCGCGAGCTAGAGTGTTTGATTGGCATAAACAGTTCGTGGAGGGCCGTGAACTTGTTGAAAATGAGAGCCATGACCACAGACCCCACACCAGCATTGCAGCGGGCAACATCGACAGTGTTCGTCAACTTGTTGAAGGTGATACGCGTCTAACAACTTCGGATATTGCAATTGAGGTTGGAATAAGTTATGGGAGCACTTACTCTATACTCTCAGAGGAGCTATGGTGGGTTCCTCGCCTTCTCACAGTTGACCAGAAACTGAATCGTTTTCAAGTGTGTGAGCGTCTTCTTGCACGATTTCGGGAAGGAGACCCATTTCTTTCTCACATTGTCACCTGTGATGAAACGTGGGTGCATCACTACACCCCTGAGTCGAAACAAGCGAGTATGGAGTGGAGGAAGAAAGGAGAAAAGCTAAGTCACGATTATCGGCTGGCAAGGTTTTGACCAGCGTGGCCTGCTGCACCTTGATTTTTTGCATGAGTGCAGAACAATTAATGCGGCATACTACTGCCAAATTTTGACTGAGGTCAATTGGAGCAACTGGGTTGGGAGACACTGGAACACCCTCCATACAGTCCAGACCTGTCTCCCTGCGACTTCCATGTCTTTGGTCCTCTCAAGGAAGCTTTGGGAGGGCAAAAATTCCACAGCGATAATGAGGTTGAAGCATATGTGCGAGCTGACTCTTTTTACGTGGAAGGAATTAAAAAATTACCTATACGCTGGAAAAAATGTGTTTATAAATCAGGAGATTATGTAGAAAAATAAACTATGATTGTTTGTGCGTTTAAAATCAAAATAAATATTTAAAAAAATAAGTCTTGTTTATATTTGATTCACCCTCTTAGAAGGCGAACATATCGTGTGAAGCAAGAGAATATGAATTTGAAAGAGAGTATAGCGCTACTACCTATGAAGAAATTTTTCTCGCAAAGTCCGAGTTGTAAGATTCAATTCTGTCACTTGTTTCTGTGCATTTCCGCCGTGTTTTTGTATGTTTTGGGCTGCGAAGGGTAATTAACTCTCCAAGGAATTCCTGGCTCGAGACATTGTGTGTGTGCATTCGTCTTTGTCATGTCATTCTTTATTGACGGACAGTTAATCTCTCTCTCTCTCTCTCTCATCCTAATGCTAGCTCCATTTCTCTGTGACTGAAGGGTACTTACGGTACTAGATTCAATAGCTTAATATTTCAGACAAGTCTGTCTCACATGCAACGCACAGTTTCAGTTTCCTGAACAGAGGAGACGATAGATACATTACGCTGAGGAACCATAACGGTTCTGCTGACTTCAACGGGAAGTATCAAATCAGCTTTCTCAAAAATAGTAAAATATGTGCTTAGTACGAGCAACACGTGAGTACTGAAGAAAGTAATCCGAATAACGGAAACTATATAAAATTTATCCGCTGCCTTCCTAGCATTGCATTTTCTCTCTGCTAAATCTTGAGAGGAGTCAAATACTGTACATACTTATTGCTGTGGAAAGTTGTTAGGTCGTATCAATACCGATCCACTGATATGTTACGGACTAACAATATCTTAAGTGAGACGTAGGTAGGAAGGTGGCAGCTGCTGCTACTGGAGCCGACGACTTGCGACGCAGAAGGCGAGTGAGTGCGAGGCCTTGGAGGTAACAACCCACGGGGAACCTCCTGAGTAGTTTGTCAAGCGAGACAGAGCACTCAAGCAGTGTCTTTACCTTTTCTTATTAATGGTAATTAACTATACGCGCATATATTTGTCGTGAGTACGAATCCGATCAGCAGCACGGCTGGAGATGAGCAAGACCGCGTACCTAATTAAATACGGCGACCCCAACAGACAACGCAGCGACGTTAACAATCGTAAATATAAACTAATTTACATTATGCTCACTCTTGCGTGTCTGTCCAGAGATAGAAAGACGCCGTAGAAAATTCGAATACAGGTCAAGATGGCGGCCGGGATGGAGCACGTGCTTCCGACAAACGTGGCGACTTTCAGAGGAACAGTCTGGAGGAGACGCGTCATCCAAGGTTCAAGATTCGTATCATGCACAGAGACAATGGCCACTTCTCTCCCCCCCCCCCGCCTCGGCCTTATCACAACACCAGTTACTTAGTTCAATTTGTAATAATAAGTAACTCTTTGTTTTCATCCCCTTTTTTTCTCGTATCTTATTTATTCCACATTATTTTACTAAAATTTTTAAAAAAACTCCAAATAGATTATAAATTTGGCGTCAACAATTAAAAAATAATTTTCTGCTCTTAAGAAATCCCTAAGTTAACAAACACGCAACATAAGTTACGTAAACACTAAAATTAAAATCTCTATGTGACGTTATGAAAATTCCTTTCAACAACGAACTACAATATTTTTCAAATTTCTTTTACTTTCTTCGTTTTCACACCACGCTTTATCTTCAATAATGCTTTGCTCTTCTTCTTTACTGCTGTATTTTTATCCAACCCATTCTCTTAATATTTGACTAGTTTTCTGTTTCTTATTTGATCCTGTTATTTTTTGTGTCATTGAATTTTTCTGTATTCCATTTTCCGTCATTTTACGTTGCTCATTCGTTCCTAGTCTCTTACTTTCCCCAAAAATTGTCCTATATTTCATTTCTTTCTATTTTCCTTCGTCAAAATAATAATTTCCTAATTTATTCTTTTCATTCCTTTATTTTATCTTCAATCCTGTCTTCGTTTCTTCCATATTCTAGGTTTCTGTCCTAAATAATATTTTATAACTCTCTTTCTTCAACGCAAGGATCCTTACAATTAAAATAACTTTCTTTACATTCAATTATTTCTGTTCTTTTTTTCCCTACTTATATTCTTTCATTCCACTACTCGGGTCCTTCCTTGAGAATTATTAGGAAAACAATATCACCTGTTTCAACTTCCTTTTCTTCTCTAAATGTAAATGCATTCTCTTCATTTTCTCTTCCTTCATTACTTTCTCTCTTCTATATAGTACTCAGCTCCTTTACTTCATTACTACAAATCCTATTTCCGATTTCTGTTCTTCTTGCACTAGGATTGTAAACAGATTCTCACTATCTCACGCACACACCCCCACACACGCGCAGAGATGAACACTTCTTTAAGTGGGTCTTAAGTCAGGGTTGCCAACTACAAGAGTTCGTTGCCAGGGCCTACTTAGTTACTAATTGGAAGCCTTCCTCCTGCCAAGAATGCCAATATATTCTGAGTTAACTCTTGTTAGTCCGCTCCAACGCTTCGGACTACGTATGTGAAAGGAAAGTATGAAACGGAGGAAAAGAAACAATGACGAAAAACGGTTCTCAATGATATATGAATGTTGAAAATTTGGATGAGCGGACAACGCGCGTGTTAGAAATGAAACTTCAAAGGTAAATGAATAGGAAATTTGTAGGAAAAATAAATAAACAAATAACAGTAAAAGAATTTTGTGCTGAACACAGTGGATGATGATACAAGCTCGTGGTAAATTATTAACAAATCTAATTGGTTATGATTGAAGCATCGTAAGTTTAATAATGTAATATACATTTCGCTTTTTCATCAGTGCCCATAACTTAGGCAAAATCTGAAACTGAAATTATTGGCTTGTGATGGATGACATACGACACAAAAGTTAAAGTTTATGCATATATCTACAATACACAGCGTCAGTAGTTGTTTCCGATATTATTCAATCATTATTCACCTCCAAATTTTTATTTGTTGTCTAAGAAGTCAATCGGTGGTTCTAGAAGTATGCGTTAATATCACAAAGATATCAAACATTATGGATACATTCGTGTTAAATCGTCACGTCAGGCAAAATATGCACTTAAATATTACTCCACGTACCTTAAACCGTTTGCGTGTGTGCTGGATGTCTATCTGCTTAGAACGTTGCACTTCCTTGCGTCCAAGTAAACGGTGGAACTGAATGGGCGCATTTTATTTTTACCCATCACTCGCATACACAAGATTGAAAAGCGCGCCATGTTGCAGCTGCCCTGTGACGTCACGCTGGTCTGAGACTCGCACTCTAGCTACGGTTGTGGCGTCACCACTAGCCACCGTCCTAGCAGTTCCAAACACTCCAACTTATTGCGGACCAAAAGATCAGGATAGCTGAAAGAAGAAATAAAGAAAAGAAACGAGAAGAGAGGCACTAACCAAAAACATCATTGCATTGCCTCAGTTGAAAGAAAATTAATGCAATATGTCACCATTATCTTATTATTATGAATATGTAGTTGAAATAATATTCGATACCGTCGCCAAGACAGTCGCTGTAAAAGTTGACGTCCCGTAGAGATGCGTCGCCACTTTAGAACTTCTACAGATGCCGCGTCGTGTGACTACTTGACGGATTATTTCGGTTGAGGTCAGTAGAATCCGATATTCATGTTAAAAATGTGACGACGTGAGTGGAACACGGAAATGCCACACCCTTCTTCCAGTTTGAGCCAGAGCGCTGCGGCGACGCCAGGAGAAAACAACCGACGGACGTGCAAGTGCAACGAACCCGTTATGTAATAGGTTCCTGTGTAGGAAGGTTCTTTTATATTTTTTTTTCGTCTCTTCCTTTCTGCCTCACGGCCGTAACTCAGGTTTCAATCTCTCCCTTGAGATACGATTCCTGCTCCATATGCAGTAAAAGAAGTAGTAGTAATGAGCGATTGAATAACCAAGTATATGTAACTCCTCATCGACCTGAGAACAAGAAAGAACATGGACAAGGACGTTGAGTTACCTATGGCTTTGTAACAAACTCAGGATCTGCCCTGCCATCTAGCAGCAAGCGTGTCAAGTAAGAGGCTACGAATCTACCAAGTTTGCAGCTTTCTCATTAATATATGGGTAGCAATAAAAGTCATTCGAAAAAATTATTTTATCACACAAAACGAATTAAAAATTGAATATTGGCCTTGCGACGCAGTACACTACAGAAAGAGTTGCCAACGTGTAAATCTTTAGATCATTAAAAGTATAAGGATGTTGAATAGCATTACGGTCATAATAAGCAAAATAAATGTCACTTCCATTAACTCGTAAAACATACCTAAAAAAACATAATGGGAAAAATGTATTGGATATGGTGATAAAGTAAAAAAGAAAATCAAGTGTCAAAGAGCTAGATTTTGATTTGCAGAGTTATACAAATATGGTTACGGTTTCTTATCCTACCTGTCCGGAGTGAGAGACTACAATACTGTAAGGAAACATTGTAACAAAGAAGAACGACATATATAATATAAACCTTTCAAAGCCGGTCCGGTACATTCAGGGTCAAAAAAGTAATGACATAACAAAATGAATACACCAAATGTTGGTGTAATGAAGCCAACTGCTTTCTGTCCATTTTTCCTATCCAAATGAGTTACAACGGTACACTAACAAACATTAACATACATATTAAAAAGGAAAATAGTGCAAATATCCCTTTCTGATGCTTTTACTTTGAATTCAAACTGTGTCACAATAAAAAAAATCCAAAGTACTACAATGAAAATTAAAAAGGGGTAAAATAATATACAGCAATATGCTCAAATATTTATTTCCAAAACACAAGTTAAAATATATCTCCATGATGTTCTTAAAAATACTATCAAAGTAATGAGGAAGCCATTCTGAATTTTTGTTATTTCGGCACAGCCGGTTGAACAGAAATCAGCAAATAATATGAACAGTATGTTTTTTAAAATTCTTGTGGCCTTTGATTATTCTATTGATACATTTTATACCTATAAATGTGGCTCACATATTTCATCCTTTTTTTTTGTTTCAGCCAAATAAATATGGAAAAAGTGAATATAAATAGAAGCAAACATGAAAGACATATAGGAATAGGATGCTCCTAATGCGGAAAATAATCTTAAAGCACACATTTGTCCACTCCAAATGGTAGAATACAACATTTTAAAAATGATTCATATCTTGTATATAAAAGTAAAATTGTGCTGACTTGTAGTGAACAAAACAAACAGATTGTCAACTGAGCACAAAAATTCTTTTTAAATCTAGTTTATAATAAAAATAAGATTAGCAAATTCACTGTTTTTTTCCAAAATTACACATTCTTCAAAATGCATACTAAAAAATCGTAAGCAAAGTACAACAAAAAATATGTAATTTCAATTTGTCAGTCAAACTCCAGCAATACAAAATTGTTACTGTATCACTTAGGCTAAGTTTAAATTATTGTAATTTATTGTGTAAACTGTAATGCAACTTGGCAATATTGAGGCAAATCACTTAATGACATTTTATTGGTATTATTAATATTTTGACTGGAAGTGCTGAAATTAATCCTTGTCAGCGATGCAGGTAAGTTCCCGTAGGTCTACATTGACTAAAATCTATATAGTAGAAATTCAATAAGTAAACTAAACAAACTATTGTAAACTTTTCTGAACACTGCTTGATTACAGAGGTATAGTAATTCACAGGAAGACTTTATTAAGACAGTATAAAAATTCATCTGGCATTTATAAACAACAAAATATTACAAATCTCAATTTCAAATTGAATAATTCATATCGATTTCATTTTCTCAAAGCCTGCAGGAAAGCCAACACCGTCAAGACTAATGTCACTTAATTTTTATGACAAATAATTTTTGTAGCCTATTTGACATTACAGTCTCCACTTAAAAAAGTAAGGATTGTTTGCACAAATTCAGTGAGAAAACAAGGTAGTTTGACACTTACAAAACTAGTATCACAACTCTGCAGATGGCAGTTACACACAGACACAAACACACACGAAAAAATATATTATAGACACTAATATCTAGTGTAGATTGGAATGACAGAGTTTTGGACAAATTTTAATAATACATAGTAACTAAACAAATTTGGAGCAAGGAATTAAATCATAACAAGCCTTTGGCTTTTGCCTTGTGACCCTGTAAGAGATATGTGAACATCCTCATCTTAAAAACAAAGCAAAAAATACAGCTTTAAAGTTATACAATTTGACTGCTAACATTTCACAAACCCCAAACCATAAAGCAGATTCATGTAACAATCATTGTGCGTAAAATAATTTTGTTTCCAATTCATATTCCAGGAAGTTTTACTCTTGACTTCCAAAACTTCTGAAACAGTTCTATTGTGATGAATGTGATAAATGACAACACTATGTATGCAATGAGTTTAAAGAAAAATGGATTGCAGTCACAGACTTCTTGTCCTTCCTTAACTGAGTGCAAAAAAACTTATACATAAAATAATTTGTGAATAAAGTTAACATGTTTTTTAAAATCTCAAATACAACAAAGATATATTTTTACTACATTCACATGCTGATGACAAATTGGAAGAACAAACAATATATGAGTGCATCTTTACAAATAATCTTAACTCATTTCATTATAGTTTTCCATCTTGTATATGTGTAAAGTTATGTAACATATTAAACTCTTTGAATAAAAATTTATAAAACTTCATACATCTTTGCAACAATTGTTGATCTAATACATGCTGAGAAACATTCTCTTTAAATATATCTTTCCCTCTTTTTAACAAGTGAAAGAGCTACAATAAATTAAATCTCTTCAGGTATAAATTATGACAACTATAAATAGATCTTCTACAGATATCATACATCTCTATGTTATTCATATGAGACCACTTACATAAGGACCGGTATTTTCTTTTCTTTAAGTACAACAAACTTCTAATGCTGGCATCTTGTTCACTAATTCCTTTCAGTCTTGGAACTATTTTCAATTTTGCATGTCCAATAAAACTATAATATGACAACAAAATTAAAAAATATCACTAAAACAGTGCTTACACAACATACGGAGATTGCGAGTAACCACCTGCACTTAATCACAATAAATCACGAAAAGCATTTACAGATGTGAAATGTAAAACAAAAAATTGAGCCACTTTCTTCGTTCTTAAGTTTTGTGGTGACCCTCAGAGAAGTGATGATGGCGACATTATCAAGTGTTTCACAGTTTCCCATTCATATACATATATACTTTTTAAAACATAATTAAGATTTGTCTGATCATAGATATTTGAGGGTCACAGTGATGACATGAAAATTTGATCCAGATTGAATAAATAGGACAGATGGCACATGTGCCTCCAGTAAATGTTTTTCCACTTAACTGTACCAAATAAGGTACACTAAGAGGCAGTCTAATTCCACACATCTGAAATACTTTTCTTACTACTCTATTATTACTGTACCACAACAACTAAAAAATTTTCAGTTTTTCTTTTCCAAACAAAGTTGTGTGATTTTACTCTTCTTTTGCAAATCTGATGATAACATTCCTCACAGCCATTTGACACTCACACATCCTTCTTTCCAATCTTAAACTGACAGACTGTCCTAAATCAAAGGGGGTACACTTCTACTAGTATGGCACAACCGCTAAAACAAATACCACTGAACTACCGGTAGTAATTTATAAAGGGACAGACTAGGTTCAATAGGAATGATCGTGCCTACAGGAAACTCCTCAGGTGATTAAATTCACTACTTGACACACATGTGCGAAACGGGTACTGGATAGGAAAAAGGTGGATAAATTACTATGTTTCGAAACTATTTAAAGGTTATACAAATATTTTCAAACACAGTTTGAGACACTGTCTTTTTTAACACCTACACAGGGTTTCCGATTCTCTGTGCAAGGTATACCAGTACAAAAAAGGAAGCAGTAAATATTTTTATATAAAACGCACAATCAAGATTGTGAGGATGGACTTGACTTCATGAACGGAGTACAGCTCAGAATACGTCTGTTTATTTTTCTTTCTCCCAATTCCAGGTCAGGTTGTGGTCCTGTTTATTTGGCTCGGCGACTTGCCTGTATCGCTCGGCAAAGTTCCACCCAGGGGTGCCCATACGATGTGCAAAAAATGCATGCTGGGCTTGGGGATGGCGCTGGGAGGGGGGCCAGAGGCAGTCAGTCAACCAGAACCCCTTGTGACACACTCACGAGCTGTTCTTTCAGTGAGCGGAATGAAGGCCTGTCTTCAGGGTTGTGACACCAGCACTTACGCATTACCTGGCAAAGTAAGGAGTTTTGTAAATTTATCTACACTAATGAATTTTATAGTTCTTATATTACATAAAACCCCAAATTTTTGTGAAGTTCAGGATTTTTACCTGTTAAATTGTAAAATAATTTGAATGTTTTATAAGTAAATATAGATTGATATATCATTTCCCGGTAGTTTACAATCCAGAATATGAAAACACCATCAAGTAAAAGCACCAGTCATATACCAAACTCATAATAA
Organism: Zhengitettix transpicula; assembly: GCA_037074705.1. Taxonomy (NCBI): domain Eukaryota; kingdom Metazoa; phylum Arthropoda; class Insecta; order Orthoptera; family Tetrigidae; genus Zhengitettix; species Zhengitettix transpicula. The sequence goes on from CM073593.1 coordinate 77,329,760, forward strand.
TAGACTAATAGACAGTGACTATATTTTTTTAAAAATCTGCCTATCAGATACTTATGGTTTCGTGCTGAATTCCTCAATTTTTTCAATTGTTAATAATTTAAATGTTTGTTATAATATAATAAATCACAATCCTCATCCAAAAATCCTATACAGACATTGCATTATATTCAAGATAGATGTAATTTTCCTTTGATAGAATTTTAATAAATTATTTGAGTTTAATGGCCTGAGAAATGTGAGACTGGGCAATGTGATTGCTCAGAAAAATTTCAATGACTGATAATGTAAGGAAATAACAAACCTGGTAGACTTCTTTGAAGCATGCCTTGGGTCTCTCGAGTATGATGCCCCTCTGAACCCTCTCAACCACCTCAGTGTTTTTGAGACGCCCATAAGGCATCTTTCCACAAGTGAATACTTCCCACATAAGGACTCCTGTAAATTTTAAATAGGCATGTTAAATATTTTAAAATATTAATATATTATATATAGTAAAGCTTCAATTCTGCCAGCTTCGTAATTCATTTCATAAATTGCATTTTATTAAACTTTATATTGTACTATCAGGTTATACTATGTTATACTTTGTAGAATGCATATTCATAAAATAATAATAATAATGCAGTAAATTGTTTTTCTGCATTGTTCCATATGATATGTACAAGTCATATTATCCAAATACATGTCACATTACTATTTTACTGTTATTTGCTTCTGACAAATATATTATTTGTTAGTGAAAAGTTATATAAAAATTCAGTATTATATTAATTTAGTTATTACATAAGATATTCTATTCTATAATATCATAATAATAATGATATGGTCTCAATATCAAGGTTGTACCTATAAATAAATACAAACAGATTGGAATTACATTTTAAATCTACAGGTAACCAAAATGATTGTTTTATGTATATATACACACCGTATGCCCACACATCTGACTTTGAGGAGAATCTAGTGTAGTTAAGAACTTCAGGTGGGGCCCACTTTATGGGGAACTTTGTGCCTCCAGAGCTGGTGTACTGGTCGTCCAAAACGTACCTGTAAATGACACAAAATTCCAGTATAAAAGTTTCAGGACAATTATGACACAAATCCTGAAGAAAAAAAAACAGAACTTACCTGGCTAAACCAAAGTCAGCAACTTTCACAATGTTCTCAGAACCTACCAAACAGTTTCGAGCAGCCAGGTCCCTGTGTATGTAGTTGTGTCTTTCAAGATAAGCCATCCCGTTACATACCTAACAAAATTCATAAATGAAAAAATTTACGTCTGATTGAAAATTAATAATAAGAAATATAGCCAAATACAGACAAATTATGTGATAATATAAAAAATACCACACATTTCTGGGATCATTTCTAATGTACTAAGAAGAGCCTAGAGCTTTTTAATTTAGTCAACTCATGAGTGCTCTTCTCAGCACCTGAAGAAAGGGACAAGAATCCCAGAAACGTTGTGTGGTTTTTATATTATCACTTAATTTGTCTGTATTTCACTATCTTTCTTATTATTAAAATTCATAAATGTAATTTGCTTTCTACTGATGTGAGAAACAAGAGGAAACACCACAGATCTGGATCATTCTGAATGATTGTATTATCTAATAAATGTCAGTATAATCTAGTTGTTTTAAAGGGTTTCCTAAAACTTTAATATTTGATATAATCTGACAATTAATTTTTAATAAATTAATATGCAATATAGCCAATATATCAGAAAAATTTATTAAACCAAACATTTGTTTGAATACAATGTTTCATCCACAATTTTGGGATTTCTTCAGGTAATCAAATAAAATACATAAATAGCAAAATTTATATGATAAAGTAGAAATGTAAATTGCCAAAACATAGTTAAATAAGTAATACAGTTTAACAGATTTGAATAAAATTCTGTTAAAATATCAATTATGCAGACTTACAGTTTCAAATTTAAAGACACGGACAGCATCATATTATGGGTGCAGCCAAAATGTGTTTTATTTTAACAGAATTTAATTCAAATCAGTTAAATTGTATGTCTTATTTAACTACGTTTTATTCAGTTTACATTTCTAATTAATTAGTTTTGGTATTTAGATATTTTACTGATTACTTGAGGAAGCCCAAAAGTTGTGGACATAGTGTTATATTCAAACAAATTTTTGGCATATTGGCTACATTGCTTTTTTATTTCAAAAACTTAGTTTCCAAATAATGTATTCTGAAGGAATAATTGTTGCTTCAGAGGGATGTAAACTTGGAGGAACTTAGTGTCTTTCAAAGCATAAGTAGAAACCAAATAAACCACTTACAATGCAGTGTTTTAAATCTCTCTGTAAACTACTGCAAAATATTTTAAGTGAGACAACTATAGTAGTTGAAAAATTGTGAGAATACACAGTATCAAGTTTGTACAAGAAAGATCTAGCTTTTGTAACCTCTGTAATAAATTCAGTAATTTATGGGAACCAATTTAAATTTACAGGAAAACTGCTAAGCAACTATGGTTAAGTAGAGGAATGTTATCATTTAACTAATATAATAAATTTATCATTGTAAAAATCAATTCTAAACAAAAGAAAGGAGCATCGGAGATGTAATCTCTTACCTGTATGCACATGTCTAGAAGGAGGCCGGTGTTGCCCCCCAGAGTTGCCTCATGGCGGCGGAGGTAGTTGAGCAAGGAGCCATGGCGCATGTACTCTGTTACAATATATATAGGTCTGTGCTTGCTGCAAACTCCATACAGCTGCACAAGGTTAGAGTGTTGTAGCCTTGTCATAACTTTCGCTTCCTCGATGAAGTCATCTTCTGACATTGTACCCTGCTTCATCATCTTCACTGCGACATCAATTGAGCCACGCCACTTGCCTCGCCTCACTACCCCAAACTGACCTGAGCCCAATTCTTCCAAGAGCATCAACTCTTGTGGGTCTATTTCCCACTTGTCTGCAATTAAACAGATTCACATAGAAACAAAATTCTGCAAAGGAAAGTTATTTTCCTGCTGTTGGAAAATTACTTTGGCAGCCAAAGAATGACATATTGTGACTCATTCTTCTAGACACTTTCCTTATAACCCAATACCAAACAATATTATCTGACAGGACACAGTGTTGTGAACAGTAAACCAGCATTACATTTTCATTTGTCTCAATGTGAAACATTTATTATCTATCTGCAACCATAAGCCGACACACAGTGTTCAGTTTGGCTTAATCAATTTACTACAGCTTCAGACCAAATGATATTGTAGCTGGAGCAGTTATGAAGAATATGAAACAGGAAAATAGTGAAATCTGACTAAGAATAGCAGATGTAAAAAATGTATTCACTAGGATGATTATGACTGTTCCTTCTTATCAACAGTGAGTGGACAGCTGATTTAATAATTGACCTTAAAACTAGACACAGGTGGATTTCATATAGGTATAGAAAAAGAGAAACATAATCTGTGTTGTATATTTTATAAGTCAGATGATATCCTACCTGTGTGTGAGTCTATTATAATGCAGATCTTACCATGACTGAGTCCTGCTGTTGCCGGAACAGGACGATCACAGGGACTTGTCTTCAGCCGAGATGCCAACCCACCACTGTTGTGTCTGTGGTAGTTGACCAGGTCTGGTATGGAGCCACAACAGTGCTTCTCAGAGAGGAAGAACTCACACCGGGAGTTCTGCTTGATGTGATAATGTTTCACATGTGGGTGTGGACTGAAAGAAAATAAATGAAAAATCAAGTTATACAATTTAAGAGTTGTGTGACTAGTTAGTATAGGAAGGGCTTATCCATCGTATGTGATCCATCAACTATTTAGTTCCACAACTCATGTTGGTAGGTATTTAATATTTATGAAGATTAGAAACCTCAGGAACAGAAGCTTAGGAAATAGAGATGCACAGAAAACTTAAAACTGTTGAGGGGATATTCTTGTTCCAATATAAGGTAATGGGACAACCAGATATTATTTAGAAATTACAAAATTGGAGAAGATAAAACTGAATGCATATCTAGAGAAACAAACATATATACCTGGTTCCTTAATGCATAATATAAATGAAGCACATTTCAAAGAATTTAAATGACAAAATAATGTGAAAGTATAACAATTAGTGATATATATATGGGTAAGAAGGAATGATCGAGATCGTACCTTGGCTGAGTGTGAAAGATGGTCTCCACGAAATATAGAATATAACAGAGAAAATGTTCTCAATAAATATAACAATGGTCATACAGCACAATCAAAATGATTTGTAAGGACAGGAAAGAGAGATGCAGAGTGTGGCTTACCTGACCATGAAGGACAGCTTCCACAAAGAAGTGTTATCCCCCTTCCTCGGCAGGTTAGTGGGCTCGGTCCATTTGTCTTTGACTGCAGACTGGGCACTGTTGGTTGAAGGCCAAAGCAGGGGTGAACCGTCATGCGGAAACAACCTTGCACTCAATTAAGCATACGATCTCTACCTCTCTCTCAAGGAAAAAGGTGCCAACAAAGGGAAAAATAAAAGTGGAAACAATAAACAAACACTACCTCAGACATGCACGCAAACATATAAACATGCACACACTCAGCAATAGTTGAGGGTGAAATTATCTAATCAAGAGAAAACAGCATGTACAGACCTCATTCTAGATAACAGAGCCCATTGAGATTATGATTATTACCATCATAAGAGAATGTCTCAAAGCATTATCCATTGTGTAGCTTTCCTTTCTTAGATATTTATTGTTAAAAAGGATGCATATGAACTTGATTATATTATTAAGCAATCCAGTATCTGTGTTCCTCTTTCCCATTTCACTTCCATTTATAAGACATGACATTATAAACTATCCTTATAATATAATGTAATCTATTATGATATGGAAAGAATATTGATGCATTTCAGAAACAGGATTAATAGGAAAGAATAACAGAGAATAGTGGCTTGCTGAGTATGAAAGCCAGTGTCTACACCTGGTAAGAAAAAAAATTAAATTTTCAGAAGAGACCAAAAATCCTCCGAGTATGCTTTTCATTGTTATCATTATTTAGCTTGAGTAAAACAATTATATCTTCTCCTAATACAGTTTTTTTAATAACTAAGAGGTAATACAGTTTGTTTTTTTAAAAAAAATTATAGTACATAAAAAATAATATTTTCAAATTCTTTATTGCAAATGTTAAGCGGTAATCAGAAATAGGCAAGGAAGACTTACATTTTGGTATAAAGTGATAGTGTGTAGAGGCCTTTAGTTGATGAGTTGCGCACCACAAAGCAGCCTTCCTTATCTTCCTGCTTGAGCAGTGACTCTGCCCTCTGTCGAGACATATCTCCAACGTACCATCTGGAAAGAGAAATGGTCAAAATATAAACGTTGGCAAACTCAAGTCATACTTCTTGATGAAAAGACTCGGGGCATGCTGTAAACTTTAGGTTACACAATTTATCAATCATCATATTGTGTTATTTGAATTTAACAATTACTGAGACACTGCAGAGATTAAACTGCAATTTGTACTCTAAATACAAACTTAAAATGCAAATTTTCAAACAGTAGGAAACTCTATATGTTCACAGGTTGACAAGAATGGGGAGTTCTGCATGAGGCTTGAGTTACATATGTATTCAGTTTGACACAATCCTTTTCTTAAAAAAAATCTTTAATACTGGTTAAATCAAATTCCACTTGTTAAGGCAACACCATACTGGACTACTTAAATAAAACTTACTCATATTTCTGCAATCCCAGGTGCTCCTTCTCCTTGACATAGTTGCTTGGGATGTACCCAATTGATCTGAGAATGAAACATATTGGTACAGTATAGAACAATCTTTGGAAGCTTTAAACAGCAACCAAACATCATCATTAACTTAAACTATATTTCTAGGATGAAACCTCTCTTTACTTGCACTTATATAGAGCCAATATTCTGATGTCTTAAGGAAGAACTTATCCATTGTATGTGATCCATCAACTATTTATAGAATCATAACTTATAAAATGTGTTGGGAGGTATTTAATGTATAATGTATATTATTATCTTTATTTCTTATACAGAGGGTTAAAAGTGGCATATGTAGAGAGAATAATGGAAGACTCAGCATCAACAAATGCATACAATATTGATATACAAATATAATGTATATCATTATTACATACATAGGTCAGTATGATCTGTGTGTATTGCCAGTGTTACATACAGATCAGAAACTAGGACATCAGATTTCTTGACAATTCATTAAATGTACATTTAATTGTAAGAAAAATTAGCATTACAGTTGTGGAACACATAAGTAAATTAAAAACACAGAAGTGGGAGTAATGGAACAGATTCCAAACAGACAAAGATAGTTTATGAACTATATATCAAGAAATGAGTGTGTATCAAAGTAGTTGAAGGGTATTTCATATGTAGGATACTCACATTGAGGTACTAACTTTAAAGCAACATAAGAATGTGAGAAATATTAGTTGACAGTAAAATGCAGTTAAAGTGTATATATAGGTGGCTACATCTAGATAATATATTATTTAGAATAGAAACATTAATAAGGTAATTGTATGAAAAGAGACATACCCATTCTCATCTTTAACTTTCCACCAGTGTTCCTGAGAATCGTCTAATACTTCATACTCAGAGCCCTTAAAAAGTAAATTTTTTTTGTTATTACTTCAAGAATTAAGAAGGTAACAAGAGACTATTTTATTTTATATTATCAGAGAGAGAAATAACTCACCTTTTCCAGTGAGAGATCCCCTCCTTCAATTGCCTTGAATGGATACAGAGCAACAACCACTTTTGGCCGAATCATCAACTTTTCCTATACAAATCAATTTGTGATGTTAATGTATATCATTATTTAGTATAACTATCAAACTAATTGCAGTTTCAATTTATATTATATGGAATAGAACTGATTTAATTAAAAAAGTATTTCACCAATTTCTATTCCATAAATATGCTTTGATAATTCTATGTATTCATGAATCTAAAAATTAATAGTATTATTAATACAATAGAAAACATGAGGTTGGGATTTAGATGTAAGGACATAAATTCTAGCATTCTTTGATGGGACTGTATTGATTGAGGTAGTCACAGAATCCCAAATAAATAAAATAGAGTGTAAATAAAAGTTTTTATAGAAGAGATCAAATTGTGAAATTTCAAAATTTTGTAAAGAAAATAAGGTAATATTATTATTATTAATATAAATTTTTACCTGTTTTAATTGGATATAAATAAGTATAATGTTACATAGTCAAAATAGCTGATAATATGTACCCCATAGTAACTAACTTATAATTTAGTATTCATTTTTCTAAGGAAATGCTAATTTTGACTACTACTTTAATACTTACACTTACTTTGGCTTTTGTGGACGGCGTCCCAGGTGCCCCTCCAGGCATGATTGGCGTGGACGGTGCACCTTAATCAAGAAGAAAAAGAAATTAACTACAATTAGAAACTAAACAAACAGCAGAATAATCAGAGGGACATATGATGTTATTGCACATTAAGGTAATGAGTTGGATATACCTTAATGTGAAATTTGAAGTGTTATGTTAAATTTTTGAAAATTATAAAAAGGATTTAGGTTGATTTCTAGTGCATTAGGCAAAGTCTAGTTGCAACAAAAAATATTACAAGGAAAAAAAACATCACCAGTATACAAGAATTATAAAATATAGACTAATCATGAAAAATATTGTTAAAATTTATAATCTTCAACATATTTTACTTATTTATTTTACTTTACACTAAATATTAGTTGAAATGTAACATTTAATTGCTTGAGTTAATTTAAGATGCAGGTAAAAATGTTTTAGCTTTTAATTGTTCTATTTATAAATAATAATATCTGCTGACCTTTGTTCCCTGCTACACATATTTTTACTATGGTCATTCCTTAAACTCATGTCATGGTCAGTCCAAGTAATCTATTGTCTATTCCCTTCAAGCCAGATTTCCCTTCAAGCCAGATTTCCCATCAATGTTGGGCATTTAAAGAATCCCACTTAATTTTTATATTACTGTTTATTACAATCTTTGCAGTGCATTTGTGGGAGATAAAATGATAAGGGTCCCAGTAGGAAGAATCATACTCCAAATTGAAGGAAGAATATAATAGAAGACAAAATAATTGAAAGACAATTAATTAGATATACCACTGGCTTTCTTCAAGATTCCATCATAAAATGCATTGCTTTCTGTGATTTGTAAACAACATAATTTACATGTTCTTCCCTGTTAAGCTGATATTAAATTTATTTTTAAAGTAATTATTTAGTTACTTTTTTTAAAGATAAAGTTACTTCTTAATATTTTTGCAAAGAAATATTTACAATATTATTAACTAATATATTTTCTCAGTTTATTTATTTTATTGTATGAAAATTTAGGGTCTATATCATGGACGGTTGATATTAAAATGTTTGAAATATATTATTTAAAGAAAATATATATTTTAGGTGAATTTTAAATTGTTTGAAGATGCTTTAATTATATTTTCTTTTTGTTGTATGTATTGTTGCCTAAAATATTTGAATGAAATTATTTTTACAGAATTTCTAAATTGACCTGTTGAATGTTAATTTAAATATTAGGACATTAATGTCTATAGAATGAGTATCTTCCTTATTACATGTTAAAATCACATTTTGTAATGTGATTTATAATGAATATATTTTACTTAACAGTATATTTACATGTTGTGGGTTTACTAAATATGTGAATACAGATTTTACAATCCATTTGCTTTTGCTTTATTTCAGGTTGCCATTGCATAAAATAAAAATATATTAAATGAAATAAAATTCATTTAAAAAATATCTTAGCAAGCCACATTTATGGTTTTGTGTTCTGAATATATTGTATAAGAATGAAAGGAATGGATCAAATCATAATGTATTTATTATTTACTGTGACATTTACAGTTTTATTATCTACATATTTAGTTTAAATGATCATTATATTTTATTACAAAAACTAATGAATTGAACTTAATAATTATTCACCTATTCCCACTGAATGTAAGAGAATGCAGTAAGAACACAAGGTGCAACAGAAGGGAATTGGAGGTGCTGGTGGCCATTTTCAACTCTCTCTTGTAGAAATAAAGATATATAGAGAGCAAGGGGAAGGAAGAGAGAAAAAAACTGAGGTTTTATCAATATTTGAGGGCCGACCCAACAACAATTAAAAATCTGGCTCGGAGAGCTGCACAAACGAATTAGCGGACAGAAATCATTAGCCACAAGGAAGAAGAGGGAAGACGGGCATAAAAAAGAGAGGACAAGATAGATATTAAGCTTTGCAATGCATGGAAAATACCATGAAAATATTGCCCAATCATCAGTTTTTCATATATATATATATATATATATATATATATATATATATATACATACATACATAACGCACACAACACAGATAATGAGGTTTAGACAAAATTCAAATATGAAAATGAAACATACATACACAATTTCCTTTTCCATCTCTATACTTTTATTGGAGAGCAGGAAAAAAATTATACACGTCTTTCACACAATATAATTCCTGTTCTCATTCAAAATTTTCAAAATATTTTATTCATTCCAGTTTAGTCTATTCTCATAATCTTCCTTAACCCAACTCTTCTCTTTTTCTCCTACGTTTCACAAAAAGTAGACGCTATGCGCAACTAAGATTCATCCAGATTCTTCATCTATAGCTGACATGTAATGAGACGAAATCACAATTTTTGTCCCTAATCCGAAATTTGTTGAGGTTTTTTTTGGCTTTTAAACTTTTTTTCAAATTTTAATGCTGGCAATAAGGCGACTAGTCGTCCACCGTTTCCGAAGTTAGGTTGATGATAACTGTTTTGAAACCATATTATCCGAAATTGCGTTGTCAAATCCGGTAAAAAGTAAAAAGAACTCCAACGTTATTTGGAATAAAAGAAGTAAGAATCGGGACCTTATATTGATAATTAACTCTGTTATCACAGTGGACTATATTTATCTGGGTTCGTCTACATTTCTTTTCCGAAAATGAAGTCAACTAAAATTGTGAACTGAAGGGTATAAAACGTGATTTTATTTACCTTTTTTGGTTGTAAATAAAAGGATAGAAAATATATTTAAATTTCAACATAAAATTCGAAATAAGAGGAGTTTGGCGCCACTCTGGAGCCTACAGGATTCTTACTTCTACTCACTCTTTTCTTATATTGGAAAAGCATTATAACAGATTTTCCAACAGAAAGTGAAAGACTGCATTTCGCTGGCTGTCTTAGCGCAAGAGGGAACGCACGTGGAATCCTTGGAGAGAGGAGGACTTGGAGGTCGCGTGTTCGAGCATGTAAATGAACGACCTCCTTTACCATAAATCTGCATGCACAAGGAGAGACAAAGCCACGGCCAATCCCACACACACACACACGTCAGCCACTTGTTACTACGGTTACAAGTACAAGAGACCCCGAACCTCCCGTGTGTCGTAGGGTCCTTTGTTGTGTACCTCACGTGGCAGTCAAAAAAAAAGTTCTAGCATGAATGTGTTGTTACGGTGACGGCAATTGGTGAGGGTCGGTCGAAGATAATCGGTACACAGTCAGACACACTAGAATTTAAGTTACTTCAACCCATTTTGACAGACCTTACCGACGGTAGAGAAAGTTAGAATGGACGGTAGAGAATAAAATATAGCAAAAGAGGAAGAATGAAAGAAAGAGAGAGAGTAAATATGAAGAAATAAAGAAGGGATGTAATAAAAAAAAGGGAGGCATAAAGAGAAAAAAAAACAAAGAAAGAAAGGACCACAGAATATTTAAAAAAATAACAGTGGAAGAAATAAATTTAGAATCGGAAAATACGCAAAAGACAAGCAAGGAGAAAGGGAAATGGGAAGAAAAACAAGAATGTATTAACGTAACAAAGAAGCAAACACGGGTAATGCGATAAAAATATAGGAAGAATAACAGAAAGGAGAAACAAAGAAAGAAATCGAAGAGGACGGTCGAGAATAAGTAACAGCATGAAATTAAGGAACAAACAGACGAAGAATAGTAAGAAAGGATGGATGAAAGGAAAGAACGAAATAAAGTAAAAAGGAAAAAAAAACATTATCCGTTTTAGAGATATTTCTTCATAAAGAAACAGAAGTAAAAAAGCTAAGACTTTTAGGTAGGTTGTCACTCGCAGCTTGGACTGAATTTAAACGGTTTCCGTCTGTTGGGGCTCTCTGGTGAAGGATAGACGATTATATTTACACTGTTACAAATTTTTCCACCTTTCCTCGTCTTATTCTGCCTTTCTAAAATTTTACTTTCCCAATATTACATAGTTTTCTGTCACTTTCCAGGTGTTTATTTTTTAAATTTTTGACGACACTCGGCTGTCACTCAGAGCATAAAGCAGATTTACCCCTGTGACCGAAGGTTACAAACAGGATTATCCTCTTTTTCTCCTTTATAAGCCGGGTATTTCCTTATTCTCCGGATATTTATGTGCGCTGTTGCCAATAATTTATTTCTGGAAATGACCCGTGTGTGTTCCAGTGCACTTTCCCTTCGAAGAAGCAAGTGGCAGGCGTGACACTGAACTTCGTCTCCTGTTCTCGTCCGCCCACTGTTTTCCTTTGAACACTACGAGGAGAATGATGAAGACTGGCACCGCAATTCATCTCACGCATTCGCCTACGGCGCTTTTCCCCGTTAATCGGTCGCACAACTCTTGAATTAACTTTCCAGCTACGATCCTTCAATATTTTGGAATCAAGTTGGAGGGAGCAATATTACGTATCCTTACATTCAAACACTTCAAGAAGCTTCAGAGGAATTGGTTACCTTGTGAATAGAATTCCTTCGTTTCAAACATAAAAACATTTCCCCAAAAGATAAAAAAAAAATAGAGAAATTAGAGAAGAGGATTTCGTAAGGGTAGCTTCATAAGCAGTATGTCAAAACTTACACACATTTATATATTTATTAGTTATCCAATTATTGCACGTAAATTTCAACTCGACCTAACACGTGGTTTGTTTGTTGTCACTGACCGCGTCACAGCACAGCCACTAGCAAAGAAAGAGTCTCTCTGGTCACAGAACGTTGCCACTGCACTTCACTATGTCGTTGCACATATCGTTTGAGTAAATCGCCAGAATACGAAAAATGACAATAATTATGAACGTTAGTATCTGTTCATTTAAAAGGTTCGTTGGCAACTCTAAATAATAATTTATTGCAACGGAAATATTAGGAAGATGAGGGCCAATTTTTTTAAAAAAAAACAACAGAATTATAGGAATTAAATCAAAAAATTGATAGACTGCGAGTTATTTTCTTTTAAAAAAAAGAGTGCAGGCAGACTAAAGGGAGAAAGAATCAGTCATGTAAAAATAAAGTATGCTGAACAAAACAGCTACAGAAAAGAAAACACAGAGAGAAAATTAAAAAGTAGAAATTTATAAAAAAATTATAAGAGTATATGGGATGGTAAGAAGGATAAAACTTCTAACATATTTTTGCATGACAAATCATTGCACGTGGAAGCGGACTCGGGCAAGAAGGACAAATGTAACTGGAGGTGAAAGAACCGATATTCAAAGGTAAACGGTCAAAGAAACCGGAGGAGGGAAAATATATCTGCACCCATAAAAAACAAAGCGACAACCTTTAATAGATTCGGAAAAAAATTAATGCGACTAGTGGATGACAAAAATGCTACTAATCATCACAAAGTATAACAATACAACAGGAAGGAAGGAAAAAGACCAACATTCGGAAGAAGCTAATAGAAGACGAGTCACTGACAGGAAACAATGGCTGTAATAGCGAATAGAAGTGAGCGAACAGCTATCGAAGAAAGATTAACAAATAAGAAACACGAAACAGAACCAACAAATTTCCACGGCATATATGAAATACAAAGGGCGAAAAGGAAAGGGGAAAATCAGATTCTGTTGTTGATGACAGAACTGACTCCGGGATGAGGAGTAAGAGGGCAAGGATCAAATGAATCAAAAGATCAAATAAAAAACCATCGAAGTCAAAGCAAGTTAAAGCTAATCGCAAACTTGGGAAAGAAAGTTAGGCCAGGAGAATAAACTGGAAGGAAACTACGATGAGGGCAAGTCTTCGCCACCAAATAAATAAAACCTCAAGGGAGAAAATAATGACATTCCAAGAAATACACGCAACTCCTCATTGTTACAATTGAATATAAAATAGGGTCAGAAAAAGTAGAAAGAGCGGGCAAACAACCGAATTGCACAAGGCGGGAACACTACATAGGAGGCGAGGAAGATCCGGCTTGCGAAAATAAAAACACGAACAGGAGAAAGACAGCGAATATTATACATTATCGGCTAGTTCGTGAAGAATACAACTTGGAAGTTTAGGCAAGACACTGGAAACTGGACGAGTAGGATCAGAAAATAATAGTGTCTTAAATAAAGAATTGGCGAAAAGGTGCACTGTCCTGGAAATCTCCCTGAGGGAGGATACGGGATGCAATCGCTGGATTCGCAAGAATAAACGAAAATCCACGTAGCTAAGATAGAGGCAAGAAATAAAATATATAAAAGCTGAGAACATCAAGTTTTTCAAAATACAGAGAAAAGAATGGTAAGGGAGAATAGTGGGAAGGTGTCGAAATTACTCTATAAATAATAAACATCAATAATATCTAGCATGAAATAAATTTTAAAAAATAATTGCGGAAATCATCAGTTTTATTCATCATAACTTTAAAAAACCCGCAGGGAAGTTAGAAAAGTGTATAAACACAAAGGAAAAGAACACGGGGTGGGGACAGTATAAAAAGAAACACGATTAAACGAGCCCGTTTTAGGTGAGACCAAACATGAGACACGAAAACAGAGATTCTGAGGATGAGCCACATTGAAAAAAAAAAAGGACAAGGATGATCACAAGAGGATAGGTTCCTAAAGCAACTAACCCCCGAAAATATCATCCAATCACGCTTGAAAAAAAAAAGGAAATGCTGATCCGAGACTTAGAAGGAAAATAGACAGTACTTTGACGTCTAGCATTACAAACGAAAACTCAAGAGAACAAAAACATTGAAATCATCGCAATCTCATCAACTTAACATAGGAGGGAAAATAAAGTCAGGCTAGGGTACAAAGACAACGGGAAACAAGAACGGTAACGGAAGCAGTGTAAAGAAGTAGGAATTAGTAAACCGGCTTGCGGGACGAAGTATGACACAAGGAAAGAGTCGGACCACACACACAAGGCAAAGCTTATCACAGAGTGGACTAGGAGGATGACGACGGCGCCAACTCAGACTGAGAGTACCTGCGAGGCTGTGCAGACTCCAGAAAGGCCACCTGCAGCCGAACACACGCATCCTACATGGCAGCGCAGCGCTCACTGGTCACCGACCCAACGGCGCTGCCTGCCTGCCAGAAGCCGAGCGGCGTTGCCACGTAGACACCCCCTTCCCTCTCTCGTACCTAGCAATCAGTCTGACAAACTAGGTAGTGTGTCTCCGATCTAACCCAGAATAACTTTGGAGTAACGGAAGTAACGTCGCGTCTTGCCGAGAACCAATCATAAGTCGCCAAGTCAACGTGTACATTACTTATTAATCTCTCTCGTAGTCACTTCAGTCATCGGACAAGTACCAAATACTCGACCTACCCAATAAGGCTTTTCTATGGTTTTCTCTGCATCACTTTTAGGCCAATTGTCAGGTAGGATCCTTAAAACTACAGTCCGGGAGCTCTAGTTAACACCTTGGCTAGCTTGCTCTCTAGGTTTCCTCATGCCCCCTTTCTATCTCTTTCCCATGCTATAAGACGGACTAGCCAGGCCATGGCTGAACATATACATAGCCTGTCTACACACACATAATTAATAATTACTTTATACCCTATCATATAATCTGAATAATTGGCAGTGAAGAGTTAAGGAAGTAATTTGTTTATTGATATTAACCGTTTGCATTCTCATCTGTTCACTTCTATACCTTCAAAGGAAATATCATAAGGATATTTGACAAACTATCAATGCTATTGATTATTTTCAATAATACTTGTCGAATACAAATAAAAGAACACAATTAACACAAGTAATTAACATCCCGTATAACAGACAATAAAATTAATTAATTTTGAACGACACATAATTTAAAAGTGAGTAGACGTTTCGCTCAACTGTTATGATCTTTGTCAATACTAGAGCCAGACTGAAATAATATGGCCAAAGGTTACAAACATTACAAAGAGTATGAACACAAGCGATTAACTAACGAAGATTATTTAATAGACCATCATTAATAATATTTAAATGAGACGTGTCTTGTTTTTCATTTAAAGAAAATTTGTTGGGCTTAATATGAAGCATTTCTGAGATAAACCAGTTTAAAAAAATTAAACTTCTGTATAGAATAACTGTATTATCAAAATTGACCTTTGCTCACTTTTAAATTATGTATTTTATTTCTGTTATTGTCTGTTATACGCATTGTTTTACTCAGGACAGTTATTAATTTTTTTTAACTAGATCAAGTTGCAGTCGCGCGAAATATTTATACGTGAAAATATTTTTCTTGTCACATCTTGGAAATATGTGGTTTTTTAAAAAAATATATATATCATTCTTGTTCAGCGAAACAATAAGTCAATAAGTGAAATAGTAGTTCGTTCCTCCGCGCATCTTGCGGCGTCACGTACAAAGTAGAAGTTCTGTAAGGAATTGAGAACCTGCAGATAACAAACAAACAATGAACTTGTAAAATGAAGCATTCTTGAGTAGAAGGGACTCGTGAGCGACGTCAGTGAGGGAGCTTCTTCTCCTCCTCCTCCACACAACCTCGACTGTTCGCTCAACAAGAAACACCGATAATGAGAACAGGAATGCTAATGTGTTAGAGTTGTTAGCAAACAAGCTTTTACAACGAGATTCTACTTAAGTAAATACCGGCAAATTGCTGATTACTTTATTAATTGTTGTCACAATAAGAATTCCCGATTCAGGTTTCCGCAAGAAAAGTGTCTAATACTGACCGAAAGGATTTATAAATAAGAACAAAACCAACAAAAGTAGAAAAGACTGATAAATGTAAAAATAAAATTTTTCTAAATCACTGCATTTTTAATTTGTTTCGTGTGACACTTTATTACGTTTTTTTTAGTCCAATCTCCGGTCCATAGTCACATTTCATTCTTACATACATTCCTCGTTCCATTTAACTTTACCAATCAGGAAAAAATGAAAGAAAGAAAATGGTAAATATAAAGCGAACGAGCGAAGACAAAATTAATGAAACATTGTTGAGAGAAGAAACAGGTAAATCCGTGAAAGGGGGACGTAAACTTAAAAAGGGGAAACATAAAAGGAACAACCTGATAGAGAAAATAGGGAAAGAAGAAGAAAAGCAATATAATAAAGGACAAAACGGACGATAAATTAGAAAAAAAAGTCAATAAATCGGTGTTAGTACGGGTAGAAAAATGAAGTAAACGGAGTAAAAAAAATTAATGTCAAAAAGAACGCCAGAAAATAAAATAGAAAGTTTATATAAGCCAAGAAAAATAATGAGATAAATTGCAAAAAAGGATAGTGATGAAAGGAACAGATGAGAATAGAAACTTAACAAGCAAACACAAGTAACAAGTGAAATCCGATAAAAGTAAATTAATGAAACAAGCTGATGAGAACAAATGAATAAATAAGTTGAAGAAGAAGGTGTAGACAGGCTATGTATAGGGTAATACACAGTGGCAACTCCCCTCTTATAGCATAGGAAAAGGAGAGATGCGGAAAGGTAGAGCAAGGCAGCCAAGGGTTAACTAGGGCCCCCAGGCTATGGTTTAAGGATCGCCTAAAAGTGATGCAGGGAAAATCCTAGAAAAACCTGCAAGAAAAAATTTAATAAAATTGAAAAGGGCAGAAGGTGAAATAAGTATTGATGAGGTCATGAAAAACACATAAGTAAGAAAGTTATATATAATAACCTATAATGAGGTCAAGAAAAACACATAAGTAAGAAAGTTATATATAATAATCTATAATATGTATAATAATAAGAAAAATGCCAGGCTGCCGTGACGATCCAGCATATCCTCTACGACTGCCCAAAGCACGACAGGACTAGGAGAGCCACAATTCAGAAATACACAAGAAAGGAGATATGTACCTCAGCAGCGGAAATAAATAACCCGGTAAAATTTAGTAAGGAAACCGGTACTCAAGTCCTAATCTAAATAGACAATGAATCTGTTCTTTCACCTCCAGTTACATTTGTCCTTCTTGCCAGGTTTCTTTGAGCGTATCCCTGTGAATCTGTGACTAAGAATAAAAAGTATAGGTAATATGAATTAATTGTAATAACTTCATGTAGTAGGTATGAAAGTCCAATGATGACCCAGACTATAATTAGAATTCGGCTAAAATTATCTACAAACGGGGAATTTCAAATGAAATGGAAAAGTAAAGAGGAAAGCTTAGATGCAACAGTTGCAGGCAGAGAGAGAGAGAGAGAGAGAGAGAGAGAGAGAGAGAGAGAGAGAGATATTAGAAGCGGACGTACCTTGCAGAGTCTTTCTACCTCGACCTGTGTATTTGTCTCGGAAGCAGACAAGATAACCACTAATGACGGAAGGATGACGCAACAGAACTAAGTAGGTCTAAAAACCATCACAGAAACATTGAGGAAGCACACATTCCTAACATCAATCAGTTGCTATACCTTGAAATTTATTGCCTTCGATAAGCTACGAAAAGTGACTCAACCATACAAATAATAGTAAAGGTGCACGGGAGAGACGGTCGTTGCGCATATACACAACACTTGGAGGATCACTTCCATTAACTAATTTCTTTGGGGAAGCAATTATACGAGGGTTGCGAAAGAGAGAATTATGCAAATGATCGAAGAAACGACGGCAACCGAATAAAAATAAATTACTTCGTGTCTACACTCAACGAAAGACGACGTACTTTAGCCTCAAGTCATGCAAAGCACGTAGAACGGTCATCTCGACTTTCTCGCACTTCAATATTATTATTATTATTATTATGTGATACAGCCGACGCACGAAGGGGAAAAGGAATCTTTTCTTTATATAAAAATTACGGATGCAGCAATGTGTGAACAAGCTTAGATTTTCTAAATAGATTCAAGTATTTTCTTAAAAAAGATAAAAACAACAAATGGGGGTGTGCCGAAATATACAGAATTCAAAATCATATGTCAAAGACTCTGTGCAGAATACGTTCACAATTTCTCTGATATGCAGATCGCGTCTGCACACATTACAAGAATGCAGTGTTGAGAACTTAACGCTTTCGCGTGACGTTATACACGTTTGAAAACATAGACAGTCTATATTATATTAAAATTTCGTTCAAAAAGCCATTAAGGACGTAACAAAGTTTTCAGAAACGTCGTGGGGTATTTTTTATCACCTAATTTCGTGTGTCTTTAACGGCATCATTATATAATAGCCAGTTACACGTTTTTCCTATTGATAGCGCAAAAAACATTTTCACGTTAAAAGTGACAACCGCAATCTCAAAAAAAATTGCCAAAGTCAGTAAATGGCCACGGCACTCTCCGTTGCAATAGCAGTTGCATCGTGCCTGAAGTAGTTGCACTTAACCTCGCACATATCGTGACGTCATCAGCTACACGGCCCACGAGAGATGACGCCAGCGCCTCTGCCACGGCATTCGCGTTACGTGATTCTGACGGACCACACACATTCGGCATGTCTGTCAGCTAGCGGGTCGCATCCAAGTCAATTGAAGTGCTTCAAAGATTGCTTAGTCAAACGTTCCAACTACAGTTCGTCTTCACTGTAGAAAATGTCCGTCGCCGTCGTGATACTCAATTTTTGTTTTATTTGCTCACCGTGACATCCTACGTTGTGACTTCTTCAGTTTATGTCAAACCGGACGCCGCATCTGTCGTGGTTTTTAATGTGAATTTCATTATTTTCTCCACTTTACTTTTCGTCCAAGAAACTTACACAGACTACTTCTTCTTCCAAAGCTCTACAGCCAGATGTGGGCTTTGGCTGCCTTCACGATTTGCCTCCAATCTTCTCTCCTCTCGGCTTTCTCCCACCATTTGATTGTCTTCATTTTCTTCAAGTCTTCTAACACATCTCGGATCCATCTTTTCCTTGGTCTTCCCCTTCTTTTAGTACAAAATATTTTCCCTTCATATATCTGCTTTGGCATTCTTTCTGTAGCCATTCTTTGTGTGTGTCCCAACCATGAGATTGTACGTGATTTTATAAATCTAACTACGTCTTGTCCTTCTAGGATGCTATTTATCTCTTCATTATATCTTAATCTCCGTCTTTCACCTTCTTCAACAGCTCCATAGATTCTCCTAATAATTTTCCTTTAAAATCTCCTCAGTGTGTCCATATCTTTATTAGTTAGGGTCCATGTCTCTGCCCCAAGCATTACTATGGGTCTAATTAATGTTTTATATACTTCTACCTTTGTTCTTCTTGTTATTAGGAACGATTTTAATATTGGGATGTTTGCGTAATATGCTCTATTTCCTTTTGTTATTCTTTTATTAATTTATTGGTACTATTGATGTTCACTCCAAGATATGTGAAGTCAGTTACTCCTTCGAAGTTATATTCATTCATTCTTAAATCTTGCACTTTTATTTTATTTTCCGCTATTGACATTCTCAGATATTTAGTTTTTCTCTCATTTATTTTCAATCCTATTATTTTACTTTTTTCTTCAAGTTTAATAAACGTATCTTTTAATGTTTCATTATTCCTCGCTATTAATACCATATCATCTGCATATGCTGGACATTGTGTGGATTTATAAAATATATTACCTCACAAATTTAACTATTTTACAGCGGCATTTAGTGCAAAATTGAATAAGTCACCTTGTTTGACCCTTACTTATATCATTTCCCACACATATTTTGCATTTTGTTTCCAACATGGATATTCGAGCCATATTTATCCATTTCTCTGTTATTCCTTCTTTCTTTAATATGTTAAATAGTTGATTCCAATTTATACTATCGAAAGCCTGCTTGTAATCTATGGAAAGTATGTGCAAATCTATGTTACGAGCGTAACATTCTTCAAGTAATCGTCTAATGATATAGATGTGATCAGTCGTTCCTCTGTCCTTTCTAAAACCACATTGGTATTCGTCAATTATACTTTCGGCATAGTCATCGATTCTTTTCTGTGCTATACTTGAGAAAATCTTATATTACTACTATTCTGGATCGTTGCAAGCACGATTGAACCGATACAAAAGTAAAATGCAGGTGTGACTTCGTAGCCTGCTATGAGAATCGCAGTTGAAAGGATGTGTGACGACGATGAAGTGACGCAAGTTTGAAGGAATTGTTTCATGCTAAACGGAGTGTCGGAGAAAATTATCTGTTTAAGGCTGGTACACGCAGCGTCCAAAGCAGAAATTAGTTTTTGCAATATCAGGCAGCAGCTCCTCGTATAAAGTAAACCAGTTTGTCCCCTAATAAAAGGGAAAGCCTTCAAATCTCCCCGGATTGAGTCGGTCTCGTGATGTCGAGGGACTTTGGGCGAGACTTGATTCGGTACGTGATACGCTTACCAAAAAAGCTCGCTCCCCTCTCTTCGCGGAAGGAGGAACACAAGAAAACTCAACTGGATATACAGCTCATAAAAACGACGACATTATTATTGCAAGAGGTCACAGAACGTCTATAAAAGGTAGCTAACTCAATCCAAAGCGGTTGCTTCCTACCCCGTAACATTACATGAAGACTTACAAGAAAACTCGATCAGCCACTAAATTGTAATAAAAAAAACTATAAACAACTTAATACGTTTCACCCTATCAGCCATTTTGTGACGTGGCAGATCTCAAGGTTCTTAAATTTTTCTCATAGCAGCCTCTCCGTAGTGAAGGAACTTCCAGAGTGTCTACGTATGACTATAAAGAAGAGGAAAACGTACACGTTTGTTAAATACTAGAAATACACGCCAAAACGACGAAGCCATTGCTAAATATGCTCCTTGGAATCCTTTACGACAAAACAAAAACTAGTCATTTTTTACGATTCGGATGCCAGCGTTACACGAGAAGTCATTAATCTCTTCTGGCTGTGACGTCACTTCCATCAAAGCTCAACTGCAGCATCTGCATGTTAGTCGTTGGCTACTGAAAGGAAGAGAAAGGGGGGGGGGGTCTGAGATGATAAATATTGTTACCACGACGAATACAGACAATGACATAAGCGAGTCATAATAAGACTCGTGTCTTTCACTATCGTCGACATCACTACGCGTCTAACAGAACAAGCAGCAGCATATTATCTGGTTTAACAACGTCGATTTGTTTCTCATTTGACAGTAAACTAGCTGAGAGCCCGGCGTTGGCCAGGTATTTTTATTTATATTAGCCAGGAAAAGGAAACTACTGTCTTGGGCAATCCGTTCTCAAACACGTGTGCTTGAATTCCGCTTCCACGAATAATACAGCAATTTTATCGAGAATTCGCAATCATGACTCTAAACAACAGTCTTCACAGAATCCTAATATATTTTGTACGTGACATCACCTTTTTATTATCGAATTCCAGTAAGTCACAAAATAGGTTGTGCGGGAGCAAATTTCTTTAGATATTATGAAGAATTCTCATTTGCAGTATAAAACGACATTTTTTATAGTGATTCATTGTCCGTCTGTGTCAGTCAGATAAGCTTCAACTTTTCAGAGAAGCACGTTATTGCCGAGAACATTTTACGAAATAAAATCACGTACCTCTTCATTGCCATGAAACTGTTTGCTGACAAAATATGTCCTTAAAATTGGTAGTCTATGAACTACGCAAATATTTTATGGTATTGGACAACCGCGGTAAAAGTCGATTCACATAATGCTGAGCTGCTTAGGGAGTTCGTAACGAACCAAGCTTTTAAAAAAATGATAGTATGTATAATTGGTAGCCAAATACATATCGAATGCATCTATTTACGTCGAGTGGTGGTGGGACTTGAGTGGTCAAGTGATCCTGATAGCTATGCCAGCGGTAGCGTAGCTACTGGTCGAGCCTCCCTTGCTGCACAGGTCAAAGGTGATGACCCAGACTAAATGGGATACCCTGGCCTTCCAGGTTGGGGGTTGGGATTGAGGTTAAAAGGTAAAAAGACCAAAGTTATGAAAATCCAAAGAGTTGAAGCCGGACGGATGAATAGACAACGACACAGCATGCAGACTGGGCAACGAATGGGAAACAAAAAGAACGAGGTAGACCCCGAAGAAGATGGTTGGACGGAACGGAGGAGGATCTACGGAAGTTGGGATGTAGAAATTGGAAGAGGACAGCATATGACCGTGTAGGATGGAAGAAGCTCGTTGGAAAGGCCAAGGTTCACTACGGACTGTAGCGCCATGGAAGAAGAATAATAAGTGAGTGACGTCGACATGCAGAGATAAAATTGAAGGAAAAGTATGCAGGAGGAAACCAAATAAGATCGCAGGTATTCAATCAATCACGTATCTCTGAGATCTTGTTTCCTAGCGATTTCCATGACGTTAACACTCGATCGTGGTAACGTTTCTTAAATTTGTCATATAATTTCTGGACGTTGAAAACAACCCACGGCTCAGATTCTGGACAGGGCAGGTGAATGTAGCAGCTTAGCAGATCCTAATCTCCTCAGGTTATGACTGAAAAAACCTTGTGGCGGTCTTAACAGTCTTAGTAGATCATAATTTTCCCAAGTTATGGCTGATAAAATTATCCTCGTGGTGTTCTGAACGAGATTCACTAAATCCTGATCTTGAATGGACGAGAAGGCTCTGAAGAATCCAGTGGCCGTTTTCCACGTTTTCAGGAATCAGTTGTTATCAAAATCTGTACCGACCTACAGCTTGTGGGATTATTTTTGATGGCCGGCTAGATTCCTGCTCATCTTACGTCCACTACTAGAGCGACGTATATAATTTCAGTACTAATTTGCTAATAAATACGGATGTATTAACATCTACATCAACTGATTTTCCCAGGCGGAGCTAACCCTTTTCTCTTCAGCGCCCCGAAAATTACACGTAGCATACACGTCATAATATAATCCAAAATGGAGATATGGATCTGATTCACTTCCCTGAGTACCGACGTCGCGGGATGACTATCAAGAAAGAAAAGACCACTCATCATACGAAGAACCAACCTCACTAGCTGCTAATCCTGTTTCCAGGGAAAATGCCTCCAATTTCGTGACCGTACAACTGAAGTCTTATCGTTGGACGAACGTGAATGAAGGCCTGCTGCCGCTGTAGCCTTGATTCCACTTAAACTCTGGATGACGCAGCGTCCCAATCAGAGCAGAGGACGACCATTCTTCAAGTGACTCACTTCCGATGCTCGGTCACACAGACAGTGGAACCCATTGAAAACCGAATGATCTCCGATAGCGTCCATGACTCGATATTTTGACCATTAATGAGTTTGATGAGTTTATGATTAAAAATTGTAGGTTAACCTTTTTGTTCTGTGGCTGCATTAAATTCGGTACAATTCAACAGATATTAAATAGGACATTATAATAATAACGCCAGGAGGAACGCCAAGACGTTGTGATAGGAACGTAAATTCTCTGAGGTAAGGAAAATTGTAATGAGAAAAATCAATGGTCATAAAAGACCATGTTTTGAGTTTTAAGATTACAGGACGTGCCTTTTCAAATAAAAGTACAGAATCTTGTGAGTGACCACGCGTATGACGTTTACATCGAATGATTTAAATTCAATGCTCTGTTTCCTTGTTACTCGCATTGAACGTAATTTTGAGCAAGAATATTATATGAAAAATATGCGAAAATGAGGCCACTAAACGCCAAATACTTGGAAACATTACGTTTCATTACCAACACCTTTGTATCGGTCGATCACTCAGTTGCCTTGACGGTTCACTAGCTTCATTTCGCCATTTACAATCCCCGAAACAGATATTCACTGCTAGTATCAGCTTTAAATACCGCCTTTCCGCGGTAACGCTTCCCTCCCTCCCCACTCCTTCCTTTACGTGTCCTGTTTTGCTCTATCTGGCCGTCCACAGGAAATTACACCTTGTCCGGACACCGACGCGACGCTTGCTGCTGCTGCCTGGATTTTGTAATTAACTGACGACTAGGACGATGAGGAGAGGACAGAGGACGTGGTGAAATTAAGGAAGAGTGGCGGCGCCAAATCATCTCCTTTTCACCTCATTCGCACACACACACACAGCATTTCCCAGCATCCCTTACATGAAATTGCACTGAAGAGAACCAGCGATTTCATCTCAAAGATCCATTCCAGATATTACCTATATTACATACAAACAATATATCACAAGTAATTTTCCGGATTAGAAAACGCGGCTTTGTTAGATCTTCAACAGCCTTCAGCTCTGGAAATTTTCATGAGGTCAATCGCTGTCCCACAATCTTCAACATCCAAAACATTTTTATACTGTATTTGAAATTTGTTGACAATGGTGAGGAAACATTATTATTTAGATTTTTCTGGTATGTCGCAGTATATAGCATCCGAATGGATGTCACTAAAGCACCAGGGCGTATTTAAGCCTGCCCCCCTAATGAGTGTACGAACTGTCGTGTTCCGTGTCTGAGTGTTATTCTTTTCCTTACTGTTCGAAACGTTGGAGTAAATCTCTTCATCTTTTTTTTCCACTTCTAGACGACTTTTCACGTCGTCACTGTAACCTAACTTGTTTGTTTGGTTTCGTGTACACTGCCTCTTTCTATTTTTTTTTTATTTTTCACTTTTCTGTATTTTCTTTTCTTGGTCGAATTTCTACTCCCTTACCAAGACAATGGAATACGCGAAAAATCTAAATAATAAAATTTTTATACTGATACAGAATTTAATTTCTGGATGTGTCTTTTTACCAGAAGTGGAAAATCAGTTTAATATAATCTTAAATTTTTTACACCAAAGTTGTCGGTGGCTCTGTGGGAAAGTAATTCCGTAAATATATATATATATATTAAAAGTTAGAATCGATAAGAGAGCTCCAAGTACATCAAATTTGGTTGAAGTGGCTTCAGTCTCAGAGTGAATGCAGAACATACAAACATTTATATATTTTAGCAAATCGTCACTTTATAGTCCTGTTATTATTATATCATAGTGGTCATTGTGTGACGTCAAGAAACTTTAAACCGTTTATGGTAGATTATTATAAGATTTCTGTTTAAAAAGTTCAATATTTTACTAATCCCCATTCTCGTTTCATGTTATTATTCTACATTTCGCTTCCGATAAAAATGGCGATGTAAGTTATTCTAGAATTTCTTTTTTGTATATTTATTGGGTACAAGAGCCCTGAGCGTTGTTGAAGTTTCGAAATTGGAGATAATACTAAAACACACGCACAATCAGACTGCAAACATTGCATTGCATTAAGGATTCGTCGAATTAATAGTCAAAGAACACACTGATGATAACATTACCTCCAACATATCTTGCGAACTGAACTCTGTTCGACTTTGGCGGGTTCACTGGATAATGTGTCTTACGTGTTCCCAGCGGTATTCTTAAATTAGACCTCCAACCAACCCATTTCAATTCTGAATTGTGCTGGCTTTTGGATGAGGAGGTGTAGAGTTACCAAGTGGTGGCTGGACTTACCTAGCCTGAGAGGCGCGTCGAGGGAGTCTGTGGAGCCTCTGTGGTCCCAGGGCTCGCAGGAGTCGCAGCCGTCGGTCTGCCTGGTGGTCGCCCTGCAGCAGGACCACCTCTTCCCCGACCACAGACCCGGGTGGAAACGCTCACTGGGAGTCGCAGAGTCGCTGCACACTGAAACAACAACGAACCACGTCAGTCATCACAGCTCGCCTGAAAATCGCCTTAAACGAACTCATCGGCCAGGGACTCAATTTGCCTGTCGTCATAGCTGGACGTCACCAGTTGTTCTTACTTTCCGTAATTTGAAAACTGATTAAAATGTACTAATTTTGATAAGTATTGTTAAATGGTTACGTTTCAAAAAAAAATATAACGAACCTCCATCACCAAGAGACAAAGGAAATGCAAGTAACTATCATCTGGTTTCATATCTCGAAGAAATTAAATTCCCTTCATCCGAAGATATAACTGCGATCCACATTTACGACTGGAGACATACACAATTACGAACATGAGAATGCTATCTACAACATAAATACTAAACGTACTTTCTTGATGAAGTCGCCAGAATTAGATCTACTTTCGCAATTCAAGTTTTCTTTGCATCGAATATTAAATGTGTAATTTCCATTCAGTCATCCGACCGTTAAAACAGAAGCTTACGTCCATACACAGACATTTAAGTGTATAATTAACGATACGTTAAATTGTTACATTTTAACGCAGGAATCGTCCATACCCACGTACGTTATTCTGAATTACTCCTGTATTTTCCTTTTCAGATAATGAAGAGACGCAGTAGTTAGCCGTGCGTCGCAATTTCCATAATGTAAATGCAGGCGTCCTCCGTGGTTTACGAGGACCTTCCACTGAGCCTCTTCAGCTCCCTTTGGTATGTCTGAACTGCCACAAGATCGAGATTCAAAAATAGTCCGTATCTTCCACTTGCCTCCCCTTACTCAATCGTTCGTACTGTGGAGAACGTGACGTCATGTCCTCATATGTAGAGCGTTAATAGTAACTAAGTAATGTGTGAATATTATATACATCATTATTATAACAAATCGATTTATTATTAATTCCTAGCGAGTATTAAGTTGTCGCAGATAGGATTAATCCAGGCAAGTAGGAGGAAGAGTGCGACTACGTCTCCGCGTCGGTGTACGATCACGATTTTTATGACGTGAGAAGCAAAAAGTAACGCGAATATAGTAAATCATCTGAGAATTGGGTCAGTTTTATAAGTACGCCAATGCAAATATAGTAAAGCCTGAGGACGAACACTATGGGAGAAGACGGCATAGAAATCAATTTTTCAGTCAAGAGTAAAAAATCTGAAACAATATAAGTTATTTCAAACTAATTAATTTATTTGTTAAACTATGAGCAGTTATTGTAGATATCTACCTAACCATGTACTAGCCGTCTATAAGGAAAAAATATTGTATAAGTAAGATTCACTTAACCAGGTAGTCTATAATTACCACTGTAGTAGATGCGACTTAATATAAAAAATATTATATAGAGTTGAGTCGGTGTAGTGATATCGCTGAAGGCATTGTTAATGATCGAATTTATTTGGCGACACTAAAGTAGACACAGGAATTGTTCGAAAGACGACACATCGTGGAAAGCAAAAATATTTGAAATAAGAGTGATAAATATTACATTATTCAACGTTTCTCCTAATATGAATGGCTCGTCCTCAATCATCTGCGGGAGTAATTGGATTATTCCCCTCTGTCCGTATTTCATCGACATTTTGTCTCTGACCTTCTTTCTTTCTTCGTGTCTTTCTACGATGATATTCAGCCCTCTTCTCTTCGGTGTGGGCGAGTCCGTGATATTGAACTGGGAGCAGGTAGAAATCGTCTTGGGACCTTTGCTACCACTCAAAGACAACCCCGTTTCCTTCCCTCCCTTGAAGCTTTGCTTCCTCTCCTCGTAATTGCTACACCGCAGCTTGTCTTGTCATCGTCTCCAACAACCAGAGGATGATTGAAGGTTTCCAAATAGCCCTGTCACTTACCAGCAGGCTTGCTTTGTAGGCCTTAAGCGTGTGTTCTCTCTATATGTAATCTCGCTCTCTCCAACTCCACATCCCCTCTTTCTTCCCTGTGACACTGAAGAACTTCTTTCCCGAGTAATCAGTCGTAAAACTCGATATCAACGTCTTTTTTCCACCCACCTATCTCGCTGTTGTATCCTGCTCTTATTGTAGGAACTAGTACACAATTCAAAAAAAAAATAGAATAAAAGGGAAACTAAAAAATTGTTTCCCCGGAGAAGAAAAGAAGAATAAATCATTCAACAATGATGAAGGTAAATTGATCCCAAAGATTCAAAGCCAAAAACATATTCAGCTACCCTGACATTTACACAGACCGATATCACCACCGATGAGGCACAATATAAATTGTTTCTCGAAGGAATAAGAACAGAGCAATGGAATGGAGGAGTTAGTAGTCCTCTTAACAAGTTTATTATGAATTTGTTGAAAAGTTGAGAATCTGTCCGTCGGCGAAAATAAATGTCTGCGGGTGGACCGCGAAATGGTGCGACGTCTGAATGTTTCTTGAAGCTCCACTGATTATTTATACAAATGAAAAGTAGTAATTTAGAGAATATTCTCTATTTATATTTTTCACTGTATGAGGAGCCGCGTGTATATATTTAGTAGTATCACCATTTAAATGGGCGCATCTGTCCGCGACAGCAAAAAATGACTTCAGGAAGCGCAATACTATTCCACCTTTCATCATCAATGGCTTGGAATTCTAAAGAATTTTTTTCGCTATACCATGGAAAAAAATCTTCTGAATAATAATATTTATATATGGGCTTCGTTGTAACTTTTGATTTCATTGTGGTTGTTTTAAAGTGGCATGCCATTGAAATCTAGGATAAAATCAAATTGGCGATTATACACCATTCAATAGTCATTCCTCATTTAGCAACATTGATTTATTCACTTAATCCATTTCACTTCGCGCCTTCTGAAGCGAGGGAAAACTTAGGTAAGGTAGGACAAAGAGAGGGTTTTGTGTCACCAAAAGAGAAGCAAGAATAGGCGAATAGAGATGAGGTCGAGGTATTGAGGAGAGTTAGCGAAGGACGCCGCTGCTCTGAATTCATCAAAGTTTAATCGGGAACTCTCGGGGGAATTTTCCTCCCTCACTCACTACAATGTGACTCGGAAACAATACTGCGAGCGAGAGAGCGCACAGAGAGAAGAGGAAGAACACCGCAGGGCGGAGGCAACGGAAAAGAATACGCAATGACAAAAAGGTTACAAGAAACTTTTCTACACGAGAAGCACAAAGGGGAAAGAAAGACATCAATAAATGTGACAACATGCAGCGAGCGAGGTGCAATGGTGAAACTGAAGAGAGGAGAAGGGAGAAAGAGATGAGAACAGAACAGTGACGGAATTTGGAACAAAACCGATAACTGGGGAATGAGAGTGAAAGTGGCTGGTCCAAGAGGGGCAGTTGGGGAAGTTAAGAGGAAATGTGTAAGAGGTGAAGTTGGGGTGAAACCGAGAACGAGAGGAACGACCGGGGAGAAAGGAAAAGCGGGAAAGGGAAACAGAGACTCCTTAAAATTAATTTATATTACTGTAACTGACATTGAAATTAATAAAATGTAAATGATTCCTTGGCCATTACATTGTATTAATAAAATTAATTGTATAGTATTAGGAACTTCAAGAGACAGCACAGATGTTAAATCAATAATATGCTAAAATGGTGGGATATTTATTCACGCATCGATCTCACGACGAAGGAAAAGTGCGAGATCTGATCTTACAAAAAGAATAAATAGTAGCCGTGGAACTGATTGTATTCCACGTGACGTCACAAGCCCCCTTTATCTCCGTTTTTTTTTCGAGAGTGGATCTGTAACCCTCAAATATTAACTTTTCTATTCTTAGTACGTATTTAGACCAAGATGGCGTCCACTGTTGTTTTCCGAGTCTGGTCGAGGTGAGGACAGGTGGGAAGAATCTGCTTGGGATCGGAACACGAAGGATAAGGATTCAAATGAGGCACCATTGTCATTTATAGGGTCACAATGCACACTTGTCTCCATTGTCTCGAGACGGTGTGTGACGAGATCCTTGACTAGGTGTCGAAAACGTCGCTTGGTCTTGAGTTAATTGCCAATACAAGGATCTCCCACAAGCGGGCAGGAAAGATAGTTGCCATGTGGCCAAACGAAAAAAATATGGTGACACTGTTTATGTTAATTAAACTGAATACGTTTTATAATACGATCGAATGGAAATTTCCTTCTTTGCGAATAGTTTCCAACGTGACATACTCGTAAAACGTTGCAAAAGCCTCTCCGGAAGAAATCGACATTTAGTGATAACTACGAGATTCATCTGACAGCAAAAATACAGACCACATGGAGAAGCCGTGACTCAAGGGTATAGTAGTCAGAAATTGTACAAAAAATTATAATAATACCACATAATTATTTATTAAAATGGCGTGTAAATTAAGTTACATTTTTTTAGTGTGCGCTATACTATTAATTGCCGAAATATAGTTTTAATATAAATCGAATTGTCAATTCTATAATACTAGTAGCAGTTGTTAGAATTTGATGGTACTATCTTTTAACTGTTTATTAAATAAAGTAATATCATTCTAAACTATAGTTTGCTTTTTCTTGTATTAACATTTAGCAGATCTGGATTGGTGGTGA
This sequence comes from Zhengitettix transpicula, assembly GCA_037074705.1. Lineage (NCBI taxonomy): Eukaryota > Metazoa > Arthropoda > Insecta > Orthoptera > Tetrigidae > Zhengitettix > Zhengitettix transpicula. The sequence goes on from CM073593.1 coordinate 77,360,086, forward strand.
ATCTATGATTATTATTGATCACAAGTGGCACTAATACATGGTAATAACACCATATTATTTTAAAGCTTTCTACATTATGTTTCTGAAACGAGGGATGAAAGTTTGATAATAAAACTAATTTTATAATCACAGCCCAGAAAAATTTAACTTATCGCTTCGATTGTACTTAATGTGACGTCACGATATAAGGACTACAGAAATTAACTTTTCCTAGTTACTTGCAGTTTTTTCCGTATCTTCGGTATGTTTAGGGTACGTATTAAGACGAATTTAATTAAATTAACCCCTGTAAATTAAATATTAGGATTTACACGATATAAGGACTACAGAAATTAACTTTTCCTAGTTACTTGCGTTTTATCCGTATCTTTGGTATGTTTAGGGTACATATTAAGATGAATTTAATTAAATTAACCCCTGTAAATTAAATATTAGGATTTACTGCTAATGAACAGTCAATGTATTTAATACAAGACGTACAAAGTTAAACAGTATTGCGAAAAAAATATCCGAAGATAATTTTCTTTTTTTTTGAATGTTAGTTATATAAATGTTAATCAATTGTTGATAAATTCGAAATTACATATGACAAGAATTCATGGAATTAAGTGCACAAAATCTGAATTCAAATTCAAGAGAGACAAAAATGCAGAGAATTAAAAATAATAATTTATATAAAAATCTTATGAATACTATTCAAATATTCATTTCGTAAATTGATGTTAAATATTGTAATAGAAGGTTGTCCAGGTACGGAGAGATACATATACTACGTATTAAACATTTTTAACAAATTCTAATTGTTTCTTTACTGTATGAGTAAATACGGGAGCGCAGGGTAGGAAGCGGCCCTGCCCTTGATGGTACAGGGCGCGGTTATGGTTAGTTTTCCTTGAGGGTCAGACGTGGGAGGCCTCCACGTTCACCTGCAGCCATCAAGCACGCCCAACGTCATCTGCTATTATTAGTAACGCACACACCGTATCAATCATGCTCGGAACAACAACATCTAAACTCAAAGCCTTCGTCCAGCACTTGCGATTGACTACGAACCATTAACTACACAAAGTATCAATACCGTTACTAAAGAAACTTGTGTGAATTTCTGGAAGCTTCTCGAGCTTTTTTGTCCAGGGCTGTACACCTGGTAAGGCACCATACATTCCCGAAGATGGCAATAAGACTGCCGACGACGAGATAAGAGGCAATAAATGTCACCCTAGGCCTCAGAAAATTTAGCGTGAGGAAAAAAAACCGGACGCTATAATTTATTCTAGTAGGGGCGAAAATCCACCTCCAACTGGACCTCAAGAAGTGGGTCTGAGCCTACGAGTTTTTATAAGAAGGTGCACAGCAAGGAGGTTTGTCAATTATTGTAATTATTACTTTGAAGTTGGATGATTAACATTATTTTGGAGTCGACATAGTCATTATTAATGCTGTTAGAGCGAACAGAACAGGCTCCAGCAAATGGAAGCGATCACCGACCTGCGCGGATGGCGCGTATCCAGTCGGTCCTGTCGTGTTCCCTGGGTGCGAGCAGGTAGAGGGTGTACTCCTGGCCCGCCTCACTGTACACCAGCTGGAAGGGCACACCCTGGGGGTGCTGCTCCGTCGGCTCGTTCAGCTGCGCCGCCTCCACCACAGACACGGCGCTCAGCTCCACGCGACCACGCTCCTTACGCGAGGGCTTCTGCAACATCAGCATTCAGGCCTCAGCAGCGCGCATCAAAACTCAATACTATAACATTTAAAAATACTTTTGTTCTTTTCACAGAAATTATTAACTTTACGTTGGTCCATGCTTTGAGTGGAGACAAAAATCTAAGAGGAGTCAGATTGCAGGAATCCTAAATTACAGACATCAAAAAGAAGGAGAAAAATACTAACAAAATTATTAAAAACGTCTGGCGTTTAGGATAATTCTAATTATAAAGATTAGGGACAACCACAGTAGCAACACTTGATACTTATTTTAATATTTATAAAAAATAATTAGCCAATTTTTAATAGTCCTCATAACATTGTCAAATAACAACAGTATATATATATATATATAATTAAAATATTAAGGATGGAAGATAAATTATGCAGAGTAGAAAGAGCTGAATCATTAAGAGGTATGGACTATTATCTATCAGAAAGGAAATTTAATAACCACTAAGTCCTGGGACCTAAGCGACCATTTCGAAAGCTAAGGAAGACCAGAATCATATTTTCCTTCAACTATTCTCCGTAGCGATCTACTAAACCACCAAAGTCAACAGTCATTGTGCACCAGCTATATAATAAAAAAATATGTATATTCGTAAGTATGTATGTATGTATTTACGTTAATTCTATACATATTTTTACTCGTGGACAGAATGCAACAAAAATTGGTATACATATTCTGCCAAACTCGAGAACCTGTACTGTAGGGGTGGGGAACCCCTAGTATAAAGGTAGATATAATTGAAAAACGTGATAATTTTGTGTTAAATTACTACGCGCCAAGAGACCATGACGTCACGCGAGAGACGTCACTATGCGACGAACAAAGGAAATAGTTCCTTTTTCCGTAATGAAGTAAAGCAGAAATATTTTCATTGAATAAAAAGTATAATTTTATCCAGAATACTCCATCGAATGATAATACGAAATACTTTACGATCCGTGCGGAAAATGTAAGTTAATTTTAGTGCCATATTAGTTAAGTTAAATATGGCGTTTACATTGTGAATCTAGCTATCAATTTCACTCTTTCGTAATGTCTGAAGACAGAGGGACAATTATATCCTGCAATACTCATGGAGTATATTTAAGTATTCTATTAGTAAAGAGATTAGAAAGTATGTTTGATGGGACTGATGTAATAAAATTCAATGTATTTATGCAATTAATGCACTATCGGTTGAAAGTATGTACGGAACTAGGAACATTTAGATTTAATCATTCCTTGACTAAAGATTAATATAGAATTAAATACTTTTTCGGGTTTATATAAATTAGTACACCGGGCAACGCCGATCTCCCAGCTGGTTTATAATATGACCAACACCATTTTGAAATTTTCTCTTGTCAGGGTTATTAGTGGCTTGGCCAAAAACGAATAGTTTCTATTAATAATAATGCTCAAAGGAACCCATATATAGATTATCTTGTTGCACCATGCGATTGTATATTTACGAGACCATCCACTGACAACCGAACCTTGGCGATCGTTAAGCTGGTTTCTTGGCATAAACTTTCAAGGTGGACTTCAGCCGATTCACCGATATAAAATGATACGCTTAGTATGAATGATGCTCTCTTATGATTTATATGTCACATACTCAAGACTTCGACTCTTATTTAATATATTCTTCTGCCACCCAGCTTTTTCTTGAGCAGAACAATCCTTTCAAGTTCCTTATTCAATTATTTATATTTCACAGTGACCGTCTATAATAGTCGTCATAGTCATCTACCAGTTAATGAACTCTCGGAACGTCTGCTGTCACTAACTTATTTTGGATACAAGGTTTTCAGTTTCTTCCGACCGATGACCCAAATTATCCTTCATCCAGCTTAGTCTGTCAATTCTAGGAAAGAGATTAACTGAGATCAGTGCTCGGGATTACAGTCTTCCCACTCAACGATGCTCACAAAAATTATACTTGTTCGTTTGTAAGTGGTCTTAAAATATTTTTAAACAATTACATTATAACTTAACACGTGTGTTAACATGGTGTCCCTAAACGTTAATTTTTTTATAAATCGGCCAGCTGCCTCCTAAACTGGTCGAGGCACGGAGAGGAGAAAGCTGCGACCCCACAGCTAACCACTCTCCCGCCATCGGAAGGGCGTGGGACAAGTACCAAATGCCCGACCTACCTCATGCAGGTTTTTCTGCATCACTTTTAGGCGAATTGCCGGGTAGGATCCTTAAACCATAGCCCAGGGGCCCTAGTTAACCCTTGGCTACCTTCCTCTACCTTTCCGCATCCCCTCTTTCAGATCCCTTCCTATGCTATTAAAGGGGAGTTGCCAACATGTGGATTACCCTCATGTAGCCTGTTACCCTTAAAAAGATATATCAAAAGAAATCCCCCATCCGACGCGGGGATCCAGATCCCTTGCAGTGAAGTAGTCTTGAATCTACTGACAGGGTTCACACATACCCTTAGGAAGCCACCATTCAGCACTTTAATTATGCGTTTTACAACAGCAGACACGGAGGAAATATTTTTTGTGGCATTGCTTGACGTTAAAGAAGCACTAAATAAAATCTACCCCCCACGTCGCGTGAGTCTTCTAGTCTGTTTTTCACGATGGAAACGTCCTCACACAGGATGGAGTACACCCTCAATTCCATCAGTACGGTGCTCAGGGTGTGTGAAAGTCATCGCCTGTCATCCCGTTGCTTGTTTCCGTTTCTGTCTGTTCCTTAGACACTCTCTGTGTCGTAATTGCTGACGACTTTCTACGTCTCTCCTAATCCCGTATTCCAATGCTGTCATCCTCGTCTCGTCCAACCAATCGATAGCATCTCTTCTCCTTCCCTCCTGCGCCTGTGGCCCGTGCTGCATTTCTGCTTCCGCCTTCTTTGCCTTCGTTTCCTTCAACTAAACCCACACTCTGTCCAAATAGATATTACAAGGGGATTTTTGTCTAATAAAGGAAGATAAATTCTCTTTGAAAGAGAACTGCAACAGGAAATTCACATCTAGTAGTCTCTGGGAAATGAACGAAATAGAGGCGTTGTCCACCGTAGAGAGGAGATTAGAAGGCCTGATGACAGGATGGGGATATTTGAGGCTTGACACGAGGTTGACGTTGCGTAGTAATCTGGCACTGCGGTCAGGACCTGTCGCAGATGAGACAAGGGCGAAGACAAGAAAATCCTACGCTTGGTCGTGGTGAAGGGAATCAGACGAAATTGGGATAGAGAAGAAAACAAGTAGACAGATAGATAAATAAGTAAGATAGGATGTGAATAGGGGATGGAGTGAGGAAGCAATGTGGGACAATTGAGGTATGTGTACGACGTTCTTGAATGAGAAAATCGAAACTTGTGTAAATTAATGAAGACTTCGGTACAGTTGCGACAGGGCGGAAGGTATCCAACAGTTAATACATATATATTTCACGAAATACTTCTATTTCGTTTGTTCCTGAGATCTGCACATAAGATTACAAAAATCATCCTCGTGGCAACCGATAAATTTGAATTACCAGAGGGCAAAGAAGATGCGATGGTACAATTTTGGGAAGAAAAACAGCTACTTAACGATTGACCTATATATATATATATATATATATATATATATATATATATATATATGGATATGATACGGAAATTATCAGAAGGATTTCGCTTTTCAGGACGTCTTCAGGTGCTTTTCCTGTAATTCTTCTTTCAAGATATCATAGTCACCAATTTTGTGCTTTATTTTCCACGTTTTCTGACAAATTTAAACAGCTTATAATTCTGTTTCAACAAAATTAATTCTCTTTGATTGCTGTAAACAAAAAGTATTTACTTACAACTGTTACATTCATTACATACAATAGTTTCCGTTTTTGGCGGACGTGGTCCTTGTGTTTTTTCATTTTTTTTTGCGAAAAAAAGTTGATAAATAGATCGAATGCGTTCGAAAATACTCCATACTTTTTGATTTATCAAGTATTAAATATATGGATACATATGAAAGAAAATTGTCGAAAATATAAAAATGGACCACGACTGTTCGGATTCGGAACGGTGCCGTGACTGATGACACACTTCCAACCTTAAAAAAAATAATACTCCGCCGATTCCACAAATTAAAACCACTACGCAACCCGAAATCTCCTTTATCTCTCTCAACAAAAAAACTCCTTTACACATCCCTATCTATTCCCTCTGGTTTTATGGCTGTTACATCTGAATTTCGGCCACTACCACCCACAAAAATAAGATCCAAATATATCAAAACAAAATACTTTATAACTAACTGTACTTGTTACGTTACTAACACTAGAATCAATAACGACCTAAATATTGTCTCAACCCCCCCAAAAAAACAATTAAAAACATCTAATCCAAAGTAATAGAAATCTCCACCACTTCAATACCATGATCTCTACGACTGAATCACAAACAGAAAGTTGACCTCTCAACCATAGAAAAATGAAATTTTCTTAAATTCCTCTGCTATTACTCTGTCCAGGAAGTAACTAAATTCCCTCAAGTTATTTTTAACATGTCAACGAGACATAACAATTGTAAAATATTCAGATTAAACACTGTTCTATGTATTAATTTAAAAAACGTGACTGATGTGTGTTATTGGGCCTTAAATCACAAACTTCCCGTTGCAATTTTCTTCTGTTGAATTCAAGTACAGCTGTGTTGCTTATAAAAAAAACGTACCCATAGGTTGTATGAGGATATCTACAGGCGGATATTCTGGAAAAAGTTGCGTCGCATATTGGTTTTGCCTGCTTTCTTCTCAAATCAGTTTGGAGGATGAAAGTCACTGGTCAAGAGAAAACTTAATCCGGAAGGGATTTCCCTGTCCTTGACTCTGGCTAAGGCAATTAGAACAAGGTTCCCACAAGACGTGACAAATAGGTTGCAACAGTGGCAATGTTCGGGGGGCGAAGACGTTGGGATTACGGTAAGATTTGCTCGCTGTTCTCATTGGACCAGTCGACCAACTGCCTACTAAATCTGGTCGAGGCATGGAGTGGGGCTAAGTTGGGCCCCGGCAACAAACCATGATCTTTCGTTATCGGAAAAGCGTAGGACATGTACCAACATCCCGACCAACCTAATGCGAGTTTCTCTAGTGTTTTCCCTGCATCACATTTAGGTGAATGAGTCAAAAAAAAAACTACGGCAATTGTTTTCAATGATTCTCTGACTAAAAAATTAAGTATTAAGGTTATAACATTTCTTTAGATAACTACAAGAACAGTGTCATTTCCTAGATAAACTCTCACACAATGGTGATTTGTACTTAATTGAAGGTGATAACTTAGGGTAATCGGTTCAGAGTATATCTCGTGATTTTCGCATAGTCTTGTGTTATTCGCGAAGGAGATGAAAAGCTGTTGGTGGTCTTTGGAGCACGGCTGGGCAACTGGGAACATGGCACGTGCTGTTATCGGGTCGTCCCGAATTGATCGCGTCTGGCTGTCGTTGCCATGACGACGGGCGCGTCTCTGTCTGGTCCAGGCAAGTGCAGCGCCTCTCCTTTTCCTCCAGTCTGACCAAGTAAGCCAATTAGCTGCCTCCTCGTGGTGCAGGTGCGAGCCAAGTGTTTGCACTCTCGTACTTGTCCCAAAGGAGAAAGGAGAAAACACGACCGCACAGAGAACTCATCCTTGCATTTACCCTGCTCTTATTTAACAGCGAAAGTACTACGAAAAAAAAGGAACATTGCACATGTAGTGCACTTTAGAAAACATTTAATGAATGCTGAAGTTGAAAATAAGGGTTCCATCCATTATGTGTTACCCAAAATTTCATATTCGGAGGCCTCAGCACGGCAACTCGAATTTCTCCTCTTCAATGGCAGACTTTTGAAAAATCTTTTCCTAGTAAGCTACAAGCATCGCAATAGTAACCTATTTTCCCATTTTAACGGCTTATAGCTGCTATAGTTTTGACTCTGCGTTGATATCTGTCTTATGATGTATGCATTAACCACAACGGGATGTTCCGCACTCCTTGGTAATAATATCAACATGTTAACCGTTTCCATATTGCAGTTCCTTGTTCGAGTAAATCAAGTTTCGTGATGTGTGTGTGTGGGATGTTGTGAGAAGTGTCTGAAGTGAGAGGGAGAAAGTAGTTTTGCAGTGAAGAAGGTAAAGCAACCGTCACCATATACGTGAAGAACCTTACAGAAGCTCTTGAGAAATGTAGGTCGATTACGGAAGAAAAGGAAGCAACGAAACGACCGTAATTCCTTCACTTAACAGCAAAAGGGAAGGCAGACGCGGTCAATGGAAGCAACTCACAGTAAAACGCCTCAGTAATGACTAATCAAGGATTCAAGTGTAAGACAAGCTCAAGACTCGTTCCCGTACATTCCATCGTTGCTCTCAGTCGTTCATAATAGAACATTTCGCTATTTGTAATGAAAAATATTTACCTAGAAGAGTTCGTTCGGTAAAACAATAATTTGCAGAAAACAAGACATTTTCCAAGAACGGAATATTTGCGTTAAATCGAAGAATATTTGCTATTCCTCAAAAGTACGTCTTTCAATACTCTGCTGGTATATCCCATAGCTCAATGGTCAAAATTTGCAAGAAAAAGTATCTAAAATATCGTAGGTGTAGGTGTTTTTTCAGGGGAGAAAGGTTCCAAAAGAAGTCGAAGACGTTAAAATCGGACGGGTAAGTGAGAATACGTTTTTTGTGGGGGAACGCATGGCAAATGTCGTTACTGGACCCACTGAGAATCAAGTAAATTCGTCTATATATGGTCAACAGTAAATTTATCTTCAATCAAGACAATGCACGGGTGCGAAAATTATCGAATTAAAGTTGTATCAGCAGCCAGTTCTTAACCTAGAACAAAACATGGAACGAGTTAATTGCAGAAACAATCGCCTATATTCCTTCAGAAATATTAATTCGTGTACGGCTTGGAAAAGTTGGTGAATTGCCGGGCGAATTGTAACGAACTGAAAGGAAATTATGCGAAGAAATGTTTTTTGTGTACTTATCGTCCTACCCTCGTGTATAAGAACTCAAATTCAATTAACAAGGCAGAACGCACGCAGGAAGAGGAAGGAGGTACATGAAAAGCACGGTAAATGTGGATTCACATCTATGTATTTGTAGAAAAAAGTGTGGTCTTGAGTTGGAGCTGACGTCTGTCTGTGAGTGTGTATTATCCTACGGCAGATAAGTCATCGATTCCTGGAAGAAGGAAAGGGGAGAGCAGGTAGATGATATTGCGGTCCCCGGGGTTATTCTTCCCCGATATCGGGATAGATAGATATTGCAATTCACAGAACACACACACAGATATGGAGAGAAGAAAAAATATATTCGCAAAAACCAGCAGAAAACTGATATGACGAACGCTGCAATGCTGCAAATTCAGCGGGGCAGAAACCAGCTACATTGTGATACCGTCGATTTCTTCCAAAGAAAGTCCGCCTCGAGTATTTTACATTAAGTTTATCTCATTTCTAAAATCAGTTCAATTGCAAATAGTGATTATTTTATGTAAACAAATAATTTTTATCTTTCAATCATAACGGTTATGAGGTGACGATTAATCGAACGGACTGATTTTTCTTCTAGTAATAACATAAATTACGTTAGGTTGAATTGTTACAGATCTGTCGATATTCTGTTCAAATTTTTAAAAGACCGTATGGCTCTCTCAGGTTACAACGGTTTCTTCTTATGTTCGTGACGTAACGACTTCCTTATGATGTCTCCTATCTTTTCCCTTGTATTTAACTGTCATTCATAAACGTTGAATTCTATGCGGACGATCACGAAAAGAAAAGCTTTCATCAAAGCTCAGTTCTAAAGGCAGTGAAAATGAATTGACAGATTATGGCCAATAAAATAACCAAAATTACAGAGTTCTCGAAATCAAAGTTTTGACGGTACTTGAGATGAACAATGACGTCCAAGTTCAGATCCCATGTCCATGAGGACAGAGAAGGGCTGAAAAATAAAATGTCCAAATATGACTTTTCGATATAGTTAATCTGATTGGTGATAGTAAGCAAAATTTTACTCGAATATAACTCTATAGAACCTTTTAGAAGCAAATAGATCTCGCTATAAGTAGAATCTCATGGAAATTTGTAGAACTGAAAACAACTCTGTAATACTCTAGTACGCTGTGGAAATTCATAGAACAATGTATAATTTCACAATTTTTAGAAAGCACATGTCTCCTAAATATTGCAAGTCTTCTCAATGTTGCCCCTGCAGGTGCAACTAAAAATGTTGTTTATTCTCAATTTTTTTTTAATTGAGGTATTACTATAGTGAATATTTTACAATTGTATAATTTATATACATTACTTTTATATACAATGCCAATACAATTGGGAAATATTGTATACTGACCAAATTAAATTCTAACATTCATTTATATCACTTCTCATGGTGTTCGGCCGAATATTCATGCGGAATTCTCTTGTTGCAGACCTGGCGCTATTTGTTTTTAGAGTAACAGGCTACACGAGGGTAATCCAAGTTGTCGAAACTCTCATTTAATAGCACAGGAAGGGATTTGAAAGGGGGGATGCGGAAGCGTAGGAGGTGTAGACAGGCTATATATATAGGGTAATCCACACTCCTCTCATGTAGCATAGGAAAGGGACTGAAAAGGGGGGATGCTGAAAGGTAGAGCACCAGTTAACTACGGCCCCCGGCAATTCTCCTAAAAGTGATGCAGGGAAACCTCTAGAAAAACCTGCATCAGGTAGATCGGGCATTTGGTACTTGTCCTACGCCCTTCCGATGGGCCTCGACCAGTTTAGGAGGCAGCTGGCCGACTGTTCCAATGCGAACAGAGAACAACTGTTACCGCATGCCCAAGGAACATACACCTCTCTAAACAGGCAGAGGTGCCTCGGCTTGTGGGAACCTTAGTTCAAAAACGTAGACAGGAAAGGCATCCCTAAAGTAGTCCTCTCCGTCTCTCCAGAAAGGTTCTGCCTGGTGGAACTGTTGCAATACCAATATCGACGGTAAGAAGGGATATTGAAGAAAATGGAAAAACTTTCTTCATTCCGTGTGTTTTCCAGTGTCTGGTCTTCTTGGTCAGTGTTAAGAGATCTCGCAGGTGGCAGGCAACCGACACGTTGTCAATAATTCTTATTGGTCGACAAGCTGTCACCATACCTGGTCGACGAATGGAGACGGGAATGTTGCAAACCGCAATTCCAGTCATTGGAAGGGCGTGAGTCCTACCTGATAGGATAGGATCTTCAAATTATGCACTTGGCTATCTTGCTTTACCTTCCGCATAACCCGTTTTAGACCCCTTCATTCTTTTACTATTAATCGGAAAAATCTGTCAGTGGACAATCCTCAGGTAGTCTGTTTTTTTTAAAAAAGACGATTTTACCTATCGTCTCAAGTCAGTTCATCTACACGTCACAATTACTTAATACTGTTCAGATTCAGCACACAGGTACATTTATTTTATATTGCATCAATAAATTTTCTGTATTATTTTAATGTAATGAATTGTAATACCGATTAAAAATCCAAATTTTTCATCCCTTCTTCAATTATTACTCTTTGTTATATAAATTTATAATTCTCTCCGTCTTTGTCTTTCTTTAGGTCTTCCACGGCGCTCGAAATGAAGTGTTGGCCTATTTCGATAGTTGCGAATTTTTAATGCAAATCTCGCACGTTGCAATATCAGAAAACTAACTATAATTTTAAGGCGTGTCTCTGGTCGAAAGTCGAAGTTAATTCACAAAATGCAATTCATTGCAACCCTATCGATAATTTACTTTGTTACATAAATTGATCACATTTCGTGCGCTCTCACGCGATTCAAAGTGGACTCCAAGGGGTATCGTCATCTGCTACTAGAGGACAGTGGCTACAACGTAAAATTATATTTAGATTTACGCTTGAAACGTTTCGATGAGCAAGAGACAAATCGTGACGTATTATGTATAGATGAACTTGATATACAGCATTTAAAGCAACACGGAAATTTGAAACGATTAATTTAGACACAAGTGAAAGTCTTCGGCCGTCGTCCAGAGACGCAATACGGATGTATTATCTCTGACATCTGATCGCTCCTAATGTAAAATTATATCAATTTTTCTTTTATAATGTTATCTTATTTACTTTTAAAAATGCGTAATGCTTGTAATAAAACTAAATCGAGCGTAAGGAATTACATATTATTACTATCAAAAATATGGACGTACGAACAGAAACCGAGATACTATAATCTCTATCTGCGGCGTACAAAAAAAATTCACGGCCTGTAGAAAATAATATATGGATAAAGTTATATTTGTATTGTAAGATATCTGTAATAAAGATTCAACAAGAAACAATGGATTTTATTCACTAAACAATTTAACTCATCTCAATAAAATCATGACATAATTATCGACGACGAAACTATCGATTTATTTAAGTAATCGTTGCATCTCAATTCTCTCTGTGAAAATAGAGCCGATTGAGTTGACTCCTACTTCGAAGTAGATCTTTGGCTGCTGGACCACAGGGAGTCCTTTAACTAAGTTGCTTTATAGATACTAAAACGAGAGCCATTTGTAATAAAAGTTGAAATTAACGCAAGCGCTTTATTACCGAAATATATAGAACCTTCACGGCTAAAAGATTAATTAGTATTTTTTTTGTATCACTCTTTGGGGTTCAATTAGATACATTTATTTCGCACGACAGTTGGATGATCTTGGACAGTCAACCAGAGTCAATGTAATACATTTGTGTGCCATTGCAATTTAATGATAAGACGCCGTTTTAGTCAAAAACAATTTTCCTCGCATGTAATCAAAAGTTCGTCAGTAATGAGGCCAGTTTTAATGAGTAAAAGAAAATACGTGGATACTCCTTGATGGAGGAAAAATGTGACGTGCTAAGGTACCTGAGGTAAGCAAAATAACATAGGATCGTAGTAGGTTCATGGATTACAGACTAAGATTATGTTCTTCAATGTTCAGACTTCTGAATACACAGACCACTGGAAGAAACGTCGTCGTTCTACCAACCATTAGTTTTTATTTACTTTATCACACCGTTATACTGACTCTCTCTTTCTCTTTATTCACTTGTCGTCTAAATTCTCAGTCTGTAACCCTAGCAGGTTTGGACGACGGAGCGACAATCTTACTTAAATTATATCTGATCCTTTTCATGCACAAGTACCTCAAGTCACACTCATATTCTATTATTTCTTCCTGCCTATCAGTCCCCGTCACTCCACTTATGCTTCTCCAACAACACCCCGGTAACGAAATTGTGAGTCCTTCACACGGAGAAGTGAATGACCCGTTCGCGGTGACGAGACGAGGAGCGGAGAGCAAGTATCGATCCCTGTGCGTGTTCATCGTCCCCAACCCCCCCGACCAACCGTGCCTACCCTTTCCTTTATGACCAACGCAGCTGTGCGTGCCAGCACGTACACTCTCATGTAATATATATTACAGTTGGCTGAGAAGAGCGCCGTGGTTGACGTGACTTACCTGGCGGCGGAGAGAAGACGTGGTGCTGGCGACGCTCCCGGGCCGCTACTGCCTCTCTCTCGCTCTCTCCACCCCCGCACTTGGGCGCGGCGGCGGTATGGACCCAGTCACACAGACCCGCCCCCCACCATCATCCCCCTCACCCTTTTTAGCCGGCCGGCTACACATGTCACTTTACAAAACAATAACACTACTCCTCTATTAACAATGAAATGTAGAACTTCAAAGGAAAATATACTGATAATTATATGAAAGTTTAAATTTTTTATACCATCGTTGAGCGGTAACTGAGATTAAGGAAAACAACAATAAATAATGTGAGTTAATCTATTTCCCGGGAAATGCCGGCAGTTGGACTAAGGACAAAAGGAGACCGAGGATGGAAAAATCAAAACGAAGTACGTTACATCTGCCTCCAACGTAAACAAGTTACAGTTGGTCACAGAGAAAATTTAATAATTGGATAATGAGGTTACAATATTTCTTATCGACGAAAATCAAGAAAAGTATTAAAAGCCAGGCGGAGTCTCGATGTTTTGGATTTTTTAAGAGTAAAAGGCCACATGAGGGTAATCCACGTGGCGGCAACTCCCCTTTAAAATCATAGGAAGGGATTTGCAAGTGGTGAATTCCGAAGGTAGCCAAGGGTTAACTAGGGCGCCCGGGCTATGATTTAAAGGTCCTTCTCGGCATTTTCCTAAAAGTGATGCAGGACAAACCCTAGAAAACCTGTATCAGGTTGGTCGGGCTCGTGGTACTTGTCCCACGCCCTTCCGCTGGCGGGACCGGAATTTTCTGGTTGAACGCAGAATTGTCTTAGCTATACCTCGCCCGGTTAAGGAGGCGGCTGGCCGACTTTTCCAATGGGAACGGCGAACAATTCTTACCGTCTGCCAAGCCGGAACAAACCTCTCAGAACAGGCCGTCGGAGAGAAGTCATGCAATCCATGGCTCTAAAATGGAATCTGCCCATAGTACCAGCCATTGGAGATTATGACATGCGTATGTGATTATATATGTATATATATATATATATATATATATATATATATATATATATTTCTCTATGACAAAAAGAGGTTTCATCTCCTGTTTAAGCTCCAAATGCAACTAACCCTCAAAAGCATATATGTATATTGATATTTTTGTTTCTGCCTCGGATATTCTTTTTCTCTGCATATTTTCCTACAAATAATAAACTTCTATCATCAGAAGAGACTATCAGGCTACAGAAAGTATCCTTCGGTCACCTTCGGCCACACTACGTCTGAGTGTATCCGAGCTATACCGCCTACAAATAATAGAGCCAAGCTAAAAATAACAAATTACTTAGTTCGTCAACAACATCACACTGACATCCAAATGGTCGTGGTCGAGACTGCTTTTTGCTTTAATTCCGTGAACACTTTTATAACTTCTCGGCGCTGTCTACATTAAACAAAAAAATCTGTATAGCTTCTTAGGTATACCAAAAATAAAAGCAATGAATCCACAAGCGACTAGAAGGAAATGAAACTTATCTCTCGGGGTAAGTTTGTCAAAATAAAATAAAACCCCAGCATAATGTCACTCGAGGAATTTACTAGAAATTATTATTAGGTCTGGAAAATAAATATAATGTATTTTAAGTACCAGGGACACTTTCACGCAGTTAATGAAGGTTTGAACCAACCTCAGCATCTTCTAACGTCGTTATAGGCGTTAGTGTAATTCAAATCCGTATAAATTATAATTCCAACCTACAAAAAAATGGAATGATGCGTCTAACGCTTTCACGCTCGTATTTTGCAGTCGAATACCGATATTCACGTCATTCCAGAAGAATATGCTACGTTTTACATTTATAGACTCTAGATATAATACTGCTGAAGGCGAAGGTAACTGTGACGTTGGGGTACTCTGCTAGCGTATTAATTATCAACGGGTAATAGTCATCTTAATGTGAATGATTTTGTCAGTGACTGTAGCAGAAGCAGGGGAGGTCCAGAGACAGACAGCTAAATCTAGTGCAATTTGTGTTTTAATATCACAGAGAAGCTGCTGTGACACCGAAACCCTAATAAGAGATGTGAAGAGACGATGACCCAGATTTGAGGGGGGTTGGAGGGGTTGTTGGTTGGCCCAGTTTCCTGCAGATAATGAAGGTGTCGTCTTGCCCGCGACAGAGAAGAGAATCCATCACCTCAACAAAGGAGGAAAGTAAGGGTTCCTTACATCATAAAACTCCATTATAATTACACCACTTACACAGACAGTTAATAAAAATATATTTCGGCTGGTCGCGGGAGATCTCTTGCATAAAGAATTCAATGTTTATCCTGTAATATTCAAGGTATTAATAGAATACGTAGAGAAACGTTTGATTTGTTACAAAAATGTGACATCGAAGATTTTAAGAGATACTAACCTTCGGTCAGGCTTTTAATTATCTACACGTTTTTTTAAAAAAATTAATAATTGTTATTATATTAGAAGTAAATAAATTAAAAATCTCACCCAAAACATAATTACTTTCTTAAGGTAATACTGCAATGCACATCATTTTAAATTACCAGGAGAAACGTAGCGTGAAGGTGATAGACAGTCTTTGGGGAAGTGTAGCACGGATTACTGTTAGTTACTTTTATGAGCGTTAAGGGCTTCTGGAGCTTCGGAATGAATAACCAACCAGTGAAAGCGCGTTCGACGTGTTGAAAATTGCAGGTGACAGAAGCGTAAGCGCGGACAAGACCATCCAGTCCTTGAGAAACCATAATGCTGTCTTTACAGCAGATGTATCAGATACACGTTGTGATATTCAAAAGTCATCTGGTTGAACGGTACATCGAGGGACAACTTACCCACTTTTTATGGATTTCTAATAACATATCGCAAAAAATAAATAAATAATTAAAATTCTAATTACACTAAAGAATTTATTCTGCTTCCACTGACATACTACGAGGTTAGAAAGAAGGCTGTGAAAATTCCAGTGTTGGATCTGTGACGGTTTTCGAGAAAAATGTACCTAAAAAGTCACCATTTTAACATTGTCAAGATTTAAGCGAGGGCCTTCAGACTCACCCCAAGAGCCTAGAGCGACAACATTGCACAATTTAATCGACAAAACTGAAAAGCTTTAAATTGTGCAGTTATAAAATATGAGAAATGACCCGAGATCATAGCGTCGAATTGATTCCTATTCCGGTATAATAAGAGTAAATACCCGGGCAACGCCGGTCAGTCAGCTAGTGTATATATATATATAAAACTAAGAAGGTTAAATTATCGTTCTTATGCTTATAGATTCTAATAAAACGTAGCCCTCGAATTTGAAATATTGACGTAACTTTAGAGAAAAGGCTCTGTAGCGAGGAAACAGGAAGCGGTCCCATAATACGATAAGAAACATCTACAGCGAAAATAAAAAAGGCACTTCCTTATCACTTTGACACTAAACATAACGACCACGAAACACAACATAGATATATTTTTAAAAAATACATTCAATTAATATAAAAAAATAATAATTAACCAAGCTAAATAACCATTTAAAACGAAACTGGTACAAGGCATAGTTACATAAACACATAATAAAAACAAAATATGTACTTACACCGTTCAATAAGAAATTGGTAGATTCTTCTCAGAACTCCCACTTACCTGGAAAATAATAATAGGTGAAGGTGAATAATTAAAAACAAGTTTTATACAATTTTCGTAGTTGATTGGCTGTAGTTTCTTAAGAACTATTGATATAAACTACACTGCATGTTTATAACTGTAATTAGTTAGAATTAAATTGTTAGATTAAACGATATTTTCCCGGAATAAGGATGGTTGGGAGTGTAGCTGCGAGATTTTACCGTGTATTAATAAAGTAATTGTATAACGTTCAAAATTTGCCTAAAAAATTACAAAACAGTCTAATTCATGTGACTGTGGGGTTTAACTGAAGTCGGAGCTCCGGGAATTTTACCATTCTTTTCGATGTCGTATTGAAGAGGAAGATGGAAGTAGTCGGCAAAATCTAACAGTAACTTGAATTTTGAAGGTTACTTCGTGCTGCTGTTATTTCCTTATAGCAGATCATTCACTTTTATTATTTTGACGTAATATTCTAGGCAAGATTCAGAGTTAATGTTTTTATTTCATACATCAAATCCTTATAACCCAGTAGCTACGTCCAAAAAAAAAAAAAGGTCTCCGCGACCAAAATGTCGGGTATTTCATTTTTTTCCCCCAACTTGTATATATTGTGGCCATTAGTGAAAAACCAAGTTTTCCAATTCCAAAGGCCTCAGAAAAAGTTTCTGTGGCCTAAAAACCACGAGATTTTGCACCTCTTTACAGTTTTTCGCTAATAGCAAACGCATGAGTCATTCTATTGAAAACAATGTTCAGTAATAAATTGTAGAGAATAAAATTCTGCGTCCTATGGACGAAATTCAGTCGAACAAAGTGTTAAACATCGTTCGTCAAATTTACATTTTAGAAAAGAATGAAGTTTGTCACATTTCCAGTGCTGACATCCCCAAAATGGTTAGAAGCAAACTAGTTTGTCATAGAATATAGGATTTGGAGAATATATTTCTCTCTTTTCAACGCATGATCTGGTTTTAACAGTCCATTTAGATATGGCCGAAAATAAGCCCATTTCGAATAGGAATCACACCTGGGGACTCGAGTCGGAGCACTTTTGTTATTATTTCTTCCTTGGAAAAGAATATACATACTCTTTGAAACGTTGGACTCTTTCTTCCTCTATACACTTCAACATTTTAATATTCTCTGCAAAATACACGTTTCACACTCACGTCACCTTCATCCTCAGCGCCAAATATCAGCGCAACCGTCCAGAAAAATGGGTGTACTGTCGGAAATTCTCAGTGAACGTTTAAAACCAATTTATGCGTTGGAAAGAGAATTAAATTATCTAAAACTTTTCTTCCACGACAAATAAGTGTACTGCTGACCAATTTGGAGATATCTTCACTTGAAACTTCAATCTTTTCGTAACCGACGCAAAATGTCGTAAATTTGACGAAGTATTTTTCTACCACGTCCTTCGACAGAATTTCGTAATCAGATTTACCAGTCTATGCAGAATTTTATGCTCTACAATTTATTACTGAACATTATTTTCAATAGAATATCTCAAGATTTTGCTATTAGCGAAAAATTGATAAGACGTGCAAAATTTCGTGGTTTTCAGGCCACAGAAACATTTTCCCGAGACCTTTCGAATTGGAAAACTTGGTTTACAACATGTAAAAGTTGGGGGGGAGGGGGGGAAACGACCTTTTGCGCGATAAGATGTATATAGCCACTATGCGCCTTCTATGACATGTATAATTGTTGCCTATTTGGCACTGCCGCGGCTATGAAGAAAATATTATTTTTTTTTGTAATAATTTCGAAGAGAAAGACTGAGGTATCAATTTTCAAATGTTTTCCTCAACTGTTTTCAAAATTGACACTGTACCTTGCCACTGATAAATACGCGGAGGCTCGTTCGAGATCTGTAATTTCCCGGATCGGGACTTTGCAAGAGTAACTGGGAAAATGCCGTATTATAAACCGCGACACTTGTGCCAGGATTTAAAACATTTTTTATTTCTTCCTTCATTGTTTTCCAGTTTCCATAGTTTCGGCCCACAAGAACCCCCACACACACATATCGTTCGGCATACAACCTTCCATCTATCAAAATTTCTTTATTTTAAAATTACAGAGTTGTCTACAGCAAAATAAACATTCGGACAAGTCTAAATTTTAAATAGTCTTCAGCGTTTTTCAAGAAATACACGTAAGTAGGGACAACATATAATTATATTAGTGAGTGTTATACTGTAAATACTAAGCGCGTATTCCAATATCGTAAAACAGCGGAATATTACAAATGTAACATTGAATGATTCGAGGCAATGAAGTAACTAGTTTTAACACGCGAGCCTGCAAGGTAGACTTTTCAGAAGGCAGAACCAACGACCAAGTTTAATCAACGGTACCTTGCGTAGTACACACGTAGAATATTAATGTAAAAATTAGTTCGTACAGTTCTTCCGCTGCTACACAACTTGAAAACTTTGCAATCCACTTTTTATTGCACTTCTTTGGCACGCGGAGTTTTTTTTCTCGGCTCGATGAACTTTTTACCCTCTTTACATAAAAGACTGATTTTGTATCGCCTTATCGCAGAATTCTTCTCCTATACTCATCCTGTATGCTCGTCTTTTCCAAACTTAAACAATTGTTTAACCTACGTTTCCACGATGCCCAAGATTCAATAATCTAAAAAATCTTTCCTGTATAAAAATGGCACCAGGTGACTCGACTTTCATATACAAGATACAAAATTGTTTTCAGTATATTACTTCATTCTTTTTAAAAAAAAAAAATAACAGCCAATCCTACAATCCTCGATTTATCTTATTTAAAACTCCCGCGAAGTTACGTGTGACGTTAACGGATGACGCCCATGAGAAACCCGCAGTTAATGTTAAGATATTTTTCAAATATTTACCGACCACCTTGGGCATACGGTAAGAGTTGTTCGCTATTCGCATTGGAATAGTCGGCCAGCTGCCTCCTAAGCTCGTCGAGGCACGGAGAAGGGAATGCTGCGTCCCCACAGCAAACTCCTCTCCCGCTATCTGAAGGGCGTGGGGCAAGTACCCAATGCCCGACCTACCCGATGCAGGTTTTTCTAAGGTTTTCCCTCCATTTCTTTAGGCAAATGCCGGGTAGGATCCTTAAAATATAGCCCGGGGGCCCTAGTTAACCCTTGGCTACCTTCCTCTACCCTTCCACATCCCCCCTTTCAAATCCCTTCCTATGCTATTAAAGGGGAGTTGCCCAATGTGGATCACGTTCATGTAGCCTGTTGCCCTAAAAAAACCTTTGTAAAGCCTACTACTATTTTTGATTAATTGACGCATCATCTTGAAGGCAGCCATTTTTCAGTGCGCATAAACTGTGCGTGAGTAGAGCTCGTCGTTGGCTGATGACGTTACGGAATGTGCAAGACAGTTACAAGTCATGGTTACGTACTTGAAGATGCTCAGGATAAAGCAAGGCAAGAATGGAATTTGGTATACATAGACTGATAGCTTGAGTTCAAGAAAAATTAACTATCGACAACCAGAATTTCAGTTAGCATTCAAATAAAAAATATTATGGATCAACTGTGTGAAGAAAATGATTAGATGAAATAGCCAAATGATAGTCAAAAATGGTTATATAAATACCACACAACAATTTCGGAAACTTTCTTTGTTTCGTCACGTGATTGAAAATAAAAGACTTGAGTCTGACTCTATATACTGGGGCAGCTGTCACTCTAGGCCGAATTAAGTAGGTCTGCCCGCTAATCAGTGTTCGGACTCTCATGTTGTTTTCCCCCTGATGACGAACGAGTTTTTTCGTACTGTTCGAAACGTTGGAGTAAATCTCTATATCATTTTCTGAACTTCTACACGGTCTTTCACGTAATCTCTTTAACCTGCCTCTTTCTTTATGTTTTTCACTTTTTCTTGCTCACCTGTCTACTCGCAGACAATGGAATAGCCGAAAAATCTAAATAATAACTTTTGAGTATGACAGCTGTGTCGTGCGCTAGTGTCGCTCCTGACTTGTGTTTTTTCAATCAACTGACGAAAGGAGCAAAGTATCGAGAAACGTTGTCATGTATTTAAATCACCATTTTTCCCTGTCAATTGGCCATTCATATAATAATAACAATTTAAAGAGACGTATCATTTTTTCATTTCTTGATAACTATCTAAACCCGAACAACAAAAGTGCTGGTAATATACTTGTGGAGAAGAGGCTGCAGCAGGGATTGAAGAGACATAGACAGAGGTGTAGACAGGCTATGTATAGGATAATCCACATAGTGGCAACTCCCCTCTTATAGCATAGGAAAGGGATTTGTAAGGAGGGATGCTGAAGGGTTAACTAGGGCCCCCGGGCTATGGTTTAAGGATCCTACCCGGGATTCGCCTAAAAGTGATGCAGGACAAACCCTATAAAACCTGCATCAGGTAGGTCGGGCATTTGGTACTTGTCCCACGCCCTTCCGATGGCGGGAGAGGAGTTTGCTGTGGGGTCGCAGCTTTGCCCTCGCCGTGCCTTGACCGGTTTAGGAGGCAGCTGGCCGACTATTCCAGGAATAGCGGACAACTCTTACCGTATGCCCAATATCTGAGACCCCGGAACATACACCTCTTAAAACAGGCCGAGGTGACTCGGCATGTGGGAACGTGGAAGGTGTCTATCTTATTTAGAGAGATAAACGCTTTCGAAAACTAGTGTCTTGCATTTTTCACCAATCAAACCAAAAAGAAAAGAAAAACTTTTTGTGCTCATCCTTGTGAAATTGAAAAATATGTTTCTGTCTGCTCGTAATTTATTAAGAAAATCGTTTACGATTCTCTTAAGTGTTAATTGGGAGTTTAATATAACAATAAATAATAACCGCTATTTCGTCATCACGCTCCATCTTGACTGATATTATGAGTTTGGTTGCTGGATACGAAACGGTCTCAGACAGCTCGAAACATTTCGTCGGACGACGATTTGCCTCGAGTCATTCTGTTTCCGACAGCTTCCGACGTTTTGACTCGAGGCAAACTGTCTCCGGAGGAATCCTTTTCGGCCTTTAACATACTCCACAGAGCACGATTAACCAATAATTTCATGAACCGAAAAGAAGCGGAGACTATTTAATTGTCTGTCATTGTCTCACGAGTTGCACAGCGAACAACAAAATAGTGGTAGGGTATAATCATATTGATGATAACGACTGAATGCCTCAGCTTGCCACCATGGACACGCCGTGCTCCGCCAAGAACAGCCAGACGACGATGAGGAGTGAATCTGAGCTGGACGAATACTCTCCGTCCAGCGACGAGTCTGCGAGCGGCTTCCACATCCCGGAGAAGAAGGTACGCAACACGCGCAAGTTCGACCTGGACTTTGCGATGGCGCGGTACCGGGCGCAGTTGGCTCAGCAGCACGAGCGCAGGCAGCCGGAGAGCGGAGAGGGCGGGAAGGACAAGTCCGCCGTTGCCTCCACAAAGAAGGTGGTCGTGTCCAAGAAGCAGAAATCGCAGAGGCGGCGACCCAGGGCGGTCAAGGAGCCGGCGTCCTCCAGATCCCAACAGTGACCACCGTTCAATAATAGTTTTTCTTTCAATATTGTTAGTGTAACGTCAATTGTGGAAGGGATAAATTGAAGCATTATGGATTTATGCAACGTTTGCATAACCGACAAAATAAAGTGTATCACTAAACGACTTTAAACAAAGTATTATGCGGCCGAGCTTCTCTCTTCCACATAACTTCGTTCTTTTATTCTCTTAGATGGAAAGCCAAGAGACTGTTCAGTGGAACACGGCAGCAGAAAGTCTCGGGCTGGATGTCTGCAATGTGCAAATCGTTTAAAAATTTCGCTCCCCTACTTTAATCTCTGCTCTCGTATTTAATACAGGATGATTAAAAAACATGGGCACTATTTTAGTTGGCTGTATTTCCCGAAATATATGTTGTATTTCAAAAGAGGTTGTTCAAGTCTTGAATAGCAGAACAATTAGTCGTGAGGCAAGATGAGGACGGAGGTTCAATGAGGAATAGCATTTCTCGTTGGAATAAACATCTTGAATTAAACAGACGATCTCTGTGCAAGTGTAAAGGACGTCATACGAAAAACTGACATAATATTGCATGTAAGACAACACTGTTGAGTTTATTGTCAGGAAACTTTTAAGGAGACGTGAATAGTAGCTGGCTGGCCCCATCAAAAATGAACTTATAGAGATTCACCCTCCCTGTGTGTGTGTGTGTCTTTCTTTTTATGACCGGCGGGGCAATAAAGTCTCAAACAGACTGGAATTACGACCGGCCGCATCGTTTCGTCACTCCCAAACAGCTGACCTCTATCCACTCTCCTCAAATTAACAACACCACAGTTTGCGAAGCCCTTCTTTCGCTGTTACACATTCCGTGAAAATATAGTGGTGGTGCTGATCTTACTGTATCATACACATCTGATTACGTCATCCCATGGCGTCACGCAACGTCACGCCGCTCTCATTGTTTCCATTTCCATTGATCTGATTTATTCATCTTTGAAGACAATTCCCCGAAAGAAATTAACAGAAGCATAAAGAGGACGGATCCAGGAACGGCCAAGATGACTACATCGGATTAGATACAACGAAGAAGAGCATCCGGTGGCTGCAGGCTGGGTTGAAAGCTGATCTAATAAATTTAAAGAGATGCGGGATATTTCGGAGTATAAAAGGCACAACCCAAACTGTAGTAGTAGTAATAGTATATCCTTTCGTTCCTTTAGGAACATAGGGCATCTGTGAAACATTTCCACCCAAGTCTATTCTTTGCAACATTTTAACTTCTTTCCAGGTCTTGCCTCCTCTATGATCGTCCTCATCCAGGTATGTTTAGGTCTTCCTACCTTTCGTTCACCTTGTGGATTCCAGTGTAATGCTTCCTTCTCAATTGACCCTTCATTCTTCCTCAAGGTATGTCCTATCCATCTTTATTTTTTCATTTTTATCTGTTTCTCTATTTCTGTCTCACCGCAGGCTTCCAATAATGCAGAGTTACTTATTATTTCGGGCCATTTTATACCAATTATTTTTCTTAAACAGCAATTTATAAATGTTTGTAATTTGATTTGTTACTTTCCAGGTTTCGCATCCGTAGAGCAGTACTGATTTGACATTGCTATTAAATATGAGAATCTTGGTTTTCTTGGAAATATTTTTGTTCCTCCAGAGGGTATATAGTTGGACAAACGCTCCATTTGCCTTTTTAATTAGTGTTTTGACGTCTTCTGTTGCTACTATGCTTCCTAGATAAGTGAACTCACTCACTGTTTAAATTTCCTCCTTATATTTTTGTGTTTGCATTTTTTGGCTTAATTTTGACTTTATCCGCATGTTTTTGGTTTTCTTACTATGAATTTTTAATCCAACTTCAGCTGCTTCTTTCTCTAGGCAAGATACTCTCTCAGTCATGTCTTTTAAACTCTGTGAGAGGAGGCAGATATCATCTTCTAGCCATCCGTATAAACCCCATCTTATGTCTCGTCTTCTATTATCTATAGTTCTTCTAATCACTTTGTCCAACACCACAAGAAATAGGATAGGGGATGAAATACATCCCTGTCTCATCCCACTTGTCACACCGAAGACTTCACTTGACATTTATATTCTCTATACATTTCTTTTATTAGGTTGAGAATTTTTTCTGGTATTCCATAGGGTTCTAGTACCTTCCACATAGTCAGTCTATTTAGAGAATCAAAGTCTCTTTAAAAATCTATGAATGTGGCGTATTCCATTCATTTGTCTGCTCAATAATTATACGTAGCGTATTTATTAAACCTGCGCAACTGCGGTTTTCGCGAAAACCTGCTTGTTCCCTTCTCAATTGTTTGTCAATTAGTCCCTTTATTCTATTAAGTATTATCGTGGAAAATACCTTGCGTGGTATAGAGAGCAAAGTAATTCCTCTCCAACCCAAACTGTAGGCAAATAATAATGCGATGAAAGTTTTGAAATTTGTCGACGACGGTTGCAGTGAAACCTGTATAAATGGATGTTTCACCCTCTAAGATTAATACGATCGAGGTGGAACAGTAGTAATACGGCAGTGGAGTAAAATACAAGTCAAAAATAGCGTAAAATAAGTATCGGAAAGATTGTACAAAGTGAAAGAAGTATGACGATTCAGAGAGAAAGAAAACTATGCTCTTAATGGTGCTGCGGTCTGAATATTGGGGGCAAAATTACTTAGCATTGTTATTGACAACTGGTTTTACTATTTAATAATTTCGGTCGTGTATTACATATTATTTGTCTACGCAATCGTGATCGGTGGAAATATTGAAACTATGCACTGTACTTGGTTCTCTCCAGTTATTATGTAATTTGCCGGTCATATCTTTGAATGGAGATTGTAATCGCTCTGCGTATCGAGCGAGAAGAGGCTAGGGGTTGTTCTTTTACTTGTCATGGCCAAGACGTTATGGTGACAAGGCACGACACATTCTAATATACAGGCTTGCTGGAGTTTCTTCAGATACACACGCACCTGACCAGTTTGCCGCTGACCGTAACTTTAGTAATGGCTTCGTGAGCATTACTTTTGTTTCCCCGCTATCTACAGTTCTGTTCGTCCTCCACTGTATCGTTTAAAAAAAATCCCCGTAGTCAGTATCAGGTAAATACTGTTTAAGAATTGGTTATTTGGATTCCTGAAACCCGCAGAATTTCATACAGTAACAGGATAGCTGTCCATATACTGTTTTTATTTAACAACGAAACTAACATAACTTTTTAGTTTTGCCTTCCAATACACCCTGCTGGAGTATGAGGTTTACCAGAATTTCTATGGTGGACAGAAATGAAGCATAAGAAGGCGCGATCCGATGGATTAAAAATGACCGCTGATGTTCTTGAGTCTGTCAAGGAATCAAAGTTTAATCAAACACTGAATCCAAAGGAACAACACTCAATTTAATTTACAAATTTTAAATACGAAGCTATCCCTCGAACTCAACCACTTCTTAATCGTTAAATATTCTTCTATTATAATCACTCAACCAATGATCCTCACTTTTCATAGAGTAAAACACTCGGCCGATTTTTCTTGTAAAGAGGTTTTCGAGGAAAAATTTACACGGAACAACAGCTGCTGCATTTTTTTTTGCAATTGTCTGCTGAGGGGCCCGAATAAATCCAATTACGTCATGAGACGTAGCCCCTTCAGGTTAGCAGTAGTACTGAGAAACTTCAGAACAGTATCTGTCAATTGTAATTAGAAGAATCACAATACAACAAATTGTGTCCACATAAATATGTATATATACATGGCGCGTCCTTTGGGTTGTTGTTTGTTGCCGGAAGTGAAGTAAGCGAAGGTGTGTTGACGAGAACAGCCTGACGGATCCTTTGATGATGGCAGGAGGTGATTGTCCCCAAGACGGAAGACGAGGAGATGTGGGTGAGAAGAGGAAGAGGAGAGGCGGGGCCGTTGGTCCGCTATTGATTCCTCCGCCTCGCTGCCAAGTTTCCTTCCGGCATTGCAGGTGCTCCCTCTACACATGCACTTCCTACATACTCGCTCGTAATCTACGGCATAGGTCAGGGAACGCAGACGTCCACCCCCCTGCAAAAACAGTTGCGACACACTGAAGACAGCGAGGAGTGAAAATTTAGTACGCAGACCAGGCACAGGTGGACCAGTCATGAGCCTACGGTACACTTCACACGAACGCCGGTGTCAGAAAAGGACGTAGTTGGTTAATGAAAAGCGGGCTGTATGAAAATATATGTTGATTAACGACGCATTCTTTGGTTAACGACTGTTGATTCTGAGAGACTTGCGCGAGGAGTATCTGTGAAACTCTGATGTTTGAATCGTCACAGCCCTTACAGTGCTTTGTTTTAAAACTAGCTATGTGCCCGTCGTTGCCCGGGTTGTCATATTTCCATAACCCCCGACGATTTTACTCCAATGTCGGTTGCTTTACCGCTATTTTTTTATGTAACGCATATTGACCCCCATCCCTAAAAGTGCTCCCCTCCAATGCCGAAAGGTATTGAAATAATCCACGAACAACATCGGTAGAAACACTATCAATTTCATCGTCCCCGACAAATATTTATAAGTATCGAACGTTTGACATGTTAGAAAGTTTCCACCCCTGTTTGGGGGAGTTAAACGGCGAGTTGAATATCAAAAATAAACTCAGTGTCAACCATAACCACGGATTAGACTCCAATCTCGATTGTATTTGCATTATTTTTTATGTAATTGCACTCCACCTCACCCTTAAATATTCTCGCCTCCCAAGCACGAAAGGGGTTTGAAATTATACACAGAGAGGACATACCAAAATTGTATGAATCTCATAGACACCGAAAAATATTTATTCGAAGCAAAAATCGGCTGGTTAACATGTTTAAAAATTTCTCTGATGCTTAATATTTTAGGTTAATACATACAGAGTATCAACGTATATTCCTAATTTTATGTAAAAAAAATTTGCAACGTGGCAAGATACGGTGTGTCAACGCTGTCTTTTTTCCCTATATCTGAATTAGTAAGATCAGGATTATGTATAGTCAGTCGGCAGGCATTTTTAATCTCAACTCAGTTTGGTCACAACAAAAAATTCTTTATAATCTTGGAGTCACATACCGTATTAATAATTTTGCTTAATGAGCTCGTGGTGAGTTTTTTGTTTTTGCAATTATCTGAACTAAACTATAAGAAGTAAAAATTAAAGACTGAAAATATTAAAACGTAGACGCTTCAAATCGTGGTGTTATTTCGATTTTTTCTAGAAGAAAGTGTCGAAGAAGAAATTATAAGAAAGGGGAAAAACGATTTTACATTTACCAACCAATACAATTACAAACATCTTCTCGTTATTTTTTTCTTCTTCTTACGTTCTTTTTTGCCCCCTTTATATTTAGTGTCTTGCCTGCCTTCGTTTCCTGAGAGAATTACATTAATTACGGATATCTGTCGTTCCCTTCTAGCCGAACTTACGGTATCGATAACTTCGTTCGACTTTCATCGTTAAATCTAATTTGTCCTGAAGCTGTTTCCCTCTCCCCGCCTCTTCCCCTTCCATTTCCCTCGCTAAGAATACGAGGAGACAGAGAGAGATAATTTCCTGGTGGAAGCAATCGAGACCTCAAAGTAAGATTCTTATTCGGGAAAAGACGTCGAAATAGAGTGTCCCTCAGCGTTACAAAGCAACATTTCTGAACCCTGACACAAAATTTTAAGCACATACACACAAACGTGGAAGGAAGGGCAATAGCTTAAAGTGGATTTAATACGCTAGAGGAGCGGATATCGATGTTAGTATTTGCGAAGAGAGCGTGAGTAAGCGTAAGTCTGCTGCGAGGACTTCAAACGTTTCGAGGACGGTCAGACGAGGAACAAGAAATAAATATCAATGGCGCAATCCCCATATAAAATGCAGTACTTATTTCATTGAAAATACCACAGGTATTGAATGATGTTTGAATATGGGCTGATTTGTGAGAGTAGACTAAAACCTGAAATTGTGGAGAAGTTTACAGATAAAAGTTGACTTACGGAACAGTTGGCTATTGAAGAAATTGTTAGCATTAAATTACGCGAGACAATTAAACTTTGTATAGCTGTTGCAAGACAAATAATTTTTCTTTTGCGAAAGAGGGAAAAGGAGAGACCTTATTAAACAAATAGGTATTAGTATTTAGATCTTGATCCAGGGAGGATCACACGCAAGAAGCAGAGACGAACATAGACCGGCAATACATGAAGAATGAAACAGACGCATAAACCAAATTCGCATTCCCGAGACGACGTCTGGCTGATTTAGACAACGACCTATTCATTCAATGGATCCGAAATGTTGAACACTTGCTGGTTCCCTCGGTGTGCCAAATTATTATCCTGTCTCCTCCTCGTCGCCTAGTTGATGAAGTCGAGGAAGAGGGTGATGAATATTAAAAGGGCTCTGTCTTCCCCCACAAGTCCCATAAACCTCGCTTCACATCATTATGCACAGGAGACCACTGGAGGAGGGATCAACAAGGATAACTAAAGACCCCCACAAAACCTCTTACTTAAAGACGGGGGGAAAGAGGATACAACCTCAGAAGATGGAGCTTCTTCAGACTTCATTTTATCGTAAAAAGGTGACTGACAGATTCAGTCAACTCAGCTCACACTGTGTATATAAATTAAAAGGCATCTCAAAATATCTCAGATGCACTCGTGAACAGCAGTAGACATGATACGACATGTCTGGGTTACGTAACGTCTCAGCAATCAGTCTCACAGGTGTCGTAAGTTCATCTGGAGCCTTTCCTAACCCCTTGTTTTGTTGCATGTGCAATATATTCATAATGGCTGACGGTTAAGAATAAGTTCACGATAAATATTGCGTCAAACAAGAAGACTGGCTTAAATGCCTGTGGAGGCTTTCGTAAAGCAACGTTTTAAGAGGCGGGAAACATTTCAGTTGCATGAGCATCATTACAGAGATGGCAGAAAAATATTTGGGTTAACCTTCACTAACAACGGAAAATGGCGGACGTACTTATGATGACAAGGTGTAAACAACACCAAACAATTTATAACTTAGAGATATTGAGGCACAGTATACGGAGGCCGAAAGCTCCAGTTTTTATATAAACGTGCCATAAAAACTTTTAGGGCTGTATAATTAGTAATATTTAATAATACAGTCAATTATAATATTAATAATAATAGAGCATCGAAACGTCGCGCGTCTAAGAAGACTTTCAACACTGTTTCTAACCAAAGTGAGTGGAAAAAATCGGTGCAATATTAAAACACTAAGCGCAATTTAATGAGAAGTTCGCAGGCGCTTCGTCATTGCAGTGAACTTCGTTGGTACGTTGAGGGAAAATTCGAGGTAAGCGTCGGCTACTAAACGTGCAAACCTTAACAGCATAAATTCTGCAAAACAATCGGTTATTTCAGTCTTCATTACAAAAATTGAGTATATATATAGTTAAATGTGCAATCACTATATATTCTCTCGAGTACTATTCTTCTTATTGTAAAAATAAAAACTTATTGCAACGTACTTATTTGATGCTATATACTTCATTACGAAGGAATATTAATAAAATACCAAAAATAAATGTAACTTTCGTAATTCGAATTTATAGTCATTTCGAATTTTCACCCCGTCCCATATATATGTGGCAATATTCTAAATTTCAAAATTGTACAATTATAAAATTTATTTCATAAGATAATTGTCATGGCAGTTCAAATAATGTTTGAACACACTGTGTGTGGCGTGAGAACAATGGATTTAGATTTTTTTTTTTATGGATGTTTCCGGTAGTCGGTAGAAGACGCAAATGTGATCGCTCGTCGACGCATTGGAAAATTAAAAATTGAAAGTCTCGTAGCAGTGACCAAGAGGAGAGGATGAGATTTGGTCAGTAAAAGAGTCAGTCTGTCTGTATAGAGTTCGTTTGTGGTGTTCGCCGGCAGAGGACGAGCGAGAATGTGGCCATTGAGCGAGGTAGACCGAAGTAGGCCAAGTAGAGTCGAAGAATTTTGATTATGAATAAGTAATAATCCACGCGGAGATGTTGAGAAAACTCAGCGGCAGATAATAATTTAACTCTACAAAATTTTTGGTTGTTGTTGTATATTTAACATTTAATTGACTGGTGCCCACGGGGAACTATTTCGCGATCCGTCCATTATTTTTATCGCTGTTACACTGGCCGGTTTCCACGGTCAAAACTTCTTAGGCGCTGCTGCTATGATACGAGGTGAACGACTGGTATCTGCGGGCAAAACATTGTGGTTCCGTAAGCGGGGATCCTATTGTCTGGAGCTTGTAAAGGATTGAATCGGATGTGTATGTGAAAGTGTATTTGCAATCATGTGGTCTATATTTTCAATTGATCCTTAACGTGGGGCAAAATCAAAATAATTTAAATATCCATAAGCTGTGTATTAAAACTTTCTCCCCTAACGAATTTTACTTTCGGCAAAAGTTTGCCAATTTAAAACTGCCATAAAAATTCGGGCGTCACATAAATACCGCGTCTTTACACTTACATGACTGAAAAAGCGTGACGTTGCGCCCGGGAAGGGTCGAACTGGTCCGTTTTACATATGATGATTTGCTCTCTGACAGTGTGATACAAACATATATTCATATTACTACATTTAAAATTTCTCTGACACGGGCTACAAAATTAATATTGTGCAGTTATTCTCTTTTTAACTGAGGCTGCGTTGAAGAGGAAAATTGTATCTTTTAATTGGAGTTCTAACATTCCTTTCTCTCTATTACTCCACATATACTGTTAATTGTAACGGTTTATCAAACATTTCTTTGAAAGAATAAATCTCAACACTTTAGCAGTGTAAGCCCTCCTCCATTTACAAATCATTCCTATTTTCTTTCTACATAGAGTCAACCTTGTGACTAGTTTCTAAACGCTCTTTCAAATTACATACCGAAAAGTTTTTTTTATGAATAATTTTGTCAAAGAAAAACTATCAGACTGGTATTACCATATTAGAAACATGAATAAAAAAGGACACAAAGGCACATTTAGAAAATTTAGTGGGTTATTGTTTACCACCTTTACCCAACAGATTTCAATGAGTGATTAACCTGACAACAATGATTACGAACAAAAGATGCTCAACCTTCTATGTTCTATAAAGTACCTATTGTTCATGTGACTATTTTATTTGAGATGCATGGGCAAAAAGAACTGCATGAGAAGTGACCAGAGACTGTGGACAAAATTTGGAAATGGATTGAATTACACTAATGTTCTTCCCTTCAACATCTTTATAATTAACAGAAGAAAATTCCAGCTTTCTAGTAACACAGTTCTGTGTCTCATCTCAATCTGAAAGTCAAATGTGTGAGTAAATAAGGAAAACTGATCAGAATTGGACTAGATAAAGCAGAGAATTACTAATCTATAATCATTTTCCCTAATCATTTCAAGAAATTATATTTCTGTGGTAGAGGTAATAAACTTATCAATGTTCAAGCAGCATTTATTTGGAAATAAAAATAAATAGGTATGATGAAATAAAAGTAAATTGAATACTAATTTCTGTCTAATATTTATTATTAATTATAGTCTAAACTTGCTGGCCTGCTGAGGTGTAGTAGAAATAAAATTTCCTTGCATCACATAGGTCCTGGGTTTGAATTCCAGCATGGACGTAGATGTTTGTGCTTGTCCTGGTCACGAAAACTGGGGTTAAGACGGAAGGAAAATCAACACAATGAACAATGTGTCACTCCTAAATCCAGAATGTTTCATGTAAGATAACAATATTCATAACAAAAATGGAGCATGTTGTTATAGACCTCCTACAGTGACAGGTGCAATACATGAACAAGTTTTAAGACCAATCTACCAACCTATAGATAAGAAAAACCTCCAGAAAGTGTTACAAATGTTCTTTTGTTCAAGACAATGTTCCTCATCAAGCAATCCTAAATCAGGTTTGTAACTTTGAGTAATTTTGAGCTTTTACCAATGTAGGACGATATTCATCAATCAATAAATTTCCAGCAAGCAATAAGTTTACTAAGGAGAAGTGACAGTTTATGATTTGAGATTGTGAGCAGACTGTCAGAAAAAGTTTGACATAGATCTTATATAATTTGGAACAAATTGTTTATGTCACTACTAACTTCAAAACCAAGTTATTAGCAACAATATGAAATTCCCTAATGTCACATAAATGAGTTGGAAAAATGTTGTTTTTTGTCAGGGAAACACATTTTTCAAAGATGAAAATAGGATACAAGATTTAAAAAGTATGGTTAACATGTTATAAAAAAAATTATAGAAGATATGGAAAATTAGTTTTGTGTAAAATATTTTTGTCAATATAACACAATTGTATCAATTGTAATCAGATAGTTGATGGCAAATACATTAACTAGACTCAAACTCTAATGAGATACATATTTTATTTTCAAATTCTCTGCAGTGACAAATTCCATCTGGATTAAATTATATATCTATTTTTCTAAAAATAAAGAAGTATGACACAAATGTTTTTAATACGTTTAACAATCCTTTGATTAGTAGTAACTATTCAACATTCAAAAATATATATTCATTTCAATACAAAATGATATTCAATAATATAACTGAAGGAAAAATCTTTATAAATATTGCTGTTGCAATTATACAACAAACTGAGCTATATATTTACTACCATTATTTACAGCACTTGTTTAAATTACTTACCTCACCATCACTGTCGTAATACAAAAGGAACTGTTTTGTTAGGACAAACCAACGTTGCTTGTAGTTCACTGGAGTGAATCGCTTCTTATTCTGAGATCGTTTAATCATTAGTCCTTGTTTCACAATTTCATCCATAACAACATCCTTCCCTGCCATAGTTTGTCACTGCACACCAAGCTGGAATCAAGATAAAGCGATGAAAGTTTCATTCCTGAAATTGGTTTCTGAAAAAAAATTGCACACATCCATTGCACATCATAGCAGGAATTGTGAGGACTTTTGCTAAGAAAATTACTTGAAATACTGGAACACACAGTAATGTCACTTCTGCAGAACAATAAATTAATAAGGGAAATAGTTATAAATAATTAATTATGTTTTACTAATCACGTACACGGTTACAATCTGTAAGCATTGTAGTCAGCTGTTTGTTAAAAGGAAAGCTATTATATCCGTACGTATTGTTATTTTTTAAACTAGCTTACTAAGAATTAAAATATTCTCATTACTGTCACGCATTCATTCAACAAGTAAAGATTTTCTTGTATATGTGACATTTTCGATGGATTTGGGAGCTGTTATTGCTACAGCACCTGTATTTTAAATTCAAATTTCGATTCAATAGAAATCGATGCCTTACCAGTTTTCTGGCAGCTTTAGCTGTGAAACTGCTTGTTAACCTCATAACACGCATGTTTTAATTTGCTAATCAGCACGATTTACGATATTTAAAAAAGGACATAATTTTTTTTGTTCAACTTGTCATAAGAAAGTCGGAAGTTGGCGCTAGAATGATAACTAAATTCTTAAAATTTTACGAGGTAACGTCATCTTTTCAGCTTTGTAAATAATTTCATATTTCTCTTTTTTGTTCTTATTCTAATCGATTTGAGATTATTTTATGTGGTACGTATTTTATTTGCGATCAACGACTTCTTCTGTGTTTCCGTTATTGTCAAACTAGACAGGAGTGAAACGCTTTGGCAATGATCTTCAAAGACCAAATAGCAAAGATGTATATATCTACTTTGTCAATTGTGATGTTCTCATTCGTTACAGTATTATTAAAAGTAGTTAGAACACTTAATGATTATTGTGATAAGAGTTGTATTTACTAATTTATTTCAGTAACTGGGCTGAACTAAAATGATATAAAAAATTTAAAAATAGGATGAAACTTAAACACTAAGGAAAAATAAAATTTTAGCACTACAGCAAATTCTGTTGCAAATAACTTAAATTAGAATTTAACGTTAATATTAAGTAATTGCCAAAGTTAGTGTCGTAAGAAAACAAGATTATTCGACCGTTGCTTATATTACATTTTTCATACAAAATATTATTATCATCAAAAATGAATTATTCCAATATTGTACCGTAATAATAAATAATATAAAAATAATACATTTGAATCCTTAGTTTGTAGAAATAAAAATTAAAAATAATTGTCTGTTTTGATAATTTTTCACTGTGATATTTATATAGTCATTTCTTTTATCTGTATTTCACTATTTCTCTTTCTTAAAGTAGAAATGAACTTAAACAAAGATTTTATGCTTGATGTAGATTAAACATCAAACATCTTTGGTGAGTATTATATTGTAGCATTCAAGATGTTCTTTGAACCAAATAATTCAACAAGATAGTAAGAAAAACAAACTAAGAACTTATTGTGTTGGATTTATGTGTATCGTAAAAGTGTTCTTCTTTTGTGGTTGATTGTACCTGATTATCGTCAATAATGTGCTAATAACAATGTACGAGTTCGTATTTTATTATAGAACAAACCAACGATCCTTGATATTTAATTAATAATATACATTTATTAAAAATGCTCTTAAGTTCATTGGTTTTGAATTAAAATATGGATTTATGAACTATTCATTTGGTAAATGTTAACTTAAATACCTGTACCAATAAATTACTTATCAGGAATATTCAAATGGCTTCATCAGAAACGGCACAAGTTAGCTCTCTCCCATTACCTCCTGTTCAGTACATTAATCAGTATACCGATGAAAATATTAGGAGAGGAAGGGCTCCAAGACCACCACCTGTTATCCATGACAATTATTCCATGTTTGGTAATCCATTCAACGCTGACGATGTAATAATTAGACCCCTAGAAAGTCAGGTATGTCATTATTTCATTGTTAAATTTTTTTTAATACATGACAGCTTAGGATGATTAATTAAAATTTATACTGTAAAAATATAATACTTAATACATTTGTTATCTTATTATGCATGAATTATTTAGATGAAATTATTAATTTTTTGCTCAAATCATTGTTAAATGGAAAATGAATCTATTCTGTGAGAACAGTATTTTACCTATCATACTCCCAAACATGTTATGTTTTTTCAGTAGTAGTCTAATTCCATGCCAAGTGAAAGCATTCAAACTTTTTAGTTGCTTGAGCAGGTCAATGTAATCACTAAACATAGTAGTTTATATTTCAATACTGAATCTGTATTTATTGCATTGAAGTTACATTCTATTATTTTGTTTATTTATTATCAGATGAATGTTATGTTATTTGCAGGGCATAAAACGTCTCTATCCACAACACTGTGATCGGCGTCGTGAACTGAAGAAACTGAACCATTCACTTCTTGTGAACTTCTTAGATCTCCTTGATCTACTTGTTCAGTGTCCTGAGTCACCACGTCGAGCTGAAAAGGTAGAAGATCTGAGCCTTCTCTTTATTCATATTCACCATTTGTTAAATGAGTTCAGGCCACATCAAGCCAGGGAAACTCTGAGGGTCATGATGGAACTACAGCGACGGCAGAGGATTGAGACTGCACAAAGGTTCCAGAAACACTTGGACAAGGTACTTTAGAAATTTGTTGATGCTGTATTGAGCTTAGAAAATATTCACTTCAAAAAATTACTACAAATATAATAGGTTATTCATATGTTTTTCATACAATCTGTCATTTTAAATAAGTGCAGAGAGAAATTGAAACAAGAATGAAAAATTATATCATTCACCACAAAATACTAAATATGTATATATACTTAAGACTATGTAAAGCTTAATTAAGTATCAGGTCTAAGGCATGTTAAGTTATTTATTTTAATCAGGAGGAAAAATTTTCGGGTGAAATTTTTATAAGTATATATACTTAATCAGCATCATTCTTATTAATTATGTAATAAAACTTTTAAATGGTCCATGTTATTTTAACATTTTTTACCATGTTATAAGCTGTATAAACAGTATACTTAAAGATCAGACAAAAATAGCATTCTAACCATATTTCACTGTAATGTTCTTTTAATATACATGCACTTTTACATAACTGTAGCAATTTTTTTTCTTCCTCACAGGTTATGGAGATACTACAACAGGCTCTGCAAATGCTTCCAGATAACAACGAAACAGATTCAAAATTGTTTGTTCCTACAGAGTTGTTTGAAAACATGGACAGTTCCAACCAGGATGATGCCGGGAATGAGTCATGCAATCCCCTTGACCGCCTCATGTGTGAAATAGTTGATGCAATGTAGTTTTAATGTCTATGTTTAGGATATTATAACTCTCGTGTGCAGTGAAACATTTTTGTAATCTGTTCATTAATAATTGTGTCGAGCATATATGTTATTTCCTTTATAATACAAGATATAAAGATTTGCCTTTAAATGTTATTCATTTACAGCTTTTATGATGTCGCTAACTGAGATTACTATTGTATCATTGAAAGAGATTTTATTTTATATTGTCTTTGTTACTAGTAAATGAAAAAGTGATTATAATTTAATTTTGGATTAAATATGAACTACAAATTTCTATTGTTTTTCTTATTTTCTACATGTAAACTTTCACTCTTTGTGTTCTTTCAACATGTCAATTATCTCAATTTTTCTCAATTCTAAAACATAATGGCCAATAACTTCTCCTTAATGGTATAGTTTGTTGTTTTTTCAGCTGAAAAACACATTCCAAGAAAGCTGGCATATGAATGTAACGTAAATACTGTAGTATAATGATTTAAATGTGCAACAGTGCTTGTATCATTATATTTTCATTAATTTATTGAGTAATAAAGGTGTTACAAGTTCTCACAAAAACTTCCTGCTCCTCAGTTGGTCGGAATAGAGTAAGTAAGTTGCCATTTGGTAATAATTATTATAACGTGATAGCCAACTACATAATGGGGTGTATACCAATTGGTTGATGTCATTTC
This sequence comes from Zhengitettix transpicula, assembly GCA_037074705.1. NCBI lineage: Eukaryota > Metazoa > Arthropoda > Insecta > Orthoptera > Tetrigidae > Zhengitettix > Zhengitettix transpicula. The sequence continues at coordinate 77,397,260 of CM073593.1, forward strand.
AATGACTTGTAAGTTAAATCATACACATTTTATTCTTTCTTGGCAGAAAATGGTGTATTTATTTTTTGATATGTGAAGTCGTGGACACTCATGAGTAAATTATTAACATGTTTAATTAATAAATTGTGATCCTTAACCTATTAGAGATTTTATTTGTAAATCAGACACAAACTCCTGTAATTATCTTATATTTTTTATTAAACATAACTGTGCCTAAAAAAATTACTGTACATTAGAATTTCCACTTCTATTGTGTATGGTAAATTTCATTACTATCTTTTTTATTAAACTGTGACCAAAAAAATTCATAATCAGTTTGCATCTGTGCTCCAAATGTAACTAACATCAATATATACAAAAAACGAGGTCTCATTGCCTAACTAAATATTCAGTTCAATTGAATAAAGCCAGATAAGAATTGGGGCTTTTTGATGGTTGATCTTGATAAATCCCCCTACAATATTGGCAAGAATGTAACTGGGTAAATCAATGTACCAGATACAATAACCTTCCAAGAAATGTTGAATGTATATGGTAGTCCAAATATTGCAGAATCCCTTAGTTACATGTGTGGTAATATTGTTTGCTCTGTGTTTTCTCTTGATTGTTCTACAGTTTATCTTTGGTATTCTGATGTTGAGTCCTCTTGATACCTATTTTGAGTCATGTGATGTTTTTTTCTGTGTTGTGTTTTACGTTTGTTAAAGCCTTAAAGAAGATGTCATAAACTTTGTACAGCATGAAATGAATTAACTAATTTTCAATAACACTGCCAAGCCAGTGCTCACCTTGTTGTTTATAAGAACTTGTGCTTGACATTATTAAGGGTTTGTTTTGTTATAAATAAATATCAATGAGCTGCTATGCAATTAAAATTTAATAAATACATCCACACACACATTGGTACAATAATTATTCAATTTTTTATATATTAAAGTATTATAAGAAAAACAGACTGTCCTGCTTAGTCATGGTTTTGATAAGATGTCAGATGGAAATAATGGTATTTTAATGAATAATGAATTATAACTTTGTACAAAGAATAAAACTGTTAGTATATGTTTCTCGGCAGAGGCTTACTTGGGTCCTGCAAAAACAGTTTTCTAGCTTAACAAAAAATTAGACACTTTGCTAAAAGAATATAGGAGCCTAGCCTACTCATTTGTCAACTAATAATTATCCTGCTTGGTTACAAGCCTGAGATCTGTTTATGCAATATTACATACCTTATCTGATCTTAAACACAACTGCCAAGAGACATGGCTTCAATTCTAGACTAATAATTTATATAGTGAATGTTACTGTCTAACAGGGATAGAACAATTATAAACAAAAATATGTATTTGTTTTATTTCAAATTTATTAATGATTTGTTACGAAAATGTAAGAAAACTTCTGAACAAATGATACCAGAGTGAATTGGATTTCCCTGAAGTCTCAAGTTATGCTATCCTCCAACACTTTGACATTTTTCACACACATAAAACACTATAGTTAGAATCTCCTGTTCCTCATGCGCATGAGCTTATATCCTCGCCTCTGAAGGAGTACTCCGACAACCACCAAGATGAGCAGTAAAGCTGCTAGGCTAACCACCACCACCACTGCAATTGTTGAACCAGCCATTGCAGGACCATCCTCCTGGACAGTAGTTACCTGTGAACCTTTCATGACCATCATGCCACTGTGCTTCACACAGAAATCATTTGCCTCTTTCTGCTCCTTGTTGTAGAAGCGCACCATGCGGGTATCCCGAAGGTATGACGGGTTGTTGCACCTGGGTCAAATGAAACTTAATATAATATTGGGCCTGTAACCTATTCTAGCTGTACTTAAAACTATGAACATCTTTTCACATTCATAAATTATAATTACTGAAAAACCAATTGCACCATTCTACATTATTCTATTTATTTGCATAATGACCACCATCTAAGGTTTCTATTTTCTTGTTACTTTATTAGCAATGGTGTTCAGTGAAGAATACATGTGTGGTTGACTGTGTAACGAATTTGCTCTGTATTGGAGTGTATCTCCATTTTAATACTTGAAGCAGCATAGCTCTCCAAACACAGTGTGTGGTCACTTTGCTACTGCTGCTCTTATCACCACGATATCCCTAGTACTTGCAGGGACGTAGTTCATGATGCGGAGTATTATTCAGGAACTTTGTACGTATATGTGTTTATATATAGACGCTGCTGACCGCTTAAAATCCCTACATTTGAATTTCGTCACCGCATGTGTGAGCAGTTGTATACTTACTCTAGGTATGCATGTCTGACACCGCTTTACAACTGTTACAGAATTTACATATTATTTTGACTGAAGTTCAACAAGAAAATTTCCCATGAAATGAAAACGAAAGTCTTTTCGCCAACAAATTTTAAGAAAAGTAACTAGTCAAAGGATTAACCGTTTTCAAATTGCCTCCGTGCCTCAAGAATTAACGTTTCATATTCTGGGCACCGTAGGATACTTGTACCTCTGCGCACTTGTCTTTGTGCGTTATGATCCAAGTCTTCTAAATGCTGTACCTTTATTCTGCATTACCTTCATGTAGCCTGTCACTCTAAAAAAAAATCAGCAGCCGGCAGGAATTGCATTAGCTGCTAAATTTATTTGTAACGTGTTCGGCATCTTGTCATACACGAATATTGAGTGTCAGTGACGCGAGGAAATTTCATAGTCATATTGAATTAACGACAAAAGCTTTATATTTTTAATAAGAAAAATAATGTTCCGTTTTGAACGTTAGTTGACGTCTATTTAAAATGTTTGACAAGCAGGCAAAAATATTAAAAACAAATATAATACTTCAGCTATATTCTTTTTAAAACGATTAAAACCTAACCAACATTATAAAAATATTTAAAGACAAAGACGAGGTCGCCGGTTACTTTTCTTCTAAATAATAATAATTGTTACAATGGTCGTTAACTTAATATCGAATAATTAGTTGCTCCCACTAGCTTTTATTTTCAGGCATTGTACGTCTCTTGACATCACATTATGTGGACAATTCATTGTAATTATCAAAAGCTTTATTTTTCCTCCGTAATTATTGCTCTATCACGAAGGTAATATTTTTTCTCTTTACTGTACTTTCCTCTCAGGCAATTTATAAAGAATGACTAAGAAACTTTCTCAAGAGTCTTTCTCCGACAAATAGAACTCCATCACTATGAGTATTATTCCACACCACTAACGTACCTGAGTTCGTAGAGGAGCTGCGGTTGTCCAGACTCGTACATTGGCTTCATGACGTCGTCGAGGATCCAGTTGAGGGAACACTGGCAGTTCCACGGATTGTTCTGAAGGTCCACAGATGCTGTGTTTTTCCAGTCGATGAGATACTGGCTTACTTCTTGCAGAGCGTTGCCGCTGAGATCGATCTGGATAAAATAAATCATTCCTTACTGACGGAGATAAACGCTTGCTACCCCGTCACTCCCCTAATATCTATTAACATTTTCCTTATAAAACACTATGACTATTTTAACTTCTATGCTATTGTTATAATTAAGTGTTGTCCCTACCGCAGGTCCTCAGAATTCGACCTGTACATTTCCTTCTCCACCTTGCCCTGTCATTATCTTCATCCTTCACGTAGCTGCACGCGTCATCTTCCTCCACGGCATCGATGTCCTTCATTAACCGATGTCGTGCAATAAACAATTTCTCCTTAGGATGAGTCCGATCCAGTTTACTACATTCCTAAACTTTCCAGTTATTTTTTCTCCGTCTTTCTGAATGTCCTCGTCCTTGCTCTAGATGAAGCTCTGTCCCACATTCTAGATTAAGTTTGTCTGTCAGCGCTCTTACTCTGTGAATCCTGTCTTGACCATTGCAGTGCTACGTGACCTTATTTCCTTCGTGTTGTAGACTTCCAAGGTACAAGGGTACGTTTAAAACCCGGTAAATTCAACAATAGAATAGAAGAAAATGTAGTTAGTTCACTCTTGCGCTGGTTTGTTTGTTTAATCGAATGTTTTATTGGTGGTACAACTCAAGTCAGAAATCACACTTTTGTGGAAAAGAAAGAAATACTGTTATTACAAATAGCGGGTTTGGAAAAATAAAACAGTGCTTAGCTAGTTTTAATCCGCGACGAAATGCGAAATACTCGCTGTACGAAGAAAATAAGTTTTATAAAGTTTTCACAGGTTAATCAGGTATTCCAAGGTACATAAAATTCTTCTAACCGAAGCTACATTTTGGTTAAAAAAAATTATCATAGTAATAAACTCATAAACTCTCCTCTTCTCTTTTAAATATTTACCATTAAGAGTATTATAATAATATTAAAGCATTAAATTAAATGGTCGAAAGTTAATTTATAAATATAGAATTTTGGGCTCGAGTGTTTTCAAAGTCAACGAAAATAATCAATTCAGTCAACATGTCAGAAAAATTAATTGTCAGATTATATTAAATAACGTTTAATTCCATATCATATCGTAATAATTTTTTATTATTACGTAGAGTAATTCATTTGTTTTTAAGAACTGTTAGGACTTAATTTTTACTAGTTTTAAATTTTTCCCCTATCAGTCTGTCGGTTTACTCCCTGCTGTCGAACAACGCGTGAGGAACAGGCGGGTGACGTCACGCAAAATATACCACGACTATCCGCATAATTAGTTTAAACAAATATAGGGTTGATGTGTGGTTATAAAGGCTGTATTAACCTTGCAGATTTTGAGTCCGGAGAAGGCGTTCTTGTCTATGTACTCCAAGTTTTTGTTGTTGGCGATGGCGAATTGCTGCAGCCGGCCATCGGGACATGTATCAGCAGCGGCATCTTCTTCTCCGTCATCCTCCGGCATCAGAAGCAATCCGGTGAAGGCCTCGGCGGTGATGGACGTGAGCGTCTCCACGTGGCTGATGCTGAGGTTCCGCAGTCGCGGGAATCGCACCTGGCCACCGAAGTTGACGTCTGTCAGAGGGTTACGGTCCAGAAGCAACGTCTTCAGACTAGGATAGGAGATGCCTTGGAGGTTCGTGGGGATCGCCTTGATGCTGTTTCCGGAAAGGTCCAGGAACTCCAGGAATTCGAACTGGCCGACTACCGGCAACGTCGAGATGGCGTTGTCGGAGACGTCTAGGAGCTGTATGGCAGAGAAAACAAGGGGGAAATTTAGTTTGTAAATAAAAATATTTTGTGGTTAATTGCAGTTAATAAACGTAACCAGACTAGACTAGAAAAATATAATAAATTTAGATGAATTTAAGACCTTTCTTTTAATTCTACTACGGAAGAGAATCGCAACACTGCCATAGCGGCGATCTGGTACCTCTAGGGCAATTTGGAAAGTTCTCAACCTAAGGAAGAAAATAATGACACCAATTCATTTTTATATTTTTCAACATAGTCTCCTTTTAAATCAGTCCGTATCTTTTCCAGTTTCTTTATACCTTCAGTGTAGGATATATCCAACTCTACATTATAGACTTTAACTCAGCTATGACTCATTTATCTGAAGAAAATATTCATGCAGCATGACATTTCTCGCTTGGAGTTTAGCAGCAAAAATTTTGGCATAGACCGGCATCATCTGATCATCCACTAACTGCTTTCCCGACAAATCATATCCGAAAGAATAACGAGGTTACCTTGACGTGGCTGGAAGCAAGGGCGCCCAGATCGGTGATAATGTTGGCGTGTGCCGACACCTTGGTGACGTTGGGAAATGCATTCAACAGAGACTTGAGGGTGTTGAATCCGCAACGGTCGATGTTGACCTCCACCACCGAGCGCAGTTGCAGATGAGCAGGAAATTCGTTGAGTTCGTTGCGGGACACGTCCAAACGCTCAAGGTTCACCAGCTCACTGAGCACTTCCAGGTCCTCCGTAACAAGCTTGTTCCTGGCTAGAGAGAGGTCTCGAATCCTGATGGCGTGGTGGAGAAACTTGGACGACCATATCGATTTCAGCGCGTTGCCCGAAAGGTCAAGTCTTTGCAGGGCGGGGAAGGACGAGACGAGAACGTTGTCGCCTACTTCACTGAGCTGGTTGTCGGAGAGGTTGACGGCGAGGAGCGACGGCAGGACCGGAAAGGCGTCGTCCGGTAGCATGACAACTTTGTTACCAGACAGATCGAGGGACTCAAGGGCTCGCAACGGCTGGAAGACTTTGTCGTTGAATGTCACGAAGCCGTTCCTGGCCAGGCTGAGGTGGCGCAGGGTCGCAGCGACGGCCTCAAAGGCCCTCACGTTGATTTGGTTGTCACCCAGCTGGTTGTCGGAAAGGTCAAGGCTAGTCAGCTTGGTGAGGACCACGGAGCGGAGGGCCTTCATGCCGCGGCCGCTGAAGTCCGCCTCCAGAGACACCACCTCCACGGGCAGCGACAGCGCCGTGTCGGACATGGTAATCGTCTCTTTGGGAAAGGCGAGGTCGTCGTCAGAGCAGTCAAGAAACATGGTGGTAGCGTCTCGGAGGAAGCACGAGCAGTGGTCGCATTCCCTCGCCCACGACACTGCCAGCAGCGACGCGAACCAGGCGAAGGACGTCATGGATCTAAACATTACCAAATTACCGACAATTATTCTTATTGAATCGAGTGACGGAAAGATCTATAGGAAAAATATATAGTTTGGCCTTCCCGATTAATCAATAATGAGACAGAGATGGGAAACGATGAATGATATTTCTCAAACGACATCTCGCCAAGTCGATCTGTAAAAGACTCCTTACCATAACCTCGATATCTCTCAGTCTAATTTCCTGAACAGCTCAATAAGGATCTGGGGATGCATGAATAATCTCACCTCTCCGTTTTTGAACTAAGGTTCCCACAAGCCGAGGCACCTCGGCCTGTTCTGAGAGGTGTATGTTCCGGGGTCACAGACCTTGGGCATACGGTAAGAGTTGTCCGCTATTCCCATTGGAATAGTCTGCCAGCTGCCTCCTAAACTGGTCGAAGCACGGAGAAGGGAATGCTGCGTCCCCACAGCAAACTCCTCTCCCGCTATCGGAAGGGCGTGGGACAAGTACCCAATGCCCGACCTACCTGATGAAGGTTTTTCTAGGGTTTTCCCTGCATTTCTTTAGGCGAATGCCGGGTAGGATCCTTAAAATATAGCCCGGGGGCCCTAGTTAACCCTTGGCTACCTTCCTCTACCCTTCCGCATCCCCCCTTTCAAAACCCTTCCTATGCTATTAAAGGGGAGTTGCCCAACGTGGATTACCCTCATGTAGCCTGTTGCCCTAAAAAAAAGAATAGTCTCACAAAATTATAGCCTGCATAGTTTTCTCGCAGGTGAACCTTTCTGGAGAGGGCTACTTTGGGGATGTCTTCTTCTCTCTCCGTTTTTGAACTAAAGTTTCCTCAAGCCGAGAGGTAAATGTTCCGCGGTCACAGACCTTGGGCATACGGTAAGAGTTGTTGGTTGTTCCCATTGGAATAGTCGGACAACTGCCTCCTAAACTGGTCTAGGCACGGAGAAGGGAATGCTGCGTCCCCACAGCACACCGCTCTCCCGCCATCGGGGAAGGGTGTCGGTCTAATACCTATTGCCAGACCTAACTGATGCAGGTTTTCTAGTGTTTGTCCTGCATCACTTTTAGGCGATTGCCGGGTAGGATAATTAAAACTACAGCCAGGGGCTCTACTTAGCCCTTGGCTACCTTGCTCTACCTTTCCGCACCCCCTTCAGTCTCTTTACTATGATATAATAGGGGAGTGACCACAATATGGATTACCCTACATATATATCCTGTCTGCAAATTCTTCTCCTTCTACTGTTTCCCCAACTTTTTTTCAATGCCCCACCTAATTTTTTTATAATTACTCCCTATGTAACATTTTTATAGTTTATATATACTTTTTATATAATATCTTTTTCTCTCTAAATTTTTAGATATTCAGACTTGAATAAATAATTATATATCCTCCTCAAGTGGTTCCAAAAAGGATGGATACGTCCTTTCAATTTTTTTATTTTATTAAAATATATTTCTGCCTAATTTAACAGGTTTATTCATTTATAATATGGAAATATGCAATGAAGTCATAATTGTTTAAGAGAAATTCGCAATCCGGAGACTAATGTTTCTGTTATAGAATTGAAACTTCTTAAGGCGCAGGAGGGTAAGTTAGCGTATAGAAAATTCGAAAGGGAAGTGAACCCGTAAATGACCGAGCACCAATTGGAAGAAGTCACGGTAACGTCAATTCCAGTATTATAAAGCGGCCAATTTATATAATTATTTTTCGATATTATTTAATGTGATTCACAAATAAATTGGAATATTTTACTATTGAGAACATTTTTGTGTAAATATCGATATCTGTAGTAATTTATAAATATAAACTCAATTCTTATGTGGAATATTTTAGTTTCATAAAGCTACGCAGTTGGATGATATATATTACATAAGATTGTATTTTACATCTGTTTTTTATTAATAAGATAAATCAACTATTATTATTATTATAGACTCAATTCTTTATTTTACGATATTATTCATATAATTAAAACATATTATTTAATGATTTAGATTTGTATAAGCCGGGAAAGAAACTGGGAATGTGCATTAATAAACTTTAATCCACCCTGCAATTGCGCTGAAAATGTATTTGGAAGATTCTCGACTATTACGTCGTCCCTTCCGTTTCTCGGACCAATCAGAATTCGATATTCTAACATTACTCCACCCCCTTTAGATGACGAATGTTGACTGTTTACGTTCCGGGCCCCATTTATTTTTAAGGCCAATCCGGACTTGACCCTCAAATCCGCCCATTAATCTCTCGTTATTGTCATTGGAAGATTGTCGTCTTCATTGTTCTGACCATTCACGTAACACTTCAGTTTACAACGAGCCGGTAACGACGGGGAAAATGTCGCTGCATCTCAGTGAATGATTATTATTTATATATTTATTTTCCCTTTACGTTTCTGCCCAATGTGTATTAATAAACCTCATTCAACCCTTCAATAGTAATTAAATGTATTTGGAACATTCTGGACTATTACATTTTCCCATCTGTTTCTCTGACCAATCAGAGTTCAATATTTTTTTAGCGCCAATCCGGACTTGACCCTCAAATCCGCCCATTAATCTCTCGTTATTGTCATTGGAAGATTGTCGTCTTCATTGTTCTGACCATTCACGTAACACTTCAATTAGAACAAGCCTGCAACTACGGGGGAAATGTCGCTGTATCTCAGTGAATGATTGTTATTTATATATCTGGGTGCCGGCGTTGCCCGAGATGTCATTTATCCATAACCCCCGGTTTTACTCAAAACTATGTAGATTTTGCGTTATTTTTATGTAACGCAACTCGAACCCTACCCCTAAATGTGTTCACCTCTCATTATAAATGGAGTTGAAGTTATTGACCCTGAAATAGTTTTTATTCGACGAATATATCACCGTTTGAACATGTTCAAAAATTCCCAGCCTCGCCTACTGTGGGTTAATCAATAATCGGCCGGTTACATTGTTTGAAAATTTCTACCCCCGCCCCCACGCGTTACCCAGTTTATCACACTAAAATTCAGCGTCATCCATAACCCCAGAATTGACTCGAATCTCTGTCATTTCGCGTTATTTTCATGTAACGCTCCACCAAACCCCACCCCTAAGCGTACTCCCGTCCCATGCCGATAAGGATTGAAATTTATAAACGGAGAATATCTACCGAAATATTATGAATTTAAATGACACCGAAGAATATTTATTCGACGCAAATGTCGACCGATCAACATGTTTGAAAATTTCCGCCCGCGTCCAACCCCGACCGTGGGGGGTAAATGGCCAATTGAATGCTATAATTAAATTACCCTGGATTTGACTCCAACCTCGGAAAAATAAATTTCTTCTGGGTTTATTTTTCAAATGTATTCTCTGTCGTGTCTCGAGACAAAGTTACGCTCCTCTACGTTTATTCCGATTATAGAAACGCCATGTCTTTATATACTGACTGACAGATTATTATGACCAGCCAATCAATACTTCGTTGGACCACCTCTTCTGCATTCAGTACTTTGGCGGTTCTTCTTGACGTTGACTCCACGAGATGTTGAAAGGCGATGTGAAGAATATGACGCCATATTTGATTATCCAGATACCGGATGGCTCTTTCAACTTTGTCCCACAAAAGCTCAGTTGGAGCAACCCAAGCAACCTGAAACCACTCCTAGACAATACGAGCACCGTGCCATTGGGATACGCCATCAACAAGATCAGCAACGATACTTAGGTATCCAAATGTTGTTCCACGTAAATTAAACAGTCTTAACCATAACACTACCCCAACCAGCTACACGTCCTCTCACCCTATCATCTGCATTATGCAAGAGAAAATTTGATTCATCAGACCACCATTTTTTTTGTTAATGAAGGATTATACAATGGAAATTCCTGAGCGAATTGGAGACGCTTTGTCTTGTTACCTGCAGACAGTGTTCGGCTTCCAAGCGATGCAGTCTACAACAAACTGTGCGTTCAGAGATCATCTGGGAGGATCCCTGATCTGCAGTAATGTGGTGCACTGTTCTCCTGTGATCTTGCGACTCTCAGTTCTGCCCGAGCATCGACTAGACCGGTGTTTCCCAACGTGGATCCGTCGCCCCACATGGTGGCAATTTCATTCATCTGGAGGTTTAATTCGAAAATGAGCTCGACTAGAGCTTAAAAAAAACCTTAATTTGTACAAAAGGGATGAAATATGCATTTGGTGAGTTTTGAATTATTATTATTGAAGAACCGTGACACGATAGTTGTAATTAGGCTTGTTCAGGGAAGAATTAAATTTATAATTTATTACAAAGGCGGGCATGAGTAAGATTTAGGTGGGGCATGGGAAGAAAAAGGTTGGGAAACACTGGACTAAACCCACAATTCGCACGTTCAGACCTAGTTTTTTTGGCTTTCAGTTTATTCTTTTAAATACTTCAATAACAGCAGATCTTGATACTCCAAGCGCCAATAAATATCCCACGTTCAACGGTCGATATGAACAAAACTAATCACTTCTACAGTCGCGGTAAACAACCTGCTTGCCCTTTTTACATCGTTTTGACCCTCTTGCGACTTCAGCGTGATGTCATTGCTAATTTGCCAAAAAATCATCAGAATAATATGGCCAGTCACTGTGTTCAATTTTTGTCAATAACAGGACAACACACGAGAAATCCCTGATTTTATTTTCGATGAACCACCTCACAAAACACTGATGAGAAGGAGCGTCCAAAGTGAAAGGAACATCGGACATTTCTAAAATATAAGTGTCCTCCAGACGTATTTAGCTATGTATGTCGACGATACGTCTTGAAACACACCTGGTACATAGAAAATTTGGTCCTCTCAGGTCAATCACACACACACACACACACACTCTGAGAGGGGAAATACTTAACATGTAGCGAAGCCTCACCCGAGTGATATCTGACTACGGTATCGAAACCCCGTTTATCTGAGAAAAAATAAGGGATTTTGGTAGGATCAATAGAGCGTGTGTTATCTGCAAGCATTCACGTCAGCAATATTCCCCGTAGTAAGGTCTCACTAGTAGTACGGAGCTTTGGAAGAGTAATGTTTCCGGTGAACGTAATCTTTCGAATTTTCTAATAGAATCTCTTTGTTATTCCTTCCGCGTGCCCCTCATACCTACGTGTCCTTTCGTTATAGCCCCGTTCAAAAAACGAATTAGGATGACGATGTTATGGCGAACTCAGTGTCGTCATACGCTTGCCGCACATCCCTTATTTAATTATTTTATGAAAACGACGTAATGACGTATTCGCGAGACTACAGTCGCGCATTGTTACTTCTAAACTCCTTATCAGTCTTATCCGCCCAGTATCCGCTCAACTATTGTCGAGCACTAGGCGTGGACATTCTTATGAAAAGCCTCTCTCTCTCTTTTATGTTTACTATCGCAGCGCGCAGTGCGCAATGATTTTATGAATCTTATCTTATCTTTATAGGTTTAGAAATCTTGGAAAGAATTAGATACGACGAGCGACAGTTCGTTCTCGCTTCTTTCTCTTCCCAGACCACACTCCTACAGTCAATAAAGCTATTAATAACTGCAAATTAATTGTCGTTCATACTCAGTTTATTATTATTATTGTTACACCGTGAAAACAATACGAATCAATCAGATAAGGCCCTGTTCGGGATTCCATGCTTGCAATATTCGTCGGGCATGATGACGCCAGAAGATGTTGCCGTGGACAGTCATCGAAACGTCGCGCGCTATCCACGGCTGGAATCCCGACAAGAACTTTATCCAGTGTTTAGACCAGGAAATCCAAGTGTTTACTTCAAAATTCCCCATTATTCAGAATCAATACAAAATACTTAATAGGGCGCCATATTGTAAAAAAACAATATATATATATTGTAAATATTCATGTATAATCCGTTCTAAACCTCTTAAAAATAAAAATTTAAAAAGATAGCGGCGATTCTTCATTATTCCAAGTGAAAATATATTTTTACAAAATTATATCAGCGCCATCTTGGATTTGGTAACCCGAAATTATTGACAATTAGTTCAAATTGATCAGTTTACTCGGCTAGAATTATATATATATATATATATATATATATATATATGTGTGTGTGTGTGTGTGTGTGTGTGTGTAACCGAATCAACTATAAACGAAAACAACACTACTTTGACTTTATCAGTTGTCTTTATCTAATCTATGAACTTTGGAAACCATATTGATCAGTCATCAGCTTTTTTTTTTGCGTTATCCGGCCGGATTGAAGAACTTTCTCAGAAAATAAACAAAAAAATGACATTGGAAGAATAACTTTATTTTTAAAAAAATCAGTTGATTTTGAAGTGATCCGTCCCTGTTTTAAAAGTTACAAGAATAGTTATTTGTGCTAAGGCATTCATTTTAAGAGAGGTACGGGGAATAAACATGGATCTACTTAGTTCAAGTCCAGTCATCCAGGGATGATATGCATACGGGAACGAACCGAGTCACCCCGGGATTTGTCCTGCTCAGTTCTGTTCAGTCCAAGGGCGAGCAGCCAACGAACTATTTATTTGACTACAACTGACTTTGCTATTTATTTTCCCCGACGGATTTTCGTAAAATTTTCAGAAGCGAGATGACGTCACACAAGTATCTCACGCCTTAAGGGCGTAAATGACCAAATAAAAATTGAGACTCAATAAAAAACATTAAATGTATGAAGAGAGAAAGAGAAACCATCTCGTAGGGGTTATTTTGCGAGCGAGAATCAAATATAAAGATGAAGAAAAGGGTAGTAAAACCAACAGTGATAGTTGGAGGCGAGGATGCAATTACAAAATGGAAATAATAATAATACATTATTAATAATTGTTTTGAGGACGTGATGTAGAATGAAGACCAGATGCCGTTTGTGGCTCACTGAGAATATAATGCTCCACCACACTAACTTCACTAAGAGTTCAATGTCTTACCTTATTCGTGTGTGTGAGTCGTCAGATGCGTCGTTCTTCCTCTTTTAGCGGTTTTTTTTTATTTAGCTTAAATCGTAGTACGTTATCGTGTTATTGCCGAAGCAGATATGTTTCCCCTTCCCACTCTCACTGCCATGATGCGAGATATGATGCCTTCGTCACAGTCTTTCAGTAATTTAGAGTGAATCATCCACAGCCATATTGTTCGTTCAGGAGGACAAATAGTAAATGGTTCTTTGAAGATAAAACAAACCACAGTTACAACTTTTGTTTTTTAAAAAATCTCACGATTGTTTACACTTTATTAAATTAAAAAAATTATATATGTATATATACATATATAATTTATATATACTGTAACATACCACTGTGATCAAAAAGTAAGGTGAAATTGTCATTTAAAACTCCCGGGTATTAGGAAGGCAGGTAAATTTTCCCCCCTAGGTTGGTAGGAGTGTCTATAATATTTGCCAAGCGTCTGTTTGTTAAAAGGTTTAATTATCTCCGAGTTACACGTGTTTTTGTAAACAACCAAAAGTGAATTTTTCGATTTTTGCAATGGGTGATTTTGTTGAGCAAAGAACTTGCATCAAATTTTGTTTGCGGAACGAATATTCTTGTGCGGACACGTTGAAAATGTTGCGGAAGGCCTTTGGTGATCAAACTATGGCACAAAAAAACGTTTATAAGTGCTACAACGAGTTTAAAGAGGGCCGAGAACGCGTTGAAGACGAACCACGCTCTGGACGACCATCAACGTCTACCGACGAGGGCCACGTCCAATAAATCAAAGATTTGGAGCTTGAAGCTCGTCGATGGACAATTAGAGACCTCGCTGATAGTGTTGGAATATCATTTGGCTCAGCCCAAACCATTTTGAAGAATGTTTTGTGACTCAAACGCGTCAAGTCTCGATTGGTGTCAAATTCGCTCATTTTTTTGGAAAAAAAGCGTCGCGTTGATGTGTGTGGGTTCTATTCACGGTTCTGTCAAGCTGTTACTTGTTTATTTTCCTCTATATTCTCTGAATTAAGTGTCCTCTATGTACTCAATGGATTTGACTTTTTTTAGATCATTGTGAAAGCCGCCGTCTATGGATTTTTCGATAACTGTGGTCGGACTAGATATATGCATGCGTCCCAAGGAGAGTTCATTGAACATTTTTTAAACATTTTTATTTTAAAAAACTTGTATTCCTACTTTTAAGATTTTATGATCGATCATCTAAAGAAGCAATTCGTGAAGTAAGATCATTGTTTTTCATGTTCCTATTATATGCATATTACTTGCATTCGTTTGAAAATTGTTTAATTGTGAATCATGACTATTACGTAATAGGATAAAAAATCTATTAGACCCTTTAAATATTTTTTTTTTCACTTTATTAGACGCATAACGTTACTAGTGTTACTTCGCTGCTCGTGATTATCTTCGTGGAGCTTTCGGACCATTACGTCCTAATTGATGTGGGACTGCCGACACCTTCTTGTCCCCCCCCCCCCTCTCTGTTGTCGTCGTAACCAATGAACGTGTGTCCACCGACGACAGAGAAAGGTAAGTTGCCGCAGCAACGTTAGTAATGCTTAGCTCAAGCCAACTGCCACGATCTTACTGAGAAATTCTGGAAATATGAAAAAATTCTCCGTTAAGAAAAAATGTAAGCAAAAATACTATTAAAAAATACTAGTAACACATTAGCAGTGAATTAGTTCGACTGTGGCTACATCTTCTGAAGTTTAATATTGATGGTCAAGAAATAATTTTCTGCCACTAATTAGTTGTTAGCGTATAGTCGGAGTTCTTGACTGCGAATATTAATTACATTCCTACATTATCAAGAGTTTGGATTATTTAATTTTAAAAGTGTACTAAACTAATTTATTTTCAAATGATGGTCAAGGCGAATATTTCTCTCCATCGGGCTTAGCAAAATTCTCCCGTTGATAGAAAGTCTCACCTGATTACCGAAAAATTTCGATGTCCGGGGCTGTGCTCTGCGCCCCACTCATAAACTTTCGCAAATCGCAATTTAGGATCACCCGGCCGTCAACCCCTTGGGTTTATGACTGTCTTTCTTTAACCAGACTACCGACCGCGTCCAGAGATTAGTCAAACGACTTTTTGGTGCCACCGAACACTCGTAGAAACTTACCAATCCTTGCTTGCATAGGTAGATATACATATATTGTAATAATTAAATAAATTGGGTGCTTTAAAATAAAAAAAGATTATTAAGGGAAAACTATTAAACAAGATTTATTATAAAAATTAAACACATATAATATACACAATAATATTTAGGATCTCAGGGTCTTAAACTGGGTTTGATAAATGGCTGAATTTATACAATCAAAATTACATTTACCTTTTATGGCAGTTAATGCGTCTGAAACATAGACGAAATTTGTCGTGGAAGAAATAATACTACAGATTGAATTTAAACAGTTTTAAATTTCATCAGGAATTAACGATCTCATTTTATCGGTAATTAAATAATTAAAGAACGATCTGACTTTTATCTTTTAAAAGTGGTTTACAAATGATTTTATAGTTTTTCTCTACTTACGGCCGCCCAGGTCTCATTTTAGGTTTTTCGTGCACAAAATTTGGGGATATCACTGATTCTAGTACTCACAGATTCTAAATGTTCACAGGCTCTAATTGGCGTAGATTTGTTAGTTGGTTTAACTTAAATTGGTTGGTTCTCGATGCTTTGCTGCAACCTGGATTTGCAGATCTCGTGACTTTAGTTGGAAATGTACTTCATTGGTTTGTCTATGGCCAGCAGGTTGAATCTACGCTCGACCACCGAATATAACATTAGTTTCACTCTCTCCTTCCCGACTGAAGATTGCTTTACTTTTCAATATGATGAGAGCATGTTTGTAACTGGACCACATTCTTTCGTTCTAACTGCCCAACTGTAAAACTTTTTATAATATGAATTTTCTGGTCTTTACGACTCGCTGTTCTATGCCCGACTGCAAAACTTTTTATAACATGAATTTTCTGGTCTTTACACCTCGCTGTTCTATGCCCGACTGCACTCCTCGTCTCGTAAATTTTGAGCGCGTAAAATTCTCAGCCGATCGACAACAATACTTTCTTTGCATTGCCGCCTTGTTGCGGCGTCCACTCTATATCCACTAATAATGAGTCCTCTACAATCCAACTTTCCAATTAGCACAATGTCTTAATTACCAATTACTACAATATATTGGCAAAGGTGGGAGGTAATATTAAAAATAGATACAATGAAATACACAAACTGTACAGAAACACGAAAATTAACTATCATTAAGGTTATAAATTGTGCCCCTACAGTTTTTCTGCACTTCTTCTCACTTCACTTCACTGCAATGCCTTAAAGATTCGACTTCATTTCCCTTATTAATATCTGGTTTTGTTTTCAACTTCACTCAATTTTATTTTCATCTTGCTATTTTTTTAAAAAATAAATCGTTATAATTCGTCGTTAATCTTCTTACGAATTGTTTTACCCTCGGTGTGCACGCCGCTAGCACAGTTGCGGACAGGCTATTCCAATCCCGAATGGATCTAGTTCGCTGTTTCCTCTGTCTAACTTTGCACATTCTTTAATAAATAAAATATTTTATTTAAAACCGTAATCTAAACGAAATTTCTACCTCACTCTACAGTACACCGACGGAACGAGACAACAAGATTATTAATAAGTACCATTTATAGGGGGCGAATTGTGGTTGTAATCAACTGTCCGAATATGTCAAAAAATTTCTAATTATAACAACAAACGGGTAATGTTGTCCAGGTATATTAGTAGAGACGTTACGAACTATCAGGAAATATAGCAGTAGAAAACTTGAGTTTTTTTCTATGCATCCAGCAGTGTTTTAAATTGATGTACACCCTTAGAACGTAGGGGGAAAAAAACCTTAGATTTTAAGCCCCGGTCGAAAGCGACTTTTCCGAGTTTTATTCCATTCCTTCTCAACAATAGTGATAACGCTGTACCTCGATTGAGAAATCATTTTTGCCGTTCAACTGATACCGGTTTAATGCAAGTTACAGATTCAAAACAATATTTTTTTTTAAAATCTCATCCGATTTGTGCAACAAAGGATAAGTTAATGAATACGAAAGATACCCAACTCAGACGTGATAATACCACACAACGTTTCTGGGATCCTTGTCCCTTTCCTCAGGTGCGAAAGATAAGTTATCATTTAAATTTGAAGTAGAATTGCGTGTCCATTTTGAATATAATTTGGAAAACCTACCAGCATTAATGACAACTGAATAAGAAAGACAGCCAACACAGAAAAAAAATTATCTTTCTTATACATTATTTTCTATCAGACGTAAAGTTTTTCATTGATGACAACTATTTCTTGAAGGTGGCGGCATCAATTTTTAACTTTTATTGTTATGAATTATTCGCGAAACCTTTTCTGTTTTCCAAAATCTCATTATTGTGAGACTTCATTTATGACAGCCGCAAAAGTTATATACGCTGGTTGGCAAAGATATGCCAACGAGAGTGGATGTTCTCGTATCTCTGGACTTCGTGACGTCACGTCAAAGCGCAATATGGAGTGTGGTTCGATTGGAAACGTAAAGCTCAGAAGGGGGAAAGGAAATAAGCTTCGTTTACTTTTTTTTTTTTTTTGTCTAACATAGGGGGAAAATGTATCAATCTGTTCCTGATATACCTATCACGTTGCGTGAAACGTATCATTTTAATCAGAGGGAACTAAAATGGAAGAGCATTTCGGATTGTTATTTAGCAAAAAGAAAACCGTCCGTGCCCAAGAAGCAGAACGTCAAGCAGACGTCAGATATCGACACGAATTCCCAATCTAAGTCGACGTTCCGCCGCAAGAGGAAGGTTGCCAGCCCGAAAAAGTTGCAGCGTCGCAGCCACCATCCCTTCGCCGGTGTGTTCCTCACGGAGGACGAGGAGCTGTACCTCACCAGCGAAGACGACGACTACGGACCAAACGGCTTCCACGAGCCCGAGTTACCGCGGAAACCTCTCAAGAACTACGACCTCGACTACGTGCTGGCCATGCGAGTCTCTGGAAAGAAGCGCAAGTCTTTCTTCGGGACGCACACCCAAGGGGACAGCGCCACCGGCGCCGGACACAAAAAGGTCGGTTCTTCAATTATTAATTCACCGAAGTTAATTGCGCCACTCAAAACTCGTCATCCGTTGTGACAACTTATGCGATTTTGTTGTTGCTCCATGTCTGGTCTGTGGGTCAATTCTGAACCTGGTTACAAAAACTGAGCCAAGGATAAAGACGAGTTTATTAGCTCCAGTGACGTCATACGCCCTCCCCGCCAAATTTGTAAATTTACATTAAGAATATGTCGTTATCTCTGCATGATTTGCCAGCAACTAAAGAAGCGTCAACATTTCAATGAATGTTGCCAACGTGATCTTTTAAACTACTGACTGTCCTTGATAGATTCTTTACTTGCGTCTTGTGGAATATCAGTAGTAGTACGTATACTTCCCCTTGACTAATCAAACGTGTTTATGGGCATTCGCTGACCGACGCTGGGGAATTCACTTCATTTATCGTTGTTTTCCTCACAAGAAGAACAGAGGATCGTGATTGAGCTGACATGAAATGGGACTCAGCCTTGCAGCAAAAGTGGGTTTGGTTGAGGAAATTGCTGTAATTAATGTAACATGGCCATAAAACGGAATTTATTATTTAAAATTTACTACATATACAACTCAAAACGTCTCCTCTCTATGATCAGTTGAATGTAATTAACAAAATATGAAAATATATGATTTATTCTAATATAATCATTAATACAAATGTTGGTCAAACTAATAAGTTAAAATTTCATAAATTTGAACTATGAATTTTCCAAAATTTGGCACAACTTAAGTTGACAAACATTATATGCTAAATTAGACCAAGCATCAAATAAAATTTCTGTAAAGATTACTTAATCCAACCCTCTAAACGGTAATTCGACGCTAAAGTAAGGTTTTCTCGTAAATGTAGGGTATCTAATCGTACTCATATCGAACTCCCAATTGTAGGAAGAATAATGAGGTTCTCTTGAGCCGATAAATCGTCTCCTAGACATTATTGAGAGGTGAAAGAAACATCGAAATTGTCGGGTTGAACATCGTATGTTGTCTTTCACTTGTTACAAGCGCATATGCCTATTCCAGAAAGTGGTCCTCGGACCACATCGATCGGAATCTTTCAGTGTTATAAAAGTCGATCTGCCTTATTTACAAATATGTATTTGTTAGCAATCATGGAAATAGCGTGCCGTATACGTACTTTCAGGACCTAAGACAAGCCAAGTTCACCAGCAGGGACCAATCGTCCAAGCAGCAGCAGCAGCATCTCAAGAAAGACATCATCGACGTGAACGTGTCCAGCGCCTCCGGAGATCGCAGGACCTTCAGCCACAGCCAGAAGAAGCAGCACCAGCACAAGTGTCCTCAGACGAATGAGAAGGTTCCCATAGTGTTGTACAAGGTAAACGTGTTCTCGGACAATAACATTCCGTCCCCGCAAGTTTACCAGCAGAAGATACCACCGTACATAGTGAAGAGCTTGTTCGGCAAGTTGACTGACAACAGGCAGCAGCGTCAAGTGAAGATGGGCGCCGCCTCCGCCACCTCCGTTGCCGACGCTCAGCAGAGCTGAACCTTGCGGGCGCGGATGGTGGTATGCATGTCTTTGTCCCTGGTGACGTCTTCCGTATTTCACTTTGTGCGTAAAATTAGAAAAATAGGGTAATCCGATTCGTGACTATGAAATAAGTTCGTTTCGATTATATTGTAATGTGTCTATCCTCCCTGCTTTCATGTGAGTAACATATTGTCCAGCATGTGTTATACATATCCGTTTCTACATTGTCTATTTTCAGTATAATAAAGACATGCGTAACATCAGAAAAAACGAAGAATCATTTATTCCCTGTAGAGCAAGCCTGCACACCAACAACTACTTTGCGGTCCGCAAAAATGTATAATATTATAAATAAAAAATAACCTCGCGCGTATGTATTCTCAGTCAACCTAACTTGATGATCACCAACTGAAAGAAATCGCTCGTAATATGTCTAAAGAGCACGTGGCGCTACTGTACTATTCATTCTAAAGCCTTCGTTGCAATTAATGTCGAGGAACTGACCCTGGCCAACTCTATGGGAAGATATTTTCAGAGGTTTTAGTCGATCACACTGCAGGATTTCTACAAAAATCTGGGCCGTGAGAAATACAAGAATCTTTACGAATTTACACTAAAAACTTATAGTACATTTGGAACCACATATATGCGAACGGACATTTTCATTTATGAACATTAACAAATGCAAAGAACGCTCGTTTGTGAGTGATGAACATTTGGAACCAACATCTTGAGAACAGCTACTTCTAAGGCGTTCGTAAACGAGCAACAAAAATTCCACATTGCCGGAAATATTTTATGAAACATTTTCGGCAAGTATGGGTGGACAATATGTCGTCGAAACGTCGCGTTTAAATATGCTACACCCGTGTGAAAACCGAGAACTATTTATCAGGCTAGTAAAGTTTTTAGATAATTTTGTTCTTTGTTCTGTATTTATATTTAAATACTTCCAAATTAAGTATATAAATAAGATATTTCATTTTGACGGGTTCAAGGCGCCAATTCTTTAAGATTTTTCGTGGAGAAGAAACATTTTTTTTTTTAAATTTCAAGACACTAAAATCTTGTGCCGTACGTTGAAACTGGTCAAATATGACCAACCATCAACTTACATCTATATTAAATCTAATAATTATTATACTATTGTTCGTCCAGTGACGTTCAAAGTTTTCAACGCTCTACCGGGACATCACTCCACGCACTAGGTCTGTTCTTTACCACTCACTACACTAACTCGAAGGGTTTTATCCTCCTAAGTCGGCGGTGTAAGTTTTCGTTGTCGATTAGACAAAGGACGCCTGTGTTGGGATGTCGATGAAGACGGTCTTCATGCTTCCCGGCAGCACTTTTTATTTCTTTTTTAATTAATGGGATCTGTAAGTCTCTATGTAAGTCAGAGTTTCTTACATACCACGGGGCGTCTACGATGATTCGCAGCACCTTGTTCTGCCACGTCTGGATGCTCCTGACGTTGGTATCGCTTGCACATCCCCAAAGTTGGATGCCGTAAAGCCAGATCGGTTTAAGGACCTGATTGTATATGCGGATTTCGTTTTGTATTGACATTTTTGAGTTGTCGCATTCTTATTACCAGTTCTTCGCGCTTCTTCTTCACGTGCTCTTTCCCTTTCAGCTTTGTGTCCAAGGTCATGCCTAGGTATTTAGCGGTGTTGGCGTATGGTACAATAACACCGTTAATGTTCACTCTGGGTATTGCATTCAACTTTCTATAAGTGAAGTTCACATGTACAGATTTAGACTCATTGAGTCTTATCTTCCATTTTTGAGTCCGTCTATGGATGTTATCAGTAGCACTCTGTAGTTTCCTGGTTGCTTCTGGAGAAGAAACATAGATATATATGGAGTTTCATTTATTGGTGAAGGAATAAAACCAAATGTAACATGCAATGATGTTCTCGACATTTTGAAACTAACATTGGAGAAACAATGCCCTATAAATATAAAATGAAAACGGTTATACAGTAATTGTGCCTGCTCCTTTACATGCTAGTGTGCTTGAAGTCTTAAATTTATGGCTGCGTAAAAGCGTTGACGTGGGTAACTGAGACTGGCCCAGTAAGAGTTGATCTGCGGATCAAATCTTGTTAAGGTAAACATTATAATATAGACTTAAACATGACTGAAGATAATCGTCGCTACCGCGGCCATAAACTGCGCTAGTTGCATTAGATAGTTTGAAATGGGTAAATGGACTGTTGAGAAGATAAAAAAAAATTAACAATGGTAAAGAGAAAAACTTCCTGCTGTGAATTAAATATTGGAGCATGAAAAAGGCACGTATTATATTATTGCATTAATTTACACACTACTCATTCACACGAGAGTGAGAATTTTTTGTATTAAATACTACAATATCGTAGATTCAACATTTCCTTTCAAGAGATAAGTACATCTTTCACTATTAGCTTTGGAACCCCGGTTGTAAATGTGTTTCAGCGGCTAAGAAAAGATTTCAATTGAAGTTTTGCTGTTCGTTTCCACGTTGTTCGTTGAACAAAATTTTAATCTTTTCAACACAAGAGCAAGGGATATACTTTGTCTTACCATGAGCACCGATAATATAGAGAAACTTTATAAAAATTTCGGGATATTGGCCGACGCCAAAGACAAAATATCCGAGGTAAGTTTCGGTTTCATTTGGAAGTTTAAATAATTACAGTTATTTTTTCATGTAAATATCAACGTTTACGAATTGTACTGAGGAAGTTGGTCCTTTTCAATAATGTGTTATCCTTGGTAGGAAAGTATAGTTAAAATTTTATCCGTTTCTTCTTAAACATACAAATGAACAAAAATACGTTTATTTATGACCTTTTTATTAAATAATTTAAATTTGTTAGAATATTGGCTCATATCTACTATTAGTGGCCAGATATTAAACATAAATTTTTATTTTAGCACGAGAAGGAATATTTGGAAATACTGACAGCAGTAAAAGGCTCACCAAAGGAAAAAAGACTAGCTTCGCAATTCATAGCGAGATTTTTCAAGCACTTCCCAACACTTGCTGACAAAGCTATAGAAGCACAACTGGATTTATGTGAAGATGAAGATATTTCGGTATGTCTTTTCTTATTCAAGATGTTAGTTAGGCTAATTTAAACCACTGAATGAATATTAACTTCCATATAGAAGCTAACTTTAATTAGTACAAATTTTGTTAATCATAATTCATTTTAAGTGTAATAGAATAAGAAGTTTATGAAACATAATGTTGTTTACTTGTGTATTGTTGTAATTTCAACAACATTTCATTTTTAGATACGGAAACAAGCTGTAAAAGACTTGCCATCTTTGTGTAAGGAAAACAAAAAACATGTTCGTAAGATAGCAGATATTTTGGCACAGTTGTTACAAGTTGGAGATTCTTCAGAATTAAGTGTTGTACACAATTCACTGATGACACTCTTTAAGTTGGATGCAAAAGGTGTGTTGGGCAGGAAATTATTTGCTGCTTATACTGAAAACTTTAGGTATATTTGCTTGTTTGTCATTACTATTTTCCAGGTACTTTGGATGGATTATTTTCCCAAATCTGTGGTGAAAGTGATGTGGTTCGGGAAAAATGCCTCAAGTTTCTGAGTTCCAAAATTAAAGCACTGGGGAGGGAGGTGATAGACAAGGATTCAGAAGACTATCTGATTGTTGAAAGTAAAAAGATTCTTCTGCAAGTAAGGAAAATTTGTTATTTTTCTAACAATTTGGCTTTAGTTTTTAATTTCTATACCTTCTTAAATAATATTGAAGGGCTTTTATTTTTTAAATTACAATTTATAGTCACATTAACCTTTTGGTCATTAGCGACTTACATCCTTCAAGTTCTCTCTCATCCTCAGTTTTGGCAATGAATGAAATAGACTTACAAATTTACTTTTTACTGAATCGTTGAACATGAATTCAGAAAACTTAAAATGGTTTTACTCTAAATGTATTTGGAAATGTTTTAGCCTGTCACAGAAGAGGAATTCCATCACATGATGGAAATACTGGGATGGTCACGTCTCGGTCAAACTGTCAGTGGGCAGCAGGAGTTGGTCGATCTGGTAGCAGAACAAGCAGATATTGGGGAACCATTTGATACACGTGATCCAGAAATAGAGAATGTTGTTGATAGGCTCATTCAGTGTGTCAAGCATGCACTACCATATTTTTCAGTAAGTTGTAAATAAAATATACTTCATTTTAACATTTGTTTATATAACTTGGTGAAATGATTTTATCTTTTGTGTGATTTTGGATATAATATATTAAGGCCATAAACATATGCTGGAAAATTTAAATTTTTATTTACCTGGCAGATAAATATAATTTATTATAGTGTTGAAATTGTTACTAATTAATTATTTAGTAACTGAGACTTATCATTTAGTGCTGATAAAAATTTTTTTTACTTTAGTCACAGGTAGATTCATCACGTTTTGTAAACTACTTCTGCGATCAAATTTTGCCTAAGTTTGGGGAAATTTCTTCTGCGGAGGAAGGAGTTGATCCACAATTGGAGATGTTAAAACTGTTTGCTGAACTCTGCACACATTGTGGTCCCTTCCCAGAAGCAGAAATCAAAGTGGAGAAAGTCTTCCAGCGACTTATTGTAAGTTATTAGCCATTAGTAATGAAATTTTAGATTATAACTAGGCCGCAGTATATTTTACTTGCAAATTGAATTACCGTTCTTTCAATTGTATTTACAATTAAGAATTGGCCTTTGATGAAATGAAGCCAAAGCAGAGCATTCGGTTTAGCCTTGAGTGCCATGTAGATAACAGAACCGAGAGCGATCATTTACTTCTCTGAGGTCTAATTTAATGTAATAAATTTAATATTGCCTTCATATTTACTTTGAGTATGTTATCATTCAATCAGAAATAATTTTGTTTTAGGAATACATGCCACTTCCACCTGATACAGAAACTGAGGGAAATACCAGTGAAGAACCCAGGCTGGAATTTTCATACGTAGAATGTCTAATTTATGGTTTCCATCGACTTGGTCGACAGTGTCCTGAATTCTTGACCAAGGATGCTGATAGACTGAAGGACTTCAGATTTCGGTTAGGAAAGCTTCCCACACACCTTAATAAAGTTGGATACTTGAAACACAAATAACTTTATCTTTTATTTTCAGTTTGCAATTTTTCGCTCGTGGTATTCAGGGATATATTAAGAAATTAAGGGAAGCTCTACAAGGAAAATCTCCAGAAGAACTGAAATCTGAAGAAAATAAGATTAAAGTTGTTGCTCTGAAGACAACCTCAAATATAAACACACTAATTAAGGATCTGTTCCATAGTCCGCCAAGCTTTAAGAGTGAAATAAGTCTTTCTTGGAAACCAACAGCTGGTTCGGCAGTAAGTACTTTCTGAAGGACACATTGACACCAATAACTGCTCTCATTTTTTCATTGGAGGTTGACTATTTATTTTATGATTGCAGAAAGAGAACAATTTGAGTGTTGGACAGAAAAGGCATACACCAATAACATTTGGTAGTGGAGACTCTAGTCCCAATAAGCTAAATAAAACTGATAAATCTCAGCGTGAGATTTATACTCCACCTGGTGGTAAATACAGCAACAAGGTGTCTCGTTACAGTAAGTAAACATATTAATCCTTCAATTAAAGTTATTATATTATTTCATATTGTATTAAGTTTTGTATTAGTCGCATTCTAAAGTTTTTATATGCCCAAGAATGTCTTATCACATTATGGAAATAACATAAGTAGAAAAATATATTATATATATATGATATTAGTAAGGATATGACATTGTCAAAAATAATTATAATATTGGTATGGAAGGGAAAGAGAGAGAGAGAGAGAGGTTGTTGCTTACCTGAAAGTGTGGAGCCTCTCTCAGCCTCCTACTTCAGTATTTGCTCCACCTGGAAGAGTCTGGCCTCTTACACCAACCAGATCCTCAACGCCTTCATCTATAGAAGCTATCCCAACAACCTCTTCCAAAAACATATAACCTGTGCCTTATCAAATCTCCAAACACCCACACCAACTCTGGACCAAAAAAATCAGTCCGCCCCTCACAACCACCTACTTCCCTGGACTACAAAAAATCAATTCCATTCTCCACTTAGCATACACTGGACTGCAATCCAACCCTGAACTAAAAACCATCCTCCCCACTATACTTCCCACGTTCCTAATGGTTGCCTTCAGACGCCCACCCAACCTCAGCAATTTACTTGTCCACCCTTGCAAAACCCACACCCCTCCTGCCCACCCATGCTGGATTGCATGTCTGCCCCATCTTACAGCCCACAACAACATTTCAGAACAACAAAAACATACACCTCTCACACCGTCTAGCAATTTAACTGTAGACTCTTCCCTGCTTTCTATATAGACCAAACCAAAAAGACCCCTCCCTGAACGAATAGCCAATCACCTCAGCACTGTCAAACTTTCCAAAATAGCTGCTCACACCCAAAGCCACAATATAAATAATTTTGACCAATGCTTCACAGTCACCATCCTTAAAGCTCTGCCTCGATTCATCAGATGCAGAACTCCATCTGTGGGAACTCTCTTTCCAACATCATTTTAATATTGCCCTTCCTACCTCTCATCCCCACTTTCACAAGACCATGTGAGTATGCATACCTATGCCTTGTATGTGTGTGATTGTTTATATGTATAGAGTGTTTTGTATGAATAATCACTATCCGAACCTTTCCTATGCCATGACCTTCTCTTGAAAGAGAAAGTTAGTGGCCTGGTGGGGTGTTAATTGTTTATGGGCTACTAGCTGTGCGGTGGTCAAAACTCTGCAGCTGGCCGGTTCATGGAATTGTGTAACACTCCTTACTGAAGGAGGAGACTGAGAGCCTCCAAAAATTTGAAGAACAACGTTCAGTTCCTTATGACGACAATGCACTTCACTTTCAGATAAGCCATAACCTATCTCTCTTTCCTTTCCGTACCAATATTGCAATTATATATATGTTTTATATCTGCAATGTTAGTATGTGTATTTTGATAACTTCAAAGTTGTCGTATTTTGATTACTTCAAAGTTGACGTATTTTGATTACTTCAAAGTTGACGTATTTTGATTTATTCTCAATTTTATGTTATAAATTATTTGTTTAACTTCTGCCAATGCAGCTGTCTAGAAAGGCATTTAATATACTTTTAGCTTCAATAATCTAACATGTTGTGGACATTGCCTTGGGGACTTGCCTTACTGTCTAACTTGTATGTTTTCTGATCACTACTGTATTAGATTTACCAAAATTTGGCACATGCCTGAGTAAAAGTAATTGCCTGAATAAGACTGATAAAACATTTATATATCTTTTTAATTTTTAGTATATTTGGTGTTAAAATATCTTTAATATTGTGTGAAACTTTGCTGCAAGTCATGATTCGGCAATTGTATCCCTCACTACTGCAAAGTTAGGCATGTTGAAATAAATAACTCATGACTAGCTGTCTCACAATAGTATTTTTTTTAATAAACTGTTTGCATTTTTCAATAAAAAGCAAGTTTTCCTTATGTCCACACTTTGTGTTTCTTCTGCAGTTCCTCCACGAGTACGAGGTCGAGGAAGATCTAGAGGTGGCTTCAGAGGAACAAGAGGTTGGAGGCGGAACTACATGTAAAGCACAGTAGCCACTTAAAAAACAATTGTTTAATTGGAACACAACTTGTCCCTAGAAGAGGATCCCAGAAGTAGATTACTCGGCTGCTTAGTCGAGAGCTCATCTCATTTCTTGGACTTATGTTTAGGAAATATTAACATCTTATTGTTTAGGACTTACATTCTACACTTATTTTACATATGTGAAAAGAACTATTTGTGCCGTTTAGTTCCGAAAACTAGTTATTATGCGTCCTTTGATGTCTGCTTGAAAGTGTAGAAACAATTCATTCTGTTTGCAGTGGTAGCTGATTATGTAACATGTGATTATTGATAATAGCATCACATTTATTTTGTATTCAGTTTTTAACCTTATTAACTTAAGAAGCACTTAGGATGTGATACTGTCACAAAACTAATTGTAACACTTACCTGGTGAAAGTTGAATGAATCTGCAACAACTTCTCTCTCTCCTCAGAGCTTTGAAAAATGGAAACTTCCAAGACTTTCTACTAGTTTGAAATGTTTGTTTTTATCATGGAATGGAAGTCTGGTATACCAAATACTTTAAAGGAATAAAGCATGCAGTTATAAGATATTAAAAATTTAACCTTAAATTCTTATAGGGCTGTTATTCAATATGTGGAAATTAAATTTAGTTATCTTTATAAAAAGGCAGAATAGAAGGTTATTGCAATTGAAAACTATACATACTGGATGAGCTTAATAAATCGGAAGTTCTTATGATTATCTGTATATAGAAAACCAAATCTTGTTACAGCCTGGAAAACTGAAAATGAAAGTGAATACTGTGTTGGACAAAATTCTGATTAAATAAAAATAAAGAGAATTTACATAATTTTTGTAAATATATAAAAACGTCTACACAAGTCAGTGACGTAGAATATGTGTTACTAAACCAAATTTTGTACACTGATAGGAGAATTATTTATTTCATCAGTCCAGTGGAAAAATGTGCCAAACTGTCCAATGTTTTAAGATGTGCATGTTAAGACTGGCATAGTAATAACAAATTTGTGCTTCTATATGCTCAAAACATGACTTATTATAAAGGATATTGAATGGCTTTTATTTAAAAAGGAGAAGTTCAGAATATCATTAATGTGATTCAGAAACACTCCATATATGTATATTCTGTGGAAACTAATGAACAAATTCAGCTGAGCAAATATTTCAATATAAGATAATCTGCATTTTAGTGAGCATTTCTTTCATTCTGAATGCCAGAACACAAAAGTGTTCGACGTTTTCTTGGCAATATAAAATTAATGTGATCGCAGCACAGCTATGTGAGGTTCTCATAGCTTTCAGAAATGTGAAGGAAACAATATTTTGATAGTATTGTTACAGAAATTTAAAAATGGAATTAAGTCTGCTTGTTGTGTTAAAAGTGTGACTACCTATTCACTGTATCCTAATATTTTTAAGCAAACAAGAAGAGTTCCTTGAATGAAAATATATTATACTTTCTGAAGCAAAGTGCCAAACACAATTTCAAGTAATTATCAAGGAGGAGGAACAAGATCTTTTGAAAAGAAATTCTAGTCATGAAGATAACTGAACTGCTAACTGTGTTATTGAATGGATGAGTTAGTGTCTGTGAAGAGAAGAACAATTCATCGTTCTGTTAGAGCTAATTGTCAAAATGTAATTCTAAAAATTCTGTTATCCTTTACCTGTTCCTCCCCTAGAGAAATTAATCCTGTCCAATTGCTTAATGATTCCTCTCTATTGTTCCTGCTTTGGATATTCTCGTTTATTTACATTTTCTGTTAGCTCTTATGTTTATTACTTATCACTCTAACTTTCATCTGAAAGTATGAAATCATTGACTTTTTAAATTCTTATTTCTTGAATGAGAATATAAAAAGTCACTGACAAAGTCTCCGTGTGATGTGTACATATTGAGATTGTTTTGTAAAGCCGCAAATTTCAAATTCAGTTTTGTGTAAAAGATTTCTTCTTGAATTTTTTTACTGATTTAAGCATTTAGAACACTTGACATCTTATAAAGCATCAATCTTGTGTGCTATCAGACTATGTACGTTGTTAAATTTTGAGCTATTCATGACTTTATTTTTTTTCAGGTATTATCCCTTTCATTAAAAGGGTTACCATAATTTGTATGTTTTCATTCCTCTGGAATTTCACTGACCACTAATATTCACTACTATCTTAATTATTCTTGATGCTTTCAAAAATATAGCCATTAATATATTTTTTTACAAAATCTGGTAACCCTTGACTAATCAAATTTTGTTACTTTAACAGGTGAGAGCAGACCTGCTGGCGAGCATACAAGCTCATTCCTGCTATTATTTAGAAATAAATTTGCTGGGAACCTTTCCAGCTAAATATACATAATTATTTATGTCGAGAAAATCGTATATGAAATTGAATAATTCTGTTCTTATCATCTATATTTAGTTAACTTTTGTGTCACATTTTCATTGTTATATTAATCTGCAGTCTCCCTTGTGTGTATGTACTGTTGAATTATTATTGATTGTTAAATCATTGCATGTGGTGTGGGTAGGTTATCATATTGCTTTTATATTGCATTGTCGTGAAACTGAAACGTTTTTAATTACAATGTTGTTTGATATTGAATTACTTGTAGATATAAATTGTTTCAAAATACAGAAATCGGTTCTTTGGTCAAGATTTGTTTTGAACTTTGTTATTTCATTAAATTTCTTCTTTTAAGGAATTTTTGTTTATACAACATTGGTGTCGGAGTTTTGAAACAGATCAGAAAATCTAAACATAGTTAAGAGGAAATTAAATTTGGAAATATCTGATTCTTCCTTTTTAGCGAAATCTCCTTGAATGTGACTTTGACAGTATTTGATTTTGCCAAGAAACCGGCATTTTTGGAAATGAAATTCACTCGGGTATTGAATATCAATTCAGTTTCTTTTCTGCTATGTTTGTTTAATAAGTTTTGTCTTAACGAGACAGGAATTCTGACAAATTTTGCAAATTTAAGACAAAATTTAAATTGTGAAACCTGTATTTGTGACAGATAAGTTTTTCTCTCCTATGCCAAAATGGACTTTTACTTTCCTGTGTTGTGATATTTTTGATTTTGTGTATTTTGCCATGTTTTGTTTCTTCATAAAATGAGTGAAGCTCATTATTTCCCTCAAATGATAATTATATTTCATGAAGCTGTTGGTTTGATTAATCTATGTGGTTGTTGGGCCCCTTGAAAATATGTAAAAGTGTAAGTCTGTAGTCTATAGAGTGATAGTCATTTAACCAATTTTACATTCTGCGCAGGTTCCAGAATAATGATGGAGTGGACACATTACACGCTGGCTGTATCCCATTATATACGTCTGTGAAATTTGTAGATATTGTTCGAGTATTAAAGATATTCAGTTTCGTACGCCCAGTTAGACGGAAGGGTGAAATTTTACAGCCATCGTGTAATAGACTTTTGTTTCACCATGCTCTAATTTTTATTTCAGAAGCGGCTTGCTTCCATTTGTCAAGAACCTCTTCATTGTTAGGTTTATTTTTCTTTCTTTACAGTGTATGTGCCATCTGAATATTCATTCATGTTCATCAGGTGAGTTTTTTTGGACCATGGTACCCTTTCCCCATTTATTCCCTAATTCTACTCAAATCTGTATTTAAAAAAATGTGGACAAATTTAAATGTTTATAGAATTGTAATGACTTAATATTGTATTATACATCTGCTGAATAAAATAATTTGTAACTGTATATTGTTGTACTGTAAACTTAATCAGGTTACAATTAGAAACTACATGTTTATTTTGGCCGTTTGGATTTCTTTAATTTTTTACCAACAATAAATAATCAAGAAATAACTATGTGATGTATTTATTTTTATTGTATCCATTTGAGTCTTAAAAATGGGAAATGTTTTGTTCTATGTAGTCTAATTTAGAAAATATTTTGTGAGCTCCTATTTCCATTGCTTTTCATAAAGAACATCGAGATTTGTCTCTATATACGCGTGTAGTTGTTACATTGCGTCTTTGCTCGGGGATTTTGCAGACCATTGATTCCTATCTTGAGGTGATTCAAATCATTTCGCTGCAATGAGAAAGGCACTGGTAAATGTTCTCCACTAAATTGCGTCTTCAAGTCTGCTCCTTTCGGATTGTTTGCGATAAAGTTATCGGAACTTGTTTCGTCGTTTAGATTTGTATTTTTCGTATTCTCTTTCCATAACTGCATCCACCTCAGGATCTGGAACTAACGTGACAAATCTGCCTTATCAACACAATATGAATAGTTTCATCTCGTGAAAGTGGCAAATGCAATATTGTAAGTTGGTGAAATCATGAGAAATGTAATTTCCCCCATCTACTCTGCTCTCACTTCCACATTCTCCATCAAAAGGAGACAAGAAGGATTGA
Organism: Zhengitettix transpicula; assembly: GCA_037074705.1. Taxonomy (NCBI): domain Eukaryota; kingdom Metazoa; phylum Arthropoda; class Insecta; order Orthoptera; family Tetrigidae; genus Zhengitettix; species Zhengitettix transpicula. The sequence goes on from CM073593.1 coordinate 77,429,365, forward strand.
ATTTCAATATGTTAGCCCTTTAAGTTTGAGTCAGTGACTATAAATTGGCACTTACTGCAGAATGGACTGGACGACCCGGTGTTAACGTTGAAGGTCCCTCTGGCCGGGTAATCGCTGCTGTAGTAGCTTAGAGGTAAACAGGAGTCGATGTCGCAGCGGCTCTGCACCAAGTCGAAATTGAAGTAATGCGCTGTTAGCACGCTGAAATTTAATCAAATACGTCTTCGAACTGTCCATTTGAACGAAGTATCACCTCATTTGGTTTATCAATATGTCGTTACCTTAAAACCGATTTGTCTCCTGTGCGTCTGTGTCCCCAAAATGTGCACTGTTTATTGCTAAGTACCTCCGTGTAATATTGGAAGGCTCGAAAATGGGAACACGCCCCATTCTCAAACAGTTCTGCGAAATTATCAAAATAACTTTGCACCACAAATATAAATGTTGCATTCATGATGGAAAAAAAATCGTTACCGTCATTTTGGTGCTATCAAAGTGATCAACTTCAATAATTTTTGTTCTAATTGTTTTGGTTTTGTGAATCTTACCGTCTAACAAATAGTTCCCGGACGTACAAAAGTTGGAGGTGTTGGGGAAGAGCCGTGGTATCAGGCATCCTGGCTGCGTCGTCCCCCCGTTCATGTAGAAGTCTACGTGACCTGAAATGCAGAGAGAGAATTGCTGACATCCTTTCTATAGAAAATGTTAAATAGTTAAATTATTTTGTGATTCATTATCATCAATGATATTTATTTCAAAAGATGAGTTCGACCTCTACAACGTTATGTACATTGAGAACAAAAGTGTTATCAAAGTCCAGTTGCAACAATGGCTTTGAGGAGAAATGGTGTGACTGATGTGGTGGAATCAGAATTTTTGGATTGTTCAGAGGAAGCAGTTTGTCTTCACATGACATAAGTAATTGCTGCTTGTGGGACATCCTCTATGTTGCCCTCCAACCGAGTGGAAGTAGCAATTTTGATCTTGGAGGAGTCGTGGAAAGTTATTTCTTAGGTTGCAATGTTAAACTTGGAAACTGCCGCTACGAGATCAGGATTTATCGTGATTGCTGCTCTACTGTGGACTCCCGACAACGATTGAGCCGTGAATTACAACGCTGGACTACGGGTCGACGTAACAATCTCATCAGACACCGTTCGTGCCCTGTAGTAATCGGAGGACGGCAACTGGACACGAGGGATTATGTGAGCAGACACACAGCCCTGCCGGAAAACGATATTTGTCTTGTTAAATGAGCACTTCAAGTTTATATTTATGTCACTGTAGTACCCACCATAACTGTGGAAGATGGGTATTTTTAATCCAAAGATTAATAAATATTTATAAATATAATAATGTAGTAAGAGAGAAGAATTGTACAGCAGTAATAATTATACTAGTTTATGTATTTACTAACTCCTTGGCTCGACAGCTCATGAAGGGTCCTGGCCTACCGAGACGGCTGCCAGCCTGTCACCTTACATGACGTATTCTGGAGTGACACCTGGTCAGAGTGTCGAGTCTCCCACAGCCTCAACCCCAGTTTTGGTGACCAGGACGACCACAAACATCCGGGACCTCTGTGACGCGAGGCAATGACGCTGGCCACTACACCACAGCAGGCCGTCACACCATGTATGACATAATTAAGAGAGGTGCGTGTTTCGTGTAATTACCGTACGACTTAATCATTCCCAGGCCTCCGTAAGGGATGAAGAATTTCCCGTCCGTGTGCATCACCTCTACAAAATCTGCATCCGTCTTGCACAGCCTGACAGTTTCCTCGTAGTCTTCGAATCCAGGTTGAGCTGGGTCTAGACCTGCACATACAGGTGACATCTGTACCTACCAGACTCGGTCCTGTGTAACTATATGTTGGTGAGCTTACCGGTGAGTCTCCTTATGCCCCTTACTTCCTTGCCCATGTAACCTCCAATGTGCGCTCCGAGGCTGTGCCCTATGATGTGAACGTCTGAAGGTTCCACGCCGAAATGTTCAATCAGAAACCTCAGGAACCTTAGAAATAATTTAAATATTGTTATTCAGTATGTACTCGCTTCAAAGTTGCATATATGTGTGTGTTTGGAGAGTTTATTTTATAACAAAAGTTTTTTCTTGTAGGAATGCCCTGACGGGAACTTTTAACATTCATATGATTAATTTGGCAAAGAACGCTACCAAGAGTTTACACGGAATAATTTGGAATAAAAATTTAACAAAGGAAACAAAGATAAAAATTTATAAGAGCCTAATACAGAACATTCTATGTTACGGAAGTGAAACTTGGCCCCTGACAGAATTACAAAAGAACAAAATTAGAACAGTAGAATTAGATTATCTGCGCAGAAAAAACAAGACAGAATAAAATTAGAAATGAGCTTCTTTGGAAAGAAATGAACGTAACCAAGTCTGTCGTTAAAAGGATTGAAAATCAAACCCTTAAATTGTATTGTCACGTATACAGAATGGAAGATGGCCAAAAGAAACATATCAATGGTCACTTCCTCGAAAAAATAAACGGGGCAGACCCAGGTTAAAGTGGGAAAACCATAATGGAGGATAGGAATTTGAAAGAGGGACATTTGAACGACAGACAGAAATGGAAGGGGGGAAAGCCGAAGAAGAAGAATGATTAATTTGAATTAGGATGATCTGGCCGTTAGTGGATATTAAATATTAGGGAACGGATGAAAATGGCCAACTGTACGCCGACATCTTCCATTATTAATAAATTATTTAGAATTCCAATAACTGTTAAACATTCATATGATTAATTAAAATAGAACGATTAGCATAATTTTAAAAATAAACTATAATCCGTAATTAAAATTAAGTAAAATATATTGTAATGCCAATTAATTAACACATGAATTGTAAATTTGAAAATATAAATTGTTTGAGAAATGTATTCTTACGGCGGTACAGAACACAGCAACAATGTAGCCAGGTATTGTTTACTTTGTCGGAAGAGGTATGCGCGCTCAAAATTGCGAAGGTTTGGTCAAGTACAGGTCGTATTAGAATATTGAGGAGAGAGTACACATTATGTTTTGGTAGAGTTCAGTCTGCATTTCGGCTCCTCAGCGATCGGGTGGTCGTTAAAGGACTTTTGGAACTTGGGGATTAAACACGTGGCGAGAGACGAGGACGAAAACGAAAGGCGAGAACGAGAATCGAGCTTGCAGGAAAGCATAGACAAAACATTCATTTTGAGCAGAACTACGAAACCTGCTAAGCACAGACAGTTTTGGTGAACACAGCCAGGCAGAGAAGTAGCAAGAGTCAACCGAGTGAGGAGGAGACGAAAGAGGAGGTTCCTGGTTCCTGATTTTGATCTAAAAAAATACTAATTTTAGAATCAGTGAGTTTTAGTAGAAGCTGTGAAATAACCCGTCATAGTGCTTCGTAAGTTAAAAGTATCCTGGAATGCTGCCGTGAGTACCAATATAAAACAACTCATTATGTAAACCGGATTACAAGACAGACGTCAGATTTCGTTTTCTTCCTTTGATAAAATTTGTTAATTAGAATCCATCTTTTAGTATAATTTCGTTGACAAGTAAATTTCGTCATAATTAATTGACGAGTAAATCTTTTCTCTTTTAGAATGTAATTTGTGTTTAAGTTGAGAAATAAAATGATTCGCCATTATCAAACCCAGTAGAGACCCTGAGATATTTTTAAATTGTGTAAATATGTTTAAATAATTGATTCATACATATTTTGTTTGTTTGTTTGTAAATTAAATTCTTTCATTTATTAAAATCCATTTTTTTTAAATTATTACAATATATTGAACTTAATGTACGACAGGATTAATGTAATTATCATTAATCACTCACTTCCTTCTTTAAATTTTCAATCGTTACTTTTATAATCTGCGGACACTGTTCTCCATATTGGGCTGCTAATATGCAGTTGCTCTTGTTCCATCTTGATGGCCTATCAAATGACCTTCCTCGTGGTTTCCAGTTCACAACTTTACTCTTCAGATTTATTATTCGTTTGGTGTCTGTAATTCGCTAAAACTATTATCTCCAATCGTGACTCACAGTTTCATATTATTTTGTATTAAGTCCTTGGTCTGCCGTGTACCTGAACCGAGAAGACCCGTGGCTTACAGATTCGACGTCTACGCAACCCTCAACTGCAGCGTTATCGCTTCGTCATCTCTAATTTTTTTTAAAACTTTATTTAGCAGGGCCTGCAAGTAAAACGCAATTCACTGCGCTAACTATTATAGTTCTGAGTCTATCTTAGACCATTTTCTTCCATTATTGGGAATCCAGGTTATTGCATCCAGCAGATAACAAACTTTGAAGATTTGTTAAGAGGAACAGCTTTGTAAGTCACTTTGGCAAGCAAAAAGTGTTGATTATTAAATTAAAGTGTATAAAAATGACCTGCCTATAAAGTGTTAATAATTGTGTGTGTCCGAGCCCATGTCCTTGGTACAGGAAAACGTTAAGGTAAAACTGCACAACTTACTATCTGTAAACCCGCTAGTACATGATATTATCGTCAGATTTCCGAGTTCAAATTTTAAATTTCATATCTCAAACTTTGTATTGTAATTTTCCTATTGATTGTTTGAATTAATGCCTTGATAGCTTTGTGAATTTTGATAAGTATATTTATTGAAGGCCCGGTGATCGGCCCTGAGAAATAGCCAAATTAATTTGTTTGTAATTTTAAATCTTGATTTTTATTAAAACATAATAGTTAATTGACGCCTTAACGTGAAGCAAATCAAATTAAAAACTATTTTAAAGTAAATACTACAAAATTGGAACTTCAACGTGAGGCCTTGGTATTTATTAAATTGTTTAAAAAGAAATCATTACAAATTGGCCCCACAACAAAATTATCACAAATGTTATCAGTCCCTTCCTTCTCGCCACTGATCTTCCTGTCTGAACAGAAGAGGCCAATAATGAATGAGTTCCTGAACTGTAAGGAGTCACAATCGAAAAGAATGGAGGAGGAATAAATGTAATGGAAGGATGATGAGAGCAATGGACTGACCTGACGCACTCCGCAGCCACCACCCGCGTGTTGGCGGCGACCTGCAGGTAGTTGAACTCGACGGCGCCTTTCCCCCAGTCCACGATGAACACGTTCACGTCGTCCTAAAACGCAACGCAAACAGTTGTATATGTTTATACACGACACTTACGAACATATTCGCTGGTGAAGAAACTTTCCGCGTCCACTTTAGGAGGAACAAATGTTGCTAGTCCTCCTATATTCAGGTTTGAGACAAACTGGTTGAAGCGAGGACGGCGACCATCTTAGAAAAAAATGGCGTCCATCTTTTCCTTGTGTCAGTCCAACGTAATTACAAATTATTGGCAATTTGGATAGTTTGACAACTTTTTTTTTCAGAAGATATGACTATAATAAATTCTGTTACTTGGTACGAACATAATGCGCAAGGACTTAATAGATAAGTATTACACCAAATAAAATTATTAACGTGACTTTAACATTTTTATGTCATTAATGTCAACGTTTTCAGGCTGTAGCTTCCCTTATCTCTCTTTCTGGGATTTAATTATACGAATATAAACAGTTATAGGAAGCAGAGACTACCTGATGCAGGTTTTTCTAGGGTTTTCCCTGCATTACTTTTAGGCGAATGCCGTGTAGGATCCTTAAAGGGGCCCTAGTTAACCCTTGGCTACCTTCCTCTACCCTTCCGCGCCCCCCCCCCCCACCCATTTTCAGATCCCTTCCTATGCTATTAAAGGGGAGTTGCCACCATGTGGATTACCCTCACGTAGCCTGTTACCCTAAAAAAAATAATTGAAATTAGATGGGCCTTGTCTGTTATTTCCAGAGAGGGGAGTTGACCGTGAAACCGCCAATCAGAACGCTGAAAATGAAGGACGAGGCAAACCGCACAAAGCAGGTGACGAACATAAAAGGAAACGTTTTTTGAATCACCCGACGAAAGGACCAAGGATTGCAGAAACGTTGTGTGGTATTTAATTTAGGACTTATTTTTGTCTCTTATTTGGATATTTATTTCTGAAATTACATTGAAGTAATGTTTAGTGGTAGGGGAATAAAATTAGGGAGTGCTGAGTTACAAGACCATTTTTATTTAACCGCTTACAAGACAATTTATTGATTCCTGCAGAGAAAATGAAGGAGAATAATTTCGCTGAAACTATTCGGCGGAGGAAACGCGCAGCCATTGGCAAGTTTCGTTATGACGTCACTGTGACGACATACGCGGTCTGTCATTTGTTAGATTTAGGGAATTTCAAGGGCCCATATCTTCCAGAAATATACTTTTTCCAACATTAATTTTTTTAATTTCATAAAAGCCTCATTTTTAGCAAATATGGTTTTAAAAAGATAATCCAAGTGTTTAGAAGCCTTGGATTCCTCCCAAAAAATAATTAAGACAGATATTTATACAGAAATAAGAAGCAATGGCTGAGCTTTGAAGCTTCTTCTTTTCTGTCTGAATTAATTAATTGCGCCGTTGATCACATCCATCTTCATTAAGTCCTAAAGTTAGGACATGAAGATCTAGGTGAAGCCGGGATGGGGAAGTCTTGGAACGGGGCCTGGAGTCGACTCGGGTCAAAGCACCTGCGTTCGATTCCCGCTCCAGACGAGCCTTTTCCATCCATATTCTTGAAAACTAATAAATGCTCACTTGTCAGCGTGATTGCTGAGACCTGCATGTAGCGAATCCTCACGATGGTCGCTCGACACACTTGTTTAGAAAGATTTAAGTTGTTAACCACGTACGATGTTGAGTAGCGCGTTCTTCATGTCCGTCAGCCAGCGCACTTGGCCGTCCGTGCGGAAGCCGTGGATCACGAAGACGGATTTCCTAGTCCTCATCGGTATCATGTCCACGAAGATGCTGGGCCACAGCTTGACGACGACGCCTATGGGAAAGTCCCTGTTGTAGGCGTAGATCCTGGTCCGGATGAATCCTGGAGGCTCCGGCGTCGGAAGAGGCCTGCTCAAGGTTTGCCACGGAGCGTCCATGGAGAAGCAGCCCAGTTGCTCGTAGCCGGGGAAGCACACGGCCTCTGCCTCTGCGACACAGTCAGCATTCGTCTAAGCTGGTAGCAAAGGGAGCACGTGACGCAGACATTCAGCACTCACCTGCGCCCACACAAACCAAGACCAGGATCAAGCAACGCATGTCACGCCACGCTCCTCTCTCCTGCAAAAAGAAAACAAATACAGTTGTATTTAACTGACTTCAATTGAATCATAAATAAAAAAGACCAGCCAACTTATCTGAAACATTGAAAACAAATTGAAACTCGAATATTAAGGAAAAAATTAACATTTTAGATAAACAATTTTATTTAGAAAATGATTGTAATTATTGTTACATCGGGCAAACGAAATTATTTCTAAAAACTAGAATCAATGAACTTAAAAATAATGAATAAGAAAGATAACCAATTCAGTGATGATATAAATACCACACAACGTTTATGGGATCCTTGCATTTCCTTGTAGGAGAGATACGAAGGGGCTACCTTTGGGGATGCCTTTTCCTCTCCGTTTTTGAACTAAGGTTCCCACAAGCCTCGGCCTGTTCTGAGAGGTGTATGTTCCGGGGTCACAGACCTTGGGCATACGGTAAGAGTTGTCCGCTATTCCCATTGGAATAGTCGGCCAGCTGCCTCCTAAACTGGTCGAGGCACGTTCTCCGTGCTGCGTCCCCACAGCAAACTCCTCTCCCGCTATCGGAAGGGCGTGGGACAAGTACCCAATGCCCGACCTACCTGATGCAGGTTTTTCTAGGGTTTTCCCTGCATTTCTTTAGGCGAATGCCGGGTAGGATCCTTAAACCATAGCCCGGGGGCCCTAGTTAACCCTTGGCTACCTTCCTCTACCCTTCCGCATCCCCCCTTTTAGATCCCTTCCTATGCTATTAAAGGGGAGTTGCCCAAAGTGGATCACCCTCATGTAGCCTGTTGCCCTAAAAAAATAATGGGATCCTTGTTCCTTTCCTCAGGTGCGAAGAAGAACCTAAGATCCCAGAAACGTTGTGTGGTATTTAAATTATCACTCTTTTTTGTCTGAATATGGCTACCTTTCTTATTCATTATTTTCAATCAGGCATAATTTTTTTTAATTTTGAACTTAAAAATAATTTGAATTTTGACGTCTAAAATTATTTATTTAAATAACCATAATTTCGATTAGCAAAATGCAAAAATATATGTGGAGAGTTTAAATATTATTCAAGATTCATGTGTGAAACGTTACACATAACATCTATAAATGTAAAAAAAAAATTAATTAGAATTTATTAAATTGTAAATACCTTAGTTTTATTTGTTTAATTTTTTACAATTGTAAATACTTTTTTTATATTATTATCACAACTGTAAAGTCTCCGGACTAAAGGTTAATTTTAATAAAAATAATAATAATTTAGTGTACCTTATTGTTCTAAATTATTTTTATCATTTAACTGAGCAAGCTTTGTTAATTTTATAATTATACCAGTATGGAGCTACGGGATAGAATTATGGGGATGTGCCAGTAAGTCAAATACTGCAATAATCCAAAGATGCCAGTCTAAAATATTAAGAGCCATCGTCAACGCCCCCTGGGGTACATAACAAATGAACAAATACACAATGACTTAAAAAATACCAACTGTTATGGAAACTGCCCGTCAAAAGAGTGTTAGTCATTCACGTTAGTTATCAAGAGCAGAAGGTTGGCCTGGATGCGACACGTACTTAGGATGGATGAAAGCACAACACCTGGACGGATTATGGACTGGAAGCCAATCGGGAGGAGGAAAAGGGGGAGACCCCGGACAAGATGACATCGAGAAGGATATAGAAACCATGTGTAAAAGGATGGCGGAGACTGGCACAGGAGAGGGCGGAATGGAAGAAATAAGGCTCACATTGGGTTATAGTGCCAATAAAAGAAGAAGAAGATGAGATCCTAGAAGATGACGAAACGTCGTTTTCTGCCTCAAGCTCATTTACTTATTTATATTAGTAATAGTCTCTGATCGTCTTTAGGGAATAAGGACGAAACGTTGGTTTCAATTCACTGCTGTTTGATTACACGACATTATTTTTATACCCATGCTATCCGTAATTTCGTATTCCTCGATTCCCCGTCATTGATCAAAGATATTCCCTTTTACGGCTTAATGGCGTCGTCGTTTCTTCCCCGGGCTGAATTGTGCTTTCTCCAGTAACCCCTGCGTGTCGACCGTTCCTTTGTTTATCTCCAGACCCATTCATAATCTTAAATACCTGTTGCTAACGACAGTTATTACCCGAGTTGTCGGCAAAAACACGATGAAAGATAAAATCGACAAGCAAAACGTAACGCAACAGCGATATACAAAGATTGTGACACACTTTGGATAAACGGTTCGCTCTTATCCATGAAACATGCGCGTATTTCCTTCGAGGAATTGTTAACACTTCTGACAGGGTCCTTCGTAATTTTCTTCTCCTCCTTGCCCTGTCCTCAGCTTCTTCTTCTTCTTCCATTCATTCAATGTCCTCCCGTAAACAGTTACTCCTTAGGATGTTTCCCGCATTCCAAATCTTTCCAGGTATTCGTGGTCTCTCTGTCTCTCAATTTCCATGTCCCTCTTGTATCACGTTACCAGGTTCTAGATTTAACATGTTTGTCCGCAGAGCACTTTGCTTCGCCATTACAGTGACCTTGTCAGCATTTGGTTATTTTTCTTATTATTAATTTTCAAAACAGACGTACATTTTTCATTTCCTTGTCCTTTTTCGTCAAAAGACTTGCAAATTACTCGATTTTATCGACATTTTGTAACTCTTTTTCCCACTGGTACACGGATTACTTCGCACTGTTCTATATGTAACCTTCCTGCTACCACTAGCATGTCTTACAGTTTCTTTCTTCTTCGCCAGGTTATCTGTGGTAATTCCGATTATCCGCAACTTCTTTGGTTAACCATTCACCATAATTAATTATTAACACATATGAAAAAACACCACGCTGACGTTTTTCAAATTTATTTAAAAGTAAGTCAGATTATTATAATTGTTAATTATCAATAGATGTATTTATTTGACTTCAATACAATTATAAATGTACGAGCACTGGCAAGATTGCAAGCAGAGCATCACTTTGAAATTATACGCAAATTCGGCTAATAATTAGTGGTAATTCATGGGAATTAACTACACCTCATAAAGTCCTAGATTGAGGACGAAACGTGTTAATAAATTCCGTCTGTGTTCATACATTTACACCCATCCGCCATAGAGGTTGAACAGTGCGGGTGTCAGTCATACAACACTCCTCCTCGTACATGTAAGTCTATATATAATTATTTTAATAAAGAAAGTGCAGATTCTCGTTACAAATAGGATACTCTTTTTATTATTATTATTATTACTAGCTGGGTGCCCGGCGTTGCTCGTGTACTTATTTATATAAACTAGAAAAAGTATTTAATTGAATACTTAAATATATTCCTTGAGTATTTCAGGATATAATCGTCACTCAGTCTTCATACATTACGAAATATTGCATTGATGAAATTGTTAGCTAGACTCACAACTAATACAGCGCGAAAATTAACTTACATTTTCCCCAAGGATGGTAAAGTAATTCGTGTTCTTCTTTATTACCATTCGATGGAGTATTGCTGTATAAAATTATATTTTTTATTTAAAGAAAATATTTCTGCTTTATTTCATTCCTGATAAAGGAGATATTTCCTTTGTTCGTTGCTTAGTAACGTCTTTCTCTCGCGTGACGTCATTGTCTCTTGACGCGCAGTAATTTAAGATTTAATGATAATGGTTTTTAATTATAATTCTTTCCACCTTTATGCTATGGGTTTCTCACCCCCACAGTACCGGTTCTCGATTTTGGCAGAATACGTATACCAATTTCTGTTGCATTCTGTCCACGCGATAAAATTTGTATAAAGAACAACGTAAATACATACATACATACAAATATACATCCTTTTTTATTATATAGAAGATTTTCTTATCTCTGCCAAGACTATTATTGTACCTAAACGACGGTAGTTGCATTATGGACGCCGCGTGACGTCGTTTTTTTCAAAGAATATATGGCCTCTTGTCAAGCCACGATAAGAGCTATATTGGTAGATGGTTCCATCAGTTTAAAATAAAATGCCGGAAACAAACAATAATGTGGAAAGGTTTTCATTCCTAAATAGGAATAATTTGCCCGTGGGAGTGTTTGGGGAAAGTTACTTCTTCCTCAAGAAAATAAATTTAGGTTTAATGAATCATAATTCAATTTAAAATTAAGTGTATTGCTGAACCGTGATTGTAACACACGTTTTTTTTAGGGTACAAATAAACAATTGAAAATTATTGTTAGTCTAAGTTAGATTGTAAAATATTATCATGAATCTGCCAACGGGCTATTTGTCCCATTCTATCTTCCCATTCTGGGGGGGGGGGTTGTACGATAAGGTGATTACTAGGAAAAAGTAAAATAAGATAAAGAAAGTGACATGTCATGCAACAAGTATCTTAAAGTTTGTTAAAAAAAAATTAAAAGAAAGTAGGCCTATTCTAAACTGGAATTAACTTATCCACGCACACCTATCCGTCAAAGTGTTGACTGGGAACGCTATAAGGCTAGATGTGCACTATTGGCTGAACAACCCCTCCCCCTCCACTAAATTCTGAGCAGGAGATAGAGCTGGGAATCAATCACATGAGCGACGCAATCATGCCACGATTCCTGGCAGAAACAACGAAATACCGGACGATATCAGAGCCCTAATTAGGGAGAAAAACCAATACAGAAAGAGATGGCAGAAATGGCGAGATCTTGATGGATAGACGATCCTGGGAGAGGCTATCCGCGGAGATCCGCCAAAGGTTGATTACCTTTAGGGAGGACAGCTGGGATAGCGTAGTCAGAGATAAAGAATCTGGGCTCTCAGCAAGTCGCTCCGCTGCCCTCGAGGCGCAATACAACCAATACACGGTCCCAATGGGATAGTGTACGACGCTGAAGACAAGGCTAATGGAGCGGCAGACACCCTTGAGCGCCAGTTTCAGCCAATAGATCCCATAGACCTGGAGGAGTTCTACGATCATGTAGAACAACACGTCCAGTCAATAATGGCACGTGCTCCCATCACCGAAGCGCCTCTTTGTTCTGAACAAGACGTGGCGAGTAAGGTCAAGTGTACGAAGTCAAAAAAGGCACCGGGCCATGATAGGATATCCCCAAAGTCCCTTAAATGCCTCCCCCCCTTCAGGGATCTCCTACATCACCAAAATATTCAACTGCTGCCTGAAGCTAAATTATTTCCCCACGTCCTGGAAAACAGCAAAAGTCATTGTATTCAAAAAAACGGAAAGAACCCCCTCTTCCCCCAAAACTATCGTCCCATTTCGCTTCTCTCGACTCTGTCGAAAACTTTTGAGAAGATAATTTTATCGCGCCTCAATGACTTTCTTGAGCAAAACTCTGTTCTTATACCAGAACAGTTTGGCTTCAGGCATGGTCATAGCACAATCCATCAAGCAGTTAGGTTGGCACATCATGCCTACGAAGGATTACAAAATAGAACCCACATCACAGGCGCTGTACTCCTCGACCAAACACAGGCGTTTGATAGGTTATGGCATGACGGATTGCTCTACAAGCTAGACCAGTTAGGGTGCCCGCACTATATGACACACTTGTTACACTCTTATTTGAGTAATAGACAATTCTATGTCTACTGGGACGGACAGGCCAGTCCTACTAGGAACATACAGAGTGGGGTCCCTTGGCCCTACTCTGTTCAATATCTACATTAATGACGTTCCAAAGAGTCCGGAAACCGAATTAGCGTTGTATGCGGATGATGCAGCCTAATTCGCCTCCGGGCATCACCAAAATTATGTAGCAAAAAAGCTCCAGCGGTCAGTAAAAAACTTTCAATCCTGGGCGAACCGCTGGAGAATGCGAATCAGTGGGGAGAAGACCGAGGCCATAATGTTCACGCGTAAGAGAGAATTCCCCATTGTAGATATAATGGCAGGGGGAACCAAAGTCCAATGGACAAAGTCTGTAAAGTACTGGGAATACTAGATCAAAAGATTCATTCGAGACCTTCTAATTCTGAATAAATCAAAAATTTAGAAAAAAGAAAGGACAAGCGACTGACCTTTGAGGAGCTTATCAAACAGACCAAAGCGAAATGCTATTTAGCAATAAGAAGGTTGTACCCGTTGTTTAAAAGCCGCGGTCTTAGCCTAAAAACTAAGCTCATGCTTTACAAGACTATGGTACGTCCTGTACTCATGTACGGTAGCGAGGTCTGGGGTGTAGCAGCCAAATCCCACATTGATCAGACTCAGGCAGTGCAAAATAGGTGCATTAAAATAATCACCAGAGCACCTAGATATACATAATATGGTAGGTTTAAATACGATTAGGGAATATTTAGCTATTAAGAATAAAACATTTTTTGATAGGGCTAAGAATTCAAAATTTGGTAACATTAAAATAATTTCGACTAGCGACAGCAACCTTAGAGATGGAAGTACTAGGTTTTAGGTTTAGGCTTAATAATATTAGGTTTTAAATTAAGATTAATGTATTACATTAGTTTAGGGCACGCCTGGGTCTGATCAATACAATTAGGCAAGGCATTGAGTATAGAACAGCCCTCGTTGCCACCACAAAGTAACGCCGTGCGACGAGTATTTCCTTGCTGGGTCTAGAAATAATGCGCATGCTCCTCGGAAACGATAAATTCTGATGCAATAAATTAACTATCCGTATAAAAAGAAATTAATTTTGAACAATATAATTCAAAAGTGAGTAGGCGTTTCGATCAACTGTTGTGATCTTTGTCAAACTCAAGCCAGACTGAACATGTGTTCTTTTTTAACGATAATTTCTATTCAGCTTGACATCAGCCAATGGTAGCGGTGGGCACTGACACTGTCACCAGCTCGTGGTAGACGACTCCCTGCCGATGTTGATGGCTGGCCAGGATCAACCCACGATTCCTTGCGTACATCCACTCTTCATCGCCAGCCGCAGCCCGATGCAGGGACGTCATTTTTTGTCAGGCGAGCAAGATTTCGGCGTCGCTCCATCTGCCTGTCGTTAAATTCACGCGGCACCCCATTTTCCGATCCATGGAGTCTTTCTCATGGCACGTAGGCTAATGAGTGACACCCAATAGCTCGGCAAGCATTTGGGGGGGGGGGGGGATGGGTATCGTCCGCGTTCAAAAGAGCCTGCAATTGATGGTCCTGGGCCGATTTTCACGATTCTTGTCGCCCAGGTCAAAATTGCCGTCTTTAAACCGACGAAATAAATCTCTTCACGTTGTTTCCGATAAAACGCTGTCGCAATTTGACTTCACTTCCCGCATATGCCTTTCTTTTTGCCAAATAAACTAGTCTTGATTACCGTACGTATTGTATTAAATTCCTAATGATGTGCACTGGCTATTGACGAACTTATAAATAAATTTATAACTTCAAAATTTTATCACAATAGTTTTTTGTCACTATTTGTTAATAAACCATTATTGCAATTGAAATGTCCCGACGAACAGCGCCAGGTGCTTAGGAGGGATTGGCAGGAAACCATGTCCTCATAGAATGCCATCTGTCCGTCGACAAACACTTTCTAAGGCCGTAACACGAGGCCCAATCCTACCGGGTATGATCAGGAAATTTACGCAAGCTGTTTGGCGAAGAGGGTTTTAGAGATGACGTATGCAAGACGGAAAAGCGTGGTTAATTGATTTAATTACACCCATACTCAACCCCGGGTAACAAGTTGCTTATTTAGACTAAATAATTAGTCATTCAAATATGTGTTTTCAAGAAGTTCACCTGTCACGTGGTTTAGAGACAGCGAGCGACCTTCCATGCCACCTGGAAAACCCGGCTGCTTCTGGAGTAAGTCCAACCGTTTGTCATCAATATCTAGCGGCGTTCGCACCTACTTAAGACTTCTTAAGCGGCCCAGGAAATACGATCTTAGATGATTGCACTGAGGTACGCATTCCTAAGAAAAATACCCGAGCTGAATAACTATTGCTCATTTTTTTTAATTAATACATGTGCAGTATGGCTTCTTCCACTTGTAAACACCCAGACGTTAACATTCACCAAATACTCGAGTCTTCGATTAAAAACCTCGTACTTTTTGACACGTTCTGGGAAAAAAATGAAGTATATTCTGCAAGATTTCAGACAAACGCTTGTTGAGGTTTTCCATCACTTGTTCCTACCCCGAATTTATTTTAATAAAAATCTGCATCTTGTCTTTAAGATACACAAGTTAAATTAAAACTCCGATTAAAGTGTCTTTATAAAACGGGAATGAGCCTTTCTTTTTTCATACTCACGTGTCTCAAGCAGCCAGTGACAGACTTTTGAAGAAGTGAACACACTTCACTACCGTACAAGGTATCTGCCACAGATAAACACGAGTTTCCCCTATCTTGTCTCGTCGTTTGCTCCACTTACGTCATGTCCAGCCGGCCCCTACATATTTATTTTTTTAAAAAAGAAACTGATTCTGCATATTGCAAAATACAAATTTCTTTGGCAAACAGATCAATCCTAATGTGCCGTGCGAATTTCCGAATTACGTCACGTGCACATGCACAAAAAATTTATTTGGAAGTGAAGTAGTTAGTGAAAGAATGGAACGAACAAAGAGGAATGTAAATCGGACTGCCTGGAGTGTTTTCCCCGTAAATATCAGCAACTTCCCAGCGAATATGAAATTATACAGTATTGAAAAATTAAATTAACTATTTACTGAAAATCATTCAATAGTTTAGACAATCCTGTGTTTTACACATTCATCAGTATAAATGATTAATTTCTTATAACGTTCAAGCACAATTTTTAAGTTAAACTTCTTAAATAAGAGGTAAGACCGATATGTAATGGAAGTGTGCTGCTCAAGACGTCAGAGATCGAGCATCGATGTGGAGCCGCTTTGTGAATGTGTAGGTTTAAACAAGTCTAATAATTTCTCAAGTGAAAAAAAATCATTCAAGTTTTCATTACGTTTTAACATTGAACGAAATGTAATGGGAATATGGTATAAACTTTACATTCTTCCACAGAAAAATAATTTTTGGTAACTATATTAAATTTAATTTTTTACTTGCAATTCCCTCACCTCCATTTTGTTTGCTCCAACCAGTCAATTAGAAAAAATTACTGTAACTGCAACTAGGGAAATTACCCTACTACCACATTAAATTAACATTCAGGCAGCAGTTTTTTTTATATACAGCATAATGTGTTTTACACCAGTATCTTCAAAAAACTGCATACAAAAATAGAAGATTGCAATATGGAAAGTACATGTGCTCACATAACTCTGGTATGTTCCACTTTGCACTTGAACTGAAAATCTGCACAATCCAGACGCCTTCAAGCAGAAAAATTATTTATATGCTGCCGCAGCAGTTTCGAGTAATTTTAAAGTGACAATTTAAAATAGTGGTTGAAAAGAGTATTACACATAGCATTAACTGTTTATTAAGGAAATATTTATATTGACATTTAATGCAAGACTAAATATAAAATGTTGTCTGCAGTTTGTTAAACCTAAAAGCTGTTAACAAATAACAAGTCTACTCCACAACACTTCTGGCGAAAACCATCATTGCCTAACATTAAAATTCACTTCTCTGTTATGAAATATAACTTAATTCTGGTTGTCAATATGAGAACTGAATAAACGTGTGCAACACCATGCAAGTTGCAAGCAACTACCTACATAAATAATTTACTGTATGTTAGGTAAATTATACAAAGATAATAAACATTTGAAGGACACAGACATGTAAAAATATCACAGTAGTGCAAATACAAATTAATAAATATTAAGAGAAAACAGAGATACATATCTAACCTGAAATTGAGAGCTAGTGTTGCCATGTCAGACAGAGTACTGCACTTTGAGCAGGTCAACTGGGACAGTACAGTACTCGTCTGAAGAAGGCTTGCGACTCCGTAACGTTGAAATGTTTCTTCCTATCAGATACAGCAACAACCAGCCCTCAATTTCTGTCAAGCCAATAATACTGGCTCTTTCCTGTCCACATCACTTACATAGAGATCCTGAAATATGTTCACTCCCCTCCCACATCCTTATCATGTGCACAAAAAAAGGCAAAGATATGCAAGTCAATTTACTGTGTTAGTGCTTACTGCATCACAACAAGTAAACAGGAGAAATTATATGAAAAAACTTAAATTTGAGCTACATTTGTAATTTACATTAAAATAAATAAAACCTAGTTTCTATTTGTTATGGATTTAATACGCTAAAAAGTTGATAATTAAAACAAGAGTCTCAACAGTTCGGTGAAACTATTAGTAACTTCAGTCTTACATTAAGTATTGTTTTTATCAATATATACATATATTATTACACAATTATATTTTCAGCATTACGATTACTTAATACAGCGGGGACGATTGACTGAGAAGGTGGCGCCTAAAGCGCATTCGAGAGTACTGGTACCGATGCATCCTTACAGCATCAACAATCTTATACTTTTAAATGTCAACCTTAAGAAAAAATAAAGTTTGTGCCTTTCTTATTTTTTAGCCTTGAGAGCTTCCAGACGTTGCCGTAAAGAGTCCATATTGTTGCTGCGGGATGGGGGAGAAACCTAGAAGCATAAAGTTCCATTGATCAAAGATTGAAACAATACAGGACATTACTTTAAAAATAAGAATGCAATTATCACATAAGTTTAATGACATTTTGAGCATAATTAGACCTTTTAAGCTTAGACTTTAATGATTAAAACCTGAAATAGAGCAATAAAATTCACCTGCTAACACAGCATTTTTTAAATTTCTCAGGACAATAATTGCAGCGCTACAGGAACATTCCATCTAATTCACATAAATTTGAAACAATTTCAAGTGCTACTTCAAAATTCTGGTCCAGTTCTGTATTTAGTGTTATTTAGTTAATGAGTATAGCATTAAAACCAGAAAAAGATCACTACATGTTTACTTTTATCACTTTACATTATGGCCCAGGATCTATTGTTGAATTGTGGACTATGCTTTAGATTTTTGGAGATATAAACCAAAAAACTACCACCCTGTCATCCTCTGGAACACACAATTCAAATTAGGTTGAAAAGTAGTGGACAGTACCTCCTGTACAGTGTCATGAGACATCTTCAAGTTAAGGTTCTCATTGTTAATCACACAGTCAATTTTGTGGGACTGAAGCTGATTGGAGTCCAGAGTAGGTTTTAAACCGGCATTAGCCTGGTGCATCTGCAATCTCATGAGGTAGTACTGCACATTTTTGGAACTGGCATTGGTGTCCAGTTCAAGCTCTGCATTTGTACATTCTGATCTTTTCCCTGTAGCATCACCAGCTGCAGCAGGTATGGCATCCATTTTCTCAGAGGACGCTCCTACACAAGAATGATAGTCATGAAAAGTTCAGTGAAATTAATTGCAGAAATGTTTTTGTTCTTATTTTGAATTGCAGACATTTGTACTAACACTAATTTAGTAAAAATTTAGATGGAGAAAATTGCTGTTAATATAGAAATACACAATAAAAAGTTTATTATTAACATTTAAACCAGGATGAACAATGAAAACCAATGAAATCAACGTGTGTGTGTGTAGATCTATGCCCAAGCATATGCATTCATTTAAATGCAATTCACACTCTTCTCCCTTTTATTTCTACCTTTCCCCACTATCCAATATGATTTTGTCACCAAATTAACGTTACTTACACTGTGTGTGTATTATTACAGTCATGTCCATAATTCATCACTGAAGGCATTTAGGACATTTTTAGTTTCTTCTCTGGAGTAAAGTACTCCCAGGGATGACCAGCCACAAGTTTGGATCCCTGAAGTTCATGTTCAATCTCTCTGCTATCTATCTATCAATGCTTTCTTCACATTTCCTATTTTCCTCCAATTTGTATCGCACATTCGTACAACAACACTTAATACAATTTTTCTGTGAGAAAACTTTCACTAACAGTAGTTGGATAATCCATTTCCCCATAATGTGATCAGTATTTGTGCCTACATGAACTAATTGTAATAGAGTTCATGTTGTCATCACTCAGTAATGAGTTTTTGTTTTATCTCCTCAGCACATATATCAGGGAGACATTTTTGTTTTATTTCCTCAGCACATATATCAGGGAGACATTTTTGTTTTATCTCCTCAGCACATATATCAGGGGACATTTTTGTTTTATATCCTCAGCACATATATCAGGGAGACATTTTTGTTTTATATCCTCAGCACATATATCAGGGAGACATTTTTGTTTTATATCCTCAGCACATATATCAGGGAGACATTTTTGTTTTATCTCCTCAGCACATATATCAGGAAGACATTTTTCTTTGAGACTTAAGATGATTCACCATTCAGTCTGCTAAAAGTAAACAAAGTTCTTGTGTGTGTTGACACCTCCAGATATTTGGTTCTGATTGTCCTCAAAGTTCACACATCTTGTCTACTTCAGATTCTGACATTTAAAAAGAAACCACATTTCACATCAACTACAAAAAAAGTCTTGATGATAGACTTTTGCCACATGTTCCACACTATCTTCTCCACTACAATATGATTAATTTTTATGCCTTGTAACAACACAATTACAACAAGTGTTTGCACTGTTAATTTTATTTCGTATCCAATTGTCTCCATACCAACCAATCATTTCACTGCTATGCCTGGTACATTGCCAAATTGCAGCCCACTTTCTCGTACTTCCTCCCAATGGCTCCCCCTTGGAGCAGGTAGAAAAATGTCTACACTCAATGAACCTTGCCTTAACTGAAACTTGTTGTTTCAATTGAGATTATGAAAACACAAGTATTCAAGAGACATTTGCTTCACATAAATATATAAATCACATTGTAAGTAGAATAAATTTGCCAAGAAACTTAAAAAAACATGGATCTTCTGTCACCAACTTTGTCTACATCACAGATCTCGCTGTTATAATCCCTGAAAATAAGTTCTAAAGGATATTTCAACATCATCTTCAACTTACCCATCTCTGGTACGACTCCCCTCAGACCCTGACCTCGTCTTTCCATCTCTATAGTCTTCATACCTTGTGAAATATAATCTTGAAAGTACTTTGATGATTTTTGAAGGAATGGATCCAAGTTGGCTTCAGGGTACTGCTGTTTAAAGTCATACAGCATGGCAAGGCCCTTTGAAAATATCATATAAGTTATTTACATTCACATCCCTTAACTTTTATGACTAAACTCAACTGATGCAGAACTCAAAATTTCATCCAGCAAATTAAAGGAATTTGTCAAGTATTGATTCTCTCTTTCTTAAAAATTATAGTATTCAATAAATTTTAATTTTCATAGCACAATATTTGTAATTATACAAAAAAAATATGAAGGTATAGAATAAGCAAATAATAGCCCAAATCAGTATGGCGGTTTAATGAAACGAAATCTAAATGAAGTTAGAACCATGAGAATTGTTGTCAATTGTGTAAATTTGATGAGCAAGAAAATTTTTTTAAATTAAATTTTGTTTAAATTACTGGAATCAGATTTTACATTTACAGCTTTTGGATTGGAATGGATGTGATTTTTTCAATATATCATGGCGTACTTCCTCTATTACTTTATGCTTTGTTTACAGATCAATGATTCTCTCTTCCTCTTGACCATGACTTCCCTGTTACTGTTTGAAACTTAAGATTACTGGTACTAACTCATTTTGTAACTGAACACAAAATGAATTATTAGAGAAACAGAAGGAGTCAACTTAACTTACCTCTTTAGTGTGCTGTTTTTGACCAATTTTCTTAAATATTGAAGAGAGCATTTCATATGGAATTTTGCTGTGGTGCAGAGGCCTTGCTTCTTTCTGTGGTATGGACGGCTTAGAACTAGAATCCTCTTTTTTTCGGTTCTGAAATTGTGACCAAAAAGGAGGATAAAAACCATTTATCAGACTAACCAATTATTGTTTAAAAGCAAAGAATTTACCGTAAGAAGTTTAACCAGGTAACTATGTAACTCTGATTCATTTGTGTTGTCAATCCGACCCAGGTAGTGGAATATTTTATTACCCTCAATTTTAGTCATTGTATGCAAAAATGTTTTTATGGTCTTCAGAGGTGTGTCTGATGACCTTTTCTTCCAAGAAGGCGAGGGAAGATCCTACATGATAATCAGGACATGATGAAAGGTTATTCAAAACAAGTGAAATTCATAAATTGAAATGGAACTCACCTTCAGAAACAAATGTATCTCATATAGTATCACTGCCAAGTCAGTGTCTTCCCAGGTTGGGAACAACTTTACTACTTTCCACAGACACTTCATTACTAGTTCTGTGAACCGTGGTGATGTTGAGGTGCTCAGAGAACAATCTCTCAAAGATTTGATAAGTGCACTGAAACAAGTTTCAAATACTGGTTCAAAAGAAGCGTACTACTTCTAGCAAGTAATAAAAAAATGGATAGAAAGGCACAATCAATTTACCTGGTTACATTTGTGTGGTCAGATTTTTCTATTATGCGGACTACAAGGACATTGATGACACGAATGAAGGCGTCACCATTTTCCCAGTCCTCAAAGTGTCTATCTACCAGTAGAATCAACAGCTGGTAGATTAGGTCTTGCAACACATTTTTTGAAATATTCTTTGCCAAAGATTCAACATCATAAAACTGAAAAAAATATTTTACTGTACTGAAGAAAGTTTAGACAAACTCTAAAGCAAATATGAGTACCTTGAAACATTTTAACAATACTGCATTACACGTAAGTATGAAAGATTATCAAATTGACAATTGGAATAACTCAAAACTTACTGAGAGAATCAGAAGGAACAGGAACCTGTACACCTTGTAATGGGCATCAGTTGAAGTCATTCGGGTTTGTGTGTTCCTCAGGAGGCGAAGCTGTGTGACACAACACAGTATTAGGGTATTCTCCTTGCCAGCCAGGTACTTCACCTTGTCTGTCTGTAGCAAGTATTCCAACTGCACACAAGCCCTACCAGCGATATACACATCTGGATTTGAAATGTTCGAAATGGCACTATCCACAATTTCTTCTGGTCTTGAACTTGATGCCACTTTCTCTCGGAACTGGTACTCTGTTTGGCTGAAAGTTGGAACAGTTATTCACAGGGTGTATGTGTGTATATATATATATATATATATACACACAATATTAGGAGAATCCATTAAGGAATTGGAACTAATTTGGTGACAAAGTTACATTCAAACTTGGATAGTGAGGAAGGATAGAAATAAATAGGAGAAATAGGAGTATTACGCTTTATCTGAATTCATATGCTCGGGCGAAGAATTACACACATAGAAAAGAATATGTTCAAAGCAGAGAGAAGGATGGAAGAAGAAGGAAAGACTGAAAATATTTGACCCAGGCAGGATTTGAACCCACATATTCTGCTCAGTACAGACGCCTTAACCATCTCGGCCACCGGGTCAAGTTCCCGACCAGGCAAATATATACAGTCTTATTGTGGACAATTAGTTGTTTTGGTGGAGGAATGGATAGAGTAGAGAGGATGAAGTATTAGGAGCTTCCATTAAGGAATAAATACAATATTAGGAGAATCCATTAAGGAATTGGAACTAATTTGGTGACAAAGTCACATTCAAACTTGGATAGTGAGGAAGGATAGAAATAAGTAGACTGTCTATATGTGAAGTGTGGGGACTAAAGATTGTTCTTCAAATTTTTGGAGGATCTCAGGAAGGAGTCTTCCTGGCTGAGAGCCATTTATATATTTAATCCCACCAATTTTGAGCCTGTTAAAAATTATTTTTGTTGTTATAATGGAGCAAAACATTATATTTAGAATTCATACAAGTTGCTATTTAGGGGTGGGTTACGGATGTGCGAATGGAAGGCTAAGAAAATTTCTGTTCCCAAAACAATTATGTCCAAATTTAATATATTTGACAGTTGGATAGAAGAGAACTGAAACAGAAAATATGAGAAGAATAGCAGCACCTTAATGGTGGAATGGTCAATACTTTTTCAATAATAGACTCAAAACACAAAATATAAAAACAGGTGTAATAATAATAATATAAGTGAAGCAGTTTATGGTGAAATATAGTAAGAAGTATTGGTAGGAGGTTCAACAAAGTAAAAAATAATAGCAGTAGATAGACCAGCAATTTATGACCACTAAAACAAGGCCACATGCATATAAAATAATATATCTAAAAAACTAAATTATCAAAGGTTTCTGCTGACAAATTATTCTTTTAATCATCAGGAAATCTATTTGGTTCACCTATCGATCATGTTCCAAAACACACCTTGCAAATTGGTAGCTTGAATTTTTGCCTGTTTCTGAAGGAGTCACATCACCTAGAAGATCATTAAGGTCGAACTCGTTGAGCTTTGGAGCCCTCAAACTAATCCCTTTCCCTTCTATTTTTGCGAGCTCATTTGGATCTAAGCCAAAAGGTCCAGAAACAGGCCTAGGTTTAGGGGACACAGACCTGAAACAGTGTAAATGATACAAAAATTAGGAATGAAGGTAAAGGCTACATCAACTGAGAATACTTCATAGAATAACCACACCTTAAAACTTTCCTGTATTATACAATTAAATTAGGGCACCTGAATGCATATTAAAAATACATTAATGCTTGTGTAGAGCATTTTGTTGAGGACCTGTGTGATACACTCAAAATAGTTTCATACTGAATTAATGGCATTTCCCAAGAAACGTTTTGAATTCTCTTCTCATTTCCAAGTGTGCTAGATAGAATAAAAATTTAATGCATATTTGCAAATGATTTCTACCAGATGATTTTGTGGAAAGTATAAACAGGACAACAACAGTTGAAACTCAAATATAATTAGGTTACTACAATGCACTGAATAAAGGATAGAACTAAATAAAGAGTACCCTGCAGAAAACCTAGGTAACTAACCTTAACTGAAATGGGCTCTTGAATGTTTCTGGCGGAGAAACCGAACTTTCAGCATTTTCCTCATTCAGGCTCCCTTCACTACCATGGCGAGCCATTTTCTGCTGTGTCTGAGGGTATTCCTGTTCTGGTGCAACCTGTGTCGGCTGCTGTGTTGATAAAGGTTTGGCAGTTGGTGGTACAGGTCGAGTGCCGGGTGGTGGTCGGTTCTTGGCCGCTCGTTTAATTCGTTCTTCCAAGAGGGACAAATCTTTATCCGAAATCTAGTGGTGAAAAATACAGAAAATTATATATAAAATTTTTCACAAAAATTCAGGACTTAAACAAGTATACAAATATCAGGTTCAAACTGAAAAAGCAACAAATCTCTCACAATCTTAATAATAGAGTAACTGATAACAATTTTGTGTTAATATTTACCTGCCCAATCATCTTGTAAACTCTATCACCTTCCAGAAAATATGCTTGTACAACACAGTTAAGGGCTGCATTTCGAACAGAATTGTCCCTGTCTGAAATTTGTCTCGCTATCTCTTTCAGAGCAGCCACAGGTGTAGGCTGACACACAACTATACCATAATTCTCAATCAGGCTCCCAAGCAAATCCAGACATTCTGTAACCAAAATGAAAATCAGTTTAATGTTTATTTTGTTAACAGTTTTTTGGTAAAAGTTCCATGCAACACCAAACAAACCTGTGCGCTGTCTCGCATTTTTTGATTTTAGGCCATCCATTATGTAAGAAAACAATTTAGAGGCAGGATATACCATCTCAAACTGTTTGAATAAACCTTTCACACTGTTCCTCACAGTATCTTTAGGATCACCAACCTATAAATCATATTCTCATGCTTACTCACATGTAATTCATTATTAAAACTGTTATAAAATGCATACAAATGATTCAAATGCCAAGAAGCTATAATATTTAAACATTATATATAATAAAGATTAAAGTTGCATTAAAGAATGTAAAATGGAGTGAGCTCAATCATTTAAAGATTGTAACATATTGTGGATGGTAAGATTTAAAAACCCAAAGAACTGATACAGCCAACAGCCCTGCATCAATATTGACACAAAGTATAAATATTGACAATTTAAAAACTCGCTACATGAATCGGAAAAATAGAGTCATCCAGACCTTTCAATAGGCTTGTAAAAAATTACAATTACTGCTAAGACAATCATCCCTATATCTGAGAACAATGTCACTTTTGTTGACAAACTGGTCTGCTCTGAAACTGCACCAGCATGGAGATATAAAACCCATATCGTTATAGTAAGGCTGAACTTTCCAGACTGGCAGCTACCATATGGGTAAATTCTTTACCTCAAACATCGCATACTTATTCTCCATATCTGTTAACTTGTTGCTTTGGCCAGCAAATTCAGTTTGTCTGGAAGGTTACATTATTCCACCAGTAAATGTAGACAACTTCAGACAGAGGAAACTGAAACAAGTTTAATATTTAAATACCTTCAGTATAAGATATGGAATGAATGAAGCAGCCTCAGGCTCCAATAGGTTGTAACATTCTTCTATCAGCAAGGCAAAAACATTGTTCAGGTACTCCAATCCTTTTAGAAGAACAGATGGGTTAGTGTCGAAAAACCTCAGACTAAGCCACTTAAGTATCAGGTCCAAGTTTGAAATTGTAGCTGGAAGGTTATTAGGAAGATCCTGAAAATGGAGACTAATCATGTTTGACATATTCTTCATACCAAATTATTACAAACAACTTCTTCGAAACAGAAATAATATACAAACCTCGCTCAACAAATCAATGGCCTTCAAGTGATACTTGAAATCCATGTGAAACATGTTGGCCATCAGGTTCTTGTTGATATTGGCTGTAGTCATCAAGTCCTTCAATTGTTCCACAAACTCTTCCCTAGGAGTAGTAAAATTCCATTTGAGTATCTATGCAGAAAAAAATACAATTTTCAGTTAACAAATCTCTGCACCCTCAAAGTGAGACACAAACTTTACAATATCCTTCAAACTTACCTTGAGCTTCTGTTCATCGATGCTCCGCTGGTTTTTGAGGGTGTTGGTAGGCAAAAGTGGGGTTGTATCAAGTTCTTCTTCTTTCTTGCGGCCACCAACCTTTGCTGTCGACTACATCAAGAAACATTATAGTTAGTTTGAATACTGGATCTAATTTGAGGGATCTTCGATCACTTCCTGAACTAATTGAGGGTATAACACTAATCTTTTATAAGTATTTGCAAGCTTTTCATAATAATCTACAGATTTTAACATTTGAAACTTATTTTGTACCTAGCAACATTTATGAGTATTTCAATATCTAAATGTACACAAGCACAAGATTAGACGCTTATGTCAAATAAGACTGGATTTATGGAGAAAAAGAGGGGTCAAGGGAGTAAGAAGAAGAAGAAGAATAGTATCCAAAGTCTTCTTCCATCGGGAAGATCACAAAAATATTTTTTTTTTTTTGTAATTTCACAGGCTTGTTGCACAATATCCCAAACTTCTTTGAATAAACATGACAGTAGTCAACACCAAGTTAATAAATTTCTTTATATATCACCAATAAACCTATATAAAAAGGTCATCGACCATCGATTTGAATCAAATAGCAAATTTGAGCTCCAATACAAATTGAGAAGATATGTGAACATAAGTCACAAATTTACTTCACAAAATAACCCAATAGGTTACCAAGAACATTACATTCTTTGAGATTCTAGGTGATTGAACGCTTGCTAAATGGTAATTGTTAAAGAAGCAAATATTCGCCATTTCTTTTGGACATATAAATTTAAATAATAGATCATATTCACAGACCATACACATAATGTGCTATAGCTTACAATAAAAGAATGAATATTCTTATTTCTACATGTTACCTCTCACAAGTATGAACTTTATTAATATCTAGATTAATCACATCCTCTCACATTTCACACCTTAGATATGCTTTGTTCAAGTTTTCATTAATGGCAAAACTAAAAGTGTATAAATTTTGAAGCCAATTGTGATTCAATTATCTTTTTGTATCAATTTAGAATACCAATTTTAGATTTCCAAATATTTTTCCACAGAGGAGTGGTGCCCCTCCGAGTTGCTCAGCTCCTGCTTCAAACCATTATGGTGTACCTGCGAAACTAAGTTTGCATTACAACTTACCTTGCTCTTTGTTATTTTATTTGAAACAGGAGCTTTTGCATTTCCAGTCTTGGCCATTTTGCCGGATTCTGCTTCTTCACTGAGATTTTTCATAGAAAGTGCTGCCTTTACAGGAATGTTACCCATGGATTTCATTAGTATAGAAGAAATAACAGAGTAAGTTGCTGGCTGTGAACATAAAATTGAAATAAAAACTTGAATTTCAAAAAATTAACAGAAAAAACTGAAAAATAATAAAAGGCAAAAACAAATAAAATGGCAAAGAATAAATTTTTCTTTAAATAAAAACTTAAGCATGAAAAAGAAAACTAATTGTACAGAATATAAACATACGAATGCCTGTTTAGAATTACGGGTACTTCTGTATTTCTCATATCTGGATCCCCAGAAGTGTGAAAATCCAGTAGTGCAGAAACTACTAAACTTCCTGTAAAATTAACACACAAGGAAACAAATGTACACAAAAATGGCAGGCAGTTCTGCACAACAAATTTTGCAAATACATATTGGCAAACAGTTTTCCATTTAACTATAACCAAATCTGTTGTCTGATTATCAACAGAATGGAATATAAATCATTGGCTGCAGTGGATTTATGATATGAAGAGGTGAACTGAACTGATGCAGCATATAAAATATGAATGTTTCAACACTCATTTACTTGTTTTCAGTAATGAAATCAAAGAAGAATGGAAGTGGTGACAAATTTTTACAAATTAGTTGATGGTAGATTACAGAAATATGGCTACTAATATTGCATTTGGAGAACATGCACAATTTACTATTTAGTTAGAATAAATGCAATTAAAAATAATTGGTTGAATTACAAACTGTTCATATGAAACTGACTACAATCTGTACTACATGATGAATTTTAATTAATAAAATGACAGTTTCGTCTATCATTATTCACAGTTTCTGGAATTTTTGAATGAAAATGTGCACTGCTGCTACAAGAAAATTACTAAATTCTGCTTTTGGTTGCAAGATTACTCATAGCAATTAAACCTACCATAAACAGTTTGAAAACAATTTTATGGCATGTACGATTGTATACAATACCAAGACGGAGTAATACATTGTTAACAGTACCAAGAGTTTATATTGAACTCAACTTTGCACAGTTGTATATCTGTCAACAATAAAGACTATCTTGTGGGAGACACGATCAGTATTTGCCAAGTCAGAAACTTTGAAGGTGATCTGGAGAAAATTGTGTGTAAAGCAAGCTAAAAACCTATGGACGAAAAGAACTAGTTCCAAAACACAAATCTCAATATGTAAATTACATAAAAAGTAACATACAGTACAAGTGTGAATAGTTTTATACACACATCCATCAAACAAACCTTACCTTCAACTTTTCTGAAGCTTTCAACATAGAGTTGTGTCCAAGGTGTATCAGAAATGCTGGAACAGCTTCCAAAGCAGCCTTTCTAACATCTCCATTGCGATCTTCCAGGTTTGAATATAAGTGGGGCAAGCACACCATAAGTTCATCCTTTGGGAATGACTTCGGAGGAACTGAAAAAAGAATCATAAAAATAATTTGAAGGAATAAGTATATCAAGTGAAATGTTTACCTCTCAAGGCTTACTTTCAGGCAATTTTTCTGCTAGCCAGTTCCAAAGCTCAGTCCTAAGAGTTGGGCTTCCAGATTTTAAAGCATCTCCTATCATCTCACCATCAAAGAAAAACTTGAAACCACACTGCTCACCCCAGACATTGATGCAAGATGCTGCAGCATTTCGGATCCAAACCTAAAATAATATTTTGATTATAAAAAACAAATCTGCATTCATCCAAAAATATAAAAACAGTCTATAACAGAACAATTCTGGAAATTTGATGAACTGGGTTTGTTACCAAGAGTAAAACCTTGGAAGTTATACAAAATAGATTAAAAGACAATGTGCCTAAAGACAGAGTGAAGCATAAGGCTACATAATTTTCAGCAAGTGGAAGAACTAGAGTTCTTCCAATACTTACAAAGAGAACATTATTTGGTTTGGAATCGAACTTAAAAAGCCATAGGACTGACCACAGAAAAATGTAAAAGGAAACAAAGCAAAAGGTCAACAGAATGATTCATTAATAAATGTATCAAAAAGAAGAAATTGTGAGTTTATCTGCATAAAACAGACTTTTCTAGAAAATGTAATCATTTTCTTGAAGGGGAATGTGCCCCTTTCTATTAATTTTTTTATTTAAAATCGGCAAGTCAAATATATCTTCTAGCAGACATCCTCACTCACTGTACCTAATAAGACTTTATAAACATACATACCTTACTGTCACCAAGACCAAGCAAAATATTTGGGAAGAATGTGCGGATATGAACTTTCCCATGAGAACCCATCGACACCGCAAGTGTCTGGCAGACTGCCATGGCCGAAGAGGCAATCTTCCCATTACTGTCTATGAGCCTCTGGGCCAATATAGGCGGAAGTTCACCAAGGTTGCTAGAGATGCACTTGTTTTCTGCAAGGATGTTTGCCAGTTTCTGTAGAGCCTCATTTCGCTCCTGCATAAATACAAAGAAAAAATTACCTTCACATTTAAGTACAATTTATTTCCCACAAATTTTAACCACAGCTTCAAACCATAAATAGTATGAAATTTTCAGAATGTCTAAGTATACAGCCATGCGATGAATTTACAAAGTTGCAGAACACATTGACTTAAAAATTAAAGAAGATTAAGAGTAAATGATCACAATTCAACTAAAGTAAAACCTCTGATATAATGGACCTCTGTTTTCTTCCCCACACATCAAAGAGCATTTGCAACAATGGTGCACAGTGGTGAGATTGTGTCCATTATCAATGAGTAAGTCATCATAATAGTATCATTGAAATATGGACAAAGTAAAGAATATCCTATCCTTATTAAGAAAAATTACTGGCTTCATCGGAACCCCCCCTCCCTCTGCAATTAGTTATATTGAGGTTTTACTGTGGTTATGTTAATAACCCAAATGTAACAATCTATAATATTAATAAGAAAGATAGCCAAATAGACAAAAGAAGTGACGATATAAATATCACACAATGTTTCTGAAAGTCTTGTTCCTTTCTGTAACAATTTATGGAAATGTCCATCTCTGCTTTCCTTTTTAAAATTGAAACTGATTGGTTGCACATGCATATATAATGTAGAGAAATCAAATTTTTTCCTACATTGGTGAAAGGTAATGTGGAACATATGATTACTTGAGGTGTGTGCTTTATATGTAGAGTAGATGTTACTTTATGTGGTTTGCTTTCATATGAGTGTACAAGGAAATGTGAAACTAAAACAGAAAAGTTTTTGTACTCTAAGTTCAATATCTTATTCCAGATGAATATGGTTGGTTTAACTGAAAGCTCCTGAAATGAATAATTCCATGATGAATGATGATCTGGTTTATTTTGTGGACTTAATTTAGTGTTACTTCATTATTGAATACAAATACTTTTACAAAACTACAGAGACTGAATCTGCCTGCAACTTTAATATTCTTACCTTCCAGTTTTTGTCCTGAAGATCAGAGATCAAAGTGTCTGAAATTAAGTTGCTGATATCTATTCGTTCCATAAAATCTTGCATATTTACTTTAGCTTCTTCAGGGGATTCATCAGAACCACCCTTCTTCAATCCACGAGTTGGTGCTGGTGGAATTTCCCCTTCAAGCTATTAATGAAAAGCACATAAACTATATTTTATTAACTAAAGGTCTAAAAATTATTTAGTATTATTCAGATATAAAATGTAAATTTTACAGAACTCATAAGCCTGCCACTTACTAATACTTTGTTCATTATCAAGAACTATTACTTTCAACTATTCTCATGCAGATCCTAGAAGTAAAAGCTACTTTCCTTTATTAGAATATAGCTAGCTTGTTATAAAAATAGTGAAATTCTGTACCTTTTCAAACTCTGCTGCAATAAGTTGTTGGAGAGCAGGCTTCTCATTGTCAAAGAATGAAGTGATTTGCTGGCCAACATAAAGATACATGGTTCCAACAAAGGAAATACCTGCAGCTCTTACACCTGGATGAGTAGCAGCTACAGCCTTCTTGACACTGTCCATCAACGCCTTTGGCTTGACCCTACAGGGCATAATTTCTTAGTAATAGAAGAAATAATAAGCATTGCTCAAGGGTAACTTATGTAATGCCACATTTCATTCACAACCTTTGCTCACAAAATCATCTCATAACAACCTTAATAAAAATCTGATAGGATAAATAATCCTACAAGTGTGAATTGGGCAATTTTATAATTAATAAATACACAACAAACACCAATAAAATGATGTACTAACACAAATCCAAATTCTCTGATGGCGTCCGAAAGCCAGTTGAGTGCTTCTACCTGCACTTTGGGATTCTTCTGGTTGAATGCAAAATCCAAGACTACCACTGCAACAGAGTTCAAGCTGGTTGCCTCTGCAAGAGAAGTCAGGGCCTCTGCAGCTAAAGGTCCATTCTTGGGATCACCAAGCTTGTCAGTGATGTCAGATGTGCAACACTCCATAGAAACCCTTCAGAAAGAAAATTATTGTTGACTAATTAATTGATAAGACTTATTAAATGAAGGCTTTCCCAATGTATGAGATTAACAAGCAGTTCTCAGGAATCTAACCAGTTGAATACATTGAAAAACAAAACATTTTGACGGTGGTCACTGCCATCTAGTTCATTTCACTTGAAGATGATGGCAGTGACTACCATTGAAACATACTGTTATTTCAATGCATTCACCCCGTTGGAATCCCGAGAACTGCTTGTTAATTGATAAAAGATTGTTATATTTTAATATTAAATAAAATATAATGTATTAATATTGTAAATAATAAAAACCTTTATTAACAGTCACATAAAATTTATTTTAATGTTATTTACATTAAAATGTGTCAAGATTAAAATTGCAGGTCAGTAACTTTCTGTTAATTTTAACCATATTCATCTATAAAATTAGCAAGTACAATATATATATATATATATATATATACACATTCAAACTTGGATAGTGAGGAAGGATAGAAATAAATAGGAGAAATAGGAGGATTACACTTTATCTGAATTAAAATGCTCAGGCGTAGAATCCCGCACATAGAAAAGCATATGTTTAAAGCAGGTAGAAGGAAGGAATACTACTAATAACAAATATTCTACAAAAAAGAAATGAGCACACTTCAATTCAATATAGGATTACGGGTCTCAATTTTGTCAAATTACTTACCTTGACATTTCACCCAGATCAGCAAGCATCTTGACAGCTTCAAGCCTTGCCTTGAGCACTTGAAAATTTGTGTCTTTCAATCCTGGTTTCTTATTCAAACACCTCAACAGAGCCTGAACTGGCAGTGTTGACTGATCAGTTTCTCTGATGATCTGTAATGGTGACAAAAGGAGATCAGTTTTCACACACTTCATTTCTAGCTAAATCCAGAAAGAGATATTATTGCCCACCTCTGTGAGTTGCTCAACAGCAACTAGTCTGGTTTTCCAGTTCACATCAGTTAAACCAGAAACCAGTTGCTCTGGCAGTATCTCAGCAATCCTCTCTTCTACTTCATCATCATTGAGCTCCTTCTCCTCTCCTTTAACTTTACCTTTAGCTGTAAAAAGTTTCTATGAAAAGTGATATGCAAGTACAAGTAAGTAAATAATTGATATTATTGGTATGGAAATGAAAGAGAGATTGAGTGGGAGAAAGCAAACAGCTGGTGTTGTTGGCGAACATGGAATTTCAAAACAACTGTGAAAACAAGGGAATATTCTGTAGCCGGGATATAAATAAGAGAGCAGATAAAGGCAGAGTTAGTCAGGGAAAATCTTAGTTAGAGAGGAGACCTCAGACCAGTTAGATGTGAGAGTTGTAAGGTGATGGACGTGGAGTGTAGTAGCAGAATCTGTACGAGAAAGTCCTAGGAGAGTGGAGTTCGAGTCAGCAGACGTAAGGAGAGATCATCAGATGGTAGGCCAAGCTAGGTGGCCGAGAGTAATCAGTTGGACATCAGTCATCAAAAGTCGGTAGGAGTTCGTCGTGGAAATCTGTCTGCCAGCAGAGTTGGTTGAATACGTCGTGAGGGGAATGTCATCAAGAAGAGGTGACTGTGAAAGCAGAGTGAGCGCAACCTGGTGCCTTTGTAAGACTGTATGAAGTGAGTGAGTGGACCAGAGAGCTTTTAAGTTTATTTTTCTGAATTCATAATTGTAAATAAGGGTAAAAAGTCAGATTTCGTTTCATTCATTTCATTTCGTTTCATTCATTTCAATCATTTCATTTCGTTTCATTCCGTTTCAATCATTTCATTCCGTTTCAATCATTTCATTTCGTTTCAATCATTTCATTTCGTTTCAATCATTTCATTTCGTTTCAATCATTTCATTTTGTTTTGTTTCAATCATTTCATTTTGTTTCGTTTAATTTCATTTTGTTTCGTTTAATTTAATTTCATTTCGTTTAATTTCATTTCGTTTAGTTTAATTTATTTTAACCATTTTGTTTAATTGTAAAATTTGTGTTCCGTTTCCTTATCAACCCAGTAAAGACCTTAGGGTACCGAGTCTAATTTATCAAATGTATTCAAGTTAAATAAAATTGTTTTGATTTTATAAAATTTCATTTCATTATTTGTGTAATTGTAAATTGTGTCTTAAATAATAATTGTTAGTTTCATTTTATTTGAGGTATTACAATATATACACACACACACGTCATATGGAAAGGTGATGGCAACTGTCTTGAGATTCTCAGGGCATAATATTCGTAGATTTCTTGGAAAAGGGCAAACCATAACTCGGCTCTATTATGTAGGGTGCCGATAGAAAAACTACCAGAGAAACTCGCAAGAAAGTGCTGTTTCACCAAGACAATGCGCCAGCACACACAGCAGCAGTCTCAATGGAAAAAGTGAACGAGTTGGATTTGAATGGGTTTCTCACCCACTCTATTCACCAGACTTGGCACCAAGTCACTTTTTCTTGTTCTTGAACTTAATCTTTGGCTTAGTGGGATGAAATTTTCATCAAATGAAGAAGTGATCAGGGCTGTGACGGAATATTTTGCAGAGTTTGACAAAATCTATTTTTGTGATGGGTTGAAAAATTGGAATATCGTTGAGCCAAGAAAGGTGACTATGTTGAGAAATAAAGCAAGTTTTCAAACAATAATTTTTGTTACATTGTTACCAGACTTATCATATAATCCTCATATGTTGGTATCTCACCAATAGATTGTTTAACAAAACCATAGAAACGGTTCCAGTTTAATCAATTCATTCATTCATAGAAAGATAAAATTAAAATATACATTAAACTGTTTCAGTACAATCTCAAATGAGAACATGACATGAATAAGAACATATTAAGATTAACTTTTGAAGGTAAAAACTAACTGGCCTAAAGTAGGCCATAAAACAAAATGCATTACAGTGAAAACTGTCATTGCTTCTGTCCCCGATTGCTATAGTAAAAGGTATACAAACCAGCAGCTTTAGTGGCTGCGCCAGAGCTGGTAGCTGCAGTTATTGAGCCAGGCTTCTTTGACATAGGCTTTTTGGAAGCAGCAGATGTAGGCCTTTTCACAGGTCGTGGAGCAGCACTTCCTCCTTTTGTAGCACCATCATCAGCATTGGTCTTGGCAGGAGCCGTGGCAGGCCTCTCTGCTTTTGGCACTTTGGCAACTATTACAGCCTTGTCACAGCATTCTTTAATCTGCAAAAAGGGAAAAAGAAGGGCTCAATCTTTCACTCACTCCCTTTCAAGCACAAACTGAATATCCAAGTAAGTTCACCTTTCCCATCTTCATAGCTTCAATGTCTGCTAGGAATGGCATGATTCCTTTCTCCCCAACAACTTTCATTGCTGTTCCCAAGGCTTCAGCTGCATGATCCCTCACTGTAGGGTCTGAAATAAGATTGCAAACAGTGTATTTAGGAGGATTGTTTATTTAATATGGCAAGATAAATTTAAATTGTCACAATTATAATCATGAAAGAAAGGTTTCTTGGCTACAAGGTTATAACAGAAAAAAATATATTGAAATGAAGTAATAATTACCAAGAAAATATTTCTTTTATTATAAATTGCAACAATATTCCCTAGTTATTCTACGGACTAGTGATTAAATAATAAAAGACAGTATCAGGGTTCAGGAAACCAACAATCTTCCCCATTCAGACAAAATGTTTTTCCTTGTTTTAATGGACAGGAGTACTCAGAACTACAAAACCCTAAGAAAGGTATAGACATGCTTAGTTTAATCTAACTTGATAGCCCACATTTAATAAAAAATGAACATCCACACAAAATTTAGATACTTACCAGGGTCATTCAACAGTTTCAGGAGTGGCACACTGTAGCCCTTAAGCAATTTCTTTGACAGCATCATTGGGGTGCACTTTGTGAAACAACGTGCCAGGAAAGCTGCCGTCTCACCTTTTACCTGGGGGTTCTTGTTGTCAAGGGATTCAATGCAGTCTTCCATAATTGCCTCAACTGTGGTCTGTAAAAAATGCACATATATAAATCCTTTATATATGTATATAAATAACACATTAAGAAAACATTCTCGGGTTTCCACTCAGGTTAAACGGTGGTTGTAGAGTGACGTTTCGACAGGCAAGAGCACTGCCATCATATTCTATGTGAAGCGTCGGGACCTTCCAAGTTTGGTTGTCCCACAAAGGTGGGCCAATCAGGTGCCAACTGTAACGGACCAATCAGAGCCAGTTAAGGACCCGACACTTCGCCTAGAAGATAATGACAGTGCTCTTACTGGTTGTGATGTCGCACTATACATATATGAGTAAGAATATGACACTGTCAAAATAATTGCAATCATTGGTATGAAAAGGAAAGCAGAGGGATACTATACAAAAATAATCAAATGTATAAGGTAATTGAAGTCCTTACAAATACACTCAGAACAAAATGTGTTTCTATTCTCAATATGTTACATTTACTACTTTGTTCTAGAAACAAGTGCCTACTCTCCAAAAGTCTGAAGAAAAACCAAATTACTTCTGAATCTTTCCATTCTATTTTAGTTATGTTATTGTACTGTATTACATTAACTGGCATGAATTTGAAGCTTAAAAGAAATTAAAATCTTACACTAGTGTAAACTGCGTCAATAGCCTCCTTCATAGCAACAACAACATTCTGCTTCTTCTCTTTAAATTTCTCCAGAATGCATGGGATACATACTCCTGCATACGGCTGAAATCGTTTCTTCAAACCACTAGCAAGAGATGTAAGACATTTACCAGCAACAGCTATCACCATGACATTTGTGTCTTTGCTAATTACCTGGGGGAAAAAATGCAAAGTCAAAGTACAAACTTCAATATTCATTCAGACATAGATTTTTATATTGTGTAATAAAGCACTCTTAAACATTGGAGATGAGAGTAGTGAATAAAAAATTAGAGAACATAGTCAATAATAAAACAGCAGAATTGACAAACTACTACAAAAGGATTTCATTAAAATTAATGTGTAAAAAGGGGTGAAATCAACACGCTATAATTTAATGTTTGAGTAATTTTAGCAGGTGGCCACGATATTCCAATTTACAGTAAGAACCCTTATATATTCATCCAGATATATTTTCACAGTGTACAACATATGTAAATACTAAACCATCTGCATCCACGTTACAAAGCAGCTCCACATTATTTCAGACAAACATTGTTCCACACCAATAGAAACTTTATTTAAACACAAAGTGATTGTTTATCTATTATACAGAATCCCAACAGGGTCCAGGAGTACTCCATGGAGAGTGGATGGACACTTAAAAATAATCCATAATATTGTAAGGTTTCTGCGATTATAAAAATTTTATTTTATTATTAAGGACAATAATTACTATAGTGTGCGGCAGATAGGATGGCGGCTCAATTTAGTGTCCTGTGCATCTGCTGATTTACTGCCAATCAGTTCTGTAAGTGCCTAGAAGTTGACAGCATTAGATCTGTAATGTATGTGTACATTCCACGCTGCCTTCGTTCCATCAATCTGAGTCACCCACCATCATTTGTGACCACTGCTATAGTTATTTTGATATGTATATCTATAAGATAGATTTGCATAAGGTGATGTGATTCATGCAGCTAAAATGTCATGTTACTTGTGTATATACACTGAATGCCACTGTTGGAATAATTTGAAAGATAAAATAATTTAAAGGAAATGTTTTGTTTTTTTTAAAAAAAAAAAATTGGAATCAAGATATTCACAAAAGATAAGTCAAATTAACACCAGGTTTTTAGCTTTTCCTAGAAATTGATTAAATATTATAAAATTGGTGATTTAGAATTACAATTAAGTAATTTTACACTTAACACAGAAAGTATTATAGAAAAGCTATAGCCTCAACAGTCACATTGAATATTCTGAAAAAAAAAATGTAAAGGGAGCCAAAGTAGTAGAAAGGTTTGTAATTCCTAAATTATTTAATTATTAAAACAGTAGGAGATAAACATGTTTAAGAGGTAAAGAAAATATTATAAAAGCTAACAGACAGTAAAAACTTGCTTTAGGATGTAAAAAGATTTTTTAACAACAACTTGTTTAAAAAGTAAAAAGAATCCATCTAAATTAGAATTAATCCATCACATATCAGCAAAATATATTCTGCAAACACCACATTTCTTCAAGTGACAATGTATGTTGCATTATAAAAATAGAAGTTACACAATAAATGATTGTGTGTATTACTGTTAAATTAGTAGACGCCAACCTTTTTCAAGCTCCGAACAAGTTCACCATAATCCCCACTTTCCAATTTGGGAGTGTCCAACAATTTCTCCAGACTATCAACTGCCTCTTTCCTCTCCTGCCACTTCTTGGCCTCCAGCTTTTCATAAAAATCTTTGGGAAGTTTAGAAAGGACATCTACAGGATCCATCAAGTCATATGGGTCAACTTCAACTGTGGGGCCATCATCCTCAGGATCTCCGTCTGAAAGAAAAATGGAACAGTTCAGTAAATGAACAGGCTCAAGGACAACCAATTAGAGTAATGAAAATGACATACCAATGTCATCAGTTGAGGACATTTCAGCAGAAAGCTTGGCCTGTTTCTGCTGTTGTGACCTCAAATAACGAGTTGGAACAACCTTCCCACCTTTGACTTTTTCAAATTCAGCCTCCAATTCGGTGACCTTAGAAAGAAGGGGGAAAATAAACAATTTCATTGTTTACTGCAAAACAAAGGTCTTACTAAAAAAGTTTTTAAGTACATCAAGAAGTGACAACTTCTGAAAAACTATATATGCTAGATGGAAGAGTTAGTTTGAAAAACTTAACCAATAAATTTATGAAATGTTTAAAATTAGGTGTATTTAAAGACAATCTGACAAGCTTTGACAAGAAGATAAAGCATTTGCAGGATTCCCGTTGACTTTGGGACAATTTAAAAATGAAAAAAAAATGACATGCACCATCTAAAAGAGCTATACCTGAACAGGCTTGAGTGCACTGAGTTGTGGCTTAAGTGCTACTCGAATCCACCTGTACATCTCTATTACCAATGCCTTTCCCTCTTCTCTGACAGTTTTATCTCTGTCCTCAAGCAAAACTGGAACCTTCTTAACCAATGATTTTATATTAACAACCTTAGCACCAAATTCCCTGAAAAGTAAATAATTTTATATGACTTAAAAGGATATGGAACAATTTTAAGCCCTAAAATTTGTTATTCGTTATATAACTAAGCAAATTACCTTTCAGAAGGCTGTCAGAATACAGGAGTTAACATTAACACAAGAGCCTTCCAATACTGTACATGAAAAATTGTTTTAAATTAATAACATTCTGAATTACAACAAATAAGTAACAAACTTACTTTAAAGCTTCTGTCATGGCAGCCACACAAGCAGCAACAGTTTTTGGATTTTTGTGCTCCATCCCTTTAAGTAACTCTTCTTGCACTGCTTCAAACTTCTCTATTTCTATGTACATTAAAGTTATTTGAACTGCTAACTCTTTGGTCTTTGCTTTGGGAGCAGCAATGCATTTGGCAACAATCCCAGACATTACATCACCAACAGTCCTGGAAATTAAAAATAGTGAAGAAATTATGGAATTAGTAAATTCAGACAATTGTAACATGTTGAAAGATTCTGGAGGTGTTCACTTTATCTTGTAATAAAACCAAAGGACTGAAAAACATTCTGTTCTTTATTTTTATTCAATATTCCAGTCCTGTGTACCAGATACTATAGAGCAATAAGTTTAAAGCACTGTACTAGACACTCGCAATATCTATAAGAAAATGTACATTTAGTCTATCCAAAAGTACAAATTCATGGCCACTTAGATCTATTGCTAATAGAAATATATCAAAAATTCAAACTATGGTAGCTCGAGTTGAAAATATAAACCTTGAGTCAGTCTGTAACTTCATATTGTTTCAGCAATATTACACCAATCTATTTTATGATTCTGGAAGTAAATATTTTTGACAAAACAGAATGAAGAGTTCTCAGGTTTCCAGTTAGGTAACGTTACCAGACTGGAAACCTGAGAACTCTTTATACAGAATATCCATCGGGAAAACTTATGCTCTTTATAAAACAGAATAATTTTGAATATCACTATTTATATTGTGTGTTCTTATAACCTAGTTTTTGATGAGCACTTGGTTTGACCAATGTAATGTATCAATTTTGGATGAAAAAGGAACTACTTCTAAGATTAATAAGTGCAATGGTATATATTAGATAATAAAAAATGGCTATCAATATAAAACATGATACGAACAATTTGAACAAACACTTTGGTTTTGTAATTATTTAATTTATATATATTGTTATAATTTTAAATTCTAAATTATTTCTGCACTCAACAATGTCACAGTTTTTACTGGTCATTATCATTTAAATTTTGGCCACGGAAGTCAGCGGAGAACAACCCGACTATCAAAATTTACTTGAAGATATCGCAAATTAGTAACAAAACAGAGTATAATTTTCTATATATAAATATTTTTCCGACTTCAAATTACACAGAAAATAATTAAAATATCTAGACATTTCAACACTAATTCTATTCTGTTCAAATGCTGTTAGACAAAAACACAAAATAATGTTGAAACATTCTGGTTATTCAAATTATTTTCCAAGGGACAAGTATCCCAGAAACATTGTGTGGTATTTATATTATCACTTATTTTGTCTGCATTTGCTATCTTTCTTATTAACAATTTCTATAGCTTAAATGTGATAGCAGCAACAGTTTTAAAGTTAACATGCACTCACTTCCCAGCAAGAGCATAATTTTCCACAAACGCCAACACAGCTTCAAGTCCCTTTTCTTGAGCCACAGCATTACTATCAACAACAAATTTCTTCACAAGACCCAAGTACTTTCCAAATTCAGGAGATTTTTCATCAGTAATTTGCCGAAAAAGTTTTCCAGCTTCTTCGTATCCATGCAGGCGAGCTTTCCAGACCTGAAATAATGTTATAGTATAAAAGTACACAAAAATAGATGATGTTTTGGGCACATAACCTCAATTTACAAAATTATGAATTAATAAAGAAAAGTTTAAAAGGGTGTACCCAAGATTAAATAAATGGGCAATCACTTAAAATATTAATTTAAATTGGTTAATAAAAAGTAAAGCCAACCACATAAATAATATGAAGTTTTAAACATACACTGTAAATACATAGGGCACTTTGTCCTTTTTGTGGATACAACAATTAATGGATACTCACAATAGATTTCTCAGGTTTGGCTTGGTCAACACAACTGCGAAATGTTACTAAATAATTCTGCTGATCAAAATCGGGAAAATTTTAACAAAGCTGTCCCATCCAAATCAATTGTTCAACAAAATCCGTTAATACAACTAGATAGTTAAACTATTCTATTTCTATACATATTACAGAAATATATACCTTGTGAACACACTGCTCTTCTATTGGCAATTTGAGGTATTCAGTATCCTCCATATTCTGTGAAATTTCAAAATTATTTAATTAATATCACACATTAACAGCTTATAAGATAAAAATTAGTGATTTTTATTTATTCTTACGAACTTTTGCGTGTGATCTATATATATTTGGATTATTTAAGACACAAAAGAAAAATATGAATAAATTATAACACTATACAGCTCTTTTAAATATTAGAATAAGTGTCACAAAAATTAGAGGATCGAATCGTGATGTATCCAAAACTGCATAACGAGGTGAAAAATCGTAAAAAAAAATCCAGCAGACTGAATTCATGTGCATTCAACCGACAGTGAATTCACGGTGAAATTACAAGTTCTTTACTGGGAACAAGAATTTCTCGGGACACAATTAGCAATTTATTAAAGGCGTAAATTTAATATTTCAGTTAGCATAAGCACACTACAATTGTACGTTCGACCCGGAATCGTTGCATGTATCAATAGAAACGATATTGAGCTACTAAAAAAATTTGACAGTTGATGCACCTTCTGTTTCTTTTAACACTCAGAAATGTAATATATCATTCAAATTTCGGGCTGAAGTCAAGATGATACGGAACCATAGAACGTAAATTAACATAAAACAAAATTTGGGCAGTCCGAAACATTCATAGTCAAACAGAGACTTTGTGAAATATGTGTATACAGTCACTATGAACAACGGTGAATAACTAGGACAGTAACGAATCCCAAAGTCCTTGCAACGGATGATCATTCAAATATTTTCTCTGGCTGAACGGCGGCTTCCCATTGGTTGAAATCCCTTACATGTCAACTTAACAAATGACCAATCATAATCTCCCTCTATCCCTCGCAAATTTAATCTGGTACTAATTATATAAATAATATATTGAAATGAAAAATTTACGTCTGTTTTGTAAATTAATAATAAGGAAAATAGCCAAATACAGACAATTGAAGTGATGATATAAATACCACACAACGTTTCTGCAAGCCTTGTTTCTTTCTTCAGGAGTAGAAGTCAATTTACTTGTACATTTTGTGTCGCTCTATGTTCTTACGTTTTTTCTACACCTGAAGAAAGAAACAAGACTTCCAGAAATGTTGTGTGGTATTTATATCTTCACTTCTTTTGTATGTATTTGGCTATTTTTCTTATTATCAATATATTGAAATGCTGTAAATAAACTGGAAATACATCACATTTTCTGCAATTAAGTAAAAATTCAAAATGGATCTTTGCAATAAACTATATTTTACTAAGTTTAAACCAAGTTTTA
Source organism: Zhengitettix transpicula (assembly GCA_037074705.1). Classification (NCBI taxonomy): domain Eukaryota; kingdom Metazoa; phylum Arthropoda; class Insecta; order Orthoptera; family Tetrigidae; genus Zhengitettix; species Zhengitettix transpicula. Next base: position 77,471,681 of record CM073593.1, read on the forward strand.
AAACGAGAAAAAATATGTAAACTGAAATTGAGTAAAATTTATTTTAGAAGAGACATAATAGTGAAGCCCAATAAAACCGCTAATAATATATTATAATTCCGATCTGTTACTATTGTAAATAGTTAATTTTATTATTACAAATCCTAGAACTGATTATGAATCAATTAGCGAAACAACATAATACAGACATATTAAGTACACGCATATTTGAAACAACTTCTTTTAAAAATATTTAATAATATTAATGGCTCATAGTAAAACATAAACTAACGAGTTATCTAAATGACTGAAAACATTACAATAATCTAAACCTATATAACGGGAAGCTGAAAATCCTTCATTCCATGTTTCTGTTTCACACATGACCTAAACTATAAAAGTGATGCCCCTCTTGTAAACTAATACATCTCAATATACATAAGATACATTCTCAAGATTATTTTTTACTTCGATCAAAAAATAAGTCTTATATAAATTACACTCATCAGTTCAGTTGGAGCCGAAACCTAGATTTCGATAATATATCTCAGTTGTGAATAAATTTTCTATAGCATTTTCACTCTTTTTATGACGACTCATAATTTCGAAATTAAAATAATAATTTAAATAACCGAAGATATTACATAGTAATATGTAAAACAAATTGTTTCGCCGGTTTTTTTAATTAATTTTTTGGTCTGTTTAATCTACTTTTGGAATTTTAATTAGTCCATAAAAATTACTTTCAAAATTGATCGCTAATCAAAATAGGTTTGAAGAACGTTTTCGTTCGTTTCCATGTCCTAACCACAATGTTGAATTAGTAATGACAATAATCTATAAAATACCAGTTTGGAATAATTATTCATCGCATAAATTTTCTCATTAAATTGACCTTTTCGTTAACTGTAGGCATTGTGCGAATTTCGGTGACCGTTTCTTAACCTGGAAGATTAAATATTTATCATGATTTTAAGAAATATCGAAATGCTTTAAAATAATCCTAGTTATGTTTATAAAAGTAACTTGATTGGAACTTATCGATTTGGTCATTAAATATCCTACCATATATCAATTTGGGATCCTCTTAACCTCAATGCGAAAACCTTTCAATAATAAAGGAAAATAATTACAATTAACAATAAATTTAATGTTACATTTCAACTCATTATATAAATTAAAGCTTAATACAGATTAAATAAATCGTAATACGCACATTTGGAAATTTTGATGGTTCGGTTCTTACGACTCCGGTAAATTGAGGTTAATATTCTTTTTAATATTTACATTCATTTATCTTATATACAAACTGTATTCATTATCGAGTAAGTATTCATTTCTCGAAGAAAGCGTCAGTGTCGTATTTTTATACAAGTCGTAATTTTTTTTAAATATTTTTTCTTGAACTGATTTAAAATTCTGTTAGTCTTCGATCTATTCGGTTCAAAATAATTGCTTCTTCTTTTGACGTATTATGTTCATTTTTCTTTCATTAGCGAATGTTTCATATTACGATTGGCAAGCTGTAACCTGATATTACCGCGCTTTACTTAATCATTCCAGGTAATGAGCGTCTTGTTCAAGCAGAATGTATGGTGTGTTTTCACATAATTTGAAAGTAGATTTTTATTAGCCTATCTAGTGTTAACAATTAAGCAACCTATACTTATTAGTATAGTTTTAATAATTGATAATAATACTTCTCAAGTAATAATAAAACTTGCGCCGAATAATTTAAATTTGACCAAAAATTTGAAATACAAGTTTCTAGTGATCATTTATTTCCTTGCTCTGAACCAAAAATTTCTAATGGCATTACAGATCCGCCGAGTTTGTGGGCTTAATATCTCAAATTACTTTAAATTTTAATGTAAATGCAATATCATGTTCTACTTGGAACATAATATGCACCTGAAATTCTTGTTTTGATTAATATTTCGCCTTCATGAGTATTTAAACCGAAATACTTTTACCTGTCTTTTAAACTCCTACTTGGTGTTGATGTTACTATTATTTTCTGTGAGAATTGGTTAAGTATTTATGTTCAAATTGAAACTAAGTCTGAATAAATGGATACCATCAAGTCTCTCTGTGTTTTATCTTTCTTTCCCCCCTCTTCTCTAACATGTAGGAATCAAGAGTCTCAAGAAGGGCAAGAGGTCAAATATTTATCTTGTTTTTATTGGATAGAACTGTCCTTTAAAAGTGATAACCTCTGTTGCTGGTGGTAGTCTCATTTCATATTGCATAATTGTATACATCTAGCTGATTTCTCACACTTTGGAAGCCTAGGGAACACACTGTTCTAGTAAGTTTCATAATTGTGAGTAATGTAATAAGTTAATAATTGCTCTGCAGTTGTCAGGAGTACATTTTCTTCCGTCTGTTTCCCATCTAGCCATGCCTATAATCCGGTTATATAAGGCACCTGGACTGAACGCAGGGCCTACCTCAGTTCTTCTAAAACAAATGCGCAATGAGGTGCCATTTGTCAGTAACCTAGATACTGAATTGTGTTTCAATATAGAGACACAAAAGAATCTTTCCAGAGAACAATTGGAAAAGCTGAAATGGATTTTTGGTACACCTTTGAGACTTGAAACACTTACAGAAACACCTCAGTTGGAGGAAAAGCTTCATGAAAATCTCCTTATAGAAATTGGACCAAGGTAAGAAATTTCATGCAAAAATTAAGAATATTAAGAAAATAACTATATTGTACTCTTGCTTTTACCATTACAGTTTTCCAGTTAAATTAAATATGTCTATAATAGGTTTAAGAATTGTCATATTTTTTAAAAGTAAGATAGCATAACATATATTTTAGTTAAAAACTAGTTTGAACCAGATAAGAAAAACCCATTTGTAAGATGAAAGAAAAATTCTGACGTTAGCCAGAAATTTCCAGTTTGAAGTAAATTTTGCAAGTTTATATTTCCGTTCAGACTTGGTAAGATAAAGGTCAAAGTTATTCAAGGTTTGCTATTGTTGTGTAGGATTAATACAAATAAGGTAAGATCTTTCATGTTGTACGTGGACAAATAATCTGAAATATGAATATATCACACTTAATAATTCCATATGATTGAAATTATGCAATAATGTTTCCAACAAAGAATTAATATAATTAATTTTTCTTTTTGCTTTCTCAGGCTCAACTTTTCAACAGCTTTCTCAAGCAATGCTGTCTCTATCTGCTCTGCTGTGGGTTTGGATCAGATCACGAGACTGGAAGTTTCCACAAGGTATCTTATCACATGGGAACAACAAGGACTTGCTATTAGCAAAGATTTTGAAGATAAGGTGAGATATCTAAAAACTCTGTGAAAAATATTTATTTTACACATGTAGCTCTCTGTTTACAATCTTAAATCAAAGGACTCATTCACTACATTTTTATTTGAATTTTAAAATTTCTCGCATCCTACATCTATTTTCCATGGAATTTTCACTTTATAGGGATATTATTATGTGTTGGAAAAATATCTCTTTTTTAGCAGTGATCTATTTACTTGTGAAACCTATTTCGCATTTCTCTCTTTTTACAATCCTTGTAAATTATTTATACATGCATATTATTACTCAGTTGGAAAGATTGGAAAGGGCTACTAATATTTCTCATTTAAATTCAATGTATGGTACCGCCATTCCAATAAAGTATTATACTGTACATAATTTGTTGTGTAAATGAATGGATTTATCCTTTGTAGCTAGTTGGTCTTCTGCATGATCGCATGACAGAATGTCGCTATTTAACACCGATTACAAGCTTTGATTTGGGGATCACCCCTGAGCCATGGTATGAAGTTGATGTAATAAGTGATGGACGAAAGGCTCTGGAAGAAGTAAACAAACATTTGGGTAAGCATTTCAATTGATGAAAATAGCTGGTGCAGATAAGCTGCCCCTCAATCTTTTCTCTGTGAAAGGATAGAGAATATTACTATATTTATTTTGAAACTTCATCTAGTTTGTTACTAAAATACTGCAGTCTATCATGAATGGTGAAAATATAATATAATATTGTATTGAGAGTTTCAGCTCATGCACCTATTCTAAGTTCCAGTTTTTAATAACATAAATATTTCTGTTATTTATTGAATATAGATTCTCAGAAACTAAGTTATCTAAGTTTAATCACTATATTTTCTGCAGGACTTTCTAATTTGATGCAAATTGTCTGCTTGATACTGTCTTATTCACGGATTGTTGGCGACTTCTTTATGATCAAAATATTGGTAACAAAATAATAAAATGAGTATAATGTTTGCTTGGTCATTTATTTTTATCTGTTCTCTTTGTTATGTCCAATTTCATCACGCAACTATGAAATTGATTAAGTATTGTGTACACAGGCTTGTTTTTTTTTATATATATTATTGATATTTTTTGTAATTTTTAGTTTCTAACTTATTTTGGCTACAAAATTAATAAAAGTAATGAAGATATCAAATTAAAAGTTCACATTCTGTTATGCACCTTCTGTATTAGAAACTGTATTCGTAACTGTGCATGCTATAGTCTCTCATAAAAAAATTGTGTTCTATATTCAAACCTTACCACTAAATCAACAATAGTAACTGTGATCAATCCCCAATACTTATATATTTGCACTTCTCAAAACCAAGTTCTTCTGAAACTTATTTTATGGTTGCTTTCAAGTTATTTGAACAAAAACCAACTACTTACTGTTTTTTTATTTGTATGTTCTAACACACTAAATAGAATATGCTAAGTAGACTAATGAGTGTATCATATTTAGTGTTAAGATGATACATGTATATATATATTATTTTTTTTAAAAAAAAGAAAATGTTAACTGTATGATCACTTAGCTAATTCTTTTTCCCAATTCAGTATTTGCATCTAAATGACATCTTCCCTCTCCCAGGATTGGCGTTTGACAGCTGGGATCTTGACTTTTACACTGATCTATTCAAGAATAAGCTGAAACGTAACCCAACAAGTGTTGAATGTTTTGATTTAGCTCAATCGAACAGTGAACACAGTCGACATTGGTTTTTCAAAGTATGTTGATTCTTTTCTTGCCTACCCAAGTGGGGATGTTTCACTTACATTTTTATTTATATTTTGTTTATTTCAGGGCCGCATGGTTATTGATGGGAAGGAGGAGCAACAGTCTCTCATAGATATGATTATTGACACACAAAAATCGTCCAATTCAAACAATGTTATAAAGTTCAGTGATAACAGCAGGTGAGTTGTATAAATTTCAATACTCAGTTGGTTTTGTTTTAGGTAACTTTAGTTCTCAACAGGTACAACACATAGCAGTCTTGAATCTTATATGATGAATGTAATGTTAAAGCCTGTCTTTGACGGGACTGCAATACATGCTAACAGGATAATTTTTTTTAAATGAAGCTCAACTCCAAAGAACTAATGTCCACCAATGGTTGAAGTTGTTGAAAAGGGGCACGTGTTATTTTTGGGAACTGTGCTTTATTTAATTTGATTATTTTTTCTTTGAAAATTTATATATATCTGTATTTAGTGAACTGTTTTATGATTATATTTTTATTTTGTTTGTCTTTTAGTGCCATTGAAGGTTTTGAGGTAACCACATTTAGACCCATAGACCCAACTGAGCCAAGCTGTTTTGATGCAGAACAGGGCAAATTGCACTTAATTTTTACTGCTGAAACCCATAATTTTCCAACTGGTGTCGCCCCTTTCAGGTATACTTTATGAATAGTATGGTTAAAATAGTGTGAAGTGTTAGAAGTGATAAGACATTGTGAGCACCTAATTAAATGATTTACAGTGGCGCCACAACAGGTACAGGGGGAAGGCTACGAGATGTTCATGCTGTTGGCAGAGGTGGCCACTATATTGCTGGAACAGCCGGTTACTCTGTTGGAAATTTATTCATACCCGGTAAGCAAAAATTTTACTAGAAGTGGGTTTGACGTAAAATTATTTGCTGTGATAGTTTTATCAATAAGTTTAACACTTCTCTCATATTAAGAGTTATCAATTATAGAATAAAGGACTGAAATTTTCTCAGGATTCCAGTTATGTAAGCACCTTGAAAAAGTGCAATGTTTCAATAACTATCCACATTGTCATTTTCTCGGGACTTTGCCAGAAATGTCAAAATGTCACATATTTTCAACAAGCTTACCCGAGACAATTTAATCCTAGAGCTATCAAAATTTGAGCCTATAGTTAGTGTTTCAATGTCATTTGAAGATGATAGCAGTGAACTTCATCAAGATGTTTCAATATTTTCTCAAATTGACTCTCTTGTAGTTATAATATTTCCTTATAAACATCTCATAATTTTTTTATCTTTACATATCTCAGTACATGTATATGTGATACTGAGGATTATTATATGTGACTAGTATTTTTTTATTCGTAACACAATAATCTAACTTTAAAGTAATCTATTCTAAAAAGTTCCCTTTTTTGGTTGACTAATAGGAATAATACTAATTCAGTTATTATAATATTCATATTTTATATTCATCCTTACTCAAAATCCACCAAATAAATTTATCTTATTTATGTTATTTTATTAATGTGATTTATCAGATTATCCACTTCCTTGGGAAGATAAGTCGTACAACTATCCAAATAATTTTGCAAGGCCCCTTGAAGTTTTAATTGAAGCAAGTAATGGGGCATCAGACTACGGCAACAAATTTGGTGAGCCAGTGATTGCTGGGTTTACTCGCTCCTTTGGATTGCTTGACTCATCCAATGAGCGTAGAGAGTGGATCAAGCCGATTATGTTTAGTGGTGGAGTAGGTTGCCTGGATTCAACTATGGTGGACAAGTTAAAACCAGAGAAAGGTAAGCTTTAGTTAAATTTTTCTCACTTATCCATGAAATTAATTGTGAACAGCCAATCAATTCTTGGGTGGATTCTCAGGGGCTTGGTGTTTATTTATTAAGTCAAAACTTAAGTTAGAGTTTTTTAATTTAATCTGCTACTTTTAAATGAGGATTTGCACTATATTATCTGTTTAAAGTAAATTTATCCTTGATATTAAATATGAAATATGTTCATCTTCTCTCTTTCCTTGTCTTAATTAGGTTTTATCCTTCAGTTATCTCTTAAGTAATTATGTTAACTGAATGTATGTATGTCCTGGATTTTAGGAATGAAAGTTGTTAAGCTTGGAGGCCCTGTATATCGTATAGGAGTAGGCGGAGGCTCGGCCAGTTCTGTAGAAGTAAGTTTAACAATTTATGTTTCAGTGTATTGAAATATATTGTATACTAGTTTAATTCAGAACTGTAGAACAAGTTTGTAATGTGTATGTGAAGCAGTGAATTGCATGGAAGTGATGACTGCTATCAAGAAATGGTAGGTTTGATAAGACGGTTCGAGACTAATTTTGGCAGATTCACATTTTTATGTAATTATTTGAGCTAACTTCTGTGATATATTTTTTTATTTACAATACACTAAATTGTTTTTGCTGTATATAAGAAAATATTGTTCCCTTTTCAACCAAAACTAATTGCTAATGTAGAGATGCATTTAGCTAAATTCATACTTACAGTGAAGTTGTGCATTTAATGCCTGTTGAGTTTTATGGATTTTAGCTGGATAAGTTTATAAGAAGACAACATTCAATATGTCTGTTGAAGGTTGTACTAGTTCGAACTAAATACATAAGGAATTTAATTATTAGAACTTTTTAAGATGTGTTTCAAGGTATTGATTTATTATCAAATGTTGAACATTTAGGTTCAAGGAGACAATAAATCTGAACTTGATTTTGATGCGGTTCAGCGTGGCGATGCTGAGATGGAACAAAAACTTCATCGTATAATTCGTGCATGTTTGGAAATGGGGGATGATAACCCTATTTGCAGTATTCATGATCAAGGTGCTGGTGGAAATGGTAAGATGAAATATCAAATTTTATTCTAACAAATATTTGTATTGTAAAAATGTTGTTATTTTCTGTCACGTAACATCCTCAAATTTTGCACAGTAATTTGTGTTTTTTATGAATACTAGTTGTGTTAAGTCCACTGTCATGTAAGAATGTTGAATTCTTCTGCAATGAGAAAAATTTATTCTGTATTTTCAGGTAATGTCCTTAAAGAACTAGTGGAACCTTCTGGGGCAGTAATTTTCACCAACAGCTTCCAGTTGGGTGACCCCACAATCAATACCCTAGAACTATGGGGAGCCGAATACCAAGAGAATGATGCCATCCTTTGTCGACAAGATCATTTGCACTTTCTGCAGAAGATTGGCAAACGTGAACGGTGCCCTGTCAGTGTTGTTGGGACAGTGCTTGACTGTGGAAAGGTAGGGAGGGTAATATTTGTCCTTTGAGCACCTAAATTATAATTATCACAATTTTTTGAGCATTACTTATTACAATGGTGATTGATTGCTAAAAATAAAATTGTGCTTCAGGTAATACTGTCAGAAGAGAAAGAAGCTAATGATTCAAAATACCTGTCAGGAAAGTTTGAGGAAGAAGATGTCAGACATCCTGTGGACTTGGAACTTGAACTTGTCCTGGGAAAGATGCCTCAGAAGGTGGTGTAAATAAATACTATTTTCTTATTGCTGGAAATGGATTGCTCCTCTATATCAATTTTTTTATTTATGTATGAAAATGAGGAGTTTTGTTTATATTACACCAATACTTGTAGAAGCCCATTTGGAATAAGTTTTTATTGTATGTTTGAACAATGTTAGTATAGGTTGTCCTTATTCTAAGTTGAAAAATACAGGCTTGTTGCTGATTTCTAGCATCCAGTTGCATCTCTCTTGTTTCCTGCACCGTGGTTAAATACCAGGGATATTTAATGAATAATGCCATTTTTTGGTTACTTACATATATATTTTTATTTAGAATATCATATTACAACTCTTCAAATGTACTCTTGTTGCATCTTAATGTCTTGGAAGGGAAGGGGTTGAGGAGTAAGAAGTATAAGACATCCACAAATTTTGACAGTAGAGCATAACACATATCACATGAAAATAATCTTTATATGATTGAACAATCACAATGAAAACCTTGTACTATATAGTTCACTACAAACTTCATTCTTTCTTCTGTTGAAAACCAGATAATTTTACTCTCTTCATGTACTACACAATATCAATATCAGTGTTCATTTATAACTAAGCTTACTTATTCACTTAAATTTAATCAAGTACAACACCAACAAATATGTTAACAGGTGTTCAATCTGGACAGACAACCAGTCATAGTGAAGGAGCTGATGCTGCCTGCCAGTCTGTCAGTTCTGATGGCTCTGGAGCGTGTGCTCCGCTTGCCATCTGTTTGCAGCAAACGTTTCCTGACCAACAAAGTAGACCGTTGTGTCACAGGTCTAGTTGCTCAGCAGCAGTGTGTGGGACCATTGCACACACCACTTGCTGATGTCGCCGTCACAGCCATCTCATATTTTGATCATGTATGTAGTGGTGGTATAAAACTGAAGTTACTCTCTGATCAATTATGATATTTACTATGAGATTAGGTTTTTTATGTGTTCACTTAAAACTTTATACAAGCAAGTTAATATTATATAAAAAAAACGATTGGAGAAAATTTCAAACATACAATGTGGTTACTTTCCCAACTTACAGGTTTTAACTTAGTCAATATTAAAATGAACTTGGATAGACAGACTATACTGTGCCCTATAATCAATTTATATTTGTTCTCTGGGTTCATATATTTGTTAATATATCTCTATTTATGATCAAATTGTCCACATTCTTAAGCTATAACAGTGTAAAAAGCTTTGTCTGATAAAATATCTAACAGGAAAAAGCAAATTATTTCTCTTTTGTCAATTGTTCCAAGTACTTGTCTATGTGACTTTCATTGCTTGAAATTTCAGAAAACTTAATTTGATATTGTTATTTTTTTACATATGATTTTTTATCAATACAAATAGTTGTACTAATTAGAGAATTTAACTACCAAAGAAAATACAAAAACTATGAAAATATTTTTATTTTGGGTACGGAACAGGAAGGAATTGCAACAGCCATTGGTGAACAACCAATAAAGGGGCTGATAAATGCTGCTGCAGGAGCAAGGATGACTGTGGCAGAATCTCTGACAAACCTGGTCTTTGCCAAAATAACTGATATACAGGTGAGATATTTTTAAAATCAGTTTATAAGCAATACAGGTGGTTAGTTATAAGAAAATTTAAGTATTGTTCTTTCCTTAACATGAATTATTTGAATGTATATTATTAGTTAACAATATGTAACTTGGTTTAATAATTATTTCTATTTTTCTACTTGATGTTTTACCTTGAAGATATGACTTATGCAACAAAACTGTGAGTGAACATTTTCTAATACGCAGTTAAATGTAGCAAATGAAGTCGTAGAGAATTACAAGCTTCTAGAATACATTTAATATTGCAGTTCTATGCACTTTCCTTGGGATTTTCTGCAGTAACATTGAGGAATTATTTTCCTAATGCACACTAACCTTACATTATAATATTGAATGTAAATTTTAACAGAGCCTATTCCTTTGTTGAAGGATGTGAAGTGCAGTGGAAACTGGATGTGGGCTGCTAAACTTCCAGGAGAGGGCGCTGCTCTGTTTGAAGCTTGTGCTGCCATGTGTAAGGTTATGGGTGAATTGGGAATCGCAGTCGATGGAGGGAAGGATTCCTTGAGTATGGCCGCTAGAGTTGGCGATGAGACAGTTAAAGCTCCAGGTATGATTTTGTTCCTTCCATGCTGTGGGAATGTATTTGTGTGGATGATGATTCATTTTATGTTCCCATAATATTTAGCTTTTAATTAAATATTTAGCTGAGTATGCTTTATTATAGCTATTCTTTTAATATTGCAAATATAGCTCAATATTATTATTGAATTCAATTTTATGTAATGTAAAAACGTGAACATTCATGTATACTAATGCATATGTATTATCAAAATATGTAAAATAAATCATATTTAAGTGGAATTTGTATATTGGAAATTAAGGATTCATGAGAATCAACAAGTTAAATGCAGCTCATGATTACATATGCTTGATTAATCAAATATTGGATACATTAAGCACTCTAAAATTGCATCTGTATAAATGATTCAGAGAGGTATTATCATTATCCTTATTTTTCTTAATATTTATGTAATTAATCTGCTAACGGCAATACATAAATTCAAAATAATTAAAAATACCTTTGGAAACAATTCCTAACCTATCAAAAAACATTCTTATCCATTTTTTGAGTTGCAGGAAGAATATAGATTTCAATGTTTTAAATAAGTTCAAAATTTCAATTTGTTCCTTACATTTTACAATTTGCTCCTCCATGTTCAGTTAAAAATGTTAGTTAGTTACAAATTTGTGAACTGACTGTTTTGTTGCAGGAACTCTTGTTGTGTCAACATATGCACCATGTCCAGATATCAGGCAAGTTGTCACTCCTGACCTGAAAAGTCCATCATCAGGAAATTCTGGTCTCCTCTTCCACATTGACCTTTCTGGAGGATGCAACCGTCTTGGTGGATCTGCCCTTGCACAGTGTTTCAAGCAATTAGGTGACAGTTCACCGGATCTTGACAACCCATCACTCTTAAGTAAAGCTTTTAGGGTAACCCAAAAGCTCATCAAAGGTAATTGTTATTTTCAAAATTTGTTTTTTAATATCGTACATTATTCTTATTGAACAGTATTCATCTTTCTTTTCAATTGCAGAGGGTAGAATTATGGCTGGTCATGACATCAGTGATGGAGGACTCATCACATGTCTTCTGGAGATGGCATTTAGTGGTATTAGTGGACTGAACTTAGAAATTAATCACAAGAAAGGCACAGTATTAGAAATATTGTTTGCGGAAGAGGTTGGTTGGATCCTGGAAGTGGACTCTAAGTTCAGAGATTATGTACTATCATCATTCAAAAGTGTTAGCATTCCCTGTCACTACATTGGAGATTCTGTAGGTTATGGAGTTGACTCACAGGTGAGTTGTGTAAAATGTATGTCTACATAAGCAGCAAAACATTGCCCACCTTCATATAATAAATTCTGGTTAGAATATTTTTGAATATTCTTACAACTCTGTAATTACAGTTTTTAAAACAAAATTGCATTTGGGCTGGGTTTTGTATTTAAAATTATTATGAATTAAATTGAAAGTGAAATTCTTGGAGTAAAATAAATGAAAATTTCAGAATATTATTATTTCTATTCCATTTTGATATGATTTGCATTTGTAGTTAGTTAATATTGTTATATAAATATTTGTGTGAAATGTGTATATCTTGAGAATAGTAGATTAAACAAAGAAGAAAAACATTTCAGCAGTTTTGAAAATTGAATTCCAGATGTATTTTCACTGAAATCATCTTCAAAGCAGATAAATCACTACTTGACAAGTTTTCCCCAAATGGAACCCAGACACATTCTTAATACTTTTCAGTGATTTACAATAAAAATTAACTATTTTTACATTAAATGGGTGTGATGAAACTAAAATTATTTACAATTTTGCAGATAAAAATTTTAGTGAATGGAGCACTTGCTCTCAAGAGTGATGTCTTCTCCCTGTTCCGCGTCTGGGAAGAGACGAGCTACAAGTTGGAAAGACGACAGGCAAACCCAGAATGTGTGAGAAGAGAATTTGAAAATTTGGGACAGAGGAAAGCTCCAAAATACCGACTGACTTTTGACCCCAATAAGTCACTTCCCATAAAGCATGACCTATCAACCTGTCAGTTCAGAGTCACAAATTTTTTATTGTTTCATATGAAGCAATAAATTTATACACTTTATTTTTCCTTACAGTACCACGTGTGGCGGTGATCAGAGAAGAAGGTTCAAATGGTGACAGAGAGATGGCCGCTTCGTTGCATATGGCTGGGTTTGAAGTGTGGGATGTTACCATGCAAGACCTCCTTGGCAAGCAAATTACAACAGATCATTTTAGAGGCATCATATTTCCAGGGGGTTTCAGCTATGGCGGTAGGTATTATATTGTGAATCTACACCATTATCAGATGCTTCTATGCATCCGTTTTCAAAAGTGTAGTCTTTTGCCAACACTTTCATCTTTATGTAATTGTTCACCTTTATTATCTCTAGGCTACCTTTAAGACATGCCAGTATTCAATTTTTTTTATTAATTTTACAAATTCACTTACATTTGCCAGAGTTAGGAAATAAAGTTTGTGAATTTTAGATTATGTAATTTATTCTTCATATATATTTCATGTTTCTCTGAGTTTAATTACTTTCCAGAAATATGTACTTTGTTACTGTGAACAACTTAGGAGATATTTTGTTAATTTTACTAACCTGTATGTTTATGGCTGCAGTTGTATATACAAGCATATTGTATCAGTATACTAGCAATGTGATAATTGTATAGCATATGCTTATTTGGGCACTGGGTGTGTTATGTATATAGACTCTATGATTAATAGATAAATATTGTGCTTTATTCTAGATGTGCTTGGCTCGGCTAAAGGTTGGGCTGCTAGTTTACTATTCCATGACACACTGAGGAAACAGTTCAATGCATTTGTTTCCAGAAAAGATACTTTCAGTCTGGGAATTTGCAATGGCTGCCAACTGATGAGCTTTCTGGGCTGGGTTGGAATGAATTCATCAGGTAGCCATCCTGTGTGTGTGTGTGTGATAATTTCATTGAACTGTCTTTGAAACACTGATCTTTTAATTTTCAATTTTTTTCTCAGATTTAACTAACTCTATGGAAGTTCCAACACCAGATATATACTTAGACCACAACTTGTCTGAGAGGTTTGAATGTCGTTTCAGCACAATTAAAATTGAGCGATCTCCTGCTATCATGCTGAAAGGAATGGAAGGGTGTTTCCTAGGAGTGTGGGTTGCACATGGAGAAGGTAATGTCTATAGAAACATAGAAAGATTTGATAAGGGTATTATCACTGGGAAAATTCATTGTGTGGAATAGAGAAAATACATCTAAATCAAGAAATACATCTAAATCCAGACTTTCCTGAGAGCCAGAAGACTATCAAGTGCCTTTGCATTTAAGTTATGTTGTAGCTTAGGTTGAAAACATGGTTAAAATAATATGTATAGTTTGCAATTTCACTGTAGTTAATTCTTATTCTTCAATTACGATTATAATACAGAGTAAATATTATTACAAACTTTCTCAAAATACCGAACAATTAATTCCAGTGTTAGAATTAAAAGAAGGATCTATGTAAATTTGTAGCTTAGGTATTATTTTTATTTCACAGAACTGACTTATAATAATATTATAGATTATTCTATGCTAGTTTGGGATTGTTATACTTATTTTTAATAAATTTTAAATATAAACTTTTAACTCAGCTAAGGATGTATAGAATATGACAATTTCTAATTACAATTTTACTGTTGTCACACAAGAATAACATTGGTTAATTTAATTTGAAAATCTGAAACAATGGTTAAAAAGCTACCAATTCATTTATATTTTATGCGGCTTTTATTTACAACTTGTTTCAGGATGTTTCACTTTCCGAAATGATGAGGTACTCTCAATGCTTGAGAAGAACAGGTGTGTTCCTATTAAGTATGTGGATGAAGATGGCAAACCCACCATGGAATATCCTCTCAATCCAAATGGAAGTGCTGGTAAGCCATAATGATGAGATTACAATTTTTAATTCATGTGGTAATACACTAGAAAATATTCGAATTGTTTGGCTAAATTTTCCATTGCACCTGTGGGCCTCCAAACATTTGAAGAACATTTTCCTGTTTAAAATGGAAACACTGGAACTAACTAAATCATCTACTGTCTCTTTCCTGTCAATACAAATTTTATATATATACAATGTTAGGAACTAATTTGGTGACGAAGTCACACCTGGAATTTCAATGACATCCAGACTGAACATCATTGAAATGTCATGGCCTAAGCCCATAATTACACAGGTGGAAGACCAAGAATTACTTATTCTAATATTGTGCCATTGTAAAAATAATTTATATGGACAAGTAAGAGACAGAATTATTCACTTACCTTAAATTGAAGGCTGATGTTGCCATATTGGACAGGACAAAACATTCACATTTTCAATGGCACTGCACTTCATGCTGGTCGACCATACACTAGGACTGTGCTCACGTTAATATGATATTTAATGATAATGTGTTTTTTATATTTTAGAATGTCAATAGTTCTCATTTAGAGTGCCTTAATCATCAGCCTTACAATATTGTATTTGGATTAGTTGGTCTATATGTGCTTTATACACTTCATACAATTTATGTTGCCACAGTCATTTCACCCTGAACTCTTACATTTGGTGCCAATTTCCTTACTTTGAGGTTCATTCAATAGTGTTAAAAATTGTTTTAAATTAATTATAAATGTTAACACTTGTCACTGTCCATATCCTGGAAGAAATTTCCAATGAAATATTACACAATTGAGATTGTATAACATTACCAATAATATATGAGCCCTGATATAGTAGTTCATGATAGTACTGCATATATATTACATTCTGTGTTTGACATTTGCACTGTTACTGCTGCAGGCTGCGTGGCTGGTGTTTGTTCTCTTGATGGTCGTCACCTTGCCATGATGCCCCATCCTGAGCGATGCACTCAATTATGGCAATGGCCTTGGATGCCACATGACTGGAAGACCAGCTACACTGTCTCACCTTGGATGAGAATCTTCCAGAATGCCTTCCAGTGGTGTCTCAATAACCCATCTTCTTCATGAGGGTGACTATGATGATGATGATACTAGTATTTGCTCAGAAAATTACTGAACATTTTGTACTTTATTGTCACAGCCTTGCCACTGTTTCATTTTTCAGTGTTACAGTTTTAGAAAAAAGTTTTATTTTTGTATTGTTCTTTTTATATTTGATTTTATTCTGATATATTTATAAAGGAAATATTTTATCAAAACATTGCATTTCCATCATTTAAAGTTGACTCATCTCTCTGGATCTGTACCAATGTTTTATTTATCATTATTATTCAGTTGGAGAACTTATATTAACCTGAAAGAACCCTAAATGACCATTAAGTGGGTTCAACGGGTATCCAAAGAATGTGAAAGAATAGGTGATAATGGCAACAACATGTCATTGTACAAACAGCAATTTTATTCTTTCCAAGGTTGGAAAAAATGAAGTTCCTCCCATTCTTTGACAATGGACAGTAGAAACCACAATCATAAAATTTTAAGCAGTTTAATTATCTGATGGTATGATTTATTTTCTAGTTGATTGTATGCTTCATTCAGCGACACACCTTGGGCATTGGAAAAACATCAAGGTTGATGAAAAATTTGTAGCAAGAGTATGTTCTTGTTTGGTTGCCGAGTGTGACAGTGATTATATAATCCCCTCTCAGCAGTTCTATATTTGGAATTCTAGGTAGTGGAAAAACTGCATTTCGCAGCTTATACACACCCTGCAAAAAATATAATTTTACTTAAAATGTAAGCATTTATCTCTATTTGATAATATCTTACTAGGTTAGATATAATATTTTTACAGATGAATGAAGAGAAAACAAGGTTGAAAGTAAAAACTTAACAACAAATACTTGATGCTTCATGGTAGTTTAGTACTTTTGTTTTTGGTATATTTTCTTTTATTCAAAATCCCAAAAACAACAAATTAACATATGGACGAACATCACTTACCCTCTTTATTGGACATCTGCAGGGAAACCCCTGATAATCCAATATTGTGAGAGGACATGTATCCTTACTGAATCTGCACAAATCAGTGAAGGTGCAGGAACCAAATATCCCATACACGCAAGGAATTTCCATGTGAATGTTACCTACCCTCTTTAATAGTTTTATAGTCATCTGGAAAACAAAATTACCATTCACATAAAGTAATTTAAAAATTCTCATTTACTTTGTATTAGCATCAAAGTGAAGATTTCTGTATTCAGTTACTAATATACTGATATTAGGCAAAGGAAATTAAAGGCTGCTCATTGGTACCACATACCTTCAGAGGACCTTCAATATCAATTTTGGTGGACAAAGACAAATCTAAGATGATGTCTCCATTCGAGTTATGCCTGCTGTGAAAGGTGTGTAACACTAGTGAGTTATTATTCCATCCACATGTATCAAAGCGCAAACTACGCAAATTAAGTTTGTCACCCTGTAAATAAAATACAAAGATGACAAGTTTGTGAGTTATGTGTCTTTTCCAAATATATAAATTTACAAAAATCAATTCTACAACCAGAATATGTCAGATATGGGCAAATATCATTTTTTCAACAAGAATAGTTTCATAATTTATATATATCTCACATATTCCTTATATATGTTTTGCCATCCCAACTGCTTTACATCACCTACTTTTAAGTAGTTGTGTGAAGTATATAAAGCACTTAAAGAAAACTGTGACAAGGTTAAATTAATTAACACATTTGGAACGAGAGACAGCACCTTAAATCAACAGTTGGTCCAGACGGTCTGTGCAGAAATCAAATCAAATTTTCAAGAACCTGAGACCTCTTCATCAGAATAGTCTGAACTGCATGCTGGCATATATATATATATATATATATATATATATATATATATATATATATATATATATATATATATACATATATATATATATATTTGTGTGTGTGTAAAAGATGTTAGAAACTAATTTGGTGACGAAGTCACATTGGATCTTGGCTAGTGGGGAAGGATAGAAATAAATAGGATGTGAAATCATATGCTCAGATGTAGAATGACACACAAAGGAAAGCATATGCTCAAAGCATAGAGAAGGAAGGAAGAAGGAAAGACTGAAAAATATATATATATATACAGCTGGTCGGTGCACAGAATTGACGTTTAGGGCTAAAAGCCTCTGAAAATTTAAAGAACATCCTTCTAGCCCGAGAGCTATACGTGAGCTTCAATTTCAGGTAAACAACCAACTATCTCCCTTTCTTTTTCAAACCAATTATCTATGTATATATTCACATAGTACAACTCAAGTACATAAAAGAAAATAGACAGCTTTCAATTTCTGAATTGAAAGTCCAAATTACCTTTCTGTTGGTGTACAGCTCCAAGGGATTGCCTGTTTGAATTCCAAATCGACGGGCTTCAATCTGGAATATGGTGAAGATTATTTTTCTATCCCCATTTACAGTTACCTCCAAAAACAAACTATAAAATTACTTCTGCAATGAAGTTGATAATTATAGCTCAAAGTATGTGCTGGGATCCGTTGAAAAATGGAGTCCACGAGACAAAAAAAGGGTAATGGGGATTAAATTTTCTTTCTGAAGATATGAACATTATCAAAATAATGGCCAATGATATTAAAAATGTAATCATGTTACATTAGTGATTTATAATTTATGAAAATATATTTATTGAAAACATGCACAAATATAATTAAGAATTATATTTATCTGATATTTTTAATAAATGAAATAACAGCCAAATTGTCAGAAATTTATTAATAACAATTTAAAACATTATAAAAACACTACATTTCATGCTTAAATGTATTAATCATACTGTATTCTTAAAGTTTTAAATTGCTTTTAATAAGTCTCTGAGTAATTGGCTGATGTTTCATTCATGCACAAATTTATTTAATCATAAAAGTCAGTCATATCAACCTGCCTGTGAGAGAGTAGCTTCCACACTCACACTAGCTATTTTACATTTTCTAAGTGATGATCATGTAAGATGTGTATATATGCCAGGAAAATAACACAACCTGCAGTAGCATTTATCGTTGCTTATGAATGTATAGTGACACTTTTCAAATTCAGGAAATTAAAAGCAACTGACAGTCAAATACTGTATTAATTATTGCAACAATTTCCTATTCATAGTGGGCAGTATCAATGAGTTGGGAATATATATATATATATAAACTCATTTGGAAAGGAGAGAGGGATAGAAAGTGGCTGAATTAACTTAAATCGACAGTAGGTGTTGCCAAACTGGGAAGCAATAACATGTCAGTTTTTCAAAGTCTTAAGCCCCATCCTTCAGTACACAAGGACTGAAATCGTGCCGTATGATGTTTAGTCGTCCTGTTTTGAAGGGGAACTATGCCCTTGAAAATTTGACATGCTATTGCTTCCCAGCCTGGCGACAACGTCTACTGTTGATTTAAGTTAATTCAGTCGTTCTCTATCCCTCATTTTTATCCAAATGAGTTAATTAAGTCACATTTTTACTTGCTTTAAGTATAATATGATATATAACTTTTTACTTGGCATTTCCCGTGGGTGTTTGCCGACATTGCGTTTATATTTATTGTTTTCATACTCAATTTACTTAAATTGTCTTTTCCAAAACAATTGAAATCGGATGCTTGTAAATGTGTTAGAAACGATGAGAACTGTCGATTGAGACTATAACGAGCCTCAATATTGAAATAGCGTGATAGTTTCCAAATGCGACGAAACGATCACAAAATGACAGTCCTTTCCGCTCAAGGAATAACTATCACTAGTGATTATTTAATTGTCACATGAAAAAGTATGAAATCAAGTCTCATATTTTCTTGATAGAACTCGTACATTTTTTAGAAATATGCAATGACGTCCAGTGCAAAGACAAAGCTGAGGTGCGCACAGAATGTTGAGCACTTCTCGTGGTGCTTGCCTCGGGAGGTAGAGCGATTGCATCCCAATGGCGAAACTAGGTTTGATCTACGCCGAGACTTAATTCTACTCGGTTGCAGCTTGGTTCCATGAATTAGAATCATGTAAATCTGTCTCTAACCTGCGGGTCGGAGTTGATACTTTCCACATGGCGTACGAACGCCGTGAAGGCTGCCATCGAGACCGCCAGCGGCATCAGCAGGCGGACGCCGCCGCCACCCATTCTTAGCAATGCCATCGTCGAAAACTACTATTGATGGCTCATAGGCGAGTTAAATTAAAGTCCTTATCGCAGAGTCAACCTTAAAGTATTTTATGTCTCATTTTATTCTCTCCGAAATTTCTGCCTGATGAGATAATCGTTTTTGAGTCGTAACGTCGTAACGTGCTTAGTTGGTCGTTATCGACACTCGTTATAGACATTTTTTCTTTGGACAACGCATTAAATCACCCATTAGCATACTGCTCTTACCCAAATGCGACAGTATTTTTGTATTTTTCATTTTATACTGCTTTCAAAATGTTCTATGGTCAATGTTCCTGAAGTTAGGTTCACTAATCTCCTTTTCTCGATCTATTTTTCCTGCCCCTCTGCCCACATCAACCAAATATCTAGTTCTACTCACTAAATTCATAAACCACACTGAATAATACAGCCCCAACACTTTGTCCCTCCTGTCTTTTCATGCCGTTTAACATTTGAATCTTCAATCATTGTATATTTACTATTATTTTGTGTATAGATTTATAAAATTTTGTAATATTCACGATAGTATTTCAAGAAATTCTGAATACGATTTAAAAATTTGCGATTGTTTTACAAATAAAAAACACGAGATGTTTTGAAGCGATCCTAAAAATACCACCGTCTACTCCTTTACTTGAAAAAGGAATGAGGAGTACGAAGTTTTGATTATCACTACATGTAAGGTTGGTGTTATTTAATCAGAAATTCGTTAATTTATTTATTTCATGTTACAAATAATATTTATTTATAAAATTATGATTTACAGTGGCGGCTCGTGAGTTTTTTTTAGTTTGTATGTAAAATCACCATGAGCAAACAATATTTACGAGGATAATTATATTTTATATAACTGATAGTGTTACGCATACTGTGACCCGACCCGTAATATGCTACATTTGTAATTCCGACTACATATCATGGTTCGAGGCTTTTCCCGATGAATTCCATGAATTAATCCAACCGGATTGTACATATAATCAGTGACGTTTCGCCGACTAGCACCGTCATCTTCTTCAGACTGAAGTAGTGGTATTAGTTGCGTGGATGTTATACACCCTCAGATAGCAGATGTTTTGGCGCAGCGGTCTCCGATTGGTCCGAAAACAGCCGGACTCCGTCCAGAGAAATTTCAAGATTAAAGTGGTGATCCGATTTTTTTAGTCAATTTGATATGTTTGAACAAGTTACCACTAGGTATTTCTTATTTATGTAATGTATGCGTTAAAGAATAAGAACTTATTTATGAAAAGTTGAAACTGTGTTCTTATTTACACAAGATTTGACGATTTGCATCTTGTATGCACAGTTGACAGAAATTAAAATAATATATTTAGCATCAGTTGAAGTTATCGATATTGCTTTGTTTTTAGTTATTTCCAGCGATGTTAATATATATAATTTATTTATTAAACTCGTTGGATATTTCTCACGTTCGAGATCAACGTTCTTTGGTACAAGACAAAATCGCATTCCATACACGGCATTTCTGTAGACTCTTTGTATTTATCTTAGAGCTTATGTTTTTCAAGTTATATTCAAGATTATTATTTATGTACATAATCGAGACTTTATGATGGTTTAAACAGAAACATAATCTATACTAAAATTTGTAATTCGTTGTCAATTACACAGAAACACGTCCATTATTCATACATTACTAACATTAACAAAGTAACACAGAGAATTAAATAATTATCTGATAACCAAAGTAAATTTTATCCCGAGATAACTTCATTTCTGTTTAGCCGTTCTTTCCATTCATAAAAATAATTTAAAGAAGAATAGTAATTACGGATCAGAATTAAATTATAATGTCAGTGTGTACTATGTGTAATAACATTGGTAATATTATATGACGGTGAAAAGAAATGAGAAAGTAATACGTCTGTATAAAATACAATAATTAGTTTTTGAGTTTTGTCAGCTGACGTGGGCAGTTGTGTCACTCTAGGCTCTACTTAGCACCTGAAGAAAGGAACAAGGATCCCAGAAACGTTGTGAGGTATTAATATTATCACTTACTTTGTCTGTATTTAGCTATCTTTCTTGTTAATTAGATGAAATAGACAAATACCGGCATAGTTAAATGATGATATAAATACCACACAACGTTTCCGGGATTTTCTCTGCATTTGGACATTTCACTTAATTATGAATGTGAATAGTTAGCATGAACTATGCAACAATTCAAGTACATGTTATAGAATATGATTGTAAATAGTTAGGATGTACTTTTGCTAACATAAATGTGATTATGAACTACGTAGCACGTCTGACATTATTTACATATTAAAAAAATAAGCAAAAAATATACAGCACGACATTCCGCATTCTTGAAGCTTGACGTCTTTACAGGATCTATGGAATACAATATCATGTTGTCAGTGGTTATTTAAATGCGATATATAAAATATTTGCTTTCGTTAATTTTTATAAATAAAATTCTTATTCACTGCGCTCTATATAAGTAGTTATATTACCTCATTTTAAAAAAAATACAAACTGACAGATATATTATCATATAAAGTAATATAACTTATCGAGCTGTTCTTTGAAACGTCATCCTAAAACCACCACAAAAATTTACTACCAAACGTTACTTACACTGTAACATTCAATCAAAGAAAAATTTCTCGTAGAATGATTAAATCGTATCACCATACTGTAAAAAAAAGTCTATAAGCGTAATATTTCGAGTGAATACCTCACACTTTAATACACAAGAAATATAAAATTTACGAATTGCCTTCGACAAATTAGTTGAAATAGTGGAAGAAATAATTTAAAATTAAATACACACGGTGTCAGACTCCATAAATATAGAAATAAGCAATGAAACGATATTTCATCCTATAATTATTTACAACGTTGCTTAAAATAACATCAATTTAGAAGATTTGAATAACTGAAATACTAATTATAATACCATATTTCTTATAAAGAAAATACTAACAATCTACTTGATATATATTTTTAAACCACTAGTGATGATAAACAGGACAAATAAAGAACTAACATGCCAAGTTAGAGAAAATCATTACAATACTAGGAGAAATACAGAATATTTTAGAGAAAGAACGAATATAAAAAAATCTGAAATGGTTTTTTTTAATAAACTGCCACTATACTTAAAAGAGCTGCAAAGCAAGCAGTTTAAGAGAGCTCTTAAAGATTATTTAGGAAGTAAATGAATATATAATCGAGTTGAGTTGTGATGTTAAAATTGTAAAAGTAGACATTTCTTAAACTTTTAATTACTTAGTTCGTTTAATGTAATTTTCTGTATTTTTTTTTATATGTAAAACTTATTTTTCCCCATAATGTATATATGCAATTATATGGAAATTAACTGATCTATCTGTTTATATATTACTTTGATAGTAACTAATTAAATATTTAACTCATCACAGCAATAAAGAAGGCAGTGGACAGTAAAATTCTACAACTACGAATTTCAAAAAGTATAGTATCGTGAATTAGCCAACGAGTTTGATATATATACATATATATCGCTGAAATTAACTAAACAATATAGAAACATCTTAAATGAGACTAAATGATGAACACTTCGTAGTCCAAATGAAAAGCCGGGGGTCAAAAATTACAAGTAAATTTAAATTTATTCACATTTTTTTTATTTCTCCTTTAATAACTCGGAGTAATCAGGTAATCTCTAAAACGATTTGCTCTATAACTTATTTCATTACAAAAATCTACAAAAAAAACAAAGTAGTTGTGCAACTATACGGTACTATTTCACATATACAGATGTAAATGGGTAGCCACTTTAGAATTCAAAGATCCATAAAAATAATTAGATTATAATAATTTTTCACAGAGCTGTTTGAGTAGGAGCCTAATGAATAAAGTAATTGCTTTCGTATACGTAGAGTATTAAAGTACTATGATAAAAATTATTATATATACATAAGTTTCAGTATTAAGAATTGAACTATCAATATTAAACATTTCGTGTTCATGAAATAAGTATATGTAATTGACTCTGTATAATTTTTAAAAAATACAACATTTCAACTTCTACCAGTTATCACAGTTTTATGTTCCAATCAGTTACTTCTCATTTCTGAAATCCAAATATTCGATTATGTATATGCAGTGCAAGATATTATACTCAATACAATATTGAAAAGTATTCCTATTTATATATACTTTTCTGCATAAATGTGAAATCAGACAAATATTTCTACTAAAGAACCTATGGATTACACAATTGTCCAAACAAACGTTATAGCAACAGGAAGTCAGTGTAATTTATGTTGTAATTAAGAATATTAATATTAAATTATTTTTATAATAACTGTATTATTTGATTGACTGATCTGCCATGGTATCAAGAAAGTTCATATTACATCGACACATTAAACTGCACAATTTTTTAATAAAATATCCACTAATTCAACATATGATTGTGTAAGGAGTGACGAAAATTCGCTAGTTACCCGCTATACAGTTCGCCACCTTCCCTAACAGATGTCGCCAGCAACAACGATTGTTACAGGGAACCCAACAAATAATCGCCTGCTTCAACCAAAGTTGGAAACTGCGGCGTCGCTTACTATATTCCAACATTTTCGCGGCCCTAGTGATCTTGCAGGTAAGGAAGTGCATTGTTTAAGCTACGACAGGACGCTCTAAACGCAACTCGTACGTCCGTCTCCTCACACACGCTATTGTTAAAAATAATGCTGCAACAGTAAACTTGATTGTTTCAGTGGAACATGGCGTTTAAGTTGGTTATCGTAGTCACACCTTTTAAGCCTGTTATTATTGATCACCCTTCCCTCACGTTTTGGTTGATGAACTGTCTGCTCACGCGGCGAAATGATTTGTGCTTTCGTAAACATTTTCAGTTCGATCAACGTCCTTTTTCGAACTGTTGCTTCCCTCCGGAAATAATTTATTTGAAATTTGCTCACATGATCAGGTTTCTACGAAGCATGTTCTCGCCACAACCTCCTAATGAACTGAACAACAATTTACACCGATTAAGCAGGCTGAAAACACTGCACTAAATAAATACAAAACCATATTTTAGATACTTTCCTTTGCTTTCTCTCTCAAACTTGAAGGTTACTCTTAATTCCTTTGTGAATTACGTAATTTACAAATATTTTGTATTGAAAGGAACAGCAGTGAGGTCACGAAGTATTATAACCTCAAATGTGATTATAAATCTCAACACCGACCGAATTATAATAATTTAATTTCCAGGGAATAATTAATAAAACAACCTAAAATAACCTTTTTCTACATAACTTTCATTATATATTAATTAAGATTTGTGTATTTTAAGTTGTATCACATTTATATCAAGTGTAAATTATTCTGAGCAGTTGTTTTGTACTATTCATGTAAAACAAATGTGTGGTTTCATTTCTAAGTTTATGAGACATGTTTTGTACCAAGATTCCTGATTTTAATAATTATGCCTTTGTATTTTGCGTGTATAAGGTAAGTTGTGTGCATGAAAACATTTTCTTCAGTTTATTCACTTAAAGTATTAAATTTTATCTGAAATGATGCATTTGTGTAACCTTCTGGCAAAAACTATCAAGTATTGAATTTTTCTTTACAAAAGTGTTGTGATGAAAAACGCTTGCCATGAGTCCAGAAATAATATAACCTTAACTGAAACCTCATTGAACCATATGACTGAATTTATATCCACTGTGCATGAAAGAAATAGTTTGTTAATCATTATTTTTTGCTTCCATGAGAATTAATTTTTTGTTTGTAAACTATTCTCATGCTGATAATTTGCCTGTTTTATTTATGGATTTTGTTAGAATGGAAAATTCTCTTACAAAATAGTTTTTAATATTATATATTGAGGTTAGAAACACAATATTTTTAAAATAAATAACTAATTATTCAGTTAGATAAAAATTATGAATTTATGTTTTCATATTACAATCATATAGAATTGCTGTGTGTTAAAGAAGCTCCAACAAAGTTGAATTCTTAATTTTGAGGAATTATTTTTAATCTTTGTTGAAATGAATGAATAATTTTACATGTTATGACCTCGTCTCAGGAATTGGTTTATGTTTTAATGAAATGATTCACATTCAAGTGTTTTAAATTTATTTTTTGATTATGACTCAGTATATCTTTAGATAACTGTAACTGATAGGTTTTTTGATACTTATGTAATTTTTTGAGAGTTATAGAAATTCTACTTTATTCACAAAATTTAATAAGTATTATTGCATATTAATTGGTTATCAAAGATACGTAATAACCAAGTGCAAAAATTGAGTATTTTAAAATCACTATATCTTACATGCTGATTTTTGTGAAAACTTCCCACTACTGATGCTAATTGCAAAGTTTCTGAGACAGACTTGGTCTATGAGCTGAAAGTTTTCATTACTTCCTGTTTCCAGTGCATTTACAACTTTGTGGTTAGAAAGTAGTAGATTCCTTTTCAAAAAGTTACTAATCTTTTTTCCAGTTTTTGTGTAAATGAATTGAAATGGCCGCCGGTCAGCAGTTCAACTTGCGGTGGAACAACCACACCAATAATATTCTCCAGGTAAAAACATACCTATGAAACATGCTTGGTAGTAAAACTTAATTCATTCACAAAAGTTAATTAATCTTTTCCTTGCCTGCTTATGTTATTTTAAGTTCTTTGTCTTCCTTAGTTTTTATTAGCAGTTCAGTTTGAATTTACATTCTTGCAAATATGTTTTTAACAGTTTTTCTTCTTTTAGTTATGCATTATTAACACTGTCAGTTGAATAATTTTACATTTAAATGGATTCTTCCATGCAATGTTCTCCATGTAATGTTATCATTACAGCATTTCTTAGAAGTTGGCATAGAATGTGTTGACTTACTAAGGCTGATATCTTTTTGTTGCATAGTAATGTGATTGGTGTATGAGTGGATTGGAACCAGTGTTTTGATCCATGTGATATTGCTTTTAACAACCACTTCAAGTTGGATGGGCATAATCTTTTACCAACTACACAGACACAAATAATTTGCTTAACGAGACTCTTATAATTTAATTGTTACACGACATTAGTTTCTATAATTACATCTACTTTTTTGAATTTTTAGGTGTTTTTGGAGCAACTGAGTTGTGAGCATCTAGTGGATGTCACACTGTCATGCCAAGGTCAGTTTATCAAGGCTCACAAAATGGTCCTCTCTGCTTGTAGTCCTTATTTCCAGGTAATGTGAAAAACATTATTTCAGAACAGTGTAGAGAGTGGGAATGGTCATTTCAATGTGTAAATGTGAATTTATATTATACAGACTAGCATACTTCAAAATAAGTAACAAATACAAGAAAGTAAACCTTTCCAAGCTATTTATTTACTACATAAGTATGATGTATTCCTATTCACCTCAAAACTGCTGCTTTTTACTTTCAACATTTTGTTTCATTTTATATCTTTTATTCATGTTTCAATTTTTAAGCATGTTAAAGTTTACTATTAATTTAATGTAGTCAAACAAAATTTATTTTCCTAACTTCGAAATAATAGTATATATGAAACATCAAATAACAATTTATTGTTTTTCTTGTATTTCATGAATTCCATTTGTTAATAGAATTTTATTTTGTCTCATAGCATGTTATACATAATATATTATTATTAACAGGACATCTTCCGGCAACACCAGCATCAGCATCCTGTTATTATTATAAATGGAATGAAGTTTATGGACATCAAACTGGTTGTAGAATTTATGTACAAAGGCGAAATTAAGGTGGGAATTCAATTTAATTATGAATTTTAATTTAAATGATATATAATACAGTAGGTAATAATTTATGATACATGGTAACCTTGGCTAACCAGTAAATTTATGCTAATCCTCTCCTATTCTCCCAAAATAGTGTAGTGAGAGTGACTTTATATGAATATTACTTTCAATTAGGTTCTGGAAACTGAACTGGATGGTCTCTTGGCAGCAGCCGAAGCTCTCCAGGTGAAAGGTCTGTCCAACGTGCGTAATAAGTATGAAAAAGGTGACATTCAGTGTGCTGATACTCCGCAAGTACCCACATCTCCGAGCCCAGTCCAGCAAGAAAAATCGGAATCACTTGAAACACAAGAGACATCAAAGCCCTTGATTCTTAGGAGGAAGAGGAGGAGGTTGAGTGACTCGGTGGTATGATTTTTCTTCCTTTTTTGTACAATTTTTTTTACTTAAAACTAATGGACTTTGTATGGTCCTTGTAGAAGATTAGTTGGAGAGTGTCAATTATAATTACCCTTGGTTGTAACTTATTATTAAAATATTTGGTGATAAGAAAAGGTAATGACTCTAACCTTGTATTAGGATTTTGTCACAACATTGTCTGTGGAAAACAACTGAAACCTTAATTGTAACGACAGGGAGGAATGGGATTAAAGCCCAAAACCTCTCCTCTATGCTTCCATAGCTTGGTGTGTCACCATGTGAATGTGCCCATTACCAACAATGGTCTGTCAGCCGCCTCCAGGATTTAAAGACTGGAGTAGGCCCGCAGGTCCCTAGCTACTAATTTCATGAATCAGAGGCGTGCTGACGACGTGACTTGTCCATGGCCGAGTTGACTGCTTCAGACGTAACTGACAGACATGGATTCACCGTGTGAAAGGGGCCTTAGTTTAATTTTGTATAAACAATGAATTGTTGTTTTAACGAGAGATTTAACAATTAAAGTTCCTAATAGTAAGAAAGATAGTCAAATACAGTCACAATAAGTGAAAATATAAATACCACACAATGTTTCTGGGATCCTTGTCCCTTTCTTCAGGTGATAAGAAGAACTTTTGAGTTTTGTCAACTGACGAGTGCAGTTGTGTTGCTCTAGGCTCTTCTTAGCACCTGAAGAAAGGTACAAGGATCCCAGAAACGTTATGTGGTATTTATATTATCACTTATTTTGTCTGGTTTTATCTATCTTTCTTATTATTAATTTTTAGTCTGATGTAAATTTTTTCTATTCAAATAAAGTTCCTGTTTTAACTGTTTCCATTCTTCTTTAAAAATGTTATTTGGAAGGATCATATTTTATATATTATTAAGAAAGTGTCACATACACAGTATTTGCATGCTATGTCTTCGTCAGTTAAAAATTTAACACCAGGCTGTACTTGGCAGTCATCATATTTTCTTTTATTGGGTAGGCGGAATATTTATAAACCAATTTTAAGTTCTCACCTACAAAAACCTTTGTTTCCTCATAACGTAAGGTGCTGTACAAATTATTTCCCGTTTTATAAGTACTTGGTAATTTTCCCTATCAAATGATATGTTTTTAAGGTTTCATTTTTAGTTTGTAATCAACAGGCATCTGAAAATTCAGCTACTGGAGAAACAAACTGCAGTTCCGGAGATATGAACACTACACCAAAGAGTGAATCTGCAGGTTCAGATAAAGATTCCAGCCTCCTAAGGGTTGAATGTGTTGAGGAGGATGATTTACCATCAACAGTAAGCTTGTTGTAATTGCACTAGGCGTTTGCTATGCATAAGAAACTCATTTGTTTTTCAAGTGATGGCACCAGTTAATATATTTTTTCCCAGATCAAAGTGGAACCACCGGATATCCGTGATATAGATGAAGAAGAAGCTAGTGGCTGGGAATCTCCAAAGCTTGTCATTGACTTAGTAAGTTATTTTCCCTTCTTGAAGAAGTAAAACTAAATATTCAACATTTTTAAAGTTTTCCATACAATGTAATTTGTTTAACCTTGTTACAGCCTGAAGTAGCAGAACATACGAAGAACAAATCTCGAAATGAGTTCAAAGCTTTGTCAAGGGTGAACAAGTCTCCGAAAGGTAAACTATTAAAATTTTCTTTAATGAAAATGTAATTGATCCTATTCTGTTTCCAGCTGTACATTTTTCAAACAGGTATGTGTTAATAAAAGGAAGTCTCCAAAATATCAGTGTTATTTATAATAAAGAAGTATGGACTGTACATAATTTTTTGTATGCATTTAGTTACATATTTGTGTGGTAGTATCAAAAAATCTTTATCTCATGCATACAATTATTACCAGGTTTAAAGCATAAATAAATTTTTAATGCAAACTAATTATGATCATTAGAAAAAGTAATTCATTCAGAACAAGTTAATTACAAGTAATTAAATATTATGTTAGTTATTTTAAGAACAGTTTCAATATTTATATTTTGGTTTTAGTTGGTTCTCCTTCAGATTATGGCAAGCCTAGGACTTTGGATTACGGACAGCAGACAGCCAGCACCAGTAGGCAGTCTAGTGTATTGTCGGCCCTGCAGGAAAGGAACAGTGAGATGCAGAACAAACGGAATGCAAAAATACCTCGTCCACCAAATGCTTTCATGATTTTTGCAAATGAGTGGAGACGTAAACTAGCTTATGATCATCCATGTGAGTTTAATTGTATTATTTGAAAATGCTGTTTTATTAACTTATAATAAAATTCTAACTTTTCATTACATAACAAATGTTCATCATTTGCAATTTAGCTGAAAGTAATAAGGATATTTCTGTGAGACTGGGGATGATGTGGAAGAACTTGTCCTATGACACGAAAGAGAGTTACTACTCAGCCTCAAGGGCTGCAGATGAGGAGCACAAACGCAAGTATCCAGGTTACTACTACAGTCCCAAGGAAGCACGGCTGAGGAAATCTCTGAAGCACGACTTGGCCATGGCCAGGAAAAGTCCCAAATCTGTCGAAGCTGTGCACCTAGTTAAGGTTTGTGGGCTGTACCTTGTCAACCTCTGTTAGCTGCCAGCTCTGTATAGTTGTTTCACTTCTATATATTGTTTTCAATGTCATCCATATCAATATGTTCTTCATTTAGTGGCAAGTTTGTATTTGTATGTATGTGTGTGTGTACATTAACATGCCCATGCTGGGTTTGAACTCAGGATATCATTGATTAGAGTGAATGATATAAATGGTTGTATCAAATGCTTACTATTGTTCCATTGTTGTGACCTTTCATTGACAAAGAGAGATTGTGTGTGGAATTGTTTGGTCTGGATTTTTGCTGTCTAACCACAGATCCTGCCAAAGTAAAATTCAACCCTGTGTGGAATAATTTGAACTGCTTCCTGTCCAACATGGCAACACTGACCTTCAATTTCAATTTTATAGCCAACATAACCATATATATTATGTTTCCCATAAGATTTTACATTCCCCACAATTTGTTAATCTTTCAGCATAGTCCAAAAACAATCTATTTTCCCAATGTTCTGCTGTGGGTAATGAAGTTTCCCTGTGAATGCCCTCTTTTCCAGGGATTCAGAAATTTGTGCCTATAACATTTTGCATTATTTCTAAGTTCCTCCTTTGTTTTACTTTAGATGAGTGATTGTGTGGATGTTCCATCATCTATGGAACTGAATGGAGACCAACGTGTGCATGACTTAGTTGAGTGTGCTTTCAGTATCCAAGGAAATATACATAAGAAGTTAGTATTTAATCTATTTCATATTTCCGTAAGGTCAGACGTGTGAACGCCTGAATCAGGTTATAAGAGATTTTCACTTTATTAATCATTTTAGAAATGTGGAGTTATTATCCAATTCAGGACTCACAATTACAACAGCACATTAATGAAACATGGATTTATACTACATCTATGTAGTCGACTTGTAAGGACAAATAATGTTAGTCTTTATTTTAAAAATAGGTAGAAAAAATTATGAATTCCATTATGTGTGAGGAGCATTGATTTAGGAAAAAATTACCATTGTTAAATTATGCTATTTTTCGTTGAAACTATGAAACACTAATTTAATACCAACATATTAATTACAGAAAAACATATTGAAATTCAGCTGTAAGGTTAACCCAACATATTATTAATTGCAGAAAAACATTATGTTGAAATTCAGCTGTAAATTTATAAAAAGCCATTAAAAAATTGACATATAATTTATCTAGCTTCTTG
Source organism: Zhengitettix transpicula (assembly GCA_037074705.1). Lineage (NCBI taxonomy): Eukaryota > Metazoa > Arthropoda > Insecta > Orthoptera > Tetrigidae > Zhengitettix > Zhengitettix transpicula. Next base: position 77,503,428 of record CM073593.1, read on the forward strand.
TTTATGTGATATAATTATTATTGATGGCTGTTTCAGGTATTAATGTCAAATGACAACTCTGAGACAAATCCGTACCTTCTAATGGGAGGTGCCCAGGCGAACAAAAAAGATCTGAGAAAACGAACAATCCGAACCAAGCTGGGTGCCACATTGAATGAGAAAAATCCAGCAACCAAAGACGAGACTATGAATATGGACACAAATGAAAATGAGATGGAGCCCCAGGAAGAGAACGAGGTATCCGAAGAGGGGAAACCTCCAAATATCAAAGAAGAGGCTAAATAGCTCAGAGTGTCAGAAAGGGTATCAGCCTCCCGACTTCAGTCTATTGGGAAACAAATTTCAGAATTTGAATTTAGACTGTAATAACACTGAAATTTCTAAATCGTTTAGGCATGAAGGTGCTTTATTATAGCGAATAACAATTTCCTAAAATCTCATTTACTAGGTTAACTTAAGCTTAAAGTATGACTTTATTTGAACTTGGTAGAGAAGCTGTGAGAGAACGGTGAAATATTTTGTTCCTTGGCTTGATGAAAGTTTACATTTTTTGATGTGTGTACATATGAGATACTATTTGTGACTGATTGTCACATAGCTGATAATAGCATAATTTTAATTATTTTTATATTTCTTTCGTTTGTAACTGCTGTCCTCGTCTATAATCTTGCATTCCATTTTGAGAAAAGTAATCTTTATTCTGAACTTGTGTCTATATATCATTAAGAGAAGTTTTAACTTATCATTATATTTTTAGATTCTTTATATGATTCCTATCTTATTTTCTTAACCATCAAGAGTAGTCTTGTTGTTTTGAAATTTTGAATTGAAGCTTCTAAGTTGGTGGCCTTTAGTTTGGAGAGGCAGGTCCATAACTTGGCCTTTTGAGGGATACTTTTTCTCTTTATCAAATTGTTTGTTCTTCTAATACATGTTTATATCATGAAATTGGTGAAGTCATTATTTGTAAATAACAAAAGAAATATTGTTGACATTTATAGTTGTGCTGAGTATTTTAACTCCTTCAAACTTATTTTGATTATTTACATTAATCTCAATATTTCTGTTATTAGTCCTGTCTAGTTTTAAGTTTTGATTTATTTTTTGTGTAGGATTAGTGTCTCCTCATATTGTTGACAGAAATGTTTATATGATTAAGTTTGTAAATATAAGGGAGGGAACCAAAGATATAAGTGTGATCTTGTTAGTTGCTTGATGATCAAAATTAATTTCAATGGTTTTGAAATGAATATGCAATTTGTCAGGGTACTGTCAATTTTCTTTAAAAAAAATTTAGATTTTTGGGTTACAAGGTGAATTTACACTTATTCTGCATTCCTGTGTTTGTCAGAAAGTGTAGGAACTATTCACACAAATGATATTTTGTATATTTGTTTGGACAAGTTCACTTGTTTCTGATGCTTTCTGTATTTTAAGTATGAGAAGTTTGCTTCCCATTTTCTCATTTAAATAGTTGTCATAACCTTAAGTTGTAAAATAAAATTGAACTGATTGTGAATAATGATTTGATGCTGATATTATATTCTTTACTTTGTCTTTATTAATTTTTGAATTTATAAAGAGCCTTAATGAAAGGATTGTGTGTTATGAAGAAAAATGTTTAAAATATTTGTACGCTGTCATTAATATGTTGGTCAAGGTTCAAATAATTTGTGCCACATAAAAATAATCAGGTTTTCAGATGTTGGCAAGGAAGAATTTATATAACATTTTGAAATATATATATATTAGGAGTTATCGGACATCATTCTATATTTATATTCATCTGTCAGTGATTGTTATAAAAGTATTGAGATATAAGTAACTGATCCACTTATCTGTGTTGGAATCCTGAGAACTTGTTACACAACTGTTTGTTACTGGAACTAACATTGCAGCTTTGTTGTTCTGTTATGTTTTAATGTCTTTTCATTCCCACTGTCTTCTCTCCTGTGTAATCTGTTTAGAAATGAGCTAAAAATTAAGTATTGTTACATATTATTTGGCCACTTGAATAGTTTATTGAATATAATTATTATCCTTATATGGTCATTGTTAATTGTTGAAGAAGCAAGTCTGATAATTAAAACATTCCATGTATGATGTTTTCCTTAAGTGTTTCTGTTGTTAAGGTTTCCAAACAAGACAGTGTTGCACAAAATTGTTTGATGAATTGTTCTGTGACTTATGTAACAGACTTGCTGATTTAGTTTATGACCATATATCAGTACTGTACCATTCTTCTTGAATCAATTGCATTGTGTTTATAGTCCAGCTATTATAACAAATTCTTTTAATTTTACTCCATATCTGAGTTCAGCCAAGAGAAAGGTTTTTTCTGGGAACTTTCTCACATCCTTATCATCCTGCCTGTTGTGCCTTATTTTGCTCTCTTCTAAAAAACAAAGCACAAATAATCTTGGAATTTATTTAAAAGATACATCAGCCAATAAAAATTTCAATTTAATGACTCAATTCAAAGCAAACCCAAGGAACATGACATAGGAGTTACAGAATGATTTGGCTTTTTAGCCACCCTCTCTCTGTGAGAAACCTAACAATGCTTTAAGATAACGTATATTCTCATTGTTATGAGGAATTATGCTAATGGACATTGGAACTTAAGATTTTATGTCAATAATAATATTTAAAGAGCATTCAAATTGTAACATATTTTACCCCACAATGTTAAGTTGATGGAGATATATGTTTGAGCCTAAAATAAGCTGGCACGTTTTTTGAATAAAAGACAGTTGGCGACAGTAACTTCCATTGTTCTAACTGGAAAATAGAACACTATTCAGTGTCATCACAAGTCTTGTTGCCCATGATACAAGGAAATGTGAATTATTAAAGTAATTTTGCTGACACATCTATAAAAAAAAACTTTCTTCTTGATACAATTCACATTTTTTACAGTTTTGTTTGTGGCCCAGACTTCTTGTGTAAGTTTCTATTGTGTTTTTTTCTGTGCACAAATTATTTTTATGCGTGTGTAAAACGGGACACTATATAACTTACTTAATTGACAGTCTGTGTTAAACCTTGTGATTGGAGGAAAATTTATGCTTTTATTTCCTAAACACTGTCATATATACTTCTGGAGCTATTTTTAGCAAGAACTTTACAAAATCTTGCAGTAATGCCATTTATGTCTAATTCCAAAAAGTAGTGGCATATTTTAAGTTTGATCACATCTCTGTATCCATTTCCAGTCATAGTGTGGTATTGATGTAATAAATAGTAACTTAAGGAGGTTGAATTTGAAGTGGGATGTTTAAGATCACTATTTTTAGGTTTGTAATAATTTTTAGTTAAGTTAAATCCATAAGGATAAACATATTTGATCATATTTTGTTAATTGAGAGACTACGTATATATACAGCATTAGTTACAAGTATCATGTTTGGTTTTTTATTTTTTGTAATCCCTAGAAAGTAACTTTTTCAGAGTTGCTCTGAAGACTAATGAATTGTTTTTCTTAGCTTCACTAAGATATATCATTGTCTTTGCAAATCAAGATTATAGCAAAATGTGTGAATGTGTTTTATAGATCATTGTAAATGCCGTGAAGACAAGTGCCAAACGGAATCTAATTATTGTTTATTAGTGACAACAATGAAGGTGTTTTAAATATTTTTACTATTTAAAAAAATATGTATATGCATTGAATATAAATGACTTTAAAATATTATACTGCAAGTTTGAATATATTTTCTTTTTTCAATTTCAAGTATGTCAATCGCAAACTTCTAAATGTTTGTGAAAATAAAATATTTATATATATATATATATATAGAGAGAGAGAGAGAGAGAAAGAGATATCGCAATGAATTGAATGAACTTTAAATAAAGCTAGTAAGACTGTTAAGTTTATCCTCATAAGTATTTTAACTTTTAAGGATGGTGTGTGACATTACTGAATGAAGATGATTGCCAAGTGTTAGCTTTAGGTTGAATCTGTTTCTCATCTAATAATTTGGTTTTTCATTTAGTGAGTCATAAAGTATCATGTAAGAAAATCGTAGACTTCTGTGAGGAGAAATATAATTGGATGTTGTATTTGAAAACAGTTTTTATTAAATCCCTTTACAAAACGCTTATAATTTGGTATCAAGATATTTTAAGATGGGAAAGAGTTTATTTTTCTCTGGCAGCATGATCTTTATTTTTTGTTTTTGTTTGCTTTAGGCATATGCAGTGGCAGTATGATCAAATAATGTTTATAATTTTAAATGTTTAGGGTAGTTTTTTCATGACTGTTTCTGTTGTAATTTTGTGCCATATTGTGACACTATTGAGTTTATCATGAATAAAAAAATGATGATAATGGACTGTAAACTCTTGTGTATTTACCAAATGAAATAAATTGTGATGAACTCATGTCTTTTCTTTCTATGTAGTGGTGAGAAAATGTGAATGGAAAGAGCTTTCATCGTAGAATCTTATGCTTATGTTTGGTAAAGAAAATCTTATTGGCAGATTCTCCATTTTCCATAAAAGGAAATTATTAAAGAAGGAAGAAAATGTAATATTTTGAACAAAGAAACTGCTCATTTGTCTGAGGGGAAAAAGTTTACAAATTGGGGCAGTAAACTCTTGTATAGAGTGAAATAAACTTACCAAATTCAGTTTATTCCGCAATCAGAAACCTATTGAGGCCTTTTTTTACTGTTTTAATAACGATATAATCGGTAAAATGTACCTACACTATTGTCAAAAAACTATGACACATTATGCATTTTGTTTAAATAACAACATTACTTATAATTTAAGTATTCATTAGTGAATGTAATACTAAACAAAGATTTGTGCTCTCAGAATCTGAGATTCAAATGGGCAGGACAAAATTGCTCCTTGGCAACTATGACATTAATGCTTCCATTTCCAAACTAAATTTCAGGTGAAAAATATAACAAATCAGCATATCCTGTTTTCAGACTTAAAACAAATAGACAGGAACTATCCATCTGTGAAGGCTATTTTCTCGCAGGCAGAACCTTGTAGACTACCTTTGGGGATGCCTTCTCTCTCTGTTTTTGAACTAAGGTTCCCTCAAGCCGAGGCCTGTTTTGAGAGGTGTATGTTCTGGGGTCACAGACCTTGGGCATACGGTAAGAGTTGTTTACTGTTCCCATTGGAACAGTCAGCCAGCTGCCTCCTAAACTGGTTGAGGTACAAAGAAGGGAATGCTGCGCCCCCACAGCAAACTCTTCTCCCACTATTGGAAGGACGTGGGACAAGTACCCAATGCCCGACCAAGCTGATGCAGGTTTTTCTAGGGTTTTCCCTGCATTACTTTAAGGCGAATGCCGGGTAGGATCCTTAAACTATAGCCCGGGGGCTGTAGTAAACCCTTAGCTATCATCCTCTACCCTTCTGCATTCCCCCTTTCAAATCCCTTTCTATTCTATTAAAGGAGAGTTGCCACCATGTGAATTACCCTCATGTAGCCTGTTACCCTAAAAAAAACAAATTAGACAAAATTTATTTATTTATTTCCTTTGTAAATAGTGGTGTTTTTATACAATATATATGTGCAAGTAATCATTGCCAACTTGATCAATATAGTTCCTATTTGCATTTAGCATGGTTTCAGCCAGGTAACATTCATAGTTGAAATTCCAGAAATGTATTATACAATATCAGATTCATAGAGAGAATATTGCTTCTGCAGTAACTCAACTAGCCAGTGAAAATACTTCACCTGATCTGTATTTTGCCATCGCAACAGCCATGTCCTCGTCTGCTTTTGGTTCAGAAACTGTTGCAAGAAAATAAGAAGTAGTAGTTGTTTTTCTCCAAACTGCGAGTTTTATGTTCTTCATAAACAAAACAGTTAACATACCACAGTAAGGAGCTCTGGCCCTTGTGGCAACAATGAAGTCTCCTCTGGCTGGGAATTTTTCATTGAAGTAACCAAATGGAAGGCACGTGTCAATGCTGCAGCTGTTTCTGGGAGTCAGGAACATGCTGATTCTTCCCATAGTCAAGACACTGAAACATGATTGGTGAATTGTCTGTTGTTAATTTGATACTCTTTAACTACTCACTGTTAATCATAAATTACTTCAGATATGTGTACAAAATATTTTATGTGATTAAATAAATGAAATAGAGTATAATCTATTTTTGTTATTTTTAATCTAATAGACATTTTTATATTAATTGTTAAATGGAATACACATTAAAGTCAAGTTCTCAGGATCCCTGTCAACCAGGAAAATATAGGGAAGACATCAATGTTCTTAAGCTGAACTACTGCCACTTAAACATTTTAAACATATACCAGTTTGGAATCCAGAGGAGGCTATCAACAAGCACACATTTTACACATAATTAGTATTAAAATGTTCCGCATATATATATATATATATATATATATATATATATAAATGATATTAGTAAGGATATGACATTGTCAAAAATAATTGTAGTGTTGGTATGGAAAGGAAAGAGAGATAGGTTGTGGCTTACCTGAAAGCTGCGGACTGCAGTCGACTGGTGCAAGGAATGGTGTAACACTCCTTCCTGAAGAAGAAGGCTGAGAGCCTCTGAAAATTTGAAGAACAACCTTCGGTTCCCTATGGCTACACCGCACTTCACTTTCAGGTAAGCCACAACCTATCTCTCTTTCCTTTCCATACCAACATTACAATTATGCACGCACACACACACACACACATATATATATATATATATATATATATATATATATGCATATATAACATTAGCACCTTTTACTGACTGAACACAAGTTGACTGCCCTTGTGTACAATTGGTTGGAAATCGTACTAACTTTGTCTGAGTTAGCAGCCGGTGAAAAAATTTTATAATACAATTTTTTTTTTTTAAAGTTGACTTCCCCATTGCATTTCAGGAAACAGTAGGGGCTGCGAAATCTTCAGTTGTACCCAGCTCTGAAAACCCTTGCTACGCTACTGAATTCTGTGTATTTCCAAACCCATTTAAAATTTGGGGAAATAATAGAACTTCGACATACCTTATAAATTGTAAAATACACATGCATAATTATATAATTTCACAGTAGATAGTTCTTCAAACAAAGTGTTGAAATTTGAATTTTACTTTCCAAATAATTTTTTTTTCTCTCTTTTTGTACACATCAGCTTAGAATGATGGTACTTACGAAATGATGTATTCAAAGTCTGTCAACCTGTGACCCCAGAAAATGCATGATTTGTTTTTGAGAGAGTTGATGTAATATTCATAAGCTCTGGCATGGTCACAGCCTATAATAGTGGCCAAATCTGCAGAAAAAAATTGAATTATAATTCAGAGTGACAACACTTAAAAGACACACATTGGCCTAAATTTACTACACTCCCACCTTCAACAAATATATGTGCAAGGTAAAAGATGTTTGAGAACTTGATGAAGGCTCTGCCCAAGAGACAGCCCGGTTGGTCGCTGCCACCATTCATGTAGAAGTCTACGTCACCTGTTCAACCATAAACATTGAAGGACTGTGAAAGCAATCTCTAAAATAATCTATGTTATACAGATTTACATACCACATGAACTAATCATCCCAACGCCCATCAAGGGCACCATTGGTTTCCCATTTGTGTGTACAACCTCCACTAGGGTGGCATCTCCCTTGCAGAGTCGTACAGACTCGTCAAAGCCCTCAAACATTGGTTGAGCTGGATCCAGGGCTAAAATAAACCAACTTAAATTTAAAAAATCCTGACAAATTATTTTGGAGACAAGATAGTGGGATTATATAACCATATTAACTTAGGCATAAAATAAAATAAAATTAGTACAGTATTGTTTTTGTGGCTTTGCATGTTGTGAACTTAATTCTAAATTGCTGAGCAGAATTTGTCTCACTTTTGTTTCATTACAAATGTATGGAAGAAAGATGAAGATGTAACGTATGCTGTGGTGACATGGTAAGAGTGACTGAAACACGAGTGTTAGATATGCAATCAAAATTTAACACTTCATTTGAATTGGATGTCACTTAATTCCAAGTAGACAGCACCAACAGAGGCTGTTTTAACATCCTCATTTTCTAAAATTTAAGATATCTCCATTTATGACGATACAGTAGTTTTCTGCCCTGTCTCTTTTGTTGCAACCTTTGTTCCCTTTCCTTTCTTTTGACTCATCCACTATTTGAGTACAGTGATTAGTGTAATTGCAGATTGACATAGTGATGTATCAATAGTAACTGAATCTGTTAGAGATAGCAGTGTTTATATGTTTATTGCATTATTGTTGCTTAGTTACTTCATATTGTATTGTTTTATTGATGTATAATTAGCAGTTATTAATATACAAATCATTAATGACCACTTTCTTGTACATTTATTTTAAAGTTCTGTTTTTTTTTTGCAAAATATAATTATTTTGCTGTGGTTTCACTTATAATCGGTTATCTGTTTTGAAAACAACATGATACTATAATTTAACAAATTCGTACACATATTCACTTGTTATAGTGCATTTATTTGGACCAATTGCTGGTTGGTGAGGCACATGTTGCAACTGTGTAAAATCTGTAGTAGGGAATTTAAGTTGTGGTATTACATTGATAAATGATAACATAATATTGATGGTATCACTTATATGTTGCCATAAACATCCTAGGATAGACAATTCAATTATTGTTAGGCTAAGTTCTTGTACATGCAGAGCGGTATGTTGACATGTCAAAAATAATATAGATGTACCTGTTATCTTTCCAACACCATTCAACCTCTTTGCTGCGTAGGATGACACCTGTGCTCCCACACTGTGTCCTATGAAGTGGACCGCATTCAAACTCACATTGTAGGTGCTCACAAGGAATTTGATAAATCTGCAAAGAGTAGCCAGTATTTCACATAACACATGTATTGTTGTCATGTGAAATTACATTCAGATATAAATATTATAGGTTTGAAATTTATTGGCAATGGCATAGTGTATCTAGAAACCTTTTAGTGTATCCCATTATCTAAGCATAGAGGAGAGACAAAGATGTAGTAATAGTGTGAAATAAGAACTGTGTCAAATAGTAGAATGGGAGAAACATTGAGTCATTGAAATATTAAAGAAAAAGATAACTAGCCAGAACAAGGACTGAGAAAAAATCAAGGTGAGACAAAAAACAACCAGAAGAAAGGAAAGGAAGAAAATTGGTCCAATGGTTTCCCAAGGGAAGGAGAAAAATTCCCTGAAGACAAACGAAGTTTCTTACGGTTCCTTATAAGAAGGAAACATATTTTTACTAAACAGCTGCATAGTCATAGTAGCACAGAATCGAATGACTGACTGAGTTACACAAAAGTCTGGAACTCATTACGTTATCCTGCAAAATTATTAGTGAAAAAGTAAACTACACTTTTAGTTTGCAAAATTGTATTGTAACTATTCATAATTTTGAATGAACTGTTAAATCAAAGATATTTACATACAGAATATCTAAAATTCATTTACCTTGCTATCTCCTCTCCAACTACTCGTGCGTTTGACGCTACTTGCAAGTAGCTCAGTCTGCAAGCACCACAACCCCAATCAACTATAAAGATGTTGGCATCAACCTATACAGAAAGGGGAAATAATTACAAACACTTCCTGCTAATACCTTCAAAAAATTAAAAGTGCTGTTTTTGAATGGAATAAATGAATTAATTAATCATCCAGAAATTAGTATAAATGTTACATTTCATGTGTTAATTTGTATAAAAAAAAATATTTAAATCATTTTAATTCTCAAAGGGTAACAGAAAATTATGTCAATTAATGATATTATTTTTATCATTGGTGTACTAGGATCTATGACTCAAGCAAAATTATGTATTTCCCTGATCTATTTATTATATATATTTTCAGTGATATTTCCACTATATTTAAAATTCAGTCTGAATAACATTCTTTGAAAGACATAAAATTGTTTTTTTAAATGAGTGAATGATGGTATTGATAGTTCTGAAGCAAGTACTGTTACTGTTCCTACCAGAAATTTCAGATTATTAGATTTATATTATAGATACAGAGAATGATTTGGAGTAGTGAACAGAACTTAAATTTGACATTCTTCATGTTACGTTTAGGGAATTTATGACACTAACGTTGGAAAGTAATCCGTCCTTGATATCATTGACCCAAGTCTCGTTGCCAGTGCTGGCAAATCCGTGTGTCACAAAGATCATTGGCACACTTCTTGAAAATGCAGCATCATCAAATTCTATGCTTGGCCACAGTTTTAATAAATGCCTCTCAGCAGTGTTCTTTCTGTGGAAGTTTTAGTTAAAAATCAAGTGATAGTAGGTAGCATAATTAATAACATCAATGAATGACTATCGACAATGTGTCTCTTGTATGATACATATGAAACTAAAATGTACACCCTGATACATTTCAACATCCTTGAAGCTTGGCTTGTATTCAGGATATACAAAATATGACATATTATTATTTGTTATGGTATAAGCTTCAAATATGTAAAGATTCAATTAACCAATCTAATTTCTTCTTTTGTACTCTTGTTTACAAACTTTTTATCTAAATCAGATAATGGGACATCCAAACAAAATCAAATCTCATTTAAACTTAACTAGTATTTATTATACAATTTTTTTTATGTTTAAATTATACTGCAACACAATACTATTACCATTAATTACTGTAATATATGTATGATTAGTCCTGCAGTCCATTTACTTAATTACACATCCTCAGGATGTTGCTTCTGTTTAGAGTTCTTAATCTTGGGACAGAAGTTTCAGTATTCCTATGACAAGACAGACAGGTTGACTGACAAAGTGAACAATATCTTGCAGATTATTTGAAGTTAGTGATCACATTTTGGCAATCCCACAAAAATAACATCAAATAAGATCGTAAAGAACCTAGAACGGCAACTTTAATAATCCAGAAATCCAATGGAATCATTGTTGAAGATGAATGCTTACCTTGTGTACAGATAAATTTGAGTATTTATGGTATCTGGAGGCATAGGCTTTGGTACAGGTCTCATAAATGACCACCAGGGAGCATCCATTGAGTAGCAACCAAGTTCCTCATAGTTGGGAAAGCAAATTTTATCTGTAAAATAAGATTTGTATGTATAAAGTGTAAAACATTGGTGAAATATTGGATGAAAATGAAAAGAATATCATATATATTGAAAAAGATACACTACAAGAAAAATTTTGATATAAATCACGGGAGCATAGCCTAAAAATTATGAAACACATGGATAGAAGTTACAATGAAAATGTGTTTGGTTGGGTAAGGCAGTGAATGAAGCATTTAACACAAATTGTGGAAGAAATTTGTAACAAGTATTAAGAGATGATCTGATGCCCTTGGATCTTGTAATTGAGAACTGGGATGAGTGTAAACCATAAATGCCATAAAATAATAATTCAAGGTAAACGAGAGCCACAAAACACAGATGCAGAGTGACTGGAGTATTTTAAGGAAAGCAGCTCACCTGAAAAGACTGCATTAAATGTCAGAAAGAAAGTCACGAGCAACTGTTTCATTGTCTTCTCACACCCTCCCTGTAACCTGAAGACAGTTTCCTAAAATGAGTAATAATTACTTTCATTATTCTTATGTAATCAGGTTGTTGATGAAAATATTTTATTACAAAATTGATCAAATAATTCATACATTAGCAGTGGAGTTATAGTTATATTCCATAGATACCATGTCGAGAACCTACCCTTGAATGAGTAATGATTTCTACAAAAATTATAATAATTCCCTAAAGTTATTTATTATACACTGTAAATTAAACTTTCTTTGACATGTACCGTAATGTTTTATAGGCTACGGAACGTTTTTATTTTTTAAAAAAAATCTATTTCCATAAATTCGTTAATAAAATGGGAGAGGCTAAGCAAAAATTGAATTTGGCAGACGCATGGTTATGTATTTGAGCAACATAATAATAATAAATTAAGTTATGTATAGAAACCTGAAAGACGTCTGCGTTTTTCTCTTTCTTTGCTGTAGTCAGGCGCCATTTTGAATACTTTGATACGAAGACGGGCAAAGCAAATGGCGACCGAAATGTAAGGAACTAGACAAAGTTTACGTAATCATATACTATTTATAAACACCTTAATAATAATTTCCGCTGACTTAAGAGTACGATTAAAGATAGATAGAGAAAGTTTGTGTTTTTGTTAATAAGTTCCTATCTCAGAAGAAAATTTTGCACACATCACGGAACGAGAAAAGGATACACGAGACATAAATGATCACGCAATATTTTTAGAATTTTTGCCGCCGATTGTTTCTCGTACACCACCATATATTTCGTCGAGACGAAACCACAATAATCGCACTCACCAGAAAAATAAGCTTTTTACCTTCTTTTATCCGAGTGAATGCAAAGTAATTGAAGATAAACGTCGGGCATAAATACGTATCAGCAAGGTCGGAGGATCCGTTCCTACGCGCCAATTCTCAAATTACCCCAGATATGATAGGCGAGTCCTTCGTTGTCGCCATCGCACGCCTTTGCGGGTCGAGATTTAAGAATAGTTAATTTACTCACGGAGACAATGACACAGTTTCTTCCTTTTCCTCCTGATTGCGATGTAATCTGTTCTTCTGCAATTCATTATCGTTATAAATTTAAATGAACGACTTACGTCGTAATCGGAAATGAAAAAAAGATAAACTCGGTCTCCGTTGGCAAAATGCACTCGTTCATATTTGCAGTATTACTGTAGGCTCCTATACAACTATTTAGTTAATTCTATTTCAGACCAACTAGAGTAACAGGTGAAAAATGCGAGATTAATTAGTTTTCTGGTGAAATGTGGAAGGTCTATTGTAGAGGGATGAGTTTGACACTGGAGGGGAGAGAGGAAAAGAAAATACAGTACTGTTAGAAAATTGAGAAAGTGAGAAATTGGGGGGGGGGGGAGAGATTCGTATCGAACAAATATTAGAAAGAATTTAATAGGAGCATCTATTTAGACCTAACAGAGAATGTACAGGGTTCATAATTAACTTCTTGGTTCAGCGCGGCCTTACAAAGAGAGACGAAACGATAAAGAGAAGAAATTATCCCTGCAACAAAATCGTTTCCCCTTCCCTTTTCTTATATTAAACACTTTTGTTCAGGCTTCTTCTTACTACTTTGTATTCCTCTTTCAATTATTCGTACAATGGAATCTCGCACGTATACCACCATTACACTCTACCTACTGAATCTTCTAGATTGTGTGTGAGTGAAAAGTGAGGGGGGGGGGGTGCCACCTGGCGGCCTTAATTTCACCCGGCGTCTACTCCACCGGAAGAACAGTAAACGATATAATATCTCTGCCTCAAGAAGAGAAAAGATAAATAATTTGGGTTGTTTCGTGTGGCCTGTAAAAAATAGATAGAGATTTGCTGTATCTATAGTCGGACGCAGCTCTCTAAGCGCATCTGTCGAGCCGTCCAATAAAGTCATTCATGTTTAAATCGTTAGTCGATGCTTTTGTTCACTTTCTTTATTGTTTAGTATTTAAACTACTTAAAGAATAAGAACAAGCTGACAACATTACGCGAGAACCTCGAGTGCGACGTTCATGCAGGTAGGTGGAAACGTCGTTGTACCTTTCTGCACAGTGCCAGCAGAGAACACGTCTTTCGAAATGCGCCGGACTATAAGTTAAAGCGATAAATAAACAAGAATATGTATCAACTTTGGCGGTAATTCTGAAAAAAAAAAAAATCATTCACATCACACAACAGTTTTTTGCAATACAGGCGCGACATCTGTGGAAGTGTACGGGAATATCTACGGCGGTCTCTATAAAACGATCTAGGGAAATAAACATCACGTCGGCTTTGTTACTTGTACTAGCTGGGTGCCCGAGATGTCATTTATCTATAACCCCCGATATGACTCCAATTCGCGCTATTTTTATGTAACGCTCCTCGAACCCTATCCCTAAATGTGCTCACCTCCCATGCCGAAGTGGGTTGAAGTCATTTACCAAATATATCGGTCGTTTTTACATGTTAGAAGATGACCACCCCCACAAATGTGCGATAGTTAAAGTATTTAATATTTTGTAGGAAAGAAGTAGCCGTTTGTTCTCATTACACGGCCTGTGAGAAAAATTATGAATAGGATAGCACTAATAACACTCAGCTTCTTCAACACCAAAAAATAGTAGAATGCAGCATATAATTCACAAAATATGAAAATAAATCACTAATTTTATTTAAAAATTAAATAAAATTTTATAATATTTAAGAAATAAATAAAATTCCTTTAATTTCTAATACTTAAAGGTAAAGTGGAAAAGACACAAAGAGACGATGAGTGTACCACTTCAGCCATACATCTTTTGACACAACTCTAAAGCAAATCCAATAAAACTCTCTTCACACAAGTGAAAAACAATACAATAAATGCCTGAGATTACAATTTACAAATTTTTTATTATTATTATTTAATAAATTCATAATATTACATATACTTTAATCACAGCATTAAAACCTTTTTGTATAAAAGTTAACTCCATCAAAACATTTTATTCATACCTTTGAAATGATCCTCTTCAAAATAAATATAAATTATATGTAATTTATAAAAAATTTTAGGTTTTGAATGACACAATTGAAAAATATATATGTGGCTAAAAAGAAGAAAATAAAGTATAGTTAGGTTAACAAAATTTGAGGAACTTTTCTGCATTACGTTAATATAAAAAAAAGATTGCACTTTAAATGACAAGATGATCAAACATATATGAAAATACTGCCAGAAACAAAAGCTGAATAGCAGAATTATTTTTCGTACATAGCATATCAATAATAAAATTTTCAGCGTTGAGTCTAATCCATCACACATTATCTGTGAATCCAAAAAATAAAATACTTTTCTCCATTTTGTTTTCAATATGAGAGTATATGATTAAGTCACAATTCTTATCTTGAAAATAATTTTCCAGCTTAAAACAGTGCTGAGATAATGGCAAATATTGTTGATATTTACATTCAGATCATCACACTTTTATATATATACACTCATTTGGATATGAAAGAGATGTAAATGGCTTCTAGCATTTTCCTGTTATAGAAGTTATTTATTTTGTGTAAAATATGAATGTTATCAAAATCAATCTTATGTTTATCAGTCTTGTAATGTTCCAGCCAATCGACACCTTGGCAACCCTGACTATATTCACCAGGGTCTTCGATTGACAGGGTACCTCAGTGGTAGAGCAGTTTGTGTACAGAATAAATGTATCTGGGTTTTATTCCTGGCATTGTCAAATATTTTCTGTCTTTCTTTGTTCTTCCATTCCCGTCCACGCTGTGAATGTATGCTTTCCTTGGAGTGTATTTCTATGCCCGAGCATATGCTTCCTTTAGTATTTTGATATGGGTATATATATTTAAAAACAGTTAAGGAAAATGTGATGAGGTCAAATTAAAGAACCTATTTAGATAGGAAAGAGAGACAGTGATGTCGACTTACCCTGAAATCAAGTTGGTCCAATCATCAGGCTGAGTAGTAAAAATATTTAAAATAAACTTTCCTCTATTCTCTGTCTGAAAAATTACTGCTGCTCAGGATACTTATGAGATAAAGTTCCCTCAAAATACTTTGAGTACAAATTATTATCAGCGTTTCACTTTTTCTGTACTGCAGAAAGTGATCAAAGTATGACTCTTAAACAGAGTTGAACAGTGAAAAGAAACCACCTGTCCATATGTTGTGATGCAATAGTGACCAGAGGTGAAAATAAGAATAATTTACATGAAGTATTTTTCTTATAATTAGTAACATTTTCAGATTTAAAATCTGTAGTTAATTACTTCATTTTTCAAAATACAGCTTCATATATTATGTTAAATGATAACATAAATACTCACAAACAGGAATCATTTCAACTAGTTTCATGTTTTAATATTCTCTGATCTTATTTTACAACAATAAGTTAGCAGTGCATTAAGTGACTAATGAGGAAAAACCTTAGTTTCCTTTGTATTTTATCATTGAATCGGTTGATGGTGTGGCAACATCATATGCTCAGAATCCAACTTTGGCAAAGTTCCTCACTGTGATTTATTCCAAATGAAATAACAACTGGATTCATTACTGCCTTAAACCATGATACACCCACACAACTGCATAACTTCTAACCATAATATTTTTGCAGCATACTAATTTCCACTAGCCGAGCCAAATTCTAAAAGCGCTGAAAGGTATTTGGTGGTTGTGTGTTGGCTGTGGATGTGTATATCATGGCAGCTGCCTGTTGCTGTTGCTGCTGAACATGGTGAAACTCAGCCTGTTGCTGCTGTTGTTGCTGCTGTGCAGTCATGCCACCAGCCTGACTGTGTGTGCCGGGCTGCATTCGCACACGTTTTGCGCTTGGTCCATTATGGTGGTTGCCTTGATCCCCTTGCCCACCTTGGTTACCTTGCTGCAACGGACGATGGACGTTCTCATTAATCTGGTTTCGCTGGCAAAAAAAAATTACATATGTAAACAAACTATATTCATAAATGGTGAATACTTATAACCACTAAAATTTGCAGAAACACTACCATATTCTCTGGATAGGAGAAGGAATTATAAAATAATAATTAATACAATCTATTGTTAGTCAGGACTAATATTTATCTTGGAGGAATCATCAACATTAATACATAGAACGGAAATGAGAATAGTTTATTTAATGATGTAATATTGGTGGTGGGGTGGATAAACTTATAAATGTAGACTAGGGCATTTAATGGCTATAACTTAAACATTTGCCCTTATATTCAGCACTATAATTTGCAGCAGACCACAAGCTTGTAATGTGTTTTTAAAGTCTCACAACATACTGCAGGCAAACCAGAACAGTACAGGAAGGAATGGCTTGTATATTATAATTTTGAACGTGTTCACAACTTGAATAGTAGGATTTACTGATTCCTGCAGTAGCGAACAAGAGTCAATGCAGGCAGATAAAAACAATTACAAAAGAAATGGGAATAAAATGTGAAGAACACACGTGTAAAATATTAAGGAATTTGAAGAAGTCATTTCTGTACTATAAAGCAAATCACATCAATCAAACAATTTAACTTACTGTTTGCTGTTGGTTCTGCCGAGCCTTATTGTCTGATTTATCCTCATTATCATCATCTGTCAGGAATTCACGTTTTGGGTAAGGTATGGCGCAACCAGCAAACACACTGTGAAAAGGAGAAAATCTTAACTCAGTAATGCACAAAAGAGCTTTGAAAATTCAATGTAGACAGAATTCAAATTTTAATTCATAATTATTTTTCACTCTCTTAACATACCCAGAGTATTCTTTACATTATTTGGGTACTGAGAGTATTTTTGCATCTCTTTAGGTGCAGGAGTACTAAATGTACCTGTTTTTACATTATTTATTTTCAGTTACTGGGCTTATTTAATGTACCAGTAGATTGCTTGACTCGATTAATCTACCATGAGTCATCATTATTGTTATGATGAATTTAACTCATCATCGGGATAGGTAGTGAAGTGGGTGTTAAATAAATACTCAAAAAAGTGATGCTTTAGATGTATTGACCAAGCGATTAGAGTAGAATTAAATACTTTTCCAGGCAATATAAATAAATACCCAGGCAACCATATAGTTATACATACAATATTAGCAGTAGAAAGAACAAATGGTTTTCACAAAGAGTGGTTCAGCTCTACAGTCTTCAACTACTTCCTAATCTTCTAATATACAACATATACTGCATGTGTGTTTGTATGTATGATCCTTATACAAATATACCCTGTGGAGAAAATTTAACCAAATTTCATATATGTGCTTCTTATTAATTGGAAACAAACACTGTGGGAGGTAAGACACATTTACTACACCCAGGGGTGGTTCTGGAAATTTTCAAACATGTTCAAATGGCCGATATTTGCATCACATAAATATTTTTTAGGGATAATGAGATTGATAGTGTTTCTCCCAATTCTTCTGGTGTATAATTTTAACCCATTTTACATGGGAGGGGAATGTCTTTAGGGGTAATAAAAAAATAACACAAAAACAATGTAGATTGGAATCAAATCCAGGGTTATCGATGTTGCTGAGATTAATTATGACAACCCAGGCACCCAACTAATATTATAAATAAAGCTTTTTCAAGCAGTCGCAAAGGAACTTTCACATATGTCTCAACACTTGTAACCTTACCCTAAAAAGTAATTATTTGAGCAGGTTATTCACACCTAAATTTGACAAAGGGACGTTTACTTACTCCTGTGTGTGTAGTGGCTCCTCCTGGAAGTATGCATCCTGCATTGCCTGCTCTGACGTGATCCGTTTTGTAGGATCCATCAACAACAGGCGCTGTAACTAAAATTACAGCAATTGGAAATTGATTAATAACCTCAAATCAAGTAAAGCTTAGGTAGACTATCTTGCATATGTAGTAATAGTTTAAAAATCAACTTAATAGTCACAATTGTAAATTTTATAAGCTTTCAGTAGTTTTTTCTATTTTTAAATTTGATACACAAGTTTTGAAAGAATTAGGAACATATAAAAAATTAAGTGATAGTCATGATGAAATAACTAATACCAGACCTATTTGAATTCAGACAGTAGCCGAGCATCAGTGTCATCACCTTGCTTATTGGCAATAGTGTCTGAAATGCATGGTTAACTGACAATAAGTATTAACACTATCAATCTGTAAAGATGAACAATACATAACCTATTGTTATATTATTTTTAACATATTCTAATATAATTTACCTACATCGCCTATTTTATTTCACGCGTTTCAGGTATAGTTTTTATTAATGAAGATATAAATCTTCTTTAGGAATTTCCTTTTATAGAAGTTATTCATTTTGTGTAAAATATGAAAGTTATCAAAAATCAATCTTATGTTTATCAGTCTGAGAGCGCTGTACTGGTTTTGAACTGTATTTCAAGGTTACTCATATAATTCTTAAAGCATGATTTAATTCTGGTGCACATTTGACCTATATATTCCGCAGCCGGCTGGTGCATGGAATGGTGTAACACTCCTTCCTGAAGAAGGAGACTGAAGGCATCCGAAAATTTGAAGAACAACCTTCAGTTCCTTATGACGACACCACACTTCACTTTCAGGTAAGCCACAACTTATCTCTCTTTCCTTTCCATACCAATATTGCAATTATATATATATATATATATATATATATATATATATATTAATTGTAATAGTGAGAATGTGACATTGTCAAAAATATTGGTATGGAAAGGATAGAGAGATAGGTTGTGGCTTACCTGAAAGTGAAGTACGGTGTCGCCATGAGGAACTGAAGGTTGTTCTTCAAATTTTCGGAGGCTCTCCGCAGCCGGCCGGTGCACGGAATGGTGTAACACTCCTTCCTGAAGAAGGAGGCTGAGAGCCTCCGAAAATTTGAAGAACAACCTTCAGTTCCTCATGGCGACACCGTACTTCACTTTCAGGTAAGCCACAACCTATCTCTCTATCCTTTCCATACCAATATATATATATATATATATATATATAATTAGTATAAATAAATTGTTAATTATCTGGTATTCTAAAAGTATAGCAACTTAAGTTACAAAAATAAAGTTTAGTGAAAAATTGCAATTTCTTCATATTTGTCCTAAAATTAGAACCTCTTCAGGTAATGACAATTAAGTAATAACAACAACTTTAAAACAAACATTAAATTATCTACTTCACAACTATTAATAATACACAGAAAGAAAATAAAACAGAATATGTAGCTAAACCATAAAATCAACTCACAAAGTTTCCTGCAATTGCATGAGAGACACATCCAAGTGAAGACAGAGAATGTCATTCACAGATATGTGTGTGAGGGAAGAAACAAGATCTTATGCCTGAATAGATCACCTGTCTGTTATAGAAACAACAGTTATTGACTCTTGATGTTTGAACATTATGAAGAGATAAAGAAAAATTAGGTTTGATACCAAAGTTCCAACAAGAGAAGTCACCTTGTTTGGAAGCTCCTCTAATAACACAAGTCTTGGATAGTAAAATACTTTATTAAATAAATAAATAATGGGTACATTTTATGCTAACATATTAAGCTTGATATAAATTATAAGATAGCAAGTATAGAAAAATGATAATATGCATATGTAATGAAAAATTAATGATGTTAAAAATCAGAAAACTAGATAGTTTATAAAGGTTTTAATAGTTTTTATTGGTACTCAAGGACTGTGGCTGGTGTGAGGAAAGGGGAACTACGATGTAAAAAGATGTGTTTTAGATTGCCTAAGGGTATTTGAGCTGTAAACATCACACCAGCACTGATTTTAACAGATTGTGCGACAATTATGCAGGTGAATAAACTCCCATCTTGGGCTTACTTATAGTATAGATTTAATAATATTTCAATGTATCACTCAGCATAGTTGTTGTTTTTAACCAAATTTTAGATGAAAATGGCCATGAGGGTCAAAAGCTTCAATCAGACTATAATGTAGTACCTACAATTTATAATAAATTGTGAAATTTAGGATTTAAGTAGTTTGGATTATGTACTGAATATTTCCAAAGTCATTGAAATATTGGTTTGGATAGTAAAATACTTTTGTCAGGATTATTACTGAAGAATGAATTCAAATGCTGTTGGCAATTTTTGCACTATTTACACTAATATATTTGAGGCAGACTGGATTGGCACTAATGTCCTGAAATGGTTAACTAATCACCCACAACCAAACATTTGTAAACTTACCAGGTGAAATGCTTTGCTGTCTGGTTTAATTTTATGCCTGTCCATATATTTCACTAAAGAACAATTTGAATAACTGGAAAGAAATGATGATACATATAAATTATTCCAGATAAATCATAGCTTGAACATCAATACAAATCACAAAAGAAAATATCAGAATATTCATTACTTAGCTCTCTTGAAATCTTTCAAAAGTGTTGGGTGCTCAGGCATTTTCTTTATATCCTCCCAATCTTTCTCCTGTGGGAAACCCATGACATTGAATATCCTATCCAATTGGTCATGGTGATATGGGTTGCTAGTTTTAATATCCTCCTGACGGCAGTGGAATATTGGCTCTGAAGTTAGAAGCTCAGCGAATATGCACCCTATTGCCCATATATCTGTTTAAGTTAAATATGAAAAATCTGAATTTCTAGAATACCCCAAAAGTAATTATTTTGATTTCCATTATTAAGCAATTATTAATTTGACCTGCACAGCAAATTGTAAAAGTGATTAAAATATAATATTAGTTTTTCATCTACTTTTAGTTGTTTATAATATTTGAGATACATAACAACTACTTTTCTCTGACAACTACATTTAATAAAATAAATGACAACTTTCAGAATCCAGGAAAATCTATAACTATTAAGCAAAAATGAGTACGTTATAATGAAATGTTTTATCAAATTTTTAAGGAACCATATAAGAAAAATTAAGATTTCACTAACTACAATTTTAATTATGTGATACATCGATTAGATATTAAATACAGCTATAAATTAACATAAAATATCAAGATAAATTTTAAAATTTAATTAAAATCATTTTGTGTGTCAGATATGTTGTAACTGAATTATGATGTGACTAATTTATCTAATGTGTTTAATGAAAGTAGTAATGAGTATAACTAACTACACTACAACATAATGAAGGATCATTATTTCCTCCTTCTGACCTATCATAATCTTTTCTACTATTGACAATTGACCACCCAATAATTTCTTCACTAAACATAATTTATGTATAATTCTTATTTTTCTCTCTCTTTTCTTCCCAAAAATCTTT
This sequence comes from Zhengitettix transpicula, assembly GCA_037074705.1. Classification (NCBI taxonomy): domain Eukaryota; kingdom Metazoa; phylum Arthropoda; class Insecta; order Orthoptera; family Tetrigidae; genus Zhengitettix; species Zhengitettix transpicula. The sequence goes on from CM073593.1 coordinate 77,525,191, forward strand.
GAAACCTGGATTCTCTAAGGCTTCATGAACTATCCTTAATTAAATACTAATACTAAAAGAGCCAATGCCAACAGATGAAACTATTAAGGTTTTACCTATAGCCTTGGTATAATGCCTCGCCCCTAGCAACAACTCAGGAGCTCTGTACCAGAAAGTCACCACCACAGGATCAAGGTCTGCTAGAGGTTTCAATGGTGCGTTAAAGAGTCGTGCAAATCCCATGTCAGCGATCTTCACACGGCCCCTCTCAGGACCTTCACCCATTACAAGAATATTAGCAGGCTTCTGAAATTTTATAAAACATTTTTTCCATAGTATTCTCCACATAAATGAAACAGAAAATATTCTATATATTGAAATCATGACTTTATGTTTGCCAAACAAATTGACCAATGCAATGGCAGAATTTTAACTAATCAAATATACAACATTATAAATGTGTCAAAGCCTTTCAGGTCTTTACAAGGACACTACTGTATGTGTTCTTTTGTGGACACTTTGAAAAACCTTTCAATTGAGGCAATATTTAAATGATTACAGAATCGTCCGTGGCAGCCTGATCATAGAAGTTCATCTGATATGAAAGGATCAATTGGAATCAAAAACATGTAAACCCAAAGTAAAAACTATTCAGACTTATGAATTTTTGTGTAGGATGAGAATGACGACAGACACATGAAAGAACATTTAGAAGTATAACTTTAACTTATGAAAGTGAAGGATGGAGACAAAATTGGACCTTTATTGCATTTAATAACTAGTCTATTTATGAAGGTTCTGAAACATATGTGTCCTTCATTTTGAAAAAAGGTTAAAAAAATAAATAGATCACCTGGCTGAATAAAAAAAAGAAAAGACAATTATTAACATATATATGTACTACTTCAAAACTACAGATAGAAGGCACGCTGACGAATATGAAAAGCAGGAGTAGACATGGATGCTTTTGTGTGTCAAATAATTATTTCTATAAATTGCAGTAAGTACTGTGATATGTAAATTATCACAGGAAATATAAGATGGAAAACTTTATAAAACCAGCCATATGACTGATAAAAAAATTATGCAATATGAACAACAGTAAATTGAAATGAATCCATTGACTCACTACATTACTTGTCAAGGAACCATTAAATTATTTATAGGCTTACCAAGTCCCTGTGTAAGACCCAGTTTGAATGCAAGTAATGAATTCCATCCAATATTTGATACAGTAAAGATTTGACCATTCCCTTAGGCACCATAACTGGCTTCTTGTTAGCTTTTGCTGCTCTATGGAATTTAATGATGTGCTGAAACAGAAAACCTTTAACAGTTATATCATCTTCAAATGAAGATTAAAAGCCTACTAAACAATTCTTACCCAGAGGTCATGTTCTGCATAGTCAAAAAGAAGCCACACTTTGCGATCATTATGCGAAAGGAAAACTCGAATGAGATTTATTACATTAGCATGTTTCAGTTCACGAAGTAGCTGGAATAAAAAAGAGTGAGAGTATATGAAACCTTGCATTTGACGCACATTGCTACTTATCTCTACATTCTTAAGAGAAAATAATTCTAGTTATATTGTCTCAAAAAAAATCATATTTGAAAATATAAACTTAAAATACTACACAATGTTTCTGGGATCCTTGTCCCTTTTGTCAGGTGTTAAGAAGAGCCTTGAGAAACACAACTGCACTTGTCAGATGACAACACTCAAAATCCAACTAATTTATTGCCTTAATAGGTCTAAAATAATATATTTAAAAGTAACATAAATTTGTGAATAATGAAATTCTGCATATTTTCTTATAATCTGTGTAAGAACCCAACCCAATTTGCAGAAACATATTTTGCAATTGACAACCATTTATGAAACATATTTCTACTTTAGTAAATAAATAACAGGAATAATGACAATATAAAAACAAAAAGAAATAATACAAATACATTTCATGAATTTAATAAGATGGAAATGAATGGATCAAACAGTGTAACATGTTAAATTATTAGAGTAAATGTAAGAGGAAATTACGCAGCTGCTGCTAGGTAATTAATATTACTATGAAATTGTTTTGTACATGAAAATGAATAATGTATTTATTTAACTTCAAAGTCTGTACCTAACAGAGACATTAAATATGTTAAATAAAATAAATTAAAAAATGGTATTTTTTTCTGGGTAAAATCTTGATAATATAATAATAAAATAAATACAAGAACAACTAAAAATAACTTACAGCAATTTCTCGGCAAGCAGACATAGACAGTCCAGTCCCTTCTATTTGTTTAAGGGCATAATCTTTCGTGTCAGACCTTCAACATTATTAGAGAAAGCAGTTACAAAAAGTCAGTTAAAGCTGAACGAGGAAGAAAAAGAATGAAACATTTTTCACACAAACTCAAGGACGAAAATACTAGGAAATATGGGCACATTATGAGTATCGAGGCATAATGATAAAATAAAAGGATTACATGAAGAATACATGAAACGAAAATATGCAGTTACCCGTCCTTCCGTCGCGCTTTGTAGACGTGGCCGTAAGTACCGCGACCAACTTTGCATCCTTCGTAGTCGAATAAATCTTCTACTTTTGTTCTTTCTGAAGCGGTTTTAAGCTTAAATTCATAATCCATACTTTGTATGCTGAACTATGAAACGAGTCGGCAAAGTAACCTAATGACATTTCATGTCCAAAGAAGTTATTTGTTTACATATTTTTCGAATATATCTCAATTTGAACCAAAGAATTTCTTTGGTTTGAACACGGCTCAACAGAGTTATTACTAGGAAAAACATACATATTTAAATAAAGTAATATAATATTTCGATTATTAGAGAAAATTTATTTATTAGTACCTGTCATGTTTGAGAAATATATTAGTATGTTGATTTTATTTTTAATCTGAGGATCAAACTGCGCATACAACTGATTGCTTCCAAACAGGTACAAATATCACGAAATGTTTTGGAAAAAATAATTTGTCTGTGGGGATCCATTAAATTTCATCACTATATTTCTTCGACCTGGAACTGCATTCATTTGTCCTTCTTTCGATGATGTCGTGCAGTAAACAATTACTCCTAAAGATGTGTCCGATTAATATTCCTTTCTCTTAAATACTTTAGTGAAGATGGATCTCTTCGCATTTATTCTTACTAGAACACCTTCATTTCTTACCATATCTGTGTATTTTTTTCAACTCTTCTCTATCACAGCAATTCAGAACTCTCCACGTCTTTCTTGTTCCCACTTTATTAATGTCAAGTCTGTGTTTCAGTTGTAGCACTTAACCAGCACTTAAAATTGCTTTCCGGGTCAGTAGTGCTCTTTTATTTCTGAATTTCGTCTTGGCCATGCAGTGATACGTGATTTTAATTCCTTCACATCATTAATCAAAATACTTCCAACGAATTTATCGATATTTTGTAAGTTTCACTCATCAATATATGTAAGGTTTCTTTGATATTTTCATCACTTTTGGCTTTCTTATATTTATCTCCATTCAATTCATAAAACATTAATTTAGTTTATTGTTTCCGTAATTGATTGCAACACTGTGCGAGTCAATACTGAAGGTATGAACTTATTTATTAAATAAATGTAAAACTTAGAGATTTCTCAAAGTAACATGGAATTGTTTAACAGTTGACCTATATTATTGTAGAAATATTATGTTAAAGTTGGATATTTTGATGTTTAATATTTTTGATGTAAATATACGTCATCAGTGTCTGATATATATATAACAGACGTTATAATTTATCATCTCTTTTCAGTCTACCTTGTACTTAATTGTTCGTTCACTCACTACCTACTTATTTGTTAAAATAAAATCGAAAAAGTAAAGCCAGAAAAAACTCCACATAATAAAGTATTTTCGCCTAAGATATTAAATAAAATTCACGTCAGATCCAAAATTTTGCGAAATTGAGTAGTGTTAACATACTTCAAATAGCGACGCTTTTCTGCTTTATAAATGGAAGTACAAAATCCTAATACAGCCCCTTTTTAATTTTCTCTGCTGCGTGTATGCTGTTCATAGGCAGGCACAACATTTAATTTCGCCAATTACTTTAATAATGTAAACAATGTAGTGACTGTTGGTGGGAAGGTTCCTTTTTAACGTAAATGTCAATTATAGTGGCAATGGAAGAAATATAAAGAAAGTTACTTAATCTACCTAAAATATTTTGTGTGTATATTAATTGGAACATCGTAACAAAAAAAAAATTGTCGCCGATTAATGTCGGTCGTATTTTATCATTATTCGTCACATTGCTACATCGTCCACTTTCGCTAATTGCAACGTTAAACATAAATCAATCGTGAAAATGAGAAAAATTACGTCCGATTGAAAATAATTAATAAGGAAGTTAGCCAATTCAGGCAAAAAAAGATAATATAATTGGCTAACTTTCTTATTCATATATCAATCTTTTTTTAAAAAAAAACGCAACGTAAATACTGGTAAATTATAAGCAATAAAAGATTTTTACTTCATTAATTGCAATAATTATGTTTATAATCGGGAGAATCCTTTTACTTCGAGCCCTAGGTTGGCTCTGGAATAATTGTCTAGACAAACGGTGAAATTCAATTATTGTAATTACTTATTATAATAGTTCTGAATAAATGATTGTTTTCAACGTTATTAAATTGTTATTGTCATTAAACAAAATGCGTCCGAAACTTGTAAAATATATTTTTTTACATGGATTGCAATAACTAGAAGTTCTTGTAGTTGTGTATTGTTGTCGCAACAATGTGTTTTCTATCGCTGATTAATCTACCTACAGGGACTCTCAGTTCAGTCTTTATCTGGAAGATGGAGTGATAGGATATTGACCAGACGTGTAACAAAGGTATGGATCTGACTACTGCTTTAACGTTGATGCATGGATCGTTCTCAAGGATGATTGTGAACCGTATTCGGAATTGACGCTAATTGTGAATTGTGGAATCAGATTTATTTAGTTCGACTACATGCCTTTTTCTTTAATAAGACGAAATTAATATGTTCTGACTATTGAGACAACTTATAAATGAACAACAGCCAATTTAGTCATCTTCGCGAACTCTTCAGGTTGAAGTTTAACGAAATTTAAAGCTGGCAATACTTGGAGCATTGTCATGGTTGATCGTTCATGTTTTAGAAACTTGTTTATTCAGCTTTTGTTGTTGGGAAGTAGAGACTATTATAGTTTCTTATGTCTCGGAAACAATGACACCTCCCTTTTGTTTCTTGCACGGACGCGAGTTGCATCATCCAATTGTTGTATCTAGTTGCCTACATGGCGCCTAGTGCTGAATTTAGTTTAGATATCTTATTAGTTTTCCGAGTGTACGCATCGTCAGGGGAGGATTAATCTGTCTTAGATTATTTCCTACATACAAAGTATTGTGAGTAAGTAATTAAATAATTTCAAGGACGTCTTGCATTACGATTTATTAAGATGATAATTGGATTGGATACGTAATCGGTACCGGTTTTTCTAATTTATAACGAGAATTCCTGTTTTTGGGTCTGCATTAAGTATCGGATAAGGACGAAGTAATTAAAAGGATGAAATTGCTTAGAAAAAGTAAGACTGACTAAAGTCAAGTGATTAAACTTGACATTTAGTTATATTTCTGATGCATGACGCATGAAAATTCCATTTTGAATTTTTATATGAGTTGATATTGATCACACTTGCTGTTTATTTGTTAATAATTTTTTATGAAACTACGTGTAATATTTTTTACCACCATCGAATTTAACACCTTTTTTTGGTAATAACATGATATACTGATTGTAGAGGACAAATGTCTTATACCGGATCATCAAATCGGGTTCAGAAGCCAGCATAGTACTATTGAACAAGTGCATCGGTTAATCAAAGTGATTAATAGGGCATTTGAAGAAAAAATGTATTGTTCAGCTGCCTTCCTGGACAAGATCTGGCATGACGGTATTCTACCATTCAACAACTCATACTGCTTAAATCCTACATTTCAGGAAGACACTTCTTTGTAAAGTACGTGGAAGAACTTACAGAATTATTAGAGATAAATTCCTGAGTGCCCCAGGGAAGCATACTAGGACCTATCCTATACATATTATATATAGCGGACATTCATATTTCAAACAGAACTGAAGTTGCAACTTACGCAGACGATACGCCGATACTTGCGACTCACGTCAAACCAGAAATAGCATCGCAATACTTGCAGGAAAATATACATGAATTGGAACCCTGGTTAGCCAAATGAAAAATTAAATCAATTGTAACAAAATGTGCACATATCACATTCACTTTAAATAGGAGCATCTGCCCCCCCCACTCTTCCCCCATCGTTCTCAATGGTCAACGACTCACACAAACAAGACACCAAATACCTTGGGGTACATATTGACAGGCGCCTGACCTGGAGGAAACTTGTTCACAAAGTGGAAAAAACTCGGTTTAAAACTGAGGCAAATGTACTGGCTTGTTGACAGATCATCTCAGCTAACATTGGGAAACATGCTCCTGTTCTACATTCATCAAGCCGATTTGTACCTATGAAATCCAACTATGGGGAGCGGCAAGTAATTCAAACCTGGAAAACTTATGTTTCCAAAATAAAGTGATAAAAGACAAATAGTAAATGCTCCATGGTATGTCTCTAACATCCAAATAGCAAAAGACCTGCAAGTTCCATATATAAAAGCACATGTCAGAGCTTTGTTTGAACACACAAGTGAAGTGCCATGTTTGAAAAGATTCAAGTCAGGAACCCCAAATGACAGAACTGGTTTGGATTAACTTATATGTACTGTATTGCTTAAATGTATTATGTGTTATCAAACTTATCTAAAAGATATTTGCTAACAGTAGCTTCATGTGAAGTAACCCCCTACAAGTCATTTTCTGTTTATTTTTGTTACCTAACTGTAACTGACAGATTGTAAGAAAAGAGTGATTAATAATAATAAATAATATTTGTGAATCTCGCAATGAAGCCATGCTTCAAGGATATGGAATAGTTTTACATAAGTTTATTACATTATTAATAGAATGATGTTATATCTAATGGCACATGCTGACTAGTTACATTTGGTTACTGTAATGTAATCAATAATTTTCATAGATCCACAGTTACTTTATGGAATAGTAGCGTCTAAGTAAAAATGTCGGTAGTTCATTTTAAAATTAATTTCTTAGTTCTTTATGTGTTCTTTACTCCTGTATGTGTTATTGACTGTGCATTCAATATTAAAGTTATTTTCATTTCTAGTGTTAATTCTGTGTACATCTGAATTAGTAGTGTATACATTTTTTTATTGATAATCACAAAGAGCATTAATGAGAGAGGCTTGGGGAGGGTAAGTATCCTTAATTTTTATAAGTCCTGAACAAGATGTTCTTGAGTTGACCTGACATATTATTCTAATAACCCATTTTTGGATTATAAATACATTTTCTTTTGCTGAAGAGTCTCCCCAAAATATAATACCATATAACAATACAAAATATGCATTATATCCCAATTTATGTGTTTTAATATTGATTTGTATTTCTCAGAGTTTTGTTATTTCTATTTGAATGATCAAGTTCTTTGTTTTTAAGTGTATAGGATTTTAATTGAAAATGATCTTTTTTGTCATATAGAATAATGGAAGGGGACAAGCCACCTACTGTTTGGACAAGGGGTCGATCCCGAGGAAGAGTAAAACCTGACACAAAATTAGTTTCTTTGGTAAATACATGCATTTGTAGAGTTTTTGTAATTTCGTTTTCAGATGATATTAACATATAAATTTTCAGGGTATGCTTCAAGGTAGTGCATCTCGATTGTCAAATACACCACTTCCACATGCATCAAATGTGTTACATTCAGAGGTGACACGACCTTCCATTGCACCAGATTCACAGATAGTCCGAACACCTACTGCACCAGATTCACAGAAAGTCCAACCACCTACTGAACCAGATTCACAGAAAGTCCGACGACCTACTGCACCTGATTCACAGAAAGTCCAACATCCTACTGCATCAGATTCACAGGTGGTACGATCATCCACTGTACCATATTCACAAGTGGTTAAATCATCCACTGAACCAGATTCACAGGTGGTACAAAAATCCACTGCACCAGTTCCACATGTGACACAACGTTCCATGACAAAAGATCCACAGCCATCCTGTTCATGGCAAGATCCACCTGTTGCTACTGGCACATATAAATCATCTAATATGAAAAAACAGGGTCGAAATGAACAAGCCTCTGGTACTGAGCAATTGAAGGATGAGGCCAAAAAATCAAATGGTAAGCTATGTATTTGTGGTATTTCAATCAATTTTTTTATGTTTCAATACACATTATTATAAATGATACAGTTTGCCACATTTAAGGCTGGTGTTTCAAAAGCATACCAATTTTTGGTATTAGGACATGTTTTCAGTAAACTCCATAGTCCATACAATCTCTTTTGCAAATTGCAAACTTCCATCAATGTTGCAACTTGTAAATGATTGTTTCTCATTTTGAAAATTTGTCAAAATGTCAGGGACAGATTTGTATCTCCTGCTTTACATGGTAGTATCTAGAATTAAAAATTCAAAACCAATTAATGCAACACTATTCTTCGATCAATAAGATTGACCGTGACTGCAGTGGTTAGCTAGTAATTGTCAAAGTGTCTATTTAGCATATTTCATCATATAATTATATAATCATATAATTGCTGTGTATACTCTTCAATTTATGTCCCATAGTATGAGTGAAAATTAATCATGTCAAAATTTAAAATATATGATATAATACGATTTTTAAATTAAAATTTCAGAAATTTTTCAAATGCAGAGGTAACATGATCTTGGAAGATAGTTTAATACTGGTGGTAAGCTAAAAGTTAAATTGAAGGGGTTTGCATGCCAACTTGTTTCTGAGAAGTTCAAGGAATAATTATAAAGAGGAAACTCCTGTTTTTAAATTGACTCAAATGGTTCTAATTTCAAAATATTTTAGATTTTCATAATTGGTTCTCAGGCAAATTAAATGTATTCAATTATTAAATATCTATTTGTCTTTTAGATAGATATTTGAAAACAACGAATAACAGATATTCATGGAAATCTATATATTTATTATTTTTAAATATGTAGCCTTATAAATGTATTGTTTTTTTTTGACAAAACAGTCTAGACTGACTGATTTCTTCCATAGGAAGTGGAAAACACTAATAAGCTTCTAGAATAAAATTTCTTTGATGTCAGGCCGTCTAATGTTGATGTATTGTTGCATGGACACTGTGCCAACATGTTTATGAATGATTTATGCCTGATCTATACTAGACGTAATAGAGTAATGAAGTAGAATAAGGGATGTAATATGTTACGAAAGTGTTTTATTGTCTGATATGACCTCAGTCTAAGTGTGTTATTTGGGATTTTTGTCTGAAGTTGTTAGTTAGAATTCAGACTACCAACCATTCTGACATTTTGACAACTTTCACTGCTTTTAAACATCTGAAGTCCAGGTGTCATGTAGTTAAATGTCACATGGTATGTTTGTGAAAGAAATATTTTTATGAAGAATGTGTTAACTTTTATTGACTGTGTTTGTGGTGAAATATTTCAGACATAATCCATTTTGTGTGGAAAAATTATGGTACTCTGTTTGATTTATATTTACAATCTACAGAGTTTATTTAAATACCAAAATATCCCTGGAATTTATTATATTAATGAAATAAATGGATAAGCCCTTGAGCTTTGCTTTGAATAAGGATTTCTGTTCCAATATTGTAAATATTTCTAAATTACAGTTATTTATTATTTTCTGGTTAAAAGTTTCTACTTTTCAATTTTATAGGAATGCGCAAAACAGCTCGAAAAAATTCCCTCAAAGCGTTGGTTGCAGATGCTTTACATACTAAACCATATGAACTTGACAAAAAAGGTTTGTTTTCTTTGTTTTTGAAATAAAATAATCTGGTAACATTCATGAATACAATATTTAATAAACACTTCATATCATTACTTCTATTCCGTTTGCATTCACCAGGCGATGAAAAATCGCAAGAGCTTCAAGAATGACAATCAGGTGATAAGCTCAAAAGTCTGTTTGGCTTTATTATTTTAATTTTTTCGAATTATGAAGTAGCTTACACCAACTTAAACCATATCATAACAGTTGAAATTAAAGGGCTCCTTTTTCATCTACCCTGGTGAGGGCAAAGGGTATTGCAGAAATGTTGGGTGGTCTTTGATTTAACACCTGGTTTTTTGTATATTTATTGGCTGCTTCCATTGGGCAAATGCCCAATAATAGCTATAAGAATCATTCATTGTTTATTTGTTGGTAGTTGTCTACTACAGATTTGTTTATACTATCACTGTTGATGGTTTGTGTATTATTATAAGAAACTGCTTCAAACTAGTATTTTTTTTGGCATTACAATATATTTAAACTGTGTTTCAGGTCAATATGGTACAAAAATTTGGCTGGTTGCTAACTATTTTGAACTCAAATCTGTGACCACTTTTAGACTTTACCAGTACCGGGTGAATTTTGCTCCTGAAGAAGATTTGACAGCAGTGAAAAAGAAACTTATTAGGCACCACAAACAAAAATTAGGAGCTTACATTTTTGATGGGACTACACTCTATACTGCAAATGCGCTAAGAGAAGGTGTAAGTTTTATCACACCTGTTTACTTATACCAATTTATAAAACAATTTTTTTTTCTTGTGCTGGCCAAAAGTTTTATGAATTTTATTGAAGTATTAAGATATTTAAATTGGATCAACATGTTTATGAAGGCTAGCAGACATTCTTGAAATTCTTGTCAGATAAGCCTAATTTCTGATCAAATGTTGTCAAGATGACTTATACCAAGTTTGACCAGTTGCTTTTCACTGTTAACATTAAATAAATGGAAAGGTGCTAGCTTGATTTTAAATTTATGGGACAGATTTTGATTTATTTTTCCAGTGTGATAGGTGGGAATTTGTTAATTAATAAAATTTTACAATTTGGAGTAATTGATATTTTATTATCTTGAATATCTGTTTTTATGGTTATAGTTTCCTAGTTCTAAGGCAAATGAGGCTTTATATGATTTTTTTTTATTTAGTCCTTTTTGTTCTCACATTTTTGTTGTTGAAGAACTGGATAATGATGCTCAAAACGTAAGTCATTATCCCGGGCTTATTTTCTAGGTGGAATCAGTTGCAGCACAGCTGTGTTAATTAATCTATTATACTGAAGTTTTCTGTGTTTAAGTAAATTAATTATATTAAATACAAAGTTATGTGACAATTATGAGGCTGGTAAGATGTTGGATGTCTATACCTTCAGGTGATGGAACTGATATCCATTCGTGATCATGATCAAGAACCAATCATGATCAAACTGAACCACGTTGGTAACCTGGAACATGGCGATCAACAGTTCCTGCAATTTTTCAACATTCTTGTCCGAGATTGCTTGCAAGGTCTCAATTTGAAACTGGTAAGTGCATTCATATTTCACAGTAACACAGTTATTTGACTCTGGTGGGAAATGAGCATTTGATGGTAATGAAATGTACCTTTTCTGTGTCACCCCATGAATTTTTGTCTTTCTACCATTAAGTTTTGATATATATTTGGTGTTCACATTAAAATTACTCTTCCAAATAAATATTTATAGCTGTACTGTTTTTTACTTTGTTCTTTTACATTTCATAAGTCCATTTTGCATTTGAATTTCACTTGCATTTTTACTAAGAAAATTACAAAATGTGCAATTAAATTAAGTTAAGTTTTGAATGATCATCTGAGATCAACTAAAGTGTTAATATGATATTTGCTGTTACGGTTTCAGATTGGCAGAAACTACTTTGATGCCAAATGCAAAGTACAAGTAGATGAGTTTCGCCTAGAATTGTGGCCGGGATATATAACATCCATCCGTCAACATGAAAGTAGCATTCTCATGTGTACAGAAATTACCCACAAAGTCATGAGAACAGAGACTGTGCTTGACATTCTGACTTCTCTTACGAATTCATCACGGCATAATTATAAAGTAATAACACATTTGTTACCTTTTTATACAAAATACGAATTGCTGATTTTAAAAGTGTTTATTTTGTTGTTTTTTGACGCAGGATGAATTTAAGAAGAACATAATTGGGAATGTTGTTCTAACTGATTATGCCAACAAAACTTACAGGATTGATGATGTTGATTTTACCCAAACACCCAGCTGTACTTTCCATACTGATGCAGGAGACATTACATATGAACGGTATTACAGAGAGGTAACATTAGATGTGCTTCGAAAGGAACTAACTGGAAATTTTTGAATTTGTTTTAAAATGTACTAATGCTGAGAATATATCTCGGATCTTAAATGGCAACTATTTTAATGGGTAAACCACCCAAATTTGTAAGAAATACATTTTAATATGATAAAAAATTATAACAATCATTAAATAAAAATTGGCATGACATTTTATATTTATAATAATAAGAAAGATAGCCAGAAAGATGCTAACTGCACTAGTCAGTTGTGTCACTCTAGACTCTTCTTTGCATCTGAAGAAAGGGACAAGGATCACAGAAACATTGTGTGGTTTTTATATTATCACTTATTTTGACTGTATTTGACTATCTTATTAATTTTCAATCAGATGTAAATATTTCATTTCAAAATTTATATTATTTATTATTATGATAATATACATTTATTGAAAAATTTGAGAAAATTATTCCGAGTGAATTTTGCGTATGATTGGCAACACGTAAAGATTAAAGATGAAGAATGTTATATTATTCAAGATGTGTGAGCATAATGTTGCCCATTAGATAATATTATTCAGTTATTAATGTAAAAAAATTATACTAATAATTTAAATATAATTTGATTCTTTGTTATTTTAAATTGTGATATGTCATTTTGACTGGAATGTGTGGGTAAAGCATACAATTGTATATATTAACTTCATTAAATTTAAATTATATATTGATATTTCAATAAATTGTTATTAATATTCCATAATATTTTATGAAACTGTATAAATATGTTTATTAAATTCTTGCTGACCTCCTGATGTGTTGGGGTTAGCATGACTTCCTAGCATCACAGAGGTCCCGGGTTCAAATCCTGATTAGGGCAGGGATGTTTGTACATGAGAGAAACTCTCTCCTGACAAGGCAAAATATGAGTACCCATAAAGACCCGAGAAGTTGATGTGACTGTAAATAAATAAATTTTAACAAAAATTATTGTCCTCTATAAATTTTTAGCTATTCAACCTTTTTTTATATTTCCACCTGAAAAGGTTTCAAAAGTTAATGATACATGTGCCAATTTTTATTTGATTAATACTTTATAAATTTTTGTCTTATTAAAATATATTTCTGACAAAGTTGGCTGGTTTATTAATTTGTAATTCACTGAAGTCAGAACTATTCTAATTTTTGCACCCAGAATCAGAACCAACATTTCAATGTCTTAGACATTCGTTGCCTTTTGTTAACCATACTCATATTTTACTGTTAATATTTTTCTGCCAGAAATATTCCTTCAAATTAATCATTCAAATCTACCTTATATTGCTATTAATTACTCAACTATTATTTTTTCAAAGAGAGATATTGTCGTAAAAAAAATCGTTTCAATTTTTATAGTCTCTTGCCAATTGTGAATCGGCACCCAACTTTTTATGTTACAATTATATAATTTTAGGAAGATACTGTTTAATGATTGTCTGAGATATGATTAATTTCACTGTTTTGATTTGAGAAAGACCATTTTTTTTTTGCACACACAGAAATACAGGATCCGCATAACTGATATGCAACAGCCTCTCTTGGTTTCTCGGCCAAAGCTGCGAGAACAGCGACGTGGTTCTACAAATTTCATATTCCTAGTTCCAGAGCTTTGTCGAACTACAGGGATGACTGAAAACATGCGGTCTAACTTCACATTGATGAAGGCACTTGCAGACCACACAAGGCTGACTCCAAGGAACAGGGTACTCAGACTAAATGCTTTCCAGCAAAGGTTACTGACAAGCAAACCAGTAAGTTTACTTTCTTGCTTAATTTATAAATATAGACATACACTGTGTAAACTGACTGCTAGCTGTCATTATTGCTTGTGAACTATCTGATCACAGATATGCTAACAAAATCTCTACGGGTTGTCAGTTTTCATTTATACTACCTGTAGATAAAAAAAACAACCTAAAAGAATATGACCAATTATTTGTGAACCAAATACTATAACAATTATAACAGCCTATAAATTTGACATTCATTGCATGTTTTACTGCTAATTCATGAGACTAATGTATTGTTTTTTTGCATGATTTACAATGTTACATTTGGCACAATTGGCTCTTTTCATGTGGGGCTATATTTGATTTCCTTATCATAGACCTTAAGCATTGTTTTTGTAAGACTATTCAATTCCCTGACAGATGTTGTAGATTTCAGATGCATTAATAATAATTATAATTCAATCTGCTATGAAAACTTAATAGAAACAATACCAAAATATAAATTGGTAATAAAGTTTCATACCTTTCATTCCATATTTTTGTAGAGCAGTATTATCTTGTTAATTCCAACTACAGGTGATTGAAGAAATGAAGCGATATGACCTTGTAATTGATGATTCACTGCTCAAAGTTCCAGCCAGGGTGCTACCACCAGAAAGGATAGCAGTGTTGAATAATTATGTGCTTCCAGGCCACCAGAATGACTGGACTCACGAGATGAGAGGTAGGTACAGATAATTTTTATCTGTTTTGAATAGAAATATCTGTTATTAATTGTACATTTTCTTGTATATTGCCATCCCCATTTTGTTTTATGCTCGTATTGGGAATTTTACATTTCACTTCATCATGCTTCTTTATTCCATGCTCAATTACTCACTCAAACAATATATAATTTCTATAAGTTTAAACAAATACGTAACTGCTATATGTTTGTCTATATGTCTTTATTTTGAATACTATTAATTCTTTTACAGGACAGCAACTGTTAAGTGCTCCTCATCTTAATTCATGGGCAATAATCCACTTATCATCAAACCAGAGAGAGCTGCATGATTTCATCGCAGTGTTCACAAAGATGGCAACTAACATCAACTTCAGGATCTCACAACCTATACAAAATCAGTTGACAGAGGAGAGTACAGCTGCTTTCATTAACACTCTTGATCGCATTTCCTCTTACTATGCCCTCCAACTAATCATGATTATCTTACCAAAACGCCGTACTGATCTTTACAGGTTTGTAGTTAATTTTATCTGATGGGCCTCATATGTGCTGCTGTCCTTAGAGGAATACACATTGCCATTGTTATAAATTTCATATAGTTGTTTTCCTCATTTTACTCTTCTTGACTTATTTAATAGAAAACAAGAAGGAAAAAGACAGTCTTATTTTATACAAGATTTGATTTCAAATTACATGATTTAACACAATTTTCTCCTTGTCTGATTTAAAATAAATTAGATATAAGAGTAAATCATTAATTTGTTTTCAATTTGGTGCTTTTTTAAAAAATATGTAACTTTCCTATATGTTGGTTGGCTGTACAATTATATTTTTACAGTATTTATACAGGGTTAGAATGAATAATTTAAAATATTAGGGTCACTTTTGAACTAAGGATTGTGGACAAATTTTGAGTCTTTTATTACTTCCTGAACATTTTCATGGAGAACACATTCCGTATTTGATTATCTGTAAAGCAGATCTTGTAACAACAGTTATATTCTCAATTACTTCTTAAATTGGAGTCAGTCTATGTTCATTACATCAATACTAGATAACCAACAATCATGACTGACAGGAACTTTTATATTTTTTTCTGCTTTCAGTGCAATCAAGAAGAGGTGTTGCATTGACCGAGGTGTGGCGACACAAGTTGTTCTTGCTAAGAATTTGAGGAGTCCAAATATGGCTGCTATAGCTGCCAAGATAGCTATTCAAGTTTGCTGCAAGATAGGTGGAGCTCCTTGGGCAGTCGACATGCCTATGAAAGTAAGAATGGTGTAACAATGTTATATTAACTGATTTGTGTATTAACAAGAAACAGAGGTTAACCTTAAATTTAGGACCAGTGTCATTATGTTGGACAGGAAACATTTAAAATTTTTAGAGGCTTTAGTCTGATTCCTCAGTATCAGGAGATGGGACAGAACCTTGTTGCAGCCAACAACACAACACACCAACCTTCAATTTAACATAAGTCAGTTGCTTCTCTCTGTCCCATTTTCCTATCTATTTGTTTATATGCCTTGTCAATTGACCAACTGTTGATTTCAGGTAAGTTGACAGCATAGCCAACTTACCTGAAATCAGCAGTTGTGCAGAAAAAGAAACCAATTTTCAATTATCTTCATCAGGGTAGTTGAACTGAGCTGTGTACCGGTCAAGCATAGTTACACTATACTGATGAAGGGAGCAGTTAACTTGCCTTAAGTCAACAGGTGGTGTAGTCCAGCTGGGACACAATGTGACATTATGTAAAATTGGCGGTTGGTATCACAAGACTGGGAAGCTATGACATCAAATTTTTGTGGCACTTTCCACACAACAGTAGGGCTGAATGTTATGCTGGGTGGCCACAAAATTGGTACTTTGATAACTGAACTATTATATTTCTATGTATGTCCAAAGCATTCAATAACAGTGTCAATTACGAAGTAGAGTTTCTGAGGACATGATTACAGGCTTGGAATCAAAACTGCATCAGGATTGAGGTGTGAAATGTGTTCCATAAGTTTCAGTAAAATTAGTAGTTCCAGCACTTTGATGAGCAGTGGGAGAAGGCTAATGGGCGTGTAGCTACTTGGGTCATCCTTCCTCTTGTTTGGTTTGTGAGTCAATATAATGCTGGCATGGTTCCATTTGTGAGGAATGTTGGTTGTGTGTAGAATTTAGTGGTATATTTGTGTCAACTGCAAAATACCAAAAGGTAATTTTGTCTAAAACAAAAGAAGTTATATTATGTAATGTTACCATTGTAACATTTAAAATTTCTTTTGTATGGTTTAATGACAAAAAATATTGACTGAAAATTATTATTGATTATGTTTATAAACATAACACACCTTCCTGAAGAAGGAGGCTGAGAGCCTCTGAAAATTTGATGAACAACCTTCAGTTCCTCATGGCGACACCGCACTTCACTTTCAGGTAAGCCACAACCTATCTCTATGTCCTTTCCATACCAATATTGCAATTATTTTTGACAATGTCACATTCTCACTATTACAATATATATATATATATATATATATATATATATATATATATATATATATATTGTGAATGTGATGATCACTTAATGTCTGTTAGTTAATATTAACTAGAGAAAATGTTCAATTACTGACAGACATTTGAAAAAAACCCTATGATTACTCTGCCTATTGGCAGACCTTTTCAAGTAAAAAAATCTAAGAAAATTACTATATTGCACCCACCATATTGATTATCAAAGCCCGTTTTGCAAATTCTCATTTTGGGGACTCATAGCCTACATTTTAAACCAAACAATAAAGCCAATGATGTAAGTATTTGAATAACTATAATAGCTCATTCTTTCAAAAAATGTTTTATGGAATATACAATGTATATGTATGAGTTAGAAAAGGATATGAATGTATCACAAATACCATTTCCTCATTTTAGTAACGCAATGAACTATATATAAAAGTAAAAATATGATTTAGGAGTGTTTTGTATTCATATTAAATTAATTTTGTGGCCACTTTATTAAATAGTATTTTAATATTAGAAAATCCACATTAAGTAAGTCGGGTATAAATTACTATCTTATAAAATTAATAATTATTTATGAATAATATATTGCTGCAGAAAATGTTCACCAAAAGTTTTGTAAATATACTTTTTATGAAAGTTGCCTTAAAATTAGTTCATGGTATTTGAATTTACATACTTTGGGACTGAAAACAAGAAATATATTATGTGTACATTTTAATCTTTTGTTTAATAGAAATTTAAATTTAAAGTAGAGAATATACATGGAATGCATTATATTTTCTTAAATGCTATTATGTAGGATGTAATGATTGTTGGATTTGATGTCTGCCATGACACAACCTCCAAAGGAGTTTCAATTGGTGCACTTGTGGCATCTCTGGATAGACACATGTCCAGGTATTACTCCTCTGTCAGTTACCAGCTGACAGGTGAAGAGCTGTCCAATGAATTGGGAATAAATATACTGAAGGCTTTGTGCAAGTATCAGTCATTTAACAAAGGAGATCTTCCTGGAAAAATTGTGGTATATCGTGATGGTGTCGGAGAAGGACAGATTCCATTTGTGAAAATGCATGAGTTAGAACGACTTATGGTGAGTGACTGGTGATTTTATGTTGAGTAAATTTTAGTTCCTAGAAATTGTCTATGTAAGGTGATTATTAACCAAATTGCCTTAATACCTATTTTGTTACGTGGGAAACATTAGCTATGGAGAAACAAAGTATGCAACTGAAAACCAGCAAACATTTATATCTGAAATAATAGTTTAATAAAATGCTATATTGTTTAAGTCTTTGATATTTAGCTGTCCATGATATGCAGAATGTATGAGAACTTATTTCAATGCACTCTGTGTCTTTCATGAAACTAACTGACTTTTTATTAGACTTGTCAGTTTTGAAAAGTGCATTCCATTCAGATGTGAACTTATGAATCACAGAATTATACTTTCTTCTATCAGGCTTCTGTAACTTAGAGAGTTTTGTATAGTTATTGTAAGCAATTTTTCTCACTTTGAAGTAAATAATTAAACATAATACCCTTTCACTCTTACAAGAGTGGTTATTGCATTTTGTGTATTAATTTTCCCTTTCAAAGCTATATAAATTATGAGTAAAGTGGGAGTGAAATGATTGATTTTATATAGAACACAAAGTAAGATGTATAGGAAATAGATTAATTTGAAATTATGGGTGATATAAATAAAAACCATCATGTCACAAGGAAAATCTATGTGGTTGTAAAGAGTCTAAATGAACAGGTTTTATTTAAAATTTCCCTGATAAATTGAGATTTACAATTTCTCTTGCATTATAATTGTATAGAATCTATCTTTGCAGGAGAAGCTTAAAACTATATATCATGAACGACCTGTAAAATTAACATTTGTCATTGTAACAAAGAGAATCAACACGCGCCTTATCTATGAGGATTCCAATCCACCTCCAGGAACTGTTGTTGATGACGTAATCACTATGCCGCAGAGGTAAGCTAAAACAACCCGAAAATCTATTTATTATCACTTTGTAAAAAATTGATCAATACATTTAATTAATTAGTACACATATGTGTGTTCTTAAATCTGTTCTGTGGAGGTCATTGGACTTAATTTAGTTAGAAAAAAGGAGAAACCAGAACCATACTAGCCCAGTAGTAGATCCTCACATGAACTCTGCATCACTTTTTAAAATATGTCACAGCTAGCATACATTATTGGCCCAGTTTTTTATTCAGTAACTATTCAATTTTATAGTTAAATATATCATAATATTTAAATTTAATACCAGCTCTGAATAAATGTCCAATGTTTAATTTGACTTGTATGTTTAATGTTTAATTATGACATCAGTTCTTTAATAACAAAACTGCCATGTAAACTTAAGAGCTTACTGAATTCATTTTAGTCACTGTAAAATATAGCAATGGTAACTATGACTTTTACTATCTAATAAAGTTTCGTCAGTTTGTTACATTTTTCTTGATCTTAAATTTTTTATTTTTTCAGATATGATTTCTTTCTAGTATCCCAATGTGTGAGGCAAGGAACTGTGAGTCCCACTTCTTACAACGTCATCTATGACACAATACGATTCTCTCCCGACAAGATCCAGCGTCTTACATACAAACTCACACACATGTACTTCAACTGGAGCGTGAGTAATTTGTACTGATCACATTCTCTTTTAATTGTCACATAAAAATTGAGGACTAATTGTAAGAGTTTTCGTTACAAAACTTAGCAAGTGGTTATTAAGGTCAACAGTTTTTTTCACATATACACATATACACATACATACATACATATATATATATATATATATATATAAATCTCTGTATAACACACAATATTAAGAGAATCCATTAAGGAATTGGAACTAAATTGGTGACAAAAGTCACATTCGAACTTGGATAGTAAGGAATGATAGAAACAAATAGGAGAAATAGGAAGATTACACTTTATGTGAATTCATATGCTCAGGCAATACACATACATGTGTGTGTGTGTGATAGATCGATCATGGCTGTGGAAAGGAAAGAGAGATAGTTTGTGGCTTACCTAAAATTGAAGCTCGTAGCCACTTGGGACAGAAGTACGATCTTCAAACTTTCAAAAGCTCTGAGCCATTCCATTCCCGATGTGGCTGAGGACCTTTACACTCCTTCCTGAAGAAGGAGGCAGCTGAGAGCCTCCACAAATTTGAAGAATATCCTTCTCTCCCAAGTGGCTACACCAAGCTTCAATTTTAGTTAAGCTACATACTATCTCTCTTTCCTATCCATACTAATGATCTCAATTATTTTGACCTGAAATCAATAGTTGGTCCAGTGTGCCATAGGTGGAAGTTCAAATTTTCGAGGGTGTGAGCCCACTTTGTCAGGAAAGAAGATCTTTATCTGTGTGCTGGGTGACAGGTAAGTCAGAATTGCTGTCTCTCTTTCCTATCCAAATATGTTATTTAATTTGATTGTCACATTTTCCTATATATATAATATTTTTATGTATTCTATATTGTGTGCAATTATTACAATTTACTGATTGGACTGTGTATTGTGCCCTGTTTTTTTTGTAGGGAACTGTGAGAGTTCCAGCTCCAGTTCAGTACGCCCACAAGTTGGCTTTCCTTGTAGGTCAATCCCTACACAAAGCACCAAATACTGTCCTGGAGGATTATTTGTATTTTCTTTAAATGTACTGGACCTCCATTTAGTTTTAAATTTACAAGTAATATAATATATTAGTGTGTCAATTATGTAATTCTTCCACTAGATAATCTAATATTTTTTCCAATGGGAGCCATTGAAGTTGATTACTTTAAACATACTATTTAAAATTTTCTGAAATATTATTATTGATTTTTTCTATTGTGAAAAATTATGTGCAATTTTATATGCAAGATTTATGAGTAATCTACCTTTCTATGAACATTTTAATTGTGTTCTTATTATATTTATATTGGGTTGTTTAAAGGTAACATTTTTTTAAAAAATATCATAAAACTTGTTTTTGTTTTACACAAACTTAGAGTCAATATTTCAAATTTTAATATTAATATTTTAAATTGCTTTGATTTGTTTCTATCATGAATTTTCTGTCATAACATTTTATAGTTTGTTTTACACATTTATTTTCCTCAATTATACTGTGAATGATTTTTAGTTGTGTTCACAGCGTTCAGATAAATATAATATTTTGATTCAGGAAATATTTTGCTGTTTTGTATTATCAGTGTTCAATATCTGATCATTAAAAACTTCATGACATACTCCTGCATTGTTCATGTTAACATTCTTAGTTCTGTACAGCTCCCTCATAATTCCTTTCTTGTCATGTTCAATTCACCTTAAATTAATTTTGCCGTGCTTGCTGGAAACTTGAGAGCACACTTAACAATAAGACTGGAAAGGATTTATTAGCTCAATGGTCATAGTTGATATACATGATTCTGAGAGACTGGCCTAGCATCAAAACAGTTACAACACACAACTATATAACGTGCAGGGTGAACACCTCTATGTATAAATAAATGTGAAGTTAACTATTGTTAAAATCAAACATTTTATATTGGTCTACTAAAAATTACCCCAAAAGAAATTTAAAATCTCATAATTCAAGAAAAAAGAAGCTTTCCAAAAAAGCTCAGCCAAAGACGCTATAGAATTTAATTAAATGGAGAATGCTACTGAGATAGAAAATTGTAACATATGAAGAAACCGAGTTCGATTCCCTGTCCCCTTGTTTTTTTCCACCTGTTACTTCAATTCGATTTCATAGTCTGTTTGTCTGAGATTTGTTTGAAAGCATTTCTTCTGTTTTTTAAATTAAGTTCTCTGTTTATCTTCAATTTCCTATCAATGTCAATAGTTTTACTTGAATTAGCAATGTTATTTCGATATATATTAGAGTAAAGTACACAATGAACAAAATGGCAGATCTGATATCAAACAGGACAAAATGGCGGAGCGCCTTACCACGTGTAGCGGGAATTCTGAGCCGTACGATGTGTCAGGACACGTTTCTAGCAGAGAGCGTGGCTATTTCAGCTCCGATATTTTCGCCCTCTGGGAACAGGACAGGGGCAGGAAATCCCCCGGGAATGTTGATTGCTTTAGTTAAGCGCCGCAGGCACGTGGAGATCGACAACCGTTAGTTACGCGAAGAAAACAGTTTACCTCATCTCAGCCGTTTCCTGATCTTTCTTTCTAGGTTATCCATCATATATCCAACATGCTTTTAATTTTACTCTAGTTTCACAAATCAAATCACCGCAAAACGACAGTATTTCCCGGCTTCTTTGTTAGTTGGATTCTGGGTGTCAGCCACGTGGCGAACGGTGTTGTCTAAATTAAGAAGAACGGAAGCAGGTCGGATGTCGCGACCTTAACTCTGGCGTTCAAGGGCATCTCAAAAAAGTCGACAGACTGAATCTTGGCGTTATTCTCGTTGCATTTCCCCCCAAAATAGTTCCTTTCCTTATCCAGCATCGATAACTGGTTCTCAATATCGCGTTCATTTTCTTCCTATTATTGCCCGTACACTCTGTCTTCCGGAGGAAAGCATCCCGGGCGACAAACTAAGTTTCCTTCTCAATCAAATCAGACTTTCATCAACAAGCCTAGATCCTCAGGACATTTAATCCAAACGCGGAAAAGTACGTACTATATGACTTTTGACTTGGACTTCCTCCGCGGGCGACACATATACGGTTAAACCATCATTCTCTTGATGAAACACGTTTCTCTCAGGGCGAAAATAACTACATTACTATAAGAAAAGGTCTTGAACTGCAATAATTGTTATCAATATAACAAAATAAAGATAATTATTGTAGAAACATCTCGAGGTAACGTTTTGTTATATATATATATATATATGTATATAATTACAAAAATATTAGTTGATACTTAATATATTTAATAAGAAGAAAGATAGCCTAATAGAGACAAAATAAGTGTTAATATAACACACACGTTTCTGTGACCTTGTTCCTTTCTTCAGTTGCTAAGAACAGCCTAGAGCGACACAACGGCAGTCATCAGTTGAAAAAACTCAAACGCAATCTGTCTTATTATTAACTTTCAATCAGATGTAAAATTTTCGTTTTAATATATTTAAATTAATTGTAAACCATTTTCGGTCCTCAGGTAAGGGAATAATAAAACAAATATTTCTAGAGAAAGTTTTTATTTAAAATAGGAGCTTTCGACCTTATAAGGCCATAATCATCTGGTCAGTAAGAACATCAACATAAGAAATTAGACAACATTATAATAATACATCCTGCTCTGCTAGAGCCACGTCAAAACAATAAACGTGACCAAGTGCTTCCACCAACAGGCACCTCCGAACGAACCAGTTCCTATTGTAAATAAAAACTTTGACTGGTAATACATGAGGACCGAAAAGGGCTTACAATTATAAATATTGGTAAAACAGTCAAATTAGGCGTTTTTTTTAATATTATTCGATTGGAAAACTAACTATTGGGTTTCCAAAAGCGTGAAAGTAGGCTAAGAAACGACTTTTGGAAGCCCAAGAATTAGTTATCCAGCAAATACACAGGGAAAACCTTCGTCCATTGATGCTGTTCAATTGATATAAGCACTAAGAATATTTTTACTAATTGGCGCTGAAGGGGTAACTTCACACTAACATCGGTCAGCGCCGTCATTTAGCATTTGAGTCAAAACACTAGACTGGCGTCAAATAAAATTTTTTAAAATGTGCAAATGAGTGAAACAGAACACACACATGTAGAATTTTGATCATCCGCTGTTTACATCTGTGACATGAAAAGTAACGTGAGACATTAGTCTGTGCGCAGAAAGATTACATATATACATTAGTCACCGGGGCTCGCAGTTTCCCGCGAATAAAGCCCCGTTCCATTGGCAGATCGGCCTGAATGAGCGACATTGTCCCCGCCTTCGCACGGTGCGCAGCTTTTCGCTCCGGATGGACACTTACCAACTGGCGTCGAGCCTTTGGCGGCCGCGTAAAAATAGTGGACATGGGGAAAAAAACGACGAACCAACCCGCCCGCTGCCTTTGACTTACCATTTGTAACGCAACTCTTCAAGGTTGTTGACGCCAAACTAAAATTCGGGAGAGTAGCCTATGTTCATTGATCAACAGATCGTGACGTGACGTCAAGGACTGCCTAAACTCTCTCATAATCATGTCCTTAGCAAATCAATGATGAAAGGAACAAGTATAATCTGCGTGAAGATTGCACCACTGCTTTGTTGCATATATTACAATTTATTATGTTTTGCTACATTTACTATCTGGGTGCCCGGCGTTGCCCGTGATGTCATTTATCCATAAAACCCCCCCCGAGTTTTTTCGTTATTTTTATGTAACGCAACTCGACCTCTATCCCTAAATGTGTTATCGGCCGGTTACATTGATTGAAAATTTCTACTCCTGCCCAACCACAAGCATTACCCAGTTTGTCACAATGAAACACAGCGACATCCATAACCCCAGAATTGACTCCAATATCGGTCTATTCGCGTTCTTTTAACGCTCCACCAAACCCCACCCCTAAGCGTGCTCCCCTCCCATTCCGTTGGGGGTTGAAATTATACACAGAGAATATCTACCGAAATCTTATGAATTTAAATGACATCCAAAAATATTTATTGGACGCACATGTCGGCCGATCAACATGTTTGAAAATTTACACCCGCGTTCAGCCCCACCCGCGGGTGAATGTAGTAATTAATCTCAGCTACATCCATAACACCGGATTCGAACCCAAACTCGGAATTTTTTCGTTAATTTTATGTAATGCAAATCCCCCCTTCCCTTCATTAACCTCTCCTCCCAAGGAGGATTTGACTCCAATCTCGATTGTATTCCCGTTATTTTCTTGTAATGTGAGTCCACCCCCACCCTTAAGGGTGCTCCTTTACCATGTCGCAAGGGGTTGAAATTATACTCAGATAATATCGGTTGAAACACTATCAATCTCTTTGCCCCCAAAAATATTTATTCGCCTAAAATATTCGGCGTTTTAGCATGTTTGAATATTTTCACACCAGTTCACCCGCACCCCTAAGCGTGCTCCCCTATTTACACACACAGCATCGCTAGAAATACTATCAAAGTCATTCACCCAGACAAATACATATTCCACACAAATATCGATCGTTTAACGTGTTTGAAAATTTACACCCCCGTCAACGCCTCCCGGAAGGAGTTAAACGGTTATTCGAATGTCATAATTAAACTCATTGACATCCATAATCACCGATTCGACTCCAATCTGGATTGTTTTTTTAGTTATTTTTATGTAATGCCACTCCACCTCCATCCCTTAGATTATGCAATTTCTTCGCTGTTCTTTATTAAAATGACATCAATTCTGATGTTATGCAGACACAACATATGTCTGGCTCTGTTATATGGAACGTCGTCCCGCGATGTACCACTATACAACTCGGCTCCAACTGCACGTACGTCTATTATTTGTATGGCTGAATGCACATTGATACACATTCCTATATAAATTAGAAAATATAGTCAGTTGATGTCCCATCTTCTTCAATTACCCTGTACTATTATAACTTGCCTACAAAAATATATTATTGAGGAGTTACTATCACTTTATAATTACAGTGAAACTCGTCTTCTAGATAGATATTATGTGAATTAATATAATTTCACTCAGTACCTGATTGTTTTCAATAGATTCATTATTTATTATTTCTATTTAATAGATATTTAATTATTAGCGGTAGAAGATTGATTAATATTACCAACAAGGCGGTTCTAAATATTTTGCATAGTTATGGGGTACTAAATGACTTATCTTAAATAATTAGGCGTGACATCCAGACATTGAAAATAAATTAATATTCTGACAATTTGATGGTTTATCCAATATGCATAACGCATATTGAATCAATTAATTACTCGTTTACTTATCACTAAGAATCAGTCTATATTAAATAATGAAACAATTTATGTTTGCGAAATCCCAGCCCTTATACGGTCTTTCTCTGAACATGCGAACGGAATTATTTCTCCTTTATTCGTCACGTTATTCCTATTTCTTCCGTTTCCATCGGCTACTACTTTTCTTCTCCTCTGAATTACTCAACAGACCGATCTTACCTCGACGATGCTTCTTGCCTTTGGACGAGGAATGCTGCTGCGAGAGTTGGGCTCTCATGTATTTTATTTGCGGTTCCCGTGAGTTTATTTTTCAGGTTCTCATCCCCCTTCTCTCTCTTTTAATCTTTTTTCTTACTGCCCGAGTCGCGTCTGTATAATATCAACTTGGCTGTCTGCGCGTCAAGGATCGTTGAAGATATATAAAAAAAGGAGAAAGAGAAAAAAAATAAAAGATTGGGTGTTAGAGAGAGAGACGAAGTAACCTACAAACGACTCTATTTTTGGGTTCTTAGATCATGGATGCCTTCGCTGCGAACTGGTTTGGTGCAGATCTCCATCGGGATGTAACATCTTCATGACCGCCCACCTCACCTGTCTTGCCTTCATTTTACCTCCTGTCTGGACTAATTCCACTTCAAGTCAGCATCGACGAAAGTCTTCTTCCTTCGTTACACTTATATTTTTTTCATCTTTATTCTGGAACATTCTCTTTTGACTTTTATCCCTTTCCCGTTCCCTCACTGATTTAACGCTTGGGATGGATCGAAACTGACCTGAACAGTTTCTTGTTTTAAATCAATTACAAAAATACGTACAAAAAAATCCTAAAAAAGTTAACAAATTAGTAAATTAACTCGATTTACAAGAGTCGCTCGAGAAATTAGTAACATAAATAATTAAGAACTTGAAACATAAATAGAATGACTGTTCAATTTCTAACCCGATTTATGAATAAAATCAAGTGGACTATATTTTAAAGATTGCAATTTTATTTATACAACTTCTATTCTTATTTATTTATTCATTAGAGTCGGTGGCTTCGTCCAAATATATGGATGAAGTAATTGGACAAAAATTAGACGTGGTGGCTTCTGATAGATGCTCGGCCATTGGCGTGGGGGGACTGTGACGTCACTTCACACGCGGGACGTTCCTCTTCTATTTCCAAACACGTCAAGTTGTCGCTGAACTGCCCTGCCCTTCTCATTTAGCGAGTTTCCCCTACAGGCACAGATACTGTCGGAAAATTGAAAAACCGAACTGAGATTATCCATCCCTACGGAATTGTTGCACAAAACCTACTTTTTTTTTCCATCTAGGGTTTCGAAACTAGGTAGTAGCTTTTCTCAGCAAGTCTCGATGGCTGTTAGGGCCTACCGGCATCTTCATTCTGAAGAAGATGGCGGTGCCAGTTACCGAAACGTTACTTACAAATAGTACAATCCAGTTGGAGACATGAGAGCAGTTCATTGATACAGTTCACAATTAGCCCCTACATTTCAGGCAAAAATACATATTTACACAAATGTTGACATTAAAATAACAATGGAAACAAAAATATTTTATGATGAAATAAATTGATTACAATAATAGGGAATCATAAAATTTATTTTATTGTATCTGATATGCAATGTTTCACTGACCAATCTTGAGTAATACTACTTGATTTAAAATGTTTATATTATGAGAACGAATTTCTTTTTTGTTAAAAAATGTTTACACATTTCTGAAAAAATTGGGCGTTAAATTTCGAATTATTTTGATATTTATTTATTCAAGTTTTTAAGTAGCGTTTCGTACGACCCATATAACAAGCATTTAAATCTAAACAAATAATTTTGTAAAATCATTTTTTTCCCATTATAATGTTTAACTATTTATTGTGTTTAATTAGTTATTATAATGTTATAAATTTTTATTCATATAGGCTAATGTTTTTTTTTCATTTATATAAAGAAGACAGATAAATTGTCGTCCAAAGACAAGAAGCATCGTCGAGGTAAGATCGGTCTGTTGAGTAATTCAGAGGAGAAGAAAAGTAGTAGCTGATGGAAACGGAAGAAATAGGAATAACGTGACGAATAAAGGATAAATAATTCCGTTCGCATGTTCAGAGAAAGACCGTATAAGAGCTGGGATTTCGCAAAGGGAAACCAAACATAAATTGTTTCATTATTTAATATAGACTGATTCTTAGTGATAAGTAAACGAGTAATTAATTGATTGAATATGCATTATGCATATTGGATAAACCATCAAATTGTCAGAATATTAATTTATTTCCAATGTCTGGATGTCACGCCTAATTTAAAGTTAAAGTGACAGTAGTTGTTAAAGAATACCTTCGGCTAGGTATGTTTTATAGTAGAGAGTGATTCGAAAATTATTTGTTGAGTTTAAAT
This sequence comes from Zhengitettix transpicula, assembly GCA_037074705.1. Taxonomy (NCBI): domain Eukaryota; kingdom Metazoa; phylum Arthropoda; class Insecta; order Orthoptera; family Tetrigidae; genus Zhengitettix; species Zhengitettix transpicula. Next base: position 77,553,746 of record CM073593.1, read on the forward strand.
TGTACTACAAGCTCCAAAGATAACACGGCCGTCATGGCTACAGCACCAAGGTAACGTAGGTCTAACACTGCAATGGTCAAGTGCTTCATACGGATCGGAAAAATTGACATTAAGAAAGAGGGGAAAGAAATACCTGGATAGTTGTGAAATGTGGCGGAGAGAAATTAAAAAAGTGGACAGGTATGGTAAAAAAAGAGGTTATAAGAGTAGTAAATGATAAGAGATTCATCTTGAGTACAGTTTTTAGTAGGATACTTCGTTAACGAAAAATTGGTTACTGGTCCCTGATGGAAGCTTTCTAGGTTTTGACTTCATCACTTTTAGAAGAATGCCGGATGGGATCCTTAAACTATAACCTAGGGGTCCTACTTAACCTTTGTCTACCTTCCTCTACCCTTCCGAATCCCCCCTTTCAATATATGCTATTAATGGGGAGTTATCACGATGTGGATTACCGTCATGTAGCCTGTTCCTCTAAAAAAAAATATCATCGAAGGACGGACACATGGATGGAGTTCGAGGTTATCGTGGATGAAGAAGAATTTGCAAATAACAGCTTATTAATGGCGCTTATTATTGGGTCAATCAATTAGTAACTCCGGTCTGAAGATAATGCTTATTAGTTCACTTCAAAGTACTAGGTAAGTTGTTTGAAATTTATATACTTTTAGAAGAATGCCGGATGAGATCCTTAAACTATAAGCTGGGGGCCCTACTTAACCTTTGTCTACCTTCCTCTACCCTTCCGCATCCCCCCTTTCAATATATGCTATTAATGGGGAGTTATCACGATGTGGATTACCCTCATATAGCCTGTTCCTCTAAAAAAATATCATCGAAGGACGGACACATGGATGGAGTTCGAGGTCATCGTGGATGAAGAAGAATGCAGCCTCCAGAGGACCTAAGTACAGAGCCAGGTGTAGAAGGAAATTATAATACCGCGGAATCGTTGCCAGTTACATCAGAGATTATATTCACTGGTTGAACAAAGTTGCATATGAAACTAACGGTGTTTTCAAAATCGTTGCTGGTGGCGTTTTATGTGTCTGTGATTTACTTTGTGTGTTAAGTCCCACTCGTACCCTTCAGACAGGGTCCTGTGTGATAAGTTTTACGGCCGAGGCTGCACTCGCACATTCGAAGCAAATATTTATTTTTAAGTCGTGGAAACTAAATGTGAGTAGCCTTTGACTCACGTGCGTATTTAAAGAAGCTGCCGCCACGTAACGCTGCAAAAAAGAATCCCCCTCCTCCTCACTCACTCATCCCAAAAACTCCCCTCCGTGTATCACAAACTGTTGCACTCTACTTATATCCAAATATTAAATATATGAGCGGCTACAAGCTATTTGCAAATAACAGCTTGTTAATGGCGCTTATTATTCGGTCAATCAATTAGTAACTCCGGTCTGAAGATAATGCTTATTAGTTCACTTGAAAGTACTGGGTAATTTGTTTTTTAATTGATATAATAGGTGCTGCATGTTTTTATGTGTATCTTATAGTGGTCGATTACTTATTTCTTTTCACGTTAATTATAGTGACCGGACGAGACCTCCGGGTCTGAAATTTTCACTGCTGAGAGCAAAATTCTTCCAGGCTTCATTTTCATTTCATCTATTTGATTCATATTTTTTATTTCATATAAGATTATCAGTATTTTTTATACGCGTCGTTTATAATATTTTTGTATAGATTTCATTATACTACTCTTTCAATTAATATATTTTATGTTAATGTATTTAACGGTAATTTTGACTTGCCCAATTTCCTCAATACTGGACTACCGGAATTAATAAATCAAGGAAAAAGATTTGGTTTCATTCACCGAGGAAAAAATATCTTATAAACGTACGGTTTCTTCTTTCGCCCTTCTTTCAATTTTTTTTTCTATTATAGACAATGGAAAACCGAATAATTTGAACAAACTTCACGACCAGAGATAACTTCCCCAGGGTGGCGGCCATTTCCAAATAAGTCACGCTCCCAAACTTTACTGCCAATTAGGAGGGTAATTCCAGTGTCTGTGTTGTGGGGAGAAGTAAAGGTGTTAAGCAACGCCATAGCCAACAAAATTTCAATTCCGGAGGTTTATTGGCCATCCGAAAATTGGATTCTATCACATTAGCGAGAGTTTCTTTAACAACTGTCATGACAGAAAATTTATAAACCTTAATTGAACTAAATTTATTCCTCTTCTGTTGCTGGTTAATGTGCAATGTGATGTCAGCGGCAGCCATGTTTTGCTTATTAGTACCAGGCATTTCATTCCCAAGAATAAATATAGGGCGTTTCAAAATGTCGGGCATAAAAATTGGAAAAGCTACCTTTGGGGATACCTTTTCCTCTCTGTTATTGAACTAAGGTTTCCACAAGCCGAGGCACCTCGGCCTGATTCCAGAGTTGTATGTTCGGGAGTCGCGGACCTTGGGGCATCCGGTAAGAGTTGTCCGTTGTTCCCATTGGACCAGTCGGCCAGCTGCCTCCTAAACTGGTCGATGCACGGAGAATGGGGTGCTGCGTCCTCACAGAAAATCCCTCTCCCGCCATCGGACAAGTACCGAATGCCCGACCTACCTGATGGAGGCTTTCTAGGTTTTGACTTCATCACTTTTAGGTGAATGCCGGATAGGATCCTTAAACTATAACCTGGGCGGTACAGTTAACCTTTGTCTACCTTCCTCTACCCTTCAGCATCCCCCCTTTCAATATATGCTATTAACGGGGAGTTATCACGATGTGGATTACCCTCATGTAGCCTGTTCCTCTAAAAAAATATTGGGCGTATTTTCAGGTGTGTATTCCCCATTATGTAGACAATAAATGGCCTTCCAAACAGTTATATTTACCGTAACGTTTTTCTTCCCGCAGGTAGTTGCCTTTAAAGAAGTTGTTAAAAATGTCCACCTCCTGCCCTTTCAAATCCCTTCCTATGCTATTAAAGGTCAGTTGCCCAAAGTGAATTACCATCATGTAGCCTGTTGCCCCCCAAAAAAACTTGAATTAAAAGGTTCTGCGAGAGCTATTCACTCGCAGACAGTACCTGCGAGAGATGTTCTCTCGCAGGCAGAACCTTGTAGGAGAGATACGAAGGGGCTACCTTTGGGGATGTCTTTTCCTCTCCGTTTTTGAACTAAGGTTCCCACAGGCCGAGGCACCTCGGCCTGTTCTGAGAGGTGTGTGTTCCGCGGTCACAGACCTTGGGCATACGGTAAAAGTTGTCCGCTATTCCCATTGGAATAGTCGGCCAGCTGCCTCCTAAACTGGTCGAGGCACGGAGAAGGGAATGCTGCGTCCCCACAGCAAACTCCTCTCCCGCTATCGGAAGGGCGTGGGACAAGTACCCAATGCCCGACCTACCTGATGAAGGTTTTCCCTGCATTTCTTTAGGCGAATGCCGGGTAGGATCTTTAAAATATAGCCCGGGGGCCCTAGTAACCCTTGGCTACCTTCCTCTACCCTTCCGCATCCCCCCTTTCAGAACCCTTCTTATGCTATAAGAGGGGAGTTGCCCAACGTGGATCACCCTCATGTAGATTGTTGCCCTTAAAAAAAAATTGAATAAAGGCGCCTCACATGGATGTGCCAAGGCTCTCAGAACCCGATCCCAAACTCCAGGAATTTTGAGTATCTTTTCACAACCTGCCACAAGTATACTGCGAAGAGGCTCAATGTGAGACTCCCGAGACGAATTCACCAATGTTTTGAAATGGCCACAGAAATAGGAATCGATAGGACTCTGTTACTCTAAAAAAATGTCCACATTACATTTTACTCCAAAATAATTAATATTGTTCATAAACACTACAGGTGTTTGAAGGATACTTTCTTGTTGAAATAAATTATTAATATTTTACTGAATGGCTCTCACGTATTTTACAAAGCTATAAAGTTTTTTTTAAAACTGATTTAATATGTGTATTGCTTAGTTCAATTCCAACCTGACTTGTGTCTCTATCGCTCTTCCAATAGTAATGTCTTTCAGCTTTGAGGGTCGCCCGTTCCCGCGTCAATCGCTGCTAATTTTCTCCAAAGGGGTTTCTGAGATAGCAACATCTTTCTAGCTTCTGGCCTCCGTCCAGGATGAGAGGATATTTATTCTCAGACGGGAAGGTATTTATTTCGGTGCAGTCTTGTCCTCCTCGCTGCACTCTTCTGCAAACACTCCACACATACCTGTGCACTTGTCACTGTGCCGTGGGGAAACAAACCCGGCCAAAGTTAAATATTGTCAAATCAATCTAATTAAAAACCAGAGAGCGTATAGAAATGAACACTGGACGTTTTAACCGATAGAAAATATCCAATTTACTCCTGTAATTGCGTGACATCACTGCAACACGCCTGCCACATTTGGAAAATTAGTGTCTCTACGCGTATTTAATTTATTTAAATATACATATATTCTGACTATTGAGAAAAACTAATGTATAAATAAACATCGGCCAACTTTAAGTCAGAAAAAATAATTTATTAATTAAATTAACAACGCTTCATCGATTAATTTAATGTATTCAATTCAAATAGCCAAAGGCTAATCTACATATTCGGTCTAACAACTAATTAGATAATTAATTTAATAATAACTATATTGTAATAAACACTAATAAAATTTTTAATTAATGGAATTTGCCGCACGTTGTGGTAGCCATTTTATGTAATACCTCAAATAAAATAAAAACTACCAATTTAAACAAACAATTATAATTTATTAAGCACAATTATCACAATTACACAAATCTGATGAAATTTTATAAATCAAAACAATTTTATTTACCTAGAATACATTTTAAAAAATTGGACTCGGTACCCTCAAGGTCTTTACTGGGTTGATAAGGAAACGGAACAAAATGTTACAATTAAACAAATACAGTTACAATAAATGAAAAGCAAAATGAAATGATTGAAACGAATGAAACGAAAGTAACGAAATCTGACACTTTTTACCCTTTATTAGCAATTTACAATTATTACATACAGAAAAATAAAGTTACACGCTCTCGGGTCCACACACTCACTTTATACCGGCTTAACAGTCACCAGGCTGCACTCACCACTCTGCTTTCACAGCCACCTCCTCTTGACGACGTCATCCTCACGACGAATTCAAACACCTCTGCTGGCAGACAGACCTCCACGATGAAACTCCCAACTGATGTCCAGCTGATTACTCTCGGCCCTGCGGACCTGCACCAGCGATCTCTCCCCGCTGACACGTCCGTCTCCTCTCCAACACAAAATGATAATGACCCTCTTTTCTCGTATTTTTTTTTGGGTGTAGATAGGCTATGTATAGGGTAATCCACATAGTGGCAACTCCCCTCTTATAGCATAGGAAAGGTCAACTGCCCTCTTATTTATATCCGGGCTCCAGAATCTTCCCTTGTTTTCACAGTTTTTGCATTTCCACTTTCGCCAAAAAAACACCATCTGTTGCTGTTCTCCCGCTCCGAGAGCCACTCAATCAATTAAATTAAACGTTTCATTTTAATATAATTACATCGTCCAAACAACCTTCTGTAATTATGCCATTATAATTCCGTCGTCCAGATGTCGGTCACACTATTAGCCCTAATTATAGTCCTTCCCTTCTCTAAAAGTCATTTATCCATAATTTTATCATTATTTTTTATATGTTCAAGTTACTCAAGGATCCTCAGTCTGAGTTCGTAAACAAATCTGACAAAAAATAAGAACAGAATTCCTGTCCTTCTGAGATGGTTATTACAATATATATATATATATATATATATATATATATATATATATATACGTATACAAAGCTATATCTACATATATTAACATTCATACTTATAAAAACATACATATGTATTCATATATAAATACTATATATTTACATATACTCACACAGTTAAACATACATATAAACATATACAAGGGTTGTTTGATAAGTCTGGTAGAAAACTAACTTTATTTCTCAACATAGTCTCCTTCCTTGGCTCTACGCTTGGCCCAGCGAGTTTCCAATTTCTTCAACTTATCACAAAAAAAACCTGTGCAAAATATATGTCATAGCCTCGATCTCTCCTTCATTTGATTTTCCAACTAGCCAAATTTTCAAGTTCGGGAACAAGAAGAAGTCATTTGTTAAATGTGAAATGTGTGTACACAAAACTACATTCGAAATAAGAAAGTTCACCGGAGAAAGGTACCACGCGGGTCGAATCTCTGAGATTGTCTTTAAACGACGTTGGTGATACTTGCCACTCACAGAAAAAAATAAACGGCGGGCATGTTTCATTAGCAGAGATAATTTTCCGCATGTTGCGGCAATATTTACTGGCATGACGTCACAACAGGCCACCGGTAGTGGTAATTAGTATGGCTCGAGCTAGATTCGAATTGGACGGTTACATAAAATTCTTAGTTTCGCATTTAAAAGTAACGCGAATAAGATAACCTCGTCATCATGTAACGGCTATGGCGGAGGAATGAAGACAAAAAAATTGTAGTCACGTTAACGGAAATCCTGCCGTTATTTTTGGCGATCAAGGATTATTATGCTTAAAAACAGTGAATGGAGAAAGGTGCCGACATCCATGAAAGAGGACACGCAACTTGGCGCCGAGGGAGAGAAGACGCAAATAAATACCGCGGTCCTGATCGATGCGTCGCGACGCCGTCCAGCTGATCGCCGTGAAGAGACATTGTTACAACCAGATACGTCACGCGGAGGGTGTAAATTACGTCACAGCTACGTCAGCCGGAGAAAAGGAGTTTCGACCAGGCTTCGGAAAGGGTCAGGTCGTAATAATTTTGGGCATGCGGTCCTGGAATTATCGGAGTGTTATATAGGGAAAAAGAAAAACTCATACACGGATCAGACATTTCGTCTTTCTGTCCGGATATATTTTCAGTCTTTCCTTGTTCTCTCTACGCCTTGAACATATGCTTCCTTTGAGCGTATTACTAGGCCTAAAGCATGTGGTCAATATAGTGTTCTCGGAGTTCAAGCGGGTTTTTGCATAATTATATTAGAACGCAACGTTTCGACGACTAAAAGCTCTGTCGTCGAAACGTTGCGTTCTAATATAACTATGCAAAACCCGGTTGAACTCCGAGAACAATATATTGAACAACTACACCGGGAAAGGCTCCAATCATTGACTAACGCATATGCTTTCTTCAGAGTGAATTTCCAACCTTTGTCCTATATTTCTGTCTTTCCTCACTATCCAATTATCAAATGTGACTTCGTCACTTAATAATTAATATCCTTGATATATGTATATATATATTGTAATGCCTCGTAATTGAGGCATTGTTTCTGATTAATGGTCCGGGCTGTCGGAGGAAGCTTGTAATGTGTTTATTTAGGACTGGTCTTGAGAACTCGGAACAGGCATTGTTTCTGATTAATGGTTTGGACGGTTGAAAGGGCAATTTTTGTAGCGTGTTTATTTAGGTCTTGAGGGTGCAGTTTGGGCGGTCTTGAGAATTTAGAACCGTGCACGTGCGTATGGGGGTGAGAAAACAAGTCCAAAGTAATTGAGAGTCCTGTCTCTATTGTCGGCTTTTGGACAAGACAGAGTAGATAGCTATTTGCTAACTAAGGAACTGCAGCTACATAATATAAATCTCGGGATAATGGAAGAAACTGTCAACGGGCATTTGCGACGAAGTTTTGGAACAATGGACAAAGGAAAAGACTGGGGGTATATAAGGGAGAGATAAGCGTTTAAGTTAGTTAGTTTAGAGTTAGTCGTGAGGCGATCACCGAAGATGGTGAATGTGTTTAAGAAGAGTTAGTTATTCTGCGACCACCGAAGATGGTAAAAGGTGAGTTAGAGTTAGTGAGTCGTACGGCGAGCACCGAGACTGGAGGATTTGTTAGTTACTTATTCTGCGACCACCGAAGAATGACTAAGACAGACATCGTTTAAAGGAGGAGAATGTTTTATAAGTTGCAGTCTGCGAGAGAAATAGCAAAATATTCATCGATAAACATTTTGTATGCTGAAGTCTAATCTGTTGTAATATCAAAATTAGACCACTGTCTTCGATGGTAGGAGACCAGGACACTGCATCCAGCGTCGAGTAGTTTTCACCACGAGCAAGTGAGATGTCCTTCACGAACGGAGAACCAGCTTTCGTCAAACCATCAGTGTGTGTTAGAGTCAGTGTTTAAAACGTCCAGTATGTAAAGTGTGTGTGTACGAACGAGCCAAATTTTCCTGAGTAATCGTAAGTTGAAATTTCATGGTATTCATATGTGTAAACGGAATTAAAAGATACAGTCAGATATCGTTCTTTTCTTTTGTGTTGATAAAATAAACTCTTTAAATTTAAAATCAATCTTGTAGAATAAGTTCGTTGATAATTAATTTCGTCTATGTCTAGACGGATAAATATTTCCTTTTAAATTAAATGTAAATTGTTCTTTGATTATGTTAAATGTTGTCCGTTATCAAACCTAGTGAAGACCTTTGAGAGACTGATATCCTTTTTATAATTTTAAATTGTATAATTGCTAATTTTTGATAAATAAATTATTTGTTGTTTATAAATATTAATCTTTTTATTTAGACACCCGTTTGATTATTACATTATGGCACCACAACGTGGGGCAAATTAATAAGTATCACGTTTAATTATTACAATATATATATATATGAAAGTGAACAGAACGCTGTATCTAGAAAAATATTGGTCAAAGTACATTTTGTCTTGAATGCAATGAATTCTTCCTTAGCTAATTCATTTTTCCTGGTATTGTTAACAGACTTGTCGTGGTATCTTCTAGCATATTTTATTTGGTAAGAATCGCATAACGATCACGGAAGCCATCTTGATTTTTATAAGCAATACAGCTCGAAGGTAATCACGAAGCAGCTAGCACCAGATCTGAGACTCAGCACGGAAGCCATCTTGTTTTAATATGCCGATTTTAATTAACTGTGCGTCCATCTTTGGTCCTTGACGCTTTTTGGAGATTGTCTCGAAGTGTTAGACTGTCGTCAGTCTGAATATTCGTCTTCACCAAGTTCACGACGGCCATTTTTTTTAAGGGTCTAAGATGTGATTTGATGAAGAGTCCTCGGACCGCGGTACTTTGGTAATTCGCCGCCACTGTGAATCTTGCGGAGACAAAAGGTCGTGTCCGTGGGCGTGAGCTGAGTCACGCACGCGGCTCTCTGACTCCGACGACGAGGAGGAAGCTAAATTTGGCTCCACGGCCGCATATTGGGTTACGCCATAACGCTCGCTCGCTGTGTGTTCATGGAAACGGACATGTCTTCGCCAGTCAAGGTCTCTGCGCCCTCAGTTCTTGCTTCTGCAAATTCACAGTTTTTCAAAGGAAACTAGTGCTAACACATCTGAAATGGACTGTAGATCACGCATTTAGAATTCCTGCAACGCCCATAACAAATAGAACAACCTCGGGAGGGTCGTCAGAAACCATTTTGGGGATACAAGTTCGAGTCACAGAACCTTTAACTCCTACCTCGTAGACTAGACATACAGGACATTAGTGAGGTTTTTAACAATGTGGTTTCAATTCTTCGAAAATGCGGCGGATGTTGTGATTACGTGACCCTTTGGAAGTATTCACGACAGTGCCTTCACCCCAAAACGTCAATCACTGCCTGATGGCCGCGTGGGTGACTCTACTGCCGTACAGTGTTCACTGCCCTCTCAAGACATGGCGCGAATTTTTAAAAATGAAATAATCCTTCTGAGACATGTAGACGAAAAACGTTAATAACCGAAACTCTCAGCTTGACGTTATTAAACGATTGACAAGAGCAAAGCAGGGCACTAGTATTAGAAAAATCAACAGTACCCACCATTTTGAATAAAGCCAACGAGTACCGGGAAAAAAACTAAAGACGACACCTGCGTACCGACGTGTGCCATGCTCTAGAAAAATCCATTGTTAATTGATTTAAGATTTACAACACTTTTAAAAAATTATCACAGTTATTTCCATAGCTTACTAAATTTCACGGTCTTTATTTGGGTGTTATTGAATGGATTCCTGCTCGAATCACATCAATCAAGTTACTCATCTTCAGAGGAGTGATTAATACAGTTTTGAAGAGAAAGGAAAACTGCACCGGACACATCCTTGGGAGAAATTGGTTACTCCAGGACTTCATCGAAGTCAGGACGCATGGATGGAGTTCCAGGTCGTGGAGGAAGAAGTAGAGTGAAGCTGATAGGCGAGTTGAAGGGAGAAAGATGTAAGAAATTAAGGGCACAGTAATGAGGAGAAGGTCAAGTCCAAGGCCAGTAGGGACAGCATTTAATAATAATAATAATACATTTACAGCTTACTTAATATTTTCTACAGTTCAATAACTGCAATTTTGAAAATAACTTATGTTTTGTAGAAACAGTTATTATTCTTTACTTAATCTTGATGTCCTTCATGGCGTAGCTGGATGACCGCTTTTTTAAGTCCATTGCAGTTAAAACACATTTGGAAGGATCCTACAAACCTTCCCACACAAATTCTCACTAAATACCTTCAACGATATAAAAATCTTACATAAACTGTAAATATAAAAATGTATGTATTACAGGAAAATTGACAAATATATAACGAAGCAGAAAATAAAATCAGAATTGACGTTTCTGCAAACCTTCTTGCTTTCTTCAAATGTCAAATGTAAAAAGGGTTGTGTGTTATTTATATTATCACTTAATTTGGTTAATTTACAAAAACAACTGACAACGTTTAAAATTGACTACTTTAAATTTATAACTCACTGATGTTTCTATTTCTCTTACTACCTCATATCCCACACTACATAACTCTTAAATATACTTCAGCTTGACTTCGTCACTGTTAAAAATTCCAAGGGAATACAGTAGTATAATTAATCTTTTCTTTGGTTACGAAGGCTAGAGGGTTCAACAACTACAGTCTAATAAATAAAACAGTGTGTTTGTATGTAGGTATGTATGTGTGCATGTTCCACATACAAATCTACACCCGTGGAGAAAAATTTCACCAAATTTCGTACAAGTGTTCCTCGCGACCAAGAAACATACACTGTCGGGCTGAGACACGTCTACCACCCCCAGGAGCGTGGGTGGACTTATTCATACATACTAAAGTGGCCGATATTTAAGTCGGATAAATACTCATAGAGGTCAAAGAAATCCATAGTGCTTCTACCGGTGTTATCTGTATATAATATGAGGCCCATACAGCATGGGAAAGGAGCACCCTCAGGGGTGGGTGTGGAGAGTTACAAGAAAATAACGCGAATACAATTGGAGTCAAATCCAGGGTTATGGATGTCGCTCAGTTTAATTATGACCCCCAGGAGCCGCAGTGGAAATATGGAAACATGCTTACACGTTTATTAAATATTTTTCAGGGTTAATTACATTGATAGTATTTCTATCGATGTTATTTGTATATCCTTTTTAACCCGTTTCGGCATGGGAGGGGAGCACGCTTAGGGGTGGCGGTGGAGGGGCGTTACTAGAAAATAACGCGAAAACAATCCAGATTCGAGTCAAATCCAGGTTATGGACGTCCCTGAGTTTATTTATCACAACCTGGGCAAAGGACAGAGGGGTGGAAGTGGCTTGGCGGAGGTGGGCGGGGGTAGAAATTTTCAAACATTTTAATCGGTCGAATAAATATATTTCGGGGTCAATGAGATCCATAAAATTTCTCTACATGTGCTGCGTGTATAATTTCAACCCCTTTTGCGCTTCGGAGTGGAGCACCCTTAAGGGTGGGGGTGGAGAGTCAATACATAAAAATAACGCAAAAACAATCGAGATGTAGCCGAATCCGGGGTTGCGGTTGTCACTGAGTTTAATTATGACATTCAACTTGCTGTGGCGAACGGGGGTGGAATAGTATTTCTACCATTGTTGTTTGTGTATAATTTCCTACCCTTTTGGCATGGGAGGGGTGCACCCTTAGGGGTGGGGTAGTTGGGCGTTAATAAAAATAACGCAAAAACAACCGAGATGCAAGTCAAATCGGAAGTTATGGATGTCGCTGTGTTTATTTAGGCGTGGCGCGGCGGTGGGAGCGGTTGGGCGGATGTGGGCAGGGGTAGAAATTTTCAAACAATGTAACCGGCCGATTTTTGCGTCGAATAAATACTTTTTGTTTAACCCACAGTAACAGAGTGAACATTTTCGAACATTTTTAAAACGGCCGATGTATGCGTCGAATTAAATTTTTTAGGGATCAGTGAGTTTAATCCGTTTCGTAAAGGTTAGGTGAGCACATTTAGGGATGCGTCGAGGTGCGGTAACGTAAAAGCAGTATGAATACCCGGGCAACGCCGTGGCACCCAGCTAGTAGGGTGTATAAAATGGAAGTAAATCTTCTAATGGAGGCGTATCTTCTATCGATGCAACCACATCTGGTGTTTTTTCAATTATTTATCTCGTCTCATGTTTCCATTCCATTTAGGGGTGGTATAGAAGAGACTATTTATTTTTGTGTGATGCCAGCTTCGGAAAAGTCAAGGTTTCGTGTTGTTTATTTCTCCTTTTGTAAAAGGTATGATTTCCAGGTGAGGAGGTCGGAAATAGAGGTTGAAGGAAGGCCAACGTGCGTGGGTTTCTCTCTATAGATAGACACCACGAAGCACCAGTTGTTGGCTGCACCACGCCTTGAAGATCGCTCCAGTCAACGCATTGCAAACAATATAGTATTCCAACTAGACCGCCGGTTTTTCATTTTCATCGACACTATGGGTGATTTAAACGCGATGACAAAGATAGTACGTCGAAGATATCAATCATCTGGTGGTCAACAAAGCTGTCACCAGACTTCCCAATAAATCCTCATGTATTATTTATATTTCCCCAACCTTGGCGAGACTAAGTGATGAATGGAAATAGTTGCCAAAGCAAATAGAAGCCGGGAAGGAAGGATACGGCTAAAACTAAAACGATCCGCAAGACGTTTACTGGAAAACAAAATATAGGAAAACGAACCGTTAAATTTGGATGCGAGGAAGTTGTATTTTAAACTAATAATTCTGTATTACGAATCAGAGACACGGATTCAAAGAACGATGCAGGGCTAAGTCGGCAAAAGCGAGGACGAGTTATTATAGCCCAATTAAGAGCGGAGGTAATTATTTTTGTAAATTGGTGAAGAAGGCTCAGCGTTATTCAGTTAATGTCTGGACGCTTGGACCGTTCCACAAAGCATTTTAGAAAAAATACAAGAGAGAGAGAGGAACGGAGGAGCTTATTTATGTTACCCTCAAACAACAACAAAAATAATGTTCCGAATTAAATGCAGCTGGACTGAGTCCATTTCTTGTGCATCGTGGATTGCAGCCAAATGAGAAACGCTCGTACACACTGTGAAGAAGTATTTTGTGCACACACAGACACAAAGAAACAAAGAACCTTTGCAGCTGCCTTATTATTTTTTTTTTGGTGCTCATTTCGTACGTGAACATTGCAATGGAGTGAGTTGCTTGCTCCCAAACCCTCACACAGTTGAAATAACAACTCAATTACGTACGTAGGACAAACGTCTGCGGATGACGTCACACGTTTACGTCACGCTGAAAATAGCGAAGAGAAGACTGTCGCATTAACACGATACAAGCGTGGCATATCGCAAATGAACACACACACACACACAAAAAATATTTACAATTATTTATCGAACCGTTTTTCATAATTTCTCTAAACAAAAAAGTCCTGTTTTTTTTATGGGTTCGTCCACGTAGTGGCCTTTCCTCTTTAACAGCGTAGGAAATGTTAGATGCAGAAAGGGAAAAAAACTAGGCAAGGGTTAACTGTAGTTTAAAAGTGATGCAGCAAAAATTCTAGAGAAACTTGCGTCAGGTACGTCGGGTTCGTGATACTTGTCACACGCCCTTCGTTGTTCAAAATTCACTGGAAATACAATTGCTTTGGCTTGGACAGCAAGAGGGTTCAACGTCAAAGTCGAGGCTAAAATTCTCACCGTCTACCAATGCAAGACCCAACAGGTGTTTACGGTTTTCCCTTGCACGTACACACACACACACACACACACATATATATATATATATATATATATTGTAATGAATGATATATATATATATATATATATTTAGGGCAACAGGCTACATGAGGGTGATCCACATTGGGCAACTCCCCTTTAATAGCATAGGAAGGGATTTGAAAGGGGGGATGCGGAAGGGTAGAGGAAGGTAGCCAAGGGTTACTAGGGCCCCCGGGCTATAGTTTAAGGATCCTACCCGGCATTCGCCTCAAGAAATGCTGGGAAAACCTTTGAAAAACCTGCATCGGGTAGGTCGGGCATTGGGTTCTTGTCCCACGCCCTTCCGATAGCGGGAGAAGAGTCTGCTGTGGGGACGCAGCATTCCCTTCTCCGTGCCTCGACCAGTTTAGGAGGCAGCTGGCCGACTATTCCAATGGGAATAGCGGACAACTCTTACCGTATGCCCAAGGTCTGTGACCACGGAACATACACCTCTCAAAACAGGCCGAGGTGCCTCGGCTTGTGGGAACCTTAGTTCAAAAACGGAGAGGAAAAGGCACCCCCAAAGGTAGCTGCCTCGTTGCTCCGAGGTCGTTGTCTCAATGTCCACTTGACGGGAACCCTACCTGGAGACTTCGGCATTCAGGGAGAAATCGGTTCCGGAAACAAACTTGTCAGCGCAAATAATCCTGGTTCTTTTTGCGTGTCCAGCAGCTTGACATTTTTTCTTCTTCTTCACTCCATTATTACCAATTAAAAGACAAACAAAATGCCGACATGTAGATTCTGATGAACCATTTTAAGGTTTCCATTGGTAAAAAAGGAAGCTATTTATAGTTGTGTTATACAATTACGAGCAGCTATTCACATTCACTGCCTTTCCTGCGTTCTGTTGAGCTATGTTTATTATTATTATTCTTTGAATCTTTAGTTTTTGGTTGACTCCTGTCTGAGATTAATTGTGTGAGCTGCGCCGCGGACCACGGTGCAGTGTGCGGGGGAGTGGGGGGGGGGGAGAGGTTGTCCACCCACCGCGAGAGTGACGGATGGTTCCCTATTAATAAAGACGGTCATTACAGTGACTGATGGATCATCTTCTTGGCCGACTTCGGCGTGAGTCACAGCGCGGAGGACGTTCGCATTCCGACGCTTCGCCAATAAGATACTCCACCTGCTGACCACAAAGAAGGTGGTCCACAGCCTCCGCCAAATATCTGCGCGACTCCTCCTCTGCCCCGCTCCGAATAGGCGCTAGCTCTGTACTCCTGCCCTCCGAAGGTGACGTCACAGGGACTCGCCTCCTCAAGTCCGTGACGTCACTGACAATGATTCTACCTCTCCGTCGAGTATTCCACGGATTGATTGAGATTACCGGTCTCGTTCTTGTGGGTCCTCCAAGTTCTCTCTTACTCAACAGAATGTCAAAGAGTCCACCTGGTGCTCGTCCCTCTCCTTAATTTATTTTAAGTTGACAACTTTGATGAATCAATCCCAAATTAAAGACCATCGCAATCTAGTTTTTATTTTTTTAATGGAATCGTAACATTATAGTCTTAATCTGGTATTCCATTGACTGATGAAGGGAAAAAACGAAGAAAAGCGAAGATCATTAATGAAAATATAATAGTAAGAATTTGAGTTTGTCAACTGTATAGTGTGGTTGTGTCACTCTTGGTTCGTTATGTTATTTTGGCACCTGATGAAAGGAACAAAGTTTCCAGAAACTTTGTGTGCGATTTATATCAACACTTCATTTTGGCTATTTAATCTGATTATTAAAGATCAGTAATATAAAATCAACAAGAAAAACAAGAAAATCAAGAAGGGTAACCCAAAATCTGCTTTGAACGAACCATGAGTTGAGACTCCAAATGCACGACGAACAGTTTTCCTTGCTGCTCGAACCAGTACTCGAAATTAGATTGGTTTATCCTTCTTGATTACCTTCTCCCTGTCCTTCCCACTAGTCTCTTTTATTTATGTATTTTATACTGTCGGTTTTTATTTCTCTTCGTTGTTTTTTCTTCCCTAGACAATGCAATACCCTACCAACATCATAAAGCCATCCCTACTACGGCGCCACCTACGATCGCCTATTTTTTTTGTACTTTCCTTGAGTAACACGTCGGTTTGTACTTGTAAAACTAAGAATTAACTAATTTTCTCCGATCCCAGAGCTGTCTAAGGACATTCTAAAGAAATCCCATGAAAATCTTCCTGTTTTTTTTTTTCGTAGAATGTGATAAAAATGTATGTTTCTTGTTTATGATCTATAGTAAGTATATTTTTAAGAGTGAGTCTAAATTATTAACTTTTCTTTTGGCACATTTTTTCAGGTACTGATTGTTTTTTTTAGATTTACACGTAGATCAGTCGCCTTATAAATGAGACTATGAGAGCAGCAGAGGGCAAAGCAACTAGCTTACCTAAATCAGATGAAGATCTTGATAACATTTTATTTTATATTTTAAGCTTCATCCACATTATTTTAATAATTTACCAAATTACATTTTTAATTCATCAAAACCTGCACTTTTTATCTGATAAGAAAATATGGGTTGGGCCTCACTCAGGGTGGTTATGATTAAGAGCGACGATATTCCGAGTGTTTGATCGTTCCTCCCCCTTTTCCTGCACCCTCACCGGCATTTTGATTGCTTACAGCGCCATAATTTCAGCTGGTGGTAGAAAATGGAACAATTATATATATATTTTTTAGGATTTTTTAGCAGCGATTGATGAACATACTTACAATTTTTCAGCTCTCACTGTAGCACTCGGAATATCGTCAGTTTAATTATAAGCACCCAGGAAATTTATTTAAATTTCAAAAATTAATTGTGCAGTGAAATGAAACTGGTCTCAAGTAAAATAATCCGAAATTAGCTTAATTTTGTCGGTTACAGCGCCGTATGTGGTGAAGAGGTAAAATAATGAACTTTGTTGTTTATGGAGAATCTGAATTTGGAATTAAAAATGGACGATACCACTTAATATTTCAAAGGGGCCCCTCATTTTTATCTGGGACAATTTTTTCGTACGTTACATATTTTTCGAGATGTTCTGATTGGTCAAGTCAAAATAAATACTCGTGAGGTACTTTGAGAGTGTTTCAAAAAAGGATATTCGTATTGATCAAGAGTGAGAAGTGGATGGTTTATTTGTTCGGAAGGGAAGTACTGGGACCGTGAGTCAGAGGCGGTGACTAAGAGCGAGGCGGCCTCCGTGGCTCTGCCAAGTGGGCGGCCACACCACTCGCAAATAACACAGGACGCGTAAACAAAACGCAATTCACTCCTCTATTACTTAATTCCTCCACATCAAGCTCGGCACTTGCGTAACGTCCTCCATCTTGTCACGCCGCCCGTAGCGTGGCCGCCGCTTTGACCACGCCACCTTCGGAGGAATTCTATTTGGCCTCAATTGTGTGTGTAATAAGTACAGTTGCTCGCCTTGGATTTGATAGTTTGCAGCCACGATAGTGAAGACCGTTAACGCCAGCAGTGGTCGCGGTTACTGGGACATACTTGAACGTATTTAGTAACTACCTGTAATCCCTCAAAGGAAATATCCACTGTGTGAAACTAGTATTTTGAGAGCCCTCCTGTCCAACGCTTCTTATCACAGGAACAGTTTGCGATTATTTCCTTCAGTTAAGATATTGCCATACTTTGTGTTATATATTATAATAATGAAGTTGTATATTTATTAATACTGTTAAATACTTGGGGGTCAATAATTACAAATGTAGCAACATGTGAAAGAGATATACAAACTAAATCTGCAGTGGCAATGAATGCTACCAAGATTTTACACGGAATTTACATTGGAATAAAAATTTAACAAAGGAAACAAAAATCAAAATTTATAACAGCATAATACAGAACATTCTATGTTATGGAAGTTAAACTTGGCCCTTGACTGAATTACAAAAGAACAATAGAATTCGATTATCTGAGGAAAAGTCTTCAAAAAAACAAGACAGGAAAAAATTAGAAATGAGCTCCTTTGGAAAGAAATGAACGTAACCACGTCTGTCGTTAAAAGGATTGAAAATCAAACCCTTAAATGGCAGGGTCAGGTACAAAGAATGGAAAATGGAAGATGGCCAAAAGAAATATACCAATCGTCACCTGCTGGAAAAAATAAATGGGACAGACCCAGATTAAAGTGGAAAACCCATGTGAAAACCATAATGGAGGATAGGAATTTCGAAGAAGGAGATTGGAACGCCAGACAGAAATGGAAATTGAAGACGGCAAACCTATAAAAGGGGGGAAAAGCCGAAGAAGAAGAAATAATACGCATGCACTTCAACTTTATTTATTATTATTTTAATATGTCACCTAGTATGGAAATAAAAATATTTATAAATTGAGATGTAACAAGATTTTTTACAAAAATGGCATTTGTGGATTAAATATTGAACAACTTGAATTTGATGGTCAATCTATTTTCCTGTTAATTTTCCGCTCAAACTACCTCTATGACATTTATTCTATTACATATAGATTTAATTAATTAATTAATTATTGGCTTTACAACCCTGGAAATCGTCTCCATCCTCGTACTCCCATCGTCCTCAACTCCGTCTATCCATCGTAACCGAAGTCTTCCTCTCCGGTTTCCACAACATAATTTTCTTATGTGTTCTGTTCTCACCCATCCTCATCACATGTCCAAACCATGCAATTCTTCTCCTCTTCACGTGCCTTGAAGATATTTGCTTGATTAATCAGATTGTCCAGCTCGTGGTTCTGTAGCTACCATCATAATTCTTTTTAGGGCCTATATATAGATTAAGAGTGAAGAAATAACTTTTTGTGATACGATTTGATTGCAACGTGAATCGAGAATAAAATATAATAGAAACATCTGAAGATAAATTGAAATTGTAGCGCAGACAGAAGGTGAATCGCCTGGACAATCGTGGGAATCCGGTCATTTTTGTTATGAAAATATTGTGAAAAATAGCAGGTGGTGCAAAATAAATCTCAGAAAATAGCCTTTGTTCATCTAAAAAAAAACGAGTCTCCTCGTATACCCGGGGAAAGGCTGCGAATTTTTTTTTTGAGGGTAATCCACGTTGAGCAACTCCCCTCTTATAGCATAGGAAGGGATTTGAAAGGGGGGATGCGGAAGGGTGGAGGAAGGTAGCCAAGAGTTACTAGGGGCCCCGGGCTATGGTTTAAGGATCCTACCCGGCATTCGCTTAAAGAAATGCAGGGGAAAACCCTAGAAAAACCTGCATCAGGTAGGACGGGCATTGGGTACTTGTCCCACGCCTTTCCGATAGCGGGAGACCAGTTTAGGAGGCAGCTGGCTGACTATTCCAATGGGAATAGCGGGCAACTCTTACCGTATGCCCAAGGTCTGTGACCCCGGAACATACACCTTTCAGAACAGGCCGAGGTGCCTCGGCTTGTGGGAACCTTAGTTCAAAAACGGAGAGGAAAAGGCACCCCCAAAGGTAGCCCCTTCGTATGTTATAATGTGCATCCATTCATTTTCTTTCTGCGACAGAGAGAATGTGAGAGATTCATGCCCTAAAGCACAAGCTTTGCGTACTCACAAAATGAGCTAATATATGAGTAGAGTGTAGAATTTGAAATACTGAAATTAGAATACAGGAAGCTTTACAAATAAAGTGCTGGAATATAATGTTTAACCTTAGAGAGAGTCTGTTAAATAAAAAACAAAAACAACAGAGTCTTGGAAAGAATGGGTGCTGGAGGGAACATATCATTAATCATATTAGTTATCAACCCTGGCAAGTTCGCCATTCTGGGTACGAAGCACAGCAGCTCACATCAAAGTATTACCTGCTTCAATGTCCCAATAAGTCCTTTTTCTGGAATCGTCAAAGTTTCGAATGAATATTGCACAACTCTGAAAACGTCACAGTACAATTAGGAATGGTGATTGACGTGGTTGACGTAAGCTGTGTTGTCACGATCAAGAACGAAGACGATGGATGAAACTTGGGTAACGGTTTGTATTGCGCTTACAATTGGGCAAGAGTTGGTAGCCAGCCATATTGGGGACTGGCGCACGACAAAATGGATGTCCTCGGCAGCGCGTTTAAGGGCTGTAAAATGGCGGTAGTGGGAAGCGCTGTTGGGTGGATCTTTTCGTCACGGCCTTCTGCATCGTGTCACGTCAAAGATATTGGGAAGCGAAGATGGATCGGGAAGGAGACCGGGGGAAGGGGGAAGCGGAGAATTGCATGCAGAGAGAGAAGCGGTCATGGAGATACACTATATCCTCCCCGCCAGCTTTTGAAAATAGCCGCTCTATTACGGGAGTTGGGGAAAAGTAGGGTGGTGCCGTGTGCAACGCCGAAAGACTAGGCGACGCCGGGCGTCCGCGCCGCCATTCGAATTCCGCGGTGGCAGTGTCTGGAAGGCGCCCCCTCGACTCCCGACTCAGCCAAACGACTTAGAGAAACCCGAACCAGGTGGGTGCAGTGCTTACTCGAGTGTGTAGCTAGTACGTGTACGCCGGCCATTGTCCACTCACTTAGCCTACTTGCCGTGGCGGCAGGAGAAAAAACTCTCGAGTTACCTGGATCGAGCCAAATTAGGTCCCTCCAGAGCTCGTGGAGGGGTGGCTTAGGAAGGGGAAGGGGCGACGGTGTAATTATAGCTGGGTGCGGCTCTCCAAATAAAGTGGTGACCAGCGCCGATGGAAAAGAAAATGTCAATTCTCAAGTTCTTGCTTGTAACTATTACAAATTCCTCAATAAACTACAGGATAATTTTTTAAAAAGAAGAATCCAATATAATACGGGATTATTTCACGATAAATCACAATAATTAATAACTAATTAAAGACACACGACAGTTAAAAATATAGCGCTTTGTAGAACGATTAAAGAGTATAACGTATATTATCGGCCGCGGAGTAATATCTTAACGTTATCCCGACGCCAGGCTAAACTTGAAATCAGCCGAGTGGAACAAAAAATATAGAGCCTATAAAGATAGGAAATGTTGCAGATTCTAATTTCTAAAACGTACATAATATCGTAGATCTATTAATTTTGTAAACTAAGGTTTTATTTATTCTATGCCTAGATATGAAAGCGTGGAATCAATTCTGATCAGGCAGGCCTAATTGCCGTGAATGGTTAACGCATCGTAAACTTTAAATCGGTGAACTGCGACAATGTAAAACTAAAATGCTTCGGTAGAACAAACTTCTGTATTTTGCTTTTAAAATTGTTGGTTTATCGTGCACACAAATCTGAACGTGGAGACTGAATCGTCGTCGGCGGCGAACGCTCAAGATTTCGCCGCCATTTTAAACTACCGAGCGCGAAGTGTACAAAATATGACACCACATAAAACGGAATCGCCTGTAAATTATACGTAATATATATGATTTTTTTTTGGCAATCTTAAATTTAATAAGTTTCATTGGATGTATACAGAACGATTTCTCTCCGAAAGCGGCGGAGCTCGTTTCTTGATGCAGTGCCATTTTGAAATTGAAACCGTCGTGCCGCGATGGCCTGTATCGTAATAATAATGACTTTTGGGGGCGTTCGAAACGCAACTGTTTGACTAGTTGCAAATCGGCTATTGTCAGTTAGTCATTTTTTATATTACCATCATTTTGGTAAACTTTCATACCAAATTCAGGGATATAAAGTTCAATTAACATAAATAATACTAATAATCTTTAACAAATTTGTGAAAACAATGAAAAAAATTAAAAATAGCATTTAATTACAGTGTTTTCATATAATTCCGGAAAATTTATAATTTCAATATGTTGTAGTAAGTGATGTATAAATTAGTTGTATGTATTTTCTTATTACAAGTTCTCCTTAAACGACAGGTAAGCTACCAGAGAGACAATCACGAAAGTGACGTTATTTCTTACCACTTCTTCGGCGGTCGAGGCTCCAATCTGAAATTTCCAAGTCAACGTGTTGATTTACAAATACATTATTTATTAATCTATCTGGCAATCGAGTTACCAGAAAACTAATAACTGTTTTCCAAACATAACCATTAATTACCTCAAACTAAAACACGTAGGTTGATTTGTTGACAGTGAAGAGTGATCAAGTAATTTACTGTTTGAAATTATTACTTTCTATCATCTTATTTTACCGACTTCTATAACTTTAAAGGAGAATATTTAATTAACCATCAAGAATTATTGAATAAATAATATTTATTTAACAAGACTTGTTGATTAATGCCAGAAATTTTCCTTCTTTCACAAAAGTCTACATGAAGTGTCGCGAGTAATTTTTAAATACACAATATTTTTATACATATTATTATTATTATTAATTTAAATAAATAATTATTTAAGTGTTGTGCTTGCTGGCAGATCCACCTTGCCCTGTCATCAGCTCCTTCTTTCACTGTTCTTCTCTCACGACCTGGAACTCCATCCTTGTTTCCTTCCTTCGAAAATATCCTGCAGTAAACCATTTCTCCTTAGTATGCGTCCGATCCAGTTTTCCTTTCTGAAGATGAATCTCTTCTCATTTAATCTTCACAGAACCTCTTTAGTTTTCACCATTTACGTCCACTTCATTTTTTTAATTCGTCTCGAACACCAAACTTCAAAACTTTCCAGGTGTTTTTTCTCCCTATTTCTTAATGTCTACGTCCCTGCTCCAGCAATGACTATTTTTTGGTTATAGATTCGACTTTATTGTCATTAAGGATCTTTTCTTTGCAATTACTACAAAACCGTCATTGTATAATTTCTAATATTTATCTTTTATATGTAGGCCTATTATATTAATTTTAAAAAATACGAGTTTCTTCAACATTAATTATATGTCCAAAATATGTTGAGCCGAAGCACATAGTGAATTTCATTAATACGATGAAGAAGGGCAATATGTTAAATAGACTTTAAGCCCATTAAAACCCAATAAATTGTATGCGGTTTTCGTGTTGAAAAGTTGTACAACACACACACACACACACACAAAATTACTTCACTGGGAAAAAAAACTTATAATCGCATCTAGCGACAAAATCAAACTGCGGAGTGATTTATTTACACAGTCGCGTCATTTTACACCGTCAGCAACATACTTTAAAAATTTAGTTTTAATATTTACTGAGCAATCACTACTCGTGGAAAATATTGGACTAAACCGATTTAATTTTAACTTCCCGTTATAAAAATATAAGCTGGCCTTTTGGAGAACTGCGATCACAGCAATTAATGGACAAACAGACACTATTTAAATCATAACGTTGGGAAGGGACCACTTTAATTTATAAAAATAAAATAAACATAAATCCATATTTTGTTTAATTTGTCTGTTTTGAATTCACTACAAACTAAGAAGTAACTCTGCACAGATTTCTTTCTTTAACGCGGTTGCCATTTTGAACTGGGGCATAATTAGTTGTTTGCATGAAGGATTCTTTGAATATTCCCCCTTCCATCGTTTTTGCTAATTTACAGGTAGATTTCCCTGCCTTCTGCTAACTGTTTCTAGCTTACTCACACAATGATAATTTTGTTGTTCTCTGAACTGAACCAAGAAATACCATGGCCTTTGCAAACACGGAAGTTGTGCTGTCCAAATGTCTGTGTTTCTTCACTTTCACTATCTCATTTTTATTATATAGCAGATCAGTGCTCGGCGTTGCACGGGTATTTATTGATATTAGCCCGAAAATGAATTAATTCGATACTAATCTCTTGGTCAACACGTGAGTTAACCGGCATCGAGAGCGTCACTGTTTATTTCAACGAAAAAATAGATTCGATACTATTATGAGCTATTACCCCTTTCACGTTCCCAACTTAAGAGGCATGATGAACGTCAAAATTCAAGTTACAACTCTCGACACCAATCTTGGTCGATTTCGCATTACTTTTTTACTTGTTCCACAGTGTTTGTTCCCGGATCGTAAGTAACACGTGTACAAAGTTTGGTTGTAATTGCTCCACGCACTTAATTTTGTTTGCTGAACATACATATGCATAGTTATTTTTATATGTTAGTTTATCCTTTTCCAATTTAAAACTTCGGTAATCAGAAGAAGGGGGAAGACTTTAACTGAAACGTCCGACGTATCGCTGACGTTTCGTACCGAATTTATAAATTTATATCTTATTAGAAATTTGCTTAAAAGTTTTCTCACATGTTGACAGTGAGACTGATAGTGCTATGACAAACAAGTTAATTTCGGGCGAGATGGATTTATAAGGTGCAATAAAGTAGAACCCCTGGGTTTTACGTTGTCTAATTTGTAGGAACCCGAAGCAGCTGTAGTGAACTGAACAGGCTCATGACACTCCGTTCCTGGATCTACCATTCCTTATCCTCACTATTATCACACAACAAAGTCAAATTCTAGGCTCCTCACTCTCAATACAATAATCCTGTATCCCTCTCCTTTACAGAATTAAATCTCAATTTATATACTTGTTTCCAGAATTAGCTAATATAAAATAGCTGACTTAATATCTGCCTTCTTACTTAATTTCCACTATTTAACTCACTCTTAACACAAGAATAATATGGAGCAATTCACTAGTTAATACAGAAGATAGCTATGACAATAATAATTAGCCTCTTTAATTTTTTTTAATAAAGCTGGGCATAATGATCTCCTCCTCACTTGTTTACCTATGGATCAATAAAAATTAAGTAATAAATCACTACAACATTAATTTAACTTATTTTCGTATGTCAAATTGAATATAATAGCAGACTATTGTATTTTATTATAATGATTTTCGATATGTTTGCTATTTTCTTTAAGATATGTTTGTTTTGTTAACTGAATATATTTTTATTTATACAATATAAACGATAAATTGTCATATTATTTAATATACTGATCTATAATTCATTTCGTACTGGAGACAGCTAGAGGCTCTAATTACTTTCGCAATGCTTCTTAATTATATGCATTTCCTAATTTACACTGCCAGGGTTGGAGGGAGGAGAAAATTGGAATATATCACATCACAGTTTTTTAATTTTTCAAGAAATTACTTGGAATATTCCTTATAGTTTCCTTCATAATTATTTAGAACCAGTAAAATATTTGTACACTTCTAAAGGAATCACCAGACATTGTCTAACTCATACTGTTTTCAACTGCAGGATTGAACATTGACATCCTCAATTACAATCAAATATTCATTTTTTTTTGCCATGTATTACCATGTTTATTTTAAACTTTTCTGTATCTTTTCCCTGGGATTCTAACATTGAAATTCAGTTTTGTAAGACATAAGAAATAAGATTATATCCCAATGTTGCAAAATGAAGTGTACTTTAGAATAAAAAATATTGAGACAAACTCATTAAAAATTAACTGAATTATATAATTTTTTTTTTGTGTTTTCAGGTTACGTGAGTGACTCCTAGCCAGCAAGATGCCATTCAAGCCTATTGAAAATCCCAAGTGCCCAAAGTGTGGAAAGTCAGTGTATGCCGCTGAAGAGCGGGTTGCTGGTGGGCTGAAATGGCACAAGATGTGCTTCAAGTGCGGTGAGTTGACAGTCAATTTGTAAATTGTTTAGTTATGTGGAATATTATTGCACTTTCTTTACACACTGATAAAATTTCAACTGTTTTGAGATAGAGTTATCAGGAATGAAATAATTGAGACATCAGTAAAGTGGGTGAATTACAGTAGTTTATTTGGCATCTTACATAATTAAATGCTGAAATGTACAATTGAATTAAGGTTAATAATATATTCTTGGAGAAATAGCTTTAACAAAACTTTGACCAGACTAAAATATTAATAACTTTTGGAAATTTATGAATAATTTAGTCTATTATTTATCATCAAACATTTAATAATAATCCATTTAATTCATTACTGTTATTGCACAACAATTTTTCTACAGAGTTGTTAATGCACATGAACATAATGTGTCACACATAAGACTTATATAACATAAATTATACTATAAAGATTTTCACTTTAGATTACTCTTCTTGAATTGAAGAAAGCTGTTTTTATTTACAACATAAACATAATATTTTGAGGGTAATTGTTGTCAGGTAAATGTAGTTTGTAATCTCTTCAGGTTATTGTTTGTGTGATATTTATGAGTTATAAACTTCCAAACAACTGTACAGTTTTATTTCAATTAATGTCATTTTTATCAAAAAGTAAGTTACTAATTTATTAGTATCTTTATAGGCTGATGAATAGTTTTCAAAAATAAATATGTCGTGATTTACCTCACAATATTCATATTTTTCCAGAACATAAAAAGTTGATTATAAAGTTTGCCTGTCTACTAATGGAAAATGAAAATTTGTTATACATTAATCATAGCCAATGCCAGTAACACACAAGATTTACTTCTGCAAACTCAAATCATTTGTACAATTCTCAATGAAACAGGCCTGTGCAATAAGCTGCTCGATTCCACCAACTGCTCTGAGCACGAGGGGGAGTTGTTCTGCAAGGTCTGCCACGCCCGCAAGTATGGCCCCAAGGGCTATGGCTTCGGTGGTGGTGCTGGTTGCCTCAGCATGGACCAAGGAGAGCATCTGCTTAAGCAGGAAGAAGGGTGAGTGTCTTTCACAAACCTACTCACAATACAGCATAGTTTGATAATGTTTACTCAGACTGGAGAAGAAACTTGTTAATGAAATACTTGAGACATAATAACACAAAGAATTGATAATATTATTATATTATGCAATGTTTACATTTATAAAAAAATAAATTTTCTTTCAAGATGGGTTTTTCTGTTACATGTCAACTTTGTATTAAAATTAAAAGCTTCATAAAAAAAGCAGATAAATCAGTGAAGTGCAACTTAATGAAGTCTATATTGAGAGTCTCTAACTAGACATTGACAAGTATTTTCTTTTTTCCATTCAATATTGCTTTAAAGGGTTGTCTGTTAAAACAAAAAGTCACATGACGTGAGGGCGCTTTCTTATCATTTCCTCTTGGCTTTATATATACAGAATTATTATTATGAACTAAAAATGGCTCTGTTTGCATTACTGTGAGTTCATAGAATTCTATCACTCAGGCTGCTTTAATTTATTCTCGAGCAATTTTTGAGGAATGCTTTCATAAAACTTTGTAATATTGTGCACTATTGTGCCTACTTGTAGTGGCAGATTAACTGTGATATATGATTACTAAATAAGAGCATTCGATATTTTCAAGGAGGAGTATAGTTCACCTACTTTGCAACTGTGTCTACCTTTATATCAATGTGTATATATATATTATAAATAGTATATTGTATATTGAGTGTGCTAAGGTCATGCAAAAAAATAATGTGTTGGCAAAGCGGATTAACCAGTGCTCCAAATTGCATGTTAGAAAAAAAAACTTCAAACTAAGTTTTTGTTTAATGAAACTAATAATCTGTTTATTTATTCAGAATCATGATAATCTTAAAGTGAACATGTTGTTTGTAACTAAGAGTTGTATCATTCTGTTAGAAGAAATATTTTTTTATGAAATGGAATTATTTAGGTTCACAACCCAAAGGTCTCTTGGTACTTTTTTTTTTCCAATTTTTGTGATTACAAGGTCAAATATTTTTTTTCATGACCAGCATACCCAACCATACCCCATATAGAATTTCACATGCATGTTTACCAACACAAATCCCCTATCTCTCTTTTTGTTTGAAAAACAGAAACTAAACTTTGAGTCCACTGTGGAGCAGCAGGCAGAAGCTGGGCCGCGCCGGTGAGACGCGGATTACCACAGTTGAATCTGCACAAAAAACACTCTCTCACTCACAACACAGTCCCTGTAGCCACAACCGCCCACCGGATCAAATGTTCCTCTCATCACATTCCCAGCACAGATCGGCTTAAAAAGATTCCCAGAATCATGTTCCGATTTCTTAGTAACAGAGGACTGTGAAGATAGGCATTCCTTGCATTCCTCACAGTTGGCAGTAGGTGGAACCAGATTTTGGTGAATTGCAAAGACACAGATTCACAGGCATGTTACAATAACTTCTAAAAAATCTTCACTAAAAATTGTAGGGAACATTTGATCTAAATGATATGAAGTATTACAAATCATTTTTCTTCCTTTTCCCCATTATGTGGAACATATCCTCGCACAAGAATCAAAGCAGATGTTAAATTTGTCAAAATATCCATTTTATTTTATTTTTGGTATGAAAATGTTTGTAACATTTCAATAGTGAAAACTCCATTTTTATAGGTGAAACTTCATTTCAGCATTTTTTGTTTTTTGTATCATTGCTTGTAGGTTAATTTTAAGTTAAAATAAATAAATTAACTTAAGAGTATTCTTAAAATATTAGTATGCGCAGATAATTTTTTTAACAAAGTTAAATTGAATTCATCTTGAATTCCAAATAATTATTAATAGAGAAAAAATAACAGTATTTTACTGTCTGTAAAATATGTGATGAATCTAATAAAAATTGAATGAGAAAATAGTAAAGAATTAAGGTGCCAGAACTTTTTGGAAATATGCATCAGTTCAGCACATCATCCCATGTATGGAGGTTCATTATTGTAGTTATTAAACTGTGTATTTTTGTCATTGTGTAAAAACTAACCTACCATAGTGGAATTATGTGGTGTACTGAAGCATATAGTTATACAAATCATAACCCCATCCATCTTCCTCATGTTCATTGAACACAAAGCCTTTCATGTTCATATTAGACAGCTTTACTTAGTACTACTAAATCTAATTGAGTGATTCAATTGTGCGAGAAAAATTGATACGTTTTGAAGGTAAACACAATGGAGTATAGTCCATGTTGCTTCCTTTTTAATGTGGCAAATGGAAACCAGGGATGTGAATGATGGATATCCATGAGCACACTGCCCATGTGTCTCCCAAGTATGTGTTGCATGAGTTGGCAATCTGACACATATCCACTTGATTAAGGCTTTATACGGGCTGTGGACCAGTAGATGATAATCAGCAAATATTTGTCGGTAGCAAATTAGGCTATGTTTCAGTAGATGACTAATATGAGCATGAATTGCTGCCTGTCCTCCGATCGTGATAGGTTTGAGTTTTAAAACACAAAAAGTAAGAGAAAAAAAATACTTCGAAAAGATCAGGAGGAGACAGTATCATCATAGCGATTTGCTGCCAAATGCTGGTTTTCAACAATTGGTGAGGACTTAATCTCTATTGTTTTGGTTGGTGCATGTAATTCGCGAACATGTCTTTCTATTCTCTCACTTAAACAATTTACTTGTAACAGTGTTCTAATATCATGTAACAAACAAAAATTGTGCAACACTTGGAAATGAAAATTGTCATAAAAATCTATTATATTTTAATGGGAGGTAGAGAATGAAGGGAAAAACATATTTAGAATAATTGTACCTTAAAAATCTCTAATGAAAAACGGAACCTAGTGACAATTATTTTTTGTTGAAAGTTTTTCTGGGCTAACCATACTAATTTGAGTACAAGGAGCTGTTGAAATCAAGACACAACTCAGAGCCATATATGTAATTTTTCTTTAGCAAACAATTGCATAATTAAGTGCAGCTTACTAAAAATTAAGAGAGAAATGATACAATGACAACTGACATTGACTCGAAACTTCAGTGTGATAAGTGAAAACTTAGTGTGTTTCTATAACATTAAGCAGGTTAGGTAGAGCCAAGGAAAATTTTCAACATTTTTTACACCAAGAGATTTTCATCTTTTCTTTTTAGAAATAGATATTAGCACTGTTTTTAAAGAAAAATATAATTAAATTTATGACCTAAAATTTTGCTAAAATTTTAGAATTTTTATTCGGTTTTTTTCAGCTGTGTTTTTAAAATGTGGCAGGTTTTACCCCTATTTTTTGTCTAGGTGCAATTTTTTTTACAAATATATTAATTCACAATTGGTTTTACAGGTATCATCTCTATCTCTCTCTTTTATTGTTGACCACCTAATTTAGCTAAGTGTTGCACGTTTTATGACGTATACATTTTAATTGCAGTGGAAAGCAAAACTTCTGCTTATATTAACAAAACTCTTCCTGACGGAATTCACCCATGCTCACATAAAGTAATGGGATAAGGAAAGTGCCCTCAGTTATGTGATATTTGGTATGCAAGCAAGGGGTGGGGAATGATAGAGAGCTGCGTTTTAAGAGAAATGCGATTCTGTCCTTAACCCACCCCCACATAAGGGAAATTCCTTTTCCCATTGCTTTCTGGCTTGTAGTTTAAAAACTATTCTTTTTCAGGTTGATTGGCTATTGCAGACTAATGACATTAACAACTTTGCAGCGTCGCTCATCAAAAAACACTTGCACTATAATTACGCTTTTGTGACATATTTTTGCAGGCCATAAAACAAAAAAATACATCTGCATTGTACATCTAATTCTTATTTTCTTTCTCAGCATTTATTAACCAATCAGTTTTCGTGGACATACTTCATATTTATTGTCTACTTAGAATGATGAATAATATATTTGCTTTTGCCTGAGCTAATTTATTTTTCTTTTTTAAAAAATTATCTGGTATCTTATTTAAGAAATGCATTTAGCTGTAAATCAACATTGTGCATGATAAATAAAATTCAAAATAAACTTAACAATGGGATTTGTTAAATTGATTAAGTTTAATGACACTGAAGTATATAAATTTGTCACAATGTTGCATGAAATATTTTGCAGTTTTAACATGTTATAAATATAAATTTTTGGAAAATTAATAGTTTCAGAAAAGGTTATATCATACTTCAGTAAACTATTATAATATATATATATATTTGTGCCAGAACTTCAAGCTTGTTTAAACACTTTTGTTTTGTTTTTGCAGTGGGGCAGTTAATAACGCTGTATTAGAACCAAGGGCTATAGCACAGGCACCCGAAGGACAGGGTTGCCCCAGGTGTGGAGGTTTTGTGTATGCTGCAGAGCAAATGCTAGCTAGGGGTCGGGTAAGTGTTCCTTTTGGCATCATAGAACTTTACATGATATACTGCAGGCAGTTTAAAAATTGAAACACAGCAATTACAGCTTATAGAAAAAAATTATTTCTCTAAGGAATTAAAATTTATTTTTCTTTAATTTTATTTGTGTCATTTTACTTTAAAGATAAAATCATTCTTCAACTTTGAATTTTAATACTATGCAAAAATATATACACTTTATTATGACACAAATTACTTAAACTAAAATTTATATTTTAATGATGAAAGCAGAAAACTGGATTGAAATATTAATTTACACATTACATAATTTATACTTATGTATTGAAAAAATGTTTATTTGTTCAATTTAGAACAGAAATGTACAATTAGAAACACAAAATTGATATTAATATTACATGCCTGCTGTAAGTTGGGAAATCTATTTTATCCCAGCAAAAGTATTATCTATTCATGTAAATATAATTTATTTATTCTTCTCTAAAGAGATACTTCATTCCACTGGGAAGGTAAATCTTTTGAACTTGAACATTTTATTGATTTAGACAAAGAAATGTGTACTTTTGCCCAGTTTTGTTAAAAGTTAATTTGAAGGTCATGATAAGTTGAGTGTGCTGTTGCTAAATGAATTGTTCAATATATAGATATGAATGTCCCTCCCCTACATCACAGGGCTGGCACAAGGGCTGCTTCAGATGCAAAAACTGTAACCACACTCTGGATTCAACCAACCACTGTGACGGTCCCGATAGAGATATTTACTGTAAAGGTAGGCTGCGCTCCACCAATCCTTGGCATGATACTGACATGTGACAGTACAAACTTGCAGTGAAGTGTGATAACTCTTTTTTTTATATAAGCACAGGGATGTTGCATAGTGATAGTAAATTTAGAACACTGATTAAAATATGAATGGTAAGGATGAATCAATGCAGTTTCTTGTATCATAATAATGGAATATATAAGTGAAAACCTTCGAAGAAGTACGAACAACCTATATTGTGGTATTTTATTGTCTCTCATATGCACAATTTTTACTGTGGAAAAAATTACTCTGGAATTGAGTTTGAAATTGATTCTAGTGATTCTGTACATTTTTAATTTACCTGTAATTCATATACCTTGTTATCAATTAGGTATATGATACACACAGAAAGTAGTAAACCAACATATACTACATTATTGCTATCACATAATTATACATATTCAAAACAAATTCAATATATTCATCATTTCACTAAATAGACCTCTACAGCTTCAATTACAACTTAAAAAATGCAAATATTGTAAAGACAAGAAACAGCCGTGATCTATAATAATCCTTTTATGGTGTCATAAATACAGAAGTGATGTTTTTACTGCCACATATCAGGTCGTGCCAGGTATATGTATGCCTGCCACTAAGTGTTGGCATGAAACCTCTTCTTTGTC
Source organism: Zhengitettix transpicula (assembly GCA_037074705.1). NCBI lineage: Eukaryota > Metazoa > Arthropoda > Insecta > Orthoptera > Tetrigidae > Zhengitettix > Zhengitettix transpicula. The sequence continues at coordinate 77,586,011 of CM073593.1, forward strand.
CTTCAGCCTTCTCTTCTCAGACTGTTACTCATATCACTATTTTTTATTTTTTGTCACATTGAGTTTTGAGATGGGGTTTGAGGTAACACATTTTTTGTTATTTAATTTTTTGCTGCCGCTTTTTAGGACATGTCATGCCTCTGTCTTGCACCCAATTTTCAGCATTGGCATGAAATCTACCTTTTGTTTCCTTCAAATCTCACTTGTTGGACTATCTTTTTTTATTTATTTTTTAGTTTTTTATGCTTAGTAATTGTTTTTTTTAAGATTTTTTAAGCATATAAGCCACACCTGACATTGTTTGAACTGAAAAAATTGTATTACACTTTTTGTGAACAGCATTGCCTTTCATATGCCAATTCCTGTATGAAGAGATAAGAAGTTTTACCTGTGATTGCTAATCTGTTAGTAATCTTGGATAATGAATTGTAATGTAAGGAAGAGACCAACAATCTCAAATTGTGCCCACACAGCTTATCAAGGAGATGCTTCTGTTAGCGTCACAGATATATGAAAGAAATGTCATTATTAAAGTTTCCTGTACGTTTGGTTATTTTTCAAGGCTTGGCACAGGGAATGCTTCAAATGTGGAGATTGTTCGAAACGACTGGACTCTGTCAATTGTTGTGAAGGACCCAACAAGGACATTTATTGTAAAGGTGTGTGTAAAGAGCAGTAAAAGATTCTGTGGAAGTCTTGCAGAGCAGTTTGCTGTAAAATATTTGAGCAGGTTACCATGGAAAATGTGTGGCTTATTTGTAGGAGTATTAGCTGGCTTTTTAGTGTTAATATCATTAGGTTGCTTCTTTTCAAATGCAAAATATCTCATTGACAAAATAATCAAATTCTCTAGTAAACTAAATGTTTCAACCTATTTTACTAATTTAATTTCTTAGGAAAGGTTTCTTCACTAGTTGATTTATGTTTTTATTTTGTGTGGACTACTCACCCAGAAATGAATGAACAAGTGATTTATTTAACAACTTAACATGATGTAACTGTTGCAACATATTTTTCATTCTTCTGGATAATAAATCAAACTTAGGATGCTAAGGTGTAAATTATAGATGATAATATTCCTAAGTAAATTAAAAGAGAGATTGATTTAAAGTAAATAAAGAATGGAATTAGAGTAGCTAACATCATCCATGTTTCCTGCAGTTTGCTATGGTAAGAGATTCGGCCCCAAGGGTTACGGGTATGGCCAAGGAGGTGGAGCCTTGCAGAGTGATGCCGTAGCCAACGGGTATGTAGTTTGTAGAACTCTCTCACACCCAGGGCAAGAAACGCTTCATGACCAAATCAGACATTGGCACTTGGCCATTTGTGCGATTTGTTGTTGCTTTCTTGAATCTGGAAGTGATGCTTTCATAAATTTTCTACAAGTGCTATTTCTTTCCCTATGCAGTTTGCTACGGAAAACGCTTTGGTCCGAGAGGGATCGGGCATGGAGGAGGTTTTACAATTGGTCTCACTTCAGATATAAACGACGAGAGGTAGTCAGGCTAATGGTCTCAGCATGACCCCGCCCTACCCTCTGTGTAGACCATCAAGTTTAGACCATTCTGATGCTATGTTTTTGTGTTTTATAGACAATCAAATCCAACCCCCCCCCCTGCATTTTTGCCCTGTGTCCATATATTTTTTAAGTGGAACAAAATAAAGCATGCAAAATACAACTTTTTTCACCTGTTCAATACTGAATTTAAATGACGTTTTTCCTTACATTTACTTTTTCATTTGAAGAAACCATAAATCAGTATTTTTAGCATGATTTCGAAGGAATGGAGAAACTGTTTTTAACAATTGTCAATATTTTTGTTTTTACTTAGTTTTTGTTTTGTGTCAATTCAAAAGCTGTTTATTATTCCCTATATACTATATAAATAAATTTAAGAGAATAGAACAATATAGATTAGGAAAAGTGTGTAGCCTTTTACAGGGGGATGAGATTATTTTATTTTGAAAATTGATCTTGATATGTATTTAAGGTACAAAATTAACTAAGACCACTAGAATGTCTTCTGCCAAAAATATAAAAACTTGATAAATGCAAGATTTCCTGTGACAAAATTTATTTCAGCTTTAAATGTGAACCATTTTGTACTTAATGCAGAAAAGTAGTGCCTTGGCATAAAGAAACCATATGTCTTGGCTGAAAAAATGTTTTTCATTTGTGGGCATAATAATTCATAGCTTTTCAACACTATTTAATTCTGAGTTTCGTTTGGTAGCAGTATTTTTTTAAAAAAAATATATTTTACTAAATTGTTGGAGTTTTTTGGATGGAACACCCAAGTGTTTTAGCAAAAGTAATAATGTGTGTTTCATGAGAAAAGTAACTGTCTTGTATCTAAAAGTGAAATGTTAAAAATACGATTTTCCCTCCAGTGAAATATCAGCACCTAGGACAACGGTAATTGATACAGCTGTGATAAAGGCACCACCGGGTCAGGGCTGCCCTCGCTGCGGTGGAGTAGTGTATGCGGCTGAACAGGTGTTAGCAAAGGGACGGGTAAGTGCAATTTCTTGCAGAAGGCTATCTTTATTTCTTTGTACAGTGAGGTTATTGATGTTTTCTTTGCAGGAATGGCATCGCAAGTGCTTCAAATGTCATGATTGCAACAAGACTCTGGATTCCATTATTGCTTGTGATGGTCCTGACCGTGATGTTTACTGTAAAACTTGTTATGGGAAAAAGTTTGGACCCCATGGATATGGTTTTGCCTGTGGATCTGGATTCTTACAAACTGATGGCTTAACGTGAGTTTCTGTTATAGAATTTCAAATTGTGTTGGAATATTTATTCAAGATGTTTTGCAGAGTTCTGAAATTGAACAAAAATTAAAAGAAAATGTTTTAAAATATTTTCATTGTGAACCAATTATGCTTTTAATTTGTTCAAATTACATTATAAAATGATTCAGGTAATTGACTGAATATTTTTCAGATAAATAGTTGGATTCTATCTGCTAGTTGAAAATATCTTATCACGCTGCAATCATTAGTAATAAATACTTATTGTTTAAGTGAGGATGAGATTTCTGCATCAAGGCCTTTTTACAACCCCAACACTACATCCATCAAGGCTCAACCTGGTCAGGGATGCCCTCGGTGTGGAGGAGCTGTATTTGCTGCTGAACAGCAACTAGCTAAAGGAACGGTATGTTTTAGGTGTCGTCATAGTAGACTTGGAAGCATTCAGTTGTGTTATTTATTATTAAGATAACTAGTTTTCTATCACTTAAAAATTAATTTTATTCTTCTCACAGATGTGGCATAAGAAGTGTTTCAATTGTGCTGCCTGTCATCGGCCACTTGATTCTGTTTTGGCATGTGATGGCCCAGATCGTGAAATTTACTGTAGGGCTTGCTATGGTAAGAAATTTGGTCCCAAAGGTTTTGGATATGGACATGCACCTACACTCGTGTCTGATGGTGAAGCTCCAAATATCATGTGAGTAAACTAATATACATTTGTAAAGATTGCAAGGAATTTGAAGTGAATATTAAGAAAAAAAAATTAGGCATTGTTATGGCATTTAATGGACTCTAGCAACAAAATAAAATTTCAATAAATATTCATAAAATTTCTGAATGCTAAGGAACATTATATATTTTTTCCACAACGAAGTCTTTTTTTCAATTAGAACAATTTCCATATATCTTTACTATTTTGTACATATGACAGCTAAGTTTGTGAACTTGAAACAGCCTATCTCATAAAGTGTACCAGGCAGACCTTGTTCTTAATTTTGGTGTTCCACTCTATGCAGAGATGTTTTATTACATTAATTTATTTTTGGCCAACAGTTCTGATGCAAAGCCCTCATCAGGAGCCAGGGCTCCCAGTGGCAAAGGATGCCCTCGCTGTGGATTTGCTGTGTATGCTGCTGAACAAATGATCAGCAAGAACAGTGTAAGCCAAAAACATGCAAAATAAATAGACAATCATTTCTGTTATTTAAATATTATTTAACTGAAACATCACCACAAAAATTATCAATGGTTATGATTTAATTTAAGTTTTTCTTCATAATAACATAAGTAATAATTGCTAGTTGTAGGGCTGATTTAATGATGGCATTTATCAAGTTCCATGTCCATTCTCTATGTTGAGTATGCCCAGTTTTACAGTTTAGTCTTTATGTGTCACCGTAACCCAAATATTCTTGTCGTTTCCCCTCAATCAGAACAAGTTTCTCACGTCTTCTGGACTAATTAGTATTTTTTTCATTGTTTTTTGTGTGCTTGCACAGTTTTATATTTAGTTTGAACATTATTTAACCTTAATAGTTAATATTAATTTATATGACAGTCTCAAATACAATATTACAACAAGTTAATTTCATAAAAAGTGGAAAATTTATACTTTGGTCCATTTCTGTTTAATAAGTATGAAGTGGCACATTAAAATATTCATTAATGATTGTAAATTGTAAGGAAACTTTTTTTGCATTATAACAAATACTGAACTATTATTTGTGTTTTCCTTAACTTCCAGATTTGGCATCGACGTTGCTTCAGCTGTGGTGATTGCCACCGTTCTCTCGACTCCACAAACCTAAATGATGGACCTGACCTTAACATTTACTGTAGGGGATGCTACAACCGCAGATATGGTCCCAAAGGTGTTGGCTATGGCATGGGTGCCGGCACTCTGACCATGGCATAATTTATGAGGAACACGTGGGGCCCGCTTCCCCCTTTGAGGCTGCGAAAACTAGGATGCGCACTGCTCCACATGTCAAACACATCTAAATGTATGGAAGTGTACACAAAAAAGAAAGTATGCAATTATGTGCTTTTCCTGTTATGAGCTGTCATATCTTTCCGTTCCAATTATTTCAGTTGTAAAGTATTATTTTCTCATGAACACACTGGGAAGACAAATCAGAACACGCAACAATGTCGCTAGGATGTTACACTTCAATTTTTTAGTATTTTCTTTATCAGTTTTTATTTCTGAATGTGGACTAAGCAAATGAGGGATGAATGTAGATAGACATGATTTTTCAGCATATACATGTTGTGGACAATATGTTTCACTGAGTAATTCAGGGAAATGAGATGAGATCTCAGCTAGTTGGTCAAGATGACAAGTGCATTCCGTAATTTCAATTTCTTCAACCATTGTGTTCATGAGATAGCTAAAAAAAATTTAGTTTTCTGTAAATCCGAATGTAAACAGATCAATTCAGGTATTAGGTCATGCTACTGCACTACTCAGATATTAACTGCTTTAAATACAAATCCCAAAAGTAGAGTAGATCTCAATTCACTGAGAACTGAATGTAGGTTTTAACTAACACTGGTTCAATTGACACAAAATATTAGTTCTTACATCTTAATGCAATATAATTGAGGAGTTTTAAGAATACTAACACATTGTATAGCTGTATATATTGCAACATATTGTACATCTCTCAGCTTTATATTAATTTTTTGCTCTAATTTTTGCCAAATTAGAACAGGCACACATTTTTTTCAGCCTGGAAACTACAAATCTCTTAACATTTCATTTACAGCTTAGTTATTAAAAAGTGGAACACTTTATTATTGGTAAAAAAACAATTTTGTTTTTTATATATAAAATTTGAGTTTTATATAAATTATTGTTAACACCAAGTCGATAGTATTTCTGTAAAATACTTGACCAAGAAATCAAATAGCGGATGACAAGTACAAATACAACTAATGTTACTGTAATTAAAAGAAGAAAAACAACAGTAACTTCCTAATAGCATCTCATTCATTCTAACATGTTCCTTGAGTTAACTCAAAAGAAATAAAATAGCGTCCCAAATGTAGAACCAAATCCACCAGCATTGACAGAGACTGCTACACTACAATGGAACAGTGACAACTGAGATGTGCAACATGGGTGCTAAGGGATCAAACATACGCGCATCATTTTTGAGTCCTCTCCTACGAACGACCGGGCCTGACTCTTCCAGGCCTGTGAATTACTATCCACTTTACATCGAGTATATATAACACATATATATTTCTTTTTGGTAATCATCTTTTTACTCCGCTATGCACCAAAGTATTTTATTAGCTTATGCTCTCTCGGTCAAAGTTCTGCGAGACATGATCACCTGCAGATATTGACTTACTGCTTTTTTGCATTTGTTATTATATTCTTGTTACTATTATTTTTGTCTAGTCTGTAAATACTTGTAAGAAAATTATTTAATGAAAATAAAGAATGTTTTTCACAACCCTTGTATAATTTGGGCTTAATATACCAATTGTTGTGGCTCTGTATATATATGGTCTGGCAACTCCCTTCTTATGGAATAGGTATGGAGTGGAAAGATAGTGCAAGGTAGCCCACAGTTAACTAGGATCCTACCTGGCAATTTGTCTAAAAGTAATGCAAGGAAAACCCCAGGAAAACATACATCAGGTAGATCCGACATATGGTACTTGTCTTTTCATAAATTAAAGTTGGGTTTGCTGTGGGGACATTCCTGACTCCATGCCTCCACTGCATTAGAGGGCAGCTGGCCAACATCCCTTTTCCTATGTATGATGATGCTAAATGAATCAAGTGTTCTTCAAATCCAGAAAATAGATACATAATGTACATTGTTTCACTGCTTGTGCAAAACCAAGTTGAGAAAGAATTGGTGAAGGAGAGAAACATAGGTTCAGGTAATGAATTATGATTGCAATTTTCATTATCACTCTTTTAAAGCTCAGTTGGTGTCATCAACACTACTCTCACAATCCTAACTTTAGATTCCTTCTCACTAGTTCCTTTCAATTTTCTAAACCTTCATTACATATATTCCATTCTCCCTACCTACGTCTTTCTCCAATTTCTTATACTTGACCAATGCTGATGAATAATAGTATATTATAATAGTATAATAATAGAACTATATCATTAAACATCATGCCATTAAATTTTAATTACATATCCTCTACAAGGGAACACAATAAAATATTAAAGATATGTTTTAAAAAAAGGAAGATGATTTTTATTATTTAAGGACAAAAGCTGCCTGCAGCTATGCAATTCAATTACAATATATGAATGTACAGAGAGCAATGAATAAATTGATATTTGCATTATTATCTTAGTTTGAGAAAATACATAAGAACTTTTTTTTCAATTAAAAATACAAATACACACAAAAAAATTGCATTTTGAAGAAACATCGCACAATACTGATTACAGAAAAGGAACAAAGAAACTCAAATATCAAGTTCCACCAAGTTAATTATATTCTAAAATGAAAATATAAGAATAATTGCAATCGTAGAAAGTATTACACATGACAATGTCATCAAATAACATTTGTCCACAGGTACAATGTAGCTCACCTGATGTTTCACAGGCATCAACCAGACTCATCAGAGCTTATGACTTGTCTCTTCTTTTTGTTGAGCTTTTTATTCTTGGGTTTACTGACACTTGGTTCAGGTTCGGAGGTGCTTGGCTTTTTACCAAAGGAGTACCGCTGGTTCAGATGTTCCCGAATTCGCAGGCCCCTAATCAGGCGCTTCCAGTTGCCATAGATCCGTTTCAGTCGTTTCTCCTCATACCTTCTGTCAGCTTCCTCTTGTTCCTAAAATAGACAGATAAACTTGGTATACTATACTGTGTTTTAAACATCATCATTAACTGTTGATTTACGTGAAGCAATATGATTCAATTATATGGTGGAGAAATCAAAGAAAGTAATTTGACTCATAATGGAGAGGATAAGTTTTATTCTCATTTGTTTCCTAAAGAGTCATTTTAAAAATAGACTGCTACCTACAATACATGGACTTATTTCCCTTTATTCAAGAATAAAGGCTAAGAAAACTACATTACTGTTGAGATTAATTGCCACTACCCTAAATGATTCTTAATTGCGAAAAATGGTTTAATCAATAATAAGTTATTTATTTACAACAGCAACAACAGAAATGGACGAGTAAGGTTTTACAATTCAAACTGGTGAATATCCAACCTGTTCCCAAGCAGCAACAAGAACTTTTTTAAACTCTTTGCAGACAATGAAGCCATCAAAAGTAGGGTGGGAGGAGCCAGAGTGGTAGTCGAACCCAACGACAGCAGGCGCACAATCAATTTGGAGTTTGCGGGCGACCCTGTTTAATCCTGGAACTAATATGGTTAAAAATGTGAATGAATGTGAAGGATGGTTTGAATAGCAAGTGAAAATAAATTACAATGCAGAATCTATGTAATACACTCACTAATCTCATATTTTATGTTCAAAAAAGATGGTTGCAGTTTACATTGCAGAAGGGTTTAGTAAACATTATTGTGACATTAAATGTTTCGTTTAAACCTTTTCATTATGCTATCAATCTTGTGCCTTTTGCTCATGAAAAAGTTAAAAACTAATGTCAAAATATTGGAACATCATTGTAAGGAAAATGAATTTTGAACTCCAACTTAACCTTTTACAACTTTGTGTGAAAGATTTCCTTAAATTTTCTGTGAAATCAAATTTAACCCAATAAAAAACAAACTGATTAAACACTTTAATCTTGAAAGGATGTAAATATTTAGTGCATTTTCCTGACGATTCTGAAAGACTTTTCTTGGTTAAGAGACAGGTGGAAAGGAAATTATTGAATATATGTTTCTGAATAGTGTTGTACATGTTTCATTTAATTAAAAGAAGTAACTAATTGATATGAAATTCTACAGGCATATAAGAGAAAGAATTGTGGTGGGGTATCCAATTTTTTTACTCCAGACATTCCAATTTAACCCCCTACATACTGAAAGTTTTCATCTTGCCACCTCAAGTGTTTTACTCACGTCTCAGATGAACTGTGCCTGCTGGCAGCATGCAGGGTTTGAAGAGCTCAACATTCCCATAAGCATTACGTGGAATCTTTCCATCAACTGCAGGAGGCGGCACATAGTCCTCAACTTGCCAGATACCAAAAATCTCAAGTGGCAGATCCTTCACAACTTGACCAGACATCTGCAGACAGAACATAAATAAGGAATGGCTGTTGTATAATAATATCTCTATGCAAACAGCTAAAATTTTCTCAGGTTTTTGACCTCAGATTGTTGTACTTGACTAATTACAAACAGCAGTACTCCAAAGTATTCATAAATGACAAATTTGACAGAGTTAACTCTCTGATTTTCTTTTCATTATTATTTTGCCCATACCATAATCAAGTAAACTGAACATATAATTACAGATTCAGCTGTACTTGCAAGGAATAATTATAGGTATACAAATAAATCTCAAACTGAATATTAATTTGGAGAAAACATAACAAAATCAAACATACCCTATCATATTTGGGCCTAGCCTTCACAATCTTGTAGGGTGTTTCACCAAGTTTCACTACCTTCGCCTCTTTCAACCAAATTTCTCTTGAGTGAAGGGTGTACACACATTCCCGTGCATATATGGGTTCTCCTCGCACAAACCCCAATGTTGGTGCATCTGGCGGATAAATTGCTTGGAACTTGAGTAAGTGTCTCTTTAAAACATAAAGTGGATGGTCTTTGAACCTACACAAAACATAAAATTTTAAAACAAATATTTCTCAAATTCTCAGCAGCAGCATGATATGACCAGTTACTAACTCAGTAATGCTGGTTGGTAGCGGTCGGTCGTGCACTTGTCGTTGTATGTCTTTTTCTTCTGCTCGGTCCTTTGCTGTCCTCCGTCCTCTGTAGGGTTTCAAAGTTTTCAACCACCAGCTTTCATCAACACGTTTCTTTCTGGTGACCGAATGCCATTGGGCACAGTAACGCTGTGTCACATCCTTGATTGTCATGTTGCTGTTCCAAGCCAGAATGTAAGACACTGGTTGTGTTGCTCGGGACTGTAACAAGTAACAATTAGATAACACCTACACAAGTAGGTTAACTAGGTTTGAACTGATAAGAAAATATTTTAAAGTTACATAAAATTCACACGAGAAAAAAGTTCAAAGAATAAATTGATATACATTTGAAAATATTTCAATTAATATTTCCTCTGCAAAAAAGTTTTAAACTAACATCATATTTAGACTCAATTTTTAACACTCAATGATACAGATTACTTAAAATTAAAGCCAAGCATTCACTGTTGTTAAAATTATCAAAACCATCAATTAATTAAGTACAATTACAAAATACAGTTTGATACATTTCTTAAGTACTTGCATTAAGTTATGCTACTCACAAATAATTCTCGAACACAGTGTATTTGACCATGGTTAACGTCAACGCTGATCCACTTCTCCTCACTCTCCAAATACACTTCAGCCCAAACATCACAGCGATCTTTCTTTTTCAGATTAACTGGAACTGATTCATCAGAGTCTGTTGACAGAACTCGTCGATCATTGGTAGCTGAAGAACATTTGTTTCTGTCAAGTTCTGGAGAATAGTCACTTTCATCACCTTCACCTGATTTTCCTTTCTTTTTGCCTGAGGTACTTGGACTTTCTTGCTGGGTTGATTGTGCCATTTTGGAACCTTTCCTATTACTGGGGGAAACAGATTTATCTAAACCAGATTCATTAGAATCAGATAATTCAAGATCATCTAAATACTTTCTATTATACTTTCTCACTCGTAGTTTGTGAGTAATCTTCTCAGGTGAATTTGATCCTTTCCTGTTTGCGGCTGGTTGACATGTTACAGTTTCTTGCTTCTTTGATCTATTAGTTTTTTCAGCAGCATGTTTCTTAATGGCCTTTACCACCGGCTTCTCAGGAGTCTTTGGGCTGTTGGCATCACCACCAGCAATACGTGTCAGCTTTTCTTTCTTTCTTGATATGTTACTTTTGCTATTCTTAACACTGGCATGTTTCTTAATAATATTCACAGCATCCTCCTTGGACATTATGTCTCTTCGCTTCCTGAGATTACCGTCATCAGATTTGACAACGGACATAGATTTCTTTGCCTTTCCTTTAGAAACTATAGTCTTGCCACTTTCATTTTTCTCTTTCATAAGTGGTATTTTACCTTCCTCAAGCTCATCTTTCGTTTTCTCAGAATATAACTCACTGGCAGAAGGTTTGAGAGGAACAGGTTGCAGCGATATCACAAGTCTTACATTAACACCCAATGACCTCATCATACAAATAAACATCATGACCAGTTCCCTCTTGGAATGTGCAATCTTTGTTTCAAATTCTTTCTGCAAGTCATCTATGAGGGACACTGTGCTTGTCCCCTTCTCATCTCTTTCTTCAACTTTAATTGACTTTGAAAACCATTGTGTCACCTGCTGTAAGTATTTCATATCTGTCCGTTTCTCTGGATAACAATGTTCAGAAGGCATCAGTGACAGTGAGATCCCCATCAACACTTCTGAATTGATGACAGAATTCACGTAGTTACCGTGAGCAATCCAACATAGAAGGTGTACTTTGTGCATCAGAACCTGAATATCTCGCTTAACTTGGTTTATCTTTTTCCTCATATATGCTGCAATGTCAAGACCTCTTTTCTTACATCTGGGAATGTCTGGCATCTCTACAGTCACTTGAATCCCATCAGCAGGAAAAATATGTGGTGTCTGTGGAACTTGAGACTCACTGTCCTTAACTTCCTCCCACTCAGACAAATCATCTTCAGAGTCAGATTGCTTATTGACGGAAATGTCTGTTCTCTTGATGTCAAGTTTACCATCAGCTTTTCTCAGCTTCTTGGTATTTGGCATTTGGGAGTCCTTACTTTTAATGTTTTCATGAGGGCTAACACCTACCTTAGCTTTAATGGCCAACTTCACCTTCCTCCCAGCTGAGCCTTTTTTATTAGCAAAAGAATGCTTTGATTTATTTAGAACTGGAGAATGCAGATCCATCTTGAAAACGTTATTTTTCTCCTCAGTTACTATTTTGGAGCTTGAGCCTTCTCCCAAAGCTAACAACTGAGAAACATCCATGTCATTAATGTCTACTTCATGTAAGACAATGCTTTTTTTCTTTCGGTCTGTAATCTTTTGTCGTTTAGTTTTTGAAACAATGGGGGTCTTGTCAAGCCAATCAGAAGACTGCTTCTTGCTCAAGCACACTGAATCTCTACCTTTCTTACAAGAGTTACTGTCAACATCACAACTTCCTTCTTCAGGTTTAGCATCGACAATGGTCTTCAAATCGACCTTCATGTCTTCAGAACAAGAATCTTCGGAATCACTTAATCTGTTTACATCTTTGAAGATGCTATTCTCAATCTCGGAGAAATCATTCAGACACTCATTTTTCTGAATTTTGAAAAAGTCAGAGTTCAAATCTAATTTGTGAGAAGGAACCAAATACTCATCTGTACTGCTGTCAGACGATTCATTGCCATCATGCTCCTGTGACTTCAAACCTTGAGAATTTGTGGCTACCTCTTCATGGGTCTTCTTTATTTTCAGCCGTTTGCTTGGTGATAAACCAGTTTTCTTCTCATCCTCTTCCTTTATAGGAGATTCTGAAATTCGCTTTGAGCTTCTCGTTTTCATCTTTACTTTGGACAAAAAATTAAGAACTCGAAATACAATATTTTAAAGTAATGAAGAAACAATTTCATCTGTCAAGTTAATGACAAAATGCACATTGTGACAGATTCACAAAAGCAGGATCGACCGGTTGGCAGTCACTACATGAGTAAATTTGGTCTTTACAAATTTAAACTGATGACAAATACTGTAATTATTTTTCAGCCGACACAAAACACAATCATCAACTTTATGCTGCATGAAAGTTATTCACGTGCGTTTATTATGTAATGACAGAGTAAATCAACAACATGCTTTTCGGGAAAGTAGTCGGACGAATCACAATGGGACGGTCCCCGCATTAACGAATATTATCGTCTTGTTCGATTTGGTGATGAACAACCACAATATTTTAAACTAAACAAAGATAATAAATGTTCCGCGAAATACTCCCGCTCTTTTCTCCTTTTCCAAAGACAACAAAGATGCTACTTCGGTCTGGGTATCGACCTAAGGTTAGTAAGAACACTACATATCATTAGTCCCACCTGTCTTCCATGAATCGAACAAAGGACCCATGTTAGGAAATTTAATGGTGCTGACCACTATACCATCGTTACCATGTACTACATCTCCTGCGGTTACCGTTTAATTACCGTTACAATGCGATTACCTTTAAACTCAACAACATTGAAATTTCAATCGATCCAAATAAAATGTTTCCATTCGATGTGAATAGAAAATAAATAAAAATGTGTTGTTATACAGATATATAAAGGCATGTCATATAGAATATGAAATTAAACTTTTGAAAGGGATATTCACCTTTAGGATACAAAATCTTCTTTTCTTTTCGTTGGTGCAAAGAGATATGAAACTGTGAGAGTAGGTCTGGACCACAGTTGAGCAATTCAAATTGTGAAGGGGGGGGGGGCAGTGTAAAAATTGTCATATATATATATTGAATCATGTTGTTGGACCTCATTGTATAAAAAAATTACAAACACACTACATTTTCAACTTTTTTTAGTGTGCGCATAGACGCTCAGTTTTCCTCCAATTACTTCTGTGGTCCTCTTGGCATTTTAATAAAAAGGCTATATTAGCAGATGTGTAGAAAATCTTCTTCCAATTTTCTTCGATTGCCAATCGGCCCTAATAAAAATTAAATATTACTTATTTAACTCCTTGCCTTCAACACTGTCTAAATTACCTCACCTTATCTTCAAAAATTAAACAGAGGCAAGAACAAAAAATATTACCCAATTATGGTAAAAAGGACTTGAAGTGAAGAAATAACCATAAACAGTCTCCAAGTTCATAATTTCATTAATAATTACGGTTGTAATACACACTGAACCACCTAATGAGCAGTTGAATAACAGACTTTGATGAATTAACAATATAGTTTTATATTTAGTAACAAAGTACCTATATGTACTGAAAATTTTAAAGTTAATGTGATTTTAATTATAGTGACATAGGAAGGTATGTTATGCTGATGATGTTTTGCAATGTATTTTTAACTTTACTTTTTTTATACAAGGAGTAACATATGATTGTTCACATAGGATGATTACGACAATCTAGTTGAAGCTTCCAACGGATTACTTAATAAAATTATAAACTTGGAGACTGTTTCTGGTTATTTCTTCACGTCAATTATTACCTAATTAAATAAAATATTTTCAAACTTTGAATATTGTAAGTTGACAAATACTTATTGAATGTCCAATCAATTTATCAGCAGTTAGGTGTGTAATTTCAGAGGTCTGTTTCTTATTTTGTCTTGTGTATTATCAATCATATCAATTTAATTCCCCAGTTTGACATAAATCCAATAAAAATATGTCTGTTAATCGCAAATAAATTGTGTCGTCACCCAGTAAACTGAAGTAGGAAAGAGATGTGTGCAGAAGCAATAATAGCATTTGTCACAGATGGGGAATATTTACAAGAATCTTATAAAACAGGTATTGATAAATATTCCACAATTTTATGTATCCATTAATCTGAAAATGGACAGTCAATGACGAGACTTAAGACTAGTCTTTAAAAGTAAGTACATGTAAAATGGTATTAGATGCAATTAAATAATAATAAAGACCAAATGGTATTTTGCATTTTCAAGTGTACTTAAATTGGTGGCACGAAATAAATATATTTCACAGTAAACCATATTTAAGTTTTTTTAACTATCTCCAATTTAAGTGATCACTGCTTCATTTCTTAACCACTTCTCACATAAGTTTAGTGAAATTGAGCCTTAAAGACCTACATCTTTCACAATCCTCATCCATTTATTCACTCTCTTTTTGTTCTGCTTATGAAAAACAACTTACCCACTTGTTTTTCAATTTTTGCTGTTTGCCTTCATTTTGAAAATATAACCTATAAAGAGGCAACTCTAGATGTATTCTGCGCCATCAACATTAAAATGGTTCAAATTGTGAGTTTATTTTCACTCTCCTCCTGTGAAAGATTCCAGCAAATTAAATGTACAGTTAAAAATTTGAAACTATATTTTACAAAATAAAATTCTACAATAATATAATTTGATTAAATATTTGGTATTATATATATATATTACAAAATAACATTCTATGGTAAATAAAACATGTAATTTGATATAACAATAATTGAATATCTTTTTATAGTCTGTCTGTCACCCAATAGTTAGATATGCTCAGCTGTCACACACACAAAGTTATGAATACGGAGTCTCCAAATAATTAATCTGCTTCTTTGCAGTGTTTGTAATTCTAGATGGAGTATCGCTTGTAATGGAATTCACAAATACTGTGTCACATTTCTTCTGGGAGAGTCTAACAGATTTCCTCCTTGATGCCAACTCCATGTTCTCTTTGGTTTTGGTCACCTTTCTGGCTGTGGACTCTGCCTTCCTTTTGTACAACATTGAGAACTTCTCCATCCAGCCTGCATGGAACTCTGTCAGCTGAGCAAGGTATTCCTTCTGGAGTGAGTTGAAGGAATCCTCAAAACTGCACTGCTCTCTGCTTCTGTCCGACATTTGCAGGATGGGATTTAGTGGAATTCGGAATGACACTTTGTTGGAGCAATCCCCAGCACCACTTTCTGATCTGGCATCTTCCTCCAACAACTGAAACAGTATGTTTACAAGTGATTTAACAAAAAGATTAGCATAAACAATATTTAAACATCTTTTAATCAGTGTGTAATAATTTTAATAAATTTCTTTGCATGAGCTACATGCATAATTTACACAATTATCATTTACAAGGCTTAAACCAATGAAAAATTATCACGTTCATTACTACCTAGTCTGGTAAAACCAAATATAAATTTAAGGTAAGTCAGCAAATCTCAATCAATTTTTCCAGTAAAATGAGTAAATTAATTTTCCTATGGCTCATAGCGAGACATTCCACTCTGTACACCTAATAAGACTAATCCTGGGAAAAGGCACAGTAGCTCAGTTGGTAGAGAAAATTTACCTGGTTTCGATTCCTGGCCCTTCTGAATTTTTTCAGCCTTTCCTTCTTCTTCCTTTCCTCTCTATGCCTTGAACATATGCTTCATTTGAGTATATTACTATGTCTAAAGCATATAGTTTATTCAGAATGTATCCCAACCTTTGTCCTATATTTCTATATTTCCTCAATATCAGATGTGACTTAATTAAAATCCTTAATTATTAACAATGTAACGAACTTTTTATATGGTTACAAAGTCACATGGGATTATTGGTAGGGAGGAAAGATAGAAATAAATATGAGAAAGATTGGAATATACTTTATGTGAAAGCATATGCTCAGTCATAGAATTACGTGTAATTTAATAGAATATCTTAATATTTAATGACTGGTTTGAAATGATAAAACAGAAATTTATGGATGTTCTTCATTGATGTGCACAATTATATGCCTGAGCATATGCTTCCACATAAAGCATATCCAATCTTTCTCCTATATACTTCTATCTTTCCTCCCTATATATTTAACACTTAAGGAAAATGTGATGAGATAATTAAATAACACATTTATATAGGAAGGAGAGACAATGAAGTCAACTTACCTGAAATCAACAGTTTATGCTGGGAAGTGAAAATAATTCAAATTTTTGAGCCACCTTTGGTAGGATTGCCGTTCAGGCACGAATACAAAGGGGTAGAGCTTTTGCTTTATTTAATATTATAATTAATAAAATACATTCTAAACCTTCCATAACTGTTGTACTGTCAAAATTCATTTTGTGTTTTCGTATTTTTGGGGAAATTTTATTAGTTAATATTTTGGCAAATTCAATTCATAAGATTCTTTAATTTTATAGTTCATTATGTAAAGTGCATTCCATACTTGTGATGAGGCCCGATAAAGCTCCCCAAGATGTGCGTGTGTGTGTATACACGTACACACAATATTAGGAGAATCCATTAAGGAATTGGAACTAATTTTGTGACAAAGTCACATTCAAACTTGGATAGTGAGGAAGGATAGAAATAAATAGGAGGATTACGCTTTGTGAATTCATATGCTCAGGCGTAGAATCACACATAGAAAAGCATATGTTCAAAGCAGGGAGAAGAATGGAAGAAGGAGGAAAGACTGAAAATATTTGACCCAGTCAGGACTTTAACCTGCATTTTCTGCTCAGTACACAGACACTTCAGTCTTTACTTCTTTTTCCATCCTTCTCCCTGCTTTGAACATATGCTTTTGTGTGTGTGTGATTCTACACCTGAGCATATGAATTCACATAAAGCGTAATCCTCCTATTTATTTCTATCCTTCCTCACTATCCAAAGTTTGAATGTGACTGTCACCAAATTAGTTCCAATTCCTCTAATTCTCCTAATATTGTATATATATATATATATATAAACTTGGATAGTGAGGAAGGATAGAAATAAATAGGAGAAATAGGAGGATTGCGCTTTATGTGAATTCATATGCTCGGGCGAAGAATTACGCACATAGAAAAGCATATGTTCAAAGCAGAGAGAAGGATGGAAGAAGAAGGAAAGACTGAAAATATTTGACCCAGGCGGGACTTGAACCCACATATTCCGCTTAGTACACAGACGCCTTAACCATCTCGGCCACCGGGTCAAGTTCCTGACCAGGCAAATATAGGCAGTCTTATTGTGGACAATTAATAGTTTTAGTGGAGGAATGGATAGAGTAGAGGGAATGAAGTATTACAAGCTTCCATTAAGGAATAAATACAATATTAGGAGAATCCATTAAGGAACTAATTCACATTCAAACTTGGATAGTGAGGAAGGATCTCCTAATATTGTATATATATATAAATAATATGATAAACATGACAGACTACAAAATGTTGCTTATCACACAGAATACTGACTACTAGAACAATGTGAGAATGTTCTTACCATCACACCAGATATATCAGCTTCTAGCTCCATCTGAAACAAACAGAAAATGAACTTTATTATTAGTCCTTTATAGGGCACTCATTCAATCTGTGAACCACAAGACACATGCTTACTTTTGATACCTTACTAGGTTGATTAGAGTGACTCCTGTTTTGTGGGGCCAGTAGAGTATGTCTATTCACCGACACTTCCCTGCTAGCTGCTATATATGCTGGAATGATGCAATATAGCTGTTCTGTAATGCAAATTATTAAAGCTAACATGCAGATTAACTAGCAGTGTTGCCTACAGGCTAACACCAACATGCAACTGTGCTGATGTCACACCATCATATTAATAGGAACTCTTTCTACAAACTGGTAGACTAATGTACATCTCTTAAAATTTGTGAAAAACTCAAACCTTGATACTTTTAATAGGTGGTACAGAGGTAAAGGGGACACTTCTTAAATACCACTGCTCCATCACTTAGAAGCTATTCTTATGCACATTTAATTTTGTCTATAAGTATTTTATTACACATAGTTTCTGGAGATGGGCAGCAAGAAATGTGTATTTCCTAGTTAGCATCATTCAATTATTAGTTACATCATTGCATAACAACACACCAACAACATAACTTCACCTATTCCTCTTTCTCAGTGAAAACTAAAGATACATAAATGAATAAAATAACTCACATTTTCTGATAGAGCTTTTCTGACTCCCTGTCTTTGCCATTGGAATTCCTGTACTCTTGGACTTATTCTGTTCTGACACTTCCAATGTTGCTGTAGTGTTTTTTACTGTACATTTCATTCTCTGAGCTCTTGTGTTGGGTACAGCTAGGCTCTGTCTCGAACCCTTAAGGTTTAAAGGGATATAAGATTTCTGACTCTGAAACTGAAAAAAGTATAATTGGCGAGAAATTACCCAGAAATTGATATACAACTACATGAACAATTATTATATTATTTGAAATGAATATTATCCAACTAAAAACATAACCTAGTTCAAAATTACAACTTTATAAAATATGAAAACAAAATAAAAAAATGAATGAATATATATATATATATATAGTCCGCAGCTGGCTGGTGCACAGAATGAGAGCGTGAAGGTGTTGATTTGTATGGAATAAACACACAAATACAGTTTTATTTATATAATAAGATATATGTAACACATTTAGATTGTTAATGTTAAATATTGGGGTGTGGGCTTTGCTTTTATATTTTTGGCTGAATATACTATGATTTTTTTCATGAGATTTGAGAGAGAGTCAAACTGAGAAGTGAAAATATTACAATTTTTTAGAGTCTGAACTTCCTTTGTCAGGAGAGAGAGATCTGAACTGCATGCTGGCCAGTATTTAATTGTATTTCAACTGGTGAAACCAGTGTTGGGCAGTTCATAGTTCTATTAGAACGGCATTTGGCCGATACTTTGAGTTATATCCAGATACTTGCATCTTGTAGGTTCTCTGCATGGTCTTTGATTAGTTTTTAAGCACATTTAGATGTCAAAAAACACGTTGGGAAATTCAGTCCTGCATTCGTACTCAAATGTTTTTATATAACCAGAACTTGACAAAAGATGTGGTATTCTTGAACAGTCTTTCTCCCAGACTAATAGGGATAACCTCAACATTTTACCTTTAAAATGCGATTACTGAAAGAGTGATAAAAGTTGGCAAGTTTAGTTACAATACATGTGTAAGTCATGTTCCTGTTTTAAACAAATTCTTTAAATATTATATTAATTAAATCTTGTTTCGACATTTCAAGGTATCCAGCCTTGTAAAAGATAATTGTGTTATTTATGCATGCATATCGTGCAAATAAATATTCCTTAACATATAGCATGCTGATTAATAGTTCACAGTAAGGTGACATACAGAATTGAGTGTGTTGACTACAGGGAAGCTGGATGCACCTTTCTGAATAGTTGTCCATTTAACCTAAAAGCAGAATAAACAATTGTATATTTAATGAGCTGATATACTGGTGATCAACTTACCTGAAATCAATACTTGGTTCAGTCAGGCTGAGGAGAGAGAATAATACAAATTTTCGAGGGCCTGAGCCCCCTTTATCAGGAGAGAAGGTCCAAACTGTGAATTGTTGAATTATAACACTGGAACACCAGCAATAGAAACCAACAAAGCCATCAACTCTCTCTCTTTGAAATATCTACTAGTGTGTAAGGTAAAAAAGGAAGTTATTAAGTAAGAGTGAGATTGGGAAAGGATAAAATGGTATTATAATAATAATCACTGTAATTATTATTACACTATTATATTAATATAATATTATGACTACAATATTGATTTTGACAATTCTGCAGTGTTTAGCAGTACATTTGGGAAGATAACATTTGGTTTGGTCAATATAGAAAGCAGGAAAGAGTTTTCAATTAATCTGATGTGAGAGGAGAGACAGGTAATGTTTTCTTTGATTTTGTAGATAGCTATTTGTGGAGGTTTATGGAGGATTGTGCTAGGCTGAAAGATAGGGCAGACATGGCACTTATTTTTACTAACAGGTTGGCAACCTGGCTTAAATAGGGGAGTTTTGGGGTGGGGCCTACAAGGGTGTATGAAGATATCCTGAAGGCAGGTTGGGAGTGTTGTGGGAAGGATGCTTTTTAGACTTGGTTGGATTGCAGCTCAGTGTGCAGACTGGTGTGGAGTTGAGTTTTTGTAGTCCAGGAAAGTAAGTTGTCGTTAGGGAATGACTGTGTTTATGTTGATCAAGGATGGGTTTTGGTAATTGGACAGTGGATAGAGCACAGGATATTTGTTTCTGGAGGTGGTCTGTATGGGTATTTTCTGTTTATAAAAGCATTGAGGATACAGTTGGCGTAATTGGCCAGACTGTTCTAAGTAGAACAATATATATAGTAAATTCCTTTTGGGTCCCACAAATTTGAGTGACAAAATGTAGTAACTGGTTCACTTGACCACCAGTTTTTGGGCAAAGAACTGCAACATTACTATGCCAACTCTTTATTTCCATGATGCAGAATAATTTTTGTGCATTTCATACGTGTACAAATCATAAGATTTGTTAGTTCTTTGGCACCAGGTTATTTTATCAAGTGAATAACCAAACTTTGATGAGTTTTATGGTTTGTTGATTGAAACATGAAACAAAAATCTCTCAGACATGGCTTTGATTTACACAACACTTTGCTTTAAGTAACTTTTGTAGAGCATCCGCTCCAGTCGTTAAATTAATGGACAAATAAAAATGTCTTCTCATTTAAAGGTATGAATTTTTATGCATGAAAATAATTAAATCAAATGCCTATGTTAAGTATAATTTGAAATTACCTTTTTTGACAAGTTTACTTGTGCAGTACGAAGTGGCACCTGTATTTCGAGTCTGCGTCTTGGTGGCCCTCTCTGTGCGCTATCTGTTTTCTTCAACAAGGCTACACCAAAGAATGTACAAGATTTAAAACTGGTGCTCATAAATTGACAACTTAAATAACAGGTTAGTTAACTTTAATATCAATATCAATATCATATATAAAGTACTAACTAAATTAAATACAAATTTAAGATTGTGTACTTCTCTGGAATATGGACACTCATAATTTGGTTTATGCTACAAATATCTGTGGAGCCAAGTAATATTTACCCATAACTTTCTTTGCATAATTACGCACTGGCTCTGGCAACGGTTCATTTGAATCCATGGTTACCTAACGTAAAGAAAAAGGCAGCCTAATTATTCTGAACAGAAAATTATGATTAATAAGTAGGTAAAATTAATTCTTCTAATATAATAAAAGCCAAACCTAATCACAGTGGAAAATTTGTAACACCAAAAAAAACTTTAAATACTTAATTCTATTCGTATTACTTCACTGATGCTACTAAACTCTTGTTAAGCAAATTAAATTGATCAAACGTTTGAAATTTAAGACTTGTATAAACAACAACTATTCAAATGCTGCATAAAATAATCGATTAAATCAAGACTAAAGTTAGTCTAGCCTCAAGATAATTCCTTAACAGAATATTTGAGCTTCAGTGGTAACGAAGGTTACAATAAATAAATGCATACATGCATATAAGAGGTTCTACTTTCACTAACTTTTCTGGTTACAGCTGACATAAAATGTTAAAAACATGGCGCCCTCGAGTACGACATGCTGATTGGTGCATTTCTTTCAAAGATAAACAGTCTTGAAGACACGTTGATTTAGAAGTTTTTAATTTTTAAATGAATGCAGATTTACTATATTCCCTTAATATTTCAAATCACGTTTGATTCTTTTCCTAAAAACATGTTTGAAGTTTCTCATTGAAGCACCTTGTTGATCTATTGAGGCTATATGCAATTTATGTACCACTGTATTTCTTTTCGAATTTTACTCAGACACTTAAGAAATTTAGTTTGATACACAGCAGAATTTTGCCTTTGGACTTGGTGAGAAGTGTTGTAGTTTGTTATTTTTAGAAAACTTTGATCACTAAGGGATTGAGATAGCATTCTTCTGAATAAGCAGATCCCAAATGGATCAATTACGGGTCGATGACAATTTAAGGCTCAATAAATTTCTTCTCGACCTTGCCTGCCCTTACCTTTTTCCATCTTTCTACCTTCAAGCCGTTTATCAGCTTTAGTCTTCTTCTATTGCAACCTGGAACTTCATGCGTTTTTCCTTCAATAATGTAGTGAGACCTATCCAGTTTGCCTTTCTCTTAAAAACTGTAGTCAAAATGGGTCTCTTCCCCTTCATTTACTCTTCATTTGTTACCATATCTGACCACTTTACTGTTTCAATACGTTTCCAAAAACACATTTCAAATTTTTTCAGGTATTTCTTCTTCCTCTTTCTCAATTTCCAGAAGGGAACACCCTTTGGGGTGGGATGGATGGACTTTACATAAAAGGAAAGTAAAACAACCGATATTGGAGTGAAATCTTGGGTTATGGATGTCGCTGAGTTTAATTATCACATTCAACTTGTCGTTTAACATCCAGGGAAGGGGATGGAAATTTCTAAACATGTTAAACGAGAACAATTTGCATGGAATAAATCTTTTTCGTGGTCAATGAGATCTATAGTATTTCTCCCAATGCTGTTTATGTTTAATTTCAAACAGTTTGGTCATAGGAGAGAGAACCCTTAAGGGGCTCGTAAACGAGCAACAAAAATTGCGCATTTACGGTAATATTTTAGAAAGCTATGGCCCGGCAATGTGTTGCAGGCAAAGAAGGCCGGGAATTATGTTGCCAGCAATTTCCCGACAATACTCCGACCGACCACAGTGTAGCCCAAGCATTTACCGTGTACACGTAATACAATAATAATGGCCGAAAAGGAGGTGCTCATTAGCGCAGAATTAATTGTGATAAAAAATTTCAAGTAATTAAAGAAGGGAAGCACCTGGATTCGACCTTAATTAAACAATCCAGAAACGCTTCACAATTTAAGCAATTCTTGACAATAACTTATTTAAAACTTCACCAGAATGTCGAAGGGCGACTTTCAATATTTGCTTAAAAAATTGGGCCCATGATTGAGAAAAAGAACACGGTGATGAGGAAAGCAATACGGATCACCCTTCCATTCTTGTAGGAGACTTTGATGTATTTAATCAGAATATCAATTTCGCACATCATTCGAGAAGTATGCGTAGATGTAACGGAAGAATTAAATGAATTTATTAAAGCATCTGAAGGCCACGTCTCTTGGTTTTTTAAATATTAATTTGATATTAACTTTTCTTATTTTTTCGCGTACGTCATAACTGTTGTTGGTTATTGCTTTCCAACCATCTTTCTTCAATTAGCGATCTCCGCCTATAGTCCATCAACTTCACGTCCCATAGTCAATACTTTTCTCATTTGTCCAATTCATAAGTGGAATACTGAATAATTTTACCCAGGGATCCAAGTGTAATATTAATTGATTACACAGCTGATTGACTACAGAGACCTCTAGGTGAGGTCTGGGAACTATTGTGGCCCGGCATTGTTTACGTCTTTTCGACACACGGCCGATGCCACTATTGAAAATGCTGGCAACATTGCCCGGCAATACTGAAATATTGCCGGGCCACAAGTATGTATTGCCGAAAATGTTGCTGAGCAGTATTGCCGGCTACATATTGCCGTAAAACGTTGATCGTTTACAGGCCCTTTGGAGGTGGGGTTGGAGGGGCGTTTCATAAAAATTATGCATCCATTAATACATCCGACAATGTCGCTGAGTTTAATTATTACAAGACAGGCAACGCCGGGTACCCAGCTGGTATTATAATAAATATCAGATATTTTTTGATAATTAACTATACATAATTTATAATTTGATACGCGTGTTTGCAATGTATTTTACATTGTTTTGCTTTATTTTTATGAAATGTTATGCTTTGGAAACGTAAATTAAATTATCTTCTTGCTATGATGCCAATGTGAGCAAAATGCCGAGAATGAAAACTCGGCTTCAGATGTTTTTTTTCTCGCAATTCTTTATTTTGTTTGCTTGTCAGTGTCTTAGTGAATGCTGTCCTGACAATTGCAGTGATATGTGATTTTTTTTTTCCTTCGGTGCTTCAGTCATAATTCTTGCTAAATGTAATCCTTCATTTGTATTTTTACATAAAATTCGACGGAATAATTATATTGTAGACATTTAAATAGGTACAGTACTTTTTTTTTAGGGCAACAGGCTACATGAGGGTGATCCACATTGGGCAACTCCCCTTTAATAGCATAGGAAGGGATTTGAAAGGGGGGATGCGGAAGGGTAGAGGAAGGTAGCCAAGGGTTAACTGGGGCCCCCGGGCTATGGCTTAAGGATCCTACCCGGCATTCGCCTAAAGAAATGCAGGGAAAACCCTAGAAAAACCTGCATCAGGTAGGGCGGGCATTGGGTCCTTGTCCCACGCCCTTCCGATAGCGGGAGAGGAGTTTGCTGTGGGGACGCAGCATTCCCTTCTCCGTGCCTCGACCAGTTTAGGAGGCAGCTGGCCGTCTGTTCCAATGGGAACAGCGAACAACTCTTACCGTATGCCCAAGGTCTGCGACCCCGGAACATACACCTCTCAAAACAGGCCGAGGTACCTCGGCTTGTGGGAACCTTAGTTCAAAAACGGAGAGAGGAAAAGGCATCCCCAAAGGTAGCCCCTTCATATCTCTCCTAAAAGGTTCGAGGTACAGTACTTTTTTTTTTTTTTTTTTAGGGCAACAGGATACATGAGGGTAATCTACATTGGGCAACTCCCCTTTAATAGCATAGGAAGGGATTTGAAAGGGGGGATGCGGAAGGGTAGAGGAAGGTAGCCAAGGGTTACTAGGGCCCCCGGGCTATATTTTAAGGATCCTACCCGGCATTCGCCTAAAGGAATGCAGGGAAAACCTTAGAAAAACCTGCATCGGGTAGGTCGGGCATTGGGTACTTGTCCCACGCCCTTCCGATAGCGGGAGAGGAGGCGGTACAGTACTTAATGTATTATATTTATAACCATCTGGTTTCTCGTCATAAATACGAGAATTTAAATAATGTACACGGTTCTCAGCGGATGTTTGTACGATGTGCTCCACGCACTCATTTGTTAACCGATTAATATAAACGATATTCTCAATTTTGGTGAATAAAGCGTTTCATCAGGTGAGGCGTGGTAAAAAAAAATGAATATGCTAATTAGGGGCTTCCGATAACGGATGTTATTTAATACTGGTCGTACCAAACTGTCACGCTGGTCAAAAGGAAAGAAAATCTTATTGTTCCAAGAAGAATATCATCGAAGAGCCACAATCTTTTGACTAATTTATAAGTCCTTTCACCCGACTGGGCTTTCTCGCTCTTAATTGGCGAAGATAACGCGCGCGACGCGTAAATAAAAGTTTGCTAACCTTGTCGCCCCTGCTTTATTATTTCCTGTTATCGTAGGTCAACTGTGGTCGAAAGGTTCCGGAGGAAAACTAAGAGTAAAAAAATAAAAATACAAAAAACAAGTTGAAACGAGACAATATTCTTGCCGCCAATTGATTCGCCGTGAGATTATGGACAGGCTGTGATTTAATTAATTTTTCCCTGAGGCGCCCAGACTGCATTTAAAGAACTAAAGTAAACAAAAAAAGACGAATTTTCGAAGAATTTGTGTGAAGCTGGAGAGAAATATTGTTGGAATTTGATTAATCCCAACAAGAAACAATATTTTAAAATGAAATAAAAATTACGTCTGATAGAAAACAATGAATAAGAAAGATAGCCATTACAGACAAAAAAAAGAGGGTAATATAAATACCACATAACGTTTCTGGGATCCTTGTGCCTTTCGTCAGGTGCTAAGAAGAGCCTAGAGAAACACTACTGCAGAAGGAAAAAAATTGTTTGAAGTAAATGTTATTGAAGATAATTGTTACAGAGTAATCTATAATTGAAGATTCACATAATGAAATTATACATAAAAATTATCCTCAACAAGCTATTTGATTATAAATCTAAGTGAAAGAACTGTTCGAAATGAACCTTATAAGTGGTAAGGTACTGGAGAAACTTACCGTAGAGAAACATTTAGTTGTATTGACCTCTCGATGAAATAATTTTTGCATAATTACAGAGATAAATGCAACAACTAAAGATGTTCAATGCATGTGTGGGCCATGACTTAAAATCTTTGACGCAGTGTCAACTGTGACATTTGCCGAACAAAATGCCATTATGAATATTATAAATTCAAATTCGTAAGGCTGAAATCATTTTCTGACCAAAACAATTCAAGGGATGCGCAAATTAATTATAAATAAGTCGCTCATAGATTTTAAGAAAATAATGACGAAGAGAAATGGATTGTTTAATTTGGGTTGTACTGAAGGAATAACCAGAATCCGTAGCGTCAGTGTTTAGTACATTTGCCCATGAATGCCCCCCCCCCCCCCCCCAGGTTTAACCCCTCTGCATCCCTCTTCAAATAAAACAGGATGATGACTGACGGTATTTTAACAACTCGGGAAATTCTCCTACTACATAAAATAAGTCTATAACATCACGTCGAATTACTCGCTAACTTCTTTACTCTATTACGATATCGGGAGTATTTTTTAGACTTGATTAACTGTACAAAGACAAAAGTATAGCGGGTTCCCTAAGAAAATGAAAAAATTCACCCGGTACCTCCAGAGGGTCAAAACTACTCTAGGTAACTTCGTCAAGCACGTGAACCCGCACATCGAGGAACGTAAAATTTTATCAACTACCATGGTTAATGAGAGAATTAAACGAAGCGACTCCTATAACCCAGAAATCGACACTAATTTATTGGTCTTTCCTGTATTACTTATTATGTAAACTCCTTCCACTACCACCAACCCGTACGGGTGCTCTTTCATCGACCCCCGAAAACTAATTATTCGACTGTAATATCGGCCGTTTTAGTATATTTTAAAATTTCACCTCCGCTGGGAGTTACACGACGTTTCAAAAGAGCGACAAAAATCATCTCGTTGGTGCGCACAAACAACTTATCAAAGTTTCATCGCAATCGGATGTACGGAACACATAGGGCACACACACACAGTCATATATAATAATCACAGATATGAATATGTATAGTTGTTTAACACTGACATTTATTGTATTTAAGTTACGATGACTAGTGAACAAACAAAATTATTATCAACTATTTGTTTAACTTTATCATTAATAAAGGAAAACTTAATTGAAAACACTTAATTTTAATGGCAAAATTGTAACAGTGCCTGATTACCAATTTTAATTATAACTAAAAATAAATTTTATTCCTCTTCTGGAAATTGTTGCCTTCTTTACCTTCTCTTCTGGTAATCGACATGTGCACTATATGATTTCCATCCACAGTGACAAAATATAGGGATTTTTCCTCTAGTCCTCTAGAGAAGGTGGAGCACACCATCAGGGAAAATAATCTTTTATCTATAGATTTTTAATGGCTTTTATTTAAATGGTAATTTCTTCAAATTAAATATGTTTCTACATTGTAACATTATTCACAGTTTTGTAAAAACTATAAAGAATTTATGCCTGCATTTAAAAGTGCATAATTTAACTACATAACACCATTGTTAATAAATGTTTTGTGTTCATTGGCTGGACCAGTGAATTTAAAGGATCTTGATGTGGAACAGTGTAGGTTTCACTAAATGAAATTAGGAGTGGATACTTGTTTCAACACCATATTTATTAATGTGTATTTAATATTTACAAAACAAAACAATATTGGAAAATATATATCAAAAGAGGAACATGCTCATCTGTGAGTAATGAAAGTTTAAAAATTACACAATGCTGTACAATCAACATATATATATATATATATCTATATATATATTTCTGTTTAGAAAATTATTTGTTTCACTTGCTTTACTATGAGATAGGAAGGAATTCGGCAAAAGCCTGGCACAATCTGACTTGAAATAATTATAGACAACAGAAGGGCCTATCATCTATATTTATTATACAAAAGAAAATTACTATAGTAGTCAGTCTCAAATGCTATTGATTAAAAGATCAGTGCGAGAAGAAGCTTTTAGATTTCTTCCCCGAAAGAATACACACACGGTCATTCACAGGAGTGAAAACCACTTCCCAAGACCTAAATTATTGTGGATGAATTGTAACTTCTGTATAATATTTACATTACTTTCTGCTTGTTATACCCCAAAAAATGTTATTTCCTTCCCAACCCTAGACGAGCACAGTATGAATTGAGTAATGAAAAATGTATCATTTAAATTATGTACAAGTTTTTATTGAGTATGCATTAATATTGTATATAACTTAATATTGCATATAACTGGGAGAACCGTTACCAGAAATATACTTTTGTACAATATCATATTTAACAAAATGAACAATTTGAAAAAGTTTGTTCATTATCAAGATAAGACTTCACTGTTTGTTGTGATTTTTTTCTCTACTCATTTTCTTAATTTTATATACTTGACTGTTACATGTGACTAGCTCAACACATATGATTTTTTTATTTGTATATAAACTAAAAGTGAGAATTGAATTTTTCAATTTAATTGTTGTTAGCCTCTTATGATATAATTTGTCATTACTTGTCTCACAAAAGGGTCTACATTCAATATGAAAATATTCCCATTTGACTGGATGATTAAAAAAATTCTTTCATTGAAAGATTTAAATAACGATATTTCACAAAACATAGTAAATATACTTGATATCTCGCTCAATCTCACAAAAATATTACTCATTTCAATCATCGCATACAATTCAAAATTATGTTTCGTCCAGCACATATATAAGAAAAATCACTTTTTACATTTCTTTCTCGATTCAACAATAATAAATTTTACCAGTAAATTATCTTCCATCAAGTGGAAAGATTATTTCGTGATAAATATTTACAATGTAGTTGGGATATATTATACATTTATATATTGCCCCTTATTTTGTTTTGTCTATATGTTGCGTGTTTTGATTTATCTACTGTGATATGTGCTACATTTAGAATCACTCTAATATTTTCCTTGTAAAAAAATATACATGTATATAAGTATATCAGTCTTTCAGTTCTCAGCAATTTTTATGTTTTGTTTTCAAACACAGTAGTATGTTGCTCTCACTAACTTATATTTTACAGAGTGGAGTAAGTAATGATAGCTACAGACACACTGTAAACAATTATTATATATATATATATATATATATATATATATATATATATATATATATATAATTTAAGGATTTGCAGTGACTTGCAAATGTTTACATACAAGAGCAAAAGAGCTGCATTTAAATAGATTACATCATATATTACATTATTCAACAAATTGCTGTAGCTCTGAGTGCCATCAGATGGAAACACTGTCACATTTGCTGACTGAAAAGTAAAATAGATAAAAGTTCTGCTGTACAAAGTAAATATTATCCACAAAAACAAGGCACACAGGAAAGTCTTGCTGTAGGAGTGGATTATTTATTGTATGTATATATACTTCACGTGAGACTTCTAGTCCGCTGCACTCATACAAAAACTAAAACAAACAAAACAATATGTGGGTGGGTGGGTGGGGAACGAGTGAAGAGAACGACGTGGCTACGAAGAATTCATCCTGGGGACTACAATTTCTGACATGTAGAGTTGCTTCCAGGTGGAAAGTTGTCTTTGTCGCTTGCTTCTGAGTGTGGCAAGAACATTGCTCATGCAATCTGTAACAGAAAGAAAAGAGGGTGTGATTTATGGTTACTGGACTAAGACTCGGGATTTGAAATAATATAATAATCAGTTATTTATTAAGCAAGTAAAAGTAAATCAGATGAATTTCAAGCTAACAATATTTTATAACCACACAGTGAAAGAAGGATATTTTTGAGTAAATGTAAACTAAAATAATGATATCTACTACAACAATCTACTGCAGTTTCACGCTTCTAACTTTAACTTAATCAATTTGTCAAATAGGGATGGTAGTCTAGAGTGGCAGTAAATGTAGATTCAATTGAAATGAATGAGAGCTTTCAAAGGTTTGTTTTGGTTTATTGAAATTACTGTGCAGTGTTCTATTGATTTTAATTTGGAATAATGTATTTGTATGATTCAAATTGCATTCTGATTTCACTGTTTATGCTGCCTACATTTTTTAGAATATTTGGCTCACTAAAACAATTATACCTGAAAAATTCTTTATGTACTGAAGGAAAGCACTTCCTATAAGTCCTCTCCCTTCTATGTGAGGCCAGTGATATACATCAAGCAGGTTGGTAGATTGTTATATAGATAGATGTTATATAGTGAGACGACTGAACCAAGCCAAAGAGTAAACTATGGACTGACCAGAAGGGCAGCAGGGGTCAAACTTGCAGAATGGCGAAATGTTTAAGTGAAGCAAGACCAGAGACAACTTGGCACTAGATTACGGAAAATTCCACCCATTGTAAAAGTGTAGTGACATGACCTTGAACCTCTAGGGTTATCAATACAACTAAAATTCTTATTTTCAGGCTTGTTTACTCACACAGTTCTCGGGTAATAATAATAACCATTATAATAATTGCATAAGTAATCAATACAATGGTAAAACATTTTAATTTGATCCACTGTTGAGTAATTCATCAGTGATGAATGATCAGCTCTACGTTGTGTCTAGACTGAAATAATTTACTAGGATTTACTCTGATTTCAATTGGATACTCTCAATTGGAAACACCAAATAGAGGTGTTCTTGTAAATCTCAACTACCTTTCATCTTCACATTTGTCATTTTGTCCCCTTTTGTAAGTTGAAATAGTAGAAGTGTATGTCCTTTGTTGATTTGTGGAACCACTTTTTGTGATATGTTTAAGTGGCCAAGAAAATGAAATCATTACTCCTAGACTAGTATAATTGAGATGTTTGAAAGTTCTGTGCCAATGACAAGTATCCTTAGAAGAAATGAAACATAAAGTTGAAGATCACAAGAAGGCAAAAAAAAGACTGATATTTCATTAGGTAGACCAGAATTCAACTCTTATGGTACTACCATAAAAGTTAGGAAGAAACAGAAACTTTATTTTCAATTTGTCATTCTCTCTGTTTCGCAAGTAATTAAAGATCATTAGGTCGGTGAAACTAATGCTCATAAAAAAGAAAATGCTTGTCATAAGTTAGACTGGATAAAATCTGTGTGCTTCTTTTCTCTTTCTTTAAGACAGAAAACAAGGTTCCTTTTCATTATTCACGTTTCTATTTATAATGTTTAATAATTCCTCTCTCCTACTCAATTTTCTTTTCTCATTTGACCTAATATCTAACAACACAAAAAAAGCAAATGTTTCCACAACGTTGACTAGGAAAGATAGCCAATTCTTACAAAAAGGTAATATAAATACCACACAACATTTCTGGGATCCAGCAACACAACTGACAAGTCCCCCAGTTGCGTTGCTCTCGGCTCTTCTTAGAACCCGACGAAAGGGACAAGGATCCAGAAACATTGTGTGGTATTTATATTTTTGTCTGAATTGGCTATTTTTCTTATTCATTATTTTCAATAAGATGAAATTTTTACATTTTCCACAACATTGTTGTCAACAAACTTTAAAACCACAATTAATTAGTTGGGCAGAGGTGTGAATATTTTTCTGTACTTAAAGAAAGAATAGATGAAAATAACTAATTATAAAAACTTGTAATGCAAGCAAGAAATTGTACTTCTCAAACACTTGTTAAACCATATTCCTACTACTTTACAATACATTATTTTTATCAACAAGAGACATTTGTAAAACCGTCACCGAGGTAGAAATATTTTATTATGCAAAAAAGAAATGGTCAAGGATAAATTAAATTATCTTTACTTTTTAATGAGGCAAGGATAACTTTTCACGAAAGTAAACTTGGCAAACAAAGCATAAATGTGTTATAACTCAATACCATATTTTGACACACCCTGGTTTCCTTGTTAAGTGGCTTCATTTGCGGTTGTACAGAGTTACTCTCTAGGGAAAATGGTTGACATGTATAAATTGTGCTTCGGAAAATAATCATTATTAATGATTTTGAAACAGGAAATCAAAAAAATAAGAATGTTTGAGGGAAGTTGTGACCGAAATACAATGTCACAAAAATTAGCACTCCAACAATTAAAAGAAAAATCCTCTGTTACAGCAATGAATTAGAAAACTAATTTGTTTTTTCTAAAAAATACTGATGAAAAATTTAGAAATTTTCATCACTGAAATTGCCTCAACTGTCTACAAAGGAAATTTGTTACATTTTAGCATTAAATTTAAGGAAGTGTTCTGAAACTAATTTACTTCGTGAACTTCAATCCTCATGACAGAATTTGAATCAGGTACTTTGCCATCCTTCTTATATTTTAATGTCTTCAAAAATATTGGTTAACAGTTGTGGAAATATTTGCAGAAAATCATTGTGCCGACAAAGAGATAAAATACTCAGCTGGAGGATTTATTTATTTGCAATTAGATAAGTTAGAGTTAGTCACACATTCCCAATATGAATGAGAAACTTATAATAATAAGATAAAATGGCCAAATAACAGACAAAATGAAGTGATGATATAAGTACCACATTATGTTTCTGGAAACCTTGTTCCTTACTTCAGGTACTAAAAAGACACAAGAGCAACACAACTGCCCAATACAGTTGACAAACTCAAAATGATTTTGAAGAATGTTTATGCCAACATTGTGGGAATAAATTATCAGGATTATTACAAAAGACACAACTGCGGAAGAAATTGAAGACATTTCGCCGAGTGCAGAAGAAAAGAAAAGGAAAACAATGTTTTATGAACGTTTGAGGATTTAATAAAGGAATTTAGTGAAAAATGATCCCATGGAAACTCTTGAGGGAGCCTGAAAAGGGGAACAGCAAATGCATATTGAATGTTTCGATCATATGGCACCATTATGAAGCAAGACAAGATGGACAGACAGAATATTTTGGAGAGGGAAATAAACTGATTAATAAGAGTTTAAAAAAAAACTGGAAATGGACTGTGCTAAGTACGGTCATAAATTTAATGAAATATGGATATAAGCTGAGTGGATAATAATATTGAATTAAAATGTGCTTGACCTTGGATTTTATGTCAATAAGAAGTCTTGGACTAGCATTGTCTCTCTCCTGTGTGGTTGTCTGATTAAAATAAATCGTTTTTTTATTGTTCTGCATTAATGCTCATTCATTTGATGTGTTTAAAACAAATAGCAAAGATGATGTGCAATATAGATGTTATGGTATTAACCAGCAAAACACACACACACAAAACAAGGAAACCAATATTTAGTATTTTTATAATCAACAAATAATTTGTGCCAATGAATTTTTGAAAAATTAAAAGAGATTCGCAAGCAAGACTAAAAAGGCAAGTAAAGCTGGGTTCAGTGGTTAAAAGGTATGAGCCTGGGGGGATTGAGTTAGAAGCACTACAGCAAAATATACAAGAAGAATAGAAAAAAAAGAGAATGCATGTATGGCGCTCTTCCTACCTTTCGGGCGAGGTTTTCTTGTGTCCCGCCGCCTTGCTTCGCTTTATTGTGTCCTGTCATTAAAAAGTAGTCCCCAATATACATGTTTTTTTTTTCTCAACTTTCAGTAGCGTTCTTACACGGGATCTTTGATTTATGAGCTTATCATTTCTTTTAAACAGAAACTTGTCACGTCACCAGTAAGGTCCTTCGTTGACGAGATGGTTCCAACTGGCGAACTCTGACCACGAGTCCAGCTTTGCGCGTAACGCGTCGTGAAACTTACCGCCGCCACCTACAGGCGACGACGACAGAGGGGGTGGCACAGCGGCGGCGGATGCGCTCGCCGCAGGTGTCTTGACGACGGCGTAGTTGGTGCCGTCGTTGTTGTCCCAGAACTCGCCCGCGTCGCAGCGGAAGCAGACGCAGAACTCGAGCCTGGACGACTCCGTCGGCAGCGGCAACCGGAACGAGAAGGTGTCGTAGAGGACGACGCTGGAGAGCGCCGCCGCCATGGTGGAGCCGCTGCCGTTGGTGTCGACGTAGCTGCAGACGTGATCGCTGTGCGAGGTCCAGCCGTCGGGCGTGCTGCGCACCACCACCTCCTTGTGGAAGCTGAGGTTGCGCACCTTGACGGTGCCGTCGAGGGCGCCTTCAGCGTCGCGCACGATCACGTTCTCCAGTGACACGTTGCCGCTGTCGAGGCGGCGCCGGAACTCCAGGTAGTCGGAGGCGGGCTGCGCGAAGGCCGTCTCCCACTGGTCTGCAGGAGGCGCGCCAGGAGACGGACCGTCCGTGGGGCTCTGCGCGATGGCGCACGCCTTCAGGTCGCGCGTCACCTGCGCCAGGAACTGCAGGCTCCACGACGGAGGCGCGAACGACGGTTCCCGCATAACGCGGACCTGTAACCCAAGAACGACATCCAAAGTAGTTAATATACATGTTCGAATATTTGCAATACTTGACTTATTTTTTTTTATTTTAGCCCACCGAAATGCACTAATATTTCTCTCTAAAGAAGAGATTTTTTCCAAACAGTTTTATGTACAATCAATATCTTCGCCCGCCATATTAAGCTGTCTTGCCGAGTCGCACAAAAATTTCTTAGCAGTTAAGATAGCTTCGTAGACATATATTTTGGGTTGCGATGGAACGCAGCCAAAGCTGGCGAAGGGGTCAGCGTTTCATATTTAATTTTCTTATTGTTTATATTTGGTGAAAAATTCTATGTAAAACTTTTTACAATACAATACAAAAATATTTAAACGGCTTTACAATTTTAATATTCAGCGTAAATGACTTTAATTGTTTACGCGGCCGAGCAAGCGCCCTAACAGATATTTAAGAGTCTCAAATATAAAGCCGTGGCAAAAATGTGTATAAAACTGAAAATTTATTACTTCTAGATTTTAATTTTTATACAGACTTTAAATTAACGAATTTCAGTGTAATCTTTTATTTTTTTAACATGTCAATAGATTAAGGTTTTTTTTATAAAGATTAGATTAATAAAATTATTCTGTATTAGATTAGGTTCATGTCGCCAATATTTTGCCCACATTCTACGAAAAATCCACGTGAAAATGAATGTGGTTCCGGCGGCAGCCATTTTCGGTTACGTGCATCGTGGGCGCAAATAATCTTGTACTTCAAAATTGTAAGTGACGACACGGAGGAAAAGGATGACAATGGCTGACCTGCGTGAGCGAGTATCCCTTGTCGTCGGCGAAGACGACCCTCTTCTTCGCGTGCTTGGCGGAGGACGGGCTGAGACAGGGTCTGGTGGGGTCCGCCACCGCGGGCGGGGGTGGCGGCGTGGCTCTGGCACTGCTGCTGTAGCGGGGGCGGCACAGGAAGTCGTGGGCGGGCGGCGGCGGGCTGTGCGACAGCAGCAGCTCGTAGTCGCAGTGCATCGTGGCCAGGGAACACATCTTCCTGCAACAACAAACAGTACCATCCCGGTCATTAACCATTGCAGTATTCTGCGAAAGCAGAGGGCGTCGCGAAAGTCTCGCCGCTCGCACGTATTTATTCCAGGTGCGGGAAAATCGGTGTTGGGAAACACCAAAGCCAACTTATTGACTAATCAGTTAGTTTAAAAATTGTCTACTGCTGCTAGAGTTAAACTCGCAAAAGTAAAATTCCCCCCCATCCAGAAAAAGGACAACACAAAATCGGCGGTGTCCTTGTCGTAGTGTTTTTTTGCCACAGGAAACACACAACACAAAACGAAGCTGAACATGAACACAGACAGCCAAACTGATCAAACAGTAAAAATAAATTCCCCTCTTGAAATAAGATAAAATAGCCAACCTGTAAACCTGGTTCCTTTCTTCATTGTCGGTATTGGGCTATTTTATCTTATTATTAATTTTCAAAACAGAAGTAAATTGTTTATTTTTAATTCCCTTCTAATGAAGAGCGTTAAATGTCTAAGACGAAGAAATAGTCCGACGTTTCGAATAGTAAAAAAAATATCAGAGCTGGGCACACGAGTCCGATCTCTCTTCTAGAGAAGAAACCTACCATATTCGGCCTGTTACCAGAGACTTTCATATGTAATTCATTAAAGTAAGACGCTAATCCCCTTATAAATTAAATATTTTTTGTTTTTGTATTATCTCCTATGTTTTCAACAGTCGGCAATTTGAATAAAAAATTAATTAACAATTTTAAAATTATTTAAGTTCGAATTTGGAGCTTTCGACAAGATTGCCATAATCGTCTTCACAGAGAAAAAAAGAGAACATTATTTTGCAGAACACATTTACAAATCAATATAATTATTTGACAAAACATTTGTCAAACTGGCCCCTATAATTAATTTTTTAATCAAATCTTCAATTTGTCCAAAAATGTATTTTCCCTAGTAGAAACTTCAAGTCAGGAATGCATCGGTTTCCAGAAAGGTAAATCCTAAATAATAATGTGATTGCGGTTCAGACAACATCAATCCTATCTGCCTCCACGATTGGACAATTTATTGCATCAGTTGATAAACGTCTAACTTTATAATATACTAATATGCTCAGAAAAATTAAAAATTTTGTAGTAAAGGATTAAATATTGAGGAAGCCTGTTGCGTCTGGGTTATATGTTAAGGAATTATTTATACGTTCTCTCTTCCACCTGTGCGTTCATTCGTTGACTGTTGTGCTGCACCTAAGCAAGGACGTTAATCAGGGTCTTCTGACGAGGTGAAGGTGAAGTAAATGGCACACGCTCACAGAGGTTGTTCAATGAAGGACCTTGCACTCAGATTGATGACTCGCGTTTAGGACGGGATCAGAGCCTCGCGTGGCTCAGCAAGGGACGACTTTCTCGTGGTCTCGTCAAGAAGTGTATTTATAGGAGCTGAGACCCACTTGTCAGTGGCGAGAGAGAGGGCCGTGACACACCTCTCTGCAAGGACGGACCACCTCACCTGGCAAACAAACCCAATGACCATAGTCATCTGCATTTTCAGGACTAGAAGCGCGCGGGTTTATTTTTAGGCTCTCAACTCCTTAAATAATAGGAGCCAATTAACTGCTGCTGATTCTGTTATCTGGTGGCCTTTCTGTGATTGACGGGGGGCTCCCTAAGGCTTCATTTAGACTAGAGATCCCTAGCTTCAGTTTCCTTGGGGGTTCCACAGATTTGATTCGACCCGATATTTATTGACATCGTTTCCTTACTTAAGGCGCAAAAGGTCAGTTCGTTATCGAAAAGCGTCGTGTGAGCTATAAAATGCTCATATCACTACAGCAAAAGGAAGCTTTTCCACACAGAAACATTGAAATCTAAAGGATAACGACGTATGTTTTACAGTAACAGGCTACGTGAGGGTAATCCACGTGGTGGCAAGTATGAACAATATATATCCAGAAATAGAGGAAGAGTAAGTGAAAGAGAGCGAGAGAGAGTTCACAAGAAGAAAAGCAGGAAAAGAGAATTTGATAAAATCACAAAACTCCTCTAAGGATTTCTAATACTATTTGTTTTCATTTATTATTTAAATCCTGATGGAGCTGATATATAAATGTAAGCAATGTATTTATAAGGTGAGAAAATAGAAAAATCGTCCTAAGTGACGGCATTTTTCTCTCCTGACGAAGGAGGCTGACGCCTCCGAAAATTTGATGAGACTCCTCCTGTCCTCAGTGGCGACGCCGGGCTTCAATTTCAGGTGAGCTGCCACCACCTGTCTCTCTATATATAAGTTAATTCTTTTTATATAAAAAAATAAAGCAAAACGCGGAATGGTAATAAGATGGCTTACTCTGTGGAGATAACGAGATGTGATGTC
Organism: Zhengitettix transpicula; assembly: GCA_037074705.1. NCBI lineage: Eukaryota > Metazoa > Arthropoda > Insecta > Orthoptera > Tetrigidae > Zhengitettix > Zhengitettix transpicula. Next base: position 77,624,022 of record CM073593.1, read on the forward strand.
GACGCACCTGGGTTTCTGTCTGGCGACTGATAACTACTTCACAGGTAAGATTTTTGCAAACTAATTTTGTTTACCGCTCGGTTGCTAAGGAAGATAACTAACCTAACATCACGTGATATAATGGATGAGGGACAAGAACACAACAATAACGTCAACGCAAACGCGCGGAATAGACAGATTAAGTAAATAAAAAAAAGTATCTTATCTTTGAAAAGTATTAAATTTATGGCGATATTATGTAAGGAAATAGATATAGACTGTCGAATCTTAATCCCTCATTAATCAAACGAAGCGAATCATGGAAAATATTCAAATGAGACTGTTATTTAGATATGGAATGCCCAGGAATGTAAGGCTAGATAAAACACTAGCGTACGGACCATTAAATTGCATTAGAACCCCACGGTGCGGATGTGTGGACGAGTCTTGAGTATTAGAGTTGAGAGATAGACAGATCGATATATAAGTAAAGAAGAAGAAAACAGACGAAATAGTGCTTCTAATTTTAGGAAACAATTTTTTTTTAAGTTAAGCATGAAAATGCTTTATTGGCGAAACTTAAAATGTATGTGTAAATTTCGACGTCCCTCGTCTATAAATCAGTCTATAAAATGTACGTAAAAGGTCTTTGTGTTCAGATGGACTCATTCACGAGTTATACGACTTGTATAAAGAACTCTTAAATATTATGAAACTGAAAATTATCTGTGATGTTTTATAATGATAGTTTTGATAACTCGTTGTGATAGTTATGGCTTAAACGATTTTTTTTATTAATTTTTATTTTATTTTTATTTTAGGGCATCAGGCTACATGAGGGTAATCCACGTTGGGCAACTCCCCTTTAATAGCATAGGAAGGGATTTGAAAGGTGGGATGCGGAAGGGTAAAGGAAGGTAGCCAAGGGTTAACTAGGGCCCCCGGGCTATATTTTAAGGATCTTACCCGGCATTCACCTAAAGAAATGCAGGGAAAACCCTAGGAAAACCTGCATCGGGTAGGTCGGGCATTGGATACTTGTCCCACGCCCTTCCGATAGCGGGAGAGGAGTTTGCTGTGGGGACGCAGCATTCCCTTCTCCGTGCCTCGACCAGTTTATGAGGCAGCTGGCCGACTGTTACAATGGGAATAGCGGACAACTCTTACCGTATGCCCAAGGTCTGTGACCCCGGAACATACACCTCTCAGAACAGGCCGAGGTGCCTCGGCTTGTGGGAACCTTAGTTCAAAAACGGAGAGGAAAAGGCATACCCAAAGGTAGCCCCTTCGTATCTCTCCTAAAAGGTTCTGCCTGCGAGAGAACATCCCTCGCAGGTTACCTCTCGCAGGCTTTCTTCTTATTAGATTAACTCCTCTTCATCCATTTTAGACCATATAGGACCCAGACGACTGCAAGAATGTCATCTTTCATGACACATGACCAGTGCGTCGATTCTCCTTCAGCCTGGACCCTTGGCCGTGGTAGACACACACCGGGACTCGAAGCCGAGACCTTTGTGATGCGAAGCCCACGGAGAGTTTTGGACGAAAGAAACGTCGCAATCAGAGAAATCGTTTTACGTAAATATTTCCCAGCGAAAAGTGGGCGTCGGAGAAGATAAAGAAAGAGAGACAGATCTTGAGGGAGGATTTTCTCACAAACGCAAGGTCAACGCCTTATCTTTATGGCAGTCGGAACGTGACTGACTGTAGGACTCACGTGTCACAGCCGTCGTCACCGTTGCCCGTTCACGAATCTCCTAATTCATTTTGCAGGTCTTCAACCGGTATTAAATCAATATAATAATAAAAAATATTATTTTTAAGTCAGTCAATAACGAAGTTGATTAAAATGGAAATTTAAAGTTCCTTCTAGAACCTTTAGATTGAAATATACGTTTGTCGTAAAGAATTATACAGGTAAGTACACTATAAACAATCCCGTCATGAGAATGCCATATTTGGTCAATGGTCTAAATATTGATTTAAAATTTTCTGAATTATTAATGATGCTTGCAGGTAAGATTTAATAATGATTCGTTTAGTTTACGTGTCTGCTATTTTGCGATTCCTGATGAGTGTGGCAGGCAGAACCTTGTAGGAGAGACACGAAGGGGCTACCTTTGGGTATGCCTTTTCCTCTCCGTTTTTGAACTAAGGTTCCCACAGGCCGAGGCTCCTTGGCCTGTTTTGAGAGGTGTATGTTCAGGGGTCACAGACCTTGGGCATACGGTAAGAGTTGTTCGCTATTCCCATTGGAATAGTCGGCCAGCTGCCTCCTAAACTGGTCGAGGCATGGAGAAGGGAATGCTGCGTCCCCACAGCAAACTCCTCTCCCGCTATCGGAAGGGCGTGGGACAAGTACCCAATGCCCGACCTACCCGATGCAGGTTTTTCTAGGGTTTTCCCTGCATTTCTTTAGGCGAATGCCGGGTAGGATCCTTAAAATATAGCCCGGGGACCCTAGTAACCTTTGTCTACCTTCCTCTACCCTTCCGCATCCCCCCTTTTAAATCCCTTCCCATGCTATTAAAGGGGAGTTGCCCAAGGTGGATTACGCTCATGTAGCCTGTTGCCCTAAAAAAAAAATTGCGATTCCAAGATGGCTGCATTCGGTGATTACTCAAATATAAACCTTTACAGACATTACACGTACACATTGTACATTTTCAATGTAGCGCATTACCATTATTTTTTTGAAAAGAAAATTAATATACCGATACTAGGCGTCCAAATAAAGAGATTTATTGCAGTCAGTGGGATTGTTAAATTGTCACCATACGAGTAAGATTAAGGTTAAAAGACGACGATACTCAAGTGTTGAGAACTTTAATAATGAACCAAGGAGGGGATAACGAAAATTGTGCATGTCTGTATATAATATCACTGTCATCGGAAATCGCCCAAAACAGTTGCAAACAAAAATATAAGTAACGGTCATTCAATAAAGATGTCGACTCGTGGGTATTTTTAAAGTTCAGCTGTGTAAATTATATAACAGATTGATTCAACTGGAATTAAGAGATTTCTATGTTCATAAAATTATTTATAAACCAGCACGGATTGTTTATTTTCGGATGGTCGGAAGATTTGTCATAGGGATACAGCTGTCGATGTATCGATCAATACAATCAAATTTCGATATTCCGGCTCCATCCGTGGTTACGGAGACTCTTTAAGCGAATGACGAGTACATACTCTACATGAATCATTATTTTAGGTGTATGGTAATTTTGTTTTATGCTGTATATTGGAGCAGAGAGATGTGGAACGAGCAGCAGCTCCTTTTCTTTCCCGTTACGGCTGGGTCGCTCTCTCTCTTGCACAGAACCGGTTCCTGATCACGAGACGTGACGGTAGCTATTTCTGGATACACTACAGAAGTCATTACCGTCTGCGTTTAAAAGCCTACGTAGCCGCTATCGTCTCGGCATCCCCTTTCAAATCGACTCCACGGGTAGAAGAGTACCAGAAAAAACTAAGTTCATCCCCTTTTCCAATATCAGAGAAGGCGATTTATCTGACGTTGAATATAAATAAATCAACAAAATAAGTCATGAAATTTTTTTTAACACAATTAAATTAGAGGATTACTTCTCATGAAACTAAAACGGATAACAACGTTTCGTCCCTCGTTTTTTTTATATTAATGAAATGGGAGACCTACATTTAATGTTATGTATCAAACCATATATAAGTTCTCTTCATATGTTTATTTTCTTAGATACTTAAACCACACGAGATTTGGGCGCCTTTTTTTATTTTATTTTATTGTTTTTCACCAAGTGGCGAAAAATAAAAGTATGTTATTCGAAATATATGTTAGAATAAGTAGGCTAATTTTTTTTAGGAAATAACAATTAATGAAAATTGTAAAATAATAATAATCTATATAATAAAAAAGGATGTATATTTGTATGTATGTATGTATGTATTTACGTTGTTCTTTATACAAATTTTATCGCGTGGACAGAATGCAACAAAAATTGGTATACGTATTGTGCCAAAATCGAGAACCGGTACTGTGGGGGTGACAAACCCATAGCATAAAGGTGGAAAGAATTATAATTAAAAACCGTGATCATTAAATATTAAATTACTGCGCGCCAAGATACAATGACGTCACGCGAGAGAAAGACGTTACTACGCAACGAACAAAGGAAATATCTCCTTTATTAGGAATGAAATAAAGCAGAAATATTTTTTTAAATAAAAAGTATAATTTTATACAGCAATATTCCATCGAATGGTAATAAAGAAGAATACGAATTACTTTACCATCCTTGGGGAAAATGTAAGTTAATTTTCGCGCTGTATTAGTTGTGAGTCTAGCTAACAATTTCATCAATGTAATATTTCGTAATGTATGAAGACTGAGTGACGATTATATCCTGAAATACTCAAGGAATATATTTAAGTATTCAATGAAATACTTTTTCGAGTTTATATAAACAAGTACACGAGCAACGCCGGGCAACCAGCTAGTGTAATAATAAATGTAGTACTAGAAAATATTATATCGATTATCGTAAATGAAAGGGATAAATTTGAAGTATGAGAAATTGACTATCCAGATACAGGGATTGACGTAAACATCTGCTATGTCACGAACGAGGAAAAAACTGAGGTAATGCACTTCATAAAAGTCATTGAAGACAATTTACACTACATGACAGGTATGAAAATACTTATGATAATTTATTGTGATGTAATGTAAAAAATAATAATTATATGTTGTATGTAAAATTCTGTATGGTGCTTGATGTTTTTTTTTTATTTTGGCAAAGGCCCCGAAATATCTAAGAAAATAAAAATATGAAGAGAACTTATATATGGTTGATACATAACAAGTATATATAACCTTCAGATTGTTTTTTTAAAACCTACATTTAATCTATTTAATAGAAAAACTTTTACATGACATCGTTGAAGCCAAAATTTGGTTAAAAGGGGTGTAAAAAATTGATTAACGGGTTCCAAAGCAAACATTACAATATGGCCCTCGTGTAAGCTGCGAAAAACTAAATAAAGTTTGTGCCATGTCGACGTTGCATGTGTTTAAGGGAAAGTCGGCCGAACGAGAATGCGAGGGGAAAGTCTGGGAGGAGATATTTCTGTCTCCCTTACATAAGAAACCCACGTCTTTCATGCAAATAACTTGACACACACGCTCATACACGCCTTCTATTTTAAAATTCCTGACAGTCATGCCGTTGAGACAGGTTCCTTATAAAAGACACACGCACACGTGAGCTTCTTGTTTCAGTAGCAAGAAGGGGTCGTGAAAACGAAGCAATACGTACAACAGCTCGTCAACGAATGAGAAAAATAGACGCGTAACACAGAAATAGTAAAAGCACTACTAGGGGTAAAGACGTCACATCCGCCGGAAAGCACCGCGTGGTGACAAATTGCAAATGGAAGCTTAATATAACTCGTTGACGTGATGTCGGATACGCTCTTTGAAGCGTCCATGAGGAGAAAACGATGTTCCGCGATCCCCACACACATTAAACAGATATAGGATTACACAACGCCAAAGCTTGAGTCTCTAACTTGTTTTATACGTGCTTGAAATCAACAAATGACTAAATAAATTCAAGCAAAAACAATGAGCTTGTTTCCTACACGACAAATTATTATTTATATTAATATTGCTGTCTATATAAATAAAATGTTACTGTACCTGGCTTAGAAACGAGTGATTGTTTCACTTTTTTTGTCCGCTTTTCTCAATAAAAACGTGGAACCGATTTCGATTAAACTTTACAGGGGCATAACAAGCTGACATTCGCCGCCATATTAAGTACAAATGGCGAACGTTACAAAACCTGATTTTAACCGATTGGTTAAGGATTTTATTCGCTTTATAAAAAAAAGCCGTCGTAGCGGTAAATAAAATATCATCAAACACCATTACAAAATGTTGAAAGTACGATCACCCGAATTTACTTTCACATTTAAGGCAAGGTAGCCAAAATCTTGGTGGTCAAGGGTAGGTGAGAAGATTATCTCATTAGGTAGAGGAAAATAGTAACAAAAATTCTTAAACATAAAATAACTTGACACAGGAGCCTGAGTTGTAAGTAAATTTTTAAAGAAAAGCCTTATCCTTTCAATAGTATAAATTGTAGAGAAATCTTTGAGCAAAAATCAGACCTTCACGTTAAGAAGCACAATGTTTTCATTTCGGTATAAATTATTCCTATTTTATTCCTATCATTCTTTCCTTTAATAATTTATTTTACGTATTATTTCATCTTTCTTATTCTTTCATATTTTTTCGTTTCGTTCTTTGCTTTCATTCCCCCTCCGTTTAATATTTTATACTACTGTATTACTTTTCCACATTATTTTGTCTCCTTTCTTTTGTTCTTTCAAGATTTTTTCCCCTCTTATATCATCTGTTTTTATTTCTTTATTCTGCTGTTCTTTCCTAGGCTTGTGTTGTCTTAATTTTTGTTGTACCTTTCTCCCTGTGTGGGTTTCAGTTTTATTTCCTCATACATCTTTCTTCCAGTGTAGTTGTAAACGTTTTCCTAGCTCTTTCGTCTTTTCTTTTGTTTTGTTCGTGTCACCCAACCAGTATTTCTGCACTTTTTTTTAAATCTAAATATTTTTCTTTATTTTTCTGTTTATCCCAATCAGTCTATTTATCCGCTATTCTTTTTATGTATTCGACCTCGATTGCAAAAAAACGAACTTTTCGTTCTGAGCGAAAAAAATTCTTACTTTAGCAAACCCCAGATCAGGATTTTCAGCAATGTCTTGTAATTCTGATATGTACGTGTAGGTTGTTGATCCTTGGCGCCGCTTCTTTTTCTAAATGTAGACCTGCAATTGCCTCAGCACGTCAGGATCCCAATTTAAACCTTCTCGCGGTGACAAAAGTGACTTGCGACACAAGTAGGACGAGTCCATTATTCTGTTAAATTTAGCGATTACTCCATTTAAAGGCGTTCGTTTCAATGTACGCGTGTCATCTGAAGTTAAGGTTGTTCCTGGAATATAAAGCGTGTGGGCAGCACTCGGGAACGCAGAGAGCCACGATTGAATATTTAGAGCCGTGGGTGCGTGGGTTGGATTGCGTAGGTCTCTCTCTTTTTTGCTGGTCTACCTTTATTCACCGTGTGATTATCTGTTTTTTTTTATATTTATTCTTCGCTAGATTCGCCTACTCGCTGCACAAATCGCCTCGTTTCTCGCCTCTTTTTTCCCAACCTCCTCCAACCATCGAGACTCAGGTTCCTCTAAAAGTATTTTAACATTGGAATTTAAAGGTGCATCATTCTCTCCATTTTATATCAATTTTCTTCCTATATTTTCTCTTAGAACAATTGAAAGGAACACCCGACGAACACAAACCAAATATTAAATCCAAATATTTTAATCAAATTGCTTTCAAGGTTCAGTAACTTGGGGAAAAAATTAACAGAAAAAGAAAGGATGGGCACACGATGAAGAACGATTCCCTGGATGTTATCGAGAAAAATAATCGTCTTGTAACATTAAAAGGATGTTCTACACGGTCAGTTGAACTGAGACTGAACGGACAACTCAACTATCAGTTTAACTGACCTTTGAGGAAAGAGGAAACTGAACTGATTGAATTTCTTTCGATCATCAGTTCCGTCGTGAGATCAAAGGTTGTCTAGACACACCTGACCGTTCAGGTTTCAGTTTTGTTATGAGGTTGTCAAGTGCTCATCCTCCAAAAAAATTAACATATTACTAAATGTGGTTCCCGTTAGTCCCGTTATAAAGGCTTTCTTCAGTTATCCAGATTAAACATAGCACTAATTCAATAAGATAATCATCGTCCATGGTTACACAAAAAAAAAACCAGCTGCCACCTACGCAAATGAACTCGCAGTCGGTTGAACTGAGACTGAACTCCGACAGACCACCGGACAATGTCGTCAGGGTCGCATACTTGTAACATGTGGAAGCGATTATCCGTGTAGTGCGTCTCTTATCTGCGGAAACTTTTCACAATCGCACGGAACAGGCTGGTTGTTGCGAATCTACTCACTGCGACACGTCTTTCCACTACCGATGTGTGACGACGTAGGAGCACCACATTATTCCCCTTTCAAATTTGCAGGTTGAAGCATCTTAAAACTACAGAAAAAATATTCTTGATCTCTTAAAAATCCAATTAATATTGTGGATAAAATTAAAAGCATTAAAAAACTGTTTGGTTCAAAAAAATCTTATTTATTTCAATTAGATAAGGTTGCTCTCCACTCCTTTCCTGTCAATCTTATCTAATCGGATTATTTTCTCAATTCCGTTGCAACATCGAGCGTATATAACACAGAACCTCGTCCCCCCTTTGGGGCATACCAGTCGATGGGTGCTTGGCTCTCGCAGGCAGAACCTTTCTGGAGAGACGGAGATGCCTTTTCCTGTCTCCGGTTTTTGAACTATGGTTCCCACAAGCCGAGACACCTCGGTCTGTTTTGAGAGGTGTTGTCGCACATCTTGGGCATACGGTAAGAGTCCTATTGGAATAGTCGGCCAGCTGCCTCCTAAACTGATCGGGGCACGGAGAAGGGAATGCTGCGCCCCCCCCCCTCCCCCCAGAAAATCCCTCTCTCGCCATAGGAAGAGCGTGGTACAAGTACGCAATGCCCGAACAACCTGATGAAGGTCAGCATCACATTTAGGCGCATTTTCGGGTAGGAAACTTAAACAATAGCACGGGGGCCCTAGTTAACCCTTGGCTACCTTCCTCTACCCTTCCCCACCCCCCCTTTCAAATCCCTTCCTGTGAAATTAAAGGGGAGTTTCCCCCACGTGGATCACATTCTCAAAAAAAATCGTAATATTCACTACATTAATAATTTATTGTAAAAAAAAAACCTTTGCGTATTTACTGAGGATGCGAGTTTAATATACAATCACGGTGAAATCGGATGATTCTCTTTGATACACACCTTCCAATGACTTCCCCAGCATCAGTTCCTTCCCCTCTTGCTTCTGGGTGTGCTGCAGGTAGCTGTCCTTGAGGGTGGGTTTCCCCAGACCTTGTCACGGTCCCCCCTCGTCGTAGGAAGGATCAAAGTCCCGTCCAACCACATGAGGTAAACATTCCTACAGGAACTCCAAGGCCGACGGAGAGACAAGGAACACGAATCATTCGGTGATCGTTCAAAGTCCAATGGCTTCCCCTTTTATTAAAGAGACAAAATGGTTCAACTATCGTGGAAAACCTCTGAAAAAATGGAGGCGATTCAACTGGGAATAAAAATCATTGAGAACTAGTGCAACGGATGTTTATACCCGTCTGGAACAAGTATAAAAGCTAAACGTCTACGAGAAGGAACAGGCCAATAAATGGATCATCTTGCAAGATAAGTGTCGTTAGCTGAAGTATGGAACGTTCTTTTAAGCAGCCGTGGAAAATAATATATCAGAACGGAGCAACGTTACCAGAGAAATAACACTAAATGGATATTCTTCATTATATCAATAAATATCAGGGTTTTTTTTATTAATCAACAGCTGTTTCCATTTGTTTCGTGGTTTTAAAATCCAGCCAGGAATGTGTCACGACGACGATTCTCTCACTTGTGCTGTCATTTTCAGTTTTCTATTTGAAAATGTTTCTGGTGGAAACGACGTCGTGAACTGGACCTGAGTAGAATATGGCCCTTTTCCCTCACATGTCTCGTGACCGAGTGTTTTAATCTCATCGCTGACGTTAGAGAAGCGAAATACCATTTTTTCCCCCCTCCGTTTTCGTTTTATTTTCGGCTGCCACTGGTTTGCGTGGAAAAGTACGAGTTTCCCTGAGGATAAATATAGGCAGCAGCTCCATGTGCACACACTCACTTCACATTCCTCCTTGCAGAACGGGCGAATGAAGGTCACGGTGGCGCCACTCGCTAAGAAAAGAACACAAGACACAGAAGCTTTTCCGATTTCCACGAAAAGAATGGAAAACCAGCACACGCTATCTGTGGAATATATGGAAATATAAGCGTTTGAAGGGAGCATTCCGTTACAATCAAACAAAACTTGCAACGTAATTGGCTCGTCCAGAAACCACCGACACTAGAAAGCATTAAGTAACAAAATTTCAAAGATCTTACAGTCTCGTTGAGGAAAGCTACAAAGGACCCAACGATGTTGAAAAGTTTGATTCAAAGGGTTATACACGGAACAACTTCAGAAGTGTTGTTAGCAATCGGTGAATAGAGCATTTGAAACGGTCATCAGAGATATTGTTAGCAGTCACGGCATGGAAAGCAAATATTTTATATCAATCAGTGAATTGCTAAAATAAATCAATGAAACCGTCATCCTCTTTATTTCAAAAGGTGTTCTTAAAAAATAATAAAAAAAACTGAGGAGCTTTGGACTGCTGTAGTCAACCTCACCTGAATTATTTTTATATAAAATTTATCGTACTCGCACATTTAAAACTTCTATTTTTCTACATGTATACATGTAACTTCGTAAAATAATATTAATATGAACTGTTGTATATTATAATACTATTTTTGAAATACAATTATATTGTTTCTAAAGCACTTGTTACTATAATCTTTGAAGTTAGTTACATCTTGTACTCATATTTTTGTTGTAATGTACTTTGACTTACTCAGTGGTTCAGTGTGAAGATAAATGTGTTTTTTTTAGTTCGTAACTTTGAGAATTTCAGGTAAAACTCCTATTTATGTGCATGTGTGTAACTTGTTATGTGCGAATACGATGAATGTTCTCATATTAAAAAATTCAAATGACGATGACTATTGCAGTCGAAAGCTCGCGAGTTTCTTTTTATTATTTTTGACGTAAAATTTTTGAAAGAAACTTTATGATAGAGGACGGTTGGTTTTATTCATTTTAATTTGCTTACAGAGTCCCTGAGTTGTGCGTGTGTGTAAAAGATGGATTCAAATACATTACAATGAGATATTCTTCGTTGATACGAAAATTTAATTCTGGTGAATTGATAAATTAAAGAGTGTTAATTTCTGCCATTAAGAAACGATTGATCGCGAATGCTGTCTACTAGTTGAAGGAGACAAGTTTGTTCTTGGCCACAGTCCAGGGGGGTCTTTAAGTCGCCAGTGTAATTAAGTATCCAGGATTATAGAAGGTGCTGCTGCTGGAGACATTGCAAGTTAGAGGGATACTTGTGACGTCACCACGTTTCAGTTTGTCAGATTCGGCAGACACTTCTTCTAAATAGTTTCTAAAAGAAAGGACCTGATTGAGTGCATAAAAGGCGGTGAATTTAAAATCTGTCAACGTTTAAGATGCTTTATTGCCATTTAAAACATTGAAGTTAAAGAAAACAATCCCTTAATTCAGTTTCATAGTCCTCGAGAGTTGAGCTCTGATGGAATTTCTTCTCTTCTTGAATCAAATCATTGAAACTATGATTTACAATTATATTATATTGTTATAATATTATAAAAGTAGGCTGTGATGTAGTAAATTGTAGCTGACGTTGTGCTCAGGTCTATACAGAGGATGGAGAAGGCTTGTACCTGACTCAGGAGGTCCAGGGTTCGATTCGCGGTCCGCTCGAGATTTTTATATTCTAATCCCTTGATTAAAGAAACATTTATAGCTATATATATTAAAGAGATTGGAAATCGCTATTCGGAGAAGGAATCGGATCCCTTAATTTCAGGGTGTAATTGTGGGGATAGATTCTCCAAGGTTGTGATGCTTGGTAGTCTACATCTCGTGCGTCACGCAACCTCTGTGAATCGGCAAACTTTGTCGACGACTACCCCAAAAAATTTAGAGACCTTTTTTAGTTTTCGTGAACCATGGAATGTCATTGGTCCAGGCAATTACGAGCTCTATAAAGCTTATTGAATTTCTGGAGCCACTTAGGTGGTACTTGGCATAAAACCAGGTCTATGTCTGGTCGCTGTTCATTCATAGATTCCTGGAATTAAATACCGGTCACAGTGGCGAATTGAGATACACGCCCAAGTTGTCCAGTTCTCAACATTTGCCAAAAAGTCTATTAAAGTTAAATAAAATGTATCCAAAGGACATACTAAACTATAGAAAAATTGAGAATGGTCTGTCCGGCCCCTTTTCATTTGATTTCTTTTTTTTTTAGGGCAACAGGCCACATGAGGGTGATACACAATGGGCAACTCCCCTTTAATAGCATAGGAAGGGATTTGAAAGGGGGGATGCTGAAGGGTAGAGGAAGGTAGCCAAGGGTTAACTAGGGCCCCGGGCTATGGTTTAAGGATCCTACCCGGCATTCACCTAAAGAAATTCAGGGAAAAAGGAAAACCTGCATCGGGTAGGTCGGGCATTGGGTACTTGTTCCACGCCCTTCCGATAGCGGGAGAGGAGTTTGCTGTGGGGACGCAGCATTTACTTCTCCGTGCCTCGACCAGTTTAGGAGGCAGCTGGCCGACTATTCCAATGGGAATAGCGGAGAACTCTTACCGTATGCCCAAGGTCTGTGACCCCGGAACATACACCTCTCAGAACAGGCCGAGGAGCCTCGGCTTGTGGGACCCTTAGTTCAAAAACGGAGAGGAAAAGGCATCCCCAAAGGTAGCCCCTTTCATTTGATTTCCTTTCCTTGTTAATTTTTAAAATAAATACAATAATTTCAGACCGTAAGCACGTCAGCCACAAAAGCGGGGACGAGCACTGAGCGACCCATCGTTCTTTAAGGAGTCCATCTGTGTGCCTATTCTCTTTAAGTCTTCCAAGGCTTCTCTCTCTCTCTCTCTGTCTCTGCGAAAAGAATATCTCCGAGTATTTGCGGAGGAAACCTTCAGTTTTGACTGTCAAAGATTTTCGTGCTATAAAGGAGGAATTACCGTCCTTCTCCTGGATTCCGTTGTTCGGAATTTCAGGCCGATGTCACAAAAGTTAATGGAGACCGACAAAAAGGGTTACGAAATGGTTTTCTTCACTTAGCAAATTAAGCTAATTTATTTCGTTAAGCCACGATAAATTTATCAGAAAAGTAAAGGAACAAAAAGACATTGTGAAAAGTGTTGACCACGCTCCGGTAGAGAATAACGTTTCGGGGCGTCTTCCCGTTGGGGGAAACACCTTCAGCTATTCCGACAGCTACATATGGCGCGTTTTGCAAAGAACGAGTAGGCAGGCTTCCCCGTGTGTGCGATTTCAGAGCACTTGGCAACGAAGCAGGTGATCACGCGGTCGCGGCGTGAAGAGGTCGTGTCGCCGACGCGCTCAATTCCAAGGACCTCCACACGCAGCCAGATACTCCACCGCTAATAGGAACACCCTTACATCAGCCAATATTTATCTTCTTCGTTTTTCCAATTACCTGGACAAGCAGTCCGGGGTCGGTACACGTCATTGTCCGAGCACGAATCAGTGGCCGCCACGTCGCATGTCGAGCGATTAGTCATCCCCTAACCCCACGGCTACCCGCTCCGCATCCTCCTTTCCTTCCCTTGTGTATCACGTCAAGTATTACCATTCTGGCACTTAATAATCGGTGCTTTTTTTTATAGACATGATAGACATTAAGGCAACAACGTTTTTCAAATACATACGTTTTCGTAACTCTAAGGTCAAGAGACAGATACAATTATTTGGTACTATTTTAACATAGTATAATCGTGGCAGATCTTATAACGTCCTTTTTCGCATTGTCAGTTTTTTCTTATTAGTGTTTTTTTTTTGTTTGTAATATCGTTAATGTTCTTGTGGTACAGGACGTCACAGTTCCTTAACTTCCCAGCAGCAGAGACACGCCTTCCTCACTTCCTTCCTTTCTCCCTCCTGCATTAATGTATACGCACGGCGTCTCTCCTTTCATCTTCGATTCATAAAAATAATGTATGTCAAGTCCGTCGTTAAAATGAACCGCGTAATTTACTTTTGTTTTCCCACTTAAAGCAATTTGTTGCGTTCGAGGAAAGAGAAAACTTGAACAGTCTTAAATATAAAAAAAAACCTTCATTAGAGGCAGTGATGTACCGTTTAGAGAATCAGTTTGGAATTACGTGAAAGCGGAAAATTGAAGATCTATAACGATTTGGAAAGGAATATGTTAAAAGAGAGATAATTAAAATTTGATATGACGTTGTAGTCAGTCCACAGACTGGTTTCATGCATCTCTCCGTGGTAATCTGTTCTCCGCTAATATTTTCACCCTGCATAAATATACCAGGCCACATCCATCCTGATTTGTCAAACATTTTAATCTCTAATACTAATTTTATCCCTACGTGCCTCAAACTTCCATCTTTTTCTCAGTGTCCTGCATAAGTCTTCCTGAATTCTGACTCGATCCACCCATCTGGCTTTCAACATTCTTCTATAACTTCTATACAAGGCCACACTCCAGATAAACACTTTTAGAAATGATTTTCCCAGTATCCAAGAAAATTCCGCATTTTTGTGAAATCTTTCCTTGCATGTGCTGTCCGACTTTCTATATCTACTTGCTTCAGTCATCAATGACTATTCTACTTTCCCGACTAACAAAATTAATCTATTTCCCTCAAAGTATTATTTCCCAATCTGATTCCCTCTGAACCATCACTATTCTTTTGACTACACTCCAAGTATTGTTTCTATTAATGCTCATATTGAAATCTGTTTTCAAGTTGGTGTTCATACCATTTAAGAAGTCTTCAAAAACGTCTGCGGATTCTGATAAATTTACTATATCGTCTGTAGCTCTTAATGTCTTCATTTTTTCTATTTGAATTATGACTCATTTTCCAAAATTTACCTTCAATATCAGGTAAAATCAAGAGCATCACGAAGGTATCTGTTGGAATAACACACAGAATTTTGTCCTTGTGAGTCTGGAAGGATCCAGAGCCACCCTCATGGGGGGGAAACCTCCCCTTGTTGTTGCCAGCTGACGCGATGACGTCATCCGTTGCGTCATTCGTCAACATCAGAAATGAGCTGTCGTACTCGTGGATTTCGCCTAAAGTAAGCAACCCAACAGAGTTTCGCCAGTCTCTCTGTATGTGCGTTTTTATCTGGGGAATTTCGTCCTTGGATGAGTAATCCTGATAGGGGGCGACTCTTGTCCGTCTGGTGGTCGCTTCGTTATCAAAGAAATTACGACAACATACGCAATATCCACTTCAGGTCGACAGAAAGGAGAAAAACCCAATCGTTGCAGAAAGAAAAACAGGATAGCAGGGGAGATAAATTAAAAATTAAGTTAGGGAAGACACTCAAATAATAAAATAAAGAAAAAGAAGAGGCGGTTAGAGACGAATACTGATTGAAAAATAGGATGTGTGTGGGTGAGAAAAATTAAATTGTTTTAAGCGGCAATTCCGGAAGATAAATGGAATTATCATAATAAATACAGTAATATAAATCAATTATGTAAGGAGAGATTATGTATGCTCTTCTGCTCCGCATATATACTAGTCCGTTGTCAATTTTGACAGTCAGTAACATTATTCCTGCGGAGGAAGAACTGTACCGACATGGACACAGAATTAGCTTACATAATGGTTTTCATTTAATATTTTATGTTCTTATTGAATATTAACGAATTTCGATGGCGTCCACGAGACAGGTTCGGTAATCTCCGGACGTGGTCGACAGACACGCACTCCTGTCTCAAAATATGGAGATAAACACTGATGATGTCCGAGCACTGACAGGCGTCTCAATTTTGATTCACGAGTGAGGTGCAGATCGCCATCACATTTGTATCAAAATCTTCGGTATGGGCTAATGGGATTGACCGCGACTTAAAAAACCGCAAGCGGAGGAGCGAGGTAGATCATTACTTGCAAAGTAGTCGGCAAGGAGGAAGGCACGAAATCAGCACCGATCATCCTAGATTTATGGTGACTACGGATAGAGACAACGGTACATTCTTGGTTTCATAATCCTTAATAAATCAAGTAGTGAAAGTTAATTATAAGTATAAAAAAGTCCTAATCTTATGGTCAAAAAAAGGGGGTGAATAATATTTTTAAAAAGTTTGTATCCAAGTTAGAGAAGAAGATTTATTGAAAAATTGTGTCAACGTCTGTGTGTGTATGGAGAACATAATTACTAAAAAGACCGACGTCAAAGGCGATAGTTCTAAAGTTTACGTCTTGAATAGAAAACTAAAACAAATCACAAAAGCAGGTGGAAATATTAAATTAGAATTATGAAAAATCCCAACAATAAGATAACAAGAAAATGGGAGAAATAATTTTTGAAAAAAAATATTGTTCTGAAGAAGGGACTACTCTAAGAAAAAATATAAATGCAGTCTCTTAATGTTTACAAATATCCCAGACAAGAGAACGTTATTGAGCTTCTCCTATGACGTAATACGGACCCGGTTTTAGAACCAAAGCACCTAATAATTGTTGGAAATGTTCTCGGGCGGCGCTGCTCAAACACGACGTTTCGTCGACTTCACCAAGATGTCGTCGTCGTAGCGAGTCGTCGAAACGTCGTGTTTGATCAGCGCCGCCCGAGAAAAATTTCTACGGAAATTAATAACATAATAATCATTTTAAAGCTCAGTAGAAAAGAGTCTCTTAAGATGATAGCTTCTAACATTCGTTCGTGAAGATGCATCCAAAATTGAGTGTTACTCCACGAAGGCTTCGCTCCTTGGGACACAGCAGTACCGTTGCAACTCTGGAAATGTTATAATTTCTCGATTTCAAGGCAGTTTCCGTGTAGAGAAAGTAGGTGTGATCCATCCCAGACGAATATATGCCTTGTGACGTTATCGGGAGTAGTAAAAAGAGATGCCGAAGGTGGAATATAAATGAACTTCAAATTAAACGACACAGAAGAGAAGGAGACAGCAGAGTAAAGGAGTAAGCGAACAAGTGCAGAATTGGCGGAGGCATCGCGAGGACACGGAGAGTCCAGTTATTGCTTCAAGGACGCGCTGTTTCTAAGGGCACGGGCCGGCCGGCGATTCCCAAAGGACACGCAAACCCGTCCGTCACCTGCCGTCAACACGTCTCGTCATTAACGGTGACATTCATCTACCTACTCTCAAGGATTCACATCACTGTTAACTTCTGATGGCGACGAAAAATGCAACGTGGAATTAATTGCAAAATTTATTTTAAAAGCAAATTAAAAATTCCAACGCGAAAAATAAGCGCATATTTAGAGGATGCGAAAAAATAATACGCTGGAAAAGTTCGCAACGTGGACGATTTTTTTTCCCCATATGTTGCAGTATTGAGTCGGACGTAAAACAAAATTTTTAAGAGAAGTCAGAAATAGACGTTAAAAGCAACTAAAAGTTGACAAAAAAAAAGGAAAAACGATGACATATTATATATAATAAAGAAAAACCAAGCAAACATTCTTATTTTCATTTATGAAAAACATATTAATTCTCACACTGTTTCATGCGAGAAATATTGAAGAGCATTCATTTTGAAACATAAAATATCAATTAAAATTAATCTATTTTGCACCCCATTTTTTCTTTCTGTCTGTCAACCACCGGATGTCAGATAACGTAGCCTCTGGAGAATGTGGAAAGAAATTATCTAAGCGCGAAAAAGGAGAGTAGAGTGCAAAAGAAAACTACATGGACTAATTATATTTTTACTCATCAGGTAAAAGTTTAAAAGTAAAAAAAGAAAGACAATCTCCCGGTATGTCTTTATAATTTAATTTGATAAATAAGAAGAACATTTGAAACTAAAATAAGCTCAGATTATATTCATAAATGGTTCAATAGATTAAATTATTCTGTTTCATCAAAACTAGAACGACTAAGGCAGATCAGTGTACGTCTGCAATATGAAGTTTTCTTTCCCAAAAAATATAAAATGTAATCCTCCTTCAGTACTTGTCACAGCACACACACACACACACACACACTCGACATTGGTCTCATATAGTTCTTCCAACTGACACTCACGCACAATTCATCACTGTGAAATTACAGTAAGAGAAATCTCAGCAGTTCTCACACAGTTTCTTCCGTCAGAGCATTTGTTCTTCTTACCTTGTATGTTTTGTGTCGTGGTAGTTCCTCCCTGGAGCGTCGTCTGCTGACGGACAAGGCCGGTGGTGTTTGAAGGAACTCTGGTCCTCGCTGGTTGCCGGCGAACCGTGGACTGACTGCCTGAGTGGAGGAGCCTGCCTTGCCTTGCCTGTTTCACCTATCTCGCCAAGGCGCAGGCCTGCCAACCGCGGCGCTCTTCCCCCGAAACAGAAATAGAATCGCGCGCCCTCTGTCCGTAACTAATACTCAGATATCGGCAACAAGTGTTTGCTAACATGTTCCACACAAAAATAGTTATTTTTTCTAAAGCGATTGTATCTTGCTGTCGTTTTTCGGCCGTTCGTTCTATGCAAAATATTGGTTAATAATTACATCTAACTTATAAAAATTATCTGACTTTAAATACAAACAATATCCAGTCAGATACAATATTAATGAAATTATTACACAATTAATAAGAAAACATTAATATTTGAAAAAAAAATTAATATTAGTATTATATATTTTCAAAAATTAATGTTTTCCCATTAATGGTCTAATAATTTCATTAATTTTATTTATGACTGAATGACTATCAAATTTTATTAATAATAAAATCGTTTAAGCGATGGAAAACATTAATCTGCATTATAAATGTATGAACACAGCCAAATTAGTTACAAATAATTTATTAACAAAACAACATAAAAAATTAACAGAACGTTTCGTCTTCATTCTAGTAAATTCATCAGGTCTACAATGGAGTGAAACAAAAAATATAAATAAATAAAAATTATATTCAAACAAGTCTTAAATAAACATATTTAGAGAATAAATATTATAATTAAATATTGAAACGATACAGGACTCTCATTTCGGTTATGGAAGTTGAAGGAGTGTGACTAAATATACCACTTGAATGGTTTTACTCAAATTTTCTACATATTTTAATTATTTCTTTAGCAATGTAACCGTATTATACTTGATCTATTTACTTGCTATTAAAACTTGTAGTTGTGTTTGATTATATTTTTTTATATGTCTGAAGAGATCCTGATTTATAAATGGAAGAAACTTTTCAATGTATTAATATATGTAATTATTTATGAGTAACAATAATTTTTCTGACTGTTTTCACTAGTTATAAAAATTATATAAAATAGATTTAACTTACAATTTCCATAAGTTTGCCAAATTATTCTATAAATTTTAGCCAAAAGTTGATGTAATATAAATAAGTTTTGAGTAGAAATTTGGTCGTGGTCGTACATTTATAATTATATTAAAGTCATATAAAAATAACTATCAATTTGCTCTCATAAAAGTGCGATTACTTTAATATAGACCGAACAGTTTTTGGCTGCCAACCATACGCGTCATTAATCGTCTCTGATCTCTGTTGCCCTTCCAGCGTGATGATAGTGACGTTCCCTGCTGTACTGAAGAATTCACATGTGGGATGCTCCATCATGGGACAAAGTGGAAGGCATTTTATTAGGAATCAGCAACAACCAAACCGCTTCACAGACGGGCAGGCGTTTAAAGAATTCTATCGTGTATTATCGCTGATATATATTATTCGTTGATCTGTGAGGAGAAAGCTGAAGAAGTTTGTGGGTTTACGAGTCATCGAGCTCAATTGGCGCGACGATTCTTGCGGTTATCACTGACGATAACGAAGGAAGCTCACTAACCTCTGCAAAGACGAAAACGTTAACAACAATTTACGCAGAATCAAATACTCGGTCTGCAAAAAATAAAAATTAAAACATTTCAGGGTGAATTTGTGTGGAACGAAGAACGTTATTGATAAATATTATTTGGTTATTTAACGATTAAATTAAATTTCCAGTGTTGACATTCAGTAGTAAAGTTTCTCCGTGTTGAACCTTCAGAGTAGTAAATAAATTTTATTCTTCTAACGTGAATTTGGAATTGCGTAAGGAGAGAGAAATAAGGACAGAGCAGAGAAAACGAGCACTAGGACATTTGCTCCAAGACTGGATGCATATTTTATTGCACAGGATGACATTATCGATCCAGGTCAGCACTGTAAGGCTTTCACACTTACTATCCTCCTAATAAGCCTTCGGTCTCTCTCTCTCTCTCTCTCTCTCTCTCTCTCTCTCTCTCTCTCTCTCTCTCTCTCTCTCTCTCTCTCTGTGGAGACTGTCAAATGATTCGTTGACCCGAGACCGACGTAGGCGGTTTCAGGAAAGGAGGAGAAGTAGATTAGATAGTTTTTCGAGTCGCAGTAACCCGGATAGGATGTCACTAAGCGAATGTTGCACTCGAATGCAGAAGATCGGAGGTGGAACGTAAACATGCGGGAGGAGACAGAGTACTTGGTAAGGAAGAATAAAACGGTAACGTGACAGGAATGGAAGCTATTCCAATAAATAAATTTGAGTTTATGGAAAAGGACCTTTATGAACGTGCCTTACACTAGTATCAGAGGAATGTGGCGAAACTGTAATACGACCAGGACAATATACAAATAGCGCGGAACAGAAAAGGAAAATCTTACAAGTTTTCCTTTAGATGCCGTTTCTGAAAGAAATTATATAGAATTGTGTGGAGAGACAGCTGATATTGCGACCTGAATACCTTGACACACCTGAGGAGTTAATCCCAAGACTTTGTGAGGCTTCACAGAAGAAACTTTGCGTAACACCAGACGAGGAAACTAAAGTAACAGGTTACTTACAAGAAGGAACCGGATTTCGTAATATAAACGGGTTGTAGTGGTATATTATTTCAAATTATGGTCAATTGCATTCCGAGTAGGTCCTAGATTATATGATCTAGCTGCAGGTCTCAGTAATCAGTCTGTCAAATACTGATGTACTCATAACAATACGCATTTTCAAGCTTTTTTTTATCGCCATACCACGTTTTGTTCGGATCATTACTTTTTTCAAAAAATTAGATCCGGGATCGAAGACTATTTTCATATTTTCCTAACTCAAAACAAAAATAACGGGGAGATGTCATGTGTCGCTTCCAGAAACCTGAAGTTCATTTTGAGAAATAAATCAGAGTAGACAAATCGGAGGGGGTCCGAAAATAGAACCTTGCGGGACCAGCATCTTTTCTGTTAATTTTTCAACTAAGCTCTTTTCTATTTCATTCCAAAGTACGAAAATGTTCACTTATTTGCAACGGACTATGGAATTTTGCCTCAGTAGTCTAATAATCACAGTTAATACTTCAATACTAAATTCCCGTCTCATCCGATTACGTAATATTTTCGCGTCTGTTATTTAATAAAAACAAAATGGTTGGCTCAGATCCGACCACAAATCTGTCCGAGAATTACAGGTGAAGGGAAAGTAAACGAGTTTAAAGTACTGTAACATTACTTCATGTATAACTGAGGTGGATGAAACCGCTGTGATTGTTATATGGAAGTCGAGACAGAAAACCAAAAGGTAAAGTAAAATTGTTTAACGCCTCGTGTCTTAGTATTAAATTGTCTTTTAATTCCTTCTATTTTTTGCCGATTATGGAAGGTTAGTTTAGTTGAGAAACAGCAGCACAAGCGATTCCTGATGACAATGAGAAAGAAAGAACAGGAGTTGTGGGAGGGGGAAATACGCTCTCACACACAGTCAAGAGTCGTGAATATTAATACGTTTGCGGTAAGTTGATTGTTCTCCAGAAGGTGAGTTTGTTCACTCAGTCACTGACCTTACTTGCTCTATAAGACAGTTCCAGAAAATAGAATGAGAAGAAGATCACATGTCGGACTAAGCTTGAAGAATTAACTGCAAAATAACATAGTCAGTTGCAAATAAGTGAACATTTCCGTACTTTGTAACGAAATAGAAAAGAGCTTAGGTGAAAAATTAACAGAAAATATGCTGGTCCCGCAAGGTTCTATTTTCGGACCCCCCCGCCAATTTGTCTACTCTGATTTATTTCTGAAAATGAACTTCAGGTTTCTGGAAACGACACATGGTTAACCAAAGAAATAATAAAGTTTTCAGTCGCACAATAGTGGAAAATAGGTAACGTAAGGTACGATTTATAGTCCATGATCACATTCCCAGGTTCTGTGTCAACGCTACTGGATTTAAAATTAAAAAGAATTTATTAAAATTTTCTGAAACGTTTTAAACATACCACAAGAATAAGAACATCTATGCTTAAAAGCAGAAACACATTTTCTGCGCCTGAAGGTACAATTTGCAGTCCACGTCGAATTGGCGACATTACAAAAATTACAGTATTTGAAACGAAAAGAAAAAAGTCATAAGAAAGATAGACAAATACATAAAAAAAGTTTTATTTTTATTTTGCCTGTATTTGACTGTCTTTCTTATTATTAATTTTCAATTAGACGTAAATTTTCCATTTTTTTAAAATGAAAAAAGTTTGATTATAAAATGGTGAACGACAAAATGTTTGAGAAGCAGTTTTAAGTGTAAAAAATATGTTTCGTTACGTCTAGGAACAATTTTTCTATTTTCTCGCTGGATACGGCGATTACATTTGCCCGATCACTATCCTTCATTGGGAGGCGGCCCGCACTCTGTAGACAGTAGTTGAGGGAAGGAAATGAACGTAAAGGGATCTTCCGGACAGAGCTGAGAGCTATTACATAAAATATGATGTTGTATTTGTGGACCTCGGTGATTGGCGAAGCATGCTTAAAGTAACAGTTATCAGCTCCGTCCTTGAAACAAACCCGTAAACACGGAAAGGAAATCTGGAGGAGATGGACACGGACTCTCCGCATGGAACGCAAGTGTCCACGGAATGCCTTTTTTTCACTGCGAACGCAATTGCGACGCACTTTGCATCATTTAAGACGTCATAGTGAGAGTCTCGTACTTTCCGTTTTGAGGCAAGGTTGTTTTAGAAGAACTCAGAAAACGTGATGGATCCATAACTTCTTCTCTGGCCCTTTTGGTTAAACAGTACAATCATTTATCCATTTTTAATTTTTGAGAACACCATGAGATGCATTTTTGTAGCAGCTGTTTCTTCGAAGAGTAAGATAACATATGTTCCCATTTTCGATTCGCAAAACTTGGAAACGCCCATATTCCTTAAAAGTCATTCAGAGTGGACTGAAAATCGTACCTTGTGGCGCTGCGAATTGATAACGTTAGTCGCGCTTCTCAAATTTAACTGTTTCATGCACGGAAGTAGTCTTTCAGAAACATTGTAACTCGTAACACAGCTCCTGGCGTACGTAGATTCTGAAGTTTCTATTTTCATAACATGGCGCTATTAGAAATTAGGCCTTTCGCTTTCGTGTCCTGGAAAAAGCATGCAAAGGACAACGAACCCGACAAACTACGGTGAAAACTCGCTTGCCAGCACGTGTGCTACGTTGGAAACGAAGAAACGTGACATTGGGCGGAGATTTTATCGCGTGTTTCTATTTTCATGTAAGTATTAAGTAACGATAACATATTTGATTCGATTTAGTTTATTCCATTAGTCCTCATATGACGAAATAGAACACGTAGATACATAATATTACAATATAAGAATTGAATGCTACAATTATAAATAATTAGAAGTTAACATAAAATTCGGGAACACAAATTTCCCTGTCCAACATAAGTAAAATAATATTAATAATAACAAAAATAATAATTAATTAATTATACTAAGGGTATAATATAATATTTACAGTTCTAATATAAAAATATTAAATATGTAATAGTAAATAATTAATTATTCGAGAATGAACTATCATAAAATATTGAATTTACACATCACACATAAAATAAACACAAAACTTGACACACACGCACACTAGGAGGAAACACAAACGACGGACAAGTCACTTCACGAAACAGAGCGACGAGGAATCTGCAAACTCCAGGACGTACGTGGAAAAAACAAACAAACAAAAGAGCAGAAAAGACCAAAAGAGAATAAGTAAATTGTGAAATAAGTGGTTTTATTAGCAACACATTGAACACTTCTGTAGTTTTTTTTTAATAAAAATTAATTATTATGGGAGCGATCAATAAACTCTTGTACTGAGTAAAACACTGGCGCCTTTCAGTAGAATATTATTACATTGAATCCCAAAACTCTTGTAGTTATTATTATTGTTCTTAACATCTACAGGAGTATAAAACTATCCCTGAATGGTGAATACTTCTCTGGTAGAGAGCAAAGATCTTACACCTGAGCGATTTCTAGTCTCGTAATCGTGAGACTCGCCGCCATTCGTTTAAAAAAGATTCGTGTTCCGCTTAACAAACTTTAAAATTTCGTGAATAAACACGCTGCGAAGAGTAACTAGTTTACAACTGGATTTATTATTCGTATTAGAAAGCATTCTGACGGCCCGCTTTTGCAACTTGAATATTTCATGCTTCTGGAGAAACTGCCCCAATTTGCAATACCATAACATAGGTAATGCTCTGCTATTAAATACTTGTCAGAAAAATATACTATTGATAGGATAGGGCTTGGATAAACATGCCGCTTATCAATCTAGTATCAACTTTTAGTAACTTCATCTATTAAATTATTGTGCCACTATCTTCTGGCTTTCTTTGTCATCCAATTTTTTTTATTTTACCTACTAAACACGTCTCCTAAAAACAAAAGTAAACTGGATAGATTAAAGTTTAAGTTTAAACATGGTGCATGACAGTTTAACATATTCTCAAAGTTTATTGACCGCTCCAGAGGAAGATCCGTTCATCTGTTTTTCTGTAAAACGGACAGAATGCATGGCCAAGTATTTAGAATCATATTTTGAAGCGCCGTATTCCTTATTTGTTATTTGGGCTGTAAGTATTGTTGTTGCTAGAAGGACCTTGGGTGTCTTGACCGGACGTGCCCGTGTGAGCGTCCAACTGGAGCTGACGAAGCACAACAAGGCACGACACCACCGAGTGTGTTTGGAAACGCGAGACAACTCGGACACTGCAACCTCATACTGTAAAGGTCGACGACCGCCTTCCTCTCCTCTTACCACTACCACCACTACTTCTCTTACAAAGATCTTTCCTTCTGTTCCAGCGTTCTTCAGTAATTAATGCAATAGTCGATTTACAAAGACTTTAAATTGGCTTAAATTGTCAGTCTCTGAGACATGTATCGAATCTGTGCTTATTCACAGCTGTGTTCGTCGAGAATTCCAGTGATTAGCTGATGGAGAAAGAGTGACGTTATTTTGTTTTACCTTTTACCTGTCCTCGGCTTTTTTTTAATCTGAATGAATGAACAACTTCGTCTGATTGATGGTTGGACGGGGAGGAGGGGCTTGTCCTGGCAATTCCCGCATTGAAGCTGTCGACAGTGATCTAAAAAATGACTGTCTATCCGTAAATATCCAAGAATAGTCTGTTGTGGATATGAAAACTCCGGAGAGAGTTGCTCCTACTCAGCCAAATCCAACCTCAAGAAGGTGAATACTGAGTATGAATATTTCATTTACTTACTGTATCTCATTTCTTTTTCTAATTCGATTCGATGGGTATTGAGCCTCAAAAAGATTTAGTTCTCCAATCAAGATCGAGTTTTTCTGAACAATTCCATGTATTAGAGGAATAGAGGCTTGGACCTTGCCACCTAAGTTATTATATGTTATAAGAAAAAGGACTCCACAGTTATTCATTCCCATTGACCTTATTTTACTTGTTAATGAAAGACCAGCATCTGTTATGTAGACCTGAGAGAATTTCGTTGAAGTTTCTGCAGAGAAGGATGAATGTTTCCGCAACACTTCCACGGGCTTTCGTCTGTCTTGAGCATTCCCCACTATCGCAGTTCACGGAACGTGATTGACGTGTACCTACTCGATCCGGTCTAATCTCTGTGGATCCGACCGTTGTTTGTGACGACGTCAGGTGAGAATCACAGACCAGTTCCCTGCTGATGATGGCGGACAAAGGTCTCAGGTTGCCATGGCAACGGGGACTTTCTTCAGCTTTATCGCTCCTAGTGTCCACTACAATTATCGTGTTTCCCACGAGTAGCCACACTCAGCATAATCTATTAAAACCGTCAGACGATCTCAGGAACAAATTCGAAACCACAAAAAAAAAATCATGTTCCTCTTTGTGTGTGCAAGTTACGTTTCCTCGCAAAGTCCGCAAAAAAATTAATTTTAAAAAATGTGAGTGATACTTGAGTAAATAAATTAATATTTAACTCATAATTTTTACTATATAAAAATAAATCATGATGTATGAATTAATCTAGCCCTTGATATTAATAGCTTTTGTTTCTAGTATATTTTCAGAAGCGCGACTTCCCTCATTAATCTCCATTTGGTTACTTAGTAACTGGTGACTGTGAACGTCTAAAATTTACTTAATTTGGTATTATTTATTTTTAGTAATTTACTTTTATGAATTTTATTATATTCTACTTTTAATGCTAATAATTATAGTAATTTCTATATTTAACTACTACTGTTTGGGCGAAGGTCCTTCAGCATTGTAGTCAAAGGATCATATTATATTCAAAATATGCATGGCTTCCTGCCGTGATTTTATTATTAATTTAAAAGCTCACAAAATACGAGCTCTAAGGTACGTAAAGAAAAGGAGTGAAAGGGTGCAGTGGCTATCCACACGGCAGCACACTCGCTGGTTTACTATTCAACGGATCCAGCAACTTCTCTCTCTCTCTCTCTTTTTTTTACGATTTATATAATTCCGTCTGTCTCTAAGCACCACAAAAAAATTCGAAATTCATTCACCATTCAATATATTGTTCTCGGAGTTCAACCGGGTTTTGCATAATTGTAGAACGCAACGTTTCGACGACTAAAAGCTCTGTCGTCATCTTCTAGGCCTAGAAACGTTGCGTTCTACAATTATGCAAAACCCGGTTGAACTCCGAGAACAATATATTGAACAACTGCACCGGGAAAGGCTTCAATCTTTGTTCATTCACCATATTTTCCCCAGTTCCCAGAGCGAGTCAGAAGTTCCATTTAAAAAAATATTTATGAATCATATTCAAGTGTGGAGGAACTCGGAGCAAGGTGGGATAGAGGCTTAGAGCTTCAGGTTGCATGGTAATCCGCACCATTAAGAGGGTTTGCATATTAACTCACAAGCGGGTAAGAAGGGACATAAGTTATGAGTCACAGACTAACATCGGCTGGTAGTGAATCACCAAGATGAAAAAAGATTAGATGCTATTAGGAGAAAGGGAAACTGCACTATAAGC
Organism: Zhengitettix transpicula; assembly: GCA_037074705.1. Classification (NCBI taxonomy): domain Eukaryota; kingdom Metazoa; phylum Arthropoda; class Insecta; order Orthoptera; family Tetrigidae; genus Zhengitettix; species Zhengitettix transpicula. The sequence goes on from CM073593.1 coordinate 77,651,083, forward strand.
AAACAGGAAATCTACGACTCTGGTAAAAATTTTCGTGTTTTCCGGAAGGGAGTCATAAACGTTCTCTACGGGGCTTTTCTTAATAAATCATTCTTAATATATTGCCGAATCATCGTGATATCGCGAAAAATTAAAAAAAAATAGAGTCGCAAAAAAAATTCCACGACGAAGGTGATCTTTTAGATAACAGATGGATCTTTCCACAAAGATAAGAACACTCGTAGATGAACGACATTTGATCCTCGTCATATTACCGAACAGGAAAGAGAATATTTGCAATGAGCGGCGATCCTGCAAAGACAGAAAAGTGGAGTTTCGATTCAAGGGAAATCTTGGTCAGGACAATCAATATTTCTCTTGACGGAAGGAAGATTAATCTTAGAAAAATAAATTATGTGTTGAATGAATGTAAAAGGAAAAATTAAGACGGAAAAGCAGGGGATCCTCAGGAAAAGAGAGAGAACATGATGATCTCATCATATTGACACAAAACTGGAAGCGCTGTCAATAAATGTGAATGTCCCAGCCAAAGAATAGTCGTGTTTTGTCATATGATAAGTTCCGGTCGGGTTTCTCTAGACACCACGATGTTTGAAGTTAGCAAATTGACCAATGATGTCAATAAATAAAAAGAAATGGAGCAATTCGTCAATAAAAACTCGAGCAGAATTCGAATGCGGAAGAAGCCCTTTGGTGAACAAGTTTTAATCAAAGCCACGACTTTTGAGTGATTTCAGGGAGAGATAGAATGTGACCCAGACATATTTTGAATTCAAGACCGTTATTACTCAGCTAAAAGACAACAGAATGGCCGCCGACGCCCTCGGGACACTACAGTATTTTCCGTCTTTCTGATTCGCCGTAGCAATAATATTAGTTGAATCCGTCTTATACAGTCACAGTCGCGCATTGTGTGACGTCAGCAGGTCATGGCAAGTGAATAGACCTACAGGTACACAAAATAGAAGCTTTCATCGGTCAGTTATTTGTTAAGAGAAAATTTCTTGAGAAGAAAAGGGTAAAAGATAATCCGTGGGAAATGTTGAGTGGCAGCTCGTGTTTACTGTAGCTTCTAGATGGCGAGATTCGGTTAGCATTAACTCAAATTAGAATGTATTGTTCGCTATTCCCATTGGAATAGTTGGCCTGCTGCCTCCTAAACTGGTCGAGGCACGGAGAAGGGAATGCTGCGTCCCCACAGCAAACTCCACTCCCGTTATCGGAAGGGCGTGGGACAAGAGCCCAATTCCCGACCTACCTGATGCAGGTTTTTCTAGGGTTTTCCCTGCATTTCTATAGGCAAATGCCGGGTAGGATCCTTAAACCATAGGCCGGGGGCCCTAGTAACCCTTGGCTACCTTCCTCTACCCTTCCGCATCCCCCCTTTCAAATCCCTTCCTATGCTATTAAAGGGGAGTTGCCCAATGTAGATCATCCTCATGTAACCTGTTGCCTAAAAAAAAAAAAATTATGCTCCGGCTGCTTTACAAGGTAGCCTCCGAGAGGATTCTCTCGCATGTGAACCTTCCCAGAGAGCTCTGGCGTAGGCTACCTTTGGGGATGCCTTCACATCTCTCTGGTTTTTTTGAACTAAGGTTCCCACATGCCGAGGCACCTTGGTCTGTTTTGAGAGGTGTATGTTCCGGGGTCCCAGACCTTGGGCATACGGTAAGAGTTGTCCGCTATTCCTATTGGAATAGTCGGCCAACTGCCTCCTAAATTAGTCAAGGCACGGCGAGGGGAAAGCTGCGACCCCACAGAAAACCCCTCTCCCGTCATCGGAAGGGCGTGGGACAAGTACCAAATGCCCGACCTACCTGATGCAGGTTTTTCTAGGGTGTGTCCTGCATTTATTTTAGGCGAATGACGGGTAGGATCCTTAAACCATAGCCCGGGGGCCCTAGTTACCCATGGCTACCTTCCTCTACCCTTCCGCATCCCCCCTTTCAAATCCCTTTCCTATGCTATAAGAGGGGAGTTGACCAATGTGGATTTACCCTATACATACCCTGTCTACACAAAAAAAAAAAAGAAAATAGAATTATGCTCAAGTTACCCAGACATAATAAATACGAGTGGAAAATATCTTTACTCACCTATGCATATTGATTGCAGAATGCTGTTCCACATCGGTCTGTAGAAGTTCTAAAATTAATGCCGGACGACTGTGACCTTTCAATTAAATAAACACCACCTTTTACGCAATATTCCGTCACGAGCGGAAAAAATAGATTTGCAGACTTGCCAAAGTAAATACAGGCACACGCGCACATGTGCGAATCAGAACCAACAGTGACTTCCTTCTTTAAATCGTCCTCAGCATCTGCTGTCACCATGTCTCAACCATTTCCCTTCAGAATCTACGCCTCAGTATTTGCGCGGTTATTTGTTTTCCATTCCCTCATGGTCACATGGTGAATGAAGGATTATATTACCGAGCCGGAGAAAACGCCTTGGTTTACAGGTGTTTTCCTCTCGTTTCGAGCTCGCGGCTAAGTAAGCACCAGAGTTGTTAACGACCTGCTGCTGCTTACGTGAAAGAGTTAACGACACGCACACAAACACTGCGGCAGAGTTTGCAGAAGTTGGGCGTGCCACATTGCACCGAGACGAGAAAATAATACAAACTGCACATGGAGAGAGACAATTCTAATCTGCAGGAGAAGAAAGGCGAGATTTAGAAAGCAGGCCAAACTGGAGGAGAGGAAGGCCTCGACTGAAGATAAAGGATCAACGAACACCAAAGGGGAAAATGCAAGCTCTTTATAAAGATCATGCATAAGAAATACCAGTCACGACCCACACGAACACACTCCTCCTAATAATTTGTTCTGCTCCACTTCCTCCATGCTTCCCGTTTCTTCATATTCTCCTTAATCTCTTTCTGATAATTTTTTCTCTCCGCCTTATTTGTGAATAAACAATTTGGTTTTTTAATAATTTTATTTAGCAGCTAGCTGGGTGCCCGGCGTTGCCCGAGATGTCCATAACCCCCAATTTTTCTTCAATCTAGGTATTTTTTAGGTTATTTTTATGTAACGCAACCCCTATCATTAAATGTGTTCTCGGCCGGTTACATTGTTTGAATATTTCCACCCCCACCGCTATGTGTGCTTAGCTCTCATGCCGAAACGGGGTTGAAATTTTACAAAAACCATTGGTAGATATTTTATAAACGTCATTGAACCTCAACAGTTATTTATTCCACGCAAATATCGACCATTTAACCTGTTAGAAAAATTCTACACCCGTGTAGCCCCGCCCCTGGGGGTTAAATTACGAATTGAATGTCATCATTAAACTCAGCTACATGTATAAAACTGGATTTGACTCCGATCTCGATTGTATTAGCGTTATTTTCTTGTAACGCGCGTCCACCCCCAGCCCTAAGGGTGCTCCGTTCTCATGATGTAAGGGGGTTGACATTATAGTCAGATAACATAGGTAGAAACAGTATCAATCTCTTTGAACCTTAAAAATATTTATCAAACTCAAATATATGCTTGTTTAACATGTTTAAATATTTCCACCCCCGCTACTGGGGAGTGGTAGACGCGTCGCACCCCGAAAGTGTTTGTTTCCTGGTCGCAAAGAACACGTGTACGAAATTTGGGGAAATTTCCTGCACCGGTGTAGATTTGTATAAGGAACATACAAATATATATACATACATACGAACAAACACTCTGCTTTATTTATTAGATTATAGCATAATTATAGCAGTATTAAACACTTGGATGTCAAAAAACAAAATACCGAAACAATAATTAATAAATTAATAACCTCTGTTTACTTAAAGTATCTGGAATCAAGACGCCTGAATTAACTACGCTCCTCCCTGTGAATTATTCCGAAAAGTTCCCTGTCGTATTTTATAGGCGACATGTAGCATGTGGTAATGCGCTCATATGTGGCGGGGTTTCTGACGTCAACGGTTCTGATGCAGGTACAGAGCGCGGTCTCTTCGTATTAACTCTCGGAGTACGGATACGTAAGTCTCTGTCACTATCTGCTCTCAAAAACAGCGGAGTAATCGCTTTTAACACCCATATTCTTTTATATATTCCTCATATTCCCAATTAAATATTTTCACAATTGTTGGAAATGTAGCAACGTGTGTATACGTTTATAGTTAACAAAATGATGACGATAAAAATAAATACAGTAAATTAGGCGTTGAAATAACTACCACACAACCTCTGTGCTTAACGATAAAACTTCTTTGCATTTATACATTAAAATCTTTGCTTTTGTGTACGTCGCATAGTGACTGATTTCATCACCTGAATAAAGAAACAGAAACGTTGTGTGGTTTTTATTTTATCACCTAATTTATTGGCTGTTTTAGTAATTTTTTGTTACTTTTCTATCGTAATAAAATAAAAGTGATAAATAGGAATTGAAACAAAAATAGACAATTACGTGATAAGGAAGAGGGAGGATAAATGCCTGGAAAGGCTTGAAATGTGGGTTTGGTGAAGAATTGAAAAATTGAAATGGTCAGTTATGGTAAAGAATGAAAAATACATGAGAATAGATCCATTTTGACTACGGATTTTAAGAGAAAGACAAACTAGATCAGACACTTTCTAAGGAGAAATTTTTTTACTGTAAGCTTCATCGAAGGAAGGAAACATGGAGTTCTAGATAGTGGAAGAAGAAGAGTGCTGATAGACGACTTGAAGGAAGAGGCTAAGGACGGATAATGCGGAGAATTTACAGTCCAAGGACCTGTCAGTAGGCAGAGCACATAATAATAATAATAATAATAAACACCATCTTTTTTTAAGGTGTAGACAGGCTATGTATAGGGTAATCCACATAGTGGCAACTCCCCTCTTATAGCACAGGAAAAGGAGTGAAATGGGGGATGCGGAAAGGCAGAGCAAGGTAGCCAAGGGTTAACTAGGGCTCCCGGGCTATGGTTTAAGGATCCTACCCGGCAATTCACCTAAAAGTGATGCAGGGAAAACTCAGATAAACCTGCATCGGGTAGGTCGGGCATTTGGGACTTGTCCAACGCCCTTCCAATGACGGGAGACAGGTTTGCTGTGGGGTCGCAGCTTTCCCATCGCCGTGACTTGACCAGTTTAGAAGACAGCTGGCCGACTATTCCAATAGGAATAGCGGACAACTTTTTTTTTAGGGCAACAGGCTACATGAGGGTAATCCACTTTGGGCAACTCCCCTTTAATAGCATAGGAACGGATTTGAAAGGGGGGATGCGGAAGGGTAGAGGAAGGTAGCCAAGGGTTAACTAGGGCCCCCGGGCTATATTTTAAGAATCCTACCCGGCATTCACCTAAAGGAATGCAGGGAAAACCTTAGAAACACCTGCACCGGGTAGGTCGGGCATTGGGTGCTTGTCCCACGCCCTTCCGATAGCGGGAGAGGATGTTGCTGTGGGGACGCAGCATTCCCTTCTCCGTGCCTCGACCAGTTTAGGAGGCAGCTGGCCGACTATTCCAATGGGAATAGCGAACAACTCTTACTGTATGCCCAAGGTTTGTGACCCCGGCCATACACCTCTCAAAACAGGCCGAGGTGCCTCGGCTTGTGGGAACCTTAGTTCAAAATTGGAGAGGAAAAGGCATACCCAACGGTAGCCCCTTCGTATCTCTCCTAAAAGGTTCTGCCTGCGAGAGAAAATCCCTCGCAGGTTACCTGGGAGAGAATCCTCTCGCAGGCTTTCTTTTTTTTTAGCGGACAACTTGTCTGCCTTACTATGTTTATCGTTTTCGTGCTTGATCCAAATTGCGAGTTGTTCTTCGCCCTTTCCACTTTGTTTCCTTCTTCATGCGTTCAAAGTGTTCATGTTTGGTACTGATGGTGTTGATTCTCTACGTGGTTTGTACGAATTCGAAGGACGCTTTAAGGTCATATTACTCAAAGCTTGGCAGTGCTAAGAATACAGGCAGAAAATAGTAAATTTGCGTGAATGCCGCCAACTGCGTGAGATACGAGTGTAATGAGGCGACTAGGAGAGGAGAGGAAAGCAGAGATAACCTTGTCAATCACGGACGGCGCTATCCTACCCGACACACGCAACTGACGTTCACGGAACAGGAACTTTAACTACTAGGGTCTTCGTGATTAATTAATCAATTAAGCTGGTTAACAAGACCTCTAGTCCGCTCGCGAAAAAAAAGGAGGATAAAATCCCTTGCCTGACGTGTTCCAGCGGGTAAGGTCGATTGGGAGAGACTGAAACAGACGAATATTAATAAGATAGAAAATGAAAGGGAACAACAGGTGACCGGGACTAGTCCATAAATGATCCGCGATGATGAATTAGAAACAAAAATTCAAAGGGAGCGGTACATCTACTGTAACACCGTCTTGCCCAAGCCAAATGCCGGCAGAACACTTCGGGTGGCGAAGTCCTACTAGAGGGAAAGTCGATTTTGATACATACACCGGTTTGCAGTACTCGAGAAAGGAAAACTGATCAAAGTGACGGTTTAAACATATATTTCAACCAATAATTTGAAAATCCAAACACATCAGACAAAAATGACGGCACTAAAACAAAATTTGGACAATTAAATCACTGTTTATGGTGTTTAACATATGTCTTAACAGTTATCATTTGTAAATTCAAAAACATAAACACCAAGTTTTGGCTCTAAAATAACAATTTTGTAGAACTAAATCACCGTTTATGGTGGAGATCCGACGAGCTGAAACGCCGAAACTAGCTACGGAGACGAAGGCAGATCTCAGCTGTGACTCCTCACAACTGGCGGGTAAAACATTTGGCCGACGAGTATTTTTATACTTACTAGAAGGATTATATCAAAGAAGGCAAGTAATGAGGACCACCAATGCAACATTTATAACAGAAAAAAATCTGCGCGTCTTCAGTTTCTGTTGCCACAAGAACAGTCCGTACATCTAATAAAGTTAGTTTTTTCAGAGGATAGTAAGGGGAATCGATGGAGGAGGTTCTATGTAAAACAAAATCCAGGAAGAAAGAAAACGTCTAGTGGATCTTGACGGTAATCGGACACTGCTGACGGCGGCGCTTAGCTTTAGAGAGGTGAAAGACCTGGTCGGCGGATTATCTGAAATGAACAAGAGTTGGAGGATCTTTGCTTTTTCTCATGTAAAAGGAAAATAAAACAATCTTCCTTGCAAAGAAGCTTTTCGGTGGAAAAACAGAACCTGTTGGTGCTTTGACTGCAGCGGCGGATGAACCCAACCAGAAATTACTGAACAAATACACACACACACACTCTGGTGCTGCAAAGACAAACATCCTTCGGTGCTTCTTCTGCAGCCGCCTCCATCTCCAGTGCTGGAAATAAATCCGAAGCAAACATTGGCTCAAAGTCAAGGTTAGGCGCCACCAGGAACGATCAAGGTTGAATCTAAGACTTGGAGAGGAAGTGGAATGATCGCTTATCACATTCACACATGCTCTGGGAGAATTTGAGACTGGGTCAACAGGTACTTCATGTCGTCTTAGGGCTTTTAAAAATATTGCTCATTGGCACTGCCACGTGAAACGGGCTCAGAAAGAGAAAGACCGCCACTGGGTCTGCGACTGCCATTGTTGTTGTGAACATTGAATCACATACGACGGTCGAAGTTATTTTCTGACATTTCAAAGACAAAGCTTAGCTGATATGGAACCAAAATATATGTAAAAAAAATTCTGCAGAATACTGCTTCTTGACCTCAGCTCATTCCGTTTCTGGAAAAATCAATGCTATATAAAGAATTTTTTTCTGTTTTGAGAACTTTGGCTACTCAATATCCAAGTAACACTAAATACTGTTTGCCTCGTGACAAAGTGCATTAAATTCACTTATCCCCGCATTTGAAAATCTTCCCCTCTGCTGGTGTAATACGGTTTCTTTCTCGGTCGTATTGGAGGGAGAGAATCAAAGTTCCAATGTGACTCAGTGACTCAGGGCCATAGCGGTGATGAGGAGGAACACTCGTGATGTCCAGACAACGCTGTCACTGTGTGTTGACGCCCGTATTAATAGTTTTCGAAGGAGGATCCATCATTGTTAATTCGTGTTCCCGTTGTTGACGCCAAATATTTACTTTGTTCGATCTCAGGATCAAAACGGACGCAGCCAAGTTTCAATTATCACCAGGGACAAAATTTTTGATCGAAGAAACTCTTCATAGATATTTACTTTGTACACTTATCTAAAGACGATATCATTATTTTTCTATTCTGTATTTATAATATAATCATTATTATTGAGCATTCATCAAGTTTTTTTATTTTTATCACAGGTCGAGGTCGAGGAATGTGTCAATGGATGAGACACTCGAGCACGTGTCGCCAGAAGTTAAGAAAAATGGCGCCTCAGACTTCTATTTATATTCTGCTTGATAGGGAAGAAAGCTGAATTTTGTTAATTGGTCCCAGTCCAGTGACCCTTTACGCTCCGATGGGTTCCTGCGAGATCGATCACCTCTAAAATCAAAGCCGGAAAGATAGCCAATCAGCGGACAACTTCAAGAAGATCTACTGTAGCCTCTGTCCAAAAGAAAGAGAATATTATGGCGGTCGTTACTTTGTATTATCGTCGTCCTGAGTAGCTGATGACGGTTAATGGTCCGAAACGCTCACCAGAGCTTGTTGACCAGGAGCGCTTCAACGCCGACGATGATATCTGCTCTCGCAGTCATGGAGTTGGATTAATTTATCCTTACTTTGGACAGGAGTGTCGCCAAGTCTGGGTGTTATATTCCATTTGTTGACGGAACAGTCGACTCGTCTTAATTATTACGCGGTACAAGAAGATGGATGCCACCATTCGATAAAGTGGTTACGGACATTACGATTATTATTATTGCTTTGTGGTCACGACAGCCTCTGGGGGAGCAAGAAAACTGGACGTCCGCTCTCAGTCACGAACCTGGAAACTTGGAACTAATTAATGGCGCTGTGGGCGTTGAAAGTAATTAACTTGGTCGATATAAATGGACCTAATTAATAACGTAAGTCCCAATTTGGGAAAGCAAAAAAAACAATCTCGAAATCATCCATCGGCGAAATGTCCTAAAGATCAATTGGAAAAGGATGATCAACCATAAACGTGACGTCATGATAATAGTCTAAAATTTATGTATAAAAGGGGGAAGAAGAATTGCTGTATTATTTCTGGTTAAACTAGCTGAGAAAATCTGATTACGACCAAATGTTGACATGAAAGTGAACCAAAATGAGGCCGCGGTAAAGGTCCAGAAGTTTAAGCTCAAGTGAGGAAGGGAAAAATTGAAGTCAGTTGTCAACTCGCCCTTTTTTGTCAACTCTCCCTTCTGTTCTTCCATTGCAAAGGAAGATCAAATTCAGGGAAACCTCACCATGCCTAGAGCAGGAGACGAAAATGGAGGTCATCAATCATGTCTGGTCGCTAAAACATCTTGTCGACACCAAAATGAGAACAAAACTTTCGGTGAGACATCACAGCACATTAGAATATATACTACAAGACATTGATAATAATTCCGTGCAAACCTGCTTGTGTTACTTCAGCAACAAGTTAATTTGTAAAGTCAAGTGAATATATTGGGTACTGACCATGAATATTGCTTTATGTGAGGAGGAATAAAAAACGCTTCGACTTTCATAGCAACCTGTTGACGGTGACACTGATTGAGAACAACCTTCCCGTTGACTTGGGTGGTGACGGAGCTACAAATGAGGTCAAAGATACGACACGGCGCGTGGATGTGTCCTGCTGACTGTCGCAGGTGTCCGCAATCACAATGGCGACACCGTGTTGCGCAAGTCTCTCGTCAATCACTGGGATTTGAGAGAGAGACAGAGGTTGTTGCTCTTACCACAAGTGTCACGACAAAGTCCTCGGCGTGGGTGGACTAGATAAAATAGAAAGCAACAACGCCATCTAGGCAACTACACCCTCAACTTACACAGATACTGACCTCTTTGTGGTTTATCTTCCATATAAATATTATTTACGTTAATCGTACTCTTCTCTCTCCACATCCATCCAACGGAGGCAACGTGCTTATTGTCGCCAAGTCAACAGTGTAAAAATTTTCTGATTTATATAATTTTTTTTTGTAAAAATACAGCATAAAGGCGTTTTGATTATATGAATGATAAATTGAAAAACCTTTATTAGTCCTCAAATAATATAAAACAGGAGCTTTCGGCATTATCCTAAATTATAATAATCTATCTATATATATATATAAAAATGAATTGCTGTTCGTTAGTCTCACTAAAACTCGAGAACGGCTGAACGGATTTATCTTATCTTAGTCTTGAAATGTTCGTGGAGGTCTAGGGAAGGTTTAAAAACCCTAAAAACAGCCCTTTTCTATTTTCCATACAAACGTTTTCGAAATAAAATACAAATCTACACCAGTCGAGCAATTTTCACCAAATTTCGTACACGTGTTCTTTGCGACCAGGAAACAAACACTGTCGGGGTGAGACGCGTCTTCCACCCCCAGAAGCGGGGGTGGAAATATTTAAACATACTAAAACAGCCGATATTTGAGTCGGATAAATATTTTTAGGGGTCAAAGATATTGATAGTATTTCTACCGATATTATCTGAATACAATTTTCATCCCCTACGACCTGTGAAAAGGACACCGTTCGGGTTTGGGGTGGAGATGCTTTACAGTAAAATAACGCGAATACAACCGAGATTGGAGTCAAATCAAAGGTTATGGAAGTCACTGTGTTTAGTTACGACATTTAAATTGGCATTTACCCCTCAGATGCAGGGGTAGCGTGGTGCAAATTTTGGAACATGCAAACGCGGCAGATATTTGCGTTGAAGAAATATTTTTCAGAGTTAATTATAATGATTAGGGTTCGAGTAGCGTTACATAAAAATTGCGCAAAAGCAGCCGAAATTGGAGACATATCGGGGGTTATAGATAAATGACATCTCGGGCAACGCCGGGCACCCAGCTAGTATTATAATAAATTACAAAGTATTTACAACATATGATGTCACACTTTGATCAGTGTGTGGCATTCGTCTCAAGTATAATCTCAAAATTTTAAATTTTCTTGTGTATGTCTTAAACATTTCTATTTCTGAGGACTAAATGTTGTTCATTTCTGCAGGAAATTTAATAATTCGTGTATTACGTTTAATTAAATTTTTATTTTATTTTTGGCCTAATTTTTTTCCTTTATGCGTTTTATTTTACCAACAGCGAGTCGTCTGTGACTTTTTATTGTATGAATTGTTGTATGAAATATTTTTCTTGATAGATAACAATACAAATTAACTTGGTAAGCTTAAATTTACACTATTTCTTTAATATTGTTTTTCAATACCATTTTATGCAAATGTTTAATAAGACTCGTCCATGAATTGTCCCTCTGACTTCACTGAGAAATAATTTATTTTTAGACGACTATGTCAGCGTAATTTGAACGCACATTCCTTTGTGTCGTGGATTTAGTTCTCAGCTCCCTAGTTTATATTTTCTTTCACTACGTCCGTGACGCAAACATCTTTGGCCCATTGGCCAAGGTTTTAAGTTTTCATCAGATGATAATACGACACTATCGATATTCGGTCCGTTCCAGTTTTGAGAGAAATCTCTTTTTTTTTATTATTATTCCCTCTCCGACTGTCTTCTTTTCGGAAGCAGTGAAGTCATCCACTACCACAAAAATATTGCAAAAGTCGTTACGTAACATATTCAAGACCTCGCTTTACTGTAGAGAAATTTATAAATAAATCTGGTTTTGTTTATCTTCATACTAGCCAGTCGATCTGACTGGTTCGATTCGGTCTCTCCCTCTTCAAGAAGTATTTTATTTATAATGCTAAAAATTATCTTTATACGGACAAACTTAAAAAAAAAAGAGAAACATAAACTAAGTAAATTTGAATGTATTTCTAAGTACAGAAACATTAAATTATCTAAAATTAATTTTGGACTCAAGCAGAACTGATTTCTACAGAAAATTATAGACAATAAATTTATTGTTTTACCCTTCTGTCGCACGTTATTATTTGCACTAATAATTTAAAACTTATTTTTTTTAGGGCAACAGGCTACATGAGGGTGATCCACATTGGGAAACTCCCCTTTAATAGCATAGGAAGGGATTAGAAAGGGGGGATGCGGAAGGTTAGAGGAAGATAGCCAAGGGTTAACTAGGGCCCCAGGGCTATGGTTTAAGGATCCTACCCGGCATTCGCCTAAAGAAATGCAGGGAAAACCCTAGAAAAACCTGCATCGGGTAGGTCGGGCATTGGGTACTCGTCCCACGCCCTTCCGATAGCGGGAGAGGAGTTTGCTGTGGGGACGCAGCATTCCCTTCTCCGTGCCTCGACGAGTTTAGGAGGCAGCTGGCCGACTATTCCCATGGGAATAAATTTAAAACTATAAGCCTGCGAGGGCTATTCCGAGATCTAGGAAAAAGCCTGCGAGAGGATTCTCTCGCAGGTAACCTGCGAGGGATGTTCTCTCGCGGGCAGAACCTTTTAGGAGAGATACGAAGGGGCTACCTTTGGGTATGCTTTTTCCTCTCCGTTTTTGAACTAAGGTTCCCACAAGCCGAGGCACCTCGGCCTGTTCTGAGAGGTGTATGTTCCGGGGTCACAGACCATACGGTAAGAGTTGTCCGCTATTCCCAATAGAATAGTCAGCCAGCTGCCTCCTAAACTGGTCGAGGCACGGATACTGGAATGCTGCGTCCCCACAGCAAACTCCTCTCCCGCTATCGGAAGGGCGTGGGACAAGTACCCAATGCCCGACCTACCCGATGCAGGTTTTTCTAGGGTTTTCCCTGCTTTTCTTTAGGCGAATGCCGGGTACGATCCTTAAACTATAGCCCGGGCGCCGTAGTTAACCCTTGGCTACCTTCCTCTACCCTTCCGCATCCCCCGTTTCAAATCCCTTCCTATGCTATTAAAGGGGAGTTGCCCAAAGTGGATTACACTCATGTAGCCTGTTGCCCTAAAAAAATGATACTGTTAAGTCTTAATCTTCTTCTTCTGGTTTCATCAAAGGACACAAAGATCCTATAAATAAGATTTCCATTACCAACGTTGCTTATAAAATCAATTGTTCAAGTTGTGAAATTTGTTATATAGACCAAACAAAACTAATTTTAAATACTAGGATTAAAGAACATAAATATAATAATTTCAAACTGGCAACTTGTAAACATAGTCCTACCTCCAAATATTGTATGAAATTTAATCACCTCCATTTTTGACAGAGAACCACATTATTGGTAAATATTAATTGCTGAAATGCTATACATTAAAAATCAAAGAAATACAGAAAGTCTCAAATTTAATTTAATTGGTTCTTATATATTTATTTTTGATTTCAGCTCTTTGGCCAAATTCCAGTCTTAAGTTAATCGCCGTTAGAAATAGATGAAAATCCGCATCGAAAGATTAAAATAAAATTCAAATTCAAATTTACTTAGTTTATGTTTTGTTTTTTTTAAGTTTGTCTGCAGTTTCCATAAAATAATCCCTTTGAACATTTTTATAATTATTTATTATTATAAAGTATAAAAGACAATATTATTATGTAATAAAATTATATGGCCGACTTCCTGCAGTGTCGTGGTCAGCTTTAGCCTCGCACCATACAGGTCCTGCCTTCAAATCCTGGCGATGACATGGATGTTTTGTGTATGTGCGTTTCCTTACTGAGAGAAAAAAATATTAATTTCCCGCTAATGATCTGAGATCTGAAAACATGAAAGAGAAACAGAAATAAAATTCAAAAAGCCAAAAAAAAGAGTAGACCGTAGAATAATCTTGAGTAACAAACAAAAGTAAGGACTTAATGAAAGAAAAAAAAGATGCAATGAAATGAGGAAACAGGGAGAGAAAAACGAAACAAAAGAATCGTAGAAAGGATTCGTGGGGAAAAAAAATATCATACACGAACGATCAAAGTAAAATTCAATATGGCAGATGAAAGATAGAAGTAAAAGGAAAACCAGAACAAAATAAATACATAAAAAAATTATTTAATAGAATAAAGATGGACAAATTAGTTAATGAAGCTAAGGGGAGACAGAAATAAGAATATGGTTATATAAAAGAATAATGAGGATAAAGAAGGAACTAAAAGAAAATAACAAACGAAGCTAGAAGAAGTCAGGAGGATGGTTACCGTATAGATTAGGCCTAAGTTGTTATTCGTTGAGTTTTCGGACCACAGTGAAGTTGTCCTTTTGCTCTCGCGCTATTTACAATACAACTTAGAATAGCAGCGATTCTTAACTCTATAGTGTAGATAAGATAAGGAAGACTCTCTGTGCACGAATGCAACGAACAACGCAAGAAAAAATCACTTTATTTTTCTGTAACTACCTTATCTAATTAGAGGAGAATTTTTATTCCCATTTAGTGTTCAAATGAATAATCAGGGTCAGTCATGTAGGTAAAATGTGTTACAAAAAGAAAGAAAATATACTGACAAAATGAGAGAAAGAAAATTCCTGTAATTTATATAGCGGAGGAAGTGAGTGCAGCAGGAAATTTTATTCTATGAATCATTAAACCAATAACAGCGTCCGGAAGAGAAATCCTATTTTGTATGAAAGAAGAAGCAGCTGAAACCTGGAGATCCTTTTTTTAAAAAAAGGGGGATAATGTCGGAAGCTACTTTATGTAACATGCAAAAGTACAACGAGCGATGGGGGACGTAAAAAGAATTGTATTCTGGGCCGAAACATTTTATCCTTGAATGACAGTGGAGAGGGAAAATAAGACCTCGACGACAATAATGTGACAGATATTAATGAAGCGAAAGGTGCAGCATAAATATCAGGAATTAATGCGAAGTGTAACCTACTTGGTTGACTAAGGTCAACGCATATGAAGTCACAAGACTCTAGGCGAAACACGGGCTCCACTTCTTGTTGTTTCTAGTTGTTTCCGACGCTAGTAACCTGTTTATAAAAATAAAATATTATGGATAATTCTCGCGATCGGAAGACGGAGTAAATCATTATATTAAAGATTATTTTGTCTGGTCGAGGCACGGAGAAGGGAATGCTGCGTCCCCACAGCAAACTCCTCTCCCGCTATTGGAAGGACGAGGGACAAGTATCTAATGCCCGACCTACCTGATGCAGGTTTTTCTAGGGTTTTCCCTGCATTTCTTTAGGCGAATGCCGGGTAGGATCCTTAAACCATAGCCCGGGGGCCCTAGTTACCCTTGGCTACCTTCCTCCACCCTTCCGCATCCCCCCTTTCAAATCCCTTTCGTATGCTATAAGATGGGAGTTGCCATTATGTGGATTACCCTCATGTAGCCTGTCTACAACAACAACTGGTCGAGGCACGGAGAAGGGAAAGCTGCGTTCCCACAGTAAACTCGTCTCCCGCTATCGGAAGGGCGTGGGACAAGTACCCAAAGCCCGACCTATCTGATGGAGGCTTATCTAGGGTTTGTTCTGCATTTCTTTAGGCGAATTCCGGGTAGGATCCTTAAAATATAGGCCGG
Organism: Zhengitettix transpicula; assembly: GCA_037074705.1. Classification (NCBI taxonomy): domain Eukaryota; kingdom Metazoa; phylum Arthropoda; class Insecta; order Orthoptera; family Tetrigidae; genus Zhengitettix; species Zhengitettix transpicula. Next base: position 77,666,533 of record CM073593.1, read on the forward strand.
AGGCCCTAGTAACCCTTGGCTACCTTCCTCTACCCTTCCACATGCCCCCTTTCAAATCCCTTTCCTATGCTATAAGAGGGGAGTTGCCACTATGTGGATTACCCTATACATAGCCTGTCTACATCCCCCCCCCCCCAAAAAGAAATATTTTTACTCTCTCCGTTTTTGAAGTAAGGTTCCCACAAGCCGAGGCACCTCGGCCTGTTTTGAGAGGTGTATGTTCCAGGGTCACAGACCTTGGGCGTACGCTGAGAGTTGTTTATGTTCCCATTGGAACAGTCGGCCAGCTGCCTCCTAAACTGGTCGAGGCACGGAGAAGGGAATGCTGCGTCCCCACAGTAAACTCCTCTCCCGGTATCCGAAGGGTGTGGGACAAGTACTCAATGCCCGACCTACCAGATGCAGGTTTTCTAGGGTTTGCCCTGCATTACTTTTAGGCGAATGCCGGGTAGGATCCTTAAACTACAGCCCGGGGGCCCTAGTTAACCCTTGGCTATATTCCTCTACCCTTCCGAATCCCCCCTTTCAAATCCTTATGCTATTAAAGGGGAGTTGCCACCACGTTGATTACCCTTATGTAGTCTGTTACCCTAATAAAAATTCTCTCTGGTTCTAAACTACAGTAGTTGCCATTACTAGTCTTGATTTCCCTTTCACATCTCCCATTTTTATCGCTTCCCACTGTTTAAAAAAAGAAGTTGCACTAACGTGAATTACCTTGAGTAGTCGGTCTGAAAGAAACAGATTAACTTATCATCCACAGAAATATTTTGAAGTATGTTATAAGTAACGGAGCGATTATTTTATTTTTTATTAGAATAAAGCAAAAGAGCGAGGCAGGTGCGTCTGGACCCAGGCTTATCCCTGCGGAGGCCCCGAATTTCCTTCTCTCTCTGCGCGATCACGTAGCGGACGCGTGACAATCAACTCTGTGGATCTGGAACACTGTCAACCTTTATCTTAGGTCAAACTCTGTTTTGTACACACACTCACACACTTTAAATAGTTTACACACTATCTCCGGACACATTACATAAATAACACCGTGGTGAGTTGTCCCACTAGAGTGCGTTTGTGCATGTACCTTGCGAATCTACTGGCTGAAGCAGGAACCACGGTAGCTTTACCTTTGATGATATCTATTTATGCTCCTACCTAGGGATAATTTCACCTATTGGCGTTCCTTTCGAAGTAAATTACAATGTCTTAATCAATATTTTTCCAGTAACAATATTTTTTACCCTTACTTGCCACTATTATTCTTCCATTTCACTCACAATCATTGCTGTCACTGACAATTACTCTTCTGTCTACAGCCTACGCTCTCTCTGGAAAAAAAATTCCTTGGTCAGCGGCGGAATATTCCCTTCTCAGTTAATTTATCCTGCTCCCGAGTGTTTGGTAGCCACGTTCATTTGAGACGCTTTTCAACGTATTAGAATCTCTATATTCTGCTCGGAAAGTCACGGCAAGAGGCGGAAAGTCCTTTAAGATTCTGGACCTGAGGAATGTCACGGATGAAATGTGGACTATTGTACCGCTCAGAACCGTTGAGGTCCCCCTTAACACACCTTTCTAGGGTGAATGCGTGACCTTGAGAGAAAAAAAAACTGGAGGGTTTGAAAGACGCGAGCACACCCTAAAAAAATGTGTACAGTGAAAAATACTTTTCGTGGTGAGAAGGGAAAAGGAACAACAGCAGATTATATAATTTTGCATTTCTATAATAAATAACTGAGGACATAAAATTATACCACGGGTAATTTATAATTCACTAACTTTCTGCATCTTCCATCACGTACGATTCTGAGAAAAAATAATAAGGCTATCCCTATTCCAGAGAGATTCTTGCTGCCAGTAAGTCACAAGGACATTCTGTTCCATCGTGGACTTTGCGAAATTAAATGTAAATATCTGGTGATTAGGCGTTAAGGAGTTTCATAATATTATGACAACACAAAAGTTAAGTAACTTTCGTGGTCCGAATTATCCCCAACGTGTCAAGCAAATCCTCGTAATTATTAATCCACGCCACGATAATCACTATTTTAAATCCATGTTCCTGTGACGTAAGCATAGGTAGGAGCAACTCAATAAACTTTTTTTTTAGACATGAAGGTAATCCACGTGGTGGCAACTCCACTTTAATAGCTTAGGAAGGGATTTTAAAGAGTTAACTAGGACCCCGGGCTTTTTTTACGGTTAACAGGCTACATTAGGGTAATCCACATGGTGGCAACTTCCCTTTAATGGCATAGGAAGGGATCTGAAATGGGAGGGGGATTGCGGAAGGGTAGAGGAAGGTAGCCAAGGGTTAACTAGGACCTCCGGGCTATAGTTTAAGGATCCTACCCGGCATTCGCCTTAAAGTAATGCAGGGAAAACCCTAGAAAAACCTGCATCAGGTAGTTCGGGCATTGGGTACTTGTCCCACACCCTTCCGATAGCGGGAGAGGAGTTTGCTGTGGGGACGCATCATTCTCTTCTCCGTACCTCGACCAGTTAAGGAGGCAGCTGGCCGACTGTTTCAATAGGAATAGCGGACAACTCTTACCGTATTCCCAAGCTCTGTGACCTCGGAACATACACCTTTCAGAACAGGCCGATGTGCTTCGGCTTTTGGGAACCTTAATTAAAAAACGGAGAGGAAAAGGCAGACCCAAAGGTAGCCCCTTCGTGTCGCTCCTACAAGGTTCTGCCTGCGAAAGAATATCCCTCGCAGACAACTCTCGGTCCCGGGGCTTTTTTTTTAGGGCAACAGTCTACATGAGGGTAATCCACGTTGGGCAACTACCCTTTAATAGCATAGGAAGGGATTTGAAAGGGGGGATGCGGAAGGGTAGAGGAAGGTAGCCAAGGGTTAACTAGGGCCCCCGGGCTATATTTTAAGAATCTTACCCGGCATTCGCCTAAAGAAATGCATGGAAAACCCTAGAAAAACCTGCATCAGGTAGGTCGGGCATATCAGAGACGAAAGTGATCCTTCTGGAGGGATAAAAGCGAGAGAGAATTATTAATTTCCAATACTCGTCGGTTGAGAAAATAACGTATGACGTCATTGATGCAATTTGTGATAATCAAATATACTTTTAACACAGATTTACGTCGAACTCAAATAATTAACAGATGCTACAAGAAAAAAATGAAAATGTGTTCGTGCAGGATGTTTTAAGGTTCCTAAAAATCATCTCCCGAAATGGGAATAATTCACGGATGCTGATTTGAACAATATTGTGAATATAAGAGAGGTTCCTGCAGAACAGCATCAGCCTAGGAGAGGAGAGAAGAGCAGCAGTATCGTAAATATTATCTTTCCCTCTCTGTAGGAGTCTGCAGGGGAACCGGTCTGCAAATCGGGGGGAACAAATCTCTTTTGGCCGAGGAGGCGGTAACCTGTTTATGGGGTAACCAAGCCTGTTCGCCCGCATAAAAGGAAGAAATATCATCTTCTACACCTGACTGTAACCTAGACGTTTTCTCTCTCATATATTCGCATACTTCCGGAGAGTGTAACTGCGCCATTTTCTCTTTTTAAAAACCACAAACAATATAAATTGTGCGGGTGGTCGTCACTAGGACTACAAGTAAAACTTCTAGGACACGCAAATTTTTAGGTTCATTTGTTGTAACAATGAAATATTTGATTATTCCAAAAGTTAGAGGCTGTCGTAGAAATAAAGTCCAATTAATTAATACACTTTATTAATTTAACAACGTTGTTATTTCTATTTTAATGTTTCTGAACAGCAGAAACTCCTAAATCGGGTTATAAAATTCTCTTTTACAGAGAACATGTTTCCGAGGCGAAATATTATTATCTGTGATTACCTAAACATCAACTTAATTGCCGTTTGGAGAGCAACGAAGAAACATGATTTGACTGAGGGAGTCGTTTTTTTTATTATTATTATTCAATGCAGTTTTTATATATTGTTATGCCAATTAATTAGGTCATTAATTGTTTGGACGTAAAATTTGAATTGTTTGAGAAATCCATTATAGCGGTCTGATCGAACAAAGCAACAATGAGAGAAGCGAGCTCACTTTGCTTTGTCGAAAAGACAAAAATGGCGTATGCGCGCTAAAACTAGGAAAAACATCGTGAGGAGCAGAACAAGTAATATAACTGTTAGTTAGCTGAGAAAGATTGTTAGGAGCTGATGGCGGAAAGACATTATGAGGAGCAGAACAAGAAATATAATTTGAGCAGAGACTAGTCATCATCAATGTATAACTAGTTAAAGTTGTAAATTAATATGAAGTAAACATTCACGCCGCAAGTATTGCAGCGTAAATAATTGAAAAGTAAGAGCAGTTTAAGTCCACAGCCAGGAGCTAAGGAAAAAACTTAGTTCGCTCCGAAAGAATAAACAGTTAAAATAAATCGTAAAGGGGATACGTGGCAGTTTACGTGAAATTCAGTAAAAGACTAATAAATCTACGAATCATAGGATTCCTGTAAGGCGAGCAGACATCAGATAGCTGACATTAAGGAGGATCATCCGAGTTCCTGAGAGCCTATGAATTTTGACTTCAATAGTGTAAAATCTGTGAGTTGATGTTTAGAATCAGTGTATAATTTTGCAATAGTGTACTTCCGAAGCCAAAAAGAATGCTGGTACCAGCTGGACAGATGTAAGTAACAAAACCAAAACTAATGATTAATTGTAAACGCTAATTAGAGGACAAGGTCAGATTTCGTTCTCTTTTAAATTGTCAATCAGAGTTAATTTCTTTACTTTTAAATTTCTTTCATTCTAGTGACATATTGTTTAGGTTAATTGTAAACCTGTTTGTTAATGAGATTTTTAAATCAATTTGTTGTGTCCATTATCAAACCCAGTGAAGGCCCTGAGAAATTAATATTTTAAATTGTAAATGTTTTTCAGTTAGCAGCCACAAAGTTAAAATAAATAATTTTATGTATTAAATTTGATTAATTCTTTTAAATTAATTAAAACGCCCATTTTCAATTATTACAATAATTTGGCTTATTTGTTGCCCTAATTTTCAAAGTGTTTGGAGTTGCAACTGTCGTTTGTAGAAGAACAGGGAAACGTGAATTGAGTTTGGGAGTCGTGTGATATAAAAGTGAAATAATTGAACAAAAAAAAGAATTTTATGATGCTCGATTCTCCAAATTTAGGATATGAATAAAAACATGTCGATTCAGTAAACTTTAACAATAATTTCATTATCTGCCGTGGGTGATAAAATGCCCAATTCTGATCGACATTACAAGCCCATAAACAAGTTGGAAATGGCAGTACACGAAAGCTACTGGTTAAATGGAATTCATGTAGAATATATGAACTTTTAAAATAAAAACAGGACTAAGTCAATTGTTATTTTTAATTGATTACAATATGAGTCCCTTCACGGACGAAACTACTGTATAATTTTGAGTTTGATTTTATGGTGTTGTTTTATTTTGCGTTCACTAGGGATTTCTTAGTTTGACCAATACAACAAGCATTACAATTGTAAATATTCATGTTAAAAGGTTCTGTACATAATGTTCACCTTCTCTCTGAAACAAATTGCGTGTCTGTTCACTTTACAAACGCTCGACAGATGTAGCGCAGAGAGCGTAACTGTATAGGGTTCACGGGGATGAGCATATTTCTGTTATAAATACAAAACCAGTAAACTGTTGTATTAATTCGCCAAAAACGTATCCACAGGCAGATAAAACAAAATATATTTATCTTTGTTTTCGTACCAATGACGCACAGACCGCGCTCTATCGCGTGTTACGGGAGGCAAAACCACAAGGTATGACGATTTAATGACTTTGGAGTCGATAGGGCTATAGAATATCGAAACCGAGTTTTTTTAAAATATCTAAATCAACTTGTTATTTTCGTTAAAAGAAAAAAAGGGTCAATTAATATTTAACCTCTCCAAAAAAATTATTTGAAGACCTAAGGATTTCGGTGATTGAAGAGAGATGTTTCCTTGTTTGGTCATTCGGTCTGAAGATGAAATATTAGGCGTATTTGGTTAATAATTGTGATAATAAATATGGACAAATTTAAAGTAAATCTAAATTATAACAGAATATGTCAAAAAGTAATATTAAGGAACTAGCTGGGTGCCCGGCGTTGCCCGAGATGTCATTTATCTATAATCCCAGATATGTCACCAATTTCAGTTGCTTTTGCGCTATTTTTATGTAACGCTCCTCGAACACTATCCCTAAATGTGCTCACCTCCCATGCCGAAGGGGGATGAAGTCATTGACTAAATATATCGGCCGTTTTTACATGTTAGAAGATGACCACACCCACAAAAGTGCGATAATCAATATTCCACGCAAAAATCGACCGATTACATTGTCCGGAAATTTCTACCCCCGCCCACCACCTCCCAAACCCGTCGCGTTACCCAGGGTTGTCACAATTAGACTCAGCGACATTCATAGTCTATGAACTGATTCGAATCTTGGTTGTTTTAGCGTTATTTTTATTTAACGTATCTCCACCCCCAACCGCTAACCTCGCTCCCCTCACAGGGGGTTGAAATTGTACACAAACAACATCGGTATAAATACTATCAAAGTCATTAACCCCCAGGAAATGATTATTTAACACAAATATCGACCGTTTAAAATGTTTGAAAATTTCCTCCCCCGCCTAACTCCGCGAGGCCCCTCACACCCCCGCACACCTACACCAAATATTAAGCAATTAACAATAATATTTTACGTATATTCCATGAATATTTGAAAAAAAATTAGCCTATTAATATGAAATTTATTATCGAACATTTAAAACGTTATAATAGACGAACACGACGTTTCGTCCCTAATATTTTGAGACCTGTTGAGGTGTATACTTCGATTAAATGATAAATTCGTATTAAATAAATTACAAGAAAACAAAATTCTTTAATATGATAATATATAATAAAATTATGTAAAATTTTAAGCTACGTGCACCTTAGAAAAATATGTTCATCTATATTGCTTGTTATTAATTGCAATTAATGTGAATAATTATATGATAAATTATCAAGTTGGAAAAATGTTCCCTTGCAAGTCACGATATATCAAATAATTGAAATTTGCACCTCAAGAGGTCCCAAAATATTAGGGATGAAACGTCTTATGTTTTAAATGTTTCATAATAATGGCCGTTAAGACAAGGGAAGGAAACTTAGTGTTGATTTCAGCAGTTTATTTTGCTTCAACCTGCCCCACCAGGCTTCCCCGTACACTCTTAATTAACCGGTTTTCAGAATTAAAATAAAAAAAATTAATTTAGCAGAGCGTGGTTTCGATCCACGGACCTCTGGGTTATGGGCCCAGCACGCTTCCACTGCGCCACTCTGCTGCACGTTGTTACGCGGTCACTACAAAGGTATAGAGACTTTTTTTCTATCTTTAAAGCCTGTCTTATCATCGCAGTCACGTTTGTGACACCCAAAATCGCTTGGCGGAAGCGGTAAAACAGAAAATGATGGCTACAACACAATGCTCAGAAGTTCTACGTCACGATGACGCAATAACTGCGATTATCAGTTTCAAATCTGCATTGGTTAATATCTGTACGATTTCCCTGCGCCAATCAATCTTCTTCTCTCAATGGACGTCTCAGAGAGGAGTGTATTGATTAATACTGTTTTTTATAATAATGGGCCTTACCTAACAGCGCCCCTATTTTAGAAATTTCAATTTACTTACTAAAAAAATATTAAGCAATAAACATCTAAGTCATTTACCCGCGTAGAAAACTACTTTCCTGATTGATGTAGAACCTCTCAGTATTTAAGGTGAATATATATTCGTATCAGATAGTCACGTTTGGTTTCCTCAAAACCTTGAGCGGCTTTACGACACGATGACATAATCTCCATTCTAACCAATTGCATTCAGTCACGTGTTAGAATCTGTCCGAATCGCCCTCCATTTTATAATTGAATGCCCCTACACGTGCTGTCACTGTTTCACGATACGTTACGCACTCTCGCCAGATGAAGCAAAGACAATTCTGTTCATCTGAAGTAAAGATTGTTCGGGAATTGATTCACCCTTCAGTTATTAAATATATAAACGCAAGCATGGTTGTGACACAGTGAAAATAATTAAAACAATTTGTATGGATAGGAAATCCGTTCTTTTCTCTCTCCTGATGTATGAGGCTAACGCCTCCGAAAATTTGATGAAATTCCTCCTGTCTTGAGTGGCGGCACTGGGCTTCAATTTCAGGTAAGTGACCACCTATCTATCTTTCAAACTGAATTATATATAATTTTATATATTGTAATAATCAAAAGGTAATAATTTAATTTATTTAATTATTGAAGAATTCGAGCCCCACGTTGTGGTAGCTCTTTATGTAATAATAAACATGAAAGCTTTAATTAATTTAACTGAATGATTAAATATGATGGGTTAATATAAATGAAAAACTTATTAACAATCAACAAACAAAAATATTTATATTATTTTGTGGCTTTCAAAGAATAAAATATAATTACAAACAAAATTTGAGATCTGTTCTCTCAGGGCCTTTACTGGGTTTGATAATGAACACACAAAAAAAGATTTGAAATCTGATTAACAAAACAGTTCACAATTTACCTTAACAAATTGTTGATAGAATGAAATAAATTAAAAAATAAAAAAATTAACTTTGATTGACAATTAAAAGAGAACGAAATCTGATTTCAGCCTTTAATTAGCGTTTACAATATTATTCAAAGTTATGTTACTTACGGACCGTCGGTCTGGTACCAGAACAATCAATTTTACCTCGTTCGCACACTTTTACACTCTTTCATTATTTAATATCAGGCCTTGGTTTTCACTGATTCTACACTTCACTTTAAAATTTTGCAAAATTGTCTGTATTCCGTTGACTGCTCAGCTCCACAATAATTTACCAAAGTTCTCCTGGATTAATTTCTCCGCGAAGATTTTGGAAAGTTCTATTCTGACGAAAACTGCTCTTACTTTACAATATTTACGCTGCAATATTTCCGTGAATGTTTTCTTTGTATTAATTTACAACTTTAACTAGTTATACATTGACGATGTCTAGTCTCTGCTCAAGGTATATTACTTGTTCTGCTCCTCGTAATGTTTCTCCGCCAACTACTATCCTAGTGCTGTAGACGTAAAACTGACTTTAGACTTTTCTGGCTGGCTGTATACGTAAAACGGACTTTTCGACAAAGCAGCCGTGCTTGCTTCTCCATTGTTGCTTTGTTCGAGCAGACCGCTATAATGGATTTATCAAACAATTCAAATTTTATGTCCAAACAATTAATGGCCTAATTATCTATTGCTACAATATATGTATATATATATATATATACATATATAACGATTAGGAGAAATATGACCAAAAAACACGCCTCACAAAAATAAAAACAGGTAAGGTCTGCTTTTTGAATATACTTTCCTAATCGTAATATATATATACAGACGTAAATTTTAACATTTTATATATATATAATAAAGGAACATAATTTTCGTTGACTCACGACTCCCGAGACATTAATAACATCTATTCTCTTTCCAATGATCTCTGATTTTGACCCCTGCCATCCTCTAGACTCAGTGAGGATTTCTTAATTTAAAATTTATTCATTCAATAAACAGATCTGTTCAGTTGCGTCAGTAGCTTGCATTGTTTTCAATTTCACCAGAATAGATACATGTAATGGCGAGACTCTTCTGATTTCAATATGACTCTTTTAGTTAAAAACGATAAATTGCTATGGAAGGTCACGTTCGTTTATCCGTAATTTATAAATCATAAACATAAATGTACAACTTTTCTTTCATCGCATTGCCTCACTCCCCGGTTCGTGACGGGATGACGTCATCGACTCCGGGGACCAATCGCGTTCAGGCTAAGGATAGAATCCACAGAATATTTTACCTGTATTCCTGTCCATGCGAATATATTACCGTTATATGTCCCACTTATTTCGTTTTCTTTGGAAGAAAAAAACATTTTTAGTTGGTTTATATTTGATCGTGTTTAAGTTAACAGAGCCTACTTTTATGGCAGACATCCAGGAAGAGTTAATTTCCCTCCTTCACCAAAAATAAAGCACAGACGGCAGCTGGGTAATGATAGAGAGGGAGGGAGGGAGAGAGAGAGAGAGAGAGATCTTGCATAACACACAAAGAGAAAAATAATTTTATTTCCTTTATTGAATGTGAAGCAATTTACTGCATATTGTTGTCACAAATTTGAAAATTGTGAGTCCCTGATAATATTAAACTGGATACTAAATAATGATTCCCTCTCTCACAAATCGGTCATTTTTTTTAAAGCTGTAGACAGGCTATGCATAGGGTAATGCACATAGTGGCAAATCCTCTCTTATAGCATAGGGAAAGGATTTGAAAGGGGGGATGCGGAAAGGTTGAGGAAGGTAGGCAAGGGTTAACTAGGGCCACCGGGCTATGGTTAAAAGATCCTACCCGGCAATTCGCCTAAAAGTCATGCAGGGAAAACCCTAGAAAAACCAGCATCCGGTAGGTCGGGCATTTGGTACTTGTCCCACGCCCTTCCGATGACGGGAGAGGGGTTTGCTGTGGGGTCGTAGCTTTTCCTCGCCGTGCGTTGACCGGTTTAGGAGGCAGTTGGCCGACTATTCCAATAGGAATAGCAGACAACTGTTACCGTATGCCCAAGGTCTGCGACCCCGGAACATACACCTCTCAGAACAGGCCGGGGTGCCTCGGCTTGTGGGAACCTTAGTTCAAAAAAAAACCAGAGAGATGTGAATTCGAACTGCATATTTTTCGTCGCATTCGTCCAACAATTGACCCTGCAAGAAAATTTAAACTTTTATCACTGAAAATATATTTCTCAGGTACTATGATTAAAAATAATAAAACCAACCAAAACTGTTTATTTAAGATTTACAGAAACTACTATTTGTACATGTATATATGTAACTTTGTATGTGCAAATACGATAAATGTTCTTAAATATGAGATTTACTATAATAGTCGATAGCTTCTGAGTTCTTTTAATATTTTTTGGGATCCATTTTTGATAAAAAAAACCTGTAGATGATAGAGGGCTGTTAGTTGTATACATTTTAATGTTTTTCTAAAAATTACATATTTCTGACATCATGTGTAAGTTGGAATCATACAAATATATATATATATATACAGAAAGCGATATTATCGTTTTTCTGGTCTTTCCACTACTTCCTGCTTTACTTGAACTATCAGTTAAGAAGAAAAAATTTTTAGCAGAGCGTGGTTTCGATCCACGGACCTCTGGGTTATGGGCCCAGCACGCTTCCACTGCGCCACTCTGCTACGGCTAAAAATAGATCCCAAAGAGTGTAGTAGCTGCGTACAAACAGGCTTTCATTTCGACAATCAGCGTAATGTGTGTCGGACACGTTTCTTAATGTCTCCCATTAATAGCCCGCAGCAAGATGGCGACCTTTAGAGTGTGAATTGAAGGAATAAAATTATTTACAAATTTTGGATAATTATTTCAGTCACTAGAACGAGAAAATGAGAAGTTTGAATTCATTTATATGCATTTGTTCGCGTTTATCCATTTAGCGCGTGTGTATTTTAAGCCATACCATGTATTAATCGACGTTTCCATAACCCAATATTTTGAAGGGGAAAAAAAGTGCATTGTTAGTAACTTTATTTCTACCTAGTTTTGCAGAGGTACCTCTTTATTATGCTATTTGAAATGAAAGCCAGTGATAAATTAAATCGCAAATGGAGTAATACAATTAGATTTAAAACAGTGCATATTGGTCATTATCGGCTCTTTTAATCGAATGAAAGTTTAATAATAATTAATTAAAGTTAATGGAGAATTCAAATAAATTTATTAAGGAAAAGACTAACATAAGAAACAAATGTAATAAAGTTATGTTGTGTGTTGTTTATAAGTTATATTAGACAACCGCAGTGAACCGTAGCAGAGTGGCGCAGTGGAAGCGTGCTGGGCCCATAACCCAGAGGTCCGTGGATCGAAACCACGCTCTGCTAAAATTATTTTATATTTTTTTTACTCTCAATAATAATCTGCAAAGACTTGGAAATGTTTATTCGATGATGAAACTGACTCTGAACTGGAGATTTATTAACATACATATTCATTATAGTGATCTACTTTTGTAATTCTACAACAAAGGATTAATTACTTCGTTTCTTTTTAAAAGGATATCATCTTTAATTGACGTGTTGCAGGTAAAGATTTCAAGATTCTTCTTTACTCATGAGTATATATAGTATTATTTAATCCCAATTATAAGCAGATTAATGATTTATTGTTGTATAGTTTTGATTATACTGAAATCGGGATATATATATAGACTGAAAATAATAACAGTAATAGGCAACAACTGTGAATTATATTTCAGCACTGTAACGATCGTGGACGGTTTCAATTAAAATTTCTTCTCTGAATTATTTAATTAAGTCTGTAAGTCCGTTTGTATGCTTAAAAGGGTTCTGATGTCTCTTTTTTTTATGAAGACGATTTTTCCCGTCTCATTCATATTGAGGACTTTAGCAAGGGCCTATTTTTAAAAGTAAACGTTGATGACAAGTACTTTCCATTAAGCTGACGTGTGAATATATATGTATATATGCATACCCACCCGCGTCTCTCTCTCTCTATCTCTCTCTCTGTACACTTTACATTAGAAAGTACCGGCCAATTGAAGTTCTTTTACCTTCGGCTTCTCTAACTGCCCTTTTAATTTATTTATGTAATGCTCAACTCAATTCATTAAAGGAAAAACAATCTGCAATAAGAAAAATAAGCACTCTTTAAAATCTGTTTTATAATTGAATTATGCTATTAGTCCGCTTCAGAAGCTATCGAAATTTTGTTTTAGAATAATGTTAAACTTTAACTCTAAATACGTAACTTTTCTACATTGTTGTGTCCTGAAACCATCTGAATATTCTAAAATACAGAGCTCTCATATAATAATTGTAGTAAGCTACAGCAAGTGATGTTTGAAGATGTCTGTAAATATTTCCAGTAGTAGGAAGTGCAGTTTTACTGAGAGAAATATTATTATCAGGTTCTTCTCCCTATTTGTTGTAAATAAATTTTCTGTTGTATTTGAAAAACAACGCTGTGGTAGAATGAGCGACGGAGGAAATAAAATACCGAGAAATGGAATGAAGTAGGTATATAACATTTAGGCCTTCTGTCTGTATTGCAGTGTCCTGCTTTGCAAGCGTTGTCGGTACGGCAGTTCTCTGCCTAATCGGCCGATGTGGGTTGCTTCACGTATTTTAATAAGTTACGGTTGTCTCGGCGAGGAGAAGCCCGTGTGAATGAATGGAACTTGTAGCCTTGCGTCTGTAAAACACTGGCGGTGAAAGGAACTGCGGAAATGTTATAAGAGACTGACCTATAAACAGATGAGTTTTAGAGTAAGGTGCAGCGAGTCAATCACGTGAAGAACTCGTGATCGGCGTGGCCTGACTGTGTGACCTCAGACACTACGACGCCTAGGGACCATCTCTCTCTCTCTCTCTCTTTCTCTCATAAACTCGGAAGCCTGCGCGTCTGCGTTAACATTCTTCTGATACCTACGAATCAAACTTTACTTAGTGATATGAACACAGTTTGAGACGTAGTTTATACTAGACGTGTGTTTCAGGTCTTTTTTTTTAGGTGTAGACAGGCTATGCATAGGGTAATGCACATAGTGGCAACTCCCCTCTTATAGCATAGGAAAAGGATTTGAAAGGGGGGATGCGGAAGGGTAGAGGAAGGTAGCCTAGGGTTAACTACGGCCCCCGGGCTATGGTTTAAGGATCCTACCCGGCAATACGGCTAAATGTAATGCAGGGAAAACACTAGAAAAACCTTCATCAGATACGTCGAGCATTGAGTACTTGTCCCACGCCCTTCCGATGGCGGGAGAGGAGTTTGCTGTGGGGTCGCAGCATTCCCTTCTCCGTGCCTTGACCAATTTAGGAGGCAGCTGGCCGACTATTCCAGTATGAATAGCGGACAACTCTTACTGTAAGACCAAGGTCTGCGATCCCGGAACATACACCTCTCAAAACAGGCCGAGATGCCTCGGCATATGGGAACCTTAATTAAAAAAACCAGGGAGTTTTAAATGAAAAAGACATCCTGAGTCGGCCAGCTGCCTCCTAAACTGGTCGCGGAACGGAGAACAGAATGCTGCGTCCCCACAGCAAACTCCTCTTCGGCTATCGGAAGGGCGCGGGACAAGTATCCAATGCCCGACGTACCTGAGACACATTTTTCTACGGTTTTCCCTGCATTTCTTTAGGCGAATGCCGGGTAGGATCCTTAAACCATAGCCCGGGGGCCCTAGTAACCCTTGGCTAACTTAGGGGCTACCTTTGGGGATGCCTTTTCATCTTCGTTTCTGAACTAAGGGTCCCACAAGCCGAGACACCTCGGCCTGTTTTGAGAGGTGTATGTTTCGGGGTCACAGACCTTGTGTATACGGTAAGAGTTGTCCGCTATTCCCATTGGAATAGTCAGCCAGCTGCCTCCTAAACTGGTCGACGCACGGAGAAGGGAATGCTGCGTCCCCACAACAAACTCCTCTCCCGCTAACGGAAGGGCGTGGGACAAGTACCCAATGCCCGACCTACCTGATGCAGGTTTTTCTTGGGTTTCCCTGCGTTACTTTTAGACGAATACCGGGTTGGATCCTTAACATATAGCCCGGGCGCCCTAGTTAACCCTTGGCTACCTTCCTCTACCCTTCCACATCCCCCCCTTTCAAATCCCTTCCTATGCTATTAAAGGGGAGTTGCCCAACGTGGATTACCCTCATGTAGCCTGTTGCCGTAAACAAAAAAAAGGAACGAAACAAAATTCGTGTCCAAGTGTAGTGCTCCCTTCTCCGTCGCACAATAATGACAACTTCTCCTCACTTATCCTACCTTCATTATTAGACTCAGATATTTAACCTTTCCTGCTCTGCTCTGGATTGTAATTCCTACATTCCCCGTGCCTGTCTGACGTTCCTTCTCCCGACCGGGACTAAAACTGCCCATCCTTGTTTCCGCTTCTGCTTCTCCGCCACGCACAATTACACGTGCCAGCTTGACAAACATGGCGTAGAAATCGCGTTTACATTGAGCGGAATACATTGCTAAGGATTAGGAACATCTACCAGCTACACAAATAATCACTCAGAGGTGACAATGTAACAGGATCAGGCTGGCGAGTCGAACCCAGAACCTCCATTGGTACGCCGCGTTCTCAACATCCAAGCTGCTCTGGTTGACGCCCTACCTGGTGCGAGCTTTCTCCATCGTGTTGTTTGGACCACTTTCAATTCACTGAATTTAATTGAACAATGCATATTGATCATAGCTACAATTGTTTCATTCAAGAACAGAAGAATTGCTTTCAATTGAAGCTCAGCACTTAAGGGCTATGAAACACAATTAATGGATCAGGATGATTCTTGTAATCATTTTTTCAATTTATTTTTCTTTCATCCTCTCTCTATCTCTCCATCTACATTTGTTCCTATATATCTTTGTTATTCTTTCATCCGTGTTTTCCACCCAAAGTACTAAATTCTTTTGTTCTTCAATTTTTTCTATCTCTATACCATTGTTTTTAATTTTTTATCTTAATTTTTTCTATCATTCTTTTAATCTCTCGGTTCATTTTTATTTATTTTTCCTTCGCCTAGTTTTTTTTCTTTCTTCTACATATATATCTTTGTTCATTCCTTCCTATTTTGATTGAAAAAAGTGACAAGTATTCTGTTAGTAGACTGCAAAATATATTTAATATCATAGAAAATAATTTGGAAAAAAATTAAAAAGAGTAGTCTGTTATAAAATATTCAAAATTAATTTTTATGTTATTTTATATATTTTTTGGAACGTACCAATGAAAGTTAAAATTAATAAAATTTCGATATCATTGAAGAAACTCTACCTGTACTCTTTCCCCTTTATTTGTATTTTATTGCTCAATTTTTTCTGATTATTTTATTGTCTTGGTTCGTTTTTCTTCATTCTTATTTCTTCCTTATCTCCTTCCCTTGCTTCTTTCCGTTTTTGAGGTTTTCTTTAATTTTTACCTTTATTATTTCTATTTACTTTCTCTTTACTTTGATTTTTTTTTCCCTATATTTAATTTTTTTATGTTTGTAGTAGTAGATAACCTACTTTGTATTACGACGGCGGCTGATCAGCTTTGCAGGGTCGAAAGGTTATAAATACAGAATTGATCTTGATTTGCGGTTTGGCGTGGACGGCCATCGTGCAGAACAGGGGCGTCTGAATAACGACCCAGGTGCTTTGTCCTGATCGCAATCGAACAATGAACGTTTCGAAAGCAAGAGTTATGCTCCTCTCCCTCGCTGTCTCTCCTCTGGATTATTTACAGTTTCCTCTGATTCTCTCTGCTGTCATCAATCCACCTGGCCGAGGTTCAGGACCTTCCAGCCGTGTTGTCTGATCGTCATCGGTAGTCCGAAGCCGTCACAGCTCACGAGACCTCACTCAAAACTCAGGAAGAAACGTGTCACGTGTGACTTGTTCCATTTCATAAACATCCACAAGAACGGTTTCCCCCTTTGAGATAATTCTATTTTCCGAGGCGCCATCGACCAAGAATCAAAACCGTTGACCTCGTGCCTTTTAAAAATATCGTTATTGTTATTTCTCAACAGCGCCCAATATTTCTGTCAGTGTTGTCTCTCTTTCCCTTTATCCGTATCCGTCTCGCCAGACTTAAAGGCCGTAACGATAGATAGCGATAGTGCGTGGAGAGTGATTTATGGAGCGCCAGGATCAACACTCTGGAACAAAGGAGGAAATACCAAAATAAAAAAAATTGGGGTGTCCAAGAGGAAAGCGATGACCTCGCGAAATCTCCGTGACGTCAGAATCGGTTGATGGATTTCTATTTTAAAAAAAAGATGGAACCAAAAACAAGCCGGGACAATAAGGAGACGGAGACTGGACGTAACTTTGTAGCCGTGGGGAATCGAACCACCTCAATCAATATCCCGCTTTCTTACTCAATAAAAAAAATATTCACTTTTTATCTTCTTCACAATCTGATATATTATAATTATTTGCACCTAATGAAGCTAACATACGTTATTTGGGAGATTCAATTGAGTTTCTGTGGTGGGAAAAATAAGACTAATGAAGAAAAAAAATGTAAAATGACGTCATGATCAAGGTAATGGATATAGTAATTCAGGGATTAAACTGTACGTTGTGAAGGTAATGAGTATATAGCAATGTCATGAACGCGTCATGTATTCGCGCATTCCCAAACGTAATATAAGTGAAGAAATTGGATCTTTCCCCCCCCCCCTCCTCTTTCTCTGTGAATGAGAGCCTCCAGTCGCTGAGCAACTGGTACCGGTGGAACGGGACATCAGCAAGAAGAAGAATAAATAAGAGGAGGGGAGATTTGAATGGCCGAGGTCACCTTGCCCGATGCCGTATGTGGAAGAAGTCCCACCGCCATTTCAGGGAGGCTCATCAGCATAGCAAAAATTTTCCTTACAAGGACGGGGAAGAAGAAGAAGAAGAAAAACCAGTCATAGAGAATCCCTTTCTCAAGGATCGTTCCCTGTTACACGGACAGGAGCAGAAAATTATCTTTCCTCGACAACCTTCAGCCCCTCCCCTGGTAAGGTCTACCTTCGCTGAACTTTTGGGTTGAGATCTTGAGTAGGTCTAAAAAGTTAGCGTTAAGAATAATGTTTTTGTTGTCTGTTCCTGTGAAATTATAACTGACCGTTCTATATTCTGATATTAGGTAGGATCAGTAAATAGTTCCCCACGAAGTGCTGGAAGGCTTTGTGCCACACGAAGACACGATCACGCCTCACGAGTCAACACCTTGACTCAGTTTGCTTTTTAAAATGTAATATTGTTCCTGTCGTTGCCACTCTCTACGATTGTCAGAGAAGAAAAATAATGTTCCAATGACTGAAAGAAAATCCAGGTAGACAAAAAAAAAATAACGTTATGGTGACGTAAGGATAGATTTAAATCAAGTGTGAGAGAACAAGGTCGGTCAGCAATATGCAGCATGTTTTGCACAAAGAAAGAAAAGCATTAATTAAAAACACAGACAAGCTACATTAGTTTGATAAAGAGACCGCTATGGCAATTACCGACGTTAGATTAAACAAGTAATAAATATTTATCGCTACAGACCTGAACGCACCACAGGAAAGTAGAAACTGCAGAGATTAACTTTAATACAGTCGAGGCTTTTAGAGTGTGTGTGTGTGTGTGTGTGTGTGTGTGTGTGTGTGTGTGTGTGTGAGAGAGAGAGAGAGAGAGAGAGAGAGAGAGAGAGAGAGAAACAAAGTTATCGGCTACTAATGAAATTTGCGATGCAAGATTAAGAGTCTTATAGGTTTAAGTGAGAGAGGGAGACAGAGATGTTGGCCAAGTCAATGAACCTAAGTAGGAGAAGTAAACAGGAAAAGAAGGACAGAAGCAGACAGCTAAAACAACCTCGCAGGTAAATATAGTTAAAAAAATTAACGCACGTGCAAATCTCCAAGCCTAAGTCAATGCTTATTTATTTCACTGTGCGCAGAAAAACATTTGAAGACTCATTCAACAATTCCGCCCAAGGACAATCTCTGGTGACGCTTATTTGACTATTCCAACTCTTTGGTACAAACACGTCGTATTTCTCGTTTTTTTTTTCTCAAAGTGAGAGCTGAATGGAAATAGAATAATGTGTGTTAATTGTTTCTTTGTCTGTTATTACCATCATAGGCTCCATCTCTTTGGTGAGAATTGGATCAGTGATGGCTCTCAACTCACAGCAAGGTAGGAATAACTAAACTTTAGCTACAACACTTGATCAACTACGATTGTCTAGCAGTAATGAGCAGTTGAACGGAAATATTATACAATTAACAAAATTTCAATGTATATATCAATTTAAAATGATTATGATCCGAATGGGTCCAAGGCTCTCGGGGGAATAATAATAAATTTTGTGAAGCTGAAACCCGTTTTTTTTATTATTCACTTTAAATGCAAATAACAGATGTTCACCGGTACCTGTTTCTTGTATGTTCACAAGAGGCTGTTGACGACGTCATATTCTCAAGCTGTGAATCAGTCTATTGACTGCCTGCTAATAGAGTAACTGTTAGCCGAGTGTGGCCCTGAGGAAATCGTTATCGTATTATTGGTCAAACTGAGGAATAAGAAAATAAATCCATTATTTGTCACGTGTTGTTAAACGACTCTGGCACTTATCCTAGTTCGGTTTTCCGAGTAAGTTGACGGAATACTCGCGCTGATCATACCTGTACTCGTCTTGCTGTCCTCGTTCGTCGCTTCATCTTCCATTTTGGATCTGTGAAAGGTGGAGCTTGGTATTTACCCAGCTCTGGTAGTGTTTGTCGTGAACCTTGATGACTTTGAGTTTTCCATTCATTCTCTCTGTGCTCCCTGATGATCTTTGGAGGGTAATTATTAATAGAGGCAACAATGTCGGGATAGAGACAATGGAGTTAATGTGTGTGACCTGTTTCCTCGGCCAACCTTGGCAAAACGCCTCGTTCTTTCTTCAAGGAGTGACACAATTTGCAGCAGCAGTCTCTCTCTCTCTCTCTCTCTCTCTCTCTCTCCCTTGGCTCTGAACCAGAGTTAACATTCTGCTCACAAACCTTGACCGAAACATTAGCATAATTAAACCTACGATACATCACCGTCATCGACAGCATCAAGTAGGGTAATAAAAAAGCATCAAAAGTAAAAATATTTGAGGGTCTGCTCTGATTTCCACGTAACTGTGTGGTAAGAGTTTTTCTTTTCCAACTATTGTTCTTCCGAATTGTGTGTTTTTAATTTCCAATCGAAATCTAACCAAATCCAGGGTGGAATATGGCTGAGATAATCATTGGGGTTTTAAAACACTTCGCCACTCTGAACCGAGGCGAAGCGATAAAGTCGTAACATATGAAACCAACCGGTTTACCTAAACGACCTTTCCGCCATCTTGTAATGCAACTGTGTGTCGTACATTTTGCTAATTTATCCTACACTGGAATTCACTCTCGAGTATTGTGAAATATCACCTACCTCATTACGTGAAACAAGGACAATCTCTGCGTCTCTCTACATCAACGATTATCATGTAGCCTACGTAATACTGTAACGCACACGTTCCATTCTTACTTCATGTATTAATTTTTTCCTACATTAAGACTTCATACCCTATTCGTTTCGTTCTTTTATTTTTCCTGTCTTACTTTCTCTTTATTCCCTCCTTATTCTATCCTTTTGTACTTTCCTACGGATATTTTTAATGTCTTTGCAACGTTATTTTGTGTTTCTTTCTTCGTTTCCTTAACGAATTTGTTTCTTTTTCTCTGTATTTCATTATTTCCTGATCGAGTTATTTATTTATTACCTTTTTCATCGGTCTCTTTAATTAATTTGTTTGTTCGTTCTTATTACTGTCGGCAGTTAATTCCGGTTTCTACGTAATACTGTAACGCACATGTTCCATTCTTACTTCATGTATTAATTTTTTCCCTACATTAAGACTTCATACCCTATTCGTTTCGTTCTTTTATTTTTCCTATCTTACTTTCTCTTTATTCCCTTCTTATTCTATCCTTTTGTACTTTCCTACGGAGATTTTTAATGTCTTTGCAACGTTATTTTGTGTTTCTTTCTTCGTTTCCTTAACGAATTTGTTTCTTTTTCTCTGTGTTACATTATTTCCTGATCGAGTTATTTATTTATTACCTTTTTCATCGGTCTCTTTAATTAATTTGTTTGTTCGTTCTTATTACTGTCGGCAGTTAATTCCGGTTTCTACGTAATACTGTAACGCACATGTTCCATTCTTACTTCATGTATTAATTTTTTTCCTGCATTATGACTTCATACCTGATTCGTTTCGTTCTTTTATTTTTCCTATCTTACTTTCTCATTATTCCCTTCTTATTCTATCCTTTTGTACTTTCCTACGGAGATTTTTAATGTCTTTGCAACGTTATTTTGTGTTTCTTTCTTCGTTTCCTTAACGAATTTGTTTCTTTTTCTCTGTATTTCATTATTTCCTCATCGAGTTATTTATTTATTACCTTCGTTCTCTTTAATTAATTTGTTTGTTCGTTCTTATTACTGTCGGCAGTTAATTCCGTTTTTTTATCATTTCCCTTTCTTGTACTCCGTGTCGACAGATTTATTTTTTTCTCCTTTCATTTTGTGTATTAATAGTTTTATTTACCTATTCCCATTTTCTTAAATCATTATAATCAATAATTTCATTTATTTTTTATTTTTTCCTAATTCCCGCATTTAATTATTAAATTTTCATATCATTTCAATTAATTTCTTAATTTTTTTTGGTATTTATGAAAACAACGATATGATATTTAGTTAGAACATAAATAAGACTTGAAGCCTCTAAATGAAGATAACTGTTTTATATAATTATTTGTGATATAGTTTGTTTAAAAATATACAATAATGAAAAACTTCCAAGATTAATATCATACTTTATTAAACACCTTAAAGGACCCAAATTAAGGGATGAAACTTTGTGTCTTGATTAGAATTTTTAAATTTAAATTGAAACATTTTTAAATGTAGATTTTACTTTATTCATTGACTATATTTATCCTGACTGTTCTGAGCTGTATAGAATTATTGTTATTAGTTCCTTTTTATGATATTTATAAATTTAAACACGATAAGAACAATCTGTGGAATCTCGTGCACTGGCATAGAAATTCCGTAGTGGTGAAGTTTGACGTCAAGGATCCTGGCGTGGATTTCCTTATAATTACAACTCCATACACGAGGGACGAGGTAATACTCGCGTATGAATGAATGTGGAAAGGACGGATTCCGCGCCTTCCTCCGAGGTTAACCGCAAAATTTGTAATTTGCATCCGAGCTAGTGAACAAATTGTGGGAAGGGATTTTCCTATCAAAAAAGAAATGAAACGAGCGTCAATCATTCCATGGAACTTACAATGATAGAAACAATCATACATTCATTGGGTATAATTTGAATATCAATGGTTATCTTTGAGTATAATTTTTACGAATATTTCCACCACTCATAATTTATGCAGTCGAAGAGAGAAATTTATTTCCCTCACCCAAAAACCAGTGAGCTGTAAGAAAACGTCTGTTCAACTAATTCAGAGCCCAGTTGACGCAACGTCAGAAACGATATACAAAAAAGAAAAGAAAACTTGATGTTGAGGAAAAAGGGAAGGGAAGATGAGGAAACACGAGTATAAGAAACTAAAGAAGGGAAATAAAGAGAAAGTATTGCATGGAAAGTGAAAGATAAAAAATTAATGGAATAAAAAAATGAAAGAACGGGAGGAACCGATGGAAAAGAGATTTGAAGATAATGAAAGGTGGGTTACGAAACGGTAAGAATACATAACGACTAATGGAAAGAGAAAGACGTTAATGGAAATAAAGGAAAGGTTAAAATAACTCACAAAAACAGAATGGAAAGGAAGGAGATTGGTAATTACGTGAAATAATTTGGAGTTTTTCGACAAAGAAAGAAAAATAAAAGAAGGAAATAAAACCTAAAAACGAAGGAAGAAAAGGAAATTGAAGTAAAAAAAAGGTAATGTAATGTAACGTAAGGGGACGAACGAAAAGAAAAGTAATTTATTCTTTTACCGTGAGTGTAATTTAATGTTAAATTAAACGACATACATTTTAGAAAAAGACTTAACTGGTCTTTCTATTAATAGCTCAATTTATTAGTTTTAGCAACAGACACGAAAGGATAAATTGCTACATTTAGGACCTTGGTATTTCTATTTATTATCTTTAATATTGCGAAATTGAGTGAACTGAATAGCAATGATGATGACAGGATGTTGTTTACCAGAACCTCAACAGAGAAAAATGGGAGACGGAGAATTCTTTTGACCTATGAATGTGCCTTATATAATACCATCATTACTGCTGAGAATTGCAACACTTACCGTAGTCGATAAATCTAAAAGTCACACACACACAGAGGTAAAATGCGACGTCTCCGAGTCTCCTTGTATTAGTAGTATTTTTACTTTGAAGTTAAAGTTTTTGACATTTATAATAATGCAAATAAATAAATATACGGCCTTGATAAAAATTCTTACTCAAGGTCGTATATTTACATTATTTTTAGTATAATTTTCTCTTCCTTTATACCAATTTTTTCTCTCTCCCAATAATATACATCACCGTCCACCTATTTTCTACTTGCATTGGAAAAGGTTCTTCTTTATTCTTCTGTCGTCCTCCATTACAGATATTTCCCTTATAAGCACAAAATATTTTATTCCACGTTGAGTATTTTTAACATTTTTGTTATTCTGTCCACTTTTTGGATTTATTAATAATCATTCTGAGACAACACGACTCTTCCTACTCCACATATTGTCTTACAGTGGCTTCATTAACACCCCAAAAAAATTCACAATTCTGCACAAAAAAAGGAACCATATCGAAAATTCTTTATGTATTATTTTCAACTTGCCAAATGTTTCAATATAAACAACGGACACACACTCAAGTGATGACGTCACCGACATGGAGGCATTTCGCTCTCCTTGCTGCAGCATTAATCCAATATTTCGCCGATGAGGAGGGGGAAACATCCCTTTTTTAGTAAGACCAACCGGCGGGAATAAGAATGCTGTCAAACCAGCATGAAGAAGGCCGTCCCATGCCGCTAGCGAGGCTGCCTGTGGCTTTACTACATTTTCAACTCCACAGTGTCAGCCACAGGGACGGAAACTTTCCATTCTGTTTTGAATTGCGTTACCTTACGATTGTCATTTTTCAGTTTCGTACCTGAGCTCTAAGTCCAAAAATTTATTCACATGAAATTACTATTTAATTCGTTTCTTTCTCCTTCTTTCACGTCTCAGATATTTAAATAATCCGTTAACCTTGCTTTCCCAATTTGGAGTTAGAAGCCTGCGAGGGATGTTCTCTCGCAGGCAGAACCTTTTAGGAGAGATACGAAGTGACTACCTTTGGGTACGCCTTTTCCTCTCCGTTTTTGAACTAAGGTTCCCACAAGCCGAGGCACCTCGGCCTGTTTTGAGAGGTGTATGTTTCGGGGTCACAGACCTTGGACATACGGTAAGAGTTGTCCGCTATTCCCATTGGAATAGTCGGCCAGCTGCCTCCTAAACCGGTCAACGCACGGCGAGGGAAAGCTGCGTCCCCACAGCAAACTCCTCTCCCGCTATCGGAAGGGCGTGGGTCAAGTACCCAATGCCCGACCTACCAGATGCAGGTTTTTCTAGGGTTTTCCCTGCATTTCTTTAGGTGAATGCCAGGTAAGGATCCTTAAAATATAGCCCGGGGGCCCTAGTTAACCCTTGGCTACCTTCCTCTACCCTTCCGCATCCCCCCTTTCAAATCCATTCCAACGCTATTAAAGGGTAGTTTCCCAATGTGGATTACCCTCATGTAGCCTGTTGCCCTAAAAAAAAAATCTTTCCCAATTTGTTTTGTTAAATGAATAAAATTCCAACATTCTTTTCTTTCAAAGTTACACGTACCAGATTAGTTTTCGAAAATGTATGATTTTTTTTTACAGTTTTTCTTTAAAAGATGTTTTGAAATGGATTGCGAGTCCGTTTTCGGTGGTATCAGAAACGTTTTTTGTCGTAGACATTTTATTATAATACGACGGACTCTTAAAAATTGTTGACGAATACTAAGGGTTTAATTGAGGAGTAAAGATGCAGTTGTTCTTGAAACTAAAGAGGGGAATTACCATTGGAACTATCTGTTAGAGTCGATGAGTTAGAATAACGTACACTCTCATTTAGAATGGGCTCAGAGTGAAAAAAAATTCGACAAACATAATCTCTGGAGTTTATTTTATAGAACGAATCACATATTTGAAGCCATCGTCCAGAAGAAGTTTCTAATAAACGAATTATGGCTTCATAAAATTCGGTAATTAATTTACTCAAGAATTAATGCTGATAACATCGTTAACTGGGATCTCTGAAAGTTTTCTAGCAACTTCAAACTTCTGTTTCATAATAATAACTGCTAGCCATCATAAATTACTTTGCAAATGTGAAAAGGAGGAAAATGTAGGGAATTATTATTATCATCCTTATTTCATAATTTCTAATCCTTTAAATGAATTATTCACGGGAAATCTCTTCAATGTAATACCAGTGGTTTTCTAAGTCAATGGTTTAATTTTCTAGAAATTAAAGCATTGACAAAAGAGTCAGAGATGTTAAGCACTATAACTATTTCGTCGCGCAAACAAATTTTAAACGATTTCAGCCAATCTTATATTTTTTTAAAATGGTCCATAAAGGAAGAGCACTGAAATTTTCGATTTTGACTTGGACTTTTGGGTGGAGACAGACTCACGGGGATTCAAGGGGAAGCGATTGAGCAATCAACGATGAAAATACAATGGTTCAATCGTTATTAGCTTCATGGACGTCGTAAAACCTAATTGCATAATCTTGTATGTAGTTATCTCAGACTTGTGTGTTACGTTATTTCCTCTTATCTCGCCAGAGCTTTTTTCTCCTTCCGTCCCAGACATTGAGGCAGCCCAATCACATTACTTTTTCGGTTGGAAGATATGAATAAATAATCAGTGTTTTCTTGGAAGAGGAGTCTGACACATATATATATAGCAAACTAGTGAAATACAAATATAACAAAATGGGATTTTTGACAACCCTATAGGGGTTTTAAATATTTTATTTAACACTAGCTGGGTGCCCGGCGTTGCTCGTGTACTTATTTATATAAACTCGAAAAAGTATTTAATTGAATACTTAAATATATTCCTTGAGTATTTCAGGATATAATTGTCAATTGTCACTCAGTCTTCATACATTACGAAATATTACATTGATGAAATTGTTAGCTAGACTCACAACTAATACAGCGCGAAAATTAACTTACATTTTCCCCAACGATGGTAAAGTAATTCGTATTCTTCTTTATTATCATTCGATGGAATATTTCTGTATAAAATTATACTTTTTATTTTAAAAAAATATTTCTGCTTTATTTCAGTCCTAATAAAGGAGATATTTCCTTTGTTCGTTGCGTAGTAACGTCTTTCTCTCGCGTGACGTCATTGTCTCTTGGCGCGCAGTAATTTAATATTTAATGATCACGGTTTTTAATTATGATTCTTTCCACATGTATGCTAGGCGTTTCTCACCCTCACAGTACCGGTTCTCGTGTTTTGAAGAATTTGTGTACCAATTTTTGTTGCAATCTATCCACGCTTTTAAATTTGTATAGAAATTAACGTAAATACATACATACATACAGACAAATATACATCCTTTTTTATTATATAGATAGGTCTTAGTAATAGTAACAGTAGCACCACCAAAAGTACTAGGTGACATTTATTGTCGTTTCATAAATGTTATTTATTATTTCAAAATGAAATTTCTGAATTCAACAACCTGAAGGTCGGCGTTTTACATGTTTAAACAGTGTTTTCGTTAACTGTGCCGAGTTTGACCTGCAGGCAATTCACTAGAATTCAGTGACCACGATACTCTGTACAAATCAGCGTTAGCTCTTGTTTCAAAAGTCTAATTTTAAAACCAAATTCACGGTTTAATAATCTTCCTAAAGCAGTTGATTCTTTAGTCTCACTATGGCTCTGATCGTCTACAGAGTTTCACCTTTACTTTGACCATCGGCGTTGTTGAAACCTCCTCGAGAGGTTCTCCGAAAATTACCCCTGTACCCTATCTAGCACAATCGTATCTCAGCTCAATTTGCCCGAGATGTCATTTATCTATAATCCCCGATATGACTCCAATTTCGGATGCTTTTGCGCTGTTTTTATGTAACGTTTCTCGAACAATATGCCTAATGTGCTCACCTCCCATGCCGAGGGGGGTTGAAATTATAAACAAACAACATCAGTAGAAATACAATCAATATAATTAACCGTGAAAAATATTTATTCAACGCAAATATCTGCCGTGTTTCCATGCTCCAAAATTTTCACCTCGTTACCCCTGCCTCTGAGGGGTAAATGCTAAGTTGAATGTCATAACTAAACTTGGTGGCATCCATAACCTTCGATTTGACTCCAATCTCGGTTGTATTCGCGTTATTTTCCTGTAAAGCATCTCCACCCCAAACCCTAAGGGTGCCCTTTTCCTAGGGTGTAGAGATTGTAAATTATATCCAGATAACATCGGTAGAAACACTATCAATAACTGTGACCCCCAAAAATATTTTTCCGACCGAAATATCGACTGTTTTAGCATTTTTAAATATTTCCACACCCGTCAACTCCCGCTTCTGGGGGTGGTAGACGCGTCTCACCCCAACAGTGTTTGTTTCCTGGTCGCAAAGAACACGTGTACGAAATTTGGTGAAATTTCCTCCAACGGTGTAGATTTGTATGAGGAACATACAAATATACAAACAAACACTCTGCTTTATTTATTAGAAGAAGAAGAAGAAGATTACATTAAAGATGAATTGTTTGGAGCCGTCTTGTGTTTTCGTATCCACTATCCAGAAACAAATGTCTGATATTGATCTCTTTAATTTTTTTTGTCGCTGAAATTTGTTCACTGTCAGCTTCTTCATCCATTTATACTGCGACTAATTCCCGTCTGCATTTCAGTAATTACATGAGATTATTATGTATGTAAACACTCCCTGGAGAGAAGGACATTCAGTTCCTGTTGCTTGTGGACTTGGACCTGATATGGAAATACACCGCGCTCTCTTGATCTCGGACGTCAGAGGGTCTTCTTTTATTCTCTCCGTGTGTGTGACGTTTCACCTTTTTTACTAGTAGAGAGTTGCACAGTCCTCCCTGATTAATTAACAGCATCGGCTGTGTAACTGACTTGTTGCTTGTTCAACTGGAACTGTGCCAAGAGGAGATAAGACGAGGCGAAGACAGTGTCATCTAAGGTCTCTCTCTTCTCCTCCTCCTCCTCCTTGGGAGAGAGAAACAATGGTCACGTTGTTGCCTGCAGATAAAGCGCAAGGCTAATAATCTCATTTATTGGTGGGATTATCTGCAGCCTTGTGGCGCCACCAAAATATAAAGTTAAAAAACAATCGATCCGACTATGGCGAGGGATTAACTTATCTCTCCAACTAAACGTGAGAGTGTTTGGATCACGATTCACTTAGTACAATGTCGACCATTTTTAAATATCGTTACGCGCTATCGATGCTTTCAATTAGAGAATAAACGTCGGAACGCAGGAGATTTATTCTTCTTAATTGTTGAGTTTACTTGCAGGTCCTTGGAAATTTCCTTCTCCGCCTTGCCCTATCCTCAGCTTCTTTCTTCAAGCCTTCTTCTTCCATTTCTTCATGACATGAAGTCGTACAGTAATCAATTTTTTACTAAGGATATGTCTGTAGCGGTCCAATTGTTAAATAATTTATTCTAATGGAATTTTAGCACAAGCAAGCAGTAAAGCTTGATCACAACACGCAGACGCCGTGTCGAAAAGACAGGATGCGGACAAGCCAAGATACAATTCGAAGGGATTAGGAGGGTCGCTTGAGAGCCTTTCGAAGGGCTCCTCCCTCCACATCTCAGAACTGGGCTTCGTGAAGTTAAATATTTTAAATTGATTGGCGGAGATTCGGTTTCCACCCCCTGTAGTGGGGAAAGAAATTGTCGAGCTCGGGAGAGTTAGTCAGGTAAACAGACAGATTTTTTTATCGCAATGTCACTTGTGAAATTCACTGACGTTCCAATTACTGAACCGGATCTCCATCTGACTCTTTTGTGACAGAAAGTATTGCTTGGTTATGAAAGTTCTATTTGCAAGGACGGACACATATCAAGAGGGGTCTTTAAAAATCCAGAGATAATATTTGTTTGAGAGTTTTATCGTCTGATTTGGCGAAGAGGAAGATGAACTATGAGTTGGATAAACAAGGAGAAAGAGGCAGAGAAACAGAGAGAGAGAGTCGAATAACTATTTTAGAGCCCACAAATAAGTTCTAACGACAAATTGAATGCACTGATTGACAAGCAGGCAGAACGACATTGGATCACCACCACTGTGACATTTTTTATCGACAAATTAATTACAGTTTTCAATTTTCAAATATCTTAATGTTTGGCTTTAATGTAAACATTAACAGTAACTACCGTACTCGCTCACAGATATATTTTTGAAAATAAAAACAGAAGTACGACATTTAGAATCCACTGCGGAAATCAACAGCTTGAAGCAAGAATTTCCTTGTGAGTGGGAAAACTCAATAACAATAATTGTATCCAAGGACAGGTAAGGAATAAAGGAAGTTTTTATCAACAAATGACCGTCAAATGTTCAAATTGATAGGTAATGTATGGCTTTTTTCGAAAGAATTATGCTTTGTATATTTTTCCTAAAAGGGTGGGATCTAAGTTCTGAGAATTTCGGATAAGAGTGCCATCTAGTTGCCTGTGGTATTTAGAGACCGTTTGTGTAGATTTTTGGGCTCCTTTTACGAGTCAGGCCACGTAACATTTACCTTTCACCCACAGTCTATCGGACACCCCCCGGAAAAACTGGTCTGTGTATTTTCGCCGCATTGATTCAGAGTCCCAGTTCGCATCGCTGTGCGTGTGACCTAGAAGGGAGGCACGAGGGCGTCACAGTGCGCGGCGGACCATGGCCTTGTTCTTCTCTTACACAGACACTACCACGATCAGCTTACAGCCGACCTTGGAGCCGTGAGTGGAAGGGAACACCCGCTCCATTACGCCCCGACAGCCACCCTCCATTAGCCTGCCACGGTCCTCTGGCGCAGAGCAGGACTCGTGAGCGATATTCCTTACCTCAAAGAAATAATCTGTAGTCTAAGAACTTCAAGACTCGCCATATGGACGTCATTCTTGGTACAGGATCTGACACATAGGGAACCAAAATTAGGTAGTGACTTCAGAAAGATGAAATATCTCTAATTCTCATAAGAAAATCTGGAAGTTTGGGCTTTCCGATAGGAAGTACTCGTGGGTTGCATTAAAGGTGTAACGAGCGCTATTAAAACCTCAATGATAAGAAAGAATCCTTCACTTTGGAGTTAAAGGTTGACTCGTTGGACCAGTCTCCTATTGATGTCACCGAATTTCTGTGCTGAACTAAAGTTTCTAGCCTATCTGGTTGAGAAATGAGCTACATACACATGAGTTGCTCGTTTCTAGACTTTGGTCTACCGAAACCAGCCTGGTCTGGACTTGATGATTACCGAAAGTCCATCACCTCACGTACACTCGAGTTAGAGTTTATTGTAATGTATAGGGTTGTAATCAGCGATAATGGTGGGAAAATCTCTAGGATCAACTGGTCTTCCTCTGCAGAATGTAGCTTCCAGCTGATGACCTTAACCAAATCTCTGTCGATAATTCGTCTCTCTGGGCCGCGTGGTAGAAAGTTCCATGTAAAATTAGTTCTATGCTAGGCGTTTTTCTCTTTTCATTAATTATTTAAAATCCCAACGACCTGATGTTGAATATCATTGACCAAGTTTGTTTTCCCTGGAGACTATCACCTTCGTTATGACTTGTGTTTCGCGACGATCTTGACTTTAATTGTATTAAAATATTCGTCCTTCTTTTGCATATAGTTTCTTGGTTAACATTGAAGAAATATATGTGTATCATTATATATTGAAAACGATTTTGTCTCACGGCGACGATGTTGGACTAAACTCAACGGTGAATTCGCTTCCCTGGCGGGTGAATAGAGTTACTGATGATCCTCGTCCCTGTTATTCTGTTTGAGATGAGGTTGACAAATTTATTCTTATTTTCGTGATGTTGATTTAAGTTTGATAACCACGATGATCGGCTGTATGCAGATGATTTCCTTCAGTGATTGATTTAACCACTTTCAGGTGTATGTACACCGTGGAAGGTTGCACCTTGCAGGCCGGACTACTGTGGAAACAAGCCATGGCTTTTACGTGCTGTTACACTTCGTTGTGTATAACTTCTGTCCGTTAATGAGTTGCCCTCTCCTGCATGAGTGTAACTTGTCTCATTCCTATTATTGTGATAGGACGATTAGTTGAGTTTATTCTTTTTCGCACAGTGACCTTGAGAGAGTCGAACGCTTTTTTTTCGCTATCTGCGCGACCTCAGTCAGCGGTCAACAACAGCACATTATGCGGTCAATAAACAGTCACCTTCAAGTCACTCCAGGTTCACTCACTCTGAATTTTCCTCTTCTTGTGATTTGTTTATTCCCTGGTATTTTCCTCGGGTATTTTGTAATTGTCTCACATTAGTTCCTAAGTACCTATAACTTTATTTGGTCAATTAATTTGTAATAATCTCTGGTCTTTTACGAATATGTTTGTAAGGAAACTGTCGGGGGCAGAAAATTAATATTTATGGTGTGAAATAAATGGCTCTTGAATATTTGTGACTCCTACTATATGTTAAGTAACGGCGAGAGTGTGAAAAGAAACGAAGCAAGGTTCGAGAATGACGCCAAAGGAAGTAAGGGTCATGGAATAATATTCTCAATTTCACTGGCCGTACAATGCTTCATACTTCTGTAGAATGAGCTGAGGATTTTACTTTGGGTGGACTTGATCCTAACGTATCAATGGCGTATCTCAATACAGATAACTATTTCAATGGCACGTATTGTGGTTTCAGGTTCATCCTTAGGTGGCCCCAACTGAGCATTTGTAGGATGGATCCACAACGATCAAATCTCATACAACTGGTGAGTGCTATTTATCAGACACGGTGTCCGATTCCTCGTACAGACTGTCAACATATCGTGGAGCCAATACCACGAACCGTCGCCGTAGTAATGAAGGCAAAGGAGGTCCAAATAAGTAATGATGGGTTAGTCATAATAATCTAACCAGATACTGTATATATATATAATCAGTTTATAAACAAGACCGTCCTCTACAGTCCTCTAAATCCTAATAATCAGTGACGACTGATACGTCATGTAATAATTTTGTGATCTGTGGCTGAGACCATTTTTAGTAGGAATAATACGGATGTGCCTCTGCGAATGGGTAAATTAGTATAGTTCGAAATCAAGTACGTTGGGTGAAAGGGATCAGCAAGTCCAAGTCGTCAAAACACTAATAGTTGATAGTAATGAAAGAAATGGTAAAAATAGGTGCTCGTACTCTGACAAAGTGTTGAACTTCAGCTAACCCTTATTCAAAGTCTTACAGATTTGCCAGCATTAGAATTTAAAAACATGAATCCATCTACAAAATTCGACGGACTCTTTGTAAGTTTTAATACAGGACCGACTGGTTGATCAAACTCAAAGGAGGATAATTGCAGATTTGAAGTCGCAAGTGTAGGGCTTTCTTCCTTTCTTCCATTCAACGGGACAATACCAGACAGACATTTCCGTAGGAAAGTCCACCAGAGGACCTGACCACGGAAGGGGCATTATCTAATCGAAGACCTCGGCATTTCTAAACGCTTCCTGGTGAGATTAGCAGAGCTATCTGAGGGACGGTCTCAAATCCCAGAAAAAGCGACGTGGCGACATTGAACAGCTGATCACATGCACGTCGAGGAGTCGAAGAATGTAACACGGTAAACAACTTACGCAACGACGTGGAAACTGCCGACTGTCGTGCCAAGACGAGGTCGTAGGTCAGAAAGAGGGTGGGTGAGGTCAGGAATACGCCGACCAGAGGACGAGACTGGAGGAGGCAGGATCATAGTCACAGGACTGATAAGGGCAACAAATAAGGTACACCTGGAATAGTCATAAATATAAAAATATCTGAGTTATATATTTTATTTCGCGTTATCGTCGACATGGAGAAATAGTCTAACAACACAGAGATCGAATTTAAAACAAATAAGAAGAATAAAGAAACTCAAACTTATCCTTTCCTATACAGTAAAAGCGAATTCTTCTTTCGAGCCGATTTTCTTTTCTCCTATTGTCGACAAACCTAACAAATCATATGTTTGATAAAACGTTAATTTTGCTTTTAGTAAACAAAGTCCGTTCCTCTACAATACTTGTCTTTGGTCCTACAGTACTTCTTCGAGTTTCTGTTTCCAAGGCACTCGCGACTTCTTACCATAATATCGCTGGCGCGTGAAGTATGAAGACTAACACCGCTCAAAGTACTCGAATGATAACTTTGAAAAAAGTTTATTTTATTATTAAAGGTAATGTTTAATTTTCAGTTGCGTCATTTAAAATATTGTGCATCTTTTAACAACATAATCATAACGTTAATTTTTTTCTAGTTTTTGATGAGATCTGATTTTTATTGGTGAGTGTGTAAAAGCTATTTTAAAAATATTTATTTCTAAATTTTACTAACGGCCATTTCCATACCATGTTCCTTTTCTCCAGTTTCGAATTCCAGTCTCGGTTCCGTTCTTCAAGACATTTCTTTCCGTCAATTAAAATTTGTTTTTATCTCATTGCAATTACAACTGGTAAAACATTCGTTATCTCCGCTTCTCTCATTTTACTTGTATTCCGCGAGAATAAGAGGAATCCGCTCGTCTTTGTGAATGATAATTTATTCAGTCCGTTACTGTTGTGACGTGCTGTAAACAAAAGGAAGCGCCACGACGTAATTCCGCGTTGAAGCAGTAAAAGCAGCAAGCAGCAAGTGCGAAATCTCCCTGGAACTTAGCCAACACACCAGAAAAAAAAGGAAGAAAGAAGAAGACAAAACATCCTCGAAATTGCAGCAGCATTTTCTATTTACAAAACACAACCTTGACTGACATGCAACGGAAATTGCTACCGTTATTTAATTCGATCGTTACAAAACGGATGATGGCAAAAATAAAAACAATGTTCGCAGGCACCTGACTAAATCTAGGCCATTGCGTAAAGGAGCCAAACATAAAGTCATCTTCCACGGTCGATCGCATATGCACCTTCGAATGGGATGTTTTTACAAAATAAACTCCCTGAATGGGACGAATACACTTGTGCTCTAACGTCACTTTGTCGCATCCCAAATATCGATAAACTGTTTAATCTTCGATTTTTGTTATCCAAATCAAAATTCTCTCTGCAGAAATACCACTAAGTTTATTATTACATTTAACATTTATTCACATACAGTTGCCTCCAAACCTGGTCTAGGAACGGAGACGGAAATCTTAAATCTTGGGAAGAAAACCACAATTGTTTACTGGTAAGTAAACCCTAATCATTCCTCAGTTTCACATTTTTATTGTCAATATTATACACAGAAGCATTTGACAAAACTGTCATATTCATCTGTAATGAACCGTTTAAAAAAACATCAACTACGTCATACTTGGATAAAATCCATTAATTCATAATCAATTTATATAAATAAAATGTAATAAAAACTACTCGTCGGATTAAAGACTCGTCAGCCTTACGCATACAAACACGATTTTTTTCTTCCATTTCTAGTCCCTTATATAAGAACACGGCAACGTGGCTCCACCTATAACAACAAATTAATTTTTAAATTATTCCTTGTAAATGTTTTAATTTATTTATTATCTTAATGCAATTATTTTTACAATGACCTAAAATCAGCATAACTTAATTATTTTATATTTATAATTTTTCATTGCCCACCTTGGAAAAATACACCAATTCTTCCTCATATTATGACTATTGCAATCACAACATTCTTCACTTACTTCAAATCTGCACACCCTTGATAACGACGTCAGAGCGAGGCAATGTGCCATAATAAGAGAGTAAACAAAGAGACTTACGATCGTTATCATGGGGGAAATCCCTTAAGAACTACAGACAATTTATGCGGCTGTCAAGCCTGTCATACACACACACACACACACACACAGAGGCGATTATGACGTCGTCATGCTTGAAACATAGTCGGAGTATGGATAAATGAAGTTTATAAAATAGGATAAAAGATTACAATCAGCACGTTTTAGTAACTTGGAGGTTTATAAAGATTTTGAAGATAGGTTGTATCCTTAACGACACTTTGAATGTATATTAAAAGGAACAAATGAAAATTACGGATCACAATTGGAGTAAAATTCTTCTTTGAGCTGTTAAAGTTACTGATATTATCAATTTTTTATTGGATATTTTAGTGTCAGCACAGAGAGAGAAAGAGAAAGAAAGAAAGAAAGAAAGAGAGAGAGAGAGAGAGAGAGAGAGAGAGAGAGAGAGAGAGAGAGAGAGAGAGAGAGAGAGATTGGGTGCTGATGTTCCCAATTAGCGCGATCAATCGCATTGACCTCGCGTCAGCTAATAAATTCATCTTATCGAAACTCATTCAGAGCTTCTCCTCATAGAAAGAGAGAACGATAAGAAAGAAGAGAGAGAAATGGACAGAAAGAGGTTACACAAATTCGGAACAGGAAAATTAAGGACAATTTCAGCATGTTTTAAGAGCAGAAAAAGTGATTAAATGTATCATAAAATGAAAAATAAGGACAATTAAAATTTGCTGTATAATATTGTCTCTATGTATGAGTTTAGAGAGAGAGGGGGGGGGGAATTGCACATTGCATACATTTAAAAAGAGGAAGAGATAACCATTACAGAAAAATACGAAAAAATAATCGAAACATGAATTTATGCACAGAAAAGTTTTCCAGCGCCCTAAAGGGGCATTAAGTCCTCAAAGCACTGACATTATTAGGAGAAACTTGAGTTGAATGATAAAGTAAACTATGGACTGTAAAAATACATATTATGGCTTTAATTACAACTCATATATTAATCTGATTTAATATAACATTTATTTACACTCGAAATTACAATTCTATAAGATAATAAGCAATGCCTAAATGGTGTTTGTAAAAAACACTAGAAATAGTTATTAGTGAAGGGAGAAAGCCTTGTGGCACACACACACACACACACGCTCACACAACGAGAGACAAATATGGAAGACTCGAGTGAGTGAGTCCTCAGCAAATAATTCTTAGGACAAAAGGGGAACGATGACACCCGATACGTGGACACGAATATGACGACAAAATGAGGTTGAGACATCACAGGGAAATTTAATACCAAATAAAACTTCATGGTCCTAGAAATCTTCAATTACGTTCTTCCTTCGCGTCTGAAATGAGGACAGATTGTGCAAATATGGCATAAGATATGTTTCTGTTGGTCCAGGCGCCTTCGCCTCTCTCCAAAATTTTTCTTTTATACTTACTAATTTTTAGGGGATTAAAATTTTTTAGAGGAAATTAAAAATGTCACCTAATTATGAGAAAAATCTCAAAATTCCTGAATAAAACAGGATGATGTAGTCAAATATAGATTATTTTTTATTCCAAAGATATGAAAAATTCATGCGGAGGAATTTTGAGATTAACAACTTTTCCCCTTTTATGATTTGGTCACAGCTTAATCTAGAATTGATCAAACAGTCGAAGTATAGTGGTATTAGGATAAATAACGCTTAAATAATATAAAAAAATTAAATTATTTACAAATTGTTTTAAATTACAAATAAAAATTACCTATCAAAATCATTAATAGATTTTATTTATATTTATGGAAAGTGTGTTTTAGATTAATTTTTTTAACTCTACCTTAAGGCTTATAAATTGCGGATGTTGCACAACTTTTTAAAAAATCAAATGAAATCCGTTTTATAAGAAATAAAGTGAAGGAATAAATAGCCGCGTTTGCTTACCTGTTCTCGGCATTCTTGGGGAAGATTTTCCGGTGTCTGCAGGAAGTTAGCAAGCGGCGTCTGCAGGAAGTTAGCAAGCGGCGTCCCGAGGCCCGTTTTCCATATTGTCGTCACTCTTTCTCCGCAAAGTGGTGGGATATTAACCTCTCTAAGATGTGGTTGCTATACAAATAAACAAAAGACTGCTCTTTTTCTCTCACTTTTTATGCAACGTTCCCCCTACCCGGGAAAACGTCATCCGCAAAGAGGGTAAAGTTATTTTTGACCAGCTTGACCGGCGGGTTTGCATAACCTTTGATTATTAAAGCAAATCATTGTTTTGTAATTTCTGGAGAATTTACGATGACGGGAGCTTTTAACTTAAGTCTACATTGCACTTTTCGTCGAGGGACTTAATCATACCACAGTAAATTTTGCTGAATAGCGGCCGTTTTAAATATCGAAATTCTTATAATATTCAGTTGGTCTCGACAGAAATGCGTTGGAAAATATACAATAAAACTGTTGGTTGCGGATGTTTAAAAAGAGAATCTGCAGAACGAGCTGTAAAAGTCACTGTAATCAGGAACTGTGTATATACTATAAGTCAAAAATTAATTAAGAATTTAAATTTAAATCAGTATAATAGAAAATACATTAAAACAGACATGACGTTTTTCACTAATTTTTGTAACCTCTTCAGGTGTTGTAAAATTTAATTAAACAATATAATTTCAAATTCTTAACCTAAAAATCAATAGTTATTACAATAAAATAAGGTTAATATTAGAATTTACAAAACGTTCGAGAAGAAGAAATACTCTATAATTGGAGGAACTACGAGTATTGCCTTCGATAACCAGGAAGAGTCGAATAAAGAATCTGTATAAAACGATTTTTTGCATTCAGTAAGTAATGCTAATTTTTTTTTGCCAGCTAAGATTCGTTGGAGTGGCGCGCACACACACACACACACACACACACACACACACACATGTAGTTGGTGCCACTAGAGATTGGGTTGAGAAGTCAAATAACGAATTGTAATGTAAAATTATGATGAATGGCAAATTTTAACTTTTATTTTTGACAAGTAGGATGTGACGTTGCTTGTATGCAGAAAAATCACTCATAGTTGATAACGGCCAAGGAGGCTGAAAGATGCTAAAATAAAAGAATTAAAATAAATTTAAGGATTATTGGTGGTTTTTTTTCCCCACGAATATCAAAAACTGTAAAAATGTTTCTAAGCATTATTATTATCCCAGAATTTCATTTTTCCCGTTTTATCTTAATTTGCAAGGAATCACTGTTTTCTAGGTCTTAAGACGTCCTCTGGTAATACGTCTTTCCTTTTTTCCAGGCTAACAGTTCGTGACCCCGATACGATCCTTCTATATATTGCATATATATATATATTTATACGAGTTTTGAAGTATAGATTTATGTAGTAGTTTAAACGTCGGCATGTGTGTGTGTGCGTGTGTGTGTGTGTGTATTTTACTGAGGAGGATTTAGTAAAAACGGGGACGCGTCGTGAAGAAGACGATAACCCCGAACCACAAACCCAATTACACTGTGCTGCCGGCGCCACAATAAATCAATCACTGTGAAAATTAATTACGAAACAAATTTCCAACAAGTATATATCCCCCTATTTATATTCAGCGCTAACTGTCTCCCTTTTTAAATCTTTAAAAAGTAATTTGAAGTATCGTTCAGGTGAAACGATTATAATGAAAAATCACCAATTCATACAATATGAGGACTGTCTGAAAGTGTATATAGGCTACACCGGGACTTCACTGGAAAAAAGGGAGTACAATCACTAGAGTAATCTGTTTGAAACTAACCGCATTGTCACAATTAAAATATTGCATGAGGAACAAAAGAAGTTTAAAAATTCTGCTTTGGAATAGATTTTATATATAGAGGAATGAAAAGAATAAAGATGGAATTGCGGGGTACAATTCTTGATGCATGGTAACAGAATACCGGTGTCAGTTATACAGTATTCATACTGTATTTAATATGGTTATGAACCTACGAAGCTCCGCGTTATTCTGAGGTGGTCTTAACATGTGTCTCCCTCACAACACGGATCAGCCGATCTTTACACAACACGTAGCAGTGGAGCAATTTTATCTCGTGCCAGAATCCTTTCTTTCTCCTTGGCTCTACTACAGTCTACCAGGTCACCTGCCAGGCTGACAACTCACATGACACATTCCGGTTTTTTTCAGTAGAGTGGCACGTGATCAGTGGAGTGATTTTCCTTTAACCGTAACCCCAGTTTTTATGACAATGACAAACGAACATCCATGCCGATGCTGTGATTCGAACCCGGGACGTCTGTGATGGGAGCTGGTATTGCTGACCACAACAGGTCGACCTCGTATCACAATAATTTAACCTTTATGTTATGAATGGAATATATTTATTGTGGTAATGATAAGGAAATAATTAATTAATAAACAAAAATTTGGACTCGCATTGTTAGCGGCTAAAACACACAAGTCGTAATCAAGAATGTGGCAAGAATTCAATGTTTGTGGGTATTGTAGAGGTTGGTTCGCTAGACGCGTAGAGCAGAGTCTGTGGGGAGCCGAGCTCCAGTAAAGTCGTCTTGGAAATATAGCAGTGGACAGACGAAAAGTATAAAATCCAGAAAGTGCCTGGACACATGTAACAACAGCTAAAACAGTTAGAACATTTTTACAAGTTGCAGTCTGTGAGATAACTACGTGGTATTCAACGCTGAATATTTAGAGCGCTGAGTCTAAATTATTATATTCTCGATTCAGACCACATTCGTCAATTTTGGAAGCCCAGGTAACTGCATCCAGTAGTTGAAAATCTTCGGAACGAGCTAATAGGATTTATTAAACGAACAGTGAACCAAGTATTGCAAAACTAAAATTGTTGATTAGAGTCAGTGGATAAAAATGGCCTGTCTATAAAGTGCAATAAGTGTGTCTGTACGAACGAGACAATTTCCTTGAGTACCAGAGACAGTAAGGTAAAATTTCACAGAATTACTATCTGTAAACTCATAAGTAAAGATATTGTCCTCAGATTTCGAATTTTGTTCAGAATTTAAATTTCATATTTTATGTTTTGCATTGTAATAAATCTTCTGATGAATTAAGTCCATGATAGCTTGATAAAATTTAATTTTTAACAAGTATTTCTTTATTAAAGGCCCAGTAAACGACCCTGAGAAATAGTCATTTTTTTATAGTAAAAGATTAATTGATAATGTTTTAATTGGTTTAACATGTTGCATTATTTATTGGACGCTAATTATTATTACAATATATATATATATATATATATGACTATTGTTTCCAATTTAAATTGCAGATTATTATGACCGAACGGTCGAAAGCTCCTTGTAGATTTTTCTGGCAGGGAAAAGAAACCCCTGTTGATGTTAACATTTAACACGTAAAATTGTAGTCCTGAGGGTCACAGACAGATAACAATACTTGTTGATGGGAGGGAGAAGTATAGAAAAAAGAAACACTGTTTACAAATGTTGCAATTGGGATATTTTATTGAATTATGAAAGATAAGAGTAATATTCATCATCAAATTGGATTATTTAATGTTTAAAATAAGTGAAAAATTTTTAAATTAACATTGTTAAAAATTTGTAACTTGACTGTCGCGAAACAATGCTGGAGCTCCCTGAAAACAACACGACAAAATGTGGTTGTCTAAAAGTAAAGTTCGAA
The DNA here is from genome assembly GCA_037074705.1 of Zhengitettix transpicula. Lineage (NCBI taxonomy): Eukaryota > Metazoa > Arthropoda > Insecta > Orthoptera > Tetrigidae > Zhengitettix > Zhengitettix transpicula. The sequence continues at coordinate 77,706,844 of CM073593.1, forward strand.
GTTATAGCTAAGGTAAAGCAAATATAATTTATTATAAATTATTAAAAAGTAATGTTTGAAATGTATTTCAATGTGCTAGATACGACGCATTGAAAGTGTTTATATAAAGATTCAATGCAGTCTATAGAAATCGCCGCGATATTGAAAGTGCTACGAAGAAGAGTGTAAAGAGTTAATTCAGAACACAGTGATAAATCAATAAATTCAGTGCATGTGTAAATGCATCGGGGAAGTGTTCAAACCGTTGGACGTATTTATGGAGAGGGAACACCAAAGCAATAAACTTTTTCTCTGTGAAATTTCCACATACAAAGTCACGGCAGCCTATGACAATTTTTATTTCTCACAGTTCGCCCTGAGTTTAAAATGTTTTGTCTATTGGAAAAGTTAACAAATAGTGAAATTATTGTAAATATAAAATTTATGTAATTAAATTATTGGGATTAAGACTTATCATTAATGGCGCACAACCAAGAATTAATTCAACTTAAATGGAATATTACTTATAAATTTTGAGATAAAAACGCATGACGCAACAATTTAACCGTTACATTATACAGCTGTTTAATCTGTAACATTATGGCACATCACAGGGTTCAATATTAGTTTTTATAATTTTTTCGAATTGAGATATAAAGACTGGATTAGGTGGACTGTTTTACTGTTACTTGTCTTGGGTTTTTAATTGAAGGTTTTATTAATTTAATAGAGTTCATGTAACGTGATTATATTGTAACATTAAAACCATTTGTTCAAAATCTTTTTAAATGAAAGCGTGACTGAGTAAATTTACAGTAACAGATTCTGTAGCACAGGAACCATTTCTGCACGTTGACATTGCAGCAAAGCCTACCTTCAAAGTCACAGGCGCTTGTCAGCATTTAGCGCAACCGTAATATAATTAATAATCTCCCTTGCAACTCGTGGTTCTCTACATGCATCAGTTTTGCGCTGTCCAAACGCATATGACTCCTTTTACGTTGCGTATGCCTCTCCAACACAAGCATTTATAATTATTTAATTATTAACACATTAAAACTTCGACCAATTTTCGATGGGAATGATAAAAACCAATGATTAGCAACAAAAACTCCGTATCGTTTTTAAAATAATAAATCCCTAATTCACACACTGTGCTGAAATTTTTATGAATTTAAATAATATTCATGGTATATTCTATTGTAAGATGCGGAAAACAAACATAATTTCTTTTAAAATACATCAATTTTTTGAACGGTTTGTAGCTACTGTCTCAAATTCCGTCTTCTGAATTTAAAAATGAAATTACATAATACTAATTAACAAATTACTTAGTTTATCACTAATATTTATCTGACATTAACATAACTACAAATACATGAAAACAGCCCAATTTGTCAAAAATAATTTAAAACATAAAAATATAACAAATTTTCGACCTCATTGTAGGACATCATAAAGTTATAAGTTGTACAATTGATTTGAAGTAAATAATTTTTCTTACACATAAATTCTTCTTTAACATCAAACAAATGTGGAGGTTTTATAAATGGAAATTTTCACCCCAAAAATAATTGTTCATCTGAATAAATAAATTTTGTGTAAAATTTACAAGGTTCTATCTGCAATACTCTACACTAAACTTATTTATATAACATCAGTATTTGCCTGATTTTATTAGAAGAATTTGTATGTAAGGAAAAATATTTAATTCAAGTCCATTGTTCAAATTATGATGTCCTATACTGAGAACGAAACGTTGTGCTAATTTTAATTTTTGTATGTTATTTAATTAATTCATAAAAATTTCATTCTTCATGCTTGAATGAATGCTTAGAACTGTGTGCATACTATTTTAATTTATAAAGCTACTACAAGCTTTTATATTTTACAAGTATATCGGAGTACCTACCCCTGGTAGGAATCTTAGTTGTGAATATCGCTGTATATTGCAGATACATTGGATTCAAATCAATCTGCAGGTTTTTAACAAAAAAAAATTATCTATCACACATGCCAATAAAGTCTCTACATTTTATGCTCTTACACGTAACTTTATGAAATACCCAAATGAAATAAAATCTGTCGAAAATTCAGTCTACGTTGTACGACGTCCAGTTCGATTACGAAAAATTTGGTACCTGAATTATTTGAGAAATATTTTTAGCTATCTTCTTTAAGTTTCTTATTTCAATATTCCGTTTGCAGTAGAAAAATTTGAAATTTGTATAATGTGAGATTGTGTGTATAAGTCGAACGAGTTGAAACGTAATTGCTAACATATCGTCAACGTGTATATATTTCACGAAGTTCTCTTTTCACTGACTTGATATGGCAGCGGCAACATCTGGCGGCTAATCTGAGAACTGCCTCGCCTTGGCTAATGGTGACGTCACTAACTTCACCTTCCCCTGCGTTGGTAGGTTTCCCATCACACAATTGTGTAGGATAGTTTGCCTACATCTCAGGCGCATTGCTGAACATTTATATTCAATACTTTTTACATGACAAATTTTATTCTCGTATTTGGGTAAGAATCTTAAAATATCATTTTAAATAAGAAATGACTACACATCGATAAGTAATAATAATAATAATGATATTGAAGCAAGTATATAGGAACTAGTATAAGACACAGTGACAAATGGAAATAGGTTATCAGAAATAAGTGCGGAATAGAATAAATCAATGGAAGTATTATTCGTAGAAAGAAGAAAAGAGACTAGTAGGTGTCAAATAGATCAAATAATGACGTATACACATAGCGAGAATTAAATAACCATCAAGAAGGTTGAAAATAACTGAATATACAAACAATATAATGAATTAGTTACTTAAAGTCAGAATTTATTAAAATTAAACGATTTTTCGGCCCTGGACGTTTTTGGAAGAGGTTAAAAAGTTTATGTTAAGTACTTTATATTAGTTTATATTTATAGGTTCATCTAATATTTTATTAATTATAAGAAACTTAAAATGTTCCTCAACATAGGGAGGAAACGTTGTTTAGTTAAATGTAAATTTTAATTTTAATAAATTCAAACTTTTGGCCATGATCTATGATATATATTTAATACATTAAGTTTCTTTTTTCACTTAGAATAACTTATTTGTTATTTGTAAAATACGAAATGAACGGACAGAAATGAAATATGGAAATACGAAAGAAAATATCTTAATTAAATAAATGCTGGTAGGTAGAGAGAAATGTCAAGGATCTAATGCGTGAAACAGAGAAAAGAAATAAGGATATAAGGAAAAACTAACAGATTGAAATAAACTTCTAGAAAATTTTCATTTGAATTCGGTTGTAATTCATTTCTACGGACGTAGAAAATGAAAGGGTAAGGGGGAAGAGAGAACGAAACAGAGTAAAGATAAGTTGGTTTCCGTGGCCACTTTTAAGGAACCAGAATGCCAACTTTAACAGAAGGACATTACACAACTCATGATAAGGCAACCCGAAGGAAAATCTAAGAATTACTTAACCGAAAAACATATTGCATAAAACGAACAGAAAGGTTACAAAGTCTGGAAGTTTTAACATGAGGCGACGCAAGTTTGCAAAGAGAGAAGAAAAATATATGAAGACAGGAAGAATAAAATAAAATAAACGGAGGGTGACAAAATGGGTATAGAAACAAAAAGGAGGAGGCTGATCTCAATAGAGAAAAACGTAACAATATATATATATATATATATATATATATATATATATATATATATATATATATATATATTCGACTGAAATCAGAAATATATGAAAATATCTATTGAAAAAAATAAGACAGGGAATGTAAACTAAAATAGTTAAAAACGGAAAAAAATACAAGCAATTAGGTGATACGGGATATTTATACAGGTGGAAAGACGGAAATTGAAGTTAAGAACTTTGTGAGCGCCCTGTAGAAACTAGCCATTGTTTTCTTTTAAATGAGAACCGTGACACAATAATACGATAAAGTAATATGTATGTAGAATTACGCAATTTGTATTTTCCAGTTTTAATCACAGAAAAATACGGCAATTATACGGGCACATCGTTCCATTACATTTCTTAAAAACAAAACAAAATATGTAAAAGTTAAAACATAGAAATTTATTACAGAAAGAAGGGATATAGTAATATTATTTCTGTAGTTATTTTAAATCGTTTCAATATTTCGTAAATATATGAGAAAGGGAAACAGAAAGAAAGCTAACGACACAAAAAATTGACTTGGAATTAAAATGAAAACATAGAGACAAGAGAAGAGATATAATTGCAGGCAAAACGTCTCGTTTTGACGGAAAGTCCAGTTGCAGCTCAGAAAATAATTATTTTCAATTTAAAAAATGTATCGTGGGTGAAAATCATGTGCAGTGCATATATATTGTAATAATTAAATTATTAACATTTAATTTAATTTAATGAATTTGGATTTATTCGTGCCACAAGTTGTGGAAGCCATTATGTTATATACAAAAATGATGTGGCTTTTTAAATGAAAATTATAAACTTTAAAAACAAACAAATTTATTATCAATGATTGAAACAATTACACTAATAATTACAAATAGAATTTATCTCAGGGTCATTACTGGGTTTGATAACAGCTAATCATTTATTTAGAAATCTTATCAACAAAAATTTCAATAAAAGTTTTACTGGTCAATTAACATGACGAAATTTACTTGTCGATGAAATTATACTAAAAGATGGATTCTACTTAACAAATTTTATCAAAGGAAGAGAACAAAATCTGACATCTATCTTTTAATTCGGTTTACATAATTTATTGTTTTATATTGGTACTCACGGGAGCATTCCAGGATACTTTTGACTTACTAAGCACTATGGCGGGTTTTTGCACAGCTTCTACTCAAACTCACAGATTCTAATTAATATTTTTAGTTTTAAATCAGGAACCAGGAACCTCTTCTTCGTCTCTCCCTCCCTCGGTTGAGTTACTCACGGCTGCCCAGCTTAGCAGGTTTTTATAGTTCTGCTTGCGTAAATGTTTTGCCTATGAGCAAAACGTTCATGGCCTAATCACCTCAGTTGGTTGATAATCCTCGTTATTTCTTTGCAAGTTTCCGTTGAATATTTGAACTGGTCTCGTCTAGTTCAACTTGACCAATTTCTACTGTGTCTGTCTGCTTCTACTTAACTTTACTTTTCAAAAGAATATCTCGTATATTTCAGTACGACCTGTACTTGACCAAACTTTCCAGCCAACTTAATGCGAACTGGCTCCTCAATATTTTAATGCGACCTGTACTTGCCCAAACCGTCCACCCAACTGAATACTGCCTCGCAATTTTGAGCGCGCATTGCTTCTTCCGACAAAGAAAACAATACTCTGCTACATTGTTGTTTTGTGTTCGGTACCGCCGTCTAGAATATGTTTCTCTAACAATTTAGATTATTAAATTTACAATTAATGTGTTAATTAATTAATACAATATATATACATATATATAAGTGCGGAAAATGAAAACAACTGAATAATCTATTCTAGTTAATTACAGAGGATCTACAAGAATGTTGAAAGTAGGAAATTAGGTCGAAAATGTATTCTAAAGGCGCTTCTCACCTGACGAAATCTTCTGGCACTAAATCCGCCGCATCGTTGGCAAAGATCCCGAAAGAAAAAATATAAATGTATCGGGACCGACAGCACCTTCCAGAAATGTTTACACGCAGAGTTTCTTTTGTCCTGCGATTCATCGAGGATGTTTCAAGACTTCCGAAAGCGAAACAGACCAACTGTTCGCTGTTCACGTGAATTTATGTGTTCGGGAATATTGGGGTTGGTGGTCGGGTAGGCTCAGGTTAGGGCGGAAGGCAAACGTCAGACTGGAAAAGCTTATAATAAATATGTGTTTTATTAGAAGAATTAAAAATATGGTGGATATCGGATTTGAGCTATTTTTCATTGAGGAGTTGAGACATAGTCGCGGGAGAAAAATTAAATGGTAGAGAAGGGCTATTTTTAGAATCTGCCATCTTGTAGTAGTAGTCGTAAAAGAGCAGTTTGTCATATAAAATGATAAAAAAAAGGAACTGATCTTGGGAGAAAGGTTTAGCAAATCTGGTATTCCTTCGAGTATTCACATAAGATCATTTCACATTGTCTTATAGAATAAATGGAGGGGAAGACGCTTAACAAGATGGATTGTAACTACTAGACTATACTTCTTGGCCATTAATTTCACAAAGTTGGACAGTCCACCATCTTGGAAATACCTTTCGACTTTGGTTAGTCTCAAAGAATATTTAATGTGCTGCCCAATTGCAGGTTTATTATTAAAAAATTATTTTAAGCGGAGAAAAATAAGTTATTTACAATATATGTATATATATATATATATATATATATATATAAATTTATAATATTTTACTTTACGATTGGTTTTTATTTATGGGATAAATTAAATAAATTAACTACCTTATTTACTGAAATTTTAAAATATTTTATTCAAAAGTACCTTTTTGCTCTTTCATCACCTGATGTCTGTAAAAAAGGCCGTTGTTTTATTACATATATTGTAGTAATTGGTAATTAAGGCATTGTTCTAATTGAAAAGTTGAATTGTAGCGGACTCATTATTAGTGGATATAGAGCGGACGCCGCAACAAACCGGCAAGACAAAGAAAACATTGTTGATCAGTTGAGAAGGTTTTTACGCGCTCAAAATTTACGAGACGAAGATATCAGTCGGGCAGTAGGCAGCGAGGAAAAAAGACCAAAATTCCAAGTCATGAAAATTTGAACAGTACAGTCGGGCAGCAGACAGCGAATAGAACGGACGAAAAGAACTCATTGAAAGTTTTACAGTCGGCAGTCAGAACGAAAGAATGTGGTCCAGTCACAAACATGCTTTCAAATATTAAAAAGTAAAGCAATCTTCAGTCGGGAAGGAGACAGAGCAACTAGTGTTGTATTCGGTGGTCAAGCGTAGATTCATCATGCTGGCCATAGACAAACCAATGAAGTCCATTTTCAACTAAAGTCACGAGATCCACAAATCCAGGTTGCAGTAAAGCATCGAGAACCAACCAATATGTGTTAAACCAACTAACAAACTACGCCAATTAGAGCCTGTGAACATTTAGAGTCTGTGAGTACTTAGAATCAGTGATGTCCCCAAAATTGTGCACGAAAAGCTAAAAAGAGACCTGGGCGGCCGTAAGTAGAGAAAAACTTTAGAATAACTTGTAAACCGTGTTTAAAAGATAAAAGTGAGATCGTTCTTTAATTATTTCAAATATCGATATTTAATTACTTAATTATCGATAAAATGAGAACGTTAATTCTTGATGAAATTAAAATTGTTTAAATTCAATCTTTAGTATTATTTCTTCCGCAACAAATTTCGTCTATGTTCAGACGCATTGATTTCCATACAAAGTAAATGTAATTTTTGATTATATAAATTCTGCCATTTATCAAACCCAGTTCAAGACCCTGAGATCCCAAATATTTTGTGTATTTTATACTTGTTTTAAAATTGTTAATAAATCTTGTTTGTAGTTTTCCCTTAATAATCTTTTTATTTAGACACCATTATTGATTTCCATATAAAGAAAGTATTGTAATTTTGTGTTTTTTTCATTTGTCAAATTCAGCAAATATTATTATTATTAAATATTGCAATATATATGACCAAAATCCAATAAACCTATTCTTACTCCAATGGTTTAGCCTTTTCTTACAATCAGTATAATTTAAGCAGTCGTATTACCAACACAGTAGGTAGTGGAATTTTGAAATATTTAAAAATAAATTGATCCAGAGTCTACAAATATTTTCTGCGTCACTTATATTACGTGTTGTAGCTGAAGCAGGGAAGATATGAAGAGTAAGTTGTGTGGAAAACTCGCGACGAAGGTTCTAGCCGAGAGGCAACACGTGAAAGCTTGAGCAGCTTATGAAACTTTGCCAGAAGACGAGACATGTCCTGCGTACCTAACCGTCAGGTGGTCAAACACAAGGACACGTACTTTCAGAGGAAGACGGAATGGCACGGTCATTGAACTCACCGTCACTCTATCTTGTTCTCTTACCAAGTATCAGAGCGCTTATATGTACGGTGTTGCTGTTCCTCAATTCAGTGGTGGAAATTCTGTGACTCTCTGTCCCTCTGGAAGTAGCAGAGAATGCTACAGTCTATAACGATTAGGGCAATATTGCGGATTCACACAAAATGGCTTCCACTTATATATTTATTTATTTTCAGTTGAACTTTCTTGTGGAATAAAAACGCAGCCTTATCTATAGTGTGAGTCGGTAATCTAAATCATTCGGATATTAACGTTAGAGTGAGACAGCCTGAGAGATAAAAATTACGTGTCAGTGAAAGATTAGATAAAGAGAGAGAATAAGCCAGTCAAATGTGGGGACGACAATCGAAAAAAAATCGTGTGAAAATGGCAGAAGACAAAATTGTGAGTTAGAAACGGTAGTGAGACTTTCTTTTCCTTTTAATCAGATTTATGATTTCTCTCTACCAGATAATTATTTCAATTTTCGACTTTGATTTCCTTTCTTGCCGCGCGGTTTTGTGGACTCAGTGTTGACCTCCCTTGTTTCCTTTATTATTCCTTCCGTCCTTGCCACTAACTTCCGGTTTCATATATTCAGTTGGTCGTCCTTATCAAGTATCCCTGACATGACCAGTATAGTTTTTCTTTTCTTGATCGCCTCCTGTCAAATGTTATATTTTCTCCATTTTTTTTCCTTGCCTTGTTTTGCCCCTTGGTCATATTCGGACTTACGTACATTTCTCATAATATTTCACAATCAATTTACTGTTAGTCCTCCTCCAGCTTTTACTAGCCACGGGCATAAACTCCTAATAAAGTAATGGCTGAGATTCACTCTATTATTTGGATATTTTCTCGTAATTTTTCTTCTATAATTGTTTGTGCAATTCCTTTTTTTTTCTTTTACTAATCATCGGACTTTGTCATTCATTATTTATTTCCTTGGTTACACGAAAGGTTTATCCTCATCAGAAGACTTCATTAGCTATTTATTTATTTCTGTCTGTCGTTAAAAATTGGTTAAAATATTTCCCAAGACTACGAGTTTGATTGTGATAGTCACATACTTAATGGCGCATAAATAAACTACGTTAATGTTAATTCAAGAATTTTGACTAGTTTTCTTCTTTTTCAAGCACTTTGTCCTCCTATTTTTTTATTTCTTAAACAACTTTTACTTTTAGTTCGAGTTAAATTTTGGTCACAGTCTTGAAAATACATTTAACTTTAACGTTTCAAATTTCTTATTTATTTGTAGTTTTCGCACTTTGTAAACTACTTCTATCTTGCCATTGGCCACCTATAAAAATTATACTTCTAATATATACAGATTTATTGATGGTACAAGATTGCCAGAGTGACTTAATGCCGTAATGTCAGGCTTCACATATAGAAATTACGTAGAATCCGGACTGGTTATTCAGGAAGAAGAAGTGAGTAACAATACTCCGGAAAAAAACCGCAACCACAAACTTCTGTCGTCATAAAGCGTGAAGAGCCGCTAAATGACGTTGTCGCAGTTGCTGGACTTATAAAATCACCGAATTACCAGTTCGGGTAAAAATAATTTGGCCACTTGTTGATATCTTTCCTTTTTGTTGACCAGAAGATCTGGGAAGATCGCCACCGCTAGGCGGATATTCATCCGCAGTCATGTTTAAGTGGTGACGTCATCGCTCATTAAAAGCAGAAATCAACAATAAGCTGGGAAATGGTACAGAATATCCAGCGACGAGAGAAACGGCGTCGTAGAACCGCGATCGAAACATCAGTCGCTCACAATCGAAAAAAAGAGTCGATCAGATCCGCCATTTTGATTGACGTGGATGTTGCGATGAATTGTACTTATTAATATATGAGGTAAGTCTCCTCTGGAGCATCCGTGAGCAGGAGTGGTGACGTCATCAGTCTCGAAATACAGAATGTTGGCAAAATTTGTTGAGGCGTGATGCGATGATATCTATCCTAGTTACGCAAGTGCGAGTTCACATTTTGCGACTTGTCAGTCTGTGCTTTGCAGCTGTAATGGCTCTTGCGTAATACAGGTTTTTTATTTGCATAAATTTTAATAATATCAAAAAAGTGCTTAATGGGATTTAGTCTCGGAGGAGGAAAACGGGTCTTTAACAGTGTTGTTCTTCTTTTGTTTTAATTAATGAAATTTTACGTCACTTTTTCATCTTACACGACATTCGCTGAATGATTAAAATTTGGTCAAGCTTCTCCATAAATGTCTGGAAGGTAACTCGGCATTTTAATGAGACCTCCGGGTTGATTACTTATTGAATGCGCGCTTGTGGCCTGACATCTCTGTCAACAGTGTTGCAGTTCGGTGTTTGTTTTTGCTCCTCCTCTCTGCTGTATCTCATTTTCCGCTGACCTCTTGGAATTCCTATGCCGTCATCGTCACCTGTCTGCCCTCTTTCTTCTTATCGCATTCCTCGACAGCCTGTCTCTTCTCCCTCACTAACTACGGTGGCCTGAGTGAGGACCTCGCGAGCCCAACGAACTGAGGCTCAAGTCACCTCCTTCCCGCTTATATTTCTTATCCATTTTTATTATCTGATCTTTATGATTTTAATAATAAAATTTAAAGGGTACTCATGAAATTTTTACAGATATATTAATAAAACTTTCCTTCTTGATAAAAAAAACCACAATTGACACCTAGAGGTAGCGTTGTGTAGTTTTTAAAAAATCTCTTCCTTGTAATTCTTGCTACATGGGGCAAACTAAAAGGTCACATAATCGTCGAAGAACATATATCAAACTTCCCATTGATGGCGATGTACTTAATAATAAAAATAAATTACACGTTATTAATAATAACTGGAAATTTGTTGGTTAAAGTGATTCAAATTAATCATTGTGATAATAAAAAATTTAACACAAGCTTATAACCTCGACTTTCCTTTGGATGTCATACAAATTTACGTATTATGTACCGATTATCTTTATATTATATTATTCGTGTTATCAATTCATTTAATACTATTTAAAACTGATATTTAAGTAAGTATATATCAAAGATTTAAGGTTTTTCAATTATTATTTTAGTGTATTTTAAAGTAGCCCTTTGAAGATTTGTCTACAGCATATTCTTTGACACAATAAGGGATTGTCTCTATCTTTACCTTTATGATTCCTTATGGTTCCAGTTTCGAGTTGTTTGTATTTAATACTTTTGTTACTTCTAGAAGAGAAATGAAACAATAGACTAACCTACTGCTACTTCATTGTTTACGACGTCGATGGACGAGCACCAATCAGAAGCAGGCGCGTCCACGGCGATCGGAGCTGAAAACGTGTGGGTTTAAACGTTAGATGATTTACCTTCCTGATTCAGGTTTCTCTAGGGTTTTTCCTGCATAAAATTTAGAGGAAATCCCGTGTAGAATACTTAAATTACAGTGGAAATGCCTTAGTTAATTTTTTTTAACTTTCTACACTAGCATATTTTCCCTGTCTGTGCCTTACCGTGTAATTTATACCTAGGTTGCTGCAAAATTAAATTATATACGTCAGAGTGTGTTATTTTCTGAATTTTGTTGGCACTGCTTAACTCTCTGTAATGTTGCTGTATCACTTCCACATCACCCTGGTTATACCCGCCGTATGATAATAAGGGGGACCGTCCTTTAGGCTCTTACCGCTAACGGCGAAAGCTCCTGACTTTGGTTTTGTGCTAATTTGCCTTGTATGAAAATATATTAACTCTTCTTTCATATCTTGAAGAGAAATATAATAATCTTTTGCATAAACCCTTAATAATAATGGTTTTATGACTTCTCTCATCCGCCACAGAAAAAAGAAGTATTTATTTTCCATTTTATGGACAAATATTGTAGTAATTGTAGTGGACTTGTATTGTTGGCGGCGTAAACACACAAGTTGTGTACAAGAATATGGGTCGATAATGCCTGCCTGCTGGGATTATCGAAGTACATTTTGTGAGACGCGCAGAGCTTCAGTGTGTGGACGGGAGGCAAGGCTGTATGTAGTCTAACAGCTCTAAAATTAATAACGATCTATAGTTTCCAGTTTTGAGCAAATAACTGCAACGATATTACGCCGACTGTTATTTCCCCTGATGCAGAATAGTTCAGAGTCGAGCCTACATTCACGAGTTAGACATTTCTTCAATTATTGGGAGCCAGGTTATTGCATACATGTAAATTAGCAAACTATGAGAATGGTCATAAGTTTTTGATAGAGAGAACGGTGAAATAAGTGTTGTAAGTAAAACTCAGCAAGCAGAAAGTGTTGCCTATTAAATTCTGTGTAGAATGACCTGTATTTAAAGTGTTAATAATTGTGTGTGTGTGTACGAGCCCATTCCTTGGCACAACAAAACTTAAAGGTAAAACTGCACAGGACAGCCCCCCCCCCCAAAGTAAATGATATATTATCGTCAGATTTCCGAGTTCATATTTTATATTGTACTGATTGTTTAAATTAATGCTTTAATAACTTTGTAAATTTAATAAATATTCTTCATTGAAGGCCCGATAGTCGGCCCTGAGATCTAGCCCTGGTATATTGTCAAATTAAATATGTAATATAATTTCAATAATTTGTTTTATTAAATTAATTTTTTGTATGCTTTTGATCTTTAATTAAAACATCCGATCACTTAATTTTTAATTTGCTTTCAATTTATCTTTAAATGAAAAATTAAAAATAGACGCTCTAACGTGGGGGCTTGTTTTAATTGTTTAATAACGTTAAATACTACAAAATATTTTCTTTTGTGTTGAGCGTTGACCTTAATTGTAGTAGTGCGCAAATTGTCGCCGTTCGCGGAGTTCCCTAGTCTGTTGGCCCCCTCCCTTCCGCCGCGAGGTGACGCACAGCGGCGCGGCGACTCTACCACGCCTTCCTTCTGCTCGCCTCAGTTCAGTCTGCGTGTCCGAGCGCCTGCAGTGTAGTAGTGTGTAGAGTGGCCATGGCGCAGTGTAGCTGTTCCGCCCGCTTCATCATCACGGTGCAGCTGGTGGCGTGGAGTTTGGGCGGAATCGTCCTCCTCTACAGGGGACTCGCGACCCTGGCACAGGTGAGCGCCTTGTCGCAGCCTAAATAACGCACCCTCACATTTAGAAACAACGTAGGTTGAGCAAATACATGCCGCTTCGAACATCAAACACCGTGATAACTAAGCTGAAAAGGTCGAAACCGTCACACCTTCGTTAATACATGCAGGTTCTGGTTGCTTGCTCTTCGTAGAAAATAAAATAATTTTATTTAAAACCTCGCGAAATAATTTCTGAAGTGCCTTGGGAAAATAGCGACTATTGAAAAGGAAAGAAAAGAAAAATCAGCGTACTTAAAAATACAAGTATTTGTTGTGTGCGTGTGAACCCGAAAAGTTCAGTAGAAAATATCCAAAGGAATTTGTATTCTAAATTTTAATGAAAAAATAAACTTGGTAAAAAATACGACAAAATTACTTTTTACAAAAATCGAGGAACCAACTACGACTTAGCTACGGTCGCAGGTTCGAGCTCGTTCTACCCTAATCTGTTAATTCACTTTCATTGTTATAGAGCTTGGTCGAAAGAATTTCTTCTCTTCTTGAACTGCAACTTATTTTTAATAATTAGATGAGTTAGTAGCCAAATAACAGAGAAAAAAATAAGTTTCAAACAACGTTTCTGTAACCCTTGTTGCTTTCGTCATGTGATTCAAGAAACTGAAGAGCCGGTAGTGAGATCGTCGCGGGGCTTGGTGTCGTTCTCACAGGCTCTTGCGTTTCTTGAATCACCTGACGAAAGCAACAAGGCTCGTCGATACTTTGGCTGGTATTTATTTAGAAGTTAATTTTGACCGTTATTTAGCTAATTAATATAGTTTTAAAGCAGACATTTGATATTATAATTTCGAATTATTTTTCTGGAATGGAAAAGCCTTAAAAAGTAAGTGGATATTGAAGGAAGATTTTTTAGTTTTCAATTTGTTAGAAGGAAAAAATTGTCGAAAAATTCTTGAAACGTGTCGAAAAGGCCTGTCAAAGTAAAATTTTGATGAATGTATGTGTCAAAATATTTTTGAAACGATTGTATAAGTTAATTCACAGTGACGAAAAGTCGTAAAATTTCATATTTAGAATATTCAAAGCGGTCCTCATACAACAAAATAACTTCGAAATAAGAAACTTCAACTCAGGCCGATAGAAAAGTCCAGAGAAAGTAAAAGGGGGAATGTCGTCTGTATCAAAATGGTTACCATTTTTCAATTCAAATCAACAGTGTTTATTTGGAGGGTGGGTGTTAAATTCTCCGGTTTCTACGCGAGTATGATTTTTGTACTACGACGTGCTCCGCCATAGTAATTGCTTTGAAAGCCGAGAACTGCTTGTTCGCGCAATTAACTCTCTCGGAAGTTAACATTCTTCAAAAGAGGAAAAGCTAATTATGGATATTGTGCGCTAACTATGGCGCCCAAATTAAAAAATGGCCAGGGACAGACATCCACACTTGTCGTCCATGTACTGCTTTCGACTGACGGTTAACTGAGTGGACGCTTAGAGGAATCACATTGAGTAATGTCCGTATTTATTATCCCGTTCATTTTCAATCTCTAATCTCATTTCTAATCTTTTACCTCGATACTTTTAATCCTATTCTCGTGACTGAGACAAGATGTCACAGCAAAACTATTTAATCCCATCTATATACGTCGAGGACAGTTTTCAGCTTCTGTTGGCGGATTAGAGAATGTATATTTTTACTCCCTTCTGTTCCCCCGGAAGGTTTCCTGGAAGTAAGGATTACTGATTGACGTGAAGGTCTAATCTGTGTGTAGAGCAGAACCTCCATTAAAAGTCCGTTAGGAGAGGAGCCAAACCTGAAGAAGGGATAACGGCGATAACGTAATGGCTCCAGAGGAAACGAAGGAACAAAACTTCAAAAATATGCTGAGTTGAGCAAAGGAGGTTTGGACTGTAAATCATGAGGGTGAGGACGGTTCACAAAGCCCTGGATTCGATCACTTGCGTCAGGGTTGTGCTGAGTGACATCACCGTGTTTTGTGTTGGTAGCTTCCATCCGTGTGGATCAACTGTATCAAAAGAATACAGTAAAGGCCTTGAATCACTGCCAATGAAGTTACAATCAACTAAACAGCGACGTTAATCTTTTATAGACTTCTTTTTATTTTCACCAACCTCCAGAGGATTCTTTTCTAGCAAAAATGAGATTCGTAATATTTTTTTAAAATTATATAAATTTGCTTTATCTTAATATTTCACCGGACACACCAATGGCGACTGGAATATGTCGTCCTCTTACACCCCCACTGTGTTATTTCTAACCAAATTTGGTTTAAAATACTCGACACGTTCAAGCTGGTACCAAGACGCATGTCGTTCACAATTGTGTTCCATGATATAAGTGCATGACTAATGACAGGGGTTTCTGTATGACCTTCCAGTAACTTAAAACCTTTCACAGGATACTGATTCACAGTATTTTACTTTTTTATAATTTTAGGCACCAATAGCACCGGTTTTTCATCTAATCTCAGACAAATACTCTATCGTAATGTTGACCTAGGGTTTTTACTGCATCACTTTTAGTCGAATACCGGGTAGGATCCTTAAAATATAGTCCGGCGTCCTTAATTAACCCTTGGATGGTTTGTTGTTCCCTTCCGCATCCCTTTCAAATTCCCTTCCTATGCTATTAAACGGGAATTCGCACCACGTGGTTTATCCTCATGCAGCCTGTCTCCCTCCCCCCATACAAAAAAAAACAAAAAACGAAGACACGTACTAGCAGGGACTCTTTGCAAGACCACGTGATTGAGATAAAACCTAGAACGTGACTGACGTTTGCCAAGAGTTTCCAACAAATTTTCTATGCCCTACAATGAAGTCACTATCCTGTGGACACAATCTTGGGGGAACCAATGTTGATAAACACATGACGTAAGCTTCTTCGTTACAAAGCTTCCATAAACGAAGAAAATGACAGACACAAACGAAAGAGACAGAGAAAAAAATTGGAAATAGAGGAGGCCAGATGGCGATTAGAAGTCGCTTTCAGAAGGATAATGGCTAGTTGGTTATCGTAACCTCGGTCCGGAAATAGAAAAATAAAAGTGTAGCTCTCGCTTATATCTTCAGTTTCCAATAACTCACTTTTGGAAGAACACATTATTGAAAATCTTTTCCATATAAAAATCAGGTAACTTGGTCAGTTCTGCCAGTTGCCAGACATGTCTCTTCGACGTCCATTATCCTTCCTTCCATACTTCGAACTTGGATTCGAGTTCTAGGTCAGGAACAGAGATTGGAGTCTGTGTTCCAGAAGGTTGTCCAACCTCGATTGCAATCATCATGAATGTAGCCTCACATTGGCTCTCTGGGAGTACGTCTATGATTAATGAGGCGAACGTCTGAGTTTCCACGCGGAACAGACCATTTTCTCTCCCGCTGTCTTGATCTATTTTTTTTTTACCTGTCGTAAGCAGTGTTATTACCACGGAGAGCCACGAGTGTTCACGGAGGCGTGCGGTGCCACTTGTCAGACTGATTGTGGCTGACATGCTCGCAGAAATAAGGAATGACTCAGATAATGAAGTTTAAAACATGTGCGGTTTTATATTTGACGCTGTTATTTTGTATGTGGTACTGGAAAGATTAGCGAGTAAATTTTTTGGAAATTCCATACCTCGAGTCTCTCTCACGCTGAAACTTAATCTTAATTCCGTGAGGAAGGACACTCACAGGGGAACAGAGACGGAGATTCCGCGTTGACCTCCACAAGTCCTCGCTCCTTGTTCCTTCTTTCTTCACGTGACTCATAACAGCGTTCTGTTCCACACATCATCACTCACACACACACACACAAACAGCGGGAAGGGAAAACATGTCAGACGGACGCAACAGAAACACACGCCTCCGCCGGCCTGTAGGATTTCAAAATTATTGGTGATGTGGTGGGTGTCTTTTGGTCAAAATGTTTATTTTTACTGTTTCTACATCGGAGAATAATAATTGTGCGAAACAGAAAAGAGGCGGTAAACGGAAAGTGAGTCTGGTAACGCTGACGAAGGTGATCCAAAGAGAACAGGGAAATATAAACGGCGAAGGAAAATAATGACAGCCAGGAAATTGTCTCTTTTTCCAGCTATGAATTATATCTCGTTTCTTGGACTATGAAAAGAGATTTTCCCTACACCTGAAAGCATTGACCCTATCTCTTCCCTTCATTTCTTCAACATCACGATCGCACCGTCTCCTGCTTTTCTTCTGTATGGTAAAATCCTCCTTTCGCAATTTTACTTCGAATTTGTTTGCCTGATTCCTCTTCTCTATTGCACAGCCAATGGAATACTCTTCAAGGGGACTAATTAGTTTTTTTTTACAGTTGTGAGGTCATTTCAGCAAAAGGCACCCGGCGTTTCTTTTTCATTTAATGCGACAATAACGACACTCCGATTAATTTCTTCTTCAGCACCAAAACTTCTTTTTTTTCTATCCCCTCATTTCAGAAAATTAATTTCTGGTTTTCTTTGTAAATCTCCCTATTTATTTAATTTTTTCCCCCACAGAATTCACGAGCCAATGTTTACTTCTTCTTCTTCTTCTTCTTCAGAAGGCGCGACCTTTGTGCTTTATTTCTCTATCAACGTGTGAGAAGAAAAGAATTCGCACCTCTCAGGTTTCACATGGCGATTTAGGACAGACACAAGAAACGGTTCCCAGGCAGAGAGATAAAAAGGCAGACTATTTATAAAATACAATAAAGCTCTTTTTATCTTTTTGCCTGCCCGTTTGTGTAAAATACAAGGCCTATATATATTTAAAAAAATTCTTTCTGAGAAGCAAGTTGAAACCCGAACACTATAAGTCGGTATTAGGTTCTTAGTCAACGACGAGACACGTTTTTAAGCACGAGGAAGTAGCAAATAATACAGGGAACGGATAAGATTATCGTGACACCACGCAGAGAGCACGTGTTACGTTCACAATACAGTACCTTCTTATTTTCTGTCAGGGACAAGACTCGTGACATTCATTTACCATCCAAGTTTTTAAAGTGTACATACATCATTAATGAGTTACTCATTTTCTTCGATATATGATTCCAGAACGGATTGAAATTCATATCGCTGTTAATTTTAGCTGTAAAGCGCTATTTCATGCTTATAATTTGTAAATGTTTTTTACGCCGACGAGTCGGGTATAAGAAAAAAAATAGTCTCGGTTCACGACGCATGGTCCTGATTAAGGAACTCATCAAGACGCGGGATGACATCGTCACAGATCGCAGCGTCACCTGTGATTCTCGTCACAGCTACCCGCATATCTTTATCCTTAATTAACAGTTATAATGGTCTGTCTTCTTCTTAAATTAAATATTAAAACAACAGAAAATTTGTGTTCCTGATTGGGATCTATTAAGGCGTATTTTACAATTCAGTTATAATTTATTATAAGAAAAATTATATTAAAAAATTTCTAACGTAAAATTATTGTTTTAATATTTAACCTTAATTGTGTCCTCAAACGTAGTTGTAATATTTTTTTTTGTAAACAAATAATAAAAGAATGTGTACACCCAGTTTTGTAAAAAAAATTCTGTTATATGCAGGTCCTTTTCTAATGTTCTCGTCGTGCTGAGACGCGTAGAAACTTCCGGTATTTCTCATTGATGATCTCACAGTATCGACTCTTCACACAATTTGGTCGACAGATATTACCGAGTAGGCTCGATTCCCTGCCCGGTCGAGAATTTGCCATCCTGATCCTTTAATTCTATTTCGTGGCCTATTACCGCTTGAAATAATTTGTTCTACTCTTAAATTAATATTTTTTTATTGCTTATGGGGAAAACTCTGAACAAATTAATAAGTAGAGTCGTTTATATCGCTTAACGACAGTTCAGTTTGAGTCGCGACAACGTAATTCTAGTTAATTTTTTTATAACTGCCTACTGTAGTCGCAAATTTGTGTAGGGAGAAGAACACTGTGACGTCATGAAGTCACCTACGAGGGACGCGTCGACTATTTCCTTCTGTATCTAACTTTTACTGCTCATTATGGATCACAAAATCAATTTTACAATTGCGTTTGATCTCTATGAGATCTGAGTTAGCAAAATTAATTCAAGTTTAAGACGTTGGTAATTTAGTCTGTAAGGAACGGCAGGAACAATCCCGTGACGTCACGTCTGGTGGAAAAAGATATAATGTCTCACAGTATTTTTTTTGTGTGTGCTTACAGACGACTACAGATGAAATTGTTTTTTTCAGAGAGGCATTTTTAAAGTGTAATTATTCTTGTCGTTGATAATTTTCCGGTTATTATTGTTTTTTTTTATAGTTCCCTTTACATTTTTCTATATTAATTTTTGTAGCTTGCGAACGTCGAGTCAATGCGATAAAGCCGTAATTACATTCTATCTGGAACGCTTTTATTAGTGATGACCTTTCCACGAACACAGCTGGAGCAGTGTCATTTAATTAACCTACATTCTGACACTCTTTTCCCACATTAACTTCGTTACCCTTTCTTAAGTTTCACCAAATACAGCTATGCCTCTACTCACTAGATGGTCAAATATGGTTCCTAATCATTGCAAGTTTTTATATTGCCTCCGTTCTTAACTTCTATAATCTACTCTTATTAAAATTATTGTGTCCTAAAAATAGGAAGTTACCAAAATCTGTGAATTCTTCAGAAACCGATTTCATTTTGTAAATAACGAAATGTTGCATTGTGATGTTTCAAAGCTCAATTATGAGAGCTTTAGAAATTTATGACGAGAAAATAAATTAATAACCGACTTTTCGATACTTTTGAGCTTGCGTTTGTGGAAAGTAATCCATTTTAGTGTTATATACGTAGAAGAATTAAAACTGATAGACTCGTGTGTCCTTGTGTGTGTTGACGTCACGGCGTTCCTTCATGCAGCTTAGATTAACTGATTAATATATTACAAAGAATTACGTCAGCTTAAATAACAGTAAGACAAAGTTGTATCACGCAAAATGTTTTATAATAATTATAAAATGAGTCGAAACGACTGCGTCTTAATCTATCCCCCAAGGAGGGGAAGGCTTGCAGACACGTTCTTTCCAGTTGACTTTATAACTGTTATTTTAGTCTTCCAGGACGAAACAAAAAGGCTGCTGCGTTTGTTACTGGTTAAAAAAAATTATTCTTGTAAAAACTGCACTGTGAAGGGTAGCACAGCGATATAGATATACATTTTTTGTCTCTGACAGGCT
Organism: Zhengitettix transpicula; assembly: GCA_037074705.1. Classification (NCBI taxonomy): domain Eukaryota; kingdom Metazoa; phylum Arthropoda; class Insecta; order Orthoptera; family Tetrigidae; genus Zhengitettix; species Zhengitettix transpicula. The sequence goes on from CM073593.1 coordinate 77,727,086, forward strand.
ACATGAGGTAGCCTCTCCCCTTTAACAGCAGAAAAATAATAGAAAAAAACGGAGGGGGGTGTGGAAACGAGAGGAACGTAGACAAGGGATAACTAGACCTACCCGGAATTCACCTATATGTGATGCAGGGAAGCCTATACAAAAACTTGTATCAGCTGGATCGGACTCTTGGTGCTTGCCCCACGCCTTGGATGGCTGGAGACGAGGACGCAGCATTGCCGGTTCCATGCCTTGATAATTTTAGCAGACTGGGAACAGATTACCTTTAAAAACTGTGCTAGGTCTCTCCGCTTATAGGGAACTTTTATTCAAAAACAGAGAGAGAGAAGGAGGCATTCCCACAAGCAGCATCCTCCTACTCTCCTGCGAGGTCTCTGAGAGACCACTTCCCAATGGTCGGCATTCGCCTGTTTTTAGTTATATGGAACATGAGGGTCATCCACGTGGATGCCTCTCCTCCACTCACACACACACACACACATTGCTAGTTCACATTAAAATATGCATTTCTATTGTCTTCGTAGTAGAATTAAATTGATATATTAACGGTAAACCATAAATTAAAAGTCAGTTGAACTCCGATGAAAAAGGAAACGAAAAGGAAAAAGTGAGAGACACTGTAAACGTTGAGCTATGACGTACAACACATGAAATTTAATTTTTTCCTCACGTTTAAATATGGTTAGATTCGTTTTTGGACACTTCACAATTCATTATTTTCTATGATCAATATATTATCTTTAATGCAGAGATTTGCGGGATACTAATTTCCAACGATTTATTGCGAAACTAATTTCAGTCCTTACCACGGTAGACAAACATATAAGCCGTGACGTCATATTTGACGTGGAACAGGTGTATGACGTTGCCTTTTAAGAGTATTTTTTTTTACAGAGCCGGCATTCTATATGTAGGATTTCATGTGACATAAGCTAATTATTTTTCTTCAGTGCGCTTTAATTGAGTTAAATTTCAAACGCTGCTAATTTTAATCGTAGATACGGCTGGACGGAAACGACGTGACGTCACGCGTGTCGCTAAACAACACGTGATAACTATTTTAATCCTCTGTAAGACTCCTTCTTACGAAGACTTTATTCGTAAAATCGGTTGTAGAATAAAGTGCGTTAATATAGTAATTTTAAATTGATCACGTTGCGAATTGTAGTCGTCAAACGGAACGGAGCTTATGGAAGTCAGCTCCAGTCGTATGTTCGTCCATATTTATTTCTCTTCGTTAGATTGATTTTCTTAAACAGCATGATCGTGAGTAATTAATTGTGTTTTCCAGTTCATCTTGCCTTTCCTTCTTAGTTAATTATCCGGTTTTGTGTCGAGTGGAAAATTACGATGTCGTTAATAATTAACGATTAATAATGTAGCGAACGTTACGTAATTAAAAAGAAACTGGATCGACGAAGGAAAAGTCCTTGGCGACGGGAGTGCAGTTCGCACTCACTATATGTATATAGTGGTAGATTTGGCTGGTTTGCCCACCAGTTTTTGGGCGATAAGTGCGACGATACTATGCCGACTCTGTTTCTGTGATGCGGAATAATTTTCTGAGTTAAGCATTCACGAGCGAATTATAAGATTCGTCGATTCTTGGGCGCCATGTTACTTTATGAAGTAAATAACCAAACTTTGTTGATTTTAATCATTTATTTCTCGAGACATAAATTACCCAGGCGAAGTTTTGACGTACATAACATGTGACATTCAAGTACAATTTTTTTGTATTACACACCTTTTTACGTTCTCCGAGCGAGCACGTGTTTTGATGTGTCGATCGCTGAGGAGCAGAACTACGTAGTGATTTTACAAGCATAAACAATGCCACTTGCGCGCCAGCCCCGATTGTTGAGGTTCTAGCCGCCAAAGGAGAGCTTTACCATAGACAAAAATATTTGATAATATCCAACATACACATCAATCAACGGATATGTTACATTATATATATATGTATATGCCGTGATCTGGTCTAGACTAGTAAAGTACAGCGACTGAAGGTAGAAAAAAATAAAATCGGTCGCTGCACGTTTATACACACACGCAGACACACGTACGTCACGTACACGTGGATGACTCGTACATTTTTTCTGCTTCTGCAAAAAAAAATTTTCAATGGCGAAATATTTTTCCGTAGATAAGAGGGGAAAAAAGCGAAAACCACTTAAAACCGGAAATATTTGGTAAGGAAAAAAAAGAATAGACTATATTACTGAAAGTTACATTGAATAGTCTCTCTCTTTCAATCTCAGTTAATTATCGACCTTTAGTTGTCTGTATGGTTTTAAGAATACTTAAAATTGGACGAGAGAATGATTACGTTGGCACATTAAAATACTTAAGGAAGCGGAATGTTGAAGAACGTTTCAATCTCTCTCGTGCATGAATACATGAAACCACTTTCAATTCGTCCTATTTAGGATAAAAAGATAAATGAAAACTGAAAGTATCCAGTGATTCAGTTCCCTTCTCCCTTTATCTTATCTAGGAACCTTGGAAAAACAAGTGACAAGAACGTGACCTTCCTCACTTCGATCCACAACTGCATATCGACGTTCTATTATTTATGCTGGAAAACCTGAGACTCACACGTTCATCCCGAGGCCAAAAACAAAGATTACCTTGGGCGAGATAAACAAACAAAAAACCTACGGGAGTTCACAAGGCTAACAAACGGCTAGAGGGAGATTTAACGTCGTCTTGCTGACAAACCGTAATACAAACCCTCAATAAAAGTGGGGAAAAAACTGAGAAGCAGAGGATACGGTTGGAATAAAAACTGAAGGAGGGAAATACGAAAAATATAAATCAATGAAAAAAAAAGAAAACTGAAAAAACCTAAAGACGTAACCTAATAGAAAAAGACGAATACTAAAGAAACCTATAATAAAGTTTTTTTATAAATTAATGTAGAAAGAATGGAAAGTTAAAAATGAACATTTAACTGGAAAACAGAGCAAAGTCTGTGAGAACAGAATGTAAAGGAGGATGGATACAATTATGCAGCCAAGATGTAAAGAATTGAAAAATAAAAACAAAATACGACGTATGAATTAAAGTGGCAATTAAAGGACGAAAAAGAAACGACGAGCTATATATCGGAATAATAATATAAACGGGAAGTTGAAAAATAATAAAAAGTAATTAAAGAAATGTTGTATGTGTTGAAAATTTGAATAGAAACCACGAATGAATGAAGAAAGCAAAGAAAGGCTGAAATGTATGTATATACAAAAAGGAATATTATAAACGAAGTATAAAAATATTAAAGAGAATGCTTAAAGAAAAAAGATAAATACTATAATAGAGGGAAACATAAATAAATAAGTATGAGAATGAAAAGAATGGAAAAGGAAATTATTCTTAAATTAAAAGAGGAAGATAAAAAAGAATACCAGGCAAGGAAAGAAGGAAACTGAACTAAATACTGATATAATAATATGGTTAAAAGTAAATGGGGAAAATATAACTGACAAAGCAAATATAGGAAATACACAATGACTGAAGAGGGAGGACAGAGAAAGTAAAGGAAATACGAATATGATGAAGTGAATAGACAGTAGATTAAAGAGCGACTGGAATGATATTAAAATCAAAAGCAACGTAAAATGAAAGAAGTGATGGTGAAAGTAAGAAGAAAATGAAAGCAGATCATAGAATATGATAAGCGAAACGAAAATACAAATATAGTGACAAGAAAAAACAGGACCCAAAACTGTTCCAGTTATTTATTTTACAATTTTGTTTAAAAATAAATATTTTACCAGAGATAATATATTTTTACTAGAATTCTTCTTAGTGGTGTGTTGAGTTAATTAGTTATTATTCTATAACATTGTAGAAGTAGAACAACTTTCAATGATATATTGTAGATTCGTTAGAACATCTAAAACAACAAATGTGCCAGACAAAACTAATTAATTACCACGAATATGTGACAATATTTTGCTATCCCTACAATTTCTTATCATCTAAGGTCTAAGATATTAATTTTAATCACAGTGTGCATAATCACCTACTTAAACTTTTATTATTTCTCAAAAATGAGTTTGAGTTACAGTCCTTAAATACTATTACTCTCCACTGACTCTCGTTCACTACTACGTCCTTTATTTGTAATCTTCCCGTCCATGCCTTCGCTCATTTTATGATCCAGTAGTGTATCATCGTGTTGGTAAAACGAATTTCACATCTTCAGCCGTTTTTTGAACCTAAACCTATCCTATTCTTTTGTCCTGTTATTTTTTTTTTAAAAAAACACGTTGCTGTTTGTGTTCTTGTGTAAGAAGATTACACCATGTCCTCCTGTGAAAGGAAGTCTTTCGCAATCTTCAAGTTCGATTCTCTGTGTCCTAGAAAATTTCCTTCGGTATCCGTAACTCGATGACGTCACCGAAGTCTTAACTGAGACTGGCGTGGGCTTCAGGTCAACTGCAAGGAAGGTCAATTGCACGACACCCACAGATAGGGAGAACGGGTATTGCGCTTTGACCACGTAAACAAGTGCAGAAAGAGGAAAAGAAAAGCAGGGAGAGAATGACAATATTCGTAGGAGTTAAAGAAGGGGTCAGATAACGACACGGAGAATGTAAGAAGAAAGCAAAATGGGATTCAAGAGGGAAAAAATATACGACAGCTAATCGGGAGGAACTGTCATAGAGATAGATGAAAACGAGAGACAGTGAATGTCAGAGTTAGAAAAAAGGGAATAAAAGGGAAAAAGAATAGAAAAATAAAAGACAGATACAGAGAGAGAAAGAGACAGGTAAGATACGTGAAAGGATTACAAAAAGAATAAGGAATGAATAACTGCAGAGAAAATAGAGAAATATAAAAACTATGTGAAAAGAAGAGTCTTAGCTACATTAAAATTTAAAAAAAGGAAATGAATATGGAAACTGTAAAGAAAGAATGCTAACGAGAGAATGAACAAAAGGGAGATTCGCACAGAAATGCAGAGAGAAATTGAAAAAGTAATTCAGAAGGATTAAAATAGGTGATGGTACAAATCAAGAAACAGGTTAATTTCTCCTTAAATAAGCAGTTTCAAAAGGATGAGTAGGACAGCGCTTGTAAATAAAGCTAATGAGTTTCATTGCTGTAGCACGTGGTCCAGACACACAACACAGTTCCGTATGTGCCAGGCCTTAGTTTTAGAGTTTTGCCGTTTAATGATAAGATGGCCTTGCTTGCGTGCTTGTTGGCTTTATTCTTAGCCTCCAGCACTAATATTTCTTATCATAGCGGACACAAGTGTATAAACAGCTCACAAGGAATTCCTGGTTACTGACAAGTTTTCCATTTCAAAGTTTGTACTTGACCACTTCAACATTTCCAAAACGATGCATTTTTTCTGTTAAAAAATTCTAAAAGTAAATAATAATAATAAATAATAGTTTCATGAGAGTTTATACTTCGAAGACCCTCCATATCCTTCTTTCTTCATCTATTCTCTTTTCGGAAAAGTGAAACGAATGTTGAAAACAGAGAAACGGACTACTTCGGTGGAACTGTTTGTCTTCCTTTCCCGATTATTATCTTCCATTTAGCTCATCCCGTTTGTATTTATTTATTAATTATTTTTTGGTTTTTGTTCGCGGTTTTCCGTAACGGGTTGTCTCCTTCACTCTTCTTTGCTGTCATAATTAATTCCTACAAGTCTTTGCTTGATGAGCCTGTGTTTTATCTTGGACATTCCACGTGATTGTGTTGCAGGACACGGCGCCTTGTCCAGCTCCCAGCAACTCTACCAACGGCACGTCGACTTCCACAATGGAAGGTGAAGTGAACGTCACGGACGCCACTCAGACGACGACCACCACCAACAGCTCGACGGTAGCGACGAATCACCCTGAGCTGAAGAGGCCGAGGCCCACAGCCCTGATTCTGGTCGCGTTGGGTCTGGTCGTCCTCGCCATCGGACCTGCGCTCGTCGCAGTCAAGCACTGCGAGGCCATTAACAGGAGTCACTTCCAGAAGGTCAGTCATCATCTACAACTACTGACCTTTCACTAACTCTCCGCGGTCGGTGACTACGGATCGTGATAATAAAAATATGGTCATCTGTGGTCCTCTCTTCCGCCATAGTCGCCTCTACGGGGAGAATCGAATTATTTCAGCTATGCCGATGGTTCCCATTAAAATTATTCTTTGCTTTTCAAGACGATATTCAAACATACTTGAGCGTAAAGCAGATTTTTAACTTGTGAGATGAACAGCGTCGCTATTCTCATAAATAATCTGAAATCAGATCTTATTGACCTTCATAATCAACGATTAAACTTGTGTCAAAGAGCCGGTTTCTTACTGATAATTTTCGTGATCATCTGTGTTCCCAATCAAAGATTGGATTGGACAATGTGATTTTACAATGTACCAACTCTCCGTCAAACTGTAACTGGATTTGCACAGATTAGCAATCAGCTATTTGACATGTTCATATAACCCAAGTTGTCCTTATGATATGAAACCATCTTCGAGACTTCCTGTGTAGATGAACCAAGTCGTGTTTCTTCTTCAGTCCAAGATCTGAAAACAGATCAACAGTCAACCGTTCCGAGTGTATTGTGTCGATCTTTTCTGAAGTCGCGTCCTGGGACAGAGCAAACCTTTCAACAGGGATGTTTTGTTTTCTGCAGGTGGCCTCCGAGGAGAAGGTTTACGACGATCCTCCGCCGAGCTACGAGTCCGCCGTGGCCGCTCCTCGCTACTCGTCTCTCTTCGGCGAGGACATGGAGGTCCTGAACCCCGCGACGCCCTGCGCCAAGGTGGTCAAGTGCAACGAACCCCCCACGGGCTCTCCAGTCTGAGAGGCAGACGCACAGAGAGCCGAAGAGATCCTCCAAGACTGAAGGGCGTCGCGTCCGTCCATCAACACACCCTGTTGTTGCTGTTGTTATAAATAATGTGCAGTGAAAGCATTCGTCGTCGAGTTCTCGTGCGTGGCAGGTTTCCACAACTCTTCTTGGAAACAGAATCGAACTCGATGGGTTGTAAATACAAGTCGCAGCGTGTTTCTTTGTTATTAACTATGATTGTCCTCTTTTTATCATTTAAACAAAAATGAGAACTAAATACAATAATTAACGACAATTCAAATTAACATTATGACAAAAAAGATACAATGAAGACCGGGTTTCTATTAGAATTATTTGGCTTCCAACAACAAAAAAATTTAATTAATCATTTTCAATTCCATTCTGAGATGTTAAAGTTTTTCTTTTGTAAATAATTTTTCCTGGATGTTTTTTATGTATATCCATAAAAAACACTGTACAAATTTCTGTAATATATATATATAAATAAAATTACGAATGAAATAATTATTACGTGTTTGTGCGTCGCTGCCCTCTTTGTGGTCCAATTACATTTTATAGAATGGAGGGACGCCATTGTTTTACACTTTCGTAACTGCGTAGTGGTTTGTTCAGACCCTTTCATCTTGCTGCCGCCATATTACTTTAACGCCGTGAAGTCACACCCTTCATCATATAGGTTTACAGTTTTGTGTTCCTGCGATGATGTACAAAGAGAAACTGCGACTTCTTTAATTACTGTTGCCGTTGGATATTTACTTAATGACGTAACTGTTACGTCCTTCTTCGAGTTGAGACCGGCGTATTGTATTACTGTATGGTCTCACACCTACGAGTAGGGTTACCATAACTCCTGATGAAGAAACAGCACATCACGTCCATACTGATGAGTCGCCATTTTATATTTTCCAAATAGAGCAGTTTGGCCGTGTTACGTTGGAGGTTTCTTCGGCAACGGTCTCCTCTCTGTGGTGACACACTTGTACGTCACGACACTGTTTCTGGTGACGATGCAATAGAACTAACCATCTTTATTAATATTGATTAATATTCTCGCAAATCATACGACGAAGTTTGTTCGAAATAATGCACGACGCGATGCGTGGTAAAGTCAACAAGCTTGAAACAAGATAACGTTGAAAGAAAAAACCCTACGTAATTAAGTATTTTTAATTTGTTAATATTCCCGTGTGGTGTGGCGTTGCCTTGTGTCACGTGGAAGGTCTTGCTTTTCAGTATTTTGCATATCGGAATGCCACTGGCCTTCAAAAGAGCCACGCAACTTGTTACTGTAGTCCACTGGCGCTCTTTTTTTTCCAACTTCTTGCTCACTTCGGTCGAAAGCAATACTCGTTTTCTTATCGCGCCCGGTGCTCACTTAATTCGTTCTTTTCTGTATCGTTACACCAAAGAATGTAGAAATGACCATTTTCTATTATCCACTGAAAGATATGCGATTTTTTTGGTTACATATAATCACGTGTTACTACTTCGTTCGTCCCTTTAATGTGGTGTTTCAAAAACTGTATCACTTTTCCCCTCAGCGAGGTTTGCGTTCGCTCTTCTTATTTTTTTTGCCCTGTCTATGCCCATAGTGAGTTTTTGTCTTGACAATTCCGATGCTACGGTAGGGTGATAATAGTTAAAGTGATGCTTAAATACAACTGTAAAGTGACGTCACAGCTTACCACGTCAATGACCGTGGACCAATCAAAAGCCGCCACGTCAAAGTACACATACTTATCTTCTTCTTCTATATAATAAAAAACGATGTATATTTGTATGTATGTATGTATTTACGTTGTTCTTTATACAAATTTTATCGCGTGGACAGAATTCAACAAAAATTGGTATATATATTCTGCCAAAATCGAGAACCGGTACTGTGGGGGTGAGAAACCCCTAGAATAAACGTGGAAATAATTATAATTGAAATAAGTTACGAATTAGTGTTAAATTACTGCGCGAGACGATGACGTCATAAGTTTTCAAGACATTGACGCATCCTAAATATAGTTCTGTATTTCGTAATGAAATAAAGCAGAAATATTTTGATTGAATAAAAAGTAAAAATTTTTCCAGTATTACTCCATCGAATAGTAATAAAAAACAATACGAAACACTTTACCATCCTTGCGCAAAGTTAATTTGGAATAGTTAATTATCCCGCTATCTTTGATAAAGCCAATATGGCGCCTTATAATACATTCAAATATGTGTCGGTCGAGATTTATAAAATTTCATAATATAACGTACTATTGTATCCTGTATAATATTTCAGAAGATAATAAGATTTGTCTAAGGTACGACTGCTGAATTATATGTTTGTAACTATAAAAGTATTCAAAATGACGTACGGAACTCCGAAAGTTTTTATGGTCGTTATTCAATTAATGCACTCTCAGTCAAAGGTATGTACAGAAATAGGAACATTTAAATTGGATTAAAAGTACAATTAATTATACTTTACGCAACGTATTTCTATAAATTTGTATAAATGTAAACAAATTATTGCGTGCAATTTGTGTCGTGAAACAAAAATTTGAGGTTAGGATAGCAATATTTGTTTTCCATTTTTGGGAACGACGTTATAGATGTTCAATTTCTGAGAAATGAAGCTGAATAATAAGTATAATTAAATCTACCAATACCACATCGAGTGATAAATATAATTTATTATGAAAGGTTATACAATCCATTGCATTAATTTTCTTTTAAATAACTTGACTTTTGACGTGGAATATTTAACGGGATCAGGGACCAATATGTTTCCCAATTATATCTTGCAATACGCACTGGAAGATACATAGAATTATGATAAAAACAATACTTAAATGTTCAAAATTGATATTTGTTTATTGAAGACAGCGTATTTCGTAACGTTTTGTATTAATATTAACAATGCTACCAACTGCAGATTGCTAAAACCACCAAATAGTTTAATTTCAGATGGAAAAATTATATGTCTACAAATTTAATAATTGTTTTAAATAGTGTATGTATATCTATCTATCTATATATATTATATAAAATTGTCTTATACGGGTATGTATGTGTGTATACATGTGGGTATGCATATGGGTATGTTCCGCTTACAAATTTCAACCCCTGTGAGGGGAGCAAGATTAGCGGTTGGGATGGAGATACGTTAAATATAAATAACGCTAAAACAGCCGAGATTCGAATCAATTCAGAGACTGTGAATGTCGCTGAGTCTAATTGTGACAACCCTGGGTAACGCGACGGATATGGAACATGTTGTGCGGGGGTAGAAATTTCCAGACAATGTAATTGGTTGATTTTTGCGTGCAATAAATACTTTTTGATTATCGCACATTTGTGGGGGTGGTCATCTTCTAACATGTAAAAATGACCAATATATTTGGTCAGTGACTTAAACACCTTCAGCATGGGAGGTGAGCACATTTAGGGATAGGGTTCGAGGAGCGTTACATAAAAATAGCGCAAAAGCAACCGAAATTGGAGTGTATCGGGACATCTCGAGCAACGCCGGGCACCCAGCTAGTTTTATAAATATATGCACTCATTCAATATTTTTAACTCTAAATACCTTTATAAATAGTCTGCGAATTTTCTATTACTCTATCTTCTCACGTGACCTCACACAGCCGGCTTTTATTTTATGTGCTCGACCTCTAAGCGTATTCTTTTATTGCTTTTATTTAATTTTTAAAAATTGAATTACTGTGCTTTGCTTGTCTCTTCTACTCCTGTCAGTCCTGTTCGTTCTTAACCCTTTTGTGAAGACGTCTAATAAATACATCATTTCTAATTTTATTTACGATGCTTGATACTTATATGAAGGCTGGCCATGTTTTTCGTCACCGACGTCGAGGTCTTTCTCTTAATTGCAGGTCCTAAGGATGCGCGTCACTCGCGGCACCGGAAGTGAGCTGCCCGTAGAAGGAGAACGCGGCTTCCGTTAATAGGTGTGTTCCATGCGCTTTCGCGCAACTCAAAGGACAGGCTGTTCGAAGTAATCAGGACGGATGTCGGTAATTGATTATCGTGTGTCGCAGAACCGACCTGAACAAATTGCCACGGAAAATTTCGTAAGAGGCTTAGAAACGATGCTGAAAAAATTGGAAATAAAATATTTTCTGAGTACGGTGATAAATATTACATGGAAAGGAATAACGTCACAAAAAAAAAGTTGAAAAAATCCTGTAATGAAAGAGAGAGAAAAATTCTCCGAGAAGTAGAAATGAAATTATATATTTCAGTTACTTAAAATGTACCTGAATATTGCATTTATTTTCGTTGATTGAAGGCAGAATTGTTCGTTCACGTTTTATCCACAACTCTTGAATTATTCGTGTGCAGTTGCTGGAACGTTGGCGTTGTATTCTTATATTTTCTTCTCATCTTCTTAAATCCATCTGTAACGCGAGTATGTTTACGCGATTAAAATATTTTTTTTTTCGGTTTCAACTGAAATTTTAGGTAGCAGGTGGAATTCGGTTTGCGACAGACGGATGGTGAGAGAACAGTCTGACGGAGGCTGGGCGTGTTTCTAGGTGTGAATATGAGATTAAACTAACGTGTAGCACGTGCCGTGTGAAAAATAGCAGTCGCTGGCCTCGAACAAGGATTAATAAACAGGAAAAATTGGTTCGGGCATGTCAGGAGAAGCAGGAGGAGGGCAGATTTGGTCAGAGATGGAAATTGTGATTGGAAAGGTGTGACGTGAAATGGCCGAAGTTTTAAAAAGGGTCGCAGAAAACAACGTGACAGTATTGAAGACGACTGCGAATGATGGACAGTTTAATTCAGATTTATGAAACTTTTAAGATAGTTTGTTGGAGATAAGGATCTTGAAAGAAGAGCTGAGATTCTGAAGATCACCCAAGCACCTGCTGTGGCTCATCCGTACCTGAAATACGACCATCACCTCGATTCTAATGTTGTGTTCGTTACAAGGGATAAAACTGCAAGTGTAGGTGAAAGAAAATTCAAAATTATGCACTTTAGAACAAAGTAGATACCCTGTAAATTTTCTTATATAATCTCTTTCCGCGTTATATATTTTATATATAAATAAAATTATCATCAATTAAATGACTTTTATTTAGGGCAGATTAAGCCTGTGAGAGGATTCTCTCGCAGGTAACCTGCGAGGGATTTACTCTCGCAGGCAGAACCTTTTAGGAGAGATACGAAGAGGCTACCTTTGGGGATGCCTTTTCCTCTCCGTTTTTGAACTAAGGTTCCCACAAGCCGAGGCACCTCGGCCTGTTTGGAGAAGTGTATGTCCCGGGGTCGCAGACCTTGGGCATACGGTAAGAGTTGTCCGCTATTCCCATTGGAATAGTCGGCCAGCTGCCTCCTAAACTGGTCGAGGCACGGAGAAGGGAATGCTGCGTCCCCACAGCAAACTCCTCTCCCGCTATCGGAAGGGCGTGGGACAAGTACCCAATGCCCGACCTACCTGATGCAGGTTTTTCTAGGGTTTTCCCCTGCATTTCTTTAGGCGAATGACAGGTAGGATCCTTAAAATATAGCCCGGTGGCCCTAGTTAACCCTTGGCTACCTTCCTCTACCCTTCCGCATCCCCCCTTTCAAATCCCTTCCTATGCTATTAAAGGGGAGTTGCCCAAAGTGGATTTTATTTATAAAAATATTTATTTTGTACATTACACACGCTTGAGCCCATCTTGGTGGTGTACGTGTCTTCCCTCACATCAAGTCTTCTCGAACTCGTAATCTGTTCTTGGAAAATCGGGCAGTTCCTTTCTTTCTCGAAAATTAATCGAAACAGAGAGATTCTCCGTTTTCCAGTTCCTCTTTTCCGTGAATTTTTATATTTAGATATCAACACCACTCCTCGCCGGAAGTTTCGTCTTTCCTCCTTTCCTTGGAGTATTGAGCCACGGTTTATCGCTATGACACGTCTTTGCAAAATTAGCTAAAATAAGGAAATCGAATGAAAACAGTAAAAGCGTTCTCGTGTAGAAATCCACATATTTGTTAAACATTGATTACGCAATCGCATTCTACTCCCATCACTGATCTTGTCAAACATATGTTTAGATTAAAAATATGGGAATGATACGGAAGGACCGGAGTGCAAGGAACGTTTTGAACCTGGGACTTCGTCATTGGCGCCATATTTTAAATAATAATAATAATATAAAATCCTAGCCTGACAACAACAGCATCGGAAACGTCAGTCAAAAATAATGTAAATTTAATTTTATGTCTACTTTACACAACTTAGATTTAGTCAATACATTTACTTAAAATAATCTTCTAATTTAAATAAAATCTATAATTTATAGAACACATTTTTTTTAAAGTAAAATATCCCACTACTTTTCATAAAATTCAATATCTGAGGTAATTTAAACTTTCCCCTGTTCTAACTTTAACGCAGTCTCTCTGTAGAGTAACTACATAGTTATACCTTTAATTTTTAGTTGATCATCGCCGCCATGATTTCCGTCCAGTAGGTACCAGCGGTTGTAATGTTTATAAAGGATTGTTCTACATTCACGTTCCAGTTCTGTCAGCCACCATTTCAATTTCCTTACCTCTCAGCAATAGGAAAAGGGGCAAATAGGAACAAAAACAGTTCGCTTTTGTTTGAGACAGAGTAAATACGTGCATGAGTATACACCACCATGTTCGTTTGACGCAGCTTACGTCATCGCCGCCATATTGTTCAACTCACATCAAAATATGATCGTTACTGTCTTTTTTAATTTAAGCTAGCTTTTTTAAATATAGTTGTTTGAGCGTTGCCATATTAATATTCTTGGTATTACGTAAATATACATTCTTTTAAGGGTATACACATTTAAATTCTCTCGTGACGAATTTGAGTTATCACTATAACGATTCGTTGCTCTTTTATATTTGCGCGATTACGGCATTATTAAAGGTTTCAGCATTCTCCATGAAGCGTGGTTTGCCTTTTAGTTTCGCTTTATTGTGCATATACCTATAATTATAGGCATAGTTGGTACGTCAGAGACTTCTTTACTTCCGGTCGCCATTTTATGATTCTCACGATTTAGTATTTCAAGCCACAACACACAGTCATCACTGCACCAATAACGCGGTGACGTTTCTGGTGTAAGGCCGCATTTTATATTATCACGTTACAGTAAGTGCAGCCATGACCCGCATTTTATAATTTCGCTCACCAGTTTCCGAGTTTAAGCTGTAATTTTTTTTTACACGTTACGCTTTCTTATTGTTTTGAGACTGGACATTTAGTTTGTTCCGAAAATGGCTGGTGTTAAAAAAGCAAACCATTTATATATTCAATTTTACTATAATTTCAAGAGGAAAGCCGCAGCTGAAAGTCGCACGTCGAATGATGGAGTTTTTCGGTGATCAAGGTTTTTTTTTAAAAAAAAAAATAATAAATATAATAATAATAATAAAATAAAATAATAATAATAATAATAAAGCCTGCGAGAGGATTCTCTAGAAGGTAACCTGCTAGGGATTTTCTCTCGCAGGCAGAACCTTTTAGGAGAGATACGAAGGGGCTGCCTTCGGGTATGCCTTTTCCTCTCCGTTTTTGAACTAAGGTTCCCACAAGCCGAGTCACCTCGGCCTGTTTTCAGAGGTGTATGTTCCGGGGTCGCAGACCTTGGGCATACGGTAAGAGTTGTTCGCTATTCCCATTGGAATAGTCGGCCAGCTGCCTCCTAAACTGGTCGAGGCACGGAGAAGGGAATGCTGCGTCCCCACAGCAAACTCCTCTCCCGCTATCGGAAGGGCGTGGGACAAGTACCCAATGCCCGACCTACCTGATGCAGGTTTTTCTAGGGTTTTCCCTGCATTTCTTTAGGCGAATGCCAGGTAGGATCCTTAAAATATAGCCCGGGGGCCCTAGTTAACCCTTGGCTACCTTCCTCTACCCTTCCGCATCCCCCCTTTCAAATCCCTTCCTATGCTAATAAAGGGGAGTTGCCCAATGTGGATCACCCTCATGTAGCCTGTTGCCCTAAAAAAAGGTTTAAAATAAGCACAGAATATTTGAGTGATTTAGGTGTTTCAAATAAGATGGCGAATCTGTGGAATCTCCTAAAAGGTTCTGCCTGCGAGAGAAAATCCCTAGCAGGTTACCTGCTAGAGAATCCTCTCGCAGGCTTTATTATGATTATTATTGTAAACGAAACACTCTACATCCTCCTGTCTCAAGAAGTCAGAAAACAATCACCAAAGACAGACAATACTCGTGATAATTTGTAATCTGATTGGACCGACAGACAAACATGATGTCTACTGTACTGGCCCCAAAAAATCATTTTCATCCCATCTCTAAAATGAGAACTCAGTTGGAAACAAAGAATAATGATGTTTTGACCAATGAACAAAATGCAAGTTAGAAGGAATGGCTTTGGAGGTTTGCTTTCACAAGGGCGGGATGGAGTGGGTGATGTTGGAATAAGTGAAGTACTGACGTGCAGAACAACAATTAAATAAGTGTTTTACGAGCATTTATGTTTTGTGCAGCAGCTCCTCGTAGAACGGCAACTGTCATGGTATGAGAATCGCAATATTTTTTGGGCCAAGTTCCACTCACGTTCGACTTTACGGAGTGTGACGTCAAAGAGGGACGTAGTTGGAATGTTAAAGGAGGAGGAAGACGAAGACGATATTACCAGCGACCGCCAAAGGAAGCACTGCATATAAAAGGCAAGTCGTGACGCGAATAGGATGACACAGATACTAGTGGTGGAGAAACGGTGAAAAAGGAACCCTCGACAACACGCATATCGTGGGAGAGTCTCTCCGGGAAAACACGCGTGAGTTGTACAGGAGAAACACTCTAGTTCAACATCAAAGACTTGTGACAGGCGGCGCCATCTGGAGAACGTCACCACCTTTATGACTTTCTTTTACTCGAAATCGTCTCTCTCTTCGAGTGCCAAAGGGGAATATGTTAGGGCACAGACAAAGTTGAGCTTGGTTCCGATTCAATCAAGGATCTTTTTTGTTATTGCTGTTCCATCACTGTCTATTCCTGGAAGGCCCTGGTCGACGTTTATAAATTTCTAACAAAAATAAGCAATCAGCTGCTGGCGAAGTTCAGTATTTTTCTCTCTTCGCAGACGAGCAAGAATTTCCTCCTCCTTCTCCTTTGGCGCTATTCCTGGAATCTCTCCTCCACAAGTTTAACACTCTCCAGAAGTAGGAACGGAAACTAACCTACCATCACCGGAGGCAGCACCACGGACAAAGTTTTTATTTTGTGTTTCTAAAAATATAGATTAACCGCTCTTCGTTTCCTTGAGAATCTCCGTTTGTTATTCACATTAGGGGTGTCGAACTGGAGGTGTGGGAAAAAAATATTAATATTAGGTTGAGAATGAAATGAAAATAAAATGTGAAAAAAAAATTATAAACCGAGGTGGCGAAAAAACTTGAAGAGGATCTATAGAAAGAAACCAAGGCTTAATTAAATATATAGGAAATGAAGAAAGCTCAAAAATTGAAGGAATATTGAAAAGGAATACTTTGAAACAAATTGCTTCATTTTAATTCCTATTTTACTATAAACAGTATAAAATTTTGAGATAAATAAGAAATAATGAGAGTAAGATACTATAAAAAAGGAGATAAATGAATAAGTAGAAGAAATGAACTACCAAGAACTAACATTAGGATAGAAAAATCTCGACAGTACAAGGAATCGAATCAGGAACTCAGCTTAGTTTTTATCACTCTAATCAAATACATATCTTCACCTACTCCCAGTCCCATGGGAGGTTTCTCTCACTCTTGCTCAATCCTGAACATAGGCTAACCTACAATTTACTTAATTACATTCTTTATGGCCTACAATTACTTCTTCGATGAAGATTTTTCTATCTTAATAAGTTAATTCACTGTCATATACTTCAGGGCCAAGCTTCATTGAAAGCATTATTTCTTTTCTTGAAAAAGTATTTAAATAAACTTTAATCAAAAATACACATTCAGATCCTGATGTTGACCCTCATCAGGCATATGTAGACAAAAGTATTAATTTATTGATCTGACACCACAACAATATTAATCATTGTCATATAATGTAGTAACTTAAACTGAAACTAATTTTATAGCAAAAACAATCCATTTAGACAAAAATACTTGAGATTAATTTTTTTTAATTAGAGGCTGATGTGTTATCAGATTGTAAACTGTGCTGAAAAATCAATGTTGTTTCTAACATTAAGTGAATGTGCATCATGATTAAAATGTAACATTTTGAAAACTAATATGGATTTACAATTACTATCTATATCTAAAACATGTAATTGTTTGTGTTGAGAGTGTAATTGGTGGTCAAACAATGTTTATAAATGACTGACATTTGTCTTGTGGAAGCTAGGTCTAGTATCTTGGTTTGTCTCTTTTTGGCTGTCTATTTCTATAATTTATACTATACTGACATATAAATGAATAAATATTTGCAATTGGTTTCAGCATGTTGGGGAAAAAACTATAGATAACTCACATGCCATCTATATATGCAGAGGTTCAAAAGAAAAAGAGCCTCAAATTAAAATTTGAGTTTAAAAATACAACAGACTGACAAGACAGGAAATTGCTGAAGAAAAGAGGAATGGACAAGAAACAGGAAAGACAAATGAAGGTATCAAAGAATGAAGAAGCTATGGAACATGTTATTATTCTTATTTGTCCTTACTAAATCAATGTTATTAAATCAACCACAAGAGTGAGATTGTAATGAAAAATAAAAAACATATTCAGCCTATTGAGATTGGCATAATTGCAGAAGTTAGATGATAAAAATAAGAAATAAAATTCATGTTTGTTTATTTATTTATGTTATGCTTACAAATTTAAATAGGCAATAAAAACAACAGTAGCAGACCGTCGAAGAACTAACTTTCAATGAATCCACGTATAACACTAAATTCTTTACCTATTTTTATCCAAAATAAACAAGAAGTGCAGAGGCATCTCATAATTTTTCAATAAAATTAAAGACAATGAAGTAGACTATGTATTATATGTTATCAGAAGCTTCCTAACTTTTTCCAATCAAGTTGTCATGTAGTAGGAAAAAGACAAAATGTTATTTCTTCAACTTCAAATTCACAATTATTGTACAATATATGTACACTTATTCTACCTGACCAATGCTGTAAAATAATATATTGTTCCTGTGTGTTTGAAGAAAAATGTGTTTATTAACTTTTCATGTGTTCCAACCATGTAACTATTAGTCCCTAAGTAACAGAACCCTTTTTTTCTTTTTTCTGCTTTCACATTGATAGTACCCTTTCTTTATTCCAAATGTCTCATTATTTTTTCTGTGGTTACTACTTACCAATAATTTAATTTAAACTATTGTTTGTTCTACTAACAATTTTTTCAATAATTCTTGTCATCCATTTTTAGATCTTTGAGCTTCTCTTTCTTATAAGAGGTCTAATTTTATTCCCTTTCTTCCTCCTCCTATTTTTTTATTCCTATTGTCAATAGTTTCTTTAACCAATTTTTCCTTCCATGCTTGATTCTCTGTAGCTTAAGCAGTAGTGTTTATCTGAAATATACTGTGAATATTAGATTTTATTCTGAATTTACTACAGGCACTTTTTAACTTCAATATTTAATTTGGCATTCCTGTTACTTGCAGGTATATTCGCTACATCTTTTAACATAATAAATCTTGTAATTATTTGTAGCATTTAGTTAAACATACGTACTTTTCTTAAGTGATGTTTCCTTTACAATGTCCACTTTTAATCTCCTTTGCTGCTTTATAAGTTGCATTTGGCTATTATGTATCAAAGGAATATCACTATTACTGAATAGGATGTATTGCTGTTTGTAAATTCTTGTTATTAGCTCGATAACTAAATTGGTTGAGAGAGGATTAACAATTACTTTGAGGATTTGTATAAATATTGATCTTTAGTAAATCCCTTACTCTTGGAATTGCTGCTGCCTATTGTTTGAATAAATGGGTTTTCTATTAATAGTGTATATACCAAGTCCATCTAATATTTTAATGCAGATGTTTTCCTCTTGTTGGAATTTTGAGTAGAGAATAAACAAATTCCATGAATCATGTGTAATGAACACAATTGTTTTACTTAATAAATATAGTATTGGTTTCTAATTGTATTGTATTTTAATACTGCTAATTTATTTTTAGTATTATAGGAACAAATGTCTAGAATAAATAAATAATGACTCATTCAAGTGTGGAGTTTTTTTAAACTAGAATTAGCAGAGACAATCCTTCACCATGAAGGAACTTTTTAAAAATTGAATTTTTACTGCCACTGTTAAAATTGTCTTTTAATACTTAATCACAAATATGATGTTATGAAACACTATATATTATTTAATATTATTCAAATTATTGGCTTTGCAAGCATAAACAAAATACATGCCTTCTATCACATACTCATAATTGTTTTCATAAATATTTCTAATGCAACTACAAAAACTAAGAACTATTCATAATTTATTTGGTCTTATGGGAAAGACTTTCTATAAATTATTAATTTTTGTCCTGATCTCAAGAATATTTACAGAATTACTAATTCAGAACTTTGGATTCAAAATTAATTTAGTTTCATATTTTATAATATATAATATAGAGTTAAATGCAACTTATTTTATGATCCTATAAGTATGGTAATTCTATGAAATCATTTATAAAATAGAAACTGCTGAATCGATGTTTAGTTCATTCTTTTTTGAATTTGGTATTTTATATTATTATATATTATCCAGAAGGCCTTTCTATTGATCGTAAAAGTTGTTTCTGTTCCTTATGTTAATGTGTGCTCATCAGAATTAGAGAAGAATATTGATGTGGTATTTATTAATTAATGACAGTATATATTATCGTAGAAAAGTAAGTATAATATTCCCAACTTTGTAAGCATATATCTGATCAATGTTCTTGAAGAAACACATTAATTCCAAAACCTGTTTTTAAAATAATAAAAATAGTCTCTTCTACTCTGTATAACTTTATTGACTGAAAATATGAACAATTGGTTAACTTCCATGAGTTTATATCTGTCCTTACTCTAACAGCAAATGTGTAATCTCAATTGCTACATAAAGATTATTTCCCATTTATTACACTGTTGTCAACTGTCTATAATAATTCCTGTACATTAAACAATCACTTAACTATAATTACTCTATTACATACACACTTGAGATGCACTAGACTAGTGTTTCCAAACCATTTTCTTACCATGTGCCACCTCAGTCTTACAAATACCTACCTATGAAACATAGACTATATATATTTTTATAATCATAAATTGAATTATTGCCTAAAGAAATCTAATTACAACTTGGTTCTTCAATAATAATAATAATTCAAAAATTACCAAATGCTTATTTCAAATGAAGATACAAATAATTTTCCAAGTTGTACAAGATTAATCATAGGTGGAAATATTTAAACTCTAGTCGAGCACATTTTCGAATGGTCCCCACGTTGGGAAACACCGCACTATACATTACTAAACTATTACTTTTTCATCTTCGATAGGCAAGGGTTGTTGAACAAAACTGAGAAATATATCGCGTAGCATGTCTTTTATTAGATATTGTATATTATATTTCTTTATAATATGTTTTATAAATAAATTTTTTGTCATGTGCCTTGCCTTTATTTTCTCTATATACAAATTTATTTGAAAAAAAAATTTTCTATTACCCTTTTTTGTCTCTATTGGCTATCTTTCTATTCATCAAATTTATGTCAGATTAATTATTTACCAGCCATACTACCATAATAAAATATAAATATATATTATTAAAGCATCTATTTGTTCATTATTAATAGCATTTCCTCATTGCTGAAGTTTCATTTGGAGCTAGTTTGTCCTGGTTTCTCCTTTATTTTGTTTTGACAATAAAGATAAGAATTAAATAATATTTTAATATGATTTTGGAAGTGGATTTTATGTTTCTTTATTTAGACTGAATCAAGTACGTAATACATGAAGTGTCCAATAAACAGCTGCTGCCTCTATTGCTTTCTTAAACATGACAATTTTTCATTGATATTAGGTTAATAATATTTTTCAATTAGAATATATTACAAGTACGAGGCTTTCATTAAGAATAAAACAGAAGAGATGGGACATTGGTGCCGTTAATATATTTTTTATTCAGTTTGTACTCTCAGTACATATTTTATGATAATATGGCCATTGGCGCCAGATGTAACACGTGTTTCGGCGATATGCACCTTATGACGCACGTCGTGACGTCACTCCACCGCCATTGTGATGAGGCTTGCTCCACCGCCGCCTATACACAGATCAACCCCTCGCGGCTGGTGCTGCCGGTGCTGCGACCTGGCGGCGCGTCCGCCAAGCAGGTGGCCCCAGTATCCTGCGCGTGTATGTGAATAGTTGTTGCCTTGTAGAGACGGCAGACGAGGACGGGCAGTCGCAGAGGCACGGTCATTGCCGTCGTGCCCGCGTGAGTGTGAAGTGAGTGTGCGCGGCGCGTGTCTGCACACGCAGTGACCCCTGGGGGAAAGGAAAAATCATCAGCTGCGTTGTCAGTGAGTGCGAGTGGGTGGTGGTGATGTGAGTTGTAGTTGTGGGCGAATTCCGAGGATCCATGACGACGATGGACGCCGGATCGGGTAACAGCTGATCAATGAATTGTGGCCGCCGCGGCGTGCGTGAACCACCACAGAGGCAAAAATGCCCGTCAGGAAATACAGGAGGGACACCAGCGAAGTCAGCTGCTGCCTCAAGTACGTCATCTTCGGCTTCAACGTCATATTCTGGGTAAGCATCTCTCTTTACCGTCCATCATCTACCTCCGCCAGGTACCAAGGTTAAGTGGAACCGCAAGGTTCTTCCTCGCGTTCATGGTGCCGCGGTGCGGTTTCCATGCTCAGTTCGAAATACAACACGAACCCCCTAAACAAGTAATCAAAATCCTTTCTGCTTCACCAAGAGCTGCAATTGCATTCAATTATTGGATAATTTGACTTCTCTCGAAATTTATGCTGAGAAGGGAACCTTCATGTTCAGGTATAAAGAACATGTCGACAAGTCTACGTGAGAACAACTCAAAGGCTAATGAGACCAGTATTTCTGATTCTGGATTTAGAAATCGAAATTATTTGGTATACTGAAATAAACTACGAACCTTCGGACAATGAGTAAACTGCTCCTCAACAACGGTTGGATAACGAATGGATAATAATTTTTTAACAAAATATCTTTCTACATTTTCAATCATTTCCACACCTTACATGTGATATGCTTGTTATAAATTTCGAATTTATATTTTTTTGATAGGCTCATCGAAAGTCACCTCGTCAACCATCACCACTAAATCTCACGTTGAAAAAGTCCGTTCACCACACACCATTGGTAAGGAAAACGAACGAAAGTTATGACGTTCAATCTGGATAATAGATGGTTTGAAGAACCCACGACAATTAAATAAACGGTTCTGGGGTTGCAACCTTGATAGTCGTTGGATAAACGCACAACATTTCGACGGACAGCTGCGATACCATCATCGTGTTGATGCCACGTTCGTTGAATCCTTGGCATCGCATGATGGCATTTATCCTTCAACTATTACTTGCTTATACATTCAAAATATTCACCAGGGAAAAACCTTCATCCTTCATCAGCCATCACAGTCTTGCACTATCGTGGTGTAGTTCTAGATCATGAGTGGTGGTGCTTTCTCAGAAAAATCCGCCACTTTATCCGTAGATCGCCTTTCAGGACTTTATTGTTTTGAAAATCAGGATCAAAGTAGTACAGACAGTAATATTTTGTAATAAGCCTTCTTTGCCTGTAACACGAATTTTTCGTTGCAGCTGTTTCAATTCTCAGCCACGACTGACTCCAAATATTGTTCATTGCATATTAACCAAAAAAAAACATTTTTGTATAATAATTTTATACGAATAAAGGACAGTATGATTTCTTACCGAACAGCCTGCACGTCATTTGCTTTGTAGGGATTTCAGAGTCAGCTGATCGCGCTGAACGTTAATTGAACGCTTCACTCTCTATGTAAGGACATACTCTGAGTAAAACATCTTTGGCATTTATGCGTGATAGCGCCTCGTCATCCAACTTTGTCGGATAGATGACTGTGGATACAAAACAGTTTAACCTTTGGACGGAGGTCATTAACAGGAGGAACTCCCCACTAAAAGTCGATCACCTACGAGTCAGGACGGACGAATGGTTGGAAAAACAGTCGTCGGTTGTTTGTAAATGAAACACCGGGATGAACGGTATCTTTTGATCACGTTTAAGCCATTAATTAAATAGAGCTAATTGTATGTATGTTAAAAATTCTTTTATAAATTTATGTTTAAAGTGATCATTATACTTTTACACCATTGTTATTCTGTTTACGAGTTGGCTACTTAAAATTCATAACCTATCTATCTATTTATCTATCTATCTATCTATCTATCTATATATATATATATATATATATATATATATATATACATGACTATTTTCAGGGTCGATTGCTGGGCCTTTAATAAAGAAATGCTTGTTAAACAATTAAATTTTATCAATATATATATATTGCATTGTAATAATCTATTAATGAATTAATCAAATGATAGCTTGATGAAATTTAATTGTTTAACAAGTATTTCTTTATTAAAGGCCCAGCAATCGACCCTGAAAATAGTCATGTTTTTATTGTAAAATATTAATTTGTAATGTAATTTAAATTATTTGCCTTAATAACTTTTGTAAATTAATTGTTTGTTCATAATAAATTTTAATTGTTTGTTTAAACTGATAATTTATATGATCATATATATATTTATATGATCATATATATATTTATATGATCATATATATATATCATATATATATCATATATATATTGTTTAAACTGATCATTTATATAGAAATTACTATATATATATATATATATATATATATATATATATATATATATATATATATATAAATGATCAGATGAAACCCCACTTTGAAGCGTCAATTTGTGATCATTCGTTAATGAAATTTAAATAAACTGCACGTTGGAGCAAAAAATTATGTAGTAATTGGGCGTTCAATAAGATGAAACGTAAGCAGTTTAAACAAACAATTAAAATTTATTATGAACAAACAATTAATTTACAAAATTTATTAAGGCAAATAATTTAAATTACATTACAAATTAATATTTGACAATAAAAAACATGACTATTTTCAGGGTCGATTGCTGAGCCTTTAATAAAGAAATACTTGTTAAACAATTAAATTTTATCAAGCTATCAAGTGATTAAATTCATCAATAGATTATTACAATGCCAAATATAAGACATAAAATTTTAAATCTGAACGAAATCGGAAATCTGACGATATCATCTTTACTTACGAGTTTACAGATAGTAATTTTGTGAAATTTTACCTTAATGTTTCTGGTATTCAAGGAAATTGGCTCGTACACACACACTTTATAGACAGGCTATTTTTTTATACACTGAATCTAATCAACACTTTTAGTTTACGAAAATGATTTGCAATGGTTGGTTCACTGTTCGTTTTAACAAATCTTATTAACACGTTCCAAAGTTTGTTAACTGCTGGATGCAGTTTCCTGGGCTTCCAAAAATTGAAGAAAGTGGTCTAACTTGAGAATATAATAATTTAGACTCAGAACTCTAAATGGTTAGCGTTGGATTGACGTAATTATCTGCCCACAGATTGCAACCTCTAGACCGTTTTTAAATGTTTTAATTGTTAAGTTACATATGTCCAGACACTTTCTGCTATGCTCCCGAGGACACTGGCACACACACACCGCGTCTAGCGAATCAACTTCTACAATCCTAGCAAGCATTGTATTCTTGCCACATTCTTGTATACATAATGCCACCAACTATGCAAGTCCAAATTTGGTTCCGTAATTAATTATTTCCTTTTAATTACTACAATATATATCATCCACCATATTGAATTGAAGTAGTTAAATTGTAAACAAGAACGAGTTCAGAGATTTCCCCCATTTTTTAGCTGGAGAAAATAATATTGACTTTAGACATTTAGAGAAAACAATTATCTCTGCCTTTTCGACTGTCTCCCGTCCCTCATATTTCTCTTTTCCCTCTAGCAAGTAGATCGCTCTTAAACGTAGTGTCATTAAGAGCGAGATGGAAGACTCGCAGAAGTGTTTTGAAATCTTTAACGACCCATTCAGCACTTTTCTGCCAGAATACAAAGAGGAATTTTTAACAGTAAAAAATATAACAACAATATGGAGCGAAACTTTCGCTATCTACTCGTCTCTGGCTCGTTCCCTCTTTCTACTCGCACTCTTAACATCTTAAGGAGGAGTAAGTAAACTACTGAGTAATTAGTCGACATAAAATATTTCACGGCTTTTTAATTGTTGCTTAATATACGAAAGCAAAGAAGAGTAAAGAAATAAATTAACGTGGCAAAGGAAAATATTACCAAAGTGAATTTGAAGCAGAGAGAGGGAAGAAATGTGGTATAAATAGTATGAAAGAGAATGGGGAAATTAAATACTATAAAATGTCATAATTTTCATAGCGTCTTACTTTACTTTCGCCTCTGTACAATTTAGCGGAAGTTAAAAGATGTGAGGACGATTTAATAACGGTAAAAGGTCAGCAGGAAGGAAAACTTTAACGACGGCGAACACGAGACCAATTATAATATTATGTAAATGTAATATAATATGGGCACACGAGGAAACATGCAGAGGACTTTTGGGAAAAAGTGAATCCGAACCTTTTTGATGCATTCACCTCTTGAGGGATGTTGACTTTCCTCTTCAACGTGTGCTGCATAAAATTTTCGTTTATGAAACGCAACTGACGTCGGTGTTTGTGGGCTGGAAAAAGAAAATTCGAAACGAAGAGTGATGGAGGTTGGAGGAAAGGAAATATAGTGTGGTAAGTGCAGCGTAACAAAGGAAAATTTAACTGACACGGGTCCAGGGGGAGATCTAGCGAGAGGGGAAAATAGAAACACGAAGGATGATGAATGTTGGAGGTAGGTTTACAATTATTGGTTCCATTAGTCCACTACTGAGGGAAAGAACAAGTCAGAGAATAGAGAGATACATACAACAATGGAGTATACTGTCATTTATCCAAATCTGATACTGAACGGTGTTTCCCTTTGTTTGAATTAGAAACGAATTCGCTGAATCAGGTCAATTTAAATTTCTTTTCTCAATTTAAATCAGTTAAGAATAACAAATAATAGATAATTGAAAATATTCACTTTTTTACCCCTTTTCAATAAAATAATTAAGTGTTATAAATATATAATTGTTTGGATTTATGAGATTAAATAAATTTATAAGGTGAAATATTAAAATACACAAAAAAAATAACTTTTTCTACGTGAACATCTTCAAAGCGTAAAAAAAAGGATTATAAAACTCTTGCTACGGACATATTAGAACCACCGATATCTTACTTATTCACCTCCACGTCAAGTTCGTGGTGCGGTCAAAGTTGTAGCCAATACAAATGAAAGGAATTAACGAAGCAAATATGAGCCGAATGAATGGAAATTAGGCAAATTTTGAAAGGAAAATTGAGCAAGAGCGGGAGAAAGTAATTTACGGAAAATATGGAAGAATTTACTGTATGAGGGTTGGAGCGAAGCTGGGAAGAAAATAATGACTAATATTTGAATGTTACAGGTGAAACTCAGAACCGAGCGAATAATCACAGAAAAATATGATATGAGTGACTGAAAGCCTGCGAGAGGATTCTCTCGCAGGTAATCTGCGAGGGATGTTCTCTCGCAGGCAGAACCTTGTAGGAGAGATACGAAGGGGCTACCTTTGGGGATGCCTTTTCCTCTCCGTTTTTGAACTAATGTTCCCACAAGCCGAAGCACCTCGGCCTGTTCTGAGAGGTGTATCCGCTATTCCCATTGGAATAGTCGGCCAGCTGCCTCCTAAACTGGTCGAGGCACGGAGACGAGAATGCTGCGTCCCCACAGCAAACTCCTCTTCAGCTATCGGAAGGGCGTGGGACAAGGACCCAATGCCCGACCTACCCGATGCAGGTTTTTCAAGAGTTTTCCCTGCATTTCTTTAGGCGAATGCCAGGTAGGATCCTTAAAATATAGCCCGGGGGCCGTAGTTAACCCTTGGCTACCTTCCTCTACCCTTCCTCATCCCCCCTTTCAAATCCCTTCCTATGCTATTAATGGGGAGTTGCCATCTTGTGGATTGTCCTAAAAAAAATATGAGTGACTGAGAAATTAAGGAAGAATTAAATTGAATAAATAAATGAGGAGAGGCAATTGCTTGAAACGAGATTAGGAAAAAGAACAGAAAGGCATATAGTCAGGATATTTTGAATGATACTAAAATAATAGGATGGGTCAATTTATGCGAGAATATAAAAGATCGGAGAAAATACCGAAGGGAGACATCGATTCATTAGGCTTGGAAGAGCCTCCAGAAAGAAGAGAGTAAGAAAAAATTGAATGATTTTTTGTAACTAAAGGGAGATTATGATAAGGTAGGAATAAAAACTGTGGAAAGGAATCTCAAAGTATTGAGAAATTAAACAAGGATGGAGGGCAAGAGAATTGCGTAGGAAAAGATAGAAAGGGGAGATGTGGAAGGAACAGACAGGTCGTAAAGGGTCACCTTAACTTGAATTTAAGGATCCAAGCGCTCTAAAGTTGTAGGTTTCAACAGTCTACAAAGAAGACTATTA
Source organism: Zhengitettix transpicula (assembly GCA_037074705.1). Classification (NCBI taxonomy): domain Eukaryota; kingdom Metazoa; phylum Arthropoda; class Insecta; order Orthoptera; family Tetrigidae; genus Zhengitettix; species Zhengitettix transpicula. Next base: position 77,754,614 of record CM073593.1, read on the forward strand.
TCAGATAATCGACGATATTTAAAATGTATAATGATAACAAAACCATCCTCATATTTTCTCTACTTCGTTTCATGAAAGGAAAATTTCAGTTGTTCCGCTCATGAAAGTAGTTCTGTTTTTACCGACTGCATGGAGTATTTTCTGTCTTACTATTGTTTCCTCCCTTCAAAGCTTCTGTATTTACGTTGCGTGCCCGCAGAAATGTATGGATAGCGATAATAATGGCCATGGCTAAACAAAAATCTCCCGTATCGACATGAATGGTGTCAAGGATCCTCCGTATTAATTACCTCACTCATCTACACGCTCCTCACCCTACTTTCATTATTTTTCTGTATGATTTCAAAAGTGTGTGTCGATTTCCATATCAATGCGCACACGTTGTTACCTCTTCCTCCCTCTATCTGCGTATATTTACTGTGCCTTTCCAATCCCGGTTTGTGGGTCCGTCATGTCTATACAATAAAAAAAAAACATAACTACTAAAATAATGACATCCATTGAGGGCACGCATGGGAATTATCAGCGCGTGAATCATTACTGTGAGCTTTGAATATTATTCATGGGAGATGACGTCACGACGGAACCTCGGCGAGGAGACCAATGAGGATCAGAATAAGAAAAAAAGAAAGGAAGCAGATGAGGTGAAGGAACATTTGGAAGAATGAAGCTAAACCTAGGAACAGCATGCATGGAATTTAGACTTGATTGGAACATTGTTAAACGGGTTTCGCATTGTCTTCGCGATTGAAGTAATTGCAACATGAAATGGCAACTGATGATTTGGGGACGAAAAGCACTTAATAAGGAACAGAATTTTGAAAATGTACAAAATTATATCACGCTCCCTTCAACGATCCACATTTTAGTCTTATACTAATTATTAATTGGACAAGAATTCAGTTAAGAATTAATTAAACAAAAATGACTTGCACGTTATTATGATATCAAAAATTTTTCATCCACGGATTGTCGGAGAAACGTAATATCTAATAAATAAAGCAGAGTGTTTGTATATTTGTATGTTCCTTATACAAATTTTATCGCGTGGACAGAATTCAACAAAAATTGGTATATATATTCTCCCAAAATCGAGAACCGTTATTGTGGTGGTGAGAAACCCCCAGAATAAACGTGGAAATAATTATAATTGAAATAAGTTACGAATTAGTGTTAAATTACTTCGCGAGACGATGACGTCATAAATTTTCAAGACATTGACGCATCATAGAAATATAGTTCTGCATTTCGTAATGAAATAAAGCAGAAATATTTTGATTGAATAAAAAGTAAAATTTTTTTCAGTAATACTCCATCAAATAGTAATAAAAAAACAATACGAAATACTTTACCATCCTTGCGCAAAGTTAATTGGAAATATTCTCCATCTTTAATAACGCCAATATGGCGCCTTATAATACATTCAAATGTGGGTCGGTCGAGATTTATAAAATTTTAAATATAACGTATTATTGTATCCTGTATAATATATCAGAAGATAATAAGATTTGTCTAAGGTACGACTGCTGAATTATATGTTTGTAACTATAAAAGTATTGAAAATGACGTACGGAACTCCGAAAGTTTTTATGGTCGTTATTCAATTAATGCACTATCAGTCAAAGGTACGTACAGAAACAGGAACATTTATAGTGATTTAAAAGTACAATTAAATTTGTATAAATGTAAACAAATTATTGCGTGCAATTTGTGTCGTGTCGTGATAGCAATATTTGTTTTCCAATTTTGGGAACGACGTTGTAGATGTTCAATTTCTGAGAAATGAAGCTGAGTAAAAATATTTTGATAGAATAATAAGTATAATTAAATCTACCAATACCACATCGAGTGATAAATAAAATTCAAGATGAAAGGTTATACAATCCATTGTATTAATTTACTTTTAAATAACTTGACTTTTGACGTGGAATATTTCACGGGATCAGGGACCAATATGTTGCCCAATTATACGCATCCCCCCTTTCCCTCATTTTCCTATGCTATAAGAGAGGAGTTGCCACTATGTGGATTACCCTATACATATCCTTTCTGGAGAGACGGAGAGGGGTTTCCTTTGGGGATGCCTTCTCCTCTCTCAGTTTTTGAACTAAGGTTCCCACAATCCTGAGGCACCTCGGCCGGTTCTGAGAGGTGTATGCCCTGGTGTCACATTCCTTGGACAACTTCCCTTTCAGATCCCTGCCTATGCTATTAAAAGGGAGTTGCCACCATGTGGATTATCCTCATGTAGCCTGTTACTCTAAAAAAAATTACTATCCTATTAGAGACGAAAACATGGATTACCTTCGAATAGAATGTATAAAAATAACAAACCGACCTAATATTTTCTTGAGTTAACAAGACTTGTCGATAAATACCCTATTTTTTTGCGACTGCCTTTGCCCGCGTTGTTAATTTATCTATGGATTATTCTGAATTTTTTTCCTTTCTATGACGTCTTTCGTCATTTCTTCGGCGCTGAGGATCGCAGTAAAGTTGGAAGTGGAAAATAAACTACGAGTATGAGATGAAATGCAGGAGTGGACTCGCAAAGAGTTAACGGAAAATATTACAGTCGTAGAGTTGCGACCAATTGGGTCGTAGAAGGAGATCGCCTTCCCACGCAGACAGGGCGAGACACGTATTTGGTAGAAGCGAGGAAGGAGCCCACGCGTAATAACTGTAAAGCCTGCAGCAGCAGCAGCAGCGCAGGGCGGCCTACAAGACAAGGAAGGACACTCTCCCACAGCACAGGATACGAGCAGTTACCCAATACAGATTCAGCGCCGCACACGTCATGGCTCGTGCAATCACGGTTCTCCTAAATCACTCTCTCAAGGTTTCCGGGACTGGGACTCACGCGTTCGTTGTCCGTAGATTTCGACAGTGGCTTTAAATATAAGACCAGAACAACAAAAAAGTCTCATTATCACGGCCATAGACAGAAACATCGTTAAAATTAAAATATAATACGTCTCTGTAAAAAAAAATTCTAATTAGATAAACGAATAGCCAAATAACAAACAAAAATAAGTGATAAATAAATACCACACTAGATGAAGACAGCACTTAATTACAATTAGCACTAATTAATAAAATTAGCCAGAAATAATTTATGTATTAAAATTATATACACGACGTTTCGTCCCTGATTGAAAGCTCTGCATGTGTATAGACGTTACAATTAGATAATTAATTACGTCTGTTTTTGAAGTACTAAATCAGTTAATGACCTTTTCAAGACACTTTATGTTTTATTTATAGCTTTACGACGTTTCGAAACATGTTCGTATTTTCTACAGGTATTATCGAAATTATTATAAGAAACAAGCACTACGAACAATTATAATGTTGATAAATTCATTACGAGTGTTTTTGTAAAACGGGTCCAAGGCACAGAGTTTAGTAATCTCGTTGTTCAACAGTTTTGTAAATTTATCAACATTGTAATTTTTTAATATAATAATTTGGATAATAGCTGAAGAAGATACGAAAATGTATCGAAACGTCGGAACGCTATAAATTAAAAATAAAGTGACATTAACTGATTTATTAAACAAACTTAAGTAGATAAAAAATTCAGACGTGCGGATGAACATTCGTTACGAGTGTTAATAATTAATTAACGTTCGGGCAATCCGCACGTAATAAATTTTTGGCAACGTATTTTTTATAATTTTATAATATTTATTTTTATAATTTTTATAACATCAATACATTTGAAGAGGTCCCAATCAGGGAGGAAAAGTCGTGTTTATATTTTAAAAATTAATTTTTTTCAGACTGAAAGGTTACTAATTTTATTATTATACTAGCCGGGTGCCCGGCGTTGCTCGTGTACGTATTTATATAAACTCGAAAAAGTATTTAATTGAATACTTAAATATATTCCTTGAGTATTTCAGGATATAGTCGTCACTCAGTCTTCATACATTACGAAATATTACATTGATGAAATTGTTAGCTAGACTCACAACTAATACAGCGCGAAAATTAACTTACATTTTCCCCAAGGATGGTAAAGTAATTCGTATTCTTCTTTATTATCATTCGATGGAATATTGCTGTATAAAATTATACTTTTTATTTAAAGAAAATATTTCTGCTTTATTTAATTCCTAATAAAGGAAATATTTCCTTTGTTCGTTGCGTAGTAACGTCTTTCTCTCGCGTGACGTCATTGTCTCTTGGCGCGCAGTAATTTAATATTTAATGATCACGGTTTTTAATTATAATTCTTTCCACATGTATGCTAGGCGTTTCTCACCCTCACAGTACCGTTTCTCGTATTTTGAAGAATTTGTGTACCAATTTTTGTTGCAATCTATCCACGCTTTTAAATTTGTATAGAAATTAACGTAAATACATACATACAAATATACATCCTTTTTTATTATATAGATTTTTATTATATAGATTAAACAGGAAGTAATATAGTAATAATTGTTATATTTCGCATTTATTTTTGTCCCTTATTTGACTATTTATCTATCTAATAATAAATAAATTGTTAATTAAAATTATAATTTCTTTAATTGTCTATTTTTGGCCTTATGAGCTGGTATTATGGTTTCGTAAGACACTGTGGGCAGGCAAACACCACTCGTGGTGGTGGAGTTGCTGGTCTGCCCCAAGATGTATGCTCGCCTTATCGACATGTGTGCGTTCGTGTTGCTTATCAAGATTTCCCAAAGTATTCCGTCTCCTGTTCCTTCAATTTCTTTACGCGATGTTCTCCTAAAATACTTTCAATATGTTTCCTGAAATTGCACGAGGGGGATACGAAAATGAGTAGGAATAAAACTTATTACATCACCACCTTTTTTTTTTCTGCGAGTTTCCCCAACAACAGCATTCGTAGGTTTCCTGTTTTTATTTTTACTGAATGCAGTCGTTTCGTTCCTCTTCTGTTTCACCTTGAGGTAAAGTGACTCACCGAGGCGATTTCGTGAGAGGCATTATTATTATCTCACGAAAACTTTTTTTTTTTACCTTCCACTTATTCAGATATTTCCCTTCTGTCGCCGTTTTGTCTCTCCCTCACCCCTTGTGACGGCACCAGAAAACTCTCGGAAACGATATCGCGACAGCCGGAAGGTATTTAATTTAACTTTCCCAGAAAACGGGGGGGGGGGGGGGGGGGGGGGTGCGATTTCCCGACACACTTTTTCTCTCTGCCTCATTCTTTTTTCCTTCGACTACTTATCTTTCCGTCCTTATTTGAAGCATCCCCCTTCTCAACTATAAATATAGCCTCCCACGCTTATTCCAGGGAAACAAGCTGATTTTCTACATCAAACCTTTGAAGTGGATCGTAAGCTTGTCCATTTCTGCTGTCTTGTCTCTTCTGATATTGAATCTTCCGATAAGTTTAGAAATAATCTGGCAGCACACGCCCCATTTTTTTTTTATTCTGACGGAATGAATATGGCCCCGAGAGTAATATTCTGCCACTGCAAATGAAATAATACCACTGCGAACTAAATATTCATTAGACGGTGCCAATTTTTTTCCCCGATAGTTGATCTGATATCTGCACTGAATATTTCCCCGTTATCGCGGCTATTTGCAGAGCTCAGGGCGGAATATTTCCCCAACAGAAAAACGTTGTCATGTGAGTGAAGTCCTCTGCTACTACTCTGGTCCGTTCAGGAAGTAACTAAATTTCCTCAAAATATTTTCAAAATGTTAATGCCAACGATGCAAAACAATTATAAAATCTTCAGATTAATAATTTTTCTGTATATCTATATAATAAAAAAGGATGTATATTTGTATGTGTGTATGTATGTATGTATGTATGTATTTACGTTAATTTCTATACAAATTTAAAAGCGTGGACAGATTGCAACAAAAATTGGTACACATATTCTTCAAAATACGAGAAACGGTACTGTGAGGGTGAGAAACGCCTAGCATACATGTGGAAAGAATTATAATTAAAAACCGTGATCATTAAATATTAAATTACTGCGCGCCGAGAGACAATGACGTCACGCGAGAGAGAGACGTTACTACGCAACGAACAAAGGAAATATCTCCTTTATTAGGAATGAAATAAAGCAGAAATATTTGTTTAAAATAAAAAGTATATTTTTATACAGCAATACTCCATCGAATGGTAATAAAGAAGAATACGAATTACTTTACCATCCTTGGGGAAAATGTAAGTTAATTTTCGCGCTGTATTAGTTGTGAGTCTAGCTAACAATTTCATCAATGTAATATTTCGTAATGTATGAAGACTGAGTGACGATTATATCCTGAAATACTCAAGGAATATATTTAAGTAATCAATTAAATACTTTTTCGAGTTTATATAAATAAGTACACGAGCAACGCCGGGCACCCAGCTAGTTAATAATAATAATAATGTGTGTGATTATTTTGCGGATGATTAAACGTTATTTTTTTCATTATTAACAGTTTTCTCTCTCTAATTATATAATTTTCTTGACGACGTAAGAAAAAAAAGTTGTTATTTAACGTCTGTTTTGAATTAATAAAACAATTAACGACCTTATACAACTATCATTATTTTTTTATTTATATCATGACGACGTTTCGATACCGTTTTGTATCTTCTTCAGGTATTTTCCAAATTAATACAATAAACTAGCACAACTAGCGTTAAGTGAATTGTGTGCCTCGAACTCATTTTTCAAAACTGTATGAATTTAATCCTTTTGTTGTGCGTCGTCATATTATAAATTAAATACAAAAAAAGGGTCTTATAAGGTCATTAATTGTTTTATTATTATTTATCAAGTAGTTCCTCAGCAAAGTTACATTTTTATAACGATATAGTGGCCAGAATTTAAATTAAAATGATTCTCTTTGAAAATTAACTGAGGAAAAACCTCCACACCAAGTGAAGTATTTACAGTGAAAATAATCGTTTAACTGTAGACTCAAATATAAATTGTAAATAAATCAATAATACTTAATCATTTTAACACACACACAAAAATGTTGCAATGTGAAAAATTATATCGTCCATTTAGAATTGGAAGTTCCACAGTCACTTTAAGTAGTTATAAAACCTGCTACCAAACGAAATTACTGAAAATACATCCCACCGAAAGAATAAAAGAGAATCTTGATAGGGAGAAAAGAAAAGTGCAACAGACATAATAACGATTATAAAGAGATAATTTTTGAGAACAGTGAAGCGATGAGGAAGGAGCTGCTTCCTACACGACAACAACGTCTATTTGACTTGAATAAAGGAAGAAAAATTTTAATATCAAACTTGCGTTACAATAACATTCTATAGAATATTTAATAATTTTATTAAGGGGAATGGATATTTCTTTTGAAACTATAAGTAATTTTCTTCTGTTACGTGCGTTTATAATCACCGTAGGTCTGGATTTATATTTTATTTTCGACTCCAATGTCACGGAAAATCAAACAACGTTAACTTTCACCAAGCACCTCAGCCTGTTGTTGTGCTGGATGACTGTCAAGTTGATACTTCATATTAGCAAATCGGGCTGAGGTAGACACGAAAACTCGTTATGAAGCTGTAGTAGATTTTCCGTGTTAAAGAGACAACCCGCAGTAGCTTTAAAGGAAAGCACTCAGGTGGTAGTCGTATTTAATTATGAAATCCGTTTGAGAATGCGTAATGCATTGCAGTTGCTGTTACGCTTTGTTTGTGAGGGAGAAAAGTGTAACAGAGGAACCTGAAGTCTGAACGAGACGTGCAAAGCCGACAAAGGGAATAAATAAACGAAACATTCAATCAAGTATCAAAGCCGATATACGGGGGGGAAAAAAAAGCCGGGATTCGTCCGCATTGAACCTGGGAGGAATTAGAACAGAGTAACAGTGTATAATCCTCGCATGGAGAAAACGCAGGATTTTTTTATATAAAATCTCCAATGTTCTGCAGACGACTTACAATGTACAATAATCCCAACTAATCTTTTTAACACTAGACGCGGAATATTCCGCTCACGGGAAAATTTCTTCCATCACTGACCGCGGTATATTGCAATATTCTGTGCTAATTCCCGCGGGAACATCTCCGTATGGAAAACCCCTTTTCACTGGTTTAAAACGATAAATCTTTCAGAAGCAGAAGGCGAGAAGGGAAAAAAGTAATAATTTTTTTCAGTTCACGTGGATTGTGTCGAACTCACGGTTCTTGAGTTTTTGTCACCTGACGAAAGAAACAAGGACTCTAGAAACGTTGCGTAGCATTTATATTGTAATGCCAATTAATTAAGGCATTAATTGCAAATTTGAAAATATAAATAGTTAGAGAAACATATTCTTGACGGCGGTACCGAACACAAAACAACAATGTAGCAGAGCATTGTTTCTTTGTCGGAAGAAGCACTGCGCTCTCAAAATTAGGAGACGGTTGTTCAGTTGGCTGGAAGGTTTGGTCAAGTAGAGGTCGCATTAAAATATTGAGGAGAGAGTACACATTATGTTTTGGTAGAGTTCAGTCTGCATTTTGGTTCCTCAGCGATCGGGTGGTCGTAAAAGAACTTTTGGAACTTGGAGATTAAACACGTGGCGAGAGACAAGGACGAAAACGAAAGGCGAGAACGAGAATCGAAGCGAGCTTGCAGGAAAGCATAGACAAAACATTCAAACCTGCTAAGCACAGACAGTTTTGGTGAACATAGCCAGGCAGAGAAGTAGCAGGAGTCAACCGAGTGAGGAGGACACGAAGAGGAGGTTCCTGGTTCCTGATTTTGTTCTAAAAATATTAATTTTAGAATCTGTGAGTTTTAGTAGAAGCTGTGCAAAAACCCGTCATAGTGCTTCGTAAGTCAAAAGTATCCTGGAATGCTGGACAGCCGTGAGTACCAATGTAAAACAACTCATTATGTAAACCGGATTAAAAGATAGACGTCAGATTTCGTCCTCTTCCTTTGATAAAATTTGTTAAGTAGAATCCATCTTTTAGTATAATTACGTTGACAAGTAAATTTCGTCATAATTAATTGACGAGTAAATCTTTACTTTTTTAAAATGTAATTTGTGTTTAAGTTGAGACATAAAATGATTCGCCATTATCAAACCCAGTAGAGACCCTGAGATAAATTCTATTTGTAACTATTAGTGTAATTGTTTCAAAGTTTTAAAAATAAATATTTTGTTTGTAAAAGTTTATTTATTAATATTTTTTATTTATTAAACTCCTTTCGTTTTGTATATTACAATATTATCACTTCATTTTGTCTGTTATTTGGCTATTTTATCTAATTATCATACTTCATAAATATACATATGGATTTAATTAATAGATTTCTACATTTCCTGGGTTGCAGTTTCTCTAAATGTTTTTCTCCATTAGTGTTTACAGTCTTGAGGTACTAGTTATGTGTCTTTGACATCCCGTATTCCTTTATTTATTACATACTAGCTAGCTGGGTGCCCGGCGTTGCTCGTGTACTTATTTATATAAACTCGAAAAAGTATTTAATTGAATACTTAAATATATTCCTTGAGTATTTCAGGATATAATCGTCACTCAGTCTTCATACATTACGAAATATTACATTGATGAAATTGTTAGCTAGACTCACAACTAATACAGCGCGAAAATTAACTTACATTTTACGCAAGGATGGTAAAGTAATTCGTATTCTTCTTTATTAACATTCGATGAAGTATTGCTGTATAAAATTATAATTTTTATTTAAAGAACATATTTCTGCTTTATTTCATTCCTAATAAAGGAGATCTTTCCTTTGTTCGTTGCGTAGTAACGTCTTTCTCTCGCGTGACGTCATTGTCTCTTGGCGCGCAGTAATTTAATATTTAATGATCACGGTTTTTAATTATAATTCTTTCCACATGTATGCTAGGCGTTTCTCACCCTCACAGTACCGGTTCTCGATTTGAATACGTGTACCAATTTTTGTTGCATTCTGTGCACGCGATAAAATTTGTATAAAGAACAACGTAAATACATACATACATACATACATACAAATATACATCCTTTTTTATTATATAAAAGATATCTATCTAAGATTAAGTATAAATAAACAAAAGCCTTTTTGAAGTCTGTAAAAGATATTTAATAGAAATTAAACTACGTTTCGTCGTTAATTTGCGATGACGTTTTACAAAATTTATAATATAAGTATTCGGCCACTGCAGCCCGCGGTGAACGACCCTGATGAGGTCGCAAATTAGAGACGAAACGTAGATTAATTTCTATTAAATATCTTTTACAGACTTCAAAAAGGCTGTTGTTTATTTATTCCTTTGTTTTTCTTTCAGAATTTGCATTTCTTCGTCGTTTTATTTGAGTTTAAATACACTCGATCCTTCGACATTTCGCTTGAAATTGTCAGGCAACCTTTCAATATTTCGATATTTTCTTTGCTCCGGGCTTATTTATTATTATTACTTTTCTTGGAAGCTGTCTATCCATCCATCCAGTGTTGCCACACTGTAATCACACAGACACTGGAGGCCGTGTTCTTTTATTCGGGATTCCTCATTATCGTCCTCCGTCACTGTTGGCGAGCACATTTCCAACAAAAGAATTTAACAATGACCAAGAATCTTCCGCCTCCATTGTTTAACGTAAAATTGTATTGTATATTATCATCGTAATTGGTTTCGTTAAGGATTTCAGCTCCTCAGTCAGGGTCACACACACACACACACACACACACACAGACCGTAACCTTGTGCCCCATAATTTGTCTTTAGACGTTTTATGACAATAGAAATTTCATTTTTTTACATTATAATTCACATTTTATAATATTTAAATACAGTTAATTTTATTTCATTATATTATACTTACTTTTGATATGAATTTATATATTTTCAGAAAATTGGAATTTAGTTATTTTTATAACAAGTAAAAAATTTGATCATTTTATAATTAAAAACCGAACTTTATCTTACTTGTATTATGTATTATTAGTTGAAATTGAATTCATTTATTAACATTTAACTAATATACATAACGTTTATACCCTTTGGTTGGGGACGTTTCCAGATGAATCTAAAAATTAATTAATAAATTTAATGAATAAACAATAAATGGTTGAATCCCAAACAAATAAATAAATTAAGTATAATATGTTAACTTACTTTATTATTGTATTTTTTCGCTATGTACCTTAATAAATTTTTTAGATAAACCTGAATGAGGAGAAACGTTAATAAAACAATTTATGACCTTATACAGACACTTTATTTTATTTTTTATTCATATTATGACGACGTTTCGATACCTTTTTGTATCTTCTTCGGGTATTTTCCAAATTAATATTGCTACAATCTTGTTAGCGTTAAGTTACCCTTTTTCAAAACTGTGTTAATCGTTTAGCAGCGGTAGTTTCTTATATTAATTTGTAAAATACCTGAAGAAATTACAAAAAGATGTCGACACGTCGCCACAATATGAATCATAAGTAACAAGTGTCTGTATAAGACCATCAATTGTTTCATTAATTCAAAACAGATGTTAAATTAAACCTTTGAGTTTATTTATAAACATTGAAGTTTACAATTAACTAAAATAAGACTTTCGGGCAATTTCCGCCAAATTAGTTCATTTTATTTTCATCCTGTATTTACATTAAGATTGTTTGTGTTTATTTATTTCATTTTATTGTCCTTTATTTTATTTTCTCCAACGTGTTTTATTCACATTTTAATTTCAATTCATATTTTTCAATATTATAGTCATTTATATTGTTTTTCGTTACATTTTCCTTTTTTTATGTTGTTTAAAAGTTGTCAGTGTTGCGTATCTGTTGCTGAACTGCCGATTATCTTTTCCAATTAGCGGTTTCCTGTTGCACAAAAAAAAAGAAACGTAGAAGGAAAATAAACAAACAGCGAGTGGGGTTTTCGGTTTGATGTAGCGCAAACGGACAGGACAATAAATAAATTCTACGAAAAGTAGAGGTTGAAAATTGAAAGAGACACGTATTTCCGTATCAAAATGTAATTAATAAATGATCGATTTTTTGTGCTGCGTGTCGTAAACAGTGCCCTGAATCTTGTTACTCCATTACTTGTAAACTTAAAACGGGATCCGCTAGTTGCTGTTTCATTGTCTCCAAAAAGTGTCGTCTAATCACAGCGGCCACGTGGATGGGGACGTCGGAGCTGATTGAAACGTCATTAAATATATCGGTCATTGTTCGGAGCATCCCAAAGGAAACCATTTCAAGAAGATAAGGTTCCAGTTTGCATCTTCTCCTTTCCTTACTTCGCCCAATCAAATGAAAATATTTTTTCTGTAAATGTTTCTTCAACAGTTTTGTCAACTGACTAGTGTAGTTTTGTCTCCCTCGGCTCTTGCGTGTTTTCTGCGCCTGAAGAATGGAACAAGGCTTCCAGAAACGTTGTGTGGTATTTACATTATCACTTCTCTTGTCTGTATGTGGCTATCTTCCTTATTGTTAAATGTTTCTGTTTTCCCCGTCCACGTTTTGTCGAGGGACTTTCTCCTTCCTTTTCAAGGCTAGCTTCTAGGCTTCGTTGAAGGATTCAGATGTGATGTCATCTCTGCGTTCTCTTGTGCAGCGACCTTAAAGATGGTCTTTATCTCTCCTCATATTTTTCTCTCACTGCATGCGGTCATCGCTAGAGAAATACTCCTAAGGGAACAGCGAGGGATGATATCAACATTTCCCAAGGACACCAAAATGAAGACCACTTTTCGTAGAATACTTCCAGTTCTGTATAATGAATTATATTGCTTCCTTTCACCAAGTGACTGCCGATATTTGTAAACCATTGTTGAAATACCGTTCTAATTCATGATGACGTCATCAGCCAAGTGGACGTTTGCAGGGGGTTTTCTTGCATTCTTCCTCTGTTTCTTTTTTTTTTAGGTAACATGCAACATGATGGCAAGCCACATGGTGGCAACTCTCCTTTAATAGCATAGGAAGGGATTTGAAAGGGGGATGTGGAAGGGTAGAGGAAGGTAGCCAAGGGTTAACTAGGGCCGCCGGGCTATATTTTAAGGATCGTACCCGGCATTCGCCTAAAGAAATGCAGGACAAACCCTAGAAAAACCTGCATCAGATAGGTCGGGCATTCGGTACTTGTCCCACGCCCTTCCGATGGCGGGAGAGGAGTTTGCTGTGGGGACGCAGCATTCCCTTCTCTGTGCCTCGACCAGTTTACGAGGCAGCTGGCCGACTGTTCCAATGGGAATAGAGGACAACTCTTATCGTATGCCCAAGGTCTGTGACCCCGGAACATACACCTCTCAGAACAGGCCGAGGTGCCTCGGCTTGTGGGAACCTTAGTTCAAAAACGGAGAGGAAAAGGCATACCCAAAGGAAGCCCCTTCGTATCTCTCCTAAAAGGTTCGACCTGCGAGCGAATCTCCGACTAGCGCCCTCTGTTTCTTCGACAACCTCTTCCTTATAGCAGTAGACAACAATACTCAACTAGTGTGATATATACACTATGATATTTTTTGTTATTTATTTTCATGTTAAATGTTTTAAAAAAGTCATCAATATGGCGATCTAAAAATTCCATGAAGATCATAGATAACAATAGGTAACTACCCCAATTTAATTACAAATTCGTGAGCTAGGTTTTTAAATAATAAAATACTGTAGGCTTCATTACCTACTTAATAACTTAAAGTTAGAACTTATTATTATGAAAATAATTATTTTTTCACAGTTTCGTAATTTTGCTTGTAGCACTATCAATATCACTTTCTGTTGATCCGCCCTGAGGACGGAGCCTTCCAAAACTTCTTTCCTGTCACTTTTCCTACTTCTAATTCTGAGTAATGGGTCTTGATTTATATCTCTACATCTCTCAAATTTCATTACTGATTCTACGAGCGACATGATTATAAAACTGACGACATAACAGTTGTGTTCTACGTTTCTATAAGAATTTTTTCGTCTTTCACTTTATTATCAATGCAAGATGGATTTCCCCAATTGGGCTTACGTAAGTTGCGTTCGATAAGGCTAGCATATTTAGGCTTGTGTGAGAGAGAAAAGAAGGGGATGGTGGAAGGAAAGAGAGTTGTCGTGTTTGCTCAGTTGGCTGACCTGCGGTGTTCCGGAGAGATCGTAGAGGCAAAGAGGGGAGACAAGTAAAAAGTTGGGTTCCCTGGAGGTAGAAAAAGGGGATCAGAAGAGATTCGCCGACGGAAAAAGGAAACGACACTGTAACCGTTAATTAGATTCTATTTTAAATGTGTTTATACTTATTGAGAATATTGTTTATATTTAATTATTTAGAAGCCTTTATTTATTATCGACACTTTCGAGTTTAATATTTTAGCATCCTCTCGCAAAGGATGTAAAATATATAGCATATTGTTTCGATTCCGCACATGAAGAGAATATATATATATATATATATATATATATATATTGTAATAAAATGTATAGACAGCTTTGTGTCTAGGCGATTTATTTATATTATCATAATATATGTCAGACGGTTTTCATCACTCTTAATAGGTGAAGGTGAAGCAGGCTGTGGGAGAAGTTCTTAGCTCTCGCAGGCAGAGCCTTTCTTGAGTCGCGGAGAGGGCTATCTTTGGGGATGCCTTCTCCTCTCTCCGTTTATGAACTAAGGCTCCCACATGCCGTGGCACCTCGGTCTGTTGAAATAGTCGGCCAGCTGCCTCCGAAGCTGGTCGAGAGACGGAGAAGGGAATGCTGGGTGTGGGACAAGTACCAAGTGCTCAACCTACCTTCACAACCTGCTGCCACACTATTTGACGCCCAAAGGCATCAATATTCGCCGATGGCCAGTTAAACATGGAAGCATCCATAATTTATAACGATATCCTCAAGTTGAAGAAAACATTTCAGAAGACTCATTCATCCATAATAAAACTGCGGAAGTGTAGATGAAGATTGTGTGCGAGGGGAAAAAGTAACAAAAGGAGATTGCCAACAACACTTTGTCTTCCAAAAGCATAAAGGTGAAGTAAGTTACGTTATGATTGGTGCCATGAAGGAAAAGGCGGGTGACTTAGGCGGAAAGAAAAGAAAACATCTCAACACGGACGCGGCAGGATCTAAGAAAGGATTATAAGAATTCTGATAAAAATTAGAAAACAGGGAATACATTATACCGATCAATCAGCAGATCGCGAAGAAACAGAAGGAAAATATAAGGATGGGGCGGAGGTTTAAAATTAATTTTTGGAAAGAAAAGATCGAAGGAGAAGACTAGAACTACAAAATAGAACAAGGAGAATCTGACTGAAGGCCACACGATCTAAAGAAAATAACACGTGGAGGAGCGTCGAGTGTGTTTGCGACCGCGTCAGTTGAGGGTAATTAACCCCATAAAAGAGGCGCGTCCAAGCGTCACAAATTCCGGTCACTTTACTCTGAAACGGATAGACACAGAGACAGACGACATGGGGGTGGCTGGCACGATATTTCAGTGTCGGGTCCATAAATCACTCGTTCGTTCCCCCTATACAAAACTTAACCCCCTTCCTCACCGCTGCTGTTTCACCGACATTTTCTCTTTTTAACGTCGTCCGCCTTGTCGTGTCACACACTCTCACTCTTCCACCCCCACCCCCACCCCCCTCGAATATGACTGTTACCATAAATCAACCCTCGCAACTCACCCTTCTCGTTCCAGGTCGTAAATTCTGCGTGGCAGCTTGTTCCGGTACAACCCAAAATTACGTTTCCCTCCCTCCGTGCTTCTCCCCCACCTCGTGAACGTATTTTTGCCCAATCATCGGCTTCTACTCTGAAACTGGCCACAGCATAGCCACTACAAGAATATCTCCTTAGTCTACAAGAACTTGTCTCCTTCGACGGGCAGACATGGGAAACACTAAATTTGTAAAAATAATATAAAGAATACATCAAATTTTTCTGTTATTTACGCCCTTTATTTTTCCAATCAACTCATCTTTTTTAATTTTATTCTTAAAAACTTTCATCTTTCGATTATACAGTTTCGTTCATTTACAAGTATTTACAATAAATATGGTAAATAATTCAGATGCTGTCTTGTGGAGAGTCCAGTGACTATCAAGCCCTTAAGATCTTGGATTTGTAGTTCTGAGGGGTTTTGGGGTGGGGTGGGAAGATAAGATGTAAAGTGTTGGGTGGATTATCTGGTAGTTGTGGTTGATGGGGAGAGGATTTGTCAGGAAGTGCCTGAGTGTTGGCGGGGAAGTATGAGGTTTATCGGGGGTTTGCGTTTCAGACGGTGGTCTGAGGGCGGCGTGGGGCGATGACTATGTATGCATGCTATGGTCGGATTTGGGTGATTTAGGGTACTTTTGATTAGATTTGATGGGTTGATGGTAGGGATTTGGTTGTTTGTGAATTGTAGAGTTTCTTAGGAACAACGGAGCATTGGTAAAGGAGCGAAGGATTTTGTTTTGGGTAATTTGGAGCTTTTGTGAGTGGTTTTTGGCGGTAGAGCCCCTAGTCGTAGGACCAGATGGGTTGGACGAGGGAGATAGATTAGTCGTTTAGTATTGATTGTAAGTGGGGAGTTTTTTTTAATAGTGGGTATACGGTTTTTAATTTATTGTTAATTTTGGGGAAGAGGTTATTAATATAGGCTTGCCAGGATATTTTTGGGTCAAGGGTTAAGGTCCATTGAGGGTGAGAGAGATTTTGGTAGCTTTCTTTTTAGGGTGAACGGTAGGATAGAGGAATTAGAGGGGTCGATGTTGACTCTCCAGTTGTGCTCTGTGAAGGATTTGGCGAAGAGGTTACCTTTCTGGGATGGACTGGAGAGCCAGTGGTTGAGGGTAATATTGGTTTATGCTTTTGGTCATGAGTGTTGTTTTTCGTCAAAGTGAGTTGTTCGAAGAGTTGAGATTTTGTAATTTTGAAAGGTACTGTTTTGTTTTAGTAGGTTTTGGAGTCTTCTAGTGACGTCATTGTAGTCTGCTTTTCCTTCGGGATTTTTGGAGCTGTCGTACGCAACGGTTTGCATAGATAGTGCCATTGTGACGTCAAGGATCAGCCGTAACAGAACTTGAAATACATAATTATGGACGATTGTAAATAATTAGACGTGCGAAATTGAAAAAGAGCACGTATAAGATTATTCGCGGTCCGCCATCAAATAATTTCTGTCAACTACGTGTATAATATTTTGGAAGACAGGCAATTACAAAAAAAACTTCAGCAATTGGGCTTCTTTCATGGAAGGAATGCAGTCAGATACTTGAATAAGTAGAGCATTTGTTTCCATGACGTCACTTCGGGGTTCAATAATTCTACTGAGCTACACTTTCGAGTGTGAAGAAGCAGAATGCAGTGTAGTGACGGACATGCACACTATTCGTTTTCCGTTCATCCCGTGCATCGGATTTCTAAGAAACCCTTATCTTTCTACTCCCACAGTACCTGCAGGTAACGGAGAAGTGGCCTGTACAAACTATGACGTCACGGATCGCACGTGGGAATATTCCAGAATGTAAATAGAACATGGACTTTGTTGCAGAAACCAGTTTTCGGGCGCTCTCGGCTCTTTTTATTTTTATTATTCCAGAGTATACAAATGAGTGAGGTATCGTGTTCATTGCCAGTAGAAATGAGTTTTCATTATATTAGGAGCCTCACAATACAACTACATAAATTTTATTGTCTGCAAGTACGGGATCTGAGTTCCATTTACAATTGTACATGTTGCTTTTATATTTCAATCACAAAGAAAGGCCAGCGACTTTCTTCAATGCAGAAGCAGTATTCTCTTCTTTTCAAATGCGAGCACAAAAAACATCACATTAATGGACGAATTCACTTGGTAGTCGTTTTAAATTTTTTTAAAAAAACCTCCGAAACAAATCAAAATCCTGTACTACTGTTTGGAGGATATCTCAGCAGAAATGAAATAGTTTGCATCATGTTTCAGTTTGGAATATATTCATTTAATACTTTTCCATCTTGCATTTACAATGTTTTTTTTAAAATAAACCTATGAAAATTTCTGCAAATATTTCCAATTACGAAGGATCCACCACGTCGACGTCACAAATTCGATTTAAATCTGTTACCGAGAATCTAATTACGATAAATGTGTAACTTGATCCTTCAGCATGACTGTAAGTCTCTGGATCAAACGGTCACACAATGTGGTCGGTCCAAATTACATTAAAATTATAGATGTGAGGGGGCTGAAAATCTAAAAAGATAAATTTACCTAGAAACATTTCTGAGAATGACTTCTCTTTTTTCATCATTAATAATAAATGAACATTCTAGATTGCCTTTCGAATATTTTCAACACGTTCTACCCTGGGACCGTCGTAGAAAAAGAAACTAAAACTTTCCCAGTCACCAGGAATTTGGATGAGGTTCAGACTTTCGTTTCACAAACTTTTTTCCCCCCACATGAGTGTAATCCACTTTAATAGCATAGGAAGGGATTTGAAAGGGGCGATGTGGAAGGGTAGATAAATTATTTTTAGAGTAACAGGCTACAATACATTAAATTTAAAAAGTACTTGCTGCTAACTGCTTCTACTTTAAATGGATTTGAAATATGATGGCAATCCCGGATTTAATAGTTTGTTAGTTTTAGTTCGGTTGTTACATGGCATAGTTTTAAGAGAAAGAATGTGTAAATAAAAATAAAAATAGAGTGAAAATGAACGAGGAATATAAGAGGAAGGAGACCGATGTTTGAGGCAGTAAATATAACCGACGTCACGGTACGTCAAACTCATAGTTCAGCTAAAATGAAATTGTAAATAGCAATTTTTTGGGGGAAAATAAATCCGAAAATATATCGTTTTACTTTGGTGTTGTTCAAGAATTATAATTGTGCCTCAGCGCCTGGCTATTATGAATTAAAAAACTGTTCTCGGCAGATTTCATTATATTACTGTGACGTCACCATCCAGTATGACGTCAGTGAATGTGCTACCAAAGTCGACTTTAGGCCGGTTAAGTAATATCATGTACACAGTTGGTTGATTTAGGACTTATTTACTCTCAAATTT
Source organism: Zhengitettix transpicula (assembly GCA_037074705.1). NCBI lineage: Eukaryota > Metazoa > Arthropoda > Insecta > Orthoptera > Tetrigidae > Zhengitettix > Zhengitettix transpicula. The sequence goes on from CM073593.1 coordinate 77,773,545, forward strand.
ACGACGTGTAAACGGTGAATATAATTTCTTTTTAATTTGTATCTAATATTGACCGCTTAAAGAAAGGGAAAGAAAATCTATTTAATCCAAACTTCACTTTTATTCTAACGGGGCTTCATAATAGATTCAATAAATTAATATTCTAAGTATAGAATACCCAGGATTCGCCATTTTGTATCGTTTTTTAAAAAATTGTGCACACGTTACGTATTCACATATTGAAAATTTTTTTTTGGTTATAATAATTACACACATTCACGGTGTTGAAATTATTCTTGAGAGTCATGGAAATAAAAATAATCTAATCAGATAAATAAGTATGTAAATTTAAAGGTTATCAATAGGAGTATTGATTATGGTTTTATTTTGAATTTTAAAAGCGGCATCACTCGCACACGTACATGTATTTTTTTTCTTTCGGTTTACTAATTCGGTGTTATGGAGCGGCTATAACCTTGGCAAAGACTGTGACAGGCAGAGATACTTATCTCTGCGACATCACAATGCAAAAGGCTTCAAAGAACCTTCAGCTTTCCAAAGATGTCTTACAACACAGGAAAGCTGCTGTTTAATATTTTTCCGAGTCTATTAGTTAACGGGACGTTTGTTTTTTTCTTTGGTTTTATCCAACGTATTCAGAATATTGACGATTGTGAAATAAATACCGTATGACTCTTTACAAATGAAGCAAAAATTCGGTTTCATATTATGAGAAGTACCAAAATTGAAATGGAGGTCTCGCCAAATAATTGTGCATTAGGATTACAAACCAGTCCATTTATGCTAGACAATTATTGTTGTGTAACCACAGATTTTCTCCGCTTTAAGTATGTCACTGTATTCTTTTCTCCCCAAAGAATAATTGCAGCTTTATTTTCATATTTCTCAATTTTTGTTCGTCATTCTGTCAAGTGTTCCTGAAGTCTGTTATACCTTTGCGTGTTTTCCATATTGAGGACGAGGTCTCTGACCATCAAAGGCTTAATTACTTCTGCTTCAATGCTGTTACTAGTAATCGCCATTTGGTTTGTCTACTGAGTGCCATTAAAGTTGTTTTCTTCGGTTCAAATCCTTAATTGGCGTAATATTTCATTTCTCTCTCTGACCAAAATAAATACATCGCAAAACTGTTATTGGAAACAGTTATATGAAAATATTATTTGTAAAAATAACTCGTATAATATTTTATTAGTTTCCCGTGGAAACTAGCGTATCTTATATTGAGGATGTTTTTATCTGGAATGCTCCGAGCAGTAGCACAATCCTTCGACGTTGCACTTAATTGAGTCGATAGAAGAAGAGTGAGTACAGGAATTACTTGGAAGTAAGCCAAGCCAAGACCAGGAGAGAGAGAGAGAAAGAGAGAGAGAGAGAGAGAGAGAGAGAGAGAGAGAGAGAGAGAAAGAGAGACGCTTTATATTTCTGGGAAAGTACAACGAGTAACAAGATACCCCTGATCGTTATAAAGAAATGGAACGACGTAGATATTCTCAACAGCGGTTGGAAGAAAAAATATTGCAAAGAATTTGTTACAATTCACTTTTCCAGAGAACTTTCAGCTAACTCATCATTTTAATTAACTAAACGTGAGTACTACGAATATGAGCAATCGATGAAAATAAGTTAAAACGCAACAAGAATTTTCTTTCGGACATTCCAGTTGACGTCATGCTCGTCTCCTCAAAGGAACAGAATTATTTATCTTCCCTTTTTTTTGTGAAGGTGAGACATTTCAAAGAGTACAGAATCATCTTAATGTTGCTGACGAGCAAACTTTAAATTTGTAGCAAGTATTTAATCATGCAGTATGATTTTTCCGGACATTTGTCCTCTACAACGTTGGCAACTGCCAAAACAAAGGAACAGCAGTAAAAAGTTGAGGAGTAGCTTAATACCTTTCGGACAAAGAGTCTCCTGTGGCGCTGACGTCACGCGTCGCGGAATATAAATACATAATTTTTTTAATATTAAAATAGCTCACAAGGGGAAACAGAATTTATTACGCTCTTTTTTTTTTTGGAGGATGCGGCCATGAATTCTTCTTTCAGTAAGTACTTTATTATACACATGTTACAGTATATGATGGCCAATTAATTAGAATGCTGTCTCATATAGTGGACATTGGACTGTTCAATTCAGATGGCGGACCGCGAATAATCTTATACGTGCTCTTTTTCAATTTCGCACGTCTAATTATTTACAATCGTCCATAATTATGTATTTCAAGTTCTGTTACGGCTGATCCTTGACGTCACAATGGCACTATCTATGCAAACCGTTGCGTACGACAGCTCCAAAAATCCCGAAGGAAAAGCAGACTACAATGACGTCACTAGAAGACTCCAAAAACTACTAAAACAAAACACTGACTTCCAGTACCTTTCAAAATTACAAAATCTCAACTCCTCGAACAACTCACTTTGACGAAAAACAAGACTCATGGCCAAAGCAAAAACCAATATTCCCCTCAACCACTGGCTCTCCAGTCCATCCCAGAAAGGTAACCTCTTCAGAGCCCATCCCAGAAAGGTAACCTCTTCACCAAGCTGATCACAAAACAATTCTCGTCTTCACAGAACACAACTGGAGAGTCAACATCGACCCTTCTAATTCCTCTATCCCACCGTTTTTTTTCTACTTCGACCACTCTTGGTGAATAGATCCTCTAAATTTTTGTATTCTTTTGCACAAGTATAAAATTTAATTTTGCTTTTTTATATTAGGGTTGAATATTTCTTAATAGTAATCGTAAATCAGCGAATTCTGCAATAGATTTCTAGTTTACTGTGAGTAAATCCTGCATAGATCAAAAGTAATAATACTGATTCTGTAACTCCAGTTGATTTTGATCCAGTTGCTTAAAATTCTCGAATGTTTGATAACAACTAATTTAAAATTTATTTTATCTCCTAAATTGTCCCTAGGGCGACATTCATCGCATATACAAAAGCGGCACGACTTTTGGCTTTAAATTATATATTTATACACATTAAAACGGTTAAGTACATTCTTTAAAAATTAAATATAATTTTTTTGAAAAAGAAAAAATTGTAATGGACCCCTGGAATACTACAGACTCTTTTTTAAAACTTCCATGGAGTCCCAAAGGGCTCCACCTGCACCCCGTCGGGAATCCCTGATACAGACATTCGACACGTAGAGGACACATCGCCTGTAAAAACGTGTATGCGAGTTACACTCGCTACAAATAATTAAGTTCTTCAAAAAATACTTTGTAACATGTAACTGGACTGAAGCCTTGCGGCATTCTGTTTTTACGGGTTTTGGTTCGTTTCCGTCCACAATTTTATAACTTCTCGGCGCTGTCAACATTCACCGAAACATTTTCTACAGAGGTGCGCTATAAACCGTCATGATAAAAACAGCAACCCATTCCAGTCCTCAAACTAATATATTTCAAGGAGATGTAGTCACGGTTGTAAAATTACACATTTTTATAATAGTTAAAATATTTGTAATTAAAAAATATTAGTTTGTGAGTCGAAACAGGCGGCTGTTTTTATGAAAATAATTTTTACCACTCTTGAAATTTTACTTGTTAGAAAAAAAAAAGGTGATCCTGAAAGCGGAAATACGGAAAGTTAAATTGTTTCATGGAGTAACTTACATATTTTCGGATTGCGGCCAGATAGTCCATAAGATGTTCGACTACGTAATACACTTAAAACGCGTAATATATGTTTTAGAACCCGTCATCGTGACGTCACGACGAGTTCTTCCTCCCACGTTAGATACGCGTCATATACACTTGCTGACTGACTGATGAACGCTCAGACTGATGACTGATGAGGTTGTCCTTGCATTACGTGGTGTTGTGCAGATGTTTCCGGAACGGGACCTGGAGGCGGAGGAACTGCACGGGCGACCTTTGACATCTCTCCTTTTCTTCTTTGCCTTCCCCCGGGTGTCGAAACGTTGCAAGGAAGGCTTCGTTCGTCTGAGAGCCGATTACACACAGGGACAGACAGACACAGACAGGTCAGCTGCTGGCTTGCGGCGTTGCCACATCCGACAGCCTGTGCCAGCTGTCCCACACCTTTTAATCCTTTCTCCTCGACTGTGTGTTTCTGGACTTGGGAAAACAACGTGCACACTCTTCCTGCACCATTTCCCATTCTGCATTTTCAGTTGCTCCAATTCCATCCTTAGCAGATTTCAGTCACTTCCTTCCCGAGTTTCATTTATCTGGGCATTTTCCCACTCCTTTCACGCCTTTCCTACTGTTACCTAACCTTTACATTTATCGACATCCTTATTTTATTTTTAACAAGGCAAAATTTTTTATGGTGGTGATGCAGTGTGGCATTACCCTACGAGAGAAAGAATTTACTTTTATTCATGGATTAAATTATATTAGAGATGACGGTGTCGTTTTTTTTGCAAGGTGGCTTTTGTTACACCGAAGTTATTGCAACAATGCCACGAAATACAAATTAAAAAAATTTATCAAACATCAGCATCGTTGGAAAGGATTTTATGACGTAAATATAAATCCAATTTTAAAATCTTGAATTGACTAATATAATTGCTAATTGTATTTAATGATATTATATCAAACTCAGACATTACTGATATACAGATTTTTGCTGGGGAAATTAATTAACTGAACTTGTGAAGTCTGACAGTTATCTGACAAAAACAATTTAACGTGTAAATCCTATTCACACAATTACATTTTGTGGAAAAATGCAAAATGTAATAGTTAAAAATGTACACACGTCTACGTCACGTCCGTTACACAATATACGAACCGTTCCATGGCAGATTTTAAACGAATTTACACATAAAAAATCGTAAATAAGAAATAAATATGGTATACAATACAACTATGATATATATATATTACTCAATTTGTATTTCTCTTATATATATATTACAAATACAAATTGAGTAATATATATACATATATATATATAAGGGAAATATAATACACTTGCTTAAAAATGATATTTAAGAAACACAAAAATATTGTTTACACTTAAAACGGAAACCTTCGGATAAATTAAATAAATAAATGACAGAGCAACGAATGAAAGAGAATTTAACACAATACAAATATCTAATATTTATAAATTAGAAGATTTTGATGGACAATTAAGTATGATAATAAATTAAACATACAAATAAATATCAGTTCATTAATAAGAAATTATAATATAAAAAAATTAGTACATCAATCATACGTAATTAATCATTAATAAGAAAATTTAATTTATTAGGATTTAACATCAATAAATAAATAAGAGAAATATAGAGAAAATATAACACAATTTAATACTTGAATTAGGGAATTAAGCATAGAAATAACAGAAATTTGTTACTCAATTTAGAATATTTGGTACAAAAACTGATCACATAATATGGGAATTTATTCCATAATTTTGGAAATTCAAATAATGGATTCTAATATACAAATCAGAGGAAAAACTAACTAATAAATTTTAAAATATATTTACTACATACTAAATAGATGTTTTTTTGGGTATGAGTAAATTATTTTTATTACTATTTAATATATGATCATTCTTAAATGCACTATTTAGTTTTTAAAGGGAAATTATTCTTTTTTAGAACTGAGAAAACTATCCTTCGAAATATATATCTTTCTATCCAGCTTAACCTTAGAGATACGTTGTAAAATTTAAATTGGACATTTCTCGCGTTTCTGATATTTATGTACTGCACTTAAAACGACGATAAAAATGTATATTTTCACGCCAGAAATGTCGTGAACTCAATTAAGAAAGTCAAAAGGTTCCTCCAGTTTCATTTCGTTTCTATGCTCTTTAAAAGAATTAAGAATACGTTTTGTTACCGCTGAGACGCTAACTGGTCAACTCGTCTCTCTTAATGAACATATAAAAATGACCGTTTTATTTATCAGCACGTAAAATACTCGTCCGTCTTCAAATATCCATCACAAACGGTAACTACGATTCCAGATATATCAGATACAGAGAACTGTTTATATTAAGCGGAAAGGTCGTTCTTTCGCCGTACAACATAAATGATGCGTGTGGCGTCATCTCCAGGGGCTTTAACTGAATACACCCTTTATTGAAGTGAACCATGTCCTTGAAGGGTAAGTTGTAAAAAAACGTTATATATTAGAACCCAAAAATTTAGTCTTTAGACGGAGTTGAGAGATTGGTGTTATTTGTGTTAAAAATTTCCAAACGCTATTGTGAAAGAAGAACTGCACTTCTTTCTAATTAATTTGTTGATTGAAAGAATTGGTCTGTTTTTTTTTTGTTTGTTTTTTGCTGTGAGCGTTGTAGTGTATTTTGCCGTACACGTGTATAATGTGGTAGTACTATATATAGTGTTTGATTCGTATCGCGTGCCACAAAGGGGAGGATGGGCGTTTCCGGTCTGGCCCAATGTCAATGACTTTGGTGCCTGAGTCGGCGCAGGTGTCTTCCTCATATCTTCCTACCCTCTTTGTCTCTAAAATGTCACTCTGCAAGACGTGGAATTTCGAAGCCAAACATTTCCTCCACGTCATGTCGTAAGGAAGACTTCAGATAAACGTATTTTTTTTGTATAACGCAGCTCTCCGGAGACGTCACGTCTCGTTACATTAAAACAAATTATTTAAGAAGTCCATTAAAGTCGGTTTGTTTTGTCAATTTTTTTTTTTGTAAAGGGACAACGAATAAAAACGAGTTCATTTTTATAGAACTCGGAATGAACACGAATCGTGCTTCAGGGTCAAGTCGTGGTGAGCCTGTGAAAAAAACAACAGCATAATTGTCACTCAACAAGCAAGGAAAGAATGACACATCATTCACCAAGAAAAAGAGCCTTACTGACAAGAAAATGGAATCTAGAACCTGGTAAAGTGCTTCATCTCGAGCAGGGTGGTGGAGATTAGAAAAAAAGGAGAAGAAACAATTGGAAATATTTGAAATGCGGAGTTGGAGAAGAATTTAAAGTATAAAGTGGACAGATATCGTAAAAAGGGAATAAGTAAATGAGAAGAGAACCAATCTCAACTACTGTTTTTAAGAGAAAAGCAAACTGGATTTAACACATCCTAAGGAGAAATTTTTAACGCACGACGTCATCGAAGGAAGGCCACGTGGATGGAGTTCCAGGTACTGGAAGAAGAACAGTGCAAATAGACAAGTTAATAAAGACGGGGAAAATAGAAAGAAGTTAAGGAAAAGGCAATGACCTGATAGTAGACACAACAATTATTAACAATAATCATGAAAAGAATGACTTTTCGTATCAGATACGCTGGATTCTCTATTATATGATGTATATATTTCAAAACGATTGTGTCAATGATGGCTCAATGCAACAGTTAACCATAATTAATTAAAAGAGTTAAAATATTAAAAATAATGCAATTTTTCGACCAATATCAGACAATATTTTATTTATGTCATCCATCCGGTACGTATTACGTACAATAAATAAAATATTGCATGATATTGGTCGAAAAACTGCATTACTTTTAATATAAACAGACGTAAAAATACAATAGTTAAAATATTAGTTTATCGAAATATCTGTTCGTAGTTTCATGAGAATAAAATTTTAATATATATATATATATATATATATATTGTTATGATTAAAAGGGAAGCTAATTATTTAATGAATTAATTAACAAAATTATTACAATAAAAATCTTTTAATTTGACAAAGATTAATTTAACAGGAGTTTATTTAGTTTTTACAAATGATTTGCCCTAGGTTGGCACGCCGAATTCAATAATTTCAAAATTAACAAACAAATATTTTTTTATTTATAATTGGTGGCGTTCAAAAAAAAATACAATCTTTTATATTTGACAAACAGTCAAATTTAATAACTCTTCTTCTCAGGGTCTTTACTTGGTTTGATAAGTAAGAACAATAAAAAATTATAAATTAAATAATTAACAATTGAAACGAACGGAATACGAAATCTAACAAAAATGAAAAGAAAGAAATCTGGCTAATACCCTTAATTACCGTTTACAGAATTTAATTAGTTTGGTTTGTACTTACAAATGTCCTGCTGGAACCAGACTTAGTTTTCGGAGCTTGGGGACACAATTCACTAAAAAGGCCATTAATCACTGATTCTACACATCATGGTCAAAACACACGGTTGTAGATCTTGTATTATTCCTCCGGGATCTCGATCAGCCGCACCTCCGGTCAAGGGTCGGACGTATTATTTCTCAATGCCTTTATGCGGAAAAATGTTATTTCGGTACTCGTATGTACCTGAACGTGGCGCTAAACTTTTTGTTTTTATAACGTGTCTCTCCGTCCAGACTTTTTACTTGGATTTTTAAAACGTATAAGTCTCTCAGTTGAATTTTTAAACTTGGGCCACGCTGTTCGTACCCTTAAATTTTGCTCCCTCTCTCGACCACAATATCCGCCAGACTGAATTCAACCAGTCCTAGCAGCTCGCAGCAAAGACCGCCGACAAAGCCTGCCGTCATTGTATTGTTGTCTTTTAAGAATTTGTACCGCTAAACAAACCAATTATTTAAATAATTAATGGCGTCCTTAACTAGTATTACTATATATATATATATATATATATATATATATATATATATATATATTGTAACATGATTGTTGCGAGGTACGGTCGAGCGCCCTTGGCGGGGGTGACTGCAGTGGTTGTGTTTATGCAGGTGCCAGAAATGCGATGTTATTTTAGGCCGGCCAAGGGGAGAAGCGTAATGGTCAGTTCCAGGCTGGACTCGACCGAGGATGGGCGTGCTCCAAATAGATTTAAAAGTTTTATAAACCACACCCTGTAGTTAAATTATATCTCATGTTCGATTAAATAAAATTATGAAAGAGTAAAAAGTTGTTTTGGTGATTGTCTCCCAAAAATTACCTTCCGCCCAAACATGAATAATCAACGAAAAAACGAAAGGAGGGTAGCGGAGCGGCTACAATATATATATATATATATATATATATATATATGTGTGTGTGTGTGTGTGTGTGTGTATGTGTGTGTGTAGAAATTAATATTTTTATAATATTTTCTTTATAAATTTTATGGATTTGAAAAGAACTTTAAATCCTCAGAAGCGTTCTAGGTCGGTTACGTGAACGTGAAAGTTGCAGTGCAGAGAATATAGAGTATGTGTAGTGCGACTTGATCTCTTGCGTCATGTGAAATGGCGACAGAGGTGGTTTTACTTGCTCTGGACAGCTCCAGAGATAATACGGAGCACAGCGGGTGGCGCGCGACTATTATCAGCGATGTCAGCGAGTGTGTTTGACGTGAGAGAAACATCCGTGGTCAAGCTCAAATCCCGCAACACACAGAGACATATTTTAGATGGGATATACACACGACCCAAACTAACAGCACGGTTTTGAAATAAAAGCCAATCTCTGAAAACGCGTTCAGTAATGAAGAATAAAGTGATTGTGGGGTGGAGAAAATATTATAAACCAAAAGGAAAAGGGGTCGTATGTGAGGGCATATACGCGTGGCAGATATATCGATGGTTTTTATGTCGCAGACAGAAAGATTACTGATCGCCTTTTGTAGGCGACAGGTGGACGTGTTGGTTAACCAGAAAATATTCACAGGAAACCTGTAGGCGGCTTCCTCCTGGACGCTTCCTCGTAGACGTAACAATTCTCAGCAAATATAGAATGCTTCCTCTTCCGTCGGTCAGGCCTTTTTACCTCCTCCAATATTTAGATATGAACTCTCCATTACAGGCCGAGTTGTAGATCTGAACTCCTAAGTTTCTGTGCAAGTTGTAACTATGAACTGTCCTCTCCATGAACATCTTCCGAATTGTTACATCTTACTCCGGCACTTTCTCCCTTCTCAGACTTTCTTCCTTACCAATAACTAGATATGAACTGTGTTGTTTCCTCGCTTGTCAACCGTCCACCTCGACTCTCTTCGTTCCCCACCAGAGCGTGGAAACGCCTTCACGTGTTTGATTTCAGCCAATCTGCGTCGATTTTACACTTTCGCGGGCTTGCACTCTCCTGTTGACCTTTGGGGATTTTGTTCAGATCGTTAACTCCTGAGGCAGGGTTCTCCCACAATCCGCTGCCTCTGTCTGAAGGCACGGTTTCTCCTGGATGCCTCGTCACCCCGGCGCCAACTTTTATGAGCGTAATTTACAGCAAGCCACAGCTCGACACTGGGTACGCAGACGTTTTTACTCAAATATTAAAAATCAATCTTAAATTAATTTCGGGACTGTTCTTCTGCTCTACAGTATTTTATCTACAATACTTACACTTCGCGAAAATAAGTAGGATTCAACAAAAGAAGAACTACCCATGATGTTATTGTCCTCCTTAACCCTCCACTACAGAAAACAGCAAATGATGTCATCAAGCTTCGAATTACAATGATTCCTGTTATTGATATATTTTTCATTAGTCGCTAATTGAAAAATTACCAATAATGCTTTTTATTCGAGATATTTAAAATTTATTGTGACTGACGTAATTATATCGTTCATACGAATACGAAAATTTATAATCATATTGGTAACGTTAACCATAATAAAAACCAATAATGCATTTGAACTTAATTATGACAATGCAAGAATCTAACGAAAACAATTTAAAAGAAAATTGTTAGAATCGATATATATATATTAAACAAAACGATTGGGGTAAAGATAAAACATAGCCATTAATGTGTTACTTTAGCATAAATTTTACGATATTATTGAGTTTTTCTTTATTAGCCAACTGCACCAGCAATGAGATTCTACGTCGTGCCACAAAAAATACTAAATGAGCATCGTAGTGATGATAATTGTAAATTATTAATTACATCTGTCTAGAGATTATAATTCACGTAACGTACAACAGGAAGAGCTACAGTACATGTCTGAGCTTGTCTCTTCTTGGACAGGCAGGCAGAGGCAGGAGTACGACTGACTCATGATCAACGGTAAGTGTAGAAGTTCCTCCACATCTCTCTCACACACAAACAGCTGCTCCATGCATCCCAATCAGGTCACGAGGTTAACAACATATGGTGGACCAAATCCCTCTCGCACCTGATCACAACACTTCACGCGATGAAGCGGAACAAGACGCCACTGAAGTTCGTTTTTGTCAAACTAATATCTCTTTATCAAGGACACTCGCTTTAGGCGATGGCAGAAAAAAAATCGAAGATAGCCTTCGAGAGGAAACTGAAACCTCTGACTGCAATCCGCACACGGTTTTCTTGGTCCTACTGCTTTCTGAGGACCTTGGCCTACGATATGACTGATACCTTAGTGAACTGACGTGTGTTCATTGTGGACATTCTCTTTCAACCATGTTTGTTAACCATGGTAATGACGGACACGTGGTGATTGGTTCCCTGGACCTCTCTGATCTGAGGCAGTGTAGCTGACCATTACACTGCAGGCCGACGCATTCCAATTCCGGATACAAGTTATTCCATAGCAAACATTTTCGTATAGAACTGAGGAAATGAAGCTTGTCCAGATCACTACATTAGTTTGGATGTGAAATTTAGCATTTTTCGTGTTATTTACAAAGCATATCTTCAAAACAAGAGCAAGGGAAACAAGATAATATTGGAATTGAGAAACGGAGCAGCTATTTTCTTTCATAGTCAATGAGACTGGAATTAGCTCTCCAAACTAAAGCTGCTTTACGTGTCGTATTCAGACAGGGAAAAGGACTAAAAGGCAAAATGCGTCATCAGCATGCGACAAGTGGCAGTTTGATTGACAGTTGGTTTGTTAATCCTATCCACTCGTTAATAATGATAAAATGCCTCCCAAGGTATTTCTACAATAATGAGTTGTGTTCAAAACAAGTTAATGGATTCACATACCCTATGCAAGTTACAAGTCCTAATTACTGTAATGATACTCAGAACCGTCGTTTCGTTTTACAAATTATTTTTTATGAAACAGGCACTTCGATAATGGAAGTTTATTAAGCAGAGTTTGACGGACAACTGCTGACACGTGTCATGGCTCGACAATAAGGCCGTCTTCACCGGCACTGAAGTATTTGTAAACTATCATCGCATATACTGGTCTTGATAATAATTTCGCGAAATACTTCTTCGTGTTTTGTGACGTCATAAGCATCCGTCTTTTAGACACATAATCGTGTTCTACATCGCGTAAAAATCCATGAATGATTTCTGTGTCTACCAAGCTTTGGATCTCTCTCAGTAGACACTCGAGATAATTGGTAACTCCCACTCTGTCTGTGGCTGAAGGCAACGTAACATAACCAGTTTTTACAGTCGGAAAACCGATATTATGCCCGGAGAGAAAGAGACCAGCGTAACTATTGAGGCAAAAATGATTCCTTTCACTAAGTCCACCAAACACATTGCATCATCAGCAGCAACGGCTAGCGGCGGTTGTAGTAGCAGTAATAATGGTGGACTTTCACCATGCGGAACAGATTGCCAACATCATCATCATCGCCAGTCTGGATGGATGGACGTTGCAAAACAGAAAGAAACGTTGTGTAAGTCTGCAATCTCGGCCTTGGAAAGCAACATACTCGATGAGTGACAGTGGCCTCTTTCGGGGTACCAAGAACTAGTTCGGCTACCATATGTATACAAATCCAATCAGATATGGAAAAGTCATGGTATGGAGAATTGCCACCTATTGAATGCTGCAGGTTTTCATACCATAGTCGCGTGGTTTGAAAAAATGAGTTCCACTTGGTGAAGGTTGGTGGACCACGGAAATACCCAAAATAGCCAATTGGTCGAATTTTTGACTTTTGTCTGCGTAAATATAATTCTACATAACCGGGTGGGGCTTTGACTATACTGAAACATTGCTAAAATACTATAAGGAATAAAATTCCTTTTTTTGAACACACCCAGATATCGCAGTCAGCCCGTAGGTTTCGGAGAGCTGGTCACATCGATGGAGTCATTGAGACACGAGCAAATATTCTTATGCGGTGAGGTGAAGCTGAATGCTAATTTCTGTTTTGCTGCTCTGCAAATTAGCGAAGTAACACGTCAACAAGACGAATGACCGTGTTGCAGTTTCGCAGGAGGAAATGCGCGGTTGTCGACATATAGTTGTTGTTTAGAATGCAAGAGGGAAACAGATACCGATGAAGACAGATTGTACCATACACATGAGAAGCGTCTGCGGACAACTTTCACATAGTTACTACTAACAGACATTTGGAAAATCCGCTGCGAAACCGGGTTGGAGTACCGCAAGGGTTAATGCTCGGCCTTGGTAGCTAATTCTCAGGAGACAGGCAGGGGAGAAAAGACGAGGCGGTTGGCCGAAAGTCAACGCACTGTAATAATTGAGGGATAAATAAAATGTGAAGGAATAGAAACAACGTAGTGTAATAATTAAATATAATATGAACGTGGCGTTTCTAAATGAAAGAACTTAAGTGAAAACTATTAAACAAGATTTATTAACAATTTTAAAACAAGTATAAAATACACAAAATATTTGGGATCTCAGGGTCTTGAACTGGGTTTGATAAATGGCAGAATTTATATAATCAAAATTATATTTACTTTTTATGGAAATCAATGCGTCTGAACATAGACGAAATTTGTTGCGGAAGAAATAATACTAAAGATTGAAATTAAACAATTTTAATTTTATCAAGAATTAAGGATCTCATTTTATCGATAATTAAATAATTAAAGAACGATCTGACTTTTATCTTTTAAACACGGTTTACAAATGATTTTAAAGTTTTTCTCTACTTACGGCCGCCCAGGTCTCTTTTTAGCTTTTCGTGCACAATTTTGGGGACATCACTGATTCTAAGTTCTCACAGACTCTAATTGGCGTTGTTTGTTAGTTGGTTTAACACAAGTTGGTTGGTTCTCGATGCTTTACTGCAACCTGGATTTATAGATCTCGTGACTTTAGTTGAAAATGGACTTCATTGGTTTGTCTATGGCCAGCATGATGAATCTACGCTCGACCACCGAATACACACTAATTGCTCTGTCTCCTTCCCGACTGAATATTGCTTTACTTTTTAATATTTGAAAGCATGTTTGTGACTGGACCACATTCTTTCGTTCTGACTGCCGACTGTAAAACTTTTCGTCTGATCTATTCGCTGTCTGCTGCCCGACTGTAAAGCTTTCAAACTGCTTGCTGTCCGCTGCCCGACTGAATTCTTCGTCTCGTAAATTTTGAGCGCGTAAAAACCCTCTCGACCGACCAACAATGTTTTCTTTGCCTTGCCGGTTTGTTGCGGCGTCCGCTCTATATCCACTAATAATGCGTCCTCTACAATTCAACTTTTCAATTAGAACAATGCCTTAATTACTAATTACTACAATAGATTACAGAAATTTATAATTGGATGGGTAACTATTAAGAAAAAACTCTTGTGATTTAAAGTATGACAGCGGCCATGCAATCAGGAAATACAAAAAAAAAATACTTGTTGTTTATTTGTCACATTTATTAATTATATTACACATCATCTTTTAATCTTCTTTACTCTTATTTATGAGGTTATTCCTATGTGTCTCACATGACATTCACTGGATACCTTCCAGTCATGTATAGTTCAGCGGCTTTCGAGCGTTGTTACTCAGTGTTCTGCGATGATCGCGTTGCTTTAAGTTTAATACTGAACCGCTCCAAAATCACGACTGATGTCCTTGCTCGCTAAGGGTGCAACTTTATTTACCGCCATCACGTGCACAAATACTGGGCCGGACGGACCTCCATTGACACTTGTGTCAATGGCGTCACCAGAGCCACTGTGTCTCTCTCCAAAGTCACCGCCTTAGCTACAAACTTTACCGAAGCTATAACCTTCCTGTAAAATTGTATATTAACCAATGTCGTTTCATATTTACTTCAGTGACGCTTTATAATATGTCTTTTTTGTTTCAGGTGAGTTATTGGCAGAAAGAAGTGAAATATCCGGTGGTCGTGAGTAGTTATTTGTAATATACACATTGCATGTTTAGTAGATATTTGTCTGATGGCTTTAATAGTTATGTTATATATACTAAAGATTGCTCAAATTTGTGATAACACATTGTTGGGGTTATAGCGAATTAAAGACGTTGTAGCAACAGTCATTATATTGATTTATAGCCGTGGTTGTAATAACACTTTTCTTACTCCAGCAATCAACATACGAATTTCATTGTTTCACGGATTGCAATGTAGCTATTCTTCCTTCCTTCTGTTTTAAGCATAATAATTTTGTATGGCCTGCAATGATGAAGGTAAGTAGCGGCAGTGGTCCGAGTATTGACCCTTGCGGTATCGCGTACAAAACGTTGGCTAGCCACAATTTTCCTTCTTATTGGCCCACACAACGATAATGGCGGATAATATCACAAGAATCGTACCGAAATGTTGCTGTTATTATTAGTTATCGAAAAGTGCCTCACTTCTGATACTGTTCTTAACATCTCTAGTACACGCCTACATTTTTACCCTCCGTGTCTTTTTCTCGCTTCTGCTCCATCAGTTTCTGATACATGATTGTTGAAGGTTGCAACAACTGCAAATGTATGGATCAAAACTTCAACAACACTATATTGTGAAAAATTTACGCGTGTTTTGAAAATTAATAATAAGAAAAATAGCCAAATATAGACGAAAGAACTGAGTTTTGTCTAATGAATTGAGCAGTTGTGTCGTTCTAGGCTCTTTTTTATTTTTTTTTTAGTTTTTTGCACCTCAAGAAAGGAACAAGGTTCTCAGAAACGGTGTGTTGTATTTATATCATCACTTCTTTTGTCTGCATTTCGAATATTTCCTTCTCATTAATACTATACAATATTTCAAATTTTTTATCCCTGTATTTTTGTAGTTTCTAACGCAAGTGGCGTCCGTTAAATATATTATAATCATAATAATGTGTACTGTTTTTTTTAAAAAAATCCTTCCCAACTAGACATAGAATAATCTAGACTCGTATACGTGATTGATAAGGAGTTGTGCGTGTTCCTGTCTTTGTTTTTCCAAATTCTTCCTTTTCCGTTTTCAGTTGCGGCAGCCATGTTGAATATTCGCGCTTTGATTTCGTATACACTGTGCTTTTTTTTTAACGGTCGTGTAAGTTATCGTGAAAATTCGAAGCCTCCCTTTATGACGGATCTTGTCGCATCTGTTCCCAGTGACGTACGCCCATGACGTCATTATGTTCGTAAAGCTGTAACACTATTGAATCCACCAATGTCATTGAATCTCCAAACAGCAATACTATTTTTGAATAATAAAGTGTAATTTACACAGGGTGACCGAAATAATAATAAAGCCGGTGATAATCCCTCGGAATAGTTGGGAAGAGAAGCGGAAGATAATGTTGTTGGTAGGAAGAGAGGGAGAAAGACAGGTAACAGTGGCTGGCAGCTCCTCCCGGAAGTCGTCTGGTCGTTCAACCTTTCCAGGCAAGGGAGACATACACGCTCTCAAGGCCACGTGACGTCACACCCGGTTACCTATCACACTACAAAGACTGAGCAGGCTCGGTCACTGACCAGGAAACAATTTATTTAAATGTTAATACAGTTTCATTTTCAATTTGTTGGAATTTTTTATCTCCTTTTCCCTATTTCTATGGTAATTTTCACTGTAGTGGTGAAGACAATTCCAAGACTATTATTTAGAAATGTTTTCTCTACAATAAGTTAAGAGGACTTTTTTTGGTTTTATTTTGATGAGAAATTAGCCTGCTTAAAACTTCAGAGTCGTCCACGTGACGTCACGTCGCAGTCAGTACTCAATACACGTAAAATACGTAAAGTATTAATACAGATACTGAGCTATGTTTTTACGACTCTGTGTCTATGACGTAGGCACTATTACTCTGAGCAGAGGTAAATTATTTTGATGTCTTTTGTATTTTTGCAACAATGCGTCTCAGACTGATGTAGGGAGAGGGTTAGTCTGTGAAAACAACGGAAGTTGCGATTGATTTATAAAACACAGCTGCTTACCGCCTGCTTCTTAGCAGGAGAAACACGCAAGGAGGTGGAGAAAACCTCTGTATTGACTAAGACATTAAGGTGAGTGAAGCCGAGGCTGGAAGGAAGGCAGGGAGGAGTTCGACATAATTTAATGACGCTGCTGTAAGAACTCTAGGGTTGTAGAATTATTATTATTATTATTATTATTGCTGCTGCTTGTACCCTGTCGTGATAGCTACAATAGCAAACTTTCCAAATTCCCCCTTCTCTCACCCTCACCCTTTGTACAAAGTAATGACATACGCACGCGACTAATTTATTATTCCGGCCAGGTAAGGGAGACAAAGGAAGAGAGAGTGGCAATACTGCGCGGGAAATAGGGGAGACGAAAAATAGTCTCCACCCTCAATTCGCCGCCATTTATTTGTAGCAAACACCACAGCGGGGGACGAGGAACTCAACCATATTCCGCAAGTTAAAATCCTATGCCGAAGTTGTTAAAGGACGCAATTAATCTTGAATAATAGACATATTGCTATCCCAGAATTCGCTACGACGGTGGTTCTCCTCTCTCTCTCTCTCTCTTTTTTTTTTTTGGGGGGGGGGGGGTATAGACAGGCTATGTATAGGGTAATCCACATAGTGGCAACTCCTTTCTTATAGCATAGGAAAGGAATTTGAAAGGGGGGATGCGGAAGGGTGGAGGAAAGTAGCCAAGGGTAACTAGGGCCCCCGGGCTATGGTTTTAAGGATCCTACCCGGCATTCGCCTAAATAAATGCAGGAAAACCCTAGAAAAACCTGCATCAGGTAGGTCCGGCATTGGGTACTTGTCCCACGCCCTTCCGATAGCGGGAGAGGAGTTTCCTGTGGGGACGCAGCATTCCCTTTTCCGTCCTCGACCAGTTTAGGAGGCAGCTGGTCGACTATTCCAATAGGAATAGCGGACAACTCTTATCGTATGCCCAAGGTCTGCGACCCCAGAGCATACACCTCTCAAAACAGACCGAGGTGCCTCGGCTTGTGGGAAGCTTAGTTAAAAAAAAACAGAGAGATGTGAAGGCATCCCCAAAGGTAGCCTCCTCCAGAGCTCTCTTTGAAGGTTCACCTGCGAGGGAATCCTCTTGCAGGCCTGCTAGTGCTCCTCTCTTTTTTGTATATAAGGTACTTAAACTATCAAAGTGGTGACGTCACGGTGACGTGGTGACAAACAAATGCTACGACGCCGCTAATATATCACCGAAGGACAGTGACAGGATGGTCGTGACTTTGATTGTGAGCCAAAGGAAGTTGCAAAACTGATCTGAAGAGCTGATCACTGGTGACGTCACAGGCGAACAAAAGACTCTCGTGTCTACGCTCGAAAAAGTTATGTCCGTGGAGAAAAGAATACCGGTTATTCAATGAAAGATTGTTGGACTATCAACCGGGTCAATTGTTTATTATAACCCAACGTTTCAGCAAAATTCATCACCATCGTCGTCAGGTGTGCCGAGACAATTTTTATACTGTTGACTTCTGCCAATCAGGGAGCCGAACTGCTCTAATATATAACATACAGTCACCGGTCGACGGCTGAGATGTGTTTAATTTATACGTGTTTCAATAAACCCTGTTGATAATCCTAAGATCTTACGTTGTTTGAAATCTACAACTGTCATTTAGTGAGATGCTTAATCTTGAGGTTATTATAAATTTATTATTAATATTGTTTTGTGTGTGTACGTATTGATGTTTCCCGACTTGTTCTATTTCTTCGGTGGAGAAGTAATGACTAAAGGAAATACTATAATGACTCTCAAATTATCTCCAAAATGGAAGGGTAATCTGGCAAATACACCCATATTCCTTAGTAATGAGCAGTAATCAAAGAATTCGTACTAAATGTTAGGAATTAAACTATCAGGAATTATTACGAGCTGAAACATCGTGCGTGTTGCGCGTGATTCTTATCTGAATCAGCCGGTACAACCCTTCACGAGGAGAAGGGACGAATTCCGGTTTGACATTGATAAAAAAAAGGGACGCCGGTTTCTTCCTTCGACATTGTGAAAGGGAACACTACCCCTTGCCCTCCGCATTTCTACAATTCACGCACTAGATTGCAAGCAACCACATCCCTCGTGAGCACTTACAATCCATCCTCCCCTGTTCACTTCATTACGTTTCCCTCACTTCCTCTCCCTCGTTCCATTTCCCTCTGAATTGAATCACGGTTAACTAGAAAATGCGTACGAGGTCTTTATTTTATTTGCCAGTTACTTCATCCCCCATTCACGTCCCCAAACCTCAAGAGGGTTGAGGTCGCATTGATTCGGGAAATCCTCCCCCCCCCCACACTCTCCTACCTTTTCAAATTTTCACTTGTAACCACTTTGGCGCTGGTCCACGACGCTCCTGGATGAATATTTGAATTCAGAGCTCTTGAATATTGAAGGGGTTGTTTCATTTTCCACTTTCCTACTCATCGCCTTTCTCCATAACCATCTTCAGCAGCAGCAGTTCCAAATCCTTGCATTCCTATCTCACCCCCCCTCCTACATTCTCAAATTTTGCCTTTTCCTTTCTCTCCAAGAGGAGGATATTCCGCTTCATTTTAAGTGTATACAGCCTTGCCTCTTTATGATTCTATCTTTCCCTTTAATTTCTCATTATAAAGAATACCAGACTGCCTTGAGAATTGCCTTTTCTTGTAGTTACAAGCTGAGAGACTATTTTCTGAGCCGTCGTTATTTGACGCGTTGTAATTCCGATTTTTTCCTGACGGCAGGACCAATACAGTGTGGAAGCTCGTGATGCTCGAGTTTTAGGAAACCATCTTTAGAGAGAGTTATTTCTTTATAAAAGCGTAGTATTTGTAGTCTGTTTTCCCATCATGTTCGTTGCCCTCATTTGGTCGTATCGCCTTTTCTTGTTTTATGGGTTGCGAATGAGGACGTTGCATCTAACGTTCCAGAAGACGCAGGCTTCGAGGAAAATACGGATCCATCTTGAACTTATTTATTGAAAAACTAAAAACCACAATAAGAAACATAAAATTAACCGATGAATGCGAACCTATCAAAAACATATTCGTAATAATAAAAATTCAGCCTTCTAAAAACTATTCTGCTGACAAACCGGAATTATTAAATCCATTGTATAATTTTCCGGTCTTCAAGAAATACACAGTCTGCTTTAACGTGTTTAAAAGTTCCTGATCTCCGTTGCTGTAAGTTACTCCTGCTTTATGTTGCTTCTGAATGGTCAGTTAAATATTTCTTGACGTTTTCCCACAAAAACTTCCATTTCTTCGTGCTGTTTGGAATTTTACATTTTTCCCCCATATTGGCAGGAAAAGGAAAAATTCGAGGCTACTGGTAAAAGCCTCATTACGCCGCAATTTATTTAAAAATGCGCGTAAACGGTTTTAATAATCTGTTCCTTGCGGTGTGCGGCTTTCAGTCGGGAATTTGCGCTAATTTAATTCGAGTAGCTGACCTGGAACAAAATTATTCCGAGTCCGTGCGCTCTTCTAACTCATTATTAGGCGCAACCGCGGTCAGAAACACACAAAAAACATTTAAAAATGAAACAATTTGTATTATGCTGACTGGAGGACTCGGTAAGAGATCGATTAAATCGATGTAGCCTCGTAGAAATCATAATTGACGGGGATCTGTAGACAAACGTGGAGATCAATTAAAAGTAAAATACTTTAAATGAAGAAATAGTGTGTTCCGAATAATAAAATGAATATACAGGGTGTCTCAAAAGGATCCAACTATTTCCTTTGAAAATCAAGAAATACAACTGATTGTAATTATTATTTATTGGTACCAATACAAAGGTAATAAAAGAGGTTTTACTTTTTACGGATTAAATAATGGCGGCACTTCTTGCGAAAATTATCGAATACTTTTCTAAGAAGTTGTCGAGGTATCAATCTAAACTATTATTCAAGATGCCTTTTTGAATCTGACAAATATCGAGGATTGTTATCTATTAAGATAACCCACTAAGAAAATATCACTTTGGGGCCCTGATTTAAGCCCATCAGATTTTTGCAGCAGTCTCCCAAAGACGCGACGCCTCTCGACGCCAGCGCCGATCAGCGTGACACCGTACCTCACCAGATACAACAACTGGACGATATCCGCCGGCTGGGCAATGAGGCAAAAATTTGCTTTATCAAGCATGGTTTTGCCAGGTTTCTAAGTTGTTCTAACGATATATTAAATAATAGCGACGTTTTGGCTCACCTCACAATTTTCCTTGTGAACCCTAAAAGAAACAGTAACGGCTATTATTAGATTATTTAAAGTTTTTTTTACATTTAACAATAATTGATCATCAAAATTTTGTTTTTATAATTAAATTCAATTTTTATATCAGTAACAATTGTAAAATTTAATATGGTTATTACAAGGCAGGAATTCTGTTTTTAATTATTAAAGTGTATACTTCCAATTAATTAATTTTACTTATTTTTTATCACAATTAAGCCCGTAAATAGAATTCCCCTCCTTGTTCATCATATTAAGTTTTCCTAATTCTATTCTGTAACGCGCGTATTTTCACATCATTATTTTTTTTTCTCGTTTGAAGAGCATGTGGAATTCTCTTTGTGTCAGTCCGATGGTGAGAGGAATTCCCAAGAGTCGATACAGTGGCGAACAAAAAAGGGGAGAATTTTCCAAAGTTTTTGTTCGAAAAGTTTGTTTTAGAATGTAACTTGAATTTTCAAGCAGTTATGGGCTGTTTAATTCAGTTTCAAGATTTTTTTCCCCCCGCGGTGTGGTGGAGATATACACAGTTATACAGGATAAATTCAGTAACTTCTGCAGATGCTTTATAAGAGAAGGCGAGGTGAAAATTGTAACACGCGAATTTCGAGTCGATCAGTTCAACCGTGTATTAACAGAGACACAGACAGAGGGCTGGTTGGTTTGAATTGATGGACCCGAAATCAACGTGTTTGTTAAACTTCACCACACACAACATCACATTCGAGGCTTCGGTCCGGCGATTATTACCGCGACAATACAAATCTACTGTACAGGGATATGAAACAGACCGTGGCAATCCCTTACAACCTGTTGTACATGAATTCAAAAGCTTTCAACCTTCAGTAGATGTGGTTCAATACTCGCATCAAACAGGCGAGGGATAGTTTGCTGCGGACTCATTTCAACCGTGAGTAGCGGAATAATATTCCGTTCTCTTAGAAAAAAAAATCTGTTAACCCACAGCGGAATATTCCGCTCTCGTGGCCCTTTATGTTGTATTGGAATATTCGCTCACAGGAAATATTCGAGTCCTCTGGCACGGAAATTTTAGCACCAGCAGAATATTGAGTTGCTGGGGCAAAGAATGTTGGACAAAAATATAATGGACCTTTAATGTGACATTTGTTTGGTAAACCTTGCTGACGGATACACTAGTTGGCAAGAAGATGGCACGAAAATATTTTCCGGCCGTCAAAATTGACCTGATACCTGTTTTGATCCTGTACGTGGGAAATTGCAGGAGTAGCTTGACAGGCGAACATGGACAGTCGCAAAGTGGTTCTGGAGATATGAGGACTGCTGGACAGAAGGTTCAGCGATTTAGTGGCTGATAATATTCTTGTTAGAGACGGAGGGAGTTAACGTTGAAGAATCATTATGAAGGCGATTAGTGGAAAATGAGAATATTAGTAATATTTAGTGAAGGAAATAGTAGAATTAGATTTTAATATAAGACTGTTGATTCCAGAGATACGCTGGTTTGTACCTTCGGTGTATTTTGACCATGTCTCTTCTAGTCTTCCTGGCTCATACAGAACCTGTAATTCTAAGAAATTGCCACCGGGGTACACATCGACATGTTTTAGATTAGTTAAAAACTGACCACGGCTAGTCTAGCAAAGGGGAAACAATAGGTAATCAAGTGAGGAAAGTGGAATTGAAAAGCTGAAGCTCTCTGCATCAACGATTATGAGGTGGTACGTGAGAGAGGAGGAGGAGGATGAGATAGAAACGGTGATGAGAAAGTGAGATAATGCATGTTATGTGTCAGCAAGGTAGATGATGAATGAATGTTCCTTAGGAGCAGAGGATCGTAATGATCAACGCTAAAAATCTTATAGCATCAAATAAATTCTACACGTTACTTTTTAACTGATTTTTATTGTTATTACGTTTAATAATATATTATAACAATTATCATCAATTATTGAATCAAAGTGCTACATTACATTAATTATTTTAATATTCTTTGGCCAACAGCCGCAGATTACTCCGATGTCGTATTTATTCCGGTAACTTGGAAACATTAAAAAATCAAGAACGTCAGAATATTCTGTTCTGAGAAATTTGCCATATGCATGTATAACATGAGTTGTATTTACCGAGACCATGCAGGGTCTGACACGGAGTTCGAGACAAATATTGACTTATTAAAGCAAACTGTAATGGAAGAAGTTAGACAGTGAGTAAACGAATAGAAATTAACTTTTAGAGTGTAGAGCAGTCAGGGGAGACATTTGTGGAAAGTAGATGAAAGATAATGAATTATAAAGTTGCTCTGGGAGACAATGAAAGAGGAAGAGAAATGACGTAGCTAAAGGGAGAACACCTAACAATCCAGAGTTTTTTTTAGCACGATGACAGGCTGATGAACTCAAGGGGAGAGTGTGTGTGTGTGAGAGAGAATGAGAACTAACGTAATGGACGAGTGAGGAAGTTATATGAATGTTAATGCGAGTGAACGACGAATTGAAGGCACGTGTGGTTCTTTAAACAGCTTGAAGATGGGATGAAGAGAGTGCGAAATGGATTGGAAGGTCAATTGGTGACTCATTCAGCCTCGTTAGTTTCAGCCGAACGATTCCTTCCGCGAAAGAAAAGGAAGAATCTTGGCAATCGTTCCGCTTCTTCCAACTTCACGGTGACAGACAATAACTGGAGTGAGTGGTAACCTTGTACAAGGACGGACGAGGAAGATTCCGGGATCATCAGACGGTGAACGAACCCGACGATGCGAGCGCCGGGAATCGAACATGACTGTTGGTGGAGCTCGTGCCGCGCCGTGAAACAGGATACAAGAAATGAAAGCGGAAGTAATGGGAACTGAATCCAGTGAAGGAAGAGGTGGCCAACCATGGTTTTGAGGGAGAGATCCAGTTTGCTCCAATCTCACAAGCTCTGGTAAGTTGAAAACAAATAAAACAATAAATGTGCGAAGAAAACAATAAGTTAAATTACTCGAAAGGGAAACAACAGAATGCGGAAGGAATTTTCAAAAACCATCATTTGCGTAATCGTGAACACACAACAACTTGGAAACGAAATGCACGGGAAACTATTTGAAATAAAGAAAAAAATACTGTCGGCAGGAAAAGAAACAAGCTGGAAGGAAGTGTGGCAGATATAACCAAATTTACGCAAGCAAAATTAATTGCGGTGGCGAAGGAGGAAATTGTAAGATATCTTAAACTTACCACATACCACGAAAAGCGGAAATTAATTAACAAAGCCGGGATTTTGCGGCGAATGCAAATCGCCGAGGCGACAAACAGAATTTTGATTATTCGTCTCTGTTTGGGTCAGAAGAACGTGAAAATGTTAAATTTAAAATTATACTCCAGTGGAAGAAATTAGTATTTTTTCGTTCACGGAAGTGCCCAATCTAGAAAAGCGTGGGGCCTTTTGGTATAAATATCCATCTTTACGGAGGCTCAAGAACATTGTATAATATCAATAGAGCCTTTGATTGAAGAAAGAAACTTTTGTCGACTTTTGTTATATCGATCCGAGGTCCCGTCATTGAAATATATTAAATGCAATTGTCTATTCCAAGAAAATGCTGATCAATATTTTTATCTTAAATGTAATAATTAAGAATGTGGTGGTAAATTCTTCCAAATGCAAAATTTAAACGACGATATATTTTTCTACATCGCCTTAATTTCCTAACGTTATTTCTCCTACGATTTTATCAATAAACATTTGTGGTTTATTTTTGTACTGTCCACCTTTTGCTTCGCAATCTCCTAGATCGAATTCACTTCGATTCCCTTGAAATGTGTTTGTATGCAACTCTTACAATGCGGGTGAGTCACCATCGACCTCGATTCAAAGGGAAAAAAAAACAGATATCGCACCGAGCTAGTTGCCCTTGAAAACAAAACTTAATCCCACGTGCGTGCTTTCGCGATATTATCGTCTGTAGGTTGGAAAAGCGGATGTCGTTATTCCTAAAATGCGACAGCCGTTTGCATTTATAAACGTATGGCTGAGGATCCTCACCACAGTTGATTCAGGAGACTGGCCCCTCACATCCTTGTAACGTACATTTACGAGACTAATTTACATTTTCTTTCAATTGAGATCTACATGTCTGAGTCAGTTCCTCCATTTTTTTTTGGTCGACTGCTCTATCAGACTGAAATAAAAGTGATGACAATTGAGTCAAGCGAGGAGAAAATATGTTCTAGCGAGTCCTCAATGATAGTGAAAGAGAACATCATCACACAGGTATAAAAGAGCTTGTTTCAGGGTAATATTATGAAGCGCAACCCAAAGTCATCAAGAATTTAAAGTTTCGCGACGCTCGTGCCAGCGATGTTCTCGTTTTCAGAGGATAATCTGACAATTTGTCTATTAATCCCGAGACTTAGCTGATCAGCGTGATGCCTGTCCTGTCTCCCATCTTAAATGGCACGCCCTTTTCCCAGGGAATAATATTCCTCTGTCTTGGTTCTTTCTCTCCCGTGCACCGGGGAAATGAGCCAGGCTTTTAGTTAGCTTTATCGCTCCCTGGAGCCTCGTCTGTCTGCCTCATTTCACCTTCCGTGTCTAACCTACTCTACTCTACTCTACTCTCCTCTAGTGCTTCTCTACCTTGCCTTGCTACCTGCTGCTGCCCAGAGGGGAGGAAAAAAAAAGAAAGGCCATCGAATTGAATTACACGGTCCCACCCAAACTGGGGGAAGAAACCATTCCACTTTTTCCTTCTGCTCCTCTTGTAACTCAAGAGCGATTGAAAAGGTCAGCGGGAACAAAGAACTAGACTTGACAAACACCTCCATGAAAATATGGAATTATTTCTACTCAATCCGTCAGTATGAGTCGACATTTATTTTCAAAATATAAAATATAAATTACTATGTGCTGAGCAGGAGTTAAACTTCATGTAACCGTTGGAATACAGAAGCACTAACAGGCCATATTAGACAGATGTAACTTATTCTGAATTAGCTGATGATTTAGTTATGCAATATGGTTATTAAATTTTCTCTCAAGATATAGAAGTAGTAAAAATAAGTATACAAAGTAATGTTTTCAATAAATAAATTGTCAATCTGTTTTTAAAATTGGAAGTAATTAATAGTAATATTTTTTTAGAGTGTAACAGGCTACATGAGGGTAATCCACGTGGTGGCAACTCCCCTTTAAAAGCATAGGAAGGAATTTACAACGGGGGATGCGGAAGCTCATATAAAAAGTTTAACTTAAAAAAAGTTTCCATCTAAACGAGACGGCGAGTAACCTTGGTACAGACAAGGGAAAATATACGCTGATGACAGGGTTGAGGGAAGGGGAGGAGCAAAGGTGAAAAGGAACGCGGAACTTAGTGATACCTTTTCACTATCTCCGCCTTCCTTTCATGAAGGCGTAAGTAGGAGTAGTTATGATGGACGCAAAGGGGAAACAATAGGTAATCAAGTGAGGAAAGTGGAATTGAAAAGCTGAAGCTCTCTGCATCAACGACTATGAGGTGGTACGTGAGAGAGAAAGGAGGAGGATGAGATAGAAACGGTGATGAGAAAGTGAGATAATGCTTGTTATGTGTCAGCACCTGAGAGCAAGGTACATGATGAATGAATGTTCCTCTAGTAGAGATATACAGAGTGGTGGACAGTAAATAATAAAGCGATTCCTTAAATCATACAAAATAAAAACAACACATTAACATGACGACAGCAAAATATATTAATGTTTACTCGAGCGACTTCACACCATTGGCCGCGTCGTCAATGAAACCAAAAAAGACAACTAAGCTTCGTTATACTTTCTCTTGAAAGCGAGAGAATCAATTTCGTTGATGGTAACTAACGCCATATTTTAAATACTCACACCGCCGTCTATTTTTAAAAGGATGACCTTTTTGAATATGATATTTTGGGTACACAATTTTTGTACCCACATTTTAGCACCTATTTTAGAAAATTTTAAAGCAGGCATCAGCGCCACCATTTTGGGAAGTACCACTGTGAACAAAAAATAAGGTGAATTTATTTATAAAATATAAATTCTTTATATATTCTTCCAAATCAATTTCATCCCCTTCAAAGTAATCCTCGTCCGATAAAACGCACTTTTTCCAACGCTTTTTCCAGTCCTCGAAACAGTCAGAATAGTCTTTTTCCAGTATAGCCTTCAAGACCTTCTTCGATTCGCTTTTTATCTCCTCAATCGTGTCAAAACGGCGTCCCCGCATTGGCCTTTTTGAGTTTGCTGAATAGCCAGAAGTCGCACGGAGCCAAATCAGGCGAATACGGTGGTTGCGGAACGATATGAGTCGAGTTTTTGGCAAAAAAGTCGCGAAGAACCAATGCAGGATGACATGGTGCACTATCGTGATGAAGGAACCAAGAGTTTCAGACGAATAGCTTCACGCAAACGACGCATAACGCTCAAATAATATTCTTTGTAGACAGTTTGGCCCGGCGGAAGGAATTCATAGTGCACCACACCACGATAATCAAAGAAAACTGTCAACATCACCTTGACTTTGCCGTGGTCTTTTCGGTGTTGCTTCACCTTTTGCACGATATCCGCTGGATTGGTCGATGGTTTCAGGGTCGTATTCGTAAATCCAAGTCTCGTCTCCAGTAATGATGTATTTCAAGTGGTCCTGATAGTCAGACAGCAAAGTTTCACACACATCTACGCTACGCTTTTTTTTTTCAAAAAAATTGAGCGCTTTTGGCACCAATCGAGACTTGACGCGTTTGAGACACAAAACATTCTTCAAAATGGTTTGGGCTGAGCCAAATGATGTTCCAACACTATCAACGAGATCTCTAATTGTCCATCGACGATTTTCAAGCACCAAATCATTAATTTTTTGGACGTGGTTCTCGTCGTTGATGGTCGTCCAGAGCGCGGTTCGTCTTCAACGCGTTCTCGGCCCTCTTTGAACTCGTTGTACCACTTATAAACGTTTTTTTTTGTGCCGTAGTTTAATCACCAAAGGCCTTCGGCAACATTTTCAACGTATCCGCACAAGAATATTCGTTGCGGAAACAAAATTTGATGCAAGTTCTTTGCGCAACAAAATCACCCATTGCAAAAATCGAAAAATTAACGTTTGGTTGTTTACAAAAACACGTGTAACTCGGAGGTAATTAAACCTTTTAACAAACAGAATCTTGGCAAATATTATAGACAGTCCTACCAACCTAGGAAAAAAAATTACCTGCCTTCCTAATACCCGGGAGTTTTAAATGACAATTTCACCTTACATTTTGATCACAGTGGTATGATGAAAAAAGTCCGCCAATGTTTACTCTTCCTATAACTTAGAAAATGTATATGTTTTACATTTTAGAAATAACAGACTGGGAATATTTTATATGGCCATTTTCTTTCTTTACTCTTGTTAACACTTGGTGCTTTGTTCAGACAATGTAAAATATATAAAGCCCTTGAATCGCGAAAATGAATTTTGTGGTCATACGAGTATTTTAACGCGGTGTTCCCCATTTCTACGTGGCTGATGAATTTTTTAAAACTTTCGTTCACCACTGTTTTCTTAATCTCTTTTGCCTCTTAAATTTGAAAGACTGAGACAGTGAGTATATTTAACACTGTTGACAATACTATCATTATAAAAAATTAAGCATAGATAGAGTGACACTAGTTATCAAGGTCTAGTAGAGCGATAGGTAGAAAACTCCGTAAGATTACGGCTTCGTAATCAATCTTATTTACTTAAAGAATATTAGCAATGGTTGTGAGCATGACAAGTTTCTGCGTGTGTTCGATGGTGCCAATACATTGCGTGACTAATCTCTGTCCTCAGTCGGAAGACACGTACTCCCGACTAAAAAATAGAGGCACAAAACCAAAGGGTTGATGGCCTAGTGCTTCAATGGGGCCAAATTTTCATTCGTGCAAAAATTTCGGAGATTAAATTGTTAATTTTTTTCGGCGTTCAATACCACTATTAATAAATCTTAAAAATTTCCAGTTTTTCTACGTCCCATAACCTGGTTCTTGATTCGCATTATTCTTCAAAGGAAAGTGGAAATATATGTGCCTGTGTGAAAAATTAAAGAAAAAATGTGGGATTTTTTACTGATATTTAAAAAATCTTATTACTATAATACAAACACTTTAAATTCATTTAAATTGCTGAAGGAATGTTCTCTATAATGCAGTGATTTGATGATGCTTTGACAAAATTGTTTTAAAATGGTTGTTTGTTTCTTCATCGCTTAATTCGTAAAATACGTATGAATTTTTGGTGTTTCAAAATGGAGGAATTTATTGTTTATGTAAAAAAATGCTTAAAGTTATTGTCTGGCGTGCGTATTAATAATAACATGGCGACTAGTAGTGCGGGGGCCTGTACACGTGTACTCGGAGAAACACATCACCGGCTCCGTAATTAACTGCTGAAGATTTGTGTATGTAGCGCGATACCTCCGTGGTAATAGTAAAGCGTGTGTGCTTTAGTTTTGCTAAGAGCGTAGTGCGATGTTCACGCTTCGCGGAGCGTGTCTCTGCGGCGTCGGTTAAGTTGGCGACCATGTCGGCCGTAATTACGTTTTAATACTTGCCCAGTTATGTTACGTTGTTCTGCTGGAATTACCTCCCTTCTATACCCCACCACTCTACTTTAACCTTATTTCCATCTGAAATGCCGCGGTGTTTCGTTGCGACGCGGCAGGACGAGAAGCGAAGAACAAAGGAAACTGTCAGAGTTGGTTCGCCCGGAATGTGGAAGAGGAAGAGGAGGAAAGGAAAGATTGAGAAATACTACACAGGAAAATAAAGATAGAGAGTTCAATAATCATCGTAAAAAGTAAAACTTGACACAATACCTAAAAAGGAAAATAAAAATGGTCCAGAAATTGAAGGATTATTTAACCACTCTTTAAGCCCAAAGAAAAAAAATATGTTACGAAACGAAGACATGGACAAATAAATTATGTTTTAAAAATGGAAAAGAGACGTTATTATAATTCCCAATTTCAATTCCAATAGCACTAATTTACTTCACGTTTATAGCTTCTTCGACAATATTCCCAGTCTGTTATTTCTAAAATGTAAAACATATTCATTTTCTAAGTTATAGGGAGAGGAAACATTCATCATACTTCCCAAAATGGTGGCGCTTATGCCTGTTTTTAATTTTTTCTAAAATAGGTGCTAAAATGTGGGTACATTAATCCATTAAATTATATCAACTACTTTTTTCGTTGCTCTTCAAGCGGCGATTAAATTCACTAAAGTACATATACGACTCCCTCAGTCAAAAGCATGCTTCTTCGCTTGTACTCCAAATGATTAACAATAAATTCGTGGCACCAGCTGACGAGGTCAACCGAAGATACAAATGTTCCGACTCGGAAAATTATCTGTCAAGGAATTAAATTTAGCAATTTCAGGGTTAGGAATCATTACAACATATTTCGCACTAAATGCGGTTTCTTATATTCACTGTCACAATGTAGTCTCGCTACTAAAGTGGGAAAGGTAAAAGCACTGTAATTTTACTTCAATTCGGTGGTTCAGAATTATTTGATCTAAATGTGGGTAAGAGTAAGGAGTCAACTGTCCGTCCCTCAGTTGATAGCAACGAATGTAGATTATTTTAAAATAATATCCCTCAAAGACGAATTCAATTAAACGTCGACTGTAATTTTTTTTCTACTCTGATCTTCCTTCATTCGTTCTAAATCCTCACGGCCTCTGCGTCATTTACAATACACCATCCAGTTCGTCACAACTGCACAAATCAGTTGGCAATTTCAAAAGCCTCCGGTTAAATAGTTTGGATCCTAACATTTACTGTCATCAATATTTGCTATCAAGCAAAAAAAAATGCATTTTTGAAAACAATGCATACGACATTGCATGTGCATTTAATCTCAAATTATCGTATTGCATGTTTTAAGATACGAAAGGATGTAAAGAGGTAAAAGAATATGATCTCTCCCTCTTTCTATTTACGTCTTAAAGCCCGTTACGAGACCGATAAAGAAACTTGGTTTTTCCATGAACGGGCAGAGACAACTTTACAGTTACTGCTTCATCGAAACATCTTTCCGTTACAGTCCCACCGTGTATCACATCGTGCTTTGTATTCTTCGCGGCTTGCACTATTTTTCGATTTATCTTTTCCCTCGGTGTCAGTATTTTCTTGCTATGTTTCTATTTTCCCTTTCTTGGCACCGCGACCAGTGCCTATTATGGGTTCATTTCGCAATCCAAGTAGTCTTGTTTTTTTTTTCAGAGCTAATACCTTGTCTATCTTGTGTTCGTCGCCTCCCTTTAACTGCCCGCTTTCCAGTTAAAGTGTCTTGTCATCTTCGTCGCTAGTGGCTGGACGCCTTCCTCAAGTTCCCATTTAGGCAGGTCGTAAACCTTGACGACCCACTTACTTTCCTCTCTCTCTCCCCCTCTCTCTCTTTACCTTGTATTTTCCCCCACCCTTTTAAGTCTGGGTGGCGTGTCTGCTCTTGGTCTCAGCTGAGCTGAGCTCAGTAGCGTAGAGGGTTAATTTGCCGCAGTTTCCCCACCCCCATCTTTTGCCTCTGAAGAACAGACCCTTTTTAAAGTTACGCGTTATTTTCTGCCTCTTTAAACTCCATCTGCAACTAGGTGACGAGTTCAAGTTCGTGCTAAAATTATGTTGTATATTAGGTAAAATAATATGGACATTACATTCCGAATACTGACGGAGTAGTTTGAAAATACATGAGTAATTTTCCGAGACTTGTATTTCCATAAACAAATTTCTCAAATATTCTGTTCCAAGGTTGAATTATAGTGTGTATTATTGCGGTTATACGTCTTTCTGGCTATTTCCCTTAACCGTCCCATGAAATCTTGTCTTTTTAATACAGTTGGAAGTTGAAGTGATTCATGAGGCTTATTAAAAACAAATCGTAAGAAAAGGAAATATAAGATTACTTGCGTTATCGTCAATGTAAGACAAATAATAGGAGTAATATTTCTTCTCATTCATTTAGGAATTTTCGTCCTCCCTTCCAACTCCTTTTCCTACTCACAACTATTGACTGGACATCTTTCCATAACTTTTGTTAATATGCTCGCACCAGCGTAGAGAGTTATTTAACTCCACGAGGCTTCTGTTTTAGTTATTGTTGTCGACGTTCCTGTGTTCGTACTTGACTGCGCGCCTTTTCACGTTCGCCTCTAGTGGAGAGCCTTTTTTTCTTTCTCTCTCACTTCCGCGACCCTGCTTGGTTTTATTCTTCTCTCTCTCTCTCTCTCTATCTGTGTGTGTGCCTGTGTATTTGAAGTATTACACACGAGCCGCTGGAGCACCTGCTCTGTTCTGTCCTTCCTTTTGTCCCGTCTCTCTAGTTCCGACGTCGGTAATGAAATGTACACTTTGCAGCCTTCCCCGTCCACTTTCTCATTTCTCTTTACTAGAGGACGAGATACACTGTTCTCTGTAGCTCCTGGATGGAATCTGTTACTCATATGTTTTACTTTGGTTCTTTTATCGCATCTATTGTACGCTGGAAGAGGAATTAGATTCACCCTGTAGATTCGATGAAGGTGGGGAAAAATTAAGGTAAGGGAGTGAACGAACTTAAAGAGGAAATATGTGAATTAAAGTTTACTTGCATCCGGAAAGACCATACACGTGGATGTGAAGAAAACTGTTTAAGCAGAATATACGATAAAGCTACGAGGAATAAATTACGAGGAGAAATAAATCATAAGGTATATGTGATTAGAAAAATTCAGATTATCCAGCCAGTCTCATTTTTGCTTTCTTGCGACTTGGTGCATCACCGTATTTTTTTCCCCGGCGGAGTGCGTGTCTTTCGACATGTCCGGAGCTTAAGAACCCTACATCTTGGCGCCATCGAATACACGCAGTTGCCAATCTTTCTACCCTTGTTAATAATCAGTAATGAAGTAAAATATACTATGATAACCATAATCTATCGGAGTGTAACTATCGTGATACAAATAAACTCCACGAATATCAATAGATATTTTGAATGATAGCTTAAACTACATTTTTAAAGTATTTTCCAAATTCTTTTTTATGACAACAGTATTAAAGCCCAAGGGAATACTACGTATTTTTAAGAGACGATCTCTTAATTTTGTGTCAATGCATTATTTCTGTAGTGGGGGTAAATAGTGAAAGGGGTTGCAACAGATCAAGAGGGATTTTTTCCTGAAGGCTAATAAACATTAGGCTTCTAAGGAGTTTATGGTACTATTTATATTATAAATATTCGAAAAACGAACAAAGACCAGAGCGGATGTAGGTATGAAAAAAATAAATTAATCAAAGATAGATACGTTTTCCGTTACATATCTTTTTTTATAAAATTCTGTACACCATTGGCCAATTGGGTAATATAAAAAAATAAACATTCCTCGATGTTATATTCTCATTCAGCGACCTTAAAGAACATTAAAACTAAGAAATCAATAATTATTAAACCAATGTAATCATTTTTTTCACCAATATTTGTGTGGCCTTTCTTCTGGACGCACAGGAGAACGCAAGGATTAGTAATTAAAATATTGTTATTTATTCCCCACTAAACATGATGATTGTTTAGAGACAAGGGACTCCCTACGGCTAAAGATGGAAACAGTGATGTATTTAGTAATGCGCCTAAATTTATCTGGAGTTTCGAAACCGATATTCTGCAATACAATCGATATCCGTAAAAAAGTATTCACTTTTATTTGTTGAATAAATTCTTTATGTTCTAGAAGCCTCATTGTTACTGATACTGACGAGTATTTAATTCGTAAAATTCGTGGAGGACAAACAGCCCACTTTTATAATTTTTTTGGCCGTGACCGACTACCAACATAATAAAAATATGGTGGTAAATAATATTTCTGTTTCTTGGGCCCGTCCACGTCGTTGCTTTTCCTCATTAATAAAGAAGGGATAGATGAGAGTTTTTGATGGGGATTTTCAAAATCATACGATATCTACATAAGTAGAATAATTTTAGATATTTGGAACTCACAAAATCGTATTTCAAACCCTTATGACATCCCTAACACTCGTCCTTTTCCAGGGTCTTGCACAACATTAGCAACTACATCGTGATGGTGGTGACTAAGGCTTCACTCAAAGGCCACGGCTGTGGCTGTAGGAGTAGTAGACGGGCAGAAAAGCGAAATGTCAAGCAGCTGTAGCTAACAGCGACTACAAATGACGGCGAGGTTACCAAAAAAAAAAGAGGAACGAACAAGAACTTGGTGACTTTCACTCTCCGTCGTTCTTCCGACAGACAGACACTCTGCGGTACCAAGAAAGGCAAGGAAAGAAGGAAGAAAGACTGAAAGTGAAAGTGGACGTCTTCGTATTACGAGAGGTCTTGCGGTTAAGCTAAAAGGTCAACGAGAAAGTCACACAATAGAAGGCTGACGGCACTGGAAAGGGGAAGGAGGAGAAAAAAGGCGACACGACAGATGTAATCAAAGAGAAAAACACACACACAGAATGAGAGGGAGGTAGAACGAAACGAGATCTCTCTCATCTTATCAGAATTACAGCAGGCGTTTCACAGGGAAGCGCAACGGAATCCCTAAGAAATAACGGGTAACAAAATTGAATGTCATTGGAGAATTAAAATATTGGGCCATTATTCCGGTAATGGATATACGCACAACAAAACTGTTACTGTTTCAGTTTCATCGATAAATAAAGTAGGAAACTTCTTAGAATAAGTCGTAAAATAAATTTCCTAGTGGAAACGGCCAACAGCCATAAAAATGTCTTCTTCCACATTAAAAACATATATTGTAACGTGTATTCGCTTTTTTATATGGGACCTCTTCAGATATATCAATAAAACAGATAATTAAAATATTTTTAAAATTAGAATGACACAATTTAAGTGGAAGAATTTAGACTCCTTCAACACCAATGACCGAAATTTTATTTTTCGGCTATGGAAGTGGAAAGAAGTTTTTTCCTCTTAGATTTTGTTTAGGGCAACAGGCTACATGAGGGTGATCCACATTGGGCAACTCCCCTTTAATAGCATAGGAAGGTATTTGAAAGGGGGGATGCGGAAGGGTGGAGGAAGGTAGCCAAGGGTTAACTAGGGCCCCCGGGCTATGGTTTAAGGATCCTACCCTGCATTCGCCTAAAGAAATGTAGGGAAAACCCTAGGAAAACCTGCATCGGGTAGGTCGGGCATTGGGTACTTGTCCCACGCCCTTCCGATAGCGGGAGAGGAATTTGCTGTGGGGACGCAGCATTACCTTCTCCGTGCCTCGACCAGTTTAGGAGGCAGCTGGCCGACTATTCCAATGGGAATAGCGAACAACTCTTACCGTATGCCCAACATACACCTCTCAAAACAGGCCGAGGAGCCTCGGCTTGTGGAAACCTTAGTTCAAAAACGGAGAGGAAAGGCATACTTTTTTTAATTTTTTTTTAGGGCAACAGGCTACTTGAGGGTAATCCACTTTGGGCAACTCCCCTTTAATAGCATAGGAAGGGATTTGAAATGGGGGATGCGGAAGGGTGGAGGAAGGTAGCCAAGGGTTAACTAGGGCCCCCGGGCTATGGTTTAAGGATCCTACCCGGCATTCGCCTAAAGAAATGCAGGGAAAACCCTAGGAAAACCTGCATCAGGTAGGTCGGGCATTTCCAAAGGTAGCCCCTTCATATCTCTCCTAAAAGGTTCTGCCTGCGAGAGAACATCCCTCGCAGGTATTGCCTGCGAGAGAATAGCCCTCGCAGGCCTTCCTCTTAGACGAACGACGCCTTGTTTGTTACTAACTTGCTCCATTTACAGTGCGAGTGTTTGTGTTATTTTACCCCGTCACCTGTTGTTGATAACGGTGTTTACTCAAGGGAAGGTAAATTATTTGCAGAGGTAACAACATCTGCGTCTCTCTCACTACACCTAAACTACAAGGGGAATATCACACCTGCCACATCATTAAAGATGACAACAAGACTAATCGTACACATTATCGAGACCATTTCGCGATGTTTCAGTATTCGTAAACATTTTTGTTAATTAAAAATTTGTGATAACACGAAAACAAAGATTTGACATTCCACTGTGACACGAAAATAACATTGAGACGCCATGTTCTAGAAGCAACGGTTACGTGTTTATCCCACAGAAATAATTGTTCATCGATCACGCTATTGACGTAGACAATAAATGAGAATTTCTAAGCATCAGGGGTGAGACTCAAAATCTCATTTCACAACCCAAGAAATGGCAACACTGCAAGCCACTTTAGGTATTTAGCAACCAAGGATGTAAGCCACGGCAAAAAAAGAAACTTGGATTTTTAAGACTTGCAAGCTAATTGAATTCAAGTGTCTCAAGGTTTGGAGTAACATGGACACTCAGGCAAAGTCTATAGAAGGGTGTGGAAATAATTACAGTGGACAGATTAACAGTTCTTAAGATCAAACACAAGGTCAAGATGCAGCCTGTTATATGAATCGAAGGAATTTTGTTGGCTTTAAAAAAAAAGGCAGCTGAAGAACTGAATTAAATAGGTAGAATGCTGAACTCTTGTAACCAAATCCAGGTCAATGTCATCAGACAGAAAATTTAATAATTAAACTCTATGACACAGAGTTTGCGACTTCTAATATCTAGATATAACTACAGAATCAGTAAACCGGCATCGTTATTCTTGAATTCTGAATTTTAAACACTACGTTTTCATCGCTTCGCCATCTTGTTCTTCATCTTCGTGCTTGTCCGAAACCTTGCATCATAAATACATATTTGAAAAAACACTCAACACAGTAAGAAGTGATGTCGCACTCAGACACAGCAACATGAGGGCAATCTGATTTATTTTATTCCATTAGTCGTCGTATGAGGAAATAGGATACGTCATTGTGCTAAATTACAATATAATTATTGGATGCTACAATTATCAACAACTATAAGTTAACATAAGAATAAAATTTTCATGTCCAACTTAAGTAAAATAACTTTATATTAATAATAACAAAAATAATTATTCTTTAAATGCACTAAGGGTATAATATAATATTTACAGTACCAAAAAAAATACGCACTGGTAAAAAATTAATGATTAGAGAATTAACGATCATAAAATATAGAATTACACATTCCTTCACCATATATTTGTTATAAAGATACATATTGTTTGCTTGGAAATCTGTTTTATTGAAACTGTTGATTACGAACACCGTAAAGAGGCTCTAACTTTATAACCGCCGCCATTGCCATACGGTGCATTGTAAAAATAAAATTAACAATATACTGTAGCTGAAAAGTGGAGGCAGTGACGACGACAGATTTGAAAATGAGCTACATCAAACAACATAAAACTATTACATTTTTATTACTGACCAGGGAAATGGAAAATCATAGTTATTATTGAGTACCAGCAAACAGCCTTCTGTTCCTCGACGTTGTCGATTATTAATATGACGTAACTGCTTCTGAGGAGTACGTGAGTCGTTTTATAATTATATTTTTTAGAAGATTAACTACGCCATCTTATTAACTACTTTCGTATAACTCGTAGGAAAAATCTGAATAAAATAATGTCGCCCGATGTTGACATACTGACGATTAGTTCAGAATGCTGGAATTATTAAACAAATTTAATATAATTTTCCTCGGTATTCCATTCGATTTTAGACTACCCAATTTTGTAGAGCCTAGTCTAGTTGCTACTTATAGTTCTGGACGAGCCAAATTAACAGCCACTATTTTGCGCAATGTACAGGATGTTTTGAAAAAGAATCATCCAAAATGACATAATAAATAATGAACATATAAAATTAAAATGTTAATTATGCAATTACGGAAAATACGTAACAACTCAAAAGTGCTTAATATGCCCCTCTCGACGTGTCTATTCTGTATTAAAATTCGTCCAACCCTCTGGCGAGCATGTCTTGAGTTGCTGCTTCCACGTCTGTAGTAGCTGGAAGTAGTCTTTTATAAATCCGCACAAGAAAAGGATCACAGGCAGTGAGGTCCCGTGACAACGGAGGCCATTAATGTAAGACCGAATCATTTTGTCCGGAACGGCCGATCTATCGCCGAGGAAGTTCATGCTTTAAAAACATTCGCACGTGCATGCTCCAGTGTGACTCCACGTAAAACTAGTGTTTCCTTTGTTTAACAGCGCATTGTTGAATCACATAGGGTTTAAAGTGAATGGTTAACAATTTTTGAAATCGAATAATCGTTTTGAAACACTCTGTCCACTTGTTCCAAAAGCGGCAGTGTTAGAGAATATAAGTAGCAGATAAAAGGCTTTGTTAAGATGTATTATTACCCTTTGTAAAGGAAACTCCTCTCCCGCTATCGGAAGGGCGTGGGACAAGTACCCAATGCCCGACCTACTCGATGCAGGTTTTTCTAAGTTTTTCCCTGCATTTATTTAGGCGATTGCCGGGTAGGATACTTAAAATGTAGCCCGGGGGCCTTAGTAAGCCTTGGCTACCTTCCTCTACCCTTCCGCATCCCCCCTTTCAAATCCCTTCCTATGCTATTAAAGGGGAGTTGCCCAATGTGGATCACCCTCATGTAGCCTGTTGCCCTAAAAAAAAATGTCTTTTCCTTTCCGTTTTTGAACTAAGGTTCCCACAAGCCGAGGCACCTCGGTCACAGACCTTGAGCATACGGTAAGTGTTGTCCACTATTCCCATGGGAATAGTCGGCCAGCTGCCTCCTAAACTGGTCGAGGCACGGAGAAGGGAATGCTGCGTCTCCACAGCAAACTCCTCTCCTGCTATCGGAAGGGCGTGGGACAAGTACCCAATGCCCGACCTACCCGATGCAGGTTTTTCTAGTGTTTTCCCTGCATTTCTTTAGGCGAATGCCGGGTAGGATCCTTAAAATATAACCCGGAGGCTCTAGTTAACCCTTGGCTACCTTCCTCTACCCTTCCACATCCCCCCTTTCAAATCCCTTCATATGCTATTAAAGGTAGTTGCCACCATGTAGCCTGTTGCCCTAAAAAAAATCTTTTTGAACATTTAATGCCCTGCGTTTCCACGTGTATTACTTGATGCTGTCGATTCTGAAAATGACGTCACTCATCGCTTTCGGCGGTTTGAAGGGATTTGATTTTTAATTGAAATTCAGTTCATTGAAGTTTCTTACCACCAAAGCGTCTCATATCAAACGAGAAATACCAGGAAACTGAAGTACCTAACGAGGACAGTTTGTCGTGTTTTGTTTAAATGCAAATGGCAACTTGTCTTAACTCCATAGGGAAAGACTGTGAGTTAGTGATTCAGTCGTGCGGCTGGTGAATAATCAGATAATGACGTGACTGAAGATATCTATTGTAAACTCGTACGCTTCTCATCCACTCTGCTGGCAGGGATTAGAGAAGACTCCGCGTCGGAGGAAGCTCAGGAAACTATATTAGTAAACAACAGCGATATTATAGTACGACGATATAATACAACAAATGGCCCTTATTACAAGTTGAAGAAATATGAATAAAATGAGGAAGCAGTTTGATTGCAATGTTTGTTACCGGCGTTACATTTGACATTTTTATCTAATTTTTCATATGACCAAAAATTAGAGCAACAGAGGAAACTATTAACTAGATAATGGAAACTTTGAAGCGCGACAAGAAAAAAACAACATTAACGTGTCAAGTAAACTTTTCCCCTGAGTTACAGGGCGATCGTTTATGAGACGAGAATAACTTCCCTCCTCTCCTCTTCCTAATGTAAACTTAATCCTGTTAAAGAAATTTTTTAGAGAGACTTATAAAATGCTAAAGAAAACGCGAGTATTTTTTTTCTCTCTCTCTCTGCTCCCGGAAAGGTTAGGCCTCCTTAATATTCTTCATTAGCGCCCTTAATTAAGGCCTCTAGCAGCGATTATGAGGCCGCGGGGGGATTGGAAATTAGAACAGGCCACCCTCGATGGGAGAGAAACTTTGTAATTAGGTTACGGCAGCTTTTGGCGAAGGTGATGGAAGTCTGGATTACTTGCTGGAAGTGGACGTCTTTCCGTCAACGTTTCTCGCCAAAAGCACAGCGAGCGCTGATTCCTCTTGTGGATCACAGATTACAAAGGAGTAAAGGAGGAAAAGCTCAGTAAACGAATTGGCAAACATTTGCGACAACGCGCTGAGGTATCGAAATTTTGTTCAGGCCAAGTACAAATCTAATAAATAAAGCAGTGTGTTTGATTGTATGTTTGTATATATATATATATATATATATATATATATGTATATATATATATATATATATATATATATATATTTGTATGTTCCTTATACAAATCTACACCGGTGGAGCAAATTTCACCAAATTTCGTACACGTGTTCTTTGCGATCAGGAAACAAACACTGTCGGGGTGAGACACGTGTACTAACCCCAGGAGCAGGGGTTGACATATTTAAACATGCTAAAACAGACGATATTTTAGTCGGATAAATATTTTAAGGGGTCAAAGATATTGATTGTGTATCTACCGATGTTGTATGACTATAGCTTCAACCGCTTACATCATCGGTACGGAGCACCCT
Source organism: Zhengitettix transpicula (assembly GCA_037074705.1). Taxonomy (NCBI): domain Eukaryota; kingdom Metazoa; phylum Arthropoda; class Insecta; order Orthoptera; family Tetrigidae; genus Zhengitettix; species Zhengitettix transpicula. Next base: position 77,814,185 of record CM073593.1, read on the forward strand.
TAGGGTTGGGGTTGGACGCGTAATAGAAGAAAATATCGCTAATACAATCAAGATTCCAGTAAAATCCAGTTTTATGCATGTAGCTGAGTTTAATGATGACATTCAATTCGCCATTTAACCCCCAGGGGCGGGGCTACACGGGGGTAAAATTTTTCTAACAGGTGAAATGGTCGATATATATAAATATAAACAAATGGTGGCGGACATGCTGCGACCTGATTGGCCGCTGAGGATCGCCTGACCACAGCGTCCAGGACACGTGTGTTTCCATGTCGCGTAGTAAATGTCAGGCGATCCTCAGCGGCCAATCAGGTCGCAGCATGTCCGCCACCATATATGGTATACCTAGCAAAAGTCACGCAGCGCCACACAGGCTGCAGACAGCCGTGGAGAACGTAAACATCCAGAACCTGGTGCGTAACCGTGAAGTAACTAGTTAATAATTTACACGGGGAAAGCTGTCTTTCTTATTAAAATTATTTCTGTCTGTGCGTTATTTAGGAAGTTATTTTATTTAAGATGAGAACAAGAAATGCACGTGGATATTGGGAACTGCATTAGACATCTTCATATTATAGAAAGTCATTTAATTGTGTTTATGGGACTTAATATGAAAACTTATGGAACGAATAAAAAAATGATTGACTATAATTTTACATTTGTAATTATTGTAAGTACAGTAATTATTGATTTATAAAAAATAATTACGGAATACGAAGAAGATGAATATGGGAACGCCGACATCATTACTCTTAAAAAAATTGATTTGCTGAAAAATAAATCAAATTAAACAAATAGTTTTTAATTTAAATAAAAATTAATTATTTAATTTCGAAAATTACTAAATTAAGTACCACATTATTAATGTAATTTAGTGAATTTTCAAAAAATGCAACCTGGCCGATAACACATTTAGGGTTAGGGGGGGGGGGGCGTCGAGTTGCGTTACATAAAAATAACGAAACAAATCGGGGGATTAAGGATAAATGACAACTCGGGCAACGCCGGGCACTTAGCTAGTATATAATAAAGAATAATGATAAATACAATAAATTGAAAAATTGCATATCAAGTGCTACGTCATATTCGTAGTCGGCCACGCCAAAGAATTTCATTAGTAGATAATTTAAATCTATATAATAAAAAAGGATGTATATTTGTATGTATGTATTGACGTTAAACTCTATACAGATTTAAACGCGTGGACACATTGCATGAAGAATTGGTAGACATATTCTACAAAACACGAGAAACGGTACTGTGGGGGGTGAGAAAGCCACTAGCATAAAGGTGGAAATAATTATAATTAAAAAATGTGAACATTTTGTGTTAAATTACTACGCGCCGCATTCCGTGACGTCACTGCAAACGCGCGAGAGAGTCGTTTCTACGCGACGGTACTGCACAACAACAAAATAGGAAATTATTTTCGTAGTGAAATGTATCAGAAATATTTTGATTGAATATAAAGTGTAATTATATGCGGCAGTACTTCACCTAATGATAATAAAGAAATACTTTACGATCCTTGCGGGAAATGTAAGTTAATTTTCCTGCCATATTAGCAGGAAACATTTGTTTATATTAGGAATGTAGATAACAATTTCATAAATGTAATATTTCCTAATGTCTGAAGGCTGTGGGACAATTATTCAAAGTATTTTATAGCTGTTCAATTAATGCACTGTCGGTCGAAAGTATGTACGGAACTATGAACAATTAGATTTAGGTTGTCACTTTTTGACTAAAGATTAATGTAAAATTTAATTCTTTTTCGGGTTTATATAAATAGGTACACGGGCAACGCCGGGGCACTTAGCTAGTAAATTTTAAAAAATATAATATTAAATTAAATAAATTATCGAGCACTATTTTGTACAGGTAGACATTTATACTGAAACGTAGTTGTGTTGAATAAAATATTTTAATATGCCTGTAAAAAAGTTGGCATAAATTTACTTAATTTATCTTATTAATTAACAACAGGCGTCAAGTAAAATAATATTAATGTATATAACATTGTTAAACGATGTGTATATGGAGGACATCGATTATCAATACTTTATGTTCGACAAAATAATTAATCACGTCGAATAAAATTGATGAGTGAACGATCTGATGTATAATTCAGTTACTCTACTCCTGAGTTATGAATTTTATATAATTGGGAAATGCTGAAAGGTACCGCTGGCGAAAAAACTTCTCCATTTTGAATCTAATTCTTTACGGATAGATTAAACAACGTAACCACTGCCTCAACATAAATAATCGTCGATCTTCGAGCAATGAATCATTACTTTGTTACGTGGTTCCGTGATGGGTTTCGTGGTTCTTGATGACAAGAAGAACGTATGAGGCTTCGTGGCACTCGAGTAAGCAAATATTTTAATCCGTGGCGAGTAAAGGGAGACCTACGCTTCAGTTTCTGGTTAAACTAGTGTTTCAACAAAGTATTATTTAAGGACGAAACGATAATCGACGGTGAACAGTTTTGGTAATCAGATGCAGTGCTCGGAACGAGCCTTTAATGAAGTTTGTAATTAGTGTGAGGGCAGACCGACCCAAGAGGATCGAAACTTGCGTAACTAGATGGAGGCTGGGAAAGGGAGGAAGGGCGAAATGAATTGTGAATGCTTTCAGTAACATTAAAAATATTTATTTTTAACTCGTATAAACACGATACTCTCCGAACCAAAACAGGCGATATTGGGCCATGCAGTAAAGACTATCTTAATGATTTTAGTTTCACGTTTCCAATAGTTATTTGCAATTCGTTTTTGTACGTCATGATACGTGGGCAGAACTTACCACTGAAGTGACGTCACACGGATTCGCACAAGTGGCTGCAGACGTTGTTGGCCTGAAATGTGCTTTCCTGTCGTGTTTCCTCTTAGTAACCCTGACCTCTCCACCTGGTTCACTTCACAGCTATCCTCCACTTCACTGCAATGAATTATCTTCACTCACGTTTATGCATAACATAACAACTGTTACTGAGCCACTTTCATTGACTAGGCCGATACTCACCTGCGAAATCAACCAATGGGTGTTACTGACATATTTTCTATTTATGTATGTATCTGGGAGTACAAAACAATTTTATTTACAATTTCATTATTACTACTTTGGATTTTGACGTTTTCAGAGGTTAGGAATAGGTTAAATAACTTTTTTATTTATTTAGATATCAACTTGTGATTAAAACCATATTATTTTCAATAAAACCGTATATAAATCATGTTTGAACCAAAATAAAATAAGTTGTAAGGAAATAACCTAAAACTTAACTAGAAAAGCGTGTTTCAATTAGAAAAAAATGGAGAATTTAGGATTGGGGTTTATAAAACAACTCAATTGAGACTTCGTCTAGCTGCCTAGATGTTCCAGGACTGTATCAATATGAGTGGTCGCCATTTTGTTAATCATTTAAGATCTATTCAACCTTCGTCTTAAAAATACAATGTTGACTTCATTTAAATAGTCTATTTGCCCAGTAGTTATTCTTTGATTTTTTTCCGTTTTCTGTTCACCTTTACTTTTCTGACACCAGTTATTTCATTTCCCTTCTGCCGATAATAAATTGTAATGCCAATTAATTAAGACATTAATTGTGAAATTGAAAATGTAAATTGTTTGAGAAATCCTTTGTAGCGGCTGGAGCTTTGGAACAACAATAGAACCTGCCGGCTCTGTTCCTTTGTCGGAAGGTCCGTCAAAATGGCGTATGCGCGCTCAAATTGCGAGACGACAGTACAGTCAGTTTGCAGGGAGATTTGGTGAGATACAGTTCACGGAAAGACCTCGTCGAGGTATAACAGTTTTTGGAAGGAGAATTAAACAGGGTTGGCAATTAGCAGGACAAAGTAGAACATTCATAAAAGTATAACGTCGAAACCTGCTAAGAAAAAATAACAGTTGTTGTTTCCGTAGCCGGCCAGAAATAGCATAAGTTTTGGTTTAACTCCGGAACAATAAAGACTACACAATCGACAAATCGCAGAAGTCACCTAAGGCGAGCGGTCAACCGATAGATGACGAAAGGAGGATCATCCGAGTTCTCGACATCATATAAAATTTTGGCTTAAAAATTTGGTGTAGAATCTGTGAGTTTAGAAGCAGTGTAAAAACCCGCAATGGTGTTTCGAAACTTAAAGGTACGCTGGAATGCTGGGCAGACGTGAGTAACAATTTTAAAAAAACAATTAATTATGTAAATGTAGTTGAAAGATAGCCGTCAGATTTCGTTATTTTTTTTTATTAAAATTGTTAATCAGAGTCAATCTTTTTACTTTTAATTTCGTTCACAATTAAATTTCGTTCTAGTTTAATTGACGAGTAAATTTCTTTTTCTTTTAATTGTAATTTGTTGTTGATAAGATTATAAATATTATTGATTTGTGCATTATCAAACCCAGTGAAGACCCTGAGAAATTCAATATTATAAATTTGTAATTGTTTGAGTTATTGCCACAATAAATCTTTTGTTTGTGAAGTTTATTAATGTTTCATTTTTTTAAAAAAGCCTATCATTAAAGTGTTTATTACAAAATGGCTACCACAACGTGGGGCAAATTAAAGGCATCTAATACAAAATATTAAACATTAAAGACTTAATTGCTGTTAGCTGTTGGTGCAACTTCTCTGATAAAGAGAATCTGATTCGTAACTTAGTTTCGCAAATGTTTACAAACCTCAGTTTCTTTCAAATTGAGAGTTTTTCAATTAATTCTGTGTTCTTTTAAAACCACACTATAAATAATGTCAGCGATAATTTTAACATTAACTGAAATTAATGGATTTCTTTTTTCATTATAATTAATATTTTCTCTTTATTTTCAGGTGAGTACAGTGTAACAGCCCCAAACGTGAACTTCCAATGTAATGAAAGGTATTTTTTTTATAAGAAATAAAAATTACTTTCTTAATCTTTTTTTGTAAGATTGGTTTTATATTTGATATAAATGCTACAACAAACATTTTAGTTTTCTCTTTCGAATTTGATGTAAGAGGATATTCGTATTTCATCAGTTCTCTTTTAATGGTTTGGAAGTTGACGATTCTCTTCTTATTTTTGTTAACGATGTATTTTCTTATTCTTTTTCGTCATTGTTGTCACTACATAATTCTTTTATGGTTGAAATACTGTGGGTAAATATGGAAATGGCAAAGAATTTCAGAACGCAATTAACGGGAAATTATTTACCGATTGGAATCCCCTGCCGTCTCGAACACATCACTTGTTCATCGCCGCCATCTTGGTTATCAGATCAGATGGAGTTGTATTATTAGTTTTTGGATATGTTAATTTCGTTTTTGTTTCTTCAGAGGGTCGAGGGGATGTTAATCTCGTAGACACTCCCACACTTCCTCCGAGATCTTAATCTCAGTGGTGCGATCTCTTTCCCTGACACGTTATTGTTCCACCTTTCACACTGAAGAACTGCTATTATTTTTCCTCCCCTCCACCACCTACAGAGGAGATTATGTAAACAGACAAGACAGTGAGGGATAGAGGCAGCGTGAAGGAATTACTTCTAGTCCTCAATCAAGCAGTTTTACACAGTGTTAAGCAACTGTTTATTTGTCTTGATTGGGAATTGAACTGGATGTATGATTTCTTTGGTGATTTTTCCTTATTAAAACTTGACGTAGTCGATTAATGTAATTTAAGATGTTTATTACTAATTAATTGTATCAAGTATGAGTAAATTTGGTACTGTTAATATCAGGCGTGCGGGTTGGTACTAATTCGGAACAGTGGGATCGTAATTAAATTAACAGAAAACTAATTATATCTACGATGATTTGAATTAAACGACAAAATGGCGATCGTACAAGAAACCCTAAATATTTTATGTCTCACGTAAATCCTTTGAATGGGATCAGTTCTGTGAATTATTTCGAGTATTCTGATTTGGTAGGGCAATTCTAAAATTCATTATATTTCCATCAAATGTTCCGAGTTAATTACTTCGAAATTGCTTTCTGCTAATAAGAGATTTGTTTTAAAGCACGCGCTTTAATTGTTTTCGTAGATCCTCTAAAATTTACATCCACCTGATGGCATTTGGACACGTGCACATCACAAAATAAAAAAATAACATTGCATAAATAAAAATAAAAATATCAACAATTCTAATTTGACACATTTCAATAAGTATCCTCTTCCATGGCTTGCATTAATTGATTTTTCGTCGTTATGAATTATTTTTCTAATTGTTATATTTCTGTCGGTCCATCTGGAGCAAATTGGCTGTGTAACCTTTCCTTTTATGAAGCAAGATCGTAGCCATATTGAAATCTGAACGCGGTATCCTCCTTACTAATCGATCCCATAATCACGGTCAAACTTAACATTTAGTGATTAATTCCGAACAGTCGAAAAGAAGGAATAAAGATGGTACCATCGTGGTAGATGGAGAGAAGGCTAGTTTCTGAGGCGGCCAAGGAAGGTGGAGGAAGTTAGATAAGCGAGAGAGTAAGGGAAGAGGAGAGAGTGTTCCGCTTTAGAGCAGAGTCAAGTTTAGTAACCTTAACAAAAGCTGCTCGTTGCTGCTGGCGACGCTGACTCACTCAAAGGCTCCTTCCTTCACTTCTTTGTCCTCGACCTTGACACCGAACCCTCTGGTCGTTGGCGTCCAACAGCAGCACACTCCAGTCACTCTTAAACTTCAATCATTAGCTTGTCGACAGTTAAAATACTTACTCTCTACTTTTGTGTATTTTTTTCTCTGATTTTTCCGAGAGTTGAGAAATTCCGCACCTGTGAGTGATGGTAGATTATTCTCCAAAGAGTGCAAGTCGTGAGAGTATGATCAGAGAAGGGAATATTTCACAGCGGAATAGTCCGCGATTTGCGACAGAAATATTCGTGGGACACATAATTTTGAAATAGATCGTAGCGGTATATTCCGCTGTTGGCGAGAGAAGGATTTTACCGAGGTCCGAATATTTCGCTGTTATTGCCCTATAAACTATTATTAGCGAATACGTGAATGACGTTGCGGGTGGCGTTTGAAGATTATTTATGCAGGAGAGAGCAACATTCCACGGCTACTAATAATCGTTCCCTATGGATTGTTCTGCCGACGGTTGCAAATGACTGCTAACTGCGTTGGTGGCCTTTGAAAATTCCGAAGATAATCGAGTCTAGCGCCGTCGCCATGGAAACGCCGCCGCCGCTGCTGCTTGCTGCTTCGTTACACAACAATGGCGCCGGCTGGTGGCAATGACACAGTTTTCAGCTTCCTGTGGGCCGTACACACCCTGCTTCGTCAGGACCTTTAAATTACCGTCCACTTTCTACGACTCCTCGCGTAACGGTACAGTCTATTTTCGTTTCTAGTCATCAACTCGCATGACTGGATTTCTTGGGATAATAAATAATAAATAAATAAACATCAGCGAATTTTAAGTCAGAATTTTTTTTATCAAATTAACAAAGTTTCATCGCTTAATTTTCAACCTCATCGTGTCCAAGTTTTTTTAAAAAAATGATGGACACTCGTTCTATGCTATTTGTCGTGGCCGATATTTAATAAATTATTTTTTCTTACTTAAAATTGGCTGATGTTTATTTATTTATTAGTTTTCTCAATAGTCAGAATACACAATTATATGTATCATATTTTTTTAAAATCTTTTGTGGTGTCTATTCTTACCCGCCGCTGAACTCTGTGCACTGCAAACGGGAACCGAATATTAGAATAGGCAACACGCATTCCTTTAGTGTTTCTCAGGAGGCAAATCCTGGTTCCATGTTTAAACCAGCAACACAGTGAATAGTTTCAGACTTCTGCGAAAAGTCATGCGTTTAGTGGTTTTAATAGAATTAGGCTAATATTAGAAAATAGAGGTACAGTAAAACTACCTCAGCTTCCCTCATAATTTGTAATCGAACCTTTTTATAATATTTACCCCATCTTATTTTGCACCCAATTAATCTTAGATGACTTCCACTCCAGGTTTGGTTTGTTCTTTTATCTTGGAAGATCCCTCTTTCTCACATATGCCTTCTATTAACTTTAAACCTTCTTCATCAGAAGTTTGCGTCCAGGTTTAACAGCAAAGACGATCAAGAAATTAGTCTCAGAGAATAGTAATATCTATGCTTATTTAAAACCTCCACTGTTGTTATTATTTTGATATAAAATTCCGCAAAATAAATTTATTTATTTTACGTCAATGACAAACTTTATTTCATATTTGGTAATTTTTTTTATGTTAATATTTTTACCATTGTCCTATGAGTGCCTACGTACAAAACTATTCTATTATAGGTTTATTTATATATACTTTATAATGTAGGAGATGTTTCTTCTGTGGAAATTTAAATATTTACCAATGTTTGTAACTGTAAATTAGGGCTCCTGATTCACTCTATGCCTGACTCACTTCAGTTTAAACTTTCTCTCGATTGCATATTGTCTACCTCGCCTTGTTATTTCAAAGTATGTTTCCGCTTGCAAACCAGCAATCGCGACACAATCATTTATTTATCCCTTCTCCCTCACCATGCCCTTTTTCCCCTTCATTTGCCGTTGTTGACGCAGTGGTAATGCAATCCTCTTTCGCAATACGAGCGCGAATACGACATTCCACTTTTGCTTTCCTTCCACCACCACGACCACCGTCACCACCTCTCTCACGTACATCGCGTCGCGTCTATAAAAGTGTCTAGCCCAGTTGCTCACCAATGTCGAGTCTAAAATTCAAAGGTATGTATTTCATGGATCTTTCAAATAAAGAAAATTAAGTGTAGTATCAACTTTTATTCCAGTCATAAATTGACTCATAATCGAACATAATTTTATTGTATTCTTGTATACGTGTTCAATGTTTGATAACAACTGTAATTAATAATTATAAGACGGAACAATTTACCTATTGCAATTTATAATGTCTTCTATAAAAATTGAAGTGTTACAAAGGTTTTGTAAATTCATTCAACTTTTAGTTGTGTGCGAATTTTCCAAATAGTAAATCATTTCATAAAAAGAAATTAACTTGAATAAAAACGAATTTATTTTCGGAAGCAAAATCGGTTTTTCTTGTTATAGGTATTGACTTAAAATAGTAGTGTCGTTATTCTGGAGGCGTGAATTCCGTCTTACAACCACAGTGCCATTGCAAGGTATAATTTTTTACCCTCGGTGACAGTCGAAGCAACAGATTGGCCACGCATGTAATAATCGAAACACGGAAATTCGTCCTTTTCCATCAAATTTAATCGCTAACGAATTCCTTACGCCACTAACATAAATATTTGAAATCTTCACAATACATAAAAAGTGTGAATATTAATTTTAAAAATAATCGCGAAGGTTTACAGATTGAATAAAGAAAACGTAATCAGTTTTCTGTTCACTATCGCCGTTCAAATGTCTCTTTTTTCCTCCAACAACCAATCAGAAATAACTAACTGACGGAGCTTCATTAATATATCAGTAGCATTTAAAGGTTCTTAAAAGTCTTACAAATCAGAAAAACAATCATTTTACAGAACAGAGTTTATTTTACCTTCATTTGTACATTTTACGTTTTCTAAAAGTGTATCGATAAGTAAAATGTGCCTTCTTTTAAGAATTATTACAAACTTTACTAATTGCTGCTGCCTTTAAATGGACAACGGGTACTATAAGTATGTGAATCTCTGATTGCAAATCTGCTTCTTTATAAAGTATATATAAATAAACCTATAATAGAATAGTTTTGTACGTAGACACTCATAGGACAATGGTAAAATATTAACATAAAAAAAATTACCAAATATGAAATAAAATATGTCACTGACGTAAAATAAATAAATTTATTTTGCGGAATTTTATATCAAAATAATAACAACAGTGGAGCTTTTAAATAAGCATAGATATTCAATATTACTATTCTCTGAGACTAATTTCTTGATCGTCTTTGCTGTTAAACCTGGACACAAACTTCTGATGAAGAAGGTTCTAAAGTTAATAGAAGGCATATGAGAGAAAGAGGAATCCTCCAAGATTGTTATCCTTACTGATCCTATTTGCTTTTCGTGTATTCCTTTCCTCTGTTCATCTATGCCTTTATTTTTTCATCATGTCTCTCAAGCTTCAGGCTCTGATTTAAGGAGAGGAAGAGAACATTAAAATAAACCTGTAAGTACAAAAGATAGAACACTAGAGATGCAAAAAACCAGAGTAATGGGTGAGTTAACACAATAAGACAGGCGAGCAATGTTGTATCTGGATTGCTTGTCCGCTTCCTGCCCACTCAACACTTTGGGTTCCTTAATTCATCACCAATTTCGTTGCGTGTTAACTAGAAACCCTACTCTCGTATATATGCTTACTATACGATTACAAATTTAACTCAATAGATGGCATCATGGCAGCCATTACAAATTTCGAAAGCACAGCGATGAACGCCAATTGGGAAGGATTGAGCAGATGGAGAGAGTGACCCTGGATCCCTATTAGGCACACAGACGACAGTCGTGAAGATGGCCAGGTCACGAGCCTCCACTATAGTCCTACTGTGTAATAAAATATGCAAGAAATTCACTTGAACGATCTAAAGTAATGAGATAAAAGAACCACACGGTTGATTCCAGCATCGCTCCTTTTTTCTTTTCTTTCCTGCTACTTTTTTTCGATCGACTGACGCCAATGGTCGTTACCACTGAAACGACATGAGTGAAAATAACAAAAGATGCAGTAAATAGAGACGGAGAAGGAATGGGATGATGTGATACACTACAATAAAAAGAATCGATGAATATGGGTTTCGTTTTTTACGTTCGTAACTATCGATTGGGAGAGGAAAATGCATTTACCAAACATATTTCAAAGGAGGAGAAGCAGAAGAAGATGGTCGTATATATGCTAACACAGGGGAGAGAGATAGAGGAAAGTTATGTATGTGGACAGGGTAGCTTTGGATGCGGGTGTCCATAAAGATAAGTGGAAGAATTACGGAGTGCTTCGTTCACAGTTGGAAAGATTTATGAGGAGGAGGACTCCAAAACGAAAAGGAGAGAAAGAAAGTTTTCTACAGATTTAACAAAATATTGTCAAATATTTTGGCATTGTTTTTCTCGTCAGTGCAATATGTGTCTTTATTATGTAGTTTATATATTACTATTATCCATGACTGCCCCGCCAGTTGTGTGATGACGTCATAGCCTGCTTACGTCTTAAAAAGTGATTGTCGAGCGCTTTTTATTTCTCTGTAGGGGATTTGAATGTTTCTTCTTGTTACATTTCTTACGAGAAAGGAAAATATTTTCCCCTGTCCATGAGTATGAAGTGTGTGTAAGCAAGGTGTTGATGTGGTTCTTTGCCTGTGTGTGTGAGGGTAGGCTTTAGTTTTCTCTGTTCCCCTGCTGCACGTGTTGTCTCTCCCTTTTCCCAACCTGCAAAGGAAGGATTCTTTCACAGTTTTAATCTTCGATTTTACTTCGAGTGGGAAGTATGGTAATGGCCTGCAGTATTCTGTGTAATTAACTTTAAGCATCTTTGAATTTTTTTCTAGGTTAGATCACGAGACAGACGGAACCAAATCGGTGACAGAACATGGGTGAAGTGTCGACGGACACATGACATAAAAAAAAACACACACAGTGGCCAATAAGGGAAGACAAAGAATAGGATGTGGATGGCGTTGGAGTGAGAGAATCGTACTAGTAAAGTTGGGAAGCGTAAAACCAATCAAAGGTTGTTGGGTGAATTACTATATTTTCAATAGCTTGAATTACATACAGTCTGTTACAACGTCGGGCATGAGGTTGGTTAAAAATGGATTTGAAATTAAGCTGACATGTGAATTCTCTAATACAAAGAGGATATATGAAATTAAATACAAACGAGTACAGGAGAAAATGAGTTGTTCTTCTCTCTGCAATTTCGGGATATTAGAGTTTCTACTGTCAGCGAAACTCTGGGGACGGGGAGACGAGTTTGGTTTCACTGGACGACCCCCCTACTTTACGAATAAATTTGATACTAACTTTTTTATGTACGTTGACTTGTTATCGAACTATTTCAAAGTCTTCCGATAAATCTTCACCCTGTATATTGTAATATTCTAATTTAAAATATTTATATTTATTTGTGCTCCACGTTGTGGTAGCCATTTTGGAATAATTAAAGAGAGTGGCTTCAAAATAAAAGATTATATTTTTAAACAACAAACAAATTTATTTTAATTCTTGAACAATTTTACAATTTAAAATAAAAAGATCTCAATCTCTCAGGGTCTCAACTGGGTTTGATAACGGTGAATCATACAAAAATAATTAAAGAACACAAAAATTAGATTTAAAAGGAAATATTTACTCGTCTAAACATAGACGAAATTTGCTTATCGACGACATTAATACTAAAAGATGGATTCTACTTTAAACAATTTTTTTATCAATAAGAAAAGAACGATATCTGACTTTTATCTTTTAATTTGGTTTACAATATTTATTGTTTCTCTTGTTACTTACGGCTGCCCAGGATACTTTTAACTTTCGAAGCACAGGGACGGTTTTTTTTCACTGATTCTATTGAACTCACAGATTCTAATTTAATTGTTTCTATTTCAAAATCAGGAACCAGGAACCCCTGCTTCGTCTCTCCCTCGCTCGGTTGAGTCACTCACAGCTTGCCCAGTTTACTGCCGGTTTCTAGTTCTGCTTGCGTAAATGTAAATGTTTGGTCTCGTCTATTTCAACTTGACCAACGCTCCCAGCCAACTCCAGACTGAACTTTCCTTAATCAATGCTCTCATCAGCTAATTTCAGACTGAACTTTTTAATACAATGTCTCGTCGATTTTCAAACGATCTGTGCTCGGCACAAACTTCCAGCCGACTGAAGACTCGAACTGTCCTCTACCAAATCATAACGCAAACTGGCGTCCTGTCTCGTAAATTTTGAGCGCGCATTCTTCTTCCGCCAAAACAACAATACTCTCCTTCATTGTCGCTTGTAGTGTTCGATACCGCCGTCAATAATGTTTCTCCTACAATTTAGATTATCAACTACAATTAATGCCTTAATTAATAGGCATTACAATATATAGCTTCATTTGTCTTCGAAAGTTACTCAGTTAAATTAGCTTTGATTTGTTTGATTAACAATTTGTATATTTTACGTAAAAAATTAAAGTGAAGTACTCATCCGTCAGTTTCACGAAATCTACGTAATGGCCATTATACACTAGTTATATTTATTGCCATATATTTTTATGATTTTGGCTACATTTATCAATGTTTTATTAGCGAGTTACAAGCCTCAGGAAACGAACAGCTAGCATAAGAGTTTTGCGCCGGATGCACGTGCGCCGTGGCCTGATCCAAAAATTTGCTGATGTACAGCAGTTCCATGTTCTCGGGCTGCAAGCCAAGAACTGGACTTCGCTCAGAGTGGGGATGACTGAGGAAATCCACAGTCTGAACCTTTTCAATCTTAGCGACCTCAATTTCTGTAACCACATTTATTATTTCTTGGATGCGGTCGCGATTTTCGGAGAAGACAGAGACTCTTCGCGTTTCTACATGCACGTTTTAAATGATTCTGATCTGTGGACTCGTCAGGGATGGTCAACCTGACTTTCTAATTCTTGTATCCTCAACTTCTATAATAAATTTTATTTGTAACAAAACTCCTGTCTGAAGGAATGAACCCTGATTCACCGTGCCGCCTATTCTGGGAGCGTCATGCTATCTTGACGCCGAACCACCCTCTTACCAATTTATCCTACAAGTTCTTCCATTTTTTCTAATTCTGGTAATAGCTTGCACCTAATCGTATTGCTGACTTCGGTCAAATCTTTCATTTATTATTATTTCAAGTCAGATGAAGTTTCTATTTTTATCTATAAATTATTTTATTTATTTCGTTTACATACAAAATATTTATTTGCGAGGAAATTTTTCCTGAAGCCTGATAAATGAAGACTTTCCTTTTATTTATTATTTTTTTTCCTGCTAGCTATGATTACCCTCTGATGAATTTTACTAGTTTTCACAGAGAAGATAATGTGTGTTGTCTTTCTTTCCGAAGTATAAAATTTATATTCTGAGTAGTCCGGAGGGACTTAGTTCCATTCCCCTGGGACCATTTACTAAAAAGAGTACATGAAGTGGAATTAACTTAGCCGGCAACTTCCCCGAGGAAATCCGATAAGGTGGTAAGGCGAAGCGAGGCAGCTTTTAAATTGATGGGAGTTGTGCGTGTCCTAGTCAAGCGAGAGAGAGAGAGAGAGAGGGAAAATTCGAACTTGACCTAGGTCTGACTGGAAAAAAGAAAATAGTTCACACAATCAAGGAAGAACACAAACTATGTAATCTGTACTTGAGATATGAAAGAATATAAATCAAGGAATATGATAGGATAAAAATGTAACAGAATTAGAAGAACGGACGCAATGAAAAAAACAAACTATTTAGCTGATAACGCGAGGTGGTGCAATTTCGTGTTCAAGAAAATTACATTGATGGGCAGGCAAACAAAAAACCAAATTTGTTTTGCCTCCTTTGCTCTCCTTGCACAAACCGATAATTTTATGTATATTGAATTTTTCGTTACTTTTTTTTTATTATTCATTCCTAATAGTCCCTTACACAAATATTAATCACCTGCGGTATTAGAATTAATTTTTTCTTGAGAAATTTTCTTCTATAAACTATTTACTAAATTACTGTTATTATATTAAATACTACTTTTCATTTTAAACACTGTATGGATAATTGTTGCTGTCGGATTTGGTTTGGTTAGGTTGGTAGCGTTCGACACACACAGACTGTGGAGTCTCGTTAATCCCTCGCCCTGAATTACATATTCACAGAGAGACTTGGCTAACACCAACCCTCAGGCGCTTTGAAACCCTCAGCGTTTGGGTTTCCTTTTTTAAATCACATCTTGAACCATAAAAATGTAAAAGCATATATATATTGGATTGCGCTTTCGTCAGCATTAATTTATTAAATGAGACAGTGTGAGACCAGCATAAATATCTTTAATAGATTGGTTGCTATTTGAATTTGAAGTAGTGTTGACTACGGTTGAGTGGTGTCTGTTGACTACACCTTTTTCTACGAATTTTCGATTGTTATTGGAAGTGATAAGATTAAGACAAAGTAAGAATACTAAATAAAAATTGCAATGCAGCGAAAGTAAATTGTGTTATCAAAGCACACGGTAACAATCATTAATAAGAACTGATCAAAATTAATGGTGAAGAGAAAATGTAAAGGATGCAGTCTACAGTTACTCTTCGTTAACGTCGTTGGCAATTGTGTCCAATAACACAGTCTGCGCACGGATGTGAAGCAGCGGGGCGGTTACCTTCATCACCTTGATACTACATTTTCTTGGCGCCGACTATAGAAGAAATTATAGGAAAAATAAGATAGATTCAAAGGTAATAAAAAATCTAATTTATTTTTGATCACGTGAAGGAGGCAAGTTCGGAGGAGACTTAATGTTCGAAACGCTGTTTTGCTCTTCACCACTGATTTCGCCAAGTTCCACGCAACTTGCATGACATTTAACGAAAGTCCAGTGTGGCCCCATACTGGAATACTCACAATTACTAAATTCACGGACCGATTGAGAATTTATGAATGGACTCTTAGATGATAGTAATTATTACAATACGGAATTCTTTGTCATTTGTACAAAACAACGTTAAAATATCGACAAAGTGGCTACTTTACATACGACGAACATAAACTTATATAATAATAATATAAAACTATGGTTTACGTTAAAATATAATTATTTGTTTTAAAAAATAAATGTCCTGATTTGGAAAATAAACATTCAACTTTTAAGTAAGTACTAAGGCAAGACACTTTTAACACTTCATTATTGTTAATGCAGCTTCTAAAGTTTGAGGATATTTCTGAGATTAATTAAGAATAAAAACGCTGATCTACTTAGACTTCTGAGACTTTGCGTATGTCGAATGTAAATACTAAAATTTAGTCAAACCACGTTTCTCCGTTACTCTACAAGCGACAATTAAGTTAATTCTTGGCACGCACTGACGAGGTAAACCAAAGATAACAATGCTTCATTTCGGAAAAATTATCTCTGTAAATAGTTATTTAAGATCAAAAGATGTAACATTTAAATCTTTATGAATGATTACTTTGTTTGTAAGAGTGTAGAGAAATATATAAATTTACTTGAATATTCACAAATAGTAATTAAAAATCGAAATGGTGGATCTGGCTAGTAAATGAAGAAGCCATGAGAAACTGAAAAATAATGTGTAAATAAATATTAAAATAATATCTAAAGATTTACTTGAAAATTTTCGTAAAAATCAATTAAAAATCGAAATGTCGCTAGTAAATGAAGAAACCGCGAGAGACAGGGAGAAGAAGAATTAATTTTTTATTGGAGACTCAATGCTGCGTTCATCGACATGATACGTATTTTTATTTCTGTTGTATTATTGGAGTAACGATGTCGTCATGCCAAATAATTATCTCTGCATTTTCCACTCTCTTTTGGTTGTCGTGACGTCATCCTCGCTGTCTGTGTGCCGCGTGTGTGCTATAATAACCGCAGCGTATGAATTATTCACCGATTCCTCCAGTTTTTCCCTCCCTTTCTCCGAGTGGATGCAGCCTTGACTAATCGATGCCGTTGTTTGGAGAGATCCTCTTTAAGAGGAGGGTGAGGTTGGTGGTGACCCACTTAACGACGGCGTTGCGCTGTATCTTCCTCCTCGTCCTCGGAGTTAACCCCATTACCACATCGATCTCCACCCACTCAGTGGTACTGAGTGCTCATGCTCTTGTGGATCTGTTTTCGTCTCTCCAGCAGCTCAGAAACGAGAGAGATAGAAAGAGTTCATAAGCCGAGCCCCAGCGTCTGGTTATTTCCCTTCACGCTCTTTGTGTGTTTCTGCTCCCGGGGGACGTGAAAGGGAGCGAGCGATATGCAAGGTTGATGTTTATATTCGAGACTAGTAGCGCTTACGTTAAAACACGAAATCCCTCAGGAGCCAAAAAGGCCGAGGAATCGATTCCTCTGGAAAGCGAATGAACTTGTCTGCTTTACAATTAAAAAAACATTTAGTAGATCGTTGAGGCAAAACGACGCAACAGCAAACTTGAGGATTCTCCATGGTAAATAAATTTGTGCCAACTCTGTCTTTATCCGTCTGAACATGGGGCAATAGGTTCTGACGGTTTTCGTTGTTCATCCCAAAAAGATTCAGTCGTCTCAACAAATTTGGAAAAATTTTTGTTTGCCTTTATTAATTGAGTACAAGATGGACGAGGAAAAGATACGTTGATAACTGATAGCCACGTATTTGAACGCATTGAATCACCGCCATCTTGTTTCTTACTACTTCCAAATCCTATGCAGATTTATCAATGGAAGATGGAACGCAAATATGTTATTCTGTCATGAATTCTAATTACGCAAACTTCGCAGTTCTGTTTCGTTTTACCTTCCACTCAGATAGATGGGAAATTAGTACCCAAGAAGCTCATTTCTTTTTATTATTATTCAACGTCACCGTCTTGAGGCTGATGGAACTTATTTATTAGTCGATGCTCATTGTGTCCATCTTGTGAGTCATAGTCGTGAAGTGCAGATCTCTTATAGGTGGAATACGGACTAGAAACTCCTACATCCGTAAGTTTGAACGCTCAACACTTCACCATCGGCGTGTTTATTCTTCGTGTTTTGAAACTTTATAGGTGAAATATGATCAGAAAATTGGTTGAGCCTCTTGAAAGAGCTTGCGAGAGGATTCTCTCGCAGGTAACCTGCGAGGGATGTTCTCTCGCAGGCAGAACCTTTTAGGAGAAATACGAAGGGGCTACCTTTGGGTATGCCTTTTCCTCTCCGTTTTTGAACTAAGGTTCCCACAAGCCGAGGCACCTCGGTCTGTTCTGAGAGGTGTATGTTCCGGGGTCACAGACCTTGGGCATACGGTAAGAGTTGTTCGCTATTCCCATTGGAATAGTCGGCCAGCTGCCTCCTAAACTGGTCGAGGCACGGAGAAGGGAATGCTGCGTCCCCACAACTAACTCCTCTCCCGCTATCGGAAGGGCGTGGGACAAGTACCCAATGCCCGACCTACCCGATGCAGGTTTTTCTAAGGTTTTCCCTGCATTTCTTTAGGCGAATGCCGGGTAACATCCTTAAAATATAGCCCGGGGGCCCTAGTTAACCCTTGGCTACCTTCCTCTACCCTTCCGCATCCCCCCTTTCAAATACCTTCCTGTGCTATTAAAGGGGAGTTGCCCAATGTGGATCACCCTCATGTAGCCTGTTGCCCTAAAAAAAAGAAAAAAAAAAGAAAATTGGTTATATCTATCCGTTGCAATATTGTCACATAGCTGGAATATGAGTTTCAATGATCCACTCGCACAAAAATTACTGTTTCAACTTTGATATGTGATCATTCCTCGCCTTTACATTGTTCTCCCACAGAAGCTACAAGGCAAAGACGTTCATCTGCTTCGGTTAACGAAGTTATCAGCGCTATGGTGTTCATTCTTCTCCCCTTAGGATTACGATATGGATGCAGTAATTGATCATTTTTCGTCTTATTGCACGAATTTAATTTAGAAACCTTGAGGTTATCGTTTGTTACATTAATCACTAAACAACGAGGTCAACCAGGATACGCTACGTGTGCTTATATAGGGATAATCGTTTTTCAGCAACATTATTTTGACAAATTTAGAAAGTTGTTACTTAACTGCGTACATCATCCCCGTTATTTCTAAAAAAAATTATGTAAAATATGATTTCAGTGTACTAAACTCTTTCAGATGCCTTACATACTAATATATGATTTATTTTAACGTACCAGAGCACTCTCTCTCTCTCTCTCCTGGATTTATTTTTGCAGAATTGGGATGACGGGAAAAATAACTGCTTTGGCACTCTCGTGCCCAATGTCGTTCTCTTTGGAATAAAAGGAGGAGGACGGGGAGGGAAATGCGGCGCTTTCGACAAAGGGACATTTCCATCACAAAGTGAATTCGGCAGCAACTGCGATGGCGATGGTGGCAGGTGCGCAGAAATTCTGCCACTGCGGCGGAGATTTCGATTGCTGTTTGCCTCTCTCTTCGTGTCTCTTTCTCTCTGATATATCTTTGTCCGCGACGGGGGGGATTGGTAAGTCGGGGGGAAAGACAGTCAAAATTTACCTTTTGACATAACAAGAATAAGATGTTTCGTAATAAATGAAGAAGCTCTTAAAGTTTTGTTTGCAATTTATTTAAATATTATATTATATGAAATGTTGGCACGATGGTCGTTGGGAAAATTAGGACAAATTGGAACGTAGCCCGTAGCCAGGTCATTGCTGAGTCCTGAGCAGAAAAATGGTGATAGCAAAGAGCGATCGACATCTACAACTGTAAAGGACGAAACATGACTCGGCTTTGAGAGCGGTAAGGTGCGAGCCTGGAGACTCGCTGTTTATAACAGATGTGCCAGGGACACGAACCTTCGTCTAGCTGCACACCTAGGAAGAATAAGCCCTTCTCATCCCTATATTAATATTCCCGTGTGACCAGTTCTGGTATTGCGAGACGGTGTGCGTTACAATGTCCTCCTCAACGGGCGCCAATTCTTTTAAGTTGAAGTCTGGAATCTTGTAATTAATTTTTCTTTGATTTATATCGAGATGAAGTTCGTATGAATGAGAGCCTGAAAATGTAGCTTCAATCAGCGATTTAGTAGCGGTGTGGATGAGCTGATGGTCATGCATTGTAGATACTCTAAATTGTATTTTAAGTACTTGACGTGTTTTCATTCTTACTTAATTCCCCCACGACTGTTCAAAGCCACGAAACCTGAGATACGTGTCTCGAGCTCGGCTCAAGTACTCACGAGTCCTGGCAAGTCGCTTATAAGCTCCGTGTTTGGATCGCGTAATTTGATTTGACGATTGCCGCATCGTAGACACATCAATTAATTCTTCATATGCAGTGGCGCCAGGGCCGGAATTCGTCAACTAAATAATCCGAGGGAGTAGAGAAGCGATTACATTTTTTTTTAGGGCAACAGGCTACATGAGGGTGATCCACATTGGGCAACTGCCCTTTAATAGCATAGGAAGGGATTTGAAAGGGGGGATGCGGAAGGGTAGAGGAAGGTAGCCAAGGGTTAACTAGGGCCCCCGGGCTATATTTTAAGGATCCTACCCGGCATTCGCCTAAAGAAATGCAGGGAAAACCTTAGGAAAACCTACATCAGGTAGGTCGGGCATTGGGTACTTGTCCCACGCCCTTCCTATAGCGGGAGAGGAGTTTTCTGTGGGGACGCAGCATTCCCTTCTCCGTGCCTCGACCAGTTTAGGAGGCAGCTTTCCGACTATTCCAATGGGAATAGCGGACAACTCTTACCGTATGCCCAAGGTCTGCGACCCCGGAACATACACCTCTCAAAACAGACCGAGGTGCCTCGGCTTGTGGGAACCTTAGTTCAAAAACGGAGAGGAAAAGGCATCCCCCAAAGGTAGCCCCTTCGTATCTCTCCTAAAAGGTTTTGCCTGCGAGAGAACATCCCTCGCAGGTATTGCCTGCGAGAGAATAGCCCTCGCAGACCTCTCTGTCAAAAGCGATTACAGCACTCCATTCAGCTTAAGGCAGTTCGTACACCTCGTCGTCCAGTTTCTATTGCCTAGGAAGAAGTGTTTCTGTAACAGTAAGAGGACACGGATTGTAGCCAGGCTATTAGCCAGCAGAAGAGTAATCCTTTCCTTGCGCTGTCCATGCCACGTGTTAGAGAGAGTGAGAGAGACATATACACGTGTCTGCAGTTGATGCAGCTCCAAGAGAGAAGTTATAAATAGCTCAACGCACACAAGGCAGAGTTGATGACCTTTGCGAAGAAAACTCTCCAGGCAAAGAAGAGATTACATTTGTCCTTTAACATATGTAGACTGTCCGGAACTGTTTCAAGTAATGTCTGTAAAGATTGAAAGGGTTACAGACTAATATCTATAAAGTAATAATTTTGGATTGAAGTGTTTAGCTTCGCTCAAAGACGAGTCGTACGAATGACGAAACAATAGAAACCGAATTGGCCGTCAATATTTGTTCGCCATTTTGATTGCTGTTATAATTTAGTCGGCGTGTATAAAATGATAGTGAGCGATCGAAAATACTGTTACATGAAGATTTAATATTCCAAATATAGATTAAAAATGTGATGATTCTCTGATGGCTCGGTAAAATGTGTCGTGTAGCGGACCAGTATCATGACTGTGACGGTCGCGTCGATGTGGAGTTTAAAATGGCGACCCAGTGGAGAGAGAATTTGGCTTGTGCACCAATTACATGAACCATGGCATTAAAATCAAGAATAAATTTAAAATGTCCATCTTTAAGTAAAAGTAAAGTGGCAACTATGTACATTGTATAACTGAAACTGCAGAGTTATCAACAGAAATGGCACGTCGTCATATGGTCGCCATTTTGAGTGTGGCACTGTAGTGGAACGGAGGTAAGGAAAAATGGGTATGGAAGGACCAAGGAAGCTGGTAAGCCAGAAGAGTTTTGCCTAATGAAAGACATACTTCAATATTCCCCAAAAATGAAATATAACAACACTTCAGTTCCAATCACGACACTCGGGCTTTCAGCAGTAACAAGTCAAGGGTCCTGTTGGTGTGACTTTATTCTCTCTCTCCGTTGTTCGTGGAAGAGAGTTTTCCCCTCTCGATCGCTGTTTTATCGGTCTCACGCCTTACTGTTGTGGTGGTTGGTGTTAACCTCCCCCTCTCTCTCTTTCCGCGTGTATTGATTAGCCCCGTCGAGTGCCCCGAACTCCTCTTTATTACCTCATTACGCCGCGTCACAATTAGCCGTAATGAAGTCTCCATCAGCTCGTTCACCACCACCATCAGGAACAACGCTAATGACCAGCCTCCCTTCCTCTCTATCCTTCCCTGCCCGTCTCCACGCGCAATTACACCACAGTCACTGCGAAATAACAATAAGGATCGACCTTATAACAATGTTATCTTTGATTCTATCATCAGACCTCTTTTTTATTTATTTTTTATCAAACAATACACTGGATAATGAAGGTGAATAATTGAAACTACACAACTGACTCTTTTTCCGTCTCTACATTTACGGTTGAAATTCTATATAGTTGAATACAGGGAGATAAAAGGTTAATATATGATGTCACTAGCAGTTAAATTGTCGGGCGTGAAAAAATCTTTGCCTTCCTTTGTAAACGATAGTCGTATTTAAATATTGAGTTTGTTCAAAAATTAATTATGCGTTGAGAAATAAATTAATTTCTATGATTAAGAACCGCAAAAAATTAGGGCTGTATTAAACATTAGCTTATTTAATAACTTTACAGAATAAAAACAATTTTCAGCCTCCAGTTCTTTATTTATTTATTCTCTCCGTAGCTTTCGATCTTGTTGAACAGGTTCAATATTTCTACATTTCTCCACTTTTTTGTTTATATGCATACAGAATTTATTTTGCTTTGATAGTTATTCATACCAATTAAAATCTTCTTAATCCTTTTAATTCACTGTATGTGAATTGTATGTATTAATTTAATTCACAAAAGTCGTAAACGGACAAATGTTAAAAAATTAAGATTATCTCACTAACAACTGTCGGAAACTACCCATTGTTATTGTACGGGATCTTTACACGATTCACCGCTCGTCGCAGAAGTGAATGCAACACTCAACACACTTTAGATACAATTTGTTTATTCGACCACGATTTGCTGAGATAGAAAATAGTTTCTCCCGTTCCAAGGCTTTTCGCAAACATCCTCAATTCGAATATTCCCTAGTTCACATATATTTAATTTTTTTTTCGAAGAGAAGTACATTAAAATATTTATTGTAGTGTTTTTCAAGGTACAAGTGTGTTAATACTTTGACAAACGTTATTGAAGGGACGTTTCTGTAAAAACTCCAAAAGGATTCTACTTGAGGGCACAAATTAAAAATTATTTAAATTATTAAGTGAAATATCGTCAGACCTGATTCTTGTTAGTACGTAAAAAGCGGAGAAACGACATCCTCGCGAGCACCTTTGTAAAAGAGTCATGAGTGTTCATGTTGAAATACTGTTAATCTGCTCGTAGTGAATCAACTATTACCCATATTGAAATTGAGCTCATATTAAATTTAAGCATATTTTGTTGTTAATAATTCATGTTATTTGATATTATGTTATTTTCTTATTATAATTGCACTGGTAATGATTCACTTGTTTAGCGGGTATTCACGATGGTGTCGCTGCAGTTTCAATCTGGCGCCGTCTGGCTTCTCTCTCTCTCTCTCTCTCTCACTCTCTGTGCGCTTGTGCAAAAGCAAGGCAAACGGAACTCAATTAGCATGGAAATCAGGGCACGCAGAACACAATTTCCGGTGCCTCTCGATTGTTGCGAACTTGCCCCAACTCTACGAACGCCACGCGTCGCCTATTAAAAAGAAAAGCAGTTTAAAACTAGGCAATGCCCTTGCTCCACCCCCCCTCCCACCACTATGTGAACGTCGAGTGTCAAGCGTCTCTCCTGCTACGTCACGCTCTGACGTCATCAAGTTTAAGTATTTTAGACGAACATACGACTTGGTTTTCGGTATGTCTCAGCAATCAGTCTGACAACTGTGGTGTAGAAATGAGTGCAGTTCTTTTCGCGGTTTATCTGATTTCTCCGACAACCACGTTTGTGTTAACTTGACTAATCTGTAAGTCTGCCATCAATCAATAAATGTGAAATGACACATGAGAACGTTTAATCACGACGCGAATCTCTCCCGAGTGTAATAAATATATTTACTTTTCATTTCTTTATTATTATCTAACAAAACCTAATATATTTAATACACAAAACTTTTATTATTATTTACACTCAAGCTGATTCTGTTTATTATTTTAATTTACTAGCATCATTTTATTTTATTTTAATTTCATTCCGAAGATTTTACAATTCTGTTACTTTAAACAAGGAAAAGTAAGTAAATATTTAACTTGGACTCTTGGACAGGTGGAACGTCCATTGACTTTCCTCCCCTTGTATTAATTGTTGTTGTTGTTCCGAGGAGTTGGGGAAATTTGGAATGTGTATTAGCTAACATCAGTAAACTGAAATTTATTTAATTATAATGCTACATTTCGTATTCCTTACTACAATATTATTTAACACCTCATCAAGTACCTTTTCTATGGGAATTTAATTAACTTTACACATATATTATTTAGAAGTCTCCTACCAGATTGGGAATCAATATCAGTTTAGTGTGGCGTATCGAATACAGTTACCTGATGTTGGTCAGGTGCTTCAAAAATATATCGAAATCCACTCAGGTAGTGGTTAGACTGTCATAATTGGTTCTTCGCAAAGCGAAATTTGAATTAATAATTCTGGTATTCAAGCGTGGTAAAGTTAAAATTTGTCGGTTCGTAATGAACTATTTTTTTTACTTTTACTGACGGACGGGGGGAAAAAATATTGGACGCATATATAGTAGATCAATCTATAGGCAGAAAACAGACAAAATCCAGTGCTAAAATAATTTAAATATCACAATAAATTTGTCTGTCTTTACAACATTAGTTTATTATTAACACAGACCTATTATATTTTATAAATTTTCGAAGATATTAAATTCGTGAAAATTGGAGGCTGGAATTTTTGCATTTAAAATCGT
This sequence comes from Zhengitettix transpicula, assembly GCA_037074705.1. Lineage (NCBI taxonomy): Eukaryota > Metazoa > Arthropoda > Insecta > Orthoptera > Tetrigidae > Zhengitettix > Zhengitettix transpicula. Next base: position 77,838,835 of record CM073593.1, read on the forward strand.
GGACACGTGGCAACCCTGGATACGAGTACTTTTTTTTTAGGGCAACAGGCTACATGAGGGTGATCCACTTTGGGCAACTCCCCTTTAATAGCATAGGAAGGGATTTGAAAGGGGGAATGCGGAAGGGTAGAGGAAGGTAGCCAAGGGTTAACTAGGGCCCCCGGGCTATATTTTAAGGATCCTACCCGGCATTCGTCTAAAGAAATGCAGGGAAAACCCTAGAAAAACCTGCATCAGGTAGGTCGGGCACTGGGTACTTGTCCCACGCCCTTCCGATAGCGGGAGAGGAGTTTTCTGTGGGGACGCAGCATTCCCTTCTCCGTGCCTCGACCAGTTTAGGAGGCAGCTGGCCGACTATTACAATGAGAATAGAGAACAACTCTTACCGTATGCCCAAGGTCTGTGACCCCGGAACATACACCTCTCAAAACAGGCTGAGGTGCCTCGGCTTGTGGGAACCTTAGTTCAAAAACGGAGAGGAAAAGGCATACCCAAAAGTAGCCCCTTCGTATCTCTCCTAAAAGGTTCTGCCTGCGAGAGAAAATCCCTCGCAGGTTACCTGCGAGAGAATCCTCTCGCAGGCTTCCAGCTGGATACGAGTACTTTTTTTTTTTTAGGAAAACAGGCTACATGAGGGTAATCCACTTAGGATAACTCCCCTTTAATAGCATAGGAAGGGATTTGAAAGGGGGGATGTGGATGTGGATGGGTAGCCAAGGATTGACTAGGGCCCCCGGGCTATATTTTAAGGATCCTACCTGGCATTCGCCTAAAGAAATGCAGGGAAAACCCTAGAAAAACATGCATCAGGTAGTTCGGGCATTGGGTACTTGTCCCACGCCCTTCCGATAGCGGGAGAGGAGTTTGCTGTGGGGACGCAGCATTCCCTTCTCCGTACCTCGACCAGTTTATTTTCATATATTTATTTGTTGATTCCACGTTTTCGACTGTGTGTGACGAAATCTTCAGTTTCTGTTCTCGATCCAGTTGCCAAGTGTTTGAATTGTTTCTCAAAGGAGTTACGGTTCTTTCATGAGAAATTTCTTGTCATGTAAAGTTTTCTTTCTTGCAAAATTAGGAAACCAGGCGAGTAAGAATCCCACGGTTGTTGCCGTAAGGATTCGACTCTGTGAAGTCACTCCATTGTTGGAATATTCAGATTTGAAAGAATGGAACTTTCGTGGAAAAGATGCTGTCTCTTTTTCGGAAGAACTCTTCCTTTCCTCCAAAATGCCAAAGAGTGATATTTCTTACCACCCAAACTTTTGAAACACTCTGCAACTCCGAAGGAGTTATTCTGCTTTTGACCTGTCGACTGACGGTATATGATAATATGAATACAACCTTCAATCGTACTCGGTGTTGGAACTTTTACTTAATCGTATGTTCTCTCTCTATCTCCATATATACAGGAAAACGAGACAGGGAAATACTGGCTTAAATTGGGAACCGGTGTCGTCATGGCATGGGCAGGAAGAAACATTTCATTTTCGGAGCACCAAGCCTCCTTCCTCAGGAAAGAATCCTACCACTCGGAACTGCCGGCCGCACACGAGGCATAGTTCGCTTTCCTGAGGAAGGAGGCTTGGTGCTCCGAAAATGAAATGTTTCTTCCTTCCCGACATGACGACCCCAGTATTCAGTGATTCTTCTCTGTCATTTCATTTCATCTCAATTATTTTGACAGTCACATCATCCTTATTACATATATTGTGGTATTTAAATTAAATAAAGCCTCTAACTGTAATGGTAAACAAACAATGCCACCACTTGCGGCGCAAAAATAATTTTGTATTCTAATTAAATAAGTCAAGCAAAAAAAACGTTGCGGACATTTACTGTGATAAGTAAGTTACATATAAATGAAATAATTTATAAAATTAAGTACAAAAAGTTTATTAACAATTTATATTTAGTTGGATTTTGTACAAAACCTTTATATAGATGCCACCACAGCTTCATTGAAATTCTTAAAATCTTCAGGGTCGTTTATCGGGCCTCTAACAGTTATGATAATCCGCAATTATAAACGACTTAAATAAAAACAAAATGATTGAGTTCCATTGCAGGATGACCCTGACTGGTCGGCTTCCATGGCAGACTGGAGACTGTACTCAACTCTCGTCAAAGCCTTTCCACATCACAAAACGCCGACAATAATACTCTCAAGCACTCCACATTATTACGCAACGCTGTCTACAATACCAGGGCCATAATTAGTACGCCGACAATTTAAATATTAAATAAATTACAAAAAATTATCATTATACACATTGGGGGGTCACCGCAATATGTTTCTCATTAGGGATTCGTTTCTTGCGCATTATAAAACTCATTAATATTCAGCGTAGACATTTTTTTTTCACTGACTATAACGTTTCTAAATTTCCAACAGAAAATAAAATAAGAATTTATTGAATTATTGCATACTAACATCAATGTTATCCGAATGTCTTAATAAATAAGTATTTATTCTTCCTGAAAGTGAAAGCTTCTGCATTATATGTAAATTAATGTTTAATTAAAATTTCAATGCAAAGCGACGTGACACTATTACACAATTTACAAATATTACTCGTTTTTGTATCATGACGCTTATTTTTATTTCTATTTTATTGTAATATATTATATACATCCAAAAATATATTGTTGTTTTTGTTTATCTTGCACTTAAGAAAAGGAAAAACATTTAATTATTCCCTGTGTTCGAGGGACGTTTGGATTATTCTAGAGGTTGACCTCTACCTTGTCACTTTTCGATGGGTTGCGGTTTACTTTTCCTGTGTATGTGTGCGTGCTATTCGTTTCCTCTCAACATTTATTGCAGGTTAAATTGTCTAATTGGTTTGCTTGCTGCTGTGGCGCCGCGAACGTTGCCATGGCGACGCGGCCAATCAGCGAGGGAATTGTTTATCAAGGGGCATTCGGGAATTGTGTGCGTGTTTGTTGCTTCTGGCTGCTCCGAAGGGTTAAATATAGGAGACGGACCGACGATCGAAGTGAAAATAAAGAAAAAGAACGTGTTTATTCGTTGTCTGTAGCGACTCTTGCTCAAGCCTCGGTTTCGAACGTTTTGTTTTGTTCAATCTGTTTTTCTAGTAGTTGTGAATGAAATTCGAAAATATTAATTTTATTGCTGGGACGGGGAGGAGGAATCCTTATTGATAGCCGATGAAATCAATGTAAATTAGTTTCCCGCGAGTCGTCGAATGAAGAAGTGGATTTAGTCAGAAGTGGAAACTAACGAAACTGAATGTTCCTCAAATACATAAATTAAATTTTTGCGCTGTATACTTAATTGATGAATGCAAAATGAATACCAAAAAGAAATGTTACTTAATTTTAAAATTGTGTGCACTAGCAGGGTTACCAACTGTGGTCCGTTGTAAGGCATGCTTTCAACTCAATTGTGGATCTAAGGATACAGTAGACACTGTAAGAGTATTGCTTTCTCTTTACCGTCGCAGATAATCTAAATTTGTTTCATTACTTTCCCCTATTAGCTTCATTATTTACTTTTTTTTAACAGTAAAGGTCAGTGGAAAAACCTGAATGAGCATGAACGTTGACATTCGACAACAATTTTAATTTGTATGGGCTGAAGTCGCTATGTTACTAATTCTGGTTGACGTTTTTGAATGAGGAGTTGCGATTTATGCGAACGGTCAACGCACTGTTTAATAGATGGATTCATGTAAGAACACAAAAAGACGCCACTCGCTGGTTTACCTTCTATTCTAGTTGGCTTAGTAACAGAGTTTCTGGATAGAATGAGTGACTCGTTGAATGATTAACTATTCACTCAGTGAGTGTGTGATTAGGCAGGTACAGCCAGAGAGAGAGCTAAGTGGTCCATTAGTGACGAGGGTTGGTTGGAATGCCATCAGGTCACGTAATTGTCCGACCACCTTCCCACTTCACAATGAATTTTACGCAAGTCTACATCAATCAATTCACAGAAAATAAGTCCATGTTTAGTACGACAATCTGTAACATTAGAAGTGTAGGATTTGGACAATTGTTAGAAATAAATTGAAATATTTTAGACAAGATGAAAGAAAAATAATCAAACATTCAAACAGTAGTAAAATTATTCTTTGAGAGGAAACTAAATTCAGAAATGTTATAGGCGAATGTACAATCCCCTGTAGAAGAATGCAGCATAAACGACGCTGGAGGTTGGATGTTGCGTCCCCTCACTTCCATTAATTGCAACAAAATAATGTTTTTCGTTTACTCTGTACTACTTTAGAGATCTTCCTGAGACTTTCTAGTAACTCAATTGTTGAGCAAGAGCAATTAATTCCTTACTAATTTTGTCATTATCAGAATACGTAAACGAGTGTCATAAATTACTAATAAAAAATGTCACGTTAATTTAGAATAACTATCTTCAGGTCTGATGTACTTTAATCGAGGTTGCAGAGCTGAATGAAATTTAAACCTGTGCTTTTTCAGTGTAATAAACCACGTGCTGTAGGAGATGAACCAGGGATTGCTATTACTGTGCACTCGCCTGAATGTTATGCAACTCAAGCTACACCGTTGACAAGATGTTGCGTCGCTTCGCTTCGGAGGGGTTAGGCTCAGCACCAACTGTTTATGAAACAATTTCAGGGACATAAAGGGAGGACTGGAGGAAGGTTCTCTTAGAAATGTTACGTTTCCTTAGCGCGGGGAAGAAGACGGCGGTGGGGAGTTAAATTGGATCACTGTCAGATCTTACTAAACTTCCAGGGAGATATCTACGAGAATAATAATGGCCTGACGATCCTTTGTGCTATTCAAGCTGCAAAGACGGGAGGGAGAAGGTGGAGCCAGGACCAACGTTCCTCCTCCTTCCCTTGCTTTGTGTGTGTGTTTAACAAGCTTTAAACGAAAAGAAGGGAAGTGGTCTACATAGCCGGAAATTAATTTTCATCTCAAAGGAATTACTTAACGTCGTGTTTTCTGGGTATATTGGCAGCGAGCAGTAATAATTGAAATGGAAAGGGGCACAGTGTTGTATTAAGTAAAGAAAATTATCAAATTCTCCCCATTTCTGTAAGACCGAATTGTTGACGTGAAAAAGTGTTGAACAGGCGCACACAAAGGAAGGAGAAGAGAAACAGAGAGATGGAGTGTCGCTGTACGGAAAGCTTTGTAATGAAATGGCGAGTAATCATTCACACTCGCGGCTCGTCGATAATTTACAATCGAGCAAGTTGCCGGGCATAGGGAAGATCAATCGGAACGCTCAACTTTTAATTAAATTTGGATCGAGAACGAAACGACAGGAAAGGCTCACTACTCGACTGTCCAAAATGGCCGGCGATTCAATACCTGTTAACAAGCGATTCTGCGTTATCCGCGATTTACGTAGACCATTATCGAGGGAGAGTGCCTAATTTATGGCGAGTCTAGGAAAATGGGTTTTAAAATGAGAGTATAGCAATGAAGATTGATTATGGTAGATCAAATAAAATTCAAACAATTGGTAATTCAGTGTAAATTATAAAACCGTTTGTAATAGTCAAGCAAACAAGAAAGAAAATATTGTAAAAATACAATATCGGCGGAAAGGTCTGAAATGTCTATTGCTGAATTATGTAAAGAATCTTTAAGTTACACATTATAAAATACTCGAAGACAAATCACTGGATTTTATTTCGTAAATCTGTAACTAGAAGATAGAAGTTTATATATATATATATATAATTAAATATAATAATTACGTTTACTATATAGAGTATGGAGGAATGCGTACGGGAGAGAAATGTAGCTTCTGTTTAACGTGGGCCCTCGGGCTATTGTTTAAGGATCCTACCCTGCATTCGCTGAAATGTGATTCAGGGGAAATCCTAGAGAAATCTGCATTAGGTAGGTAAGCTATTTGGTACTTCCACTGACTAGTGTGCATACATTTATTTCTTGACTTTTGAAAGACAAGCGGTAATGCTCAGAGCAGAAAAGTGAGCGTACATGAAAATAGTTTTTTACCCAGTTTATTTTATTTTTTTTCAAAGCGCTGACTGAGCAGCTGCTTCGTATGTACACTTTCATATTTTAAATCATGTGTAGGTTAACTCGGGAAAGGTTCATGAGGATGTTTAATCACATTTTTAATGGACATCGGGAGATAAATACGAAAGCGCAGACAAACTCCGGCTGGTATTTAATAATTCGTGTATCTATGGAAATAGAAGAGGGAGGCGTAAAACTGACGTGTATAATAGCAAGAAACAAATTAATAATTTGTGTATATGTTGATTTCTCGTAGTTAAAGTAGAAGCCATTATTTCATGCTTTACTATTTGTGATATCGTGCGTGCGTCTTACACGAACTATGCTCGGTTACTCATGATTTTGTCTACAATGTAAACTGTACGATTTGTTTTTTTTTTTAATCAACGTGTTTCAGTATCAAGGTTTTTTTTATGTAATACATTTTGTTACTTCTTGTCTCGATCGGTATGGCTATCAGTTAGATAACAATATAAAAAGCATTGTAAATAGAAAAGATTGAATTTCTAGTTTTGATTTTCTCAAACTGTGGATGAAATTTGAGACAGCGCCAGGTTTATTTACCGTATAAAATAAATCCTTTCAGGCGTTTTCCTGCAAAGCGAAAAAAAAGCATATAAAAAGTGAACAGAATCAAGACTTGGGACGTCTTCCATTTTTTGCTGCAGATGCCGGATGGAAATTTAATACCTCTAAGAAACTTCCAACGACTCAGTATAAAGAATTTTACAAAGCTTCATGGAAACCGGTACTATAGTACTTTTTTGAAGCGCGCGACAGACACGGGAATTTAAATGGCATCAGGTTCGGATTCAACGATTCTAAGAAATATATAAACCGAAGTATTATTTTCTTTATATAGATTTACATTTCAGTCATTATTCGTTTGCTTACAGGCGGTTTGAATACGCGATTTCCGCCTTAAAGCAAACAGAATCCATTGCAGAGATTGTTTCCATATGTTTGATTGAAGGGTGAATTAGCTTCTGTGAATGAAATTAACGCCGTATATAAATTTGTTCCCGAACCGAAGTTTCCGTGTTCCTGGCGAGGCTCTAACGACGTCGTTCTCAAGGTAAGAGAAAAGGGCGCGAAGAGGAGCTAAAGGGAAAAGTTTCTTTCAAGTACGGTATAACAGCTTTCGCGAAATCAGCAGAGCAGAACTCCAGGAAAGTCTACTACAGCCCTTTCCGCAGTGCAACCCTCAAGCAGTTGGATGCAGCAGAATAAAATTATATATATGCAGCCTTACGCAGGCAGGAAGAGAAAACTTTTATTTAGTGTCGAGAAGAAAATGAGAAAAAGAAACACTGCTATGGAAAATTTATTAAACTTTTATGAAGTTGTGATAACTACTTAAACTTGTTTCATTTATTGCTGCTGTCAAGCGTCGCACCAAAAATGTTATTCGTTCCCCGCTTGTGTATAAGAAAAGAGCTTTACATTCCACACGTCATCACGTGCAAGGGAGACCTTCGTGTAAGGGTAAGGACGACCGCGAACAAGTCATCAGCTACGCAGCCAGCGAAACACTGACATTTAAGTTCGCGAACTCATTTCACCTCGTCTATTGTTTCTTTATCACGTATCACGTTTCTAGATAAGGATTATAAAACCTAATATTGTGAAATTCTTGACCCGCCTTTTCCCTTCATTAAAAGCACTTTTTAATTTTTGTTATGATATTAAATATTTTCTTGTTGAACAGTTGAATAAATGCTACTTTCTGAGAACGCGGTGGTGTGAACTCTAAGAATGTTCTTGAAATAGTGATTTCCTAAACCATTTAAATATTTCTTAAAATTTGAGTTATGAACTTATGGATTTGCGACAGGAACAGGAATGGAACCTTCTACTTTATGCGAATGGAAGTAAGGCAGTGGCTCTTTGAAGCAATGAAACCACAAAGTGAAAGAGAATCAGAGAAAAGCCGAAGACCTGCAGACTTAACAAAATAAAGACTAATTATTTATCACATTGATAAAACCATTCATATCAAATCACTATTTAAATTACCATAAAATGTCACAAAAAAAATCATTTAGATGATAAGTTAACGAATAATATTAAAAAAACCGCGGAAATGTCGTAGTTATAAATAAATCATAAACAAAGTATTACAAATATATATATATATATATATATATATATATATATATATATTGTAGTAATTGGTAATTAAGGCATTGTTCTAATTGAAAAGTTGAATTGTAGAGGACTCATTATTGGTGGATATAGCGGACGCCGCAACAAACCGGCAATGCAAGGAAAGTATTGTTGATCGGTCGAGAAGGTTTTACGCGCTCAAAATTTACGAGACGAACGAACAGTTGGGCAGCGGACAGCAAGTAGAACAGAGTAAAAGAACGAAGAGTTGGGCAGCGGACAGCAAGTAGAACACAGTAAAAGAACGAACAGTTGGACAGTAAACGGCGAGATGTACAGAATAAAATTCTAATTCACGAAAACCTGAACAATCTTTGTCAGTCAGCAGTGAAGACTGAAAGGTCTAATTTAAAGAACGAGAAAGTGTTCCAGTAACCAGTACGCTGTTATATCAAAAATGCAGAAACTGAACTAGTCTTCAGTCAACAGACAAAACCAATGAGGTGCATTTTCAACAAAAATCCACGAGATCTACAAATCCAGGTTGCAGTAAATCATCGAGAATCGACAAATTTATTTTAAACCAACTAACAAACTACGCTAATTAGAGTCTGTGAACATTTAGAGTCTGTGAGTACTTAGAATCAGTGATATCCCCAAAATTGTGCACGAAAAGTTAAAATGAGACCTGGGCTGCCGTAAGTAGAAAGAAAACTTTAAAATCATTGTAAACCACGTTTAAAAGATAAACGTCAGATCGTTTTTTAATTATCGATAAAATGAGATCTTTAATTATTCAGATCATTCTTTATTTCTTGATAGAAATTGAAATTGTTTAAATTCAATCTTTGCTATTATTTCTTCAGCAACAAATTTCGTCTATGTTCAGACGCATTGATTCCCATATAAAGAAAATGTAATTTTTGTGATTTTGTTTATATAAATTCTGCCATTATCAAACCCAGTTCAAGCCACTGAGATCCCAAATATTTTGTGATTTGAATACTTGTTTTAAAATTGTTAATAAATCTTGTTTAATAGTTTTCACGTAATAGTTCTTTTCATTTAAAAACGCCACATAATTCCTATCATGAATTATTGTCGAAAGATGCAAGAAGCTAAATTTAAAAATTATTACAATATATATATATATATATATACATATATATATATATATATATATATATATATATTGTAATATATATATATATATACATATATATATATATATACATATATATATATAATATTCTGGTATCTGGCGTTTATGTCATTTTAAGTTAATGAACAATAGAAATTAAAGCATTTTTAAGTATATGTAATTAAATAATAATAAAACAACGTTTTGATTATAAATTTCTCACAATTACAAATACGTTTTAAATTACTTGTAGCACGACATGTTTCGTTTCCAGAGTTTTAACCTTTAAGATGTTGATTACCAAGATATTGGTATAGTTAAAGATAGATATATATATATATATATATAGGGAACAAATGACATGGGAATGATATTAGTCTACAAGTAAAATAACTGAATCCATGATATTAGAGATACGTATCACTTTTATCATTGGTTGCAAAAAAGCATCATCCGATTTGACATGTATATATTTTGAAAAGTAATTATGCTAATTTTGTAATAAATGAAAATAAATAAAGTTTAATCGGTGCTCAAATTGCCCTCTTGAAATTTACGGCGTTAGTCTGTGCGGTATTAAAATGTCTTGAGCTAATACTTCCAAGGGCTTTGTTAAAGCGGTTCTGCAGTTCCACCATTGTTGATGGAAATGCAAGTGAGTCTTTTATAAAACCCCACAAGGGAAGATCGCAGTGAGGACCGGCGACCTTGGAGGTCAATAATGTAAGACTGAATCATTATTTTTCAGTACAGCCGATCCATCGTTCTGGAAGCCTGTCAAATAAATACTCTCGTACGTACTCGCTCCAGTGTGGCACTGCGTGAAACTCAAGAGTTTCCTATATTTAGAAATACATTGTTGAATCGCATCGAATTAATTTTGGAAATTTTTGAAACACCCTGTATTAGTGTTCGTAAACCTCGCATTACTTCCATATTTTCTGTGTAAACACGTCAACTTACCTGGTTGTAAGGAGACGTTAATAGTCTGTTTAGCAGACATTAATATTAATTGTTGTTCTCCCCTTCCCTTCGTAGAACTGTTGCCCTTGGTTCTTTTATTTCTGCGTGAGCGTTGTTAACGTGGCGCTGCTGCGTCATCCTGCAGGGATATATATCATAGCTTACTTACTTACTGCTGCCCCCTGTGGATTTTGCTGCTTGGGGGACCTTTTCCTCCAACTCTTTCTCCTAATTTACCGACTCTCGTCCTCTCCGTCCCTCTGCCTCTGCATTATTCCATCCACGCACCACCTGTGATTCCATTCCTGGCTCCGGGACGTTTTCCCCAAAAAAATTCCGGGCAAGAATGCAATTAAAAATAAATAAATACAAGAGAAATGGAACAGGATATTAAGCGGTTCTGAATAATTTACTTGTTCTATTTCTTAAATGCTTACAGTTCGTTGAACATAGTGACGACGTACGAAGTGAGCTACACAAAGCATTTGCCACACGTGCTCCTCCCTGCTGTGACGTTCTCTCTGACCAACGTGGTATTTTTGCTTGCAAAGAAGACACGGAAAATCAATTGTTTCGTATTTACATAGAAAATAGAAATTGCGGAATGTGTTCACAATTAAACACTTTTACGTTTTACGGAGAGAAAAAAAATTCAATTTAAGTGTGGTACGGCAATTAAAAGAAGGTATAAAGGAAAAAGTGAGGAATCTAAATTAAACGGAAAGTGAGAGAAAAAAATCTGTGTTGATTGTCTTGTGTGGGCTACCGTGAGGAAAAGAACAGGGCGACGGAGGGAGAAAGAGAGAGAAAGATGAGAAAAGAGGCCACTTCTTTAGTACCCGAGTAATTAAGAAAGGAATTCCGAATAGAGGTCGGCTCGGACACTGGGAAATAAAATGGGAGGAAGAGTTCTGAAACCTTTAATTTCGTCTCCCGGTTGCACATATTGCAAAAAAGCGAGTCGGGAACATTTTAACGACGAGTCTTTGTAAAGATATTAACAGGAAACGTCTACAAATCGATTCAATTATTTCCTCTTTGTGACGGTTACGTTTTCCATCGCTCCATATTTTAATTTATCTTCATATAAATACTGTAGAAATAATCATGTATTTTAAGCTTAAAAAGTTTAATTTAAATTCAAAATCTACGGATATTAATGATAAATTTAATTATGAAATTAAGACTTAAAAAACTGAATTCCCTCGATGGTGAAATATTGCCGTCATGCTAATGAAATAAAAAACATCGTGAGAAGTACGGAATTAATTTAAGAAAACAGTCTGAAGGATTCCCATGATAAAACCTTTAGAGAAATTGTGTCAGTGTTAATAATCGACAATAATAGGAAAATAAATTAATATTATACGTCTGTTGAACGAGATTGAATTTAATTATTGGCAAAATACAGGATGTGTTGTAAAACTAATGTCGAACGGCGTCAACAATATCTATGAATTGTTACTCTATTTTTAACTAGCTGGTTGCCCGGCGTTGCTCGTGTACTTATTTATATAAACTCGAAAAAGTATTTAATTGAATACTTAAATATATTCCTTGAGTATTTCAGGATATAATCGTCACTCAGTCTTCATACATTACGAAATATTACATTGATGAAATTGTTAGCTAGACTCACAACTAATACAGCGCAAAAATTAACTTACATTTTCCGCAAGGATGGTAAAGTAATTAGTATTCTTCTTTATTATCATTCGATGGAATATTTCTGTATAAAATTATACTTTTTATTTAAAGAACATATTTCTGCTTTATTTCATTCCTAATAAAGGAGATATTTCCTTTGTTCGTTGCGTAGTAACGTCTCTCTCTCGCGTGACGTCATTGTCTCTTGGCGCGCAGAAATTTAATACTTAATGATCACGGTTTTTAATTATAATTCTTTCCACATGCATTCTAGGCGTTTCTCACCCTCACAGTACCGTTTCTCGTATTTTGAAGAATACGTATACCAATTTTTGTTGCATTCTGTCCACGCGATAAAATTTGTATAAAGAACAACGTAAATACATACATACATACATACATACATACAAATATACATCCTTTTTTATTATATAGAAGATATTTTTTATCTTTAATTTTAAGGTCTACGAGATGTAGAATAAATGTTGTGCTTGTAATGTTGTAATTTAACCTATATGTACAACTTACTGTCTGTATTTCGCCAATAAATAAACTCGATAATATAAAAATTATGGTTAACAGACCTAAATATATTTATTTTAAGAAATCGATACCGTCAATGATTCTGATCACCAGAAAAAAAATAAGTGTTTGTTCGAATAATGTTAATTAATTTCATTAATATATAAATTCCTGCCACAGAGAAATTGAAACATTAAATTCAGAGACGACAACAATAAAAGAATACCACGAGAAGAAATTATCAAATAACAAATAAAAATGAATTCTCCTAATATTGAGGATGTGACAACAGAATCAGAATTGAAAAATAAGAAACATGGATGTGACGTCACATTCCGAATATATAAAAGTAGAAAACCCCGGGAAGAAACAATCTTACTAATAATATTGTGACGTCATATTCAGGTGCGTAAGTAAATAGTTAATAAAGAAATATGGCTGCTATATGTAATCATAAAATTAACCAAAAGAACAAAGAAAATTTATTCTTCAACATATTGAAAACATGAAGTCACATTCTACATAGGAGACTTTAGGAATTAATGTAATACGGCCACGAGAAGGACAAATCTAATAATATAAAAAATAAAACTGCCTTTACTGGACCGTGGTAGATCGCTGCGTGTCTTTTTTATTGCATTTCATTTAACGCTCTGCTGATATTAAAATTCAGACCGTGCCATCAATTGCGCTGGAGGGCCTCTGTGGACCGTAAATCTGTAGAATTGTCTCTAACCCTCACCCTCTAAGCAGGGTTAGGGGGGGGGGGCACGGAAAATGTCACATGCACATCTGTGCCTGGTTTGTCAGTCGTTATTTAATTCCACCTTCAGCCCTTCCTCTTCTGACTATATGTATATATTCGTTCCTCCCCCGCTGCGGAATCGGAAGCTTCCGCTTATCTTCCAACAAGGCCCAAAAGAGTAAATTAATTTCCCCCGGGGGTTGGGGGTAGGAGGGTTTGACTTAATGACGGGGGTTGGTTGAGTTGCGCTCACCGTGCAGACGGGACCAGAGGTTTTGTTAACGTTGCGTGGCTTCCGCGAAGGTAATAATTACCTCTGAGCCAATTGTGACTCTTAATTGCCTTTTAGCTATTAACGGGCTGAGTTTCTTCCTCTGCATTTATAGAATCTAAATTTGCTGAAAGCGGAAGAAACGCCCGGTGTTTGTGTCTAGAGCAGTTTCGGGTTGATGACTATTCATCGAGAAGCCGAAAGTTGCTTTTGAATGAAGTCAGAACAATGGCAGTGAAATATAAAAAAAAATCATACTGGACATTTGACGAATATAATGCTGAAACGAAAAGACAGTACGATTAGGCTTAATCACATTCATTTAATTTTTCGTTTAATTTCAAAAATATCGTTACATAATTGAATGTGATGTGACTTTAATATTTCAACGTCCTGGACTGTTTTGCAGGGCGCCATATTGTGACGTAATCAGACTGACCGATACAGTTTGTTATATTTTACACACGTACGCGAAATTATCCCCAAATATGCTTCACTAAAGGATCTGGTAACTTGTTGTTTTGAAAAGAAATATTAACTTAGGCGAGTAGACAAGGAGAGTTCGTGGAAGTTGACTGTACTTCGGCGTTTGACCTTAATTTACCAATCTATATAATAAAAAAGGATGTATATTTGTATGTATGTATGTATTTACGTTGTTCTTTATACAAATTTTATCGCGTGGACAGAATGCAATAAAAATTGGTATACGTATTCTTCAAAATACGAGAAACGGTACTGTGCGGGTGAGAAACGCCTAGCATACACGTGGAAAGAATTATAATTAAAAACCGTGATCATTAAATATTAAATTACTGCGCGTCAAGAGACAATGACGTCACGCGAGAGAAAGACGTTACTACGCAACGAACAAAGGAAATATCTCCTTTATTAGGAATTAAATAAAGCAGAAATATTTTTTTAAAATAAAAAGTATAATTTTATACAGCAATATTCCATCGAATGATAATAAAGAAGAATACGAATTACTTTACCATCCTTAGGGAAAATGTAAGTTAATTTTCGCGCTATATTAGTTGTGAGTCTAGCTAACAATTTCATCAATGTAATATTTCGTAATGTATGAAGACTGAGTGACGATTATATCCTGAAATACTCAAGGAATATATTTAAGTATTCAATTAAATACTTTTTCGAGTTTATATAAATAAGTACACGAGCAACGCCGGGCACCCAGCTAGTTCTAAATAAAGAAACAGACAGAAGGAAAATATCGGAGGGTTAGTTAATAAAATAAGAACATTTAAAATGACTTCGATAGGTTACACGAGCTATTCACGGAAATGGAAGGATTTAGGACGGACAAAATATTATACTGGGGAAGCGGGAGATAATATAAAAATTACTGTTACTTAGACTTATTAAAGTTCTTGTGAGAGTAAAAATTTAATGTACGCATCGAAACACAAATCTTTGATTTTTTTAAAAAACAAATAAATGTCCCACTGCAGTTTATAGAAGACCAGAACCTTTTTATCATGCGACAACATGGCGCCTTTGAACTGAATTTTATCCGATAAATCTAGTTTAAATAATCCTTAATATACATCTGAATAATCTAATATGAATAAATTCTTTGACTTATTAGACAATTGAACACAGGTCTTAAAGCGCCGTCTAAATAAATTTGTTTGTCTTTGGGCGTTTATCCCCCATAAACGTGCAAACCAAGGAACTTTTTCTGCAAATAAAGGGAGTTAAATACGAGCAAGTGCTCCGCCATAGCAGAGTCTTTCAGTGTTATGGGGCAAGTGAAACTTTGGCAAACTCTGAATTTAATTAAAATGCTACACAATTTCCTTTGGTTCATTTTATGAGTGAGATTCGCAGCTGTTCCGCCTGTCAAATTCCCCTCTCCCTCTGTCTCGTGAAGGGAACGATGACAAACTCTTGCGTGTTGCGAGTGTATGCGTTTCATCGAGTTTTAATTAAACAGCTGTATTAAGCCTGGATACGAAACGAGGAAATAAATGTTTCCCAGCGAGTCAGAGGATGAAAGGGGGGGGAGAGGAAAGGCGGGGAAGAATAACTAGTCCCGGGCACAATGCCGAATTATGATAATGTTAAACATATTCTGACGTTAAGGTTACAAATGTATTTTCTACCATGACGTATTCTACCTTTCTGGAAAATTGGCGCCTGAGTTCCGTGTTACAAGAGCAGTGTCTGATTCTGGATTGGCCCTGTCTACGACGAAACTATTTTTTATGGTAAATTTACGATAAAACGTCAATCTTATTGACTGGCTTATATTTACGGAAATCTCTACGACCGTCTATAGACGCCCAAATAGTATACATAAAACATAGTTCTGAATTATTTTTGTTTTTCATTTCCAATATTTTTTATTTTAATTACCTTTAGAATTTAGACTTGTTAATTTTTATTGAAGGCTTTAGCGAGCTCTATTATAGATTGAAGAAGACAGGAAACGTCTATATGTATATTCATTAAGTGTCCTTTGTTTTGGTTTCAGCTACTGGGTCTTAGCATTCTGGCAATAGGGATCTGGGCATGGACGGAGAAGGACACGTTCAACAACCTCAGCAGGCTCACCAACATTGCGTTGGATCCAGCCTTCGTCCTCATTCTAATAGGTAATAATATTTTTATATCTCGTTTAAAATAAATAAATAATAGCTACTGTTATACTTACCCGTATATATTAACTGTAATGCGTAAAATGTAGAATTGAATTGGATGCTTATATATATGCCATGGATGTAAAAAGTCCTTGGTAGGTTTCCTGGAGTATCTGGCAACAGATCACACAAACCTTTAAGTGACAGGGCAGTGTTTTGTGGAACTGGCGTCCCAGATGTCTTTAATCGGATTGAGATCAGGCGTATTTGATGGCCGAGCAATCAACTTGAGCTCACTTCCATGTTCAATCCACTGTAGCACTATTATGGCCTTGTAACACAGACAGTAATCCTGCTGTAAGATTCTAAGACTTCAAACATGAAGGAAATTTCAGTAATGTACGCTGCAGTTGTCAAAGCACCCGGGTTGTTCTCTTCCGCAGAGCTCTGGCTTTACAGAGTGGATCATCAGCCGACCTCCACGTTCTTTGATCCGCTTTCCACAGATACTCAAGACAGTAGCACGCGAACAACCGACCAGCTTAGTCGTTACCTTGTCTCCTTAAATTTTTTACTTACTAGAATACGTAAAATTGAATCGGATTAACCCAGAATTGCTTTATATTACGCAACTACCCTTGGTAAATATTCACCTTTTTACACAATAACATAAAATTTTAATTTTTTTTATTACAAGTAATTAAATTTAAAATAAGATTATTTCAGAAAAATTATTTTGCCCTTCCAATAATTGTAAGATATAGGGGTAGCTGAAATTACTACACGTCTTTTATGAGCAGTAGCACCCATGACGTCGCAGCGCATCCAACTTTACACGATGTAAGCTATGCGCCGTAACACCGATGATAAGTTTGCATTAAATTTTTATTTCTGACTTTAGTTTTTTAAGCGACCAATTTTAGATGCAACTGGGGAACCCGCAATTAATGAAAGCTCGTCATATTTTTTACAATAATATTATTTTAATATATATATATTTATATACTTGGTGAATAAAAATGGTAGTTTTTACCGACATGTGTAATTAAATTAATTGTGCCATTGTCGCGTGGATGTGACAATTTTTAACTTGGTGCGTACCGTACAGACAACTCTGGACGAACTATTGCGCAGCGTGTTCGATAATGTAAGCAACTTTACGGGAAAATTAAAAAGTAATTATCATCTATATAATAAAATAGGATGTATATTTGTATGTATGTATGTATTTACGTTAATTTCTATACAAATTTAAACGCGTGGGCAGATTGCAACAAAAATTGGTAGACATATTTTTAAAAACGCGAGAAACGGTACCATAGGGGTGAGATACCCCTAGCATAAAGGTGGAAAGAATTATAATTGAAAAACGTGATAATGTTGTGTTAAATTGCAGCGCGGCAATAGACCATGACGTCACGCGATAGAGAGAGAGAGAGACGTTACTAAGCGACGAACCAAGGAAATAGTTCCTTTTTCCGTAATGAAATAAAGCAGAAATATTTTCATTGAATAAAAATTACAATTTTATCCCGTAAAACTCCATCGAATGATAACAAAAACAATACGAAATATTTTACGATCCTTGCGGAAATTGTAAGTTAATTTTCTTGTCATATTAGTGACTCCAATATGGCGACTATTTGTTTACATTGTGAATCTAGATAAGAATTTCATCAATTTAATCTTTCGTAATGTCTGCAGAATGAGGGACTTTTATATCCTGCGATACTCAAGGAGTATATTTAAGAAGAAATGCGAAGGTATGTTTCAATATATTTTATAGCTGTTTAATTAATTCATTATCGGTCGAAAATATGTCTGGAACTAGGAACAGTTAAATTTAGGTTGAATGTCATCTCGGCCACAGATTAGTATAGAATTAAATACATTTTCGGGTTTGTATAAATAAGTACACGAGCAACGCCGGGCACCCAGCTAGTTTTTCATAAAATAGGGACGAAGTGTGACGTGAATATACGAACGTTTCCCTGCCTCTATGATCGGGTTCGACAGTTTATTCGAGCAAGAGCAATATGGCGATAAGCGTTGCTATTGTTTCACGCAGCCATAACATCCACAGATACCCCCACGCGCAGTTCCGCTTCCTAAAGCACGGCAAATATGTCCACGGAATGCGTGTGTGTGTGTGTGTGTGTTCATAATTCAAACAAGCAGTTATAAACAAGAGCGTGGGGCCACAAGGATTACTCTCGCAACGGCCGCCCGTCCGCCTGTTTGTTTCAATTAAAACCGGGCAAAGCCCCTCTATCAGACGGACACACACTCCAACGTCAGCATATCAACAAAATCTGCTGCACAAGGGACGAAATAACCCCGGTAATTGGATACTGATCACACATTACGGCGACTATGGAATAACTTCCACGTGCCTTCGCAGGCGAATATCGGTTCCACCACGCAGAATACACAATTACACTGGAGCTCGTATCTGCTAACACAGGAGGCCAACATTTACTCGTCACTGACCAGCAACAAATTTTCTTTTGTGGCGGAAATTTAGCAAACGTCAACGCGCTATCCTTTATTATGACGTCACACAACGGCGGCTTTGAAATGCTTACTCCAGCGGTCGGAAGCAGATATTTAGACTTATTGAGTCTGAAAAGATACAGATCAACAAAATAAATGTTAGCAACTCACGAATTGGACTTTTTAACAAAACCATAAAATATGCATCGTGTTATACTATTAATGGTTCATACCATTATTATTATATCCACTGTAGTTGACATTTTACGCGTCTGTTTAGTATTTTATAACTGGTGCTCTGAATGGGTGGAAACCATTACAAGTATCTTAGCAAAATATTTTCTCTGTAAGAATGTTAAATTAATTATAGGGTCTACGTAGTTGTTATCAACTTTTATGATTTAAGATTACGGTCGACCATACTCCGCGAGTGGTTATCAGTTTGTCTTTCACCCCGTCGTGTCATGCGAGTTGAAGGATTTATGTCCAGGAGAAAAAAAACAGGTCAAATAAAAAAAATACATGTTAAAGACTCGAAAAATATTTTATTAATTTAATAATTATTTTGCGAACGTGATATGAAATTTATTACGCTTCTCTGCCATCATGACGTCACTATATGACTAATGTGAATATCCTCCGACTTCCAATGGAATAGCGTGACGGTAATTAATTGTGTGCGGAAGCGTTGCTGTTATTTAATAAGAAGAAAGGTAGCCAAATACAGACAAAAGAAGTATATAAAATATCGAAAAGCGTCACCTTTCGGTGAGCGTTCTATGGATGACTTTGAAGAGACTTGTGACGAGAACGGAATGTTTTTAATTCAGAAAAGAAAACCTATTTTAATATACCCAAAAAATTGTCTTGAAATTTTCATTATTCCGCCACTTTGGCCGACTAATTTCTTTTCTACGCGGTCGCATTAATTTGCCGCGTAATTGCAGTAAGAAAAAATCAAGTAAAAAAATTACTTTACGCATCATATAGTTCTTGCATTTGTGAGGTTTGGATGTGTGAAATTAGAAAAAAAATGGCACCCGATTTAAAATATTATTCAGTCAGTTGTTTAGTTAGTATTTAACTTGATTGGTACACGTATAAACCTTTTTACTTGTGTAAATAATAGCTATGAAGACTAGAAATGGATTCCTACAGTTCTCTGCACTTCTCACTTCACTGCCTTGCCTTAAAGACTTTTCAACTTCACTCAGTTTATTTAATAGAAATTTTATTAATTTTGCAATTATTCCCTATTATATATTTTTTGTTTATACTCTGTGGACATGCCGCTAACGCTAATCTAGAATGGTTATATTTAGGATTTAAAATTTCTTTATCAGTTCACAATCACGTCTTGTATGAATGATAACGCTTTTAATCAGATGAAAGATAGCCAAATACAGACAAAAGAAGTATATAAAATATCGAAAAGCGTAGCCTTTCGATGAGGGTTCTATGGATGACTTTGAAGAGACTTGTGACGAGAACGGAATGTTTTTAATTCAGAAAAGAAAAACTATTTTAATATAATTCTGGTATTACCTGAGTGAGTGTTATGAATGACGCCGTACGTGGTATTTTCTTTCCAGGGACTACGACCTTCGTCATAGGTTTCACCGGTTGCGTCGGCGCCCTGAGGGAAAACACTTGTCTCCTCTCCTCGGTAAGTCCAATAAACCACGCTTCAGCTAGTTTCTCCTCTCCTGGTTTCCAGCCGTTCCTATAAATGCCTGATCTTCTGTCTTGTTCCAGTACGCCATATTCTTGGCTATATTGCTGCTGCTGGAGATGACTGCCGGAGTCCTAGGCTTCATTTTCAAAGACTGGGTAAGATTCAATCATAGTTGTGTCTTACTGCCCACTTTAACTTCTTATGGAAATTTTAAATATTTAATAAAAATTAGATTTTTAAATAATTTATTTGTAAAATTTTTATAATTTATATAAAATACGAATTTTATTACAGGGCTTAACTCTGGAGAGCAGAAAGAATTTTCTTATGTAGCTTCAAAAGGCTACTCTCAAAGAATGAGGTCGAAAAAATGGAAAGTAAAATAAAATATAAAATGTAATTATCGCGCTTAAACGAGAATGGTGTAATGCTGATTACTGCTGTCTACCTTGTTGACTGCCGTAGATAATTCTTCGTGGATCCCTCCGGATCCGAAGAAGTTGTTACTCTGTAGTGGGCTAGACTCGATCTAGTCACTTCTTGTGTTATTCAAAAAGGTTGACAGAAAAAATTTTCAATGTAAATGCCAGGAGACACCTTCCTCCAAGTACTTGTTCTGCTAGGCTGTGCTCCCGGACTGACTGAGATTCTTTGCCTTCCCTTCTCAACATCTGGAAGCTCCCTTCGAATACAATAGGAGGCCTGACCGTAACTAAATGACCATCTTGCCTGCGCGTTTCGACAAAATTTAGAAGGAAAATTCTTTTAGCTTGCCAGATAAATTACATAACATTAAAATATAACGGAGGAATTGAATATATTTATTTTTTTCATACAGAAGGACGACTGAGAATTATATTTTGCACCTGATAAATAAATTATAATTTATCGCTCTAAGCAGTTTAGCATTAATTTAAGCTTGTAGTGAGAGAGGTTTAAGTCACGGAACGGTGAGGTACTGTGATTGCTTAACTTGGTGCGTAATTACTGTTCG
Organism: Zhengitettix transpicula; assembly: GCA_037074705.1. Taxonomy (NCBI): domain Eukaryota; kingdom Metazoa; phylum Arthropoda; class Insecta; order Orthoptera; family Tetrigidae; genus Zhengitettix; species Zhengitettix transpicula. Next base: position 77,859,998 of record CM073593.1, read on the forward strand.
TGACTTTGTGTTTATCCTAACGGTATGAGAGATCGCAGAGATAATAAAACAGTTACTCAAACAGCAGTGCTGTGAACAATTTCCACAGAAGTGATAATTGTTTGATTTTATTTTAAGGACTTTCCAGAAACATTTATCAGTTATACCGCGTGGAGGAGAAAATCTATTTGATCTCTTTTTCTATATTCAGAACATCCCAATGGAATGGAATTTTCATTAAATGAATTGTAAGGACTGAAATATAATTTTCCAGATCCGTCCGTTCGCTTCCTTTTGTCCTCAGTTGTTTTGAAATTCGATATTCCCCTGATTATAGGCAACTAAACGTACACGCGGATGGCGTTGTAGCCTATCTTGCAGCTATAAGAGACATCCAGAGCGGGGTAGATTAGAGTAGTAATAATATATTTTATTCTCATTAAAAACTAATTGGAATGTATATTGACAGGTTCGCTTAGAGTTACGACATTTTTTATTTTTATTTTTACTTAATTGTTTGATTATAAGTATACAAATTTTTGCCAAGGGAATTCACATATGCTGTGTTCGTAATTAATTAATAATATAGTATGTTCTAAAGTGTTTCATTGTATTGTTTTATTATCTACTAAGGCCCTAGTGATATTAGAATTTAATAATAACTATTTGTTACATTTCTTATGAACCAGAACAAATTCGTGACTTCTAATCTATATTCAGTAGTTCTTGAATATAAATAGAAAACACTTTTGGATGTGCGACGGGACACATAAAATCGCTGTTTAAATTTTCAACGAAATCCAAGGTACTAGACTTTTCTATGGCGAAACGTTTTGTGCCTTTACATTATTTAAGTAACCCCTGGATTCGAATTCAAGTGCATACTGAAATGTCCATAAATAAGGAAAAAAATATATTTACTTTGACAGAGCCGTTATCCATGGCTCCAGCCAACTGAGCTAGGTCATGAATTTATCGTGGGTGCAATTAATTCTTTACAATATAATGTGTTACAGTTTTTCTCTAACCATACGGTCCCACGTATAAATTATAACCATAATTACATGTCCTTTATCAAGAAATCGGAAGTATGCTGTGTTACTGTTTTTAATGCTTAGAGGAAGTCAGGCAGGGGTAAAGTAGGCAACTTCCACGATCGATGTCTGTTCTGTATTGCCTAACTGTAAGGACACAAATAGAATTACTTAAACAAACCCGACGAAGTTAATGACTTCCTCGGCGTGGCTCTCACCAATTTCCTCAATTTAGTTCGAGTACGATTGATCGATGGAACGATGTAGACCTTCAAAGGCTGAAACTTTAGTGTTTACGCCATGAATATGACAGAAATACTTTGACGGACCATCATATTCTATTAACAATATATCATAGTAACTTGATAAAACTTTGTGAACAATTTAATTCGGTAAATTCGAATTCTGTGTCGTTTTTTCAGATAAAGAATCAAGCAACAGACGGTTTTCAGGCCTTCATCGTCCACTACAGAGAAGATCCGGACCAGCAGAACCTTATAGACTGGATCCAGGAAGATTGGGTAAGGACTTCCAATGTATTTATTTCATTATCGGTATTAGAGGTACGGATTTCATAATAACATGTTTTCCTTCTATTCTCCTTTTGTTTAGCTGCAGTGTTGTGGAATCGAAGGTCCCAAGGATTGGGATAGGAACAACTATTTCAACTGCTCTTCCCGTGAAGTTGGCAGTCGTGAGGCTTGTGGAGTTCCTTTCTCTTGCTGCAAACGTAAACCCAATGTAAGAACATGTAATCATGCCTTAGTTCCTCCCCTGTTAATGTTTTATCTGAGCCATAATGACATTCATCTGTCCAGCATACATTTACTAATATCAATTTAAATGCAAGTCCCGTCATCTAAAATTTATTATTCTGAAAGACATTCAGTATTTTGTCAATTTAGTACTCAACTTTCAAATGACGTTCACGCTTTCGATTTTTGAAACTGTGATGTCACTTCTACTGATTTTTAATTTCTTTCCTCAGGAACTCATAAAAAACAAGCAATGTGGATATGATGTCAGAAAACCGGGATTTGTAAGTATACAGTTTGTTTACGCAAAATATGCTTTGGTTTTGTTCAAAATTAATCAATTAAACGAATTTGAACGGTTATTCATAATTTTCTGAAATCTTGCTGTTTTGTAAAACATTTTGTTATAATTTTCAATATGATTATTGACTTATTTTGAACTAAATTTACAAAAGTCATCTTGTGATTTTCTCTATGATTTTCTTAAAATTAAAATATTTTTTTTGAAATTTTCTCTCTTATAATTACAACAATTTTAAGGGCAATATATTTTTCTCGGTTTTTCATTAACCATACTTTAACGACATCACATTAGTATATCTATTTATATATATATGTTTGTAATAGAAAATATTACTAAAGTTTGAGCACAAAGTTATACTTGTATGATCCTTGAAATTATTTTATATAAATTTTATATTTTATATAAATAAAGTTTAATGGCTCATTTAATTGGGAAATTCACCAAAATATTATTATATTCGAGTGCTGTGTCTCAATGCTTCGAACTTCGACTATTGCTAATCTTGTTATTGGTATCTTCTTCTTCATCTTTTGAGACATGTCACAAAGTAACTTTGTGCTAAGCTTTTTTAATCTGATTTATATTTGTTTTACATTTTGTTTGTAACTGTACGATACTTATTAATAATTGGGTGTTTGCTGTCTAACTCCCCCTTATTTTTCTTATTGTCACCTCGATTATTCCTGCTTGCGTTGATTGTCGCGGCTTTTGAATAATTTTAACTGGACGTCAATGTTAAACTAAAAAAAACCTGTTCCCTACATTTAACGCTTTTCCCTCAAACTAACTGGTTAATTTAATGTATTTTAAGTACCTGCTTTTTTTTTATTTCCAGAGGATAGCGTAAAACAACAGAATCTTGGTGTAATTTTCTGAACTAACGTCAGATTGGATTTATAAAAAAATTTTTTTTAAGAATTGGAACGAATTTATATTTTTTGTAAATTTATTTAGGGTTGTGAATGAAACCCTTGTGAGGTTATAATGACTAGAAGTATATTGATCCAACTTTATCGACGAATATTTCAGATAATGACTCCAGTGTTTATTTTTCCATTCTTTTATCTTAAAATAATGGTGTTTGTTTCTTTACTCCTCTCTCCGTATTTGTGCCTTCACACTGCATAATTCTACTAGTATTTATAATTGTTGATAGCTCGACTTCAAACAAGTTCTTAATCTGAGTATAGTTTGGGTTCTCATCCGGTACTTTCAAGAACGGGGACATTTATTTTGCATTAAGGTTTTCCTTGGCACCGAAGTGCTTTAACAGGCCTCTGTGTTCGAATATACATTACGGGTTTTTCAAAATTCCCGCTTCACGTGGCTGACTTTCCTCGTGTCAGGCCTGTACATTTTATACTCTCGTAAAGACGTAATAGCACGTCACAGCTTCCATCGTATATGGTCCACATTTTATATTCTCCTAGTGGCGTGTTAGGACATCAAGGTTTCGCTATTTTATACTCTCGTGGTGACGTAACAGCGTGTGTGGTCTTCATACTGCGTGTAGTATGAACAGCAGAGTGCACTTTAATTTTTTTGAATCGCAAGTAAACTGTAATTGAAACACGCCGTCGATGGTGATCGATGAATTTTGAAGGACAAGTCTGGAGTCAAGGGAGAAAACATTTCAGTGTTTTAAACGTTTACAAGTTGGTCATGGATGAATCTATGAAAACCAATTACTTAAGAACAAAATCATTGATAATTTATATTCGGCTTGACGTTCCATAAGTAGACCATGGCTGCCGTACTCTTCCCATTCTACCAGTTCTGCCTCTTTATTTAAATAAAAGTTAATTTCATTTTATCCCATTGAAGAGATGCGAGCCTGAACGTTAGACTTGAGTTGAAGGGACATTTGTATTGAGGGAGAACTTTTCATTACTATAAAACTATTAAAACTTTGCCTGGGGCTTATCTGAAGTTATGGAGGGATTTCCCCTATTATTATTATTTTTTGTTTCTTTTGGAGTGCGGGCATGTCATGCCGTTTGTGGAGTTTGTTGTTATTTGTGCTTGATCCTCTTTAGTCTGGCGAGAGGAACATCTATGACCGTGGGTGTTTGCGAGCGGGGGAGGAGTGGGTCGAGGCTAATTTGGTTCCTGTGGCGGGTGTGGGAGTGGGGGTTGCCGTGCTGCAGGTAATCTCTCTCTCTCTGCTTGCTTGCTTGTCTTCTAAATCGTCCTAAGTTCTTCCTTCATTGCTCTCTATATCACTGTATGTCTCTTACAATGGACACAGAACTAACTGGCTCTGCGCTAACAGGAAGGTAAATATTAGCTGCACTGCAACCCTCCGCCTTTCCTTCCCCCCTCTTACTCATTCTTTCCTTATTAATTTAACTGCACTCTGTTAAATTACAACGCAAGGTCTCATTCAGTCTCTCCCGCTCCCTGCCCAAAATTGGTTCACTTAATGTTGAAATGGTCCACTTCAAATTGTCTGAACACCTTGACATCCAATTTTCACAATATAAAGATAATTTAATTTTTCAAATTTACAAGGAAGCAAAAGTTTAAATGGCATAATTAAATACGCTTCCTTTCCTTGTTGATCTGAAATCAGTTTTCAATTAAATGATGAATGCTCATCCCATAATAAGGAACAAGTTTAACGATGACCAATTTAAGGAATTTGTTTCTTTATTTCATTGAAACACTGTAATAGTAATTTGTAATACTAGAATATTACTAATACTATACATATTTTCTTCATGCATTACACATTGAAGCACCAAATTTTGAACGTTCGAAGATATTACTATTGTTTTCTTTTTTGGAGAAGAATTTTATAGTAGGTGAACTATGACTACTACTGGAGAGGGAACATGGAACAAGTGAGACCAATAGACAAAAATATAGGAAGTCACTGAACCTTAACTCAATTGAGTTGGACCATGTGTTGTTGTTAACTTACTTGAAAAATCTGAAATGATGGTCCTTATTCCCTCAAGAATTGCAACAGAGTTTCTAAATGCCAGTCTGTTTCTCCATCCACTCTTTACATGAAGTCAAATTCTTATTATTTATATTATTATTTTTGCCTCATTCTTGAGTTTTTCTACTGTTTTCCTTTTTTCTTATGAGCATGTTTGCACATTTGATGTTATTGTCGTAGTAGTTGTTGGAGTCTAGCTTCTTTCCTTTTTTCGTCTGGGTGTTCCTCATCTGTGTGTCTGGAAATCTAACAGCAGCTCAGGTAAAAATTTTTTGCTTTACTATGTGTTGATGTATTTGTCGTAGCAATTTGACGTGGCCAAGATAATTAATGAGAAAGGATGTCTGCAAGCTGGTGAGGAGTGGATAGAGAGGAACCTACTCATAGTCGCAATTGTGGCTGTGGCCACAGCTTTCCTACAGGTAAAGTAGCTAAAATAAATCTACACTTATTTACATCATTATCGAATAATATATAGTCACATATGATCAGATAAATAACAACAGTAAATGTGTTCGAACGAGCTGAATTATGCTCAGCCACCCAAGATATCGTCCATGTTGAATATAAAATATGATTTACGAATTCCGTACTTAATATATTGTATAGGTTTTACCTTTTATTATTATAAGGATTATTATGTGTAGTTAAAAAGTAGGACGCGGATAAAAAAGGTCTTTTCAATTTAGTATTTCATGTGTATTTATAAGGAGCCTATAATTCATACTTTTTAAGCCCTTTAAGTTTTCCAGTAACACAATTTTTAGTTGATATAATTCTTTTAAACTTTCAACTACTACAATTTCTCAACTACTACAATTCTTTTGCTAACAAACATAGAATTACGACAAATAGTGTAAATATTGTCATTTTGTCATCATATGAATTATGGGGGACTGTTTGCGTGAAGTATTGCCCATATTAAAATAAAATTTCTATTCCATTATTTAAAATACTTGATTTCTAATTTGTTTCCAAGTGATGTGCGATCAGCAAATCAAACATACTGATAATAAATATTGGTTAGTAAAATTGTGAAGTAAAAGCGGTTTCATTATAGATCCCTGAGGAACGCCGCTAAAGTTCAGTACATTCATTAACGAATATACGTGCGATTTAAAAATGATATGAGATATTTTAACCCCGTCAGACTCTTTGCCGGAAATTGTTTTGACTTCTTTTTGTGATGATCCTTCCTTCAGATCCTGGGCATCTGCTTCGCGCAGAACCTCCGAGCGGACATCTTTGCGCAGAAGGCGAAGTGGCATTGACAATTGCGGGCCCCCACTGCTGTCTAGCGAACCCAGGACCGTTTTCCCGGTCTTGGCTTCCCAGTGTGGGGCCCCAAAAGAAGAGAACACAGCCTTCTACCGCGAGGGACGGAAGAAGATGACGTGCTACTGTTGTCGTTGTGCTGTGCTAAAGAGACAATATTATGGACCCTCCTTGTAATCGCGGTCGAATTACCATTTTATAACATAATTATTTTTTTCTATTATTATTTTTATTATTATAATTACTGTAATTGTGTTATTAAGAAGCTTTTGGAGATAAGTTTTTTATATCTACACATACTGACACATGCATAAAACTACTCAATACGGTTTTCCTTCAGGCTGAAATTATTTTTGCTATATATAAAATTACTTACTACTATATGAGCTTGTAAACTGGTTTTTAAATGCTAAATTTTCTATTGCTACAGACCACTAAAACAATTTTAAAATGGGATCAGAATAAAAAACAGTTTTCTCAATAACAACTTTTTTCTTTAGACATGACATTTTTAATTTGCATCTTCAAATTTTTATGAAGATGTAAAGAAAAATGAGTACATATTAATATTTAAGAAATACCGAACTGTAATTTTATATGCTAATTTTTTTAAAAAAAAATTTATACCAAGAGGATTTTTTCTTAACCAAACTTAAAAATGAAGTGAAAAGGTGTACTTCTTGACTATCTTAGCGAATGAATTTATTTTACCGTGAGATATTTTCACTTAAGTTAGAACATATTTGAGGAGCTACATTTTATGATGTATTTCTTCATAATTAATAGCTGATGAGTCTTTTTTAACCTTCCTTCCACCTATTCTGTGCTTTGTGCTCTTTGTAATCTCTTTGCTCAAATATTTCATGATTCTAAAAATATCATCAGCACATTCCATTTCATAACATTTTTTTTTTCATTTCCCCAAATGAGTTTTGTACTAAAACTCCTTAGACATCTGCTATATACATGTATCGTGTCCTTTCTCATTGCATAATACAATTTTTATCAAGAGAAAGGAATTATTTTCATTTTAATATTTATTTTGTACATGATGCATACTATTTCTTGAGGTGGACAAACTATTTAATAACTATAATATATCTGGAGTAATTTGGTCCAGTTTCCTTCTGTTTCATTACAACATTCTAAAGGTTCCAATTTCATTACAATTTTATCAAACCCTTAGTATGAACTGAAAACAATTTACAATTTAATCATTCCTGTTCTATCAAGAATCAGACATTGTCTGGTTGAAGTAATAAACCACATGGTTATTGTATATTTATTTTTTGCCTTTACTTTCAACAGTTATTTTTTGGTGTTCTGAGTGCTTCCATAATTTCCATTACAAATGCACAATGAGTAAGAAAGTAATTAATATTATATATATAATGTGCTTTATATTTGAAATAAATAAAATAAATATCATTCTATTCTGAGATATTTTACCATTAAATATTTGGAAGATTAATTTATTTGTTTATAAATAAAGATATACTCATTTGTAATCTAAAGTTTTATTGTAAGAAACTGATATTAATAATAATATCTTATTTTTTAATTTAATTGTTTAAGTCATTGGTACTTTAGTCTAAAGTAACAGAAAAATGGGAAAAAGTTTTAGAGCACCAGATTTTCCTCAATCATAAAAATTCAATTTTCTGTTTTACTTAAGTGAGGATATTTATGATTCATCATTTTGTTTTATATTTTATTTTCAGTAGAGAACTTTATTATTTGGCCCTTTTCTTTTATATTAAGATTCTTTACTAGCCTGAAGTTGTAAAATGTGATGATCGATGAATTTTTCTTAATGTTATTATCATTCTATACTAGCCTACAGTTGTAAAATGTGATCGATACATTTTTCTTAACTTCATTATTATTCATTCCTATTTGTTAACAGTTAAATAATGAGTGATAGATATATCACATTATATTTTAGTTAAGAAAAAGGTCTCAAATAGATTTTTGTGCAATTTTTTATAATACTTTTACTTTAGAAAGCATAAATCATATGTAGATAACTCCTTAGCTGGTTTCACAAAACTTACTAAATGCAATATTAGTAATAAATGTGATCACTGGCTTCTTTGGATGTTATTTTTTAAATTGAAATTTTCTACCAATAGTGCTTGCAAAATGCATATAATCTCATTGTTATTTCTTCACATTTTTCCCCATTGCCAATATTTAAAATAACATCGCAATCATGTACAATGTTGGTACACATATTTTTCAAACAACCTGATTCTCTTTTTTAATTGTTAAAATATACATTTTTATTATTTGGGTATTTGGAAGTTTCCATATGATTCCTAATAAATAATATTAAAATAAACATTTTGGATAAAGTTAGGAAGTTATATGTGTTTCTTTATTCAAGTACTCTTACTTCACATTTTTGTGTTATTCCAATTTTTCTTGTGTAATTCTTATTATTTGGCTCATTTATGAATAGAGAACAAATTTCACTCCCCAGTGTACTAAATTGATGCAATTACTTTTCTTATTAATTCATACAGCATTTTGATTCAAATCAGCTGTAAATGTTATTTATTCATTATTATTAATCTGAATCTGTTCTTTTTCTCCTGATAATTTAAGAATTGATATTTGATGTTCATGTCTTAATAACAAATTGCCTGTTTTCTATCTTTATTTATCTATTCTTCATAATTAAATATGGTCTGATGGAAATCTTCTTTTATAATATGTTTTTCCCTCTGCCAAACACTTTGGGAGGAACTAACACAGAAGAAATATATATATAACAATGTAATGCCTTTATACTTTCTTTTTGAACTTTTAGCAAAATTAAATGTTATTATTGTTAGATTTTTTTTAGTTTATAGATTTTCTTATGTGTGTGGGTTTCAATGATATGTTCATAATAATGAATGCTATGTAACTATAACTACTCCATGTTTCATATTATATAATGTGTCATTTATCTTGTTGCATTTATTTAATTGAAAGTGTAATTTATTTAACCATGACATTCTTTTGAAGAATGTTTTTTGAATGTTGGAATACAGTAAGTGTGGAATTGTTATTACATAATTGATATTTGCTCCATCTCTAGAGCATAAACATAATTTTCCCATTTTTTTGTGGGGAAGAGAGAAAGCCATTAAGTGTTTTTTACTTACTTTTGGTACAGAGTTTATACTAATTACTAATATATAATTTTTGTACTTTCTGTTGACTATAGTTGAGTTGGTTTTGTTGTGTATTTCCTTTTGGAAAAATTCACACACAATTAACACTTGATTTTTAAGTGCGTGTGGTGATTAAGATGATTGAGCCAAAATGCTGGCTTTGTGATTTGTATGAGCTACAAATAAAAATATAATTAATATAAATCACAACTACTCTGTATTATAAATTAAAAAATAAAATTAAAAAAGTATATATTATACATACATATACACAGAATGATGTGACTAACTGTATAAAGAAGTATAAATATACACATGATATATATAAGTGAAATTTACTGCTGTTTTTAATCGTATAAACATTTATACCATGAAAATAAAAACTGACTTATCAGAAAAAATTGCCCAAGTTTCTTATTAAAACGAAGTGTTGTATTCTATCCCGACTTACTTAATTCCTAAACAGAAATAATATCACTCTGGAATTTTCGGTAATATCTATAGTATTCTATTTTTGTTGTAACATTTTTTTAAAGAATTAAATTCCTTAAAACTAAGGCAGCATATATTTTTTTCCACTTATTTAACAAACAGAGTAACTTTTAGATATTCTGGTAGAATGTTTTGATTGTAGTTAAATAAAATGTGCCAATTAATTTTTTTAGAACTTTTGAGACTAAGAAAATCATTAAGAACACACTGAAACTATCAGTCTATTGAATTTATACAAGCTATACGCCATAATGAAATTAAATAAATTCAACATACGTAATGGTTTGGGACCAATTATAATTCATTGGATGCTGGAAGTTAAATTAAACTGCGCAGAACTACAGTAATATTGGAGCATTGATAAGCATTGCGTATTAATTATAGAGACACTATAAAATATAAGAGAACTATATGGAAAATCAGACAACCTACGCCGGGATTCAATTTTAAATTTATATCTCGGACGGAGTAGGAAATAAGTTGTGGAAAAGTAATTTGTGCCTTCTTGCATAATAATTTCTCCCAGAGAAACTTTTTAACTCAATTAATTAGTTAATCTTTATTCCAGTTATCTTGTAACAGCTGTACTGTTGAAAAAAATGCCAACGCTAGTGCCGAATGCAGGACACGTTTGTTAAAGGTTGCAGCTGTTTTTCGTCGTGGCTCTCATTCTTCCATCTACTTCACTCTATTTTTTCCTACTTCTCTCTGGTCTGATGGACCATGTTAAAGAATAGTCCAATTTTCTTTTATTCTCCTCTGTATGGTGTAGACAAACGAACTAGTTGATTAAATTTACAAATTTTTCCTCGCATTTGAATTCAAAAAATACTTTATATATTCGAGAATTATACTTTGATCTCTCTTCACCAACTCTCATGTCAAATCCTTTCCTATACTATTAAAGGAGGGACAGACCACGAGGTGGATGTCCCTCATGTATTCTGTCATTCTATAAATTGCCTCCCCGTTTCTATACCTTCCCAAAGGCTACAGGAAAGTGGCCAAATTATTGATTTCACTAAAGTATCCTGTTTCTCTACTATACATTTTTTTTCAGTCTTTCTTATTATGAAAAATCAAGCGTCCTGGTGTGTTTTACATAGATTTTTTTTTATTGTGCGTTTTGATGTGTTTTAAAACTCTGGAAGAGAATAAATAGAAATGGGTTAATTGTAAATGTTTGCAATTGTTAACGTGTAATTCTGTGGGAGACGAGTGAAACGAATATGAGAAATTTTACCGGAAAGTCAAAGAAACTATTTTTTTTTTGAAACGACACAAGTAAAACACTGTAATTCAAAAGTTTTCTCTTCACGGATTTTGCCACATCATGTAGTTTTGAAGAAAAATACATAAATGAGAGAAAATAAGGACTATAAAGGACGAAATGTGTATTTGAGGTAATACATGAATAAGAGAATTGTAAATGTGAAGAAATGAAATTATATCATCCTATAACTTTTACTAAATAACTGATTTCCCTCTAGCAGCGCTCGCGACTCTTCCACGTGACGTCACCTCACATGTACGTTCCTTGTTTCCACTTTCCACAAATGTACTCACATTTAATTTCGTAGGGTAATATTTGATGAGGCCATTCGTTGTCAATAAATTAAATTTTTCTAGGTTAAGAAAAGTTTAAATCAGTGAAGTGGCGAGCCTCCACGAGAAGTGAAATTAAGAGGAATAAGAAAATTCCTTTCCGATATTTGTTTCTCCGACTGCGACGGTTCCAGTGGTTTCCGTAATAGTGGCAATGTCGTTGGCAAACTCCGTGAGCTGAGTTAGTCCATCGCGTTACCGTGGAAAGTGAAGTGGCCGGCGGAGGGTTTTCTGTGTAATTTAGTAAAGTGGGCCCTGCTTGGCGTTCAGTGAGTGAGAGAAAGACGTGACCAGGTGAGCGTTGAATTTATTTGCAAAGTGTTCGTTGATGGGATTATGAGGAGAAAGAAATAGGGAGTACGTGCTCCACTGGAACAGAGAAAAGGGTTTAAAAAGGCGTGCAGGAGAGTGGATGGCAACAGCAGCTTTTAGTGAAACTTTATGGAGTAGGATGAACACGAAACTCTGGGGAAAATAAAGAGGACAACTGCAAGCCTGAAATATTTAGCACTTGAAACGGCGAGAGAGTAAGTCGCTGTAAATCTCTCCAGAACAATTATCTGACATTTTGAATAGCGGAAATAACATCAGTCAATATGTCAGAGATTTATTAAGAACATAAATAATTATAAAAACATAACGTTTCGTCCCTAAATTTTGGGACCTCTTTTGGTGTATTTTTTTATTATAATATAAATACGTAACATAAAAATCAAAGGAAACAAAAATTTTACAAATATGAACACTTATAATACATTTATGACGTGTCAAAAAGTATTCCCGTAATTAAAGATTCTAATAAGACAGTAAACGAGAGAGAAGGGTATGGGGTATGTAAAGGGAAATATTTCCCAGTAAAGTTTTTTGTATATAATTTTACGTTGGAGCAAACTCGGAGGAAGAAAGAGGGAGGGAGATTTTCCATTATATCTCAAGATGGAACACACGGAATTTAAGTACAATAAAAACCGTGAGACATCATCCTACTTAAACTAACTTCTCAATCCTTCTTTAAATAACATTTCCCCGTTTCGTTTTCTTCGTTGATTCTTTGAGAGTGCTTCCAATTATTATATTATTACTTCCTCCGATGATTTGCTTGCTGAGATGAGTTTGTCTATTCCAATAATATTTACAACCAGACCATACATTTACACACGTAAACATTGTAGGAAAGCCCTCTGGCCCTCTCTCTCCCTCTTACTATCTCTGGAGGGTGCGCTGTTGGTTTTTCCAGGGAAAGGAGATGCGGACGGGAGTTTTTGGTATAAATTGGATGTGGCACGTACACAAACTGGAGGGGAGAAAAATATTGCCGAGGGGTAGATATGGTAAGCATAGATACACACCCTCAAAGATTAGCGAGAGTAAGTAATGGGAAAAGTGGTCGTGGGGTTTGGGGAACGGTGGGATAACCAGAAATCTGCGTTGCTTCCACTCTCCTCCTTCCTCCTACAAAAAATAACATCAAAGTAATCATCTTTAGAACACGAAAAGTTGTCTTTTATATAGCCAGAAAAACCTACCAAAATGTCTCACTCATACAAAAATAAGATTTATTATTCAGGGTTGAGTAGAGAGAAGATGTCAAAACTTGTATAAAGTTTGTAGTATTTTAATTTCCACCTGTTTCATTGATATTGTTGATTAAAGAAGTTAACGGCCTTTTAAGATATTTTAAAATATATTAATTAACACTTTAACGACGTTTCAAAACGTTATTGAACTTTCTGGATTGTTATGTTACTAAGGCAACAGTTTTGTATCTCACAATATTTCAAAACACAAATTTATATTATATATTTCTTCTTATTCTTCTAATATAGTATTTAAAATCAAATTATTAAATTGCACGAATTTATGATTTGATTTTAAATATTATATTAGACAAATCAGAAGAAATATACAGTATAAATTTGTGTTTTGAAATGTTGTTTATTTTTTTTTCACTAAGTTTAACAAAAAAAAATTGCAATAGAATAATAATAACCTTAAAGTTAACGCCCGATAAAAGTACAGAAAGATACTGAAACGTACTTTTTAAGTCAAATTATTTTTCCGTAAGTAAATTGGTCCACCTTGAGTGTTTGGCGTCTCTATACTTTTAGCAATGACCGTTGAGTAGAAGTTAAGCAAAGTTATAGGCAACGAAACACTTTATTTTGGGTGTTGTTCGAATGAACGCTCTTTTGATAGTTAAATTATAAACACAATGTATCGTTTCTCTGAGGCACATGTACGGAGAAGGTCGCGTGTTGTTGTTATTGTTAATTACCGTGTATAATTCGCTGCGGATTGTTGCTGTGCGTCGTGTTGAGCCAGCTGTGCCGCTACACACATCCGTCCAAAGGGGGAATCTACTACTGCACCGTCAAGGGGATATGTAGGGTACACAGAACAATTATTAAAAAATGAACATAATTTAAAATTTAACGTCCAAAACTATTTATCTGTGACCAAACATTTTTATTTTTTAAAAAACATAATTTCGATTGGCAAACTGTAAAACTTTCAGATTAATGACGAAATGTTGCATTTTAGATACAATGTTTCGGTCGTTATTGTAAAAATATTATACCAATGATTTATTGTAATTTAATTTTTTTAATTTCCGTTCTTATTTGAAATTCAGCAACTGTGTAAATGTAACAGTCATTTCGGTGGAAACCGCCCTAATTAACTTTAAGTAATATTCTACAAATTTTTACATAATTGTATTATAAATTATAATATTTGTAAGATTTAGTTTACTTGATTCACATTTACGTAGTTCCATTTTCAAAATGATTATTATTCTGATAAACTGTAAAATATATAAGTTCTGTATATTTCCAAAGAATGTGCAGTATTGTTGTGCCCCATGTTGAGGCAGCTGTACCGCGACACACGAGCACGGAAGTTCTCAAGGTGTGGGGTAAATTGCTGCTTACATGTGCGGCATTGGGGCGAAAAGTTCCTTTTACTCAGAGATAAAGTCCTCCGTCCGTATGATAAAAATATTTTCCAGCAGTCGGATTTTATTTGATCAGCTACTTGATTCCTATCTACTGTTTCTTATTTAAGTTATGCTGAAATTCAAACAAATGTGATTTAGGTAGTAGATAGTACAGTTTACTATTTTTAGAAGATTTTTTATCCTTTAAAATATATTTATATATGAGATTATTGTTAAAATGTAGATGTTTTATTTAAAAGTTATATAATTTTTTTTTCAGTACAGATACATTTGGCAACACTGCAAAAGCTTCAGATTTTAAACATTCAATATTTTATAAATTTTTTAATTAGTTTTATTATTAAAATAGAGATTGATAAAATGATTGAGGATTGAATACAAAAACATCAATAAATCATACATCAGTCAAATTAAATTTAAATTCTTAAAGATAATATGTTAAGTTAAATTTTTCTCCACAGAATTTAAGAAACTGTTTCATCGCCGCATTAAAATATTGTCGCCAACATAATAGTGCAAATAGGCAAAATAATAAAAACATTCAAAGAATAAATGTTTGTGTTTTAAAATTCATAACTCTTCAGTTATTTGCTGTTGCTGCTGGCCATAAATTAATTTTTTCAGCGAGTTTGCCGCAGTATTTTATTTTTTTTTCATCCGTTGCCGTCAAAATAGACGGAACGAATTAAAGGCAATATAAACAAATAGAGCGACAGAACGCATTCAGCCCGAAACTAAATGGATGTCATCACGATAAAATAAAACATGCATAAAAGCACACAGGGGGAGCGCAAGAATTTAAATAGTTTAGTGACGTTATTGAGTAAAATCAGAAGGGGACGGGACAAAATATTCAGACTGAAGGTGTGGAAGAGGGTTTACTTTAGTGCATTAACTTTTTATATAGATACCGAGTAAACCAGAGAAATAGAGAGAAAGACAGTGTACTTGTTTGCAATTTACCCCCCACCCCCCTGTAATTATTAACGTTTCCTGTATCATAGTTCTGATAATTTAATTTGTTTCTTCTCTTGGACATTAATTTTTATTCCTCTTTTTATTGTAAATATAATCGACGAGGCAAAGTCATACAGATATACGTAAAAAGAGAGTCAGAGGTAGGTAGAGAGAGACGAAAAATTATTATTGGCTGCCGGGGGAAAGATTAATAACGACTGTTTAGTTTTCATTTCATTTAAATAAAAAAACGAAAGGGGTTTCCGCATTGAATGAGTTACAAAACATAGAAACGTGCGCCGTAATTAAAATATGCTTCGAGTTTATAACTGCTGATACGAAGAGACATAAAAATATATACGTAATAACATTCTAATAAAATGTTATGTGGCGAAATTAGTTTTATTAAATACACACAGACAAAGAGGCGAAGGTGAACTCTCAAGTTCGGGTAACGTTAGTTTGAAAACCCGTGAAACAAAAATTAAAAACTCAATTAAAACTGTCGAGAAATTAAAGAAAATTCTTTACTTTGTCAATTTAGTTTAAATTATGAACACGCTCTTAGAGTTTTATCTTTATTTTGTATCACAAGGTTGAATATACTTGACATAAAATGAATTGATTTTATCAAATATGCTTAGAGTACGTTAAATACTTGTTTGAGAGAGCACTCGGACGCCGCCTAGTGGTTACTAAGTTTGTAGTTGAAGACTTATTCAATGACTGCCGTTGAAGAATTTCGAGCCCTTTCCGATAGAGATCGCGTCGGCACTAGACAAAGTGACGAATTTTTCCGATTTAGCCACAATGCACAATCATATTCATATTAAGAATTTCCGCCATGCAGCAGGAGCCAGCTGCAGACTTGCCCGCGGAGCAGATGTGTCCGCCGGTACAGCTGGCTCTACAAGGCGCTACGAGGTCAGTCACAGCAAATTATACGCAGTAATTTCATTTAATTAAATTATTTTCGTCTATCACTACCTTTGTACCGATGAACTACGTGAATTTAGAATATGTCTAATAGAAACTGTACAGGAAAACAATTAAAATTTTTGTTTACCTTTAACTTTTAACACAAACTAAAATCATAACTATAAATAGATGTTGCTTTAATTTTCCTGAATAATAAATAACAATTTGAGTGAGGAGTTACATTTTTAATTTAAGTTCTATTTTAATTGACTTTCTTAATTTAAGACAAAATCATGAATATATGAAACATAATCACAAAGACTTCTTTTCACAATCTCCAATGGATTATCCGCTCCTTTGAAGAAAATTCTGAGATAAAATTTGAAGAAAATTCAGAGATAAAATTTTACGGTGTTTAGTTGTACGCCATTTCTTATTAACTGGAAAGAACCTGGAGGAAAGAATGTATGGGAAGCGAAATTTCAAAAATGTTAAATGAAAATTAATTCCTTTCTTAGAAGCTAAAATCAGCGTCATCGAAGATTTTGCTCCAAGCACATGGAAAAAGTTTAATATCAGATACAGGGTAACACATACACACATAATTCTCCTCCAGTTCCTCTTCAACCAAGAATATAAGTAACTGGAACTTAGATTCACTTTTTTCTCCCTGAAGCGTTTGCATTGAGGGAGAGAAAAAATACCCACCCTTAACGAGGAAGGTAAAATAAAAGTCTCCAATATAAATTAAATATTCTAGAAGTCAGAATTTCTTTCGCTTCGATTTTCGTAAATTTACATCGAGGCATTATTTGAAGATTTTACAAATGCTTTATTTTTTATTATTTTTCAATTTATAGTGTCATTATAATGTTTCAATTATTTAAGATGTTGATAAATAGGAATAATAAATAATATTCTATTGTATCGGTTCTTAACTTTTTGTCTTTCTTTTTATTATTATTAATTACGTCACAAATATCATTGAACATTTTTATGTTTAAGTATTGAGTCGTTTACTTACCTTCTGGAAGACAACAGGTGGAATACTAATGAATTATTTTTGGTGCTGATTGTCATTGAAAAAAATGTGTCGAATATCATTCCTTGTCAATAAATCTGTTTCTTCACATTATTTTTTAAATAATTATTTATGTAAAGACGTATTTTATTTCGTCATCGCAGGAGTAATGGAATAAATAAATCAAATAAAAGCATATATGTTAATAGTTATTGTATTTTTATTTTTCTCTCTTCCTTTGTTTGTGCTACGTTGCAAGATATATAGTTATTTCCTATTTTTATTTTACCAGTTATTATTAATATTATCTCTGAATTGAATCCACTACATCTTTGAATCTGAAGCACACTCGAGGATAACTGTTGAAGCATCTGCAAGTGACAGCGTCTTCCTCGTATCGCGGAGGAATTGTGGTAACGAGACCATCCCCCTCCTCCAGAGAGAAGTGTAATTATCAGCAGGCAGTTGAAAGACAGACGTCGTCTCTGTAGGATAACTGTAGAGCCAAGTGGTTGAGGCAGGGGAATGCTGCAGCTGAACAAGGATCCAGGGAGAACAAGGAGAAAGCGAGGCTGACGGGAATACTAAGTGGCGAAGAGGCGTTACAGGAAAATCACGGACCCCGCATTTAACACGGACAACGGAGGAAGGGATAACAGAGAAAGTGGTGAGGTGATTAGAGAATAAGAAGGGGCTTCTCGGATCTGCTCGATTAGAATTTGTCAAGAATTTATAGATCGCTTTTCTAGAAGCTTCATTTTCTTCACCACAATGAAAATTTTAACTAAGAATAAATACACTATAATTAATACATTATAAATAAATTAGTTCTAATACTTAATTTTTTTATCGTCACATACTTTAGCGCGGGACATATTCCTTCCGTATCGAGAATAAAGTCACCATCATTTCGTATTTTTATGGGAATTTATTTATAATCGATGCATTTGATACTGTTCAACTACTTCCTTATTTTTATCTTTTCTTCCAGAAAAATTCGCATTATTTTCACTCAGATTATGACAAATATTTTCCCCTATTTCCGTCCACCCCCACGGCCGCCATGCTTTCGGTTTGCTTAAGGCCAGAAAATATTTATATCGGAAATCGTGTCAGTCTTTCCTTCCCTTTTTCCCTCCTTCTGATTGAAGGAATTTCAATTTTCTTTTCACTCTCTCCCACACGCTCTCTCCCCATTACGTAGGAAATATTTCGTCAGTCTTTGAGAAAACTGGACAGTCTTCGTAGACGCTCATCTTACTTAAACTACTTTATTTTTGTAACATTTATTTTTAATAAGTAAATATTCTTCCTGGTCTGTGTGACTTTTTTTATTCCCTTCTATAATAATTTTTTACTGGTGTAGCCATGACGTGAGTTTTTAGTACAGTTATAAAAAATTTGATAATATTTGTAGAAGTAATTGTTTTTCTTATTTTGACTTAAATTTTATACTTACTTTATTTTTCATTTTATAATTTTATCTCCTGT
Organism: Zhengitettix transpicula; assembly: GCA_037074705.1. Classification (NCBI taxonomy): domain Eukaryota; kingdom Metazoa; phylum Arthropoda; class Insecta; order Orthoptera; family Tetrigidae; genus Zhengitettix; species Zhengitettix transpicula. The sequence goes on from CM073593.1 coordinate 77,878,890, forward strand.
GGTATTTCTTCCATACTTATCCCGATGAAATGACGTCACATCCTACTTTCCTCAGAAGAAGATCGATGTAAAGTAATAAAGAACCTAATCCAGTGGAAAGTTAAAACAACTTGATTATTAATTTATCGTGGATTACTTTCGTGGCATTCTACATAGTTGAATGGACAAATTTTTGAACAAATTAATTTGTGAACCGAATATAGGCTTACACTAAACGTGCAGCTCTAATTAAAAATATAATGTTACAGATAAACGTACAAGCTGAGGGATTAATATGTTTTAAAAAATAAGTTATGCAGTGAAAGTGTAGAAATATTCAATAAAACAACTTTTTATAGGTTATTGTCAAAGAATAAAACCAAATAATGTCTTAAATATTTTATTTCAAAAGTCCTTCAGGAGCTTCAAATGATTTTATTAATTGATAAACGTGCAGTTTAAACATCGGGGAAGAAAAATAAAGATATATATGAATGATATTTTTGTATGTATTTCAGATTTTTTTTAAGGGCAACAGGCTACATGAGGGTAATCCACTTTGGGCAACTCCCCTTTAATAGCATAGGAAGGGATTTGAAAGGGGGGATGCGGAAGGGTAGAGGAAAGTAGCCAAGGGTTACTACGGCCCCCGGGCTATGGTTTAAGGATCCTATCCGACATTAGCCTGAAGAAATGCAGGGAAAACCCTAAAAAAAACCTGCATCTGGTAGGTCGGGCATTGGGTACTTGTCCCACGCCCTTCCGATAGCGGGAGAGGAGTTTTTAATTAGATTTATTAAGTGTGTTATTTTTAATTTGAGCTACGACAATGTTTAAACTAAATTAATTTATTACAAAAAAACTGCTGCTCTCACGTATCAATTATTTGTATTATATTTAATGTTGAGGTTGAAACTTACCTTATTTGTTTATTGTTATTACAATATCTATCGTTCTTCTATCCGTTTATGCCTTTAAACCAGACGACTAAATTGAAATATAATTAAATATTTAGTGTTTTCTAAAACTATTGGCAGTCTGATTTGCGCTAGTCCGTATGCAATTAATTAATACTTATTATTATTATATTATACTAATTAATCACAGTCTTGACTGGTGTTGGTTCTTCACTGTTCGGTTCCTTTTCAAGAGTCTTGGAATCGTAAAGGTATCTGCGTACAATATTTGTTGTTCCAAGCAGAGCTGAGTCTCCCTGCGCACTGCTATACGAAATTTATTTTTATTATTTCTTTGTAACATTAGCGATCCTTTTTCGATTCTTTTTCCATATGGAACACATGATGGAAACAAGCAAAAATAAGGAACGCAGTTGCGGTTCTCATTATTATTATTATTATTATTATTATTATTATTATTATTACGTATGGAACTACGACTATTCTATACTTATAAATTTACTTGCAACATATGAAATAAAATTTTAATACGGGAATTTTTAGTGGCTAAGGTTTTTGCTGCGAAGAAACTTTCCTGAATATCGTTTCTTGCTTTTGCTGGCCCAAATTTTTCTACCACACCTTTCATAATTATTTTAACACCCTATTAGTTGCTTTGTTAATACGAACGTTGGTCTGCAATTTTCAATACCTGTTGTAAAATTCTCTTTCAAAAGCTGTATTATCGAGTCTCTCTTCTGACGTTTATGAAGGGAACGCACACAAATACACACGCCGGTACGTGGATTAATATTAAAGCGCAACCCTTTCGCTATGGGAGCTATTTTTAGGGAGGCGACCAGGATCAATATGTGCCAACACAGGTTTTTTTCTTGGATGGTTCCAATTGAAGAGGGACAGAGGTGAAGGACCCTTCTTCTTTCCTCAGTGGGAGGGTCTGTCAGAGTTTGTGTTTGGTCTTGACGCTAAAAGGTGCGAGAGAAAGGAGGGAATCGAAGGTGCAAAGAGGAGGAGCAACGGCACGAAGCGTTCGTTAGAGAGAGAGAGGGTGACTTAGAGGATGATTTATATGGTAATTCAATTCCACGTAGGGACGGCACAGCACGGGGGTGAAAAGCAAACACCGGCGGCTTCTGCACACGGAGGGCTAAAGTTCAAAACCTCCTACAGACATTTACCTTGCTTGCTACAGAAAGCTTCCTTTCTCTCTCTGACAATTTATTACTACTTTAAAACAAGTTTACCAAAAATCTCTCGTTACCATACGATCGACGTCAATGAATAATTATATATTTGTCTTGTATTCCGAATAATAATCGACGGTAATGGAATGAACAGCGACGTTTAAAATATTTAATCCTAATGTCAATCATTCCCTCCTTTCCTGATATATGAAATGTCATCAACGCAACGTAAATACACAGCGAACGTTCCAAATATATCGCAATAATGACAAAGGAAGCGTTGACGTCAGAAACACGGTACACGAATTAAAAATCGAGCAGACCTTCCAAAAATAACTTTAAAACTCGACCGCGATTAATTAACACTTCGGCTGCCACGTCACCCATATATGGGTACCATCATGAGTCCTTTCGGGCCGTGTCAGCCATACATGCACTTAATTCATATCAGGCTCCAGTAGTTGCATACATCGCTAACACGTGGCAACTAGGTTCTCTTTAGAATATATCCAATTCAGAACAATGAATCTCATTATTGAACTGTTTTTTTATACAATAAGAGTTGTTCGCTATTCCCATTGGAATAGTCGGCCAGCTGCCTCCTAAACTGGTCGAGGCACGGAGAAGGGAATGCTGCGTCCCCACAGCAAACTCCTCTCCCGCTATCGGAAGGGCGTGGGACAAGTACCCAATGCCCGACCTACCCAATGCAGGTTTTCCCTGCATTTCTTTAGGCGAATGCCGGGTAGGATCCTTAAAATATAGCCCGGGGGCCCTAGTTAACCCTTGGCTATCTTCCTCTACCCTTCCGCATCCCCCCTTTCTAATCCCTTCCTATGCTATTAAAGGGGAGTTGCCCAATGTGGATCACCCTCATGTAGCCTGTTGCCCTAAAAAAATACAATTTCATATATCAGATATATCCGCATCCCCTCTTTCAGTCCCTTTCCTATGATATAAATGGAGAGTGAACACTATGTGGATTGCCCTATATATAGACTGTCTTCTTACCTGCTGAAGGTAGTTTCAAGGTCGTTTGAAGGTCGTTTCAAGTGCTTTATTTTAATGTAGATGTTTTGGGAAAAAAAACTTTTATAGAAAATAATGTAATTAAAATTACAATATTTAGTGTGTATACTCATAAAGTGTCACTAATAAAACTCACACTATGGAATAAAATAAATTTAAATGAATTCCGCTGTTTGACGTCACCACGTTGAAATGTGACGTTATAATTTCTGTATTGGTCGCTATATATATATATTTTTTAAAAGACATGGTGGTTCAATTCGATGTTACGGAAGAAAATGGCGCTCTTGACTATTCGTAACTGTTTTTCTATATTTTTGTATAAGAGTGCAATATATTTTCCGAAATGTAAAACGTGGTATTTCGTATCTTGTTGTTATTTCTGTCTGCGTGTAATTTCCAGTCCTTTCAAAGTTTAAAACACAGTGTATTTTTTTTTACTGAGTTAAGGAAAGGAAAATGACTCCAAGTTTAAACGTATAAACTTTGGTACAGCAAAACTTCTGCTTAGGCTGCTTCTTCGCGAATGTTTATGTTAACATCTCCATAATTTCACCAAAACTTCCTCCTTTGCTGAAAACAAACAAACAAACACACACATACAAATGACGTTGTTTCTTCCTGCAGCTTCCGTGAAATCTCTTTTCCCTTTTCAAACTTATACGCGTTTCGTATTTTGTTGATCACCTCAGAAAAGTTTGTAGATGACTTTAAGAAGTATGTTCCTTCAGAGGACAAGAAAATAGGCGATTGGGTAGGAAGAATCCTTATTTAGTTAGATTGGGGAAAATTACTTTCATTGCTTTCCCTTAAGGTAGGTTATTGGCTAGAATCTCGAAGCTTAAATTGGCAACTACAAACTGGCATAATAAAGTTTTCCCTTATTTTTTTACTTACACTTAAAACTCTTTCCACTCATGGAAAAATAATGAATTTTTTTTTGTAGTAAAGAATATTGAATAAAACAGAGTACGCCATTGAAAGCTTTGCGTATCTATTCATATAAAAATGAATGTGTCTCTGTCTGTGTCTCCCTTATTTGTTCCTAAACCATTTAACCTGATTTCAATGTAACTTCGACGAGTTGTTGTGCGCACGCCCGCGAAGATTTCTGTCGCGATTTCGAAAGGGGTGAACGGGGTTGAAATGTTAAAACATGCCAATACGACCGATATTTTCGTGGAATAATTAGTTTTCTTGGTCGATGGCAATAATAATTTCTTTCCTGATGTTTTTAGTGTATAATTTCAACCCCTTACTGCACGGAAAGTCAGCACCAGTAAGGGAGGGGCTGGAGGGCGAGACAACCGAGATTGGTGACATTAACTACGTTATTTAAGATTTTGTTGAGCCCCTAGGTGTGGGGGTGTAGGAGAATGTTGATAAAGAGGCCGTCATATAAAAGTAATGAGTAAACAACTGGGACTGGTGTGAATCTGGGGTTATGGAAGTCACTGAATTTAATTCTGGCTATTATCATACTGGTTAAGTTGTAGTTCAACCACTTGGAAGGAGGGGGTGGGGGTGGAAGAGGACGAAAACAAATTTCCGTGTACAATCTTAAGCAATTTCTAACATACGTTATAGACATGTTACTTACGATCCAGGAACAAACACTGAGGGATTAAGTGTTTAATTTCAACTCCAAAAGAGCAAGGGATGGAAGCATCCTTACCGTAGGGTGGTGTGGAAGGATTTTACATAATAAATAATGCAAACAAGACGGAAATTGGTGTCGGTTCCTGGGTTCGCTGCGTTTAATTCTCATATTAACCATCGTGGTTAATGAAATTCTTCTATGTTATTCGTCGTGGTGGTTGACAAAACGTTACGCAGAGTAATTTTGACCCTCTTAATATTCCAAGTATATTTTTTTTTATTTCGGGTACAGTCTCTGAGTAGTTAAATATTGTCTTTTTTACTCCTTGCAGGATATTCTTACACTTGATTAAGTTCGCGAGTATTTTTCACTTTCAATTCGGCGTGATATCGTTGACACTCTCATTTTATGTAGTAGGAGAATTCCCGAGTCGTTAAAAAAACCGTCAGCCATCATCCTTATTTGAAGTTAGATGCCGGTCGGGGAGGGGAACATAAGTAGTTAAATGTTCCATTCACTGACGCTATAGATGCTGGTTAAATGAAATATTTACCAAGAGATTAGTGTCGATACAATTCCTTCTCTGCGATAATATAAATAAAAACCCGGGCAACGCTAGTTAATAAATATATAACCCAAAGATACTTATCTCGTAATTTTCAGCGGCCAAACCTTCGCTGTCTTGCAAAGAATACTCATTCCATCGCCGACATAACAATTTAAATTTAAATATAATGATTTATTTAAATCAGAGATGGTATTTTTCACGTGTTCTACTCTGAGCGGAGTAGAGGATTTGAGAGGAAGGGACAAGTCAGAACAGTTTATATTTTCGAGGAGAAATGTCATAACTGACAGAGAATTATATAAGTCTAAATATATCCCTCTATTTTTGTTGAAAAGTTTCCGTCTTAAATAAACTTAAGATATTTGAAGAGTTGGCTCATCACAGTCCTTCGCGTCGATCCTATTCAATTAAAGGTAGGATAAAGAAAGAGACGGAACTGAACATGTAGAAAAGTACGACGTGGAAGTTGATTCATCCCCTTCAACACAAACATATATATCTGAAAACTGAGCCTGAAATAGATTTATTTGTGGCATTTTACAATTTTTAGTGGTAATGGTAGATATAATTGTGAGGCATTTGTTGAATTCTGGACTAGATCAAACAGTTAGTCATTTAATTGCGGGTCAACGACTGTACTTTGAGATGTGATACTGTGAACTGTACTGACAGAAAGGTGATGCTAGTGTGTTTGTGCTCATGGAAAGTAATTATTAATAAATCATCTTAACTTAAACACAAAATAAATGAAGTGGGACGTGGAATTGTACCTCGAGGTGCGTCGGGGCCTCCCATCATTTCGTTAAATGTTGAGATACGTAAATAAATTTAAGAGTTATATTATCACATCCTATTGGTTCAGGAATAATAAATTTTAAATTTTTATATAGAATTAAAATGGGTTCGGACAGATGATCAATAATTAAGTGAGGAGCAACAGTTGAGGGCAGATCTCCAGAGGGCTCATGTTGTGGAGGGCGGATTAACTGGCAAACAGCTTTATCGGCGTCTAAATCACGATCCGTTGTCCTTCCATCTTCTGCGGTCATACAGACAGACACAAAACACACACACACACATCAGCTAAACCGCTTTTCTCCCCCCTGTCTCTCTCCCTCCGCACTTAACATTAGCCCTGAGGTCTCTCCACCTGCACAAAGGAGACAGTGGGTAGTGGTTGATTAATCCCTTTACTCTCTCCCTGCTCGCGAGACACTAAGCATCCCAAACCATCCATGAGTCACGTTTCCCATAATCTGTACCACCAACAGCCTCAATACTTTCAAGTTCTTTCATCACCAAACTAACGAAAAATTGTTTTCTTTGTCTCCTTTCTGACGTAAAGGAATATGGAAGACCCGAGAAGCTTAAGTTTTCACGGGTAAACAAAATTAATGTGGCAAACTGAAGACATCAACATGCGGAATATATTTACAAATAAGATTTAATAATGGAAACGTATTAAAATGTGGCTCTATGTATGAGTTATATGTAAGTTAAATTTTGAAATAATGAGTCTAAAGGCCCAAAAAAATTACTTATACTACATTGAATATAACGTCGTTGCTTTTACGCAATTCAGCAATAATATTTTATTTGTTTTTCCCAGAGATCTTATTCACTACATTTGATCCTTCAATTTTAGTTAGAAACATTTCTACGTACAATCTAGAATTAAAATTTCTTGTTACTGATCTGTAAGCAACCGTGGAGATATTCTGTGGGTTTCAGCGAACAATTTATTCTTACTCTTCTTTCATTGTCCACGATCGTTTTCTTTTCTTATTTTATTTGACCATTCCTCACTTACATTTTCTCTTCGATCTTACAATCAATTTATTTGAGTCCGTTCGTTAGTACCTTTTTTCCGTTCTTCTCAAAGTGTTTATATTTCAAAATGCCAGTTTCGTATGTTAATGACGCAAGTAAATGTGTGTCATGCCTAGCCTCTTCCTCATCAGACATCAATGATAAAAATAAATGCTTGCGGCGATGAAAGTAGATGAAAAAAACGTGGGGGTATTGAAGTGATTAAAGGAACACTTGACGTTGAGAAAGAAAAAAGAAGCGAAACAGATAATTTTACATGCTTTTCAAACAGCATAGAAGTGACTTCCCGGAAGAAGGGAAAAATTAAAACATGAATCCTATAAATGGTGCATATAGCTCCTTAGATGAGGTCATTGTCCTGACTAATTATTTCCTTACTCCAACGTCATTTATGATTGGTACGACATAAAGAGTTTTTTTTTTCAAAAAGTGTTCAGTGAATAGTCATAATAGTTTGAGAATATAATTTCTTGCTATTCTAAACTTTGTCTGATTAATCTAACATTTTATCTTCAGTAAAATGATATGTATTATAATTGTTTATAAATACTAATTTGTCCTTATCCTCATGTGTTTTAACATGATGTAGATTAAGCTTTCGACTACTGACATTTTCACCTTATTATCCAGAAAAAAAATGTTCATTTTATCCAAGCCTCTAGTCAAGTGATTGTGCTCGGACAAAATTTTACCATTGTATAATTAATTTTAATTTGATGCAGGGTGAAAAACAAAATGTAATGACATTAGGATGCCTGGATAAGAAATAGGAAATGGCAGTAACCGAAAGCTTCGTCTAATTCATGGGTGTTTTATGATAAAACACGATGAGGACAAATGGGTATTTTTATACAAGTTGATTAATCTATAAAATATAATATTTACAATTTGTAGATTCTGAACTTAGAAATTTACGGCAATCTCAACCGTGAGTCGAAACACGTTAAAGTGACAGAGAAAAAAGAATAAGCAGGTGCAATCGGCTTCCAGAATTCAACGATTTTCGATTCGTCTTTCTTATTGTCGTTGGTTCTTTTCTCTACCCACCTTCCTTGAAAAGGAAGAAATAAATAATATTCCTTCCGATTCATTTTTTTTCTCTCTCTCTCACACACTCAAGAAGTAGAGCAAAGCGAAATCTCCTTTCGAGACCAAGCTGAATAACATTCACGACGCAGAAAAGGTGAGTGGAAGGAGGGAGAAGTGGAAGAACGCAAGGAAGGAGCGTGTTTACATTCAATTGCCAAAGTCTCTTTAAGCCATTGAATGCTAAATGTCGGCATGTTCGCTGAACAAACTGTAAGTCGAGAAAAAGAATATTGAAAGATGGCCGCAGTATATTTGCTTCGAAGGTGAAGACAAACATACGGTCCAAAGGCCATCTTCGTTCTCTGAGGACCTCTGGTAACATTATGCAAAGTGCATTAATGGAAGACAGACCTCAACATTCATAATATTGGAGTATACGAAAAAGCAGAATAATGAAAATCTATTGAACAATATAATTTCTTTCTTAAAAAAAAACACAGAGACAAGAGGGTGATGTGGAAACTTACCTATAGTAGCATAAGAATGAATAAAAAGGGTTAAATAGCGCGCAACAACTTTATTTTAAGCAATATTTCATTTTATAATACGTAGCCTATATGAAGCCAAAGAATGTGACGTGAAAATGTTGCCTTAAACTGAAAACTGGAAGAGAATCCGCGACCCCACCCAAGACTAAGAAATAATCGATAAATAAATTATTATTCTTAGACATTTTTGTGAATTCTTGCTCATTTTTATCTTCTCTTGTGTGGGAACGCAATATTTTTCCTTTACAAACATTGGCCAGAGAAGATAAGCACACGAGTGTTCTAAGTAACTACGTAGAAATTCCGTGACTAAGAGAACTGCTCGAAATTGTGAATCAAATTCACACGAAATTTCAGGCCAAAGAGAAGAACGAAAGGGCTTAGTGAATCACCTGTTTGGGGAAATTCCGACATCGATTCCTTTCCAGGAAACTCGTTAGCTGTGAGTCTGTCTCTAAATTATGGAGGAACAGAGCAAAAAGTACTTTCGAATAGATTCTTATACTGTAGTTAAAAATTATTTTATCCGTTTTTAAAGAAATGACGCGGAATAACGTGTTTAATTTATTTTAAATCCCCGCCATTTTCTTTCGAAACTATAACCGTAAGGTAAAAAAAATTGGTGTAGTTTATTTTTTTTTTAATTATAAAAACGAAGAATATCACGGAAGAAATTCCTCTATTTCAGTTCACAGAAAGAAAAATATAGTTTCGTAAATTACACAAGAGGAAAAATGTCAGCGCCGTTATTATACGATTGGGTGATTACATGGTCGAGACAATCAGAACGATTTGTCGCAACTCATATCGGGTAAAAGAAGAAGAATATATATTTTCTTCATTTATGAGCATTGAATTATTTACACCTTAGTATATAATAAATGTTACAAATAAATTTATTGTGCGCCTTAAAATAAACCTCTAGTTTTTTTTCTTCTAATATGATATATTATATACTTTTTCATCAAGGCTTTGTAGTATTAGTGTGACTTATCTTAAACAAGAGTTAAAGAGATTTTAAGAAGGTAAATTGTCATAGTTTTTCGAGTTTACGAAATAAATGAAACGGGTGGAACTGATTTCGTTAGGTAAAGTGGACAAGAAACAAATAGATTTTTTTGGTTTCACATAAAACAAATGATTTTTCTTCTTGAGGAACAGTAAAAACGTTAAATCTGTTACACTCGTTAATATGAAAGAAAATTTAATGATTTGGCTGAAGTTAACTTCGCCACAAATTATTTTTAAAAATCTGTGTTTACATAGGGAAATTTTTCACTTTTTTTAAGGTCAGGGAATGAACAAGGGTAAATTTGTCTCATTGTTTTTCGAGAAATAAATAGAAGGGAAGGAACGAAAGACGGATATTTTTTCATTCAAAAACCAGTTCTTCTCCGGTTATGGATAATAATAATGTTAAATTTACTAGGTATTTGGAATTCTTTTTTTATAATCTACTAGCTGGTTGCCCGGCGTTGCTCGTGTACTTATTTATATAAACTCGAAAAAGTATTTAATTGAATACTTAAATATATTCCTTGAGTATTTCAGGATATAATCGTCACTCAGTCTTCAGACATTACGAAATATTACATTGATGAAATTGTTAGCTAGACTCACAACTAATACAGCGCGAAAACTAACTTACATTTTCCCCAAGGATGGTAAAGTAATTCGTATTCTTCTTTATTACCACTCGATGGAGTATTGCTGTATAAAATTATACTTTTTATTTAAATAAAATATTTCTGCTTTATTTAATTCCTAATAAAGGAGATATTTCCTTTTTTCGTTGCGTAGTAACGTCTTTCTCTCGCGTGACGTCATTGTCTCTTGGCGCGCAGTAATTTAATATTTAATGATCACGGTTTTTAATTATAATTCTTTCCACATTTATGCTAGTGGTTTGTCACCCCCACAGTACCGGTTCTCGATTTTGGCAGAATACGTATACCAATTTTTGTTGCATTCTGTCCACGCGATAAAATTTGTATAAAGAACAACGTAAATACATACATACATACATACAAATATACATCCTTTTTTATTATATAGATTAATCAAAATTATTTTTTTTTTGTCTCACCACTAAATAAAATTTAAAAGTATATCCGTTTACGTTAATCTCATAAAATTTGTATATTGTAAAAAATACACAGACGAGAAATTTTGAATTAGTCTGAAATCATGTAACCGTCATTTTATTCCTGACTTAACATGACATTGGAACGAAATATGTAATAAAGTATCAAGAATTCAAATTACTTCCATTAGACGACGTCTCCAGTTTAGTTTGAGAATGTACTTTCCTGCTGATCGATAATAAACGTCAAACTGATGGTGACAGCTTCATCTGGTCAACTTAACCCTCTCATACGTGAACACGTTTGAATAACCTCATTTTGGGATTTCTGTCTCTGACTCGACGTTGTCCTCAGATGTGACTTCGTTAATAATTAGCAGCAAATGTTTGGGCGCAAAGTACTTGGATATTCTGTTGAGGCCATTATGACGGTGGCGTTGCAGCTGTCATCTTCTTCATTAATTAATTCCATACCTAGGCCAGACCGTAACACGTTAGTGGCCTCGTGTCCTAACTCCATTAAGGTCAATTATTCATTACTCCAAGAGGGTCCGGGTGCGTTAAATCTTTACTCACAAAGTTTCTGACATTAATGGTTCTGACCTACAAATACACGTTGTTGTTCTTAGGACGACGTTAGTAATTTATCTCTTGAACATTATTTTTCTCAAATTAACATGAAAATATATTATTCTCTTTGTTTCCTTGAGTCGCCATCCTTTTCAATAAATTTATTCACTTATCTCTGTATCTATTCTGAGTGCACTATAATAGTTCTAAGTCATTCGTTTCGTCCGTCCGAGTCTATTCCTTCTTAAATCACCAGATTATTCAGATAAAATCCTTCAGTTCCCTTACAGGAAATTCGTAACCCGGATCGAATGTGACATGAAAATCTTCCTCCTGTCTTAGACCCTTAACTGTTTAATTTTCTTCGATAATTTTAAATTTTATTTGATTGACATCTGCTTTATTGATGTTTTTGTATACTGTTTCCGATGTTTTATCAGACGCCATCTTAATAAGAAAATTAATAACCATTTTCTAACATATTTAATACAGAAATTCTGTCGCTTCGGAAATGTTGCCATCTGTACGTATTTACATGATTAATTTTGATAATGAAAATAAATGTTGTCAAACGTTATTAGATATGAGATTATTGTTGAATTGAAATTGTTTAAAAAAATTGTACAGATGATTGTGGCAATATTACCAAAAGGGACACATTATCTAAAATTAATAATTAGTTTCCTTTTATTCAAATAGCGACTGATACAATACAAAAATGAATCTGTTTATTCTTACTTTCGAGGAAAAGACATGAACAGACAAGTTACGCCTAAAATGCAACAACTGCAGCCATGTAAATTGAATATAAAAGAGAATTAGAAAATTTTGTTTACTTATTTACCTTCGAACTGACTTCCTTTTTTATTCGTTTGTAATGCTCAAATTACTCGTGCACTATGATATGCGAGAATTACAGAAATATTTATTTTTATTGGATTTAATACTTTCAAAATCGGAAGGAAAATTCACGAAAAATAAGTATAGTCGACCTTTGTAGTTCTTTTCTTATTTTTCAAAAAATTATTTTAGCAGGAAATTAACGGATCTTGATTAGTGTGGGAGACAAAATTACTCTCGCTTGATGCGGCAAAGTTCATATTTCTTAACGTCTTTTAACCACGTTGTTTATTTATTTAAAACGCGTGCTGGGAAATAAATATTTCTGTGACCTCAGAAAAGCTTCCATGAAGCTGGATGGTTTTATCTCGGCATTTTTATTAGCCCTCTAAACGTGCATAATAAACCCAGGAAACAATAAAGGAAACGAAAATGGAATAAAATGGTTTAAATTTATCATTTAAAATTTTAATATAAAATTCATAAATATGTTTTTACCCTTAATATTATTTAATAATTATTTTTTAACTGTAACATCCCAAACTGCCATCATGTAACACTCCACCTCTGTGAACATGTAACATTCCAGCAGTTGGAAATGGGAAGTCCAGATAGATCGTTCACCAACCGAGCTATACCTCCGTTAGCTCACCTGGCTACCGATCTAGAGGATAAAGGAAGAATTAAGAACAGGAAATAGGAAAGTCGGTAACGTGAGGGTTCGGGTTCAACTAATTGAACCTAGGCGTAGTGGTTGGAGTTTCGCTGCACTTCAGTCAAATAAGAGTTGATGAAGAATAAAGAGATTTAATAGTTAGAAATAAAATAAAGGAAGACAAACTGGCGGATAGCACCAGGAGCCACCAACCCGTCTGGAGGTTGGATCACGACTGTCGTTCCCAAGAAGCTCTGAACAATTCGAAGACTCCTTTCCCCCTCCCTGATGATTTTAAGTCTCCTATGAGAACTCTTACAGGGTGGAATGATTTCTGCTGCCGTGTGCATGTCTACATAAGGCACTTAAAATGCTGACTTCTAGACGCAGCGTTTTCACAGCTGCCTAGGCGGAAGGGGTGAAGATTTATGTTGTTGTTGTGTTTCGTTACTCACTATATCTAAAGTGATGTCTTTAACTGCATCAGCGTTCTTGCAGCTGCGCCCTCTTAGGTCCGCTATGCTGAAGAGACGTTATGATAAGAGGGCACGTGTAGACTATTATATTACATAACTCGTATTTCTTCGCAGGTGAAAGCAAAAAAAATGCAAGGATGAATTACAGTAATTATAGTGGTCCTTTTAATTTCATTAACATTTATGTAAACATTCATAAATATTTTTTTACATAGAATCGAATGTCTTGAATTTGTATAACAACATTAAAGTATGAAAATTATTAACATTTAAAAAATGAATACAAATGGTCCTGGGACTGTATGGAGCCAGGTCGTCAAATATGAAATATTGAAAATAAAATAAGTAATATATAGCACAGGTAATATTTATTCCTTGTCCACTATACCTAACGAAACCAGTTCCACCCGTTTCATTTATTTCGTAACCTCGAAAAACTATGACAATTAACCTTCTTAAAATCTCTTTAACTCTTGTTTAAGATAAGTCTCACTAATACTACAAAGCATTGATGAAAAAGTATATAATATATCATATTAGAAGAAAAAAAACTAGAGGTTTATTTTAAGGCGCACAATAAATTTATTTGTAACATTTATTATATACTAAGGTGTGAATATTGAAATGCACAAAGCGAAAAAAATATATATAAGAATTCAAGGAGACAAAAAAAATTAGAACACATAAATATTTTTTAATTTTTTTTTAATTATTCACAAAACGAATACAATTTTTTTTTATTGTAAACGATTCATTAATTAGTCAGTGTAGGATTAATTATTAACCAAGTCCAGCAATGTTCAAATATCGGACACATGCATAAAACCTAATATTTAAATTATGACATGAGAGCAGTATCAATATGTTATACAAAAATAGAAACGTTTATTACAGAATTAAATGTATGAAATACATGAACCAGATATAAATTATAACAATTAATTAATGGTTAGAGTATCACTTAAAAATAAACATTAATGAGTAAAATTTCATATTGGTTTATTAATATTAAATGTTTCAACTATTTTTGTGTGCAAACTTCAGGTCGTATAAATATTTCTGAAGGATCCGATTTGGATAATGTCAACAGATAACATATTCAAACTTTCGCTAACATTTTCTTGTTCGATATTTATATCGGAAATTTACTTTAATCGATCTTAGGTTTCCATCGTCAGCATCGAATATATATTTATAGCTGGTTGGCAACGCAGTGTTGCCTTCGGGGACAGAAGATTTACACAGCAAGAAGAGGCGCCGCGGCGCTGCGTCATCGGCGTCGCCAATGGGTAAATAATTGCAGAGGCGTGACGTCAGCAGCAGCTGTTCCTCAAATGGATTCACTCGGACGGTCAGTCCGCGACGCCTACGAAAAAGTCGATCCCTTAAAAAGCAGATGTTAGAAATTGCACGTCGTACATCATTTTCAACGAGATCTCACCCTTTATAAAGTATCAAATAATTAAATATGGCAGAATAACAGTCAAAATAAATTTCTTCATTGAATTATTTGAAAGTTACATTACAACTACAGATGACAATGAAAATTAAAGTGAAACAACGGTTCTTCTCTATTAATAGTTACATTTATCTTACATCAATCGAATCAATCAGTAAATAAACTGACCAACATGTCAAAAACAATTTAATAAAAAAAAAATATGACACAGCGTTTCGCTCATTTCCTTGGAAAATCATCAGTTAATCAAAAGTTTTGATATCATGTCGATGTAAAAATTGTTTTCCTTAAATAATTGGACATTAATACTGGTAGAATTAGTACATAGCAAATTTCTTATTTTAAACTTTGCACCTGAGAAGAGAAAAAGGACGAAATTTGTGTAATTTTTTAATTTATCCAATTTTATCTGACATTTATTGTTTCTTCTCTACATTTGAGACCTCTTCAGATGTTATATATTGTAAAGAGACAAGTTAAAATTTATCACAGTCATATTTAATACCAGTAGATTAAACATAAGTTATAAATAAACAGCCTTTTGAAGTCAGAATAATATATTCAATAGAAATTACACTACGTTTCGTCGCTCATTTGCGACCTCTTCAGGTAAACTGAATTCATAAATTATTTCAGACCGAGAATTTATTTAATAATGATGTGTATATATATATATATTGTGACTATTTAAGATAAATTATAAATAAAAAACAGCCTTTTAGTTAATTAGCGACGAAACGTAATGTAATTTCTATGAGCGCAACTCTCCGATGACGTCATTCGTCATGCGTTTGGGCGTCCGTATTTGTTTTGTATGCTGTCGCGTTATCTGCATTCTGACTTCAAAAGCCGTGGTTTATTTATAAATCATCTTAAATAGTCATAACATATATATATAAATTTTCAACTTGTGTTTACAAGGTTTGATTTTTTTAACAAGGTTTGATTCCAAACGTGAGAGGACTTTCATTCCATTTCATTATGAGAATCTTCAAAGAAAATCCAAAATAGACTTCCACGTGATCCATTTCTGTAGTTTATAGGTAAGAGATTTAATAATATGACATAGCGATAAAAAATTTGACCCACCATGTGGGAATGAATGTTTTAGGCGTGAGTGTTGGTGTGGGTTGGACGTGGGTAGTGGCGTGATTGTGGGTAGGGAGGATGTCGATATCAATTTGAGCGTGGCTGATTGTATTAGGCAGAGATGGCGAGTTTCACAGCTCGCTGCCTTGCTGCCTTATCGAATATCTCTGCCTACGGCGCTTCCACATGTACACAAGATTCCCGATGAAGAGAAAAGTAGGGAAAAGGGAAGAAAATGAAGTAGAGGCACTGGATACCAGGAATGGGAAAAGGCGAAGAGAGTATAAGGGAAATACACAGAGAACGAAGACAGGGGAGATAGGAGAAGGAACACCAAGATAGGAGGGGGGAAAGAGGAATCGATACATTTCATATTTACATTTTAAATGATTTCTGCACTTCTGATGAAAATGAAATGTTTCTGTGAGACTCTCTAACAGAGTAAGAGAACAAAAAATAAATTACTGACAAAGGTGTAGTAGGTGTTTAAAATGTGACGAGGGAAATAGTGAGAAAAAAGTTGTCTACATTTCAATATTTTCATGTTTACAAATGATTGGTACATTAATTGGAAAATAAATCAAGGACCAGATCTGACGATGATTTCTAAGGGAAAATTTCGGACATAGAAAAGGAGAACAAGAAAAAATTAGACAGTAGACTGTGATGGGTGATCCAAAAATAGTGAATACGATGAGAAAGAGATTCTGAGGACGCAAGTGAGAGATAAAGAAAAAAAATAAGTGTTCGAGGACGGGACTAAAAGACGATGATAGCAAGAGACTATTTATTTAATGAATTATTAGTTGTAGGAATCAAAAAATAAAGACTGGTCGTTTAAATTTTCCTCTAGAAATTCACGGAAAGTAGTGGCGCCGCCCAAAGAAAATATATAAATAAACAGAGAGAGAGAGGGATTAAGAATATAAGATAAGTAACAAGAAATATTAATTTATTACTTATTCAAAACAAATTTAATTTCTGAGTTAAGTACAAGGAGAGAAAAAAATTAGCAAACTTAATTTTTTTCTAGAACACTTTAGAGGAAATATTAAGCAATAAAGAAACGCCGCGAATGCAGTTAAGAAATAAATCTATATAATAAAAAAGGATGTATATTTGTATGTATGTATTTACGTTGTTCTTTATTCAAATTTTATCGCGTGGACAGAATGCAACAAAAATTTGTATACGTATTCTGCCAAAATCGAGAACCGGTACTGTGGGGGTGACAAACCACTAGCATAAATGTGAAAAGAATTATAATTTTAAAAAGTGATCATTAAGTGATAAATTACTGCGCGCCAACATATCATGACATCACGCGACAGAGAGAGACGTTACTACGCGACGAACAAAGGAAATAGTTCGATTTTTCCGTAATGAAATGAAGCAGAAATATTTTCATTGAATAAAAGTATAATTCTATCCAGTAATACTCCATCGAGTGATAATAAAAAACACTTTACAATCGTTGCGGAAAATGTTAGTTAATTTAGTGAGTGCAATATGGCCACCATTTCTTTACATTTGGAATGTAGCTATCAATTTGATCACTTCAATCCTTCGTAATGATGGACAATTATATCCTACAATACTCAAGAAGTACTGTCTGAAGACTTACTGACAATTATTTGTTCGCGGAGAATTATATTTCTAAAGAATAACGATGGTATGTTTGTTGCTATTATGCAATTAAATTCTATGTATCTTATAGCTATTAAATTAATGCAGTATATTTATGTATTGGTAAAGAAATTCGGAGGTATGTTTGTTGAGATTGATGAAATAAAATTCAATGTATTTTATAGCTGTTCAATTAAAGCACTATTGGTCGAAATTGTGTACGGAACTAGGAATAGTTAGATTTAGGTTGTGTCTTCTTGACAAAGATTAATATAGAATTAAATTCTTTTTCGGGTTTATATAAATAAGACGCGGGCAACGCCGGGCACTCAGATAGTAAGTAAATTATAATACGAGTGTTATGAATTGTAAGTATTATTGATAAACGCAATATTGTATTGGGAACTTTTAGTCGTAGAGCCTATTTTGTCACCATGTACAGATAATTGTTCGGAAAGGAAAATAAACTTCATATTTAATTAATTGAATTGTATAGTACATTACTAGTAATTGAAAACAAGGAGAAAGTCTTCCGACATTACTTTAGTTTTTTTTTTAAGGAAGAAGCGGGAAGAGCTTAATAGAAAGAAAGCAAAACACAAATGACGAGGTATCAAATGGGAAAGGAATAAAAGGATAATTCATCTTTTCTAGGAAAGTTTTCTACGTTGAGAAACACTATTCATTACTACTATTTTGACTTGCGTGATGTACGAACTGTGTTGCAGCAAAGATGACACGTGTGAACCTACCCTTGAGCGCAACTCTCCGCTGACGTCATTCCTCGTGCAATTGGGCGTCCGTATTTGTTTTGTATGCTGTCGCGTTACCTGCATTTTAAGTAGATAGACAGACTCATGCCCGTAGTAAATGGCGATATCAAATTACTCGATCATTAGGTTAATTATTCGTGTCACAGCACATAGCTGATTAGCGACTCTGTTATTTCGTTAGCGCACGAAACGTCGTGCCGACTCTCCATATAAACAGAACAGCTTAATTATAATGGAGCAACCCTCTCTAAAAATAACTGTGTCCGGGATTAGTCTCACACACAGCGGAAACGTATGCGTTTGTGATAGTCAACGCAATCAATTCAAAATATTCGGGTGTGTACGCAAGGTTGGCCGAGGCAACAGCAGAAGGAAACTGTTCATAAAGGTTTATTGCATTTTGCATAATTTACCTGCGTGGTTTTCTTTGAGCCGTGCGAAAAAAATATTTTAGTGAATAATAATAATTTTTGAGGTCAGTATATACGTTTATGATGGTTATATCAATATTATTATATATGTATATATTAAGAATTCGTAGTACTTTCAGAACATATTGAAGTTTATGTTTGTAATATTTATATATAAATATATATATTGTAATAAATCATATGTAACATAATTTATATAATATTTTATGCCAGTGAAAATGATGTAAAAATATATTCCGTTAAGTGTTTATTAAATTTTGGACATATGATAAAGGGTTTTCTTTATTGGGTTAAGTGTTCCGAAAATAATAATAACAGATGGATGAGTATATCTCTGATTCGGCGTCTGAGAAAAATAATTCTGAACGTAAAAAAAAAGATTATTTACGGTCGGTATATATAAAATAAAATATAATACCTGTGTTATGAATTTTTGGCTCGTCTTTACTGACCGTCACGAGCCGCCATCTTGAGTTTTTTTTTCGCCGGCTTAAACGTCACAATTGACGTCATATGGCGTCATCGCTGCCAACCCCAGCATATTCCCACCAAAAATTCATGGGGTCTTGTGACGCTGTTTGGCATAGTTCATTAATTTGCCGCTGGGTGGCGCTGTTTCTGAAGCTCGGTGGAGGCCAGTTCCACAGGTTTTTGATGGCTGCGCTACGTCATAGATGGTGATGACGTCATGAAATTCAGAAACTTTAAGTGCTTATAATTCCTAAACTAAGAGAGAGCAGAGCAAAAGTCTTTCAAACGGGGTCTTAGAATTTCGTCTAGTATCTATAAAACACGCGAAAAAAGCTCGACAAGCCAAGCTGATAAGAAAGACGCCAGTAATCCTGAACATAAGACAAGCACTAATCCACCCAAGAAAACAAAACAAAACATTCAGGATCATAAATATAAGGCACTTAGTCAATCATTAGGTCTACTAAAAATATTATATGAAGAAGAAACCAGTGCTCCACCAATCCCTTTGGAACAGTTAAAGACTCTTATACTAAATGCTACGGACTCAAAGAACCCAAGAACCATTATTAGCGATTACCAAATATCCTCTACATCATTCATAAATGTATTGGACTCTCTTTACCCACACTTAAATGATAAAACGGCAAAAAGTAGAATAAAAAGGCTCATAAATTTAGTCAAGAAACAAGAGAGTGATTCATATTCCGAAGCAGACGCCTCCTCCTAATAAAAACAGACTATGACCACATTGCAGAATCTGTAATAGTCGCAGCTTCAAACAAGTTAATATAATTAATTATCCTATTATTATGATAAATGAGTAACAAATGCGAATTGTAAAATGTAAATGTAAGAAACCCACCTTTGAAATGTATAATTATTCTTCAAACTGTTCAATTGTATGTATCTTATTGGAATCAATGTGAATCGTAGAATACTTATGTAAACAAGCACTTTTTGTAATATATATTTTGGTCGCCAATGACCAAGCTGTTAACGCGACCATTATAAACCTTTAATTAAAAAAATGACTTAAAGAAGAAATACTGAACTGTTCAGTTTTTTTTGTAAATAATATACCCGACGAAATTAGCTTTCATATCGGATCACATGACTTGGGGTAGTTAAGCCCCCTCCCTTCAGTTTCACTTTCCCCCGCATTACGCTAATGCCGTGTTCCGCTTTCCCCCTCCTTCCCTCATCCCACAAACACAACACCTTTTATCTTGAAGCTGGAACTGCTCGTTTCCTCCCCCACACCGAAACTCCTCCACACACTCGCACTTTACTTTTAAGGGTGAAATTATACCGCCTCGTTTTACACGTAAAGCGGGAGAGTGAAAATAGGGTTCCGTCCACTAATTCTCCTCACACCTCGAAAATTGCACACTTTACATCGCACGAGATAACCGCAGTCCAAGAGGGTAGAGGGGGTGAGATAAACCGCACCCCAAAACAACAACCAAACTTTAGTTCCCCACACCTGCGTCTCGAGATGTTATTATCTGAAGTTTTTTCCCTCTTGAACACATAACTGAATGGAATTATTCAACTACCGGTGGAAATCCAGACATAAAAGCCACTAGAGGCATATTATCAATAATTTATGTGCCAAATGGAACCGGTGTTCAAATAAGGTCAATTTCAGTGTAGTTTCAATTATTAACAAGGCCAAAAATAGAGTATTAGAAATGAAAATTTAATTAATTTGAACTAGAAGAATTTTTGGTAAATATAGCAATTACAGATTTAGATTAGTTTCAGAAATTATACAGCTTAAGCGTAACCAAAATTCTCTCAATGCCAATGTGGACACTGATTTATTACCTAATATTTATAAAATTATAACCCAACCGTATTACACTTATTTATTTATGTCATTTAATTTATTTACTACAAACCTGATGAGGGTCGACATTACGATTGAAACATGTCGTTAAATTAATAAAACTACCATTCTAATTGTCTGTTTTGCCCTCGTGAATAAAAACAATTTCTGTATTTAGATATTATTAGTATCATTAAATATAGAACAAAGTCAAAATATTTCAATTTATTTCATTTATTCATGTTTTTGTCCTTACATCGAGTCTCAGCAGTTTTGATGATAAAAAAATTATAAACGAGTTGTCTTTATAAATTGGTCCATATATGGACTAAAACATGTATTAATTAATTAATAATTGTGTTTGAGGTCGTTAATACTACAAGCAAATAGAGAAACTCACTGTGAATGTCACTGTCAATTGCACGAGTTTAAAAATTACTCCTAATTTTGGCCCAATTTAGTAAATACTTCAGAGTGATTTAATTCAGTTTGTTACTGACCTACAGTACTTATAAATAAATAAAAACATTTGCACGTCTCTCTTATGTTATTAAAGGATTTATTCGCCTTCTTCTTAACATTATTACTATAATTAAGGATTGTGTCCTTAGAACAGCCCCAACGATTTCTCATAACGTAGCTCTATATGTATCAAATACTGATGTTTCCTTTTCCATATTCTCAGTGCTCATGTATTGGCCAATTCTGCCAACCTACATGATGATTATCAGTCTCAACAACTTCGCCTCTTTGTCATTGGTATTCGTACTCCGTGATTGATAAATATTAATAAATATATAACAGTCGTTAATATACTGTTTATAACTCTTGTGCCTCTGAACCAAAATAATCCATAAACATTGAGTTGTATTTACAAAAGGAGTCTTAGAATCGTCTAGAGATAACAAGTAGGATAAGGTCTGTTTTAATCTTCGTTACCGTTCTGTTGCGTTAAGACTCGTAATCGTAAAAACTGGAAGACGTTGCGAGTTCTACAGCGTCGTGATGTTTATATTATTTCAATTGAACTGATTTCGTATCGTCTCCAGGCGATGAGTATTTGTGTAGTTATCCACAAGCAGGGCCAAGTATTGAGCCACTCGGTCCGCACATCCACTTCCTCTTCTCCCTTTCCTTCTCCGTTTGAATTACTGCCCCTATATATATGTCTCACCCCACCGACCCCCACCGGTTCCCTTGAGCGAGATAAAACGATCCTTCGAACGCGTTATCCCTCAAGGAAGGATTAAGGACTCCGCGGAGTGTTTGGGGGTTTGAACGCAATACTTGCTCTTGGCTACTCTCCGTGGGTTGGCCACAGAGATAGAGAAAGGGAGATAGGGGACTGGTCGGTGAGACTTGAACCATCTGTTTCAATGACCAGCTGTCTCGCCCCCTGTCTCTCTCGTTGTCCTTCTGCTCCGCCTCCTTTAAAACCGTTATCTCTGCTGAGATTAATGAAGGAGATTCCTCCCCCTTCTGACGAAAAGGATGCTGTGAGGCTACAAGGGTAGATAATAAGGGTAGAGGGGGAGAGGTGGCATCTTTACTTGCGCGAGATAAACGACATGGCGCCATTAATAACTTTTAATTAGGGAGGCGCTAGGAGACTAATTACATTTTCTCCCCCCATTATAGAGGAGGGTGTGGGGCGTCGGTAGCGAATGTCTCTAGATATATCAGAACCCTCCTCCCCCAGGAATTTTGACACTCCACTCAGTCTTTCATATAATAACTTTTAAGACCAGTTCACCCTTGACTAACATAATTTAATTTCATTACTATACATTAACCAAGTAAATTGTTTTTGTCAGTAAATATTTAAAGATTATTTAAAAGCAGTTAACTTTAAAAATGAGCAGAAAACGCAACAAATTTTGTCGTCTTAAAGCCTAGTGTCATGGGAATGATGGAGTGAAGGAAACAGGGTGGGAATTATTAAAGAGAGAGACTATTTTTAAAGTCACGCTATGGGAAGAAAAAGTGGATAATTCAGAAGACAGAATTATAACTTCAAAATAAAATAACATAAGAGACAAACGAAAGATATAAAAAAAATTTAGTTATTCAATACGGCGATACAACATTGGGAGAATTTTTAAAAAGCAGTATTTAGAGAGAGAGAGATTCTAATTTAGGAAAATAAATGTTGAGTTAATTTAAGCAAAGGTCAGGTAGAAGAAAATGAAATATTATAAAGGAAACAGGATAAATAAGAATTAAAATAATTATATGCGATAAATTTCAGTGTTAATAGGTGATGGAATTAAGCGCCGGTGTTGTTGTCTGTAAGTGAAGCGTTTAATTTCGGTGAATACGATATTATATCTAAAGAAAATTTTTGAAATATAGTATTAGAATATTTGATTTCATATGAGGATTCTTTCTACATTATTTTTACTTTTAGATTTCAGTGATAAATTCATACCTTGATTTAAAATACACAGTGACTGTTTGACGGGTTGCATTACTACTGAAATAAATAACATTAAAACTTGAGTAAAAATATATATAGTAAGTATATATTTTTTAATAATGAAAATATGTTACTGTTAAATTTCCTTTGAGCCAAAATTCATACAAGAGGATTAAATTTTTTACCGCGTTTATTTCTCTCCTGACCATTCGTAGCAGAGACACTCGGCTGGGTTCTATAGTTAATATTATGACGGTCTTCCAGATATTATACTTAACTACCACTACAGTTCTCATCACAAGGTCATATACGTAATTCCGTAATATGTACGGTGTCGGACATTACTACTAATCTATAGGGGCGATTTTCCCCTTTCGTGGTCACCCTGATGGAGTTCCAACTATCTGATAATTTTTCACACATGGGCTTTCACGTGTCTGCGGGGAGAGAAATGAAAGGAGGGGATTTTCCACGGATGTGATCCCATCCATCCCGGACTACAAAGCCTTCAAGCCATTCCTCAAGGTCACTCTCTCTCCTTCTTGCTCTTCCTACTTATTCTTTTCAGGGACCCTTGTCTTTTTTCCTCACATTTTCTTTGCGTTCTGGTTGCTTTCCTTCGCCATCTCACTCGAATTGCTTTAAAAGTCCTTGGATCAGCCGAAACTGTGTGATAGAGAGAGAGAGAGAGAGAGAGAGAGAGAGAGAGAGAGAGAGAAATGGTGTTTTATTTCGTACATTAACCATTATTTTGTCCACATATATTGTGTAAAAATATAAACTAACCACGTTTTCGGATGTCTTTGCTGTAGATGAATCTGAATATGTGAGAATGTAAGAATTAAGAGAAGACAAAGTAAAATCGGAAGAATACAAATCCATAAATGGTAAAAAATTATTCAGGCTAAGGATCAAAGCGGTTTCTATTACTGGTATACTCATATTACTATTAACTATTATTAGGAGTAAGTGTATTTAAATTAACGAGTTTTTATTTCGTGGCGTATAGTTTTGAAATTTTATTTTGTCATGCGCTTCTTTTAATTTTTATTTCATTTTACATACAGTTCGGAACACTTAACTATCAGTAAATCAACGAAGATAAGCTATAGACATAGAGATTATTATAGATTTTATTTGTCACAATTTATTTAATCAGATAAAAATGTCTGATATTCTTTAACGTTGCGCCGCTTCAGAGCGTGACGTCATAAGTACTTGTTTCATTTGCAAATTCATTTGACGACAGAGACCGCGCTTTATGTTTTCTTCTGATTTTTAAATACTAATTTAATTAATTTAAGACGAAGATTTAATATACTAGTAAAGGAAAACTCCGGCTTTTCACATTAAAATTTCATAAACTCATATGCTATTATGGAAATAATAAAATATATTTTTTAATCCCTTTGTTTACTGGATATAGAACGGATTATATTATTTTCTTTCTTTTTCTCTTTGAAAACAATAATAAATTATTTACAGATGCAGTGAATCTTCTTCGTTGCCGTTTTATTTAGAATTATTTAAGTTCTTCGCTTTTGTGACGGAAGGGAGAACGACCTAAATAATCCACACGCACTTACAGAAAAGGAGGGAATTTTTTAATTAAAGTTCAGTTGTAATCTTGATTGAGAGAAAGAGAGAGATGGAGGACGTACCTATTATTACTACCTCTGGTGAAGATCAATCTCTCTCTCTCTCTGCATTTTAATAAAGTTGGAAGGGTTTGAAATATATTCCGTCCCTGTATTACCTTCGTAGATCATCAAGTTTTCATTACAATTCTTGAATAATAATTACTACATCATCATCTCTATCACCGCTTCTCCCTTCTAATTTCGTTATCTTTCTCACTCAAGTTATCTTTGTATCATTTTCCCTACTCCTTTCCCGGCACGAACCGCCACATTCTTAAATTTCCCCATCATCTCTACCTATGTTATTGCCATTATTATCTGGTTTTCAATAAAAATAATAAAACCCTATTTTCTTTCTCTGCGAATGAAATCGTCTGCTTTAAAGTTCACGAAAGGAGGGAGGGAAAGAAAACTGTTTATCGTTTCTTTTTATCCGTCTCAGTGTTCCAGATAAAAACTGTTTTATCTGGACGGTTGTTTTAATTTAAATCAACAGAAACATTTTACTTTATCTTTCTCGTTGTGCCTGTCCCTGGCAGTTCTCGGGACGCTTTTCTTCTTAATTTCATTCTGAAACTAAATGAGGAAAATATCTTAACAAACTACTTCTACTTTAGAAACGAAGCGAAAATGCAGAAGAGGTAAGAATTAATAAACACACATAAATGTTTATCTTCACGGACATCATTGTAAATCTTATAACGTCTATAAATATATGACCTATTTACGTGCCTCGACATTATTTAAATTAAATGTTAGTGCTAACGTTTGTTTGAGAATACGAGAAACATAAAAAGTAAATTGATATTGACGTCCGAACGTGCCACAATTTTATGAGACATTTTATTAAACTTCAGTAATAATGGTTTAGACTGTCTTCGTGTTTTAGATGTTTGTGTTATATAAAGATTAGTCCTCGAAAGTAGAAAATACATGCATAATTATACCAACTCTTTGACGTCATGAATTTATAACACTTTAGTTACACTTTAGTGTAGTTATACATAAAAATTAACAGTTCATAGTAAAATAATTAAACACTAAACATGATTTCGGTGTAAATTAAATATTTAATATGTTGCACTATATTGTTAATTGTTTTAATGGCTTCCATGCAGTTCTTAACATTATTCATGTCGTCCAAGCAATGAGAAAACATAACGGCAGTATAATTCAATAAATAGACGTATTTACTCAACTATTACGGAATTCGAGGAAGCTATTTAGAAGTCACTCATGTCTTTCGAGGAACACTTTAACTGTATAAAAAGTTCCATTTTTACTCTGTTTTATAAATGAATTTTGAGTTTTTAAGTTTTTTATATAATTTGAGAGACTATTATATAGTTCTATAGTAGAATCTATATAATAAAAAAGGATGTATATTTGTATGTATGTATGTATGTTTGTATTTACGTTGTTCTTTATACAAATTTTATCGCGTGGACAGAATGCAACAAAAATTGGTATACGTATTCTGCCAAAATCGAGAACCGGTACTGTGGGGGTGAGAAACCCCTAGAATAAACGTGGAAATAATTATAATTGAAATAAGTTACGAATTAGTGTTAAATTACTGCGCGAGACGATGACGTCATAAGTTTTCAAGACATTGACGCATCCTAAATATAGTTCTGTATTTCGTAATGAAATAAAGCAGAAATATTTTTATTTAATATAAAGTATACATGTGGAAAGAATTATAATTAAAAACCGTGATCATTAAATATTAAATTACTGCGCGCCAAGAGACAATGACGTCACGCGAGAGAAAGACGTTACTACGCAACGAACAAAGGAAATATCTCCTTTATTAGGAATGAAATAAAGCAGAAATATTTTCTTTAAATAAAAAGTATAATTTTATACAGCAATACTCCATCGAATGATAATAAAGAAGAATACGAATTACTTTACCATCCTTGGGGGAAATTGTAAGTTAATTTTCGCGCTATATTAGTTGTGAGTCTAGCTAACAATTTCATCAATGTAATATTTCGTAATGTATGAAGACTGAGTGACGATTATATCCTGAAATACTCAAGGAATATATTTAAGTATTCAATTAAATACTTTTTCGAGTTTATATAAATAAGTACACGAGCAACGCCGGGCATATATAATAAAAAAGGTTGTATATTTGTATGTATGTATGTATTTACGTTGTTCTTTATACAAATTTTATCGCGTGGACAGAATGCAACAAAAATTGGTATACGTATTTTGCTAAAATCGAGAACCGGTACTGTGGGGGTGACAAACCCGTAGAATAAACGTGGAAATAATTATAATTGAAATAAGTTACGAATTAGTGTTAAATTACTGCGCGCGAGAGACGGTGACGTCATTGGCAAAACATTGACGCATCATAAAAATATAGTTCTGTATTTCGTAATAAAATAAAGCAAAAATATTTTTATTTAATATAAAGTATACATTTAGAAAGAATTATAATTAAAAACCGTGATCATTAAATATTAAATTACTGCGCGCCAAGAGACAATGACGTCACGCGAGAGAAAGACGTTACTACGCAACGAACAATGGAAATACCTCCTTTATTGGGAATTAAATAAAGCAGAAATATTTTCTTTAAATAAAAAGTATAATTTTATACAGCAATATTCCATCGAATGATAATAAAGAAGAATACGAATTACTTTACCATCCTTGCGGGGAAAATGTAAGTTAATTTTTGCGCTGTATTAGTTGTGAGTCTAGCTAACAATTTCATCAATGTAATATTTCGTAATGTATGAAGACTGAGTGACGATTATATCCTGAAATACTCAAGGAATATATTTAAGTAATCAATTAAATACTTTTTCGAGTTTATATAAATAAGTACACGAGCAACGCCGGGCACCCAGCTAGTAGTAGAATAACGAAAAGTCTAAAGTGATGTTTTTCTATTCGATGCCTCGTGTCGTGTCGATGATTTGTGCCGTTTATTGCAAATGTACCAATATTACGCCAAACTTACTTTAAAATTTCGAATGTATAAGAACTGGATAAGGTTAAAATAACTAGACATTACATCTTGCATTACAGAATCTGTTACTCTCATGGGTCGCTTTTGTAGTTTGAATATTTGTGAGGCTAATCCTTAAGACATTGCGTGCG
This sequence comes from Zhengitettix transpicula, assembly GCA_037074705.1. Taxonomy (NCBI): domain Eukaryota; kingdom Metazoa; phylum Arthropoda; class Insecta; order Orthoptera; family Tetrigidae; genus Zhengitettix; species Zhengitettix transpicula. Next base: position 77,907,057 of record CM073593.1, read on the forward strand.
TGGTGAACTGATTTTGGGGTATTAACGTCGCTCTCCATTTCTTATTCTCTTAGTGTACAGAAGATTTAGCAGAATTTTTCCGACAGTTTAAAGATATATTGGTTTCATTTTAATTCGTCTTCTTTTTCGAAACCGAGAAAAGGCACGTGTAGACTGTCGAGAAGTTTGTTATATTTGTCATTAGGAGTTGAATATGTTGTTATAGGTCTTAATTTAGTCATTATGAATTCTGGTGGAGTTCGTCAACTTTCAACATTTATAATTAATTTCTCGATTAAATCTACATAGTTTTATGTCAATAAATCAGTAAGTGAAAGTTACATACAGTTTCTCACCTCGATAGATATTCACCTACAACGAACATGATCTCTAAGCATTTTAGCTGCGCTGGTTTTGCAATTAGCGACAATTTCATGAAAGCGACAGGAACGAGTAACAGCAGCCAAGGCTGGGACTATAACATTCACAGGTCATCCAGGTCTCACTTTCATTTTTATTGTGGCTTTGCTTGCCGGCAGGGCCAGTACGCAATGCCACCGACGAATGTGTATTTTTTTTATTTTCCGTAAAGTCAGGCTATACACAAACACACACAAGGGGATAGAGAGACAGGGAGAGAGAGAGATAGAGAGAGAGACTGGTAAAAGCTAAAAATTCCTGGTGGATGGAGAGAAACTGATTGGCAGTGGCAAAGCCGGCGAGTATTTCAAACGAAATCAGATTTGTTGACTACAATCGATAATAACGCAAACGTCCAATTTACGCAGAGATAAAACCGAAAAGAATAAAATGATGTTTTCTGGTCGCCAGTAAAGTGTCTTATTTTAGTAGTAACTTGCAAAGTCAATCACCTGCTTTTATAGCGTAGAGGTACCACTACATCACTCTGTCTAGAATAAATGACGTGTGTGAGCATTGATTGATATAATTCTAAAACAATAAAAGTGACGAAACACCCAAATACGCGTGGATTTTTATTTAATTTATTTAGACTTTTCGTTTCTCTCTACTCAGAGAAAAGACAACTAGAAAATTATAAATGAAATAGCATCAGCCAATTATTCAGAAATTTAGGGACGAAACGTACTGTTTTTAAATTGCTCTTAATAAATCTATGACTAATTATCTGATGTTATTTAATTTATTAAGGACGTCAGATAAATATGATTGATAGAAAATTATAATTTTATAATATACAGTTTAAAGACCAAGGCAACACTTGATAAGTTTGAAGAATCATAAAAATATGCATAAAAGAGAAAAATTAAATAGAAAGGACAAAAATTAATTCATAACTTGGAAACTTTGACTCACAATTCAGAAACTATAATAGACAATGGAGATTGTGTAAGACATAAGTTTCAAGAAGTTACTATATAAATTAAATGATTCTAATACAAAAATGGATCTAAATATTTTATGACCCTGAGGTCTTGAGACACTAGACCTCGTTATTGGCAAAGTTTATTTGTAACATAGCGTAAAGAACGGAAATGTGAGGGTTGTATTTCTCAAAACAAGCAACCAGCGAGAAACGTTCAATTACGTAACACTATGTGTCAACACCGAATATGATCGCCATTTTTAGTAATATGAAGGCGTGAACACTGCGTTGGAAATCCTTTCATAAAAAATAATCGTGTTCGTCTCGTAACTCCTATTTTTGTCGGTGGACTCTCCGCTTTAAGATGAAGGATAGGAAACAGGGATGCGAAATGGCCTCATTGCCACAGTTAAAGTGTCCAACACATCACTCATATTAATGTGATATAGGGAAAATCCTAGAGAAAACTGCATCAGGCAAGTCCAACGCCCTTCCCATGACTGAAGATTGCTGTGACGATGCAGCATTACCGTCTCCATGCCTCGATCAGTTTCTGAGGCAGTTGGACAACATCTGCGACCACGGTGCCTTGGTTACACATCTCATAACTCGACTGATGGGGTCCTTAATTCAATGTCAGAGAGAGAAGGCATCCTGGTAAGTAGCTCCATCATACTCTCATACTTCATACATTTGCGAGAGCTAGCCTCTGAGAGAGGAACGTGGAAGAGAGACAATATTATGAGTTTGTGAGAATCCTGTCAGCGATTAATTCTTATTAATAAGCAGAGTACGGAACACTGCGTCACATCTTCGTGTATTGGCACCATTTTTATCAACTTCATCACGCAGATGCGTCTATATAACTTAATATAGATGCGATTGAAGATGTAAACTACTTTTGCTTATAGTATTAAAATTAAATAATTAATGATATTTTGATGTAGCATAAACACTTTAGGCGCGACAAGAAGTTTAGTGAAAGAGGAGATTGCGAGTGGTGATTGGGAGTTAGGTTCTACACGGATGTCACCTACTAGCCCAGCGTGACAAAGGGATTGGGAGAGACTCGCGTTTTAAAAATCAGTGGACGGTGTTGGAGCGTGATGTTTCCGTTCGAACTGCTGCACAAAGCACTGTTCTGAGCAGAGGCGAGGCTAATTCGCATTCCAACGAAGCGAAAAGCAGCGCGGAGAGCGAAGGGGGAAAATGGATGCAAAGAGAGATAGAGTCAAAATCGATTGAGCGAGCGCGACGAGTGAGTTATATACAGAGTAAGGTTTGCTTTGTTACTGTCAGTCGTCCTGACCGAAGCGATCATTGTGCACCAGAGAAACTTTTTGTTGCTTCCTAAACAGCCGGTCAAGTCCTACTGTCCAGGCTGAATAGTTTCTCTCTCCTTTCTTCAGACACGCTGAATCCCACAAGTACGCAATTGCGCCATCAACTTTACTGACGTCAAAAGTTCTCCCTGACATCAGCGCTGTAACAAAGGACAGGGAATGCAAGAGAAGAACTTATTGTTGAACCTTAATTAATGAAAAGTTTATTGTTCCAATTAATCCTCATTTATGTGACACAATTATTCTTTACTAATATTTCAGTTTATGAATAAAATACATGAGAAATTAAAGTGCTATGGGGTCGAAGTTTATTTTGGAGTTCCCATATAGTTCAGTGGAATATCCGTCTTACGGCACTGATACTAAAAGTAACATATCAAAAGGTGAAAACCTGACGAAAGCCGTAACAAAAGGAAGAAGCGATGTGTTGTGTGCGTGAGTAATTACATACAACAATTATCTTTTAACAGGCCATTTTATACACACACGATAGTTAAGCTAGTGTTGATGATGCCACATCCACAGTCTCTAGCGGTTTCCCGCTCAACACTGGTGTAGGAGGGGCTGTCTACATGACAGGGGCACGCAGAATTCCACGGTACACGTTGATATTATTAATGATATTGAAATATAATACTTGTGTGTTAATTGATAAATAATTAGCCAAAAACATACCAAATGAAGTGATAATATAAATAACACACACTGTTTCTGTAATCCTTGTTTGCAGCAACGGTGCGTAGTATTTATATTATCATTTCATTTGGTCTATTTTTGAGCTATTTGTTTAACTAATTGGATATAATGAAATTAAAATATCAATGTTTATTTTTCTGTTTAATTATATTATGTTTACTTAATTATGTTTAAATTATATTACATTATATTCCTCCTCCTTTCAGTGAAACAATTTCAAATATGTTTATAATTTTTATTTTGATTCACGTCTAGGTCTATATTTACAAAATATTGACTTACATACTTACTACAACATTTTACTATATAATATTTTAACTTTCTGTCCGCTTGTAACAATCAGGAACATTAAGATTATGTAAAATCCAAATAAAAATTTATTAATCATTAAATATTCAATTAATAACATGGTATAAATATGTACAGAAATGTTAATTTAAAATTATGTGTTTAATATTAATTTTAATTATAAAAACTAATAACGGTAGCTATTGGACGTTAAATATGTGTTTTTTAAATTAAATTACTATAATTATATGAATTCTGAAGGAAATGAGGATATATGTATTTGTAATAAAGGTTCTACTTCTTGAGTTACAGTTCATTACTCTTCAGTGGATCATCCCAACGGCGAACCGCGTTGGCCAATACAATTATGTAGAAAAAGGACTAATTTGTTCAACGATGTAGTGATGAGTGAAGTTTCACACTATATAATTAAATAATAATTCTATAACTAAATATCCAAAATAATAAGTGCCAAATAAATAGCACACAACGTTTCTGCAATACTTGTTGCTTTCGTGAAGTGATTACAAAAAAAAGGAAGAGCAGTATAAACGACACAACCGCACAAACTGAATATTTCTCCGTTAAATGGCTATTTATTAATTTAATTATTTTACTTTTAACACAGACGTTTTAAATTTTAATTTTATGTGTTTCATATGTAATTTAAAAAAGCAGAATTAATATGACACAGTGGTCGAAAGGTTTCTAATTAAAGAAAAATATATTAATACAGTCTGTGTAAAAGTTTATTTTAAAAAATTTTATTTCGTAGAAGCTGAGAATATTTAATGTACGCCGTACTCTATCATGTATATTTCAAACAAGAACTATATTACAGTTTTTCAATATATATGTATATATAATTTTATTTCATAAGCTCAAACCGCCGAGGTCATGAATTAAATGGAATTAATTAATTCAAAAGCTTTGATTATAACTTTAGAAGATTAATAACAATTATTGTCCATGTTTAAAGAATTATTTGCTGATGGTTGATTACAGCGTGTCCCGCAGTAGAGAAAGTGGCCTCGTTTTCGCTCACCCGAAATGAATAATTCTTTCGATTCACTGTTACCTCTCTCTGTCTCTCTCTCTCTCTCTCTCTCTCTCTCTCTCTCTCTCTCTCTCTCTCTCTGTCCTTTCCTCCGGCTTCTATCACACACTCACAGAGTGAAAGAGAATTACGAGGGAGGAGGTTCGTTAGGCGGGAAATCTATCAAGTCCGACCTGCGGAACCCCATCAAGGGGGCGGAGGAAGGGAATTGGTCAATCAACAAACTTCCTCGGGACAGAGAAAGTCTTCTATCCTTCTCTCTCCCTCTCTGTTTGATGTCCGAGGGAGAAGCTGAAACTCCTGAGGGATTCTGAGAATAAATGAAGGGAAGGGAAACTCACTATCATCATCGCATACTAATTAGCCCAATAACACATAACTAAGATTTAACAATACTTAAAGTAATTAATATATCTTATGTCTCAGCTAGGTTTAGTAATTTAGCCGTTTTTTGATTATTACGTAAATTTTTGTGTCATTTAATTTTCCAATTTCAAAGCAGACGTATTATATTTTCATTTAAATCACACATTTGTTTATGATGCATGCGGGTAGTACAGTTACAGTAAATATCCCGACCTACTAATGTACGATTTTAATAATTTCGTGTGAAAATCAGAGAAAGGTTACGAAATTAGGGAAATGTAAAGGTATAGGGAGACTTGGAAAGAAACAAATGGAGTACAGAAATAAAAACAAACTTGGAATTCTTATACAGGGAGAAAGAACGCAGAAACGCAATGAATATACGAATGATGTTGTGGTAGGAAGACAAAATAAAGATGGCTGGATCGAGCAAGACTTTTAAAAATGAGCTGTTTAGTGAATTAATTAATAATTCCGCAATAGACGTCAGCGTGCAAAATAATTTATTTAACGTTTTGAACGCTTTTTCGTGTAGCACTCGGATATAGATTTCTGGTAAAAAAGGATCGTTGAGATAGAAAAGAGTTTTTATTTATTAATGTAATTATTTACGCAGAGCGTTATTAAATGAAGGAAGTAGCCAGCCGTGTATTCGTAAATATTTCAATCGTCAATAAAAAATTTAGCGAAATCTCTCTCTCTCTTTCTACAAACCGATTTAATATTTAAAATGGCAAACTCTCTCTGCTAAAAACTACGAGGTTGTTAACTCATCACAACACTCACAAAACTCACAATTTTTTAATAATGTTTAAGATGGATAATAGGGTTAAATTATTGCGTTCTTTTCCAGAAATAATCTTTCCTTTCTTCGGCAGTGTCACGGATATATTCTCTTCATTCATCTACATCACTTTCAGTAATTCTCTTTAAATTTTCCTAGGCCCTCTTCACCCACGTATTTAAATATTCTAATCATCTTTCGCTTCGTCGTAATTGATGTTTATCGTAATACTTTGTGTAGAGTGTTGTTCCTTCTCTAAATATAATATTCGTTTACTACTCGGCTCACTCGCTGTCCGCCATACTTTGTGCCCGTCTTTTATGTGTTATATATAAGGTAAGTTAATTATGTATTTAGAAATTCAACAAATTGGTTGTAACGTAGTATTATTTCTATTATTGTTATATTCATTTTTTTAGGGCAACAGGCTAATGAGGGTGATCCACATTGGGCAACTCCCCTTTAATAGCATAGGAAGGGATTAGAAAGGGGGGATGCGGAAGGGTAGAGGGTTAAGTAGGGCCCCCGGGCTATGGTTTAAGGATCCTACCCGGCATTCGCCTAAAGAAATGCAGGGAAAAACCTAGAAAAACCTGCATCGGGTAGGTCGGGCATTGGGTACTTGCCCGATAGCGGGAGAGGAGTTTGCTGTGGGGACGCAGCATTCCCTTCTCCGTGCCTCAACCAGTTTAGGAGGCAGCTGGCCGACTATTCCAATGGAAAGTTTCCCGTGATGACGAAGTATCCTATTTCCTGAAAAGATGAGGAGAGAAATGTATAAAAAATCTAATCCAATCTCTTTCTCAAATTAAATAATCCTGTGCTTGATTCCCTTTTCCTCTAACATTCACTCAAGTCTTCCCTACTTCTCTACACCACTGCTGACCAATTTTCTTTGCGAATCTTATGACGTCATCAGTTTACGTCACGCACAACACGTACCTAGAGGCCGAAACAAAATGGCCGCGCCATGGCATTAAACTTTTTTCTTTACAGACGGAAACCTTACCTTGAGTGACCTGGTCGTATTCTCTTTAAGGAAAGTGTAAGTTATGTTACAAGGATAAGCCAGGAAAAGAGTAGATACAGAAAAAAGGCCACAAATAAAAGTGTTCTGATTTAACACTCTTCGAATTCCTCTGAGGAGCAATCGGTTTGAGGAAGCACTTGAAGTGACACCGAAATATTTATCTGTAATTTCAAAGTGACTATAAATTGACACTTAATTCTCTTTAAATAAATTTCCGTATTTGGTTTCATAAATTCTCAGAGCTGTTGCGAATTTTGCTTATTTTTTCTTTACTTCTCCGCGAGAAAAAAAGGTCTTACACCGTCCTCGTGAGCCATTTCACTGCTTGAATCCTTCGGTGACAAGTGGAGTGTTACCTCTCCGTCACTCTTGCGATATTTTAATGGCAAGGTGGGGCAATCGTGGCAGTAGAGCTTTATGGGGGCTCGTAAAATAAGATCCGCCTCGTCCTCTTCTGTGAGAAACGCACAGAACAGACATTCACAAAACTGGGTCACATTTAATCCAATGTCTGTGCCAGAGATTTCCCTTCTCCGTGGTCCATAAAAACAGAGTAACGTCTTATGCTAATGTCCTCGCTGTGTAAACGTCGCAATCCTCCCTCGCTTACAACGCCTGTAAAAGCCTGTGTGGGTGTGTGAGGAGGGGGGGGGGGTCAGTCATGGCGATATTGTCCAGGGGAGACGAATGTGATGTTATTCCGTTGTACGAGAGGCGAGAAAGAAAGGAGACAAGACTCTCAGAAGCTCGTTACCTGTGCTAAGGGAAAACCATTAAAACTGCTGACTTTCGAAGAAAAGTTCAACATATATTTTTATTCTAATTGCTACCAATGACATTTTCAAGAAAAATTAATATCTATGACGTCTTAACTTTGGCTATTTAGTGTTTTCATAATTCCTGAAACGAAGGAAGGCAACCATTTTGGAACATACAGTTATCGGATGATGTGTCCATTTTTTAAATAGACGCAGGCTAATGTTATTAATTTCCATATATATAAGACTAGACAACATAAATTTTAATAGGGTAAATTATTTTGATTTAATAAATGCATGGAGACCATTTTAATTCCCCGGGTTTTTAATAACTGGACGCCATTTTATTATACCTACTAGCTCGGTGCCTGTGGTTGCCCGGATATTTATGTATATAAACCCGAAAAATTATTTAATGGGGCATTAATCTATTACTCAACGACCCCTCCGTGCCTTTACTGAAGCATAAATAGTCCTTATACCATATATATATATATATATTTATATAAAGGCTCTTAGTACCTTAAGTGCGTCAAAAATACTCCCCGTGCGTTGAGAGAGTCAAAAATATTCTTGGTACCATAAGAGACTTAAAAATATACTCGGTACCCTAATACAATCGGACGTATTTAAGTTTTTAGTTACATAATTAATGTGGCCTATAATAATGGTAAATTTAAATATTTTTGATGAGGAGAAAAAACCAAAGTCTCCAAGATTTTAACTTTATCAAATAATCAGGTTGAAGCATTCAGCTCTTTTGTTATAATCATCCTGAATGAACAATCAAACGGTACTACTTATATAAAAACATCAAGTTACGAATACATTGAAAAACCTTGAGCATAACATACCTTCATGTCCTATAATTAAAATAACAATAACTTTAAAAAATATTAGCACTACTATAAAACTATGTTGTTTATTCAACAAGGTCTGTTCTTAAACTTCTCCATTAGGTGGTTCAGTGTGTATAATCACAATCTAAAATCGATAGTATAGTGTAATATAATAGTCTACACGTGCCATCTTATCATAACGTCTCTTCCGCATAGCGGACATAAGTGAGCGCAGCTGTAAGAAAGCTGAGTCTAGTGCAGTCAGCACCTTAGGTGCCGTGTGTAACGATACCCACGACAGCAGAAATCAACGTCTCTTCCGCATAGCGGACATAAGTGGGCGCAGCTGTAAGAACGCTGAGTCTAGTGCCAGTCAGCACATTAGGTGCCGTGTGCAGCAGAACTCTTCCTTTCTCTGGGAGTTCTCATTGGAGACTTAAAATCATCAGGGAGTGTAAAAGGAGTCTTCCAATTGTTCAGAGCTTCTTGGGAACGACAGTCGTGATCCAACCTCCAGACGGGTCGGTGGCTCCTGGTGCTATTTGCCAGTTTGTCTTCCTTTATTTTATTTCTGACTATTTAATCTCTTTATTCTTCAACTCTTATTTGACTGAAGTGCAGCGAAACACCAACCACTACGCCTAGGTTCAATTAGTTGAACCCGGACCCTCACGTTACCGACTTTCCTATTTCCTGTTCTTAATTCTTCCTTTATCCTCTAGATCGGTAGCCAGGTGAGCTAACGGAGGTATAGCTCGGTTGGTGAACGATCTATCTGGACTTCCCATTCCCAACTGCTGGAATGTTACAATAGTAACGATTTTATCATGTTGTTAGTTATTATTTAACTATACATATATATATGATTATACATGCATGTAAACATATACACCTCTACATTGATACCTAAAAAAACTTCAATTGGTTATATTTTCTTATTATTTTTGGTTGTTCTACCAATCAATATTTTAAGTATCTCTGCATATTGTTTTTCTATTTCTAAACCTTCGTTTCTATTATTAATAATATTGTTTCTGTTTACATTAATATAAATAGCTTCCGATATTATAAGTTTTATTTTATGAATATTATTATGTAATATTTTCATATTATTAAAATCGAATTCATGGTTAGTCCACAGAAAACAACCGACGTATTACTGCTTTACGTATATAGAAAAATTGACCTTTAAAATCATAGATACGTTCAGGAAAAACGATATTAATGATGTTAAATTAACCGCTAAACCAGTTAACCGTATACAAAATATACTAACTAAGGTTAAGGACAAGACAGAAGAACAGTAGGCCTATAAGACAAAATCTCGTATACACATCACAAAAACATATATAGGTTATACCACAACAAACATTAAAACTAGAATGTGTCATCATAAACAGGCATTAAAACACTCAGCCAGAAGGAACACAGCGATGTCCACCCACACAAAATTGACTAACCATGAATTCGATTTTAATAATAATAAAATATTACACAATAATATTCCAAAAATAAAACTTAGAATAACAGAAGCAATTTATATTAATCTAAACAGAAACAATAATGTTAATAATAGAAAAACAATATTCAGAGATACTTAAAACATTGATAAGTAGAACAACCAAAGATAATAATAAATTGTAACCAATTGAAGTTGTTTTTTTAAGGTATCAATGTTGAGGTGTATATGTTTACATGCATGTATACTTATCATATATGTATAGTTAAATAATAACTAACAATATGATAAATCGATACTATACTATCGATTGTCGATTGTGATTATACACACTGAAGCACCGAATGGAGCAGTTTAAGAACAGACCTTGTTGAATAAACAACATAGTTTTATAGCAGTGACTAAGTACCTATAGGTACTAATATTTTTTAAAGAAATTGTCATTTAATTATAGGACATGAAGGTAAGTTATGCTCAAGGTTTTGCAATGTATTCGTAACTTGATGTTTTTTTTTAACATAAGTGGTAACGTTTGATTGTTCATTCAGGATGATTATAACAATAGAGTGAAAACTTCCTACTGATTATTTAATAAAATTAAAATCTTGGAGACTGTTTTTGGTTTTTTCTGCTCGTCAACGTCAACAGTCCTTTTTACCATAGTTATTATATCTTTTTTTAAAAAAAAAAAATGCTTGAAAATAATGTTATAGACTCAAAAATATTTCCAAAAGGTCACTTTAAAAATAAATACCCGTCGCATAACAACGCCATTTCACGTTGAGGGATCGTCCCTGTCTCCTTCCTTTCCCGCTGAACTGCCGCGCACCCGCCTTAACAGAACAGCGTCTTTCAAAAGACTCGTGAAGGTGGAAGCCTTTCACTTTGCGAAACGTGCGCCGCAAACTGTGAGATACAAGAAGCACTCAGGCTGTTCGCAATGCGAGTGAACGTGAATGTGCGCACAGATCCGCGATTGCGCGTTATCTCTTACAGCGGCCTTTCTCTTCGGAAAGCGGCGTTTACGTCTGTCTGCAACACAACAGCAGCTCCTCGAGGCGGGAGAAACACCAACATCACACCTCGGCGCACAGCGAGAATGGGGGGGAAAAGAACCTTTCAGGCTCCTCGGCTCTCTCAAAATAACAGATAAAAGGAGGGGAACGGAAAAATAGAGGCGATTTTAAAAATCTCTTACTCTTCTCAAAGGCCAATGCGTTCAGAGAAGTGCTTCCATAAAGAACTAAAAGGATTTACGGTACTTTGCAATTGTATGGCGGTAAACATTAATCTCTTTTCGAACTCCAAGAACATGATATTAGAAAATAAATTCCTCGAAGTTAACGTATCTGCACATAACGCCCAAAAAATGAAATGTAGACGATTATCGGAAGGGAGAAATAAAGATTATTTACCCCAAAAGTATATTGTGGTGACTACGAGGAATTTTTTTTATAATTTCTTTGATACTTGTATTGTCAGCTTAATATTGTGGCCCAGGTATTGTTGTCAACAGTCAGCGTTGCGTAATAATGTGGATTTTGCAGACGTATTATTGTCGGCGGCTTTTTGAGGTTGAAATCTCAGACGAGGGAACAGTCCAGTCTGTAATCGAAACCGATCAGTAGTGGTTGTGTTCAGCCTGCGTATGAAATGAAACAGAAAGTACAGTCTGCAATAAGAACCAGGACAGTAAAGTACAGTCTGCAATAAGAACCAGGACAGTAAAGTACAGTCTTCAATAAGAACCAGGACAGTAAAGTACAGTCTTCAATAAGAACCAGGACAATAAAGTACAGTCTGCCATAAGAACCAGGACTGTAAAGTACAGTCTTCAATAAGAACCAGGACAGTAAAGTACAGTCTGCAATAAGAACCAGGACAGTAAAATACAGTCTGCAATAAGAACCAGGACAGTAAAGTACAGTCTGCAATAAGAACCAGGACAGTAAAGTACAGTCTGCAATAAGAACCAGGACAGTAAAGTACAGCGACCCTGAAGCCACAGCTGTGGCGTTTATCTAAAAGTTTTGTACAAAATCCAACTAAATATAAATTTGTAATAAACGTTTTGTATTTAAAATTTAATTGTATAAATGATTTCATTTATATTTAATTTACTTATCACATCCTCTTTTTACAGTGATATTTTTTTTAGAAAAACTCTAATAAATCACAATGAAGGCGTTACTAATATTAAAAACGAAAATATACAAAACCGATTAACTAATCGGATTCTTTATTGAGGCCCCAAAATCATTTGTTCGGTTAATCTGAAGTTGTTTTTAAGATGAAGGGAGAAATAGTGAGTGTTTGTGGGACGGGGATTATAATACCCTATTTTGTCCTTAACTGCTGCTTGTGGTTTTGGCTCTCGGCTGGTGCTCGACGGTGATTCAGCTTCGAGGGCCTCCTGCGTGGAGAATGTGGAGTATTGTTTGCTGAGGACGCTATTTGGGAAGGAGAGGAGGGTTGTTGGACCGGACACTGAAGGCAATAACCGAGTGTGTGTGTGTGTGTGTGTGCAAGGAGAGAGAGAAGCTATTTCACGCCAGAGCTGCCGTTGCCAGGGGCTACGCGGTGGAATCGCGAAATTAACGAAAATAGGTCCAAGGCCGTCAGGCGCGTTAACGTGTAGGGATTTCCCGGTCCGTTTCACAAAGTCTCAGGTTAGCGGAAGTTCAGAGAACACTGGGTTTAATTTTCAATATATAACTGGATTACGAGATTATGGCGTGGGAAAAAATGGAGGCCTTCTTTATATAAAATACTGGTTGATTGTCCGGATATTAATTTACCGAAGGGTTAATGCGAGAATTAAACTTCGCGACTCCTATAACCCCGGAATCGACACCAATCTCGGTCTTTTTTGCTTTACTTTCTTCACCTTTTCTTCAACCACCAGCCGTACGATTGCTTCCCTTCCTTGACTTGGGACTGGAAAATAGACTCTTAACAAATTGTAGAACGACACTATCAAATTCAGCGACCCCGGAAACGTTTTATTCGACGCTAATAATGGCCCATTCCTGGAGGTTGTAGGCGTGTCTTAATCCATCGGCGTTTGTTCATGGATCGTAAGTAGCATGTGTATGAAGTTTGTCTATATATAGAAATTGGTTTTAAGATGGAATACGAAAATTGGTTTCACCACGTTCCGTTCTCATTCCTAGGGGCTGAACTACAGCTTAACAAAATAGTGAATGCCAGAATTAAACTCATTGACAACTATAACCCTGGATTTCCCCAACCTCGGTTGTTTCGCGCTATTTTTATGTAACACCCCCTCATAAACTCATGACAGAAATAAAAAATTGATAACTAGACCAAGTTTAATATGGACAATAATGAAGAAATGTTACTTGTGGAATAACGTTTACGTTTACAGGTGTATCAACTTTTAAAACTTCGATCTCTTAGTTGCTGTTTAATTTCTGCTATTCTAAACGTGAGGATTTGAGTAAAGGAAGGCGTATTAAAGTGGCAGCCATTTTATTTTAATGGATATCATTAACGAAACAGAGACAGTGTTTTGGGAGACACAATAAACTTTTAACACAGAATGAAGCCAATTATAAAGGTTTAGATATGGAAACTCGGGAAGCCATTTTGAATTTAATAGTTTGAACACTTTTTTTTTTAAAAAAATTGTATTTACGAATAACAAAAAAAAATTAGAATCAAAACTAAAAAAATATGGATTATATTAATTTTAAGATACGTGTGTTTTTTGGTATAAATTTGTAATTTTAATTTGAAAAATTTAGGCTCACTTACTTTATGTTCAAAATTTATGATATGATTATTGTTTTACATTTTAAGATGGACGAATAAGAAGATATAAAGATGTTGTAAATTTGTCATTTGCAATATTGTTTGTACTTTACACCATTTATGACAAAAAGTTGATATCGCAGACACACGTAACAAGCTGATAGAAGTACAAAAAGATACTGAAACGTCGTTGTGCTGAATAATGTATTTTAAAATGTCTGTAAAAAAAAGTCGTTAATTTGTGTAAGTAAAATATATAGTAATACAAGTGTTCAAATAAATTAACTTCAAAAACTGGTATCCTCCAGTGTTACCTGGATTAGGATGGTTTGTTTCCCTGTTGCGCCTGTGAGGTTTGCAGCTCTTTGGTCGTCATTGCACTGAGGTGAAGCCTACGCAGGATAGAAAGACCGATGGATGTGGCTTCATGAGAATACAATGTTACAAAGTCTCTCTTCATATATAATTAAGTAATAATTTTAGGATATTTGTTGAATTTTCTGTTTCAGAGTGTCTGTGCTTTTTCTTTTTCGTTCCGAAGGAAAATGGCGTTTGCAAGGGAATGAATGCTCCTTGCTGCTAAGTGTGTCTGAGCTTTCTGTTGACTGTGGAGCTTTAGATATGGAAATGGCAGATTCCTCTGCGTATTCCACTCAACAGCAGCGGTGATTACACTAGCTTCTCCCTCTCAGCCCCCACCATTAGCACAAATCCTCGCTCGTGTCTGATTTGCTGCTCCGCGAGGAAAGGAGGCAGTAGCGCAGAGAAAGAGATCAGGATGGACTCGGACCAATCACTGGCTCCATAAATATGAAACTCTACTTTCATATATACGAGCTTTGACCGGATATTTATTTACGTTAACCCGGAAAACAAATTAATTCGACACATCTCTTGATCAACACGTTATTTAACCTGTATTGTGAACATCAGTTTATCTCACACTTAATATTAGCCATTTTGGATAATGCACCACTTCACACATACCTCCATCTAACCAATAGGAGTTTAACTTCAACTTAACCGGCATAGCGAACGCCAATTTTAAACCCGGTGACTCTTAGAATCATGCATCTCGCTTTTTCGTATTATATTTATGTTGTCCTTCCCTGCGAATGTTCACCTCCCATTTCGATAGGTGGTTGAAATTATTCAAGTCCACCCCCTGGTGTGTCTTATGCCCAGATCGTATCACGTTGAAATTACTCCAGCGGTTTTAATTTGTATGCCTAACATACACCTTTATAAAAATTTATATATTAAATAACTATACCAGTTTTTTTTAATCAAATCTGTCTTTGGTGATAATTAAAAATTATTACAAACAAGTTTAACATTTTACCACACAGTAATTTGTGGCATGAAACAACTTACACTTTTAAAATTTGTTATTCAGGTGTCCTCGAGTCACTCTGGTACAACGAGCTAATTAAATAGACTGGACTAAGACTGAATGTAAATTTAATCTGGTTCCATTCTAAAGCCACCAGAAAAAAATATCCTTTACTGTACAAAACAGTTTCAGTGCCCATGTCCCACATTTCTAACCTGCTTAACAACTTTTCCAGTCTATTAATTTCATTCTTCCTTCTGCAGTGGCTTATAAAATGTTTCTAATCCATCGTTTTCACTCTCTTCTCGGCAGATTATTTTTTTTCTGCACTCTGTTGTCAAATTGAAAAATGCTCTCTTCAGTCATTCATTCAAGTATTATTAATAAAACATATAAACACAGTCTTTCCTAATATTTAGACAGAATTTTTCCTTCAATTTATTAATTCACATGTGTACCTGTAGAACATGAAATTCTGTCGTCAGCTGTGGTTCTATCCCAATCTTACACTACACATTCAGGATACAAAACATGAAAAAAGTTTTGATTCATTTAACTTGCTAATGTTTGTTTATGTTCTGATCCCATGCCTTCTATTGGCAGCATATCAATAAGTACTGAAGCTCCCTTTATGTTCTCTCATCCTCCTCAAGAATACATGCAGCACTGATGAAACTGGTCTCAGGAAAATGTATACGCTATTGTACTTCTTTCTGTATGATAACAAATATACATATTTCCCCCACTGGTTTCACACAACATATGTCTTACAAGAAATCAATAGGGACAGTGTGCTTTTTTGACTTTACTGGCTCACAAAATCTTAACAGTATTAAAACTTAATAAATTTCTTATTAAATTAAAAATGAACACACACTGCACATGCAAACAAGTCTATTTGATTTTGTCATTCCATGAACAAAACTTCCAATACACAAGAGGAAAAGGCACTAGAAGGTACTATAGAAGACTAGTACTACCACCAAATAAATGTACTCCAAATATCTCTTTTTTATTATATAAGTCCAACACTTAATATATCAAATAAAATTATAATAAATGTAACTGCATACTTGAAGCTTAGAGAAATTGGGAACTTTCACAATTTTTATTTGTGTGTGAGATTTTAAGACCTCTCAATTGATTTTATATTTATAAAACTGTCACGTGGTGGTTAATAAAAAGTCAATAGATTAACAGATGGACGCATGAAACTCGTCATCACTTCAACTACAAAAAAGTTATAACTAGTCACGTTCATTACACAACTTTGCTGATGCCCAGGGCATCCCTCATCATGAAGTCTCTTAGCGTCCAGAGTGCGTTGACTATGTTGCCATGGTTGCCCACACCATTGCCCAGCCACTGGACAGGAAGGCGTGTATTGTCTGGAACAGGTGTATTCTCCTGTGTCGCCTTCAGGTGCTTGTCCCAGTTGCTAATGTACTTGTTGTCCACATTCAAACCCTCTATGTACCTGCAGGGCATAAGTCACAAAATGCAATATTTCCAAAAAATAATTAAAAAATAAATGAGTAAGGATATGACATTGTCAAAAATAATTCTGATCTTTGTATGGAAAGGAAAAGAGATAGTTTGTGGCTTATTTGAAATTGAAGCACAGTGTAGCCACATGGGGCCAAAGGAAGTTCTTCAAATTTTCAGATGTTCTCAGCTTCCTTCTTCAGGAAGGAGTGTTATACAATTCCACAGCATTCCGTGCACCGGCTGGCTGCGTATTGGTACATGTAATGGTGTAATACTCCTTCTCGAGGAAGGATAGAAATAAATAGGGTGATTATGCTTAAAGTGAATTCATATGCACAGGCATAGAATCACGCACAAAGGAAAGCATATGTTCAAAGCATGCCAAAGGAAGAAAGAAGAATGAAAATATTTGACCTAGGCAGGACTTGAACCTACATAATCTGCCGAGTACATAGACACATTAACCATCTCAGCCACCAGGTCAAGTTCCTGACCATCTTATTATGGATAAATGCTTATATTAGAGGAGGAAATTAGTTCCTAACATTATAAATACATGTAATTATGAAAAATGCTCAAAAGTTCACGATGGAATAGAGCCATAAATACTGACTTGATGTAAGCTTCTGAATGCAGGAGTCTCTGAGGGCGTGGTGGAACAGCGACAAATAGTGGCTCTATGGGCTTCTGTATAGTTCCCGGGGCTGCAACTGCTCCTCCTGATAAATGAGATGAATAAAAATTAAGGATACAGTAGAATGGTAAAAACATTTGGAAATTTCCCAGACATCTACAACTTACCTGTTGGGAACTGAGAGTGAGGCGAGGGTGTCTGTCTTGTGAAGTTGTGAGAAACTGATATGGCCTGGTTAGCGTTGGCAACTACCAAAAGATAAAAAATTTGCATTACACAAACTGGCAAGGTAAAGTAGTATTATTACTACCCTACTCCACAAACAAAGCAACAGGATACTTACTCAGGCCATGCAATTGTGGTTGAGGAGTTACTGGTGCCGGAGGGCGGCTTGGAGGAGGTGGCACCTTCTTTGATGCTATAAAGTTCCTGCATACAGCAAAAACAGCAGAGTCTGAATTCCGGCCCACATAACTTTCAATAAATAATGAGTCAACCACTTTTATGTTTTCCACCAGTTTGCAAAATACTTACCACAGTTCAATACATCGTTAATCACATATGAAGTTATGCTAAGCGGAAAAACAATCTTAAGAGCCAATAAAATGTGATGCAAAGCATACTGACACACTTTCTGTATGTGCAGACCTTATTTATATATATTTTAAATTCAGTAAAATAAATGACTTGACATTTGGAACTAAAAAGTGGTGAGTCAAATAATGTAGACAAATACTCATAACACAGATATTAATACAATATTAACAAAATTACCAGGAACAATACATAAACCCCCTACATTATTTCTAAAAAATACAGTTCCTGCATGCACTATTGTGCTCAAATTTCAATATATCAATTCAGAAAAGTCTTGTGAAAGATGAAAACGGACAGTTCACAGTGGCCATTCTGTATAACCCAATTTTCACAATATAATTATATAAATGTGAGTTAATGTGTTACACAGTCCCTTTCATACCAATCTTATCTGTGAAACAAATTTTTGGTTAAATATACAAAATGCAGATGGCTGAAATAAGGGTCACAACTTTACTGAAGAAGTATGCTAGCACTTCTGAAAATTTGAACAGTTTCCTGTTTGACATCTTGACACTAATTTCACGTAAGCACTTTATTAACTTTCTCTCCCATGTCCATATCAACTATTTTGACATAATCACATAATCCTTACTTTATACAAAAAAAATTTATCAATATATATATATATATATAAACAAATTGAAGGTTTAATATTATTAAAATTACAACTATTCTTTTCCTTACTTGCTGCGCTCACTTGCTGGGATGACCCTGCCATTGCCTTTGAGGATGTGAACTTCCTTAACATGACGTGCCAATCGCAGCACACTGGGAAATGGAGCCATTCCTTTTCGAAGTCTCACACAGCCTCTCCACTGGCACTGAAACTCTACATCTGGTCCACAGAGACACAAAAAGAAAATTATTTATTACATTTACCAAACAACTTTTACTAGATTTTTGTTCAACAGTGGTCACAACACAAGCATTTGCAGACAATGAGTATCAAAAGAGTTTTATTATAGAGATACAAGTCATGAAATTAAAATTTGCCAGTAAGCACTTCAAACAAAAGATCTTAAAGTTGCACCAATGAAACCAACTTATTAAATCAAATAAGTTGAGAGAGTAACTTAAAAATGTACATTGAAAGCTGAATAAAACAAATATATGATCTTTGCATCAAGCAAGTGCACCTTACACACTGAAATGAGTATTTTAGAGGACAGCTATTTAAGAATTCATAGTGAAGTTGTAACATGGTAGACAATCACTCAGAAGTCCTATAACAGAATCAGTTATTCTCTAGTTACTGCCCTTGAGAATGTTAGTTGGGCTAGGCAACTTACCCTGTGGTGGAATTGCTGCAAAGAACATTTGCACATGTCCCTGAGTCTCATTTACAGAGTGCTCTATGCAGTCAGTCTGGTCTTCAAACTGGTAGTCACAGTTCTCCCAGCAGCATTCGTACACAAGATCTGAGGAGCTTCCAGAGCCAGGGGCTGGGCTATTGCAAGCCTCCTCCTGCTTGGATGCTGACTCCTCATTCACTCTTGCAGCTCGTTCCTCCCATGCTTGTTTCTCAGAAGCTGGGAGGTTCCGCCACTATGACAAAGTAAAAATTAAAAATGTAGTGGTGGCCAACTGTTCTTTTACAGGTTCAAAATGATAGTTTATTCATTAATAACATCCACTAAAAATAAAGTTATAATAATTTACATCATCTTGCTAATTGGCTGTTTAACATCTCCTTTACATGCTGTTTCTATTCTTGTATTAAAAATAATAACTAAAGATACATTAATTGTGAATAAGTGAAGAGAAGTTGATATACACCATATGCACAACAATATGTAATTTACAAACCTTACCTCCTTCTGGTATCAATTGATTTTGTAACTTTTAATTTGGTACATCAATTAAATTTTTTTAACAATAGTAACAATTACTGTTGATAAAAATTATATGAAGCTATTCATAAATAAACAAACATGCAACCCTTAGTGAAAGTGTACTTAGAATTGTTTGAAACTCCCCAAAATTCATTTAAATAATTGCCAAATTGAATAAGGAATGTTCAATTTTATAAATGTATTTATTTAACACACAAGCAATGCTCAAAATTGTTAGAAAAGCTGTTATAAAATGATAAGTATTCTGTAATGTAAAACAAATGTTAAGAAACTAATATTAGATCAGAATAGCAAGATAATTTTTTTTTCAAGAACTATAATAAAATGTGAAGAAAGCAAAAGGAAAAAGTATCATACACAACACATTACTAACTGCTAGTGACAAGCAAAAATATAAAGCAAACAAGTGATAACATGAAAAGGAGTTAATAGAGGCTACACATAAAAAAGGTAATAATGTAAAATGTTAAGCATAATTCCGAGTAAGTCGTTGAAAATCTCCTAAAAATAATGCAGTGAGAAATCTGCTAATTGCAATATATAGTGGGTTCGAGTTTTTGATCTGATACGAAATTGAACTGAACCTCTTTCAGTACAATTACTTGATTAATATTAGTTTTGAAGTGGTATAAAAAAGAAAACTCTGTACTTCAGAAATGGTTTATGTTACTGAATGAAAAGTAGGTTTTATGTGTGATCAATATACAACTGTCTGAACATATACCTGAATGGAAATCATTGTAAAGCAAAATAACACATTGATCTTCACATCAGTAATTGTTTTTTTTTAAATAAAATTAAAAAGGAGAGAATAATAAAGTACTGACACCATTACCAAATAATACGCTACTTTTTTTCAGAGTTATATAAAGATAATATATTTCAAATTTTTACTCAACTAAAAACTACCTGAAACCATCAAGTCATTGTCAGTGAGTGACAATAAGTTAGAAACAGTACTGATCATTACATTTACTTAAACTTGGAAGGAAAGAAACAAGATAACTGAAGATCATACATGAATAGTTTCCTTTTATTTAGCTTGATCGAATATTACACAACTAAATCCGCCACGCTATTCAACATGAATCCCATGGATATCGCATGCAGCAAAAATTTACCTCGTTGCCCACAATTCGACTGATCTCTCCGAAACTTGAGTCTGGATGGTTTGCCTGCACGGCCCGTCGAACATCTCCGGAATACAGGATGTAACCCGTCACTAGCTTTGGACCATTCTTCTTCTGGAATTCGAAATGAACGTGGCAACATAACAAAGAGGCACAGGGGAGAAGAGGCAAAGAGGGGGAGATGGTGATGGTGGTGGGTGAAACACACTAGTGCCAGCTATGTTTTGAGACAAGTGTTTTCATGCATTTAATTGTGATATTCTGTAAACAAATGTAGACAGCAGTGTCACTAACATGTGATTAATTACATAATTGCAGAGGTTTTCTCCTTGATAGATGTTTAACCATAAGAATTATGGAAAATAAGGTGTATAAAGGAATCATTTTATATTAAGAAAGATAAACTCAGGCAAGCAAACAGTTATGGAATTGGAAGTAGGTAGGAAAATTTTGGAAGGAGCAGAAACTGATATACTCAGATTCCAAAGTCCCTATAGGTGTTGGGTAGAGGGCAGAAGATAGGGAGGGTTCTCAAGAGACTAACCTTTTTTGGGACAGGTGTCGCCATGGGTGTGGCAACATCTCCTGATCCTACTGAGGGAGGACCGCCATCCAGAGAGTCTTCCATCAACACGTCCGGGTCACCTGCAATCTTGGCCAACAACGAAGATTGGTCACATGTACAAAAATATGACAACCATTAATAGTACATACAACTCTTCAACAGGAGCAAATGGAGTTGATGTTGAAGGAAGACAGGACAGACCATGCAGATAAAAGGTTCAAATACCACATCAAAGTTTAACAAACTATAGCAGACAAACAAATGCATTGCAATATCCTCTAATGTGTGGGAATATATGTGGAACACAATGTGTATACTGTAGATTTCATTTGAACGAGTTTGGAATATAGCCACAACCATTGGCACCTTTAGGAGAGCTGCACCATAAACTATTTAACCAAACTGTTGTCCTAATATTATTAGGACTTTGTTAATTATGTAGAAAACTTTTACAGCCACAAGACAATAGAAAACAAAAAGAAAATATTAATTTAAAATTGTATTTAGATTAAAAATAAAAAGCAAATAAATAAAAGTAAAGTCACACATACAAGATTCTGGATAGTTTTTTCCTCAAGGTAGATTATTTAAACTTTATTGAACATTACAAAATAAGTCACAAACGGTTGTCCTTCAGATAATTTAGTTTGACACACTATGGAACTTCATTAGCTAAAGAAGCACCCCTGCCCTGACAGGTGTATGCTAAAAATAAATTGTCTTAAAATCTAGAAATATATTTTAACTTCATTAAAATTTCATTGATAAAGCATAGTAATTGGTCATGTGAAGATATAGGTTATTGTCTGCATAACTATATGTGACCCTCAACCCAAATATTTAGTTTACATTAATAGATGATGTTGGACTAAAGTCCTGTACACTGAACGAGTGTTTTGTGACATTTATGTGTAGAGGCATCCATTTATGGGTAAGATTCAACAATCACTGGAAGTACCAAAATAATTGTGCACTAATCCTAGGAAATAAATTGAGGATATTCTGGCTAAAGTTATGGATGATGCCCTATACAGTGCACACACCACATGGTATACAGAAATAAAGATAAAACTTGGACATTCAAAGCATGAAAAGTCAAACTGAGGCAACTTACCAGTTCATACTTGACCGGATCTTGTACATTCTGAGCGCTGTTACTGCCAACCTGCAACACAAGGAGATGCAAATCATGCAAAGCTGCATGCAAGGGGTAGGCACTCGACAAAATGGTGTTACTTCAAAAGCGTTCAAAAATTAATTGATGAATGGGCACACCCAAAAATGTGCACTATTACTGGACTCTAGTGTAATGGGGAAAGGAACTGAGTGTATTATTAAAAAATTTGCAATGAAATTCTAAATATAAGTATGTAATAAAGGTGAAGTGCATACGATCCTGCTACAGTTATAACAGCCCAATTGGATCTTAGAGAATACAAAATGCAAAATATGCAGTGAAAGGTCAAATTAACCAAGAAAATTCTACAACAATGATTTAGTATCAAACTGAGTCAAAGAAAACAGCATCTTATTTGCCAGTTCTGTTTACAGTTTCTGCATCCTTAAATCATTTATAGAAGAAGAATTAAAATGTTTCCAATTGAACCTTTTCATATTTTTGAGGAACAAATAGCATATCTACAGAGAACTTTCAGCACTATAGCAGTTGGAGTAGACCATCCCTATCTATGTTTAAAGTTCTTTCTGTGTTATTGACAGTAATATCATTTGGTGCACACATTTGTAATTCTCTGTCTATTGAATGTCTGCTACATTTTATACTTAATTTGGATTTTTACTTGTATTCCTATTAGGTTTTTTCTTCATTAGAGTTTTTTTTTTAAAAAAAATCATTCTTATTAAAGAAGTTAAGCATGAAGTTTCTTGTTAGTGACATGGATATTAGTTTAAAAAAATAACTGTTAAGTGTATTATCAATCTATGTTGATTAACAATACATCTCGAATATACATATTGAATATGAGAATTATATTTGAAAACCTGACATCTAACATAATTGCTTTTAACAAAGAAAGAGGTGAGCTATTGCAAGTAAAGATGTGACATTTCAAAATATTTGGGATAATTGGTATGGAAAGAGAGATAGATGGTACCTTAACTAAAATTGATTTCAGGTAAGGCACCAACTATCTCTCTTTCCTTTCCATACAAATCATATGAGATGTGACTTCTAATGCCTCCGAAAGTTTGAAGAACTTCCACCTGTACTGAGTGGCAATGCTGAGCTTCAATTTCAATTAAGCCACCACTTCTGTCTCTTTCCTTTACATTATATATACATATTATATATATATATATACACACACACATCTCTCTTTCCTTTCCATACCAATTATATATATTTACATATATTACTGTTCATTATTTTAAAATAATTTTGAAATTATAAACTATTACAGAAAATACAAGAAGAGTTGTAGGGGTGAGCCGAGTATATTTTATTTTGCATTCCACCCTGCGATAATTTTCTATTCCTGGCAGTACCATTCAGTTTTGTGATTGCAGCAAATTGTGATATTTTATGTTGAAGTTCTGCCTGTTTTTAATTTTTTTATGAATAAAACTTTCTCCAGGCAAGGAAAAACAATTTAAGTACAGGAAAATAGGTTTTTGAGATTATAACTATAATAAATATGTTTAGGGTCTTTTGCAATTGGACAAAAGGTTGTCAACTGGTGGTAGTTTTACTATTTAGAGTGTTAAAAGCTTGCAAAAATATACTATGTAGTAATATGTAATACAATAATTTATATAGAACAATTGTTTTATTTGTGAACATAATTCAACCACATGCAAGTATGGATATTGAACTAAATCTGGTGGGATAAAATTGTACTCTGTTTACAGAACCGCATGTACAGAGAGATTAATAAAAAGAAAAAAATTATAAAATGGGAACATGCAAAAGACACACACTGAAAAGCATGCTTCACTCACAAACAAGGCCAAATGCATACCTTTGGAGGGTTTATCAGTCGCCGAAAGAAATAAATCTCATCTTCTGTTACTGCACTGCTGTGTGTAAACTTTTTCAGTGTGTCACGGGGCATTTTTTTGATTTGTCGCCTGGTTTCATCAAAAATTGATTCGCAAACAAAAACATCCTGTTCTGGAATTTCAGTTGGTCGACCTGGTAATATCAGTGCAGATATGTTAAAAACAGGAGAGACTAGTAGTTCTGCAAAACATTAATTGTGGTGTACTCACATGAAATGTATTCAGCATGTTCCATGACAGCACACTTTCCAACCACCATTTCCACTGGATTTGCATCCTCTAATGTGCTTAGGAAGACTTCCTGCTTATAGAAAAGCCTGGTTGGAGAGTGAGGGATGTCCAATGGGGTAACAAGCCAAGGACCCCGGAAGAAACAACTGCCCCTATAAGACATAAAACAATGAACCAATATCTCTAGTTTATATA
The DNA here is from genome assembly GCA_037074705.1 of Zhengitettix transpicula. NCBI lineage: Eukaryota > Metazoa > Arthropoda > Insecta > Orthoptera > Tetrigidae > Zhengitettix > Zhengitettix transpicula. Next base: position 77,931,822 of record CM073593.1, read on the forward strand.
CCACTCAACAAAGTCAAGTATTAGCTAGCCATGAAAAAAAAATGGAAGTCCAGGAGAACGTACTGTTTGTTCATCCAAATGGACTCTACTTGTTGTATGACCTGACGACCAGTATCAGTTCGGAGATAGACACAGTCTCCAGTGCGAATGACTGCTCCTGGTGCATTGAACTGTTCATAATATGTATGCCCTTCCAGTCCTTGTGAGACTTCAATATTCTGAAATAATCATATAAGGTTGAGCTTTCAGTGATCATACTTCCCCTCTCTAACACTAATAGTGTTGTAACTAGGTAATCCATTTCATTTGGTCATTTACCTAACTTATGCAGACTGAATACAGAACACTAGTTATAAATAATAAACAAGATAAAGGAGAAAATATCTTCAATCACAAACACACGTTTTAAATAACAGCAAGACAATACTATGCTTAAAAATTTAAGTCGAAATTAGTACCGGTTTTTCTTTTTCAACAAATTTCTCCCTCTCCTCCAACTCGGCAATCTCTTCCTTGTGTTTCTCAATACGTTCCCGGAAGACAGACATATTACGCTTTGGTTCAATCACTTCATCCCTTTGAACCAGGTTTATGTGTGCAGGAACAGTGAAGGGCCATATCTGAATCACATTGAATGAAAACATAAAACATCTGTATAGGTATTCCACAATTATCACTATATATTGGTTACTAACCTTTATCTTCTTAAAAGCTCTGACTTTTGAAGAATATCTTGACTCACAAACATAGACATCTTTGTCAGGGTAACCTTCAGGCTTGTACCGGAAGTAATCCTTCACACTGAGGACGCAACACCGTCCCATAATTTGGCTTAGAGGAATGGTGGTGGTGATGTCACTGCGGAACACCTCCTGAAATGATGGTAAAGCAATGTACAGAACCGTTATAGGGTGAATTGATACATAAATTTAACATACAAAAAAAGTGTGTTTGAAAAACATTAGTGTAAGATCAAGTGTTATGAAGGAGTGTAAACAAAATAAGTTAAGAATTTGACCATAATTGGCAAAACACCACCTGATAAACTTGTGCATAGATACGAAAAAATGGAAAACTGATTCATATAAGACTGAATTTATTACATCAAATTTGGAAACCATTTAAATCATATATAATTAATCAAATCAGCAATGATTTAGTTAACTTTATTCATTATGGAAAACACAGTTTGACTAATGAAGAAAGAGCTTGAACATACCTTTTCAAGGAACTTCCTTGTAGCAACATGGTATGTCTCATTTGGTCTGAAAAATACACTGCCACACATCGTTTGCTGACCATCTTGATTGGTCCACAACCGGTCCACCTGAACAATGCTGGGATCCATTCCCCGCTCCTTGGGTTCAGTGTACACAAAGTCACCCACTCTATAAACCTGCTGGTTGAAACTAAGGGAGTCCCCTGCTGTGGTATCAGAAGCTGGTTCCTGAAGGAATGCAAATGAAAACTTTGGACAACACAGATAATATGGTGCCACGACACATGATTTCTACTTGATGGTAAAGTAGCAACCATACTCTTAAAACTAGATTATAATGTGTAACTTTTGTGCAGGGCCGTCAGCTAAATAGAAATTGCTCTATAGTAAAATATACTGTATCTCTCAGAATAAACACTCAATACGTTACAGAAAACTAGGTATAAGACTATGTTTTTTTTAAAAAAAACTGGTGGTATAGCTCAAAGATAGAAAATGGTTCCACTTTTTTCCCCAAATTAATATAAAAGATTACACAACAAATATGAAAATATGCTAAAAAATACTGGGCAACACATTTAAACAACTTTAATAAAATAAAATAAATCTATGGTGACACATGATAATGAAACATAGGAAATAATACAAATAACATTTTGCTGCTATCTTAAAACAGAAATCACATTCCATAACAGATAAATATATATATAGAACATGAGGGAAATGTGACTTTATCAAATTTAATAACTCATTTGGAAAGGAAAGTGTGATAGAGAGCACCCGACTTACCTTAAACTGGCAGTTGGTGCTGCCAGACTAATAAGCAAAAAAAAAATTAAAATTAGCCCTCTTCTTCAGAACAGTAAGACTGAACATGCAGCCAGCCAGCAAGGAAACCACCTGCTTTCTATTTCTTTTCCGTAACCAATTAGTTCGACAATGTCACATTCTTACAGGCTTTTATGTATATGTTTCATCATATTATGTTTGAGAACACTTTCAAAATGAATAAAATTCATAATTTTCTAAGTTTGTTAACAAAGTGAGAACAAAGGTGATTGTTTCAACATACACGAAAATAGAACCATATATTTGAAAGATGTATCTTTTTGCCCCTGTATCAGTGCAGTGATGATGTAACTTTGTGCTATCAATTTATTTTGTAACTTTGATACAAATATGATTTTTAAGAGAACAAAATTTTGAAGGAGAATTGGAGTAAAGATTCCAAGATGTGGGTAATACATATTTAGAGAAAAAATTATCTTTAATTTACCACAGAGAATTAAATTTGAAAATCTTAATTTACTACAGACCCCAAATGAAGGACAAAACAGCCTTTGTCAGGCATGAAACATGCACCAAATAAAGTGAACACAAACTGCACATTGAATACACATGAAAATGGCCATGAAAACTGGTTCACTTTCCATCCTAGAATTAAGAAAAAGGCTTTTCAAATATCCTGATACACTTTACATTACATAATGAAACAATATATACTTTGTTTCATTGGCTTCTACTGGAGGCAAATAATAGTATGATCACACTGTTAAATAAAATAAACACGACAATGACAAATGTTAGTGTTTAACTTAAAATGACATGCGATCCTTCACCTCAGCAACACTTTCCTCAGCTTATCTCATTAATGGAAGGAATGTTAATGGAAGGGTTGTAACTGGAGAATGGTGGAAAAAGACAACTCTGATAATGGAATAAAATAATAATAAAAGTTTCCTTTTTCATTTTGCTGAAACTATAACATAATAACAAGCAAATAGTTTGGTACACTAAAAACTCCAAACAATCATAAAATTGAAAAAGAGATATCCTATTCTTCTTGCAAGTAAAGCTTGCTGTTCAGTTAACTAACATTTATACTGTCAGGCTTCTTAAATGTATGAGCATTGCAAGTACATGGACACTTCTTGCATGCTGAAAATTAGAGACATTTTTAAAAATAAATCAGAAGAAAATATGTTATACCTAAAATCGTTATACGGTAGTATAAAGTCAAGCATTACTTAACTAACAGTTAAGTACACTCAACTGTGTTTTATTAACAACATATGAGAATATGTTATGTATCTACAACTAGACAACTTTAGCATAACAACTTTCAATAATTTTAGGTGCTAGACCACCAAATGGCTCAGCTAATATATAAATAAATATATTTTTGTTACAATAGCTCCATATAAATCTACATGCAACTCACTATATCTGTGAACAGTTTATACTCATTATATAAATATATATAGGGTGTTTCGCAATTCCTATTACAGACTTCTAGGAGTTGTAAAGGGGAATTAGTAGATAAAGTTTGAAGATTGAATTGATTTCAAATCACTTACTTCACGGCACACAAACAAAATGTACTGAGGGTGACTGCACATAGTGTGTGTTGTAAAATGACAAAACAATTTGATCTTCAAACTTAATTTGCATACAAATGGTAAATTTGGACATGGGTTCCTTATCAAAACTTTATCTACTAAGTCTTCTCTACAACCCCTCAAGTCTGTAATAGGAATTCTGAAACACCCTGTATACATGTTTGGATAGGAAAGAGAGGCAAGGTAACTAGTATACCTGAAATCATCAGTTTGGCTGTGCAGATAAAAATCAAAACAAATTTTCAAGACCCTGACATCCCTCAATCAGGATAGTGCGTCAAATAAGGAAACGTGATAATGTCAAACTGATAACCTCATTTGAATAGATGGTGTAGTCAGCTGTTGATTCAAGGTAAGAAAACTGATCGCTGTTCCTCTTTCCTATCCAAATGAGTAAATAAATGCCCATCATAAATCTAATATTCTGCTGCAAGGGATACAAATCAAAAATACGCAACTAAAGCATGGAAGTATAAGTATATGCAAAATTCCATATTTACTGTCGCAAATATATTTCCTATTTCTTACAGAGATATCATTTAGCTTTGTTACAATGTAAGAAAAGGAGTAGCAGCCCAATTCCAACACACTATATTAAGATATGAAGACAACTGTTACAATCTTGTTCCACCATTCCATTCTAGTCAGAGACAGTGAGGCGCTAGAAGGAAGCAGCTGCCCATCCACAAGGAGTGTACTGAGCTGAAGGGCGCATACCGTCTTTGTGTCTGTGCCTTTTACCCTCATGGATTCCTCAGAGCTGCGGGTTTCTCCCTCTTCCTCAGGCTGTTCCTGCAGCAGTTTCTGCTGCCTCGTTGCTTCAACGGCAGAAGCCAGGTGGACCAGTGTATAACTCAGCGCAGGAGAGTGGAGAAGGTCACCTCCACGACACAACTCATCCCTATTAACAAAATGATTATATCAGGGGTTTATTAATTCAACACCAACATGTTGAGTGGATATATTTTGAGAATCTTAAATGCAAGAAATCGTGGGCTGATCCCGCCAACAATCAACATTGTCCGCAAGACCAAATCTGTGTTTGGTAGGAGCAGCAGGGTAAAGTCTATGAACTGTCGAAACCTGGAGAAACTGTCAATGCCCACGGTTACCACCAACAACTGATCAAATTGCACCGAGATCTGCATGAAAAAAGGTCGGATTATCAGCAAAGACATGAGAAGTTGATTTTCGTGCACAACAATGCACCATAGCACACATCAACATAACTATTTGAAGACATTTATCTGGGAGGTGCTACCTTGTGCCACTTATTCACCAGACCTGGCCCCATCCAAGTACCACCTATTTTCGTTGATGGGGCATACACTTTCTGAGCAGCACTTCAATTCTTACAAAGACGGAGGATTAAATGGCTTAACAAGTAGTTTACCTCGAAAGAGAGGCATTTTTTTGTGTACTTTCCACAGATTGCCTTGTGAGATGTGAAAAATGTGTAACTGGTGAGGGTCAGTACTTTGAATCAATTATTTTTTGCTTTTATGGAAAACACCAGTGTTTTTCTGCCTAAAAAACAACAGATTTAAGCTGATACACCTGGAATAAGTAGAACAATTATATGAGTAGAACATACCATTGTATCAGCAAGGCTATGCAATGAGGCAATTACTACAAATAAATCATCCTCACTTATCAAATAGTTAACACAATCATCCCAACAAATGCTTTCTCTGTGGCTGAGTTCGCTATTCTACACACTTAAAATTTAATTTATATGGGGAAGTAAGTAAGTATTTATGAAATTTACTCTTAGGATTATTAGTAAAGTATGAATATATACCTCTGGCGAATAAAGTAAGACTGCATCTCTATGGAATCTTCAAAAACTTGAGAATCAGTCCTGGACAAACGTCGGGCTCTTTCCATGCAGGCGAAAATGTCTTCTTGGAATACGTCAAGTCTCCTATATAATCCCCGGTCCAGCCGCCGTTTGATTAAATCAAGGGACAGAGCTCGAACCCTAGAAATGGTGTTTTTTGCATGAACATATCTAGTGCCATAAATGTAGACAGAAAATATATGTTGACTGAGGTCTTTGTACAAATTTGTAAATTTCAAATGCTGAATATCATGGAATTCTGTGGTTTGAAGAATCACAAGTCAAAAGTCTTTTACCACTCACTTAGATCCGTCAACATCATCATGCTCAGGCAGCTCGGCCATGGAGTCTGAAAAGCACCGGCCTTCCTCATCTTGATGATTGTACACTGAAATGAACAATGACGTGAGAAGTTCTTGAACAGCAGCTGTGACATCTGGCACAGTGTCTTCATCTTCTCGCAACTGCAGCTTTGTTTGTAAGGCCACTCGCTGCAGCATTAATGCATCCTACAATATTTTTAAATTGAATTAAATCTTCTGGTTAGTTCTTTTTATAACTTGCCTCAAGAATATACATAGATTTAATTTCTTTGTAGGTATCATTACATTTAAATCTACAATGTACTGATTGATATGAGAGGCAAAATTATGAAATGATAAAAGTTGATTGAAATACATAACCATTTATATTATTTAGATTCTAATGGGTAATAATAGTAATGTGGTGAATATATATTTGATTATCAACAATAGCATCACATTTTGATAAATGTTCAGCAAATCCTTCAACTTACTTTGTAGATCTGAGAATCTGGTTCATTGTACTTGCAGGCATTGTCAAACATCAGCACAAAGTCAGAAACCATGTCATCAATGCTTTCATACTGGTTACTTTTCAACTTTTGTGATATTTTATCCAAATCAATTGGCCGCTTGATGACCTCATAGTAATCAGGATATTCCTGGAATTGAAAAAAAAAAAGCTGAATGAGGGCAAGCAACCATTAAGGTAGGACAGGAGGTGATTTAATCTTACCGTCTTGGATGGCAGTTTCATGAATATCATGCTGAGTTGTCTGTTCTTTGGATCCTTGTAGTCCTTGATAGTGTCATACAGAGTGCGCAGCTTCTGAGCAAGGATTGTTGCATTGTTTTGCGGTTTGGTAGGTTTTGGTCTAGTCCTAGATAGTGTAACATTAAGTGCAATTTTAGCTAACCAGAATAGAAAAACCATTTAAATGAAAGATCAGCTATATTCCTACAAGAAAACAGATGTGGAAAGTTTTAAAATCTTGTGATCATACTGACAGCAAGGATAATCAGTAAAACAGCTAAAGAAATGTAAACAGACTGGTGTGGAATGTGGACCTAGAGGTAAAATATGGATTTTTAATATGAAGCTAAGTAAAAATTGTTTAGAAAAATAGTGTTATATGATATAACAAAATAGGACAATTTTAACAAAAATACATGAGACATTCAAAATTTTTGAAGTGTTAGTTTTCAGTTATTAAAGTTAATGTTATCACACAACTTACACTCTAGGAGTCTTCTTGATTTCAGGCACCATACCATATTCCTTCATTTTCTCCATCAAGACTTCCTCAAGTTTATTGGCATCCTCATAGATCATGGAGCCTTCCTCATTATACTGACGGCAGTTATTGAACATGAGCTGAAAGCAAAATTTGACCTTCATGAGAAAAAGGAACACATGATTTGAACTATATGCTGAATTAATTTTATAAATAATATGCAATTTTGGAATAAATGGACCAAATTTCAATGTATTATGATAAGTTATATATTTGAAATCAGTAGAATGAGAAAGAAAATTATGTGCATAAGCAAGTCTGAATACACTACTTCCTTCCAAAAGCTTGTCTAAACCAAATTACCTTAAAATCTGCCAACATTTCTTCTTCTGAGCTGTATTTATCATTCTTGATGTTGGCTTCAATTGTTAGCATGTCAATGGGTTCTGATATGACCTGGAAGTAGTCAGGGTAGAGCTTCTTGGAAGGTTTCTCCATGAACATCAGGATTGGTTGGCGTCCATCATCATGCTATAAGCAGAAAGAAATTGCGAAAACCAGTTGTTCATAAAAACCTGGAATATCTCACCATATTCCAAGTCTCTAAGTTGGATAAAACTCACTACATAGTCGATAAGGCCTTTGGCGATAAGATGAAGGCGCTTCTTCATAGGCATGTCTTCACGTACTTTGGTAGCCTTTGGTGTGTTTGCCGCAGTCTTCCTTGTGCTTTTTCTGCGACTACCTCTGTCATCAGAGTCTTCTTCACTTTCAGATTCCTGAAACACATTCATGTTCATACAATAAAAAGGTTATATAATATGAAACAAACAATACATTGTTTTCCTCAATTTCTTACAAAAACTGCATAATTTATCAATATCAACTTAATAGAATTACTATAATGATAGAGCTTGATACAAAACACTAAGTTTATTGTCTGTTTAATTTTAGTGTCTACAAAATTTGGCCAGTTTGTTAAATTAATTATGTTATAACCACATTAATATTTTGCTTTGCATTTATGTGTACAAGCCATACACAATTAATATAAATAAAAACAGGTTGGACGAGATTTATTATGCTAGAACAGGACAATATTAAAATTTGTTCATCTTATATATTGCAATATTGGTATGGAAAGGACAGAGAGATAGGTTGTGGCTCACCTGAAAGTGAAGTGCGGTGTCGCCATGAGCAACTGATGGTTGTTCTTGAATTTTCGGAGGCTCTCAGCCTCGTTCTTCAGGAAGGAGGCTGAGAGCATCCGAACATTTGAAGAACAACCTTCAGTTCCTCATGGTGACACCGCACTTCACTTTCAGGTAAGCCACAACCTATCTCTCTGTCCTTTCCATACCAATATTGCAATTAATTTTGATGTCACATCCTTACTATTACAATTAATATATATATATATATATATATATATATATATATATATATAATAAAAGGCAAAAATACCAGGTCCTACAAATGTAATTAACTTTACTACATACCTGATCAAAATCCAAAAGTTCCTGCACCTTTGTCTGCATGATTTTCTGCAACTTTGTAGCATCCTGCAAGACAAATAATAGTACTTTAGATATGACATATTACTGTATGAAGCATTTACAATACACAACAAGTAGTCTAACTGAACCCTAAAAGTTCTACTGCAGTGACTACTATAAATGTTACTAAACTTTTAACTTCTGTCTTTTGTGACTGAGCCATAGTCAAGCTGGAAATATTTTAATATCACCTATAAAAAAAAGTGGTCTATATCTTTCTCCCCACAAAATAAAACTGTTAAAAAATTATATTCAGCACAGCAAGTAAATGACCATAAAACTTTAAAAAAAATATCATAGCTAAAAACCAAAAGTGTCATGAAAAACACCACACAAGAACTAATATTAAATATATCCATCCTGCTTTTTTTTTTCGAAAAAAGAAAATAGTGATAAAAGGGTTTATGAGTGCACCCTATTTTGTCCCACAATTATCAACCATAGCATACCTTATAAAGGCGGGAATCAGCCCTGTTATATTTCTTTGCATTTTCAAACATGATATTCATGTCCCCTGCAACCTCACTGACAGTTCCGTATTCACCTCTCTGTAAGTAGAGGAACAGGAAAATATAAAAAATTTAGTCAATAAGTATATTTCACTCTAATACAATGGAAATGCATGAAAAGGACACTTCCCAATCATCCACCCGATAAAAAAAATGTAAAATTGCTGATGTCGTAGCAAGCAAGTTATACACAAATAAAAGTGGAATATATTTTAAAGCAATAAATGTTTAAGAAGAAACAGGAACAAAATTAGTAAGTAAAAATCCATATACTTTAGCTATAACAAACAGACTTTATGATACAACAATAAACAGCATATACTAGTATGTTAAAATCCTACAGAGTTTTAAACTAATGTGCATTTAAGGCACTATAATGATTAGTGGTAAAGCATAGATACTTAAGCCTAGTACACACTTGGACACAATGTTGTGGAGCTGAGTCTGAGAGCTTGACATTTAGTCTGTGAATCTTACTATTGTGGGTTAGTAGTATTTTGCAGGGGTTTTGAACCCCGCCCAAAATGGGATTCTTGAACTCAAAGTTGCACAACATTATAAGTGCGGACAAGAATCCGACATACGGTTGTCCTCTTCTGCTTGTATTCGATTCTAGTTTTCTTGTTAAATTTGGACTATTAATCATATTTGTTTACCAAGTAACCAAACCTTCTGGTGAAATGAAATAATCACAAAATTCATATTGGATTTCCTTTGAATCTCTAGTTGGTATCCTTGAAGTAGCTGAAGGGTTATGTAATGGGAATTCAATATTATAGATTGGTTACTTTTGGTTCTTGCTACAAATTGGCCATTTGCAATTTGGAATTCGAGGTCCAGAAAATTGTTGACCTGGCTATAAATCATGATGTTAGCAGACACTTGATTCAGGGAATTGGACCACACTGAAAACAAGCAGTTGCTTAGGGTTTGCCAACAAGAGTTTCAAATGAGATATTCAATGAAAAAGTCATTTTGCAATATTGATAATGAGAAAAGTTGCAGTTGCCCAAGTTTGACAGGTGGTGTTTACAGCATAAAACAATCCTGGATTCTGGAGTATGTGGAAGATGAAGATATACTAAATCTACTGGCGTCTTCCTAACAAAATTTCGGACACCCATTCAGTCATCTATTTTAAGTGTCTAGGAGGAGATGGCCATGTTTATTTCACAGCATTGTACAATTGATGAATCCACTGTGGATTTTTTTCTCAGCTCCTTTTTTTGGTGGAGCACAAAAATTTCAAATTGACAACACCAGTTTCCTTGAGAACATATTGATGGAATGAGGAACTGTCTCAAAACTCAGATTCATACGAGGTCACGATTGCTTGAGTGACTATGTTGTGGGGCAACAAGTCTGTGACAAAGAGTCCAAACAATGAATCCAAATCCGTACTAGGCTTTATTAATAACAAATTACCTACACCATGGAGTTTTTATAAAGTATTAAGAATGAATGATTGGTAAGACTTATTTATTTAAAAAATGAAATACCGACATTATAAGACACAACAACTTTCAGTTTAGAATTAGAAGCTAAATGTGATAGCATATATAACTTACTCGTAACTTGTTTCTGATTTGACACAGGGAAATTGGATTCTTAATCTCTTTGTAGTAATCTGGGTAATATCTCCTTGATGGCAACTTCCAAAATGGTTCACTCAGTTGATGCCCTGAAGTAGAAATCAACATCAGAGAAACTAAATCAAATAAGACTGTATTAAATATACACACATTACTGTATACATAATTCTCAACCATCTGGTCTAGTGCTGCAGAAGGCTAGGCTGGAAAACAAAGTCCCAGGTAGACTGGAGTTCTACAAATTTTTGTGCACGGTATCTCCTCTACCATTATTAACACAATTATTTTACCAAAACTCATTCATGATCATATTTTTAGAGATTTGTTGTTACAGGTCAGTGCATAACACACAACTGATGAGGTAAAGGTTAGGTAGTGAGGTAGTTCTTAGAATGCATCAGACAACTGCTAGCAATGCCTTGGCAAAGTAAATTATAGTATTTATTATTACGATATTTATTTTAAGCATTTTTAATTCACGAACAAACACAAACACCAAATACTAATGGAACTGTAGATGAAAATTTCTTCATAGAAAAACCTTTAATCGCTGAAATGGGCCAATTACTTAAATTTTTATATTCTCACAAAGAGATAATTTGTAAAAAAAACCCTGATTTATTGAGTTTCACTACATTAGAACTGTAAAAAACTCCCAATGGGACTGACTACCTTGATTGTTTGTAGTGTTCCTTATGACCTCATATAGTTGCCACCGAGGGTTATCTGAATCCTCTGTACTGGTCTCCTCATCTATTCCACCATCTTCCTCAGATTCTTCCTCCTCATCCTGCAGGGCAGCTGTGATTGCTGACAATGACTGTGCCCCCCTGAGCTTCTTGTTCCTGTAACATGATGTTGACCTATGTCCAAGAAAAGGTGGACATTGGATGATGAACATGAATAACGAGGCTAATGTTTCACTCTCACATGCAAATCAGACAAGGGTAGTGTTAGAAGGTTACTTAACAGCATAAGAATTTCAGATTGTTAACACAAGTTAAATACCGAAAATCATAAACCAAGTTATGAAGTAAAAAACATACATAAACATAAATATGTAATCCTGAGAGTACCATGCAGCTTTAAGTCTATTATAGAAACAATATGAAAGTGAGATCAAGCAGAATACGAAAGTTACAGATACAGATTAAAGAGAAATTTGCAAAACTTGCAGTCACAGCAAGTGGAGTCTTCTAAATGCAAATAAGATGCATACCTTGAAAGCTACTAAGCTCTCACAATCTTAAACTTGAACTTTTATACTCAATTAAAGTACTTTCTCTTTACTATCTACTTCTCTCTCTCTCTCTCCATACATATATAACTTGTATGTAAATGAAATTAAAGAGAGAAAGGTAGTAGCTTACCTGAAATTGAAGCTTGGTGAAGACACTCAGGACAGGTGATATTTTTTTGGAGGTTCCCTCCAGTCCTGAGTGGTGACTATGAGACATCATCTCTTTCTCTTTCCTTTTCATACCAATTGTCTTAATTATTTTCATAATGTTAAATTTTAATCACTATATAAATTAAATAAGGAAATGTGACGAGGTGACAAGCTCAAGTTGATTAACACTTTTGGATAAGAAAGAGGGACTGAGAGTAGTTGACATATTTTCCATCGACAGTTGACTACACCACCTATCCTAATGAAGTAATCAATTTGACCTTATCTCATTCCCTTATTTGACCTCCTATCTTGATGAAGATAGCTCCATTCCTAGAAATTTGTATTTATCTATTAGTCTGGACCATCTGTTGATTTCAGGTAGGCTGTCTCTTTGCTATCCATATAAGTGAGTGTGTGTGTTTTATATATATATATAATTGCAATATTGGTATGGAAAGGAAAGAGATATTAAAGATTGAAGGCTTTCTTTGAATTATTGCTGAAGAAAACTTTTCAGCTTTTTTCTTGGGTACAACAATTAACATGCAACATTTAAACAAACATTTGTAGATTGTTAACGAAATGTTTCATTATAATTATGGTTGTACCAGAGTGCAAACTACAAGCTTTTCCTCAACTGATCACCAAACTCAAGGTTTTGATTACTTACACAATCAACTGTGAGTTGAGATGTTTATAAAATGTATGTGGTAGCTTGCTGACTCTGGGATAGAAACCATGGAAAGTTTTGTAAGAGTGAAAATACATACAGCAAGAGATATTAATCCTTAAAAGAACAAAAATAAATTTATTTAAAAATTTCTACTATAATGAAAACATATTTGTATAAAAATACAATATTCCATCAAAGGTATCCTATCTGTTTTAAAATTGTTATCAGGTCACAGAAGACCAACTTACCTGAAATATATTCTAAACAGTACAACAAAGACAGAACATACCTGATTCTTTCACTACCCTTCCCAGAAGTGGCTGCTGGCGGCGGAACATACTTTCCCTGCTCCACCTCTACCTTCCGCAAGGTTATGATCTTTCGCAACGCCTTAGCATCCTTGTAAATCTGGGATCCTGGTTCATTAAACAGACAAGCATTGCGGGTCATCTGCATTAGATCTTTCTCCATTTCATTCAGGGATGAGTACTTCCCTTGCTGAATTTTTGTTGCTATCATTTTCAGATCTACGGGATTTTCAATTACTTCATAGTATTCAGGATAGCGCTGAAAAAATTGGTAAAGATAGATTCATAGTTGTTTTTATCTAACATTAGTTGAATAAATAAATAAAATGGGAAATATGTCAGAAACAAAGGAATTAAAACCTAAATTACAAAATCACAACATTTCATTCATGTTATGGAACAATTAGGTGAACATGTATATATTAAGATAGAAAATTTAATAAATATAATTAATTTCCAGTAAAACTGTGCTCTTTCAAGAAATAATAAAATCTTTTTAACCTTGCCTTGTATTACCTATTTTTTACAGTAGCTGACAATGAAGGCATCCTCTACAACAAAATCTCACTAGCTTCTAATATCATAATAAAAAGTATTTGAGTTAATTGCTGGCAGTTTTAAAAATAAATAAAACAATACAATACAATACTATAAACAATACAATACTCTAAAGTACTGTCAAACTGCTGTAGGTCCTATAGCCCATTACAAACTAATGATTAAATCTATATCATTCACAACTTCCAGCTATAGGTAAATCTGAACAAAACTTATTAAGGTAAATAAATCCAAGAATTTAGTGTTTCCAAAGCTCACCTTCTTGGATGGAAGCAGCTGGAAGACAGTGTGGAGAGGACGGTTCTCTGGGTCAGTGGCTGTCATGATGGCAGTAAAGAAGTCTTCATACATGTTATCATCTTCCTGTGTGGTTGAACTGTCTAGACTTTCATCTGCATCAGGGTCAGCCTTCTTGGAATCTGCAGCTGACTTTCTACCCTGAGGACGTAACTAAAATAGAACAACAGGAAATCAAAATGTGTCTTAAGGATTTCATATTTAATTGAAAATAACTCTGGCATAGGTTTTCACTCTAATGCAACTAACAAACTTTGATTAGTTAAATTAAATTTATTGATACAGATATAATTCGATATGACATCTGGACCTGGAATAACTGTTCAACAGCTCAATTAAACCAATAAACAAGGCTATAATTTTTAAATGATAACTTAAGTTTTTGTAATAAAAATAATTTTGAGGACTTGTTTATTGTTTTAAATGAGTTGTTGATTTATTGTTACACAAGGGTAGACAATAAATTTAGAATCACAATTTATCCACAAGGTTTCAACTATTACTTCAAAAAATGATTAAAAACATCAGACATTTATAATATAAACAGGTAAATTTAGTCACAAAATTATGTTTAGCAACAAAAAAAGATGTATAATTCTCTTTAAGGACCTCTTCAGGTTAAAAAATTTTGTATGTAAATACTGTAAAAAAAATTTTGAGGCAAAGTTTTGAAACTCGTATGTCATTAATGAAATGTAGCTAAAAACAATGAATTTGTTGCTTTACACATCATTGTTTTTGGCCACACTTCATTGTCACCTACAAGTTTCCTTTCAGTTACAACAGGTAAGGCAGCAAAATGTTGCCTCTAAATTGTTTTTCAGTATTTATATGCAAATTTTTTTAACTTGAAGAGGTTCTAAAAGAGGATGAAACATTGTGTTGTTTATGTTCTGTTAATAAACATAAATTTGTGACTCAAGGCCATATATTCATTTATATTATTACTTCAAATTTATATTATTACTCTTGTAGTCATTTAATTCAACATGATTAATTATTTTTACACGAAGGAAAGAAAAAGACCAAAATTTGCACGAATAAACTTTATTAATACTAACTTTGACAGTTAAAAACCACAAAAAGAAATAACTTTAAATTAAAAATATCATGTGAAAGTTTTCTTAATGTTCATTTCTTTATTCCCTTCCAGTCTGAATTAGTACTAGAGCCTTGAAAATGTTATCTACTTAATATTTCATTAGCAACTATTTCTTTTCCCCACATATTATAAACAGATTTCAGAAATTGTTTGCTGTAATAAAAATAATGTTAAATGTTTACCAAATTGTAAATCTTTTGGTAGAAAGGTTTATGCCCATCATCTACTAAGTAGATTCTAAGACAATAAATACATTATAAATTACGGGTACAGACTGAGAGATAATTTCAATGTTCAGAACAAGATAAGCAATATGTTTGATTCCATCATATTCTAAATATATGCAAGCACTGTGAATTATCAAAACAGAGTTTGGATGGATGTACTAATGATTGGTTGAAAAAATAATAAAGCAAGCACTTTCACTTACCAATTTCCCAACTTTTAGAATTATTTTTCCTTTCCGCTCAGTTTCTTCAGCATGTTTAGGGTCTTCTAGGAGAGATACTTTGGAAGAGTTGAATAGTTCCCACATTTCACAGGCATCTTTGAATTCTTGAGAGTTCCTCTGAACATTAAGAACAAAAACGTTAAATGTATAATTTTATTCATTACTAAATTATGTGTGTCAATGGAACTGTAAAGTCTCACTGGCAGATAATAAATACATGTTAAAATCAACTAAAACATTAACTTAAAAAAAATTGGAAGGGGGTAGGACAAATAGGTGAGAAATTTAAAATGAAATTGTAAAATTATGAAGAAAAGAAAATAGTATAAACACAAACCTTGTAAAAGGCTTTGGCATTATTCACCATCAGCTGGATGTCAGCTGTCAGATCATCCACATCTTCATACTCATCTGTCTTCAGTTTCTGTTGGACTTTTAGCAGATCTATTGGATTTGTTACAACCTGAAATAACATTGCACGAGTTGTTTTTTAATGTGAAGTACTATTATATTTTGTTCACAGGTTTTAGTATATGCACAAAATGTTTCTTTAAATCTAATAAATTTTGAGGAAGAGTATTTCTTTCTAAGTCAGTATTTTATTTGAATAATGAAGGAGAATTAACAATTTAAAGTAGATAAGATTTTTGAGTAAACCTATGTAAACAATAAGTATTTCTCTATGAAATGAGTGATTAATGGGTAGAGAAATATTCTGAGATTACATTAAATTATATTGTGTTTCTATAATCTGATAAATACCAAATTCATGCATTAACTTTTTTGTATCAAATAATGTGTTCTACTTCTACATCACATGGCTTTTATAAAATTTCTTTAACAGGAAAATACAAAAGAAATGTATATACAATATATAATTTACACACTTCATAATAACCAGGCTCCTGCCTACGTTTAGGCACTCTAATGAAGGCATCACATAGTAAACTCCCATCATCTTTTTTATGATTCCGAATAGTGTCATAAAGCTGATGACACAATTCAGCCTGTGAAACATAAAATATTACTATTACAATCAATTTGGACACAATCACACCAATACCATACAGTTTGTACAGAGAATTTTATATTAAAAACTTATTTTAAATAACTACTACTAGTCTGGGCAAGAGAAAAAAATGTTCATAATAATATTCTACAGCTCAAAAGTTTACTACATAAAAACAAAACCAACCGGGTCTAATTTCTTCTTCTTTCTATGTGGTTCATGAGAAGATTCTTGATCTGCATCTTCATCTTGACCACGACTTGCTACCGAGGATGTTCGTCGCCGTTTGTTCATTGGACCTGTTACAGATCAACACATTCATGGGTATCTTTTGCTGTTTAAAATGCTAATATACCCAACATTAATAAATAAATGCCAAAAATAAAAAGACACACAAATGAGATCTGATGATGTATTTGGTTTAGTAAAAAACTAACTATACAAATATGATTTAAGTTGGAGTTAACCAAGACCATATTAACAGTGAACAAATAGTTCTACATAACATTTATTCAGTTCTCAAGATTCCACCAATTTCACAAAAAGTTCTTAGTTTGATTGGTATTACAGACAGCATATTTTCAGTAGAGCTTTAAAATACACTATTTATTACAATTCAGATATCAAATAATTGAACCAAACAAAAGTGAATTTAACACTAACAAACTGAATCAATTGGCAACAGAATTATTCCCCAACATATGAAATATAATTCACTCCCCATATGAATGATCTAATTAACACAATAAATAAATATCTGGCATGACAAGTATTGTAAAAATAAATCGTTATCCTCAAAAAAGGTGTTTGCTGTATGTTCTTGTATTTGGAACCGCTTTCAAATTGCAAATTCTTTCAATACTAGTTATGCTGATGGTGATAGATAAAATTTTTGGACAAATTTAACTAGTCATTTCTTCATTAAGGAACATTATTATGACAGGCATCCCAGAATATGTATACCAAAATATTTTATGTAATTAGCTAAGGCGATAAAATAATAATAAAAACTCCCAGCGACTTACTTTTAAAACTCTGCCGTCGCTTGTTCATTTAGGCTGCTAATAGAAAATAAAAAATGTTAAGAAACAATTTCAATCGGTCTCTCAGGAGGCTTCTTCCAAGATTTACAACATAAAACCAGTATTGTATAGTATTCTATTCTTCTCACTGATAGGACAAATATCCACCGAAAGAAACCCTAGAGCTTTATTCAATAGTGATTTTATTTACACTTTGGGCATTGAATTATAAGCCAGAGACATTACTTTTTGAATAGCAGCCGTTGTTTATTCATTGGCCTAAGGCTGGTTGATCGAAACAAAATTCTTAAATAAATTAGTCATTGGATCATCCTCGTGACGTTGACAGACTAATATCGACCGAAAGAAACTCGGGAGCTTATTTCTGGCAAAATGAATGCGCATTTACACTTCGAAAATCTACCAAAACGCCCGAACTTTTTTTTGTATCCGCAGTCCTTTACTCATTGAACTACTACTTCAGTCCAAAAATGGGGGATGAAATTAATTAAACAAAACATTAACTGTCAAGAGGGTCCCTTCACACTTGAAATTTGTATTAGATCCCAGTTTAACTCACTACCAGGACAAATATCCAGTGAAAGACAGTTCGGGGTCTAATTTGGGCGCAATGTGTTTATTTACACTTCGGAAGTCGGAGTTTGCCCGGCGACTTACTTCTTTTCAGTGTGACTCGGAATTGTTTTCGCGACTTCCGGTGGTAGCTTCACTGGCTGCTGAATATAGTTAGCCGGCTCCTTTCGGCTTCAATTCACCTATGTTTAACTGATAAGCGTAGCACTGCCAGACGCCAACATAGTGGAACTGTCCGCCATGACATGTATCGACTACAAAGGCATAGTGGGTTGAAGTTCTTTGAACGATCAGTTTTTTAATATAATTGTTTGTGGGATAAAAGAAAGGTTTTCCCGACCGCGTATTCGAGCAGACGCGAAGTATGATTGTCGAGAAGTTGTTTTCTACTCCCGCTAAGAGTTAATAACTGTTCGGGTCATCACTTTTGACGGCACACCTGTTGTTCGAATAGCTTTGTTTTTCCAGAGAAGCTACTCAGGCAGTCGCCTATTTGAAAACTTTTTAAGGGTTCAGCGCTTCATGTTACCCTATTTATTTGCCAGTCCTTTACTTTTTTAACCGCTAAAGTGCCTTCAAAATGCGGTTCGCATCATTAGAAAAACTGAACTTGTTCCTTGCGTTGGTTGCACTTTCGTTACAAACTTGTAAGTATTAAAGTTGACGCTTCAAACGTATGTAGGGTGTGGTTTGTACTAATAAACAATGATGGTAAACGTAAACAACAATGTAAATGTAGATAATAGCTTCATCGTATTATTACTTTAAATTCAATGTATCGCAGTGTGTGTGAGAACATAATATCTGGTACATAATCGTTAAATAACTGCTTCTGTGGACTGAAATGTACTAAAGAACGTAGGCAGGTATCGTAGTGGTATATATTGACTTTTACTTTGAACCATAATTATTTATCTCAATTTCTCATGTGTTGTATATTAAATTTACAGGGAAAATTTGTATTTCAATTTCATTTGATATATTCTGTGAATATTGTACATTTTAGTAGCTAACGAATAAGCCATTCTTGGTGAATGCATGGGATTTTGAAGGCAATCCAATGATTTTGAATGTTAATGGAGCTATTCATAGTCACAATTACATATAATAGTTATACGGAGAGAGTATACTGGTACCACTTATTGTTAGCCTGTAAAACTGGTAAACATACTCAAATATATATATATATATAAGCAGGTTTGAGTGTCAAAATTAGATCATACTCTTTTCTTACATTAATTACACTATATTGCTAATTGTAATTTGTGAAAAGAAATAATTAACCAGTAGTAAATAATTAAAGTAGCTTTCATTTATCACGAAAGAAATGAAGGGTTGGGGGCATTTATTCATCCTTCATCTGACCCAAAATTAATTATACGTATCACCTTAAAAATTTATTGCATCATTAATGTAAGTAATTTAACTGTTTTATTTTTAACTGTATTAGTTTCGAATTAACCGCATTATAGGTAATGGAGGCTGGAATCCCTTCAAACTGTATTGTTATCGCTGTGTGTCCACTCACCCTGGATGTGGAACACCATTCAACTGGCTCTGGTATTGGGGTGAAATTTGTCCTGAACCAGATGACAAATGTGTAAAGCTGATTGAGAGAAAAGGAGGTAACAAAAATGTTTCTGCAAAACAAATTTCACTGTTACTGGTTGCAAAATCCAGTTGTTAAAGTGTTGTTTTGGAATTCCATCTGTTTGTCATTTTATATTGCAACATTTTCCCATGCTGTAATCCTCACTTGACAAAAATAAGTTGAATTCTAAAGATAAATGTCTGTAATTTATTTATAAAGTATATTCTGTTTCTAATGTTTTTAAATGGATATAAAAGTCAAATTAGATGTTATTAAGTGTACGGTTTGTATTAAATCACTTGCTTGTCTTTCCAGTGGAAACTGTGATCACAAG
Source organism: Zhengitettix transpicula (assembly GCA_037074705.1). Classification (NCBI taxonomy): domain Eukaryota; kingdom Metazoa; phylum Arthropoda; class Insecta; order Orthoptera; family Tetrigidae; genus Zhengitettix; species Zhengitettix transpicula. The sequence continues at coordinate 77,951,806 of CM073593.1, forward strand.
AGACTGCCTGAGTTCATTCCGTGGCATTCGCACAGATATTCCTGCTGACCACTATGAAGGTTGCAGGGATGCAACTGTTGATGTACGTTTGGCACACTATGTCAACAACACTATCAAGGAACTTGATGTGAAAAGGTTTGTATCCATTCTTTCTTTTTCATTAAAAAAATTAGATTTCCTCAATGCAGATAAATGTAAAAAAAACATACATGTGTCATCTATTCACACCTTCCTTTTTCTTCTCACTATAGATTTTTTAATACCTGTGTTCCATAAACATAATTGAATCATCTGTCAAGTTACAGTAGTCATAGAAGTTTCATCTTTTCCATGTAATGGTATTATATTCCGAGAGATTATTTTTTTCTCAAGAGAGGGTACATATTCATGTAAGCCATTTAGCCTGAAACTGCTCATTGGATACCACAAACATGTCTTGGATCAAGGAGTTTTAGCACGGATTTGGACTACTGATTTGTTGTAAGGGTCATTATCAAATTGAAACATCATGATGGGATATCTAAAACTGTGAAAGTAGGTCAATCCATATGAAATCAACCAATAAAAAAAGATTTCGTTGCTGACATATTTTATTTTTATTGTACATTTTCTGTTTATGTATGAATCTGGGAGTACAAAATGATTTTTTTTTACCATTTTATTATTACTACTTTGGACTTTAGTGGGCATTTTCAGAGGTTAGCGATAAGTTAAATAACTTTTTTGTTAATTAAGATATCAACTTGAAATAACCATCTTATTTTCAAAGAAACAATCTATAAATCATGTTCAGACCAAAAATGTGTTAAGTTGTAAGGAAATAACCTAAAACTTACTAGAAAAAAAGTGTTTCAATTAAAAAAATTAAGAAATTAAGAAATTATTTTACAAAGGAGAGATTATAACACAACTTATATGTTTCTTTCCTCTAAAAATACAATAGGGGACAAGACTTAAACCTTTTGCACTCTAGGCCTTTTTATTATAGGCGAACCAGGAACTCTAGATGTTTTCAACTATATTAGGAAAGTTTCATTGTATACGCAAACAAACATATCCAAATAATAAAATTTCACCAATTTATTTATTTTCACATTGGACACAATAAAGTCTGTTAAATATTACACTCTGTAATTAGTTTTGTAGTGTAGTGCATCAATGTAACTTGTTTGATCAAAGTCGAAAAATTGATTTCGTCTGAACTTGAACTGATTTGATCTTCATCCATATTTATAGGGCTCAAAAACTTTTAAACTGCTATTCTCACTGTCCAGACTGTTTCAGGTGATGCTAATTTGAGACTAAATAAGCTAAGCTAAGAATTGGTACACGAAAGTAATTGCGATAAGAATATCTTATCTCACATCAAGTTCCAAACTGCTTAGGCGCCATAGTGGTGTTGTTTGAGTGTATGCATTAAATCATCCGGGTACTGTAGCAGTACTGCTTGAGTGCAAAGGGTAAAGAAAAATTGGCATCTTTGTAATTAGGCCTTCAAATTTCACAATCTGTCCAAAATTGCCGATTTACAAATAGGTATATCTTATAAAAGACTGAATAATAAAATCTGAAATTTTAACAAAATACGCTTCTAGTTCCTGGTAATCAACACACAACATTTTGTCATTGGTTTTAGTCAGGGGTATATTTTTTTAATTAAGGAAAAAAGCAAAAATACACGGTACATTTAACATTGAGGTAGATTCCTTGGTACTAAAACACACAGTTAAAACTGGTAAAAGAAGATTAGTAAACAATAAGAAGTCTTTCAAATCTGCATCAAGACCTGCGAGGGCTATTGTCTTGCAGGTAGAACCTTGTAGGAGAGAGACGAAGGGGCTACCTTTGGGGATGCCTTTTCCTCTGCGTTTTTGAACTAAGGTTCCCACAAGCCGAGGCACCTCGGCCTGTTATGAGAGGTGTATGTTCCAGGGTCGCAGACCTTGGGCATATGGTAAGAGTTGTCCGCTATTCCCATTGTAATAGTCGGCCAGCTGCCTCCTAACTGGTTGAGGCACAGAGAAGGGAATGCTGCGTCCCCACAGCAAACTCCTCTCCCACTATCGGAAGGGCGTGGGACAAGTACCCAATGTCCGACCTACCTGATGCAGGTTTCTAGGGTTTGTCCTGCATTTCTTTTAGGTGAATGCTGGTTAGGATCCTTAAACCATAGCCGGGGGCCCTAGTTGGCTACCTTCCTCCACCCTTCCGCATCCCCCCTTTCAAATCCCTTTCCTAAGCTATAAGAGGAGAGTTGCCACTATGTGGATTACCCTATGCATAGCCTGTCTACAACAAAAAAAAAATTCAAATCTGTCCTCACTCCAAGAACTGTAAAATACTATCGTATACATTATATTTGAAAGAACATTGTCATGAATTGTTTTGAAAATGCTACAATGACTGTAATTAACTGTTACATCTGTTTCTTTATTATAGGAACCACTATGACCAGACAACCTGGTGCTTCTGCTACTTTGACAACCGATGCAATGGTTCGCCTTCATTTGGGTTTTCTTTGCCCCTGTTGTTAATGCTTGGACCAATGCCACTGTTATTATTCTACTAAGAAATTATAGACTTTTCAATTCCATTGTGGAGGAATGTATTTCCTTCTACAATGAATAATTCCGTCCAATTTGTTAACACAAGGTTTAGTGTCGCAAGGTAGTTGTAATCTCATTATTAACATTATGACAATACTTCGTAACTCATAAATGCTGATGTAGGTATTGCTACAAAATTTGTGTTTGATTGAAGGTTTTGTAGATGACTAGTTTTTTAAATATAAAATTAGCACATTCATTTTGCTTAGCTGGTCATTACTGGCTTGTATATTGATTTTGGAAATATATTTTACATGCATGTTCTGTTTGCAGTCAGACATAATATGCTGCTTTGGAATGTCTTCATGAAGGTTTTGTGTGTGCACTATATATTCAAAGTGAATACTAGTGTACTTTGAATCAAATATGTTGTTTACCATATAAATCTTTTTTAAATAATTTTATTGTGATATATGTATTGAAAGCACAAATATTTTATATTGTTATCATGAAAGGAAAATTTTAACTTAATGCATTTATTACAGAGTTTGATAATTGTTTTTTACTTTTAGTATAGAATATTATCTGTTTTTATTTACAGTCAATAGATGTGTGAAAGTGTTTTTTTAAGGATTTATTTGAAAAATGTGGAACTTTTATTCTTCATCAGTAAAACTATGGTATCATTCTGTTTTCATAATTTATCATAGTATTTCTTCAAGTAAAACTTTTTTATGACGCGCTCTCACTATTGGTGCAGATCTAATATTTGTCTTATTAATTGTATTCCATGTGGATTTTAATTACACACAATTCTGTTATTTCGTTGCGAAGTTCCATTCCTTTGAGACCTTGGAGCAACTTGCTGCTTTTTTTAATTTTAAAATTCTAATTGATACACAGTTATTTGTATTACTTGATGTTTTAGAACCATTCTCTACGAATCTGTTTAACTTTTTATCACCAATTCCAGTGTTATGATATTTATAATTTAATGTAACATAAATGTAAAACTTTCTATTAATTTTTAGCTTTTCATCTTGGCAATTTCAAATAATTGTTTTTCGAAGAATTGTTAAGTGGTGTTTACTGTCCAATTATTAATTTACTTTCTTTCACTGAATGCAATACTTTCAATTGGTTGTTTATCTTGCAAAGTTTGCATGGTACTATTCTGCAGTTCAAATAAAACACTAGAAGTCTTTGTTTTCACAACTCCCAATTCTGATTTTTTATTTTTTCCTCATTTTCTTGATGGAGCAACTTATTACGGTAATGCAAAATGTTTTCAATTGGAATATAACCTATAGTGCTTATCAAATTGGAGTCATTCTGACTGTCAGTGAATGAGAGCAGAGAATTAGGCAAATATTGCCACATCTTCAATAATGAATTACTACAAACCCTTACTGCAGGACGTCCCACAAATTTTATGTCTGTGCAAGGTAGAGCTTAAAGGTCAAATTGTTTCCCATTTGAAAAGTATTATATATGTGCTTATTTTTAGTTAACATCTTCCTAATGTTACAATTTAACAAAGTTTTCATATGTTCAAGGATAATTTTGATCCAATATCCCCCAGTTAAATTATTTGCTGTCAAACTGTTTCACCTGCCTTTATGTTCTTTGTGCTCTGTAAAACTAAAAAAAGCCTTGCAGTTCCCATGTAATGTTTTATTATAATAATAATTTTTATTGAAACTAAAAATAGATACCCTTATCCATTGGTTGTAGTGTTCAGTCACAGAACATGGAGTGTTTGCAGTATTGTAGGTTGGTTAAATCAAGGACTGCCTGTAATTTGTCCGGGGAACAGTGTTTGGGATTTTTTTCTCTCCACATAGTATCAGTACATTTTGGAATTAGCACATAGCTTCACTTGTTGTCATGTTCATGTTTCACCTTGAAAGACAATGACCAAAGATGGACTTTTGTGTATTTTGTGAATGTTTGTGTTAGGTTAGTTGCCTCAATTATTAATATTGTGAGCATGTTCAGACATTATTTGATGTATTATAAAACTTTCTCATCACCCTGAAATAATTTATTTCTCCGTATTATAATGTGATTGTTTTATAAAAAGACCAGGTGCTTGTTGACAGTTAACTTAAGTATTTTAATTATGCATAAGTAAGTCTTGGGCTACCAACTGTCACATTTTGGGAATCACAAGAAATATTTATGCAGCAAATACTCTTTGATATTTAAGTGGTGGTTATACATCGTTATTTTTCAAAAAAATAGTTGAAACCATGTTGTACATCAAGTTATGAAGAAATATAAAATAGAAACAAATTGTTTTTGTTAATTTTTAACAACATATTGGAGATAATTAAAATTAATTTGGTAAAGTAAGACCAAATTTAATGTTACATTCCACATTTAGGTTCATGTCTCAATAGTTACTTTTTTCAATGTAGCAGAATGCATTATTTCTGCTGGCAGCATTATAAATATTATTGTAATTAGCTAATATCTGATTTTTGTCAGTAAATGTATATTACTATTTTTATAGACCTTTTTATGTATATTATTGTTGGAACTTTCTTAGAAAATAGTCAGCTGGATTTTGTTACATTTTTATCAAGTATTTGTTTGGTCATAATTGGGTAAATATAATGTACCTCAATGTATAAATTTAAAATTGTTGTTATGGAATAATATGAGTACTTTTTTATTTTAATTGTGGAGCATAACACAAAAAATCTTGTACTAGGAAGTGAATGTTACAATTTGTTGTCTAAAAATGGTGTTAAATATGACTAATAGTTAATAACGCTTTTGCTGTCCTGTTGTGGTGTAGCGGTCAGCACATAACTAAGGTCCCATGGTTGATTTCGGGCATGGGCATGCTCATCTTGATCATGAAAATTGGGGTTAAGGCTGAAAGAGAATCGCTATGCTGACTGCGTGCCAGTCCTAAATCCAGAATGCGTCATGCAAGACGAGTCTGGCAGCCGTCCTGTTAGGCCATGGCCTGTATAGTCGATGTTAAAAGTAAATCAAATTTTTATCCTCCTGAGTACAAATAAAGAAAACTTGGTATCTGTGAACAATATTTCAGCATTTTGTACAAGTATTCTTATTAGCAGTATTTTCATATTGTATTATTTTAGTAAATAATATTTTGTACAAAATATTCAAAAATTAATAAACACTTGTGTTGAAAATATTTGTTAAATTTTTTCTTCCTTCTCTTGCCAGTAAAATAATTAAAACTATTTATGCTAATTTATTCCATTAGACAGTCATTCCTATCATAGGATATCACAGCTACTGTACATGGTACATCAATATGTATGCACATGTTCATTATTATAAAGAACTCCCAGATGTGGTCTGGTCTCTCTTCGGCTTACTATATACCTCTATAATTCAAAAATTTTGGAAACTAAAACTTATAGGTTCTGTTTATCAATTCCTCTGGCTACGTTTCACTTATTCATTCAGTTTGTATAGAGTTATTACAGTTAGTTGTTCTTCCAATTAAAATGGTTTTCGTAGTTAATGTTCTCTACCAATTATTTAATTTTTCTGTTAGTGAAATAGATAGGTACATGTACAAGTGCAGATAAAGAGTGTTGGACTATGAGAAAAATTATTGAAAGATAATTAGGTACACAGGAGATTATGTAGAGACGATGGCAGATGTTGGCAATACCAACACGTGAGCCAAGTTTTTTGATAGGGCAATCTTGGTGCTTCTCTTTTTGTGTAGCACGATGGCCAAGAACTGAGCCAAAGGGACAAGTGAGAACTGTGAACAGCTACTGGAAAGGGTGTTTTTGTTGTTGGTTCTTTTTCACTTGATGAGTGTTTCGTACAGAAATTTTAAATTTAATAAGGGAAGTTTCTTTTGACAAACTAAATAATTTTCATTATAGTTTGAAGTAAAATGGCTATATATGATATAATGTGTATAATGTTATGCAGCTATCAAGTGAATAGAATAATCACAGAATCAAGAAATCTAATTGGAATAAAGTGTAAGATGCCAATACAAATCAACTGGTTAATATTTGAGCAGTTTCCTCCCAGAATTACAGCACTTGGATTGCAAACTTTGATGAATTGCACATTTTTTTCCAAATACAAGTTGAACACAAAAAAATGTTGAATGTTTGGAGAAGACGGACCAATTTGGCAGAAGTGAGCAGGACAAATTGCTTTGAGAGGAGAAGCTTGGTGATCTGTAAATGACAGGTTTATAAGTATCAAAATCATGCGTTGGGAAGAACTGAATATGTTGAGGAAGTAACTGGAAGAGGCTGGGTGATGAAAAATGAAATACAAAAATTGAAAATGTTTATCCTACATAGAGACTTTCAGCATGGAAAATAATGGACTGTTATATGAGTTAATGGTTAATGCCTCATTCTACTACAGTTATCAATATATAATAAGGAATTTATCATTCAGGGGGTTCTCATGTATACCTGAAAAATATTAAAAGTTGTTACATTAAAAATGAATAAATATGGCTCTAACTGATGCTTGTCAATTGATTTTCTTCATGTCTGGAAAGGAACAAATGCATTAGAGGACTTTTATAACACAGTTTGAATAGGCTCAGCAATAATGTTTTCTCTTATAAGAGCCAGAGGGCTTTCCTATATATTTTTAACTTATTTTCTGCTCACTGTTGATGACGTCATGTGATGTGCAAGGTGACATGCTCATTGACATAGGATTTCAGACTTGTCGTCTACTATCACTGTTACTCGGTCTTTCATTATGTCAGGATTTGACAGAATCTGCCCGTATCGCATCAGTACGTCAAATTAATATAATCATTGCTAAACTGGAGCTGTCCTCGAGAAGATGGCGAGAGATGAGGGAAGGAAGTGTGACAGGCACGCCGATGGTAATCGAGTTATTAGGCCTACTAGCAAACTCTGGGCAGATCTGTTCTGTTAAGCGAGGGTGTAAATGGTTGACTTGGTTATAATGCACAGAATTGCCACAAATAAGGAAGAAAAACCTGGAATGAATTAATTTCTTGACATTTCTCTAAAACGGACCGTTTTTTAAGTCGGTTACAAAGTTAACTCAGTAAGATGAAAATTTGAGTCTGTTTTGAAAATTAATAATGAGAGAGATAGTCAAATACAGGAAAAAGATGTGATGTTATAAATACCACACACCGTTTCTGGAAGCCTGGACGCTTTTAAGTTTTGTGAACTGACTTGTGCAGCTGTGTCGCTCTAGGATCTAGTGTTTTTTAGTTTTCTTAGCACCTGATGAAATGAACGAGGCTTCCAAAACATTGTGTAGTATTTATATCATCATATCTTTTGTCTCATAGTAAGAATTGAATGTTTTCTTCTTAACTGACTTCATTTCGCAAAGATGTGGTACGTGGGTAGCCGTTTTAATAGACATCGGGAAGCTCTTTATACCGTTCGTACATTGCATTACCAACGTTTTATAAAGCGCAGCGCAAATTAATACGGCCTAAAATACAATTTTCATACCAGGATAGCTTTAATCAAAACACAGAATTTAATGTGTGTTTTTGGAGTCATAGAGTCACATGACCGATTTTAATCAGTTTTCCAACTGACTGTCGAGTTACCTACCTCCTTCAAAATGTCTTATTGATTTGGTTTACGCAGTGAGATACTTTTACCGTAACATACGTGCACCATCACCATTTTGTACACACGATCGAGGTCACGTGGAGTTAAAAAATGGTGACCCAGCACGTAAATCTCAAGTTGAACTGTGCTTCTTATCTATGTTGTTTACTGGCGTATGAAAATACGGCTAGTTGGTACAGCATGGCTATTTGGTACACATAGTCACAGAGAGAAGAGATATGGCGGCCTTTCACGAAGCTCTGACGCCATTGAGAGTACCTTACAGCATGATTTTTCAGGATTACCATTTTGTGCTCACAATCCATATTTTCTGGAACGAGAAATTCATGATCTATTATTATTTGAACTTTATTATTTTGGATCATAAGTATTTCCCGCTTTGTTGCGGGAATTATACTTTCTGATATGTGAGAATATATCTCTGACTTGGTTGAGAGCGCAGGAGAAGTGTGTTACAATATCCTTGGAAGCACCTTCGTATAAAGTCAACGAGAGAAAGAGGTGTACATGTCACTGTGAGAGAATATATAAACAAAAAAATTCAGAACGAAAATGTATAAGCAAGTAAAGGAGGCGTGGATCTTGTGTAGGGAGTGAATCCATCCATCCGATACAAATAGGATGAAAAAAGGAGGTGCCTTCAAGGGTAAAGTGAAGTGAGAGATGCAGAGCGAGCTTATGTATTCATATACAGAGGGTTTTCCGTGCAGAACAGAGAGAAGAGGAGGATACAGAGAACAATATGCAGACAGATGCATCTGTGCGTATATTATTTGCGTACTTGTTTTCTTTTGGCCGGAGTTATGTAGATTTAGATGGAGGGGTGAGGAGAAGGGGGACAAGGGTCCCAGTGCAAGGCGACGACGGCGTCGAAGCTGTGTTTGCGGGGACGTAGGACAGATGGATGGGTGCTGAGCGAATAAATAAAAGATGCAAGTGGCGTTTACATGCATGGCTGAATAGAAAAAAAGGGAATGGGAGGACTCGCTATTCATAGCTGTCGACGCTAAGTTATGGATGAGTTGGTATTGATTCAGCGAAGGCGACACGATAAGGTGAAGCAGGGTGAAAAAAAATACAGAGAGACAGAGAGAGAAAGGAGAAAAATATAAAAAGAGAGAAGAAGAATGTCTGTGGCATTTTGACGAGGAATCCATTTTCGTGTCACAGCGACAAGAAACTTTATTCAAAACCCAATTTCTCTTAAAATATCCTAAAAGAAACAAAGAAAAGTTTAATGAAAAATGTATAAGCTGCGGCATACGTAACAAGATGTATTGCATTCATATCAGCTTTGCTTCTTTTTTCTGTTCTTTAATGATTTTTTTCTTGAAGGGGAGAAATGGGTTAGGAAATGGATATATTTTTTGTGTATTTGCCAAATGAGAATATGATACTGTTTGACGTGGTTTCGAGCTTACACATTTCTTCTTCTCCCCTTTCCTTCTCGCTTTCTTTTCCGCTATCTATCTCATCTTGTGACTGTGACTGCTGACGTGACACAAGTTAACTAATGAGTAAATTAACGAAAGGGGAGGAAGGTGGCAAAAATGATATAGTATCAAGCTGAAAAGGAAACGGAAAATCTGTTCTATGCAAATTTATATCCCTCGACCTTCGTTACCCTTCTACCGCTTATTGATTGTTTATAAAAAAACGTTTCATAATTTTCTTTATCAGGTTTGTGCGGTGAGTCGTTCTTACGTCTCTTACGTTTTTTGCATCACCTGACGACAAGGACTGCAGAAACGATGTCTGATACTTAATTTAGCGCTTAATTTTGTTTGTTTTATTGATATAATAAATAAAATTAGAAAATTTGGTACTGAATACTTTTTTGCTGTACTTGTCTTGTCAGGTGTACAAGAGTATTTTAATGGAAATTTAAATTTTTGCAACTCTGCTTATAATCTTTTTAAGTATTTTAACCTGCGGCCATTATCCAACCCATATGAAGTATCCTCTCGGGGATAAACCCAGTTCTTACTACATCCAACGCCTTTAATTTGTATAATGCTATCACTGTCTCTATCTGCATTTCCTACGTTTCTTCGATGACATTGCCTACTTATATATTTATTTACTTAATTTTCTTCAAAGACTCATGAAATTTCCCTAATTATTTTATTTCCGCAATTAAGATATGCGGTCACGAGACTCGGGGAAAAAGTCGAGGATCCGGTCTTGAAGCTAGAAGAAGCCAATAATACAAAGCCCCTTTTTTTCGTCCTTATTATTTTTCTTTGTGCGAGTGTCGCGTGACGTTTATTGTTTCCGTTCGTGGTCGTGTCGTGTCTACAACTCTTAAGGGACCCGTAAACAAGAAGCTTCTTGGACAGGCGAGGCCTCGATAATTCAAACCGTTGTCGTAGTTTGCTATAAGACGGACATAAGAGGATAAAACGGACTGGATGAGAAAGGAGAGGGTTAATAAAAACGACGTTCCAAGTAACGGAACACAATAAAGTCACAGAACCCGAACTCTCCTCAAAAAACGTACATCTTAAATACACCCAGAGCTGACACTATTGTTTATTTAACATATCATAAGAATAATAAAATTAGCAGCGTTTTATTCAGAAACATTAGATCTAATATGTAACATTTCACTCATCAATGTGGGATAATATTTACATTCTGTAGAATCTGTGCATTGTGCCAAAATAAATTTATTTGTTTATATAATTGTAACATCCATATACCTGAAGAGGTCCCAATCAAGGGCAAAACGACGTGTTTATAATTTGAGTATTAAATTTTTTTCTGACTAAAAGTCTGCTAATTTTATTACTTAAGTTAAATAGAAGTCAGATAGCTATAATTGTTATAAGAATACTGAAATGTTGAAGACGAATGTCTCTAAACTTATAGTAAACTTTTCATTTAATGAGCATCGATAGCTTCATTGTTTGGAACATTTACGTTCCCTTCTCTAAGCCGAACAGAGCTAACTTCAACATAAGACGAATGACGGTACTTTAATAGACTCAATAATTCTTCTTCTACCCAAAATTAGCACGATACCTTAAGAGAATCTAAATGATCACAGTGAATAAAAGGAGAAAAATACTCCCGGTACATTACGAGAGTCAAGAACACTCTCAATACCTTAATGGGGTGAAAATTATTCTCGATGCCTCAAGGGAGTAAAAATATTCCCGTTATCTTAAACGATTAACGAATACTACCGGTAATAAATACTCCGGGAATCTGAAGGGAATAAAAACTACTCGCAGAACACTATGGGATTATAAAAGTACCCCCGCTATCTTCAATACGACCGATACCCTTCTAAAGTAAAAAATATTCCCGCTACATTAAGGGAGTCACGAATACTATCAGTATCTTTCCAGAGTAACAAATATTCCAGGTACCTTAACATAGTAAAAAATAAACCCTTTACCTTAAAGGATTCACTAATACTTTAGGTGCCTTTCCATAGTAAAAAATACTCTTGGTACCTTAGGCAAGTGAAAAGTAAAAGCGTTAACTACATAAAGGCGAAAAATACTCCTGGTACTGAAAAGAATGGAAAACACAACCGGAATCTTAAAAGGCCAAAAATACTCTGGCTAGTTTTTATACGTCCCCGTCAACTCGAAAGTCGACGGTCATAAAATTTCCTTAACCGGCGAGGTTAATGCGAGGATTAAACTCAGAAATTCCTATAATCCTATAATAAAGTATGTTTATTACCCCCTCGGCTTTTGTTCCTGCATCGTTAGTAACGTGTGTACAATTTAAGTTGAAGATTGCAGATGGAGCATCATAGAAAAGAAAGTAAAAAATATGTGTCGGGAATAAAATGTACGGAGAGAGAAGAAACGTAAATAGTAGCAGACATTTTTATCTAGTTGCTAAATAGAAAAAATGTTTAATGGACGACAAACGCAATTCTGTTGTGGTTAGGCTAACATCGATCCGTATATGCAACCACTCCTACTTATAAATAATGCTGCTGCCTACATCACAGGCGTTGATCTATTTGTTAGGATATATTTAAAAACAGATTTTGTAACTGCAAAACTGAGGAACGTCTACTGTATTATTAAATACAAATCATTTATGGAAATGAAACTACAAGGTGAGTGAAAAGAGTTGCGAACGACTTTGTATTCTTGCCTCTTAAGAAGGGTAAGCATCCGTTCTAGCTAATGGCTCAACCTGTATGTGTATGTGTGTTGTTGTAGCGCCGTTATTTGTGCGAGCTAAAGAGGAGATTAAGAGACAGAGATGGGTTCGTTGCCAAAGTTAGGATGCCAGGCACGTAGACGACGGGATTTGTTTTCAATTCGTTTACAAATTACACCGATAGGGCGTGTGGTAAGTTGTGTATGGCAAACTGTTGCACACGAAGAGAGATATATAAAGAGAGAGAGAGATGTATAAGAATAAGCTGGACTGTTCCAGTCGATTAGCTCAATTCACATTTTGGTTTACAGCGTCGATAGTTAAATAGTTAACGGAATGGAGTTTTTACTGTTTCTATTTCAGAGAAGCTTCATTTGTAGCAGCAATTCCGAAAAAAAATTTCATTATATTTCAGGAATAACATTTTAATTATTTTTCACAGTTATATTTGTCTGACTTCAATTGTATTATAAATGAAAACATATACAAATTTGTGAGAAAAATTTTAATAAATGAATAATTAGCACTACTCGTAATTTCATTATCATAGTAAATTATTTTTATCATTTAATTTAATATTTTTAATGTTGATTTTTATATTCAGAGAATTATGTATACAACATATTTCGGCTTCAATGTATGGCTAAAGCACACATCTTTAAAATTTTGTCCGAAAAATTATAAATATTTATTAATATTTCAAGAAATACGTTGTAACTAATTTTTAAATATGTTTTCATATAATTGTATTATAAATATTTTGTTTATAACAAAGTGTTCTCTTCAATTATTTAGATATTCATACATGTAAAAATGAACGTACCAAAATTTTTATATTTTCACCTGAAGATGTTACAAAAATAAGGATCAAATGTAGAGCTAATTTATATTTAATTAAAATGACAAGTTGGCTATTATTCTTTTATGATTTTATTATTTTTCAATACCGTTAAAAGAATTTCCTGCAATAGATTTTGCGAACAGGCAGGGAATTAAGTTTCTAACAAATGTATTGCACCTCAACCTACTCGAGGTTTTAATTGTACTTGTAGAAATTAACTTATTTTACTTAAAAAGCTTATATGTTTTCTGTACGTGTAAACCATTGTAATAGAATTTATTTATTTAACGTATTTTGTTTCCCTATTCGTTTTTATTCTTTTTGATGTTTCATTTCCCGGTATTACTGCATCGTCGGACAAGTAAAAGTTAAATATTAGTACGGTGAATGCGAGAGGGACGGGATCTGTGTCTCTTTTCTATTTGTGTTTGTGTGTGTTCCTTGTTGTTTTTTCCACACAACATAAACAGTTCTTCTGTAGCATGGTAGTAATTTAAATACCTTAAATTATAAAATTGTTATCATAAAAACTCGACTCTTTGTGTGTGGATTGCTTTAAATACGAATTAAATGTTACTTCACCATTATTTTATTATTAAACGAAATATGTTACAGACCAACTTTACGGGAGTTAAAAAACACTGCAAAATTATTGTTTGTGTCTAATTGAGATTACAGACTAAAATAAAGACGGATAAAAATAATGGAAGTAGAAAATTTGTAACTTCGCAGATTCTTCCATAATGAAGTATATGGAATGAAACATGCATTCGACTTAGCGTACTGTATCATACATACATTTGTTTTTAAAAAAATCTTCCATAATATATGCGATGAATACATTGGCTGTATTACGACTTATTGGCTTGCTGTAATTGTTTTATTTGAGATATTTCCTTCTGATGTAGTCTCGATGTCCTTATTACCTCAAGTGAAAGCTGATTAAACTAACCTTAAAAGATATTTAATTGTTTAAAACAATTTCTCAGCTATAAGTGGTCATATTTTTCACAAATTTTTAAAAATTATCAACTGTAGGCAACATATTTTTTATAGAAATATTATCGACAATATACATAACATTTTTCGGTTTTAATTTAAATAATATTGCCGGACGGAATTTAATAATATTATTTTGTGTACGTTTGTCTCGAAAATTTTTAATCAATTACAGCTAAAGAGGCGAGAAAGTAGTTACGCGTTTCTTTCCAGAGATTATTTTTATATTATTAGGCAAAACAATAAAACTTGAAATAATTTCTTGCTGCGTGTGTATCATCAACCTGCGCTTTTTTAATTTTTCAAATAAATTTTTTTTTATACGTCTTCTGCAACGTTGTCAATGATGTATAATAAATTCATTATTATTAATAATATTGTTTCATTACTGTTGAAGAAAAATTGGGTATTTTATAATCCTTTCAATGTAACAGATGAAATACTGAAATAAACACTGTAATTATTTTTTAATCTTTGTTTCGATGGTAATAATATTAGTAATTTCACATATTTAAACCCCTTTGTCTTTTTAAAATTCATTTGCATTAATCAATTGTCTGCTCTACAATAAACAAATTACTGTAGATGTAAATACTCACAGAGCATCTCAGGTAAATGTCCCGTCAAGTATTTTTACTAGAATATCTCTCTTTTGTATTATCTGCCCACTCCGTATTCTCGCTTCCGCGAACTGAGATTCTCAGTGAAAGCTAAAACTGGAATGGAAGTAAATTTTGCAAAAAATTCCATTTGTATACCTGTCCTCACGGAGCAGAGAGATTCAGAGCGAGTTGTATTTATAGTTGTAGAGATTCTCGCGTTTTCTTTAAATCATTCTCAGAATAGTTACGTTGGAGAACGAATGGTTTAAAGAGAGACTCCATCAGTGATGAAATAGATGAAATAATCGCCGGTTAATATCTCTGACTCAAGTTCTAGCATATCTTTTTTTTTTTTTTTTTAGGGCAACAGGCTACATGAGGGTAATCCACTTTGGGAACTCCCCTTTAATAGCATAGGAAGGGATTATAAAGGGAGGATGCGGAAGGGTAGAGGAAGGTAGACAAGGGTTAACTAGGGCCCCCGGGCTATATTTTAAGGATCCTACCCGGCATTCGCCTAAAGAAATACAGGGAAAACCGTAGAAGAACCTGCATCGGGTAGGTCGGGCATTGGGTAATAGCGGGAGAGGAGTTTGCTGTGGGGACGCAGCATTCCCTTCTCCGTGCCTCGACCAGTTCAGGAGGCAGCTGGCCGACTATTCCAATGGTAATAGCGAACAACTCTTACCGTATGCCCAAGGTCTGCGACCCCGGAACATACACCTCTCAGAACAGGCCGAGGTGCCTCGGCTTGTGGGAACCTTAGTTCAAAACCGGAGAGGAAAAGGCATACCCAAAGGTATCTCTCCTAAAAGGTTCTGCCTGCGAGAGAACATCCCACGCAGGTTACCTGCGAGAGAATCCTCTCGCAGTTGGCATAAGGTTAACTCATTTCTTGTCACATTCTTATCATAAACGAATCAAGAGATGACATGACTGCTGCAAAAATAATTAAGTTTCTAGAATATGTTAAAAATAATAATATTTGCCTAAGGAAAAACACATAATTCCTTAATCCATCCAGAGTTCCTCAAAGCCGAAGTAAAAATACGCAAAGTAGAAAAAGCTGGTCGTTTTTTTAAAAAAAGTGTTTTGATTTTTTTTGAAAATAAAAATGGCTGTTGATTGGTACTAATTGGATAATGAAGTAGTCATTTAACGGACAAAATTAAGCGGGAAAATAAATACTGCGGCAGTTATTCTATCACTTAATTTTGTCTGTTAATCGGTCACTTATTTCGTAACAAGTATTTCGATTTGTATTAGCGTATATTCACTTCATAAATCACTTTAGAATTTGATTCCTTAATGATAAAAAAATTAAAACTGTGCTATTGATAAACATAATTTTTATAATATCTGAAGATTTACCAGATAAATAGACATTTAAAATAATATACATTGGCGTGTGCTTCTTTTATCTATTCACATTAAATGAAACAACGATGTCTTTGGTATTTTTTGTCTTCTTCCACAGAAATTAGCAGTAGACCGTCTTTGAGAAGCCCCAAATACTTAAATGTGTGCTCGAAATATTTCTTCAAAAGCCTTCCCATTGGCAGTTAAAAAGGAGAGTGCAACAAAACATGTTTTCCACATTTTATTCTGCATTACGATCCGAGGACATTAAAAACATGTGTATTATTGAGTATACCTTTCCTTTTTTTTTAAAAAAAAGAGAGTAAATGTAGTACGTATGCTTTTCACGTCCTCGGCAATTCAGAAGAAAGAGCAAACCTCTGCACATTAATATCTCTGTCTTCAGAGACATTTGTCTCCATCGCTGCTGCTTTTCTCTGCTTCACGCACAGCTGACGTAATCGCGTTTCTCCAAACTTTCGTATCCGCGACACAAGAAGAAAATAATAGGGAATCTGGTAAACTTGTTACCAGTTTGATGGACCTAAGCATAAATAAACACGCAAACAGAAATGATCTGTGGAGGAAGTGAAACTATTCGCAAGTCTATAGAACTTAAATGATTATTTATGCGCTTATTTATTTAATTTAATATCTGGGAATAAATTTCATTTTTCCGGTGAAGTAAAAAGAAACCAAGATTACAACATGAACCATTTACTGTAGTTGTTTTCTCTTTGTCGGTTCCCCAACTCCAAAATTAAATGGAATCAGTTAGAAAATGTCTCATGCATCTACAGTTTTATACGATTCTAACCCACAATAATGTTTTCCAAACATTCTCCATAAAATATTTTTTATTTTGTATTTAGTTATAGAAATGAATTGCTTTAATTAAATTTGAGAACGTTTCCATTCTGAAATGCATGTAATAGTGGTAAACAAAATTTTTAACCTGTAACGAGTTAATAATAAGGTTTAACGAGGAAAACAAAAATATATTGGCCGTGTTCGCTTTCCTCTACCTTCGAATTTAAAATATTTAATAATTATTTAATTTCATATTTGATCGTTTGACAATATTCCACCGGTACGCTAATATAAATTCCACGTGTAAATAATTAATTCACTAACTAAATTCGAAATTCGTTGGTGAGTGATTAAAATAAAAAAAAGGGGAATTAATTTGAGCTTACGCATCGAAAATAATATATTAAATTCGTATTATGTACTTCATTTAAATGAAAGGGAATTTTATGCAGTGATTCAAAGTGAGAAAACGAATATCTGAGAAAGCAGAACGTCAGCATACGACTCGACACGTTCCAGCAGTATTACTGCTACCGTACAACGACGTGTATGTCTAAGTCTGGGCTTCCTGTGGACTATTTTTCCTTCAAAGAATACCAAGAAATACTTGCAGGCCAATTTGAACCACTGATAATAAAGCTGTAGGACGAGGAGTGTAGCTGGCACAAGACCAATTTTCGACGTTAGGAATCAATTCCACGTTCTATCTTCAAGCCTTAAAAATGCTCGGAGATATCGAGCGAAATGTCGGCAAGAACGTCAGAAAAAAACGCGGTCTAATAACCCAACAATTGGTACTAAATACTGACATAAATATGGCCACGAAAACAGTCAGTATATGTAAACAAGAAACTTGTGGCCCTAGTTATAGGCCTCAGCGATCAGAATATCGAACAACATTGTGAACGATATTATATTTATTTATCTAAATGTCTGAAGCTAAGAAGTTAAAGAACGAAGAATTAATTACTGAATTTGCAATTTTAAGAATTATTAACAGTTGGATAAAACGGTGAATGAGATGAAGAAAAACAATAGGATCCTGAACCAACCTGAACTGTTATTAAGTAATTGTTTACTCGTGTCCGCAATAAAAAATACTAGCTAAAGTAATCTTTTGGAGAAAATTATCGTAAGTATTGGACAGCCCGTAGTATTTTTTTCAGTGAAGGAATTTAACAACGTCTTCGGTGTGCTAAGAGTATGATTTATCTTTCTATCTAGTTATCTATTCTGTCTCCCGTCTCTCCCTACGCACACAGACACAGATATATATATATATATATATATATATATAACTATTTTCCCCGAAGGGCTCTGATCTGCAGACTTCCAGCGAGTCCACTAGAGCGTTCAGTTCTTCCACTTCTTCCGCCTGCGTGCGTTGGTGGATGCTTTTTTTTACACTTGTAAGGCGCTTAGAGCTCCGAAGTCGCGAGCGGGAAAGGAAATGTGGGAAGGGAAAAGAAGTGGGGGGATGAGATGTAGGGAAAAAAATGAGTGTAGGACAGGAGTTGGCCTCTTTCCTTTCGGACGTGCGCTGATCATTTATTTAGTGTGCTGCGAAGTGGCTGGCTGCAGATCCGACGCCGTGGGAGAGTCGCCACGTGGCATATGACTTAGCGGCGGCCATGACAGTACTCCGCGGACAATCTCTCTCTCGGCGGCAGTCCACTGAATAAAGTTACTCATACGTGTCAGAAAAGCTGCTTAGAAGCGGTGGGACATTCAGAAATAATATTTGCTGGGTGTCCCGTCGTCCGGTTTGAGGAAGACGGAGTTGAAGTGAGTTAATATTCAAAGTTATATGAGCGAAAGTGGGGGGGGGGGGGGGACAATAACAGGTTGGTATTTTGAACAATAAGAAACTCTGTACGGTTACAGTGAGGACCTACATCGATGCAGCGATAAACGTGACAGTAAAAAATCAGTAAGTCTTGTGCTTACTCAGTCTAATATTTCCAAAGTAAATCAACTACGTCAATTGCATGGTAAATGCCATGGGATATTGTTCTCCAAGATTCTCATCGTCTTATCAGTTAAATGTAAGAAAAACGCAAAGATAAGATAGAAATCGATTATAATAATGGCGAAAAATAATAATATGAGAAATACTGAAAGTAAGAAGATCAAACAAACTTAAAAACACAAAACAATTGAACTATATTTTCAATTGGCCATGTATTGCAACAGACATTATTTATTAATTTAATACATACTATAAATTAAAACGAGACTTTAATATAAATATTAAATGTAACTATTAAGAATGTATAGTGTAGCTATACAGACGTGGGCTGTTGAATAACCCTTTCGTTGCACATAATTTATTAGCAGAAAAGACGTAGTTTAAACTCTCTGTTTAGAATTATAGATTGCTGTTCTCGTCTAGCTTCTTGTGAATCGTAATTGTTATAAGAATTTTCTATAGGTAAAATAACGAATTTTTGGCATTTGTTTTACTATTGTCATGTCAAAAATCCTATAATTCAATAATTTTAATGTTTTATGCTTTTTTAAAATGCGTGTGGTTGGAGCAGAATTCCTTTTTCCTTATTTTTTTCTTCCTGCTTGTGATGTTGGCAGCACCCTCAGGTAGCTTCTTTTATTTTATTTTTTACAAATTGCTCCCTATTTGTTGTCCGTGCTCCTCAATTTGTCCGGGGGTTAACACCTCGTGGCAGGCCTTTAGAAATTCCCTCGTCTTTTCCCATCTCTCTCCCTCCATCCTTTCTCCCGTGGTTGTTGTACATCATTCGTCTCGTTTACACCAGAAATATGAGATGTCAAGTATCACAAGAAAATGTGTCCAACCCGCACACCTTTCCTTTCCCCTAGGAATGTACGTTTTCCGTATCTGCGCGTGTATGCACATACGCGTCATCGCTTTTCTGTTTGGCGAAAATGTTTTCACTTGCATGGATTTTTATATACGTAGATGCTATTACATTATTTTATAGAACATTACACGAATCTTTTTATTTCTCTATTTTGGCTCTTCCTTGTCATCGTCAATCCGAAACATTTTCTCAAGTGTAAAATACACATTTGTACTGTCCCTTATTTTCCTGACTTCCCTATTAATTACATAAAGTTTTTAATGGAGTATTAAAAGTAATGAAAACTGTAAATCTAAACATATTAATATTTATTAACTTCACAGCTTTCTCTTGATTTCGTGCTGTTAGCTTTCCCTCACATCAGCTCTGTCAGAAGGACTGCCTACTCGTAAGGGGTTAACACATCTACTCTTAAAATTAGTCCTATTTCTCAATGGATTTAGTTACAATATTTTTATGTTTTATAATACTTATACTGCCTGTGATTAAACTAAAAATTTTGTGATATAATATGATTATCTACTTAAATAAAATCATAATCTTATAGAGTCTAAATTAACTGTAAAATCTGTGTCGTAATACAAATACGATTATTGCATCATCGTATATCCTATTCTAGTGGTACATTATGATCGAAACGATGCTATTAGCTTAGATTATTCCAAATAAATGCCACTACGATTGTGTTACTAAAGATAATGCTCAATGTAATTATACTTCTACCAAGTGTAAGTTTTCAGTCGAAGTATTGGAAATTATTTTAGAGCGATAATTGTAACGCATTTCATGGTAAAATTATTTATTATGACTCTGACAATCAAGGTTAAAAAGTTTATGATTGCTTTCATGTTTATTCGGCCGTGTTAGAAAAGGTTAATCTTATTATTAAACTGGTGTGGGTTTGATTAGGAGAATAATGTTGTGTTGGTAATCATATTGATGATATTGAGACTGATCATGGAGCTATGGCGACTGTCTCGACAATTATAACTATGGAAACTGCAGTTATAATCGGCCGTGTTGATCTTGATCATATGTTTTCAGCAAAGTCCTATTATAAATACCCAGCATGAAATAAATAATCATACACGTTTCAGATGTTTGAACCATAATTGACTAAATACTGAAGAGAACTGCGGATGTGTCAACTTAAAGCCTGCTGCGACATTTAGAACCCCCGCCCCGATATGAACATGAAAATTATGAGTATAACATTTGATTGACTGGATAATATTCTGAATATTTTAATGTTGATTAATACATTTCTCACGGTTAAGCACCAGGTTCAGATTTCTCTATGTTGACGTTTCTGTGGTCGTTCTCTACGGCTGTCTTGAGACTCTCGCTGCGTGACGTGTGAGTAGATTTATAGGGTCGGACTCCAAGTCTCCAATTTGCGATCTGATTGGCCGTTGAGGATCGCCTGACAGCAGTGTCAAGGACAGATGTGTTGCCATGTCACGTAATATTTTAATAATTGGACACGTCTTGTTCCCTGTCATAAGAGCATTCTCGGGTACATCCGATTTATCAGGTTGTTTTAGACGAATATATCTTTCCAGTTCTATACAGCTTTATTCGATGGCCCTCAAAGTGTGTCCGATATAT
Source organism: Zhengitettix transpicula (assembly GCA_037074705.1). Taxonomy (NCBI): domain Eukaryota; kingdom Metazoa; phylum Arthropoda; class Insecta; order Orthoptera; family Tetrigidae; genus Zhengitettix; species Zhengitettix transpicula. Next base: position 77,973,142 of record CM073593.1, read on the forward strand.
TTTTGACCACATTTGCAAGGAATCATATAAACCCCAGCAGTTTTCAGCCCAATGTCATCTTTCACTAAAACCAATTTTTTTTTAAGAATATCGTCTTGAGACAGCAAAGTATGTTCCACATAAACTCAAAGCAACGTCTGGGCTCAAATTACACAGCTAAGTCTTCGGTTAGTTATATTTTCCCTCCGTTCCGTTTATAAAGGAATATTCTACAACCGACATCACCAAAGCTTTCCAATTACCTCGGCGCTGAAACAAACAGCAAACATTACCGGTTCACCTGTCTAGGTTCATTCATCCGTTCACTCACTGCGATACATATATATCGACAATTGCAAAGAAGAGAGAGATAGGAAATACAAACGAATGAGTATTGGGTGGGGTTGGACGAGGGAATTGTCATTTAAAAGTGCATTTGTCAGAGCAAATATTAGGGAATGGGACCGGACTCGTGGATCATGGGACTAAGAGAACAAAAAATAACATAATTCGCGAAAACCTCAGCGTGCAAAAAAATTCAACAAAAAACAAGGCAAATAAAGCTATGTATGTTCATGTATGTATATACGAACAAATAATGCGGACGGATTGACCTGCTGTACTGCTGTAATGAAAAACGAATTATTGGTACTATTGTGATATGCTGGTCCGTCTCTTCCAGGTCAGCAGCGTATTTCCCTTTACCGTTCGTATCGAATCACTCACACGAGTCTTCGACAGCAGTTGGACGGATAGAGCTTTTGGATTCAGTAAGTAAGAACCATTATTTCCTATTGCTTAAGGTTATTTTAGTTTTTTTAAATAAAAATGCAATAATTGAATACAATATAACATTCAATATTTTTTTAATTAATTTTTTGAGAATATTTTCACAGTAGAAATTGTTAAAGATTATATGTTTGAAAACGACCTATCAAACACGTTGTTCTATAATCTGGATATTTTTTGTATGAAGCTTAATCAGGGAATGTTGCATTTGAGACCATATCAAGATTCTTTACATATTACCCTTTGTATTTAGCGAACATCTCTTTTCTTCCTTGAGAAAGTCCTCCAGTAAGTGAGACAGCAAATAAGATAAAATATAAGTCCCCGAGAAAATACAATTTATTATAATTTATAGGTTTTATGGAACCGAGATTTATTTTATTTATCATTAGTTAGGGAGTTGAATCGAATTTAATAACATCTTTTCAAAACACATAAAAAATAATTCTTATTTTAAATAACGAAACAGATGAGGAAACAAACTAGCCGGCCGTATTAACCCTAAAAGCCCTACAAGTTTCACGTGACGTAAGCAGATGACGTCATGATGTGCGGTGTCCACCTGTAGGAAGCATCACTAACCAACGTGATCTTTCATGATGATCAATCGCGTTCTACTTCTTTGTGTTACAACTTTTATAGTTATTGAATGAAAATGCCATGTTTTCCTTTTCCAAAGCATGATTCGTGAATAAGGAACATGTAGACTTGCATTTCACCTGAAAGTGACAGTACTTGCTGCGATAAATTGTATGAGAGATGTATCGTCCCTTCCCACGACGAAATTAATACTGCATAGAAAGAGATATCTGGAGCTGAGTACTGGTCCATGTCGACTGTCATTCTACCTGAAACCTACGTCAACCAACCCGACTCTTCTCTTTCCTATTCCATGTTTTTTCAGTGCACTGGATTTTCGATAGGGCCATTGATTGACTGGGTGATTGAAAGGGCAAAAGAGGTGAAAGAGAAAGACGAGAGGGAAGTGTTAAAAAATTAAAACCACTGAACCGATATGCGCAAGTTAAGTCAATTTAATTAAAAATAAAACCGAAAGTGTAAATAAAACTCGAAAGTAATAATTAGTTGTCGTCTTCCGAGGTTAATATATATTTCAAAGATTATTTGATTTTCCTAATATTTTCTCGTCGTTATGGGATTTCTGTTATTTAATTTTTATTTTGGTGTTTGTAATCAAAGAAATGGACAGACCCATATTATTATGCCAATTATATTTATTCACGTAGTTATTTAAATAAAATCTTTGAGTGTTTTTATTTAGGGATTCATTTCTACTTTGCACTCTCTGTTTACCGAGGGGAAGGAAAAAACATCGTTTTGCTTTCAAAAGCCGTCTCTCGTGGTTTTCTCTTATTCCTGTTTTGGTCGTTAGCTGTAGTAGTAATAATAACAATAATAATAATTTTGATAATGGCGGCAGCAGCTGAAACCTCGCTCCAGTCACATATTGAGGGAAACTGTTGGGGAAAGTTTGTTCAAGCCTTTTGAGGCATCGAAGGACAAGGCTCGAAGGGAGATGAGAGGACGAAATATTCTGTGAAAGTCACCCCCCCCCCCCACACACACACATATATATATATATATATATATATTATTTGGAAATATGAAGTCGAGGTGGCTACCGAAACTCTGACTTTTGAACGTAGTGAAGTTTCTCTGGACTTAACTTTTTTCCAGGGAGAGAGGAACGATGGTGGTTGGTGAGATTGCTGCGTGTCTGACCACCGAGAGAAAGTTCTTCTCTTTTTTATCTTCTGTGGTAGTAAAGGAAGGGGGAGATGATAGTTTGACGACTGACCGTCTGTCACGGCTCTGCGGTCGCTGGACGTGACTGGGGTCGCCTCATCGTTAGAGGGCCATCATCCCCTTCCCTACGTAACCGCCGACCAACCTTCCACCCACCTCCCTCCCCACCTCGTTCGTCCTACAGTCGACGGACCTGTTGAGCGCTCACTGCAATTAACCCAGCATCTCACGCAAACTGAAAGGATCTACAAAAAAAATATACAAAACGCGCGTAGTCGCTGCGGACATTATTTGAAACACTGCACATTGCATTTGGCACTTTATAATAATCACATTCAAGAGGAAACGGCAGCGTCCGAGAACAAAAGGCCTGCAAGAATTATAAATACGAACGAAAAGGATCTTTCGTGGAAGTTCGTTACAATGTTTCAATTTTTTGTGCCAAAATTAAAGACTGCATAGTCACAGTAAACCTCGTAATTACAGAAAAATGTTAAAGAGTCAGGATGGAAAAATATCAAACTGACCGTGAATCGAACCCGGGGCCTCCCCTTGGTACAAACTTCTACCATAGTGTAAAAGGGGTGGCCCGGGTTCGATTCTTCGGACAAGATTTTTCCATCCTGATCCTTTAATTCAATTTCAACAGAGCCTCGTTAGAAAGAATCTCTGATATTCTTGAATTAAAAAAATATATTGTAAATTACTTCGTTATCTAGAATGTGAAGTCACTAAATACATGCGTCACGGATGACGTCACTGCGTATTCGCACTTTATGTACTCCAAAAAAAAAAGGAATTGAGCTCCAGTAATTTACTTGTCGTTTATACTCTAGTGGCAGCGCATTGTCGACGTACTAAGTGTTATATTCTTAGAATTTCTTGAATAAATATAGTTAATTACCTGATTGTGACCCTTTGCCGCACCTGTGACGTCACAGCGTTCCCGCGTCCCTCTTACAGTCTGATAAACTTTAAACTAAGAAATATTATTTCAATTTTTTACTAACTTGTGCTTTCTTTGATGACGTATTGGTGTCTATAATCCACATACTCTCGAAAATAATTTTAGAAATATGTTTACTATTTTAACTGAAAAATGCGAACTGAAGTCGCGTGTAATGCGCGTCACTACGATTATTTCTTTACCTTTTGAAACAATATAGCAGGGAAGTTTTGATTGAAAATAACTTCTAATTAAGTAGTCAAGAGAAGTGTTTTAAAAGACTTTTGTGAATGTACTAATGAGTATGTATTTAATTTCAAGTAGCAAATGAGTTGTGATGACAGTAAACAAAATATCAGTTAAGAGTCAGAAGAAGTATTAAATATAAAAATATCGAATAAATGTAACGTATCCTTGCATTACTCAAGCCTCGCATTGTGACTAAGTTTAGTTAGTTCAAAATTAACGAACAATTCATTTTACTCCTTTTCTTAAGACATGTCGTAAAGGACAGTAAATAAATAGAAGAGACCTCGTGTTGTTATCTGAGATGTCCGTCAGGGCTCCCAACAGCAATTAACATCACTAAATTATAATAACTCAATTCATTCAGATTAATGATTGCTAAATGGAACAAAAATTATTTTTATAATTCTAAAAATTCATCCGCAGAATCCAACAGCCTCTTGTACAGTCAATGCGTATTATTTATTTAATTGAAATTACGGACTTGAAAGCTGAGGTACCATCCTACTATCATTGCAGAAATTACCCTAATGAAAGTTCATTCTGAAAGTTATTAAACACAATTTTCGCGCGGAGGACAACGGGCGAGGAGAAATGACTTTCGGACGGAGTGTGTCGTTTAATAGGAAACAGAAAAGAACCACCCACAACGCGAACAGATAATATCGGACCATCGAGCTCTGTCGGAAGTGGACTGCCAATATTACATAACATGCGTACCGGAAGTTAATTATAACGGTCAAGATTGGGGAAAAGAGGATAGAGAGAGAGAGAGAGAAGAGCCGTGTACAGGCCCGGGCAGAAACCAATAAAATTTAATGAAAAAACCAAAGTGGCCTCGGGTCATATTCTTAGTTTGGGAGAGAGGGAAAATGGTCTATCAGTAGTAGTATGGTAGCAATTGTAGGAGAGGAAGGGTTTAATCTGGTCCTATCAACATCCTCTTCCTCTTTCATTCTCCTTCTTGCTCGCTGGTTCGTCTACGTTCCCCTCGGAACGGAAGGAAAGAGGAATCAACAACAAGGAAATTGTCAGCAGACTACTAATATTCAAAAATAACTAGCAAAACAATTGAATCCGCAGAATGTTGTGGCGATATCCATAAATACGAAGTATTTTTCAACTCTCACAGAGTATTGCAATTAGCAGAAAAATGATAATGCGTAAATATTGGCTTGATTTAAGTGTATTAAAACGACGTGGAAATATTTATACTGTTATGTATATGGTTAATTTAAATTCAGACAGAAAAAACGGAAGTGTAGGGGAAGAGTGAACGGAATACGAGTACTTCAATGAGTTGTCACAGAAATTCCGGTCTTTTAGAATGAGAAAAAGTAATTGTTGAAATTTAATTGTATATATCAATTTATTACTTATTCAGAATTAACTGATGAATATTGGAAAATTTTTATCTAACCAGAAAAACGGACAATTTATTTGAAAAAATATTGAAATAAAACAAAAAATAATTTAAGGACTTCATCAGATAATAGAACTGAATAAGACAAATTTAAACAATAAAGTAGAAATGTAAATTTGATAATAACATAATTAAATAAATTATTGAAATTTACAGAATTGGATTAATTTTGATAAAATAAAAATTATACAAACTTTCAGTTTTCAGTGTATATACATGTTAAAATGAGATGTCCAAATAAAAATTTAGTGTCAGGACCAAAGAGTTTTATAAAGGGAACAATGGAACAGAGTGACGTTTATATTGTAAACCGTTAAATTTATGATACATATAAATTAATTGCATTATAATAACAAGGAATCTTATATTTTGTTCAAATTATTAGTGTCAGTTTAATATTTAAATAAATTCCTGAAATTTAGAAAAGTTCGTAAAAGATATTATGGAGTTTTAACTGCTAAGGCTTTGGCGAAAAGCTTCTTATCTCTGGACCGTTCTTTTGACGGCTGTTAAGAAAGAAAGGATCACAACAAAACTGCATCTCTTTCTTTCTGAATTTATCTTTCTTATATCATTTTAGAAACATCCGCGTTCACAAATTGCCGAAGAGTTATAAAACGTGAATTACTATTATCAAAGGCTACATCAATCTACTTGTTTTGGATCTCACATTAAATCGGTTCCATTACACTATTGATATGGATGCATTGTGAAGTTGCATCAAGGACTGACACGTCCAGGCGTCTGTCCTCCCTCTTAAGTTTTCGACGCTGCCTCGTCCACAGTATTCGTTCTGCAGCTGTCGTGGTCATTTTGAGCTAATCATTAACACTAATTTCAGTTCAGAATAGTTTACTACACTTAGTCTATATATTTTTTCGTTTAAAAATATTTTTGATTGGTTAATAATATTTTTAAGTTTAAGAAAAAGGATCCAAATTCATAAATTTATCATTGTATATACATCAATTACTTTCACTATTAGAACTTAATTTTACGACACCTCACATAACGTCCGTTGCGTACTCATTCTCCAGCTGTGCCAATATTTGGTGATATCCTGCTTAATTTTGGCGGAGGTTTTGTGGCTCCGTGTGACGTCACTGGATAAAGACGCGCTTTAAGTGATTTTTATATTTAAAACGCTTTTAAACGCGATATATTTTTTAGCTGATTAATAACTATTTGACTTATAAAATATCGTATTTGTCCTTGTTTCCCGCGTTTTTGGACGTTTTCCAGAAAAAAGAAGACTACATGCGCAGAAAGAGCCTAAGGCCTTTTGTGTCGGCCTACTATATTTATATGACGTCATATAATGATTCCATATTAAATATTTAATGATTATAAAAATTTATGGAATTATGAATTATTAAAATGAAAAAAAAGTCTGATAGAAAATAATGAATAATAAAGGTAGCCAATACAGACAAAAAAAAGGGTAATATAAATACCACACAACGTTTCTGATGTGACGTTGGATCCATTATCACAGCTATTAATGTACGAACAGGCAGTATTAAACGTAATAATTGCTATGATCCCTTATTATTACGCTAAACTTTCTGTTTTCCCATTGCCGTTCCTTATTGTTACGCCAGCCCTTCGACTCTCCCATTGTCGTTGCGGTTTCGTCGCTTTTGAGTTTTGTCAACCGACCAGTGCAGTTGTGTTTCTCTAGGCTCTTCTTAGCACCTGAAGAATTTGTACAAGGATCCCAGAAACGTTGTGTGGTATTTATATTACCCTTTTTTTGTCTGTATTGGCTATCTTTCTTATTCTTTGTTAATTATGCTCAACAGTCTAGATTACAGGATAAGCAGAGTAGACAGAGGAGAATTTTATTCATAACTCAAGAGGATACGCAAATGATTACTGTATCAGCTGAAAAACAGAAGACGTGAAATTTGCTTCACCCAGTGACGTCACATTGTTTCCATACTTGGCCATTGGTCGAAATAGTTAACGTAGGCTTTACTTACGTCCTCGGCTCATTTGAAAAATTAAAGACCTACGTACTTCAAATTTGTTCCACTGATAGGGGAAAAAAAAGTTGTTGACACTGCGAACATGTAAAAAATTTTTTGACTTAAACACATCAGTAAAATTTTACTAGCATCGTTAATAAAACGAGAAATAATATTTTTTTCTCAACGAGTGGTAAGAGTGTCTGAAGTGAGAGAAGAAGCACCGGGTCTTTACGGTTGTACGAAGCGTTATAGCACACAAATTATTTAAAAAAATTAACCGTTGTACCTAAGAGTACATTTATTTAAGAAAACAATTTTAAAATACGAAAGGCCGTATAAAGCAGGCAGGAAGTAAAATCGTGTAGGTTTTACGCGTAATGTATGGAGAGTTAAGACGCCGTAAAATCCAAAGAATGATTTCAATTAGTCACATGATTTCCGTTGATTGTGATATAAAAAATGGCAAATGTATTTTTTATAATATTTTTACATGTTTTTTGAAATTACTGAAGAGTTTTATTTGTTTTAAATCACAATAAGAGACAGCTGAGACCTTCGTATCAGACTATAGTTATAAGCACAGAATATTCTCATCTCTATTTTTCTGCTATATTATATCATTTCGTTTCTAATTTTCTTTTATGGTTCAATCCACGTGTGACTTTTTCTTTTTCGTTTTGAGCCGCAGACACGAAACATGATTGTGTCTCTCTTCTGCATTATTACGTTTCCGTAATTAGTGCACGAGTTTTCCCTGCGAATGTTCGTGTCTTTTTATTTTTTATTCGTAGCTTTTCGTGGTGTTTCACTCCTTGAGGAGCCGAGCTCGGTCAAAGTCAGTGCGTCTCACCTCGCTTCGCCTTCCCGCAGTTTCCCTCCAGCTCCTGTGATTTAATTAAGGCAAAAACTTTTCGTATCCCCCAGTCTGGGGTCTCCGTCTTTCTCTTTCCCTCCACGTCTCCTCCTCCAAGGAAGCTGCGTGGTGTGTAACCGAGTGAGGGTCGATATCTGCGAGTCATTATGTCGCACACCTGCTTGTTCTGGAACAGGATCCGTCGAGAAATATTAGGAAACGATGGAACATGATTCTGCGATCTGCAAAGAACGGAAACGATGTCGCAATTTTTTTTAAAAAATACTTATTTTTACTGAATTCAGTCATCTTAATTGAATATGTAGTTCCAGAGAACTCTAAAATGCGAGTAGGTTAAAGAATTTCTTTTTTAGAACTTAGTTGGTAAAGGAACGCAAGCGTTGTGACGTAACATGTGACGTAGGCCACTCGTCACCTGATTGGATACTATCATTCTGACCGTTTAAGAATTTCCAGAAAATCACAATTAAAAATTTACTCACTCCCCGTAACTTTCAATCCGATCTCCACAACGTAATGCAATTATTATGTAATCCCGAACGACGGAAGCGACTTATGACGTCATGTTTCTCGTTATTGATCGTATAAATTCATGTTACTTCTCCTAGTTCAGTGAATAGCGTCGACTTCAATAAAATTTATTGAATCTGCAGTTAAATGGTTTCCACGTTATTGCATTTAATTTTAAATCTCATTCGAAAAGAAATTCATTTCGCGATGAATTTAACGATTAAAAGGCGTTAAAAAAACTCACACCTGAGTACAGACTGGACTGTACCAATTTGAAAAAGTTAATAAAATTTAAAAATATAAAAATTCTTGAAATTTTTCAACCTTTCCTTTCGTCCATAAAAATATTTTCTCACTACTCTATAAAACTAGGAAGCATAATAATAATTACTGAATCATTTTTCACTCGACTGCAATTGATCCCTTTGCATTTGTTGGTTATTCCTGATAGATATTTTCAGTATTAAATGCTCAACCCGTATCTTTACACTATTTTTGTTGTTCCTCTCCTGTGCCATGGTGACTGTTGCAGAATTAAGCTTGAATTTTTTTTTACAATTCTAAGAATTTTACCTAGAGGTATTATATTTCTTGATATATTTGCTTTATTTTCAGTTACTTTCCTGTAAATAAAAAATATCCTCGCAGTTGTAATTAAAACACAGTCTACAAGTTAAGGATATTTAACTACCTTTCTTTATCCAATTGTCTTCACTTTACATTCACATAGAAATATGGATCGAGTGAACTTTAGTTTCGAGATCTTCCCCCTTCTTTCTCGCGTAACTTATGACTTGCTTTGCCTCTCTCTTCCTTCCCCTCTACAAACTTTTGGGTAACAATATTTCCTGAGCTCTATTAGAGACTATTTCGTTAACTGAATGGTAATAATACACTCGCCGGTCTCCGAATGGATGGAGGCACAGGGGGAAAAGGAGGTCGACTGTCGCTTCTTTTATTCTATATAGTGAAGAAGTCACAAGTTACTCAATGCTAACTTTGCGAAAAAAGGATGGGAGAGAGAGAGGGGGGGAAATGTAAGCAAGATTAGAGTTAAAAGGGGGCTGCATGGTTGGGTTCGGACGGGAAAGGATCCAGAAAGTGGACGGTGAAGGAAAAGCAGGAGGGGAAGAAGGGATTGCAACGGACGGGGAGGAGAGTAGGGAGAAAAAGGGAGTTAAAACTTAAACATCTTGGTCACGTGAAACACAACTTTGATGACGGAGCGCGGTGGTGAAGTAGAGAAGACGATGCAGAATTCAATTGAGCTTCCCTTCGAGAGCGAGAGAGAGAGAAGACTGCCTCAGACCCTTCTCTCTCTCTCTCTCTCTCTCATTCCCTAACATTAGAAAGAAGCTCACGGCTCTCAGTGAGGTGATAATATATCTATAATTGCAGTTCATGACATCAATTATTTGACTTTATGACAGCAGGGTGACCTTCGTTCTACAGTATTGAGTATAGCTCCTGTGCTTGTATGTGAGACGTTGATATACTCCTCGGACAATTAGGTACGTTTCTGTGTACTAATTTTAACGAAACAATTATATATATATATATATACTCGAAAATTAGTTTTGAAAGTGAGTTCACATTAAGGGTAATGCCACTCTATACTGAACATAGTTAAATTAGTGCCACTGACTGAGTTTCACGTCATCACCTACGTCACTGCAAAATATGCAGATATCACTCTATAAGAAGTACCTTTCCTGAAACAATATTGTGTACAGATACAAGACTGACGCACTCATTAATTTCATCGAGTACAATTTTTTTGCGATCATTTCAATGAAGACTTTAGTCTATTGAGCCTTTAGGAAAACACCGCGGCATAATTTATGTATCGAGAGGTAACATTCTAGGCTTAAACAGTATTAATTTGTGGTTGGAAAACGAAAATTACCGTATCAATGCATAATTAACTGCGTGATGTGGCTGATCTATTATAGAAGGGAGAAATAAAAGGAGATATGGTAAGATCCCATGTTTTCAATTCAGTAAAATATTAAGAAACAAGATAGAAAATATTGATGCTCAACTAACGCAGGAAATTTGGGCACAATAACAAAGTTAAATAGAAGCACCGAAAATAAGTATGAGGAATCAGACGCTAGGGCAGATAAATATTTTACGAATGTATGAGATTATTGGGAACTGAGGAAAGTCAATAATTGATTTTATAGGAAATTGATGATGGAAGGTAGTGCGGTAAAAGAAAAAAATTCCGAGGAGACGGACTAGGAAATGTCTGCGGAAACTATTGCGAAAATAACAAACATATCCAAAGGTTGCCTGCAAACATTTTATGCGAGTATTTTTATTTTGAGACAAAAGACAGTAATCGACGTCGGTTGTTGGCGGGAGTTGTGTAGTGGCACATCGCGGGGCAATAATCAGCATAACAGCGAATTTGTATAGGCCTATATATATATATATATATATATATATATATATATTGTAATAAAAAAACCATTTAATTTAATTTAATGAATTTAATTATTCGTGCCACACGTTGTGGAAGCCATTTTATAATCAAAAAAACATATTTGATTATTTTAAAGAATTTATATATATTCGTGCCCCACGTTAGGTGCCATTTTGTAATAATAAAGATGGCTTAAATAAAATTAAATTTTAACAAAACAAATTATTATCAAAATTAACAATTATACAAATTAAACATATCTCATTCTCTCAGGGTCTCAACTGGGTTTGATAACGGCGAATCATTCAAAATAATTGAAGAACACAAAATTAAATTTAAAAGGAAACAGATTTTACTCATTAATTAACAAACCTAAATTTAAGTGTCGACGAAATTAACCTACAAAGATTGCTTCTAATTAACAAATTTTTTTTATCATTAAGAAAGAAACAATATCTGACATCTATATTTTTATTCGGTTTACAAAATTTATTGTTCTCTATTGGTACTTACGCCTGCCCAGGATACTTTTGATTTTCGAAGCACAGTGACGGGTTTTGCACAGCTCCTACTGAACTCACAGATCCTAATTTATAATTTTGGATTTAAATCAGGAACCAGGAACCTCTTCTTCGTTTCTCGCTCCCTCGGTTGCCTCCTTCTCACGGCTGCAAAGATTAGCAGGTTTTTGTAGTTCTGCCTTCGATTCTCGCTCTCGGTACGTGTTTAATCTTCCAGCCAAACGTCCACCCAACTTAATGCTCTCGCCTTAATGCCAACTCCTTTAATTTTAGTTCCGTCCTCGACTGAATTCCATAGCCGACTGCCTTCGTCTCGAAATTTTGAGCGCGCATTCCTTCTTCCAACCAAGACAACAATACTCTCTTTCATTGTCGGTTGTAGTGTTCGGTACCGCCGTCAATAATGTTTCTCTAACAATTCAGATTATCAATCACAATTATATATATATAATTAGTTTCAACTGTTATATGTTGCTTATTATTTCAGATCAACCATAATGTGTTACTTCTTGGACTAATTCTGATTCTCATACTACATGACATTAGTATTACTTGTCAATTCAATACGGAGTCACACCCCTGTTGTTAACATCATTAAGAATGTTCGCAGTTGTTTGAGAATATTCTTGGATCTGTAAAAATAAAAATACAGAATTACTTAAGTTGCCTCTTAGTTAAAGGTTACGTTTTAAAATTGAAGAAGTTGCATTTTCAGTAGCCAAGTTTTGTGTACTTTATTTCAATAAAATTGAACCCGTCATGGTTATTAAAAGCAGCTGGCCATTTGCAACGAGATTGGTGCTGCTCTGCTTCATATGGTAATTGATTTGAATTTACGACACACACGAACATTGTGTGTGTTATAGTTATTGACGTTATTTCCCGCGGTGACGCGATTCAATTTGGATTTAACGAAAATTGTATTAAATTCCATAATCCATTAATCCAATCTGTGGCAATTTGCAATTCTCTGCAATATGTTTGCAATCTTTAACTTTCACTCTCCACAGAATATTTTTGTAGTATCAATTTTTCTCCACTAATTAATCGAATATAATTTTTCGGTTCACACAGACTTTAACACTGTCATGATTTTAAATACTGGAGGAATACAAGAATATTAAATAGGGAATATTTTCAGGGAATTTCTTTTTAATTAACAAAAATTGATTGCGTAAGGAGCCTGCTAATAATACGCGGAAAAATAATTGAGACGTATTTACTGGAACTCTTGGACAAAGTAAATTTATCATGCTACAATTTTATAAATTTATTAATCAAAAACAGAAGTTTTTCGCATATTAATAAGATTATGTTATACTGAATATTAACGCAAGCTTTCCTCCCGGGTGATGCTCATTAGGCAAGATTTATTTATAATTTAATAACGCTCTGCTTTATTTATTAGATTACGCATGACAAATGAAGGATTAAAATGTTAAGCGTTATATATTTTTATGGTATTTTATAAAATTAATTACTATTGATTTTCGCAATTTTTGTCATTTATGACAATTCATAAATTAACGTTTTTTTATAAATGAGTATACATCGAAATTTTTCTCAACATTTAAATATGACTATTTATTGTAATATTTAAATATGTATGTCCTCCATATACATATTATCATTTAGGACTTCGTTAACAAGCTACATACATGATCTTTCATAACGCATTTCGAGTATTTACGATCCTTGCTGACGAGTACAATTTACGATCTTTGCTTATGTGTGTTTTTATTCCTGCGATAGGACGAGAACTTTATTGCCCAAATGATGACATCATCGCGACGCCAAATATGGTCAGTATGTTTATTTAATTATAAAGCAACCCACAATTTCGTTGAATAAAAACGTCAATATTAAGAATTCATTTCCTACCTAATGATACTTGCTAAATTTGTACTTAAAAACAATATTTTAATTAGGAACGTAGGTTTTCCCGGTGTAGTTACTGAATGAAGTTCTCTCGGGATTCCAACCGGGTAGCGTAGTTTTGTAAACACAACGTTTCGATGGCTTGCACCGCCATCTTCTTCAGGATATTTTAATTATATGAGTTTAAAGTGATAAAAGTAAGTGGTTCCAGGAGTAATAAATGAAAGGAGATGCGTCTTTACTGTAGTCAAAGAGAAATAGTTTAGGGCATGACATCATCGAAGGAATAACACACGGATGGAGTTGCAGAAGAATAGTGCAGTTGGTAGACAACTTGAAGAGAGAAGCGAATGATAGGGCAAGGAGGAGAAGGAAATTTATAAAGTATAAGGACCTGCCAGTAGGCACAAGATAATAATAATAATAATCTCCTTGGCTCGACAGTCCATGAAAGACATTGGCCTACCAAGACGACTGCCACACGTGGTACATTCTGGAGTGACACCAGAGAGTTAATCCATGCTCCAAAAATCCATTCTTTTACCGGGATTAGAAACCTCTGTGATGTGACGCTGGCCACTACATTACTGCAGCCATTTATTGTAACTCGTAACGTTAGAGTTGCATAAAATTGACCTTTGGGAATGCCTTTTCCTCTCCATTTTTGAACTAAGGTTCCCACAAGCCGAGGCACCGCGGCCTGTTTTGAGAGGTGTATGTTCCGGGGTCACAGACCTTGGGCATACGGTAAGAGTTGTCCGCTATTCCCATTGGAATAGTCGGCCTGCTGCCTCCTAGACTGGTCGAGGCACGGAGAAGGGAATGCTGCGTCCCCACAGCAAACCTCTCTCCAGCTATTGGAAGGGCGTGGGACAAGTACCCAATGCCCGACCTACCTGATGCAGGTTTTTCTAGGGTTTTCCCTGCATTTCTTTAGGCGAATGCCGGGTAGGATCCTTAAACCATAGCCCGGGGGCCCTAGTAACCCTTGGCTACCTTCCTCTACCCTTCCGCATCCCCCCTTTCAAATCCCTTCCTATGCTATTAAAGGGGAGTTGCCCAAAGTGGATCACCCTCATGTAGCCTGTTGCCCTAAAATAAAAAAAATAAAAATAAAATTTTTTGTACGCTTTAAGTTGTATTACTGTCTTCTGCACCTTTTTATGTAGAATCCACAGAAAATGTAGGGAAAGTTACATTAGGGTTATTACCAGAATATTTTTGTAGCCTGTTTTCCCGTGTATTGCATCCAGACAACCTCATCAAGTCGGTCTAACTATTTTTCTTAGATATTAGAATGTATGTACGGTTTCGTGTTCCAGTATATTTTTCTTGTCTGTTCTTATTTTTTCTCCAACTTTGTTGCAAATTAATTTGAACTCTAGTTTTGGGCAGTGGCATTTGCGACTATCTCTCTCCTCGTGTGAATTATACGTAGTTGGTTGGCTACCGAATTATCCGATATCAAATTCCGCTCCATGTTGACGCGATGTGCGAGTGTGCGTGTGTTTTGTAATACGAAACAGATTGCAGTTCGACCCCTCCCTGGCCCCTTTCCTCCCTTTAACTCTCGCTCCCCATTCACCCTTCCACCCCCTCCACAATAATTAGGGGACGATGTGGGCGGCATTCGCTAATGTGCGGTTTTCACACAAACATAAAGGCACAGTTAGTGTGTGTGTGTGTGATATATCCTGAGCGAATCGCACCGATTCAATATTTAGCGCCTGACGAATGGACAGGAAGCCTTTTGGCCTGTTTTGATTCAGAAAAAAATCTGTTTTAACGAGACGGAAATGAAAGGCTGTCTGCAGGATGGAAAGCTTCACGTCTAACAGACTGATCTCTTACTCGTAGGGCACTGTGGCTGGTTATCTGAAACTGTCGATGGTCCACTTTCTGTTTCCGAGCGAGGCCGGATTTTGCTGACGCGCATTCATGTAAAATATAAGAGCTTTAAAACTTGAAAATTCGGCCTAAATATGTATCTTAAAGACTTCGTCTTTTCATTTTAAGATCGACTGCATCACAAAATGACCACTATTTGAATTTTATGTTGTTTAACGGGGAAGTAAACTCAAATATGCCAGTTAAATTATTTGTTTTCAGATTAATACAGTGCAATGTTTTGTTTGTTTTCAACTGAAGCCCTATAAAGACCTTGAAGAACTTTTTTAAATTTAAAACTAATATTGTTACAATCTCAGTTGAGAAAATAAATATGGACGACATAGCTCAAAATTTCTGTGATTATCCACTTTTAATGTGGAATACCGTCCGTTTAATAAAAAGGATCTGTGCTTGGTTATACTCACTAAATAAGAAAGTCTTTTCGTTTTCTATAAGGATCTGTCGTTCGGAGTTACGTCATCATACGTCGGTGTTTGTCTAATCAACGTCAGTCGTGGGATTAAATATTGTTCGAGATGGCCTATTTTCTTCACTACTAATCTTGTATAGTTGTGTTAGTAATTCGAGATATGGGACTACATAAAGAAGTATATTTGCTTGGAGATCTCGATATGACGTTGTAAGCTTAATTTTAATTTCTCACCAGACTAGTACCTTAAAGACTAATAACGTCTTTGAGTGTTCTCATTAATTTGAAACGAGCGAATACGTAGTGTAGAATGGGTTGACGCAGCCAAAATCTTCCCTCATTGGCCAACCTGGAGCTTGAACAGAGGCGCCTGATAATCAGACTTCCCTGCAAGACATCTGTCAGTGTATTGCTTGCTAATTTATACAATTTTCTCCGTAAATCTTCAATACTAACAAGGAAAATGAGATAATCAGGAAATAAACCTGTTTATCGTTTTCCCGAAATTAGTAAACAATTATTAAAAAAGATAATTGAGAAGATTATCAAAAGACAATAAAAATTATTTTAAATTAATTAATTATTGAAACTATAACCGTGATTAAATTATTTTAAAAAAACTGCTGCTGCTATAAAATTTAATAACAGAACGGTTCTCCGGAATTACTTTTCATTATCAATCACGTTGCTCGTTTAATTACTAACATGCATATGTATGTATAAATATATATATATATTATTTCCCCTTTCTCTCCCTCCATCCTCTGTACTGTTAACATTTAGTAATTAATTATTCACTGCCTCCGTATGAAAGTTTCTCAACCGGAAACATATGGACGGCCGATATTATTAAATAAATGAGTGAAATGCTCAGGAAGATGTAAATATGTAATACACCAGGAAAATTTATCCATTAAAGGTTTGACCTTTCATATTTGGAATATCACTTTCAGTATTCAAAATTTCTGACTAAAAAAACTGAGGTTAAAGAGCAATTCGAGGTTAATAAGAGACATAAAATTTTTTAAAAATTATAAATTAAAAAATATCGCTTTTTGCAAAAATATGGCGTCGTGGACTCGATGACAAATCATTGAGATAATTTTTTGTCACTGATCTTTCAGTATTTGCCAAGAGACCCTGCGTAGCGAGTGATGATGGTAACAACTGTATCTGGTTCATTACTCGTTTGGAATTTCACACCCACTTTTCTCCGTTCTCTCTGTTCCCGCCTCTCTATATGAGGTCTGTTTTCCCTCTCTCTAGCCACACACAGTGACCTCTCGTCACCCTTCGGTGGGCCGATACGCGCCTGCATTGCTGTCCATCCATGTGGAAGAGTGGTCCGATGATGTTATCTTATCTACCCAAACCTCTCTCCCCCTCTGCCCCCTTCCGTTCCCTAATATCTCTGTCTCTCTTCGCAGAGGGAGCACAGTGGGTCAGTGAAGCGTGGAGATAAACTACACCCCACAGTGGTCTCTCTCACCCTACAACTACGACCGATGCATATGCACATAGCTCAGCCCTAATCTGTCTCAATACACACACGCGTGTTCATTAATACAAGCTTACAGTTTGTATTTTGTGACCGTAGTCCAATCAGCGATTTCTCTCTCCCTTTAAGCGCACAAACTAACAAATATATTAACACACCAATTTTTCGGCGCGTTAGCCCTTGTTTACGTTATTAACAAAACAGACAAACAAGCATAAGATGAAGAAAACTATGACTTTATAAATATTTAGGCACGAAAAGATCTCCCTGTTGATTAAAATAACATGTATTGTTAGAGTAACCACGGCGACTGTGGAAATGAAGTAAAAAAATGCGACACGCGAAAAAGAAAGGAGAAAGATTTTCTGAAGAATATGCAAGAAACGCACAAATAGCAATCAAAAATTAGCAATTTAGTCTTATGAAATCATTCACCTTCATATAAAGGTAGCAATAAAAATCTTCTCAACTTACAACACGTACAATCATGATTACATTAATCGGGACAACATCTGCGTAACATTATAATTTTTATTTTAAACCTCACATTGGACATGTTTTATATACAAGTGTATTATGCGAGTTTTCATGTGTCAAATCCAACAAAACTGGTATAAACAGAGAAAAATCTGTGTTATATAAAAGAGATACAACAATTGAAATAGTTGATTACACAACAAAATTGGAATCTTACGTATCTACGTACATTGCTGCATATTCCTTATAAGAAATATTATTAAAGCCTCACGACTAAATTTGTAAGGCGGGTTAGAAGCGTTGCAGGGGCATAATTGGAAATTTACTCGTTGACGAATATTTAACTGAGCGAACTTTAATAATAATTTTTATACTAAATAATTATTGGTCTACACTCAATTTAAATACAATTTTTATTTTAGAATTACGCCATTGTACACGTGATTAAGTCCTAGATGAAACATTTAGTTTTTGCTAATAAATTACGTAATTTAGTAAGGGAAAATTTCTAAAAGTTACTTCAATCATTAGCAGTTCACACTAAGAACAATAATGTAATTGTATTGAATAAATTCTCCTTACAATTTTTTTTGATCGGATATAACTACCATTCACTCTACACTCAGTCATTTTGCCCAATAAACGAAAACGTTTTCTGGCTTGACGATGAATATATCTGAATGTAGGTCCAATTTTAAGGGAACAGATTTATTATAAAAATTTGATTTTTGAGTATTTATTGAAAGAAAAAGTTATTACTTTTCACAGACAATCAAACCAAATCTGTGAACTTAGTTTGATATCCAATTATGTTTCTTCTTCTAATTTTATAAATAAATGGCTTGTTTAGAAGAAAAATTTGACAGTAGATCACATTTTTGGCAACAAAATGAGTAAGAACTGAGAATCCGCAGAGAATCTCGTTGCGTTTCGACGAGCAAGCTGCGTCACCACGTCGGTACATCACGCGTTAAAAGAGGGAGAGAGGAGAGGAGAGGTGATAAATCTCTGCGGCTGTTAATATCTGCGGTGGTGGCCGGCCGCCCCCCCTGCTGCCTGCCTACAAACCACCCTTGTAAATAGTACGATGGTCCTACACAACAACACGTGTTTTATTGGCGTGTCGTGACAAACCCGATGTGTCCCCTGAGGGATAAGGCCAAACAACGCCAACTAAAACTCAACCACCTCTCACCCTCTCCGCAGGAAAAAATTACGGAGCTAAAAATCACCGCTGCAGCCCCAAAAAAAGCAACCCTCTCCGGAATTGTTCCGCGGCTCCGATGAGAGTTTACAGTTCGAAAACGAATTGCTGTGTAGTTTCATGCGCCATCCACCCCCGTAAACGTACCGACCCCTCTCAAACATTTTCGAATAACACCCGACACAGTGTCCTGTATTTAAAGTTCAGTCAGTCAACTACACCCTCGTGTTCTAATAAAAGAGCCACGGCTAAATAGGTGGAGCGTCTACATGCGAATCGGCAGTTCGTTAAATTAATAAATATTTACATAAGTCCAACATATATAATTCACTTTTGATGAGGATTAGCTACGAAATAGAATGGAAGGAAAATTATTTGTAATTGCTCGAGCAAAAGTTTAGTTCTGGAATGATTTTCTTACCAAGAATATCCACACTGAAATTAAACCTTTTTAGAATGTGTTGAACTCACAAAATTTAGTTTTTGGAAAAAAAATTCTTCCATTTTTATAATATAGCAGGGAATATATATATATATATATATATATATATATATATATATTAAAACATCGTGACTATTGAAACGAGGCCTTATTTTCATAAATTAAGTGACGTCAAAATTGAAATTGTTACGTCACAGATGATGTTACAATTCGATAAAAATCTCATCTGTCAAATGAAGTGAACTTTTGATTGCGGAATTAGGTTTGATATAAAAATACAATTTTTTAAAATAATAATATAAATATTCGCATATTTTTCCGTACATGAGAATTCAGTTACCGAGGAACACAATTTTTGTTACACATAGCACGCGTAGTTTTGTCGCTGAAATAGTTATTGACTTGTATGGAGGGAGGGAACTTACGAGGCCCGGGATGATGGTTAAGAGGTTTTAAGTCGCCCCCTGTCGTTGTAGTTGCATATTTGCGTAGAAAACATTTGTGTTAGTCGTGTAGTGAGTGAGATAGGATCCACAAACAGCTCAGTCGGCCATTGTCACGTCGTGATTACCTGCGCGAGGATTACACGGCAAATCACACGGGATAATCCCTTCCCTACAGAGGGACTCTACCACCGAACCTACGAGTACCCAAAGACGTTAAGAGATTACGTCCGTCAGATTCTCTATGTGGTCAACTCTCGTTGAATATTTAAATGGATGAAACATTTCTCACGCGATAAGTTTTTAATTTATGTGTAATACGTTACAAAAATTGACCTGTAATTTATTCTCCTCGACTTTCTGTTAGGTTACTCTGTCAAAGGTGGGGTTCTTTTTCGATACCACGTCTGTAAGAATCTCGTAGGTTGAAATTGAAGAAGCCGTTTCGTAAAGCATTCCCAACTATGGTCACAGCGGCGCGGGTCCGTGTATTAACGACACACAATCCTAAAATCCCGGAAAAAAAATTAAGTGGGGGTGAGGAAGCCATAGAATAAAGGTGCATGAAAATAAAGATAAAAAATTTGAAAATGTGTGTTAAAATCTTCTGCGCGAGCACGTCTCTGACGTCACCTTACAGACGTAAAAACTTTTCTATAAGTAATGTATCGAAATAATGAACGAATACAGAAAAATTTAGATTGAATTAAAAGTTCTTTTATGTCCTAATAAGAGTTGTTAAACTACGATTAATGAGTTGCATGTATTAATATATTAGTTTGATTAAAGAAATCAGGAAGTTTGTCTTTTGGCAGTGATTCAATAAAATTTAATTTAATGCATCTGTTTAATTAATACACAATTTTAAGAACTAAATAAGGAATATTTAGATCGAATTAAAGGTACAATTAAATAAACAAACGGTCTGTTATAGGATCTCTTCAGGTAACTTAATCAACATCAATAATTTTCTGGATCAATTAAAAATAATCTTGTTATACCCAAAATATTTATTAGAAAAAATATGGATATAATCTTTACTAAATCAGATAAAGGAGCAACATTTGTATAATTTGACTGAACTAAGAATGTTAATAATTTCAACTCAGATAAATTAATATATGAATCCTGAAATATTAATTGTATTAAAGTAGTAATAATAAAATGACTTAAAAATAATAACTATATTAGTATATTTTCATCTGTTCATTTATTAAACCTGAAGAGGTCCTAAAAAAAGAACTTAACGTCGGTATAATAAACATATTTTTGTTATTATAAATGTCATATACGTTTCCATCATTATTAAAAGTACGATTAATTCAACTTCATTTAAAATATTTCTCAAGAGTGGTTTAACATTACAAACTGAATAAAGATTTGGGTTTGTTACCATTTGTCCACGCGTTTATAATTATATGCATCCTTTTCATTATATAGAAAAATTTGGGAGCATTTAAAGGCCATGGTGTATCAGTAAAATGTACAGAACTTAAATTATCTGAACGAATGTATCACCAACACTGTAACGAGCGTATTACCACCTATTTATTCAGCAATGGAGAACCCAACGAAATGTTTTTTTCAAAACCATAGTGGACGTTTTTTTTCTTGTTAATGGAAACTTCTCGAATATCAAGTATAATGTATGGGCTAAAATTCTTGACTCGTCAATTTAAGATCGTGACGTTCTGTGCCTTGATATAAACAGAGTCTGTAGCATCGGCGCCATTTCATATTTCGTGTTTGCCACAGCGTCTGCTACTTTCTAAAACATCTTTTATGAGTCTACTGCTGATATTAGAAAGTTTCTATATTGGTGAATTAATATTGAAAATCTATAAAGGTCTCGCTGCCCTAATAAAAGTGTTTGAATAATTAATAATGAACGTTTTATCATTTCTGGAAAATTTAAATCCTACTAAAGTTGGCCGTATATTTTAAAACAATTGCCTGATTAATATATAAAACATTGAGGGCCTGTAGAATATTTATACACTAAAACAATTAAAGAACATATTCAAAAGCGCCATTCGTTGACCATTCGCTGTTTAAATTATGAAACGTTAAATAATATTTGTCTAAAATTCTACAAATTTTGTTATGAACTGGGAAAACTGAAAAGTCAGGTAGTACATCGTTTCTGTCACCACGTAAAAGAAAGAGGATATGTATTTTTTTACAGATTTTCAACATAAAAAAGAAAGCACCGACAAACGAAAATGTTAAAAGGTAGTGATGGCTGGAGAGGGGGGGAGTTGGAACTGAAAACCTGAAGAGTATATTTTTAACGTCTGTTAAAAAAAGCAACAAACAAATCAAGAGTCCTCCCTTTGACGGAAAAGTTGAAAAGACAGTGAGAAGAGGAGAAAAAGAGAGCGTCACACACACACACACACACACGCCACCCTTCAACTCTAAACCCACCCCTCCTTCTTTAGCTTTTTACCCTCCCAACAAAACGCTCTCAGTAAAATGAGGCAAAACTAACTCTTTTCAGCGGTCCCATTGCCAGGAGAAAAACGACCGAGGGAGCAATTTTCTAGTGCGTTTAAGGAAAGGAGGGTACACGCTACGTCGAGCAAAGAGCATGCGAAATAATAATAAAAAAGGAGCCTAGGGGAGGGAGAAAGAGAGAGAAACTGAAAGAAGGAGAGAGAAAGACAAATGCAGGGACTGGGAATGAGAGAAAGTATACAGAGAGATGGGGTGGGGAACGGGTGAGAAGAACGAAGAAGTAACTACCGTGCCGGGGCGTCGAACACTCACAAAGTTTCTTTGCGCTTTATCTCTTAATTTGCAAACAACTCCCTGTGTCTCTCTGTTTAAAGAAAACACCGGGCTGGAATGGGTGGAGAGAAAAAGGAGGTGGGGGAGTTAGCACATTGAAGGTTTTAATTCCTTGTGGCGGAAGGGTTGCAAAATTGTTTGCCAGAGTGGAATTAGCAATTAGCTAGATGAGCGAAGCCAACACGGGAAAAAGGGGGGTAGGAAAGGAGACAGCATCTGAACGCACCAGGTCCTCAGGTGATTCTCTCTCTTACTCTATTCATCTTCTTATTTTCTATCACCGTCAAAAAAACTCGCTAATTTCTTGGAATGAGACAGCAAATGTCGAGTACGTCAGGACATTACTGTAATTGCAAATGAAAATGAGAAAGATAGAAAGAGAAGGCGAATTTGATGGGAAAGATGGAAACTAACTACAATTATCAAGAGGAAAATTTGTCGACACATTAAATTTTCCACCGTATGTATTAACAGCCCTACGGACATTTTACTTATCTGTGTGTATGTATTTTCAATCAAGCTGCCGAATGGTGTATTGATAAATACTGATATATTTGCAGTGGAAGAACAGCAAGAAAGGAGGATTCACGCAGAACTGTGCATCCCTGATAGACGGATGTGTTTTTTTTAAGGCAACAGGCTACATGAGGGTGATCCACGTTGGGCAACTCCCCTTTAATAGCATAGGAAGGGATTTGAAAGGGGGGATGCGGAAGGGTAGAGGAAGGTAGCCAAGGGTTAAATAGGGCCCCCGGGCTATATTTTAAGGATCCTACCCGGCATTCGCCTAAAGAAATGCAGGGAAAACCCTAGAAAAACCTGCATCGGGTAGGTCGGGCATTGGGTACTTGTCCCACGCCCTTCCGATATCGGGAGAGGAGTTTGCTGTGGGGACGCAGCATTCCCTTCTCCGTGTCTCGACCAGTTTAGGAGGCAGCTGGCCGACTATTCCAATGGGAATAGCGGACAACTCTTACCATATGCCGAAGGTCTGAGACACCGGAACATACACCTCTCAGAACAGGCCGAGGTGCCTCGGCTTGGCTCAAATAAAAATTTATATTGTTAGGATGTTGAGAATAAAATGAGAGTGGAATAAAGAAAAATTAGATGAATGTGAAGCAAGTAAGGTAACTCAGATTCAGGAAGTTTTGTGGTCTCACGAACTTTTGCTATGAAACGTTTCCTGTTCGAAACACTGTACATTTATTTGAATTACCTTTCTTCAATCACCTATATCTAGTTTTATCCTCAACAACTATTATTTTCTTCCAAAAATCAGACGAGCTCGAATACTACCTCAATAATAATTCAAAAATTTTCTTATAATTTCAAGATTCAAGCAACAAAGGACGTGCCAATTATACACAGTAATTATTAATTAAGTGAATAGCACTCATGTTAAATATAATTTAATTAAACTTGCGACGAGTCTAATTGTACGCCACAAGCAACAGCAGCCACCTAGCACCATATTAATTACTACAATTTTTTCTGAGCTTTATCTATTTGTTTTCTAGTACTACGCGTATTACTTACGACGTTATTAAAAAAAAGTCTGGTGTTTACATTAAATTTACTTCAAACTCATGAAAATTGCGGCTCAAATCCGTGATTGAATGCTGGAAGAATTTTTTTTTCTGGGCAAGCTTCCAGAAAAGAAGCAAAATTTAAGGGATTAAGAGACATAGATGGCTGCGAATATGTGGACGATGAAAAACATCGGTCAATGACCGTCGTCAGATCTCACATTATCAGGAAAAAATCACCAAAAATGATATCTAGACCGAAGACAGATCGCTCACGATTTCATATCAGGATTGTTCAGCACGTTCTTTCCTCATATAAAGTCACGGTAACCTTCACAACGTCTGGAATAGAAATTACCAACTGTAGTAATTAGTCCTGTTTTTACGAGAGAATCGATAGATATTTTGAATATTATCTAAAAAATTTCACCAAAATATTAATATTTTATGAAAGAACTTACATTTTCTGTACATCACATACGTTGTCCTCTTACGATCTGTACACTGTCATATGCTTCTGATACTGGTTTCATAGTACTTTCTGTGAGCTCAATAAAACTTCGGTTGAAAAGTATAAAGGAATTATTTTGCACTGACCTGTAGCAAGAAAACTTTATTACAAAACAAAACGGGGCCTTAAAATCAGAATTATGACTTGTTATTAGAGTGAAGCTCCTGAATGAATAATATTCATTCCCGAACTTTTATTTTTATATGTACCGTATATAAAAATATTCATTTTTCTAAATAAATTTTGTTTCGCCGTTATATAGATTTTTTCTCAAGATTCATTCCACGTGCCAAACGACGAAAGACGCTCAAAGAATCTTAACCTCTGCATGAAGATATTACTGTTTCCTGGAACAAATAATCTTCGTCTTTGATTAACGAATATTTCAGAGAAGAACTTCGTTTGGTGCAAATAACTCTCGGTGAATAGTAACATTTAATTTTTTAAAAAGAGTTTAACACTCGGCGCCAGTGGAAACGTAAGCAGATAATAAACCATAGAGGCGATGAAGGAAGAATAATAAATTCAATAAATCGCAAAAATTCCTCAAATCGGCGAATTTCTATTTCTGAAATGCATTTCGAAGAGCTTTGCAATATTAATTGGTAGCTTGAACGAGCGTGTGTGAGGCAGTGAACGTGTGAGCGAGAGAAAAAACTGAAATAATAAAATTAGAAAACGAGAAGCAGGAAAAAAAAATTAAATAGTCAGAAGCGAGGAGCGCTACAGTTGTTATGTTTAAAACTAATCTGCTAGAAATTACAGTTAATTATTCATTTACTTTTTGAGAGGCATTTGAATCTGAAGTCTGGTAGGCATAATTATGAAACGACGACATGCACAAACGCGTCAGCAGATTCCCGCCTGTAATCTTTTTTGAAAAAGGAGATGGGGCTGAGAGCAATAATAACAAAAAACTCTACATTTTAGTCCGGTGATATTAAAATGGAACCACAGTGAGTTGGGTGACGAACAGAAAGAGGGAGATAGAGAGGGAAGGAACTCGTAACCATGTGAGGTAACGAGAGAAATAAAGAGAGTCATTTTCGGCGGTTGGGAGGAAAAATTATAGAAGTGGACCGAAAAACGGAGACACGTACATTATCTCAGTCGCAGGATGGAAGGAAAATAAAATAGGTCTAAAGCGTGAGTTGTGAAGTTTAAATGTGTATAAATTTGACGAGTATTTTTGTGGCACTCACATGTAACTCAGACGATTTTCAGAAAAGTTTTCAGTGCTTGCATCCAAAAGTATTCCGTGAGGAAGAAAAAAATTCAACCAGTTGGTTAAGCGTTGTAGCCTTAGTGCGGCTGTCAACTTCATTTTTCCCTCCTCGTATCCGCTGTCCGTCAATTCGAATTTTTATATTTCCTTCATTCTTCATTATTTTATGATTATCACATAGATTCATAGATAAATATTTATATCATAGTTACATTAATGTCAGAAATAAATAATGATTTCCAAAACGCAAGGACGCATTATATGGAATAGGACGTCAATTGAAATAGAAAAAAAATTATAATAACATAAAATGTTATTCATATCAAATAAAAAAGAAGAAGACAAACTAACACTGATTTTGATAAATTTATGTGATCTTTAAAAGATTATTAATTTTATCCATTTTACGGAGAATAAAAAGAAGTTTATAAAATTATAACCCATGGGATCAAAAATTATGTGTACGTTAATTATCACGGTTTGGAATTATTATCTTGTAAATAAAAGCTTCATTCGAAAATTATAAATACAATTAAGAACAACATAGGATAATAGTAAGATTTGACGAAAATGGACTCGAATTTAAAAAGATAAAACAATGATTTCTGCATAATAGAAACTTTTATGTCATTTTAATATTAGGAATTTACATTTAGCAATTTTGGTTCCAAGATGATATGTGAATGACTAGATAAGTCGCATTGAATAATTATTGTGTGATTCGAACTCAAATACTTCACAAAATTCATTTAGTATTATGTTATAGTAAATACAACAATTAATTTCGTTTATTTAATATTGAGTTTTAATTTTTACAATCATGTACCCTATTTTCCTACGTGGAGACGTATCAAAGATCATATGTAAATTCGTCTGTCATTTATTCTTCAAACATTTTTGAAATCCAAACCTGCAAGTGTAGAATTTTCAATAAAACCTATTACATTTATCGAAATTAGGATTCGATGTTATAGTCGTATCGATCATTGTTCGATTACTTTGTCCCATGTATGTTGGCAGCCTTTGCCACTATCTTCACTCTCTGTAAACGTCATCTCCGTTGCTCATAAGTCCGCTTCAAACTGGCCATTAATATATTGCCTACTGGCTACCATCGCCACGGCACAGAAAGGGTTGGAGGAAAGGGGGTGGAAAGTCCGCAATAAAGTGAATGAAGTTTGTCCTCCCGCAAAGTGAGGGCTTGGCTATTAGCAAATGAAAACACAGACACATGCACACAGAGAGCGAGAAAAGGACAGGTAGAACTGCGGAACTTGGACACTTTATAACCAAACCATGGAACTCCTCCCTCCACCCGCTTCTTTTAACTACTAACAACGAAGGTATTTGGGAAGGGTAAATCAATTGTCTGGATGTAATTTATTTGATGATCAAATCCTGTAAGAATTTGGATAATACAAATTTAAAGCCAGGCATATATCGATTTTGCTATGGCTCGTTTGACAAGACTGAAGAGAAGAAAAGAGTATTTTGAAAATCAGGAGCGGTGGCAAAAATATTCCTCTGTCTCTGAGCTTTTGTTATCAACCCCTTCATTACTTCTCTCCTTTCTTGATAGAATTACATCGGCGCCCAAGGTATTGTCTTCCTATTTTGTCATGTGTGATTGGCTTGAAATTACTTTCAATAACCGATCTCTAAATATTTTAATGTAGTTGAATTCCTCGCCTTTTCCGCCATTTTTTCTTCCGTTCGATCCCCATTTCCCTGGTTTTCTTTTTTTTTGTGTCTGTGGAGGAGATGCTATCCTGTATTCCGAAGCTAACCTCTGCATCAACAAGTCCTGACTCGGCACAGCCAGCTAGACCTGCTGCTGCTTCTCTTTCCCCTTGCATCTGTCTGGCCTCGGGAAAAGACGAGGAAAAAAGAGAAACGAACTAGGTCACCACACTCCCCTTTCCGACCTTCCTACAGATAATTCTAAGCATCTAGGGAATCAGTAAAAATACAGGTCAGTATTCATGAGGCAGGCGATGACGTGATGTGATTTACACCTTATATACAGGATAACAAATATTTATATAACTTTTTAACTGTATAATCAATAAGTTACAAAAATATAAGTGTTCTGAAGAGATGGAACTAAGTTTTTTTTATTACTTTTCAAGGTGCTCTTTGAAGAAAACTCTCTTTTCTTAATTTTCAATACACTTATAGATATAGACATTTAACAAACAAATATTTTCGAAATAAATTAACCTCCGACTCTAAATTTATAGAGAAGAAAAAATTAAATGTCCAAAAATAAAGAGACGTTACTTACTGCCGAATGCTAGCGCCTAGTGGTTGCTAGTCCCGCAATACAAGTAATAGAGTGTGCTCGGAACAGAGAATACAATTTCATTATCCGTTACTTCTTCTCTTCGTTTATGACAACGATGAAAATCGTTAAGAAAATATCATCCGAAATTTTCTATACCACTCTCGGTATATTTCAAAATCAGAATTTATATAAAATAAACCGCTAATGTATCTTTTATCAGCCTGTTTTACATCGGAAAACTGAAAACTGCTGAATGAATTTTCAAATTTATATTTCTACATTCTCAATATTCCAAGAAGATAATATATTTTTCAATACTTCAAGTCAAGACTCTGGGGGAGGATAGAGGGAAATCGATTTGAATTATAGGTATTTATAAAATTTTATTTAAGAATAAGAGTATTATAGGTAGTTCTTCATATAGTTTTCCGTATATAGTTCAACGACGGTCTTGAAGAGGCATTCAAGTGAATTCAAACGTTTCGAATGTTTTAAACAAAACCTGAAAGTAAATAAATAATATATAACGAATAAAAGTTTCCGAAAAAAAATTAATTTAGGATATATTACTAAAATATTTATTTCAGGGGTTAAGTAACAGCGTAGATTCAGGTATCACGTAAACTATTTGGGGTGACAACTCCTTTAACTTTACACCTGCTTTGTCGTTAAGCTGACGCTGATAAGATTACGGTACGGGGAGGAAGCGTCAAGATTTTAAAGGGGTTGCGGAAACTCGGCCTGAAGTATAGAGGAAAACTTCTTGCTGAAACGAAAAAACAGAATCAAGGTATTTTATATGTAATTTGTCTTAGACCCACATATAAAATTTTTGCGAAAGCAATACAATTAAATATATATGCCTCAAAACTAAGAACGTAATATATTTTACGATACATCTCTATTTGACACATCCTGACTTGGAAGAGGTGCTTGATATACTGAAGGGAATTTTTAATATTTCGAAAAGGAATTGGCAATTTATAATATATGGAAAAGGAGTCAGCATAGTAACACACTGTAAAACAGGAGCCACCAATTGCATTACTGTCATGTAGCCTGTTATCTAAAAATTGATGTTTTTTATGTATGTTTAGTTTGTCATTGAATTATAGAGAATTTAGTCATAAACAGAATTAATTTAATTTTTTAAAACATTTAAGAACAAAGTTTCCTCTGATTTTGGACAACTTTTCAAGTGAGCTAACACCAGATAATTAGCCTCAAACTGAGATTTTTATATCTCACATTTGTGATTTTAGCATAATTTTTACTTGTATGGAAGCTGGAGTCACACAGTCACCAACAATCTTTTTTTCTTCAAGCCGAAATGGGACGTACTCCATCCTTGGATGTAAAGAACACAGTTATCTTACCCCAAAACGATTTCGTCAATGCTTGAATTACATTGTTAATTTTTTCGTTTATAATTTATTTACTCAGTATACTTGATTGTGTATGCGGCTGTTGGACAACACAAAAAGATTTTTGCCCACGTGTCGTTGGGTTGGTTGACTGTTGGGATAATTGGCGACCGCCTCATTGAATCCGAATGACTCAGCGAAGAAGAGTGGATTACCGGGGGTTTCTGCAAGATGTTCCTTCTCCTTCTCTCTGTCTCTCTCTCCAGCAGTTCATTAGCAGACTACGTGACTCGAATGCACCAGTAACACCACAACCTCCAGCAGAGGGCCGAAGCTTGCCCTGGTAGGAAGACACTGCATCACATCCGAAAGGTAACCATTAACTAGTAATCTTACTTTATCACAAAACTATAGGTTACTTTTTAAACTCACAAATAACGTATGTCATAAAATTCAACGCTTGGTGATTTTTAATCTTATTGACTTGACTCTCATCGGAGGATGCAGGAACTTTAGTCGTATTTTGATTACTCTATCACATTTTTCAGGTAAAAATAAACAACACCACAAGTTTATTCATAAAAATATGCATTTAATTAAACATTTTGAATGGCGTTACTCAAACTTTATCATTAAACTAATTCATTCTTTTACCTAAAATGTCACCATGGGTTACAGATTTTTTACCTTCTAGTTTCATCCGAGAACGAGTCAGAACTTTTGCGTTTTAAACTTGTAGTGCCTTAGTACCCCCGCACTACCCTCCGTACCTAGCGACAGGAGATGAATACCAGGAAGTGTTGTGTGCGTGTTTTTTTTAAATAAAGTGTGTATGAATGTGGAGACTGGACAAATATGAACAGTGCCGTATTGATATAATATTGTTTGTGTTACTTATTAATTATTACTATTAATATTAATTCATTTTATATGTAATTTATCTATTGTACATTTGTGACTAATTCTATTTCCTCATTAGAGGGCTAATGGAGAATAAATCTATCTAACTATCTATCTACCACCCTTCCCCATTTCTCCTCATCCCTCTCCCTACTTCAGACAGCAGCAGCAGAAGGAGCTCTGAGTCTGGCTGCTAGCTGTTGGTGGTTTGATTTACAGCGCAATATAATGAATTTAATTAAAGAAGAGGAAGGGAGAACGGGTGCTTTGAGGCCTTTTTTCACATAGAAACCACCAACAACCGGGATAAATGAGAGGAACCAAACTCTCTTCAAGAACAATAAAATATATAACCAGCTGTTTCTGCACGCAAAATAGGGGGAAATATTCTCTAGGTCACCACAAATGCGCGTTAACCCTTAATTAATTGTAAAGTGAAATATTATCCTCAACCAAAATTACAAACATCTCAGGGGTGAGGAAATAACAGGTGACAAATAGACGATTATCACGTTTTTATTAATCACCACAGTTTTCTTTGATAACAAGCGAATTTATAAAACTGCAATTAGATAAATGTAGTTTCGTGGACTAATTTAAAGCACCGTCAAAGTCAAATAATAAAACTTCCTGAGTCCTTTGATTTTTTTGTTTGGAAATCCTCCAAGTGTGAAGGCCTGCCATCTTCGTAATTCACGGCCGCCATATTGTCTCACGAATCATGTACTCGTAATATTTAGTTTGCTTCTATGTAAAAGGATGGAAGGAAGGAAAAAAGAGTGGTGCTTTGAACAGTCTTAGCAAAAAATAACGCATAATAAAAATCCCTCAATTTTAAGAACACGTCACTATGCAAAGTTTCTTAATTATTTAGCATGTATCACATTTCAAATAATTCGAGTTATTTTCTGAGTGTCCATTTTAAGGCAGCTTTACATAGTTCAACTTGATTGCTATCAATATAAATTTTCTTTGTAAAACAGTTACCTAACAAAGAGTCGAATTTCGTTGTGAGGTCATCCTCAAGCAGATGAATGTATTATTTATAATGTCGTTGTTCAAGATATACTTTAACATATTTGTTATACGGTGTGAATTGAAACGTCACCATTTACGGTCTAAGTGAAAGTGAAAGGGATATAATAACAGTTTATAAATTACTCTGTCGATTTCTCTGTGGAGATTCTGTTTGCACTCTTTTTTCAAAATAAAAACGTCCTTTCTTTTATTCTATCTTATAGAGCTAGATATCATCTGAAAAATGTCCACATCAGTTTTCGCGGTCGTTCATTATCTTATTATTCCAATAAGAGCCTCTCTTTAATCCCGTTTCTATCCGCACATTTTGTAACTGACATAAAAGTTAATATTTAGAAAAAAATATTGCGTCAAAATGAGTTTGACAGTATTTTATACGGCATATAGAAATTAAATAATTCTTCCTTAAGGATTCTCCATAATGTTTCATTTCGTAATTTTTATGTTTCAAATTTAACCTCTGTAATGAAGCAAAATTTTGAATGCCCCAAAATTTGCTTATAATGATGGCGTCGTCATCGTGACCATTGGCGACTCACATATTATTTAATATCTAATATTATTATTTTTAATTACATAGCAAATTTAAATGTATTGTCGCGTATTTCTGAGCACTCTGAAGGGACGAGAAAATCACCGAGGTTCGTGGAGGCGGCCAAAAATTTATCGACCAGATGATGTCCGGCAGTGGAAAGTTTTACGAAGTTGGGGAACAAAGACGCGAATAGATTCAAACAGTAGCTGGTCCGTGTCTGCCGTTAGCGCACGAAATTTAGGTATATATTTTAAAGTAGTCTGTGGTAGTCAGAGTAAAAGTAGTCGGAACAGTTTTGTGAGCGGAAGAGAAACATAACATTTCAGTTGAAGAGTAAACATAGTTAAAATCTGAAAAAAAAAGGTTTTGGATTTTATGTGGAAGGAATTACGACTGAACAAGAGTACGGCATGTGAATGGAATATGTTTGTATGTTTCTAAGAAAAGTAGAGAGTGAGTTCGGAGTATAGCGAAGTTGAAAGTGTAAATAGGAGTATATTTAAATATCATAGTGAGAAATATTTAAGACAGCGAGGCAGTTTAGGAGAAAATGGGGCGGTAAATGGAGAAACGGACACGGAGATTCACCAAGTAGTTCCTGAAAACATACCAGAACAACAGATAATATTTTAAAGCGTAACAGAAATGAGTTCATATTGCCACAAAAGTTTTGCCAAATAATCTCCCCACGAAAATTTACCCAGAAAGAAAGAGTCCGTTTTTTAACTGTTAAAGTACAGTTTGTATATTTTTATTCTTTCATATTTTAATTGATAATTAAATATTTGATATTAATCAAAGATAAAGCTTTATTCATTTAAAATCCATGAAAGTTTTTTCACCTCATAGATGAAAATTTATTGATTTCACCATACATGAATAGCATGAATTTATTCTCCTTCCGGTTTAATTCAGTGGAAACGTTGGTGTTGGTGTGTGTTTTAATCTTGGCACAGATTGAGCTGAAGATATTTAGTGAAGACATTAACTTATCTCAGGGGAACTTTTTTTCTGTCTGTTTTCTGCTGCTGTAGTTTGTGTTGTCCTGTTCCACTGCTAAAGGCGCGAGGACAAAACAGAAGCCGACGAGACACCCAATAAAATTGTAGGCGACCGACCAGGAAGCGCTTAATGAAGAGAGCTCACAACTTGTAAAAGGGCGAGAGAATGAGGCAAGGCGATAAAATGGAAGGACGACGACGACGACGACGATGGAAGGGGGGGGAAAATGGGGCAGCAGAGAAGAGGCAACAGGTGAGTATCCCCACGCAGAAGAAACATCGAGGGGAATGGAACGGACGGGGGTTGGTGTGACGCTAAATTAACAGCACCAGCACGCCGACGAGGACGCCAGCCAGCAAGGACAATAAAGACGGCTTCACTACAGAAAATAAAGGAACGCGGGAAGAAAAAAAAAGTGAAAGCTAAGGAACGAACAACAGTTCGCTTCGCTACAAAAGAAGACGAAGTTGTTAGACGCCTTTTCATTTAAATAATTACTACACGGAAGAGAAAAATCTGCTCTCAATAGCGGAGTCTCTTCACACGAAATTTAAATCGTAGAAACAAACGTCATTTCAAAATAAATAAATGAAATATTTTCATTCGCAGCAATGAGTATTTTTTTTAGCAAAAACAAAATATGCGACACGATTTATAAAGTTTCTTATTGACTCATAAAATAATTATATATATAATTTATTTAACAAGAAACGTAATAACTACATAATGAATATTTATAAAGCATAAGTTAAATGTAAACGAAAAATATTATTCTAAATTATGTTTAAATTGAGTCAAAATTTTAATTAAACCTACCAAAAAATACGTATATTATTTTCTCACAGTATTAAACATATTAAATTACATCACAGAAGGTTCGTCTCTTTCATTATGTTAACACAATATGTTCGTGAACCTCAAAACTTTGAGAGAACTTAACCTCAACAACATAGTTCTTTCAACTCTTCGGATATTAGCGGAGTTTTAATGAGAACAGAGGAAAAAGTAGCTTAATAAATTGAAATTAAAGGGGAAAACATTTAAAGTAGCAGAAAACCAATTACTAATTAATATATATTAAAATAGTTGTTCTAGGAGACATTTAGTGAATGAAGTGGAAGAGTTCTTTTCTATTCATGTAAAAATAGGATGAGTTCAGGAAGTGAATTCTGGGAAATAACGCAAACATTTATTTTTTAAAATAATGATCCCGAAAAAAATAATTTGCATTGGTAAGGGAAGTAAAACCTGTAAGCAAATACAGAGATGCAGGAAAATCATGTTACTTGACTCAGATTCATAGGTTCATTGTGACAGTGAGTCTCATCCTCTATGTCCTTTTTTAGTGAGGGAATCGGGAAAAATGCGTCGCGATTTATGAGGTCAACAACAGGACTGAATAATTTGGAATACCAGGTATATCTAAAATTATATTATAAAGTCATGAATTTTAAATAATGAGAAGGATGAAAATTCAATTACAGGTAACAATAGCAATAATATATCTCATGTGAAAAGAACGTTGTTATTTTTTCATATACTGTTTTCAAATTTCCCCTTCTCTGTGTTTCAGTAGTAAAAACCTTGATAACTGGACTAGGTGTAGAAAACCTTTTTCTCTCTATGAACCTAGAAAGAACTACAACGAACACACTATATTCTCAATGCCTTGGCATCAGTATCCCTTTACTCTTCCTACATCCTTTCCCCACCACCTCAATTTCTCTCACTCTATTCTACCTCCATTCTCTCTCTACCCATTTACAAGGGGGAAAATTCCACCTTGATAGCGTAGAGGAGCTTAACATGACGTACCGCTCTGGTTTTATATTTACCCTTCCGCACCCGCAGACCACCGTCGACCCTATACTAAATCTGTCTTCAAGAGCTGTAAAAGAAGGCCATGGTAGGAAAGGGAAGAAAAATGGCATACCTTGTAGTGCAGGCGGACCTAATGGGTGACAACGTCATTTCACAGGGAAAAGAAAAACAAAGGATAAGAAAAAGAAGACGGGAATTTTAAAGACCGTTTCATAACCACACGCGCGTACAAAACGTCCTCGCACACAGAAAGAGAGGGTTGCAAATTGATGAAAATAATAATTCATGACAAAAAAATTGAATTAGTCTTCCGTTCCCAACTATCTACTTTATTCATTAAATATTAATACAAAATTGAATATGAATATTTTCTCTATTATTTTCCGTCAAGTCTAATTCTTATTCAAATAACTTTAATATGTAATAGCGACAGGCTTTTAAATGATAATCGAACGCAATGCTATAATAAATTTAGTATTTCAGGTAATCATCTTCAAAAATTCACTAAACTATTTAATTTTGAGAACCGGAGCTTGCAGAAATACTGCTATAATCATCTTCAATATGACCAAACTTTAATTTTTCCTCACGTAGAAGTCGTCAAAAGTTGGGTTCACTTGCGGTTCAGAAGCAAGATCAATCCCGTCTGACTGCAATAACAGAATATTGTCAAATCAATTAATATATTGAAAATAATTATTGCAATATTGCCGAAAGCTCCAGTTTTTTAAATTAAATTATTTTTAAATAGTTTTTATTATGAATAAAAATATATTAATTAGATTTCATTATTAAAATTGCGGCTGCTTAAGAAACCGTTGGAGATAAAATAAAAGAACACATTATGAATCATATATCAGTAACATTTAATTCACTAAAATTTCACGAAATAATTCAATATTTCAAATTAATAATTACTTATAGAATTACTCAGACGTAATGCTAATTCGTGTTTCATAACATCTAATAGATTCGACCAATTTCATCAAATAAATGTGTCGTAAATTAAGGATGTGAACATGTGCAGTGCAACATTCAGTACAGTAAATTTAAATAAATACGAAAATTTTCCCTTATTTAATCCAAAATCTTGTTTATAGTGGCATATTTATGTAAAATAATTTTAATTGAAATTTCAAACTTCATTGGAGAAAACAATATGTTATCTGAATAAATTATTTATTTAATCTTGAATGATTTCCATTCAGAAGCTTTATTAAGAGGCTATAATCATCTAAATACAAACATCAGACTGTACAAAATTGACAATCTGCAATCAAACCTACAAACTTCAACCCACTATTGCTTGCTTACCCTAAAGCAATACATTCATACTATAGTAAAATTTTTTAATTTAATATGTACATGGGCACAGTAAATTATATTTATTATGTATTCCCGTATTTAAATGATTATGGTGGGTTTGTAAGACGAAAGATCCTGAAGGAAATGATTGAAGAGATAATTAAGGATTTATTCAGTTGACCTACTGGTTTTTGCAATTATTATTAACATTGTATACTAGTCCCAGTAACTTGAAAATTTGAAAAGAGGATGTAAACTGATAAATATTGGAGGGTTTAATTACCACATCATAATAATTAAGTTTCTGTTCCTCATTAAGAAAGCTCTACCGAATGTCAAAATGCCCTAGTACTTTCTTGACCAGAACTAGAAAACACGTATCCTTCGTAGAAGAATATTTAATTCTAAGAGCGGTATTACTTTTACGTAATTTAACACATCAATGCTCTTTAATTATACTTCATTTACACTATTCTCCTACCACAATTACTAACCGCTCCATATCCTTAAAGCCTCGTCTAAAATTATAGTGCAACGGGAAAAAAATAATTTAATATCACGTGTATATTTTTTGACTTGACGTAATGAGGTGTAAAAGATGTGTGAGCTGTAAACAATTACAACAACAATGGCCACGTCCTACTTTTATACTTGGTGCTGCCAAGAAACTTTCAAAAAGGTAAATACCGTTGGTCGTGCAGAACGAGTCATCGCAACATTGAATTTGTTCCTTCGTTTAACGAACCAAGTTCACTCCATAGTGACGGGCTGTTGCTATGCTAAGGGAGGAGGAGCCGAGGGTGAATAGACGGGAAACACGAGGAAATGTTGTACTGTCGTTATTTTCAATCTGGGGAGTTCGGAGAAGTGAGATAAAGGGTTAGTTTCAAGTCTGAGAATAGGAGGGCGAGGAAGGGCGGGAAGCAGAGAGTGTATCTAGTTAGCTGTGCTGAGGTGGCGAGTTTCTGGGATGCGGCAGTTCATTAGCAGTTACTCGCCGAAAACACAATCACACGGGGAGGGATGGTGTGAGATCAAGCTGGAACTCTGAGGAGGGTGTTGCCTACTTCTGTAAAGGAACGACGGGGGTGGAAGACTAAGGCGTAAATCAGAGATGGAAAAGAAAGCTTGCGGAGGTGAATCAAGGCAAAAACAGACAGACACAGCTGAAGCAAGTTGGAATTTATTTTTACGAGACTCAAAATGGGAAGGAAATTTGTCATTTAGTCCAGCAATTCAATGACGTAACGTGTCATATATTTGTTCACCTAGAAAACCATTCATTCCAACATTTTTTGAGAACGAAAATACTTTTTTCTTTCTCTAGTGTCCTCGAAAAAATTACCAAACAACTGATAAATTTGTGTGTATACTAAATCAAACAAAAGTAAAACTTGTGAATCTATGACTATTATTATAAATGTATTCAAGCTCTGTAAAGTAATTTTACCTCATAGTTCACGTTTTTTTAAAGGTGTAGACAGGCTACATGACGGTAATTCACATAGTGGCAACTCCTCTTTTATAGCATCGGAAAATGAGTGAAAAGGGGGATGCGGAAAGGTAGAGCAAGGTATCTAAGGGTTAACTAGGGCTCCCGGGATATGGTTTAAGGATCCTACCTGGCAATTTGCCTAAAAGTTATGCAGGGTAAACCCTAGAAAAACCTGTATCGGGTAGGGCGGTCATTTGGTCCTTGTCCCACGCCCTTCCGATGGCGGGAGAGGGGTTTGCTGTGCGGTCGCAGCTTTCACCTCTCCGTGCTCCGTGCCTCGCCCAGTTTAGGAGGCAGCTGGCCGACTATTCCAATTAACGCGAATGAATTTATAAACAAGGGAAATAAAAGTTGCCCGCAGGTAACATTGAAATTTCTAAATTTATTCAAAATGATTACTTGTAGTATTATTAGAAACATTAAGACATTAGAAACAAATAATTATAGTAAATAAATGCACGTGCTCCAATGTCACGTCACTGTTATTTCATTAACAGTTACGGACAAGAGAATAACTGCATCTTTGACAACCGTAGGCCTCAACCACACAGTGAGAGAAGAAAGTGATAGATTAGTTGTCCGAGCTGTGCAGTATCATTCTTGAACGGCTCGGTTCGACCCTTCATCTCACTTCCAGAGATATGAGCTGCTTTCCACGCATTTGCCGCAGGTAATATCTCTGCCGAATGACGCACTTGCCAACCATTTTTGTATATTTTAGAGTTACTGTTTCCTTATGCTGTCTGTATCGGTGTGTGGGAGTAGGGAGTAGAGAGGGTGAGAATGACGTGTAAGCGTGTCAGGACAGTAATGGCGGAGCCTTGTCAGCGGACAAAGGCTGGGCCTTCATTGTGCCCCGCTCAAATGTGCGTCTATTAGCAGAATGTGTCTCTGACACTACTACTACTATTATTACTATTATGGCCACTCACGCAGCATCACCATCATCATCAGAGCACCTCATTATTACGTTTCACTTCAAGACCGTTTATTAGAAATGTAGTAACAGCTAGGAATAAATTTTATCTGACATACCATATCCATTAATAAATACTAACTAACTAGATATGAGTGATCGTTAAAAGATACTACACTGACGTTGATCACAATTGGAAACAAGTCAGAAATTAAGAGAGTACATGATTACTCCAGGAAGTTTCGCAGCTGGTGATTGTCTTGAGAGGAATCTTCAGATCCTGCTCGATGAAGATGATTTTGGCAGGTGTTTCTTCTGCATGATCGGAACATTTTATACATAATAGAGATAATAAAAAAGAAATGTCAAACTGCATTATATTATTAACTAACTACT
This sequence comes from Zhengitettix transpicula, assembly GCA_037074705.1. Lineage (NCBI taxonomy): Eukaryota > Metazoa > Arthropoda > Insecta > Orthoptera > Tetrigidae > Zhengitettix > Zhengitettix transpicula. The sequence goes on from CM073593.1 coordinate 78,011,968, forward strand.
GTCACTCGACGAACCACTCGTGTTGGTAAGGAAACGATGTTACTGAAAAAACAACCGGAGTTATTTTGGAAAAATTTTGTTATTAGATCTTTTTGGTGGTTTAAGTGAATCGAAGGAAGGAAGGAAGGAAGGTAGTTTCCAAAGAAATTGCTTGATCTCTTGAGCGTGAAATTCATCATTTCGTTTCGGAGGCGCTCCTAATGGAGTCCGACCACCGTAACTGGACAAGATCGTAATTAGGTGGTTAGTCCCCGGAGGGACAACCCCGTGTCTGGTCTGGGAGGAAGGGAGCCGTATCCTCTGGGATGCAAGTGGTTTTGCGTTCTAAACCACAATAACATTTCTGCAATATTCACAACAACGGCGGAAACAACAATGAAATGACGCGAGAACTTTCTTTGCGTCTACGAGTGATTCCTCATCAAGATGAACTGCGAAGTAAAAATTTTGAAATTTTGAAGCTGCTAATCTGTCAATGAATAAGATTTCGAATAGAACAGAACATAGATTGTAGGTTGGAGACACGTGATATTGAAATAAAGAAGGCGTGTATGAGAAAATAACGTGGATGGCCTATTAATGATGTGTAGATATGATGAGAATGGGGAAGGGTAGTGAGAGAGAAAAACTTATACTGAAATGAAATAACTGAAGCTGTAAGGAAATTAAATCGTCTATTTTTAATTTTATTTTCTTAGAGCCTGAACTTCAGAAACGCTTATGTTTCATTTATGTAGACGCAGAATAGAGATTTCCTTTTTTCTCTCTTCCTGATAGATTTCGCTTCGGGCTTCAGTTTACGGTGACGGTAATTACTTTTACAATTTCTATATTCCTGGTTTTCCTGCTGATTTTCCTTTTACTTCTCACACATTTTTATGAGACAGAAAATGACTCATGTAAGAAGAAAATTACTGATCCTATTTATATTCCGTGTGTTCTCTTTGTATGTGAGGACTTAATTTCATGTTTTCTTTCCTTTCGTGGTCTTTGAAAGGGAAATATTGCATTTAAGCGAAGTAATGTTGCCGCTCATCAAAGTAAATCTCGTTGGCTTTACTGCCTTCTCTTCCCTTCAGGACATCGTAATAATTCCAGAGCCCCCTCACCCGCGGCCGTTGTAGCCTCGGAGTTAAACTCTTCTGATAACTAGAACCACCCCATCTCTTATCTCGGTACTAAAATAATTCTTGTCTGGGGTGACCTTCTCAAATCGAGCAGACATTAGACCACCTGCGTGTTATGTCTAGACTCAAGTGCCCCAATATATACTGGTGTTTTCGTCAATTATCCGTAGTTTATTTGTTTCAGATATTTGTTCTCTGATAAAACACCCTCCATTCATTTTTCAATTAATACTGGTAATATATATATATATATTTCTTCAGTACTACAATCAATATTAATTCGTAAATTATTCATTTGTCTCATATTATTGTCAACTACTTAAAGAAAATTGCCTTTATATCATAAAAATTAATTATAATCTAAGTTAAAGAGACAAAACACAACGTTTCAACCCGCCTTGGGCACTTTATCAGTTAATAATTTAATAAAATTCTACAATATCGTTTTGTTGCCAAAGTACTATTACTTATATCATAATATGCGAAAAATGTCGAACTTTTATAATCATATATTTTATTGCCTTAGATAAAGGCCGATATTTTCCCAAAAAATAAACAATCTAAACATTTCTTCAAGAAACGTTTTAAAAAATTATACTAAAATTACAAAACATATTACAATTTTTAAAACTGTTTGTTGAAGTAAAACTGGCTTAAATTGTATATTCTTGGGCTAACTATTTTTAGTACAGAACCTTATAAATAATTCAACTTTGGCATTAAGGATTGTGGATTTTTTTAATCTGTTGAACTCCCAAGGCCGGGTTGAAACGTGTTTGTAATTTAGGTTAAATTTTCATAATAATTCTTTTTTTATTTGCTATTGAAAATTGTTAGAGGCAAGAAATAATTTTAACGAGGCTGAATTCAATCATTTCAAATATTAATTATGGTGAAAAATTGTTAATATTACTTACAGTGTCAGACCTCTTAAATAATATATGTATTATTAATCTACTACTCAGAATAATGCTTGAACATTGATACAAAACTACTGCCTTTATAATTGTGAATTTTCAGATGATTGTTGGTACAGTTCTGGGAATTTCAGCGTCTTCTCTAAATCAACACGCAGTAATTATTTCAAACGCTTCATGTTGTTCTTTCATAATTCACCATTATATTAATACTTTTAACTAACCTGTTTCATGTATTAATACAGTTATTTATCGGCTTGCTTTTCTATCGCGATGTCACAACATCCTGAATAAACGTGCTAAAATGCAAGGCGACTGTCACCCCTCTTACAGACTCGACAAGGGCACTTGTTCCGAAGTTAATAAGAAGTTTTAACATGCCAATAATTTAGCGCTTCTTACTTACTACTTACCTGATGCGTCCTAAAGGAACCAGACAAAACCGAGTTACTTTCTAATGGGCAGCATGGCTTTTCGTAAGGGTTCTGGTGATAAAGTGAAATAGTAAGTTTTCTGTCGAATCTGACAGTGCTGGCACTAATAATGGAATAATCATGGTCTTCGCCACAGGCTTTGATGTTGTTGCTCACGTCACTTCAAGTAAACAAGGAGTCGATGAAAGAGTAGTACTATGTGTAGAGAAAACTGAAAATATAGCAAAAAAAATTACGTATCCCGACATCGTCTACAGAAAGTTAAAAAACGAACGATATAAATTTGTATTCGTCTTCACTATGGATGTCTCATGAGTCACGCTGGTTGCGTTTCGGAATGTGCGCTCATTTTTTGTGACGAGTTTGATTGATAATTTAATTTGAGACCTTGGCTAACCGATGAGGTTTCCTCCGAAATTATCCTTGTAAGTTGTAAGCTTGACGGTAAGAAAAGAAGGTGACGTCGGTAAATTAATCATATCGTTAAGTATTGTAAAATGAAATGTGATTTTAATAGTGACTTTTTTCTTACTCCGCGTTATTTTTAATCGTACCACATGGCTTAATCAAATAATTGGTATCTCTTACTGTCGTGTCTTCGCTCGTGTGTTATACTGAGAGGAACTTTTTTCCTCTATCAGTGTAAAGGGCTAGTTGATAGGCGGTAGTTAACAGACACCACACCACCCTCTCTCTGTTCTTCTCTTTCTTTCTCCCTTTTTTTTAGTCCGGTGGTACTTGACGGCCATTACCGCCTTCATTATCAGGCGAAACCCAGCCGTGGCAACTGCGGTGGTGGCCACCCTCACCCTCACCACCACCTAATAGAGATTTATTACCGCGAGTCCTCGCTGGAGAGAGAGAGAGAGGGGGGGGGGCTGGCCACCACCAACTTTTTCAATAAGTTACAGAGCTGCTCCTCTCCTCGTCCTCGCTCGTGTTCGTGGTGGAAGCCAGCTCATATTAACGTCCAGGTTTTATAAGGTCGCAAACCCCCCCCCCCCCCTCATTCTCTCTGTTTCTCTCTCTGAACAGTTTTCCCGAGCAACTCATAATCTATGAGAGGAGAGTTGAGGCTGCCATATTGGACGCTATTTCTCTCTCTGTTTCTCTCCACATTCACACAACTCGCCTCTTCCAAAATACCCAGCATTCTTCCCCCCCAAATTCCCTTTACCGTCCTGTCTCAATTTAACAATATTAAATATCCACCACTAACATCTAAGCGTCTCCCTTCCGCTCGTTCTCCTTTCCCCAACATAGTCGATAATTATTACTCTTTATGGCTCGATACTTCAGAATCTGCTTGTTTAAAGATCTTGGCATCATTTCTTCTGATTTTCTTCATTCTGATCAACTTAAATGGTCCATACCGTTCTTTGTCCCCCTATTAACAACCTCTTCTGAAAACATTACGATTTCCCCCTTTATTATCCTGTTCGATAAAGATATTTTAATTATGAAGAATATTTTGTTTGATACTACCGTTGTTCTTTTTTTAGTCTTATTGACCTACAGAGTAGGTAAATATGAGATAAGGAAGGCTAATAGAAGATAATTACAAAACGACACACATATGGAACTGTAAGATTTTTGGAGTGTTCCATTCTACTACATACTAAATTTAAAAACCTAATCTCAGGACCTGATGTTGTGCGTTTCACCCTAAAACTCGTCTTAATCCAGTCATAATCCTTCATTCTCAACGTCTACGTACGTTTTCAATCATTCCCTTCTATTAACATTTTTTTATTCGGCAAAGAATGAAGCCTAATAATAAATATTTGTAGAATACCCAATCAATTTTAAGATATATTTCTTAAATTATAGATTACTCGAGTTTCTGTACGAAACGTGGGTTACATTTTCATGCCTTGAGGTGTTTTTCCCGTAATTTGCTCTCACCTCTGTTAAGGTTGTAGATAGAACCCTCCTCTCCCCTTCCTTGTCCCTGCTCTGGTCTCTTGTAGTGTTACTGTGATGGCTGGGGCATCGTCCTTCTCAAATAGTTGGCATCACCATCAATCGCCTCCGCACTCTGGAGAGAGTAGGGAGGAAGGCATAAGAATCATGGAGAGAGAGAGAGGGAGAGAGAGATATTCTCTAGGGCATGAGCGAGCCCGAGCGTCCCCATGATTAATGGATACGCAACCCTCGATTCCTTCCAATTTCAGAAGGTTTCTCGTAGAAGCAAGTAAACATCATATCACAGAGGGAGACATCGTCAAAAATGAAACAAACTACTCCATTTCCCTTTTCATAATTTTTTGTCGTTTATGTTTCGTAATTGTTCCTTAATATTTTGTAATCCATGAGATATAATCGCCGAAATATCTTATCCTGTTCCGCTGTTTAAATTTGGAAATGAAACTTCCAGCAGAAATAAGGAAAGCATTGCAAAACAATCTCCACGCGCTTCAGATTTGCTAACAAGTATTACGTAATAGTCCTGACTTTCGGGAAAGCGCAACTTCACTTGAGAAACTTTATTTAGTATTCTTTAGAGAGCCTCTCTCTCTCTCACTTTGGCCTATCAATTCAGGACGCGTCTAGACGAGAGGGGAAGAAGAAGAAAAAGAAGGCCAGTACGGGGAACGAGAATGGAGTGAGCGATCTTATCGAAACGTCGGACTGTCCATCCATCTATCCATCGCATCGCAAAAGACCCTTTCCTTCCTTTTTCCGTTTCTATTCTTATTTAGTGTCTGTCTGTCTAGTACGAGTCTCGTCTCGTATTCGATACTCGCATGCACGTATGTAGTATCTCTGACCAGCTGTCTACACATCAATCCATTGCTATCTCACTCATTATTTATTTTAAACACATAAAATTTACTTATTTCTTCTAAACCAAGAATACGTCATTAATAGTAAAAAAATAATCTCCTCCACCCGACTCAATGAGGTATTTACAATACGCTTCTTCATGACGTCATTGGAACACGATCACACGACGTCAAGTGAAACGCTACACACTTAATTTAATTAAAAACCGTTCCATTTGCTTTGTTGTCTCGAGGGGAAAACAAAATCCGTTTTCCTATAGTTATTTGATCATTTTAACGATATTACATTTCTAGGAACTTTCACTACATATTTTGAAAGCAATAAAGTTGAAATTTCTTCTATTCTGAATCGGTAATTACTGTATTATTTATTCCAGTTCGCATATTATAAAAAAAATACCCATATTGACACATTTAAATCACAATAACCACAAAATATACTTTTCATTCTCTGAATGTCAGACATTAAATATAGAAAAATGGCAAACCTTTCTGAAAACGAATGGAAATTCATAAATATTTCAAAAGTTGAATGACATGAGTAATTCTAAAAACAATTTCATTTTAGTATGATTTTATATAAGAAGCAATTCATAATTATGATGTTATACATATTTTAGTATTTCGAAAACTATCAACCGAGTTCAGTGTTTATAATAAAATGCTGACTTTGTAGAAGCGATCGTAGTTTCCTAAGTGTGCCTGCTATTTTAACAATATAATTATTAATTAATTAACATATAATAATAATAATATATTTATATTCTTTAATTAATTAAATTAATTATTACAAATCTTTAACAATTTATTTCAAGTTCCAACAACAAATATAATAATAAAGAGCGTAAGTTTTCCCGACGTATATTCTGTATAAAGTATTCTCGGGCTAACCGACTGGAAACCAGAGAACTCTTTATACAGAATATAATATTAATAATCTTATAAATACATATATTTACAGATATCCTTAATACTAGCTGGGTGTTTGTCGTTGCCCGGATTTTTATTTTCATTAGTTCTGAAAATGAATTAATAATACAGTAATCCCTTGGTCACAACAAATACTTAAGAATCCTTACTTTAAATTATTTCGTATCAAATTGACAATCAAATCTATTAAATTATTTTTTATCTTTATTATTTCTTATCACTCGCGTATTGCAAAATATAATTGGGATAAAGTCTAGTTTCGTAGCCGTGAAATATGCCCTGCCATGTATTTAAAAGCCGTTTTTAAATAAAAAGACTGTAAGACTTCCATCATTTTACTTAAAAGGAGTGAGACTCGCATCAAGTCATAAAAGACGTACTTAAAGAAAACGAAAATTAGCCTTTCCAATTTATTATCCAACAGATCGTAAAACCCTTTTTTATTATTATATTAAATTAAAGAATTTATAATATATATTGTAATAATCACTAAAAATGGGCTTTTTAAATGAAAAATTAATTAAATTTACAAAATAAAAGATTTTTCTTGTGGAAATAACACAAATTATAATATTATATTTCTCAGGGTCTTTACTGGGTTTGATAATGGACGAATCAATAATATTTATAATCTTATCAAAAACAAATTACAATTAAAATGAAAAAAAAATTACTTGTCAATTAAATTAGAACAAAATTTAATTGTTAACGAAATTAAAAGTAAAAAGATTGACTCTTATTAACAATTTTAATCAAAAGAAGAGAACGAAATCTGACGGCTATCTTTCAATTACGTTTACATAATTTATTGTTTCGTAAATTGTTACTGACGTCTGCCCAGCATTCCAGCGTACCTTAATTTTCGAAAACACTATTGTGGGGTTTTACACTACTTCTACTCACAGATTCTACACTGATTTTAAATCAATATTTTTATGGTGTCAGGAACTCGGATGATCCTTCTTCCGTCATCTATCGGTTGACCGCTCGCCTTAGGTGATTTCTGCGACTTGTCGATTGGGTAGTCTTTATTGTTCCGGACTTAAACCGAAACTTTTGCTATTTCTGGCCGGCTCCTCAATGTTTTAATGCAAACTGCTCCTTCAATATCTCCTGCGAACTAAACTCTTCAACATCTGAATGCAAACTGAAATCTCGTCTCTAATTTTGAGCGCGCATACGCCATTTTGACGGACCTTCCGGTAAAGGAACAGTGCTTGGCTACATTGTCGCTATGTTCTGGACCGCCGCAACAAAGGATTTCTCTAACAATTTAGATTTTCAATTTCACAATTAATGACTTAATTAATTGGCATTACAATATATGTAAATGATAAATAATTAAATTAAAAAATATGTTTTTTTTATTATCATTCGAAGTCCTCTTGAGTATTACCAGATAAATTTGTACTTTTAGTTTAATGACAATAATTCTGGTTCATTTAATTTTCTAGCACAATTTTTAAAATCTGGGCATTGACATCACATACCTGTACACGCAGAATATTTAGGTCAAATTTTTAACTAAAATTCCTTCCAACTAAATACTACCGCCCACAGTATTTCTCTCCAAATTTTTAAGAATATGTCTACAAAACTTTGTTGCAAATTTGTCCACACGTTTAAATTCCTATAATTTATATTCATACAAAAAAATACATAGATGGAATTAAACAGTGGAATTATTACTATAATTATTTTTAATTATTTCAAATGCCGGTTTTTAGGATGTTGATATATGTTCTCTTAGATATTCAGGGAGATTTATATGTTACCTAGCGCACGTCACAAACGTTCATGGTAGATCTTATGACGGTATATATATATATTCAAGAAATTCACTCTTACTCTATTGCCCTCTTCCTTCCTTCAGTAAGAAGGTCTAATGAATAAAACCCCCATTGTCTTCCTTTAATTTTTTAGGTAACAACTAAGAAGACGAATTGCGAGATATTTTTCCACTATCGATACCCTGCGATTGTCGAGTGCAAGTCGTTATGAATATTAACCCACTTAGCTGCATACAATTGAAGGAGAGTAGTGTAGAAGAGCATATGATATTCTATTTGCCCGCACACAACACACACACACTAATGCTGCACTTATTAAAGGGAGAGTAGGGGTGAGAGGGAGAGAAGGGAGCTTTGCTAAAGGGAGGGCTCAATTCGGCTTCCAAATTCAATATCGAATTACAATAACTGACTCGGCGCTCTGCGCGATATTTGCTTCAATTTGTCAAAGAGCCTCACTCAATATAAACTCATTAATGAAGCGCAGTTCGGTAATTAACTTTGCTGCTACGAAACGCGTGCATAAATACATACGCAAATCCTGGAAGGAGAGAGACCATAAAAAAATATTGGGGAACGCCACGGATTGATTATTAGAAGCATTAAAAGTATCTAAATTCTTCATCGGGTTCATCCGATATTGGTTAGGTTTGTGTATAGTAATTATTTATTACGAAATTCTTTTTCGACTATAAAGGCACTCCATGGCCGGAATGTGGAACAATTACAAAAACTTTTGTCAATTATATTACCGCAAAGGATATTAAACTTGTTTTAACCCGACGTCGACAGCCAATTCGCATTCGTCACGCTGACGTCACAGAAACCTATGTAAACTATTATACAGTATTTTATTTTCCACAATATCAGATTTCATTAGCAACCATTTCAATTCGGAGACGTTAAAGAAGCTTTTAAAATAAAGAAAGGTGATTTTAATTAATTAAACATTTTATAAATAGCCACGAATCTCAAACTTCCCATCTTTCTGACATTTTTTATCATTTACTTCTCAAAAATGTTTGAGTAACTAATATATTAGAAATAATTATAAATTTCCGTAATAATTCATTTTTTTTGGTTAAATTTATGACTTAAGAAACTAATTCTGGAGCTCAAAATTAGCTCGAAATCAGTTTTCCGGCACGATTTATCGATTTATTATCCTCTGTTATCTATTACATGAACGTGTGCATACAAACATAGGATACGTGTTGCCTTAGTTTTTAAATTTTCAAGTTTTGTAAAAATAATTAATTTTTCCTAATTATATTGCCGAATTTAATAATATGTAGTATATTAAAATGTCAGGTTTCAATCTTAAAATTGTTAATTGTATTATGAGGATGATAGCTTCTTCAGTTATGAAAATAAAATATTGAAAATAAGTATATCTTCAATTTGATGATGACTGATTAGAAATTGAGTGTTAGAATTGTAATGAAATTATAAAAATCAGTTTAATATTACATTTTCCATTTTATAAAGAAAATTAAAATCTGTTTTTGTATTATTTTAGGAAACCCATAACGTGTATATACTTAATGGAAAATTGCCATAAATTCTAACTCTGAAGAAGGGCAAGTAGATTCACATAACATTTCTGATCTCTGAATATTAAATGGTAAAGCTTTGAATTATGAATGTTTTCCTGGTCTCGATAATGTAAAATCAATTATATGTGGTATCATTTATAGTACTAGAATTAGTGACAATAACAGTCAAGAAGAGAGGTATTGAAGTGAAACTTCTTATGTATCGGTTGAATAAGTTTGTAAAATGAGTCTAACACGTGTAAGTCAAAGCTTACCACGTTAATTGTTATGCACCAATCAGAAACAACAACGTCAACGGCGTATACATACTTATACAATCTTATTAATTTCTCACAGTTATCGCAAAACGATTATGAAGACAAATAGCGAGTCATATTTTAACTGTCATCAAGGAAGCCTGCGACAGGATTCTCTCACAGGTGAACCTTTCCAGAGAGCTCTGGCGAAGGCTACCTTTGGGGATGCCTTCACATCTCTCTGTTTTTTTTTGAACTAAGGTTCCCATATGCCGAGGCACCTCGGCCTGTTTTGAGAGGTGTATGTTCCGGGGTCGCAGACCTTGGGCATACGGTAAGAGTTGTCCGCTATTCCCATTGGAATAGTCGGCCAGCTGACTCCTAAACTGGTCGAGGCACGGAGAAGGGAATGCTGCGTCCCCACAGCAAACTCCTCTCCCGCTATCGGAAGGGCGTGGGACAAGTACCCAATGCCCGACCTACCTTATGCAGGTTTTTCTAGGGTTTTCTCTGCATTTCTGTAGGCGAATGCCGGGTAGGATCCTTAAACCATAGCCCGGGGGCCCTAGTAACCCTTATCTACCTTCCTCTACCCTTCCGCATCCCCCCTTTCAAATCCCTTCCTATGCTATTAAAGGGGAGTTGCCCAATGTGGATCACCCTCATGTAGCCTGTTGCCCTAAAAAAAAAATTAACTGTAATTAATTTATTACTTCACTTTCTGACTTGTATAAAGTCGCGAACAATGATAAATAAATGTATACGAATTTAATCCAATGTAATAATGTTGTGATCACTGATTTTAAGTTAAAATACAATTATTCCAATTTTTCAACTATTTCTCTAGTATTGAAGTTCGGTTTTTAACGCTCAGCCTGTAAATGTTTTTTCCTAACTACGATGACGGGAATATATTTCATCTTATTTGAGGAAACACAACTGTGTATTATTTATTCGAATATAGTTAAATTATAAAATTCTGTAGTTATCTAAAATATTTAACATATCTTAATTTTAAGCATGTCTATTTTCATTGAGAATTTTTTTTAACATAACTCAGAAAATGTGCTTTAGAATACGCAAAAGCCAGTTCTAACGAGAAAGCAATCTTTATTTGGCAAAATAATTATAATTATAAGATATTTGTTAATCAAGTCATCTTGGTTATTGATTATTTCAGCGAGAATTTTTCGTGTTTGTGTTTCTTCACGTTTGCCAATCGTTCCTCTTTTCCTCTGCCACACGACTTCTTTTCTTTGCCCTTCGTTGTTATTATTTCCTTTCGTTGTCTTCCTTTGCTGGTGTGTGTATGTATCCATGTGTGTGTGTGGTAGCCTCGGCGTGCATCTGGGGAATAGAACATAATTTCTCTTCAACGAGTTAATTTGCAGATGCGTCCGGGACGGCGGCACCACAGCCATGTCTGGTCTGTCTTCTCCCTTCCCTCGCCCTTCTCCCTTTCTCTTTCACATCTTCCGTCGTCGGCTGCCCCCGCTCCTGTTAATTAGGACAAATGTACAGCAGCATCCCTCTACCGGCGTCTCCGTCCTCGCTCTTAACTCGGACCGACGTCCCTCAGACGGACGGTCTGTCGACTCTCCTACAAAGACGAAGAAGAAAAAAATTACACGCGCTTCCATATGTGTTTTCTCTCCCTCTTTCCCCACATCTAACACATCTAAGTGTATTAAACGAGGGCAAGTCTCGAGTCAGCCATTACCAAGCGACTGGGGAACTCGTTTAGCGGTATTGCCAACGTTGGGCCGTTAAAGAAACTAAGTACAGCGTAGTATTAGCTGTATTCAAACACATACAATTCCACATTTCTCGCATGGGAAAAACGCACGATAATTAACTTTATTTTGCAATACAAGACTCCGTAGACAACTAAAAATTCCCTCTGTTAGACAGTAATGTTCGGTTTCTCGTTTCTCTCTTCTCAAGACTCTGTAAACGACCAAACAATTTTCTGGCTGATTGTAACTGGGTCGTATCAATTTATTAAATATTCTTCTCTTTTTAATTGAAGGAAGGTAACTGAAATAATTGATATTACTATTAATGTTACATTTATAATTAATATTACTCTATTCGCAATATTTTAATTCTCGTGACGGCAAGACAGTTATGTATTTTTGGACTTATCTGTATTCTTTGACAATATAAACAAATAATTTTATTTATCATCTCATCAGTTTTTTCCTCACCTAATACATCTTAAATAATTTTAATTTCTTGGTTAATATTGGTTTCATTTTTTATATAATTATTTTCTTTTTAGTTTATAATACTTGTCTACCTTTATATTTTACTTTCCTAATTTACAATACCTTTCTTTATCTAAGGAGAATTAAAATTCAAACTTTTCTTAGAAGTTGTGTTATTAGTTTTTTCGTAAATTCTCTATTTTTTTAAATATTTATATGTAACTAAGATAAGTAGAAAATCACTCAAGTAAAATTCAAGAAATTTATACCGGAAAATGAAATTAAAATAATCACACTTTTCATTGATTCAGTATGAAGAATACCAGATCATTTTGTTTCGATTTTTTTTTTAATATTTTTCTCCTTCAGTGAATTTCTCGATTTAGGTTTTGAATTCACACCATGACATCTTGTGCTCATACTTGTTTTTAACACCGTTTTTTTTTCAACTTTTGAACAACTTTTTGGGTGTTTCCCTGGTATAAGGTTGGACGAGGAGGATGGGAACAGGGAGACGGAGCGAAGTAAGGAACATGGCGTGTTGAACGATGTTGTCTTCGGAGTCCCGGAAGGGCTTTATTAAGATTCTCGCAAGCAACAAGGCCCCTCGCTGTTAATTAAACACGGCAACACAGCCGAGAAGAACAAACTGCAATCAGCACATGGCAACACTGCTCGCGCGAGGGTGTGTGTGTGTGTGTGTGTGTTCGCGCCAAGAAGACGTGCACAGAAATATTTACCGGAAAGCTCAAAGATGACACGCCACGTCACGCACGCCAAAAAAAGATCGCCGGTGAAGTTGTGCGGCACGAAAGGGCGAGGATATGACGTCACCAGTTAAGGTCAATTAATTGGCATTCTTCTTATTGTTGTACGAGATGGATGAATTATTTATTAGTCAGGACGTTGATGTTGGTTTTTGACGATTGCCTTCTGGGACTGTGTTGGCATGCGTCAGTGGCAATTAGGTAATGCAATGGAAGGAGAAAGGCGGAAGGTGCTGCTGCTGCTGCTGTTGTGTAATCTACGTGATAGTGGCAGAGAACCTGAGTGGATTGCAGCAGGTGCGCCCACTTCTGGTAACTCCTTGCTTGCTGGCTCCCTCGCTTCCTTCGCCATGTCCAAGTATTAATTAACAGAGGGACCTTCACAGACCTAATAACCAAAAGCACAAATTTCTCTCAAGTCAGTAACACAGTCGCGCAGAGCAAACATTCGTCTTCTAGTAAGTGGTAGCTTACCAAACACTACTCGAAATGTATTTCTAATCTGGAAATTAAGGTGAATATATTAAACTAATTTTTTTAAAATGAAAATAATCTTTCGTGAAGCTAAGATAAGAGCACGGAATCGTGTTATTGCCCCTTCCAAAAAAGAGATATAATTCATTTTATAATGCACCTTAATTGCTACAATAATTGTAGTATTTATTAAATTTGAGCTGAATGTAACTTAGTGCTATTTGGATTCACGAAATTTTATGTGAAGAGCTGTCACAGTAATGGATAGAAAAATGTCGACCATATACTTCGGTTAATCATAACCATTTGTCTTTGGCTTGAGCGTATAATCTGTCTTTCAATAGCTTTTAAATAAGATCTGTATCTAAGAGTGTGCTGAGTGATGTGACAAGATTCGTCGCAACGCGAGCAGTTAACGTGACAACTCATTCGAAGCTGTCGGCACCGGCACAGGCTGTTCAACGTTCTTCATTCTATCGCTCCGCAAGCGACATTGCAATCGTTTTTGCTGCTTTTGTCATATGTTTGGTATAGGTTTTACTATCTACAGTTGTTAATGTTTTTGCAGTTTCTTGTGAAATAATAATTTTTGACCGTCGTTTCCTGCCGTCGCTCCTTTCATCAAATAGACAGCCTAGTCTTGTCTTAGGAAGTCACTCGTTCTTGTATTCGTGGTGTTATATGCGCAATGAAGCCATTTTAAGACCTTAGACGAATATGAAACCGTCATTACACTTCTTGAGACGTTTGCTTTGGTCATTAGGCATTGATTCAAGTATTAATCACTCGTAAATTTTTGACTTTAGGACGATAAACAACTGTTCCACTTAAAAATGTCGGTCGAGGACGTAAGTTTTGTGCGAGGCGCTAAAAGTTATGGAAAGAGTGTGATTTGGGCTCAAGTAAAGATTTAGGATCGAGTAAACGGGTAAACAGTGAATGTATTTTATTACTCAAAGTTATTAGACAGTTTTCAGTTAACCGAGTTTCGAGAGGAAAAGAGTCAAATATTCGTCCAAGTTGCGATGAAAAATTCTATTATCCTATATTTAGCCCCGTGTGATATTTTGGTGCTCAATAACCATTATCCTTTGGGTTACGGAATGTATTATCTGTCATGTAAACGAGTATGACGCAGAGTGCAATTAATTTCTTTTTAATTGCGGAAGAAAATTTTGGAAAACACGATAATGACCATTTTTAATTTATTTTGTTTGCTTCATGTCACTAAATCATTCTAGCTTTCTCCTAACGCTGATCTTTTATAACAAACTTTAGTTACAGATACAACAATGTTGTTATTGGGTAATTGTCAGAGTTTATTGTTGTGGTTCTAGTTGCTGACCAAGTCTGAGGGCGTTCATGGTCCATCACTCCTCGTGAGGCACGGGCAGAGGGCAATTTCCTTTCCAGTCGTCTCCCTCCTACTTGGACGACGTCGGGATATTGGACGCACTTTGTCAGGCTCGGACACACACAGAGTAAACAAAGGAGACATTGCGTCTGTGCTGTCCTGTGACGAAAGCCTCTGAGGACTGGCTGTTGGTCGAGTTTCATTCTTAATCACGTGGCGTCGGCCAAAACAGAATCGTCCCTGTCTCTGGGACTCCGAGATGTGGTTAGTGACGTCTGCCACGGTTGCCAAACTGAAAACTCCTTAAGAATCGTTTGAACCGGATTGACCTCCCGGTAACGACTCAAACATGTCGATTCGTCGTCAAACTAACTGCCAAATAATGGAGGGGAACAATTGTAAGGTGAGCCACGGTTTAAGACAACCCTTGTTTCATTTCGCCTTGGAATTATTTCCATTAATAAAAGAGTATGTAAAATACCTTATCGAAATTAAGTTTGAACACAACTTGAAATGAGCTGAAGTCACATGAAGCATAGTCTCATTAGTCATTCCTTATAAAAAATTAGTTGAGATAATGGCGACTTAATAAAGGGTTTTAGAATGTTTCCTTTGAGTTTTTAATTATGATGTTGCTTAATGTCGCTGATATAACTGTATAAGGAATCTTTAAGTCGCCCTGTCCGAATTCTGGCAGGTCTGGCTATAACCACCCCCACCCTACTCTCCTTTCCAAACCACCCTCCCTCCAACCCCTTATCCTTCCCCCGGCCTGTTTGCATCCAGCGAAATTAAGTCAAAGGAGCTTTTTGAAGGGAGAGCAGAGGACAGAAGGAGGAGAGGAATGGGGAGGAAATTCGTTTAAAGGTCAACAATTTAAGAGGTTCCACTCGTAAGGAGAGAGAGATAGAGGGTTCGATCTCATTCCCTAACTTTGCTCTCTGTATCTCTCCGTCCTTTTCCTTTCCCCTCTTCCTTTTTTCCTTCTCGGCCATTGCCAAAGTTGACCTCCCTTGGTTATTCGCATTCCTCGGGATCCCCACATAATAAAAGCCACAGACAAAGGACTCCATCAAGGTCTTTCACTGTTAATATAGCTTAATCCTTCGTTTAGCCAAGATATAAACTAATTATGGCATGGCAATAATTATCAGCTTTTTCAACTGTGTAGTATTTCCTATTTAATTTCTCACAGACCTTACAATATACTTATTTTGTTATAAAACAAAGAAAATTCAGATCACGATTTAATCCTTTTTGCAGTAGATAATTCTCGTTCTTTTCTCAACTATGTTTAACTGGGATCTCAGTTGCCATATTTACGTATTGCAATATTTGTTTTTACAAACCAGGGTTGCCAATTCATTCCACACATTTTCTCCATCGCGCGTGAATATTCATCCCCTTTCTCATTACTCTTCTTAAACCGTTTCCAATTTCTTTCTACCTCGGGCAACTATTTTCTATCAATTGTAACATTTAATGCTAAACGTTTATTTCATTAAGTAAAATTGAAATGAAAATTGTGTATTAATTTTAATAGTTGTGATTGAAAACTTAGGTCGGAACTGGTTAGGATTAGTAGGACAATAGTTTTTACTGATGACAATATAACTAAGAATACGTTTTATCCAGTTGAATGGTGAACGCATGTTCCAGTTGTTCGTTCCAAAGATTAATTACGCTATAAGTTGGAAAGAAATTAATTATTCAAGAATGGGGTATGATGTTTTCATTTAAATATGTTTATATATTATTTATTAATATCTGCTCATCAGTTTCATAAGTCATTGTACATACTTGTGAACTTTTTTAGCAACTGCAGATTCATATTGTTTGTTAAATAAACTTTTCAAATTAATATATTTCTTTTTTAAAGATGTATTAGTTTATTTCCATAATTTTTCATATGCAATTTAAATTTTGTACCTTTCTAAAATGATTGTGACGATAAATATTGTCTCTTATTTTCTTAAATGAATACACTTTTTTTAAAAAATTATAAACGTCTGTGTTAAAAGTATACTAATCTATATAATAAAAAAGGATGTATATTTGTATGTATATATGTATGTATGTATGTATGTATGTATGTATGTATGTATGTATTTACGTTGTTCTTTATACAAATTTTATCGCGTGGACAGAATGCAACAAAAATTGGTATACGTATTCTGCCAAAAACGAGATCCGGTACTGTGGGGGTGACAAACCCATAGCATAAAGGTGGAAAGAATTATAATTAAAAACCGTGATCATTAAGTGATAAATTACTGCGCGCCAAGAGACAATGACGTCACGAGGAATGAAATAAAGCAGAAATATTTTCTTCAGCAATACTCCATCGAATGGTAATAAAGAAGAATACGAATTACTTTACCATCCTTGCGGAAAATGTAAGTTAATTTTCGCGCTATATTAGTTGTGAGTCTAGCTAACAATTTCATCAATGTAATATTTCGTAATGTATGAAGACTGAGTGACAATTGACGATTATATCCTGAAATACTCAAGGAATATATTTAAGTATTCAATTAAATACTTTTTCGAGTTTATATAATTATGTACACGAGCAACGCCGGGCACCCAGCTAGTTATATAAATAAATATCCAGGTAACACAAGAATAAGTGCTAAATTAAATAACCCACAACGTTTCTGCAATCGTTGTTGTTATCGTCAGGTGATACAAAAAACGCATGAGACGTGAAAACAAAACACCGCACAAACCTTGTGAGGTACTCAAAAAGATTGTTAATAAATAGTACACCAATGGTCTTCCGTTGATGTGATTCTTTTATCTGTAACATCCTGTCTCCTCCTTCCTCTTTTAAAGTCCTACATACATTCTTCCTCTCCGAGTCTTCGTCCTTCCAGGTCCAATACAAATTCATTTGGTTCAATGTCGCCAAGTAACAAACAGCTCTGTTACATGAACAACTAATTTTTATTTTTACTCTTTTCTTCATTCTTTCTACTTTTATAATATATAATTAATTTTAATTAATTTTCTTCCGTAAGAAAAATAACTCACAGACAACTATGAAATACTTCACTGTCAACGAAATTCCCACCGCGGAATATTCCGCAATCCTGAATATTCTCCTATTTCCTGTAACTTGAGAATGTCTCGTCTCTTTTCCAGGGCTTAAAATACATTATACAATTTAAAAATTCCAAGCGGAGTAAATTAATATATTAATTAAACTTATAGCAATTACTGGCACATTTTTTTGGTGCCACACTCACTCGCTATTTCTAAACCTCACACAGCAAGCACACAGTTTCACGTGAACCGAAAAGTTTGTTTAATATATATTTCAATTTTATTCCTCTCCTCCCCAACCCCCGCCATCTCTAACCCTCGCTGTGTTTAGTAATTTTTCAAACGCGAATATAAATTGTTACGTGCACAGGAGGTAAAGTTTTGATGAATGTATAAAACACACTCGTCCGAATCAATACAATGTAATCATAATTGCGGCATGAGGATTATTCAACACTGTTACAAATGGGTGCGCAGTTGTAGGGGAAAAATGAAGGTAGAAGACTGGGATGCTTGCATTAGGTAAAAACGAAAGAATTGATCAAATAGTCGGAAATACTAAACGTATTAAAAACGGAAAGGCGTAACTAAATATTTTAGTTATAAATTTAAAGTATTTGACGTAATGAAGACAAGAAGAAGCTACACGCAGCATCTACAAGGACTTCAGGTATTAGAACGTTAAAAGAGCAAATAAAATTCTCCAGATGGAATCGAGTGAAATTTTTTCTAAGTATAAGAAACAACTTCAATGAAACATTAATAAAATATAATATGAGGCTATGACAAAATTTGATATTACAGAAAATGAAGTCAAATCGTGAAAGATAAAATAAAATATCTTCCCTTTCTTAAATCAGAAAAATTTGAGTGTACAATACTACAAAAATATTGATTTCGAATATTTCGTTAAACAAAATGAGTTAAAGTTCTAAACATAAAAAAATAGAAAATGTAATTCTCATTAAAATATTTAAATGGTACTAAAAAAATATGAAATGAAACGTTTTTATTTGGTAACAAAAAGCAGAAAACTCCTATTAAGTAACATATATATATATATATATATATATATATATATATATATTGTAATGCGAATTAATTAGGCCATTAATTGTTTGAACATAAAATTTGAATTGTTTGATAAATCTATTATAGCGGTCTGATCGAACAAAGCAACAATGGAAAAGGGAATTCAGCCGCTTTTGTTCAAAAGTCAAAATGGCGTATGTGCGCTCAAACTCGAGAGCACTAGGAGTTAGTTGGCGGAAAAACATCGTGAGGAGCAGAACAAGTAATAAAACTGATAGTTGGCTGAGAAACATTACGAGGAGCAGAACAAGTAATATAATTTGAGCAGAGACTAGACATCGTCATTGTGTAACTAGTTAAAGTTGTAAATTAATACGAAGAAAACATTCACGCCGCAAGTATTGCAGCGTAAATAGTGGAAATTAAGATTAGTTTACGTCTATAGCCAGCCAGGAAATGAAGTCAGTTTTTTTTACATCTACTGCCAGCTAGGATAGAGTTGGTGATGAAAGATTGCTGTGGACGGATGAAGTTCTTCTGGTGAGCAGCAAAGAGCGGAATAGTAAAGTCTACAGCAAGGAGCTAAAGAAAAGTTAGTTCGCTCCGAAAGAATAAACAGTTAAAATAAATCTTCAAGGAGCTACGTTGCAGTTTAAGTCCAAATCAGTAAAAGACTAATAAATCTACGAATTCAAGGATTCCTGTAAGGCGAGCAGACATCAGATAGCTGACATTCTGGAGGAATCATCCGAGTTCCTGTGAGCCTATCAATTTTGACTTCAATAGTGTAAAATCTGTGAGTCGATATTTAGAGTCAGTGTAAAATTTTGCAATAGTGTACTTACGAAGCCAAAAGAATGCTGGTACCAGCTGGACAGATGTAAGTAACAAAACCAAAACTAATGATTAATTGTAAACGCTGATTAAACGATAAAGTCAGATTTCGTTCTCATTTAAATTGAGAATCAGAGCTAATTTCTTTACTTTTAATTTCTTTCATTCTTTCAAAATATTGTTTAGGTAAACTGTTTTGTTAATATGATTTTAAATCAATTTGTTGTGTTCATTATCAAACCCAGTGAAGGCCCTGAGAGAAAGATCTCAAATTTTGTTGTAATTATCTTTATTTCCACAAAATAAATAAATATTTTTTTTGTTAATTTTTGATTATTATTTCATTTAATAAAATATTTAATTATTACATAAATGGCGCTTCAACGTGAGGCAAATTAATTAAATTAAATAAAGCTCAATTGTTTATTATAATATATATATATATATATATATATGTATAACATCGTAGTGTATCGCAAACGAGACTCTAAATTAATTGAATACGCCGACGTGAAACAATAGAAATATTTTACAAACAAATTTAACTTCTGTAATACACAAATTTAACGACCCAAATACTAGAAAGAAAACAGAAATTAATTTCGAACAATATAATTTTAAAAACATGTACACGTTTCAATCAACTCTTGTGATCCTTGTTAATATTCTTGGCACACTGAAGAGATGTAGCTAAAGTTACATCAACAAGATGTAAATTAACAAATATTATTCAATAAGCCATCTTAAATTCAGTTTAAATTACAAGTTTCATGTTTAGCATTTAAAGAAAATTTGTTGTTCTGAAATTAAGTTATTATTATAATTAGCCTCCTCATCTAGAATAATGGTATTAACAAAATTGTTTTTATAGTCGGAGAATTTTTATGAAGTGGTAATTTTACATTTGTTTTATGTTATTTAATTCCACTTAACAAAGATCGTTTTGTCTGTCCGATGTAACAAAGTGAGCAATTATTGAAACTAATTTTATTAACAATATTATTGAAATTTGAAGTATTCATAAAATCTTTGTGTTTTTTTAACAAAATAAGGCAATGAATTAACAGATTTAAAAATTACAGAGTTATTTAGTTTTTTGAATAACATTTGAAATTTAGTAGATAATGAAAATAATTATATATATTGTATTCATCTACTTTGTTAAGTGTTGAAACTTTGGCTACATCTCTTCAGTCTGGCAATAGTATTGACAATTACCACAACAGTTGATGGAAACGTCTACAATTTTTTCAAATTAGGTGGTTTTTAAAAATAAATTTCTGCTTTTTGTGTGTTCTACGTGTCGCTAATTTATAGTGTAATAGAAACATTTCATAAGAGAACGTAGAGAGAGATCCAATAAAGTGACTGATTGTTTAATCGATTTAAAATATAAGGACTGATTCTACTTACAGAAACCCTAATAATAAACAACACCGTTTTTACGTCAAAATATGAATACGATTTTTTTTTCGACCTCCATATTTTAGGTATTTTTCAGGCATTTATTTCTTTTAAGTTAGGTGTTATTTACTTTGTTAATTTTGTTTATAATGTTCCTTTGTCATCAATAGTGGAATGTTTAACTCTCGAATTATTCGTTTGCTGCAGTTTACGCCTGGAGAAAAACACAAAAGCGATGATCCCAGTGTCAGATTTGTAAGCTTGAGTTCTGGATAGAAGACACTGAGAATATAACCTTATTTGCGACGAGAACTGTGAGAACAGACAACGACGGAAAGTATAACGTAGAAGATTTAATAAAAAAAATTAATTCATCCGTATATATACGAAGCCTTAACCAGAGAAAGAAAAATCCTTAGGAAGGTTTGAAGGAAAAATATGGTTCTTTCAAGGAAAAGGAAAACGTGGAGCTGTAAATTGGTTGGAGAGAAACTTGGCTAAAGTTTTAACCAGGTGCACGGAGGTTGTTCGCACGGAAGGGGGTAAAGAGGCTTTATCTCTATTTCCCTATATAAATATTTTTTTTTCATGTTCTTGTTTCGAGAGCGTGATGAGAAACTTTGTTGTTGAGAGGAAAAACACACGAACTACAAAAAAGTCACATTACGGAAAGGAAGACAGCAGAAGAGACAGAGAAAACTCGTTGTATGGAAAATGGCGAGGTAGGAACAGGGACTAAAATAGAAAACAGAGAGACAAATAATAGCGTTTATGACGAAAAGTTTTTAAAAATAGGGTTTCAGTTATTTTCAATAAATTAACCAAATTTGTGAAATAGGTTTTCCATGTGACAGAAAAGCAAAACCACTAAGTAAAAGAATAAATATGCAAAACTGCATATAAATGCTTAAAGGATATGTTAAAATATTAAGTTATTTATACAGTATAGTAAAATAAAGGGTCTTATTTAAAACAGACATTAATATTGCGAAAGGAAACAAATACATATGAATTATATGTAAATATAGAGAGATACCTAACCTAAATGATTACTATATTATAAAATACAATCCATAAGTCTGTAGGAAAGCTGTAGAAAATAAGATTGGAGACAACGTAGGACCAAAGCCACAAAAATAGGGAAAGAAACTAACATTAAATACCAGAGAAAATTAAGAGTAATACTGTATCAAAAATGACCAAATAGATAAAACTTAGTTAGACTATAGCTGAATACCGTAGTTCTTATATATAACACTTGACTAGCAATGAGGGAGCGGAAACATACTTAAAAACGAAAAAAAAAACCTGTATACAAGAAGAACGTACGTAAGGAAATTCTGCGTTTAAATCGGATTTAATACCAGAAACATTTTGAACAAATGCTACGAAACCTAAGGATAAAAACCCTGAAAATTTGAGCTGAAAAAATCATTATACTTGATATAAGATCATGAATATAAAATTACATTATTAATGGCGGGATGTAATTTTAAGAAATTAATTTTTTCACTAAATTACTAAAATACTTGAAGTTAACAGCATATATGTAAAAATAATAATAAAAATTTGAATTAATTTGGACGTGTATGATCATGAAAAAGGGAAAAAATATTACATCTTCTGCAATTTAAAACTATCAAGCAATAATAAATAAGGTTAGATAGACTAAGGATGCAAGAATGTCCTTGACAAATTGTCACATAATATTTTGTCCTTACACTTTCGTTTAACATTGATTATATTTGAATTAAAAAATAATCCCTCGTTCCCATTTTGTATGTGGCGTTGAATGTACAGTGATAAATAAATGAAGTAATTTTTGTTTTATTTTATCCGGAAGCTTGCGTGTTAAAAAATTTATAATTAACACGACAAAACCAAATAAAATGATAGATTCCGCTTTAGATTTGAATTCCTGATCATTACGTATTACATTAAACAATTAAATTGTTTCGAAGCGTTTCACCGCTTGAATCAATCTGTTTTCCCCCTTTTTTGTCAGCTTGTATCTATCTCTGTTTTTCACCAGCGACGTTCCGCGTATTCCAAAGATGATATCGGATATTTATCTACATAAAATATTTTATCTCCTTTTATTATTATATAAATTAAATAAATGGCGTCTAATTGATCAGCTTCGGAGGCTGACAAATTTGTGTGATTCTATTACAAATAAAATTTCTCTCTAAAAATAAAACGGGATAAATTACACATCGTAGTTGATGATTCTGACCTCGTGAGAAGAAACTTAAATCAGAATATATACAAATTTTACATGTTTTTATTATTATCATTAAAAATATTGGCGCTTTCAAATTTATTATTCAGTAGTATTTAGCGGTTTATTTAATAGGAATAAAAACTTAGTCAACATAGTAAAAAACTACAAGTCTAACGCGTATGTACAAGTTAGGCCATGTGACTAATGCGACCACTGTCAGAAATAATATATACATAATACTGTTTATAAAATTTAGTGATTTATTTGTTATTCACAATTATTTTTATTTTAAAAAAAACATTTTGACTATTAAACCCACGTAAAAACTTCACGTATTTAATAACTGGACCAGAAAATTATTGTATAAAATTAAAAAATGGAATTATAAGGAACGTAGGTTTTCCCGGTGTACTTGTGAAGTTATTATTCACGTGATGAATACGGCGGTGCAAGCCATCGAAACGTTGTGTTTACTTAACTACGTTACCCGGTTGGAATCCTGAGAAAACTTCATCCAATTGAAATTATATTTCATATATAAATAAAAATCGTAAATATGTCACGGAGGTCGAAAGCCTTCTAATTGTATAAAGAAATATTACTGGAGACTGTGTGAAAGATTTTTATTCCTACTGAAACCCTTTCCTGAACGCAAGGTGCATAATGCGGAACAACCCTGGAACAATACATTCACGTTGAACGAAATAATTACGGATTTAATACGTCAGAAATCTCAGGAATTTATACAATTTTATATTATACTAGCTGGGTGCCCGGCGTTGCTCGTGTACTTATTTATATAAACTCGAAAAAGTATTTAATTGAATACTTAAATATATTCCTTGAGTATTTCAGGATATAATCGTCACTCAGTCTTCATACATTACGAAATATTACATTGATGAAATTGTTAGCTAGACTCACAACTAATACAGCGCGAAAATTAACTTACATTTTCCGCAAGGATGGTAAAGTAATTCGTATTATTCTTTATTATCATTCGATGGAGTATTGCTGTATAAAAATATATTTTTTATTTAAAGAAAATATTTCTGCTTTATTTCATTCCTAATAAAGGATATATTTCCTTTGTTCGTTGCGTAGTAACGTCTTTCTCTCGAGTGACGTCATTGTCTCTTGGCGCGCAGTAATTTAACATTTAATGATAATGGTTTTTAATTATAATTCTTTCCACCTTTATGCTAGGGGTTTCTCACCCTCACAGTACCGGTTCTCGATTTTGGCAGAATACGTATACCAATTTTTGTTGCATTCTCTCCACGCGATAAAATTTGTATAAATAACAACGTAAATACATACATACATACATACAAATATACATCCTTTTTTATTATATAGAAGATATTAAAAAAATATTTTTCGTTATGAGAAATTTGATTTTTACTCCATATCGGGTTTGTTTTTTTCGATGACGTCAGACATGAATTACAATTAAAATTCTACCAGGCTTGTTCCATCATGCGTGTAATTACGAATTTTATATCATTAGGCATTTGTCTTAATTTTTTATAATTTACTACTTAAATTATAATTGAGTTTTTTTGTTGATAGTTGAAGAAAATGTGCAATATCCAATGAGACTTTTCTGTATTAAAAATCAATTACTCCGTATTCTTTTATATTATTTTTAGAAAAGCTCTTGAATTAGAATAAGCTTTCGGCTTTAAAATAATTATCCAGGGTTCCTAATATAAATATATTATTTGGAAATTTGTTTTTATTCAGTCGCATATTAATCTTTCAATTGTAAAAATTTAATTATAGTACTCCTGTTGTCAGGAAACATGAGTTTATTTTATCCGCATCCCTAGTCAAGTCACTGTGCTTGAAAATTTTTATTAAAACAATTACAATACACGTCCTTCTCAAAAGATATTTTTTTAATTTTAAATAATTTCCAAAAAATATTTCCATTTATGTTTATGAAATACGAACACATTTATAAAAGGCATGTCTACACTATCCTGTCTCTTGTTCATCTCTCCCAGTCTTCCTATATTTCTGTATCTATATTTGTTTTACCGCTTGTCAGTGTGTATGATTGCTTACGTGATTTGTGTTTTACTCCATGATTCACTTTACTGTTATGTCTATATATTTGCGCACCTTCCTCAATCTATATGTATTTACCATCGAACATATATATATTGTGAACACACAGACAGAGAGACGTACAGGTGCCACATTTATACCCTTTCATACGCGTGTTTGTCTCTGAATGTGTGTGTGTGTACTTACAGGAGAAACGTTTGATTTAAACCTTTGGCGCACAAACACCCTCTCTCACGTGAGGGGGAGCAAAATTACGGTATTGTTTATATATATGTATGTGTGTTTGTGTGACAACAGCAGGTTCGAAATTGTTTGTGTTGCTAGACAGTTATGGGGAAACATAATGGAGGTAATTGATAGAAACGTTTCTGTAAACAGCAGTTGGCGGAAGAGAAAATCACAATGCTAGGAGGCGTATTTCAACTGAATCCGAGCCGGAAGGAGAAAAAACTAAAACCTTATGATAAGCAAGCAAGTAAATTCCATTAAATTAAGTATAAGAATCGATTCTTAAGGCTGTTTTTTTTATATACACAAAGCAAACTTTACTCTCCCTGCTTAAATATTTATTTTAGGCGAAGAACTCGATTGCTGAATAAATAACTTCATAGACCATAATTTTAAGTGAAAACAATTGTATTTAATACACCGAATCTAAAAATATTAATATGGTCTTAGAGATTGTGGATCAGCCCTCTTTTGTGATTAATTTTCCTTTGCAACAGGAGACATTAAGAATTCTAATTTACCTGACACGAAAAAACCTACAATGTCATGGATTTATAACGAAATAATTTCTAGTACATTTACATTTGATATATTTTCTGCAACTGAAGGTAATTTAAAGGCTGATACTATGAGCTCCATACTAATTCTGGATTAGACTTTTTGGTGAATCAGTTCAAAAATAATAACAGTTTGTCAATAACAATTATATGTGTGCTAATTATGATTAAAAAACTAACACATCGTCAAAGTGAGGAACATATATACAATATAATATTTACAACAAATGTGTAGAATTTATAGCGCTGGAAAAATTAATTTTAGTTAGCAGAAAAGCAATCAGTTTTTTCAAGATGATGTGGTCCTGAAGTTCATGAAATTTTGATCTAAAATCATAACACATAAGGTACAGAGTAAATAAATATTTAAATAACGACACATCTCCCTGGAGATGCGGACCACGAGATCATCCGTCGCCACTTAAAAGCATGTATATAAAAACATGAACATAGATAAAATTTTCGTGTCTCATCCCGGGCCAAATGTTCGTTGAATAACGACGTTTCGACGGCAATCTCCGCCATCGTCATAAGTTTAACTGATCAGGTTAAGACACGAGAATTTTATCTAGAACAGATTCACCGGGAAAGCCGTCGATCTGGTTCTGAGAACCTCTAAAAAGAAGAGTGTACATAGAAACAAAACAAATAATTTTACACACTTAGAACTCTATTGGAAATGATTATAACCATTAGAGATAAGATACTCAGTAAAAAGTTTTTCCTTCCAACAGAATACTTTGTGATCAAATAATTTGACAATGTAATTAAGTTAGGAATGGGGAATTATTTTACCGTGGTTGGGCTCACACACACACGCGCGCACAAATGCAATTGTTACGGAACGAGCATTGTAGCGAAATGGCTGGACATCGATTGTATTTCTCTCTTTTCCTTCTGGTGAAGCGGCCCCCTAAGCTTTCCTTATTCACGGTGACCGTTTTTCCGCAACATTTAGCCAGAACGTCGCAAGGAAGGAAGGATGAATGCAGACTTGAATACCTAAGCACTTCCTCCGACATTCTACGTCATGTATATAATAATGGCAGCCATATAATTTCATATAAATGGGATTTTATTGATATTGGTGACACGGAAAAATATTTCCACCTTCAGATGACGCTATGATAAAGTTTCCTAAACGAATAAAATTAATTTCTTGTCACGTTCCGTTATTTCACTTCAATAGACTTGTGAGCAGTACTTTCGAGGGGACTATTAGGATTAATAAATAATATAATCGATCTCTTCCTCCTTGTATAATCTACTTCTCCTCAAGTCCTTTTTAAGTTATGCGTAACTCTGTGTAAAGTCCTCAGCAGTTCTCCATTTTTCTGCCACAGTCTTCCTACCGTAAACCTCTGAGAGTAGAAACTTGTCTCTTCCACTTTCCAATCTCTCTGTAGCCAGACAATATCATCTCTTCTAGAGGGAAACTTTGTGTCCCCGCGTATGTAAATACCGATCTCGTCTTTCACAACCGAAAAACCCTTCTCCTTATTTTTATTCTACTTTTGTTTTTACAGCGTGGGAACCGAGTCATCTGGCCTCGTCCTCGTCGTCCTAACCGGGACATTTGTTCCTCTCTGCTCCAGTAGAAGCTAAAGTGATAACATCGAACTTATCGGCAGAGTTTCCATCTCGACTCTGGTTTTTTTTCCCTTTCTTTGTCTTCGTAGGAAATATTCCCAACCGCCGTCGCCGCAATCTCTTCTTAAGCTCCATTCTTTCTTCTTCTCTTTTCTCATCAGAATGCAAATCACGCAGCTACTTAACTTTCCCTTAAACGCGGCCTGTCGACTATTTAACAAGGTTTAACGCCTTGCGCCAATTTCATACGTATTTCCCCACTTTTTTCTCCCTTCGCTGCCATTGGACTTTCTTCTTTTCTTTAAATTCTCTGTTATAGTTATTCCTTCATTATTTAAATCTCAATTACCAGCCTTCTTTCTTCAATTCTTTCTAACGGACTTTTCGTATCTTTCTTTTCATAAGTATTATTGCTTCTTTTTTTGTGTTTTACGCTTCACGTTATTTTTCTTTTATAATTTTATTACTACAGGTAAAAATCACAAACCTAGGAGTAAACATGGTTCCCTGTTGGAGCTACTTTTAACTCTCGCAGGTCGAACCGTACTGGAGAGACGGAGAGGGCTACCTTAGGAGATGCCTTTTCCTCTCTCCCTTTTTGAGCTAATGTTCCCATCTCGGCCTGTCTTGAGAGGTGTATGTTCCCGGGTCGCAGACTATGTGCGTACGGTAAGAGTTGTTCTCTGTTCCTGTTGGAACGGTCGGCCAGCTGTCTCCAAGAACTGGTTGAGGCAATCCTGCGTCCCCACAGCAAACCCCTCTCCCGCCATCGGAAGGTCGTGGGACAAGTACCGAAATCCCTTATGCGGGTTTTCAAGGTTGTGTCCTTCATCACTTTTACGCGAATGCCGTTTATGATCCTTAAACAAAAGCCCGGGGCCTCTAGTTATCCCTTTTTTCTCCTTTTTCCTCTACCCTTCCGCATCCCTCTTCCGCATCCTTTCCTATGCTATTAAAGGGTAGTTGCCACCAAGTGGATGACCCTCATGAAAATAAAAAAAAAACTAGGACCTACTTTGGTGAGTTACTGTAGCTATATTGAAGACATTAAGGAAAACAGTCCAACCAAGTTACGAAGAATATCTGCACTCTGTCATTCTGCTAATTGTTTCTTGAGTAATTGAGGCGTAAATATGGACTTTGTTCTCCGAATGTTGAACGTCCGCCGTATACTAATAAGGCGGCCATTTTCTTTAATCCTCTCAAATATTTTTTAACCAACTTGAAGCTTGTTCATGAAAGATATAAACTGAAATTCGATGACGGGTTTCAATTTTAGTTTCCACGCGTTTCAAACCAAAGTCTTTGACGTAATTCCGAAAAATGTAATAGCTACGACAACAGAAAAACATAGTGTTAATAAAACATTTGAAAATAAGTATACCAAAGCAATGAGTATTAACACGCAAGTCATTTTGTCAGACTGGTTGACCAGAGAGAATGACCTACTGTTGGCCAACCTGAGGCGAGAAAAATGAGCAAAGTCTCGAAACTTTGGCGAGCAGTAGCTGAGTCTATCAAGAGGAGATAACGCTGATGAACGTAGCCAAAGAGTGATGATTCACATCAAATTCTGTGCGATAATCATTTCTGAGTTACGAAAAATACTTATATTCTACTTTCGGTTAGTTATCTTTTGAATAATTTCTCGATGCTTCAACCTGACGTTTATATTTAAATCATTTCCCTACTTTTGACACAGGTGTAACTGATGACCCATAATTTGACTTCCTAGCCCACATCGTAATTAGCAAATGTGGAAATTGTTCAACTATACGATTCAATTGGAGTCTGTGTATGATGGATTTACACAAACGTCGCACTATAACTTTGTAGTTGTGCTTCTCCCTCTCTCACCTCCCCTCTTTCATGTGTACTTCTAGTTTAAGTTAATTAATCAGTTTGTTGCATTGACACGTGGACGCACTCCGTTCCAAAATAGTCACAGGTTTGGGGCGTTAACAAGGACGCACCTCGTGACGCCTCGCTGACTTGCCCTAGTAATCTCGTCAGTTTTACATCGTAAATCCAAAAATGTTATAACAACACCGAGTCACCTAAATAATGATAAAAAATAAAACAGAACAGATAAATCTCTTCGTATTGTTAGTGGCAATTTGGAAAGTATCTTGGAGGTCAAATAAAATTCTCGTCTCGATTCTGAAAAAATTGAATGTCTATTGTAATCAAATTAAATAATAAATTATAACTTCACAAGTACAGTGAATATTAAACGTCAAAAACAATCATACAGTTTTACAAATTAAATCATAGGTTCATTCAATGTTAGTTATAAGTGAAAAAATTGTAATAAAACTGCAATGATGTTTCAAACAAAGCAGAACAGATCTTACAAAATAATGTCCCAGACATAATTTAAGCGACCTTAATCTCATTCTGTATTAACGTGATTTTATTTATAACATTTGACACACAATGCGTTTTATTATATTACACTGCCACGCATCATTAATTAACATTTTTAAGACACAACTTAATAGAAAATATACGTAATGTTGCCAAACTTACTACTTAAATTGTGAGTGTATCGATACTGTTTGTAATTAAAACAGTTATTAATTTTTTATTCAATCCTGTAAAACCTTTAATTTTTTCTCCATATCTCTTCTTATTCATTCTTTTGAAATAGATTAAAATATATTTATCTAACAATTATATGAATCTCACTTCATTAAATATGTGAAGAAACACCAGCCTATTAGTCAGAAATGCATTATAAATCAAAACATTCTAATATAATAAACACAATGTATCATCCTTAATTGGGACATCATCAGGTGTAAATTCGTAGTTTAAAATTTTTAAGAAAAAGTGATTCAAACGTGTCAATTTTAATACAATTATATATATAAAAAATTATAAAGCATTACTTACAATTAATTAATGACATTTAGATAAATAAATTTGCTCACTGTGGCCGAATTCTTATATTTAGACAGCTGTTAATAGTTGAATTTTATAATAAGAATAAAAAATAAAAAATTTATATAATACAATAAATGGATTATAATAGAAATAATGATACATTAGATTTATTGATATAATTTTAAACATTTTACGTTGAATTTGTACTATTATCATGTTTTAAACTTATAATAAATTTCTGACTAGTCGGCTGATGTTTCTTCATCTCTACCTAAATACAAATATCTGGGTGAAGTTTATTATACTAAAAGTCTCATTTTCCTTGTTTCCTTTTCTCTTACGATTTTTTGTGGTTATACTATCCTTATGTGTTTGAAATTATTTTATGATCACGATTTTTCATGTAAAGTAAAACAGTCCTGTACATAATTTTAATGTACAGGGGATTTTATCAGGAAATAATTACGCCGGGATATTATATGCAGTTCGACATTGCACGAAATATTGCATTTCGTAACTCAGATTACAAAGTTTCCGTCCTATTTGAGTTATTTATGAAGCGTCTTTGTCTGCGGTTTTTTCTCATTCATTTTTGTCTACAACTTCAATTACTGCAACGAAGTAGACTCATTACCCTGGGAAAATAATTTCCATATTTCACAATATAATAGTAATATTAAGCACGCGTAATATTGCGCCTAACGAACTCCTATTAGTATTAGTCGAGGTGAAGCTAAGGTGAAGAAGAGGGTTGTAATTTGGCCCAGACAATAAGATTACTGAGCGAGATTCAATAAGGCAGTTTCTCAGTCTGCTGCTCCTCATCACTACCACTATTACAACAGTAGACGTGGAATATAGAAAGACATAAGGGGAGACAAGGATAGGCGAGGTGAAGAAGGGAACTGCCTCCTTCTTCCGGAAGACTGCCTCGATAAGAGGGCGAGAAGTTAAGGTAATGTAAGAAGGGGAAAGGGGGTTGCCCAATAAACTATCAATTACGGCAGGATCTCATATTATTGCCTCTTATGAAGGGCTTGCTGCATTATTATTATGTTGTTCCTCACATCCTTCTCATCCTTATTAACGAAATGAAAGATATAGGTTTATATAAAAATAACATTCTTCCTCCACTCCCCCAAAACAAGAAAAATAATTTATCTTTCATCATCTCTTAAATTTTAATTGAATCTTGTTTTTCTGCTTCACATGGTCTCACTTGAAGTATTTATATCCCTGCGTCTATGAACACTTATAAATATGTATGTAATTTTACTACTTCTTCGTGTTTGTATTTCTACTACAACCACACACGTCTTCCCGCTTCTCAGTGTTGCACGGTGCAACGTTTTAAAAAATTCCTGACCAGCGACAGGAACATAATTGTTCCCTAGTAAATCACTTCAAACGAGTCTACAATACACTTTAACTATTATGTATTACTTTCATGTGATCTTAGTTCAAAAAATAAGAAATTAGGTCAATGGACGAATTTTCAAAAACTGTTATAAGAAGAACGAATAGCAGCAGGAGAAGCAGCAGTAGCATAGTAGTAAAAACAACTTAAATACTTACGAAATAAAATATCGTCCCTAAAATACAATTTAATCTCCCTTTCAAGAAACTCGTATAATTATCTCAGTAAATATTTATCGCTTCACTTTAAGTAGTAAATTGAATTTTTTATACCTCTTGCAATCACTAAGAACTTACTTTCTACTTTTCTATAATTTTTCAAAAATATTTTCAGCTGAAAAGTAATATTTCTTTCCAAACATTACTGCAAGGAAATTTCTTTTCAAGTTATTTACGTTCACCTTCAGGAATAGATTTTTTTGCATAAGTAAGCTTCAAACACCATGTGAATAGGCTTTGACCACGGCATTTGTATGGCTGTCACTCGAATCTTTGTCACTTCATAACGATGCCAGTGACGACCAACGAAACGTCGTGATGTTTGATTGTCATTTTTTTAAAAAAAAATTTACCTGCAGCTCCTAAAAACAAAATAACTAGGTTTCTCGGTCTTTTGGAGCTGATTTAATTTCCCTGATCATGAATTTACTACCGTTGTGTGCTGTCTCTCCTTTCCTCTAACTATTACCATGCTAACAGCCTTTGACATTCCCAAGACCTTAAAACCTCAAATCACACTGAACACGTTTATGTGTTGATTTCTCAAATTTTACAAAGGATTTCATCTCAATTTAAGAGCAAACAAATAAGATTTTTATCAATTCAGTAACAATAAAAAGAAGTATCTTTCAAACCGGGAAAGATAAAAACTTATTTAGTTGGATGTTGTTCAACTTT
The DNA here is from genome assembly GCA_037074705.1 of Zhengitettix transpicula. Taxonomy (NCBI): domain Eukaryota; kingdom Metazoa; phylum Arthropoda; class Insecta; order Orthoptera; family Tetrigidae; genus Zhengitettix; species Zhengitettix transpicula. The sequence goes on from CM073593.1 coordinate 78,044,732, forward strand.
CAGGTGTTTCATATGATTCATATAATTATATAATATAATTCAGTTTAGACAAGTCCAAGAAACGCCAACCGAGTAGGCCAAAAAATCACGTATAAGGAGTACACTTCATTCCCACGGATAACATGTTGTTTGTTTGTTTTGTGGTAGATTATGACGAGTCTTTCTCTCTATCTTTCTCTGTCAATGCGTAGGTTCAGAATTTTGTTGGAGGCGCACCATCAGACGAGCTCACGCAATTCCAGAGTGTATTCGTGAGTGTCTGGTTAGTTTAAGGGTCGAGTGAGAGAGTTGAGAGAAGAGGAAAGGCAAGGGTTGGTTTTGTGTGTGACTGTAGCGGAAGAGATAGAGATTGATTAGAGAGAAGAGAGGAAGGGTTCCGGGATGCATAATGGCGGGGCGAAGACGACGCGCATCAGCATTCCGTGCAGACGTCCTCACCACTCAATAAACAACTACATTAAGTTAGCACACAGCTCTACTCTCCTCTACAAGCGGGGGTGGGGAGACAGACAGAGAGAAAACGCGACCAGAATGCAGAGGGAGGACCTTCCTTCCTAGGACCATCTCACAGGTCTTACTCTGCAGCTGGCCCTATTACTGTCCCATGTATGACGGATGGTTAATTCACTATGCGAGGTCTAACCAGGAAATTCCGAGAATTTAGTTTCTAATTGACTTGCAAAACAATAACAATTACTGGAGTCAATGTTACAAGTCTTCCATCAGGCTACAGGTCAATCATAAATATTCTTGGGTCTCTTTAACGAACAAAAATCGTCGTCCTTGGACTGAATTCTTCCTGTTTGAAAAATATATAAATTACAAGGTTAATGCCATAACGGGTGAGTACAGAACAAAATGTCAAGAATGGACTGTATTATTGAAAAATAACTGTTCTTTATCACTACAAATCGACTACCGAATTCTTTCTATGGCTCTAGATTCACGATGGCAATCTTTGAAAAGTTTCAACCAAATATTCTATGTTTAATCAATGGAAACCTCATTTAACGTCATATTTTCGTTTCAGCAGCAGTTCTATCAACTTTTAATTCTTCGTCAAAGATAAATTTACAAGTTCTTTTCTGATAGTCATTAGTCACTTATAGAAGTGTCAGCAGCCACAAAACTTGGTGTCAAAGAAAAATAACTTAAGTCTCGCCTAGCGCCGAAAGCTGATACTACTACAAACGAAATGTTTTACTTCTTATCCCGTTTGAAATAGACTTCGTTTACGAATCTGATACATAATTACCGTGAATAATTTCACTAGTATATGTGACGTTCATTTTGCAGAGATAGTTGTACCGCGATACACGCCTGTCGTACGGAGTAGCCTACTACTTTGATAAAGAATACAATCTACACCGAATATCGTTACAAAGCGATAATATGAATAAATATTCCAGTTGGTCCTTTTAATAGGTTTACAAAACGTTGTACAAAAAACTAAATGTTACGTTCACACAAATTAGTGACCAACCTGATATAGAAAATTGTTTGTGCGAGGATGTGAACATCCTTTTTCCTTGAAATCACGGCAGTACATTTCTCTAATATTATACCAGACATTTCAGTAAAACATTTTAGTAAAACAAACACTCGGTATCCTTTGGTTTTATTGTTCTCCATCATAATTATTTATATAAGTCTAAAAAGTCTTTATTGGAAACCGGAAATTTTTAAGCAAGTTTTCAATTTATTAACATGAATAAAATGTCTAACATTGCTTAGAAAATAATCGTATTCCTCAAAAAATTTAGAGTTTCGCTGATGCAAGAAACTATTGTATAAATATTGCTCGGAAATGTTTTATGAAATTATATTAGACTAACTGTTTATAGCTGGAATTATTATCCGGTTTCGACCCAGATGCACGACGTTTCGTTGTCTAGTACCATCGACGTAAACATCAGTTTATAGTTATTTTAGTTTACGTCTTATTTGCCTACCTTTTCTTGTAGAGGCGGAAAATATGTATATATTTATTTTATCTCTTGGAAAAATATTTATCCTGTACAGACCTCATTAAAATTATCCTAAGCTAAACTCTATGTTTCTTCATGCCTTCTTCAGATAGAAATACGCTGTAAAGTTTTTCTGTCCTCGTTCGTTATTTCGTCCCGCAAGGTCGCGACCGCCTCCCGTGGCCACACACATAATTTATGGGCACGACCAGGAATTAGAGCAGCTTTATGCGCGTAGTGAAAATAAAAAAAATGAAAAAAAAACGTACCGAGGGAAAAAGAAAGACAGAGATAGACATGTTTTTTTAAAAAAAACAAAAAGAAGAACCGAACACAACACGAGGCTCAAGCGAACAAGTAAACCACTCACAGCAAAGGGGAGGGGAAAACAGACTAAGAAGAAGCAGCAGCGAAGACGGAGAGGTGCACTGCAGTCTCTGCATTATGGGTAGGATCTCTGGAGACCATAGACAGAGAGAGACTCGTGTATATTACTGCTGTATAGGAACAGCGACCTACTTCATATAGCCTTGATAGATTTCAGTACCTATAAGAAAAATAGGTATAAGAGCATAAAAAATTAACAGGACAGAAGGGCACAATCTATCAATTCTCTGTTACAGTATAATATACTTGAAAGACTGTCGGGATATTGTGTGTAATATCTAGAGAATAATACACTGAGATATGTTACATAGATGATTCATTGCAATTAAATATGTTTAGAATCGAGTTTTCTGAAAATTTTTGAATAAAGTTGTATTTATAAGCAGGTATAGCATATCTGCAGAAACTTCTTACGAATTAATTCTAATAGTATAAACTTTTAATACATGAGAGAGTCGATCTCTGAAAACATATGTCTCTTTGATTCTTTATAATTTCTTACAATTAAGTGAATGTATGTTAGAGGATTGTCGACGTAATCTATCAAGAACACATCGAGGTATGTTTGTAATATAATTGTTTTAGACTTGATGATTCTGACAAATCTATATGGGTGGCACTAGAAATGTTTTCCTATATTTCCTTAATGAAAATTAACTATATATTTCATATGGGTTCTGACTGGTGATTGTTGAGAAATCTCTCAGGAAATACCTTCATGTAATTGTAGCGTAAACTTTCTGAAATATATGTTCATAGTAGAAATTTCACTGACATTTTACATGGGCAATGTTCAGAATTACAACTCCATTTTCTGTCGCAAGGAACCGTTGTTGTTCGATAAAGATGTATAGACTTTAACGGATCATACATATTTTTGTTTTGAATTTTCCTCATTTCCACAGTGTGTGCGTAGAATAGAAGCGAAAATGAGCCACCAAGTGCGGCCATTCATGAAAACTCTGTCGACTTTAAGTGTCTAAGGTTATGTGGAAAGTTCTCAAAACAGAGGAAAGGGGTTTGTCTTAGAGGCGAGAGAGCGAGCAGAGTAGGGACGCTGTTGTTGCAAAGCGAGGGAGATGAAGGCGCGTTATCTTGACAACGAGTCTCGAGGGACAGTTTGGCAGAATGGCGATACGGATGGAGAAGGAAGGACAGACTTGTACCAAAGGCGAAGTGGTGGAAATTGTCAAACACGTGCAGGTCAAAGGCAGAGACCATTCGTCGAACATCCTCCAGCACGCGTTCAGCGATTTATGCAGCCCGCAATGCTGCTCCTTGAGTTAATTTTTTTTTTCTGCTAATTTCGTTATTTTGAAAATTAATAATAAGAAAAATAATAGAATAATGGATGACCGTATACAGAAACTTTTTATTTTTATTTATATTATTACGCCGTTTCGTTACCTATTTGTATATTTTTGCTACAATCTTGTTAGCGTTAAGTGAATCGAGTGCCTCGTATCCGAGGTTTCATTCTTAGGAAACGACGTACGAAATTTTCCAGACACATTCCATCCGAAAAATACCGTAGATTTAAATTATAAAAAGCTGTTGAGCACTCTTAATTATAAATTAGACCTGTTAATTTTTCATAATTATAATTTATGTGGGAATAATATGTACTTTTTTCTCTAAACTTACAGTTATTTATCTAGCAAGTTTAAGAATATTTATGATACGCAGACATATTCATAGCGTGTTGTCATTCTGTTACTGCTTTTGTGTTTCATCTTAAATTTATTAATTTGAATGCTACTGTTTTTTATTTTACTTAAATTTTATTTTAATATCTATATATATATATATAGTATAGTTCTTGAGAATTATATTAATGATACTGATCTCGTTACGAAAATAATTTAAGTTTCCAGCAACGAAATAAAAGTCCTCAAATTTTATGTTATTTATTTTAAAACACCCTGCAGACATATAAAAATTATACAGATGCTTTCAACCTTTTGGTCATATTCATCTACTCATTATTCTTTATGTATCCTATAATCTTCCACGTTGGAAAAGTCATAATAGGGTAAAATTTGCTCGCCACTAAAGATCTTGAGAATTATAGTATTTATTTTGTTGGTGGAAGCTTTAATATATTAATGTTTTATAAATTTGAATGTATTGTTTATTTTTCACATAATAATCTTATTTTCTCAATTAGGACTAAAATGAATTATTTTCATATAAATATACTATTCCCTTTTAAATGATACTGGTCAATAGGTTATTAGAAAAGGTATTAAGACTGATAAAAATCTTGTGGACAGCAAGTATATACACGTTTTCCTTCCACATGGATTTCATCATCGTTGCTTATGTTCATTTGTTTTGTCAAGAAAATTTGAAGTCACTCACTCCCACGCCTTCCGATCGACCTACGTAGCTTTGTTATTAGAGGTGATGAGGGGTGTAGAGGGTTTACGGTAATATGGTGTCCCGGAGTTTTTGGGTCAGTCCATCCGTCTGTCTGTCCAACAATCTGGAAATAATTATGCACTTCGCGAATAATCCTCAACCGCACTAATTTAACGCTTCACTGCAAAATTGAAGGGTTGGGGAGGGTGTGAGGGGGTGGCTCTGAGTATGATTGGCGCTCTAGCAATTACCCCTCTCTCCCTGTGACCAGAATCTAATTGCTTCGGCATCGCAATAAAGCAAACACAACATAAGAACAACAAACGAAACAGACCCCGAAAAAGGGGACTATACGATAATGAATAACCTCAGGGAGGTGAAAATAATTGGCGAATCCTTGATATATCTTGTCAAGTTTATTTTCGCTCTCTACTGTATTACACAGAATAATGACGCCGCCTAGTACGGAAGTATTATTTTTAATTCTAAATAATCACAAATTGAATTTTTGTACAATACGGTCGAGAATTGAAGATTCTTATTTCATTCCCTGTATACCTTTCTCTTTTCTCCTTTTGATCCCTTTTTTCTACATATGTATATGTTTTTCATCTGTACATCTATGTATTTATATAGTTTAAAAAAACGAGTCCTTGTGTGTTTGATTTGTGTTGTATGTCAGTGGATCAGCGACTGTTTATGTGTCCTCTAAACGAGCAGCACCATTCCTCTTACCCGTGCTACATTTAGTTACCTGGCATTGGGTCGTATTATAATGGCGGCAGAAATTATCCTACCATTCATTGTGTGCTCTCGGTAATAAACGGGCAGTGATTTAGTTGGGACTTGAACGAAGCTGGAGTGAGTGCGCGTCATTCCTCTAGGATAACACGGTGCAAGCAGCTTTGATGGAGACTACCTTGTATCGGCATAGGATAACCTATTCTGCCGTAGTATTACGTAACAATTACGTCATCGTCGTTCTCAACTGAAGATTTGCGGATGAGGAAGGACAGATGAAGAGGAACACTTAATTGCCGTTCACAGTACGTTTTTCTCACTCTTGATTCAAAATGGTAAGATAATGTTGCTTACGAACGATTTGTCTGACGTCGGAAAAGCTTTGGTTCATTTATTTAGATGAGCAATAATGCAGAGATTACCTACATTGGATATTTTTTCCTTGAAACACCACCAAAGCTCTGAAAGTGTTTCTATTAAGGAAGAAATCGGAATATTCCGCCGTTGGTGATACAGAACGGAATATTCCTGAGATAATGGTGGGCGGAATTCCAAATACTGGTGTTTGAAGAGTTTACAACGTGTAACATTCCAGCACTGCCATCATGTAACATTCCAGCAGTTGGGAATGGGAAGTCCAGATAGATCGTTCACCAACCGAGCTATACCTCCGTTAGCTCACCTGGCTACCGATCTAGAGGATAAAGGAAGAATTAAGAACAGGAAATAGGAAAGTCGGTAACGTGAGGGTTCGGGTTCAACTAATTGAACCTAGGCGTAGTGGTTGGTGTTTCGCTGCACTTCAGTCAAATAAGAGTTGATGAAGAATAAAGAGATTTAATAGTTAGAAATAAAATAAAGTAAGACAAACTGGCGTATAGCACCAGGAGCCACCGACCCGTCTGGAAGTTGGATCACGACTGCCGTTCCCAAGAAGCTCTGAACAATTCGAAGACTCCTTTCCCCCTCCCTGATGATTTTAAGTCTCCAATGAGAACTCTTACAGAGAGGAAGATTTCTGCTGCCGTGTGCATTGCTGCATATGGCACCTAAAGTGTTGACTTCAATAGACTCAGCGTTCTTACAGCTGCGCCCACTTAGGTCCGCTATGCGGAAGAGACGTTATAAGAGGGCACGTGTAGACTATTATATTACAAACGTCACGAGAACTGAATATTCTGCCACTAAATAAAAGTATTTCTACGTTTATTGCGAATTTTTCAGCTGACAGTTGCAAAACGTTCTACACCCCAACAAATACTTCCGTCATTGCTCACTTCATACCTACGGTATTTTTTCTGAAGCAGTCGACAGACTGTATGAGAAATGGAGACGGATGGACCCAATCCTCTTTTGGTTACGCGTCGAAGTGGAATCTGGAAACTTGCCATTTACTTCATGTTGTCTTCGGCGTCGCTGAACAATTACCATCTGCAGGATTACTGGTAAAAATTCCTAAACTATACACTCATCTCGCTTTCTTAAAGTACTTCAAAGACAAATAATAGCTTCACTTTAGCATAATTCTTTGTCAGATGGAGATGTAAATGGTCGCGTAACCTCCACAGCTTTGTTTCGTCTTCATCGTTCTCTTTATTCCTGGACAATACCTCCATTCTCCTCCGTTTCTGTAGTCATTACCGTCCTCCTTGTTCGTCCGCAATTAACCCCATTTCTCCAAGACAACCGTAACGGTGCTTTTATTGATAGCCTCAAGCGTTTTGCAGATTACGCAAACGGAGGGAGAGAGAGAGAGAGAGAGAGAGATGGAGGGAGAGAGATATAAGGGGTATAAAGGTGGCTCCAACCCGCACCCCCGCTCTTCTAAATCCTCCCTTATTACCGCAAAAACGCAAGCACCTGGCTTCCCGATGCCGACGGCCAGAAAAACCTCTCCATTTGTTTTCCTTAATGAGATTTTTAATGAGTAGATTGTGATGACGTTATAAAAGAGAGTGAGATGAAGGGAGAGGGGTTCGTTTCCCTCTTTTTCATCTTCTGTTATTGCAAAAAAAAAGAAACATGACGGACAGGGGAAAACGGGCGTGTATATAGGGCGAGAGAGAAAGCAGAAACAGAGGGGAAGGGGAGAGAAAAGGCCAAAAGGAGAATAAATTCCGATTTTTTTCGGGTGAATAGGCAGGTATTGGCATTTTTTTTGGCGTGTTGTTGTCCAGGTAGTTTAGCAAGGGCCAATCTTTGGAAAACCTCCACGTATTTTCTCTCTCCCCCCCTCACTCCTAGACCCTTTGAATTAATTACTATTGTTGGGCGTTTCCTTTCTGTTTCTGTCATCAACGGACGTGAAAAGACATTCAGTGAGAGAATATTAACTTGTTAGTAAGAACGAAGGAGAACTTCAATGACACGCGTCAGCAACTGGTGACAATAAATAAAATGAGGGATTAAATGAAAATTTGAGATAGAGGCATAAACTATTAAACAGTAAATTAATGTAAGTAGTGTAGAGAAATGTAATTGTTATACAGGAGAACCCGACGTAGTACTTTACACTTTCCTTTCAGACGTGTAAGTCCCTTCAACAACATGTTTAGCATAAACTGGTTTAAGCGGAGAGAAACCTGATATAAAAGGTCATTTTTTATTAAAAAACAATCAAATATAACGTTTATTTTACTTATTCTCAGACCAAACTAATGAATAAAATGAACAGTGAAATAATACGCACGTGGAGCCTTGGAGAGAAACGGAAAGATGAATTTCAATTACAAGAAGGAAACAGTTTAAAGGGAGACATTAGTCAAAGTCGACCAAGAATTGTCTGTAATTAATCATTGTAACTCAGAGAATTTCCAGACAGATTATATACAATGTTTTTATTCCCCACAACAATCATTAATGGTTACTGTGTATAATCTTCGTTCACACTGCAGATAAACGCTAGATCATTGGACTTAGAAAGTATCTAGAAGCTTCATAAACTATTTCTCATATTAGGAAAACAGGAATCAGTGATTTGAGGCCACAGACTCTTTTTTCACCTTATTTTCAATAATTACGTCAATAGCCTTACCACTTTACGCACTACAGATATAAAACGAGTTTAATATTTACACCGAGATTGTAATAGCGACTTCTCGATTATTCTAAAGCCACACAAGAACACGTATCCTTGAGATTACGCTTTTCCAAATTCTTCTTAGCACGATTTCGAAATATCTTTCGACAATATTCTTTGTACAAGACAACAAACCCGGCTCTCACAGGGCTTGTAATTTTTTTTTTTTACTTATGTAGAAAGTAATGCAGGAGAATATAAAGTGCCAACATTCTGACGAAGTTTAATGCGACGATTTTATTTCACGATATTCAGGGTTTTATTGGCCATTTCTTCGTTCAGCATCTGCGTAAAGTGCTCGTACCAGTGACGTTTAAAGTAATTTATCCTCTAATAAATAATCTCGATTTTTCAAAAAGCTTCCTTGAAATGAGTTCGTCCACCGCAACTTTTTAAAAATACAAAAATGGTATGATCCCTTTATGATATTCGAGTGTCTTTAGACCAGATCTTATTAGATAAATATACAACCACATAACAGACAAAAATACGTGCTAAATAATCACTAAGCAATTGCTTTCGTCAGGTAAATAAGAAACGCAAGTGCAGTACGAACGAAACACGTTGGCAAACTGAATCATCTGATGAAGGCAACAAGGATTACAGAAGCGTTTTTTTGTCGTTTATTTGGCTATTTTTTATTGAATTCGTATGCATTTAACATAGACGTATTACATTTTATGTTTATTTATTAATCCTTAGTAAGACCAATCATTGAATTTGACTGCCAATAAATCAACAGTGCGTTTCATAAGTCGTAAACAAGTGTCTTGACACTTTAAAAAATGTATCGCATTTTATAAGAATTATCTACCACAGGTATTTAATCACCGAAACGTTGTTGAGCAACTAACTCTGTTTGTTTGTGTGTATTTATTCCTCCCCTTTCTACCTTGTTTATTCCCGTCTCTACCAATCCACCTTCACTTCCGTCACTGGCTGTTGCGGTGTTTTATTAATTGCCCTGTCCAACATGACGTTTGACAACGACAAGGATGCCTTTTTTTTTTTCAAGGGGGAGGGAGTGGGATTTTTGTTTCTGAGCGTCCGCATAATTAGCCAGGACGAATTTGATCCACCGTTGCCTGTTATTTTTTTTATATACTTTTGAACTCTGTCACAGGGATTGTCTCTGGAAATAGGGCCGCTGTTAAAAAGGCGAATGAGATGGACTACTGGCGAAAAGGCTTTTATTTCGCATCACCGGCGATTGAACCGGGTGAGTCGTTTTTACTCTTCCCCGCCCCCTTCACCCAGAAAAAAAATTCCCAATATCAACCAACCCCTCCCCTTTCCCTTGCCATTCCACAAAACCATCTCCCGGCAGTATTTATATTTATTTATTCATATTTTATTGACTGCACTGTTAATATTTTAAAATTACCCCCTCTCGCTTGGCCGGCTTGTTTCCCTCTCGCCACGAGGATTTTCTATTATAACCCCCCCCCCTCCCCCGCGCGCAGCCGCCATCAACCCCCGGAACCAGCAGCACAGCTTAGCCATTTGTGCTTTTGTGAATTCCGCCAACCCTTTCTCCCTCTGTGTGTTATATAAGCCACGCAATAAACAAATTTCCCCATCATCGTAATCATCGACAACATGGTGACGAGGCTATAGAAGGCTATCCAATTAAGCAGACGTGGAAAAACTCCCCTCCCACACATTAATATAATCGTCTCTTTTAGCTGCCGTAGTTATTATCTTTACTAATGATGCGGAAGTATTTCGAAGACCGAGTAACTGGGAGTTGACGATTAACTTACTTTTCTATCAGTATATCTGAGAACTGTAGAATTATTACCAAGGCATTATATACTTAAAAATGTATTCTCCAGTGATTATTTGTAAAGGGGGAGGCATGCAGTTGGCAGTACTGACCGGTGAAATTTCTAAGGAGTCTGTTGAACTGCATTTAGGTTGTTCGATTTTCGAGATGTGATGTTATGTCGGTGTGTGAAAAATAGAAAAGCAAACGGGAATATACAGTTACAGACCGTGACAACAGTAAAGGTTATTGGAGCCCGAGAGCGTGCGGGAAGAGATTCGTGAGTGGAACTGGAGATAAGTGATGCGCGGAGGAACAAAAGAAGATTGTTAAACTACGAGAACGATGCTGAGATCATCGGGAATCCCGAGAGGTGAGAAACAAGTGCGGCAGATCCGGGATAGAGCAAGTATTACATAACAGAAATTACTCTATTTTTTCTTTCCACTATTTCCAGATCGGTGACCACGCTCCTAGAATAATTTACTCGAGAATAACCAACAATACAGAGCATCTTTGGACAACCACGTTACAGACAGTATCAATTATTCCCGTAACCAATTCATAAAGCTGGATTCTTTGCTGGCGCCCACCAAATTTCCCCCAACGTGATGGGAGGACCTCGTCTAGACGATATATGCATAATTTTTTCCCACATTTTTGATAATGTGATGATTGCCAAAGGCTAATAAAAAATTGAAAGAGCCGACTGCCAAGGATAATAGCGTATACATTCAGCTTGGCGCCAGATAAAACGTGGAATAAAAACCCAAGTCTTCAACCCCGCCTAGGAAAGGTCATCAACGGAGAAAGTAAATTTATATCAAAAACTGATTGGATGGAAATAGATCGGGCGATACCAAAGGATGGTCCAGAAATAGGAATTTAAGAGTAGCTGCAGATAGTAACAAAGGACTGCGATGAGATTGAAATTGAACGAGAAAGGAGAGACTGTTGAAGTTTATAGTCGGAAGTGTGAGTTTGTAGGAGAAGTTTAAGGTTTAAGTGGGAATAAGGACCCCAAGTAATTATTCAATTATCCTGGAAATTTTTATTTACATTAATATATAACAATAAAAATAGAAACTCAAATATTATATTATATATGTATATATATATATATATATATACATTTATTAAAATCAGATAATATTTTTTTACATATTTATTTCCTAAGTTCCAATCTGTATTTATATTTAAAGTCTAGATACTGTGGTACTCGTTTTCTGCTGCTGTTATTAATTTCACTGTACTGAGGCAACTTAAATCTACGAAAACCTCCGAATAGAGAAAGGACAAGTTATTGTCTCGACATGGAAGCGAAATTATGTCCGTCGTAACAGTCACGAGCGATTATTTTTGACAGAGTTTCCGTTTATACACAGTGAGAGTTAATTTAAGGCACGGAGCGAGAGAGAGAGAATAGGTGAGTGATTCGACTGATTCTCATAAAGGTTTGATAGAGAATCGTAAAAGAGTGAGTGGCAGCTGCCAATCTGCCAGTGTTAGTGGCAGTCGTTGTCTAGTCAGTCCATCGGAAAGTTCTCTCTTTCTCTCTCGTTTTCCTCGCTGTGATTTACTAACTGCGGACATGAAGGTTTAAAATAGCATTTCCCTTCGAAGCCGCAGACATCGTTTTTTATATTCACAACTTGACCTCCAGAGACAACAAACCTCAACTCTGACACCATATAAGATCGTCAGTGGGAAAGAAGTACCATTCCTCGAGACTCCAGCCATATTTCTATTCATTTGTGATAATCATTCAAGTCTACCCTAAGATGACTGCGTTTTCTTTTATTTATACGTTCCTGTCAGTCGTTGCTGTTTAACCTTAAAATCCCATATGCAATTTTTTCCGTTTGTTACCTTTCTTCTGTTTGTAACCAGTCTTGATCGCACATTTACTTCAATTCGGAGCACCTTTCTACTAACCATACCAAAGGAAATGTAATGTTAAAATGACGTCACTTCTTAATATCACGGCATTAGAATCAAATTTTTTCCATCTCAACAATGCCATAAATACTTCAATATTCAATTGTAAGGAAAATAAATGTTTGTTCAATATTCATACCGATTAATGTCACTCTTCGTGATAGAGTCGTAGAACTTTTGAAACTATACAAATGTTAATATAGCATAAAGATTTGTAAATAGACTTCAAGATGTCTTCCAAATATTCAAAGTCCTTTTATAAAAGGCGTTAATTTTGTTTTAATAAACATTTCTGTGATCCCATATTTCACGTTGTCAGCTGATTGTGTTCGGCGCAGAAATGGTGTGACGTTAGAGACGCAGGTAACCTGCGAGGGATGTTCTCTCGCAGGCAGAACCTTGTAGGAGAGATACGAAGGGGCTACCTTTGGGGATGCCTTTTCATCTCCGTTTTTGAACTAAGGTTCCCACAAACCGAGGCACCTCGGCCTGTTCTGAGAGGTGTATGTTCCGGGGTCACAGACCTTGGGCATACGGTAAGAGTTGTCCGCTATTCCCATTGGAATAGTCAGCCAGCTGCCTCCTAAACTGGTCGAGGCACGGAGAAGGGAAAGCTGCGTCCCCACAGCAAACTCCTCTCCCGCTATCGGAAGGGCGTGGGACAAGTACCCAGTGCCCGACCTACCTGATGCAGGTTTTTCTAGGGTTTTCCCTGCATTTCTTTAGGCGAATGCCGGGTAGGATCCTTAAACCATAGCCCGGGGCCCCTAGTAACCCTTGGCTACCTTCCTCTACCCTTCCGCATCCCCCCTTTCAAATCCCTTCCTATGCTATTAAAGGGGAGTTGCCCAATGTGGATCACCCTCATGTAGCCTGTTGCCCTAAAAAAAAGAAGTGAAACAGCCGACCGCGAACTTAAACACTTAATATTTCTTCACAAATTAATTTTGACTGTATTTAATTACTAACATGTATTTTTAAAACATTTTATGAAAAGTAACGAAAGAAGGATTATCGCAAAACGAAGATAAATTTTAACCTATTGATTAATAAAATATTACCTATTTTGTCTTCAACTGTAAAGAAAAAAATATAAGTACAGTTCTGAATATTAATTTTCTTAAATTTTTAACACAAAATACTTAAATATGTTCCCATATATTTATTTGGGATTAGTGAGGAAAAATAATATATTGTTTGATGAATGAAGGAGCTAAGGACAGTGTAATGTGAAGATATAAATTTTCAGACCAAGTCCATGACTTCCAACAGGCGCAACAAGAAATACTTGACCAATTATACGGGGAAAATAGGAAATGAAAATTGTTCTCGGGAGAGAATTAAAATCACTTCTTTTTTAATAAACAATTTGTAACTTTTCTCCAAATTTTTATTTATTCTTCTCTCTTTCAAATTAGTATATATATATTCTTGTTTTTTAAAGTTTGTTTCCAGGTAAATCAACACGGCATTTTACAGTTTTGCATCTTACAACTATTATTTAGTAGTATTGTAACAATAAGTATTAGTATGAATTAAAACGTGCTGCCAAGGTAACAGAGTCCTTAGGACGGCAGATTTGGCACACTCTTTCTCAAAAGATATGTATGGAGTGGCATTTCTTTGCCATTTTTACTCTCTCTCTCTCGTAAGATAGATTTATTTAAAATTAACTTACTATGAACTGATTGAATTCTTTACCAAAAATGACAAGAAACTTGTAGAATTTAGCATATACCTCATTTTTATTTTTACTTCGATGATTTGTTAAAAGTAAAAGAAAATTGAGAGAGAAAATAGCAATAGATAAACCACTTTGGTTCCAGAGATAATAAATAAAAAATCATAAAAACGGAAAATAATTCCAGTTAAATGTTAATATATGAAGAGAACCGTATACTGGATGAAGCGCTGTCCACAAGGATCAATCTTACGGCCCTTAAAAATTTTCTTTTTACTTATATCACCGCCGCCAGCATGAGACCCTTCTCTCCATTACACGACAGAAGATAAAAACTACCGCCCAACCCTTCCCACCCTTTTTTTCCCCCCAAAACAAAGCCACTCTGTCCACCAGTTTATTGTCACGGACACCCCTTTATTGACATTCAATAGAGATACGTTATTATTTTAATATAGAATCCATTTCAATTTCTTCAACATAAAAACATTTTATTGTTTCCATATTCAACGGATGTATATATAATTTATATGTTTGTAACACAATAAAAACAAATATTTAGGTTTCTCTCTTTTCCTCTTACTTTCATTCTTTCATATACCTTAATTTTTGTTATAAACATTTCATTTAAAGTAACTTCATTACAACGTTTTCCTCTTCTTGTGCTTCTTAAAACTTTTGATATAACTACACAACAGAATCATCACTTGTCTGTTTCAACTGTCTTTTTTAAAAGTAAATATAGAAATGTTTAATATTTTTTCCACTATTTTTTTATGTTTTTGTTGAAAAACACTTAATATTTAACCATTTTCTTTATAGTTTTTCGTATTTTCATTATAATACATATATTACAGTTTTTGCACACGGTTAAGTAGGTCAATATTTTAGGAAACGTAAAATGTTTCCATTTTAAAACACCTTTAATTTTTTCTTGTACCAACGAGTTGTATGTTACGCGAATTTGGCACATTTATTCATAATTATACACGTATTGTGTATTTTTATTTTACGAAATAGTAACGTTAATAATTTGAGTCCCTTTACAATTTTTACACGCAGAAAGACAAACATACTGGAAGGTTATATATACACATACACATACAACAACTCTTGTTCGTTATTTATCAGGAGTAAGTAAATCAGAAACAATTTCTTGGGTGTGTTTGATATGTACATCTTTTAAACTCGTTTAAGAAAGGAGGGAATCTTTGGTAAAATATAGCACCGATTTATTCAAGATTTTAAGTTACGCTTTTCTAATTCAGTCACCTTCTTTGACACATGTACACACGTTCTTCGCCGTCGACTAATCCAATGAGGAAATAAAAATTATTTTACATTCTGTAGTGAGATTGTTTCAAGAACAAGTGGAATATTCAGAAAAGAGAGTTAAAGTGATTTAAGGAAACAATAGAAAAGTGTAGCAAGCTGAAATGTTTCATATCCTTTGCAGCTTAGTAAGGAAGGAAGGAGGAGGGTGAAAACATCCTCAAGATACTCATTTAGTCTTCACACTTCTTTCTCTTATTTAAACAGAAAACACGTACACGTTATTAATTACATTATTGGTTAATTCTCTCCATTTATATCTCAGGAACTGAAGTTTTTTATTATTTTTATATTCATTGGCTCATTTGTATTCAATTTTTCCCACATTCTCTACTTGAGTGAATATTTCTTCTCTTTTTTGTTCCCCTTAATTTTAATACTGGCAGTGAATGTTCGATTCTCGTATTTATTTAACTTCTATATGGATTAGCTAGTATATTTTATGTATCCTTATAATTTCGACTTATTTTATTTTTCCTTCTTTGTGTTGTAGCCTATCGAGCATAATGTAGGAAAATAACATATTGTTCTCCTTTGAAAACTATAAGGAAAAATAAGAAACTTACAATTAAGAGGTGCGATTTTATTTATATTTCATTCCAAAAATGCTTGGCTAAAAAACAATTAACATGTGCGATTAAAAATTAATACTGGAGTCACGTCGAAAGAATTTTACGAGTTACAGCAGAACATGAAAATGATTCTCGCACTGAGGCAGCACACAATATATTAGTTTTTCTACCAATTACCTAATCCACATATTTATCCTTCGAATTGGTTCGTCTCTTTGTTTTAGTATTTCTTTCTTTTATCAGCTTTCCTTCTTACTTTTACAACGAGCCAAATACAAAATATAAATACTCGAAATATTATTCCTAATAACAAGGATAAGTTAAATATCCACATAAAATGTTAACGTAAAATCTGAGACTTTTTAAACAGTTTTTAATATTATTATTTTTATATCCGTTTCAACCAGAAGAACGTGGATATTTATTATATTTACGGTAATTTTATATAGATTACCCATTTTGAGTGACTTGTGACAGGTGTAACCATAACAGATGATTGGTGGAATATAAAATAATTACCACAAATTTAGAGAGATGCCCTTAGATTATTTTAATAAACCATAACTTTTCCACGGTGAGATTCGAAGAATACGACGAATACAAGGATCAAATGAATGGGACGTAACAAAAAAAGGAAAATAGGAGTTGTGAAGAAAGGTTTTCTTATGCGATTGGAAGACGTCTATGAAAACAAACAATTTTTTATTCCAATACGGATCATTCGCTTTTAGTTTATAGTAAGCAGATCGCAAGAGCCAAGGAGGAGGAACGCAAGTTACAATTCAGTCGCAATTATTTGCTACAAAATAATGGTTAATTTCTTCACGGACTATTCATCGTGAATATCATTCAAGTACCGTCAGTTTTGAACGTCACATTCCCCGCCAATAAAAAATGACTTAGTCGCCATAGAAGTGATTTTCTGGTTCGCTATCTCCGTATGTTAAATCTACTTGAACACAACAAACTTACAAATGCAAGGATTCCTTCCCGACGCGTGCTTTTAAACTATTTTAAATTGAAATTTCATAATTTATATCGCCTTATCTTTCCTGCACAATCGAGTTCCACTCAGCATTATCCAACTAGAAAGCGCCAAGGGCGAATAGCAAAACGACATGAGTATTAGTACCGCGACTGACCTATCAATGAGGTCAACAGAATTCCCCTCAGCTAATAATTTACACATATAGTAATCACGACCCAGGGATGATAGTCTTTGGATCCTCTGATCTACAGGTCGCCGAGAGCCGTCCGACACTACGACACGCTGCTTGGTATCCACGACGTGGAAGAATCCTCCCGCTGGTGCGGCTTTCGACCGGCGTCTTCTTCACCTGACGCGCAAAAGCAGCAGCAGGAGGAGAAAGATCCAGTAACTGCGAGAGGTGATGCGACCACCGCCGTCCCCGGGCCCCGCCTCCAGATTGCCCCTGGTGACCTGTTCCTGGCAGCGTCCGATGGACTCGAGGTCGAGCGCTGCCATGGGTTTGCCATTGACTTCGAGCGGCGAGATGCAAAAGTTTTTGTTTCGGAAGTCAGCGGCGTTTCCTGTGACATTGGCCAGAGGACTCTCGAGGAGCGAGTGTACGTGGCAGTCGCACGGGAAGTGGTTTCCCTGCACGCTGAGCGTCTCGACGCCCTGGATAATTACGGCGCCCTGCCGGGGCGTCTCCAGCAAGTGGTTGCCGTGGAAGCGTAGCGATCGGACGCGGTTGGCGGCGCGGATGGCCAACTGCTGCACAGCGTCGATCTTGTTGTTGACGATGTTGAGCATGGCGACGTGCGTGAGGCCGTCGAAGGCGCCAGTGCGGATCACGCCCAGATCCGATTCCTGTATCGACAAGATGTGTACGTGGCTCAGGCCACGGAACGTGTTCGCCTTGAGGAACTTCAGGTCCATGAAAGCCATCTTGAGAAGGCCCACCGTGTCCAGACCGCTGAAGGCATCGGGCTCCACGCTGCGGATGCCTGACGGGAAGATCAAGTGGTCCACGTTGGTCAACCCCGAGAAGGCCGAAGTCTCTATCTGCAATCGCGTCAACCCATTAAAAACAATATCACATCAATGCACAAATTTTATTATATACACAATTTACATTTCCCTTCATGACAACCGTGTAAAATATTTAAATTTAGCGTTGAACGATTACTTAAAAAAGTAATCAAATTTATACTCCCATTTTGCAATATTTTCTTACATGAAATGGTGACTTTGAGACTATTTACTTGCAAAAATTATGACGTCGATCTGACAGATTAAGATTACACCACTGCACCGCTTATTTGTAACATTATTTCTGTTATACGACACCTCTTAGCCGTTACACCTCTTATGAGTATACTAAAGAATGTATAAGGCAACTTTGAGTAGACATCTTGTTACAGTTCCTTATATTTGTTTGTGACTCTGTGCCGTTCATTTCTTGAGCCTCACAAACGAACTGTCTGTTTATGCCGTGAATTCCAAATTAATATACAGAGTGATGAAGTTGTCACAACACGGTCAATGTTATATTGTGATATAGCTGAAGATAGCAACATTAAACTACATATCCTTCAGTCACATGCCGACTCTGCCAGATTTTTTCCTCTTCATGTAACTGTGATGAACTGTTTATTTGGGAACGGAGACAATAATCTTAAATTTGAAAGCCGTTGAACATTTTTGAAGACGTTCAATGATGCTGATCAAACAGTATACACGAAGTTGGTCACGAATGGTATATCGACAAAAAAAAATTGCCGACTGAAACTTCTGACGAGTCTGTTCACTTAGTGAAATGGGAGCTGTACCTTCTGTAGTGGGTTATTGTTGAGGAGGAGCATGCGCACGTTGGAAGTTCCGGCGAAGGCGTATCCTTCGACTTTGATGATGCGGTTGTTGGCCAGCAGGATGGTGGAGACATTCTGGAGACCGGCGAAGGCGAACTGCGCCACCGCCGCCAGAGGCGTATGCTGGATGGAAAGCTCTCGCAGTCGAGGAAGACCGCGGAAGGCGAAGGGCTTGATGGTGGTGATTTCGTTGCCGTCCAGTGAGAGCTTCCTTAAGGAGCGCAGCCCGCCAAAAGCGTCGCTCTTGATCACGGGGAAGTGGTTCTTGGAGAGCGACAGCTGCTCCACCGTGTCCGGAAGCGCCTTCACGGGGATCTCCGTCAGGCCTCCGGTGTTGCACAACACCTACAACCACAAAGCATTCATCGAGCTATGGAAACGTTTGTAATATGTCACCTCATCTACTCCAATTACATTGTTTTCCTTCCACAACATTTCTCAGACACCTTCTCTCTCTCATCGTTTCGACCAAATAAATCAAAATCAATTCATTTCAACTTGATCTACTATAATCCATGATCATTCTCAATATCCTTGTATTGTTATATACATAAATTAGTAATTATTAAATAATATTGACTGTTAAATATTATTTATTAATAATAAAAAACCTTATGCAGCCTCCGATTTATTTTAAAACTTCAGACTGAGAGCTTCTGACACTATTTCACAGTTATTCTGTAAATTGAATACATATGTCAACAGAAATCACACGGTACATGAACTTAATAATTGTAACAATTATCTGTCCACATATGTATTGAATTTACAGAATGACTATGACATAATGTAGAAAGCTCTCATTCTGAAGTTTGAAATAAATCGGAGGCTGTATAATGTTTTTTGTTATTATATATTATATTTATATTGCTAATGAGGATCAACATCTGGATCTAAACATGTTTAAATCATTTACAAATATTTTTTTAGGCTGTCAATTTATTCCATATGTACTATACAGACGTAAATGGAAAACAGATAAATTACATATCACGCTGCAAAGCTTCAGCAAGCTAAAAAACATACTAGGGCAGAGTTTTATATCTCTGTGTCTGAAATTCTTTGATTATAATCAGAGGCCAAAACCTGAGTAACGATTACGTCACTCCAGATCTGATCTGATTTGTTTGCGTTCTGATGATCTCCCTCGCTGTCTTTTTTCTCCCATTCCCAATGAATCCCTTAACGAATTGATTACGAGACCACACTTTGGACGTTTAGGCCCCTAATTTTATTAGCGTGTCGGATGGACGCCATGTGTGTATTAATTTGTATCTCTCCCCTAGTTATCATCCCCTCCCTCTCTTTTTTCTATTACACTGATCAATAACTACTCGTAATGCTCAACGCCGTTGCGGCTAATTTGCGTCAGAGGACGGGGACTTTATTAGCAGTAGCAGAAAGGTGTTAAAAAGGGCTTGTCAGAACACAATGGCCACCGCTAATTGAGTAGAGAGGGGAGGGTTTTCATCGCACCACCATCGCTAATACAAAATATTTCATTAGCGTCCGGTGTGATGCAAATTATCACTTCAAATGAGCGTCCATACTCACTGAAACAACAACAATCCTCCCGATTCACTTCCCCCGGATAAAAAATAATAATTCGGCAGGTGTTGCCATTCACGCAAAATTTGCCAGATATATCTAACTCTAGTCTCAGAAGTCGCCAAATTAACTTCTGCTCTTTTTGCCTGAACTGAGTAGTTCCACTGCCCGTGTAAATGGTCCGTCTTTCTATGCGTGCCTTTAGACTTGAACTCTGGATACGAAGCATCTTTCTCGATAAGGAAATATACTGATCGAAACATAAACCACTCATTTTATTTCTCTTATACAGCTTTCTCGTTAGTGACGCCCCTAGTTTGTGTTTCCTCCTAGTGTGCGTGTGTCAGGTTTTGTTTATTCTTCTGTGATGTGTAATTTTATATTTTGTGACAGTTAATTCTCTAATCATTAATTTTTAACTAGTTCGAATCGATTTTTTTAATACTGTAAATATTATATTATACCCTTAGTACAGTTAAATAATAATTATTTTTGTTATTATTAGTATATAGTTCTTTTACTTATGAGGGACAGGGAAATTTGTGTTCCCGATTTTTAGTATTTTTATGTTAACTTAAAATTGTTTATAATTGTAGCATCCAATAATTATATTAATTGTAATTGTATGTAATGACGTATCCTATTGCCTCATACGAGGACTAATGGAATAAATCAAATCAAAATCAGCTTTTTTAAATGTCCACAATTGTACTTCACCAGTACATCAGTCGTTATCGTACGTAATGAAACAAATCTGACAAATACATTCATAAACGTGTAATTTCCAGACCTGACTCGGTTAAATGTATTCCATGTGTCTACTCAAATCAAATCATCCATCCAATCTCAAAAAGTCTTAAGAATCGTCACAATAAACGTAAAGGACCAAGTAAGCTACGCCAAAACCATCTGTCAGTTGTTGCAGTAAGACTTACTCAGAAGTAAAGTCTTTGAAAATTAATTGTAAACAAAACGTATAAATTATTGTTTTCCCAAAAATAACTATTTCCCTGGTTATATTGACTGTACATTTATCTTAGAGGTAACTTATTTTACCTTTCAGCAATTACAATCATCAAAATAAGCTGACAAATATATAAGATGAAGAAAATTTATTTATTAAAGAAGTATCCTAAGAGTCGTTTACGTGTACAAAAACGTTCCAGAGGTGAGTGTTAATATTGTTTTAATAATGATAAAAAAAGATTCCAGTATTTCCTCTCATATATACAATTAAACTGCAAAAATATTAGTATATAAAGGCCTTACGTGACTCTGATCACATAGGACCACGTTCTTGTCATCTTTGGTGAGGGACCTTGTCATCTTTGGTGAGGGATTGGATTGCATCAGTCTTGAAGGAGAAGCTAATGTTTTAGCAGATGGCTCTCTATCGCCTTCCTGCTCGCTGCTCGTGGCTAATTTCTCCAAGTCGGAACCCTCAGGGGAACATTGCAACCGTGAAGGGGGAGAAGATGGCAAGGGGGAGAGGAGGAGTTGCCTGCAGTAGGAGCAGCAGAAACAGGGTTGACAACTTGTTGCGACTGCAGAGGCCTGCGACGTCCCAGGAGGGAAATACCCTCGCTGTCAGGGACAGCCAGCCAGCAAACTTCTGATATAACCGCAGGAACTAGTAGGCCAATCGATCCCCGCATTCAGATAGCATAGCATTTCTCATACACGGAAATATTAAAAGTTACTCCACTAAGCATAAGAGTAGTGACACCATTTTTTCAAATTCCCTTACACCAACGTCTCGATACAACAATTTATATAAAAAAATGTGCTCATATCATAATTAATTAGGCAAAGGAATTTTATTACAAATAATTAAGTGTTTAATAATACGCGATTTTAACATGAAAATGTTTTAAGGAAATAATTTAAAAAATTGAGTTTTGTCAACTGACGAGTGCAGTTGTGTCGCTCTAGGCCCTTCTTCGCACCTGATGAAAGGTACAAGGATCCCAGACGCGTTGTGTGGTATTTTTCGTATCACTTATTTTGTCTGTATTTGCTATCTTTCTTATTATTATCGTGAAAACGTTTTATTGGATGTTAAAGTCATATAAATGGAGACCGAGTCCGTCGATGCGTCAGGATAGTACATTTACGAGAAGTCCCGTGGTCATAGAAAAATTATTTCTAATTCCGAAGACATTTCACTAGTACGCCGTTGTATCACAGAGTTCCATTTTCATGTAAGTAAAATCCAATGCAATTCAGTCTAGAAGCCAGTTTGAAGAGATTTGCACATGTGTTCAATTAAATAGATAACCCTATTTGGAAAATCTCAGGCATTTCCAATAGTGTACGAACATTCAAATGCAATGTATGTTAATGTGAGGAAAGTGATGTGTTTATTGAGTGATGAAACTGTTCGCATTATTGTCAAACAGGAAATGAGAGGAAAAAATAAATAAATAAAAAAACAATAGAACGTGAAAGGAGCTGATAATAAAAAAAACCTGCTGAAACAGAAATATTTAATGAGTTGTACATGCTTCACTGAATTCCGACTTCTATATCCTTCTCCATTTTACATCTGCCTGTACGTAGAGAAATAAATGAAGTGGAGAGAAAGAAAAGAAATCATCTGAATAGGGGGAAAACTTGCAAGTACACAGCCAAAAAAGAAACAGAGAACACGATCGGACCAGGAATACTTATTATCACGACAGTGCCTTTGTGTATACTCAAATGGAGCCAATATCTTGCGAAGCAGAAAAAAAACCCTTATTGTAAACGTACTTGAACGATGATAAAAACGAGAGTAGGAAAAGGAAAATAAATTTGAGACAGAAGAGCTAAAACCACAGAAGGTGACGATGGTGGGAGTAAGGGAGATCGTCAATCGTGAGAAGTAGGGAAGAAAACAATAAAAGCAGTGAGCGGAAATAATAGATCGACACACGGAACGCATCTCCGGAAAGAAAACAGCAGCGGCGAGATAGAAAGGATATCTGAATGACCTAAACCGTGAACAGACGAAAAAGTAAAAAGCAATGGCCGGAGAGAGTGTAGAAATAATTTTGTAGCAAGTAAGTAGGTTCAGCGACGCGAAAAGGGGAAAGGAAAAAAACGCCGCGCTGTAGTAACAATCAACGTGGCAACGGTGCACGTAAATAATTGCCAATGACAAGCCGACAGAAATGTTTCTACTTACTGAATCAGATATTTGTTTAAAATTATAACATATTCATTGAAAAGTGAAAATCGTAGTAATTCGATTCCTTGTATACCTCATTAACTGACAATTGTTTATTTAATTTTATTCTGATTTGATTTACGGCACAAGCTACTTGAACGTCATCCGAGTTTTATATACACAATTTTATGAACGTCAGACTATTATCTAACGTTTAGAATAAATACAAGGTGGATTCGGAGCTGGAATACTCATGTTATCACAAGTATTTCTGACAGAGGGTAAAGATTATTTAACAATGAAATTAATAATCGAGTACCGGATGAAAGTAGTCAAAAATTGAGACGAATAACAGAAAGGAGATTCTGGATGTATTGCAAGTAAAAATATAAATATAATTAGTATATAACGGCCAGCAGTCAGAATTTATACAAGATGTTTCTTCCCTTTGCTTAGGGACCTCTTCAGTTGTATATAATTAAAGAAACAATTATATCATTACTTACGCCAACTTAACATTATATTTATATTGCATACAAAACATATAAAGCTTCTATTTTTATTTATAATTATTTTATGCTTGGCGTAATTTACGACCTAGTGTTTATTTATGTCAATTTTAGGAAAATTTAATTTAATATTTGGCCAACTTTTGTATTCATAATTTGTTTCCCTAAGTATATACAACAGAAGAATTCCATAAGCAAAGGGATCAAACGTTTTGCATATATTCTGGCTGTTATATATTTTATACTAATTATATTTATATATTATAAAAGTCAGATAAAGCTTCAATTTTTATTTGTAATGAAGGTGGAATAGGGGTATTAATATGAAGTATATATGGTTTTATGTCATTCTTCTTTTTTTTGGAATATAGAATACAACATAATGTTTATAAAGTTTTATTTAAGTTGCTATAATTTTATAGAGAAGTGTGCGATTTATTTTGATTTCGTATATCTTATTTTCATTTCCTGTGAGAGGCTTTCACGGCTTCTGGAGCTTTGTCGAGACACTGTATGTTTGTGTGAGGCGGTTGTTTTCACGAAGTCTCTCGCTATCGCCCTTTGCCTTTCCCTAACCCTCAATCTGTTGAGTAGCCTTCCCGACCGTCACCTGTAGCTCTTCGAAATAAAATCAACCCTACATACACACGCCCTTCCCCACCTTCTCCTCCAACTGTTTCGAGGCGACGACCGGCCTTCCTTCCCTTCACGTCTCTTCTGTGAGGGAATTTTCACCGCCGTTGCCGAGGCCATCAGACAAATTCGTTCTCCATCCGATTCGAGCGTCTCTACCCATCCAGACTCTCCATCGCCTTCTCTATCTCCCTCTCTCCTTTCTTCCGGGGTCTCAACGTTATTGAAGCTTTCGCGCAGATGGTAAAGGGAATAGAAGGGGTGAAATGTATTTAAGTGAAGTGGCGTTTCTTGCCTTTCCTGACTCCCCTTTCAGACCTTCACACGCACTTGAGTCACTCTTTAGCTCATTCGTCGGCCAGAAAGGTCTATTCCTTTCTACGATACAAAAAGCTCCAAATTAATATCAAAACGGAATTTATTCATGAAATAATATTTTTAAATGTAACTATTTTGCTGTAAAAAAAACATTTCCTACATGTTGTTTTCCCCATTGTTAAATTACTCCGTCTCGCAATATTTACTATAAAGAATAAAAACACGTTTCATTTGTTATGATGAGTGTAGGTTGAAAAGTATCACCTTTATTTCCATCCGTTCCTTACATCATTGAGAAATTAATTTCTAATCCATATTATCCTTTAAACATTGGTCACTTTGCAGGTTTTACATCCATCTTCAGTTAAGGCCTTAAAATCACTGAAAATGACATAAACTCGGCTTTCATTTGTTTATTATACATTCTGTTTTATAATTGTGCTGTACAGAAAAAACAAATTTTTCGTCTAGTGGCTAACGTAAATAATATAAATAATATTTTTGTAAGGATCATAAGTTCTTGTGTTCTTTTGTATCTAGAAAAACGTATAGATGTTAAGAGGCAATCAACTCCATACTTGTATCGTTGCAGAATAGTACGCTTTACGGTTTTGTTTAAACCAAAGTAAGAAAATTAATTATATCACCCAGATAACGCTTGTTGAATAATAAGAATTTGGGCGGGAAGAATCTTGGGACAAAGTCCGTCAAATACCATCATGAATTTTCATCTCTTAAAAGCACCTCAGTCAGTCAAAAAGAAAATAAATTCTGTTTATATTCAATATATTCCGATAAATATTTCAGAGTTGTAGAACACAAGCCCCTGAAACATAGGCAAGCCACCGTACAATTACGTGAAGCGGGTTGCATAGAACATTTAGTCAGTTCATGCCTAATATTATTTAACTTTTCTGCAAAGTTGTTTGTTTAGCACACGCAGGATTTAAATTACGAAATAAAGGTTAGTAACTGTGATGTCAAATATTACAGCTTAAATTTTGAATTAAATACTGACGATTAATTACAATGCCATTTGGAGATTATTTATTCTTGAATGTTTTGTAAATTTATCAACTTACTAAAAAAATGTCATGTTCCTTAAAAAATATATATTTCAATCATAAAACTATATTTATATATATATATATATAAATAAATATCATGAAAATATATTTGATTTTCCATCTAGTTACACTGACAATATGAAGTGATGACTTGTTTTATCTTTATTTGACTATTTTATCT
Source organism: Zhengitettix transpicula (assembly GCA_037074705.1). Taxonomy (NCBI): domain Eukaryota; kingdom Metazoa; phylum Arthropoda; class Insecta; order Orthoptera; family Tetrigidae; genus Zhengitettix; species Zhengitettix transpicula. The sequence continues at coordinate 78,070,794 of CM073593.1, forward strand.
AATTTTTTGTGTACATTTAGGCTTCGCTTAAAACTAAATCTGTTTTTAATTGATGATCATAAAATATAATACGAAAGAAAATTAAAAACTTTATGTCATTAGCAACAGTGTCATTCTATTGGAAGAACGGATAATTGTGTGTATGTAAGCAATGTCTGAATTGCTCCGTCGCTGTCTTTTCATTCCTCCCGTCTGGTGCCTTTCGAAAACTTATCCGTGTTTAATGCCTTGTAGATCCCTACAACGTCTGCAGAGCGCGCGCAACCTTCGACGCCGACGTCTTCGTCGTGGTAAAGTACCTTGTTCTTCCGGGGAAGTTGTCTCATTAGCGACAAACCAGAACAAAGCGTCACTACTAGTCCTTCTGCTCCCTTCAATACAAACCAAGCACCACAAAACACACACACACAGATGATGCTTGTCTGTCTGAGTGCAAGGAGGAGAGAAATCACAGACGAGATTAAATATCGTTAACTCTCGTCTAAGTGAAACTTGTTTTGTGGTTTGCATAGTAGAATAAAACATTTTCTTCACCGATATTTTTTACCACTGAAATGCATAAACCATGACACCACACTGCAGATGTAACATTAAACGTTCCTCATTTGAACAAAATTTGATTTTACTTTTCTTTCCGATTGAACTGATTTTGTTGTTTGAATAAGCCCTTTATTTCACATTCTTTATTTTAAAATATGTAAATTTATCTAAATTTATAGTTTTAGGAATTTTATTTGATAATGTTTCTATATTTACATACTGAAATTTAGGATGACAGATGATAAATAAAAATATAAGGTAATTTTCAATAAAATAGATTGAAAATACTGCAAATATTGTTACTATTTAATAAAAATAACAATTCGTATAGAAGTTTTTCTTAATTTTTTTACTTTTCATTTTAAATAAATGCTATTAATTGGGAGAGTCTAATTAATATTATAATATAAATATTTTATTTATTGCACCAGTCACTAATTACTTAAAAAAAATTTACATACTCAACTTCCGCTATGGTGAAGACTATAATGATCTATATTAATAACCCTCATTGTATAAATTTTATAGTATTAATGGACTTAAAATTATTTATTTCTCACATATTTTCTAAAATATTGCATTTTCAACATACAAAAATCCTTCAATAGCATTGAACTAAATATTGGCTATGATATTGCATGAACTTTAATCTGTGTAGGAAATAAGTTATTACTTTTGTCAACTTTCCACAAAATTGTCACATATAAATACGGCTTTAAAATGAATTAAATATAGGAACGATTAAACTTTTAAAGAAGCAATTTATCTGATATTTATTGAAATGATGAACGTAAATATTAATTTATTGTGTTGTGGCAGCTATAATTACTTTAAAATTAATAAGATATAAACAATATTTGCTGCCAATAAATTAATATTTTTATCCAACTATAATAAATTAATTATACATGCCAGGTGAAGGAATTCGAAGAGAAGCCACAGTAGTTTATTTCACATTAATTTACTTTTTAATTTGGTAAACGAATTTTTTTCTTATTGCCTCTTCCCTTCCTACAACATATGTTTGTCGTAATTACGTATACTGTGTATTTTTTTAGTTTATATCCACAAGTCGAGCAGGAAAATAGTTCCAATCGTCTATAGTTGCATTAAGTAAAGATCTGTTTCTGCTGTCTTGGATTTAAGATCCAACTTAGTCAAGTTGCTGTTGGAGTTTCTAGTTTAAACAAGATCTTTGAAACTGTACATATAACTGATATCGCTAGACATTTCTTGTGTAGTAGCATCAATTTTTATTCACAACTTAAAGAAGTTCTTTTCATGTGTTATTTTTTCACTTGATATCTTCACCGTGATATCTCTTTTAGATAGATAAAGCTACCTGGACTTTTATCCCTTTCCAGCCGTCCATACAATCTCTGTCTCTCACTCTTCCTTTATTCCTAAATTCCCTGGATTCTTTTTATTCACCCTTTTTTTCTCTGTGCAAGGCGGCTGAATACTAAACGCTAAACAGAACACAGAGACATACAGGCAGATGTAGAGACACGACTGGCAAAATAGAATTCGCAGAGCTAATCTTTGAAATGTATCTCTCTTTATTCCCCCATCAGAGATAATCTATAAATGTGAACATTTCCCCCTCCTGACCCTTCTTGTATTTCTCTCTAGTTTTCCTCTGCTTTCCTTCCCTTTGCACTTTCCTCTCCTTTTTTCCGTGTATTAAAGCAGTTGAAAGAACCAAACGAATGAATATTTCTAAGTAAAGAGAGAGGATGTTGTCCATAAATTGACTCACTAAAAGAGCCAGATAAGCAGCTCCCTTTTAGAAAAGAGAAAACAGAAAAAAGACGGCTGCGATATAGACAGACACTCGCCATTTTAAAATAGGTATATTATTTATTTCCCCCATGAAGAAATAACGTTCCTCGTTCAAAATATTTCTGTGAATCTGCAAAAACGTACAGATTAAGGAATATATAGAGGGCGCAGCGTAAAAATAAATAAAGGTTAAGCTCGTAAAGCAACCGTCTCTTTTTTGAAAAAAATAAACTATTTTCCGACATCTTAAAGTAACAACGTTTGAAAAGGAAAAGATGGGAGCATATTTTAAGTTAAAAAAATATTTGAATGATAAACTTCTCCTTATAATATAAGTGGATAAAATGAATTTGCGGGTTCTCTCTCTCTCTCTCTCTCTCTCTCTCTCTCTCTCTCTCTCAAAATACGCTCCAAAGAAGCAAATATATTATCTCTTTTATTTTAATAAAAACCGTTATATTCTTTATACTAAATTTCCAATTAAAATTTTAAAAAATATTACAAAATTAGTAGACAACTTTTGTGTTAATCTTCATTTTTTCTTAATATGAAATCCATACAAAAATTTCGTTGTTGTCGCAATAACTCATGAAAAAGATGGCATTGAGTGGTGACGTTCCTGTCAAAGTGACACAAGGTATTAATGAAACAATCACGAGAAAAACATGTATAAAAATAAAACTTAGATTGGGAAATAAAAATATAGTAGCAAAATATGAATGATTTAATGGCGATTAGAAAATGGTAAAATACCAAAGCGAAGAACGAGACTTTAAAGTGAAGGAAAAATAACTAAGCAAGGAATTACAACACGTAGAATTCTGGAAACAATATGAATGCCTAAAATCGGTAAGAAAATCTCGAATAAAGGTAAACATGAAAAATATAGGTACATGGAAGATCAAAGTAGGAAGGAACGGATGGAGGAGTAAACAAAAGGATGATAAATAGAAACTAATCTTTAAGGGAGAAATTAAGGAGAGAGGTACGGAACATCAGAGAAGGACGAACGGCTGAAATCGGAAAGGAATCAAATACAAGGGAGAGATTATTATATATTTAAAGTATAATAAACGATGTGATAGAATAAATTTAAGGAAATAAAAAGCGCTGTAAAGAGATATAGTAATAAAGTATGGGGGAAGGAAAAAATGAATAAATATTCATGGAAAACGGAAGAAAAAATAAATTAATCCTTATTAACTCTCACCTGAGTTTGCGAAAGGCAGATGCACTCAGGCGGACATGACGTCACAGACGAACACGACGACAATATGGCCGCCAGCACCAACAAACATGGCCGCATGGTTCCCACGCGGTCATCTGCATCAAGGGGAACAATACAGTGTTAAATAAAGTTAAGTATCACTTATGGACACCCAACATGCGTACTGAAGATTTCAGTTTATACGTGGCATTACACCATTAAACACGAAAGCTCCTGTTTCTGTCAATATGACTAAAGAAGCACGGCTTGATTAGAGTATTATATGTTGTTACCTTCTTCTGACTGTTTATACAGATGATAAACAGGATAGAGGAAAATAAAAATTTAAATGAAAACAAAACAAAAATAGCAATTTTTTCTTCTAGCCTCATCCGAGATAGGAATAAGTGAATTTTATGACTGGGTAGTATTGAAACGTGAAACACGTTTACATGCCTGTTCCTTAAAAACATCTCGAATCTATTACGATAGGACAAAAATACAATATTTATGTTAAATTGATTTCCTGAACTGTTTTATAAAAAAAATTAAAATACTAATTGCGTTTACATCTGAGAATTCGTAATAAGTAACTTAATTGGGTTGGTAAGGATTAAAATGTTTTTTTTATGTCCGATAGACAAAGTTGACTTAACGGTCAGCTGTGGAATATCATCGTCGACTCATACGTAAATATCGATCAAATTTTCAGCTCTGGAAGTTTCAAGTTTACGAATAATACGTGTATATAAAATAATTGATTTAACAGTTTACGTAACATCAGCTAATACAAGAAAAAGGAGAAATACATTTTCTGGTCTTGCAATTGTAATTAATCTCGCCCCCTCCAGTATTTTACCACGTCGTGTGTACAGAAGAAGCTTGGGGTGTCCCTCTGGTGACGACCATGGCCGGAAGGCAACCGGATTTGCGTTTCCGGCTCTGAGGTTTCTCCAAACACGCAGGCAAGAGTCTCTGGGAGGGATTTTCCCTCCGGTTGTTGGAGGAGGATGCGAACAATCGGAGAATCCGTCACCCTGAGGGATTTATTTGGATTTAGTAACAAATGGAGCGTTCTGTTAAGAAAGAGACATAAATATAATGATGATATTAGTATTGAGATATAGAGACTCTAAATATTAGGTTTCTGTAATTTACGTGAGTCTAGATTACTGAGACCAGGATAGTAAAACTCTTTTCAACACACAATTATATTTTTAAGAGAAATAAATGTGCGACTTGAACACTTGGAAAGATATAAAATTATAGAGCTCTAGTTCATTTGAGGTACTGTAAATAAATAAAAATAATATAATAAACATAAACATTAGAATTGTCTGCAAGAGCGACTCATTATTAATTCCACGTAAATTTCTCTATTACACTGACAAAAATGTAGATATTTGTCTCACATTCTGCAGATTCCTGAAGTCTAATATTTTACATTTACTATTTATTTTATTCTCGAGCAACACATTTTCCTTATATTTCAAATACGACTCTTCTCTAATCTGCAATTATTTACATTACCTATTATTCTTCATTTTATTCTCATTGACGGAGTTCATCCTCTACTGATTTGCAGTTTGTAGAAGACGTAGTCATGAAGTTTTTTCTTATAATAGTTTCTCGTCGTTTTCTGCTGACGAACATATTTCTGTAACTTTAATTCAATTTCATGCCTACATTTATATTTCATATTTTCGAAATATTCAAGTCTTCCGGTCTCAAAAATGTTCCACGTATATAAACTTCTTTCTGTCTCACTGCACATCCGCAACCGTTTAGTGAAAAAAGTCACACACACACAAAGAGACGAGTCTGTGAAGCAACAATAATGAAGGGAGAAACAGACACAACACAGGGAATTATTAATGCGCTTTTCATTTGCAGTCATCAGAGACCACACACGTTTTTCATAAACATAAAATTATGTTCCACTCTACTACTACATTCCCTGGTAATCACAAAAATGCTCGTCCACTTTATAATATGAACTGGAAGGGCGGTTACAAATCCACAAATTAAAAAAACCCTGTCTCTCTCTCTCTAAACTTTCTCTCACTCTTCCTCTGTTTCACACACACACACACACACACTCCAACACACACACACACGCTGAATGTCTGTCGCGTGGAATGCTTTAAATTGTTGCAATTTCAACGGTTGCCTCACTCACACTCTCGAATGTCCAGCGAAATTCCCTCATATACAGACACACACACACATTCTCCCACTCCCTTTCCCAAACGTTCTGTTCTACAGGGCAGTATTTTCTCGTTTCCAGTAAATTAAAAAAGGTAGACAGTTAAACGGCTCGACCGTCGACCGATGTTAATATTTCACACCTTGAAACCAACCCCCAATATTCTTCTCTCTCCCCGGAATGAACACAACACACATCCTAACCCCCCCCCCTTCCCCTCTATCCTTTCCCCCGCTCCAGAAAAAAAAAAGTTGCCTGTTGCACGAAATTTAATGTGTGGTTCCAACACATTCCAGCAGCGACCGGGAAAACTCTCTCTCCCGCACAGACACATTTGGTGTACAGTTGGTAAAAAAAAAATACATTTAAATGGTGGTAAATCAATAATTATTTACATTATATCAACCATAATAAATGAGTAAGGTGAGAAGAAGCCGATAACTTCCTCCGCATAAATAATAAATATATCTTACGTATTATAAATTGTGGATTCAATTAGAAAAAGTAAGAAGTGGACAAAAATACCATGTCTGAATCAAACATGCTCTCTTTAAATCGATAATGTCCATTTATAAATTAATCTACAGCGAAATTGGTTACAAATAAATATTAATCGTCACAGGAGTTGTCATTATACTCAACGATGTATTATTTAAACAATAAGAGCAGCAGTGTCCTGGTTAGACGCTGTGTTGAGTATAGCAATGTGTTATTAATGCAAATTAAAACAGAATTTATTTATGTAACCGAAAAAATCAGTAAATGAGAATGGTATTTAGCTTTATACATATAAAAATAGTTTCAGTAGTTTATCACAGATTTAGTATCGATTATCTCATATATACAATATTATCAAAAATCAGTATTACATGATATTTCTTACAAAGTTATGATTTTATGTATCAACAAATTCTGAAATCATGTAAATAATATTATAATGTGAAAAAATAAATATAAGAGATATATTTGATATATAATGTATCTAGATGGTTCTCACTGCCCATCGGCAGAATATAACATTATATATATATTCAAGAACAGAGCCTATTTCCGCACAGTGTAAAAAAATTCAACTTTTGAAGGCACTTTACAGAAATGATGACTCTTACTTTAACTTGTGGCGTCAGCCGACTTGCAGTGGGTCATTGGTATTGTAGTAAGCTGCACATCTTCGGTCTCCCCTCGATGGACGTCTCTCCAAAACCTTTGTTGCTTCCCGCTCGCCAAATTTTCAACCCTCTCGCCTCTCTCACTCCACTTTTAGTCCTCTATCTGTCGGTCTGCCTGCGTCTCTCTACTTTCACCCGGGTTTGGCGTATATATTCATACTCCGCCTCCCCAAACGATGCAAAAAAAGGGACGCGTACCCGTGATTTCTTTTGGCCTCTCTGGCAGGCACACGTGCACATTTAATGTATTCCTTCTCAGGCCCACGGTCACAAGGGTGGCCACTTAAGGTTGTTATATATATATATATAACCAGGTACTTTGTGTCAGATTAAGAAAACATAAAGTATATTATGTCCAATATAATAATATAAAGAAGATACGTGTATATATTAATATGACTTAGATCCTAATCGAAATGATTTTTCAGTTTTACATGAGACGAATATCACAGAATCTGTTGAAAGCTACCGAAGATAATTAATATTTTATATGGATTTTATACTGATAATATGCTAATATATACACTTTCTCTCAAAATATACACTCGACGAGAAATATTTTGTCTGTGCTTATTTACTTTCCTGTCACTAATTTTTGAGGGTAATGAAATATAAAATTTATAGTAATATATATATATATATATATTGTAATGCCAATTCATTAACACATTAATTTTAAATTTGAAAATATAAATTGTTTGAGAAATATATTCTTACGGCGGTACAGAACACAGCAACAATGTAGCCAGGTATTGTTTCCTTTGTCGGAAGAAGCAATGCGCGCTCAAAATTGCGAGACGGTTGATCAGTTGGCAGGAAGGCTTGGTCGCAGGAAGATATTGAGAAGTAAGAGTTGGCTGGAAGGTTTGGCCAAGTACAGCTCGTATTAAAATAGATGAGATATTCTTTTAAAAAGTAAAGTTAACTAGAAGCAGTGAGCAGTCAGACACGACAGAAATTGATCGAGTTGAAATAGACAAGACAATTTCAAATATTCAAAGGAAATTTGCAGAGAAATATCGAGGATTACCAACCAACAAAGTTGATTGATCAAGACGAAATATTCACTTGAGCAGAACTACGAAACCTGCTAAGCACAAACAGTCTTTTGAGCATAGCCGGGTAGGATTAGCAGAAGTCAACCGAGGGAGAGACTAAAAGGAGGTTCATCCTGGTTCCTGATTTTTTATCTAAAAATTTTAATTTTATAATCTGTGAGTTTTTAGAAGCAGTGCAAAACCCCGCCATAGTGTTTCGTCAAGTACAAGGAATCCTGCCGTGAGTAACAATATAAAATAAATAATTATGTAAACCTGATTAAAAGATAGACGTCAGATTTCGTTCCGTTCTTTTAATTAAAAATTTGTTAATTAGAATCCATCTTTTTAGTTTAATTTCGTTGACATGTAAAGTTCGTCATCGTTAATTGACAAGTAAATTTTTTCTCTTTTAAATTGAAATTTGTGTTTAAGTTGAGAAATAAAATGATTCGCCATTATCAAACCCAGTAGAGACCCTGAGATGATTTTTAAATTGTGTAATTGTTTTAAAGTATTAAAAATAAATCTATTGTTTGTAAAAGTTAATAATCTTTCATTCATTTAAAAGTCAATCTTTTTTAATTATTACAATATATATATATATATATATATATATATATATATATATATATATATATATAGTCTACGTAACGTAATTGGGTATTTGATTTTTATATTCTGCCTTTTATTTTAATTTTACAAAGTATATTTACAGAATTCCATCTTCAATTAGATTTATTTCTCATGTCAATTTAAGATTCTAACACTTCTGTTAATTTTTTAAATTATTAACGTGGATATTTAAATTTGTTGATAATGGACAGAACTCTCATTTTGGACGTGAAAGTTGATAGACACTTACATTGTTTATTCAAATTTAAGTATGTAAAATATATTTAAATTGTTACTCTAATAATATAACGCCTGAAGAGGTCACTAATGAAAGGAAAGAAACGTCACGTTGCATTTAGAAATATGTAATATGTATAACTATTTGTGTATTAAAATAAATATTCTGACTATCGATCATTATATCCTAATTTAAATTTAATATTAGCCAGATATATTTTAATTAATGTTTATAGTTAACTTGGTATTGGAAAATGTTTCATATATATTAGTGAGAACAAGAGTTCGTTTTGTACGAAGTAAATTCACCTTTATCCTTACGTGTGTTGTTTCTTCTGGTAGATTGCAAAAGTAATAGGAGGACGAGGATGAGTTGTCCCTGTAGCAGCAGTAGAATGTTTTTATTTGTTTTCCCCCTCTCACAGCCATCGCTTTAGGGTTCCAGAGCTATTCATCCTGGATTCCCGTCTTTCAAACCCTTCCTCCTTCTCCTCCTGGTCGTCGCCGCCGTCGTTTGATACAGGAAATTGCGTCCGAGTCTAGCTGACCGCTCTATTTCCGGCATCTCTGCTCCCCTGAGGTTTCGTGTCATTTGTCTTCTTCTTCTGCTTCGTATTCCAGGGAGATGTTTTTTTTTATATTACGTTCGGTAGTAACAGGTGTCCAAAGATCTGACATGCTACATATTCTACCCTCAGAACCAATCACACCGTTCGGCTGTAACGAATAAACTCATGTATGCGAATGAGTCACTATAAACAATGGACAGTCTACTTTGGAGATATAATTTCGTTCTCATTAGTATATAAAATACGCCAACTAAATACCTTCGTGTCTTATTCTCGCATAACACATATACAGTAGTGCTACAGAACAACCAGTAACAATTAAATTCTCTGACTTCAGAGAGGTGAAGAGAACGGGGGTACTAAATATTGAAAAATTCAGAGAATGCCTTAAGGAAAGAAAATTGAAAAATAGTTGTAAATTATGTATTTAAATTTATTTCACAAAAATTAGTTTGTAAAAATAAATTTGAAGAATGCAATTAATGTCAGTTACACGAAGTATATACTTTATATATAATGTAATGCCAATTAATTTAAGACATTAATTGAGAAATTAAAAAAATAAATTGTTTGAGAAATCTATTCTTGACGGCGGTACAGAACACAGCAACAATGTAGCCAGGTATTTGTTTCCTTTGTCGGAAGAGGTATGCGCGCTCAAAATTGCGAGACGGTTGTTCAGTTGGCTGGAAGGTTTGGTCAAGTACAGGTCGTTTTAAAATTGACGAGATATTATTTTAAAAGTAAAGTTAAGTAGAGGCAGTGAGCAGTCAGACACGACAGAAATTGGCCGAGTTGAAATAGACAAGACAATTTCAAATATTCAAAGGAAATTTGCAAAGGAACATCGAGAATTACCAATCAACAGCTTTGATTTGTCCCTGAACATTTTGTTCAAGACGAAATATTCACTTGAGCAAAACTACGAAACATCTTTGGTGCACGTAGCCGAGCAGAAGTAGCAGAAGTCAATAGAGAGAGAGACGAAAGGAATATTATCCTGGTTCCTGATTTTTTATCTAAAAATATTAAATTTAGAATCTGTGAGTTTAAAAGAAGTGCAAAAACCCGTCATAGTGCTTCGTAAATCAAAGGTATCCCGGAATGCTGGGCAGCCGTGAGTACAAATTACAATGAACCAAGTATGTAAAGATAGACGTCAGATTTCGTTCCCTCCTTTTAAGAAAATTTGTTAATTAGAATCCATCTTTTTAGTTTAATTTCGCTGTCAAGTAAATTTCGTCATTGTTAATTGATGAGTAAATCTTTTCTCTTTTAAATTGGAATTTGTGTTTAAGTTGAGAAATAAAATGATTCGCCATTATCAAACCCAGTAGAGACCCTGAGACAATTTTTAAATTGTGTAATTGTGTTTAAAGTATTGATAATAAATTTGTTTGTTAGTAAAATTGAATAATTTTAATTTAATTTAATATATATATATGTATATATATATTGATTTATTTACAGTCGCATCAACAGCTCAGGTTATTAGCGACTAATTAAGGGAGAACTGATTTGACGAGTTTCTCTCACGCCGATAAACATCAATTCCCCCGCCGAGATTCGAACATGAGACCTCTGTGATGTGAGGCAGTCACTCTGACCCCTACACCACAAGGTGCTCAGCACGAAGTATGTAAAATATTCACAAATAGCTAAAAATATTATACTAATAAATCCGCAATTAATTTGGAATTAAATGGAACATGAATTTTGAAGAGGGCCCCAAAAACATGACCAATTTTTCTTTCCTGACCTACATTTTAATTTTTCAAAGGATCATTAATTCCTCATTTTCCATATTTTATACGCAACCTTTTCGGGCAACATTTTCGTCTGATGGTTTCGGATTTAGATTTAAGCCTCACGTCATAATCTTCCTGCTCCAAATCTTGTTCATGTTTCTAAAAAGTAAAATAATTTATTTCTCCGCCATTCTCTTCTGCTCATAATAAATTCTTTACCTTTTGAAATAATTATAAACAACGTAACGACTTTCAGGTTTTTCTGGAATGTGGATCATAATAGACGGAAACTAAGAAATTATTTTATGCGTCTGCTTTTAAAGACCGTGATGCAAAATTTGACTAATATTAAGACAGCGATGAATTTTCCTTATGTTGACAGAAAAAACTGTTATATTCGCGTTTATACATTTGTTTTAATTTACTTTAGAGTAATTTTATTTTTAAGTACCTCTGGGACATGGAAGATTAAAATCTCTCCCATCTCGGGTCGAATGTCAATAACACCTATTATTGCTATCCTTATTCTTCTTTAGCATAGAAATATTCTTATAGAGGGGTTAATTAAGCTCTTAATTTTTAATTATAAAGAAAATATATATATATTTATATATATATATAAATCTTAATGTTTAAATGACTACTAAGGTAGGAGGTGAACCGAAAGGCCAAATTGTGACGTAATTATTGAGGTACATTATCGCCATTGAACTTGAACATCAAAGATTGTACTACAGCAAGGTTGTCAGTGGAGAATTCAGTTCAATTTTGAAACGATTCTAAACTCACGTGTTTGCTGTCTCAACGGAGCTGAACGACAAAAATACCTCGGTTGTTTTTGAATAACGCCACGCTTATGTTCAATATGGCGACGCCGGTACACGTCATAGTCCTTTGGTTACAAATGTTATATTCTCGTCAGTTATCTGAATGTCTATGTAGTTCGAATAATTTTCAAAATTTATACAATAATCAGAAATCAGAAAGATGTGGAATTTTATAAAGGAGATTAAATAAATCAGCGGCTGAAGCCTGCCAGAATTATTTAGGGAATATTTTTGTTAAATTAAATTATGTATCAAAAAGAATTTAATGTTCTCCTGCTCAAGCTTATATTGTCTCCTGAGCTTCAAACATCTTAAATTGACATGACTAGTATATCTTTCGATAGTGAATGTGACGTCAGACTGGTTACGTTTCAGTTTTACGTCTACATACATTGTTTTCCGTGGTAGTTGTTTGAACATAACGTAAAATTAGAAGTTTGTAATTACGTAGAATTAACGATTTACATAACAAATCGTTATTTATTGATTTCGTAAATGTTACGTGTTTATCAAGCAGACTCGAGTGAAATGAAGAATTCAATTAAGGAGATTTTGTTCCATCAAGGAGAAAATTTTTACTTATATCGCAGAATAATTTATGTTCTTCCACCCGAATTACCGAGGATTCCAAGAATTAAAAGGTCATAGAAAAGAAAAATGTGTTTAGGAGCGTTACCCAGTTTTTCTTACTTTTAAGATGTAACGGCGGAGTTATCGCCATTATTACGGACGGACCACATCTTCCAGGTCGGCTGAGGTGTTGCCAGTTGAGGAATAGGTCTCGCGACGCCCATCAGTTACCACGGTTCCCTCTGTACTCCTATCTAGAGGCGGCGACGCATCATTTACACCCCATTTCGCTGGATGCTTTTCGTCCCTATCTCTCTCTCTCCTTTTCTATTTCTCCCTCAACACCTCCCTGTCTGTCTTTTTTCTTGCCGTCTGTCCTCCAGCCAGGTCGGTCCTCTGTCATCGCTATATGATGTGTGTGTGTGTGTGTGTGCGTGTGTGTGTGTGATACGATGTAGGGTGTGGGAGCATTATCACCAACAGCCTAGAATATCCTTCCTCCCCTCTCTACTTTTTTTTTAGTCGGGCGAGAAGGGATGAGGGTTACAACTCACTTCCTTCACCTTTCGTCCCCGTTCCTGTTTTTATCTCCCAGTGTTTTTGGCACAGCGTCCGGGTTCAACCCTTCCTTTTGGCTGACGTAACATTTCCTACGGGAAGGGAGGAGGTTCATCAACCCTCATTCTTAGTACTATCACTGCTATTTCGACCATACACTACAGTGATGTTTAAGATGAGACAGCTATGTACTCGCACTTTTCAAACTCTAATAAATTCCTTTCTCTATTCTCAATTAATCATTCCCTCTTCCCGTACAGATTTTTCTTATGTTATGTGCCTTAACACAATCATGTCACCAGTAGCTCATACATTATTCCTCTGCCAATGGTGTATATTGTGCGCTGTTCTGTAAGTCACGGTGAAAACGTAAAAGTAATGCCTCCCCTTTTTTCCCCTTTTAATAGTCAAGACATATAAATGCAATTTACACAGCATAAACCCACAACACTATTGATTATAAGTTAACTTTTCAATGTAGTCTAGTTTATGACCGCCTTTTAACAGGGGCGTGTATTCCACTGAGGTAGAAAGCGTGGTCTTGCTTACTAAGCCATCGACGCAGGGACGTTTTCAGGGTGATCGCCCTTCTGCTTCGTCACAGCGACGAATAACAGTGCTGACATCCACTGTTCCATCGCCATACACATTTTTCAGCCTTTCACGAATGCGAATGGCCGTTTCACGTTACGCATTTAAGACGTCAATCACTGGACGCTTTTCTGATACATGCGTCAATGTCAGCCCTTTTGAAAGAGGATGCAGTGCTGCCACCAGTTGACTTAAGAGGTTGTATCTGCAGTGGATTGGAGAAGAATGTTTGTGAAATCACGCCAAAACCAAAATTTTTACATAACTAACTTATTTAAGGAGAAAAATATAGGAGGCATTTCTTATTAAACCACCCTTGTATTTTCGATCAGTCTGTATACGAAACTTAGTGTTTTAATATGGGTTTTTCCTCGTTAAAGTTATTAAATATTTTGATGAATTGTGATTTAAAAACAAAGAAAGCCATTATTGCTATGACAGGACTGGCCTGCAACTAGCCAGTTCTTTACATTAGGCATTTCAGTTAGTGGACTTATTTGTCAACTGTTAATTACCTGTAATGTGCTGTACACACTCAGAAAAAAATTCTGAAGTTCGCAGATGAAACAAAGGTTTCATATTGTCTAAAACGGTCACGAGATCATCGAACATTAACTATGTAGGTAGTTCAAGCTCACAATAACCTTGTTAGTAATCATTACCATCGTTAATATTACCACGGCTATAACATTTCTGTCGCGCAAGTCTCTGCAGAGAACAATCCCGCCCCTCCCAAATTAATTCAAATAATTGCCCACTCACGGTCTGCTGGACTCATCGCATCATCGAAACCCAACAGGACGACGACGAGGACGCGACGCTGATGACGATACGCGCTCACCACACCGGAATATGTACATCTAGATATATTTATAATTTTAAATTTTTTAAATAGTAGGACATCTATTATGTCAGTTCTCTGTCCGGAAAGTTGCATCTGTGCGTGATAATTTGGCGAATACAATGCGGCTGGCGTGAAATATTATGAAGGCCGAAGGGATGGTGTACAACCTTCATACAGACATAGGTGCACACATAAGCACTGCAATGGTGACAACTGCTCACAGATTTCGACGGTACGCGAATCCGTACGAACTGAATCGACAGCGTATTTTTACGAGGAGAACATAAAGTAATCGTAATTTTTACTAGATCCGTGTCATAATTCAGATCCACAAAATATTTGCGAATCCATCTTTCTTAAGGAAAAACAATTTCAACATCGCAACACTTGTAATCAAGAAATTGTCTAACAATGAAACACTTAATAATGATAATTACATTATTAAATGCTTGACGACGACCTTCATGAAAATGTAAACGTTACAAGCATTTCAGAAATTTTGTTTAATTTTTTATGGTCTTAATTATGATGGATAAATTGTCTGTTTTCTGAATTATTTTTCAATTTCTTCTAATATTTTACCTTTACACTACAGTCATGAGTTAATACAAAGCTTGAAAAAGTACTGTAACACTAATATTACCAGAATTTCCTTCACATTTAACGATGAAAATTCTCAGGACTTCCCTACAGAAACAGTGAAATATTTGGAAAAATTTTTGTCAGATACTCGAAGAGAGTAAGAACTTTTTTCTAATATGAAAATATTCCATTTCTAGACAAGAATGAGCGTAATATAAATCATTTTATTGGTACGAATGGAATTAAACTACTGTCGAAAATGCTTATATAACAAAAATATTTGTGGGGAAAATAATAGTAGTAACAAAATGTGTAAGGGTTGAAAGAGTATAGATTTTGTCAACTATTTTGCTAAATTTTTTTGAGTCACAAACAGATGAAATAGTAGAGACAATGAAGCTGTAAGGAAACTGTACCCGTAAAACGATCGCTTAAATTAGTTTGCCACGGCTCGATTTAGAGTATTGAGGTGGTTGATTGGGCAGTCGTATGAATATGGAACGGCTCCATTAGTCGGTTTTTGTGTCTTGTGTCTCTGGTAATGGCAGGGGTTGACTCTCTCTGTCTCTATCCCTCTAATGATATCCTCCATATTGTTGGTCGGCGAACCATTGTAGCGATTAATCTGGCAATAGTGGAGTGGAGTGAGCGAGTGAGGTCCACAGAGCTGCTTAACTGGAACGAGTAATCCTCTCTCCCTCTCCTCGTCAATCATTGCCACTACCATAGTGCCTTATTACCATCAGCGTGTTTTATTGTAACTATCAACGTCAATACTGAGATTGGAAGTTTTTCCATCCTGGTAGAAATGATTTGTTACGCCCTGAAGTGTAAGGCAGAACATCATAGGTCTTATAGGTATTAATGAGCTGCTTGTGCGCATGCGCACGTCATCCATTTACTTATCTATCTTAATACGTCGCTGTCGGCTTAGACTTTATGCCATGCATTCTGTCTTTAGAATTTTTTTTATCTTAGTTTAATCTTTAGTTTACGAAACAGTCTTGGTAAAAATGTTCTGTCTTTGATGATCGCCATCTTGTTTCTCTAAATTATGACGGGATGAAATCGTAGTCTTAGTTTTCAAGATAATGTTGTATAATAAACATGAATTTATACGAAATCAGTTTTTACATTTTCTTATTAAATCTTCAACTTTACTTTGGTTTTCAACTCATTGAACAGTTTATTTATTTCTTATGAAATGTTCCACAATTTTCAGAAAACAAGGCAGATCATAATAAAACGTAGTGTAATCTTCTATATAATAAAAAAGGATGTATATTTGTATGTATGTATGTATGTATTTACGTTGTTCTTTTTAAAAATTTTATCGCGTGGACAGAATGCAACAAAAATTGGTACACATATTCTTCAAAATACGAGAAACGATACTGTGAGGGTGAGAAACGCCTAGCATACATGTGGAAAGAATTATAATTAAAAACCGTGATCATTAAATATTAAATTACTGCGCGCCAAGAGACTATGACGTCACGCGAGAGAAAGACGTTACTACGCAACGAACAAAGGAAATATTTCCTTTATTAGGAATGAAATAAAGCAGAAATATGTTCTTTAAATAAAAAGTATAATTTTATACAGCAATACTCCATCGAATGGTAATAAAGAATAATACGAATTACTTTACCATCCTTGCGGAAAATGTAAGTTAATTTTCGCGCTGTATTAGTTGTGAGTCTAGCTAACAATTTCATCAATGTAATATTTCGTAATGTATGAAGACTGAGTGACAATTTTATCCTGAAGTACTCAAGGAATATATTTAAGTATTCAATTAAATACTTTTTCGAGTTTACATAAATAAATACACGAGCAACGCCGGGCACCCAGCTAGTTAAGAGATAAGAATTTTGAGTATATGTGAGAATGTTTACAGATGAATTTGAAGGTCTTCGGAAAGAGCTCCCCCGCAGAAACAGAAAAACAGACGCCACCAGCCAGCCACAACGACAACTCAACTGTCTGAAAACTTGCGGCAATAAAACTCCAGGGCTTCACATGTACAAAAGGTAGGAAAACATACAGGAACAGTGAGAAAAATATAGACATAGAAATGGAGTAAGCAAAAAAAAAAACCACCCCCGAGGAGAGCCCTGAGTTGGAATCAGCAGCGGCAGCAGCAGGAAGCCTTATGCGTAATTATGTCTGCTGTTAATTGCCTGGATTTTGCTAGTGCTTACAGCAGCTACACCTCTGGAAAAGCTCTCTGCCACAAAATTATAATATGGAAGAGAGGCAGAGGAAAAGAAAGTTGGAGGGAAGATTCAGTTTTTAACGTACACAGGGACAGGCGAACAGACCTAGGGCTGGTAATAGGATTATTAATAACAGGTGTCTGAAGACGATACAAAACCGTGGAATGTGGAAAAGAAATTCGATTGGTAATTTTCCAACACAAACGGCAGGAGTTATTCAGTTATTTCAATTTTACTAATACACGTTCGTGTGGATCAGGAAACCTGGACGCCACTGGTAACTAATCACTGACTTGAAGGATTTTGGCAGCGATCTATAAACACATCATCGGTCTTATTACATTGATGCCATTCAAAGAAGAGTGTAGAAAATCAAAAATCACAAATAAGCAGTTTCGCTTTATTTTCAATGCTTAAATACAGTGAAAACAATTAAGACGTGTACGACACGATTTGATATCGCGCACGTTGATTTTCACTTAATTTTCATAAATTTAATATCAGATATCTTGATTTTTAGAACAAAGTCTTCATGTTGTAAAAGTGTAATGATATATTTTTAATGATAGTCAAATGTCGTTTTTACGAATAAATAGATCGGTCCTTCCAATTCCAATGTATAATCACTCCAAAAGCAACTGTAAAATGTGTTACGTAATTACTATCAAATTTTGTATTAATTTACTTCAATAAATATTTAAAATATATTTGTTAAGAAATTAACAAAATTCATAACATTAAATTAGTTGTGGATAATGTTATAACATTAAAAACCACAAACATCCTGAATTAATCAGATAAATAAATATCCAAATAACATAACAAACATTAGTGGTAAATTAAATACCACACAACGTTTCTGCAAGCACTGTTGCTTTTGTCAGGTGACTAAAAATACTCAAAATCAATAACCGACTTTTTCGAAAATTTCTAAGACATTTGAAGTTGTGACGTGAGTTTAAATGGAAAAACTTGCAAAGACAACCTATTTATATGTTTTAAAGAAATCATGGTGCAACTTTGTACGTTAATACATCTTTAAATTTGCACCTTTACCGGAGGAATAAATAATCTGTTCTTAACGCAATCAATTAGTTGTAGTTCAAAAACCAGTCAAAGTATGCAACGTGTTAGGTAAAAATCAAATTATTAATTTATAGACAGAAAATATATCCTGTGCAGGTACAATTTTTTTAGTATTGTTTCTGGCTTTGTGAAGAAACAACGTTCGCTTTTATCACAATTTAAAGTAACTATATTCTTAAAAGACTTGTGTAAAAAATTAAATTGTTCTGGTGAAAGTGTATTATGTTAATGTAAATAAATTTCAGAATAAAGTCGGATTATCGTGGTGGAGAAACCATTTTAAGGTTGTAAATGAAATATAAACTGAATTTCCAGCTCCACAAATGCCTTATGAAAGAGAGGACCCGACAGCAGACACGTGTGTCAATGACGGCGCCGTGCATCTTGCAAGGGAGCAGC
Organism: Zhengitettix transpicula; assembly: GCA_037074705.1. Classification (NCBI taxonomy): domain Eukaryota; kingdom Metazoa; phylum Arthropoda; class Insecta; order Orthoptera; family Tetrigidae; genus Zhengitettix; species Zhengitettix transpicula. The sequence continues at coordinate 78,089,580 of CM073593.1, forward strand.
GACTATGCAAGTTGGTAATTAAGTGACTTCATAATCACCGACGATGACAATTCGACTTGTTACTTTACTTAATGCTCAGCGTTTTCAATCCTTCCTTACTGTACATCGAAACACCACTGACGGCTCTAGGCAACACTTGCCTTGATTTAAAGCTTGCCAGAATATATAATACACTAAAATTTAGACTGAATAATTGATAACAATTCTAAACGAGCAATTCTTTTATTAAAAGTTTTACTTTGTATCCTCATATTTTCACTACATTCAAATTATCTTAAAGAGAACAGTAATTAGTATTTTTCATAAAACGTGAAATGAGATAAGTTTTATGAATTTCCGAATTTTTTCCTTTAATTCCACAGAAAACTAATTTATTTTTCTTAGTCTACATAAATTTTGCCACGCGTAATTCAGGCACAAACAATTCGTTTATTACATTCCTTTCTTTCTTCAAAAAATAAACTAAACTAAAACAATTTTATGGCAAACCTTGCAGACTTATTCTCACCATTTGTCCGTACGGTCGACGCAGACATAACCTAATTTATTTTTTCGGCGGTAAAAAGTGAAAGATGGTAGACGGACAACCTACAATCTATAAAATGCTAAATATAAGGTTTCCAAATATAATAGTGTTTGAGGGTTCCTTTTGTAAGTTATGTGAGGACTATAGGAAGATAGGAAAGAGGAGAGTTGAAGATCGACGAAAACGAACGAGACCGCGTCACTCCGTTCCAAGATTTAATTAATTGTATCCTTGGCAGTAAAACTCCACGACCAAAACTGAAGACGAGACGAGGATGAGATTTACGTGGGAAGGGGGGGGGGTGAAAAGGGTGGTGGTTAAAATTAAAAGTGTAAAAGCAGATGTAGCTGTTGCAGATAGCATCTGGTGGCAAGGAAAAATAATTAAACCACGCAACATCTGACTTTAGCCTCAGAGTGATGAAAACACATTTTAAACATAAACAGAAAAATATAATAATAATAATAATGACAAGCGTGAGAGAAGAAGAAAGAATAAATGGTGAGGAGAGCCTTATTTTTCTCCAACACGAGAAAGCCCCCGCCCCGACCCCTAGAGAACAAGCAATCCCTCAAAACAAGACGGAGATAAATTTAAAGTGGTCGCGTCCGTCTGTAATGGGAAGTTTAGAGTCGCCACATTAATCATTCCCCGAAATTGTGGTTAGGGAAGAGAGAGAGAGTGAGAGAGACAGGGAAATTCATAGCGGAAGACACAAGGATTAGCAAGCAGAGGCGGAGAATACGAGGATGGAAAAGGTGTGGAAAATATATTTCTGAGGGAGGAGAGCCAGGAAAATGTTGGGGTTACAGTTGCAGTGCCCTCTCCATTGTAATCCAACTAACACTAACCCGTCATAGGAATTTAAAGCCACATATCGCCCACAATATTGAGCTACAGAACCGATACAGGAATCATAATCAAGTATAGAGAATAAAAGTGATAGAAATATTTTTCATGTTACGAAAATAATGAAGTGATGAGGTCACATTAACTCCACGCTAGACGTAGAAAACATCACCTATGCGGCAAAATCTAGAGAACTATTTAAACAGTCAATTAAATTTAAAATTTCAAGAATGTGAAGATGCCTAAATAAAATGAGAACAAAAATGTTAATATATTGAGTTATAGTTATTTTCCAATGTGAGACGATTTGAACTTCAAATTTCTTCCTTGTGCCGTCCAATCAAATTCATGCACCGTTGTCACACGTTATTATCCACGCAGCTGCGCTGTAGTAAGGGCGCGAGTGACAGCTTTGACAAGCAAGGGGAAGTGAGACGATGTGGCAACGTGTGTCGATTTCTCTGCTCTCATTCTCTTAAATCCGGAACGGCGCCCATTTGAAAACCATTATAGCAGGACAATATCTGCAGAGTGTTCCATACAACACCGTAAGGGACACAATCTCCATTGTGTGTGTAGAAGAACCTAGAAATATTGTCAAACACGCAATATTTAGAGAGAAACTTATAACGAATTAGAATTACAATTTTTAAATATATCCACGTGCAGGACAAATAATAACAAAACTAATGCCAAACATGAAACTAAAATTTGTACAAATGAGCAACGAAATCCTTTTATCCTTTTTTTTTGGTAACAGGCTACATGAGGGTAATCCACATGGTGGCAACTCCCCTTTAATAGCATAGGAAGGGATTTGAAAGGGGGGATGTGGAAGGGTAGAGGAAAGTAGCCAAGGGTTAACTAGGGCCCCCGGGCTATATTTTAAGGATCCTACCTGGCATTCGCCTAAAGAAATGCAGGACAAACCCTAGAAAAACCTGCATCAGGTAGGTCGGGCACTGGCTACTTGTTCCACGCTCTTCCGATATCGGGAGAAGAGTTTGCTATGGGGACGCAGCATTCCCTTCTCCGTGTCTCGACCAGTTTAGGAGGCAGCTGGCCGACTATTCCGATGGGAATAGCGGGCAACTCTTACCGTATGCCCACTTTTTTTTTAGGGCAACAGGCTACATGAGGGTGATCCACATGGTGGCAACTCCCCTTTAATAGCATAGGAAGGGATTTGAAAGGGGAGATGTGGAAGGGTAGAGGAAGGTAGCAAAGGGTTACTACGGCCCCCGGGCTATGGTTTAAGGATCCTACCCGGCATTCGCCTAAAGAAATGCAGGACAAACCCTAGAAAAACCTGCATCAGGTAGGTCGGGCATTGGGTACTTGTCCCACGCCCTTCCGATAGCTGGAGAGGAGTTTGCTGTGGGGTCGCAGCATTCCCTTCTCCGTGGCTCGACCACTTTAGGAGGCAGCTGGCCGACTATTGCAATGGGAATAGCGGACAACTCTTACCGTATGCCCAGGGTCTGTGACCCCGGAACATACACCTCTCAGAACAGGCCTAGGTGCCTCGGCTTGTGGGAACCTTAGTTCAAAAACGGAGAGGAAAAGACATCCCCAAAGGTAGCCCCTTCGTATCTCTCCTACAAGGTTCTGCCTACGAGAGAACATCCCTCGCAAGTTATTCTTCAACGAAATCCAACGTTTCAGAATTTCATTTATAAATTCGATTATGAAGAAATAGGAAAAGTTATCGTTATTTATTAATTGGCTATATCTGCGATAAAATGCTTCAATTAAAGCGTGAAATGAGAATAATAGTATTTAAAACTATTAAAAAATTAATTGGGGACACAAAATACAAAATTATGAAAAATAATAAATATATAGATGTGATTGATACGTTTTGTGTGATTTAAAACATGAATTGAGGAAAAGTGTTGAAATTTAGAACGAAGGAAACTTCGGTTGATTTAAGTAACTTAGGACCTAATCAAAAAATAACTTTAAATTTAAATGGAAAAGAAATTAGAATATTTGGAAGTTATTAACTTTTCTCAGTTATTGGCAAAACTCAGTAGTTCTGCGGATTGAGTTCTTTGAAAACACAAATGAGAGAATTCTTATCGGACACGCATTTAGATTAAATTCCCACTCACTCGCCTTTTGCTTTGTTAATGTTACCCCCCCGCAAAGTATTACAAAATTCATCCTGAATCATTTCCTTACAAAAAAAAAAGTAGGTTAAAGAATACGAAGAAACAGACAGTTTAATTGAAATGCCTAAGTTTTCACTGAGACGCAACCGTTGTGAAATGTTATCCATTGCAACACTGTACATGAGATTCACGGCAGATATCGAATTGTCAAGATCCGTAAGAACTGCATTTTTATTTTTTTATACAACAAGAATTCTTCAATATCTTGAACCTTCTTTGCTCCACCTTCGTCTTGCTTTGAAAAATAAAACACAACTACGAGTACATGAGACAGAAGAAGAGAAAATGTCTTCTTGGCATAACATCTGTGAGCAAATATACAGTATAGGAGTATTGATTTAATGCTTGCCATAATGTAGAATACATTATTATTTATAGTGACGCTTAAAATCTTATGGTTTCATTTTTTCCAAATATTTCATGAATTTTTATATTAAATCGTATATTAATATTGATCAATTACATTAACAATAAGGGCCTGTATAATATCTAATATTGAATTACTATACAATATCAAGCATTTACAAAGGGAATGTCATTAATCTTCTATATATATAAAAATGAATTGCTGTTCGTTAGTCTCACTAAAACTCGAGAACGGCTGAACGGATTTATCTTATCTTAGTCTTGAAATGTTCGTGGAGGTCTAGGGAAGGTTTAAAAGGCGAGAAAAAATCGAATAATTTCCGGGAAAACCCTAAAAACAGCCCTTTTCTATTTCCCATACAAACGTTTTCTAAGTAAAATACAAATCTACACCAGTCGAGCAATTTTCACCAAATTTCGTACACGTGTTTTTTGCGACCAGGAAACAAACACTGTCGGGGTGAGACGCGTCTTCCACCCCCAGAAGCGGGGGTGGAAATATTTAAACATACTAAAACAGCCGATAATTGAGTCGGATAAATATTTTTAGGGGTCAAAGATATTGATAGTGTTTCTACCAATGTTATCTGAATACAATTTTCATCCCCTACGCCCTGTGAAAAGGACACCCTTCGGGTTTGGGGTGGAGATGCTTTACAGTAAAATAACGCGAATACACCCGAGATTGGAGTCAAATCAAAGGTTATGGAAGTCACTGTGTTTAGTTACGACATTCAAATTGGCATTTACCCCTCAGATGCAGGGGTAGCGGGGTGCAAATTTTGAAACATGCAAACACGGCAGATATTTGCGTTGAAGAAATATTTTTCAGAGTTAATTATAATGATTAGGGTTCGAGTAGCGTTGCATAAAAATTGCGCAAAAGCAGCCGAAATTGGAGTCATATCGGGGGTTATAGATAAATGACATCTCGGGCAACGCCGGGCACCCAGCTAGTTAATTATAAATATAGTTGGAACTTTAACTACGTTCGGTGCAGCACGTCGGGTACTTTACTTATGCTACTTTTTTATTTAAAGATGACGCAGAAGTTTCCCTATGTATATAACGGATAATTTACGACACAAATTGCATAAAAAAATTTTCCAGAGATGTGTGGTTGAATATATAAATATTTTTCGTCCTCGTCAGTTATTTTAGAAAGCTACTAGCCCCGATAAGGGTTCTATGTTGGAGGCAGCACTACTGTAAACTAAAGGGCTGCGTGCTCTTAGAGGGTGCAGATATGCTTCTATTGCTACTCTGCAAGGATATGAGTGCTTCAGAACTCCTGAGATAAGTGGGTTAAAATATTTACTCAAATTGTATCGCGTGAGTAAACTTGCCCTCTGGAGATTCAATGTAAATTAAATCAGTTTAAAATGTGATGAAATTACATATGTTATATGACGTAAATTAGTCTGGAAAGATCAGCCACAGAGGTTTTGAATTACCTATATAAAAAAATACGATGTTAATTTGCATTAATGAACTGTCATTTGACGTACACAATTTATATTTCATTGAAGATTAGTCCTATTTGCCCTCTTTTGATGTCATTGTGTGTTACTACGTCATTATAATAGAAGAAATGTGATATAACAATTAACAATTCCATACTAAACAAATAGTATTAAATGCCACAATGATGCAGCAAAATTCTCACTGAACGTTACAACTATAGCACGCGTCAGCAAGGACGGCGGTGATTGTGCGGTGATTGAAGGAGGAGTTGGCACGATACACGGCAAGGATCTAACGAGGTCAAGCTCCAGCGGTTACTGAAGATGATATGTTGATCCTGAGAGGAGGTTGCCACCAACGAAGAACAACACTAAACTCGGCCGTCATTGTACGTGGCGCACAATATAATATTACACTATATTTCTAAAATATTCATGAAATTAAAGGCAAAAGAATGTTCGAAAAATTCGAACTTTATTGACAGAGAAAGCGCTGGATTATAAAAACGGTTTTAGATAAAAAAAATTTCACTCTGTTATATTTTTTACAAACTGTGCTTCCATCTACATATTACAGCCACAGTCATTCACAAGGGTGGGAAAACGTAGTAGTACTTTATTCTAGAAGAAAGTAAATTTTCAAGAATTTAATTTTACAGAACTTTATTTGGATTGACGATGAGTTTTAAGTTTGTCGTCCATCTGTGACCAATTCTGGTCGATAATTTTTTCTGCGAAAATTTTCTTTGTAAATGGTGTCCAAGATAAAATAAATCGCTCTTGATACAATTCCTACTCATTATTTTTTATTCTTTACCTCCAACACGTGGTGAATTCTCACGAGTCTCACCTTTCTTCCAGGGTTTCACATTTTAATCTGCTTGAGTATTTTCGTCCCCTCTCGTAAGTTTCGTGTTATAAAATTTTCAAATCACCTACCCGAGTCTGACTTTTCCTTCCTCCTCCACCCCTTTCACACTTCAAACTAACCGCCATATTATTCCGCGGGACTACTTAAGGAGACTTTGAATTTAACATCTCGGAAAATCTTAACCCTCACTTTCTCCTCAGGCCCCCAGTTTCCCGTCTCTCTCATTCCAGCTAACTCTTCTTCGAGAAGAGTTTCTAATTGCATCCATCTACAGTGCGTGTTTGTCTCTCTCTCTCTCTCTCACTCTGTCTTTAATTCTCTCTTTATTTCTTATTCTATGCAAAGTGTCTCCCATCTTACTCTTCCTCACTAATTCCACGGAGTCCGACGATTAAATCTTCAAATGAGGACAATGAAAATTATACCGCAGTTGCTGAACGTCTTACAGGATTTCCCATCTGTGTTAGTTCTCAAACACACACACACACGCTCTACCACCAAAAGATGGAGAAAAGAAGGATTAAACTCTACCATTTGCGTTTTTAGGTGAGATAAACGAGTGTTCTTTTAACGGATATTACAATAAATACTTTAGAAAAAAGATCGTACGTAGTGAGATGAACTTTTATTGGTTAGAAAACACAGTAAGCTATATAAAGTGAATATTTACATACTAGGTATAAACCTATTTAAACAAGCACCAAACATATGGTATGAAGAAATAGTATTGAAGAATAAAATAATATAATGTTATAACATAATAACAAAAGAATACGTTATATTATTATTAATTATTCGGGTAGCTATTTTAAAATTTCTCTCTGCTGATTTCAGCTTCCAGTTGCTCCAGTTCCTCCTCAGAATGCAACAACTGATGATTCTAAATATTGATCACTATTTTTTAAATAATTTATTACGTACGAGTACTTTGAAAAAGATCTTCCAAGAATGTAATATAATTTTATTTATCCAAAAATTTAAATACTAAATACAAAATAACATTAAATAATTGGATATAGTTTTAAAAAACTTACACCAAATAATATGTTATAAGATGAGTGATAACCTGGTATAATATATGTCAAAGATATTATAGTAATAAATATTATATGCTTTAAATAAGAGCCCCCAAAGAGCGTGATGTATAATGAAAATATATTTGAGAAACGAAAAGTCAAACTTTATGGTATATTCAGAGATATTATATATATATAAATATATAATTTTTATTTTTATAAAAATATCCTTTTTTAAAATTCTTTTGAATTTCCCTTAACCATGATACGTTAAACTTTTTTTAATACAGTATCGAATCGTTATAAATCTTCAGCGGCTAATTTCGAAAGCAAATATTGCGTATTAGTCTCTAATCCTTTTGATTTTCAAGTATCTAAATATCAGCGCATGCTTAGTATTTTGTCAAAAATTTAATCTTTTAGTTAACTATTTTATTTTCTCGTAATTAATATTTAAATATTTCCACGTTTTCATCTAAGCCAAGCCGCATGTTCGTCAGACCTCAATGAATCCATTAATATATATATAAATATATATATATATATATATTAAATAACAACGTTAAATCATTAATTAAAGCAAAAAAAACAACCTGACCCACAGATTTATTTAATTATCTGTCCGAAAAAGACAGTAATATATAAACTGCGGTCCGCTTTTATTTCAATTATTACGTTTAATTAGTCGTTCATCTTTTCTCTTCACCAGTTTTCCCTTTTTTCTTTATTTTCTGTGTAAGAGATTTTGTTAATTAAGTACCTTTCTCCGATGAGGCATAAACTTCACTTCTCCATTTCTCATCCCCTTTCCTTCGTTTCCTTTCCCCTTTTATAGAAATCATTTAGGACCAAATAAACGAGGTTAATTTTTTTTCTCAAACTTCTGAGTTTCACCTATACAAAAACTTGTCCGTGGGTGTTTTATGAATATAAAATTTCAAGGAAATTTTTTTTAAGGAGACTTTATTCATTGTCCATGTGAAGACTGAAAGAGCCAATTCATTTATTCATCACCAGACGAGATTTCGAAACCTACAATTCGTAATAATTCATATAATTCTACACAATGGCGTACCCTATTTTGCCCTGTTGTTTTTATTTGATATATAGTTCTTTTGGCCTCGTTGTGTTTATGCTTCCTTGTTTAAGAAAGCAATCAAGTTGTTGGTGGAATCGATTGTAGAAGTAGACATTCCCTTCTTCGTCAGAATCTTAATCACGAGACGAAACTGAACTGAACCAACCGACAGAGTTAATCCTTTTAATGGCGTAAAAGTTATTAGCGTCGGCGGAAAAAAAAGGAGGAGTGTAAGGGGTTGCAAGGAGAAAAGATGGAAGGGAGCGGGTTAGATTTCCAGAGTCGATAATTAGTCAAGATGGCGACACGAAAAGAAGACGACGCGGTATATAGGGGGAAGGTTCTCCCAAATAAACCTTATTACGCGGCGGCCTCTTAATGGTCTTATGCGATTAAACTTGAAGCTGCTGAGTTGGGAAAGGGAGGGGGTGGTTAGAAGAATTAGCACAGCTGAGAAAGGCAAGAGGATGGGAACGACGGTGAATGAGAGAGTATTAAAATAACCCAAAAACTGAGAAATACAAAAAAAAAGCCCACAAGAAGATGACGATGATGTTCGGCCGAAAGAGTGGAAAGGAGACAAGGAGTAAGGAGGGGAGACGGGGGTAAAACGGTAATTAACTTGTGCACCGCACAAGAACCACCTCAGCCACTAAGAAAAACAGCGTGAGTTAGAGTCTCATAATATTCCTCAGTGGCTATTTCATCATCATCATCGGTCTTAATGGTCGTCAAGATGAGAAACGTCGGGTTCAAAGGGAAGGGAGAGGGAGGACGGTTAAAACGAAACAAAGTGGATGTTTCTCGTTAATGATCTCTCGCCTTTATCCCCGGAAAAAAAAACTACGGTTCTTTATATCCTCTCCCCATTTTATTACTCGGTTAGCGTAATTTTAAGTGGTATTTATATATTTTTTCCCACGCATATGAGAACAGACAAAACACACATTTAGTTCTACTTTTTCATTACAACTACTTACGTTCTCATCCGCGTATCCCTGCGCAATAAAGGAACCCTACATTTTTCTGTCCAACCTACAGAGTACATGGAGGACATTCAGACCTAAACCTAACCTCCTAGGGGCGGCCGGGTTTTTTAAACGGGTTAGAAATAAAAAAAAAATTCTGGGATAATGTAAGGCCGTGGCACAAAAATGAGAGAACCTTAAATTTCTTATATTTTTATTTTCGTGACGCTTTACAGCTACAATTTCCACGTAGACGACTGTTCCATCCTATTGACTTTGCATTTGAATGTGCGGTAGTATATTTTAACCGTTATGCACGCTTGAACTTCGTTTCCACTAAACTTGTAATTACGCTACAACAACTACGAACAAGTGCATCCATGAATGCTAATCAGAGTTATGAGTGAAATTACTCCTATACGGATGCAGACTTTTTAAAAACTCTTATACCCGTTTCTATGTTGTGTACACGTAACTTCAGCGTCATACTCTGCAGTCAGGAAGAGTATTTATAACCACACTGCGGGCCATTAAGTTGTCTGAGCATCGAACTTAAAATACTATCGACCCTACCAGAAGATCTGGAATCAATTTCCAGTTTTTTGACGTGATAGTCAACTATGGCGTCACAGGTTTATTCAAATACATGGCGATATGTTAGCCTCAACGAACTATTTATATTTTACTTTATTTTACAATACAATAAATTCTAATCTCATGATATTACATTTGAATTAAGAAATAAGACTTATGAAAAAAATTGTATGCAAACGGTAATAATTATGTGAAATAAACTGTGATACTCGCATCTATCTTTATAGTTACCTTTCTACATTTATCTGTCCATCTATAATCCCATAACAGTTAAAACACACCCCTAACAAAGTCAGGTGTAGTTTATGTATTTTTAGCATGAAACAACCATCCATGATGTCGCTGTTGTTTATGTGGCGTGGTGACGGTGGCGGCTTCACACAGACCATAAAGATTTTTAGCTTCCACACCCCCCCCCCTTTACCCGCACTGCTATAGTAAGGGGGTGGGGGAGGGCGGGGAGGTTGTTCAGTTTACCGAGGGCGAAACACCGCAATTACCTCAGTCACCCTCTCTCCGCCAAAACTACGAATATTTCAACAAGAATCGACCTCAGTTCGTCATCAAGTATTCTAACCCTCCACCGAACACCCACCCTCCTCCCGCCACGTTCCAGCCAAAAAATACACCCCTCTACAGTCCGAACAAATCCCCCTCCCCCCTCCCCTCTCTCTCTCACTGGATGCAACTTTTTGATTTCACATTGCCCTTTAATTTTCGGGTCAAATTGCCGTGTTTTTGACCTTCCGCGAGGCTGAGGGTGACGGCAGTGGTCCACCGCAGATGTCGACGTTCTAGTTGAATGTGGGTTGGTAAACGCACGTTGCCTCAGTAAAACAAAATATGAACACTAATAGTGATAGCGAGCCACAATCATCATTTTTCATACTTTTTTAAGCCGAGGGGAGTGACTTCCATTTCCTGCAACCCTTTGATCAATAACTTATGCTCAAGTATATACGTGTGTAAATAAATATATATTAGTTATTCTTTCACCAGCGTAATAAAAATTTTATAGATTGGAGGACTCTAAAATTTTATTTGTTGCTCCAATAATAACTAATGTATCTAATGATGACAAAGGGAACCTTTTTCTGTGAAAAGTTCCACGTCTGTGAGAAATATGAAACAATCTTGGTCATTGGCGAAGCCTACAGAAATATAAACTTACAAATAATTTCCTTATGAAAATAATAATCATATGGATAATAACTTGTATTTACGTAATTGTAACATTGTTGAAATATATATTTCATACTGTCTGCATATCACGTTTGTCGTTCTTTAGATTTAAGTGTCATTTTTCTGTAAACAGGAAAAAATTTAATGAAACTAACTTCACAGTATAGAATGCAGTTTTTGGTTGATTCGAGTGTTTAAAAGACGATGGTGACCGTGAAGAAAGATTCAAAAGTAAAGAACACGTTCATACAACAATCCAGAAAACAATCACATTAATGCATCAATGACAAATTAAAAACCACTCATTTTGTGATAATCGGGTGTAAATTATAGAAAAGAACTAAGGAAAGAACCGTCAATAGGATTTCTCACTCGTATAGATTTTGTGATTTTAATTTCTTCTCTACTATGCAATCCATTTTGAACCGTAAAATCCGTTTTGACTCTATCAAGGACTTCCAAAAGCGACTGTAAATATTTAAATAATGGCTTCTGTCTCAAATTTATTACAAATATTTTATCGGAATGTGTTAAGTTTAAAATATCTTCCTTTCTGACTGAAAGGCCTCGACATCCTTTGGATTTTTATCTTCCCGCTTCTCAGAAAACTTTTAGAACAAAAGTTATGATATTAGCAATTAGTTTGTCTACTTCTTTTCATCATGTCTTCTCTTATTCGTACTTATTAAATCACGGCGTTTTTATATTTTCCTCTCCAATAATTTCAAATCTCTTCTCTGTTTTGTATCATGTCTGAAGAAGAAAATGTCAAAGTAAATATTTTTTTTTTCCATTACCACTTTGTTTCTAAAAATTTATTCATAACAGACCGTCTTATTAGGATGAAACTAAAAAACTTCATAAAAAGAACCTAAGACGTGGAAATGGATTATGGAACCTGAGAGAATAACTAAACTAATACGGCACGAGGTCATAAGCTAGATGTCACATGTTATAATAGCAATATGCAGGAAACTTCTGTATCTCATCTTTTTGTTCGGACAAGATTCAATTCCACCCAGAAATAAAGAGAGAAAGAGACTCGCAACGCAGAACTCCAGATGCTGCGGTCGTTAGAAAAATAGTAATAAGATGGAGGAGGTCGCCTGTTCCGCCTCATTCCAGAGATAACACACTACCAGCCAGCGAGTGTACGAAACCTTTAACGACGAGACGGGGCCGCCAGCGTCGGCAACCATTTGATTATTTTCTTATATCTCGAGGAATCGTATCCCAACACATTGGTTTTAAAACGGAATTAAAACAATTTTCTCCCGTCCTCCTCCACTATTTATACTTTACATAAGTGCTTATTACGAGAATTTGTGTACGTATATTATATAGCTCCAGATAAATTGCTTAAAATTAAATTTATGGGGGCTGAGGAAGAAGAAACCATTTTTATAATAAGTTAGAAATATTCAGTGACAATATTAAAAATTGCTTCTTTAATCTGGACATAGACGACGTGCATGTGCTCTGTTTCTGAGAATTATATATCTCCATCAGAAAAAATTATAATTATTAAATTACTACCAGGAACGAATCGACAATGAAATACGCAAATGTTGGAAAGTAAGAAAAGATGAATAAACTACAGAAAATAAATTGAAAATGAATAAACCGGTGAAGGGAGAAACAAGAGGAAAAATAATAATGGAGAAAGGGAAATTATAATTTGGATAGATAAAAATGAAATGCGGCATCGTTAAATTTAAATAAGAAAATAGGTAAACATTAAATTCTGGAAATAAATAATAAAAAGAAAGGGTAAATGAATTAAGTTGGTAAGTAAATAAAATCATAAATAACTAATATTGGAGATGCCGGTAAGTTAGAAATAATATGAAGTACATTAATAAAAAATTTAAATTAAAATAATTAGAAAAAAATAAAAAATTTCCAATGGAAAAAATTAAACAAATATTGACAATATTTATAAGAAATTATATGAGAATAAAACAATGACAATGTTAATTCAAGACATTCTTTCCAAATAAAACTTATTAGCTTTTATCTTTGTGGTTCTTCTTCTACCGGATAAAATATATTATTTATTCCTCGATAACATTTTCAAGGTTTACGAAATCTCAATACAAATATATACTAAGAAAAATATTTTTTTTTCTTTCAGTAATGATTATAGTAATAATGAAAAACAGTAATACTTACCAAAGACAAGTAACTGTATTTCTGCAAAGAGCTAAATCGTCACTCCATCTCTGCTGCAACAAAAAGAGAAGAACTTAATAGAGCAGATCAAATGTATTAGTTTTCCAGGTTAACTAATATTTGTCAGACATTAGGATAATTTCACTTTTAGTTTTCTGGTTTCGGACAATTAACTAAAGTTTCTGACAAAACATATGCAAACAGTCTTCGTTTTTTCTCAAAAAAATATGTACCGCATCTTTGAATGACCTCCACTCTTCTTCCTTCACCTTTATTCTAAGACAAGGATTCAGTCAAAAACTCTCTGCTTTAATTTTACCTCAGGCACGTTTTTAAATTTGGTGTAATGCTATTTAAACCAATTCTCCATTTTTTATGTGACAAATTCTATTTTTATTGGATTGACTGTCCTAAATAGGACATAAACTCAGCGATAATTTTTAGGTGTTTTCATGTCTCCTGTGCCAGTTAGGTGATGACTTTTATAACTGAATTTTACAAAAATGAGAACAACGAATCTTTCGCAAAATACAAAGAGTGCGCAAGAGGTTGAATTTTATTTTGACTATACAAATCGACTATTTTAAGTATTTTTCTGTAAAGAATTAATAAATAAGTAATTGAGATTATTTAAATTCAAAAGGAAAGTTATTTGATGTTATGCTGTTATTTATCTCCAAGAAAAATTGTATCAGGTAGAGTTTAGGAATATAATACAATAGATTTGAAAAAGATCTACCGAGCATAATTGTGGTGGTGGTGGTGAGCGAGCTGTACCGCGGGAAACTCCAACAACAAGGGGCTTACTATGGTTTGCTAGGTTTACATGCTGGAAATTATCTTCCGTGGGAAAGAGCTACTATCATTCAAGCAGGTCTGTAAATAACGGTCTTTTAAGGAATGGCATTCGAAACATGACCTCTATGTTAAAATTTTTCTGAATTAATTTTCAAAAAACAATTAGAGTCGAAAACCTTCAACCAGACTGACAACTTAAGGTGGCATATTTTGAAATCACTTTTTGGTGAAACAATTCATCAGCGTCTCGATTCGAATATAGACTCTAGAAACTATTCATGTGGAGTCGAGGTACTAGAGAACAAACTGTCGTTAACAGCAGCTGAAGAAGACTAAGCGATTAGAAAAAGTAAAGTTAAGAGAAATGAGAACGTCGTCATTGATGACATTTGAACCGAATCATCATATATATATATATATATATATATATATATATATATATGTGTGTGTGTGTGTGTGTGTTTTTTTCTGATTCTAAATCGTACAATGTTATAAAATCACGAAGCAATCTGTCTGTGTACAGATACATATTTATTTCGGGTTAGAAATAATTTTGCAATGCTAAACTCAGATTAGATTCTTAAATGCTTTATTTAGAAATAAATTATATAATAATATAACAGAGAGGCAAATAAGGAAGATATTCACAACTGGGTCACCAAATTTAGGCGCGATGCTATTTTTTTGAGAGAAAACATAAACGGAACAATGAAGAGACATTGTTTGTTTCTCTTCTGTCTTCCTGGTTTTCCCGTTTTGTAAAACGTTATCGCAAGGTCCTTTTTATAAATGTCTAGCGAGTGTAAAGGTAGTAAGGTTTGACAAGGCTATATCTAGGGAGGGATGGGAGGAGAAGGAGAGGTGGGATACACTGCTCCGGAAATTGCACGGATTACTGTCCTGGAATTGCACTTGGAATTGGGAGTGAGACAGGGTTCACAAAATAAATGCTTAGGTGGCCTCGTGTATGTGTGTGTGTGTGAGGGATCGTAGTGAGCAGAGCGAGGAGGAAGGGAATGTAGAGGGAGGAAGTCATTTCTCGGTGCGTGGGCACGCGATGGGCGACCTTCGACCTCGAAAGCTACGAGGGAAGGCAACAAACTGAATCAACGGAAACAACAATATGTAGTATTAATCAAAATATCCAAAACTGAACGCTTTAAAAAATAAATATTCTTCAATAATATTCTGAATAATTTAATGTTTTTAAAGACTAAGCAATATCTAGTTATTCTAGTAAGATCCTGAAATCCTCTGACAGATAGACAGTCGTGACAGTTTAAAAGATTGGTTAGATTCACAAGGAACATAAATATGTTCCAAGATAGAAAAGAATTATTCAAACATTTCTAGAAGTTTTCATAGAAAATGTATCATTTTAACAACAGAAGTACATTGATTTAACAAAATAATGAGTAATATCAGCTATTAAAAATTATTTTCTTATTTTCTTCATGTCGTTGTCGACTGTTAACCGAGGAAGTGTTCTCAAATCGTTTTCTACTTATCTATTCTTGTTTTATTTATTTTCCTCTCTGTCCAATATGCTGAGAGTTCTCACTACCAAATTTGTTCTAAATCTAAAGCTTATTATTTCTTTCCCGCCAAAATAACTACAAGTAGCGACGCGACCCTCACATTGCCAGCAACTTTCTAGAACCTCCTCTGTTACTGTCTCCTCCCAGAGCTTAGGATTTCATTTATAAAATGATATTCGTCATTTATTTTAGGTTTCCGTTCTACCAATACCTCTTTTAGTCCTGATCGAAGGAAATATTTGTTAATAATTACAGTAAATTAAAATATTAATTTTTATTACATTTTTCAGTCACGATTTCATTAATTTGAAGTGGCGTGCGATTAAGTTGGTCGCAAAGAAGGAGAAGGGAATTAAAGATGAATTGGGCACACTTTATGAATTTTGGGAAACGTCGTAGTAGTAAAACAAACCAACCTAGTCGAAAATGAACTGCAATAAAATTCTTATCTAAAAATTAATTTAAAAACGAAAATCAATCAAATTTCTAAGTAACGCTGAAAATTGGGAACTGTTACACTTTAGGCGCTGAAAAAATTTATGCTGTTCGTGAATGAGATTAAAAAAGTGTGGTGAAAAAATCTAAACAGGAGGAGAAAAGACACATTCATAGGAAATGCGAGAAAGAACCACTATTGTAAGTAGAAGTGAAAGAGACAATAAATGCTGAAATTTAAGAATAAAAATTATATCAAATTAAAAAAATAGAAGTCAACGGTTGGCAGTATTTCTAAATCATAGAATAAGGGAAACTGTAGTAAATTACTGATATGCCCATTATTTTTAAAGAGTTGTTGATAAACTTGAAGTACGCAGATATGAAAATTTAAACAACTATGAACTGTATTGACTATTCTGGGCCGCTTTGACGCGAACATGTGAAGAATTTGGCTCGCCTTTAAAATTAAATACTTTATTTTCCTCAGGAAAAAAAAAACTCGCGCTCTTGTGACATCACCTCACCAGTGTCCTTGTTTATCCTTATTCTTGAAGTAGACTGTCTGTTCCTCTTTGCCCTGGGTACATGCTCTGTCTGTCTCCTCTTAGAAGATATTGGCTACGGGAATTACTTTTGGGGGAGAGGGAGTCTCCATGCTTGGATTTTCCGTCCTCCCCCTTTTGGACAGGTAATCTCTACCCACGTGACACGGACCACGAAGCTTAATTGCCTCGAGAACCTTCCTCGACAGTAAATAATAACTCCTACTCCTCCTCCTTGTACAGAACAACAAAAACAGCGGTAGCTGGAGCAACAATAATAAAAATATACGTATTATTAGTATGACAAATCTGGGCTCGGTATAAACTTCGAGTCGAGATTGCCTTAAAGAAAACAAGAGGGCGGATTCTGCATGGAAAAGAAAGACGACACAAGCTGTTGTAAGAAATTACTTTCGCCAAGAGGGAAGAGACTGCGAGCTAAAAACAACTTCAGTAATAATGATAATAATATTATTCAGACCAATAATTCAGCAGCATTGATTATAATAATGACGGATCATAACTTACTGCTCCAGCTCCTTTATTTACCAACAGAAACGTTTAATGAATGTAAATATTCTTGGTAACGATAGTAATGTATGTACAAATTTTATATTGTACTCTTCATCTATATTTTAAATTACAAATAATAATTACAATAAAAAGCTGTATCTCTGCTAACCTGGATCTTTTATTTAGTGGACAATTAATTTTTAACGAGTGTTTAAGTAATTCAAATAATTTAATTCAGTGTTTTTTTTATTATAGTAAGTATACATAAAGCAAACAACAAAACTAGACCTGCTGCCCTTATATTTCAAGTTAAAAATTATATGATCTACCAGAGACTGAGATGCCATAGAAAAGCTGCCGTGATTTTTTTATTATTAAATAAACTCGTTCTTATATTAATTTCTGTGAATTTCATAGCGTCAAATAATTAATTAGTAAATTTTTAAACTAATATAAATTTAATTAATAATAAGTGTTATTGACGCCGTATTTAAGCTGTATTTCAGATATCTCAAGTAACCACTTTGTCTCATGCCACTTTTCTATTATAGTATTTAAGAATTACAGGTTATTTCATTAACAGTTGCGATAAATTGATCTAAAATTCTCCACCCCCACACGCATTGATGAAAGAATTTTTTAACCCAGTGGGTGACGTAAGCACGTTGATAAATATCTAAGAGCGAGAATATTAATTACCGGAGTTCACAGCGGAAGGATTATTCCACTTACGAATTCAAAAAGGTCTTCAAGTGAGTCAGTATTTTGTTGTTTGTTAGTAACCACAGTTAAATTATTTTACTTTTTATTCTTTAAAGTTCTAATTCCTCCTTAGGAAAATTTTAGCCGCTGTTATAACTAAATATTGTTCACCTACATTTGTATTCTTCCCACGAGAACAAAGTGGTGTATAAATATGTAGCAAGGGTGTTGTTTATCCCTGAACTTTGATTACTGTATGTTCCCTTAATTCACGATGTTGAAGCCTGACCGTCGACACGCGGCGGCCAAATCAGACAACGTTTTAACTCGTAACCGTCAGTTGTAGCGGCGTGAAAGTGGCGCCGACCGGTGAGATAGTGGAGGGAGGGAGAATGTATATGTGGAGTCATTCATCAGCATCGACAGATAGCGTCACGCCGTCGGTATCGCTCGCTCCCGTGATGAATGGTGCCAACCTAACGGCCCGAAAATAACCCGACTACGGTGCTCGATATTGTCCGTCCTGGTATGGAGCAAAAAAATCGAAGGAAAACAAACGGATCATCATTAAGCCATATGTTTCAAACGATCCTCGGGGAACGCCAGAGAAAAGAGTTACTAGTGGGGTTTCAGCTATGAACGTTGGTAATGAGTGGAGGAAAATAATATAGGTCAATTTTGGTTGTAAAGACAAAAATGTTCAATATGTGGAACGCGGTTAAGTAATCCTAGAGACTGGTTTAGGATAATGAGGAAAATCACATTTTCAATCATGCACAGAAGGCAGAACAACAATTAGGTCAAACGTGAAGATGTATAATATTCAAAGTGAGCATTGTGATGTACAGTCACGCTCATTATCGGCTCGTAGTGAATAATACTAAATACTCCGTACATTTACGATAAGACCAAGGGAAGTCTAAAGTTAAAATATATTTTTTTTTACTCAGAAAAAAGCATAAACCAAAAGTGTCTTCTTATGGCAATAGTTTTTCAGTAAGCTGTATTGCTAAAAATCACAATTCCAACTACGCAATTTAATTTTTTAAAGTAAATTCAAAAACGAACCAGGCCATAACTTTGGAAGACGTCTTTCCCTCCGTCAATATATCTACGACATTCATTGACCAGTTCCAACATTATCATATCTATTAACTTCATAAAGTACCCAAATAAAACTAAAATATAAAATTCTACCAGTTTAATGAAACAATTAATTTATATTGTATTTTCATCACGCCATTTTTATTATTATTATTTTCTTCCTATATTTATGGTTACATCGACCATCCATACATACAACCGTATTATTATTCCTCAACCCCTTCAGTTTTCGCACACGCCCTTTGTCTCCCCTATTACACTATTATTATCTAGTATTACACAGCACTGATTAATTTGAAAATGTTTTTTGTACAAAATAAAATTGGAAGCAATAATAGCAGTGTTGTTCATTTCAATTAACGTAAACGCTTCGGAGAATGACACTGCTAAAATCAATCGCTAGAGTTGAGGTTAATTGAAATCTAATAACAGCGCTATTCCAATTACCTTATTTTATTTCCTTCCTGAAATGGTTGCTTTCCACATAATATAGCATAAAAATTAGTCTATATATATCTTTCTGTTTTGCTTGTTCTCTTTGCTTTTCTTTTTTTACTTCTCTGTGCCTTTTTTAATTTTTTCTATCTACTCTAAGAGAATGGAATACCTGAATAATCTAAATAATAATATAACTATTAATATTTTAATTGAGATCTAGTCATCGAAAATATTTTGTGTTTATTCTGCTAAACAATAATAGACTAAAATTATTGTCCTAATTGTGACATACGTTTATTAGTTATTGTTTATTAGTATTCTTAAAGTATCTCCGTAGTCTACAGCAGCCGAGAGGTTAATCGTAATAAAAGAGAGCGTTTGAATCAAATGAGACCCGAAAGAATTAAAAATTAAGAACAATGTTTCAGAAGTATATTGATACGAAATATATACATATGAGAGCTCAACGAAAAAAATGAGTTGAAAACGGTGATTATGTACAAAACCTAAATTTTATGTAAATATCCCACAGAAAAATCTACTGCTTAAATCCTTTTTATAGGCATCCCAGCGCTACGTGGAGCTGGTTGCCGACTACACAGGCGTAATATGCAACTCATCATTGCACAACGCAACTGAGTTCGACAATGAAGGATTCCGCTTGTGTACAATAACTATATGTTTGTGTGTGTATCTATTTTTCGTTATTGTGCAGCAGGAGATCCTGCGACACAGCTGCAGCAGGAACAGTGAGAGAGGGAGGGAAGGAGAGGGTTGGACGAGGCTAATTGCATTTCCATAACCCAGTTATTAATATGTAAATTAGAGGCGACGCTTTTTGACTTTTAAATGCAACTGCTGCAAGCTACTACCCACAGTCTCCGTCTCTCTCACTCTTTTTTTTCTCTCATACACAACGTCACATACAGAACGAAATAATACATATACACACACAGTGAGAGAAACGCAGTGAGAAGGGTGGGGGGAGATAAGCACTTTCGCTCCCTTCCTTCCCAAATTAACTTCTTGCCCCGGTTTTAAATACAACTACTGTGCAAACCGCAGCACCGAAAAAAAAGGCGAGTGAGAGTAAAGAGAAGAAAAACTTTTTTTCTGACTGCCGTTCTGTTACATTTAAACACTTAAACCTTCTTCCTTTACCTCAGACTCACGGATATGTCCTTCTCCTTAGCAGATGTGAGTAGAAGAAGGAAGGAGGATTTGGGAACGAAAAGAAATAAAGGAATGGAAATTTCAAGGCTTAAGAAGAAGGAGCTGTGTGTGCGTGTGTGTGACAAGGTAACGTTATAAAGTTTCAAGTAATCATAAGGAGATTTAAACTTTGCCACTTTGCAGAGGAATCTCAACTCTCCGTTTCCAAAAGTAATTTACAAAGAATATATAATGTTCGCATCGAAGCAGTAGAAGGAACTGCTGAGGAAACGTTAATGATTCGTTCAATCAACATATATATATATATATATATATATATATACTTTATAAAGAGAAACAATAACGGTTCTCATGTCATCACTTTTCATGACGAAAAAACTTAAATATTTGTATGGTAAATTGACTTTTCCGAGTAGAGGACAAAATGAGAAGAGAATATATTCACAACACAAGTTTTCATGTCCCTTCTTTGTATCATGTGTTGACATTAAATAATGAGATATGAATTTAAAGAACCGTTTTAATTAACTTTGATCTATAAAGACAGTAATTGATAACATTATCCTCAGAGCCTGCTTTTTCAAATAACTCCAGAGCTAGAAGACAAAATATCAATAATTTATAGCTCAGGTTCGATTCCCAGTACGGACGAAATTTTTCTACCCTATTCCGTGAATATTTTATTTTATAATAACCTTGGTTAACGGTCAATTATATTACAGACTGCAGACCGGCCGTCTATTGAATGCAGCAAAGAGCTCAAGTCTCCTCCGTAGTCTACGTCATCACAAGTACCTTCGTCTTTATCGTGCATCAGTCATTGAAGACGGACAATTTTACAAATGTGAAAGAAAAAATTTCTCGATTTAACAGAATTTCATAGTCACTTCACGTTGGTAAACTAGAAATTCTCAAAGATCGCGTCATTTCTCATAAAAAAAAGCGCTAAAATATATAAAAATATATAAATATATAAAAATCAGCTGAGTGACGTCTTCATATCATGCCTCTTCTAAATAAAAATGTGCGACGTACTTATTTTTTTGTATTATAGAATCTAGAAACGTGGCTGACATGAAAGAGAAACAAAGATTATATTATATTCAGTCTCGGGTAATATTTTTGAAAAGAATTGATATTTTAAGTACTAATTAATTCCCTGCGTTTCTTTCTTCAGTGTGCACGTAGAGGTGAATGTTGTTGGCGAGGACAACACACACGCATGCCGAGAGTGTCGCGTGTGTCTGACAAGAGAGAGAGAGAGAGGGACACAAGCACTGCACATAAATTAAATTAGAATGATAATGAAGGGTCCGCTGCAGCATTCCCGGGCCAAGAAAACCTAATAACGGCGGTGGCGGTGGCTGCGGGCTCCCTGAGGAAGACATAACGAGCAGACCACACACACACTGTCCTAGGGTGACCAGCGCTCGCAAGAGCAAATGCAACCAACGGAAATATTCGTATTAAAATAATCACTTCGCCAGTTAAGCTCCTGATTTCCGCTATGGGATTGGAGACAACAACAACGACTGCAGTCACCGCAATGTTGCTACTTGGATGTCTTTTTGTACTTCGCCTTAACTACATTTTCATTTTAGTGGAGAGGCAATGATCCCAAATGACAGCACAAAGAAGCTGAAATACCGTTACAATTAGGGGAACAAATGACATAGATAAATAGTCCGTCTTAGGGCAGAACTAGATTGCTTAAGGTCATTGCTTCCAGATTAAGTGAGGTGTAAATCCGATCTTCACTCTAAATGTTTGTCGAGTTAAACAGATTTACATCCATTTTTAATTCGCGTAAACCACTCAAGTAAGGCAAAAAATTTAGTGTTCAATCCATATATGTTTGTCTGTGGATCCACTCAGTGAACTGACATCATGAATTATCGTTGGCCATGGAAGACATTACCTGACGTCATCTTTGATGTTTTTAGTCAGTAACTTGTTAAAATGCTCCGAATAATTGTTACATTCTTCCAGTTTTCAATGACTGCTACATTTGAAAATGTTTATGATGTGGCTTGAAACGTGTTCACCAATAGTTTTCTTCAATGACGGATTTCAACTTCAGTTTTCTTTGAGAGTGGAGTAAGATGTAATTTTTCTTCGTCTCTTAACGTCAGTCATTTGCAAAGAAAAGCATATATTAACATATTTACGTAACATCGAAGTAAGATACTTTTAACAACACATGTTTGAATCTCTGAGCACTTCGTTAGTGTACATATATATATATATATATACCATATATGCGTGTGCCTGCTACAGGTACCTTTATGTTGTATCTCTAAATGGCCGTCCTCTGAGTCTCGTATTGATTCGTTCCGAGGATCTGATAATTAGTTACAGCGGACACAGAGAGGTATTATACGTCTGCTATGAGTGAACCGCCATTTTCACACGCCCATATGTAACGTGAGTAACTGCGTGTTTACTGGTGAACGCGGTTCCGGATGTGTGTTATGGTGCGTCGTTGACAGCTATGATGAAGCTATTTACGTGTGGCTTCGCTCTGGGCAAAGAAAAATACTGAGAGCTCAAATGATGAGATTCCTACTTCCACGGTCTAAACACTGATGTCCTTCTCTCAGGCACCTTCCCATCTTCTTTTCCTCTGACTTGTTTTCTGTCTCTTTCTACCCCTTCCATTTACTTCCTTCAATTGTGCGTCTTTGCTAGTGACAAAAGTTGTTCCACCATAAAAAAATATATTGGTTGCTCTCATAAATATTTTTTTGCCTCCATCTCGAAGATCATTAGTAAATCAGGTTGGTACAACTTCCTTCAACATGTTTATTGTCCCTCAATAACGAAGATGGATTCGACCCTCTTGAAAACGATCCATCCCACCTGCTTTTTGGCCATGAAATTTGGTTTAACTTCCATCAGATGTGTTTTCATTCTCCATCAGAAAGATGCTTCCTCTATTCTCTCAGTCATCACACTCATACACATTTATTCCGTTAGCCATATTCTTAATCTATCATATTTTTCTTTTTTCGTCATAATCAATGATCAATGGAAAAGAAAGATAGCCAATTCCGACAAAAAGGGTAATATAACCACCACACAACGTTTCTGGGATCCTTGTTCCTTTCGTCAGGTTCTGAGAGGAGCCTAGAGAAACACAACTGCACTTGTCAGTTGACAACACTCAAAATCGACGAAAACGCAACGACAATGGGCGAGCCGAAGGGTTGGCGTAACAATAAGTGAACAACGACAATGGGAAGGTTTAGCGTAATAATAAGGGATCATAGCAATTATTGTGTTTAATAGTGTCTGTACATCAATAGCTGTGACGCTTCACATTAATCAAACATTTTCGTCACTTTTGAGTGTTGTCAACTGGCAAGTGCAGTTGTGTTTCTCTAGGCCCTTCTTAGCACATAATTAAAGGGACAAGGATCCCAGAAACGTTGTGTGGTATTTATATTACCATTTTTTGTCTGTATTGGCTATCTTTCTCATTCATTATTCTATATCAGACGTAATTTTCTTCATTTTATAATCAATGATCCTTGAACATGCATATACTGACTCTCTGATGTTAATTCCTCTTCAGGCAGAGAGGCCTATTTTTTTCGTACGTCAACCGTCAATTATTTTCGTCTATCAGCTGGATTATTTCCATTATAACTCCCTTTTATATAAAAACAATATTCAGTTCGCAGAAACTTTTTTCAGTAGATACAACTTTATAAATTTCATTTGCCTCAAAAATTTATTTACAGCAAATTGGTCTATTTATGGCTTTTAACCCGAACTAGGGTACTTTGTAAAAAAAATTGATTCTTGTTAAAAGCCACCGTTAATTGATTAATTTCACAGGGTTAAGGACTCAATTGGCGGGTAATTCATTCAGCGAACTAATTACGTACGTTAATTAAATCTCACTGAGAGGACAGGAAAATCGGTATATTAATTTTTCTTTCTCGTTATATGCAGCTCAATGGCTACTCGTGAATGTGTAGGAGGAAATTAATTGACTTCACGTTTCCATGCAAAACTGTATTTTATTGTTCTCCCACATCAAACCAAATCACAAAATACGGAACGATAAAAAAAAATCCCGTTTTTTTTTGTGGTTAGGTATTTTATTCTTCACATAATATGCCTGTTTAAAGTATTAACTTATAGTTTATAACAACATTGGTCAAATTACACGTCACAGTGCGTCTGAAAAACACTTCCTTGATGTATATTAATTATTCCTATATTGGATATTAGTACTTACGTTCTATAAACATTATTATACATTATTATTGTAAGAAAATAGTGATGTTACGCAGAAATCTATTCAACTTTGTTTTGTTAGAAAGAGACGCGATACCAAGTATGTGCATTCTTTGAAGATGATCCGGGCGGATGAACGACACTCGTTCTCATAGTCGACCATGGTTACGTCTCAGGTCGAAATAATCATCCAGTTACAAAGCTTTGCATCTGTGTTACATACACACACACACACACACACACAAGCAAGCACAGAACGTGAACAAATTTCAAACTGGAACAACAACCGTAACAACCGAAATTGAAAATCAATTGGTGGAAAATCCAACCTGTCCACTCTCTCTGTCTCTCTGCCTTCCCACAAAAAAAACCCCATCGCATACAAAATCTAATTTACTGATATTGGTTCCCGGGATTATTGGACAAACCCTACGTTCTTTATTTATCCAGTGTATATATATATATTCCTACATATAATCGCAGAGAATGTAATTGCAGTTAATGGATTTTATTAATTAATGTTTACATTGTATCAATTGATATGCATTCTATATATATGCCTCCCTCTCTCTCTCTCTCTCTCTCTCTCACACACACACACACACTTGTAAATTTTACTCTTCACCGATCAGACGATGCGTCATTGGCACTGATTTTTACTATTCGTTAGGGTAGAAACGTTTTGAATCTTACATTTTATTTTGTTCCTCCCAAGCAATGAAAATCATATCGATTCTTATAATTAATAATAATAAAAACAAAGGTAATGAATTTTTTTGTAATTTTCTGTTGGGGAAGTATATTAAAAAATAAAGTAGACCTCTTTCCGATTCTAAGAAAAGTAAAAGACGACAGTTTTTTAACATTAAAGCAAACTGGATTGGACACATCCTAAGGTCGTGGACGAAGAAGAGTACAGCTGCTGAACGACCTGAAGGAAAGATCTAAAGGCAGGTCAAGGAGGAGAAGATAATTTACAGATCAAGCCTAAGGGGACAACACTTAATATTAATGTATACTACTTACAAATATTCACTCAAAATTATTGCTAATAAAGCAGAGAAAACGTGTCAGCGATCTTAAAAAATAAAAAAATAAATATTTCCGACTATTTTTAACTTACTCTGTTTTTCATTGCTGTGAAAGAAAATAATTTAATTGCTTCATAATTGGTTGAAGGCATCATCGGAAATTTTCTTGGCTATCAAAAATAATAGATATTTCAGCTTGTAAACTTCTTCGTTGTTTTGTAATAATAACCACTAAAATAATCATATACTTAAAATTACAAACCAATAACAGTCACAATTTAATTCTTTATTCGTTTATTGCAGCTTTCAACTTATAATATCAAAACTTGAGGTTAATAATCTTATAATGTACTGTATTTTCTGATAGTTATTTTGAAATCTTCGTGATCGTTAAGTTATTTAAAAGCAAAATTCTTACCTTTCACAGCATTAATCATGTCTATACTTAAGAACTTAAAAATTTCTATGATTAAACACAATCTTAAAAACAATCACTTGTACCACACTTACGTTCGTAAAATGATAAATAAACAATAGTAGCTTCGAAGAACTTATTTGAAAATTTTACAAAAATTTAACAGTTGTGAATTTATTAAAATGCCAGCATAATCATTATCTAAGTCGCATCCTTCATTTATATCATTAACTATTTTGTTCGTATTCATATTTATTAATGTGGTTTTTCTTAAGTTTAATCTTGTTATTTTACATTTATAAAATCTTAGTATCATCAAAAGGAAAAATAATTATTTGTATTTTTATGATTTAAGGCTAAATCGATGAGTATAAATTCACTTTTCAGAAAAGTTAAGGTATAGCCAATATATCCACTTTTATAGTTATCACAAGGTACATGAACTCAGATATATAGTCTCGCGATTTATGACTTTAAATAAAACTATGGGGAAAAAAAATATAATATGCACGCTGTAATTAAATCACTGAACAAGTCTTCATCAGAGAGTATTTTTTTTCACCTATAGGACGAGGTTATAGATAAAATACGACACGGATGTGCCTAAGTAAATATTAGAGACTTTTCGTCTTCCCTTCCAGTGTGAGGGTTTCAGTTGGGGGAGAAGTCCCAACCAATTACCATAGAGAAGTGTCCCTGGACGAGGACCTTGCCATAATCCTGGACGACGTCGTTCATTCCCGACGCTCTCCCTTATCTCCTGAAGGACCTTTGCAGAGATTCTGATCTCCTTCTCCCACGTGTGTGTGTCACCCTCTTGTTCCTCCGGTGGCAGAAGAACTAAACTGTTCCGGGGCCTAATTAGTGAGTGCGGCCAAGTTGTAGAGGAGAGGGGAAAGAGACTTCATTTCGTCGTCGGCACCAATGAAGCAGAAATGAAGGGTAGGGACCGAGGAAGGAGACACCAACCCCGTTGCTTGCAAAGTGCCTCTATTACTGAACGGTAGACAGAGGGAGAAGGGTTGGTACGTGTGTGTGTGTGTGTGTCTGCAATCTCGGAAACAGGCAAACGTTAAACCGACGAAGGGGAAGTTGAAAGTTAAGAAACGACAGGTAGGGGGGAAGAAATGGGCACGGATTTAGTTAAGGGTAGCGAAAGTTTTTTCTCTCTTAAGGAGCTGTCGCAGTGAAGTGCGGAACACGAAGGCACACAACCTCTGACTGTCTCTGCGGATTAAACTTGATCTCACAGAATTGTGGATTAATAACATACGAAATGAATGCAAGGGTCGCAAACAACAAATTCCATGGCTGAGAAACTCACGTTGATTCTGAGACGCCGAGAGTCAATAATCGTTAATAATGCCAGTATATCAGTGGCAGATGCGATGACGTCACGCTGCGTCACTATGACACGTTCGTACATAAAATATCGCTCACTGCAGCAATGATGTGTCCAAAATACACAAGGAAGAAACAAAGCAGAGATGCAAGTAAATCACCCTTTACGTCTCCCGCTTCTCATTGGCATTAACAGGCCCATAAGAAGTGGAAAGATGCTCTCGTAAATACAAATAATCTAATAAAATAAATTAGAGATCCGTATAGGAACATCTTGCGTTTCTTTGAAAATACTCGTATCCACATTTTTAACAAAGTGGTAATGACAATCAAGAACACACTTGTGTTAGATGACGTCACGGAAGACGCATTCACGCCCTGCTTTAAATCACGCCTACTCCATAACCTCGACACTTAAATATACGAAGAAACAACGATCTGCGAGCAGATAATGACGTCAGGCACAGGCACAGTCTGGTAAAGATTAAATGCTGCTCCTCCTTAACCTCGGACTTCCCAGAAACATTGTCTTACATAAATAAACTAAGAAGATGAACCCAGTAAGGAAGACATGCTGCGAAATAAGAGCATCTCTAGACAGCCTGAAAAATAATTTATAAACGTAGAATAATAGAAACTACCTACATATTCCCAAAAAGGAAATAAATAAAGAAGAAAACGACTCTATAATTACCTGTGTCGTGTACATGACCGCGGTTGTTTCGGGCGTAACAACGTTTCGATTTGAATGAAATAAATAAAATTTGTTTTACAACGAAATGTGATTGTTACTTACTTTCAAATACATTCCAAATAAGCGACTGTGTATATTTATAGAAATCAGACAAATTCATTATAAATTAGCACGTGATTATTATTATAATATGTAACATAATTTCCATTAATTATCATGATTAAACACAAGATTAAAATTTTAAAAGCATTTGGTGGAGTAAAGAAGCCGTTATTAAAACATATATTTCGAATTTGAAATTTCAATGTACAGTTCTCAAATGTTTAACTAATTACTTATACGAAATGGAATGAAAATAACAATTACTTTGGTCATGAACGGTTCAATTGTGAAAATGAGAGAAATTCCACCAAGAGTGTCAATCCAAAAAAAAAGTCAAAGTGAATATTATATTTGAATACGTCTTTACTGCAAATATTGAGCGTTTTGTATGCTTATCATCAGGCAAGGCCTGAGGGGCTATTCTCTAGCAGGTGGAACCTTGTAGGAGTGATACGAAGGGGCTACCTTTGGGGATGCCTTTTCCTCTCCGTTTTTGAACTAAGGTTCCCACAAGTCGAGGCACCTCGGTCTGTTCTGTGAGGTGTATGTTCCGGGGTCGCAGACCTTGGGCATATGGTAAGAGTTGTTCGCTATTCCCATTGGAATAGTCGGCCAGCTGCCTCCTAAATTGGTCGAGGCACGGAGAAGGGAATGCTGCGTCCCCACAGCAAACTCCTCTCCCGCTATCGGAAGGGCGTGGGACAAGTACCCAATGCCCGACCTACCTGATGCAGGTTTTTCCAGGGTTTGCCCTGCATTTCTTTTAGGCGAATTCCGGATAGGATCCTTAAACCATAGCCCGGGGGCCATAGTTACCCTTGGGTACCTTCCTGCACCCTTCTGTATCCACCCTTTCAAATCCCTTTCCTATGCTATAAGAGGGGAGTTGCCACTATGTGGATTACCCTATACATAGCCTGTCTACACCCAAAAAAAATATGGTTATCATTAGTTTAAGTTTAAAATATCTTCATTTCCAAAAACGGTATAGTACACTCTGTCTTCAATTCGTGATTACGATGTTATTGTATTTTCTTTGTAAACATTGATTGGCGAGGAATTAACGTTGGATAATAAAATGGCATTTGTTACCACACTCTCAAAGTTCATGCCTATGATAACAGAAGCTATAGAAAGGGGGGATAACAAAATAACCAAGTGTGAAGTAAGTGAACTTGTGGTTCAATCTGGCTGTTGCCTAAATGTGATCCAGGGAATTCTCAAGAGGATCCTGAATATAGTAGGTAGATCTCTCGGTCCTTGTCCCTCACACTTCCAACGACTGGGGTAAAGCTTCTTTTCGTTTAAAGGCAGCTGGCCGACAGTTTCAATACTAACTACGGACAACTCTTGCTACCTAGCAGTCACTGCTCCCGTTTGAAAAACAAGAACAGGAAAACCCCAGGGGACAAAGCAGGCCTTCAGCATTCCCACTTTCAAGTAGTCATTTAGTCATAAACATTATTTATGTTCGCCATGCATGTTTTTAGGGTTCGTACTGTATCACTTTTAGGGGAATGCCGGATAGAATCCAAAAAAGTAGGGTCCTAGTTTACCCTTGGCTACCTTCCGCATCCCCCCTTTCAAAACCCTTCCTATGCCACCACGTGGTTTACCCTCATGTAGCCTGTCGCTCTAAAAAAAATTGCAATTGCATTCCGAACCAAATGTTACTAGAATGTCCCAAATTGGTCAATGTGTTCAAAGATCTAATCTTCTAAAATACTATATGCGTATTTCTTGCGGAATGTTCTAATATCTTTACAAGAGTAATTTTTTTTTAGGAATTCTTACGCGCGTTTAGTAGTGCAGGAGTCTCCAGCAGTCGTTTAACCTTATGGTTATAATCATTTTAAAATTTATTCTCTCTTACTTATTTATAAAAAGTAAGGGTATTTGTATGTATGTCCATGGCAGGTTATAATTATGTTCGTGTTTGTCGTGTAACGTGCAAAGTTGTAAAGGGTATCAGTTTTCTGTCCTCTAGAACTGCCGCGGTAATTTTATGGAGCCGTACTTTGCGAGAGGGAAGATGGAGTGACCCAGTAGCTCATTAGCTGCAACAGGTGGTTCGGTCCTCGTAGCCTTCACACTTTCTCTCAGGACAACACAAACGCTCTCTCCAGTCCAAACCCACACAGATATTCACACATTGGTGCCGACGTGGCCACGTCACTGCTACGGGGAAATTCTCTTCCTCGACCTTTTACTTACCAAGCGGCAGCTACACACTTAATCACAAAAAAAAATCGTCATATTCTTCGTAGGAGCGTGATTGGCCGTTAATTCTGCGGGGATAATTAATCCCTCACTTTAATTCGCCAAGCAGAAGCACAGTCTGTTGTGATTGGTTAGGCAAGCAATTCGTAGCTGCGATTAATCTGCTGGTTTATTATCTCTGTGTGGAAGTCTCTATGGAACGCAAAATTTTGAATGAAAATCCGTTAAATTATATGTATATATTCTCCATTTTTTTATTCATACAGTATGTGACCTCCTCCGGTGTAATCCTTGGTGGTCGGGCCAGTACCAAGAAAACAAAGGGGGCCTGACAATTCTTCTTGAAAAATAAGTTTGCGTCGTTTTTCTACATTTCTACGTTGAATCTTTTCTCAATTAAATCACGATGATCATCAACGTAAATAAATACGGAACAACTCAGCTTCTGGTGACGTCATACACGCTCTGCGCCGTGATCGGAAGGGAACTTTTTTTTTTAGGGCAACAGGCTACATGAGGGTGATCCACGTTGGGCAACTCCCCTTTAATAGCATAGGAAGGGATTTGAAAGGGGGATGCGGAAGGGTAGCGGAAGGTAGCCAAGGGTTAACTAGGGCCCCCGGGCTATATTTTAAGGATCCTACCCGGCATTCGCCTAAAGAAATTCAGGGAAAACCCTAGAAGAGCCTGCATCAGGTAGGTCGGGCATTGGGTACTTGTCCCACGCCCTTCCGATAGCGGGAGAGGAGTTTGCTGTGGGGACGCAGCATTCCCCTCTCCGTGCCTCGACCAGTTTAGGAGGCAGCTGGCCGATTATTCCAATGGGAATAGAGAAAAACTCTTACCGTATGCCCAAGATCTGTGACCCCGGAACATACACCTCTCAGAACAGGCCAAGGGAACAATAAATCACTGTATTTTATTGGCTGAAGGAATATAAAATCGCGTGCGAGTGGCTTATCGTAGAATTTTAAAATATTTCAGGGGAAATATCGGAAAATCCCCTTCTAGAATGTAACAAAAAATGTGATTATAAAAGATATTTCTGAGTAAAAGGAGAAAAAAACAGTCAGTTTTAATTATTATGGAAATATCATCATAAAACCTCTTTAGGACTTTCTGTATCACAACCTTCTGAGCGCTTGTAAAAGTTCACAATATATTTTACTTAGAAAAGAACAATCATCCTTATTACAGAATAATGTTTAATGCACAGATTTATTTCAAACAAGTCTTCATTTATATTTACATTAGTGTAACTCAAATGAGTACAGTTACAAGGACGGTGCTGGACCGCTGAGGGATGTGTAACATTACGAGGAACACCGTCCCCCTCATTTTCCACCATGAAGGCCTCGAAGGGCTGCTTAATACTTGACAAGTGCTGAAACCCCTGTGTGGAATGGAGTGGCTGGGGAACCCCCGCAGGCCAAAACTGTTCACTCCAGCTCTCCCACTCTCCAGTACTGCTACTAACCCAAAGTTATTGTTTCTGAAAGTTATTCGGTGTACAATTCACTGACTGCGGCGAAGGGTTGGTTATTATAAGTCCATGGAGGGTGGGTTTTCCTTTCTGTGTATGAGTGAGCAGAGGCAGTGATGAATAATGCAAAACTTGCTCGCGACCGGACGGACACCCTTGCCTTCCCTCTCCTCTCCTCTCCTCGCCTTGCTCGCCTTTAACTCACTTAGCAGCCTCCTACTCCCTTCTCTCTCTATATATAAACTTCTATATCGCTCTTTCCTATCACACCTCAACTCTATTAAACGAGGAACGACTGTGAAACACTCCAACTCACACATATTCTCAGATTTACCTTCTGAGACTATGGTGAAGAGGGCTAAATTTGTTTACTGCATGGCGCGTTTTAAACTGCGATACAGGGGAAGGAGGAAGCCATTTACTCAGAAACGGGCCCACAAAAGGAGAACTTGGAAGTCAGAACCTTTTACGGACTTCCGGTTAACGCAGTATAGAAGATGGTTGGCTTTTATAAACAAAGCTAGCGCTTTACTGCCCAGTTGAAACTGTCGACGACATTTGCCTTCCCAGGGGATTTGATTCAGACGCTCAAGACCAAATAATTTAAATTTCTGCCTTACACTTTGCAGACGATATTGCTGATTGATTTTATAAATGTCCAGAGTTTCAACGGGCGTGGGACACGTACCCAATGCCCGACCTACCTGATGCAGGTTTTCCTAGGGTTTTCCCTTCATTTCTTTAGACGAATGATAGTTAGGATCCTTAAAATATAGCCCGGGGGCCCTAGTTAACCCTTGGCTACCTTCCTCTACCCTTCCGCATCCCTCTTTCATATCCCTTTCAATGCTATTAAAGGCGAGTTGCCAAAACTGTATTACCCTCATGTAGCCTGTTGCCCTAAAAAAAAACATTCAACAAGCGAGGGTTATTCTCTCGCAGGCAGAACCTTGTAGGAAAAATACGAAGGGGCTACCTTTAGGGATGCCTTTCCTCTCCGTTTTTGAACTAAGGTTCCCACAAGCCGAGGCATCTCGGCCTGTTCTGAGAGGTGTATGTTCCGGGGTCACAGACCTTGGGCATACGGTAAGAGTTGTCCGCTATTCCGATTGGAATAGTCGGCCAGCTGCCTCCTAAACTGGTCGAGGCACGGAGAAGGGAATGCTGCGACCCCACAGAAAACTCCTCCCGCTATCGGAAGGGCGTGGGACAAGTACCCAATGCCCGACCTACCTGATGCAGGTTTTTCTAGCATTTCTTTAGTCGAATGCCGGGTAGGATCCTTAAAATATAGCCCGGGGACCCTAGTTAACCATTGGCTACATTCCTCTACCCTGCCGCATCCCCCTTTCAAATCCCTTACTATGCTATTAAAGGAGAGTTGCCCAACGTGGATTACCCTCATGTAGCCTGTTGCCCTAAAAAAACAATTCAACAAATGATAAATATATAGTGATGAAATAAGATATAAATCATTCTTTTGAAATAGCAATCACGTTGAGGTCTTTTGGCGCAAAGGTTTCACGTACAAACCAAGAATGCATGATGTATTGTGAAGAAAAAATATTTACTGGAAGATATTTTGGTACTTGCAATCAATATTAGATGACGAAGGTAGCGACACATCATTACCTTACAGGAGATATTCACTATGCACATTGTCATGACGTCATCAGACATACGTCACGCGAAACGTCATGCAGAGGCCGGGTTTATCGCAATGGCCCCTGTACGAGTTGCCTTCAGTTAATCCCGTCGGACGGAGACTGAAATGAACCTGTTGCTTTTTAATTACAGCCACCAAATTATCTGTCTTCTGCAAAAAAAAAAGCCTGGACACTGGGAGCGAGTGTCTGTGTAGGGCTTTGATAACAAAAAATGTTAATTGGCTTCTACTGCTGCTGGTTCTAGTACAACCCGGTAAAAAAGGTGGGGGAGAGAGATAACAGAGAGGGAATAGCCGAGTCTAGTAATTAAAAATATTATGGGGAGGATGAATAAATCGTTTGATATCGAATTAATTGACTGATTAGAGTACGACTATGTTGTTGTAGCTCGTGGTTCGTAATTAACTTGTCATCGTAATGGTAATGACCACAATTACTGCTAACCTTTACTGTTTGTTTTTTCACAGCAGGAAAGGCACAATATGAAAGCAAATTTGCTGGTTTTTATTGAATTGTTGTAAATATATTTTAAAAGGTATTAAGAGAAGCTATTATGGAATAGATAGTATTCAGGCGTCTATTTACATCACAGACTTTGAGGATGGAATTAAGACACGATTCATTAATCATCAGTCACTGAAAAAAGTGGAGAAACAGTTTCCATGTCATTCACAGGAATAGTGTCCATGAAATGCGTGAGGTAAGGTTACGACGACGACACCAGGTAAATGAGATGATGTTCCTAGGAAATTTGTCCTATAATAGGAATGTGATTGTCACGCTGGACTTTTCGTCTTTAATATCAGAAAGGTGTTTAAGGAGACATACTAAAAAAATGTAACATTTAATCCGCAGCTTGGAACAGTTTTTTACACACTGAAATTCCGTTTGTTCTCAGAAAACATACAAATAATTTAGTTGGAAAAATAGTAAGGATCGTCGGAATCTCTAGCCGTATTTATCAGGTAAAAGAACTACTAATAATTACTTTTATTGAAACTGGGATGATGTGGAAGACTTATAGGAAGAAATGGAACGGATTTTTAAGGGAAAAAGAAAAATGAGATAACAAATAATGGGATCCTCAGTAGCAAATAACAATAAAGGACAATAAAATGTCGTGAAGATCTAATTTGAAATATACTGGAGTACAGAGAACCTTTATTATTTCTGTGGCTGTCCTGAACCGGCCAGGTTTGTAACTGCAACCTCGATATCGCAAGAGAAGTTATCAGTTTGTAAAAAATAAGTTTCCCACTGTACATATCTCATGGTTCAGATCGCTTTTCCACGCTTTATTATTATTTCGTCAACCCGCCAACAACTCTTGGACTAAATGCCTCCTCGTTTCCTTTCTTCATAATTTGTCTACGTTTGCACCAAATCAGAAAATGGTAGAAAAATGTTAAAAATGTATTAATTAGTCATGGATTTAATAAAAATTTCACTGAGCTCGATAAATGAAGAGAATTGTAGTGTTTTCTGTAGATATAAGGCTCTTACATTTATGCTCGTAAAAATTTATTTGTTCTTTCCAGAAATTTATTTACCTTGCGCGCGAGAGGGAGTAAATTTCGTATTATTATA
This sequence comes from Zhengitettix transpicula, assembly GCA_037074705.1. NCBI lineage: Eukaryota > Metazoa > Arthropoda > Insecta > Orthoptera > Tetrigidae > Zhengitettix > Zhengitettix transpicula. The sequence continues at coordinate 78,124,870 of CM073593.1, forward strand.
TGTTAAATAATTTTCCTGTATCTACCACGAAGTAGGTGGTATATTTTTATTTTGCCAAAACACCGAGTGTAGATGTTTCACGGACCCAAGATTGATCCTTGAGGTAATCTGCTTCTCGTCGCTGCCCAGCCCATCGTTCCCTCTTCTCACTCTCTCCTTTGGTGCTAGGACCCTCGGACAAAGTTGCAAAGGGGGTAGTTGGTGTATCCGGAACCCCCATTCCCTTTCCCCTCCCCTTTGCTTTTGCTGGTGTCCCTGTACACAGAAGAGACCCTGGAGGCGGCTCTGGAACAATTTACAAGGTAAATTCTTAATGCGATCCAGTGTCGCCATTGCCGAGAGGAGTAAATAATAGATGCACGTGAATAATGCAGAGCATTAAAGGCCCATGCTTACCATCCCCTACCCTCCTCACAGCCCTTTCCGCCCACCCAACCCCCTCTCTCTCTCTCTCTCCTTCACCATGGTCCTTCCCTAAACAGCGTGGCATCTGTCTCCCAAAATAAAGCGACAGACAGAGATAGGCCAGGCTGCAAAACAACAAGCGGAATGGTTCCCCGGAAAAGAAAAGACGAGACAGTGAAGAACAAGTGATTTCCAGACATACAGTCATTCATAGACAACTGGGAATGGAGACAAGGAGGGGAATATTCTCCAGAGGATTACACGGAGACGGCAAGTAAAGCCTTGCATGCACCAGAGCAACGGAAAGGCTACAAGCCTTAAATAATATTTATAAAAACACATTGAACCTTGGTATTTTACGTGAATAATAGAATATTAATTTTATTATATTTAAGGCAAAATATTTATATATTTAAGGCAGAAATATTAGGAACAAAAAGAGGACTAAAATCATTTTCAAGAGATTTTTTCATTCAGCTTCAATTTTTTTTATAAGATTATAAAAAACCTGTATAAACCGAAAAATAAACGAAACCCGTTTGGTGTAAAACTATATAAAACATATTAAAAAGTAAATATTACTGTTATAGTCTCACATTTAGCACTATATGATATATGTGAAACGTTTCCGCAATTTTCTCTTTACAACACCTTTTTCCGTAATACTTTATACAATTAATAGTACGTCTTATTTTAACTAAATTCCATCTAATTTATTTACACTGTCGCAGTATACGAAAAATCAAGCTGCTTGTTCCATAAGATTTAAAATTAAAATAATACAAATATCGCATAAAGAAGGTGAGAAAATAATCAGCAGATGAAAGTCAAAGTTAATTTCTGAATTATTAAATTTGATATTTCACATTTAGGAGAGCCTGAATAACGCTTAGAAGGAAAAATAAGTATGGCTATAATAATAAACCGAGTGATTTAATTGTATTTAATATATTTATATATAATACAATCCTTCCACAAACGTTCACTAGTGTTTTCACGTATAGTTTCCCGTCTTGTTACTGTAAATGATTGTTTCGTTGCTTATATCAATTTTATAATCCCTCATATAAAATTTCCTCTACATTATATATACTTTAATATAGAGAATGCTAGGATAGTTGAAGAACCATCTTTGACCTGTACACGCTTAAAATTTTGCGGTAAGGCAAACGTGAGGCACAGATGAAAAAAGAGAGGCGGCCAAATTATTTTTTCACAATATACGTAACGTTGATTTCAAAATGACTGAAGTGTAGCGTGAGGAGAGAAAATGAAAATCTCTCCGTGTTGTGAATCCAAAGAGCTGAGTGCTAACGGAAAAAGTAAATTAAATATACAGTTTACGGAGGGAGCGACGAGGATATATTTTTTTCAGTTTGTTACGGTCGTTTTGGGAAGTAATATAAATTCGTCACTGCCGACACGATGTTAGTCTGCGTGTTTCTTTTTTTTTCTTCAAGTTTACGCAGAAGTGAACCAAAACCATAGCGTCGAACCTGTTTTCTGATTTGTTTCGGATTTACTTCTAAATACTTCGTGGTTTTGTGAGTAGGCATCGATTTATTTATTTATTTATTTGGTCCGTGCCTTTTTCCCCCCCTTTGGGCGCTATAAGGGATTTATTTTGTTCGTGGATGTGTGGGCTATTCCAAGCATTTAATCCTCTTTGTCTCTGGTTTGTTATTGTATATGAGTGGTTTTGTCTGTGAAAGCTGCCATCGTTTCTGCAAGAATATGGAGCGTGCCCTCCCTTCTCTAGAGTTTATGAACGTTCCGGGGAAAAAAGCTTGAGAAATATTTGACATACTTGTAGACAAGAGTTATTTATAAAAATAATTAAACCTTCGAAGGAATTTCCCTAATTAATTACTCAGACTTTGCTGCAGGTGAAATGTCTTTTTTTTTCAGATAAACAAGAAAATACTTGAAAGGTCAGTTTACACTTAGCATATTTACCATTGGTAAACCTTTCAAAAAAATAAATGAGTTTCTTTGTATCCTTATTTCCAAATCATGAAATTAATTATATAAATCTCAAGGAAAAGAAAGAATCGTTTGGACAGAGAGATACGAAGGGGCTACCTTTGGGTATGCCTCTTCCTCTCCGTTTTGAACTACGTTTCCCACAAGCCGAGGCACCTCGGCCTGTTTTGAGAGGTGTATGTTCCGGGGTCACAGACCTTGGGCATACGGTAAGAGTTGTTCTCTGTTCCCATCGGAATAGTCGGCCAACTGCCTCCTAAACTGGTCGAGGCACGGAGAAGGGAATGCTACGTCCCCACAGCAAACTCCTCTCCCGCTATCGGAAGGGCGTGGGACAAGTACCCAATGCCCGACCTTCCCGATGCAGGTTTTTCTAAGGTTTTCCCTGCATTTCTTTAGGCGAATTCCGGGTAGGATCCTTAAAATATAGCCCGGGGACCCTAGTAACCCTTGGCTACCTTCCTCTACCCTTCCGCATCCCCCCTTTCAAATCCCTTCCTATGCTATTAAAGGGGAGTTGCCCAATGTGGATCACCCACATGTAGCCTGTTGCCCTAAAAAAAAAAGGAATCGTTTTTCATTATAATTAACTGTAAACGTCACAGATATTAGCATAATCTAATTTTATGACATTATCTGCTATTTTATAATTGTGTGTACATATTGTTTCAGGTGCAACTATTATGAGCGTGAATCTGTAAATTGAGTTACATTCGTACTCAAATTATGATTTTTTTCGTAATTTGTATTAACATTATTTAATTATATTCATATAATAAAAATCATATATTGCTTCTTCGCGGTTCTTTTGAAGGGGAAATAACATGGAGGCCGTTATTCTCCCTGAGAGAGTCCGATAAATATCGAGAGTTAAATTATTGATTAAGAATTACAGATGCTTGCAATTAAATACCAATTACAGAGGTAGCATATATAAATTTTATTAAAACCATAATATATCAACAAACTATATCATGATATAAATAATCAGCAAATAGAAGATTATTTCGTATCATAATTTTAATAAGCCATCTCAGAAACATTATTGTAATACATAATATCATTTTATTATGTACACATTGTATATATTTTTACCAAAAATCTTTTACCTATATAATTTCAAGCTGTTATAGGTCTTCATTGAAGAAATATTTAAATTCAGAATTTTTAATCTTAAGTTCTCATTGATGTCATAAAAAGTCATTAATCATTCCAGTATTCTTACGGGCAATGGATGACTCGCCCGTAGTATTTTCCTATCCCTTGATTTAATAAGTTAAGGCAAACTCCTGTCCAGATCGGCAAAGCCGTTAAGGATTTCGTTAGTTTACGGATCACTAACGGGCACATTTTTACAATTAATTCAAAAAAAAATTAATTTCACAAAAAAATAACTTACAAACATTCAAATGTGGGCCCCACCATAAAACCCAGGATAGTCGTTTGAACAATTTGATTCGCTCAGTAAGAAAATGGAACCAGAATAAAGTTATTATTATTTACATAAATAATTTTTTATAAATTAAATTAATTAACAACCTTTTCAGTCAATCATGGTGATTTTAAATATTGAATGAAACGAAATTATTACTGTAGTAATATGATAACGTTATTGAAACCTGTTATTTTTTTAAAAATAATAGAACGTTTAATATTTAATTTATTAGGAAATATAGTAAAGTCTATCTATAAATTCAAGGCTGATAATTATGAGCACATGAGATAATCTCTTTTCTCACACATATATGCCACTCAATGCATTATTTGTTTACGTTATTTCCGTTGGTTTCCACATCATAGCTTAATCTTGGATAAATCAGCAGATTAAACACAAAAATATTAAATAACGTGGAATATTAAATTGTTAACAAGTTACCTTTGTTCCTTTTTTAAATAATTAATTATTAAATGCTGAACAATCAGTGATAATAAATAATTTTTAACGTTCGATTTGATAATGAATTGATTTTAGTCGACTCGTAATTAATTCTAGTTATGTACACCTCGAATTAAATATTAACGTTCAATCTTTTAAGGCACATTTATATTTTTTTCTCTTATTCTTTAACAGCGCAACGTCATATAGCAAGTACCTTGTATTAGTTCTAAGTAACCCAGAAGCACAATAGAGTAACCAAACCTGCGACGCGAAATCTCCCCTTCGGATGATCAGGCTACCCGAAGTTAAAGCAGGAACTGATGGATTCCTCCCCTGGTATCGGAGTAACTGAAGGTTGAAACCGAGCCTTTCCATCGAAGTAGAACTCGCACCTGATCATTATTCCCTCTCAATTACCCCGTTAATTATCCCTGTTGCTGGAAACTTAATCGTCCATATATTATCACAATATCTTTGGAAATTTAATGAGGGATAATACTGAACTTATATATTATACACATATATAATTTCTTTGTTCTCTGTTGACACTGTTTCCATTGTATAGAAGCAATTTGGTTTACGCTCTTCGATCGTATCATTTTAATTAAACAGATTACGGTAATTTTGATGTTTCTATTGGGAAATAGTGAAAGCTATTACGACATATAATGAGCGGAAGGGCGCAGTTTTCGCTACTGGCAATCCCGAAACGCACTACGATTTGTTTCTACTATTATAAATGCAGGAGGAAAATTCTTCAAAGATGTGTGCACCACTTCGCATCAGGCTCTCTTTGCTACAAGTTTATCTTTTCTAGGGGTGATGGCTGGGGTTTGGGGGGGGGGTTGGAAAAGGGGAAAGAGTGACACTGAGACTGAAATGTTCCTGAGTTATCACAAGGTTTGCGGAGGACACGCAAGAGAGAGAAGAAGATAACGCCGTTTCGACTTGATTTCAATTTCAAATGGCTACCGTTTTAACTCAGCCCCGAGCGTGTGCACATGGCAGATATACAGACAGACGCGACACCTGCGTCTAAATATATCTCCCTCTCAGCCAAAAGAGAGGAAGGGGTGGAAAAAGAAGAGCTATGCTTCCCACCAGCGCAGACGGGCGAATTGATAAATAAAAAGGGTTGGCTTGAAGAGGGACGAAAGAGGAAAAACAACGTCAGGAACTGAAACACACGCACGCAGTTCAACAACTTGGAGAGGACGTTCTTTATCGGCGACAGTATCGGAAATTACTGCAGTCACACACACACGGTACAAGGATAATGCCGAAATTTATACATATCAAGTGTTCGTTTCGCAGAACGTCCTCATATCTTCAGTACGTAAGCATAAAATTTTAATTTTGCTCATTTTGAATACGACGACACACTATCCAGAATTTCCAAGACAACTCTGTAATAAATATCTTCTTTAGGAATTTGGATACGGGCCTATACATCAGCTGTACGGTGACCATTGTGCATCTGTATTTTGTCCTTCGACTGACGTAGCCCGCTGACGTCGAAGATGCAGTCTGAGGGAAAATAAAATCTACAAATTACCAGGCAAGAATTGGGATGTTCAGGACAATTTTGTATTCGGCGAGACAAAACGTTGATGACGTCCACCTGCATCATTATTATTACTTACAAGCCAATTCTCTATATATGTTAGTTGACGTCACCTCCGAAATATTACTCAAGACGAAAAGTATTTCAAATATCAGCAAAATAAAATTCTTTGAATTTTGCATCTGATAAATTATCTTTCCTCGTGACTGATATATTTTGAAATAAGAGGAAAATAATAATTCTGGGAATTAAAATTGATGTCTTATACGACTATCTTGGTCAGTTAAACAGCCACAAATAATAATGTTATGAGCACTGTTTTGTTTTGGCCGCACAGTACCATTTATTGTTCTTAGTAGAGGATTATGCAACATTATCAACACTGAAATTAATAAAATAAATAATTCTAAAATTTAAATACATCACTTTGAATTGAAAACACAAATTCGGGACCGGTTAATAAAAATATTATTTTAAGAAATATAATTTTATTAATCTAATATATATTCTCCATTTCTCTCTGCAATGTTTTTTTTCATATATCTTCAAGTTTGTAGATTATTGAAAAATAATTGCTGGGGTTCATTAAAAATCTTCGTGAGTTTTAGCGAAACAGACCCCCTGTAACTAATTTATTTGATACAAACATTGTTCGTTACTTCTCCGATAATTTTCCGTTTACATCGCCATGGAAAGGGATGGAGCATCAGTCTGGAGGGTAATTATGGTACCATTAAATGTGAAAATAGCAGTTATATTTTACTAACTTGTCGACGGATTTTGTGAGTTAAGGCGGCTGAGAACCGTCTTATCCTCTCTAGAGCGAAATGTGGTTCACGTGGCTCTGACCTGCGGGCGTGGAAGCTGTTGGTTCGACGGGGACGGATTGGGACACAAATTTGGTAAAATCTATGGAGAGCGAGAGAGAGAGAGAGAGAGAGAGAGAGAGAGAGAGAGAGAGAGAGAGAGAGAGCGAGAGAGAGAGAGCGAGAGAGCGAGAGCGAGAGAGCGAGAGCGAGAGAGCGAGAGCGAGAGAGCGAGAGCGATAGAGAGAGAGCGAGAGAGCGAGAGAGCGAGAGAGCGAGAGAGCGAGAGAGAGAGAGAGAGAGAGAGAGAGCGAGAGAGAGAGAGAGAGAGAGAGAAGGCGTGCGCGAATGGGCGCAGAAAATTGGATCGCATCACACGGACGGACGGACCAACAGGATTTATGCAATGAGCTACCGGGGCGAGTGATTTGCATAATATCATATATACATATCTATCAGCGACCTGATTGGTCGGCAGCGGCGGCAGGGGCTTTATTTTCGTCGATATGTCACGCCGGTTCGGAATTGTTCACTGATCGAAGTTCAATAACGGAAAAATGAATGAAAAGAAGGGGAAATAATCACTTGGAAACAGGTTGCCAGTAATAAAAACCTAAAAAAGTTAAAATTATAAATTATATATAACAAGTGTATAGCTAAGGCGAGATAACGTCAAATTGACTGAAGGCAATTTGCAAGATCGACGTTTGAAAGAACGGTCATTGGCTAAGGCCAGGCGAGGGTGATAAGAAGGTCTCGTTGAGTCTCACATGTACATATTTTCCAGAAAATGCGTAGTTTAAGAAAACAAATATTTAAAATACCATTTTGAAATGAAACAAAGTCTTACATATTCTATAAAATGTTCTGAAATTTGTACACAATTCTAAAAAAAAACGTCATTAAAATAAAAGATACAAAAAACACTCACACTTTTCATGATATTTCATTATTTTAGAGGGAAAAAATATTCACTTCACTTTTCAAATCTATTTAGATAATTGTTAAAACATGTCGCTGGCAGATTCTCCTCAAACGGTGATTCAGAAAAATTTATCCAATTTCTAATCGATCTGTTTGAGACTGAAATTTTCCCTACATCCTTTTTTTGAGGACTGGTAATGTTTCTTTTTTGGTTCTTCCATCATACACCTTACGTATTTCTACGCTTTTTTCCTTTCTAGGATTTAAACAGAGCGCAAAGCCTACCTTTCTTCCTTCTGTTTGCCAACAATTCCCATTCAAATGCCTCTGCCTTATCTCACCCGTGTTACAAATGTTGGTGAACTCCTCTGAAGTGTTTCTAGACCCTGTTTCCCCATACCCGAGTGTGAGCGGAACCAGATATTTGTGAGCAAATTCTTCTGGTTTGTCGCTGAAAAATCCCCCTGGTGTGACACTGAATATTCTGAAACTTTGTGAATTCTACATCCGTTCTTCCTTGCTTCTCAAAAACACTAATTGAACCCTGTCCTCCAAAAGGACATTTTCCTTTTTTATTTCAATTCTGATTTATATTCGTCCTGCCTCGGTTACGCGTTTTGCTTTTATGACTTTTATTCTCACGTTAAATCGTAATTTGTTTTTCATTTCGGATAAGTTAAACCTATAAAAATAAAATATTACATTTTTATATTTATTGCTAAAAACCATTAATCGCCTACATTTCTTCTCATTTTACGTTAAGGCCCTGAGATTTAACACATGAACCGTGTCCTCCAGTGATCCCAGACGAAAACAATTTTTACAAATCAGTGATACTTATCATTGTCATACAAGGACCATGAGTCCTCTGCGTTTGTAGACAACTCAGTATGTTTTATAAGTAGAAGCATATATTAATGCTGCTAATGAAAACTTTGAATTTATCTGTAATTGCGCGGTCATCAATGTCAATAATGTGAAGCCAGACAACAACAACAAATATCAATCACAACTAATTACAAACAAACAATAAAAGCATTAAAATCAATTCTGCCTCATTATTTCTATAATAATGAATTTTTTAGCTTTCCTCCTCATAAGGTGATATTGTCACATAGGGCGACGGTGTAAACATTTATTTGCATTCTGTACGAAACATTCTTGGGTGAATGATCACGTTGGGTCAAGCTTAACTTCCCCTCAGATTTTAACAAATTATTTTTTTTTAGAAAAAAAAATTTAATTACACTAAACTGTTACGAATTTAAAACTTTATTCATTAATCTTCTACTCACAAATAAAAACTAATGAAATTTCATCTCTGTTTTTATAATATAACATAGGTGATACTATTTTTAATAACAAAAATATAATTCTTTGTTCAGGAAATATGACGTCACGACTTCGGGCTCCGACACTAACTTCGGTTTTGTGATGAAGTTGGTAGTTAGCTCAAAAATGTTGGCGTGACTAAAACAGAATCATACATGTGTGTAACCATGTAAATTATTTATTTTGAGGAAGTAGATAAGTACTTGTATGAGAGTTTATTAGAACCGGATACTGTAGTGTGAAGTTTGAAGGAGATGACGTCACAGCTTGGTCTACTGTCACCATTGTTTATTTATTCTCGCCGTAAGAAACGTATGTTTTGTTCTTTTTGGTATGAACAGTAATGAACGAAAAGAGATTAAACAAGACGAATTAGTACGAAGGAACGGAGAGCTTCTATTTAATAGTGTGAAGAGTCTGGTCATAAATCCATCAGAGCTTTTCTTTTTTCCCCAGATACCTGAGGAGACTTTGCAGTCGCTTTCCGTCGCCTTCCCGTAGTAATTGCTAATGAAGTTCTCCTTTCTCTCTTCCTCCCCACAGGCAGACAGACAAGACACCAGTACTGGTGCTGGTTTCGCCCTCTTTCTCCTGCTGTTCCTCTTAACTCGATTGAGGCAAGCCGCACGCCAGGACAAAGCCCCTGTAAGACCTGCGTAGATAATGACGTCTGTAGGATTCGTAGTGAGACACGTGTGTATTCCTCTGGAATACGGAGGAGAAGTTCTGGGAGGTCTTTTCGAAACAATATATTTGGTGAGAAAAATAAGGAGCAACTATTTTGGAGAAAAAAGAATGCATAAGGATAGCGCAAATAATAACAAGAAGTATCTGTATATGAGGAACAATTTGTAATAAAATGATATGTTTTATTTTTTCATTTGTAGTATATTTAGGAATCTTTCATTTAATCAACTATAATTTGAATATTGCCACAAGTCACTATCACTTCTACGAACTTTCTCTTCTGAGCTCATTAAATATGGACTTTACTGGTACTGCAAATGAAAAACAAAGATTTTGTTAGTCGTAACGTCTGTTGTTAAATGTTATTTTTGCAATGCACCGAGAGCGCGATGTGTTGAGTCGTGGACGATATAGGTAGACCTGCCCGCAACGCTGATCCTCAAACGTTCACGAACAGGACCAACCCTGTATTCCAACGATTTATTTTATGTCTACTGACCTCAAAAACTAACTTTGGTGACAAAGAAACTTCTGTCCATGACATTTATCAGTGATGTAAATGTGAAATAATTCTTAAAAAAAATTCTTAAATAATAAAAGATACTTATTGGACCATGCATTGAACTCTATAGATGTTATGTTCTTATATAAATTTTTAGCTTTGAAAAATAAATAAACATTAGTTACTATGTTTTCAATGAGTAACAATTAAACCATTCTTGAATCGAGGAATATTTTCTACTGTCCCGGGTTTCTGTTTCACAGATCATCCGCGAATTCAGTACGTAAATGCTTTTTTAGTCTTACACCCCTCGTGTTGTAACGGTGGAGACGGTAATTATTAATTCGGAGTGGCCTTCGTCGACAACTGGTAGTATTTACTGTGCCCGGTGGGTGCGGGGTAAGTGACGTCATTGGGGTCGGGACGCTATCCATCACCGCCACGGGCGTCTGCGGGAGCCATCCTTCACCTGCCGCGTCGCATTACCACTTCGCCGCCATCGCCAACGCCGACGTCCGACGAACCACAACACAAAAAATAATAGAAACTGATACCTTGCAAAGGAATGATTAGCCACCTCATATCTTTTAATTATTTACATTGTGCGGAACCTTGTCGACTGCTCAACTGTCACTTAATTATACACACCGCAGCGGGCACCAGCTGGGTTCGCAATAGTTTAGAGGTTTGGTAATTGTACTTCAGTTTAGGTTAGATTATTCTCATTTAATTTAATTTACTTCTAGTTGTATTATTTATATACTTGGTAGCGATTACGATTAGTGAATGAAAATTCATTCAGCCAGAACACGACATAATAAAGATGCTGCAAGGAACTTTATAGTAATTACACCGTCTGTTCTCTTTAATCCTTATCCTTTTCAATTCATTAATTTTTAAATTACGGCACAAAAACATACAAACGTATTAATTTTACTTTCATGAGCATTCACATTTACGAGTTACTACCGAAATTTCCCTTTAATTTTTTTAAATCTCTGAGCATCTACGAAAGGATTGGAGTGCTTCTGAGGACAGAAATAACGGATCGGCCGCGCAGAGATCCCCGTAAAGTAATAAGAAAAAGCAATTGTAGTAACAAGTTATGTAAGATATCGCAGAAGATAATTCCGATATGTGAGCGGTGACTTCAAAATAGCTCTGAAACAATTAACAAATTATTGCTATACGTCAACATGATCAACAGAAATATAAAAAAAAACATTTTCATTCAGCGTTTTACGAGTTAATTAGCCACTCCCTCTCGCACAGTGAGTCTCTTTCCACTTATTAAAAAAAACACTGTTGCTGTTTTATACTAGTATTATTATGGTGAAACAATTGTATTGATATTATGAAGAATAATCTCAATAGGGGATGGAAGAACCATATTGATAAGAAACCTGGGATTAATTTTATTTGTCTGCGTATCTGTGAGAATTGACGTCGCACGTTGTCAATCACAGTAAGAGCGGTGTCCACGGAACGCGTAAGGGGACAGGGTGTGGTGCGGGGCTGTCGCGACAATAAATGTGTTTGGCGTTTATTTTTTTTTGGTTGGATACCTTCTTTTTTTAAGGTGGGGGGTGATGTTTGTAGCTGCTGTTGTTTTGTGGTCCTGTCGTGTAGGTGTAAAAACATCCCTTCCTCCCCCCCTCTCAATCTAAAAGCCACCCCCGTCCACTTTACCCACGCAAAAGCTTGAAAAATCTCTCTGGTGGATGGGTGCGGGGGAGAGGGAATGGTAGGAAAATATATCTATCCGATTGCGTACAGGAAGGGTGACAGGTGATAGAACAGCTCGTATTTCTCCCTCACCTCTCCTCCCCCGCAGAGTACAATAACTTCACCGCTAACCCTCCTCTGGCGGGGAAGCGTTTTATGCGCGGTGTTGCCCCGGCTGTTGTGTTTATTAGAGCGAGAGTAAAAGAGCCGCCGCTTCCATGCCATGGACGATAAATGCTTTTGTCAATCGCCCAGTAATATTAAAATATATATAAAGAATTGATACGAAAATGTACTGTCTGTATCTATGATAATACGAACTTTCCTTTCAATTGCATCCAGCTCCCTTTCCCTCCCTCTATCTTCTCTCTCACACTCACACAGTGGTAACTGTCGGTGTATTTTCCTTTACATCACTCCATGGAAAATAAATACTATTTTGAAAACCGTTGCCGAATACAAAAAAAAGGGCATATAAAGGATTTATGCAGTAACATATGGCTGCGTTGTGTCATAGTAGGCAACATTTATGATATTCACAGAAATCACGTAAGTTTTGAGTGGATCATTCGAATAATTATGAAAAGCCAAAATCCAAAAATCGATTAAAAATATAGTTAAATACTTATAATTTCAACTTGTACTTGCACATCTCCATCCATAAAATTTGAACGTAATTATCCAAACGCGATTGTTTAAAATATTTTCCATAGGCTTTTGTGTGTTACATGCCTGTATCACAGGTTCCTTCGTGGCTAAGGCACGTCGACTGACCACGGCCAGCTCAGCCTCATCCCTGACCCATGATGTCACCGTGGCCGCAGGATTATTTTGTGCGTGTCGCTCCGGATTGATGCAGATGTGTCACGAACCGAACCGAAGCGAACCGGAACGAGCGAAGCGGCCACAGAATTAACCGCTCCATTAATGCTAGCCTTGGGGTATATGGGCCAGCAGACAGGTGACAGGGCTGCCAACTGGAGCGCGCGACAACACCGCGTAATTATCGGCCCGCTTTTATGGACCCTGCCCGCACACAAAAAATAGGAAACAACCCCCACCCCCGCCCACCCTCCTCGCCCTGTTACACCGCGGAAATATACACCACACCACCAGCAGCATGACGCACTGTCGGGGTGTCTCTCTCTTATTAAACAGTCCACAAAGGGTTATTATGGAAAAAACGAGGCAACACGGGTCAAAAAGTAACGCATACACGCGGCGGCGGAAAAAAGAGGGGAGAATAATGAAACTTTTGGTCGGACAGTTGGCGCCATGGTGATCATTATGGGACTTCGCATCGTAAATTTGATCGGTCGGTCACACGGTCCTTTTGTGTCGCTACAGTGGTTAATCACCAGAAACTTTCGCAGGTGCGCAATCTCCCATCGACCAAAACGACTGACTGAATGCCAAATTAATTTTCCACGGCTTGTTATAGAAGAATATTACTGCTTGAGTACAGAATATTCCGCACCTGGTCAGATGTGGACAGATCTTTCTTCGCCATATTGAATTTCCCCTAATCTAATAACATTATGTTCATTCAATACGAAATGAAATAATTTTCATTAGTTGCATGACTGGTTTGATGCGGATTTTCATCTTATTACACCTGTACTTGCCGTAATTTCAGTAGTATCGAAGATTTAACTTACAACCCTTCAGTGATCACTCTGCCTCAAATTAATTCCCTTAAAACTTTTTCAATGACAGTACTGACTCCGTTTGACTTTAAAATGTTCCTAACAGAAACGTATATCTTGTTAAAAAATATTTCCTGTCATCTGTGAATATGAAGTTTCAAAACTCTTCACGTTCATTAAATTCTTAATCTATACTATACCATTTTTTAACGTTATTCAGCGTCAAATTATTATTATAGTAAGTAAGCAACTATAATTCGAATGCCACCACAAACCACTAATCACTTTTACAAACTTTCTTTTCTGAGCTCAATAAATATGGACTTTACTGGTACTGATACTGTCGTAAATTTCTTCAAAATGTAAGAAAATTATTTTGTTTGTCGGAAACGTCTGCAGTTATGTTATTATTGCAATGCGCGAGGACGATATAGGCCTGCCCGCAACGCTGTTTCTCAAACGTTCACGAACTGGACCAACCCCGTATTCCAACGATTTATTTTAAGTTTACTGGCCTCAAAAAGTAACTTTGTTAACGAAGAAAATTCTGTCCATGACATTTATCAGTGATGTAAACGTGAAATATTCCGTAAAAATTTTTGTAATATAATAAAAGAAAATTTGATACTCATTGGACCATATGAATTGAACTCTATAGGTGTTATGTTCAGATATTAATTTTCGGTTTAGAAAAAAAAATATTTTTGATGTTTTCAATTAGTGACAATTAAGCCATTAATGAATCGAGATATTTATTTTAGTATTTTCTACTGTCCCGGGTTTCCGTTTCACAGATCCTCCCTGTACTCATTACGTAAATTCTTTTCGAGTCTTACTTGCGAGTCTTGATGTATTGGTGGAGATGGTAATTATTAATTCAAAGGTCTTCGTTGACGTCAAATAATTGAAACTAAAAGAGTTCCATTCTTCAAAAACGCTTTTGTAATCTTCCTTCCATCAAAAGATTTAGCAACCACTAATTTTATAATCCAGCGAAACATCAGTTTCTGCTAATACCAACCTTTTTCTTCCTGGTACATATTTATCCAATCATGAAGTTGTTTGTGTCTCGCTGTCGTTATGAACCCTTTTCAGTTCATTTATATTTTGATATTTTCTGCATTTCTCTCTAACATTGCCCTACTTTCGCCTTTCTAGCTAGTTTCTGCAAGCTAATGCTTTATTCATATCTTTCTACTGTTTTAGCAATTTTTCATTCAGTTCTGTGGAATATTTTCCCAATTTTTCGTTATCATTCAAGTAGTTAAGGAGTCAATATACAATGCCTAGATATCAGTAATAGATCTCCTAGTAATATTATCCTTACAGAGAAATTCTCATTTATTTATTCACTTCATTTTCTGCATTTCATGTTCAGTACTACGTTTCATTTCTAATTTTTTCTGCTTTTGATAAAGACGGATGGTAGAAAATACTAACTCCTTTTCTTAAGTAAAATCTATTAATCTTTTTACAACCTAATTACTTTCTTAGGTCAAAAAAGACTGATTTCCAGTGTAAAAAATGTCTGTTTTTTTGTTTTTTTGCTGACTGTCCTTGAATTGAAGAGCTCAAATAAGGACAATTTCTTTCACTTCTAAACGACCGTATTGCAACTATATTAACGTTCCTTGCCATGATTACTCGTCTCAGTATAAAGTTTGGCACATCGCCTTTAACAAATGGAACGATCTAAGTACAAGTTCTCCTATAAAGCACACACAAAGTTTACGTTATCTGTGACAAGCTCCTCCGCAACGTCTTTTCTTGTTGTTATAGCTAATGTTAGATTCCCCTTTCCTTCCCGTTAGAGCAATTGCGTCGTAAAAATATTTTCCACTAACCTTTAAGATCGACCTCCTCCCCCTTCTTCCCAAACTCTTTATTCTTTAGTATGTGTGCGTATGTGTGCTAAAGGAAGATAGTGCTTTAAGAGATGCGTGTGGGTGGATTTGAGATATTCCATCGCGGAAATCACCAGCCACACACACACACACACACACCTACCCTTCCACATTCCTTCAGCTTCTCGTGTGAAAACTTTACTTCCTTCTCATCCTCCTTCGCCGCCGCCGCCATCGTCTTGAATTATGGTCCTATATGGAGAAATTGCTCAATAAAGCATACGTTATTCCCTGTAAGAAAAGGGGGAGGAGAGGGGTGGCCTGCAGAAAGAGAGAGGGAGATGAGGTAAGGGAAGGAAGGGCAGCATTTTACACACACGCGGCAGTTGGGAAACTTATAATACGGATATATGAGGATATGAAGGGGATGAACGAAGTAAAGATGGATGGATAGAAAGTAGGAAGCGGGAGGGTTACCATGGAAATTGGCCTGGATATTGCAAGGAAAGAAAAAATATATATATTAATAAATTCTTGAGTCTGTTGTGAATGCCAGGAGGATGAGTTGGGAGGGTTAATTCCTGTAGCATGTGAAGGAAAATATATAAAATATCACGTGGGATAACGTTAATTATAGTTTTAGGGGCTTTTGTATTTGCAACTATTTATAAAGGCTCCAAACGTTCATAATGACTTCATCACATTAGATGCCGTTCTGAGCTCGTTATAGAGTGAATAACACGTTCAAACACCCCACGTTTTGGCACTCTATTTACCAAGAAATGTTTCCCTAAGTTTGTCATAAACACAAGTTTACTTACATTAACCTAGATTTTGCATAAAGAAATGGTACCAGTAATGATCTGACACGTTTTCATAGAAAGGTTATAGATTTAGATCTATTAAATAGAGTCCCAAAATTTCGTCTTTATTTTCAACCGTATTTTTATTTCCCGTAAAAAATCTCAAAAGGGGGCAGATATTTTCATCCCAGTCCACCCAAAAAACAAATTTACTCTATTTGGTCTCCGTTGAATGCTTCCTGAGTTAAACAAAAAAATGTCAAACTAGGATATTTGTTGTTTTCCATTGATTCGTGGCGCTTTAAGAAAACTTCATTAGGGTTCGTTGTATTTCCAACAATTAACCATTATTGAAAACGTTCATAAACACGTGATAATATTGGACGGCGTTTCCATTATAGAAGGAATAACACGTACAAAAACACGTCAAGTTTCATCAGACTACAAAATACTTGTTAAACAAAAGCCTTCTTCAAATTTCCACAAGTTTCACCTGCAGATTTCTATTTTGAACAGAAATTCATTTTTAAAAACATTCCCCTTACCGACAGTTCTTTTGTGACTTGTTGGCAAAACAATTGCTGAAACTAAGAATCATATTAATACGCTGCCAATTTTTATTCTGATTGCTCAGACCCAGAGTCATATGTTTTCACTATTGATATATATTTTTAAAATATTATATACTTCTTCATCAGCATTTCATTAAGTCACAAGACTCTGGTCCGTGTGACCCGTGTTGAGCAAGCGGGAAAGTCTATAACTGATTTACGAAGGGGCTAATATTTTCCTGCAAGTCTTGTTTCCGATAAATAATCTTTCATATTAGCTAAAATTTTGGAAATCATATATAAGGTTGATAATCTCGTAAACAAGACCAGTAACAAGACAGACGTCAATAAGAAAAATATTAGTAACGAATGACATACTGAATTATTACAATCCTTCGGGGCCGCTATTTTAAAAAATATCTCATACCATACGTCTTCTAGTTTAATTTACAACATTATTCTTCAGCAGTAATAACAAAAATTATTGTCATCATATTAATGGATTTTCTACAAAAAATACTTTGGTAGTGGTTACATACTTAATAATTAGCAAAAATTAAATATAAAAATGCAGAATAAATAATGATAGTATCATATATGAACAAGTTTCTACTTAGAAAATATTATAAATGCAGTAATGTGTATAATGAATAATGTGTTTAGAATAAATTGTAGATGGAGACGCGTACCACGAGTTTCTTGCAATTATGATTCTTGCCAATTGAGATAATATCAAAAAACGTTATCTCAGAAAGGTCGAAGACAGAGAAAATTTATTTCATGATGATGCACGATGAAACAGGGGCATCTGAAAACGTTTCTCTCTTGGCGACGCAGTTGAATTATTACTGAGATTAACGTCATCGTCCTCCACGATAAACTCTAACCTATCTCACAGATAGCCAAAAAGAGCAGCCTCTCTCTCACACACACGTCCAAATAGGGGGAGAGGCAGAGAAAGAAGAAATTACCTTCAGAAATGAACGTGTCTAAATTACAATAAAACTAAGAGAAAGCCTTAACCTCTGAGAGTGTTACTGAAAATAGTTACAAATAAAATAATTCTCCATGAACGTTTCCGAATTAATAATATTACTTCATATAGAGAATGTACATCTGGTTACGGGATAAAATATAACTCGAAAAATGACCACCTACGCCTTGTGAAAAACTTGGTAAATGAGGATACAATAATAACATCATTCATTTTACACATTAGCACGTTTATAACATTTTATAAGTAGAAACTTTTTCATATATAAACAAATATGTAACCTCTATCAAAGTATTTTTGGGGAAAATCCATTAATATGATGGCGATCAAAATGAGGTATTTTATTTCTGCTGAAGAATAATGTAAAGTAAACTATAAGAACTATAAGATATTTTGCAAATAATAAAGATACGGTAATATCTCGTAAAATTATTACACTGGAGTTCAAGCTAAGGGATTTACAAAATGTATAGGTAGACAGTACACGGGATACTGTAGAACAAAGTTACCAATTAAATTGAAATTGGGAACAATATAGAACGAAAAATTTATGCTGAATTTTGTATAAGGGCCTGCAGAAAAGAGCAACAGAGATGATGAACATTTGTGAAGATCACGACTCAATTTAAATCGGTTTTCACAAAAAGATTTGCGGAAGTATTCATGAAACAAAAATAGAAAACATGAGAAAGTCGTACAATCGCCCCCTTTTAGTCTCACTTCCGAAACAAAAAAGGAAAAAATTGAGAAAGTACAATTAAACAACCGAAGCACAAGGTTTTCAAGGAAGAATTGCACGAATAAAAAACGGTACCGAGAACAGCGAAAAGAATTAGAAGTAAATCGATATTAAGAAATTATTAATGATATTTGTCTTTCCCTATAAAAGTAGGCAACTTCATATAAGTGGTACTTCAACATCAAAGGTTAATAAATAGATAGACGAGTATAAAGATGTGGTATGTGCAGCGTTGAATAAGTCATAAGAAAGTTAAACTATTACGTACGACGTCGTGTTTACACTTGAAACTTACGGTTCTCCATCTACGAGAATCTAATAGTATGTAAGGTAGGAAGGAGGGGGAAATTGGGTCATCACCAGGGTGGACTTCTTGGACGAAGGAAGGAACTCCTTTGACGATTGGTCTAGCTGATTGCTCGTTAAGGTGGATGGACACGAAGAGAGAGAGAGAGAGAGAGAGAGAGAGAGAGAGAGAGACATGGCAAGTTCATTACCTCAAAGATTTTGAGAAGGAAACCCGATGGACATTTCGACGAAATCAACGGGTACAAGATTACGTACTGTCCCCTCTTGATTGTGCCTGGACTAGCGATAGACAAGCAAACACAAATAATAAGATAGAAACATTTAATACTTAGAATAGCGATTGAAATTTTTAAATATTATAAGAGATAGAGATAAAGAATTTACAGTCATTTCCTGACTTACGATGGTCTTTTTAATGCGATTTATCTGTTATAGTACAAACAGTAACTATAAAACTAAATATTATGATTCTCTCTCTCTCTCTCTCTCTCTCGACACTGTTATGGCTTCTCCCGCTATCGGAAGGGCGTGGGACAAGTACCCAATGCCCGACCTACCTGATGCAGGTTTTTCTAGGGTTTTCCCTGCATCACTTTTAGACGAATTGTCGGGTAGGATCCTTAAACCATAGCCCGGGGGCCCTAGTTAACCCTTGGCTACCTTCGTCTACTCTTCCACATCTCGCCTTTCAAATCCCTTCCTATGCTATTAAAGGCGAGTTGCCACCATGTGGATTACCCTCTTGTAGTCTGTTACTCTTAAAAAACATATGTATTAATGTATAAGGTTCAAATCGTTACCGCCATAGTGATATTGTATACAATATCGCATTTTCACGGCGTTTAATCACCCATTTTTATATCGTCAGGATTAAGTTGAACATATAATGATTTCGGAGATATACAGTTGATATCGTGTTTTCTGAAACTGCATCATAGTTCGTGCCACAATGCAGAGTAAGAAAGACCGAGTTTTCTAAGGAATTTATCAGTCTTGTATATGTCCGACTCTGGAACGCTAATCACTAACACCATCAGCGTAAGACTGGTTCAATTACAAATTAATTTAAGTGTTTTAAGTAAAATATAATGCCACAAAAAAAATAATTACCTAATTATTCTAATACGTTTTATGTAATGGAATCTCGCTGGATACTATAGGATTATCTATACGAACCCCGTGCGTTGTTGTAAGATTTTGGTTTCTATGTATTCTTATTTACAAAATTATATAGAGTGCTTATATCTCAATCTTGTTGGCTTGAAGGCCTTACAACAATTTCTCCATCATTCCTTCGTGTCTAACTCTCTCCCACTCCTGCCACGTCGCTCACTCTTCTTGTTCTCTTCAATATAGTTATTGATATTGTAACCTTGTAAATTAGCAAACACGCGTAATTTTCATCTGCGATAATTGTTTCCTCGTTCGTCGTCGTCATTTAGCAATTAATTGTAACGAACGCAATTTGATAAACATGTAATATGCGCCTTCTGCCTCTGATTGTGTTTTAAAGAGCGGTGAGTGGAAAGACGGAACAGGGAGGAGGACCGAAAGGAAATACGAAGTGGCAATAAAACGGTTATAGAAAAATGGGAATCCAATACGTGTGGTGTATCCATCATTTTCCGAAAGTGGCGTAGGCGACGTTGGCGGTGAGATGGCGCGAAATGGGCGACGAGCGAGGGCATAAAGTCTCTGCGAAATGCGACGAAAGGAGAGGTCGAGCAGCAATCGGCCCGCTTAGAGGACGTCGGCGTGGAGACAAAAGGCGACGGACGGAGGAGAGAAGAATAATGGAAACCGACTGTGAGAGGTAAAGGCTTACATAAAGAGAGAAAGACAACATACGGAAGCCTCTGTTGATGAAGATTTATCTAGGACCCTTCCTGATTGTTTCACCACTTTCACGAAGGCAGCAGAGTGAAAGAGGGTAGGGAGAATGTTGAGCTGTGAGGGTGAGGTCAATGAGTTAAACAGGCTTCCTCCAGACGACATACTTGAATCTGGACATGCAGGGGAATCAAAACTCTCCGTACCAGCTTTACCAAATATACATTATTATTCTCAGAAATTATTCCTCAGGGGAAACAGACACACTTAAAGTTGGCGAGAACAAATCACACTCCACAGATCCGAACCTGGATGAAGGGCTCAATGTTACATTATAATACACTACTATTACTACAATAAATGTTATTATACCAGTAATTCTCCATTTGATGTGTAGTGTTCCTTAAACT
This sequence comes from Zhengitettix transpicula, assembly GCA_037074705.1. Taxonomy (NCBI): domain Eukaryota; kingdom Metazoa; phylum Arthropoda; class Insecta; order Orthoptera; family Tetrigidae; genus Zhengitettix; species Zhengitettix transpicula. The sequence goes on from CM073593.1 coordinate 78,145,803, forward strand.
ATTTACTTATTTACTTATTTTGAGGGAAAGGGTGCTTGATTTTTATATGAAGAGAGAGAAAGGGGAAATTGTGAATAGTCGAGGTTAAGTGGGGGGTCCACTATGTTGTAAGGATCCTACGATTTGTCATGCAAAACCTGCATCTCGTATAAACTATTTATTTACAAGCCATTGATTTGTGAAAAATTTAGCTGTCTGCGAAACATATCACATATGTCTTCTACATAATTAGTTATCCATTGTTCGCTACAACGATCATAAAATGGCTACGGTGTTCTTATTTTAACACTAGCAATAATATATGTAAACCGATAAATAGATTAAGTAACTGTGAAATTGTTAACAGTTTCCTCTCTAGAATTTTTGAAAAGATTTATTTTTTATACAATCCAATATTACAAATTATAACGCCATTTGGTTGACCCTTCCTAATTTAGCCACGAATTTGTTGCCTTAAGATAACTGCACCAATCACAGATATACGTGAAAAATTATACACTCATAATTTGGCTTTCACCTTAGAAGATAATATTACAGTTTATTAACAGTTGTAACAAAAGCGAACCAATTAATTCCAGGTACATATTTCTCGATGTTGACGTTCCTGCGGTCATTCCCTAGCGCTGCCACCAGACTATGTCGCTGCATCACGAGTGCGTCGTATTTATAGAGTCGGAATCCAAGTCTCTGATTGGCCGATGAGGATCGCCTGACGGCAGCGTCAACAGCACATGTGTTGCCATGTCGCGTAATATTTTAATAACTGGATTCCACGCGTCACTGATTCGGAAGCCAGAGTCTTTGTTTAATTGATTTTAATTGCTATGACTTGTAAAATCACAGCGTGGTGCCACTTTTCATCGTGTTTTAGTTTGACAGTGTCCGAAAAACTGCTGGGGGTTTATATGATACCTTGCAATTGTGGTCGAAAATACATCGGACAAACTTTGACGACCATCGCTGCATTGAACACGGAAGATATATTCGTCTAAAGCAACCTGACAAATTGGCTGTAGCCGAGCTTGCTCTTATGACAGGACACAAGATGTGTTTTTCGGACACTGTCAAATTAAAACACGCTGAAAAGTGGCACCACGGTGTGATTTTTCAAGTCATATAAATTAAAATCAATAACAATCTTTTAAACAAAGACTCTGGCTCCCAAATCAGTAACGCGTGGAATCCTATTATTCAAATACTACCCGACATGGCAACACATGTGTCCTTGAGACTGTGGTCAGGCGATCCTCAACGACCAATCAGAGACTTGGAGACCGACCCTATAAATAAGACGCACTCGTGACGCAACGACATAGTCTGATGCCAGCGCTGGAGAATGACCGCATGAACGTCAACATCGAGAAAGCTGAATCAGGTGCTTAAACGTGAAAAATTTATTAATAATTTACACAGGGAAAGATTACATTCATTAATAAATTAACCAATCGTAGAAGTTGTCTGTATTCACGTTGCTCCAGTTCATAAAACAGTCAGTATTACAATTTTTCCAAACGAAACTAAATATTTATTTCATACAAGTGATTATGGACGAAGAATTATGATTACATCATCTATCAGATATATATATATATATATATATATATAAGTTATATTGCATGTGTAATATAATAGTCTACACGTGCCCTGTTATAACGTCTCTTCAGCATAGCGGACCTAAGAGGGCGCAGCTGCAAGAACGCTGATGCAGTTAAAGACATCACTTTAGATATAGCGAGTAACTAAACACAACAACAACATAAATCTTCACCCCTTCCGCCTAGGCAACTGTGAAAACGCTGCGTCAAATAAAGTCAGCATTTTAAGTGCCTTATGCAGACATGCACACGGCAGCAGAAATCATTCCACCCTGTAAGAGTTCTCATTGGAGACTTAAAATCATCAGGGAGGGGGAAAGGAGTCTTCGAATTGTTCAGAGCTTCTTGGGAACGGCAGTCGTGATCCAACCTCCAGACGGGTTGGTGGCTCCTGGTGCTATCCGCCAGTTTGTCTTACTTTATTTTATTTCTAACTATTAAATCTCTTTATTCTTCATCAACTCTTATTTGACTGAAGTGCAGCGAAACACCAACCACTACGCCTAGGTTCAATTAGTTGAACCCGAACCCTCACGTTACCGACTTTCTATTTCCTGTTCTTAATTCTTCCTTTATCCTCTAGATCGGTAGCCAGGTGAGCTAACGGAGGTATAGCTCGGTTGGTGAACGATCTATCTGGACTTCCCATTCCCAACTGCTGGAATGTTACATGTTCACAGTGGTGGAGTGTTACATGATGGCAGTTTGGGATGTTACACATGCAATCGTTTGACAGTTCTATTAAGTATTACATAACTGATTTTTGAAGATTTTGAATACATTATTATTTAGTCAAATTAGAAGTTCAGTCCCTCTCTTTTACTTCCAGCTCGTATATTTATTATCTGACAATTGTCACAGAACCAGAAGATAAATTTATTTTCCTCATACCAATCTCAAACTGAATACAAAAATTCAATCACACTGTTATTTTTACCTTTGACATGTTAAACATTCTGGAGACCTATTCACCATTTTTTGGACTAAATTTGTCGTCAGCTCCAAATGCAGAGAAAAGAATGCAGGTTGTAATTAATTCTGTTCCAGTATAATTTTTATTTATTTCTGTAAGTACAATATCGAGAGAAACAAAACAATTAACCATATATATCGAATATTCAAATATGTAAACAAGTGTTTCTTTAATCTGTTATTGAAAAAAATCCGTATAATAAATTAAACACCGCTAATTATATTTTTACACCTGCTTCAATGTAAATCATATTTTACGTATATGAAGGGTATATTAACCATACGACCTTGTCATTCAAGTCAAAACTTCGTTAATGTTATAATAGCGTTGTCACTCGCAGAGTACGAATGTTTTCAACCCTAAAAGAGATCATGACTTGTCATTTATATTTAAATTATAATCTGTCCGAATTTTTTTTTTTCCTCTGTGTCTGTTGCATGTTTCCTGCCTATGTTTCGGATGAATTATTAATGAGTAACTCAAACAAATAACGCCATATCTTTTTCCCTATCTTCTCTCTGTTTCTCTCACACCTACACTCTCCCACTCCGATTCTCTCTTTTGTCTGCATCTCTCTCTCTCTCTCTCTCTCCCTTCTCTACAACACATGTACGGTTTTTGAATCCACATCTATCATCGGGCGGATAAATTGAAATAAATAACAGCGACTCCAACACACATTCACTTACAAACCAGAGAGAGAGAGAGAGAGAGAGAAAGTAATTAATTATTACAAATATGACAAGGGAATCAACGAAACGAAAGGAAAACACAGCTGAAATTTAGGGAGGGCAAAATTAATAGGGGATGTGTTGTAAAGGGTTCAGAGTATTATTATTTATGGCGATGGATCTTGTTTTGCAATGCAAATATAACAGCAGAAAAAAATAACTCTCTGGGTACAATAACTCTTCTTTTTTCGTAAATTGATTTTACTTCACTTTTACACAGAGGGGCAAAGTATGGCGATATTTTCCCCACATAATTTAGCTACATATAATAATAATTTTAAAAAACATTATGCGTTCTTATATGTAATCATTTTTCCTGTCCTAATATAAACTTATATTATCCTTTTCTGAACTTTCTTCCTAGTCCACGCTCGAACAAAATTCAAATTAAAAACTGAGTGTCTTTTATTGCTTCTCACGTGTCCTCTCATTTTTTAATTTGTTTATGAAAAAATATATTTGTTTATTCCTAAAATGAGGACAAATATCAAGAGACGTCTAATTTTTGTCTTCTCGGAGAAATAAATCAATTACTAAAGTGGCAAACTTAACTAAAATGGCTGTGTCAAACAAGTTTCCAGTGACAGTGTTAGCGATTTTTAGCTACACGCTTTTTCAAACATTGTCATTAAACTAATTTATCAATACCAATATTTTTATTTTTAAGATAATTAAAACACTTCCGTATAGTAATAAAATGAAATGTTTATGTATGTACCTCAGTCAACTTCCCGTCGCTAATTTATCCCCGCACAAAATCACACAATCCTCTGGAACAGAAAAATGAAGAACTTAATATTCATTACATGTGATTTAGAATAATGTGTTCATTTAATTGAATATTAAGGTATTTAATGAATAACGAATCATACGTTACTAATGTTTCTTAACTAGAAATAAAGGATCACTTAATCAATTTGCAGAAGGAGAACTTGTATTATTTATTTTTGATTGGATTCCACATTTTTTTATGATTAATAATTTCAACTTAAGTTTATTTTTTAAAGAAAGAGAACCGAAATAAATATGAATGGCGAACAGCACTACGGAAGAGATTTTCGATATCAAAGGAAATCCCTGAGAGACTGTGACTGATAAAGATAAAACCATTTTTTTTAGGGCAACAGGCTACATGAGGGTGATTCACATTGGGCAACTCCCCTTTAATAGCATAGGAAGGGATTTGAAAGGGGGGATGAGGAAGGGTAGAGGAAGGTAGCCAAGGGTTAACTATAGCCCCCGGGCTATATTTTAAGGATCCTATCCGGCATTCGCCTAAAGAAATGCAGGGAAAACCCTAGAAAAACCTGCATCAGGTAGGTCGGGCATTGGGTACTTGTCCCACGCCTTTCCGATAGCGGGAGAGGAGTTTGCTGTGGGGACGCAGCATTCCCTTCTCCGTGCCTCGACCAGTTTAGGAGGCAGCTGGACGACTATTCCAATGGGAATAGCGGACAACTTTTACCGTATGCCCAAAGTCTGCGACCCCGGAACATACACCTCTCAGAACAGGCCGAGGTGCCTCGGCTTGTGGGAACCTTGGTTCAAAAACGGAGAGGAAAAGGCATACCCAAAGGTAGCCCCTTCGTGTCTCTCCTAAAAGCTTCTGGCTGCGAGAGAACATCCCTCGCTGGCCGCTTCAAAGATAAAACCAGGTGTTTTTTTTGTTTTTTTTTGGGTGTAACAGGATTTGTATAGGGTAATCCACATAGTGGCAACTCCCCTCTTATAGCATAGGAAAGGTATTTGAAAGGGGGGGATGCGGAACGGTGGAGGAAGGTCCAGAGACAAACTTTATATTTATTGTTACCTTGAAACATTTTTCGCTCCGGTAACTTTTCCTTAACAGGAAATAACGTAGGACTATGATGACAATAAGTATATACATACCACAATATTAAAAATAGAATACTTTATACATAATATATGAATGTTTATTTGTTAAAATAAACTAAGTAGATATGCTAAGACTTTTACTATACATTATATGTTATTTCAATATTTCTACCCTTGCCCAAAATATATTAATGAATTGTACTACTTTAATTTATTTTCCCCACGTCTTTGAAGAAGAAATGTTAAGAAAAGTGCACGGAATGAATGATATTTCACTATTAACAGTGACTGTATATCTGATGCATTCCGCGGTTTGTCTTTCGGTGACGTCATGAGCTGCGTTCGGCGATAAAGCTAACGATTGTTGTAAATCTCTAGAGCTGTAAGTATTCACTTTGGCTGACGTCACAGTCGTTCCTTTTTTTTTTACCACCATCACTCAACACCTAATCTTTAGGAAAATGCTGCTAGCAAAAAGAAACAAACATTTCAATTTTAATCATTATAAGTATTCTACGAGCTCTGCGTCCACATTCGTAAAGAATGTATTTGATCTCATTCGTTTATGCTGTATATCCATTTAAGACCACTTTAATATAATATGCTAAACATATATGATTAAAAAATCAATACATCATATTTATCGTTATTTGGGGTTACTAATTATTATGTAGTTGAAATACAATACATCTAAGTTTTTTACAGACTCAGGGTATTTGAGAGTTTGTTTAGTATGTGGCTAGTTTCAAGTAATAGCATAGGAAGGGATTGAAATGAGAAAGCAGAAGGGAGAGCAAGGCAGGTAAAGTTCCCCTTGGTTATTGTTGAAGGATCCTACCCAGAATTCACCTAAAAGCTTTGCTGGGAAAATACTAGAGAAACGTGCGTCATGTAAGTCGGGTTCTCTTCTTGCTTGTCCCACGGCCTTGTGATGACGTGTGGAGGCGCAGCATTACCTTCTCCATGCCTCGACCAGGCTTGAAGGCAGCTCGGTGACTATTCCAATGAGAAGAGAGGACAACTCTTCCTGTGTGCCCAAGATCTAACCTAGAGCCCTCGGCTCGAGGAAACCTTAGCTCAAAACGTGTAAGGTTTCCAGATGCGAGATCTGATCTCTGAGAGACCAGATCCCACAGATCTCGGAGTGATATTTTTTTTTTAGTGTGACAAGCTACATGAGGATCAACCCACGTGGTGGCCTCTCCGCTTTAATAACGTAAAACTGTCGATCTAACAAATATGCCCAGTGAGTTTCAAAACGCTTATGGAAGAACACTGTCAGTCACTCTAAGCGTAACGTGACTGAATTTTTTTGTTGTACCTCTGCGTGTGTGTGTGTGTCGTTCCTTGGCTCTACAGTCCATCGAAGGCCCTGGCCATGACTGCTGCCAGATTCAGCCGTAATTCCAACATTTTAAGATTTACCGCCAGGATAAAAACATATTCATGTTAAAATACCTCAATTCAAGAGTTGATTCCATTTCATGTAATAGCATTGCTTATAAATATAATAACGTGGACTACCAAACTACAGCGCGTTGGTGTTTGTATATATTAACGCCACTGTAATTGTCGTGAGAGGCTTTTAACTAACATTTCCCACGTCGGCAAAGGGAAGTAATAGCCACAGTAATAACCATAACCACCTCGTTCCCCTCCCTCTGTTTTAAAGCCAGCACTAACACCACCCTGCAGGAAAAGGGTCAGTATATGTGCATGAATGCTACATGTAGGAAAAGTGGGTTTAAAAAGTATATATAAACGGGACGAGCCACGGAGACCACGGTCAGGTCGGGGGAGGATTCGTTGTTTGGGAATTCAGCTCTGGAATGTGGAATCCAATTACCCAACTACGATTAGAGTGAGTTGGAAGGGAGGCAAGGGGCAGGATAAAAAAATATAAAAACGAAACGCGACAAGTAAAACACTCACGCCAGCACATTGAGAGAACAGTACACTCGTATTATGTTAAAACGTGTTTCTCATGGATCCCTCAATCTTTGTTCTTTCCAAACAGCTTTCCCTTTCTTAACGTTTCTATCTCACCTATTCGATGGATCTATTCCTCGTCACTTACGACGTATATTCATAAATCTATGACTTCACTATCACCCCTGCCCGTTCACGCTATTCGAGAATGTCTAAGATCCTTCACTACGTTACAAACACTGAATTTCCAACGTAATGCACTCTTCCATATTAAATAACGCGAAAGATCTATGGTTGTCTGTATCAATCTTGAATAATTCACTTTTCTCTATATTAATTTCAAGAGGAAATTCATATTCTGTCCAAATACAAGTTAAAATCGTCTCAAATCATATTGCGATGGACCGAAGTTGAAATCTCTGGGTCATAAATGTCCAGTCACTCATATTTTGGTCGTATATAATTAACCCTGCAGACGAGCAGAGATTCTACTCAGTCTTCAAAACGTTTGAATTTTTTTTTTATGGCAACAGGCTACATGAGGGTGATCCACATTGGGCAACTCCCCTTTAATAGCATACAAAGGGATTTGAAAGGGGGGATGCGGAAGGGTAGAGGAAGGTACTCAAGGGTTAACTAGGGCCCCCGAGCTATGGTTTAAGGATCCTACCCGGCATTCGCCTAGTTTAGGAGGCAGCTAGCCGACTATTCCAATGGGAATAGCGAACAACTCTTACAGAATGCCCAATGTCTGTGACCCCGGAACATACACCTCTCAAAACAGGCCGAGGTGCCTCGGCTTGTGGGAACCTTAGTTCAAAAACGGAGAGGAAAAGGCATACCCAAAGGTAGCCCCTTCGTGTCTCTCCTACAAGGTTTTACTTGCGATTATCTTCTCATCGATTACTTTATCATTTTTATTACTCATTTCACATTTTTGCTGGTTTCTTTCAATCGCGTTATTTCGGGGGCATTTATTGCCTTGTTACTGTTTTCATCCATTCTTCCGCTTCATCTGTTCTAACTTTACACGTCCCCACGACACTGCCGATTATATACCTGAGCAACGTCAATTAATTTCAAATCTTCATTCTTCAGCAGATCGAGTTCTACGCCGCGTACATAGTTATTAAAATTAGATGGCAGAATACAGAAAATGGTGGTTAATGTGTAAGGAAATACAGTTCACGTTGATATGGATAATATTGCGCGACTAGAGGGTAATTTGATCTGCTGCAGCTTCATGTTCCAAACACCCAGACAGAGGTAAATGTGTGTATCCAACCAGGTGTTGAGAATCTCTTTCTCTGTCTGTGCATGTGTGAGTGTGAGTGAGCCAGTGAGTTAACTCGCGTGGAATTGAACCCACCGACGCTTGTGAACAATGATGACTGCGCCAGTGACTCCAAAATCCCTGTCCTACCTGACTGCGTACAACGCCGTCATTTTCTGTTTCCTTCACTCAACTTTTCTCATTAGAAACCAATTTTCCCCCCTCTCCTTACATTGCAGGAAAAACTAATATCAAATTACTGAACTAAACCCGTCACGTATAATTGCCAAATACTTTTTACTATAGGTCATACAACTGTCCAATAACAGTAATTGCCAGCAGCGTTACCTAGAAATTGACCTCTGTGCGTTATTTAGTGCACGCTGAAATTTTAGGGTTCCAATTACTTCCATTTATACACGCATCGTGTATCGTCGCCATTAATGTTGGTACACACAGAGACAGCATTTTTTTTTTCATTGCCTGTCCCATCTCTCGCATTCAGGATAAAATACATAAATACTTCATGCAAGGTACGGAATTACATGACAACCGTTACTCAGTGTCGGAGGTCAGCGTGGCCAACAACGCAGAATGCAAAATCCCCAACGATTACAGCAGAAGCGTAGCGACTGTTATATTATACCATTTACGCACTCGGTAAACATAATTTAATAAGAGTTACCCCACTAATAATTTATTTAGTTATACGGAAAATATTCTTTATATTGTAGACATCTGTATATAATAAATATACATACGGAATTATGAGTTTATAATACGTCTTACAGAATCACGAAAATATTCTTTATATTGTAGACATATGTATATAATAAATATACATACGGAATTATGAGTTTATAATACTTCTTACAGCATCACGAAAATATTCCACTTCATATTCACCAGTGTATATATATATATATATAAATATAGTGTATATTTGCCTTGTTTTTAATTTGTTACAATGCATTATTTTAATGATACATACAGTTTATACGAGTCAACACTTCATCTAAAGTTCTTATAACATCTGATTTTGTTTTAATAATTCCGTTTTATTTTCACTGCTATTTCTGCTCTTTCCCTTTTTATGTATCTCCCTCTTCCTTGAATTTTCAAGGGGGTTTAGACCTAATATATCGCACGAAAACTCCGTATCCTGTTACGAACGGTTCCGGCGGAACAAAAAAATTTCCCCCAACTCGTTGCAAGGGTCTGCATGCGGAGGAATCGTCTAATGACACGGGCCGGTTAATGAGCATCCATCTCTGAATGTACGTGTGTGTAATGAGAGAGAAAGAGTGAGGTGGTAGGAGGGATAGAAGGAAACAGGTAGACAGATGGACAGACACACAGGCTACACTCTCGCCAAACTCATTAAAATGTTCATTACATCAGAACGAGCGTGGCAGGGGTAGGGATGGTTCAGGGGAAACGTCACACGAACCTATAAAATGGACAAAAAAAAGAGAGAGAGACAGCGGCCCTGGCAGGCAGACAGAGACAGTGAGACTGGTAAACAGAGCCAGGTAGAGGGGCAGGTTGCACATTCCAACCAAAATAAAATAAAAATGCGAGAAGTAAGAGGAGTTGCAACCTGAATAAAAGGAGGGTGGACTCAAAAGTGAGGGGATGAAATTGGATTTGGACAAGAAGGTCCAAGAGAGAAGAGAAAGGGAAATTCACGTCGTCAATCGTAATGTACCAGGTCATGATACAATCGTATAACATCGCTGACTTGCTAGCTGGAGAAATTCCAGTGTACAAATAAATTTATCTGTATCTGTAAAGGGTTGAATAAATCTGTAGTATTTTGATGCATTAAAAAAATTCTCTGGTAATTTTTTGTATCTGTATTTATTTCGTTATATTTTCTAAATGAGTGAAAATTCGTTGTTTCTTATTCGCTAAAGGTGGTTAATAGTTCCCTAATATCCATTAAATATAAACATACTAATATAGATTGCAAAATCCGGATCAATTATTACGTAATGTAAAGTAACGATAGTTATTAATAGTAACGATATTTTCCTTGAATAAACTTATATAGAATTACGTTCAATACAGAAATTCGACTAATTCTTATTTTTAAGGTGTCGAAAAATTGGTCTGTTAATTTATTATCAGCTAACAATATATTTCGTGATCTAACGTATATAAATATATAAATACCCCAGAGGTAAAGTATACATTGTATCTGATGACGTCACGAGGACCATCAAGTAGAGATAATTGTCGAGATGAAGTCAATATTTGCCTTTCATTATTATTCTCTGCAAAATGGATTTTAATCCTGAATATGGTGTACAAAATTCAACTTTCCGACAACAATTTTCTTATATAAATAATTCAGCATTGATTACTACCGATATTATTTAAAGACACTCTACCTCGTGACGTCACCAAATGAAGTATTTTTCTTTTAATGTGAATGTAAGAATAGCAATTAGATTGCTGCTAATATTCATATATATTTTAAATTATCGAATAGGACGAAGACGTTCTATGGAAAAATATCACTACAAATTTTCTTGCTGGTTATGTAATATGCACAGCGACTACTGCGTTTTCTGCCCATTTAGCCCCTGCGTTGTAATTAACTCTTTGATTGTTGTGAATTTTTTTTATGAAGTAGATAAATTTACACTACTTGACACCGACAAACAACAGATATTTTCTTGGCTTTTATTATTGGTCAGATTTTTTCCAGCTCGCATTGGTTAACCACAAACTCATCGATTTGGCCAGGGTCTACCCCCCCCACCCCCTCCCCCGCCATCTCTCTCTCTCCTTTTATATTCGGTCAATTTTTATTATTTAAAATCCAATTGATGGGGGAAGGGGCGGAATGAGGTTGGGGGGGGGGTAAAAAGTAAAGTTATTTCATACGCACGGCAAACAAACATTCCCAATTCATCAGGGAGCCGCGCCAATAACAGCCTCCACGGACAAATATTAAATTCCTTGCACAGCGAAATTCATTCGCTGCGGGATTCGACGAACAAATTAGAACAACAAAAACAGCATTATTTTTCTGCCCTTTCCCTGTCCCTCCACCAACCTCTTTCCCTTCATTGTGATTGGGGGGATGGGGAGGAATTATCCTAACCAAACTGGATCAAGCAGAGATGTAAACGCGGCGGACTTGCAGAGAGAAGTTGGAAATACTTGGCAAGTGCAAAGGAGAAATTAATCTACCTACTACAAAACACAGTTGTTTTTGTTCCTTGATGCATAAAACCATGAACTGTTCAGATTTCTGCAAATCGTTTGACTTATATTCCGACAAATAAACCAAAATTTATTAACAAGGCTTCGTAAATTTAATATTCGCTGGCAACTGCCTCATAAGAAAACTAACCATTCCATAAACCTCTAACACAGTCAACTAAATCATTTGGAAAAGTAGTAAAGAATGACGGCTTCTCTCTGAGCCTCTGTCGTCCTTTGGCATGCCCTCACTTACAGAGATGAGAGTCGCCTAATTAGTTCCCTAGCCGAATTTGTCGCTAACTGTTTCTGAATAACAGAATTGTTATTAATAAAATTTGCTATTGTGGGAAAAATTGTGGAAGTTGTAAACATTAATTTCCCAATACAAAAAAAAACCTGAATCGCAGTGTGGCTTTGGTGTCTTTATTCCAAAACACCCGCTTCAAGATTCACCGCAAATATTTAGTTAAAACATGACGACACTGATATAATGTAAAGATTGTTTTCACTTTGCGGAACAATTGTTTAGTTGTATCAAGAATATAGAATATATTATGCGCTGTATATTGTTTCGTTGAAAGATGATCTTTGCCGTCAGTATGAAAAATATAACGCAAAATTGTGAATATGAAATTAGAGAAGTATGTGATGTCAATAATTCATAACAGAAATTGATTGTAATACCTCAATAATTATAATACGAGTGTACAAATATGTCTTAAGCACTTTTTATTATTCCACATTGAAAACAATGTCGGCTTTATTCGACGTATAATATACTTCGTTACAACGGCGTTTACACTTCACTGCAAATATTACTTACAAACTTCTTCATTCTTGCGTAATGAATTTACGCATCTTTTCCTTGGCCATCACGTCTAGTGTCTTGGAAAAACTCCCTAAGATAAACTTTATTATGTATTCTATTTTTATTAAGCAGTCTATTTTTAATGTACCTCGTTTATATGTGACGGAATCGATTTCGCCGTAAAGGTCCGTGGTATAATAGACTGTAAACATTGATTATTTTCCACGTCAGCTATTTTCTGACGTAACGGATGTCAGAGATATAAACGACTCGTAAAACTAGGGAGTCTGTGAAAGATAGAGATTACGCTGTACCGTGACGTTACGTCATCGAAAATCAACGTCAGTATGAGAGAGGCCGAGTGTCAAAAAAGGGCTAATTACGTAAGGATTTGATAGCAATATAAATTTAAATACCGAGAGTGTAACAGTATATTTCCATTAATAAGTAAAACATTTAGGTTTGCATTTAATTCAGATAATTAATTACATCTTTTCCTTTCGCTACGAAAATACATTTTTAATGTTTAATTATAGTGTATAATTTGTTCTTTAATATGTTTCTCATGGACAGAAACATTTTCGTGGTAAACAGTCGATTTTGCAAGAATTAGTACTTGGTTAATTGAAGAATTAGTCGTCTTTATGCGTTTTGTTATGCGCTACTTTATTTTTGAAGTTACAGTTATGGGTTTTATGAAGCATATCTTTAAAATAATAACAAGGGAGGCAAGTTTTGTAAAGTGTAGTTTACATTAAAAGGAATTTCATTTTCATTTAATCTGTCAATTTTATTTTTATTTTATATAATTTCTCATTTATGTATTTTTATTATTTTCCTACATTAGTAGTTTATAGTATTTTTGTATATATTTGCCTTTTCCCCATTAATGTACTTTATTGAGGAAATTGGAAGAGTCAAATACATAAACATAGAGGAGTAACGGAATTAATCAATAAATATAAATATTCTTATTGGCAAATTTTTCCGAAAATTATGAGTCCTATTTTCTTACATAGTCATTAATGTCAAACTATGCTCTCCATACCAAAGTTTTATTAAGTTAGTAGCAGTCAATTTTTCTAACGTCTATTGATGGAAAAAATCTCGAAGAATCTAAGGATAGAGTTATAATAGTTTCATTGTCAGCTGTTGGTAACGTTACGGATGTCAACATATTGTAAAACTAGTAGGAGAGATTTCACAACAGGCCTCCATATCCTAGTCTTGTAGCGTCAAGTCCATCTATGTGACAGCACCAGTATGAGCGATTGGACATCAAAAAGGAAAACGACGTATGAGACATTACCGTTGCTGTTGTTAAAAAATTCACAAAGTTTTTTTTGACAGAGATGATCACATTAGCGAACGACCACGTCTTTGTGTCCGTTTATTTGGTAATATTGAGACAAGCGCGCAGACTGACGCTATCGACAGCGCCATTTTCACGTTGATGGACGCGTTGTCTGCCCAACGGAGGTGCACAAACAAATACAAATAAATATTTTATCCGCAGCGACACACGCTCAAGAGAAAGGTGAAAAACCAGAGGGACAGACATTTATTAAAAAAAAATACAACTTTTTATATTTAAATAAAGTTTAAATGCGGTTGGATAATTTAGTCGAGAAGCTCACACTGCGTTTGCCGTTTTAAAAGCAAAACAGAAGTAACCATGGTAAAAATAAAAAATAATATCGCATTTTAAATATGAGGGCAACAAAATGAAATTTTTAAGGCACGGTAAACATTCAGGTTATTTCATGAAAGTAAAACTCAAAATATAATGTTTTAAAAAAATTGTGGTGGCCACCAATGTGTATAATGAAAGGATTTTTTGTAAAATCTTTAATATTGTATTGTCAGCGTAATATTATGGCCCAGGTATTGTTGGCAACATTCTGTGTTACATAAGAATGTAGAGTTTTCAGACGTATTATTGTCGGCAAAAGCTTTGATGAGGGTTCAGTCAGTCGGCGACAGAAACTGATCAGTAAAGAGCAGTCTGCAATATAATCTAGCACAGTAAAGTTGAGTCGGAGTTGGGTAATGCGCGGTCAATAGTTTTTCCACGTGGACTTCAAACTAGGCGGAGCTTAGTCTCCAAGACTTTTCAGGTAGATCTTGGACGAAAATGTTTTAGAAGGAACATTAGAGACGAGACCGGCTGTAAGCTTGACCAGAAACATGGCAAAGTAAAAGTAAAGTTATGGAATATGGTTGTGAAAAGTTGTTGTAAGTTGATAAGATAGATATAACTCAGCGACGATTTAAAACTGATTGGTTTATCCGCTGAAACATTTTGTAAGACTTCATTGTCTGTGGTAATGTGGAAATTTGGTTTGTTGTGCTGACGTAGGTTGTGAACAGTGAACAGGTCTGTTAATTAAAATATTTTAAAATTATCGGAGAAGTGAATAAGTAGAGTTATGAGAGTTGCTCCGATGATTGGTATGTACGAAATTTTCATTATAAACCTAGTATAAAAATTTCGTACCGTTAGATTTCTTCAGATTTATATATATTTTTCCTATGTTAATATTTTGTATGTAAATTTAATTCAATATTTTGTAACATTTTGTTTTTATTTAATTCGGTTATAATTGCGGCTTACTATAATTGTTAGAAGCCCGATAAGTGACCCTGAAGATTTTAATAATTTAAATAAAGCTGTGGCATATATGTAAACCTTTTTGTACAAAATTCAACTAAATATAAATTTGTAATAAACGTTTTGTATTTAAAATGTAATTGTGTAAATTATTTCATTTACCAAATTCTAATTTATCATGTAGTGGGATTCTCTGTTTCTATTAATTTGTATACTACAATGTATCACATGCAGATCGGAGAGTATCAAAATTAATACATAAAATTGAAGACCATGTAAAAATAAATGTTGTGGAATATATGGAGTTACAGTTACAGTGATAGTATGTAAGGAAACAATGCAGATAAAAAATTGGCAAAGTCTGGCTCACTTAAACTGAACAAGGTAGAAAATAGGATAGAAAAAAATTAAATAGAGTTAATGTAGATGATAAAGATATAATGTTCGCTTGAGATATTTTTTACTGCGCTTATACGTAAAACAAATAAAAATAAGTGGATTATAATAGATAGCTTTTTTGTAAATTAATTTCACCGTTGTCTGTGTTCCGGTCACGACAAAAAAATTCCAGCATGTTTTCCACCGTACTACTTGTCTGATTTGGCGCTCGCAGTTTGCAGGGTATATTTTTTTTCGGGGGATAGGACAAATTGAGGATGTAGAAGCCCCTGTAGTACCCAAAACTCACAAAGTATGAATAGCGTCAATTTTGCACCGATGTGTAGAGAGAGAGAGAGAGAGAGAGAGAGAGAGAGGGAGAGAGAGACGCTCACTCAATAATAACAAGTGAGGTTTCGGAATGAATATTCATGGAAATGCGAGGTCGACACCGAGCTATTTGATGTTGTCTCTCTCTCACCGTCCCCCCTCTCTTCTATGTTCGTGACAGGACTGTTGCGACCAATCGAACCCCACCACGGAACGGTGTTAACAATGAATAACACGTGTGCACGTGGCCAAACAGCACATCACTTCACATTCGACAGGAACAGAAGCGGCAGCAGGAGCAATCTGGATCGCTCACATCGTTTCTGATGGAAATCTGATAGGAGGTGAACAAAACAGTTAATTTGGGAAGTCGATCTACTGTAATTGACTGAAATTCCAATCAACAAGAGTTCTGCAACGGACTCGTGTCACTTGGTGCCTATATTTTCCTCTTATTCCACTCACTCCTACATATTGAAAATAAAAGACCCAGTTCACAAACGTCCAACATTTGTTCCCAAGGAACTTGGTCGTCTGCCATCTCGGACTCTTAGTTGTTAATTTAAGTTTCGACACATGGCTCTTCCAACCTTTATCTCGTGCCATCATTACTTGACTTGATGGCCAACTTCATGAGAACACTACTTCAATGGGCGAACCTTCGCCTGATCTTGACCTGATCGCACTTTATATGAAACGAGAATTCTTTTCTGTAGGTAAGTGTTTTTGCGGTACTGACTTCTTCCACTATGTTCGTGACTCCAGTTCGCAAAACTGGCAAACCATCACAGAGATAGTTTTCTTAAGACCAACTTCTTCCACTATGTTCGTGACTCCAGTTCGCAAAACTGGCAAACCATCACAGAGATAGTTTTCTTAAGACCAACGAAAACGGCGACAGAAACAGCTTCAGTGCTTCAGGAAGCTTCCGCAAAGGAATCTCCGAGCCAGGAAAAATTTTACGAGTGGTTTGTCCCAGATGAAGAGAGACTGAATGTGACTTGAAGATTAACACAAAGTCCCTCTTCAACGTCAAAAGCAACCAAATCATTCAGTGCGCGATGTAATCTTGGTCAATCTTCATTGAAATATGCCAGAATTGGAGTAAATAATTGGAATTTCCCAAATGATGACTCGGACAAGAGACTGACTTTTTGTAGAAAGTGCATTGATGTTACGGCTGTTGCCGCAGGCCAGAGAATGGAACACAGGTTCATTGCCAAGACCAAGGAGTCATTCATGGGGAATTTATTTCCTCAGCAGAAAACAGTAAGCAAGCATATTTATGTGCAAATTATGCTAGACCTGAAGTGTGGCGATCGCGATGCACACAGAGTTAAAAAAAAACATGACAACGGTCTCTAACCTTTTTCCTTCTTATTTCCTATAATGTAGAATAACATAAATGGACGGCATTTTCAAGAAATGTAACAGGTTAAGAAGAGATTTCTAGAAATTGTTAACATCATGACTTCAGAAAAATGCAAAACACATTTAAAAATGTGAAAAATCCGTTGGGAAAAGTGCATGTCGTCTCCAGAATCCTTCGGCGACCACCACAAGAAAGGTTTCAGTTCCTTGAGAGTTTTCTTCTACGAGATAATCCGGTGATTGCTCTTCTTGTTCTCCGAAGACACTAATTAACTAGAAAAGCCCCTTCTATCTGGACACCTTGTCGTTTCCGAGAACCGCAAGGGTAAAGGGAATCGATCAGAGGACATCTATTAGTAACCTCTCTCTCTCTCTCTCTTCTAGCGTCTCTCATTCTCTCTCTCTTTCTGTCTCTCTCTCTCTCTGGTAGATTTGACGCAGCTAACACAGAGGCGCTTAATTAACATGCTAATAGCCACCAGCATCCCTTAACGAATTACGCGTGCTAACCAGAGGCTGGAAGCGTGTAGGGTGGGGTGGTGGTGGGGGGGGGGGTTAACTGGAGCATTCCTCCTCCTCGTCTCTTGTCTCTAGAGGTAGCTGCTGTCATTCACTTCCTTCTACAAGAATGCCGCTGCTCTTCCTAGTCCTTGTCGGAATTCTGCCGCAATTACCATCGTATTAGCACCAGGAAACCCCACTTTCCCTTCTCTTCACATGGGTGACGGAATTGTCAGAAATTGGCATCGTTAACCTACTTTACCGCCGAGTTTCTATGCTCTCCTACACTATCTGTTTCTTGTTCACATACTCGTTCAATCCGTTTTAAAGATAACTCTGGATACAGTGTGAACGAATTCCTTGACTACAGAAGCCTATACTTCACTTAATATATATTGTAATAATTAAAAAGAAGATTTAAGAATTAAATTAGCCCCACGTTGGGCGCCACTTATGTAATAATTAATCAAGTCTTTACATAAATGAAATTCTTAAACAAAAAAATTAATTAAAATTTGAATGATAGTTAGCCACACGTTGAAGACGCCAATTTATGTAATGATTAAAAACGGGATGAATTAATTTAATAGAATTGATTAACAAAATTATTATGTACTTAAAATTTTCTTGTTGATAATTACACATTATAAGCCCTGCTTTGCACGCCGAATTCCGTCAATTTAACAAACAAATATTTCAATTTTATTTTATTAAATCGTGGCGTTCTATGAAAATACAGCTTTATAATTTTACAATCAATTACGTTGAATTTCTCATTATCTCAGGGTCACCACTGGGTTTGATAGGAAGAACAAATACAATGAACTAAAATATTAACAATCCAAACTCATTAAAGTAAACGGAATACAATATTAAATACAAAAGTAAAAGAAAACGAATGAAAAGAAAAACGCGAACGAAATCTGACTATACCCTTTAATTATCGTTTACAGTCATTAACAACTGTTTTGTACTCACGACAGTGCTTCTGGTACCAGTTCGAACTCTTGCAGCTTGAAGTCAACACCCACTAAACAGGTCATTATACACTGATTCTACTCATTAGATTTTGAGCACACGGTAGTTGCTCTGGATCTCTGCTATACTGGAACCTGGATCATCTCACCCTCAGCCAGTTGCCGGACGTAGATCTCCTCAAAGTCTCTCTATGCGAAAGTTAGTTCAGTTTGTGAAGCAAAACTTCTGCTTCCAAACTGCGATTTTATAAGTCTCTACGTCAAAACTGTTAACTTGCGTTTTATGTAAACTATTATATCTCGCCGTACTTCCTAGATAGCCCTATTCATAATTCTAGATCCGCAGACTTTTACTGTTTCTATTTCTCTATGTGGACCGAACTTCTATGTCCCAGTTCTCGACGTAGACTGCGTTTCTTTAGGCGCGCGGTCTCCAGTCTCCCATTGTTAACCAAAAACGCTGCGATTGTTGTCTTTAAGCACCCGTTCCACCAACAAGTAAATTATATTAAACACAATTAATAGCCTGTTTAATTGGTATTTCAATATATATATTCTGATCTCTTTAGAAACATTTTTAGTTAACATCTCAAGATATTTATTGTGACAGTGAATACATCGTTTTTAGAATAAAAAAAAAGATTAAGTTGGGAAAAAATTGAAAAGTTTAAATTAATTTTTCTATCCTATATTCTTTGCATTGTTAACAATGTACTGAACTAGAAGTTTCTGCATCTGTCAATTAGTTATAGAGATATATCCTTTTTTTACTATATGGTATTTTTTGTTTGCTCTGTTATGCTGTTTATTGTGAGTTTGAGCTTTTAGGGTCTCACCAGTAGTGAGTAAACCAAGAACTATCATTGCGAGTGCAGTACACAACATGAATCTTCCCTGGACATGATTCGGTATCGTCCTTTGCTTCCTTTCATAGAATAGCGTTCTCAAACATTTAGAAAGATAGATATTAACTTTCAGCGTAGAATTCAAAAAATTGCCTCTTCGTATCACATCTTTACCCGAAATCAAAAACTTTGCTTTTTTACTTCATTTCAGAGATGATATTTCTGTTACATTTCACTGAATGTTTATTTAACATACAGGGCTGTCAACAGGCAAGTAGTGATACTCATATCTATGTACCTCCATCTGTCTCTTGGTGTTTTCTTTTCTTTTCCCTGCAGTGGCAGTTGCGGTGACCTCCTCCTCCTCCTTCAGTTTTTTTTTTCTTCGGTTCTGCTGCCTCTCGGCCAGTTTGCTTGTTGCTGTTGTTGAGAGTGCAGCAGAGTTGGACCTTCCTCTCCAGTTGAAGTCCACGAGGGTCCTCCGAGGAGACTGAAGCACCAAGTCGTTCAAAACTCTGAGCCTCACTTCATCGCGAGAACCAAAGTCCACCACCGGCACTACAACTCAACTCCGAAAACAAGACTATCAAAAAACCATCCTCAACGGGAAAATTGCCTCAAGGATCACAAAATAGAGGTAAATTATATAACCAATTTATTTTCATATCTTCTCTTAAAATACCGGCAGATTTTTGCCTCTTTCTTATTTACAAGCCGGGATTTTCATAGAATAGCGGTTAAATTCCCTCTCGCTAGTATTGAAATAATTATTCTCTGGTCCAACAGAAATACATTCAAGCAAATTTCATTGTTAAGGCTTTTATCTATTCGACTTTCCTGATCTTTCTAAAGCTTTCTTCAATTTTTGTTTTGTTACATTTCATTCTTCTTTTAATTCATATCTTATTCCTATCAAACTATCGATAATTACAAACTTAATTTTCTTCTCTTCTAATTTCTCTTTGATTACGTCTTTTGTTTTACATCAATTTTTCATTTCTAAGCCTTTCTGCCAATCGTTACGTGTTTATAAAAAAATTCTACACTTCCTCTTTTTACATTTTATTCGTCCTTCATTCTATTTCACTCCTGTTACTTCACATTTATTTGACAGTTACATAAGTATTTTCCTTCTCTTTCCATTTTTTAATAATCTTTCTCCTGTTTCTTTTTTCGTTATTCCTCGTCCTTTTGTTACCACTCTCTGTGCATTTTTATTCGTTCGTTCTATATTTTCTAGCTACAGTTCTTTGTATTTGCCTTTATCCCTATTTCTCCCATTATTTCTTCGTCAATTATAAAGGTCTGTTACTTGTCTTCAATTTACGACGATCAACTCCTCTCTGTCATTTCTTCATCGTTTACAACTTACATTTCATAAATTAATTTCTTTTAATAATACTAGCGATTCGAATTCTTAAATTTTTTCATTCAATCATTTCAAATATTATTCCATGCCGAATTGCTTTTCGTAGATGTTTATTATTTATTAAATATTACATTGTGCTATTTTGATTCATATTTTTAAGAGTTCTATTTTATTTTACCATACATAAAATTTTCAATAAATTAATATTCTATTTATTCATTTTAATTTTTCCCTATTTTCTATTTTATTTTTAAAAACTTGCGTATTATATTTTCTCCTTTCTGCGTTAATAACTAATTATATTTCCTTTGCACCGTGCACTGTCTTTCTGCGTTTATTGTTTTCATTCGTCATGTAACCTCGTCTATCAAGTTTAAATTAAAATTTTAAGTTTTATTGGTTTCTTCAGTTTTTTATTTCATAGGCTCGATTCCTTTGCATTCTATTTTTCCATTAGATGCGATAATGTGACTGTAATTTGAGGCAAGCTTCGCCAGATACCTTAAGAGACACAGACAAACATGCTTCTATAATTAGAGGAATATAGTGTTCGTAAAGATGATATTTTTCTTTCACGGTGTCGACAAACTCTATTAGGAAGGAAGACTTGGTCAGAGACTGTGATTTCCGCCATCTTTCGATTCCTTCTCCTCTAATTTCTTTCTCTCTCTATCTCTGTATGTCTCCCTCACATACTTTTTTCTCCTTGGAGAGTAACTTTGGAGCAATAGTTTGCGCTGCGTTCAAATGGAATTACACTTTGCCCGAGGGTACAAATAAGTTTTTATTCACTTTTTTGTCCTCCTTCTTCCCCTCGCATTCTCACTCCGTCTCTCATTCAATATATCTCTGTCCCTGTCTCCATTCCGTTACCACTTTTATAGGAGCATTGAGAGGAAGGAAACCCTCACGCGAGCTACTTTACTTTCTCTGTTTCTTTATTTCCTTCCTTCTTTCGCGAAGAAGTGTTCAATTGAATTGTATTTTTATTGGGGTTGAAGGAAGAGAGAGAGAAGTTAGTATAGAGATTATCCGAACGCCTCCGAGACGCATTCAGTAAAGAGCGTCGTGTTTAGTTTCTTCTCTCTCGGAGCCGCTCTACGGCACGCGACATTATTCGATATATCGAATTGAAAATCGCTTTCCAAATGATTCGCGCTTATCGATATGCGTGTCGGCTTTTAATAATTTTTCTGAAAGAAGCGAAAGCTGTGACGATGTAATTACTAACCGTTATCGTCGGCTTTTCTACGGTAAACTTGTTAAAGGAGGAAACTGTTGTGTCTTGTAATTACTGAACAAAATGTTTTTTAAGCTATTAAGGCTCTTGAGATTATATCTGGATATTATGGATATCGTCTACTTTAAGTTTTCTTTTATAAGTGGAACTTCTTATGAACTTCTTAACAGAAAACGAATGTAAAACATTTTCTATCTGCTGTGTTGAATATATATATATATATATATATATATATATATATATATATATAGTAACGTGAGAATCGAGTTTTTCGAGTGCTTGTAAGGTTATGTATTGTCGGCGGCGTTTCCATGACAATGTGCGCGCGAAAATCCAGAGATTGTTGTAGAGCAGTTTTGTACAAGAAGGGCAGAGTTTTTTTTTTGAAGGGGGACTCCGAGGAGACAGTTCGTGCTAGAGTCTCAGAAAATTTATAAATCTCTTTGCAAGTATAAAGAGACTATACAAAGCATTGTATCCAAAATTTAATGTATCACAACCACGCCTGCAGATGTATTTATTTCGCATTGATAGTTCATAGAAAAATATTATTCTTTGGTAATTTTTGTGAAGAGGCAGTAGAAATACTAAGCTACGTCGGTCTGAAATAGTTTACTTTTCCTATAATCTGTGTCTCCCTCCCTGTCTGCAACGGAGACCTTCCATTTCCTGCTAAATGAATCAGAATTTTCAACTAACCCCACAATAAAACTCTATCAACTACACATTGTGCCTAAATATCCCTGCAACTAATAGTAATGCGTCATCAATTACATCATTTTGATTACATTTAGCAAAGCGTCCTCTGAAACTCCAAATAACGGCTAAATGTATATACATAGTAAACAGATTGGGAGTACAGATGTGAAAACAATTGCCTACATCACCGAGCTGCAGGCGAATAAAATATTTGGCCTTGTTTACATTCAAATAATATCTTAACGGACCTTGAACTGCTATTTTCTCTCGCCTACTGGACTGGCAAATAACGTTATCATCTTCTAGACAAGAAATCTGCTCACTCAATTTATCAAGCAAACTCTTTCAGTATAGGCCACCCGCAGAGCGAAATGCATCACATGACGTTTTACATTTAAGCAGGGGGAAATTGCACACATAATTAGCGATGTTCGGACTGTTCTTTTCGTGATTCGTCCACAATCCCTACATTACAATCTGAATACATTGAATCTCTCCCTCGGATAGAATTCAGTTGGGGATACAAGGACTTCCAAATGGAGGGGTGATGAAAACCAGCCGCGTACACGATTTATATTTTTCCAGCACGTCATTGCAAACTATAGAATAACTCCAGGTTACGGAGCTAATGATCTGACCCTTGTTTTCCGCTCGGATCAAGTCCGAATGAATGATACTCTACTAAAAATGGTGCGGCATAGCGAGACACTGAGTTTGTGTTGCGTTGGCAGACCTGACTGATGGAAGTTGCAGAGCCACCTGGAACATCGACACCATCAATCTCCGCTACATCATCATCAGCGTCTGGTTTTAAACAATGGAAAATGCGGACAATGAAACGCGAACTCTTTGAGAGGAACAGCGATATTCCTGTTACGTTCTTCTCATTCATTACGCTAAATTAACCAAAAAGCTTTGATCGTCCGCTAACTGGTACTTTGTAGCAACCAATATTGGACTCCACCCACTTCCTCCTATAAATAAAATATCGTTTTCACAAAACTCTATGGAGGATTGATTCTGAGGCTGATAATGTTTTGGTTCCTCCATTTACCTTCACTGTTTCACCATAAATCACATATCCCTTTATTCTTCTCAATATATTTCCTTGAAACCTTGACAAAATGAATCAAATCAGTTTTTCTCTCTTGAAATATGCATTGAAAATTTGTCTCTTTTCAGTGAAAAAGTCGTTAACAAAAATCAACAAAATGGTTGATAGGAAATTTCATAATTTTTATTTTAAAAAGAATAATAGAAAATGGAACCCTTCTCTTGCTTTAATCGTTCCTAAGGAGCTCAGGTGCTGTAAGCGAAAAACAATCTCGATCGGTGTCCAACTACAGTCGAATTGCTTTCGAAAGACAAAGGGAAACGTGTAAAAAGGAGGGGATAAGAATTTGAAGGGGAATATGGAACAAACTTTTCCATTTAAAGACAAAAGTGGGAGTAGTAATTTGTTTCACAAAGATTAAGCAAACTTTAGTTTCCATCTTAAAAGAAAGTTTTCATTTCCTCCTCTTCGACAACCTACTGAAAAATAGCTTGAAAAGTATGACAGAAAGACAGTTATCCAAATAAAAGAAATTTTGCTTTTATTACGCTGCTATAAGTTATTTAAAGCAGACGCGATCGATTCTGAGTATGACGTCACTGTATTCCATTCCAGTTCTTAATGTGACGACACTTTCTCCTCTCTCTAGTTCAGATTAATTACTTTGAACATTAAGTAAAATTGAATAATATGAACAAGAACGTTTATTCATAAGCTCAGCTACGAAAGATTAAAGAAATTGAATTAATTGAGGTACAGTAGATAAAACACGACGGAACCGGAAACGTCAATAGAAGTTTAGTCCGAGGTACAAGCATATACAAAATATCTAAAGAAGACTCAGTTTGTGCAGCCTGAAATGGTCCAAGATTTTATTCCCGGTTCTGTCAAGTTTTTTCTATCTTATTTTCATTAATTTCATTTAAAAATTCTATCAAAAATATCTAGCCATTATTTTAAATGCTCCAAATCTGTATGCAATTTCGTTCCTCTAAATAATGTTCTAAATATGACGTCACCGCCCGTATCTACAACTGAGAGAATTTTTTTGTCTTATTAATTTTGACTACGGCGTTCATGAGGGTTGAGGTTCGAAATATAAGTTGCGCAACAGAATCTCTTCGCAGTCAAGTCAGAAATAACAGATTAAAATCTATTAATTATTCGTTTATTTTTCTCAACTTCTTTTGATCTTCCTTTTCAGACTAAAGAAAAATGTCGGGGAGTAGTTGTATTTATTGTCTTTCTTTCTCTTAGATTTTACTAAGCTCTATGCACTTAGTTTATATCTGCTTGTGTTTGAGTGTGTGAGTTTGTGAGAGAAGTTAAAGTTAGCTTCTATTTCCCGATGTGAGTGGCGTCACGTTTCCAATCAGGCTTCCAGAATCAACAAGGCCGTAGTCTCTAATGGGCCTCGCAAATTGCGCCACGTTTCACATTTAACAAAACGTGTGAAGGACTCTCACTTCGCTTAGGAAATAATAGAGAACGGAGAAAGAAACCAGCACCTGGACGAAAGGAAGGTAGAGGAAATGATGAATGAGAGATACACAGACAAAGCGAGAGAGAAAGAAAGGGGAGGAAAACCAAATATAGAGGGAGACAGAACAAAGAATAAACCAAAAGGGTAAACAGAAGAGTGGAGATAACATTGTAAAACACATTTTAGAAACCAAAGTCCGTCTTAATTTTATTAACAGGACATTTAACGTTGGTAGAAATTGGAACCACCGGCGGCGAATGACACAAGAAAGTGGTTAGTTTCATTACTTGTAGCTAATTCCGTAATAAAATTATTGCGGTGATTCCAAAGATTATATTCTAATATGTTAAATATAACGATAATGTATATTAGTTTGAAAACAAGATATGATTTATTACGGCTCGTTTATTTGTGTCAGAGTTCGATATTGAGCGATAATTTTCCAGAGAAAAAATAAGTTACAAGCTGGATAACGTATTTTAAAACACTCCTATTATTGAAATTAAGGAAAAAGTATGGCGGAAGAATCTAGGTCTGAGGTTTAATTATATAAGGTGTGAGATTTTTTAAAAAAATCTATCCATAATATTTGTCAATGCAGACACGGTCGTATTTACAGCTAATAAATGTACCCCATACTGTTCCTCTGTTCCAAACAATAAAATTACAATTTAACTCCTGTTATTGATGTTCATGTCTTAGACGTTAGCTACGAATATTTATTTTTCAAGATCGTTCACCCCAAATTAATTATATTTCTTATAATGTTATGACTCTAATTAGACACCGTGCTTTTCAATCAGTGGGCCACGTTGATGTCGTGGAAGAGAAGATGGAAGGAGGAGGGTTTAATACCATATCCTCCGGCGGAAGCGCAAATTCCACAGCCGCATCAGGGCAACGACGGGCGCTTCTTGTTTCGGAAGACAAACACGAAAGGGGATGGGAAATGGGGGAAGGTGGAGGGGAGTTACATCGCAACTGACCGCAGATATTGCATGGGCCTGCTCGTGTTTGCCTAAACTCCTCACTCATTGCCAAGCCACGACCAGTGACTGCGTCGGGGAAAAAGAGCTACAGTCAGACATACAGAGGACAGGGAGAAAATATGCGTACAACAAAAGGGGTAAAGGAAACGAACAAAACGAATATTCAATAGGTCAGACCTAACAACTCAGAATAAAATATACCTGCTAAGACAGAAGCAACCGGCTCGTGATTCTGTTACTGACTCTGAAAGAAGAAACTTATTAAAGGTCAACGTTGAACTCCCGACCAGGCTATTCTGTTCTCATATAAATCACAGTAGAAATAATAAGGGAAATTCGGTGGATTCTGGGGTATTGTAAAATATATCATTTCCTGCCAGAGGTCTCTCAGGTTCCACTGAACTGAATTGGAATTCCTTGCTTCGAATTTCAAGAAACTTCCCACCATGAATTCCTGAGAAATGAGGCTGAAGGACATATCTGTCCTGTAATTACCGTCAGGTCCGTCCATCACCAACCTGGAATATTTGTTTCGTGAAGATTTCAAATGCAGGTGTGGGGCCTGAAATTAGTTACTGAAAGTGACCTGGAAAAAAAACAGTGTCGTTTGAGGAAAACGAAAAAGTAGCAATAATAATGTGTATAAGGTCGACTTTCCCATCAACTTGGCCTGAATCCAGATACATTTCATCAATTCCTATAAACAAGATTTTATCTCTTAAAGCTATTTAATACAGTCACAGTGCTCTTAGACCTCCTGTGGTGTATAGGTCAGCGTGACTGCCTCACATCACATCACATCCCGGGCTCGAGTCCCGGCGAGGGCATCGATGTTCATGTGCGTGAGAGAAACTCTCGTTAGTTAGTCCCCCAACACGGCAAAATGAGTCGCTAATGGCCGCAGAAGTGGATGCGACTCTTAAAAACTATACAAAACGTTTCTGAGATGTCAAATAATTATCTACGTAATTATTTTCTACACCAAAATAGTCACTGCTTAATAAATTATTAGGCGTATTTATTTTCCAGCCCATTAAGAAAGAGAATAAAAAAAATATTTTATACTTGGAGTAAACGTGCCATTACATTTATCACCAAAACAACTGCGCTGTCGCCAAAATCCTCACACAATTTTTTTAATGCTTGAAAGTTGAATTCAATCCCCTACAAATTCTACAAAAAATGTATTGATATTCAGTTACGAATGAAAATCCAATTATTATATCTACATAATAAAAGTCCCCGAGAATTTAAAAGTCCGGTGAGACCATCCGAAATAGAACTAAAGGCTGAGATAAAAAAAAATCTTCAATAAAAACTTTATTCATCTAGAATAAAAAACATTGTTTGGTCGATCGATAATCGAATTCATCTCAGAAAAGAACGGTGTAAAATTCTCATTTCAAAACAGATAATTACTGGAAAAATAATTCCGGTTGATATATGTTGTATTCGGTGATATATTGAGAATTTATTTGGGTTTCTTTTGACAATTTCAAGTCTAATTCATTAATATTGTCCGTTAACGTTACAATACATTTTCAAAGACAGTGAAGGTAACAATATTTTAATCTACTATTAGAAAAAAAAATATTTTTATGGAAGTGAATATCCAAAAAATGGAAGGAAAATAAATATTTGAATTTGGAAATGCGTGAAGTGATTTACTCGTAAAACTCCTTGTAATTGGAGGAGCTATTTTCCAAATCCCATTATGCATTCAGAAAAGGTCCTTAATTTTTCTGACTTTGCGTGTAACTTTCGGGAGCACAATCTGGCCGGTTGCATAATTTTAACCTCTTACCTATGAATGGTAGAGTGGAAATCTCGGACCCATTACAAGAGTAAATTTTCTAGCAACCCCGACTAAGCAAGTGAAGGTGGAGCGTCTGAATGGTCACGCGCGCCTTCGTTATCGTTGCTGAATGCCCAGAGTTATGATTCCTTCTTCCCCATGTCTGTCTGAGTATTGTGTTTCCTCTCTCGCTGTGTAAATCAGTTGAATGATACCTTTGACTGCAGCAAGCAAGCAGCTGCTCCTCACTCAACAATACGCGCGTATATTAATTACCTGGGACAACAATGGCGTCGGCGCCGCTGCTGCTAAAACTTGAAGGCAAGGCAGGCACTCTTGTTCTTCAGGCCAAAGTCGTCGACGAATTTCTTGTCGGGATAGCTCACACACTCGGAGAGAGAGAGAGAGAGAGAGAGAATTACCCCCGTAGCTGTTCCTCCCAAAGAGGAGCCGTTCCGTGTCAAAATAATAAACACTTGAACTACAATGGAGAAATTCAGCAGGAGAGAACAACAACGCACGTATTATTAAACACCTTGGGCGAAGAGGAGAAGTCTGTGTTTTGCTGTCTCTTGGAACAATGGTCACGTGTTTTCGTCTACAACAATGAGCAGAAGGAGTTTGCCAGAGCTTTGCAATCCTTTCAGCAGAAGAAGAAGAAGACTTCGTCGTCGACGGCGAGAGAACCGTCGGGTTCGCGTGTCTCGGCACAGTTTTAGGGTAAATCTTATTATCGTTCTCGCCCTCTTTCTCATTGCCCACAAGCTTGGTTGAGTTAGCTACACACCTGGACGAAGCGAGCGAGCTTCCTTAGCCAATTGATGTCTCAGTCTCACGAAAGTCCCACTTTACGCACGCACTTCCTTAACTACCTCGGTGAATTAGCCAACGAAGACGAAACATTCATAGTAACAATCTGTGACGCATTCTCTCAGCCAAGGCAAATGAGGCAGGGTCTTTAAATCACTTGCACATAGAAAAAAAAACATATGTACCTGAGTTATTTTTGTCTTTGGAATCGCCATGTTGATATTACGCGTGCCTTCATGTCTCAGCTCTGGTTTATTCTATATCACCTGACATACGAACTGTTGTAATAATGTGTATGGCACGAACTTTGACTTATACAATGTCATATCCTGTTTATAAAAGGATTTATCTGTCCGTTTAATGCTATAGAATTTGTTTTTCGTGGCCATCATGGTCTCCAGTCTCTAGTCTGAAAATTTCACCGCTGAGACTAGCTGCCAGAAAAAATAAAATTGTAGACAAATCCGAACTATAGTTCTTATTTCTGAAGTTTAGCGATATTTGAGAAGTGTAGTTTATATTACAAACAATTTCATCTCATCTTTACATTTCATTTGCTTACTTTTTTATATATATAATTTTTCATTTACGTACTTTTAATATTTTCTTATATGTGTAGTTTGTAAGATTTTTGTATAAATTTCAATATATTCATTTTCCCATTGACAAAATATTGAACTCGAAAGCGAGGGATTTTCTTTCGCAGGCAGAACCTTGTAGGAGAGATACGAAGGGGCTACCTTTAAGTCTGCCTTTTCCTCTCCGTTTTTGAACTAAGGTTCCCACAAGCCGAGGCACCTCGGCCTGTTTTGAGAGGTGTATGTTCCGGGGTCGCAGACCTTGGGCATACGGTAAGAGTTGTTCGCTATTCCCATTGGAATAGTCGGCCAGCTGCCTCCTAAACTGGTCGAGGCACGGAGAAGGGAATGCTGCTTCCCCACAGCAAACTCCTCTCCCACTATCGGAAGGGCGTGGGACAAGTACCCAATGCCCGACCTACCCGATGCAGGTTTTTCTAGGGTTTTCCCTGCATTTCTTTAGACGAGTGCCGGGTAGGATCCTTAAAATATAGCCCGGGGGCCGTAGTAACCCTTGGCTACCTTCCTCTACCCTTCCGCATCCCCCCTTTCAAATCTCTTCCTATGCTATTAAAGGGGAGTTGCCCAATGTGGATCACCCTCATGTAGCCTGTTGCCCTAAAAAAAAAAAAATCCCATTGATGCATTTTATATTCATGTATTATGCCTAATGGTAATTTTGACTTGTCCAATATGCAGAGTAGAAGACCACAGGAATCTATAAAATAGATATTTTATTCTCCATAGCACCTAAATTATTTAGATTATTATTTATTTTCCCGAGCCAAAAATTCATTTATTGTAAGTTATATTTATTTGTGATATAAGTCTATCATTTAATGTGCGATACAATTTCTTATTGGAATCTATTTTACCCTTGACCGTAAATTGTTTGTTTAATTCTAATTTTTTCAAAGTTATTTTCGTATCATACTACATCCACGGGAGAAACTATTTTTAAATATTAATATGGAATTATTAAACAACATTGAGGCCATAGACTAAGGAATGATATTTATTTTGCGCATTACTACGTCGCGGCAAACGTTTCAATACCGAAATAAAAAAATTGGAGAAGAATCGAAAGAGTTGTACGAGAGTAAAGAGCGGCTAACGAAGGGCAGCTAAATTTCAGGGTCTCGCAAATCTTGTGACCTTTTGTCCCTCTAATAGATGAGTGTCGAATCCTCGTAATCGTCCCAGTGATGGTGGTGTCGAATTGGAGAGGCCTGTTAATTAATGCAATAGCCCAGGGAGAGGGAGAGAGTGGATTGTGAAAGGTTAAAAGCTCTCAGCGCTGACAACTACAAGTACAGGAGCTTTTAGTACACTGAAAGGATTAAAAAGTAACCTATAGAGAACTTACATACAGAAATATCTGTTAATAAAATTAATTTAAGATGGACAACGTTGAGGAATAAAATTCATGACATCATTCGTGTTGTTGGGTATGAAACAACTTCGTTTAATACTTGAATTTGCCCACATAAATGTCAAAAAGAACTAGGAATTAGGTAATTATAGTGCAATATCAAAACTATTCCATAAGTATTAAATTCAGAAATCGTATTATCTTCTCAGTGGGTATTTTAAAGATAACCTCAGACAATGACGTCATGTAAGGTAACCTCGATCAATACCTATTTACAAACACTTCACTACTTATATCAAAAAAATTCTGTTTCGTCGCTATTTCAAAATTCTTTATTCAAGTAAAAGTGGTCATAAAATGGTGTAATTATAGATTTGTCCAACGCAAAGAAAATAGTTTATCCATCTGTATGAACTTTGGTAACTACGCCATTAGTAGAATCTTCGTCGAGTTCCTCTTCAGATTAACTTTGAAGATCTATGCAAAATATTTGAAAGGAAATCATCATTATGATACCTCCAACTATGAGATTCTTAGTAAAGAAAAGAAAACATTCATTGTAAATCGTTACGTTGGGAAATGCCGCCATATGTATGGAATCTGTTTCATAGAGAACATTCACGTGTAAGAGCTGTAGACATGGCTCTTATTAATAAATTCTAAGTATGTCTTTGAATGCCTCCATACATACTATACAAATGGAAAAAAATTACCTAATTATCTAGATAAAATAAAGTTTATTCGGCTATTCAGTCATGAGGCTTGGCATCAGGCCCAGGTTAAACGTGGGATAAGAATTAATCCCCGAAGGAAAAGTTAAGATTTTCTTCACAGCTGTCTTACCATCGACTGTTGAATTGCGTGTGCGTCCTTCAGGATTAACAAACATCTCAGATATTAATGGATGTTTCAGTGTTCCGTTACAAGACGTCAAACATTCTCTTCTCACACAACATTCACTTCCCTCCTGTGAAATTCTGCCACTAAATAACTCAACAAACGAGGTGACGTCGATTTGGCGTAAAAAATGGGAGACGTGTCCCGGATATTTGACTATGGGTTGTTTGATAAGGAAAAGCTGATTTGAAACCCTCCAAATGTTGGCTGCCCTCGAGTGTTTTACGGGAGGACAGATCTACGATCTGAAACCTCCCTGGGAAAGAAACCAGCGGTAAAGGTTTTTCCTCTGAGGGTCGGAGTGCAAATTAAACAAATAGCATCGTATCTTCACACATGACCTGATGAGGAGGAACGGGTCATGGGTTCATGGAAGAAAGGGGCACGCTATTATATTGAAGTGCATTCGCCCTGTAAAGCCGACAAGGCACAGACGGGGTTATAAGACTAAATGGCTATAAAAAAATGTATCGCTGCGCTTCCTTATAGCTTCTCATACGACCATAAGTTGAATAAAATTTTAACTTGATTTATAACTCAATAAATCGTTCTATAACATCCTAATTCAAGGAAATGCTGCCAACGACGTTTTAATTGACGTAACTTCTAAAATAGGAAAGCTTCCGAAAAATAAATATGTTAAGAGTTTCGGGCACATTAAAAATTATCTTTGTAAATGACGTCATGTATACGAGTTAAATTCAAAAAATTCCTACAACGTATCAGATTAAATTAGCTGCCAATATGTATATATGCATGGATTTATTTAATTTACAAATGGGCAGTTTACCCGGTGGCAGATACATCAAATTATTATAAATTTAATAAACTGGACGTAAGTACGGTTATAAATATATGTGTATATAATTATATTAATTGCAGATCACTTTTGAAATGTTTTAGAGATGACGTCATTTATAAACCGGAATCATATGATGAAAAACATTTAAATATCCTATAGTATGTTATACACTTTATTTATAAGCGCTCAATAACTGTAATATAATATTTTAAGTACCTTAAGAGTTCAAAAATATTTATTCAAGTAAAAATAGTCATAAAATTGTGTAATTATAAATTGTTGAACGATTTGTCCAACGCGGGCTTTTTCAACTATTGGAAACGATTCTCACTATGGCAGAAATTAATCGAACGTTTACCGTCTCCGTAATTTTCTTAAAAATAAGTGAGGGCCACGCCTCTTACTCTAAACAGCATCTTCTGTATCTGTTTACAATTTGGATGAAAAAAATATTGTCCGATCTTAGAGGCACGCGTGATACATTTAAGAAGTAAGTCCCAACGTCCTGGCTCTTCGGCTTCTTCCTATGAAACCTAAAGAGCGTAAGTGTGAACAAGGTGCCGCAAGAAATGGATTTCTTTTTTTTCTGTCTCTCTCTCTTTCTCTCGTTGAAATTTTATGTGGAGAAGGGTGGGCGTCGTTGAAGGAGGATTGAGGAAAGAAACGCTGCTCGCCGGCCATAAAGTGACTCCACCCCTCACTTAGCAGGGAGGCATTCATCACCACCCTTGTACCTTCCTTTAAGGGAAGAAGGCCGCAATCCTCGACGAGTGAAAGCAAAGCCTCGAGGCTCAACACCCGGCCATTTGTCAGAAGACCGATCTCAACACCAGCGCCGCCGCCCAGAAACGAGAATTTACAACCCCCCGATCATAGCGCAAATTCCGAAGGATTATAGAAGAAATGGCACCACTCTCAGCCTTCTCCTCCAGCTCAACACTTAAGCTTTAATAATTATTCAATTATATATTCGGTCCCTGCCATCCAAGTTTTCCTTCCGTAGTATTTAACGTTTTGTACCGCTTTAAAAATAGTCGTTCTCCCTGACAACTACTCCTGACATAAAACCCAATAAATAAATTATTCAGGTGGAAATTCCAATCATTTCCTCAGCGTGTCACGTTCTAAGGTGACCTTTTACATGTTAAGCCCCCGCGCGTTTTCCTGGCCGTATTTAGAGATTCAGTTAAGTTTAAAATCAGCGGTCGTAATTTTTGCATGTGAAAGATACGGCGTAAGGCATTTGTTTAGTTGTGGTCAGTGTGAGATACGTTTTCCTATTCCAAAATTGTATGGTAACCTCGATAGTCTCTGGTTCAAAAAGTATCGTATTTGTTAACTAGATTTATATATATATATATATATTGTAGTGATTATACATAAATCACAGTTAAATCGCCATGTTGAAGCGTCAATTTGTAGTAATTAAAGACGAATGATTGAAATTATTCTAAGTTAAAACATTGAAGACGTCAAAATGTAGTATTTACTATTGAATGATAATTAAAATAAAGCAAATTAAAATTAAATGATTGGATTTAATTAAAAACATAATAGTTTAAATTACGTATGAAGATTAATTTATTAACATCAAATTATTATAATCATTGAAATTATATTATATGTTGTCAAAAACTTGATCTCAGGGCCGACTATCAGGCCTTCAATAAAGAATATTCAGTGAGAAAATTCTTACTTTAAACAATCAGTGAAATATTGGAATCGGAAATCTGACGATACAATATCATTTACTGTTGGTTTTACATATAATAAATTGTTTGATTCACCTTATAGTTTTGCGATGCGAAAAAGAAGGGACTCGTACACACACGATTATTGCTTAACATTTTTTTATATACAGGCCACGTTTTTCAAAGAATTTACTTGTGGTTATTATTTCCACATGCAACAATTCCTGCTTGCTGAATTTAACCACACCAATTGTTTCGCTGGTCTCTCCGATCACTAAA
The DNA here is from genome assembly GCA_037074705.1 of Zhengitettix transpicula. NCBI lineage: Eukaryota > Metazoa > Arthropoda > Insecta > Orthoptera > Tetrigidae > Zhengitettix > Zhengitettix transpicula. The sequence continues at coordinate 78,180,235 of CM073593.1, forward strand.
TTATTAAACTCATCAAAGTTGATAAAATAACCTGACGAATCGTTTGATTCGTGAACATATGCTAGACTCCGAAATTATTCTGCATCGGGGAAATAAACAGCCGGCAAAGTATCGTCGCAGTTGTTTGCCCAAACACTGGAAACCAGCGACTCCGAAAACTGAATATCTGTACTCCTCTGCCTCCCAAAAATACACTTCGTGCTCCCACAACACACTCTAAAGCTCCGCGTGTTCAGCAATGTTTCACGACAATACACACAGCAAGCAAGCATTATAGCCCCATATTCTTGTACACCAATTGTATGTTTACGCCGCCAACAATGCAAGTCCTAAAATATTGTTATGGTGTTCGTTTAGCGATAAAAATTTAAATGAAACTGTGACATTGCAATGGCTCCAGAAACAAAAAGAGGACTGCGTAAAACACGCAGAATCCCCAATGATGTTTCGAATAGAAAAAACTGAAAGACACGATATGTTGCAGCTCACTTTGGTCACCTAGGTCTAGGTCCAGTAGTAGCAGTCTGTATTTGTTTATCACTTTAGCCTTTGTGTAGGCTTGAAGGAACCCAAGAGAGCGTGGAGAGAGAACACTCGAGAGGGTTTTCGTGGATGTTGAAAGGGAGAGAAGAGGAGGGTTTGCGGAACGATGGCGGCAATAATTTTAAGATCTCCTTCGCGCAAATTCCCGATGACCATGCGCCATTGATTCTCACTTAGCCTCCGGGGAATGCGTTATCAATACCGAGTAACAGCGGAACTGCCTCCATCTCTCTCTCTAAGGGGAGGATTATCTTGCTGGCACCCAAACAAACAGCGGGGGCTTAAATCACAAACGTGCGAAGAGGAGAATGATATATCAATAAAAATATGTGTGTCATGGTGGAGAGGAAGAAGACAGCATTCATAATCACATATGAAACCGTAAGATTTGCCTTACTACTGATTTTATTTTACACATTATGTAGCGTTCTCGTAAAGTCTATTTTCTTCAGAAACTATTACGAGAAAAATATTTAATTACCGTGCCGTATGAAGAGACGTAACTAAGATAATATTCTCGCACAGAAATTTGAACCAGTGTTATTTTTTTTATTTTTTATTTTATTTTAGGGCAACAGGCTACATGAGGGTGATCCACATTAGGCAACTCCCCTTTAATAGCATAGGAAGGTATTTGAAAGGGGGGATGCGGAAGGGTAGGGGAAGGTAGCCAAGGGTTACTAGGGCCCCCGGGCTATATTTTAAGGATCCTACCCGGCATTCGCCTAAAGAAATGCAGGGAAAACCTGCATCGGGTAGGTCCGGCATTGGGTACTTGTCCCACGCCCTTCCGATAGCGGAAGAGGAGTTTGCTGTGGGCACGCAGCATTCCCTTCTCCGTGCCTCGACCAGTTTAGGAGGCAGCTGGCGGACTATTCCAATGGGAATAGCGGACAACTCTTACCGTATGCCCAAGGTCTGTGACCCCGGAACATACACCTCTCAAAACAGGCCGAGGTGCCTCGGCTTGTGGGAACCTTAGTTCAAAAACGGAGAGGAAAAGGCATACCCAAAGGTAGCCCCTTCGTATCTCTCCTAAAAGGTTCTGCCTGCGAGAGAACATCCCTCGCAGGTATTGCTTGCGAGAGAATAGCCCTCGCAGGCCTAACCAGTGTTATAAGGCGTTGCTTCTCTCTAGTCCACCGCTCTACTCACCGAACTGCAAGAGAAACCTCCAGCCTAAAATACAAGAATCGAGAACGTGACTTATATTTTGTCAATAATGAGAAAGATAGCCAAATAAAGGCAAAATAAGTGATAATATAAATAACACACAACGTTTCTGCGATCACGCTTTTGAGTTTTGTCAACTGACGAGTGCAGTTGTTTTGCTCTAGGCTCTTCGTAGCACCTGAAGAAACGTTGTGTGGTATTTAGATTATCACTTATTTTGCCTGCATTTGGCTATATTTGTTATTGTTAATTTTCATTCAGTCGTAATTTTTTTTTCATTGCAATAACTTCAGTCGTTGAGTTCCTGTACTCGGTGAACATATTGGACAACTTCGAATAGCTTTTTCACCGCTTGCCCCGCGACGTCGTGGTGACGTCACGCAAATAATAATAATTATTATTCGTCACACATTACAGTAATCCAATTGGCTTCAAATTTGAACGAAAAATTGGGGTTTTGTGAAATTATCGGCAAGTTTCGTCTGATCCGTCCTGTTACTCATCGTTATCGAGTCAATCCCTTGCTCATTTTCCAATTTTTCGGATACAGACTCACGGAGGCAATGATAGTGATTTTTACAAAGGTGCAAGGCGACTTCTTGGTTCGCCGTTCACGGAGAGCAGCGCGCGTTTTAATCGCTGTCACAAAACACAAAAGCCATCCATATTCCCGCCCTCAGCATTCTTGTGTAAGCCACTCTAATGGATATTGATGGCCATCCATTCGGTCAACGTGTGACGCACACGCCACACACGTAAAAAAATAAAACAAATAGAGAGTAAGAGAGAGAGAGAGGAGAACGACGATGAACGGTAAATAAAAAATAGAGAGAGAGAGAGAGATGCTGCCAGGCTACAAAATCCGGGGAGCACGTATGTGTGAGTCTGGCTTTTGCCATCAATCTAGGAGTAACTTGACATTTTGATACAGGACATGCACACGTAGAAGAGCGAGGGTACAGGGGAGGGGGGAATAATCAAACTGGTGATGGGGGGTGGGGGCTGGAAGCGTTCACTGACGGATATGACACATTGCAGCAAACGAAATGCCAGAGTAGGATTCCCTAAAGCCTCCTCACAATAAGTCACGCCCAAATGTCTCAATTGCCATGGCGCTTGAAAGCATTTCAATATATCGTACGTCAGAGAGAGACAACGGCGCGACGAAATCCTCTCTCATCTCCATAGTCGTCGATTCCGTTCAGCAGCAGCGTTGACGCGAATGTGCTCACAATATGGCGTCAGCATAACCTAATAGTCAATATAAGTTGTCTGTACGTAACTTAGAATCGAGTCATCTTTCATACACTGGAAGCTCCGAAACCGTTCTCTTCTAAATTCCTGTCTTTCATGCTGACTTTGTTCGATTTTCGCAATAAAATAGTCGAACCTAATGCGATGAAACTTATTAAGTTATTATATAGAGCGGTATTAACAAGACATATGGAAATAAAATGGTGGACATTCCAAAAACGAATCTTAACTACTTGTCCAAGAGTGTTCAAAGGCAGATATAATCATGCTGTTTGGGTTAATAAACGCTTGCACTTGTATTTGTCACACATGTGTGAGCACTGTATTGTGCACAGCGGCGAAAGTATGAAGTATTTTTGGTACTAAATTGGCGTTTCGTTTCCAGATTGAAAAACGGCGTCATGGCCTGATCCAAGCTCACAATTCTTGAATACAATCCCGAATCCATGCCTACATTAGATTGTCAACGTTGTCTGACGTGCGCAGCCTTGACTTCGTCCGTCAGATATCGTGGCTTTAACGTAGAGGATACTTTCAACTCACCAAATCCCGTAAAAGATTCCAACTTCTGAGACGACATTTTTCACACAATAATCAGCGATCGTTCAAAACAACTGCCTCCTCTTGGCCTGAGGCTGACGTCTTGTACAAGGCTTGTACAAGGCAGGATTCTATCGTGTCGTTGTCTTTCTTTGAGCTGTCGTACACACGACATTCGTGTCACCGTCATCACACGTCTCACCCAACTGGCGTTGAATTTCAAGGGGTGTCACTCTAGAAGTGGAGAATATGAACGATTACTCGCTGCTCTTTGAATGAAAACATCATCATTTCTAGTATAAAAAACACTCCACACTCTCGCCTTAGCCGCTAGTCCTGTGTGCTTGGCATCACTGTAGGCTTCTTTGTAGCGCGATAGTTTTATAATTCGTATATATATATATATATATATATATATATATATTATTTTAATGGAATTAGATATTAGCAAGGGTTGAGAGCTTGGCAAGTTGGAATTTGACCAGACGCCGCCGTGGCGGATAGATAATCCGTTCGGTCTGAACGTAGGCATGTAGTACGTTGACCCTAGGAGGTTACCTGGACTGTCAACGTCTCTCCAAAAACCCCAGAAATTGAATTAACACGTGACTGCCTGGACCAATCACATTTCTTGGTTCAGGAAAGATCGATCCAAAATTGGCCGAGAACATCGATATTTTACATGCAGCGAAGAGGCTGTGAAGAAAGTGTAGAGACTCCTCGACGAACCGTCGCCAGGGACGGGCGTACAGCTCCAAACGTGTATTATCCAGAGGACTCGGAGAGAACGAGGGTGGCACATGATCACGGCCAGAAATGGACGCAAGGTAACAATCCTTTACGCGCCTGGGGGAATTACCGTAAACCATGGTTTAACTTGGGATTAAGGGATCCGATTTGTTTGCCCGGCTAACTTAACACGCATAATTTGTATTTTTCATTTCATTTGTCCATGTTCAGTTAAATAATTAATAAATTCTGGAAACTATCCCTTTATTTCATCATTTAATAAACCTACCACTGCACCTTAAACTGTAGCCCGGGGTTCCTAGGTAACCCATGGCTACCCACGGAAACAACTTTTTTAAACTCAACAACATTTAAAATTTAACCGCCTTACAGAGAAGTTGTCGGTTGATACTTTAACTGTTGTATTGAAAGGAAACTCGCAATATTAAAAAAAATGGGGAAAAGTGCATCCGGATAAATCAACTTTAAAAGAACACTTTTATTTGATGGACACTAACGAATATCGGGAACAGATATGGAAGTCAAACTTTGTAACAATGACTTCTCGTAAATTTATCATCCATTTTCTGAGAGCCAGTGCATTATATGGGAATGAAAATATTGATTTGTAAACAGAATGTGATTTTAATAATATAGGGACTTTTTGTTAGTGCTGGGCTCCATCTATAAGATTATTATAACACAATCCTAATATCCCATATATTCTATATATCAATAAAAGGCCTATTAAAAGTAAAGGCTAATTGAGAAGACTGAATTGTCAAATTGTAATCTAATTCCTCAAATCTGAGGAAAACCTTGCAAACAAGCAAAAAAAACATCCTTAGTAGTTAAAATAAGGTTTTTGTAACGTTCACCAATGAATTTTAATTTAGATTATGGCAGTTGAATATTGCTTAAAATACCTTGATACCGCCGCTCTATAACTAAATCGGTGCGACTGCTTTGTTTTGACAAACAAGGTTAGGGTGACAATTAGGGACCGATTTCGGAGTCCCTAAAGCATCAACCACTAAAATCGTTCTATTCTAAGCGTTGTGCAGCCAAAAGTGCCAATTTATTCATATAGGTCAAAGTGGTAACAATTTTTATTCAACTCTACTGTATTGTGTTTACATTCGTATACAAATAAAATATAAATAACACATTTCAAATAAATAATATTGCAATAAACATACAAATGACCGCACATTTATTTCAGTGCAGCATAAACATTGTCATTTTCCAGAACTTTTTTCTGCGTGGCACGAAAACAACTACTATTAAATTCCCCCCATACATAAGTCTCACGTATTCGCCAGTATTGGACAGTAAGTTATTTGGAATTATTATTTTTAAACTCTCTCAGAACGCATACTTCATCTTTGTTCAGTTATTAGTAAGATTACTCCATAGTACATGTCTTGACATCACAGCAAGACCAGAGATATTAACAGCCCGAGGCAAAGATGCTAAATGTCTGCGGCCAGCACAGATATACTACTGTTTGTGAAGAGATCATATATATTTTTTTGCGGAGTTAAATACCCTATCGTTTACATCGATCCCGGTAATGGATAGACAGAGAGACCAGTGTTTCATTCGGACGATCATTTTACGTCTATTTGAAGCGGAAGCAAGGTTAAATCCAGCACGGAGACGAACGAAGAAGGAAAAACGTTTCGTAAATTAAATAAGAAAGGCGTTATGTCCCCCTGTTTGTGTGGTTTACATGACTCAACAGCTTGGAAGAGATGGGAGAATTCTTCTTGAATCGTAAATGTAACTAGATTTCTTCGTTTATCACTCAGAACACACAGAATGTATTAAAGAAATACAGTCATTCTTTCGTTGAAAAGAAGCGCTGATCATGAGTCATCATCAACTAATGAGTTCGTTCCGCTTAGAAATCACAGGGAAAGAATTGGGCATGAATGTTCTTCAAGCAGACGAAAAACAAATTGAAGGTTGTTATAAAAATTCTGGCCCGCGTCAAAAGGATTGGAATCCAGACTAGCGAAAAAGTAGCACGTATCTAAACAGACAAGTTAAACGGTCAGCAAATGTTACGTGTCTCGCTGAGCAGAAAGAGAGAAACGACAAAAAAAGCAGAAAATCAGCTGACACGAGAGGTCGTCAGGCGAGGGGAAGGGAGGGGATGTAAAAATTACCACGTCAGCTATAAATAACACGTTGTAGCGCGGGACAAGGGGTTGATGGCCCCTCCTGTAATTCTCACACACAGCCCCGTGGTGACACTAATTGCGAGGATGACACTTCCAAATTGTCCGGCAGAGTCCTCTCTCTTTCAACCCCCATGGAGCTTTTAGGAAGACGAGGTAAAAGCGATGATAGGGGGGAGTCAATTCTCTCCTAATCCCGCCCGAAGCAATGGACGACATTTTATGCTTCCATTGCTTGCTTGTCCCTTGCTCATATAAATGCACAACCGAATGGCGACAATAATGATCATAATTACTGTCACGTATCACTGCAATGGGCAAGAAAGGAAACGAGCCCTACTTCATAAGTAAATCAAATCTTGAACCGGGAAATGTGTTACATTAGGAACATGGATGCTACGAAAGAGGGAGAAGTAATATCCGGAAGTTACGGAATGTGGTGGTGGAGACTTGAAAAAACAAAGTGGACAGATATTGTAAAAAATGAATAGTATATGAAATAGATCGACCTTGAATACGGGTTTTAAGATAAAGATAAACTGGATCAGACGACATCAATCAAGGAAGGAAACATGGGTGGAAGACGAAGAATAGTGTAGCAGATAGACGGCTTAAAAGAAGAAACTAAAGGGATGACAAGATGAAGAAGAAAATTTACAAATCAAGTGCAATCACCATCCAGTTCGCACTTAATGTTAATCATTTATATTTATATATATATAAAATATATATATATAAGAAATGTTCTCTTCTTTCATTAATCATTAATTTTAAATTATTTTAACATATTTATAATTACTTATATATTTATAATTACTTATATATTTATAATTACTTATATATTATATATAATAAATGTTCTCTTTCTTTCATTAATCATTCATTTTAAATTATTTTTACATATTTATAATTTACATTCACTTAATTATATATATAGTATTCATAAATATATTTTCTTATTTATATAATTTTTATTACGTAAAAATATATTAATAGAAATTATTATATATTTTTTACTCGTACCATTTTCTCAATAGAGAAATAATAGAATCAATAAATAATTGTCATTTAATTCTTCTGCATATTAATGGTTTATAAAATACAGTAAATCGCTTCTTAAATGCCTTTCGCCCTGTATAACAACCGGTTTTATTTGACCAGACGCCGCCGTGGCGGATAGATAATCCGTTCGGTCTGAACGTAGGTATGTAGGACGTTGACTCTCGGAGGTTACCTGGACCGTCAAACCGTGGGAAACGTCTCTCCAAAAACCCCAGAAATTGAATTAACACGTGACTGCCTGAACCAATCACATTTCTTGGTTCAGGAAAGATCGATCCAAAATTGGCCGAGAACATCGGTTTTATCGGCTGCTGTCTCGTCTCTTCACATAAAAGGTCGTGGATGGTGGCTGTACTTGCGATATAGGTTCAATAGTGAAGCTTGATTTATCATGTGGAATTTAGATCTTGAGGCATTGAGAACAGTTGAAAAATTACTGTTAGATGTAATGATTTTGTTTAAAGCGCTTTCGGTGAGGAATACCTGAAGGAAGGTAATACGTAACGAGGGAAAGAAGAAAATAAATGTGTAAGAAAGAAAAGATTTGATTCAAGAATAAAAGAAGAACGGAATGATGGAACATCAATTTTTAATACGGAAAGAGAAAAAAATAGAGATTACTGACGTGAAATTAACTGTCGCAGATCCTAATACAGTGCTCCTATACTCTTTAACACACTAAGTAATAGCGGCCAGAGGTTAAACTTTTGTTTAGAGAGAGGAAATATATTTAATCTTTCCCCGTGTTGCTTTTTCATGGAGGAGATGGAAACACTACGCCGCAGAGAGAGGGAGAGAGAAAACTGTATACAGCTGTTGCAGGTCGTCGTCGCTGCTGCTGAGACGCAAAGGACCGAATAAATTCAGGCAGGCTTTTCCACGCTCCGAAGAACACACTTCTCAGTTACAACTTAGACCTGACAGCAGCGGAAAATGCCTCCTTGGGTCCCCCCCCCCCTTTTCTTTTTCTTTTGGTTTTCCTCCTCCGACTCCACGCCGACGCACGTCCCACTCAGGTTCTTCCACTTGTTCACGCAGGAGAAACATTCACTACTTGCTCGCCCACTTGGTGAGAAAAAAGTTCGTTGTTTAGAAACATCGGCGACCTTCTTCCACGTTCGTGCGAAAACAGAAACATTCGGTCGCATTAATAACTTACTTTTGCTAGGAACAGTTCATTCATCGTCTGAAGGAAACGGTAAGACAGATTATCAGAACGCTTTCATAAGCACACGAATTTATTCATTCTTACTGAAAACTGCGACCAGGGCCGTTTCCAGAAAGAACATTTGTAAAAGAAAAAATCCGAGTGAAATTTCCCGCCAAAATAAAAAAGTAAGTCGTACACGACTTTCGTGACGTCACTTCCGCGAGTGTCTTGTAATGTGTTTCATTCAGTGTAACCCTAAACTTCAAAACTAGATTTACAGGCCTTCACTCTTCAACTAACTTCATCTTCTAATAAATAAGTATAAATATAGATAAACGATAAGCATTAATTAATAAATACACAAATAAATAACTTGTAAATAGGAAAATGTATTCTTTAAGGGAAATAGATACGAATACTTAAGTTTAAAAACATATCGTGAATTAAAATATTAACTATATAGTAATAAGTAATTTTGGGGAATCCCTCCACTTGAATGGCAATTTAAATTACTTCTTTGATCATATAATTTACTCATTTCTCAACAGAGCAGATTGTAAATATAAATTAAAGATAAGCAAAAAAAAATATTATGAATAATGACTGTGACAATTCATTTCCAAGCCGCTTTCTGTCCACTTTCTGATTTGCCCTAAAATATATCATATTGTATCTTTTTTAATTTTTTGTAGTTATTGATACAATTTCGTATAATTTCATTTAACCCTCTCTTTTCCATTGGTCTCATAAGGCAATTTCAGCTCTTCTCTTCGCCAATTTCTACTGTAACAGTTTCAAATAATGTAATATAACATATCCAACATTTTTTTAATTTAATAATTTCTCTAAGAGGATAATTGCAGTTTCATATTATCCAGCCTTCATCATTTGTTTGGGAAAAATTTCAATTCACATTTAAAATTAAATTAAAACTAAGTGTGATAAATTTGCTACGTACTAAATATTTAGGTAAAATTCGTGGTTATTTTTGTAGTAGTTACTTGTTTTTCCCGTTTTCATTTCCACTGTACTTTTTTGAAGGGCTTTATTTTTCTATACCCGTGTTCTCCTATCACAGTTAGTTATGAAGAGATGGGGAAGAAAATAATTATAAGATTTTCTGCTGGTGGAAAAGGTTCGTGTCCAACGGCAAATGTAACGGATTATCTGTTCTCAAAACATGGAAGGATAGAAGGAAAAGGGAACGAAGGGAAAAGATGAGGGGTAAACACAATAAAAAAAAACACATGAGTCGACTTGAAAAGGACAACAGAAATGCAGTTTAATTGTTTTGCAGAGAATACAAACATTTTTCTCATCTTATCTTCCGTTTAATCCGATCTGTACTGTTTTAATCCGAGAAGTATTAGTATTATCACGAAACAGATGTCCGTCCTCCATTTTCTTCACTTCCATAAGAAACGTCATTGGAAAATTCTAGAGTGAATTGATAAATCTATGTAGATTCATCGTGAGTGACTTTTATCAATAACAAAAATTTATTCATCATTACTTTCTTTGAACTCTCTCCATTTGTTACAGTGAGATTCAATTTTTTTATTCTCTTACTACTGTAATTGTCCCCTTTTAACCTTATGCAATTTTTTTTATCAAGTAGAATAAACAAGACTGAAAAATCTTTGGACTGTTGTGGCTTAGCAATTACTTATTTCCAAATGTCAGTTCGTGTAATTCTACCATCGAGACCAATTCCGTCCCTCTCCTTCTAACATTCATTATATTACAATTGGTTTCATAAATTCCCTGTTGTGAGATACTCACTGATTTACCTCCTATTTCATACAGTGAACCATGACGATTCCTGCCAGTCCCAGAAAGTATTTCTATTTCTTTTGCTACCACAGACAAGATATATATATATATATATATAAACTTCATAACAGTGTGTTTTTGTGGCATTTGTTTGGATTGTTGAGATCTAGCAATTGAGGCGGGCGAGCCTTGAAGGAACTGTTACACGACGAGAGCCGTCGGGGGCGAACGCCCTACAAAAGTGTAGGAAAGCCTCGTGTTGTTTAATTCAAACCACGCCTTGAGAAATCTCTGTCTCGTCTTTGAAAAATAAAATATTAAATTTTATCCAAGTTTAGTTATTTATCTGAAAGTAGGCTGCCGCCCAAAATTAAATACAACAGCAAAGTTATCTATTACTACAATATATATATATATATATAACAAAACAATATTTAATAAATGTCAAATTTTAGTTCAGATTTAAATTTAATACTTATATTTAATCACAACCCCACCAAGGTAAATAATATATTTAACTATTAAAATTAATCCGCTTCTAAAGTGTTGTGACTTTTACCAACTTTTGAATCATTTCACTATGAATGCATTCTTCTGAAAATTTCTATGATAAAAAATTCAGTAGGCCTATTCTTTGTAAAGTTTTATGTGCCTTTCAGCGATATGTAGACAACGTTTCAATACGGTAAGGACACCATTACCATTGAATGTTTCCACAAAATTCTTCTTAGAGAGTAAAAAGAACTGCTGAAATAGATTTGATGAAATTTTATTACGATCGCGCTTGTTTAAATAAATTTACATATTTTTTATTATATCCCTCAAATATTCAAAAATGTAATGGATTTATAAAGCGTAATCTTTCTGTTGAAAAGTATAAGTATTGCAGAATTTAGCTCAATTCAACGCAATATAATTACAAGGAGTAGTAGAGGTTTCGAAAATTTTCAGACCCTTTCAAATGTAGGCTATTAATGTAACGGATTTCGTAATGATTTAATACACTGTAAACATTTTTATTTAAATATTTTCATGACCGATTAAGCTCCATAGCGCTGTTGAAACATCCACCGCATCTATCACAATACAGAACTGTTACAAGAATTAGGCAACCCCCCAAACACTAGTCTGGCTGATTTATAAATGTCATTGCTCGTTCGTAGAAATTTCTCGTATTCTCAATTTCTCTGACAATTGGGACACAGTAAAAGAAGAGATGTGACTGGTCAGTTTGACTGGCACAGAACGAGTCCTGTATTGTCCTTTTGTAAGAATATTTTTTAAAATGTTTATCGTTAATTTTTTCTCTCTACTTCTGCTTCCTGTGTATATTTCTATCGATTTCAGAATATTCTTAATTTTTTATCTGTCCTTTCTAATATATTTTTCTACCCAACTTTTCAATGATCATTTAAGCCAAGTAATTCTTTGTGTGTGTGTGTGTGTGACGTGGTGGTTAGCTTGAGTGAGGTCTGCAATCAATGGCGACGACAGACAGACTCACAGGGAAGTAGGGTAGAAGGGACGAGGTTCTGTTAAACGAGCAAAGGGATGATTTCCCCCTCAAGGCGCAGAGGCGACAAAGCAACAGGTGGGACGTGGTGTGAGAGAGAGAGACTGTCGTGATTCGGGAAATCACTACTTCCTCCTCAGCAGCACAGCAGAACCTTCCAACAGTTGCAGGCATACCGAAATAAGAAATACAGCGTCTAGGTAATGAATAGAAAATCATTGCCAGTAAATAAATGAGGTTCTTGTCTCCGAGAATTCTGAAAGTTAAAATTATTTAGCAAATAAATAATACACAAATTTTTTCTTCAAAAAGAGTATCCATTCACGAGGAAATTACTAATGGAAAAATATCCTCAAAGTAGCAAGAAAGTGGTGTACATTCAAACGTAAATCGATTTTTTTCTACATGCGTACAGAAGCAAGTAAATAACAAAGACAATTATTTCCAAAAAAAATTATCTACTGTTTGAATATAATTATAGTCCACTAGATTTCAAGATTCTCAATTATATCAACTATTTAATATCATAAAATTGTTACATAAAAATTGGGAGTTTGATTTCTTAACTATTTGTGACATAAGATTTGTGTTCTGACAGCAATATGTTTCTTCTTTTTTTAGTAAATATACGATTTGCGTTGCAGTGCTGAAGCTTGTAAATTCTTCAACTTAGTACAATGTCATCTTAAGAGGAATATTTTTCATTGAACAGCGAAGAGAATTTAGAATTCTTCTTCGTCTTTAGGCTTGTTTGTCCAGTATTTGTCTCACTTTATTTCTACGCTGTCGTTTATTAACTTTGTATCATCTTACATTATTCTCATAATGTCTCAGTTTCCGACAATTCGTCACTTCTACACTTGCAGAAATGAGCAATAGTAAAAAATATTGATGAAACTCAAAGTACACACAAATATATTTGTAAATAACAAACTATTTAGTATAAGGATGCGAGTCTCAGAAATATTAACGATAAAAACGTAAAGTTTATTAGATTTTACAAGCTAATTAAACCCAAGAATAATTAAAACACATCACAAGAATGCGTAAAGTTAATTGAGATCAAATTAATTACGCTTTCGTACTTTCCTTTTATAAATGCACACATCTTTGGCGGTTAGTTTCTTTTACGAAAGTTTGCAAAGAAGATTTTTTGTTATTCTCTCGTATCCATGATGTGATGGTTTATTTAAATTTAAATATGAATACTTGAAACAGAAATACAGTCAATCTCAGTGGAAGTGTTGTGATAATTTTATTTTACTTAATTCTGTCTGTATATGACCATATTTCAATTTCACTTATCACAAACACGAAAATATCCATAAATAGGAATAATATAAGTTCAGACAAGAAGGAGAAGTTGTAGACAGGCTCTGTATAGGGTAATCCGCGTAGTGGAAGGGACTGAAAGGTAGAACCAGGTACTGCACGACACCGTGGCTTATGTTTACGAAACATTCCTTTTGAATATCTGAGAGCACTACTTTATGTTTCAGCCTCTTAGCGATGTCTAATTAGTTTCATATTTAATTAACACTTTTCTACTGACTTTATGTATTTCTTGTACAGTTATCTGATTTTTAAAGTAGCATGAATTTTTTTTAAAAGAAAAAGAACAATTATGTTTGCACACACTCTGAAAATAATATTGTTCTTAAATTTTCTTGCTCCCAGAATGGTTTTTTACTTTTATTTTCAGAGAAAGAAGAAAGAAAATGATGCCCCTTAAACTTTTCTTGGAACTTTCGATATATTAAAATGCTTCGTTAGCGAGGAATATTCATTTATATCTCCAATATTTTTATAATTCAGTACGTTACAGATCTTTGGCATTTCGTATTAATTTTTTTTAAAAATGGTGCATATCAAGATTGAATTTTATATGGTTCAAGATTTGCTTATTTAGGTGTCTTATCCATAAATGTTTTTTTTAATTCAACGTACATTTAATATTTCAATAACTACAATAAATACTGTGGTTGACGTTTTACTAATTTTTCTTACGGCACATAAATTATTAAGTAATTATTTGAATATCTATGGGGCTTGATATTTTCTAAATTTCTAAGTGAAGTGTTTCCGTATCAAATACAGGAAAAAACAAAAATATTGGACTCTTAAAGTGTAAACAAATTCTGCGTTTCAACCAATTTTTACAGTTCTTTTATCCTAACTAGATTTATTTTTACCAAATTAAATGAGTCTTAATACAGTCATCAATAAAATTTCTGCTTAAATGTAGTGTTAGACGGAGACGTGCAAACTTGAGGTATAATATCTGTGGAAGTTTCTTTCTTGCAAGAGGACTCTTTGGAAGCCGCCAGGGAGTGGTATTCTGTGGCAGACAGAGAGAGTACTTGCATTGTGGAAACCAGGAGTAACTTTGTCAAAGCTCACGGACTGTAACAGGAATGTCGACCAACCAACTACTAGTAACAACTCCTGCGGCGATAACTGCTAACATAACTTCCGTTTCCGGCGGCAAACTGCTTCTTAGTAGAGAAAACTCACTCAGCCACGAAATCAGAAACACAAAGGGAAAATTACTGAGATTAAAAAGAAATTTATCATTTAAAGATGTGTTTAATTAATTGGATTTTGTTCCAATAAATTATGTTCCAATTTGCAGACGTCACGGATACGTTTCCAAAATAAAAATGTATCCACTTTTCATTCGTTATTTAAATTCCTTTCACATCTTTTACTTGTAAGAAGGTATGAAATTGTAGAACAAAGATTGGTTAACTGTTTATAAATATTTGGAAATTTATTCTCTGTATTTAGGAAGTTGTTATTCTATTCATTGTACTTCCATGTTCTTGGTTTCGTAATAAAATTATTTAAAAAAACCTGTACTTACAAATCAGTTCTTCCATAACAAAAATATTGTTCCTCTAAGGTGACCTGGAAGAAAAACAGAAAGGTGTTATTACCTAAATAATGCTTTTAAGTTTTCTTCAACCAAAAAGTTGTTTATCATTTAAAAAATCGTTATTGTGTGAGTAAAAATTACTCCTGCTAAACGTAAGATACTAATCAAAAATATATTTATACTCGGGTATATTCCGCACTTGCGTACAACTTAGGTAAATTATTTTTATTTATTTTTTAAAATTAATGCGTATCCTAGATCTTATTAAATTCATTATACTGATATATTATAAACACCATCAACAAGTTTATAATGGCAATCACTCTAAACTAGCATTAAATGTCATTTTATCGTAACAAATCAGAACAATGCTTAAGTTATCATTTTTACCATAATTTCGTCTACAGATTTACCTTCGTGAGAATGCATATTATTTTTAAATATTTTATCAAATTCTGGCAACATTTATAACATGACAGTCATCTTATTCTCCTCAAAATTATTTATTTCCCGGATCATTTAAATTTAAACGGGGTTGAGGGCGAGTGAGTAGACAGGGTCGGGGGAGGGGGGGGGGACACAGGGCGCAATTATTTTTTAACTCGTATAAAAAATAACTGACGTCAGTAAGGATGAAGTGCATCGTTATGATTGTATTAGCGAAGTGATCTTGTTATATAAATTTTCAGATCGTAATAAAAACACTTTTGTAAGTTAATACCTTGTTATCGAAATGTTGAAGAGTTTGTGATTTTTTTACTTTTTCCCCCCACCCACTCCCAGGGGTCTTAATTGCCTTCTTTGTTTTTACCGCGTTTGAATCATGAGAAAAATGAAACTTGGGATCGCTACAAATGGATGCAGATCATCGCAGGGACGGTGAGAGAATAGTAAGGACTAGAGGAATTGGATAGTTGCATTTGAAATAGTCCGATTTAATTTAAGGATCAAAAAAGTTTTCTTTTACGAGTTTATGTAATTATGTCATTAGCTGTAATAACGAACACAAATTTCTTTAGATTAACTCTCTTGGGTGATAACCAAATTAAATAGGCCCACTCCTGCATGAACGTTCGTCTATGACTGTAAAATACTATGAAACATTTATTTCAACTAAGCCATATTATTTTTCAGTTCATTCGGATCTCACGACTGTTCTCTTACACGTTCTTATAAACGTAAACAATTAATAAATCTGGAAAATCATATTAAATAACTTTTTTGTGTTGTTCAGGGGTAAGACTTTAACACTGTTCCACAAACTTTTGTGTGTTTGTAGAAATTTAGTCCAAAAACTAAAAAATATCCGTGATTCTACTCATAATTTCCTACAAAGAATTTACCGTCGTTTGTCTAACAGCCATATTATTAATCTCGATTAAATAACAAGACACCACACATTTTTCTCAGTATAACGTCAGTGAAGAAATTAAATTAAACAATAATTATTTCATAAGGCACGTAAACTTCCATCTAAAAATAGTAAACTGAAAAATTTTTCATATTAATAATAAAAATTCCTTTCCAGTTCGCACGTAAACCGTGTGCGGAAAACACGTTTGCTACTCTTGAAGGAGCAAGAAAGAGGACAGCGTTTCTTACAAGGTGGGTGAAAAAAGCACGCTGACAAAGAAGGAGGGGGGTGGGGGGGGTGAAGAAAGTGTTTAAGGAAGCTGGTCACGTTCTTCTTCTCCTACTCCTCCTTCTTCCGCCCTTATGTTTGGGATGACAGGTGTGGTGCTCCCACCAACACACAACGGAGGAGCGAGGCATAAATTATTATCCAGGTGTCAGCCAGGTCGCATCTACCTACAGCCTTCTTCCGCTCGCGAGTTGTCGTCATTTTTAAAATTGTGCAGTTGCCCGACTGACAACTTGCATTCGTGAGTGAAGAGATTCTTTTAAATGGTTCCTTTTGTCTTCTTTAGATCAATATCCTTTCCGATGATTTTACGTGATGTAAACGGATGACGTGAGGAGATGCGCGATGATACGTGCGTACTGAAGAGGTTTCCCTATCCTCACTATTCCTCCTTACGCGGAGTGACGTTTCAGACTTTCCCATAACGACAACTTCGAAAACGTTAAGAAAAATCTGAAATTCGATGCGATAACTTTCCCTCCATTACTCTTTCTTTCCGGACAATTTAATTGCTTCTTTTTCCCTCGATGACCCAAAACGCCTCATAATTCGTATCCATTCATGAGTCCCGACTAATACAGATATAGTGTGATAGTTCAGTATCCTCTCAATTGCTTCCCTTCCTGTATCAACTTTAATTTTAATATCTTCCTGGGTAAAGTACAAATCGCCACTTGTTTAATACAACCCTTTCCCACCATCTCACATCTTTAGTGACGTCATTGATGACGTCAAGCTCGTGACGTCCTTTCGTCTCATTCAGCTTTGTACTTCTCAAACTTCAGTTTTTGCTTGATTCCTTCTGTTTTTGAGCAAAGAAGAATCGTTTCCTTTATTATGGCTGAGAAATATACTTAAAAAATAGAAATGAAAAAAATTTCGTCGGAATGGAAAGTAATAATAAGAAATATAGTTAAACACAGACAAAATGAGTGATAATATAAATACCACACAACGTTTCTGGGATCCTTGTCCCCTTTTTCAGGTGTTAAGAAGAGTATAGAGCGAAACAACTGCACTCGTCAGTTGACAAAACTCAAAAGACAATCAAAATTCCAATAGTTGGCTAATGCGTTCTCGTAAGTCACAGGTGAAGTCCAAACGGCGATGGATGCGCCTTGAGAGTTATGCCATATAGATGTTACACTCTCTCACTGCCTCTCTATTAATCTATTTAACTGAGTTTTTCCACTTATCTACTTGTTTTCCTGCCTATCTATGAAACTACCGTGCTGACTCTGATAACATGCAGTTACTAACTGATACATTGAGTACCGTTGTTCCGTCTCTGGTGTTATCCTTTTTCTTCCTCAGAACACCTTCCCTCTTACTTTAACATTTTCTCTTTGCACTTTATATAACAATTCGCAGTTCAATTTGTCTCTACGTATCTTATACAGCAGACCTGCGCAGCACAGAGATCCCGGACAGGGGTTTGGACGCTTGTGTTCGCCCTTCTCACTTCCAGCACCATCATCAAAACTCCCACAGACCGTCACAAAACTGGCGGAAGCAACAGGAAACCATCGCCTTGATTCTCCAACATTTTCGAAATAAATTAGATAACTTCCTACAAACCAGTCTCAGGACTAATCACTCGTCTTCAAATATCTCCTACTTGCCTCTCACCAGAAATTCATTTTTTTTAAAAGAAAAAAAAACTTGTCTATTTCCGACTTGTACTTCCTGAACCAGACGTGTGTGTATTATTCACCGTTGGTCTCTTAGTAATTTTTCCCCGACTATAAATTGCAATTTTTTTCTTCCTTTCGTGTCAATTTTATTGCGTTTCTTTCTTTCAACTCCTCTTTTCGAGATGTCGCTGCTCATAATTCATTTCCCCGCAGGATTCCTGCCAGCATGACCGTTCTCTTGCCCTCCTCTCTCCAAGATTAATTTCAAATT
This sequence comes from Zhengitettix transpicula, assembly GCA_037074705.1. NCBI lineage: Eukaryota > Metazoa > Arthropoda > Insecta > Orthoptera > Tetrigidae > Zhengitettix > Zhengitettix transpicula. Next base: position 78,198,577 of record CM073593.1, read on the forward strand.
TTCCTCCGCTCTTTCCTTTCCCCCACTCCTCCTCCAACCTAATTGTCCGCGCTTGTCTGTTTCGTGACACACACACACATTGCAACTCCCACCTTTTCCGCTCGTATTTTTCCTCCCCCTCGCCTCGTAGCCTTCTTTCTTTCCACCGCTTCCCGCGAAGATGTCATGCAGTGAGAGAGATTTATGGGCGTGGAGCGCGTTTATTGCGGTCGCTGCATTTTATATTCGCCCTCTTCGCCTTCCTTTCCCTTTCTTTATTTATCTATCTACCTTCCTGCCGTTGTGTCAACCGCTTCACCTCAACTCATCCACCTCGTGGCCCAGTGTTGAGTCTCCGGTTTCAATGCATCGAACCCCCCCTCCTCCATCTGCTGTCCACAAGCAACTCTTTCCCCACAGCGCAATTATCTGCAAACGCACACAGACACAGAGATCCTGGCTCACGTTATATTTTCCCAATTTAAGCAAAGCATTTACTCACAAAAAACTCTTCCTATATTGGCCAAAGAATAAAAGTGTCGATGAAACGCGTAATTTTGGAAATGTAATTAGGAATTCTTATTCAGTGAATTGTTCTAAGCTTCAAGAATTTCTGTTTGGCTTCAGGGACATGTGTAAAGAACCACGAAACAACAACCCACAAGTTGAACAGGCAGTTGTGTGCTTTTCCATGCTGCCATACGCTTGTTATTCGTGATTAAATATCTGAAAATTCGGAAACTGTCGTTCTGCTCTCTTTAAAATCTGTCACACGTAGGAACGCTCATATTAATCCTCAAATCTATTAGGACCATCTCAGAAAATTCGTATTGAGTCAAGGATGGATTTATTGAGTTTTAATCCACACAATCGGAAGAACGGATTATTTCACGGCAATATTCTTTTATTTTTTAATAAATTAATATATGTACACCTGCTAAGTTTTTTCCTTTTTTACTCAACTGAGTACGTATAAAATAATTAATCTCTTCTACAATAAACCTTTTTCTTTATCTAATTAAATATTGAGTAAATAAAGTCCAAAAGCTGAATCGAATCTCACACTGGCGGAAATTATACGAACCCTTGACGAACCTGAAGTCAACTAAGTACGAGGAACTCTGGTCATAAATTTGAAAAATCATCCACTGTCTACTTAGAGACCCCCCCCCCCTTAAAAAAAACTACGTAATTTTAGAAATGTGGTAAGAATTATAATCTAAATATATTATTAGATATGTTATGATTGTCCTACGCAGGAAACCTAGTACGCCATTTTGAAGCCTACTCACTGGCAATATGTCAGTTGGTAACGTACAGTGACGCATTGTTTCAGTGTTTATCTCAGACTTGACGTCCCAAGAAGTAAAATAGAATATTGATTTATATGTAAATACTTCTCTCTGCTTAAATTACATTCTTAGTAATTCAATGTAATTTAATTTTTTTAAAGTTTCGTTTTGTCAGAAACTGTAACGGTCGTTGTCCGTCACATGGTGATGTCACGCGAATGGCCTCCATGATTTGCGAATAGAAGGGATGGGAATGGAAGATGTCTATTTAATGTAGAAGGGCGCAGATGTCTCTGCCGTTGGACTTAGCGTCTGGGATCCATTTCCCGGAGCCCTTTTATTTAAGTGGGCCGCCGTCTGGTCGCTAACGTGCGACATTTTCCGAGTGGCTGTTTTGATGGGAGAAAAGGAATGAGGCAGAAGGGCGAGAGAGGAGTGAGACTTCTTATTCCTCGCTTGTGCGGTCAAAGAGAGCTGATACAGGCAAAGAGATCCCGACGAAGATATTCCAGTGCTCTTCGAGACGTTGATAGCAAGTCTTGGCACAATAACGACTCTGCAAGAAAACGCCATATTAACTTTTATAGACTATTTTTAAAATAGCAGAGCCGAGATGATGTTACAGTTGACGGACAATGCTCCAGGTCACACTGATGACAGTTGATGGACCACTCAACGCCACTCATTGACGTGACGTCATCGCCGGGGAAGATTACACTCCTAACAATTCTCCAAGAAAGATATTGCGTCTCTAAACTTGCACTTATCTTTTAGTATCACTCATTATTTATTCTTAACAAAAGACTGAAATCAAACTGGTGCTGCAATTTTTTTTTTCCAATTTATCGTCATTACACTGGGGACTTTTTTGTTTAAATGTGTATGTGTGTCACGTCTCGCTCGAACACAATTTTCAGAGTGATGTATAATTTTCTCGCTATACAAAAATAGCTAACAAACCAATTGAAATCCTGAGATCAAATATAAACATTTATAAATTAATTACGGTTTGTGCTAATCGATCAGGTTTTACCATTGTATTAGTTATTTTTTAAGTTGGCAACTAAATTTGTATAATTTGTTTTTAACCCATAATTATTCATTTTAATAAATAATTATTAACATTTATACATTAAACTTTCTACTTATATATATATATATATTGTAGTAATTAGTAATTAAGACATTGTTCTAATTGGAAAGTTGGATTGTAGAGGACTCATTATTAGTGGATAAAGCGGACGCCGCAACAAGGCGGCAATGCAAAGAATATATTGTTGAGCAGCTAAGAGAGTTTACGCGCTCAAAATCTACGAGACGAAGTTAGGTCAGTCAGGCAATGAACGGCGAGGCATAAGAACCAGCAAAGTTTTTTGTACAAAAGTAAGACAGTCAGGCAATGAACGGCGAGGCATAAGGACCAGCAAAGTTTTTGTACAAAAGTAATACAGTCGGGCAGCGGACAGCGAAGAGTTTGGAAGCTGTGTAGTTGGGGCAGCAGACGGCAAATAGAACAGTCGAAAAAGTTTTATAGTCTCAGAACGAAAGAATGGGATAGCAGTTACAAACATGCTTTAAAGAACTAAAAAGTAAAGCAATCGTCAGTAGGGAAGGAGAGAGTGAAATTAACGTCGTAATCGGTGGCCGAGCGTAAATTCAACCTGCTGGCCATAGACAAACCCAAATGAAGTACATTTCCAACTAAAGCTACGAGATCTGCAAATCCAGGTTGCAGCAAAGCATCGAGAATCTACCAATTTATGAGACCAACTAACAAACTACGCCAATTAAAATTCGTTGACATTTAAAGCCTGTGAATATTAGAATCAGTGATATCCCCAAATCTTGTGCACGAAAAACCTAAAATGAGACCTGGGCGGCCGAAAGTAGAAAACTTTAAAATCATATTGTAAACCACTTTTAAAAGATAAAAAAGTCAGATCGTTCTTTAATTTTTAATTATTTAATAATTACATTTAAATTCAATCTGTAGTGTTATTTTCTTCCACAACAAAGTTCGTCTATGTTTCAGACGCATTAACTTCCATAAAAGCTAAATGTAATTTGATTGTATAAATTTACCCATTTATCAAACCCAGTTTAAGACCCTGAGATCCCAAATATTATTGTGTATTTAAAATTTGTAATAAATTTTGTTTGTAGTTTTCACTTAATAAGCTTTTTATTTTATTTAGACGCCTTTTTATTACAATATATATATATATATATATATATATATATATATATATATATATATATAAGTTTTTCTAACTGTGAAACTAATCCAAGAAAGTTTCTTTCACAGTTAACTTCCAAAAACTGTTTCGTGACGTCACCGTAGTAAACTAAGGAAATGTACGCATATAGTATTCCGTGGGCGAAAAAATTATATGAACAGGCAAGCGCCATTGTAGAAATTAATTTACTAGTGGATAGACGAGGTCTAGTGAGTATTGTTTAATTATTCTCGATAATAATATTATTCGAAAATAAAATGTATTCAAATTATTATTATCCACAAAAGTGGAATAAAAATGCAATTTTAAAAACCTTAACAAAAATACACTCTATATGTTTACTTTTATAGCGTAGCAGTTACATTAAGCCCATAAATATTTAACGGACCAACACACCAATGCGGTTGGTAAAAAACATGAATTTCGCTTCAATTCGAGCGGAATATAGCAAATACACAAAAAATATACAAATATATAATTTTGTGATTTGTTATGTTTACATATGTTTTTTTAAACTTTAGTTGTAAAAGAATTATTCTGAAGAGCCAGATGATTAAAAAAAGACGGTTGTTATATAAACTATCTTTTATCCTGTACTATGCACAACATTTGAAACAGGATGTTTGTATTTGCAATATTAACGCTGCAACTGTAGTAGCCCCACTATTACATATGACGGAGTCTTCTGTATTAGCTAACTGTTAAGTTTAAAGTACGTAAATATCACTGGTAATTTATCGAATTCAAACACAATATGGTAAATATAGTAAATTTAATTAATTTCCGTATTTTTTATCATCTCAAAGTAGCATAATAAAGCATGAATTTAAACATAATTGTTTCGTATGTTTCAATTACGTGTAATAATGTAAATATACTGATCTAATTTCAACGATTCGGATAACATGAATGCAATGATTTTATTAAATGAGAGTCTTCAAAAAATTAAATGGGAAGCGTAGAATGTGACAATATAAGTCAATAAAAATGTTGTATTGAAAAAATACATTTTAAGATAAATACATGTTTAATATCACACCAAGAAAAAACGGTGAATAAATTTGTTTAAAAAATTTGCTTCAATTGAACAATTGTATGTTGTTATAGTATCTATATCTGTATAATAAAAAAGGATGTATATTTGTATGTATGTATTTACGTTGTTCTTTATACAAATTTTATCGCGTGGACAGAATGCAACAAAAATTGGTATACGTATTCTGCCAAAATGGAGAACCGGTACTGTGAGGGTGAGAAACGCCTAGCATACATGTGGAAAGAATTATAATTAAAAACCGTGATCATTAAATATTAAATTACTGCGCGCCAAGAGACAATGACGTCACGCGAGAGAAAGACGTTACTACGCAACGAACAAAGGAAATATTTCCTTTATTAGGAATGAAATAAAGCAGAAATATTTTCTTTAAATAAAAAATATAATTTTATACAGCAATACTCCATCGAATGATAATAAAGAAGAATACGAATTACTTTACCATCCTTGCGGAAAATGTAAGTTAATTTTCGCGCTGTATTAGTTGTGAGTCTAGCTAACAATTTCATCAATGTAATATTTCGTAATGTATGAAGACTGAGTGACGATTATATCCTGAAATACTCAGGGAATATATTTAAGTATTCAATTAAATACTTTTTCGAGTTTAAATAAATAAGTACACGAGCAACGCCGGGCACCCAGCTAGTTTTTAATAAATAATCGAACATGTTTTTTTCTTGAAATTGTTCTTAATTCGTCAATTTCGCTTGTTTTGTCTGTAATTATAGAATATTATGGCGCGAGAGTTCAGAAATTCTTTAAGATTAATTTATTTAATTTTATTAGAGATATTAGCAAGGTCGCGTAGCTCATTTCAGGATTTAGTGACTGAACAATGACTACACCTGAGAATACGGTAATAAACCTTTCGTGCTGAGAATTTGTGCTTGGAGAAGGCTTGGGAGTGGGGCAAGGGGCCTCCAGAATTATGTGAAATTTTTATAACGCGTGATTTCCTGAAATTTCGTGGCCCAAGAAGATCGACCAGGTGTACTTGTCCGTATAAATCATTCCTAAAAATGTTCAGATTAATTTCAATACTTTTATTTTAAATACGGGTTACATAAAAGGCGCTCAACCGTGGGTCATCTTCGAGTCACATTAAAATCCACGCTACAATGTGTTCCTTCAACAATTCTGGCACACCAAATCTCTTAATAAAAAATCATACAAAAAATATATGCAATACGAGTGTTTTCTTATTTTTATTTTAAATTCATAAGACCACCCTCCTCGTTGAACATTTGGTTAATATTTCATATCCACTAGAAAAAAAATTCATCCCCTCTCCCCAACCCATCACGTTCCCGAAAGCAAGAAAACAATCACCAAATGGACCGGCTATTCCACCTTCACCCCCTTTTATGATTATTACCTTTCCTCTTCGGTTACTATTGGTACTAATACTACTTATCACAACAATTTTTTCCATGCTTCCCATTCCCCATCCCATCACATTCATTTCCCTTCCCACCGCAGCAACCCTTCAGTGCTTGGCCTCTTTGTTATGATGACACTCCGCCCTTTTTATACCGACATTTTAAAAGCAGAAAGAGGGAGTGGCGAACCAAGCGTGGATATTCCCACTTTCGTAATTACCTGTCGCTAATTTCTTCGGTATTATTATTATTATTTCTTTTATATTCTCCAGGACGCCCGTCTCTCTTTATCTCAACGTCGTTATTTTTCTCTCGGCGGTGTTTCTTAATCAGATTGATTTCCGGTCTTTCGGAAAACCACTACCCTTTCTCTTGGTTTTGTATCCTAATCCGTTCGTTCCTTCTATTACCCTCGCAAAACAAGTTAATTATGTTTTGTCGGTGAGAACAGAAAATTTCTTCCATATTCTGTTGTTTTCCTTCATTGCGTGAATCATCGTGTGAAAAATATATTTTTTATTTGGCCAGAAGATACGAATTACGGCCGAATATATTCTATACCTTTACGAGGAACAGTTGAACCTCTCTTTAAATTTGTAAAGACTATTTGTAATTTTTATGGATTTATTACGTGTATATTTATATTTACATTAGTACTCAAATATTTTCTACCCTTCATATGACCTATGTTTTTCAATACTTAGCATTTAAGATACATTAAAATAGATTCATAGTACCCAAAGATAAACTAAGCCTTCATATGCTGCGTTAATATTTTAAAATTATATTTGGCACTTATTGTACTTATATATACGTGTTATACAATTTTTTCTATGCCCAGAGACTTTTACATACGAACCTCAAAATAGTCATGAAGCTTGTATATTTGCAAAACGTCCTTTATTAATTGTTTACCAAGTGCATATATTTATACCTATAGGCTTGTAGAACCTCCAAAAATAATTTAAGCCGCCATGGAGGAAACATACTCATTTTTATCCATGCAAATTATTCCTTACAATATTCCTGCGTCATGTTGGGAAACTAGATGGTTTAAAGTGTAGAATATCTTTGGTCATAATCAATTTCTCTGACCCCAAAAAATCAATTCATTTTTTTTATTATTTATGCCAAAAAGATTTAAATATGACCCCATACTTTGCTATTTCTTTCAATCATGGCATGAAGCTATATTCTGATGCAATCAGACTTATTTATTCATAGAATTATTGTCAATAATCTCCTAAAATATATCTTGTCTTAAAGACTTTAAAACATGTCGTTTTTTTAATTAGATCTTATTGATATATTTTCTGTCCGAAAGACAGATTTAAATAATCTTTCTCACCCTTCTCTCTTTCTGTCTCAACCCTCCACACACACTCCGCAAAAAAAATTGAAGGTAGGTCAAGATTCACTTTTTAAAAAAGAAAATCGTGTTTTTACATTTTTATGTGTCGTCGTAATTAATTATTCCAATAATTTCTGTCTCTGTATGTTTTTGTATCTTTCTATATTTTATTAAATGAACTAAGAACGTGGACATTTCCTCGTGCATTTTCTCCAGTGGTTTTTATCTGTTTCTCGGTCTCTCTGTAGGTATCTTCCTATGTTTTTGAGATATTGTTTGACGTAAAATAACTACAGACAAAGTTAACGAAAGAAGACTAGACCAATACCTAATTAGAATACTCTTGAAGGAAGGTTGGAAGATGAGAAGTGGAAAAATCTTGATCGTTGTAGTCAATTATGACTGGTGTCATACAGGAGTAGATGTTTAAGGCACACAATCAACAACAACACACAGATGGAAGTGATTAGGTAAACGTAATTATGGGTTACGTTCTCCTTAAGGCGATACGGTGTAAGGAAAAGGAGATTGCGAGTTTGCACTGTGATTGTAATTAACGGTCTCAGGCAGGGCGGGTGGCAGAATCGGTTTTGATTTACAAGTTTCAATTAGCCGGGGCAGGCAAACAATACAGGTAGCTAGCGAAGGCCCTCGCCGAAGATAGAAACCGCCGGCTGGGGGGGGATTACCGGGGAAACATCAAACAGCGCTAGAAATGACAGGCCGACGTCGTGGTCCAAGTTAATTAGCCATGCAAACTGCTGGGGCTTCTGGCTTAGCGATATCAGCCCTATCGCTCGGAAACGCCACGCGATCCGGTGTCGCTGCCATCGTTGAAAAAATAAACCCACTGCCCCAGCGACCGACCATCATCGTCACGCGACAAAAAATTATTTTACGTGTATCGCGGGTCGTCTAGATGAAAAAATTACTTTTGAAGCTTCTGGAGTATGTATTCGTATCCATATGTTTATCCCTGGTGATTGAAAGTTCTTTCAGGAATAATTGAATTTATTTCCTCTGTGAAAAAAAGCTTTACAGCTAGACAAGTAGCTAAATAATCTGTATTGGTAGGTTTATTCAATGATAGAATAAACGGATAGTTTCTAGAATTTATTAATTATTTAACTGAACATGGACAAATAAAATTAAAAATACAAATTATGCGTGTTCAGTTAGCCGGGCAAAACAATCGGATCCCTTAATCCCAAGTTAAACCAGTGTTTACGGTAATTCCCCCAGGCGCGTCAAGGATTGAGACACTTGGCAGTTACCTTGCGTCCATTTCTGGCCGTGATCATGTGCCACCCTCGTTCTCTCCGAGACAGCCCCTTCGCTGCATGTAAAATATCGATGTTCTCGGGCAATTTTGGATCGATCTTTCCTGAACCAAGAAATGTGATTGGTACAGGCAGTCACGTGTTAATTCAATTTCTGGGGGTTTTGGAGAGACGTTTCCCACGGTTTGACAGTTCAGGTAACCTCCGAGGGTCAACCTCCTACGTGCTTACGTCCAGACCGACCGTATTATCTATCAGCCACGGCGGCGCCTGGTCAAATTCCAACTCGCCAAGCTCTCAACCCTTGCTAATATCTAATTACAATAAAATAATATATATACCAATTATAAAACTATCGCGCTACAAATCATTCATACGAATTTAAACAGTGGCAGTACGTGAAGCCGTAGGCAGGTCATTTGCTCGTTGAAAAATCCACGAGAAGAAATAATTGGTAGTATTATGAAATATTCGGAAACTAAGGAAGGGAACACGACAAGCGAAAACTTCTGTATGAAAAGAAATATAAGAGTAACAACATTTATGAGGCCTACTGTAATTCTATGTGTTTCGTAAAACATTAGTTGACCTTAAGTTGTCCAGATTGAGTGAACTTCAAGGGATGTGGCAGAAAACTTAAGCTGTGGTCAGAATTTTATTTAGACGAATAAAATGGTTAATTGATGAAGTATATTAATGGGCTGAAAATCCCGCCCTACCGGCCACAGTACGAACTTTGCAAAGCGTCGCTGATAGTTGTAATAACTCTGGAAATGACGACATAATTAAACTTTGTAGAATTGTGTCACGGCACTTTGGATTATATTTGTTCATCTCGGTTTTCCATGATAAAGACCTGAAGTAGGAATTTCGCTGTTTTGAGGAACTTATTTCGTGATCTATAGAAATCAATCAAGTGACGAATTTACTAAATCAGTGCACTGCTCTACGGCGGTTCAAAATTATCTTTCAGTTTAAAATAAAAATTAATCACAAAAATATCCGTCTGCGGTGCTTCATTGAAGAAGGAAAAAATAAACCTAGTGAAACTCAAGTACTCCGTCGAATCTGCACGTGCTGCCGAGTTTTGAATTGATACAGAGTTCACTGACGTAACCTTATCATCTCTCTCGGTGTTCCAATTTGATGTTGTGGTAACCTATAAATGTAATTTTGCAGGCAGGGAGTACAAATTAACGTCGAATGTTCCATTCTTTTTTTTATCAAGAGATTCCTCCTCATCAACGTACACCTTTTACTTCAGTTATAACAATCTCAGACGTCATATAAGTATGAAAGTCTTTTCCAACAAAGAATGAACTCGATGTCTAATAGTGACGAGGCGAGAACGATGGAAACGGACGGACGGACTGTCAGAATGGAGACAAGTGTTGCTGATTGTGGTTTGCTGCTGACTGACATTTAGGTGGCATTTGCGTCCACCCCCGCTTCCGTACCCACATTTGGAATCGATTTGCCCTCGAGCAGGGCTGCCAGGTTGTAGAGAAAATATATGCGACCGGCCGCACTGCAATATATTTGTTATATAAATGGTTCCCCCACCACCTCCTATTAGCAGCAGCGGCAATAGAAACCAGCGTGGCTTCCGCCGGTTTTATTTTTAAAATGGACTTCTCTTATCGGTTCCTTCCTTTCCCCGTCGTACAAATCGGGAGATATTCCACAGACTCCGTGGTCTTGTTGGCCTCGCTGTGACGTCACTTTCCGGCGTGGCAGTGGTACTGCCAACCTCACAACTTTGTGTCGCCTTGGGAAGGCTACTAAAGACAACAGTATCTAAATATTTAAAAAAATAAATTGTAGAAGCAAAAATAAATTATAATTTATCATTACAGTTTATCACAACCTTTTCACCATCTTTGTGGATTTGATCAGGTATTGCTAATGTATATTTAAAGAGAAAACGTATAATCAAATTAAAAACTTACTTCCCATATCATTTCCTGTGATTGACTAAGAAAAAGTAAACTAAGTTACTTTACAGTATATATTAACATGAAACAGTAATGTGTAGACTATTTGAAAAATAATAATTCGAAAATCCGCCATTCTCAGACACAATTCTGCAGTCCTAAACAAAAATATGGAGTCCTGTACTACTAATGGAAGTCGAGGAAATTTTTATCGGAGAAACACACCACTAGTGTTCAACCTTTACACAGGTTACTCATTTACAATATTTAATTCAGGACTTGAACCGTTTTCTGTTTACAAGAACATGGCCGCCCGCCGTTCTTCCGCGGCTTGAGGCAACCACGTGTTATCGGCTACTCTTGCACATTTCTTCAAGTCGGCGACTAAAACCTCTACAAAATACGAGCCGCGGGAAAGTTAATTAACTTGACAGATAAGCAGAGGTTCTGAATTATAATTTTTTTATGTTTTACCGTGCCTCCAAGACATCGAAAGAGCTGCGAGGTAGAGAGAGAACGAATGATACGGACAGTAAGAGAGGGTGGCTAACTAGAAGAGGCGAAATTTTCATGCTGCAGGTTTCAAGTTAAGCGCTTTAGTTTATGTCCGTGTCTTCTCACTGTTTTTACCGCATCCACCCTCTCTCCTTTCTGGCCTTTTAACTCTTCTCTTTCCCCCCTTTATTCAGGCCTTTTATCTCGGCTCACTTTTTAAACGTTTCATTTCACCTTAGCCGCATCCCAAATGATGCCTCATCCGCAGTACATGTCTTTTTATTAGCCGTTCTATAGTTTGTGTTTCCTCTCGTTAATTTCCCCCTTTCCTTCATTCACACCCGACGCTTTCATAAAATATCTCATTACACTAAATGGTTGCGTGTCTTTATTATTCGTTTTCTCGTCGCCATACGATCCTCCTTTTTTAATCTTACTTTAATTGTTGTATTTTTTATATTCACACCTAATTGTACAGACCCCACTTTGTTGCAGAAGGGGTTAACTGAAACTTCCTGCTCCCTCCCCCTCAACCCCCACTGAAGCAAAGTGTTGAGAGTATTTAGGAAAAGTTTAATTTTGTTAATGGAAACGAGGCATTCGAAATCCTCCGACCACCAAAGTCGCCTTGCCTGTTGCACTTAAGTTTTCAATGGAAAAGGTGCGAAGAGAGAGAGAGAAAATAAAAAATATATACAAATAAGCGGGGGAAAGAAAACTTTTAAGGAAACTCGTAGAAGATAGAACTTAGGAGGAAGTGTTCTGCGTTTTAATACCAATGCGACGAATTTAACGTTTACGCAGACGCTGAGGTCATTTATGGTGAAATCGAAGCATTTAAAATATATAAGTGGTTGGTTTCGTATTACAGTTCCTTTATAATTTTGTTTATTTAATAAAATTCAACACCATATCTGTATTTGATTATCTGCAAATAATTTTTTTGAATGAAGATAAAAAACAATAAAGTAATAAACAGAGAAACTGATAGACCTACTAATGATGAAATAATATAGTAATTACAAATATTAGTGCAAAAAATTTTATTATTACTGTAATTTCCTTCATTAAGACCGTTGCATATTTATCACTCTGTCTAATCATACTTTCATATTACTGCATGTTTCATCCAAACAATTTTCTCTTTCCCTAAAACGACCATATTCAAAAGTTAATAAAATTACTTATTAGTGTTTCAATTATTTAACTAATTAATTCATGCATTGAACAATAAAATAAAGTGAACATAATTTTACGGAGTCTCCAAGTCGCTAAATGCAGTTTGGACAACGTCTAATTAAAACTATGCTTCTCATTTTTCTGACATAAGTCATGAAAATCAGGAGAGAAAATATCTGATGCGATGGATTGAGTTTAAGTGAAGAGAGAAACGTTTCCTCCTCTCAACAACAATCGTTAACTGGTAAAGTAGTATCTTAAAATACATTATCACCACCCGCATTTTGAGATAAAGAAACATATTTAATCGACAAGGCATTTCATTAATTTAAAATATTCATTTTCACTATTCAAAGAGTTTCAGTTACTTTCAATAATCCTGTAGATGACGCCACTAGTAAAATACCATGGATCCCATAATATTAAGCAAAAACATTTACTTCCAAAGACTTTTTAACCATAAAGCTCTATTTGTTCATATTTTCTCTGACCCTCTTCAAAGAGAATTTCGATGATTCAGGGGAAATATTGTTAGATTCATGGAAATCACTTCTCGCTCTAACGGCGACTCCAAGAAACATTAGTTCTTTATTTAATATTATTTTCAGTTCACACTTTATTATTCCAAAAAGTCTATTTTATACGGAATATGATTTGACAAGTCTAACAGCAAGGATTGAGAAGTCTCCGAGTGACGAAAGTTTTGTCCCACGATCTCTCCGACACCAGTATCACGTTTCTTCTGTTAGGACTCAGGTCATCGTGATGAATAATGGTTTCAAATCATGTCTCTTTTATAATTGTCTCTTTGTAATCGTAAGGTTGAAGAAGTGGTAACTGATACATCTTGATTGTGAAAAATGTTTTTTTACATCTAATTGAGTGGGCTGGTTGGGAACTTTTTTTTATGGTAGTGAATGGTGGCGCCACTTTCATATAGAATTAGCGTTATAACGCGTGGTCGAAGGCCGATATCAGAGACAGCAGAGAGCGACGGGTAGTAATTTAATTACCTTGATCCTATCCCTCTGTGTGTGGAAGGTAAATTCGTTCCCTTCATTATTCACATGGATCATAAATTAAATAAATATTACCCGACTTAATTTTTAACCTAGGGGAAGTGAAAACCGAAATGTTCCTCTGCTCTTCACTGATTCGTTTTTTAACGTTTAAATATCGTATTAGTTCTTTTCCACTTTATTTTCATTATTCACACGGTAAAACTTGCACAGTTACCGTATGTCACATTTAGTCTCTTTCCTCACACTTGTCATATTCAATTCAATTTTCTATTATTTGAATTATAAAGCACGGTGTGAGTACGAGTATGAGGAAAAATCCGGGGGTTAAATTGGGACAGTCGATGATTTTCCTGTTTGTACAAATTTAAGACAGAAAAAGTATGAGATAAATCCTGTTTGCAGTTTGATTTTTACGCCATCCTCTCATAGCTTCTCTTTATCATGTCTGAGACTCCTTTTTTTTAACTTATTAAACTTATTTTACTGTTAAAATACTTTGTGTAAGCTAAAATAAATATTTATGCAGAAGAGAGAAAAGGACAATGTATTGATGGGAAAAAAATTTTACAGCAAGGTCCTCGTAAAATGGAGTACGACGGCGTCCTTCCTATCAATAATATTATAATTTCATGTTTTCCTATAATTTGACGTTGTTTTCAATGACACCTTTCGTAGTTATCTGTTTTCGAATTACTGTCGTCCTCCACAGATTCATAACGGCCGTATTTACTTGGCTCAAATATTTCTCAATAAATACCTCATTGAGTATTTGGTAGTTTATTTCAGCTACAGTTTGGTTCATTTCTTCTTAGCGTTGGCCAATTTGATAAGACAAGCACAACAACTAAGCGTGGTGTGAAGTAAATGAACTATAAAATTGTAAACGCGAACACTTATTTAAAACGCTGATAGTTGGTGGTTTTTTTGCTGAAAACTAATTCCCATTCCAAGTTTTTAAGTTTCTTTTATGATTCTAATCAATAAAATAATTATTTTGTGAATGCACTTAGAATTCGGGTTCTGGTTTTGAAGTTTCTTGATAATATTTTTTAGAAAATTACAATTAGTAGCGTTAGAATAAAAGTGAAAGACTTCAGAATGTCTTTAATTATAGACAATTTTGGTTCATCCCCTGACGAGCCTGTTGTACCGCTCGACACTTCTCTTCTGCCAGGGAGTTCATTTTGTGGCGATGCGTACGGCACTAAATTCTAACTCAAAAGTCGTACAAAAACAAAATTCTAAAGATGGAAACTATTTATCTCAATATATCCCACGTGTAAGTGGTTACGTGTGTATATGTGAGACGTGATTTCTCGTTGTCGTAAGTTGAAGCGGAGCAAGAGTGAGCGGCGATTCGTATTTGTATTCTGGAATCTAAGTGAGCAGTTCCCTGGCGAATTTCTCTTCGCCCCCAGAGGAGGAAAGGAACGACGTTGTGCAGATGCCACCGGTCCAAGAGGAAGACGACGACGAGGAGGTGGTGGTGATGGTGGAAGGTGGGACATGTCCGCAGGGACGGATGCACGGGCAAAGAGAGAAAAAAAACAAAGTTGTCTCTTCGGAAGAAAAGTTAGCCCGGAAGTGACGCAGTTTCTTGGCCGTCAGGATCCACAAGTTATATTTCAAAGCACCAAGCATGCAGCAAGTCGAAGAGAACACTCTAACATCAACGTAATCAATATTCTGCAGACAAAATTATTATATGTAGGAAGCCAAAAATACTTTCCTACGTGTAAACCACCCAAAAAAAATCTCTTCAAAGAGTGATTTGGTGTGTCTTTAACTGTTCTTTATGCGGTGTGATGATAAAACATCAGACTATCTTGAGCATGTGTGTGTTTTATGACACTATCTGGTGCCCGGAGTTTATCATAAACAAACACAGCGACATCCATAACTCCGCATTTGTCTCCAATCGCGGTTATTTTCGCGTTATTTTTATGTAACGTACCTCCACCCTATAGGTGCTCACCTCTAATTCCAAAAGGGGTTGAAATTATACCGAGACTACATCGGTACAAACACTATCAATATCACTGATCCTGAAAAATATTTATCGTACAGGTCACACATGTTTTAAGTTTTCCACCACCGCCTCTGGGTGTGGTAGTCGTGTCTTACCCTCACAGTGATTGTTTCCGGTTCACAAGATACACCTGTATGAAATTTTCTCAACGTGTGAAATTTGTATGCGGAACATGCACACAAATATATGTTCACACACACAAACAAAGTCTATTGTATTTATTAGGCTAGATTGCGTCTGCCCTACTATTTATAAATATAATTGCTGGTTAACTTAATTTTCTCTTCAGCTCATTCTCTGCCGTTTCGAACACCAAGCTTCATATTGACCCACCTTACTTCATTTCAACTTTTCTCATAAATCATGATTACGGATTAACGCGGGGTGTATATAAATACAAAGTAACTGGTTCAGATCTCTAAGGCTACTTAGTATAAATTTTATGGCACATAGACATCACATTTTTCTGTAACTTCATACTTCATTATCATTCAAAGTTTTTACAAAGGCAATTATTGCCAATATCGAAAAATTTAACATCCGCCCTCTCAATAAATAAATCACTTGTAAAAAAACATAGGTTACCTTATTATAATTTTTTGTGTTATTATTGTTGTTCTCTCTCATAGTGTATGAATAAAAATACACACTAAATATGTTTTATTTTTTATCGCGCTGGACGTATTATTTAGAAATATAATTATTTTAGTAAAAAGTGAAACGTGGTGGTTGTTTCAACTGCAAATAACTGTCTCTCTCGCTCACTGCGAAAAATCGGTCACTAAAATTAGCTCTCCCCCGCCTTTTCATATTCACAATTAACTTACACAGGAACTAATTTTTTTAACCACCCAGTGTTTTTGATGCTGCCGGTATCCCCCACATATGCTACATTTAGTTTTATTTTATATATTTTTCCCATTTCCCAGCATTACGTAGCCACTTACAGGTTGTTTCAGGCAAATTGTTCAAATCCTATTCCGCTATAAACAACTAAAATAAATTTTGTTTTTACCCATTTTAATTAATTTACTGCTGTTGACATACAGCTTCTGTTATTGATGTTACTGAATTCTTGGAAATAATAACAAGGCCGCGGTGTATTTCTTCAACTTGATTAAATTTTTTAAGTTCAGGTATTTCGACTCCAGTTTCTGTGTATTAGTGTTTCAGGAGGACAAATACGATATTAATCCACATCTATGCTCTAAAAAATGAAACAAATATATTTGAGTACAATTTCATTTTATCTGCGTCAATTAATTCCGAGAATTTTTCATACATGTCATAAGATGTTATAAGGGTAAATTCTTTATTAATTTCACAGAAGGGGAAAATTAACAATTTTTTTATCATTCCTTCCTGTTCAAAAAGAATATATTAAACTGTCTTAAATAAACAGAAATTTTATTGTGTTTATAAACAAAGATTAATAATTTTATAAAACGTCGATTTCTTTTAAAAAATTGTCGTTACATACAAGTTTCTGATTTGAAAAGTCATTCCAAAAGTTAAATATTTCGATTGTAACTTTCAACTCGTATGCAAGGACAATTACAAATGCAAAAATAGTACAATGGACTGAATTTAGTAGAAAATAATGTCATAAAAATATCGATAACGAAAATGTCTCATGTTGATCAAACACTTCCACGTATATGTAATAGCACAAACTAGTCTCAAAAAAATGAAGTGGAGCTTCATGATGATTTGATTAAATTTTCGCCGTCATTATAAGCATATAATTAATGATCTATTGCAGATAAAATTTCTACAGGAACAAGGTAACTTTGAAAATATTCTTTTATATATAAATATATATATATATATATATATATATATATATATATACAATACTTGTCAAGTACTTAACCAGTCTCATTATCGCAATGCAAGGCATTTCCAGATCTGAATTTTAAATTATTCATGGTTAAATATCAAAAGGAGGAGTATTATATGTATAAAAGAAAATGGCTATTTCGAAAAATCTGTTAACGTCTTTTTCGCGTAGTTATCAAACTAATTGCAAAAAAGAAAAAGCTTCTTGTTAAATTCATGAAATGGTAGCCTCCCTTCTAAAAATTAGCTTATTTATGTCTCCTCACTTACATTAACAAACCATAACAGAACTTTTTCCACGAACTGAATTACGCAGATGAAATATTAATCGCGATCCGTCAAACTGAACTTCATCTGTTACGTCACTCAGACCAAGGATGTGACAAGAACTTTATAAACTTGTGTATTTATTCATTGGCACTTGTAATTTTATCTTATTTACGAGTGATTTTACGATTTATTTGTTTTGATTAATAAATGCAGTATAGTTTTATTTTTTATATAATCGTCAACGAACGAGAGGCTTACCATTCACCATATTTTTTTCCTTTAATTTAGTAAACACGATATTATTACATTTCAACTGATATTCACTTACTATAAAAATTAAACTAAACGCCGTCATATTCATTGTTACTTCACTGAGAAAAAATATTAATGAAACTTTAAGTTATATATTGGCCTTTCAGGTTTATCTCCACACTGAAAAATTAAATTCAGAACAAGCATTATATATTTAACTAGAAGCACATAGTAGTCAGATTTACACTAAACGGAGGCAGTAATTTTGAATTTGGGCCGCCACCTTAAACCTCAGTGTTACGAAATAAAAGCATTTAAATAAAGTTAAAGCTTGATTGACGTTTTTGGACCAACTGTAACAGAAATCTAACAGCAACCATGGTACTACTAGAATTAAATAAATTCACAATTGACTTACTTTCATTCCAACTATATGACAAATATAAATGAGCGCACTTTTATAAATCAACGGAATATTTTTGACACGCGGCTCGAAATCAATACCGTACGGGAAAATTATGAAGCACGGTCATATTTTTATTTAGTATTACAACAGTACTGCTATGGCATATCATTGACCATTTAGTTATTGAAACAATAACTCTCAGTTTGGCAATAATCGAAAATGTCTTCAAATATTAAGGCACGAGTAAACGCATCAAAAGTGTGACCTCATTACCAAAAAGAATTACGGGAGACAATAACGAGGCAATTTTTTATAATGATGAGGTTATTCTAAACTTTTAAAACTATCGTCCTGTATACACCTCGCTTTTTATCCGGTTCCCTTTTTTCCTGTAAGCATGGCAGTGTGCTAACTAAATGCAGTGCATTTGTTCTCGTTTGTGAAGGCGCTGAATTTGATACGATGTTAAGCAGAGCGGACCTGCGTGCGTTACGCTGCACAGCCTCGCAATATTAGCGTATAAATCAAGCCTTCACTCAAATTAAACCTCATCACACACGCGCCCTGGGGTAGATATCTACGGGGACAGAAAACTGCGTGTCGCGCACTTACATACACGCTGTATAAAGGAAGAATCGGCAAAATTGAGATGAAGAAGAAAATATAAATGTATGCCTGATGATATCACTGACTGATCGGGTAATAAATAAATCTAAGAGACTAGCGACTTTGAAGACCTTGAAGTAGTTTGATTTATACAAAATTCATTCCCAAATTTCCCGACGCCTGACGTCGACAAGTCAAGTGGAATGTAAAATTCCTCCTCTCTTACTATTCCCTTCTATTACCGGCGTTTGATGCGCGGTTTAAATTCTGAAACCCCAAACTCCCTCTTCCAATATGCAGACAGGCAGAGTGAGGGACGCGATGAATTATACACTCACCTCGATCCAAGAGTAATGAGGCTGCGGTGATTTCTTTCGTCAACCCCAAGGGCACTGTTACGTGTCAATTTCCGCAGACATTCCGTCTTTTCCCCATCCCTCCCTAAACCCACCAACACCACCACCAAAACGCCACACTCACTCACTTGCATTTACTTCCGACGGAACGTGTTAAGAATCTCGATAAAAAAAGATTTATCGCAAAAAGTTGGCTTTCTAAAGACATATTTTCCCCTGGAATTACGGCAACCAAATCAGCAACTGCGTGTAGCGGAAAGCATAACTGCCAGGCGATATTTTATTATACAATCTCCCATAAAAATTTAATTTTGATACACATCCATTTTAATAATTTAATATAAATTACGTAATATGTTTTAAGTAATTCTGGAAATAAATATGCCAAGGAAGTAACTTTAAAAGAAAAAATGAAGCTCTGCAGAGAAAGTTGTCGGTACATTAGGGGAAAAAAAGTATTTTCTGATAAAACTGTTCGCTAACTAAATTACTGACAGCCTGTGTATTATCAGATAATTCCTGTCTCTTGTGGAAAAGACGGAGAAGTGGCTGCTACCAGGGGAGTCTCCAGTTCGTTCGCTTGAAATCAGTTTGCCGAGGGGGAATATTTCGCACGCTATTAATTACGGCGGGCACCTGAACTATGGAGGAGGTTGTTTGCTCCGGGCAAACATGTTCCCCCAAGACTCTTATTGACAGAGAGAGCGAGCTGCAAGATTAGCTGCTGCTGCCACCGCCGCTGCTCGCCGTTTGTTAAATATAATCTGTTGACTGTTGAAAGGTTTGCTTTCATCCCCCTCACCTTACCTCACCTCTGGAGGGCACCGGAGGTGTGGCGCACACCCACACACACACACGGCTTCGCGGAGTTAATTACAGAGTCAACAATTAGACTTGCAAATGAAGGCAAAGTTGTTGTTGTTGGGCCCCTCAAGCCTCGTGTCACTTCAAGACGTAGCCTACACACACGCGCACACACTGAACACCGACAGAGAGGGTAACTAGGAGGGGTTCATCTTCCTAGGGAAAAAAACGTAAAATCTAATAAAAAACGCGATATTGCAAAAAAAATCGCTGGAAGAATACGGGCATTTTTCAAAAGTCTTATTAGCCAATATGGCAGTAAATTGCGTAACGAATATTTCATTCAATACGTCATACCGACGAAAAAATGCATGAGAATGTGTTTTACATTCATATCAATGCCATTAATATAAGCGTATAAAGAAGACTCTTTCCTGTGTAAAGAAAAATTATAATAAACAACCGGATATAGAATTACTTCTGCAGACAAAAATTTAGATTACTGTGTTTCAAATTCCCTGGTTCCCATCCAAAGCGTCCAATAATAACTATATTCAAAAATCGAAGGTGAACATTTTTCAATAAATAATAAACAAAAATAATAATTGAGTGTGAAAAACAATAAAATATTTCAATGGAACGACGTTTAGACGACTCATGAATTATCTCGTAAAAAATAAACCAAGAAAAACACTAATCACTTCAATCACTATGATAAGGTCATTCTGCTGCCGGATATTCTTCCTCCAAACGAATATAAATAGGCATGATTCGTTAATTTATCGAGAAAATATTCTACGTTAATTCAAATCTGTGGATTGAAAGGCGCTGGAATTAATCAGCAAAGATACTGACATTCGCTAACAGAATGGGAAAAAAATGTTTTTGATAATTATAATTCCTAAACTACAGAACTTAAATGGAGATGTATAGTCATCTAGTCGCTTTTTTCTAAATCAAGTTATTAAATACACAGTGAATTATGTAATCTTATATTGCATTGTACTTCATATAGTATTGTTAAGACGAGATTTCGAACTCTTAACAAATCATTTCTGTATGACGGAAAAAATAACTTTTAGTATTTATGTTTTTTTTTGCTTAATATTAACTAGTGTAGTATTAAAATATTTTTGCAATTTCTATGGATGTGTTACTTTTCCTGTTCTCTCTGAGTCAGCTGTAAATTACTCATACTGGTACTGACTGTCTAAATCTGTGTGTGAGATGGAGGAGGGAGGGAGGGGGGGGGGGAAGAGAGAGAACGACTGCATGTTTTGCGAAAGTTGCGACTGCGAGTAGTAAGTGTTTTTCTCTCGACGTGACGTGGCGTGGCGTGGAAATGGCGCACGCTTTTCAAGGGTGACGCCTTAATTAATTGCTACACCACGCTCTCACTCTCTCTGTATCTCTTCCCTTTTGCTAAAAGAAGATAAGAGACGCGAAAGAGACGTCGTTAAGTGACAGTGGAGAGACAATGTCTGCTGGACTATATATCGTCAACTGCTAGACAGATTTATATGTTTACCAACATCCCACTCTATAAAAAAATGTCCGTAAAAATTACGCGCAACATAAATTAAACTTCATAATTTCGTTGAAAAATAATTTTTCATTGGTGGTAAATTGATAATTCATTATTATACGATTACATAAAATTTATTAAATATTTTTGTAAGTAATATGCCTATAACAAATCGTTGAAGTTATAAATTTAAATATGTAAATCGTGAAAAGTTGGCCACAGAACTTGTCAGCCACACTAAGGATTAATATAATAAATGCAATAAAAATAATATTAGTGCAATCAGCACATTATACGAAATTATTTGGTTTAAATACGTATCTTGAAAAATATTGCCTATATTAAATACGATATTGCGTGATCGTATTGTAATTATGAGATTCTATTTTCTTATTCAGCTGGTATAAATTTTTCTACTCTCCTGACTTTATTATTATTATTATTCCATAATTTTATTGCAGTGAAAGAATATTCTATTTGTACAACGTACACTAGATGCATTAATTTTTTCTTCAATAATCCCGTTAATATATTTTCGTGTTCTTGATGTTGTCAGAGGGCAGGACTGAAAAAATTGTTAGTTAAATTCTGAATAATTATTTCGGACTAAATATGAATGGAGAGAAAACTAAAGAACTGATTAGCAGAATACACAAAATAATACGAAACTATTTGATAAAGAAATATCAGATGTGAAAAAATTCTACTGTTTTTGGAAGCAAATAAGAAATAAAAAGCAGAATAATACAAGCTAAGAAGAAAAACTCATTCGTCTGCAACATTTGTAAAATGTTTTTTTCTTTTTATTATATACTGTTTGCTTTTTGCTACACTTAATATTTTTGATTGAATGTATTCTTTGTTCGCGTGTCAATTATAAGGATTGTTCTTCTAGGCAAACGAATCTTTGTCGTCGTCTTTGATCTAAGCAGGTAGGAGCAACAACACTTGGGAAGGACCAAGGAGGGACCAATTAACCGTAGCGGCGGCAGCAGCTTCCTTCCTAATTGGGCCGACTGCTAAATACAGGAGAGGGTTGGACTGGGGTGGGGGGCGAGTGAGCTGAAAAAAAACATAACCCCAGCTGCGAGGGGGTGGAACGGGAGGAGGTTAAGCTGCAGCGCCCTTATTAGTGGTCTGCGGTCAAGCGTTCGTCACGGACAGAAATAAAAAAGCGGAGGTTGGGAGGGAGATACACCCCCACACCAGGAGGGCAAGCAACAAAACACGCGGGCGATATACATGGGGGCAGTAATTGCTGTCAACCGCGGTTCACGAATAAAGTCCAAGCGACCCCCGGAAAAACTCTCTCTCCCCTCTCCTCTCCTCTCCTCTCCTTCCCTCTCCTCTCTCCATCTCTATCTCTATCTCTATCTCTATCTCTCTTCTATCTTTCTCTCTCTGTGAGGAAAATTATCGGCGCCCGGGTCGAATAAAGTAAATTTAATCCTACGACGACCAGCAGCAGCAAGTAGCAAATTCTCTCCCCCATTCACCCCTAGCAGAGGAAAACCCTGCACTACGTTACTGGGAAAACCCACCAAGTCCTGTGGTTCACTCTACGATAATAGATAGTTTATTGTTTTTGTCTAATCAATTTAAATATCAATTTTCTGCGGGGAGTGGTTGTTCTTTGTTCGACTACTAGAAGAAGTAGATGTACCTCACGCAGATGCAGAGAGCATCAGTAGCTGTGAACCTCGCTATGAATTAAATAGGCCCTCACTTCTTCTGCGAACTGTTCCGATAACTTCTCTGAAGACAAAAAATTAATATCGTTTCATATTCTATCACCACTAACATCAATTCCTTTTGATTACGCTTTCTATCTCGCTCGCTCTAATTGTGCACCCGTCTGGAAGACAATGTTGGAAGTAGTTTTGGATATCTAGCCTGGATAGATCCAGTTTGGGAATATTACTAAGGTAATAATATTACATTTAAAATGACCTTTTTTACAATTGGTCAGCTCATGGATTAAGATATTAAATTTGCCGTTTGATGGAAATGTAGTTATAACCTGCAGCACTCTCTGTAGTAAATCTTGCTATATAGAATTATAATGAATGTCTAAACAATAACAATTTTGTTTAAAATTAATTATACAATGAGAGATTGGGTTGTACCGGAGTATTGTGTCGGCCACCATCGAGGGTTGCATGTACATCCAGTGGAGACTTTCGACACGTTTGGAATCTATTCAACTCTACGAAAATATATTCGCTCCATCATTCTAATCATATTTCTAATTGAAATTTTGTAAAAGATGAAAAGGTAAAATCCAACAGCATCGTAATATTTTTCCACTGAGAAACTACGAATACTTATGAAAAATTATTTGACCGGCTAGAAAGAGTAGAGTGTGGTGATCATCCATTCTTGGAAGGGAAGAAACGACGTGACGCGAAACTAAGCAACAGTGAGAGATCATTCAGGCCTAGACTTGCGTAACCTTCCAGTAAGAGCTTTATTCATTGAGCAATACGGAAAAGGCCAACACCGCCATCCGAACCAGCCACCAAAGTATGACACCACCAGCACTCGGCGAACACAAGACGCCACCACCTCGGAGAACATCATTGTCATTTATCCAAGTACAGTAAAGCCACTAGAGCAATCACAGTATGCTAATATTCATTTAATTAGTCTCCGAGAGCGCGCGATCGTAATCTTCATAACCGGGAGGAAATTATTATATATTTTTGTAACAAAGTAATTTGAATGATATGAGGTAAGCTTCTTAAAATGAGATGTTTCAAATTAATTGTGTATCGTATTCTATTGATACCATCAACAAGAAAATAAAAAGGGTGGGGAATTGGCAAGATTAAAACTCCCGCAGAGAAACAGTTACACCGTATTTTGTAAATCGGTACATGTCGAGTCCAACAGTCGGACACGCTGGAAGCGTTCGTTCGAGGAGGAGCATCCAGCTGGCGTTCGTATATACTTGCTGTCGAGTTTATGGAGGACCGGTCACCATCAACCGTTGTACTAAGCACCCTTCTCAAACTTTCCTATAGCAAGCTGCATTTCCCAAAGCTAACGGGAGGTGTGTAGATAGAAAATATCTGAGTTATTATTGATGGATGGCTTTTCTCCGGATTCAGACTCCTGAGGCCTAATACCAGTCTTTGGCTTGTTTACCCTAACCACTGGGGGGGGGGGCGGTACCGCTGTATTAAATTCGACAGTAGAAGCGAACAAGTCCTTCTCGAAGCTCAAAATTGCTTAGAATCATACGCCTTACCCTTCAGATGCAAAAGAGTGACCAACACAAGCGACGTATCTAGACAAAGCGTCGAACTGGCGTGATGTGCACAGCTCGCTATGTAGCACACAGCTGACCAGATGTAACAATGATGCGAAATAAAAAAAGCACAACACCGTATAATGCACCATGCAGAGACACGGAACACCATAAATAAACAACAGTTGATCACCAAAACAGCATAAACAGAACTCTGCGTTGTTGGGTAATTTATACCAGCGCTCTGGTAACATCGCGACTGAAATGCGAGTCGCCTGTCTTAGAGAAAACCAATAAATTGAAAACTAATTTTGGTGCAATACCAAACGTTTGTGTAATTCATAAATCCCCAACGGTCGTCTCATGTGGGTAGATTCTGTGACACTGGAGGTGACGTCATCCTCACCATTTGTTTTGTTATTCAAATGTAACAGAATCCAATGTGATATTTACAATCAAACAGATCAATCACCATGTGTCTCTGATAGACGTTTTTTTAATCAATTTCAGTTCTGAATAAAAGGGGATATAAATTTGTAACGGGCTCGGGTGTGTATTTTTTATATATGTATTTTTTCCCCTCCTTGGGGTGGCTTACCAGAGTGTGGCGGTTGGTCAGATGCCAAGAACCGTTACTTCCGGTCGGGCCGGCGCGGTGTGAAATATCGCTTTCAAACAAAGCGTCGGAGGGTGGCTTTCCGGACGCAGTTTTTCACACACACACACACACACACACACACATAGGGAGACTGGATACAGAGAGGAATCCTTTCCTACCCCTTCCTTACTAGAAGCGGCGAGCGATTAACAAAAAAAAAAGTTTCAACCCTCCAGCAAGTCGCGCTGACCACAAAAACCGGCCCTCCTCGGATAGCTGAACTCCCACGAATTATATCCCTTCCCTCGTCCTCCTCACCTCTGGTCTTTCCTATCTTCGCCAACTACTACGAACGCATGGACTTTATTAAGCGCTGGAATATTTACAGAAGCAGTCTCGAGTCCACAGTAAAGGAAACAGCAACGCGGGAACTTTTGTTAATACTCATAACTGTTGGTAAACTTAATTCTTGGACGGTTGTTTAAAAAAAAAGTTGAGCAGATGTGGCAAGAAAATTACGTGATCAGTCTACACGTTCCGTAGAAATTCAACACCTCTGAGTATCGTGGAGGGAAATAATTTTTTTTAAGAATATGGATAAACAGGTTAGAAACTCCAGACTATTTAATAATGAATCAATGAAACAAATTGTTTCCCTTCACGATTTGATGCAGAATCTGTACGTTGCGGGTTAACTTCTCTTGTATAATATGATTGCGTTAAGCTTCCTCAAATTAATTAAGGTATCCGTTAAGTTCTGAACAGTGCTCGAAGGGTGCCGCATTGGTTGACACCACGCAGAAAAGATACAAGGAAGAAAGGACATTTCAAAATTAATTTTGGAATCGTTGCGGCGTAATAACGTGAGGCTCAAGACTAGCAGCAGTAGAACTTGGGGATGAAACTGTGAGATAGTCTCAAGTACAATAACAATGGTTATTTCGTTGAATATGTAATTCGGTTGTTTTTTCAGGCGAAATTGGATTAATATTCGTAAGTAATAATAAACATTGGCCATATTTCTCACAGGCTTCGTTACGTAACGCATCGACGTCATTGTGAGACGGTTTTCACCAATTGTTTTATGTTTAAAATGGCTATTTTGTGTGAGAGATTCATAAATACCCCTTTTTCGCCGCGATAGTGTAGTTGCGTCCACATCTGCCATAGTAATTAACATTCCAAGGTGGATTTTGACAAATCTTGGTAGTGTATAATGTTCCTCATCCGCACGATTATGTAAGACGCTTCCAAGTACTTCTGGTGGCTAATGAACTAGTGAAATATTCCAGATCTGCGTTGTGCGTAATGTTAAATAGCGTTTACCATTCAATACTTCGGGCCAGTTTCATCCCGCCATGTTTTTGACGTCACTACACGAAATTGAAGGTATGGCAATATAGCTTCCGGATTTTAATTGTGTTGGCTCTGGTCAGAAACATTTTAAAATAATGTCAATCGATGTGAATCGAAATGCGTTACACCCTCGACGCGACATCTGAGAAAATGTACAGGAACTTCCATTTTGCCAATGTTATCTCTGTCGGATTGGATACGAACGACGATTTTGACGTCGACCATCAAATTTCTTTTAAATACAGACATCTTAGTAAGCCTAAATCAAGCAAAAAGGGTAAAGTTATATTCATGTTTCGATCTACATTATTTTATAAGTGCAGGGGACGTAAAAGGGTCAATACTAACACAATAATGTTACCGTTCGATAGCGTGGTGTCAAGAAATAATATAAAATAAAATAAAATTCTGGTAGAGAATAAACGATAAAAATGCAACTGAAATTTGTATTATTATGTGTGGAAGCATGACTGTATTGATTAAAGAGTGCAACGCGATAATTTAATATCAGTTGGCAGTCGATGTGACAAGAACACACGAAGAAAGGTTCCGGAAATTATCGTTTTCATTTCGTGGAATAGAGGAATCGAAACAAAAGGGGGATGTGGAGGGGGCAATGTATTAGCGTGTGGCGATTGTGATACAATCTTAATCCGCACTGTGAGTGGAAGCTTTTAGACAGACTGCGGTGTCGCGTGTCACTTTAATTAGGAGAGAATAAAATCTTATCCTCGCTTCCTGAACAAAGGGGCTGCTGACAACCCCCAGGGCCTCTGCAGGAACAATTTTGACTTCAAGAGAGATACTCTCCCCCTCTTTCAACATAAAAGAGGGTTACACAGCGATAAAAGAACAAAGACAGAGAGAGAAGGGGAAGGAGGCTGAAAGAGGCCTTATTCGCGAGGATTATGGGTTCGTGTAGCTTGACTGCCACTTTATGCACGATACATAGATAGACGGACGAGGAGGAGGAGGAGGAGGAGGGATAAAAAAAGGTTTAAACTTCGGAGGGCTTTAGTCATTAATCCCTCTAGATTAGCAAATTTAATTGGCGAAAGCTGACGACCGACAAAGATGCGGCAGGGCGAAGGTAATAGCGTAGATTTAACCTTCGAGTGACGCGGATTAAGTTCTTCCCTCCCATATATCCTCACACATACACACACAAAAAATCCCTTTCGCCCCAGGATCAAAGAGGAAACTATTACGAGAGTTTTAAACTCGCTGCTTTATAGGGAGACCTCTGTGGATGCCGTGCTATACTTGTTTGCAGGAGAGTGACGTGCGTGCCGATCCTCTGTTTGACTGTGGGAGTCTTCGGCGTCCTTCCGGTGGGATCTTCCCCACAAGCCAACGGTTTTATACGTCCCATGTGCATTCTGAGTTCTTCCATTGAAACCACCAACGACTTCATTCATGGTTCCGTAAATTATGGAACAAATGTAGGAATTCCTCTTTTTTTTCACATTATAATAGGATTTTAATACATACATAGATAGACAAATAACAGATAAAAATTAAATATTAATTAAATAATAAGCACTTATTTTTGTCTGTTATGTGGATATTTTAATATGTAATTAGTATACTTTTAACAAACGCGTATTATATTTTATAGTTTTCACACTAAGACGGTCGCTTGACTTTTATTATAAACCAGGAGATGAGATGGATTTTTTACTCGAAATACCTCGTCGGAGCTTTCCCCCTCTAACGTTCCGCCACTAGAATCTCCTCGTGTTTTCAACATGATTTTTTCGTTTGAGTGAAGAGGGAAAAATCGCAAATTTTTGGGGTCAAATAAGCTAACTACAGTATTGATTAAGGCAAATACGGTTCAGTGTGAAATTGTATGTTTCAGATAAGAAGCTTTCAATTCGATTTTTTTCATTTTACAGGGTAACATTTCTAGATCTGTGTCAGATTCAGGAAGTTTAGCCACAATGTTGAAATTTCTTACGACAATCAACGAATGTACATTGCAACCCAGTTATAAACATAATGTCTGGTCTGTCTTCGATCATGACGCTACTCGTTGATTGTTTCCTGAGTTTATGTTTCCGGAATATTTGAGGATCACGTCAGCCATGTTATTTGAAGGGCTTAAACCAATCGCTATATTTTTGCATCCCCATCAAAAGTAGCGTCATAATTATAACTTCCTGGGATCAGCTGCTGATTTCTTGAGTTTGGAGCCAAAGTTAAATAGAAATGTCTTAATTGGTTCGAAAAAAATGTGGAAGAACAAAACGTGGTGTTACAATAAACCTGTAAATGTTGGAAGCACGTGCAATGAGACTGATTACATTTGAGACATGGGATGTTGACGTTCAGCGGAAAATTTGTGAGTGGGGCTGGGAATTTTTAAAAAAAATAATTTATTATGTCTCATAAATAACCAAAGACAGACACTCATTTTGATGAATAGGGAAAATAAACTATTTTTAATTACGGCTTATTTTCGAGGAAAATTGTTTGGACGTCAGCAGAAGAATCTACGTCACCATATTTCACAATAGTCCAGTGTATTTTATACAAACTCATTTTTTTAAAAAGTAATATGCTCCACTACTGGTGGCTACTCCCCTTTAATAGCATAGGAAGAGATTTGAAGGGGGAAGTGGAAGGTTAGAGGAAGGTAGCCAAGGGTTAACTAGGGCGCCCGGGCTGCAGTTTAAGGATCCTACCCGATATTCACCTAAAAGTGATGCAGGGAAAACCCCAGAAAAACCTGTATCAGGTAGGTAGAGCGCTTGGGACTTGTAGAACGCTGTTTCGATGGCGGGAGAGGGGTTTTCTATTGGGACGCAGCATTCCCTTCTCCGTGACTCGACCAGATTCAGGAACCATATGACCGGCTGTTCCAATGGGAACAGTAAAAACAATTCTTACCGTACGTCCAACGTCTGATACCCCGAAACATACACCTCTCAAAACAGGCCGATGTGCCTCGACTTGTAGAAACCTTATTTCAAAGCAGAAAAGAAGGCATGCCTGATGGTGATAGCCTTCTCCATCTCTCCAGAAATGTTCTGCCTGCGAGAGCTGAGAACCGCGTTCAAAAATCGCGCCAAGTCAAGGGTTTAATCTAAGGTGAACGATCAGTGAAATAATTTCCACTTTCGAGTAAGAAGAAAAAAAATGAGAGAGATGCAGATCCTTGCCACTCTTCGTGTATGTGCTTTACTACAGTTATTATTTTTTCCCCGCCGATGTCGTTGTTGTCGTTGTTGTATTGGATAACGTGTTTGTCATCGATGACGGATAAAACTGGATCGGACGTGAAACATTCCACGTGGCCATTGTTGCAGTGA
Source organism: Zhengitettix transpicula (assembly GCA_037074705.1). Lineage (NCBI taxonomy): Eukaryota > Metazoa > Arthropoda > Insecta > Orthoptera > Tetrigidae > Zhengitettix > Zhengitettix transpicula. The sequence continues at coordinate 78,228,390 of CM073593.1, forward strand.
TAAAATGTCGGTGCCCTCTCCATTCCTCTATTATAATTATTCATTATTTGCATGTTTTCGTTGCAAAGGTTATTAATCACTGGTGATACGTGCTCTTCTCTCTCTCTCACTCACTCACTCACTCTCTCTCTCGGTGTTTGTGTTTGTGTTTTAAAAAAAGTTTCCGGAACACGATGGCTTTATTGAATATTCGTCGTCGCCGCTGTAAATATCCTATCTCTCCGTCTCTCTTTCTCTATCACACTCACAGACACTCAGTAACAGAAAACAAATTCCACCTCCGTTTTCCTCATACCTCCAAAAGCAAACAATTTTATTTTCGCTATCAGTCAATTGAGTATGTAAAAATAGAGTTTTTCTGTATGTGTGTGTGAAGCTGTCTGCCTTTTTTAAAGCCCGAATACTTGATTATTTTTTTTCGTTCATCTATCCATTTGCAGAGTCAAACAAATATTGATTCAAAGAAATCATTATTTTGTCACAGTTTTTGTGATAAACTCTTTCCCATTCAGAATTTGTGTAGCTTATTCGACCCAAATTGCGAGTGATTTTGGTAACATCAAGGCTGGATATAGCATTATTAAATTATGAGGACTAAATATAAAACCTTTATTATTTATTTCTGTCCTCGTGAAACATTCCACGATTCTCCACTCATCTATTTTCTTCCATCCTTATGTTCGCCAGTGAAATTATATGTCCGCCATTTCTGTTACTTAGCTCGTCAGTGTCCGAGGGTATATCGCGATTTTACTCGTAAGTGAACAAGACTTGTATTCCAATCTTGTATTCAACGTCAATTCAAACGTCATTTTGGAGAATTTTTATCGTCACATGTAGTTAGTTAATCCTTCTCGCATTATAAATATTTTATCTGCGTCTGACGTCATCACTTTTACTTAATATGGGTGTTTCAAATCTCTCTTCACACGTTTGTGACATTGTAAATAATGTAACATTCTTAATTGTTGACACTAAACTTAAACATAAATAAATTTGCTTGATGCCTCGTAATGATATCCGCAAACTGATTAATATTTCTTTTGACAAACTGTAATATTACGTGGAAAATATTGTAGAAAATATGTCACCGATTTCTGTCATTTTTCTAATGTGTAAATTTCTGTTGCCAATGTTACAGCTAGGTTTCGATAAAAATCTTACAAAGAAGTAATGAAACGTAATCGTTCTTCTGCCTGGCTTCTATTCCTTTTTTTTTTACGTCGCTATCGTCACTCTATTCCGTTCAGACTCCATATTTTCCCCTTCCTTCTCCAGAAATTCCCACTTAAATTCCAGCTATCTTCCAACCCAGGCTTTTCCTATCTCCCTCCACCAGTGCGTAATTTTATTCTTGTCCTTCTCTCCATTTTTCCTCTCCTTCCTCATATATGTGGCTCTGTTTCTCGGTGTGTGTGTGTGGTTAGCATTTGTGATATGAAAGCGAGCGCGCTCTTGTTTTAAACTTCCCCCCGCTTTTACGGACAGTTTTATGAAGTGATACATTATGATTTCCTGTGTGCCGCTGCAAGAAGGGTTAGTTACCTCACATCACATGGCCTACTTAATTTATTCGTCCTTTGAAGGCGGGCAGTTTTCTGCCGCCTCTGCTACTGCTATTTATTCATGTGCATGTAAATCAACCCCCTTCCCCACTTCAACTACATGGTTCTCCCTGTCAATTACTCTCTTCGCGATGGTCGTGTTACAATATTCCTTAAACACCTTGCACTCTGTTCCAGGAATATTTTTTTTTATTTTCGTGAGTCTTTAAGGGGGACGCGCAGAGATCAGGAGAATTTCATTCATTATTTGACAGTCAATCCACCGGCGCCCTCATTGCCGTATAATTCCAAATAGTCATCGTAGCTAAACCGTTATTCTAGAGTCGAGAAACCGTGCACAAGTAACGCAGTACATTTTTTGGGTGTTGAAACATCCTGTTCGTGGCGGAAAGGGTCTGAAGCAGAAACCGAACGTAACTAAAATGTATCGATATTTTGCAACCGTACTAACCGCGCGTCTTAATTTGATATTGTTGTGTAGAAGAAACTATAACTCACTGGAGTACGAGTTGTGTCGTGCCACGCTCATGCAATCTATACAGACTTACCGAATAAATTTAATTTCAGAGATTTCCTACCTCACAGTATTAGACGAGTATAATTTATTTAATATTTCGTTGTTCCGATAATAAACATATGTTACGACGTTTGCTCCACAGATTTGTGGACTTTCTCAAGTACTAAAAACCGGGAAATTTCTGCGTACTGGTATTTATGTATGTCCAAAGATGATAGAATGAATCAAGTGGGTAGCAAAATATCGTAAAACTTTCCTCAAAGTGTCACTTTCAATATTAAGTGCATCCAGTTTGTTGATTTTTGATGTAAAACCTTTCGGAAATAAGTCTTTGGTGAAAATCAGGATATTAATTTTGCTCCAGTTTATATTGTGTTTGTTCAAATACATGTGTTTGGTAATAACCGATTTTTTTCATTAAGAAATTTATAATTCGACATGTCCTCTTTAATCCTCGTCTTTAGAGTACGTTTGGTCTGGCCAATATAAACAGAATAACAATCACTGCAGCTAATTTCGTAGGCCACAAAATAAGTATCCTCAGGTTGCATCTGATCTTTTCTATTCTTGATCAAACATGATAGAAAATTGTTGGATCTATAAATAATACCAATATTATTCTGGTGTAATAATTATGTAATACGGAAAAAATTATCTTGACTTTGGGAACATTGCTATCACGAGGTTTGCCAATAGGGGATTGTAAAAGATGTTCGAGTCTATTAGTAATGTTAAGATTAATACAAGACTATGGATAACAATTTCCTGAGGGAACATTGGTGAGGCAGTTGGAGGATCAGTTGGATTGTAGTATAGCCCTGTTAACAAGATTGTAGATCATAGTCTTCTTTTGGATCTTAGGATGATTTGAGAAATAATAAAGGACTCTCCCCGAAAATGTTGGTTTTCTGAACCAATTAGTCAATAGTTTGGAATTTTTAACTATGAGAGCGACGTCAAGAAAATTAAGACATTTATCGACTTCGGTTTCAACGAATAACTGTAACGTGTGGACATAACTGTTAAATGTTTCGACCATATTGTCAATTTCTATGGTGGTAGTGACACATTACGATGTTCCTATTCTACAATATCTGTGATTCAGATATTGCACAATCAAGTGCTTTTCTTCGGTACGCATTTGGAATGAAATGCTCCAAACTTTTGTATCTCTAGGTTAAAACACGACTTTCCCTTAAACAAGACAGCATTAACTCTTCAGATGGTTTGTGGAGAAAAGGTGGACGTGATGAAACACATGAGAAAGATACGAGGATGAGAGAAGACAGCCGTGGAGAGGAAGGAGATTTGCCGGAGTGAAGCTGAGATGGTTTGACGAAAGGAAGGCTCAAATTTGTGCCCGAGCAGTTCAGCCAGCACTAAAGATAATTACTGACGAGTACGCCAGTCGGAAACACATAAATTACAAGTACACATTCTGGGATTCAGTAAACGTTCTCAGTAAATTAATTAAGCCACATAAATACCTCTAAGATGTGTCTCTGCTGCACGGCCCTCAATCCCCTGAGTGAAAGAACGTTCCTCATTTAATTTAAATATAATAGCTTCAGTCATTTGATAATATATTTTTCTTAAATATAATATTTTATTATTCATCCAGCTATAAGTTTTTACTTTCTCTTTCGTTGAAATTAAAAATTAAGGTTATATAATGTTGTTCAGAATGTTATGCAGTACAATAATAACAGACGTTCACTTTAAAATCACTGTAATATAACTAACTATATTGTATTTACGTTTCTGTAGCCAATGAATGAAAAACAGAATATAAATTATTTAGTGTCTCTTATTGTTCCTTATTTTTCGTTCAGAAATCTTAATAATTAAATACTTATACAATGAAAACTATTAAAACACTCAGATTACTCTGTACCTCTTATATTATTCAAGAAGTTTTAAAGTTTTTTGAAATGTATAGTTAGCTAGTCTGATGAATAACTCGACAAGAAATTATATAAATGTAGCATAAATATAATAATAATGTCAAATTTACGGCCATGACGTCATGACCTGAAATGGCATCTCATACTTTTCTACGTCGCCAATATCCTAAAATATTCAGACTTTCAGTTTAATTATGTATGACTTCGGTAAATTATCTGATTTGATGTCAATTGAACTACATTGACATAATTTCTTGAAGTGACTAAAACAAAAAGGGTTTCGAGATTCGGTTTAAATACAAGTGAAATATAACCTATATATGTCTAAACGTCACTTTCAGCCCTTTTGTTTATTTAAAACACCATACGCTAGTTTACAGTCTGTATTTATAACTACATATATAGTTATACATTTTTTCTATCTATATTTTTATGAAATCACTATACAAATTAACAAAATATAAATGAAAAATGGAACGAAAATTATATTATTTATCAATACAAATACACTAAAATTTTATTTCATTTAAGTTACCAATCTTTATCATAAAAATAATTGTTATTTTGACTAAAATTCAAATATATTTTACACACCTCCATTTTTAAAAATGTTATATAATTATTCATGTCCACTCTTAATTGATTACGCAGACAAAGTGGTTTTCCATAGAGGAAATTTTTGGCTAACCTCAGTTTTTTCAAAACAAGAACATTATTCTTTATTGGCCACAATTTTTCTCCTTCACCGACAATTCCACCATCAACCTCTTTATTGAAAATTCTTTCTCTCTCCTTTGCCTAGCAGAAAACCACTTCCACCGACAAAACAACAAAGGCGCAGGGGAAGACTATTATAATATAATTATCGCCAATTAATCTAAGCGTTGCCCTGTCCTGTGTCTCCCTCTTTCACGCGGGAGAGAGAAGGCTGGCGACAGTGCTGCTGCTGCTGCTGTTGTAGACATATACAGGGAGAAATTCCAGAAACAAGGACACAGGCAGATGTGAGACAGACACATATAAATATACTCACACAGTCCGCTCAATTGGAAGCAGTAAAAAAAACATACAACACAGACAAAAGCACCAAAAATACACATAAATACAGAGGAATGCGTAAGAGAAATCCATTTACAGTAGACAGCAAGCAAGAGTTTTAAAAAGGGCTGTGGTGTGAGTTGGAAGAGCTATATATCGGCCGTCAAACAATTCATTTGCCGTAAAGAACTCCCTTTGCAGGTAGTGAATCGAAAAACGTTTTGTTTAAATGGCCGACCCATTTTCCTCCCTCGCCACCTATCCCTATGGAATATATAATGGATGTATAATTCTCCCACAGGTTTGAAACGAAACGGTTCTAATTATTCTTTATAATGTTACCCTAATGTTAAACGTATTTACGTTATCTAGGAATTGAGCGACATGACACAAAAATCAAAGTTAATGGCAACATAATAAAGAGTAGAATTCATCATATCGTCTCAGCTCGGTAAAATAGCTTCTCTCTCCTAAATAAAAAGCTTTATTTTTAATACGCTTATAAATTTAACAGATTATGATTCTTTATTTGTTCACAGTTCTGATACACGTTATTACCGAACTGATTTTATATTTTTCGTAGAAATTATATCCAAGATGCTGAGATAACAACAGTAATTATATGTTTGGTGCAAAGTTACCGGTTTATATATAACTTGTGAAAATTTATAAAAATGCAAAATATTCTATATTTTACTAAACTTCTATTGTTTATTATATTATTCAATTTAATTGTAGCTTTAGTTATTAAATAAAGTATATTACTAAAACGGTTCGTGAATCTTGATGAGGTTTTTGCCCAATATTGGAAATTTCATTAAATTATAGATTGTTTGGTAAACATTTACTTGTAATGGCGCGTAGAATTCATATATATTAAATATATTGCAAAATAAAATGTCAATTAAATAAATCCAAATTTGATCGATACAAGTGCACTGGGAGAGTGAATACGACATTTCCTTTTCCTGTAGTCTGTGTGGACAGTAGGTTCCTTGTAGACTAAGGGCAACCCCTTCTAGATCAGACTATAATAATAAATTATGCCAAATGTATGTATTTTCTTCGTAATATCGAAAAACTATTACTTAGAATCTACATAATTTTGCCTAAAATATTTACAAACAAAATGCACTTCTTAATTTAATTATTATTAAAGGATTTATATTTATGTACTAAGAAATAATATCTGTAAAACACGTCTAACGCAGATTAATATTTCCAGGTTCGTGTTTTTATTCTCGCTCTTCCATCAGAGACCTTAATAGATTATAATAAAAGTGGAAAATATTTTGCCCTATGAATATAAGGCCACATACTGGACATGCATCTTCATAAAACAAAACAAAATCAGTCATTTTAGTGATACAAATTCGACATTAAAAAATTAAATACATGTGTTTTATAATAAGCTTCAAGATCTCAGTATACATTAGAAGTTTCTATTCTTCAATCGGAATAAAATAATTATGGCTACAGCACGAAGGAAATAATGTTACGTATCACTGCAAAGGCCAAGGCTGCATTCCCCAAGAAAATAGCGCTACTGACAAGAAAATCGAATCTTTATCGTGGTAAACTGCTACATCTGGATCAGTGAATTGGACATTACAAAAGAGGGATAATAAATACGTGGAAATCTGGTGTTGGAGAAAAATGTAAAATGGTCAGATATGGTAAAATTGAAGAGTAAATGAAAATAGATACTTCTTGAAAACAATTGTTACGAGAACGGCAATCTGGATCAGAACCATCCTAAGGAGAAATTGTTTAATGCGCATCATCGAAGGAAGGACTCGTGGATGGAAGGAAAGAAGCAGCTGCTAGAAGACTTTAAGCAATAAGCTAGGGTGATAAGGAAATTTACAGACTTAGTCCAACGACCTGTCAATAGGAGCAATACTTAATAATGATAATGTTATAAAACTAAATAAAATTAATATTTGACTGATTGACGTCAGGTGTTGATTTATGTCGGACATACGGAAGCTATTTGCCAATCCAATTATATTTATTCATTTATGATGAATGGAAGGTAAATTTTTATTATAATCCTTCATAAAAAATAGTAATAGATCACACACACACACAGTCATATATATTGTAATAATTAAAGGGCAATTAAGAGTTAATAATTATAAACTGTTGAACTGGAATTCTTACCGGCAAACATACACAAAGACAATAATGGAGGAGAATATGAACAGGCAAGGTATTGCTTAGACATGGCGAACGCAGTTTGGTGAAGTGGACAGTCGACGGTCAAAAACGACGAAGAGTGGACGTGTTGGTCGAGAGGATTATGATTTTAAAAAGTGAAGTTAAAAGTCACTCAGCAATCAGGAGTGACCGCATGTGGTCGAATTTGGAAATAGTCTAGAGGATCTAAAATATTAAAAAGCAGTAAGAAACGACAGCAGTTGTTCGTAACTTAAATCAACGAAACAATTATTGAAAGGTAAAGTCGGACAGCGTCAATCCAGATAGTGATTCAGAAAGGTTTCTGAGTGTTACGCCCAATTTATCTTGAGAATCGAAGACGAGGAATTCTGTGAGGTGCCGCCAATAAAGGAAAGTCCAACAGTTATAAAGTGTAAATTAGTCTAAAAATGGCCTGTTCGTAATTTGTTTAAAGTGAGAGTGTATTGCTGAAAGTTTCCAATTGCCCTGGTACTGTGAGATAAAAACCATTTAAATTAAATTGTAAACGTTTATTTAAAGGTAAAATTTCGTAAGATTTCGATTTTTTTATTAAAATATTTGTCAATATTAAGGTGTAAATTGATTGTTTAAAAACGGAATAAATTATTATTTATTTAAAGGCCCAGAAAAGACCCTGAGATCAAGAGAAAATTAAATTGATTATATGAAATAAAATGTAAAAGGTCGGAGAGAGTAATTATTTTATAATTTTGATTTATTTTTAATTATAATAAATCAATTGTTTGGTTAGATTCAATAAATGTTTTATTCAAGCTCTTTCATTAGATAATTTTTCATTATATTAATTTCATTTTTAATTAATTGTTCATAATTGATCATTACATTTACGACGCCTCAACGTGTGGCCATTCTAACCAGTGAATTAATTGATTCTTTATTGTGTATTACAATATATATATATATATATATATATATATATAAAACATTTAACGAGGTTACAGAGCAAGAATTATGGTAGTTTATACATAAATTAGTTGTGTCCGTTGCCCGTTGGAATTTATTGATGGAAAAAATTGCGTACGAAACATAAAAATATGTATTCCTGATAACATATTGTTTGGTAAAATATATTGATATTATATGAAATGAGCCGTTTATTTGTTATGTTTTAAATCGTTAATAAAATACTTAATGACGTTTTTTTAAACATAAAAAAAAATAAAAAATATTCATCACGGTAGAAGCATTCACGTTCGAGAAACTTCCTTATATAGTAACTTTCGCATCTAAATTGCATCTCGAACAAAATTTTTTTTTTAGGGCAACAGGCTACATGAGGGTGATCCACATTAGGCAACTCCCCTTTAATAGCATAGGAAGGGATTTGAAAGGGGGGATGCGGAAGGGTAGAGGAAGGTAGCCAAGGGTTAACTAAGGCTCCCGGGCTATATTTTAAGGATCCTACAAGGCATTCGGCTAAAGAAATGCAGGGAAAACCTTAGAAAAACCTGCATCGGGTAGGTCGGGCATTGGGTACTTGTCCCACGCCCTTCCGATAGCGGGAGAGGAGTTTGCTGTGGGCACGCAGCATTCCCTTCTCCGTGCCTCGACCAGTTTAGGAGGCAGCTGGCCGACTATTCCAATGGGAATAGCGAACAACTCTTACCGTATGCCCAAGGTCTGTGACCCCGGAACATACACCTCTCAGAACAGGCCGAGGTGCCTCGGCATATGGAAACCTTAGTTCAAAAACTTAGAGGAAAAGGTAGCCCCTTCGTATCTCTCCTAAAAGGTTCTGCCTGCGAGAGAACATCCCTCGCAGGTTACCTGCGAGAGAATCCTCTCGCAGGCTCCTTCGTCGAACAAAAGAATAATTGTTCATTATTTATTATTAAAGCATTTATATTTAACGGAATCCAAAAGAGTCATTTTCAGTATTGATGGAAGACAGATCCGAAATTATATTTCAAAGTGGATTAACTCAAGTTAATGCATTCAGATTCGAATATCAATTGTCTCTGCGTGATGTATCACACATCTGGAAAATAAATCGTATCTGATAAACGTTTAAAGAGAAGGAAATATTTAAATAGCTCAAATTTTCATTTAATTCACGAATTTTATTGCAACAGTTTTTAAAAATGAAATGTGCACATTACCGTTCAAATCAATTCCTATCAATTAATCTTTCGATGGGTAAACGAATACCGCACGGTAAACGAATAGAAACTAAAAAAATAATAAGTCGCTATTACAATACTTTATAGAAAACTAAATCCACCAATCGCCAGACGTATTCCTCCTTTTTGAATAAACAGAGCAGAGTGAGTGAGTGAGTGAGTGATCCGAGAACGGCGACGAGTAAACATCCATGTATTTGTATTTAGATGAACGTCCGTATTGTTTCCTTCATATCAATATACACTAGTTACTGCAGTGGCGTGACGAATAAGCAATGATTATTAAACGTCCAGCCCGGAATTCAGATTAATTTGCAGGTATTCACATAATTTGAATTTGCTTGAAACAGAACCGATGTAATCGAAATTTTGTTATATCCTGTTCACACGTCATTACTTTTCAATCAGTCTGCTTAATCTTATATCATATTAATAAACCATGTGTTGTACACTAGACAAATTAATATTTGGAGATATATCTCTACTTAATTTATTTTCTTGGGATATGGGGAAATATATACATTTTACATTAAAATAATTCAATCTTGCTAATAAATTCTCCTCCTCCAACCAGCCCTTGTCATGCTGGTGATGCCGAGGAGCGTTTTTCTGGCAAAACTGCGAATTGAATCCCTCATAAAATTAAAATACCATAAAAATAGAGATATAACATAAATTAAACATACATTTCTGGTAAATACTGATCGTTATCACTCACCATTGGCATTTACATTGACTCTGGTGGACAGCCTTAAATAAACAGCAATATTAAGTTCTTCATAAAGCACCGTTACACTTGGCCAAAGGAATAAAAAATAATAATTATTATAATTAAAGAAAATTCGTTTATTTCTTAAAAGAGCTGTTAAATGAAATCAGGGAGAATTTCCGAAACATTTTTAAAAGTTTTGTATCAAATTTTTCAATTACCTGATTCTTTAGATTCGTAGAATACATTTTCTCAGCAGTAAAAATATTCATAAAAAGTTTGCCAATTATGTAACAAATTTGCTCGTTTAACTGTTTTATTTAATAATTAAATTTCCCTTTCTCCATTTTTTTCACCAGAATTTTTAGATTTTATGTCTCTCCCAGTTTAATAACACCATTCTTAAAATAATTCAAATCCAGAATAAGTACCTTCCAAATCCCGGCGTAAAATATAAAAATTATATATATAAAGTATAAGCTGAATTGAATTCTCATTAAGTATCAACCTCATTTATATTCATGAAATAATCCATAGTATCTAAGACAAGTAACGATCATTTTATGGTTTTCCAAAATTAAGCGAAAATATTTCTAAAATTAAACAACGAGAAAAGAAACCCAATAATATAAGTACTAAAACTAAATTAGTTACAAAATATTAAAACAAATAAATTAATAATATATTAAATGTAGTTTCTACGTTTGAAGATATGTAGTATAAGTAAGATAAACGCAAACTTTATAACACACGTTACAGAACTTTGAATTATTTTCTGTTTTGTCACCAAGTAAGTAAGCAGTACATTACCACCATAATAAAATATATAACAAGAAATCAGAAATAAAAAAGATCAAACAGAAAACAACTGAAATTAAACAGTATAAACCTAAAAATTCTTTAAAAATTTGAAAATAAGTCACAATAAAAATAGAAAATAAAGGAAAAAGTAAATAATGGAAAATACATTTTGATAAACACGATATAGAATGAAATTAAAAGTAGATTATTGCAAAATATTTAGTAAGTGGAAAATATAAACATATTGAATAAAAAATTTATACGTACTCGAAACTTAGAATAGACTACGTTAAACATTAAAAATATAATAAAAGATTATTTATAAAATTTATTAAAAACACGATAGGAAAACACGGAATTAGAAGTGAAATGAATAAATAAAATGTACATAAAATATAAAAAAAATTATAAAAGCGTGACGTTAAACTCCGTGGCCGGAACCTAAAGAAATAAAATACAAAATACTGAATCATTTTTTTAATTGCAGCTCGAAAATAATTAAATTAATCTCTTGCAGAAAATGTAAAAATAATAAAAGGAAACTAAAACTGTCAGAGTTAGTTAATATAAAATTATCGCAAGCGAATAATTAAATATCTACGAAGTTTTTCATCTACTTGTTAATTTTGAGTCAGTCATAAACATTAACACAATTTTAAAGTAAAATAACAAACAAATTTAAATTATTTTATGGCAGGTAAAAGAATTAATGTTGGGAAATAAAATAATTAACTATTTTTAATCATATAGCAATAAAAAATTATATTATCTCATTTTAATTTAATGACGATTGAATCAATTTAAACATAAACCTATTATAATGTTGCTAAACTTCGCAAAGCACGACCCACTGAAAAAGTAATACAAAGCAGTAAAACCCTAATTATTCTGTAATTGCAAACTAGAATACAGAATTTTGTTTAAAAGTAATTCGTTGCAGAGAAATGACGTAACCAGAATGATTACAATGAACAAATATATTTATATAAATTACTGGAAAAATGTCAGTATTTAAAATATTAAAAGTATGTAAAATATTATTTTCGGTTTGTAAACTAAAATGTCTATATAACTTTATTCTCGTCACCACAAATTACAATAACGGACGGTTATAAGAAATACCCAATTATTAAACAAAGATAAGAAGAAATAAAGTAGAAATACCGGGGAAACTAATTTTCATCTTACTGGCCGGAACATAAGAGAGAAATACACTTTCAAATTTCATAAGATGTACATAGATTAAATGTAAAATAAAAATTAGGAATGTTGTACAATTAAAGGTTTATTTAAAATGAATAAAAACACATGTGAATCGTTGATATCAACATGTAATTTAACATGAAAAATAAAAAGAATACAGAAATTGAGAAAATCCTATTAATAATTGTAATGGAAATAGATTTTTACAAAAAATATTTATGAAGCGAATTAATTCACTTTTTCCGTGTACGAAAATATAGTATATTAAAAAATGCTTAAAATATTCGGCTTTGTATGTACAAAGAACATAATATATAAAAAATAATTTTTCATTTAGTTATTTTAGATGAATATAAAATAAACAAAATTACTTTTCCATTAAATATATTAATATATTAAAAAAAGAAAATGAAGTACCACAGCGATGAAACTAGAAAATATAACAAAAAGAGAATAAATAATGTTTCATATTTAAGATCCAAAGATAATGGTTGTTCTTTATCTGCGAAGGAGTAAATGTTTTATATTGGATTTGTAATTGTATAACAGATTGAACCATGTGAGAAAACATTCACGACAAATTGTCCGGAAGATAAAAATTATTTCAAACAAGTGTAAAATATATATTAACGTGTATGTCGAAGAACGTATTTTAAATAAGAAAGAAACGCACTAAAAACATTGTATAAAAGATAATTTAGGCATTAATAGCCTAACATAAGTTAAAAACACAAATATGCTACGATGATAAAAATAAAGCTAGATACTTAATTTATCTGAAATTTAATATCACATTTCAAACGGATTCATATTAATTAAAGTGAAAACTATTCGGACAAACAGGAGCCAAAACATAGTGGAAATACTGTGAATAACAAGTTTTAATAATTTTTCAAGAAATACCTCTAAAAAGTTTTTAAAATAATCACATATTAAAAAAGTGAAAAGGATGCAATTAACCGCGCACGATAATAAAATAAAACTGCACATTGAAATATTTTTTTAAAAAAAGGAAACATGCATACTCAATAGCTAAAAAAAATTACTACGGTAAATAATAATATCCCAATAATAATAAAATGGTTGATATATTAATGCTATAAATATACGTATTTTTATTTGTAGACTACAATAATATTCTAATTAACTGTATGTCTTCTATTGTTTCATTCTGATATATTGTCACTAATTATGTTAATATATTTATGAATTAATAGATTATCTTCTTCATATACTACCACATTTTTGTATTTAAATTTCCTCATTTATAGCCTTATTTAAATGATTATATTAACAACTTTTAATTGTTTCAATTTTAATTTATTAGTCTCATTACCTAATAGTATATTTTTTAGTTAACCTATTTATTCAGAAAATGATTACTTTCATTACTACAACAAAATAGAGATTGCTAAGAATAATAAAATAAAAGTTCTACGGCTAAATCGGAATCCCATTTTTTTAAAAAAAATAGGTAACAACATAAATTGAAAGGAATTAATTTGTTCCATTAAAAAACTCAGAAAATTGGGAAATTTTTTAAATAATAAAAATATTGAGCCGGTAATAAAAATTTGCAACTGAAATTAAATATTAGTATGGATAGCAAAATGAAATTTAATAAGTTATGACTCTCTTATAATTACAGTGACAATAAAATTGGTAGTACAAAAAGTTCAGGAGGCCCGTATGCGATTCATGAAGGACGATATTAAACAATAGGACACCGTGGATTGCTAAAGCCGGAGTTGACCGTAGATGGATGCAGCGCAAGGATCAGCCTCAGACCTATGGGACGTCTCCCATAAATGACGAGTACACCTATGATGTGATTTTTCTGAATACTAACTGTTCAGGGCTTAGAAATAACCCAGTCCAAAAAATAAGGTCTTACGACGAGTTTGACAATGGATAGAGGATAATAAGCTAACTCTGGTAAATTCCAAAACAAACAAATCAAAAGCATTGTACAATTTCAAGTTAGAGTTACAGTCCACTCAGTCTCCGTGGTGCTCCTGGTTACAAAACACTATCTGTTTAATTAGTGGAGACACTGAGAAAAGAAGTGGGGTGCAATATGTAGTCACCACCAACATGATCCTGAGCCAGATTACTCGACGGCTGGCAGCAGCGTTGTGCAGACACACTTGGAAGATGGTGGATCTTGGCTACATTACACACAGGACAACAGAGGACAAATGTGGAAGACACCAGACACCACTGTTGAGAAAATTTTTCTCATGATCGCGTTGAGGGAGAAGAGGATGGTGAGTCCTAATAATAATTATTGTTCTTCAGCAGTAAAAAAAAACCCTTCGAGGTAATGAGAGAGCGATTGCAGGATGGAAGTGCTGCCAGCGTCCACAGAACTGTCAATTAGTACTTCAGCAGTCATTCATTGTAAAAAAATAGGCAATAATGAAATTATAATGTCCTCCGATACTAATTAATTACAATGTTTTCTCTCATAATGAAGTTACCCTTTTAGAGTTAAAACGACGGAAGGAAGCTTCATACAAGAAATATAAACATTCATACGTTTTTAGCTTTCTACAAGTAAGCTTAGAAATTACATTTTGACTTGAAAAGACACTCAACGTAATTTTTAATTTGTTTTTACACTTTAATATTGCTTAAATGATATGAAACATTGTGACAACATAAGTTGAATGAATCATCATTGTTATTACAAGACAAACTTAAATAAATATCTTGATTAAATTTTCTATACGTGCATACATTTTAGTATTATAATAAAAAGGTCGTTGCTAAAATAAAAAAATTTATTTCTGACACCAGAAGATTTTATTTTCCCACCTCTCAGAAGGACGATTTACTCACCATTAAATCCTCCTACATTAATTTTAATGTTTTTCTAAGTCGATATAAAAATATTCTTTCGACAGTGATAAATTTATTGCCTAATTTTTGTTGTTTTTCTAAGATTCGTCGAAGACAATTCCATTAACGGTTATTTATATTATGCGGTGATACAATAAATTTTATAACTTTTCGAACCTTTTATACAACATGCAAGATAAATTTCCACCTTTTTTACGGATGTAAGGTGTAAAACAAAAAAATGGAGTTGAAGAAAATGAAACTCGGTTATAAAATGTATGTATATAACGATACGGATTATTTGGCTTTAAATGACATTTGGGATTATAGAAAATTTTCCTTCAGAAATTTTTGAATTAATAAAATTAATATTTGTAATTGGAAATGTAACATTTTCCCGACTTTGAAAAAGGAATGGATAACAATGAAAATAAATCATAAATGATGAACAGGAAAAAGTTAATAATAAATGTGGTTTTATTAAGGGAGATAGGAAAGGGTTTTATCATAGGGTAACTGAAAAAAAAAGGTGAATAGGAATGTCGAGAAAATAATATTAACGTTCCCATATATTTTTCCAGTGCAATTTTGTACATATAAAATCATATAGCGAATGACTTGTTTACGTGCGATAAAAACAATAACTGAGCCGGTCTGATGGAGAGGAAGGTTGGGCGGCAGAGCACATGGAAGTTTTACCTTTCGCGCCTTGTCACGTTGCTTTGGCAGACCGCGGCGCCTTCTACAGCACGACGCAGCGAGCGCACTACTCCGCGGCGGCGACGGCGGCGTCGCGACTCCAACGGGCTGGAGGGGTGGCACCGGGAGGAGAAGAGGAGGGTTGGGAATTGCGCGCGCAGCCCACACGCCACCCACAAAGACCACAACGTGATATGTGAGAAGGAAGCCTTCGCACAACCACCGCAGACCTGTCGGTACAAGGCCCCTACGTCCTTCTCGTCCTGGAGCGCCGTGAATCCTAGCATTGGAGTTCCGAGAAATTTACCCTATTGTTGACTTTCCAGGAATCGACATCAACCGTCACATGATAATAGTACTCCCCCTAGAATGACACGCACGGTTAATAATGAGGGGCCCCAACACTTTATACTATCCTCTCTGCATTATTAGTAAATGAAACTGGCCACTCGGATGAGGCCATTATACCATTTAATAAGATCTATCATTAAGGGGGCTAGTTAAAAAGTGTACAAAATTCCACCTAAAATCTTTCTTACTCTCTCCCTCTCTCCTCTCCTCTCCTCTCCTCTCTCTATTTCTCTCTCTCTCTCTATATATATATATATATTTCTCTCTCTCTCTCTCTCTATATATATATATATATATATATATATATATCTATTTCTCTCTCTCTCTCTCTCTCTCTCTATATATATATATATATATATATATATATATATATATATATATATATATATCTCACTCACTCACACACACATTCATACTCATACTCATACTCAGTCTGTCTGGCTCGATCTCATTCTCTCGCTCTATACAGCCTTTTACCTTTACATAAACATCTCTCAAAAAACATCTCACGATGCCATTAAGGTACAGAAGCCATTTACAAGCACAAAACAAGGCGATTCAGCAGTCGATATCAAACGGGAATGGAGAGGGGCATGAAAAAAAAAAGAAGGATAAAAAGGAGGGGAGTGGACGAGAATGAGAAATACAGAAAGAAGGAAGGGAGTCTTTAGGATCGCAGCTAATTGTAGAATTTTAATTTGGGTATAATTTACGGTCGGACCCACCCTTGAGCGTGTAGCGACCCCCTTCCCTTCGTATTAAAGTTCTTTTAATTCCCAGACGGCTCTTTGCCAAAGAGTGTAGTTTCTCAGCTCTCAAAGAGACACTTTTATGACCACTAAATTTTCTTTGTGTTGCACCGAGAGGAACGGACACTCAGTGGAAAAAGAGAGAGGTTGAAACGCTCGGCGTCCATCGCATTTCCTCCCAAGACACGAAAGAAATGAGAAAAAAAAATACGAAAACAGCAACGTATAAGAACGATTACAATGGGAAAATAATTCATCCGTGTCGCTGTGTTTAAAATGAGGAGTTACAAACACCTTTACCGATAAAGAAAAGCTAATTAAAGTTTCTATATGGTTCATGGGAAATAATTCAGAAGGTTTTACTATGATAGAAGGTAAAAAAATATTTAAAAGTAAGGAAGGATAAGATGTATATTCAAAAAATAAGAATTAAAATTTTTAGTACAAATACAAAAACTAGCAATATTCAAATGAGAATGTTTAAATGACGAAGGAAATTCTGGTGATTAAGATTATGATATACGAGTAATGTTAATTTACAAACTTTTGGGAGCTGATTCTATAATCATGATACTTGCCATAAAATGTCTCAGTAAAATAGCGCTTAATTCTATTACATAACAGAAAATAGATTCATCTATAACCTCTACATAGAATATCAAAAATTGAATACTCACTGATGAAAACAGGCATAATCTCAGCCTAACCGTATTTATCAAAACAATCGATAGTCGTAAATCTAAAATCTCGACCTATTTATACAAACGTTCCTCAAAGCTTCTCTTGACACGTATCGATATCATTTTTAATAACTATCTACTTTGAAGGATTCATTTTACATCGATCTTTCAATGGTTACTACTTAGATAAGAAATACAAAGGAACAAATAATTTATTAAACAAATAATATTTTCAAAAATTTTAATACGGAAATATCAGTAGAAAAAACTTAAGTTCCCTTCAGTCTTCGACAACGTATTACTTCCGCCAGAATGTATTTCTTCAATACTTCTATGATTATTTTGTTTCGTAAATTACAGGCTGCGATTTATTTTTTCTGTCAAAAGCATGAAATTTTATTAATAATGTCTGTCAGGTTTTTCGCAGTTGTCCAGAAAATAAAGAAAAACTGTTGAAGTTGCATTTTTAAATCATCTTTCAAGTGTTAAACCAAAGTTTAAATAATAATAATATACTATTATCTTTGTTATAATTAAGCGGCTTCATTTGCATTGGTTTGAAATAGAATAACGTATGGGATCTGTGTTTGGGGTAATTAATAATTCAAACAAACAATGGTATTTATTTTAAAAATATATTATTTATTCGTAGTTAGTGAAAATAACTTTCAAATGATGCAAATATCATCAAGTGAGTCGTACATAAACTACCGTGGCCGTTCTTGTATTCTCGAAACCGATTAACCGTTTCCATCGACTATTGTGATGTTCATTACGAAATTAATCAGCTTTTATATTGATAAATTTTAGGTTTTGTGCTTCCTAAAATAAAACATTCAAAAGGCGTTAATGTTTTGGAATAATATTGGGTTACTCTAGGGAAATCTGGAAAGAAAGTTGTAGAAATGCTGTTGTTTTTAGTCAATGCAGTAGATATTATAGCACATACCATTTCTGAAGTCAATTGCTAACTTTTATAATTTTGCTCCGTACCGGAAGTGACGCGTGGTGCCTCGGCTGCTGTTCTCTTTTGAGACCCAACGAGAAGAAGGCAAGCAGGTGTAACGGGAACCTCGCTGGCTGCCTGTCGAGGGTAAAAATGAATTTTTGTGGGTGTGGGGAAAGGGTAAGAGGGAAATAGTCGTTGGTGATTCGCGTCACGACTCCGATCAACAGCCAGCGACCCCTGCAACACAGAAGCCCATCTCTCTGTGACTTATTGACGCCGCGAATTCAGCTCACCGCGACGAAAACTGAGTCTGCATTTCGAAGGGAGAGAGAGAAAAAAACTCGACAAGCACGCAAAGATCTAATACAATCTGAGCGCACACATACACACAGACGACCATAAAAATTCAGACTCTCGGAAAAGAGAAAAACACATCTGCGTAATAATGACGGTCGTCAAAGAGTCTCGTGCGTGTTTCTCTTCGCAGCCGATGTCAAAGATGCTGTGCGGAGACGCAAGTCACGCACAGATACTGTTATCAATATATATTTACCCGTGTTAGAAATATGACACGTCAACATCACAAATACAAACAATTTAAATGCGCTCCTACACAGGTAATGATAATATCAACAACTATCAGCAGCAAAACCAATAATACTTTCATAATTTTGATTCGTTTAAACCCGCATATAAAATCATTAATTTCTGTAACCACCTTGTACTGATTGAATCTCTTTCCATGAAATACCAGGATCTATACGGAATTATAATGGAACATGATACGCGAGAAACCAACGCAGTGAAAGTGAAATAATTGAATAACTGGGATTAAGAGATGTTTCATTGTCCAATAAAACGAGAAAATGATAATATAAAAAGGGTCCAACTGTCAAAAATAAAAGCGTGACAGAAGTTTTCAGGGTGTTTTCCAATTCATGTCACAACCTCTCTACTACGCATAGAGGATTGTCCACAAAAAGTCATAAAATTTTAAACGAAGGACTTCTTGTAAATATACCCGATATTTTTATTTGCGATCCTTGCAGCTTTTATATTCATTAATTTTTCTCTTATAGACGTATTTTCTGCGCCAAAATTAAATATACAAAATTAACATACAAAAATCAATTCAAATTAGGTAAATTATAAGGAAAATAATAAAACCAATGTGATTTTGTAAAATCGCTTAATGTCACTGAATAAATCCCGTAGAATGTTTTCCGTTGTTTTCATTTCATAACAGTACGATTTCCACTATTCTTTTCCCGTGGCCAAGTTCGATCTAGGTGAATGTGAATGTTTTTTCCTTTAGTAAAAATAGATGTCAGGAGAGAGAAGGAACAAGTGAAGTGGAACCAAGGCCTGAAGGTACGGCAACTCAGAGAAAGAAATTGATTTCAATATGAGCCAGAGTGAATTCCTTCTCAATCCCACAAGGTCTACCACATGAAAACAAAAGTTTATACGTACAACGTAGAAATGAAAGAGGGTGACAAAAGGTGCCTCATCTTCTGCCTGGTGATACAACAATATTGTTTCCTTCTGTGTGTCGCCCACTAGAAAAGATAACACAAATAAGACAAGTTCATATACCAACATAATTTTTACACATTTTGACAAGCGTTCCGTCACTGTAGCTCTAAACAGTAATGAATACACAAACACCATTAACCTACTTCTTTCTGATACCAACCCACATGCATCAATACTGTCATTGATAATTTAAAAACTATTCTTAAGAGGTGGAAACAAAATGAATTTATAGCACCTTCCGCACTCTATAGCTTTCAACATGTAATTCATCGATTTTCTCTCCGTGTATCGGTTACAACAGGATACGTGTCTACCCTACGGTTAATCCTGTAGGAGTAATTGACAACGTTGCTATGGTCCAAAAAACACATCGATACTATCTCATCTCACGTTATCCAAATAAAACATAAAATTAAGATCGTACATTTTTTTAAATTATGACTAGTTACTTCGATATAACTTGTACTAGACGTGTACGTCAATATGTAATTATCGACATTTAACCTCTATATATATAGAGATATTTAAAACTGATATTCTAAAAATCCTAACCTGTCAATGTTGTAGAATTTTTGAATAATCTTTAGAAATCTCAATACTTTCCTTCCTTGAGTTCACACCATATTTATTTTTTATCAATATATATTAACTCTAACTTTTATTTTTGACAAATTGAAGGTATGAAAACAAATTTATTACATTTTATAAATAATTGGTCATTTTGATATATTATTATAAAAAAATATACAGAAATTTCGAGATTGTCAACCGTGTAGTGCAGTTGTGTCGTTCTAGGCTCTAGTGTTTTTAGTTTAGTTAGTATCTGAAGAAAGGAACAAAGTTTCCAGAAACGTTGTGTGGTATTTATATGATCACATCATTTGGTCTGTTATTTGGCTATTTTATCTTATTAAATCGTTGTAATGAAAAATGTACATCAGTCTTAAAAAGATAATAAGATAAAATATCCAAATACAGACAAAAGATAAAGATACAAATAATTGGTCATTTTTAAATATTATTATTATTATTATAAATATATAAAGAAATTTTAATGTTAACAAATTATAGAATTTTAAAAACTGTTTTAAGAATTGTAATTTAGTTTATTTTTGTGAATAAGGCCAAATATCCCCCGAAAGCTACTTACTTCAAAATTACTAACAAGTTTAATAATGGAGTTTTAATTACTTTTGAGAAGTATTAAAATGCTGTGGGATTACATGACATGAATACCATAATTAAAAATCAGTCATATAAAATAAACAAAGTTAATTTTTAGTTTCGCTATTCATTAAAAAATCCGATAACTTCTCATATGATTATTCTATGCGTATGTTTCACGTCTGGATGGAGAATTTCGAGCCAGAGTCTATATACTCGAGACCGCGATGAATGTTTTACTCGCTGAATAGCGGAAACCCATATGACGTAACTGTGTAGCGGGCATCAAACCTTCGAGGAGCTCCACAATTCTGTTATTTTAACGTTACATAATCTTAACAAATATAACTATCTGACTGCTCTTTAAATTAAACAATAAAATTATCAATTTTAGTAAGAAAAATTTTTAAATTAAAATTATTAAAACAACGTTTTGTCCGTGATTGGGACCTCTTGAGGTGTATGAATATTACAATTATAAAATATATATATATATTTAAGTTGACAAAAACATTTAATAATTGTAAAATCCGTACACCTGAAGATGTTCCAACCAGGGAAAAAAACGTTGTGTTATATAATCTTGTTCGACAAAATTTTATCGATCTTTAATTATCGAGTCCAGAGGGATAAATATACAGTTCAATCTATTCTTGAAACTAAACTCTATAAATATTATTTTGAGTTAAATGTGCGGACACTTACCAATTTTTAAATCCAACTATTCGTAGTTTGTCCGTTTATGTGTATTTTCGCGCTGTTTGAGATTTCCGGTTGATTAATTTCTGGAAATCGCTTGTCACTATATATTTCACATTATCACTCTGTATTCTTTATCTTTCGTCATTTCACCAGATGCGTGTAGTATTGCAATGCTGTCACACAGGTCAACCAAGATAAATTACTCCTTCCCATATTAATAACTTAATGATATAAACACAAAAACTTTATTATAGAATTTTATATACCGCTTTTCGCTCAGAGCTATCGAGCAGAAGTCGCTAGAATAAAACGTGGCCAAAGAAAAAACGGAAAATATTATTATGGCCACTAAAACTATCGACAACTAAATTATAAGAGTTGAGCTGCAAAATATGGTTACGGTCTCGTTTGGAACCCTTGCGTCTACTCAACAGACCCTACAAGAGTTCAGCACCGTCAGTTCCGTCTCACTGAGAAGTAACAAAATGTACGCTATTAATTTGTGAGCGCACATTACTTGACCTTAACTCCACCACTATTCTGATTTCACTAATCGTTTCGAAAATGGAAGAGCGTCGTTTCTACTCAGTGTAAAACAAAGGGTTATATATAAATATAAACCAGACTCTACAACCCTCGACGTCTATTTTATTATTAAAGTTACTGACGACCTCTACGCTACTAATAACTCAGTCGACCTCCTTTTTTGTACAGAGAACGTGCTGTTTCTCTCTCTGTCTCATCTATAACGCTTTAAACGAACTTATTTTTTCCCCTCTCTCCCTCTCAATTTTTTGGCCGCCGGAGAGGATAAAAGTAGTAAAAAAAATTCCATTCTCGTCTCTGACTCGGCGAGAATTATTTAACACAAAGCCAAAAGACCAACAAAAGTACAAGATAGAAGAAGCACGGGGAAAAATAGTAAAACGCGCTAATGGTGCGGGGTCAACGGGACCGGACTGGGGATACAGCTAATGGGAGAAATTTAATAGAGATTTATGCAGTGTAGCAATAAAAGAACTGGAGAAGGGGGGTGGGAAACCCCACCCAGTCCGTGTATGTGGTGAGTCCAGCAGCAGCAGCAAAGGAGAGAGGGAGAGGGAGTAGAGTCAGCGGATTAGCTAATGGGACGCGACGCTCTGTGGTTAACACAAGTGGAATTACACACAACACGCAGCGGCGAAAATTATTCCCTCTCACCCTCAAAAGTTATTACGGTAACTTTATTGCACGACATGGCGGGGAAAGGAGCGGGGATGATTTTAGCCACGGAGAGTACACTCGCCACTCCGCCATCGCAGAGCACGTACAAGCACCGCTGACTCGGCGCCGCGGTGGAATATCTTCGCGACCTGATCAGCAACAAGACCAACCTTTTACCCTGTACTCAAAAATATAACCGATATGATATACACAATAATACACTAAATAAAACTGAAAGTTTTTTGGAACGAACAATTATGCGAACATTGCTAAAACTAATTTTTAGTTTTATACCGATTTGAATTAATATATTTTTACCTGTCATTACTAGTTAATAATGTTATTTATGAAACATTAATACGGTCTGCATTTCAAGACTAATTTAATATGAGAAACAATTACACAAAAAATAATTTAAACATAGCTGGACGTTCCGACTCTAGTTTACATCTTTCTCTAACAACATTTGATTATCAAATTAATTTACGCAAATTATAATTATGGCTATAGAGTAAATTCCAAATAGTGTACATTAAAATTCAATACTACAGACAATGTTAGACCAATATTATCAGACGTTAATACGTGAATTAACTTATACTAGTCATAATAAACATTAACCTCAGAAATTCTTAAATAATTAATAGTAGACTTGAAAGGGGATGTGTGGTTACATATTTTACTGTTCTGTGATCCAAAATTATAAAATTGTAAACGAAAGAATAAATAGTTAATATGAGTAACAAATACAGTAAATCAAACCATAAATTATTAAAAGTAGTGATAGTGAGTTAAATTATTAAACTACATAAAAGTTCGTATTATTATAATTTGCATATGTTAATTTGAAATTCAATTGCTGCTAGAGAAAGGCGCAAGTAGCGTCGTAATTATTTTCTGTGTAATTGTTTCTCATATTAAATTTGTCGTAATTGAATCAGACGTTAAATATACATACGTATTAATATCCTTTATGGGTGCGGGGAACTACGCTCGATTGAAAATTATTTAACAAGCATTCTTAGAGGAAGCGAAACAATTTACCTAACATTCAATAAAGGAAGTCTTTGTTCCCAGTAGAATAGTTGCAATAAGTGCGTCGTTTCCCAGAACGCTTCCGCTTCTACAGCAGCCAGACAGACGCTTTTAACGACGCGGGGCAGTTTCGATGAGCGTCTACAATCGCCCGAATGACAGTCAATTCTCCATTTTCCCCTTCGTTAAGTGTCGACCGCCGAGTGAAAGAATAAAAACAGAAAGATCGAGGAGGATGGACGAGAGAAGAAATAAGGCAGGACAATGAAGTATTCACAACAGTAGCATCAACAACAAAGACGTCTACAACGAGAACGTCACGGAATCACCCCAAATGGTTCAAGTAGTGACGTGGAAGATGCCATTACGATTCGAACGTTTGCCCGCAAAAAACAAGCATTACATAGGATCTAAAATGGGCTATCAACGCAAGTTAGAGAGAAAGAATTGAAGGAAATAAGTAATGAAAAACTTCTTTATAATTTTATCGACAATCGCGTGATGGCATTTTTGGTTCGGAGAAATTAAAAACAAGGACGTGAAATAAGAATAGTGCCAAAATGAAAACAGAAAGGCAAAAAAAGTGAAATATCAGAGAGTGAGGTAAATCAGATTGTAGGAGAACTTCGAAGAAAGATCAAATGGATGGTACGAATTAAAAGCAGAAAGAAAAGTTCCTTAAAAATAAATTTTTTTGCCGGGAGGTTTTTTCCCTGAATCACATTTAGGCGAGTGCCCAATGACCATCAGGTAGCCTGTCACTAAAAGGAAAAATGTAAAATAAACATTTTGGCTTTTTTAATAATTCTATATCTAATAAAGAAATATATTTAGGATATTTCAGAAAAAATAAAATACACTGAAAATTGTATTAATTTATATATTAATTGCTTAAAAATGTTCTCTTTTACACCACAGATAAATATTATTTTCCAACGGCTACACGTCACGCATAATTTTTCACACAATTTTTTTCTTTCGCGTCCCTAGTGAAAAATAAAGGCTACTGCGGACGTCATAACCTCATTTAAAAGAACGTTTATCGTTGGAATAAAACAAGAGAAAAATCAGGTACATTTAACATCTATAAACTAAAGTGTGTATATAATCAAATGATAATTACGGAATTGAAGTTCGTCATAGTTGAGGAAATTATAGCCAAATTGAAAATTTTCTCCAGTTCTTCTAATCACATTGTACTTTCGCAGGCGTTGCTTCAGAGCATCTGTGCTGACTTCTTAGGAAACACGAGATATCTTCCCTTATCTCAAACTCAAACGTTTCCTTTTACTGGAGTTTATACAAATAAAACACTAGGAAACTTTACAAAATACACAGACGAGGAACGTGTAATGCGATAAACTATTAGTTGAAGAAGATGAATAAGAGCCGCTTCCATTAAAGATAATACGACGCGCATTAGACTGGTGCAATTTAAAATAAAAATAAAATGGAAACGCGAAAAGTTCGTATCGCGTTACGGAACATAAAAGCTTCAAATTTCTCCCTCATGACGTAACTGTGAGCTAGGGGTGGCTTCGCCCTCAGCATGTGCTACCATATACCCGCTGTATTTTTTAAAAAAAAATTCCAAGGCAAAAATGGTTCAATAAATTTATCTCACCAAACATCCCATTGTGTTTCTAAAATATCACATGTTTAAAGTGGATTTTCCTGTTTACTTTTTTTTCCTTTATTACACTTAACGTCAAAATCATAATAATAATTGTGCTTATTTTTCATTCATCTTAGTTTACACAGTCGTTTCTATTGTTTGTATTCCCCCTTACATTTACAATAATTTTAAATTCTATAAAATAATTTTATCCCGTCATATTGAATTCCCAAGTTCAGGATTAATTTAAATAAAAAATAAGTGGACAACAGAAACACCTATAAAGATATTAAATTGAATTAACGAATTAAGATAGAACAAGGCGTGAATAATGTGATTTAGTAAATTATAGATGAGTGTGTTAATGTTTATATAACGGATAGAGAAGTCTTGCCCTGAGTCGACGAGGATAGATCAGTGGTTAGTGCCACCGCAACGCTGCGGTGGAGATTTTACTTCAATAATCCCTTAATAAAAATTAATCTCATCTTGGTATTACGTAACGAAAACGGAGTGTGTTTGGTTTTTACATTTACCTAATTCAAATAGAAATTATTAATGATATTAACGTTTGCAATTATAATGACCGTAATAATTCTGCTTACAATGATAATACTAGTGATTCAATAATGACTGTGATGTGAAACCCAATTATACCGTTGATAATGTTTATAATGGTGGTGGTGTTGACTATGATGAACCATCATTTAGAGTGAATTATATTTATTATGAGGCACTTGTGCAATAATTATAAATAGAAGTTATAGAGTATTTCAGAAAAAAAATTATTGGGAATAAAGTTAGTAATCTTCCAACCTTCATCTGGTGAGCTTGGATAATTTAACAACGTCCTCATTTCAATTTGATTTTCATTCTGCAAAGGTCGCAAGAAGCTCAGAGGACCAAAACTTGTGTGTGTTGAAATCCTTCACGTTTACTTAAGAATGATCAGTCTAATATTATTACAAACAAAAACAATGACTGGTCTCCAAACTTTGGTGGCCGTTTTTCATTAAAATGATTTTTGGTCCGAATATTTGTCGCCTTCCACAAATTCACAACGGTTATCCGTTTTATTTAAGTACTCAAACTGATCTTACTTGACTTTAAGGTATTTTACCGAGAAACTCCTTCATCAGTAACATATTTTCATCTACAGCTTTCTTTAGTGCGAGTCAAAGATATTGTAAGCGAAATATTTGCTCGTTACATTCAGCGTATCAAATGCTGCGTCAAATAAACTGATAAACCTCGTAGACACGAACAAGTTGGCAGACTGATTCAGTTAAACTGCTGTTTAATTTTTTATATACATTTTTATAAATGAACAGAAAAAAGACCAATGTCTCAGAAAAAAAAATGTATTACAGCCTGATAATATTCCTCAAACATTTAATCATACGAGCTATCAAATAATTATAATTAATAATAATGTTTGAAAATGGACCATTTTCGATAGTTCGTATGATACAATCAGGCTGTGTGTATTATTTATATAATTGTATCCTGTCCATCCAAAGTGTTCAATTTTGTATAATTTATTTAACTACAATATTGTCAATTTTAAATTTCTAATTTATTGTAAAAATTGTATTTATTTAGGCTTATTACCTGATGAAGTTCAAAAATTGTGAACTAAGCGTCGTAATGTTGTAAATTTTTTTTACTTGATTAATACTTTTTCTGTCAATATTTTTTTCATTTTTTTATTACATTATAATTGTCTCTTGAACTTATTTTTTTACGAGTAAATTGTATAATCTTCACTTGCATTATTACCACACAACGAGTTGTACCACACAACTCATACGTCCTGCTACTGTATTACCAAGGATGACAGTGTTCCTACTTTCTGCTATTTTTTTCTTGGGTTTTTTCCTGTTCGCCGTGTTGAGCCAGCTGTACCGCTCAACTCGTGCGTCACGCAGGGAAGTATTATCAATATTATCAAGGGGCACAGCGTCACCACGTTGTAGTCAGATTGGTTACTTACGTAAAAAATTTCAATCTAATTTTACCATAATTATAATATAACATTTCCGTATTATAATAATTAAGTGTTTGTATCAAATTATAAGAAAAACCTTTTTACACCGGGAATTTTCTAATTCAGTCTAAGCCATCTAAGTCGTTTTTTTATCTACAAATATCCTACAAAACCTAAAGAAGTTCTAAATCACTTGTGTAAGTGAAAATAATCCTCAAGGGAACGGATACATTCAATCATACTTCCATGATTGCCCGGTTGTCCGCCACCTGTGGAGTAGGAGTGTGTGTACTACGTATATAGAATTTTGATATATATTTTTTGTCTATCTTCACACTCCCCACCACCGCAGGCGTTGCTTCCACGAGCCCCGCTGTGGAGGAACCAATATCTCGCGCTACATGAAGGGGTTACGCCCATCTCTTCAGCGTAGAAGCTCCTGCATCCGAAACGAGGCCCCACTTGATGGCACAAAGGATATTGTAGCCACGGCGGCGAGGAAAGGCTTGCGCCATATTGGCATGTGAGGGAGGGCGGGTGACGTCATTCGGCCTCTACTACAACAACCAAGGTGACGTCACGACTCAGCGTCTATAACAAAAAAATACTTACGTAGGCTATGATCGTCTAACGTGCATCATCATCGCATAAGATCCGAAAAAATGGACAAAAAATATCTTTACGACAGAATAAATAGACCCTGCTGGCAGATTCTCGAATTTATAGACAGATTTAATATCCACAAATACAAATAATAAAATAAAAATTAAAGGAACAGAAATTTAAACTTTCTTGACAAAAATAAAACGACACTGATATGATCGATAATATTTGGCTTTAATAACAGCGGGTAGATGAACACTGTATACAAAAATAAAGTAATTTATATGCTATTCAAGTTTATAATTTTAAGGCTTGTTTTTCTGTCGAGTTCGATTTTTCTTTCATAAAATATGCGAATTTTGACGCAACAAATTTTCGTTTTGGAAATACCACAAGTCTTATTCAGAAACAGAATATTAAATAATAATACACGTTCTTGGGGAAATTATTTCTTAACGGAGCTATGGTTATTTTTTCGGAATGTAACAAACGTTTAATTTCAAATCGGACCGTCAGCTAGACACATGATTATTCAATCGTGGATCTATATACCTCAAAATAACACTTATCATCTCATACGCATTTTCCATTCCAACTAAATAAATAAACCATTCTTGTCATTGCAACGAGTCTTCAGGATATCATCTCAGTCCAGAAAAATTTTATTTGCTTAACAAAATGATTTCCAAAGAATGTAGTCTTTCTCTGTGTAGAGAATTAATAAAGTGTTCTCGGGCTTCTAACCGAGTAAACAATTGTATTTAAGACGTTTCGATGACGTACACTGCCGTCGTCTTCTATGAATATTGCTAGAAGCCCGAGAGACTTGATTCAAAATTATTGCTATTCCACAAGCATAAAAAAATTTAATAAAATTGTATTTGATACTAAAACGTGTCATTTTGGGAAATGCACTTCCGCCAGAGTCGTTAAACGTGAAAAAAGATAAAGACAAAAATTCTCTAATTTCCTGTGTTTAAACAAATTAGCTCTTATATAACGTTATTAATTTCAAGTCCATGTAATATTTTCTTCACTTGTCACGACGATATTTACAAATAAAATTCGATCCACTTTTATTCATGTATTACATCAGTAATAGAGTGAATTCGAATGATGATTGATGATAATAATAAAATCTTTAAACGGCAAATCTCATCAAGACAAGATACTTCACAGCACATCGCTTTCAATTTTGAAGTCAATATTACTCAAATCACTTCGTTTCTTTGTTTTATCCCCTCTCGTTCCGTTCCTCCTCCAATAATGTAGTAACCCCTCCTCTTACCATTTTCTCTCTGTCCTTCTCCCTGCGCTTTTGTGTGTAAAGAAGTTTTGTAATTACAAGCGTGTCTTATTTTCAAGTTTTAATGGACTTTTCTTTCCCTCCCCATCCCTTGCAATTACAATCGGTCTCGATTTTTTTCCTTCTCCCCTTCCGATCGGTTGGTGGCCAGTTTCTCTTCATTTACCCGTGGATCCGATACATGTGCGAACAATAATTACACCTGCCTTAATGCTTCAGTGCTAAAAGCTCCCGGCAAAAGCGACCATCGTAAAGTAAACAGCGGAAAGAGCGGAGAGAGAGAGGGGGAAAAAACTGCGCCATCTGCGTGATTGTGGTCATTACCTACGACAGACTCTTCTCGCCTTCTTTGTGTGTTAATGAAACCGAAACGATTACGAGGCTCTCTATTATTAATAACAAGAACAACATCGACGAGTAAAAGCGATAAGTTCAGGTAACTTTGCGGCTCCGTGATATAAAATATTTTTTTAACGTTTTGCTCGTCGGGAATTCTCTCCACGTTAAAAACCGTTTGGTAATGAAGGATGATAAATTCTAAAAACCATTAAATTGAGTATGTTGTTTTGAATCGCTGGTCTTCGTGACGACATTAAATATATTATCCGCCATCAACTGATGACGTCATCACCTGTATTAGTCATGTAACAGACGAAACGAAATTTATATTTATGTGATGTGTAGCCAAGGATGGAAAATAAACCGTTTTATGATCATAATTTTCGGCGTTAAATTAACATGACTGAAAGGCCGTTTAGTGTATCTGGCACAGTCTTCGTTCAAAGTCTGTTAGTAAGGAAGTAATCTAAATCTAATTTGAGGACGTAATAGTTTGTGTTTCCCTCAAACTGGGGCATTTTATTCACACATTTAACACAGTTTCCTTAGACACAAGAGATTTAATTGACGGTCTTTCCGAGCTCGTGCAATGTACTTTCGTGTTATGACGTCACCGGCGAAATTCCACGAAGAGTCCCGCTTACTTAGTTTTATAAATATACTTATACTCAAATTATTTATTAATTTTGAATTATTGATCAACACCCTGACGAATAGGTTGTGAAATGAGTGAAGACAGCGTTCTCTTGTTTTACTTTGTTCGTGTTACCTCAACGTCCATTTACTTGTCCCTCTACATTGTTTATATTTTCAAAAACAACAATAATAATAAATAAATAAATTAGCGAACGTAGATTTTCCCGGATAATTTGTTGAACGTAGATTTTTCTGTTTTCAACCCGGTTCATAACATATGTGAAAAACAACGTTTCGATAGTTAGGACCGCCATCGTCAGGATTCAGGGGGTTCTAAGTAAGACTTCGATAACTTCCCCGGCCCTTCCGCACCCCCCCCCCCCCAATTCAAATCCCTTCCTATGCTATTAAAGGAGAGTTGCCACCACGTGGCACGTAGCCAGGCAGGCACTCTAAGAAAAAAAGAGACTTTTTTATAAAAAGTAAATTCCCTTCCCAGTCGGTTGCTGAAAGAAGATGAAGTAGTGGAGGTGAGTCACAGACGGACGAACAGAAAAGGCGAGCGATAAAAACGAATTTTTATTGCTTACACGAAACAAGTTTAAATAAAACCTCTGTTTGCGTAATGGATAAAAGGCATCTGCAGGGGTAAACACTGCAGTAGTAAGTCAGGCCGAGGGTGAGGGCTAAGTTGCACAGATATTTCCCTGCGCCGGTGTGCAACCCCCTCGAGACTTCCCTCTTGAATTCCATCCCTTAACACGCGCGCAGAAAGTTTTAAAGTTTGCTAAACTCATTTGCGGTTACGCGTGGCGAGGCGAAGGCAAAGGGGAAGCGGAACGGAGAACAAGAAAAATAAAAATAATAAACACTTTCGGACGTCAAAGGGGTTGGTTCCCGTTGCGACATTGTGCCCTTCACAGGGCTGTAATACAGTCCAGATAGGAAAAAAGAAACTAAATCATTGTAAAATGCCACATTCGTCAAAAGTTGCAATCACACCCAAAACCACGAAATGCGTAGACATCAATAAATATTTTCTTTGATAGATTTATTTTTGCTGATATAATTGGAAGTGTAATAATAAAATACGCCAAAGAGTATTTACTGTATTGGCTCACATAAAACCACTAAACGTTCTCTGTAAGCGCTGTTGTCTGTATCGAGTCGTTTCAGCTTATCATTACGTTCCGTGTATTAAGAGATCCGAAATTGATGTCATCTGCATTGCACAAGAAAACGCTTGAACCGATTTAGATTCAACTTTTTTCGTAGTTAT
Organism: Zhengitettix transpicula; assembly: GCA_037074705.1. Classification (NCBI taxonomy): domain Eukaryota; kingdom Metazoa; phylum Arthropoda; class Insecta; order Orthoptera; family Tetrigidae; genus Zhengitettix; species Zhengitettix transpicula. Next base: position 78,260,144 of record CM073593.1, read on the forward strand.
TTAAAGCTATAATAAACGTTTCAGGAATACCAGACCGAGATAAAGCATCTGAATTCAAAATAGCGGATGTTACAAAACCTTAACGATTTTTTTCTAAAGCGGTTAATATCTTTGAGACTGTTATAAATATCCACCCACCATTGTTAAACTTTAAAATTCATTCTGTTAAATTTATTTTTATTTTTACGGATCATGTTATTAGCAGGTAATAAAATATTTCTTGTCAAGAGTAGGCAATCATTAATCATATAGATACAGGAAGAACGAAAAATATTAAATTGAAAATCACTTGATCCTGGAACAAAGAGTTATGAATTAAAGGAGACTCAAGCCCTGTCCTGTCAAATTTTTGTTCCAAAATATAACCCTAGCGTTAAGAACCGCGTACAATGTCCTCATTTCCGCATGAAGGGAAAAAATTAATTTTCCTACCAATGAAGTTGGAAGAAAAGTAATGAAGGCTCTTTCAGTGTATGTGAATGCGACACCTTACTGTCCCCGTCGAAGAGACTACTTGCGCGTAAAGCCTCTGACAATATAAATAATTCATAAAATGAAAACATTTACGTCTGATAGAAAATAATGAATAAGAAAGATAGCCAATACAGACAAAAAAAAGGGTAATATAAATACCACACAACGTTTCTGGGATCCTTGTCCCTTTCGTCAGGTGCTAAGAAGAGCCTAGAGAAACACAACTGCACTGGTCAGTTGACAACACTCAAAACCGACGAAAACGCAACGAAAATAGGAGAGCCGAAGGGGTGGCGTAACAATAAGGGAGCAATGGCAATGGGAAAACAGAAGGTTTAGCGTAATAATAAGGAATCATAGCAATTATTGAGTTTAATACTGTCTGTTTGTACATTAATAGCTGTGATGTTTGATCTAACGTGAAGCATCTCTGAAATGAGTCTGGAATTGTACCTGGTGTCAATGTTTTTTGCCAATCAAATGACTGAACAAAATCCAACATCCCACTGTCAATCGTCCCCAAACACCTCAAGCCAAATGTTTTCTCGTACTCCTTTATTACAAATTTCTACATCACAAATTTGTCCAAATATTCAAAGAATATCAAATATCTATCATTTACAGATCCACTAATACCCTTTCATACTTGATTAAAAACCACAAGGACCCACTTGACACCTACAGCAAACATTGAGTTGTTTACAAAATCTCTTGCTCTAATTCTGATTCTTGCTACATAGGGCAAACTAAACGTTCCCTTAATACACGTATCAAAGAACATATCTAATATCAAACTTCCCATTGATAAACAATCTGTAGTGTCCAAACATATAAACAGTTCTAAACGTACATTTGATTGGCAAAATGGTAAGATTTTAGACATTGACATCAGGTACAATTCCAGACTCATTTCAGAGATGCTTCACATTCAGTCAAACATCACAGGTATTCATGTACAAACTGACACTATTAAACTCAATAATTGCTATGATCCCTTATTATTACGCTAAACCTTCTGTTTTCCCATTGTCGTTGCTCCCTTATTGTTCGGCTCTCCCATTGTCGTTGCGTTTTCGTCGCTTTTGAGTGTTGTCAACTGACCGGTGCAGTTGTGTATCTCTAGGCTCTTCTTAACACCTGATTAAAGTAACAAGGATCCCAGAAACATTGTGAGCTATTTATATTACCCTTTTTTTTGTCTGCATTGGCTATCCTTCTTATTCAATATAAATAATTATTATCTATGAAATTAATGCAGTTGGAGCCATAAATTTAGCCCTCGACTTTTTCGAACTATCAACTTTTGGCTATTAAGCAGATCACGAACTTTATACAGGATTCGGAACTAATTACACTGCAAAATCCCATTAACTAAAATTGGCAAGGAAAACCGTAATATTTGTATGGATACGAGCCCACCAAAATATAGCAGGGATTCAAGCAGCTGATGATCTAGCAGAAGCTGCAGAACGGAAGAAAATCAACCAACTGTGGGAAATTACGAGGAAGACTCTCAAAACCAGCCAACTCCACAGATTACCCAACAACGTTTCGGACATAAAGTTCCCACCCGATATTTCAAGAAATGAACAGTCTGCATTAACAAGAATAAGATCCAACCACTCGGATTTAACTCACTCGTACCTTTCTTCTCTAACTCTTTCCCCCCTCCCCCCGAATGTGGATGTGGTGAAGCACAACTTACAATTATGCATGTACTAACCAAATGCAAGATATTTGACTCTCAACAGCTCTCCGTACTCGAGAACACAAACATACAAGAATTAAACAATTCATGCGAGGTGCAAAAAAAGGTATTAAGTTATTTCAAAGTTCTTAATTTATTTGTTAAACTATTAGCAGTTATTGTACATATCTACCTAACCACGTACTAGTCCGTAAGGAAAAAACATTGTATAAATAAGTTTCACTTAAACAAGTAGTCGCTAATTACCACTGTAGTAGAAGCGACTATAAATGAAGATAAAATAAAAATGCAGTTGGAAGTGTCATAATGTAGAGCGTTGAAGAATATAATCTACAAAAGAAACGAAGGCACAGATGTTGTCAAGATATTTCTTAGATTTATTAATACTCGGAGTACGAGTGACGAAATAGACATGCTAGTTCTACGTTGGCCACAGATATTATCAAATAAATTCTGTGAATCGTACATAATTAAAACAAGACTGACTTTGAAAATCCACTTTATTGAAACGTTTCGGAGTAATTACTTGATCAGATGGAGACACCTTCAATATATTATCCAGTCCCCTGCTCCGTCTCTCGCTTTTCCTTCCTACACTGTGGTTCTGTATCATGTTTCCACGTCAAAGACTTTCGCTACATTACTTTATTTTTTTTTCTGCTGTCGTTTTCGTTGTTATCCGACCGTTTTACCGAAAAAGGCATCCATCCCTCTGCGGTCGTAACTCGCGCTGCCCGCTTTTCTGCGAACCGCGCACAGCAACTACAACTACAAATTCGCAATTCCCTCGGTGTCAGTTTTCTCTCCTCTCCCACCATCCTCTTTCTCTACGTGTGCGTGTGTGTGTGTGTGTGTGTGTCTAACTGTCCCCTCCTCTCCGCCATCTATATTTCCGGCTAGCAGCAGAGTAATGGATTTCGTGGAGAGAAAAGGGGAATCAAGGAAGGTAAAAATAAAGAAGGATAACGTGTGTGAGTGGATGGGGATTACAGATTATTGCGAAAGCGGTGAGAAATCTGCATTGCAAATTTCACCTATTTCATTTTTAACCCTTAACTTCTCTCGGAATTAATTTTATTAAAAGTTACCTGTATTTTTTACTGTGTGCGTACACAGACACAGACAGATATAAAATACGCACATACATTTTTATCTGACGTGTGTATGTGACTACGGAATTATACACGGACAGTTCTGTCGTGGGTTGTTTTACGTTTCCCCAGCGAGTAATATAATATTTATAATTACATTAATGAGACTTTAGAATAGAGCTTATTAAAATTTTCGAGCTAAATTTGTCGAGAAGGGAAACGATTATAAATTTCAACGCATCAAGTTCGAATCTTTATCAATATATATTTGAAAATATAAAACTCACGTCTCAAAATGGAGTCGTTTGACAATAATAAACTATTCTTAACCCTTTAGTGCACAGTGTAACATAACTTTTAATATCACCCTTGGTTTCCAAGAGAACTAAATTGTTATGCAGATATGAAACAAGATGCACTAAAGGAAATGTGAAATTTTTGGATCCTTTGAGAAGTTAAAACATGCCTGTCCTAGCTTTCTGCGAGTCAACCCCTAAATTTTTCTACCCGCCCGACAACTAGAAAAATTTTATTTTCTGCGGTTTTTTATGGTTTTTTTTTCAAGACAGAAAATTTAAGCGTCATTCTCAGGGTATTATAATAGCACTAAAATAATAATTATCCAATTAATATGAATTATTGATAAATCAAACCTAATTATATTTATGTTGAATACGTGCAACATCATGGACCAAACTGACTTTGGTTACGTTTGATATTTTGTTGATTATTTTTCCGTACTGTATTCACAAAAATACATCTTAAAAAATTAGTTTAAAAAAATACAAAAAAATCATGCATTAATGGTGTATAATTTTTCGGACTTTTTAAAACTAAATATCGCTTGTGCGTGTTTGCTAAAACATGTGTGAGGGATAATATATTTATTTCGCGTACTTTCAGTCTTCTACGACAGATTTAAAATATTTTTCTGTCTATTAGTACTGCATTTAGTGATCCTTCAGATTCTCGGCTGAAGCCCTGAATTATATTACTAATTCTGTTTACGATAAAAAAAATTGGCTTCTTCCCCTGCATTATTTTTTTATTTTTTAAATTAATTTTTTAAGATGTATTTTTGTGAATAAAGTACGGAAAAATTACTAACAAAATATCAAACGTGACCAAAGTATTTATCAATAATTCACATTAATTGGATAATTATTATTATTTTAGTGCTATTAGAATACCCTGAGAATGACGCTTAAATTTTCTATCATGAAAAAAAAACATAAAAAACCGCAGAAAATAAAAATTTTGTAGTTGTCCGGCGGGTAGAAAAATTTAGGGGTTGACTCACAGAAAGCTAGGACAGGCATGTCAAAGGATGCCAAAAATTTCACATTTCCGTAAGTCCATCTGTGCCTCGTTATTATTATAGTTTTCTAGATGCCCTCTCTTTCTTCTGCGTCTCCGTGTTTCTTTTACCGTGAGTATCTCCGTCTCAGTATTCGCTCCGTGGCTTACTTAAGTGTGTTTAGAAACACATTATACGTTTCAATCTTACTCTGAAATTATAATTTATGAATCTTTTCGATTTTGAATTTACGCTTCCCATTGTTAAACCTTTTTGTCTTCTATTGCTATTCTTCCATGTTTCCTGTAATTTGGACTAAAAATTCTGTGTGCATAAGGGATTAAAATATCTGCCTAGCCTGTTTCTTTTTCCCTGAGTCTAGTTCGCTTTTCCCAGTCACAATGATTTCTTGTGAACGAACTCATCTGCATCTCCGAGTAATTTCCAGAGGTCTCCGGGGAAATATGCCTAGACATAAACGTTCGTTCTGGTTTCGTGATACTTTGGTAAAACTGAATAATAAACGGATCACGGCTAAAGGGATGATATCGCCCCCTTGTGTGTTTCAAATGGCCCTTTCTGGTCATTTTAAACAGTCTGTTGCCGGCTCCTACGTTTTAGCTTATTTCATTATCTATCGTATCTCTTAGTGGGAGGGGGTTTACAGAGTGACCCTTATGGCCATTAACTCGCGCGTCCGAAACCTATTACGTAAAATGGCCGGCAGTTCCCTAAATTAGACGTATCGCCGTATTTATAAATTTTGCAACGGCGACCTCCCGGTTGAGTGTTACACGTTGCTGCCATCTAGAGTCCAAAGCCGTAACCTCGCCGCGCTGCCATCTCTACACGGCAGCCATGAACTACGCATTTCATGTCGCAGCCGTCAGATGCGGCTGCAGTCGCCATTTCGTTCGTTTTACATCCATTCAAACGGAGAGGATGGGAATCTTTGAAATTGCGAAACCGCTAACTCGATTTTCGGGGTCCGCGTCCGTCCCGCTCTTTCTCTCTCTGTGGCTTTAGTAATTTCGTTACGGGGAGGGAAATTCTGTAAAACAAATGAACGACTAAGTGTGATGTACGACCCACCGTGCTAAATAAATACGGCTATGCAAACTGAACAATAACCAACATGCAGACGCATCGTTTTAGTTAGTTTCAACAGCTGGTGTTAGTGAGCTAATGTTTGTGTATCACAGGAAACGTATTAAGTTTTTACTTTTATTTTGCCATAATTGTCAAGGTGCTTAGACTTGGACTATAAATTTTCTTCTCCACCCTTATATCAAGTCGTCTGCATTCTTATTTTCCCACAACCTGGAACTCCATCCACGTGTCCTTCCTTCGATGATGTGAAGTAAACAATTTCTCCTTAGGATGTATCCAATCTAGTTTTCCTTTGTGTTTAAAACTGTTGCTCTCTTCTCGTTTACTCCTTATTTTTACCATATCTGCCCAGTTTAATTTTTCAGGTTTTTTCTAATACCACATTTCTTCTCCCTCTTTCTTAATACCCACGTCTTTTCCAGATGTACTGGATTCTATATTGTCCGTACTGGTCCTTTTTCTATGGATGTTATCGTAGCCATTGCAGAAACCTTATTTTATTCGTTCTGTAACCATAATTGATCAAGACTTCCAAGGTACTTGAACTGATCGACATTTTGAAATTGTTTGGGTATTTGTTGCCCACAAAGATACGTAGAGACTCTTCTTATTTTGATATTCTGATATTTCTGAATCCTTAATCAGATTTTTATAAAATTACAAACAAACTAGAATGTGAAAGAATTATGGATGTAAAAATAGATGACAGTGATAATGATAATTAGATTGACAATATATATCGGATGAGGCTTCACAATGGAATTTAATAACAATGTAAAAGATAATTATTACAATGAAAATGTTTTTCATTATTATAGAGATAATGAAGATGATGTAACTGATAGTGATATTGTTATAAATATTATTACACTAAAGATGTGGATGTTAGTATGGTAGGTAATAGCGTTTATAAATATATAATTAATATAAAATAGCCATAGGTCAGATTTAAATTTACATAAACACATAACATTTATTCCCTATAATTGAGGACCTCTTATTCTAATATAATTTTAAAATTACATCATTACTGCAAAGGTTGGTAAAAATAATAAGTTAAAATTTCGTCAATTTGAACTTTTCCCAAATTTGACACAAATTTAGTTGATGCTAAATTAGGCCAAGCATCAAAGAATTATAAATAAAATATGAAAAATAATCTGTCCTGTATAAATATAAAAAATATATAAAAGGGTCAGAAGTCAGAAATGTATTATATAAATGTTATAATATTTATATAATAAACTTCTGACTATTTTATATTATTCATATTTATACAAGTCAGATTAATTTACATCTTTTAATTATAATTATAAATATGCTAACTTTAAAGAAGAAGAAGAAGAAATGAATACCATATGGTTGTCAGTCAATGGTTTATCCCTTCATTTTAAGAACATACATTTTTTGTAACGTCAAACAAAAAGAAATTGAGACTGAATTGTGTAGCATTAGAGACAAAAAATAAAATGTTCAATGTTTAAAGTTTTTATGATTACTTGTGGCTAATAAATGAACTTTAAAAATGCATCTTGATACAATTTATAAATTAAGCTTCACTTCCTGTTGGAAAATTAGTTTACTTTGTGTATTTTCACTCCTCATTGACATTATTCCTGGAATATTTCTTCAGGGAAATAGTGCATTTCAATTCTTTTAAAAAGAGATTGTTTCACTTATGTGTTTAGTTTCCTTCAATAATATCATATAGAAAGGTTTTACAACCTGACTTATACAGGTCAGTAATGTTGTTTGTGATAAATAATCGCTATCTATTTATGTTCAATTCAGATTGTCACCATTTGTATGCAAAGACCAAAAAAACAGCTTGTACAAGGCAAGCAAAATGTGGCGTATTGGATTAGAATGGTTTGGTATATTCAATAATTTCCCAGGTACTATTAAACAGTTAAGAGATATAATCAAATGTTAAAATAAATAACTCAAATATTATGTAGCAACTCCTAATCGATAAATGAACTGCCAATTTAAACTGATCCCGCCATCACTGTTCCCATTGACACAGTCGGCCAGCTGCCTCTTAAACACGACCGGGCACGGAGAAGGGAATGCTGCGTCACACGGCAAACTCCACTCCCGCCATCAGAAGGGCGTGGGACAAGTACCAACAGCCCGACCTGCCTGATGCACGTTTTCTAGGGTTTGTCCTGCATCACTTTTAGGTGAATGCCGAAAAGGATCCTTAAACTACAGCCCGGGAGCCGTAGTTAACCCTTGGCTGCCTTCCAAATCCCTTCCTATGCTATTAAAGGGGACTTTCCACCTCGTTGATTACCCTCTCAATTAGCCTGTTACTATAAAAAAAATTGTAGTTATAGAATGAAAGGTCCTACATCAGCCGCTGGATGAAAGGTTGTATGTGGCTTAAATTGATATGTAAAATTTATTTTTAGAGTTATAGTTTAAGAATACTATAATATGATGTCTAATTAAAAAAAATGAAAATAAAATAATAATGAAATTTAAAAAATACGTGCAACACGATTGGTCTGGATGATTTGTGCTAATAAGAACATATACAACGTACAACAGCTTTTCAAACAGACGAAATATGTGTTAAGGTATGTTTCCCATGAGTTAATACTTCTGATATAATACTGATTTTGATACTGACGTTTTTAGATTCTGATCATGTTTTAGCTACTGTAAAGAGACGAAAGAAAGAGAAATTATGGCCCCACGATCTAGGCACCATTCAGTAATCATGTTTATACTTGAGCCACCGTCGTCGATGTCGGTTCACACCATTTAATCATTTCCTTTACCTAGCTCCGTATCATTTTCTGTGGACATCATTTAACACCTAATATTTTTTACTTGGCCTATATTTCGGTTAGAATGACATACTACATTTAAAATTTCAGTCGATCGGCCACAGTCAATCATTCTTTTATGTTTTGTGGGATTAGTAAGTCACGCCTGTTCACATTACACAGTGAGAGGATGGGAGAGAAAGTGTCATGGCGGCCGGAAATGACGACGGCGCATGCAGCAGCAGTAATTCACAATGGAGTCATCGGAGCGTGGGACACATATTTTTCGGCACTTGGCGTGTCTGGCGCTGCGTGTGTATTGTTCCTATTCTAATGCTGCAGGGGACTGTCTCACACACACGTTTAAAGAAATACCTGGACGGTATTCCGCGCCGTGGCACGCGACGCCATTTTAAGTGTATGGAATGGAGACCGCCACGAGGGCGATATTTCACTTCATGACGCATATGGTGCGTGAAAAAACCTTTTAAAGTCAGAAAAAGATTAATAATTGGAAAAAATTCAACGTTCCGTCGCTATTTACGACCTCTTCAGGTATATGAAGTTTTACAAAATTTTGATAGTTCTCCCTTGACTCCTGTGGCCTAAATGTACATTTTTAACGTGATTGAGAAGTAAAAAATTGAGTTACATTGTTACAATGACATTTAAGCTTTGAATTAAAACATTTCTTCTGTTCTTTTACACTCTATACCGAGAGCGGACTGCACTTTCATGCTAACACAGCAATTTCGTCCTCGAACTCATTTCCTTCATTTCCTGAAAACGTCGCGAATAGAGACGAAACGACGTATATTTTTTTTTTCAATTATAAATATTTTTCTGACTTTAAAAGTCTGTTTTATTGGTAATTTACTCTTAAATAGTCATATATATTGTAATAATTAAATATAATATGAATGTGGCGTTTTTAAATGAAAGAACTTAAGTGAAAACTATTAAACAAGATTTATTAACAATTTTAAAACAAGTATAAAATACACAAAATATTTGGGATCTCAGGGTCTTGAACTGGGTTTGATAAATGGCAGAATTTATATAATCAAAAATTACATTTACTTTTTATGGAAATCAATGCGTCTGAACATAGACGAAATATGTTGTGGAAGAAATAATACTAAAGATTGAATTTAAACAATTTTAATTTTATCAAGAATTAAGGATCTCATTTTATCGATAATTAAATAATTAAAGAACGATCTGACTTTTATCTTTTAAACACGGTTTACAAATGATTTTAAAGCTTTTCTCTACTTACGTCCGCCCAGGTCTCTTTTTAGCTTTTCGTGCACAATTTTGGGGACATCACTGATTCTAAGTTCTCACAGACTCTAAATGTTCACAGGCTCTAATTGGCGTTGTTTGTTATTTGGTTTAACACAAATTGGTTGGTTCTCGATGCTTTACTGCAACCTGGATTTGTAGATCTCGTGACTTTAGTTGAAAATGGACTTCATTGGTTTGTCTATGGCCAGCATGATGAATCTACGCTCGACCACCGAATACACACTAGTTGCTCTGTCTCCTTCCCGACTGAATATTGCTTTACTTTTTAATATTTGAAAGCATGTTTGTGACTGGACCACATTTTTTCGTTCTGACTGCCGACTGTAAAACTTTTCGTCTGATCTATTCGCTGTCTGCTGCCCGACTGTACTGTTCGTCTCGTAAATTTTGAGCGCGTAAAAATCCTCTCGACCGATCAACAATGCTTTCTTTGCATTGCCGGTTTGTTGCGGCGTCCTCTATATCCACCAATAATGAGTCCTCTACAATTCAACTTTTCAATTAGAACAATACCTTAATTACCAATTACTACAATATATTATTATGCGCATCTTATGTGTCCGTATTTCTCAGTAAAGGAACCAAGGAATCAAATTTGCTCAAGATCTATCACAATCTCCTGGTATCAATGCATATTAAATTATTTACTGTAATTTTGCATATTTATCAATCCTAATGTGTATCAAAATGATGATTTATCTTCACAGGTATAGCTATGGTTTAGTAATTTATTAGTATATTTTGTTCCATTTAACTTCATTGGAGATATGCAAGAAACTTGACAAACTAGAACTCGCTCGACCGTGATGCCAGGTTGTCCGAGACGTTATACCTGGGTATACGCACGAAGCAGACGGACACCTGGTTTTACACAAGATGTGAATCCGTGGAAACGAGACGTCTCCAGAAATGTAAAAAATTACGTAGGATACGTGATTGTCTGAATCAATCATTTTTCGTGGTCCAGGAAGATCGACCAAAAAGGTCGATAAGATGGAAACTCTGCGCACAGCCATATCATTCTTCAATGACACATCACGAGATATAGTCTCAAGCAGAGACTTAATTATTAGCAACGTTTACAGTGCAAGTTATTTCTCTGAAATAAATAGCCGGAAAGAGTAGGGACCTCTACAGAAAGAGTTTTTGTAAAAAGTTGAAGACAAATTCTTGTAACTATTTGCAGCAGTTGCCCTGAGGAAATTAAATTTGAAAACAAGACGTTCTAAAGTTTTGATCACTTCAGTACCGTCAATCGTAAAACAATATGGCTGCTCTGTAAAAATTGTTGAAGAGTTTAGTAAAGCAAGCGAAAGACATAGAGAAGAGGTAATCAGAATCCACCAGTTTATCAGCGATTAAAGAAACCCTGTACGTTTAAACATACATTACTTTCACTACTTCTGTAACTTGAAAAGAAATATAATAAATATACTACCAGGGATTAGCTCAGTGGTAGAACAACCGGACGGAAAGCGCGAGGTCCCGGTTTCGATTCCTGGTCCGGTCGACATTTTTCCATCCTCATACTTTAATTCAACTTACGTAGCCCTTACGGCCTGATGCTTGTGACTCTTTCTCCATACTCTATTATTTTTCAACTACTCCACATCTACTACACGTAAATTTCACTCAAATTATATTTGTTTAAATATATTTTTCCATTTATAAAATTATATTGAGTGCTGCTCAATGGCAATACGAGTAATTACGCGACAGGACGATTGAGGTTTCTTCTGAATGAATATGTAAATGGTGTACGTGGTGAAGTGGACTGTGGTTCTTGACTCTGGGACAAACCACCCTCGTTGCGATGGCAAAAGTGCACATTAGAGGAATACAACCTCCTTCCCAATAAATTTGCGAGACGTCAGCAAGGTGGTATTATCTAGGTTTTTAGATCAATGCACACTAACCTAACGCACTCTCTCCAGGTCTCCCCTATCCTAACGATACCCCACACCACCCTAGATGTCCTAACTTCAAGAAAGAAATGGAAAGCCACAATAGCCTGCTACTCCATAGCAGATTTCTGCTCACCCGACGACGCCATAAAGAAGCTGCTAAAGTTCATGGAAATAACTGCTTTATAAAATGAACTGTAAAGAAACTAATTACGAAAAATTGTATTGTGATCAAGGAGAATGTCATTAATAATTAAGCTGTAAAATAATGACTAATAATAAAAAATCACACCCTTGACCACTTTTATTCCTCAGATTTCTTTACACGCGACTTTATTACCCTTGTTACCTAACCTCAAAAAATTGTCTGGATGCGAATGTTAATGTATTCTGTTTATTATTAATACAGTTGGGTATTTTCCCGGTGGCAGTTGGACGAAATAAAATAAAATTACAGAAAAGAAAAAAAATTAAAAACACAATTTAAAAATATTTATATATCATTGTTTTTATAACATAAACTTTTCAATTTTTCTAACATATTTTTAAAACCCTCAGGGAAAGTCTCTAGTACCCTTGCAGGGAAATCAAATGAATGAATATTTGGTCCCTTTCCTTTATTTTTACAATTATGGTCGTTTTTGTGGGTGTACTTAGACGCTCCCTTATTTCTGTCCAGTTTCGGCTCGTCCGTGTAAGCCTTGCAGAGTGTACCAAGTCTAGCCTTTTTCCTCCTATCAACTGAATGTTTCCCATTTAGTTTCGTACCAACACAAAATGCCAGGCCGTTCGTGAATTTTGTCCTCCGCTCTATAAGGATAGCAACTTGTTGCCCCGTATTCAATCACACAATTAGAGAAGCGGCTGCCTTGGGCTCCCTTGTACTTTTCTTCGATATCCTGTTTATGAAGTGTAACGAATCCATCCCTTTCGCCCTACTAACTTAAAGTGCTCGCCCCAGTTTACCTTCTTTAAAAATAACAACCGAATATTTACCAGAGCCACATTTTTGTTTCCTATTTTATATTCCCCGTGGATTTTCTTCTTAGTAAAAATAACTGTTTTACTCTTAAACGGATTTATTTTCATCTTATTAATTTGAATCAATTGTTCTATCTTAAATAAATCTGTTGCGGAGCAGTTCTATGCTCAGTTCTAAACGATATTTTTGTCCTGAAGGAATGAAATAAATTGAAATCTCGATGGTTCAAAAAAGAATGCAAAATATCCTGTTTCTGTGCGCAGGTGGAGAGACATTCCTTTGGGGATGCCTTTTCCTCACTCCGTTTTTGAACTAAGGTTCCCACAAGCCGAGGCACCTCGGTCTGTTTTGAGAAGTGTATGCTCCCGGTTCGCAGTCCTTGGACATACGGTAACAGTTGTTCGCTATTCCCATTGGAACAGTCGGCCAGCTGCCACCTAAACTGGTCGAGATACGGAGAAGGGAATGCTGCGTCCCCACAGCAAACCTCTCTCCCGCCATTGGAAGGGCGTGGGACAAGTACCCAATGCCCGACCTGGTTTTCTTTTTGACGAATGCCGGGTAGGATCCTTAAACTCTAGCCCGGGGGTCCTAGTTAACCCTTAACTACCTTCCTCCACCCTTCCGCATGCCCCATTTCAGATCCCTTCCTATGCTATTAAAGTGGAGTTTCCCTCACATAGCCTGTTACTCTAAAAAAAAATCATTTGCCCAGAAAACTCACCCGAGGTAATTCAAATAGAGCTCCTAAGTGAAGAGATTACCGGTTTGGAATTTTTTCGACAAAAAAACAATGATAAATCCTCCAGAAATCCATGAGGAACGAATATATTCTGTGAGTGTTGTCTTTTACTCAGCTGTTGATTGCTGAACGTCTCGAATACCTGCTTCATGACTGCTGCGCTGCCAGGTATTAATAGGCATCTCTTTATCTCTCTCTCTCACTCACTGCGTTCCTATTCTCGCGAACATGTGTCGTACGAAGGCTGCTTCAACTCCGCCACTGCTAACTTCTATGCGTTCTGCGCGACAAATACTCGTCAGCTTACACTAATTTGAAAATAAACGAAGAGCCTGTGCTATTTCTATTAAACGAACCGATGCACTGATTTCCTTTCCGTTATTTTTGTAATGAAACGCTGACCTCTGACGTCATGTGGCGGTAAAATTCGCCAGGGAGTGACGTCACGTTCGAATAATACAGGCCGCTGCATGTGCTCAACCGCGTCCGTCTACGCATAAATAATGCCATATTCCATAGATCCTATACAGAAGCCATGTTCAAAGGATGCGGAATTTTCTTGTTTATTCTTAGTTAAAATGTAAATTAGTTGATTACAACATCTTACAAGTGCATCAAATTATGATGGTAAAAGTAACCAATCTTTTAAAATTAAACAAGCAACTCACAGCTGTGTGGAAAATACTCGTTTCTGGCCAGATCGATTTGCCTGGGGAAAAAAATACTAACGACTCCAGCTAAATAGTAAAATACTGAAAGATAGGTTAGACATGTTACAGATTTAAGAAACTAGAGTAAGCATAAAAATTGTAATAGACATTATTGGAATCTCAGAATTACGTAATAGTGAAGTGTTTCGGGGTGGAATAACAGAGTTAGATTATTTTACCTCAGTGAAGTGTCTTAAATAAACGTGTTACATATTAGACGAAACTAGTGACTAATTGAGGCAAAATACTTTTTTTGTTCTGTTTGATATTGAAATTTCTGTATAATTGTATCGTTAATTATAGCTGCCACAAAGTGTTAGCAAACTGCACATAAATTCATTACAGATTCAACTGCTAACATGCACAAAATCATTCATTTATGTTATTAATAGTATAAGCTGGCTGAGTTCAACCATTTGTCTTATGAAATAATTAGTATAATTATAGAAAATTTCTTCCATTTTATTCGTGCATTACAAGAGTTCTACGAGCTACCGAGCTATACTTAAAGAGGGTCCCAAAATAGTACCCATTAATAAGCCATCAAGACTTAATATAAAACGTGATCGTTGATAACTGTTTAATATTCACCTCTACAATTATCCTAGTAGCAAGGTGACGATTTCGAGTACAAATCATGATTATGTCCGTATTTCTTCACTATTACCCCCCTTAATTCTGTTGATTTGTCCCCTTTTGTTATAAATAAAAAGCTTTACAGTGGTTTGAGACATACATTTGTTTACGTTCTCCTATTTTATAGTGGCTACTCCGAGCCCCGAAGTTTTTGTACATGATTCTCGAATCTCTCAATTAAATGTTATTGTATTGCTATCATACAAGTAAAGTGATACCACAATATGTGGTAGTCTGTTTAAAATCTAGTTTATTTGAACCTGAATTATCAGAAGTCTTTCCGGCGCGATCAAACTCAAGTGCACTCGCCGAAAGGAAGTAGTTTCCTGTGACGAAATAAACAGACCGGAAATAACGACGTGGATATCAAGGGACCACCAGGGTTTCATATCATGGAGCGAGGGACAGTCAATAAGAAGAAAATATCTAAATATTAAAACAACGTACAAAAAAGTGATGCGAAAAAGATAAAAGGTCCAAAATTATGCTTACATACATTTGTGTGTGTGTGTAATGTCTAATATGTGAGCGTATACTTTTTCTCCACAAAGAATTTATATATATATATATATATATATATTTAAATTCATTACTATTTATTTACCGTCATAGTACGTCCTATTATATTCGAAATGATATCCAGAGTACATCAGTTCTATAAACATTTTAATCGAGTCAATCTTATGACAATTACTTCTATTTTAAATGTTACATTATTATTTCGTGTCCGAGTAATGAAGTACACATTTCAAATAAATACAACATTAAAATTGATTGAATCCTATTCCTGTATTAATATTTGGTTTGGAATATGCCGGGTCTGCTTTTTTAACTATTATATATGCTAAGATTTGAGAACCAATATTTAAATTTTATTTGAAAAACAAATAAAGAAAATATCATTTTGAGGGAAGAATTTCCACGGAAAATTATACACTAAATTATGTTCATACAGAATGCAAGTACGCGATGTAATCTAATTTTGTTAAAAATACTACAATTTGAAATTCTACTAACAGTGAAGGTGTTTGCAGGGATTTTTTATTGGGATAACATTCGTACAGAATTATGTTTCGTGACATTATAATTACCCAACGATATTAGTTCCATGTTTAAAAAGGCAACATCTCATTACAGAACATTTATAGTGTATCTATATTATGATCTTAAATTTTCCAGCTGGATGCGCAGTAAATGATTCATGTATGAATCAGTTGTTTGCAAATGTCTAATTAATATACAAAAAACATTAAAATTATTATTATAATTTATTACACTTCAGATAATAAATATTAATAAACATAATTAATATTGTATAATAATAAGCTGGGAAGAAAACGCTTCAATCAGAGATTACTCGGTAATAAATGTCAGATATCTTTGAAAGTAAAGAATACAGAAGCACCAATTTTTTCCAACAATGTCAATAATTGAACAAGTGAATTAAGATTCTTTAATTATATAAAAACTTTGAGAAACAAGCCCTAGTTTAGTGTTAATAGTGCTAATAGAAAGTTATAACTGAACTCCGACGAAAGAAACAGAGCTAACAGTATTTTTATAAAAAGAGTATGTAACATTCCATTATCAAGTAGTATTAGAATTTCCTGTATGGTTACGTCTCTAGAAGCTTCCATTATTCCGTGCCAGTTTTTAAAAAATTCTCTATAAATGCATAAATCAAGCATCCATTATTTCTTACAATAGGAACATTAATTCAGTGCTTTTGTTTCTGATGCAACGCGAACTAGGCTGGTATGAAACATTGTTACAAATAATTTGTTTAAAAAAAGCTTTATGGGGCAAATATATTATTCTTCGAGTTTATTCTCACTTGTTTCTAAAGTGGGTTCCAGAATTAGTCATTTACGTAAGTTTTTCTTGGCACTGTTACGTCTCTATTTAAACTTGTGTGTATTGATACGTACATAATTATATATCAACAATGACGTATTCAATCAATTTTTTGTCCAGTAGATAAATTTTTATTCCGGCAAGGATTTCGTTAATTAACGTTTACGCATCCGAGAGTCGAGGGTGATTTTTATAATAAACATAATTCGCCGAGAGCTACTATTTACATTTCGAGCCTATTCTGAAATATTTAATTTTTAATAAATAGATATTACTACTACTAGCAATATATTTCCAAATACCATAGGGAATTATTAATTCACTGACAAGCAATATCGGACTTTCACTTAAGAGACATAAATACTAAAAACATATTTTTATACAAAATAATTTAAAGTTTGTCACTGTGAAAATATTGGTTTTTTTTATTTGAACTTTGAAAAAATTCTAATCATGGCAGTTTTGGCCGTATTCACAATGTTCTAATAAACTTTTGAGTCCGTTTTTTAGGTTAGAACATTTCCTACCACAATACATTTATATTGACATGGTTCATTACACGCGTTTTAATGCAGTATATAATTGATTTTGAGGGAATTAATAGTGAAATCGAAAGAACTCCACCCTTAATATTTGTGATAATTGTGGAGGTGATAAGTAATTCCCCATTTAACTAACTTCTTTCAAATATTTGAATTTATCAGTCGAGTTATGAGAAATAATATCATTGTAATTTATAAATTAAAAGTTGTAAAATTAGTACTATGAAGAAATAACAATCCCAAGTGTTTTCTTTCATTAAATGTATCTGACAGCAATTATTGTGTAGGAATAGACTTGGTTAAGGTTAGGAAGGCTTCCCCTACGAGTTTGGAAAATTTAATTTGACATTCCTGCGTTCATGCGTTATAACTAATTTTAATTAGTAGCGAATATTTTGAAGCGGAATGCAATAGCGAAATTCTGAGTTAATATTTGTTTCAAAATGTAGGTGATATTAAGCGATGGATCGGACTTCCGCTACTGCGTACTGATCGCGCCGCATGAGAGGTTCGCGCCATTTGCCATGGCAGTGGTAAGCTGTGCAGTTACTACATCGATTTCTGATAATTATGCTACTACTTTACACGAGTAGCAACTCGTTTTTTAAACATCTCAGCGAGAGAAAAATCGTTTTCGCTTGTTCTGACATCGTAAGTACTTCCGAATCAGACAAAGTACAAAGTTTATTTACAAAATGACATCCTGTGTATTTGCATTGCGATTACGACTAGCATTCGCCTTCGGGATTTACTTATAACCACTCTGTCACACTGTAGGTAATCTTAATTCAAGAACGATTATCTGTTGTTCCTTCTGTTTTTTAAATGCTTTCGCTTGGACGATCAATGTAAAACTTTTTTTACGTTGAGCAATTGGCAAGCCGAGCGGCTGAGCTAGTAGCTTCTCAAGGACACCAAATGACAATTTGTCTGTGTACCATCGCATAATATTACGAGTTTTGCGATGTAAAATTTGATTATGTTTCTTTCAGGTCAATTCATTGTCAATTGAAGCTTCGCGGTGTAATAAGTAAGAATTACAAAACTCAGATTACTGGACTTTTATTTTTAACCAATTTCTTTAAACATGGATATGGTGGAATCGACTGAAGATAATGAATTAGATTTGTTTGGAGAAGGATTTCGAGGTTCGAGCTCCAGTCCTTTAGAAGAATCTAGTCCGTCTGAAAATCGGGAACAAATATGCAATGTATGCAGGTAAGATATCTGTTGGTTTTAAACATGAAGTTTAGTTACTGTGATTTTTGTCACTTATTTTATTCAAATTGGATTAGTCTGTAGAACTGTACTTATATCTACAACTTTCAGTTATATTTTATTTATTATAAGGAAGAAATATTCACTTAATTTGTTATTAATTTTACAATGTTTACAAACGAATAAAAATCTTCCCATGATTGAAAATTAATATTAAGAAAGATAGCCAATGTCACTTCTGTACTTGTCTATCTTTTTTCTTATTAAAAATCTTCCCAATCAGTTTGACTTAAATTATGTTTGAAATATGCTTTAAGAATAGTATATTTGTTATACATTTGCTGGACTATTTAATATTGTAATTTGTGTAATAAATTTAATCATTTTAGAACCCTATGTACACGTCAGCTGAAACAATGCATTCACTCTGATTCGTGTGAAATATGATACACATTTTGTGTGTAAGAAATGGTTTTTATTACTCATGTGGCATAATGAAAGTACTGTAATATCTAGTTATTGATAATTTAGTTCTATAATTGCTGAAATTATTGGATTAATTAAGTAAAACATATCTTATTATTACAATGTTCCTTTAACTTAGAATCAACTCATGTTTGTTCAATTTGTTTCGGCGACCAGTTTTTAAAACATTCCATTGCTTCAAATAACTTTGGTGTTCTTATGTAGCATTAACTTTTAAGGACACTTGGAGATAACTTAAAAATGTAAAATAAATATAGCATCACTTAACTATCAAACTTCAGTATGAGCAAATCAATTAAAACAAAAAAAATCATACATTTATTAAATATGTGATCCATGATTTTTGTCAATCACAATTAAATGAAAGCTTGTAAGTTATTGGCCAACAGATATTTTATATCAAAGACACCTCCTTCTCAAGAGACGTTGAACTTTGGGTGGTGATCCACAGTGTTTGAATTCAATACTGTGCATTTGACCAGCTCAAGGTTCCGTACTCTCTCCTGAAGAAGGTGGCATAGCTTACACCTCTGAAAATTATATATGCTTTATCCTATCTGACCTTTTGATACCAGTTCTCAATTTGAGGTTCTAAAAGCCAGTGTCTTCCTTTTCGGTCATAATGATTATATATGGGTAGATAGAATGAAGAGGAGGCTGACTTATCTTAAATTGTGAGTTTGGATCTTCACATAAAATAGTACAGACCATATCAAATGACTGATCAGGTGGGATAGGGAACAGTCTTGTCCTTCTTTGAGGAAGGGGCTTAGGCCCATGAAAATATTACATGTTCCTTACTACCAAGTATTGAATTGTTTCCAGGAAAGATAAAGAGAGGCTAACTTACCTTAACCCTTAAGTAGTCATGTGGGGTATATAGGATTCACAGAATATATCTAAGACTCTTAAAACAAAACATATTATTCTCATTCACCTGTACATACACCAAATCTAATAAAAGTAAATCTGAAATACTGTTAGGCATTATTAAAATAGCAAAGATTGTTTACGTTTTGGGACTTCCATCGTCCCTGTGTGACGACTTGCAACTTGTTTATTCAGCTTACTCTTATTTTTATGGTGTACTACTACAGACATATTTTCTATAAAATTGTTAATATGTGTAGTTATGAACCTGAAGTGAATAGAATTCATAAACAGATTGTGGAAATATGTTATGAATTCGATTCTGAGTAAGTTGATAATTGTGACCAAACATTTCACCGTACTTAGTGAAAGAATGATGGAGATTGTGAAACTTCTGACATTGAATATAATGCAGTGACTTTTACACCTGGAAAGATAGCCAGCACAATATGTTTGGACTGAAAAGTGAGTTTGTTACTCAGAAACCTGTTGTAAAATGTACTGGAAAGAATGTGAAATCACGTATTGAGTGTTTCTTCTTGTCTATATATGAAATTACAATATGATGTGTTACAACTTGCACAAAAATTTAAGCAGACACTATTGCAGGAAATCTTTTGGGAAAAGTAATTATAAGTAAGATACGTAACACGAAATGAGTTTTAATAGATTATTGATTATAAATATTAATACTTAAATAATTAAGTATAACAATTTTTTACGATATTGGGAATGCACGGCA
The DNA here is from genome assembly GCA_037074705.1 of Zhengitettix transpicula. Classification (NCBI taxonomy): domain Eukaryota; kingdom Metazoa; phylum Arthropoda; class Insecta; order Orthoptera; family Tetrigidae; genus Zhengitettix; species Zhengitettix transpicula. Next base: position 78,280,592 of record CM073593.1, read on the forward strand.
TCCCCATGCAACTACTAACATCCGAACCAAGCACATGACTGATGAAAGGTTAAATTAATTTTAAATTTTATGACTGGCCAACACAATGTACTGTCCTGTTCAGTTCTATGGAAGAGGCCTTAAGACCTTCAAAATTTGACAAGCATGGCAGTACAGACTATCAATGTAGTCAGCCACTCTGTCTCATTCTTTTCCAGATGAGTTAATTAAATAGTTTGCATCACAGGAAAGAAGGATAGTGAGTGGCTGACAACCTTAATTGACTGTTGGCATAGCCAGAATGGGAAGAAATAACTTGTCTAATTTATAAGGGCCTAAAAACCCCTCATCAGGACAGTAAAACTTTGTCGTACTCCCAGCTACACAATCAATTTGACAATTTCACATCCTTACTAGCTTTATATATATATATATAAATACAGAGGGACAGAGAGTGACTGACTCACCTTAAATCAAAAGTTGCTTTCCGACCGAGCAAAGCCAATTTTCGATTTAAGGATTTTGGATAGTGAGGAATGATGTAAATAAATAGTAGAAATGTGGGAATATATATACATACAAACATAAGGAAAACGTGACAAGGTCAAATTATCACATAGCTATTGATTTCAGGTAGGTCGACTTCTCTGTCTCTCTTGCCTATCTAAATGTGTTATTTAATTTGACCCTATATATATATACATATATATGATATTAGTATGGATATGACATTGTCAAAAATAATTACAATATTGGTATGAAAAGGAAGGAGAGAGAGGTTGTGGCTTACCTGAAAGTGTAGTCGCCTTTGTTGCCATAAGGAACTGAAAATATTGCAATTATATATATATATATATATATATATATATAATTGGTATGGACGGTAGTTCTTTTTGGAGGTTAACTTCTTCCTGTCCTGAATGGCAACACCAAGAATCATTTTCAGATAAGCCACCACCATAATGAAACATTTTGTGTGTGAATGATGAAGTTCTCAAGATTCTGAAGAGATTTTGTGAAAGTATTGTAATATACAATTTACATTGCTTTCAGCACAAAGTACTCCAGTCCTCGTGTGCTTTCGTGTCTCCATGTATTTTGTGAGCCATGTCTGGATAAGTTGCTTGTTGATGAAGCTGGAGATGCTGGGAAGGTTGAGAAGACCATCATTTGCCCCAAATGCAAGCAGGAAACTAAAATTGTAAGCACATAACCACAAATTAATAAATTCTTATATTAGATCACTTTTTGTACATAGTAATTTATTAATTTTCACAATTTGTGATATTTTTATTTTAGTCAGGAGCGAAAGGAGCTGGCTCCCTACCGTGCGATTATGTACTCACCAACATTCTGGACATGTCAGCAATTGAAAGTATGGCGGTGTTGTGCACGAGTTGCAAGGCGAAAGAGAAGGCTGTGGCTCGTTGTGCCGACTGTGCCCATTTCCTGTGTCCCAACTGTGACACAGCACATAAGGTAATTTTTCAATTACTTCATTAGCAAATCTTAATTATTTGGCTTGGCCTTAAGAAACAATTCAAATAGATACTTGAATCTGTTTTGGCAACTAGAAATTTTAATGATTAATGTTATTATCAGACAAAAATATCCTTACATAGTTTTTACAGTTTTAAATGACATTGCTCATAACAATTATATCTTCAATTTATAATTTACATAATGAAATAAAATGAATTATCATGTTATTTATTGTGTATTGCAGTACATGCGATGTTTCGAAAATCATCAAGTTATAGCCTTTGAAGAACTACGAAATTCAAGGGAAGTGGTTCCAATTCATAAGCCAATATTCTGTGAATCGCATCCTACTGAGAATATGAAGTTTTATTGCTTCACATGCCAAGTAAGTGTAAATACTATTTTTTACCATACAATAGAAAGTCCTACAAAATAAATTTTTCACGTGCAATATTTAAATGTTACATTTAATTGAGAGTGATAATGAAATAGTATAAAATTTGAAGTGTGCTTTTTAAAAAAATTGAAGTACTGAATGAAAATTACACCATAAGATTTATTGCCAGTGTTTGAAGTGGTATTTGTGGTTTATAAATTGATTATTGAAGGTTATTAATTTATTTTACAATCAATGTTTGAATATTTTAATTATTTAATATTTATTACAATGTAAATAACAATTATGAGCATGGATATTTTGACAATATTTTCATAGGCAGACAGTGGTAAGGCACATGTTTCAAATTTATGTGAATTTTATATTTCAAAATGTTTATCTGTTACTTACTGCATGATGCTTACTGATGTCTTTAGTCATTGCCTTATTGAATGTGTGTCTGCTTGTATACTGGTCACCATCTACAAAACCTATATAAACAAATGTAAACTACAAAACCTATATAAACGTAAATTCTTCCTCACTTTAGTAATTTTTCCATTCTGAAATAACTAGTATTTTATGTATTCTCCAAACTTGAAAGACCTACATGTCAATATTTTGTGTCATTAGCAACACTACTACTTCCTTTTGCTTCCAAGAACGGTAATTCAGTCTTGATCTTCATCATTTTTATAAAAATCCAAGCATTGATAAATTAAAAGCCTTTAATTGATGAAATGATTCAGATTATACACGAGACGAATGCCACACAATTAAAACAGTGTGACATGATATGTTCATAAAGACTATGTAATTTTAATATAACTAATAACAGATGAATATGGCTTCTGATAAAACCAAATGATACTGTTATGTTATATTATCCAAGGATTGAATAAAGGTTTTTAATTTATCATTCATTTTACTATAAAGTCTTAATCCTGCAATTCAATCCAAGTATGCTTTATCATAACACTTAGATTTAATTAATTTAATTAAATTGCACTAGAAATATACAGTTCAGTCTTTGTTTCCTATAAATATTGTTTTCATAAATATTTGATTTCTGATACTAGATGCCAATTTGCAATAACTGTATGGTTGGCGAACATAAGGCCCCAGAGCACCACTATGAGAGCCTGGCAGATGCTGAGGGGCGCCAAAGAGAGGAATTGCAGAGCCTTGTTACCGAGAGCAAATCAAAGGTGGAGTTCTGTGAAAGTGCCTCTAGCCACCTGGATAGTGCCTTGAGAGAGTTGCAGATTCAACATGACAATGCCAAAGATCTGATACAGGAAACATTCCACAGCTACAAGGCTGTGCTTGAGAAGTGTAGAGACAAGGCTCTGGAAGATCTGAAACAGATACATGAAACCCGGGAGCTTAAAATAATGGACACTTATCACAGGTTCTTATAAGCTTGCTTTTTAAGCAGAATGTTCAAGATTATTTCATGATATTTGGCAGGAATATTAATATAAATCAATCATTTTTTGTCGTTTTAGTGTTGAGAAAACAATGGAAAAAATTGATGATGCTTGCAAATTCACCACTCGCCTCTTAGAGCATGGCAATACTGTTGAAATCCTTTCGTTGAAGCGTATTGTTGGAGCACAACTTCTGTTTCTTATAAATAATACTCCTAAACCAGAAGTGAATACAACAATTGAATTCAACACTGACATCAACAAGTTTGAAGCTGCTGTTAAGGTTAGAAGCTATTCCAAATTTGTTTAAGATGTATTTTGTAATTGTTACATATTAAATTTTATTTAATTTCTTACAGACAACATTTGGTAGCTTCACAAAGGAAACTGCACCTCCTCCCAAAGAGTCAAGCCCTCCACCGACGCTGCCAGTTTCTGTACCCCTTACTTCAACCAGCAGTCCTGTTTCTCTACAGTCTTTTGACAGTGATCTTGCCACAAACTTTACAATTGGATCTACTGTTTTGACACCAGAAGTGGCCCCTGTAGTATCTCCCCGCAGTTTGCACGGCTTGACGAGTATTCAGGAATACAATTTGCAGCAGTTGGCAAGCCTAGCAGAGAAAGAAGGTGTAGTTGCTACAACTGCGGCTCATCCATCACCCAGCTCCAACCCCAGCCCAACCCCTTCCTTCACCTTTGCAGATCTGTTTACTGGAGACATCAGTTCAGCAAATAATGCAATCAAGAACCTTGAAGCTCTTGCAAAGCTGGGTAGTGTGTCGCTCAACAATCAAGGTAAAAATTCACCCTGTTATTTTGGTTTAAACCAATGATTACAGACGTGAGTTTTTGTTGGGTGAATTAGTAAATAAGTTCATATTTTACATTTATTTTATTATTAAATTATTTTGTACATCATTTACAGGACAAATTGTTGTTACTGGAGACCATGGAGTGAGCCTTGTAGATCCTCTTTCTCCCAGTACAACTGCTGCAACTCACAGCTCAACTCCAACTCCACCGCCACCTACCCTTGGAGCTCTTATCAATGGTATGTTTGTGAACTATTTTTTAAATTTCCAAGTTATTGAAAGGTACAATGTGTATTGTACCAGTAAAGTTTTTTGAGTGTGTAGGCTTGTATGTATTTAGCTAAAAAAAAATTGGGTGATCTGAGAAGTTCACCATTAGATAGCAACACTACTCATGTTGGTACAACTGTCTGTAGTAGTTTGTAATTGCTAGCAATTCTATTCATCTGTTAGCCATAGACACTCATTTAAATCAGTTGTAGTACAGGTGTGTCAGAAATGCAAAACTACAGTTTTGCACAGTGATTAAGGTTTAAAGATTACGTAAATTCATTATGACTTCTCCTTTGATTGCAACGATTAAGAAAAAGATGGCAGAGTTTAAACAATTTCGAGGTGATCCATGTGAAGGGCATCCAAAAAGTGTAACCGCAATTGAAAACATCAAACATGTGGACAAGATGATTTTGGAAAGTCCGCTTATAAAGGCGCATAAATTGCTAATTCGGTCAGGATATATAAAGGGCACACTGGTTACATTTTTCATGAGGAATTTCATGAGAAAAAGATTTGCAGAAGATGGGTTCTGTGCCTGTTCACTGAAGATAAAAACACATTCAAGTGACAGTGCTTTGCACAATTTATAATATACAAGTGGAATTGGCGGGAATGGTCATAACAATTCCGTGAGGGGGGGGGGGGTGAAAGGAATTCTGTAAATGTTGGAAGAGTTCTCAGTTGCTAAACAAGTGGGATATATTTTATTTATCATAAACATGAAAGAGGAAGGATTCATGGTTTTCCTATGCAGACTACAATCAACACTTCGCCTGATGATGATGATGAGCAAGTCATCAAAACATTGCAAAGTATCTAACTAAGTTAACTTGGAAAAGGTTAACCAATAAATGTGGTATCCTGTTTTAAGTTAATGAAATAATTCAGTAAAAAAATAATTTTCCATCAAGACTGTCAACAAAAGTATCTTGAAAATAGGGAAAATTGTTGAATTGCACTATGAAGTGTAGAATCCTCCACGCAATTCACCAGATTGAACTCCTGAAAATTTCTGTCTGATCCAATAACTCAATCTTCCTTGATGGTAAACATTGTCTAATCAATAAGTGATTGAGTCTATTGACAGGTACTTTGTAATACCTCCATCAGAAACTTCAGATACAGGATAATGGCTCTATATAATGTATAGATATTGAAGGTGATTATGTAAAAAAAATTAATTCTTTTCACTATCATGCCAAGAAATTTCATACCACACTAGTATATTTTTAATTTATTTATCTGTCCCTCTATATTTCTAATATTGTTCTGCTTGGAAAGTTGGTGGATATAAAAGTTTCTGAACACATGCTTTCAAAGCATCTTCAGTAGACAAAATAATACATAGTATTTTAAAGTAAATGTTTCTTTTATGGCTTGCTGTTGCTTTAAAGTAGGCTATGAAGTTAGTTGCTATTATTGCTGAAGCAGATTTGGCCAATGGGTCCCTGAATGGCGCCCCTCCAGTCAGTTCAAGTCTTGTCTTGGGACGTGGAACATCACCAAACCTGGAAATAAATACTACCATAGCTGGTATGAATGGTGGACCATACCAATCCCTTTCAGGATCACCATCTCCCATACTTTCGCAACCAGGTAAGACTTGCATCAAAGAAGAATGTGTGGTTTTTTCTCTCTCCATAGTTTGCTGAAAGTAGTGGTTTTACTGCATTCTCTAAATGTTAGCAAACATAATTGAATGTGTGAATCCAATACATTTCACATACTGAAACTACATAAATCTTATTTGTCTCTAAATAAGTGAGTTTGAGATGATATTTCAAATTGCATGGTGAAATTTCTCAATAATACTGTCAATTAATGGGAACATTTTTCAGATGAAATTGTGAGTGACCCAATCCACAACTTGCCCCTGATGATAACTGGTAGTAACCCACCACCACCCAACAATTTCCACCATCCACGAGCAGCTTCTGGAAAGTTAACTGCTATGCACATTCGTTTAAAATATGGGCAATTGGGGCCAGCAAAGGGTCAGTTTAATTCTCCCCATGGCTTCTGCTTAGGCACTGAGGAAGATATAATTGTTGCTGACACAAATAATCATCGTATACAGGTATTTGCTTTACCTCAAGTAAATAATTTGGGCTTTAATATTGATTAGAATCCTATTGACAGTAGCACACTATAAAGATATAGAAAATAAAGTTTTCATGTTCTTAAATTTTTCTCTTATTCGTTTCTGTATAAGATAGTTTCAAAAACTATGGTTGTCTTTATCATTATTTGAAACAAAAAAAAAGGTTATGGAAGAAAACCGGTTATGTTTTCTGCTGTAATTTAATTTCATCCTGAAGCAGCCTCATTTGTAATGCTTTCATTCCAGGTTTTCGACAAGACTGGAACTTTTAAGTTTCAATTTGGCTCAGCTGGAAGGGAGGAAGGTCAACTTTGGTATCCTCGTAAGGTTGCTGTCATGCGAAACAGTGGAAAATTTGTAGTATGTGATCGTGGAAATGAACGGTCTCGAATGCAAATCTTTACCAAGAGTGGTCATTTTGTTAAAAAGATTGCTATAAGGTAGGCTTATACTGTCATTTTTCTGTGTAATATAATGAGATGTCGTGAAAGATATGTTTAAGCAAAACTCAAAAATATTGTCACTTTTCAAGTCATATGAAGTCTTTCATTCTTACTATATTTAGTGAAGATATTTGCTGTAATTTAAATATGTCAAAATTTTGCGATCTATTAGCACACACACATTTTAATCTTTAGGTCTTGACAAAAATTATGTTTCAGGTACATTGACATAGTTGCTGGTTTAGCTGTTACATCTCAGAGCAACATTGTGGCTGTCGACAGTGTTTCTCCTACTGTTTTCGTCATCTCTGAAGCCGGTGATTTACTGCACTGGTTTGACTGTAGCGAGTACATGAGAGAGCCATCAGACATAGCCATTAGCGGTATGTTTAGATGCCCAATCTATATAAAATAATATTTTATTTTTAATATCTTATTAACTTAAGATTTATTGACAAAATAATTAAGGTGTAAGCTAGGATTTCTCACTCTTGATCTTCTCTTGTGTAACAATTATTAATTTTTAATGTTTTTGTGTGTCTCACAACATAGTCTAATTTAATTAACTGTATATATGAGAATTCATTTCACAGAAATTTTGTGTTTTTCAGGTAAGGAGTACTTTGTGTGTGATTTCAAAGGTCACTGTGTTGTGGTGTTCAACGAAGAAGGCCAGTTTCTGCGTCGTATAGGATATGAAAATATTACTAACTTTCCTAATGGAATAGACATATCTGACGCTGGTGATGTTTTGGTTGGTGATTCACACGGGAACCGTTTCCATGTAGCAGTATTCTCCAGGGATGGAATACTTCTCTCTGAATTTGAGTGCCCTCATGTTAAGGTACTGTCAGTCTTTATTTTTATACTACATACTAGTTTTAGTCATGGTGCTTAAATTTTTTATTCTTTTGAGGTAAGGTGATAAAATTCTTATTTTTGTATTAGCTTTAAAATCTTCATCCATGTTTATCTCTACAGGTATCTCGCTGCTGTGGCCTAAAGATCACATCTGAAGGCTATGTGGTTACTCTGGCAAAGAACAATCATCATGTATTGGTTCTCAACACACTTTATATCATGTAAAGTCTATACGTATCGGAAATGCAGGCAAAAAGGACAATAGCAGGTTTTAGTTTAAGTTTTTAGCTGATCTCGCTAACTCGCTAATTTACACAATATTCACTTCAGTAACATGGCAACACGGAAGTTTTAATGTGAACTATATTGTCGCCAATTTTGGCTGTATATTATGTTTTTAAAAAAATGGGAAAACATAGAGTAGTTGAGAGTATATTTTAAAATGCTAGTAAAAGATGCATTTAGGAAATTATCCAAATAGAGTAATATTGGAGTTTAAAATATTTACACTAATAATTATATATTTGTTGTTTTTTTTAATTTTTAAACTAAATTTTAATCATTTAGTAGCAGCAATCAAATGGTTCCTAATTGTAAATGTTTATGCTTCAGGTGAGCACTTTTTGTTTTTACTATATGTGTGGATGTAGAATTGTCTGTGTGTGAATAGGTGTGTGTGTGTGTGTTGAATATTTTTAAGTAACTAATGATTACAATACTTACTCAGGTCATTTTATTATTTTCATTGTCTTAATGCTACATATACAACTTTTTAATATGTGTGGTTAAAAAATTTAATTTTATCTCATAAAGAGAATTGTATTTAAATATTCTGCCCGTGACTTACCGAGCAGATAGGCTAGTATTAATCCTATCTTAATATTTGGTCCCATAGTGCCATTACCGCGAAAGTGTTTCCCCCTTGAGCTGTTGTCTACTTTTTCATTGTCTGTTCCACTGGAAGGGCGATGTAATTATCTCTCACCATGTTTTACTCAACTATAGCCTGACAGAAAGTTCTCAGCAAATGTTTGTAGGTTTTTCAGGGGGAAGCATTTGCGAATACCACGTCGTGCTCGTGAGTCCCATATTTATTCGGATGTGCTGTTTTATTGCACAATTTATGTTTCCTTTTGGGATACTTGTTTTAAAAAATTGTTCACTAATATTTTTAAGTGCCTGTATGGTTAGGTGAAATTGTCCAATCACATAGCCAGAAAAACCAAAATTTTGTTTTCTAAGTCATAAACTTTAAAACAATTTTGTAATAGGAAGTCACAAATTTAAAAAATTGAAAGTTATTTACAAGACAAAATGTCGCAGGTAGTGTAGCCTACCGTTTAGCGCTCTCGCCATGGCTACCATATTGTACATTCCTTTAAATTCGAATTTTAAATGTTGGGTGTTTATTGCCGTGCTGTACAACGTTTATGAGTAAACTCACAAATTGTGTTGTGCGTTTCTGATGTTCTTTTGAATTTTAGAGGATTATATATCTGAAGAAGAGTGCTCATGAAAATATTTTTGGGATGTCTTGGCAATAACATTTCTTATATAAAACATGTTAAAATTTGTTTGATGTATAGGTATTCATTGTATTTTAATATTTACATATTGAATTTATATTCCCATGTTTCTGAACATCACCTCAGTCCAATATGGTACCATGATATGTAATGTTACCGCTTTTACGCACATGGAACCGCTTTACAACCATGTCGATCTCTTACTGGTGTTTCATATAAAAGCTGTATCAGTAATTGCTGCTGACAATTGTGTGAAAGATGTACTGATCAGCGTGTTTCTAAAACGGTTCATGTCAAAAATAAATTCTATCTTTTTGTCTGTCCTTATTCAACCTAGTCTTGTATTTGTATTAACTATTTCTCACTTTGTTTGTAAAGATAAGCTGTACGTTTTCTTTGTTCCTGTACAGAAAATGCTGTGGAAATTAATTTCTCAGTGGACATTAACATCTTTAAAACAAAACAAAAAATATTTGATAAAAACATGCCTGTGATAATAGTATCTTCAGGATCAGTTGTGACCTTAGTCTCTTGTTGTTACTTTTAACTGTGCGCTGCCTATATTTAATAGTGTCAAAACTTAGTAAATAAAATAACCATAATGTTTCTATAAAACTATATATCAACAAAATTATATATAAAAAAGAGCAAAGCTTGAAATATCTATTTAGGACGTAACGTCGATGTGTATATCATAACATTCCCTTTCGTCGAGGAGAAATCTTTAACAAGGTGTGGCCCACTTGGCCGTGCTTGTTTCTCCACGAAGAAGTGGATGATATTGAAATTATTAGTGGAGGAGTTTTATTCTTCAATTTAATTATTTTTTTTGTATGTGAGGGGTGTGTTTCATTGTTAATACAAATGTCAGTATATTTTTGTTATTTGCCTTAATTGATGCAACAAAATTTACACACATACACTCTCTCTTAATAATATACATATATTATATATATATTAAACCTGCTCAGAAACTTATACATGTTTTGAGTATATAAATATATTTACACAACTTTTTGACCTTAGCGGGTTTGGCACACCTCCATGAAGGTGACCGGAGTCGTGCCTGACCTCGTTTTTAAACCCCCTATGATTTACCTCAATAGAAAAAATAAGAAAAAAAATTAACAAAAAAATATATTGTGGTAATTGTGATAGAATTTTTGATGGTTTTTACAAATCACACAAGTCTTTTTCAATGTGTACAAAATATGTTATTACTTTTTAGATATCCACTCTGTATCGAGTAATTTTCCACCCTCAACAAAAAACATGAACCGCAAAGGATAGACGGGAGCTCTAGGCCCCCAAGAAAGATGTCGATACTTTTTCCCCACCAAATTCACTAGCAATAAGTGTTGTTAGTTTTTGTCAGTATTGGAATTATCTACACTGATGTTTGTATAAATCTTGTCGTGTTATCATTCCATCCATAGCGGGACCGGACACGGTGCACTTCTGGTTCATTTGGCCACATTTTTTTAATATGTACATGTGAAATGATATATGGCATTAATAGTATATTTGTTAAATCTGTTGTTTCCGGTTCCAGTTTACAGTCATCACTTTATTAAAAAAAATATATATTGATGTGTGCAAGTATGCCACACTTAATTCTTTACCATTTCTGTAATAGCTACTCGCACTTATTACCATTGTTGAAAGGTGAATACAGTTTGAAATTTTAGACAAGTATGTGCGCGAATAGCTGTACGTCTCTTCCCTTAATTTAGTACGCTTAACAGAGTCCCGTGCTATTGCACGTGAGGGCACCGACAACATCGCCCAAACTACGTATTTAGCGTCCTGGTCGGAGACGCCCCAGTTTTGTCTTCCTAGTTGCTAAGAACTGTAGATTATTTATTTGTTATGTAACTTGTCAATAATTTTACATCTCAGAAATAAGTCTGTTTTATTTTTCATTAGAGTTGTAGTTAAAGATGTATTTATAGTTATGTTGTTCCCTTGTAAATGAAAAAACGTTATGCAGACTGTGAGAATTTATTCAGTTAGCAATCATTTTCACTGTTTACTGAATATGTATTATATTTTATTTAATCTTGCTTTTTATTCAATTTTAATATACAATTTTTTCTATTTTATTGTTTTTAAATTTTATGTAAATTGTGTTCTTTAATGTAAAATGGCTGTTTTATTGAATACAGGTGAGAAAGGTTGTAGCAACTTAACAAATTCAAAATAAAATTTTGAATTTTTTTCAGAAAAGTAGTAAAAATGTCTAAATTTGAGCTTACTATTAGCGAGTAATAAACTTGACTCTGTACAGCCTCTCTCGGTCCTGGATTCATCATTTTCGTGACGTATGTCAATGTTACTTCATTAAAGAATTTAAAAAAATATATATATATAAAAATATACAAATTAAAGTGTATTTTGTGGGAATGACTTTTGTTGTTTATTAACAATTTAATATCTGCAAAAAACTGCCACAGGAAGAAAATTTATCGCCATCTACTTTTTATTTTGGTGGCGACTCATCTTCTTTCTGTTGGTCAGGAAAAAAAAATAAAAAATATTTATATATTAAAATAAATTCACAAGTAGACGAGTGGTGGAAACTTACACAGTCCCCACTGGTCGTGAGTTGGTTAAAAAATCTTCTGCCAACCAAAGCATTCCAGACTACACAATTTGTTTTGACTATATTTTTATTTCCCAAGGGGAAGTTTTCACACCAATGATGTCCAAAATCATTGTGCAATGAGTTTTGTTAATGTTATTTGTTTACCTTGTTGTGGACAAGTAGAACAAAATTAGTCAAATATGACACATTGGAAGTACCATAATCAGGATATGTTTGCTATTTTACAGTCATCCAAATTTGTTTCAAGATAAATCCTGAACACTGTGGTGCCTGCTTCATTTGATGTGAATTTTTATTTTGGTTGGCAGAAGAAAAAGTGTTGAATCCAGATAAAATGTCAGCAAAATGGTTGTGAGATTTTTTGTTTATTTTGTTTTCCCATTTTGGAGAGTTCTGTCATTCTGCAGCTGTGCAATAAACTTGTGGCAGAATAGATTAGGTATAAAATAGTCTATGTATATATACATACTAAATATTTTAAACAAAAAAATATATATATATCTAAATGAACACGTAATTTTTACCCTTGTGTTGTACACTTAATGTGTAAATATTACCAAAAAAAGTTGTTTTTTTTAAAAAAAAAAAAGTTGCATTCCAAGCCTTATATGATTTGTGTGTGGATTTGGGGCCATCTGTCTTCCCTGAATAACACCAGGGCTTGTAATTGTATCTCAATCAAAAAGTGCCAAACAGCCTAAATGTGTCAGTGATGGCCCCGATGGATTGGTTTACTGTCGACTGAAAACTAATGCTGTGTATTTTATATAGTTCACAATTGCTGTTTTTTTATTATTATTATTATTCATCAGTAGATTTTTTAATCTCTTGTTATATAGTCAGTTCAAGTACAAATTTTTAAATGAATATTACATAATTTACTGATAATTATTATTATTATTATTATAATAGAACTGTTCAAGAGTTATTCAATCATCTTTTTACTTTAATCATTATTTTTCTCAAAACTTTGTTTTGACTTGTTAGTGTCATAACATTTTGTGGTGCACTTTCATCCCAATTATTTTTGTTCTGTTAAAATATTTATTGTATAAAACATTTTAATGTATCTGAAGTTTTTCTCCTGTAATATATTTTATGGATGCAATATTTATTAGCTTACTAAGCATAGCGAGGATCTAAATTCTTAGTTTTAGTATATGTATACATATGTGTACTTTTTAAAAAAAATCCACTTTCTTTGTCATGCCATGAGAGATTCTTAGTATGAAATTGGCAGTTTGTTTTGGCGTCAGCTTGGGCCGTGTGACTTGCTTTTAGACAGTTTTCTGCAGCATGCGGTCAGACTGAAATGTGGTGGGCTAATACAAATTTTATGTATGTCACATTAGACTTTTGCTGTTTCTGTGGCAATATCCACTTTCAATTTTGTACCGTCACTCGTTAGTATTTCAAATTAACTCCACGATTCGGTGGTAGAGGAGTTGGAGAAGTATTGCAGAGCTCAAATTTTAGTGAAATGAACAGAATCTTCCAAGAGATATTATCAGAAGTTAACTAGTCTCATTTAATTTCTTGTTCCCTTTATAACTTTGCTTATTTTGTGTACTAAAATTGATTTAATGTCTTTGTAAGACATATGTATTTTTATTTTTTACTTATACTGTAATGTAAGATAAAAAAAAATATTTGTAGTTATACAGAACCATCAACTGTCAGTTGTAGATCTATAAGAAAACTTTTTGTAACAAGTGGTTATTATTGTATTCATAACTAAATTAGTCTTTATTTAGTTTGAAGTTAGAGGGCCTAATGAATACCACAAAAATACCCTATACTATTTCATTCAAGCACATTTACAAGTATGTTTATTATTAGTTGTTGGGGTTCTCTTGTGTCAGTAGTTTCTACTGTTTTTGAAGTGTTTAATATCCCATGATTGAACTGAAACACCTTATTTGTATGATGTTCTTTGTTTATTTAATAAATAGTAATCCTTATTCTTTTTCTTTTAATTTCCTTTTCAAAATCCCATTTCAGTGAATTTGTTGAACCCAGTCCAAAGACAAATTGATAGTCGTGAGCTTTCTGAATTGCAAAATTTGATCATTGGTGTAAATGCTTAGCTGCAATAACATATGTGACTTTTCACAATCAAAACTTTGTTCTTCACTTCTCAGATTAATTTTTCCATTTTTAGAATAGAAAGATTGGTTAAATGCCACAAAAATTGTTTCACACTGCAATCATTTGATTATAAAGTCATTGTAGTTTCTCATTTCATATCTGTGGGATAGTCAAACTATTTCATTGGGCCTATGAGGACTAGAACACTCATGTAATCTATATGAAAACCAATCTTATAAAATCTGAAGAAAGGAAATCTGTTAAGGTGTAAGCTCAAGAAAGTAAAGAAAAAATTTATATCAATTTTTGTAAAAGTATATATTAAAAACTTAAGCTTATAAAAATGACAGTCTTAGTTAAGAGAGATAATACTAGTAAATGCAAAATTTGATTATCAAAAAACTTTATATAAAAAGAAATAAAAATTTGTATAGGCACATAATGGCTTAGAGATCCCCAAAGCGATGCACCTCTATGAGCTTGCGCATGGCCTCCCACAGCTTGTCCTGCAGATTCTTACTGTTGGCTCTGGCACAGGAGTCAGTCACACGGCAGTTGCTGAGATAAGTACCTCCCAGGCCCTCCAGTGACGGGGCGAGGCAAGCGTGCAGAATCGTGGTAGCACCTCGTCGTGGGGTCTGCGAAAGAAAATTGCAGATAAGTCGAATTATGTGATGTTAAATAAAATGGAAATATTGTATTAAATTCTTGTCCAAATGGCATTTGAGTTATTTGCCAGTCCTTTTCTCCTTCAAATTTGACAATTGGGGACAGTTATCTTTCAGTTTTTGTATGGAATAGAATTTAATTATTTCTTCAAATGCTAATCACAGAATTTGTAATTAAAAAATAATGTGAATGAAAAACTTGATTAGAGAAGTACATGAAATAATTTTAGAAAAAGGTTTTTCAGAAATAATCTAAAGATATGGTGGTACGAAAGTAACTCGAAAGGTAGAAGTTTCCACCACATTCTCTTGATGTACATTTATCATTATCAACATTTCACTAATTTGGTAATTGTTTCATTAAAATAGATAAGTTATTAAAATCAAAACATATTAAACATTTCTCTGGTTGAAATGTAAACTGTATTGTGCTTTTTTCCCCAAAGTTCAAAATATCCTCAGGTTTTCAAGTTTGGCAGATTCTACTTTGTAACCTGTACTCTTCCTGTTGCAAAGAGGGTTTACTTAAATATCTGATTAGCCATAATTTGATATTGTAAACAGTTATATGCAATTTTCATAAAAACCACTGCTGTTTCCTCAACAGTTGGAAACTAAGTGAACTGGTACCACTAAAGGAAGGACACCATTGACACATTTTTTTAGTGAAAATGATATTTTGGTTATTAACAACAACCTGGCAGAAAAAAATATTTCTAAATTACCTTGAACAGGAGCTGGGGAGCCCAGGGCATGAGGATCTTAATGAATGTGCCATCAAACAGTTGTGTGTTCACCACACCAGGGTGGACAGCATGCACCTGGACTGGAACTTCAGCCTCCCTCAGCAGTGACTCCAGTTTCTTGGTGAAAAGTACCTGGGCAAGTTTGCTCTGGGCATATGCCTCACTTCCCAAGTACTCGTCCCTAAGGCAGAGCAGCAGCACTGGTGTTCATACATTGGAACAGGAGGTACATAAATTTTTTTTAAATGTTACAACTACATTAAACTTTATATTGGACATTGTCTCAAGAAGGAAGTGGATAACATCAGCAATTTTAACTGGATTCTGTGAACAAAGTTACTTAAGAAATAGTTTCATAGCTTGTCAGACATAGAATTAATACATAAAAATAAAGCAAAAAGAACCAAGATAGTGGAGTGGAATCTGGAATTATTGATGTCACCGAGTTTAATTATGACATTCAATTTGCCATTTAATACTAAATGTGGGGTGGGAATTGCCAAACATGTTAAATGTCACTTGATCTTGCCATTAGAAGAGAAACAGCAAGAAGATGCTTAGGGTGGAGCATGGTTATATATAAAGAATTAACCAAAGAAGGAATAGATTACTGGATTAAGAAAGAACAGAATACAAGATGGGCAGAGTGTGGAAAGGGTAGATGTCTACATGAAATAGCACCTGCAGTGGAAAAGAGAGAAATATGGAAAAGGGATCCTGGGAAAGATTGCTAATGGGACAGGGTCTTTCAACCATTATTTAAATAGGATTGGCAAGATTACTTCCCCAGGATGTTCAAAGTGCTATGAAATTGAAACATCCACACATCTTCAGCTGTCACCAAGCATTTGAAGATCTCAAAATAACAAATAATTCAGGATACTAGACACAGTGACTAAAAGATATGAAGTGTTAAGAAAAGAAGAGCTATACACACATGTGATAGAGACTTTAGGAGGAGGCTTAATATCTTGTGCAGGTTTTTTAGTGAAGTGAAAGTCCCACATTAACCCAAAGGCCTCGGAGTCTGCTCTGGGGTACTAGGTTCCTTGAGATGACAGCAGCTTAAGTCACGGAGGGTAGTGAAAAGAAGAGTGATCGATATAAGCCCCCCCCCCCCACGGGTAACCAGCAACCAAAAGGGTTTTTAATCCTGCCTAATCAGAGCACTAATCTACTTTTCTGTAAGGGAAAAGTGTAGCAAAAGAAGAATGACCTTGCAAAGCCGATATGATATATGCAAGGACAAAAAAGTACTGACAGAGAAAGAAAAAATATATGTTTATTTGGAATTGGGAGTATTTATGCTTCTCAAAAGGAACTGATGGGTTATGATGAAATTAGCATTCCCTCTGCATAGGTATGATAATTCACTTCTTGACTAATAGATGAAAGTAGAATTAAATAAATGCCAGGCACCCAGCTAGTATGAAATAATTGGAAAGTTTTTGATGGAAACATGGTCACAAGATTTTCCTTTATTGTGGTTAAAATTGCCCCTCACCGAACTGCCACACTTGTGAATTTACATTTCTGGCATTTGACTGTATTAAATTACAGAAGTGAAGAAAACAGTCCATAATATTACACTAAACAACATAACTATACAAACCTTGTGGTCTATATGATGTAGTTATCTATTTTTAAGTTCAACAAAACCTATGCTTTACTTTCAGTAGTGAGCATAAAACATAACTTAAACAACCATAATATATTTGCACTACAACACATGATTATTAAAGCCAAACAATGAAATAACAGGAAAAGTTCCAGTAATAAAATTATTCAAAATTTAGCTCTGTTCTAAAGAGAAGTTGGGTGTTTACTTTTGACTAAAAAGTTGAAACAAACAGTGAGTCTGGGAACCACTCACTTCATGTTCATATCCTTGAAGTTAATGTTGCCTGCCAGATGTGCGCTTGATGACACATTGACAATACGGGCATTGTGGCTGGTGTTACATCCAGCTTGCTTGAGCTGTGGCAGCAACAAATGTGTCAAAAGGCAGTGTCCCAAGTAGTTCACACCAAGATGTGACTCAAAGCCATCCTCTGTCAGAGAGAATGGCACAAACATAATGCCAGCTGCAATGGGAACAAATTGTCTTAGTACTACTCATAACAGATTTGGTATAATAGAAAATTTTTTGATTCACTGAACCTTTATATATTATAGTCAGTTGATATAGTTACACTCGTTCCTGAGGGTCATTCATAAACTTGACCTTTTCTGTCCTGAATTCTGTACTCCCAATACAACATGGCATAATTTTTACCTTTTATATTTGGATTTCTCTTGTGCTTTTGTTTCCTCCTTTCAGGCTAAATATTGGTAATATTTAACAGATTATTCTGTGACAGACTTAATCAGTGTCACTGAGAAAAATAATTGAAAGTATTGCACCTCTAGGAGAACTAGTGTGTCTTTAAACATGATTCAATAGTGTGTCATAAGGAGAAAATGTACACCATCTGTCAGAAAATGGAAAATAGAAGACGATAAAAAATCTGAGAACTGTATTAGTTTGGGTGAGCTGTCTGGTTATGTATTGTCATTAACTATTTTCTATGTACAATTTCATGTAAAATGGTTTAGTCTGTTTTTGAACACCAGTTGATTCCTTATTTAAACTTTTGCAACAGCAATTAGCACAAAAGTTCTTAAGAAAACAACAAAGGAATCCTTTTTACTCATAAAAAAGGTTAAAAAACTGCACAAAACACTCTTTTGTTCATAACTTGTGATACAGTATGTTTTCCAAGACACTTGAAGTTCATAAAATTTTTCATAGTCAAAGGCACTCATGAGCCATGGTTTGAAATGACAAATGATAATATTATTATTATCAACATTATTAAGTGTTGTCCACTGCCCCTTGGACTTTCCTTCTATGCCTTGCCCTGTCCCAAGCTGCTTCCTTCATAATATTGTTACAATAATTTAATGGTTTTTTGCAGCTCTACACATTTTCCAATACTGCTTCATATTAATATTATATTCATATTAGAGGAGCCATCCAACAACATACCATTGTTAATCAGCAAGTGTATTGCTGGGCACTTTTGTTTCACTTTGGCAGCAAACTCCTTGACAGATTTCAAGGAGGCCATGTCCAGGGTAAAGAATGTGAGGTTTCCTGTTTTGATTCCCTCTGAGACGATCAATTGGTGCAAACTTTGCCCAGCTCCAGTAGTCCTGCAACCTGTAACACAGACATCAATGAGTTAATCTCACACATTTTATATAAATGTTCTCAAATGGACACTTTAATCTTAAACTAGAAACTATAAGAATATTCCACCAAATGAAAACAACCTAATGTGTAATATTATGCGGAAATGTGATGATTTCCAAGAATGTTATCATCTCAATTTCTGGTTTACCATTCTCATTGGCTGTTTTTACAAACTTCACTCCCACAATATTTAATTTCAACAATGCATGGTACAACCAAAATATAATAGGAAAATTGATATAAGTCCACTATTATGGTATTTTTACCCATTATGTCAATTATTTATGAACCAATTATTTATTTATTCTACTAACACAAGCCTTATGTGTATTGTTTGTTTTTGGGTTGATAAGCATAGTTACTCATGATGTATCCTGATTTCATTACCACAAGTGTCACTTTAAAATGCAAAAGATGGGTCAAATCCATATACAAGTGAAGTTGGCAAGGGAACATATGAAAACAGACATACACCTAGAAAATATATTTCTGGAGAAAGATGGCTGTAATCAGCAAGTAATCACATCTCTGCATTTAGCTTTGTTGGATGTTGATGAAAGTAACACCATCATCACAACTATTATTATTATACTAAAAATGACCTTATTATAAATAAACTTGAAATAGAGAAACAAAAGCTACAAAATTCTAAATTTAAAAGTGCCAGATGTTTTGACGTGGATTGGCATATTTTTCTATATGTATGCCAAATTTACATACACATGTATCGTCAGAAACTTATTGTGGCGAAGTTAAAAGACAGATATTTCATGTTTGTGCACACATACTTTATGCACCGTTTCTCTCAGAAAGAAGACAATTATTACCAACGATTACTTCCATGCCACACTTGAGCAGACATTTTACCACTTCCACTCCAATTCCACGTGCTCCACCAGTGATAACTGCTACTTCACCTGCCCTCTCAATTAACTCTGAAATAAAATAATAAATTTAAATAGTATATATCAAGTATCACCTTTCTACATTCAACAATAAGATGCATTGGTTAATCGCTGTAAATATTTGGAGAAATAGCCTGAAAGTAAGCAGGAAAAAGTTTATTGACATGTATTCAAATAACCTGCAGAGCATTACAACAGTATTAAAAATTACGGGAGGATATGAATATCTTTTTTTTAAATTTTGCTGCAAGACATATCAAATTTGAAAATATTAGGAAAGTGATACATGTAGGAGTAAAATTTATTTAAATTATAAATTAACTCACATTCTTCTAATATAAATGTTAATGGCCAAATAAGTCTGAATAATTGATAAACAAATGTGTTAGGTATTAACTATGTTGAACATTTGACATTTTATTGCATCCCAGCCTGGTGATGCCAACTCTCAATTAAATTGACAAAGTCAGCCAGATTAAAGCAATTTTTAACAAAAGATTGATAATTTAAATTGTAACATAACTTCTGTATCAATCATTTTCCCTGAATCCAGTTGTAAAGCTGGTTGCTTTCCTAAACCCCAAATAATTTAATACATGTGGCATAAAAGGAATGAAATTGAGGACCAGTGTCAGTGATAAACAGGATGTTTGAATTGTAAAACGATAATATAATTATTTAAAGATTTGTTTTCAAATGTATATAGTTGCAACAATACTTTGGTTCTTAGGTAACAAAATAATTTTCATATAAAATTAGTCTCTGTTCGAAATATGTAATTCTATGTAAGTGAAGTGGAACTACAGTGAAAATTACAGAGAATGCAATTCAATTTAATTATTCTTGATATATTTTTACCTGTCTTGTTGGAGCGCCGGTAAATGAAGTCTTCGATAATAGCTACGGTACCAAGAATATAATAATAAACCTGGTAGATTATTACTTTCAGAGCGTATTTCACTGTAATCGCCATTATTCACTTATAAGTTCCAGTACTATAACGGAACATGTATTCGTGCCACGTCTAGCTTACTTCCACGGAGAAAGCTTCATCCTACTTTCTATTTACATTCCGTCAAAATAAAACGGTTACAAACGTCAACGAAAGATATTCCCACTTAACCATCTGTTTGGCAAGGACGCCGGGATTTTTAAACAATAGTTTAAGGTAAATGGCTACTTGAACGACTGACAGTATTACCAAGAATTAACTAAGGCTGCACATTTTAGAGTCATCATCATTCATGAATTAAATTCCTCATATTGCTGTAGTCCGCGTCAAAAAATTACGACCCTGTTTAGTATCTTTGTCGCAAGGGCTACCCCTCCCCGAGTATGCCTACCCTAGGCAAGTACCCAGCCTGTAAGAGGTGTTCTCTCGCAGGCAGACGAAGAGGGCTTCCTTTGGGGATGCCTTTTACCCTCTCCGTTTTTGAGCTAAGGTACCCCTCAAGCCAAGGCACTTCGGCCTGATTTGACAGGCGTTTGTTCGACCTACCTGATGCAGGTTTTCTAGGGTTTATCCTCCATCACTTTTATGCGAATGTCAGGTAGGATCCTTAAACCATAGACTGGAGGCCCTAGTTAACCCTTTGCTACATTACTCTACCCTTACATGTCCTCCCTTTCAAATCCCTACGCTACTAAATGGAGAACGTTGATGAAAGTTATTACGTAAGAGATAAAGGAGAAAAGGCTAAGGATTGGTACCTCAAATGTACTCAAATTTTTACAAGAATGAAAGCTATAAAATGGAAAACTATGTAACATGATAGATAAACTTGAATCACAAAAAGGAACACATGAAAAAATAAAGTAAGTTAGAGAAAGAGGTGTACGAATTATTTTAATGAGAAATTGGAATGCCGAGGTGAAAGAATGAGACATTGAATGAAAGATGATGAACTTAAATTTAGATAAAGATGTTGGGTATAAAAAGTTGAAATAATCAGGAAAAGATTGACTACAAAAGCCATGAGTAATATGGAAGGGACGAGAAAATGGAAAATGTAGGAACTGATTATTGATCTATCTATCTATATATATATATATATATATATATATATATATATATATATATATATATATATATATATATATTGTAACGTGATGTAATCGAATACGCAATGCCTCGACTGGGGGACAGGAGGTAAAGCAAAATTTATAAGGGAATAGCTGGGTGCCCGGCGTTGCCCGAGATGTCGTTTATCTATAACCCCCGATATGACTCCAATTTCGGCTGCTTTTGCGCAATTTTTATGTAACGCTACTCGAACCCTAATCATTATAATTAACTCTGAAAAATATTTCTTCAACGCAAATATCTGCCGTGTTTACATGTTCCAAAATTTGCACCCCGCTACCCTTGCATCTGAGGGGTAAATGCCAATTTGAATGTCGTAACTAAACACAGTGACTTCCATAACCTTTGATTTGACTCCAATCTCGGTTGTATTCGCGTTATTTTACTGTAAAGCATCTCCACCCCAAACCCGAAGGGTGTCCTTTTCACAGGGCGTAGGGGATGAAAATTGTATTCAGATAACATCGGTAGAAACACTATCAATATCTTTGACCCCTAAAAATATTTATCTGACTCAAATATCGGCTGTTTTAGTATGTTTAAATATTTCCACCCCCGCTTCTGGGGGTGGAAGACGCGTCTCACCCCGACAGTGTTTGTTTCCTGGTCGCAAAGAACACGTGTACGAAATATGGTGAAAATTGCTCGACTGGTGTAGATTTGTATTTTATTTAGAAAACGTTTGTATGGGAAATAGAAAAGTGCTGTTTTTAGGGTTTTCCCGGAAATTATTCGATTTTTTTCTCGCCTTTTAAACCTTCCCTAGACCTCCACGAACATTTCAAGACTGAGATCAGATAAATCCGTTCAGCCGTTCTCGAGTTTTAGTGAGACTAACGAACAGCAATTCATTTTTATATATATAGATAGATGTGGTTGGGGATCACTGAGGAAAACCGTTGAGGAACGTGATCAGATTCGACTGTGCGGTAAATAAAATTCGGGACACTGGATACTTTACAATTATAATTTTCATCGACCAGTAGAGTACAATTTAACCTTGCCAAAGGCAATTATGTTACAAAAATAAAATCAAGGAACGGCTCGTTTCAGCACTAGTGCAAAACAAATCGTTAAATTACTACGTTACGTCTGTCACTCTGCATTCAGTGGCTCATGGCGGGATGACGCGTTGCTAACTGGCGTGGGTCGCCAACACGCTGGCAGCAGGCTTCCGGGATGACCGGGCACATCGACGTCTTCCGGCCTCCTTGACTGTGGCTCGTACGACCGGGGATGATCGTAGGCGGGCTGTAGGGATCCTGGCAGCTACTCCTTGGGTTGTCCGACCGGGCCGGGATCAGGTCGGCAGCGGTGAGGTATAGTAGAAGTTTCTCTCACAGCAATCCAAACACCAACCTTCACTCCAAGGTCTCTCGCTATATAGTTTTTACTGCATGGGGTCACTCGCCAGCTCGCCTCGGGGCCCCGTTCATTGGTCGCCGAATCGGGTGATTCGGCCACGTGGGTCCGAATCGGGCCCAACCTACAGGTCCTATTGCCCCAGTATCTTAATACAGTCAGTGGCGCACCGCACCACGCACACCAGTAAACAAATCAAATACCTGATAAATAGAACGCATAAAAAAAAACATAAAACAGATTAATTTGCCCAACAAAAAAGTGACAACTACATTGTTCTGTCACAATATACATACATACATATATATATATACAGAAAATTAAATGAGTTCAACAAGAAACAGAAAAGGCATAATAAAAGTGGATGGATAATTTTTGTGTATAAATTGAAAAACTAGAGACAAGTAAAGATTGAAGTAATTTATAAACAATGGAAAAAAAGAAAAAGTATAATATGCAAAGAAAAGAGAGGAATTTTGGGAACATGTAAAAATTATTTACAAAGATGTTGTGGCAGAAGTTTCAGTGGAACATGGAGGATTATGCATTATGGACAATGAAGTAATTAAACATTTTAGGAATTGTTACACATGTTGATTAAATGCTGGAATAAGTATCAAAGGACTTGGGACATATATGAAGGAAATTTCTAACATACTGGAACCTTATGGAATGAGATATATGTAAAACAATTATGATCCCTGTAGAAAAGAAAAATAACATTAGGAAATGTGTAGCAAACATGACATTACATGAATCCAAAATATTGCTTAGGTTTTTGAATGGAAAAATTGATATTTCACTTCATTAATAACAATTCTGAATTAGGGATTGAAAATGGACATGAGATGCAATAGAATTGCTATGAACTATGGATGATAGAATGCATTGAAATGAAAAGATTTGAATGTTCTTTTTAAAGATTTAGAAAAACATATTGATTTTTGGACACCTTAATATGCTAAAGAGTTGAACGAGGAGAAGTAAGGCTGTTTGAAAGTTTGCACTGATGCCAGAAAGGAATTGAGATAACCAAAGAAACCACAATTGGAAAGGGTGTGAACCACCACTAACCCTATTTTATGTAAACCTTGTATAAATTCTAGGAAAATGTTTGGAGGGATTGGGAAAGAAATGTAGGTTTAGAAGTTTTTTTAATATACCTATATGCAATAAATTTTTGTTTATAATTAATTCTTAGCTGACTCCTTGGCTATTATATATTATTAATTAAATAATAATACATTGACTTAATCAAACTTTAGTTAAGTATGTAATGAAGATATACAAAATTTAAAAATGAGTATGATAATAAGCAGAGAGAGGAAATAGACAAAAGTTAACATTGGACAAAATAAAATACCTGTTAGGAAAGTTAAATATCTAGGGAGAGTAAAACACATAATATAAACAAAATGAGAAGAAATGTCTCTTAACAGATGTGTGATAAGGGGAGTGAGACTTTAAAAGGTAGGGGGAGCAAGATAAGTCAAAAGATGCCAAATTGTGCATTATATATATAGGAGGATATATATAAAAGGATGAAGATAAATGCAGGAGATGGTAAATTATGAAGAATTGCCATCTGAAAACCTACCTTTGTGCAGAACACTATATGTCATCATCATATTACTCATAAAAAACAAACAAAAGATATGCAATCAAAGCTCATCTCTAAAAGCTATGCAACTGAATTAATGGATTGGGATAGAAAAATCTCAACCAGATGAGGACCTCTGATAATTAAGTGGACACTTTAACCACTAAGTTATTGTGACTCCCAATCACGCGTAAATATTTTTTATCTGTCTTGTAGCCTTGCAAATATCTTGCATGACAGTCTAAAATTGGTTAATATTAATCTATAACTCATATTTTATTAATTAACAGGAGGCATTAAGTGACTCGCCACTCATTTTGTAAATGGACTTTTAACTGAATAAAAGATTCTCAGTTTATCAACTGGGCCAATTGTTTATTATTTATTCTAGCAGTACAAGAGAACAGCTGGTAGAATGCAAACATCAGTTTTGGTAACATTCATATAGATAAATATACATACAAATAAACACATGAAGATAGATAAAAGAGTACAAATTTTTTTACATAGTTTTGAATAATAGGAAAAAATACATTAAAGTTCATACATTGACAAAATTTTAAAAAACTCATCAACTCTGTATAAACAGTTCTTAATCCTGTACTTAAAAGTAGATGCTAGTAAGTATTTTATGCAAGGGGGAAGAACATTCATGAATTTGAGAGATATGTAGTAGAAAGTCTTTTGAGTTTTTCTATAGCATCTAAACAATCCTAAATTGTTTCTTCTTTTTGTGTTGTGATTATCAGTCTCCACCAAGAGTTCATATTTCTAGTAATTAACTAATATACATTAGAAATTGGTAAACAAACATTGCATTTATTGTCATCATTCTTAACTTTACAAAAGATACCATACAATGAATTTGTGCAGGAAAACACAGATCAATCTAACAGCTTTCTTCTGAAGTTTGAATATCCTATCAGCAGAGGAATTGTGGCCCTATAGCAGAGTTCCATAAGATAGATGGCTACATACCTGAGCAAAATATACCATTCTTAGGACTTTGGTGCTAACACATCACCTTAATCTTAATAGACTCCTCTATTTATATTTCCTACCTTATAGTTGAATATGATTATCCCACTTCAGCCTAGCATCTATTGTGAACCCAAGAAAATTTGCACAGGCTAATCACATTAAAAGTTGTGTCATTGGCAAAGCATTCAGGCAGAGCGGGCTCACTGTACACCATTCTTTCACTGCTTCTAAAAATCTCCACTTTTAGTGTCCACTAGTTCTAAAGATTTAGAGTGAAAACATGCATTAAGGTCATTGGCAAATAAATAGCATTTGGTGTTTGGACTACTTAAACTGTAAGGAAGGTCATTTATATAAATTATAAATATAATTATGCTCAATACTGACCCCTGAGACACTTCATGTTTTACAGGTAAATAACTTGTTTCAGAATCCTTAAGAACTGCCTTTTCAAATCTGTTTTTCAAGTAGTATTCTATTAATTGGTAATCCTCATCAAATCCATAGAATCTAAGATTTTTGGTAAGTACTACTATGAGATCAAATGCTCTACATAAGTCAAAGAATTTGGCATTCATCATCTCCCTACTATCCAGACACTGAAGATAATACCTCATAAGAGATTTAGCTGCATTTACCATACTTAGTCCCCATCTGTATCCAAATTGAGAGTTATTAAATAGGTTATTTTATTCAAAAAAAAAAAATTGGTCTTTGATGATGACTTCAAAGACTTTTGAAATTGCAAGTACTATGGAAATTGGCCCTGTATGTATCACAGATTGGATTGTTACCTTCCTTGTAGGTTGGAATTACCTTAACAAGTTTTAGATTAGTTGGAACTTTTAATTGTATGCATGTATTAACTAAATGTGTAAGGTCTTCTTGCAGTATATTTGATCAATACTTCAAAATAGTTGTAATGATTTAATATATACATACATATATACCTTGGTATATACGGTAAGAGTTGTCCGCTATTCCAATTGGAATAATCGGCCAGCTGCCTCCTAAACTGGCCAAGGCATGGCGAGGGATTAGCTGCGGCCCCACAGCAAACCCCTCTCCCGCCATCGGAAGGGCGTGGGACAAGCCCGACCTACCCGATGCAGGTTTTTATAGGGTTTGCCCTGCATTACTTTTAGGCGAATGCCGGGTAGGATCCTTAAACTATAGCCCAGGGGCCCTAGTTAACCCTTGGCTACCTTCCTCAGCCCTTCCGCATCCCCCCTTTCAAATCCCTTACCTATGCTATAAGAGGGGAGTTGCCACTATGTGGATTACCCTATACACAGCCTGTCTACACCCAAAAAAAAATATTCTACGACACGTCCAACAATGTCATATTTATTATATAATATATTAATAGAGCACAACGTTTCTGAGTGACTACGACGGAGATCAATATCGCTGATACGTTGTGTTTTAATAAACAACTGATCAGGTTGTTAAACCAAGAATCTTTTATTCATTCATTACACCGAGAAGTTATGTTTTTGAGGATTTTTAACTGTTTCATTATACAATCGCAGAGCTGGCATATCTTTGGTTTGCTGAATCATCTTCAAGAGCCAGCTGTTGACAATTTAATGAACTACAGGGTTTGTACAACGATAGGTCCTTTACGAACAGAGTTTGATTACCAGGGGGGACAAGTACAGTTTCTACGTTGATTTAATTTCCTCGTTACTTGTGGGAAGTAAGTTATACTTCCTTATTATCTGTTTTATTAAGTACGTAACCTACACTTTATATCAATAACCATACAATTTAAATGATTACGGTGTTAATGATTTATTCAAGAAGCTCTAACCTACTTAAGCCAACCAGTCATTAAACGAGACCCTAACATTGATCCAATATTGTTCGATTTGCTATCATTCTTATTGTAAGTCATTTATTGCGCGTTTTTTTAAGGTTTGCTGGTGTTGTTTTCTTATTTTGATTCCTGGGAGGAAGAATGGCTGACACAACAAACGCTGAGGCATCAGGACAGCCTGAAGTTAAAGGATGGACCAAACTTAAGTCACGGATCCTTGCCGAAAATATAGAAATCGCCATGTGGTTTTGCCGCCTGCTTACCATTTACTTCACATTTTCGTTCTTTATTCCAATATTTGCGTAAGTAATATAAACTTTCTTCACATATAGTTTTAATTTTTACAATAAAAGAATGTTGTTATAAGGCTTTTATACCAAATTCGCCCACTTGTTGGTGAAGTGCAAGTAAATTCATATTCCAATTGTCCTTACCAATAAAGACACCTCATGACAGGGAGAAAAACTTGATGACCTTGTGCACCTTGTATTAGGTTACAATGTCATGGGAATTAAATTGTTTGGCCTTGCATGTTTAAAAAGCTTCTAACAAATATTTTCTTTAAAAAGGGAAATTGTTTAATTCCCTGTGAATTACTTGAGCAATTTATTTTTCAATTTAGGAAATTTTCGAAGTTTTACCCAACTTTTAATACCAGGTATTCTGATTTCGGCAATTATTTATTACATAACTCACTGAAAATGAAGTGTGGTGTCACCATAATGAACTGAAGGTAGTTCTTCAAATTTTTGTAGGCTCTCAGCCTCCTTCTTTAGGAAGGACTGTTACACTATTCCATGCAGGGCAGAGTCTTCAGTTAATTTGGTTGATGGTGTGGGAGAAGAGGCAGTTAATATTTTCTTTGATTTTGAATGTTGTGGTGTGATTCTGAAAGGTTGTGGTGGGCTGTAAGATAGGGCAGACATGGCATATGCTCCTACCACAAGGTTTGCAACCTGCATAGGTGGGTGGGTGTGTAGGTTTAGCAGGGGTGGACTCTGCAGTCGGCCGGTGCACAGATTGGTGTAACACTCCTTCCTGAAGGAGGAAAATTTGAAGAATAACCTTCAGTTCCTTATGGTGACACAACACTTCAGTTTCAGGTAAGACAAAACCTATCACTCTTTCCTTTCCATACCAATATTGCAGTTATATATATATATATATATATATATATATATATATATATATATATAGCTACATAGATAGATTTGAAGAACAGAAAAATTTAATTGGGAACTTTTTATACATATTTAAATGTATTTGTCTTTGACAAAAAAATGTGCGGAAAAAGTTGTGCACCAAAAGGCTATCATAAATTTGCTTCGAGGAGATTTTCATCCTTGTCTAGCGACTGTTTGAGGAGACAGTCAATTAGGAGAATTTGATAATTTATCTTATGTATGTGGATGGCGAGGTGAGTATTACAACTATTTTAATTTACAGTGTCTCATTGTGTGTTACGTTTCCTATTCCAGAAACCCATACAATGTCTACTACAAGGCGTTAATGGCCAATGCAGCCACTAGTGCCCTTCGTCTGCATACACGCCTTCCCAGAGTTTCCTTCTCTAGGGAGTTTGTGCAGCAGCTGGCTCTGGAGGACAGCTGCCACTACCTGCTGTTCTCAGTCATATTTCTGTTTGTCACTCCTGTTGGATGTATCCTTCCATTTAAAACAATTACGTATTTAAATTTATTTTGAAATATATTTCATAATTATTTTTTGCATTAAGAAATTGGAGATTGATTAATGCAATTTTAATTGAAAAGCTGAAATGTTTATAAACAAGAACTGATTATCCCATTGTGACCACTTTAAAGATCTTATTTCATCTGCACCTGAAGATGTTTATAAAATTTATGTGCCATGAATTGCAATCTCCAGAATGTGACAAATATTAAAGTTCAAAGTGAGAGAGTGTTAAATATTCTGGTCTTCAAAGGACAATAAAATACTGTTTCTGTTTTGATTATTTGGTAACTGATAGCATATTTTTACTTAACATTGCCTACAGTGGCCCTCACACCGATAGCTATGTTCGCCTTGCTGCACTTTGCACGCTACTCTCAAATTATGTTGGACGTAAGTACAGAGACATATCTTGATGCTTTACAGATTCTTGAAAATATAAAGTGTTTGTTAAAATGTACTAATTAGGTGAAGAAGTAGCCAATTAGCTGAAAAAAAAAGGTAAAATAAAAATGAATACCAATAAACTTTTTACAGTCCTTGCTACTTTCTTATCAGGTAATTGAATGCAAGAATCACACACCACACAAACCAGTTGATGAGGTCAAAAGGTCTTAGATATCCAGTCAGCTGACTAAACCAACAAGGATTGCAGAAACGTTTTGTGGTCTTTTATCAGTTTGTTTTGTCTATTAATTTGATACATCTTTATCTAATTATTATACTTCATAGATTCTTTTTCTATTTCTTGAATCATAATTAGATGATTGGCAGTTTTGTGTTTCATCTATTGCTTTCTGCATTTCAGGATCTGGGGCAGAACTCTTGTTGGCCGGCCAGGTTGATGATCTCACTTGTAGAGTTCCAGACTTACAACTTGCTACGTTTCATCGCCTTTGTGGAGATTATACTGATGCCATTCACTGTTGTTTTAATACTACTGTAAGTGAATCATTAGTAAATGTTGGTCATGCATTTTGTGAACAGTTGTTCTTCTTAAAAGCCATGTTTCTATACTTTCATTTTTACTCACCTACGTTAATCTCTATAAAATACTGTAACCACTGTCTTTCCATACTCTTTCTCTGTTTTACTACTGCTACAAACTTCAACTTTTGTTATTAATTAAACATTAATGTATTGTTCTATTTTCAATTTTTCTGTTGCTTCACTAATCTGGTCTTTCATTCCTGCTAACATTTAAATGCATTCTAAGTCATTACTTCTGTTCCACAGAGGCAAGGCTGGTTTGATCACGCCATTTGTCTACTACCAGTTTCTTCAGGCACGGTATTGCTCCCGGCGTAACAGGCATACCCGTGCCATGTTCCACGACCTCCGCATGATGCTGGAGCACACAGCTGCTAAACCTGGTATGCCTGGCTTCGTCAGATCAGTGTTCATGACCATAATCACGGTCACACTGAGGTTGGCACCTCCGCTGCCTCCAGACGTGCAGTAACCTGAAACCTAAATTTGAATCAGCAACTATTTTTTTACACAAAACATTTTTTGTGTAAGCAACTTAAAATAAGTACAATTTATGAATAATTTTACTTTTAAGTATTAACACATACCTTGGTGAAATACTTAACAAAACTGATGAAAAACAACAATGTAATAAGAATTGTCTCATTTTTGTACTTTGCATTTACTGAGCTTTTTCTCTCACATTTCCAATATTTCTTTTTCTTTCCATATTTCATGTTTTCTACATAGACATAAATATTGAATCTAGGTGTAGGAACATGCGGAATCCCGCCGTAAGGAACCTCTCTCTCGTATTTTTCCACGCATTTGCGGGAAGAGGGGGGACTTTTTAAAACTAAACAATTTATATCTTTTTATGTGAAAGTGTGATGGAATAGTCAGTTTCTAGTACTTTTTTAACAAATTTTTGTAAGCGTGTGCACCTGAATTATTGTTGTGTTCAGTTTAAAAGACTTGTGACATTTTTCAGGTTTATGTAATAAGGTTTGGAACAAAGAAGAAGTATGCTTTATTTGCTGAGCAATGATTGAATTTTCTCTGCGCATTACATATTTATCAACTCCAGTGAAACAATTGATAGACAATCAAATTTTTGTTTAATTTCACACTGAACAATAAACATGTCAGAAAAATCATCTGCCCAAATTTTTGTAATTTTAACATATTGGGCCACAGATTGTTTTGTTATTAAATTATAATCTCCCATGCTGCATAAGGATTTTTTTTTCAGGATATACCTTCCCTTATTATTATTATTCATATATTGTTTACCCTGGTGTTTTGTAGCTTTAGTATTACTAGTTTTTTTTAATAATTATTTGGTGACAAGGCCTCAGCTGTTACCCCCCTCCCCCCTTATGGTTGAGAATCATTTTTTGTTGTTGCTGTTATTTCACCTTTTTATTTATGAACAGATATATATTTGACTTGTACATAATTTGAAAAAAAATTGTGAAGTTACGGAATAAATGTTTTCCACAAATGTACTGATATATTCAAATTCTTTCCACCACCACAATCTTTCTGTAGTTTTATACCTGAGGAATATCGAGTCATGGTTAAAGTATTTATTCAGTTTTAAATTTGATTGGAACATGTGTAGGAAGTAATTTGTTGGATGCTGTATTCTTCATGTTGCAAGACAATTTTGCATAAATAAGGTGAAAACATACAAGGACAAATAAACCAGTGTGAAAAATGGAGGTACAAGTATACATAGTGCATCAGAAAATGAAAAACTCTTTGTATTACTGGAACGAGATCTTGTTTTGAAAGTTTCAATAGGAGTTGACCAGTATTGTACAGAAAACTTATTTGAAAAGTCCATCCAGTACAGATATTCAAGTTAATCTGAATTCAACTAAACCAAAAAATAATTACAAAGTTTTGTCCACAGTTTAGGGACTTCCTTGGGTAATAGCCCTAAATATGTGAAATTTATACAATAGATCCTTTATTAAATGTTAAAAATCACACTAATAACTTAATAAAGGGATTCATTTGTACATATATTTTATGTAATTTAATTAAAACAATGAATTTTAATTGATAACCAATGTTTGTGTCTCAAAACTTATTGAGGCTACAAGTCATTAACACTAAATGTATAAAACTGACCTAATTTCACATTAGAATTTATTGTACAAATATTTTTTGTATATTTATAATCACTTCATTATCAAGTTTCTTATCAAATGGTAGAAGCCAGAGACCACTTCCTATCATCAAAGAATGGCACAAATCATACCTTTTCCAATGTAACCTTTAGCTGCTCAGAGGATAAAGGTATAATTCTTGAAAAAACAAAAAAAAGCCATGAAAGTGAATTCAGTACACAAATACTATGCATTGCCCTGAGTTTGATCTAGTTATCTGTTAAAGGTAGAATTTTGACATCTTATTTCCTAAGTTTTCCAATGATCTGCTTCACCATAGAAGAGAACATATGTTGTAAGTTGCACTAAAAATTCTCAATTTATTAATTAAAAGCCAATCATTTATGCGAACTGAGCTGAGGCCACAAATAGCTTCTGAAACTTCATCTGACACACATGAAATAAACACACAATAGCAATTCTCCCCTGTATAAATTGGTGTCCCTAGTCAGCAATGTATAAACAATTATGTAGCAACAGGACAATTTAAGGTTGGCAAAATTGAGGTAAACAATTATTTTCAACACTTTTTATTTGCAAAATACATCTCACATGCCCTGAACAGGGGGAACTTCTGGTTTCGCAGGCTTGAAATCACTGGATGGGCCAGTGGGTAAAGCTTCCTCTTTCCTGTCCACAACATTGACGTTATCTGGGAGGGGCTTCTTCGGACCCATCTTGCCAGTAGGATCCCATGGTAACATAATTTTAACCTTGATACCCAACACTCCTGTAAAACAAATACAACAATTATGTATATTAAAAAATAAAATAAATTTTTTTTTAAAAAAAAAATTAAAAATAAAAAAACCATCAAATATGTTATGACAGTACCTTGCCGAAGAAGTACATGACGTGTGGCACTGTCAACAAAGTCGTTGGTGGGTTCTCCACTGTGGATCATTAATCCATCAACAAACTTCATAGACTTTGCCCTCTGACCTCTCAATTTGCCAGAGACAACAACTTCACATCCCTTGGCCTTGCACTCCATAATGTATCGAAGAACACCATAGCAAGCTCTGAAATTATCAATTGCACTAACATAATAAAAAATGAAAATTTAAATAAACTTCAATAATATTAATTCTGGTCATGATAAACAAATGTAAA
Organism: Zhengitettix transpicula; assembly: GCA_037074705.1. Taxonomy (NCBI): domain Eukaryota; kingdom Metazoa; phylum Arthropoda; class Insecta; order Orthoptera; family Tetrigidae; genus Zhengitettix; species Zhengitettix transpicula. Next base: position 78,313,924 of record CM073593.1, read on the forward strand.
CTTATTAAACTGAAAAGTATTATTTATCACTTACAGTGTCAAACACAAATTTGTGATGCCTTATGAATAGCCAGCAGGGCACGATGACTTCACAGTGATACAGAGAGAACACACTTCTAGAGGATGCTTCCTTCATTTAAAAGTTGAGAAAACACCTCACGAAATTTAATTGAAGTTGAGACAAGGTTTTTAGACGTTAAACGAAAGTAACATCCTCCAGAATAGTGTTATCAAGTATCAATTTAAAGTTAAATATTAGAATCGTCCATATATCCCAAGTTAATTTAGATTGGGTAATTAAATTTATTAATTACTATACTTGTATAAAACTTAATTTCAAACAAGGTAAAGTTTGATAAAATAGGCCAAAACTTTAACAAAAAACATATATACCATAACAATTATTCACCATTCTACGTTACTAAAAAAAACTACTGCCTCTAAGCAATGAAGCACATTATCCAACCATTAAGCATATTTACCTCCTGACGGCTAAACCTCCGATCAATTTGTATCTGAGAGATTCTGCTTGAGCGATTGCACAGAGACCTCTCTCTGCTACTTTCTCTGCATACAACTCGATCGAGTGTTCTTGGAAGCTGAACCTCTTCTGTACAACAGATGTCAATTCCCGAATTCTGCGACCCTTTTCTCCTAGGACACTCTGTGTCCTCGTTGCCATAATGATAATTTCAGTACGAGTCGGGGTGACACGTACCTCGACCCCCGAATATCCATCTTCGGCGAGTTCCCGAGTTAAGAAATTGTTCAGTTCAGCTTTGAAAACTCCGTCTCCAACAAACTGAAATATAATTTCTTCAGTTATAACGTATAAACGCAATGGCTACACGAAATGTAAGAACACAATAACCTTAATTTCAATGTGTTCGTGCATGGAACAGATAAATGCATCGACAACTATTTAAGGAATCCTAAACACAAGAGTCCTTGTAATACTGAAATGTGATTGCTAGAAAATAATTGCGCTTCTTAAATTAATTATTTTTAAATTTATATTAGCTCTTTAATAAAATAATATTTACATACCTTCTTCTTTTTCGATATGGGGACCGCCATTATTACCACTCAAAGAAAGAACGACACCTCAGAGATCCTCCACAGACCTGCTTACCACAAAGACAAAGCTAATATTTTCGCCATATAGTCCACAACAAAGATATTACATAAATTAGCTTATTTCAGCAAAGTTATTAAGAAATGAAATACATTTCGATGAGAAAACATTAATGTTCTATTATTAGGAAATAACAATCTTAACGACAATTACCGATTTTAATAGCAAACTTTTAAATACATTTCAACTAACATAGCAAAATATCATTTTTCCTTTTTTGGAACCTCTTCAGGATCAAATATAAAATTTTTACAAGATTGAATGTAATTTTTCTTGAAATATCAATACATAGTTAAACTTTTGTGTAATAAATTTGTAAAAGTGTATTCTTTACCGATAAATGATTTTTTAAGCTGATGAGTCTCCAAAAAAAGGAACTATACCTAGTGACCATTTTTAACTAATTAATACATTCTAATTTTATTAAAATTTATTTCTGATAATTTGGCTCATTCATCACACAACAAATAAATATAATGATCAGTCAGAAAAGGTTTACTAATTAACAACGTGACGAATAAAATATATCACTATGTTTTATCTCTAAATTGGGATTTAAAATTAACAATTAAAAGATACCTTAATAATTAGTTAATATTATAATCTTAAGTTTTTTCACAAATCTTGAATATTTTGATAAATTTGATTAAATACGCTTTTAAGATTTTCGATAAATAGATCCCAATTTAATTAATATATAAAAGAATGCCTAATACATTTTAAGCATGGTATTTCTTCTATGCCTGTCCTAACTAAAATCTATCCACACGAAACCCTCCAATCACCTTCTTATTCGAAAATGCAATACAACCGTTTTGAAATGATAGTACGATAAAATAGTCAAATGACAATCAAAATGAACTTAGTTACTTTCTTCAATTGCTAAAAAACCACAAGAGCTAAGTGTGACACAACCACACAATGTAGTTCACTAACTCCAAATTCAAAGCTTCCAGAAATATGTGGTATTTATATTTTCACTTCACTTCATCTGTCATTTGGTTATTTTATCTTATGATCAATCTGCTGTTCTATTTCTGTTTTACCAACTTGATGTAAAGAAAAGCAAAGTGCGAGTGAATATGATTATTTGTGTCGGCAAAGTTCTGAGTTCAATACTTTGGATATTGCTATTTTGGGCTACTTGCAGAAGTTATTTTACTATGGTAACAAAAGGTGTAAAGCTTCACAATAGTTCATATGAAGGAAATCATTACAATACTGTTCTCAGAATTAGTACCAAAGTCATTTACATTCATAGGAAGTTTCTATACAAGGGTTATCAATTTAAATAAATACAAAAACTGAAAATTAATTGTTTAATTTTTAAAATGTCTGACACAGCCACAGATGTGGAATTAAAGTGTACAACACAAATTCCCATTTGTCAACAATAATTACATAGGCAACCAACTTGCCACTTAAAACAGCAGGAACCGACATAGGAAGTCAACATTTTATCACATTAAATTAAATAGAAATAATCACAACTTTATACCAAAATTATATATACCATAGAAGAAAAATAAACTTTGTACTTTTAAGTAAACTGAAATAAAATAAAAACATTGTGATGGTGAGTTGTGTTAATAAACAGGCCAGAATAACATTTAAACTATTCGTTCTGTATAATTCATTTTTTGACACACAATTGTATGTGTATTAACATATAAAGCAACATGTCAACAATGTTTGTTAATTCTAAAGTATCTCAAATAACAAAAGTATTGTAATTTGTGAATCATTGATATAAGAAGAGTTAATTCATATTTACATGATTGATTCACTATTACAATAACTTTATTTTAGAGATAAAAATCTATTTTTCACAAATTGCATCCAAAAGAACTTATAACAATGAAAAGTTAGTTCGCCAATATTTTCACGAGCTACACAATAACATTCACCACCTCTACAACATATTATCTCACATATAAAAAAGAATAGACATTGTTAAACATTGTATACTTAGATATATGTTTTTATTTCTTCAACAACTATAAAGTTATTTAATAAAATACTATTTTAAAATCATACATCTTTCCCCTTTGTACAACAATGTGCCACTTGGGAAATTAATGATATAGCATACTACCACACAAAGTCAAAATCAGGTCAATGTACACCTCCACATGATTTAAAAAGCCAGAAGTCATTACCTTCAAAGAATTGTCCTTTATTAGAATAGAGCCATTTTCAATAGTAGACCATTTGTGACAGATAATCTCAACTAACATAATTAAATAGGACAACTAGAGAAATAAATGTGAACAAGTAATCTAGCCTTCTAAATTAAGAATGTATTTCAGCATTACAGATGAAAATTCAATAAACATGAAATATTCAGTACTACCACACAGTGCCACTTTATGCTCAAAAAAAGTAGGGGGAGGGGGATAAACCAGCCACACTGGGATTAATAACCGATAAAATCAAATTCAATTGAATATCCAAAAACAATTTTGAAGTTATGTTATTTAGTTTTGGAAAGGAGAAAAATTATGTCTTTTGTTGGTTTTAGAAAGCCTTAAATATTCTTTTATGGTATATTATTTCCTATTATGATTCAGTAATTTATATAGCAGAGCAGTAAATACTGCAGTAAGATATGTCATATAGATATGAATAAGGAAAACTAAGAATCTTTATTATCAATTGACATTAACCCTGAGGCCATTAACTACATTCAACAGAAATGTAGAACTTGAAAAGTATCCAAGAAATGAAGTTTATATGCGAGTCTCAATATATGATTCCATTTCAGTACAGTAAACATTACAATACCTTATTAAATCTCTCAAAGATCTGACAAGTCCTTGTAACACTAAATGCTATGTTAGCGCCTTGCAGGGACACTGAATACAAACAAAACAGAATGGACATACCAAACTAGAACACCAGTCCTCTAAGTAGGAGGACAAAGCTCCCTTCCTGACATACAAAATATATAAGAACTGAAGGTGAAGAGTACAAACAAGTTGTACAGGCATCAACTATGACAATATTGAGTAGCTTGTTATCGTCAGACTTCTTTTAGCACTTCAAGGAGGGAAGCAGATCTGATCAGTTATTTTTAAGAATGTTGATATCCAAAGTGGATATTATGGTTACCTAATCAATTAATTTGCTTTAGAATTGCCTTGAATTTATGAAGTACTGCCGATCTCATAGATGGTCAGTTCCCAACACTTTACAACATGCTGCATATTTAAAAATACGGTGGTACTAAATGAAAGAGAGGAGCATAGGAACAATAAAACAGAAAGAAGAAAGTTTAAATGTCACAATTATATTCTAATGAAGGCATTGTGTTTATATTTTATTTTTGAAATAAATTATTTTATTATTGTGACTGTAGTTGGGGTTAACTATGATCATCTTGGAATACAAAAATCACCAAGTGTGATGGCAACAACGTAATTTTTTTCACTTTTAGGGATTGTTAAAAGAAAAATATATAGGCATTTGGATAATATACAATGAGCTTGAATCTTTTATTCAAGAAGATTTAAAATGCTGTACTAAAGGATAACAGGTAAGTCCTCATTTTAAACATACATTGTCTCCTTCTGGACAACATGCTGCATATTTAAAAATACGGTGGTACTAAATGAAAGAGAGGAGCATAGGAACAATAAAACAGAAAGAAGGAAGTTTAAATGTCACCAAGAGCAGAATATAAAAATGGCCATTAGATAAAGAGACCTACACTATAGGACAACTACCCAGAACTGTCCAGAGCCCTCTGCTGCAGTGTTTGTGGATAGTATATTGAAAAAGCTTGATACACTAATGCCACGTATAATATTCAATATTGTAAGTTTATAAATATCTGGAGAAAAAATAGATATGAATATATGAACACAGAATTTTATCTACATAACTAAAATTGTCTTAGCTGATCATCCTATCATTATTTAAAAATAATACTTAAATTATACATATTGCATTACATTCTAATAAAGCTAGATCCATGAAACATAAAGTCTCAGTATTGCAAAGGAACATTGAAATATATTAAATAGTATTCTATTTACTGGATTAAATAAATTATAAATTACCTTCCTCATATACTGAACACATACATAACACATTAAATTTGGTCAACACCTTTTTGATAAAGTTAGAATGAAACAGACCAAGTCGAAGGAGCAAATAGTTTTTAAAACAGAGAAACTATGATCAAATGATTGATTACAACATTATCGCTAACTTGTCATTCCTGTAATATGATTCTCATTTTATAAATTAACTTTCTAGCGATGAAGGATATGGACTTCCATTATGATTAGCTATGACACAAGTTTCAAGTCAAGAAATAATCATTTACATATAGCAACATTAAAATAATATGCACCTCTCTATGATTATTAACACCAAAAAAATAGTTGAATCACACATCAACAATTAAAGCTATTATATACACATAGATGCCATTCTGTCAGTACTCTTAAGACATTTGTTAATAAATGTCATGAAAGTAAATGTTTATAAAAATATTTTGGGTTATTCAACTAATATCGGGCATTACACATACAATTTCCTAGAAGTATTGACACATGAAATTTAGCACATCAAAACCATGGAGAAAAATATAGTGAAGGTGCAATGTGAAATGTGGGGATGTAGAAGTTTGTCAAGGATTTAGATGTCATCTGGAAGAATGTCTGGTATCAGATACTGACACAGCTCCAACTCGCTGTTCACAAACTTCACCTTGTTTGATGTGTTATCATCCAGCCTGTTGAAAGAGAGAAGACTTAACATAAGTGACAAAATTTGGGCGTAACTGAAACTGCCAAGTATGATCTACCACAATCAGAAACAAACACTTCAGCAACTGCTTTTGAAAGATTCAAATAGTTTTTATGAATATATTAAATTATTGGAAAATTAATTAATGTAAAATATATAATTTGATTTTAGAGTCATGTTTTATTGCATCATTTTTGGTTGATGTTTCACTCAATAGCACTTCATCAAGGCTTGACAAATATTAGCAGCTAAACGTGTAATTCCATTATGTATTATGTAATTCTAAGTAAATCACAATATATTATTAAGGTAGTTTCAGAGAAAGAGATTTTTGTTTATTTTAGAATTACTGTGTAAATATAATTAATGAAAGCATTTATTGACCTATAAAAATCACTATTATAAAATTGTAATACATGTTTTTGAAAAGTTTTTTTTTGAACTGAACTGGGATTAAACTATTCAATTTTTGTAACATGCACAATACAATTTGAGAAAATTGATGTTTGTATTAGAGAAAAATAAAGTATTTTAAGCTGTAAATAATTAACCAATATATTTTTAATGCATAAGTAGAATAAATAGCAACTAGATATTTTGATCTTGAAATTTTATGAGAATAGTGTTTTAATATTGAAATAATATTCAATTGATCACTCTAAATAGGACAAGAAAATAAAGACTTGTAAAGAGAGAAAAAACTCAATTATTGAAGAAAGGTAAATCAGAGGAGGAAGAAATTGTTGACCGACACTTCAAACAGTAAATTCCTCGTAGGAACTGTCATCGATCTTATAATTTAAAACAGACTATAGAGTCAAAATTAAAGACAATAAATAGTACATACCACCCCCTGATAATGGTCCAACAACCTGAGAAAAGTGTTGGAGCATTCAGAATGAGGCAAACTCCAAGGCGCTCTGGATAATGCTTGCTGAGCAACCAAATTAGGTTCTTAACTACTTGATAGTCCATGCAGCTCAATCCAAAGTCTTTCAAGTCAAAAACTATACACAGGTTGTCTATTACTTCTTCAAAACATTTCTTACAAGCTTCTTCCTGCATGGACAAATAATATAATTAAATAAATCACCTTTAAGCAGCATTTTAAATGTTAAGAGCCCTTTCCCCCACCTCCAGAGTCTTACCAAACAGTAAACTATGAACTTTGTCAACTCATCAATATCTCTTGTATTGACATTGTGATTCTTTGCAGGAATGTAAATGACAGGTCGGCCATGAACATCTCGGTGCCTCAGGACTCGAGCCTTGTTCCCCTCCATGTGAGTTTTTACTATTGGATTTGTTACAGTGAGTGAAGCAACTCCATATTCATTTCTCCATTTGTTGGTTTTCAAAATAGCCTAAGAGTTTGTAAAAAAAAAATTAACAGCAAACAAGACTATAAATTTAATATTGCGTATTAAATTTTGTATAGTATTTATTGTAACAGAAACTAATACTATAGCTAACATACATGTAATGTTGACAAATTAATTTGTATAAATGAATTGATCAAATTTTAAGACAAAATATTAAGATTAAAATTGTATGTAATGGGCTGACAAGCTAAGATAAAAATTAAAACAAAAGTGGCTGAACCACAAATCTAAATCACAGATTGACAACGGTTGTCAGGTTCTCTGAACTTTTAATTCACTAAATTTCTAAGACATTAATATAGAAGTTGTTCAAAGACAAGAGCTGTTTTCTTTGTCCCCTCTCACTCATAAGAAAACACAGAATCTCTTAGGTAACATACATGAAACTGATCAAATGAAATAATGTAGAAATAATTTTTATACTGGTTTGATTTTTTGATATATTTTTTTTATAAAGAAAGAAAATAGTATACGTAGATATATTAACATAAATAATGTCTATTTTAACAAGCTTCCTAATTACATTAAATAACTGAGAAACACACTACACACATTAAAAAGTGAATTGCAAATATTTATACTTTTCTGTAAATAGGTTTAATGAGCACTTTAAACTTTGAATCCCAATACAAACAGATGTGTACTATTATATATTAACTTTTATAACCAAGATATTTTATAAATAAGTTATTTCATGTTACTTTGTACACAACACAACTTTCCTTATTAACATTACGAGTCATAAATTAATACTGTATAAATCTAATTTTAATATTTAATGACTTCTAAAACTACAAATTTTTATACCCGACAGAATTGCAGAAGATAGTTATTGAATTATTATATATAAATGCAAGTAGATTTAATCATATTAATTTTACATCCATCTGCATGTAAAACTTGTCACAATTTCTACAGCCTTGAAACTTGGGGATCTATGGATAATTATTAAATTGTTCAACTAGGTGAGAAGGCCATGACTTTTCAATGCAAGTGAATAGGATAACTGAAGTAATCTCCAAGGCAACACTGGTATCCTCAAAACTTTCCTTGGTTCTAATCCCAAGATTCAATCAAACACAAGGTAAAATAATCACTCATCAAAAAAGTTTTATAATCACATAATATGTACAAAGATAAATTAAAGGCATTGTCACTTAACACACGAGAATTTTTTTAAAAAAAAGTCATGACAAAACTCGTTTTTATTTACAACTGAAACATTATGACATAGGCGTAGTGTAACTTGAAAATTAAATGTGTATACCTGAAACGCTGTGTCGACTGTTTTAAATGCTCTCAAGTATCTTTTCAGAGAGAATTCATTACAGTATTGGCTGGGGTCAGCTTCAGCTATCAATCTCATTCTCTCCTTTAAGTCCTTCAAATCCTCCTCGGAAACGGCATTCGTCAAGCTACTATCGGACATTTTTACGGAGACACCACAATAAATAGTATACTCGAAAAATATTTACTCACAACTACAGCATATGCCAACGCAGGAGACACTATTTTCCACTTTTCATCAAATATGTTATTCGAAATCGATATTTTGTGTACTTAAAGAAATAATTGCGTGTCCGATAAGAACTGATAGTTTCGAATGGCTGAACATTATTATTCAATTTAGGTCATCAGCTGATCTGACAGTCGATTTCGTGTCTAATTGTCCTTCACAATTTTAGCGCGACTTGGTATTCGTTTCCTAGATAATACTTCAGTTCGGCGTGGGCGTGGCCAACGTAAGCAACAAATTACGTAACTTGAATTAATTGCCGAAAAAATGTATTTCTTGTCAAATTGATTAGGACTGAAACGTTTGATTGTCATCTGATTTACAATTAGTAGTGGTCTTCAAATAATTGAGAGTATATACGTATATAGCTGTTCATTATCGAATCCCAACTATTGGTCAACCTGTATGCGATATACTGTGCATCCATATGGCGTCACACTATATCGATTATCGTTTCCATTCGATAGCTCATTAATAAATCGAGTTGAATTAATTTAATCATCAATTAATGTTTCGTGATTATAATGTAAATATTTAACGACAGAGGAAAATGTTTAAATAGAAACGAACTCAAAAATCGCTATACTTAACACCGGCTGTTTACTTGTACTATCTTCCTTCCATTGACTGCAGTTATGTGAACCTAACCTTTTTATGTGCAATGTTATCGCCCTAATTAATTTATTGATTGTTACGGACTAATTGTATCTGTTAAGTTTACGAGACGATTTTATAGAATAAATATTCCATTGCAGGTATTATGAATTTTAAGGCTCCTCAGATTTCTTTACTCAGCTCTGCAATAATGTTTACTATAAAGATATGTTCACATAAATAATTTCAAATATTTGCTGGTAATATTGATATCATCTAATCAATCCATAATATTAAATAATTAATTTGTATAATTTATTGCAAAAGAAGAATTAGAATTTTGATAGCTTTAAAAGAGCTACCTAATTTAGACTTGCGAGACAAGAATCAGTAAATTTGTATCATCTTCAAATAAAACATTCTTTCCTGTACTTAATTTATTGCAAAATTACGAATAATAAATGGAAAATAATAGCTCTAAGCCGTACACTTTGCAGTACACCATGCATTATTGGTTCTTCCAATGAGATAACACTTGTTTATAGTAGTATTTGTCTCAGTTATTTTAAAATTGAGATACACTTTCTGGCTCCAGTTTTCTAAGTAACCAATTTTTTCCCACACCTCGAAATTCCTTTCTGATTCAATTTTTGAAGAAGAATTTAATCTAGTACTTCAAGTACAAATCTAAGAATATGTATGACAGCAGCATATATCTTTAAATGAAGGAAGATGTTTCATCATATTCAATTATTGTTATCTGTGTGGAAAGAACTTATTATCATAAAAAAAATTAAATTATTTTTGAAAATTCACTAAGGTTGGAAACTGGCCTTTCATTATTTGCAATATCTTTTGAGCTTTTTTAAAAAAGTTGTTAACTTTGGCAACTTTGAGTGCACTGGGAAATGTTCGTAATTTAAACAAGGCATTAAAGATGTGAGTGAAGGGATTAGTAAATATTATGCACTTATTTAATAATAGAGTCTGGCATCCCATAAACCAAACATTCAGAGTGTTCTTTAAGGATTTGATTTTTTTTGCTACATCTTTGTAATTAATTTCATACAGGTACATAGAAGAGACTTGTACTGGGCAATTTTACATTTATATCAGGATTATTACATACTTTGGTTATATGAAGAGGTTTGTAGTAATAATGATTATTATTATGAGTAATAAGTATTATTAATTAATAGGTATGGTTTTGGGATATTTGTCATGATCGGGTTATAATGGGAGAATAAAAGTTACAAAACTGATCAGTAAAAAACAAAAACAGTCTGGAGCAACAGCTAAAATATTCAGCTGGATCAAATTATAACTGAAAGGATAAAAAAGTTGTTTATCCGTTTGTCTTATGCCACAGGTAGTATCTAAGCGTTTCATGACTTATATCTTTGATGTTTGGCGACAAACAGCTGATCGGGTCGCAGGGAGGTTCTTTTATGGTTATTTAAAATGCATTGAAAGTGTTACGATTCGTATTTATTGGTTTCTATTTTCGCGGATAGGGGTAAATTCCTGCAGTAAATTTCGAGATGCCGAAGAAAAAGACTGGTCAAAGGAAAAAGGCAGAGAAACAGAGAATGCGGCAGAAAGAAATTCGTACGGCAAAAGACAATGTGTCGTTGGCACAACACCCTTGCAACGCGGCAATGGTAAGCACTTCGTGATTGTAGTTTGTCAGGCCGTTATGATTTAATTTTGTCACTTTTTCTAAAACAATCATTTAACCCTGTTTCCTTCTTGTTACAGGAATGCGACAAATGCAAAAGGTGGGTAGTCCTGGCTTGACAAAGTCGTATTTAGATTTACATTAAGAAAAGCACTGCAATTATTACAGTTCATATTAAGGCTGTATGAATATTTTAACAGCTAAAAGTTTGTTTTCTCAAGGCCGCATTTGTAAACGTGTACGATGGAGTAATAAGTTAATGAGGATTAACCAAGATTAATATAATTTGTCCTTAAGCTCATTAGAGCTTTCGAAAACACTCCTCATTTAAGTGAAAAGTTTTATATCACACATAAGTTGCTTGGTTTGAAAGTAAAAGTGGTTGAAAAGTGTATTATTAACATAGATAAAAATTGTTTAAGAAGAAATATTTAATATGCTCTGTGCAGTCAATATTGCTGATAAGATTCCCCATGAATCTGTTGAGATTTCTGGTTGCTTCTTGGAAGTTTGTATTGATACTAAAATTGTAATAAATTACTGTGTATTCATGCAGAAGACATTTTTGTATGTCCTTTATGTGCTAACTTTTTTTGGTCACTTCTCTACTGTATAGTTCAGGTTTATTAATAATAATAGTAAATAAACTGCTGTCCAACTTTTACGTATTGTCAAAAATCTGATTTAAGCATTGTGATTTGTTCCATAAATGAAAAACTTTATTTGATAATTTGTGCAACTAACACTATGCATTTTTCATTTGGTAGGAAACAGAAGAACCGTGCATTCTGCTACTTCTGTCAGACACTACAGAGGCTACCTCAGTGTGCCCAGTGTGGAAAAATAAAGTGTATGCTGAAGACTGGAGATTGTGTTGTCAGACATCCTGGTGTCTTCACCACAGGTCTGGGCATGGTTGTAAGTTGAATAAGACTGTTGGTCACAGTCTTTATGAGCGAGTAATTATCCTAAATGTATTATTCCAGTATATTTCTGAAACATGGTCCATAGTTTTTCCAATTCTATTAAACTGAAACCAGGTTTACATGTTTTAGTTAGTCACGTCTAAGCTCGTATGTTAAATATTGCTGATTTAGAAAACAATCCATTTTGGTTTACTGTCAATGACATTTACAGTTCATGAAGGAAACTACTATTTATTTTAAGAAATTGGTGTCAATATTTCTTAACTATACTTGTGTTGCACACTCTTCCACTGTCAGGTGTGATTTATATGATGACACAATTACCTGTGTCGCAGGGAGCTATTTGCGACTTTTGTGAGGCTTGGGTTTGTCATGGAAGACGCTGCCTGACAAGCCACGCTTGCACCTGCCCTCTCCAGGATGCTGTCTGTGCTGAGTGTGAGCGAGGTGTGTGGGATCATGGGGGACGCATTTTCCGCTGCTCCTTCTGCTCCTCCTACCTCTGTGAAGATGACCAGTTTGAACATCAGGCGTCTTGTCAAGTTCTAGAATCTGAAAACTACAAGTGTAAGTTGTCATTAGACCAATTCAATTTGGGGTCACTTCAACAGCACTTTGAGATGTCTATAATGTAAAGTGAAATAACTTTAAAGGTCAATCTTGCAACAAACTGGGACAGTACTCCTGCCTGAGGTGCAAGACCTGCTATTGTGAGGACCATGTGAGGAGGAAGGGTTTCAAGTATGAGAAAAACAAGGCCATCCCTTGTCCCAAGTGTAGTTTTGAAACGTCACAAACTAAGGATCTCAGCATGTCCAGTGAGTATACTAATAATTATCATTGGAAGGTCCTACACCTTCTATTGTAAGAAACTTCTTCCATATAAACTTTTGTTTTGTCACAAGAACTTGTTTGCACCACCTACATAAATTCATTTTTAATAAGTAAAAGGTTTCCTAAGTTATTGTATGCAATAATTTTTTCTTTATTTCATTGTTTCTTCAGTAACAGTTATGTTAGAGAGCACCACAATATTTAAATATGTTGTATGTGTTTGCTTTTTCATGTTATGAAGCCAGTTGGTGCTATGCTGAAGTTTTTCTGTCTTCTCCTAATGCAAATCTAGTGTTGTTCAAAATGCAAACAGTTACTTAATTGCAAATAAGATAAATTAAATCAATTTAAATTAAAGACCATACAGAATAAGAAGTTAAAAGTAAAATTGGTCCTGAATTAGAGCAGGGTAACCCCTCCTCAATTATGCTTAAATGGAGCTTTACAACCTCATAAATTTCCATCAAACTTTTCCATTTAATTATTATCAATCTTCATCAAGTATGGGTGAGGTAAAGTCTCGAATGTTTATTGAAATTTCTTGAGACCCAGTTATAAATGATAGCCTTGGCTGTCAATATTGTATATATTGAAGACTTATTTCTAAAGTGTGTGTCACACACATATAATTTAAAGTATTTTTTATGCTCTACAGCTCGTAGCCACAAATTTGGTCGCCAGAACCAGGCAACTAACTTTGACGATGACGACGATGACACGGGTTTCAACGGGTATTATGGGGCAACAAGTGGAGGTGAGTTTTTAAGTCTCTTTGAGATTTTTAAATGAAATTCCATTACATGTCGCCTGTAGATATTAAATAAAATATGAGATTCCAGACATGAATTGACATGTTTTAAAATTTAATCTAGTAATTAATCATTTTTAAAAAATTAATTCAATAATTAAAATAATACACAGATGATAACTATAAACACACTTGCGTTACTTAAATTTTCTTCAGTTAACAGTTTCACTATTTTCCAGACCTGATTACAGGGTGATTAAAATATATGGATACAGTTAAATTTGTTGGTTGTATTTCTTTAACTATATGTTGTATTTGAATTGTATAAATTACATTTATACACATTATATACACATTCAAATTTATAGATGTTCTAGTGTACCTCTTATTTATCTTTTATATGAATACAGCTCCATGAATTTGTTTATTCCAATGAAAAAATTCCTTATTGGAGGTTCAATGTTAAATTTTTGATGACATGCATGCTGCTATACTGTCACAGTCTTACAACTGATTCTGCTGAAGTGCTCTAGTGGTGGTAGTCAAATTTAAGAACAGCCTCCTAATGCACTTTACAGAAAGCAGAATACTGTTCAGGGAATACAGTTAGTTGGAAATGTTTCTTTTTTTCACCTTTTACTTACTAAGATTTTAGCCTAGTGATTGCTGAAACTTGCCACACTGTGTAACTGTATCAGAAGCTGGCTTATCTAAGCATTCTGATTAATCTGAGAGTATTTTCCTGTCAGCAGGAGCAGATGACGACTTTGATGATGAAGAGGAAGATGATGATGATGATGAAGACTATGAAGAAGAATCTGAAGAAGATTCAGGTGAAGAATCTGAAGGTGATGAAGAAGATGAAGATTCTATGCAGAAGAAAAAATAAGCATTTTAATGTTGTTTTTTTTAAAAAAGAAATGTGTACAAAATTAGGCCTAACATTCAACAGTGAATTTGGAAGCTATTTTTTAAGATGGCTCATTAGTTTTGTGCATTTGTTCACACAAGTCACAGTGTGAAACACAAAGGGATCAAGTTATTTGATATTAAATATATTTTGATGCCTAAATATTGTTTAATTATTTCTGAACTGCCCTTTACTTTGAAAAAAATCCTCTTTTATGGTTTTCATGCCAAAATGAGATTGTGTTTTACTTTAAGCAACACTAAGTATTAGAATTTCTTATTAACTTGTGTGGAAAAATCCTGATCAGGGTTAAGTGCGAAAATTTCAACCCTGAAATAGCCTCAGTGCACTTTATAAATATTCTAATGACTTGACATTTATTTTTAATGAACATGAACAGCTATAAAGCTTGTTAGTTAAAATAACTTACATTTTCCTAAGCTTGCTTGGTAAAGGGAAAAATTGTTCTGGAAAGCAGATTTTATGAGAACCTGGGGTTGAAAATATAAATGGGAATACAATAATAAATGCAGCTTAAAGAAAGATTTCTTAGATTTTACTTTCAGTGTTGATGTTTTCCACTTCCTTGAAGACGTTTAATAGTTTTTTATAGTTAAATTGTATCAATTTTGTTACCTTCCTTCTGTTCTTTAACACTCTGAGAATGGTTACCACCATATACAACAGTATTGGTGTGTGCTGCAGGGGTGCGTTTATTAAGTATATGCAGAGTGGTCGGCATGCTTCAGAGGCTGGCAAAATACTGACCACTTGCCACCAGTGTGCTGGGCTGGTGAGGGAGGAATTCCCTTGTCTCCCTGGCTAATGGTATCTCATGGATCAGTTAGTGTAGTTGTACTGTTCAGAGGTTGTAGCTAGTTGCCATAAACACCTATGTATTATAATTAAAAAATTTTACGTCTGATTGAAAATAATGAATAAGAAAAACAGCCAATACGGACAAAAAATGGGTAATATAAATACCGCACGTTTCTGGGATCTGGATCCTTGTCCCTTTCGTCAGGTGCAAAGAAGAGCCGAGAGAAATACAACTGCACATTGACAGTTGTGTTTCTCTAGGTTCTTCTTAGCACCTGACGAAAGGGACAAGGATCCCAGAAACATTGGGTGGTATTTGTATTACCCTTTTTTGTCTGTATTGACTATCTTTCTTATTCACCTACATATTAAATTTACATTTTCTCAATAGTTGAGCAATTCAGATTGAGGATTCTTTCCAAACACACAATCTTGGATAAATTCTCTCCAATGTGTGAATTTAATTCATGCAATGATAATGGTGAGTCAGTCCAAAACTTGGTAAAACAAAGCACAAAGTTTCTTCCAAATGACCAGTGCAGCATACAGACAAAAGAATCAGCTTCCAGGCAACATTTCACTCATCCATTAAGATACAGTAAAATCATAAGATCTACATTTTTATCAGTTCTGTAAAATTTTTCTATTGATTTACAGTGAAAAAAAAATCAGAAAAAAGTATTTATTAACTACATTAATTAATGAGAATTGAGTTAAACCAATATTTGACTCCCATCAAAGTGAGAAGGGTTAAAAAGTGAAAAAAAATTTTTTTTAAAAAGTTTTTAATCATCTTTTGTGTACAGTTGATTTTAACAAAAGACTTATTTTTCCAGACCCCAAGGTATACTTGGGTAACATACATAATAACAATTGATATATATCCAGTCTGATAATACCTCTAACTTCCATAATTACAAATGGAATAGTTTCTACTAAACAGCCATAGTTGGTGTAACGAGAACAATGATGGTTTCTCTACTTTTCTCTCCCCGTCCCCATACTTGAGCAAAGAATAAAATATGTTGATACAGAATCTCAAGAAGATAAATAGAAAGGACAAAAACAAACATCCTTTATTTTCCTAAAGTGAATGAGATAAGACAGAGGACCAAAACACTTGGTTTCTCATACAATATGTTTCATAAAATATATTACACTTCATACTAAATGGGTTTACAATTAACTCATCTGACCAAATCATTTCAGCCACTAATCAGTAATATGCTCAGGTAGCCACCATGTTTCTGTCTGTCTATGAGCAGAAAGTGTTCAGCAAAACTTAATCCTAGCTGCCTCAGCCTATGTCTAAAGCATTCTAACTCACTTTGATTTGGTAGAGATTGAAATATTAACAGAAAAGAGTGTGGCTTCACGCCTTTCTTCAAATTCCCTATGGTTGTGGATCAAAATGGAACTGACTAGTTGGACTTGAGAAAAAACTATTCTAACCAAAATAATAATAATCGTTATTACTGAATGTGTTTACCTTACCTAAACATCTTTTAATAACTACCGGGGAAAAAAAATTAATTACAATTACAGATTGTAAAGAACAGCTGTTTGTCTCAATTGAATGCGAATGCTAAATCACTATCAATAAAAAACAAAATCTGTGGCAGTGAAATACTTCACAGGAGAAAAATATATATAATTTTCTCCAACAACAAATTTGAACACAACAGTATGACATGCATTCTTTGAAAATGTACAGCTTTCCAGTTTCATTTTCCCGAACAAAAGCTTTAGTTGCTGGTCCTAATGTTGAAGCCGTGCTTTCTAAAGAGATTCTATAAATATGTGGGGACAGTACAAAACAGATGGCTATAATTAATAGGAATGTTTATTTCTGTTGGGGGCTTTTAATGAGAAATAGGAATCATGGATTTAACAAATAGAGAGCCATACTTGCCAGAAAACCTGTAAAACTGTTCTGTAACACATTAACAAAAAGTTGAACACTGACATTGACAACACCTGAATGGTGCACAATATGTACACACTGCAGAAGATAGTGGAAACACATAAAAAGTGAATGTCAAATTAAATTGATAAAGAGAAGCACAACAGCCTCTAACATAAGTTTTGGATACATCTAACCATACATTTTTTTTCTGATAACACAATTGTGTGTGTGTGTGGACCTGGTCACAAAAGACAACTATCAATACTTACACCCATGGGTAATTGGCATTAATGGTGACTGAATCCTTTCAGAACAAAGTGGAAAGAATTTTTAGAATTGATCCATAAACAACAACTTATATAAATTTTCTTCCTCTGCAATGCAAAATCATTAAATCAGCAACTTGCAACAATGGAGAACTTTCTTGGGATTTTAAGTGAGTGAACATCAAACATTGACCCAAGGTATAGGTCACCATGTTTATTGACTGCCTTCCAGATATCAGAGTTGATCAATGAAACATAACTATGTCCCACTAGAAACACGAATAAGTTTTTAAAAGTTACAATATCCAGAAAGAACACATTTTTTAGCCTCCATAACTCGTTATCACAGACTTTTCAAGCTCTGAGAACCTGCAATTGAAAATAGTGGGCAAAATTAGAGCTACTCATAAATAAATTTATCATGATAAACTTTAAATATGTAATTACAAAATATTGTACTCATTTTCATCTTCTATGAATTTCATTCTCTTCAAATGCAGGACTGAAATTGACAATTTATTTGACACATACATATGAGCTTTTACAAACACAATCTTTTAAAGTTTTGACTGTAAGTATACAAAGTGCTAAGTTATAATATTCCTGTCTACCAAGTGCAGTGAATGCCAGGCATACTATGAGAACTTATGTTGTGGAGTTGCAATTCAGAAAATAAAACCTCATTCACATAGCAGGCGACACTGTGGGACAATATCACACAATAAATTATTATTTTATGGAATACTTTTAATCTTCTGTAACTATTTAACAATATGTTCCTTACTGTCTTTCCTACAGGATATATATGTATCATTTAAGTTACTGATCATTTTCTTTACATTGATTCTAAGGCAAGGTTATAAAATATAATGAAATATTCTGCCCATTTATATAGGACATATACAAAATGTACCAACTAACTCATTTACATTTGGTAATAGATCTCAAGATTTTTAAGATTATTACACATAACAAAAATTCCATCAACAATTTTGTTTTTTTTTAAAAAAAAAAAAAAATTGATGCTGGAAATAAGCAATACTTTTCTGACTTATCGTCCATTTCTCTTGGTAAATGAATACAATATTTTCCACAACATTTCTGCAGAGTTACACTTTTATCACATACATGTAGAAAAACACCCAACAAACATAATTGACACTACTGCAAAGGTGGCAGCACTGAAGCACATAGTATGATATTGATATATGGTAAGCTTACATTCATACAAACTTTCCTTACAGCTTGTGTCCATATTGACAGCCACAAAAATAAATTAAGTTCTTATTTAAACAACAATTAATACTAACATACTTTTAGGAAACAATAAAATTGATTTTATTGTCTGTTTAGATAAAATTATGTAATTTTACAATTCACAATTTTTGTAAATAATGAAAAAATCAACAAAAACCTATCTGGGAGGACAATATAGCTACAGGTACCACTGAAGAAAATATGAACCAAAGTGTTCTGACACTGATTAATTACTATGTTTGTGTACAAAGTAAACTTTAGGACTGGACAGGATCTAGATTAACTTCCCTGATAAATTGAAATGCAAAGGAGAAAAATGAATATGATCTTTGTACTTCTATGATGATAAACCAATTCAATAAGGGGACAGCCTAATGAGCTCACTGCTCCTAATGCTGACAAGCCTCTGTCATATCTTGGTATCACAATTTGCCAGATGGGAGGTTTGAACCCCCCTCCTCTGGTCATTCGGACAGAATTCGGCGGTATTTCTTCTGTGGTGGCCCAGAAACCTCATCATCAGAACCTGTTGTGTCGTAGGCATACTGCGGCAACCACTTCTCCAGAAGGCTGTCAAAGAAGTCCTCCAAGGTCTTGGCATCCTGGTACACCTGACTCTCCTTCTACACATGAAAACAGAAACAATCATTCAAAAATATGAAATCAGGATGACCATATTAGGTAAAATGAAACTTTACCCAATTGCTCTAACAATTTAAACCTGCTTGTGTTTCACTGTGTCACAACTCTTGCAAGAAAATATTATTTTCAGGGAATAAGTTGTTTCCAAGAAATTTAGGTTTACTGGTAGTAACAAAAAGAAAGAAAATATATTAGATGAGAAACAAATTACAGACAGTCAGCTGTTTGAGAAATATGCATTTATGTGAAAGTCAACCATCTTGGATCTAATAAGATATATCTTTAGGAGTATTTGGAACTTTGTGTGACAGCAGTCTCATGCATACAGAACAGAGTCTTACTGTTTGAAAAGGATACAACCTTCCAATTTTCCTAAATGAAGCTTTATCTTCTGCAAAAACACCTCTACTTCTTTCTCTCCAAATAATCACACAAAAAACGACACAAAAAATCTGTCAGTAAATTTAAGATTCAAAAATTGTTATACAGAAGACTAGAGTTCCACTCTGAGGAAATATATTAACCCTACAAGTTTTCCAATGCTATCACATGCATTATTAATTTTATACAAAATAGTTTTGAAGTATTTTAACCACAGCTACATAAATAAAATAAGGAATGTCTATCATAAAATGCCAAAGGCACACTTTTAAGTGAAATTATTGTGACAATTAATTATTTATTGTTAAGTGATCAATTTCCAAAGTGTTTTTGCATACCAATGTTGAAGTGAACTTTTATGATAAGGATCTTCACAACTACAGGTTGGTGTGCAATTATTTTCACAGCTTTTTAACCACAGATTTAATAAAAACTCAGGCAAGATATACCCAAACTTAAGTTTAGTGAAGAATAGTGTAGGTTTCAGGATGATGATTATATCATTGTTTTTCAATGACCAAAGTCCTTGGCTGTTATATGGCCAGAGACCCCTTTAAAAATTGGTTCCAGGATGGTTTGTTCATCTGAACTTTATAGATTATGTTTACATACACAAAACTCTCAATGGGAAATACATATAAGAATACTCATAGCAATTGTTGGATCCATGCCAAAATTATTTGCATAAGAGTTAAGGAGTATGAAGATCTTATACAAGGAATCATAGTGTAAAGATTTCCAATAACACAGGTCACAAGCATTTGAATTTAAGCCAATATTTTGTAAAATACTTTATTTCCCTCAAAAATAGTCATCCACAATACAAACATACTGTCTATAAAAAAAGGTTCATTTTTACATAAGCCAGTAGTAAATTTAAAGTCTACAATGTGCTCAAGGTTTGAAGCTAAGATAATGACAATTTAATAACCTTTGTTACTTTGAATTGTTGAATGGTATGGACTGTAGGGTTATATTTGGTAATTTGCAAGTTTTTTTAAAAAAAAAATTCTCACAAAATCCAAGCATGTTCTAGACTAAGCCAAGATTGATGAAACCATTATACCTGTTTGATTTCATAGGAAGCTATGTCCAAAGTATTACTGATTTATAGTGTCACTAACTCCCAGAAATTTTCCTGTTTGGCCCTGACACAGGAATACCGTTCCAAGTCCATAATGGATTTATCTTAATTCAGTGTCTCCGTTTACATATTTTGACATTCATATGTTAATTTGTCATGAACAAAATGACAAATGTGCCAATACCAAATGTAGTCCAACAGTCCAAAACCTGAAGGATACTGAAATTTCCATGGCCACAAAACCATTATGTATTTTCTTTAAAGCAATTTATTTAATAAATAAATAATTTTGGGAAAGTATAATTATATCAAATAACTCAATGCCTATAACATAAGGTTACAAATGCTTCTAACCACTATAAACTATGTTAAAGTAATGCAAAAGTGATATATATTTGGAAACAGCCAACCATCGATACAGCCACCATAAATTTAATTTAAGCTTAGTGTCTGCAGCTTGTGGATCGACTGCTTTCTCCTCGAGAGTCAATTAAAAATAAATTAAATCAAAATTAAAAGCTTATGGCAACACAAAAAATTAATAAAGGAGAGTATGATTCAAACAAAGCATCTAGCGTTAGTAATTCCAAACATCTTCCCAACAAACATACCAGACACTCCCAAGACAGATTTTCTCCATTAAACACAAGAAAAGTTGCAGTAGTTTTAGTTGTAAGGCAGTTTGCAGCAAAAATTGGGATAATTCATTTGAGATAGAGAAATTAAAGAGCCCACGTTGTAACAAACTGGTGTAAACCCAATTAATCTTGGCAAACAAGATCAATGACTGTTGACCATGTAATGCTTTCTACAAGTAAAAGAAATGGAATGAAACTTATAAACACGGAATATATTGTAAATCATGCTTTAATGTACTGCTTATCATGCGGTGGATGCAAACTTTTTAATGCTTTCCGGGTCCCCACATAATCATTTCACATTTGAAAATTGACAGATTTGAAATCAATCCTACGCATTTTCTTGACACAGGCTTGAAATAATGTACAATTATTATTTTTTTTATTTTCTATTAACAGATCATGGAGAATAATTCTGAGATCTTTTAACTTACAACAGTATCTGAACTTGGGAAGACATGTTCTCACTATTCACCTACATTAAACACAATTTTCTAGCATTTACAGCATATTTTTCAGTCAGAATACAGCTCTATAAGTACTGGCAAAAAAATACTTGATAATGAAACTTCTACCTTCAAAACTTCATTATTGAAGGAATACAGGAGGCTGACACAAGCATAGGTAAAAGGAAGAGTGTCAAAAAATCATTGAGGGCTCAAAAGATGAAGTTTAAATCCAAAGCAATAAATTAATAATACATACAAAACATACCAACAAATGAATGTGAATTTGTTTATTTAATTGTCATTTATTTTGTACTGACCAATGAAACAGAATTATGCGAGTCTGTGGTAAACAGCAACACTATATATCTCGACAACAGTTCAAACTATATGTCAAACTCTTTAAGGAATTAGATGAATAGGGAAGAGACCGGAAAGCATCAAAAGTCCTGGGTCTACAACAAATCTATGGTTACTGTATGACACTGAGCCCAATACCAACAAGGTAAAAAAGCGTCCCTCCAAAACCAACCAGCAATACATAGTCAGCAGCTTACCTTTGTGGAAACCGCAATGTGATTCACATGAAACAACACAAAACATTTGAGACAATTTTGAAGACATATCTAAATATATACAAATTACATCATTTACGTGCAAACAACAGAAATGCCAAATATTATAGCCTAAAAAAGAAACAACGCATTTTTCTTCTATAAAATGGTGTTAATAACAAAGATAATGTTAACAGTTTGTTAAAACAAGGCTCCTATATGTCATAGAATGACAACATAATTACTGACAATGTGTAACAGTTATTTTTTACACTCTTGTCACAAGGAACAAACTTCAATCCCTTCAAGGTACTGAATAAATGCAAAGAGTTGAGCAAAATATATAAATTATTCACTCAAATTCAGGAAAATCATTTTTAACATAATTGTTTGTTTTTCCCACTTTAAAGCCAATTACTGTTGCTAATAGTTCAATAAATTACTGAGGATATATTTAAAAAAGCATTCTCATAAGCAATGATCTTTCTACCAAGGGCACAACATAAACATGTTAGTAAATTACAGTCTCAGCACAGTAAGTGTGACTTTGAATACTTCAATAAATAAAACTAAAACTTTCTATACACACCGGATTGAACAAATATGCATTCTTGAAGATGAGCCGTATGTCGGAGATGATTTCCCTCATGCTGTTGTAATGCTCCAGGCTCAAAGGATCCAGTTTCTTACGGATTAAATCTAAAGACATTGGCCTCCTTATTTTTTCATGGTATTCTTTCACCTAGGAATATAAATGCCAAGGATTGAAGAACAAAATATATTAAAGGCAATTCGTACTCATGCAAAAAACATCTTGTTTAGCAAGGCATCACGTAAATGGTGAAGTATGATCAAGTCAAAGTCACAAAATGACTCAAGTGTCACAATATCTGATAAAGAAGATTCATAATTATTTCTTGAATTAACATTAATTTCCATAATATTCTAATTATTTTACATTGAAAATGTGTGCACAAGTGATGTGTTTTTCACCATGGTGTAGCTACAACATATATACATTACCAAATATAACATTTTTTTTTTTAGGTTCAATCACCAATATTTTTTTGTGCAAATTGTTAATCTTTAACAATTTCACTTGTAAATTAACACTTTCCTAAACAAATTAATGTTTGTTGTTTTAAAAAAGAAGAGCATAAAAGGATATTTCATATGCTTTAATTTGTAAATAGATAGCCTTTGGTATCCTACACCTTCTTTTTAAAATTATAGGATGTTTTCCTTAATTAGTCCGAAGTTACTTTAATTTAAGACCTATAGTTAAAACAGAGAAAAGTCATAATGATTTTGTTCAAGCACTTAAAATACTGATAAAATGCCTCAGTCCACATGAACCCGTGACAGATATCGAAATAAAATACCTCAGGTCCAACAACTTCTCTGAAGTGAAGACTAGGCTCATACTGACAGTAGAGCTCAAGAAGAACTCTCTCAGCAAGTTTCTGATCATGACTTGATAATTCTTTTGAGCCACCTTCAACATGGTTAATTTGCCTGTCCAGAACTTCCCTCAGATCTGTGCAAAGCAAGCATTGCCAAGTTTCACTTTCCCTGAAAAACAATTAAAACAGTTCAAAATCCCCTCAGCTTTCAAACAACTGTGGTTAGAAAACTTTCATCATGTCTCAATGTACTATGTAATTTATTCAGGTGTAACCTATTGTTTATTAGAATACAAAATTGGCAAAAAAAATATAATTAAAAATTTCTCCATTTACTTTCTGAATATCAACATTTGGACTCATATTAACCTAACTTACTCAGGTATGGCTTTGAGGTGTGGTATATGGCAGTAGACATGAAAAACCTTGGGACACTTGTCACAGCAAACAAGCTCCCCTCCATCCATGCAGACTGCACACCAATCCTCATTAGGATCATCCTTCTGGGTCTCTGGTGACAAAATTAAAGAAATAAAGTAATGATACTTAGAAGGCAGGCAAAAGGTTACTGAAGTGATACTAGAGTGAACTTACCCTGGCCAAGGAGATGCCCTCCTTGCAACCCTGATGGTCCAGAAGTCTCGTCAAGACCTGTTGAACTGTCAGCCAGTAAAGTATCTCCACCCGCCCCTTTATTGGTTTCTGGTACAACTTCAATCCCATTACGATCAAGTTTAGCAATTGTTGCCATCAAATCATTAACAGACTCCTGAAACATATTAATAACCTGATGAAATGCCAATACTTTTTCCCATTTAATTCTATCTATATATAAAAATGAATGTCTGTCTGTGTGTCCCCAATACACTCCTAAACCATTCATCTGATTGAGATGAAAATTGAGTGAGTAGTTGTGCTCACCCCCACAGAGAGTTCTGTCAGCCTTTTGAAGTGTTAGGCAGCTATCAAGGGACAAAATTTAAAAACATGAAAAAACGGATGATAATAGTGTCGTTTAATTACTTGTCAGGGCCTATGTGATTAATAGTTTCTATCCAGATGTTTGTAGTGTATAATTTCAATCCCTTAAAGCACCATAGGAGAGAGGGTGGAGGGGTGTCACATAAAAATAATGCAAAACAATTGAGATTGGTGTCAAAACCGGAGTTATAGAAGTCCGCAAGTTTAATTCTGACATTCACTATGTCAGTTAAGTTGTTAAGTGTGGTTGAAAGGTCGTTATATAAAAGTAATTATTCATTTAAGGATCCAGTAGTAGTTATATACTTTATTAAGTTAGTGAGTGTTTTCTACTGTTTTAATTCATCGTTATTGTAAACAGTTTTATTTTATGAAATAGGAGAATTCTCGAATACCGTCAGTCATCATCCTGGTTTATTTTAAGTTAGATGCCAAAGATGTTTGGTCGGGGAGGGGAATGTAAATGGGTAAATATTCCAAACACTGACACTGTTGATGCTGGTTAAATGAAATGTTTACAAAGAGGCTAGTGTCAAATTAATTCCATCTCTGGGGTAATTTATATAAATACCCAGGCAACACCGGGCACTTGGATAGTTATATAAAAAAGATACACTTCCGAAACAGTTATATTTATGTAGTTGTAATAATTCAATAAATGGCCTACATTTGTAGCAAACTGTTAATGACGAAAGTACACTTTCAAAATAGCAAGAATTCTGTACTTGAATTGACTCAATAAAGATCCTAAATTTGCAGAAACTCAATGTTGAATTTGATTTTCAATTCTGCTCTATTTAAGTTAAAATAAAGTTCTATAATGGATATTCATTAATTTAATGGTAAACTGGACAAATACAAAATATTTATTTGGAATATGAGTGGTGCAGAAAACTTAGGCTAGAATATTTTTTATTCAAGAGTTATAAAATTTTTACCTGACAAAAAGTATCAAGACTTTTTTCTGGATCATCAGTTCTTCCTTGACTCGGGCTGGGAGTCTTTGGTACAGAAGATGTCACAATTGAAGGTATTCCCCTCGACACATTATCTGTCAGAGGAGTGACATTTACTGGGGCGACTGTACTTCTCTGCACTGAAGGCTGTTGCATCTGTGTCCTCAAGGTTATTTTGAATGACTCATCTATTGCAAGAGGCTGAAGCTGTGGGCGTTGGGATCCATTTGGTTGCACCATTCCATTGGCAATGTTTGCTTGTTGGGGAATGTGCCACTGGACGCCATTATGGTGAACTAGTTGCTGGTTTGAACTGTGAGGACTCTGGCCCCGTGTTTGTACTGGCGGTTGGCGGGAAATATGACTAGCATAGCCAGACGTCTGTGATGAGATTCTGTTAAGTGGTGGGGGTGGCGGTTGTTGTTGCTGGACATGATACATCTGGTTCTGCTGAGGGGGCGGTTGCTGAGACAGATATCGTGCAGGGTATGCATGGTTTGTAGGTATGCGGTAATTGGAATATGGGCCATAGGTGGCAGTGTTTGCCATGTGGTGCACAGTGGGAGAATTAGACACATTGACTCTGATTACAGGAGGGGCAACCTGGTGGGAGAGCAGGCCTCGCAAGTTCGCATCCAACCCTAGCTGTGACTGTGGGTGTGTTGATGATGTAACCTGTTGGTGGTGGTTGGTGGTGTGCATAAGACCTGGCTGAGACACATGGCCTGGAGGCCTGCCAACATTGCGTGTCGGAATGTTCTGATGGGGAGACATGCGGTTGTGAGGGGACACTCGCTGGTGGGAGGAAGGGCTAGGTCCTTGCTGCTGGGAATGAGGTGCGATAGCTCGCTGCTGGTGTGGGTAAGGTGGTGGGTTGGGCATTATTTGCTGCTGTGGAGACTGAGAATGATGGATCTGCTGCGACTGGTGCTGAATGTGTTGGGTGGGTTGTTGTTGTTGGTGGTGGTGGTGATGGTGTTGTTGTTGCTGCTGGACCTGTTGTGGCACTTGCTGAGTTTGTGACTGGATTTGCTGTGCAGGTATAGGAAGGGGCTGTTGGTGTTGCTGCTGCTGTTGAGGTGTTTGCTGTTGAGGCGTTTGTTGTTGAGGAGTTTGCTGTTGGCCAGTCACGTTCTGGGGTGTTGAGTATATTCGTCCATCAACAACAATGCCACCAATAGAAGAAAGAGCTGAAAAAATGACATACCAATCAACTAACTAGGGAGGTAATGAACAAGATAGGAATTGTTAAATAATGTACAAACTAGTTTTCTGGTATGCAAATGCATTTAAAATTAAAACTATATTTGACTTACATTAAATATAAGTTAGTAAATAATGGCTAACATTTTCGCCA
The DNA here is from genome assembly GCA_037074705.1 of Zhengitettix transpicula. Taxonomy (NCBI): domain Eukaryota; kingdom Metazoa; phylum Arthropoda; class Insecta; order Orthoptera; family Tetrigidae; genus Zhengitettix; species Zhengitettix transpicula. The sequence goes on from CM073593.1 coordinate 78,341,092, forward strand.
TGTAAGTTGATGGAGTTCTAAATTTTTTCACTTAAATTGTTTATTCAAATATAAACATATATGAATCATTTCTAGGAATATTAGAATAAATTAGCAAATATTTAAAGAAAGCATTGCAAAAAATTCAAGGAAAGTCAGTTCCTAGATATGCACTTCTGAAACCAATGTGCATTGTTCTAGGGATGGTGTTCTAGACTTTCAAATTATTTACTGGGAAGCTAAGCTAAATACATTCTTTTAACTCAACTATTGGATTTCCATGATTTAATTTGTTATTAAATAGGTCTATTATTTGCAACATGAATCAAATTTATAATAAACGAAACTATCCCATGAATTCCATACATAATTCAGTTTCTTATTAATACACATGTTAACAGTTTTTAATTTCAATATGTATTCAGATTAACATTACCTTTCACAATATCTGTAATCTTGTCCAGTGACAAGTGAATTCTGACAGGAATTTCAGGGTTTGGTATATCAGCTCTCCGACTCTTTATTCTCTGGAGGTGGTTGGTTACATTCCTGTGAAGAATAATTTAACAGATAGCACATAAGAAACAATTAACTACACTAATTGAGAGAAGACTTAATTCAATGGACCTTTTGTTGTAGAGCAAAGCCATGTCGCTGCCTTTACTGAGAGCATTCCTTACAAAGTCAATACAGTGATCAGTGAGGTGGGAAAGTTGTTCAAGTGCAACTTTCTTGTCCTTCAGGGTGTGCTGTTTCACATCACAAATCTCATTTAATTGCAGAACAAGTTGTTTACCTCTTTGGTTGATTGCATTCGTTAACCTAAAATGAAAATTTCATGAGCTCCATAAAATAATTTTATAATAATACAAAATTTCACTGCAATTATAATACTTACTTTACTACTAAATGTGTGATTTCTTTTACAAGTGCCTTTTTTTTCTCTACAATTAAATTCTGCCGATCATCAATAACTTTCATGGCACTTGAAAGCAGAACTCGTTTGTAACTGTAAATTTACAATTCATACATATAAAATTCTGAAGAACATTAAATAAAACATACAAAATTTAAGATATCAATATACCAGATGTATAGGCTTAAAACCGCTGTTTTTTGGCCAATAAAACTTTTTTTCATAAAAAGAAAATAATTATTGAAAGGACCTGCACTTGCTAACTACATATTTTCCATAACACTTGACCAATTGTGAATACCACGCCAAAACAATTCCCCGTCTTTCGAGGCATGCCATTTTTGGACATCTTCGTAAGACTGTCACACGAGCGTGATTTCACACACGGGGATTTCAATGGATGTGGTGGAGGCAGGGTAATTCCAGTCCTATCAATGAGCGTGTATGTGTGATTTAACGGACGAGACTTCGATATTTTTGTGACACGTCTCTTTGGACAACGGAGTTCTCAGTTGAAACAATGATTTTGTCAGTAGAGAGGCGTCCTGAATAATGGAATACATGCAATGAATATATATATATATATATATATATATATATATATATAGGCAGATAAAAGAAAAAAGGGGTCCTGAGTTTGAATCCCAGCGAGGGCACGGATGCTTGTGTTTCCATATTGAGAAGCTCCTGTCAATTATTCCCCTGACAAAGATAAATGCAACAATAAACTCAGATATTCATGAGACAGTAAATAGACAAATAAAAAAGAAGGTAGACCCAAGTTTGCAGTGAGGCGTTTGAGGGTTTCTAGGAGAATGCCAACTCCTCAAACGAAGATTTGACATTCTATAATAGTTGAAAAACTTTTCAGGGTACATCTGGAGTTTAGGATGTTTTATGTAAAAATATCATCATAAAAACCAAACACTGCGTGATGCACCCAATATTTCCTCACTTTTTTTTCCTTTTTGCGTTGACAGCATTTCCACAAATAATACAAAACTAAAGGGTCGACATAAATTATTATAGGGTAGGTAACTACACTTCAGTGTTGTTAAATTTAAACATATTGGAAGTCTGGAAATTTGGAATCTTTGCGATGGAGTCACATCAGTGGAAAAAGGCAGTTGTCATCATTTTAAGTGGAAAACAGACAGCTAGTCGCACCTGTGCAAAACAGCTCTCGTGTGTCACTAGCCTAACAGTCGAAGTTCTGATCAGCGAGCATGTTACTCATAGTATAAAACAGGTGGTAATTGGAAGGGACCAGGTCTGATGAATGAATGGCATGGAGTAGCACCTCCCATTTGAGTACCTCCAAGTAGATTTGTACCATTGTTGAAGTGTACGATGATGTGTTGTTGAGATGGAAAATCGTGACTTTGTTGATAATCCAGCCCTTTTTCACGCAAAACACGGTGCAATGTGATCAGTTGTTGGTGGTAGCGGTGGGCATTGACAGTTTCAACAGTTCATAGTAGACGAAACCCTGCTGATCACACCAAACGCACATTGTCTTCCGTCCTAAGCAATTTGGTCTTGCAATCAACCCACAATTTATTTTAGAACTACAGAAATATATCCACTTGTCATCGCCAGTCACAATCCTATTCAGGAACGACTTTTATTTTGTCTGGTGAGCAAGATTTCACATGTGCCTATTGTTCAATTCATGCGGCACCTGTTTTCTGATCCTTTGAACCTTTCCCATGACACACAGGCGCACGGAAATAGCTGGTTGATTAATTGTAATTGTAATGCAAGCTTTTTTTTGCCATTGGCTATTGTTCTCGTCCAAAAGAACCTGCAATTGTTGGTACTGGACCTTCCTGGACAGATTTTCACGCTCAGGTCAAAATTCACATATTTGAACTGACGAAACAAATTTCTACACGTTGTTTCCGATAAAGCACGGTCGCCATAATCTTCCACAAGCATTTGATGCAATTTGGTATCCAATACAGAAAAGTAAAGCTTACCATACATGCTCTTTTTTTGTTGTTGCAAAAATTAGACCACCAAGAGAAAACTGTATGCTGTTGTATGAAATTGCTGATGATGTGCACTGACTATTGTTGTCAGGTCACAAACTTGTATATATATAAATATACATAAATAATCCTGTTTCCATAGTAGTTTAATATGATCACTAACACAATATATGAGCAAACAGTGGATTTAAGCTTACACACCTGGTAATATAAAGGAATGGGATCAAATTCTCATGCAATTTAAGAAAAGTACATTTAGAAAATCATAGATTAAATTTATTTCAAAGAATCAGTATGAGACGAGAGAGAAAATTAATTTTCAGTCTTCAATTAATTAAATTTTAAACCAAAATATAATTCATTCATTCATTCAAATGAATACAACAAACTTAGAAAGATTACCCTGTATTACGTACAAAGATAGAATTATACATAGTTTTTGAAATTTCTGTGATATTACCTTACTTCTGACAAGAGTCCATTTATCATGCTACGGGTTTCTGCTGCAATTTCATGAATAAACTTATACTTATGGTCCCTGTGATCTGTGAGCTGGCAGTCCCGGCATGTAAGCTTATCACATGTTTCACAAAACAATGATAGCCTTTCCTTCAAAAAGATACAAAATGAAAGTAGCATAAGCATACACAAATAATTGTTACAGACGCTAGGTCACAAACAAACACCACTAACTTGTCGATGCACAGAACAGTACAAATTCCTTGGCGTTGTGCTACTAGATGAAGACTGGTTTTCTTGTTCTGATTCCTCCTTTGATTTAATAGTGTGTTCTTTTGTTATTTTTAAGCGCTGATGAGCCTGCAGATAAATAAAATAGAAGCATTTCAATGCATTATTGCACTGAAAGTTCTAAATACTTAGAGTATTCAATCTATTACAGTACCTGAACACAACCATCACATATAAACTCTGAGCATTCTACACACCAACTGGTTACTATAGAATTGTCCAAACAGTTTGTACATTTCAGTTCATTGTTCTTAGAGCAATTTTGACTGTTTTCAGGGTCATACTCTACTTCCATCAGAAACTGATTTTCTATTATATCTTTTGAATGACAATGAACACGGCACACAGGACAAGAGATAGAATTGCTCTCTGCAAACAAATGTTAATGGTAACTTCAAAACAGTATTTACATCAAACATTACTAAACAATTATCATTTAAAAAACTATTCAGCTACTGTTTAAAACTTACCAAGTAACTTATTGGGAGAAAAATAAATAAACTTGTCAGGTAAACTAATACCAAATAAAGGGGTTTTTCTTCTGCCACAAAACCAGGATACGAGTTGGATGAGGTGACGAAAAATACAGTATTTTAAGTTCTTAACCCATTTCAAGAATGCATATCTAACTATTAAACACACCAGACATATCACTTATGAATTTAAGAAGTTAATTTTATTATACTTCGTCAACAACATTTGAGAGGGAATAAGGTTAGCAAGAAATCTGTTAACATGCACAACTTGAAATTATATACCCTAAATTCAACTTGGTGCAAGTGTATTACTAGTTCAGTTAACATTATGCAAAACTATAAATCGAATTTATCTACTTTAAAACTAGAAAATAGGTTGAACAAGATATTACAAGCAGAAATCGAATAAAATATAATTAGGTTAGAAAACAACCATAACAGAATGTACAAGTTGTATGATTTTGTGATAGGAAACATTTTTACTTTAGTGCTTAATTAGTAAAAACCAAGAGGTGGAATTCAGATCCGGCACCCGGTCACAATGAGGTTGGCTTAAGGAGCACAGGATGTGATGACGTAACATTGATACAGAATACAAGCACTATTGTAAAGGATGTTTCCTTCATTAGACTTAAAACCACATCTCATTACTGCAAGATTTTTCAAAGCTTTTTTTAAGTGTTTAATGAAGGTAGCATCCTTTGCAATAGCACATGTATTCTGTATCAATGTGACATCACACTAACAATTTCAATTGGCCGAATCTCCCGCAATTATCGTTTGCCTGCAACAAAAATGTTTGCAATATTTTTTTGCAAGGATAATTTACTTGTGAAAATATTATGAAACATGTTTTGACAATAGTTGCCGGATCCTAATTCTGCTAAAACGAGATTTAAAAGTGCGATTGATTCAATAAAACATTTTAATTCAAGGAAAAAACAATAAAACTTACCGACTATTTCAACATCTAATTGATCAATTTCACTCAACTTGGCAGCAATGCACGACGAACATGTGGAATGAAGACAGTCTAGAAGTTTAGGGTTTTCAGATGCTGTTAGGGACTGTTGGCAAAACACGCACTTGACACTACACCAGGGATTACTTGGTGGGTTGTCTCCAGTTGTTGGGCTTGGAGCAGTCTCCTCGTTGCTGTCATTTACCGGCTTTTCTACGTTAACCAAAGTGTTTGGAGGGCTCGCGTCCAATTCCTGCTTTACTATTGGGACTAAACTTTCTTGTGGCTCCATTATTTATACCTTAAAGGAGACACTTAAAAGTTTCAACACAATTCACTACACTCGCACATGATCGTGTTATGTTTTGTTGTTTGTGTTTCTTCTTCTACACCCCTCGGGTTTACTGTTTTAATTTCGACCTCAACATTTATGCTTCTTGTATTAATACAACTATTGCCGACATTTCTTAAGGAATAATTCACTGTTAAAGCTCAGATCGGAGTGAGATGACAATACAGCCATTTCTGAGCTGCGAGACACGTCCATAACGAAATTAGTGAACTGTTGCGCAGTTCTCAGCCGAATTTGCGGGTTTCTAGCGGCTGAAGAAAGTCTCGGGCGTTTTCACTTACATTTTAGTATAAAACTAGATACTCCCGGACCTACCGCGGGGTCACTGATATACGTTTTCGTTAATAACTTGCATAATTTAATACCGCCAAAATGCAACCACCCCGAAATCAGTAGTCGACGACTCTTCTACACTATTATTGTGACGATCGATATTTTAAGTCGATACCACCCCGTATGAAACAGTAATATAAGAAATGCCCATTATTAAAACCTTAAAAGTTACTTTCTACGTAAGTCGATATTCTAGTATGGGATACGTCTTTCCCCAGAATGACGTAGCTTCGCCATACGATACAAATTAATTTTAAAAGTGTCTTATTATTAATATTTCTTTATAAGAAACATAACGTAAAACATATTTTTCACAGAAATATGTTAAGTATATAATTAAGTTTATTCTTTCGTGTAGCGCTTTCTAAATCAAGGCATAATTCTACCCAGCATTCAGAATACCAGTATCGTGAATTCTCTCGAATTTTATTTTAGTAGCATATAATCAACCGATAAGTCGAGTTTTTGCTTTGTTATTAGTAGAATTTAATAGGGGATTGTTCCTCAATTAGGCAAGAAGGATTTGGTGTCCTTGATCGACATTCTGAAATATTAATGTTTCCAATTTATAATCAAAGTATTCAAGTTAGAGTAATTTGGATAAATAATTATTGACAATATTATTAATATTTGGGCCTTTCAGTTTATAAACATTTTATTACTTTTTAAGTAATTTTAATTTGCGTTTAAATGAGTTTTGAGTGAAATTGAGTTATTAACTGCATTATGTTTAACGAATTACAAAATTAGGCCTTGTTAATTATCTTCACATTGTGACAGAATTCCACTATTGACCTTTCTGCAGTAATTATCATTCCGTGACTTTACAGTACTTATTGCATTAGCATCAACATATTTTGGCACAATTCTTAGATTCCCAAATTGTAAATAACATATGTAATTCTAATAACAGGAATTGAATAAATATCTGCGTCATACACTTGAATGGCCTATTTCATTTTAATACCAATAAAGTCATTCACTGACCTCTGGAATTTACATACATTGAACCAACGATTTGTGAACGATAATCGCGAGCTTCGACCACGACGAGTATCGTTCGTGAGGTTAAATACGAAATTAAAGCCCGCCTGACGGTGTCAACCTTTGTTTTAATAATTGTATTTACTTGAATTTAGGTAATAAATTTTGCAACTTTAATGTTTTCTTCATCCTTCCATAAACTTTTTGCTTCTCCACGGAGAGAATTGATAAAAAAATACGCAGGTAGTGTCTGCTAAGGAGAAAAATGTACCTAATTAAATACTATTATTTATGTGACATCTATTAGAGGTTATCGAGGTTTATGTTTGAAATTTTTTGCTAATGACATATATATATATATATATATATATATATATATATATATACACACACACACACACACACACATTAATTTACAAAGTACTGTTCGTGTTTAATTGAGGGTCAGTATGGAGCGGTTGTCCATGTTCTGAAAGTCATTTTTGGTATTTTTTTAGATTTTAATATTGTCTTAACATGAAGAGCAATTTAAATACTTTGGATCTTCCATGTCCAAGGCTCTATTGAAAATTAAAATTGAATTGAGTAAATATAAATCAAAAGGTTACAGAAGAAAGAATCTATACATAATCTGCAACACTGTAGTTAACTTCATACATATTTTTTGTTCATTCATTACCAAAATAATCAATTATATAAACTGTTTACATGAACGTTTCTTTGTTACAGACAGACAATTATGTCTGATGCTTGGGAAGAAATACAAGCAATTAAGAGTAAACGTAACAGTTTGAGGGAGAAATTACAAAAGAGGAAGAAGGAGAGACAAGATATTTTAAACCAATCATCCATATCTGGTAATAGAAGAGATTTTTGTTTTTCAATAGTTTCTAATAATAGTTTTCATTGATAGGTTATGATACCAATTCTATATGAGACACTGAAAAATATTAATATTTAGTGGTGGATGTTGTTACATTATCAAATTAATTAATATGGAAAGAAAAGTGAGATAGAAAACAGATAACGTACCTTATGTTTAGAATTGACATTGCAACACACCTATGTAAACCATGTCAAATTTTCAAAGCCATAAGCTCCATTCCTTACAGGACTGTACCTTGTGTTGGTCGATATATGTGAATCAGTAGGAGTTCCTGGAGGTAGCAGAATGAATGGTTTGTATCCTGGTTGAAGGAGGGTAGTATTGTGGGTTTGGAATAATTCATCTACCAAAGCAAAAACACTTTAGGTGCATGGCAGCAACAATTGGATCCCACAGGTTACCATATTTGTGGATTTACGGTTAAAGATATAAGGAGGGTGTTTTGGGTTTTATAGTTTGAGTAGTTCAATACATTTGGTGGTCAATTTCTGAAGTGGGCCATGTGTCTGTACAAACCAGTCTATTTTAGATGAAAAAGAATAACTTTGTCAGTAGGAACAGGCTTTTATGGTTTGTCATTCTGCTACTTGCAAGAACCTCAAGCTGTATACTAAGTCCAGAACAATGTTGATGGAGGAATGAAAATTTAACTTTTGTGGAGTTACAGAGGGATAGGTGCTTGCCATGGATTGGGTTCAATTGTTCAGGCTTTAAGTTAAGAAAAGTTGGTGAGGTTTTAATAATAAGAAATATAGCCAAATACAGACAAAAGAAGTGAAGATATAAATACCACACAATGTTTCTTTTGGTGAGGTTTTATTGTAATGCAAGGGTGGAAATTTTTGGTGACAACAGTTGGGAATGTTATTTAAATCTGGAGATTTGTGGTGTTAAATAGTTTTGAGTTAGCAGGGGAATTCTTTAGAAAAATATAGTTTTTACTGAACCATCACAGAATTTCAGTGTGTCATGGGCAAATGTAAATGGATCTTGGGTTGGTTTGAGGACAAAGGTGACCCTTACCATCTTTGCTCAGTGTTTTTGATTAGATGTTTAATATGCATTCGGAAATATTATGTTTCCAGTTTATGTGATATGAGCTGCCAGTATAACAGATTTCAGTTGGTTAAAGGCATTACTTAAGCATTGTTTGGATAAAATCAGAGGCAGTGTGTATAATTTTTATTTTAATAGTTGTTTTGTTTTGATTCATTGTAGTTGATGTTGGAGCTGTTCCATTATCCAAGAAGATAAATGTTCTTCCAGTTGAAAGCTCTTCCAATGTGCCATCTCCAGTTTCACTTATTAAAGGTAAAAGCTTGCCTATAAGTATGAATAGCAATTTATATTGGTTAGTTTGTGATGCTTCAGTCAATAAACTTCTCAAAGTGCAAACAATTTAACTATAATAATCTCATAATTATGAAATAATGCTGTTAGAGCAACCGAATTTGTGTTGTTGCTATCACATAAATAGAGACAGATTAATAATTGTTTAGTACCTTAGAATATCAATCAAATATGTTTTACCAGCTCTTACTTTCAATAGAGTAAACTTTTATATCTGAAAGTACTTTATTATAAATTGAGCCTTGTTTTGACTATACATAAACAGATGATGGTGCCCAATCAGAATCCAAGCCTGACTTGGTCAAGCCAGACCCTGAAGTGGAGAAACAGCTGCTCCGGTGCCTGTGTGAAGTTTCCCTAACCCTACCGACGACTTCTGCTGAGCTAGCGGCAGCTGTTGCCAAGCAGGTTAACAAGAATGTGCCACACATTTCAGTCTCAAATTTACTACAGAAATTTGCTACTCAGCAACTAATTGGGTGTGTATAAGCTATCAATAAGCAAGTGATGATAAGTTGGTTTTTCAACATCACCCCCTGGTTGTTCTTTTTACATTACAAGTATATATTAACTTAAGAAGTGTAGAAGACAGAGGCCAAAGAAGACAATTAAACTAAGTTGATGTTTACTTAAACTGAGAAACTAAATTTTTATTCTCCTGTATATTTATGCACATGGGTGCATACTTCCTCTCACTGAATATATCTCTGGGAACAAAAGACCCTTCTGGGTTGTTTGAAATTTCAAATGTCTCCAAAGCAGAACTTTTTTATTCCTGAGTAAAAGAAATATATATAATTTTTAGATACCTGGTCTATTAAAATTCAGGTTGTAAATTTAGTTGGAATTGATGTAATCTATATATAGTTTAAATGGCCCTAAAATTTATTGACTCATCACTGTGGTTTATAATCCTTTTCCATAATTATTTATGATTTTATGAGAAATTTACCTCCAACCATTGTAAGTTTCCTTCAAATTTAATATATATGAGAGCCTCCAAAAATTTGATGAACTTTCTTCGTCTACACTGTACTTTAATTTCAGGTAAGCCACAAACACTCCCTCTTTCCTTTCCAACCAATGATTGCAATTATTTTAACACATTTATAAAGGAAAGACAGGCAGGGATGCCATATTGGACAAACTATTGATTTCATATACATATAATTGTAATATTGGTATGGAAAAGAAAGAGAGATAGGTTGTGGCTTCCTGAAAGTGAAGTGCGGTGTTGCCATAAGGAACTGAAGGTTGTTCTTCAATTTTTCTGAGGCTCTCAGCCTCCTTCAGGAAGGAGTGTTACACCATTCTGTGCACTGGCCGGCTGCGGAGTCCACCCCTGCAAAACCCACACACCTGCCCACCTATGCCAGGTTGCAAACCTTGAGGTAGGAACAAATGCCATGTCTGCCCTATCTTACAGCCCACCACAACCTTTCAGAACCACACAAAATCAAAGAAAACATCTCCTGCCTCTCCTCGTACACTGTCTACCAAATTAACTGTAGAATCTGCCCTGCATTCTATATAGGCCAAACAAAAAGATGCCTCCCTGAATGAATAGCCAAATGCCACAGCACTGTCAAACTTTCCAAAATTCAATTCCCAGTAGTTACTTACACCAAAAGCCACAATATAAACAATTTTGACCAATGCTTCACACTTAATGTCCTTAAAGCTCTACCCCCCACAACATCAGAGGCAGAACTCCATCTGTGGGAACTCTCCTTCCAACATGTCTTACAGTCCAGGCAAAGCCCTGGACTCAACATCCTTTAAATGTGCCCTTCCTACCTGCCACCCCCACTTTCCATGTGAGTATGTGTGAGCATGCTTATGTATGTATACATATGTTTGTGTGCATGTTTATATGTATGTATAGGGTGCTTTGATGAATGATCACTATCAGAACCTTTCCTATGCCACGACCTCCCCTTGAGAGAGGAAGTTAGTGGTCTGATGGGGTGTTAATTGTTTATGGGGGTCAAAACTCCACAGTCCGCAGCTGGCCAGTGCATGGAATGAAGGAGGAGGCTGAGAGCCTCTAAAAATTTGAAGAACCTTCGGTTCCCTATGGCTTCTCCACACTTCACTTTCAGGTAGGCCTCACTCTATGTCTCTTTCCTTTCTATACCAATACTGCAATTATTTTCCTGAAGGAGGCTGAGAGCTTCCAAAAATTTGAAGAACTACCTTCGGTTCCTTATGGGTACAACGTACTTCACTTTCAGGTAAGCCACAAGCTATCTCTCGTTCCTTTACATACCTATATTGCAATTATATATATGTTTCAGAATAAAGGAAGTCAGTAAAGATGGAAAAACTATATTGGAAGTAGTATTTGCTGAACACACAAAACTTGTGGCAATGGTTAACGAGTTGGAAGGGGAGAGTCGGCCCACAAAACAGCAGGCTGAGGATTCAATCCAAAAGCGCAAGTGTGGTGGAGAAGCAGAGGGGGAATCTGCCCCTAAAGTGGCCAGAGCTGCCAATCCTGACAAGGAGAAAGATCCCAAGGCAGCTGACATAATGGTGAGTCTTTGTTCTTAATCCAGCAGACATGATGTGTCTGATATAAGAAAATTGTTTAATATTCTTCTCTCATCACCAGTCCTTGTTGTCAATGCCTTCAATTAGAGAGAAGGAAAACAAGAAGGTTGGTGAGGAGATCTTGGACCTCCTGAGCAAACCAACAGCTAAGGAGAGATCATTGGCAGAAAGGTTCAGGTCACAGGGAGGTAAGGAACTTGGTTACAGATAGAGCAAAAACATTTTGTTATACCATTGATATTGGAACAATAAAATGTTGGTTTTATGTATGAGTTGAACTTAATCCTAAGTTAAAATTATAAAAGGCAATCATGCTGTAGTATGATATATTGAGTGCACAGAATAAGTTTCTGCAGTGAAACGTCCAAATGATAGTATTAAATGAAGGAGATATAGCAGTGACGGGTTTTTTTTATATAAAAAGATCATGATGTTGCAGAGAGTTGACAAACAATTGTTTAAACAGTTTAATAATACAAAGATTTATTTAAGAGAATGTACACTAGTTGATTAATCATCTTTCTACATAAAAAAACTTAGCACATTTAAATGGTTATGAAACAATAGCATTTAAGAAAACTTGTCATTCTCAGATTCTTATTTCTACCTAAGAATTTTATTAATAAAATGAAATCAAGTGTTGAAAGTGGAGTATTTTGCATTTCTGGCTTATTACATAATCGAGGAGTGTTACCTTGAGAAATGTGGCTTGCTGAGCTCATCATTAGATATGAGGGTATGAACATAATAGATGTCCTGCATTTTGATCACCATCCTCAAATTTTGGTGCTTCATTGATAGTTAATTTGAAACATAAGACTTACATTTGATGTGTAACTATTTATCTCAGCTCTAAAAGTTATGCATAATTTTCTTATAAACCATATTGCGTAATGTTCTCAATTTTCCTTTTCTGCTTGGGAGTGTAAACAATCCTTGCGGTTGGTAAAATTTTATACTCTCTCACCTATAAGACTGAGACTCTACTCTTTATGATTTCTTAACTCACTGTGCACTAGGGCCAATTAATATAATCAATATTGTCTGTCATGTTAGTTTTGGGAAGAATGCAATCATACAAAAGCAGTTGACTGTGGAACTTTATACTGTCATAAAACATGGCTGGATAGAAATAATTATTTTAGACAAGAAAATGAATCCTCAAGTTTTATGTTTCATTATATCCAGTCACTTGGAGTGAAGCCTTGTTGCTTGTTAAAACAGAAACCAAAGTCTCACAAAAGTTACATGTTAATTGACACTCGTAATTAATAGATTTTTAATCATTTAAGGTGCCCAGGTTATGGAGTTTTGTCCTCATGGCATAAAGACAGAGTGCATGAAGGTGAGTTCCTCAGAGCCATGCAAGAAGCTACACTTCAAGAAGATCATCCAGCAGCACACAGATGAGTCACTAGGGGACTGCTCCTTCCTCAACACTTGCTTCCACATGGACACTTGCAAGTAAGTGCATCTTCCTGCAAACCAAGTAAGTAAATAAAGAAGCTTATTTAAATGTAAAGTTTGCTTGCAGATATGTACACTATGAGGTTGACGGCCCAACTGTGCAATTCCCAAAGGAGGCAGGTGGAAAGGTGGAGAATGTGGAAGGAAAAGTTCTGGGACGCAAGCAAGATATGACAATCCTCTACCCGCCTCAGTGGGTCCAGTGTGATCTCCGTTATCTTGACATGACTGTTTTAGGTGAGTATTGTGTGCTTTTAATTAAGGTGGCCTTCCTCTCACATCGGTAGTTTTGATATGTTGGAGCTTAGAAGAAATGAACTGTGATATTATTTTATGTTTATCTTTATCACATAACTTCCTTTCATAATTTGTCATTTTGTCTTGTGTTGAACAAAATTATTTCATTACAGATTCATTGAGCTCTGTTCTCTCACTTATTAGTCTCCATTATTGCCTCCATCTTTGGAACCTGATTGCAATTTCTTCCAGGGAAGTTTGCAGTAATAATGGCTGACCCACCCTGGGACATCCACATGGAACTGCCATATGGAACAATGTCAGATGATGAGATGAGGCAGCTGGGTATTCCAACATTGCAGGATGATGGTCTCATTTTTCTGTGGGTCACAGGCAGGTTGGTTGTTTCTTTATGGATTCACATTTTAAAAAAGTTTGTAAGGGCAATATATTCTTATAAGTAGATCAGTCACTTGTCCTTTCCTTTAGTTATACATACAGATGCATATAATTAATATAAAATGCTTGTGTTTAGGTATTCACACAACATTCTGATCAACCTTGTCAGAGTGAAATATAAATCCTTAATATTTGTACATGGTGCCAAATAGCTAAAAAGCAAATGGAGAATAAAATATTTTTTACTTTCTTTTAAGAAAGTCAATTGTTTGTATAGATGTCAGTAGATTTATTTATATTTATGTTGAAATACATTCTAAAATAAATTATAAACTTAAACACACACAATCATCCTACTGTGGGTATCATTGTTTTCTACCAGAGCTATGGAGTTGGGACGAGAGTGCCTGAAGTTGTGGGGCTATGAACGAGTGGACGAAATCATTTGGGTGAAGACCAACCAGTTACAGCGGATAATACGCACTGGACGCACAGGCCACTGGCTGAACCACGGCAAGGAACATTGTCTTGTAAGTAGCTATCTATACTTTAAAAATCTCAATGGTTTCCACTGAAATTGCCTAGTATTTTCTGTCTTTAATTCTTCTTCCTTTCCTCTCTATGCCTTGAACATATGCTTCCTTTGAGTGTATAGGCTTTCTTCAGAGCATATTCCAAACCTTTGTCCTATATTTATATTTTTCCTCACTATCCAGTTATCAATTGTGATTTCGTCACATATTGAAAAATCCTTAACATTTGCATATAGATAGTGATGAAGGATAGAAATAAATAGGAGAAAGGTGGGAATATACTTAATGTGAAAACCTAGTGTATTTTCCCACATTTCTCCTATTTATTTCTATCTTTCCTCACTATTCAAGATTCAATGTGACTTTGCCTCCAAATTAGTTCCTATCATTGTGCGTTTGTATCCATATATATAAAATAAGAATGCCATTAATATTGCTTCTAGCCTGTTAATAAATAATAAAGTATTAATATAGTTTATTCTTTGAGGATGTGAGAAGTATATAACTATTTTTGTGGTTTGATAATGCACACCTAGTCTCTATATAACCCAGGTTGGCATGAAAGGGAACCCAGACAACCTGAACAGAGGCTTGGATTGTGATGTTATTGTGGCAGAAGTGAGGGCTACCAGCCACAAGCCTGATGAAATCTATGGTATCATTGAGAGACTGTCTCCTGGGACCAGGAAAATAGAACTGTTCGGCCGGCCACACAACGTCCAACCAAACTGGTAGGCAGTCAAAATCATTGTATCTAAAACATTCATAAATAATGTGAATTGTTAATGAATTACATGTTTTTACAGGTTTATGTTTTTCTTCCTTTTCAGGATTACGTTGGGTAACCAGGTAGATGGAGTGAGGTTGGTGGATCCAGAGCTGATACAGGCTTTTCGCAAGAGATATCCAGATGGCAATTGCATGACCCCACCAAAGTCGTGAAGGAACTGTTGCTTTAATTACATTGTTTTAAATGTAACAAAAACTAGTCTTTTATGGAGCCATTTGTGATATTGAATTAAATATATATATATATATATATATACATATATATATATATATATATATATATATATATATATATATATATATATATATATATATGCAACATTGTAGCCATTCTATCTCAATAAATAAACATGATCTCTTGCACTTTTTTTTTTAATCAAATAACAAAGCTTTCGACACAAAATAAATGACATTCATGTAATATCTCCAAAATTGACTATTTCAGATACACAAAACATTTATTCAAGGTGTACAGAAACTCTCAAATATCAAAAAATGGTAAGTAAAAGCTTTTGTTTATTTTTGTTGAAGACTATTTTAAACGTATGTATGTATATATGAGATCATTGCTTTGGGAAAGAAAGAGAGGTAGTTTCTGACTTACCTTAAATTGAAGCTTGGTGAAGCCACTTGGGACAAAGGATATTCTTCAAATTTTCACAGGCTCTCAGACTCCTCCTTCTTCAGAAAGGAGTGTTACATTCCGTGCAATATCTGCAGTCTGTGGAGTTTTGACCACAGCATGGCTAGCAGTAGCCCATAAACAATATACATCCCACTAACTTTCTATCTCAGGGGAAGGTCATGGCATTGGAAAGGTTCTGATGGCAATTGGTCATACACAGCACGTGCACACACGTGCATATACGATAGACTACACATACATGCATAAGTATGCTCATACATACTCACATTACACTTGTGCAGGTAGAAAGGTCACTATTTAAAATATGTTGAGTCCGTGAATTCAAACTAAGGTGCACCAGCTATTAGACAGCAACAATTGACACCCAACAAAGCCAACAACTTGGTTTCCGCTCAAGGAAAGGTCACATCAATGGAAAGGTAACAGCAAACTCATACACAATTACAAACAAACAGATAAGAGTGGAAGGTAAAAAGTAAATTATTGAGAATGGGGAAAGGATTAAACAGATCAGCATGACAGTGCTGTGGTGGTTAGTTAATAATGCGTTCTGGGAGGGGACATTTGGTTTGGCCAATATAGAAAGCAGGACAGAGTTTGCAAATAATTTGGTACTTGTAGCTCGCTCAATGCAATGGTATACATTAGTACATTACGTAGTTGAAATTTTGAATTTCCCGCCTTTCTACTCCATCACCTCCACATAACACCTGTTAAAAATAATACTAAAAATGGCCTTCGGATAAACAAACTTAAAATAGAGAAACAAAAACTAAGATAATTTAAAAGTGCTGGACATTTCAACATGGATTCGAGTCTTTTTATAAATTTTAATTTTTTTTCCTCTAGAGAATTCCCAGGTTTAATTGAGAAAAAATATTTTTTAATCACAGAAAAATGTGTGGGTTACACTAGACACTGGTTGTTAAAGGTCACTAATCTAGTTGACCATCTCTTATTGGTAAAGAAAAATTGGAGAATTAAAAAAATAATTATGAACAAGCCAATAAACAGAAAAAATTAAGTGTTAAAATAAATATCACTCAATACTTGTTGCTTTCGTTAAATGATGAATAATCATAAGAGATATTAAAATGATACAGCACACAACAAATTCAAGTCTTGAAAATGTTATAAGTGAACCTGCAGTTCATCACATTATTAAAAAAAAAGGAGCATTCTGATGATATGAAACCCAATCAACTCAAATGAGGACAAAGTGTTAAACTGTTATAGTTACAGACACCCAATGTTCACAAACTTATTAACCACAGCTGTGGTCCTAGCAACACATGCTCCATGAAGCCACTGCAAGTGTTCTATCCAAAAATAAAATGCACAAACAATCAAAACTTGTGAAAGAAATATATGGGATTGTAATCAGCAAATGTGAATGAGAAAATTTTATGTTTTACAGTCATATATGTGGTATCTCACAGCTTCTCCAGTTTGACTCAAAGATTTGGTCACGAACCTGAAGTAATGTTAAAAATGTGTGAGAATGAATACTCCATTTTGTACTCGCTGACAAATACACTTCCCACCACTCTTACCATACATTTTCAAAGTGAATAAGTTAAGTTGTTCAAACAACACTGAAACATCTGACGTAAATCTATTCAGATTGAGGATTAAAATTGAAAATTACTCCCAATATATTCTGAATCTCTGGGTGTGGTAAAATGAGCAGTTAAACGTCATCTTTGCAAAGCACGATTTCCAATAACAGTTAATATTACAGCAAAGAATATAAGAGTTTCAGAAATTTAAAAGAGAAAATGCAAGTGACTATCATTTATTTGTCCAAATGTTGTTGAATTAGGCAAAGACCAACATATGTGAGTCATATTACAATTTCTATTTTTTTAAGTAGAGTATTTTTCTAAAAAAATGTATGGATCCATTCAAGTTTTTTTTTTAAAAAAATTCTTTTATAAATGTAACACTTTGATGGGGTAGCACACCCCATGACCTCTAATAGAATTGCACTCACAAAGCACCTGTAAATTAATTCCAGCTTTATAGCCCTTCACTAATTTCCAACAAGTTGGTCGCTCCTGCTTCAAATCTAAAAGCATATTAGGACTTAAAAAAGTTTGAGAGACATCTATTCAAAAGTCCAGGGCTTTGAACTGAAAGGTGAGTTGAAAGTTCATCATTAATGGAATTAGGGAGTTATGTATACTTGAAAATAATTTCCTAATCTTGAGCATACAGAATTAATTATATTCACTTAGTATGTCAACTTGTGTACCAATTATCTAAGGATTGTAACAAAAAATAGCATAAGTAAAGGCAACTACTTATATTTGATAAAAAAATATACACTATACATACATTCAAACAATATATACACATTCATTGCTTGTGTTTCTTCTTTTTCTTCTCCTTTAAGGCAATTTCAGGTTCACTTCCAGACCTTTTTTCACCACTGAAACAGAAAATTAATTCACTTGTGAAATGAGTGTACTGGCAGAGGCATTGGTCCTTTAGAGGTTACTTAAACAATTCAATGTCGGTCAAATGACAGCTAAAATTATAGATGTTAAAATATCCATGTGTAGCAGGTACTAGATCAATGCAATAAGTATTATGTCATATAGATTTATTAATTTACTGTATTATTTTGGAATATACTGCCCATCTGTGATAAAATTTTCTTCACTCTGGCGCCGAGATGTGTGTGGGTACTGGATGTAGACAATATGTAAACACTTTTCAACCCATACCAAGTTACAATGTAAATTGTGTAGAAACCCTGTGGTAACCAGTTTAGAGGGGCCTCACTAAAGATCACGTGGGCTGATATGGACCTTTTCATTGGTTTCCCACCTTCTTAACAAGTGGTTCATCACTTGGGAGGGGGTTTTATTTCAGTCTCTGGAGCCACTTTTTAAATTAGTCTTACTACTGCCATCTTTGGTACTGTGAAATCTCCTGGATGCTCTCTTCTCTGTCTCTTTTCTACATTAAACTATATCTTTAACTTCATAGTGCTTTCTGATTTTGTTCATATCGCTGGACGGTACTTAGATACCAAGAACCTCTCATTATCAACTTTCCTATCCTAAAAGTCTTTCTCTCGACACTGAAGAAGAGATGGTGCTGGATTTTTCTCTGACCTGATCAGCCTGTTCATTTCTGTACCTTAGCTCAAACTAAAATTTATTGCCATCCATCATATTTTGATCTCCAAGTTTTAGCAGGTACATTATATTACAGTTACCAACCAAAAACCCACTTCCTGTAGTAGTTACACCTTTAGAAGTAGCGAAACCTCTTACATCCCTAATACCTTTAAGTCATTTTTATAATAAAAGTAGAGATAATTTTGCATAGTAAATGGAATTTTGATTAAAACAATAACATTTAGGAGTGACAAAGTTAAGTGTGAGCACCTTTTAACGGAGATAATATTTTTGCTGCCCTTGGCCAAGACCTGGTTCCATTCCTGCTCACTGCCTCTGATGACATACTGGCTAAGGTTTTCTTTCTTCAGCCTGTCCAGTTCCATCCTCTGCTTTTCCTTAAGCTCCTACATTAAAGAACAACAACAATGCAACATAAGGATATCCCAAAATACTCCTGATCGTGATCAAAATAGATTACCTTTGCTACTTCTTCAAGTTCATCCTGCATGCTCTTTGAGACTGGAGTCATGTCTGGTTGGTCTTTCTTGGGTCGCACAAAGCCTTGTTCTATTGTGTGCTCCATCACGCTCAGAAGGTACTGCACAGAGCGGCGGATTGCCCTGTTGAATAGGCCAAGCAGTTGAGCAACAGGAAGCTCCAGTTCTATAGACAAGGTCTCCACAGTCTTGTGTTGCAACCCAAAGCCAAGCAATATTGCCTAGAAGGACCACCATAAAAATGCAATTGATTTCCAAATCACATGATCCAAGAGATTATTTATATTGTGGGATAATGCTTCTCAAAATTTGTATAAATTCTGGCAACAAAAAGTTTAGAATGGATCAAATATTATCCAAGTATTACACAAAATATGTCTATATGTAATTTTGCTCTAAACCTTTATTGATAAGACTGCTACTGAACATGATCCAATAAACATTTTTGAAATATAAGGCCCAGTAATAATTTTTTAAAATGATAAGCAATCAACTTAAAGATATGCATACAACTGGCATTATAGAATAAATTTAAATGAAAAACATTACTGCTTGCACTGCAGAAAGGTGAACATCACCCATGTGGTTGAGAAAATATAGCCTTGCCAAGGAAGGCAGCAGATCCATTATGAGGTGGTAGTCCACGAGGTTGTTGGAGTACATCTCCAGACGCTTGACATCATATTTTGTCACATAGGTATCCAGCTCAATCTGTGCCAAATCTGTGGAATTTTATTAATGTACTATTTTAATTATTGCATTGGTTTTGTCTGATAGCTCAAATTCTAATTACACAAAGAGTATTGTACAGTTTTGCAGTAACTGAATATTTATTTATTTGAGTTTCAGATCCAGTGAATTATATTTCCTGCTTTTCTTTTTTTTAGTCAGTTTCAAGGAGTAAGGAAGAAAGTTTCCATCACCTATCATTAGAACTTAATTCCAGCATTTGACTCAATAGATAATGGCTAGACTGAATACCTTAAAACCAGGATGACAAAAGGAGATTTGAAGAATTAAAAAAACTCTGTTACGAGTTTTACAGCAATATTTTAATAGACAAGCAGTACAGTGAGCTTACTTCTGGGTTGTTTCTTCCAGAGTTTTGTGTGCAGGACACTAAGGCCTAGCGCTGGAGTGAAAGACTGGAACTGGAAGCCCAGCAGCGATATGAACCGTCGCCTAAAGTCTGTCCAGAACTCTTCCAGCCAAGACCCTTGTGATTGCTCTTCACTCAGATTGATGGTCTGAATCATAATGCACGAATGTTCACCTGTCAGCTCATTTGTTGTTTGTCTGTAAAGGGCATAAAGCTGGTTAGATAAATAAAAAAGATTACACTGGAAAAAATATCTCACACAAAGGCAGCTTACAATTAACTTGCTAGAATATACGTACTGGAAATATTACACACTTTTAACTCTTATCCCAATTAATTATTTTACAAGTGTTGAGCTCAGTAACACAATAATTTTAAAAATAAGAATAGTTTGTATTTGAAACTTGATGACAATCTTGGACATTGCTGGATTTGGAAAAAAAGGGGTTGTAAGAAAAATAGATATTGATAGGGCAGAAAGGTAATTAAAAGTGAGAAGAGTGACCAATTAGTGTTTTGAACATCTTACAACTCTGTTGTGTGTATTCAGGGAATAAAGAATAACAGTATTAAGGATGGCTTATTTGACAGGTTTATCACCATTAAGGAAATCTCAAAATAACATGGTATTATAGTGTATCACCATGAATTCTTATTCATTTTCTCAAACATTTGTCTGTGGATGGATAGGAAACAAATTAATACACTGATGTCCATTGTGAAATATGTTTTTAAAACCCAGTGCCCTACTGTAGTAAATGTGCTTATACATATAGGAAAAACATTTACCTGAGATACACTGGAACAAACTGTGCCCTCTTCCAAAACCTCAGCAGCTCTGCTGTTAAACCAAAGGAGACCCCCATATAGTCTAACTTTTCAGGAGGCCTTTCACTCAGCTTCAGTAGCAGTGGGGGCAATGATTTCTTGGGAGCTACAATTAAAAACAGATGTAATTAATAAGATAACAAATATTTATGTCTTATGAAAATTAGAGAGATTAATGAAGAATATCCAAGACATGAAAGGGTGAAAAAGTAATATCAACTGAAGTTCATGAAATGAAAGTCCAGAAGTAAAAACTAGATCAGTTGAAGATCTGTAAACAAATTAATATGGTTGTGGTTGTTAAAGAGACAATACTACACTTATATTCACCTCATTCTAATAATGATGTTAACACAAGGTTCTATTTAATTCTTTATAATGTAAGCCACAAATTATGCAAAAAGTCACAACAGAAATAATAGTATGAGAATTGTATTTACAAAAATTTTGTGAATATCATTAAATGAGGTAGCCAGAAACCAACATTCTCATTATCCGGCCAAATAATGAACTAATTAAGACAATTTTTAATTAAATTTTTTGAGCTGTTTTATATTTGCACAAACCTAAATGTTCTTCCAGGAGTCCCAAGTCTTCACCTGGTATACTTTCAATGGCCTCCAGAGGAAGCTGGTCATCATCCAGACTAGGTATCTTGAACTCATAATATCGTCGTAGAATCTCCAGAGCCCTGCTGCCATATCCCATCTATAAAACAATGGGATTATTACTGAAGTATTTGGAATTAGCTTGTTGTATCTGTGCTTTATGTGATGATAGTAGTATTTTACTTTTTGTAACTTTTATTCTGTGTGTTAGATATTTTTGACTAATGTCTCTAAGTATAGTCCAGTTAGCGAACTTCAAATTTCAAGGTTTGTTCAGACACAATATCTTAATTTCTATTTTACCCTTACTAAAATAGAAATTTTAAGTCTGATTGAAAATTAATATGTCGAAAGCCAAATACAGACAAAGGTAGTGATAATATAAATACCACACTGTATTCTTATTATCATACTCTTTCAATATTATTTTTATTTTAATTTGCCAATGGAAATGTCTGTGTATTTTACTTACACCATGATAGTCAGGGTGTGTGGCAATCCTTACAATTCTGACACCACACAGCTGTGGGAAATCTTGGTCTTGGTACTGCTGAGCTATTGTCCAGGGGATAAGGTCTCCAGATGCCCGCTTACCTCGGGACAAGCCATCTGCTACAGAGTTCTTCGATACTTGTCCTTCCAAGCAGACCTGTGACAGTTTATATTATTGACGTCATATGGCAGAGTTGTATAAACAAGGTACATTATATCACTGTAGTGGCAATGCTATTACAATTAGGCTCCCTGTATTTAACCATCCCAGTAAACAAGAATAGTTAATCGGAAATAAATCTTCTGGGGTACATTTCTACTTTCACAGTTGGGCGTTAATGTCTAGTGATGACCTTAAGATTAATTTTATTCTTAAATATAGAGGTAATCAATTCTTAATTTCGTTAAACAGTGTACATATAATATCAAAGAAGACAAAAGAACACTTTTTCAAAGCAAAGAACCACAGATTATAGATTACCTGAATGACAACCAAGACTTCCGGAAGAGATTTCTTGTTTGGATCAATGGGACCCAATAAACAAAACAGATGGTGTGCTGGAGCATCGGACATCATCTGCAAATCATTGGGGCTGTTCTGTAAACAATAAAATTAACAAATTTCAGCAACAACTCCACAGTCAATCCTCAACCTGAGAAAGAAGGTTAACTCACTTTGTAATGAGAGGCAACATACAATGCCACAATCCTTTGTAGGAAAGCTTCAGAAGCTTTATGGTAGCAAAAAAGTGTGTCTCTGAGGATAAAAAAACATCAAATTTACTGACATTGCAGTGCACCCCATGACTCAGTTTTGATGATTAAGATTATGTAATAACTCTTACCTGTTAATATAATAGAGATCACAACTGTCTGGAGGAGGGCAACCACTCAGCAATGGTTGCACCGAGGTTGCATCTAAACAGAGAAGGTCTGTCAACCACTTCTCTACATTGTCACCTGGCTTGTACCTGATAGACTCTTCCAGGGTTACCTAATATGAAACCAAGGAAGCATTATGCTACATGCTACTATAAGCCAGTCACATTTGTATTAGAAAGATTAATAGGATTTCCTATAAAATGGAGCAGTTTGAGGAAAATTACTGCAACAGGTCGAGGTTTAAATTAAGATATTTTCAATGTTCAAAATAAATGTGGTATGTTTCATAGGTAATACTCAATTATTAAATTGGAAGATCATTTTTCAATACCTGCCCAAAAATAAATGGTAGGATTCATAAATGGAACCAAATGTAGAATGGAAAACATAGGATGACTTACCTCATGTAGAGCCCTCCCAGTAGCAGCTTCGCTGCCCTTCCCCTTGTCTACAGAAACACCAATGGGAGCGGCTTGGACCCTCAACTGCTGCAATAACTTCAGGGACAGAGAACGGCCTGTCCCCTCATAACTGCCAAACAAACAATCAAGTCACATATATAGTCATATGAGTAAGGATGTGACATTCTCAAAATAATTGAGATCATTGGTATGGAAAGGAAAGAGAGAAATTTGGTGGCTTACCTGAAATTGAAGCTCAGAACAGAAGGATGTTCTTCAAATTCTCGGAGGCTCTCAGCCCCCTTCTTTAGGAAGGAAGGTGAACGGAATGTAAAACTCCTTCCTGAAAAAGGGGGCTGAGAGCACCGAGAATTTGAAGAACAACCTTCAGTTCCTTATGGCGACACCGCACTTCACTTTCTGGTGAGCCACAACCTATCTCTCTTTCCTTTCCATATCAATATTTCAATTATTTTTGACAATGTCATATCGTTACTAATATATATATGCACAAATATAAAAATTAAATGGACTGATGAAAGCTAGGGTAATTAAGTATTAAAATAATATTATAAATGAAAAATAAATTTTGCTAGAGTATCTGAGGGTTATAAAGGTTGGGAAATAGATATTGCTCACTACAAAGTTGGGCCAGAGAAGAATCAATAGTTCTGTTAAGACATTGGCAGAATAAAATGCTGAGTCTTAAGTATACCTGCACTTCAAGTTTTGTAGTAATCATCATAAGGAAATAAGATACAAGTTAGAAAGAGTAAAAGAGAACTAATGGAACTCATTTAATAACCACTAGAAAATAACAAACCATAGATGTTATGACATAGTTAATTATATAATTGTATTTTTTCCTCAAGACTGGTTTACATATAGTAACATATGCTATACAAACCCATTTATTGTTGAGGCCAAAAAAACAAGGTATGGCCCCAACATGCTTTTCACATATGGCAGAGGAATTGCAGCAGCTTCATCAATGACCACAAGCTCTGCCTGCCCGAGCTTGTGAGCATCAGTTGGGTGGATGTACTATAAAAATAACAAAGCCATAAGACATTATGCTGATGATCTAACACAGACTTTGTCAATGCTAACTAGTTTCTTTTTGTGTTTTACAGTTACAATAATATATGCATATCAAAAGTGTTTTACTTAAATAAAGAATTCAAGAATATGGTTTCATTGAAATTCATTACTCATAATAATTTATTTAGAGTTCTGTTGATCAAATTTTCCACTATTGAGAAGGAAAAATGAATTCAATGTTTCAAACTCGCTTCTTTTTCTGGAAAGAGGATTAGCAATCATAGTTTGGCAAATGATTGCTCCTTAAAAAAATAAACCTGCTTAATTCAGTCTATTCCAGAGAAACCCTCACATCTGAGTGCTGACATGTTTATAAGACAGGCTTGATAGACCACAGTTAAAAGGAGGCTTCTTCTTAAAATAATTTGAAATTCCAAATTTCTGGTATATTTAGTCTGGGCTAAGATTTGGTGCCAGAAAATTTGTGTGTATCGTTTCTTTGAGCTCTTGTTTTGTAAGAAAGTGGTTCTGTTCAAAATACAAGAGTTTTCAGAAGGAAAATGCAGGCCAAACTATTTCTCTGGCAATTTATAGTTTTTTTTCTTCTCATATGAGATGGTCCTCATATCCATCTATGTATGTGATGGAATAGAATCAACAATGTCTGATCGGACAGATTCATTAATAGCAGACTTCATTTTACTAATGTTGTTGCAGATAAAGTTGTGGGATCTTATATTTATTTATTTGACATTCCACAATTTATTTTTTGTTATGGGAATGTAAAGTAGATATGGTGTAGTACATTGTATTATTAGTGATGTTGTGTTTTGTTGGGTTGGGTATTTAGACTTAGTTTCTAAGGTCTTTCTTTATTGTGTGTGTGGAGAATATTAATTTGCTCAAAGTTCTTCGAAGATATGCAGAAGATCTATTTTGATTCAAGCAAATATGGAAGGTTCTGTAGAATAAACATATTTTTGGGCTGTAAATTATCTTAAAAAATCTATGTACTTTTCAGTATAAAGACAAACAGAATTTTTGCTTCTCAAAATGTTAGATTCTTACTTCTTTATAGACACAAAGTAAAAAATGATCAACAACACTTTAAATGTTACCAAAGCATAGTCAAATTAAAAATTTAACATTCGAAGTTCTTACTTACAAAGATCTTACATTTGAAATGTATTACTTCTCAAAATGTGAAAAAGCACAAGATAATTAAGAACATCAATTTGTATAATGAAAAAGCAATTATAAAATACTGTTATAATGCTACAAAAATAAGTCAATAATCTTTGTAGAAGTTTATCCAATAGAAAAATATTTTTGAAACTTCACAAAATACAGTAATATGTATGGTATCAAATCCTATATTTTTACATAGTAAATTTTAAAACACAATTGTATTTAAAATATAGAAATGGTTAACTTGAGCAAACAAAAGAAGCAGAAACTTAGCAAACCTGCACCGTCTGCCTATGGTCCCTATAAACATTTAGTCGTACAATTGCCTTGTTAAACTCTGGGTTAGTTGATTGTATGACATCATAATCCATGTGTTCTTGATATTCAAGAGCGTCCAGCCCTACAAAAAATTTTTAATAAATAATACATACAATATGCTGGCAGACACATAATTTCAAAAGTAATTCCACTGGTTTTCCATGAACATACATACCTTTGAAAACAAATTCATAGAGTGTCTTAAGGTTCTCAGGACTGGGACTTGTGACAAATATGTTGGAGTAGCCGAATGCAAGAGCAGCAGAGATCGCTAACCCCAGTGCAGCTGATTTCCCTCTACCTCTTGCTGCTGTCAGGGAAACTGTGGAACGTAGAGTCTTCTCTGAAATTGCCTCTATAAACTTGAGGAGTGCCTTTGCCTGTCAGCATGAAAGTTCAACTCAAGGAAATGGATTTATATATATATATATACACACACAATATTAGGAGAATCCATTAAGGAACTAATTCACATTCAAACTTGGATAGTGAGGAAGGATAGAAATAAATAGGAGAAATAGGAAGATTGCGCTTTATGTGAATTCATATGCTCGGGCGAAGAATTACGCACATAGAAAAGCATATGTTCAAAGCAGAGAGAAGGATGGAAGAAGACCGAAAGACTGAAAATATTTGACCCAGGCAGGACTTGAACCCACGTATTCTGCTTAGTACACAGACGCCTTAACCATCTTGGCCACCGGGTCAAGTTCCTGACCAGGCCACTAAAACTATTAATTGTCCACAATAAGACTGTCTATATTTGCCTGGTCAGGAACTTGACCCGTGTAACACTCCTTCCTGAAGAAGGAGGCTGAGAGCCTCCGAAAATTTGAAGAACAACCTTCAGTTCCTCATGGCGACACCGCACTTCACTTTCGGGTAAGCCACAACCTATCTCTCTATCCTTTCCATACCAATATTTTTGACAATGTCACATTCTCACTATTACAATATATATATATATATATAGATATTATATGAAAATATGACCATTATTATGTAGTATATCTCTGTTTAATTAAATGTGACAAACATTAGTTTTACTGGTACCTGATCAACGGTCTTACAGCAATTAACCAGGACACCAACAGGTTGAGTGTCACGTAAGTTTTCTTTAAGGTCAACCAATTCTTGCTCACTGACTAAAGCATCAGGTTTCGATACATTTTCAACCTGCAAGTTGTGTGATGAGAGTGGCAGGACAGTGAGTTGGTCATCTACAACTAGGCAGCGAGGACAAGATGCCAATGATAAGAGGAACCTAGGGACAGAATAAACATATTGTGCAAAAAATGGAAACATTAATTTAGTAGCATTGACTGACGTGAGTAGGTATACAATAATGTTTTATCTTCATTGCAAGTAAACATTTAAGAGATTTTAGATTTTAAAAAAAGAACTACTCTATTAGGCCTTATTTATTCAACTTCCACAAAATGATGTAATTAAGTATATTTTTCATTTTGAAACATTAGTAATTATCTTCAATATTTCAACCATACAATTCCACAAAACTTTCAAGAAAATGCAATTTCAATTTACAAATGTATAATGATCCTCACAGAACAAAAATTGGATATAGATATGAGGCTTACTCATCTAAAATTATCAACATGTTACACAATGCATAATGTTTATTTCATTGATACAACAAATTATGTATTCTTCCCTCCAAAAAATACCGTGATTTATTTTGATCCAATTACCTCTCATTGAACCTTCCAACAATATCTTGATGGGCCTCTGTCCTATAACGTTCATGAACATCCATACTTAAAGTGTAAAGTTGCCTCAACGATTTAACTGATCGCAAGAGAAGAATAATGAGACCACCTCCTTCAACTGTTTCAATTGTTCTGGCAAGCAAGTTTGGAGTAAGAGCTTCAAAATCCTACACATACAAAAATGAACTATGCCATACTACTGTGTAATTTGTTATGAAATTAAAACATTAACATTACATTATATGGAAATAAAAAGCCCATTGGCAAATATATTCAGGATAAATTTCAAAATGCTTCCAATAAATTTTATTAACATTGGACAAATAAATAACAAATTTATCTCATGACAGTCATTAAAATTTCAGCAAAACTAAAAGAAAAATAAAGTAGATTATTTGTTTCTTTCACTACAACGGTACTTCACCAAAATAATATAAAAAAATGGTTACTCACTTGTAATATGCACATTCCAAATGTATTACCCAATATTTTGTGAGTTTCTGAATAGTAGCAGTAGCGAATATTGGTTGATGCAACAAACAATTCAAATGGGTCATCCTCATTGACATTTAGTTTTCCAGACTTAATTTTTTTCTGAAGAGTTTTCATTCTCTTTTTCCTGTGACTGAAATATGATAATTAATAATTTATTGTCTTACTGAACCAATTGCAGTTGCAATAAACTTCTCCTACTAAACTACAGAAAGTTGAACACAAATAGAATACAATAATTGTGAATAGATCTAAAATAAAACACAATTTAAGTTTCACATTCGTAAGTAGGGATACAATTCTCATTTTGTAATCATAGTTTATGATTTGCTAATTGACGTAATTTATCATATTTCAATACAAAAAATCATAAAAAATATTTTCTGCTTTAAATATCACCTCCACGATTGCATCAATTAACTCGCCTGCCACCACTTACTACTTTATAAAAATAATTAAGGTTTATTGCACTTTTTTAGCTGTTAAAATCAAGTAATGTTATAAATTACTTATCATATTGTCTGAAAGTAACACTTTCTTCAGTCAACCAATTTAAATATATAGTTATCACATAAAAGCATGTGTGAACCACCAAGTTATTACTTCTACTTTATGACAACTATGAGAATCGTGTAAGGAATTAGTGCACAGATTATTTGTTACTGACCTACTAAATCCAAGTTCTTTCTTGTAGCACCATAAAACATTGGGTCTTGCTTTGATTGTTGCTTTCGATAGCATGTGGTGAAGAATAACAACCTGGAGGAATATAGAATTGCTTAATTTCAAATAAAGTCAAACAAGATGTAAATTAAACTTGACTTTACAAGAATAAAGGGAAAAAGACATGTTTACCAAGAAAGTTATTACAATAATATTGATACTGATGCTGAAATGATTCTAATAGTACAAACAGAAAAACAAATTAATAAATTCAATAAATTAGGAATAACCTATGACTAATATGTAAAAATAATTATACTTGCCTGATCCCGGCCTTTATCTCCAACAACAACAAACATTGTTCTATGGCCCAAGGTGACACCATTTTCAATCATAACTCGGATTCGATTATCAATTTTTTTACGAACCATGTTGCTGTTTATTAAGGAATTCAGATGGAAGAAAACACGTGAATTCGAATGATAACCTCAAATACCGTACCAAACACAAAGCAAAATTCGAGCGCTAAATTATCTCATAGAAAGATCGAAATCGCTTTTGTCGAATTATAGAGCATTCGATTTAAATTCCCTTTTGTATATGACGCTAATTTAAGCACATTCAGCAGTCCTTTTCATAGATAGAGCGTTAAATAAATTTTTAGACATTTTATTATGTCAAAATTGATATTTTATCTTCATTCCTGTATTATCTTACAAGAAGTTTTTGCCTTCCAATTTTCAAATCGATCTAGGCACGACTACTTCGACTAAACAATCGATCTTCTGTCGATCGTATTATCAACACAGCAGAGCAGGACAGGGGCAGAGCAGAGCATAGCAGTCTCGTGTTCCACTATCTTGAACGAACCAAGTTTTATATAATGCATACTTAACCATTTTCGTCCATAGTACATACAGTTTGTGCATGGTGTGGAAACTATGATTTAATTTGTTTGTTATTTATTATGTACTTCAAAATAAAGTAGTATTATGGAAGGTCAAATCTAGTGTAAACTATTCAAATGCCTTGTACTTTAAAACAAAACTTTCCACTTCAGAATGTCTGTTCCAAGATATTTAAGCTTTTATCTACATCGATAATTTCATACCAGTATATCCTAATAAAAATGAATTTTATTTGCCTCATCTCAGAATTGTCTTATTGATGTAAGCTAAGTTAGTCAGTAGTTTGAATTTAATTTTGCTATGAAATAATGCAAATCTCATTTGACAATTCAGATATTTATTAGTCTTGCAGTGTTCACTGAAGCATGCAGTCAGGTCTATCCAAGAAAATTAGACACTATATTATATTAATGATAATATTGCAGTGTTCTGCAAGAGTGAAACATGTGAATGTAGTAGTGCATAAGTAAATGAATGGAAGTCTTCAGTGGCCACTATCATGATCGCTGAACATGCAAAACAATTTTTTTTAATTGCCACAAATCAACTTATGTACAAGCATCTGATACACACACACACACTATTTCTCATTGCAAAATAAATATATATGCACAATTGGGAATTACCACCCCCTCTTTATATATACACACAATTGGTATGGAAAGTAAATAGAGAAAGTCAGTGACTTTCATAAAATTGAAGCTTGGTATCACCACTCCGGATAGGAAGAATAAAACACAACCATGTGTGAGATCCAAAGTGAAAAGCTAAGGTGCACATCTGTCATAATCTATAAATAGTTTTTGTATGGTCGTACAAATATAAAACAATCTGAAAAGTTGCTACACATTTTTTTTTGGTGGAAGATATAGCAAATTAAATGAACCGGGGAATCAACTGACAATGATCTGCATCATATACAAAGATTTTTTTTATTGCCCAATTTGGAAACAAAGCAAACAATGTAGGTGGGAACTATAGCTGGTTTCCAATCTGTTTGAACTCAAAGCCATGACGAAGTGGTTATTATCCATGAATTGATTGACAATGTTATTTTACACTTTTCCAGCTCATATTCTTAAAATAATTAGTGATGTAAATTAACTATGTATTGACTGGTACTAGTTCAAAACCACAGTTCTAGAGGTAGGAGTGAAACAGTCACAATCATTTTTCAAGCAGCAACACATTTTCAGACATTACAATTGTACACTATGTATTGAAAATCTTAATCAGTAATTCACATTTTAAGCAAACTCACTCTCAATCTGCATTTCTCTATAAGGTGAACTCCAAAATTAAATTTGTCAAACTGGTTAAATTACAAACAGCCAGTTTCACATGATTTAAGTCTAATTTCACTTTTCAATTGAATTACCCATTGGCACTCTAGCAACACTATTTGTGATATTACAATTACTTTTGTAGACCAGTAAATTCTTAGCATTCGGCTGAAGCAGTCTTGACAGTGAGAATAGCAGTTTTAGTTTTTGAGCCCTATAAATATAAAGATCAAATCAGTTTAAGCAAAATAATTTTTAACTTTGAACAAGCGAGTTACATCGATCCATTACACTACGAAACTAATCAGTGTAATATTTAACAATTTTGTTGTATTCACTGTGAAAATAAATATATTCTAGTATTTGTAGAAGCTTAAATACAAAATGATTTTAAAGTACTTGTAAAACACATCCCTAAGAGATGAAATCTTCCCGTTGTTGGTTTGCCCACACAAAGGCCTGTATAGGTAGAGAAAAATATCAATAACTACAGTGAATCATTTGATCTAAAAAGTGCAGCTCATTGAATATTTGCTTTTGAAAGAATGAAATTCCATTTTCAGATTGAATGATAGGATTTAAATGCAGGTAATAATTGGCAGGAAACATATCCTTAAAAGTTTATTTTCCCTAAGAGATACAAAACAAACATTGCTTTTCTCTAATTTATTTGTCTAAAAATAACACAGAACATTCTGCTTCAAAATATATTAAAAGATGTCAACTGACAAATTTGTGTATTTTTTTTGTGGAAAAGCAAATTTATGAAAACGGCCCATTGAATCCATCACAACAGTTTAGAAAACTATTGCAACAAACGGGACGCTTTATGCCTTGTACTTTACGACAAAACTTTCCACTTCAGAATTTAGGAATGTAAAAAACCTTAGACAGAATTAGTTGTAACTTAAATTTCAATTTTCTTACACTAAAAGTTCCATTAAATGAAACCTCAGAATCTGTTGCTTAAAAACTGTCTTTGTGGAAACTTCTACAATTTTACAGAGAAGCCTCATGAAATGTACACTTGCCACTGCACATGTTAGGTCACCAAAAGCCTGGGTGACCGTCTTGGTACCGCTCATCTTCAGGGAGTGTTCTACTGCGGCGAGACATTAACGGACCATCGGCATTAGAAATTTGCTGGCTCGTACCAAAGACGTGTTTGCTGATTCAAAATAATAAATTTATGTAGAACCCTGAATTGTACTGGCAATCGTAACCACGGCAGTGAAGAGGTAATGAGACCGACTTTGGTAAGTGCCAGCTATTGCAAATTATAATACTATTTTGTGAAATTAAATATCAGAAACTCTGAACTTTCAAAATAAGCTATATTATATATTAAAAAAACATATGGACAAATGACACTTCTTCATAAATCACAAACTGTATGACATTACTTATATTTAAAGCTGTGTATTGGGAAACTTGGAGTAGGGGAGGACCAAATTTTGCTTCCTTAAAGAGGACTTAAAGGGAAGGGATTATGTACACAAAGGAGAACTTTATCTTGTCATATGACCTTATGAGATACTTTTAAAATGAATCAACTGATCTCAGTCTCTTGAGTTTTCTTTAAATGATTATATGGGCAAGAGTTTAATATCTGTCCCATAGAAAATTTACTCGTCGTCCTCCTCAATGTCTTCATCCTCCTCCTCTTCATCTTCTTCTTCACTGTCTTGTTTTTTCGAAGCCGGAGCTGCAGCAGACTGTTTTGGCCTCTTTTTGTAAGCAGTCATGTCCTAAAACATCATGATTATATCAAACCTTATTCACTGTAATAACATAAGTTAATATCTTCAAAGTATAAAATGAGCTAAACATACCCTATCATATCGAGCTTTGTCTTTCTTGGCCATAGCCTCATATTTGCCCTTTTGCTCAGCATCAACATCTGACCACCTTCTTCCCAACTCCTTTGCTATATCACCAACCCCAAAATCAGGATGCATAGCTTTCACCTTGCTGCGTTCATCATTACAGAACCAAAAGAACGCTGATCTGTAAAAGAACAGATTTATATTGAAAAATTTAAAAAAACACCAAAATGAAATTAGGTACACAAATTGTCGTGTTAAATGAAGTTTTTTGATATCTTTAACACAACTAAAAAGTATTTCAGAAAGGCAACAATCAGCAGGAATTTATTTATAAAAAATGGGTTCACCTCAGAAGAGGGAGCCTGCCTTCGACAATCATCATGTCAACAACTGATAAAAGTGTATAAAAATGACAAATCTATAATGACTTACAAAGCTCTCTTGGGAGCATTAGGGTCTTTTATATGTTTCCTCTTTCTTCCATGACCCTTTTCACCCTTAGAAGGTGTATAAGTCTCCATTTCTGAGTCATAGCGTTCCTTGTCCTTTTCTGCCATCTCATGAAATCTCTTCTTCTCCTTATCAACCATTGTCTAATCAGAAATTATTAAATTTTATTTAGAATACAGTTATTTCAGAATACATATTTGACAAGATTTTACTGAATGCACACACAGCACCTTTCCATCAGGCACCTCTGATAAGTTCTAAATACTAGTTGCAGGGTAATCAAGACTTGGTGTTTTGAAACCTAACACCATTCATCTCATCAGATATTTTTGACACCTGGTAAGACCGTAGCAATTACCCCACCAAGGTGTCACATTTAAAACTGCATTCTATAAAATGCACACAATGAATAATTCAAATCTGTGCATTTTGCAATACCCCGAGGGTGCTGTCACTGGTTTTCAAACCAAAGTAGGTCTACAAATAAATTACCAAAATATAAAACCATAATGGAACAAAATGTAGAAGTAACATAAAAGTAGGAATTTGTTAACAGCAAGGACTATTACATGAATTTGGAGAAATGCCCAATTAGTAATAAATCCAGACATAGAAATGTGTGCAATGTTTACTATACAAATGTATACAAAATAATTCAGCAACTGGCACTTGTTAAAAAAGTTTCAAGGACAGGTATTAAATTCATCCTGAACAGTTCATCCTCATCGGTATATAATGAGTAAAAGCGTAAGAAAGAATTAGATATGAAAATATGAATTTCGAGATTCAAAAAGACTTCAGTTTGCTGACGAAACGTTATCGCGTTTAAACCCCACAATTATGTTTTCAACAAATTCACCTGGAAAACTTTCCTTCTCGAGAACTCTGTATAATAATCGCCAGGGTAAATCAATCTACCAGCTTATATTGGAATACCCCAAGTACTCTGCCAGTGAACTGTAATGGAGGATATCCCTAAATTAGAATATGAATCGAGAGTCCTGATTTTACAAGCAATAAACTAACTTTGAACCCAGACCTATAATACGCTAATAACCTAGGTACCTCTCCCGCACAGTCTCCTCACTTACCGATGGCCTACCAGAGGGGTTTGTACAAAGAACTGTTTGTATCCTTCAACTGCTTATCCCACCGAGTAATGTTATTCCTATGTGGCGGTGGGGCGCTTCGTTGCACTTTGGTCACGGATTAGAATTTACTAAGTCACAGAACACACTGAACTTTCCTCTGGCTTATCCACATCTCGATTAGCGTGGACGAGGGATGATCCGATGCCGCGGTCCGTCTCTACCTGCGTGATCACACGCTTGCAAATCATACTACGGAAACAGAGTGTTTTCCTATAAATTAGTGCAGATGTCACATTTCGATCTTCTTTTATTACTTTCCTTCGGCCGGTTAAAAATGCACAATGACTTCACGGACATACTGTAACTAACAGCTTTCTGCTGAACAGTCGCCATTTTGCAATCCGAGTTGTCTGTGCTGCCACCTGACCGAAGAGTTTGGAAGTCCGGTTTTCAAATCTGACGTGTTCCTTCCATTTACGTAAATTATTTAATACAGTAGTTTACTAAGCATTAGTTGAAAATATTTGTTACTCATAGTCGGAATGGATGGGTAATACGATCGTTTAAATATCACCAACGTCCGTAGGCCAATAAATTATAAGCGGCGGCCATTTTAATTTAATATTTCACTTTTTAAGGGTATTAAAAAAGTGGACAATTCAGTCCCCATGACGCTTCTAATTTCGTCACCTCAAATCAGACAAAATATTCCGATAATTGTGACAACTTGAGGCGCATTTGTACTCGATTACCGTTAAACAGAATCTTACCTTTGTGTATTATGAATCTAAGTCATTAACAAGGTACTGGTTAAGCTGAATTTTATATTCGGGATAATGAAAAACCGCTTAACAAAATTTAGAAATGGCCATTTTTCTTATTCAATTAACTAACGCTTATGATCTATTGCCCACCCCCCTACAACGATAATAGCAAATTGCCACTGTTTGATGTGTTTACGATCCACACGTAAGGAGAACTATATTTAAATAAAAGAGGCGGCCATTAACCGAAATGGAAACGCAAACGGACGGCGCTGTCAATTAGCGAACAAAGTCCGGCGAGAGGGAAAGACGCCGCGTCGTATCGACCCCCCGGTTATCAGATATTTTTGCATTGCCGCAGCAGGCAGAATCCCCTTCTACTACGCACAGGCGCGCATGAGTTCCAGCGCTTTCATTAAAATTCCACCATTTGGGATAAGCCATCTGTTATTTTATCAATGTGCGCGGGGTGGAGGGGATGCAAGCGGGGTGGAAGAGAGAGACAGATAGGGAGGCAAAGAGAAAGGGGTGGCGGAAGGGTCCAACCCCAAAACCATGCGCGTTTTCGTTTTGCCTGTATTATCGACGTGTTGTTCAAAACCCCGGGCAATTTATTTCTACCAGTTGTCATGCGGGGCGCGGGAGGAGGAAGGGAGAGGGTGCTCGCAATTTGCTTGCACCCCTCAAACCTTGTCCTCGGGAGGAGGAAACATTGATTTTTGAAAATAGTCAGCAAGCAGATACGGAGGGGCCCCGGCTATGGCGTCCGACTAAACGATGTCGCAATTAGTAACAAATTCGTGCGGCATTCCTCCGGAGCTGGCAACGCGGCCACCGCAAACCAGTTTGCCTTCGCCTTCACCTCGACGATACTCACCTTCCACCGCTCTGAGCACTTCTTTGAGAACTCTGCGAAGATGACGTTCTCCTCAGGATGCTTCTTCTTGTGTTCCTCCCGGCAAGTCTGCACGAAGAAGGCGTAGGCGGTCATGCGCCCCCTCGGCTTGGCTTCAGCTTTTCCGCGTGGCATTCTTCCTCGATTCTGATTCTGAAAATAAATAAACAAAGTTAAGCGACAAACACTAGGAAGCAAATAACAATTCTCCAACAATAACAGACACGACAACTTTTAATTATCCTTGCTATGGATAAAATCACTTGCAACAACGACGTTGGACTCTAAAATCTTTCGTTTTCAGATAATTAAGATGGAAGAGATATTCCAAACATACGTTTAACAGTTATAAAT
Organism: Zhengitettix transpicula; assembly: GCA_037074705.1. Lineage (NCBI taxonomy): Eukaryota > Metazoa > Arthropoda > Insecta > Orthoptera > Tetrigidae > Zhengitettix > Zhengitettix transpicula. Next base: position 78,377,632 of record CM073593.1, read on the forward strand.
TCACAAGTCCTGGTAAAACCAAAACGGAACTCCCCCACACATACAAAAATGCAATACCAATCGAAGAAAAAACTAACTGAATTTAACAATGACATAGACGTGGAAGGCCCCTTCAATGGCCACTTTTAACGTGCCATTTAGTTAAAACTAAACAGAACAACTTTTATCGAATTACGTTCCTCGACAATTGTAGAAAATAAGTTTACGCGAATAGATATTCCCGCGATTCGGGAAAGATACCCGCAAACAAACAAACCAAAATAGCAGCAAATCTAAGTACCTGGCGCTAAGAAAACTCCAAATTTGGACGAAGGAAACGCAAACTAACTAAAATTACTTCATACAAAACAAATTATGGCGATAAACAGTTGAACTAAAGAAATTCGACAGAGATAAACGCATCTATGCACATAGCCAAGAACGGTTTCATTCGCGTTCTACCAGATCAAAGAGAAAAGACCGTCTACTACCGTGACAGCTCCTTCCTACAACTGTGCATTACTTGTTCCACAATGAGACGCCAAGAAATTTGTTACGCTGTGAAAAACAGCCCGAAATATAAAACTAAATTAAAGATTATACTACAAAATTTCAGAATTAAAGTTTCGATCAGAATATCAACCGAACGGTTTCTCTCATTACCAAAATTATTAATTGCCAATCAGTCTAAAACAGTTAGAAAAAAAACCAGCATAGAAAGTTACGTGCTACCGCGGACGGTATACTTTCAGATCAGGCCGCGCTTAATGACAATTCACAAAGTTTAAAAATTGTTGCATCAAACGGGAACCGACACCTAGAAACCGAAAACTGGTTTGCCGCATTACGTTATTGGTTACCATGCTGTATCTATAGCGGGCAGCAAACCTTCATACACAAAGCATGCAAGAGCGAGCCCGGACATACCACGACAGGGTTGGCCCCTTGGACGCCGTGCACGGGGCCCATGCCGCTAGAGTACCACCATTGCGCAGCAGCGCCGCCCACCAGCGAGGCCGCAGCGGACCTGCCACCCCCGTACTCGTAACCACCACCGCCGCCGCCCCCTGACCCAGCACCGCCGCCACCGCGGACGCATGAAGACGCCGCGGAGGCGGCAGCCGGGAAGGCCCCCGCCATCTTATAAGAAAAGAGCTGTTGATGGGCGGCGGCGACGTCGTGTTGCTGGTGGTGGGCGGCTATCTGTTGCTGCAGCAGGTGCTGGTGGTGCTGGTAGTCCAGGGCGCCGGGCCACCACACGGCGCCCGCCTCCTCGGCGGCGGCGCCACGCGCTCCCCAGGCACCGCGGTGGTGCTCAGACATGGCTTCACTGGCGATATCGCCCCAAGAGGTCCGGGGGCCGCGCGAAGAGGCGCGCGGGGGTTCCCGGACACCGCGGGGGCGGGGAAGGGGCAGACGCTCCCCCCCTCTCCCCGAACGCGCGCCTCCGACGTTGCCAAGCAGCGCCGCGGCGACGACGTCTGCGCGGATGCTGCGTCGCCACCAAGACCGGACTCAAGAACGGCCCGAGACGCGGCCCAGGCCCGACCCTAAGGCGCCTCGGGTTCCAACCGCCGCATGACGTCACAGCTCCGTCGACCCTTCGGAGGGAGAAAAAACCGGCCCTTGGACCAGGTACGCATTCACACTACCTTGGATTCCGAATCCTGTATTACGTGCCTTAAACCGGCACACATTGGAAAAAATTCCTTAATTTGAATATTGTGTCAAACACTTAAATGGCAACAGTGTGGTAAAGATAGACTTATTACTCATTATTTTGGTCACAACAGATACTTCCTTGAAGACGTCTACCTACAAGATTTTGGTCAGTCCGGATTGGGATTTGAAGCCTATCTTCTTCACGTAAGTTTCTGTCGGAAGCTCCTCCCTTGCCAACGTGATTTCACTGAAACCTTCGAGACGCTGATTAACAAACTATGATTATCTATCTATAGCCTTTCTTTTACACAATTGTTGTATTTAAAATATTAATTATACCGGAGAGCATACCGAAACTCGAGAACATGAGGAAAATGGGAATAAACTTGGCTACGTTAGTAACTGAGGTGAATACAACACAATTCGCCAAATTGAGAGCTACTGATTTTGAACAATCAGACAATTAAAGATCTAACAGAACAGGCCTGTTGCACATACTAGGAAACCTTCACCACGAAACCGGCGGATAATGGACCTAATCACACCAGCCACGGCCGGAGCGGCAATGGTTTCCCCAAAAGTGCAGTACGAAAATTTTACAGAACCGAAATGAAACATTAAAAGATCACAGCGATGACGCGACAATGGTAAATAAAGGAAATGGTTAATTATTTTCGTTAACAAAATTGCAATATTTTTTTATAAAGAAACTGACGTCTTTGATGAGCAATTTTACGGCTCTAATTTATTCCTCGTCAGCATTTTCTTTCTAAACGAGAATCTCATTTTATCTAAAATATAAAGTGGACGAATCTAAGCAGTAGCAAATGCTCCGATACTACACGCAGAAAAGCAAGAAAAACCGCACTATTTACGTATCGAGCACCTTTATAGCATCTCTTGTTTGGTTCCGTCAAAAGTTCCGGAGATGCGGCCTCCTCCCAAGGTCTCGAGGACAACAAACCCGGTCAAGGACGAAAGCCTTCCTTCGTCCACGAGTTTCACACTTCAGTACTAGGTCTCCTATAATCTGTCCAGGAACTAATTTCCCCAACGGTTCGCACTGCATACGGTCGGACCATACGGCACAGCAATTAACAAAATTAAGGAAATAGAGCTCGCGAAGGAGACATTAAAAAATCATGTGAATCACAGAAAAAATATGTTATGGGGGCGGCAATCTAATTTTTAACTCCTCTTCCAGACTCAACAGAGTAGTCCGCAAAGTAAGGAATGTGTCAGACAGCAGGTAAAACAGAACACCTCGATGATTTGAAGGGTAAGTATCATTCCCTTTCCGTGAATTCTGTTCTTATATAGTTTCTACTTGCGAACCTTTATACCTCTTCAGGTGAATATACTAGAGGAATAACCAGCCAATAATGCAGGCGCCGATAAGTCCGAGGGAAGGGGAGGACGGCAGAACCTAGAACCGGTAGGGCTCCAGCAACCGAATCGAAGGAGGTGGAGGGAAAATTAATTTTCAAACGAGAAAGTACCGGAAAGGTGGAGGGGAACCTCGACTTGGCAACGCCGACGGGTGGTTCGCGGGCGCTCTCCCCAACGCAGCGGATCGGGCAGGAGTTAGTAGGGAACCTTTCCCCCGCTCTGCTCTGCCACTGCCTCGGTCAATAAGACGGCGCTGGCTGCGTGCGTGGCCTGGGCAGAGCAGCCCCAGGCAGGGGCCTTCAAACCGCGCGCCTCTTCCCCCACCCTCCCCACCCGCAGTCCGATAACACGGCCTAGTGAAATTTTATCACGAATTATTAAAATCCAGGGATCGTTTTAGCAGTGTGCCGATCAATGTTCAAACACACTAAACGTAAGGGAAGAATACTCTCGATTTTCAAAACAAAAGAAAGGGTGACCATCACTGGAGAACACTCGTTTAACATGGGCAAGGGATCTACGGTAAAAATATCTTCCAATCATAAGACAAACATGGGATCATTGAAACAAACGGCCATTCCACTGGCGAACCGATATACCGCCATTACAGAGATGGCAACGAACGGGCTCCGAACTGAATGAAATGGGGCCGAAGAATACAAAGCATACTTACGTAATGTTTGAACGAGAATGACGGTTGGAAAGTAACCCCCGCTCCACTAACAAACCGCACAGGGTTGCGGCGACGTCATTGTGGCAAGTTAGCAAGAAAGCGTTAATAATTCAGTTGGGGTGGCGGATTGAAAAATTACCAAGGAAAGACGAATACTTCGCATTTGGCGGTCAAAATCATCAACGAAACCACATGCAAATATAGCAAAGTCCAATTGCCAACAATTTCCTCAAATTTGCACAAAATACTTTAAAACACAATTTGGGTGCGCAAAAAGGGTCATTACCTCTATGGCAATACTTGGATGGGAAATTCGTTGCGCTGTTGAAAATTATATACCACTTAGCATATTAAACAATGTGAAATTCTCTGGGCGAACTCAATGCACACGATAATCGCATTCAGCTAAAGGTAACCGATTCACGAGTAGTTTTATGTGTCATAAGGTTGATAAAATAGCAATGAAAATTATATCACATGAACACATTTTAAGCATTAAAATACTACATAGGACTAAATTCTTGGCATTGTCAACGTGTCACAACAGACGAATGTAGAATATTCACTGTTAAAGAGGATTGCAGCAATCAGACAAACTTTTAGGTATCCCCAGAAATTAATTCCCAGTGCACAACACACACCGATACCAAAAGTCCGTATCTTACCAAACATTTGCAGAATAAAAAGAAAATTCAAACAAGGCCAGTATCGGTAATAAATTGTGCCACATCATAAACAGGTTACATCACCACAGTATAAGAAACTACATACGATTATCAAATTGATAGACGATTATCAGAGTAAAAAATACGGAACATTCAGATAAACAGAAAATTATTTTCATAACCCTAGGAATCCACACAATTCACTGCTCAATTGACAAAACTAAAAGGTACCAAAGATTTTCATTACAATCCTCGGCGAAGGGTTACATCGACTACTTACAAGAGAAATATTTGAATAAAGTTTGTTTCAGTAAGCAGTTCAATCATTTACACTTCCATGTAAACAACGACAATACTGAGATTAATTTTGCACAGCCTTTATAATCGAAGCTTATGTATAACCCTCTTCGACAGATCAACTGTGCAGAGCTGTTCAGCAATAAATATGAACAATCTACTAAACCAGCCCAATGCGGGACCTAACCAGCAGGTTAAACGCATATCTTTAAGAAATAAGTCTCCATTATTATTCCAGTAACATGTTAAATTGTATTTAAATATATGAAATAATGAAAAAGTGATAAGCCCAAAATCATGTTAAAATGTTGACAAAATACGAATTTGAGAAAAAAAAATTATTTTCCATACGGATAACTTAAATACTAAATTGAAAATGTTAAATAGAATTTTCTACACTGCTTGTGACTATATGAATTATAATTTTCCTTACAGAAATCGGTCAATGCAAAACTAAACAATGAATCAAACAATTGCAACTCCATTAGCAAAACACGCGAAAGTGTGGAAACAATAAAAATAAAACGTACTGCAACAAAGGTTTAAATATTTAATTCATACTCTCATTCTTATTTTTATTGCGGAAGTGAAAATACGATTATTGAATATATTAACTCAATTATCACAATTACTCGATATTATAAGTTTTAATCCATAAAATGACCTTCACTTCTCCTTCCCGCCATTTTATATAACGAACATCAACGCCATATTGCTAAAAATCTATTATATTCGGCCCCCAAGCCGAATTATAACAGCAAGAGTAGACTTCAGTCCACAATCTCGTTACTACGGCCTATAGACTGTGTGTGCGTGTAAGGGCCGTTAGCAATGCACTACTTTGTAAAGATTTTTCGATTCGAAAACAAGACAAAGGAAGTCTCAATTCTGACATCATGAATGAAACTAACGTTATTTTCCAAACCACTAACTCTCACTTCCAATTTCCGACCAAAAAAGTGTCCACAAAGCTCATAAATTAATTTGAAAGTACTGTATCAACCCCGCATACGTGTTCAGTTCCAGCAAGGTTAGGTTGTTGAGCCTTATACCGCTTCTAATGGACTCCGAGCGCGGCCTTGGTCTCTCGAAAACAAAGGCCGCACTCTCAGAATTATAGCGATGTATGTAAACAGTACACGAACAAGTAAACGGAGTTAAAATATTCCCCCAACCTTTCGCTATACGCTATAAAATTTTTAAAGCAAAAGAGAGAATTGTTCAATCAAAAAAATCAAATTTCGAGATGATACGCGTATCCCAATGCTAAGCTTATGGCAGCCATTACGTTGACGGTTGTATAAGAGACATATAATGTAGATTTACTTTCTTTAGTTTCGATATTTTAAAATGCTTGTAAGCTCCACACTTCGCACACGCAATTCGACACGGTTTAAGCTACTTGTACGCCAAATTTCTTTATCTGACACAGTCTAACACCAGAAATATAAAAATATTCTTACCTGTTACAGCTTCAAACAAGCAAAGGATGGCTCGCTACGAATATCGCGACCCCACGCCACTTATGCGGTACATGGAAGTAGCATAGGAGAAACAGTGCGTTTTTCATTGGTCTATTTCAGATAGGCCGCAAAAACTGAACCAATCAAGGACTGTGTTTTATGCCTTGAAAAGACAAGTAAACGAACCAATCAGAATGTGCATAGGAGCGAAGGCGCCAACCCTGTACTGACCCCAATGGTGGGGCGCAAATTATTAATTTAAAATATAAAAAGTTCATTTTTCAATAATTTGTATCTAAAAATGTAATCTATAAGTTTTATTCACAATGAATGTAATAAATAAATTCCATAAGTCGACCTCTCTGCGTGGTACTGAAAAATATCTTCATTTTCTGAGTAGGCGTGGCCTTTTCAAATCAACCAATGGGAGTTTGTATGTATTGACCCTCTGCGATGACAACAACAAAACTTTCGCCATTGCTCTTGCAGGATTTATCACGGGCTACGAATGACAGTAAATGTTTGTTTTGATACACATTTGTTCGTCGGCAAATGCTTCAGTACTTGGAATTATTAATGATTAATCGTATCGTCGCTGCATATGTGATTTGGTTAGAAATTGTGGATGTTGTGTGTTAGGTTAAGTTAGTGTAAAATACAAATTTCGTGTCAGTTCGTCGTAAAAATTGAAAGCTTAATCTTTAGTTTATTAACTGATGATATATTCAGGATGAATGGATTTAGCACAGGAGAAGAAGATTCTAGAGGGCCACCAGACCAAATTTGTTGTTTAGTCGACGATGGGGAAAGATGCTTAAAACCAGCTGGCAATGCTTCATACAGCAAAAGAATTCAGAAAATTGTTACTCAGAGAAGGCTGAAACTTCAAATAGACCGGATGGTTAATATATTTATCTCTTTATTATTGAGGAAAATGTTTGTTTACGAATATTAATTGCATAAGACCTTTTTATTTTACAGGCCAGACACATTTATATTTGCGACTACCATAAAACTGTAATCCAATGTGCAAGGACGAAACAGCGGAGAAGAAAAGATTCGGAAGATGATTCGAACGAAACTGATACTGACTTACCGGAAGTTGACTTGTTCCAGTTACAGATGAACACACTGAGGAGGTACAAACGTCATTATAAAGTGCCCACCAGACCTGGAACCAATAAAGCACAATTGGCTGATGTGAGTACTTATTTATTTACTCAAAATGTTCTGCGTATTTTAATATTTGGTCTTTTAATTCATTTCAAAAACAAGATCATTGGATGGCTATATATAGAAAATCAGCACTTTCCAGCTGCTGGATACTCCAAGTATACAAATGTACAATTTTTAATGGAAAATGGGAGTAACTTATTTTTGACGTTATAACAAAGTTTTATATTTCCTGCTATATAATAGTTTTTCACATATACTCTATTTATTATTTTCAGACCTTAATGAAACACTTCAAAACGATCCCAGTGCGAGAAAAGGAGGCTCTAACCTTTTTCATCTACATGGTGAAGTCGAACAGCAACAAGCTTGATCAGAAAAATGGAATTAATATAGAGACATCTTAACTGAAAAATCTGAGATGGCTATAGGGTTATCTACGGTGTGTACATATCTGGAGTCATGTGCTGCATATAATGTATATATATACATATACACTAGTGTATTAATTGAGTGTTTTTATTGTTGCAGCTCAGTTTTATTCAGACATTCTTTTCTATTTTAAAATGTATATGCTCATTTATAGTTTAAATATATATTTAACTGTTTTTGTTAAGTTTTGGGGTTTGTCCTTTATTTATCGTTCATTGTCTGTGTCCTGCATTTCTCCAATCCTACACAGTTGTGAGCACTAGTTTTTTGCTGGACTTAGGCAAATTGTGCTTTGATTATATATTTCAGACATCATCATATTTCAAGAGAACATTTAGTGATGAGTGTGCAATGCCAATGTGGTTGGATGTTACTTCTCAAACTCATTCGGAGTTTTCAACAACTTTCTTTGTTTGAAGAAGAGATTGTGATTTTTTTTCATGCAGTGAATGTTATACAACTGACATGTTGTACTATGTCTTTGTCACAACAGATTTACAATTTGTTTTGAATGGGAATGAAATAATTTCTTCTCGTGTACATATTTGACCTATTGTGCTTTGAGAGCATTAACATTTTATCATTAAAGTTAAGTAATCATTTACCTGTGTGTTTTTTTCTACAAATTTGATATATAGTTGATAGAAGATCTTAAAAAACATTATTGGTGTAATTTTCATTTTCTTGCCTTACATTTGTAGCATTTGCCAATGATATGGGTCCCATTCCTTCTTGTGTGGCAATGTTTTTCATCTGCATTGGAAATCATTTTACTTCTTTGAATATTGCATCTATCTGTATAAGATTGAGCTATGGTATGTAGTCCAAAATTGAGTTTTCTTCAAGTTCCATCATTGCGGTTTAAGTTTTATGCTCAAAAGATGATTTTTAAATGTTTATGATTGCAGCAAAGTATTTACTTGATTTATGGAATTCTGTGACTTGCAATTGAACCATGAACACTGGCTGTATACTATATTTTTTTTATTCCAGTTAATTGAAGAAATGTAATAATTCTTAGAAGATCTTGAAATACTCTACATTGATTATTCCAAATAAAGTTGACATGATGGATATAACAATATACACAGATGAAATACAATATGATTCTTGAAACATTATGAAGGCTAGAAATGGTGTGTTTAAGAACAATTTTATTAAAATATATTTTAAATAAGATAGTCATTTGTTCAACAAAATGATTGTCATTCTTAAACAGCAACATTAAGTTTTGAATTAAGTTAATTATTGTTGACATTTAGTGTCAACATTTTGTTTATCAAATAAAGAGTCATTTTGCTGAATAAATTGCATGCACTGGGGCAATTGGTTATTTTTATATACATGTGTGATAGCATTCTATGTTTATGCACTACATGTTACAGGTTAGAGAAATTAAATGTATTTATTTTAAGGAGATGAAATCCACATTATATGATAGAGTAAATTGAGAATGTTTCTTGTTGAATAATTTTGAAAGTTCTCTATATGTGAAAGTCACATTTCATTTTAATCTCTTGCTGCTGTAACTCTAATAACTGAAATCATGAGTGTGCAATAATATTGAAAAGTGCAATTGATGTGGTTTTGGCATTTGGGAGTTCAGTGTGGTGGAATTATTGTAAATTCACAATTGTTTTATTAAAGTGATATTGTCTTACCTATTTATCACTATTTCTTGTCTTCAGATTCTATCTCAAATGGTTCATTAGCAAATGGTATTAATAATTGGTTATCACAAGTAATTTTACAAGATGACTTGCCTTGCATGAAGGATTATGAAGTTCCTGTGTTCATGTTCCATGAATTCATGTCCAGTTTTAATTGTAACTGCTGCATTTAAATAAGTATTGTGATTTGAGGCAATCTAACTACAATAGTTTACAATACTTCACCAGGATGGTGTCTTTATAGGTAAATATAGATATCAACTAATCTGTACATCACAGAGTTTTCTGAGACAGCACTTTAATCCAATGTTAAACTAATTACTGATTATAAATATGCATAAGTAGTAGATGATAATGACTATGAAAAGAGAAAATGCTATGAATAGAATTGCTGGCATTTGTGAACCAGACATTGTTTACTTAATCTTGATGGCTTCAGTTATGAGCATGAGGAGTATAACACTGTTCGAATGGGTTTTACCATCATATAATGTATATATGAGGTGGTTAATGCCAGAGTGGATTATCTCACATTTTTGTCTAGAACTACGTAACTCATGTTTAGGGAAGTCTGTGTTCATCTTCTCAATGCCATAGTGGTCTGAGTGCATTTGATTCAATGCTCAATAAATGGCAGCCCAAAGAATTCTGATATAGAGAATGACATAAATGTGAAGCAAAAACTAAAAACCCCTGTATCTCAAATAGCTTCAGCTCACTCTGGCATTAACCACCTTATGTGTGATGGAAATACTAAGCATGCCAATGTGAAAAGTATATTGTGTATGAATATAATCAGTTGTGAATGTGGATTTATATTTAAGTTAGTCAGACAAAGCACTATGAACAAATACATAGCTTAGAGGAAATTGCCACCTTTTGCTTTCAGTTGTGGCCATCTTTGGACAATGCAAAGAATCACCTGCTTTTGAAAAAACAGATGTTATTTTTAAGTTTCAAACTTGTTCTGGGAGTACTTAATTTGATGACTGGGTTGTGAGTATAAAATTCTTACAATGTATTTCTGTATTTAATGAGATAATGTGCTTATGAAATTGAGCTTAATTACCAGACATTTCTAGTCTGTGAGGAACATTAAACTGCTTGTTGTGTTCAGAGAATGTCAAATACAGTTTAGAATTAATTTTTTCACTGTTATAAAAATATTCCAATCTGCATTGAAATGTCGTGCAGTCTTAAATTTTCTTAGTTATTGTTTCTCAGTTTAAAGTTTTTCTGAAAGAAGATCATATTTATTAATGTAATTCTGTTCAATGGACATATTCTTTTTGAGGTCTACCAATTTTCCTCATCAATAAGCACAAGCTCATATGCTTTTCTCCACTACAGTCTGTGCAATATGTTGACATCACTTGAGGTTGTCTCACCTTACACCATAGTTTGAATTTATAATGCTAATCATTAGTTTTTCAAAGCATACCATGATAAAATAATCTAATCAAATATTTCAACTTTAATTTTAGGGAGTAGCTTTCTTTTATTTCAAATTTTCAATTATTCTCTACATTTAGCTCATTTAATCTGTTTGCCCTTTCTGAATGTCTCTTTCCAGTTGTCTCTATCCTCTTGATCCTTGGCAAAAACACTATTTATCCAGCAATGGACTTTATCACATTGTGTATGGGTACTTAATTTTATATATGGGTTGAGTGTTTCCTATCTAATGAGCAATGAGTTCACATGGTAATTTTTTTTAAAAAAAAACTTTTAATTTTTTGATAGTGATCACTTCCATCTGCAGTTTTACATTCCTTAGTGAGTGCTTTTCTGATAAATTTAACTGTTTTAAATTACTAGAATTTGTCTTGTACATTAAATGTAACTGGGTGAAATATTGCATCATTTTTCTTCGTTTACCTAGTTGGAAGTATGAAGTCTATCAATTCTACAGTTCAAGAAGAGTAATTGCACCAAACTTATCCAGTTTTATAAAATAATAATGTAAATGTATTATCTATAACTTTTTATTCAGAAATTTAAAAAAAGTATGATACCTGCTGTGTTTGCATGACAAATGGCCACAAAATTGAATAAATTGAAATACTGTAATGATATTTTCCGTTTTTTAAATACACTTTGCTAATTTGCTAGTATCCTGTATGCAACTCCATCTGTAATATTTAACATCATATTCCAATTGTTTTGGTTTACCAAACGTGTGTTGGTATGTTTGTCTCTAAATGTGGCCTTTGTGAAAACATTCTTGGGATTTTTATTGAGGGTATGAGGAATTATGTAGCTCAATCCCATGGAAGTTTCCAAAATCATCATTACACTTCTTCCTGTTAAATTATTTGAGAGAAATCATAAAACACTTAGATAAATTCTATTTGTGAAAATTAAAATGTATTTATCATGAAAATTTTATGTATTATTGAAATAGTAATGTCTGAACTTATTATACAGTTGACCCTGTATTTTAAATTTATTTCTGTATGAAAAAGTTACTGAATGAGGTAAAAAGCTCTATACACTCTGCAAGCAATATTGAATATTTTAGATAAGCTAATTGCATCAAAATATTTTATGAAGTCAAATCACAATAATGTGAGTGCATAGTCATTTATTAATAATTTTGCATCTGTGAATTACATAAGAGGATTCCTATTCTGGAGAGAAGATAAAGTTGTGACATGGATTGTTTTTTTTTATTCAATAAAAACAATTGATGACCTTATACAGACACTTTTTATTCATATTGTAGCTATGTTTCAATACCTATTTGAATCTTTGTCAGGTATTTTCCTAAAGAGGAGGTATTTACAAATGATTATATTTATAGTCTAATTGTACAACGTAAACAAACAACTTACAAAATTAATATAATAAACTAACACAAATAACTATCAACAAGTTATTAAATTCACACAGTTTTGAAAGAGGGTCGGAGGCACTCAATTCACTATACACTAACATAATTGTAGCAAGACTGAATTACATCTGAGGATTTAGTAATACCAGTCCTGTGACAAATAGGTATCGAAACATTGTTACAATATAAGTAAAGGGTGTCTGTATAAGGTCATCAATTGTTTGATTAATTTGAAAACACGTTAAATTAAAACTTTTTGTACTTTAGTTTTTATGTATCTGGAAATGTAGTGTAACAATGGTTAAAGAAACATAGTGCATTTTGAGATAATAATATCAGTACATAATGTTTTAATAGCACTATGCCTATTTACAATTGAATAATTTCCTTGATTTTGTTATCTAATAATGTTTTCTTGGTCTCCTTTCAGAGAGTGATATGGTGAACAATTAATTATTGCTTGTAGGTGGATTCCACTTTGTCTTCATTCACCATCCCAAAATTTTGATTATTGAATGATTCAATTGAGGTTGTTTTTGAAACAACTTGATTTGGCACACATGAAGTTGGTCAACATTGAGTCTACCCAATAGTGTCACAGCTGTGGTAAGTGACCAGTAGTTGTAAAGGGGAGGATTGAATGTTCAGATACCTTTCCATATTTCCTAACCTGGTGTCAGGGATGTGATATTCTGATGCATGACCAGTACCTTCCCAGTGCACCAAAAATGTTATGAAAATACAGGGGAATTTGTGGTCAATGTGTTGTGATAGTCACCTTTTATGTATCATTCAAAGGTTTGTGAATGATGATTATGAGTGGTCACTTCTGCTGAAGAACACCTTTCTTATGCACATAGTAAATAACTTAATCAATCCCTTAATGCACTGTTGCCTTCTGTTTTCCCACTAAACTGATTAGGCACATAACAAATTTTCCATTTCATAACCCCTCCAACCCTTTTGTTTTTTTTAAAAAAAAAATTCTAGCGCCATTCTCCCCCACCACCACCATTAGAACTGGTAATGGAAATGTGTACACAAAATTAACACAAGTCTCAATCATTTCTTCCAGCAGAAGTGGAGCAACGACCTTTTAATAACTTCAGTTAACAATCAACGTAAGTTTCTATATATGACTTCATATTTCTGTTTCTTGTCTGTCATATGGGTTGTTAATTTCTTGTGTTATGACTTGATGTGATTTAAAGCTTCTTTTTTGCTATTTCACTTCTGTTGAAAACAGGGTCTAAATTGAGGTTATATTTGTTGTGAACTCATTAATGTTCTCTATTCAAATCTGTTGATCAGGATAAATAAAGAAATTTGTTCAATTAATAAACTGGAAATCTCACAAAATTGACAAATGAATTATAATTATACAAATAAGCTGAGTCATTCCTCTTTGGCAATAATTTCTTTAGTAATTTTCATATTCCCACTCCCTCTGATACTGTCTTAAGTTTCAAGGAAAGTCAACAAGAAGTAAGTCAAAACAAAATTTGTAAAGTTTATGACGGTGTTTAGTATGTTTTTTTTAAAAAAATTAATAAAAATTTATTTCACTTCTTAAAATAATTTGTGCATATCTTTAAATCAATATGTCATACATTCATGTTTGCTTGAGACAATCGAGTTGTAAGTTTATTTTTCTATTCAGTATTTGCACTGAATAATGTTGGGCCTCCCAGCAGCCTCATCAAGGTACACTGCCTCCCCTGCAATCCAGGTGGACCACACATCCAGATCTGGCCCAAGGAAGACAAAGTCAGCATCAGCACCATAATCCAGTGTTCCCTTGTTCTTGATCCCGAGCGTCTGTGCCGGATGGAGAGTTGCAGCTTCCAGAGCTTCGACAGTGGAACACACTGTAAAGAAGAATCCAATTAGTGAGGGAGAAATAAACCCAATAGGTTTAGAGATGCAAGGGGAATTCTTCCCACATTTAAAAAGTAGGACAGTGGTGATTCACGTGATACTTTCTATTAACTCTTTCATTTAAGTGGAAAAGTGACTCGTACTACAAGAAGATAAGAGAACAAAATATTTTTCTGTGAGTAATGTAATTAAAATAATATGAATAATGTTTATACATGTCATTAAGATTTATTAAGCTATATTCATCAAAATATTTTAACACACTTGATACATGTATGTGTATATATATCCTTTGTGTAATTGTGTATCTATATATGTAAATTGATAATAAATCATATGATATTTATATCTTATTGTTGTATATTACAAACAATAAATTCCTGTAGTTTGTTGTAAATTGCCTTAAATTGTATTCACCTTCTTTCCTTGCTAATTTTTAGACTTCAATATATTTCCTGTTCTATTATTTCAAAATCCATGGTGTTTTCCCTACCACTTTGTCCTTCAGAAATTCCTGTCCATGTATTTAACATGAACTGATTCCGTTCTTTATCAATCCATTAAACATCTAATTTCATGTCTGATTTTTTCTTCAATACTTGCAATAGATTGTAAAAGTAGATTTATTTGTTTTAACCACTCTACCATTTATGGTGTGTCAGGGTAATATTGCACACCACAAGCTTATTTTACTATGAACTAATTGTAATACACTTGTGGCCTAAAACTAGTTCAACTGGTCCTTGCTTTCCTCTTGTCGGCATTCCATTTGTTCAGCAATTTAATTTCAGGAACAAATAATACATTCTCTTTTAAAATAGAAAGAAACTGGAGTCCAGCAAGTATACTGCTATTTTGCCAATTTTGTAATAAGAAATATTACACAAGTGTAAAATAGTTTAAATGATTGCATAAAGTAATTTATCAAATATAAAATACACAATATTAACTGAGATACTTACTGACAGCTTCTTTGAAGATTCGAACACACTCTATCATGGAAGAGATGCTTCCACACAATGTTTCTGTACCAGCCACAAGAGCCACCCTGCCCTTAACGTCAACCAACATCTGCCCAAGCTGGTGTGTGCCCTCTTGCAATCCAAGTGCTGACATTGCATCAGTCACAAGCACTAGACCTGGAAGAGAAGAGGCAGGTGCGTGAAACTGAATGGCGTAACCTCAGTTGAGACCCAAGAAGATCAAAGAACATTAGCTATAGCTTGTAAAACTTCAAATAAAATATAATAAGTGTGTTAATGTAGTATATAGTAGAGAGAGAAAAGACTTTCCTGTGCTCAATAGTTTGCATCCATTTTTAAAAAGTTTTGAATACTTTTGTAAGTAAATTTCATTTTTGACTTCAGAGTGGAGTATAAAGGGCAATCTAGACTAATTGTAAACAGCCAGTGAAAATGTAATATTTTAAAACAAGTTCTATTACATGCTTGATTCCTTTCTCATTCCCATGCATAGGTTTAAAAATTCAAAACTAAATAGCAATTGGAGGTGGTAGACAAATTGTAAAAAATGATGTATTGAATCCTCTGAATTAGGTGTATCAACAGTGTTGCAGATGTAATCTAAAATGAACTATATTTAGGAACTTACCTTCTGGGTTGGTGCGGTATGCAATCCTGACTGCAGCTGGATGTGTGTGGATCATATCACAGATAATGCCATAATATATGTTACGTCCAGGTGGGATGGCATCTGAGGCAAGAAGACCGACAAGACCAGGATCTCTGTGGTGAAACTGTGGATATTTTTCTAAGTTCAAGTAAATGTTGCGTGGGTTTCACATAAATTTTTGATGAAAAAATTGAATTAAAAGTGAATAAAGATGATAAATATTTTGACTCAAAATTACAGAAAGTCCAAATTGACTTACTGGACAGATTAAAACGATAATTTTGAGTTTGAATTAAAGCATATTTAGAACCACTAGCAAAATATTCATTAAACTGTAAATTACATGTTAAATGCATTATTGTAATTTTGAAGACTGTGTTCTTGATACATTTTATAAATTTACATTAAAAAGTGCTTAAATTTTAAGGATTTATAAAACTACTATTTGACAATAAAACCAATAATGTTGAATAAAAATTTGTTAATTACTCGGACACTGCTAACTGCTCTTTCTGTAAAATCAGGATTGTTCCCATGTTTAAATTTTAATTAAATGACAAAATAATTCAAATTTTAACAAACCAGGTCAATGCTGTAATGGGTAAAGTGGGTTTTAGTTTGTTTGCATCTTACCGGCAGCATTGCATTGAACAAGTGTGTGATGAAAGAGGCTCCATTTCTCACAGCTTCCTCCCCTTCACACAGATTTGCAATTGAATGGCCTAAGAGAGACGCAAAGCAAATTGAAGTTTACATTCCCACCATGCAACTAAACTCCAAATGTTCAGATATACTTGCCAACAGAAATGGTTGTCCCTCTGCTGACAAACTGTCTTATGACTTCAAGTGCATTTGGCAGTTCTGGAGCAACTGTGACAATACTTACATTATCAATGTACCCATAAGTGTCGAGCACTGTTTGGAATCCCTGGACATATAAAATAAATAAAAATTATTGTGATTGAAACAGAATAAAGAGAGTGATACAAAATATGAGACATCAATTTAACTACTACATAGATTTGCAGATTACACAGACAAATCTAGGCACTTCATTTTTAAGCATTACCATCTTGGTAAAGCTTTAATATCAGAGTTTCTCATTTAGCCACAAGACACTTAATTTATATTATCAGTCACATGATAGCAACAGTTTACCAATTGGAATAATGCAATTTTCTTTCAAATTCTAGAATTCATAGTCCCACGGCTGGAGCCTGTCATGGGGAAAGAAAAAAACTTACATGATTCCAAAGTATAGTCAGGTCAGTGTTAACACATATGGGATAAGATTTGACAGAGTTTATCAAATGTTAAGAAACTGAATTTATTACAGAGGAGGTAGAGATGCTGTAGTGATTGACTTTGTAAAAGCTTTCAATGTGATTCCTCATGACATATTACTGTCTAAAAAAATCAGCACTGATAAAAGTGTTGTTCAGTACACTTGAGAATTCCTCAAAATATGACAGCAAGGGGTAAAGGTAGGAGAAATTAATTGAATATTGGGTGCATAGTATCAAGCTTTCCTCAGGGATCAGTTACTGGACCCTTCTGTTCCTTTATGATTCTTCCATCAACATAAACTGAAGGGCGAGACTGAGTACAGTAATTTACAGGAATATTGAAAACAAATATGTTAAACTATGGCTGCAAAAAGAACTTGATTTGGTGAATGAGTGTACAACATTAAACTCAATTCATTGTGAATAAAAGGCTATAATCTTTATCAAATATAGATTGCTGTGATACTGAGGTACAATTTTAATGGATTAAACACAATAACTGTAAATATTTACAGATTTATTAAAGTGACAATGACAGGAAACTGAAAATGATAAAGTAAAATTTGTGAAGTCATAGATGTTACTATCTGCATTAATTTTATTATTAGATTAATAGTTATTAATATCATATTATAACATCCTTATATTAGTTATTTTTATTAACTTTGGTTATTAGCATCTAATACCAAGGTTGTATTCCATTGCAGGAAATAAATTGGCTGAGAACTGTTAATAAATAAAATAATCAGATTGTAAAGTAATAGTTCTTAAAGTATGACACATTAAATCTTACAAGACAATCATTCAACCTGTTCAAAACTTAAATATAATATGAATCAAACCATAAGTTGTTTGGCACATACCCTCTCAGGGTTCAGAATGTACTGCTCAGGATGAGCTCCTTTCTTGCTGGTGCTGATGAATGGTCCTTCTAAATGAACCCCAAGAATAGTGGCACCATGAGGCCCACCTGCTTCTTTCTTCAGTTGTGGCAGAATCTACAAGGCATACACAAAAGAAGGAAAACTAACTGATGCACATAACATACCCACAAAAATTAAATAACACTCATGTTGTATCTCACTTACAAAAAATAAATTTTTTAGTACATAAATTTTCTTTCTCCAATTTTGAAGTTAATACATATTACAAGTTATTAGTATTTTAATAAAAAATTATGTTTTGAAATTTTTATTATTATTTATGAAACAAATAGTGTTGTTGAAATGGAACACTTTAGGTCCGAAATTTTGTAAGCTTGGATGGTTGCAGAATTCCTATCAAAGAGCATTATAACTTGTGAGGTGTACACAGTATGAATGAGCAAGGAGCACCTCATATATATGATAAACCAATGAATGAAGAGAGAACAGAACTGCAACTAGAAGGCAGATTCTTTATTGAAAATTAACCTTTTTGTCTGTAAATACATGACATTAAAGATGATTATGGCTGTTCAAATTCGTAGCTTAGTTATATTGTATTTTCGGTAAGATGATGTATAGTGTGCATGTTACCTTTTTATAGACATCTGGAGGTGACGTGACAACTGTGGGACA
Organism: Zhengitettix transpicula; assembly: GCA_037074705.1. Taxonomy (NCBI): domain Eukaryota; kingdom Metazoa; phylum Arthropoda; class Insecta; order Orthoptera; family Tetrigidae; genus Zhengitettix; species Zhengitettix transpicula. The sequence continues at coordinate 78,396,223 of CM073593.1, forward strand.
AAATGAAGTAACACCATGGCTAAGAATACCTTTCGCGACTTTTCGAACAGAGGCTTCCGAGTCTTCAACGCAACACGAGAAATCGACTCCAAAGCCACCTTCAAGAGGGAGAAATTCGTTAAATTGGTGTGTCATTAGGAAACTATTAAATTAAAGCAAACGCCATACCGTTTATCTGCAGATCAATGAATCCAGGCGATATCAGGGCACCTTTGCAGTCGATTTTCACGTCTGGTCTTATCTTCTCGTCGAAGAACACTTTTTCTGGATTGACAATTTTTCCATTCCTCACCCAAATGTCTTCGGTGATAATCTTATGATCTCTCAAGATATTGCAATTGCGAAACTGCAGCAACATTGATGGGTCCATTGCCCTTATTTAACAATCTTACGATTCATTATCAGCTTGCCCTAATTTTTCGGTCTGATCCAAATAAATGTTGATAGGAAGTTAAGCGCATGAAAGGGAAGACAGTTCTTGATTTTAATATTTTCCCTGACATTTGAGCAATTTTTAACAGTTTTGTCAAATTTTTGGAAAGGTTTTCTTTTTGTTTTTGGGGAAACAGAGTAAATCGTCAAGACATGAACAGCTGATAGTTTCAAATTTATAGATCGACTTCTATGTCCTATCGCCTTAGAGGCGAGAACTTTCGACTGACACTGAATATGAAAAACTTTCATGTAGCTAAATTGAGAAACTTCAAGCCAGTAAAAGTGCCACTTTCAATTATATGAACAGAACAATGAGTTGCTTAACTTTTCAGAACCTAAAGAAACTTATTCATCGATTGTCCTTTCCCACCTTCAGAACCTCAAGTAATTTACTAGCTTTTTCCCGTTTCAACAGCTCTCAATTTCACTAATTATATTACGTTGATTGTTTTTCGGGTTTTTCATTTCAAACCGTAAAAACTCTGTTCGTCTTCAGAGAAAAAGGATAGCTATCAGAGCAGGACAGAAGTTCGATCACTTTTTCCCATATTGTAGAAAAGATTCATGGAAAATAAAAAATATTATTATTATTCATTAAGATAGCCGTCTTGTATAAATACAGAGTCACACTGACTTATAGAAGTAAAACTTATAAATATTTATAAATAATATAAAAGTAATTAGATAAAGAAGTAGCCAAATATCGGACAAAATTAAGCTATAAAATGAATACTCAACGTTTCTGTAATCCTTGTTGCTTTCGTCACTTCATTCAAAAACTCGAGCCGCAAGTACGACAAAACGCGCAAACCAGATGACGATCTCTAAGACCTGAAATTATTTCAAAAACGTTAAGTGGTATTTATATCCGAATAAATATATTACTGAATTTTGTTTGTTCTTGATCTAATCCGTATATTTTTAACATAAGCTTATATTTTGAGAATTTCAAATAATATATAATAATTTTAGATTTATGATATCTTGTAAACGTAAATTTATTTACTAATACATTTCGATGTCTACAAAACTGCTTACTTAATTAATAAACTGAATTTGTATTGTTCCTAAGTGAATCGATATTATTAATTTGATTTGAAATATTCTACTTCTGGTTAATTACATTTAATAACATGTAATAATATATTTGAAAAAATAACATATTTTAAGGGCGTTTTTAAATTGCTGACGATCAAGATATGACTGATATAATTCATGCGTTTTTCGCCGTTAGAAAAAGACGCCAATCCGCTTCGAAACGTCCGGAACTCTTAAATTTAAATTTTCTTAGTTTTTGTTTCTCTATTTTAAGCTTGTCGGTAAGAAGGTCGTTTTTTAGTATTATCATATATTATAGTATTGCATATTCGTTTTGAATATGTGTATACGTGTTTCTGTTTTACGTACAGAATTGAACAACAAAGAACTTAAAAGAAAAGTAATGTTATAAACAAATTTTGAAGTGTAATAACTATCCAAGTAAAACATGCGTTTGTAATAAGGTAAGGTTAAGAAGGTATTATTTAATTTAAAATATCCCCAACTATAAATTATTTACAAATCTTAGGCGAAATGAGTTTAATATCTAATGGATCTTTTTACTACCATTATTGTATGAGCTGTTGGGTTCTATTTAATTTCCGAAAAGTTAATTTTGTGTCTTGCTCATAGGTTATGTGAAAGGTCTGCACGTTTACCATTCGAAAATGCCTCACAGTAAGTCTGTCATTTGATCACGCTGTTTTACATAATAGGTTTATGTTATTTTCTTTACTTGTATATATTATTAAACATTTAATTCAATGCCATAGTTAAATTGCGCATAATTTAAATTTAGTGCTTATTTAGTGGTAAAAATGCTGAATTATGAATATTATTAAGATTTAGCCTAGGGTGTCAACTTTAACTCATAAGTTATTAGAATCCTTTATATAATTACCAATCGTTTTCTTGACCAATAAAACTTTTTTATTAAGCATACAAACACATTTTGAAATAACATTTTTTGTTTGCTATTTAGAAGGGAAACTTAAGTACCAAAATAAGTCAACGAATCTTAAAACTAAAATTAAAAAACCAAGAGGAAAGAAATTGAATAAATGGAATCCTCTGTACAAAGCTGGCAGGTTGGTGGTGAAGAATTTGCCATTCAAGGTGAGTGTGTTCAGTATTTTGTTTAGTAAACTTTTTATACAATATTGTTTACGTTCTATGTTAGGTTAAGAGTATTACAATATTAGCATTAGTAGTTGGCAAGTCTTGAAACAGTACTTAGAAGAATTAAAAATATCAGTTTTCTCATCTTGTTATATTAGAATTTTAATTCATGATTTATATTTAACTACTACATGTTTGATTGACAGGCTACTAAGGATGACTTGGAGAAACTTTTTATCAAATTTGGTGGCATAAGCGAAGTCCAACTTCTTAAGAGAGAAGATGGTAGTCCACTTGGATGTGGATTTGTCCAGTTTGCAAGCAAAGAACATGCTGAAGAAGCTATCAAAAGTTGCAACAAATCAGATCTGATGGGTGAGTACTAGTGGTAATTTTTTGTGAGCTACTCACATTTGTATCGAATGAGTTATGTAACTATTTGTTATATCACAATTTAAACAATTCTGTAATATACATTGCAACTTTCAGTGGAATAGTTTTCCTTTTAATTTCAGGAAGGAAAATTAATGTTGATTGGGCCGTTCCCAACTCTGAGTATGTTGCAAAGCAGGCTTCTGAGAAGAAGGCTGCTGACACAAATGTTTCAGAAGAAAGCTGTAATAATTTAGATGACTGTGATGTTCAGATCAATGTGACAGTTACAGATGAAGTTGATGACATGGGAAAGGTAGGCAACACACCATAATTTGTATAAATTTGATATGATTCAAAGTATTGTGACATTGAAAAAGACAATTTTTGAAGACCTAATTATGTCAATCTAACTTATTTGTTTTAACAATCTGTTTCATTAAATTTTGCAATTTATTTTTAAGTGTGGCCTTTTTATGGTTGAATTAATATGTTGGTTGACAATTTCCTTGTTCTGTTTTTTATTGTAAACTTATATCTGTACATTTTTATGTTGTAACTATACATTGCAGCAGTCATTTTAATACTTAAATTTTTTGTAACTGGCCAAGTTGGGGCCTTCCAGGGCCAGTGATGTCATACACTCCTCCTTCCTGCCCCTCCCTAACTAAGCAGAAAGCAAAGACATCACATTGATTCACAGAACTGGTGGGATATCATTTCAAGTTGCAAGAAGAATTTGTAAAAGATGAGTTTTCAAGGTTTCAATGTAAGTTTTAAATGCAGGCACTAGGTTGTTTTCCTATGGTTTTCTTATAAATTTCAAACACAGTTTGTTGTGAATTATCAAAAAATAGGGTGGTTTCAATTTCAGCATCAACTGCAAGGAAATAAATCCAATACTTGCATTGCAAAAAATTATTTTATAAATAAGTTGAATAAAAATGTTGATAAATATGAAGATAGAAAATATTTATTGAGACCGGCAACTGAATCCAGTTCCACTATCTGGAAAGTGGAAAGTAAAACCACTCACCCACAAGTGCACCGAAATACTCCAGCCTTCAATTTCAGGGAAGCTGATAATTCTTCCTCTCTTTACTGTTAATATGAATTATGTTTACAATGCCATCACATCCTTTCTTTAAGCTGCACACTGGTGTACTGGTTATGTAAAAAAAGTTTTTTGGCAATAGTACTTCCTAAATGAAGACTGTGATGTTTCTGAGAAAGCTGTGACATCATGGAGTAGTATGAGAGCATAAAATGGAGTGGGACTTTTTTTGGAGTCCCTCAAAGTGACTAGCAATTTTTTCAAACATATTAAAACATATGGATTTAATATTTAACCAGAAAATTGTATTATATACATGTATGCTTCATATATAATATTTGATAAACTAAACTGTCCATTAAATATCAAAGTTGTTCCTTAAACCATATTCTGATATTACTATTATTACTATACTCAATACTATTCACAATATAAATGCAAATAATCGAACATGATTTCTCTCAGTAATTACATCAACTCTTTCTCTGAATCAAATGCCCTTTTGTCATTTATACTTCCTGAAGAATATGTTAACATTATTATCTGTATTAACTAGGTATTGTTTTTTTTTAAAAAAAAGAAAATAGAGTAGTTATTTTGTTGTTTTTATTGCAGATCAATTTTGCTGCCTCATCTGTTGCCAAAAAAAAGGAAAAGAAGTTTCAAGGAAAGAGAAACAATATGTTTCTTCCAGACATAAAAATAGATGGTACATTCTCTCTCTTGTTCTCAATTCGAGTTTGTTTTTGTTCATTTATTTGCTAATAGAGCTTTCATTTCATCAAGTAAACTATTGAACAAGCAGAATATTTGCATTGGGCACAGAGTTCAGATCAGGCACAATTGGGGCAAAGTTTATTTTACCTTTTTTTTTGGTCAGCTTTAGTCTTACTATTGATAAAAAATAATTAAAACTTAATATTTTTTCATTATTCACTACTGAATTTTTGATATAAATAATTATTGAAAAGTAATATAGACAGGATATTGTGTAGGAGTATTGGGGATCATTCTGATTTTTCAATATAAAATATATGAATTTTTTACCCTAATCTGTTTATCAGTTCCATGATCCTTAGATCTGAACTTTGATAGCTTTTCTTCTGTTCTTGAAATATATTAATTTATAAGTAAAATATAGTAGTGACAGTATGATCTTGATTGTTACTAGAAATATCAAAATATTTGTAAGCAAATGCAATTTTCTGTGGCAATTTTTATAAGGAAAACTAAATCTTTTGTGTGTTTTCCAGATGAGAATGAAGTGGCAGAAATTGATACTAAGCCTGAAATCAAAATTGAAGAAGAGGATGTAGTGGTAAACAACAGGGCATCAAAAAAGCGTAAAAGGAAAGAGAAGCAGAATGATGTCAAGAGGGGCAGGGTGATTGTGAGAAATCTTCCATTTAAGGTTGGTATTCTTGTGGCAGACACAAATTTTTGCTGGTATCAATTTCATACTTGATCATAATTGATCATTGCAATGTGATTAAATTTTAACTATCTTATTATATATGTTCACTCGAGGATAAGGTTTTATTATTATTTGTATTGACATATTAAACAAATAATATTTGATCTTAAATTTGAATTTTGAGACTGTGCTGATTTTATTCTGATACAGAATTTTTTTATCTTACTAATTGATATTAAGAAGCATGTCTATATACCAAATAATGTTCGGGTGCCTATAATATTAAATTCACAATTAAATATATTATTTTCCATAATTCTTGTTCGTATGTACAAAACAAAAATCTATCTTTTATTCAGTATTCTACAATATCTTTTTATAGAGGCCCTTTACAGAGGTATTATATTGAAAATATTATATTAATAGTAATCATGAAAGCAATTTCAAGAAATAATTAATATAAGGATTGAGAATCCCAGGAAGGGTACTCATCCAGGAGCATTTTTCTCCAGTACTTTTGTCCCTGTGTTACAGTGATTTAATTTTTGTGGGAATGTGTTACAGATCACTGAAGAAAAACTGAGGGAACATTTTGCTCATTATGGAGAAATTTGTGAGGTCAACCTACTGAAGAAACCTGATGGTAAACTTGTAGGATGTGCATTCCTTCAGTTTTCCAGGGTTCAGAGTGCAGCTAAAGCAATATATGGATCAAGTGGGAAGCCACTCTTAGGCAAGTGCCAAACATAACTAGCGATGGGCAGATTGATTCTTTTGAGAGTAGTTCAGAGTCGATTCTCTATTTACTACAAGTCGATTCTTTAAATGACTCTTCGGCTCTCTGAATCTTATCCGATTCTATTCTCAAGGTTGAACATTAATAAATTAATAAAATAAAACAATTGATGAACTAATAAATTTTTTATTTATATTGTAACGATGTTTCAATAGCTTTTTGTACCTTCTTCAGGTATTTTCCTGCAGAGGTCATTTAAATGTCAGTACAATATTAATAAAAAATAAAAATTGTCTGAATAAGGTCATCAATTGTTTTATTAATTCACAACAGACATTAAATTAAAACTATTAATTACTTCAGTATGTGTGTGTGGGAGGGGGGGGGGGTGAATAAACACAAAAAATAGAAACAAAATATGGATTAATTTTTGAGTAATTTATTTATGAAAAATAATATACATATATTTATACAACTATTTTATAAAGTTAATATTTCTATTTAGATAAATCATTTGAGAAAGTTTTTGTGATGTAAGCTGACTCCTTTTATCCATCTGCTTCTCTAAGTAAATTCTCCAATAGTTCATTCAGGAAAAACCAGTAGTTCCTTCTAAATATAGATTGGTGACCATACGGCTTCATAGTATTTGAGAACGAGGTTTAATCTCGGTTATTCCCTGGGTTAGGGCATTGACTTCATCCTAGCCAACTTTCCAGGATTTATTGGAAATGAAACATTCAGTGCAAATAATGCATGGAATAATTTGCAATGTTACCTACATTGCAACCTATATATTTGGATAAAATTTATTCTGCATATTCATTTACATAATCTTGAAAATTAAAGCTGTTAAATATTACAATGGGTTAATGATTTGAAAACAAAAGAATTATTCAAGAGGTTGATCAAAACACATTGAAAGGACAAAAAAAACGCTGGGAAAAATATGTTAACTCTGAATGTAGAGAAGTTTTAAGAATAACAAATCTAAATTAAGAGTTTTCCACACTGCCTGTTAAAGGATCTAAGCCTATCACTTCAAAATTTATTAAGAGTGTTATTGTTTATTAATTCTTGGATAGTGTCGTTTTTGAGACAGAACCAGAGCTGAATCTTTCTTCAACCTAAAGACTCAACTTGTAACTTACTCTACAATGGTTCAACTATTAGAGACTCCTTCATGACTCAACTCTAGACACTTGCTCATGACACTACGACGGAAGCAACTCACAGGTGATCTTACTCGAGCAACTCACAGGTGATCTGACTCGAGCAACTCACAGGTGATCTGACTCGAGCAACTCACAGGTGATCTGACTCGAGCAACTCACAGGTGATCTGACTCGAGCAACTCACAGGTGATCTGACTCGAGTAACTCACAGGTGATCTGACTCGAGCAACTCACAGGTGATCTGACTCGAGCAACTCACAGGTGATCTGACTCGAGCAACTCACAGGTGATCTGACTCGAGCAACTCACAGGTGATCTGACTCGAGCAACTAACAGCTGATCTGACTCGAGCAACTCGGTGATGAGCTGACTCGAGCAACTCGGTGATGAGCTGACTCGAGCAACTCGGTGACGAGCTGACTCGAGCAACTCGGTGACGAGCTGACTCGAGCAACTCGGTGACGAGCTGACTCGAGCAACTCGGTCACTCGAGAAACTACCCGTGACCCTATGACTGGTACAACTTACTCACAATCCTATGACTTGAGCAATTTGCTCATGACTCTATGACTGGATCAACTCTGCAACTCGCATCGTGTGCCGTAACTCTATCTCTGGAGTCATTTTACAGAACAGTTCTTTTATATGATTTGAATCTTTTAATTGATTCTCACTTCTTTTGCCTACCTCTAAACACAACATGTCTGCCTTTTTCCAATTCATCACTTTTTTATAAAAACTTTCTTATAACACTGTCACTATTTATTGTGTGTTATTGAACTGATTTTTTAAATTGTGTTTGTAGTTTCTGTGTAACAGAGACACCATATTTATCTATTTCCATCCTTCTCCTAAACTACATTACAGACTTTTGTTCATTGTCACATGTTTTAAAATCCTGACAGATAAATATGTTCCATCTATGGTTTGATTAAATTTCTTGATTACAGGAAGGACTGTAATTCTTGATTGGGCTGTTCCTCAGACTAAATATTTAGAAGCCACCAAAGTAAAGGAAGGGCCTATAAAGGAAGAGCCTGATATCAAAGAAGAAAAATGTGATGTTAATGTCAAATCAGAATTTTCTGATGATGTAGTAGAGGACCACATCCTCAAAGATACTGACAGTGTCAAATCAGAAGATTCAAATGAGTTTGATGATGATATGTAAGTGTGATATGCTCTTATTTTCTTTGATATTGTTAGGGGAAAGTTGTATTTACTATTTTACCATGCCACAGGTCTGATGAAGGTGAAGAAAGTGTTGACGAAGACTGTTCAACACAAAGGAAGAGACCCAGAGTCATATCCAATGATGTGAAGGAAGGTTGCACTGTGTTTGTGAAGAACATTCCTTTCTCAGCCACAAATGAGGATCTGAAATTGTGTATAGAGAAATTTGGCCCAGTGTTTTATGCTTTAGTGTGCATTGATCCTTTAACAGAACACTCTAGAGGTACAGGATTTGTCAAGTTCAGGGTATGTTAACTTCTCTAATCTCTCTATTAATTCTAATAGAATATTTTTGTTATATATTTTTTAAAGTTTAGTCTGATCCTAAATTGTGAGAAAGTGTTAGGATATCAGCTGATGTATTGGCAGAACAAGTATGAAACGGTACATTCAACGTTTAAATTACAGATATATATTTCTATTTAATTACAGAACAAGGAAAGTGCAGATGAATGTTTGCAGTCTGGGTCAGAGTTAACTTTAAATGGCCAAATATTGGATGTTCAGAGGGCATTGGACAAAGAAGAACTACAGCAGAGGGCCAAAGGAAAAAGGGAGGACAAAACAAAGGACTCACGAAACCTATACCTGGTAAAGGAAGGAGGTATTAAAGTTTGCATTGTTACTGTAAAAGGAATGCTTCAGATACTTTTTCTGTGACTGAACTGTATAATCAGTAAAATATTCAGAGTGGGTAGAAAATTATGTTATTATTGGCACACACTACTGCTGTTAATATTTTACATAGTTTGATTCATGAATTTAATATTTGTCTTCAATTCTGCTGTCTATGTGTCTTGTGATGGATACAGATATACAGATATGCCTCAACAGCCCTTTAACAGTGTGGTTTTAGAGAATATTTACTCACCTATTTGGTACACAGTGTAATAAATTACCCAGGAAATATTTTCAAAAACTAAACTTTGAGTTAAGCAGCTTTATTGTTGAATTCTTTGTTTCAGTCATTATGGCTGGAAGTTCTGCTTCCATTGGTGTGTCCGTTACTGATATGTCAAGACGCTTGCAGCTGGAACAGTGGAAGAGTCAGATGTTACGGAACTTGAACATGTTTGTCTCTCGGTTTAGACTTGTGGTACACAATGTTCCAGAATTATGGGATGATACAAAATTGAGAAAGCTGTTCGAAAAGGAATCTGGTCCTGATGTAATAATTAAGGAGGTACTATTTTTATACATTAAGAGGTGACAGGAATGAAAAGGTTGACTTTGATTACAATATCAACTTGTATAACTGATGACAATGATTTTCCTAGTGTAACTTTAAGGAATGTCAGTTTCTACATTATAATGCTGTTATCACCTGACAAACTAACCTTAATGAAACACTTAGAACTCATTGTTGAAGTGGGACAATAGAAATAAAATTGACATTTAAATTTCATAAATTTTTAATATCATTATTTGAGTATTTATTAATACTAATATAATTAGATATAAAACTGAAGAACCTTTGCATAGATACGAAAAATATCTATATTCAACCATTTAAGCTGTGCTATGATAGAGTAACACTGAAATAATAGAATAATTTTTTGAAAAATAATCCAGGTGATAATATTTACTGGGACCGCTTGGTTTACGAACTTTTTATTTACTTTACCTAGGCTCGAATAATGAGAGACCTTAGAAATATTGATGAAAATGGTGTGGGGAAGTCTAAAGGGTACGGATTTGTTTCATTTACCACACACGAGGCTGCTTTGAAGGCTCTAAGAAGTGTCAACAACAACCCTGCCATATTCTCTGCTTCTAAGGTGAGTAAAATCAGTATAATTACTACAAAGATTTATATATAATTTTATGGTTGTTAATAATTTTCAACAAACTTGCTTAATTCCAAGCATGTTTTTATACTTACTTTTTCTCCTCCATTTATAGAGGCCGATTGTGTCATTTTCCATAGAAAATAAAGCCATTATAAAGGCTAGACAGAACAGGCTGGAGAAAAGCAGGATTAAGAACCCCTTGGCTCAAAAGTCAGGTGAAGAAAAACAAAATGATAGAAAAAGAAAAAAAAGAAACAAATCCAAGGCAAATGGGAACTTTAAAAATGGAAACAAGCCTATGGATCCAGATTTCAACCAGACAAAGTCTATGACAGCTGTTAATGGTGAAGGCAGTGGTCCAGGAAAACAGTTTGCAGGTGCTGTGGCAGAACCTGGCAACAGAAATCTAAGGACTCGCTACAACTTGAAGAAGCAAGCCAGCATACATGCTCAGAATGTAAAACAGATCAGGAAGAAAGAGAGGCGAAGAAATAAGACTGCAGCCCAAAAACAGGTTATGAAAGAGGCAATCAGACAACCACAGGTAAATCTGTCCATATGAACGAGTCTTTGGCCAAATTTATGTATCTTTTTTTGTGTTTTTTGTTTCCTTTATTAACCTATAGATATTTTAGCAGGCCATATGATTTGTTGTAAGATCAATAAAAATATATTCAAATCGGTAAATAAGATACACTTCTTAATATAGAATTTTTCTTATGTTGGTCATTTACACATTGCTCCTCATATTGAGAGTTGTGATATTAGCTGACTCTTTATTTTGTTTACAGCAAAAACAGAATGTTGGGAAGAAAAACAAGGACGATGATCAGAACTTGAGCAAGCTAATCAACAAATACAAGAATAATTTGATGACCATCACAGACAGGAAGAAGTGGTATGAGTAGGAAATCAAGGATGACTGTTATTATGTAATGTATATATTTGTACAGAATTTTTCTTTAATATTCAACTTTTGTATAAAAACCTTTCGTTTTCTTCCTACAAATGTGTGAAATAATAACCACAATTTTTATATAAACATCTTTCCAAGTTTTATGTACAAAAAATGCAGCCCAAGATTCATTCAAGCAACTAATACACCGGGGAAACCTTTGTTAGAAATGTTATGGTTCTAAAGACTTATTTTATTACCGTGACTACATCAATGGTCTTCAATAAAGTATTCAGTACACAATCAATAATACCAGCCAGGTATTTAAAGTTGAACCTACAGCTCCATTTGTTTGCATTTTTGTGTGCATCTTTACAAGGGTAGTATATGTATATACAATATTAGGAGAATCCAATAAGGAATTGAAGCTAATTTGGAGACAAAGTCACATTTGAACTTGGATAGTGAGGAAGGATAGAAATAAATAGGAGGATTACACTTTATGTTATGCAGGTTTCTTTATCTTGTTTCGTAGCTTCTTCGTGCAACATGTTTCCTATCTGTGGAAAAAACAGAAATGTGTGCAATGGCTCTTTGTTCATCCTGCAACTTTCTGAGCGTTATGACAATATCCTTTATCTTTTTGTATGTTTTTCCTATTGTTGGAGATATTTCCATGTTTGATAACATAATAGTTTCTTGTGAATGAATAACACGGTTGATCATTTAACTTACTATTCATAACCACCTTTTCGGATTTGAATGCAGTGACTTCCTGACACGATGGATATTTTCTATATTTTCCTGTCATTGCTTTCCTTGTATAGTACTTTTCATATTGTTTAATTTCATCGAAGACACTGCTATCAATATAAAAACGGGTAAAGAAAATTTTCAGAGTTTACATACAGAGTTTATTCGTATACAATCTAATTTCACCTATATTTGGTTCTGGGACAAACTGTTCCAAATCAGCCAACGCGTTCACTCGTTACGGCGCTTAAACGTGAACTGATCGTGTGTTAACGAGTTTAAAAGTGCAAGCGCCGAACACTGCGTCTATCGTATAGTGGAGGCATTTTGCTGAGGTTTAGTCTTTCGTAGTTGACGGCTCGCAGTCAATGACTAGTCAAGTCTAAACGTAATTACTTGATCTATCAGCGGGCTTAGAGTATATTCGTGGGGATAGGCCCTTCCTATCGCCGCAACTTGGAGGGGGATTTCTTGCAGGCCACTTTCTTCCTCAAGACGCGGAGAGAGCAACGTCTGCGGGAGCTCTGCCTGCACATCGCTACACCGTGGTGAGTACCAAACCAAAGACGTTGCACCAAGGAACGACAAAAGTTATATTAAAAAAATCTCATATCAAGATCACGAAAAAAAAAATCTTGACTATCGCAGTTGAAACTTAATATTTTCACTCAAATTCGCTTGTAAACACGAGATTTAAAAAAGGATAGGCCCACAATAATCACACGCTGAAGTTCAAAAAAAAATTTTTTAGTAGAAAAAGTCGATGAATGGAAGGTTGTCCTCTCCGCATTTATCGCCCTCTTTCGTGCGAATGCGCTTTTTTAACACGTTCTCCAAAAGATAAACACTGATAATCGTAATTTACCACGAAAAAGATTTCCCGGGTCAACTGTCAAAGCATTTCATGGAGACGAAATAAACGATATATATATATGGATGGAGTTCCAGGTCGTGGACGAAGAAAAGTGCAACTGCAGTCTTGAAAGGAGATACAAGGAAGATACTACTAAGGTGGATAAGGAATTATAAAAGGACCTGCCAGTATACACAATATTTAATAATTTTGACACCAGCGATGATATATACATAAATTGTCAAATATATTAGACTCATCTCGCCAATTCTGTAAGTATCTCTATAACAAACCTTTGCATTAAGGACGGGAGAAGAAATAGCTGAAAAAATTATAGGCGTCTGTAAAACAGATCGAGATTGAATAATTTAGAATAAAGATGTAATTTTAACCAAGGATAAATAAATATGTGCACCAGAAGAAGTTTCCGGTAACAGTACATTCAAAACGAAACAAACAAAAATAAAGTATTTTATCGTATCGTTATTCTGTACTACGAAACGGGAATTTTTTTTTCTGTTGTTAAAAAATATGTTTTAATAAATATAACTTTGATGAGATGTTCTCGAAGAAGACAGGAACGTTTCGTGGCCGTGGAACAGACCGATTCATTAACTCCGAAAGGATGGAATGATTGAGACGAATTTTAATCTGGACTGACCTCAACAGAAAAAAAGCTATCGTTTCTTGAAGCGGTGACTATAGGAGCGAATCAAAGATAATCTTGGTGGATGACGACAAAAATCCATGGCGAGGTAGAGATTAGTGTAGCGTTAGCCTTAACGGATGTTATTTATTTTAACAGGTCAGCCAAGTGATTCGGAAGTATATCACGTAAACTTAATTATATTTACGTGTATTTAAAATTATTGTTTGATAAAATGTGATACATATTCACTGAATAATTATTCTAGATTTACGTTCTCCACGCGACACCTGCCGAGATGAGCAGGAACTTTCACGGTATTTTTATCTTGCGTGGTCGGCCGTCGTCCCCTGATCTCTCGTTGTAATTATCATTCCAGTCGATGGCGATGCCGGAATATCTAGTTTTTCCAAGTTTTATCGTGAATGTTGAACTGGTCGTGACAGCTATAAGATTGCAACTCAGTTCTGTCTGCCAAAATATTACAATTGTTCCCTAATACCGAATTGCTCGCGGGTCTTCCAAGATTTACAAACCACTTTAGGTGCTGCTTCACCGCGTAGGAGAGAACTGCGAGGGATTTTCTCTCGCAGGTAGAACCTTTTAGGAGAGATACGAAGGGGCTACCTTTGGGTATGTTTGAACTAAGGTTCCCACAAGCCGAGGCAACCTCGGCCTGTTTTGAGAGGTGTATGTTCCGGGGTCGCAGACCTTGGGCATACGGTAAGAGTTGTTCGCTATTCCCATTGGAATAGTCGGCCAGCTCCCTCCTAAACTGGTCGAGGCACGGAGAAGGGAATGCTGCGTCCCCACAGCAAACTCCTCTCCCGCTATCGGAAGGGCGTGAGACAAGTACACAATGCCCGACCTACCCGATGCAGGTTTTCCCTGCATTTCTTTAGGCTAATGCCGGGTAGGATCATTAAAATATAGTCCGGGGGCCCTAGTAACCCTTGGCTACCTTCCTCTACCCTTCCGCATCCCCCCTTTCAAATCCTTTCCTATGCTATTAAATGGGAGTTGCCCAATGTGGATTACCCTCATGTAGCCTGTTGCCCTAAAAAAAGAAGCACAGGTAGTAAAAGTCTTCCACGGAAAGCTATTAGTTTCGTCTGCTGTCTAGGCCTAGCGTCCTCTACGCAACGCAGTCCTTGGCAAGAATTGACAGTGAATAAGTTGGCGGTTATGTGGGGATTGCCCAAAATGTGAGAAATAGGCGATGCCGTCGCAAACCGGCCGTGTGAGTGAGCACGCAATATACGGTTCCGTTGTAACGAGCACTTAAGCAGGCAATAACTTGGACAGTTCCGTCACGTGATTGGGGCGGGAAATGTTGGCGTTCCACCACAAGCCCAGGTCTCTGGAAAAATGTGTGCCAGTCATTCACGGCCTGGAATCCGGACTTATTTGCGGAACGAATTAGCACTCGTCTGCTGATATTATTGCCACTCCTACGATGCCACATCCGCCATCTTGCCGACTACGGTTTAAATGTTTACTCTTAAATAGGAGGAACGTTATATATTTTTCATACAGAAGTGTTGCAAAACGTGTTTTAAAACCTAACATAAAAGCAATCTATAATTCACCTCACTGCGTTATTCTCTTTTTGCCTCGGGCAGTAGATCTTTTCATCCCCAGGGACTGTTTCGCGCTGAACTGGCACATTATTTTAATAACATGGCCGAGGTCAGTCTGCACTTTCTAATTTCCCCTCCAAGAATTTCTCCGTATCGTGTTTTCGTATACTCTCAAGTCCTTAGTCTCACGGGCGGGTGAGTTTGTTCACGCAGAGCTCGCATGCGACGTGCGCTGAAAACACGACGGGGTGGAAATAAATAAATAATTATATAATATCGATAATGTGAAATTAACAAACTAACAGGTATGGAAACGAATGGGAGTGAAGAATTGTCACCACGAATGACGGAAAACACAATACAATTTTATCATTGAATAATTAAAATATATTTAAATTAGTTTATATTGTCAAAAGACAAATATTTTTCGTACATTTTGAGTAGTATTTTTTTTAAAAAAATAGCAATCAAAGGATTTTTTTTTAAAAAAAATCATTTAATGCGTTTAAGACTTGTAGCACACTGAGAAAATAACCGCACGACCCTGTTAACAATAATTATTGATTTTCACCTCAGCTCGATGGTCAAATTTTATTAATGAAGTAAGATAGAAAGAAAACACGATTTAACCGAGAATCGTTCCCGGGACCACTGCAGCTGCTTTAAGTATCTGAGCTGCCAGTAGGAGCCTTCTTGATCGCTTCTGAGTTTGTCTGTATCTCAGGCTAACCTACAATTTTCTATTAATATTCCAGGCTCCAAATTTTTTAGAAAATAATGAAATCAAATAATAAATTAATATATGGACTAAAAATTATTAATTCTATATATCTTAATTTAAGAATGACGATTAACCTGGTTACGATTGTTACGCTGTCACCTTATTGTCCAAATCAGTTAAACTAACTAACTGAATAAAAAATAGGGAGCCTATATTAGTTCATTATAACACTATTTTTATATCTGACAGTAAAGTTATGCAGTGAAAGGAAAACCGGGAATAGAGATAGTTTTGTCTTTTGTGTTCATCTCCAAGGGAGATGAAAAGGAGGAATGTAAAGAAGAAATCGTGACCGCTGCTGTCAGCTATGGTCCTGAACAGGACAAGTGACTACGGAACCAAGGAGAACGAGATCGCGTGGTCGAACAACGAGGCCACGTCTCACTTCTGTGTGTTTGCTTTCTTAATTCCGTTAATTACCTCTTTCAAAAGGAAGAATTTTCCTACTTTCATCGTCGGATGAATAATAAAAGTTTATATCCACTTCCCGCATCGCCTTTGTCATAGACGACAGTAGAGAAAACAAACACGTGAAAACGTCTCATACATCTAACAGGTTGGCACTTCAATGAAGTCTTTTCATCCGGCTGAGATTCAGAACGCCAACTTCAATATTTTACTGGGGAAACCTCACGAACGGTTGGAATTCTTCCTCCACGACATCCGAAGATTGATGTGGATATCATTATGCATATTAGTCGTGGTTCTCAAATAATCCATAACAAGCTCAATGTTGTCACTGGTGCTTTTATTAGGAAATCCAAGAGTAAAGAAATGACTGTGTTGAAGTGACTAAGTTGCTGTTGTGGAAAATCAACTTATGACTTGGCTCTCGTAGCTAAAGTGGGTCGGAAAATGTGCGCGTTGGAGACAGAAGGTTGCCGATGGATAAAGAGTCACAGGGACATTAATAAACCACTAATTGGTTAAAAATGATCCAATCGAGACAGTTTTTGGGGCAGAAAGCTTTGTAGGTGCACGTGGAACGTCCTGAATGAGACCTGAGTCGGATTCGATCGAGGTTACGTAAGTCACTGCCAAGGTCGGACACCACGTTACTTTCTCCAAACTTGTCCAGAAGCGTAAAAAAATACTTCTTAAGTGACACACACAGAGGGAACATACCGGTTATACCGGGAAATATTATGCCTAAAATTATGCAAGTAAATATTTAGCAAAACATGAACGCGTCCTGTGACGTAAATGTCCAGAAATATAGTCATGCATAGTCTCCTTGTAAGACGGAAGAATTACGTATCAGATCACTGGTTAGAAATTAAACATTTTCGGACTCGTGTAAAATCACGACACAACAATACAGTTGGAGTAATATGAGTTTAAAACTTAATGTCCGTTGAATTACAAAATTTATCAAATTTTACTTGTGTAATATTAAAATACAAACGTATCAATTATATTTCGGCACTGAACGTTTACGTCGTTGACGGATTGTGTAACTACATTTTAAGTACTTCAAGAAGTTCCTAAAGAAATTGTTATTAATAGAAGAACAATTCAGTTATACGTAGCCTATAAAAACAACACTCCTGAATTAAAAATCGGCAAAATGTATATGTCGAAATACAAATATGAAAATTTACATCTAAAGAATAACCTTTTACAGCCACAAAAGTATTTATTTTCGTTCTACTACAGTTTGTAGCTCTCGGCTTGCCATCATCAGGATATATCTCTACAATAAAAAAGTATATATATATATATATATATATATATATACACATATTGCAATTTAAATTTTGTTTTTTCGGTTACTAAGTCATCATTGCTGAATTAATTAAGTTATTTTATTTTTTATATCAGTTAATCCCTACAAATAAAATCCCTACTTAAGTAAAAAGCATTTAAATTGTACATATGACAGTAGAATTGTAGACTTGTACGGACTGACCTTGTTGATCGGTGTAATCAACACACACACAGATATATATATATATATATATATATCTGTGTGTGTGTATATTATATATATATATATATATATATATATATCTGTGTGTGTGTGTATATTATATATATATATATATATATATATCTGTGTGTGTGTATATTATATATATATATATATATATATGTGTGTGTGTGTATATTATATATATATATATATATATATATATATAATTTATTATGCTTTTTACTTAGGTGGGAATTTTATTTGTAGGGATTAACTGATAAAAAAATAAAATAATATAATGAATTCAGCAATGATGACTTAATAACAAAAAAAAAAGTGAAATGTAATGTAAAAAATTCATGAGATCAAATTATATATATAATTTAAATATTTATTATAATATAATATTATATATATATATATATACATTTTATAATATATATAATTTATAAAATAAATTGAATCATCCGACGAAAACAACAAGGAGCGCAGAAACGTTGGGTAGTATTGTTTACCACTTGTCTTTGTCTTGTTAATTGACTACTTATTCATCTATTAAGGTTCCATAACTTTTCCATCTTAATTTCTTCTAGTACTGAACTCTCAATTGAGTCAGTCGTTCTGTTGAGTTTATCTTTCAGACGATGTATCGTATCTTGGTTAATAGAAAGTTTCTAAAGGTTAAATAAAAAAAAAAGGAAGTGACGCGCCTTCAAATGTGGACATGACGTTTGCTTGCCAAAGATAAATAATTTCCAAGCTCGGTTTTTCGCATGAATTCACCTTTCTCTCCAATGTCGCTCACACTTGACTGTGCATAAGTTGACAGACAGACATTGGTGGCACTCAAAACCGCATACATTACGAGCATTTCATATCACTCATTAGAGGATGAGCATTCTCTTAGAAACGATCAGCCTAGGAAATGTAGCCGATTGTCTGTATGTGTATTTATTTCACAGGGAATAAAAAATAATCGTGTACCTGGAGAATTAATTTTAGTTTTACCCGACCCTCGTCTTCCTTTGGCACGTTTATTGCCTCTGTATTTGCAAGCAATGGCCTGTGTGTTTCAGAAGCTGAAGCCATGGGCGCAAGCCGCAACGCGTGGCGTCCGTTGGCGTCGACCATGCGGGCCAAGTCGTCGACGGTGACGATGCCTATTGAGGTCGGCGTCGCGGCGCCCTCAGAGGACTGGACGAACGCGAGGCCCTACCACGAAATCCCTGGACCATCGCCGCTGCCGCTTCTCGGCAACACGTGGAGATTCGCTCCCTTCGTAGGTCAGTCCCACAACTATTGGCTTTACCTCTACCAATGACGTCACTGGCAACTGCTGAATTGCTTCGTGGTGCTCCGTTGATGGAATATTTCCGGGAAAATTGTCTAACATATAATGTGTACATGTTGCCATTCTTAAAATGTTACGTCGGCAGTTATGAATACAGGCTCAAAGATTCACATGAATTGCTCATGTGTACTGAATTCGTGAGGGAAAATTTATTAAACGTGCTCTCTAGAAGTTACTACCAGAATGTTATAAGAGTACATTTTCATTACTGTGGTTTCTGCAAACAAGCCAGGTAATAAAAAAACAGTATCACTGACTAGATAACTCGTGACGTCATCACATCTCTTCTCGTGCTTTTGATTGCATTTGATTGGACATCTGCGTACTTGCGTTGCAAATTTAATTAAATCGTGACTGACCAATACAAAGTCAAGGAATTACAAATATACTCCTGTCTTCAAGTGTTATTATTGTTGTACTCCTTGACTCGGTAGTCCATTAAGACCTACCGAGTCGACTGCCAAAATGTCATTTTCCAATGACACATTCTTGATTTAGGCGTGACGCTTGGTCATGGACAGTGTGTCAATTCTCCCTCAGTCTTTCGTGACCGGAACGAGTTCAAGCATCCATTCGAACGCGAGACATCTGCAACACAGCTTGCCGGTGTTATTATTATTATTACATACAGACAGTTATTTATACACAGAACTTCTATATCGAATAAACTGTCTATTAACTCTCTATATCGAAGCTGTACAAAAGTTCATTGAAAAACTCTCCGACTTCTTTTAAACTCTTTCATTAAATTTATTTCTGATTATTTCTTCTCTTGTCCTCCAATTACAGTTTTCCCTTTGCCTCCAATCTACCGCACTCCATTTTCCCGACCAGCTTTCTTTTGTCAGAGGTAGAGGACTATTAATTTTCTCACCTGGCGCCCTTCCAGTCCGAAGTCCAATCTGTTTTTCTCTCCAGCGATCACGATATACAGGATATACCGCCGGGGGATACCGCCGTCACCCTTTGCTGACCAATCTCGGAAAATCCCAGTCTGTCACAAAATGAAATCAACATTCTACCTAATTGCAATTAAAACCAGAAAAGAATTTTAATCGCGCAAAAAAAAAAATACTGCTCCTCGGCGTTACAGTCCCTGTAGGACCTTGGCCTCTCTAATAGCCCAATCTTGCTGGTCCACTGCTCGCTTCCTCCATCATCTAACAGTCTTCTTTCGTAAGTCGTCCTCCACATCGTCCAACCATCGTTTTCGTGGTCTTCCTTTACACCTTCTGGATTTCCTTTGTAGATCTTTTTCACAACCTGTCTTCTGACATTCGCTCTACATCTCAGTCTGTTCCCCTTTATTTCCAATACAATATCTGCATACCCATACTATTCCTCCAGTTCCCTATTTCTTCGCATTCTCCATTTCCCTGCTTCGTTTACCGCTCCAAAAATCCTTCTTAATATTTTCCTTTCCCATCTTCTCAAACACTCTTCTTCTGCCGCGGTCATTGTCCCTGTTTCCGAGCCATATATGACCATATAAACAGTCACTTTCAGTTTCCTGTTCAGACTTAAGAGTCTTAATTAGGGCCCAGTAAACTCTATTTCCTGCTGCAATCCTTGCTTTTATTTATTCATTTATCCTTCGTTACCAGTACTCTCAAGCTCTCATAGTTAACTTCATTTAGCTTGATGACTTTGTTTTCCATAGCACAGTTTCTCCTTGAAGAAAAGAGATATTTTGTTTTGGTATCATTAACTCTCAGCCCTAATTCTTCTTCCTCCTTTTCCAGCCTGTCCAGCCCTTCCTCTAGCTCTTTCAGTTTTTTGGAAGGCATACATACATCATCCGCATCTGCCAGACTCCGATTCATACCTCCTGAATCATGCCTCCTGGATGATTGATTTCCACTTTTCTCGTCACTCTTTCCAGTGCTATGTTGAAAAGTAGTGCGGACAATACATCTCCCTGTCGTAGGCCTTGGTTGACTCCAAACTCCTTGGTAAGTTTTCCTTCAACTTTCACTTGACATTTTGTGCTGTCAAGAGTCATTTTTATAAGTCTTATCTATTTATATGGACACTCAATGTCCATCAAAGCCCGGTACAGTTGTTTCCTCTTCACGCTATCATAAGCTTGTTCAAAAAATAAAATAAAATAGAACACTGGAGATTATCGCAGGCAACGTCACGTTCTTCAATACGTAATTATGAAGTGTGCTTTTGTTTACCCACCAGGTGACTACTGCATAGAGCGCATGGACGAGGTATGTCGCGGCCTCCACGAGCGCTTCGGCTCCGTGGTGAGGCTCTCGGGGTTGCTGGGACGTCCAGACATGCTGTTCCTCTTCGACGCGGACCTCGTGGAGAGAGTCTTCAGGCTGGAGGACGCCCTTCCCCACAGACCCTCCATGCCGTCCCTCAACTACTACAAGCACGTCCTCCGCAAAGACTTCTTCGGCGACGCGCCCGGAGTCATCGCCGTGTGAGTAACCTCTCTAACTTCGCTACTTCCATCATATCCAAAATTTTATATTTGTCACGTGACGAGAGAAGTCTCTATAGCAACGCAGAAAACTAACAATTTCCAGTTTCACTTTCCTCAGAGTTTCCTCCGGAAGAACTAACAGCCTCGTATTGTCTTAGAAAATCAAACAAAAAACAAACAACGTGAAGTGAAACGGTAAACTCACTTCTCAGAGCTCCTAAATATGAACAATTCTCATTTAAAAAGAAAAACATACAAACGGGAGATGTCACTCCGCCATTGCGTCGTCCCAGAACGTATCGTCTCAAAGATATCTGCTGTCTGTTATGCGGATGCTTTGAAATCTCTAACCAAAGATAGTATATACTAGCTCTACTAAATATGTTGGAAATATAGCATTTTTATCAATATGATTCGAAATGTTTCCATTAATATATAATTACGAATTAAAATGTAACAAACAACTCTAGTCCATTTTGAACAAACATGCCAGTTTTAGTATCGATTCATTTATAATGCGTATATAAACCCTTTTAACAGTAAAAATAAGGAAAGAATGCATTGGTCTGACCAAAAAATTGAAAATATAATTTATTCAATGAATAATAAATTAAAGAGTTCGTGAAGAAATGAATGGCCGCGTGAGTTAGAAACTCGAGAAATAAAAATGAACGCATGACTAAAACCAATAAAGGAATAACAAATAAATTAATTAATGCATTAAAGAGTATGTATATTTGAGTGAAAGGCTACCTGAGGGTCATCCACGTGGGGCAGCTCCCCTTTAATAACAGGAATGGATGCGGAAGGAAGAGCAAAGTAGCCCCAGAGCTGTATTTTAAGGATCCTACCAGATGCAGTAAAATCCCTAGAAACTCTTCATCATGTAGATCGGGCTGTTGATACTTGTCTCACACGCCTCCGATGACTGGCGTGTTGTTCGTACTACATTCATTACGCCACTGAGTACAATATTTATATATTTTCTTGTGCGAGCTGACATTTGTCAATTGTTCTTTCAGAGACTCATTGAATAACATAAATGAACCGAAATATAAATAACTTGAAAGGAAAGATCAATAAATAAAAAATTGAATAAAGGACAATGCTGTACTTTTTGATTAAGCGGCGGTTCGATTCCCGGACCTGTCGAGATTTTTCTCTCATAATCTTTTGTATTTGATTGAATAGTAAATTGTAATTGAGGGGTAGGAGAGAGGGGATGATGAATACGACCGAATATTTGATTTATTGAATAAAAGTATAAATAACAGTCTTATTGGGAAAACATCGTTAAACATTGACGGTATAACGTCGTGGTATGAAAAAAGACGACGCAGAAGAACAAGGGAGGGAATTAGGAGAAGGTAAATGCGGGTTTTTAAAGTGCACTTAAGTACAGCTGCCAAACTGTGTTGAGGTCAACAAGAACTCAGCAAGTATATGCACAAAGTGGCCGACATTGGGAATATAATCAGTAACGCAAGGGGCGTAACTTCGTCCGCCTCCTTAGCTCAGTGGTTAGAGCACTGGTCTTGTAAACCAGGGGTCGTGAGTTCGATTCTCACAGGGGGCAACTACTTTTTGGAACATATATTATCTTCGGAATGCGTTTCGGGCAACTTGATGTGTCGTTTGTTAATTTACAATTTAAGGATAAAATTAATGCTTATTCTGCACTTATATTCGCAAAAGTTATAAAAGTCTACTAAGGGCGGTCCTCTCCTGTTACGTCATAGTAACAAGTATTGATGGTTGATTTTAAATAATAGTTTAATTGCAATGGAACAAAATTTCATCAAAATAATCTCAACAGGTTCTGTTGAAATGAGTTACGGGAGGTTACAGGTGTTACAGTTTAAGTTTAACCTCGAATTAAAAATTTTATAATTTCCGAAAAGTCAACCACGTCTTTTATGCGGTACTTCACTATTATCGCTGCGATCCGAACGCCGAAAAAAAACTCAAGCTCTAGCGGATGTCTATTTATTATTATTTTTATTTTTTAATTAAATGAATGTATTATAAAATCCCGCTCATTCCAAAATAAAGCGGTTGCTTGCTTCATAACCTCAAATTCTGGTATCCGCAAGTCGATGCTGGTAGCTCTGCATTTATGACGTTGAACATTCACCATAATTTTTTGTGCAGCAGCAGTTGTCCTTCTATAAACCATGCACTGATTATTTGGAATATTAGTTTACCAAGTTTTTTCTTACTATTTTATTTTGGTATAATAATTTTAATAACATAAATGAACCGAAATATAAATAACTTGAAAGGAAAGATCAATAAATAAAAAATAGAATAATGGAAAATGCTGTATTTTTTTTATGAAGCAGTAGTTCTGGGTTTGATTCCCGTACCTGTTGAGATTTTTTTCTCACAATCTGTTGATTTTGATTTAATAGTAAATTATAATAGTAAATATTTCAGTAGAACAAATATAAATGTTTTAATAATATTTGAGCCACTCGACAGTTGTTTGTGGTCGAATATTTCCGAAGGCATACGTCAGAGGTAGTTTAATTTTTTCTTGTTTTTATACGATTGGAAATCTCGAGAATTGACGGTAATCACGAGCAGGTGCACGCGTGAGGGTCCAGATGTGGGGGATTACTTCGTGACAAGGTTTATCACTCGGGGATAAATGTCAGAGGCTGACAGACAGGTAAATGTAATAAGCCGTTATTCCACGGATCTCTACTCCATAGAGACATCACTCTGTATCAGCTGTCAGATGACGAGATTCGTCGTTTGGTAGAATCTCTGACCGGGCCGTTACTTTGCTGTTTTAGGTTGTTGGGCGTTGGGAAAGGCGTAACGGGACTAACCCATGAAATGTATTAATGCTTACTGTCTTACATGAAATTTTGAATATATATAAATATCCCGCCGCAGCTTACATTTTACGATTTTACTTTCGTCCATTTGGAATGATCGAACTATGCGACTGGTTTTATACAGTATCCTCCATCTTGTTCTATCATACGTGTTACCCTTACTCTTAAAAATGCTTACTATAATCTCCGTTTTAAATTATTTTCATAGTATGCAGGTAAAATAATCTAAAATAAAATATTAAAACTCGTCTTGTAATTTTTATGATGATATTTGCCACTGAATATTTATTAAATTGACTAGTTGTCTCTCATTGATTAGAATGTCGCTTTAGAAACATTTGATAAATATTAGACTACCTCTCGTAGGTGGAACCTCACCGGGATTTTTTTTTGGGTGTAGACTGGCTATGTATAGGGGAATCCACATAGTGGCAACTCCCCTCTTATAGCATAGGATTTGAAAGGGGGGATGCGGAAGGGTGGAGGAAGGTAGCCAAGGGTAACTAGGGCCCCCTGGCTATGGTATAAAGGTTCCTACCCGGCATTCGCCTAGAAGAAATGCAGGACAAACCCTAGAAAAACCTGCATCAGGTAGGTCGGGCATTGAGGCTGCCTATAAAAAATCCCTTCCTAAGGAAGCCTGCGGGAGGATTCTCTCGCAGGTAAATCTTCCCAGAGAGCTCTGGCGGGGGCTACCTTCCTATTGGAATAGTCGGCCAGCTGCCTCCTAAACTGGCCAATGCATGGCGAGGGGTAAGCTGCGACCCCACAGCAAACCCCTCTCCCGCCATCGGAAGGGCGTGGGACAAGTACCAAATGCCCGACCTACCTGATGCAGGTTTTTCTAGGGTTTTTCCTGCATTTCTTTAGGCGAATTCCGGGTAGGATCCTTGAAATATAGCCCGGGGGCCCTAGTTAACCCTTGCCTACCTTCCTCTACCCTTCACATCCCCCCTTTCAAATCCTTTCTTATGCTACTAAAGGGGAGTTGCCACCTTGTGGATTACCCTCATGTAGCCTGTTACCTAAAAAGAAAAAAAACAAACCTTCCTATGCTATTAAAGGGGAGTTGCCCAACGTGGATTACCCTCATGCAGCCTGTTGCCCTAAAAAATAAAAAAAAGCCAGCTTATCTCTCTCCGTTTTTAAACTAAGGTTCCCACGAGCCGAGTCGCCTCGGCGTGTTTTGCGATATGTTCCGGGGTCGGAGACCTTGGGCATACGGTGAGAGTTGTTCGCTATTTCCATTGGAATAGTCGGCCAACTGCCTCCTAAACTGGTCGAGGCACGGAGAAGGGAAAGCTGCGTCCCCACAGCAAACTCCTCTCCCGCTTTCGGAAGGTCGTGGGACAAGTACCCAATGCCCGATCTACCTGATGCAGGTTTTCTAGGGTTTGTCCTGCATTATTTTTAGGCGAATGCCGGGTAGGAGCCTTAAGCTATAGCCCGGAGTCCCTAGTTAACCATTGGCTACCTTCCTCTACCCTTCCGCATCCCCCCTTTCAAATCACTTCCTATGGTATTAAAGGGGGGTTGCCACCACCTTCTCTAAATCAGTTTTCAAAAGTCTAAAAACCTGTCCACTGTTCCTATTGGAACAATCGGCAAAATTGCTTGCTAAACTGGACGAGACAACGAGAAACATAGAAATACTGTTGAATAAGACATTTTAACTGATGTGAATTTATAAAAGTTTTTCTCTTCCGTCCAATAAATTTTTAAGCGACTGCTTGAAGTTTAACATTTGTAACGCGTAATTTTTGTGCGCATAATATCGTTTTCTTTTGGCTACACAAAATACTCATTGCATTAAACATCAATGGGTTAAACTTACAGAGACTAGTTCTTCTAAAGCAGTAACATAAATACATTGTCCGTGGTTTACTGCGTCTCTATAATAGAGGAGCTGTGGCAGAATATATCATCTCTGAGCGTTTTTGTAATGCCTTTTCTTTTGTAGATATACGCTCGTCGGCGTAATTTCACAATAATTTCAGTATCTATTAAGGAACGGAGAAAGTATTAGTGTGATTTTACTCGCAAGTAAAGTAAGACACCTTGGACAGGACTGAGTTTGCATCACAGAATCCCGTATATTTATTCTCTTTGTGCTCGTAGTGGGGTGAATTATTTAATTTAACGAGCTTTATTATTATTTTTTGATTCTAACAAACTATTTGTTCAATGAGGACAGGGAAACTGATTATTTTTAGTATTCAATATATATAAAATCACATCTCGGGTGGGTTGAAGTATTACGTCACCTTCTTAAGCGTCCTTTTCGCGAGAGTTCTTCATAAGTTCCTGTACGTGATCATTTAGAAAACGGTAATCCGTTTTTCACCGTCTCCTATAACTATGTGAAGTACAATTAATAAATGATTTACATGAATAACAGAACTTCTGTGCCTCCTCTGTATTTTCGATAAACTCTTTACGAAGTAAGGTACTGAAGTTGCACCATTTATCACGCAGTCGAGACTTGAACTCAATTGAGGCTAATTATTCTGCACACGTAAACTCTTTCAAAAGAGAGAGAGAGCAATAAGATAGCATTGGGAGAGGTAAATAAGATTATACAGAGAGGAAGAAATAAAGAAACACGGGGAAAAAGAAAGGGGCACTTTTTATCGCAAAGGTTTCCTAATTAGAATAAATTTGGTGTTATTTTCCGATGTGCAGTTATGAAAAAATTACGGAGAGAGAAATTTAGGTTATGAGTTTTTAAATATTGGTTCGATGTGGCAAAATGAGAAGTGGTAAAAAAAAAAAACTTTGCCGAAGGCAGTGATCCAGATCTGAAACTAGTTTTCGCTCACGAAACCTTTGTCGATTCTAAACGAGTAACTGAGATTATACAGAGAGAGGAGATTAAAGAGAGAGTGGGACAGAGACATGCAACCTGACAACGTGACTACAATGACTTGGAAGTGAAGGAAAGCTGCGTGGCAGACGAAGATGTGCCACAATTATGAAAATTAAAGTACAGCGAAGCACGTGAAATTATACATTCGTAGACGCAAGGTAAAGCTAAGCTTTATTTTGAGAGAGAGATACTGAGAAAAGGGGGAAGATAGGAGAAGGGAAAAGCCACAGATAGATGAGGGCAATGGTCCAGATTTCGAACGAGTTCAGCGGACGATATTTGCAGAAAACCGTTTCGTAACGAGACGAATAACTGTATATTATGTTGAGTCACTAAGAATTATTTGATTGCATAAGGTTAATAATACCTTTGGATATACCGGATTTTTCTTCTCCTTATAACTGGAAAACAATTAGTTTCACATAATCACCGGTACCACTCCTTACTTTTTTTCCCAATAAATCGAGGAGAAAGACACGGAGGAAGCCACCAACAAAAATTTGTAAACCAATAATTCGAGAAGAAAATTTTGTATGCGTAAAACTACCCCCAACAAAAATAAAATTCATGTAATCGTTGAAAAATAAATAATTTTCAAACCGTAGCGGTATGTACAATCATTTTGTTAGCAAAATCATTTCCCGTAATTAAGATATTTGCCTCTTAAATAAATCGTTACTTTTATTTTAAAATTTGTATGTATTATTTTTCTGTTGTTAACCTTTATATATATATATATATATATATATATATATATATATTTATAGATATACAGTACCCGTTAGTGATCCAGGCTAATGAAATTTATATTTCACTCGTAGGATGCTATTCTGAATAATTTATGTATATATATATACAGGCTACATGGTGGAAACTCCCATTTAATAGGATAGGAAGGGATTTGAAAGGGGTGGGGGGAATCGGAAGGGTAGAGGAAGGTAGCCAAGGGCCCCCGGGCTATAGTTTGTCTACCCGGCATTCCCCTTAAAGTGATACAGGACAAACCCTAGAAAACCTGCATCAGGTCGTGTGCTGTGTGTGTATAAATACATTTAAAAAATATTCTAATACTGGGACTATTTTTCTTTTTGCTATTCATGTAATCAAACGACTACTCCCTGAAATCATCCTCCATTTTCTTCAAGACTTATATTTATTTTTTTTCTAAAAAATTTATGTTACTCTATATTTATTTACCTAATCTTGTCGAATCGATGTTGGAAAGGTTTTTCACGTTATTTTTTATTTGTTTGAACATTACTTGTCAGAATTTTTTTTTACGATGATTGTCCAGAGAATTTATGTCACGTTCAGAGGTAATTTAATCCAGGATCTACGCACATTACAGTCAGGAAGGAGCAAACCACGGACAATATTTTGCGGTTGAATAAAGAACCATACCTTCAGGTCGTGTGTGGTTTTTACATGTACCGTGGCTTCTGCCATTCAACGAGTAGACGAGTCCATCTGGACGTAATGAAGAACGTCGTGCAACGAACTTTTTTGAAGCGACCTCATTCGACACGGACATATGTTGAAAAGCCTTGCACTTTCTAGGAAGGCGAAGAAAGGAAAAAGAACTATAATTAGGGGGTTTCCCTTCCTCCTAGCTCACATCGAAACTTGTTTGCTAAACGCATTAACTTTCTCCGAGATAGGATTTTTTTTGCTGCTTCTTCGGTCTAAGTTTTCTAGGGCTTATCTATCATCTATTTCCCTTAGTGGGAGTGGGAGGACAAGTTTTTTTTCCTCCAGTCCTTGTTTCTCTATCTCATCTATGCTTAATGTTCTCGTGACTGGAAAGTGATTCACTTCAGGTTTGAAAACCCGTCGTCTGCGTTTGCGTAATTTGAGAAGTACGTGATCCTTTCCAGCTTTCTCCGGAAGTAGTAATATAAAATTTATTTAACTTTTCCATTAATTTACGTAGCTTTCAGTGATTGAGAATATTTAATCATTTAATTATTAGTCATTTGAGTAAGTTCGATACTGTGTGATTGAAGAAGAGTTCAAATATCCCACGAAAGAAATGTTACACTACATACAATTGACAGAACACACATATATAGTTTAATTATCTAAATACGTACGACAAGCGAGACAGTCATCCAATAAGATAACTGGGAATATAAACAAATATCTCCACAAAATTATAAATATATTTATTTCCAACGTTAAGTAATATTAAGAGTAGTGAGGCACGTAATGTAAATTGGCACGTAAATAGAGGAATTTTTTTTAGGTGCAGACAGGTTATGTATAGGGTAATCCACATAGTGGCAACTCCCCTCTTATAGCATAGGAAAGGGATTTGAAAGGAAGGGTAGAGCAAGGTATCCAAGGGTTATCTAGGGGCCCCAGGCTATGGTTTAGGGATCCTATCCGGCAATTCGCCTAAAAGTGATGGAGGGAAAACCCTAGGAAAACCTCCATCAGGTAGGTCGGGCATTTGGTACTTGTATCACGCTCTTCCGACGGCGGGAGAGAAGTTTGCTGTGGGGTCGCAGCATTTCCTCGCCGTGCCTTGACCGGTTTAGGAGGCAGCCGGCCGACTATTCCAGTACGAATAGCGGACAACTCTTACCGTATGCCCAAGGACTGCGACCCCGGAACATACACCTCTCAAAACAGGCAGAGGTGCCTCGGCTTGTGGGAACCTTAGTTCAAAAACGTAGAAGAAAAGGCATACCCAAAGGTAGCCCCTTCGTATCTCTCCTAAAAGGTTCTGCCTGCGAGAGAAAATCCCTCGCAGGTTACCTGCGAGAGACAGCTTGTGGGAACTTTTTTTTTAGGGCAACAGGCTACATGAGGGTGATCCACATTGGGCAACTCCCCTTTAATAGCATAGGAAGGGATTTGAAAGGGGGGATGCGGAAGGGTAGAGGAAGGTAAATTTTTGTTAAAACGACTGCGTTACGTTACAAAAGAAAGATTTGGCGTGCCTTTAAAAATAATTTTATTGGTGAATTTTTACTCTGGTCACAGAGCAATCTTGCTATACCCCAGAGAAATTATTAAGGCTTCTTTTTTTTATCTTTTGCCGTTAACTTTGGTTAACGTGTAATAAGCTGCGAAATCGGTGTGTCGTTTACTGTTGACTCAGTGTTACGGTCTTCATTGCCGGGTGACATGATAATTTTCTTTCAGGCACGGCCAAGGGTGGCACGACTTCCGTACGAAGGTGCAGCAGGCGATGCTCCAACCCAGGACCGCGAGGCTGTACATAGGACCCATACAGCAGGCAGCCATGGACTTCGTGCACAGGTACGAGTAACCAGCAACAGCCTAGTCCAAGTGCACTCACAATGGGTGGAAGGAATAAATTCTAGAGACACGGCAATTAAATTGAAAAAAACAAGTGACCAGAAAGGGTCTTTTTGTTACCCATTAAATTAGATAAATTTACAAATACATGGCTTAATGTCAGAAAATTATGTTTTTTAACAGAATATTAAATAATTATTTCGGAAGCAACTTGCATGGCAGCAAAGCCTTGCTTCTAAATTGTTTTGCATGATAGATATACAAAGTTATTAAAACTGAAGATGTCCTCATGAAAGTCGAAAAACGTATTTTAATAATAAACATAATTTTCTGTTTATTTATATTATTGTTAATGCCAGTTATTTTTTATCATTATTATAAATTTATTAGCGCGATCCCGACATATTTATATATCATTTAATAATGGATCTATGCAGTGAAGAAGACATAAATACTTTGATGTGCCCTTCTTATGTCAATTTTCAATAACATTTTATCCGTACTCAACTCCTATTCTCACCCTTCTTTCGTTCGCTATAACAGGATGACTTTTTCTACACTTTCCATTGCTGACTTATTTATTTATTCTCTCCTTACGTTTTTTTTATGTAATCATTTATTTCCCGAAACCTTTGTTCCTATCCTTACTATTTTTGTTTTCATACTTCTGTTAGGATCCACTCCTTAGTCTATTGTTGTAATTTTCTTTATAACTGTCTTTATTTCTCCCTTCTTTCATCCGGTTATTTATTCCTTAAATTCGACGGTCATCTTCTCGGCCTCCGTTTTTTTCTGTTCTACAATTTTTATATTATTTTTCATGATATTTGTGATATTCTTCACTTTATATTTAATTTTTTCCTTTCTTTCATTTATTTATTCCCTCCCGTCTTACTAGCATTATTTTATTTGTATATTCGATTCTCCGCTCTCTGACTATTTATTTCATGATACGTATTCTCCTCTTTATTTTTTTTCATTAATCGTCTTTAATTTATTCTTTCTGACACAATTTATTTTCTCGTTTCTTTGTCAATTTGTTCGGTCCTACATTTATTTTTCTGCCTTTTTATATACTTGGACTTTTACTTTCTACTCTTTCATTAGTTTCTGAATTTCCTATGTTTACAATTTTATTTATTTATTTCTTCTTCAGTTCTGTTCTTCTTTCTCCAAAACATCAACCACATTATTTGTATAAAAATATAATTTTTCATTTGTTTTTTATATTTATAAGGTTTTAAAATGTTTTTTTAGCTTGTATTTTGATAGATTAAGAATAAAACTATTTAATTCGTCAGACTTTCTATTATTATTTATGTTAGCCGACTAAGTATTTTTATAACGATAATTTTATTAATATTAGATGTAGTGGATCATAATTAATTTTTTAATCGAATCTACGTGCACAATTTATTACATTAGAACGGATTATATTCCGCAATAACTTTGATCTACGTTATACCCATTAGGTCAATCGTCTGCGGTCAACAACTGTGCAAACCTTTGTATATTATTTTATGTAACAGCGCGTTTTTCTGCACCTCACTAACTGCCTGCGATATCGCCACCAAATTACATGTGTCAAAACTCTGCTGTGTTCCTCGAATTTCTCATAAGAAAAAAACAACTTCCTTCGTAACAACAGGTGGTACCTTCCGTCCGTGTTGTTCCTGTTAGTACCTCTACCCTTTTCCATTGGCTTTTCCCACCCTGCTGTTAATTAGTTCAGTTTTCCAGTCCGCCCACTCGTTAACCGGTTCGCTCTAAATGTTCTTCTCTTGAAAAGGTGTCAAGGTAATCACTCGGCTGTTGTCTCCTTATCTACGGTCATGCTTTTCTCTTATACATGTTTGTGTTCTTCGATTGATTATACTAACATACCCATGATTAATGAAAAACGATTCTTTTAATTGACCTTCAGGTTTAACTTTTTGTAGCCAGAGTTTGCCATTTCCGTTCATAAGATAATTAGTGAAATAAACGTCACAAAAAAAAACTCGTATCTGAGAAAAATATAAAAAAATGGAGGTAAAATTAATAAAATCACGTATGTTTTGAGTAAATAGAACAATGTAATTAAATCGTTAACGCCAAAAAAGTCGTAAATTTAAAACGAGTCGAAGGTATAAAACAAACAGAAATTATATAGGGGAAAAATACAAGAAATGTTAATTATGTAAACTTAAGTCATCAAAGGATTAAAAATAAAACATGAAAACGAGACCCCCAAAATAATTTAATTACGGCATGTTGTTTCACGTAATATTGTTTTATCCACGTTGTGGCCTCTCCCCTATTAATAGCATAGGAAGGAATGTAGTTAATTGTCGAAATCATTTCTCTGCATGAGACGTAAAACCATTACATAATTATTTTGCAGATCTAGGTCCCTGAAGCAGGCCAACAAACTGCAGGAATTACCCGACGACTTCCTCAACGACGTCCATAAATGGTCCTTGGAGTGTGAGTAACTCAATAATTATGTTATTCTCCGATCTCATCACATCTAAAAATCTAATAACGTCATTTTAAATTGAGATAAATGCACGAAAGAGAATATATAAACGTAAGGTAATATTTAGGTTTAATTCAAAGTGTGCATGAAAACGTACCATAGCGGGATAGAGAGAGCTTCTTGTTGTTTGAGTGCAGCCATCGCCCGCGTGGCCCTGGACGAGCGTCTGGGTTGTCTGGACGAGAACGCGCCCGAGGACACCCAGCAGCTCATCGACGCCATCAGCACTTTTTTCCACAACGTTGGCATCCTTGAGCTGAAGGCGCCCTTCTGGAGGTTTTTCAGCACCCCTTCCTGGCGTCGCTACATTCGCGCCCTCGACACCATCACCAGGTAAACGTCACTTCCGTTCCCTCATTTACATCGCAAATATAATCGCCATTTAATTCAAATTGTATGGTTTCATTCGTAATTTTTATAAATCAGTATATTTATATTAAAAATATTAAATTGGTCTACGCAAGTTCTTGGAGTGAAAGTCACTTTGACGAATGTTGAAAAGATAAACAGGACTTCGCTCTTGAAATATATGTTTTTAAAAGATTATTTGGGAATGAAGGAAGTTATAGAGTAGAATAGCAGGCAACTACTTGATTTTCCATGCACTATATAGGATTTTGATTTTTTACTCTGATATCACAAGTATAATAATTTTTGAGAACGAAGGAACCGAAGTTGATGGTGCACAAAACTCCGTGCCCCTGGACAAGTAGGAGCAGGAGATGAGAAAATCTGTGAAGTGACGTTATTATAGGATCCGGGAAAGGAATTTCATCGTTCATAGATATGGTGTTGAGGTTTTAAGCAAAAGTACGATCCGAGATGAAAAAAAAACCGTGGTCGAGAAAAAACGAAAGATAAAGATATTATATTTACGTTGGAGTCGTTGGTTTTTGAGTGCAGTAGATGTTGGTTTCCTCTTTCTAGCATCACTTCTAGCCACATCGACCGCGCCTTGCACCGGCTGCAGGAGTCTGGACCAGATGAAGACCAGTCGCTGCTCCAGAGGGTCCTCAGCACCACGGACCCTCGCACGGCCTGCATCCTCGCCCTCGACATGTTCCTCGTGGGCATTGACACGGTCGGTAACATCACACAACCACTCTTAGAATTATTGTGCCATTTTTTAGGATAGATGGTTACGATTTCATCTTACGATGTACAGCTTGACAAAAATAGAGATGAAAGATTAATAAAGTTCGTGAATGAGAACTTGACGGTATGAATTAGTAAATTGGTGTAGGAGTGACAAACACACGTTTCGATAATGAACTGTCTGAGCCTCGAGTGGAGTAAAAGGATCGTCGAGGAAATGAGTAAAGCTGGAGTGTGAAGGACGTTTGGGTTTCATACAAAACAGATTTGTGAGGAGCATTTTTTAAATATTCAAGACTCGTCCTGCTATCCATTGCCCGTAGTTAATTTTCCACGTGCAGATTTTTAAAACGAGCGACCTTTAAAAACACTCCTTTGAGTCTTACAGTAGCGAGCGCGGAAATAATCAAACGAACACACGCACGCTTTCATTCTCCACGCAAAGTAATGAGAATAAAGAAATAGCCAAATAACCGCGACAGTCCTTACCATGTAGAAGTGAACTGTCAGGTTTTGAAACTTCCGGAGAGACGGATGAATTAGCAATTGTAGGATCAACAGCTCTTCTTGAAATTGCATGGTTTAACAATAAACGTGGATGACTTGAGGCCGTGGGCGTTTTCGCTGTTGCAGACTTCGACGGCCGTGGCATCCATCCTGTACCAGTTGGCCATCCACCAGGACAAGCAGGAGAAGCTGCACCGCGAACTGCAACAAGTGCTTCCGCAGGGAGACGAACCCGTGACGCACCAGCATCTAGAGCAGCTGCCGTACCTCAAGGCCTGCATCAAGGAGACGCTCAGGTGAGCCACTGGAAAGATGAACACGTCAGAGAGCCATCTAAATGTTCCAAACGTCTTTCGGCAGCATTACATTCGACCGTTTCATGATTCCATTATTTGAAAGCAAAATCATGTACATCTGCTCCTTGCACATCTCATGACGTCACCTGTTAACGTGTCACACACAGAAATGTGCTACAGCCTTGGAGTCAGCCATACAATTTGTATTATCTCGCTAAATAAAAACGGTAAAAACTAATGGTTTCAGTAATATGAGATCTGTTTCCTATGATTCAGGAAAGAGTAATATTGAATTTACCGAAATTAGGACAATCCGACAGACCCAAATTAAAATGGTCCTGAAATTTAATCATACTAGTGAAAAAGATGATGCTCGTTTAATCTTAGAGAAAATTCGATTTGACACTACGCACTTCATTGCTAGTTTCCGTTTACAACTGTACATCTCACGTGATCAGCGCTATTCCTTCAGCATGTTTTATTTTTCGCTCGTTTAATTTTCACAATGGTCGTGTCTTGTGTTGCGTAGGATGTACCCCGTGGTGATCGGCAACGGCCGCTGCTTGACCAAGGACACGGTCATCGCGGGCTTCCAGGTTCCCCGCGGGGTAAGTAACCCCTGTCGCCTTGTAACCCAACTTCCCTTCCTCTGCGGTGCCGTGACTCCTGGGTTTGTGTTGCAGACGCAGGTGGTGTTCCAGCACTACGTGATGAGCAACCTGGAGCGGTATTTCCAGGAGCCTTCCAAGTTCTTGCCCGAGCGCTGGCTGAAGCCTTGCAAGGAGCACCACGCATTCGCGTCGCTGCCCTTCGGCTACGGGCGACGCATGTGTCTGGGGAGACGATTCGCAGACCTTGAGATACAGATGGTCATCGCAAAGGTAAACACAACATTACGGAACATTGAAATTTATTTGAATTTGCACGTGAGTGTGTAATTTTTGTTGCTGGTTGTGCAGATGGTGCAAGAGTTTAAGGTGGAGTACCACTACGAGCCCTTGGAGTACCGCATCCACCCTATGTACACACCTGACGGTCCTCTGCGCTTCCGTCTGCTGGACAGATCCTAAAGCTTATTCTACGGCACCTCGCTGCATCCTCGCTCTCGCCACTATTTATTACACAACTCTCCACTTCCAGCCAGTTGTATATAAATCCTCTGCGGCGCCTTCATAATAAAATACTGCCTTCTTGTACGAGGAGACGCAACCCCAAAAATTGCAACATTTATAATTTTTTTCCTCATGTAACAGGTGCAGCTCTCAGCAATCAGTCTAACAAGCAGAAATTATTTACATGAATTTCACGTATTTACGAGTCATTCTTCAGCCCCGCCATCGAATTCTTTTGGACGACTTGGATAATTATTATTTTAGAAAGAGAATTGTCATTTATTCAAGCTGTTAAATATTTATGACCTCATCCTGTTGAGATTAATTCTCTTATTTCACTCTTTGAATTTTAATGAATAAACTTTTCTTACTTTTTTTAGCACCACATTCCGAACACAATTTCTCATCCATTTTTAAGTTTTTATAATTTCTCCTATTTTAACTGCACCTGAAAATCATATAATTCTGTATTTTAAATGTATCATCGCAAATATATTTGTATAAATGTATATGTTTTATTTCTGGAAAATAAATAAATTTATTTTTATGTATAATAAAGTTGTTTTCATTTTATGTTTTCCCATCTGATTTATTTTACACTTAACCATGTGCTATCAATCTCCTTATAAATACACGTACATATACATTTTCCTTGTTACCCTCGTATCGTTCTTCTCCATGAAATAACACTTCATTTACTAATATCAATTATGACATTGAGTAATGAAACATCACTCCTGTGTTTACGAAAGTCATCGATACATTATCCATCCTATAAGTGAAACATAAATTATTCTGATATCAAAAGTAACTCAAATTATCAGCTAAATTCCTTCATTATACGTTTTTCGCAAATTACCAACACGATAGAATCTTAGTAAAATTTTAAACGGTCATACCATTATTATAATAAAAATTTAAAGTAGTAAAATTGGTTTAACACTACGATTCTATACAACAGATAATAAAACAATTAAGATTAATTGAAACTACGAACACCATTTGTAATAAATTAATTTATTACTTTTGGATGAAATTGTCGAGTTATTAAATGATTGAAAATTTTGAATTTAATTACTTAAGGATATACAGGAACTTATAATTATTATTAATCCTGATTTGCTTTACAGACCTTTTTCTCTCAGGTTTTTGGTGGGTTCTAATTACAGTTCTAATATATATATATATATATATATATATATATATGTATATATTGTAATAATTAAAATGATAGGGTTTATTTAAATGAAAAAGATAAACAATTTTTAACAAACAAAATTTATTTATTAATTTGTGGCTTCTAAAATTTACAAATAATTACTATAAAATGAAAATCTCTTAATATCTCAGGGTCTTTACTGGGTTTGATGATTTACAGTGAAAATTATTGAATGATCTTATTAACAATACAGTTTAAAATTTACTTCAAAATAATGTGCTGATAAATGAAATAAAAGCTACCAGAAAAACGAACGAAATCTGACTTAACCCTTTTAGTTAGCGTTTACAGATTTTATTACGGTTTTTAGATACTTACGTATTGTTCGGTTGGTACCAGCATTCTTTTAGCTCTTCAAAAGTACACTATATTGCAAAATTTTTACACAGATTCTAAAATTTTTCCCACAGATTCTACACTTATGAAGTTGAAATGCGATTACTAGGCTCCCAGGAACTCGGATGATCCTCCTAATTGGTCAGCTATCTGATGTCGTTTTCCCTCAGCGCGACAATGTTCAAGTTCTTTATAATGAAGTAAACCCTTGCTTCCGTTGGCTAATTGTTAGCACATCTACTCGGTACAGGTAACTGCTTGCTTACAGAAATCTTTTGAGTTGCAGATTTCAGCGTTTTACCGCATTATTTATCGATTTTTGGTTTGAAAACTTCTAAGTAGCTCGGTGAAGATTTACTTTTAAAATGTCTCTCCCTTCGTGGCTGACCGTAGACGTCGACTTTTTATACTGTCTCTCCTCTCGTGGTAGACTGAAAACTGCCTACTAACTATGCTTTTGCGCGCGTAATCGCCACTCCGACTCCTCAATAATAGAAACAGAGGTCGGCGCCATTGTCGCTTTGGAAGATCCTGCCGCAAAAATCCAATTTTTATCCGCTAGCAATTTAATTTATTACAAACAATTAATGGCTTAATTAATTGGCATTACAATATATATATATATATATATATATATTACACTAAAAAATAACGAAATGGCGAAATTTTTATGCCTTTGCAACATATAATGTTTTGCTCACGTAACCCTGAGGTTGGTTGTTCAGAACCGCGGATGACGAAAGGTGACCCATGATCCCGCGTTGTAATTCTCGTTTCAATAAATGTCGGCTGTCAACATTATGACGAATATCCTAATGTTTATTTGCCGTTTTGTCTAATTTATAGTAGGAAAATACTGATTTTTAAAGTTTTGTGAGGCTCTAGTGCTTTTCCACACATGTTAGCCGTAAATATCAATACTCTCGACCGTGACTGATTTTACTCAATCACCATTATATAGAAAAAAAACCACTCTTCAATAAGTTGATTCAAAATTATTTAATTTTGATACCGTCTTGAGCTTTTGGCAATTCCGCAAGTCATCTTGTATTAATGTTACCTTCTATAATTCATATATAAATATTTCTATAATTTGTATGATTGGTTAACATTTCGTTTCTTAAATTGTGTTTATTTATTTCACGATAGAATTCACAGATTTTTCTGTCATCTTGTCATTTAAATAGTTTGAAAAAATATAGTTGATTTATACTCTGATATTCCCATTACAACTAGTTTATGATCATATGCAAGATGCATCGTGTATTTCTATATATTTTTTTTCCATTACGCAAGCTTTCCTGTCCCGGAGTAACCATTAGAAACACTTCACTGCTGGTGTAGACTATTGAATGATGGGTTTGAGAAAATTAGACAAATAAATGTAGGAAGATGTAAATATGGACAAGGGTAAATGTGAGGACCTGAGGAACGAATTGCAAAGAAACGTTTCTTTTTCCAACATCGGAAAGTGAATTCGTCCTCAATGGCATAATTCATCCTAAGATGTGAGCCTGTTTGTGAGTCAACAGATTCTTGAGAACCGGTCCACGTTGAGGTGCTTCCTAACTGAACAGGAAAAGAAAAATTCAGACTCCAACAGTCATAACAAATAAATTAGCTCTTTAAAAGTCTAGGACAGCCACACGCGCAGACAAACCAAATAAACTCGCTACGGGAATATTTATTCTAACTATTTTAATACATCGACATAATTTCTGCTTCTTAATTTTAGTATTCCAGATATCGTAGTTACAAAGTCATTAATTCAATATATTGTAATGAATATGTTTATCTCCAACGAGTATAAATTAAAGAAACAGACTTTGCATTGTTATTGGGAGCAGATTTGGATATTTATCTGGGATATTTTGGAATAAAGCTGTTTGATTAATGCACTATCGTATCGATATTACAGACAATATACCCTTTTCTTTAGATTTATAAAGTCTTCAGATTAAATAATTTAAATTTATATACGTAAATTTGAACGAAACAAAAAACTTCTAGTTTGAATTAAAAGTAAAATTCCACAACTCCTGTGTGGTGACTTTCGGGTTGAGATTCGACATATTTTTGAAGCATCTGACTGGTGAAATATATTCCATCAAAAATTATACTCTGATTCCGATTATAAATTTTTTATGCGATATTTAAATAACACATGTCATGCAATTTTTAAAAAAAATGCGACAGAAAAGCCCTTTCAATATTCACAGTAAAATCCCTTGATGATGCATTAAATAATAGTGTAGAAAACAATACTTGGAGTTATTATAATACAATAATTTCATCGTATTGTTGTAAGTAAATAATAATAAAATTAATAAAAAGTATAAAATTCTATGTACATGCTAAAAAGAAAAACTTTGTATATATTATAAAGTTTTGATAATAAATAAAAATAAAATTATTACAATATTTGTTATATATCACTGAACTTGGTACAAAAATAAAACTACTATACGATAAGAGAAAGAAGGAACGAAACTATTGAATACTTTAAGAATTCATCCACGACGTTGATTGGCTGTGAGCTGACACTCTGAGAATGACGTCACAGTGTCTCTTATTAAGTTCGCATTATTATGGATCTATTCCTAATATTACAAAAATATTTTTTATATTTTAATTTCATTTTCTTATGAAAAAATATATGTAGTGAATTTATTTGGTTAAAAATGAGTAATTATTTACTTCCATCGTATTAGGGTCGGGTAGAGAATTTAGGGTTGGAATCTTTGGCAACCAGACGGACGAAAGATAGACTTTATGCTCTTTTTAAATCACATACTTGTAACAAAGTGTGGAAATACATACGGGATAAGATCTAAAAAGTAACTTATATTGAGAGAAGTGATCACAAATTTAAAATCAAAACGAGACCGCAAAAAACCGACTTGGTGAAATTCTGATTCTTAAACAAATTGATAGGCGATTAGTACATTTTACCTGAAGCAGTGGTTGAGGAGAATCTTCCAAGAAGAAGAATAAATATATTTTAGTGAAGTGAAGTGCGTTTTTTATTTATTTATTATATCATACATTTTATTTATTATATAATATAAGTGAAGTGCCGAAAGAGTGAAAAAATTACCAGGAAATTTTCTGAGGCTTTTTCTATTATTATTTTTATTATATGTTCTTTATTTTTATTTCAAAATTATTTTATTTATTTATTTGTTATACTTTTGTTTATATATGTGTTTTAAACTTCCACCGGGAACAATCCCAATCGCAGCTAATAATATACATACATACGTAATTAAAAGGGTAAAAGTTCCTAACGTAATTTAAATCAACCCTTCCCTTATATATAATTATTTCTTTGTTTGTGATGTGAGGAATTTTATTTGAATGTTACCGCAATCAAGCAGGAAAACTTGCGTATTCCGTTGCGCAAAACCAATATTAAAAAGTTAAAATACACTCAATTAGCTGCAACGGGAAAGATGAACATTATTAAAACTCTGACACAAGTCACCATGATCACGAGAGGTTCTTGCTGAATCACTTTAATAAAGGATGAGAACGTGGAGGAGGAGCAGAGGGGTAATAATCACCTTTATTCATCCAGAGGCTTAACGAAATGAAATGTGTGTCACTGTCGGAATCTTCGAGCATTGGCTCCAACAAAGGAAGGATTTGCGTTCAGGATGAGACTGGACCAGTTGGATCTGTCGGCGGTGAAAAGTGTTGCTTCCAATTTCCAATTGAACTGTGGACGTCCTTGTCTCTCTCTCTCTGGATCGAAAATATTTTACGAGTGGTCCAAGGCGAACTCCTGCCGTTGCTGATGCAAACTGTTCTCTATTTGAAGCAGTGATTGCTTTCTGAAAAAGTTTGGTTCTTCCAAAGCAAAATTACAGTGATGAATTTGGAAGCTTAAGGTAAGAAGAGAGCGATGATACTCGAAACTAAAAGAGATTTGCGTACGGCGTTGAATATGTGAAGAGAGAAATCAAGGCGTGACACTAGTCGATCTAATCTTAGAAGAATCTCTGAGGTAAGAAGGAGGAGACCCTTGCCCAACCTCGCCATTGTCAACCGAAACCAAAAGAAGAATGGAAAAATTATTTCATCGCTCATTGTTCTCAAGCACTGCCTCCTCCTACTGGATGTCGACGATGGCTGGGAAGTCTCATTTGAAAAGGAAGAGAGAAAGTCCCGAAAACAACACTTGGCGGATCCCAGCGACATGTAAATTATCTCGAAGCCCGTAGTTGTCTTGTCTGAGGGGAAAATAGTCTTCCATATCAATGTCATATTGACGTTTAATATTTACGCTAATTTACAAGGCGTCATTAACACTGCGTTTCAGTTTGCACTCACAATTTTTATTTAAAAAGTCCTCCGTCTCGACGCTATTTAATTTATTTACATTTTCGACAAATAAATAGTCTTTATTAACTGTTCTCAGGACTTACATGAATAAAAAAACTTTAATAGTTTTTCAGGATCTGGATAAAAATGCTCTGCAAAATTTTACTTTAAAATTTAAATAAAAAAGCCTCGCTGAAGTACAGAGCATTTTCCCTGTAACGTGTTGCTCGAAAGACTGGTAAATGGTCTTCCTGTGTTGCGTTCCCGTGAAAGTGTCAATACGCCTCATGTTGGACGTAAAATGGAGGACTTATGTGGCGGACAGGTTCTCTTTCGTAATTCAAACCAACGTTACGTCATTTAGAACAGCCGTGACACGTACGGAAAAGGGTCAACGTCCATTTCGCTTCCTTTCTGCAAATCAACTCATTCCCGCATATTAATTCCGTAGGAAAGTTGAGGCTTACGTAAACGTTTTGGTTTTTTGTCTCAATCATCTCCATGTCTATAGACTTCAGTTCTGGTAGCCTTATTTCGACATATTTCCCTTGCGTTTAATAGGTAACATATTCTGTTCGTATACGTTGAACCAAAAATTTTCTTCAATAATGACCTCCCTTGCCTGTACCAGAAAACCGACGAGGTTTCATAAACTTGCCACAGTCCCCATATTAAGAACTGTCACAGAAAAAGGCGTTCCGTCGTGTGACTCGGAAACGAGACTTTCCCCTCCATTCTTTGTTGCGTTTCCAGTCTTGTCAGCAATAACGACACACACGCACGTGTAAAGAGACATTATGCAACGAGGTGCAGTAAAGCGGTAAAAATTACGTTACAGCTGCACTGTCGGCGAGTCACCACTTCCGTTTGTTCGCAGTTGCTTGCGCTTTCGTTCACGGAAACCACCATTGTCAGGTCCGCAGCGCCGTCATTTCATCTCGTCCATTGTCCGCCCTGCCATGAATGCGTGTTTCACACTGACATAACAATATCTTTGGATACACACAGCAACAATATCCTTGACAATTTTAATTGAAAGGACTTATTTTTGTTTAATTAATTAATTAGCAGATTTCACAATATCCGGAACTGAGTCCGAGTGTTAACCGTTTGTAAGGAAAAATAGAACGATTGTCATTGACGTTATGACACGGTGGATACTATTCGTAATGCGCCTACCCTCTTTGGAAACGATCGATTCAATGATCTGAATCACCCACTCGAAGTTCCGAGCTGACGATCCTCAACCACATGGAATCACTCGGATCTTTAGACGAATCACCCTTTTCATTAATGTCTTGACTTTTCTAGATCTACTCATCGCCATTTATCACTCGTATTATTTATTGTAAACTAGCTGGGTGCCCGGCGTTGCCCGAGATGTCATTTATCTATAACCCCCGATATGACTCCAATTTCGGCTGCTTTTGCGCAATTTTTATGTTACACTACTCGAACCCTAATCATTATAATTAACTCTGAAAATTATTTCTTCAACGCAAATATCTGCCGTGTTTGCATGTTCCAAAATTTGCACCCCGCTACCCTTGCATCTGAGGGGTAAATGCCAATTTGAATGTCGTAACTAAACACAGTGACTTCCATAACCTTTGATTTGACTCCAATCTCGGTTGTATTCGCGTTATTTTACTGTAAAGCATCTCCACCCCAAACCCGAAGGGTGCCCTTTTCACAGGGCGTAGGGGATGAAAATTTTATTCAGATAACATTGGTAGAAACACTATCAATATCTTTGACCCCTAAAAATATTTGTCTGACTCAAATATCGGCTGTTTTAGTATGTTTAAATATTTCCACCCCCGCTTCTGGGGGTGGAAGACGCGTCTCAGCCCGACAGTGTTTGTTTCCTGGTAGCAAAGAACCCGTGTACGAAATTTGGTGAATTTTGCTCGACTGGTGTAGATTTGTATTTTATTTAGAAAACGTTTGTAAGGGAAATAGAAAAGGGCTGTTTTTAGGGTTTTCCCGGAAATTATTCGATTTTTTCTCGCCTTTTAAACCTTCCCTAGACCTCCACGAACATTTCAAGACTAAGATAAGATAAATCCGTTCAGCCGTTCTCGAGTTTTAGTGAGACTAACGAACAGCAATTCATTTTTATATATATAGATAGATTACTTGTATGTGTATTACATTCTGTCTACTATTAATGTAAATATAGTGGGCGGTCAATGGTGAAGCCAGAGTTTCAATGGAGCTCAACACGAGCTCAAACCGCAGAAATGAAAAAAAAATCATCAGGCGGCAATAAAATAAACATCAGTAGCTTAAGTCGTAAATAA
The DNA here is from genome assembly GCA_037074705.1 of Zhengitettix transpicula. NCBI lineage: Eukaryota > Metazoa > Arthropoda > Insecta > Orthoptera > Tetrigidae > Zhengitettix > Zhengitettix transpicula. Next base: position 78,440,479 of record CM073593.1, read on the forward strand.
ATGTGATAATCTGGTTTCGGAGTGCTAAGGAATGATTTGTCGAGGAAAGTTAACTGTTTATTTGCCGATCTGCTCTGGTGGAGTAGTGGTCAGCGTCATCACCTCGCATCACGGAGGTCCTGGGTTACTTGAAAAGAGCTTCAATGTTTTCAGTGATCGAATGGTTCTCATCTCCTGTCTCCTATAAAAATTAAACAAACAATTAAACTAAAAAGATGTGATAACCATATCTGTTTATGATTAAACAGAAAAATGTTCCGGAATTCTATCGTTTGATGATTTTCTGACTCAAATTCATTAAATATTGGCAAATATAGATTGATAACTCGATTCCGATAGTTTTCTTAGCTTATTTGACCGGTTCACTTAATTTCTCCATGCCTTCCGTATAATTTGATATTTCCCGATTGCGTGTTGGCCCTTTCACATCGTACACGAATAAACGTGTCGGTGAAAGGAAGAGGTGAGATGGATCATGTTTTTCACTTGAGATTTTAGTTGTAGAAGACAGGTTTGTTATATCACGAGAAGCAGTGAAGCAGGGGTAATGCAATTTGCAGTTGCTCAAGAAGGTAGAGCGCGAGTGTGAGAGTAAAAGGGGAGGGGGGGGGAAGGTAGGTAAATTACACTGGAATTACGCAAATTTAGCGGCCAACCTAAGAACGACGCCTTGGCATCATTGAGCAGCCACAGAAACTCGTGAACAGACCGAGACAACCGCAGGAAAACACGAGAGATGCCTGGCGTTACACCAACAAAACATTTCAGTTATGACGGTTGACAACATCGGAAAAACGAAAACGAAACTTTCTATGTACACTGTACCAGAAAAGAGTGGGGAGAAAACAGAAATTGTATGCACAGAAACCCTTCAAGATTCAGTACTGAGAAAGCCCCGCTCCTTTTCCTCTGGGACGCCATCGTGTCGCTTGTCAGAGTATTCTCTGCATAGAATTTCTTCCCGTGTATTTATTGCAGTTTTCCCCGCTTACGTTTTCAACCTGCTTGCTTGTGTATGTATTTTTCTGAGGTTTACGAGGCCAACTTTCGGAATTCCTCGGTTCTTTCGTTCGATAACCGGTTGCTCCTGATCTCAATCGAAGTCGAGTGGCGTAACGAACCCGGTGTGGTCACTTTGAGAACTTTCACAAAATATTGCAATTTTTTCCACCCATATTGTTTTTCTCAATCACGCTAAAAATTGAGGATGGACGAATGATCTACATGCCATAAGTATCCACAAAAACAATTATAGGCATTTCAATTTTTGACATATAAAAAGAAAGAAATCTACCTAACACCAAATTACTATCTAATAAATAAAATAGACTACGGGGGTGAAATTTTTCAAACATGCTCAAATGGCAGATATTTCGTGGTCAATGAGATTATTAGTGTTTCCCCCGATGTTTTTTTGTGTGTATAATTGCAACCGCTTTCGGCATGGTAGGGGAGCACCCTTAGGGGTATGCGTGGAGGGGCGTTACATAAAAAAAAGCGACAACAACTGAGATTGGAGTCAAGTCCACGGTTATGGATGTCGCTAACAACCCGGGTAACGCCGGACACCCTACTAGTACTTAAATAAATAAGTATACGCATTTAAATATTTTGTATATAAAAATAAATAAATTTAAAACCCAATTATGAATTAAATAATAATATTGTTCCTTTACCAACAGATAAATTGCGGAACCGTATGAGGGGACAAGTAATTTTGTTCTTACACGTGGTTTGTAAGAAAACTGTTTCGGTGGAATCGATAACATTGTTTTTATACGATGCGAATTTAAGTAAGAAACACGGCAGTGAATAAATAACATGATAGTAAAACGCCTTTTAAGTTGGCACACTCACATATAGGATAATGTTGACGCACTTATTTAATGTTTGCCGATTACATTTGTTCTCTTGTAGTTGTCCGTCCACTTACATCAGGTGGTATTAATTTCCGCCGTGTCACTGCTCGCAAATATTTGCCAGTCCTTGAGAGGAAGACAAACTGCCCGTGGTTAAACACACAGAAAGACAGGGCGAGTGACGGCGAAATGTCGGCCGTAGTTTCCAGTGAAGGAGATACTCGAATTACTTAACCTGGATCTAGACTATGACGCCACAACAGTGATTTTCTTTACAGGACTCAACTCTACGCGTTTACCTGAGACAATCCTCTGTAGTGCATTGCTGGCTGCATAACCTCTGACATGACTTTGCATAGGTTCACAGCGTTGTCGTCCCGAAAATACTATTCAAGGCGATATCTTGCCGTTGCCAAAAAGATAAAGAATAGTTTTTAAACAGACAAAATGGCGCCGATTTGGAACGATTGTAATTCGAGAAGTGAAGGAAATGGCGGCGGTAGTCAGTAAGCCAGTTTTTTAAAAAAGCGTGTTTACATGTTATGTATGCGTTGTTCTTTCAGAGTTGATCTAACACAGAGGACAAGGCCGTCTCACTTTGCGACTCTTCAATAACCATTTCAGTCGTCATCTTGCGTTGTGTGACCTTAAACTCCTGCTAAGATGACGCGTCTTCCTCTTTTAAATCTTTAGAATTCAACAGGTGACTTCTACCTGTCACTCCGGAGTCAATAAACTCTTCAAGTAAAATACTCTACGAGTTTGAAAATGATACAATGAAAATTTAATTATGAGAAAGTTCTCCCTTGCGCTGGCCAAACAGCGTTACTCGAAGACAAAAACACTTGACCGGGTAATATCTTTCAGACTGCAACATTTCAAGCCAAGATTTTCCGAGAAGAACAAAAATTTCCTTGTCCAACCTTTCAGAGATGAATTAAAACTTTCTAAATATAATATGCATATGAAGCAGAAAATTTTATATTGGAAACGTTTACCGTGGACACATAAAATAAAAAATATATCAGTCCGAGAATCATATTTGTGTCGAATTTCTTAAATTAACTGAAATGTGGTCTAATAAATTATAAGGAAATATTTTATTTTAATGGACTTTATCATTTTTACAATAAAATAAAATATGTCTATTTAATGAAATTTATAATTTTATTACGGCAATATATATATATATATTAATAATTAAAAGAAAACCTTAAATTTGCCCCACGTCGTGGAAGCCAATTTGTAATAATGGAATTAATTAAATGAAATAATCAACAAGAATTTAAAACAAAATTATTTATTTATTTTGTGGCAATAACTCAAAAACAATTACAATTTAAAATATTAATTTCTCAGGGCCTTCACTGGGTTTGATAATGGACACAACAAATTGATTTAAAAATCTTATTGACAAACAAATCACATTTACCTAAACAATACGTCGATAGAAATAAATTAAAAAGAAAATAAATTAACTTTGATTGACAATTAAAAGAGAAACGAAATCTGACTCTATCATTAATTACGTTTAAAATTAACCGTTAGTTTTGGTTTTGTTACTTACGTAATGTCCAGCTGGTTCCAGCATTCTTTTTGGTTTCGGAAGTACACTATTGCAAACTTTTACACTGATTCTAAGATTCACAGATTTCACACTATTGACGTCAAAATTTATAGGCTCCCAGGAACTCGGATGATCCTCCTTTTTGTCAGCTATCTGAAGTCTGCTTGCCTTATACGGATGCTATGATTCGTAGATTTGTTAGTCTTTTACAGCTTTGGACTTAAACTGACTTCCTGTCCTGGCTGCTACAGACGTAAAACTACACTCCTTTCCTGGCTGCTGATAGACGTAAAAACTGCTAACTTAGCGATATTTACGGGGTAAGACTTGCCTGAACGTTTATACTTTGTCTTAAATTCACAACCTTGTTTTATAATACATTAACGATGACTAGTCTCTGCTCTAGTATTATTCGTTCAGTCCTCTGAAATGTCGCGCCACCAGCTAACTCTTAGTGCTCTCCAGTTTTAGCGTGCATACGCCATTTTTGACTTTCCAACAAAGCAACAGAGCTCGGCTCCATAGTCACTTTGGAATCTCCTGCCGCTACAATTAAATTTTATTAAAACCAATTAATGGCCTAATTAATTGGCATTACAATATATATATATATATATATACATATTTAATTCTACATTTTTTTAGGAATTGAATGTTGAACAGTACTAACTGATAATGATATATAAACATTTGAATGAAATGAAAAAATTAATACGATAGCAGGATCGACGACCTTTATTATGTGAACATATTTAATGCACTGCATAACTTATGTAAACTTTAAACAAGGTGACAACATGCATTCGTCAGTCAACTGGTAGAAGTGTTGCTTCGTCAATGGTCTCAATTTACCTCAGGGGAGACTAAAAATTGGAATAAACATAACAATTAATTTTGAAATCATTGAACAAAATTTATATTTATTACTTTTATGAATGCGCTTTCATCGAATTAGACAGATTTCCCTAGATTTACTCATGTTTCTCAGTTGACCAGGTGTTTCTGAAATGTTTACTTCTGTTTTGAAAATTAATAGTAAGAAAGACAGCCAAATACAGGGTAAACTTATAATTCTTTTCCCGTGTTGGTGAGTATCTCAGGTGTCTAGTCTACAGAACGTGATCCATGTCGTCTTTCGACTTTTGAGGACTCCAAGACGCCGACAGGTTTCGCGGAAATTCCCCGAGTAGTCTGACGTGAGAAACATTTTACCAATTCTTCCCACTTATCCAAATCTGCATATCATAATACCCTTCACTTCTCTCCCCCATTTCCGACCGACCAACTGGTCTCTGACCTTAAACTCTTAACATTTTGACTCGTTCATCCGTATGCCTGCCGTTTATTCACAGGATTAACTCACTCGACGTCCTCCAAAGTTCTCCTCAATTCGTGGTCAGCAAGTTTTCCCAGTTAAATAAGTGATTTAATAACTTGTTCACTTTGAAGAACCACTCACCGGGAAAATATATTTTCGTTCAAGGATGGCGATTCGATCTGGTGTTGGATGAAGATAAAATTTCAGATCTCCAGTAAATATCTCCTTTGCTCTTCATGTAAGTTTTATATCGGAAATAGTACGAAATAAAATGTCTAGGGAGTGTCACGAAATTTGTGAAACGTTAATTTGCTTAATAAACCTACTTGAGATATTCTTGACTAGAAAAATGATCATAAGCAAGGAAAGATTAATAGGTAATATTTAGAAAGACATGTGGGAAAGAGAGATTAAAAAGTTAAAATTAAATTAAGGATAGCGGATGGAAAAAAGTCGACCGGATCGGGACCGTCCGCTTACCAGGAGCTTGCTCTGACCCACCCTTTTTTTGAGCTAATTCCTATGTCGACTCCTTCATGGTCTATTTAATGATTTGATGAAGTACGGATTTTTACGTAAATTGATTATATGTTTTATCCTTCAAGGATATATAGAGACCAAGTTTATGTAAATCTAAAGACATACGGCCATGGTTAAGTTAATTTTTTTCCATCCACATACCTTAATTAAGGTTATACAAGCTTTCTCTGTATATATATTTGAATATAAATATAACAATTATAAAAATTTATAATCAATTTACCTAAAAATCTGTCCATCAGATCCTGAAATAGGCCATGAAAGAGTTGGGATACTTAAATTGTAGGAGAACCGCATGAGGTCTAAAGGATGGAGGAATATCGCACCGGATCTGGAGTCGACAGGGTAGGTCAGTCATCAAAGAACGACCAGTACACCGGAGGTCCCGGGTTCGAATTCCGTTTCGGGAGACAGTTTTCCATCCACATACATTAATTAACTTAACCATGACCTTGAATATATATATTTATACACTTCTCTCTATATATAGTTAAAATTAAAGTGACAAAATAAAAAGAAATCGTAGTTTAAGAAAGACTGACAGTTTATTAGAATAAGGAGAAGTATGCTGGTAAAGAAAATTAATATTGTGTGAGTGATTTAAGGGCACCGGTTTATTTTGTGTCATTTAAATGATATTTGAAGGGTCTGACAAAGATTACCTTTTCATTTTAAAAATAAAAAAATATTTTTCGATATATTCCCCATTACATCTGGTCCAGCAAGATCCTTTTTTTTCTCAGAATAAATTATTCATTCATTCGGTGGATGTAAGAGGTTCGATTCGCCGCTTTCATAACAAATACGAAGATAATAGCCAGAAAGTGATGGCGGATTAAGTCAACGAAACGTTGCTACCTAATGAATTTACACTGCTGGACACCAAAGAGGCTTTTCTCAATCTCTTCTAGTGTGAAATTACCTGATCCGTTCATTGCTCATAGTTATGTGGTTATGTTCACCATGTTGACCAATCAATGTCTTACATCGGAACGATATTCTTCGGATTAATAGTCATATTAAAATGAAAAATTTACGTCTGTTATGTAAATTAATAATAAGAAAGATAGCCAAATACAGACAAAAGAAGTGATGCTATAAATACCTTGTTCCTTTCTTCAGGAGCTGTGTTGCTGTAGGCTCTTGAGGTTTTTTAGATTTCTTAAGGCTTCCAGAAACTTTGTTTGGAATTTATATCATCTCTTATTTGGTCTGTATTTGGCTATCTTTCTTATTATTAAAAGTCATATTCATCTTACTTAATTGAGTTAGAAATGAATTAAGTAGCAAAATTTCTCAAAAATGTATTTTAATACCAGAATAATTTTCTCCGCCAAATAAGAAATACATATTAATATTTCAAAACCTACATTATATTCTTTTTTATATTTACCTGTATAGAGGTTCTAAAAAGCAACAAAACTCATGCCAATTTCTATGTTATTTATATATGTTCTAATTATTAATTTTATTAAAATATATTTCTGCCAAATATGTCTGGTTTTTTCATTTATTATTTGATAATCTATGGATTGCACAATAATTAAAATTGATTAATGATCTAGAACTGATTTACCAGTTGAATGCTGGAGTTTCTGTTCGAAACTTTAGAATCTGGCCGACGGTTCATATAAAAAATACAATATGAGCTACACTTCTAAAAATTTCATAACCAGTATATAAAAAAGCGTTATTAAATTAATTATATATTTACTTATTTTTAAATTTTTGAATTATTGAATATGTTTTTTTTAAAAAAATATGAAACAAAATAGATTCTAAGTTTATATGGTGATATTATGATGGTATTAATAAAAAATACAGTCTTTCTCACTGTGGAGTATGAATAACATCTTCACGGGCTTCTAACCGAGCTATAAATTGTATTATTCTGCCAGAAGACGATGACATTGAACGTTATCGAAACGTCGCGGATACAATTTTTCACTCTGTTAGAAATCCGGGAAGATTTTATTCAAAAATGGTATTATTTGTAAAATAAATAAAAATGAATTATACGACCTATGTTACTTTAATAATGGCAGGCAAATGCCCGTCATTGATTAATAAATAATATTTTAATGTTGATTAGGGTCGCAGTTTTTGCGAATCTTCAAAGATGGTGGACGACCAACATTTGTGTATGCACCGTTATTCCTTTTTCCGGCTGGAGATACTCACTCTGGAAAACCTTAAACCGGCCGAAGGGTAGGATGGAATGCCCGATTGTTGCGGATGCTTAAGTAGGTCTGCGAATGGGAGCGTTACAGCTGTGGAAGGAGGAACGGCAGAAGAGAGGGGACCGGTCACGGAGAGAAAGAGAGAGAGAGACGGAGAGTACGGCGATTTCTCCAGCCAAGTCTTCGAGCGAAGGAGTGAGTGTGATGTGAGCACGTGCGACAGCTTCCAGCAGCCGACGACACACATCTCTGCAACCAAAACCTACAAAAAAAATATATAGAAGGTAAGTCAGGCATGTTGCAAATGGCGCAACAATAGTATAGAAGCCACAGTGATGGACCTGTGATAAATGTTGGACATAAAACGTTCTTAAAGAAAGTGTGGTAGGTTTATAGCTGTTCATTTATCGTTTGGAAAATATATTATTTGAAAATTAATGATAAAAATATAGCCAAATACAGACAAAATAAGTGATTATTTTATATATCTGTGTGTGTCTAAAAATCGTAAACGTTAATTCGATTATCAATGTATACATTCTCATATAATAGTTGAACGAAAAACCATTCCGTGTCAGAGATGAGATTCTAAATTCCAGAGATATGTTTATTTTGAAAGCTGACTCCACAAAATTTGTCTGCTACAAGACTCAACCTTTTGAAAGAAAATGGTCATTGCCCACAACAAAATTGCAATAAATCATTATTTAAATACTATTACTATTATAAATATAATTGCAATGATTCATCGATAGTGGCCATGTTTTATTCTCAATTATTATTATCATCAGGATAATATTTACTGATATGAACTATGGAATTAGATATTACAAACCATAAAGTCACATCTAATTTAAAACATTAATTACAGATATCAAATACATTACGTTACGTATTTTTTGAAGTTAAACGTCTTATGTGATGGGTACGCAGAATTGCGGAAAAGGAAGTAAGACGCCAATCAACCAAAGTTGGCTCATATATCATAGACTACCACGTCAATTTCCGAGCACCAATCAGAAAATGCCACACCAACGTAGTTTAGGGCAAGAATATCGCATGGATCTTAAAATAGTATTCAAATATTTGCACATATATTTAATATAAAATATTTGTGATAGTTGTTGTGCGAGGAAGGAAGATTATTATTCAGTAGCACAGTGTCTTATCTCTCTGGTTGTGAATTAAGGTTTTCATCAATCGAGACATCATGTTTAATTTTGAGGCGTGCATGCACAGATAATGCACACACTGTAAGACTTGTCACCTGTTCGTATTCGAATAGCCGGCCAGGTGCCTTCAAACCTGTTTGAGGCATGGAGACGGAAATGCTGCATCCCCACGGCAAACTTCGGTCATCAAAAGGGTGTGGAACATGCACCGAAAGACCAGTCTACCTTATAGAGGTATCTCTAAGGGTTTCCTGCGTTTAGGCGAATTGGCGGATAGGAAATTATACTGCAGCGTGGTGGGGGAACCTTGCTCTACCTTCCACATCCCCCCTATCGTTTCCTTATAAAGGGCAGAGACCACCTTGTGGATTACACTCAAGTAGTCAGTCCAGACATTTTCTCGACTACAATATCTTGGAAGGAAATATAAAAACACATTAATAAGCAAACAAATAATCCTGATTATTTTTATTGAAAATCTGTTTAAAAAAACTTGTTAATAAGTTCGCTGCAGAAAAAAAAATATTTTCGGCGACTTCCTATCGCTCGTAATCTTTGCGCACACGGTAATATAATAGTTTTATCAATTGTGACTTAAAAAATGGAGCAATTTCGGAAATTTTGCATAAATACTGTAAAGGAAAAACGCTGAATGTCAAGGATTTTTATGAAGAAATGAAGAAAATCTCTGGTATGAAAGAGACAGCTGCAGATAGTATTAAGATATTAATAATAAACATTTTAGACAATGTTCATCTGGGGAGGATCAAGTTGTCGAGACGTTCCAGAAAAAGTTTCTCCGGAAATCAACGGAAACGTGTTTTTTTTTGGTATTTCATTAACATCTCACCGCAAGACTTCAGAGAGAACTAAACGGAGCGAGTTTCTTTGATGCTATCTGAAGATGATGTTTCTAGCAGATTCGGGAAAATGCTTTCTCGCTGACGTCACGGTAGAAAGCGTAGCGCGGGAAAGACTTCTTGTTATAATCGGGGCAATGACTTTTAGCAAAGAAAGCACCATTCATCCAACGCTGAAGATTCGTTCAGTTTTCTGTCTTTGTACCACGCTTTGACTCCCTTAAAACATTCAAACTCCTCCCATCTAGTAGTTTGAAGTTTTCTGACTATTCTATGGAATCAGTTACACGAGATGAATGTTCCGATTTCTATGGAAGGAAAATTAATTGAAACGGAGCGTGAGACTGACGGTAGGTCCAATGCGAAAATCAATATTAATCTACTTACAATTTACGGTATCAGATAATACGTAATTGAATGACCATAGTAACACATGAAGGACGGTACGTTAAATATCTAATAATAAGATATCCACTCCAGAGGCGATCTTGGAAAGAGAAGTTTTTATTGACTCATCATCAGGTAAGGTTTCTCTCTATGTTTCTGTGCCTTGTCATCTTCTATTTTCTGGACTTCCCCTTTCTCCCTCCTTTTTTCCCCTCAACACATTTATTGGAGTTTTCTCCGCTGAAAGGTACGCGGTGTCGCCGTTAATTAGCCACATGTAGCTTTCTTCTTTACTCAATCACACACTCGCTCGGCTTCTTCAGTACAACGAGGCAAAACTTTCTAAACGTGAAAAATACAAAATATGTTGGTTATATAATTAAATTGTTTCCAGCTGAGGTAATTTTCTTCTCATTATACAATTTCCGCGATCCTTAAGATTTATGTGTCGCTCTGGAGGAGGCTACCTTTGGGGATGCCTTCTCCTCTCTCTGGTTTTTTGAACTAAGTTTCTCACAAACCGAGGCACGTCGGCCTGATTTGAGAGGTGTATATTCAGGGGTCACAGACTTTGGGCATACGGTAAGAGTTATCCGCTATTCCACCATAGGTAAAGCGTGGGACAAGTACCAAGAGCCCGACCTACCTGATGCAGATTTTCTAGGGTTTGTCCTGCATCAGTTTTAGGCGAATGCCGGGGTAGGGTCCTTAACCCTCGGTTACCTTCCTCTACCCTTCCGCATCTCCCTAGTAAAATCCCTTCCTATGCTATTAAAGGGGAGTTGCCACCACGTGGATTACCCTCATGTAGCCTGTTACTCTAAAAAAATATAGGAAAATTACAAACGATAAAAAATGAAAATCAAAATATGAACAAATAAATTAACAGAAAACTTTTGTACACTAGAAAATTTATCGTGTTCTTAGTATTCTCAAAAATTTCTATAGCTACAATATCAATTTTTTACTAGGGAAGTTACAGAAGAAGGGAAAATCGGCAGGCATTTTCACCTCAGTACCAGCAATTTTCGGAACTCGATTCGGAACTCTCATTCCACGAGGAACTATTTTCTCCGACGCTTTAACCTCCCTTTCTTATGGAAACGTCATGCCGAAGCAACAGTTGTTCTGAGCGAATTCTCTTGTTTCATGAAACACGACTACGACGCCGGTGTCGTTGCCGGATGCGAGGAACCGGAACCTTACACTTGTCACCACTTTCTTCACGAGGCTGCGAAGACCGGTTGTTTTTTTCTCCTCTCCTCTTATTTTGGGGAGAGGGCCAGCCTTCCTGACCCACTTACAGAGGCACCATCAGCGGTCACTTACCTTGCTAGCCTTCTTAGCGAGTAATAACTTTCACGAGGGACAACCAAGGTCTCCGTGGGGTCTTCCTTACTCAGCCTCGTTGAGGGTGAATGACCTCTCTAGCGAACACGGTCCGAGAAGAGATGAGATGGAATCAGTCTTGTTTTTACATATTAATGAGGAAAGGTTGCAGCACCTAGACTAAAAAATATTCTTAAGTTATTTATGGAGATGACCAAAAAACTCACCAATTTATTTTATTTCCTCTCAAAATTTTGAAATTTATTACCAACAGTGTATGTAGCGATACTTGTATACATTTTTAGTGGTTTCTTTGGATTATGAAACAAATGTGTTGGACAAATATTAAGTAAAAGTGCTAAAAGAATGATTTAAAAAAACTGGGTTAATTCATTTAATGAGACTGACATGCTTTAACTCAGAGCTCCAAAGAAGACGTACCCAGTTTTGTTTGGAACGTTGAAACTATCATCTTCCTACTTTCATTTCTTCGGCTCATTTTTTTTCCTTTTCAGCGTTCACTTCTCTCTTCTTATCCTCTTGTTTTTCGATACTAAAATTATTCGATTACTTTCACTCCGTTGTATTTTTTGCCATTCTTATTCTGTCCGACACCAATTTTTATTTTTTCCCACTCTCACTTCATATTTTGCCGCATGCCATACTCTCTCTTCTCCATTCCACACAGAGCAGTGCAACAATACTTGACTTTTTTTTCTACGTATTTAATCATAAAATCTTTTTCAATAAATTTTTAAATCAAATTTCAGTTATCTGTATCTTTGAGAAGAGTAAGAGTTGATGAGAATAGGAAGGTCGAGGCTGAGACTTGTTTTTAGCACCTCATATCATCATGACTGGGGATGACCAGTTGCTGAGTTAAAAATCAGCGAGGCGGTGAATTGGAGCGAGTTTACATGGTGACTCAAATGATTCAGAGGGAACAGAGGAGTCACTTAGATTTTCGATTGAATGGCAGTGCCTAATTATGAAACAAACAGGATTATGAAGCACGAAAATTACACTTAGGTTTCAGAAAGAAAAGTATAAAAGGAGCGATAGACCAACGTTGCGAACAGTTGGAGTAAGGAGCATTAGTTTCGACGTGTTTACACGTGTATCTGTGGACCTTCAGGGGTCAGACGAGAGGTTGTCTGTATTAGAAAGAGAGAAGAGTGGGAGTATTAGGGTAAAGAGACAACGTGCTGAGAAGGATATGATTTATGAATACGCCCCTTAAGCGTTGGGCGAGGAAGAATGTGCCACTCGTTTTGTTCCACCTTCACAAGATCAACAGCTCGTCCAGCGTCTGTTTTTTCTGTGGTCCGTTGTTAGTCTTTCAGCTGTCGTCTTAATGTTAATGTTCGTGTCCCTACTCGGTGAAAGTCTTCCAATTATGACAACGTGTTAATGTTTGGTCATCTTGAAGCGACCGTTATTTGCTCTCGAATGAAGTTGCCCAGAGTCAATATGACGTTCATCTGCATAATGGACAGTCTCTCAAGACACACACACACAAAACAGAATTAGTAGCTTGTTCCAGATACCTCCAGAAAGACAAATCCTTTCATCCACTTGAGAAGCAATACGGGATGACCAACACGGATCCTAACCGTCGTACGGACAATCCCAACCTACGTGGGGATGTCAGGAATCCTCTGAGAGTTGTAAAATAAATAAATGTCCATAATTAACAACCTATTCATCTTCCATTTTTGACAGTCACCATTATTTTCTATACATATTACTATGCGTTTAATCTTACAAGTTGTTCAAAGACTTCATTATGAAATTATAGTTCAGTTTCTGCTCCCATTTTAAGTCATTATATATTCCAAATCTAATATTTTCTGCATATTTTCCTTCAAATCGTCGACATGCCGAGCAGTTCCGTTTCAGATTCAGTGTCCAGGAATACATTTTGATGCTCGGTATGGATCTGTCTTATTTTCACCTATTTCTTACCATATTTCACCGTCTGCTTCCTTTGGTTCTGTTACTGGTGTTGGTGAATCCTTATATATATATATATATATATATATATATACTGACAGATGGTTTATTATTTTCTCTCCGAATAAAAATTTCATCAGCTGTGATCTGATGACACGTCATAAGTATAACAATATTAAATTAATTAATTTCCGTAACAGATTATTCAAATAAAATTAGCAATTGTTATTTTCAGGATGAAAATTATGGAGGACGTCATTTCTAAAATATTTACATGAGAACCTTCTGTCTCTGAGAGGAATCCATCGTTTTTCTTAAAAAAAAAAAAGTGGAGTCTGCGTCTATCTGAGTATTTAAACAATTGATAAATATTTGATAATTATCGTCGTCCTAGTAGTTGAAGTCCCTAATCATATTTATATATTACTATCATTTTATGGCAAAAGTTATTAATTTTATTATGATGCTCTTAGACTTTCAGGTTCTCGTTAAGGTTTCATAATTACAGTGTTTCATTCTGCAGTAATCATGATGAATCTCGTTCTCAAAGTAAATCAATTCTAATCCACAGAACTGAAGAAGCCACATGTCCCAGTGTGTGTGTGTGTGTGTGTGTGTGTGTGTTGTTACGTGTCTTGGACCGGGAACGTAAATTCCACGCGTGTAAATGTTTTGGAGTGATTCAATGGAATAGAGTGAAAGTTGGCAAAACTCAACCAGCCGGGTTTGGATTCTAGCCACGCTTTGCGTAATCCTGAAAAGAAAATGTATTAGATCAAAACGCCACGCGTTAACCTCATTTCTCCATTTTCTCTTCTGTTCGTGTGTTCTTCCTCTTTTTTTGAATGCTCCAAATACAGATTAGATTGGTGACGGTTGATCACTTCTGACAGTTAAAACGAAGATAACCTTGTATTAAAGATTTTGGTTTGACGTGTCGCTTAGAGCAGGTAACTAAAATTAAGAGAGAAAATGTAAATAATTTATTTTCTGTACAAATAAAAATGAACGGAAGAGCCTTTTGTATGTGCATAGAACGATTAGGCGAAGTGTTGTGAAGAGAAATGTGAAAGAGAAAAGTTGAGTGCTTGACGTAATAATCCTTTTCAAGTTATGAGTTGTTAATGTCTGTCACAGTCACAGAAGTTTGTCGTCCATAAATCACGCGACTGTCTTCAGACACATAAAGCTTAAATGATGTCGTTACGCACTTTTAACCGTCTCTCCTGTTCCCTTTTAACCTTTCACATTATTTACTTCCCAATTACTAACAATATTATGCGACTTTTCAACTGTCACGGGTACATTTCCGTATAATACCAGATCCAGTGATTGAGAAATTAACTCTGAGGAATCCTAGTCTTAGTTGCAATCTAAAATGTTTTTCCTATTATGGATTGACTGTTGAATATAATTTCAGTTATACTTAAATTACCGCTGTAAGTCACTACATGTCTTTATTTTCACTCTTATTATATTTCTATATAATTATACGATGAAGTTATTATCATTGTATAAATTACATATAAATATACATTTGGTCTCGCTCCATATCAACACATTACAAGAGTGAAAATAAATAAATGTTGTTACTGTAAAACGTGTTTTTTAATTTACTTAAATTTTTATTAACTCCAATCCTTACAAATAAATTCATACAACGATACTTCATTTGTGAAATTTGTTTTAGGTACCAACCTTGCAGACATATAAAGGGCAAACCACTTTCTATATGGAATATTATGAAATATATTACAATTGAAGAAATAAAAAACTAAAAGCCGACCTTCTCTGTTGTAAGGGTCAGCGTAACTGCCTCGCATCATAGAAGTCCCGGGTTCGAATCCCGGATAGAGCATGGATGTTTAGGTCGTGTGGCTCCATACTGAGAAACTGTCACTCGTTAGTTCACTAACAAATTAAGTTAACACAGTACGAAGTCGCTAAATATCTTATCTGTTTATGGAACTTTAATTTAAAAAGCGAAAGAAAAATGGAACAATCAAAGAAGTAATTAAATAAGGTCCAAACGAATTATATTAAAGAAAGAAGGAGGAAAGGACAGAGGAAAGAATGGCAAAATGGCTTGAAGATTAAAACTACTACTCCACGGCACCTCCAAGATCACAACTTCACGCTCCCTTGTGATGCAAATTTAAATAACTCCTTCACATGCACGAAAACAGGCTTTGACGACCCCATGACACTTCTGAAAAACATGCTCAACAAAATCACAAAGCACTCTTGCATCTTTCTCTTCTCAGTTGTACAGGCAAAACGTAGCTGTGATAACGTATGATGCACCACAAAAATGGAAGGAAGATACAAATGATTGAATAAGATAAAGAAACACAAATTAAAAGAAAGATATATCGCAAAAAAGAATATGAGGGGAAAAAACTGTAGAATCGGAGAAAGAAAAGAGAAATATGAGAAGAAAAAATTGAAATAAACAGAGAAATCCAAAGAAACAAAAAACGTTAAGGTAATAAAAACTATAAAGTTAAAATTACAAAAGTAATAAACTAAATATCCAACAAGTAGTAGAGTCCCAGAAATTATTTGAACACCATCCTGTCCCGTCTCATTTCAATAAACTGCGATTAAAATGGAACAGGAAGCACCTATAGACTAAATAATAATAGTAAATGTCGAAGGATAATATGCAACAAGACGAAACACTCGTGTATAGTTGTTATCTGCATAATGTGGGGAGAGTATTCCTCCTTGGTTAATGTCTATTTCTTTTCTGCAGGTAGCGATGAAGAGGCTGGCTTCAGCTGCGGTAGCCTCTGTGGCGAGGAGGAGCAAGTCGAGCACCGCCGTCACCGCCACCTGCCCCTATGATGCAGGTTTCGCAGAGGCCAGGCCTTACGAGGAAGTCCCCGGACCCAAACCTCTGCCCATTATAGGTAAAAACAAAATAACTACGTACAACGACTGTAGCTATTTTTGTTAAAAGTTTATTAGTAGTAGCACGCTGGAATTGGTGAAATGGTACGTTGGTATCCCTGTCTAGTCACAGGGGAAAATAGAACCATTACAAGAACTAGTCGTTTTATTCCGCTGTGGCACCATGGCCATATAAACTTTGCTTATGAATGCGACGCTCCCGGTGATGCAGCCAGTTGTTTAGGCTTGTGCTACCGCCGCGACAGCAAACCATTCGTGTCTTGAATGAGAAATTCGCATGCGCAGTATACCGTTCAACCGCCCCCCCCCCCGCATCTCCCGAAAAATTAAACAAACTGTCTCTTTTTTTGTGCTACAATTCTGACAGCACTGGGCCACATGAAATGGCCTAAGCAACGATAAAATCGTAACGATCCAATCGTAAATTAAAAATCTAATAATAAAGCATATATAAATATATATTCTGACTATTGAGAAAACTAATAAATAAATAAACAACAGTCAATTTTAAGTCAGAAAAAATAATTTATTAATGTAAAAATAAACGACGTTTCGTCGCTTATTTGGCAACCTCATAAGGTTGAAGTTTAAAACTACAAAAAGAGCGAAGCAACTTGAAATTAGCTGATGTTTATTTATTTATTGGTTATAATAAAGCAGGTTATAATTTCAAAAGTAGAATAATATTCGTACAAGAGCGAAGCAACTTGAAATTAGCTGATGTTTATTTATTTATTGGTTATAATAAAGCAGGTTATAATTTCAAAAGTAGAATAATATTCGTACATTTTGGGTAATATTTTTTATAAAAAAATCAAAATCAAAGGATATTTTTAAAAAAACGTTTGAGAGACAACAAAGTTTGAAAATCTACTACACGAACCTGCATACAATATTGCCATCATGCGTGACTTGTTCCAAAAATTAAAGTTTATTTAAAATATCAATGAAGGAAAAATATTTAGTGTTAGAAATGTTGGTCAATTTGGTGCTTAATTATTCCGCTTTTAAAAATTAAACAATATTGGAAACACTGTAGACGGAATTAGAAATGTATCGAGTCAGAGTAGTGGTAACACTGTCGCTTTTGTAGCACTAATATTTTACGTAGTTATCCTCGTAAAAATGGTTGCTTGTGATGGACTTGCCAGGAATGAGGATTCTGGAAGGATGTTGCTCGTTGCAGGTAACACGTGGCGGATGCTTCCGGTGGTCGGTCAGTTCGACGTGTCGGACTTGGCGAGGGTGTCCTGGGATCTGCGCGAACAGTTCGGAGACTTGGTCCGCCTGTCGGGCCTCGTGGGAAGACCTGACCTGCTCTTCGTCTACGACTGCGACGAGATCGAGAAGGCGTACCGACAGGAAGGGGACACGCCTTTCAGACCCTCCATGCCATGCCTCATCCACTACAAGAGCGTCGTCAGGAAAGACTTCTTCGGTGAGCTGCCCGGAGTCGTCGGAGTGTAAGTAACCTCTCGGTATAGAAAAAGAAAGTAGGATTGAACTTGATCTTTGTCCGACAACAGAGAAAGGAAAATTCAGGTCAACCGGGGTAAGCTGGTAATGGATGGTAAAAGTTCCACTTCCTTGTGGATGAATCTGTACAGTGCAGCTAATGATGACGTGTCTAGAGGAAAAATATAAAAATTAACCCATACAAAAATAAATTACGATAAAAAAATTAAAGAAGAAAGAAGTCTGTTTAAAAGGGAAATATACTATTAATTTTCTATAATTACAAGGAAGAAAGAACAATGTAAGTATAATCGTTCGTAAGCGATCAAATTCAACACATTGCGGATTTACGTTCTCAAATATAATCGAGATTTAGCAACATCAAAACAGTTTTAAAACTCTAAAAATTTTCACAATATCATTATAATGGACGTACTTAATTGTTCTCTCCGTCTTTGAGGGTCATTGTCAGACCAATACCGAAGTATCAAAATTCAATTAAAAGACATTTGTATATTAATTTCGCGTGTAACAATTTTTTATTTCATAACTTGGACAACGTCACTATTTTTTCCTTTGACGAAGTACACATCGCAGAGCATTATGATAATTATAATTTTTCTTTTCAACCGCAGTTACAATCCTATGTAAACCTCAGCCTCCTTAATTCTTAGCCTCTAGTACTATCTTGAGCTTCTATTCACCATGCTTGCATTTTCAGTGTTTTTCATCTTATCTTAAGTCTTCCTTTCGTTTACTACCTCTTGGCTGTGAGAAGGTGAATTTCTGCCTAGGCTTAAAATCTTCGATTCGTCTTACGTGTTCTATCCGTTTAAGCCTGCATATATTTTTATAGTATGTACTATATTAGGCTTGTATACAGTTTTTATAGCTCAACATTATATTTTATTCTCAATGTACTATTAACACAGACTGAGCCATAAATATTCCTGAGCTTCTTTCTATCAAATATTCACATTTTTTCTACATAACTCTTGGCGATTGTCCAACTCTCACATCCATAAAATATTGCAGATCTTATTAATGTTGAATATCTTTTTATTTTACTCTGTCTTCTTACGTTTCTTGACATCATTATTAACTTTTGTTGCCTTGACTTATTCTGTGCTTAAATTCTATGGAGTTGATAGATATTTATAATTAATAAAGAAAATTAAGTGGCGATAATTAAATGAGAAGGAGTGACAATATATTTATTTAACTTTCACCCTCTTAAAGACAACACAAGAAGCAGAAAAGTTATCTCTGTGGCATAATATTATTTATATGTGAGGCACGCCTTTGAATTTCGAAATGTGAATTAATAAACTATAATTAAAAGTGAATTATGGGAAATATGGAGTTGATTTACTTTAAAATATAAGAATATATTTCACAACGGTTCAATATAAACGAATTATAAATGTAATGATCGAGTTTTTAATTTAACTTTTAATAATTATTTTGAGAAATCTTAAATTATTCGTATATTAAATGTCTAAAATTATGTTTATTATTGAATTTTTTACTATTAACTTAAGAGACAGATTCGTCTGTCGTAATTATCTCTCAGTAAACGAACTAGAAGATCCAATATATACGGTTTGTCGTACACGGTGCCAGCTATAAATAATAAATGCAGGAAAGCTGCAGTTGTGTAGCACTTGGAAGCCGAAGCAGGGAACCCTTCGTGTTATGCTACCTGCGGTGCTGGTAGTGTGGATATATTGCCTGAAACTCAGGGGCAAAATAGTATCGGTATTATTAAAATCAAAACAAATGTACCATGAGTAACTGCAGATATTTATTTTGTTACTATATGTAGTATATCGTTGGTGTTGGTAAAGACTATGCGATTGTCCCACGTCATGTGTGATTGTAGCTACTGAATGAGCAAGAGAAATCGCCCATCAGGTTCCTGGCTAATGATCGATTGCTTGAGCTGTAAAACAAAGAGAGTTAATTCCAGAGACAGAGTAAACTACGTGTCCGTGTGCATACCTTTGGTGGTAGAGCCTTCCACCGCTGTTTCCCTGCCGTGCGAACAAGGATGCGGTCAGGAAGGAGACCTATGACCTTTTTTGGTCAACTCGTGGAATTTGTAAAGAGCTTAGCACACACCAGAGAAATATGCGCCTCTGGAGAAAGCTCGGAAGTAATTTACCGAGATTAATGTCTGGTTATATCATTCGGTAAAGCACTGCCATAAAAATTCGAAACAGACCGACGATATTTTACGTGAAATGTCAAAGCTCGAAAGCGGCGCAAAAAAGTATGCGCAGTGCGCAAATATCCCCCTTACAGATATTTATAGCAGAGCAAGGAACTTGAGAAAATTTCATTGCATCTTTAAATCTATAAAATTAACGTTAATTAGTAGAGCAACTTTAACAAAGGCTTGTGTTCGTTGTTAGATTACAAGATTGAAATTGTTACCCTACTTTCGCAGAATTCCCTAACAAACAATTTTATCGTGGACAAAAATAGGGTTACCGCTACGTTTCGGAAGCAAAGCAGGCTCAGGTTCAATTAGGATTCCGATAAGAATCTCGTCAATCCCTGAGAAATGTCGTCCGATGTGTTAAAAGTACTTTTTATGCACAGGATAGAGTTAAAATTGGGAGGGAATATCACCATATTCTTTTCACTAACAAGGAGTGAGGTCATATATATATTAGTAAGCTTCACATCAAGGTGTGGTTCAGTTCGTTGAACATTTTTATAGTTGAGATAGGAATATTACCTTATCGTTGAATCTGAGTCTTCGCAGAATGCACTTAATGTTTTAAATAGTTCACAGTAAGGCAGAGAGAAAGCAAGAGAGAGAAATATCGATTTACATCGCAGATAAAAATATTCTCGGATTCACGGAACCTAACAGATAATTGTAGATTAATTCAAGTTATCCTCTTCACGAGTCTGAAAGCCTTTTTTACCCTTTTTTATATATCTCAATATATTCAGTCTTACGTCGCCTGAGCGGTTCTTCGTGAGTTTCAATAACTCCAAGTTACCATCTACTCGAGACGAAAGCAGCAAGGTTTGCGAAAACGTTGTGTGGTTTTTATTTTATCACATTATTATCTCTTTATGTGTTTACTTTTTTTTAGAGCGACATGCTCCGTGAGGGTCATCCGAGTGGTAAAACCTCCCTTTTAATAACACACCTAGGGATTCGGAAAGGCGGGATTAGTGACAGAATGTAGTCGAATTTAATAGAGTGTTTTTAATTATTTTCTGCACGATGCACTCAATGAGACTGTGAAATTTACGATCAGCATTCTCTGACACTAAATTTCGTTTCCGTGTATCTTCTGCATGTTTATTAATTTTAACGCCGTTCTACTTGCACGCTGACCTTAGACCATGACCTACTCAGACGCTATCTTATCAAAGTCTGCAGTTTTAACTACGGTCTTGTTCCTTTAAAACCGACGGCTCTCCGTTCTCGTTTGTGACTGGATGGCACTGTGTCTTTTAACAATGGGAACTTTCACCGAACATTCACTTACTCGAAACGGAAATATTTGCAATTCTAAAGACGTGATTTAATGGAGAAAAAGTTCACAGGGTAGATAAGAAAGAAGACTGAGGTTCACGAACGAAATCTGTTGTCAGTTGTGGTTCCTTGATAAAAATTTAAATTTTATTTAATGTTTCTATAATATTTATATAAAATTTAAAATGACGAAAAGAAATTATATAATATCAATTGTTAGATTTTTTTGGTTTATATAATTCAAATTAAATTTTGAACTCATATAAATAGAAAATAACCCTTTTAGCCCTAGCTTTATTATGGACAGGACGAATATTTTACTTCGTAGCGTATATTTTTTTTAAAATAAATCTGTTAAAATTCAAGTAAATATATTAATGTCAACCATCCATAGTCTGCAAAATTATGCCGTGGTAACGTAATCGACTTTTCACCTTTTTGTTTTAGGTGTAGACAGGCTATGTATAGGGTAATCCACATAGTGGCAACTCCCCTCTTATACCGTAGGAAAGGGATTTGAAAGGGGGGATGCGGAAGGATTAACTAGGGCCCCGGGCTATTGTTTAAGGATCCTATCCGGCAATTCGCCTAAAAGTGATGCAGGGAAAACCCTAGAAAAACCTGCATCAGGTAGGCCGGGCATTTGATACTTGTCCCACGCCCTTCCAACGGCGGGAGAGGGGTCTGCTGTGAGGTCGCAGCTGTCCCCTCGCCGTGCATTGACCGATTTAGGAGGCAGCTGGCCGACTATTCCAATAGGAATAGGAATAGAAGGCATCCCCAAAGGTAGCCTCCTCCAGAGCTCGCGTTTTCACTTTTTCTAAATATAAATATTAGTAACCCAAAAGACAGTGGTAAAGAAGGCGACAAAACTAAAAAATTAGCAAACGATAATGGCACATTAAGTCTGCGGAGCTTGAGGACTAAAGGTAGTCGCCCTGGAACAGAATAAGGTCGAAAAACATTATCTCGTCCGTCATCAAGCACCACGAACCTGAGTCCTAGAAGGCGGCAATGACTGGTTGTTACTTTATGTTCACGGCTTATCCGGGGTTAAGTTTTCATGCCTGGCAGCATCAAAAGCGAAATTAATTTAATACTGAGTCACAAGTAAATTCAAGTTCCATTTTAGATTTACTAAAGTAAATGAAAAATAATTGAATATTTTGCTATCAGGAACAAACCGCTTCCTTCCAGCGGCAACAGCTGGAGGAGGTATTATTTCCCAGGAACTTGTGCTGAGAAAGATCCCTGCTTGGGCGTCCACATGTTTGTGAAAGAAGATGAAATACCGAAATGTCAATAATTTTATTAATATTTTTAACAATTTTGACGTGAATGTTGACGCTGCTTTCAGGCATGGAGAACCGTGGCGCATATTTAGGACGAAAGTTCAGAAGCCGATCCTACAGTTGCAGACGGTCAAGCAGTACATCCAACCAATCGAGGAAGTCACCAACACTTTCATTGGCAGGTAAGAAAAACAACAAGGTCATTATATGATTTTTATTAAAAGAAAGTTTTACAGACTGTAGTTTTAATTTGAAGAGAATTGGATGTGAAACATCCAATTTAATCTCACGAAAATTCTCAATAATTATATTTTTTACGTAGTGAGAATGATTTTAAAAAAATACAGATACTCAAGAACGTTATTGCTCGAACGTATGATACCGAGAGCAATATAAAAAACATAATAATGATGAAAACATATATGACATTTATAATACAAATCATTAAACAAACGTATTTCGAAATTTATGTTCAAAACCTTGGCTCAAAATTTTTTACTTGATTTATACGTAAGTTATTAAACCTGTAGTGGTATTAAAAAGGACAAGTGTAGGCATATTTAATTGTATTTTTTTAATAAACAATTTTCGGACTCAAGACCATTTGTTTATTTATTAATATGAAAATTAAATGATAGTGTCAGAGAAGGAAAATTATATTTGGTAGCAGATATCCCCCACCCCCACCGTGGCGAAGGGCCACTGACTGTATTCTGAGAAAATATTGGTAACATTCACTGCAGTTTTTAAAAAATTTAAATTAAAAACATCCGTCTTTTGTGATAAATGACAATCTATTATATAGGTATATATATATTATAATATATATAAGAAACTTCTATATATTTTACTCAAAACAGAAATCTATATTTACGCTGTCAGTAGATTTAATTAAATAACCTGTAGAGAAACAATGTTCCTATATCCTGATTGAAAAGAATCTATCCTATTGGAATTAGGCATTGAGAGTCTTTCAGTGGAGCTTTAAATACGGAGAGAGGGTTCTATCAAATAATAATTTCTAATTTCTTTGACTTCGTAATAACTTATTTGAACCTGACTACGTTAAGCACTACATTTACGATAATTTATTATCTCGTATGTGTCTGGAAGATCGAAATCAATTTACAAGAAAAGGACTGGAGGGTAACAGAGGAAATTCTGCCGCAATATTGTACACTTGATTAAAGGTCAATTTTTTGACGACCGGCAACGAGGTATGTTGCTATAATCATTCTCAAATGATTGTAGTGGAGATGTATTAATTTGTGAGGATCACGCCACGACTGCGCTGCTAAATAATGGAGTTGACAACCATCAAGCATCGTTACGATCAATCAGGAGTCCAAGGGCAACGCCAGTCACGTTATCCTACCAGACGGAAAACGGCAGTTGCAGGGCAAGAAAGGGTTGAGTTTTCAGAGTAACCACAAGAAAGGAAAGGACAACTGTTATGTTGCAATTTTGGAAGCGGTTGAATATACGCAAAGATGAGCATTAAAACAATAATAAGCGCAATTATTCGCACAAGGTTGCGAAATATTTTACTATCGGCAATATTTGTGTATTGACAACTAAATTCTGTATAATGTTATTATTTAAATTACAAAATATTAGAGGAAAAAAATAAATATTAGTTGCAGGTAAAGTTAAAACTTCACTACGTTTATATGATTCTAATTAATCAAACAACATAGCAAAAATAATATGAATATGAATAAGTAGGAAAATCGTTATCAGGTGTTGATTATTTCAAAGAAAATTCAAATAAAGGAAGTAACTTTTTTCGGGGAGTGGCAAGTTATATGAAGGTAATCCACGTGGTGGAAGGGATTTGAAAAGAGGGATTCTGAAGGGTAGAGGAAGGTCCAAGGGTTAACTAGGGCCTCCGGGCTATTGTTTAAGGATCCTATCCGGCATTCGTCTAAAAGTGATGTAGGACAAACCCAATAAAACCTGCATCAGGTAGGTCGTGCATTTGGTACTTGTCCCACACCCTTCCGATGGCGAGAAAGGGGTTTGCTGTGGGGACGCATCATTACCTTCTCCATGCCTCGACCAGTTTAGGAGGCAGCTGGCCGACTATTCCAATGGTAACAGAGTACTTACCGTATGCACAAGGTATGCTACCCCGGAACATACACGAGGTGCCTCGATTTGTGGGAAAATTAGTTCAAAAGCCAGAGAGATAAGAAGGCATCCCCAGAGAACAGGTCTCACAGGCTTCCTCAATGCTGCAGAACAAACCCTAGAAAACCTCCATCAGGTAGATCGCCATTTATAGTACGACTGCGAGCTTTAAGAAGATTTATCGTCGAAAATAATTGGAGCAATAGATTTAAAGTGACTTAGAAAGACGCTGTGAAATTGTTTTGCAATACAAGCATTTTAATCTTTTTTCTAACGTCCCCTCGATGAAATCAATTCAGTAAGCAGACGAGGCTCGGTAAACCTTGGAAGAAAGCCTGGAGGTCGTTCGCCTTTGCATTCCTTTACCGTTTCGTTCACCTGAGACACTTCCCGAAGGTTTCCGCAATGACCCACTTAGTTCTTCTTTGATGTGAAGAAGATAAGAATTTAAAAAAGCAGGCCTCTACGTGCCAAAATTCAGAGACTTTGCATCAGTAAGAGACTTCTATTCGTGGTGGTTTCTTATCTAATTGCTTCATCGTCAACCCTGGCTGTTCTCTTCCCTCTATCTTAAGATCTTCCCCATTCCCAAATATTTGACAACAAGCTATATTCATCCACTGCGGTTATTAATATGAATTATTAAAGATTTCTCTAAAATGTTGGACACTTGGAAAACATTAGCTGCGGGGGTGAACATCTTAGAAACGGTCTGTCTTTCTGTTTCCTGTGGATTGTCTGCTTTTTATTGCAGCTGTGTCGGTTATTGTCTTCGGACTCATGGTCAAGGCCAGCAGTAAAGCAACGGAGTTTGCATAACGCACAAACATTCTCTCTCGCACTTTCTTCAGCAACTTGCTTCACAAAGGAAATCGGAGCCGTCCTCTGACGAAGTAACGTCAAGAAAAGTCCTTTTCAACCACATTTTTCAGTGAAAATTGGTAAAGATTTAATGCAGGTTTATTAATACATAGAAATAGAATAGCTTTGGATGCAATACATATCCTTGTGACGCGTCAAGCAATTTCGTCAAAATCGGATAATTTGCTTCAGTTTGCTTTGTATTTTTCACGTAGAACTTACTCCTACATCCGCCTGATTTTCTTAACGATGTCCTCTTTTGACGTTTAAATTACTTGTCTGATTCGTTACAGTTCAGAACTCTCTGTATCCACGGGTTTTCTATGTTTGTGGTTCCTGTCCGTTTTTTGCGTTTCTATGATGTATTAAATCAGAGAATTTAATTTCTCAATCGGCATTTTCTACCATTACCCAACTTTGTCTAATTCATTACTTCTCAATCCTGCAATTTGACCTAGAACCAGATGTCTATAATTCTGGGAGTAAACTCAAGAGGATCGGCAAGGACTTCCGCTGATATAAATAATAAACTCCATACTAAGCACTTTTAAAGCACAATATAAAATTGGATTGAGGTGATTCTTGACGAGTGACAGTAGGATTTTGGATTTTGTTCAATCTAATATATTATTAATAAAATTTAATGGATACTTATTAGAGATTAAAATTTTTCGGACAATACTTATGTTGTGTTGATGGAACTTGGAGTTAGAAAGTAATATATCTCTGTCTACAAGATTGTATGCCACAGCTCTCTTTTGGTTTTAAGGATGGTCAGAAAGAAAATTGAGAACAGAACAATATCAAGGTTTTCCGATCCAATTGGTGAGAGTAGAAATATTGTGAATGGATACATTGACATCAAGGAAATTAAGAGAACGGTTGAATTCAAGTTCATGGGTGAATTGGAAGTTGGGATGATAATTATTGAAAGTATTGACTATGAGGTTGATTTGAGAGGATTTAACAATACAAAAAATGTCATCTACATATCTGATGTAGCAAAGAGATTGGGCAGGAAGCAGAAATTCAATTTCCTAAATCTCTCATGACTATCTCAGCAAAAAAAAATTGGATTAGGGAGAGCCTTTGATTTGATGATAGAGCTTGATTAAACTTGAAATAAATGGAATTGAGGATTAGATTTAAAATGCATAAAATTTCAAGTGGAATTTTAGTATGTTGACTGAAAATGGGCCATCTGTTTTTGAAATTGGGAATAGAGTTGAATAAGAAAACGATATCAAGATCTATTAAACAGAGGTCATGAGGGACGGTGAGGTGCTTGGAATTTTTTGTTATAGTTTCGAATTTAATAATTCACCAGGTGAGATGGCCTGAGAGTTGGAAGACCGGAGGCCGAATTAAAATCATTTGTTTTATAAAGTTCGCCGCTCTAAAGAAATTTAAATTCAAAATCCCCTAATTTTTTTAAGTTTACGATTCTAAATATTAATCCATGTTTCGCAGTGACGTCACATATATTGTACAATTTTCTCTCCGCAATACGAAAGATTCCATTGTATCGAAAAATCCTACTACATCGTTTCTTTTTATTATTATTTCATTTATTTGGACCGATTATTGCAAGCTCCGTAGCAGACTTGTTTCTGGCATTGATTTTTTTTAATACAATATCAACAAAGTACAACCACATGCATTTCTCTGTACCATCAAAGATCTAACAAGTGTTCTGAATGGAAACTTGCGAAGAGGAAAAGGAACGAAGTTGATTTATAAGATAATTTCTATTTTGGTGTGGCGTGATTTACGAATTGCGCTGAGGCAAGCTGAGATAATGTCGACGAAGCAAGATAAGGGTCAAACTACCAAGAAACAACGTTGCGTAAGGTCGGGTTTCGCGTGTGCTGAAGATAAAATAGTCAGCCAAGAAACAGTCAAATATTTAAATGAAACTTTATTTAAAAAACATGGATGTGGACTCTCATCAGGCATATGAAGAAAATCTTCATATCACTTATACCTTTCTATGAAACATACGTAACATTCAGCTGAAAACTAAATCCATCTGTAATACATGAAGCTTCCACAAGACAAATTATCTAAATATAATTTTGACACCGACTGCGCTGTCAACTGAGATAATAAATCCATATTAGTTCCCGAAATGTTTTATATTAAACACGATGCACATTCACTAAAAGTTGAAACCGGTACAGATCCTTCGGGCAATATTTAAAATCTCATAATAAAGGATTCATAAATATAAAATATAAAAAAAAAATATCCATATCTGTGAAGCATAACTGGAAACAATTAGTTGTTTAAAATCCAGAACTCTGATTTTGTTTTGAACGGACCTCAATGTAAATTATTTATAGAAAGTAAGTTCTCGACAGTTTTGTGACATGGAGATAGAAACACAAGTATTCCATTTCTTAGTTATCTTATTGTTTAATTTAATGATGGTCATATTTTATGTATAACAGACTTAATTCTAATAAATTATTATTATTTTATCTCTTATTATTACATCACTTGCTAAAACTTGACGATTTTCTTGCGATTATTATTCGTAACTGTCACCCTGTAACAATAATATATTAAGTCGTGTAGGGGTAACATTGACTGACGTCCAGTCACATTTTAGAATCGAAGAAAAATATAATATTAATTACCGGAGATTATATAGCTTTACCAATTGAAATACTAGAAATTACTTGTATTTGTCAAATAATTAGTTTGAATTCTTAGAAATATGTGTTCGTTTCTGGTTTTAATTTTTGTGGGTATGGAATAATTATATTCTTTGAAATTGTTTCTTATAGGATGGTCGACATGAAGGACAGAAACGCGGAAATGCCAGAAGACTTTGACAACGAAATTCACAAGTGGTCTCTGGAATGTAAGTACATTTTGAAAATATGTAAGTAACAAAATTAAAATATATACTTTGAACGATGGCGTGGAAGTGTAGTGGCAGATTAGGACGCAATTAATTCCAGGCATTGCTACTTACGAGGATGAGTAGAAATTATAAATTATTGTGAAAAGTGAAGAAATTACGATTATTGGAAAGAATTCGATATTCTCTAAGAATATTTTACAGGAGTTGAACACTGTAAAGTAAAATGTAAATGCCAAAGAGTGGTTAAAATGCGTTTTACGATGGAGGAAACAGTGATGATTACGATTATGTGATACTGTGAGGATGATGGCAATAATAATAGTGTTTGTGTTTCCCCTTAGGCATAGGACGCGTTGCCCTCGACGTGAGGCTGGGCTGTCTGGACCCAAACCTGGGACCCAACTCCGAGCCACAGAAGATCATCGACGCCGCCAAGTACGCGCTGCGCAACGTTGCCATCCTGGAGCTGAAGGCGCCTTTCTGGAGGTACTTCCCCTCGACGCTTTGGACCAAATACGTCAACAATATGGATTTCTTCGTGCAGTAAGGGCAATTTACTTTGTGGTGCACACGCAGGATTCCAGCCAGAGGAAACAAGTTTTGACTGTCCGCAGGGTTTGCACCAAGTACATCGACGAGGCCTTCTCTCGCCTTCAAACGAAGAAATCTCTGGGAGAAGAGGGTGAGCTTTCCCTGGTAGAGCGGATCCTCGCCAACGAGCCTGACCCCAAAACAGCTACGGTCCTCGCCCTCGACCTCATCCTCGTCGGCATCGACACGGTCAGTTGACAATTTCAACCATATCTTGGCGCGTCATTAAATTAAATTTTAATATCCCTTGGACTATTATGGGTCTTACTATGTCACTGACAATGTCAAGAGTAGTTTCTATTATTCCCGTAACAGAATTTTACAGTTTTAAACGTTGCTCCTAACCTTACGTCGTCCTCCTTCCAGAAACATCATCTCACTTCCTCAACTACCCCCATAAACTGTTAAACACCAATAAAAGTTTTTTCATGATTAATTATGCTAATCTAACTTTTATCTACTTGGTCCCATTTCCTTAAAGTTCTTCTTATAAGATCGAGGATGTCCCAGATATTTACGATCGTTCATTTTTTGTTACTGTTGCTGTTGCAGATTTCGATGGCCGTATGTTCCATTCTGTACCAGCTGGCGACTCGTCCCGAAGAGCAGGAGAAGCTTCACCGAGAGCTGGTTCGAATTCTTCCTTCAGCAGACACGCCTCTCACTGCTAGTCTCCTCGACAAGATGCCCTACCTTCGCGCCTTCATCAAGGAGGTCTTCAGGTAAACACAGCCATTTCCGTCAGCTTCTACATCGCTCATGTTCAGTGGAATTGGAAAAATAAACATGCATTTTTATTTACCTGTTGCAGAATGTATTCCACTGTGATTGGTAACGGTCGGACCTTGCAGAACGACATGGTCATTAGCGGATACCGCATTCCTAAAGGAGTGAGTCTCTCTTTTAACCAATTTCAATACGCATATATTATACATTCTTTTATACTGGAGGAGTGTTGAATTACAACCATGTATAAACTTAACACTGAAGTAATTATTATTTTCTACCTCTCGTATCTTCGTCGTTCTTCGTTTGTGCTTTTATTTCTTCACTTTTACATTAGTTTCCTCTTCTTATAATTTATTTTCCTACCGTCGTAAATTCTTTTTCCCATCATACATATTATATTCTTCATTTTATTCCTCTCTTTCCACTCAGAGTATTTTATACTTGTCTTATCACACAGACATTTATTTTACTATTTCTCACTGGTAACTGTATGAACATTGTCGTGTAGTTACTACATTCTTCTAACATTTGGCAAGTGTCCCATGATTGTTTTACATATTACTCTGTGAATTATGGTAAGTTCTGTAGTGTGTAGCATAGCTTTCATAATTTAAATATTATAATTTCATGTAATTACGTCATATCCTATTCATGAGTAATGGATTTATTAAAATCCAATATAATTCTTCCTGATCTATTTTCTTTCCTTCTGTTTTAAATCCTTCGAATTTTCATTTCTTGTCCTCTTTCTTACTTCTTGTATCAATTGTATGCATTGTCTGAAAATTTTATATTTTACTCTGAGTAAGTTTTTTGTGTTCCATCCTAGTTATCTTATTGTATATTTCATTTTTCCTTTAATTAATTGTAAATAATAGTTCTTAGTCAAGTAAAATTAATAAAATTATGTTGTCCGTTTTTTAGTTGTATAACTGTAAACTTATAAATGTTATTAATTATAGTTTATAATAATTTTTTTTAATGACGTATATTATTTCCTCGACCAAGGGCTAAAGGAATGAATAATGAATAAATACACTTTCACGCTGCCGCTGTCTCAGTATAAATTCTCTTTGATCTTTCTTCCTTTTTCCTTTCTTTCTTATACTGGTCCATTCCCTTTTTCATCTTCCACTGATCCTCTACTCATCTCATGATTCCCTCCTGTGTCCCCCAAGAACTCTTACCCTGGGATCTCATTTCATCCTGCTCAGAATTTTTGATTGCTTCCTTTCTTCGTTTTTCCTCCTTCGTTTTCTAAGCCCTTATCGTTTTCATTCTCTCTTCTAATTTAATCTTCTTTCTTCTATTCTCCTTTAATCGCCTGTTTCTCTATTTTCACTCTGATTACTGCTCTTTCCTAATCATTACCTTTAGCCTCTTATCTTTCCCGCTGATCATCGCATCACTTTCTTCTATTTATTTTACTTTTTATGCCTTCCTGCTTCCTCCATCGCTGTTTCGTTTGCCACTCACGGTATTGACGTAGCGTGTGTTGT
This sequence comes from Zhengitettix transpicula, assembly GCA_037074705.1. NCBI lineage: Eukaryota > Metazoa > Arthropoda > Insecta > Orthoptera > Tetrigidae > Zhengitettix > Zhengitettix transpicula. Next base: position 78,471,482 of record CM073593.1, read on the forward strand.
GTGTCAGGTGCAGCTGGTGTTCCCGACGATAGTAACGGGCTCGTTGGAGCGCTTCGTGGAGCGCGCTGACGAGTTTCTGCCTTCGCGTTGGCTGAAGGCTGGGGAAGCCCTCGAGGGAGCGCCGCGACGCTTCCACGCCTTCGCGTCTCTGCCTTACGGTCACGGCGCCCGCATGTGCCTAGGCAGAAGGTTCGCAGACCTCGAGATGCAAATTCTACTGGCAAAGGTACGAACTATACTTCCAACGAGAACCTGACAATGTGGACGGGGAACGAGAGAGTGACCTCTGCGTTTGTCTTATTTGCAGCTGCTGAGATCATACAAGCTGGAGTACCACCACGAACCTCTCGAGTACAAAGTCACCTTCATGTACGCTCCTGACGGACCACTCAAGTTCAAACTCATCAAAAGGGATGTTTAGTATCTCCAGACTTCTTCGGTGGCTTCCTGCCGTGGCTTATGAAGATGAAGAAAAAATATTGTCACAGAGATCTAACAACATCCACTTATTTATTCAGTGTTACATTACCATGATACAGCTATAGTCAAATTTAATGTGGATGGTGAAAATCACATTCGGTGGAACTCAACATACGATAGCTCAAAAAGGGAGAAGTTGAACGGAGAAGTAAAGCAACGTTCTTAGTGTAACTAATTTGCATAATGGTTTTTTTCTTGCAATGAACAATCATTCAACTGGTGAAATTTATTCGTATTTCGCCACATTTGAATTCCTTCAAAATGCGCTGCATTCCAACTTAAACGCTTAAATTGATCTCGGATATTAAAATATCCTCTTACAATTGTTAGTCTAGTGTCCTTATAGAGCATACTTCTACAACTTTTTCGAGTAAATATTCTCCAGTCCACGTTATTCTTCTTTATACTTCCCTTTCGTCAAAAAATTAGGTGATGTAGAGTTACGTCCTCTTTATTATGACGAACATATGTAACTTTTCCTTATAATATTTGAAGCTTAAAATTTGAAATTCCTCGCAGCGTAAAAAAATCTTGGATATAAACTCTCGTGTCGTAGTAATGGATTTAGACACTCGGTCCAGGAAATAGCTACAAACGGAATATGGATATTTATTAAACACATATTGTTTTACATCACTCACGTGACTTCTGAAACATAGATGATGCTTAGACTAGTATACAATGTGTTTAACTGAAAATATACATAGTCGCGTAACGGCAAAGGAAATGACAGAAACATATTTTTAAACGCTAACCTAGAAATGTATCTTACTCGGTTAAAAATACGCTGAAATGGCGCAAGAGAAAATATTTTAATCAACGCTTAAGGGGAACATGCACATACTCGTGGCCGAACTCAAATTTGTTATCCGCAACCTAAACTTACAAGGATAAATATGAAGGACGAAAAGAACATGGCCGAATCGATGTTTTTATTCATTCTTCAACTGATGTATCCTCCTTCTGCAAATATTTTGCGTTATATAACGATATTCGTTTTGTGTCTCACTGATTCTTGGTCATCCGCGAGTTTTTAAGATTACTGAAATTAACATAACCGTGACAAGTGCTGTATTTTTTCCCTTTGGTGTTAATCCAAATCGTTATTCTTGCTAACTAGTTTTACTCTCTTCATCTAGTTACTGGATTTCCAGTCTTTTCAACTTATTGAGCTCTGAATGTTTTTTTCCTAAAATTATATCAAGCATCTATTTTTATTATTTCAATGATTATGATTGTTTGTGCGGAGATCACTTTTCTAAACGCGCTTATTGCCTTAGTTCCACCACATTATCGTGAATACTTCTATCCTGCGACTTTCCGTAACCTCTACTTAATTTCTTATTTCTGTGTACCCAGAACGAGGTCTCGTTCGAAAACGCCATAGGATTGTGCAAGGCAATTTAAATTGAGAACGTCAATTGATTCTGATTGAGGTGCAATGCTTAAGCAAAAGGAAGACGATAATTTATCTTAATTATCTCACTCAAATAAATTGAAAGACACAAACAGACATATTGTGACGATAAAGTTCAATGTAATCGCTACGGACGGTACGTTTCGAAAGCAAAATAAAACAAAATCCTATTAACACATATTATTTATTGTACCGAAATATTAATAAAGGTAATATTACAAAACATATTTTATAAACTTATTTCCCATTACGTTCTTTCCGAGGTAATTCGATGATGGTCTCAAAGACCTGAAATTTTAATTACAACGTTGTTATTCGCGTCGGAGTGAAGCATTGGCCGACTAGAAGAAAATGGAGGTGGAAAAGAAAGTGTGGACATTTTTAAGTGAATGCAAGAGAATCCGGTTTTGGGGTGTTACATTAATTGCAAACAATAAGAAACTGTATTTCATTATTGCCTTCTATCCAAGCTGTTAACTGCCTTTCTTATTATACATTATACGTTCTTTCCAATACTTCTGTCTTTCTGTTTCGTTTCAACATACCTTTAGGAAACTCATTTTTTTCTCTCTATCTCCAACTTTGGAATAAATTAGTTAATTAATGCTTTTAGATTATGTCCGTGTTTATTTATAAGCAACCTCCTTAAAATACGTTAGCATCTCGCTAGAAAAATTATCATGTAGTTTTTAGAGGAAACAGGCTGTCTAATTCCTCTCCTGATTATATAGTATATAATTATATTATAAAGTCTCTACTTCAAGACAATGGAATACCCGATTAATCTCATTAATAATAACTCACCATTGTCAAGAAATTTCAAATCCAGATATACTTATATATTAAGAAATGAATCCTGTTACGTATCCCTTTGCTAGATTTTTCTCAGTTTCTTTCTTTGTATTTAATTCAAGAGCATCTGCTTTGACGTGCTGAGGTTATTGGTAATGGAGAACGTACGTACGTTTCCATGACGTGAGTAATCGCACACTACAACATAACCTATATATATACGTCTATTATTGATCCTAAGAAATATGGTCACGGTTATAAAGAAATTCATTCCACGCTCGATTTAATATCCTAATTTTATATAGTACAAAGCAATTATTTTGTTCGTTTCTGTCCGTTCTCGTTTCTTAACAGATTATCCCCGAGACATTTACATTCCAATTTTTACGTAACTACACAGCGAAATTGCTCTATCCTACATCCGATTCTTGTTCCATTCTATAAGCATTCCCAACTGATTTTGTACACCTGATTATGAAAAGATATACTATGAATCATTGTCATAAAGCAAAATTTCAGGAAATATAATAATATAAACAGCAGCTTAAAGAAAATTAGGAGTTAAGGCAACCACATAATCAATATCACCATAATTTAACTAACAGTAATTTTTAATGCTAATTGTATAAAGAAGTGAATAATTATCGGACAAAATTAAGTGATAAATTAAACAAATGCGAAAAAACAGCCTATTACAATCATTTCGGCAGCAACGTGTGCAAAAATCTCGTTAAACATTTATGTGAATCTAAATTTTTATAAAATAAATTATAACTGAATGTAATTGAAATTATAAACCTTTAGAGGTCCAAATTAAGAATTAAAGTTGTTTTTGCCAAATATAATGTTTTAAATTTAATATTTTTCTGACTAATAGGCTGTTTTTTTTTTCATATATTTAAAATGAAGTCAGATTATTATAATTGATAAAATAAATAAATACTTCACAACGTTTCTGCAATCCTTGTTGCTTTTGTTAGATGATTCGAAATCGCAAGAACGACACACTGCACAAACATTCTTTTGTCATTTTCGTGACTGAATTTTATCTATTCTTTGTGTGTCTCGATCCGGCGCTCTAACATCTTTGCTCTGAGTTCTTTGCGTTGTCCCGAATTATAAACGGACGGAAACCGTAGATCGGAATGGAGAGCGATGGTGGTGAACTGTCAGTGTGTCACGGTGTAGTAATACGGCCACGGCCGTGGAATGCGGTGTTGGCAATGAAGAGAAACATGTCCAATCCAAATCAACCTAGTTAATGATGATTTATGCAAATTTTCATATGAAATTGCTGGTTGAACTTTTTTGACGTTTGTGGATATACTTTGCTTGCTTGCGACTTGTGAAAATACGACTAAGCGTAATGGAAGAAAACATGTACGACGAGGAAAAACTTTTACATTACGAGAACGGGAAAGCAATCGTGGAGCCTTCCTACACAAAACATACTTCTTTGCGTTATTACCATTACGGGGCGGAAATCCTCGACGACCTGTCGTACAAGTTGATGTATCCTTGGATAATCATTTGGAGCAATCTCATCTCGTGTTACGTGCAAACCATTGAGGATAAGCAGCATCCGCACTGCAAATTGCCGGATTTTTTCGTTGTCGGTCCCGTTTACATCGTACTGTTAATTTGCTACGCGCCGTTCGGGTTGATCGGAGTTCTGCTGTGGATTTGCGTTTGCACGAATTTCCGGCAGGAGAAATTCACGTACGTAAGGATAACTAAGGAAGAAGAGAGCTGTCTAGAATTAAGCGATCTCGAAATTAAGCAAACCTTGTACACTTTTTCCACCGCGAACGTTCTGTTGGCACCGGAGTTTATAGGCAGAATAAATAACCTTAAAGATGCGAAGTTCAGGGCTCTGAAAATTGCTCAGTCGTTGCTCAACCATTCCGGAAAACACTTGCGTAATCTGGAAGAGAGTGGAAGTTTCTACGAAAATCTAAAAAAAGCCGACGTTATCAAACATGAATTTCCGCGAATCGATTTCCTCTGCCTTCAAGAAGTTTGGGAGAGGGCTTATGCTCAAACTCTGATAGACGAACTGAAGGAAGAGTTTTCTCACTTTTTGTACGACATTGGAGAATACTCTTATGGCATCAATCTCTTTATGATGGGTAAGTTTGTGATGTGGACATTATTCTTGGGGGAAAATGATAACTTGTTTGTTCAGAACAATTCACACGATAATTTGACTACTGAAGATGTGCATAATAAGCTTACTATGTGCTTGTATTAGGTGAAGTACAGGATTTTTTTGTCTGAGATTAATAAGTATTTGTATTACCAATGTCTGACTGGTAGAATGAACAGAAATTGAAATTATAGGGGAATGCAGAAATGAGACAGGGAAAAAGAACTTTCCCAGTGTATAATACGAACAAATCATTCTTGGATTTTCAACTGGGTTAAATATTTATTAATGCCAAACGTTTCTATTATAGAGTACGCCATTGAAACCCTTAGCATTTATAAATATTTAACCTGCTTGGAAATTGGAGAATGTTGGATTAAAAAATAGAAGTTGGAAACTAAGGAAACATACCGTGAAATAAAGTGAAGGTTGAATAGTAACTGTATTCAGAAGATTCTGATTATTTTCATGATTGGGTAAAACATTATTAGTCCACACCCTTGTAGTGAAAGTTATCTTGTGATTCAATTCAATAAACATGGCTTGTGTTAACTTTCATTTGATTGATCTGAATCAAATACTTTCTTTGGCCATAAAGCTTAAATTCTGAGAATGCGTCCTTGGTTTTCAACATTTTATATTCATTTTCCAACTTATGATTTTCAGTCCCTCCTAATTATATTTCTGCATTCATATACAATTTCAGTTTCCGTTTCAAAATGGTTACAGAACACTCTTTTTTTTTTTTTTTTTTTAAATTTCAGGTAGTGGCTTAATGTTTGCCAGCAAGAAAACTATACTGGCTGCGGACTTCAAGACATTTACTTTTAGAACCAGGCATGCCAAGTGTGTATCACAAGGAGTTCTTTGTGTGCAAGTGAGTTGTCACAGTCTTTTCAAATTTTATGTCTGTATATTTTTGTTAGTTATGGTCATTTTGGAGAATAAATTACATTAAAGTTATAATTTTATATCAATGAACAATATTTGGAAAAAATGGGTAACAGTGTTCAAGGTTCTAGTTTCTCTGAAATATTTCTGCAAGATATTTTAAAACTGTCTCAAGTACGATGAGCTATTCATGTGCTGAGGCTCTTTTTTTTTCTTGTAATTTTTTATGTATATAAGTGAACATATACAGCATAGAATTAATTAATATGATACCTGTTGCTCAATTTTTTCAGAATACAATCAATATATAATAATAGCTTCTCTATTTAATTGTCATTAATTTTTTATATTTATAAGTTGCAAAGTGGTACATTGGCTGATGAATTTTTTTCTTTATAATTTTGTTTTTTGTAATAAAATAGTAAATTATCCTCCTTGAATTTGGGACAGTGTCAACGTGCTATGTCATGCTCCTTGAAGTTTTTATATAAAAAAAATACTGTATAACTAAAGTTGTTTCACATTTACACAATGATAAGAAATGTATAGTTAATTGCAATTTCTGAACAGTATTATATTCTTAAAAAAACTTATTTTGAATTTGATTTCAATTTTTTATCATGCAGTTGCTTCAAACCCCCATCATATTACCCTGATATATGTCTGCTATCTCGAAGACTGGTAATTGTTTGATCTGAGTGACTTCTTATAATTTATGACATGTATTCTTCTAATCTCTGCAAAATTTCATTAAGTCGAAATTATTAAACTACCACCAGCATGTTACACTTCTGATTGCATGTATGTTTGGTCATTCACTCACAATATACAGTCAAATAAAAAATTTTCTTATACTTCCTACTGTCTTGTACTTTAATTATCTACCTGAAAATTTCCATTTCTCATATACATTATTTGAAAGATTTTTGCAGAAAAAAAAACAGAAATTTTACTTCTGCTGACCAATCTTGACTTCTGTAGTTTTATTTTGCAAGTTAGCTTGAATTTTCATCGAGTTTGGCTGTATATTGAATATTTATTTTGTTTATGGATATTAAAATTTATTTGCAGTCATGAATTCCCTGATCAGTATATTCTCCATTCTTAAATGTAATTAGATTTATTAGAAATGAACAGTTACATCATAAATAAAAATTGGTGAACATAAGTTTGTAAATTACCTGATCATATTTTAAGAAACAGAGTTTTAAAAAATATATATTGGTGTGTGGTTGCCACATCAGTAATATAAATTATTTATTTATTCATAAGTAACCACAATTTCATTTAACTCTAAAAATGAAAAAAAAAACATTTATGATTCAACATGCAAGTTTTATATGATCTAAATATTTGATAGTTTTTTGTTGTCTCAATGCTAAATAAAAATTTATTTCAACAAGTTTTAATGACAATAACATATAATGATAAATGAAACAGTATAATCTGTGATTATTCTTCACTTCCGTAGTACACATTTTACATTATGTTCATTTTTCCTAATACCAGCTTACCTTACCACAGTGCAGGAAGTTTTACTTCAAAATATTTTTATAAATATAAAATAAAAAAACAAAAATTGTATGTAGTAGTATATTAATATTGCCTGGTCATTAATTTTTTTTGTTTAGATATTCGTTAACAAGGCTCCAAAATGTTAATTTCAGGAAATCATATCAGAAATATTTTTTTGCTAGAAGTTATTCTTGAATATCATTTTCCCAAGATTTATTGTAAATATTTACACTATACATGAGATGCAACTAATGTAAACCATTGTAGCTTTATTCTTTCCAAAGAGTAGTTACTGGAATTTGATCATGATTATGGCCAACATTTACTTTAATAAAGAATGTAGTCTTTCTCAGTGTAGAGAACGAATAGTCTTCTCAGGTTTCTAACCGAGTAACCTATTGTATTTGCGATGTTTATATGTTGTAAATGCAATTGTTTTACTCATTTAGAAGCTTGATAAGACTTTATTCAATATTTACTTTCTCTACAATGTTTTCTGTATTTTTGACACCACTCTCTTCTGTATGCTTTCTTCATTATTTGCAGATTCTGTTGGAGGATTTAGGAAAATTCAGGCGTACAGGATTTGTGAGTAACCTGCATACGCAGGCCTTTCAAGAGAATGATGCAGTCATTGCTTCTCAGCTGATTGAAGCTTACTCCTTCATCCACATGTTCAAGTTCACTCACACCGAAGAAACTGACACGGTAGATTTTGATGTCATCTGTGGTGATTTCAATGCTGACAACATGTCCCCTGGTTAGTACATTAGCGAGGCAGTTTGCTGGGTTTGGGGGGGGGGGAGAAGGGTTTTTATAATTTTGTTGTCTTTAAATTCACCGTTAATTATTTAAATGTTTAAAATGGTTATCACTGTTTTCTTCCATTTTTTGAGTATTAATAACTTGTACAAATATTGGCTCAATAAACTTTCCTCCATTCTCTATTAATTTATTTTTTAAATATTTCAAATATGAATGAACTTTTTTAATTTTTCAGCTGATTCAGAAATTCAGTACCACCCAATTTTTACTGAATACAGAGATGTATGTGTAAAGGAACCAGGGCAGGATCACAAGTGGAGCATTGGCACAGAGATGCGCCAGGCAATGTTGTACAAACCAAATATATGGGATCCTGTAATATTCGAGAAGTTCCTTATTGACGATTCCCTCAGGCGGACTCTGGTTCTTGATGCAGATGTCTTGGTTAGTTCACAGGTTTTATAACCTTCTTTCTCTATGCTTTTCCTTTCCCTGTTACGAACAATTCTTATAAAAATTATAAATCCAAATTTAACATGGTTTTTATTAATTCATTACAGATTCATGGACACCACCTGATGACTTCAGTTGTCCACCCAGATAAAGATGGTTTCATCCCCGCTATTGAATGTGGAGGAAAGCGTAGAGTAGACAGAATTCTCTACAGGGAACATGAAACTGGTTCTGAAGTAGTGGGTTATGCATTTGTCTCGGCGCTCTGCAACCTGACCGATCACATACCTGTCTGCCTCACCATTCGTACACTGCAGTACTCGTGAAATCTATTACCTGGCTTGAATATTTTTGAGTTTAGTGTTATGTCTATGGACAGAGTTGTGCTTCAAGAATTGGACAGAAGAAAAATTCTGACAGTAAGGAATTAAATAAGGTAATTGTGATTTAAAAAGCAATTGGCAAACTTTCTAAAAATTTGTCGTTTTTATATTTTATTAAGCCAGTTGAAGCAGATTTGCTTTAAGACTCAAAATAGTTGTGTTCCACTGAGTACCTCTGTTTGTGTGAACATAATTCTCCTATTACTGTACCAAAGATTCACCTTACAGTATTCAACATTGTGTTTGCAATTTGTTTAATGGAAGTGTTTAATTATATCTTTTGTTGTTTTTAATTTTGTGGCTGAATCATGTTCATCAATTTAAAATCAATATTACACTGACAACTATCTTTATATAATATTAATGTTTCTAGCATATAATTTTTTGAAATTAGGAATTTACACACATTTTAAATTTACCTAGTTTCTGTAAAGCAGATATAATAGGTTACAATTGAAACACATTGGATTTGCATAGTTAATAGCTGTGTATTTAGCTTGATAAATGGGAATATACAATACTTTTGACGAGTCGTGACCAAAGTTTATAGCTACTTCCTTTGTACTTAATATATGGAATTCAAAACAAAATATTGTGCTATAATAAAACACATTAATAGTTTCATTATTAGAACCCAATGCCATTCTGGAAAATATGGTATTTAACATTATCAAAAAAATCAAATGAAAAAAATTATGTCTGAATGAAAAATAATAAGAAAGATAGCCAAATACATACAAAATAAGTGATAATATAAATACCACACAACATTTCTGGGATCCTTGTTCCTTTCTTCAGGTGCTAAGAAGAGCCTAGAGTGACACAACTACACTTGTATTTATATAATCACTTATTCTGTCTGTATTTGGCTATCTTTCTCATTATTATCATTGAATTTCCATTGTGTTCATTAAGCCCATCAATTTCTGCTGTCCTTGGAAAATTTAATAAAGATTCTTTTTTTATATAAATGAGAATAGGCCAAAACACTGCTGTGATTAATTGTTACACTGCTCAACCTAATATTTAGATTGAATTTACATTGCATTGACATATCTAGACAATATATATAATTGTATTGCAAGTAATGGGAAAACCATGATATTTTGATAGTGTCCACTCTCTTCCTCAATGGATTGAATCCATGAACTTGCCACACAGCTGATATTTCAAGAAAGTACTCTTTTACACATTATCATTGGAGGAGAAAAATAACTATGGATGAGGAGACAGTCATCCAACTTATCTTTTGAGGATGTATAAATCTCATCTTGTTGAACATTAAAACATTGTGTTAAAAACTTACCCTACTTTAGCAAGTAACTGCCATTGACAACTTAACATTTGTGACAATTTACAATTAAAATTGGCACTTAAGTTTTCAGGAGTTAGGTATAAATTATTTGACACATTTATGAGTTGAATCCATTAAAAAAAAAGAACTTTAAGTGCAATCAAGTTTCATGCAAGCTGGTGGTTGTGAGTAGTTGTTTCTTGCTCATTCTCTCATATTAAAAAGTTGTGCTTATATTTATATTAACCATTGGAGAGAGGGTAAGTTTTATTTTTATTATATTTTTGACTACATATAACATTTTGATGTTTTATCTATAGTGATGGAATTTTATTTATTGTAATTGTTGAATTTATGGTTACAAAACATTAAAAGGTAGTTAGCATACTCACCATACACACCAGCTTATTTCCATTTTTTTTAAGATGCTGCAGATTTCTGCCTGTTATACCAAGTTTGTATTTATTAAAATATGGGTAGGTTTCATTCTCAATTTTTCTGTGATCTGTAAAGTATACTTTTTCTGCCTGCTAATGCAGAATTACTTTTAAATGTGTGATGTGATAACATTTTTTTAGAATAGATCTTTTTTATTTATATTTAAGGATTAAATGATATTGCTTCTTAAAATATTTAAGTTAGTTTTTTTCTAAAAGAATTTTTTGACCTGACAATAAATACAATACATTTCAAGTCCACGTGAGTAAATTTTAAATATTTAGTTGATAAGCATAAATTAACAGTTTTGTCTTGTCAATTTTATTGCAAAATATATTGAAGAGATTAAGAACTAGTGATTGTATATTATGTAACTTTGGCACTATTAAATAGTGTTGTAGAATATTAAATCTATTTTGTGATATATGCTTGAATCAGTAGTACCGTTGGTTAAATGTCGTATGTGTTTTGCAACTGAAAGTATGTACCAGTTGCATTTAGTCGATGTTCATTTTTTTTCCATTTAATTTTACAATTGTTTCTATAAGGATTGGTACGGCTTTCATTTTGTTTATAATTTATTTTGGATAAATAGTTCCTGAGATTCCAAGGCTTAGGCCATGACATTTCAATGGCAGTCATTGATGAAGTAAGCAAACTTGGCGACAATGACTGCTATCAAAATGTCGCAGACAAAGTCTACTCTTACCTGGTTGAAAAATTGGAAAATACTTATCCAGCCAATAGAATGAGAAAAACGTTTCTTTTTGTGAGCATTGCAATTATGTACAATGAAACAGTATTAGCTAATGAACCTATTTGTTATTAAACATGTATCTGAAGCTGTGAATGTTATTTTATTTCACAATTCAAGTTTTTCATTTGTCAATATCAGTTTGTTTTAATATCTAGCAGTATTAGTTTAAAGTGATAAAATAAATGTGTAATGTGATAACCAAATATATTTATTTTAATATTTTCCCACACATTTGTATTTAACAATAAAAAATAATTGAAGTGTCTGTTTTTGTTTGGTCTACTTGTTTCCTTTGACATCATCTCTCTCAGCTTTGACCAGAAGTCTTGCTCTCCTTTAAGTCCGATTTCTGAGTGCCTTCCCATTATTTTGTTAATTGTTTTCTCATTAGTAAAGCCGATATTTTCTTAGCCAGTAGTAATAACTTGCATCTCTTTTTAATAACAACTTGTGGTTTTTTTTGTTTTGGCCATTTGATGCTCTAGAGGAGTCGTATGCGGTTTTTTTTCTATCCGATTTTCGTCTCTGTTATTGTGTACATTTTGGATAACAACGTTGACCGATCGGTATCGTAGAATTCCCCCAAGTCGACCTACTGACCGACCGCATTCTATTAAAATTATATTCATATTGATGAAAGTAACTCGCCAAGATCGATAAGGTAACCGAGGTCGTCATACGAAATTGTATTTCAGTCGTCACAAACGCAAGTAAATTACACAATGAAGTGTCGTGCATAAAATTGAGTCGGAAAGAGGGCAGTTATTTCACCAATACGAACTTGAAATATTACGAACACAGGACGCAGCAGAAGACTTGTAGAATAGTGGATTAGAGTCAATGAGGTGTTCCCCAATGTTTTTGCTCTCAAAAACAAACTTTATTTACCCCCTGATTTCCGCAATCGCCCTATGTTCCTGTCCAAATTGTCCCAACTTCTTTCCTGCTACAAGTCTTCAGGATCCTTCCGGCAACTCTAAGAATGTTGTCGAAATTCCTTTATGGTTTATTGCTACTGGTTTTTAATTTGAGTGAAAAGGCTCATCGGGGCAAGTTCAGCAGCCTCTTTGAAATTATTAACAATATGAGGAGAGATTGTGCAGTCCAACCCGTTCACAAACTTAATGAATTCTCTCTTCGATATCGACGCATATTATTGCTGAGCTATGAACACTATTTGGGCTAAACAGTTTTCCATGGTGATTGTAATTTGAACGCCTAAACTACTGAAATAAACTTATTTAATAAATAGCCAAATAACAGACATGATTCAGAAACGCTAGATCCGTAATAATGGTGTGTCGCTTCCACTGCTCTTACATATTTTAATCACCTGACGAAAGCAACAAGGGTTGCCGAAACGTGGTGTGGTATTTAATTTTGTACTTATTTTACATAAAGCGTCCTTCCTCAGTCAAAGGCACACTTCCGCTGCAGTATCCCTTAGAAGCAAAAATTAATACGCAAATTCTTTAATCAACGTGACCACATTTAGAAAAATCGCTGTAAAAAGTAAATGAGATTTCAAGAAAACTACCAAAACTTGGAAACAGGAGATGTTATTAATACTTTACATTTTGATTGACATTGATACAATTACTGCTGGTACAATCGGGAAAAATTAAAATTGTAAGCACGAATAGATCTTTGTATGTTCAACTTGAGTTATGGACGTAGTGAACCGTATGGAAAAATGGAAATAAAACAGGCAAGGCACGTTGGAAAGAGGAAAGGAAATGGCCGCTTCTCGAAAAGATCTGTAAAGTGGTGCATTAATAAAGGACTGACTGAATCAAAGCAACCAGATGGACAAGAGGAATAGAAACGATTACGCAGTATTAGAAATACTGTAAAATTCCTTTAAATACGAGAGTCACTTCAAAAGTAATGCACACTATTTTTATTTCAATTTATTTGTCGTTCAACACATTTGCATATATTATTTCAACCCGTTCCCGTGAGTGGCGCTGTCATAGCATGTCTTCAAGGTGGCTACTGCACTTGACAACGTGCTGTTATAAAATTCCTGTGCTATGAGAACGGGATTTGTGGTAAACACCCACAGGAGATTTTTTAAAAAACAGGTGCTACTGCCGGTCGTAATACAGTTGGCCGGTTGGCAAGCAGATTACGTGGTGAAAGAGGGTACATCAGTTTCCGGAATACTACACTGCACTAACTCGTGACAATGTGCAACGACATGGTTGAGAGCGATGGGGAATATATGGAAAAATGAAATGTTGTTCCTGGTGGATGTATCTGCACAATGTAAAAATTGTTATTTTTAATATAACAATTATATATTTATAATATAAATACATTTTATATTTCAAATAAATGTTGTGCATTACTTTTGGAGTGACATTGTTGAAACAGCTTACGCATATCCTAGGCGGCATTCGCCTAAATATAATTTTGTTTAACTTTATTTGTACAAATTTACATTGTAGTTGTGCTGAGTTACATTGATAGTGTGACCACTAATTCACATGACACGTGTTAGGGAAAACTGATCATTAGCTGGCCCCATCTTACAAATTTGATGGTGCAGTATTTGAAAGTACATTCATTGCAGTATTGTTTAATAATAATATATTGGAAGCGCACACATGCCGTGCATTACATTACAACCTTTCCTTGCTGTAAGCTACGATAGATTTTCGTCTATTCCTACGTTTTACAATATGATATCTTTCACAAGCTTCTAAACACAATTCACACACACACACACACTCGTCTTTTGGTTCATGAAATACTTTGTTTAAGCACACTTTATGGTGAAAGCCATGGATCGCCAGTCTCGTCTTCGTGTGGCGTAGTTCATGGTTGGCTTCCATCCATGTCCTGTCCTGCATAGCAGATGTTGCATAGAAGTCCTCCGGTATGTTCCGTTTCCTCTCATACAGATCCTGTAAAAGCTGTCTGAAGCTGGAAGTGTCAGATCATATCTTAAATCCTCTATTAGGAAGGTCTCCCTGGTAAGCTCGTACACTAGCCTCGATCTTGAATTTTGTGGAACTCCTAAAATTCTTTTCAGGTATTTAGCCTTTACCCGCTCCAGGTCTTGCAGTTGTCTGTACGTGAGGTATTCTCCTACTAATTCTAGGCCATACGTCAGAACAGGTAGTATCTTTAGCCTAAACAGGTCCATCGCTGTGCTGATCGATAGTTGTGTTATGTTTCTGATTTCATTCATAGCTCTAGTGGCCGCCACTGCTCTAGATCTTATATGCAGTCTGATACTCCTTCCCGTTGTTTGGATTGTGATGCCTAGATATTTAAAGTTGTTAGCCCTCTTGAGTAATTTACCATTGCGTTTGACGTTCTCCTCTTCAGTGAGTCTTCCTCCTTTCCTGAATACTACCAACTCCGTCTTCTCTTCATTTATCTGTACATCATTTCTGTCCGCCCATTCACTTAGTGTGTTTAGCGATACTTGCGGATCGTCGATATCTGTCGCTGCGATGGCCATGTCATCAGCGTATATATACGTGCTTGTTCCTGCCATTCCTTTGGTAACATCGTTCGTGAGAACGTTAAACAGGATAGGGCTGAGTGGGTCGCCTTGGAGGACACCGTTCGTCTGTGACAGCCAGTCTGATACGCCTATTCCATCATTTATCTGTATATGGTTTTCTGCCAGTATATTTGATATCAGGATCGTTGTGCTCGTTCTTCCAATTAGTTCCTCCAGTTTGTCTGTTAATACTTTTCTGTTAACCTAATGAAATTACATATACAGTGCAAACCTTAGAGAAACTCGTATCTGTAGATCGTTTCTTGGTACTTGTCCTGATAACTGGAGATGTGAGTTAGTTGTTCGGACTCAATTTATCCTGCTCTAACTAATATATATATATATATATATATATATATATATATATATATATATATATATATATATATATATAACTACAAAGATACGAGAAGGCGAAACATTTATAAAGAGAAAGAGTTGATAATTTGTTCAAATAAGAGAACGATGATCAGGCCAGAACCAAGCAGCCAACAAATGGATTATTGCTCAGTCCATGGCTCGAGCCCACGGAAAAATTGTCAATATAATTTGATAAAGTAAACAGTCTTCTGTTAAAAAAAACTATGACATTTGTCATTAAAACAATCATACTAATAAAATTCTTTGTTTTTTAATTTTTTTTTTATTAAATAGTTGATATTTCTAATTGGTACAAACTATAACGCTAGATTATCCGTAGTCAACTTAACGAAACTGATGGCCCAAAAGATGAAGCATAGAATAATATACCAATTGGTTACGAATAATAAAACTTGTAAAAATATATTCTTATATAATTGAAAAAAAAAATAATGTAAGGAGACACTTATAGAAACATGTAACGGAACATCCCATAAAATTGATTCATTAATGAATTTCAAACACGAAAAAATGGTAATCAAAATTTAAATTAGAAAGACTACAGTTTCACGCCTCCATTCCTCGGCAATATCCACACTTTTGCATACGTCAAAAAGAAGTACGATAAAGTTTCCTGAATGAAAAATAAAACGTAGGAATGAATTTGAACTGCAGCTACGATTCCAACACTAAATTGGGTACAATGGAGATGAAACTTATGACAGCTGTAAAGCCCAGAAAGAGAAGCTTTAAAGATTAAAATCTACACATGATTGATAGAGTTTGAGAAATATTAGGCGTAAAAACGTTTTCTAAAATTAAAGCGACTAGACTGAGGCGCATCAAGTTAGCCATATTACTGATAACTAAAGAAACATTATACGAGAGTGTCTTATGCGTGCCAGTTATGTAAGTTCTGTAGAACTCTTGTGATTGTCGCTCGCATCAGCGTCTTCAGTAATGCTGACATGCTCGTGTTTACAAATCTTGGTGCCGCAATAAATGCCTGGCTAACAAGTACCTTTCTTTTCATCAAATGGCTCTTTCTTTCGTTAGTTCAGTCGAAGAGCCAGCTGGTGAGGTATTTTGTTTCCTCCATCTTAATTTTCGGCGTTAAGTTCCAGTTATTACACAGATCAATGGTCGTTTTACGTAATCGACGTGATTTTCCCGGTAAGACGTAACAACTTGCGCTTCAAATCTCTCACTACAGAAAGTTTATGCCAGAAATGTACTAATCCGTGGATTAAAGAGTACAATCTCGGACTAAACTCGAAATATTCTGCACGAATTGTCTGGGACAGTGTAAAATAATTTTAAATTTAGCGGGAATCGATCAGCTCGTATTTATGAAACGTCACGACCTTGGGTCAGTCAACATGGCCGCCTTGGCAAAGATTAAATATCAAACTTTCGGCGTATATTTCAACAAGCTGCTACAATTAAATTTATTCCTTTAATATGAAACAGAAACTAGCAAGTTTAAATGTTATTAATTTCTAGTAAATAACTAAATGCCTTAATATGTGTTTACCTGAGACGCGGACTTTACGTTGCTTAGTTTCGTGTGGCTGTACTGCGAAGAACTTCAGTAAAACTATTGATAAATTACTGTAATTCTCCATAATCGAAGGAAGAAAAAATCCGGGAATAGTGATAAGATATTATAATTTGAAGAAAACACTAGAGTGCGTGTGTTGTCGTCTTGTGAAATGATGTGTCACCTGCCCCCAGCAATTTCCTGCGGAGAAAGATGACATAACCTTAACGATGAACTATTATATATACGTGTTTAACAGTGGGTGAAGACTATAATTATAACCGAATATATTTTTTAAAATTCACAATGAAATTTCCGTTTACATAAGAGGTTAGTGCGTAAACTGGCATCTAGTGCTTTTATTTATTTGTTTTTATTAGGAAAAAATAAGGTCAAAGAATCACATTATACGTAAGACTAATTTAATTTACACCCATTTAACACTATCATTCACATTATTAACAGCTGTTTTGCTCAAGTGATACCGAGATCCAAGTTTTAAAATGCGAATTATGGTTGTAATACACTATATAACCAATGCTTTAATAAATCATTTTAACTAATTCCTTCAACCATTGGTCAAGGTTGTTATTGTTTTCCTTCATCGTCAGATGATTGTTACACAGTCGCTTCTTGCAGATGTTTTTCATATAATTGAAAGTAAAACCAAAGTTGATAAATACAAATTATGAAGGGAAATATTTTATCATTTTACACATTTAAATGTAATTTATATTCATATAACATAATCATTTACTAAACTTTTAAGGTTGGATGCACATGATGTAAAATGCCAATATTTTATTTTACCATAAAAATATTTCATTGTTTGGAACATGTTTTCTGATATTAGCAATGAATTTAATACACTAATCAATAATTGTTTTCAGGTTCATTATATTATTAATAAATTTGATTGGATTAATTTAATTTAGATATTTATGAAAGTAAAGGCTTTAGTTATATGAAAGAATCAAAGAAATATATAATTCACATTATGAATACATAATAATAATATGTCCATAATTATCTTAATATGAATATGCTAATAAATACATTTGTATAAGTAGTAAATTATTATATTTATAAAATTCATATAGTACAATAAGTGTAATAATACTAAATATTACCTTACATTTATGTTCCCCAAAACATAATTGTTATAATAACTGCACAAAAAATAGTTTTAAATGCTTAACCAAAAGTATCTGTTTTTTTATAAATTAAGTTTTAAAAATATTTACAGTGTAGGCATGAAGTTTTGGTGAAATATGAAGATTTGAGAACAAATTTTAGTTTAATTGATATTTTACAATAAACTATTTACCACACAAGCCTGATGTTTTAAGATGACAAAATCATCATCTAATTATTATTAAATGGTTTAAAATTTAATAAAAATCTTTAATGTTTTTCTTTCGCTATTTTTTGGCCTTCATACTAACTAAACTTAATATAACATAAAAATTAGCACCTGTTAATAATAACAAATATGACCTTCATACTGACAAAATTTAAATTGAGAAACAATAATAAGAAAATTTAAAAGGGCAAGATGTTTAGACGGGGAATGGTGTATTTTATAATGATTAAAGACCTATATTGAAACATCTGGCACTTTTAATTTTTCTTAATTGATTGTTTCTCAATTAAAATTTTGTCTGTATAATGCTCATTTTTATTTTTATAATAGAAACTACACAAAAAGAATAAAATGAAATTATTTTGTCACAAATGTTTAATAAATGTGTGTCATTTGGTCTTGTTTTTGAAAACTTAAATTTTAATATTTTCTTTGTAATTTGCTAAATTGGCTATATTTAAGGCAGCAAAGGATTTGAGATACCATGTTGTTTATATTTAAGTTAGAGAATGGTAAGTTGTCATGTGTCTTCAAAGTCTAGTGAGTAAGATAAATGATTTACATTAACTAGGAATAAGGAAGGTCATTATTTATATTGTAGAAATAAAATTAATACTATGAACTCAATATTTAATAAGGGTTTACTCAGCTAAATAAGCTGTCTTGTGAAAATAACAAAATGCAAAAGTATCAATCAATTTTAGAAAATAATAAGTTGTAAGTTTTCAGGTTTCATTTAGTAATTTATTTATTGTTAATATGTTATTAAATTAAGCTAAATAAATGGAAATAAATAAATTACCTCATGTGCATTTAGACTTATCATTAGATTTGTAAGAATGCTGTTCCATCCTTTCTATTCTCTCAATCCTGATGAGTATTTTTCTCTATTGTTGATTTGATTTATATTATTGTTATCTGGAAACATATTTATGACTCATGCTTGCTTGTAACTTTTACTAAAACAATTTACAAACAAATTAATTTCAATGCAAATGTGTAAGGGATGCAGTTTTTACTATGAAATTTTTCCATTGTAATTACAGTGTAATGTTCTTTACAAAATAAACCATGGATGATCGCAGAGTAGCCGATTACTTTGTGGTAGCTGGATTACCAGATAATCCTGAACCTCTTGGTGATTTCTCACGTGATGGAGCACACCTCAAGTCCAGCCATAACCAACCGCCAGTAACAGACATAGCTGTGTTTTTTCCTGCACTTGGAGAAGAAGCACCACCTGGTTTCATTACTTTGAATAATACCCCAACAGGTAATCCAGTTATTTCTTTATATTTAATTTTAGTTTTAAATGGGTTATGAAGTTAGAATTTCTGCAAACATCTCAGAGTTGAATACTAACATTTTCAATCATATTTAATATATTTGACCTATTTGTACATTGAAAGGTAAACCTTCAAAAGATACGACATTGTTCTGTTGTCTCTTTACTGTTATTTATGAAGTTTTATTTACTGGTCTCTTGTTCTATACATACATGTTCAACCAACTTGTCTTCTACTTTACTGTTAAATAAATACAAAAAAAATTTAAATTATCATTCTTTATTTTTGTTCTTTTAGATACTTTTTGTTTACTTTTTCTTGTTTAGGTTTACCAGCAGATTTAAATCATGGCAGTTTACGTAGTCCAGAGGTTTATTTGTGTTATCGTCGTGGAAGGGACAAACCACCTCTTGTTGACATTGGGTAAGTTATTCATTCATTCATTTATAACTTTTCAGCTATGCAAATATTGTACATTCACTTTGTTACAAAGTTAATAACAACAAACTGTTCAAAATTTTTATTATTTATGAGTTTGAATTATCTGTAGACCTAATACTTAATGACTTTGGTGAAACAGTTAACATGGCTCAATGTTCATACAACGTTCATGTACAATTTAGCTATAAAAATAATTCACTTAGTTTATTTTTCTCAAGATGTATTTAATTAACAATTCACTGTGACTATGATCTGAGGAAATATTTTTTATTGGGTGATTTTAAAATTTTATAAGATTAGAATGTTGTAAAGAATTACTGTACATGCTATTTAGAGAATATTTACTATTATTGGAGTATATATTGTCATGTATATGTGAAAATCTGTTCTCATGAAAGTTTTGCTCGTGTAACCGTTTTGAAAAATGACGACAATGTTTTCATACTACAATACTGCAATTCAAACATTAATTTCACTCATTTTCATAATATTTTACTTTATAATCAATCTCAATGTTTATTTTGTTTGCTTCACAGTGTCATGTACGAGGGCAAGGAACGTCTGATGTCCGACGCGGAAGTAATTCGAACTACGCCAGGAGGTCGCACAGCAAATGTCAATAATTCTGGAGCGAAAACATATATTACATATAGACGTGCCTTTCCCAGCATGCCATGCAATGAATTGGTTGTGACAGATATTTGTGTCATAATAACCAGCAAAGGCGAAGTAGCTCCTCATGCATTCTGCATGATCAATAAGAATCTCAACAAGGGAATGGTAAGTGATGAGTAACTAAAGTTTCTTATATTCAGGTTACTTTAAAACATAAAAATATAACTTTGATTACAGGTTGGTTCTGCTGTTTATTTGTGTTACAAAAAGTCAATGAACCGTGCTACATTGATATCATATAAACCAGGTAGGGAAAAACATATATACTATCAGTCAGGCATCTATAAAAAAATCTGAATTTTGGCCAGGATGCAGGCCTGCCAGATATCTTATAGTTCAGACCAATAAAAGTTGAACAAAATGAATTTAGGAAAGCAATAAAAAAGAGATAATTAATTCTTAGTTATATGAAGTAAAAATAGCTGACTTTTCTTGTGTGCATCAAAAGACTTTCAAGTTTCATTTAAGAGAAATATGAATGTTTTATATTTTGCTAACACATTAAGTTTTCATTGCAGAAAAATTCTTATAACAAATTATTAAAATTTAGAAATACTTAATACAAAAACAAGTTTTGAAATTAATGCCAAAAATATATGAATATTAATGTAACTCTGATTAGGGACTACACAAATTACAATTAAATAAAACTAAAAACTTTTGTTTTTTCTGCTGAACAACAAAACTTGAATAATGTAACTGTCTTGACTTCTTTTCATGCAATTTTTGTTGAGTGTTTTTTTTTATTGCTTAGGTATTCTCTCCCGTTATCCCCACACTGATTATCAAGACTTTACCTTCCCCTCATCTGTCCCCATGTTCTGTCTGCCGATGGGCTCGAGTATAGAGTGCTGGCCAGCATCTGCCACACAGCCCCGTCCAGTATTTTCCACATTTGTTCTCACTGTTGCTGATGCAGCCGAGAAGGTAAGAAATTTTTAAAAATACTTCTTATTTCAACTTATTATTTATTTCTCTGTTCGTATAATTACCATACATACTTATTTAATTCATGAGCAGGTAATGGATGTTATAGTGTTGATGCACTCTGTTTGAAACTTCTTCCAGTGCAACATCAGGAAGTTTTACTTTGAACTATCCTACTTGTTGTGTACTGTTTATTTTCATTCTTAATCTTAATTTAATCAGTGAACAGTTTTATTGTATTTAATTTTTTTAATTGTTAACATTCAGTACCAAAACTTTTGACATAAATGAATTCTGAAACTCTTATTACATCTCTCTCTTGATTCAGTTTAAACAATAGATTATTGTGAGTTTCACATATATTTTCACTCTACATAATTGTTGCTCTTCTGTTGTGCCTGCAGGTGTACGGGTCTGCTATCACATTTTATGAGAGAGTGGCGAAAGATACTCTTTCAGAAGAACAGTGTGCTGAGCTTGAGTTGAATGTCTTAGGAGACGAGAAGACTGTGAATATCAATAAATGCATCTGTCTTCTGTCTCATTGGGCATTCTTTGACACATTTGAAAAATTTCTGAGTTACTTATACAATATGTCCTGTGAAGGACCTCACAATGTGCCTATTGAGAGGTCTGTATTTTTTGTATACATTTTATACAAAAGCATACTTTACTGTTGTATTATATTCGTTCCAAAAGTTTTTATGTGCAAAAGTACAAAATCATAACAGAGAGGTAAAATTACAAAATTCCAGTTTTTCAATTAATAAGGCTGCCAGGGATTTATAGAAAATTAATTTTTTCTATGTTTTATCAGCAGATATGAAATAAGTTTTGCATGCATGTAACAGAAGTATGTGAAGTATTAAATAGAGACAGTAAGGAAAAAAGCTTAAGGCAGAAACAGCAGTTCCTTACTAGTAAGTTAAGGAACTTTTAACTATCAGATACAGAATGAATTTAGGAGAGTTACTTGTATAAACAAATGGAGATAACTAATAATGACATTTCTTTGGGTTCAATGAAATAAGCCAAGTTGAATTCAGATTCTAATTTTTATATAAGAAATACAAGTATAGATTATAACAATTAAATTTGTGAATTTTTCCCAACTGTGGATAATTTTGTTCTAATTGTTAAACCTTTATTTTACAGACATATCTCATATTTTTTAGAAGACATTCCATTTCCTTCGCCACAAAGGCCAAGAATTTTAATTCAACTTTCCACATCAGATAGATTGATTCTCACCCAGCCTGAAGATTTGCCTTTACCTAGGAGGTAATAATGTGATATATTATGATTTCATCCCCATAAGTTTGTGTGAAATATTGTGGGCCTCTCACAATTTTTTCTGCTTAGAATCCCCCAAAAATGGTCATACATTTGATTCAATTAGATAATCTCAAATTTTATTTTTAAGTAAAGTTATTTTTTGTCTCACAGTGGTGCTGGTTTTCGTGATCTGCTCTTTAGTCTGGGATCAGAAAATTGTCTCTTAGTTTTGCTCCTAGCATTGACAGAACAGAAGCTTCTTGTGCACTCTCTGAGACCTGATGTTCTTACTGCAGTCGCTGAAGCTGTGTCAATGGTAAACTCTGAATTATATAATGCTATCATTAACAGCTATTGTATTGTTTCCATAATATTAAATGCTTTTCTCATTTCAGATAATATTCCCATTTAAGTGGCAATGTCCTTACATACCACTTTGCCCTTTAGGATTAGCAGAAGTTCTGCACGCTCCTCTGCCATTTCTTATTGGAGTTGATTCAAGGTTTTTTGATCTTTATGACCCTCCTACAGATGTTAGTTGTGTAGATTTGGACACTGTGAGCATAACAGTGTAAGTATTTCAATAATAATAATAATAATATATACAATCATTTAATGTTTGTCTAGCATTTATTCACACTAAAAATAATAAAATTGATCCTAATTAGAAATTAGGCAAGGAAAAAATGGACAAGGAGTGACAGAAGGTCTTTAAATGAATTTGATAACTACTTTGTCAGGATCTTTAACTATGTGTGAAATGTACAGAAAACATTTCCAGTTATTTAATTCAATCACATCTCTACGTCTCTTGTTGGTATCACCATTTTTAAGTATAAAATAGTTCTTAAAAGAGATTAGTGTTATAATATTTTACTTTTCTGTGATGTAACTCAAACCTGACTATTTCACTGTATATATACATTAATATATTTATTTCCAGTTGTGATGATCGTCGTGGTTTAAGTTCCAAACTACTTCCAAAAAAACCAGCAAGAATTCTGCGGAATACTTTGGATCGTTTATTTCAAAAAGTACTGTTACACAACAATCACGTTAGCAAGTTAATGCATGACTCCGCTTCTGCAGATAATAGCATTGATCGTGATTTTCAATTGAAAAGGAAAGAGGTAGTAATTTGTTTGGTGTTATAGACAGTTGTCTGTAAAGTTGTGAGAAACTTTAATTAAATTTAATATTATTTCACAGCAAATTCTTGAGTTGGAAATACAGGAAGCTTTTTTACGCTTTATGGCTACTATTCTGAAAGGTTACCGCTCATGCCTACTACCTATCACCAAAGCACCAACTGTGGGAACCACAGACCCCAACTCTCTATTTGACCTTCAAGGTAAAGAAATATTTTTGTATCTCAGTTTTAAAAATTGAAATATAAAAAACAGTATTAATAAAATAATTTTGTCTGTCTTTAATTTAGGATTTTTGAGATCTAGAGACAAGAACCACCACAAATTTTTCACAATGGTTATGAGAACTCAGATGTTCATTCGCTTCATTGAAGAACGATCCTTTGTGTCTGATATGGATGCTGGGTTAGCTTTTTTTGACGAATGCACAGAAAAGGTACAATTTGAGAGTTTGTTTCTAATAACAGATTTCTTTTAGTTTGTTAAAATACATTCTGATTATTTGGGCTGGTTGAAAATAAAAAGGGGAAATCTTAGCTTATGAATATTTTTACAATTGTACTTATTACTTTTTGCTAAACAGGTTGATTTGGATGACACCATATGTCACTTGCTGGAATGGGATGATTCACACCAGAGTGAGCGCACAGTGTTCATTCCTCCACCTGAACCAACGGGGCTGCCAAACGGCATTAATTACATCTATCAGGTATTCTAAGTGTAAAATTTACTCATATCAACTGGAGATGCCTTAAAGTTCAGTTTTATGTTAAACTTTATCGTGCTTATGAACACGACATAGCTGCTGACATTATCTCCTGAATCTTATTTTTATTTATAGGGTTTCAACATGAACCCAATGTTGTTCAGTCGTAAAGAGATGAAGAATTTTCTGACAGTAGGACCACGCTTAAGTGGAGGAATTCCAGGGAGTCCTATGGCACGTAGAACAAAGCATGAAATTAAATCTGCTCAGAAACTGGCAAGGAAACATGCAGCATCTCCTGAGCTATGGGCAAAATGCCTTGTAGGAACATGTTACAGGTGAAACAATTGTATTTAATTAATGTTCACAAACCTTAAAAGTTAGAGTTATGAACTTATTTATATCAGATTTGATGAACGTTGTGAATTTGCCTATAATTTTCATGAGATTAAATTATGTGGTTAACTAATGTGTTTTTGTAAATTGCAAAATGGAAATGTTTTGCCTTCAAAGATGTCAAATCATTGTTGTGTAAAGTTAAGTAAAATTGGTAAAAGACTTGTAATTAAGCATGATTAATTTTGTTCCAGCATATGGTTTATTCACCTGCCAAGCTACGTGATGCTGACTCGTAATAAAGCTGCAACTCGACTCCGCACGGCATATGACCTTCTCGTCAAGATTCAGAAAATGAGACTGCAGCCGACTGATGAGGTGAGGAAGGCTTTAACTGAGCAGTTAAAAAAAT
The DNA here is from genome assembly GCA_037074705.1 of Zhengitettix transpicula. Lineage (NCBI taxonomy): Eukaryota > Metazoa > Arthropoda > Insecta > Orthoptera > Tetrigidae > Zhengitettix > Zhengitettix transpicula. Next base: position 78,496,799 of record CM073593.1, read on the forward strand.
TATAACTTTTTATAATTCAATTGAGGTGTTTATTTTATTTGGAGCTCATTTCACAGGTGTGTTATCGTGTTATGATGCAACTGTGTGGCCTATATAGCCAACCTGTTCTTGCAGTGAAGCTTCTTTTCCAAATGAAGCGAAGTGGTATTCAGCCAAATGCCATCACATATGGTTTTTACAACCGAGCAGTTCTTGAAGCAACATGGCCTTCAGATTGTACAAATTCCAGCCAGTTACTGTGGAACAAACTGAGGCAAATAAGTCAATATTTTTAAAACAATGCTTTTTTTACAATTATTTAGATAGAAACTACTATCAAAGTTTTCTTATACCACATTTGAATACTGATGTTAATTAAATTAAAATTTAATTTTTCAGAAATGTCATTATCGGTGTGGCACTTTTCCGTCGCTCTGGAGCCAGACGAAGACTGTCAGAAGATGTGTGTCTTGCTGATGCAATGGATGGCATATCCCACACCTCTATTGACAGTGGAAATTCTCATGAGTTCCCACATACACAAGGAGCGAATGATACCCATGACTCCCGTAGTAAGCATTCTTCCCATTTTTATTCCCATCCTTTTTTTTTATGAAAATATAATATACCCTAATATATTAATAAATTCAGATATTTATTGTAAGATGGTTTTATATATGGTAAACATTTTAAAAGTATTTAAATCATATAAATTTAAAAATTGTGCTTACAAGTTATTGCCACAAATTGTATTTATAAAAGTTTGTAAACAATGAACCCTCAAATTTTAAAAATTCCTTTTCATAATTAACTTTTGTGATGAAATATGAAAAATTTATTAGAAATTACTCTTATTTTTATGATATTTTATTAACTGCTATTTAAAATTACATTGTGCAAAACTATTGTAAAAACTATATTAATATTTTACTAAATTCTTATTCAGTTACACAGATTTGATAATGGAGCACATACCATAGATTTATCTTATATGCATAGTTTGCTTGTTTTATTTAAGCTTAGTTGATTTATGTTTGCTTCCTTGATATTGCTTGCATGGTATAATGATTATATAAACTGTTCAGTTCTCAATCTTTGACACAAACAGATATACTTTGCTTTTAATCTGTTACTTTTCTATTATTACATTTCTAGCCTTTATTTCTGTATTACATTGAAAACTGAAGGGAAATGCTTCTTTTTACCTGTTCATGGTCCTCACATATTTGCATGATGAATGATTTAAAAAACAGTGAATTCATATTTTGGGGCTTAGTCTCTTTTCTGTAGAAAGTATTTAATAAATTATACTGTTTCAACTTTTTTACCTAAGCTTGCAAGAAAACTATGATCATCATTAGTAGGCAAAAAAATGTATTTCAGATAAGAAAAAATTAAGCATTTTTAAGATTTTAAATGAAAAAAAGGGAGAAACTGATTTGTTACTGACTGCAAATGAAGTTATGAAGTCATAGACATTAAGCGATTTAGGTAATCCTGGTAATACTCAAAGAAGGATGACTTGAGTGGGATTAATACATCTTTAAGGTTCCCATGACTCATCATGGTTGTGACCCCTTTACATGGGTTTGAAATTGCAGGGAACAATCACACTTCTGCTGTACATTCAATTTTAACATGTAAATGCATTCCTTGATGCATTGTAATTAATCTAATTTATTATTTTATTTTTTGTATCTGTCTGTAAAATATTGTTGTAGTTATATTATGATTAGTTTTGTAGTTACCTGTTTTGTTGGCTAGGCTGCCTGACAGACACGGGCTACAGTTCAAGTGTTAGTGTGAATACCAAGGAGCCCCCTCTGGCTGAAAGTAGTGCACCTCAGGCACAGCTTAGTAGTGGTATGTGCTGCTCGCAAATCAAATGTAAAAATTTAATAATATCAAAGCGTGTGGCATTAAATTCACGGGTGGCTTTCTCCTTTGTTTCCTGCATTGATGACTTATTGGATTCATTTAACCTTTTTTGTCTGTTACTTCTGTTTCTATCTTCTAGCTTGTGTGTTACCTTATTTGTTGCATTGGTTTTGTACAGTATTAAGTGTAATTTGCTTACTAACTAAATTGGTTATTGTAACCTGATACACTTCTATAGAGGTGAAGGACACTTTAAAGGTAATATTAATCATTTATTTATATTTAAGTAATATTTTTAAGTTAATATTTGCAGAATGATATTTCTCATTTTATTATTGAGTATTGGAAAGAAATACATTTCTGACTACTTGCTACATGAAAGGCTTAAACAGCATTAAAGTAACCTTTGCTTTTCTATCAGCTGCTTCTTCCAATCATGCTTCTGGTTTAATGACACATACTTGAATTTTATTACAAAGAACTATAGAATATTAGTGTGACAACAGTCACTTGTCTTCATTCAATGCAAACTGGCAAAGAAATTTTACTCACAGAACATATCTCAATGTTGACAAAATTACACGTTAAAGAGATATTCTTTATGGAATTGGAAATGGTTCATTCTCAGTTGTTACAATTTTCTTTCTACCTCTTTAGCTAAACAAATTAGGCGTGGGAATTTTTTTTTCTCTTAGATCTTTACACTGTTTCCATCCACTAAATGGATACTGAGAAATTGTTTTTGATTAACTTTAGTGGTATAAAAATAACAATATTATTGGAATTACTTTCTTGTATTAACTGCCCTACAGCTATCATGTAACATATGATCTGGTCTGAATATTTAGTATATTTACTCCAGATATCATAAATTAATTGCTCTTGAGATGATAATCCTATCTATACTTTCCCATCTTTGCAAGTATTTTCTTTGGAATTCAGAAAGCATGAGATTTAAATTATATGAAATAGCTTACACTTACAAAATCTAAAATGTGATCTTCCCAGTGTCTGACTTTTACAGAAGTTATATGTGATGGCATCCAGTAAGTAAGGTATTTACTCAAAACTAATCTCAGTCTATAACTTGTGACTATACTCAGTAATTTGGTTCTGATTTATTTAATTTATTCATGTTTAGTTAATTTTTGTCTAGAAAAAGAAATCAGATTCAGTTTATGGTCTTGTTGAAAGCAAAATAAATTTTGGGAATTATAAACAAATAATATCTAATAAATGCTTGCTTCATATTTTATTGGTACAATCAGGAATTGTTTTGAACAGAACTAATAATTAATCCAGCTAATGGTAGCATCACTTGCAGTCTAGTAAATATTTCTTTCTTTAATCAAGTAACTGTAAGTTTGATTGCAATGATATGTTTAAATCATGCCACTTATTTATTAGATATTTCATGTGTTCAATAGTATAAAAATTGAATATTCAGAAATGAACAGAAAATTGAAGAGGACATGAATGTTAAATACAGTACAACCCTGGTTAACCAAACTCAGGTCAACCAAAACCCGGATTGAAAATCAAAATTCCAAAAAATAATATTGTATAGCCTCCAAAATTACTTAGTTTTTTTAAGAGTAATTCAGATGCTACAAATTTAATTTTAACTTTAATAGGGTAGCCTACAAAGAGATTTTTGAATTTGTTTGAACTTCAAAAACTTTCAAAAATACTACTGTAATTACAAGAAAAAGTACTGTAGCATTAGATTGTTCATGGATTAACCAAAAAAATTGGTATCCGAAACGGCTTCACCTTCTTTACTTCCTTTAACTTGGATTGTACTGTATTATTTTGTTTGTATTTGGCTATCTTTCTTATTATTATTATAAAATAAGGTGCAGAAAATGTGAAAGAGTGAGAAAGGACAATGTAGAAATTTTATTATTTGTATTTTGTAACACATTTAAATATTTTTTCTGTTTGGTTCTATAAAACTAACAGTAGCATGAATCACACTTCAAGGATGTGTTTGTACATAGCTTGTTAAGCTCTTAGGTAATACTACAGCCTGGGTGAGAAATTTGCTATTTATTGCTTGTAAATATATTGTGAATTTTGTTTATCTGAAATGAGTCATTGTGAAATGTGTTTATGGGTCAGAGTTTGCATTTAGTTGCTTAATATACGTGAATTAATCCTTCTGCCTTGACTTTAACGAGTTTCTTAAAGGAAATTTCTCTCATTTTTTCCATTGTCAATAATGACAAATGTTCCATCAGAGAACTAATTTCACAACTATCTTCAGCAAATAATTTTGTTTCTTTTTATCTTATTTTATTCTTTGGTGTTTCTTAGTTTCAATTTTTTGCAGTGATTTCCGCTATCATGTACGTACGTCTCTTACTTGTTTTTGTATAAAACTATTAGTTCTGGAGTTGTCAGTAGAATCTGTTTGGGAATTTGTTGCTTTACATATGCTTGCAGAAAGTAAATGTGCCAGCAGGACAAATCCCGCTGACTCAGGCTTCGCACAGTTTGACCGCTTCCGCTCACGTCTTGGCAGTATTGTACGTACTTCAGGTGCATCTGTGCTGCCCGTCACCCCCTTGCATCAGCAGCCATGTAAGTTCTAGCTTAGAGCTTACTGCTACTGTACAGTATTTATTGTAAAGTCTTTGCCCAAATATAAATAAATTCAGTTAAACTGAATTTCTTGATTGTTTTTATTTAATACTCTTGTAATATTTATTGAATTGTGTTGCTTCTTAGGCTGTAGCCAATATTTCAGTCCACTTAAATTATGTAACTCTGTCAATTTTTACCTCTTGTATGTCATTTAATATTAGACTGCAGTTAATAAATATATAATATTTTTATTTTTCACAGTTGAGAGCAGTGCTGGTCTCTTGATGACTGGACTGTACAATGGGCCAGTGCTTAAAGAAGAAGATGATTTATTTGACAATTCACCAACAGACTCATTGACTGGCAACCTTCCCAGGAGGCGAGCTCGTAGTGGCAGCTGTTCTGAATTTGTGTTTAACCCTCTTAGAACACACAACACAGTTCCTCCGTCCAGTCCCAAACCAACACAGAACTCTGGTGATGGTGAAGCATGGCATCTGCTTAGGTAAGAATATTTTTGTGTCAGACAGGGAGAAGACATAACAGGTGTGTCTTAGTTTCATATTTCAGTTGTTCATTTATTGCAGCCATCAGTTATACAGTATGTTTCACATCATGTATAACTCTTTCTGTGTACTCTTTACATCCTAGAGTATTCAAAAGTCAAAGTTTTCAATAATATGCTGTATATATTGTAGTTCTCGCCTTCCCATATTGATTTTACAATCATTTTATACCATCTATCATACATATTACTTTCATATTTAAACCTAAAATTTGCCAGTGAATGTAATTAGTTATCAACATGGTTATGAGATTCTCATTTACATTTGCCTAACATTTGTGCAGAAAAAAGTAAATCACAATTATATATATATATATATGGTATTAGTAAGGAAAATAATTGCAATATTGGTATGGAAAGGAAAGAGAGATAGGTTGTAGCTTACCTGAAAGTGAAGTGTGGTGTATATATATATATATATATATATATATATATATATATAATAATAATAATAATTTCATTATTACATATTTGGTTTATTTATCACATTAATTTTACATATATAGTTAAAATTGTCTTAATGTATATGAAGAAAGTAAGATCTCATAAATGTGAGAAATATTGTAAGTGGTGTTGTCTTTCTCAGTGTTGGTGTTACATAGAAAAATTTCTCTGTTATATAGACATCAATCAAGAAAGATGCTGATATATTTTTGTGGTGAAAAATAGTGTATTCACAAATTATGATGCATACAGTACTAGAAAATACTATAACAGAATTGTTTTTACGGTTTCAGGTCTGAGAGTTTTGCAAATGATGCTCAGATTCTGGATAAACTGAACCAGTTGGCAGTGTCTAGCTGTGGAACAGGCAATAGTGTCATAAGCACCATTCCAGAGGACAACCATAATGCCGTCCCTTACACAATGAAGAGTTCTACAAGCAGGTTAGACTGTGGACCTTGAACTGTGATGTAATCACTTTCAAAAAGGATAAAGTATTGGAATATCCTGATGATTTTTTTTTTTAGCATGTATGATTTTAGTACCGGAAAAAACCTTTTACTTTGCTTTATCAGATCTCTAGTTTTCAGGTTCTTTTGCCCTGTGGATCCTGAACTTGAGTAATAATATGTTCTGTGTAAAGTTTCTAATTTGCAATGTATTATATAAATATGTCAATTTATATTGCCCATTTGGTAAATATTAATATACTGATAGTTTGTCTCAAATAAGTTCTAATGTCTTTCTAAGAAGAATAACTTGTGGTCATTTTTTTAATGTCTTCATATTTAGAGCCCTTTTTGGACGCAGAAACAGCCTCACTATTCGTCGTCAGAGCAGAGAGTCTTCCACTGAGCACTTAGAAGAACGTAGCTCTGCTGGTAGCACAGATGACCTGGATTCTGTGGGAAGTCACACACCTAAACATTTCAGTAAACTGGTATCTGCCTTGGGCTCAAGAGTCAACCAGGTGAGCAGTGAAATGTGGGGTCGAGTAGGACTCCGCAAGTTGGACAGTGACAGCAGTTTACGGAAGAGCAGTACAGATTCCCTTCTCGAATGCCACAGTGAAGCAGATGTCAGAACCAAACAACCATTGCCGTTATGTGATCCTTTGAATGTGGTTAAAACTGTGCCAAATATGAACTCTGTTAAAGGAGAGACAGTTGAGAACATTAATCAGGGACAAAGAAAATTATCTGACAATAACAACTGTGAAACTCCTCCCACTTGTAAAAGCCCTACATTACTGTCACAGAAAACGTCCCCCATCAGAACACCTGTCACTGAAAATGACCCTCTTGGGGCACTTGATATGCAAGATGAAGATGATGTCGATTGTACTGTTATAACTGATGAGACTCAGGACCAGAATGACTCAAGCTCTGTGTCAACTCTGGTGTCAGGCAATTTCAGCGTTACAACAGAAGCAGCTGGGGGACCTGTTTTGTTTGGAGGCTGTGGGCGAACTAGAGGAGTATCTAGAAGTGCTACTTTCACTCTGAACGGGTCACAGATGGAATGTGATCTTCCATCAGATGATTCTGAGGCAAGTCAGCAGACAAAAGGTCAGAAAGCTATGCAGCGGTCTTCTACCATGCCTGTTGATGTCCCAGTGACCACATCGAACAGTGTTGTAGCTGGCTTGAGCAGTCTTGGTTCTAGTTTCAAATTGCCATTCAGGTAAATGGAGGTTGAGGTACTCAGTTTTTAATGAATGCTTGTTTGGCTACTGCATTATTAATATAAAAATAATAATAGCTATGGTGTGAATCAAACTGAAAAAACAACAGTTGCATGTTAGTGTGATGTAATTCTAAAAATCTCATTTTATTTATATGTAATATAACACCTTAAGGAAGGATGTCTTTCTTCCTTCTTGTATGATACTTGTTTTTTTTTTATTATTCAATTTGATATTGTGAGTCAGTTTAGTTTGTATTGTGTTAGACACTTCATTACAGTATTTAGTAATTTTTGAGATAATTAATCAGGAACAAAGAAAATTATCTGAGAATAACAACTGTGAACCTCTTCCCACTTGTACAAGCCTTACATTCCTGTCACAGAAAACGTCCCCTATCAGCACACCTGTCACCAAAAGCAAAAGTTTACTCTCACTCCAATCATATTCCTATGTTTTCCCTACAACATAAATGTCATTGTATCATTTGCAGAAATAGTAAAATTTATTTTGAATTAAAATATAACAGTTACTTAAAAATAAATCGATTACTTTTCTCAAGAATTACGGTTGTTTTCAAAATTTTAGAATTTCAATTCTTGCAAACCAGGTCCAGCCCTTCCTAAGTGTTAAATTGAAATAAACAGTGCTAGATTTATGCAAATTATTTTTAGATTTCCTGTTAACAAACATTATTATTATCATAGAAATATAATATGTCTGTGCAGAAATGTTGCGTGGTATTTATTTAGCATTTAGTTTAGTCTGTTATTTGACTATTTATTTATTTGATTAGCATTGTTATTATTAAACATAACTTTAGACCAACTGTTGAAAATGGCTTGTTTGGATTGCATATTGAGATCCCAATGAAGGTCACTCATCAAGTCCTTGTTCAAATGGAATTTTCTTTTCCTTGGTCCTTTTAAAATCTGACTTCATCCATTTCCTGCTTCCTATTCCTATCCTTCACTTTTCCTTCATCCTATTGGGTTCCATTTCCGTTATCTCACCAAATCCTTTCTCTTCAACGATTTATTCTCTTTCTCTAAAACAGACAATCAAATAACTGTTCTGATACCTTCATTTCAATAAAAATAACAAAAAGCAGTATATTAATTGCTTACTGGCCTATATAACTACTTATAAGCATTGCCATATGTTTGCATGCTTGTATAAGCATATGTAGAAGTAATTTTTATACTATATCAAGATTTTTGCAGCTTAATCGTAGTTTTGTTTGTTTTTGTTTTACTTTTTTTCCTGCATGCTAAATGTATGTGTAGTGTGCTAACAGCGTCCCCATCTCGCTTGATTGCAGCCGTATTTCCCCTGCTCGGCTCAGTTTACGAAAGGCAGATCTTCGCCTCGGCACTCAGATCATTGAGAATGCTATCAGTAACTTCAGGTCAGATATGCTACTTGCCCAAGCTTTTTAATTAATGTGCACGCTTAGCATGGTTTTCTGTATTAAGATTAAAATTTGTGTAATAGTCATTGTAGTATTGTAATTTTTTATGACAAGTACAATATTTTATTTTCATTATCTGGTGAAATGATTCATATTGTCTTTTAAAATACTTCATTACACTTATGTTTTTTAAGAGAAAAATTATTATGCTTTTTTTAAACTTCCATATCCAGGTTAATGTATTTGAGAAAGATTTACAATTTTTCTCCCACTAAGCTGTAGTTACAGTTACTGATATTAATTATGACATTAGTTTGTGCCTTTTCCTGTGACAAAAACATAATAGTTAAATTATTACCTCAGCATAATAAAAACCTGACATTTTAAAAGTAAGTTTAGGTAACAAGTTTGCTTTTCTGGTTTTAATGTTACTGTTCAGTGATTTAAAAAGTTTTGCTAATCTGCTCTACTCTATCCAAATTAAATTTAAGACTTTGAAATATGTCATTGATATTGCTGATTTATATAAAATTTTGTGTGCAAAATTTCATATTTATAAAATGATATGCCTTACATTTTCAGCCCTAGCAGCTTGACCTCCAAAAAGTCAAATGAATTAATAATGGGTGGAATCAACAGTCTCAAGTCTGCTGCAACATCTGTGGCCAAGAAAATAGATGAGATCAAGGAAGCGATCTCAGCCAACAGCACCCCTGTTAAAGTGGGCATCAGGTAAGTCTAAGAATAGATCCTTAATACAGAACTTTCTTTTTCAAAAGTTAAGGTGTTTTAAGGACAATGTTTGCCATAGTCGAATTGGTGAAAATGAGTATTCATATTATGAGGAAGACGCCTTGGATACAACAGCTCTGCCACCTGAAGAGAGGAGGAGGATATCGAGTGAATTTTCTCATCTAGATACATGGGGAAATTTCAGAGACTTCTTTGGTGAAGGCAGCAGGAAAGGTAGTTCCAGCAACTTGCAACCAATGGGTAAGACAATATGGAATATCTTTGAGTTAAGTAGCAGATTGGCTTTTGTGAGAACAAATCAGAAAGAAATGCTGGTAATTCAAAGCACTTATTTATGAAAGCAAAAGAAAATGTATTAAAACTTGTTCTACAACCTATTTTTAAGTAAAGAATAATGTGAAATTTAACATTACCAACCTGCTGTGGTGTAAAAGTGTCATTGTCTCAAAACACTGTGCTCCTTAATTTGAATCCTAGAATTGACATGGATTATCCTTCAAATAAAAAAGCAAAATATATTATTTAGTCATGTCAGTACTGCCTTATTTGAATCATGCTTTCCACAGACATTTTTCACTCTTACTCATTTTACATGTCTGTGATTTGATGTGAAGAATTACTCATATTTTTTGCTTCAAAACCTGATGCTATTGCATTTAATAGAGATCCATAAACTCTAGCATTGTCCATACCACTTACATTATGTCATCCTCACTTACCTCCAGTCCTTGGTCTTCCCCCAACTGGTGGTTCCTGTTCACAAGCAACACCTGTCACAGTTCTTTCCAAACAATTTATCTTCTGTAACTATAATTGATTTTTCACAAGGTTTCAAAGACAATCTTGAATCTTTAAGCATTTTGTTAACTTACCCAAAACACTATGTGGTTAAGATTTGTCTGTTTGGTCACCTTGCTAAATAGCACTTTGTTGTGCAGATTTTTAATTTAAGAATAACCTGTTGGAGTAAAGATGTGGTGCTTGGAGAAAAGAACTACTCATTTTGACCAACTTTTCTCATTTATCTAGTTAAGTGTTACCATGCAAAGTTACAAGTTACTTCCTGTTTCTTGTGTTTAAGCAGAGTTATACTTAGCTTACTATTTCAAATATTTTTTATAAAGACTGCTTTCCATTAACTTGTATGCTATCTTTTGAAGTTTTATTTTCACTCATTACTTAATTATTGCTCATCACATTAATATTGTGTTTTAAGGTTCTGTGTCTTCATCACAACAACAACTTTTCATTGAGAACCTGTATCCAAAAGAAAATTCTACAAGGTAATTAATTTTTAACTAATTAACTTAATTAAGTATTTATTTTTGTAAACATGTATTTTCATAAAGCTCTGTGGGTCTGTTTCTGAAGTATATTACTTTCAATATGTAGATTGTCAAAGTTAAGTATTTTGTGCTCTGTGGTTTTATGTGTTTCCCTCTTTCCAGAGATCCAAATTCACCTATTGCCATTGAAATAAACATGACCACTTGCTCCAAGTGTCACAATTGTTCATCTGTCTTGTACGATGAAGAGATCATGGCGGGCTGGGTTCCTGAAGACTCCAACTTAAATACGAAGTAAGCCCTCAGTTACTATTCGTAAATGTTATATACAATGCAAGGTTGTAATTTATTCCTTTTAAATACATAATTTTTGCTTGTTTACCAATTTATATTGCACAGAACATTCTCTTGAATATTTTTATTCTTCCCTTATGCCAATCCAGTGCTTTTCCCATTTTATTGTTGTGAATATTTTGAGAAAGATTTTCTCAAATTCATCACTTAGTTCAATTTATTCTAGGTGCAGTTTCTGTGGAAAAGCATTCGTTCCGTTCCTCACTGTCAATATTTTGGATTTTCGATCGCAGCCACGAATGATGGCTGCCCTTAGCCAAGAAAGTTTTGGCAAACTCAAGTCTTCAATGACGCATTTGTCAAATTTAGGTGGGGGATTAGTTTGTGAATTGTAGTAATAATAATATTAGAATGTGATAGTCTGTAAAGTGATGTTCTCATCTTTAAATTCCATATGTCCCAGGTGTCAGCAACTCGTCAGTAGATTCGAGTGGTGCAGGAGACACTGAATCAAGCAGGTTGCAGCCAGTTGATGCAGATCCATTAACAGCTGATGACTTCAAGGTTAGACTCAACCAGCCTAAAGTATAGAACAGTACATTCTCAAGGGAGTCTGCAAAAAAATACATTAACAGATGTTTTAAAAATTTGTGTAGTGCTGTGGTGTAATAATTCTAATATGTGTTAATTTAAAAAATATTAATTTATGACCTCAAAATCATAGGTATTCTGTTTGTTTGTTATTTGCACATGTTTGTTGTCATGTATTTTGAAGTCGAACACTGTTTTACTATAGGGTGACATTGTTCAAATGGACCCACCTATGCGTCTTGAGCCAATTAGTGTGCCATATCTCAACCCTTTGGTTTTAAGAAAAGAATTGGAAAATATTCTCCACAATGAAGGAGATACATGTCTAACCCAGCCTAAATTTGTGGATGAACACCCAATAATATATTGGAACATGGCAAGTCACATGATATGTTTTTTTTAAAATATTTTATTAATTGTTATTTAAAAGTGAAATTAATTTATTTTGCTTCTTCCATCCTTTGTTCAGGTGTGGGTGTTTCAGAGGATAAATACCGTTAGCCACCTACCAGGGTTATGTCTTCAGGCAGTGTCTGTGAAGCGGGGCAACCATACTGTGCACTCTTCGTGGTCAGAAGGAGACTACAATAATGTCCTGATCCACTGTATGTGGGACAACACCCATTTGCATGAAGAGGTTAGCCATAATTGTAAATAATACAACAAAATATCTGTTGAAATAAAATATTCATAGTTATTCTGGCTTTGAAGAAGTTCACCTCATCCATGTAGATATAGGGTTGGTGTCATAGAAGTTCTCATACATATCCTCAGACATCAAGAGCATAACACTTTTGTGTGATGTAATAGATTTTTTATTGGCACCAAGCTATTTAAAAACTGGTTTAAAACCTGAAAGACAACTAATGAATAATTCTGATTTTGCTGTGTATTGTTCTATTTTCAATGTAATTTCAGGTTGGTCAACCAATGTACATCCTGTGGCAGATGAAAGAGCAACCAAGTTCCCTGGTGAGTGCACTGCTTACGGACAGAACAACAGTAGCTCGGAGGTAATTGAGTTAATTAGTTGAGAAAAATTTACCATCACAACTACAGGGAATAAATTGGATGATGTTAAACTTGTGATACTATTTCAGTGTAATGGAGCATGTGATTGCTGGAATCCGGTGCAACAATCTTTTGAAATCTCTGAAAAAAGTAGTGACAGAGCGCCACAAAGTGAAGGGCCGTGGAGGCATCAGGGGGCACTCATTGTACCGTGATATTCTTTTCTTGGTGATCACGGCTATGGGCAGAGAAAATATTGATCAGAGTAAGAAGCTTTCAAAGTCAAATGATATGTACATATACATGTAAAAATTATTTCTAACTTCTCTTTTCTTTGTTTTCAGGTGCCTTTGACAAAGAGTATCAAATAGCTTATGAGAGCTTGACAGAGAAAGAAATGAGGATGCTCAACCCAACTGATCAACCTCTGACACCAGCTGCTTTCTTCTGCAGACACTATTTCAAGGAGCTAGAGTTGTGATGTAAAATTGAAAAGACTTTAAATGATAATACCTGAAAGTATGTCTTGTTAATTAATTGTAAGGATGAAATATGTGTATATACTATAAAATTTTGATGAGGTACATTCAATCATTTTCCATTTGCTGATGCACGAGATTGTAGTGCTAAGTTTTCAGTTCATAGATCATCCTCAACAGAACAGCAATAATTTGTGATCCTCCATTCAGTTGTATATATGTATACTTGTTGACGTTGGTTTGCAGTAATGTAAATACATATAATGGGGAAAGATAGGTTTGTCCTTTTCGGTACCAATATTTCTATGCAACTCTTTTGTGTTAAATCATTCTATCTCATATCTTTTCTTAATCTCCATAAAATATAAGCATAAATGTGCAGGTGCCCTACCACATCCACACACTATTTGAAGTCAATACGTAAACTTCTATTCTTCAAATTATATGTGTGCGCGAATTCAAAGATTTTTATTGTTCTTGTAAATAAAATTTTTAAAAATTTGTAGATTTTGTATATTTATTAAGTGTTTGTAAACTATTTATTTGCAGTTTTTTTTAATTTGTCAATACTACAAAATATTGTCGTACTTGCAGAAAGCGTCCATTTGTTTGTTACGACCATGGGGAAATCAAGACTGTTGTTATTTCTCTGAATGTTGTACGGGCATATCGTCTTGTGCTGAGGAAACGTAACTATTTTTGTAAGACTTGTGTAAATTGTGTTATAGTATAAATTATTTCTATAATTATTATATAACAAATACGCATACTTGTAAATATATACATATATTAAAAAAAAGTTTTTTACCATGTATTTTGCTGTGATCCGAAATGAGGAAAGAAACTGTTTTCACATGGAATGAATTTAGCTTGTTATATATTTTACTGTTAAATTTACATTTTCCCTATATAAGTTGTTAAACAATTTTAAAGGACAAAGTAATTGATTTATTTTTTACATTGTATAGATCACTTGCTTCTATTACTACATCTCGTAGATGTACTTGCATAGTAACTGACACGTTTTTGGTGGTGGTTTATCTGTCAGAGCTGCACCACTTTGGTTGTGAATTGTACATACATTCTTTGGTGGTTGATTATAGTGTTGGTTTTATTAAAAATATGAATATATAAATTGACTCTCTTATTTTATGTATATAATTTTTATCAAGTTATACATTGTTTGCACTTGTGTACTCTTTTTTGGTATGCAATTATACATTAAATTATTTTTGGTTGTCTCACTCATTGTTCTGTTTCATCAAGGTATAGTATTTCTATCTGTTTCTTGTGGATCTCTTTGGTTCTTAAATCCCAATATTTTACTATTTAATTTTTGTAACACCTTAATGCAAGTTCTTATGGATCTTTTTGGTTCTTAAATCCCAATATATTACTATTTAATTCTTGTAATACCTAATGCAAGTTCCACAAGCTACTTTCATAGTGTCAGTGTGATGGGAGACTTGCTGCTAAATGAAAGTTCATCAGTAACTTCAAGATTATTACTGAATAACCATTTGCATTCTGTGGCTGCACCAGGTGTTTCAACATATGTGGTTGTTGATCTTGGATGTACTATTTTGTATAACCTATTCCCAATCCCTGTGTAATAATACCACAGGAAATTTGCTCACTGTGAGAATTTTTGTTTCACATTTCTATATGTAAACACTGGTCCAACACAATATTGTTTTGTGGTCTGCATAACAAAGGCATTGACTGGATGTCCTTCCTTCATAAAAACATGCTAAACCTTTGAATGATTTAATGGTAACTAATATGACTGTACGGTGACCTCGGTCTGTGTTGCTTCTTTCATAGTGGAAAACTGAATAAGCAACTATTTATGAAGTTAGCTGCCCAGGATGAATACTATCCAGAAATGAGATTGCACTGAGCAAAGGGATATGATATTCTCAAAATAATTTCTGAGGAAAGGAAAAAGATAGTGGATAACTTACCTCTGAAAGTGCTGGTGTCACAATGTTAGGCAATTTTCAGAGAGATGAACAACACTGTGCAGCCAGCTGTCCCGTCAATACCCATGAATGTTCTCCCAGTTAGGACTTTAAATTGTTTCTCCTTTCTGCACATTGAATACAATATGCATCAGTTATTTTTGTAAAATATAAATATTAATGTCAAATACACTCAGATTAACAGATACATCCATTGTTAGGTAAGGCCAATTATAAAATGTCCAAAACTGCAGAGATTGATGACAAAATCACAATTCAGGTTTCTGAGGGCAGTGGTGGTACTCCCTGTGCTGGTAAAGTTCAGACTTCACTCTGCATGAGCAGTGTTTGATAAGGGATCAATTATAAAATATTCAATATGTCTGAATGGAGTTGAATTAGTTTTGAGGGATAATTAAGCTGATTTGTGAGTTCTATATTAGTAGAATAGGACTGACCATAAATAACTATATTAAAATGAAAGAGTGAAGCTATTTCCATTGCCTCCTGAAATCTACACTAATATTTATGTTTTAATAATAAATTTTATGCTATAGGTAGAATTTATCTCTGAAGCTGTCATATACGATTGGCAATGCTGGGATATCAGCTAAACAAATAATGGAGTCATGAACGGCACTCAAGAATTGGGTGATTTCCAAGTATACTTGTTAAAAATAAATATTCAGAAAGACACATTTTTAAATCAATTATTTATTATTTAAAAGACAAAAGAATGGATTGAGATGTAACTTTCCATATTTGAATTTGTTTACCAATGAACTGAACATTGACATGTACAAATAAATAATACTTTTAAATATATCATAATAAAATTAACAGATTCAAAATATATTTTGAATCTTACATAATATAGATTAAAGGTACATACAAGGAAAAACACTCGAGGGATTAACATTTGTTAAAATGTCTTACAATAGTTCATCAGATCATACTTCTAACTGAAATGATAACTTTTAATTTCTCACAAAAATAAAATTGCACTAGCATCAAACCTTCATGAAAATTGCAAATTTAGTAACAAGTTTTTAATTATGGGTAAAATAAAATTCATTACAAAAATGATGAACCAAAACAAATAAAATATTTCTAAGTGAGACTCTACTAGTCATAAGACTCTGTCTCATTTCCAATTCACACTACTTTAGAATAATTGTTTTAATTTGTGAAATTTACATGAGTAACCATTTCCCCAGTATCTTATGTATGACAGGCAAGTGCTCATGAATCTGATGAGTCAATGTCTTCAATTCTCAGGGACTGCCAACAAAATGTTATCTCATAAATTTATCCAGTTGGAAGTCGAAGGTATTGCCTTACTTAGCTTTAGGTAAAATTAAATATAAAAATTTAAACATTTCTTAACAATATAGCTGTCTAAATATTAATAACTTGTGCAGTAAATTGGCTTCAATTAACTTGATATGAAAGTTTTGCATAATTATAACAATCATTATTATACTTTATAGAAATTAATTCACAACTTTAATATTAAAGAAACGGCCTTCATCCAATTATGACACTGAAATGAAAAAAAAAAAAATTCACAAGAAATTAAATTTAAGATTATGTCATTAGCATACAAAGAATCTATATCTTAATATTAAAAATTTGTTAATTAATAACTCTTATCTGTCAAAAATCACATCTTTAGTCACTCACAATCCTACAACACTGCACGCGAAACCCCTACACGATTTAAAATAAATATTTCCTTTCTAAATAGAAGAAAATCCCTTTTATATGGGTATTTTTTGTGCTTGTGCTATTAATATATTAAATATTTTGTGGATAATATGTGCAACCCTTAAGAAAATACATGTTAAAATTACATTTCCCAGTACATGAACATTTAATCAATGGCAGGGTACAAATTAAACATTTACATAATAAAATCTATCGAAAATATAATCTTTTGCACAGAATTCATATAGTTTAATATTATATTATAATATAAGAAATTTAGATTACATATTATGTGTAAGAGCAGGTTTTTAATAATAGGGAGACTGGAACACTAATATACTGCTATTTTTAAACACTGGGAGTATATTTACAAAATATAACCAATTATTAAATATGATTTTAAAATGTTTGCAAAACTATGTTAAGTTACACTCATCCTTAATGTATACAGTGATACAATATAACACAGACTTGAAGCAATTAAAATTGTTAATTACTCGTGTGTAAATGTGATAAATATTTCTAGATGACCATTATTATTATTTACACTTTTTAGTAAATTCATGAACCTTATCTGGGTACAACTTTCCTCAGCAAAATATACATAGAATTACTTTATACTTCAATGGGAAATAAACGAGAGTTGACGTTTGAGAACGGGTATCATCACATTTACAAGCCTAGAGCATAAAAATGGTGGGATAGAATCGTGGTAAAACACTTTATGTAAAGTACTATACAAGAGTTGCATGCAATCAGTTTTCAGTGATTAATACAACTTGTAAAAATATATAATACAGTAGTATATATATATACAGTAAAAAATGTGCAACAAATCAAGCCTTTGGTTCAGGTGTTTCTCTGAAGAACATGTAGTCCTATACTTTAAAGCAGTTATCACCCCTACTTCAAAGCAACTGAATGTTTAAACATTAGTAAATTTTAAAGACTTCAAACTAACTATATCAAGGAGTAATTCTGAGACAATGAGTACTAACAAACATGTGAAAGTTAAAGGCAAAACTTTAAAAAGGTCAAATCCCCTGAGTTACAAATTAAGATGCACTCTTCACTACCATTTTTCTAGTCATACTTTAAATTTCGAAAAGCTGGATGTCTCTGCTACATTTTAGTATCTGTGAAGCATTTGAAATTAGACCAATGCTGTTGAATAAAATACACTCAATTACATATCTATCAACATGGTTGACTGTTTGGTGCTTATTTAATCCACTGCATAATATATTTTGCGCTCATGCCATACACCAAAAAAAGACATCCCATACCTACAGAAATTTCTCATTAAAAATAAGGCATTTTCAAAATATTAGTACTTACTGTGTAAAGCGCTAAGTAATTATTTCACCTCATTTCATTTCAAACAGGACAAGATTTTGGGTGTAGGGGGAGGAGGAAATGCGAACCAACTTATTCAACTGAACTACATATACAATTTAAAACTACAGTTAATTGCAAACGCTTAAAGTATGCAACACCGTTTCTTTTTGTGGCCTTTCTTGCGTTTCTCTTTTCCTCTCTGTTCCTTGTCCTTCCTGATTTCACGAACTAGGGTATAAAATGCATCGTCGACTCCCATCCTCGTTTTGGCAGACGTTTCTACAAAAGGTATCGCATATTGCTTGGCTATTTCTCGGGCCTGGTTCGTATCAACGGCCCAAGACGTAAGGTCGCACTTATTGCCCACCAAAACCATAGGCACTTCCTCAGCATCTTTCACCCTCTTGATTTGTTCGCGGTAAGTTCCTATGTCTTCGAAGGATTTGGCACTGTTAACGGCGAAAACTAGGAGAAAACCTTCACCGGTTCTCATGTACTGGTCTCGCATTGCACTGTACTCTTCCTGACCCGCTGTGTCGAGGATGTCCAACAGGCAGGTCTCGCCGTCGATAACGACCTGCTTCCTGTAGGAATCTTCTATCGTCGGGTCGTACTCGTCCACAAAGTGATTCTGAATCAGCTGGATCGTTAGAGCACTTTTCCCTACACCTCCTGCTCCGACCACAACCAGTTTGTATTCAGTCATTTTCGAAGATGAAGGGCAACAGTAGCAACAGCGGACACATTCAATTGTGGCCGTTTTCTATTTACATCATCACCAAAAATACGATTAGTTTAGGATTATTCAGCAGTTAGGAAAGCTTTACACCCACGATGTAATCATTACCGTTCACCAATTCCAAGCAACAATATCTAACTAGTCGATGATTAAAGTATTCCAAAGATTCCAAAGATGCACCTAGCCAAAATAAAAAAGAAATAAATCACGTGCCTAGGATCAGAGATGAAAGATATATAGCATAGTCCACTGATAACACTCAAACAAGACTGATAAGAATGACAAATTATATTCAAACAACAAAAACTTTTCAAATGTTACATGACATCGAACATAAAAGTTGAAAATTTTCTCATTATAACGCTTTTCCAAATCTGTAAAATTATAGCTTTACTACTGCCTTGTAAATTTATAAGTTTTAATTGTGTATAAATTAAAATATTTATTTTAATTTATACACAATTAAAACTTATAAATATTTATTTTTCATCTCAGGAACGTTTTATTAACTTATTTTCGAAAAAATTGCGAGATCCATGAAAAAGCAACTAAGTTCTACAAGTAAAGGGAAAACTTGCAGATTTAAACGATATATATATATATATAAACATCAAAGGGAGAAAAGGAAATAAAACGTTCCTGAGATGAAAAATAAATATTTTAATTCAAGGATAACACAATTAGAAACGAAGAAAACAATAACCAATGAAAAATATGAGGATCGTTCCATTAAGTTTTGGATGATATTTCATTACATAGCGACTGAATTTATGTAATCTAATTCGTGTTCGGATACTCAATGTAAGACTTCAAATAGAAATGTGTTTGACCGATCAAAAATATATGGTCTCCGTTCATTTTCCAATATCTTTAAATATCAAAATAATAAGCAGTTCATGATTATATTTATTTGAAGACACTTTCTCTAGTGGTATAATTTCAAAGTTATTTGCTGTAAAGATGTAATCACATAATTTGAAACTTAAATAATCTCATACTTTATGAAGCTTCATGTATGACGTATTACTGCCATTACAATTTCTGTGTATGATGTATACCAACATTATTCAAGTTGTGATTTTGTTTACACTATTATTATACGTTGATGTGAACTCAATATTACGTGAAATTGCACTCTGATAATTTACGTAGCGCTACTGGGTTTCTGGAGAAATAATTGTCGTATACTTTCCTTTTAATTTGTGAAGAGTAATGGAAAAGGTGTGATGCTATCAAAAATTGTTTGTTCCATTGAACTCAGTTTTCATAATTCGACGCTTCTTTATATCGCCGATCGCGAAATTGACATAACGTTTAATTAAGTCCTCAATTATATTCCCTGTGTTTTTTTTTAGGACATTATGGATCAGCTTGTTTCTGAGTTGTATGCTATTCATGAAGACGTAAAGCCGGATCCAGAACATAAGGAACCGAACTGTCAAGAATCGGCAAATTCATCTCAAACAGCACAGACAACACAGCAAGTACAGACACCGCCTCTTCATGCCGCCGTTCCTGCTCCTGTAAATACACCCGATGTGATACAACTTAATCAGCAAGGTTTGTACATGTCTATTAAATATAAACAATTATAATAATTGTCTTCTTTTAAAATAAATGTTAAAAAAACACCATCCATTAGTCAGAAAAAATTTTCAAATTTAAAACATTAGACAAACCTAATATTTAACAATCACAATGATTCATCCCATATTGGAACCTACTCAGTTGGGCAATTAAAAATTAAATTCAGTTATCTAAAAAAATTAAGAAAATGGTATTATATACATGATTATTTTAAAGACAGTTATGTATATATATATATATATATATATATATATATATATATATATATGTATATGTATAAGTATAATTTAGTTGCTATGTTCAGTTTATTATAAGAAAATTTATACTAATGGGTTTATAATGTGCGGTTTGAACACACGTTGTGACTGTATTGAATTTTAGATAATTAAATAAAATTTTATATAACACTACAAATAGATCACAATAATAAATAAACATAAATTTCATTTAAAATATTTGTGTAATTTTTAACATTAATGACCAAACCATTCGGTCTAATTTGCAACATTTTACTCATAAATCTTGAATAATATTTGCTTCCTTCACTTAAAATGTATACATTCTGCCAATCAAAATTATTTTTTAAATAAATATGTTTGGATGTTGAACTTCAAAATTTTTTTGTTCATTTTTCTTGTTTGTAGACATCCTTTCGTTTGCCCGATATAACAAGAATTACAATCTAAACAATTAATTTTGTAAGTAACTTTATGTTTATCTATAGTATTAATTTTTTCTTTAATATGTTTAACTAAATTTAAATTATTGGAAGTTTTAAAAATAATCTGAATGTCATAATTATTAAATAAGTCACTATGTTGCAAGTTTTCAAAACAGGTTAATATGATAAAAGAATTGTTCTTAGGCTTATTATTTGGTAATTTATAATTGTACTGAAATTTAAGCAATCTAATTTTAATATATTTGAAGATAAATTGTAACAAGTAAGAATTTAGCAGAAGGATGTTATATGAATTTAATTGTAACTGTACAACTGAAGAGGTCCCAATCAGGGACGAAACATTGTGTTTGATAAATATTATGTTTTGCATTTGATAATAAATTTTTCTGACTCATATGCTTGTGTTTTTAACAATCTAAATATCTTTCTTTTTAAGTCCAGTTTATATTATTTAGATTTACATTGTCTGGGTGAGGAAGTAGAAAGGTGAACAAGAAAGGTGAAAAAGCAAAGCAAACCGAAAGAAAGAGGCAGTATACACAAAACAAGTTCGGTTAAACTGATGACATGCTCAGTTTTCTACTGCAGACCCAGACAATGGAATACCTGAAACATCTAAACAACAATGTTGCCTCACCATTGTCAACAAATTTCAAATCCTGATTAAGTCCAGTTTAGTTTCTTTTTCGGAAAAAAAATATCATTTTTTCCCCCAATAATAGAATTAAACCATATTGTTGAAGTTTAGTCCAGTTCAACAGACTTACATGTTTAGAAGAGAGCCTGGATGTACACTTTTATGATTCTTGAACAAAGGGTTTAGGGATTTTAATTGACTCAGCCAAATATCATTTTTCAATCTTTTAGAATTTGGAACTCAACTTTAAGTTTTTATATATTGTTTAATTGTTTTGACACATTTTGTAAAGTTTTGCTCCTGAAGTTTGATACACTTTTTCACCCTGCTTCTCTTAATAAGTACCTCTCCATTTCTATTTGAACCGTTTTATTTACCCCACTAAATCTATAACTTTTCTAATTTACATTAAAAGGTTTGTCAATATGGCTCATTTTCACAAATTTTCTCAACTTACTTCAATTCACCATCTTTTGTAAACAGATTGATATATAATATACCAAATGTATTTCAATCATTGTTCAGAAACCCTTCAATCCTTTTATATTTCTGCGAGAACAGCTGGCAGATTCAGTCAGGAAGTATTTTGAGATTTCAGTTCTACAAAATGTCCATTACTTTTTTGGTCTATTTGCAGGAGGACAAGCCGTCTCCTCTGCTGTGAAAGCACAAGCAAACTCTGATGAGAAAGTCCCAGAAGTAGCTGAGAATGGTAATAAGGCTCGCACAGGTTGGGCCAAAGGCAAAAAGAGGAAGAAAAGCCAACGTGATCAAACAGCACCTAGACAGCCTTTGACAGGTTATGTAAGATTTCTGAATGACCGCCGAGAAAAAGTTCGTGCTGACAACCCAAATCTCCCTTTTCCTGAGATTACAAAATTGCTTGCAGGGGAATGGAGCCAACTGCCTCCTGCACAGAAGCAGGTAATATTTGTAAAGGTTAAGTGAAGTATATAGACAGTTTGAAAATATTTTTCTTAACATTTCTATGATAGGCCACTGATATGCAAAATTACAGGATTACCGTGAATTTAATTTAAAAGATATTGATAAAATACTTAATTAGTTTCCCATCTTTTTCATAGCCTTGGTGTCATTTTACAAATTATAGATAATATGTTTGTTTTATTCCATTCCTTATAAATTTCTTATTTCGGAAGAAATATCCATGATAACTAATATTTAATGGTACATTTGTTTTGTATACTTATCTCAGTTAAATTTTCCTTTTTCTTTTTATCCAAACCACAGATACTTGTTTGTAGCTATATTGGAATTTTCAACTACATCAGCTTTTAGATGTATGCATGCACATTTTGTTGTAGGGCTATTTGGATGCAGCTGAACAGGACCGTGAGCGTTATATACGTGAAATGACAGCATACAAACAGACGGATGCCTACAAAATATTTACCCAGAAGCAACTGGAGAAGAAACAAAAGCAAGAAAAACAAGTTGAACATATAATACAAGAAGTATGTTGAAACAAATGTCCAACCTAATGTTAAGGAAAGTTTTAATTATGATGGCTCTTGATTTTTAAATTTCTTCACACACCTTTCCAAATATTGTCACTTCATTTAATAGCACTTAAGTTTTGGAGAACTAAATATTTTCTTAACAATTTTAAGGCTCACTTAAAAAATTCAGTGAAATTTTTGTGTTCACAGCAAGAGCAAGAAAAGGAGTCAGAGTTCACCGGCTTCGATATACCAATATTTACGGAAGAGTTCCTGGATCACAATAAAGGTTAATATGTTAATATTCACTAAAATATTGTAATATAACAGTAGCAAAATACCCGATTGTGGTGATAACTGTTTCAGCCCGTGAGGTTGAGTTACGTCAGTTAAGGAAATCGACAACAGATTACGAGCAGCAGAACGCCATATTGCAGAAACATATTGAAAACATGAAAGCTGCTGTGGAGAAACTAGAAGTGGAGACCCAGCAGCAGCACAGTAACAACACAGCCTTGCAGCAGCACCTGGAGCTCTTGCGGGCTAACCTTACAGCCTGCTTCTCAAATCTACCTCTCCCTGGTATGTAGGAGATATCATATATATACCAATTTGCCAGTTCATGTAAGGGAAACTAAATAATCTTGATAATTAGCAATAAGTCATACTTTGCTGTGATTTCCTTACACACACTCACATAAATACATATATAAATAATGTGTTGGAAAGGAAAGATAGAAAATGGGTGACTTATCTGAAATTGAAGTTTAGTGTCTCCATTCAAGATAGGATAAAGTCTTCAAATATTTGGAGGCATTTGCCTCCATCCTTCAGGCAATTGGCCAGCATGTAATGTTGTCCTATCCAATGTAGCAACACCATCTCTCAATTTCGGATTAGCCATTTAGTTACACACTATCTGGTATTTTTTAAATTATATCTGTCTATTTACGTGAGTGTATAATATTGATATGTCCATATCAAATATTTTTCTGTCACATCATCATTACATGTATATATAAACACATGTTTGAGTTTCTCTGTTATTTATGTTTTTATTTAATTTTTTCTTTAAGGAACAAACGAGGTTCCTGTGATTTCGACCATTGACTCCTACATGGCCCGGTTACATGTTCTGCTTCAAGACCATTCAAATCCTGACAGGGAGTCTTTCGTGGGTCGTGTCCGCGAACTGGTCGCAAATCTGGAGTTCCAAGGATGACCCCGTAACATTTTAATTAAAAGACATTCTTCAAAAAGTAAGAAAAAGGAATGACTGGTTGAGAAACAAACAGTGGATAGTATGTGATATGGAAGTTGATTAAAATCTCTTGTATATATGTTTAAAAAATAATTAATATTTCCATACAAAGTGACAGTTTTGTACTTTCATTTTACAATTGTGAAAACAAAACCTACAGTGTGCTATGTTCTTTGTGTCAAAAGGTTTACATTATTTTTATTAATGTAAAGATTTTGGCTGCACCATGTGCCAATAAAAATGTTTGTAATTAACATCTGCCTACATCAATGTGGTTTCTATTCCCCTTGTCACTGTTTAAAAACGGCAAGATTTATAGATGGAAAGTAATGATATTTAATGTTATGACTCATTTAAATGTTGAGTAACAACACAGTAATATATAATCTAGCTAACATGTGGAAATGTGTAAGAAGCCCATATGTGGATATCACAAACAGAGAGCTTTTCTTCTAGTAAATGTAAGTACTACATGATTACATGGGAGTACAATAAGGGTGTGTGAATAGAATATGTATATTGTCTGCATCCTACAAGGCAACAATAGATTAAAGATTAATAAAGTAAATTGTGAGATTTATGTGCTTTAAGAAACTTCCAGAATAATATACTCCCAAAACATAACTGTGGTATAAGTATGACCTACTTTGTAAAGAAAATTTAAACAGGGTTTTGAGATGTATTTAAAAGTTAGAATGGCGGATAAACCTCAAAATCTACAAACGCGAAACATTTTGTTTTAAATAGTAAAACTACAAAACCTGTTTCATATTCAAAAATTTATAATTAATCAGCTTGGGCTGAAAATACTAAAATTGTAATTTGTATTCGATGTTGCGGATTTTGGTGATGGAACGGGATTAGAATGGAGAAAGACGGAAAATGATTATTACTCTTCACGAGTCTGTGTTGTCGAAGAAAAATGTGCGAAGTTCAGAGATTAAAACTATCGCATATCCTTGATTAGTACTATCTGTCCCGCTGCTATCATTGAAAGTTTTTGAAGAATAAACATGACGCAAATTTAGGTTATACCCAAAATTGGAAGATGTTGTTATCTCTCTTGAAGAAATCTAAATCTCTATTAGGAGTAGGCGTATTTTCTGAATCCCAGGTGAATGAAGTAGTAACTGCAGCCGAAGCGACGTCACTGGATAATGCAATCAACCTTTCAGAGGACGAACTGAAAGATACTATATATGGTACAATATCTCAATGTTTATAGTAAACATGAACCCCATAAAAATAATTATGCCCACAGCGTCGTGTATCAGTGTACTGCAGTTTTTGGCAAATGCCACTCTGAATTAAGGGAATTTCAATATTATTTTGGAAATTACATATTATCATTTTAATTATGTCATTTTAGTATTGTCACTTATATTCGTTCCTGGACCACTATTACCCATTTCGTGTTTTGTAATCGAACTCTAAATGTGCCCTGACGGGAATTTATAATTTGTACTTATGCAAACATGAACAGCTGATCTGTCAAAAAAGGCTTCTGTCTTGCTGAGCTCTGTATTTGTTACCTAACCTTTAATGAAGCAAAATGCTCTTTCTGTTACACTGTTATTAAAATCTTTTATAGTTTAAACAGAGAACAAGTTATTTATGTTCTGAAATATACAATAAATTCAAAGCAATAATTTAATATGAAAGTTTAAATGGTATATGCTAAAGGGAAAAACAATTTATTGTTATTCCAATAAAATAGAAAATTGCACTGTGAATAAAATCTGTCAAGGTTCAAACAGTGAGAACAAATAATTGTCATTTATTTTCTGAAATTCAAGTTAAATTAAAAGCAATAATTTAATGTGAAGGATTAAATTATATATACTAAGTGGAACTTTGTGTATTTGACAATTGAGTTCTCTTCATAATTATTTCTTCAGTTGCCTTTCAATGTTTTTGGGCATAGTTCTTTTCTGTCCTCAAGATAACTCATATTAAAATAGTTCTTCAATCTGGAAATGTAACAAGAAATATAGTTGCACTTTATAATAAAATTAAGCTTTTAACTGCTGCAGCTTAGCAATTTCATGCTTTTAATATAGTATAATACCCAAATTTTGCTTTGTTCTGTAAGCCTTTTTTTAAATCACAATTTTTTTTGTGGATACTAACGGTTACAATGTTGAATTATTTGACACTAGGGATAAAATAAAAATATGCAAAATTCAATTATCACAAACAAAGATACAGTTAATAAATATTAATCATGTTGAACAACTACTTTATATTAATAAATAATCTTATTCAGAGAAACACAGACTAAGAGAAGCAATTCCTTGCCACAGACTGTGTAAGATTTACCTCCATATTTTAAATTTCTCAATTTTTAACAATTGCATACAGAAAGAGAGTGATTAGTTCAGAATCTCATTATATAATTACTTTATATATAATATTCATGAATTTGTGAGAAATACTTGTTTTATAAAAAGTGCATACATTTCAGATTACATAAGAACAATTCGAGATCCAGAAAAACCTGCATCACTAGAAGACCTCCATGTTGTAGCAGAAGATTCTGTAATGGTTAGTAAAATAAGTTAATTAACTGTATGTTAGAATAATTTCAATTATCCTGAAACTGCTGTATTATATGGAGAAAATTTTTCCAAGCGACTTGAAAGGCAAAATAAATAACATGTTAGCATTCTTTTTTGGAAATCATGATCTTTTTTGATAAAAACTATTTACGTATGTTAATTGGAATGGCTCTTCAGGAATACTGAATACTTAACTTGTCTAAATTTACCTCTTTCCTTTAACACAATTCTAGAGATATTGAAAGCTTTTGAAATTTCAGCTTAAATGTCATACTTTAAGAATTTAAAACAAAATGGTTTAATAATGAAAGTCTCATTTTACGCACATTATTCCAACCAAAACTATGAAAAACACACTGTCTGAAATGTCCCATAATTGTCCTTTTTTCAGTTTCTTTACCTCCTACCACTTTTTAATTACAAAACTCAGGCAGTTGTTACATATTAAGGACTTAGCAGAATTATCACACACAACATTTTAGTTTAAATCATATATTACAAATGACAATCCTATGTTTTTCCCAGGTGAAATCAATTTCTGATGATGACCTGTTCATAGTTCGAATTGAGTTCAACCCAACTGTACCTCACTGCTCTTTGGCAACCCTCATTGGCCTCTGCATTCGCATAAAGCTTGAAAGAAGTCTTACAGAGAAATACAAACTGGATATTTTCATCAAGAAGGGGACTCATTCAACAGAGGAGGAAAGTGAGTTGCATTCCTTACAATTTGCAACAATTTTTTTCTCTGAATTGAAATGTATTTCAAACAATTTCATGAAACATTTGTTATACATAATAGTATAATATTACAAAAGAAAAGAATCAACTAAAGATATCACCAATAACACTTGTCTAATATGCAAAAACAGAATCTCATTATTTATTTGTGGTATATTATCTTCTATCCTAAAATATTATTTTTGTCATTTCCAGTTAACAAACAGATTAATGATAAGGAGAGAATTGCTGCAGCTATGGAGAACCCAAATTTACGGGAAATTGTCGAAAACTGCATTCAAGAAAATGAGTAAACATTATGCTTCCCACAGTCACTTTTAGTGTACTTACTTACGGCCATATGACTCATACTTACGACAGGAATGTAGTTAATGAAGATGTAATTATCATGGTCACAAAATCAATTACCCAATTCCAGAGACATGGCAAAAATTGTAGAAATTAAATATACTAACCCATTCTATGCTGGGTCACTCAGATCAATCTATCCTATGGATAAAATTGTGTACATATGTAATATATGGGAAAGTTCAGATCTCTGTTAGGAAGGATTCAATAATATATATTTGTATAAAATATTTAATAAAACTTTGTATTTATGTAATTGCTTTATATTTTTCATTCTGGAAATTCTTTTATTTTAAAATAGTTTTCCTTTTTATGTGGGTTTGGCAAATGGTTGAAGTAATGAATGTTGGGAATAGGGGAGATGTATTGGTAAATATAAGAAAGTTTTATTATTGTAGTATTTTCTGTTGCAATTATAAGTTATATTAAAAATTACTTGGTCCGTAAATGGCTAACACTCCAATTCTTTGCATTATTCTAAAATGTAAGAATATATGTAAACTATAATTGACACTGCAACATTCTCTCTGGTGTTATAGATATGGAATGCTGTTTTAAGTCATTACACACATATATAGACTTCAATTTCTCCTGGAAATTAGTTTTCTGACTGCCATACATGGACTAAATTATGAGTTGAGTGAGTTTGAATGACGACATTGGGAGAAAACATTTTTGGAAACCGATATGTCTTAGAGTTTTTTTCAATTTTATGATGTTACATATGACGAACAATCAATAAAGAATATTTACAAGTAAACAAACGACTTAAAAATTTACGGCAGATAAACAAGGAATTTACAAAAATACGCAAACAAGTAATTTTCGGCTGATGAAGAAATTAAATAGTAGAATTTAACTTTATTGAGGGAAAGGTAGTACACAAACCCGTTAAAAATTTAATTTACAAAGCTACGCAGACATAGAAAGCGTGCGTCTTAATTTTCGGTAGATGAAATTTCTGGTAAGAGTGTTGTCCATGTAAAAGAATTAGGAACAAAGCGGCAAATAAGTTCGTTAATATTTAACTGAAACGTATAACGTACAATGTGTAAAATAAAATAGGAAAATGTATTATTAAAGAAATGTGTTGTAGGAAGAATTTGGAAGATTTCAAGCGAAATTAGTCTTTTCAGGTTTTATATATGTTTTTAATTATATTTATTCGGAATTCTAAATACAAATTTTTTTGTAAGAGACCTCAAATATACTTTTCCAGAGAAAGTAGCGAAACTAAGTTCTCTGAGGATAGAAGTGTGCTATCTTTAACCACAGTAATTCTTTGTTCAAAACACGTTCTCTTCTTAGCTGTGTATTCTCGTCTGGCTTAAGGTGAAGATAATTTATCCTTATTTATTGAAGTGATCTATCATCATAGCAATAATTATGTTATTTAATTTTTATGATTTTGCTCCTATGGTGTTACAATAATGATCAGTTTTGTTACCTAATTTTTTTTTAGTACAGTCTATATTTTAAATATCATTAATTCAATCTTAGGATGGCGAGAAGGTACGAAATCGCCGTCGGCCTCAAGAAAGGCCATAGGACTACAAGGATACGTATGGGAAAAACTAAACATGATAAGAGGCCAATCCGCCCAGCAAGGCTAAAGGGAGTAAGTATTGAATACGGTTCGTTACCCTGACAGTGTCGATAATGTGAAACCATTTGCGCCTAGTATACATAAATTTGGTTTATTTGTATATATTCATAAATTTCTCGCTATAAGTTTCATTGAGGTAATGTAAACAATGTTAAGTTTTATCTCAACTCTTGACCCATACTAACTAAATATAGTATATGTATTGTAAATGAAATGTCTCTACATCCATTTTTTCCCCCTCAGATTCAGACCAAACATACCAAATTTGTGCGAGATTTGATTCGTGAGGTTTGTGGACATGCGCCGTATGAGAAACGTGCCATGGAATTGTTGAAAGTGTCCAAGGATAAGCGTGCACTGAAATTTTTGAAGAGGCGGGTAAGTGCATATGGAGAATGTTTCCCTTTTATATTTGGAATATATTCACTATATACCTTTTTTAAAAAAACAAACATGTAAACAGAATGAGAAATACTTTCACGCTGGCATGGTATATATACACTATATTTATGTGCCTTTTCTGTCTGGACAGTGTGAAGTTTGCTTTCAAGAAACTAGTATTCTTAAATCTCTTACATACATACTATTTTTAGTAGTCCTTCATATTTTGGTGATTAAGGAATAGATATTGCACATATGTGAGGCCAGTAATTTTTTATTTAGAACAAAGTGCTAATTTTCTCTACATGCACACAAATCAGTGTTTGCAACATATTTTATAATTTGTCATGAAATCTGTAAGTTATAGTCAATCTTTGGGGGCCTGTATCTCTGGCTAGGAATTGCTTGGAAAACACAAAAAATATGACTTTTTACTCTGTCCTGAATTTTAACATGTCAATTTCAACATCATCTGAGAAGGTACCCCCCCCACCCGGTTCCTTAATGGTTATGGATCTGGCTGTAAGGTTTGTTCATTTATGTTGAAGAGCTTGTGGCATCTTAGATGAAATCTATGAAACTTGATGTCTAGACAGCCTACACGTTTTTCCCCTTCTCAAGCTGTTAGCAACTGATGCATGTCCAAACTTGACCAATAGATCTTATCTCTTTTGTACGTGGTGCACATAATTTGCTCAAGGAACAATAATATATTACTCATTTAAGAGGTGTCTGGTGTTTACAACCAGCAAACTGATGTGTGGTTGGTACATCAAGTGGTGCCTACCAAATTGGGTAATCTGGTATATCAATCAGGGTTACTTTAAAATTGTACAGGGTACTAGCTATTGTTTTTTATGTGCTATGAGTAGGTAATAGGACATTTTTTTAAAAGAAATGCCAATAATTGATATAAATTGTTACGTATGGAAAATTGGTATTTTAACTAATATATATTGAGTCATGCCTCATGTATTGTGTGTAGATGAAATGTCAATATGTAATAAATTTTTAGGAACTAATTTGATTCTTTTTTTATTTTTATAGCTTGGAACACACATCCGTGCCAAGAGGAAGCGAGAGGAGTTGGGCAACATTCTGACCCAGATGAGGAAGGCGCAAGCCCAAACTAAATAATGGCTTTGTGTACATAACCGCATTGTTCAATAAAGCTTTTGATTTTATCAAAAGATAAAAAAAGTTTCTATTTTTTGGTATTATCCTAGTGGATTAATGTTGAAGAAAATTATGATAATTAACATTTTCCTTTAATACACTTATTACTGTTGCCAACCTTGTCTAACATAAATATTTTTCTCCTAAATTTTGTGTTTAATTTTTGTCTGTAAATGGTTAAAGTTATTCAATGTCCACATCTAAATAAATAGGCTGACGACTGTATACCTGCTAATTAATGCTTACTTAAGTAAGCTCTTGTCTGATGGATTGTACAACATACTTGGATTCTTATAAAATATTTTCCAGGAAGTCTATGATGATATACATAAGTATCTGCCAAATAGATTTGTTGTTTCTGGAATTTTAGAGCAGTACAAATGTAACAATGTAATTTTTTGACACTTTTTCAAGTTTGTGGTTTTGTGATTTCTCAACAAGTGAAAAATTGTTTTAAGTGTTAGCCCTTACTGTAAAGTTAATACAAGTAAACTTATTAGTTTATTATAACTTTCTAATTATTTTTTTTCATCATAAAATATATGCAAGGAATTTTGCATTGGGTCCAATTTATGCTTTCGGTTAATTGTTCACTTTTTAAATTCAAAGTTGCTTGTGCTTTGGGTTGTAGAGTGTAGCTATTACATGATCCAGTTGTTTTCCACAAAATAATATGCATTCCTTTTCTCAGAGGGTGTACTAATTTACTGGAATAATTTTAACACTTAAAACTGTTTCAAAATATAATAGTGTTCACAACTTATTTTAACAAACCCCAAACATAAATTATTTAAATCAACGTTTTAAGTCTTAAATTGTTAGTCACAACGTATGTGTTCGTGAGTAGAATTATGACCATTAAAAACGTGGGGTCAATATTTTGTTTACTCTTTATTAAGAGACTGATTTGAAGAACACACAACTTGTAGGAAGAAGATAAGGTCAAGATGGAGAAGGACATTTACAGAACAAATTAATGAACGTGCCGGTGGGCAAAATACTTTGTAAATAGTAGTAATATAAATGACAGACAAAAATAAAGCTTTTGAGTCCGTCGCCTGGCTTGTGCGTGTTACGTTCTTGCGGTCTATTGAATAGACAAATCATGCATGAAGGTGTGGTATTTAATTTATCCCTTATTTTTGTTTATTTGGCTATATATTTATATAATTAGTATATTTTTAACACAGACGTTTTATATTTTATAATTTAAACTTTATAAATTGCATCTGTAAAGAATGGTAAAATAATGAGCTTATTTTCGATACGCGGAATGTTAGCCAACTTAACGTAACTCGCCATAGTGTAAAATCGCTGGTATGGTGTGAAGTTCCCAAAGTTGGCAGTGCACGCCGTGTGTTGTTAGGCTGTAAACGTGCCGGTGGGCAAAATACTTTGTAAATAGTAGTAATATAAATGACAGACAAAAATAAAGCTTTTGAGTCCGTCGCCTGGCTTGTGCGTGTTACGTTCTTGCGGTCTATTGAATAGACAAATCATGCATGAAGGTGTGGTATTTAATTTATCCCTTATTTTTGTTTATTTGGCTATATATTTATATAATTAGTATATTTTTAACACAGACGTTTTATATTTTATAATTTAAACTTTATAAATTGCATCTGTAAAGAATGGTAAAATAATGAGCTTATTTTCGATACGCGGAATGTTAGCCAACTTAACGTAACTCGCCATAGTGTAAAATCGCTGGTATGGTGTGAAGTTCCCAAAGTTGGCAGTGCACGCCGTGTGTTGTTAGGCTGTACAAACATCTTTCTTTTATTATATGCATTCCTGTCAGTGTCAAAAGTGGCACTCGAGAACGAGGCTCGTTTGCGGACCTCATTGACGCGAAGCACTTTGCCTTAACGATTCTCGCACGTTCTCGCATGCAGGAAGCATGACGACAGTGAACCTCCGCCAGCAGAAACTAGAACAACAGGTACAAACGGTCAACATTTGCTCACTCCATTCTCTTCGTTGTTCGTTATTTATTAATGTTGCTACGTGTTTTAATTTGCAGCGGCAGTTAATGGAGCAGAAAATGCGCCAGAAACGACTGACTCCTGGAATGGTACAAGCTTCCGATGTCAGGGCGACGACTGCCTCCAAAGGGCAGAACGGATTCCAGCCTCGTCCGACGTCTGCTATACGTGGTCGAGAGCTTCACGGTTAGGACTTGGATTCTTCCACTAATTTCAATCTCGCTGCCCAGTGTTTTTGTATTTGGTAACCCACAATTACGTAATTGCAGGATATGACGGTCCAATGCAGTTCACCATGGAACCAGGAAACCCAGATTTGGTCATTTCGTTGCCCACCGACGATGCGGACGATGACGGTGAGGTCAATTCAGTGTTTACAAGTCGTATTCGTATAACATAGTCTGCTATTTTATTAGTTTGCTGAAGACTACAAGAAACTCATTTTTCCTTCAAATGTATTTATTAAAAATGTGACATTTTCCAAAATAATTGTCCACAATAATTGGGGGTGATATGGGTAATTGAAATTTCTAACTTGAAAATTTCTTTTCGTGCAGAAATGGGTCGAATGGAAACTCTTAGGCTGGGAGATGAAGATCTGGAAGATGAGGAGTCTACACCAATTTCTCCTCCTGTTGTTGACAACAGCTTGGCAATAGCTCCAGCTTCAGACACTAACTTTATCAGTGTCAATTCAAGTGTAAGACATTTATCTGTGAATAAATAGCTAAATTTAAGCTTCATTGGAGTATTCCACAGTTAACTGTAAAAATTGGCAATTTGACTTTGTTTATTTCAGTTTCTTACACTAAGTCTGTTTGTGGTTATATTTAGCGCTATATAATAGTGTTGTGATTGAATGGCTTTGCTGATCAGTTGTTGATTATATTACAGGTCCTAAACATCTAAACATATGGTTGAAAATTTCTCGAGTTTTATTGGTCATTAGCACATGTTTAGTATATTGCCAATTGTAAATTTTCTAAGATAATGGCATAATGCCTTTTTAACAAGTTAGGTTATAGACTTTAAAAGAACTAGATTTCAGTGCTCATTCATTTATTAAACATTAGATTGTGACGTGCTTAATTTTTTTGTAATAAGAAATTGGTTCTGGTAATTTGATGTTGTGAAACTTGAAATATGAACCTCAAACTATGTTAACTATTGAACATTTATTTGGTTTAAGTACGATAAATCAATTTTCAATTAAGGAACTGCCTTCAGGGGATGTTTTCTTGAATGAAATCTATGAAAGTGCAATTCAATGAATGTTTTCAGTGTGGATAAAACTTAAATTTGAGACCAGTGAAAAATATTGAATGCAATTTCACATATGTTAACATTATTTTGGTTCTCACTCTTTATATATTTCAGGAACGAGAAATTGAAGGGGATGTTGAAGGTAACTTGGAGACCTTTGTGCTGGAACCAGGTAGTCAGCGTGTCCATTACAAGTGTCGCATTACCAGGGACAGGAAAGGGATGGACAGGGGGCTTTACCCCACATACTTCTTGCATTTGGAACGTGATTATGGGAAGAAGGTGTGTTTATGGCTGGGATAATCTCTATTTGTGCCACATCCTACAAGAGGTTGTTAGATTTAGTATATAGCAAATAAATGTGTATAAATAAACTCTAAATTCATTTGAAAATTGTATCTAATATATATTAAAACTTTAACTTGGCTGAATAATTTCTTTGTTGGCAATGG
Source organism: Zhengitettix transpicula (assembly GCA_037074705.1). Classification (NCBI taxonomy): domain Eukaryota; kingdom Metazoa; phylum Arthropoda; class Insecta; order Orthoptera; family Tetrigidae; genus Zhengitettix; species Zhengitettix transpicula. Next base: position 78,531,642 of record CM073593.1, read on the forward strand.
TTTTGTTTAGGAGAAATATTTTAGGTACACTTCTAAAAAGTTGAACTTATTTTCTCTTGAATTTCTTTGTTTTTGTGTAAAGTTTAAGTTCTTATGAAAGTCTGCCAAATTATTTCTTTAAAATTTTTAGTAATTTATTATTGGTATTGATTCATTGTACTGCTATTGGCTATTTGCAAAGTTTGTAACAGACTAGTGCTTTGTTTAATACTCTTCTCAATTCCTTTTTTTTATTAAGGTGTTCTTGTTGGCTGGAAGAAAGCGGAAGAAAAGTGCCACTAGCAACTACCTCATTTCAACAGACCCCACAGACCTTTCCCGAGGAGGAGAATCTTATGTTGGGAAATTGAGGTCAAACCTCCTTGGTACCCATTTTACAATCTTTGACAATGGTTTCTCCCCACGGAAGGCAGAGTCTAGAGAGGATTGGAAAAAGACGCCCCGCCAGGAGTTGGCTGCTGTGGTCTATGCAAGTCTATTTTGTTGTTGTGTAATACTCGGCAAACCTGCCCTATGAGAGAATAATTTGATAGGCTGCTTGATTTTTAGTAAATATTAATTGTTTGAACAGTGGAAAACTGAAAATAGTAGAGATGAATTTTGGTTGCAAATGTAATACATTGCTTACAATGTTAGCAATTTCTTTGAAAATTACACATTTGCCTCGTACAAAACTCTACAATTAATTTGCCATAATAAATTTGTTCATACAGAATATTTTTTTGCAATATGTTATTGTTGGCAATTGATCATTTTTACCATTTACAGCCTTTTCTCATTTAGTTCTAGAAAATTCCTTAAATATTGATTGGCCTATGAAGTAATTATTGGAATGCTATCTGTAATCGAATAAATTTGTGTATGCGATTAACAAGGTGTTCACAAATGATCTTATTTTCAGGAAACCAATGTATTGGGCTTCAAGGGTCCTCGTAAGATGACCGTTATATTACCAGGGATGACCCAGGAACATAAAAGGGTTGTCATCAGCCCAGAAGACGAACATGATGGTTTACTGGGTGAGTGTTTCTTACAGTGGTGGCATATTTTAGTCAAATCTGCAGGATTTACATACTGTGCCAATTCAGTATCTGAACAAGAGTTTTTAAAAAAATTTCAGAGTGCTGGAGGAATAAGATGATGGATAATCTCATAGAGTTACACAACAAAACACCTGTTTGGAATGATGATACACAGTCGTATGTTCTGAATTTCCATGGCAGAGTGACACAAGCTTCGGTCAAGAATTTCCAGCTGGTGCATGACAGCGATGGTATGTACAAGGCTTTGTGCAGCTTGTATATCTTAATTGTAAATAATTTAAATTTGGTTCCTTCTTTGTAGTGGATTACATCGTGATGCAGTTTGGCCGTATATCTGAAGATGTCTTCACTATGGACTATCGGTATCCCATGTGTGCTCTACAGGCTTTTGCAATTGCCTTAAGCAGTTTTGATAGTAAACTAGCATGTGAATGAAGTCCTCTTCCACAAAATTTACATCACTCAGCTGGGGAATGGACACTTGTCATTTTCCGTCGATGTTGTGTTTAACTGGTAACGAGCTTTCTAGCTCGGAAGCCAATTTGTGCCTCTTGATATTGGTGCACGCACAATCAAGTATTTTTATTAGTGTTTCACGGTCTCCTTATTATTGTGAATAATTTAGTGATTAATTAATGTCAGTATTGGTATTTATTGAATGAAACCCTGATAAAGGGGAGTTTCTAGTCCAAAGTAAGATATAAAACCAATTATTTTTTTAAATGATTTTTGAAATGTAATGTAGATTTATAATTTTAGTTAATATTTTGACAGTAGATTTTATACATGCTTTTAAAGCTCTGCTTGTCACCATGACCAGTCAGGTGTTGACAGGCTGGCTAGCGAGACTTGACGATCTTTGAAAGAAAATGGTTTTTATGATTCACCTTTTTTTTTTTGTGGCCTAAATATATTTTTATCTTGATGTCAATATTTGTCAATGGGTTAGTGATTCTATAAAGTGATGAACGTATATTTTTAGCACAGTTTTTTTCTTGTAAATCTATATGGGAACCACATGGAAAAGTTGTATACACACAAATACATTTGTGGAGCACATCTGAGCAGTATGCATTTTATGGATTGTTAACATTTATTGTCTACTATGACACTGTTCACAAAATGTCAACTGTAGTTGAATCATTCACGAGTGCAGGCTGTGGTATAACAATTTTGCGATTTCTATTTCAGATATATAACATATCATTGATGTTGCTGTGTATATTTAATTTTTGTTAATTAAATCTGTCCGATTCAATTAAGGCTACCAGACATGGAGTGACACACAAAACAATATAGGTCACCTATGTACACCTTAGTAGTTTTCAAATAATTGCAATGTTTACGTGAAATTTATTTAGTACACAAACTGAGCTGTGATAAAACTACTAAAGTGGTTTAGTTATCAAGGTTTATTGGATTCTTTCAAATTGGATTGAACTTTTCGCTTACGTTCATCTAATTAAAAACTTATTTTGAGTGAATATGCTGCCTCATATTGTGATATTACTCTCTTACTATGATACCTAGAGCTTGCTGCATCTGTTTTAGTTTGTCAAATTTCTGAGTAAACCTTATTAAAGCTTTAATTTCCATAATACTTACAAAAATATGTAAATTATGTTGGCTATGCACCTAGTAAAGTAGATTTTGTGAAGTGTAGGTAGTAGTTGGTTGCCAGTTGAATATCCCTGTGATAGTTATTCTGAGTCTGGTAGCTTGAGAAAGGTATACATGCACAACTTATTGCTCACAACTGTTTTATACAAATATTTAAGAGATAAACCTTTGCTCTGTTAAAACATATAAAAAAAATCTGTGCTGTGTAAATTAGTTAAACATTGGCAGTTTAATTGATGCATTTTAAATGAACGTCTAAAAATGGAGTTAACAAGTTTTTTAACTTAAACTAATCAGGAAAATGTCACTGTTCCTCATATTGTTCTTTCATTAAAAAGTTAGCAAAATTCTTTTATAAAATTATTGATATGGAAAAGAATTTTATGTATGTTGAAATTTTAATAGTTTTTAATCAAATAATATTGCCATCTTGTATTTATTTACTGTGCTTAAGTGATAAATGAAATTATTTCTGCAGTTAAACCTTTTTGTTTTAAAGAAATTGTATGTTTATGTATTTGGATATACGTTAAGTTAACCAAATTTATCACAAAATTTAAATTTGAACTTCAGCATCTCAGTTTTTGATAGTGTCAGTTACTATCTTTTATGGTATATGAAGAAAATAATTGAAATAATTTTGAGGGTAAACTTTGAGATTAGGTCTGAAATTGTATGAAATTAAGGTTGCAATGTTTTGTAAATTTTGGTGTAGCTTTTGATAAATTGTAAGAGCGCAAATACATTTCCGTCTTTGATTCATAGATCTGTTTTTCAATGCAACGAGAACTACCGAATCTGTATTTGGTACATATAGTTTTTGTACTTGGAAGGCTAATTTTATTTTGATTAGAAAGTTTGTGTTCATTATGGAAAGTTTCTACAATGGTGGAGCTGGCTTTCGAAATGGAAGTTTATAAAGAGATTGTCTTGTTTGAAAGTACTGTTAATTCTTCACCGGGAAATCTTTCATTCTTTTTTTTTTTGTTATCAATGTATTAGTTATTTTTCTACAGAATATTTTTAATTGTATTTAACACTAAAATAGGCATTGTAGCAAACAAATGCCTATTGTGGTGTTTACATCAAATCAGATTTCTTCAGATTTTGAGCTGAAAGTATTGACTAACCAATTTACTAATGGTTGTCATTAGTTTTATGTACAAATAGTTTTAGGTATTGACCTCTTATTGGAGGAATGTTTGGGTTAAGATCTCTGTGGCCGATTGCATATTCAGCAGTGTTTCAAGTGAATCTCAATTTGGTAATTTCCAGAGTCTGCTGACAATCTAACTTGAGTATTTTATAGGAGTAACAATAGCCAAAGGGTGTAATTAGACTTCATAAAATGCACAGTTTAGTCTGCTTAAATTTATTTTCCTTATTTTTTCTAATAAACTTTGAAAATGAGGAATATTCTCCATTTAACCTTTGGAAAGCCTTGTGAGGTTTTGTTAGGGTTTATGATGGTTGAATGAGACTTTCACCCTGTATGTAGAGTCCACAGATTAGTCTGGACATCAGACATGTGAAATAACGAAGGACAATTGTGATCTAGCTTTATGAAAGCTTTGTATATATTTTTATGAACATGTTACCACACTAATAGAGTATTCACACTTGTAGCATTATATAGTTTTGTCTATGTGCAGAAAGAAGTTGTAGATCCTTAATGTTTTAGACACTTTTATTACTTTACAAATGGTAATCAAATTCCAGCAGTTTGTATTTTTCTGTTTTAAAATTTGTTCCACTTCAAGGCTTTGGCACAAGTTTTGTACATTTAATTTCAAAATGTTCATGGTAGTCCTGTATTTCTATTAAATGTTAAAAAGCACCTTTTCCACTGATATAGTTATATTCATGATAAAGTTCTGATAATATGAAGAGCAATAAATATATATGTAATTGGATAAAACACCATTGAAAATATTTTTAGGCTTTTTTGCTTTTATTAATGGCATAGTGTTTTAAATATTTTGAGCACATGTTTTGTACGTCTTGTAACAGTTTAACTGTGTTCCACAAGTGCAAATGTGAAGTTAAGGTATCTGAAAATCACCCAATGATGAATTGAAATTTGCTCACAGCGTCCAAGTTTCGTGGAGCCTTGGTTCATCTGATTTGGGTTACACATTTGCAATTAGGTTGAAAAGACTTTTACATAATTTTTAGTCTCCTGAAATGTGAACTGGAAAGCAATAAAGACACTGTACAATCAAGATAAAACATTCCTTCTAATAGCTGTTCTGAAAGTTTAAAACCTGCCAACTGCCGACTGAAGCCTGTGTGAAAAGTGAATAAATAATCTTCCCCCCCCCCCACCCCACATTCCTATTGAGTACCACCGCTACAAAGTATTTATTGCTTTGTGTACTTAAACTATATTGTAATAACTATTGTTTTTCTCTTGACTCTGTATAGCATGATATTTTTGTAATACATATTTTTCCAGAAATATTTCATTTACTTTGTTCTATTTAAATAATTGAAACTGAAGAGCATTTACTATTTATGTATGTTACAGTAAAGTAAAAATAAATTTTAACACTCATTTGAAATTGAATAGACTTTGAGCTTGTAAACTATCCTTTCCTAAACTGTAAACTACATTCCTTTGCACTTAGTTGTTTCCCATTCACATTATCATTCTAATTTACATGCAGATACTGTAAGGTCCTCTTCAGACTTTCTAATCAAGAGGAAAAACATTTAAGAGAAATCAGATTAGACAGATTTAAGAGAAACTAGTCAAATTAATTGTGATTTCAAGTTTTTAAGTGAAAATGAGTTTTCAGCGAGTTGTGTTGCTACTTTGATAAATTGCAATAATTTTCACATAACATGTTTCACATAATAATGATTTTCATCAAATCAATTTGCATCTTGCAAATGTTTATTTAATAATCTCGGTCAAAAAATCTAGGAAACTTAAAAGAATCTTGTTGCAAGGAGCAGCTACACTAGGCCAACAAATTTGGGAAGTAATTAATTTTGACTGTATGGACCACAAGTTCCTGTGGTAGGGAACATTACCATGAACAGAAACTTCACAGCATTTTAAAAAAAACAAGTAAACTGATGACTATATCTTGATGGCCACATGCCAGTGTTGGAACGAAGAACCAATGCTTGTGACCAAGACTACAATATTTTGAAAATTAAAAATTTTGCCTAACCAGTCCATGTTATACAGCATGAAGATATTAATGAAGTTTGATTGGAAGAATTCACTTTTCTTTACCATTTTTAGATACTTCTTTCAAGAAAGTGAAGAGTGAGAGGTTGTCAATTTATGAACACAAAGGAGTCCCAGTCTTAATCTTACATCACTAAAGAATGTAAACTTAATTATGGGAGAAACTAACTCTCCCAGTTGCAACCAAAATGATAATCTGCAGAATGGGTGAAGATTTATGGGATACTGTTAAAAGGAAATTACAACAAAATGTGGGAACTGGATAAGTGAATACAGATCCAGATACCTTAAAAAATTACTTTTGTCAATTGGGATAATAAATTAAGAACTCTTTTTTAATTGTTGTAAAATTTATTCTCTGTAACAATTAACATTGGGGGAGGGTGGGGGGGGTGATGCTTGCGTGTTTTGCACAAGTGACTGGATAAAGACTTTAAAGCAACAATAATAAAATGACTATTCGTTTAAATATATGAAAAATAAAAAATTAAAATCATAAATTATATTGAATTGGCAACTTTTGAGCAGTTAAAAAATTTCCCCAGGCGATTCCCATATCTCCATACAGATGGCAGTTTCGACTAAACTACGCGTCCTGAAGTTCCGTCGGTAAATCACAGATGGCGGGAGGTGTCCTCTTTGATAATCATTCGTTTCCCTTCTCTGGGCAAACAAATCTCGCCGAAGTGTTAGCCAGCAAAGCGCTAATTACGTCAAGGCGGACTTCTTCGCTGCGATGTAACTCTTACTCTTTAATCGAATAATGTTTGCTCACTGTGGAAACCAGACACGTTTTGCAAAGAAAAGCTATTTACATGAGCATCCAAAGATTATATTTAACTCAGTAAAAAAAAAAAAATCTGCTTCTGTTGAGAATATTTTTAGCGATTTACAAGAGGGACGAGAATTAGTTTTCATGTGTTAATGTACCGATGCATTTAAGAAATAGTAAATTAAATATTAATTCACTAGTGTGATGAATTTTATAATTGCTACACCACCGAATTTGGACGTATAGATTTATTCTGTTTCAACCCAGTAATATACTTAATGCACGAAATAAAATTATTCATGTTTTTTTATAGAGCGAATGCTTAATATTTCATGTTACTGTATTCCTATTTTCTTAAAAAAAATTGTGTAGTAAACCTTTTTTGTTCTGTTCATTTCTTATCCACCTCCATAAATTTTTATTATATTATTTTTTTTTTCAATTACTGTCGTAATTAACCTGTGTTGTTTTGAAACAGTATATATCTTTATTAGTGTGTGTTAACATTCCTAAGTATAATGAAAAATAAAAAAAAAGTTCCATGAACTTTTGAAGTATTAACCACTTTGCACTTTTCCATGTTTCCGTAGACCTACTCTTTTTAGGATTACTGTTCCCGAAACCTTCCTGTAGATTCTCAAAACTCCGTAACAACTATGTGAATCTTTAAATGCACACAACCCGAATCCCACTGACGGTCTCAGCAGGTACGGAATCGAAATGGTATATTGTTTTTGGCCGTGCAGGGCAATAAAAAAAATAGGCGGGTTTCTTTTTCAGTCGTTAGAAAATGAGGTAATTTTAATAGTGATTGTCGGTATAGTTCCGAAGAGACCGCACGTTATTAATTAATTAAAATTCAGGTGTTGGAATGAAGGCTAAAACATGAATGTGCGTCAGCTGAGTGAAGTGACATTGAAAGCAACGTCTAGTGATTTTTTTAGTATGAAAGAAGAGTGATGTGAAAGTGTTTAGAGTTTAGGTAAAAGTAATAGAACAGAAGAGTACGAGTCGTAGATAAAGATTGCGAACGATAAATACTACATAAGGAATTTCTGAGACCATATCCAGGACAATCACAGAAAATTATACGAACCTATAATACAAAATTTTGTTAACAGACCACTAAATATAATTTCACCAAAATAACCTTCTGACGAAAATTTTACCTGGGTGTCAGAGCCTTTAAATTTTATCAGAAAAATTTGTATTATTTTGTAATTTCACGTTTTAATTGTTTTATATTTTATATAGTGATTAAAATAATTTAAATCATATCAATCAATTTTTAAATAAATTCCCCTCACTGCAGCCAATCAAAAAAAGACATTACATGAGTGTCGCTCAACGTTTTGCGTAAATAAATAAAATACCAATACGCATATAGTTTTTCAAAATAATTTTGCGCAACACAGAAACGAATCTCTTTTTGAAGCCATGTCAATACTCATTCATTAGAAAAAGGAGCTTATTTATTAACAATTCTAATATTCGTGACATCAACACAAGAAAGAAACATAATCCATACAAAAATGTTAATAATTGTCAACTGCACTGAATCGTGTCCATTATTTAGCCATGTATCTATATAATAAAAAAGGATGTATATTTGTATGTATGTATGTATGTATGTATGTATGTATTTACGTTGTTCTTTATACAAATTTTATCGCGTGGACAGAATGGACAAAAATTGGTACACAAATTCTTCAAAATACGAGAACCGGTACTGTGAGGGTGAGAAACGCCTAGCATAAATGTGGAAAGAATTATAATTAAAAACCGTGATCATTAAATATTAAATTACTGCGCGCCAAGAGACAATGACGTCACGCGAGAGAAAGACGTTACTACGCAACGAACAAAGGAAATATCTCCTTTATTAGGAATGAAATAAAGCAGAAATATTTTATTTAAATAAAAAGTATAATTTTATACAGCAATATTCCATCGAATGGTAATAAAGAAGAATACGAATTACTTTACCATCCTTGCGGAAAATGTAAGTTAATTTTCGCGCTATATTAGTTGTGAGTCTAGCTAACAATTTCATCAATGTAATATTTCGTAATGTATGAAGACTGAGTGACGATTATATCCTGAAATACTCAAGGAATCTATTTAAGTATTCAATTAAATACTTTTTCGAGTTTATATAAATAAGTACACGAGCAACGCCGGGCACCCAGCTAGTATTATAATAAACAAATAATAAGGCGTGAATTAATTTAAAGAATTTACCTCACGTGAAGCGCCATAATGTAATAATTAACAGGTAGGGCTTATTTAAATGAAAAGATAATAAAATTTAATACATAAAATTATTTATTTTCACTTTGTGGCTTCTAACTCAAAAACAATTACAATTTAAAATATTAATTTCTCAGGGCCTCTACTGGGTTTGATAATGAACACAACAAATTGATTTTAAAATCTTATTAACCAACAGTTCACATTTACCTAAACAATACGTCGATAGAAAGAAATTAAAAATAAAAGAAATTAACTTTGATTGACAATTAAAAGAGAACGAAATCTGACCTTATCCTCTAATTAGCGTTTACAATTAATCATTAGTTTTGGTTTTGTTACTTACATCTGTCCAGCTGGTACCAGCATTCTTTTTGGTTTCGGAAGTACACTATTGCAAAATTATACACTGATTCTAAAAGTCGACTCACAGATTTTACACTATTGAAGTCAAAATTGATAGGCTCACAGCAACTCGGATGATCCTCCTTTTTGTCAGCTATCTGATGTCTGCTTGCCTTATACGAATCCTATGATTCGTAGATTTGTTAGTCTTTTACCGCTTTGGACTTAAACTGACTTCCTTTCCTGGCTGCTGACAGACATAAAACTGCTAACTTAGCGATATTTGCGGTGTAATACTTCCGTGAATGTTTTTACTTTGTCTTAAATTCACAACTTTGTTTAATAATACTTTAACGACGGCTAGTCTCTGCTCTAGTATTATTTGTTCCGTCCTCTGAAATGTCCCGCCACCAACTAACAGTTATATTACTTGTTCTGCTCCTCACGAGGTTTTTCCGCGAACTGACTCCTAGTTCTCCCGAGTTTTAGCGCGCATACGCCATTTTTGACTTTTCGACAAAGCAAAGTGAGCTCTAATTGTTGCTTTGTTCGATCAGACTGCTCTCAAACAATTCAAATTTTATGTCCAAACAATTAATGGCCTAATTAATTGGCATTACAATATATTAAAAGACTGTCAGTACGAATTAAATAGCGAATTTAAAGGTGAACTAACTTAATTTCTCCTCAGCCTATTTAGTAAAATAATTTATAGAAGAATCTGAGATGCAGAATTAAGATATAGAGTACGTAGTCAGCAAGAACCCTTCAATCTAAGCTGGTAATATAATTTATTAATAATAGTTAATAACAAATGAATTATTATATACAAGTATGAAATTATTTTTACATTAAACTAAAATAAACAAAAATGTACGCCCTGACACCTGCCAAAATCCCTGAAATATGGTAAGATATACAAAATATGACATTATAATATTATGAGTATTTAATCACTTCATTCAATTTTCTAAATTTAATATTGCTATTTTTTAACCAATAGCTTAAAATGTTGAAAGTTCTAACAAAACCTTATGTGGCACTTTTATTTTTGTTACCTCAAAAATTGACTGGAAGTGAGGAAGAACTGTAGCCTTGGATTTAATGACGAGGTGATAACAAGAATAAAGCATTACTAATTCGCAATTGTCTGTGTAAAATATGACTGTAATTAAATGCTGGGTGTAATAAATGATGAAAAATGTTTAAGTTGTCTTACGACAGAACGGGGATTCCATCAAATGCCACGTCAACGAAAACTCGCATCATAAAAAGAAATATGGCGTATTGGCTTCGTCTAGCACCGCCATTTTGACTTTGATAAAATCTGTAAAATGGCGGAACTGAAAAAATAATCACCGGCATCGATACACAATGATGTATGTTGTGGTTAGAGTAGTCTAAATCAGCCACGTCACCGGGAATTTAAGCGCGGTAGTCCTACGATTTTAAACAACAAGATGAAAAATACTGAGCTATAGATACTTTTTTTTTTTCCAGTTTTCAAATTTCCCGATGATTTTTAAAGGCGCGAAGGTCAGAACCGGGCGTAATGAGGCCTTTCCTTTAGGTTTTCTTTCCTTCACCTTGTCGGCGTTGTCTCCGTTCTCGTGATGGCGGCGGCTGCTCTTAGGAGGTCGGTCATCCGTGAACAGAAACCAGACACGAAGCACTCGGGTGTCCAGCTGGATGCCTTCGGAAACGCCGACACCAATCGGCTAGGCATCGAGGACATGCAGTCTCTCTATCACACTATCACACACAGCGAACAGGAATAAAAATACTTCTCCACTGGATCTAAAGTCAATGTAGAAATGAACCTTAAAAATATATCGGGCAGCATAATTTTGGATATTAGTCTCATTGACTCCCTTAGATTAGCAAATAAACCAATAGTAAACGGGAAAAATATGGTTCACTGATAATTGCATATAAAAACTTCCAAAATTCCAGAATGGAAAACTTATAGATTTTTATCAATTCGATTCCAATTATTATGGGAGTATTTTTAACTTTATACCGCTATTTAGGCTTACGAAGATGTCGCAGATTTTCTTTTTTACGAAACTGAAATCTGAGAATTTGTTGGCAATAATGTGTAATGGTTTGTGATACAGAATTAATTCATGAACCCTCAAAACCTACTTTCTTCAAGCAGTTATTTAACTTCATAGCCGTATAAGCTTTATTTAAATTAACTAAAGTAATTTTTTTATTTTAGTTTTGAATTATATGAATCCTCATTGTCTCTCCCCTATTTTCGATAAATATCGTGATTCGGAGTCCATACAGTTTTAGACGGATATTCTTTTATTAAATACTTCTATTTTATTATACGAAGCCCTTTCAGAAAATAAAAACTTTTCTCCCTCTCATATATCTATATACTTTTCTTTTAACTTGGAAGGCGGAGGCTACCTTTGGGGATGCCTTCACATCTCTCTGTCTTTTTTGAACTAAGGTTCCCATATGCCGAGGCATCTCGGCCTGTTCTGAGAGGTGCATGTTCCGGGGTCACAGACCTTGGGCATACGGTATGAGTTGTCTGCTATTCCCATTGGAATAGTCAGCCACCTGCACGGAGAAGGGAATGCTGCGTCCCCACAGCAAACTCCTCTCCCGCTATCGGAAGGGCGTGGGACAAGTACCCAATGCCCGACCTACCTGATGCAGGTTTTTCTAGGGTTTTCCCTGCTTTTCTTTAGGCGAATGCCGGGTAGGATCCTTAAAACATAACCCAGGGGCACTAGTTAACCCTTGACTACCTTCCTCTACCCTTCCGCATCCCCCCTTTCAAATCCCTTCCTATGCTATTAAAGGGGAGTTGCCCAATGTGGATCACCCTCATGTAGCCTGTTGCCCTATTAACAACCTCCTTTATAGTTTCGCCAACAAAAGCTAATAATGAAATTTAAATCAGATTCATAGCGTCCACCTTCGTAAAACTTCCATACATTTAAAAAAAATGGTTTGCTTCAGAAACAAAGGTGGTCCTGACATGTCGGCTATGAATCTTCTGGGGTTGCGATTTAACGGCGAGACTTGACAAAAAAATATTTTACGGTTCCAGACCACGTGGGTTGTTGGGAAAGATTCAGCGAAACTGATTAGAGGACTGATGGGTGACGTTTTTCCGAAATGGGAGAACGGGATATAAAAATACATGAAGAAGCTCTCGCGAGGCTTCTTTCTGGATTTTTACAAGTGAAAGAAAACCGTGTGAACACTGTAAAAGCTAGACCCATAGATTTTCGGAGAAAAAGTCACAGCTCTGTGTCTTGACCGTCGACTTCGTGGCTGGAGAAACATCGACGCTGAGGATGTCTGTCGCTTGCCAATACCTGACGGCAATACCGAGATTTTTAATATTTCTTCTAATACCACCAGTTTCCCGTGAGATAGAGTTGAATATTTACTTGACTCGGACTTTGCTCATTAAATAAAATCTGTCTGAATAAAAATATTTTTTAATAATATGTAAATTTGAAAGTGTAAATAATAATTGTAATTAATAAATTATTTTCTAGCATTTTAACATTAATTTTACTGCGTAATACCGAAGCACCGACTAACCTCATTCCCGTTCAATTATCAAGGGGAATTAAATTATACGGCACGTCAGCAACGTAAATAACTAAAAATCTATACGTAAAAAAAATGTATAAATGCGACGGAATAAGTTTATTATAATAACCATTTATTCATACTAAAATAAAACATAACCAATCCTCTCTTGTTTTTACATTACGCCACGGTTATTACCTGTTAAAACCGAAAAATTAAACTGGCTGATTCGAAAAAAAAAATCGTAATAATACAAAATCGCATCACGGACGAATTAGTTCATTTTTACTGTCACAATAAATCGCTCCGCGGCAAAATTTTTGAAATTATCAGGAAATTAACCTACATCCTCACACCTTTGTAATAAGTACTATTGTATATTTATAAAAATTATGGATTTATCTCTTTTATTTATGTATTTACATCTACTTTAAATCGTATATAACTTTTTCTTGAAAATATTATGACGTATCAGTTTCAAATTAAGAATTAAATAATGATACAGGCCTAGCCAAAAACAGGCAAAATTATTTGATAAAAATAAATACCACACGACGTTTCTTCAGCTGCAGAGTTGATTAGTTCCTGCTTTCCGAATTTCGCGCTCCACAATCCAGGGGGCGTAAACAGAAGCACTGATGAATAAGAAACATAGCCAATGCAGACAAAAAATGTGCAGTTGTGTCGCTCTAGGCTCTTCTTCGCACCTGAGGAAAGGGACGAGGGTCCCTGAAGCGTTGTGTGGTATTTATATTATCATCTTTTTTAAATTGACTGTCTTTTTTATTCATTACTAGCTGGGTGCCCGGCGTTGCTCGTGTACTTATTTATATAAATTCGAAAAAGTATTTAATTGAATACTTAAATAGATTCCTTGAGTATTTCAGGATATAATCGTCACTCAGTCTTCATACATTACGAAATATTACATTGATGAAATTGTTAGCTAGACTCACAACTAATATAGCGCGAAAATTAACTTACATTTTCCCCAAGGATGGTAAAGTAATTCGTATTCTTCATTATCATCATTCGATGGAGTATTGCTGTATAAAATTATACTTTTTATTTAAAGAACATATTTCTGCTTTATTTCATTCCTAATAAAGGAAATATTTCCTTTGTTCGTTGCGTAGTAACGTCTCTCTCTCGCGTGACGTCATTGTCTCTTGGTGCGCAGTAATTTAATATTTAATGATCACGGTTTTTAATTATAATTCTTTCCACATGTATGCTAGGCGTTTCTCACCATCACAGTACCGTTTCTCGTGTTTTGAAGAATTTGTGTACCAATTTTTGTTGCATTCTGTCCACGCGATAAAATTTGTATAAAGAACAACGTAAATACATACATACATACATACAAATATACATCCTTTTTTATTATATAGATTTTCAATCAGACATAATTTTTTTCATTTCAGAAGCAATGATATTAATATAAAAGCAAAGAAGTTAGGGATTTTATTTCTGATTTAAATAGTATCAGTTGGCATGTTAATTACAGTGATGTTAGAATAATATGCTTTATCTACACTGTTCTGAAAAAAAACAATTATTTATTACTCTAATGTATAATAGTGCAGCGTGAAAGAGAAATTTCTTATTTCAAATGATATCTTTGCATTCTCACATCTTCACTTCTTCTATATCTTGAATGTAATAGTGATACTATGCAGTATTAGTGATTAAATTAGATTTATCTGTTTTAATAATACCAGTGGACGATTATCGGGAATTTTTCGTCTTCCACCACAGAAAAATAATTAATTTTTCAACGACTCCATTGAGATCTGTCGCGCTTAATTTTACGCCCAGAATTTTCTTACATCTACCAAGTTAGGCTATTTAGCTTCCTATTCATTCATATCCGCCTATTATTCTTTGCCCTGTCTGCTATGTAACTTTCTCTCAGACTCACAATTCCCCTATGCAAAGCCCCCAATTAGCAGTAGTGCTAGTTTACGTTTTTATTTATTTATTTTTTACGTGATGCGAGGTTGCCGATGTGATTTAGCGAGAGCTCCGGTGGCGCCATAACTCTAGGGACAGCAGCAGCGCCATAATGCGTCACTTTCGGCTCGCCTCATCTCACGCTAGATTTAGCTTTTCCACGGTTTATGGCAGGGAGCCATAAACTTTGCTGGCAAACGACGCGCGGCCAGATATATAGACACACATGCACACACTCATACTCACACAGACAGACAGATCACATTCAATAGATTGATAATATATTACGCTGTACACGTAACAGGCGGTGACGTCACGAGGGTCGGCGTCGTCGCAAGGTGGATCGTGCCGGCGCGTTCTCAGAGGCAAGCTCGAAGAAGTCTCAGATGTAAGGAGACTGCTTGAATGTCTTTTTATTAGCTAAGGTGACAATTAACAATCTCCTCTTAGCATATATAGAGTTTATATACCTCCTGTATAACGTCAGTAGGACATCGTTCATTGGAGGATCTGCAGGATTTATTGAGTTCCGGCCACAGTCCGTTGTCTTCTGACTGTAGGCTGTTGGGAGTAGACATTGGCGACAAGTTTTTAGCGCGATTTAGTGAGCGTTCTTCCCTTTTAGAACGATAATTATTCGTGACTTCTATGGTGAATGTGATTTTAAGATTACTGATTATCCAAGGTGCTTCGGATAGAGTACGCAGTGTCCTTTACAGGAAATTATCTGGGTGCTCGGTGGTGCTCGGGCTGTCATAATTAATCTCAGCGACATCCATAACCCCGGATTCTACTCCAATCTCGGTGGTATTCGCGTTATTTTTGTGTAACGCCCCTCCACAGCCACCCCTAAGGATGTTCTCCTCCATTACAAAAACGAATAGAAATTATACACAAACAACTTCAGGAGAAACACTATCAACGTCATTAAACCCGTAAAATGTTGATTAGATGCAAATATCGGCCGTTTTAGAATGATTGAATATATAACCCCCGTCCACCCCCGCTCATGGGAGCGCTACGGCTACTTGAATGTCATAATTAAACTCAGCGACATCTATAGCCCCGGATTCTACTCCAATCTCGGTGGTATTCGCGTTATTTTTGTGTAACGCCCCTCCACAGCCACCCCTAAGGATGTTCTCCTCCATTACAGAAAGGAATAGAAATTATACACAAACAACTTCAGGAGAAACACTATCAACGTCATTAAACCCGTAAAATGTTGATTAGATGCAAATATCGGCCGTTTTAGGATGATTGAATATATAACCCCCGTCCACCCCCGCTCCTGGGGGCGCTACGGCTACTGGAATGTCATAATTAAACTCAGCGACATCTATAACCTCGGATTCTACTCCAATCTCGGTGGTATTCGTGTTATTTTTGTGTAACGCCCTTCCACAGCCAACCCTAAGGATGTTCTCCTCCATTATAGAAAGGAATAGAAATTATACTCAAACAACTTCAGGAGAAACACTATCAACATCATTAAACCCGTAAAATGTTGAGTATATGCCGTTTTAGGATGTTTGAATATTTAACCCCCGTCCACCCCCGCTCCTGGGGGCGCTACGGCTACTTGAATGACATAATTAAACTCAGCGACATCCATAACCCCGGATTCTACTCCAATCTCGGTGGTATTCGCGTTATTTTTGTGTAACGCCCCCCCACAGCCAACCCTAAGGATGTTCTCCTCCATTACAGAAAGGAATAGAAATTATACACAAACAACTTCAGGAGAAACACTATCAACGTCATTAAACCCGTAAAATGTTGATTAGATGCCGTTTTAGGATGTTTGAATATTTAACCCCCGTCCACGCCCGCTCCTGGGGGTGCTACGGCTACTTGAATGTCATAATTAAACTCAGCGACATCTATAACCCCGGATTCTATTCCAATCTCTTTTGTTTTTGCGTTATTTTTGTGTCAAACTCCTCGACACCCATCCCCATGCCAAAAGAGGTTGAAATTATACACAAAAAACATGGGGAAAGACCCCGAAAAAAATTTATACGACACAAACATCGGCTGTTTTAGCAAGTTTGAAAATTTCCACGCCCCACAGTGTTTGTTTTTGGGTCGTAAGGAACACGTGTACGAAATTTGGCCAAATTTTCTCCACGGGTGTAGAATTGTATGCGGAACGTACACACACAAACAGCCTAATCTATTTATTAGATACTGTAAGATGTTGGTGTTTTTTCGCTTACTACATCCCCTCAGTTCAGACCATATAGGTATTAGAATTGTTTTGTCAAGCAATAGTTTGTTTCCAAAGGTGAGCTGTCTATAAATTGAGCTGTTGTTTCTTGCGTTTTACGTGGGTTTTCCAAGTCAGTCAGTCTTTGATCGAGATGAGATCCTGAGTATGTCACCTCAGTTTTTACCGGGATGAGTTGATTCTGTATCGCGACTTACGGACACGTCCAGCGGCTTTTGGTAAAAATAATTTGTAGTAGATTTGCTGGTGTTTAATTTAATGTGCCGTTAGTCCAGCAAATTTTCTACGAGGTTCGTTTGTGACTGGAGGCTTTCAGGTGCATTATTTCAATGCCACCTACGAAGACAGCGACTAAGATTTTCTCTGTCTGTATACAGGAGGGATCAAGAACGTTTCTCAGTGTTGATGGTTTAATAGGTTCAAAATATTTCCTCGAATTTGACTTGGAAGTGTCTGCATTTGGTATGTTTGAAGAGGAGGAACATTTGGTGAAGCAGCTTTCTTTTAATATTGTATGACAACCCGCCGTGCCATAGCTTTTATTATTAAATGGCGAAGTGGACGTGGAGAGAGCAACTCACAAGAAGCAGTTGTAATTTGGATCGTTAACGGCAAGTCGTTTCTGAATAAATCAAAGATCATGTTTGTGACGTGACAGGTGGATGGACAGTGGAAGCTGTGACGGTGGACGCGAATAATGCGAGATAATACACGTCAGTGGCTTTTCCGCGTCATTCTCTCTCTCTGACATTCATTAGCATAAATATAATTCTGCTTGTTAATGGTTCGCCAAAGCCGCTCGCTCCACAGAGATTATTCCCTCTCTGACTCTCTCTACCCCAAACCATCCAGATGGTCCAGGACCTATATATAAATATTACCGATAAACGCAGCTTGTACCACCCCGACCACGACAATTCTTTGACGATGTTAATAATAAAATACTGTCAAATGCTATAAATTCAACCGTAACTAGTATATATTTCAAATATAAATTTATTTAATTTAAAAGAAGCGAAAGGGACATTTTCTTGGACAGCGTGGAACTTTGAGCAGACAGATGCAACATTCAGGTGTTGGTAGGCGCCATCTTAAGTAATCGGTTTTACATGGATCATTGTACGTAATTTTAACAAATAAACAACGCGTAATTAATTATATATAGTTCATGGTGTTTATAATAAAGAAATTACCGTTCATTAGGGCTCATTTTTTAATTTATTCTTCCTTTTTTCCCTTACTTTTATCTGTTTCACGTTATTTCATACTCCCTTCTTTCTATTCTTAAGCCAATTTTTAAATTCATCAATTATATTTTTCCTTCCTAAACTATGGGTGTTTGATTTATTTTAATGGATTTATTTATTTTATTTCAAAATTTTAGGAATTTATCTTTCACCCTTTCGTAATTATTTCATCGCATGTTTACGAGTTATGCCAACACAAACGTGAAACTTCATAACGGGAGTGATAAATTCTCTATTTATTTTTTACCATTGCGTTTTGTAATTGTTTGAATACTGTAAATATTATGATATACCATTAGTAATGTTAAGGAATTTTTATTATTATTACTACTATATATTACTTTTAGTTATGTTCCCGATTTTTAGTTATATTTATGTTAACTTATTATTTATATAAATATGTATTCTGACTAATGATAACACTAATAAATAAACAATATCGAATTTTAAGTCAGAAAAAAGGAAAATTTATTTAATTAACAACGTTTCATCGCTGAATTTGTGATCTCATCAGGTTCCAATTTTTTTTTAAAAAAAATGATGGGCCAGTCATTCTATGCTGACTGCCGTGGCAGAATTGTACAATTTAAAACAGTTTAAATTGCACCGAACTCATGATTACTGACTGAACCCCCTCTGCTACATTTTATCGCTTAAGTGTGATCTTACGATAAAAATCGTATATCGTAACACGTTTGAGATAAATATCTTGCTTACAGCTGGTGTGCCGAAGTGTGAAACCCTTTGTGGCAAACTTATAAAAGTCTTATTTAAGATATTAAATTAAATTATTTATTTCTAAACTTTAATTTCTTAGAATGCTTCATTTTCTTTTATTTCTGATTTTAATTTTTCTAAGATATATATTTTTCCTTTTTTTTTATTCTCGCCATGGGAGAATATCTGCCACTCAATACCGACGCTAATGTTAGACGCATTATTTTGAACGGCGGCAGGCCTGCAGGTGGTCATCTGCGACGGATTGTCCCGGTCGAGGGACCGAGATTGCTCTATGGCGTGTAAGCGCTGATATTGTAGCATCTGTTCCCTGCGATATTACTAGAGGGGGGCGGGCCGTCGATATTGCAATATCTCTGGCTTCTCTTCGTCTTGTTTACGACGGCAGTTTTCGTATCGGAAAGTTTTGGCCGCGACGCTAATAAATCCCGTCCTTGTCCAGACTAATGTGTACTGCGCACCTGATTTACGAGCCGCACAATATCGCTGATTAAAGGCCTCCGCTTCCTCAGCCATTTGTCCTTTTTTTCCCTCTACTCCTATATAAACCTCTGCGATACCACTTTATTCCTATTTGTACTCCATTTGAGCGGTTCATGGTTTTTGTCGTCACTGAAACCGCTCATTTGTCGGGTTAAGAATGCAAAGTCAAGGATAATATATAATTAATTCACTCATATAGTGACTCGACCTGAAAGTGAGTCAGATAATTATTTTTGAAAATTTTCTGCAAATTCAATAAGGAAACCTATATTGGGCTCCTGGGTGGAGATTGTAATGCGGATATTGTGAGCGATGCCAGGAAAACGAGACACCTTGACTCATTACTGACATCACGCGTGTTTCTTTGTATTGACAACTTTATTCCCAGAGAGTAATCAACACTGCTATTTGCGATCACAGAGGGTCAAGTAATGCTCATATTCCAAGGTCTTTTCCAAATAAGCGAACCTATCAAATATTATTTCTCACGATAAATTCGAAAGGATCTGAGTAGAATTACAAGAAGTTCCATGGCGCAATATTATGTAGATCCCAATAACATGTTTCAAAATTTCCTGAGTAATTTTCTTTCGGTAATTGACAGTATTACTCCACTACAGTCAATTCGTAAAACTGACATCAAGAGAAGTACGTGTGGCTAAGGATAGGAATTAGGCTGTCACGACAAAGATTGTGCCACTTCCATAAGCTTAATTAATCGTTCACGTCACCGCAGTTGTTAAATTATTTTAATTCGTTAAAGTCACACGGTTTGCGTGTCCGTTCTTGCGGCTCTAACAATTTTGAATCACCTAGCAAAAGCAACAAAGAATGCCAGGATCTTTTTCCCATTTTTTTTAAAAAACAAATTTAATAAATAAATACCAGCCAATTTTAATCAATCTCGGAAAGATTCTTTTCCTCGTCCAATATTGCTACATTACCACAATCTAATCTGTGATTGTTTAAATAAATATATAATCTATATAATAAAAAAGGATGTATATTTGTATGTATGTATGTATTTACGTTGTTCTTTACACAAATTTTATCGCGTGGACAGAATGCAACAAAAATTGATATACGTATTCTGCCAAAATCGAGAACCGGTACTGTCGGGGTGACAAACCACTAGCATAAATGTGAAAAGAATTATAATTTTAAAAAGTGATCATTAAGTGATAAATTACTGCGCGCCAATATATCATGACATCACGCGACAGAGAGAGAGACGTTACTACGCGACGAACAAAGGAAATAGTTTGATTTTTCCGTAATGAAATGAAGCAGAAATATTTTCATTGAATAAAAGTATAATTCTATCCAGTAATACTCCATCGAGTGATAATAAAAAACAATACAAAATACTTTACAATCGTTGCGGAAACTGTTAGTTAATTTAGTGAGTGCAATATGGCCACCATTTCTTTACATTTGGAATGTAGCTATCAATTTGATCACTTCAATCCTTCGTAATGATGGACAATTATATCCTGCAATACTCAAGAAGTACTGTCTGAAGACTTACTGACAATTATTTGTTCGCGGAGAATTATATTTCTAAAGAATAACGATGGTATGTTTGTTGCTATTATGCAATTAAATTCTATGTATCTTATAGCTATTAAATTAATGCAGTATATTTATGTATTGGTAAAGAAATTCGGAGGTATGTTTGTTGAGATTGATGCAATAAAATTCAATGTATTTTATAGCTGTTCAATTAAAGCACTATTGGTCGAAATTGTGTACGGAACTAGGAATAGTTAAATTTAGGTTGTGTCTTCTTGACTAAAGATTAATATAGAATTAAATTCTTTTTCGGGTTTATATAAATAAGACACGGGCAACGCCGGGCACTCAGCTAGTATTAAATATAAAAAAACAATAATTTTGAGTACTACTATTTATATTCTTTCAACCTATTGTTTAATGAGCCTATATATGTGCTTTGACAATCAAGACAATTAATTTTATAAATTACGTTATGCTTATCAAACTTTTCGATTTGTCTTTAATATTTTTTTTTACTGTTGAAATAATTATGAATCTTAAAATAACTTTGACACTATACTTTTCTAACAGTATGTTGTAAGCAAGCAATGTAAGGTAAAACTATGAAACAAATTTAGTATGTCAATTGTTACCGTTATATTTGATATTATTTAATCTTACCCCTAATGTACTTTATTTTTCTGTTATCAGCCAAATGTTTTTTTTAAAAAATAATGTTATTACAATCATTCTAATTGTTTTGTTCTTTTTGTAGTTTTTAACTTTAACCTTTAACCTGTTTTTCCGACTTAAAATTGGCTCTTATTTATTTATTAGTGTTCTCAATAGTCAGAATATATGTTTATATGAAACTAATTTAATTCCCTCCCTGTGTTTTGAGTTTTAAACGCGTAAAAGAAAAAAGTTCTCTCAGCAGCAAAAAAAAAAAGCTTGACAGCTCTAAATACATAGCAAATTCTAGGAACAAAATTTAAAGTCTCGTGGAACTTGAACAAGGTTACAGGAAAACATAATAGTGAGATTAATCTCCTTCACGAAGGAATAGAGAAGCAGCTATTTGTGGTTAACTCATATTTCGTAAATGAGTCACAACAATTCACAGTAAGTAAAAATCTGAGAGACGCAGAACTATTTTACGAATTGTTACGTAATTCACCCCACAAAATAGATAAATTTGTATTTTTCTAACACCAATTACAATACCCGAAATTCTTAGAATATTACGTGAGTTATAAATAAACAACAGCATTTTAACGTCAGAAAAATATTTTTAATATAAATTATTACAACGTCTCGCCGCTTTTTGCGACCTCTTCAGGTAAGAATATTTACATTATAAAACCAAACAAATACAATAATTGAAATAATTTTTTTATGATTGATATGGAACAAATTTTGATAGTTTTAATTAATCGTTCTCCGCTGACTGTTGTTGCCGAAATGTATAATGTAAACGAGAACGACCAGTAAAAACTCAGTTAAATTATTGAGTAAGGATTACAATTAAACAATAAAAATTTGAAATTATGACGATGTAATGAATTAAGAATTACAAAACCAATTTTGATTCTCAGGGAGGACCCCAGGGGATTTAATCGCCTATTAAATGTCATAATTAGACTCAGCGACATCCGTTACTGTTATGACTGCAACATCGGTTGTATTACCGTTATTTTCTTGTCAAGCGCGTCCACCCCCTACCCTTAAGGGTGCTCCATGCCGTAAGGGGTTGAAATTATACTCAGATAACATCGGTATCAATCTCTTTGACCCCTAAAATATTTTGCTTACAATATCGGCTGTTTTAGGATGTTTTAATGTTTCCACTCCCAATCCTAAGTGTGCTACCCTCTCATGCCGAAAGGGGTTGAAATTTTACAAACATCAGTAGATATATTATCAACGTCATTGACTCTGACAATTATTTATTCCGTGCTTATATCGACCGTTTAACATGTTCGAAAAATTCCACCTCCGTCCACCCCTACCCCTGGAAGTTAAATGGCCAATTGAATGACATAATTAAACTCAGCAACATCCAGAACCCTGAATTTGACTCTAATCTCGGTTTTATTCGCATTATTTATTTGTGACGCCCGTCCAACCCTAAGGGTGCTCGTTTCCCATGCTGTAAGGGGTTGAAATTATACTCAGATAACATCGGCAGAAACACTATAAATCTCTTTGACCCCTAAAAGTTTTTCTGCGACTCAAATATCGGCTGTTTTAACATGTTCTAATATTTCCATCCCCGCTCCTGGGGTTGGTAGACGTGTCTTACCCAGACAGTGTTTGTGTCTTGGTCGCAAAGAACACGTGTACGAAATTTGGTGAATTTTTCTCCACGGGTGCAGATTTATATAAGGAACATACTCACAAACAAATATACATACATACATACGAACACAGTTTTATTTATTAGAAGAAAAAGATAAATTTATATATATATAATTAAATTAGACAGTTAAAAATTATACGCTTTTGTTTACAATGGACTAGATTGTATTTATTTAATATAAAATGAAGAAGAAAACGTTTTGCAATACAGACTAATATGGCGACAATTCCAACTTAATTCCTTTGTCAGATGAAATGGAAAATCAAGAACAATGACCGACGAGCCTTAGGTTCAATATTTCGCGTTTGAAGTGTGTTGTTACCAGTTTTAAGACAAGCACACACATCATCCCCCACTTCTATCCTAATTATAACGTCTGTTTTTCAGTCGTAATTAATCAACTCCATCAATGAGAATATTCCAAAGCTTTGTCTCTGTCGGTAATCTATTGACATTTTCATATCAGCGGACGAATATTATTATTAATATTCGTTTAGCTCGACAACAACCAAAAAACAACCTCCCCATGCCAAAGGGGAAACAATTAGTCGGATAATGGAGGAGCGCCATTAATTTCTGAATTCACTGAACTCCACGTCATCGTCGACATAATTGCTATAGCTATTATTATAATCATAATATTGTACAGGAATCGCATCACCGCTATAACGACAATTTCAGGTAATGCAAACATATTTGTATTATATATTGTAAAATAATGACGTTCCTCCCGTAATGAGTTTATGAACAATTTTGACAGGTAATTTTGATGCCTTCCTAATTTATTTTTTTCGAAATGACCTGTTAATTAATAATATCGCGTGTGAGTGGTCGTTATTGTGATTATTTAACAATTGCAGAGTTTTCCGCGGGCGATGTTGAATGTGAACGTACTTTGTCCCACAATTGCACGTCATGCGGATTGGGCTCATTAATTAGAAGCAACACGAAAGACAAAACGTGGCCAAGAGAAAGAAAAACACAATATTTCCATTTATTGATTTGACTCAAATTTTAATTTACTTGATTTATATCATTTCAGTACACCTCATTTTATTCCACGTGAATTATTTTTCTATTTCTTTATATATTTTTTATTTAATTTATCTTCTTTATTTTTACTTCATTGCTCTTTGTATTTTCCTCTCTATTATTTTTCACTTTTTGTTTTGCTGACCTTTTTTAATTTAAATTTTTATCTTCTGTATTTGTACTTCATACAGAATTTATCATGTTGTAAATTTTACTCTCTATTATTTTTCATTTTTTGTTTCACCGTTATTTTTTAAATTTAAATTTTTAGTCCATAAATATTTTTATTTTATTTGTGCTTGCTTAAATTAAATTTTTAGGTTATATCCTATTATTTTATAAAAGAAAATTGTACATTTGTTCTCGTATTTAATTTGTATGTGAATTAATTTTCCGTCCTTATTTTATGGTATTTAATATGAATTTTTTTATTTAATTATTTTTCTTTTTAAGTTACTCCATGCATTTGTTCTATTTTCCCCTCTATGCGATATTATTTCTGTTACACTCTTGTGTTTTTTTTTTAGTTTTCTTAGCACCTGAATAAAGGAACAAGGCTTTCAGAAAAGTAGTGTGGTATTTATATCAACAATTATTTTGTATTTGGCTATCTTTCTTATTATTTTGTTTTATTTCTTTTATTTTCGTAGCTCCTATATGCATCTTTCGAGATAATTACAAACATTTTTTTTTGTCATCAGTCTTTCGGTTCTTATAACTGTGTATTTATTTCATACGCATTGTTTTAAAAAAATTAGAATCATCTATCGAATTACAATCGGAGAAAATGCTGATAATTGTTGATGAATTTTTTTTTCGCCATGATGTTGGCTATCGAGGGCAAGTTATCGACTGAAATGTAGCGTGGGAGGGGTGTATTAAAGATTGCCAAATATTGGACATGGTTCCCAGCAGGGGAAAAAAAAAGTAAGCGAAGTGCGGTTGGATACATTCGTGGGAAGAAACTCTTCGCAAAGGGCATGAAGAGCAGACAAAGAGAGAGAGTGAGAGATAAGAAGGTGGGTCGGTCGACGATGGTAAATGTGTGGCCCCTTTGAAAAAAGAAAAAGGAACGCTGGGAACACATGAAAATCCTTGCACACCAGTCGAATGAACATTTATGATGGAAGAAAAAAATGCCGGAACAAAAGAAAATCTTATCCAAGACCCGAGTTTCTGACCTCGAAAACTGTACAATCAGTTGTTTTCCGAAATTCTTCGGAGTCGAAACAATTAAAGGAGTTTGATTTTATTTTCTGGTCGTATCATGTGGAAAAAACCGACCATGACGAAGTTCCAATTGCTGTTCAAGAACCACGGAATATTTCACACTATCGTCGCAATATTGTCGCCAAATTCCAGTCTCAGCCGATGCTATTCTGTCACCAGCCGCGGAGTAACCAGATCTTTCTCACCAGCAGGGGAAGTGTTGACTTGTCGCCAGAACGACCACTCCGGGGATGATCTCAAATGTGGTCCAGGAAACATTTCCACTGGTCCGCGAAGTAGGAGGACGGAGATGGTGATGAGGGGACGAGCAGCTGCCTTTGCACCTGCACCACGCATGGATGCTCCACGTCTAAGGCACGTGGGCGAGCCTCTAAGGAAAATATCCCCAGGCGGGTCACCAACCCCCCCCCCCCCCCCCCCTCTAAAAAAAGAGGAACCATAACACGCTGAGGACGCAGACAATGAACCCCGCACTTTACAGTTGTGTCAACAGAGACATCGCCGTCAGCGACCAAGACAAATCACCCTCGACAACAGTCAGCAACGCAAACCCTCCAAGGCTCAAATTGGAAACAGGCTTCGGGGGTCTGTTCGACGGTGAATAGGAATAACAGAAAAAGGAATGAGGACGATCAGAGATCAATGGGAGCGTTGGTGTGAAAGTGTTCATCCACGACGGCGACAAATTGAGCCAACAAACGTCATGATCAGAGAGGGATAATACGTGGAAAGACTGCACGAGTCTCCAGAAGTAGATTATATTCACGCAAGACAGAAAAATTGCTTGAGAAATGGATCAATTGGTTTGGTGACGTCATCAAGAAAATATAAAAATACAAAAAAACTCTATAAAATGTATTTAGAAGCATGAGAATATACTTGGGAAATCTGAAGATTAAATCAGACTTTTATGCTTATTTGTAAGTTCGACGCAATAATCCAACATTTTAAGCTCAAAATACCTTTACGAATATTTCAATTAGTTGCAAATTTTCTATTCCACCATCTTTGAAGCTTCAGTGCTAACGCTCGTGAGGAATTCCCAACCTTGATTTTTTTTAAAAATCATGTTTTATTAAATTCTCTCTATGTTTGTGCTGCTATTGTGGTTAGAAATTCAAATAAACAAGTCTCCTAAAAATCCAAGCATTACTCCTATTGCTTTATTAAATGTCATTATTAAAGCCTCGTGGCGATTTTTCAAGTCGTTTTATACGATTCGTCTGTCTCACTGATTAATTCCTCCTCTTCTTCTCGTTACATGCTGAAAAAAAAACCTAATGTAAATGCATTATTTTAGGTAATTTTTTATGAATATTACGCGAGTGAGTCTTCAAAATAAAAAATATATACAATTCTCTCATTGGTGCAAATGCCGGCAAATTTTATTTTTAGAAAAAAAAGGAGAACTACAAAATACTTATGAAAGCCTGCGAGAGGATTCTCTCGCAGGTAACCTGCGAGGGAGTTTCTCTCGCAGGCAGAACCTTTTAGGAGAGATACGAAGGGGCTACCTTTGAGGATGCCTTTTCCTCTCCGTTTTTGAACTAAGGATCCCACAAGCCGAGGCACCTCGGCCTGTTTTGAGGGGTGTATGTTCCGGGGTCGCAGACCTTGGGCATACGGTAAGAGTTGTTTGCTATTCCCATTGGAATAGTCGGCCAGCTGCCTCCTAAACTGGTCGAGGCACGGAGAAGGGAATGCTGCGTCCCCACAGCAAACTCCTCTCCCGCTATCGGAAGGGCGTGGGACAAGTACCCAATGCCCGACCTACCCGATGCAGGTTTTTCTAGGGTTTTCCCTGCATTTCTTTAGGCGAATGCCGGGTAGGATCCTTAAACCATAGCCCGGGGGCCCTAGTTAACCCTTGGCTACCTTCCTCTACCCTTCCGCATCCCCCCTTTCTAATCCCTTCCTATGCTATTAAAGGGGAGTTGTCCAATGGGGATCACCCTCATGTAGCCTGTTGCCCTAAAAAAAAGAACTACAAAATCATCATTAACGGTGTGCCACAAATATTGATTGTCAAAATAGTCGCAAATAAACATGACCTGTCTCGTCCCTACTCCAAAATTTATACCTCTAACACCAACAAAACCAGCCCTGCAAATAAACGACTGGCATTCACAGGGACAAAATGACAAAAACCGGAACAGGAAAGAGAGGAAAAAACATCATGAACTGTAACGATTTTGTTGCATACAGGACGTTTCAAATAGCTGAATAAAAAGGATAAAAAAAGACAGGAACAGATACTGATCTTATGCTACTTGCAAATTATAGGAAATGACAAGAAAACTTTCAAAGAATAGTCAATTATAACTTCTTTGCTCGACAGCGGATTCTCGGGGCCAAGAAGACTGTCAGCTTACATATTCTGGATTTATTGGTTCAATATGTCGATTCTTGGATTTCAAGACCCGAGGTGGGATTCGAACTCGTGATGACGCTGACAACTGCACGCAACGTTATTGGATTTTTTCAATTAGTCCTCGTATGAGGAAATGAGACACGTCAATACATAAAATTACAATATAATAATTGAATGCTACAATTATAAATAATTAGAAGGTAACATAAAAATACTGAAATTCGGGAACACAAATTTCTCTGTCCAACATAAGTAAAATAATATGAATAATAACCAAAATAATAATTCTTTAACTATACAAAGGGTATAATATAACATTTATAGTTCTAATAAAAATATTAAATGTGTAGTACAAATAATTAATGAATCGACAATGAACTATCATAAAATATAGAATTTACACATCACACAAAAATAAACACAAAACTTGACACACACACACTAGGAGGAAACACAAACGACGGACAAGTCACTTCTCGAAACAGAGCGACGAGGAATCTGCGTGGAAAAAACAAACAAACGAAAGAGTAGAAAAGACCAAAAGAGAATAAGTAGGTTGTGAAATAAGTGGTTTTATTAGCAACACACTGAACACTTCTGCAGTTATGTTAAAAAATTATTTATTAGGGGAACGATCCAGAAACTCCAGTACTGAATAAAACGCGCCTTACAGCAGAGCTTTATTACATTGAATACCAAATATCTTCTAGTCTGGAAATTATCAATCCAGCATTCACTCTGATCAGAAAGAATTATATTTAGAAATGCTTCTCGGGTTTCCACCCGGGTTATCTCGGTAGACAGCGACATTTCCACGGATATCTCTTCCAGGATGAAAGAAGATGGAAGAGATAGTCGTCGAAACGTCTACGGGGATAACCTGGGTGGAAACCCGAGAAGCCTTTCTAAATTCTATTCACCGGGAAAGCCTCCAATCTCTAGAAAAATGATATATTAATGAATCGAACTTGGGAAAGGTATTTTTTTTTGTAGGTGTAGACAGGCTATGTATAGGGTATTCCACATAGTGGCAACTCCCCTCTTATAGCATTGGAAAAGGAGTAAAAGGGGACATGCGGAAAGGTAGAGCAAGGTAGCCAAGGGTTAACTACGGCCCCCGGGTTATGGTTTAATGGTTACTACCCGGAAATTCGCCTAAAAGTGATGCAGGGAAAACCATAGAAAAACCTGCATCAGGTAGGTCGGGCATTTGGTACTTGTCCCACGCCCTTCCGATGACGGGAGAGGGGTTTGCTGTGGGGTCGCAGCTTTCCCCTCGCCGTTCCTTAACCAGTTTAGGAGGCAGCTGGCCGACTATTCCAATAGGAATAGCGGACAACTCTTACCGTATGCCCAAGGTCTGCGACCCCGGAACATAAACCTCTTAGAACAGACCAAGATGCCTCGGCAGGTGGGAACCTTAGTTAAAAAAACCCAGAGAGATTTGAAGGCATCCTCAAAGGTAGCCTCTTCCAGATGGATTTCGGTTCTGGAAGAACGAGGAAGGGAAACTGATGTGGGAAATCATTTTCTGCCTTGGCGTGTATTGATGAAAAATACGAATTAAGAGGAATTCGACCTGTTAACTGTCTTTTGTCAAATGACTAGTGCAGTTGTGTCGCACTAGGCTCTTCTTCGCACCTGACGGAAGGGACAAGAATCCCAGAAACGTTGTGTGGTATTTTATGTAATCACTTATTATGTCTGCATTTGGCTATCATTCTGATAATTAATTTTCAATCGGACGTAAATGTTTTCATTTCTGGAAGGCGTATTAACTGGAGTGGTACAGTGCAGGACGTTTTCTTCCTTTCGTGCGGAGGGAAGACTCGTGTGTGTGTGTGTGTGTGTGACGTCATCGGGGTGGTTGATTATGCCAGAAATCTGCGCAGGGAGCGTGGGATGTGGGGATGGGGGAGGTAAATGATGCCGCGAGTGTCCCGAGGGCAGTGGTCAAACGTAACGGCAGAGAGAGAGAGAGAGAGGGAGGAAGGGAGGGAGGAGAGAGGTCCCATTACCGGGTGTATGTATTAGATGCGGATTTCCATGCTGCAGGCGCTGATTACCACAGGTAAATAAACACGGAACCCGAGCGAGTGCGCCAGCGCAGCGCAACGCTCTTTGTGCGCACGTTAATTCCATGACGCTGAACCCGAAAAGCCTGTATATGAACCTGGCTTTTCGCACAAAACTCTTCCCCTCTAAAACCCTCCCCCTCTCCCGAGCAAGCATACACCAGTTACTATATTTCCGAAGAAGACCGACGAAGAGGAGAAGAAGCAAGAAAAAAAATAATCTCAAGGGAGCTTTTAAAAGCTATCGAAGCAGACGGAGCCTTTGGATTTTTAGAAGAGTGGTTCGGGAGATGTGTTGTAAGGCTGGCGCGGGGAGGCGGAGGGGATGGGGATGGGATGGTTTGTATCTAGATGAGAGTGGCGGTACTTTCCTTCCCGTCCAGGCCGTCCGTTGTGTTCTTAACATACAAATAGGGGGACGTGAGAGAGACACAGAAAAGGAGAAAACATATTTCATTGTTGGAAGTAATTGGAGCCCGGACAATTATGTTTCAGTTTATCGCGTTCGCCCTGGCTGGTGTGTGTCTCCTCTAAGCTCTCAAAGCAACAAAGTGGCGGACTTTTCATCCACAGAAGAAAAAAAAACCGCACACGTACAGCCAGGGAGAGACTATTTGAACCCAGTCCTTGCGTTGTCCAATTTATTCATTATGGCCGTTGTTTTAAAACAAATCTCTTAAGTATAATGGCGTTACGCGATTCACACCAACACACAGAAGCACATTTAAATTAACGCGGTCTTTTTAGTGTATTTTTTTTTCATAACTTTGCTTAATTCCCGTCTGTATCGTCTTTACAATCCTTGAACAGTGCGACATGAAAAGTTAAGGGGCAAGAAAACACGACAAGATGGCGGACAGCTGCACAAAAAAATGACGCCCCTGCAAAAAAAAAAATCTACGTGCCCGTCAATACGCACAGATCAAGATGTAGCGGTTAATTAATTTCCCCATCCCATACAGCAGAGATATTTAGAAATTACAAAATAGTATGAACGAACAACTCTAGAAAAAAAAAGTGAGCAGAAACAGACAGAAAAATGTAGCCTTTGGCATGAGTGGTCATGGGAATGGTAAGGTACAGATTACAGAAGAGGAAGGAAGGGCCAAGGCTATTCAAGGTGATATATTACGTGAGAATCCAGAAGGCCAGTAACGAGGGTAGGATTAGTACTTACAAAATATTACGGAAAAGGTGTCGTATACTGGTAAAGTTTAAACAGTATCAATTTTATTTCAAAGTAAATACTTAACGTTATTTTCAAACAATGAAAAAAAAGAGGTTCGAGGTGTTATTAAACACTTAGATTTGAAAGGTAAAACGCTTAAAGAACTGAAAGAAGTAGGCACATGAACCATAGCGTTCAAAACCGTTTAACGTAGGGTAAATTATTTAAAAAAGGGGTGGGACATCGATGGGTATTTTCGGGGCGTCGATTAAAGCTGCCTATACCTCAAGTTATCGGCAAAAATACACCATATGGTGATGAGCGATTGACGAGTCAAATTGAAGCACAGAGATGTCAATATTTCTTGGAAAAGGTGTGTGTGAAAAAATATCCGCAAGATGGTTGCCGCGTTTGCTAACCGTAGTCATTTCAGCGGTTAATTAGGAATCGTCGCAACACAAGTGCATTAGATTTTATTGCAGTAATGAATTTATTTATATTTATAAAACTATTCTACCGTCTGTTGCTTAACTGTTTTTGAGATAGGAGATTCAATTATGAGTAGATTTTCACTCATAATTCGTCTGATGGACTAGAAAAAAATACGTAACGTTGTAACAATTACAGTGGCGAGTTTCAAGTACATGAACTCTCTGCAATGTCTCGAAAATACATGCGCATAATATACAAGTATTTTACTTTTAATAAATTAAATAATTAAGCTAATTAAAAGTACGAAAAAAAATCAGATAAGGATAAATAAAATCGTAAAGGGAAAGACTTAAGCGGATGAATAAATAAATACAAAAAATTGGTAAAGGGAGAATAGGGAACAGTGAGTGCAGAAATACTGAATTAAAAGTAAGGAAAAGATAAAAAGGCGAAGTTAAGGATGGTGACAGAAATCTTTGCTTATTTGAGATTTCAAGAGAGATTTTTTAAGTGTCGAAAAATTGTCGCTACAGATGAATGAATGAAATGTAGGCTCTCAGTACAACATATCGGTAACTGTTTTTTTTAAAATAAGTCATTACTTGTTTCATAAAAACTATAAAGAACTGTATGTATTATATTATCAATATATTAATTGACGAAAGCATTTTTTAATACAGTCACATAAAATTTTTATTCAATTGTAAATTACATTAAAATGTCAAGATTTTAAAATTGTCCGTCACGAGCTGTCGGTTATTCTAACCATATTCACCTGTAAAATAACCAACAGCTTCTTCTAACCATAATCATCAGTAAAATAGCCGAAAGCTCCTGACGGACTATTTTTAAATCTTTACATTTTAATGTAATTTACATTGAAATAAAAATTTTATATGTGACTATTAAGAAAGGGGCTTAATCAATTATAATATTAAAAATGTAGTTTTGTAGCGTGAGTCAAATTGACCTCAATTCAAATCTTGTTACTTGCCCGACGAAACACCTCTGTTCACTTATTTCGATATTGTGAGCAACCGCCTTGATCTTCAGCTTTTTGGAAACGATTTTTTAAATCGATTGTCACATCGACTTCTCAGGTCATTATGGGTACTCATACTTGCCTTGGCGGAGGAATAATTGACGGGGTTTCGAACCCGGGACCTCTGTGATGCGAGGCAGTCACTCTGACCCCTACACCACAGGAGGTCTAAAACGATTTGTAGGATGTAGCTTAGTATTTTACGCATAGCGCTGTAATGATTTTCGTATTAGTCAGCGAATAAAACCTGATGCAGTATCGATGTTTGAGGAAACTGATCCTCGACTTTGGTTGCTGCGGAAAAATATATGTGTGTGACTCTGTGAGGGAGAGAGATATTGGGAGGGGATATTCCGGTTAGAGAATTAGCAATTAAACCGACGGTGACCATTGTGAGCGGAGAGGACTACCGGTGAATGAATGGTTGTGGGGCAGAGCGTAAACTCATCTGTTGAGTGAAGGGAAGATATAAAGGAATCCCCGCTACCACCACGACTGCTGCAACTCGCATCCCTAATTGCGCCCTTTCATTAGAGAGAGCCAGCCAGGGGAGGAGAGAGAGAGAGAGAGAGAGAGAGAGAAGGGAGACGGAGAGAGCTGCAAATTAAGTAGAGGAAAAGAGCAGCGGGCTGGTGCCGATGTGCAAGCCTGGCCGCGAGATAAGCGACCAAGGAAGGCGAAGGGGATTATCCGCCGCAGCGAACTGGAGGAGCCAATCAGCTGATGGTACACGTGACAGAGGCGCTTATCGGACGCGACCATCGTCCTCCAGCAACTCTTTCATCATCGTCGTCAAGAGACAGGAAGTGCTCCAATTTGGGGCGTCGGGAATCGGAACGATCTGTAGCGAACTGCCAAATCACGACTAGACATGACCGCGAGGAGTTTGAAGTCTGATCTACGTATTATAGCTTCGGTTACCTATGAAAAAAATAATTTTCTGATTTATTTTCTGCATCCGTTAGTTCTCTACTGACGTAAACAGGACAAGTCAATAACCATATCAATACATAAATAAATACAAACATAAATAAACTACATAAACACGTTACCTATAAGAAGACACAAAAGTATAGACAAATAAGATATTAAACAATCGCTAACGGAGCCATTTGGAAGCCCGCAGCAGATCTCGTGTAAAATAAATAAAACACAAGATCAATTAATACGGCGATAAGAACATATAGTTTACGTAGGCAACTCTGATTGAGTACCGCGAAACGGGGTTAAATTGACTTTAAGTGTAACTGTGACAGTTTATGGGGGCTGCTTTAACAGAGTGCCAAAATATGGTTTTAACGTGTTGTGCGCAGCGAGCCCGCGTGACCGTCCCATGAAGATGTTCTTCTAAGTGATTAGGACCGCAAAAAGGGAATAAATAAGGGCAACATCCTTTGTTACATATGTAGATGTGACTTTCGCCATGTTGCAGACTTTATATGCTGCATCACTTGCAAAAACTGGGACTGTAGAAATCCGTGGTGTGCGAGAATACATTCTAATAAATCTTTATTATCCCTTTTTTTTCGTTTGTTGCTCAAAATTGTTGTTAAATTTTATTATAATGTTACTAAAAAGTTGATTGTAATGTTGCTGAAGTTTATTCTGATTCTAAAGACTATACGTGCCCATTATAGTACCTTAAGCGTTGAATATTTTATGTAAAATATTTCCTTATTAAAAATTACAAATTGATTGTTAAAAACCGTTGTTTTTAATTTAATTCCATGTGTAATGCATAAAATAATAATTTTTTATCCAAATGATGTCAAAGTAACCTTAACGCTTTGGATTTTCTTCATAATTTGCATTATAATGCCTTGTCAAATAATCCCCACACTTGTTACTGTAAATAAATAAATATATATATATAAAATTGTGGGGGGGGGGGGAGCACTTGATTTTGTTATAAATTTGATAGCCAAAGGACACACTGTTATATTGGAGCAAAAAATAATTTTGAAGAAGTACAAAATGTAACAGAGGCGGAAGAGTACTGTTATTTTTTTTTACTTATACTTAAATATTAAAAGCTCATTAAATAATTAGCACGTATATTGTTAACAAAAAACTTTCGAAATATTTTTAAATTATCCGATTCTACGGTACTATTGCAAGAAAATGGATTTTAAATGGCTAGAGATCGATTTTTAAAGTCAGTAACCGAGTTATTTGCGCCTTGTAGCAGAATACATGAATATTATGGCTATATTATGTTGTAGACGATTTTTTTTTTTTTTAAGGGCAACAGGCTACATGAGGGTGATCCACATTGGGAAACTCCCCTTTAATAGCATAGGAAGGGATTAGAAAGGGGGGATGCGGAAGGGTAGAGGAAGGTAGCCAAGGGTTAACTAGGGCCCCCGGGCTATGGTTTAAGGATCCTACCCGGCATTCGCCTAAAGAAATGCAGGGAAAACCCTAGAAAAACCTGCATCGGGTAGGTCGGGCATTTGGTACATGTCCCACGCTCTTCCGATAGCGGGAGAGGAGTTTGCTGTGGGGACGCACCATTCCCTTTTCCGTGCCTCGACCAGTTTAGGAGGCAGCTGGCCGACTATTCCAATGTGAATAGAGAACAACTCTTATCGTATGCCCAAGGTCTGCGACCCCGGAACATACACCTCTCAAAACAGGCCGAGGTGCCTCGGCTTGTGGGAACTTTAGTTCAAAAACGGAGAGGAAAAGGCATACCCAAAGGTAGCCCCTTCGTATCTCTCCTAAAAGGTTCTGCCTGCGAGAGAACATCCCTCGCAGACGAAGAAAATGTTGCTCTTTGTATATGTAGAGGAATTTTTTTTTTCAAATTGTGAGAAACTATTTAATAAATGTAGTCATATTTGCCTCGGGACTAGATTTAGAATAAGGTCGCAATAGCCATTACACCACGAGGTTAATTAATGCCTGGTAACAACAATTTCAAATAAACCAGGATGATGACCGACGGTACTTTAACTACTCGGGAATTCTGTTACATAAAAGAAGAGTGTCGGAAAAATCACGCCGAATTAGAAGTGAAAACTACTCGCTAACATAATAAACTCAGATAAGTCACCCGGCATGCCTACCTTACAGGCGTAAAAAAAATGCAACCTTTAACTACACAGACCAAAATATAACTTGTGCCCTAAGAAAATCAAAAATACACGCTGAACGTTAAGTGGGTCAAAACTACTCCGGGTAACTTTTTCTCAACCGCGTACACCTCCAGACGAGGAACATAAAATTTCATAAACCACCATGGGTTATGAGGGAATTAAACTCAGCGACTTCTTTAATCCCGGTATCAACACCAATATCGTTTTTTGCATTACTTTTATTCAAACCCTTTTCACCACCACCCTTACGGTAAGGTTACTTCCGTCTCTTTGCCTTTTGGAGTTGAAAGTAGGATTTAAAAAATCTAGAATAACACATTAAAATTCAGCGACCCCGAAAACGTTTTATTCGACGCTTATATTCGCCGTTTAGGAATTTTTTAAATGGCACCTCCACCATCCCACCCCCTAAAGATTTAATGTGTGTCTTAACTCCTCGGTGTTTGTTCCTGGATAATAAGTAACATGTGTATAAAGTTTGGTAGATTTTGCTTTACGCGTTTAAGTTTTTTCATGGACATTTATTTCGCCCTCTTCCACCCTCACTTCTAGGGATTATACTACATCTTTATCAGCATGGTAAATGTCAGAATTAAACTCAATGTCTTCCATAACCCCAGATTCGACACCAATCTCGGTTTTGTACGGGGAAATTTGTTTCACCCCCAACTCTTAGGGACTGTATTCAGCTTAACTGCCACAGTGATTGTCTGACCTCTATAACAACTTCGGTTGTTTCGCGTTATTTTTATGTAACACCCTTCCACCCCGTCCCTTACTGGTGTTGACTTCGGTTGTGTGCAAATTCTGTTCGGTGCTCGGGAGAGGAATAAAGCATTACCGGTAGGCCTATATAACATTATTTAAGTGGAAATCCTTAATAGCATGAGATTTCTTAAGTAAGATAAACTATTTAAAATTGCGGGCAGTCATTAGCAAGCACTGACTTTTCTTATTTTTTTAAAAGTTTTTTTTCGTTGTTATCGGGATGCATGCCCAGACACAGGGATGTTTTACGTTTTTGAGAGACTTGATCTTATTAGTACGTCTGTGAACCAAACGAGCGACTGTGCGGACCACAGCGTCTGTGCCCCAGAGGGGCAGAGGTAGAAGAACGCAAGTACAACTAGTGTCGTTAAAAGAGATATGTAGTGAGATACGAGGGAGCCAGAGACACAGAGGAATGGTTGAGCTCTCCGTTACGCCATACAGCGCCAATGTTTGCTTTGTCCGTTGTTGCTGACAATCAGCGGCCTAATGCTAATGATTTCATGGCGGAAACAAAGGCCGCCTCTGTGATCCGCTGGCTGCGGAGTCGGTCATCTTTCACGGGACGTGGATCCTGGGGAGAGAGAGAGAGAGATAGAGAGCGAGAGAGAACGAACGCATTGTTGTGCCGGCGTCGCTGCGATTGGTGGTCAAATGGGGCGGCGCAAACGCGGGCCGACGCTGCAGTTGCTGCATTCGACAGATAGTAATGGCGGCGCACGTGACGATGACAAATTGTTATCTGCGCTGCCAATCACAGCTGGCCTCTGGCTTTTACGGGCAAATCTGGCGAGCATGGCGCTGCCGCGATCGATCGCAGAGCTGGTCGGCCAGATCAATCAGATGCGGCGGTGCATTGCCAGGCTCTGCTGCCTGCCAGGCCCGTCTTTGTTAATGCAAATGCATCCGCCATTACGTCACCGCTAAAGACGCTGCGGCGTCCCTCGCCATCTCGCCGTCGATCCCAGGTCCATAATTACTTCCTCGGGAAAAAAAAACCATTCATCATCCCTAACCAAAAAATTCACTCAAGTAATTACGTCAATGATCCATTATATCTGATTATATTCTTCAAGCTCTACGAACTTCTACTATTTATAAAATAATGAAAGATGGCCAAAAATTAATGTTACTGTTATGGATGAAGAGAGTAACTGCTACCCAAGATAGTTGACTTAAATTATTCATATTCTCTCAAATTAAAAAATGATATCTAAAATTTAAAATCTATGTTTAATTTTGTTTTATTACCATTTTCTTATTTTTTTAATGTTTCCTCATTTTATTTTGTCTGTTATAAATTGACCTATATCCATATAAGTTATATCAACTGTATATATTGGCATTGTTTACTTTAATTTCGTCGATGGAAGTTGTTTAAGAAAGTTTAAATTGTACATTATTCGTAAATTCATGAATACGTTCGTTTTGAAGATATTAGGATAAATTTGAACGAATTGCTTTACAATGTAAGATACAATTAATTTATAATTAGGTTCAATCATTTAATTTCACTACATTATCAATCAATTACATTGAATAAATTTATTCTGACTGTTCTTGACCATATTTGATTATTCTATACTTGATAAAGATTCAGATCTTGTTAAAATGTTCTATCTTTTATACAGTGTTTTGTAAACTACTGCGCTTTAATCAAATTAAAAACTATTTTGGTTGAATCGCGGAATTATAAGTTCTGAGTTATATAGACGATATATTTCTTTACATTAAACGTTTTCTGTAAAGACATAAAATGCTTCGCACTTAATTTCTGATTTATCGGATTTTATTATTCAATAATTTTACTATTACATTTTTCTATTATGAATATATTTTTCTCACCTTAAATATCTTAATTTGATTGTGTCAGATTATAATTTATTAATGAATGAGGGTGGAAAATCTCCAACGGTCCAGGAATTGAACTCCGAACCATCCGCTATATATGTGATCGCTCTAACCACTGAGCTATCCTCGTCGACTCCAGTCACATAATGAACGTAACACTAGCTCATATACAGTTTACTGAATCACATTCTTTTTTTAAAAAATCTTAATCAGTTAATTGAATTGCATAGACTTTATTTCTGAATTTTGAAATCGTTAATATTTATGTTGAATGTTGTTAATATTATAAATTCAATATAACATAGAAATCTTAATCTTAATTTAACCTGTACGTATAATTTTGCTGCATTTATTGACCCATCCTGTTTCTCTTTGGAGAATAAAAAAAACCAATCTAAAAATAAAATAACTTCTCTACCCTCACTGAATAAAATATTTATTTTTTCAAAAACAATAAATTTCTTAATTGTTGTTCAAATTTTTGATAATATTTTTTTCGTTGAATTATTTCGTTTATATTCTAATTTTTTGTTCATTTACAAAAAATTTTTCATTCAGTTGTGGAAATAGTTTTATTTTATTAATCCTATTCACCGATGGAATTAATAGTATTTATAATCTATCGCAATCGTTTAAAAATTATTCTTTTACTTTAATGACGAATATTGTTTCATAATTATTATTATTATGTTAACATTATTATATTTTATAATCTAATCCCTTTTGTAATCATAATTGAATTTAAAATTTTACAAAGCAAATAAATATTCTCGGTTATTTCCGTCATTTCCTTTAAAGTTTTCCCTCACCGTTTCAGGTGTCCGTAAATCCTTTTTCGTCGGCGTGTGTTCTTACTAAATCACATTTTCGTTCGTATAATCTGATTGGTTTAATATGGTGCTTCAATACTGTGTGGATATGTATATATAATTTTTTCCTCCTGTCTGAACCATTTCCGTCCTTTGCGGGAGCAATGGTTCGTCATCATCCTCGCGATCGATCACTCTGTCAATCAATCGGGACAAGTTGATCACCACAACCAGGCAATGGGAAAATACAACAATTTCAAATATCGTCGAAAGTGAAATATAAAAGATACAGCCGCAGTGCAGTTTCTACGAAAGACAGGAAAAAACTGAATCAGTGACGAGTCTTCTCTCGGTTCGCTTTTCCCGAATTCGGCAAATATAAGTTGGAAAATGGCGTTTAATTATTGTGTGAATTATAAAGAGAGTTACTGCACTCGGACTCTTTTTGAAGGTGGTTTTAAGGGTCTGTATGAAGTTTAACCGAATTTTAAGTTCCACGATCCGTTTTTTTTATGAAAATATTGAACTCCTTAAAAATATATATAAATTCCTTGAGTCGAGGAATTTACAACTAACTTCGCTATGGTGTTTCGTGAAAGAAAAATAACGTAAAAATTTTAAATATGAGGACCAAGAATGTGCCACAAGTTCTTTGCCAAAAAACTATTTGGTTCACAATAAGAATTAATACTTACGTGTCGCTTTTAATTTAACCCTTTGTCAATGTTGAAACAAAAAAGGGAACCCTCAACTAAATAGGAAACATACAATTAAAAACTAAGATATTACAAAATAAAATAATATTAATATATTCGGCATCAGACGGAAAGTTTCGGATTAGCAAATTATGTTGTTTAAAAGATGTGTTGTTTATCCAACATAAGAGTGAGAACATCCTGAAACTATTCAAATTTACAATATATTTTGTGTGTGTCACTTATACGGAATATTTTTGACAGCTAAATATTACTCACTGACGTCACGTGTTATGACGTCACGTTGAGAAGGAAGAGAGTTCGGAAAAACTAGTGATGCAATTTAATCCACGTTATAAGAGAAATTCTAATAGATCACAATAGAGATAAACAGTAACAGGATTACTTTTAACGCCATTCATAGTATTAAAAATTACATAAATCAAAATAATAAGAAAAATGATTTAGATTTAGTGAATTATAGCAATCCGACTTAATAGTACCGATAAGAAAAACCATGGACAAATTTCAGAAATTATTTTCACATCTTAATATTATTTATGTATACTGTCAGTATTAAAAATAATAAAAAATTTTGGCTTAAAAATAGCTGATATTCATAATAATATAAATAAATAACAACACTATCTAATGTCATAAATTTATGTTTATTAAAGAATAATTAAAATAAAAAACGTTTCGTGCACTTTTATAACCTCTTAGAGTTAAATAATTTTGTATGTAAATCGTGAAAAATAATTTAGTCGTGTATTTGTTTATTTATAATTTTTAGGCTTAGAATATTCCAATTTATTTTTACATAATTCACCTAAAAGTATAATTAATTCCAACGGATTCTAGAATTTTGATAGTTATAATAATCTAAATTATAAGTATTAAAATAAATTTTTCAATAGTATCTTACTGAATAATATGCGCTGGTAATAATGTAATATTAATGTTGAATTTTAATAGTTTTGGATTTAAATTTTAATACAATTCTCACAAAATGAGCATCAAGTTAAAGTTATCACATTAACTTATAGATTAAAATGTAATCTGATTGCTGATAAATATAATATTAAAAAATAAAAAAGTATGAGGTCGACGAGATTACTTGGACCTATAACGGAATATCCCGCGGCTAATGTTAAGTTTTCAATGAAAGGGTGGAATAATACACAAGTCAAAGAATTTCGAGTAAAGCGGAATATTCCGCGGTTTGTGATTAAAAAAACCACACGGAGAGAGCGGAATATTCCGCGGTATTTGATAAATGAGGAACATTTCGCGAATGGTTGATAAAATAATTTGATTTATAGAGAGAAATATTTTTCGGGTTTACGATAGAAATAAATAGTCAAAGGGGAAAAAAGTTCTGATGGTAATGGAATAATTTGCCGTATGCAGTTCATTCAGAAGATTTCATCCCAAAGCGGAAGGCCATGGGTTATGGCTGTAGATTAATTTCCGAGTGCAGAAAATACTGCAGTTGGCGATAAAATATTCCGAGGTTTAGTGATAAAAATATATCAGAGGGTACAGAGATTTATTTTTTAAGTGAGCAGTTATTTCTGGTGTTACAGGAATGTTTTCAAGAGTTCAACATTCTAGATGGAAGAATACTTTTTTGGAAAGAGCGGAATATTCCGCGGTAGTAATTTCGTAATTTTGACTTGAATCTTTACTGTCCTTCCTCTATAGTTTGAACGGTTTAATTCTTGAATAAGAAGATGGTTGTCCAGGACCATGG
Organism: Zhengitettix transpicula; assembly: GCA_037074705.1. NCBI lineage: Eukaryota > Metazoa > Arthropoda > Insecta > Orthoptera > Tetrigidae > Zhengitettix > Zhengitettix transpicula. Next base: position 78,573,263 of record CM073593.1, read on the forward strand.
TCCAACCCCAGATTTTCCCTCCCTTTCCCCCTTTCGGCTGCGGTTTCCGAGCAAGGTGTAAGACAGTCAGCTCCAGCTGACAGCCATTGAGCCTGAATGCTTACTTAATTTCCAGCAGATGGCGACGCAAAACCGCACAAAGAAGCCCCTGTCTGGCGCAGAGCTTGGCTCTGTGCGTACCTATCGATTGCCCAAGGTTATCGGGCACGTGGTCGACACCAGAATAGGTTCAGCCACGCGGACGGGAAACCAACCTCCACCAGCCCTTCTTCCTTCAGCCAGTTGGGGGGGAAACATACACGGCAGGTGCGTGGACAGTGTGACAACACTCCTCCAAGTCACCGGCACCGTGAAAGCTGGTCCACGCTGCTCTCCAAGCCAAGCATCTCTTCCAGACGATTCGCCATTTTCTATTGTCAAGGCATGATCTTGACTCATGCACCGGGCACCGATATGGGCTCATTTGCAATCTTCATCATGGTGGAAGGATTGTTGTGATTAACCAACGGTCAGGTGGAGGATGAACATTACAGACGCGAGCAACCCCGAGGCTGCATCACAACTTGGCTGAGGACACAGGTTCTTCCTTGAGCGTGGAAGCGCACGATTCGCCCTCTCTGAAGCTCATGAATAATTCACTCGCACGTCGAATTAGCATACCTCTGCCGCGTACATAATTAATAAATTTAACGGAAATACACACACACACAAACACACACCTACCTCGTGTCTTGGAACCACGCAAGTTGAGTCTGGACTTCTGTGAAGCGTGTCTGCGTTGACTGTGATCACTACACCATTGTAACTCCATATCCGCTTTAATTATAATGCGTGAGGTCAGTAGACTACGACACCATTTTATTTAATGTAGTGATATTCATTGGCAACGGGTGACATTCTAATCTATCATTATCTAACGGTGGATTGAGATTGAATAGAGGTTGTATAGTATTATTATTGTGCAGGGGAGAAGCGAGCAGCAGTCAAAGAGAGAACAAAAAATGAATAATATAATATTCTCAATAATAGTTGTTTGAATTAAAATTATAGTTTCCGATTACTTAACGCTTTTGCTGATTATCACAGACTTGTTTTTTAAAAAAAACAATAAATCTAAACTTGGATTCTAAATTAAGAGTGTGGTTACTCATTTCATTGCTGAAAATTCTAGATAGAACTTTTTTTGTCACATACAGCGCTCAAGCAGATACACGTGACACTAATATTTTATTCATACATAAGGTTTGCAGACAAAAATAAAATAAATACATCGTGATTAATTTCTCTCTCTCTCTCTCTCTCTCTCTCTCTCTCTCTTTCTCTCTCTCTACGTCTCTCTTTAACTTTAAATTACCAGCTGCCGTACTATAAAAGGCCGAAATTTGAACCTCGCGCGGATGAGAAACAAAATATTATGCCAGTAAACGATAATTGCATTCATTTTTCGAAGGAATACTGAAAGGAATTGCATGTATGTCACCAATGGAATCAAAAAGATGCTATTTTGGCTTGTAACTAAATTTGAATTAGATATTTTCCAGGTCGGTCGAGAACAGCAGCCATATTGAAATCATTTAAGATAATGTGGGAAAAATTAGTCAGACCACACCGATTACAAACTTCATAACGATCTATCATCGATGTCGATGGAGTTTGGTAATTTTACATGTGAAACATGATGATCGTCGTTCGACCAGAATGTCGTCCACCACAGAGATTCTCAGCGGCCATAAAAAAAACCTCTCAAATCTTGAGTTTAAGAGATAATGATGCTCTAAAGATTTGTGATTCACCGCTACTTGTTTTACTTCATGCTGATGAGTGTAATGATTAGTCTTTGAGAGAGATGCAGAGGAGGAATAATAAATAGCTCCCTGTGGGTGACATCTAAGTCCTTTTGATATTTTCCTTCTCGATGACCTTCCGGAGGCTGCATTGGTCGTGTCCAGTGTTGCGTCGTTTTCCCCTTCCACCGCTGCGAAACCGAGTTAGGCAAATATTTCGCTAATTGAAGGGGGAAAGGGGTTGTTCCCCAGTAATCGGCACCAGCAATCACTCGGCGAGGGACCTTCAGCTTTATTACGAAGACGACGGCTTGTCGCTCGCTTGTTATGTCACTCGACTGACGCCATTCTTCATTTATGGAAATGTTAAGGGGTTAGGGAAAATACGACATCATTACCCCCGCCTCTTCCCCCCCACGAGGGCATGAGGCCTTCGTTAAAGGGTAACGATTCTTGTAAAACACCGCTCGCTATATCGTTATAGTCCCCTTCTTCTCTTTTATTATTATTTTTATTATTCGGGTGGTTATTTTTCCAGCACCTTGGTAATTGGGAGCGCGTACGTAAATCTTCGTCGCCCTTTATCCGGTATATATTTTTTATCTATCTCCTTTTCCTCCCTTTCTTGACTTGCGAAGGGAAAAGTGGATTCAAATCAGCGACTGTCGCGTATCAAGAAAACGACGCCAGCACGTAAAAAACTGCTTCATTCCCTTCAAACCAATTGTTATTTTTTACTCTGGAGATTACTTTTCAGAAAAAAATCTTCCCTAATAGGTTTGCAGGTAATTGCTTTCAAGAAGAGAATCGTACAAAAAGGGGTTCAGCATCACAGAAGTCAGCACCCGTTAATACTGTTTAAGGTATGTATGGCTATTGAATTTCTGAAGGCTTGATGGCCGGCAGGTGTAGTGTAGTGGTCAGTGTCACCACCTCGCATCAATGAGGTCCCTGGTTTGAAAACGTTTATACAGGTCAGGGTCAGGAAAACTCGAGCGGAATCACTACGCTGACTGCGTGCTATACCAATAAGAAAAACGAAAATCTATGCAACAGTCTGGTAGTCGTCACGGAAGGACAAGCCCCTAATGGGCTGTAAAGCCAAGGAGAAAGAAATACTTTGATGATTACACGCTATTGATAATACTTTGCTTTTAATACACCGAGTTTATTTCTCTCTTTGACGTCAGTAATAGCCGCTGAGCATAATATTCGACGTTTAAAGTTATGATGAGGCTCAGAAGAATAATTGTATCGAAGAGTCGCAGTAGTACAATGAGGATCAACTGATTGACACAAGTTCCAAAGGTTTCAGGTTGTTTGGCCTGTTTTAGTTAACCAGAAGTAGTGTATATAAATGTACACCATGAGCGAGCAAGAGTAGTGATAGTTGTAATCTTGGAGGCGCCGTGAATAGTTGATGACTTTTCTAAAAAATTGGTTGTGAAATTCGTGATAGAGGAAGACCGTCGTGATTGGACCTCAACAATATTATCTTGCTGCAATTTACCCATGTGAAAAAGTGTGTGTGTCGCGTTTTGTTGATTACAGAATCCAGGGTGCGAGCTTGGTTGGTTATTGCGTTTCCTTGTTGCAGCCGCCGCTGCCGCCATCGGTTCCGGCTCAGTGAAGTGTTTGTGTGTTCATCTCCCCCAGCTGCTGCACCACCTATATTATTACATTTGCAAGTAAAGCGATTACCCGGTGAGTGTGGCAACTATCATAACAAGGTTTGCTCTCTATTTGCGCTAGACGGGCTCTAATCTTGTTATGATTGGAGGAGGGACAGGGACAGAGATGATGGAGCCCTGCGCTCGGGAGGCAGATGGACTCGAACTCGGCTCCAAATCATCCCAAGTTCCGTTATCACTAAAATACTCGCCTAAATTTTCCCTTATCCTTAAAGTTGAACACTGGTCATTGAGCCACAACAGCGGTCGACAATGTAGCTCCGGTCGGTTGGTTTCTTACACCTGTATGATGAAGTCAAGTTTGCAAATGACGAGCTGAGTATGAGACACTCAGACAGGAAAATAAGTTCTTAGTTTAATAAAGGGTACGATAATTCGTGGACGGTAGGATTACCGATTCAGCCGTGAATCACTCTGGTCCACTGATCATTGTGGTCCCAACATACAGAGAAATATTTGAACTCAAAAATATCTATTCTTTTTTTAGTCAAATCTAAAAATCTGGTCAGGAAAATGGGGAATGCAGGGAATAGAATCGGTAGGAAAACCAGCAGGCCAGTGAAGTAGTAGGATGTGACTGATTCGTTGGATTCGTGGAATCTCTAACAATTTTACATAATCTGATAGATAAGAATAGTATTAGTTCGATTTACTCTGAATTATGAAATTTATAGTTCGTTCAGTACATCAGCTTGTCATCCAAATTTTTTATCTTTAAGGTAAATCCATGGTATACAGTCATCGCTCGCTAACAGATGAATTCTGAAAACTGTATATACAAGAAAAACTCCGTTGATGGCCAATATTTTATCCCAGTCTGTTAATTCATCACACTTAAATGAAATTGGAGGTGATAAAGTTATGAAGGTAGAAAGGAAGAACGGAAATATATGGGGGAGATGTTAAAAGGAACGAAAAACTGATCAAAGTTGAGAACTAATAATTAATAAACAGAGACGAAAGGAAACTAAAGTAATGATTATCAGGAACCACTAGAAGAATGTTTAAGCTTAAATCCGTTGATAAAGCAACTAACGGACAGAGTTTTTAGAAAATATCGTCACTGAGAGAAGGGGACTGTGGAGACATGAAGACGAGCCAAATTCTAGAGATATCAATGTCGAATTAAGTAGCGTAAGGAGGATTCAGCAAGTTTGAGATCCAGTCTCCAGATTCACTACCAATAACAGAAATAATTATAAATAATTAGTAGCTCAATAGTTAGTTTTAAGAATGTCAGTGATGCCTTTGAGAAATTTCTGAATTATCTTCGTCCTGACAAAAGTGTATGTGTGTGTGTGGGACATAGAGAGAGAGAGACGTGGCATAGTAATTACCGCAAGCGATCTCTTTGATCCAGAGATAATCCTTTAAATGAGGTGGCGCGGTTATGTGTGCTAATCAGGTCCAGATGTCTGCTCCGGTGTCCCGAGGAAGGACACCTCACCCCTCATTCAGGATTGAAGAGGAACGGAAAGGTCAGAGAAGGAAGGACGGCTTTTTGTGATAAAGAAACTCTCCTCTTCTACGAGCAGCTCAAAGTCCGGCAGCGAAAGGCCAGAAGTGGGGAAGAGGGAGGAGAGAAGAAAAAAGGGAAGGGAAAGGAGAGCGAGCAGAAGAGAAATGAGTTTGTTAAAAAGCTACAAACGGGAGGATCGTACGCATGGCAGACATCAAAGCGATGTCGCGAAATGAAATCCTCGCAGTGAGTGAGGGTGCATCTTGCAGGGCGGCGGCACGCGGCCGCGGGGGTTCTGCGGTAATTAAAGGCGACCAATCACCGTGCCATCGCCAATTAGACACTGGTCTCTGTCACCACACCACTCTGCCTGACCCACATCTAGGTCACTCCACTCTCACATAAATTCGACTTTCTGTGTCCGAAGTTGTGACATTCTGGCAACAGATCCACCACCATCTTGGCTCACTTATTCCATTAAGAGCGTGAGTTAAAACATCACAAAAAACGGAGAACTGGATTGATTAGTCTGATAAAGAAAACAAAACACAGTCGTCCCAACTGCAGAAATGTATTTTAAACTTAATCTCCCTTGAGACCAACGACGAGGTTACCATTTCATTATTTCGAGCTTTGCACAGGAGCTTCATTCACGCGACAACATATTTTATTCATTCTCAACTCAGTTTTTGAGGTTATGAAAAGAAAAATAATACATGGGGATTTAGTTTGTGGATTACTGTTTCTAATCTGTGCATCGGAACGGTTGAGGTGAGAGTTGAGCTTCTTCAGTCGGGAGTCAACAGACGCGTCAGCCAACGACCACTCAATTTTCCTTATACACATCAAACTTCGTCTCACTTATTACAAAATAAAAAATTTTCATCAACGCACAACCACTTCTAGGAGCAAACGACATCGGTTCTCATATCTCAAGTCAAAGTTGCAAGCAAACCGTCACAAAAAGAATATCAGCGTTTTGAAATCCACCTGTTTACATGATCACGAGAAGAAAATGTGGTGAACCTTCACCAGACTATGATGTTGTGTGGTGAAGTGCAGGCAATATTCATGGGCTTTGACAGTATTGTTGAAATTACAGAAGCGGAGTGAGACACATCGGTAGAAGACGAGGAGGATGGACCATCGCAGGTGTTCCAATGGTATTTTCCCCTCTTCCTTTGTCTATCATTTATCCGCTTGTGAATGTGTCGCAACGCTCAGTTCTCGTGTGCGTGTGTGTGTGTGTGTTTTATCGCCCGTTGATGACGGACTGTCGTTTCCACGGGTGGGCATTGTGTTCCGCGGGTTACAATGGCCATCCATCCAACAACGTATCTACTCGCAAAGTCAATAACACCACACGTTAAAGTTTCACATAGGCAATGGTTAAATAAATGCAAAACAACACCACACTCACTGAGACATCCTGGGATAATGGAAAACGATATCAGCTTAAAGGAGTCGATCATCATATATTTTTAGAATTTTTATGGATTAATTAGACCCACAATTGAAATGGAACTAAGCGAGAAAATGTTTACATCAACGAAAATAGAGGAAGAACAGTCCAGTGAATGGAAGTCGAAATAGGGAATTTCATCATCAGCAATTGCAAACGAAACAAAGAATTAAGGAAAAAAGACAAAGGAAAACGAAAGATGTGGGAAGGAAACAAGAAAAATAGGCATAAGGAATTATGAAAGTAAGTGAAACAAAGAACAGATTAAGAACTTAGAAACGAAAGAAGTAACGCATATAAGTAAAGAAGAATATGGAGCAAAAATACATGAAAAAGGATAGAAATAAAGTAAGGAAATAAGAAAGAAACGAAAGAAAATTAAATAAATGAAGCAGGGATTAGAGTAAAGAGAGAAAAATAAATAAAGAAAGAAAAAATTATAAAAACAACATGGAAAGAAATAATTGGAATGGATTCCGAGAAGACAAAATATAAGAAGGAAGGAACGCACTCTACAAAGGAGGAAAGGTAAACTTTCGGAGAATCTTGGTTAATTTAGTTGTTCCCGCTGAATACAACTTGTTGATAATCATCAAATCCAGTTACTAGTGTCTCCTCCGCAGCGATTTTGAGTGACTATTGGAAGTACCTAGCGGCCCAGTACCGTCGCAATGGAAAAGACAAAGCACACAAAGGTAGTAAAAATACTATACGTATATATATTCTTATAGAAGAAATGTAACGGCTTCTTGGTTCGTATATTATTTTTCAAACTTTCGATCAATGTTGGCAGAACAGATAAGACTACCGGGCCAAGTAGCCTCTCCCTGTTCCCTTGTGACGTAAGCGAGACTCGCTGAGAATAAATTGGCACTTGTGGACGTTCCATCCGCGATATGCCAATTAGATTAAATAATAAAACAACCCAAAGTCTGCGCGTGTCAGCGAACCGTACGGTCATCTTCTAATTAGAACTTCTTTTTCCCGCAGCTCTTCACCTGGCCTCGCTCGTTCAAGTCGTCCTAATTATTTCTGGCGTGCTTGTTGTACGGTCCACGACACTCACCAAAAGAATAAAAATGAGCTTACTCTACTTACGGACTGAGAATTATCTGGAACCCTCGCTCCTGGACACTCACATACGTGGAGGAACAGGACCGTTGAGGTCCACTCAAGTTGCTTGGAGTGGATTCAGCCCAAATGTTGATATTAAAGAAGAAAAGTGAATGTATATAGATTTTCTTACATTATTAAGGGCTTCCAACTGAAAATATTGAAACAGAGAAGAGACACGATGGAAGAAAAAATCTCATTAAGCGTCTTAATATGAATGTTTAATATAAAAAACGATTGGGGCAACGATCCATATGAGTGATGAGTCAGGGACGACAGACACCTTTATTGGTCTGTCGGTTGATGTTGGTTGGTAGGGATCGTGAAAAGACCAAACGTGGTTGCGATGAAGAGGCGGGGGAGGGACAATGGCCACAAGAGGGAGGATCCATCCACCTGTCTGTGTGAGGGCCGCCGCTAACTTTCAAATTAGATTTTAATTGCGTTTTCTCCAGCGAACCATTTCCGTGCCCCAGAGGGAGGTGAGAGCTCAGGCAGCAGCAGGCTGTAATGGCTAAATTACGTGTGTGTGTGTGTGTGTGTGTGTACTCCCTCCACATCCATAGGAAATCTCCTTAACTCAAGGACGCTCCACTCATACATGCGATTATATTCGATGAAGCACGAAATCAACTGCTTACAGTCATCAGCCATTGTACTTCATTGCGTCATAATTACAGCATTGCAAAGATATCAACTATATAAAACTAATTGTTTATATGTATATACATTCATGGCTATATCTTCTGTTGGAAAGATCTAATATTCTTATACAAAATGTCCATGCAATCAAGAGAACTAAAATGGCCACACTGTAGCGCGGATCTCACTTATATTATTTGTTCTGTAAAATATCATCTGATTGGTAGATGAGGATCCTATCCTAATTCTTAAATGAATTTTGTTACAGGAATTATCTCAAATTATAATTTATCTTGAGGGTCGACGACACTTGAAAGCGCTGTAGAAGTTCAGAGTCTCCTGTGGAATTTTACACGGCCCGGGATTTTTAAGAAACCGCTTAATTTTGCTATTATGCGGGAAAGGGAAATAATAATTTTTTTCCCGGAGAATCTACAGGTGAAGTAATTTACTTCAGAACACCACAGGATGAGACCGTAAATTCGGCATCCGTCAGAAAACATTCCCACGATCCAGGCCGCTTCCGCACGCCAACGCTCGACTCTCCACGTCGAGATCCAGATCAGTAATAACAATTACAATATCACCGGGTAATATATTGTTGCATAATTGCAACACGGGACCAAAAGATCCACATTTGACCAATGTAAAAGATGTTACTCACGAGGTTAATTAATGAGATTCAGAAACATTTTTATACTGAAAGTATAAAGAAGCAGTAAGAGGGTTGAATGAAATGTATTTAATTAAAATTAGACTGCGTTGAAAAATAAAAAATAAATTTATAAGGATTTTTTTATTTCTCGGAACCACATTAGTACTGGCGGAATTGAAAGTCGGAAAATTCTGGAAAAAAAACTCGTGCAAGACCGAAATTAACGACTAATGTCTAGTGTGAAGAATGGGAAGATGGCCACTCCATTTCGCATGGATTTTGTTCTGAGAGTTTTTCTGGAAAAAGGACGCAGTCGTTTATTCTGTGGCACAGATAATCTTCTGAGGAACTGATGTTGATCTGATTAAATATTGGGATTCTTCGGGCGCAAAATACGCATCTACTCTACGTCATTCGTCAAACACACAAGCACGTGTTGCCGCAGACGAAACTGGTGAGTCCCAAAACATTTTTTATACATGTGGTATGACCGGAATTCGGCAAGAGGAAAATTTAAAGGGAATCCCGCGACTCACCAATCTGTCTCTCTCTCTATAAATATTTTTCCAATACAGTCCACTGAACCAGAAGAAATAACCACACTAAGTGACCACTTCTCTCCTCAAATCCGAAATGTGTTTTGCCAATTAGCAGTCTGACTGTCGGCTCAGCCACTTAAGGTCCACAATGGACTGTATACAAGAGAACAGAGATAATGGTGTCGCCACTTATTGCTCTATCCCACCTGTCGGGCTTTGTTAAGGTCGTGATGGCGATATGATTGTTTGCTAATCCGAGACCATGGAGGGCACGCAGCTCGCTCGCTCGCTAGCTCATTAACGCCGTCTCTACGTCCTCGCAATTAACTTACCTTGAATAACACATCTAATTACCGCGAGGAGAAGGGAAGGGAAGGGCCGGGAAGGGAGGTGGAGGCGGATGCTCTCTTGGCGTCGCCATGGAGACCGCAGCGCGCCAATTACCTCCCCAATAGCAGCACGAATGTCTTCCAGCCGGGTTAGCCGTTTGTGCCCGGGAATGTTGCGGTTTTAATTATACGTAACAGAGGCGCCTAATAACCTGTTGGCCACGTGCAGCAGCGACAGCGACAGCAGCAGCAGAAGAGTCAGTCAGCAGGTGACACGGCGGGGGTCCTCCAGAGTGCGCTCATTATACTCACACAACAACGACAAAGAGAAAAAAAAACCACCCACACATACACGGACAGAGAGAAGATATAAAGGGAGGAAAGAGGCGGGAGGCAACTCCGACACCAGCATTCATTCAGATACGAGGCTCATCCTCGTGCATGTACCACCAGAGGGTACTGGAAATGTCAAAACATACGAGGATCAAATCACAAGCCTGCAAAATATTATTATTATTTTTTTTTTGAGTAAAACAAAAAAAGCTATTTCCTGAAAAATTAAAAAAGTTTTTACCTTGTAAGAAAAATATTTCTTAGGAACTGATGTGATTTTCTTGGGTACAATTCCACTTACGTCCGTTGTAGTGGCTCACTCACCAATTTTAGATTTATTGCTCTATCTCCCTTCAATTGAGGAATAATTAAACATAAAAAAACATATACACATGTGTCGTACAAATACACATTAAAAAATTTACTATATAAAAATAAACTTTATTGCTCATCACAAGATTTGAGTTAACATTCCTCAGCATTTTGTTTCGGTGTTTTCTGAGTCTTTGCATTGAAAAAATTAACTTTGGGGAAACATATATCATGACTAGAAAATATTCAGAGATAATAAGGAAATCATTAAGGAGGCTGAATATAGTAAGTACTGACATTAAAGAAAATCATCGTGCTTTCTTTGAAAGCTGAGAAACGTTATCTTTGAGCAAAATGGCGTCGGGAATTATTACTATTGTTTAGTGATTATATTGAGGAATATCAAAAGAAGCGAAAGACAGTATTTAATGTTTGAGTTTTATTAATTTTTTTAAAACAAGAAATGCATTAATTTAGAATTATTCGATATTTAAAATTCCTTCCTTCACAGAAGGCCATTTAATTCAATTATCCAGAGGCTGTATAGTTTATAACAGATCCGCTTGACTGCATTTGTACCCAAAATAAATATAAAATAATTCTTTTAATTGTAAAAACAGGAAGAAAGATATCCAAATGGAAATTAACTTCAAAGTGAAAAAAAATGAAAAATTTACGTCTGTTTTGAAAATTTATAATAATAAAAATAGCCAAATACAGACCAAAGAAGTGAAGATATAAATACCACACAATGTTTTTGGAAACCTTGTTCCTTTCTTCAGATGCTAAAAGAACTAAAAAACACGAGAGCCACGAGCGACACAACTGCTTAATTCTAATTTCTCTACAGCGGTTCTTCCTTTACCGTAACCATTTGCTTTCGGAGAAGAATTGAGAAAAAAAGGTAAACAGCAGCCCGTTGATAGAATAAAAATTATGTAAAAATAGGTTGAGAAAACATGAGTAGAAATGAATTATTATATTAAGTGTTTGGATTACTGACAAGGTCTTTTAGACGGCGAAAGTAGGTTCTCAGTCGTATTAAAATAATTATAAAATGCAACCGCGAAACGAAACAATGCCATTTTTAACTTTTGGAAGGAAAGTCCTGGACACAGTTATGGCAGTTCTATTTGCATAAGGGAAATCTCCTGTCCCTTCAGTTTCTAATGTCGTCGCCTTTATAAAATCCCTTCACACAAAATGACCGTAAATAAGGGCGGGGACTTTTGAACAACTTAGGAATGCAAATAAACTTAAATGACGCCACAGTTTCCCTCATTTACTATTTGCTAATTCCACCCCCCACCGCAGACACTTTTCCCTACTTTGACTCTCTTTTCGCGGAGTAAATTCGGTTTAATGCAGAAGGGATAGCCACGTATATCTATACAGAGAGATATACGGGATATCTCGTAGTTTGAGAAACAAAGTTTAATTGAAGTATTTCCATTAAAACCGGAGCAGCAAGCGAATTTAACGGGCAAGACAACATCCATATTTATGAATTTCTTGGAGAAATGCAACGGGGCGCGAGTTTGCGCTTCGTTAAGCTCTCTCTCTCCTCCTCTCTCCCTCAGGGCAGAATTAATCCTCGGACCAACTTCTTAGCAAGACTCCCAAAACAAAAATAGTGATGAATCTGCGTGCAATATTCTCCGAGTGCCTCGAGGGGCGCCAGATTAACAGATAGAAGCAGCAGCAGCGAGCAGCAGCCCCTTTCTAATTAACAAACCCTCCCCCTACCCGCCCCTCCTACATAGATATAGATATACTCTGAAACATACTATGTACACGCACTGAACGTCTGCAGGTGGGCCTAAACATTGTCGTTTCAATTATATGTACAATTGTCAAACACTGATCACTATTACAGACAAAATAATATTCTATAGGTGACATAAGAGAAGCCTTACATTAATAATAACACAGTTTAATTACACGTGGCGTAATTATTTTATTTTAAATTTTCCGTAAGCTAGAATATGTGGTGCTGGAAGATGAACAAAAAAAATTGCAGATACTTCGTAAGAATAGATTCATTTTAATAGTTTAATAACTTATTGATTAACCATAATTAATTAAAAAGACAGGTTATAATTAATCATAGTGTGAAAAAACTTTAAATTTCTTCGAAACAATTTTTAATTAGGAAGTTTCTGCATGTCAAATTATAAAAAAAATTAAACTTATAATTTATATGTCATATTTTTAAATTCAAATATTCATATACATATTTATATACACGCATTGATGCTTTGGTATTGTGTTCGTGGACCTAATTTATCAAGTATTCTATTTGTACTCGTGATAGAAGAATTATCTCAGTATCATTCGTAGATTCAGATAAAATAGATCCAAATTATTCAGGACGAACGTCAGAACAATAAAATTTGTAACCTAACCGGTACCTGCACATTTAGTCCATGTCTAAATAATAATAATTTTGTAACCCTAATAATTAACTTATATTGATATATGTATTTCTACGTTATTATAAATCTCTATATTTATCGAAGTTTAGAGTGACATGATTCGTATTCATACATTTCAGAACAAAAATGTAAAAATCATTTTATTTGCGTTAATTAAATTTTAAATCTGAAATTTTAGCGTAATGGTGGGCTATAGATTCAGATTATGATCATTTAAAATCAACGAAAGTAGAGAACGGAGTTGAAAACTACTTGATGAGAAGTAGATGGTTTCAACTTGACGACATTAAAGGACAAATTAATTTGAAGTGTTGAACAGGAATGACCTGCAAGAATGAGGACACTGTAAAGATTTGAAGAAAGCAAGATAAGTATTTAATTCAGAAAGGGATAGCAGGATTAAATGAAGAAGTAAATTTCAGAACTAGTCCTTGGGCCTTCTGTAAGACAAAATACTTTGTAATAGCGCCATATTATAACAACAGATTGAACTGAAACGCATTTTAATTATTTATTAAGTAGAAGATTGCAAGGAGGAAACCAAATCACAAATAATTTCCGTAAATCTAAACGCGGGGAGCAATTACGACGAACTTTGTACACGTGTTTCTTTTGGACCGGAAACAAACAGTGTGGGGGTAAGACTCGATTACAACCTCCCTAGACGGAGGTGAACGGGGTAGTAATTGTAAAAAATGCTAAAATGGCTGATATTTGCACCGAATAAATATTTTCCGGGGTCAATGACATTAATAGTGTTAATCCCAATGTTGTTTGCCTATAATATGAACCCCTTTCGGTATGGGACGGTAGAAAATTCAAGGTCGGGGGTGGATAGGCGTTGCATAAATGAAATCGAGATTATAGTCAAATTCGGGGTTGTGGATGTCGCTGAGTTTAATTATGACAAGACAGGCAACGCCGGCACCCAGATAGTAAAATAATAAAAATGACGACGGGACTAAATAAGGAATGCAATAAAATAAATAAATGTGTAAATATAAAATACTAATTGTAAAAAACACCAGACTATTAATTTAAAACGTTATAGTTTAACAAACACAACGCTCCATTCCTTGTTGGGATGTATTTAGGTGTACATTTCAATTAAATTAATTCTATAAACATTTTAAGAAAAAACTTACATACATGATAATTTTAAATACAATTACGTAAAAATATAATTTATATAGTATTGCTTGCAATTTATTATCTGAAAATTCAGATTAACATAAATATATAAAGTGTGGTTTGGACACACGTTGCGGACGTATAATAATAAATTGTAACTAATATAAATTATATTTTTAAATAATAGTATTAAAACATATGCGTGTAAGTTATTTCTTAAAATTTTTAGGTAACGAATTTACTTGAAATGTCCACATGAAGAAGCCATAATTAGGGATGAAACGCGTTTAATAAATTTTCTAACTAATAGACTGTTTTTTCCCATTTATTTACAAAGATGTTAGAATTATATAGCTGTGAAAGCTTAATCAATAACATCAGTAAGTTACAATTAATGAAATATGAAAAGTAGGTACAAATTACAATATGAAGACGTGGTAAATTAATTATAGGAAGGAATCAGAACATCCTATGTGAGAAGACGATACATTGTTCTCTCCTAAAATATTTATTCCACGTTCAATGTCTGATACATAATGAAGAATCGGATATGAATTCAATAAATGTAAAGTGTAAAGGTAATTAGAGAAGGAAGAGATGTGAGGTGTTTTGAATTCCCGATGTGAGGCGAGGTAAGTTGGCAAGTCCAGCGTCCATAAATCTTTTCGGCGTCGCTTGTTTTCTTGCACGTCTTGACGGACGGACGGACGGACGGAGTGGAGTAGAAGTCCTCGACGACTGCCGTCATCGTCCGGTAACAAATGCCTCTGCTGCTTCGCCGTCGTCGTTTCTCTTCCGTCGCGACGTCAGATTTATTATTCCCCGTCCGCGCCGGTGATGAATCGTCCTCCCTCCCCCTGCCCCCACTCCGCGGGGGTGGATTGATGATTCGCCCTTATCAACAAGGTCGGACCGCCCCGCCAATAATAATAAAAAAGAAGAAAACCCAGGGAGATAGATGTGCAGTCGCTCCCGGAGGAAAAAACCTCCCTCCTACTTTCTCAGCTCCATAGAAGTTCCGAAACAAAAGCTGACTGCCACGTTACTATCCTCATATAGACGGCGGACGCTACCATGGACCTACAGAGTCACTTCACTAGACAAATACAACTGTAAGAAAGGGGACGGTCATCATCTAAAATTCAAATTTATTTCATGAGAAAGATTCCATTTGAGATAATTTATTAATTCCATCTGTCCTCATTTGAGGAAATAGGAAATTGTCCCCTTACATGAAAATTCATGTTCTATACAAACAAAAAACAATATAAGGTTGCATACAAATAAAATAATTCCCTAATATACGGTTTATCTACCCTTATACGCAACACGAGAGAGGACAGTCATTCAAGCATGAATAAAAATATTGTTAATTAATTTAACGTGTTTTGAATTAATAAAACAATTGATGACAGATACCGGAAGAAGTTACAAAAAGGTACCGAAACGTCGTCATAATATAAATAAACAATAAAAAGTGTCAGAATAAGGTCATCAATTGTTTTATTAATATTAGTAATTATTATTACAATTTGGAGGTCTAATAAACATTAAATTACATATCTGTAAAATGAAGCGAGTAATACACGCAACATAAAAACTATAATCTGAAAAAGATTCTACCCGTTTTTTATTCCACGGCACAAAATGTTGTTCGGTGGGCGCCATCATGAAAAAATCGCGCTTTCGATAGCGGCGGGTATTTCAATCAAAACTAGGAGAAGAGTCTAGCGCAAATTACAGTTTTCTCAATCAGTGCCTAAAAGAAAAAAAAAGAGTTAAATTTTTTTTCGGACACTGGATATAAAACTGGACTGCGCCTAATCGTTCGACTTCACGCCGTACGGCCCAGGATGGGGTAAATCTTTCGAAGTTTTTAACGATAGTAAAACTATTATATGCAAAGGAATATTTAAAATTGTAGAAGACGTCAATTTTCAACAATCTCAGATGCAGTCAATGTAACCGGTAATGGGACCACCATATCTGGAGTCAGACGAAGATGGTTTCAAAGAATGATCAAGATTAACAGCAGTTATGCTGCTGATTTCGAGAGGAAATAAGAGCTGAGTTAATACCATAAAACGAACAACGATTCACTAAATTTTTGACGAAAAAAAATTACTTGCACATATATTATAAATACAATGTTTTGTCCTCCACAATCTGTGGAACTCGTCAGTCGGGTATACAAAAACTTCAGTAATAACCTTATAAATAAACAAGAATAAATATATAAATATAAGAAGACTATAGGGGTTATTTGAAAATGGAGTCATAAATGTTGCTACGGTTTTAAACCATTACTGGATAAACAATTGGAATGAACGTGTAGCATTTCAGTCATTAATCTAGCATAGTATGATTTCATATTCTAATCTAGTAACATAACAATCAAATCATTGGTATGTTTGCCGCCATACAGTTATAAATTATAAATATGTCTTTGATGCGAGTTTTTAATGTCCTTTTAGTTTGTCCTATGTATCAAACGGCATTCTTTACAAAACATTTTGTATGTCTCATTGTGCTTATCTAATTGATATAGGTTGAGAGGAAAGAGAAAGCTACAAGACAAGCGTAGGAACAACCTGCAGTTCTCAAAGTTTCTTTTATTTCCCAGATATTATCTGTCTTTTAATACCGTAAACTTGCACAAATGTCACCCAAGGCACGTTAAACCCGTTCTTAAAATTGTAAGATATTCCAATCTTATGTCCTGCCAAAAAAAAGCTCAATATTATGCTATATATAATTATATGTAAGAATCTTTCTTAATCTAGATGATTACCATGTGGCGCCTCCAGTCGCCATCTTTGTAACGAGGAAGGTGTCTGCCAGAAGGACGTTCCTGCTTTCCCAACTCAACGCTTATAGAGATGAAAAGAAAAACAAGTTCTGGAACAGGGCCGCGTTTAAGACTTGGACCACAGTGCCGTCCATATTTTCGCTCCATCGCGTCGCCATTACGCAGGTTTCTGAGATGCCGTCACCTCCTTAAAGGATTTTTCGTTTTTTACCCCCGAGGAGGAGACGATTACTGCTTGTGCTGCGTGTGTATTTTTCGCCAGATTACGGGAAAGAGAGTGTTCTCCTTTCTTCTCGTAATTTGCAACGCGTCCTGGCGAGGTGCAATCAAGCATATACAAACGCGCATTAGTATGCATTACGAAACTCCGCGATGTTTGAAATGTAAATTTTTTTTTGTAACGCAGGGACCTCCCCTGCTTGTCTCGACATGCAAAATAAGTCTCTGCCCTCCTCCTCCTCCTCCTAGTGCTTTCCTTTAAACAGGAAGTGAGTCCCCCGTGACGTCACAGGAAGCGGGCAGGGCCATTGGCTGGCTGGCTGGAGTATCAATCAGGGCCCCGCAGAGACGACGTTTATTGTCTATAACGACCAGTGGAATATGACAAGATGCGAGGCCATATTTCTCGTCTGCTGCATTTTATAGCGCCGGCCCCTCCGCTCCCGCTCCAGAGAGAGAACAGAATCAGGGACAGATGCAGACGCTGAAATTAAAGCCATCAACTGCAACTAGACAGACATGGCGATAGCAAAGTGAATACGTAACACGTAACATAGCTCATATATTTAAATGAAACGATACTTTTGTCGATACTTGACTTGGAATCGAGTGATTTTAGTTAATATTTACTTTTCATATATTAGGGAATCCTAAACTCATATCGGTCTTGTCACACTGAAACCCTTGCACAAGAAAATGATGGGACCGAATTATATATATTTAATATATTTATGTTGATGAAAGCGTAAGGAGGTTCTTTACCATATTAAACAGCCATCCGCCACGTGGGGATAAGTTTAAAAAACATGATTTGACCTAGGTATTCTGTCCGTTTTACAGAAGAAAACCCCGGTCGAACTGGGGTTGCTCTGATAAATAACTTTGAAGTTAATTTGTCAGAATTCACTTGCAAAAGTTAATATTCAGTCTGACTAATTTTTAAGGTAAATAAACTTTAAAAATAAAAAAAATTCGTGTTACTGAAAATTAATAATAAGAAAGATAGCCAATACAGACAAAAAAAGGGTAATATAAATTCCACACAACGTTTCTGGGATCCTTGTCCCTTTCGTCAGGTGCTAAGAAGAGCCTAGAGAAACACAACTGCACTGGTCAGTTGACAACACTCGAAAAGTGTATTCGCCATCTTTCTTATTCATTATTTCCCATCAGACGTAAATTATTTTCATTTTAATAGAAGACAAGGTTTCTGAAAGCCTCGTTCCTTTCTTCAGGTGCAGAGGCACAACTGTCTCTCTATGCTCATGCGTTCTTCTGCACCTGAAGAAAGGAACAAGGCTTCCAGAAACGTTGAGCGGTAGGCCTACTTATAGTATCACTTCTTTCGTCTGTATTTGGTTGTATTTCTTATTATTAAAAAAAATATTTGTTGGCAAGAGTGGGCGACAAGATGGCCTGAGATACAGCTTATGTCTTATAGACGAAGTAACAAAAAGTCTTAAATACCCCCAAAAATACTAGAACAATGAGTTATAAATAACGCGTTAAAAGAAAACAGAGACCTGAGCCGTATCTTATCAATAGCGTACACCGCAGACAAGTCTTCGTGACGACTCAAATGTTAGGAACCGTGCATAATGTTTTCATTCCGCTTTGAAGGTCCGGCACTCTGCTTGTTCTGTATATATAGTTTGACCGCTAAAACAAACGCCGAACGCACAAAAAAAATTGCATTCCTCGAACTAAACTGACAATAAATGTTCCTAGTCTTACGTCTTGGATGATTTAGGTTTCTACACATTATTTAGTATGGTGACGTCATATGTTACTTTATATTAGAAATTTTTTGTGTACTGGATCGTGGACGGCGAGCGCGGGAGAAGAGGAGAGAAAGGTTGACTATCATGACGGTGTCACTTGAAGAGGAGCGACCCCGTGGGGTGTTAACCACGCATGGAGAATATTAAGCGGGGGCATGGAGGAAGGGACGGAGAACACTGCATGTATTTAAAATAGAGGATACAGTTGAAAAGACAGGGGAACTGCCGGATAGACGCGAACAATCGGCGTAACGTGTAAAGCGACGACGCAAGGGAGAGAACAACACATTGTTCGCCGATCCCGCGCGATAAAAAGGGGGATTCGAGGCTCGGACAATCGCCAAGGCGGACGTGATTAAGTCGAACCGGAAGCTAACTCCATACTGCGTCATCCACGCCCTTCCTCATACAGTCTATATATATCATATCCCTTGCCTAAACGGCTCCTTTTTCGCCCTTGTTAAGGGAACGTCAATCTACGGGCAGGACCAAAGGAGAACAAAGGAATATTCGGAAATTAGACCCAAAGTGAATGGAAAACCAAGCATTTGCCTGAGTGGAAATCTTAATTCACCTCATATCCCTGTAGACTTTATTTTTTAAAGCTTTAATTATTAATTTTTAAGAAATTACTAAGCTCCAAGTAGTAACTTACACCATTAAAATATTTCGCTGCCAATTTTTTCAAAACTTTTGTCTTTCTTATCTTCTTTGTCTAACATCGTATACAAAATCATGTTTCAAGTATGTCTTTTTTATTTTTCTGCCTAAACGTTATATTTTATTGTTTCCTAGGAATACAGTACTTAAAAAAGAGTAGAACAGTAGAAAACCACATGATTTTCGGTTGATTAATTTTTATTTCCCAAATAAATATTCTTTCAGCTTGTTACACGCGGATCTGCATTTCTCCATTTTTTTCAATCCGTCCAAAAATTAAATTCCTCAAAATTTTCGTTTGTTTTCGCAAAGTTTTTGTCAGAGTTCAGTTTTTAAAGCTTTAATTACCAGTTCAAATAATTTGCTAATTTTAATCAATTATATACATTAATTAAAATTAAAATGGTAATAACGACCTTTATACAGAGAACCTTAATAAATGAACTTAAACTAAGTAAATTTGAATGAAAAAATGTGGGACGTTTCGACGCGGATTAGCGTCTTTTTCCAACGACGAATTACTTAA
Organism: Zhengitettix transpicula; assembly: GCA_037074705.1. Taxonomy (NCBI): domain Eukaryota; kingdom Metazoa; phylum Arthropoda; class Insecta; order Orthoptera; family Tetrigidae; genus Zhengitettix; species Zhengitettix transpicula. Next base: position 78,593,143 of record CM073593.1, read on the forward strand.
GACTGGGTATTGAACAATAAACTATAATCAAAGATAAAAACTGAGAGCCAAAGGAAACCAAACATATAAAAGTATGAGACTTTCTGTGCCACGCTTAATGTTATTTGTACGATTTTTAATATACGGCATTTCATAAATTAATATTTTCCATTATTGTTGTTCTCTGTATAAAATGGAGGTGTACTCGAAATCGAAACCCTGATTAAATATCATGCAATATACTGTGACAGGACTGAGTTTTCAAGATGGCAGTTTGAATTTATATTTTTTTTCTTTTATCCTACTATTTAAAATTATTTTTAGTTGGCCAATATAACAAAATACACAATTGTAGCACTTAGTTTTAAACACAATATTTGCAGTGGAAAACTTATTGATAGGATCTTTGTGTCCTTCAATGAATTAAATTTGTCTGTATAAAGTTATTTTTTAACATTACTGTTTTTAACAACGTTAATATTTTGTTAGATCAATAAAAATTAGTTAAAATTGGCAATAAGTCAAAATTTCTTTATAAATCCAAATTTTACAATAAACTAAAATACATAACGTTTCATCCCTTAGTTAGAGAGCTCTTCAATTAGCACTTCAATTATAATGTAATCTTTTTCAATAGTTTCAATAGTTTCACATTGGCCATAGAAGAAGATGAAGTATGTGTAAATTATTTCTGATAAATCCTTTTATCCCAATTTACAAAATATTTTTATTGTTAAATAATGTAAATAATTCTAATTATTTTATTTGTGATTAACTTATTTTAATATATATATATATCTTAATTAAGTTTTAGATCCATCTGAAGCAATGAAACGTTATCTATTTTAGTTTATTGAAAAGTTTGTTGTTTTATAAATACATTTTGACTTATGCCTAATTTCCACTAATTATATTTTATACAAGTCAAATAAATTTTTAATTATAAATATATTTACGTTATTAATATAAATTAAATATTTTACTTGTTAGTTAAGACTTTGTTTACAAAAATTAAAGTTAAAAAATAAAGTAGTGAATTGCTTTAAAATTAATAAGTTGATTAAAATGCTGGTAGAAAACTAACACTAATACGCTGGCAATAAAAACAATTCCAAAAACATTTAATTCCATCAATTTTATTATGATAGGTCCAGTGATGTATTTTGCACATTTGGCTCTACATTTACTCATATCTTTATTCCTCTTCTTCATTCTTGCTTCCAGACCCTATATAATTTTTCTCAAAATAATATAATTATTCTCAATTCAAAAATTTTACTTTTTCTTCGTTTTTTATTCCGTTAACTTTATTATACCTTCGTTTGTTATTCCGTTAACTTTATTTTTCCTTCCTTTTCACTACCTCTTTCAAGTTCTTCTAGGTATTTTCTTTAATTTTGGCTTGAGTGCCTATGTGTAGGCCAACATAATTCTTCTCAATTCAAAAATTTTACTTTTTCTTCGTTTTTTTTCCGTTAACTTTATTATACCTTCGTTTTTTATTCCGTTAACTTTATTTTCCTTCCTTCTCACTACCTCTTGCAAGTTTTTCTAGGTATTTTCTTTAATTTTGGCTTGAGTGCCTACGTGTAGGCCAACATTATGGAACTTTACCAGCTTCTTTTTGCAATAATTGTGACTTCATACGACCTTCATAATGAATTAAAATAACGGAAGTAAATATTTTTAGGGATTTAAAGAATTTTGGAAACTGAATGAATTCTCCAGTGTAACAAAGCTGCATTGAAAGAATACGCCGACGGAGAGAATCACCAGGAATAATTACGTAAATAATAGAGGAAGCGTAGCTTAAGCACGTGTTGGCAGATAGAGCGTGTAAGAGACGACGCGCAGGAAGATCTCGAGGGACGCCGCGTCTGTCTGAGGGTTCACTTACAAACGACGAATAAAACGACGCAAAGACATGCAAAGCAGACGCCGGCGAATTCCGCAGACCTCCATCATCGGGCCTCCTCAGCCAGAAACATCCTCCTCTCTCTCGCTCCATCTCAAAAAGGAAAAACACAACTTCCTGTCTCTATGACATTTACTACCTTATTTTTCTGCTGCTTGTCCTCTTTTTTTCCCCCCTGCCAGTTTCCTGCGGCAGCGCCACTTCCTACACACACACACATAAAGCATTTGCGTCTCTTCTTCTCTCCTCCTCCTAGCATCCTCGGGGCATATGTTTTGCAACATTATGGAAATACAATAGCTCTCTCTGGCTCCGCATAAATACCAGAGACCTTCGCTCGCTCTGTCACTGTCCCGCGCAAATTTTGCATGAGAAATCGTCGAGAAAAGCTTCTCCAGGCGAGCGAGCCAAAAAAAAAACCCCCAACCTAACCCCCAAATCGCCTTTCTGCGTAGTTCAACAATTATTCTGCATATTCGAGTATACATTAAATACGTTTGAAAAGATCGCTACTTACGAGTCAGAGACTGACAGTCAGAGGGATTCTACGAAATAAAGTCTCATCACGAGAAACGTGAAACCAAATATATGTTCTACCCCTTTATGAGATAACATCGAAAACAGCTGCATTAGTCTATTCTCTGTAATTGCTTTTGAGGGGACGTGGGACACCACTTCCAGGCTCAGCTGACCTTGTTGACACAAGTTTCCCGCCTGTTTCGGGGCAGCAGCATAAGATTGCAAAAACGGTTGTAATATTGAAGATGAACTCGGAGAAATGTGTTAACATAGGAGTTGTGCTTGCAGTTGGCCCGTGGCCTGCTGGAAACTCTTGGAGCAGTGTTACATTACGCAACATGTGACATGTGACGCTAAGGCACCAGTCAATATATTGCGTCTGTCTAATAACAGAAATAATTGTAATAAATACAACAAAATGATTACTCAATGTCTCAAAATAGTTTTCTCGGGCACATAAAACAGAGTGTTACACGAAAGCGTCAGAGATTGTATGTGTAAGAAATTAATGTTGCCTAAAACAACTTAAACGATCTTATTCCAAAATTTTACACTGTCTTTGGTGTCTATCTTCTCTGTCTAATAAATAAAATTGACTCTGATTGTGTGTATACCTTTGTGTTCATAAAAATCTACAACCGTGAAGCAAATTTAACCAAATTTAATTCACGTATTCCTTTTTGAGTCGGACACAAACACTGCGGGTGTTAGACACAACTACCACTTCTAGGGACGGGGGTGGGTATTTTAAAATCTGATAAAACGGCCGATATCGTCGTCGAAAGAAAAATTTTCTGGGTCAGTGAGACCGATAGCGTTTTTACCGATGATTTTTGTGTATGATATCAACACCTTTCCGAATAGGAGGGGAGCACCATTAGGGGTTGGGGTGAAAGAGCGTAAAATAAAAATAACGCGACAACAACCGGCATTGGTGTCGAATCAGGCGTCATGGAAATCGCTGAGTTTAATAATGATATTCTACATGCCGGTTAAGTTAGTTCTGCCCCTAGGAGTGGGGGCGGAAGGGGAATGTTCCGCATCCAATCTTAATACACGAGCAGCAAATTCTATCATATTTGGTACAGATGGTACTTATAATACGAAACAAGCACGTGATTGGTAAAACACTCCTATCATTTTGAAGACATTCTAAATATCAGGGACAATTTTTTTAAGTGTGTGCGATATTTTTTACCCTCTTAAGGTACATGGAGTTTTTTTTTACTGTATTAGGGCACGGAGACTCTTTTTCACTCTCTCACCGTAATGGAACTACTTTTGTCTTTCTTAAATATTATTTATTCGCTTAGCAAACCGGGAGTTATTTTTTACCTTTCAGAAGGATACGAAAGTATATTCACTCTCATTTGTTACTGTCTTAAGTTATAGTAAATAATTTTGATTCCGAGAGTGTCCCCACAGCAAACTCCTCTCCCGCTATCGGAAGGGCGTGGGACAAGTACCCGATGCCCGACCTACCTGAGGCAGGTTTTTACAGCGTTTCCCTGCATTTATTTAGGCGAATGCCGGGTAGGATCCTTAAACCATAGCCCCGGGGCCCTAGTTACCCTTGGTTACCTTCCTCCACATTTCCGCATCCCCCCTTTCAAATCCCTTTCCTATGCTATAAGAGGGGAGTTGCCACTATGTGGATTACCCTATACATAGCCTGTCTAAACCCCCCCCCCCCAAAAAAGAGTGTTTTCAACTCTCAATGGTACCGGGAGTACTTTTTACACTATTGAGTTATAGAAGAAAATTTGACTCGCTTAGGGCGTCGGGAGTATAATTAACGCTCGTAAAGTAGAGCGGATATGTTTGATATAGTGTATCGAGTATATTTTTTCAAGAGTAATTTTAATAATATTTAGTATCGGGAGTATTTATGCTTCTCTGAAGGCACGTATGGGTTATGATGAAATTCGCTTTCCGTATGCATAGGTAGGTTAAATCATTTCTTGATCAATTAATTATGGAATTAAATACGTTTTCGGGCTTATATAAATAAATACCCGGACAACGCCGAGGGAACCCAGCTAGAATTAAATAAATATAAGATGCTTTTACTGTTTCGTGTTGCAAACGTTAACCGGAAACTATTTCCATCTCTTCGTCGTCAAGAAATCTTCGGGTTAATCCTCTGCTACAGATATAATATATTATTAATATAAAGTAAATGCTACACTGAAGAGAATTTCTTTTACAACTTATGAGAAATTGTCGATGAGATCATTACAGATTAATATTCATGTCTAAAAAGGTGCATTAAAAGCAACGCACTAACGTATGTAAAAACTAATTTAAAGCACTTCTTTATATCATTACTTTCATAAAGGATTGCTTTACCAAAATCTCATAGTCAGAGTCAATAATTGTCAATAAAACATGCTACGTTAAAAACACAGAGCTTGTTATCCAGTATTCCCTCTCCCGGTCTATAAAAGCGTCGTGTAAGATCCATCGATTGATAAGGAATATCCTACCTAAATCCCACCGCAGGAGACACATTATTGTCTGTGGTAATTTCGTCATGGTACATTAGCTTTCCCTGAGTTCTACTACCGTTGTGTAGGTATGTATCATCAATTTTATTGCCGACCAAAGGAGAAATGAACTGGATTTTTATTACCTTCAGCTCTTATAAGAAGACCGCCACAGCTTATGTATATATTGGCTACGTCGTCATGGAAGTCCTTCAACATTTGCGTCGTCCACTTCGTATATTGCGTTAAGATCTGTCGTTTCCATAGTTACACATTTTTCCTTGCTTATTCCAAGCTCTCAAAAATAGTCCAGTCTGGTATCATACTTCATTATTAACCATCTTACCACTCTTTTGTTTCAGTTTGTAAGATTTTATTTTCGGTGTTGTTTTTTTTTTCTCGCCGCCTTTGATGGCCTGTAGATTTCTTATTTTTATTTGATTTCATTTTGGTTTGATGAGCAGCGAGTGTTCTCGGAAACCTGTCTTTCTCTCTTCCTAACTCGTTCGTACAGCGTCGGTGAGTCGTTGTCATGTCCACGCTCTCGTCGCCGCCTCAGGTTACCTTTACCTCCCTTCGGCTTCTCCGTAACATCTGGAAGACGCGAAAGAAAATAAAAACCTTCATTCCGAAGTCGTTGTACGTTGATAAGTTGTCTTCAGAAGTCTATTAATTTGAATTTGGATTTTTTTTCTTATTTAGGAAAAAAAAAGACAACTGTGAATGCGCTTCAATTTCATTAGGAAAAGGAAAAAAAATATTTCAACGCTACGAATCGATCGTTACGAACATCCGTGTGCATAGTTCACTTAAAACACGGAGGTAGAATAACAGTCGGGCTGGTTACAAGTTAAATGGTAAGATATTTGTTACATTTCCAGTTAACGACTCTTTATTTCTTATTTTCTTATAGACTATGTTTTTTTACGAGTTAAATATAGCATTTTACGGGTATTTAAGATTAAAAACAATGGAGGAACGTGAATATTTTAATATTTGGAATATTTGCAAAACGTGCCATACTTGTTTGACAAAATCCAGCAAGGTGTATTGCTTGTTGCATTCGGCTAGGGCCGCTCAATTTTTCTGCCGAGACGTGTAGATAAAATCTAGTCTCCGATCAATGCCATATTTTAGGTATCACAAACCAGTTTTCAGAACTATTCCTCCAGTGATAATTTATAATCTTATTTGTTTTCAGATTCACATATGTGTGATTGGAAGGCCTAAAGGTATTTTTTGGAGTGTGTGGCCATATTATAGTAGACAGCGAGGACAAAGGAAGCACTGACTGACTGACTGAGTGGGATTGCCTGGAATAGTTGCGTAATTAGCGGACATTCCTGGGTTCGCTTTGATGTGCGTCTGCTCATGTGATCGCTTCACCATGTCGCCTCGGATCACTTGCCTTACTACTCTCCAACTAACATATCTTCTACCTATCTTCTTAATCCGTCTCATCTATAATATTGTCTACATGAAAAACTGTGCTTCTGAAATATCTTCTCCCTATCTTCTTAATCCGTTTCATTTATAATATTGTCTACATGAAAAACTGTGCTTCTGAAATATCTCACCTTCCTTTCTATTACGATTCAAATGAATTGTATCCCACGGAAGTAATTTAATAATATTTAAATACCTCATATTTTCCTCGACCTGCTTGGCCTATTTAATATTTTTGTCCATCTATTTTTGGTGTATAGCAAAGTCAGTGTACCGAAACCCAACTTCTCATGTATAGTGGCGAGGCCATCACATGGTTACGTTCTTTTGTGATCAACTTCTCCTTTGTATAGTCTTTTTAGGTGCCAATTTGTGATTGTATTGGCGTTTGAAGTTGTTTTAATGGCTTCCAGTCTTAAAGCCAGGGCAGGTTTAGTTATCATAAGCATCATTTTCAGCTATCGTCATCCAACTTGAGATAAAACCACTCCAAGGTTTGCCTTGACATTACATGACTCAACCGCAACAGGGTTATGTGGATCACGACCTCAGGATATTTAGTTACAGCACAATGCAAGTACTCTTTCACCTTTTCCCCCCGTCCTTCTTTTTACTGTCCTCTGCGCCTCCTAGGTGTGCGTGTCGGGCGGCTGCGGATCCCCTTTTTGCGGCTTTACTCAGCCGACGACGACAATGGAGGCGGTCCCTTTTCCTCCACCTCATAGTCAACGGTACATCAAAACAAAGATCTTTGTCGGTGCCGGGTAATGGAGCCGGTGCGGGATTAAAAGTTGCGCCGCCCCGCGAATTCCTGGCGGCCAGCGAATCCGAAAATTGCGATCGCTTTTGTTGGCAGCGTGAGGACGGATTTCGCAGCTGCACACCAGAAGAAGGAGAAGGTGGTGGGGGGAGAGGAGAATCCCGCATCACCTGCTGACGATGGTGATGCTCCCAGACGAGGTCATCTGCCAGGTAATTACGACGCCATTTTGCAATATGGCCGCGGCACGTGGTGGAGCCGACCAGCAAACTGGATGTTCCACTCCGTAATAATCTAACATTTAATTCAAAGTTCTCATAATTATTTAATTGCCGTTACCTGACAATGTCCGAATTTTGGCACGGATCAAGAGGAAATTGTAATTGTCTATTGAACTTTTATATTCTGACGATTATTTATATTATATTATAAATTGACTCTTGAGACAAACATAACTTTTGAAATGAACTGTAAATTAAACTACAGGGTACTAACGATAAAACTAACAGAAAATTATTAAAATATAGTTTCTTCTTTAAAAAACTATCACTGCAAGTGAATAAACTATCCACAATTAATGTAATTTTTATTAGTTTTAAGCAACTCCGTCAGAATTTAATTTTTATCGAAAGTACGAAAAATTCATTATATTGCACCTCAATACATTTTCTTCAACGAATTAATTATACGTGGAATATTAAGAGTCACATTATAAAATCAATCTAAAAGTATTAGGTAAGGAAATAAAAAAGAATAGTGTGGAACAGTGTGGTCTTTCGGGACCACGGTATAAATATAGAGAGAATTTTTGTTTTGGGTGTAGCCTAGCATTTGTGTGCTTTGAAAGAATTTGGTAGAAGTGGTAATGGGAGAAGAAAAACTGGGAATAAATAGAGAAAAATGTCACGTTTAACGATTGTAAGTATCTGATATCATATTTAAATTAAATAATAAAATTAGCTGCCGTTTAGTTAGGAAGAAATTTTAATATTTAAATTATAAACACAACGTTTAGTCCCTGATTGGAATCTCTTAAAGGTGTATGGATGTTAAAATTATAAATTCCAGACACAGGAAGACTTTAAGGCAACCTTTAATTTTTTCGTTGAAGAATTGGGCGGAGAAAAGAGACTGAGACACAGTAAAGGAGTAGAATGCTGAAGTATGATGGAATGAATGAACTGTGAAATTTCTTGAGGATAAATTTGATGTAAATAACGAACAGTGGGGTATCATTGCAGCCAATCGATTGAAACGGCAACGTCGCCGCACAATATCTGTTATTTTACAATTCACTCGTAGTGAGGAGTAATCTAAACGGTTAACCTTTGTATATTTACACGTTGTTATAATTGAAGGATAATCCCACCGCCCTTCTCATAGTGGCGGGCCGTTGGAAGATCCTTTGAAGACTTTCCATTCAGTTGGTAACCCTGTTCTTCTACCAAGTGAAGCATCATAATCACAACGGATTAAAACCCTCACCTCTACCTCCCTTCCATCGTCCTCAACATCATAGAACCCCACCCCGACCCGCTTGTTGTAGTCTTTTTCTCATATCTGAGAAAGCCGACATGCCGCACTTTCACAGACTCGGAACGAAAGGCTGCGGGCATGCAATTAAATTCACACGTTTCGTATATACATTTGTTTTTACACTGTTCTTCGAACTTTTGTAAGAAATAAAGATTACTGTTATATTCGTAATGAGATTACACAATCTTTAAATAAGTCATTTAGAAATTATAGCTTAATATAACTGATATTATACATGAAACTAAACTTCGAAGCTCAGATTATTACTGTGCGTATCTCTCTCTCTCTCTCTCTTAATAAACATTTTTGGACCTTTCTTCTAGATTCTAGGGTATAAATTATTTTTATGTTTTAAAATAAAGAAAAAAAATTCTGAACCTTTTTTTTTTTGAAAAAATTGTTTCAACTATTGCGTGTGAGTATTGTGTGATGATCCAGGAATTAAGATTTATGGCAACTGTTAAGACAAAGATGTAACAAAAAGAGATAAGTTCATATGTGATTATTTCTATCGCCAAAAATATTTAGCAACTTTATTACGAGTTTCTTCTTATTTATTAGTATAATAACATATAATATATAATTAAACGAGGAGCTTTCGGCCTAATACACGGCCATACTTACCTGTAAAGTTCACATCATAGACAACAAGGGTCAAGGTGTCAGTTAAAATGATAGAGTCAGATAAAGTTAGATTCTGTGTCATATATAAGATGAGATTAATTTAAAATTATGTTTCCAATTTATTTTAAGAAATGTCGTCTGAAGAAGGAAAAGTAGCGTGCTGTTCTGAAATATTACGTGGCCATTTATTTGCAATTTCTCAAACGTTGTCATATATATTGTCTGCCTAATAAAATAATAACACAATAACTTCAAAAATATATTTTGACAATGAATGTAATAGTATTATATTAAATTTAATAAAACAGGACACTTTTAATTAACATCCCTGAAATATTATTTGTTACATAAGGATGAAATTCAAAATGTCCAACTATTATTTTTATAATAGAATATTTAAAAATAATTTAATGTGAAATCTGAACATGTTAAATAAATAATTCAAAATTATTACAGAAAAAGGCTAATCTGTTTTTTACATGAGCGTAATCTACGTGTGGCAACTCCCCTTTAATAGGTCAGGAAGAGATTTGAAAGGGGGAATGCGGAAGGGTAGCGAAAGGTAGCCAAAGGTTAACTATAGGCCACGAGCTGTTTTTTAAGGATCCTGCCCGACATTGGCCTAAAAAACCTGCACCAGGGATGTCGGGCTCTTCATACTAGTCCCACGCCATTCCTATGACGGAGACGGATTTTTTGTGGGGACGCAGCATTCCCTTCTCCGCGCCTGTACCAGTTTAGGAGGCAGAAGGCCGACTGTTCCAATAGGAGTAGAGAACAACTCTTACCGGGGCTTCAGATAATAATTATTAAATTCACTTCAATATATGGCTTCGTGTTTTAGTAATTGAAGATTAACGAACAGGAACGAAATATATGTTTACATTGCGACATTTATGTACGTAATAATAACAAACATGCACAACGGATAAGCTACGACGATAAAAGTCACCAAGTGTGAAATAAATAAATTATTGTGAAAAAAAAAACAAATTAAATATAGCATAATATTTGTATACGCACGTACGTGTACGAATAAACTGATTACGAAATTAAATACGAGCACACAAAATACCTGTCATTTTGTTTGTTTTTCGTGTTAATCAAACGAACGGGTTCGGGTGTTGAAAATTATTCAGAGTGTTTATTTTTTTAGGAAATAATATTCATGTTGGGTTATTATATTGAGTTTTCATGAATACCTTCGTGTGTTTTTTAGGGGAAGTATAAAACCCTGTGTGTCATACCTTCAAAGCGAGGCGTTAAAGTTGAGAAAGACCAGAATCTTTAGGGATGATGGAAAAAAAGGTCTCGTTATAAAAAAAATCGATTCTACTGAACGAGAATGTTATTTTCGCAAATGTTATTAGTTGTTCTTAGGTAGCTCGTAATAAAGCGATAAATAATCTACGTCATAGAGAAAAAACAATGATTACTAATAAATAAATAAACATAAGTCAATTTTAAGTCAGAAAAAATAATTTATTAAATTAACTACGTTTCATCGCTTAATTAGCGACCTCATCAGGTTCAAGTTTTTTTTAAAAAAAATTATGGACAGGTCATTCTATGCTGACTGCCGTGGCCGAGAATGACCTGTCCATCAAAAAAGTTTTTTTTAAACTTGAACCTGATGAGGTCGCACATTAAACGATTAAACGTTGTTAATTTAATAAATTATTTTTTCTGTCTTATAATTGGTATAAAAAGGGAAGAACTTTCAAAGATAACTGTTTTTTTGAACATTAACAACTAAAAAAAAGATATAATATTGCCGTAAGCTCAATTTTTCAAAATTAAATAATTTGAAAATATTTAATTAGTTTTTCTTATTCAAAGAGGGAATAATACAAAAATTAAATTATATTTGTTGCATATTAGTCTCGTGAAAAGTCCTCTTTCTTCATCTGAGGACTACTATTTTCGTACCTTTGCTTCAACTTGTTTGATTTTTTTCCCACTCGTTACCTTCGCTATTTTTCTTCCACGGCAAAGGCCGAATGACGGTCAATGACACGTAAATGACACTATGTCAATTAAACTTACAGACAATAATGAACACTTAAAATGAAATCTAAAAAACACACAACAAACTTGAGCTGAGTAATTTATTTTCGATTGATGAATTAACAGGATTGAATTTATTAAAATAAATTTTCCGCAAATAAAATTACGGAACACGTCAAAAAAATGTATTTTAACAATTATAGGGCGTAATAAATAATAATTATAAATAGTTTATTTTTTAATTAGATTATCGACGTGGTTTATTAAACATCACCTAATAATAACAATGCAGTTATTATAACTACCATTCCATGATTTGTCTTTATCTTTCCTCTTAACAGTGAAAAATTTTCAATTTTGTCGTTTCTGACCACTCCTTAGTTTTATTTCACCTCCATATCTTCCTTTTATTAAATTGCGATTTCCTATTCTTTTTTTTTCAGGGCATTTTTAAGTGTTTCATTTTGCTCCACTCTTGTTCTCCTTCCATTTTTTAATTTTTTGAAAATTTTCTGTCTTATCTTCGCTCGTCTTCATCGCGCTTGAGTCCAGGAATTCCTGTGTGTGCCAGGGTGAGTCATAAGGATGCAAGGGTCCAGCTGCCCCGTGACCGCGGATATTACACCCGTCGATATTAGAATATCGCGCGTCGAATCAAGTTACAACTCAATTTAGAAGGCGCCGCTCACAAAGCGCCGGTCACGTGGCCACGGAATTTGCTGCAAAGGGGGCGGCACAAAGGACAGGCAACATAAAAAAAACCCTTACTAATAAATGGAGCTTACTCGTCGTCAGTAACGCGTAGTTGCCCGTGTAAGTGTTGGGAATCGTTCCCCTCACTGATTACATTGCCTTCTTCACCTTCATCTGTCAGTACTTTCCAGGTAATAACTGAGATAATATTCTGATAACCGTAAATGGACAAGTTCCGATATAAGGGGAAGCGTGGTAGAGGACATTTTATATCTTAAAACCTGGGAAGTCATAATTTTTTTTAAAATACATTAATATTCCAAATAATTATTTTCCATTTGCAGCAGTTAATGGAGAGAATAAAATAAAGTGCTTCGTCACAGCAATTTTCGGAAATTTCATTTTTATTATAAACTTTAAGGCAGTTGAAAATCATTCTATTAGGCCTAACTGAATAGTTGGGGTTTGATGATCCTAGTGAACCGCTGGCAACAAGCCAAGTAATGTATAATCCTGTTGAGGGAAAAAAGAGAGAAAAGGAAAAGGGAGTTTAAGCATTTTAGTGACCTCTTCACACTTACAGACAGCTCACATACACGCATGGCAAAATACTATTTTCCTTTTTCATCAGCTTTACTCAGCTGGTGTATGTAATATTTTTACGATTAACACCTCGACGGTATAAAAAATTCTGGGTTCTGAAAAAAGAATCTTCAACGCAATAAACACTTAACTCAGTTAATAGTGCCCCATATAAAAATGTTTTACTTTATTAATTAATTAAATTACGACTTTTACAAATAAATAAACATCAGCCTATTTTAAGTCAGAAAAAAGTATTTTTTTAATTAAATTAACAACGTTTCATCACTTAATTTGCCAAATTTAAATTTAAAACTACAAAACTACTAACATCATTCATCTTAAAACAGATTCTGATTCATTAAGTGAAAATGGAAAACACCGAAAGATACTTCTATAATAAATAAATTATAAATGGCATAAAAAATTTACATTTTTATTTTCATGACTAATAAAAACTATTTAAAAAATGTACAAATATCAGTATCAATAAATTAATGGAAAAATTCATATTATTTAATATATTTTCTCCCTTATATTTAACACAAATTTATGATTTAAAATTGGCTGATGTTTATTAATTTATTAAAGTCGTAATTTAATTAATTAATAAAACATTTTTTAACTACCGTCTATTGGCTGTTTTATTATCAAATCTATTAACACAGTCGTTAAAATTGATATATTTTAAAAATTTAATTCTTGAAGTAAAGACACGATGTAATTTAATAATTATAAATAACCGATACAGATTAAATTGAAAGTAGACAACAATATTGCAAAATTAGTTAAAAACCAAGGATTCATCAGATATGGTGTTGTAAATAGCACTTAATAAATCAGAATCTGTAGTTTTAAATTTAAAATTTAAAATTGGCAAATTAAGTGCTGAAACGATGTTAATTTAATTAAAAAAATCCTTTTTTCAAACTTAAAATTGGCTGATGTTTATTTATTTGTTAAAGTCGTAATTTAATTAATTAATAAAATAAAACATTTTTTAACTACCTTCAATTGGTTGTTTTATTATCAAATCTATTAACACAGACGTTAAAATAGATATATTTAAAAATTTTAATTATTGAAGTAAAGACACGATGCAATTTTAAAAAAACTAAAATAAATAAATTTCTGTAAGATTATTATTTAGAGAACTGTACGTAAGTAGTTGCTGTTTGTGAAACATGGTGGTCTTTGTGTCGGATGAATCAGAAATATATATATATATATATATATATATATTGTAATGCCAATTAATTAAGCCATTAATTGTTTTTAAATAATTTAAATTGTTAGCGAATAAATGAATTGTAAGCGGCATGAGCGAGGTAAAATTGATTGTTCTGGTACCAGACCGACGGTCCATAAGTAACAAAACTTTGATAATTATATTTGAGAACGATAACTTAAAGGGAAAAGTCAGATTTCGTTTATCTTTCATTTCGTTCATCTTTCATTTCGTTCATTTTTCATTTAGCTTTCTTTCAGTTATCAACTTATTGATTTTTTTTAGGTAAATTTTAAACTGAATTGTTAATCAGATCATTAAATCATTTTCTCTGTTAATTATCAAACCCAGTGAAGGCCCTGAGAGAAGACATATTAAATTTTGATTGTAATTGTTTTTAATTTTTGGAAACCACAAATAGATAATATATTATTTTGTTTGTTAAAATTTGATTATCTTTTTCATTTTATTAACCCTATTTAATTTATTATTACATTAAATGTCACCACAACGTGGGGCAAGTTCTTTAAATTAATTAAAGCCTACTTGTTGATTATTACAATATATATATGTATGTGTGTGAGTGTGTGTGTATGTGTGTGTGTAAACAAGAGAGAGAATTTTTCTTTCTGTTCTAGTGTGTAGGCTGTCAGCATCGATGAAGACGAGAGTTACAACGCGAAATCACGTGAGACATTGTTCCTCATCTGCAAGTGCCGACAAAAAGAGGACATCATCAAACTCAATTATTAGATTCTAACGGCACTGAGATCAATGTTCAAGGTTAGTAATATTAAGAAAATTAATGCGTAATTTGTTAGGTAGGATATTAAGTCGTAAGTGAGAACGAGAAGTTTAAAGGTGAGTTCCAGTTAACAATTAATTTGTAAGAATAATAATTGTTAACATTAACGTCTGACAAGTAATTTCTTCCAGTATTTGTTAACTGACTCCACTTTTTATATTCTATTAATTTTTTTTTTCCGAGAGAAGGCGCTGATTTAATTCCAGGAGACGATGTAATTGAGATGAGTCGCAAGTGAGAGGTGATGATGAATTCTTTAATAAATGGTGTAGCCAGCGGTGTGGGGTGTGTTTCATAAGGGAGGCAGCCAGCGTTTTACTTGTGGCGCTGGTGTGAGAGCGCCGACCGACCCCTACACACGCACACACGCACACGCACGCCGCGCCGTGGACACGCGCCCAGACACGCGACCTCACGCCGCCCTCGTCGTCCTTTTTACAATTTCTCTTTTCTGTCCGGTCGCCTGCGGGTTATTTATATGGAAAACTGTCCCCATCTGTTGAGTATTGGGAGGGGTTGTTTGACTTGCGTTTTATCCGCGCGTACAATAACTGCTAAGTAACAGCTCTCTTTCTTCTCTCTTCTCGTCCCCGTCGCGGGGAGCGATTATTATTAATTGTGTCGTAAGTGTGCGAGCGTGGGGGAGGTCGACCGACCGGCAAACGACGCCGTTCATAACCCAATGTTTGTATTTCATATCTGACTCGGGAGAATGGTCCAGAGTCAACAAGTAATTGATCCTGTTGCTAATTCTCGCCTCCCATCAACGATGGACACGAACGGTAGGGTAACTTTAAATCCTCGTATCACAGCAACCCCCCCCCCACTATTATTATTTCGTTATCGGACGTGTCTTAGAATAGTTCTGACACTTCTGTCCCCTTGTCATCTCTCTCAATCACAACACAAAAAATTGCCAGCAGCGACCCCTCTAGTTGATGATGGCTCCTCTGGGACCAATCTGAGACACATTATCTACCCTTCACCCGTCCTAATTAAGTTATTCTGAAATATTCCTACCATGCACCGTCACATAACGTTAGCTGACAAATATGAGATTATAAATCTGGGAAGAGCATAATAATATCACAGCTAACAACGAATAACTGCAACAAACTCTTAGTCACAGTAATGATGGCGTTTAATAAGAAAATGAAGTTTTAAAAATTAACAATTTCACGGTCAGTTTACATTTATAATTATATACTAAGAGATTCTCAGACAGGCCGAGAATAGTCCATTGAAAATTCTCTCAATTACTACCTGTATTTATTATCTAACTTATGGCGTGATTTATTGCATTGTTAAATCTTTTATATACAAAAGATATGACTAATTAAACCTTGTGTACAGGTCGGGGGTGTTTAAAACATTTCGGTCAACATGTACGGGTTTTCAGTCTCTATTATTGTCGGTAACGTGTGTAATACGCGGAACTTTGGCGAGAACAGGAGTCTGTTTTTGGGAGCCTGACCGATGAGGGTCACGGCGAGTCTGGTTGGGGATCAGGACCGATGATGACATCATAGACAGTCTTGTTTTACAGGCCGGCCGAGGATAGTCATAGAAAAATCTGTTCTCGTGAGTAAACAAGTAGCAACGGACATCCACGACACTAGGGTTGTCCCAGAAACGAAATTTCTTAACCTCAGACTTTATTATGCGAGATAAATACTGTGGTCGTATTGGATCCTTAGTAAAAGTAGAAGATGCTTAGTCAGCTCGGTGGTTTGATTTTAGCGAAGTGAACCAAAGTTGTCAACATTGTAATGACCTGTTGAAATAATTTTTCTTTAAAAGAAAAATAGAGAAGTGTATAAATAATTTGGTATAAGAACAGCCCTAATACACTGGTAGGTAAAAATCTTCTATTGTAAATGTTATATAAATATGACTACCGTCAAGTTCCTGTAAAGTTCACTAGATTTCAGTTTTGTTTAGGTTTGTTTATATTAATTGTTATTGTAAATTTAATTTCTATTCTTTTGCAGCTCTTTTGATTTTGATATAATTTGCTGATAGTTGCAAATTTACTATAATTATTAGAGGCTCAATAAGCGGCCCTGAAGAATTAAGTTGTATTTAGAGCTGTGAGATTTATTTAAAATATGTTCAGAAACTAAATTAAAATAGAAATTTGTATTAATTTTTTTTTATATTTAAAAAGTTATCATTCAGGTATAAATCTTTTTATTTGAATTTACATATTACGTTATTTGGTTCCAATGTGTTGGCTTTGATATCAATAATTTGTGTATCACAATATATTAGTTGTATTCATCACTTTGCACGAAACATCAACGTATAAAAATGTTTAATTCCTTGAATTATTTGTGTGTATTATTAGCATATCGTGTTTCTGGTCGTTTTTCGTTACTAGCAATGATGACGTCATTTAGATCGAAAATGCGCAGCGCAAATTGCAGTTGGCTTCTCTATAATAATAAAGATAATAACAATACATTACTTGTAAATGCCTCGCAGAACTCACTGGCACACGAGAAGATTGAAGGACGACACTTGCGAGCCTGAAATTAAGAAGATAGTTGCTAAAAATAAAAAATCAGACGATTTTTCTCCTCCTTTGCTAATTGACCCGCAATTTTTATAGGCTTATAACTTTTATTTTTCGTTTTTAGGTCAGAAGACGCTTAGCGTCACAATTTCCGATTCATTTACTAGTCGCTTCATTGGTCACAATCACCAAAGAGGATTGTCGATACTGGAGAGAGATTCTGCTGAAAAGGGGTGGGGGGGGGGGTGGAGTTCGGGACACGTAAAGTCAAATCTGCTAGTTCATTCATTATCCAATCAATCAGTCGGTCAATCAATGTAAACTTTTATCCTGTGCTGGGCTCCGAAATGTTACGAGAGACGCCACATGTAGCAGGATTGCTGCTTCGGCTGTTACTTCCGATCTAGACGGAAATTATTTACCAGAAATATTGATTTTAGCGAGCTTGAATACTTAAAGCATCGTGGAAGACATTCAGACTCGTATACGAAACCAAAGAAGATACATTTACGTTGTTTTGAGACAGAAAAGTCGTTTCAACGGTTTAATTTAATAGATCATTATTAATTATTTAACTAATGTCGTTTAAACAGAAAGAGAGGAAGAGGAAGAAAATTGTCGTAGGTAAAATATACTTAGTCAGAAATATTCTGAAAGGAGCGTCACGGAAAAACTGTAGTGGTTCATTAGAACGTAGGCCTGTTTTTTTTTTTTAGGGCAACAGGCTACATGAGGGTGATCCACATTGGGCAACTCCCCTTTAATAGCATAGGAAGGGATTAGAAAGGGGGGATGCGGAAGGGTAGAGGATGGTAGCCAAGGGTTAACTAGGGCCCCCGGGCTATATTTTAGGGATCCTACCCTGCATTCGCCTAAAGAAATGCAGGGAAAACCCTAGAAAAACCTGCATCAGGTAGGTCGGGCATTGGGTACTTCTCCCACGTCCTTCCGATAGCGGGAGAGGAGTTTTCTGTGGGGACACAGCATTCCCTTCTCCGTGCCTCGACCAGTTTCGGAGGCAGCTGGCCGACTATTCCAATGGGAATAGCGAACAACTCTTACCGTATGCCCAAGGTCTGTGACCCCGGAACATACACCTCTCAGAACAGGCCGAGGTGCCTCGGCTTGTGGGAACCTTAGTTCATAAACGGAGAGGAAAAGGCATCCCCAAAGGTAGCCCCTTCGTATCTCTCCTAAAAGGTTCTGCCTGCGAGAGAACATCCCTCGCAGGATCTCCGTCAGAACGTAGGCCTGGTGATAAAGTCATTAATAAAACTTGGACGATGGAACAATGAAGGGAGAGAACTAAGTTTAATGAATAAATTGCTTGCGAGTGCGAGGAATAGTTTTAAAATTATATTGAGCTAGTGTCTGTTTTAAAGTTTTAAATTCGTGTAATCGTGATTATTCACGGCGTTTTCATGCCAAAAATTGCGATAAATTTTACTGTTGCCTAAATCAGAATCATTAATCGAAATTTATCATTTGTAACGATCGATACTCCTTACGCATACGTCTTTAATAATTAACATAATCAATTCGGTCACTTTGAAGAATAGACATCAGTAATCAAAAACAGTTTTACGAAACGATATTCAAAATCATTTCAAGAATGACATTCGGCACTTTTAAAGATCAGAAACTGAGGACACCAGTTCCGTTTTTTAATAGTGTTAAAAAAGTGGTTAAAAAAATTCCTATTGATCTGGATGAATTAAGAATACAGGGGCAAATTATTTGGAAAATGTACTAATAATTTAAAAGTATAAAATAAAATGATATTTCGAAATCTGACGTGAGTTTTATAAGGACACGCTTCGAATCATTGAATGTTTGTAACATTCAGGTGGTAAAATAATGAAGAAAATATTTTTTAAAAAACGCAGGACGTAGGCGTGAGAATGAATGTAGTCAATGAAGTTCATTAAGCTCCAGAATAATACCTCATTTCTACCACTGTTCTCGTTTCTTTTGTACTTACAGACTATTTAATGTCAGAAAAGATATGTTGATGACTATGTAATGATTGGGGTTCATTTATACGTTCATATTCATCGAGGTGTTTTATCGTCCGATCTTTGTCAAATTAACAGGTAGTGGACAGAGAAGAACGTCTGTAAGTATCTGATAATGGAGTCCGGTGGCCTCGAGGCTAGGAGCCTGCGCCTGTAACTAGGTTTGCAGCAGGGAATCTCTGCTGATGACGCTGGTCCAAGGAATACAGAGCGACCTCTGCCTTCCTCCCCGAATGGCGTCGCTCGCCCTAACTTCGTTTCGACAACCTCGTCCTTTTGTTTTTTCCCCCCTACCCGTTCCCGTGTGCTGCTGCCAGCAAGAAGGAAAGAGGAAGGGTGGGTGGGCTTGATGGGAAATTGATAGAAAATGAGGTAGATTGAGTTTCGTCGTTAGAGGAATTATCCGTGTGGCGGTGGCTGCGGCTGCTGGGTCCTGGAGCTGCGGCGGGGAAAATACGCGGCCATCTTGCGATCCTCTCTATGCGTTTCACCCCTGGGAACAACGAACCTACAATATATCTAAAACAACTGTCTCTCTACATTATTTAAAAGGAAATCGAAAAACTCTCTCAACTCCGAATCACAGGTCGGTCCGAGTTTAAGAATCCATATTCCATGACACGTAACAAAAATAAATCGATATTTTATATATCTTAGCTCCAAGAATCGACTTTTAAATTAGTTCACTGTTAGAATAAAACACTCCTGGGTTTTATCGGTGGGTGAAGTTGTATTAATCATAACCGTAAAATGCGATGCCTCACGATAACATATTTACGTGAATTTCCGTCGAATATATATATATATATATATATATATATATATATATATTGTAATGCCAATTAATTAACACATTAATTGTAAATTACAAAATATAAATTGTTTGAGAAATATATTCTTACGGTGGTATAGAACACAGCAACAATGTAGCCTGGTATTGTTTCCTTTGTCGGAAGAAGCACTGCGCGCTCAAAATTGAGAGACGGTTGTTCAGTTGGCTGGAAGGTTTGGTCAAGTACAGGTCGCATTAAAATATTATGTTTTGGTAGAGTTCAGTCTGCATTTTGGTTTCTCAGCGATCGGGTGGTCGTAAAAGAACTTTTGGAACTCGGAGATTAAATACGTGGCGAGAGACGAGGACGAAAACGAAAGGCGAGAACGAGAATCGAAATAAACTTGCAGGAAAGCATAGACCAAACATTCACACAAGCTGAACTACGAAACCTGCTAAACACAAACAGTTTTTGGAGCACATAGCCGAGCAGAAGTCAACCGAGTGAGGGAGAGACGAAGAGGAGGTTCCTGGTTCCTGATTTTGATCTAAAAAAATACTAATTTTAGAATCAGTGAGTTTTAGTAGAAGCTGTGCAAAAACCCGTCATAGTGCTTCGTAAGTCAAAAGTATCCTGGAATGCTGCCGTGAGTACCAATATAAAACAATTAATTATGTAAACCGGATTAAAAGATAGACGTCAGATTTCGTTCTCTTCCTTTGATAAAATGTGTTAAGTAGAATCTATCTTTTAGTAAAATTTCGTCGACAAGTAAATTTCGTCTTTGTTAATTGACGAGTAAATCTTTTTATTGGAATTTGTTTCTTTAAGATTTTAAATCTAATTGATGTCTTTTTTAATTATTACAATATATATAGGTCACCAACGGGAGAAGTCGACGATATTTCCAACACTGAGTGAGTGCGAATATAAATGGCGTACAATAAATGACTGCAAGAGTGGAGTATTCTCTAACATATTTTTTTTATACTCAATATGAACTCTTTCTAGTGAATATAGGTTAGTGTAATGAAGTGATTCACATTACGTGACAATAAACGTAAGTGAAGTGACAATATAGTTAAATTCTATTTACAGGTATAGTTCCACTATTTACTTTTTCAGGCCAGAATAATATTATTCTTATATTTATGTATTATCCTTTTCAAAATTCATCTTTAATTAATATTATACTTTATGTATATTTTATAATTTAAATTATGTCCTTTCGTCTAGTGTATTTATCTCAAATAATTATATTTTGTAATTTCACGTATCTGCTACTAAGAAAACTGACAATTTGTAGATTAAAGGCATACATATGTTCTTCGTATATATATATATATATATATATACATATATTTAAAGCGGAACCGAAACCCAATAAATCATATCTCTGCTTCCCTGCAAACTAATAACTACTTTTCCAGAAAATATGAATATCAAAGTAATAATATAGAACGGTCAAGATGTCAGTTAAGAATTAATTATAAACAGGAATAATTTAAATGAGATAAAAATAATTAAATATATAAAATTTCCTGTAAATACTGCAATTTTTGTTAAATAGGACAAACAAAAAGAGCATAAAAATATTCAAGTTTCAGTAAACATGTCAACTCATAAAACAACATTTTTGATTTGAATAATGTAACAATATGAGATTTGAAATCGAATATTATGCGAGATTGATGTCTGAAATATTATACATGAAATCAGATTGTTCATCCATTAATGTTAAAATCGATACAAATAATGTCAGCAACATGTATGACTGTATTCTTAAATGACCTCTTTGGTCTCTTCTTACGGATATCGTTGTTTCAGTTTATTTTCTATGCACACCTGATGAGATCCACGGACTGTAGGTGAAACGTAGTTAATAGAATAATGTTGAAGAAATTTTTGTTTATAATTTGTTCGTAACTGACTACTGGGTCTTTATATATTATTAATTTTCATTGTAAATTATCCAAGTAGGCTGGTAATAAAATTTTGTTTTCTATATATATATATAATACGCGTTTCTTTATTTGAACGTCACAAAATTTATTGACATTTTATAACCATACTTTTTTTTTATCTCTTTTTGTTGCTGACTGCTTTGACGTTTTTTTTTGTTGGTGCATGTGCGTGCACCATTTTGCTTTGACTGTTCACCCCCTCCTCCTCTGTTTTTTAGGAGTGGGGGAGTGAGAGGGAAGTGATAGGTTGTTAGAGGGTTATAGAGTAGCGGCTGATCCGTAGAAAGCATTCGCGAGTAATTCCGGTGTCGCTTTGTTAATTCATTCCACGAGGCCAATTGAATCCGTCCCATTGTGGCGATAGGTCCGTCCTCTTTAAATCCACCACACCTCACCTCTCCACCACACACAGAGATACAGAGAGAGAGAGAGAGAGAGAGAACGAACGAGTGGTGGTTTGCAGATTAAAATCGCTGCAGGAAATGTGCTCGTTGCTCCCGGTGAAAGACGAGATATAAAAGTCCAAGGATAAATTGGTGCCCACGAAGAAATAATAAATAATTCTTTTCGTCGACGAACAAAATCAAAATTGCGAGAATATTTGATTGGAAATTAGATTACAATGGTTATAATAGTCTATTTGAAGAATATCGAGTCTTGAAGGCAAATATCGATTAAATATCTTTGGATCGATATCGACTTGAATGCAAAGACATGCAAAGATGAAAGCCGTTTATATTTTTCTCATGGCCGCAGAGTGGAATTCAATAAATAAGCATATAACGAAGAGTGGAGTCTCTGTATTTATATTTCGATGAAGTTCTAATATTCACGTCTGTTGCTTACGAACCTGGTGTATATAAATCGTAATTACGGAATGATGGTGTGATTTACTATCGAATAAACCCAAGCACGAAATGTGTAAAACTAAATTATTATATGTTAAAATGAAAACGTTATGTCGTAGTCTATCAAAAGAAATCAATTATAGAGTCAAATAACTTAATTAAAAAATTATCGCAATTTCTATTAAGAATTACATAAATCATTATCTACCAAATAGAGTTTCCTTATCTTTGTGGTGGTTAGTAGTTTTTGCTACTGTACATTAAAGGTTATATTTTAACCAAACATCTACTAATTATTTATATCTGTAACGTTTAAATGAGCCAAGAACAATTAAATTACAATTTAATTGACGGCTTATGGACTTTTTTTCTTCATTGAATAAAAAATATTCTGAGATAAACTTTACTGTCCAGCGAAGCAACAAAGCAAATAAAAAGTACATCAAGTAAGATAATGATCTTATATAATTAAAAAAATCCACCGCCCCCCCCACAATCTGTATTATTTAATCTATATAATAAAAACTCGGAATTTGAGGTCCATTTTGCATGAAAGTGTATATTACATATTATTACAGGAGAAGAACTAATAATAAATTGCGTTTCATCTATTCAAATATGGCACTTAACCTTTTAGTGAAATTATCTAAGTGTTAAGACGAGCGTCCCAAAATTACTAATATAATTAATTAAAATGAAACAGAAAAAAGAACGAAATAATGATTGTTTTTTTTCAATAATTCATCGATATATCTCAATATTTGCTCTTATCTTAGCAAAATTTAATACTAAATACGATCTCTTTTTAAAAATTAATCTAATTGGCATAATTAGATTTATTATGTATTTTATTATACCCCAATAGATTTTATCAGTTGTATAAAAAGGTTTTAAAGAATGTAACCAATGATATTTTATTAATGCGTTTTTTATATGTTGGCGACTGAAAAAACCAAAGAAATATAATAAAAAACATAGTACGATAATTATGGGTAATAAAAAACACCAATATTTGGTAAAAAATATTCAACTAACTTAAATTTATCTAGCTATCAAAATTATAAAAATATCGCATGATGCTAAGGTTAATAAAAATAATTTATAGCTGTTCTGGATTCATATAATTTAAAATATTTTAAGGAAAATTGGAACACTGATATTATTGTCGAGGTCAATGGAATAGGGTAACTGATTTTTTTACCAAATTGAATTATAAAATGTTATCTCTGCTTTGTAATATCAATTATGAATAAAAGAAAATCTGAGGACGTTTGACAGTAGAAATAGCAATGTTGTGAGTACGTGTGTTTGGGCGTGATTTTAAGGTAATTAAATTGGTTATATGGCTGAAAAAGGGAAAAAAAATCAATTTGACGTCAATAATTTTCAATAATAATTATCATGACTCATTGATTGTAGAAAATTGTTTTGGTAATATATATTTCGTAATTGTTAATTTATAATAATTATTAATTAATAATATTTTATGCACAAGAAAAGTCAGCTCGAAAGCTTAAGGAAGTAAGAAGTGTTACAGTATTACGAAAGTAGGCCAAAATTACTGACAAAAAAGTTTTTTTTCCCCGTTTTTATATTGCTTTCTCCCATACAGGGAAAACATCATCCTTTATTTTCTCCAATCCGCTGGGCGGGAACTTTTTCTCCATTTACCCACGTGGTTTTCAACTGTAAATTGTTTTCGTCAAGCCTTCCTGGAAATTTTCCGAACTATGGTGCGTCATTAATTGCTTTTGTTACTTCCGCATACCCTTATTTTGAATATCTCGACTTGTCTACTTTACGTTCTCTGACCTATAAACGGTGTTCCCAATCGTATCGCTGTGACAATATACTAAAATCAGTCGATTGTAAGCACTGTTCTGACAAAAAAATGGAGTAAGTGCATTATCGTGACGCATCACCGGTCACGGAACGTTAATGTATGCCAATTTGTCACAACAAAGAACAAATCTAAAACGAAGCTCGGATGGAAATGGAGACGATCGCCGATGACGCGGTGCCCCAGCCTTTTTGAAAGGGGAAAGAAGATACATTTTTCGAAACGGGATTATTCCTTTTGTCTCGCATATTCAATCGCTGCACAAAGTGGCATATTCTGCCACCCACAGTGTGTTTCATTGTGTTCTCCACTATCTAGATTATATTTCACCGGCGATCTATGGAGTTGCGTCGAGGGGGTTGGTTAGTTTTCCCAGTTCTTTTTTTTTTCCTTTTGCGGTCGTGAAAGCTCACTCGATTACTTGGGTTAAGGGTGGTGTGTGGCCCGCCGCACACACGATTGTCTTGTATCCACACAAACACAATGTAATGTTTACCCTGTAATCCTTGCTTTGATAGATGGGATCCTCGGTAATCTAATGACCGCTAACAATGTATAAATAAATAGCTCAGACATGGAGACTTACCGCCCCGGTAACACAATCGACTTCAAAGGGCCGCCGCACAAAATCTCATTTGTGTGGTAAATGGCCGGTCAATGGACGCTATTGTCCTCTAGCGGCGTTGATGCCCGCCTCCGCTGGCATTGCGAACGGAAAACCTCCATATACACACACATGTATACACACGCACCCACAAAAGCCAAAAGCAACGGCGATTTAAATGGATATTTCGTATAGAAAGAAACACCACTTCCATGAATACGACGCCACGTTCTTAAATCAAGAGCTTAGTTTAACACACGTTCTACGTACGACTTTCCTCATAACTGTATAAAAGAATCATTAATAAATTATTTCAAGGAACTCGTATGAAATTTTCATTTCGTTGATTGTTTCATATACGATCTGGAGTTACTGATTTATCATCGTTCCGTTCCGAGGAGTGACTTGTCTGTCGTTTTTTTAGTCGATTCGTATTGCTTTTGTACTGTTGGTGTGTGATTCTTCTATAAGTAAATATTTTAACAAGTGTCTTTAGGAAATTATTTAATACAATGAAATAATACTGGGACCTCTAGCACACTCCAAACATATATTGTACTGTTAAACATTTTAAATGAGTTTTTAAATTTCATCCTAGTTAATTAATAACGTATTTCTTAATATGATTAATTAGTAGTAAATATTATATTGTATTCTGAGTTATGTTGAAAGAGAAATTTGTTCAGTTATGTAACTGTAAACATTGAAATGTTATTAATTGTAGAACCTAATAATTATTTTTAAATTCATGTAATGCCGTATCCCATTTTCTTGATCGAAGACTAATGGAATGAATTATAAAACTATATAGCGGTATTTTAAATCGACTCGTATACATCAATATACGAATGTATGACTCTGTTAATGTAGATTACTTGATAAATATTCTAATAAATATCCGTCAAACTACCTGGGGTGCCCGACAGTCGTGCATGGAACGTCAGGGTTACAAGATCAAGATGAGTCAGAAACCAAGGCGTAGTCTCAATTTAATTTCTTAGACGTTTTCTAGACGGTGAACCCTAATAATAAAAACGTACACTTTTTAAGAAAAATACATGAGTATTAAGACTGGTTTTTTTAGGGTAACAGGCTACATGAGGGTGATCCACATTGCGCAATTCCCCTTTAATAGCATAGGAAGGGATTTGAAAGGGGGGATGCGGAAGGGTAGAGGAAGGTAGCCAAGGGTTACTAGGGCCCCCGGGCTATGGTTTAAGGATCCTACCCAGCATTTGCCTAAAGAAATGCAGGCAAAACCCTACAAAAAACTGCATCAGGTAGGTCGGGCATTGGGTACTTGTCCCACGCCCTTCCGATAGCGGGAGAGGTGTTTGCTGTGGGGACGGAGCATTCCCTTCTCCGTGCCTCGATGAGTTTAGGAGGCAGCTGGCCGACTATTCCAATGGGAATAGCGAACAACTCTTACCGTATGCCCAAGGTCAGCGACCCCCGGAACATACACCTCTCAAAACAGGCCGAGGTACCTCGGCTTGTGGGAACCTTAGTTCAAAAACGGAGAGGAAAAGGCATACCCAAAGGTAGCCCCTTCGTATCTCTCCTAAAAGGTCCTGCCTGCGAGAGAAAATCCCTCGCAGGTTACCTGCGAGAGAATCCTCTCGCAGGCTTGGCCCATGATTAAGACTGATAGTGATAGTAGTATTATTAAAAATTTTATGGAGCCTGACTGAGGGTTTTATTGATACAAATTTTTATTCTTCTCCTTCTTACAGGAGCTTTCACCATTTTGTGTCATAATCAACTGTCTTAAATTAAAAAACGTAAAACCACCATAGTCCCAGGAGAACTCGTCATACATTGCAAGTGTTCGAAAGCTCCTGTAAGAACAAAAACAAAACAAAAATTGGGGGGCTAATTAACAGTTTTATTAATATCAGCAAAATATATCTTATACAATATCTTCTCGACCTTTACGTCACTGTAATGAATGATAAAGTAAAGCAAGTTATTTCGGAATTCGGAAGACGTTTGTTTGGTTACTGAACTCAAAGTTGGCCTGTGTCCCTTTCGGATAAAAGTAAGAAGGAGACAATGAACCCGCGGACAAGGAGGCGTTAAGAAGGCCGATTGATAGCATCGAGTGACGAACGAAATTATTAGGCTAAAGAAATTGAAACCCGGAAACATATGTTTCGCAGACGGAGGCACCAAAGTTTCAGACATCAGGGAGAATTTCGTTTAGATAATACAGTTTTTTGATCAATAACAGACAATATTTTATTTATTTACAATATTTTATTTATTTACGGGATGGTTCATTTCGTGCAGAACTTTAACAAAACGGGGAGTGTCTGGTTCGTTGGGAAGCTGGCGTAATTACAATTATCTGACTAGTGGATTTTTTTAAAAAATATATATATATAACTGATTTGGAAGTCGCTTTCAAGATTGAGATGGAAGAGAAGACGTGAACATAGTGAACCAACACGAGGTACATTTTAGGGTGTAAATGCTAGACGCATTCAAAAATGGTGGGAATTAAATTTCAATGACTTTTGATGAAGTGAAGTACGTAATACCTCTGTACGTGTGGTGGAGGACCTGAAACCAAGTACGTAGACAGTTGGCCGTCTGTGTGTGCTCATTACCACGGCTGCTGCTCCTGCTGGATGGATAGAGAGAGAGTGAGTGAAAGAGCATGGAGGGGGATCCATCGCGAGGTTTTCCCAGAGGGCGACTACGAGCGAGACAATGACCATGGAGAACGTTCCTCTTCTCTCTTCTTCCTGAGCCCATTACGCCCCCATTGTGGCCGCAAGCGCCGTTTAACCGTAATTGCGATTCTATTTATGTGACTTTTAGAATCGACTTTTCAACACAGCTCGGGTGAGCAAGGAGGAGGGGAAAAAATCTGGCCATCCGGTCCAATCAACTCGAGCACCAATTAGAGAGAAAACGAAACGAAAGAAAGGTCTGTTCACACTTGTACGTTAATAAGAAATATCGATTAAATCTCCGAACTAGTACCAGTAATTATGACGGTTAAACACTTGGCCGTAGTGTCCTTGGACATATAACGAACTCCCTGTTGAGTCATCGGACGTCCAGGTCCTGGACGAATCTGACGTCTTAGTAAAAAACAACAACACAAATACGTGGCATCTTTACTAGAAGAAGGCGGTGTAAGGGTTTTTATATTTGGCGACACTTCAAAAATTAATGGGACAAGTTTCCCTGGAAACAAGTTATTCCCAAATATTTCGACTTTTCTTCCGTTTTATGCCACTTCCAAAGAATCGGGAAATTTACATAATCTTTGCAAGATGCATTTATGTTCTTTTTATTATCGTCGTTATCCAGAGACCTATTTCTTCTAGGTTCTGCACAGTACCTCCTCCTCAGTGTATGCCAGATCCATTTAGCTCTCTTCACTCCGAAGAGAAAATATCTGCATGAGAATTTATATTTGACTTATCTTTTTTTAAAAAAAATATTATAAATGAACTCAATACGCATTTGTTTGTTTTAAATCAGGACTTTCAAAGAGGGAATTTCAGATCTACAAATAAATTGATAATTAAATGGTTGGACAGAATATCATGATGATGAAGAGTTTTAAGGGTTGCCGATAAAAACCGAAAAAACATACCAAAAGACAGAAAAACAAAAAAATATGTAAGAGTTAAAGGTTCGCGACGTATCTTGTATGTTCGGTTAAGAGGAAACGTTCAAAAGGTGTGAAAAAAATCCAGAAAATAGACTGACGGTAACAAAGTTGTTTCACATTCAGGGCATTATAATGATTCACAATAAAAATAATAAGCAAATCCAAAGGAATGAGACTGATGGACAGGGCTGTATGCGATCGATCATGAGAAAGACTAGAGTAGTGTACCAAAAAAACCTTAATGGGAGAGTGAGGACCATAAATGGACGATGGCGAGAAAATGTTCAAGTTAAGTAATGGGATTTTCTTTAAAGAGTAAGAAACAGACGGAATATTTCAGCTGAGAAAAACGAGTGCCGACCTCCTGTGGTGTAGTGGTCAGCGTGACTGTTTCGCATCACGGACGTCCCCGGTTCGAATCCCGGCTAGATGTTGTGTGCGTCTGTTTCCACCAAGTTTAAAATAAATGCAACAGAGTACAAATTCGCAAATTACCTAAACTGTTGATGCGACTATAAACAAATAATAAAAAACAAAACAAAAAAAGAGTGTGTTGGATAAGGGGGAAAAGTTAGTTAGAGGAAGTGAGGACAAGAAACCATCACTAAGAATGAAATACACAGTGAAACATTTAATAGAAGAACGTAGGACTAGGGCCTGATCTAGAAATAAACGAGTTAGAGTGAGAATGTGAAAATTAAACTAAGAGAATCGAAGAGCTTATAAAATTTAGTCTTTGATCTTTGTTTATCTTGTGTTGCGTATTTTTTTCATCTATCTTCATTTGCTTATTCTTTTAATAATTCCTCTGGGTATTTATTTATTACACTTCATCTCCCTTTTCCTCCTTCCGTCAAGATATTAATTTCTTGCTTTACTTTTCCATCGATGGGTGAACCTATTTATAGTGTAATGGGAGAATTGTCCACCAAAGGTTGGATAATAATTAATGTATTACTTGAGGAGAAATAAATTACGCTATCTTATAGGGTTATTTTTTTACTTTTCTCGGGAATTTTTGTTACATTATATTTTGTTTTCCTGTCTCTAGATTGGTCTGTATCATTCTGTCTTGCGCGATTGACCTGAAGACGACTCCACAGCGGACAGTCGAAAAGTCGCGATCCTAGGAAAAATTGCAAACCGTTCCACATCCACGCCACGGCTTTTAACGATTAGTTTTCACGTTTGTTCCTTTCGAAGTTTGACGGTTGTATTCCAGAGTCGAGTGATAATCTCGAGTTTTCACGAGACTGGAATGGAGAGGCTCTCCTCAACGTCCAATTGCTAATGCAGTGTCATCCAATCCACGTACTCCAACACTACAAAGCAGCGAACCGTCCATCACGTTCACATTCCTCCAGCAGGCAGACAAGAGGTCAATTCTGGGATGCGGGTTTAATATGTGTAAATGGTAAACAAAATATTGAAACTAACGTTTAATTATTCTTAAGTTTGTGATTGTTTTGGATCCAGACAAAAAGGGAACACAATTGATGGGCTTTGGAACTAGTCCATGAAAATTTATGCTGGTTTATTTACAATTATTTTTCAAAAATTAATACTATAATGTAAAACAAGCACGGGGGTTTATAAAAATTATAAAAAAATGATTGTTTTTAAATTAAATGTAAATTAGCTAAGGGTTCACAAAATATAACAGTAACCGTTATCAGGTGCCAAATTTTATGACCGTATTTTCCCAGCTGGGCTCTGGCTACATGTAACCATTTTACTCAAATCCTATAAAAATCTTCAATTAATTTCGTTGGTGTTGTTCTGCGCTAAAATAATGCTAAATAAAGTGCATTTACATTGACAACACATACACATTGTAAAATATTCGACAACTTATTATTATATTAAAACGCAAGGATTTAATTTTTTCAATTTAAAATTACAATAAAAAAAAGCGTTATCACTTACATTGATTTCAATGTTGTTGAATTTACTAAATTTCCGTCTTCTTCGTTATTCATTACTGATAAATCCCAAAAATTTCTGTCTGTTTCCCCATTTAATCAGACCATCTGTAAATATACGACGAATTAAAACAACAGCGCGAACGTTAAAAAGATCGTAACTTAATGAGATAAAATCATCTTCATACAACAAAGATGAATTATAGCTTAAAATTTTAAAAATGAGCTTAAGATAAAAAACGATATTAAAACATGTAAAGCGTGTTTTATGTTTGAATTTTTATGAACAGATATAAATTAATTATTAACTTTATTTTTAATTTAATGTTGCAAATTTCATTTAAGATTATTAAAATTTACTCTTTATAGAGATATTTTGGGATGGTTTCGTGAGCGAATATTTATCATAAATTACATATATTTACAACAGGCTAGATTAAATAGGAAATGAGAGAAATGTTTAGGAAATTTAGAAGTTGCACAAGCAAATTCAGTAAATTTAATGGTGAAATACAACAGTTTTGAAATGAATAAAAGTGATAATTTATTTTATTAATAAAAATAGCAGCCTTTAACAAGCCCTTAAAATATTAGTTTTATTATTTAATTTATACATGAAGTCAGATACTTATAATTGTTAGTTTCTATTATAATAATATTAATTTGCTACAATCAAATATCAAAGACAATTACATATATTTAATGCATTGGAAACAGCCTGTCAACCAAGGATATTTCTTGTGATAGGTAGGAGTGAACATTGTCGCTGGCGGTGCCGCAGGTCTGCTGGTCATAAAAATTATAACGGGTTTCTGCGAGGATATCCACGGAGATGAACGTTATTTATTGGTCAAGAGTGAACGTCCCATGTAGCAGCGAGGAATAGTTCCTTGGTGGCTGCGGTTGACCGTGCGGTGTGCGTGTGCGAGCTTCCGGCGTCGACGTCGACGCATTACCTTCCGCTCGGCCTCCACGTCGGCAACAATGGACCTCGCACCTCATTACGCGCACAACTAACAATGAGCAGCGCCGAACAATGGGGCTCCTTGTCTTGGCGAACAATGCGGTCAACGAATTAAACAGATACTGACAGCCAGCAGCGGCTGAATCCCATCCTCCATAAATCAGCTTCTCTCCCCAACACAACACTGAGGTTAAGTACTAAAATGCCTTAGACAAACAACTCCATGTCACGATTTTGAGAAAAGTGTTATATTTAAGTATTTCCGAAAACTAGTAAATAATTTTCTAGTAGAAAGTGTGATGAAACGTGGTTACCACATTTCTAGAAAGTTTTCTTATTTAGTTTATTACATTTTATAAACTAGCATATATAATTAAATGGTTGGGTTAATTAAATAAAAGAATTAACAAAATTTAATAAATAAAATTATTTATTTTCACTTTGTGGCTTCTAACTCAAAAACAATTACAATTTAAAATATTAATTTCTCAGGGCATTCACTGGACACACCAAATTGATTTAAAAATCTTATTTACAAATACTTTACAATTAACCTAAACAATATGTCGCTGGAATGAAAGAAATTTAAAGTAAAGAAATTAACTCTGATTGACAATTTAAAAGGGAACGAAATCTGACCTTATCCTCTAATTATCGTTTACAATTAATCATTAGTTGTGGTTATGTTACTTACATCTGTCCAGCTGGTACCACCATTCTTTTTGGCTTCGGACGTACACTATGGCAAAATTATACACTGATTCTAAACATCAACTCACAGATTTTACACCATTGAAGTCAAAATTTATAGGCTCACAGGAACTCGGATGATCCTCCTGAATGTCAGCTATCTGATGTCTGCTTGCCTTATACGCATCCTATGATTCGTGGATTTGTTAGTCTTTTACCGCTTTGGACTTAAACTGACTTCCTTTCCTGGCTGTCTACAGACGTAAAACTGCACTCCTGGCTGGATATAGACGTAAACTGCTTTTACTTAGCGATATTTACGATGTAATACTTCCGTGAATGTTTTTACTTTGTCTTAAATTCACAACTTTGTTTAATAATACATTAACGACGGCTAGTCTCTGCTCTAGTATTATTTGTTCCGTCCTCTGAAATGTCCCGCCACCAACTAACAGTTATATTACTTGTTCTGCTCCTCACGATGTTTTTCCGCGAACTGAACTCCTAGTGCTCCCGAATTTTAGCGCGCATACGCCATTTTGACTTTTCAACAAAAGCGGCATTGTCGGTTTGTTCGATCAGGTCGCTATAATGGATTTCTCAAACAATTCAAATTTTATGTCCAAACAATTCATGGCCTAATTAATTGGCATTACAATATATATAATATAATAGATTTAATAAACCCATTAGACATTTTGATGAATTTAATAAAGGATTTCTGTTGACATATACGTGATTTATTACGCATTAATATATTTTTAAATCACTAACGAAACGAAACAGTTGAAAATCGAAGTGATATTGAAATAAATTATCCAGAAGATAGTTAGATATTAATTAAAAAACTCTGCTATCATTAATAAAAGTAAAGAGCTTAAAATGTTTAGATGTCTTCCAAATATTGAAGTTTTCTTTAAGTGGAATTTCCCCAGAATTTCTGAACTGAAGTACAATAATTATTTTTCGGAGTGGTTTGGGAGATGGAGTCTGCTGAAAATGGGAAAAGTCCAAGAATGTGTGGACTGAAAGTTAAAATGACATTTGCAACCTTTGGAGTGACTCTCTAATCTATAAAGACAACGGACTTAAAAACAGTGAAGGTGTTAAGTTGTTTAATGGCAAAGATCTGTGGTATGCAACCCGCTGCACAGATCCTAGGGGGCTTTGGAGTGACGAAGAGAAACAATGACGTGTAAGCAATCACTAATAGATGACGGACATTTCTACAAAAAAATTGATTTTTTAAACTTTTATAATAAATATTTCACGAGTTGATTTTTTTTTAGATTTTATTCTGGCCGCGTTGAAATTAATAAGGAACCTACTTCATTTTTTTTTTCAGTGTGAGACCGAATGGTTCGCCTTTCTGCAAGCATCGACTTTCTTTCAAATTGTTTTCCTCATCCCATTTCTTCCTTTCTTTCTCTCTCTTTTCTCTAAAGGGAAAGAGAATTTTTTTTCTTTATGTATATTTCTTTTCTTTTTAATTCAAACCGAGTCGCACTCGACCAACACTTGTGAAGAAAAGAACTGTCCCTAACTTTGAATTTTAAATTAGAAACTCGCTCCGATATGAAATTTAACGAAGGCAGAACAAGAAATTAGAACCCTCCAAGTCTATTATTTTTTAAATACAATCGGTCGAGACAGGCGAGAGTTATGCCGCTCCGCTTAGCAGCAATGGCTTCTCTCTCTCTCTCTCTCTCTCTCTCTCTCTCCCTTAACGAACACAACCCTCACTTCCAATTAACAAAAAAAGCATAAAAACGAATATCCCCAGCATTATGGAATTATGCTATCGAATTATGGAGCGGAGTCAATCGCAGAGGAAAAGGTGAAAAGGAGCAATGTGAATGGATAAATGAGGGGTGGAGAATTAAAGAGGCGACACGATCGTCGTCCTGTTCTTTGTAAGTGAGAGTTAATGTAGTTATGTAAATGAGTTACTAAGACGCAATATCAACATTTTACAAAATATTGTTGTTATTTTCCGTCTGTGCAATCGGAGGTGGGGTGGAATAGAGTATATAAGTTCAAGACGAGATTTATGATAAAGAATTGAAAGTAGAGGTAAAGAAACCAATTAAGAACGGCAGAAATGTTTCCATTTGGAGAAAATCACGAGAACAGGGAAATAAAATTCTCCTGGTTTTAATTGCCACCTATATTTTTATATATTTATATATAAAATGTAAATTTAAACGGTAATCGACATTTTGACTCGCACGAAGAGAAGAAACTAGCACAATCCAGAACACCATGAAGTGGACAAAGGTCAGTGTAAAAATCGCTAGAATGGTATGATCCAAGTCCAGGGCACCTACTTTTTGATTATTTTTATTTAATTTATGATAAAATATATATATATTTTTTAATTCTCACAATCTGTGAGAAAAATTGTAAGAAATGTACGCTCGGTTTATAACTCTGTATGTATGGGACATACAAAACGTGCTCTGAAAATGAGGATTATGGAGCATAAATCCAATGTAAAACTGTCTGTTGACGATCATTCAGTTCTAACGAAACAGAGTAACAATTTTAATCATAACTTTGATTGGGTTAATGTGAAAATACTTGACGTTGAACATAAATTTACACAATAGAATCATCTCGAAAATGGTCACATTAGAATTAATAAGTGGCACGAATCCTCTAAGCCACTTGCTTTGTAGTTAAGTCCTTTAACTCATTACCGCTCGTCTGTATTAATTTTTTTAGATTGTCTTATATATAATATATATAAGGTGTCCCAATAGGTAGGGGTTTTTAATTCAAATTTCTGTCTGTAATTGGACATTTACGCTCGTTTAATTTATAAAAGGTAGGGGAGAATTGAGATTCGAGTTAGATCAGACATGAAAAAGAAGAACAAAGAACTTAGTTAAATGATGACAGAAAGTAACAAAGCTTTCTCACATGTGATGACGAAACTAGCCGAAAATATGGGGAAATTTAAGAGTGAAATGGCGGATAAATGCATCATTGAATAACGAGATGGATTATATGTGGTGAGAATCGTTCCATTTAAGCTGATCAAATAGAGATCATGTTCTCATGAAGGTCTTTGTGATCTCCGTGGTTACTTCCACATGAACAATGGCCACAGAGAGTCAAGCACCTGTTGTGAGAATGTCACGAGTGGCTGAGTCTTGAGAGTCCAGGCTAGTTTGAGAGATTCCCACCCACCAATACGGAGAGGAGGAGGGACACCATCGGCCAAGTTTCCGTGCAGATTGTCGGGGTGTTTAACGCGATCTTCCCCTGACTTCCGGTTTCCGGAGGGATCGACTGCACCCTCGCCAGCGCCATCGCGGCGTCTCATTACGACGACGATGACGGCTGCACAACGCGTTCCGGATTAAACTTTAATTGATTCTCCTCGGATTCGATACAGTGCTTAAATGAGAAGTCGACTGCCTCCTGTCACAAGGAAGGGTGGGCGATGAAAGTGTGGACCTCGAGTGGCCACGCCACTGTAAATAATAGCATAAAGCTGGGATGGAGATGTGAGAGAGAGAGAGTCGCGGGGAGAAACCATCAGGAGTC
This sequence comes from Zhengitettix transpicula, assembly GCA_037074705.1. Classification (NCBI taxonomy): domain Eukaryota; kingdom Metazoa; phylum Arthropoda; class Insecta; order Orthoptera; family Tetrigidae; genus Zhengitettix; species Zhengitettix transpicula. The sequence goes on from CM073593.1 coordinate 78,629,038, forward strand.
GAGGGAGAGAACAAGTTATAAGTCAGAATCAATGATCTTACAATGCGCAGTTTACACGTTGCAGCCTACCATACACAGGAAAGTACATAAGTGAGTTGGTAAAAAAAAGAAATATGAATAAATAAAAAGATATGAATGAGATTATGCATAAATTTAAAATATTACAGAAAACACGGGAAGAAAATATATTATAATAAAATTCAGTACATATATGCATATTAAGATATGGAGAACATGGAATAATGCCCATATATGTCATTGATGTGGACAATAGGCAATATCGTAATATTCCGCGAATGACAATAAAATGTCCAGCGGCTGATAAACGAAAAATAAAACTTATTTTAATCGATTTCTAAAGAAAATGGGTTTTATGTGGTTTCGTAATTCAAATTTTATAATTATATAATTTTATAATTAAAACTTGAACTTACTTGTATTAAATATAATTAGTGGAATTTATTTATAATCATTAAAATTTGGAGTCTTTGTTTAGCGACCTCTTTAGATGTATATTATTCAATAAACAATTTAAAAAATAAGTAAATTTGAATTAACAATTTTAACATCTTGCATCTTGCATCAACTTCCAACACCGAAATGTTCTTGGAGGTATCTCAAATTTTTTCTGTTAAATTTTTTTATTGAAATTTACTTATTTTTAAAAAATTTACTTTAATAATATACATTTGAAGAGGTCCATAAACCCAGGGAGTGAAACGTCTTGTATTGTAGTTAATAATATGTAGTAATTGGTAATTAAGGCATTGTTCTAATTGAGAAGTTGAATTGTAGAGGACTCATTATTGGTGGCTATAGCGGACGCCGCAACAAACCGGCAATGCAAAGAAAGTATTGTTGATCGGTCGAGAAGGTTTTAAGCGCTCAAAATTTACGAGACGAACGAACAGTTGGGCAGCGGACAGCAAGTAGAACACAGTAACAGAACGAACAGTTAGGCAGTAAACGGCGAGATGTACAGATTAAAATTCTAATTCACGAAAACTTGAACAATCTTTGTCCGTCAGCAGTGAAGACTGAAAGGTCTAATTTAAAGAACGAGAAAGTGTTCCAGTAACCAGTACGCTGTTATATCAAAAATGCAGAAACTGAACTAGTCTTCAGTCAACAGACAAAACCATTGAGGTGCATTTTCAACAAAAATCCACGAGACCTACAAATCCAGGTTGCAGTAAATCATCGAGAATCGACAAATTTATTTTAAACCAACTAACAAACTACGCTAATTAGAGTCTGTGAACATTTAGAGTCTGTGAGTACTTAGAATCAGTGATATCCCCAAAATTGTGCACGAAAAGTTAAAATGAGACCTGGGCTGCCGTAAGTAGAAAGAAAACTTTAAAATTATTGTAAACCGTTTTTAAAAGATAAACGTCAGATCGTTCTTTAATTATTCAGATCATTCTTTAATTATTGATAAAATGAAATTGTTTAAACTCAATCTTTTAGTATTATTTCTTCAGCAACAAATTTCGTCTATGTTCAGACGCATTGATTCCCATATAAAGTAAATGTAATTTTTGTGATTTTGTTTATATAAATTCTGCCATTATTAAACCCAGTTCAAGACCCTGAGATCCCAAATATTTTGTAATTTGAATACTTGTTTGAAAATTGTTAATAAATCTTGTTTAATAGTTTTCACGTAATAGTTCTTTTCATTTAAAAACGCCTTGATTTATTGTAAAAGATGAAATAAATATATTTTATTAATTATTACAAATAATTTTAATGTTTATAAATAAATTCTGACTTGAGACAAATTTCCATTAATTATAAGTAATTCAAGTTTACTAAAGCGACCCGATTCTGGCCACGGTCGGGATTTATACGACATACTAATCTTAAAAAGTACAGAATATGAATTAAAATTTTGTTGACAGTGAAATAAAATATTTGCCCGCTGATCACTTTTCTATTGGAAACAAATGGCTTGAACGCTGGATTGGTTGAAATACGAACATAAAAGATGAGGACAGGAGGAAATTAATGGAATAAGAATTTTTACCCCCGTGACCGTATCGAATCGTATTTGTGCACCGATCTTCACTAAAGTATAATTACTTCTTAGAGAGCGACGGCTTTCCCGGTGAGTCTCTTCCAGATAAAATTCTCGGGTCTCAACCCGGGCGAATTGTTCGTTGAATAACGACGTTTCGACGGAAATCTCCGCCATCGTCATCAGGTTCGTTATTCAACGAACAATTGGCCCGGGTTGAGACCCGAGAATTTTATCTATAATTACTTCTTTTTTTATATTTGAAGCGTTTGTGTGTCAGTTACTTTGTAGCATAAATACCTGCTCTCTGTATCCCTCAGAAGGTAATTATATTTGTTCAAATTAGACACTGGAATATCCGGAAAATACGTTACGTAAATTGATGGTGTACCGGGAAGAAAATATGGACCCAGTGAAACGTGTTTCATGCCGTAGCGTTGTTTTATTCTGAAATGTGGCGATTTGTGTAAACCACCCCCCACCCTAAGGACACTGGTTCCTTCACCTCATATCGGACGCGTGGGAGACGTAGGAAGTAGGAGGCTGAGGCTGCTTCTGCTGCTGATTGCGTGGCGGATTCTCCCTCCAGGAAGCAATCACGTGGTATCGGCTCTCAAACAGATGCACCCTTACCCTGCCTGCTGTAACCCCGCGGCGGTGCAAGCCAAGTCAATTGCTTTCCCATTGCCAGCCAGCTTCGCCACCGCCACGACGAGAAATCACCACTCGCACTCTCAGCAACAAATACGTGTAAAACTCTCGCAGATAAATAAAAGACACTGTGCCGTCGATTTACGACCAAGGGAGCAATGTAATATATTGATTCGAAGGAGTAATAATTGGAAAGCTAATGAGGGAATCTAGTAGTATTTTTTATTCAAGCTCATTTTTCACGATTCCCGTTACTACTAGGTTGTTACTATTATTCAGGCTTATTTGAAAATAGTTCACGTTACTCATACAAACGGTGGCAAGATTGGCAAGTCTACTAAATTTAGACTAATACGTCCGGGGCTCCAGTGCGCACTGCACCCTGCGCACCTGGTGACGTCATCAGCTATAATAGGACTTAATCAAGTATGACTGCATTTTATGATTCAGTGTTATCCACGGTTTTACTCGTCAGAAGTTCGATTTATTTTAGACAAGAAAACCAATATAGTATTTTGTGTTCTGTTAATAAACATTCTTCGTCTCTTTTGTTCCGAAGAATATCGGTATTTACTTTTACATTGAGCGGTATGTACCATTCAATTATTATTTTTATAAAAAGTCTCTATATTTCTCTTCTTTATAAATGATAAATACAAGCGAAGAAACTTTGACAATATTATTTGTTTACCTTTTATCCGTGAAGATAATTTTTATGATAAACTTTCAAACCAATTGAATACCATTTTTTCTGCATCCCGCACAAACCATGGCCTTCATAAAAATTATTGTAAGTACGTGATTGCGTCATACAGTGCTATTGGAAAAAAATTCAAAAACATGAAATAAGCCCCAAAAAATATCATTGCCAAAACAAAATGAAAACAACTCGCAGTTGACCAAGGCTTCGAAATTAATGAGGCAGGATTTTCTGGTGCCGAGGCACCTAGAGAAAAGCCTGCGAGGGATTTTCTCTCGCAGGCAGAACCTTTTAGGAGAGATACGAAGGGGCTACCTTTGGGTATGCCTTTTCCTCTCCGTTTTTGAACTAAGGTTCCCACAAGCCGAGGCACCTCGGCCTGTTTTGAGGGGTGTATGTTCCGGGGTCGCAGACCTTGGGCATACGGTAAGAGTTGTTCGCTATTCCCATTGGAATAGTCGGCCAGCTGCCTCCTAAACTGGTCGAGGCACGGGGAAGAGAATGCTGCGTCCCCACAGAAAACTCCTCTCCCGCTAACGGAAGGGCGTGGGACAAGTACCCAATGCCCGACCTACCTGATGCAGGTTTTTGTAGGGTTTTCCCTGCATTTCTTTAGGCGAATGACAGGTAGAATCCTTAAAATATAGCCCGGGGGCCCTAGTTAACCCTTGGCTACCTTGCTCTATCTTTCCGCATCCCCCTTTCACTCCTTTTCCTATGCTATAAGAGGGGAGTTGCCACTATGTTGATTACCCTATACGAAGCCTGTCTAAACCTTGAAATAAAAATGTTGGGACCGTTAAAATTTCTGGCTCCACAACTCACTGGTAGTGCGTTGAATATGGGAATTCTGTGTAGTCACGTGTTTTGGTTCCTTGCTTGCGATCACGTTTTGTTGTTCCGCTGATATTTTTGTGATACAGAGCAAACAATTCCCATATTCAATTTTGACATTTAAGAAAACAGCAGCACTGATCCCAATCACGGAACGCTACACGAAGGTTATAGTGAACAAGCTACACATCAATGAAGATCATTATGAACAGTCTACGTGTTTCGAACTAATGTGGCTATGAAACTGCGGAGGAATAAAAATATTCAAGCCAAAGGCCATGTTCATAAACTCTTAGGATACGTTGATTATGTTTGTAATCTTGCTGAATTGACGCAGTCTCCTAGTTAAGATTTTTCAACATGGTGACTTATTTGCTCTATCACGGCCTAAGTGTATAATTTATATCTCTTTAAAATGTGGTTTAAACTCGCACGAAGAGAAGAAACAAGCGCAATCCAGAACACCATGAAGTGGACAAAGGCCAGTGTAAAAATCGCTAGAATGGTATGATCCAAGTCCAGGGCACCTACTTTTTGATGGTCTTGTCGGAAATTGGAGGGTTAATTGATCAATAAATTTTTGAGGAGGGATTCCCCAAAATGTTGGACGAAGTAAGCTCTGCGATTGTGATAGGAGGGTGATGTCTGTGTTTTTTAATTGGTGTGTGTGTGTGTGTGATGTTAGGGCGTAGTCTGTGGGACTGCAAAGGGCTGGCCGAAGAGTGATTCAGCTCGAGTTACACGGTCCAAGGCACCGCTGCTGACTCACCGCGCACCACTTTTCAAATATTCATCTCACGCTGCTGACGGAGAAGGGAACTAAGTCTGTGTCGTCCTCACATTAACCACCCAAAGGACACCTCAAATATCCAATTCTATTAATTTTCGCTGGTCATAAAACGATCACTATCTACTTAACCAGCTATTCTTCCATTCTTTCCCCGTTTCATCGAAGCTGACCTAACAGCCCGAAAGCAATCTGTAATTAATGAGTTTTAATTTCATCTCGGTATCGGAAACTGAAATACTTTCTTGTTCAAATTAATCCGAGGATTTGCGACATTGACAAACTTAATGTACCGCAAAATTGAATTATTTCCCTCCCTATTTTATTCGTATAACTTCCAGTTGCGTTTCTTGAATTTACAGTTCTTATAATTGAGAAGTGGGGTATATTCTAAAATATTGTTAAAGTTGTATTGGAAGTTTCCATTAGAAATGTCAATTGAATTACTTCGTAATACGTTAGAATGTTTTACTTTTCCCAGTATTTTAATGATCCTCCTTTCAGCAGTTCTAACGCGAGTAGGCTGATTCCTAAATAAGTGGTTGGTTTCAAATACTTCTGGAACTACAGTTCCCTAATGATTTAATTTCGACGTCTTTCACAAACCTTGCTCGATTCCCTGGTTTACCTGGAAGCTGCGACCAGGTTCGAACAACGCACCTCGGGCCATAATCAATACCATCCCCATGCAATTAATCTATCACGGCCATCGTCATCATAGTCATGTGTATCCTTGGCCCTTTCGATTTACTTCTGACAATTTTAATTTTCTGTGATACTTGACATACGAAATTCCAAAGATGATGACTATAAAAACGGCCAAGTGGCATGACTGTTGGTAAACAATTTTGTTCAACGTTTGAGCCATCAAAATTCATTGTTGACTGATCAGCGATCCGAAGAAAAAAAGGACGGAGACTTGTGCAGCGAATTTAAATTGTTTGATGGAAAAATTATTTCTGAATAAATTAAATTTAATATTAGTTTTAAACGATAAGTTCTTTACCACAGTATCAGTGAACTTTCTTCTGCGTCATTTTATTTCTTCACGGCTGCACCGATTATATTTCAAAATATTTTGCAATTCCGTGTTAGCGTTGAGGTTGACTTTTTCGTTATCCTCAAGGGCGGGGGTGGGGGTGGGGGGAAACCCCCAGCACGTCAAAGTGGCAAATGGCTGAGATTCCCTTGTTAAGAACATTTCTCACCCTAAAGTGAGGTCCTCCAAGTTTTCTCTCTCCTTCTTTGTCGTCTTCTCCTCGCCTCTGTCCGTTGAATGTTGTTAACAAGCTTCCCGCGAGACTCCTGAACATCGTGAGCTCCTCTCTTCTTCACAGTCACACACACACACTCACGTCTTCTCGCAAAGTTCACCACAAACTTCATTCCAAATTGTTTCACAGAGTTGATGTTGCCTTCTTTTCCTTGTATAGTCTCTAAACGTTCCATATTGAACAAGGTTATTTACGTCACAATTCCTCCGGGATTATACTCGTTTTTTTTAAATAAATAATTAACTGTGTTTAGAAAAATTTGGCAATATCTTGCTTAGATTTTTTATTGATATTTTTTTAAAAACAGAACTACACTCAAAAAATTTACATCCTTCAGCTTACAACGTTCTACAAAGTAGAGGATCACCGACAGATTGTGTTACGTAATGAAGAATCATAAATATTGAATCAGGAATCAGAATGACATATATTATATACTCAATTCAAAATATTATACGGAATTGAAACTTGAAACTGTTTGAACATTGAAAAACACTGAAATCTTCGAAATAATGAAACTAACAAAGTCTATAAGTCATATAATTATAACATACGATAAGTAAAACAAATGAATAATTCATGACAAGCATTAGTAATTACATACCAGGAAAATACCCAAATGAGAAAATACATACATGTTGAAAACTGAATATATAATTAGGAAAGGTGACATACACAAATAAGTATATCGTAACACACAAACGAGCAAGCAAATAAATATAGATTCTACATAAATGTAAAATTTTAAATTTAAACAAATATTACATATACATACATAAGATATTTATCAAATTGGATCCCAAACAAAAGAAAAAATTCACGAGAAAACTGAAACATAAAAATTTAAGAAATTAAATATGCAAATGAGAAAAATTTGCATAACTCAAATGAGAAAAGGTTCAATCACAAATAAATGAAAACGAGATAATGGAATAACTGAATTGAAAAATGTAAATACACAACAGAGAAATTTTTAAAACAAATGAGAAAAAATTTATACACAAATTAATTAAAAAACTAAATAAAAATATGAATTATTTAATAAAATATTATTGACATAAATTGATAAATTAATGTGAGAAAATCGAGACAGAAAATTTAAATTAAACATTATGAATTAAACCTGCAAGTTGAGTAACATAAAAGGGAAAATACATTAAAGTGTCGCAGATGTAAATGATATAAAATAAGGAAATATAAATCCTTACACGAAAAATATTAATTACATAAGTGAGAAGAGTGGGTATGTTAATCAGGGAATTTAAATACATAAATAAGAAGATGAAAATAAAAATACCAAAATATTTAATAATGTTTATATTATTAATCATAATTTGGCTAATGCACCTTTTATAAAAGTTGAGAGATGAGAATATTGATAGGAATGTATATTTTGAAAGGTAGGAAGTAGCCAGGGAATGTAATTTAGTAGTTGGAAGGTCTGCACAGATAAAAGTTTAAGTGATCACAGAACAAAAGCGTGAATAATTGATGATGTTGGATGAGGTTAGTACTGCGACATGAAGGTCCCTGTGTAATAAGTGTGTAGTGTAGTTCCCCCTTTGCCGTGAGGACAATGACGACCTGTCTGTTTGGAGGCTGTTAAGAGCGCAATGTTGGCCACCCTGCGGTTCTCCCCTCTGGAGGAGGGGCGGCACTGCCAACCAACCACGCCTCCAACAAAACGCACTCTCCTCTCCTATACCACAACATATAAAGAACATATTAAATCTGAACCATTCTCTATTGAACATCTTTTCCTTTGATCCATTTTCCAACAAGTGGATGAATCAAGTAACGCTCTTAATGCTCGAGCTTTGAAATTTGTTGACAAAGGTGAGGTAATCTTATTATAAATATTTTTCGGGTATTCAATTGCAGTTCGGATAATAAATGTCTAGGTAGCTGTCTTTTCTTTCTAGTGATTCGTCGAACGTCTGCGCCTTCATGAGTGCTCGGTACTCATTTATCATTTACCTGCTGACGAACAGTTGATTGAAACGTAATCTCTACTTACACTCTCCTTCTTCTGGATTAATAAACCTAATCTCTCTGGTTTATCTTTCTGCGGGCACGTTATAAATTTAATTTTGATGGTATACTGACGATCGACAGTCATCGGATCGGATCGGACAAGTACATAGTATCCAACTTACCTGATGCAGTTATTTCTATTGTTTGCCTTGTATCACTGCGTAGGATTCTTAAACAATAGTACGAGGGCACGTTATCCGTCAACTACCTAACCCCCCTTTTCAAATCCCTTCCTATGCTTGTTGGAGGGAGCTGCCTCGTAGATGACCCTCATGAAGCCTGTCACTCTCAAAAAAATAATAAAGATATTGACAAATACTCTACAGGGCAGCGCATATATAAAATTGTGTTGAAAAAAAAAATAGGTTTACTTGTGCGCATTAGAATCTTATTACAAACAGTTGCGGCAGGATTGATACCAAAGCTGAAGTCACTCTGATTTTGGACAGACGTTGAGAGAAACCGTCCTCCAATAATTCTTCATTTACTCTTGTAAAGGTGAGTTCAGCGTCGTGGAAGAGACGTCCTCCTCGTCGTCTGGAAACAGTCAATTTTGCATACATTTCTCAACTGGACGACGGCGCCGAGTATCTGGAGGATTCTTCCTTGGACGGATTAATATCGCTTCAAAGCGCAAGTCTAAGTGGCCTTATATTGCCTCCGACCTGGATGGAACATATTGCCACGAGCCGATGGAAATTTAGCGGCAGCTTTCTTCGGAAGGGAAAAAAAACGGAGAGAGATGGAGGGAGCTAGAGCGGAGAAGGAGAGAAACGCACGCACAAAGGACTCCAGCTGGATGGACCTCTCAATATCGCCAGAGCTGGACTCCTGAATTAACTTGGATATTACATCTCCTTCCTCCTTCCTCTCTGCAAGGAGGACATTTTATTGCCAAATATCCTTCTCTTCCTCGAAGTCGTCGCATTCGTGTCGTCTCTCGCGAATACTCACGAAACTATGTTGCACGTCCACTCCTGCATTTTCCACTGAGAAGATTTCCTTTATAGAATAGATATCCCGCAAGAAATAGGATGGAGGTCACGTGGCTTTCAAAATTATGCGTAAATGCTAACCATTGATTTTCTTTGTAGTTCATCGTACTCCACCTTAATATTTCCGATATGCAGAGTGATCGATTCAAAAGTTATTCAACTTTGAATTATATATATATATATATATATATATATATATATATATTGTAATGCCTTGAGGGAAAGGCATTGTTTCAGATTAATGGTCTTGGCCGTCAGACGAAGTTGTAATGTGTACTTAGAATCGGTATTGAGAATTCAAAGCAAGGCACATGCGGGTGGCCTGTCGCAAGATGAATCTGTTAAGGCAGGCATTGTTTCTGATTAATGGCCTGGACAGTTCAAGGGACAGTTCACTTGTTTACTTAGGATCGAGGGGCAGTTTGGGCGGTCTGAAGAATTTAGAACAGCGCACGTGTGAGTGCGGGGGTGAGAATACAAGTTCAAAGTAATTGAGGGTGCAAAGACAAATTAGACCTGTCTCGATGGTCGGCTTTGGGACAAGACAGAGTAGCGAGCTACTTGCTAAATAAGGAACTGCAGTGCAGAATGTAAATCTCGGGATAATGGAGGAAAACTGGCAAACGAGCAGTTGCGACGTAGTTTAGGAACAAAGGAAAAGAGAAGGGACTGGGATATATAAAGAGAAGATAAGATTTTTGGAAGTTAGTTAGAGTGGGAGAGGGGGCTGTGAGCACCGAAGTTGAGTGTTAGAGTGAGAGTTGTGGAGGCGTACGGCGAGCGCCGAGAATGGAGAAATTTTGCAGCCTGCGAGAGAAACAGCAAAATTATTCAACGATAAACATTTTGTATGCAGAAGTCTAATCTGTTGTAATATCAAAATTTGACCATTGTCTTCGATGGTAGAAGACCAGGACACTGCATCCAGCGTCGAGTAGTTTCACCACGAGCAAGTGAGATGTCCTTCACGAACGGAGAACCAGCTTTCATCAAACTAACAGTGTGTGTTAGAGTCAGTGTTTAAACGTCCAGTCTATAAAGTGTGTGTGTATGAACGAGCCAAATGTTCCTGAGTAATCGTAAGTTGAAATTTCATGGTATTAATATGTGTAAACTGAATTAAAAGATACAGTCAGATATCGTTCTTTTCTTTTGTGTTAATAAAATAAACTCTTTAAATGTAGAATCAACCTGATAGAATAAGTTCGTCAATAATTAATTTCGTCTATACGAATAAATATTTCTTGTTAATTTAAAGACAAATGTTTGGTTCTTTGATTATTTAAGTGTTCTGTCCGTTATCAAACCCAGTAAAGATCCATGAGAGAAAGAGATATATGTTTTTTATTAAATTGTATAATGTTTCAAGAATTGTTAAATAAATTTTGTTTGTTTTAAAGTCTATAATTTTTCATTTAAAAGCCCATCATATTTAATTATTACATTTTGGCAACCACAACGTGGGGCAAATTAAAAAGTCCCCGGTAGTTTATTACAATATATTGTAGAGATCGTCAATGTGCAATTAAAGGTTTTTTAAAATAATTTTCTTTTATATTATTGTCGGCAGTAAAATTGAGGCCAGATCATCGTAAGTAACAGTCAGTGTGGTGCGAAAACGCAGAATTTGGAATGGTTTCCAGTCTCTATTAGAGAGCGTGTGTAATACGCAGAACTTTGGCGAAACAGTCAGTCTGGTTTGGGAGTCAGACCGATAATGGTCATGGAAAATCTGGTTTTTGAGACCGGGCGAGGATAATCATAGCAAAGGCTGTTCTCGCGAGTAAATAAGTAGCGGAATTTAGCAAAGTTATTTTTTATATTAATTGTTATTTTAAATTTAATTATTATTCTTTTGTAACTCTTTTGATTTCCATATAATTTGGTGATAATTGTAGATTACTATAACTATTAGACAACCAATAAGCGGCCCTGAAGAATTGAATTTCATTAAAAGCTGTGGCACTTATTTAAATAATGTTCAAAAAATTAAATTAAAATAGAAATTTGTGTAAAATATTTTTGTAATCTTTAAAAAGTTGTAAATATTCAGGTATAAATACTATTAATTATCTTTTCCTTTAATTGACCCCACAACGTGTTTTTTTATCACTTCCTTTGAATTTGAATATTCCATTAATTGGTTTCAACGTGGTGGCTTTTATTTTTATTCTCCTAATTGAATAATATATTATTTGGCGCCGCAACGTGTTGACTTTCTTCATAATATTGAATGATATATTACAATATATATATAATAAATATATATGGAAAATAATGGAGCAACAGTTGATGTGAAACATAACTGCGTACTGATGCGATTATATCTCATAAATTTCACTAGTTTGCTCTTTCCTTAAAATATTCTCCAAATTGTTGACTGCAGGATCATGATTTCGAGACGTAAGGCCATGGTTCTCTTGAGAAGATGGTTTGGATGCGTGTTGCTAAATTTCAGGCCTTATTCCAGTTGTATTCAGGTATTCTCTACGTAACTGACCACGGAAAGCATCATTCTGACCCAAGGTGAGTTCAAAATCAACTCCTCGCGAACATAATAATGGTTTATATGATTCAATTGATCCACATCGTAACAGAGTTCATCAGAACTTATCTTCCTCCCGACTTGACGACGAGATTAATGATGAAATAATATTCCCTGAACACAGGAAATACAACTACGGCATTACACAGATCCTTCGAAACCGATTATTCTCCAAAGTCTCGTCGTTAAATCCTCTACAGACGTTCCTATCGTTTTACATTAACCTGATGATTCCTAGATCACTTTCTTCACCAGGCTGACTCAAACAAGATCCAAAACAGCTGAGTGATGTTTTATTGCAACCGGGATTGATTTTCAAAGTACGTCTTAGATGTTGATCTGGTTTACTCTGATTAAAATATTCTCTTTTTTAAAAAATAACATTTTACGTTGCTCAAGGTGGCACCAGAAGTCGGCGAGTGATCATTCCCACATGACATTCGTTTTTAAGTCATGTACCGTTCTATAGGGAGATATAAATTTGATCTGTAATCGCCTCGACACCGGAATATGAATACGATTTCTTTAATTGTCCGTCTCTATTTATTTCACATACGTGCACGAGTAGACGTATAGGAAATGTTGAACTTCCTGTCCAATGGACTCATGAATTCGGATATTTTTAAATAATTTTCTCGAGTGACCTTGCTTGAGGAATATCCAAAAGTCATTAGACCGTTTACCTGCCAAATTTTTGTTACAGAACCATTTGCTTACCTTCACCACTACGTTACACTGTTCCTTTCCGAGTTATGTGCCTTGACGAAAAATATATGTCATACATTGGCATTATTTATCGTTATGTAGCCTTCATGGGTATAAAGGAAATTATGTGTAAGAAGTATTCATTATTACTTACTGAAACATTTAATCAAATTTTATTTGCGTCTTCGACTTAAAGGAGAATTAGTAATTCCAGAGAATGATTTATTTCCAAAGTCCGTTTATGGAAGATGAAAAAATTATATTAGGTAAAGTAGCTTAATTCCACGCAGAGTGTTGTTCTTCCTGATCCCTTTTAGCCAATGAGACATTTAGTAATATTACACTAAAGAGAAGGAAGAGCAGGTGTTTCAGAGTAATACAAAGACCAACCTACCCTCGCCGACATCTTTGTGTGTGTATGAGAGCGGTTTTTGCATTACGCCCCAGTTGGTCGCACTGTAATGACACACACAAAGGCATCGGCGGAAAGGAAGAAGGGAACGTGACAGAGACAGAAAAATAATAATAATCTCCCGCGACGACGCGCGTATTTTCTGGTTTATTACCCCGATTGTTCGGGTCAGGATCGCTCCCCCAGGACCGCAACGATTCTAAAATAAAAACCGGGGAAAACGAGCAAACCACACGCAGCACCACACACTTTGATGATGACGACGACGACAACGACGTGATTTCCGCTAATGGACGGAACTCGCAGTGAGGGACGGCAGATGGTGAAACATCTGTGCATCTGGATGTACCTTGAGGAAGGTCCCACTCGTTAATAGGTGAAAAAAATAAACAAGTGTAGACAGAGGAACCTGAGTCACATCTGGAAAGACGTCATCCGCTGGGACTTAGTTTTTCATATCACGAAGGATTTATTGGTATTCAGAAAGAGTTCTGAAAGAGATTTGAAGAAGTTGGAGGTAAAAGTTGAAGGGAAGACAAGAAGTCACCCACGCGGCAAGAGCGCAACGTCCAGGTCTGCTTTCCCACAAAGTTAGCATCCGGGCCCCAACGGAAGATCGTCGTGTTGCGGGTGTGACGAGTTAAAAGTATGTACCTTACGATACGCATTAACCGTAAATATTTTTATATGGTCTCATTTCAGAATATCATATAATTTTGTTCTAAATCTAATTAAATAAATTATTGTTATAAAAAATAAATATCATTATACCTCCAGCAGAATTATTTCTTTCCGAATTTACGAGGATAACCGTATTTTTTGTCTGCCTCCAGATTGACGTCAATAACTTTTATAACACGAGATAAATTGACTTAATCATCAATTTAAGTAGTTTTAAAGCAAGAAAATAAAACTTGAGGCTGGCTCAATTACGTTGTTATAGCACAGATGACATCGCAGCTTACCATGTCCGAGCACCAATCATAAGCCGCCAGGTCAACATGTAGATTTAATTCTCTTGTAGTCAGGGAAGCAGTAGAGGCAGATGCATGAAAAAGAAGAAAAATATCTACAAGGATGGTCTTTCTTCTCTCTTGTGCCAAAGTAATTTTCTCAATAATCCGAGTCACCTGCGTAATTTTTGAGAAGTACGACAATAGTTGGAATGATGTTTCCGACTCGGGTCGAGGAATTTAGACAGGAATTCTGCGTCCCCACAGCAAACCCCAGTCAGCGGAAGGACGTGGGACAAGTACCGAGAACCCGACACACCTGTTTTTCAGGTTGCTCTAGGGAATTCTCTGCATTTAGGCGAATTTCCGGGTAGAATACTTAAACTGTAGCCAGACGAACCTATCTACCCATTGGCTAACTTGTTCTCCATTTCGCATCCCCATTTCTTTTCCCTTCCTATGTTATTAAAGAGGAGAGGCCCTCAATTACCTTGTATCTAAAAAAATGAATTCAGTCTCCTGATGAAGAAACCAACAACTTATTTCTTTAAATTATCACTCTGTATTATCTCTTAAAAGTTCAAAAAACTAGAAAATATTCTTGAATAATTTACTTCTATCTCTTTCATAAGTCATCTTGACTAACACAAGAAAAGTTTTCTCTTACGCCTGAACAATAATTTATTTTTCACAAGTACAAGAAGTTTAACATCGGTAATGTTAACGCAATTAATTTTTTTCTTAACCTAATCTACGAATAAACGACACGATGGAACAGAATCAGAAGTTATTTTTGTAAGACAATTTGTGTACTCTTTTTCTACAGGATATGATTCGTAGTAATAACTTTTGCTTGTTTGTGTATATCTGAGGTCATTGTCACATTGTTTAGAACAGAGTATGAAAACAGTGAAGTGAAATGCATCCTCGAGACGTTGTTTATAAAATACAGAGGAATAAATGGCAGAAGGTCTCTTTAATCTCTATAAGTATGTGCCACGGAAATAATAGAAATAAAGGACTGCTACCATTCGTTAGTATTCTATTTCTGTTTATGTAACTGTTTACACGATCAATGATTTTTTTAGATTTATTAACAAATCATTAAAGTGCTTAATTTTAAGGCGACTCTTTTAAATAAAATATCGAAATTATCATTACTGAATGACAACAGCAGAAATCTCCAATAATTGGTTTATAATTTTCATTATTATTATTTGTTTGATCTGGTCTACTTATTTTAATGTCTAAAAATAAAACTTAATCGTTTATACTGATACTGTTTGACTTGAGTGGGATGTTTTGTACTCGATGTATTTTTAGGTTATGGATAACCTTCCCATCACCCTCTTTTTTTTATGATATTGAGACAGTCTGTCGTGGAATCGTTGTTCACATCCAACTCCCTCGCTACAGAAACGCATTTTTACCTGTTTTGGTGATAAATTTTTCAACGCAACTTCATGAAATATTCTGCGTCCAACCTCGCACAGAGGACATTCACTCAGTCAGCCAGTCGCAAATGTCAAATATTTGTGTTTCAAGCTCACCTGTGTACTTAAAGCATCTCCTTTATCTCTTCCTCTTTATATCCTTCATTATTTTCATCATAAAATAAATTATGTTCAGATATAATTGCAGGAAATATCCTTCTTTATTTGACGTCTTGTTCCTCTGGTAATCTTTCGCTGATATCAGTTTGCCAAATTTTTTTTGGCTCACTTTGGTTGCAATTTTTTTTGAGAAAAGAGATTGAGAAGCACTCACACCACTTTATACGATTCTCCATATCTTGTCGCGTCCTGTATTTGTCGGTTGCAACCTCTGTCCTTTCAAAAAACATTTCCTTCTTAAAGGATGTTCATTTCACCTTACGTCGGACATTATTATTATTTCTTGAAAAATACTGTATCCTTTGATTTACTGGCTATCCGGGACTTCCGATCCTCCACAACCATAATTTTCAGCTGAAAACGTCGGATTTACCTGAAAACTTACTGAACCCTGTGGTGAACAAAGAAAAATGTATAAATATTCTTTCGCAGAGAGGTAATTGTAAATAATAATATTTCATGGCTCACTCTGGATCACTGATATGGATATTTGCATCCACTTTATCAAATTTGGCTATTCAAAATTATATTGCACTGCACCGGAAAATTATTTTCTTAGTGTCTCGTGAATTTAGGTTTCTCCATACACCACGTTAACGTCGTAGATTCGAAATACACGCTTTATTATAGCAAATATAAGAGTTGTCCGTTATTGGAACAGTCGGCCAGCTGCCTCCTAAACTGGTCGAGGCACGGACAAGGGAATGCTGGGTCCCCACAAAAAACTCTCCCCCACCATCGGAAGGGCGTTGTGCAAGTACCTACTACCCGTCCGACCCGATGCTAGGGTTTGTCCATCATCACTTTGAGTATGATGCCGGGTAGGATCCTTAAACTACAGCCCAGGGGCCCTACTTAACGCTTGACTGCCTACATCTACCCTTCCGCATCCCTCCTCTCAAATCCCTTCCTGTGCTATTAAAAGGGAGTAGCCACCACGTGGATCACCCTCATGCAGCCTGTTACTCTAGAAAAAAGCGTCTAAAGTAATATTTACTGTATGTGCGTGAAGTCTCACGGGGCCGCCATCTTGTAGTGGTATATATTATCGATCGAAAGCATGCGAAAAAATTAGTAGAGTTCTTGTAGAATTCAGTTAAAAAGACTGTTGTTATAATAGTAAGAACATAAAAAACCTTTAACAGTCGTTTATATAAAATTTATTTTAATGTCATCAAATATTGATATCTGAAGAATTTTTTTTTATAGAGACGAGGTTAATTAATATTTGTTGCCCTACAAAGAACATTTTTGGTTAATTCACTCCGTATTCTATTCAATTTTTCCTCTGTTTTCATTGTAAAATAATAAATCCAGTACATAGGCCAACCGTATTTTTTTTGATGAATTATTACTCTAATTTTGTAATTTCGACATTTATTACTTTTTTAAATTATATATTTTTTAATCTACGATTTAAGAAAAACTAGACGGAATACTTGATGTTTTGGTTAAGTATTAAATTTCGCCGTAAATGTTGATATATATTCTGATTAAGCTGTTAAGGTTGTTAAATAATTAAATTTATATTCTACCAGAAGAGAAAACTTTATGTATTTTGGAATGTGAATTATCCCTCCAGGTTAATTAATTGTAACGTCTAGTCACTTGCGAAGATTTGCGTGCATAGTTTTAAATTGTTAAATTTACTACCTCGTATCTGGTTAAGACCAAGGTGCATGTAGAAACGTTACGTATTGTAAGGTTTTGTTCCTCTTATGCTTGATAGTTAATTTATTTTAAGAGAAAGATTTGTAATTCAAGGTTAATGAAATGTTTTAGGGGGGAACTGGGGGTTAATTCTACTGGATGGACGCAGAGAGTTTTACAGAAAGTTAAGCTGCGACGCGCGAGGACAAGAGTTCTAATCCCGGTCTCTGCTCAAAGCGGCAGAAGAATCCATCGCCATCTGCACAAAACCCACACTACTCTCCTCTCCACACCCACACGAACGACCACTGCAATCTAACATCAGCCATGGGAAGCGGGGGCGGGGGCGGGGGCGGGGAGAATTCATCCCGCGCCGAGTTGGAATCGAGAGAGAGCGAAAAAAATATATCTACGTGTACATGCCTCTACTTCTCTTGAAAAACAGATAGAGTACTGGAAAAAAAAGAGCTGGCAGGGAGAGAGAAAATAATAATAAAAGGACGAGAACTTTCCGCTGTTGTCCGCGGTAGTTAATCCTGGGGAAGGCCATTGTTAGGCACATATTGCGAAACAGACGAAAACAAAGAACATTCTCATCTGGACGAGAGCGAGCGAGAGAGAGAGAGTGAGAGAGCGGGGACAAAAAGAGAGAAATGGAGGCGGGGGTGCGGGGCCGCGAGTGGTGAAACGCAAAGAGATTACCAACGAACGGGGAGGTGTCGCTCTCTGCCTTCGTGGTGGAAAAAAATAAAATATATATATATCGGGGAAGAGGACGAGCAGCCAGCGACGACGAAATTCACTTATCCATAACCTCATAATGGAACTGGAGGGTGGCTACCGGCGGCCATCGTCAGGAAACCGTAGCCTCTTACTTCGTCGTGGTTGACTACGAAAAAGGTCTACAATTACTTGTTATAAAAAGAGACGTTTCGTTCTCGACATCGGTCATCGTAAGAAATATTTGCAAATGTTTAAATTATTAAATCGAAATTGAATATAGCGTTTTGTTTTCTGCGGAAAAGGAACGTTTTGAAATCGGTATCGGTCGTCTTCATTACCTGTTTACACAAAAATTAAGAATTCAAGACTCAAGCGTGTATTTCAAAATTGTTCTGAAATTCATTATCATTGATAATAACAGGAAATTGACATTCTGACAGCATTGACGTCATTCTTCGTAAACTAGGTGCAAAGAAATACAGGAAAGAAGTTATTAGGTAAGCGGACTTCTAGGATTATTTAATGAGGGTGTGGTTACAGTTTCGGCTATTGCCAAGAGTAAATGAAACCAAAACGGAAACAATCCAAATTATGAATTTGAGATGGAGAGGTATCTATAGGCCCAGGACTTTCACCGGGGTCAATAAACGTAAGGGAAAAGCAAAATGAGATAGAATGAAAGAAGGGAGGAAGTAATTGAAGCAGAAAATAAAAACACAATACAAGTAATTGTCGATATTTGTAATTAATAATTTATCATACATGAGGACAATACGGAGAGACTGAATGAATATACGAAGAATGAAATAAAGGAATGAAGAGCAAAATAGAGGAACGAAGAAAGAAATGATTGAAAAACGAAAAAATGAAAGTAAAGAAAAAAAAGGCAAGGAGAGGAAGGAAGGAGCGAGTGGTTGGAAAAAACTCCACAAATTAATCTATATAGCTATTACAGATAGCACCACTCCATATTTGCCAGTCCTTCTTTCATTAGTCTTAAAAGGCGATGGGTTTTTATGTTCTTCACAAATAATTCCTTATGCGGACATTCCAGCATTATTCTGCATCATGTCAAGACAGCACCACCATAATCCGGTTAAATGGACGAAATACAAGAAGGATGGTCCAGCAACACAGAAGAAGGCTACAGACTTCCCATGAGGATTCAACTCTAAGTCACGTGGAGTTGCGGATGATACATCGTAGCTCCATTAATCCAACTGGTCCTTTTCATTTAATCTTCCGTAGCACCACATTATTTTCCAGTATCAACGGTCACGATTGGACTGCTAGAAACTCTTTTAAAGTGATATATTGAGAGTGATGGGGGCTGATGGTATCAGCCTACTTCCCTCACTACTCTTGGTTATCATCTGGGTGGCCGAGCTACAGCAATCCCTCTGAAAGTCATAAATGGAAAACGCGAGACAGAAAACTAGAAAACAAAAATCAAAGTTACACATGTCCGTTCACTATTTTATTTTTTTTGTAAAAGAAGACAGAACGGAGAGGAGATGAACAATCTCCTGCTAGGGTGGGTAGAGAAGTCCGTGCGTGCACTTGTAAGCCCCAGGAGACCTCCATGAAGGAAGGAACAGAGATTCGCCGCAGTGTCCATCATCTCTGACCTTTTCCTTTACTAAATTGACGCCGATTTCAAATTTTTAATTGCCTGGCATTGGGAAACGAAATTGTGAAGGAACCCAGACGAGATTGTTGCGTTGTCAACACTTCCGTCACTCGCCATTTTGAACCAGTCAGCCAATGGTAACAACCTCTAACGATGCCCATCAAGACACTTCTTTGTCTCTTGAGGTCGTTTTCCCTCCATAGTGAACCGGCACACGCCCATTATTAACCAAGATCACTCGACGGTTTTCAGAGCGACTTGAATGTGGACCCCGGAGAACCTGCACGGACTTTCCGACCCGCCACCACCAGCAGCAGCAGCACCATCGCGCTAGTCCTCCGTCCCGAAGGCGACTGAAGTCTGGCGCTGGCTCTCTCCAACCTTATATAGGAGTTGCCGAATTTTGTGGACCACTTAACTGTAAAACTTTACGCTTACACAAGCCGGCAAATGCAAAATTACACGTTCAAGTTAGCAACCCGTGACCGGGGAAAAGGAAGGGAGAGAGGCGGGCGGGTCTTACAAAGAGAGAGAAGCGGGGCCGTTAATTCAGCGGCGAACCCGTGAAATGGCTTCGCATCGATCCTTCTTCCGGATCGCCCTCGTCCTCCCTCGCCCCGCCTCTAAGGGGGAAAGCTGACCACACAGATGCCTTCCCTCCCCCGCACCCGCACCCACGCCTTTTATTCCACGGGACTCGCCTTGCCTTATCGTAAATTGGAATCGTCGTCGTCGTCTCCGGAGTTACGCAATTACGTGGTGGCTTAGACCCAAGTACCATCTCACTCTCTCACTTTCTCTCTCTCTCAAAGTCGTAACAAGGAAACCACTGATATACCTTACCCAAGGTAGTCGCGATTTAATCATGTCTTTTGATATTAAATTCCCGATAAAATAAACAATTGCTTAAGTAGTTAACTATTTGTAGATTAACATAAAAGTTAAGCTCCAACTATGAAGGCTCTCCGTTTTTGAACTAAGGTTCCCACGAGCCGAGGCACCTCGGCCTGTTCTGAGAGGTGTATGTTCACGGGTCACAGACCTTGGGCATACGGTAAGAGTTGTCCGCTATTCCCATTGGAATAGTCGGCCAGCTGCCTCCTAAACTGCTCGAGGCACGGAGAAAGGAATGCTGCGTCCCCACAGCAAACTCCTCTCCCGCTATCGGAACGGCGTGGGACAAGTACCCAATGCCCAACCTACCTGCTGCAGGTTTTTCTAGGGGTTTCCCTGCATTCTTTAGGCGAATGCCGAGTAGGATCCTTAAAATATAGCCCGGGGGCCCTAGTAACCCTTGGCTACCTTCCTCTATCCTTCCGCATCCCACCTTTCAAATCCCTTCCTATGCTATTAAAGGGGAGTTGCCCAACGTGGATTACCCTTATGTAGCCTGTTGCCCTAAAAAAAAGAGTTAAACATTATACTAGAAGCCTTGAACAACCCCTGAGATTGTGTGACTGCAAAGCTACGTTCACTTTCATACAGGACATACGCCCGTGTCAGACAGCGTCGAATCCATTTACCAAAACGGCATGTTTAAAATCACACCTGACATCCACAAATTATCAGCGTGTAGGAAGGCTGTCAAAAATACAAATCTGAGTTGAGTCACGGCAAAGCAAACTGCCGTAAGATCAGCGACATTCAGGAAGAAGGGTGAAAAGTATCTTGGAAGCCTTTAAATGTGGTGACCGATGAAGACGGACAAGGGGAAGAAATAATAAAATAGGCAAGGTAACAAATGCAGAACAGAAGATGAAATAATAACTTTTTATTCTTTGTGTGAACTAAGATTCGCCACAGATTGTTCATAATTAATTACATAAATAATAAATAAGTTTCGGGGTACAATAGACAGATGTGATAAAAGTGAAATGAACAACAACAAAAAATTCCTATTTACTGTGGAACTGAGTAATCCATATCTAATAATTAAAGCGACCGAAATTTACCAAAAATCATCTCATCATTGTAAAACAGACACATTTTCCGTTCCCATCCCTATAAATATGCAGTCACGAGACTAAATCCTTTCCTGGTACTTATCCCCTGTCGACAACTGTAAAGGGATGTCGTCATGGATAATCAGAACCAAAGAGGGAAACGTAGCCATGTATTAAATACCCATTAACCCAGGTAGCACATATTCAACAATTCTTAAAACAATTCTTGGAAGGAAAGCACCGCAGTGGATCTCTGGACAAATACTAAGAGGACAGGTAAAATAAGAAGAATTGTCTGGACCTGGAGGAAGGACGAGAACTTATTTAATTTTCCAAAGATAATTGTATTAAATGAGAATATAATTTTTGTTATAAAAATATCCCTGAACCTGACCTAAGGCAGAAGACTCACAACCATGTCTTAACTGAGACCTCCTTACGCAGGAAATACGTGCAGGTCATCGAATGACCGCCGCCGCCGCGTTAAAATCAACGTAATCCTCGAAAGTCATCTCATCTCGTTTGATGGACTGTTTATTTTTTGCGCGATGTATCGACTGGCAATTGTTGACGTTACCACAACAGTACGGTGCCACATGTCACACAGCATTCTTGCACTAAAATTTTCCTAGATTGGAGATTTACGGAATGGTGATGTGGCCTGCTCTGTTCTTCTGACCTCTTTCTGTGGCGTTATGTGAAATCGCAGGCACAAGAACGACCCGTCACCTACAAAGGAACATCACAATAAAACGCGTCGCTGAAAAAGATATGTAATATTTCTCTATCACATAACAAAAAGATATCTTTGTCAGTTAATATCATCATTCATATTCATTCCTGTCCTTTGTTTAGTTCGGTGGATTCTTGAAACTCTTTATCACTGATCGCGTGGTAAATTGGCAATGGTGCGTGTGTTAGGTAGATCCTTTTCAAAATTGATATAATACATTAATCATTCTTATTGCCAGTAGTTAAATAGTTTTCTCTTATCCCTTTGAAAGAATGCCTCCGTTCACTCAGTTATAAGGCTGTTGTTAAAAAAATATATATGTAATGAAGGAATTGTACTTGGTGATTGAAGGCATGATACAAGTTCAGCATAAATTTGATTATTTTTTCATCTGGGAAAATTGTATATATTTCATTTTTTCGGGTATTACAATGTCTAAGAGAGTGGGCTACGGGAGGGTGGTATTTATTTGAGGTCGATTAGCTGGCGATATAACACGTAGCGTTGCAGGTGAGGTGAGCTTTGAGCGGCGTCCATGTTCGTTGGTTCAATACCAATATTGACTCTGGCTGCTGCAGACGGTACACCACCCCCACCCTCTCCGTCCCTAACAGCTGGCAGGCGACTTCATCTGATGGGTCCTGTAATAGCCAATCAATCCCCTCAGGAGTAGAGCACCCACATGGGATCCTCAAAAATAATCGACAACTTGTTCGGTCACCTTCGTCCCTCGTCATTGCAGAGTCCGTAATTCAATAAACACTGGAAATTGTATTCCAAATCTAATATCAATGTACAATGAACAGCCCGAGGAAACCTTCATTTTATTTACAATGTTGACCTTTAAAACATCTTAATTTGTGTAGTAGATGAACTGTTAATTTCCCTTCATTCACATCGCTCACTTTACTCTCAATAGATGTGGAATCCTGACGAAATGCTAAAGGTAGGTTAAGATGTTCGTGAAAACAATTACAACCCAGACACATAAAATTTTTATAGTTTAAAAATATTTTCCTACTAAGATGACAATTTTCATGACTTAATTTTATACAGGAATGAATAGCCTTTTTTTTGCATGGATCGATTTACGTTGATTCCATAACAAACTATTTGATTTTTTCATGGAGTTTTCTTTCCTTTCAGGCTCTTCCTTTTAACCATTTTGGTGTTCCTTTGTTGTACATCTAAAATTTTGATTCAGATGTGAAGGGGTG
Organism: Zhengitettix transpicula; assembly: GCA_037074705.1. NCBI lineage: Eukaryota > Metazoa > Arthropoda > Insecta > Orthoptera > Tetrigidae > Zhengitettix > Zhengitettix transpicula. The sequence goes on from CM073593.1 coordinate 78,652,457, forward strand.
AAATAGGTAAAATTTATGTGTAATAAATAAAAAACAGCAATTATGAATTTGAATGCAATCTCTTCAGGTTGAAGGTTAACAATATTTTGATAGTCAAGTTATTCTCCCTTGTCGAAACGTAATTTTCCATAAATAAATATATATTTTTTTCTGACTCCGTAGTTGTCTCAATAGTGAGTATATATATATCATTAATAAATTTATAAGGTTTATATCTTTAAGGGGCCACTTATATTATTTCCTGAAGAAATATCGGAATATTTCTTTCTTAGGAGGCGACGGATGGCAACACCAAAAATACTCTAAATATTGAAACACTGTTGCGTAAATAGAAATCCAAGGTCAGCAAAGCGGTTAGGCCATATTCAATTTATAATATATTTATAGCTTTGTATTTCAGTTGATAATCAGATGAAGTCGATGTTTGGGTTTAAACTGATCCCGAGTTCATCAAACTGAGAAAGAGGCGTAACATTCCCCTGTAGAAAAGTTGATAGGCATTTCTCACTGCTTTCCTGCGTCACTGTCTGCCTAACTTGCAGGCACACTCGAAGTCTGCTAAAGGTTATGGCGACTTATTTATAACAAAAGTACAAGAAGAAGTTCAAGCACAATACTAAACTACATCAAAGATGAAATTTATGTATATATTTATATATAAAAGAAAGATGATTCATTACGTTTTTCGCGAATTAGTTTTAATTCTCAGCAGACTGTGTGGAAGATGCTTAATCCTAATATCTGTAACTGGTTTGTTACCAATCAATTATGTTCTCGGACAAAGTAAGATGTGTATTTTTCAATATTTTGCCCATAAATAAAACATTTATTTTCAATTGTATACTACCGAATAATTACACTTTTACTACCTTTATATACTGCACCATGTGTTTTCTTTTTAAGTTCATCACTACATTTGACTTCAAAACATAATTGTCAAGTCCCGAAAGCGCGTGAAAACAAATACGATAATAAACATAGAATGAGTTGAGCATAACGCAAAATAATTAGGAAAAATCTGTATATAAACAATTAAAAACTGGCAGATATTAAATAAATAAGTTGGAGTTTTTAGAGAGGAAAGGACAAAATGTTTCAGCAGTATATGCGTGGTTTACTTGTTCCAACTCTTTGAGTTCAACTACGTTGTCTTTCACCACGGAAGAATCTGCTAGGGTCAATTCAATGGGATCGAATTGATGTTAAAAGAGAGAATAGTTGAAGATTGGAGGCAGATCGCTCCAGTATGGCAGCAATGTTTTTTTTCTGTTGAAAAGAGGAGCAGTCGAACCAAACATCATGTCCTTGATCGGAACGTTGTTTGGGTGATTGATTCCTGTGTTTTTGACTGGAAGTTTGTCATCTTAAAGATTCACGGTGACTTTAAACCATTCAAATGTTCTTCCTTTAATTTAAACTTGTCAATAAGAAGACCGTTTAGCATTCTATAACAGGATGCTTGGGATTGAAACACTTTGAATGCAAGATGTTGGAAATTGGGAAAAATCTCAGTATTAACGTGAAATCACGAGCACTTACTAATATAGGTGACAGTTGTCTGACTGATTTTCTGAGACCTTAAAAGATGTACCTGATATGTAGGGGAAAGTTTAAATTTTCGCTCATTTTGGGCAACCGATGGAGGGGATTATTGAAATTTGTCGTGCTGACCTTTGGAACGCCGGCAGATGTTTCTCGATTGCGGTTTAACATATCAGTACAGCAATTGTGAAAGCACTCGATCCTTAAGAGGACCGTCCCGTTACGTAACCTTGACGAAGTTCTGAGGCTGCGGTTCACACGATCGGAGGAGGATGGCCATGGGCGGCGTTCTTTGTGGACACGATGCGTGAGTAACGAGGAGAGACACCTCCCAGGTGCTGTAGGTAGGAGCTCACCCCCTCCCTTGCCAGCGGCTCACCGCAGACACACACATACACATCTGCCACGGTGAAGCAGACGCAACCCCCTTCCTTATTTACGAATCTCGTCATTTATGTTGAATAAAATGGTGCAAACTTTGTACGTCATCTGAATACGTCCATTGACCCATCATTAAATAGGATTAATATAGTAGTTAAAGAGATCACTCATCTTATCTAGTAAGTTGGGATTAAACACCACTTTTTCAATATCAATATACGAGGTTTGCTTCACTTGCGCGATGAAGGTTAAATTATCTTGTAACAGTTTTAAATAAGTAATTTTGTTATTTTATTTGTGATTTGAAATATTATAATGGTTGTTATCACGACAAAAAATCTGTTATCGTAGACAACCTGATGAAAGAAGTACAAAAATGTACGAAAACGATGTCTAGATGAATAGAATATTTTTTTAAAATCCTGTGATAATGGTCGTTTAATTGTGAACATTGTAAAATATTATATTAGTTTGATATCTTAAAGAATATAATAATTCTGCGTGAGATTAATTAATTGTGAGAATTAAGAATTGGCATGACAGGATAAAAGAATTGGATCGAGTTAGAGGAATATTCCAACGGACGATATTCTCTTCTTCGTCATAGTAGCGGATAATTTATCGTCGGCGATAAAATTTTACAGTAGTGTCACTAAAAGCCTCTTTATGGTGCCTCATTATTAAGCGTCAAATCTTTACGAGCTCAAAAATACAGTGGGGATATGGGAGGAATTGGTTCGTAAATGAACAGCGCAAAAAAAATGTTTTTACTGTCTGTGCTGTCGTAAAAGAGGAAGATGGCTCGGAACCTGTTTATGGCTGCAAAATCTCTCCCTCCCTTTCTCTCTTTGAGTTATTATTACTATTTTTTAAAAAATCACAGATTTTATTACCTGAAACAATAAGTGTTGAAGGATTTTCATTGCTGTCGAAAAGGTCTGTCTGGGTCGTTATGGATGGAATAATGACTCGACATTCAGTCTCGGTAGGGAGACGAGGAGTCAGAGGGACACATAGACAAAAATATGTCAAATGATTTTGACGAACACTGAAATATTCTCTCTTCCGACGTGATGATGAGAGCAATGACTTTCCGTCGCAGGGACTTGAGTGGCACAGGAAGGGACGTTCTGAAGTACAGAACTGGAGGGGGTTGACGATGGGATTGACTGAGGAATTATCTTGCCATATTGCGATCGCGATTGCTGGGCAAACACGGCGCAACGTCCACGGTGAATCACTTTGGACGGAGCCCACTCGAGTCTCGCCGCAGGAGATCGCCCCCTTGCAATAAAAACTCTAAAGTACGGACATAAACGGTGATGCGAGATCTTTTACGCCATAACAATAATAAATCTTTTTTAAGATTTGCTTTTTTATCGTTTCCTTCACGCCTTACATAGTTATGGATATTTTAAATAAAATAATAACCTAATTTATTGCGTCAGAATAAAATTTAATTACATGTTCATTGAGAGTGTCACTAAAACTAGCTAATTTTATTGTATCGCATGCTGTATTATTAGAGAAAAAAATTCTCATGCCATTAAAGGAAATAATATGCAATCAGCTGAACGCTGGCCGCACGAGGATAGTCTACGTTCCAGCGGCAATAAGTAATTAATGTATAACTGCCGTCGTAAGATCTATTTATTTAAACTTCCAACTTACCAAAAAAATAATTAGTAATGTGGTGGAGAATATTTTAATTGTGATGCTACACACACACACACATATATATATATTGTAATGATTTGCCTTTTTATTACTTAATATTAAAAAAAATAAACTTTATTACATTGAAACTACAAAAATACATTAAAAAATATTGTTGGGCGCCAGCAGATATACATTGGTCTGCATAAAATTAAAATTAGCTCCGGCTTGATTAAAAAGTTCTCCTTCTCAACAGGGTAATGTGGGCGGTTCGGTGGCTATTCAAGAACAGAGTCTATTTCCGCACTGTGTAAAAGAATTCCACTTTTGAATGTACTTTACATATGTTGTGATGCTTACTTTACTTGTGGCGTCAGCACACGATCTCCTTCTTCGGCCTCCCCGCGATGGACGTCCCTCAAAACCTATGCGACTCCGTCTCCCTGCGTCTCCCTGTCTGCCTGCGTCTCTTCTTGCGTCTCTCTGTCTCTCCGTCTCCCTGCTTTTCCCTGCGTCTCCGTCCCCGTCTGCCTCTCTGCCTGCGTCCCCGTCTCCCAGCGTCTGTCCGTCACTTACCCGGGTTCGGAGTCTTTACTCCGCCCCCACAAACGATGTAAAAAAAAAGGGACGCGAACCCGCGATTTCTTTTGGCCTTCTCAGGCAGAAACACGTGCACGCCTAATGTATTCATACTCAGGCCTCCTCAGGCCCGCGGTGGACACAAGGGCGGCCACTTAAGGTCGTCATTCAATACAATATATACATATATATATATATATATATATATATGGATATATACCCATACTTGTAACTATTTTCAGTCGCTACACTTAAATCTTCTCTTAAAATAAATACGGCATCATTAGCAAAAATACCGTAGTTGGCAAATATTATCCCAGCAATATGACAGTAAATAATAGGAACAATGGCATTTTTGAGAAGACTTCCATCGGGACGAAAATTTACGTTCAAATTGCGGGAAGAAAGATAAATGCACAAATTATTAAAAATATTCATAAATATTAAATTTACGACAAGTTAAACTATAATTTTTCGGATAAAATCTTCAGGTATAATCACACATCTTCATCGTGCCGGAATAATTCTTACCTTAATTTTATTTACATTAATATATTTATAGTCTATATTTTTGTAAATTATAAACCACGTCTGCAATATTGTTTAGACTATGATATTTTATCCGTACTTAATGCATTTACCTACAAGCAAACCACCCATTTTTAGATTGAACTAAATTATCGTCAGCTGTTCCATGGATATCCAGACTTAAGCTTGTACTATGATGGAATTACAGTGCTGTTCACTTGGGAGCCATTCTGACTGTCAACGAATGAGACAAGAGAATTAGACGAACGTTGCCACATTGTCAATACTGAATGACAACAAATTATGACTATTTAAAATTAAATTATAAATAAACCACAGCCTTTCAACGCCTAATGAATTTAAATAGAAAATATTCAATGTTTCGTCGTTAATTTGCGACCTCTTCAGGTAAGAAGTTTTACAAAATCTTGATAGTCACGAACGTACTCCTCTGACTGCTGTGGCCGAAAACACAGAAAAGAATTACAACAAATGCTAGATGCCGCTTCGTCGCACGATCTGAAACAACGTCGCACGAATTTGATTCGTCAGCGCAAGGAAGAGCTTCAAGGTCAAATCGGCTACCATGTGAAAAGCACAATAGTTGCTGACCTTAGGCGTAAAGGATAATACAGACCGAAGCTAAGACCATTAGAAAATTAATTATTCGCGCCAATAGACACTGGTCTATGTTTGAAAACAACGACTGCATGGAGCGGAATTTTACAAATATTTTTCTTCTCTGAGATCGATGACGCAAACGTATATTACGTATCTGGCCCTCGACGAGGCGCTGTCCGAGGAACGAAAGCACACCCCCTCGCTCCCAATTAGCGCGTAATGGCAGGCCACACACACACACACACTCACACTCGCACGTACACGAGCATCACGTCACGAGTCAATTCCGGGAGCATGCTCTCCAACGCGCGAATATTACTAGCAATTAAGCTCGAGGACCATCGGCGCCCTCTGTCCTGTATTTATTAAACTGCAATCGGCGGCCCTTTCCCTCTCTCTGGTGCTTGCACTTGGACCTTGCAGACGAGGGGGACAAAGTTGGTGCACGCGACGCTTTACTGCCTCCGTCACACACTACAGAAACACTTGACGTCGATGACGTTTCGTACCCGTTCGCAGTACATCCTCAGATCTAATAAAGGTGCACGACATCCTCAAAAGTTTTACTTGAAGTCATCATTAATATGATGCGCGTCTGAATTTTTTCCACATCCGTGTTAATCTATTCACGACGCAGTACCTAGTAAATCCAACATTCTTAATACCTTGGTTCATAGTCACCGAATGTGCTTAATAATAGTTGCGGGATTTTAGTAGTAGATTTTTGTATATCCAATATTATACATTGTTAATATTTATAGAGTAGTAAAGTGGTGAACGTAAATACAAAACTGTCAAAGAAACGCTCAATATTTAAATATCAATAAATATTCTTTCACCAGAAGCGAAATATTCTTGTTTAGAAAATAAAAGTAGCCTTAGAATAATCCTCTTCTGTAAGAGTTGACTGCTATTCCCATTGGAACAGTCGACCAGCTGCCTCCTAAACCGGTCGAGGCACGGAGAAGGAAAAGCACTGTCCCCACAGCCGTCGGAAGGGCGTGGGACAAGTACCCAATGCTTGACCTACCTGATGCAGGTTTTCTAGTAATTGTCCAGCATCACTTTTAGGCGAATGCCGTGTAGGATCCTTAAACCATAGCCCGGGGGCCGTAGTTAACCCTGGCTACCTTGCTATTCCCTTCCTCACCCCCCTTGAAATCCCTTCCTATGCTATTAAAGGGGAGTTGCCTAAAGTGGATCACCCTCATGTAGCCTGTTATCCTAAAAAATAGGTTTTACTTGCATCGCTGGACTGTCTGCGAGGACTAATCTTGTAGGGGAGACGGAAGGGGCTACCTTTGGGGGTGGATTTTCCTCTCTCCGATTTTTGAACTAATTTTCCCACAAGCTGAGGCACCTCGGCCTGTTCTGAGAGGTGTATGTTCCGGGGTCACAGACCTTGGGCATACGGTAAGAGTTGTCCGCTATTCCCATTGGAATAGTCGGCCAGCTGCCTCCTAAACTGGTCGAGGCACGGAGAAGTGAATGCTGCGTCCCCACAGCAAACTCCTCTCCCGCTATCGGAAGGGCGTGGGACAAGTACCCAATACCCGACCTACCTGATGCAGGCTTTTCTAGGGTTTTCCCTGCATTTCTTTAGGCGAATGCCGGGTTGGATCCTTAAAATATAGCCCGGGGGCCCTAGTTAACCCTTGGCTACCTTCCTCTACCCTCCCGCATCCCCCCTTTCAAATCCCTTTTTATGCTATTAAAGGGGTGAGTTGCCCAACGTGGTTTACCCTCATGTAGCCTGTTGCCCTAAAAAAAAAGGTTTCACTTCCATTAGACGATCACTCATTCCGGAGTACGAAAATCCTTACACAGGAACTTCGACGAATATTACATGAATATTGTTAAATAGAGACAAGTAAAAAGGATTTAATATAAGAAATGTCCCATACTGAAATTTGTTTTGCATCTTGAGTTTCTTTAGATATCCCAGAATTTTCCGTAGTCCTAATTCATCGTTTGAGTAATTTGTCAACAAGTTCTCCTGACCGTCGAGGCGATCTTTAATTTTTTAAGCGGACTGGTGTATATAGTGAAGGTCTGTCACCTGCGCGCCTAATTACCGGCTTTGTGCGTTTTCTGTGTTGTAGGGAGATAAAAGAGAAAGAGAGAGAGGGAGAGGGAGGAGAGAGAGAGAGAGAAAGAGAGAGGGAGAGAGAGAGAGAGAGAGAGAGAGAGAGAGAGAGAGAGAGAGAGAGAGAGAGAGAGAGAGAGGCTCTCTCAGACGCTCAGCTCTTCAATCTCCCAAGTCAATACACAGAAGTAATTCGATTTGTATGTAAATTTCGCCGCTCGTCATCACACTCTCAGGGCTGAACAAAGCCGAGGCAATGTTTTCTGGCGTCTTTGCGAGAGGGACAATGGCCATTTACATAGAATTAATGCAACGCCAACGATCCCCGGAGACTGTGTTTGAAAATTCTGGCCAATCGGACGACGCCTTCTCGTTCTCTGACAACCGTGTTTCTGGATTAGTCTTCGTGTGCTCAAAGTGGGCAGGTTTACGAGACTTTCACGAAATTTATCTTCATCTTTTGTATTTCAGCTTCATTAATTCATTTTCACGACAGATATTGTGAGCTCTACACTGCCCTTCAGGAGCAACAGAAATGCTTTCATGCGGTTGAGAATAATTCTGATGAAAGGGAAATATTGCAGCGAAAAATAATGCTCAATTGGTAATATAAAAATATTTCCACGAGTTGGTTATCCCGTTGTTGGAGATACTTTACAGAATAATATTTATTAAACCAAATTTTTTAGTTGATGCTGAAACAATATTTAGTGATATCGAAATATAGTGTGGCCTGCGATAAAAAAAAAGTATCACCGATCGCGAAATACTCCGCGATCGTAGTCTGCAGATTATTTCGTGATGAATAATATTCCGAGTTCATCGAACGTTTTACCTGAGTGCAGCCATTTTATTAAAGCTTTTCACGGTAGAATAGCTACGATAATCTTTTTAATCGCTGACGTGATGTTGATAACCCCGTAATTTATTCAACCCGGGCTAAGGTTGTTATCAAACTTACTTAATTTTTATCCTATATTTTTTCCGGGCCATGGAGACCCTTCAGCCACTCGAGAGACGACTCCTAGTTACAAGAGAAAATCCGGGTTATTGTCAGATTTACTGTAATAAGCAATCATATATTTTTTATTACCCACACATTGTGAACGTACCAATTAAATAATCATATCGAGAACGTAATTATTGTATTATATTGATGGGACGAAGAATAGATGCCAAAGCTTTTGTTGTAGTGCTACACGATATTCTATTGGATAAAGTAAACAAAACAGTGAAATTTTTAAACTGCAGATCGCAAAAAGCGAAAACTGGAGAACAAATTTCAGATCTTACTCTTTCTAATATTTATAAACGATCTGCCAAACAACTTAAATTCTGGAGGAAGACGACTGAATCATCTGTAGAAGGATAAAGAACGGCCGAGATACATTAACATCACAGGAAGATAAGGTCAAAAGTTGGACTAAAGAAAATAAAATGGAAATTAATAGCTAGAAAAGCAGCTCAATCTCGTTTACAATGAAAATGCTGATAAATGATGAGGAATATACCTATATTTTGGGCGGGATGAATTTTGTGACCAGAAAAGCGTGGAATTCTTTACATTTCATAGTGAGGAATCTAAAAATAAAACTAAGCACAAAATAAAAGGACGTAGCATACTTGCGTTTATCTCAGGGCCACGTAAAAATCTGGAAACTACTGAGTTATTTAAAATAGAATATGCAGAATAAATAAAACGACAAGATTAGACTTTGGGATTATCTTTAACCTTTTTCACCGAGTCGTCTTCTTTCTGTGTTCTGTCGTCCAGTACCAAACTGCCTCATGAGCAGATTTGCGTACGTGCTGTGAAAATACCACTTGAAAATCACGATTCACTAAGCTCTGCTGATAATCAACATCTGAAACTAGGATGTAATACTGGTTACCGACAAAATGGTGAACGATTTTTATTATCGCTCGAAAACATGAACACCGCGAATTCTGGCCACGTGGCAAACAATTCTGACTCTCTGCCAAACACCTCACTCTCTCAACTCTCGTCCCAGACTGCCTTTAGAAACTTCCCCAACAATGTTCCACTAACAATGTTAAATTTGGAATATTCTAAACCATATGACTTAGTACGTAGACCACTTATATGGGTGAAGAAAGGAAGCTTTGTCCGTTCAGTCTCTTTTTATTCAGGATTCAACAAATGACTTGGGAAATGAAGGTTATGGATACTTTCTTTGTGGTCTGTTATAAGTTATTACGTGGCATATACCATTTCTCAGAAACTGCGTTACGGACAAGAGGAAATAAATGTCGCGTTATTCCCCTATTCCGTGATGGTGACTTTGATATATGTAAGTATGTATTTAATGGGGGACGGATGAGGAAGGTTGCTGTGGACGTCTACCACCAGCCTGCCAGTCCCGTTTCCTGCAAGAGTCTAGGAGCAGCGCGATGGATGGTTGCGGCTTTCATTCGTATCGGAAATTAGGAAAGTAAATGAAGTGTAAAGCACGACAGACGCGTGCACTGGAAGGAAGAGAGAGAGAGAGAGAGAGAGAATAGGAGGAGGAGAGTTGGTGGTGGTTTCTCCGTGACGTCGCCGCACAGTTGTAATTACAATCCTGTAAGTCCAACAACACCAAAGTTTGTTAATGGAGAGATATCGACCACGGCGAGGAGGAGGAAGACACCACTGCTCCTAGGGAAGTGAGGGAATACCCCAGATATATATAACTCAAGGACGACACACAACAAAATATCTATAAAACTATAGTTCCAATTTAATGACGAAGATATCTTAAGACTAAAAGTAAAGAATTTTATTTTCAAAATGGAGGACGTTCTATAATCTTGACTTCGCTATTCTATCTCGAACATTGCACAAATTATTCTAAAATTTTTTATTGTATAATTCAATTGTAGTTTAATGTTTATTAGAATAATGTTTTGACTGTTGCATTGAGTATGTTTATTTCGCCATTTAATTAGTTCCCTCATTTCTTTTAATTTTCAGGGAATAAACAAGATCAAGTTTCCTTTCGGGTCGCAAGAACTCCATGAATCTGCTCGTGTGTTTCTAGTTTCGGTCTCTCTTCGATCCAGAACTTTTGGCTTTATTCCTTCCCTCATTACTTCTCCCTCTCACTCACTCTTCCCAAACTATTCTGTGCCCTTTGCCACTTACAGCTTGACCTTTTCGACTCACCCTTCCTCTCACGTCTCCCTCTCAGTCCGCAGATCTCCTCCTCTACAAACTAATGAGAGAGACTTTTATTGGGAATCTCGGCGGTAGTTATTAGTTTCCGTGTCGTATTGAATAGTCACAGTTACACTCCCAAGCGTTATAGGGCGGCAAAGAGGATGCCGGCAGCGACAGACTAGCAAGAGTTAATAAGTTTCAAAGCACTACTTTTCAGAGATACCACTAGATAGAATTGAAATGCTATCAAGGGAGTTGGAAAATAAAATTTCCGAAGCAATTGTCTGACAAAAGTTTTAATTTATGTTTGGACTTACTACAGGGGCTAAAAGTATCCATAAGTACATTTCACTAAAGGAATATTTTAATAATTATTTTTCTTGATCCAGAAAAAAATTGGTTTCTAGGACGAAAACGGATGGAGAATGTTGGTGAAAATAAAAATAAAATCTGCAGAAATAACAAGCTGAACGATGAAACTCAAAAGCAATGTCTCCTGCTTTATCTCAATAAACACGTTTGTCCGTTAAATAGTGGGAAATATTTTTTTGAGGAGACTGTTCTTGACGGACGTTGTGTACGCACGGGAAATAACAGAAAATAAATAATGGTAGAGGTGACTGGAATGCGCGACAGTTGAATCCTTTTAAAATATCATTGGCGAACAAGCAAACATTATAGAAACGTTAATACGTACGCCATTTCAAAACTATATTAAAATAAAGTTAAATAAATTAAGGTTCACTATAACAGACTATTAAAATATTTTGTTCAACAAAACGACGTTTCTGTACATTTTTGTACATTCATTCCGATGTTTATGTTACGTTTCGACGGTAAGAAAATTATTTGGCGGTAGAGGTGAATTTTATTGGAATAATGTTGAAACTTTAGACACAGAAAAAATTAGAAGGGCATTTATTAGAAATGTTACTGATTAAAACAACTTTAAACACACTAAATTATTCCTTAAGATTAAGGAATATAATTAAAATAAATCCACAAAGCTTCATTCAGGCCTCAAATCATAGTTACATTTTAATGAAGGAATATGGATGGGATTTAGTAATATTTATAATACATTCTTTTTTAAATTTGAATGTAATTTTTCAAAAAAAATTTATATTAGTTAATAATTTGTAATTTTAGCTAAAAAATTATAAACTCATACTTAATGATTGGTAAAAATTTTATTTATTCGCAAGAATATTTTAATTTTATTATTAGATTTAAGTTTTATTTTGTTTGACATTTTATTTTTCCTTAAACATTTAAGATAGAAGATTATTGTTAACTTTCATATCAGATAAATTTTTAGCAGAAGAAAAAAAGTTATATAAATTTTTGATTAGATATATTTTATTGTTATCTTAAATTTCCCCACAAAAGACCAATAATATAGTAATATTAAATATAGGAAAACCAAAAATCAGTCCACGATATGAAAAGAAACAAATAATTTCTTATTTCTTCATCATGAAAACATATATATATATATATATATATATATATATATATATATATATATATCAAAATCTTTCAGTCATCTGACCATATTCATCTGGTAAACACTTTTAGAAACTATTATAATTTTGTAATTACAACACTAATGAAATTTAAATAAATTAAACACAAGTTCATGGATCAGTCATATTTTTCACTAAAATTTTCCTACCGTCATCTTTACCAAACTGGTGTTTAACACAGGTAATTTCAAAATTGTTATTGTTTCTAAAAATCCTTTCCATACGAAAACGGTGAGTTGACCGAAAGCTTCTGGTATATATGTTTTCATGAATAATAAATCAATTGTTTCTATTAATATTTTGGACTGATTATTGGTGTTCCCTTAAATTGAATATATAATTGTTGGACTTTAATAAATAATAATATTCACTACTCATGAAAAAAAAAGTTACTGTAGAAACATAATTAACCTGATGAACGTTAAAAATGTACAGAAACGTCGTTGTGTAGAATAACAAATTTTAATGGTCTGTCATAATGGTCGTTAATTTATTTTACTAATAAGAAACAGGTTTAAAGTAACATTTTAATGAAAATGAAAATTATTAGTGATGTAATTAGGAAGAAAAAGCTGTAAGTGGAAGAATGTTGGCCAAAACTGTAATAATTAAATATAAATTATAATTTGTAAGAGAAGGCAATAGCATGCTACTTAAACGCCATTTAGAATTTGGATTCGGTGGGAAGGGAGAGTATAGTAAGGACTTTTTCTTCTAAATAACGCGGTAGAAACAATCAGGAATTTCGTGTTATCAAAATCGTCATGGATTGGAACTTCCCACAGGACTAGGGAATAAAATTTGGAATTACTTGCTTTGTATTATCGTACGGTCCATTCCATGTCCCCGTCACTTAAAATCCCCTTTGATTTGGACTCTGACATATCACAGTACGCAGCTACGGTTTCCCAAACGATATAATAATAATAACAACGGTAACAATAAAGGGCATGTCAGACGCACAGTGCGATTGTTATGGACGATGTCTGCGTGAGTCAGAATGATGGATGATGCGATCGAGGCTGGATTAAAAGGCAGGTCACTTAGGGCCCTCACGAAGACGTCGTCGCCGCTGCTTGCAAATGTAATTAGCACGCGGTGTCAATGGCGACAATTTGTTGAAGGCTGTTGGCTCCGATAATGGAATTAACCAGGGCGGTCGAGCGCGAGGATCGACAAGTGTTCATAACAATTACGCGACCCTTACCCTTACCCTAACCCCGGGGGTGGGGCGACGTGGACGAGTGGATGACAGGGCGAAAACGTATCTGTCTCCACAAAGGAAAAACATCTGCAGCATAACGACAAATTTACATTACGTCACGGGGAATACGTGTATCAGTCGTGGCAGCGTGGAAGCGAGGGACTGCTGAATAGGCCCATTACGACTCGCAAACACTATTAATACAATTAGCAACGACGATATCAATAGAATTTTTTCGCGTTGTTTAGACCTTTTAAAAATTGAAGGAAAATCAGCACACTGACACGTGTCACTCCTAAAATTCTGGATTGTGATGGCGGTCTGGCAGTCGTCCCGGTGGGCCAAGGCCTTAAATGGGCTACAGAAGAAACAACAAAATAATAAAAAATATATAGTATATGTAAGGCACTAAATTATAAAGATATTATATGAAGAAAACTTTATTACCCCTGATTGTAGGCAACTCTTACGACACCGGTGCATTCCAACAGCTTTTGTTAGGGGCAGTAATCACACATAAAAATAAATAATAGACTCATTGAAGAATTGCCGTCCAATTAATAAATCATATTCCATGAAATAAAAACAATGAAAGAAGTTGCAGGAGAGGCGGAAAGAATTGAATGCAATTCAGCATTGTAAGTAGTCAGTAGTAAGATGAAAAAATGTCAGTTGGTAGTTAAACAAATTCTAGAAGGAAAACTGTATTTTCTGCCGGATGGATTCCATCGTCGATAATCTCTAAATCCCAGCATAATTTATCTCGTTTAAAGTGTCAGAGTTTGGCGTGGAAACTATGTGCGTAATCACTTTCACCACTTCACTTCATTATCATTCCGCAATGTTCTGATTAATAACACTATTCGGCGATGAATTCATTACTGCCGGACATTATAAATGTTTTTACGGCTTTGCTGCTGTCATCACGAATTAATGCCGGAAATTACGCTTCTCTCTCTGTCTCCCTTCCAGCTGATATACACGCAGACAGTTGTCACCATTATCGTTAGTGTTATAATACAATAAAAGTTCTTCCAGCGAATCTAAGTTGTTTTCCTCAAAGGAATGAAAGGAGGGTTATAGATATACTTTTAATGTATTGTAGAACGGCTGTTTTCCTTTTAATGTGTCATCAATCTCGTTCCAATTTTACATCATTTATTCATGTTCCACATTTTAACTGACGTCTACAATAAGAAGCAAAAACACGAAAAATAACAGAATGAAATCGAGATTTTCTGAGATAAACTCTTGAGAAAATATCACGATCATTTCAAGCAAGTCATTCCTCTTTCCTTCTTAACGGACTAAATATATTATTTAACAATTTTAAGTATCTGATTACTATTTAAATTAAATTAAATATTTTAGCAGCCTTTTAGTCAGAATTTATTTATTTAAATATTTAATATAATGACTGAGTGGCACTGCTGTTACGAGAATTAGTGAACCATTTGAATATTTTGAAATTATCGGCCACAACTTGCGATAGAAATTTTTATCTTCTTAATTATTTTTATAATTGTAACCATACACCTGAAGAGGCCCCAATCAGGGACGAACAATTTGAATATTAAATTTTTTTATGACTTAAGGGCTGCTAATTTTATTTAGTTTATTTAAATATATTTTTTTCTTCTTAAAGCATCGTTAATGTTTTCTAACATTGTACGTTCGAAATAGTTTCACGATGTGTGATGTTTAGTAATTGTGAACTATGATAGAAACAAATTTAATGTAAAATATTTCTAAAATGTAACTTTCATATGTATATGTGACACACGTATTTTTGTGAGAACATCCAGAAGTATAGGATTTTTTTCCTTGTGCGTAGAAACAATTTATATGTTTTTTTACGATGACATTGATTTTAAAAAGTTGACGGAAATCGCTAGGTCAAATCATAGACAGAAAAAATTAATTTATTGATCTGTAAATATTAAAAAGAAAAAAATTCAGGAAAAAAATTAGAAGTTCATATTCGCACTCTGGTATTAGTACAAAAAATACAAGACGTGTAATTAAATTTTATTTAAAATAAAAGAAGCGGATAACTAGCGGACAATATTTGTAAAAGTAGAGATCCAGAGGATGTTTTTAGAAACAGGATGAGTGTCGTTGACGATTTGGCCGCTCTCTTTGAAGACCACAAGAAGGGACAAAGCGCGAGGAAGGTGAAATAACGTGTATGTGTGTGATAGAGAAATATATGCCTACTTTAGAAAGAAAACCCGGAAACAAAGTTTATTTAATTTAAAAAGTGTTCAAATAGTTTTAATTGTTAAATAAAGTATTTTTTGCGTTAAGAAGCAAATAAAAATGATTTACTTGAAACGATCGTGATATAGATGTTACTTAAATAGTTTACTTTGACAGTTAAAAAAATTATTCTAAAAATATTAATGCTGGAAAGTACGCTAAAACGATAGGTGAATGCCCGATATACGTAATAGGAACGGGAAATAAATTCTCCTTGTAAGTACACACATGCTGACCTTCAAAATCGATAGAAGGAAAGATTTGGAGGTATACAAACAGACAGCGACAAACACAGGGAGAGAGAGAGAGAGCGACGGAAAGAAACAGAGAGAAAGTAATATAGACTCGAAACAACATTTCTAGATCTCAACGAATGTTTTAGTATTGAGTTACTATGTTGACATTGAAAATACGAATAGTCCCTATGTAAGGAAAAATGATTAAGTAATTACTGTAATATGCATTCAGAGAGCTTAAGATACTCATAAACTGAAAGTAAGTGATATTAACGTGTTTTTTTTGCAATAATTGCTGTATTTCTACTCTTTTTAAAATCTATCCTATATTAAACAATGACATGGAAGTTGTCATACCTCGGTGAATAACCATCTATTGGCCGAACCATTCAGCTTAACTGGCAACCAATAGCGACGGCAATGCCGTTTCCATGACAACGATCTGCTCGTCGGCCGGGCTTCGATCCCAGGTCAACGGCTCCATCCAGCACGAACACTGCAAAATTACTGTTAGCCGCAAATAATCATCGCGGTGTAGACCAACAGATTCTTTCCAAATTACCTCGATCGAACACCGAAATTTTTAACCTTTACAACTACTTGTTCAACAACGGATTATCGTAATTTTAAACAAGTAATAAAATATCCAAAATAAATAATTACGTATTTCCGTTATGTATATGTGACAGTTCCAGCGGCTAGAGAACTTTTTCGTTTACTTGCAACGAAATTGATGTTACAGCAAGATGAGTGTCGATGAAACTTGGCGCACCCGTTTGGTCCTGAGACCGAACAACAAATATCTTCAGACGCAGGAGTGACGTCTACGGAGGCCATTTAAGAGAAAATACATTATATATATATATATATATATATATATATATATATATATATATATATTGTAATAAACAAAAAATGACATTTAAATAAACCACCATATTAGGCGTCAAAAAATGTAATAAAAAAATAAAATGATTGAAATGAAAACAACACGTGGTGGCCAATTAATGTAATAAACAAATAAATGAGATAAAAATTAAAAACTTTAAAGAAAATAACAAATTAATGTAATAAACAAAATTTACTCTTGTTTGATATTTTACAATTTATTAATATTATTCCACGGCTTTAGTAAGAACTTAATCTATCGGGCCTCCACTAAAGATAGTACAACAAAATGTCATTTAAATTTACAATACGCAATTATTCCCGACTCGAAAATTATTATAATTTTAATAAAAATATTGAAATCTGACAGTAAATTATATTTATAATACAAGCTTTATAGTTGAGAAATTCTTTTCAGTTACATTACAATTATCTGGTCATCTGGGGCTCGTGCTCACTTAATTCAGTTTTAACACTTCACTAACAGGCCATTTTCACTGATTCTAAGGCGATTTCACGTTGGAACCGGAGACGTGGACTGCTGTTCCTCAACCAGGCGAGCTGCTCGTGTGGATTGTCTGAGCTACTTTAGAATACTCTGGGATATGGGCCAACTTAAACCATTTTAAAAATAAAATAATTTCAATCGATAAAAGATCTAGCTCTGATTCATATTTTTTTGGCAAAACAACCACGTTAAAGAGTTAAAAAAAACATGTTTCTTGTAAATACCGGTTAGACTGTTTTTTTATGACAATTAAGTTATGTTATAATGGCGCCCAATAAATTTTGATATAACGGAGTTAACGGTTATTTCATAAATAGCTTAATATAAATTATTTTTTGGTTGTTTAACATATTGGAATAGAAGTTATATTTGTAACTAACAATATAATATTGGGAGCGGAAGGAGATTATTACAATATATCTAGGATGTAATTTAATTCTGTGAGTGTTTCGCAAGAAGTGTGATCTGCTACATGCAATGCCAGTAACATCAATGACGTAACAGATCTAAACGCCTCTAGTGTGCGTTGTTTCTCTGTGCAGCTTACAGCAGCAGTTGTCCGCATTATCCACGACAAGTACCTCCTGTGAGTGGGAAGTATTCCTCCCTCCGTTTTCCCATAACGAGGGTTGGAACCTCCCTTACCCTAACCAGTCTCTCTGCCCCTAATTTGATCACTTCTGTTGGATTACGATGATGACGACTACGACAGTATGAATATCTATTACCATCTGTGATTGGACCCTTCGCATACAACGCTATACAATAAAGTTGCCCTTATATATCTAATATATAATCCTATAGGGTGTTGAGAAATAGTTTAAGCAAGCACAGGCTTCACTGTTTTCTGGTCACAAAGAGACAGTGAACATTTGTAAGCTACAAACGGTTCAGGGCTTTAAAATAATGAATTTGTTTATAAAAGTATCATTAGAAAAAATGATCTCAGATCGGTGAGAGTTTTCGATCATAGGAATTAAAAGACTTTGTCCTGCAAAATCTATAATATTTACTCACGTGTAAATTGTAAATCCTGGTGTAAATTTTTAATTATACACATTAGACCAGCGAATTGCAACGTACGCCATCTCGTTAGAATGTCAGGAGGCTTCTCTAGATCTTGCCAAGACTTGTTCAACTTTTCTTCTGTAACACAACACACAAGATATTTTATATCGCAGTTTCAATACAATGGCACCGTTCTAAATCCACCTGTCAGAAAACTTTTCCGCACAGAAACTGACGAACTTCGGAGTCCTAAGTTCAATCCTATTGAAAAATGATCAACTGAGCAATTATTCTAGCTGCTATGAAACGTTAGCTCTGATGATTTAGATTTACTTATTAATTCTGTTAGTCCTCTAGCCAGGAAATTGGTCAAGTCAAAAGTACCATTAAATACATAAACTAAAAATACATTAATGGGAAAGGAAACAATTAAATCTATACAAAAATATTCAAGGGATAAATAATAACCACGATCAGTCTTCAAAATTTAAGAACTTTTATTCGTCGTTATTTTTATGTAAAGAGCCACCACGCCCATCCCTAAAGGTCCTCCCATCCAATTCCGAAAGAAGTTGAAATTATACACAAAAATATCTGGAAAATCGATACCTATCTCATTAATCCCCCAAAAAATTTCTCACGACGTAGATTACGGCCGTTTTAACATGTTTGTAAATTTCCGCCCACCGTCCCTGGGGGTTAAACGGCAAGTTGAATGTCACAATTAAACTCGGCGAAATCCATAACCTCGGTTTCGACTGCAATATCGGTTGCTGTTGCGTTATTTTTGGGTGATCCCCTCCAAAACAGAAACGGGTAGAAATTATACACAAACAACAACGGCACTATAATTGACCCCGTAAAATATTTATTCACGCAAATATCGGCCGTTTTATCATGTTTGAAAGATTTTAAAACCCGTCCGCCCCGTCCCCTGCGATTGGTATCCCCCACAGTGTTTGTTTTAGGTTTAACGGAACACGTGTACAAAATTTGGTCGATATTGTTCCACGCGTTTAGATTTAATGCGGAACACACGCACATACAGTCCATTTTATTTATAGGATAAACTCTGCCTTTTTCAAATGCAAGTATCTGCAACTTCTTTTATATAATTGATACAGGTTTCTCTAAAAATATTTGTGGATCGCTTCTAAATCTAAGCTGTTGTTTTTTATTTCCATTTTTTTATATTTACAATCACTTTTATGTAACGTTGATGAGCAGAAAAAACCAAAAACAGTCTCCAAGTTTTTAATTTTATTAAATAATTAGTCGGAAGCTTTCAACTCTTTTTTTATAATCATCCTGAATGAACAATCAAACGTTACTACTTATATAAAAAAAACATCAAGTTACGAATACATTGTAAAACCTTGAGCATAACATACCTTCATGTCCTATAATTAAAATCACAATAGCTTTAAAAAATATTAGCACCTATAGGTGCTTAGTCACTAATATAAAACTATGTTGTTTATTTGACAAGGTCTGTTCTTAAACTTCTCCATTCGGTGGTTCAGTGTGTACAATTACAATCGATAGTACAGTATCGATTTTATCATGTTGTTAGTTATTATTTAACTATATATATATATATATATATATACATATATATTATTTAACTATACATATATGTACATATACATATATATTATTTAACTATACATATATATATATGATTATACATGCATGTAAACATATACACCTCAACATAGATACCTAAAAAAACAACTTATTATTGGTTACGGTTTCTCTAAAAATATTTAGGTGGGTCGCTTCTCCTGTCCTAAGTTTAATTTTAACATGATTGGTGTGTAGAATGGCTGTTCCTTCTAAATCGAAGCTGTTGTTTTTTATTTCCATTTTTTTTAATATTTACAATCACTCTTGTATAACATAAATGAGTAATAAGCAAATCTTTATGGTATGAGGGGGAAGTCATACATTGATGTTACTCCCAAATAAAGGCGTCAGGCTTGGTTGGACCGATGAATGAGATTATTTCGCCATTAAAGGGAACAGAAACGTCGTTGTGTTGAATAAAATATTTTAAAATGTCCGTAATAAAGGTCGGTAATTTATTTAATTACGATTTTATTTTTATAAAACATGTAAATAACACTGGATTCTACTGCGGGGCCCTTCCAGACATTATTGTTTTTGTAGCAAAAAGAAAAGTATATCACGGCAGCAGTTTACATCATCTTGAACTCCAGGCACCGGTGGCGCGCAGAAGTGGCAAAACTCAAGCCGATCAAACTCAAATCTGGGCGTCTGCAAGTTAGAGATACAACTGAAAGGAGAACAGACAATGTTTCTACCTTGGCAAAACTTCATCCTTACTCTTCGAGTGACGCAAGGACGTTAACCTTAGTAGAAGATCCACGGTCTTCATATCTGCATCAAACTTCCACTTCCACCAGTAATATCTTCAATTTTCCGCGACACTCTGGAAAGTTCGACGATGAATAAGAGCTAAATGTCGTTGACGTCTGTGTAGTCAATGAGGAATATAGGATTTTCGGCGAGGGCGAGTCAAAGACAAGTATTCATAAATTACCTATTTATTTCGATTATTAAAGATAGTTCCAAAATATGTTTTATTAAAAATAACTTAAACAATGAGCAACAAATGTGACAAATATTTTTCAGACACAATGAAAGAAGACTTCGCTTACACTTGTGTACACGTAAAGAAGACAGAAACCCAGGAATATTGCTACATATTGCTTTCTTCAACAATTTAAACAAAACGGACAACGTCACAAAACAAACCCACAAATGTTATGTTTTACATTTTACTTTCGGCGGAACTCTTTAACTTTTTCTTCCTACTCGTTCTCCGTTTCTCCTATTACTTTCATCTATTTTTTTAGTAATGTATTTGAATTTTTCTCTATACAATGACATAGTCGTCTCACAACCATTTATCAATCAACGAATTATTTATATCTTAATTGATTAATTACACACACTTGCGGAAAGACATCAACAGCTTACTTGAGGAATTAATTATTCAGTTATTTTACTTCTTGTCCCTATCTATTTCTCTATCGATCAGTCCGTCTGGATACACAGACGCAAACAGGAAAGATCACAAGTCTGTGCTCTTCGAGAGGAGACTAGTTGGCAAGATTTAGCAGGAGAAGGCGACACGAGCTGGCTTCTTACAACAACCGCGGGCAAAAAATGCTGCAAATAAAAATTAAATAGAAAGAAAAAACGAACATTTGAAGTGACAAAGTTGACATATATATATATATATATATTGAAGTAAGGGGGAGAAGAAAGGCAGGAGGGAAACGAGATACGTCGAAAAATATAAAATAGAATGAAGTAAGACAGGACAGACTAAAAGAAATGAAGTGGAAAAAAAATTAGAGAAATTCTTTAATCGTAAATCGAAGTGAGTAAGAAAACAGTAAATGATTAAGATAAGAAAGAGGAAAATTGAGAAATAAATGCTCCCAAAGACCTAACAAGAGCTCATATAGATTCATAGTCTCACACACAGATAGGTACGTTGCCTGAAAAAAAAAGAGTGAACGAAATAAGGAAAGGAGATAGGGAAACGAATAAATACAAAGAAAATAAATCAAAGAAATTTTTGAATTTCATTTAAAATAAGACAAAGGAAGGAATTGAAAAATGAAAAAGTAATTGGCATAAAAATCATTTAAAGAACGAAAGACTAAAGATAAATGGAAGGGAGAAGTCAAGAATGGGAAAAGAAATAAAGGCACAAAGAATAAAAAAAAGTGAGTGGAAAATGCGTATAACGGTAAGAAAAACGTGATTAAATAAAAAGCGAAACAGAATGACAGCCGAACGGAAAAAAGGAATTATGGGAATGAACAAAGAAAGGATGGAAATTTTAAAAAAAATGAAAAGGAAAGACAACGAACAAACGGAAAGAATACCAAATTGTTGCTGGGAAGTCATACCCTGACTGATTATATGGTACTAAGGTTTACAAAAATCCAGCCGATGTCCTGAAGATGTAACTGCGGTTTCGAAACGTTAACACATCTCAAGATGAAATTACAAACATGGCGGTCAGTTACTCCTCAAAGACTTTCATATCTAAGAGTAATAATGTTTAATATTTAATATAATCTGACAATTATCATTTAATAAATAAATAAACAACACAGTTGATATGTCAGAAAAATGGTATTAATTAATTCAAACCAAAAAATTCTTTCAATACAAAGTTTCGTCCACATTTTTTGGGACTTCTTCACGTAATCAGGTAATATACCTCTCAGTGCACAATTATTCCACATTATTTTGGAACATCAACATTACATCATCAAACGTCACGACTTTACTCTGAGAAGTGCTGTTTATTTATTCATTAAATAATGTTTATGGATTTATAAAGGTAAGCAGAGAATCTCTATCGTCTATTCACCACTAAAACTACATTTTTCAGTTTAGATGCAAAACTAGTTTTTTCCGAACAGGATTTTTCTTTGATTTTTTGCGTCTCTTCCGACTTTAATTTGAAAAGCCAGCTCGTGTTGCTTTCCCCCAATAACTCTCTTTCTCAACATCGACTAGACACACAACATCATCGTGAACAACAAACGAACAACAAAGGATATAAAGACGAATAAAAGTATTCATACACACTCTCACACTTGGCTGGCATCAGATCTCACAAAAAGAATCGACAACGATAATATAGTCTTAACGTGTATATTGGTAACCTGAAATTAATGCCAATGCAAAATTGTTAACAACATTCTCTATTGTTTTTTTTTTCACAACCAATGACATCCAATTTTTTGGGAGTGAAGAGATGAAAGAAAAAAAATCTGTAATCATTGTACAGCGGATAATATAATAATATTTATATTACTAATTTACAGACTCCTTTTGTGCTCAGTGGCATAATTGTTTTATTTTATTTAATTCTCATGTACATATATCACGAATGTTGTGTTTTCACTTTTAAAGCTTGAAGACTAATTCAAATAAATTCCCATAAATATTTTTTTACGTTGTATATCATTTTTATTAATTTTATATATATATACACACACACAGATTCAACTTTTAGCTAAATCATTTTTTTTCGTTTAATCCTATAAGAACTGCCTGATGTTATTTAATAATTGACAAAAATATAAAGAAGTAGCCCAAATAAATACCACTCAAAGTTTCCGCTTTCCTTCAGAGTAGATTTATGTAACTGGTCATCTAAACCTGAGGAAAGCAACAAGGGCAGCAGATACGTTGTGTGGAGTTTGTTTTTTCACCTTTTTCTGTCTGACTGTCTGTTAGAGCTGCTTCTTCATCTTTTTGTTAATTATTAAGTGATAAAAACGCTTTTATAATTTATTTAGTAGCTCATGAACAGAGTTTTGGGCTGGGGGGAAGGGCGGGTTATGTATGTATATATTTGGGAATGAATACGTTGGTCTTGATTAAAATGGGAGAATGGCGTGGGGGGGGGGGGGTTGAGTATTTTCGATTAATATATTTGGTGTATTGTGCAGGTATTTTTATCTCTAAGGGAGGAACTCTTGTGCCAGAAACAGTCAAGTATACCTGAAAAGAAAGCGTCTTACTAAAGCACACAACTAGATAAATCTTCTCCGCTTATTCTCTCTGTTTTTTTAAAATAAGTTTGCATATGTATATATTTACAGCGGAAACACACACACACAGAGACTGAGGCAAACAGCTTACGCAGTATCACTCAATTCTTACAAAATAAAAATCAGAACACTGAACTGTAGCGACAAAGAAAGCTGGAATACATCGAGACAATTAGGACGAAGGGAAAAGGTAACGTCCACCTTGAAGATTATCTCTACAGATTTTCTTCAGAGGAGATCAGTTATCAATGAGTAAAACATGGTCTTTCTTAAATAGAGGGATAAGAAATTTCACGATCTATCACTGAACTGCAGAGAACAGGTCTTTATGCCAAGAAAATAATTATTTAAGATATTAACGACGAAGTTGTTCCTTAAAAAGTGTCTAGTTTATCCAAAATGGGAAAAATAATCCTTTATTGTGTATATTTACTAATTTAACAAATTAAGATTACCTATTAAGAAAATTCAGGGAGAACGTTCTCTATCTTCTTCTAATAAATTAAACAGTGTTTGTTTGTATGTATGTAAGTTCTGCATACAAATCTACACCCGTGTAGCAAATTTCACCACACTTCGTACACGTGTTCCCTTCGGATCGGAAAACAAACACTATCCGGGTGAGACAATCCTACCACACCCAGGAGAGGGGTGGATATATTCAAACATGCTAAAACGGTCGATATTTAATTCGAATAAATATTTTTAGAGGTCAAAGAGATTGATAGTGTTTCTATGGATGTTATCAGTGTATAATTTCAATCCCTTATAGCATGGGAAAGGAGAACCTTTAGGGGTGGGGGTGGATGGACGTTAAAAATGACGCGAAATCAACCGAGCTTGGAATCTGATCGAGGGGTTATTGATGTATGACAAGTCATTATTGTTTATATCACGTAACTGTAAGAATTTACAATACGGTAAGAGAAAAACCTTCCAATTAATTCTTCTAAATATTTTTTGTGCACTGCAAACCGTCGAGAAAAGATGATCCCTATCAAAATATAATCTTCTACAGTTATAAATGCAATTGTGTTTCAATGCACTTCGATGTTATAGTAGAAGATATTCTCAGCCAACATCGCAAATTAATTTTTTTTCCCCTCTGGTAACTAACGATTCCTCATAAACTTAATCGACTAATTGTTTCTGTTAGAATCTTACAAAGAATTTCTTTCCACAGAGATAAGTGGAGATTTATTGAAACACGAAGCAAGCTATTAGCGGAAACATCTCTGAAATTCTCTCTGGCGTCGGAAGCTTCTATCACTATAATTTTGGGGAATGCGGAAATTGGAAAATTAGTCGCAAAATTACCGACGTGTAAATTTCCAACCAAAATCAAAATTATGTTTAAAAAACCAATATTTTTTCAACACGACAATTTTGGCAAGAAAAAGGTTTTTAAGTATTTTAGCAGCTCTGGTATTACATTTTTAAAATTTATTTTGCTTGATAGATAACTAGATTTTTCTTGGAAAATATTAAGCAATATCATCGCCGTTATTTAATTAATTTATTTGATCTACAAAACAGAGAATTGATCGTTGTTCGAAATAAAAGAAGACAAAACCCGAGTGAGATAAAATTCAAGGTGAACGGACGTACTCTGGAAAAGAGATAGAAGATTGGGAAACACACACACACAGACACACACACACAAGTACATAATATTGTAAAGGCAAGAGAAGAAGGGAAAACATTACCAGAATGTATTATTATTTTTCTCTTTAGTGGACGACAATGACGACGTTAATAAAGAACTATAATCAAAGCTAATCCTTAAAAATACTCAACATTTCAACAGATTCGTTTTCAACCTTAGTATAGAATTTTTCTTTTCTTAAAGGAAACATTCGTTTCATAAGAAATGATTAAAAAAATGACTTCGTAAATAATCAAGTTGTGGAAGAAATTGTAATAATTACAAATCTAAAATTATTATCAATGATTATTCTTAATTTCTCCCATATTTTTGGTTACAATTCGCAACGAATTGTTGCTTTAAATATCCTTATTAATACAAAAAAAAGACAAGACACAAAAATCTGTTTCTCTCTAAATCACATAGAAAAGCCATAGCTAGTGCTAAATTCTCAGCTGATTGCAAATAATCTTAATATACGAATACTATACATTAAAGCGATTTAAAACTGAAATTGTGCAGTGAGCATAAAAATGCTGAATTGCTCTTTTCTTAATAATAATTACCTTCGTGTTTTCAACGAAGCAGGCTCAAACCATCTCAATATATAAAAAAAGACACTTTGCAACAAGTGAAGCTTTTGTAACCTACACTTATATTTATATAATTTGCTGCCTTATAAATTATTCCTCTTAAATTTCGTAAAAAGTTTTAAATTTTTTTTGCTTAAACCTATACAACATATATTTATCATTTTTTTAGAAGAAAAAAGTGTGGATAAAGTAGCACAGACACAAACACACAGAAATTAGCAAGATCTCTATTGGTAAAGATTGCAGTTTCTATTATCACTATATATATTTATAATTTTGTTTAAAAAGATTATGAAGATGATGACAGAGTATAGAAATATAATAATAATAATAACTAAGCTATATTTGTTTCGTAATGGCGGACTAAATATTTTATAAAACTCAGTTCGTGTTTGTGTGGAAGGAAGGTGATAGTTTAAATTCCACAAGCATATCGCGTTTGGGGCATAAAAAAAGCGAGGGGAATTTTTTTATCTACCTTTTTTGGACGTGATGATGGAAAAAAGGGGAGATGAAGTGAACGACGGTGACGATGAAGGAGGGGGAGAAAAATAGATTGTGTTGTGACTTTCACGGATGCTGCTACTTCGAGGAGTTTTACACACACATACATCTCAAAAAATAGAAAAATTGATCAAGGTTAAATTTCTCAAAATGCAAAACGCTATGTTCGGATTTACCCTTACTACATGAATATATATTAATATTTGGTATTGTGGAAGAGAGAGATACGATGCTGCTGTCGATCTCTATGAAATAATTCGTGGCCCCAGTAACCCATCGGGCTGAGGTAAATAAGAAAACCACCCTGACGACGACGATCACCTAAGCTAGAACGAAACACTGTCGTCAACAACCCCAACGAGGCGAATTTGGGGCTCGCTGTTGGTGACACTGGTAACTACAGAGTTGCCGTACACGTAACAGCTGTGTACGAGAAAAGAAGTCTTGCACGCACTTAAAACGTATATATAAAAAACACTAGGACTAAAAAACTTGGCGGGTTCCGTTACTACACATAAACTGAGTGGTTTCGGAACGGAAAATTAAAAAAAACGACGAAATGAAGCAATGGAATTGTTGTTCTCCCTTTCTTTTTTTTTAGGCTGGTCAGAGTTCTTCTGTCAGGACGATTGGTGCGGCGTCGGCGCCGTTGAGCTTGATGTCGTTGACTGAGTGCGACCTGGAGTGGCCCATCGTCGACGTGGAGTTGTTGGGCGTCGCGACGGACTGGGTTCGAGCGTGGCCGTTGCCGTTGTTGGCGCTCGACGCCGCCGACATCGCGGTGGCGCTGGAAGAGGTGATGTTGTTATTGTTGTTGTGGTTGCGAGGGGTGAGCTGGTCGCGCAGGGCAATCTGGTAGGCCACCTCGAAGGCCTGGCCCAGAGTCAGGATCACCTCGGTCGCCTGGTCCTGAGCAAAACAAAATACTCGATTAAGGTCCAGCTCTAAGGATTTTGGAAGTGAAGATTCATTGGATCTACAACGATACAGTGAAAAGAACTTCTTTGATAATTCATCACGAAAATTGTTGGTGTGAATACCATCAGATATCAAATACCGAACACGAGGAAAAATGGATTTTCTGAGAGTCCCCATACAGTTAAAAAAACGAATAAGGTAAAGGTCTGCAACTTACAACGACATTGAGCAACAAAGTTGTAGTAATGTAGAATATCCCTTCTCAAAGCTGATTTTCTGCCACAAAAAAAGAAGATATATAACAAAATCGGACAAAAAATTTTAGTCCATCATAGATACATAATTAACGGTAGGAAAATTGGAATTAACAAAATTTGGCGATTATGGAAAACTGGAGTACAATCACAGGGCAACGAATCGGTAGAAAATGGTGATTAAATAACAGGTCTAGCGAGACAGAGCTCTGAGGTGGACGTACTGAATGTAATTTAGTACTGACCATGGTGCTGACGCAGAAGACGTGGCAATAGTGACTCCTGCTGCTGTGGTCCTTCGTGATGTAGGCGAAGTGCGTGAGGTCATCTGCATCCTGACACGCGCAGTGGATGTTTCGGATCTCATGTTCGCAGACCAGTTCCTGGACACAGAGAAACCAGCAGTCATTCTCTCTCTTTTCTCATTACATCCGTTCTGATCTCACAAGATGAGGTTCTAACCTGCGTTAACGTGTTGAAGAACTTGACTCCGCGGTACGAGATGGACAGGACGATGTCCGGCGTCGTCTTGGGCTCTTTGGTCGCCTTCTTCAGCTTCTGGATTGACTTCTTGGTGGACTCGGTGCCGCGCAGTTCCTTGACCAGGGTAGAGCCCAAATACTGTCCAAAATGAAAAAAACACCAATATCAAACACCCAGGGATTATTCAAAACTTACGTGAAGAGAGATTAACGGGATCTGCAGGAAGATACAAAATATTCATTCATCAGAAATTAAATAAGCCGCTGTTCTGAATCCAACGAAAACATAATATAATGCGGTTATTAGATCGGATCAACCCCTGTAAACACTGATAGCTCGAAGAAATTCCACCTATTTTTTTTTCTTGCCTACTTTACCGAAACTGAGTTGATGAGGTCCCTGATACTTAATTAGATTTCAAGACACACAAAAATTGTCGACGACAGGAATCGAAGACAAGTTCTGTTGCTGCAAAATTGTGACGGAATTATTCCGTAAAAGTCACAGATAGTTAGTAATCTTTTCTTCTACTATACGGGAAGGGAATATTAATTCCATAGCTGTAGAGTTGCGGTACCTGCCGATATTGACAAGAGAAAAATGGACTCTAGGAAGATTGTTACAGATTTTAATGAGGTCTGAAAAAGGGTTTTAGTTTTGTATAGCAATAGATTTTGGAAGTTTAGAACTTGAGTGCAGGACCGACGTGAAGGGTTAGATGATAATCCACAGTCAAGAGCCACAGTACTTTTTATCAGTTCATCAACTACTGGTTTTGCAGGCCTCCACGAGCAATGCATGCTGTTAAATCATTAACATGATGAAGGATCCTCCCTCGCATTGGCACAGATTACTCACGTTTGCGACGTAGGTGACGGCGCCGCTGACCAGGGCGTGAGGTCGGTGCCTCCAGGTGGTGGTGATGGCGGACGGAACACCGACCAGCAGCTGCGCAGGGTCGCGGATGCAGAGTTCTCCCGCGGGCGGCGGGGGCGGCGCGGGGCGGGCCTTGCGGTGCTGCCGCCCCAGCGTCTGCGTGCCCGACACCGGAAGCTTCTCACGGATCTCGTCCTTCAGCGCCTGGATGTTGCTCTTCTGGAACAAAAAATCAAGATTCGGTGACCATACACAAGTCTCCCGGTTTTATTTCCCTCCATATAAAGATTGTTGTTTATTATTACTAATTGATGACGTGGAATGTTTCTTAGAATACGTGTATGACCAATGGAGGAAGCACAAATCTGATCAATCATAAGGGATCGGCTTAGAGTTTACTATGCTGGTGACTGCTGTTTATATTTAAACAAGCCTCTGGTAGAAGAGTAGAACACAACTATGGACCTCCGTCACTGATAGGCACTTGACCGGATTTCTATGTTAAGAAGCAACACTAGGATAATACCCATTATTGACCATTTAATTTACACTAGTCACGATTTCCACATTCCAACAAAGACGAGCATTATTCTTATTTACGTCAGTTCAAAAATCTCTCCAGAGAGTATACAAATGCACATTACCGGTACAACGTGTGAAACCACGTACGTCACTGACTCTTCGGACGTGAATCCAGACATCCTAATGGATGACTTTGTTATTATAAGCCTGCGTTTATTTTTCACTGATAACGGATACATTTAACAGATTCATCTGTAGAGGAATACAGCCGCGATGTACGATACTTCCCCCAATTCCTCTCACCTGAAGAGGGATCTCAGGAAGCGACGACAGGTTTATCACACTCACCCCCGCGCACATAAAGGAGCTAAGGGGTGTTACCCTCAGGCGAGTCCCCTTCACCTGTCCGTATTCACGGGCAGATGCATTTACCCGCCGATTAATAATCATCGTCCCGTGTGACTCATATCGATCGCTACTAAATGAGCAACTGAAACGAGGGGACAAAACATATCAACCGGATACGGTGACATCAGTGGTATAAAGAACGGGAAGCTGGTTGAGGAGATGCAGAACACAATTGCAAAGTAGAGAATGCGGGAATATGTGACGAAATTGGCGAAGGAATTTTATTCTCAGGCGAGTGCAAACATTCAGATCTCGTTGCTTGTGAGAATAGCGTCATTTTCATGCGGCATATTTATATATACAATCATACTGATAATTTTATTAATAAGAGAAATGGAATAGATGTGGTAGGATGAATGTGTACGGATATCTTAGGATAAAAGAAGATCTTTGATCAGCACCAGTGTCAGTGTTGTGGTAGCACTGCTGCAGCATTAAGGCTAATGTTTGACGAGGTACTAGACAAGTACGAAAATATTTTAGGGTATTGCCATAAATGTGCAGGTAAATATATGAATGTTACCAACTTGGCAGATCTGCAGAGTCTTTAATACTATAGTAAATTGATGTAATTTTCATATGATAATGACACAAAGTCGAAAGCTCATGATTTTATTGCCATATTTCTTTATTAAAAAATGTTGAAAGACTTGTATGTTTTTTTTTACATATGGAAACACAGTACGAGTCCATTCCTCATAATAAATATAGTCGCAATTGCTTGAATTCGACGTTCTCTTCAAAATCTTCTGTTATATTTAAAATAATACATTTCGCTTGATCTGCGGTTCTTCCCCGTAGACGGAATGTTTTGCAAGGGATGTGCGGAGGCTAAGTAAGACACCCGCCCCGGCTGTTTGCGGAGGAGAACGAGTAAGCTTGTTACGTCAGAGGGTGCGCGAGGGTGACGTCATACGTAATTGAGGGTAAACAGCTAGGGCGATCGCTGCGAATCGCTCCAAATCGAATGAAAGAGACGCAACTTGTGTGTACACAGCAATCAGGGTGGAGGGAGGATCGGATGCGCACCGCCCACCCTTGACCTGGTTCCCTTGACACGTTCAAATCCTCCAGTGACGTAGCTTGATTGATTTTCTAATTTCGTTCCACAACACTTCAAACGATTCCAAAACGGAATCTGGTCCATGCCTTACAACTCAGATATTGCGGTTTTATCACTATGGAACCTCGATTCGTCCCCTGAAGCTCGTCTCACCATCATGGAACCTGACGACTTATTCTTTAATCTCTACAGTAATTTAATAAGCCTAATTCGTGATAATTTTATAGAATGGAGCTGGAGAAAAAAAAACGCAGTGACGAAGTTTGCATATTATCACGTGAGCAAAGCCACGGTCAACAGATACTTCAGAACTTTATGACTCGTTTGTCACTTCAAAGACTGTAGTATTTGTCTCTACATCCGGACAACCAAAGGCTGTATTATTTTTCAGTTTAAAGATGGCTACGTCACTTCTAAGACCCTTACTGGTAGCAACGAACCGGTTCAAGGTGGAACGCATAGGAGAAAACAGACATTTTAATTAGAAATAAAATATCGGACCCTAAGGAAAGTCTCCCCTACTAATATCCTAAAATACAAGAGAGACAGAAACCTCCCTCCAGTAGCCGCCATTACACCAAAGTCAGCCGCGATATATAACACAAAATTGTGCATCCGTTACGAGGCAACTCAGTCGGAAAATTAAAACTGCGAATCCCGGCTTATTATATATATTTTATAATTTCATTTCATAGGAGGGGGGAGGAGTGTGTTTGGTTAGTTGTGTGTGTGTGTCGCCATTACCGAAACATAATTAACTTAGGTTATTTCACGCAAGTGGCGCGCACGCAGGACGATTTCCCTTCGCCATCAGGAACTAAAAAGGGAGAATTTTCCACACTGACATAGGCGTAGGCGGACTCGGAAAATTGTATGACAACTTGTTGCTAATTTAACACGAATTAGTTTATTATTTTTTTTTAAAAAAAAGAGCGAGTGTATAAATATATATCGGTTTTGGCGTGCAAGTGTTTACAGGTTGTTTGCTGCTGCATCCGGACACTGTGTGTGTGTGTGTGTGTGTTCCTGCAGCTCTGTTTCTCTGTGTGCGCGGGAGAATGTGTGTGTATATATTAAATGTGGTCGCCGTTATAATTAAACAAAATGAAATTTGACCAACAGCGGCGGTGGCAGCGGTAGTGGTGGTGGTGGCGGCGGCGGTGGTGGTGTGGGGGCCGCGCGACAAGTGTAGCTGAAATTGTATTAATTATGGCGTGGGGCGATGTGTTTGTGCGTGTGCCTTTGGCCGTGAACAGCCGCACAGGTTAATTGGCTGACGAGCACAGCAACGGCAACAGCTCTATGCTGTAAAAAAAAAAAGAATTCCAAAAAAATAAAAAATAAAAGAGGGGGACCCGTCTCCCCGTGAAATAATCCCGCGCCTACACACTCTCTCGCGCTCTCTTCTCTCTTCATGTACGTGTGTGTTGACAAATATTTGGCGCCCAATTATAGCTTGCTGCTCGCACTTGACAACCGGCTTATTATTCCGACGGACGCGACCCCCTTGCATTGCTGCAGCCTTCTAAAACACACACATACACACACGCTCACGATGGCGGCGGAACGAGTCACGTGGTGTGACGCGACGCCTTCCATAAATTGCGAAACAGAGGCAATGAGCGTGGAGCAAAAAAAAAATTCCACCCCCTCTCTCGCAACAAATCATCGTCTCTCACACAGAAATAAAGCACAAAACTTCCCCAATGGCAACGATATACATTTTTTTTATCACCTCCAATCTATGTATCAAAAATCAGATTAATTTTACAAAAATTGGGCAGAAATCCGACGAATGTTTTAAAAATTTTATATACTGAATGGAATAATTTTCCTGAAAATCAGCAGGTGACTTATTTCGCTTCTTTTTGTCATCTTGGTGATGACGTCACGCAAACCTTTGCCCGTAATGGAAGATGCTTTAACGAAAATACAGTCGCGATAGCCCTAATTTTCGGCGGTATTTAATTAACGAGAAGTATTATTCCTACCGTGGAGTGAGTAAGGTGACAAAGTAAAGCAATATGAATATGTGATGACACATCGCAGTTTGAAATTAATATTTTATATACTTAGTATTCAAGTGTAATTAATCTGAATACAACGCAGTATATGAAGATGTTGCAATTATGTAAAATTTTCGGTTAACTCACGAGCTGGTCGAGGTCGGCGCTGAGGCCGTGCAGGTCCGGAGGGCGCCCGCCGCCCACGGACGCAAGGATTCGCCGCCGATGCCCCACGCGGCCGATGTCGAGGACCGCGGACAGCTCCACCTCCCAGACGCGCCGCACCCGCGCCATGTCCGTGTACAGATGCTTGCGGAAGGTTTCCGAGTAGCCTTGCAGCCGCAGCGACGCCAGCCACGCGTCTACGTCCTCCTGCTTCTCCACCGAGGAGGACCGCCTCGCCACGCCGCAGGGCAACTCCTTCGCCGCCCTCAGCAGAGTCTCGCGGTCGCGGTCGTTGTCCACTCCCATGTCCTTCAGGTCGCCCTCCTCCAGCACGCCGTTCTGGAAAGGGATTGGATTTCGCTCACTCACTCACTCCAGTTATAAAGATCTTGATGACAATAAAAACATTGAAATACAAAGAGGAATCAATAAAGTCCCGCCCAAACGGAGGAATCACTCCTGATAAACTGAGGGCCCAAATTCTTTTGGCTTAATTTTATACTGTAACAGTATGAGGAAGTTCCCTATTCTATTTTACAAAAGTCTGAGTTGAAAATAAATACGCGTAATTTTTTTTGCAATATAGTAAACGAGTACGGTCTAACTATTGAATCTACTATAACCGTGAAGTTCGAAATATCGGTTCCTAATATCTACGTAACCCATAATAAATAAATTCAAAATTAAACTCCTGAAAGGGTGAAATGAGGTTTTCAACAAGAAGGTCCGAAAAATATTAGTACACAATGCCAAATGTATGCTTCTTGACCAAAAATATGCTGTTTGCTAGAAAAAACAGATTTTAATTTTTTTTTAGCAAAGGATTTTTCTGACACGGAACTGACATCATAGCCCTCATAGTCAATGTGTCACATTTTAGCGATCATAAACACACTTTGTAAACGACAAGTTTGTAAAAACTGAAAAACATTAAATATGGTTCACAGTGTTACATAGGACAAACCGAGCGTGCTTTAAAAAGCAGTGTTAATGAATATATTGCCAAACTCAATCCATCTGTTGGATACTGAACATCTCGATAATTCTTATAATGGTATTTTGTGTTCGTTTTTTTTTTTGCTACTCAAAGGCGTTAATTTAGTAACGTGTACTTAGATCAATAGTTCTGTTTATGCTTCAATATTGATGTTAAAGTTAAGATGGAAGTATTGCTTCTGTTAATTATTTAATTTATCAAAATTATTACAGTAGTTATCTTTTTTGATTCTGACCATCGCAGGCAAGCGTTATGACCTTTAAACTCAGTTTCTTCTTACGAAAAACCGTAACGAAGCCAGGGTAATCGCTTTTTAAATAAACTGCTTGCTCTTTAAGCAGAGTTTCTACATTTCGCCCCAACAGAGCCGGACTTAAATTACGTATTTTGTGATTAAGCACGGCGATACTCACGATGTAGTCGAGGTCGTCGTAGCCGTTCTTGAGGAACATGTTCTCGTAGTCTGACAAGCCCAGGGTTGCCAACCACTGACCCACGGGGCTGTGGAGACCTGCAAATAACAAAATGACGCCATCACTCTACTGCTGGCTGTTTGTCAACTCGTCGTGACAGTCCGCCTAATTTAATTCCTGATTTTTAGAATTGCATAAATTTGTGTACGAGAAAATATTTCCAAGTTTGACACAGGTCGATTTTACTAAATAAAAATAGCTCTCTGCGTGATAAAGTTATAAACAAAAGTTCAGATAGAAAAATTGTTCAGATAGTTGGCTATAAACTTTTGTTTTATCTTTCCTGAACAAACCTGGATGAGTCTCCAGCATAAAATCGTTGGATTATGTCGTGAGCACAAATTAACCTTTTTTCACACATTAGACGATAGTAAAAATTAACCCAATTGAAATTTGGAATAGAAAATTAAGCATGTCTCCTACACAGTGAGGTTATGAAGCATCAAGACTATGAGGATTATTTTTGCCATTAACCATCCTGGATGGCGTAATCTAATGACGTCACGAATTGCAGTGTCAAAATTAGAAGCACTTGAGTTCGTTATTATCAAACTAAATAAAACTAACTTTATTATTACATTTATATATATATATATTGTAATGATTAAATGTAAGGCGTTAATTAATTGAAAAGATAATCAAAAATTTACAAATAAAATATAATTTATTTTCACTTTGTGTCTTCAAACTCAAAACAATTACAATTATAATTTTTTATACCTCAGGGCCTTTACTGGGTTTGATAATGAACACAAAAAATAATTTAAAATATTATTAACAAAACAGTTCACAACTTACCTAAACAATATGTCGATAGAATGAAATAAATTAAAAAGTAAAGAAATTAACTTTGATTGACAATTAAAAAGGGAACGAAATCTGACTTCAGCCTTTAATTAGCGTTTAAAATATTATTCAAAGTTATGTTACTTACGGACCGTCGGTCTGGTACCAGAACAATCAATTTTACCTCGTTCAGACACTTTTACACTCTTTAATTGTTTAATATCAGGCCTTGGTTTTCACTGATTCTACACTTCACTTTAAAATTTGGCAAGATTGGCTGTATTCCGTTGACTGCTCCGCTCCTCAATAATTTACCAATGTTCTCCTGGATTAATTTCTCCACGAAGATTTTGGAAAGTTCTATTCTGACGAAAACTGCTCTTACTTTCCAATATTTACGCTGCAATACTTCCGTGAATGTTTTCTTTGTATTAATTCACATCTTTAACTAGTTATACATTAACAATGTCTAGTCTGTGCTCAAGTTTTATTACTTGTTCTGCTCCTCGTAATGTTTCTCCGCCAACTAACTATCCTAGTGCTCTCGAGTCTCAGCGCGCATTTTCTCAAAGCAACAGAGCTCAGCGGTATTGTTGCTCTGCTCGCCTTACCGGTATAATGGATTTATCACACAATTCAAATTTTATGTCCAAACCATTAATGGCCTAATTAACTATTGCTACAATATATATATATATATATATATATATATATATATATAGATAGATAGATAGATAGATAGATAGATAGATAATTTATGATACAAAGAAATACATTCCGTGTTTTTAATCATAATAAATACTACGGAAACTATTATACATTCTTGAATCTCGCTTTGAACAAAGTTGTTATTTGAGTCGTAGCTTTTATTTACTTATTTCAGCCTTCATTTTCCACTATACAGGGCATTTCCAGGTCTATTCTTTTTACGATTAACGTCGCGTCCTATTGGACGGGGAACCGAGGGCAGAGCTTCAACGCCATAGAATAGCGGAGCTTCTGAAACGATCTTCCTTGGAGCGTACTCGAAGGCTGAAAGGGAATATAAATTCCACAGAGACCGGGATAGAACATCACAGCAAACTAGCATTGTCCGGCGACAGGAACAATCAAGGACTTCGTTACGACGGACTCTTTTCAAGACGACAACGACAACGGGATAAATAGCACACACGAGGTGAGAGACAGAGAATAAGCCACAAAAAGAAGAATTAATTTTCCCTCTCTGCAGAGATAAGGAGCTCCAACATTGCTATTTTACTGGTCCGGGTTGTGTTACGTGTTTGGCCATAATTAGAAGAGTTGTTCCGTGGAGGACCCACTGTGCGCAATTAACAAGGGAAGGAAGGGAAAAGGACGCTTAAGAAAGCTAACGACCTCCTCGTCAATTACGGTAATGAGAGCCGGACAAGTCCGTAATTAAAGCCACACTCGAGGTGGCCATTCGATTCTGCTCCTCTCCCGTAGATAAAAAAAATAATGTCCCATCTGGGACGACACACAATCGCTCCACGGAGGAACAGAAAGCAGAGAGCCTCAATACAAAGCATTAAGCATGCGGCTTACGTACATCATTTACACTCTGAAAGAGACACAGGGAGAAAGG
Source organism: Zhengitettix transpicula (assembly GCA_037074705.1). Taxonomy (NCBI): domain Eukaryota; kingdom Metazoa; phylum Arthropoda; class Insecta; order Orthoptera; family Tetrigidae; genus Zhengitettix; species Zhengitettix transpicula. The sequence goes on from CM073593.1 coordinate 78,689,547, forward strand.
GGGACCGCTTCCTTTATTATTTCACTGAGAGCGCGTTTTGACCAATTAAAGATCACCGTTTCACCTCAAAGTATTTGTTCACTATAAGCATTGACGGCAGACCAAAGACCAAAACATTTTTCTTCTTATTATCAACATTGTCAATACCATTATAATTACAGTCATCATTATCTCCATAATAATTATCACATTATAAATAGAATATAATCTCATGGCTAACCAGATTCGATACCTTGGCAACTGTTCCCTCACGTGATTTATATATTTACATTTTCTTCTTCTTACGTCATGGGGTTCTGCACTTCTTCATTATAACTGTTCATGGTGAATAAAACAAATTATTTTTCCTTCTCTGAGAAGAAGGTTCCATGATATACTTTTTTTCGAAACAAATTTCGCTCAAGAAACATTGAAACCAGCGGAAAAATCAATAATATCATAAAATCCAAGTCTTCACATTGCTCACCTCGTGACGTCATCGGTACACGTCACATATTCCTCAGTACAGAATTCTGCATATATTGACTGCTTCTGTCCATGAATAATTTAGTTTTGTCATCAGGTTCTACAGACTAATATTAAACTGTAATGTTTTCCTTGTATCATCCGAATTTTCTTTGTCGTCTTCAGCAGCGATAAACGTTTTACATGTTTGTTTAGTGCGGCCTTAAAATATTCCTTCCCCCCTTAACGTGTCTTTTAAACACAATATACATAAAGACATTGAAAAATAATTTTTCAGCTGCGTGGATATCTCCCGCTTCGACGGTGTTTGTCACAATGAAATTAAGCCGTATTGTGGTTACAACTTGCCCAGGATGACGAAAACGCATCACGCCACGAGTACGTAACAGGCTCGCTGCACAATGAGGATACTGGTACACTGTTCTCGTGGTTAATAGTAATAATGCAGCCATGTACAACGAGATAACACACTGTGCAGAACGCCTTTGCGCTTCTTGTGACGTCACCAACGACGCAAGACGACCGTTTCGTATCATCATTAAGCAACACAGATGATTTCGTACTTTACAATGGACAATATTGTTCAATTATGAAACGATGTTACCTGATGAATGCGTTACGGCTTATCCAGATGACTTATTATGTTTGATCATGGAACGGTTTTATTTTGCGTAGCATGGTCCGCACATGCGATTCGTGTACGTAATCACATCCAGGTTTGGAAGATATTTTTTATAATTTTGTTCCAGGACTCTTTAGGTTAGATGAAAATAAAATGCTCCGTTTTTAATTGCCCACTGTGGTATCGATCAGGGATGGTGAGTGGATGAAAGTCCAGATGCCTCATCGTGGACGATTGTTGTCCATGATCAATAATAAATATTGCATAAAGGAAGAAAGTGACATGGATCGTTCAGTGTGATTATTTATAATCTTGAAATAGGGAATGGTTCTACCTGATTTTTAATGAACGATCATTTTCTCCTGCTCCATCCAGATCGTTGACTGTGAAGAGGAATCAGTGTGGCTCGATGATTGGATCAAAGGTTATCGGCCACATCCAGGTTGATGATTGCTTACCGAGTCTTGCCTGGAACTCCTTCTCGAGGTCGGTAACGAAGACTGACTCGCGGACGAGCCCCGTGCCGAAGGACGCCATGATCTCCGAGATCTTGGCCCACTCCTCCTGCTCGTCGAAGGGGCTGAGGATGGACAGCGAGGATGACCTGTCGGTCGTGGCGGCGGCGTCGCTCATGGCGGCCTTGCCGTTGTTGCTGGGCGTGGCCTGGCCCTGAGGATGAGGCTGGTCGTACACACTACGGAGGCGCCGCAGAGTCCTCGGCCTCTCGGCGCGCTGGCCACACTCCACCCCCTGCGCCGTCGACCCTTTGTACAGACCTGCGACACACACACACAGACACACCATCACCCGTGGGTATCCAACTTTCTCCAATACTGAGAAAAAAAACAGCCTGAGGACATGAGCCCCGCAGAGTTTCCCGAAGACAGTCAAGGTTTTCAAGTCACCAATTATCTGATGTTATTTGGAAACATGATAGTGAGAGGTTGTTAATAAGAGGACGAAGGTAAGTTTATGATGAAGTTGGAAATAATTAATAATGATAATACATATACAGATGGGCAAGAATATCTCAACAGGAATGAATACACGTTTCAGGTGAACTACACAAGACAAAGACAGCTGCAGCAAAGAGAGGTATATATAGTTAGGTTTAGACACAATCAGCTCTGACCAAACTATCTTAAATTCCACCCTGGAAAGTTATTAGTCACCCCTGTTTCTTCCTTAATTGTCTGCTTGGCAAGACCTTTACGAAATAAATTACAGAATTTGGAAGCAAATACCTTTCAACACTGACATTACACTCACTGTAGCTATATATTTTGTTGTTTAAATAATCACATATATCGTACCTGGTGATAATATTTGGACTTCTCCGAGCGAATCTCGGGACGTCATCAGATTGCATCACGCGAAAGAGAAAATTAGTTTTGACTTTCTTTAACGTGTTACTCAATTATAGGGGAGTAAGTGGAAATGTAATTGAACTGTTTTTGGGCAACCATACTGAACTTGATGCAGTGTTCCATAATGTTTCCGATACCATTGATCAATCAGCAAGTCACGTGATCACGCTTCAATCACATGAAGACTAGTGCGTCATAGGCTCACTCGGAAAGAATCGTTCAGTGGATCAAATATTGACTTTCTCAGAAAATTTGAATCCCGAAAAGATATGGGCAGGACTTTTCTTGCAGAGGGTTGACGCTTGAATTCTTCTGCACGTTGGGTATTTTTGCTCTCTGGTTCGAAGGGATGGACGCACGTTTCACTTCCAGATTACTGAGAGTCTTTGGTACTAACAGACAGGGGCAAGGCCACGTTTTTTTCGAAAATGATATTATATCAGAAGCGAAGACAATGTCGTCTACTCTCGGAAGCCGTGCAGCAAACATACAGCTGATTAATTTTTTTGACTTATCGTCGAATTAACCATTCGATCCAAGAGGATTTTTTCTGTGGTGCTGATCAGCAGCTCGTGGCATCAGTGACTTCAACCTCAGATCAATGACCGCCGGGTTTTGGACTATTTATCAGTATGTCCATAGAAACCGCGGTTTAGAAATAAATTAGTATTTTTATTTCGGGAATTAAATTGATTGTTGGAGAAGAAATAAAAGAAAGACTCAATTCAATATCGTGTTAGTTTCATTTGATTCATGACAACGGTCTACTTTATTTCGACTTTACCTCACCGATTGTCAAACGTGGTTAAAAAACTAAGTTGGCAATTTGTTTTATTTAAGCTGGATGAGGACCAGCAGGAGTTGTGATTGCCTGCATCACTCCGTCCACTAAGAGCTGCTTCCCCCTGACGAACCTTCCGATTCCGACGTGACCAGAGGGCGACACCGTTCGTTTCTGCCGTCGAAATTACATTTGCAGAGTTGTTTTCCGGAGCTCTTTTTGGCCGATGCTTGTTGGCAAACGTAATATAGCCTTCCTCGCCGCTCGCTTTCTGGGTACCTTCCCTCTGACGATATTACCTGCTGGTATTGTGTTATATTTACCTGGTGGCGTGTGTGGGTGTGTCTGCCTCTCTCTTTTCTGTCGTCGCCGTTGCGCGTGACGTTGCATTTTAATTAAAAGGGTTGGCCCCTTCTCTGGCCGGCGCCACCTCCTCACTCACTCCCTCACTTTTCCTCGTCCGCGGATCCCCGACACGAGCACGAAGGAAAAGTTGGAAATTAATACATTAAAACAGCAACAGATGCCGCCATCCGTGAAGTGCGCAAACTATGCAGATTACATTGTGCCGGGCCAGGTACACGAAGTGGCGAGGGTGAGACAAGGAGAGTCACACACACACACACACACACAGAGAACAGAACAGAGTCGTAATTAATAGGAAAACGTGGGCGGGCTGCTCCGCCACTGCTGCTGCATTGTTTTATTTTAAATCACTTTAATTTGCCGGGTAAATATTGGCTTTTTTTCCCACGCACTCTCCTCTCTTCCTCTCCTCACTTTTCCGAAAACTTGTGTCGATCCGAAGCGTGCGTGTGTGTGTGTGTGCAGATGAAAAATATATAAATATAGGTACACACGGCCATGACGAGGAGGTCGATTGCTATCTAACGGCTCCTGCAAATTTAATTGGCACCGATGATGATATATTTCTGTTTGCTCGGCGTTAATTACCCTACGATCTGTGTGTGTTTGCTGGGGATTTCCCACCCGCGTTCCCGACCCTCTGCAAGGACATCACCGAAATATTTATCAGCGCTATCAACAGTACCAATGACCTCGTTTCGCTACGCGCACGGTCTCCCCACTTAGGATGTTCTGGGATATGATGAAATTCGACTGTTGAGATTTTTAAAATAAGTTATTTGGAGCCCGGTGACGTGTAGTGAACGCAACAAGCGAGCTGGTGAACGGAATTTCTGTGGATTAAAGGAATCACTGAAGCACACATTTCAAAACACAGACAATAATAATAAAAGCGGAAAAGAGAAAGAATATTTATGAGCTATGGCTGGTGAGAGCAATAGCAGTTAAATAAGCATGCTACAGAGACATGAAGCGATTTGACTGACCACCTCAGCGAGCCACCAAACTAGAAGAGAAATCAGCTGCAATGAAAGAAACTTGTGACACCGCACGCAGAACTCATTCCGGTTAAAGGTTGACGTTAGTATTAATATACAAACGTTCTACGATTTGCCATTTTTCTTTAGAAGCATCCGATATATTTTAACCCAATTTGCCCACCTACAACCCAAATCAAATTATTTAACGTCACTTATATATTATTAAACGAATAAATTGTATAAAACGATTGTAAACATTTATTAAATGCGTAAAGATCAAAAAGAAAGAAATTATCAATATAATGTTATTAAAATTCGTGTAAAATGGCCAACGGTTAGGAAAATTTATTTTGAAACATTAATAGCGACATATCACATACTTTAAAATACATCGTAACGTTTCTTCCCTCAGTTAAGGGACAACATCAGACGTTATAATATTAAATAAATAATTTAAATATGTTTAAAATGTAGTAAATTTGAATAAACTATTTAAGTGAAAAAAATTATTACTTCTCTATCAACTGTCTATAGACTTTCTTTTGACAATTAAATGGCTTATTCAAAGATCGTTTATTCAATTTTAAATTGTATCTTAAATAATTAAGAAAAAATATCTGACATTTACAAAAATATAATTAATCAAATTCACAGCCCTGTCTGCAATGTATGTTTATTAACAAAAAATTAAATAAACGACGTTTCATCCTTTTTTAGGACACCTTCAGGTTTAATAATTTTGTATATAAATCATGCAAAACAGTTTAGAGGAAAGGTTTTGCTGCCTACATGTTGCAACCGAAATTAAACTCTATTTTGTTAACAAACATAATTTTCTAAATAAGGCCGGGTATTTGTTTATTTATATTATCTCTTTAATAATATAACGTCTGAATGGGTCCGTAACCTAAGGGAAGAAACGTTACTATGCATTTTAAAGCATGTAATATATGTAACTTTTAATGTTTCTAAATAACTTATCGTTAATGCTGGCCATTTCCTCGTTTCTAAATCATAATTCTGACTGCTGGCCATTTTGTACTACTATAAATTTAATGTCAGCTATAGATTTAATTTTTAATTTGAACTCTTTTAAATATTATAATTGATTTATCTACTTTATTTCGTGTTTTTTTTTTCAAACCACTTTCTGCTTTTCAATTGTTACCATTTTATATAAAATATTCATTTCATCCGACGCTCAATTAATATATAAAGTTAATTTATTTCGATACTACTTTGAAGACGATACAGTGTTTGCGGCATGTTTAAAAAATAATCAGACGCACGTTAAGGGACACATTTACTATTTCTGATGGAATAAATACGTTTCAAAACTGAAAAAAACAAGGATTTAAGTGCTTCTGCGTAGTAAATCTAGTGACTCATTTCGAAACACCATGAAATTAGAAGGTAGAATTGTAGAGAAAAAGGAGAAATGAAAGGATTGGAAGTATAAGTAGTTACAAACGATGTCGATTGATATTTTAAATTCCTGTCTCACTAAAAAATACAGGAGAAAAATTATTTCGAGACCGTGAAGAGAATTACGGTATACAAGTCTTGGAAATTTAAGAGTAAATAATGTTTCGATTAATTACTCATATTTTTATGTGAACTGGTACAGAGCAGAACGCGCACAAGACTGAAGGTTCGAACAGTGAATGAATTCCGTTCATATTCACCGATATTAACCGATCTCATTTACAATTAACTGCTTTAACAGATTTAAAATCACCGGTTAAACCCTTAGAGAATAACTATAGTCGTGTGTGTGTGTGTGTGTGTGTGTGAGAGAGAGAGAGAGAGAGAGAGAGAGAGAGAGAGAGAGAGAGAACACAGGGTGTAGGTATATTTTTCCATATTTTTTTTTCGATTCTAAAACGTGGTGCTAACTTCAATCGGGGAGAAAAAAATTCTCCAGTACAAACTGAAATATTCAAGTTACGAACGAATATATTTTTACGAAATTCAGCTAACGAGGCTGTTAGAATGGTAAATCATATCTCGAGGGCAGTAAAAGTATTTTAGAACTTGATATGTCTTCCATATATCAGCTGAATCCTGTTGTGAATTCGATAAATAATAATTTTGACGAAAAAAATTGATTCCTCTCCGATTTTGAACTATGGTTCCCACAAGCCGAGGCACCTCGGCCTGTTCTGAGAGGTGTATGTTCCGGGGTTACAGACTTTGGGCATACGGTAAGAGTTGTTCGCTATTCCCATTGAAACAGTCGGCCAGCTGCCTCCTAAACTGGTCGAGGTACGGAGAAAGGAATGCTGCGTCCCCACAGCAAACACTTGTCCCGCTATCGGAAGGGCGTGGGACAAGTACCCAATGCCCGACCTACCTGATGCAGGTTTTTCTAGGGTTTTCCCTGCATTACTTTTAGGCGAATGCCGGGTAGGATCCTTAAACCATAGCCCGGGGCCCTAGTTAACCCTTGGCTACCTTCCTCCACCCTTCCGCATCCTCCCTTTCAAATCCCTTCCTATGCTATTAAAGGGGAGTTGCCACCATGTGGATTACCCTCAAGTAGCCTGTTACCCTAAGACTCCTGACCGTAGTTAATTAACTAATTCACATTGCGTTTCTTCCGGCGGAACATTTCAGTACCTCCAAAATTATACGTGTATGTGTATTTCGAAAATAATTCTTCTTCCCTCAACGCCGCTTCATTCACCCACGCGATTACACAAGCTGAAGACCGAAACCAATGTCAGCAGCCGTTTTATCCGAAACTTTTCAGATTTAAAAGAGTACAATTAATTATCTTGGCTTATAAGTGCAACAGCCAAAAAATTCTACCCTAAATTTAATAACGTTGTTGTTGCGTGAAAGATGTCGCTATAAAATCCCTCAAAGTGCCAACCACGTGCTGTGATCCGTTTACTCGCGAAAGGAATAACACCTACCGAATAAAAACGGTTTACGGCGAAGGTATTATGAACAAAACGAATGTGTGTAGGTGGTTCAGAGAGTATGGTGGAGGCAGAATAAATTTTCAAGACATCCAGAGGAGTTTTTGGGCACGAAAATCATGGCCCCAGTGTTTTGAGACCGAAAATGCATAATTTTTCCGAATTTATGCATCAGGGGAGATCACGTGAGACCCTCAAAAACTAAAAAAAACCATTAAAGACAAAATGAGGGAAATGATGATGAGAGGAGTGTGCTTGTTGCACTACAACGCCAGTCCTCACACAGCCTTAGCTACCAAGGACGCTCTTGGACTCATTTGGTTGTGAAGATTTTAACTCCTGACTTGGCGCCAATAGATAATCATATTTTCACGTTCCTGAAGGCACACATGGGTGGAATTAAATTTTCAACTGACGATCAGGTGCAGAAAAAGCGGAGCTGGTAGGAGAGCTCTTCGAGGTGGGCATAAAGAAGCTTGTGCCACGGCTCAACACATTCATTGAACGTTGTGACGATTATGTGGAAACATAGTCAACAATATCCTGTAATTTTTATTCGAATACAATTATTCGAAAAAAAATATGTGAAAATCTAGTACACTGACTTTCTTAACGGTCTTCATATACTACCGTTAGAACATGTGTCGGATATATTTTTATTTTTGATAATCAACGTTATTTAAGCCGATAAACTGTTGTGGAGAAATTTGTACTGATGTTATAAACCTCCCTTGACAGAGAAACGGTCCTTAAGAAGATTTTGGAGCTTAGGGTAGAATTCAAAGTTAACCGTTGAAGGCAAAGAAATAATGAAACAAGCGGATTCCCTCTCTAAATAACTCAGCACGACTTTTTTTCAGCATTAAAAGTTTTTTTTTAATTATTTGCTCCTAATCATTAAAACCATCACGTCCGCCTTTATATACTTCCCGTCTCCCTCGCTGCTCCTCCTTTTTTTTTTTTGCTGCCTCCGTCGTCGTAGTCGCCGTTGTCGGTTGTGAAATAAGATTTGTGACGGGCAATGCTGGACGGCAGAGAAGAATTAGATTAGGGCGATGTGATAGCCGAGCTTAGTTTGCCGGAATTAGATTAGATTAGGGCAGAGCAAGGCAAGGTAGGAGCTAACGACACTGACTCCGCGGAATACAAAACACTTTACCACCACCACACCACGTCCGCTAACACGAGGATCAAGATACATTTGGCGTTTAAACACAGCCACGGGGCACGCGGAAAGCAGCTCAAATAAATCAACCAATACAATTAAATGGAATGTATTCAGAGGCGCGGAATTGAGAAACACGAGATGAATCTGGAGAAAATTTGGAACATCAAAGAGAGTGAGCAACGACGGTAAAAGAATATAGTACAAGCTGAAATAGGTGATAACGCTGATGATCATTCAAGTATTAAATTAGAGGTGAGAATTAAATATCAAGAGTAATATTATATAACAGTAAATATATATGGAGGGAGGAATAAATAGTTTAATATGAAAGAAAGAGTAGGAAAAATAAATTGAAATTTATATATATAAAAAGGGGGGGGGGAGAAGTTAATCTTAAAAGTAATGATTAAACATGAGGTTGACCAGATTTCTTCTCTGCGTATTCCATCAACAGATAACCTGAAATATATATAGTATTTACCGGACCGGGAATCAAACCCGGGTCTTCCGCTTCTTACGCGGGATCTCTACCATCTGAGCACGGGTACCTGGGTTCGATTCCAGGTCCGGCCGAGATTTTTCATTCCTGATACTCCAATTCAGTTTCATTGCCTTTTTGGTTGAGCCATGTTCGAAAGCTTTTCGTTCGTTCCTAAAACGCAATGTGACATAAAATGTGGTCATGAACCACACCTTGATCATCTCGTGACGTCAACACGTACGTCACAGAAAATCTGTCGGGTTTTACGTTGACTTTAACGTATTTCATAATCGTACCGAGAACGTGTTCCTGCGGTGCAACGTCGTTGTAAGCATCAAGTGACGTCAACAGCCTTGGACACGTCAATTAAATAATCACAGGAAGGCTCCAGGACAAAACGTTTCGTTGACATGTGGATATTATAAACCAAGAACGTGTGTTGCTGTCGCCCTCACGTCGTCGTGACGTCATTATCAGGCTGTCGTCACGTCAGAAACAGATCCCGTAAATTCGACTATTCCTGAGGATTAATCAATACGTAGGCTTAAAAAAAATCCATTCTCATTCTCTGTCCACGTTTTCTCGTACAGAGAAACGGAGACGAATTCTTCCAAACTAAGCAGATATTCTGGTCGACGCAACGGCAACAAACAAGAGTATTATGAAATGTTGACTGCGAAGGGAAGAAAAGCTGCGTCTGTGGGAGGTCCTTCACCCTGGGGAGGCTGTCAAAAGTTTTCACCCGCTAGCCCAGAGGAATGTCCTTTCCTGTCCCCAACAAAGGAAAAAAAAATACCTCAAAGCGATCCAAAGTCTCGAAGGGAAACACTCTGCTAGTGACTTAGCCGTAAATAATTTGTACAGAACCGGGACTTCGATGTTTACTGACGACGGAAAGGTCCGCAGGTGGAAACATGACGGTCATTACTGGTCTCAATTACAAGAACTTGAAAAAATCCAACATGGACGCAGCTGGCATCTTCTCTATCGCTGCTGTTTGCGCTGGTAAAATGGCAGGTAGTCAGTTTGTCTGTGTCTCTTGTATCAGTCTGACATTCCGTCTTTATCTTTTGTGCTCGTGCGACCTTCAAACATTCGTGGAGCAAACAAATTTCAAACCCATCGACACTAAAATGTCAAATTTAGAATTTCGGAAGACCAGTCCTCTGTATGGATCAGAAACATGGACATCAATGAAGAGGGAAATAAAATACCGGGAAGATTTTGAAATGTGGTGTTGGATTTTTTCTTCTGCCACCAGTAAAAAAATAAAGCGTACAGGTATAGTAAAAATGGAGAGACTACAGTTTTTAAGTGAAGGCAAGATGGATCGGACCCATCCTCAGGAGAAATTGTTTACTGCACGACGTCATCGAAAGAAGTACATGGATGGATTTCCAGGTCATTGTGGAAAAAGAAGACTGAAGCTGCAAGACGACTTGAAGGCAGAAGATTAGAACAGGAAAGGCGGAAAAAGAAATTTACAGACGAAGTCCAACAACAGCTTCGTGCTGACGCAGGGGGCCCTCGCCTCCGAAACTTTGAAGAACTTTCTCCAATTTGACATGGCGATAACGGCCCTCAAATTAAGGTAAACCATCTGCTACCTCTTTCATTTCCATATCAGTTATTTTAATTATTTTGTCAATGCTCTATGGAGAGGCAGAGAATGTGTCGTGGCGTCACCAACCGGAAGAACAGAAGCGTTTCCCGTCTGATCACTGGAGCGGAGCAAATAAAAAAGAGTTACATAGGTACTCACATTACACACCCACACAAAAAGAATCGGAATGCGGATACATGGAACAGCAAGTCGAGAAATATGTCATTGGATGCCGCTGTAGATTTTTCAGATGAAAATTCTGATTGGATACCAGGGCCGACCTGTTTCTCACCAATACCATTACATCAAACAAAATGTCTTAAAAAGGATTAAATCCGTGGGGAAACTGACTGCAAAGTTTTTAAAACGTGATATTGAGTCTTTAAGCCATTGGAATCAGTAATGGAGAGAATTTAAACATTAACAAAACGCGGAATATTCCGCTCTCCGGAACGTTCTTTAATAACACAGTCGAGGATAATCCCGCACGTGTCAAACTTTGTTTTACCGTCTACTGTTGAATATTCTGCAGTCATAAAAATTCCGTTCTCGCTGTTCACAACTTGTGCGAAAATAACTCTGTAAAGATCATCGAGTTACAATAAAGGGAAAATTTATAGCAACATTTTTTCTGTTACACAGAAGCAAAAAATAAAATACTGATTTAAGTTTGATTGATCATTCAAGACCCGTATAATAACTCATTAAGATAATAAAGCGAAATTTTTTCTATGTACGACATTGCAGAGTGGAATTATGTAGGAGCGTGGCTTGTTTTCAAGAGACTCGGAAGCTAACCTTATCTCTTAGGAAATTGGTTCCAGCGGAGAAACGGCAAGTTATTTCCTCGAAGATGTTGAGTGGAATCTGTGGCGGACTTGAATCAACAGCAGAGATAAGGCGTTATCTGGAAACATTCCAGCAGCTAGCTTGTAGGGAACCTTGCGAAGTCGACAGCTGGAAGGAAGCACGCGTCGCTGACGACGACGTTTCGATCCCTTCCACCACCAGGCGTATGCGTTGCCCCATGTTTTCGCAACAAATAGAGGTAGATACTATAACCGACCAAACTATTCAATATTTGAGTCTGGTCTTCTCCTTCGTATCCAGAATAGACGAAAAAAGGTGAAGCCCACAATCGAGTGCAAGTAACGTCAAAACCAAACAGTCCCTAATACAAGAGGATTCTGCCCTGTGAGGTTCGATTGAAAGTCGACTTAAGACGTTCCGAGGTTATTTTCAGATACAAGCATTCCTTGGGAGGAAAAACCTCACACTTGACATTTCAACCGGATCGACCTTTACCTCATTGCTCTGCGTCGGAAATAAATGCGAAGTTATTTCTGAGCAAAGAAGAATGGTTAAATTTCCAATTTATAACTAGTTTTTCATGCAAACTTTAGCTTAGCATAATCGAGACTAAAATAATAGAATCATCTTGAAGAAAATCCCATTCCTATACCTTACAATGCTAAGGTCTGGCGGAGAAAAATCATAAGTATCAAATGCTCGCCGGTTTTGCAGTTGAAGTGTCACTAACCTTAAAATATGACATAATTATATTATTCATGCATAAATCTGATCTGGTCCATCCGTCACCGGCCTGCAAAAGCATCACACAGCAACGTGATGTAAATATTAAGAGTGCACGAAAAGTGTGACGTAAATACGACTGATTGATAGCTGATGGATTTTCTTTCCGTCTTTCTCCTTGGCGACTTTTCTCCGGGGCGACTGTCACTGTCAATAACAAATTCTGTATGTATTTGATGGGTACTTGGTCAGCGTAACGATTATCCTTCAGTGCTGAGATTCGAACCCGAGACGTCTGTGATGCGAAGCGGCGACGATGACCGCTACACCACAGATGTTCGGCGATGGAATCACGACATCATAAAAAATTCCAGTGCACTTACAAAACTATTCAGAATATTCAGCATCTTTCGTCGGAATGGTACAGCCTCGAGATTAAACACAGAAATGTTTTGAAAAAAAATTTGGGGGGGATTACCTTCCAATTTACTTTGAGATTAATTTGCGGCTTCAATACATCAGAGTTTAACATCCAGTTTTTTGGCATAACCGCCCCCCCCCCCGGCAAAGTGTCGATACTCCAATCCACGAACGTGTTTCTGTTGAGGCAGGTCAGGACGAACCTCCCACTGTGCGTCTTGTGACGTCAGTTCCTACGTCACGTGAAAATATATTTCAGAGAAACAGATGCCGGAAAACAGAAAATACTTTATTGGTGGGACGAAATGAGCGATAGAAATAGTGTTGTATAAAATTTAACCTTACGAGGAAGACAATTTGAGGAATGTAAAAGTAGAGATCCTTGATTTGCATAATGACGTTTCCTGTGTCAAAGGATTTTCTGAGTGACCAAATGACTTCGACACGCAGCTCATTCTGAAATAATAAATTATTTCCGCGATAATGGAGGAGATGAAGTTAAAACACAATGGATTGGAATAATGAATATTTCTTTTCCTGGTTTAGGGCAACCAAGGACCACGCAATTTTAAGTGTGTTTTGGCATTTCCCCCTTATTTATTCATTCATTGTATCTTCTGGATTATTCAAAGCATTAGCTACTTTAACTGGAAACCGTGGAGTGCCTTGAGGCTCAACGAACTTGGCCGCCTTAGTCTTTATCTCCAAATCTCACTCTTTCTGTTTCATTTCCTTCTACTCGCCAATTCCACACACAGTCCAATCCTTTTCTTTGTCTCCTTCACACCAGCACCCGAATTTCAACCTACTCTTCTCTTGACATTGGAGGAAGATATTCCTTTCCGATCATCCTCATGTCCTGCCACATTCCCACGCCATCAAGCATGTCCTTGGTCAAGGAGAACGAGTGAGGTTGCTCCTCCTACGTCCACAACTCAAATCCCGTTCACTCGTTTCTTACTTTGGTCCTGGCGGTCACGTAAGTCACTCAGGTCGCTCGAAAAACTGAGTGGGCTACGAAGGACGAACAGAATAAATCGACGACAAAGCCGCACTTCGTCCTCTAGCAACGCCGAGAATGAAGTCGTTTACCGGGAGGGATTTTACACAGAGGAACGAATGACATTTACTGCTTGAGCCGCGTTGGGGAAGGGGTTTGATGAGAAAGGGCAGAATTAAAATCTGAAAGAAGAAAGGTGAGGAATCTAGAACCAGAACTAACGACTAGGAGGTACAAAGATTCTGATAAATGAAACAGTGAGTTTGAAGGACTAACTGGATGGTTTAACATAGAAGAAGCATTGGTAGATTGTCCACTTCATGATTTAGAGCTTCATGAGTTGATGGTTTGGATTATCAAGGTGTACGGAAATGTGTTACCAAAATCAGAGTTGGAACCGAGAATTAAAAACTGTATAGCAAATTGACCAATGATACGACGACAGCATGAAACAAATTAGATGAATTTGTGGTTGAAAACGTGCACCCGGACAGAAAAAAATTAATTATCTCGAATGCTTTGAAGTATTGTGCAGGATGAGGGATATGATAAAATAAAATGGACTGCCAGGATAACAAATAAAAATAGATGAAAAGGAGTGTTCCTTGAAGAAACTTGGCATATAGATTGTTTGAAGGATAAAAAATAACATTTAAAAAACAGACTGAGAGGACGGAATACTTAAAAAAAATAATTACAGGATGGAGGCGGACCAATCTAGAGACAAGTACGGGGGCGGATTTAAATAGCTGATAATGAAGATGCTGAATAACGCCCCAGGAGAGACTTACTTGTTCAGAGGCCGAGCATTGTAGTAACATACTTCCTTCGTCAACGAGTCCTTCGTAGAACACTGAAGGCTTGAAAAAATTAACGAGCCAAGTCGTCGACTTGATACAGGAAGGAAGTTGCGGTCAGAACGTATTTCCGGAAAGGGAAGTTCTCTCTCTCCAAGTCTAAAGAAAAGTGGTGTCAGACAAACAGCACATAGAAACCGAACTGCATCATCACCGATAAGTCAGACTAGGCATTTCCCTGCCACCAAGACACATCCATCGAAGAGTTCAGCCATGAGGAAGGAACGAGCCGTTTGCACAGAACTGTGGTGAAGTTTCTATGTATATGGGATTCATTAAAAATGTTTATCCACCAACTGGATGAATAAGAACCCCATATTTCACAGAATAAATACGTGTTAACGGGGGAAAATAAAATATAAATGTGACAGGGGCGTAATGACTCAATGAAAAATAAATAAAGAATTTGGGGCGTAGAGAAGTTTTAACTGAATCCATTGATTCCACACGCACGCCATTGTCAGTAACTAAAAGATTATTGATACTTATGTCGGAGAAATTTTTCTTTTCCAGGATTCCACTGAATTTATTTAATAAAAAGATGATATTAGAGAAGTCAGGAGTAGGTACAAGAAACGTAATTATTTACATAATAATTAAAAGGTCGTATATGTCAGTATTTCCGACGGCAGCCATGTGTGGACTTTCTTTACAGGTTTGCTGTGTCGTGACCGTACTTCTGAAGTCACTTTAAGTTGCTCCGATAACACCACACACTCACTTATCTGTTTAGAAAACCTGACGCCATTACAGCAGCTACGACAACGACTCGTCTTAACCTTCAAATTCGCTCATAAACAACTACCGGCTCTACTAACTAAAAATATTAATGCAGAAACACGAGCATCACCCGACGGGGTCGTTTATTATTTCATTGAACTGAAAACTGAATGCACGGAGACTCTAAAAGCAAAGGAATGAGGACAGCCATATCTAGAATTTTTTTTTAAGTTACTTAACACGAATCAGAAAATGCAATTTGATTTGACTCGAAATGGCTTCTATATCTCTTAAACATGCATACTAATATGTCGAAGAGTCAATGTTTGAAGACATCTTGAGCCACGACATTTTGTGTGTCTTTTTCTCTGCAGAGGAGAAAAGTCCTGGACGGACGAACCGAGACACTGCTGACGTCACAGAACGCAGGACTTGTGTTTCACACGACGCGGCGACTGCTCAAGGACGAGGGAAACCACCCACAAAAAAAAAAAATTGCCTTTTTACAAACTCATCGTCATAGTGAGTTATTCGAGACATTTTTTTTATGGATGTAACATTGGCTTCTTAAATCGTTTTCCAAGTATTTCCTGCACATTTCTATCCATTCTTTTCCATAACGGTTTCTGTCTTGTTTATTATTTTTTACAAGCCTCATTTTAGGACTTTTCTCGCTCTCCAAGCCATAAACCTCATTATAACAGGCACTGGTAATTTATGGCTGTCCTGCCAACAATATTGTTAAATTTTATTTAGCAGAAATCAGTTGAATTTAGGTGACTCGTCAACGTGATTTGAGACTGTGCAATATTATCACAAAATTAGAGAAAACCTATGGATTTTTTCTGAATGTAAGTAATGCTTCAAGGATTTCACATAAAACAGAAATTATTAATTATTTTTGGTCAAATTTTTCAATATTTTCTTATTTATGTAATTATTTTTATTAATGTATTATATTTTTTACGTACTTCTTATTCATTTATTTTCTCTAAATTAAAATATAATACGTCTGTGTTAAAAATAGACTAATTTTATAAAATAGGCAAAATGAAGTGATAGTAGAAATACCACACAACCTTTTTGGAATCCTTGTTCCTTTCGTCAGGTGATTACAAACGCAAGAGCCGTGAGTTCGACACAGAACAACAATCCAGGTGATAAATTGAAAAGCCAAAGTTAATTTTGTCTGTTATTAGGCTATTTTGTCAAATTAGAGCATTTATTTTCCCATTCCCGTAGTTTCCCATTCATATAACCTTTCATTTGTGTATATTTTTTTTTATTATAAAAAATGTCGTCATTGATCGTACTTTCGCATTTATATATTTTCTTATTTAAGAAAGTGATGATTTTGAGAGTTGACCTGGTTCTTCTAGAATCGTGAAGGTTTGCTGAGATTACTACTTATTTTTTAAGAGGTGACTTGATTTCGTAATAAATTCCAATGAAACGTGTTACGTGTTATCTTGTGCCGACTAAGAATGCTTTATAAGGAGTGATGGACGATAAGAAAGCATTGTCCTCCTCTGCCACACACACACACACACAGAGACTTGTTTATCTGGGCCAAGTCGTGAACCTTTGGTACATCTGTTTTGTCAGCTTTACCTGAGGTTTCCCTTCAGCCAAGGCCACCAGGCTCCTTTATTTTCTACAACACGACCAACAGTTCCAGAAGCCCCAAACCTAAATTTAGCTGCAACTGTACTTTCAATAAATTCTATCAAAATTAATTTTATGCCGTTAACAGTTTAATGTGGTTCTTTACGAAAGCTGAAGGTCCTTGAAATGAGAAAAATCCCTAATAATTTATGAGTAACGTGAATCGTTCATCTCGGAACTCTAAGTGAGGTTCAAATTACGCAAAGAAAACTCCTAGAAGATAATAGGAAAATAGAAATTTTTAAACGTATCGATTTTGAGTTTGAAACGAAAAGAAACATTGTGGTGAGTGTATCCGGTTGAATGACAGTGCCAATGGTAATTAGAAGAAGCCGAATGTCTTTATCAGCAGGACTGACTTGGAATGCTAGAAACGAATAAACCAAGCATTACAAAAGCAGACTAAAGATAAATCATTTCGCAATAAGAAAGTGGAGCGGGGTCTTCTGCCCGTTTATTTCTGTAACAGGCCACCTTTCAAATAGATTAAGAGCTCTTTACATAAAATTAAAGAAAACGAAACACATGGAACAAATGATGCAGCTAAATCGATGTATCCGAGTGGGAACTAAGGAAGAAACGCGACAATCTGGAAAATTTCGATACTTTTAAAATTAGGAACACAGAATAAGGGAAACATAAGGATTTGTAACCTGCAAGGAAACTGCAAGAACGAGAAATCCTCCAAAATCACAAGCGACCTACAGACAAGTGAACCTTGCTCCATTCCAAGAAACGAAATTGACAACACTAAAAAACCTTATCTAATCTTTCAGTGGCAAAAAAAAACACAAACCTACAGCGAGAACCGCGGCCTTGGCTTCGTTTTTAAATACGGATACGCAGGTGGCAGAAAAAAATTATTTAAAAGTAAAAAAAAACAATCACAGAGGAGTGGAATATTTTTATAATGAAATAAAAGATTATTAGTTTATTTTTGGGGGTATATTAAGGCCTCTGTTCTTCAACATAAGTATACTTGGTCTGGACCTTTGTAGATCTGGTTTATGAAAATTTTATATAATAAAAAAGGATGTATATTTGTATGTATGTATGTATGTATGTATGTATGTATGTATTTACGTTGTTCTTTATACAAATTTTATCGCGTGGACAGAATGCAACAAAAATTGGTATACGTATTCTGCCAAAATCGAGAACCGGTACTGTGGGGTTGACAAACCCATAGCATAAATGTGAAAAGAATTATAATTTTAAAAAGTGATCATTATGTGATAAATTACAGCGCGCCAATATATCATGACATCACGCGACAGAGAGAGACGTTACTACGCGACGAACAAAGGAAATAGTTCGATTTTTCCGTAATGAAATGAAGCAGAAATATTTTCATTGAATAAAAGTATAATTCTATCCAGCAATACTCCATAGAGTGATAATAAAAAACAATACAAAATACTTTACAATCGTTGCGGAAAATGTTAGTTAATTTAGTGAGTGCAATATGGCCACCATTTCTTTACATTTGGAATGTAGCTATCAATTTGATCACTTCAATCCTTCGTAATGATGGACAATTATATCCTGCAATACTCAAGAAGTACTGTCTGAAGACTTACTAACAATTATTTGTTCGCGGAGAATTATATTTCTAAAGAATAACGATGGTATGTTTGTTGCTATTATGCAATTAAATTCTATGTATCTTATAGCTATTAAATTAATGCAGTATATTTGTGTATTGGTAAAGAAATTCGGAGGTATGTTTGTTGAGATTGATGCAATAAAATTCAATGTATTTTATAGCTGTTCAATTAAAGCACTATTGGTCGAAATTGTGTACGGAACTAGGAATAGTTAGATTTAGGTTGTGTCTTCTTGACTATAGATTAATATAGAATTAAATTCTTTTTCGGGTTTATATAAATAAGACACGGGCAACGCCGGGCACTCAGCTAGTATTAATAATAAACACGGAGAATGTATTTAGGGCAGTTTAGGGACAAATGAAAAATAAATGGAGAAGAACTTAGACGTGACACAGAATATTATTCTGTCTCTGCTTTTCCCAATTTATGATTTTCAGAGTAAATACGACAAGAACTGAGCATAGAATGAATATAGAAATTAAAAATAACCGAATATTGTGAAGGGTTTATACAGAAATGGAGATCAACGTTTAGGATCCTAAAACTCCCTGTTAGTCATCAGGAATGGTGGTGTTCGAATTCAGAGCAACAGAGAACCGAATGGGACAATTTATACATGAGTGGACTGAGGCTACTCGATTTTCTGCGTCTGAAACGACGTTTACAGAAGAGATGTTAGGGCGTGGGAAAGTGATATTTTCGTTTCAGGAATTTTGTTTGTGAGATTCACGAATTTGGCTCAGAAAAACTAATGAGGAGACCGTTACCATACAGTATAATCTTGTGACTGGTAACTAAGACCTTATTTCCATCGTAAATCACCAGATAAAAATGGAGGAAAGACGTCACGATGTAATTTCCACACGACAACGATAAATTTATTTCAGTTTTAAAGACCTGTTGTTTGAATTCCTGAAGTTCTAGTGAATGTTTTCCCCTACAGAATATCTACGTTATCTTTTGCCCGTATATTTACGCTATCACTTTTTCAGTTGTAACTGGAAAAGTATGTGATTGTAAGGGCTTGTGTGGGATCAGTGTAATAAAAAACAGGGAAGAGTGAAGGGGAGGATAAATAAAGTCACTGGTTCCTTTGGCGTTCTGAAATTACTTTAATGAAATATGATTGTATTTCGGCGCCGACAAGGTGAACAAATTTGTGTGTGTGTGTGATGATAATATTTACTGGCCTTGACGGAAGTGGAAAGACTGACAAACTATCAAAAACCCCGAGTGAAACTGTTTTGTGTGGATGTTACGGAGTCGTAGAAGTTGACCCAGTTTTGGCGCTCGTACCTGCTGCCGCCTGCCGTAGGTCTGCGACGGCCTTCCTGACGGCCTCGAGGCCTTCCTGCACGGTGCCGACCTTGGGGTAGACGCAGCGTGGACACGGAGCCTCCATGGCGATGGCTCGCAGGTGACAATCACTCAGCACGGTCACTCCGCCGCGCCGTGGCTACCAACACTGAGTCGTCTGTCTCGAGGGCGCCACCGGTCACGGCGGAACTACGACTCCGTGACAGTCTCCTCAAGGTTAACACCGTGGCGACGTCGTCATCGTCCAGGCCAATTGTATACATACGACGAACGCAACCCGACAACCTATCCTCACTTCGAAGGAGTCGCACTGGACTTCAATACAATCAATCCAACGATTCCGTCCACTGACTTTTGGAAGCAATGGTACAAGTGTTCCGGCTTCCATCTGTTCAGAACAATTCCAACTGGGTGCCTGCTGGGGAGCAATCAAGCTAATCCGGCAACCATTTAAATCACCTATGCCCATGTAAGTTGGTTTTTCGATCTTATCCCGTTTTCGATCCACTGTATGATTTAAATAGACCGCAAAGTAGAGTTGTTCACTATTCCCATTGGAATAGTCGGCCAGCTGCCTCCTAAACTGGTCGAGGCACGGAGAAGGGAATGCTGCGTCCCCACAGCAAACTTCTCTCCCGCTATCGGAAGGCGTGGGACTAGTACCCAATGCCCGACCTACCCGATGCAGGTTTTTCTAGGGTTTTCCCTGCATTTCTTTAGGCGAATCCCGGTTGGGATCCTTAAACCATAGCCCGGAGGCCCTAGTTAACCCTTGGCTACCTTCCTCTACCCTTCCGCATCCGCACTTTCAAATCCCTTCCTATGCTATTAAAGGGGAGATGCCCAATGTGGATCACCCTCATGTAGCCTGTTGCCCTAAAAAAAATCTATCTTTCTTCCGTCAGGTTTCCAAAGATTCCCAATTTATTTTCTCTACCTTTTCTCGCCCGTGACCAGGTCCCCGTATTACAAATTTTACTTTCCCCTTCTGAAGTTTCTCTAGACTTTCAATATCACGTTGAAATAACTCTAATATATATTGTAATATTCACGTTAAAATAGTAATAAAAATATCAACACTTTGGAACCAAATTATATGGTATTCGAAATGTTTTAAAAAAGGAAGAAAATTAACAGGATTTTACCTTGAATTTGAACAAAATTATTTTAAAGAATTAACAAAAGATTATTTATTAATTTCTATTTACTTTATATTTTGTACATTTTTATGTTCCTAACAAATTTCTACTACCACACAAATTGGTTCCATCGTGTTGGCATTTTTATTATTATATTAAAGTGAATATTAGATAATTTGGCGCCCAACGTGGGGCTTAATTTTCCTTTGTTTAAAATTGAATATTACATAATTTGGCACCACAACGTGCAGGCTTATATTAATTTTCATTATTTTGAATATTAAAAAATATATATATTAATAAATACATGTTGGTTCTATAATAGGTTCTTATAGCTACGTTGCTTGCCATTCCTTATCACGAGACAATGTTAAAATGAATCCATTCCGTCCATGTGAAAGGATCTTAACGATTAAAAGAATTTTGTTGAAATCATGTTTTTTAAAAGGGAAGAAAACTCCGATAAAATTTCTAGATGTTCAGGGAAAAAAGGATGGAATTATTGACAAGTATGTCGAATATCAGAGTTGATTTACTTGTGTTGCTCATCAAAATTGTTCAAGAAAATACGATTGGACCAATCGGTAGTCGTCTTAGGTTTGATATAGACAGTGACACAGGACAGTAGTTTTCTCACGATTCACTAACAGCTGTTCTCTTGTCAAAGAAAATGAAGTAGCCGCCAAACCTATGCCAAGTCAAAGACTCCGAGTGGTCAGTCCCCGGGAAGCGAGAAAGCATCGCGCCTGGGTCAAGGTTCGGCTGCGGATTGTGATGAGCTCGTTGTTTGTTGTTTGCGTTAAGAGACCTTGCAAGTGTGCTGCAAGTAAGTGATGACGAAGAACAGCGACAGTTCTCACCAGCAGTTGGTCTGACGTCAGCAGCCTCGCACATGTTCTCCCCTCATCTCTTTTTTTCTCTCTCGCTGAACGCTCCGACATTTGCTGCACTCTGACCCTGAGGATGACGATCGCCCCCTGCCCCCAACCCAATTCACCAAATAACCAAACAATTGTGGGGAAAGAATAGAGACGTGGCGCGGCCAACGACGACAGTTGAAAGGATGAGGAAGGATGGGAAGTCGCCGAAACCAGGACCTGTTATATCCAATACATCCTGGACAGCAAATGTCGATGAGACATTATAGAGTCAGAATTGAAGCTAGCTATTTTAAATAAACTTGCCATACTATCAGGTAGGCTCTAGATCTCGACAACGTTTCGATCCCTGAGACCAACCCTCTTTTTTTAACGGCAACAAAGACCATTCTGGGACAAGTGGGAAGGATAGATTGCCGCTGTGTGGAGTCGAGGACAAAAGGGGAGGGATAAACTAATTGGCTCTGAAGTTATTGAATGAGAGGAAGAATAGGGAGCCACTAGTTGTCTCTAAGTAACGGCCATCAAAGGGGGGAAACTCAAGATGTACACTGCCTCGCATCTCCGCTTTATCCGTCTAAAAATTCGATAAGGCCCACTTTAATATATTTTCAGCGGTCGACAATTTATATTCAACTTTCTCTACCTTAAGAATACTTTTCCCCACTTGAAACGTGTCAATTTTAAAATGGAAATAAATAAAATCTCTATAACAAGAGAAATAAAGAAGAGTCTCAAACCCATAAAGTAAGAATAAATGTATCCTGAGATGTTGATGCGACTGTAAATAAATCAATATAAAGAAAGGATAAATATTTATGATTAAGTGCGTAATTTTAATATGAACTTTTTGTACAGAAATTCAGATTTAAACTGTAATCTGATTAGTAAACTAAATTTCTTCGTGCTTTATTGGTAAATAATAAACCAATTATAGTACGTATATCACACTAGATATTCTTTGGCCCTAGTTAAATCAAGATACTGCGATCCAGAGATAAATATCGCAGCTGTTCAACACAGATTTGTTTTCCAACGATACTGGGCAATGTTTTATAACTGACATTAAATTATATTTTTCATATTACACACAATTAAGCGAGTTAAACTTCACCATTGTCCGAAAAACAAATAATGTATTTCTTTCAAGAGATTCAAATATTAGAATCAGTCCACAAATTTGATCAGCTATGATTTTATTATTATCGAGCAGAATTAAGCTAGTTTTATCAACTTTTATTCTTTAGGGAAACAGTTGCAATTTTACAATTACCATCGTAGGCTAAAACTGATCCATAATGACTGATTTAAGGAACGTACTAAGGCTTCTCGTGTTCTTGTGACCAACTCAGAGCATTATTTATAAGTCTAATTATTGAGTTTCGTAAGTTCTGATGGGAAAATATATTATAGAATTTGATTTTCATATTCTATAGCTATTTTTTTTAATTTTTTAGGGTAACAGGCTACATGAGGGTAATCCACCATGGTGGCAACTTCCCTTTAATAGCATATGAAGGGATCTGAAAGGGAGGATGCGGAAGGGTAGAGGACGGTAGCCAAGGGTTAAATAGGACTCCCGGCTATGGTTTAAGGATCCTACCCGGCAATTCGCCTAAACGTGATGCAGGGAAAACCCTAGAAAAACCTGCATCAGGTAGGTCAGGCATTTGGTACTTAAACCACGCCCTTCCGATGGCGAGAGAGGAGTTAGCTGCAGGGTCGCAGCTTTCCCCTCTCCGTGCCTTGACCAGTTTAGGAGGCAGCAGGCCGACTATTCCAATAGGAATAGCGGACAACTCTTACCGTATGCCCAAGGTCTGCGACACCGGAACAGCACACCTTACAGGAGTAATTAACGATATGGAAAACCGTAGAAATAAAAAAGAATGCGAACATTTTCGCAAATGAGGATTGCTATCGAGCTGATGGTAACGAAATATTCTCTAAAACAAAATAACAAATGGCAATGCAGGGTTTTTTTTTTAGGGCAACAGGCTACATGAGGGTGATCCACTTTGGGCAACTCCCCTTCAATAGCATAGGAAGGGATTTGAAAGGGGGGATGTGGAAGGGTAGAGGAAGGTAGCCAAGGGTTAACAAGGGCCCCCGGGCTATATTTTAAGGATCCTACCTGGCATTCGCCTAAAGAAAGCAGGGAAAACCCTAGAAAAACCTGCATCAGGTAGGTGGGGCATTGGGTACTTCTCCCACGCCCTTCCGATAGCGGGAGAGGAGTTTCTGTGGGGACGCAGCATTCCCTTCTCCGTGCCTCGACATGTTTAGGGGGCAGCTGGCCGACTATTCCAATGGGAATAGTGAACAACTCTTACCGTATGCCCAAGGTCTGCGACCCCGGAACATACACCTCTCAGAACAGGCCACGGTGCCTCGGCTTGTGGGAACCTTAGTTCAAAAACGGAGAGGCGAGAAAAATCGTATAAATCGTGACAATGACCACGATAGTACATTTACATGATTTTCCATGGACACGGACCAACCAACGGCAGTTGTTATGGGTGGTTGCTCTGCGAATCTAAGCACCCGCAGAATTTTGTGCCCGGTTATTTTGAAGCCAAGCCGAAACTCAATAAAACATATTTCATCTTTAGAACAGTCGTATATATTGGGCGAATAATTCAATATAACAGAAACTAGTCCAAGTTCGATATTTTTTTAATTTCTCCCAGTGTGACTGGACACTGCTGCAGTTGATGTGGGAGAGAGCAAAGTTGCGAGGCTCGTTTCCTGTGCGAATGAATTGAATGCAACGGACAATGGCGTTGAGCCTCGCCTAGATTCGTCACAGCGATCTCTGGGACATCCGTTCCTCGCAAAACGTGCCCAGAATCTAACTCACTCTGGAGTAGGCGTGGGCGTGTAGGCTGACTCCTTGCAGGTGCTAAACGTCGGTGTTGTTTGGGCCTACAGTTTCACAGCACTTGAGACGAGGGCCTCGGAATTGCGTGGAGACAACTACGAGGTTAGGTCACGTATTGGGCAGAAAAACAGTTCTGACAGTTGATATGGCGGAAAATAAGATATTACTGGAGACAATTTTATGGGTCTTCCTCAGAAGAGAGATGAAATAAAAGTGCAAGAAGTGGAAGAAGCCGAGGAAAAGAAGAGGAGTTCCAATGTTTCAAACGGAAAAAGCGTCTCGATAGGCGAATCTTTGAAATAAGCTGAATGTAGTAGGTTTATTTTGTTATGGAGTGAACTGGCCAGTAACCCATTCTTTCCCTGAAGACGAACAGTCTTTTTCTCTTCGAAACGTTGAAACTGTCTTTCCTGTCCTCAGCTTCTATAACGTCTAGCGTCTTGGTACTTTGTTCGTTTCTAACACAATCCATGGAATACCTGATTACTAGGTTCAATAAATTTAAAATCCAGAAAACAATATGGCGGATACTGATTTGCGGAAGATTGTGCTAGTCTTTTTTTTCTTACATTTATTTATTGTAATATTTCTCGCTGTGCCGATTTTTATGTTGTGATTTAGCCAATTTTAAAATATAAACTACTTGTCAGATATTATCGTAAACATGTGTGTGGAGGGTAAAGTTATATAAACCGTGACTGTGACCTGCGGTGCGTCACGATAGTACATTCATGTGTATCGTATAGAATAATGTACTTCCACGCATGTAATAATTGAATGTACACGGGTCCAAACTTACATGACTAATTAGTTCCAAGAAAAGCCCAAAATCCAATTAAGTATATTCATGCTCCGATGCTGGACTCTGTACTTATATTAGACCTACAATTTTCAAAGCCTACATTACTGTTTTCCGTGTCTGTGGGGATTTATCCTTGAACGGTATCGTAAGTGTGGACCTGACACGTGGAGATAGCATTAAGGTGATGGAAATGGCCGAATCTACAAAAAAATTGATGAGAAATGCATCAGAGATATATAACTACCAACTTTGGATTCTTTAGGAAGAAACTGGTAATAATTATAAAAACTACAGGCAGCGGGAGAACAAATAATATTATTGAATAGAGAATTCGAATCCTAGCGACTCACATGTTTGCTTTAAGCAAATTTAGTCTCGGACTGGAAGTCCAGGGCTTTGCCCTCTAGGTTATTCTGGTCCAGCCAACTCCTCCTCTTCCTCCTCGCCACATGAGTGGCATTTGCCAACATCAACTAACAGACAGACAAACAAATAAAAAAAAAGGGGAGTGAGGACCATCAAGAGCCGCAAAAACATTAAGGCTCAATTTTTGTGGGTAGATAAAAGCGGAGGGTTATATTCTTTGGGTTCGATTTCATTCGCTCTGAGAGAAGACTCATGGGAAACTAAACTGAGACTGAAAATTTTTCTATTATGTAATTTGTTACTTCTCATCAGTTATTTACCTGATAAAGGCGTCGAAATGACATAAACCTGATTAACACACAGATAAAAGTGAAAGGAAAGAATGAAGTGGGATTCACGAGAAACAGCGAATTGAAAAGTAGTTTAAGAAGAATGTGGTCCTGGAAAAATTATCTTCTCGAATAAAAACTTTTTTTTTTCCGGAATTTGCATTATATAGAGTTTATTAAGTGTAATTAAAAAATACACAAGAACCACTATAAACTCTTACAGAGGTTCAAAGAGAATTTAATAAAGCAATGAAAAGAAATTAACACAGAATCTACTGTGAGAGGATGCAATTTACCAGAATTAAAGTTTAACTTCTTCGTTGACCCAGAAAAAAATAGAATAAAAGAGAAAGTTGCCAGAAAAAAAATTACAAAGAGATCAGAATTCAATGATAATATTAGTGGACAAAATTGGATCATCTTGTTGGGTCAAAATAAATTTTTCTTAATATAATTGTCAGTTTTATTAATTAATAATCATACAAATATGAGCAGAATGATAGTTCTATTCTATTATTTTAAAATAACTTGCTTCATCTATAAATATGCGAATGGCTACCAGTCGTTGCTGCTTGGTCAATTTTTTAAAATATATTTTTTCAAGCCACAGAACGACAGACACTGGTAACAATTAATTTAACCTGCTGAATTTAACTAGAATTTCGACCTGAAAGAGACACAGGCATGAGGAAAAAAAGACAAACTTATACAATGTGTTGTAATAAGCTGAGGAGGGGAAGGATTGAAGACAGATGCAAGTTGGGCAACTGGAACAGATGACAGCATTGGCACTCAAGGGAACCCAATTTATTAGGAAGAGAGACAGTGTTTCAGATGTAATATTTTCCTTTTGGGTTAAGAAACGCATAGATGTCACTTGAAACTTAAAGAAGGGTTCCTGTGAGATTGCAGTGACCATGATGATGTGTCTAAGGTTTTCCAAGTGCCTCCAGTGCTTGGCCCGAGAGTGCGAAAGGAGGGCGTCTTTCACACGGTGGCAAGGGCGTTGTTCTCCGTGGGACACAGGAACCCTTCCAAGGTCTACTCTAATTGAAAACACTCACAGTCACAGCCAACAGAGCGGAACCGCGAGCCAAATTCTCAACAGTAAAACCAGAATAAAAAGGGATGAGAATAAATGGAGGAAAGGAAACCAGAAAGGTGAAGAAACAGACGTGATACCACTTTAAAACTGATGGAAAGAGGGGGATGGGCAGGCGTAAGCGTACAATCTGGATACAGGCTTCCTTCAGGAGCCCGGATACCCAGAACCACGGTATATATTCAGTAAATTTTAGTGTAAACGAGTTGCAAAATAGGAATGACTGAGAAAACGTCTGGAAACGAGATCGAAAAGGCGAAGAAACAAACGGAAAGCTACGTTCATAAATACATAGGGACGGTTATCATTCAAAAGGTAATGTCTCAAGTAGAACAAATTGATCTATCTCCGGCAGGAACTTTTAAACACAGATAATTGGAAAGAATATGTGAAGTTGGACACCAGAAACAAATGTCAAGACGTTTGCAAAAGCAGATTGTTAAAAAGAACGTTCTCGAAATGCGGAAATGGGGAACAAATACGAGAATTGAAAACATCCTGACGGTCGATTTCAGCGACGTGAGAAACGCCGAAACTATAAATCAAATTATAGGAAACGGAAGGAAACGAAGTGTGCAGAATGGTACCAGGAGGCAGGAAGAGTGGACGCGTGGAAAAGATGAGAAAGTTGATGAAGACTTGCAAGACACGACGGGAAATCTGAAAATACAATAATCTTCGAGAGGACTAAAGATACAATTTGTAACAGGGAAACTGTGAATCAAACTCGTGAGGAAAATAAAAATGAATGACCTGATGAAATAATGTATGACTAAATTGATCATAAGGAGACAGTGACCGAAACGAATATTATGATAAAATATTTCATGCTTACGCAAGGACCACCCAAAAATATATACAGACAATTCATCAGCATTTCCTCCAACAGGCAGCTCTGAAATTCGCCGTTCCAAATAGATCTGGATTTTTTTTGTCAATACCCGAGCAAAAGAATTGGTACCAAGGCACCAAAGCTCTCGTATGAGCAGAAACATCCACTGTTGTCCGCTGTGTTTGACCTTGGAGTGCGCATTCCTCCGCGGGAGTAATTGGCCAGCGGGCAAAGGTCCAAGTGGAGCTGCTAATCCTCAATTAACACAACGACCACCAGACACTCCACCCGTCACCAGAAACGCGTAACAAAACCTCTCACGCTCCAGCCACAGCACACACACACACGCGCACCCACACGAGCTCATTCCGCCAGAGCTGCTTCTGCCTTCAAGCAGAGCAAACTGGTCACAGAAGGCAAAATATTAAATACATTACGAATCAGCTTAGAAATTGAAACATGGAGCGTGAAACGAGAAACAATAAATATATTTAATTGGGTTACAAGGCCTCGTGTAAACGAGATGAGGCATGGACACCTACCGACCCATTGCCAGCAAATCCATCAATTGGAGCAAACCGCCTGAAAACGACATTTAAAGATACTAAAAGAAACGAAATGAGGTCTTACGTTGATCAAAGAGATTTAAAAATGAGTTTACTTTCCATGATCAGAGCAGTGTATATGATTTATACTAATTTAAAGTGTAACGCGTGTATTTAGGTTTAAGTTCTTTGTCTCGGAAGTGTTGTTTGCTGTGGTCTTGAGAATTCGAAACCGTGCACGTGCGTGGGGGTGGAGGAGATAAATATTTCCATCCAAGTAATTTCGTGTCCAGTCTCGATTGTTGGCCTCAACATGACAGAATAGTTAGTCATTGTTAACTACGGAACTGCAGCTGCGTGCTATAACTCTTGTGACAATGGAAGAATCAGTAAAACTGACGAAGTTTTCTAACAATGAAAAAAGTAAAAGAAGGGGAGGATATAAGGGAGGAGATAAGCTTTTGAAAAGGACAGTTGTTCTGCGCTCACCGAAGCTGGCGGATGTGATTAAGAGAGGCTCCGTAAAGTTGTTGATAGTTCGAGGCAGAATCGTCGTGAGAAAGGGGCCACAATGGTTAGTGAAGAGTTCACAGAATAGAACCACACCATTTTATTACGACGGCTTGCCAGCATTCAATCCCGGAGACCGACGCCTTAGCCAGTGATCAACCCCTGAGTCGACGCCAGTACGTCGGTACGAGAGCTACAGCAGGCAACACAACACAGAATAGCAGTACGCATTTGGTACGGGCAGCAGATCTCTTCTATGTAAAAACCACAGGTGCCTGAGATAAGAGTTTTTCATGTTTAACTTTAATAAACTTATATAAAATTTCTTTATTGATCAAAATATTTATTTTGATTTAACGTAAAAAACCCAGCCCACAAAAATAATTAATTACAAAAGAGACCCCAAATTCATTTCCAAGGGAGATTTCTGACATACTCGGTCCTGAGCTGGTGATCAGAGGGATTGTTCAGTACCTCTGTATACATCTCGTAATCTCAAGAAACTGGTGGAGCACTGTCCTTAATTGTTCCCAAGCTTCGGCCACAATCGGATTTTTGGTTAAGAAAGGTATTCTTTCATCATATGAAGTACAGTATATAATGAAGAGATTTATCACGTTAAGGATCCCAAGATTACTCCTGAAAGAACTGGTGGACCAACTCAACTCGGAACTGGATAATTATTATTTTGGAAGGCTCCAATCAGCTTGGTCGCGTAAAGATTTCTCGTGAATTATCTGGAGATTCATAGACTTGGGAAGTTAAGGATACGACCAGTATCAAGGCCTCTGATGGGAAAACTGAGAGCCCTCCTCCTCAACCAAGGTTCGATTGAACAATTGGTGCCTTGACGTGGAACCTCATCCGTTAAGTGCCTTGTTCAAACCGTAGAACACTTCAACGATAAATAAGGGAAGACAAAAAAAAACACGTACACATCATAAGTAGTCACAGCGGAAACGAGACAGACAAACAGACAGAGGATTACTGTTGTAATTGACGTGTCGCCATGTAGAGGTGAGTCATGGCAGCTGATAAGGAATCTCGAGACTGTGACGTTGAAACGCAGGCGAATAGGAAGAACAGTGTGAACTGTAACTTGTTATCATTTAGAACACACATGATGCAACTAAGGGTAGTTTTTCTACATAACATTTGACGACAACGTGTGATCCGGTAATCGTGTAGGCGACGAGATTCTTAAATATTCCCTACCGCAAAAAAAATTAATTGTATAAGGATGTAACAGTAGATGTAACGTAGACCGACGACGTCCTTTCTTTTAGATAAAACTGCTGAAGCAAATCTGTTCTGTTCGATATGTGAATGTAACAAATCACAAATCCCGGGCATGAAGGATCCAGGGGGGGTTCCCAAGAAAAAAGGCATATTTAATAAACTTCTGAAATTCAGGAAAGAACGTCTTTAAGCCGATTGGTCTTGATACGTTATCTCTCAGGAAGTGTGGAAGATAGAGGGTGATAAGGGAAAAGAAAAGTTCACGAACTCACCATGCATTAAGGAGACCTTCCTGCTTGGGCGATAAGGATATTGACGTAAAATACAACTTAAATGGTTGTCTCAACCTGTTACGGATATCCAACGCAATAAATGGTGGGACACAACTTGTCTCCCGGTGGTGAGTAGAAAACGAAGCGGGTGAAAGAAACAATGGTTTGGGAAACGGGGAAAGGTAAAGAAAAAGCAATAGTTGGGTGCAATGAGAGAATTGGGGCGGGGGGAAGATCTGTGGAAATCAAAAGGAAGGAATGTTGCCCTTTGAAGGTTAATAATTGTACATAAGAACAGTCCCAATATCATCGTCGAGTTATCGGATATATTTAGGAACAGATTTTACTGACAGTGCGTAAGGGAGCCACGTTGACGTCGAGTTCATAAACACACTGTTCCTATAAAATAAACACCATAATAAGACTTCAGTCTCAATAACTTATTTGTCAACAGGAGCTTCCATCATCCCAGAGTCATATTCATCTGTCAAAAAAAGAACATGAAGAATTTTAAATGATAATATTCTAAAAAACTTTTAACAACGTTGCCCAACGTCATTCATTACAAATTTTTATGAAGGTGTCTGATGAGGTTTTCAAAAAAATATTTAGAATGTTATTTTTTCAAAATTTTCAGGTTTTCAAGACCTATGAATTTTACTCTAGGAAGGTGGAAGCTCCTGTTGACAAATATATTATTGAGACTGAAATAAGGGTTTTATTTTTACTATTGTCAAGTAACAATACTGAAAACTAGTCTTCCAATATCGAGGAAAGTACACATCGTTTACGATGCAAATTAAAAGAGAGGGGGGGGGGGGCAATCAATATAGTGATCCAGATTATTAGGAGTTTCCATTGTCTTAATAGAATATTATCTCTAAAATCTCTACTATTTTCTACCGACCAATAGAAGACTCATAATTACGACCGTATCTCTGTGTGCGATAAGAGCGAAGCGCAGGTTGATCAGGAAATGAAAAACTTGAAAGTAAAGGTTTAGAACAAGTGAGTTGAGAGGACAGGAATAGGTTCAGTCCAGACACGGTGACAGCTGGCTGACAGAGAACAACTCTGATATAAGACTATATTTTCAACCAACTGAACCAATTCCGAGGTGCGGCTCGAGGCTTGGAGTGTGATTTACCTGGAGGTTCCTCCAGGATGGCGTCCAGACCTCCGCAGCTGCAGCTGCTGGCGAGCATGGCTTCCGTCCGGAGCAGGAAGTGGCAAACCTCCAACTACGACCACGAGGATCTCGCACGCACTCGCTGACAGAGGCAGTTGCTGGAGTGGGATTGGGGGGGGGGGGGGGGCTGGCCCAGCACAGTCGGAGGAGGGGAAAACAGGTGTCGCAGATACCAGCTGACGTCATACAGAAGCCTATCATTTCTCACTGTTCATTTCTCCTCCTGTATATATTAATAAATTCCTTTTCCTGGAACTTCGTCAACGCCCTCGGTGACTGACCTCCTCTCAGCCGCCCTCTTCTTAACATTTCCATACACTTGGTCGCTGTTTCTATCTTTCCTCAGGTCCCACTTCTTCTAGACTCCAGATAGCAATACGCAAAAAAACAGTTAATTAACCAAATATTACAATTAATTTCAAGAAAATGGTGACGAAGGGAGCCAAAAGTAAATATTAGTCTTCTAGACTGAGGCTAAAAGGAAAGGAAAAAAGTAACATAACTAATTGCTGGGTATAGTTTGGCACAGAGGTTCGAGATTTAGTGGAGATGGGAAGAAAGCGGATGAAAGGGGAGAGAGGAAGAGGTGAAAGAAATAAGGACGGGGATTCGATCGACGTCACGCACAGCGAGAAGGAAGGGGAAGTAGCCTTGTTCCAGGAAGAGACTTGCGCTGGTAAGCTCTCGGCACGCGTGATAAGAAAGCCAAATCTCTGTGTGTCGCTAGCTGTCTGTCAACATGCCTCTCATAACCTGCACAGGTATCAATACTATCCTTCAGTCACCATTACGCTTTCTCCCTTTTCTTTTTGGTCACAGGCTGCATGAGGGTTATCCGCTTTGATGACTCTCCCCTTTAATAGCATAGGATGGTGGAGCGAGGTAGCCAAGGTTTGAGTGGGTCCCCAGGGCTGTACTTTAAGGATCCTACCCTGCATTAGCCTCTATGTGATGCAGGGAAAACCCTAGAGAAACCATCATCAGGTAGATGGGACATTTGGTACTTGTCCCACGCCCTTCCGATAAACGGGAATTGGGTTTTATGTGGGGACGTATCATTACAAACTGCATTACGCGACAGGATTTGATGGGCAGCTGGCCGACTGGTCCAAAAGGATCAATGATCAACTCCAAGCTCCCGGAACATCCACATTTCAAAACCATACAAGGTGTCATGGGTTACGGGAACCTTATTTTGACATGTCTGCCCAAGAGCAGGAATGAGGAAAATCCCGAGCAGGAACTAGAATAGTGGGTTTACCCAGTCGGTATCTTCATACGCTTTGCTTCTGTTTCACTGTCCTTAATAACTGAACTAATTACAAATATTCCGTGAGATTTTATTCTTCTCTTTCCTAAACTCCATTCTATCTATCTCTCTCACTCTCTCTCTGATCCACACTCATACATTGTCAATCTGCTCATCTCTGTATGTAACGGGGTCACAGACCTTGGGCATACGGTAAGAGTTGTCCGCTATTCCCATTGGAATAGTCGGCCAGCTGCCTCCTAAACTAGTCGAGGCACGGAGAAGGGAATGCTGCGTCCCCTCAGCAAACTCCTCTCCCGCTATCGGAAGGGCGTGGGACAAGTACCCAATGCCCGACCTACATGATACAGGTTTTTCTAGGGTTTGTCCTGCATTTCTTTAGGCGAATGCCGGGTAGGATCCTTAAACTATAGCCCGGGGGCCCTAGTTAACTCTTGGCTACCTTCCTCCACCCTTCCACATCCCCCCTTTCAAATCCCTTTCCTATGCTATAAGAGGGGAGTTGCCACTATGTGGATTACCCTATACATAGCCTGTCTACACCCAAAAAAAATTCTGCTCATCTCTGTGTTCGTCTCTCTCATTTTCTCTTTCCACACTTTTGTTCTCCTTTCTTCATCTTCCTGTATATATTCTTCATTATTTACGTGACTATCTTCCGGCAGACTCGCATGTTTATCTCAATCTTTCAATTACAGTTCTCTGCCTGGTGTCAAACTTGTGAATTTTTTTTAAAATATAAAAAGAGATGGTAAAAAAATAAAGGCACAGAGGTTTAAATATTTCCCGGTTGTAATATTTTTCTACCAGTAAAAAAAGTTCAATCAGGGGACAAAACTAACGATATTGATGCTGTAACTTTCTTCACTCACCTGATAGGTACAATTACTGGTGATAAATAGAACACCATTGAGTCACCACACGTCCTAATACGTTCCTACCACCGCTCAATGCCTCTCGGTCAGGCTGCGCTGTACCTCGTCTTCTATGGAAATTTGCTTTCCTTCACGGTCGAGTACGGTAATCCCTTAGTTATCAGTCCCAGACAGGCCTGAAGACGCACTCACGGAGAACACATTAGTGATGTGAGGTGCCAATAGCGAAGACGTAGAAACAGGGAAGGAAAGTATTATAGAATCTCTTAAACGAGTCTGTTACAAACAGAAGACGAGAAAAATCAGGGGATAACAAGTTCAAACATGATGCAAAGCTTATCAGAAGGCCGAGAGAGTGGTACAGTTACACAGTGAACAGATTCATCTTCGCAGATATCTTAAGTAAACTCTTACTGGCCGTGAACTTTGTCGCGAAATCTCAAGAAAGACTGGAACGGCCGGAAAATCCCCTTTCCGGCAAATATTCTCATACCAACAGATGCGGAATAGCGGTTACGTAGTCAGAACCTCGATACAAACGGCTTAATTACGAGAAGGCTGTGAGTCTGCATACAATGCCACGAAGGAGGCCACGCGTTATTGGCAATTGTCATTCTATTGTTCCGTCCACCTCGAACATGGATGAAGGCAGCAGCAGGAAACGAGGAATGACTGGCTACGTGTTCGGAAATGCCGATCAGTCAGGTGGAGAGACTTTCTTCAGGCCCGCCGGGAGAACTACGTCAGAGAGGTCAATGACGTCACTCCGACGTCTGAAAAGAACCCACTCCTCAAAGAAACGGTGATCGTAGGAAGCCGTTTTAAAAGGACAAAACCACAACAAACTAGGACCATTGCGATATCATTTACTAAGAGTAAAATACGACATCAAAATTATATTTTCATCCAAAAATTTGGTGCCGCGACGCGACTCGAACGATGTGCGACACTATGTTTTCATTTCACGACTATAAAATAGTTCTGGGACGTTAATTAGCAATCTTGGATCAACAAGATTAATAAAAAAATAACATATTTCTGGAATTGCGACCGAAAATGCTATGCACTGAGCTACGTCATCAGCAGAAAGAGTTAAGGACCATTGCGTTTCTAATCCAACGTCTAACCGTATCTTGAATCAAGAGTTTTAATTTAACATCTGTTTTAAATTAATAAAACAACTGATGACCTTACACAGACACTTTATTATTATTTTTTCTTATGGCGACGTTTCGATACCTTTTTGATTCTTCTTCAAGTATTTTACAAATAATCACAGTAAACACAAAACGTTTAGTTGTGCCAGTTTACTGAGTTAATTTGGAAAATACCTGAAGAGGATACAAAAAGGTATCGAAACTTCGTCATAATTAAAAAAAGTGTCTGTATAAGGTCATCAATTATTCGTGTCTTGTGTTGTATTGATTGGACGACAAATGAGAATCAGCCAGATGGTAGTTACATTCATTTACATATAAATAACCACGTAAAATACAAAAACAATTAAAATAAGTATATATATCGTTTTTAAAGGAAAGATCCTGCAAAGATCTTCGTCTCTACGTTCCTTGAGAGGGATTGGCGGAGTATTGTGTGCTTATATTTTCTTCGTTATAGAACTAAAGAATGGACGCAACACTGTAAAGACGACACGATATATTTAGAAAATTTTATATAATAAAAAAGGATGTATATTTGTATGTATGTATGTATGTATGTATGTATGTATGTATTTACGTTAATTTCTATACAAATTTAAAAGCGTGGATAGATTGCAACAAAAATTGGTACACAAATTCTTCAAAACACGAGAAACGGTACTGTGAGGGTGAGAAACGCCTAGCATACATGTGGAAAGAATTATAATTAAAAACCGTGATCATTAAATATTAAATTACTGCGCGCCAAGAGACAATGTCGTCACGCGAGAGAAAGACGTTACTACGCAACGAACAAAGGAAATATCTCCTTTATTAGGAATGAAATAAAGCAGAAATATTTTTTTTAAATAAAAAGTATAATTTTATACAGCAATACTCCATCGAATAGATGGTAATAAAGAAGAATACGAATTACTTTACCATCCTTGGGGAAAATGTAAGTTAATTTTCGCGCTGTATTAGTTGTGAGTCTAGCTAACAATTTCATCAATGTAATATTTCGTAATGTATGAAGACTGAGTGACGATTATATCCTGAAATACTCAAGGAATATATTTAAGTATTCAATTAAATACTTTTTCGAGTTTTTATAAATAAGTACACGAGCAACGCCGGGCACCCAGCTAGTATTAAAATAACAAAAATAAAGCGGAAATGGTTTTTCTAGACTATTATCGACATTAGAAATAATTATTAAGCAATTAAAGTAGGGAAGAGGGAAGAGATTTTGGCCCAGCGACAGAAAACTTGTGGAAGAATACGTCACATTTACAGAAATTGTGAACACTGATTCCACTTATTATTTTTTAAAAAATACGTTCGGTATGAATTATCCTTAAAAATAAGTTTGTTATTCAATGACGAGGAACTGAGCCACACCTAAAAAAAAGAACCAATATTTTAAGTGTGATTCTTTCATGTACCCGTCAGTTTGTAA
The DNA here is from genome assembly GCA_037074705.1 of Zhengitettix transpicula. Lineage (NCBI taxonomy): Eukaryota > Metazoa > Arthropoda > Insecta > Orthoptera > Tetrigidae > Zhengitettix > Zhengitettix transpicula. The sequence goes on from CM073593.1 coordinate 78,726,253, forward strand.
CGATTCGGTGTCAAATGGATCCAAAAAGTCAATAAATAGCTTTGACATCGGCGTCGTTTATCTCGAAATGAACAGAAAATATTATATTTTCGATTAATATGAATAATCATTTCTTACTTTTGTGTGTATCGCGGAACCGTTTGGCAAAGAGGTTAAAATAACAAAGATTTAAGCGCTACTTTAGGGTTGCTTACCTTATAATGACGTCACTTCATAAAACAGCCGCCAAGAGGTCGAATGAAAACTTGCTGACTTTGAATATATATTTTTACGACTCTTCCGACGTGACATCTGTGGTAGCGTCCCGCAAGTTCTACGTTAAAGTACTCGTATTCTACCACTGATGTCAAGGTCTCCTGCGACGTGACTGACTTCTTCGGATTGAAGCCAGGCAAAGGATATTCCTGCTAAGAAAAATGTATAGACACTTCAGGAACATGAATGCGCCTAGAGGTGATTTTCAATTTATTTCCACGTACGACGTAAGTTCTCAAATCTGAGGACAGGTTTCATTTAAAAGTGATACTGATATTTGAAATTTTAGAACATCCTTGGATGTGAGACTCTGACACTGCTCTGAGAATTTAAAGGAGTTTTGATAAGAAAACGAGGATGGTTCTGCACTTTATAAGCACAGCCAGTAAATTGGAATGGTGAGAAGTTCTACATCGTTGCCAAATTTGAGGCTGGCGAAACATCAATACTACAAAAACTGTCACCGACGTGATGCTTCTGGCCTTGACTGTGATTATGCTTGCCCGTGCAGCACTGCGGTATAATAAATGTTTATTCATCTTGAACCGATCCTCCAGGTCAACTACAACTTGAATTAATCTCGCACTGTATGAGTAAATTCTGTGTTACTTATTTATACAAAATTCTTCTTCTCCTGAACTGTTTATACATTACTTGTGAGACTGTTTATACATGTAATAAATAAATGTTACCCGTCGTGGACAGCTGTCAGTGACACGTACGTCATCGGGGCCGTTCTGACGTCAGAGGCTTCGAGCAGGTTTTCATTACTCACCGGCGAAGGGCGCGTCTGCCAGGAACTCCTCGACGTTGTTGTCGGTGGAGACGCTCTTGTCCGAGAGGGAGACGCTGCTGGAGAGACTCCCAGAGGACGCGTCCAGCGAGGGGAAGACCAGCAGCTCCTCCTCGGTCTCCGTCTCCATGTCCCTGGAGCGACGCTTGTATTCCTGCGGACATGGACGTTTGCAAGTTAGCAGCAGCGACGACCACGACCACAGAGGCACGAGCATTGCGGACGTCTGCCGTCACACGGCGTCGCGGCGCCATTTAAATATCACACATACACACACACACACAAGCCCGTCGGAAAGCCGCAGCACCAACCTTTACCGGCGACGAGACCTTTAGCGACATTCAGATCCGCGGGGACCCGCAGTCTTGCCACTAACATAAACCATCTTAATCAACTTAGACGAAATCATGCGCTTCAAAACTATATTAAAAAATAGCTGGGTGCCCGACGTTCGACTGATTGTCATAATTAAACTCAGTGACATCCATAACACCGGATTTGACTGAAATTTAGGTTTTTTTGCGTTAATTTTATTTAACGCCCCTCTACCCCAACCCTAATGGTGCTCCCCTAGCAAGGTCAGAAGGCTTTGAAATTATACACAAAAATATTTGGATAAACGCTACCAAGCTCATTACCCTGAAAAAAATTCGTTAGACGGAATTGCCGGCCGTTTTAACACATTTTAAATTTTCCGTCCCGTTTGGTTTAAGAGTAACTTAAATGTCGTAATTAAACTTATCGAGATCCATAACCCCGATTTCTTCTAGAATATGGGTTGTTTTTGCGTTGTATAATGCCCGTACACCCCCACCCTTAAGTGTGCTCACCTCCTACGCATAAACGGGTTGAAATTATACACAAACAACATAGGTAGAAATACTATCAATCTCATTCGCCCCGAAAAAATTTTATCCGACGCAAATATCGGCCGTTTAAAATTTCCAATCTTGTCAACGGGTTGTAGACATTTTTACCTTTACTGTGTTCTTTCCGGTTCGAAAGGAACTCACGAACGAAACTTGGTCAAATTTTCTCTACGGGTGTATATTTGTATAGAAACATAAATACATAGATACGCACACACACATAAATACAAATAACTCTATTTTATTTATTAGACTATCACTTATATTAAATTAAAGATATGGCACTAAACTAGTCTCATGAATGCAATATGCATTTATTATTCTAAAATTATGTAATGATCACGGTGGCAAATATAGAAACTAATATAAACATGAAAATTTCAAATTAACTTACATATTTATATATGTAGATGTAATAAAGAAATTAAATTATGACTAAGTGATATTAGAGTGGTAACAACCAGTCTTGACTCGAAAAATAATGTGGGCTTACAACTAAAAATAAATCCATACTAAGGAGAAAAAACATACTTAAAATTTGACTGAAGATAGACGTAATTTATGATTGGTAATATTAGAGCCACATTAAAGCGGAGTTCCGCGCCATTCCACTTGCATAATTTCACACCCACTTCCATTATGAAACTTATTTCCTCCTCCAAAATAATTAACTGAATAATTGCAGGTCGTTTATTTTGTATAGTTGACCTGCCTGAAGATTGTTTCTATAAAGGTGAGAATAGCCTTAATTTTCAAACATTCATTTTAGTTTTGTTTTGCCTAGTCCGTTAACTCAGTTTCTAACTGCAGCAAACGTTAATATTTTTTTTGTAGATTATAAGTGTTCTCAAAGGAGAGGAATTTAAGAAACTGGGCTGGTAGTTATTAAATATAAGGAGTAATAATAACTTAACTGCATCTCAGATTAATATAAGTCAATACACTGGTTCGCTTTTTATAATTTCTTCTTGAATAAAAAATAATTACTAACACCAGTCCACGTCAAAATACTGCGAATAGCCTTTCATAACATTATTTCCGTTATTTTTATTATTTTATTTTCAAATTTAATTCTTAGAATATTTTTAAAAAGGTTAATATTCGCACATAGGTGAATATTTTCTTTCTATATAACCTGAATGCCCTGGTATTTGTCAGTTTCATCTCCCTGTACTATAAAGGCCAAACGTGTCATGTAAGGATCGTAGGTACCAAAACTGCCGCCTGGAGCCAGCTAGAATGTTTTTATCTCGTGATATATGACAGACATAAATTTCTCTAATCACAAATGTTAAGTCTAAAACTTTGTTGAACAGCTTTACGGAATTCAAATATATTCCAGTAACTCGCCTGCTGCTAATAATAATATTATTTTTTGTATAATGCAGAATCATAACGATTTGTCGCCACGATATCTCCATAAACAATATTATTTTACTTATGAATATTTTTCTACTCTTAACCTACGTGAACATTATTTTATTTTCCTATTTCATAGAACGGAATTTCTTAAATACGTGAGTGTAATATGCGCGATTTAGGTTCCAGTTTACCCAGAATTTATAAATTAACGCTTGTTATAATGAGTTTCGTTAAGGACTCGTATGTATTTATTATTGGGTTAATTACAGCTCCCTGTTTTAAGAGTTTACTAAAATCGAGTTTTTTCAATAGCAAAATATAAATTAACGAAATTGATGAAAGTCAAAGCAATTATGGAAGAGAATAATAAATAAAGACAAGATTAAGTGAATATCTTTTCAGATAATGGAAGAAACGAGTGAATAACGAAAAATCAGCGCAAAGTGGAGTCTGTAATCAAAGTAGAACGGGAAATATCAATGTTTCACGGGTCAAAGACATAACCGAGCTGCTCAAAATTCAAACAAACTTTTTTCAGCTTTATTTTGTACCGATGTGTATTAAATTTACCTATTGCAAAAAAAAAATGTTTTAACAAGAAAATGCTGACAAATTAGGCTCTGACGAAACAAACATTATCAAATTGTTGCTAAAATAATTTTAGAAAGTCCAGAACGCTGATGATTTATTAACTTTATGAACTGATGAATAAAAAAAATTGAGGTGAAATATATATGGCTGCCGCATAGACAGGTTGAGAGGGCCGGAAGTTGAGTTGGTTGTAGACCATCCAGGGGACACGGATTAATTACGTAAACTAAGCCGTCACAGACGTCCTCTGGAACCAGGTGAAGCGTTATATCTCTGTTACGTCAGTTTGTTTGTATTTTATTTTATCCATGTGAAGAAATTTAGGAGTATTTTCCACGTAGTTGTATGTTATTTAATTTGTGTAGCTAATCGGAGCGCTCCATTGAATGACTGCGGTCTGTTGCAGGAGCTGAGCCAGACATGTGCCTGGCAGATGGTGAGATAATAGCTCCCGCGTGGATAACCATCGAGGACCCCGCGATTTCCTTTTCTTTGCCTTCTTTTCCTCCACTTCCTTCCTGCGGACGTCATCCCGATCGCAAATTATTCGTAATCGAATGACTACGGCGCCGGTTGCGGATTTGTCGTACAGCGAAGGAGATAATTAAAGGTGGGGGACGGGGTGGAAAGCGAATTCTTTTACTAGTTTAGCGGATGAGTGGGGGCAATTAAACGCGCACAAAAACAATTCGATTTCCGTGATCAAAAGCTGCAGTAATTGAGCCGATGAGGAGGACGAGTGAGCGAGTGCGGGGGGTAAACTGATTGCGGCGGCTCATTACGCCAAAGTCTCCTCCTCCACCACCGCGGGGGGGTTTAAGGGGTGGGAGGGGGTGAGTCACTTTAATACCCATTATTAGTGGCGCGGACCACCACAACCTGACACACACTTGCTGCTTCCGTCGTGACCGTTATTAGTCGTATTTTAATCGCTTAGCACCTGGACCCTTCGTCCGGAAGAGCCAGATTTGCCCTTTCACCACTTGTCTGAGGGTTCAGCTACAGTCGCGTTCGGATAATATTCATTTTCCGTCAGGGATGCTTATAAATCAATAACAATCCACATTTCACTTGTTTCAAAAGCGTATATGTTAAATAAATAAGATTCGGGGCTAGAATTATAAATACAAGTTGGTTCAATAATCTTCTGCCAAACCTTTAGCAATAGTATCAACGTAATTTTTTTTTTTTACTAAGGGTCACAGTTTGTGATACTTAAGTACCTTAAATCCTCTGTTTGCATAGATGGCGTTAGTAATCATATTAAGCTACTATGGACACAACATTTTTTATGAGTTTATATTTATCAACAATAGCCAAGGTTCATCATCAGAAATTTACATCGGTTATCATGTACAGTTTTATATATATAAAAAGCAAATGCACGAAACTCTGCCTTTCTGCTTCAATTTGAAGAAATAGACTGCCGATCGCATCAAATACTATGGAGGCCTGTGGCCACAGTGCTTGGTCGGAAACAACGTCGGTTCAATTTTGACCTGAGCGACAAGACGCGTGAAAATCGGTCCAGGAAGGGTGAGAACCATAAATTGCAGGTTTATTTTGGACGAGGACGATACCCAATTGCAAAAAATGTTTGCCGAGCAATTTAGTTTAACCAACCAGCAAATTACGTGCGACTAAGTGACATAGGAAAGGATCAAAGGATCGGAATTGAGCAATCGTCAGATGGAGTGACGCCGAAACACATGAGAAATCTTGCTCGTCAAACAAAAAAGAGTGACGGGCGATGAAAATTGGATGTATTTAGAGAAGCCTAAACGCAAGAAATCGTGGGTTAATTCCGGCTAACCATTAACATCGTCCGCAATCTCTTCGGACGAAGACGATGCTGTGCGTTTGGTGGGATCAGCAGGGTATCGTCTACTATGAACTGGTGAAACTGTCAATGCCCACCGCTACCACTGATCCGTGCTGTACGTGAGATAAGGTCGGATGATCAGCAAAGACCTGACAAGCTGATTCTCCTTTAAGTCAGCGCACCATAGCACACGTCAACAATGGTCCGTAACTATTTGGAGGCATTCAACTTTGAGGTGCTACCCCATGCCGCTTATTCACCAGCGCTGGTCCTTTCCGACTACCACCTGTTTTCGTCGATGGAGCCACGCGCTCGCTAAGAAGCAGCACTTCCATTTTTACGAAGCTTGCCGCAGCTCAGATCGTTCAATATTTGTTAAAAAAATATTAAAAGCGCTAGTTTGGATTTAAAACTCACAAAAAAAATACGGTAGTCAATGTCGCTTATTTTTTTTTTTTTTAAAAAAAACTTTATGTAGTCCCAGGACCTTTTGGCACCCAACCGCCATATTAGAATTGCTCTCGATGTCAACCAAACGTCGCGTCTTGTCTAATTAGTGCCACAGTGTTGGGAAATTAATCTTTTAAGCGTGAATTATTTAATTAATTGTGACAATGATGGTGTTAATAAATTTAATTGTGGTTCTTTACAGATAAATATTGCATATGGATTGCGAAAGCTCCGGGGATTACGGTAATGCTTTTTTTTTTAAAAAAAAATGCGACAGATGTTCTGTTTAGAAAGAGATACAAACGAGTTCTCCGAAAAATGTCACAAGGATACAAACATATCATAATTAGCACCGGCAATAGAATTTCGCGTTATTTCTTGAAATAAGTGACTCAGAAAGTAAAAATTACCCCGCCCGAATACCTTTGTCGAGACAGAGAGAGATGCAAATTACGAATGACAGTGGAAACTGACTAACTGGAAGTAACTTTGCTTCAAGGCGTGTTTTACCCGCTGTGTTTTTTATTTACCCCCTTTTTTTTCCAGGCCACCTAAGTACCTTGTTTTTTCCGTAATGTATCCCTGGCGTGTATTTATTTTTGTCCTTTGACCTGCGTGGCCGCGATCTTCACGTTTCCGCGTCTGTTTATTGTTACGTCCCCTCTGACGTAAGGTTTTTGCCAGAAGAAGCGAAATTATGCGCGCCCAAATTTAAAGCACAAACAACAATTGCCACTAAAGCGCGGGGTGGAAGTTGACACGACCAACGGCGTGTAAGATTGCTCTGTAAACCCTGGTAAATACGTTGTGCGGGGAAGTTTCAGGTCGCACAGCTCTGCAGTTAATCGAACGAAAGCGTCGAGGAAATATTTCCCCCTCATCCTGATTTAATTTTATTCAGATTAAAGATGGCTATTATCTTTGAGGAAACGTGGGAATTTGAAAACTTGGCAACTCACACGATATTCCGATATTCCAATCAATTGCCTATCTTACCTGAATACGAATGGAAAATTGGAAAAGGGAAGACGTAAGTAAAAATAATAGGTTACTCGACGGGAGCCAGTACTATTTATTCTTGTTTCCAGGACAGAAACTTGAACAAAAAAATTATGTTAAACCTCAGAGAAAATAATTATATATTTTCTATCGTTGTAAAAAATTAAAGTAGTACTTTAAGATAGAAAAAAGGAGTAGACCCTTGTATATTCCAGAGAATTTATATTCCACAATTTCTCATCACGAAAAACTTAAAGAGGGAATTTTATGAAAATTAACCACCGTATCCGTTTAGCGGAAGAAATAAATGTCATGGTGGGCTCAAATGAAGAAACAAAATAATTTCATGAAGCCGTGTGTGAGTGACTTAGGAGAACTGAGTCGCAACGAGGAAGGTATTCAGTGACGTTTGCCGAAAAAAAAAAATCAGATGACTGTCTCAAAATTCGAAGGTGAAAAACTAAATCAAACCTAGGGATTAGTAAGGCTATTGCTTTCGCAATTCTTTCAATTTAACGAAGAATAAGACAGGAAGATGACGTCAGATGAAGATTGTGTTGCAGAAAACCGTGCGAAAGTGTCTGAGACGAACCTTGAGGCTGGCGACGAGAAAATAACTGACACCCGACAAACGAGGCGGATAATATTTATTGAAACAGCAGGAACGAAGCTAGAAACGGCCAACAGATTAACAGACTCGTCAAAAAATTTGTTAAGAAGTATTAATACTAATAAAACAATTGATGACCTTATGCAGACACTTTATATTTTTTATTTTTATCGTGACGACGTTTCGATACCTTTTTGTGTGAATTTAATAACTTGTTTCGTTTAGTTGTGCTATTTTATTGTGTTAACCTGGTAAGTTGTTTGTTATTCCTTTTTTTTGTGCACTTTATCTTACCTTTGTTTACATTGTACTATAAATCTAATCAATTGTAAATACCTCCTCTGCAGGAAAATACCTGAAGAATATACAAAAATGTATCGAAACGTCGTCATAGTAAAAAATAAAAAGCGTCTGTATAAGGTCATCAAATGTTTTATTAATTCAAAACAGACGTTAAATTAAAACTTTTAAATATTAATACTGTTAAATAAACAGTGAAAACAATTTGAAGGTGAAAAGACATTTCAATGTTGTCATTTGATTAATTAATTCAGCGCTAAATTACTTGAAGCAAATAATTCATATCATTTTGTCCAATTGTTCACTTAACTTTGATATTTTTTTAAAGAAAATAGTTGATATTTCATTACGGTTTTTGAAATTAAATTATTTAATCTGAAGGACAATAATAATCAGACATAATTATATTATATTTTGTTATAATAATGTGTCTAAAATATAAAACCAACTCTTTATATCCATTTGTCGCACGTGTGGAAATCACATTTTTTTCTTTATTTAGCAATTTCTTACACTAATTTGTAGAGGGTAAATAATTTACCATAGCTAGTTTATATATAGTAACTACCGCATTGTATGTAAATGAAAACAAATTGATTGACACTGAAATATTGTTTCTTCTTGGAAAAATGGATTTTTCTTCATTTTCTATCAATAACTTTATGTTACACAGAGTACATAAAATTAATATTCTGTACGTAAAGGGAGATTTTATTTATAGACCAGAATGTACTGAAAACGATGCCATTTATTTGAAAAGGACAGGACAACCCAGTGCTGCGTAATTCAGAAATTCGTAGATAGCATCAAACGTAAAAAAACATCATGTAACCTATAACAAAAATGGCCGCCATTTTTTAACCGGACACACAAAAAAAAATTATTTATCAACTACAAAAACATCCGGGAATGCAGTAACAAAACATAAAATTTTTCTGACATGGTGCGGCAACTAATTCCTTTTATTCGGGTATGGATTGACACCTGGGTGGAAGAGAATGAAACCTGGTTGGCAGCAAAATTAATGGTTGTAGTAGAAAACACTGTCCAATTAAGACCTGAAGCCCGGCTAAATTTACGAATACAAAATGTGCTCCGTAGGCTAAGGAAGGGGAACCTAGTTTCAAACAGCCTCAGAATTAAATACGAGGATGAAAAATACTTCAGATAATCCACCCGTAGAGAATGCAAGAGATAGTAAAGTTTTGGGAGTGAGATCAGTGATCCAGCACAAGCCGAAACAAATGTTATAAATTGTTGTTGACGGCAAAGAGGAGGGACAAATAATCAATAACTGAGACCAGTTGTTGAAAAGTACGTGTCGTACGGTTCTGGGTGAAGACGAAGCAGATGACTACAGAATTTTTCCACAGAATTCGTATTTGTGAAGCCAATCGTGTGCAACGGCAGATCGTCTCGAAAAGGATACCCGAGAGTTTTTAAATATATATCTCCGCACAGGAAAGATCAATTACATATTTGGTACAAAAATAAACTATTATATTAAGAAGGACATAAATTTTGTTCTTATTTCATCAGATTTGTTTACCAACTCAGACTGGGGATTCTTGAGTGGTTTATATATAAAAAAAGGTAATAATAAAATGATGGATAAGCGGCTCTTAGAGAAGGGGAGGACTATAATTGGACATTTAGCGGCTCTTAGAGCCAGACATCGGGACGAAATCCCTAAAGGCATAATGACAGAAGTTTTGTGGAGTGGCTCTCGGAGCGTGAGAAATCCAACAGTTGGCGTTTGTTTGGCGAACGTGGAAACTCAAAAACTAAGGAAAAAAATGGAAAAGGGAATATTCTGGAGAGGGTGAAGCAGATAAAAGTTAGTTGGACTGGAGACCTCAAAGGAGATGGTCGTGGAGTCAGGTGCCAGAGCTCAAGAGGGAAGGATGTTGGAGTGTGGTGCCAGAGTTGGGAGGAGATGGACGTAGGATTTGAAATGTAGACCGCAAAGGAGGAGGACGTGGAGGCGGTGATAAATATTCGGTCAAATTGAATGGTGGCCGTGCCTAAAAATAAAATAAACATTTTAGTCCATGCAAGCAGTCAGGAGTCGGGATATCAAAAAGGATAAAGTGAACGTGTCTGTGAAGCGTGTGTAAAAGTCTGTGCACAGAAGGACATTGTAGATTAAAGTGCATTCCTGAAAAAAACCGAATAAAATTGTAAGTAGACATTCAGTAATAAATTCTGTAAATTGTTAAATAAGGGTAATCAGTCAGACTTCGTTTCCATTTTATTAAATTGCATTGTTTAAATTGTAAATTTTAGTTTTCCGTTTCCTTATCAACCCAGTAAAGACCCTGGGGTACAGAGTCTGATTTATAAAATGTAACTGGATTATTAGTGTAATTTAATTGTTGAGGTAAAAGGATATAAATAAAATATATACAGAGATTTTCTTGAGTTGTATTCTAGATTAATAAAATTGTTTTGTTTAATAAAATTTAATAACTTGTTTAATCTAAATTTCTATAACAATAATTATCGACGAGAGGGGTATTACAATATGTTTTGCTTTATGTACATTATAACTATTTTGTTTAAATTAATTTTAGATTAATTCCAAATTATCTGCTTCTAATGGTAAAGTAATTTAACTTTATAAATAGCACAGAACTAGCGGACAGTTATAGACGTAAGATAAAAAGTAGCTTCTAGGAACCTGTCTGAGAGTGACTTAGGGGAACGGAGGGGTCGGATATTGAGGGCTGGCCATAGACGTTCTGACATGATACCCTTGAAGATTGAAAAATGAAAACATCATTTTCCAATATCTTTTGAAGCGGAACGTTGTCTCCGAGCGTTATTATCTTAAAGTGGATGGATGGGTGGAAGTGTTTGTCTCATTTGCATAATGGCGGGGACGCGGAGGCGAAGAAGACGGCACACTCGCACATAGCCGTAGGGGGAAGGTTTGATATTAAATGTAATTCGAAACAAGATGAACAAGTAGTGCAAACACGGGGCTAACGCAATTTCGCAGCGCAGCCGAGGCCGCATATTGCATTTCTGTCTGCTCCTGCTTTTGCTTGCTTCCGTCGATGTTGACTCTGTCTACCTGAGACGGCGCGGCGGGGAATTCCCGTCCTCACCTCAGCTCAGCTCACCTGCTAATACGCGCTGCGGGGCGGCAAATAGCCGAAAGAAACGACGGAAAATGACTCGCAGGGAAACCAATTAAGCATTCGTACAACAATCAGAAAGGCCGAAAGAGGCGAATCATTCTTCTCATACCTGAGGAGCAACTGAGACTACGTGTCTACAAACAAGGGAAACATATTTCGTAATAAACTTATTAACCTATGAACGGCAAAGAAAATCTTTCCAGACGAGAAAGAACACTCCGGGGAACAATCTGAGACATATAGGGTATAATTAGCTCATATATGGAGAGTTCACAGTGTATATGCACAGACAAGATAATGATGAGTACGTAGGTTAATGAAGAAACTACTTTGCTGCCAAGGCAGGACTACAGATCAATTTAACCATCTGAAAAATGTAGAAAATTTATTCAGATTATCTGTCTTCATCCTATATTTAAAATCTGTCATTACTTCTCTGAGAAATAAATTTTTAAATAACTTTTATTCAAAAGTTTTTTCGTGAATTTCGAGATCATTTTTGTAAATATTGGTAAAAGGTGAATAACTCGTTAGAGATATTCAATTTAAACCTTGACCATCGGTTTCCTGCACCCCCCCCCCCTCCTTTTCATAGGGAAACGTCTTTTTAAAACAACTTTTAAGAAAAAGAACTTTCGTGTATTTTAAAGTCATTTTTGTCAGAATTTTAGTAAATATTGGTTAATAACTCGTAAACCGTTAGAGATATTCAACTGTAGAAAATTTATTCTCATTATCTGTCTTCATCCTTTACTTAGAATCTATCATTACTTCTCAGAGAGATATTTTTTCTTCAATACAAGATAAAGCATTTTACGGTGTTCACAGAAAAAGAATTTAGAGTAAGACACTGATTTCATTGAAAAAATATTTTTTAAAATTTATTTTTGTATTTTATTTAATGGCAAGGGGGTGCAAGCCGGCGCCTATAGTGGGTAGAGACTTGGTCTGAAGCCCTATTATGGTAGGGATGGAAGACAATCAACGTTCTGAAAATATCTGTGAAGCTTTGCATTACTCTTTATGTGCGGGAGAAGTTTATTTGAATGAGGCTTCCATCAATCACGACGTTTCAGCGGCAGACTTAGAAATGATTTTCACATACACGTTATTGTAAACTTATAAGAAAAGAAATAAAAAACCCTGATATCTGCAACGCCGACGGATACAGAGTGTTTTAAAATCTCACAGAATTGACGTAAAATAAATTAATGGTATATGTAAATATGTATTGTGACCAATTTTACGTCAGAAAAAAGGAGAATTTATTCAATTAACAACGCTAATTTTTGTTCTTTTTGTAGTTTCAAATTGGAACCTGATGAGGTCGGAAATTAAGCGATGAAACGTTGTTAATGGAATAAATTCCCCTTTTTTTTCTGACATAATATTGGCTATTACTTATTTATTTATAAAATAAATTAATTATGTGAGAAATAAAATTTTATAAATTCTCTGAGAAGTGTAGCTTTATAGTCTACCATAAGACAATTGAAAAGAGGAACAATAGTTGGGGAATTAGCCATTTCGGAAGTTACTACCGATTCTGTATTTAATGAAGACAGTTTTATAAAGTTCCTGAAAAAAAAGTTTTTAAAATCATACGAAGAGCAAATTAGTAAACGCCGAAGTAGAAGCAACTGCTGCGATATCAGAAAAATTCATGGAAGAGGTTTTTTTTTTAGGGTAACAGGCTACATGAGGGTGATCCACATTGGGCAACTTCCCTATAATAGCATAGGAGTGGATTTGAAAGAGGGGATGCGGAAGGTTAGAGGAAGGTAGCCAAGGGTTAACTAGGGCCCCCAGCTATATTTTAAGGATCCTACCTGGCATTCGCCTAAATAAATGCAGGGAAAACCTTAGAAAAACCTGCATCGGGGTAGGTCAGGAATTGGGTATTTGTCCCACACCCTTCCGATAGCGGGAGAGGAGTTTGCTGTGGGGACGCAGCATTCCCTTCTCCGTGCCTCGACCAGTTTAGAAGCAAGTTGGCCGACTATTCCAATGGGAATAGCCAACAACTCTTACCGTATGCCCAAGGTCTGTGACCCAGGAACATACACCTCTCAAAACAGGCCGAGGTGCCTCGGCTTGTGGGAATCTTAGTTCAAAAACGGAGCGGAAAAGGCACCCAAAGGTAGCCCCTTCGTATCTCTCCTAAAAGGTTCTGCCTGCGAGAGAACATCCCTCGCATGTTAGCTGCGAGAGAATCGTCTCGCAGGCTAAATATACTGCTCAGGATAGGCGATTTTTTTTTTAGGGCAACAGGCTACATGAGGGTAATCCACTTTGGGCAACTACCCTTTAATAGCATAGGAATGGATTTGAAAGGGAGGATGCGGAAGGACAGAGGCAGGTAGCCAAGGGTTAACAAGGGCCCCCGGGCTATATTTTAAGGATCCTACCTGGCATTCGCCTAAAGAAATGCAGGGAAAACCCTAGAAAAACCTGCATCAGGTTGGTCGGGCATTGGGTACTTGTCCCACGCCCTTCCGATAGCGGGACAGAAAAATGTCTGATATGTTAAAACATAAAGAACTGCGGGAATTCGAGCTATTACAGACATAAGTGGGATGAGAAATGCACGGGGTATCGTCACAAGTCGCGGTGAATAAAAAATATTGTACTGCTCAGGATTGTTCCTTTCATAATATGTCGGGAAATTTAAAAAACGATGCCGATTATACACGATATCCTGAAGTCGAAAAGAATTTTCCAGTCAGTCCAGAGCTAACGGAATAGGCTCTTTATCCCCACTCTCTGTGGCTTATCTCTGCTCTACGACTACTTCGAATCTTCACTCTAGGTCTGTTTTTATTCCCCGTCGGAATGCATTTGAAAGCCATTTCTATTCACAGAACAGTGTCACCGCGTTTGCGCTCAGAGGCCGTAAAAGACGCTAGTATATTTTCGCTAAGAAGGTCACGAAGACGTCTTTACGACGAGACGTGGTGACGTCACGCAACTAGAGTAGTAAATAAGGGTTATTCTTCTTCTACCTGCGCGACACACAGACATGATTAACCGCATGCCGAGGCAAATGGTAAGGTTCGCAGCGTCACGTCGCGGAGAATGGAAGGACTGAAGCACCCTTCAATTATTCTGGGTTTATGGAATTGAACTCGAGGGGGAAATTACACGAGTCTGATACGGCAATAATAAAGCGAAACCAACGAAAAATATTACGTATCATCTCCAATGCTCCCTGATGTACACAAACTTCGCACCATACGTCAGAGATGTCATAACTGAAGAAAGGTCAATCACCACATACAAGTAGCACACCAACACCGTCTTCTGGAAAAATGAAATGCAAGAAGGCTTAAACGTAAATGGTAAAGTGGTCTGAGGAAGAAGGACTTGTCGTTGGAGAAGATATCATCACGTCAGACCTGAAATACCTATAAATCCAAAGAATGAATCAAATATTCTCGGGCTTCTAAACGAGTGAAAAGATGTAGGTGCGACGTTTCGATGAAGTCATCAGTTAGTAACACAAGGATATTTTATTCAGAACTACCAAGTTCTTAGGTCAGCTCACTAGCTTATAGAATTGAATTGTAATAATCTGATTGCTAATAAAATAAATTTAAAAAAACTGATTTCCCTTTTCTATCTCTGTTATCGGCTGCGACTGACGTCATATTTTCCACGTTGATGACGTCATCAAGGTAAGTCATCCAAGACACCAAGTTTTAATTTAAAATACGTCTCCAACGTCACAAAGATTACAGGTGGGAAACGATAGTAACATAAATCCACTAAAATGTAGATAAAGCAAGAACTTATGGAGATTATTAATTGCGAATCAACAGTCAACGTGAGTTTGTACGTAACCTGGATCCATTCTCTCTCTCTATATTTACGAAATTATTTCACTTTATCTACGACGACCTCAAGGTAACACAACGAAGCAGGTAACCTGCGAGGGATTTTCTCTCGCAGGCAGAACCTTTTAGGAGAGATACGAAGGGGCTACCTTTGGGTATGCCTTTTCCTCTCCGTTTTTGAACTTAAGTTCCCACAAGCCGAGGCACCTCAACCTGTTCCGGGGTCACAGACCTTGGGCATACGGTAAGAGTTGTCCTCTATTCCCATTGGAATAGTCGACCAGCTGCCTCCTAAACTGGTCGAGGCACGGAGAAGGGAATGCTGCGTCCCAACAGCAAACTCCTCTCCCGCTATCGGAAGGGCGTGAGACAAGTACCCAATGCCCGACCTACCCGATGCAGGTTTTTCTAGGGTTTGTCCTGCATTTCTTTTAGGCGAATGCCGGGTAGGATCCTTAAACCATAGCCCGGGGGCCCTAGTTACCCTTGGCTACCTTCCTCCACCCTTCCGCATCCCCCCTTTCAATTCCCTTCCTATGCTATTAAAGGGCAGTTGCCCTAAGTGGATTACAATCATGTAGCCTGTTGCCCTAAAAGGTAACACAACGAAAATATTTCACTTATACTACGACGACCTCAAGGTAACACAAAAGTAAGGCCTGTGAGGGCTATTATCTCGCAGGCAGTACCTGCCAGGGTTATTCTGTCGCAGGTAGAACCTTCTAGGAGAGATACGAAGGGGCTACCTTTGGGTATGCCTTTTCCTCTCCGTTTTTGAACTAAGGTTCCCACAAGCCGAGGCACCTCGGCCTGTTCTGAGAGGTGTATGTTCCGGGGTCACAGACCTTGGGCATACGGTAAGAGTTGTTCGCTATTCGCATTGGAATAGTCGGCCAGCTGCCTCCTAAACTTGTCGAGGCACGGAGAAGGGAATGCTGCGTCCCCACAGCAAACTCCTCTCCCGCTATCGGAAGGGCGTGGGACAAGTACCCAATGCCCGACCTACCTGATGCAGGTTTTTCTAGGGTTTGTCCTGTATTTCTTTTAGGCGAATGCCGGGTAGGGTCCTTAAACCATAGCCAGGGGGCCCTAGTTAACCCTTGGCTACCTTCCTCCACCCTTCCGCATCCCCCCTTTCAATTCCCTTCCTATGCTATTAAAGGGGAGTGGCCACTATGTGGATTACCCTCATGTAGCCTGTTGCCCTAAAAAAAAGTAATACAAAAGTGATGTGATTACATTTTGACACATTATTATTCACTTTGAAATTTATTAATTACACTCGGTGAGGTGCTTTGGCGTTGACCTTCCCGTAGTTATTTCTCTCAATTTCTGGGGGGTCTTCTTGCGATGTTGAAAATTAATAGGTGACATGGTTTATTCTATTATTATTGTGCGAGCGAAAATTCGGGGTTACGGGTTTTTTCATAGAGGCAGCACAACAGTAATTAAAATTAAAAAATTGTAGTGACCGGATTGGGTATAATAGATTTTGAGTACTAAAAAGTAACGTGACGTTGGAAAAAAGAAGTTAAATAGTTGAAACCAAACCATCTAGAAAAATAAGACACCTCGGAGGCATTAAGGAACTCAGTTAAGGAACTTGTTACGCAGTCAAATGTGTAAAAAATTACGAACGTGAATTATATTAATAATTGTGGCCACCGTAACAACACACCTAATTCTCTCTTTTCAACTGGATGAACAAAATAAAATTAAAGCACGTAGAAACGAATTAAGGAAATCTACGTTGGAGAATCTCAGCGTTGAATCTTTGTCCCCCTGCAGAGTTGCCTTCGTTATGTAATTGACATTTATTGTACTTTTGTTACCGTCGTTATTATAAAATAGTCTTTTCTGTTTCACGGAAAGGAGCAAAACGCGGTTAAGTAATTAGCGGCTGCCAGCAGAAGTGGGACAATGGCCGCTTACGGTTACACGGAATTTCACACAGCAGAAATTAATATTAATTCCTTCTTCTTCTACGGAGCGACGATTGTTTGAAAGAGGTCAACAATGGACTGGGTTGTTATTAAGTCGCGAGTTTACTCTTCTTGGCTAAGGTTATAAAAAAAAAGTGGGAAGGAAGGAGGGAGACTAACTTTGTGCCAGAGTAACCCACTGTGTCACTCACTTTGTGTGCACACACACACGCGCACACGCACACGCACACAAAGAGGGAAGTGCTAATGTTGACTTGTGCTGCAAACGAGTGGCTAAAAGAGTGAGACGGAGGAGGGAATTATTAAATTCTCCCCTCAAAGGTGGCTTAATATTACGCTGACAAACACAACGAAAACGAATCCCTTCTGCTCACACATCGCGTCTCGTGGACGATGTTTTCCTCCCTTACTTCCAACACGATCACACAAGTCCACGACAGACAGAAGGCAGGCGATTCGGAAGTTATTAGAGTCTTGAAGTCACAATTGTACTACATGGAAACAATGAAAGAAATAAAAGAAGAAAAAGGAATAAATAAAATAAAATGAGAACCATATCCTATTCTAATATCAATTAATTTATGTTAAAATTCGTGAGCCACTCACGGCCAACGGATGTTCAATTTTATGTCAGTCATAATTGAGTTACGCATTTGTTAAGAGCCATTTCCGCCCAAATAAAAAAAGGATCAATAACTAAGCTAAATACTGTGTCATTGAAACTTAATAAGAAGAAAGATTGCCAAAATACAGGCAAAATAAGTGAAAATATAAATCCCCCACATCGTTTCTGGGATCCTTGTGCCTTTCTTCAGGTGCTAAGAAGAGCCTAGAACGGCACAACTGCAGTCGTCAGTTAACAAAAATTAAATTTATCGACCAGTAACGGCCTGGAAATCGTTATCGTGATATTTTGGTTCCGGGCTCAGGGATAATATTTTAATCCGCAGAAAACTTTTAGATCTGATTAGTACAACGGTGGAAAACAATAAAATGAACAGAAGGGTAACGATTGTAGGAAAGAAGCTGGAAACTCGAGAACAGCGAACTGAATCACTGGACCTTTTCTGAGCAGAAACAACTACTTCCTACATGACGTCATCGGTAATATTATAGGACCTAGAAAGGGAAGGACTCTGCATAACGACGATTAGAAGGAAAGAAAGAATAAATTATTCGTTTTAAAATTAGAAATCTGGGAAAATGGAGAAATAAATTTTAAGGAATAATTATTGAACATGTAGTAAAACCAATCAACTATAATAAAAAATTATATTCGAGAAGGACAACCGGACGTTTCGTAGATTAGATCAGGTTGCAGGTTAACGTTTAGCACTTTTAACGTAGGAAATAATAGTTATTATTATGTACGTACAACGTAATTCGCAAACCCCTGAGTAACAGTGCAAGTATTACACTTATTGTCCAAGATATCCGTGATGCGCAACAGTCATAATGACACACTCGTTGTGTCAATATTGCCAATAAGTATAACTTATTCACTAATCAGTTTAACAGTTTTATTTTAAACTCGTCCGTTTTAATAAAAAAAAGTAGACTTTATTAGGCTTTAAAACAAAATTTAATTTTAAAATGGGCGCTACTTTATTTTACTAGAAGGAACTTCTTTTTGCGGCCGCTAGATGCCGGCGCCGTCGCCACGACGCTCCTGCCATCTGTTATGCGGTCGCGGAGTTTCTTAACCCTTCCATTTACGATATATTAAACGGATTAATTTTTCTATGTTTTTAACCGATTTAATATTTTACATTTTACTTATTGAAAAACCATAGAGAAGATAATATCTAATTACAAGAAAGATAAATAACTGTTATTTATCGTATAAAATATTAATGACAGAATTGCTAAATTTTGAATGAACCAGTAATTGAATCGTTTTAGAACAGATCAGTACAGAGTACATGAAATTTGAACAATGCGATATAGGATATTTACAGGAGTCGATTACATTGATACAAAATCAATGATTAATATTGTGTACTCCGCTTATACGAAACGCAGAATACTAATTGAAGGTGGGGAATTGATTTTGAAAGGCAGAACGGGAAATAGAAAATGTTGCTTTTTTACCTAGTAAACATAGGGGTAGCTGAATTAAAGCTACAAACACTTCAAAGTGCGATGGGAAAGTTGCTATGTTGGGAGAGAGACACGTTCAGTCAGTAGGGGCCTTAATACTTAAGTCTGAAGCTAATTTATAATTATTTTATGCGATAATAGATTTGATTACATATAATTATATTTATTTATTATATCTATTTATTTTCCAAGATTTACTTTTAAAAGGTATTTATAACTATTTAGCGTTTGTTATGTATAAATGATTTTTCACATCCATCGTTTCTATAGTTATACATATTATCCTTGAAACATAATTGCAATCCGTTTACAAAGTTTTTCCTCTTAAGATTGTATAAGAATTTATTTTTCTGTCATTTGCCTACTGTTTTACTTACGGCGATATTCTGCCTTCCTTAATTATATGTTTGATTAAACTGAAAATGAGGCGAATAAAGAACGAATAATACAAATTGGGAACCGCAATCGTAAAAACCAGGAAAATAAGAACGATGAATAGAGTTTTTCAAGAACCAAGAAGATCCGAATCCGTGCGAATAACAACTAAATTAATTTTATACAAGGGAAAATAATTTTTTAGTGCTTGTAGCACCTAGTCACATATCAACCCCGATCCGCCCGGTTTTCTTCGGCGCTCACTGGGAGGATTTAGTGAAGAAAACAATTAAATGTATCGATATATATCATTTCATTTCTAAAACTGAGCGAGTATTACAAAAATCTATTTAAATCACTTCAGATTCATTAGTGGAAGAAATAAATAACCGATTAAAGTTGTTCAATGTTTTGATGTTTTATGGACTTCCAGGCCACCAACTATAATGGGTGATAGGGGGACCTCATAGTGATATTAAGAAATTTAAACAGTATAGAAGAAACGATTTGGCAAAAACTATATGTCAAGTAAATTTGACTCCAATCTGATTTTTTGGGGGTTATTTCTGTCAGCGAAGGGAGGCAAAGAAAGGAATTATGCGTCAATTACTTCATTCCTTCTTAATATTTATGTTTTAAACTTTCCAACTTATTTCCCCGTTATTATCCTTATTTCAAATTTTCGCTTAAAGTTTATTTTGTATTTAAAATATTCTGCCAATTCATTGCAATCGAAATTATTTTTTTTTCCATGTCTGTCGTTATTATCTCAATAGTTTAAAGTTGGTCTAATTCTTTACTTTAGAATTTTTTTTCTCGAATATACGTTTTCATTAAGTTTTCAAACATTAGCTCTTTTCTGTAGTCTTCTATTAATCATCTTCAGAATATTCCCAGTGGTCTCTTGTTGTTATAAGAACATACTATCTTTTATTTCGGAATTTACGGAAGCTGTAGAGTCATAAATCTTCAATCCTCCACGTTTACAGTCATACGATTTCTCAGAAATAAAAATTAGAACAGTTAAACATTCGAAAACCTAGACTAAATAATGGTAATAAATTGTTTCTGCCAGAAATAGATTGCAGTTCATAAAAATATAGTAGAAAAAACATATAAAACATTGGAGAAAAACACAAAAAAGTTTTAAAAGAAGTAATGCGAATAATGGAAAATAAGGGAACAAATATGTCGTTTCTCACGGACTGATTCGAACCGAATAGGCCCACGAATGGGACAGTGAGGGGGATTATATTGTTCAAGATTCACATATTTTCCATTTACAATAATCGTTCCTCAGCCTTATTTTCTATTCAGGACTTTAATCGTTTCCTTTACAAAAGAAAATATTTCAGTCTATTTTTCCCCCTTCCTAGTTTTTGTTATTCTCCTGGTTACTGCTGGCGAATTCCTCTTCCCATCCACTTCCAGCTCCACACCAGAGCACCTTCACCCAATAAGCAAAAGAAGAAGCAGCGGCAGCGAAACCAGAGAGCACACAGAAACTTCTCCAGTGGAAATAATAACACAAACCTTCATTCATATTTATTATTATATCAAATGATTTTAACCGCATACCAGAACCAGACAATTTCAATTAAGGAAGCAGACACAGAGTCAGGATAATATGGACTTTGGAAGCATATTTATTTTTAATTTTTAAAGAAACTAAAAATAGAGAGAGAGAGAGAGAGATAATAAGCAAAAAATAGTTAACTTTATTTTTTTAAAAAAACAAGTCACATTCAAAATAATATTAATAATAAAACACATGAAAAACCACACTCATGCATACAAACGAAAAAAAGCATGCTAAAACAGAAAAAAAACTGTATTAAAAACACTCATAAATATTTCATTACTCGTATAAAACTAGTAATAAGTATGTAAAGATTAGATCACATTAACTGATTCTCAAACCAGTTTAGTATAATTAAATACGAATTGAAAGAAGCAAATGAAATTAATAAAAACAATTTTTTTTAGGAAACAAATCTATTATAAGGATTAAAAATTGATACAACAACGTAGCTAGATACAACAAGCTACTCTAATATACATATTAAGGAAAGAAACAAATCAAACGTATTTACTTAATTCATCTAATCTTGTTAATACTGAACAGAACAATAAAACTAAACTAAAGGATAACTAATGTAAGAGCTCTATGTTGATATAAGGACGCTAATGTGGTCACACAGATAACTAAAGAGAGAAACGTGGAAGGGTAGGGAAGGAAGAATAATTGAAGATCGATTATGAACCTACAAATATGGCGGAATTTATTTATCTCTCCCAGGCTTAATACTTATATCTGGTTTGTAGAAAACTAAAAAGGTTCCGAAGAATGGACAAATATGTACTAACAAAAGTCAGCAGAAAATAATATAAAGGTCTGCAAAAATTAGCTGAATTATATTTGTAGACATATTGTACCCATATAACAAAAACATTTTATTCAATAAGTAACGAAGAAAAACGCTAAATAAAGAGAAGGATGAGGATTATTGGTTTGAGTGGACACTTGACGAAACCGAAGATGATAAAGTTCGAAATACACCTGTTTAACGTTGACTTTCAAAATATCATAAAAGTACAAATCAGATGTTAGGCACGAAACGATACCAAAGTTATTATCATTAACTTTCCCTTTTTCATTTCATAAAATTTTATCTACAAGAGCACACGATTTATAATAATCAGCGGCAAGGAACAAAATGAAAGAGAAGGAATACTTAAACATTTGAAATAACAACACAATTTAAATGAAGAATTAGGGGGAAAATCTCTGTACGAAAAATAAGGAGATAAATGGAGGCAGAGTAAAGGATTTTCAAAGTTGTCTTTGCAAGATGCTTAACCGAACCGACCAGATCCTGGTTTAGAAACTATTCTACTGGATTCAGTAAATTGAACACAAAATTTTTCTATGCGTTTTTATACTCTCGGTCCCTAAAATATATTTATTAACGTATTAAAATATAATTTTTAACAAATCTGTGGCTTATTTTGTTTCGTATTCATTCAATACAACTGTAGAAATGAAAAAAAACGAAACATACATCAGGCGATGAATATGTACAAAAGCTCGTCAAATAAAAACGAAAAAAATTCGCCCAGTTAGCAGAAACCATTCGACGATGTAAAGGATTATATTATCTTAAAAATTATAACAATGACATAAGCATTAGAAATATATACATAAGTGTTGCTACTGGTTTCAAGGACACAGGTTAAAGAAGGAAGTACGCAGCGATGACTGAAGCCGAAGGAACTGAACTGAGCAGGCCCGCTTAGCAAGAGAAGGTTAATAAGGCTGGACAGGATTGATATTTTTCACGCCCCGCTTAATTTTTCTCTTGTTACCCGTTTCGTTTTGTCACCCATCTTTAAAAAAAAACAACCAGAAGTCGGTAAAATACAACGCTGGGAGAGAGAAATGTATTCGACAAGCAATAAATATCTTTTAAGGTAACTTAATCACCCTAAAGTAACGTCAATAAACTATTTTAATAATAGGAATTATTACCTTATTGTAGCTAATAATAAAAACCCTTTAATGAAACAGGATAATAACTGGTATAAAAAAGCTCACACACGAGTAATTATTAGATACATAGGAATATTGCCCTTAAAAATTTATACGTTTTTTTTGGTAACACTTTCAGTCTTATTTTGAGAGATATTCCGTAACTTGACAAGTCCAAAGCTTATGCCTAAGAATAAACCTTCGTGAAAGACTGAATTTGTAAGGACAGAGCCAGAGAAGGAGATAGAGAGGTGGAAGTGCGTGAGAATTTCTAAGGGATCCGGTGATCGCGTGATATATCATGCACTACATTAAAAGGGGGTTTAAGACCTCCCGATTTGTTTTTAAATCCCCCCTTTCCCTTTCTTCTGTGTAGAGGAAAGAGTGAGAGAGCGAGAGTTGAGAGTGAGAGTAAGAGAGAGGAAGACCTACGGACTCGAATCTGTAGCGGAGGGTTTTCCCGGCGGTGTTGAGTTGCACGGGGCTTCAGGTTACCACGCGACAAAACACGCTAAAAAGAGGAGGAAAGGGTGAGGTGAAGTGTAGGGGAGAAACTGTCGACACCTCCGACACTTAGTTTGCAGCCAACCATGGTGACCAAAAGGGTTTCGGGACGAACTAGAAGAACATCAAAAAATAAAAGAGGTAAAAGATACAGACAATGGGACTTACGAGTGGAATAACCGTAGGAAGCTAATATTTAATGAATTTTTCAATGAACTTGACCTCAAGGCTTTGTTTTGAAAATAACAAGTCTGAATTGGGATTAACAAAACCAAGTTACACTGATATAATTTAACAAAACCTCTTCAAGAAACGAAAAAGGCAACCTCGAAGGAGATAGTACAGTGTCGACAGAACTTTAATTTCCTACCCCACGTTGGGAACCACAAAAGAGTGGTCATTTCTTTTTTGTTCATATAGCAATAATAGGTAGCGTGTTTAACCTGGACAGACACCAACATCCATAGAACCTTAGAACACGAATTGTCACATATGAATGATTTATTTAATATTTTGTCATATTACGTAGATGTTAGTTCCTGTTTTTATGAAGTAGACTACTGTTAACTAAGCTGTTCCTGCAAACAAGTTGCCGCATTCATAAGAAACTCTGCAATTAACCAAGCAGTCGTCTCAAATCATATTAACGCAACGACGGGGATGTAAAATATAAGAAGAAACAATTACTTTCATTTATAATCTAAATGATAGATATAATGAGATAGATGAAACAGTGAATTCAGAAATAGAACCCTATATAGAATGAAACGAGCACCTGAAACATATTAGCGCCATGGGTGAGGATTGCCGCGGCAATATTAAAGTAAATATTTAAATTTTTCACGCAAGTCACAAAATCACGTTTCAAACAATTCCGCTGCTAACATACATTTAATCCCTCTAAACAAACGGCTTTCAATAAATACCCCACGTTGGGTGCCTACGTCGACGTACATCTCAACTTCATCCTCTCAGGTAGTTTCACGGTGGACTAGCATCTTAAAAAAACGATGTGTACAAACATCAGATGAATATGATTTCAGTGTTAACAAGTTGGATACTTTGTTGAACATTAACGCACCCAGTAGGAGCCAATATAAATTAATTTTTTTTACAAAATTAATTTCTTGAAAGAATTTTTGAATATGAGAAGTTGGTGGTTCAGTGCTGTAGTAATCCTGTTATTAAATGGTTCATTTTGTGATTTAAACATTATCTTTGTTCAGAATATAATTTCCTGATTCCGCAAGAGGCTGGATGTGAAAATAGATGTGAGCCATTAATAAAAATTTTAAACTAGGTGCTTCGGGTGCTGCTTATTCCTAAACTAAGAAGACACAAGTTGTTCTTCTGGCAAGGAGGATACCTGACTGAGTGGCCGGATGCGTTCGTGGATGCTCCGTTCCGCATGCAGTGCCGAGGGCGGTGGATGGTCGGGGGTGGGGGGTTGCTGGTAGTGCGTGGGGCTGAGCGGGTGGGCGGCGCCGCTCTCGTCTAGAAGACTCTCCTGAGAGGACCGCAGCGTGATGTAGGCGCTAGACACGAACTTAGCTTCTTCTTCCTCCTCCTCCTCCACGTCCTCCGCGCGCCTTTTATCGTGGGCAGCAGACGCAGGGACCGAGGTGGTCACCGCCGCCACCGTCACGGTGGGGGCGCTGAAGTCGTAGTTTTCATAGTCGTGGTTGCTCCTTCGCAGCTTACGTCGCGGATTCTGGGTGCGCATGACGAAGCCGCCCTCGTGGGGCGGCGCCGACGTCGTAAGCACGGCCACCGGAGGCCGCATGTCCACGTACTGGTCTGCGGACCGCCCCCGTCGAAGGTCTCCGTGGCTCCGGCCGCTGCGCGCTAGGTACAGGTACTCGTAGCTGCCACCCCCGACGCCTACGCCTCCGTCAGCAGACACGCTCATGAGTGGGGGCGGCGCTATGTGCGTGGGGGACACCGAAAGGTTGCGACGGGGCGGTTTCTTGGGCGGCGTAGGCTGAAATACGGCGAAAACGAACATAGAATATATATGTTTACACAGGTGCTTCATGACCATAATATTTATAACACACTTTTAAAGAATTCTCTTAAGATCAAGTGATGAGTTGAATATTCTAAAACACTCTGATTCAATAAATGCTTCTGGATTGAGCAAATGAGATAGTGGCAAACTACAATTTTGCGAAATATGAAGTAATTAATATACGTGTAACCTTGAGGACCGCTACAGATTGGCGAAATAGACGCTTACCGAGACTTTAGTGTGGGCGGTGCCACCCATCGGCATGTAGAGGCTGCTGCTGGACGAGACGCTAATCTGGTCGCCCTCTTCTGCGGAGAGGAAGCTATCTGGGAGGGACTTGGGAGGCGGTGGCGGAGTCTGGAACAACATGCCGCCTCCGTCGGAACCTCTGCAACACAATACAGGAAAATAAACATTCACTTTTAAAAATTTCCAACATTCCATGAAGGAATGAGTCAATTAGGGTTCGGCGAATTAAAATTAAGTCTTGAAAAACATAATAATTTGCCATCCTGATATACAAAGCTCTAAGCGAGCAGATTAGTCTTGAATACTTCTATTGGATTAACTCTGAACGGTGAAGTCATTCAAATGATGTTTTCTTGTCTCGTCATCTGGACGATATTCTGACTTAGGACAAAAAAAATGGGTATGGAGCGAGGTGAGTTTATTAGATTTTTTTATTATTATTGATGCAGACGAATAAATAACGCTCTATATTATAAAGGGTACCGAATCAGATTCCAGCGGTAGGGCTGTGTGAGGACCTCAGCAAGGATGCTGCTGATGCTCTTGGTACTTTCGCCTATCCGTCAACTTTTGCTCCCTTGTGTTGCTGATTGTGGGGGAGTGAGGAGAGGGTCGATTCCATCCATCCATCCATCAATCTATCAATCACTAACTCGTAACGTTTTCCACCCTCGTGATAATCCATCCAACGCACTTAGAGTAGGAAGAGGGCTCGCGATCCCCGATCGATATCTGGCTGACAACGACAAAACTACACAATAGTTAACAATATTTAGCTCTACTGGACTGCTACAAATATCTCCGTACATTGATTTTCGTTGATGTTACGAAATTTCGGGACCAAAACGTGCAAGTCGATTTGAAGCATGAAGCACAGTTGGCATAAGGCGAGGTATAATTCATTTTTCCACATTAATTAAAATATTTTAAAATGTCCTATCATTCTGAATGAACGTGTTACTCGAGTCGAATATTAACTCTTACCAAAGAGGACTTTTGTGGAATTAAAATACTTTTGCAATGTTCGCAGCTAGAACGATTTATTTCGCAGCATCTCACTCCATTAAATTTTAGAGTCACCAAATGATTTTGAAATATTTTCCCTGTATATCCGGCAATAACACAATTCTGTAACTTGGTGATTCTCGTTCCTAAAGTTCAATTTTCGAGCTCCCAAGAATCTTAACCAACATTACAAGTTGAATTTGTGAACATCTCCATCGCAATTTAATTTGTAGTCACATCACAAATCTTTAAAAATCTTTTATCAACGTCCTTCCCTGAATTATTCTCCCAGCCCAACCCATTTTCCCCTATTATTTTATTAATATATCCACTTACGTGTGTGCAATCAGCACGTTCATCCATACATTTTCTATGATTTCGAAGGTAGACGAATTTATCTGACGCACTAAATCATACAATACTGGTTATTTAATTAACAACTACCATTTAAATTGAATTTGAAATTTATTTTCAATGGTGAGTTAACATTATTATTTAGTTTACTCGAGTATTCTATTGTCTTTGAGTAGATAAGTGAGAAAGAAAAAGTAAAAAAGGCAAAGAAAAGCAAAAAAAAGGAAAGCAAAGAAATAAGAAAAACAGAAAAAAAGAGGCAGGTCAAAGAGATGAGAAATCTATTCTAATTTAATAAAAGAAAATTTAATTAACAGAAAAGATGAAAAAGCATTAAGTGTAGTGCAAAACATCAAAAAATTTAAGGACCCAGAATTTGTCTTTAAGATCAGAAAAATATGTAGAGATATACTCAGAGCGACGAAAACAAAGAATAACAGGAAGAGAGAGGTAGTGTGCAATAAACAAGTTATATATAGGTTAAAGAGATGACGAGAAAAAAGTTCAGAAACTTCAACGTTTCGAACAGTACAGAAAAAACTCTGTTCATCAGGGAGAGAACAATACTCAGACGCGCAACATGACAACCAGAGCACTCATTAGGGGAAAGGGGGGGGGGGCAGACATACTAAATTCGGCCTGGTCCTAGAGTGGCAGCTGTCCCAGGATATAGAGTCCATATTTTTCTGATCTTTTAGACGATCTTTCTCGTCATCTCTTTAACCTGCATCTTTGTTTCTATTTTTCTTGTTTCTTTTCTTTCCTTTTTCACTTTTTCTGGCTCACTTATCTATTCCAAGATAATGGAATACCCGAATAATCCAAATAATAAAGTTACGGGGCGAAATTTACGTGATCAGAACAAGAAAAGGTTATTGATCAATAGTTGTCCTCCACTTGTTTTAGCGGCGTCTTCGAAACCTTCCTGTCAAAGTCTTTTACCAGCAGCTTCTCTTTCGCTGGCTGCAGAGAAATGTTCTCCCAGGTTCGTATAAAATAATGAATTTTCGTCATCCTTTATATGAAGGTCCTCGTATGATTCAAAACACGTTTTTTTGGACAATCAGTTTCACGATGAGAGAATCTATTAGATGCGCCCACGGTTAACTTGATAACGACACCAACACTGGTAGATTGCAAGGGATTCGGAGCCATCGTGGAAACTTACTGATACGTCCTTATAGAATTAATTGATAATCTGTCAACGTCGTCGTTTCAATCGTGAAAGTTCCTCGCTTCTTTCCATTTCGAAATAGTTGAGGGTGAGGGCGATAGAAACGGCCCACTCTCTTCCCCCATCACCGTTTCTTTGCTGCTGCTGCTTCTTCTTGCTCTTCCTCCTCAGTAATCCAAAGTCAATGTTTGCCCATCTTAAACTGTAGCCACACTCATTAAAAAATTGCTCAGGAAGCTAAACCTTCTCCTCCTCCTTCAATCGTCTCTTTTTCCCTCCAGCACCTTGGTTAGTTAAGATTCGCTGCGTCTGTATCTATATGTATGCAGATATATATTATAATATATTTTTCCTCTCTGAAAGGAGGGAAACCCTTACGAGCGAAGAAAAAATAGCAGGTGGTGGTTATCTCTGGCTGGATGAGTCGTATTTACTCCTTAGTGGCCCGGAAAACGTATACATTTCCGCTATTTAACCCCCGTTAACGAAGTTGTTTCGTGACTCGATAATTCCGTCGTCAGCGATTTGCAAGGTAATTAGACAGTTACGGAGCGAGAGAATTCTCAAGCCAATCTTCCTCCGACTCCCACACCGAGAGGGAAAAATATAATTTTTCTTTTTTTTACAAAAAGGCAAATCAACCCCTCTGCAATGAGGAAGGAACGAGCCGAGTTTCTCCCCGCGAAGACGTCGTCGGTCGCCTTTGACCTTCGCTTCAACTGGAATTTGTGCCATTGAATTAATATTACTTTTCCTTTCGCTCTCTCTCTCTCTCCCCGGCTCTTTTCCCCCTATCACGACACAAATTCTTCGCCCCTTCAATAGCGAAAAGATATGAAAAAAAAAATTAGAGGATCATTACGGTTCCGGAAAAGGTTAAAAGTTGTAAGGTAAGGGTCGCTTCATTCCAATTACCTGTCACGGATCAAGCAGTGTTTGCTCTGCTGAGTCACTCTGTGTCTTGTTACTGTAATTCATGCTGAAGTTCCAGGGAGCGTAACATAAATCTAAGATAAGATATATGTATGTGGATAAACAGAATGATATTCAGAACGCAAGAAGTACTGTTGTTATCACAGCATCTTACCACAGGGGAAGCAAATAGGAAACAACTCTTGAGCCAAGAAAATTATTATCCAGGAAAAATAGATATAGATGGTGAAGAAATTGGAGAATTATGACTTGAATTCCGAATTTAATAAAGGGCGAATCGTAGATGTGATTAGGATCTCTTAAATCCAAGGGTCAATGTGGGGAGAAAAAGGTACACAAGGGACTTTGCGAAAAACCATTACCTTTCAATTTCCCAATGAACAGTATGGACGTTTAGGTTGGGACTCAAGTTTTAACAGCTGTGACGACATCGCGTGTTGAAAGGAACGTCAGAGCGATTGTTGCCGAAACGTTGACGATGAAGTTACTACTGGATATTTTAGCAGTACGAAGGAAGCAGATTTTCGACCTTCACTGGCCGCAAAGAACTTCAAGGACGACATTAAAAAAGAACTGTGTGTTTTCCCTTCCATTGTTTACGATTCTTTACGTTACGGTTAGCTTTTGTCTACCGTGAAGACTACTCATAGGATGAAGCTTGGTTCTAGTTATTTTCCTACGCAAGATGGAAGCAGTAATTAATATAAAACAGAGGAAAAATTTATGCTGCTTGCGGAGGACAACAGAACCTAATACAGCTGTTAGTTCCCGATATGGATTTATAATTAATCTCACTGACGCCATTAAAAATATTTTCTGAAAATTTAACGAATGACTGTATACTGATTCGTTGAACTGAAAAATGGACAGGACAATGAGGTTTAGGCAGGCACGTTTTGAAACATGCTGAATAGATATATGTAGGAAAAAAGGAGAGAAAGTAACTGGAGGCACGTGAATACTATTAGAAAATAGTAAGGATGTATAGCGAGATACAACATTGTATAAAAATTTGATTAATATAGCGTTATGTGACGTAAATATGTTAGCGTAAAGGATGAAATAAATTGAGGAAATAATATCAAAATATTCTTACAACAGATGTTTCCCCTCAAAAATCGAAAAACCGAACTCAATACGTTTTTTTTACATAAAATCACTAAAACTATTCGGCTACCGGAAACAGAGAAAGAAAAAATGAAGAAACTTATTTCCAGTAGGAATAATTAGGGTGAAAAGTTCAAAGAGTTAGCTTAAATTTATGCTGAGAAAGAAAAACAAAACCACGAAAAATGAACTAACAGAACAATTTTTTTAAACAAAGTAACAAGAACACCCACACACACTTTCCCTTGCGCTTCGTGAAACTCAGGTAGGTGAAAAACAAACAGCTTGAGCACCAAAGTCAACTCCTTCGAAGAATATATTTTAGAGAAAAGTGTTAAAACGCTGGCATAAAAGCGGGGCAAAATGAACGAGGGGAAACTTAAATAGCGATACGGAAGTTGACTGGGAACTGCTTCAGGTGAAAATAAAATAAAGGGACAAAAACACAAGCGCGGAGAGGCTATTGATTACGAATTAACGAGATTTGCCTCAGGAATGTGATGAAGCTGTTGCAGTAAGCAAGCAAGTAAGAAGCTGGATTTTACGGGGAGGGGAAAAGAGCAAAAGTAAATTATTCCGGGGAAAGAGGAATGGGAATGAGGGAGAATAATTAATATGCACACAAAGTAACCAGGTGGGAAAAATCAAGAATTCTCCCGAGGTTTTCTTTAATAATAAACTTCAGTCCTCCAGAATAAACTGAACACGTGGCTTGAGGGAAGGCGAGGGCGAAACAAGCGATTCTGTGTCAGAGTTACAAGAAATGCGCTTCTGAAACGTATTAAATGTTACATAAAAATACATTTCAAATGAGTTTGACCAACAACAACTGTCCAAGGGAAAATAAAAGTTACAAATCTCAAGGAAAAATTTATATTGAGACACGACGACATACTAAGAGGCTGCAGTAGAAACGTGCAATTGGTTCTGTTCGTTAGTTTATATAAAACACTAAAGAAGGAAGACACAGTCTCTCACAGTTGAACAGTTAACATTTAATAGAACAGTAATTTTTCTTCTGAATTTTTGATTAATATTTCTACACTGGCACTCAGAACATTAGTGTTTCTAAAAGTAATTTATTAATTTAATTAATGAACTATTTAATACCATTTAAAAAGTGTGTGCTAAAATTGAACACAGATCCAAAGAATGATTGAATTTTGGGATTTTATTAGTAATAAAATATAGATCGGATGTGGAGTGAACATGGAATCTTGATGAATGTTATAAAAAGGATACCAAAAGTGTTTTTGAAAATATCTCTACAGCCTTATCGGAAATTAAAATATTTGATATTCAGTATGTATTTAGATTAAAAGTGATTTCAGTCCCTTTCACTATTCTTAAGAATTGCGTACGAAATATTAGGAATTCCGTTTGTATAGGGGAGAGGGCGGTGACACCGCGGTCGCGGTGCTGCATATGACCTTCAGTATTTTTGTTCTTCGATTAAGAGATGATAATTTTGGCTGAATTGTGTTAAAGGACAAAATAAATGTTGAGTTTACGAAACGAACAAGGGAATGAGAATTTTTCGGCGCCTAGTTGTGGCCTTATAATACGTATATAATCTATGATATGGATTAAAAAAATTAATAACAATGCTGAGTTTAATTTGGATATATTATTTTTCATAATTTACATTGTTTGATTGGGGTGTAGAGAAGATGTTAGTCAATAGTCAAAATTCATCAAATTGCTGATTGACGCGATAGTTTATGACGCAGCTGATTTGTCAGCCCTTTACTTTCTTTCATCATAGCACACAAAAGATCTTTTATTCGGAACCCTCATTCAAAAAAATTTTTTCCAAAAAACAATGTAGAGTACGAATGGACTTGGGAAAGCAGATGATTCTGGGGGAATTTACACTTTGACGCAAAGATGAATGGTTTCTACATAATTACTAAATTTTCTTCGTGGTTGTAACCTTGGCCTTGCGTATTTATTAAATTTTTATACAGCATTCTTCAATAATATCGAGAAACTCTGAATCTATTTGGGCTCCCGAAGTTGATCTGGATACACGCTGTGCAACCAACGGGAAGTAATAGGGTGGGGAAACTAGAGAAAGTGAGATGTGGAGGAGAAACGCAACTAAATGAAATTCCATGGTAGATAACGTAAGTGAATTAGAGAGTTACTCACACGGAGGCGTTGCTGTGGCCGGAGACGCGTCTTTCTTCCGGCGTCCCCGCGTGGTAGAAGTGCCAGTGCGTGGGTGACGTCCCCGGGGAAGACGCTGGAGACGCGCGGCGTCCCGACGTCCGCACGTTCTCGTAGGGACTTCCCAGACCCGAAGGGTCCGGCACGGGGATGGGCGGAAGATCGTCTCCGTCGGACACGCAGTCTCGGTGCCCTGCGACACGACACTTGCCCTAACCTCTGTGCCACTCCAACAGCTATCACGAATTTCTCATACAAAGTTGCAATCAAACATTATCTATCACGAGTGAAAAGTTCCTCTGTCACCTGCGGAATAATCGAACCATGGAAACCAAAAATGGTCCAAATGAGTTGGGCAAGATCTAATACACGGAGGATTTTTTTTTATGTGGCAGGAGAGACACGTAAATCGGAGGGGATTAGGTAGTTGGATAGCAGCTCAATGATTGAGGAATTAGGCAGCATGGCTTCAGGTAACTCGATATCCTCGTGTCCAGAGGGAAGGGAGGGTGTGGTCGTGGACGCCTCTCAAGGACATTGCGTGCTTCCACAACACGCACACAAAACTCTCGCCAAATACGGGCGGACAGACTTCACCAACAGCGGGCGATCAAGAACCTCTAATACAAAAGATGCGATTTATAACTGATGAACAGGTCATATCGAATCCGCAAATTGTAATTTTTCAACACGACACATTTTTTTTTGTCAGAGATGGTGAAATGTAGATTAATCTGCGAGAATGATTCACGTCGACTATAGTTGTAATCTTAATCAGAAGTCTTACTTCACAGTCCGATTGCAAACATTTCCGCTTTTTCTGTACATTTCAACGAACATTTATTAAATTTTCCCAAATTATTCCAATTGGTTCACATATGGGCCCATTTAGTTGATGGCAGGAATATCTGTGCGAATGTTTCGTTGCAAGTTATTTAATGTACAATTTGGTAATTTTCCCATTGGCAGACAGTTTACAATCTCGATCATTAAAAATATACGAATATTTGGATGTATTGAGAGCAGATTGATCAAGTTCTAAAAATATGGACAAATGACGTTTATAAGGTGGACTACAAAGGTTGGTGAAACGTGTCGGGTGTATTTTTGACCAGGGTAACACTGATGGTTGGGTTGATGACCTAATAATAGATAATCTTTAAAAGATAAAGTATGCGGCTAATGCTGTTGGATGATCTTCATCAGTTGTTGGGCTATGCAAATAGCTAGCGAGTAACAAGTACTACTGGTGTTTCTGAAAGAATTGAACATAGAGGATTGATATTAAGAGTGGATGGAGAATGTAACTACTTCATGGTTCGATTATCTCTTACCAGTGACATGTGAGATAAGTAGGTTGATAATGGGGATAATCTTAATGGATATATGAACAAGTCAGTCTCTGACGGTTTCATAGTCTCCGATATACTTTTCATGGAAACATAAGAGTATTTTGCAGAATAACAGACTGTAGGAAGATTGACTGCTACTTGCGGAGCTTGTCTACTCACTGCTGATGATGGCGGCGATGTCGTGGGTGACGTGGGCGGGGAACTGTCCGAGGAGCTCCATGACGGTGTGGCGACGCTGGTCCCTGGCTCGGACGTCGACGCCCGCCGCGAGCAGCGCCCTCACAACCTCCAGCTTGCCGTACATTGCAGCCTCGTGTAGCGCCGTTCCGGCTGCCGTGCGAGCGTTCACGTCCATGCCCGCCGCCAGGAGCACGCCCACCACGGCCCTGAAATATCACATCAAACCTTTGAGACAAAGGGAACTGTTAAATAAAAAATTATGAGTCTTGAGGCATAAAAAGAAGGCTAAGAATTCGGATGCCCAATTATGGAATATTTATATTTAAAATACAACATAAACTTTAATATATAAAAACAAACTTTAATTATTTATTTAAAAATGAATTAATATTACACTATTGAAATTAAAATACCTATTATGTTATATTGAGAACACTAAATAAAATTTTCAAAACATGTAAGGTTGCGAGACTATATTCGGACGCAATTCGGAAAGCGAGTCGTCGGCGGCGACAAATAACGATGTTACCATACACATGTTTGACACGCTTTTTATACAATGAAATCGTCGTTAAGTTTGTACGGCAATTAGAAATTAACTTTCGGGATAAATTAAAATATGTTGCGGCCGTCCTTAATCAAGGACAACTCGATGCAATTTGGGCGTGGTGACGTAGTACACGTATCGTTTAAGCACCGTTTCACGGACATGCTCATGGTACTTTTGTCTCATGAGTGCATTGCACCCATATATGACTGTACTCAACCAATTGATTTAAAAATGATGAAAGGCTGGAAAAGCCACGTTACTTTCTTAGAGACCTCCCTCACGTAGCCATGTTTTAAATCAGATTTATGAACATAATCGACCTTCTTTTGTCATTTCCGAAATGACAAGTGGCCTGACAGTATCAGAGAAGGGATATATGCGGTCCTCTAGGTCGCACCCAATTTTCGAGACGTAGCTTCTACGTGTATTTAATGTTCAAACAAAAGACGTGTTGCATCGCACTATATTTTTGTAAGTTAAGTCCACCATTAGGTTGGTTTACAATCGATGCGGAAAGCAGCAGCAAGTTTGTGTGTAGAGAGGACAGAGGACCTCGCAGGTGTAACGTGTCTGCGGCGACGCATTGTCTCGTGCGTTTCTATAGTTGATATAACCGGAGGATTTGCGTCATTGTTGCGTTGGTCTGATTAGTTGGCCGGCGGCGCTCATTAGACACGGACAGGATTAGGTCTGGAATATGGACGCGCTGGAATATTCTACTCATCTCTCTCTCTCTCTCTCTCTGTCTCTAAGCTTCATTCATGATTCAACCAAACAAGGACATCGTCTTTCTGGTGAACTCTAATTTTTTTCTTTTCAGCTTTGGAAGGGTATGTCGCTTTTAATTTCACCTATGGTTTTTCAACGCAATACCAAATATCAAAAATTATCTTATCTGACTAGTGTTTCAATTTTAAACTCCTTTCTAGAACCTTTCTTTGAAATTCATATCGTTGTCTTACTAATTATTGGTTATTTCCACCGAATTTATTTTTCTTTTTTAAAAAATTGATTCTTTCATTTGGTTAAATGAGAGTAAAACATGAATATAACACTTCAAATGCTCGAGCTCGCACGCTCCAAAACACCACGAACATCATTACAGAACTCATCATGATACGAAAGGTGTAATGTGTTGGTGCAACATTCCGACCACCGTAGCTCTTATGATGCAAGGTTGTGAATTTGAATCTGCAAGTAAATTTTCTTTAAACTACGATCTCGTCTCTCGA
The DNA here is from genome assembly GCA_037074705.1 of Zhengitettix transpicula. Taxonomy (NCBI): domain Eukaryota; kingdom Metazoa; phylum Arthropoda; class Insecta; order Orthoptera; family Tetrigidae; genus Zhengitettix; species Zhengitettix transpicula. The sequence goes on from CM073593.1 coordinate 78,762,044, forward strand.
GGATCTAACATCAGCTAAATATTATAACATACCAAACTTAATGATTTTCTCAAACGTGGTGATTTTCCTTCATATGAACTCTTCCAATATCCAAACGTGTATCAATGAACTGGTTTCTGAAAATAAATAATTTGCATCGATTACGGTATAGTTCGCACTGCTTTATTGATTGGGTAATTCATTAAACCCTGTTTTTTTAAATAATCTGCACGCAAATAATTTAACTTGAATCTGTTTTCCTTATATTCTTCAAACGCAAAGAAGATCATTAGGTTTATGAACTTTATTACTTTCCATTTAGTTCCACTAACGAGCGTGCTTTATTAGTCCAGACTAAGACGATAAGTAAAATATTAAACATCACCCTTCATTTCTAAGAGATAGTTTTCACCACCACATTATTTCTCGAGGGAAATGAAGAAAGGATGGTCGACAAGTCTCCGGTAAACTTGACAGTTCTGATGGTTTTTTTTATGATGAAATTGTGTAGCAACAAAGATATTTTTTCTGGTTCCAGTTTAGTCCAATCATTTTACAAATATTTAATTGGTGGGATTTGAAGTGTTCCTTTTGTTTGGGACGAGAATATTCCTCGTTGTTTGGAGTGTATCAGTGAATCGTGGATTTTTCTGTCTCGTCTCCCCCCCTGAGGACAAGCGATTCCCTCAGATCCAAGACAGCGAGGGTATTAACCCCAAATCTGATGCAGGATTCTTCTCCCCTCCTTGGCACGACGTTGCTCTAAACGAAAACGAAAGTAATAATACTCGAGGAGAATAAGCCGTGGTAGTGGTGAGTCAAGATGGATGGGCTCAATTAATCTAATCTAATCTAAGAAACCCATAATCGCATAACAGGGTTCTACAGATTTACTCCACACTTGCCTCGACGGTTTAACCTGCTACTTTCTTTTCTGTTAGCGTGAATATGTTTCATTCGACACTAAAGGCGTATAAATCATGATGGTGACCGAGGAAGTGTCGCGACTGTACATTTACCTAATATACAACATATGTTTAAAAGAAAAATCAATTTATATAAAGGTAATCAGATTTATATGATTTACCAAAACGGTAAATTGAAGATATTTTTGACTTTCGATTAAACTTAACGTGACTCATTTTCGTATGTGCTTTCGAATCACCTCAGAATTAAATATATCTATCAAATATATATTATTACGGAAAAAAAACCCTGATGAAATCGGGAAATAAATCTATTTGTGGATGACGATGGCTGTCAGTTACACTGCGAGGTTCTCAGGCTATTTTAAAGGTTAACAGAAGCAATTATATTGCACCATTTCAGATAACGGATAAAATTTCGGGAACAATTTTCAGAAAATATCTAGAAGGCTTCCAGCTGAGTAAAGAGAAGTATCATAAAAATATTGTGGAAAAAATAGCAATATGTTGTATTATATAATATATATGTATGTAATACTATTACATTTCTTCTTCGTTAGGACTAAACAATTTTGTACAGCCAAGGGACCACTGTAACAAAAGTTTTTCTGAAATTCAAAGGCAATTTCAAAACTCAGAGTCGAAAATAAAATATGTTATATGACCGAAAAACAATCTTACACGTGTATAGGGGACATGATTAAATAGAATTATTCAGAAAATTATAAGGCAGATAGTTAGAAGTTACGAGTGTACTCAAATTATATAATTAGTTTTTTCTCCACCTTTCCAAAATCGTCAGATTAAATCATGACGAAATACACAAAATGGAAAAGAAACATTACGTAGGAAAATGAAGGCCCAAGACGTAAGGCTCGAGGTAGATCTTTACAAGGCAGACTAATTTTAGTGGAAATAATAAAACACATAGGATGAAAGAAAATTGGGATGAATATTAAAAGTCAATTTCAATAAATCTTAAGGGATATTATTTTAAAAAATTAACGTCCAGAGAAGGGAAATGTTACGAACTTCGCGATAAATCAATATAAGTTACGTAATTAATTGCGAAATCTCGAACCGCGTGAGTGTGACGCTGTATCGTCAGAGTGTAATAAACAAAAGTCGCTACACCTGATATGGATTAAAGGGAAATCCTAGAACATTTAAACTATGTCAGCAAACCCTCCTTGATATCTCGAGGTCTATTTTCGCGCCTGATAAAAGCTATCTCGAGAGTCTCTCAGCAAAAGTCGTGTCCTTATCTTATCCACCTTCTGCAACCAAGGGTCTGCAGACTTTATTTTGATGTATTGGCTTTGTATTTATCATTTTTGTGACACACAGGCAGCACAGCCGTAGTTGGATTGCGCAATAAATTAATCTAGACTTGTAATTTTTTTTATGTTAATATGAATTTTTAAATTACTGCTTTTCGTATTTCAAGGGAAATGACTGGCGGAGGCTTTTTTTTATTCATTAATATTTACAAAAATAAATCCCTGCCAGCTTAGTCGTGAAGAAGGAAAAATCTTTCCAGTTGCACATAGTCATTTAAGATTTTTTCCATACGTGCAGAGGTTGTTCATCCCTCTCCAACATATCCACAACGACGCCAGCAACTGTTGACGCTTGTTAAATTTCCCAGATGACGACGCGTGTGTGGCTGAGTTACATTAAGGATGAATGAAATTTGTCTTTCTCGTCGCTGACAAATAAATGTCTGGAGGTAAACAGCGTCTGCGGCGTTCCGTACTCTCCCAGATTGCGCTTTTTATTCCTTTCACGGGTATTTATTTATCACAATTTATTATACAGGAAAAGTAATTAATTTTAAATATACTGTAGTTAACTCTTGTTTTAGCTCGCCGCATGCAGACTTGGGCTAAAAATGTGGAAATCTGCATTCGGGATTGTCGCCGTTCACCTTAGCTACTGCTGTATGGATTCGACACGAAGATGAAACATTTTGGACAATTATCCCTAATCACCCGTCCATCAACTCGTCCGATAGTTAGGTCATTATCGACATTTTAAAAACAGATCCTTGTTCACCCCACCCCATTACGAGGGAGCTGAACTTGTTCGTAACCGAAATCGCAAGTATCATCGCACAGGGACCACAAGAAATTTAGATTCCGATATCAAAAGGGTCTGAAATTCTACTAACCACCATTAAGCGTGTCACTGCTCATCTACAGATTCTCAAATATATTAATTTAACACAAATATATTTGAGAATCCTTCGTAGCTCATTGCAATGACATCTTTCTTGTTTACACTCGCCATATAATTTTTCTCTCCGTTTCGTCTCTACGCGAGTAATAATAGTGGTCCATTTTACAGGTAGGATTTTTTAACTATTTCAAAGAGGATGACCCTGCACTATAAAAAAAGGCCTGGAAAAGTGGTAGTGTTGAGATTACCACGGTCTATCTCATAATTTCCGTGAAGACGAACAGTTCTTTATGTTGGAAACGTTGGACCAACCTACTCGTTCAGTGCGGTCAATCTTTTTTTCCGATACTTCAGTCACTTTCTTTTGCTAGTTTTTCTACCTTTATCGTTACTTGTTTCTCAATTTTACCTCACCCTTGCGTAACAGTCTTCTCCAATGGGCATGGCGAAAATCTTCTAAAGGAGTGTCACCACAAAGCATGAAGTATTAAATCCATTTCGGTGAGTTCGGGAAGATATTCCACGGTTCTGAAACATTGCTTCGAAGAGGGACAAAATCGCGGGTACCGTAGTTGTGCGCAAGCCCAGCGAGACTATTTAGGAGATGGTAGAAATTAGGGGTTAAAAATAAGTTTCAGTGGCAGATTGTGGGAAATGTGCTGCACGTCGTCTCGTATACGTGTATGTATGGATATAAGGAAGGTGGGCTACGGCAGAGCAGGGCAGGGCTGGAGGATTGAGAGTCGATGTATTGGCAATACGGACCCACCCTTGCCCGAGGGTATGAGGGTTCCAGTATGTGCGTGCCTGTGTGTGTGTGTGTGTTAATACATGCGACCGTGCATGCATGCAATCACGGATGGATGTGCAGACATAACACAGAAACCTTGCAGCAATATAGCAGTAGACATACAGAGAGAGAGATGCAGGGAGAGGGAGGGAGAGACAGAGAGAGGGCTGTGTAATTCGCATGAGCTCATCACGAGCCATTCAGCCGAAACTAAATCGCCGCACAGATTGCGCGGAGCCAGCCAGTCTCCTCTCCTGTCCTCTCTCGCTCTCCCTGCAATCCTCCGACAGGGGGGAAGGATTACATTACACACGCGCACACACGCAAGAACGCAGACTTTCCACGCTTCACACCTGCTAACAAAACCGCACACACTCACTCCCCACACGCCCACAAAGAGAAGATAAAGTCACGAGGGAAGAAGGATAAGATGGAGAAAAGCCGTAGGTATGGACCAGCACGTTATGATCCTGAATGAGACACTGAATGAGACACACAGGGTGGTCGAACAGCGGCGACGGTAAGAAACCCCCCCCCCCCCCCGAAGAATAAAACCGCGGAACGGAAAGCTGAAGGTGAGGCACGGACAGCAGACGAAAAGAGAAATATATGTCAATGCGACGAAAATACATTGCAAATAAGGATATAAATAAATCTACAAATCGAAATCTGGGATTCGTCGAACACGCCACATTTAAGCTAAAGAGAGAGGAAAAATAATTTATTTCTGAAGGTGACGCAATAAGACTAACTGGAATATGATGGTGCAAACAGAAGGCGAGTAGGGTGGTAAGAGAGAGATAGGATGATTCACGTGAACTTGAGCATTGCTTAAAGAGACAGAAAATATTATCGTTCCAAAGAAAATTATAGTTTAGAATCTTAAGATGAGGGTAAAATTGGATAATAGTAACGACGTCAAGGTTCCACATTAAAAAGCATAAAAATGGACAAATGTTTGTGAGCGGAGAAATCAGCAAACGGACAATCAGCATTGGTATGAGTCTGGGGAAGTGAACAAGATTATTTTATACATACAAAGAGGCTTCTTTATGTACGATAACGACACAATTTACAGTGACGAGTCTCAGTTGCACATCCAGAAATTAAAACTGATGAACCCAATTCAAAAAAATAGGATCCTGTCTTGTCACGGTGATAAGATTCACGTGAAGGACAAGCAGCGGTAGGGTGAGGCATCCGTTGTATCAAGGAGTAGATAATGTCAGGAAAGAAAAGAGACCGGGGGGAACTTCTCTGTGGAAAAGTATCTCAAGAAAAGATAAAAATAAGAAAAGATGGAAGTGAGAACTTCGTATACACAGTCAAAGGACGAGAGCGAAGGAATAGATGTGAAGGAAATGTAAACCTCAGTGGAAAACAAACTGCGTGCAAACGAGAAAATTAATCTTTTCAATTATGGCCCGAGTTAGATAAGTTCTGGAGAAGATACGCTGCATCGTCTGCAACTGAGAAATTATAGGGTTGAACGTGAACTTAAGGCCAAATATAGACCGACGGAAGCAACGACACACAAAAATTATTGGATTTCTTTTAAAAAGATTTGGATTGCTAAATTGACTCACACAATGACTGTGGGTCTATTTCTGAAAATTGGGAAGAAATCGATGAAGGAATCTGTACGAAGCAGGAGAGACACTACTGAAGAAGGAAAATCAAGTTCTCTGGATATACACTTTCGGGATTTTAACAGCAAGCATTTTGTTGTTGAGGAAGCTTACCGTGAATGTCATCAATTGACTCAGATGAGAGTCGGAGGAGTCTACGGACACTGAGGGATCCTCTACGTATAAACGCAATTGCATCGTTCTGAAGGAAAGGGTCTTTTATTGCAACAGTTAACATTTGCGAAAGCTGACAAAAACGTTTGTAAGGAAAACTGCGGATCGTACAAGAATCACCGGAAGAGGGCTTGTCGATTACCGTAATAATCCAGATGGCCGATTACGTCTGTCTTGTCCGGCCCTTCACGGGACGAGAGTTCGATGAAAAGCGTTTCATCCCCCATCAGCATCATCATCGGAAGCTGTTAACCAGGGTAGGGAACAGCCCGACCGGAAGTCGTAATCAGCACTCGAAGCCGGCCACATTTACTTTAATGTCCGAGGATTGCCACAGAACGTGAATGGGATTTTTTTTGGCCAGTTTGATCATTGAAGAAGTTTTTATGCTTACGTTATCTGCTTCGGAAATGGTAAATCAGTTACAGTGAATCGTTTAAAGAATAAAAAATTAAGTACAGACTTAGGCATTTAACGTTCGTTACTTCCTTGTCAATGATCTTGCTGGACCTTAACAGACCTTAGAAACTCGTGTCGATCAAACCACAGAGAACTTAGGTATTTACAACATATTAAAGAAAAGTGAAGATTTCAAGGATCCTGTGTGCCGTTCCCGCTTGCGCAGCTCGTGCTTCTCTGTTAAGTGTTGCGGGTGTGGCGTGCTTTCGCGAGGGTGAACTGAGTCGCGAGAGCCGAAACGTCACCGCAAGAGTTCCATCGAGGCTAATGGATTATTCCTGCAGCTCCCAGGTGAGGACAATGTGTGGGCGGCCAGGGGGTGGGATGTTGGTACAAAAAAAAAAAAAGAGGCCAAACTAACTCCCGGAAACGACGTGGCCGGAGCTGTTTCACGCCACAATGGATGCGCACTCTGCGTTATCATTACTCCTGTTTAGGAAAAACAACAACGAAAAAAAAAATAATAAAACACCCGAGCAAAGCATCCGCCATTTTAAATATGGGGCCGCGGGTGCCAGGTGACTTGTTTAAAAATTTAACAAGATTAGCAAGTGGAAAAACACTGGAGCACGAAGGTTCTATTCGAAGCAATGAGGCGTTGACTGAGCTGCACAGGAGAGAAAGAGAGACACAGACAGACAGAGAGGGACTTCGCTTCATTTGGCCAAATCGAACCTGAAGCATTCGTAATTAATTGACTCGAGGCTGAATATTTTACGCAAAGGAGCGGAAAAAAATTATATATCTGTGGCGAATTATATCGCGCGTCCAAATGCAGGAAAAATTTATGGACAACGCGACCGAAACAATAAACACACACATAAACATATATCTCGTCACGTGTGTGTGTGCACTTAATTTTCACAAACGAGGGATTGTTACTTAATATCCGTGGAATTTTCCGGATAATGTCAAATGTTGAACGCTGCGAGGGTAATTTGTTATTCTAATGGACTTGAGCTTGCGGAAAATAAAATAAAAAAAATATTAAAACCTCCGTGACGCATTTACTATCGAGGTTTTTTTAAAAAAATAAATAAAAATAAAGTTACGGTGAGAGGGAAATTATTCCTGACAATTGATGCTGAAACCAGCAGACATAAGGTAAATAACTGAGGAAGGATTTAAAATCAATGAATGCCGATCCTTGTAGAACGTCACCGACTTTACTTATTAGATGGTTTTGCGAATTTTTTCAGAAACCAGTTGTATAAGGTCCGGCATTTTTTTTCACCAATTTTGCTTAGCTCTCCGTATCGCAGTACGTTAACTTTATAAAAAAAATAATGACCTTAAGATATACTCTCAATTTATTTTTTTTGATTAACGGTAACCGTTCTTCAGACAAAGTAAGATGTTTCTAAAGGTTTCAAGTCCTTCCAACTGTCCAAGTTTTAAATTTACACACAATGTTGATTTCGTGTTTGATTTCCTAATAGGAAATTATCCATCCTTAACAATCTTGGCATTTTACTCTAGAACATTTTGAAGGGTGTTTAGGTATCTCGAGCTCTCACCTGTGTCCGTTCCTGCTGGCGAGGTGCAGGGGCGTGTGAGGGAAAACCGCTCCAGACCGCGTCGAGTAGGGCTCGATCAGCTCAGGGTGCGTCCTCACCAGAAGCTCCACCGTCTCCAGTCTGCACAAACGACAAGCCTAAGACAACACCTCAACTCCAAACAAGAGTCAAGCGTGGATGGTCAGTGGAACTTTTCAGAAGCTTCTAGTAGTTCCAATACTGACTTATAAAGAAGCGAAAAAAAGGATCACGGTAACGGACGGGATGGCTGTGGAGAAGAATCCGAGGTTTTTACCTTCCGTACTGCGCTGCGAGGTCGAGGGCCGTTTCCTGTCGCGAGTTTCTGATGCTGGGGTCGCAGGAATGTTCGAGAAGCTGGCTCACCACTCCAGTGTGGCCGTACTGGGCCGCGCAGTGCAACGCAGTTTCGCTGTCCTTAGTCTGCAACAACGAAAAGGCTCAGATAAGTTACAGACAGACAGATGGAAACAGGGAAGAAGAAACAAATTAATACGAAGAGATACATGAGAAGGGGAAAAAAGCTACAAATAAATGGGAAGTCACTGTAAAAAACCTAAGGAAAAATAAAGAAAAAGGACTATGAAAATTGACACTGAGAAAATGAAAGGAAGAAAGAGAAAAACAATGACAGGAACACACTTTAAGAAAGAAAGACTGGGAAATGGATAACTAAGTGTAATCTCTAAAGGAAGAATAAAAGAGGATGAAAATAACAAAAAAGAAAATAATGATTGTACACAGAACAAATATAGAAATACAAAACTAACTAAGCTCAAAAGAAGGAAGGAACTGGTGAAGAACAAAATAGAATACAAAAATCAAAGTGAGATTGAAGGACGAATTTATATAATTGAAAAATAATGAAACAAAAACTAGCAATCCAGACAGACCAGAAGAAGAGGAAAAGGACAGATTTTGTAAAGGTTGTTCCACTTCAAACTAAGATACATTAAGATAACTTTTAGGATTTCAAAATTGGAAATTTTTAGAAGTTTAAAGAGTTGCCTTCATTTGATATTTTGCCACGGTTTGGTTTCTGGTTGGTGACGCTGGCATAACCAACTTAGTTTAACAGTCAAGAAACTCGTAAAGACAGAACTTCATTTATGGATTTATATAGAACATCTCGTTTGGTGGTCAAAACGTGGAAGTGGAAGTCAGAAGGCTTCTTATCTTATCATTGGCCGCAGTGTGTTCTCTCTTTCCCTCTAGCCCAAGTTCAAACAGATATGGCGAGGACGAGGTCTTCGTTCCTCTTGACGAATAAATCATGGATGCCACTGTCAAGGAGGCTGTTTTATTATCATCTGCCAGTTTTCCGAGTAATTTTGAAAATAAATAAAGTTTCACGCAAAAAGTGCGTCTGTCTGAGTCCAGTGTCTGAGTGAACCAAGTAGCATAATTCCCTGAAAAGTCGAACTAAAGATTTTAACTGTTGGAAACGTCTTTCTGTAATTATTCAAAGCTTAAAGTATTTAATTAAATTTCAAATCACAACGAAAAATAGTCTGCAGGTGGCTGTAATAGAGACGACATTAACTGTTTCCAAAAGATCTATTTGGAGCTGAGAATCGTAGACCGTAACTTGGTCGACGAAATATATTGTTTATTATTTTTGTGACCACTCTACCCCTGGCTGCAGAAATTGCTACTCCGACGTCCCATTCTCCAATTCTATCATCATTCTTCAATTAAAATACCCCGACATAATTAACATATATTTTTCTGCATTCCACACATCTCGGTTTCCCTCCTCGCAATTCCATTGTTCGTAGAACTCTGTCGATGCTCTTTTCAATTTTCTGTTAGCCGAGACCGAGGTTCCTTTAACATTGGTCCCAGTCTGGAATCCCCTCAATTTTTTACACAAATATTTCGAAATTTCTACCAATTAAGAGCCTGTGACGAGATCTGATGACGTCATTAGATACTCGAAGAATTCTGAAAAAAGTGCGAGTTACAGTGACGTACTTATTAATTCTGTTAGAGTAATACTGTTACGTATAATATGTTGTGGATGTCTTTGTGTTGATCCGCGGTAGTTTTTTTTTCCCTCCGGCAAATGGTGGGTTTGTGGTATTTGAGGTGTTGAGCCGGCTCTCAGCTCTGCGCTCCGTTGCCTGACTTTCGATGGCGATGGCGTGCAAATCTTTTCGCTTTCATCGGCTCTTAAAACTCTGGGACGCTGCCCACCTTACCGTCGGACAGCATAATGGGGTAATCCGGTAATACGTGGTGTGGAATGCTTGTCCCAAGTTAATCACATAAGCGCGACGGTCATGCGTGAAGCGTCGCCATGGGGACGGACGGACGCTGTGCAATGCCATCATAACGCACCGGTACGTCGCAATCCGGACTTTGCAGACAATGCCCGCCCGGCGTCCTTTCCGTACGATTCAAAGTCAAACTCTAATACGCACGAGCAAGGTCGCGTCCGCAATCTTGCCCGCTTTCTTCATTTGAGCAACGTTACCCCAGTCCCCAGAAGTTCCTGTCGGAATTACAAGTTGAGCAAGCGACTGGAAGGGCAACAATTTGTAGTTAGGGGAAGAAATTATGTGAACGGTGGTTGCAGTGATGAACGTCGATGTCTTTAATAATGGAAAGTCCACATTACAAGCCTCGACTACGACATTTGTGGTCCTGGGGAGAAAAACTTACAAAAGCATAAAATATTTTTAAGTATCCAGAGTGTTCTAGTAGAATAGATGTTTACTACACGACTGGCTTGAATGATAGGATGAACGGAGAGACTGAGATTGTGAGCTGCACATCAATAAACTGATTCGAGGTGTGGCATGTAATACAGCAACTGGTAGACCGATGCTGTCAGTAGCCCAATGAGATGAATTCCCTTCAGTTGGTGATGAGAATGTGGAAGGCCGGAAATGGCGATACTCACGGTGAGGTTGACGTTGGGCACTGATGGTCCATGGCACAGAAGCAGCCTGACGATGCCTTCGTTGCCCGTCCACGCCGCCAGATGCAAGGCTGACGACCCTTTGACGTCCACGATGTTTGTGGAAGCCTCGTGCGTGAGCAGCAACTCCACCACCTCCCTGCAACAACAACCAGATGTTAACCATCTCTCCCTATCTTAGATACTTCCAACCAACTGGAACTGAAAACATGTTGACTCAATCACGGGCGTGGATTCATCCATTGCTCCATTTCAACGTTGGAAATTTGATTTGACTGTTTCAAAAACGATCTACCGAAGGGAAAAAAACTCATCCAGAGACGGTGAAACAAGACAACTTTGGGCAATTAATACCACAGGGTCGCGGCCGAACGAAGAAAACCACCAATAATGCATGCAAAAAAAACCTGTTGATCTGAATAAATCCGTGTGGATGATCTGAAGAGTTTTATTTATAAATTCTCTAGTTTCTGTTGAAATCATGATCTTGTAGAATTCATACGTTGATAATAAGGTGATCAAGAGGAAATAATCGATGTTATATTGGGAAGTCTATGAGCTTGGAGGCCAATGAAGGCAACACAAAAAGGTTGCTGGGACAACATGACGATTCTGGACGTGAATGCAGGCGCCAACATGAAAATGATGGGAGAATAATGGAAGCTGCCGGAGGAACTTGGTCAGGAACTGATCATCCGACTCAGGTGCTGAACAGAAAGATTGATGGAGGAAAATGGTCGGTAGCAGACAAACTGACGTGTCCCCCGGGAAGGTCACGTACTCGCGCCATTACCTACATAAAAGAACTTCGGACAAGAAATCGACTCTAATGGAACATTAGGAACACCGGCCTTCGAAGAACCAATGGGATCTTAGGCAATGTTTTGCGACTATAGGGAAACCGAAGACGAAATAGAAGGACTGGTGGACTGAAGTTATATGAAGACGAACGTGGTAAATGAACAAATAATGGTTTTCGATTTCACTTCCATTGTCACTTATTATCAAGTTTGATGAATTTCCATTGTCCCTATAATTAATAAATGGTGATAGATACGACATATTTATAGGACCCATGCGTTGTTTTTACAAATTACTAATTATAGGAATCAGGGAAACTCAATGTGGAAATCTAATAACCTAACTTTAACTTCCGATAAATACACAACAGAGGGATACCAAATATCTGACATAATCTCATCACCTCCTTTTATTAATCGAGGGATAGAAAAACTCGTGTATTACCAAAAATAATAACCTATTCTCCATAATAGGGTCAAATAATTAGATATTCGTTGCTGATTTGAATGGTTCAGCGGTTTTCTTCTCTCTTCACGGTGAATGAGAATGCTTCATGCGCTAATATTTGGACTTTCACGACGCTGGCTAGAGTTCCGAGTGGAAAATAACCCTAAATCTATCTATTTTTGCAATGGCCTGAGGACAGACAATGCGTGCGTGACTTGTAAATACAGCAGCAACGTCAAAGCCACGTTCAATATTGACGCGTATCGCGCTTAATGAGTTTGATCGTTCGAAAACTGTAAACTGTTCCACACACGCGCGGACAAAGTTGACTCTCACTTAGAGATTAGAGTACAGGAACTCTCTTCATTAAACCACATTAATAAATAATTATATATGAACTATATGTTGAGGGTACACGTTACCATACGTTACAAGAGTAACTGACGTACGTTTAGACGCGTAAGAAGGTAAATGACATTCATGCTTCCATTTAACTGAATTATATTCAGTCATGTTACTAACCCAATGAGGACAAATCTAGGTATATGAATGATGAATTGGGAAAAGGGAACAAATCCATTCTGGAACTCAAATCTGACGTCAAGACAGCAAAGAATTGCAACAAATTAATGACGTAGTTCCAAAAAAATCACTCTTACATGACATTAAAGTAAGAAGGTCTATACTTACAAAGTATATACTATCCTCTATTCCCGAGTCAGATCACTTATTGGAAATACTGAGCTTAATTTTCATTAAACTACCACTTCTTCACTTCTTTCTTGTATCTTGTTAACAATTTCTTCCGCATGTCGTTAACAACTTTCCATCTCTATCTCTCCCAGCATGCAATCTGATATCAAAATGGAACTTATATAAGGCTGTATAAGAAACAAACAACTTTTGATATTTTTCTGACAAAGAAGTAGTTGAACTCACAGAAAATGTATAAATTACAATAAACTTCTAGCAATCGTTGTAATTCCGCACTTTGCAAGATAGATTCATCACATCACGTTGAGACCTTTCAGGACCGTAACATATTTCAAGTCAGGGCTGATTTTATGACAGCTTGGACTCGTACGTTCTCGTGGGCCACGAAATCGTAAGACCTTTGCGAATTTCACCAAACTACCTGGCAGCAGTTGTTTGTGTAATGATGTTGCTTATGTGTTAATAGACAACCGACTCCTCAGCACGCAAAATATAAACTTACAGTGGATACGGCACACATTCGGCCCATATTCAAGAAACGACTAGGGTTTCAATCAGCAAAGGCAATGTGAAGTCATGATATTTTTAATAAAGTTTTATGATTCATTATTGCCTCATTGTAAGTTTTTTTTTAAAAAAAACAATATGACCCAGTCCTGGTCTACGTAAAATTAAAAGTTGAAATGTACGTTTTTATTTCCGTGCTTATGGCAATGTGTGTTATTTATTAATTCTTGAGTTCTTCAGCGACGTCACCTTTCGTGAATGTTTTAGGTGTGTGGTGTTTAGGTGATAACTGCTTTCCAACCGACAAAATGTGCCAAACCCTGCGGGGAAAGCCATCCACAACGGCAGTCAGAGAGAGAGAGAGAGAAGGGGGGGGGGAGGAAATATTTGAAAATAAAAACGACTACCCGAAACCCAGGCAGGAGCCTCGGCAATATTTCGACGCACGAAGCGCCGCTGATCCAATTTGCATTGGAAACCGTAACAGTGAGCAAACAAAAAGGCGGCGTGAAATCGCCAACAATGCGACTGCGACACGCAACAATGCGCGGCTATTTGTTAAACAAATCAACTATTAACTGGATTATGAACTAGGATAACTTTCACTACGAAACAATGACATGATAATGGCTCGCGGCCGCCGTGCATACATATTCATACGCACTATGAAAGCAGTCATTTAGATGCAAACATTGTGGCAGCGCGTGATGGCCCACTTTGCAACCAAGACAGGTCATCGTTACACAACAACGGTGACTTGGCCCAAAAAGAAACCACTAAAGAACATGCAGGTATTGCCAAATTTTTCAGTTGTAACCTCTCGAGAGTCAATCGTGAAAATCCAGATTCCTTCACGCAAAATAAAGCAATGTGAGCGTTGCTAAAATAAAATCCCCGTCATGTAGCACATTAAACACTAATTAAAAAGTAACTCTAAACCAGTCTTTAATTTATAATTCATTTCCCCTTGTTAAGATACAATGTTTAATTTATTTAACACTCCAATAATTATGAGGCACCTCGGCCTGTTCTGAGAGGTGTATGTTCCGGAGTCACAGACCTTGGGCATACGGTAAGAGTTGTTCGCTATTCTCATTGGAATAGTCGGCCAGCTGCCTCCTAAACTGGTCGAGGCACGGAGAAGGGAATGCTGCGTCCCCACAGCAAACTCTTCTCCCGCTATCGGAAGGGCGTGGGACAAGTACCCAATGCCCGACCTACCCGATGCCGGTTTTTCTAAGGTTTTCCCTGCATTTCTTTAGACGAATGCCGGGTAGGATCCTTAAAATATAGCCCGGGGGCCCTAGTTAACCCTTCCTCTACGCTTCCGCATTACCCCTTTAAAATCCCTTCCTATGCTATTAAAGGGGAGTTGCCCAATGTGGATCACCCTCATGTAGCCTGTTGCCCTAAAAAAAAATAATTATGTATTGAACATTCCTGTCGATTTATTTTTTCGTGATATGAAAACCTATTTTTAATTGAATACATGTTTTGTTAGTCTTCACCCTCTCTGGAGCCGCACTCACGGACATGGTGTATTTTTCCCCCCTTTTTATTTCATTACCATTCAGAAAAATATAATTTCTTTAAGCTACTTTGTTACATTGGAATAAGTAAAATTATTCCAATGTAGGCAGGGTTGAGGACCACTCCTGATTAATTGGCGTGCGACTTCTAAGTCTTCCGTCATACTGATGAATTGGGAGTGGCTTTAAACCGATAAAGAAATGTGAGTGGAATGAGACATGACCCAATATAATACAATGTCTCCTCTTCCAAATATTACTTTCACTGTTTCTGCCAATAAGATAGTGTTCTACGAACCTTCGGAAATCAAGGGGAAACACTAAACTCACTGGGAGACGTGAAACTTGTCACTAAAGGAGGTGGAAAGATGAGAATACATGAGATTCAAAAGAAAGTACTTAATTAAATTTAGGGTAGTGGATTTCACTCTTGCACCAACTATACTAATCCTTTAAGTCATCTGTAGTTTATTTACACAGAACATTCGCGACATTCCCAACATTTTCAGACTTCCAGACTCGTGATACCAACACCGTATCTGAAACGTCAAAACTTGAATGCACATCTAAATGAAAGAAACGTGCAGTCGGAGGAGACTTGAACTGCGTGAACATGCCGGATCAATATATCTAATAGAATGTTTTTTTCTCGTAAAGAGAAACCTGTGAGGTGGCGGTTATTAGTAGTTAGGTCTGTCACTACTAAGTGGTTGCGTGTGTGTACGGGCCTGGGGGTTGTACTCTGAGATAGTTTACCCTTGGCTTGCAAGGAACTGGGTTGGAAGAGGTACATACAGGCTCTGTTTACCCGCACGAACCGCCGTAATCAGAAGCAAACACGCCGGGAATTGAACCCTGGTCACTCAAGGAGCTCTGGTGCGCACCACAACACAAAGGGAACTTCTCCATAGCATGCTGCAGGAACCATAATCCTTGGTAATTAGAAAAATGGTACCTTTCCGTAGGGTCGAGTTATTTGGCCAGTTGTTAAGCGTCTTGCGTTACAGAAGACGAAAACAGAGGTGGAACTAGAGCAAAGTAAGATAAAGAAGTAGTGGGAACCAGGGCGAAATAAACGCAGGTGATGCATTGAGAGAAATGTCGTGATAAGCTGAACATAGTAGTTTCGTGTCTATTGATTTTCTCGTCGCACGCCGTCGACTTATACAAAAATTTCTATTTTTCAACACTTCTAAACTTTGGTACCTTTGGTCTTCTTTAAACTACACGTTTCTTCGTCCTGGGTTCCGAGAGCCGTGTCCTACCGAAACGACTGCCATCTTACATGACACATTCTGGATTTTTGGAGTTGAACGTAGATTGCCAAAATCGGTTTTATTGACGATGGTTAACACAATCATGGCCCGCAATTTGAACACCGGAACTTCTGTAATCCGTGACGGTGACGCTGATCACTTCACCAAAGCAGGTCGGGCTCTCAAGAAAACATTCACCGTCACATACAGTCATTATCCGGTTACAAAACTTTACAAATTCTCTCAATTATTCCCCACTATTTTTATCAAATTAAATATTTTTTTGAGTAAAAATAGAATTTATTAATTTAAACAACGTTTCGTCGATTATTTGGCAACATCATCATGTTCAAGTTAAAAAAAAATATTTGATAGACTCTACTGACTGTCAATTAAAAATTGATGGAAGAATATAGCTGTTTCGGCATCGGCAGCCAGCTATAAATTTTTTTATAAACTTGAACATGATGAGGTCACCAAATAAGCAACGAAACGTTGTTTCATTATACAATACTAAATTATTTTTTCTGACTTAAAATTGTCTGATGATTATTTATTTATTAGTTTTCTCAATAGTCAGAATATATCTTTATATATATCATTATTAAATATTTTTTATCATCACTGTAATGACTATGTAGTTGTTGCCTTACTGCATCACAGAATGCTCTACTTAATCCGACATTTCTACTTGTCTGACATTTCGTAACTGTGTTAAGGATGTCGTAGTAACTTGACTCTTCTCCTTAGAGTGATCCAGATCGATCGATACTTCTCAATTTTTTCTCCAACGTTCCTTACGTTACAGGTGTCCACATTCTACTATGGCGTCTTCATTTAAAAGCTTTCATTTTTCTTCGTTCAGATTGTAAAAGAATAGTTGAAAACCTTCTTCCGCTACCCAGTTTTTAATGTTTAAGACAAAAGTTTTTTTTTAGGGCAACAGGCTACATGAGGGTAATCCACGTTGGGCAACTCCCCTTTAATAGCATAGGAAGGGATTTGAAAGGGGGGATGCGGAAGGTAGACAAGGGTTAACTAGGGCCCCTGGGCTGTAATTTAAGGATCCTACCCGGCATTCGCCTAAAGAAATGCAGGAAAAACCCTAGAAAAACCAGCATCAGGTAGGTCGGGCATTGGGTACTTGTCCCACGTCCTTCCGATAGTGGGAGAGGAGTTTTCTGTGGGGACGCAGCATTCCCTTCTCCGTGCCTCGACCAGTTTAGGAGGCAGCTGGCCGACTATTCCAATGGGAATAGCGGACAACTCTTACCGTATACCCAAGGTCTGCGACCCCGGAACATACACCTCTCAGAACACGCCAAGGTGCCTCGGCTTGTGGAAACCTTAGTTCAAAAACGGAGAGGAAAAGGCATCCCCAAAGGTAGCCCCTTCGCATCTCTCCTAAAAGGTTCTGCCTGCGAGAGAATATCCCTCGCAGGTACTGCCTGCGAGAGAATAGCCCTCGCAGACCTTAGAAATGGGTTTCTTTTTTTTTTAGGGCAACAGGCTACTTGAGGGTAATCCACTTTCGGCAACTTCCCTTTAATAGCATAGGAAGGGATTTGAAAGGGGGGATGCGGAAGGGTAGAGGAAGGTAGCTAAGGGTTAACTAGGGCCCCTGGGCTATATTTTAAGGATCCACCTGGCATTCGCCTAAAGAAATGCAGGGAAAATTCAAGGAAAACTTGCATCAGGTAGGTCGAGCATTGGGTACTTGTCCCACGCCCTTCCGATAGCGGGAGAGGAGTTTGCTGTGGGGACGCAGCATTCACTTCTCCGTGCCACGACCAGTTTAGGAGGCAGCTGTTCGACTATTCCAATGGGAATAAGACAAGGTCTGTGACCCCGGAACATACATCTCTCAGAACAGGCCGAGGTGCCTCGGCTTGTGGGAACCTTAGTTCAAAAACGGAGAGGAAAAGGCATACCCAATGGTAGCCCCTTCGTATCTCTCCTAAAAGGTTCTGCCTGGGAGAGAACATCCCTTGCAGGCATCGCCTGCGAGAGATTAGCCCTCGCAGGTCTTTGTCAGAAATGGGTTTCTCGTCCGGCCTGATTTTAATTTTTTTGTTCACAAAAACAGCTACATTCTTCCACCAATTTTTAACTTAGGTGAGTCACTATTCTCTGGCCCCCATAACAGCGTAAGTTTTTCACCTTATTTTTTTCCCCAGAATATATTTAATCTATTAATAGTAGGCGGCAAGAGTAGCAGCGAGCAATCTCTGTGACTCAGATCACAAATTCACTCGCTTATCCGGCAAGGTCTCTGATTTATTCGTATTGTTTTTCTATACTGCGTCCTAATACCGACGTATATAGCCAGTTAAAATATAAGTCATGATTGGCGGCGGAGATACATGCAAGTAACTTCAACACTACTACTCTAATTCTCCATTTACAACTCGCAGATAATAAAAATGGCCAACACAAAACGAATTGATAGCATACACTCCTGTCCTTCCTGATATGGAGTGGATTTTCCTCGCAGAAGATACGGAGTCCAGAAATATGGGAGTTTTTTTAAGTGAAGGTGGCAGCTGTCCACCGTTGCCTGACAACTTCAACCAACTGAAGCACCCCGGTGATTTTAACGCGGGGGGGGGGGGGGGGCAGGCGGATTGTTTCAATTTCTTTATAACATCCCCACAGACACAGAGAAAGCAGGAAGAAGACTGTGCCCGTGTTCTGTGTTTGGAATAATTGGAATAATCTCTTGAATGTCCACCTGCAACCCCCGGAAATTGCTGTCGGGTCCAGCTGTTTTTGTAGTGCTCACCCTGTCCATTCACTGCACTACGCGGGAGGGTTGGGTTGGTTTGGATAAAAATAAATTTCCCTCTCTCTCTCTCTCCATCTCCTCCCTTCTCTCCGGGTCTCGGTCACTCGCATTTGATTAAAAAAACACGGAAGTTGGGTCGCAATCTACTTCCAGTTTTATGATTTGATATCGGACATCATATATCGATAAACATTACGCACCGATGAACCAACCTCGCCCGTAAAACCAATATTATGGATGCTACAACGACCAATATTATTTTAGAAGCAAGCTGCACTCACACACATGCACGGGGGGGAAAAAAATAACCAACGTTAAAAAAAGGATATAGATTTCGCAGGAAATACGTTAATACGACAATGTCATTTCCCTTTCATTAAAAGGCAATACAAGCTAAATGAAGATATTTTCGGATGTCAATCGTCAGAGTTAATAAACCACCTCACTCCACCCCTCTCCACCATCAGATATTTTTGCCGATTCAGCCCCTCTTCAACGGATAGTCTGGCAACATCGCTTCATATGTTCAAATGCTTACCATTTAGAGTCCTTAAATTAAACTCCCGGGATAAAACGTACGAATTATCGTCGTAAACGTATGTCAGAGACATTGCTAGCTGCTGTTACTGTCGTATGAACGATGACGCTATGATCTATGAAGGGTGTACACGGAGCATAGTAAAATGCACGTAGCAGTTCTATGATTTGGATTTTTTAATTTAATAAAAATGGCAGGATCAAATTCAGAGATGCTGTGGCGATATATTTTGAGAAAATATCTGTGGAAAGGTAAGTCATTTCAAGCAGCCCCAGGGGGTTTCTTTTACAGAGATTTGGATACGCAAAATTAAAGGCACAATAAATGAATGTTTGTGAAACTGTAGTACAAACAGTAATAGAAGGAATGTAAGTAATACGCTGATTTTAGACTAAAAAAATGAACGAGCGTAAGGGTGTTATCCACGTGGGCATAATTAAGCATCAATAAACGTGAGGAGTTCAGGCATAATAAAATGTAAAGTACTGAATGAAAATAATAATATAATAATCCACAATTAAAAATTGAATAATTAAAATAATAATAATAATTAAAAATTGGTGGAAGAATATAGCTGTTTCGGCCTCGGCAATCAGCTATAAATTTTTTTAAAAAACTTGAACGTGATGATGTCGCCAAATAAGCGACGAAATATTGTTTAATTTTAAAATACTAAATTATTTTTTCTGACTTAAAATTGGCTGATGTATATTTATTTATTAGTTTTCTCAATAGTCAGAATATATCTTTATATATATTGTAATGCCAATTAATTAAGACATTAATTGTGAAATTAAGAATATAAATTGTTTGACAAATCCTTTGTAGCGGCAGGAGCCTTTGAAACAACAATAGAAAAGCCAAGCACTGTTCCTTTGTCGGAAGGTCAGTCAAAATGGCGTATGCGCGCTCAAATTGCGAGACGAGAGTACAGTTTGCATTAAGATATTGAGGAGTACAGTTGTAAGGGAGACTTGTTGAGATACGGTTCACGGAAAGACCTCGTCGAGGTATAACAGTTTTGGAAGGAGAATTCAACCGGGTTGGCAATTATCAGGACAAAGTAAAACATTCATAAAAGTATAACGTCGAAACCTGCTAACAAAAAGCAGTTTTTGTGTCCATAGCCGGCCAGAAATAGCAAAAGTTTCGGTCCGAAACAATAAAGACTACTCAATCGACGAATCGTAGAATTCACCTAAGACGAGCGGTCAACCGATAGATGACGAAAGGAGTTGCTGAAGACATATAAAAATTTTTGATTTAGAATCTGTGAGTTTAGAAGCAGTGTAAAAACCCACAATAGTGTTCTCAAAAATAAAGGTACGCTGGAATGCTGGGCAGACGTGAGTAACAATTTACGAAACAATTAATTATGTAAACGAAATTGAAAGATAACCGTCCGATTTCGTTCTCTTCTTTTGATTAAAATTGTTAATCAGAGTCAATCTTTTTACTTTTAATTTCGTTCACAATTATTATTCGTTCTAGTTTAATTGACGAATAAATTTCTTTTTCTTTTTAATTGTAATTTGTTGTTGATAAGATTATAAATATTATTGATTTGTCCATTATCAAACCCAGTAAAGACCCTGAGAAATTCAATATTATAAATTTGTACTTGTTTGATTTATTGCCACAATAAATCTTTTGTTTGTAAATTTAATTAATCTTTCATTTTAAAAAAAACATCATTAGTGAATATTACAATATATATCATTATTAAATATTTTTTGTTATCACTGTAATGACTATGTAGTTGTTGCCTTATTGCATCACAGTATATGTCGGTATTAGGACGCAGTATAGAAAAACAATACGAATAAATCAAAGATCTAGCCCGATAAGCGAGTGAATTTGTGATTAAATTATAATACAATTATAAAGTATGCGTCTATTATCTAAAATCGCTCTTGGTAAATTTGTTCGAGAACGTAGGACGTTCTGTATAGGTTTGATGGTTTGAAAGACTCTATAAAATTCAGCATTTATCATTGAAAATTGTGAAATAAATGGGAAAAATATATACAATGATAGTGTTGAGTTTGGATTAATCTTCTATATAATAAAAAAGGATGTATATTTGTATGTATGTATGTTTGTATTTACGTTGTTCTTTATACAAATTTTATCGCGTGGACAGAATGCAACAAAAAATGGTATACGTATTCTGCCAAAATCGAGAACCGGTACTGTGGGGGTGAGAAACCCCTAGAATAAACGTGGAAATAATTATAATTGAAATAAGTTACGAATTAGTGTTAAATTACTGCGCGAGACGATGACGTCATAAGTTTTCAAGACATTGACGCATCCTAAATATAGTTCTGTATTTCGTAATGAAATAAAGCAGAAATATTTTTATTTAATATAAAGTATACATGTGGAAAGAATTATAATTAAAAACCGTGATCATTAAATATTAATTTACTGCGCGCCAAGAGACAATGACGTCACGCGAGAGAAAGACGTTACTACGCAACGAACGAAGGAGATTATTAGGAATTAAATAAAGCAGAAATATTTTCTTTAAATAAAAAGTATAATTTTATACAGCAATACTCCATCGAATGATAATAAAGAAGAATACGAATTACTTTACCATCCTTGGGGAAAATGTAAGTTAATTTTCGCGCTGTATTAGTTGTGAGTCTAGCTAACAATTTCATCAATGTAACATTTCGTAATGTATGAAGACTGAGTGACGATTATATCCTGAAATACTCAAGGAATATATTTAAGTAATCAATTAAATACTTTTTCGAGTTTATATAAATAAGTACACGAGCAACGCCGGGCACCCAGCTAGTATTAAATAAAAAACGAATTCAATTATCTTCAAATTTTGGAATATATGGAAACATGGCAACTCGTTGAGCTCCCTTCCTCCTTACCAACCCTGCAGACAATGCCACGACAACTCCAGTTACGTTTGGCCTTCTTTTTCTTTTCTATCCCCCGGTGCTTGACAGTTTGTTGCAGTTCCAATGGTGCTTGTGTGGGTGTGCTCATTAGCGTAGACTGCATTAGCAATTGCACACCTAGCTAGGCTAGGCGAAATTTAATCCTCGACGTGTACACAGCCGGAATATGTAATCGGCAAAACCAACACCATTACATGTTTACAGCTCAAATTCCATTCCCCGGCAACTAAACTAAATGGCTTTCCGCATCACTTCTATCCAAATGTCATTTCTCTCACAGTAATCCAAATGGACCGCTATTACCTCATCCCCCTTGTGCAGCAACAGCAGCGCCAAATCTCGGCTCTCTTCATTCCCCCACTTCATTAGCAACAACACATTCACACACAAACACAAGCGCGTTCACACCTTTCCACAACCTACTTTTCACACCGTTGTGTCGATGCCTCTGCTCCACGACGGTAAACCAAAGTCGTCGTCAGGAAAACCAGGAAAATATTGCTGAGACATTTTGAAATTTGCCACTAAATAACCTTCAAGATCATATAAAATTTATTACTGTACCAATTCTTGTCTTTTTTTCTTTGCTGGATAGAATCAATCAAGTTCCTTTGTCTGTCACATTCCTGGAGAAACGTGGCCATTCGTCTATTTTATCAGGGTTTCTCTTCCCCACTAATCATCGTGACAAACAACTCACTTCTCCTCAGGACCAAGTTAACATCCTTTCCTCTTAAGAACCGTTCACAAGTATGAGATGTTACTCAGCCTGTCCACAAATTATTTTTTTAATTATATGTGAGACACACAGAAACTTGTTTCGGTCTGCCATTCTCTCATCTCTCCCTCGAAACAATTTTTCTAAACCTTGTCTTCTATCTCTTTGCAGCTCCCTGTTATTCTTATTCTGCAAATAAGTCAATATTGCATATTCCAAAACACTTTTGTGCCTGTTGATACAGTAGAATATTCCCCACCCACCCACCCTCCTATAAACGTGACGTAGGTGTGAACCGCAATGAATTCGGAGGTTAGGGGTAGTTCTGTTTGCGACATAACCTGAAATCCCTCCCCCTACCTAAAAAAAGGGGGGGTACGATACAACAACATGTAATATCCGAAATCCGTAAATACATACACAAAAAGGTGGACATGGGGAGAGAGAGGGAGGGAAACAAACAGATAGAGAGGAGATAGCAGAGCACACAGGACCAAAAAATCCAATCCCAACCGAATATAAATAACCACCCCGCCGTTCTCCCAACCATCCATCGCGCCAGTTTCCATCATAATAACTATTATTTCCTACGTTAAAAGTGCTAAACGTTAACCTGCAACCTGATCTAATCTACGAAACGTCCGGTTGCCCTTCTCTAATATATATTTTTTATTATAGTTGCTTGGCTTTACTACATGTTCAATAATTATTTCTTAAAATTTATTTCTCCATTTTCCCAGATTCCTAATTTAAAAACGAATAATTTATTCTTTCCTTCTAATCGTCGTTATGCAGAGTCCTTCTCTTTCTAGGTCCTATAATATTAACGATGACGTCATGTAGGAAGCAGTTGTTTCTGCCCAGATAAGGTCCAGTGATTCAGTTCGCTGTTCTCGAGTTTCCAGCTTCTTTCCTACAATAATTACCCTTCTGTTCATTTGATTCTTTTCCACTGTTGTACTAATCACATCTAAAAGCTTTCTGCGGATTAAAATATTATCCCTGAGCCGGGAGCCTTGCACTGACAGTGTTATTTTAAAACCAAAATATCACGATAATGATTTCCAGGTCGTTACTGTCTATAAATTTCATTTTTAAATAATAATAAATTTTTATTTTTAATAATAATAATAAATTTTAATTTTTAAATAATATCAAATAATTCTTAACTATTTTTACTGGATTACGAGCCCTTGCTACGACGATATTGTATAATTTTATTATGTACACTTGTAAAAGTATTATTTTCTGTATCGTGGAATTAGAGAAGAAAGGCGAAAAAAATATTTCTAAGTTTATGCCGGCAAGTGGACGAAAAGTAGCAATCGGTCGGTGGATATTCTTTTTTGTGTAAGAAGCGAATAACAGCAGACACACCACCATCTGTCGTATGACGTGAAGATGTTATGGACGGTCAGGGTGAGAGATGAATGTGAGCATAAGTGGATAGAATCATACGTTCATGGTGAGACTTAGTCAAATTTGATGGTCTCTGAGAGGAAATGGCTGCCTTCCAGGAATCCAGATTAACGATCGCCATATTTCGAGTGTTCAAGAGACATATATTTGGATTAAGCGACAAAGCAAGAACACGTATTTTAATTTTTTTTAATTGAAATAAATATACGTCTGATAGAAAATTAATAATAAGAAAGATAGCTAAATAGAGAAAAATAATAAAAATATATAAATACCACACAACGTTTCTGGGATCCTTGTCCCTTTCCTCAGGTGCTAAGAAGAGCCTAGAGCGACACAACTGCACTCGTCAGTTGACAAAACTCAAAAGCCTTTGATAAGTACGAAAATGAACAGTAATATCGTTGGTGTTGAACAAAACATTTTAATTGCCTGTTATTGTGATCCTAAATGTACTTAACTTAATTTTTATTTTAATATAGTTTTGAAACGGTGTGGGCTATTAACGTTTCTGTATTATTTTTTAACGTACGTATTTATTACGCCAATTATATTTTAAAAAAACGCTACTGTTGCACATTACAATGACCTTTAACATTATTTATTTTCTGTTATTTCCAGTGTGTAGACAACCTCCGTCAAAAACAGTCTCTTTCAAAAAAATATATCGCATTCTATAAAAACTGCACTATGCAGTTGACAAAACTCAAAAGGCTCTTCTTAGCATCTGGAGAAAGGAACAAGGATCCCTGAAACGTTGTGTGGTATTTATATTTTTATTATTTTGTCTGTATTTAGTTATCTTTTATCTTTCTTATTATTAAAATTATTTTATTTTCATTTATTTATTTTAATTAAATAATTTAATCTCCTTTTGTTGTGTAATAATAATTTTATATTGTAAGAAATAAATTCTAATATTGTTATAAAGAAAATAATTCAATAATTCATCTCCCCCAAAAACAATATTATTATTTAACCCTCGTGTCGGAAGGGAACCATTGCAAGAAAAACTAATCAGGAAAACTGCGTTTAACAAAGTGAGGAATGGAAAATTAAAATTCTCTGTCGAGTAGAGCAATATGTAAACAATTCACATGGGCCCCTGTTTATCAGTTCATATTGGTGGTAGTTGTTACCTGTGTCCGTTGAGGGCGGCGTGGTGGAGCGCGGAGTAGCCGCTGGCATCTTGGACATTGGCTCCAGGACCTCGTCGTAAGCTGAAACAAACACCAAAAATTAAGTTCTGTGCAATTGATTTATTCTGCAACATTTTTGTAACATAAAAACAGAGTGATGCAGTTGAAACCTTTTTGAATCAAACATTCGTTATTCCAGGATAAATCTGAACAATTGTCTTCCGGACGAAATAAAATCTTTAACTATACAAAATTAATTCATAAAGAGTTGTAAATATTTCTTAATTAATTACACGCTGAAAAAGTTCGTAGATAGGAATTACAGATTAGATCCTCTTTAATAAAATAGTTTGCTGGTATCCTATCAAGTTACGCTGTAATTTTACAATTAAAATCTTTTTATTATTATTATTATTTGTTGGTTTAAGGTCGCGTCAACCCATCGGTTATTGACGACCCTCTAAAGGTATTTACAAAATTAACTTACAGTAGGTTACAAAATTTCTAATTTTTGAACAGATTTTCAAATAGCGGAGACGAAGTCCAGGAGCCTCTTTATCACCGTGGTGTGTAACAGAAGTCTTCACCTGAGAATTCGGCTAAACTCCTCCTGCGTAAGTCATCATTTATAATTTCTGGGGTCGTATTTTTGAACTAGACTCCTTAGGAGGTTCTTTTTTCAGTTGAGTCCATTAATATTCCATTGCAATAATCTCGTACAAAACTAGTCACTGATGCAGATGGAGGAGTCTGGATCAGTTGAGGCTTCCTTGGTTAGTTTCTTCACACGGTTAATTAGTCGCGTCAGTTTATGCTTGACTTCTCTTTCCTTGATAGATGGGTAAATCATGGTTGCGATTTCAATAACTTTGTCCGGCGAAATATTGTAGTCACCGCCAACGTTTATTGGATGTTTGGAAGATATAGAATTGAGCATGCGTGACTTGGTTATTAAAATGTTGTAGAATATAACTGCCGACTTATTTTCCATGTTTGATGGGAATTCAAGTAAGATTTGCAGCTGGAAACTCCTTAGAATGAAAATTGAAGATTAATATTGTTATCATTTCTTCAATTACTGCAATATTAATATCTTTAACTTTGTTTTAAATTTTTTTTTTGTAAAGTACAATGTTTGTATTTTAACCTTTGTAATTGGAATAATTTATTATTTCCTTGTAATCTGATATTGAAGTATCCTATTTCCACGACCCAGAACTACTGGAATGAAAAAGCTACGATGGGGGCGGCGTCGGAACGCATAATTTCGTTTTGGGCCAAAGAAATTTCTGATTGACACTTCACGTTATAAAGTCAAAAAATCAATATATTCATACGCACACGTCACTGTTTATAAGCTTCATATGCAATTTATGGATTAGATTCTAATGGGAAGAAACTTTTAACGGGCTCGGGGAAATATTGTTTGTATATAATTGAGACTTAGAGGGGCTGAAAAATGTAACACTGGAAAATTCTTTTAAATTTTAATTCGTTATATTTATAGGAACACTGAAAAATTTAACTATAGTATCTTTTACACAGCAAGTAACTTTAATTACAAGTCTCTGTCAGGTGACGTCAGTAAATGAGGAGAGAGATGGAGGCTTATAAACTTTATAATTTAACGTAAACCTTCCAGGAAGAATGAAAAATTTACGTCCGATTAAAAATAATGAATAGCCAATTTAGACAAAAAAGAGATTATATAAATACCATACAACGTTTCTGGGATATTATTATTTTTGTCTAAATTGGCTATTTTTCTTATTCCAGGAAGTAGGGAAAAATTACAAAAACAAAAATTGTAACATGCAGTAAATTGCATGGAAAACGAATAATAATGTTAATATTTCATATGGTATTGGTTTTTTTTTCGGAGAAGAAGTAAATTGAGGAAAAAATGTTAAATCCAACGAGAAATTTATTCCAGAACGAGAACTTTGGACTAAATAAAATAAATATGTCGTGAAGTAAGTGAAATAATATCGGCATAACGTAAATGAAACAGTTTTAATTAATTTATTTTGGAGTAAGGCAGAAGATAAAAACGGGTGATACTATTATATATTGTAATGCCTTGAAGGAAATGCATTGTTGCTGATTGATGGGCTGGGCCGTCGGAAGCAAGGCACATGCAGGGTGGCCTGTCGCAAGATAAATCTGTTAATGCAGGCATTGTTCTGATTAATGGCCTGGACAGGTCACTTGTTGACTTAGGATCGAGGGGCAGTTTGGGCGGTCTGAAGAATTTAGAACCGCGAACGTGTGAGTGCGGGCGGGGGTGAGAATACAAGTGCAAAGTAATTACGGGTCTTTTTTCGATGTGACATGACAGAGGAGCTAGCAATTCGTTAAGGAACTGCTTCTGCATAACGTAAATCTCGGGAGGAAACTGTCAACGGGCAGTTGCGACGTAGTTTTGGAACAAAGCAAAAATGAAGAGACTGGTAGTATATAAGGGAGAGATAAGCTATTGTGAGGAGTTGAGTTTTGGAGTCAGGAGGGGAGTGTTGGTTGTGGAGGCGTACGGCGAGCACCGAGTATGGAGAAATTTTGCAGCCTGCGAGAGAAATAGCAAAATTATTCAACGATAAACATTGTTGTATGCAGAAGTTCAATCTGTTGTAATATCAAAATTTGGCCAGTCTTCGATGGTAGGAGACCAGGACACTGCATCCAGCGTCGAGTAGTTTCACCACGAGCAAGTGAGATGTCCTTCACGAACGGAGAAGCAGCTTTCGTCAAACCAACAGTGTGTGTTCGAGTCAGTGTTTAAAACGTCCAGTCTATAAAGTGTGTGAGTAATGAACGAGCCAAATTGTCCTGGGTAATCGTAAGTTGAAATTTTATGGTATTAATATGTGTAAACGGAATTAAAAGATACAGTCAGATATCGTTCTTTTTTTTGTGGTAATAAAATAAACTCTTCTAAATTTAAAATCAGCCTTATAGAATAAGTTCGTCAATAATTAATTTCGTCTATACGAATAAGTATTTCTTTTTAATTTAAAGATAAATGTTGGGTTCTTTGATTATTTAAGTGTTCTGTCCGTTATCAAACCCAGTAAAGACCTTTGAGAGGATGAGATATCTGTTTTTTTTTATTAAATTGTATAATGTTTCAAGAATTGTTAAATAAAATTTGTTTGTTTGTTAAAATATAATTTTTTTTATTAAGTATCCCCAGTTATTTATTACAATATATATAAGTGGAAAACACGTACAGTTGGTAAGCTGTGAAATGTGGTGATGAATGTTGAAGTAATGAATGAGACAGTTTTTATAAAAATAATTATTTTGAAGACAATACTGACGCATACAAGCTTAGTTACGGAAGGTCACACAGTACATAGGAAATTAACATGGCCGGGTTGTGTTGCAAACACTGAAATATGAAGAGGCTGGCTGGACTCTGGACTGAGTTCCAGTCGCCAGACTCATGACACACTCAAATAAGTGCAATTGCTACGGTCTGAAATATGGGTTCAAATATCGTTCTGCATATAAACTCATCATGGAAAATTATTCAAAGAGTTGCCTACGAAGCTGCTGGGAAAAGGATGAAAACATTAGGGTTAATCTGACAATTTGTTGTTGATAGTTGAAAAGTTGTTATAAAACCTTTAGACGCTCACAGTTTGAAATAAGTATAATCATCCTAAAATAATAAAAACGATAAAATAAATATCGGAAAATCAATAATAATAATAATAAAAACATAAAAATAGATTTTTTTACGTAAAAAAAACACACTCACATGTATTAAATATTTAAAGATAATTCTTATTCCGTACTTCAGGTCAACTGACCGTTCGTAGGTTCAAACGTCTTACGTCATCCACTATCGATCTAATCGATCAATTAGATCGATAGTGTATGGTTACAATAACATAAGTTCAAATATACAATTATAATATCATAATGTAATTTATTTATAAACTTATTCGACATTTAGACCATATATAGTATATTATTTTCAAATTGTACCAATAAAATATACTGATTTTAACTAAATAACATTTGAAGGTTTTATTACAACTTTTAAAAGCTTCTATCACAATCAGAACGTCTAAACTGACGATTCAGTGATTGAAATACAGATGCAAAAATTCTACGAACTATGTCTAGAAATAGTGGAGGAATAGCAAATTCCTGTATTTTTTTTGTCTATAAATTGAAGACGAGTGTGATTTTGTAAACGATCGTTGGCATAAATGTTTTTTTTTTGTCAGAATGCAATGCAATGCCGTCGCGGATGACTGACGTCATGGAGGCGAAACAGTCCGTGGTAATAAGGAAGTCCTTGTATGTCCTGATGCGACGAGTTTTTCCCGGTTACAACAAGTAGAATTTGTTCCTGGACACAACCTCAATCACTCTTACAGTCGCTTCTGCAGGCTTTACAATTAGGTGAATGCAGGCCTTCTTGATGCAGCGTTTTTAGAGTTTGACCTGTGCCATTTTTAGGAGAATACCGGGTAGGATACGTAAACTATAGTCCGGAATCCCTAATTAATCCTTGGCTACCTTACTCTTCCTTCCGCATCCCACCTTTCAAATCCGTTCCTTTCAAATCCGTTCCAATGTTATTAAAGGGAATTTGGCACCACGTGGATTTCCTTCCTGTAATAAAACAACGATACCCCACTCTCCCTTAAACACCTCATTTCTATCACAACAAAGAATTGTCTCAAGTATCCTTTTTCTTTGAAAAAAAAAGGATTATTTACTCCATACAGTAACTTATGGTAGGAATAATTGACAGTGGGGAGAAATTGAACAATTTATTTATTAAAATTAAGATTTTGAATTCACATATTTCCAACACAGGAAACGTAATAAACAAATTACATGAACCATTGAATAAATTATATCTGTTTAAAAAGACTTGTTGTCTTTTTTCCGTCTCCCGTCACACATTAAAAAATTAATTATAATTAACTTTTAGGGATACAATAATTATTTGTTTTATTATATTTCAGTATTATTTTTCTAGTATATTGCCATTTAAATTGACGTATGCTTGTGTTAAAAAAATTATATTTATATATATATGTATATATATTGTGGTAATTAAAAGGGTAATTAATAATCAAAAATTTGGATTCACATTGTTAGCGGCATAATACAGACAAGTCGTACACAAGAATGCAATGTTTGTGGGTATTGTAGAGGTTGGTTCGCAAGACGCGCAGTAAAGAGGCTGTGGGAGGCGAGCTCCAGTAAAGTCTTTGTGGAAATATAGCAGTGGATAGACGAAAAGTATAAAATCCAGAAAGTGTCTGGACGCATGTAACAACAGTTAAAACAGTTGTAACATTTTTACAAGCTGCAGTATGTGAGAATACTACGTAACATTCAACGCTGAGTCCAAATTACTATATCCTCTATTCAGACTATTTCTTCAATTTTGGAAGCCCAGGTAACTGCATCCAGCAGGTTAAACGAACAGTGAACCAACTTTTGCAAAACTAAAAGTCTTAATTAGAGTTAGTGCCTATAAAGTGCCATAAGTGTGTGCGTACGAACGAGAAAATGCCTTGAGTACCAGAGACAGTAAGGTAAAATTCCACAGAATTACTATTTGTTAACTCATAAGTCAAGGTATTATCGTCAGATTTCGAATTTCGTTCATAATGTAAAGTTCATATTTTATGTTTTTTGTATTGTGATAAATCTACTGATGAATTAAGTCCCTGAAAGGTTGATAAAAAAATTTTATTTTATTTTATTTTTTTAGGGCAACAGGCTACATGAGGGTAATCCACGTTGGGCAACTCGCCTTTAATAGCATAGGAAGGGATTTGAAAGGAGGGATGCGGAAGGGTAGAGGAAGGTAGCCAAGGGTTACTAGGGCCCCCGGGCTATATTTTTAGAATCCTAACCGGCATTCGCCTAAAGAAATGCAGGGAAAACCCTAGAAAAACCTGCATCAGGTAGGTCGGGCATTGGGTACTTGTCCCACACCCTTCCTATAGCGGGAGAGGAGTTTGATTGTTAACAAGTATTTCTTTATTAAAGACCCAGTAACGACCCTGAGAAATAGTCATTTTATTGTAAAACATCAATATAAATTAAAAAATTTGTTTGCCTAAATAACTTGTGTAAATATAATGGTTTCTTCGTATTAAATTTTAATAGTTTGTTTTAATTGGTTTAACGTGTATTCTTTATTGGACGCTAATTATTACAATATATATAAATGTATATATATATATATATATATATATGTATATATAATTCTTGACTCGTTCTTTTCCCCCTATATCGTACTAATTTAAAATATATATATATATATCATAATGTAAAAGATAGATAAATGCAGTTATAACACTCCGGGCATAAGCAACCGTAGTAAGGCATAAATATAAATAATATCATTACAAGAAAATTGAAATCACTGCCTCAGTTTAACCGGATACTCAGTGTGTGACTTCTTTCTTGGGTGAGCTTTGACCTCCCTCAAGACTCCATTCCATTCTTCCCTGTCCTGCGCCTTCTACCACTATCTTTCAACCCGCATTATCCTTTATATCCTTTTCCACGTCCTGTTTCTATCTCTTCCGTGTTCGTCCTCGTCTCCTCTTCCATCTCCCCAACGGACATTCAACAGTAAATAATTTTATGGATATTCTATAGGAATACACATATCAATGCACGCTTGTGGAATCACTTCTATAGCCTAAAAAATAATTGTGGCTTTGTTTAGTCAATTTTTTATTTCTAATCTGGCCGTGAGTGGATTTTAGAATGAAAAATTTGCAGAGGAAAGAGAACAATAAATTAATTCTGCACAGTTTCAGTACGAACAACCATATCCACAACCAACTACGGTTTAGTTTTAATCTAGAGACAGGACTGTTGTAATTTGATGCGCTGTTATCTGTTGGGGCGTGTGCATTTGCTGATACCACGGAGGATTTACAACTCAACAAACGACGAAGTTCGCTTCAATAAACTAAAGTGATGTGAAATACATTCCCATGAAAAAACATACATACACGCACACTTACACGTAACTTAAAGAAAATATTCTCTAAATTGCGTAAAAACAGATTCCAATCAAAACTGGTGATTTTTCAGAGTTCTCAACGAAGTACGAAGTTGGTTTTGAAAACGAATTTTTTTACATTATTCCCAATTTTTCCTCATGGACTGATGCACTTATTAAAGCGATCTACTGAAGCTCATAGTCCGGCCGGAAAAAAATTGGAGACTTGAGACGTGACGTCTGCCCTATTCGTGGGACGAATCCGTCTTGGCAGAAGATGAGTTGCTCGACGTGCAATTAACTGCAATTAGCACGCACAACGACGAGGTAATGTGCGGTAACAGAACCAATTACGCGCTCAAGTGTCGCATGCCCCCACGAGGACCGCCATTAAATCAATTCCTCTCAACGAGTTCAGCAGAACAAATCTGCCCAGACGTGACGCGACGTCTCAATGACGTCATGTGCTGTGTAATGGAGTCCATCGAGGATTTTAAACTTAAGCACACACATATGGACTGAATGAAGAAATGCAATTTATAAGGTATTGATAAGCTGAACTGAGAATCAATGGTAGTTTTTTTTTTGGGAGGTGAAGAAACCCTTTACGAAACTCAGGCAATACGGAATCAGAGTGTAGGCATGAGAGTCTATGATCCACTGACCTACTCGGACCCAACCACAGAGAAGGAACAAACAAGGCCTATGCACAAGACCGCTCAGGACTTGTTTCTAGAATATCAATATTGGTAGTCATAAAAAGAACTGGATAGGAGTCGTAGGTGTTGGAGAAACAGACGGACAGAAAGATTCACTGAAGCAATCTGCTCGCCTTCAAAATGAGAAAGAGACAGGGAGAAAGTGATCCTACACGAGCAATGTTCTAGCAAATACCCAAATTTCCCAGTGTGACTTTTGAATAATTTATTGAGTTGCATTCGATGCGGACGCAGTTCTGACTTTACGACATTTGCATTTACGACACAACTCACATCTATTTTACGATGGACAGACAGTTTACGACGTACATGCACTTCCGCCCAGTCGATCAATGTGCAAATCGGTGGGCGTTCGTCTCAACAAGGATCGAGTATCTACGTAGAAACTGATAATAGTGTCTCCAAAATCACATGATCGCACCAGTCTTCAATTCCAATAAACAACTGTACATATTTCGATTTGATGATGACAGATGAAAGATTAAATGTAGACTATTGTTATTTTTACAGAAGCGGGAAGCTAACATAGGACAAAAACAACACGACACTACTTTGAAGTGACGAAAAACTGGTTCACTGTTGCAGAGAAAGAGAGACGATGAACTGATCTCTTTAGAAGAACCTTTTCATAAGAATCTGTAAACATGTGTTGACAAAATCACTCATTGGGAATTTTTTCCTGTAATCGATGAAGAATGAGTCGCCGCAGAGGTGAACATGCCGTTTTATTATTTATTGCCGTCAAATTGGCGTATTTAACAGATATAAATAAGACTGCGAGAACCGGCTATGCCCTTTTGGGGATGCCTTCACATCTCTCTGGTTTTTTGAACTAAGGTTCCCACATGCCGATGCACCTCGGCCTGTTCTGAGAGGTGTATGTTCCGGGGTCGCAGACCTTGGGCATACGGTAAGAGTGGTCCTCTATTCCTATTGGAATAGTCGGCCAGCTGCCTCCTAAATTGATCATGGCACGGCGAGGGGAAAGCTAACACCTCTCCCGCCATCGTAAGGGCGTGGGACAAGTACCAAAAGCCCGACCTACCTGATGCAGGCTTTTATAGGGTTTTCCATGCAACATTTTTAGGCGAATTACCGGGAAGGATCCTTAAACAATAGCCCGGGGGCCCTAGTTAACCCTTGGATACCTTCCTCTACCCTTCCGCATCCCCCTTTCAAATCCCTTCCTATGTGGATTACCCTATACATAGGCTGTCTACACCTCAAACCCTTGACTAACTTCCTCTTCCCCTCCGCACCCCCCATTTTCAAATCTCTTCTTTTGCTATTAAAGGAGATTTTCCAACATGTTACCCTAAAAAAAGAAAAAAAAAGTCTATTCCGCCCATGAACAGACAAGAAGAAAGTCTTGGACAATCACTTCGCAAAAGTTGGGTGACGGTAAAAACTAATATCTTAAGAAAGTCAATAAGGCCATAGAAAGAATTTTCGGAAATCTTGGAGAAGCAAAGGTTGAAAGGAAACCGTTTAGCAAGTTAAGGTGACACCAAACAATTAAGAAACTTCCATTTTCATATCACAGACTTATCATCTCGTTCATCGAATTTGATGCCAAGTTTGCAATGAGCCGTGAGCTTCACGAGCCGTTTTTATCGGCGTTTCTTATCTGCTGGTTTGGCGCTGCTTTGACCTTTCTGCGTACCTCAAGGTTCCATACCGTACACGGTCGCAGCCTCCTTCATCTTCGGGGTCTCTTTTTCATCTTTTAACACAAAACTGACGCTAGTTGAACGGCAATATTCGGACGACTTCATTTAATTAGTTTACACTTGTACGTCATGGAGTATTGGGCAGACGAGAAACTGCTGACAGGAGAAACTCGTGGATGCGTGACAATTAAGTCCGCGTATAAACTGCGTCATCACAGGTGGCATGGCGCTGAATACCTCTCCCTCAGTCAGGTGGAAGACCTTTAACAGACGAACTCATGTACGTCAACGGAAATTGTCTGCGAGGGTTACTTTCTCGCAGGCAATACATGCGAGGGATGTTCTCTCGCAGGCAGAACCTTTTAGGAGAGATACGAAGGGGCTACCTTTGGGTATGCCTTTTCTCCGTTTTTGAACTAAGGTTCACACAATCCGAGGCACCTCGGCCTGTTCTGAGAGGTGTATGTTCCGAGGTCACAGACCTTGGGCATACGGTAAGAGTTGTCTGCTATTCCCATTGGAATAGTCGGCCAGCTGCCTCCTAAACTGGTCGAGGCACGGAGAATGGAATGCTGCGTCCCTACAGCAACTCCTCTTCCGCTATCGGAAGGGCGTGGGACAAGTACCCAATGCCCGACCTACCGGATGCAGGTTTTTCTAGGGTTTTCCCTGCATTTCTTTACGCGAATGCCGCGTAGGATCCTTAAACCATAGCCCGGGGGCCCTAGTTAACCCTTGGCTACCTTCCTCTACCCTTCCGCATCCCCCCTTTCAAATCCCTTCCTATGCTATTAAAGGGGAGTTGCCCAATGTGGATCACCCTCATGTAGCCTGTAGAACGTGAGTGTGGATGAATTATCCCCGGCAGCAGGGAGACCTTCCTGGCGCTGTGGCAACCAACAGTGCATCAACAAGGAAACACTCAATTGTGTCTGACAATTGGAATTAGCAAAAGCGCCGTGTAATGAATCAACGCACCGTGAATGTATTTCTCATGAATTGGAAGAGGTATCGTTAAATAAAATACATAGACCTACTTCCTTTCTCCGCTCTCGCGATTCGAGGAGATTGGCTTTGAATGAAAGATTTACTCGTTGAGGAATCCGAGGTATTTAAATCAGGATTCTTGACATTTGACATTCTACAGCAATGATATGGAATCAATTAAGTCGTTCCAGTCGTCTACTTTAAGATGAAGGAATCAAGCGGTGCTGATGAACAAATTAAATCCATCAATGTGATATACTCTGATTTATAAGGTTATGTACGATCTTACGGACATCCATTTGTTGCTCTGTGTGTTGCAGATTTCTTTTATATGTTAGGGAAGGAGGGCGGGGAATATCTCGTCACATTTTGAATCACAATGGACATTCGCCAGTTCCCGTCTTTTATGTTTCCATCTATATTTTTTTATTGTTATTATTTAGCTGCATTCAACCGATCAGAAATATCTGCAGTTTTAGGAGATTAAAAACGATATTGGATTCGAAACTCACACACACACACACACACAGAGATGTTATCTTGGTAGTCGGCGCTCGCTTTCGTCGTGATCACATTTCTCTGTCTCTCTCCCGAAAAAAATAAAACTCTCTACACCCCGCCATTACGGAAAATAACTCTTGCGCCTATCTTTCTTTATATGTATAAAAATCTGGAACGTGCCTCGTGTTATTATTTTATTTAAAGATATCAAAAACAAGGAAATCTTAAATGATCTTGTAATAGGAAAATGCGTAATTAATCAATATCTCTGTTGAATAGAAAAAAGAACAGAGGGATGATATGAGAAGGTATGTGGTAAAGAATATAGAGTTGAATGTAGTGTGCGTGACTGAGTAGTCCGAGTGTGACTGTGGCTGTTTCCTCCTCCAAGGAATGCTTCCACATGAAAATTCCGTTTCTACAGATAAGCCGAGATACATAATCATTATTCATTGCTAATATTTGCCGGTGTTACATTTTCTAAATTGAAGAACTGAGGAAATAATTGGGCCTAACTTCCGTTCCATCCACAGGTCGTCTATCTGATAGTCTATCTAACCTCAACTGAACCGATTTTATTGGGCCGTGCTTCTACTCTCCAACTGAAGATGCAGAACAGAGTTGATGAATGTTAGATGCGTTTGTCTCTCATCCCTCCCTCTTTTTATCGCATTACATCGTCTGATTCTGGTTATTTATTCTTTTATGCTTCGCCTACAGCGCTTGAGATAAATTCTCCTTCTCCGTGTTACCAATTTACTTTTTCTACGATTCATAAATTGAGACAAACATAAAATATTATATATGAATTTTAAATCCACCACCAACAAACCAAATTATTTCTCTTCTTATTTCAATCGTTCATAACTGAAACAGCATTGACCTCCATATATATTCAAATCCAGAACGTAGAATGTGAAGATTAAAACGTAGAAGATCAAAGGAAATCACACTATAGAGACTGGAAAAAACAGTTCGCTCCAATCACTATTAGTCAACAATTGGGTGATTTCCCTCAGAGGAATGGTACCGCTAGAAAATAACCTCGAAACTTTTAGATGACATCAGACAGTGTCCATCTCTTTGACTTTCAGGGAACATTTCAAATACCCTTCGTTTGATTACATTTTCAAGATGTTCTTTATTCGGGATCTGCAGACCCGTGGAACGCCTTGTTCACTTCATTCTTATATTTCGACGCTATCGTCTGAGACTGACCTTCAACCTTGATGGTCAACACCGTAGTCAAGGTCACACGAACGACCTACGATAAGAGCAAAATCAGTAATCTTCCGTCCACATTTAACATTCACCGCAGCTCCACTCATTACGTCTCTTGAAAAAATCTTTTTCTTGAATTTCCTGGTCGCCCGTCACCAAACTATACTCGTTTTTTGCCTCCAGACCATTTCTATTTTAACCGTCAGTGGCCTTTGATCTTCCAAGCACTCACTCCAGTGCCAGTGCGTTTCAACCTTGACGCAAACTACGCTCTCTTGTTTACTCATTTTCATTGCATATTACTGTATTTTTTTCTACCCAAAAATGCGTTTTAAAGTTCATCGGTATGTCCGCCAGCAGCAGCAAGCATCTGCGGTTGACTGAAGATCGATGGCAGCAGCAAAGAGTATTGATATCCCCGGAGGAATTTGCATAACCGGGGGCTCTGACATGCACGGGGTTTGACAAGCATTCACCAGCATCCATCCAACCAACCCTCTCATGCCCTGCATATGCAAGACCACACTACAAAGGTAATACTCCACATTGGCAAACCAAATCCTAAGGTGATCAATTTGGGTTTTGTGTTCGTGTCGGACGAAACAGAGAGGAATTTTAGAGACATTCTAATAAAAAGTGTTGCTCTTGAAAGATATCCTTCGAGAATTATAAACTGGAATGAAATATCATTGCATCAGTGGTTCTAAAGATTAATGTTATCAGCCTTCCGTGTTTAATGGTCCTTTTTTGTCCCATCAATGTCTGTCTCTCTTTGTATGCGTTCATATTTACCCGGTTCTGGTTTACGAGTTTCTCCTCTCTGTCTCTCTATATTTAGTGCCCCGTCTTTCGCATCCCGAAATAGTTTTCAATTAGTGACGGAGGCTGTTGTCTTCGGTGGTCTGCTTTCTCTCTCTCTCTGCGTCAAATGTGATGTCATACATTATTAATTATGAAGGACTTTCATCTTAGCAACGCCAAAAATACATTATTATTTAGTTTCTAAATAGTCAACGGTTATCAATATAGTGTGATCAATAGATCATCCAATATACAGACTGAGGAGGGACTTTAACAAAAAATAGGAAACCAGCACTGTGAGTTGTGAAGGAAGCCAGGAAGGCCATAGCTGTTAATCAAGAGGCTACTCAAGAAATTATATACAGAAGAGGCAGTTCGTTTGCCTAAAATCCTTTCAGGACGATCGAATTCGAAACTAATTCGAGGATTAAAGCGTGTAAAAGGCGCATAGGAAGTATAATTTCAGGGACATTCCTCCACTTCCGACTTCATTGTGACCACGATTCCAATTGGATCTCTTCAATGAAGTCGAAAACGTCTCATTTCCTTTTATCTGGATTTTTAATGTAATGATTAAGCAAATATCGCTGATTGGGTCCAGAATTTTTTTCCTAGAAATTCCTCAAAGTGAGTGAGGAATCCGTAGTTCTGCACAGTTACAAGGATTTTTCTTTTATCTGGGAGAATAACATGGCGTTTACTTTGATCCTGAGTTGTGCATAAAGATTTGGTCTACGTCTTTGTCAACTTCTTCACTTCCATCTTTGAAACTCTCTAATGCCAGTTTTCGAAACAGATCCATTTACTATTGTGTGGCGGATTACAGCCACCTTGTTTTTTTAAACAAATAATGTGCTCCTTAACTACCCATTTAGAAAAATCACCAGAAGAGTATAAAGTGGCGTAACGTGATAGGGAATAATTTTCAAGATTGGTGAGTGCTGCAAACATCGAATTCTTGGAAATTTCTGGGAGAAACTTGGCATGCAGGGTGCAATCGTCGTTGTTTCGGATTTATTCCACTTAAATTCCCTATAAAACATTTCTTATCCATTCAAGGAGAACTAAGAGAAATGGATATGTATGTATCAAATTAGAATACCTAAAAAATATACAGTTCTATTATATAAAAAATTGTATTAGTATTAATTGTATATATTATAAAGTATAAACATACTACGTAACAATAGCTCATTTTATTGTAAATAAACATGTAAAAATGCATGGTAACTACGAAACTGGAGAAACGTCTACCTACAAATAAATAAAATGATGAGGCTCCTGGAACGTTCAAACCAGCTGGGATACTTCAGAGTTCACCGAAGAGCCTAGGCGAGTCCCTTACGTCACGCATACGAGGAAGGCTGCGCACTGGCAGGTATTTACGACTATCCTTGAGGCCGAGTTACTCAGTCACGAAGTCGTATTCGGACGATTACCTTCAAGGATTAAGGAATCAAAAAAAAAACAGTTCGCTCCAATCACTTACGATGTTGGCGGGTTTCGTTGAACGGCAGAGTAGAAAAATACGTTAAAGAATTACTTCTTATTCATAATAATTATAGTTAGGATTTTTTTTTATTTGATGCATAAAACTGCGTGCACATATGAGCCAGTTACTAGCAGACATTTTTCTATTTGGCTCTTTTATCGTCTCTCCTTTAGTTAACCGAGACGACTGCCACGCCAGATGTGTGACGCACATCATCTAGCAACACGCATTTCACATGCACGCGATATTTATAACGATAAATTGTATGTTTGTAATTATATAACGCCTGTAGACTTCAACCAAGTAGCGATTTTATCGTTCCTAAGTTTGTTATCAAATAATGAGCAGAATAAATTTATTAAGCAATGATCTGTGAGGCGGACGATAAATGCAGATATTCTTGCATCGTACACAAGTTTAAATGCATTCGTAAAAGAAAAGAAAATGGAATATCCAATAGCTGGTAACATATATATATATATATATATATATATATATATATATATATATACCATAATGTTAATATTCCTCATACTCCGATTTTAATCTTCAGTGTGAACGGACATTGTTCGCAGAAGGCAGTTTAGGATGAAGCTGACCTTCCCACATAATTAAAAATAGATTATAATCTACTTCAAAAAACACAAAAAAAATATACGACTGATAGGCTCCAAACTGTGACCAAGTTCCAAAGCTACTACCCTCAATGTCACTACTTTCTTCATCCTTACGGAATAATTACATTTAAGCTTAGTAAATGAAAAATCGTCCAGCCTTCTCTAACGAACTAACGTCAACAAAATACACACGCAGACTAACAGAACAATATCAAAAATCGAAATACTATACGACACACTAGTAAATTGCTTACAATTTACAATTGCCAACGATATCAATCCAGCAAACATCTTCGAAGCAGCAATGAATTTGGGAAAATCACTAACGGAAATTGTAGAAATGACTCAAAACAAAACGATTGGTAGAAAACCGTAAAGAAAGAATAGTAATATCGCGAGAGAAAATTTGTTAAAGAAACTGCTGAAGCTGCAATTCAAACTCAATGAAATGTAAAAAGAGCGATAAGAACCGCACAATTCTTCCGCTTCAACGAAGAATGAACCAGACCTTCATAGTGGCGATACGACGAGGGAGCCGAAAAATAAAATGTAAAAAAAGCGTATAAAATACAATAGAAAAGAATTGTTAAGGATTTATTCAGTCGTCTAATTAAAATCGTAATCATTTTCATATCGATTTGTTTGTTTTATAAATGTTTGCACTTCATATAATATTTTGTTAAAAAATATAAAAATATAATACGAGATACTAAATTGTTTATACGTCAGTAGAAGAAATATTACGGAATGAGAAAGGTTCCAACAGGTTCTCAGTTGGTATAGCGGTGGAGGGATTATTTCAGGAATCCATTGGGTCTCTGGCTCTAATCCGGCCAGGAGTAAATTAATATTATTAATTGTAATTATTTTACACATTGGAACGAAAAATATTCAGGGGGGACAATAGTTCCTCCGGTAGCTCAGTTGGTAGAGCGGTGGACTGTAGCAGGATTATTTCAGGAATCCATAGGTCGCTGGTTCAAATCCGGCCCGGAGGAAATTTTTTATTATTATTTGTAATTATTTTACTCGTTGTCGGAAAAATATTAAGCAATGACACTAGTTCCTCCGGTAGCTCAGTTGGTAGAGCGGTGGACTGTAGAGGGATTATTTCAGGAATCCATAGGTCGCTGGTTCAAATCCGGCCCGGAGGAAAGTTTTATTATTATTTGTAATTATTTTACTCGTTGGAAGGAAAAATATGACGTGGTAAGAAAAGTTCCTCTGGTAGCTCAGTTGGTAGAGCGGTGGACTGTAGAGGGATTATTTCAGGAATCCATAGGTCGCTGGTTCAAATCCGGCCCGGAGGAAATTTTTTATTATTATTTGTAATTATTTTACTCGTTGTCGGAAAAATATTAAGCAATGACACTAGTTCCTCCGGTAGCTCAGTTGGTAGAGCGGTGGACTGTAGAGGGATTATTTCAGGAATCCATAGGTCGCTGGTTCAAATCCGGCCCGGAGGAAAGTTTTATTATTATTTGTAATTATTTTACTCGTTGGAAGGAAAAATATGACGTGGTAAGAAAAGTTCCTCTGGTAGCTCAGTTGGTAGAGCGGTGGACTGTAGAGGGATTATTTCAGGAATCCATAGGTCGCTGGTTCAAATCCGGCCCGGAGGAAATTTTTATTATTATTTGTAATTATTTTACTCGTTGGAACGAAAAATATTACGTGG
The DNA here is from genome assembly GCA_037074705.1 of Zhengitettix transpicula. Taxonomy (NCBI): domain Eukaryota; kingdom Metazoa; phylum Arthropoda; class Insecta; order Orthoptera; family Tetrigidae; genus Zhengitettix; species Zhengitettix transpicula. The sequence goes on from CM073593.1 coordinate 78,804,093, forward strand.
TAAGAAAAATTCCTCTGGTAGCTCAGTTGGTAGAGACCGTGGACTGTAGAGGGATTATTTCAGGAATACATAGGTCGCTGGTTCAAATCCGGCCCGGAGGAAAGTTTTATTATTATTTGTAATTATTTTACTCGTTGGAAGGAAAAATATGACGTGGTAAGAAAAGTTCCTCTGGTAGCTCAGTTGGTAGAGCGGTGGACTGTAGAGGGATTATTTCAGGAATCCATAGGTCGCTGGTTCAAATCCGGCCCGGAGGAAATTTTTTATTATTATTTGTAATTATTTTACTCGTAGTCGGAAAAATATTAAGCAATGACACTAGTTCCTCCGGTAGCTCAGTTGGTAGAGCGGTGGACTGTAGAGGGATTATTTCAGGAATCCATAGGTCGCTGGTTCAAATCCGGCCCGGAGGAAAGTTTTATTATTATTTGTAATTATTTTACTCGTTGGAAGGAAAAATATGACGTGGTAAGAAAAGTTCCTCTGGTAGCTCAGTTGGTAGAGCGGTGGACTGTAGAGGGATTATTTCAGGAATCCATAGGTCGCTGGTTCAAATCCGGCCCGGAGGAAATTTTTTATTATTATTTGTAATTATTTTACTCGTTGTCGGAAAAATATTAAGCAATGACACTAGTTCCTCCGGTAGCTCAGTTGGTAGAGCGGTGGACTGTAGAGGGATTATTTCAGGAATCCATAGGTCGCTGGTTCAAATCCGGCCCGGAGGAAAGTTTTATTATTATTTGTAATTATTTTACTCGTTGGAAGGAAAAATATGACGTGGTAAGAAAAGTTCCTCTGGTAGCTCAGTTGGTAGAGCGGTGGACTGTAGAGGGATTATTTCAGGAATCCATAGGTCGCTGGTTCAAATCCGGCCCGGAGGAAATTTTTATTATTATTTGTAATTATTTTACTCGTTGGAACGAAAAATATTACGTGGTAAGAAAAATTCCTCTGGTAGCTCAGTTGGTAGAGCGGTGGACTGTAGAGGGATTATTTCAGGAATACATAGGTCGCTGGTTCAAATCCGGCCCGGAGGAAAGTTTTATTATTATTTGTAATTATTTTACTCGTTGGAAGGAAAAATATGACGTGGTAAGAAAAGTTCCTCTGGTAGCTCAGTTGGTAGAGCGGTGGACTGTAGAGGGATTATTTCAGGAATCCATAGGTCGCTGGTTCAAATCCGGCCCGGAGGAAATTTTTTATTATTATTTGTAATTATTTTACTCGTAGTCGGAAAAATATTAAGCAATGACACTAGTTCCTCCGGTAGCTCAGTTGGTAGAGCGGTGGACTGTAGAGGGATTATTTCAGGAATCCATAGGTCGCTGGTTCAAATCCGGCCCGGAGGAAAGTTTTATTATTATTTGTAATTATTTTACTCGTTGGAACGAAAAATATTACGTGGTAAGAAAAATTCCTCTGGTAGCTCAGTTGGTAGAGCGGTGGACTGTAGAGGGATTATTTCAGGAATCCATAGGTCGCTGGTTCAAATCCGGCCCGGAGGAAAGTTTTATTATTATTTGTAATTATTTTACTCGTTGGAAGGAAAAATATGACGTGGTAAGAAAAGTTCCTCTGGTAGCTCAGTTGGTAGAGCGGTGGACTGTAGAGGGATTATTTCAGGAATCCATAGGTCGCTGGTTCAAATCCGGCCCGGAGGAAATTTTTATTATTATTTGTAATTATTTTACTCGTTGGAACGAAAAATATTACGTGGTAAGAAAAATTCCTCTGGTAGCTCAGTTGGTAGAGCGGTGGACTGTAGAGGGATTATTTCAGGAATACATAGGTCGCTGGTTCAAATCCGGCCCGGAGGAAAGTTTTATTATTATTTGTAATTATTTTACTCGTTGGAAGGAAAAATATGACGTGGTAAGAAAAGTTCCTCTGGTAGCTCAGTTGGTAGAGCGGTGGACTGTAGAGGGATTATTTCAGGAATCCATAGGTCGCTGGTTCAAATCCGGCCCGGAGGAAAATTTTTATTATTATTTGTAATTATTTTACTCGTTGTCGGAAAAATATTAAGCAATGACACTAGTTCCTCCGGTAGCTCAGTTGGTAGAGCGGTGGACTGTAGAGGGATTATTTCAGGAATCCATAGGTCGCTGGTTCAAATCCGGCCCGGAGGAAAGTTTTATTATTATTTGTAATTATTTTACTCGTTGGAACGAAAAATATTACGTGGTAAGAAAAATTCCTCTGGTAGCTCAGTTGGTAGAGCGGTGGACTGTAGAGGGATTATTTCAGGAATCCATAGGTCGCTGGTTCAAATCCGGCCCGGAGGAAAGTTTTATTATTATTTGTAATTATTTTACTCGTTGGAAGGAAAAATATGACGTGGTAAGAAAAGTTCCTCTGGTAGCTCAGTTGGTAGAGCGGTGGACTGTAGAGGGATTATTTCAGGAATCCATAGGTCGCTGGTTCAAATCCGGCCCGGAGGAAATTTTTATTATTATTTGTAATTATTTTACTCGTTGGAACGAAAAATATTACGTGGTAAGAAAAATTCCTCTGGTAGCTCAGTTGGTAGAGCGGTGGACTGTAGAGGGATTATTTCAGGAATCCATAGGTCGCTGGTTCAAATCCGGCCCGGAGGAAATTTTTATTATTATTTGTAATTATTTTACTCGTTGACGGAAAAATATTAAGGAATGACAATAGTTCCTCCGGTAGCTCAGTTGGTAGAGCGGTGGACTGTAGACGAATTATTTCAGGAATCCATAGGTCGCTGGTTCAAATCCGGCCCCGGAGGAAATTTTTATTATTATTTGTAATTATTTTACTCGTTGGAAGGAAAAATATGACGTGGTAAGAAAAGTTCCTCTGGTAGCTCAGTTGGTAGAGCGGTGGACTGTAGAGGGATTATTTCAGGAATCCATAGGTCGCTGGTTCAAATCCGGCCCGGAGGAAATTTTTATTATTATTTGTAATTATTTTACTCGTTGGAACGAAAAATATTACGTGGTAAGAAAAATTCCTCTGGTAGCTCAGTTGGTAGAGCGGTGGACTGTAGAGGGATTATTTCAGGAATCCATAGGTCGCTGGTTCAAATCCGGCCCGGAGGAAATTTTTATTATTATTTGTAATTATTTTACTCGTTGACGGAAAAATATTAAGGAATGACAATAGTTCCTCCGGTAGCTCAGTTGGTAGAGCGGTGGACTGTAGACGGATTATTTCAGGAATCCATAGGTCGCTGGTTCAAATCCGGCCCGGAGGAATTTTTTATTATTATTTGTAATTATTTTACTCGTTGGAAGGAAAAATATGACGTGGTAAGAAAAGTTCCTCCGGTAGCTCAGTTGGTAGAGCGGTGGACTGTAGAGGGATTATTTCAGGAATCCATAGGTCGCTGGTTCAAATCCGGCCCGAAGGAAAGTTTTATTATTATTTGTAATTATTTTACTCGTTGGAAGGAAAAATATGACGTGGTAAGAAAAGTTCCTCTGGTAGCTCAGTTGGTAGAGCGGTGGACTGTAGACGGATTATTTCAGGAATCCATAGGTCGCTGAATCAAATCCGGCCCGGAGGAAATTTTTATTATTATTTGTAATTATTTTACTCGTTGACGGAAAAATATTAAAGAATGACAATAGTTCCTCCGGTAGCTCAGTTGGTAGAGCGGTGGACTGTAGAGGGATTATTTCAGGAATCCATAGGTCGCTGGTTCAAATCCGGCCCGAAGGAAAGTTTTATTATTATTTGTAATTATTTTACTCGTTGGAAGGAAAAATATGACGTGGTAAGAAAAGTTCCTCTGGTAGCTCAGTTGGTAGAGCGGTGGACTGTAGACGGATTATTTCAGGAATCCATAGGTCGCTGAATCAAATCCGGCCCGGAGGAAATTTTTATTATTATTTGTAATTATTTTACTCGTTGACGGAAAAATATTAAGGAATGACAATAGTTCCTCCGGTAGCTCAGTTGGTAGAGCGGTGGACTGTAGAGGGATTATTTCAGGAATCCATAGGTCGCTGGTTCAAATCCGGCCCGGAGGAAAGTTTTATTATTATTTGTAATTATTTTACTTGTTGGAAGGAAAAATATGAAGTGGTAAGAAAAGTTCCTCTGGTAGCTCAGTTGGTAGAGCGGTGGACTGTAGAGGGATTATTTCAGGAATCCATAGGTCGCTGGTTCAAATCCGGCCCGGAGGAAAGTTTTATTATTATTTGTAATTATTTTACTCGTTGGAAGGAAAAATATGACGTGGTAAGAAAAGTTCCTCCGGTAGCTCAGTTGGTAGAGCGGTGGACTGTAGAGGGATTATTTCAGGAATCCATAGGTCGCTTGTTCAAATCCGGCCCGGAGGAAAGTTTTATTATTATTTTTAATTATTTTACTTGTTGGAAGGAAAAATATGAAGTGGTAAGAAAAGTTCCTCTGGTAGCTCAGTTGGTAGAGCGGTGGACTGTAGAGGGATTATTTCAGGAATCCATAGGTCGCTGGTTCAAATCCGGCCCGGAGGAAAGTTTTATTATTATTTGTAATTATTTTACTCGTTGGAAGGAAAAATATGACGTGGTAAGAAAAGTTCCTCTAATAGCTCAGTTGGTAGAGCGGTGGACTGTAGACGGATTATTTCAGGAATCCATAGCTCGCTGGTTCAAATCCGGCCCGGAGGAAAGTTTTATTATTATTTGTAATTATTTTACTCGTTGGAAGGAAAAATATGACGTGATAAGAAAAGTTCCTCTGGTAGCTCAGTTGGTAGAGCGGTGGACTGTAGAGGGATTATTTCAGGAATCCATAGGTCGCTTGTTCAAATCCGGCCCGGAGGAAAGTTTTATTATTATTTTTAATTATTTTACTTGTTGGAAGGAAAAATATGAAGTGGTAAGAAAAGTTCCTCTGGTAGCTCAGTTGGTAGAGCGGTGGACTGTAGAGGGATTATTTCAGGAATCCATAGGTCGCTGGTTCAAATCCGGCCCGGAGGAAATTTTTATTATTATTTGTAATTATTTTACTCGTTGGAACGAAAAATATTACGTGGTAAGAAAAATTCCTCTGGTAGCTCAGTTGGTAGAGCGGTGGACTGTAGAGGGATTATTTCAGGAATCCATAGGTCGCTGGTTCAAATCCGGCCCGGAGGAAATTTTTATTATTATTTGTAATTATTTTACTCGTTGACGGAAAAATATTAATGAATGACAATAGTTCCTCCGGTAGCTCAGTTGGTAGAGCGGTGGACTGAAGACGGATTATTTCGGGAATCCATAGGTCGCTGGTTCAAATCCGGCCCGGAGGAAAGTTTTATTATTATTTGTAATTATTTTACTCGTTGGAAGGAAAAATATGACGTGGTAAGAAAAGTTCCTCTGGTAGCTCAGTTGGTAGAGCGGTGGACTGTAGAGAGATTATTTCAGGAATCCATAGGTCGCTGGTTCAAATCCGGCCCGGAGGAAAGTTTTATTATTATTTGTAATTATTTTACTCGTTGGAAGGAAAAATATGACGTGGTAAGAAAAGTTCCTCTGGTAGCTCAGTTGGTAGAGCGGTGGGCTGTAGAGGGATTATTTCAGGAATCCATAGGTCGCTGGTTCAAATCCGGCCCGGAGGAAAGTTTTATTATTATTTGTAATTATTTTACTCGTTGGAAGGAAAAATATGACGTGGTAAGAAAAGTTCCTCTGGTAGCTCAGTTGGTAGAGCGGTGGACTGTAGAGGGATTATTTCAGGAATCCATAGGTCGCTGGTTCAAATCCGGCCCGGAGGAAATTTTTATTATTATTTGTAATTATTTTACTCGTTGACGGAAAAATATTAAGGAATGACAATAGTTCCTCCGGTAGCTCAGTTGGTAGAGCGGTGGACTGTAGACGTATTATTTCAGGAATCCATAGGTCGCTGGTTCAAATCCGGCCCGGAGGAAAGTTTTATTATTATTTGTAATTATTTTACTCGTTGGAAGGAAAAACATGACGTGGTAAGAAAAGTTCCTCTGGTAGCTCAGTTGGTAGAGCGGTGGACTGTAGAGGGATTATTTCAGGAATCCATAGGTCGCTGGTTCAAATCCGGCCCGGAGGAAATTTTTATTTGTAATTATTTTACTCGTTGGAACGAAAAATATTACGTGGTAAGAAAAATTCCTCTGGTAGCTCAGTTGGTAGAGCGGTGTACTGTAGAGGGATTATTTCAGGAATCCATAGGTCGCTGGTTCAAATCCGGCCCGGAGGAAATTTTTATTATTATTTGTAATTATTTTACTCGTTGACGGAAAAATATTAATGAATGACAATAGTTCCTCCAGTAGCTCAGTTGGTAGAGCGGTGGACTGTAGACGGATTACTTCTGGAATCCATAGGTCGCTGGTTCAAATCCGGCCCGGAGGAAAGTTTTATTATTATTTGTATATATTTTACTCGTTGGAAGGAAAAATATGACGTGGTAAGAAAAGTTCCTCTGGTAGCTCAGTTGGTAGAGCGGTGGACTGTAAAGGGATTATTTCAGGAATCCATAGGTCGCTGGTTCAAATCCGGGCCGGAAGGAAATTTTTATTATTATTTGTAATTATTTTACTCGTTGGAACGAAAAATATTACGTGGTAAGAAAAATTCCTCTGGTAGCTCAGTTTGTAGAGCGGTGGACTGTAGAGGGATTATTTCAGGAATCCATAGGTCGCTGGTTCAAATCCGGCCCGGAGGAAATTTTTATTATTATTTGTAATTATTTTACTCGTTGACGGAAAAATATTAATGAATGACAATAGTTCCTCCGGTAGCTCAGTTGGTAGAGCGGTGGACTGTAGACGGATTATTTCTGGAATCCATAGGTCGCTGGTTCAAATCCGGCCCGGAGGAAAGTTTTATTATTATTTGTAATTATTTTACTCGTTGGAAGGAAAAATATGACGTGGTAAGAAAAGTTCCTCTGGTAGCTCAGTTGGTAGAGCGGTGGGCTGTAGAGGGATTATTTCAGGAATCCATAGGTCGCTGGTTCAAATCCGGCCCGGAGGAAAGTTTTATTATTATTTGTAATTATTTTACTCGTTGGAAGGAAAAATATGACGTGGTAAGAAAAGTTCCTCTGGTAGCTCAGTTGGTAGAGCGGTGGGCTGTAGAGGGATTATTTCAGGAATCCATAGGTCGCTGGTTCAAATCCGGCCCGGAGGAAAGTTTTATTATTATTTGTAATTATTTTACTCGTTGGAAGGAAAAATATGACGTGGTAAGAAAAGTTCCTCTGGTAGCTCAGTTGGTAGAGCGGTGGGCTGTAGAGGGATTATTTCAGGAATCCATAGGTCGCTGGTTCAAATCCGGCCCGGAGGAAATTTTTATTTGTAATTCTTTTTTTCGTTGGAAGCAGGAAAAGTAATGGGTGGTAATCGTTTCTCCGGTAGCACAGTTGGTAGAGCGGTGGAGTGTAGAGGGATTATTTCAGGAATCCATATGTCGCTGACTAAATTCGGCGTGGGGAATGTTTTATTTATTTGTTTGTGTTTTTTTATAAAATAATTGAAGTGTTGTTGCCTAGTTTATGGTTAGTTTTTATTTAATGTTTGTTTTATTTTTTCTTAAAATTTAAAAGGATATTTTCGTCGTTTTCTTTTTATTTCTCAAAATTAGTGACACTGTATCATCCTAAGATTGTTTTTATTAGGTGAAATGTTATTAAGCGTAGCACTAATTATCATGATAATTTGACGACATTTGTTTTTTTTAAAAAAAAAAAATCACCCAGTATATCACAATGATGCATTTCGAACGAATAAATTATTTAATGATACGTGTAAAATTTCATAATGTTATGAAGATATGGAAGGAATTAGGGAATTAGGATTGTTTTTGATGTCAGAGTCCGGGAATTCGTCAGCGGAAGATGATGGTAGTAAACAGGAAAGGAGGATGGATAATCGTGGGATGCTTCTGACTTCTCTGATTAATTTTCCGTCTTCCTTTTATGGCAAATTTTATTGACATTTGCTTAGTGTTTCATCAATTCATTTCTTATAGTAAGTAAAATTTGTGTTGTGAAATGCTCTGTTGTTAAATGAAGGGTTATTCTATGAAATTCCGCTGTTAAAATAAGTCTGCTAATTATTTTTCTCAATATATTGTAATATTATTGTTAATAATTTACAATTTCAGAGATAAAACGCGGTACACCACAATATTAATTTTTTCTTGGACAGTTGTTTTTGATTCTCAATGGGACTACTTCCTGAAAAATGCTTTCTTAATAATCTCTTCGAGTATTCCAGAACAGGACACATCTTTAGACTGTGGATGAAGAAATTCCTAAAAATAATAAAAAATGTCACTTATGAATAATGTTTAATTAAATCTAGAATCTCTTTAACACTCTTGGTATATTCAACGTGATACCAACTGAATTTATTCGAAAAACTTGAGGTTGAGTTTATAATTGTGGTCCGATATGATGTGTTCAGTTGTTATCTGTTAGGTGCACTAGAGAGAACCTGGATATGAGCTACGTCATGTTCAGCGTGATGACTATGAACCATTGCCATACATTTCCTCTTTTTTTATTATCAAAATATGTGTCACTTAAAGTATTATTATTGGAAGTGTAATCCGTACAAGATTATTAGCTACCAAACAGTCTGAAATCTTGCACGACCTACTCTGTAGTTACAATGGAGGCACGTTGCCAGATGACCGCGGAGTATTTGCTTATCCACTTTTGGAAAGGTAGGAATGAAACGGTCCTAGCCTTATATTAGGACACTATTCCTCCACATGCAAATCATGATGACCAGCTGGGGATTCTAGGCGCACTGCAATGTGGGTCACCGATCATAATGGGCTGCGATGTTCCGTCAGCTGAGCCGCAGAGGGAGGGAAGTGGAAGAAAGGGAAACCACGAGGACGCGACCTTGCGGCTGGTGTTTGGGTCAAAGTGGCGCACAAGTGGTTGAGCGAAGCGAGTAGGAAACAGATCAATACAGCATCTTGGAGGAGGGGCGCGTCCAGGGCCAGCCGAAGTCCTGGGTTCGGTCCCTGAAGGACGAGGAGGACGACGACCTCACCGAGGCGACTGCCTATCGATTAGCCGACGAAGGCGCCACGCCCCACCAAGCGGAACAAGCACGCACTAATCTAATCAAATGTGCGAGATTTGTTTTTTTTTAAAAAAAAAAAGGAATGGGGGAGGAATAAACCCTGACGAATCAATCCAGATAATTGAGTGGTACGAAGTAAAGGTTTACAAGTGTATATATATGAGTTTGAAAAAAAAACTGTTTGATCCAGAATAAAGGAAACATCCATTAGTCTTCAAGAATGAATACGATATTCAGAGTTCAATTCGAGGGTCGAGATAACTGTCACAGACCTATGCTGTTCAGTCAAACTGCTTAGACTCAGGCTGCACTCTCCGAGTTTTAGCGAATAAGGAGAATAATTACCCAAACACAGGCTTTAAAGGATGGACTGGAAACTGTCCGCTTATGCAAAACCCAAAAGCATTAAAACCGAATGTGACCGACGAACGTAAGTGGTTACTGCAGACTAGATATAATAAATCTGGCCAGGAGGAAATTGATGCGATTGTGCACTATATTTAAAAGAAGCTGCCTTGCATAAAACTAGAAGGGGAAAGTGATTCACGGGCGTAGAAGGAAACACGGGTTGACAGAAGTGGGCCGGAAACTGCTCGAGTAGGAGACGATAGGTGGGCTCAAGGACGTTAAGCGTAGAATAACTGGTTGGAAGCAGTCCATTGTAGAGAAGAATGAGCCAGCAGTATATGGACTGTGCGTGAGAGGAAGAAAATCAGTGATATTACATGATATATATGAAGAATAGAAGACTCTAACACCACAATTAGGAAAATAAAATGAAACGAAATAGAAGAAAATACTTTCCTTTTATTCACTAGTATTTTGTTTCCGCAGAATTCGACACACACCCGGCCATTCGTGGACCTACTTCATTTAGTCATGATCCCAAATTAGGTGAAAGCGTCGAATGATGAATTACCAAATTATACGATGACTGATCTCAAAGTCAAGCCATTTCAGTAACTATATATCCTTAATCCGTCATAGGAATGACATCCGATCAATTCGACTATTAATAAACGTCACAATTACGGGACGTAAGTTTTTATAGAATCAGAAATTCAGAGTGACAATGTCAGTGCCCTAGAAACTACAAGATAACAATAAGGACAAGGAAAAAAACGTAAACGTCTCAAGTCCTCCACAGGGTGTCTATTCGTCATGTGAGGCGGCAATGCCAACTTCTTCAGGAACGATTGGTAATTGGCACCAAAACTCTCCAACAATTTAAGAACAGAATAGTTTTTTTTTCAATAATCTTCATAGTGAAAAAAAGGTCGAAATAGTAATAACTTTCTGAGCGGAAATCAGGCTTCATTAATCAACGGGATTATTACCAATACGATCCCAGATTTGTAATTACCTTCGTTGCTTTAATTTTTTATATATTAAAAAGAAGTAACTGACGGATTTGGACATATTCGATGAGAAATATTAAAAACTGTTTAAAACTAAATCGAATTTAGCATTTTTTTTAAAAAAAAATATCACGTGTCATAAGGCAGAGCGCTACATTCAGACATTCAGGTTACCAGGGCAACAAAATTAGCGACATTAGCAACACATGCTAGCCTGTGAGACAGTGTGTGTGTGTGTGTGTGTTACATAATACTAATCGGCTATCTATTTGTGAAATCGAGATCGTCGTTATCGAAATTAACTCACGCGAGTTACGTGAAGAAAATCAAAATCGAAAACCGCGCAGGTATATAGAATCAAAATTGGTTCAGGCGGATAGAAACTCACAGAATTCATATTTTTATAAAGTTTTACCACGATCAATCTGCCGAAGAGCTTCTGGCTAAAAAGCCGACATTTCTGAGACGAAATGTAAACAGAACTAAAAGGCTATGGCTCACAATTTTCGGTTCAACTAATTACAAGGCCATATAAAAAGCTTATCAGAAAATAATAATAATAATAATAGCATGTGGTCCATTACATATGGCTGAATTTTCCCCTGATGTTGAAAGTTCGAAACGTCAGAAATCATTTTAATTTATTTTTATCGTATTCAATGCTTTCGAATAAAATAGAATTCTTTCTTATAGATCCTACTTAAACACAAGTTATACAGTCACTGTATGAGGAGCTTCTATAACCTCAAATTTTCAACCCTTAACTCTACTGATTTTCAGTTTCGTCATTAGTTAAATAATTTGGAAATGCACATAACTTCAAATAAATTTTATTTCATATTTTCTGACAGTAAAGTTGTAATTTTATGTTGCTTGCATCTTTCGACCGTATTTTAGAGTAGCGAAGCAGACGACCAATACTTTATGACAGGAGACCATAACCTCAAATTTCGCAAATTTGTCGTAAGATGTTCATTACTTCCTAAATGATAAAAACGAATAAGATAAATTGTAGTAAATGGACATAATTTTTAGTTGCAATTTAATGATATGTTTGATTATTAACTAATAAATTCTGTTTTAATATAATCCTCATATTTCATAAAAAAATCCAACAGATGTCAAATTTTTGTAAGGCTTTATTTAACACCTAAGTCAAAATTTAAAACCCAAAACTTATAAACCGGTATGTAAATTTGCTATTAATTACAGGAATATTTCCCTTGCTATCTTGAGGACTCGAAACATAATTTTTTATTGTATATCTGTAATGTAAGTTCATGAATTACTTAGTAAGGCTTAATAGTCACGTACACACGCTATTCGGAGCCAGAAAAAATCTCTCCTAGTGATAAATTAGTAAATTACAGAATAAGAATAGCACTGTCGCTTCACGGAAGTTGTGAAGTAATTAAATAATTTTTAGAGAGAGACTGTGTACCTACCTTGCGAGAGGACCGCTCCTCTTGGCTCGCTGACTGAGTATTTTCTCGACGACGGGGATGTTCCCGTTGCGAGCTGCTTCCAACAGCTCCTGGTCCTTGCCCATAGCCCATTTATTATTTTCCCTAAACGGCGGTCGTCATGCGTAATTTCATAATTGTATTCACGGTTGACACAAGTCCACAACACTTCATTGATCCAGCGCCGCCATGTTTAGGGCGACAGCGGCGCTCTACGCGGCCGCCGCTGAACCGTGACATCGCTGTAGCTGACAGCTGACGCACGGACACGCGCAAACATTGAACACTATATTTTGTCGTGTCCACTGCTTTCAAGCGACGCGGTAGTTGTTGTAGCCCCTCGGTATCATTACTTACGAGATACGAAACGACTGTTCTCTATATTCCACAATGCATGTTTTCTTTTCTAAATTATTCTCTGAACTTACTACATGCGTGTGTGTTTGTGTCTTCCCGACTGTGTATAGTGCAGCTGTCACTTCTGAGTGCGTCGATAGAATACAATCGTCATCTTAAAAGAAATAAACAACAAATAAAGTAAACAATGATTTTGATAAACAAACATTTTGCAACTTCGAATTTGGTTCCCTTCTTTTTTAGTCTTATATTTTTCTACCTCCCTGTGATTAAAACACAGCAGGATGATTCTGGTGGCTACAGGCTTGTTGAAGGTATTTACCCGAATAATGGCAAACAAACATATAATCTATTTATATCTATATATAAAAGTCGACATGTCTACAAACATTTAGTGTTAATGTTTCTGCGAATCTGCTATAAATTTATGAGACATTCGTGTCCTGAGATATTTGGAAAAATTATTGAAAATTTCCGTAAATAGTTATATTAATTGCATTATAGTTTGTTTTCAGTATTGAAATTTTAATTTCAGTTCTTTTACCCTTGACTTAAAATCAGTATATTTTTCTGTATCAATTTTTATTAATTCTCTCATTCCTATATCATAGTTTTTAGAATCTGTCCTCTTCTTTTATCTTCTTCAATACTCAGTTATTTGTATTGTCGACCAATTTAGTTATTTAAACTCATTTGCTCTTTTGTATGCATGTGTATATGTTATGTAACTTACGTTATGTAATCAATGCTGTAGGCTCCACTATTTTAAGATCAAAAGTCAATAATTTAATTATCCTCAATTCACTTAATCAAATTTTGATATAAAATTGAAGAGGCTGTTAATGAGAAGATGTACTGACTTCAAATGTGTTATTGATATGTCTTAAAATAAGAATATTAAAATTTTGAGATCAATTACTGTGAATATTATACATCCTCTTTGTAGGTTTGAGATACAATTTGTGCTACTGTCACATTTTGTCTTTAAAAATGTATTCAGTATTACTCCATTTCAAAACAACTTCGTTTAATTATAACCCTCTGGTCATATTTTATTAAACTAATGATGTTACATGTGAAAGAGAACGTATGCTTATAAATGTAAGTAATTTCCTTTATAATTTTACTCTTTTCTCCCCAAGATCAGACCTAGAAGTATTGTTGTTTATTTGTGTAGTATTTCACCCAAATTTATATATTTTGGTATTAGTCAGTGCTGATTTTTAAATAATAATAATTATTATTGTACCACTTATGAATTTAAACTCATATTAACCTTGACTGTGTTATACAGCCTTATGTTATCTGATCTTTTTTGCATCTTCTGGAAGATGATTAATTATTTTATGTTACCACCACCATAAGTAACAAGTTATAAACCTTATTTCCAATTCATTATTGCAGATAGTGAAGTTTTAAACTTCTCCTTGCTGAATTATGATGTCAATACAGCTGCAGGTAGAGTCATTGATATCATTGTTGACATCTCTCCTTTGAGTGACGTAGTAGTGAATATAACAAATATTCCATCAAGCTCAAGTTTCATACTTTTGCAAAGTCACTCATATATATATGATATTACTTTGTCATTTGAAAAAATTCGACTACAAGGTTTATACGTAAATGGCACAAATATTGGGCTTGTAAAGGAAATCACTGGGGAGACCAGTGCGACATTCTACATTAAAAATGGTGGGAATGACATTGTCAGCGTTCTGGTTGCAGTTCAAGCTTATGGAGTTGATGGTATGTACAATATCTTTTTTCTTTTACACATTTGAATACATTTGAACAAAATTCATAATTTTATGTATATTTTGTGCCACAAAGAATTTCTCTACTGCTTCATACTTCAGTACCACAATTTCTTTTTTTCTGTATTTTGTTGCACTACATAAATAATTTCATTGAAAGACCACTGGTATGCAGTTTATGTATACTACAACATATAGTTTGGTTTCAATTCATTACTTTAAAGCAAATAATGTCCTATGCATGATTAAAGCTGTTAAGATACAATAAATGTATGGTATGATGAGATTTCGTCAAAAGAAAGCTATAAATAATATACGAGTAATAGCCTTATAGTTTTTAATTGTGATATAGCTTAAAATTTTATCCAAGGAAATATATTTCATATTTGTTGTTTAAAAGTATCAAAGCTTCTTTCTTAGTGTAAGTTGTGAATCTAGAATTTATTTTTAAATAACTATGGTACTGTTTACATAGACATTTCTATGTTACTTATATTTCATATTCAGTTCATGGTACCCAACAGTAACTTTATATAACATAGGAAATTATCGTTTACGGTTAATAGTTTATTTACTTAGTCGGGCACATAATTCTTTCTGTAGCCTACTTAATTCACATTTCAATTCCCATAATTTTATGCTGATACCATTTATAAAAGTGGGGTCACCATACCCAGATGACACATTGTGGTAGCTTAATACGCTCCTGTATTGGGTAATAGAATATTCATACACACATTTTCTGTTACTCGATAAAACACTAATTGACGTAAAATGACTTACAGTCTTTATATTATAATAATTAACTGACAATTAATTAACATCAGTATCACTTGTTAGAGTTAGTTAAAATTGTAAATAATCATTATCATTATTTCAGATTCTTGAGAATTTTCAAAATCTCTGTCTAATAGTCCTAGAAACAGCGAAAAAGTAATTATTGTAAAATGACTGAATTCTTGTAACTTTTTAAGAATTTAACATAATAATTTATGATATAATGTGTTCATTTTATATAATTACAGCACTTGGCTGCATGGTTTACTTTCACTTTCAAAACAAATTTTCCAAGATGTCAGTGTAGTTAAGTAATTTTATTACATCACAGCATTGTAAAGACCATGAAAGCTTGAAACCATGGCGTTCTCACCAATTACTCATTGAACAAATGCAGATGCTGGAACCTTTTGTTTTGTGGATTTGTTGCAGGCCACACATGCACAAACTGTTTCTCTAGTAGCTTGTATTTCTATTAAACCACTTTCAGGATCGGATGTTATCTAATATTAATAAAAAAAACTGTTACCTGTCTTAATATACAATATTCGACATTTCTTCTCTGCAATCTATTTTTTCCATTCTGTGAATTCATACATACAGCTCTTACCCATTACATATCTCCATTTTCTGCTAATAACTACACTATAGGCTGACTTTTTTCGAGATACTGAAGCATTATTGTTTTATACTAAATTGGGTTTTCTCATGGTGACATCAATTATTGATCTCAAAATCAATTTTTATTGCTGGTGGAACAACCAAGAAAAACAAATGTGTGATCAGAGAGTGAAACGTTATTCCTGGTTGTGCCGAAGAAATGAGGTGAAATTAATGCACATACAACCACCAATCATGAATTTTAAATATTAATTAGCAACCTCCCTTAATTAATAGGAAAATATAAAGGCAAGTAGTAGTTTGTGAATAGGCATATATATATATATATATACAAAATTTACATGGTAGTTTTTTTGTTATTGTTGATAACATAATATGAGCATATGGGATGTGAATAATATTTTCATAATCTTTTCTACGTTTTCTTCTTGATTCTGAATGAGAAAACTATTCAGCCAACTCTTGCATTGCCTGTAACATCCCACAATAAATTGTGCCCTGCTGACTTTAGAGGCTGCATTGGGATATTGAATATTCATCTTTCACGGTGTGAGTGTGAATTGGTGAAGCGAACCATTTCAGTTCCTTCACCAGTTCTGAATTATCCAAAATCCCTGCGAGTCATATCACAACGTGGGCTTTATTTGTGTGTGTGTGGAGGGAGGGGGGGGGGGATGCTGCCATCCACATACAGGAAGGCTGGAAACGGATTGAAATACCGTAAGATCCGTGCTCACGATTATTTGGCGAATCATCTCGCAGAGATACACGATTCAACAAATAGTGGAAGTCGCAGGACAGTAATGCACATCGTGTTTGGAGAGGACCGGTTGATCAGAATTATAGAAATAAAAACCCACTGTACAGTGTCAATAAAACTTTACATTACACGTTCAATGATTCCTTGGTTACTCCATTCCCCGATGATTTTGTCAGGTGCCTCAATTCTATTTTTGAAATAAGTGTTCATCGAGTTTTGAAATTGTACGTACGAGAGTTGTCTATGACTTGACTGTGAGACTGTACAGTATGATATTATTTTTATAGAATAGCAGTATCGTGAAAATCGAGTTTCGTGTGACTGACGTTTCGTGCGCTGATCAATGTCTTCTTGCAACAAATTGGTGCAACATTTCACACAGTACGCAATATAATCGCATTGTTGCTTCTGAAATTCTTCTCGGTGTAAAATCGCAGGTTTACGAGAATAAGCCACGAACGATCGGTGATCTTCAACAGAAATACATTAACACCTTTTCCACGCTATATGTATAAAAGCGTATCTTGAATCCGTTCAACAACAAAGACACAGAGGATGGAATTTAAGTAATGTTATTTTATATATAAAAAAACAAATCTTAAAACAATATTAATTGTTGAAAATTGAAGGCTGTTGTTGCTGAAGAAATATTTTCGAGTTTCCACACCGCGATTAAACCGCGACGTTTCGACGACCGCAACTGTGTCGTCACCTTCAAGGCATGATATTGATTGTACTTGACATTTTTGTTGTGTCTCGTATTGTTGGTAAAGTGTTCCGTT
Source organism: Zhengitettix transpicula (assembly GCA_037074705.1). Classification (NCBI taxonomy): domain Eukaryota; kingdom Metazoa; phylum Arthropoda; class Insecta; order Orthoptera; family Tetrigidae; genus Zhengitettix; species Zhengitettix transpicula. The sequence goes on from CM073593.1 coordinate 78,820,984, forward strand.
TCGAGAGAAAAGATGTACAAAGGTCGTTTAAGGATGGAGAGAGTTGGATATGGAGGTTGGAAGGAGATAGGGAGTATGGCGTGATTAATTTGGTGCAGCAGAGGATAATAAATGCGTCTGTAGCTCCAGAGAGAAAGCTGCGGACAGGGGAAGTGAGATAGACGGACCGACGAAACCAGTTTGTCAAACCGATGTGACAGCAAACGTGCTCTGAATGTTGTTTTGTCACCAGCAACGGCGACGTGTTGCCATCGAAGTCTGCGAAAAGCTCGGAAGAGAGGAAAGAAAAATGTGGATGTAACAACCCAAATAGCGATGGCGAAAGAGGAAAGGTGTCTGTTGAACTGTGGAACGTGGCTGTGAAGGATTATGAATGTGGGCGGTTCGAAAAGTCGGCGTGTTTTAAAGGAACCACGTCTTCAGTTCCAGTCGTGTGTTGAACAAGCTTGTGTAGAGAAGTAGTTTATGCCGATTATCCTTTGAGATATCTGCGAGAATAGTGCGTGCTGATGGACGGGTTTCAGGTTCTGAAGAGGGCGGGAACTCTTTCAAGCAGGCGAAACCAGAAGGTCTGGTCCCCCAAGAAAACCTGACCGAGACGAGGCGTTCCTGTAACGGCTGCTGCTGAAAACTGGCTGTAACTCAAGAAGACGACGCGTCGCTCAATATACCAAATATTTTCACATTCCAGAAGCTTAAATACAGTTACTTCTTCCACCACCATTGACTTGCCAGTCGAGGAAGTGATAACGGGAATAAAATACAAAATCACATATGGGGAAAAAAATTAAGAAAAAAGATCCTCTGAAAATTTACCTCAGGGTCTAACAGGAGAATTGGGAAAGCCGTTGAACAGTGAATGTGCAGATGAAAAATTACGAAAATGACTACAAACGTACTAAATCTGTGGAAACTGATTACTCAGGCGACTATATTGCTAAGGATGACCACATTAAGATTATTACTAGTATTGTTTCCGACACTCAGTTATAATTCGGGATTTTTTTTTTAGTATTAGGTTTTATTAAAAGTGAATAAGAAAAATAGCAAATTCAGATAAAAACGGTAATATAAATATCACACAACGTTTCTGGGATCCTTGTCTCTTTCGTCAGGTGCAGTTGTGTCGCTCTAGGCTCTTCTTAGCACCTGACGAAAGGTCCAATGATCCGAGAAACGTTGCGTGGTATTTATATTACCCTTTCGGTCTGAATTGGCTATTTTTCTTATTCATTATTTTCAATAAGACAAATTTGTTCATTTTTTACCATTTTTAATGTTTATTTATATATGTTGTTGATTGAAAGTGTCACTGGGATATATTACATTCGCAGTGAAATATATACAGGGTGTTTCAATAATACTTTTAGACACTATTGCAGCGGATTCCTCACACGAAGAACAAAAAAAATTTGTCCAGGGTTATGTGCATCACTAGTCATACATAATATAATATATATTGTAATGAACAAATTATAATTAACTAATTATGACAATTATGAATGACTTTATTTTATTAAAATTTAAAATGAAAGGATACTAAATAACCTACCAAATTTAAAACTTCACAAAACAATGAATTTATTCAAAGTAAAATAACAAAATTTCTTGATGTGTTTATTTACATTCGTGTTCTTACTATTTTACAGATTTTATCTACTCTCATCTCAGGGTCGTTTATTTGGGCCTTTTAAATAAAGAACCAACTTTTTTTCCCATTCAAATTAACAATCAAATTTTTACAACATTAGAGTTAAACAACATATGAACGTGAAACCTAAATCTGACGATTTATCCTTATTTAACGTTAACAAAACCGTTGTAAAATTTCTCTCTTTACTTGCAGTTTCTTTACTGGTACCAGGCATTCGTTTAGGCTCTGATGCACTATACATTTTTCACATTTAACAGGCCAAAACTTTGGTAGCTATTAACTGGAACGATTAATCCGTTCAACTCCTGCGGTCCTCTGCATTAAGTCTCTCACTCTCTAGTAAATATGGTATTTCTCGTTTTAATTAAAGATCAATTACATTGTTATCGACTCCTTTGAAATTTGCAACAGTCTTTACTTGTTGAAATTTTACTGTGGCTTTACTTATTGAATTCTATGTCCAAACTTTACTCGATTAAAATCTTCCCGCAACTCTTAATAAAATCTTGCCTGTGGCTCCTTACTCGATGAAATCTGCCCGCAAACCTTACTCGATGAATTTCTGTCCGCGACTTTACTTGGTGACTTTCTGCCCGCGACCTCGGTCGTGAGCCCGGAGTTTTAAAACGCTCGCCGCCGACAAAGGCTCCCCTGTACATGTTTTACCCATTGTTGTGTTTATATTTTCGCCGATAACAATCCACCACAAATTTCCAATTATCTAATCTCTAATTGCCTCTAATTAGCATTATAATATATATATGTATATATTATGTATGAATAGTGATATACATAATCCTGGACTTAAAAACGGCGAAGTATGATACACATGTTTATTTGACAAATTTTTCTTGTTTTTAAGTACCAAATTTATTTATATATATGTATGTATGTATGTATATATTGTAATAAATAAAAGTTAGTTAATCGTTTAATTTATTTGTCCCACGTTGTGGTAGCCATTTATGTAATAAATAAAAGTTTGGCTTTAATTAATTTAACAGAATGATTAAATATGATGGGTTAGTATAAATGAAAAACATATTAACAATTAACAAACAAAAATATTTATTTTACTTTGTGGCAATAAAAGATAATTACAAACAAAATTTGAGATCTGTCCTCTCAGGGCCTTTACTGGGTTTGATAATAAACACAAAAAAAATTGATTTAAAATCTTATTAACAGAATAGTTCACAATTTACCTAAACAATGTTGATAGAATGAAAGAAATTAAAAAGTAAAGAAATTAACTTTGATTGACAATTAAAAGAGAACGAAATCTGACTTCAGCCTTTAATTAGCGTTTACAAAGTTATGTTACTTACGGACCGTCGGTCTGGTACCAGAACAATCAATTTTACCTCGTTCGGACACTTTTACACTCTTTAATTATTTAATATCAGGCCTTGGTTTTCACTGATTCTACACTTCACTTTAAAATTTTGCAAGATTGGCTGTATTCCGTTGATTGATCCGCTCCACAATAATTTACCAATGTTCTCCTGGATTAATTTCTCCACGAAGATTTTGGAAAGTTCTATTCTGACGAAAACTGCTCTTACCTTCCAATATTTACGCTGCAATACTTTCGTGAATGCTTTCTTTGTTTTAATTTACAACTTTAACTAGTTATACATTGACGATGTCTAGTCTCTGCTCAATTTATATTACTTGTTCTGCTCCTCGTAATGTTTCTCCGCCAACTAACTATCCTAGTGCTCACGAGTTTCAGCGCGCATACGCCATTTTTGACTTTTCGACAAAGCAAGCGAGCTCGCTTCTCCATTGTTGCTTTGTTCGATCAGACCGCTATAATGGATTTATCAAACAATTCAAATTTTTATGTCCAAACAGTTAATGGCCTAATTAACTATTGCTACAATATATATAAGAAAAACGCGAGGGACTCATTACAGTAAAAAAATCGATGGTAAAGATAGTTGTTATGTTTCATTTTCATCGTTCATCATTGAATTAGTAATTGCCGTCGTCGTCCTGCCATGTGCCTAGTTGTTATAGTCTGTACTGGGTTTCTGTTCAGCGCCCATCCCCGGCGGCTGCAACATGGAGTTCCCAGTGGAAATAGCCCCCTTCTTGGAGTTGCACTACACGTCGTCGCTGGTGACAGTTTCGGGCCAGCCCCCAAAGTCCTCGCCGGACGAGTCCTGCGAGTTCCACACGCCCGTCGACATGCTCATGTTCCATCGGCACCTGCCCGAGCGAGACTTCTCCAAGGGCACGTACTTCGAGGCTCTGCGCGCCATGATGACGGTGCGTGGCATGCAGGAGAACGCCATCGAGGTGTCGCCCTCCGTGGTCGGCTCCATGCTGCGACGCTTCTACAGCGCCTACTCCGGCACTGGCAGCGTTTTCGGCACCGTCGCTGTCTCCGGATTCTCGGCCTCCGCCTACGTGCCGACCATCACCTACGCCTGCAACAACGCACAGGGCACCTGCGACGTCCTCAGTGAGTACCAAATCCTCTCTGTAAAGCTAAGTGATGAAATCTCGACAGTGGTCTGAAGCTATGTACATTTGAGATCAATTTTATCTCGAGACAGTGGTTGGAGACTCCACAGTCACTGCGGCCTCGTGACCAGGAAAATGTTTTATCTTCATCTAGTTTACAGAATGTGTTCTTTGATATTATCCCCGAATTCAGACTAGAATGTTTCAATTTATGATTCCAATACGTTACTTTTTGGGGGAAGCAGGAGAGAAAATAGTTCTGCTGTTTTATGCAACTACATTTAGAGTTATTTTATCTATATTAAGTTGTATATTTTTTATTGACTCTTGTAATTTAATTTTATGAACTTGTGTTTTCCAGCCACAATCTTCGCCAAAGTCCTGTGCGCCGTGATCTTATTCATGGGTTTATTTCTTTGTTTCTTCGGTCACAAGTTTTTCAAGACTGAAATGTTCATCATCGGATCACTGGCTGGTGGATTGGTCAGCTACATCATGCTAATTATATTCAGCGACCTTGATATCAAAGGTATGCCGAATAAATTAACTTATACGTACCACTGTGTCTTAGCGCTCATAGTTTTTATGTAAGGATCGTTCCTTGTATATCCTGAAGTTTTTCAGCGCATCATCAAACCTTAGCACCTCTCTCGCTTCTTCTAAGGATCTGTGACTTCTTCTTCTGTGTCACTGTCCAGAGTCGAGGAGATATTTATTTGAGCGACATGACTAATATCTGCTGTTGTTCCAGTGACGGAGACGTTTTCTGTGATGGTGGGTTTATTTATCGGCCTGAGCTGGTACCTGCTGTGGTGGTTCTTCGGCATCCCGATCGTGTCAGTGATGCTGCCCGCACTTACTTTGGGCTTTATCGGCGCCGCCACGGTCATGTACGCAGGTTTGGGTACGTATCTCTCTCCTGCGAGGAAGCTCTGTTGCCACTGTTCCGCTTACTCGTTGTTCTTGCAGCCGACGTGGCTGTGCTCGAGAACGACGCCAACTTCTGGCTGACGTTCCTATGTCTGACGCTGCTGGTGCCTCTGGTGGCCACCGCCTCCGCTCACAGAGCCAGCATGGTCACGTGCGCAGTGCTTGGCGCCTATGCCTTCATCATTCCAGTGGACCACTACGTGGGCTCCAACCTCAAGTACATCATCGTCAACATCATCCGTAGAGCCACCGTGCCCAACTTTGACAAGGTCGTCATTGACCCTCCCTTCCAGATCCCAGGTACACGGAGAAAGCGGATTGAAACGGAATTACATTTGTCTAGAAATAAGGAGTTAACCGTGACCATATCAATACAGAAAAAATATTTGCTGGCCAGAATAAATAACCACAAGTCTGATAGTTCCGCATACACGGTTGATAGATTCTTCAAGCTCACGCGGATGATAAGGTCAGCTGTCCGTTTGCTCCAAAAACCTTATGCCAAAAAAAAAGCTCAATCCCAGGTCTCTCAGGCAGGTTACGATTCTCAAAAACACGCATTTCTCTTCAGTCTGTCTATCCAGGCTGTCCCATAGTCGAAGTCCTAAATAACAAATCCTTCCTTTTCAAAGTTATTGATTGTTTGAAATGCAAGCTGTAGAGGGAAATATTCAGATAAGGAGACATTTTACCCAAACAAACTCGATTATTTCCCTGCAGTCGATGGATAATCTGAGAATCCTATCCTGACATTGAGAAACAACCGCTTATCTGACCCAAAGAATATGATTTTTTTCATGTTTCCAGGAAACTGCGTGTTTCTAGTGATTTTTCTTTTTTCAGATATATCCCTGCTGGCGACGTGGCTGCTGCTGGCGGTGACGGGCTACGTCATGCAGTGGTACCAACAGCAACAGAAGCCGCCGTTCCCGCCGTGCCCCTACAAGCTGTGGCGAGGCCGTCGCAGCCAGACGACTCCGGAAAGGACGCCGCTGCTCATCGATGCCAGAATCCCTTACGGAAGCGTCCTTCAGTCGGACGCCGCTCCTATCAGGAACTTTTCCTTCCTCCCCAAGATGCCGACATCGTCCGGCTCCGAAGATTGACAGTATTGCCAACTTTGCACTTAGTCAAGATATAATTATTAATAAGAACATTTAATAACTTACTGCACGATATTTTTTTAAAAAAAACATTTTTTAAGAGACACAGTGATATTTTATATTTAACCCGGTATTTTCTTTTATTCTCAAGTAACCTTATTCTAGGATGGATTAGTTCTTTTACTTTAATCATTTCTTATGAATTCTCAAAGGTTTTTGCTGAATTTCGAGCCTTCTAAAGGACTCTCTGGTTATTGTTTTAATAAAGTTTCGTTGTGAACGATTGTTATATGTGGATTAATCATTCCTTATTTTTGTAGATAATAAAATAATTTTTATTCGAGAACTGAGTGTTTACAAATCATTTGTTTCTCTCCTCATCCAGACCAATAACTAAAACAGTTGACTGGTACGATTTTAACATTTGCGGCAGGGGAAATTAATAACTGTAGCGCGATAGTTTTATAATTGTTATATATATATATATATATTATTTTAATGTAATTATATATTGGCAAGGGTTGAGAGCAGCTTGCAAGTTGAAATTTGACCAGGCGCCGCCGTGGCGTATAGATAATCCGTTCGGTCTGGACGTAGGCATGTAGAGTGTTGACCTCTCGGAGTCTACCTGGACTGTCACGCCGTGGGAAACGTCTCCCCAAAATCCACAAAAATTGAATTAGCACGTGACTGCCTGAACCAATCGCATTTCTTGGTTCAGGAAAGATCGATCCAAAATTGGTCGAGTACATAGATATTTCAAATCCGGCGAAAGGGGCTGTAAAGAAAGTGTAGAGAAGACGTCTCGACGAACCGTCTCCAGGGACGGACTACAGTCCCAAACTTGCATCATCCAGAGGACTCAGAGAACGTAGGTGCCTCATGATTACGGCCAGGGATCCACGCAAGGTAAATGCCAAGTGTCTCAATCCTTGATGCGCCAGGGGGGAATTACTTGAGATTAAGGGATCCGATTGTTTTGCCCGGCTAACTGAACGCCAATTTATGTAGTGGTTGGTTTATTTGACCATTTAATAAGCCAACCACTCCATAACATAGAAGGTACAATAGACTCTGATATCAAACGTTGATCTGGATTTGGTGTTTGGTGACAGCGGGGTCGAGTCGACCACTCTCGCAGCATACCTAAATTAAATGACAAATTCAAATCGTTAATTCGTGAGATAAAATTATCATTCGTCACACCAACTCATTTATTTAGTGTTAGGAATGGTAAGGCAGGCACTTCAGTCTCCTTAGGCTCTGGTTCCCCTTTCATCACAGTCATTTTTCGTTTTCACAGATCACATTCTTAATTCCAAGCTGAGCATTTAATTTCCTCATCTGACTTGGTGACGATAAAATAAAAACGAGGACAAGCACGTTTATTGGTACTTAATCTTCCACCGCTCTGTACAGCTTCAGTATGACGTCACTAAAACCAGAGATGACGTTCAGCCTCCAGAGAAATCATTGACGGTGGCCCAAAGGTTGCCGTGAACGGCCTGTAGAATAAATTAACACTTCTTACTGAGGTCTCATCAGAAGAGGACGTAAACTACGTCAACGGCAACCGTACATTCTCTGGTACAAACCTTTACTCAGTATTACTTACAAACTCCGACCGTCTCAGATTGCAGCTTCATAAGAAAAAAAACCCGGCTATACGCACCGTCGTAATCGTGAATAAAATAATAACATTTTAAGTCTATACGTTTCTCCAATATAATATTATTTTAAGCTTAATGAAAACGGCGATCCCTTTTACATGATCAATAGGATTTTTCTAACTAATACAAAAGCAGATTTAATGGAATGCACCATAATCCAATGAAGAGTTTCACCGAGAAAGGTTTGATCGACACATGATTCATTAAATGGAATCGAAGGACTTTTTATTCAAGTAAACATTAAAACAAAAACAATATAGGGCCTATACGTTTCCCGTAAAGGATGTTTCTACAGTTCCGGTGAGTCCATAAGGTCATAAAATAAAGCGACCATTTCATTATAACATTCATACATGTATTTTACACATCTTGATCTCGGCCATTTCACATGTTTTCCAAATCCTCTCTCGTATTTTCTGCTTAGTAGACGATTCAAGGTTAAAGAAAAGGGAGTTAAAAAAATGGAAACACTGAAATATTTAAAACTTTGGTAATATTTATTTCATCCACATCAGATCTACACACTAAAACAGATATGCAATTTTTTTTTTCAATTTTTTTCAACCAATTTTTTACCTCTTATTTCATAATCACAGCAACAGAGTCAATATACACAACATTGATTATTTGGGAGGATCTGGGGTGGGAAGGAGATGGAAAGGAAGGAATCATTCGTCATACTGAATAAACAAAAGCGACTTGGTCGAAAATCGATTCACTTAATGGAAAATGGGAGTAAAGGGGTGGATTGGAGAGGGAATATAAAATGGGGGGAAAAAAAACATTCCTCTAAAATTAAAAAAAAAATCGTCACAAATAAATAATAGTCAAATAAAATACTGTTTAGGAACTAGAAAACTTTGTATAATTAACGCTCACGAGTGACATACAGCTATTGCTTAAATTATAGTAGTTTTGTGTGTTTTTCTGTAGTATGAGTTGTGAACGGAGACGCTCTCTTCCTCAACAACTCCGTCAACGACGATCAGTAATGCTCGGATGTCGGGAGAAAGAGATCGTCTCCAGCTACTTCGGGAGAAAGTTCGCGTCCGAGCTGCATGTGGTCAGTATTCCTGCGGCACCAGCGGCCATTGTGCCGCCCCTCGGTCGCGAGAAAGACTCCAGGGTTCTCCAAAGAGTGTGGCATTTTCACAAGTTCACGCCCCGAAAGGGCGTGTTCTCTGTAAAACTGCTTACAAAATAGGTACATCGAAAACAACCTGCGGTCATCGTCAGGATGACCGTTTAGTCAAACACTGTAAATCATCATATATTATATTTATATTTTCTTTTTACTGTCCCTCGTAATCACTGCATTTTGAACCAAAAACATGACTATGTACTTTGAATACACACACAGGAGAAAAAACCTCTTCTGTTGTTCGACACTGAATTGCGTACGGATCACATCGACAGAAGAAAACAACTTATGTTCTACGACGTCGAAAGTAAAGATGATCTCCGCGGGCGAAACACACACCGAAAAATCATTGCGGGAGAGAGGAGCACGTATACCTATATAAACAGTTCATCTTATTATATTTTTCTTCATCACGAGACTACAAGGAATAGAGAGATAAAAATCAACACCCAAACAAATACATGAGTTTTATACACCACTTTGGAAAAAAACATCTTCATCGTCATTCAAAAAAGAAGAGGGAGGACTCACATCAAATTTACAGAACACCTCTAGTTCGTATGTTACATTTACACAGACGTAAGGTAAATAGTATTATTGTTGTATTGTTTGGTAGCGGACTGTTCGGTCACAGACACACACTCCTGTTAGAAAATTAATACTGCTTTTTTTTAAGAATACTTGGCTGTACCCTGTGAGCCGGTTGAGAAGAAGCTTCTTTGTACTATGCTGGCCCTCGGCTTTGGCTTCGTTGTCGTCGTCGTGGTGATGGTGTTCTCAGCGGTGCTGCTGCTGCTGCTGCTGGAGGCTGAGGGCTTCGAGGGAGGCGTCCCTGAGCACCTGCGAGAGCGGCGACTGCGGGGGCGTCGCGTCGCCCGCGCTGGGGGGCGGCGGCGGCGGGGGCGGGTTCTCCGGCAGCAGCAGGCGCGGCGGCGGGAACCCGAACAGCTGCGATCACTGGATCCGCGGCCAGTAGTTGGAGGCGAGGTCCGGGGTCTGGCTCGGGATCTGCACGGGCACGGACACGCCTGCGGAGATCACTCCTGAGGACAGAAGAGAGCGACTATATCACTACAAGCTCAGACATCGGAAGGTCCTCATCAACGTGGGTAATTCAACTGAACGCTCATGAGACTCAGCCACCAAAGATCCCACTCCTGAGGACAGAAGACAGTGACTATACCACTATAAGATCAACCTTCCGGAGGTCCTCATCAACCTGGGCAACTAAACTGAACACTCATGAGATCAACCACCAAAGATCCCACACCTGAGGACAGAAGAGAGCCACTATATCACTACAAGATCAGCCTTCCGGAGGTCCTCATCAACCTGGGCAACTTAACTGAACACTCATGAGATCAACCACCAAAGATCCCACTCCTGAGGACAGAAGAGAGCGACTATATCACTACAAGATCAGCCTTCCGGAGGTCCTCATCAACCTGGGCAACTCAAATGAACACTCATGAGATCAACCACCAAAGATCCCACTCCTGAGGACAGAAGAGAGCGACTATATCACTACAAGATCAGCCTTCCGGAGGTCCTCATCAACCTGGGCAACTCAAATGAACACTCATGAGATCAACCACCAAAGATCCCACTCCTGAGGACAGAAGAGAGCGACTATATCACTACAAGCTCAGACTTCGGAAGGTCCTCATCAACGTGGGTAATTCAACTGAACACTCATGAGACTCAGCCACCAAAGATCCCACTCCTGAGGACAGATGAGCGCGACTATATCACTACAATATCAGCCTTCCGGAGGTCCTCATCAACCTGGGCAACTTAACTGAACACTCATGAGATCAACCACCAAAGATCCCACTCCTGAGGACAGAAGAGAGCGACTATATCACTACAAGATCAGCCTTCCGGAGGTCCTCATCAACCTGGGCAACTCAACTGAACGCTTATGAGACTCAGCCACCAAAGATCCCACTCCTGAGGACAGAAGAGAGCGACTATATCACTACAAGATCAGCCTTCCGGAGGTCCTCATCAACCTGGGCAACTCAACTGAACGCTCATGAGACTCAGCCACTAAAGATCCCACTCCTGAGGACAAAAGAGAGCGACTATATCACTACAAGATCAGCCTTCCGGAGGTCCTCATCAACCTGGGCAACTCAAATGAACACTCATGAGGTCAACCACCAAAGATCCCACTCCTGAGGACAGAAGAGCGCGACTATATCACTACAAACTCAGCCTTCGGGAGGTCTTCTTCAACGTGGGCGACTCAACTGAACACTCATGAGGTCAACCACCAAAGATCCCACTCCTGAGGACAGAAGACAGTGACTATACCACTACAAGCTCAGACATCGGGAGGCCCTCATCAACGTGCGCAACTCAACTGAACACTCATGAGACTCAGCCACCAAAGATCTCATTTGTTTCGAATGTATTACTCCACTGTTGAGGTTTCTCGGTGCTGAATGAATGGTAAAAATTTCCCAGTCAACGAGCAACGATTCCAAGAATCAAGCGTAGGTGCAACCAAACGTAACAAGCTTTCGTTTCAGGTATGAATTAATGGTCCGTCTTTCTCAGTCCGCGCTCAAGATTTTCCTGATCGTTTCCACTTTTTACGCAGTCAATCTTTAATCGCTTCAAAAATGTAAAGTGGTGTAAAGAAATGTAACCCAGGCTGTACTGAATTATACAGAATCTTGAACTACGATTATTAATAAAACGAGACAAAGAATTTGGTTCCGGGTATTTTCGCCAAACCATGACCGCAAGCGGAATATCTTCCTGACGGAGTCGTGGGAGTGTGATTTAAACGAGACAAGATGTGACTGACGATGTTGGTATTAGAGATGATAGAAGGACGGTATCCGCTAATGGTCCCTCCTGTGGCAGAGTTTACACCTTTGGCAGCGGCACAAAGGGAGATGAGATGGTTCGTCTTAAGGCTTTCAATTATGAGTCTTCGACGGCTGTGGATGTTTTGCGTGTAGTGGCTGCGCTAAACGAGCGGTGAGGCCATGCGTCTCATTTTAACGACATCGCCTCCCTATAACGCTCCAGCCTTAATGATGGAGACGGGAGATGCAGGGATGAGGACAATGCCAAACCTCGCCATTAGTTCGGCGATTAATTGCTCCTTACGCACGCCTGTAATTGCGATGGATGCAATCCCGACCGACTGCAGCACTACGGGGTCCGAGGAGTGGCTAACAATGAAGGAGTAATTGTTATTCTTGGGTACACTGGTACGCTGTAGCTGTGGATACTGCGCCGTTCGGACGCAGTCCTGGACACCATATAATTTGGGGACCAGCGTCAGTCGATCGTCGTTCAAAGAGGTTAATACATACACGATGGACGAGAATGAAGTGGTGGCTCCGATTACAGGGCGACATAAAAATATTTATTTTATTACTCTCTCTCGAAGAATGTGCGATCACAGTCGAGCATAAAGATCAACAATACGATTAAATGTCACCCGAACGTAAAATAATTCGATAGCGCTTTCGTAAAACGCCACTCTGCGTTGTAAGAGTTATTTGTCATCTTAAATTTACAGGCAGTCGGTCCTTTGAGAAGGAATTTTGTTTGTGGATTATATTTTTGCAGTCTGATCTCTCTATAATCTACGAGGCCATCGATCGAATTATGTTACGTTGAAAATCCACGACGCTGCTGAGCGTGGAGGAACGTCATTGTGTGTTAACATACGAGGCATGTTCAGAAAGTTAGTGCACTGTGACCTCAACCGGCTGTGATATTTTGAGGGGTTTTTTTAGGGCAACAGGCTACATGAGGGTAATCCACTTTGGGCAACTCCCCTTTAATAGCATAGGAAGGGATCTGAAATGGGGGATGCGGAAGGGTGGAGGAAGGTAGCCAAGGGTTAACTAGGGCCCCCGGGCTATAGTTTAAGGATTTACCTGGCATTCGCCTAAAGAAATGCAGAGAAAACCCTAGGAAAATCTGCATCGGGTAGGTCGGGCATTGGGTACTTGTCCCACGCCCTTCCGATAGCGGGAGATAGCTGTGGGGACGCAGCATTCCCTTCTCCTTGCCTCGACGAGTTTAGGAGGCAGCTGGCCGACTATTCCAATGGGAATAGGAGACAACTCTTACCGTATGCCCAAGGTCTGTGACCCCGGAACATACACCTCTCAAAACAGGCCGAGGTGCCTGGGCTTGTGGGAACCTTAGTTCAAAAACGGAGAGAAAAGGCATACCCAAAAGTAGCCCCTTCGTATCTCTCCTAAAAGGTTCTGCCTGCGAGAGAAAATCCCTCGCAGGCCTCTCCATTATATTTTGAGGGTTGGCAACACCCGAATTTCCTGACTCACGTTGTACTGTCCAGCTGCGAGAAAGCTGTCAGTACGAAATCCCGCCACGTGCTGTGCTGCCTACTCGCGGAAGGTGTAAGGTTTTTCTGAGCTCTATCCTGACTGGAGTTGAAACGTGGGTGCTTATTACGCATCTGAGTAAAAAAAGACAGTCGTTACAGTGACGTCACACCAATTCCCCGTCTGCCAAAATATTCAAAACCACAAAGTCGGGCAATGAAAAGGCATCAGCGTTTTGGGATAATTTTAGACGAATTTCTGCCTCAGCTGGAGACCATCAATGCACAACGATATTGTGAGACTCTAAAAAAAAAGAGAAAAGGTCGGGAATGCTGTTGAGAGGACTGTGATTTTTTAATGTCAACGTCCGTCCTCACACATCCTTAGCCAGCAAGGCGCTCATTTGGTAGGGATGTTTTCATCCCCCTCGCCCTCGTATTTCCCTGACTTGGCACCTTCATATTATCATCATCTCACCTCCCTGAAGACACACACGGGTGGAATTATATATTCACCTGACGAGCAGTTGAAGTACGAGGAGCTGGCGGGAGAGTTCTTCGAGGAGGGCATAAAGAAGCTTGTGTCACGGTCACCACATGAACGGGAGGGTTTTGCAAAATTTAGGTTTGTAAATTATGTAAATATTTAAAATTTGTATATACGATAACTATATTTTACCAACAAATAATCGTATGATAGAAGTTTTGTCAAATAAATTTTTTAAAAAAATTTGAACGGGATGGGGATATCCTGTAATTTTTTTTTTCAAATACACTTTTTCTAAAAATATATAAAAATTCTTTCTGAACATGTCTCGTACGAGAGCAATATTTTGAGGTTCTGTGGCGTGAAAAATTCAACCATCCTCCGTATAGTGCTGTAAGTCCTGGCACCAATGAGCCTTTGTGCGTTTACATTCAGCGTTTCTCGGACAGGCCGTTTATGCAGTGATTGTCCCAGAGTGATATGCGACGTCATTGTTTGTAAATAGAGCTCGGATAGGGCATGTTAGCAGAGCTCCAGATAGTTCCAAATATTTACCTCGGACGAAAGACTGGCAAGAGAGAAACGGCGACTGCGAGGAATCCGAAACTTAGATGAGAGACACGCCGCAGTTTCGTTCTTTAAAAATAAACACTCAAAATAAAAGTGGGTTCCCTGCCGGGCCGGTGGAAATGTCAATACAGTATGCAGACGGGACAAGCCAGTGCTCGGAAGAGGAAGAAAAAAATAAAACATATACATCCTGTGTAAAGAAACGGGACTCCTTCGTGACGTCATCCCAGGACAAGGTTGAGAGAAGACCAGCGAGGTCAGCGACAGCGGGGACTTGCTCCAGAAGCGACAAGAAAAGGAAATAGTCGCATTTACGTCAAGCACATGACTTCAAAGAGAATATTTTAAGAGTAATAATAATTATTAATATTAATAGCGATGGTGATGGTGACGCTGGATGCTGGAGGGAGGTGGAAGGGAGGGAGCGTGTACGGACGGGCGCGTTATTGAGCGTCGTGAAGCCACGCCCACTATCTGCTTCCGCTCAGAGCCAACTTCCGGTACCGTTCTCAGAGACATCTGCCGAGATCGCCGAAAGCTAATTCCAGAATACGTTAAAGCACGGAACACTCAAGAAAACAGAATAATAAACACGAGCCATGTTAATTGGGAGGGAAACTTGGTTCGTCGAGAGAACGCAGGCCTGAGGATTAAATGATAAGATAAAAATTGGTCTGACTAATTTCACTAATAACAACAGAACTTTATCAAGACTCATCAAGGCACAAAGAAATGTGGAGACCAAATTCATTCCCTGCAGTGCAAATAGGAACCAAATCGATCGATTTAACTTGTCCCGGATGAATATTTTGTTGTCTCATATTATATAACTTATAAATACTCTAACCCAGCAAGTTACGCACTTTTTTTTTTAAAAAAAAGAAAAGAAAATGCGTATCCTACATTTTAATTTAATGAGCGTATGGTCATGATGTAAAACTATTACTTCTACCAATTTTTAACGGCGTTATGTCTGAAGCCTTCCACATACATTGAAACCAAACACTGTGTTAGTTTTAGATTGTATGTCACGGGTCAAAAACCACGCGCATGATCCAAAGTGGGCAGTCGGTCAGCAGATCCCCCTGGCCGTAAATGTTGTAATTAGACTTCAAATTTTTGCTTTAGCGAACAATTTCCTCTCAGTTCTCTTCTCTTGTCGTCCTGGAGCGACAGAGCCCGTTCTCTTAGTGCAGGTTTCGCAAGGTTTTCCGGTGACGTATAGTATCAAATTAATATTTTTTTTTACTGGATATTCTAGAATATTGGCGTGATATTTTTCGATTAATTCATTTTTTGTTTCACTTCCATTGGATTCGGTCCCATCAAGCATCACAGCCCTAAAACTCTGATTTAATTTCTTGCAAATAGTTGAATGAAGACAACTGATATCTTTTCGGAATACAAGTTATTACAGTGGTCATTGTAGAGCACTGTACGAATTTACAATGTCTCAGAAACATACGCTGATACAGATTTTTGTCGGCGTCATGAAACAAATCCCCCAAATAAAGCTGTTTCCGACAAGGGCTCTTCTAAGTGACAGTCGGCTCAGTGAGACTAAACTAAAGTAGGTCCATTAGGACTCATCGGGCGTTTATTCCAGCAACCTTTCTCCCTGGTGTCACCGTTCCAATTTCTCATTTAACCTGCCAATCTATGAGATTTCACACACGATGTTGAAATTACTTCATGGTGTCTGAGATACGCATCAGATCAGTTTGAACTGATTTCAGGAGGACCACGTGTCAACTCGTTGTTCCTGTTGTTTGTCAAGCAAAAGTGGGAATCTTGACGAGTACTTGGCAACCTTTTCGTGATTAATATCCGGAGAGGTTTGAGACGATTGTTGAGTAATGGAATGGTCTCTTACCTGTGCCGGTGGCAGGCGTGGAGGCAGATGAGACGCCGGCGGTGGCGTAGGGCGTAGAGTGTGCGGGGGCGGCGCTCTGTGCGTGGGCGGCTGCGGGCACGGGGACAGCCCTCGAGTGGCTGTACGAGGAGCTGAGCGAGTGCAGAGGGTCGTGGAACATGTAGGGGTAGCCGTGCTCCCGCTGCTGCAGACAGCTGCCGCCCATGCTCGTCGTCATCGAGCTGAAACAGGGCCAGCACGTCATGAAACTGAGAGGATTCTCCCAAGGGTAACAGATGAATACGTCAGCCTCTTCTGTCAAAGCGTACTTCGTTTGATCACCAGCCGATTGGATTACTTGCATTACGAGACATCAACAATACGGAACAATGGGTGACGTTTAGCTCGAAACTCAACGCCGTTGGTGGTGATTGTGATCCTCACCTGTAGGTGTCTGCCATGGTGGCTATTGGCTGCGGTATGGACGAGTACATGGAGTTGAAGCCCGAGTTGAGGGGCAACCTGGCTGACGGCGTGGAGGCCGCCCCCACCTGGTCCACGGCGCGTCTCTGGTTCCTCAGCTTCTCCTCGCGACGCCACTTCGCCCGTCGGTTGCTGAACCAAACCTGAAACACAACAGATACACACATCGTATATAACAGCCTCCATCACACGAGGGTCTTCTCCCATACAATCCACATACGTAAAAGCAAATGTAAAAAAAAACAGCCACAATATCTGGAATATAGCATCAAACTTGGTTTTTCACTTTAGAGGTTTTCCACGAGAATTTGAACAGTGTTGTCACCAGAGCGCTGGTATAAGTTAACCCAAACGCAGATTTCAGTCTGCTTTTGGTGTGTAGCTTCGCAGATCTGCTGTTTACCGTGCTCCGTGTCTCGGTGTGGTGCAGCAGACTTTTCTGTGCTTGTTTACCTCGCACCATTGTATTGGTTGCAACCGCTCAGTTCTGTGT
Source organism: Zhengitettix transpicula (assembly GCA_037074705.1). Lineage (NCBI taxonomy): Eukaryota > Metazoa > Arthropoda > Insecta > Orthoptera > Tetrigidae > Zhengitettix > Zhengitettix transpicula. The sequence goes on from CM073593.1 coordinate 78,838,157, forward strand.
TTTGTTTCGAGCTGTGCGCATCGTCTGTATGTGTTGCTGGTGTTGGCCGCTTGTTTGCATCTGAAGGTAACAATTTAGGATTATATGTAATTTTGTGCTTCGACTAGATTCCAACATGTACGCTTCTGAAGGACAGTGTTTTACCTTCTAATTGAGTGTATTGCAATTACGACCACTGGTTAGGGTGAACAAGCTAAAGGCTGGTATTAGGCCTCAGGAGTCTTGATATGCCGGATTGAATTTTGAGAAAAGCAATCTTTCAAGGACAGTTCTGCCAGAAAATCCTATGCAGCTTGGAGGAGGGTGCTTAGTATAACGGTCCTCCATAAACTTGGTTGCAAGTTCATTGTATATAAGGACGTCAGGTGTGTGGTCAATCTGGAACCAGTGGAACGTGACATTTGTGTCCTACTTTGAGGGAACTTCATTAACCAAATTATTCTACGAACCTAATCTCATTTTGAATACTAAAATCTGCATAATTTTTAAATAATGCTTCCTTGACTACTTTCTGTGTCTGTGTCTGTGTCTAAAAATATCATTTCTTATCTTATTCATGTTTCCATCTCTTCTAAGTTTTTCTTTCAATACACTTTGCTCATTCTACTCGTCGATATTTTCAAGGATATCGTAATGAAGATATTTAATTTTTTAATTAATTATATGCTCCCATAAAATGTTCGGTGTTTTTCTTGCCTTTTATCTTTTTTCTTGATATTATTCCTGTCTAATTATGAAATCAGACCTTTTCTTTCCTTTTGCATTCATCAATCTATAAAATAACCATAATCTCACTTCAGTTAGGAGTAAACACGAAAAGTGTTCCAACTTGGAACTGAAACTATTTATGCTTTACATGAATAACGAATCATATTTTATTTGAGTTAAGCCAGTCACTGTTTTCAAAAATGTGTTCGTTGATTAATCATATCGACAACAGATTCATTACTTCTGGTAAAAAATAGCTTCATATCGTGACATATCTGAAAATAATAATAAATTATGCCTACTTTAGTAGTTTCAAGTGAACGAATATCGGTTTCGTTTCGGAACCGTAGTGTGCAACCCAGTTATTTAGGGAATGCAATGTGCAAGCCGCAGTTCGCTCTCCATGTATTTATTTCTTTTTATTATTATTATTTCAGCGCCAAGTCCGCGGTCCAGCTTCCGTCCTCGGCTCCATAAATCAGTCGCGTTTTCAATAACGCGCCCTGATTCCCATCAACACGTGACGAGACTCAATTTCCCCTCTGTGACGCCAAACCTCACGCGCAATTTTCCGACCTCGGTGGCCGATGAGGACATGCAGACAAAAAAAAATATATTCTCACGGCGATCAAAACCGCTCTCCGATACTTTCCAGACAATTTGAAGGTCCGTCTCCAGGTGAGGATTAGCCAAGTACAACGAAGTCGAGCTCCTTTGCTAAATTCGGCTGATGGATTTCAAACACAGCTCGTGGTTCGGTCGATCAGATCATTAAGATTATGCGTACCCAAATTTGCTCATTCCATCCACTTTGACATTTATTAAAACGCATATTAAAGTTCCTTCATGACGTGTGTTAGATATATTTAACGACGGCGAAAAAAGTCACAGTTGTCAAGACTCTCGGCGGACTCCGGAGACTACGACGCCATGTTCTGTGCACGCTGAGCAGATTTTATTAATTTCGAGTGCTTTTGATGCATTAAGCAAAGGTTTATGGACAATAATAAATACCTCATTTCTGGTAATAAAAAATGTAGCCAAATACAGACAAAATAAGTGATAACATAAATACCACACAACGTTTCTGGGAACATTTTCAGTTTCTTCAGGTGCTAAGAAGAGCCTAGAGTGACACAACTGCACTCGTCGTTTGACAAAACTCTGAAGCTTTTCAGTTGTGTCGCTCAAGCTTCTTCTTAGCATCTGTAGAACGGGAAAAATGATCGCAGAAACGTTGTGTGGTATTTATATTATCACTTATTTTGTCTGTATTTGGCTATCTTTTTTATTATTAATTTTCATACAGACGTAATTTTTTTTTCATTTAAACCCTCATTTCTGGTGCCCGTGACTACCTTGGCCGGGCACGTGAAGTAAGGTATTAAGAGTATTCAAACGTGATTTTATCCTGTGTACTGTATTTCTGAGCCGAAAAATCTCTAATTACTGTATTTTTGGTGCTTTGGTCTCGTAGCAGCCTTGTCTTCAGGTGGAAACATTATTTTTTCCAGTCTCCGCTCTTAATCGAGGTATCGTGACAGTGAATGATGAGTCCTTTGCGGAAATTCCCGAATTTTTAGGAAGCGCTAGAGGAGTCCATAGCGCCACGTTAAAAATATCACTATATATATATATATATAGAGCTTCAGAAATTTACGTGTCGTAAATAAAATTGATTCGCGGCTGAATAGTTTTCGAGTATTGTTGACTTCTAAATGCGGTTAAAGCAATCGTATTGTTTATTGAAAACGCCTCTGAGTCCCATTGCACTTTGCTTAGTCTCGTCTTTGCCCTACCCTCGGCATCCACTACACTGTTATATATTAGGGTTATTTCCCGCTATTTATATATATTCTCCCACATTGGTGAAGATTTTCCGTTAATGTCAACACTTTAGAACATGGCTAGCCGGCATTTCTGGCTGATCATAAATTTTGCAATGAACTCATTATTTTTGCACAGCAGTAAGTAATGCGTCCAGGGCCTCTAGCTTTGAACGATAAAAATGGGTCATCAAGAACATCTTCAAATTGTGATTGTAACAGAGGTCGATTGACAGAAGATACTTAGCTACAAGGCAGACTAATGACTGGGAAGGTAAAGGGTTCGTGACTCACTGAACGTTATGGACACGCGAACTGGGATCCATTTTATCTGGATGTTTCTGTGTGTACGCGAAGAGAAACTAATAGAGCGTAGTTACTTATATAAATTAGGCGATGATGAACGGACGCGTCCGTGGCCATTACTTTAATTTGTAGGCTTTTGCCTGCTTCGTTCCGTTCCCCTTCCCTTTTCCCCTTCCACTGTGGCTGGCGATGTATTCACATTTAGATAGTTGTGCATGATGGCCTTTTCAAAGTTTTGAACCAACCCCGGCTCGGCCTCGCCCCTTACAAATTCAAACCCCTCTCTCTCTCTCTCCCTCCCTCTCTCCCCCATCCCACTCGACGCCGGGGAACCATCTCATTTGATATTTCAGGCATTCAAGAAACGAATAAAAATATAGCCTCCCCTTTCATCCGCGAAACTCTCGGCTCCTTTGAAAGGGATGCGCCGCGGCGTGTGTTTTTTAAATATTGCACTTAGATGATGCTCTGGCCAGGCACGACGCTTGTTTTCATCCCGGTAATGTTCGTTTCACCAGCGAAGCCACCGAACGCAAATTACCTATCGCCCTCGGGGTTTCCATTCACAGATCCGTTTCCCACAATAGCTTCACAGAGCCTTTTCGCCATTCATTGCGATAACTAACAAAATGACCCTGTACACGCAATACAACAGCTGGGTTGATTATACTATTTTTAACCAGGTCTCCATTTTTTAGTGAATTGTGAGTATATATTATCTACCGAACCGCAACTTATGTCGACGAATTATTTATAAAGATATAAACAACTTTTAAACCCCGTCTAAAAACACAATCCAAATAAACCAAATACATATCGTTCATTGAGAGTCTTAAAATTAACAAAACTTAATGAAATAACAATTAAATATCTTGGTCCTGTTCTAAATTGCGATAACAGGCCGACAATTAAAATTATGCGTATTTCCTGCCCAGGTAAGAAGTTGTAGCACTCCTGAAATATTCCTTTCAAATTCAGATGACCTTGTTGACACAAGTGTCCAGCGGTTCCGTTCTTTATCAGCTTATTTTTGTGCAATATATGAATTTCCCACATTAAACGAGCAACATCAGTTTCTGGAATCAAACAAATTAAACGTGCTGTTTAACTGCTGGAGTCTGCTACAGGGGAGAGTTTCGTAGCGGTACATCGAGGGACGAGGAACCTCAACGCACACGAAACTGTTACGCCGAGTGAACAGAATTTTCTAATAAATATGTGAAAGACGAACATTGAACGATGAAGCAAAAATTATTAATAAACATGGCAGAAGGAAATAAATAATAAAAAAAATTAATGCAGCTCTGTTTCTACAAATTAACTGCATCATTAACATTCTCTTGAAATTCTTCTGTAGCAAGGATTAATATCAAAATCCTCCAGTCTTTTCTGAATATTTGGCTTTTTAAAATAATTTGGTTGTTTCTTTAATAATGTGGAATTACGCTTGTTCGTCCATTATTCGTGATCCTGTTAAATATCAAAACTTTTCTCGGTTCTCCTTCAACAACATAGAAAAACAATTATACTGAGTGGTGCAATATTAAATGTTATTAATATTATTTCTCCGGGAGTAGTTCTTATTAGTTGATTCGAACACATTTAAGACTTGAATTTTGTTCTATTCGCGACGAGAAAACATCGTCTGGAAAATCGGTATTAGGTTTCATATGGATTCGTACCCTTATTTAATTTCTTCCACATCTAATGGGAATAAATCACTAATTGAGAATAGTCGGTGTATCGGCAGTATTTAACTATTTAAACATTTACTTTACGTTGTAATTTAATAGTGTGACCGACCTCCGCAACGTGCTAATTTATTTTCAAGGATTTTCACGCTCGTCTCCTCGAGTACATGCTTCCAGGAGCGGATACAGAGAAGAATTTCTGATCGCTATTTGTTGCTGTGTTTCCTGTGGGAGAGTAAAGAGGAACGGCAGATAGCAAGTAGTTAAGAAGACAATTACGGAGATATTGGATTTCTGTAGGCAAGCAGGCAGGCAGGCAGGCACAGGCACTTTGTGGATGTCATAAGGACGTGTCCTTAACGTGAGACTCACCTGAATGCGAGCTTCGGGCAATCCAATTTTCTCTGCCAGTCGCTCCCTCGCAAAGACATCAGGGTAGTGCGTCCTCTCGAACTCTGCAACAGACAACCACGCAATCAAACAACCTACGCATGGATCGTTGACACAAATACCTTATGAAAACGATTTACAATTCACGAACAATTATATATTCCAGGTGTGTTTACTTTTTCTATGTTCTGTTAGTTTGTTCTCTCGCGCAGAACTCGTGCTGAGATGTACACCATTTTGCAACCAATAGTACTTATCAAATTCTGAAATATTAATTGATTACTTTGGAATTTTTTAAATTTATTAATGTACGAACACAGCCACATTAATTTATTAACAAAATAACGACATAAAATTTTTTCACAACGTAACGTTTCGTCCTCAATCTAGGGCTATATCAGGTGTTCAATAATGTAATTCTAAAATTCAAATAAAAATTTTAGTAGAAAAATAATATAAAATATATTTAACTTACAATTTCTATGAATTGCCACTATATTCTATAAATATTACCAAAAAAGTGTAGTTATATAAATACATTTGGCGTGTAATTTCAAAAGCATGTTCGGCTTTTACTTCCCGTTGTAAATTGACTAATATGGTATAATGTGACCATTTATGGAAATAAAAAGTTATATCATTTTTATAATAATTATTTTTTTAAATAATATTTACTTGAACGTTTGAATTACAACAGGGTACACCTGATGAAGCCCTACATTTAGTACGAAACGTTACATTTCGTGATTCTTTATGAATTAATTTAGTTTGAATAATTTTGATTCTTCATAAATTTATAATTATATTGAAGTCCAATTAATATATCTATGAATTATTTTCTACCTTCTCAGCTGTGTTTCAATGTCACTGTAATCACTACATCGGCAAAATCTTTAATTATTTCGTTTTACTAACTTGTCATATCTCTTCTCTTTATGTTTAATTGTCGTTACGTCCTATTTCTTAAATTTTATAAATATTCTGAGGTGACGCCCCGAATTTTATGAAGCAAGTGCTAATGGAAATAATAATTATATGATTAATTAAAAGTATTATCTGACATAGTAATAAATTAATAATCGTATCGGAAACAATTCCTCCAACTAAAGCGATGTAAGATGCAAAAAATTATCGTCATACCTGCTTAAATTCTCGTTATGAAATATAAAAGGAATTCTGAAATTATCTCATTTAAATGTTATTTATTTTTACAACATATAAATGGGTCTCGAAAAAGTACTTTGCACAATGCATGATTTAAAAAAATATTTATTGCATCTTTTATATCATTTAATAAATTATTTCTGACTTTAGTGACCGTATATATTCTTTTTAATAATTAAATGAAATATTTTGACACTGGTTAGAGACTTTAAATGTTGCTTCCTTGTCATGTTTACTTTTATATGTAACAGATCGGAATTCGACGGATTTATTGTGTTTGGTTATATTCCTCTGTCAACCCCATCAACATTTATCCCTGATTTTTCATCTTGTTCACAATCAAAAAATTTATTCATGATACCGCAAATGTTTATGTTTAATTTCGATATTTGATTCGTATATCCATGATTTTCTACTACGTAGTATCATTTATTTATTAAATATTTCCAGCACAGTTTAATATATATTTACCTTGCAAAATTGAGGGTTGGAAAGAATCGAAGTAAATAGATTCTTAAAAAAAATTCGCATAATTGTTTAAAATAGTTTTAATTCCGAAATCTTATAAATATTACAAACTACAAATAAAATGAGAAGAAACAATCGAAATGTATTTTTAGTAAAATTTTAGTGAAGAAGCAGTTCTCTGAAACAGTTTCCGTGATTCCTTTAGTTATATTAGAATCGTAAAGCACTGCAGTGTTGGGAGATAATGACAATAGAAGCCATCGTAATATATATGTATCTCATTATCTTTAGAAATAATTTGCGAGCGTAAAGTAGCAAGTTCCCCCACAAGGATTTTTAAATTAACGCGTAACATGGAAAGAAAATTCCCAGTCGGGACGCATTACGTGGTTCACGGAAAGCGTAAAAGGAAATCCGTAATAACATGGCGGTGCTAAGTCATCTTGTTAAGGCGGAAAAGGTCTCTTCCTTCCCATCACATAAAAGAAGAAGAGAATGTTAAAGAGCGCGGGGGAAGGGGTAGAAGAAAATGTATATACGAAATAAATTTGCAAAACTAATCTTGACGTTTCGCATTATTACGGTCAGCCATCTCAGAGGAGGCAGCCAAGGAGATTATAGGCGAAAGAATGAAAATCAAATCTGAGAGGCGAGCCCCGTATCAGAGCCGCTGAAATCTCGTTTAATTTCTTCCCCCGGGGAACGGGGACTTAAGCCTGTGTGAGAGAGAGAGAGAGAGCCAGGAGACAAAAGGACAAACAGCCAGGACCAGAAAAAAAAGTAAAACACCGGGCCATCGATCGCGGTGGTCGCCACAGCAGGGACAGCTCGAAATTATTTGCAGTAATCGTCACCGAGATTACACAACCTCGAAAGAATGCGGAGTTATTATAAATTGGGACAGAAAAACTTAATGGACCTAGTTTCGATCCTGGGTGATAGACGTGAAGTCCTTCTGGTATCAATCGGTTAAAAATACATTTCGACGGAGGGGAATTAGCCCCGTTCCGATTCTTTGAGATTCTGTAGGTAATGAGCAGTTATGGGGATCAGATAGAATCCAAGTACAAGGACAAAAAAATAGGGGGGGGGGGGGAAGGACAGTGATTCTGCGAAAGGAGAACTGATTTACGTTACATGAACAGAGGTCTGGAGAGATATTACGAATACCATTCGATACCTGGAAGAGTAAATAAATTTGGAAAATATCCTATTCTCAATTGTAATTATTTTCCTGAGCAGTTTCCTGCTGTGAAAAATTAAAACTATACATAAATTAGTCTAAGAAGGTGCACTTCTGAATGGGAACATCAGTGAAAAGACTTCTGATCTATAATGTTGATTATTCTAACCGATATTACTACATTACATGTTTCTTCAGAGACTTCAACACCTCGCGAATCCAGTACAAAAAATTTCATGAATTCAAATACTCGGTCTTGAATGTTACCTTTCTCGAGGCTGTCTATCTGCTCGTTGGTGAAGGAGGTGCGGTTCCTCTGCAGCTTCCTCTTGAGACGCAGACGGAGCTGAGAATCCTCGTCTCCTGAAGAGTTGTGCTCGGAGTTTCCGTCGGACGTGTTCTCGTGCGCCAGCTCGCCCACGACTGCACACACAGAAATGACACCAACACTCATAAAGTTGTCCAGTATCTACACTTAAAGGTTTCACCATTAAGGTAATCGACGAAACAGTTTCAAAATTCGGTCGTGAAAAATGATAACTCACTGAAATACAAAGTGTTAATATGAAAAAAACTGATGTCAAAGTTTTATTTCTCACTAACTGTAAAAAAGGTCAAAGAAAATTTTTGGAATAAAGTAATAAACGTAATAAATTTTTTTTAAATAGAACTGTATAGAAAGGTGAAAGTTTTTCCCTTCAGCACTCCTCGAGACTTTATTCTCAGATGATGAGAGCTTTATAAAAAAAACTAAAGCGATATCCATCTGTATATTAAGGAAAAATTGTCATATTTGTATATTTTTGTTAGACACTGCTTCTGAATTTTCCAAAAGCTGTCTTAAATAAAATCTATCTCTCTATCTGAAAAGATAGAAACGTATATTATCGTTTACTGGATAAACGAATATTCAAAGTTTTATACTACACACCTTGCACGGGAAACATTGGTACATGACGGAAGAATATACATCTTTCCACACGCAAAGCAGCGGGTCCCTAGTTATTAAATGAACTATATTTATGGACCAAAACTTTGTTTAAAGAAGACTGAATGAAGATTGAAATCATAAATATTCGATTTATTCCGAATACCGTGTGGTTATGAATATATTTTAACGTAAAATTGTCCTAAAAAAAAGTAATATAAATAAATTTCTCAATATAATCCTGAAAATAGATTTAAATATTATCGAAAAATGAACCTTCAGCCCTTGAATAAGGCAAATTTTAAATAAGTGAGCGTGTTCGTCGTAATCGTACTCAAGGAAACTTTATGTTTCTTTATTTAATCACTTACATGCCTGAAAATGTAAATATCAAGCACGATTGCATGATGAGTCCTGCTCCCGTTGATAAATTAGACAGGTTTAGCTGTTGTAAAAATAATATGGCGGAAAATTGCATTCGATTACTCGTCCCGTTATTTTTATTTGACAAGTTTTCGCAAAATCGGAGCAAATTGCATGAAAATTACCCTAATAACCTAAATTTGTTGTGTAATTGCCTGTTGCTAGGTGTCGCACTATCTAATGAGGCTTTGATTGTGTCACCTACAAACATGCCCGTATAATTTGTTTATAATTACTTGGAAATTGGTCTGTGATGTTGCATTAAAAAAAAACTTCCGTGTCGCCTCAGCACCGAGAATTGGAAATTACAATACCGACATATATATTTTTAATCACCAATAATCTTCATTATCGCGTTATTGGGGAAGGAACAGGAAATTTCGGTAACGTTATTACTGCTACGCCTAATTGCTGAGTTCTCATTAAAAATCCTGTTGATTCGCCCCGATTACTTAGGCACGTCTCTCGCCCAATTTAGAATTTCTTGAGCATCATAACAGCACTACGGAACACTAATACTAAAATACCCTATGCCAGTATAAAAGTAAAGAAAATTTAAATTTACGAGGAACAATTTTGATAGTTCACTTACGTATAATCTACCTGTGCATTTGTAAAAGTTCAATTAAATTTAGGGGTCCTCTACTTTAAATATAGCATGCGATTTTCTTATATATATCGTGATAATTAAAAGGAAATAATTAATTAATAAACAAAAATTTGGACTCGCATTGTTGGCGGCATAAAACACTCATGTCGTACACAAGAATGTGGCAAGAATGCAATGTTTGTGGGTATTGTAGAGGTTGGTTCGCTAGACACGCAGAGAGAAGAGTCTGTGGGGAGCCGAGCTCCAGTAAAGTCGTCTTGGAAATATAGCAGTGGACAGACGGAAAGTATAAAATCCAGAAAGTGTCTGGATACATGTAACAACAGCTAAAACAGTTAGAACATTTTACAAGTTGCAGTCTGTGAGATAACTACGTAATATTCAACCCAAAATATTCAGTGTGTTGAGTCTAAATTACTGTATTCTCGATTTAGACCACTTTCGTCAATATTGGAATCCCATGTAACTGCATCCGGCAGTTAATAATCTTCGGAACGAGCTAATAGGATTTATTAACGAACAGTGAACCAACTTTTACAAAACAAAAAGTGTTAATTAGAGTCAGTGGATAAAAATGGTCAGTCTATAAAGTGAAATAAGTGTGTGTACAAACGAGACAATTTACTTAAATACCAGAGACAATAAGGTAAAATTTCACAGAATTACTGTCAGTAAACTCATAAGTAAAGATATTATCGTCAGATTTCGAATTTCGTTCAGAATTTAAAGTTAATATTTTATGTTTTTGCATTGTATTAATCTATTGATGAATTAAGTTCATGATAGCTTGATAAAATTTAATTGTTAACAAGTACTTTTTTATTAAAGGCCCGGTAAACGACCTTGAGAAATAGTCATTTTATTGTAAAAGATTAATTGATAATGTAAATTGAAATTTATTTGCCTAAATAACTTATGTAAATTTAATTATTTGTGCGTTAATAAATTAATTTGTTTGTCTATTTTAAAATCGTGATTCTTATTAAAACATCCTGTAATTTATTATTTAAATTACTACAAATTGACGCATTAATATGAGACTTTAACTTTCATTCATTTGTGATTACTACAATATATTTACTATATTTATAATAGTCATATTATGCGACACCGCTTATAATTAATGCGGTTAGATACAGAGATATATTCCAATTATTAATGTGCCCTTAACAAAATATTTTATTAACTGGAATCCTGTGTTTCTAAGATCAGAATCTTGCGTATTTGTACGTCGGGGTGAAGGATTGATGTTGGGAACGTCATTGCTGTTTATAGAATTTCTTATAATGAGAGAATTCTCAAACTCCGTTATGATAACAATTGATTGAAATTATATATATATATATATAAATATATATATATGCTAAATATTTTTCTCTCCACGTAACTTAGCAATAAAATAACTCGAAAATAATTCTGTCTACTATTTCCATAGCGTGTTAAACATATGTATATTAGATCCGAAGTTGTTCCAATTACTTAGGATATGCAATACGACGACGGCGACGATGAATAACTCAATAGGTTGTGTGATGTTACGCCTGCAGCGTCGCGTGTAGATGAGCCGCACAGCATCCGTGCGCGATGAGTTGCAGCTCCAGGCGCCAGCTCTGTAATTAAAACTTCTCCCTCATCACGGACTCTTCGATATTGGCAACGACTTTTTTTTTATTTTTCCCCCGGTCGCCTTTATTGTGTTCGTACTAATTAATGCGCTCTCTCTGCGCTCTCATATATAGATATATATATAAATATACGAAATATCTAAAATGAAATTTTCGATTAATTGCCTTTTACCGATTTTATTTACCCAACTAGCATTTCAACGAAATATTTCACAAATTTTAGATCCGGATATAGACTTTAAGTTTCACCATATACCAGTTTCCGTACTGTGCTTCCAGTATATTACACTATCATATCTCTTTAGGAACTCTGACTCGCATTTCCCATCATCTTCCCATTATTTTTATTTTGCTTATGGCATCCGATTGCTGAAATTATTTACATTTATCATACACTTTCCGTGTTTCCAAACTTTGCGTTATTACAGTTATAGTCCTTTCGATTTTTTGTTTTTGTGTGTTGTTGTGAACCACTCTTTTAATTTCCTTTAAACAATAATTATAACCGGTAAATATTATTTTTACACGTACTTGACTGTTTAAATACACACTAAAATTTATTATAAGAACGTATTTTCCTACATTTTGCTATAAAAAATGCTGATATGAATTAGGAGAGTCGCGATGATATTTCAAATGAAAATTTTCGGAATATGTGGAAGCCGCATTTGGGGAATGGCGCTGGTCCATGGTGGCAGTTTTGCCGACTCAGGACGAGATAATCCTCGGTTGAGACGCGAGTAATCCTCGATTTCCATGTTCGCCATCGGAGCGAGATCTATCGCAAAGGTGCGCGTGAAACAAGTTGTGAGTGAGGGACACGAAAGCCGGTTTGCTAATGCCATTTGCGAACGAGCCCCCATCGCCTTGAAGCGCGTGTAATCCACTTAGCTTCGTAACCAACTTACCGGCTCTCGCGCAATTAATATTGTCAGGCAATCGACTTCACAACATACAGGCCCGATGGTCCGTCGAAGACCTCGGCCTTAGGGCAACCAGCATTCTAGTAAGTGACGCGTGGAGGAGGCTGAATACAGCTCACGTAGTGAGGAAATAACTTCGTAAGTGTTGTATTTGCAGAGAAACCTACGTCCTTAATTTATCATGAAACCTGCGTGAGGTCAAAAACCGAAAACGCTTTTATATTAAATTACTGTGGATTATAAAATAGAAAGGCAACCAACTTCCAGAAAAAAAAATAGTAGACCTGAAATTTTTCCTGCACGACGATGAGTTCAAATATTTCTCGGCTTTCGGTATTTGGGCTTTGTCTTGATGGGCGATCCTTGTCGGGATATGATAGATAATATTTCTAATCTGCGATTACTGCCAGAGTTTCTGACCGACTGTTCTCCAATGAGCGCCGAGTGTCTTTGTTTTTGCGCGAATCCATCCGTCTTCCTGCGGCAGACAGCGGCTTTAATTAATCCACGAAGAGAGCGCCAGTTTTTGTCGCCTAGAATTGCAATTAAACGCAGCGCCACACAATTAGATTGTTCTTCTTACCTCGGCAATAAGAGATTTGTGGGGATGTAATATAGCCCGCCTGCCTGCCTGCCTTAATTTCGCACCCGTCAAAGAGAAATGAGTGCAGTTTTGCCTCCTTGGGCAATTTCTCTTGAGCTCGACTCATCCAATTGCATCGCCTACTTATTAGAGGGAGAAAAATCCACGCCCATTCGAACACCTTTCCTCCTCTGTGGTTTTATTTCCACGGAAATTTGTTGTCACCACCGATATTTTCGACGCGTTTTCGTATCGAGTTTCATCGCGCCGTTCGCGTTGTTGTTCTTCTTTTTTCCCTCGCTTTTGCGTTGACCTGTTATCCTTCTAACAAGCCAGGTCTTTTAACTGAAACTTGTTCCTTGTCTTCCGTTTTAACCAAAAAAGTACAAATTTTTTTTTTCGCTGAATGGCAGCGTTCCACACCTGGTTCGCTTAACCATTCCGTGAGCGAATGAATATCGTCATCACCATCCATGAATATTACAATTTCAAGGTTACGGATCGTAGTAGAGGACACAAATACCCGTTGTGTATATATGAAATTATATCCTTAACAAAATAAAGAGAATTATCCAAACAGGATTATAGTGTTGATAAGTAGCACAATTACTAATTATTAATCAACAACCTCAGGCAAATGCCAATGGTATGTGAAATTAACTGCATTTTTTTACGTATAGCAGAAATGGCATAGAATGTGAAAAATTGGAAGTTGAACCTACACGTGAAGTAATAGGTATTTCGTAAGATTCGGATTCCTTTGTTATGAAGACAATCTATGGCTTATAACGTTTCACCAAGGAAAGGACACGACAACCATCGGAAACGGAATGGCGAATTCTAAGAAAACTTTCATCAAAAAGACTTATATGCTTAATTTTAAAAATTTTATTTGAACTGCAGAGTAAAATTATTTATAGAAATCTTAAAATCAGAGGTCAGTCTTTTTTTAACTTTGGTGTTGCGGAGTAATATTTAATACAAGTTGAAAAAAATCTTTAGAGATACCAAAGTGATTGTGAATTTTCTGCTGACAGATGTTGTAGATAAAACTCGTACACAAGAGAATATTTAAGGAAGTAGGACGGACTGTTGTATGAAGATATCACAACATTAATATTGTTATATTTCAGGTATACAATAGATTCCTATGGACTAGATTTGATGAGAAGTTTTTGTGAATAGTTTAATGTGGATATTAATTCTCTGTGCGCTCCGAATGAATATGTGATGGTTTTTTTTTTATTTTATTGTCAGTGTCGATTGCATTATGAGTCACGGGAAGCGCTTCCGTAAGACGGTCACGTTTAATTAGATGTTTCAGTTCGTGATAAGATGGTAGGCAAGTCAAACATTGATTTATTATTCGTTGTAAGCGGGCAGGTTCGGTGGAAATGTCTGCTTGAAGGTGGTGGTTCCGCAATCAGCTGTGGTGGTATTCCCTGAGCGAGTCCCCTTCTCGTTTACTTCCGCTTCCGTTGACTCCCTCTTAGCGCAAAATAAAACAATAATAGCGCAACTGGCGGCGGTGGAGGGCTGGCAATGTTTGCAGCCCTGGGCAGAGGGCGCACGCGCCGCCCACATTGATTGGACGCCGACGCCGACGCCACCTGGCGTGACCAAAACACACGGCGTCGCTCATGAATATTATCACGCCGCAGCTGACGCCACCGCACCTGCAAAAATTCACACCGTCTAGGCCCGACTAGAGTCGCACTCTAGCAATGCAAGAAATTCCCTTCCACCGCTCGAAGCAAATAATGGTAATAATAAGTAGTTTGATGTCGCGGTTGCAACGCCACGGGACATTGCAACCTGTCTGTACTCCTGCGAGGCTTTGACTAATCCTCAACCGCAATTCACTCCCTCGTATACTCGGAAAAGTGGATTTTATCGAAACACATTTCACATGATCGGAGACTCAATCAAAATCCCCAGCGACGCTACTTTTACTTTTTATCTTATTAACTCAATTGTTTTGACGTTCACCTGCGCACATTTCACCGCACTCCTTCATATTTACATTTCTTGCCTTTTATAACTAACAAAGGTCAGTTATTACGTAAAACACTGCGTAAGCCCTCTAAATATTTTTTTCTATGACCAGTTTGATCCCCAGAAGAATTACTTACCAACACGTCTGAGTGCAGTATTTCTGGGACGAATTTCCCACGTTATTATTACAATTAAAATATATATATATATTTTTCACCTATATTAACGTCTGGTCGAACTTTCTGTTATGATAGTTGCCTTTCATTCCGACTTTATCACGAAATATCAAGCGCAGTTAATCAGAAGTTTAAGTTTCAGTGGACAACGATTGCCAAAAAGGTTAAATATTTACAAAAACCACATAAGTTCCCTGTAGTTACGTAGTAACTTGTTTGGACGAGTATTTATGAAAGTGTGATTCCACATTGACTCAATCCTCAGCTTAATTAATTGGTAAATTAAAAATATTCTGAAACCGATTCTGAATCGGACTAAAAGGAAAGGCTCTTGTATTTAATTTACCAGACGTAAACAATTATACATTTTAATTGTAACTAGCCCTACGACGGTTTTCATGGGACCCTATGAATTACAAATAGTAATAAAACCACAATATACTAAGGAGTCTGGGGGCGGAATATGCGGAATACGCCAGAAATTGGCGAATGCTTCAGCTGCTTTTTTCTCCCAAATAAATAACTGGTCTTGAAAATAAATGATTTTTTATGAGGACTGTATATTGTGGCTTTATTATTGCTTGTATATATATTAATTGAAAAAACGTGAATTTAATAGTCTCTTTATAACTTTATTCTCTATCTTACGATTTTAATTCACCTTTTACTCGATTCCGACCCGTTTAGATGACCGTAAAAATGACTTTTTTTTCCTTGCCACGGAGCAGTACCCAGTATTATCGATCAGACGGTAAAAGAATGTATTGCAAGCCAGTTCGTTTAATAAATTTTGTCTCCTGTCGGTAGTGAGCTGTAAACCTTGATTTCCTGCCTAGCATCTGTTTCCCAGTGCAGACTTTTTCTTTTCTTCTCCGCGCGTGCCGAGGGAAAACAAGGCGATACTCGCAAATGGCCGTAATTTGTGGCAGATGTTGCGAGGGAGGGTTTCGTATTTCCTTCAGAAAACAGTCACTCGATCATTCCGCAGCAGCAGCTCGGTAATATTCCTCAAATCTGAAAGGTCGTTGCCCGACGGACGGACGGACAGGGGGGGGGAAAGGTGTTCAGTTTCAAGTTCCACACACTCCCGTAAGACTTTCCATGTCGACGCATCGTTCTCTCGGCTCGCACAAAAGCGGAAGGAAAACAGGCTCGGATTTCGGTGTTGTGGTAAGGTGCACACGTCGTCGACACCCATCATCTCCTCCGCGCCGTATGCTTCGGTGATTGGCGACAACTTGCGGTCTCAAATATTAACAAATGACGTGTTCTCGTCCAATCACAGCATTGCTTCTGTCGTTCGCATTACACACAGATAAATAAAAAATAAAGAGCTGAAAGAGGTACGAACCCCAAAGAGTCTCTATAACTGTGCATTTCTTCCCACTTAATAAAACTGAATCTAGGTTTTAGGCACCTCTCGTTTGCAGTGTCGTGAAGAAGATTTGAAACTTTAAACTATAAAAATCTGCGCGAGCCGACAGTGTTTATTTATGAGACAAGGAAATGACTCCAGGTAATCAATTAATGACAAATAGAACCATTACATTCCGAGAATTTGTAATATTTTTTATTAAAAGTTAATTTAGCCACATAATTTAAATCAATACTTCAATTTTCTCATTTCCATTCAAAAAATGACGGGCACGTAATAATAACCTAATGATTAAATATATTTTAACCTAGCTTGGTTCCCGGCGTTTCCCGTGTACTTATTTATATAAACCCGAAAAAGTATTTAATTCTATATTAATCTTTAGTGAAGAAGCGATTTAACGAAAATCTAACTGTTCCTAGTTCCGTACATTCTTTCGACCGATTGTGCATTAATTGAACAGGTACAAAATACATGGAATTTTATTACATCAATCCAAACAAACATGGCTCCGATTTTCTTTTCGAATAGAATACTTAAATATACTCCTTGAGTATTGCAGGATATAATTATCCCTCAGTCTTCAGACATTACGAAAGATTAAATTGATGAAATTGTTAGCTAGATTCACAATGTAAACAAATGGCCGCCATATTGGAGTCACTAATATGGCGCGAAAATTAACTTACATTTTCCGCAAGGACCGTAAAGAATTTCGTATTGTTCTTTATTATCATTCATTGGAGTATTGCTCGATAAAATTATACTTTTTATCCAATGAAAATATATCTGCTTTATTTCTCTACGGAAAAAGGAACTATTGCCTTTGTTCGTCGCGTAGTAACGTTCCTCTCTCCCGCGTGACGTCATGGTCTCTTGGCGCGCAGGAATTTAGCCCAAAATGATCGCATTTTTTAATTATAATTCTTTACACGTTTATGCTAGGGGTTTCTCAGCTCCGTTTCTTGTGTTTCAAAGAATATGTGTTTCGTTTTACTCTGCCCACGCATTTAAATTTGTATAGAAATTAACGTAAATACATACATACACACATTTTTTTTAATTATATAGATTCATAAACTGGAAACAAATGATGGATAAATAGTTGTTTACGTGTAGATGCTTGCTGTATTAACTGATATATATGGGCTTCTTAAATCAGGTTAATGGAGCGGTTTTCGGGTACGGTAAGAAACGCGTTGACGTAGCTTTCTACGTTTTCTGAGGGAGTCGTCTTATACGACTGATTAAAAATGGAAACGTAACAAGACGTATTTCTCTTTAAACTTGGAACGTTGGGATATAACTGCGTATTAGTCTGAGGTATCCTATACTCCGGATTGAAGCTGTGATTGAGGAGCAAGAGATCCGAGGATGATGATTGTGAAGCAGAACGAACGGTTCGCTCGGTTAAACGGAGACAAGCAACCGCCTGCATTTTTGGTGGAAATCAATACGAGTTGGCCGGAACATTTTTGCGTACAACACAACTTTTCGCGACGGTGTAATATAGAGTATGTTGATTGTTGAGGGTTTTCGGTTGCCCGGGTAGAGCTGCTTCTTGTATCGACAGCAGAACGCTCCCGCATCGATCCACAGTCCCCCGCCTTCCCTCCGCAAGAATACGGACTTCTTCTTGCAGAAACTAATTTCCTCCATCTTTTTTCCTCCCCCGCCCGCCATTTCTCCGTGCTGTAAACGAGACATCCTGGCTGTCTTCGAGCCCTTCCGGGTCGCTTGTCCCCTGACTGACGCTCTTCTATTACCTCCTCACAACAGTCCCTCCAACGAAACATACAAATCTACATAACGTCCGTAACCTACGTCATCGAGTTCTTCAAACTAATACAAAATAGGACAGAAATCTGTCGCAATGCAAGAAAGAATCTTATCACGCAGATTTACGTCTAAAGGTTCTCTTTACCCATCCAATTCTATACAAACAATACTTTCTACCGACGTGTCAATAAACTGTTTCGTCCTCGGACATCCGCTTCTATCATAAAACATTACAAACCTACATCAATAGATGTAAATAAAGACGACAATATAAACTTGCACAAGGTTCATCAACAATAGCCTATAGTTCATAATATTGCAATTTTTTACAATTCGATTCCCATGGGGATTTTATCTATAAACATGCAGCCGTATTTTTTACAACAGGCTTACGTAAGAATCTTTGCTTCATCGACGTTTTTATCCCCAACCTGTGATATTAAATTGCTGTATGTACATATAACTCTTTCGCTGCCTTTCATAACCGTCCTTAGTCGAGTGCAAAGTGAGTCTCCTATCAAACGTGTTTTCCATTACCTGATAGACGATTCTGTCTGAAAATATCATCAAGCTTCTCATCGATCGCCTCCTGCTGCTTCGTAGTCTCATAACATTTTACGGGCGAAATGAATAATTTACAAATCTGATATACTAAAAACTTGTTCGATCCACACTTTAAACGAATAACTAACTGATAAGAGAGACACGTTTTGAGATTCTAGCAATGTAATTAAATGTGACGTAAAATTCACCAATTTCGAATAATTCCGTCGTCCCCTCAGCAAGACGAGGTTTCAAATTTCAGTCCCTCACTTCCATGATTCGCCATTTCAGACTGGAGCATCCTTGGCGATCCTTCGTCCTTGTAGCGGATTGAGGATAACTTCCTGCACCTGCCATTGTATCATCCATAGTGAACGGTTCTGAGTGTCTATTTATACCAGCACTTACTGGATGCCTATGCTAATCCTCTACGAGCCCCAGTATTGTACTTTCTTCTTGGAAAACGGATAACAGGTGCTCCGACTAATTATAGTAATTGTTTTGAATTTACAGAACATCTATTGTATTTCGTATTTCTTAACTTGGCTTCAACATTTCAGACAATGAGTGAAACAATATTTCATAATTAAATCCAATATATTTTGCCGTTGCGGTTCTCGGAACAGGCAATAACGTTTCGGGACACAGGAACTGCCATCCTTGAAGCACAATACAGTTATAGACACGCGATTCTCAGAATTTTAATATTCTTCGAGTCGGCAGTTCCCCATTCGCAGTTAATTATCTTCATTTGAAGGTAAATTGTATCCACGTTAAGGAAACATGTCGGTATTAAACACGAAAAGCGGAAGCATTTACTGCCGAGGAAAAAGACGGGTGGGTTAATATTAGAGGGGCAGGTAACTGAGTTAGGCGGAATGATGAGAATAGAACACGGAAGGGAGAGGGGAATCCACGAGGAATGGCGGACGCACAATAAATCAACTCCGTTAATACCAACCTGAGCAACAACGATTTCTCTACGTGTATACAGCAATTTTCAAATGAAATTATTGAGGCGGGAAGTTAGATGAATTAATTGAGATATTGAAAACTTTAAACAAGTTGCAAAGCCTGACCATTAATTCGTAGAAACAAAAACGATGGGTCTTCAAAAAATTAAAATGTCTTACGCTATTACAACTCAGGACACAAAGTCTGTTTTCGCGTATATCAGAAACGTGGACTCGATAAATTGCAAGTTGGACAAATCGCATAAATATATGCATTCTGGAACATATAATAAACATTTAATGACGAAAACTGCCATAAAATGGAATGTAGAAAAAAACCTCATGAGTTCAAACCTGAAAACCACGTTTTATTATATTACGAAATTATAATTTAAATATAAGTAAAAAAAACAATAGAGAGAAATGTATTAATAGTATAAAAAGGCTGTTAAAAGGATAAGATTTAATAACCCCAGTAATTGTTTATTTATTTCTTTACAAAACTACTGCCGAGATTTATTACATTCCCAGTAAAATATATGCGTATTACTATGTATTGATATATAATAAAACAATTGATGACATTATACAGACACTTGATTTTTTATTAGGGCGACGTTTCGATACCTTTTTGTATCTTCTACAGGTATTTTCCATGAGAGGAGGTATTTTAAAACATTAGATTTAAATTATGCCTGTACAAAGTAAACAAATGCAAGCTAAAGTACTTTTATTTTTCATTATGACGACGTTTCGACACCTTTTTATATCTTTTTCAGGTATTTTCCATGAGAGGAGGTATTTTAAAACATTAGATTGAAAGTATGCCTTACAAAGTAAACAAATGCAAGCTAAAGTACTTTTATTTTTCATTATGACGACGTTTCGATACCTTTTTGTATCTTTTTCAGGTATTTTCCATGAGAGGAGGTATTTTAAAACATTAGATTTTAAAGTATGCCTGTACAAAGTAAACAAATGCAAGCTAAAGTACTTTTATTTTTTATTAGGGCGACGTTTCGATACCTTTTTGTAACTTCTTCAGGTATTTTCCATGAGAGGAGGTATTTTAAAACATTAGATTTAAAGTATGCCTGTACAAAGTAAACAAATGCAAGCTAAAGTACTTTTATTTTTCATTATGACGACGTTTCGACACCTTTTTGTTTCTTCAGGTATTTTCCATGAGAAGAGGTATTTCATAAGGATATATTTAAAGTATGCCTGTACAAAGTAAAAAAAGACAACTCTAGCTTGTCTGTATAAGGTCATCAATTGTTTTATTAATTCAAAAACAGA
The DNA here is from genome assembly GCA_037074705.1 of Zhengitettix transpicula. Taxonomy (NCBI): domain Eukaryota; kingdom Metazoa; phylum Arthropoda; class Insecta; order Orthoptera; family Tetrigidae; genus Zhengitettix; species Zhengitettix transpicula. The sequence continues at coordinate 78,859,105 of CM073593.1, forward strand.
CGTTTAATTAAAACTTGTAAGGATACACAATAATACGTATTTAAATGATATGTCATTGATTTTATCCACCCCTGAAAGACATCGGCGTCAGTTAAAGGTTAGAAGTGAACAAGAATTAAGATTTAATGCAACCCTGAAGTTTTATTCGTAACTCGATAATGACACTTTTCCTCGTTGAGTAATTTCGAAGTTTTTGTGTTAGAATGTTGGTCATATATTCAATATTTACTATGTAAACTGAAAGTTAATTTCTTTCTAAGTCTGCGTTGGTCATCACAATCGTCAATTGACGCCGAGGAATCCCATCACGGCATGCTAAAGTGCCCAGGGGAGCCTGAGACGCAGAAATCATTTCTAAATCGCGGTCGGATTAGCGAGTCCGCGAGTTCTTTACCGTGTTATTGATGCAGAACGGAGTTTTAGGTTTAGTTTCGGGCGTGCGAGCGCTGAGAGGAGAGAAGTTGATGTGGTAATGGCGTTGCTCAGCTTTAATCTGTTGGTCCGCGTGGAGCCATTTTGCTCGCTGGAGCGGACACGGTTGGTGTCTGGCCTCGCGCATGCGCCGCCCGCCTTAAAGAGGACCTCCCACGCAGCCGCTCGCAGCCTATCAGGGGAACAACATCGACAATCTACGCGACAACAACCTGCGAGGCGCCATTCTTCGTCTCAAAGACTTCGCGACGATGCCTCGAGACCTGCGAGGAGCGGAACCGTACGATTGTATACATTTATTACGTTGCAAATAATAACGCTGGAAAAAAAAAACACCACACCATATTATGAGTTCTCCCCTTCTTTGTGATACGAACAGGAAACTGCTTATCGTAGACTGGGAACGCTCACGCTGAATCTTAAGACCCGCAGGAGCGACCAGGGGTGAATATAAATTGCAGAATTATTATTTATAAGAAACCGATAAGACTTTTTGGACGGAGTATTTTTTGCGTTGCTTTGTCCCTTCAAATATCAAATGAAATGATTTTTGAATGGTCTGCAGCACTTCATAGAACAACTTCTTGTTAAAAAGGGTTCCAGTTGTTTACGCCGCTGACTGCGAAACTCGGCCATTGTCCTTCCACTTCACTTCTACGCTTCAAAAACTAGGAAATCCTTAACAAATCTACACGCAGTCTAGCCTCGTGGAACAGTTCCTGTAGAACTTAATCCCTGACCTCTCCGATAACAGAATTTCTACTGCCAGAGTCGATGAATTCAATTTCCTCCATCTCTATATCCATACTTATTTCCTTATTGACAAAATGTTTTTCTTACAGTTCCAGATGTATCAGCGACGATTTTCGTAAATCAGCTTCTCCCTCCCACACAGTGTTTTAATAATTCCGGCATAGATTTTGTTAGGACAACATTAAAGATGCTCGTCAGTTGTGGAGGAAGTACAAATACTGCGGGATGTACTTTGCCTCTTTCGTAACTTCAGTCAGGCTTATACTCGGGATTTGTTAAAAGTGGGGAAAAAAGGAGAAGAAATAATTTTAGCTTCCCTCGACGGAAACCGACAAGGTGAGGTGACGAGAATAAATGTTGAATTTGCTACCTGAGAGCGAGAAAGAAAACAATAGCAGGATATGAACAGCTGGAAGCTTCACCACACTTGTCTTTAATAATGACATCTGCGGTAACTATGCTGCTCGTTGTAGTGTGATTCGATGTGTAGCGGATTTATTTTTAACAAAGCACGTGGGGGGGGTCGTAATCTAGCGGGACATGTGACGTTCAAATGGTTGAGACGATGTTATTAAAACATGAAGATAAATAATACGCATCAAGAGGAAAGTCGACGAACAACCTGAATGTGAACAACGCTGCACACACGAGGCAGTAAGTAATTACTTACTAAGGTTGTTGCAGTAATATCTGTTGACTAAAGATGGAAATTTCACAGGAGTAGGAACCAAAAGGAGGAGAGAAGGAAAAAAGATTCTAAGAGTTTATGAAATGACGTGTTAGAGACGTAAAGGAGAAGTTTTGAAATGCAATGGGCCTCACAAAGGCGAGGGAATGTGCATTTTTCCTAATGAGCAGATAGGTTAGATTGAGGATTGCGGTGGTGGCTAATGACTCGCTCTACCTGGCGCGACGCTCCTCCTGCCTTTTGTTTGCATCGCCCGTCTCCCCCTCTCCCTCCTTCTCCATCCCTCTCTCTCTTTTTTTATTACTTTCTCCAATGACAAAGTAACTTCATTTCTTGCAAAAGGGAGCGGCGGCAAATGAATTCGCCAGAAGCAGCAGCAGCAGCAGAACGTCGCAATATGAATTTATCCCGAGCTGTGTCCGCCATTGTCTGGCGTCCATTGTTCCGTTCGATATTACCTAACTTGTATTAGCATTTATAACTGCCTCGCCTGCTCACCTTTAATACAATCAAACGCAAATATGGAATAACAAAACCTAACATGCAAAAGAGCACACGGCCTGCCTCTTGCGTTTTTCCATTCCCCGCCCCCCCCTTTTTTTTTACGTAATTGTCATTGGCAAGACTGCTTTAATCTCTTGTACTCTTCATCTCCGTCTTCAGCATACTTTTTCCATTGTTTCATATTTTATTTTAAACTAGCTGGGTGCCCAGCGTTGGGCTCATACTTTACACATATGTACAATATGTGAAATTATAATGATATACATACATGATATACATAAATAACTAATATTTTTCAAGAATCTCGCTTGAAATAACTCGTCAGTTTTAGCACATTAAAAACCTATTAAATTATAAAGATTAACAAATATTATGTATTGATTTTACCATCAATCTAAGTCTCCTCCAGTACATAAATAATTTGGCAAAATCATGGTACGTGGCGTATTTATGCCATATCATTCATTTAAAAGTCAAGTTATTTAAAAGAAAAATTAGTTCCACAGATCGTATAACCTTTCGTATTGTTTTTTTTATCATCCTATGGAGTATTTCTGGAATAAATTATACTTTTTATTCAATCAAAATATTTCTGCTTTATTTCATTACGAAAAACGGAACTATTTACTGTGTTGTGCAGCATCGTCGCGTAGTAACGTCTCATCCTTGCGTGTGCTATGACGTCACGATTTCTTGACGCTCAGTAATTTAACACAAAATGTTCACATTTTTTAATTATAATTCTTCCCACCTTATGCTACAGGTTTCACACCCTCACAGTACCGTTACTCGTCGTTTGAAGAATATGTGCACTAATTTTTGTTGCAATCTGTCCACGCAATTAAATATGTATAGAGTTTAACGTAAATACATACATACAAATATACATCCTTTATTTGTTATATTCATAGACATATTTTCCTTTTTGGAATTATATTACAAAGATCCACTATTCAATTACCCTAGAACCGGAAAATCCGGTCTTTGGACCAATATATAGTCAAAGCATTACAAACATAGGGATCAGAAACTTCAACAACGATACCTTGTTTTGAAAATAAATGTAAAATAAGAAATCGTATGTACATGAGTTTGAAGATCAAAGATTCATTTGACTGATCGATAAAGACTGTTCACGGAATAATATTCAGAAAAAAATCATACATCCTCAAAATGTAAAAAAAAAAATTTTACTTCGGGACCTATTTGGTCATTTACAAACCTTACAACTTTTACGTTGTTCAGTTTTAAAAAAATCTAGAGATTACGTGTTAGTTTTTTTTAGAATGACTAACCTTAGGGGCTCAAATTTTACAGCGAGGTTTAAAATGAAGAAATAGGTCGAAAACTTTTCCGTATTAATTTTTTTTAACACTGTATGAAACTGTAGGTGTTCCTCCCCTCCTGAACATTCAATTAATGGGGATTAGAGTGGTGGATGGTAAATTATTTTGAATTATATATTGTCTTCAGTGTGTTCTTGATTTCTGAACGAAATCTAACCAAATGGGTTGATTCCTTTTGTTTTCTGGAGTCAACCTTCCGGATAAATAATTAATTTACGACATATTCTCACTTACGTAGGGATCCACGCGGTCATTCCACGGCTCTGAGACTTGGGGTATCTGTGTTCGGGGGATAATTTAATAATTTATGTGATCCGAAACGCCTGGAAAAATTATGTCCAGCAAGTCTCGGTCTCTAATTGGTCACTGGACTGTATTATTTTTTGGAGGCGTTTCAAGACAAGGAGGAAGAGACAGTGGAAGAAGCCAGACTCGTAAATTTCATAACAAGGATTGCAGCTGCGAGCGTCTTAAGTAGATTACAAATAGGAACAAGTACGGAACACAAATGCACGTACTCCAGGATTTTGGTGTCAGCAATATGCATATATATAATTTCACAATGCAGCAGATTGTGGCAATAAACAAGTCAGAAATCCTCCCCCGTCTTTACCTTTGGAATCTCCCGGAAAATTACTCTATTTCTAATATAGTATTTGCTTGTCTCGTGGCTTGAGATCGACCTTGACTAGATCCTGAGATTCTCGGACACAGTTGCTGTTTACAGTCATGACTAACCATTTCATTCCATGATCGCTATTTGGAAGGTCTAAGTCTAACTGCACAACTCAGAATATTAAACCTGGCTACAGCACAGTTACTCTACTCCCCGTGTTGGCTTCCGTGAAAGCCATGTCCTGAAGGCAGGAGTCCAGTGTGTTTACCTGAATATGTGACTGTTGCATTGTCGAGTGTGTTTTGTAATCCTCCTCCCACTTTTTCGCCCCCTCGGGCACGGCGAAAATTGGCGCATTGCACGCACGCGCAGATGTCATTAGGACGCAATCAGCGACTTAGATACGATATATATCTGCAGGGGAGGCTGGCCAGTAATATCCACCCCCAGTAATTACGCGTGCCTCCATCAATCACCAATACAATTACGGAAAGCGGCAGGTGCTATCCGAGGCAGGCATAACCAATCTGTTTCCATTGCCGGGGTCGAGGGTTCCTCCAGTAACAAGATGCTTTCAAGTTTTCTCAGACGGAAAAGGCCGACCTAACAGAGTGGCGTGCCCCAAGGCAGCTGCTTGTGACCCCACCATTTTTTTATACAACATCCTAAAGTGTCGCCTGTGCTACGCCTCCGGTCACTATCAACATTTTCGTAGAGGGACATAGTTGAGGGTGCACAACTGTTACAAAATATTAGTCATTCAAATCCGGGAAAGTAGGTTCTTCAGAATGCGACTGAATCGACTATTCAGATTCTAAACGTACAGTAACAACGAACCCACCCTCTTACAGTAAATACACGTCTCTCTTATCTTCAATTTATTTTATTTAAACACAACCGTGAAGAAGTCTCTCCGAACTAAGACAAGGCAACAGACTGTGGGAAACTGATATTTTACTATTAGAAATCGAAATTCCACATGATAAATAAGCTCATGGGAGAATATAAAAAATGGGGACTGAACATAAATTTACAGAAGACAGAATACATGTGTTTAGGAAAAGATGAAGAAGACATAACACTCGAAACAGGAAAACTAAAAAAATGTGAATTTTTTAAATACTTGCTGTCAATAATTACAAATGTAGGAACATGTGAAAGAGATATACAAACTAAAATTGCAATGGCAAAGAATGCTACCAAGATTTTACACGGAATAATTTGGAATAAAAATTTAACGAAGAAAACAAAAATCAAAATTTATAAGAGCATAATGCAGAACATTCTATGTTATGGAAGTGATTATCTGAGGAGAAGTCTTCAAAAAACGAGACAGGATAAAATTAAAAATGAGCTCCATTGGAAAGAAATGAAAGTCTGTCGTTAAAAGGATTGAAAATCAACCCCTTAAATGGTATGGTCACGTACAAAGCATGGAAAATGGCCAAAAGAAATATACCAATGGTCACCTCCTGGAAAAAACAAACGGGGCAGACCCAGATTAAAGTGGAAAACCCATGTGAAAACCATAATGAAGGAGAGGAATTTGGAAGAGGGAGATTGGAACGACAGACAGAAATGGAAATTGAAGACAACAAGCCTATAAAGGGGTGGGGGGGGGAAGCCGAAGAAGAAAAAATAAAAAATCTTCGTAAATTCATCATGATACATCGCATGTAGTTCGTCCAATCAGAGGGGGGGAAATTGATCAACATAGTCTCTGAGTCGTTTGTATATTCAACTTCACAGCATTTCGACAGATGCAGAAATTCCACGGCGTTTCATATCGGGAAGGTCAGTCACAAAGAAACTCCTTACGTTCTTCCAGATTACTTGATATTTCACTAATTTCTCTGAAATATCCTTGATTACCTTCCTCTTGTCACAGACAGATGATTTCGCCTCGTTTGCTATTGGAAAACCAGACGGACTTTCAGAATGACTTGATGTGTGTGGGAAAGTGTTACCTAATAAATTGAAATCAGTTTTTGTCAGCTAACGATCTTTCTGTATGTATGTAATTGATTTGCTGTTTACAGCGTCCGTTTAACTTGATAAGGTACTCTGTTTTTGGGAGAAAGGTGCACGCACGTGGAGACCTTGTTAGCACAGTACCCGCCTTGCGACATCCTCATTAAGTGGACCCTGCTCCATCATCGTCCTTATCTGGAAGCCGACAGGTCCTCGCTCAGCCACGCCGATCAAAAGGGAAACCTAGCCCTCACTCGGACTAACAACCAGTGGTTTGTAGCACCATCGTCACTCGAACCGTAATAAGAACAACAGTAACTGCTTGAAAGGCTTGAAAAGGCCGAGTTCTGAATTACAATTGACCATATAAAATATGAAATCAGAAATATAAGCGAGGAAGTGTGAATCTTTGGGGGGTCACATTTCTGGAATAAACACAGACCACGATCTAAATATTCAAATTTAATGAAAACGGTGCGTTTAATTCACAGATAATGTTGATCGGGCGTTTCATTGACCTTAACTAATGGTAGAGAGCGAATTTAAACCAAATGTTGAAGGCGATGGAAGAAGAAAAAATAGTAGATCCTAACATTGGCAGTTTGACAATGTAGTATGCTGATGAAAGGAAGAAGTGATTGACAGGCATTTCAAACAGAAATGAGAAAGTATCAGGTCAGAGTTGAAGTGACACGAGAGTCCAAAACCTTCCTTTCAACAACAAGTAAGTTCTCCTTCAAATTAGTCAGCGGAAAACCCAAACAATATTATCTACATTTTAATCCACTATGATCTTAGTCTAAAATTCGATTTATCTGTGAAGCCTGGTTGTATACATCTTGTTTCCAAGTAAAATCTTCATCCAGCTAACGTATCTTTTGGATTACCATGCAAGTTTCTTCAGCCCTTTCGAATAATTAATGGTGGAAAGTCGTCAAATGACTCGTAAACCCCAGAATTCTCAACAATGCTGGTGAAAATCACAAAGCGAATCAGCTTGAGATGTGCTGGTCACTCACCTCTCTTCTGCAGGTCGTCGCGGGTAACTTGTCCGGGCAGGACCCCGGGCGTGGGAGGGAGCCCCAGGTGAGGGGTTGCCGGGGTTCCTGGGTACCACGCCCAGCCAGGAGCCTGGCCGTTGAACATCCTCAGCTTGTCGTACACGGACTCGCTCTGCGCAGACACCTGCTGCTCCTTCTGGGCCGCCAGGTTCCGGAGGACGCGGTTGATGGAAGACACCTGCCACACACGCACAAAACACAGCCGTGATTGCCAGGTAGGACCTCCTGGGACCAACAAAAAGCAACATATGGTCCAACACTGACACATTTACACAAACTCTAGTACTTGAGAGATACCCGGGACTGAGTCACACAAGAAATTTTCAGGTAGCCTTCGAGTTCCGTTCGTTCTAACTCGCGTACCTAAGACTCAGCACTTGAGAAGACTGACAGAGAAATATCAAGCATATGGAACTAAAACTATAACTATCATTTCTTAACTTCCAAGATGTTTCTTAACCGATGTAAGGAGGACTCAACCCCAGTCCAACGTCCTCAACCAAGATTGACTTGCATTAACGTTCGTTTTCTAAATGAAATTTAATTTTTTTTATTAACATTTATAAGTATTGACTTCTATTTAATTTAAATAATAAAATTATCAGCCTTTTAGTCAGAAAAAAATTTTAATATTCAAATTATAAACACGACGTTTCGTCCTGACTGGAACCTCCTAAGATGTATGAATGCTAAAATTATCTAAACAAATAAATTGAGTCTTACAAAATGATAAATTAAAAAAATATATAATTATGTATGATATAACTTAGTGTTACAAAAAATTCAAAATAGACAAAAATCAAGCACAAAACGTTGTGTTTATAACTTGAATTTTAATTTTTTTTCTGACTAAAAAGGCTCTAATTTTATTATTTATTTTTTATATCATCATATTGTCATTTATCTCAATAATGTTACTTATTTCAATTTTTTCGCATGACACGGGATCGCATCCGTGTGAAATTTGAATTATCTCTGTGTAGAAGAAGGCAGAAGAAATAAAAATTATTTTCATTAGGAGCAGGCACATAATTAGGCAATTATAAAAGTTGTAAATGATTGATAGGAAAGAGGGAGGATGAAATAATTATATGGAACCAGTACAATACGAAGAGTATATTAAGATACAATATATTTCAAAGACACAGAAAAGGAACGGAACGTTACATATTGTACAACTTCAGTCAAAATCAGATCTGCGTCTGTCTGGTGAAGCATCAATAGACGAATGGTAACAAAATCAAACACTTGAGGAATTTTAGAGACTCCTCGCTGTACGAGTGTTTATAAATGATGTTCCAGAAAAAGAAACTCAATATTTTTGTGGTCTCAATATAAACAAAGAAACAAGACTATGCGAAGAATTTAGAAATTTATTATTTTAATTTTATTCAATATAAAAATATATTCAACAAGCCTCTTGAAAATTTTTAGGAATTTTAAATGAGGAAGTATTGCGTTCTGGTTGACAATCCTGCCTATTCTTGGTCCTGCTGGAGAAGCTAATGCCAGGACATGATCTCCTCAAGTACTAGTAAACGGCATTATGACTCTGTTCTTCCAAACACAGCCACCGTAGCGTGCTATTTATGTATGCTCATGTTCATAGATCTAGAAGTTAGATCAATATGGAAAGTAATAAACTGTACCCGACGAGCGCAGGTTATTAAATTTCGACTGCGGAGGCGCCTGCTGCTGCTGCTGTCATAATAACTGCGAATTAATCCGTAGTCTACGTAAATGTAGCCTCGTAAAATGGAGAATTAATGATCGGAGAGAGATTTTTCTCATTCTCATCTTTTGAAAAAAAAATACTGAACGAGTTTCAGCACGCCACTGAAAACCTTTTCGTATTTGAACTGAGCGATAAACTATTTTTTAGCCCCCAAGATTGTAAGGTGAATGGAGACGAAGGGACAGACATAGGAAAAAAAATGTAAGAGGATTGTAGACATTCAAAGTTTTACGTTAATATAAAGGATGGAAATGTATTTATACTTAAAACTAGGATCTTTAAAATTATTTTAATATATAACAATACCATCAGGAAAATATTTTATAACTACGAGAACGCCCCAGGACACGTTGGATGAACAAAGAGAATTGTAAGAGGTTTAAATAATAACAGTGGACATTTCTGTGTGGTCTTTATAGTTTTTTACCTTAGAACAGGGGCTTTTTTGAAAGCAGATTCATAAAAATAAACTTTTTCCCACGACGTTCTAAGTAAATTCTGGAACCAAATTGCCAGGATCTTACTTAATATTTTCTTCTCATCATAGTTAATGTTTGAAAAGTTTTACTAGTTTTATATAATTCAAAAAAATACAGTCATGGTTCGCAGCAGAAATGAGTTATAGGCTTATTTCAAAATTATAGTTGGTTCCTACGATATTGGGAAAGAGGCTGAGGATTCTTATTTAAGCAGGGCGCACAGAAAACGTAGCGCGGTAAATTTATCTATAATTACTCCAAGCAGGGAATGTGGATATTTTAGTTTTCTTTTCCTCTGCCGATGTTTTCATAATTTCTAAATGGTGGCTCCTGGTAATCAGCGAGTGTGTGTGTGTGAGTTTCTGTTGTCTGGTCCTTGCTTAGGAGAAGGGACTACGAGGACTAGGATGCATATTCAGCGCCACAATTAAAACCAACAAGCCTCGCTCTCCATATGTCTTCCGTTTGCTCTCCCTAATATTTATTTATGTATTCCCCTGATAGTCAGCCAGGCAGTCGCACGATTGATTTGCCTCCCCTTCTCTCCACAAACCTCGGGTAGGAATAGAACCCCGCAACTACTGCAGTTGGACTTGCAAATAAGACAAGGATCATCAACATCGTGACAGGTTTCATGCGGCAATCCTTCTACACGTTATTAAATTCATAATTCTGTCTTTGTACCTTCATTACTGAACTATGAGTGCGTTTTGTTGCGCGTAACATTACATCGTTATCTAATTAATTTAATTTTAATTTTCAACTCAAACCTGGATCGCGTTGCGAAGTCACAAGTTAAAACTTTGGTGTGTGACATATTAAGTCGTTCAGAATTTAATTTTGACAGTTAATATTTATTATCTCCACGATTGATATATTTCGCAAGGAAATAGATAAATTTTAAATAATAAGTATGTTAACTATTTATTTTAATTGGTTATGTTAATTGTCTGTTTCGTATTTCCCCTTGTCTTACTCAAATGGTCTTACAATGTTACATCCCATAAGTAATAAATGAGAATAAAGTAACAATAAACCTACAGATTTCTTTAAAAACGACCAATAAAGGAAAGGGACCAAAGTTTGGATGAGGGCAAATATTCTTTTGTGAACAGGCCAGTACTCGAGACTTTCCCTAAGAATACAAATAAACCAGACCAGGTATACCGAAAAGTGAGCTGCTAAATTAGCAATGTGATATAACGCGAGGACCTGAAAGATTTTCATATTAATTTAAAATATTTTCATGACGTCTGTAATTTTTTCTTTGTTTTTTTTTCTTAACTGGACAAATAATAAATACATAAGAATCCAATTAGCAAAGCGTTATATAAGAAAAAATTTAGAATTACATATTAGATACTGTTAGCTTCTTTGCATTACACTTATCTTTATAATAATAAGAAGTGAATTAATAACAAACATTTATTTATATTGTAAATATTATTAGGTTTGATATTTTTGATTTCCTTGCATTGGAATAGACTCGTATTTATGATTAATATCATTGCACATTATCGAATTGCTCTATGAGAAAAAAACAAAGTTTATATTCTTTATAAATCCAAAGAAAAATCTCTAGAAATTTTGCTGATTTTTTAAAAAAATATTATATCAGTTACTTCTACACACACGGGTATCAAAATTTTATATTATGATTTAATTTTTGGGAGGTAATGTAGATCTGTTATATTATTACCTTTCACCTTTTAGTGTCTCGAAATACAACATCTGCACTCTCAATCATGCTTAATATTATCTTTAACTGTGGCGGTACAATTTTCTAGTCCATTGTTTTTGGTCCAAGATGGACGAATCTCTGTTTCATAATTTTCAAAGAAAAACGTCCTTGTTCAATTGCTGTCAGTTCTTGTAAGTGTTGGTGCGAACTCCGTAAGGATCACCGCACCCGGGGCAATCACGGTTCCCAGGAGAGCCAGTTTTATTGGCGCTAAATGAGGTCCTATCGGAGGGACGGTTCCCCGGGGAAAGCCAACCGCACGTGACGCCGCAAATATGGCGAGCGACAGCAGCAGACGCCAAGTCTAACCTCTCTCTCTCTCTCTCTCTCTCTCTCTCTCACTCTCTCTCTCTCTTTTTTTTGTTAATCAGAGAAATGGATTACAGTGATCCTCGTGATTCCCGGAAAAGGTTTAATCAGGCGTGAGGGATTCGTTAAAGCTGCATTGTAACAAGAATAGCGGCCAATAAGCAAAACAAAGTATTGCGTGAAATCGTATCACGTAATGAAATGACGACATTACCATAACAGAGAGACAGAACAGAGAGTGAGAGAGGGGGGTGGGGAGGGAACGGGAGGGTTGACATCACTGGATGAGGATTAGCTTGCCTCACGCCTCACCACCGCCTTTCTCCCACTGTTTTAACTAACATCTATTCAATGTCGTCCCCCACAGGAACCGACAAACTTAGATGTACTCGTATCAGACACCAGCTTCCTCCACTTCAAACAGCGTGAAATTTGTGCAACGAGTCGCTGTATCTTGTGAGAAGATCAAGCTCACTCTGGAAACTGGTCCCACAGTGGAATGCTGGACGATTTTTGCCTTGAAGGTATTCAACGTCGTCAACACGAGATACAATAATTACCGAGTATTGGATCTGAACAAACTTCAAGCGAGAAGATATTATTTTTAAAGCACCAGGATGAGACTATGAGTACGCGTCTTTTGTTGACTGAAAAGAGATTAAATCATTCAGAAATGAGACGATTTTTCCCAACTGTGGAAGCATTGAAAAATGAATTAATATAATAGAAAATTAAATATAGTGAGACGAAAATCATTCTAATAGATTATTATAATTAAACCTCAAGTCAAAAACATTATGTAATATCATTTCTCGAGATTTAACTGAAGTCACATTTGGACAATTTATTACCGCGAGCAAAAATTCAGGCCTTTAAAGATCATAAGTGAAATCTTCTTGCTTCTGAATGAAGGAATACTGGGAAAGCTACTTTGATAAAATGTGTGGGAAGCTGAAAACTAACCGCTGAATATAAAAGGTTTGAACCAAAAGAGTGCTGAATAAATGTTTCTCCCTGATTGCGATATGTTTTCGTCGGTACCGATTCCAAGTTTTGGATTGCAGAGGAAGTACGTCCAGAGTTTGGATGATGGCCCTGTTTCGCGGGATTATTGGGCCCTTGAGTGCAAGTTCGTGGAGAAGCCCCGTGCGTGCAGGTAAGCCAACCCCTCCACCATCAACAATGGGATTACTGAGCTTGCAGCTCCGCGACGCAGAGACTTTCCACACCGAACCTCATTCAAAACACCTTCATCAATTAGATTCTCTCCCCATCGCCTTAACGTACAAATTCTTCGCCCTGATTGCTACGAGTCTTCGATTGATGTAACGATTTAGACTTCGAAATTTGATAGTTGGACCATCAAGCTTATTAATTTTTATGGTTACTTAGCTGGAGTGTTCTTGAGGGAAACACCAAAGTACATTTGGTATACCAATGACATTGCACCAGTCTGTCCGTAGATGACTTTAGCAAACTGATATTGAACCACAGTATAGTGGTCCAAACTATAGAAACGTCAGGTCAGTGAAATAAAATGGATTCATTTAATTTCATTATATTAAATAAGGGTTGAGTCAACCATGACCAAACTAAAATATAGTTGCAGATACACTATTAAACCAGTCAGAGCCTGAAAATTCCAAATCCAAATTGGCAGGTCCATTGACGATCCCAAACAACTTGATCTAAATATCTAAGCTAAAATGTATTTTTTACGGACACCGAAGATTCAATGCGGATCATGTCTGGAGAAGACGTTCGGATGCCCTGTAGTTGTCTTTTCCGATAGTAACATTATCTAATTCGTAATAAAGAAGCGACGATGACTTGGTGTGTTGCCGTGGCTGCCGCAGTGTTGGCCTTCCAGTCGAGTTCCCGTGAAGAATACGTGGTAATGGCGAGGGAGGGAAGGGAAAGGACGCCGCTGCATCTGGCAGCTTTTGTGTCTTACAGCCCTCATTTCCCAGCCCAGCCACCCACTTTAAATTATTTCACACAAAGAAATGAACGCGCTCGTCTTCGCGCCGCCGGGGAGCAACATTTAATTTGCGGGGATGTGTGTTGCTAATCTGGTCTGGCCTGCTCATAAAAAGAAGTACAACGCGAGCAGCGCCGACCTGGTGGTGCTCTTTAGAAACACTCAACCTGATATCAAGACATAATTGTGTGTCATTGAATCACCTCTACACCATTTTGGATTGTCTTTCTGTTGTGAGCCCCTGAGATCCTAATTTCTTCAAACATAAAATTTAAAAGCAAACCTCCACGTAACGGTTCATCTTACAATTTCAAGAATGTCACTAAAAATTTTGATCCAACGCAGACTTCCCTGTCAGTTATTTTTTTCTGGTGTCCTGAACCTTTATCAATGCAATTAAGAATAAAAATTTGATACATTACGTAATTCTGAAAGTCTTGCGAGTTACAGGAAAATGTAGAAACCACATAATCGAGATGGACGAGGGGAATAGATCCTATTCTATATTCTAGTATTGAGTGGGTACACTTTCTAAAAATTTCTTTAATTATTTAGTAACGATCCAGTATGACTCTTTCCTCGATTAACTTCATTCCACGCCACGAAAATAGGCTTCAAAAGCGTAATCATTGTGCTTATATAATATAAGTATATTAAAAACATGAGGGGTAATTTTTTTTGAATATGTATTCTCATGGTGATTCTTTCCTTCAACAAAGCAGTTTAACTCATATGAGCCATAAAAATAATTAAAATCCTTCCCAGCAACCTCGAAATATTTGATTTAGGCCTGGACTGCAAAGTGTTGATCAATAAATGGTAACACAAACGCTACTCAGAAGAAATATTTTTTATTTAAGTATTATGCAATCAACAATGCAGCGTTAGAGCAAACACATATCTTATATACTAAACTTATACATGTCTGAGTATTAGAAGACTCAACAAAAATTTTATAAGATTCAAGAATGCAGACTGTTGCACATTAAATGATGATATTTTTTAAAAAGAAATCAAAGTCTCTCAGTTAAAGTCTTCGGAGGCATGTGTTATTACACAGAAAGAAGATACAACGGTTACTATTTAAACGATGCGAGACGTAGTTAGTACTGAGATATGAAGAGTTTAACACCGGATTGTAGTCGCTTGTATTGAAAACGCCACTTGTCACACTAGGAAACGATGTGTTTTCTGGGAGGGAAGGTAATGGAGCAGAGAAGTGTTGAGGGGAAGGAGTGGTTTGTAAGGCAATCCGTCAGTCAGCCAGGCACGAACACGAGAACGCCTGAGGCCACCCACGCAACTGCGAGCAGGTGCTCTCTCAGTCAACAGCCATTGTCGCCTCCGACACTCCACGGTGATAGTCCTCAAAGGGCGTCCGGAATTCCGGGCTCAATAATCACACACGTTATAAAAGAAACATGTACAGCGAAGGCTCTTCAAATCAACTCTCGAGGGTACTAAACTGGAAAGATTAAAAATCTGTGGAGGAACCTTGCTGTTATCTGAGTTTGGGAAGGAACTGAGTAATGGAACAACGTAGGATTGATGTGGACTACGTCAATCACATTACATTGGAACGTTATCTAAATATATGCAGCAGCAACAGAAACATTTTTCCAGCAGTAATGTACAGTCAAGGATACCTGTCATTTTGGCAGGCACGTGGCCAGTTGTGTCCTCGGTCTCATCGACCACATCAGGTCACTAGAAAAGTAGGATTTGGAAAACAAATAAAAATGTCATTGCACTTATAAAAGGCAGTAATTCGATCAGAATTACTGGAATACCAATAATAACCTTGGACGATGGAGGGAAGAAATTATGGGGAAAAGATTTGAAACAGCTATTTCATGAAATGGTGGATGCGATGGTAGGAATAATGAGTATGGTATTGATTAAAAATTTGGAAATTTTTTTGTGGAAGTCAGGAAATGTTTACGGAATGAAAATGAGAGTTCTTGGTTGCTGATCTGAAGGACCAAGCATGTATTACGAGTTGGTGAGTGACATTATTAAACCAGCCCATTTTAGATAATAATTAAATGGTATATGCTGAAGATAACTAAATATGAAGGGTGATTTACGCTAAAATTGTCGATTAATGGTAATTAAAGAGTAAAAATTACAAATCTATTTTTGGTTATTTTCAAGAGAAGCCTGATCATCCTCGAGTTGGGATTGACACAGGTACGTCCTATATATCTCTATACTCTTCGGGAGAGATAGGTAGACATCGGTTTGGGAATGACTAGAAGAGATCATAGTGTGAGAAATGATCAATACAGTCATGGTGTAAATTTGAGCTTATGGAATAAGATAATTGAGTTCTGGACTGGAAGCCAGTCGATCATAAGCTACGAAGAGGACCAGGAATATTGTTGGACAGGGACTTTAAGAAAGTAACTGTGGAGTTGAGCTGCTCCAGGTGAGTGGGGATGATAATGGCGAGGTCGCAGGCAGATAGATACCTGCGCTGCGCTCTCGAGAGCTGCTGTAATCCCGTTAAGGACGTCCGCATTGTGGAGGCTGTTTTTCAATAGCCACTTTGAAGCGTGGACCTCGCCATCTGCCCCTCTTTCATGTCGCTGTCACCAGGGGCCGCCACTCAGACATGTCTTCTTTGGGTCGGCCGCCGTCTTCGCCGATTCAATTAATTGGAGGACGCCGGTCGCTCGTCTGCCCACGCAACGGCCCCGCGGATCGATCCTCCCCTTCCCATCCCATCCCATCCCCGTCCCTGTCCGTTCCGTTCCCCCGCCTGCTGTCCCTGTCCGTGAACCCCACGTTATTTCACATATGACCGGACATGAATTGTACAACACGCTTAACTGATCCCATTGAAAATTTCGCTCCAGCCATGCGTGCCAAACTCGCATCTCCTCGTCCCCCAGAGCGCCCCTCCGCGTCTCTTCAAAACCTGGTCCCTCGCCTCCAGGCTCCAAACCGCGGACTCTAATTGCGCAAACACACACGCACTTTGCGCCTCCTCAGTTGTCGTAGCCATTACCTACCTTACGCAAAGATCCACGCTCGCGCTGCGAAGGACACGGTGACGACATTGGGAGAGATCAATGGAACACACATAAGAGTCCCTTTAACAAAACAATTCACTGCCCTTTAATTGTTTCAGGAAGAGACTTTTCGCATTTATATGTCATAACTAAACTCATGCTACCAGAATTACGCTTTCTTTTCTCGGATGCCATAAGATGAACTTCTTCGAATTTTGTAAACTGAAGACCAGTCGTATGCTTATTATCTGATTTGATTCAATATTTTCAACCCATTTGCATCCGCTGTGCGTTGACTCTTTTCTGGATTTGCTGATGGACTCAGGATGTTCTGTAGTAACGTGTCTTTTCTAGTTGTATTTAATAATTGCTCTATTTTTATTTTAAAGAGTTTCTGTATTACAATACCAATTAGGCAGACGTAAAATATTTCATGACTATTCTTCTAGTTCCAAATCACAGAATATTCCGCTCGAGATACTGATAAATTATTTAATATAGTCAGACGAGATCGCGGCCACTTCCATTTTTTTCAGAATGAGATACACTTAAATAAAAATTGGAGCCTTGTTCAGCCCTGGAAAAACGTCTTCACTAAAATTCTTGAGAAATTTCTGTACGATACAACATATCTATAACTGTTATTCTGTTTTTTATGGTTTGAATGAAACAATGCTTTTATATTATTTTGATAAAAAAATAGCCCAATAATAAACGAAAATAAGTGCTAAATTAAATCGTGAAATTTGGTGAAAATTAAATAGTGGGGATTTTAATCTTGCACTTAAATTTTGTCTCGTCTTTGACTATTTTTTTACGTAATTAGTATAATTTTACAGTTTATTTTATGTTTTATATGTTCGCTATATTTGTACTAAAATTGAAATGGAAGCGAACCCTGAAATTACTCACTCTCTGTAATTGATTTTTCCTCGTCAATAACCAGCTAAAGAGCAATTTCTTTCGCTTTATTGCTGAACGTGATGACTGTGAAATGATGCGCGTGGTATTCTCGGTGACACTTAGTTAAAGTAGAAATCTTGATTCGCTTTGGGGATTTTGGGTATTACCGAATTTAGAAATGGAAGTGGGGCCAGGGAAGGATTAACATATGTGGAGCGGATTACTAAGGCTGCAGTTGAGGGGAAATATAATACACAAGTCCAAGACCCGGCGAGGGACGAAGCATTATACTCGGTTCGGATTGATTTCATTATTTAAAATTAGACGCCGCCACAACAATCTGTGAGCGTCGACACATCCAGACTGGATATACAAAGTTTACAACGCGACGCTGAACCGGGAAGAAATTATACGGGCGTCGCGAGATCTCAACCGCAACCAATGAGATTCTGATCGACTGCGTAGACGACAGTCTCACATGAGAGACGGAACTAGTTTGCTGAAAAGATGTCAGTGTCGTAGTATTCTATCTGCAGACAATATCAAGACGGTAAAGGTAAGAGAATTAATCAAAATAGCTGTCGTTACATTATGAAATATATCTTCTGCTTTCTGGCAATTAAATCGATTGGCTGCCTCAAAAATCAGTCATAACCGTCAGCGTTTCATTTAATCGACCGAGTGACGTCGGGAAACAGCCAGGTGTCCATAAAACAAGTCAAACCAGTCTTTTTACTAGCAGCCAGTGCCGAGAACAACGCAAAAAACTTTCGCGAACTGTTGTTCATTGCCTTTTATCAAGTCTCTCAGGTGAACCGGAATTTTGCATTCATTCAGTCCCAGTCCCAGTAACCATCATGGAATAGAATATTTCCCTCCAATAAAGAGTTGTTGAGAAGTTCATCATAATAATTAAAACGAAAATTTTACTTCGGAGGCACACAGAGTAAACCAGAAAAATATACAAAAATGATTATTGATATAAAATAATTCTAAAATTAATTTCGACGGACGAAATTACATTGTGAAAATAAGATACGGGGAATCAGAAAACAGAAATTGGAAATTTCTCTTGGACAATGAATGATGGGACGCGTGGAGAATCCGATTTATAGTTATTCCGGCATTTTTATTGTTTAAAAATTCACAGTCGTTTTAAGAGAAGAATCGAAATACGGATGTGATTTATTGGGTTTCATCTTCGCTTAATGTACATGTTTCTAGTGTATATTGCATTTATATTCAGTTTTTGAATACCATATATAATTATTATAACTACTTAGAAGTTGTCGTAATGTACAATCCTGACGCCGGATATTTTCAGACTCACAATTAAACAACTTTAGCGTCTTATAAATTATATTCCTGATGATTAGATATTCGGTACCGTGAAAAATAAAACGGAAAGAAGTTCGAATTGAGGAGAAATTGACTCAAAATTATGGAGTTACGGGGAATTCAAAAGATCCAAAAAACGTCGTGAGGGAAAATATGTAAATCGTAAATGATTGTTGAATAAAATATATATGTAAATAAGGAGTTCCAGAGTTATCAGATATGAAAGAACAATGTGGTTGTGGTTTCAGGGGGACGCTGGAAGGAATGAAACAGAAATGGGTTTAGATACACGAAAGAGACGGTCGACCGTCAGTCTTCTGTTATTACACTTCCGTATACACGGTTTCAAAACACTTGTATATTAGAAACGAAGGTATTGATGTCCTGAAGAATTCGTGTTACACTAGGTTTGACGTTGATCACCCTATTCATGAACATTCCAGCGATTATCAATCTATATTCGGTTTCAGCCGTGCCTGAGTAAGAACAGCCGAATGATTTTTCACGATGCAAAACATTTACTAGCCCTTTTTGCCCCCTATTATCGTTTTAAGTGAGTCTCTATTTTTATGTTGAATTCGATATTGTTTTACTCTTATTTAAGCCGAACTTCTCGTGCGGTCTAGGATCCTTAGAAAGTTGCTTATTCTCTGACAATTTTTACTGATGATTTTCGTTCTCTTCGGATTTCCAGTATTAGCCGTCTGTCATTGCGGCCATTGCTGTTTGTCTGCAGCTGGTGCAGATGCGACGCCATGTTGAGGGGAGTGACGAGCAGACCACTACGGTATCTTGTATCCAGGCCATTCAACCCCGGAGAGGCTATTTTCCATCCCCGCCCCATCATCCCTGCCGGCATTCTCACGCAAACCCCCTAACTCCATCTACCACCAACAATATTCCCTCAGGATAAAAATTCCCCCTTCTCGCCGTCGTGTCGTCTCCCCCAAAGCGAGGGAAGGGAGAGAATTCCTGGCCATATTACACGCGCAAAACTGAATTCCCGGATATAGCTGCTCTTCCCGAACGCCCTAAACAAAAGACCACGGCGTCGCCCTACGAGGGACGCAAAACTACCAGCTCTGGCGTCCTAGAAAACAGCCGCGTCTGCGGAAAAGATTAAAAATATCTACTTCCCTCACCATTATATTGCAACTTGTAATGTACTTGAATGTCTTTACCAAAATGATTCTAAGGGACTGTATATTCATAAATAAATCCCTAATAAATGTATTCGGCCATAATAAAACTATACAATCAAATGTAAATAAATATTTGGAGTTATTTACGGAAACACTGATGACAAAATGAGCAATGAGACGACCATAACTGTAACACCTGACATGAAACCAATCTTCCAATAAAGGCTTCATTGGCCTTTAAAGGCAAGAAGGAACCAAAAAGACTCGGAGACTAAAATATATAAATTACCTGTCTTTATCTATCAAGAACTCTTACACAAAAGAATTCTGAGAAAATTTAAAAATTTCGTTATAACCATCCAATGTACAGTGGTTAGAGGCTTTAAATTGTAATAAAGAAATTAATTGACTGACAACACGGATTTTTTTTTACAATTTATTGAATTGTAATTAAATTAGATAGGAATATCCTGAACATGTTTGACGTTTGCGTGATAATTTGGCTTTGTCATTATAAAAAAAATATTTTTATAATGCCACATCTACAGTGAGGTAAAGAAAACCTCAAGAGTCTATAAGAAACAATGTGTAATTATTAATAAAAAAAATCTTTATGGTTTTTTTTATCCGGTTGATTTAATCATTTCGTAAACCTGACGTTTCGATAACGAGCTCCTCCATCTTCAACAGAGCATGACTGACAAAAGGAACCAAGATACGTAACGAAACATCGAAAGAAAATAATTCCGATTCGTTTTACTCCACTCAGTACGCTTAAGCTGAAAAAGATGGAATTGGTACTAACTACGGTATCCCAACTGGGATTAGAAATTTAAGTCTGTTAGTTCTAACGCTGTGATTGAATTTTTCTCAGTATATTTTCATACAGGATTTTGTTACTGCTTTTTTTTCCATTCAATTATACCGGGAAGCGATGATAGTAATACATAGTAAATATTTCCAGAACTATATGTGATGCTTTCCTGATAAAAAAAAAATATATATACCTTTTGGATCTCACAACAGAATCAATTTTTTGGAATTCTGTTCTACCTGTAATAATTTGACTGTGTTTTGGAGGACGCGCACACGAATTACAGCGCACTTGAATTAATGAGAACCTCAATGATCAACAGTTTTCTTTTTCTACGGAGATTCTCACCAGCGTTGATCGGCATCATAGATCATCAATATATTGTTCTCGGAGTTCAACCGGGTTTTGCATAATTATATTAGAACGCAACGTTTCGACGACTAAAAGCTCTGTCGTCATCTTCTTTTTTTTTTTTGGGGGGGGGCAACAGGCTACATGAGGGTGATCCACATTGGGCAACTCCCCTTTAATAGCATAGGAAGGGATTAGAAAGGGGGGATGCGGAAGGGTAGAGGAAGGTAGCCAAGGGTTAACTAGGGCCCCCGGGCTATGGTTTAAGGATCCTACCCGGCATTCGCCTAAAGAAATGCAGGGAAAACCCTAGAAAAACCTGAATCGGGTAGGTCGGACATTGGGTACTTGTCCCACGCCCTTCCGATAGCGGGAGAGGAGTTTGCTGTGGGGACGCAGCTCTAGGCGATCATCTTTATATAATTATGCAAAACCTGGTTGAACTCCGAGAACAATATATTGAACAACTGCACCGGGAAAGGCTTCAATCTTTGATCATAGATCATTTTTTTCATCCTTTCCAAGTACCTAATTTATTGTGTCCAAGATTCAGATACGAATTTCTGTGATACTGGGACTGGAGACTGCTTTAGATTGTAATGGCATATTTGTTTTTTAATTCCACTGCTAGGCCCTGCTACATCTCTCCGATTTATTTTACTCTTCCGTCTCCACGTTCTAGGGTGTTTCATCACGCCTAATTGTATGCAACTCCTAATCACTTTCGGATAAAAAGATAAATATCATTTGCGGATCGTAATACGCAGAGTAGTTTCTGTCCTTGGTATTAGTCTTTATGGAGCGCTTAGTCGAGTATTGCACAGACAATTGAGAAGATTCCCCGTGTCTCTTTTCCTGCACCTTCACTTTTGTCGTAAGTTTTTAGACCGTAATCTGAGTTTAAGTGAAGGTTTGGCACTTCTCCGTGTATGCGGCTGCGATGTTATTTATATTAGCGCGGCCACCTGATACAGCGTCTATGCATTTTAATGCTGTGTATTGGGGGAGAGCAGGTGCGGGGGCGAGTGAGAGAGTCGTAAAGGAAGCATGGGATCGACGCTGAGGGGGCCGAGGGGGGGGGAATTGCGGGGGCGGGGGTGGATGCGCGCGTGCTTCAACATAAAATGGCGACACCCTTCCTTCTTCGCTCTGAGGAGAATTGGATTTGCAGTTTTTGTTGGCCGGAGCCGCGATGGCGATGGCGTCGGATTATATCTAACCCTGGAAAACTGGTTTCGGCCGCTGGTACAGTCGTGAACACCTACGTGCGGAGGAAAGGGAAAGACGGTTTATACACGAAAGTGTCTACGCGTACACTCGTAGAATTTTACGCGTGGACACTTCTACACCTTCACGCACGAAGAAAGATCTTTAGGTAAAGGGGGACAAGTTCCTGTGCACCTCCATCTAAATGTTCAATTAAATATTCTGCGATGATACCTTTTATAAATTCCCACGTTATTTCACTACTATCGATTTAACAACGTCCAATTACTAAATTATATCCACTATCGTGACACTAATCCCTGAAATGGTCTCATTTAAATTGTTCTTCGCTTTTATAAAGGATCAGCTACCTTCATAAATCCCATTATATGCAAATTCACCCCCTGTCAGGGTTATCTTGTGTTATTTGTTGGCATAAACACTAGAATATTCAGAGAAAATCTTCCGTTGATTCTTATGAAACTCTTAAATTACGGAAAGCAACATTATTGTCAGGACATTATATGCCAATTTTTTACGGAGGTTTATTCAATTGATGGGACAACTTCTGCAACGTAAAATTATTTCAGCTTCCATAATACTCCATTAATTGTTGTCTGGCCGCGTAGACCACGCTAATGTTGACAAATTAACTTTTCAACGTGTATTAAATACATCTGTATATAATACTAGCTGGGTGCGCGGAGTTTCCCGGGTTGTCATAATTAAACTAAGCGATATCCATGACCGCGGATTTGACTCCAATCTTCTGGTTGTTTTGCGTTATTTTTATGTAGCGCCCCTCCACTCCTATTCCTAAAGATGCAACTCTCCCATTCAGAAAAGGCTTGAAATTATACACAAAAATATCTGGAGAAACGCTCTCTATCTCGCTGACCCCGAAAAAGTGTCTTTCGACGAATATTTCGGTCGTTTTAACACTCTTGAAAATCTCCACCCTGTCCACTACCAATCCTTCGGACTTAAACGGAAAGTTGAATAACATATTTAAACTGAGCGACATCCATAACCCCGGATTCGACTCCAATATCGGTTGTTTTTGCGTTATTTTTATTTAACACCCCTACAACATCATTAGAAACAGTATCAATCTCATTGACCCCGAAAATATTTATTCGACGCAAATATCGGCCGTTTAACGTGTTTTCAAAAAATTTTCTTAGCCCACAAAGATTTTTTCTGGATCGCAAGAAACACGTAGTCGACATTTGGTAAAATTCACTCCACGAGTGTAGATTTGGATGTCAAACATACGTACACACAAACGTAAAGTCTATTTTGTTTATTAAAAGATTGAAAAAAAATTTATTTGTGTTCGGATAAACGTTTTAAACGGAGTCTTAGATTACGGTGTCTTAAGACGCGTCGGTGCCCTTCAACTAATAATAACAAAAGCTGCATAGTAAGGATGATGTGCAAAAGGTTAAAGTCAGAATATTTATTAGCGGCGAAGTGAAGTAAGTTCTTTTGGCCACATAATTGCTGAAAATAACGTACTTTAAAATCTCAACCCTGTTTTCTTTTCAGATTTGAACGTCTAACTTTAATTTCTGCTCTCATTTTCTTAGACGGAAAATACATTTATAGAATCATTTGGGGAAGTTATTTCTTTAGTCCAGACTGCAATTCTCGTGTGAAGCTTCCAAATATATGTGGGTGACAAGGGAATAAAATATATTTCTGGTCATGTTTTAAATAGTTCAGTTCCGAAAAAAAACTGGGGATACGCCGGAAAGTGCATCAGTACACTGATAACGAGTTTCTCCAATGTATGTGTTGAGTAAGTTCATAGTCTTGCAGGCGCTGTGGTCCTCCACGTCACTATGACTGGTGAACGGACACCAGGTGTATGTTTCATTGGAGAGTTGCAAAGAGAAAGAGAGAGCGGCTGGTGATGGAAAGTTCTTGTTTGTCGTGACGTATGGGCGGGTCATTACACGCCGTCCCTCTGTTGACATTATATGCGACAATAAAGCTTATGGTGGCGGTGGGGTCGCCGGGGAAACATTAGGAGTAGCTGGCGCTGGCCACTCTCGTGACGAGTCTTTGATTGCCTTGGTCCGAGTGAGGGGAGCTGCATCATTCCAGCGCACTCAAACAACAAACCAGACAATCAGCCTCGCGGTCTTGTCCAGGTAAGAACGGTTAGGAGCTCTAAAAAACTGAATATCGACCACAATGAAACAGAAGATCAGGCCAACAACTGTCACGTTTCTAATAAACTCCAAAAAACGATATACTCCAATAGTTAACGATCATTTCCGTTACTGGAACAGTTTATTGAATATGTGTGAGACTGGCTTGATTAAAACTCGGTTTTCCGTCTTTCTCCAGCCCCTTCTTCATCACAGAAAATATAAAAGCACCATCCTTCATTACAGAGTTAAAGCTCATATTGACATGACTTTACAAACAGGACGTCTCTCTGGAAAGAATTTCAAAACTGTTGATCACCAGCCTTCAAACATTTGCGCACGTTTCAAACAAATCGTCCAAGATTCTATATTCCTTGGGGATCCTCGGAGACCAAGTCAAATGCACATTTGTTCCTCGTGAACATTGTATCTATTTAAACTATCAGTAGTATTCTAACAAATTCTTGGTGGTTTTATGATAGCTAAATGAAAACCATATTCCTGAACATCGGAAGTTCCGAATTAGGACCTATAACAGTCATGCCGCGACGCTGAGCTGAATAATCATTGCGCATTTTGGTGGGATACTTCACAAAAGAACTAATCCTCAAGCTACAAAGTCGAGCTAATCTATTTGCAGAATTGGAATATTCAAAGATTTCAAAACCGGTTTCTTTTCAATATCTCGTAGCATTCAGAATCCCATTGGAGAGGGGCCATAGAAGATTGCTTATTTTTTTTTAAGGTAATAATATCTGTCAAATTTTCTTGACGTAGATCCAGTGGATTTATCTTTCAGGGACGGCTCATCCTTCCCCCTGAAGCTTTACAATTATATCTGAAAGCCTGCTTTTCACGCAATATGTTGGAAAGAATGACAAATGCCTTTTTCCAGATTGCAACAGACATGGGAAAATTGTGAAAAACGAGCACTAGAGACAAGAATCTCCCCAGGTACTAGAGTTGCGTGTCGTCGTATCTATGTCTTGTGGTACTCACGCTGGGGATGTTGTCGTTGGTGCAGACGCCTTCGGAGAGAAGTCTGTCGCGGATTTCCCAGGCGAAGATGGACGGGCACTCGCGCTTGTAGTCGGCGATCTTGCTGACAACGTTGGACGTAGCAACACGTGGCTTCGAACCTCCGATTGCTCGCGGCTTTATGGAACCAGTCTCATAGTACCTGAAGCAGAAACAATCGCGGATTCAGATCACACCACAACGGAGACAGCTGCAAAAATACATACTATCTATTATACTTTATCGCATTATATAACAATTACCTGTCCTGGATCATGGCTCGGATGATCTGTGTGTTGGATCATTGACTTGATGACTCAGAAATCCGTCAATACTTACAGTTTGGACGCTGATCTGGAGAAATGTATGTGTTGACAAGTCTTCGGTATTTTTAATTGAAATAATGTTATGTTATTATTTGTTAACATAACATTATTTCAATTAAGATCATCAATATAAGATATATGATACTATTGTACGAAGCAAGCAGAAATAATTCGAGCCATTTACGTCCAGTTGGAAGGCCAGGGATTTTGTAGATAATGTGATATATACAAAGACCAATGAAGTATTTGATTTGATTGTGGTTTAGCCACGATATACAGGAATATGGTATTAACGCAAGGATAAAGTACCTCGGAGACTAGTGTGGTGAAATCAGAAGTCAGACAAGAGATAAACCCGTAAATATTCAGATGTTCAGAATTTGGAGGTAGTAGCATGGACGTTTTCTGATAATTCGAAGCCTGAACGGCTCAAAATCTTCAGGAATATGATTTGGGTGAGGTAAAGAAGGATAAATAGTCGTTGATTGTGGTTTCGAATTTGCAGTGACTTGGTTGTCAAAATTTAACGTCAGTGATCAATGCATGAACCAAGGGAAGATGTGACAGTGAGTTTACTTTCTCTGGAATTGTGGATGACCTTCCTTATTCTGGATCTTGTACGGTATGCCATTCAATCATAAATTGAGAGTAATTCGAGAGCGCTGACCCACATAAGTGTGAAAGAGTGTTCGAGCTCACCTGCCGAGAATCTTGGAGACGCAGCCGTTGGACACCTGGAGGATTCGCGAGATGTCGCAGGGCCGGGCTCCCGAGTGCGCCAACTCGACGATCTTCTGCCTGGTGGAGTCTGGCAGAGGGCGCCCGTTCACGTAGACGCCACCCAGCTGGTTGATGCCGCTGTGGCCTGCAGCAGAGCATCCAAATATGGCACTGTGATGTGCTGCGTGCGCCTCTTCCTCTGCGGAAGAACAAACACAAACATCGCCGCGGCGTAACACCAACATGTGTCCGAACAGATCCGGACCCATCACCACATCAAATGGGAAACGGAGAGAGGTCATGGTCCCGAGGAAACAGCTAAGAGGTACGTGGAAAGGTCACCAGATAAAAATTTAGGTCACATTGACTTGCGTGAATTAAGAACCCAAAACAAGAGGTCAGTCAGCTTTGGTGGACTCTAAAAGAACTTAACAGTCAACGATATAATAAGGTATGAATTAACCGCCAAAATACGATGACCCAGATGAGTCTGGTGGACTCTTAGTGACAGCTCATTAATTCGGAATTCAATTATGCAGCGGAAGTTTGAATGTTGGGGTTGGGATTCACAAGGATTCGGTAGATTGTCAATTATTTTACTGAATGAAATCTCGAGATAAACGGAGATTTTTGGACACAGGCTCCCTACAACTATAGTCAACTACTTAGTATCTACTACATATACTAACACGTACATTTAAAAAGTAATTTCGGAAAGAAAAGTAAGCACATGGAACTGGGACTATTTTCAGTTATTTTAATGTGTAAACTGTTTATAATTTCGTTTTACTTCTAGCTTCAATTAAAATTTTACTGGGATATTGTAAGTTTAATAATAAATTGCTATGATTTACAGCCTTCTTATCAATACCTCCACCGTGATCTGTCTGGCTTCAATGAAAACGTTTAAAAGCGTCAATATCTACGATTGGAAATTGCAGGTGCCGAAGCGCATGGAAAACAAAAAATCACAGTCAATTTCAGAAGCTATCAAATCTACCTGATAAATAATCAAGTGTATACGATTAATCTGCTGAATCTCAATGAATCCATATTTACGAGACCGATTGGAAACGTTTTCCTCGTAAATAAAATCGAACTCGCTTTAAACGCAGAAAACTGTCAAGGTTCATCACTGGAAATTTCATTCCAATAATTCGTGTGATATCAAGAATTCTAGTGTTTTTTTTATTATTTATTTAGTTTTATATATATTACTGATTGCAATCCTTGAATCAGTTTCCTGTATACTACCACGCACTGCTTTAGGGCGGTAACTTGACCCCGTATCCGATCTAGAATGTCGTGGAATCTAATTTACAACGCCAACGATCGAACCTCTCATCGGATTAAGCCTACGTGTGCTTTTCCCTGCTCTGAACACGTCGTCTTTCGGCGGTCTAAAATCCCATGACGGTATTTACGTCCTAATTATAACTACTCATGTCTGTGCTTCGTTTGTTTTCTTCCCCGTGACATCACAAATGCTTACAATCCTTTGACCAGTTCTTTAGATAGCCTATGGGATTATATGAAAGAATTATAAAAGGTGAATCACTTCAGTGTAATAAATACATAAAGGCTATCTTTCTATGTTAATGAGAAACCAATATTTGGAAGAATCTCCCTGATTGAATCCAATATTTTGTAACAACATATCGTTATTTTCCTTAAAATACAAAACTATATTATTCTAGGGGGTTTGATAATGATTTAAAGAACTATAATATCTTAGACAAGTGTTAATTAATTATATAAGGCATAATTGATTCATGACTTTCAAATTTTCCTACAAAAATAGTCCGGATTATATTTTAAAATAAAATGCCGATTAACCTTTTCAGACTTCCTGCGCTGTTGTTGGACATTCAAGTTGTATAATTTTTTATGATTATGTCAGAGGCTACGATTCTGGATTCTTTAAAAGGCTTAATAACGTTAGAGGTCAAAATTCGTATCCCTGGAACTTGTGTTTCGCGGGTGTTACAATGCGAAATGGAATTGAAATTAAAAATATGTGACCATGGGGATAAAATGAGTCCTGTTAGTCAGGGACTCACGATTTTAAAGCCTTCAAGGATGACTCGTACACGAAACAAACTGATTGATATTCGGATACAAGGTGCCATGTTTGAATGCAGTTCAAGGGAATTTAATTCGTAACTGGTTCAAGCACGCTCAAGGATTTGGTGAGACTTGGGAACGAATAACTGGGGATGTCGTCTCAACTGGTTTGAATGGATTTTAAGGACCTAGTTTCAGCTGAATCAGTTCCTGTGACCAAGGAGTTTTCCGCTCCAGTCAGTTGCCACCAACATTCTAGTGCCGGATGAAAGGAAGTGAGATTCGGTATCTAATATGTTTCCTGTTGAGGTCAGCGAAGGCCGCGAGAGTCTGATTTTTGGACCTAGATTAAGCAATTTTGTGTAGTATCTTGGTTGGAGCAGCAAGTGTGGCGAGGAGAAAGGTGGAGGAGGAGAAGAAGAGGGTGTGTTCGGGGGTGCTGTAACTTTCAGTTGTTTAACACTAAACTGCTTGCAGCTTCCAATAGCTAAAGGGGTTAGGCGCCGGGATTACCGGCAATCCCTCCTTTATTCCACCCTCACAAAGCCCCGAATACAAACTGCCCTCACACTCCCCGCGCGCCCTCACACTCCTACAAAGACTATGAAAATTAAAGCCCAATTCAAAGTTTATTAAGACGCCGAGAGGGTCGGGCTGCACGTGAGGGCGAATGATAACTTCCACCCCCGCATCGGGATTTACGTGCTGCATCATTCAGACCCAAGACATTAGAGCCGCTAAATTATTAGCCGCCAACCCCTGCAAATTCTTACAGTCTTATCCCCAGAAGAGAAAACGCGAGCGAGTTTTCTCTAGCGTTAAGGATTCTGCTATATTTGCAAGCCAGCCACAGGGTGGAATTCCTTATTCTCTAAAATATGTAACTAATGCTGCTGCATCTCGAACTATCCTAGTAGATTATTTGAGCTTCACCTCCACTTCGTCCCAAATATAATTTCCAGTTGGCGACAATGAGCACGTTTCCAGTTAACCATGAAATTTTTCTCAATTGGTCCAAATACATGAATATTCATAAGAAATAATTTTGAGAAATATAAGTTTAGCAATAGATTTTATCTGCGTTACACGGGCCAGATCTTATCGAATTTTCTACACAACGTATGTTAATATGTTTATGAGCTTCTATCATCATTTACAACACCGAATTTTTGAATGGTATTACTAAAAATTCTCAGGAACAAACTAACGAATTATATTTATGAGAGAAATATCACTTCAACTGGAATCACACAGGTTTATCCGCCGGAACTCATACTTGACATTTTCCTTTTACCACAGTAAGATTTATTTTAAGGACTTGGATTTGATAATTAATGGCAATAGTAGATTTAATACTAAGGTAGCATTATTCTAAAGTTCCTCTGTCTGATTTGGAGAAGAAATAAGATTTTTAAAGGCAGAAATTAAACAAACAGAGAAAAGAGGCTTTCTGCAATCAAATATAAATTTATCTTCTAGAAATCGTAACGGAACAGCATACTGATATTACATCCGTAATATAAATTAAATAAAAACTCGGTTACATTGAGGCTTACCTCGACCACGTTTTTCAGTAACTGTTTTCCTATTTTGAAAAATGTTATTTTCTCAGTCATCTGACAATTGATTATATTATTTCTTTATCGCCAGAAAACGTTGAAAAGAAACTGAGGAGAAATTAGTCTCATGGAAGATTAGCAGAATGGCAGTGAAAAGGCGTTGCTGGATTACCTGTCGAACTCACGGGGGTTGTTATTATATTTGCAGGGAGTTTCTCTCCCCCGCGGAGAGGAGGCATGCAGCAGCTCTTCACGAGTCGCTACGCCCTCAATTCTCCATGTAATGTTAAAGCTAATGCAATTTGAGGTGCGAGTGCTGGAAACTTAAAGGGGTTACCATGTCAACAAAGAGAAGGTAGACGACGACGACGACGACGAAGGCGAAGGCGACGACCAATCAGCAAGGATCTGAATGCAAAAACCCTCCCCCTCTTATCCTTCAGGGCTACGGCGTGGTAATTGCGCCGCGACTAATGAAGGGGTAAGGAAGGGTGTAGTCGCAAAACATGTCGCCCACTGCATTCTAATTAAAACACCACTACAGCCATTGTCCCGCTTCTTCGCAACATTTACCTCACAAAAGCCTTCGCAAAAGAAATGAGCTAAAAACTTACGGGGCCCGTACGAGCAAATAAAAGAGGCGAAAAAATTTTATTCAGGGAGAAAAAAGGAAAAGAAAAGAAGGAAACGAGTCGCGACCGTTTATTCCGACAAAGCAACGTTTCGTTCCCTCCGAACTAAGGCATTTTCTGGAGTGCTTGCAACATCGATTTCCTCAACGTCTCCAGTGCTATAGTCTAAAGGCTAACACGGAAAAGAGTTGACTTTTGAAAAGAAGGCGAGAGTGCTACAAAAAAAAATTCAATACGTTTGCAAGCAATTGAAAACTTTTGCCCTGCTTCGCGGGGAAATATAATCACACTACCACTTTTGTTAGAATTTATAATAATTTTTAAATTAATTTCTGAAGATTTCATGGTATTCCGTGATAGTGATGCTACGAAAGACTTGACGATCCTTCACGAAAAGTTAAATATCTGTGTCTTATGTGATGAAAATAAACTAAAGAGGAAGTTATTGCGTTAACTTAGCAACCAAAGTATACTAGCCCGTGCTACAGAAGTTAACGGGGAAGAATCCGATACAGTAGCAAAGGGAGGCGTTGTTAAATATTACAGGGATGATTCATTCTGTACGCATTCAAGAGATATATGTCGAATGAATAGGCATTAGTTGAGATCAATAAAGACTCACCATAAAGTATTTAACGCAATATTTTAAAATTTGTTAGAAATATCTATATAAAATGAAATGAATCAATATTCAAATATTTATATAGTTCTAAATTAAATATTGCTTATAAATGCTTTATTATTATATAATTATAATACTAACTGCATTTATATATGATATATTCTGTTGTACCAATTGGAACACTGTCGACGTAGTATCATCAAACAAATAAAAACTGTTAATAATTTTTTAAGCTGAAACCCTGATTAAATGTGAAGTATAAAAAATTCTCTCTTATAAACTATTGTTTCGATACCCATTCTGATACTTAATATGTTTATGAGACCACTCCGGTTCATAACAAAAAATAAATAAAACGTTAAAATTTGATGGGACTTGATGTTTTTAGTATACCATGATATTTCGTAACACCATTATAGGCGGTGAAGCGTACATGACCATTAAATACCAAAAAATTGTCAATAGAATCTCATATTGTGTTTAAGATTTCTAAGTAAGTAATGATTTTCCTGATTAAAGTACCGTAATTTTGAAATAGTATCAAAATCTTTTTAAAAAAAATCTTTTAACGCGATGTGTTCGTTTATGTTTATTGTTATAAAACACGCTAAACAGTTCTTGTTTGGGGCTAATTGCCTTCCCCGAAAATTTACACACGCGAATTTAACAATGGCGGGATCGGCGAAGCGTTTTCCCCAATTAAAATGTCGGGGGCGGTACATTTTATTTGGCGTGTCCCGGTATTTGTAATTTGTCCCCGACATTTATGTATTATTAATATTTTGGATGGGGAAGGTAGATTTGCAGGGATGATTTTTGTTCGTCGAAAACTTTCGGTGAACGTCGGAACAAAGGCTTCAGGGTTTTAGTTGCATCAGAGAACAACAAAACTAATTATCCAGAGTTAAAAATTAACTTTATTGAATTTAAAGATTGTTTTTTTACTTTCTGCGTAAACGTTTGTTGTCATCAATAACTTCGCCGTAACTCAAATAATTTTTTACAAAGAATTTTGTATTCACGAGAAACGAGTTTTAATATTTTATTTCTAATTAAATGTTTTATTTTCACTGGTTACAGTATTAATTTTCATATATATTTGCTGCAAACAAAAAACATGAAACCGGATAAAAGTAAAAATTCCAGGTATAAAAAAAGTACGAATATTAACATTTATTTGATGTACCTTATCAGTCACATTAACGCTTTCCTAAAACTATGCACGATTGGAGGAAGGAAATTCGTAACCGGTATTATTGGCCTGAATAACTCAATTTACGAAACACAGTCTCGGTCTTGCTTATTTATTTCACTGTTTTGTGCCTGTTTTTCTATCCAAATATCAAGGTATTGAAAAACAAATTCTCTCGTTTTCTCTGCTATCTTTCTTTAAAAGAATACCATTTATGTCCTACTCCTTTAACAAATTTTGTAGTGACATCCCTAAAATTGCACGTGATAAAACATGGAAAATCACAGTAGTAAGATCGAGGTTCCAGATGTTAACGTATAGAAATGTCCGTCAAAGGGTACAGTAGTTAATCTCATCATAATTGCATTACAATTCTCGATATGTAATATCCTTCCATTTTTTTTCAAGGAAGCAAACCGTCAGAATATTTTCTAATTAGTTCCTGACAGTGTTTCCAGAGCAAAATGTCCGCGTTTATATTATATTCAGCCGAGATGCTTAGATAAATTGGTTTTAAAGCCTTTATTCCCGTTCTCGAAAATGTACTCCATGCGTAATTTGTTTCCGAGAGCACAAAATATCAGAAAAGTCTTTCACAAATATTAAATAGAAATGTTGAATTTATGTCTGAACCACATTGACCAGATGTGTTTGTGATGAGACTCGTCAGCGATGCGTTTTGAAAAACCGTGACCCATCCAAACAAAAGAGTAGACGGAATACTTTTCCAAAGGCAGAGAATAGCAGCGGGGGAATTCTCTCTGTCTCCTCCTTTTTTTTCTCTCCCTAGGAACAGGCTAACACGAACGCATACAACACCCAACAACCTTTAAATGTCTTCCACTTTTTTTTTATCTCCCGTCTCTTCTTTTTGTATTTCAGTTGTGTGTATGTGTGTGTGTTGGCTAAAAATGGCAACACACCGACAAAAGTAACTAGAGACGTGCTTTAAATTTTCAGAAAGCCCTTTCCTCTCCTCAGAGAGAGAGAGAGATGGAGAGAGAGAGAGAGACTCGACTCTCGCGACGAACACAGTTCAAACAATTAGCAAAGGCGCTTTAAGAGTATCAGTGTGCTGGAATTCAAACCGAATGCGAAATGAACAAAAAGCGAGCAGAATTCGTTAAATGTAAACAGAGGCGGGAGAGGGGCAAGGGAAGGGAAAGGTGGAAAAAGGAACGGGAACGGGAAGGGGCGGTTGTGCATATTTAACTCGTCTTGCCTGGTAAGAGACGTTGATTTGTAAGGTGTGTGCACGCGTGTGCGGGGGTGGAAGGGCTGGAGAGGGTGAGGGAGGTTGCGACTGTGTGAGTGCGCGTGTGTGTGTGTGTGCTTGTCGGCTTTTTGTAATTCTGCGTTAATCTGCATCAGCAGCAAAAGCTTCCACTCCGCGGAGCGTGAAACGGGACACAGATTAAATCCAATTCCCGGCGTTTGAAAATGGAAAATAATTTTACATCAGCGGCAGCAGCATAGCAGCAGCAGCAGCAGCGACGGCGGCGGCGCCAGAAAACACGGCGGGCGCTGTTTGCACTCGCAGACCGCTGAGGAAGCTGCCACCTCTCTCCCGAAACGTCATCAGCAAAGCGACTCCGGCGGAACAAGTAAACACCGACTCAGTTCGTAAAGCAAAATCATTAAGGATGCTGAAAATACTAAGTACTGCCACGTGGATGGTGAAAGGTAAAAAAAACAACATTATAAACATGTGTGTTTACTATAATGAAACTAATATTCGACACAGCTCAGAATACACCCAAATAACCAATTTAATTTGATACGATACGTGTAACTATTTTTTATAAATTATTATTGCTTTATTACAGAAAAATATTTCCTACGAATATATATAATTAATAATATAATGAAAAATAATTTAATCTAAACCTATTTAAGTTACGTTTATTATACAAAATATTTTACTTTACGTCCGTTTTTATTAATAAGAGGAATTAAATAAATTAACAACCATCATAACAGACATTTTAAAATATTTTACTCAATATAACGACGTTGCTGTACATTTTTTTAACAATATAATATTTCAAGTCACAAATTTATAGGACATTTATATTTTCTTTTAAAAACCTGCCTAATAGAAAAAAAAGAAGAAAAAACATCTATATTAATCTATGATTTGATTTTAAATATTATATTATTTTCAATTTTAATTTTCTATTCAACATTTAACGTAGAGAAATATTAATTTTATTTTGTCCATTTAATTAATATTATAAATTAAATAATTTAACGATCTTATCGGCGATTTTAAAATATTTTATTTAACATTGTAACCACGTTAGGTACATTTCCCTACTGTAATCAGGTTTTAATAATGTCGATTATTAATTATTGATTAATTTTAATAGGGTTGTTTATTAGTTATTGATTAAAACCTGATAAAAGTTCAAAAACGTACTGAAACTTCTATAAAGTGATAAATTAAATATTTTTTAAATGGCTGAAAATGTAATCAATTTATTTAATTTATAATAGAGAAATATTGTTGTTTTCCTATTAGATGAATTTTTAGAAAAATAAAAATAAAGTCATATAAATGTGTGATTGACATGTTATATTGGTTTTTCTTTACAGCACTTAAAAGTAAAAAACTGTTACCCTGAAAACATAACAAACAACCTAATTAATAATGATACATATCTGACTATATAAGAGTAGATAACATAATAATATAAATTTATATATTTAAAGATAGAATTTCATATTATTATGTTATCAACTAAATGTAACATCAATCATTGTAATGTAATCATTCTATTGTGTTTGTTTTGTAGTGTAAAATTTCGTGTTCGTTGAATAAAATATTTTAATATATCTGTTATAATTGTCGGTCGTTAATTTATTTAATTTCTCGTAATAATGAATATTCTTCAATCTCTAGAAACAAGTACAGTAGAACTATGTGGTTTTTTAACATGGAATTTTGAAAAGAATAAGGATTATCTGAACACTAAATATTTTTCTGAGAAATAAAATATTAGTATTAAGTTTCTAATGTCTTAAACAGTTGTTACGAGTTTTTTAATTATGTCAGGTGTTAAATCGTTACGTAACTTTATCTAGAGGAAAATTCATAAGTCAGGCTTGAATAAAATATACGCCGTGGAGTATTGCACGGTCTCGGATTCACTTGTCTAGAAAATAGAAAAGTCTCAGGATTTCTGTATTTAGAAACTATATTTTTTAAGTATTGTGAATTTAACCCTGGAAATAATTTCTTTTTACAATCACTGGAAGTGCTTAGAGGAAGATCAGGATAGCCAAAATTCCGCAGGTTGATTAATTAAATAGCTCCTGTAATAGGGTTTTTCAATTTTAACAAGTTTTTAATTTAAGCTAAGACAATTTGTGTTGATGTCTGACATTTTACAAGGAACAGAATTATTCTGGCGACTCTGAAGCTTACAAATATTTCGTGATGATGTAGACCTACGCCTCACGTACAAACTGCGAAATACATCGCTAGCAATTTAAACAAGGAAGGCGACTCTTTGTTTAAACACTCCAGCCGGCAAGCCACATCGCGAAAAGACAATTCAATCTGATTAAAGTATAAACAAGGCTTGTTGCGTGTTCAAACACAGCCGCCGATACGCCCGCCACGACGCTCAATAAACACAAGTGTTTGGCAAGAACACAAAAAGCGACAGCCACGGGATTTTACAACACACACACACACAGACACACA
This sequence comes from Zhengitettix transpicula, assembly GCA_037074705.1. Lineage (NCBI taxonomy): Eukaryota > Metazoa > Arthropoda > Insecta > Orthoptera > Tetrigidae > Zhengitettix > Zhengitettix transpicula. The sequence goes on from CM073593.1 coordinate 78,895,486, forward strand.
GGTAACCGAGGAAACTGTCAGTAGAGACAGACATACTTTCAAAAGTACCGAGAAGGAAATTATCTTTAATAGATCCAGAACAATGCGTAATGGTGGTGACGGAAGTCTTTAAATATCAACAACGAGTAACGAAAAAATAATAAAGAATTAATTAAATAAAAAATACGAATAGAATCGTAACGAAACGACGTACATGTGGAAGGAAGTTGCACATTCAGTATGAAGTTGTCATTTTTAGAGGCGCCAGAAAACCTCAATTTAGAGCATTCAACACGGCGTGCAAATTATATTTGTCCATAATAATATGGACAATGCTGCACTCTTATCTTTGCGCAGTGTTAGTACGATTCATTGGCACTATTTTATTCATCTATCATTTAATATCTCCATTGAAATTATAGTGATAATGTAGTTTTTTATTTTTTTATCCTCTGTAACCAACAACAGCCACAAAACAATGAATTCTTTATATAACGTTATGAGTATCTGGTAAAGACAGGAAACCCAATATAACAAATGGTAATTTAATAACAATTCATCGATTATAAACGCTGAAAAATCGGAAAATATTAAATATGTTTTTCCCTCCCTGGAATCAAAGGTTAATTTTAATAAAGACTAGAAGATAGGATACAATTGAAACAATAATTGAATGCATAGTGTCTTATTGTTCCTTTATCTTGTTTAAATGACGAAGAAAGGCGATTTTTATGACGGTAGTAGAAAAAACAGAACAATCTTATAAATGCTGCCTTATGTGAATTTAAGACTAAAAGATTACAATCTCTATCACTTCTTCTATAATAATAATAGGTAACTATTTGCTTCCATAGACGAAATACGTGGAAAATTAATAAGAAGAAACGATTAAGTAATTAAAAATGGACAAAGATGAGATGACGAAAAAATAATAAAAGTCAGACAGGATTTAAATAAATTTTTGGGGGGTAGTAAGAAATTAACTACGATCGGGGAAATTTTCAGCTCACTAGATTGAACTGTTCACGTTTCTCTTTCTATAATTCTTTTCACTCCATCGAGTATTTTTGACCTTTCACGAAAAATAATTGCGCGGGTAACGAAATAATTTCCCCCATGTCGTCAGACTTTGCCTTTATCAGATTTTCGATACTGCACAATTATAATTTGGATTTTCATAGAGATATTTATATCGGACTTCATTAAATTAAAAATGAATAAACCAGCCAAGTATAATTAATAATTTTAACAAAATCATATAAATTAACTTTTTATTATTTATTAGATTAAAATATATTTCCCACGATTTTGGCTGTTTTAATAATTTATAATTTGAATTTTTCCCCGATTTTCTGACGGAACCGTACCTTGGATTGATCTTTGGGGCAACTAAAATCCTTTTCAGTACGTATTGAAGTGGATTATATAAAAACATTATTGTTAATTTTGCTGACATGTAGATTTTAAATTGATGTCAAGTCGCTTTGCAAATATATTCAGAATTTTGTCGGGTTCGAATCATTGTGTCCACACGTCAGTCTGTTCCACTCTTCTTCTTCCGCGGCGAGTATTTGAAGATTTGTTGATCAAGCATTATTAATTTGGACCGTAAGTAAAAATTAATGTTGCTTAATCTGTGATGGATGTAATTGGAAGACAAATGGGAAAATGTTAATATAGTATTCATTATTTTAGAGCAGTGACGTAAAACGCAGGCAACTGCGATTTTAGTCTCCATTTTCGAGTTGGGAAAATCGTGACGCTTTGTAACCGTCAACACACATTTACAATGAATGACGCTGAATAAAATAAAATTCCCTGAATTTCTGTTTTAAAAGCGGGCTTTACAGTTGCCAGTGAAATGGAGGAAGAATACTACGCGCGTTTGATGTTTGACCGGTTGGAATGTTTAGTGACGGCATTCAAAGTGTAAATAGTTGTGACCCGGCGTCTAGTTGCTGCGAAATGTTGACTATACTTTTCGACAGGAAACCGAGGAAATGGCTGTCCCGTAACGAAGCACCGCAATTATTTTCTTAAATGATATAGTTCATAATTTTCTGCTTGGAAGGACAACGTACATTTATTTAATTAAAAATAGGCCTTTTTTTGTATATTTAGCACGTTTTTCCTATCCCTTTATATTACTGGGTGTGTAGTGCTACCAAACTTAGGGAAGACATGAATATAACATCTATCTGTAACCCTGTGTCACGTCACGGAATTAAAATACGTTCAATCATCTGCTTTTTATTCATTAGAAATTTTTTTAATTATATATGTCGTCCCGTTCAACAAAGAAAAATTTCAACTTCTTTTATGATATGTCCTCATGATCTGCTTCTTCTCATCTCTTTTAATTTTGTGTACATTTCTTCTGTTCAAGGACTGTCAAAGAGTGAGTTTGAAGTCTCGAGATGCAGCAGAAAAAATTGATTATAAAAATAAATCAATTAAGACAAAAATAAGAACTGATAAGTTACTCAAATTAAGTGTTACTAATTTCTGACGCATCAATGGGAAAAGAAACAAAAATCTTGAAGAAAGGCTCCAGGCGCTTTATATAATTTTATAAACTCCGCGGAACATATTTCTGAAATTTGTTTTTTATCCACAACAGATCTTCTTTCAGGTAGTAGAACATCCATCAAATCCACACACTTTGAGAATAATGATCCTTTTTATATCCGAAAGGGTGCTTCAATCGATCTCGCAAGAAAACGAGGTGCAAGTCAAACGCTATTATATCTGGATAAAAATGCGTGGAGGTGTGGGTGTTTTTTTTTAATTTTTTTTCCCTTGTCGTGCGTGCGTTGCGTTACAAAAGCGGTAATTTGCAAGTTTAAAACCCTGGCTGGGGGTAAGGGGGGGGGGGAATGCAGGAGGAACGCGCTCGTAAATCATCTCTGGTAAACAATTGCCCGTCCCGCCGGAGAAATTTTTACAGATAGCCCAGTTCCGTTGGCAGCAATGAAATAAAACCTGCGCCTTGCCTCTCAGACACGGAATAATTTCCAGGCTCCGGGCTGCGTGCAATTAATACGAAATCACCGTCGATTTGTAGTTTGTACTACTATAGATTCAGACTAGCGTTTGGAAGTGTTCCTTTGCTGATTTGAAAATATCTGATAGGATTTAAAATATTGTAAATTATATAATTTTTTAATTCCTCTCAAATTACATAACATATTTTTAAAACCTATTTTTACCATTCTTCAAGAATATAAAACTATCAGTTTTAATGCATCCTTGGAAACTTTTCTGAAACTGTGTTGAATGGAAAGTCTGAAAATTGTTCTGAAGAAATTATTGGTTGAATTGAATTAATTGTAAAATAATTGATAGGAGATAGAAATGTACATACAAAATATTTGTGGGTTATGGGAGATACAATCTGTTTCAACTGTTGAGACAAGGAACGAGAGGGGATGAAGATGACTGAACAATATATATTCTCGATACCACACCGAACCGTGACCTAAGAACAGCCGGGTTATATATACATAGCGAGTACGTTCCACATTAATTAAAGACGTTGGATGCAGCAGTAATGTGACTGAGGAGGTGCTGCTCAGTCCGTCGGCGTCGCCATGGCAACGGCGCTCGGCGTCTCCGGGAGACGAGCATTGTTGCGCTTCACCGGTGGAGCATTAACATCGCAACAATGAGCAACGCGCGACTAACAAGCGGCACTTCACCTCACCTCACATCACATCGAGGAAATAAAAAGCTCCATGATCCGATCGCAAGACATTTCTCCCCCCTCCCACCACCACCGTCTATTTATTACTTTCCGCTACCACAGCCGATATTAAATTCTTGTCTTCGCGAAAAGGAGTGATGCTGCATAAGGAGCAAGTCCACAGATATATTTTTTAAATATGTTGACAGCAGTGAACTTAAACGAACCGTTGCGATAGTACGAAAAGAGGTCTCATTACTTATGTTAATTAATTATAATATTCAAACAGATGAATGTAATAAGTTCTTTAACATGAAAATATTTCAAGCGCAGAGTAGTCGATGGAGAGAAAAATATTATTACCACCCAGATTTCATTGTATGATAAAACAATAATTTATTTAAATGCCAGATTTTTAACTACATTTGTTTCTTTTCAGCAAGATCGTAAATAATTATTTCAAGTGAAATATACGCTTAAACATTCTCATTACTTATAATCTCATCTCCCAGTTGCACAATTTAAAATCAGTGTAATGTTAGTGCTATTTAATTTTTCTCCATATTGAGACTTTATAAATTCTCTTCCGCATATCGACGTTAGTCCTTAGAATCATTCCTCCCCCCCCCCCCCTTATGAATAAAAGTTTTTTAACTGTTGTTTTTCTACAAGTTCATTAACTGTAACATCCAATAAGGGAAACATAATGCTTTTAAAAATGGAGCCGATTTGACCTTGAAGATCTTCCTCGCGCCGACGAATCAAATTCGTGCTATGTCGTCCATATTATTGTCCACACAGCTGCAGTAAGGTTTCTTGTCAATCATTATTGTCGATATGGCAACGTTCAGCTAATTCTCTGCTCTCATTCGGTGACAGCCAGAATGGCTCCCATTTGAAGACATATTTTGCCTTTCTTTGTTTGAATTAAGTTTAAAATTCGTGTTTTCTTCTAATTTGAAATGTTATTTCACTATTATTGAAGGGTTATAAAATGCATTATTAGTCTTTAAGAAATGGTTCATAAAATCCAGCAGGCTAACGTTGACAGAAGTTGAGAAACATAAATTTCCACCTACGGCTGGGGGCGATGTTGTTACAAATCTCGAGGTTTATAGCGGAAATACAAATTGAGGCTGGAAACGTAGTGTTTATTCATTCATTATACAATAAATTCTCATCGCTTTTTAAAAAAATAATTGAACCGAGTTTGCGGAAAAATATAAATATACGATTAAGTAAATAACCATAATCAGGGTTCATTTTTATGTATATGCTTAGTCGCACATATAATTTGTTTTACCGATTTCAACCGACTGAATTTGTTTTAAATTTTTATAAGAATTAATTACAGTAGCGTTTGCACAGCGTGAGTTGTTCTCAGCGTGTGTCGTTGTAATTGACATATTGAAGGGTTTGCGCGAGGGAAGGGAGGCATATTGGCCGAGTGCTTGAGTCGGGAATCGTTTTTGGTTTGTGTTAATGACGCACGTGGCCACATCTTAGCACCGCGACGCTCAAAGAGAAGCCGCCGCATTAATTAAAGAATATCGTTACCCTGGAGTGTGCAATAGAGCGGCGTCGTTAACGACGACGACCTTTGAATCGCTACTTCGACGTGCTTTGACCGCTACAGTCATTAAGGGCGACGCTCGAGGGTCCTGACTCATCTTCACCTGCCCTTCCCTTCGCTATTTCTTTATTTCCCTTTAAATATCCCGCCTTTCCCTCAACTGCCCTACCACCAGCTCAAGTACCTCTCGGTTCCTTCAGCAATCCTTTGATGAACCGCGCCACATCGATCCCTCGTGCAGTTAAGTCTGCTCTCCAAACTTGTACCAGCGCACATGTTACATGCTACATACTGGGATGACGTAAATCCTCTATGCCAATATTCAAACAAGTGCTCAGGGCCTCTGTCTCGTTTATAATTAAAATCTCGACCAACAGAATGATGACTTGAATGTTAAAAATCCGCAGTGTGAATGAAATATTTTAACTGTAGAAAGGCGAATATATTTCTTGAAAATTATTTATGAATTTTCTGAACCTTATAAATTATGAAAAACGCATTTTCGAACAGAAGAAAACACGAATTTTCTTTCATAACCATTTTTAATATTTACTCAAATAAAGAAAAGAAATATGCACTAGTTCTCTTATTTGGTCTTACAATTTATGGACAATTTTAGAAAACAGGAGTTGAATCCTATTCTTGCAGAAGGGAAAATTTTATTTTAAGGCAATCAATTATATACGTATATATATATAAACTCTCAGTATAAAGTATAAATGGAAAATGGGATAGTACGAACATGACACATCGTTTAAAATGTGCAACTTGGGGAAAAGTAATTGGAATGAAATCATAAGGTACGAAAATACTTAATCAAATATTTTCCTGGTCTTCACGATCTTTTTGATAAGAAAGTGATGCAGTTAAAAATCTGACAATTAAATGAATATTTGTGTTATAAAATAATTAAATCTGACTTGTCGACGATGGTATTTTTCTGACTCGTTCGACTTCTGAAATGTTTCACGAAATTCCTACGGCAAGTAGAAATATGTTACTCTGTTCTGAGACCCCCAGTAATTTATTTGAATATAATTTGAATTATTTATTACAAATATTTTTTTTACTTCTCTTAAATAAAAAAAATATACACGGAATTGTGTAATGTGCTGCTTTATACTCAGTCAGTTTTACTAATCTAATAGTATCTATATGAATGTGTGGGTAGTGTCTATAGATAATTGGATACGTCAATTCCACGTCAGTGGAATTACTTATGGACAATAACTGAACGTAATGTTATTAGAAATAATTTAAATTTAAATCGTAATATAATTTGAGCTTTCCAATATCAATACTGATGCCCTACTTTAAATCCATATACATTTAATAGTTTAATTATAATGCTATTGTTCATAAATCGGGGTTTTTTTAATTACCATGAGCAAAAGCTTGTGTTGTAATCAGTAATGCGGATGAATTTGTGAGTTTGGTAGGATGCGGTATCGAAAAATAATAATTTACAACTGTATAGTGATCCGAGATTTTTCTTTTTCTGTTCAAATGTAACTTCTTGGCTTACGTACGTACCATATAAGATTTGACAATAGTCACTATATAAATAATAATAAACAGTTGAAGCCACGCATTCAATTTCAATGTAGCATGGGCAATGATCTCATATTCCAGAGAAAACCAACAAAATCGGTCATTTGGAATTTGAAAACGGAGTGTGAGGGATTCAAATACTTAAACAATGAATCAGGATGCTTCATTTGTAAACGAGTTAACTTGAATATAGAACGAAAAATATTTTCAGAAAGTTGTAAAGAATTTCCACTGAATCAAAAGCCTGACAATTTTGAGGAAATGTTTTAAATGGAGTTGGAAACTGCGGTGCAAAATTTCATTACAAGGACTATTTACAGGTTATTGGTATTTCATGAGGATACATTATTGAAAAGCAGTTACAAGGAAAACGCAACAAGGATATGCAACATTTCATTGAAATTTTGAAATGATAATTAGCTGATCTATGCCGACAAAAGAAAAAATATAAAGTCAGTGAACTCAATAGGTTTGCTAATAGGCGATCGGGCTGAGAAAGGTAAGATAGGACTGAGTGGTGGTTTTGTGAGGGTGTAGGGTTGCCCTGTCACCGATTTTCCATGTGACTTGTCCCCTGACTTGGGCCTGGAGCGCGATTTAACTCCGGGAAGGCGACGCCAGCCAATTTTCCCCTCCTTTCTTCTCCTCTGCTCCTCTCATCTCCTCTTCTCCTGTCCCCGCTCCTTTTGTTCTCCGCCGGTAGGAAAGGAAAGGACCGGTACAACAATTTTTTTTTTCTGAGTGAGTATGTGTGTGTGCCTGTCGAGACCTTTTTGAAAGGTCGAGATGCTGGCTGAGATAGAGAACATATCATATTTCAAAAGGCCATTGCAGAGGGATAGAATTCCACTGCTTGCACACAAATAAGCCGCACGCACCGCCTACTTTTATCGCCCAACAATAACGGCTACTTATTCCGGGGAGGGGAAGAGGAACGTCTTCGGAAGGCGCCCCATAAATATTAATAAGGGGCGACGACTTCGCGGTCAGACCGATCAAAAAGTTTCCCTCCGAGTCCTTTCAGACCCTTTTTCATGGACGGCGGTTTCCCGTAGATTCTTCACGGATATCCTATCGACAATCTTCGCAGTATACATTATGGTTTTCCTACAAGTTGTAATCTAATCGGCGACAGAGCGAAGGAAAAAGCTTGAGTGGATCGCGTAACAATAACGAACGCAATACAAATATAGTAGAATTTCTTACACAACGGTACCACTGATACCACGACAAAACTGAGTTAAGGCCTTATAAGGGATCCAAGAAATTGTCTGACAAATCGAATTTGCCTTCAACGGAAATCTAAGTTGCGAAAACAAAATTATTCCACTGTATGTCCATTATAAAGGTTTCGAGAAATAATTTTTGTTTCACGTCCGAGTTCCCTTATTTAATCGAATATAGAGATTCAAGTATCTGGGATTTATCCACAAATATTTTCTTCTATTTCGATACAGGTTTTCTCTAGTACTTAATAACTTGATTCGAGCTTTTATGTTATCGAAGGATTAAGATGATCGCAGATGAAATGTGGACAACTATTGAAGGATCTCGGGTAGTGAGGAAAGACGAACTGTCAGCAAGAAAGTGACTTTACACCAACCTACCCTCATTTTCGCTTCAGAATGTCAGGGTCAAACAGGAGCATGTGTCCTTAGAGCGAGTAATTATCGGTATAGGGTGTGGCCTCGTCACGTGGAGGGAGATGGGACTTTTGGATAATTTTTTAATTTTCGAATTGTTGGGACGCTTACCTTTGTGGGGCATCTTCCAGAAGGCGTCGGTGGCGTCGCGGGACGCCCCCACGAGGCTGGCGCCCAGCAGCGTCTTGCCGGGGAGCGGGGACGCGTGGGAGGGGAACGGGCTCTCAGCGTCAGCGTCGTCGTGCGCCTGCAGCAAGCTAGCGCCGCCCAGCCTGCCGCCTCCAGCCGCCCCCTACAACAACAGAAACAACATTCATATAGTCTACACCTCGCCGTCGAGGTCCTGACCTTCTAGGACGCGGGAAACGACTGGTAACCGGGCAATCCATTCCATTATAGGAATGAATAGGTTAGTAGATAGGAGGACAAATACTATAAGAAAAAATTAAATGGAAAGATTATTAAAAATCCAGGCTGCTTTAAAATAGCTGATAATTACTCAGCATAAAAAATGTTGGGAGCAAACAAAATATAAAAATCTCAAAGGCATACTGAGGCTTTAAATGAATTTTTAATGACCAACCGCATAGGCAATGGTTCATTTAATACAGATTTAATTTTGCTTGGATGCTCAAAAGAATTAATAGGTGTAAAGATAAAAATATATATCTACGAAGAAATGAAATGTAATTCGCATATAAGATTCCTGTAGCGTAACACAGATGTTTGGAGGATGGGAAACATGAATTGTAAACTTGTAACTTTCTAACAATTATTCACAAGATGCAGCTGGTAACTGAACGCCCCTGAGCGACGTTTTTAATTTATTGTTATGTTCCCTTTTTTTGTGTCAACATAGAGGAACGATTCGTTGTATCGAGACCTCAACCAGTAAATGATTCAAGAATCGAAAGGTGTATTTTGAGCTCCTGCGATGGAGAGCGGCTTGATACACAAACACTGAATATTTGCTTTTCATCGGCTGTTTCACGGCGAGGTGTAAGTCCGTCTATCGAAGGTTTAACGTTACAGAGTTGAAAGCGAAAATAACAATTATGCGTGTGTTTGAAAAGGCTGAGGCACAAAAGCAGAGTTAGAGTTGGGGGCTTTAGATAAAATATGTTTATCAGGTGGAGCAGAGCGGAGCGGAGGTAGCAGCGCGGACGTAATGGGCCGGTTAATTTCATCCGATTAAATTAATTCCAGGTTGAGGAATACAGATGAGTGATATTGTGACCCGACGCCCGTCAGCTCGTCAATAATTTCGAAACTCACTCGCTCTCACCGACCAAAAACAAATCTCAACAACACTTGAAATTTTCATTTACTCTTCAGTTAAGAGCTAACAAACTGATAATAATGACTAATCGCCTGCTTAAGGTTTGGTTTATAACAGACTAATGGCCATTTCCACCACAATTTTATCGTTTTGATTAAATCCTCATATTTGCAGATATTTCCAGCAAAATTGGAAAGTCGGTGTATTTAAAAATATTATGGGTGTCGATGAAGGAGCTTTCATAGAAGAATTTTCTACCTCGGAAAACTGCTATATATTATTCATCCAATGTTCCGAAGAAAATACGACCAGTAGGAAACTCGGCTGTAAAATAAGTAAAGTCAAAATAATTTAGTTATTTGTGCAATTTCCAAGCTGAACGTATTACGAAAAATATTCAAGCTCAGCGATCGCGGTGCCACCTCCCTCCCTCTCACGAAATATGGCAGATCGTAATCACTCGTATACTGTTAAAAAAAACTTAATAGACGAAAGCTGTTTCGACCTATTTGGTAATTTTGAAACCGCATTGTAAGATTTTAGCCTTTCGACGTGTTAAATGTTTTTTCTAAAATTTAAGAATGAGTTTGAATAATTCCAAATAGATCGAACTTTTCCACCTAATAACTTTTTTTTTCACAATATTACTGTGTGTGGATTCCCCCTCCTCAATATTAATCTGTGACCAGTCCTTATCAATCAAATGGGCTTGACTTTGTCTTTATGTTTGCAGCCAACTAAATGTTTTCTAATTGTATGTGACAGATATAATAATATTATCTCAAGAACGTTTCTTCAATACAAGGTTGTAATTGTGGAATTACCCAGAAGTTTATTTTATCGACAAAGTTTTGAAAGAAAATCTTTAATACTCCTCCAATTTAGCACCTTTTTTTTAAAAAAAAAATATTGGAATTTACATATTTAGGTGTAGTTTATCTATATAATAAAAAAGAATGTATGTATGTATGTATGTATTTACGTTGTTCTTTATACAAATTTTATCGCGTGGACAGAATGCAACAAAAATTGGTATACGTATTCTGGCAAAATCGAGAACCGGTACTGTGGGGGTGAGAAACCCCTAGCATACATGTGGAAAGAATTATAATTAAAAACCGTGATCATTAAATATTAAATTACTGCGCGCCAAGAGACAATGACGTCACGCGAGAGAAAGACGTTACTACGCAACGAACAAAGGAAATATCTCCTTTATTAGGAATGAACTAAAGCAGAAATATTTTATTTAAATAAAAAGTATAATTTTATACAGCAATATTCCATCGAATGATAATAAAGAAGAATACGAATTACTTTATCATCCTTGGGGAAAATGTAAGTTAATTTTCGCGCTGTATTAGTTGTGAGTCTAGCTAACAATTTCATCAATGTAATGTAATGTATGAAGACTGAGTGACGATTATATCCTGAAATACTCAAGGAATATATTTAAGTATTCAATTAAATACTTTTTCGAGTTTATATAAATAAGTACACGAGCAACGCCGGGCACCCAGCTAGTATTAGAATAAAAGAATAAGAGTTAATGAATTACTCAGGAGCAGATAAATTTATCTTAACTAAACGAATTAACAGGACTAGGCTATCCTGAATTTATGTGAGTTATTTTATTTTCAGTTGTGTGTGCAATATTTTTCTTTGAAGAGTTTTTTTGGTGTTAAATAGAACCCAATATTCTAAACTAAATCTTCAATACATGGAAAAATTATGGCGCATATAAGAAACAGTTAATTTATAAATTAGTGTTTAATATAAGCCTGAACAGTGACGAAAAAATTTTCTAACGATTCAAAAGACAATTAATAAAATAATAAAGTGTTGTTTTTCGAGAGAAAGTAAATAAGAAATTTTTATCCCAAGTATTATTCAAAGATTCTGTTATCTTGTTCCAGTGTAATAATAAGCGTAAGGTTTGCAAGACGAAAATTAATGGTTAGTCTTCGCAGACTGGTTTTAATCGCTGGCACAAAGATGATATTATTTATACAGTGTAATAAGATAACCAGAGTATAATAATTAAAAATCTACGATAGAGAGAAGAACATATATTTTATTTTCGGTCATTTGCAAACGTCGAGTGAATCCTGCGTCCTTACGGGACAGAGGCAAGAGTTTCCCGTTGTTGTTGTTGTTCCTCCTCGTTAAGAGGTCCCGCAACACAATGCCGGGGTCACAGATGCGAGTATCTGTCAATGTCATATTAGCATATTTCACAGCGCCATGGCCGAGCTCGCGCTAAAATTACATGCTTGAATATTATGCTTTGCCGATCGTATATTTAAATCAGCGCTTTCGCATAACAAAGGCTCGTAATATTCCAATTAGTTGAAATTTGCGGATCATATTACGAAATATCGTATTAAACGTGATCCGGCACGAGCAAGGAAATGCTCACGAGTCACGGTCTTCTTACTGGAACGAGATAACGGAAGGTTTTGGGAAATATTCTAAGAGAAATTGGCCGAAACTCAGCATCAAACGTAAGTGATGTGGATTCTGGAAATTATCTCCATTGCAACATTGATGACAAATGTTTATTTGTACCCTGAGGCACATCTGCAAAATTCCATAAAATTATAATTGATGTACTGCATTACAATTCTGATGTTATTGATATATTTTTTCATTCAATTTTAATTCAAGTATTACGTTTCCTGATATGAGGTTTTTTTATTTATGAATACTTTTTTTCTAATTCCTTTTATATACAATGTTTTAAAGACAGAACATAATTTTCCCACCTAATCATATTCTTATTTATGTACGTCAGACCAGAAAAACGTAGAGGACAATATTCGATAAACACTCGTCGACGAGTGTATAAGGTTTTTAAGACGACTATTTTTAATTGCAGGCACACTGAAGATTTTTTTGAAAACAATTAGTTACGTAATGCTGATATAGAACAATAAATTAACTCATTTCATGTTTGACTTGTTCTGTTTGATCACCAGAGAATTAATGGAACCAATAAACAACGAACGTTACTGTTATTGGCCTATTTAATTTTAAATTTTCTGTTCTTTCAAGCAGTTCTGCTTTGTAGGAAAAGTTATTATCACTGAAGGAAATTTCAGTCTTGAAATTTAGTGACAATGATAGATTAATATTTTTCTAAAAAAGTTTGTTCCGCATTTCCGTTGCTTCAAAGAGCAGGGAAGGACTGCAGAGGAACATAACGGTTTTTAAGTTTGAATTTTTTCACTTAGTAGAAGTGAAGTACGCATTTATAGTCGCCCCTTATATTCCCTCATTCTCTTTTGCAACTTATTCCCACAGTTATAAATATTAGGTTCTGAAAAATCAGACACCATCGAGCGGACGAGGTATCTTAAATTTTATCACAGGATTATGTGAAACTTGGAGAGACAAGACTGAAAGTCTATGAAATGTATAAAGTGTGAAAGATTATTATTATTACACGGCCATCACGGAATACAAAACAAATCACTGTAGTGCGATATGGAGTCGTTAGCAACGGACGACTGCAGCAGACCAATCACAAGATTAATGACCCCTGAAAGAAAAAAAGAAACTCCACAACGTCCGAGAAAGAGCAAGTCACTATCAGACTGTGTGTTATTGTTCCCTGCACCTCTCGTCTTCTTGCAAAGCCCTAAATTTCCCCTTTTAGAGTTTGGGCCACGGGATGTTCCGACGGACACACGAAGGCATCCCGTATTTTTTTTTATTATTTTTTTTTTAATTTTCGTCGCTGGCTCAGCGGTTTTGCAGTCGCAGCGGTGGCATATTTGCGCAGGTTTTTTCATTTCCGCGCATCGCTGTTTGCTTGGCCATCAATTAACAATGAACGATGTTTGTCGGTGTCGCCGTACTTGAGAGGACCGATGCGAAAGTGCGACTAAACATCACCAACAATATTTGTACTCCTATCCAATTAGCGTCCGCATACAATTACATTTGTTGCAATCGCCGTGTTATTTTTTTTTTTTCCATGGTGGATTTGTTTTATGCAAACACGGTGACATACGCGCCCACACGCACAGGTCACTCGCTACGTTTGATTGTTGATCTGCGACCGCACGGGCATTAGAAAGTCATGTGTGTGTGTGTGCGTGTCTGTCGGTCACGTTGCCATGACCGGAAGTGGCTGATGACACTACTGAAAGAAGTCCGCCAGGACAAGGCCGCGATGAAAATAAATGGACCAATCCTAAGTGTATCGGTCCGCGGCACAAGACTACGATATTAGGTTGAAATTTGGACAATTATTCTCTGAAAGTGACACGGAATAAAAGAATTCAATAACACGAATTCAATAATACGATAAAAGTGAAATAAATATTTCAGAATCCTTAAAACTGTATTGCAGAGACACGAATAAAAAACTTGATACATAACAATAAATTTTGATCACTGTCAAAATCGTCTTTTAATAACAGTAAAAATTTAATTATAATATATATGATACGATACATTTCGGTTACAACAGTCAGCACGGACATAGCGAGTCATTTTAAATTCTACAAAAAATTTATTTAATTAGATTTTTTTATATTTTATCCCCAATGGTTTTTTAATCAAACTGACTTTAAGTAATAAAACTAATTAATTTTTTAAAATATTTAATTTTAATTCTATAAAAAATTGAAATTGTTAAAAATCATAAAAAACCATTATACAAAAAATAATAGTACATTAGTCATATTAAAATTTATTTAATTTCAAATTATGGCTGATATTAATAGTAGGCTTTGTCAGCGTATAACAAGTATGTTTAATACTCCAAATCCTTTGCACACGTGAAGAAGTCCTACATTTAGGACTGAACGCCGTGTGTTTGTTTACTTGACTGTTACTTTATTTTTAAAAATACCCACTTGTGACCGATTTATTTTTTATAAAGTATAAATACGTTATTAATTAGGATTTAAGGAGTATAGAGAATAGAATACATCTTGAGAAGGAATGAGACGTTTCTACAGAAAGGCTAGGGTGCAGTAATCCAGAGTGCGGCCATTTGAAACTTGAATTAACTTTATAGTATAATTTCATTATATATAATAATGGATAAAAATGTGTTGCTAGGACTCAGAGACTGCAAAACTATATACAGAAAGAAGATCGCACTCTGGAAATAGGTCAAAATATTTTATTATAGTCACATCTGCTATTTATCTCAAGCCGAAACGAGGTTCTATTAAGCATCCTGCTGCCTCGACTATTCTTTTTCTCTATACTTTTCCCCGCAAATAAAAAAATTTAGATAACAACAGTAAAAAATTAGCAGGCTTCAGAATAAAATTCGGTCAACTTCGGAGAGCGTCGGTAAACTTCGGCAACCGATTCACGTCTGAAGACGCACGTGGTAGCCTATATTCCGTACAAATAAATTAAATCAAATAATTTCCCCTTATTCTGTCAATTATTTTAAAATATTTTAAATAACGACTCTTAAGACAATTCTTAGCTTTTTAAAACCCTTTCTTAAATTTAATTTTCGTGCAAACTGTTTAATAACAAATTCAATTACTTTTATTACTGTCTTGCACACGGGATTTTTTTTTAACAAAATCAGCAAGATTAAAATCGAGCATATGTGTTTAACTATTATATGAAAACCAGGCCTTTTAACATTTCCATCTCCATGGCGGAGAAATTTAATTCAAAAGTAGTTTATTTTAAACTCTTTCAATAAAACATTTACACGAGAATTTTATATTCTCTACATTATTTTATCAGTTTTCTTACCGTAGTGAAAACATTTACTTTTGTAATTAACGGTTGATTTCGTGCGTTCCTTGGAATACATTTAATTATGGAATTAATAATTTGGACTATTTTATCAACGGAGGAGATATGGAAATAAAAACTAACTTCATCTGCTCCTTTTCATGATTGGATAAAGTAGAGTAACTTCTGCAATATACATGATTGATAGAGAATTTATTTTCCTGGCCAAGTATGTCATCTTCACGGAGTTAAAAAAAATTATAAGCATTTTTCACGTTCATTTCGATATTTATTAGAGTTTTCTCAATTATAATAGTCGACACATCGTTGAAAGGAGTTATGGATGTGCCGAGTCTTTTTATCGCTCTCGAATAAATCTGGTGTTTTTTTTAAAAAAAAAATAAACTTTATATCATTTTCTGGTCCTCTGCTTGCTTCTGTTCAGGTTGTCATCGTGTACGAGTGAGTAACTTGACACTATCAAGTTCGCTGGAAACGGCGAGTTCGTGATTTCAGTTGGTGTCACAAAGTTGCCGGTATTTTCGTTTCTCTGTCTCTCTCTCTCTTGGTGGCCATGAATTATGCAGATAACGATCTGTTTGCCATTCACCGGCAAAGCACCTCCTTGTGGCAATTAAATCCCGTTATATAGGCAAATAACGGGAAACAGCGAGAGCGGAAATATGTGCAGCACTGTTCAATTCAAACAATGCCTGCCGTCAATGGGATATTTGCGTGTTGACACTTGGTGGACAACTTAGCGAGACATTCCTCAATCCCATTGCGACGACGACGACGAAGAAAAGCTGGTAACTTGAAACCAGGTCCACGCTAAAGGAAGCTTCTTTGTAAGGTGGCAGGAAGAAAAAAAATATGACTTACGGACGGACGTCGCCCTGAGAGATTAGGGAAAAAACCAGGGGCACATTTGTATCAAAGAAAAGCCTCCACACAGGAACGTTGTAAGGCAAAATATATTTATTATATCATACGGGAAATTACGTAACGATTCGTAAATTTATAGCAACAGTTTTAAAGTTATTTAACTGGCGAATAAAATTTAAAATAAATATTCAATATTATTCCGAGAAGGATGTTTCTCAGTAAATTTAACATTTTTGAGACCTTTAGTAGTTATAAATGCATTTAAACAGAGTCGATTCTATTCTTACTTTTGCGCCAGATCCTTGGATTCCTTTAAGCTTTGCTTCAAGACTCAACTTTTTTTCGGCTTTGCTTTTAAACGAGTAAGAGATTTGTTTTCCGTATTCAAGAAATGAATGATTTAACCTACAAAAATTTCAATTATAATCATTTTTCCATTTATCTTCCACCGCATTGGATTTTATCGGAAGGTTCTTCAATTTATTTTTAAGTTTAAAGCATCTAATAATTTATTTTTTGAAGTCCTATCACAAATATAAATTATTTACACGTATGCAAAGATTCCCATACTACTTTATCCTATTCTCCTGGCCCACGAAAGGGATTAATGACAGTCAAAAGTAACGGATTACTGGCTGCACGACGAAAAAGAATTAAGTTAAATTAAGAAAGGGAAACAAATGGGTTTCTAAAATCTGAAACAGTTATGATATTTAGTAAGGAAATGTCTCAACTTTAAATGAGATTTAAGGGAGGTATTTCTAGAAGAAAAATTCCTGGGTTGCTGGAAAGGAATAATTTTCAGCGTATCTTGGTATTGAAAGAATAATATAGAAAAATATGGGAATTTATTTGCAAATACTTTATAGTGAGTGATTGAGACCTGCGAAGAAAGAAAACGTTTTATTTGCTTCGTACTTTGAATTATGACTCGTAAGTTTTAAGGAAGTGCAAACGGTCAGGCAGTTTAGAGCTCGAAGTTAGTTCCGAAGATGGGGGGGGGGGGGAAATAGGTTAACACTTTCTCTCATTTTCTCCACACGAATACCTCGAAAGAAAGAGACGATTATACGGAAAATAAATAACAGAGAAAATTTTAACGTTCACGCATAAAATTTTAAAGCATTGATTTAATTAAATTTCATTAAGTGAAATATAACACAACGTTTCGTTCTTTATCTTGGAACCTCTTCAGGTACACATCTATAAAAAAGGCAAATTTAATTATTTGATTTCTTAAAATTAAAAATGTCTGACTTGGATTAAATTTAAATTAGGAGAACAGACAGATGATTTATTTGTTTATTAGAGGAACAATTTTAATATATTATAAATGTTTTTCTTTCAATAAACAATTAGCCTCTATCTACTTCCAAAATAAAATATATTTGATGGTACTCAATTTTTTCACTTAAATTGTTTATTAGTATTTAACACTTTTATAATACATCAGATGGAAGAAACGTTACGATTTATTTTATTTAAAATAAGTTACTTTTAGTATTTATAAGTAAATTTTCTGAAAGGTTAGCCAATTTCTACTAATTTAAATTTGATTTATTTTCTCAAAATTGTAGAATAAAATTTTTAAAATAATGTGTACATAAAAAATTATCTTAAAATATTTAGATATTTATACTTGTATAATTAATCTATTTCACATTTCTTTATTTTATACTTCTGACCCTGAGGACGTTAAGATAAAAGGAATTGTATTTGACATATTGTCCGGTTTATTGATTTATTGATGCGAAATAAACATAACTATTAATTAAATTTGGCTCGCCTGGTTCTTTTGTTGAAAGGTTACAACCTGGGATAGGACAGGAGGGGGAAGATCACCGCACCCGGCGCCTAAAGTGGGCACGACGGGGATGACACGCGATTCCCAACGGAAACTCGGCACTCGGGCCATGATTGGCTGTAAACGGAAGGCGTGCTTCTTCTTCTTCCCCTTGCAACAGTCATCAATCTAAGGGGACGGACAATACGCGACATAAATCATGTTCCCGGCGATGCGGCACTCACTCGAACCGAATCTCCCCCCGCGATGATGACGATGATGATGAAGTGCTGCTGCTGCTGTGTTAACATCTTTATACACACGGTTATAATTGTTCCCTTTGAAGTAAACCCCTTCGGGTCTGAGTGTGGGGTTGCCGCTGCTGCTCCGCTCCGCTCATAATAAACACACATCGTCCCCCGACCCACACCCTTTCTCCGTCAGTAATGGTATATTTAGGGAAATAGTGGGACATCCAGAGGGCTGTGTTCCGCAGGAAATCTCACACATAAATAAATAGATTACGGTTTCGGAAATCGACTTTGCCCTCCCACATCGCCCACGAGTCACTTACATTGGCGGCTATCTTAACCGAAAATCAAGCCGTTTGCTTCGCAGTCCCCTCCTCGTCCAAGTCGTGCCTCAGGTGAGCAGGTCCGGGAAAGGGCGGGCGTGATTTTAACCACGGTGTAACTCGGCTCGAAACGGTGCCGAGGACCAACGTTAAAAGTACAATAGTTCACGACAATAACCTAATCATCTTGCAAAATTTCTTTTAAAAAAATAAAAGAGTAAACACACGTCAATTACTGTAATAAATGTCAACGCTGAAATTCAGACGTACTTATTGGGATCTTGAAATTAGTTCTCTAAATGCGGTTTCGTTATAATGGAAACAGAAAAAACTAAAAGTGAACAATCCAGAAAATTATGGCCGACCTCCTGTGGTGCAGGGGTCAGCGTGACTGTCTCACATCACAGAGGTCCCAGGTTCGAATCCCGACGAAGGCATGGATGTTTGTCAGCGTGGTAGAAACTCTCGTGAAATCAGTCCCCCGACTATAAAAAAGGATTTCTCATACTGAGTCGCTAATAGCCAGAGATTTTTATGCGACTATAAATAAATAAATATAAAAAATTATTTAATTTGAACTATAATACGTCAGTGTTAAAAGTATACTAGTTAGATAAATAAATATCTCGTAAAATGGCGAATTAATTAGAGGAGAGAGAATTTTCTCCTTCTCATCTTGAAAAATACCGAACGAGTTTCAGCACGATACTGAAACCGATTTCGTATTTGATAAACTTATTACTACTCTTTTTATCCTTCAACATTGGAAGCTGAGTGGAGACAAAAGGACAGACACAGGAAAAAACATAATAAGGGGATTATAGACATTCAAATTTAAAGTTACTAAAACTAAATAAATGATGAAGATATATTTATTCTAAGCTTGAGGAAAAAGTTTTTATTTTACGTCTGTTTTTGAATTAATAAATCAATTAATAACCTTTTACAGGTTATAGAATTACGACGTTTCGATACGTGTTCCTATCTTCTTCAGGTATAATCCAAATTATTACAACAAACTAGTACTACAATGGCGATAAATTCATCGAGTATTGAAATCGAGTCCGAGGCACAGAATTAGGCCTGATGCTTAGCTAAGGTGTCCTTATACTTGAATGTATTTATACTTAAAACCAGAATCTTTACAGTAGAATACGATTATTTCAATATATGAAAATACCCACATGAAAATAATTTACGATTACGAGAAGGTTACCATAACGCGTTGGGTCAACAAATAGAATTGAAAGAGTAATTAGATTAATAAATAGCAAAATAGCAGACTAAATAAAGTGATAAAAACTACACAATGTTCCTGCAACCCTTGTTGGTTTCGCCAGGTGACTGAAAACTCAAGAACCGCGAGAACGACAGAACCGCAGAATTATTTGGCTATTTTTTTTATCTAATTATTAATCAAAAAGTTTACCGTTGAATTATTAACTTAAAATATTGTGTTTCTAATCCGTGGGATCTGTGAATTACGATCCTATTGATTTTATATTCGTACACTTTTTATTTAAAAAAACCTTTAAATCATTATCGATCTTCATTCATTATTATTTTAGCTAATATCTTAATTATAATATTTAACTGTACAACTCAATTTAATTGGCAACAGTTATTATTTTGGTGTAGCGATATCGCGACGTATCGCAGTCTTATTAACGTAGTGTTAAGTGATGTCATACGTAATGTAAATTTAAGGCGAACCTCATTATGATTATTTAGAAGTGAAAGTTGGACAGCTGCGAAGCCCAAAAAGCGGATGAGATTGGAATCGTGTGACATGAGGTGGAATAGAAGGAGTTTGAAGATTTTCTTATGAATAATAAAAATTTGGACAAAGAAATTACTAGATATTGGAAGTGGAGCCGAGGTAGAAGGATCATTAGACCGTGATTTGGAGGCTGACTCTGTGATTCTGGCTCCTCTGTACGTCTTAATTTTTGGAGTACTTTGGTGTGAAGAAGGCGAGATACGTTATTGGAAGATAAAACATGGAAATAAGCGGGACAGTGAAATACGCTGTTATCAACCAAGTCATTAAAGATCCTGGATGTAGCACGATTTGGAGAGGTTGGTCGGACCCAATCTCTGATATAGCTGATGAATACAACGAAGAAATTTAATATCCGATAAGAGCCTGACTCTTTCGCGTCCCGTAACACGCAAATGTGTGTTAATTAATATGCTTGAGGCAATTACGAGTCCTGAGGGAAGCCTCGACTGGAGGAAATGCGGGTTAATTCAATTCTTTTTCTTAATTCGACTAACGAGCTGGGCCACGTCCATACATACTTAAGTAATTACAGACGACGATGGACTTTCAACTTAATTTGCGGACGAGTCTGCGGTGCCAATATTTATTTATTTTTCTTTGTGGGTGGGCGGGCGGGGGGTTGGTTCGATGGCAAACGGCGCGGCGTGGACAAATTGGCCATCACTTGTGACACGGTGCTTCAGGAAATTAAACATCTGTTTGCATCCATAATTCGGGCCATGTTTGGTAATGATAGGTAAATATGCAAAAGAGCGCGGGCAGGCTTTGTTAAGGATTCGATTAGGGGCTTCAATTAAAACTATGACAAGTCCGTGTTTTGAGTGTTAATTCCGCCGCTTTCGCGTCGCGGTAATTGCCACTCGCGTTCTACTTGGGTTCGCGAGGTTTTCGCACCTGCGGAAATACTCTCCTCATCCTGATTTCCACCGTGGTGAAAATACTCGTCCCTATTCTTAGCACTGATTGATTTTTTTTTTTACCTTCTGGTCGCGGATGCTGCGGTTCACAAAATTCTTCCACAACATCATCTCATATTTAGACTATCGTACGCGGTAATTACACTCCTTAAGTAACCTCTGATTGCATTACAGAATGCCAGACACTGCAAATTAATTATCGAAATTTTAAATTTATTACCATAATTTTTGTCACGTTAATAGTTTTTATGAAACTTGACCTAAAATAGTTGCCTCCTCCTAAATCAACAGAATTCAAATTATCAACTCTTAAAATCAAAGAACAGAATTTTCGTAAATTTTTAATGGTCCTTAAGGACATACTAACACACTGCATTGTATTTAATCAACGAACATTCCCTCGTCTACTGCATGATGGCTTTGTAGAATAAAACAAGGTAGCATGGATCGAAAGTGCTTGTCAATCATTTCCAGTGGCACTCTTCAATGCTTATGATATTCTTATAACCTTTACCGAAGAGAAAAAAAAGCAAGGTTTTAGAGGAAATACTCCACCAGAACCCAGGTAATGTGGAATATTTTATTTTTTGTCCAGAGTCTTTTTTTCCGTCTTCGCAACAAGGGAAAGTTGTACTTTGGAGTTGTGTAGTTTATTTTCTTCCTGTACTCACCATGAAACTACAAGGAAACAGGTAGAGCGATTGTTTTCGAAGCAAATATTCCATTCGTCTCCAGAATGTTTCATTGTTTTAATTTGTAAATCTGAAAAAATTATAAAACCACAAGAAGAAATATTCAAGTTCAAACGTGCTCCATAGATCACTCTTGGAACTCAAAGGGAATGAGGAGAAAAATGAGGGGAAATATCGCTAAATATAGTCAGTTATGTCTCTGGAATCTAATTGCATAGCTTATTCACATTTTCAAAAAACATCGAACAATTAAAAGCATTTCTTAGCGTACGAACAATTTTTTTTTTAAGTAGTTGGACGGAGAAATTAAATGTTGGGAGAGGATTTAGGAAATAATCGCTCACATGTTTGTTGCGTCTATAAACTGGTATATTTTTTAAATTTTAAACTGATATAATTTTCATAATTTACAACTAAAATAAGGCGAAATAATAATTTTAGTGGTAGGGAAAACAAAATATTAATTATGACAAAGTGATTTTTTTTCAAAACAAAATTATCGGTTGTTTTTTTTAAAAAAAAAGAAGTGTATACAAGTAGCTAGAATACCAAAATAGCTGTACGTGGTATGAAATACTCAACGTTGATCAACTGTAGAACGGAACACAAGATTTTAAAATCGATTATCGATAATAAATCTGGAATTCGCATTTTTTTCCCCCACTAGTAATGATCCTGGTGAGACTTCTAAAGACAGGAAAGGCTTCTACTGTTAAATGTAATAAATCTCAATTATCCTTAATCAATAACCAAATTTCTCAGCTTTGTGAGCTGATGTTGACCAAAGTCCACGCTTTATCCGCGAGTCCCTCTTTTTCGACGTCTTAGTAACTTTAATAGAGAAGATAATAAATAGAACGGTCAGCCATTATTTTATCTGTTCAAAATTGTCGACATCATGGGGAACTAGTCTACAAATTTTCGTAAAATGTCCTCGTCTTCGAGGTGAACTTGAACATGCTTTCTAAACGAAGCGAGACAAGTGTTTTGTGTTAACTTTATGACAGCTGTGACACTGAGATAAATTATCAGTCTATAATTTTATAAAGGTTGCTATTATGTCTCTTCTATCAGAAGGAAATTTGTACAACTGAAGGCTCGCGTAACCTTCCTTGGTCGTCAAGTATAACAATAATTTAGAAATATTCACAACTGATGTTTTCCTTACCTTTAGATTGACAAATATATATTTCTGGCTGCAATTAATGTCAGTATTTGATCGGTAAACCTAGTAATACCTCGGTCTATATTATAAGAACAAAAATTCCTTTACCAAACCGTAATACTAAAAATATAGACTGATACGTCGTTTAAGTACAAGGCAGATTAATTTATTTGTCACCAGCATTCTGGTAAGATAAAAATAAAATTTTATTTCATCCATTTTTTTCATATATTTAATGCTTTTAAATTTGAGATGTTCGATAAGAAATCGTTAATGTGATGAACGAAAATGTAGCAATTTATGCAGGTGAAAGAAAAAGATTTTGTAAGGTGTGAAGATTTTCACTGTGAACGTCTTCTCCGTCGGTCTCGTACCAAAAATAATCATGCTATTCCCTAGTCGTAGTTAAACTTCAAGAGAAACTGATTATCGAAAAGGCCTTCGCAACGACACTGAATAAACATAAAAAAATTATATTTTCGTTAGAGAAGTAATTCTTTTGACTAATCCTTTCATTACGTTTGAAGCCGTCAATTAGTTAACATTCTTAAATCGTCGAACAACTATTTTTCGACTTATCGTACAGCAATATAAAAAGAATGTAACCAATATTTTTCACTAGTAATTTCATTTCTGGACCTTGGACCTCAGTAAAACACACCGAGTGATATCAAAAATATTTTACGAAGCTTTACAAAATTTATTTTTTCAATATACAAAATTATTTTTGTCGTCAGACAAATCCAAATTCTTTCGAAAATACGTTGGTAATGAAAGAACGCGAATTATTTACAGAAGAATTGTGGCAGACCAGTGAGGAACATTACATTTTTACATCTAAATTCCGATAATAAATTGTCAAGAAAAAGTTGAAGGTAAAAAAGTTGGAATTACTTCTAAAAAAAATTAAGATAACGTCCTAAAAATTATTCAGAATTACGTTTCTTTAAACTCACTGCTATGAAATCTTTTTCAATACGTAACGTAAAAGCCAGACAACTCAACATATTTTACTGAGTATTTTAAAAAAAATTGAAGGTTTAATACATAAATATATTCCACTACAATGATTGCTATTATTTTTTGCATTTTTTAAAAATATCGTTAAAATATCTTAATTATCGTTAATCGTAAAAGTGTTCTGCTATAATAAAGTTAATAGAAATATAAAATTTCAAAACTGTAAAAACATGGGGCCCAATTGCGACGTAAACCCAGTAATTTTAACGCATCAACATCCTCACAAAACTGATTTCCAATGTTTTTCACGCAATCAACGTGCATTAAGAAATTTTTAAAAAATAAAAGAAATTAAATTACGGAGTTACTACTTTGTGGGGTGATTTATACGAAACAATTTTCCTCGGAGTTTATATTATTGCGATGAAAAATCGTTACGGGATTTTTTCAGAATAATAAGTTAGGCTCAAATAGAACGCAGAAATATTGGAGAAATAGCTACAAAATAAATCCATTAGTTTTGACGGGGAATAATTCTTACTTGAGGGAATCCATTATGTAACGATGCTCTTAGCATAGTAAAGACTTCGTTCTGAGTCAGCCACTACTCGGAAAGTATCAGTTATTTATTTTTAAATATGAGAGAATGGAGCAAGTGCATTATTTTTAATCTGAAATTTGCATCGCTTCACATAAAGACATGCGTCATAAAATACGTTTAATACACGTTGGAGGCTAGAAAATATTACCAACTGGTTTATACGAAAGCGGTGTTGAGTAAATTAATTGTTTCATCGCAATAAGGCGCTTAATAACGACAGAATAATTAAGAGAAAAATTAAATTTATATCGTGTGTGGCAGGGCAGCGTTGTTCCTCGTGAAATATCAAGATCTCAATAGAATATTTTCTTTATGAAATGTTTAACCTTGCGAAGTCGCTTCGATTCATCAGGACCACTTAGGGAGAAATTTTTTCGTATATCCATAAGAATATATATTTTTTAATATTTTTTGCAACATCGGGCAAAGTACAACTTCTACAAAAAAATTCATTTAAAAGAAGAAACATATCGTTTTATATTAATAAACATATTTAATTTAAAAAACGTTTAATAGAGCCCATGTAATTAAAAAAATGCCCCATCTTTAATTAATACAGAATTAAGTATCTAAATTCTGGAATGTGACGAGTAACAGAAAGACATAATTAGGTTTTTTAAAGAAAGGAACGTTTTTTAAAATTTAAGTATGTCTTGATTTTACCCCAAAAATATTAGCCTTTGTCATTGATGTTAATGAACAGAAACTGGGTATTATGTATCCTACGTAACTCTATGATATAAGCATTATATTTGTCAGTAAAATGTAACATAATAACGCAGTGGTCGCAGAGACAGTAAAAAACAATTTTATATATGAGGTTGAACCTTATCGGTTTTTCCCCTTTTCATACATTCTTACGTTTACCCTATGCTTCCCCAAATTATTAATACGTATTTTCTTTAACAGATATTCTTTAATGTAATATTTTAAGTATAAGAAATCATTTAAAATATTAAATTATATATTAAATAAAAACGAAAAAGCTCCAATATTGAGATGTTGGTATAAAAACCCTTAAATCTGTAATTTTTCGTCGATACATAACTTTAAAGCCCAATGGTTGTACCTTTTTAAAATATTTGTAGTAAATATCGTAATAAAAAATGGAGACGTTCTGCCTCTTGTAATACAATCCATAATTTATTATTTACTAATTACATGCATAATTGCTATTTTGTAAGGCATCAGTCGCTCTGCAGGGAAGAGATAAACATTGCGGAGAAAGAACGTGGTCGTCGTCTTTTCGTCCTGTCTGCGTGAAGGGATCCCACCTTGGTCGTCCCTCGGGGCGATTTCGGAGTTAATTAGGCACGACTGGAGGCGGCGACATTGTCCGCCGTTATTCCACTTCATTACGACACCAAACTAACTCCGAGGAGCGGCGCAACTCGGTCCTCGTGGCAGGGACAATGCGCGCCTCTTTAGCGCCATGATGATGCTCTCTAGCGAGATCGAAACGTTTCTGTGCGGCGGCAAACTTTATCGTGGCACAAAACTCTACGTACAGCACGCCTAATTGCTTGGAGATTTGCAGTTAAACAGAAAATTAGTACGTGAATCTTTCATATTCAGGCTGTTTACGATTCGTCCCCATGTTAATTAAACAGTATATTTATTAAAGTAAATCTCCTATAATATTAAACGGCGAAGTATATTTTTGAGTAGCCCAGTCCGCGACCAGTCAAAAATATATGGCAAATAATAACAACGTCGCGAAAAAAAATTTCCATCATAATCCGGATGAAGTGATCGAATCAAAGCCATCATCTCGGGATGTTCCGAAACTTGTTACATATTTTTTTTTGTTGGTGAAACATTTCCTTGTCTTAGCAAGACACTTGTTTCCGGAATGTTGTGAACAATTTCTTAGCAAGAAATTCGAATCTTTTCAAACATTTTCAATGCTAAGCTTGAAGAAAAATTTTTAATTGACGTGTTTATATTTTTTGACATTTTATAAAAATAATGGAAATATAATTAATCTGAATAGAGCGCCAGAATCCTGCCACAAGTACCATAATATTTTTAATTTGGGGGAAAATTAATGTAAAATAGGTTTTATTTCTATCTTATACGTATTCTAGGGGAGGGATTGGAAATCAGATCGTTAAGATATTACAAAGTTTTGTTCGGTTCCATGTGTGTAAAACGGAAACCTCGTGACAAATTACGGATTATAGGCGGGAATCCTGACATTCCGCTCACAAACACTTCAACACTAACTTTTGCGACAATTTAACAGACCTGAGGCTCTCTGACCGACAGCTGACGAGAATTTAATATACAGAACACTCCCACACAGATTCGTACTAAATCCACAACATTTTTTTGTTCACCGAGACGACGAAGATCAGAGCCTGCATTTAAAATCCCTTACTTCTACGCTTCTTGACCAACAACTGTGCACATCTCATAATTTTGACAAGGGCGACGATGAAAGTTGCTTTCTTCTCCTCGGCTGTTCGAATCGTTAATTTTCATCGTTCTCCTCTAGAACCTACAACTTTGATTCGTCATATCCCACATAATTTTAAACTTCTAAAAGGCGGCAAACAACAACCGCTGACAGTGACTGGTAGAGGCATCTTAACAAATGTGAAGAAAAATACGGAAGACTAAATGGGAACGATGTGGCATCGTCTAGAACGCTTAATACACTTTCGTCGTCTTCATACGGCAGTAAACTAAACATGTCAACAGTTATAATACTAACGCATCACAGGTTTGCGGGGGAAAAATAGATCAATCTTTCTAAATCCGAATCATCGTGTTTTAGCTTCCAACGTAGAGGTTTAACGAACACAGTGGGGGATAGAAATTATAAGCAAAGACGAGGGATGAGTGTATATAAACAATTAAGGGAACTGAAAGCAGGAATGAAATCATCAGACTGATGGCACATGCGAGCGACGTGTAAATTTTCAGAGTCCGAACCTTGAGTTGTTATGAGCGCACGCCGCGGACTGACGGCCGGGAGATGAATGCTTCGGCCACGGAAACGGCGGTTTTTAGCTTCAGTCGGCGTCCTCGGGGGAATGTCAGCACACGGTCAGGTCACTGTCACACGCACACACAGAGAGAGGCGAGAGCGGACTTACCGTTGGAGAGATCCGAGCGCCGTCCGCAGACTGGAAGCAACACTTCACTCGCTTTCTGCTCCGCTGGCTGGCTGGCTTATTTTTTCCGTGCTGTCGCTTCTTGCCACATGCAAATATTTATGCCCGGCGTGGTTTCGAGCTGCGGACTGAATGATGGTGGCACTGAGCCATGTAGTTTTAGGCTGGGGTTTACCGCGGGGCGGGGCTTAGTTCCCCTCCACCCCGGCGCACTACGTGGACGAGGGAGGGGAGGGGAGGTGAAGCAGATGCGCAGGAAGGGGCACGGAGGAGGAAACGGACTCTCAGCTCACTAAACCCCTGCACTCACCCCCTACCGCGGTTTTGCACGTTAGCAAATACAAACTCTGATTTAACCCCAAGTGCTTTTATTCTCGACGATTTATACTTTAAATAGATCTGATTTCGTAGATTACACTAATTTACCAATAATTCCCAATTAACGAAACACGACTACATAGTCTCCTATTTCTACTACAGACTTCCAATTGCCTTATTTAGCCGCTTAAAAATCCCTGGTAGTCTTGGACTGGCCGTAGAAAACGAAGGGGTGCGATTAGTCTGAAAAGAAAACTATTATTGACGCTCCTCACCAACCAGGATAATCTACAACGCGTTTTCGACGGGCAGAATACGACAAGGTACGACGAAAAATATTCTTACCTGAACAGGCACTTTGTCTTTCACGGAAATAGGTTGCATGGAATTACAATCTAGTGGTAACATCTACAGAGTAATGATTAAATTTTTAAAATTCTGTTAAGCCTCATCCAGCAGCCTCCTTGCAAATCATGATCAGTTTTTCATCCCTAGTCGTGGATTTAATAAAACTCTAAATCCACCCAAGAAGTTTCACATAAACATGTCATATTTCTAAAATTACCAATAAGGTCAATTTCTAATCACGTTGGAAAATATTTACTTTTTTTCAGTCCGACGGTTTCAGTTAAGTAAAGTAAATCTATAGCAACATAGTTTTCTTCCTAGTTTTTTCACGGTTCACTTGATAAATTTTTGCCGTCCTCCTCTGTTTTCTTAATTTTACTTTCTTAATTTTCTGCTTTACATATTGTTTACGGCTATTTTACCGTGAGATTCTTAGTCTCAATTGTCACGGTGTTTCCTGTCTCCTAATCAGCCTCTAACGAAAATAAGTATTTGCGGGGTAGTAACCGGGAATAAATAATTGTAATAAATAAATAATTAGTGGGAACCCTGATATAACAACCAGTTTAATTTACCCTGTATTTTTACGTCATCGAGAAAATCGGGGAAAAATCCACCGAACAGATAAAATATCAAAGTTACAAACGTTTATGAATTATATAGCTCGACATGAGAAGTGTTGAAGCAAGGGCTAACGTTTGGAAGTCAACGATGACTTCAAAATTAATAGCAATTATATAGAAGCATACGATTTGTTTAATGCTTTTCTCGTTAAGTTTTCGTTTTCCATGTGAGAATCGCGTCACCTATTTAGGCTGTTTATATTTTTATTTATCAGCCATTTCACCTTCAATATATTTAGACTATTTTAAGTTGTTTCTTTATCGTAAATGCTTCGTCAAAACTATTTTCCTTCTAGATGTTTTTCCCCCCAGCTAAATTTTGATGTCTCATTTTCATTATTGACTGACGACCCAGCCTGATCTCCTCGCTTATTTACCGCGATTCGTTGTTCCCCTTCCATACCACTTTGTATCACTGTTACCCAAACATATTACCGTGTCGTCCAGGTGAAAGGACCAAAAGTGGAGGGTAGAACTGGTAGGGGAAGATGGGGACGGGAGCATAAAAGGAAATATATGGAAATGTGCACTACAGTCGGTAGTTTACCAGGAGCTCTGAAATATCATTAGGTTAGCTGGTTGAGTTCTTCTTCACGCACAACTCAGGAGTGAAAAGTCAGCAAAGTGCGTCAAGGACGAACAGAGGCCATCCACGAAAATTGTCTGCATAAGAACAGATAATTTTAGTTGTATATTTAACCTCAACAAATTAACGGATTTAGCCTGTGTGATTTTTACCTCATCCCAAATTCAAAATCAAGTTGTTATATTGATGATGGTTTGAGATAGTTGAAGGTAACATTGAATTCTGAAACCTTCCAGCAATATTTTAGGTATTGGAAAATCGTTAGAATCCTCGATTCATTGCTGAGAACCACAACTTTGAAGTTGTTGACGGAGGTAAAGAAGACTTTATGAGTACGTTTGCTGACAACTTTTGGATCTACATTGATGTTTGCCTCTTTGCGAACTGTTATATGAAGAGCTTAGTCCTTAAAACCGGCGATATGTGCGATGACTCAAGAGGAGAGGGCAGCTGGAGCACGTGCTCCGCGACTCCGTTTCCCTCCCTGCAGAGGGTTGGGCCTGCGCGCTGGGGTGGGGTGGTCGCGGCGGGCGAGGGTGAGGGTGGGGGGGAAAGGTGTCGAGGAGCGTCGGGATGACGGGCGCCGTCCCCACGTCTACGTCGACGACGGCCGCGACCGACGGCGTCGCGGTGTTCCTTTGTGTCACTGAGGCCGAGGAGCTGAGGTACGTACGACGCCTAGACACGGACTCGGACGCCTCACCTGGCGGACGGGAATCATGGCCGCCCCCGACGAGACTATCGATCCGCTCGGCGCATCGGGAAAACGCGACACATTGCGTTGCGAGCGCCGTGAGACCCGGCGCCACTGCGTCTCGCCACTTCCGCCCTTAATTACTGCTCTTCCCGTAGACTCTTACCTCGTTTACGGCTCCGTGCCGAGTTCACCCCCTCACCCCTCCAGCCGGCAAACGCTCCATCCCCACCACCCCTCCCCCGCACACTCTCCTCCTCCCTTCCCTTGCCCCACACCGACCCTTCCCCCTCCATCGCCAGGAGGGAACAGCCGAGTAGAGATGCCGAGGCATCATTGCCTTTTAACAAGTTACGAAAAACCATAATACAACACGCCTATCCGAAACGTTCCGTGGTATAGTCCCGACCCAGCAGGCCGTGTAGTGGGGGGTGTGCCCGCAAATAAGGTCACTTACCCAGCGAGCCGTGCAGTGTATTTAGATTGGTTATTAATTTAGCTTCGCGTCAGCTACTGACTGTAGAGGTGTTGTCTGTTAGTCGCAAGCGAATGTATTAAAAGCTCCCTCGGACGAAAGAACAATCCGAAGCGGCGAAACGTTATAAACACGCAACTCCGCCGACTGCGCGAGGTTTCTCGCCGATGACAGAGCTGGATGCCGAAACGTTACGTTCATAGAAATCCTCACTCGGTCGTATTAATTATTCTCCGTGTCCAATAGAGTTCACAACCGAGGATTCTGGTTTGATAGGAAAATGCGAAGGACCTCAGTGATCGGGAAGCCAGTGTGGCATTATTAGGTAAAATTAGAAGCTCCTACGTGAAAATAGGAAACGTCGGGTTGCACGGAAAATTCATGTACACGTTATAGACATAAATAAATACCCTCCAGTCACAAAAGTATTTATGTTTATTGAGAAAAAAAATATATTAAAATCACAGCGACGTTTTGTCCTATTCTGGAATTTCATCAGCCTGTAAATTTTACTCGTGGACTGTATAAAAAATTGTCATATATAGGGTCCATAAATTTAATGTATTTTTGCAATGATTAATGCAATTACTTTTCGGACTCAAGACCATTTACTTAAAAATATTATTATAATAAAGTAAAATGTTTTTTCATCTTCATTTTCGCTTTAATTAAGGTCGATAGCTTTTGGAGTGGTTAGTGGGTTAAATATGAGATTCTAAACGATGTTACAGATTATTTGCGTATTTTTGAACGTTCCTAAAATAAAATTACGGGATAAACACATTTCGGAAAAAGCAAGAGTTAGAATAAAATTACTACGGAAAACCACTACATGCTGTGGATAATGAGAAACAGATTAAATGTTACGTGTCTCAATGTTCAGGGGGACAGGAACGAAGAATTCTGAGGAGCTGACCGTAATACAGTCCGTTGTCGAAATTCTGAGTGACTATTATAGCCTCACCTTGCAGGTTTAGTGAGTTAATTGTGAAGGGTGAAAATATGTAATTTTTTATGGTTTGTGGGGCAGTTGCGGGTTAAAGGTAGAGTCGAATTTCCCTGTCGCAATGTTGTTTGGAGGTCAATGGGTCTTTACTCTGGCGAAATACCGAGATGAATGTTAGTTTTATTCTCCCGAAGGTGAGTAACGCTTCAGAAAAACCGGGAATTCGGGAAAGCCATCGGTCTTTAAGTCATTTTTTTCCGGATATCGATCATCATACTCGTCAGATGAATATTTCTTTTAACCAATCTACTTGCTGCTTTTGGATAAACTGACTGAGCACCGCGTTGCGACGAGACTCCCGCCGCACTCGCTAATTCAATCGGTTAGTGAGTTCCGTAGAATCAAATTAGAGCTAAAGTGACGCTACAGTTGTGTCCAATTAATACTTTACTCACATCCGTCGACACTCGACGAAATTCTAAAATTAACGTTTCGAATGCGAAAGATTCGTTCCGTCCAAAAATACTCATGCTCTTTACTTTCAGGTGATGTCTTATGAATAATAGAGTGAATTTAATATTTTAATTTCACCCCACTCAATACGGAAATTTCTCAGAATAAATTTTATATTTATCTGACTTATTATATAATAGCTTAATTGATTTTTTAACCTTAATTGTAGGCGTTGTGACAGTAAATAAAAGACACAACTAATCTCAGGCTCATAATAATAAATTTTTATATCAAAATTCAAACTTCAGTGAGGAAGAAACTGCTGGGAGATCTCACATTTAAATAAAAATATCACAAATAAATTTTTTGACTGTGGTAGACTATTGATTAATTTTTTTTAATAAAAGTATGCATGCAGAATTTATCTCAAAGTTAAAGCACAAACTTCTACGTTAAAACTTTGATTTTTAAATGGACTGAATTTATAAAAAAAAATAGCATATTACATTGTACGGAAGGTATGAGAAATTTGCGATGTTAAACGTTAGAGAAGCATAACAGAATGAGTCAACATTTAAGCTTATACGAAACAGTGAATTTCAAACACATAAATTCTGTCGTTAAATGACGTAATCTAACTGCTATCGACAGGAATGAGAATTAAATTTTTTTGCTTTAGCGGCTCATGCAGTTTTGTATCACCTGACGAAAGCAACAAGGTATTCATTTATCTCATCACTTATTTTTTTTCTGATAATTCGTTACTTTTGTCCATATTTGATTCGTAACTTGTCCAGAATCTAAAAATATTTTTGTAATATCCTTTGTCTCATTTCCGCATATTTTTTAAGCAAAATTGTTTAAAAACGGAATTGTAATTCTTTTCTCTGTGTTGCCAAATTTAAATTTTGTTCTCTAACGTTGCCCGCGCTTCGAGTTATAACAGTATTCGTTAATCATTTATAAAGACTGTGATGTTTCTTGAAATAATTTTCCGTGCGTATTTTTAATTCTGCGGAAAGCTCTCTGCAAAGTGCGGTGTGACTGCTAACGTGTTGGAAAGCGTATTTCTCGTACACAGGAGTAATAATTGCGTTGGTACGTCAGTGAGGCAACAGTTAAAGCAGAGAGAGAGCTTTGATGTAAGCTGATACGAGAAGGAGAATAGGAGGATTAATTCCCCTACTGTTGGGAAGAACGTTCCATCGGATGGAAATGTTCCCCCTTAATCCTCACAGTTCTACGAAGAAACAGTTCCAATTAGGATTTTCATATTGCTCGCTCTCACGCCGAACTCACGATCGTGCAAAAACGGGGTAGTGATTTAGGAGAACTGATTTCTTAAATTTCTCGCGGCGCGTCTCGCTTCAACCACAAGCTACCAAGTTGGCGCTGAAGCCACCACGTGGATTACCTTCTTGTAGCCCATTACTGCATAAAAAAGAAAAAAAACTTCGGGAAATGTTAGATAAAAATAACTACTATAATTAAATGTCCTTTATTGCTTGTAAAAAATGACTAGTATGAATTTAACTATAAATACACAAAGACGAATTGACCTCTAAAATATACCCTTGTGGCACACCCAGAAGAATTTTGACAGTAGTAATTAAAATGAATTAAGATATTTTCATTTTAATAAAGTTGTATTTAAGGAATATGGATGGAAAAATGTCGAGCGGACCTAGGATTGGCTTCCCGGTAAGCGGGTTCGATTCCCCGTCCGGTCGACATTATTCCATTCACATTCCTTAATTAAAATTTTACTTTGATTTGAGGCTAGTGGATTTCTTTGAAATAAATTTGTATTTTAAAATAAGTAGATTTGGAAAAACATAGGTTTATTATTGGAATAAATATAAGTTTACATGTGAGCGTTAAATTTATTTTTATATTATTTTGCAAGCCGTATTCTTCAACGCTTGCTTTATTTATAGAGGAAATAATTTTGTAATTATAAACATGTGCCAGATTAATTTTACACTATATTTAGTATTTCAGGGGTGAGTTTTGGCTATTTCATAACATATAGGAATTTCACATCGGAACCAAATTATTTAATGCAAGGATTAATATAATTTAATTTTCTCTCTCTCCGTATATATATATATATATATATATATATATATATATATATATATATAACTTGTAAA
The DNA here is from genome assembly GCA_037074705.1 of Zhengitettix transpicula. Taxonomy (NCBI): domain Eukaryota; kingdom Metazoa; phylum Arthropoda; class Insecta; order Orthoptera; family Tetrigidae; genus Zhengitettix; species Zhengitettix transpicula. Next base: position 78,929,986 of record CM073593.1, read on the forward strand.
ATTGTTATTAAATTACCGGTAATTAAGAAACCTGTGTGCCAATTATGGCGTTAGGATCTTATTTAAAGCATATAATAAATTAAACATTGTTAAAAATCCTAAATATATATTACTAAAACTATGGAAAACTCAATGCAGTATACAAACTTTAATTGTTATAATGTAATGCCTGGTATGTAGGTCAGGAAAAACGAAAGTTCAGAACATTATGAAAATATTTTTTGACTAAACATGTATAATTAATTAACCATTAATGTAAATATCTTAGACGAAAAGAGAAATTATTTTGAACGCTTGCACAGCGGAAATACACAAAATTCCTTTTTATAAATCTGTGTTGTTAAGATTTAAAATAATGTATTCTTGTATTTTTTTATTGATCAATTCTTGTGTGTAAAAAATTATTTTAGAATAATATAAACTCCGTGAAGTGTATGATCAACACTGTTTATCGTCATGTAAGCTGATAGAAGAGTTAAAATTTGTTTGTACGAATTAAACTTTTATAACATATTTAAATAGTTGCCTTAATAAAGCAATATTGCATTTAATTTATTTATCTGTTTGAGATTAAATCTTCTTATTGGTTTTTCATTATAGGATAACATGTAAACAAAGGGAAGTAACGTTACCATGTATTTTAGATAATATACGTAACTTTTGATTTTTATAAATAAATATTCTGACTGTTGACCAATTTTTTTCTAATTTAAATTTAATATAAGTCTGAAATAATTTTAATTTTTAATTTATTACTGGTAATCTTTTAAATAAGTGACCTCACTCAGTCGCAATAGTCGCCGTTAAAAAATTTTCTCCTTGTCTATCGGTTAATGGATTTTAAAATTGAACTATAAGTAAAAGTATAAATTGAAAATGTAATTAAAAATAATGTAATGTTAATTTCCACAAAAGTGTGAAGCTTCCTGGAGTAATTATCGTTATCTAACACTGATCATGGCCTAAATGTGTATGTAATCTTTTTTCCCGAGTGGGTTAAAGTTGCAATCTGCTTCAAATATTACGTATTAAATTCGCCAATTTCTCTATATTATGGATTCGTTATTTATATTAATCTGTGTATCGTCTTCCTGTAAATTATTTAAACCGTTAACGCGTTCTCATAGATTATCAGGTGTGCCCAGGCCTCCTCTGCATTCCGTTTCTAATCAGGAAAGCTTTCGTTCCCATTTTCAGAATATCTGTGTCTCGATTCCTTTACAAGAGAACGTATCATTCACTTACAACTGAGCTCACATACATTTTACATTAACGCACAGTCTCGGAGTGAAATCAAACCCGACAGTGAACTTCAAAATAAATTAAACACTGTAGATCTTGGAAGGGAATCAAAGGAGCATAATATAAAAACATTAAAAATATTTCTATCGGAACATTTCAGATCACAAACCGATATAAATTAGATACCTTCATATATATTTTTTAAATTAAAAAAATTAACAACATCGTTTATATGTGAGTTCCAGTTTCATCTCCATGTGTTTCGCGTTCATTTTTAAATCATAGAATCTTGTATCCTGTGTAAAAATCTCAATAGTTTCACGTTTTCTCGTGTGCCAAATTTCCGTCTAACATTTATCGAAATTTATTTTATTTAGTCCTCGCCAGGAGGTTCCGTACAAAAACAACAGGAGACTAAAATGGACAACGTTCCGTCTAAAACTCGCCCTCACGTCCTCGTATTGATGCGGGATTTGCGTTCCGAGAAGTCTTGGAAAAGTCGATTAACAGAAAGGGTCACTTGTACAACTTCGTAAGTCTGTTAGAACAATAGTTTCTGTTGTCTATAAACACCGACAAGGTCGTAGAAGTGGTGATATATTAACCAACCACGCGAATGGCCTTTAATAGGCCTATGGACGTGGTCCAGGGACATTTAAAAATCAAAAGAAAACGTAACCTGGAACAAAAGAAAGCCCGTGGATAATTAAAATATATATTCAGTGAAATAAACGTGTACGTGGAATATATTTTATTTTGTATTGTGTGACTGACGACTCCGGAAAGAAAAAAAAAGTTTTTCTCTGTTACACATTCGCGTTGAGATGAAATTGTGTTTATTTATGTACGCAAATTGAACGAGAGTCACGGTAACTACAATCGTGCACAATTAATAAACCAAGCAAACTAATTAAACCCCCCGAAAAACACTGAGAGAAAACACAATATTAAAAAAAATATATATGTATTGCAAAAAAAAATAATCAGGAAACGCAATAAAGAGAAATTAATATTTGCTTTGAGAGTGTTTTTCACTACACTCCATTTCGGAAAGTTTTCTTATCAATATTATTTTTTAATTAATTTAACGCAGTTCATACGATGGGTCCAACTTCTACAGCCTATACATGAACGAATTATTTTCCGTTCTATATCTGATGTCTCGATTATTATGCCACATACTTTGAAGTTTTCTCTTCATGCCCAAACTCTGCCTAGATCTCCAATACAACCCGACAAACCATACACTATATCGTGTGAATGAATTTAAGTAGCGTTGGCGGACAATAAACCTTAATTTCTATACAAGCTGTAAAATTTTCAGACGGTGAAAAAGAGCAATAATTTTACCTCTTTTATTATAATGATCAAATTTAAATCCACTGCGGCTATAAAACACGTACTTCACTACAAATCAACTAAATACATGTATATACATGTATAAAACAAATACATGTCATTTAACCTAGACTTCAAACCAAGCGTATGTAAATTTCAGTGAGAAACAGCAATTAAAATAAGTAATATTAAAATAATCTCCTATAGAAGTCTCAAAAAACTGAAAAAACTTTTAAACTACTATTTACATTATTATAATATATTATGACTGATTAATTAATTTTAAACATAATTTATTATCAATAATATAAAAAATATGTGGTATTTATTTGAGTCTTATTTCCAACCAATTTTCTTCCCAACTACATACCGTTTTGATTTTAAAAAGTCCCCGGATCATTTCCATCTGCCTATTACATTTATTTTTATAGACAAAATAAATTATTTATCTAACAGACTTACGAAATGCTGAGTTATTTCTTTAGCACTCATTTTTGGCTCTTATTTCACTATTTATTTATCTATTTAGTATTCTTTAAATACAGTCGTTTTATATTTTAATTTCAAGAATTTATTATTATAAATTGAATGCGCTCGCGGACGCTTCAATACTTTTAACGCAATTTATCTCTCATGTAGCCAAATGACAAACCTGCGAGGCATTTTCTCCCGCAGGCAGAACCTTTTAGGAGAGATACGAAGGGGCTACCTTTGGGTATGCCTTTTCCTCTCCGTTTTTGAACTAAGGTTCCCACAAGCCGAGGCACCTCGGTCTGTTCTGAGAGGTGTATGTTCCGGGGTCACAGACCTTGGGCATACGGTAAGAGTTGTTTGCTATTCCCATTGGAATAGTCGGCCAGCTGCCTTCTAAACTGGTCGAGGCACGGAGAAGGGAATTCTGCGTCCCCACAGCAAACTCCTCTCCCGCTATCGGAAGGGCGTGGGACAAGTACCCAATGCCCGACCTACCTGATGCAGGTTTTTTAGGGTTTTCCCTGCAGTTCTTTAGGCGAATGCCGGGTAGGATCCTTAAACCATTGCCCGGGGGCCCTAGTTAATCCTTGGCTACCTTCCTCTACCCTTCCGCATCCCCCCTTTCAAATCCCTTCCTATGCTATTAAAGGGGAGTTGCCCAACGTGGATTACCCTCATGTAGCCTGTTGCCCTAAAAAAAATGTCACTCCCAAAACAAACAAAAAATAAGTGGGCGTTTAGAAAAGCCTCAATCAACGAATGAATAAATATAAAAATTAGATTAAAAACATTTAATTAAGATTTAGGAAGGTTTTTTTACGATTGTTAGAATGATCTACGGGATTCTATAGAAAGTCCCGTAACTTTAAAAATCTGACGCAAGGAAATTAAATACACGGAAAAAAATTAAAAAGCAATAAATTTTCGAAATTATTGCCTGACATATTTCGGCCTACCTTGAAGATCGATGTGGCTTAAAATAGCGATTACAGTGAACAACTAACGTAGAAGAGAATGACCCAATGAGGAAACGCATCAATCCAGACACGAAATCACGCCAAGAGAGGCGTTTAAAATCATTCAGTTATTTTCTTTGCATGCACATTCATTTTAATATCTTCGTAACAGTTAATCCGTGGACGGTTCTGTTTCGTCTCGATGTGAATTGTCTTTGGTTTTTAGGCATTTAGGAGTTGTGGCTTTAACGGTTGAGACCCAGTGGCCCAGATTTTTGGCGTGTCTGCCGGGTTTTCCCCTCTGCACGCCAAATTTGGTAGGAATCGGAGCGTTGAGCCGTGGTTTGCGCCTCTCAGACCAAAAGGGGCGACACCGTGGAAAAGCGCAGGACTCGTCTACAGGGGGAACTTTGAAAGTAATCTAGTCCATGAAATAGATTGTAAAAGAGCTCAGGCTCCGCTCAAAATGTGACGGAAGGGCTTACACGGCGGAGGTAAACGACAGGTGTTCGGTTCCCTTCGGTATACGAAATCTCGTGTTGTCAGACTTGAAGGCGAATACGGGACTCGAAATGTCAGCGCCATCTGTTTCAGGTTCTCCGTGCGCCACCGGCTACATTTTTCGCTATGAATTCAAGCGCCATCTATTTAACGACAGCATCTGAATAAAATTAAAAATCATGTGAGCCCAGTTTTTTCCTTTCTGTGTCGTTATATAATGTAAATCATTTTGGTCCATTATTCTCCACGTTTGGGTTGTTCGACTACAGCCTCTATTTAATTACCGTATCCCACGAATCAAACCCCAAACTTCAAGATTTTAGTCGTTTATCAACAATCTTTCTTTCTCGCATTGTGGAAATGGCACGGTTTATTTAAATTTCTCCGTTTACCACAGACCTTGGGCAGGAAAAAGCCTGCGAGAGGATTCACTCGCAGGTAACCTGCGAGGGAATTTCTCTCGCAGGCAACCTGCGAGGGAATTTCTCTCGCAGGCAGAACCTTTTAGGAGAGATACGAAGGGGCTACCTTTGGGTATGTCTTTTCCTCTCCGTTTTTGAACTAAGGTTCCCACATGCCGAGGCACCTCGGCCTGTTTAGAGAGGTGTATGTTGCGGGGTCGCAGACCTTGGGCATACGGTAAGAGTTGTTCGCTATTCCCATTGGAATAGTCGGCCAGCTGCCTCCTAAACTGGTCGAGCCACGGAGAAGGGAATGCTGCGTCCCCACAGCAAACTCCTCTCCCGCTATCGGAAGGGCGTGGGACAAGTACCCAATGCCCGACCTACCCGATGCAGGTTTTTCTAAGGTTTTCCCTGCATTCCTTTAGGCGAATGCCGGGTAGGATCCTTCAAATATAGCCCGGGGGCCCTAGTTAACCCTTGGCTACCTTCCTCTACCCTTCCGCATCCCCCCTTTCAAATCCCTTCCTATGCTATTAAAGGGGAGTTGCCCTAAGTGGATTACCCTCATGTAGCCTGTTGCCCTAAAAAAAAAAATACAGACCTTGGGCATACGGTAAGAGTTGTCCGCTATTCCCATTGCAATAGTCGGCCAGCTGCCTCCTCAACTGGTCGAGGTACGGAGAAGGGAATGCTACGTCCCCACAGCAAACTCCTCTCCCGCTATCGGAAGGGCGTAGGACAAGTACCCAATGCCTGACCTCCCCGATGCAGGTTTTTCTATGGTTTTCCCTGCGTTATTTTTTGGCGAACGCCGGGTCGGATCCTTAAACTTTAGCCCGACGGCCCTAGTTAACCCTTTGCTACCTTCCTCTACCCTTCCGCATGCCCCCTTTCAAATCCCTTCCTATGCTATTAAAGGGGAGTTGCCACCATGTGTATTACCCTCATGTAGCCTGTTACCCTAAAAAAATTCTCTTTCTTCGGCATGACTCGCACCATACTTCAGAATCATAGAATTTATCATGTCCTCATTGCATTTTCGTAACTATCTGTATATTAAATTTTATTATACGAGTACATAATTTTTTCCCCCAATTTGATCTCATTTCAACCGTTGACATTTCGTATTAAGGATTATATCAAACCTCAAATTGACTATCCTAAGTGCCCAAACTTCTGCAGATAAATCATAATCCTCTACGTAACCTCTAAAACCGAATGCTATAGTAAGAAAAACGTGCTGGTAATTTTTCACTTCCTCTGCTAATCAATTTAGCCGTAAAAATACGAATCAGAACTATTTATATAACTATTTTAAATCTAATTATACAAGAAACATATCTCTGTTGTTGATAGATTTTAATATCAACCAGTTTGGAGAAGACGCACCACTTCCCTGATACTTTCCGATGGAATCCCATCACAATACTTAAATTTAGAGTAAAATAATTATTTGCTTTTGAAACGTTGACAACATCCTCCCTCAAAATTTGTGTGTTGCGTTGGAACACTATTTTTAATTTTGGACTTTTAACTTCTTTAAGCTTGAGAGCTCGATTTTGGGATTCCTGAATTGTTGAACAGCTTTCCGTGAAGGTGTCTATTGAATTTTTCCAAATACTGTGATTACTATTATTCCTTCACAACAATTTAGGGGTGCCTCTGCAACTTTTAGTTCAGACTAAAATTTAAAGGGACCATTAATAATCCAGATCAGTCTTCAAAAAAATATTAAGTTTCATTTGTCGAAAGTTTTCAACCTAACTGATCATTTTCAACCTATTTTAGCGACCAAAAACATTCCATTGCATTATTATTATACCTACAACATTTATCACGTCATCATTTGATAATTGTGTCATTTTACCGAATCTTCTTAGTTTAGATGGGTTTATAAAATCATATTTACAGTAGTTGATGAATTTTTAAAATAATAAAAGTGACGAGCCACAGCACGTACCTAATGTTATATGTACTAATTATATCCATGCACGGCTTTTAGCCATCAGCATTTAAAAAGACATAAGGTTCTCAATATTTATTTAATAATTGTATCCCATTTTCTTGATAATAAATAAGAAATGTATGTTCGACTGTAATCGATATCCAAACGAGTCGATAATTGTGTGTTGAAATCGTAAACAACTGAATTTAACCAGTGGGCAACGCGCCGTCTCACGTGGTTGATGGTTATAAATGGTGAAGGCTGCAACTATGCCTGGAGATACAGTTAGTACGTCTCATTTCAGGTATGTGGATATTTATTCTTTTATAATTCACCCACAATTGTAAATATGATTTTATATAGTTTAACAATTTTATAAACCCTTGAAAATAAATAGCCTCATGTTAATGATAGGTAAAACGACGCCATTATCAAATGATGTAATGAAATCGTGTTGTAGGTTTTATAATCACAATGTAATGGCCACTTATATACGTCAATCGTAATGTTTTCTTCTGCTCAAATAGATTGAAAATTGCCAGTTTTTTTAAGCCTGCTTGTGGTCTAAGCATTTTTGGATATTTTTCCATCATGATATTTTAATTCAATTTAACCATAGCCTTTACGGCTTGTAGCTCGTGGAAAGATTTCTCTCTATATTCGTTAATTAAATAATTATAATTACAATAAATAAATATAATTATTTTAAAATACGTAAGAACATTATTTAAATTACAAAAATGTATTTATTGAATAATATTAATTAAAGATCAATTTTTAAAAGGACAATATATATAAATTAAAGTATAATATTTTTCTGACCTGAAAAATAAAACTGGAATTATACCTAAAAATAGAGACTACCTACGGAGACTTGGGTTGTTTATAGATTGTGAATCTGATTGAGTTTTTGTAGCGCCATGACTTCACTACAGTGCATTAACCTAGATTCACGTATAGATTTTCGTTCCAAACATTCTTGCAGGTAATTTGTTCCAGTCATTATTGTCCTACGAGTATTTTCAATAATCCGTTTCTTGCTGTCCGGCCTTTATTTTGAAATGAGATGAGTATGTGCAAGAGAGATTATATATTTTATACGTGTCGATTTTTCATAGCCATCTTCCTGACAGATAAGAGCGACTGTGGAAGGGGGAGGTGGCCAGGTGCGGACGGTATTTTCGCGGCTAATTTAAGTATTGATTGCTTTTAATGGATTAGGGAGGGTCTGGGTCGCTACAGTCTCTCCGACAGCTGGCCTCACTTTTATAATTGAGGTCTGGATTATGTTTCAGCCTGAATAGTGGAGGGGATCCGAAGAATTGCATTGGACTAGGGGGTGAGGTGAGGGGTTCAAAGCCGCAAGTTTAACCACTCCGAAGCCCCTTTATTAATCGCCTAGCAACATTTCAGGGTATTAACAGAATGCAGTCCCCAGAGAGTTGTCTACGCCAATGTGCTATTATCTCCCACGCTCTAATCCCCCCCCCCCCCACCAAGCCTCTCACCATCGCTCTACCCAGATCTCCGCGGAGACATTTCACGTCACAGTTAGGGACAAAATATATAGATGTATCTCCTTAGCATTCCGTAACGGTTCTTTTAAAAATCAGATTTTTATGTTTACCGGCAATGGAGTGGCTATATTTGGACGCCTTTCGTCTTGTCTGACATGAAATTCGTAGACAATTTATCGCCTTCTTATTAATCAAATATTCCCATGCCTTAAGTCACTTTTCTCACTTGAAACACTACAATTTCGTTTTCTAATTAAACGTCGGAGGTCTGAAAAAAATAATAATTCTACAAGCAAAGGAAAACATGATTCAAGAGGGCTTAACATTGTATATTTTGATACTAAGAAAAGTAGCAAAATACAAAGACAAAATATAAATATTTTTATATCATTACCTCTTTGTCTGCATTTGGGTATTTTTCTTATCATTAATAATTTCAAAACAGATGTATATTTTTCATTCTAAATTTTGTATTCCTCTATTAATAATAATTTTAAATTATCAAATATTTTAGGGAAGTTTATTTTGTCGATACGAAGTTTAATGAAAATGGATTGTGTTTGTACAGTATTCAGTCATATTCCAGAATATTTTCTACAGGGGTTGTGGGATATGTTATGATTTGTACAGAAGTGAAATACTCCGTACTTGTTATTTATTAATTTAAATTTTATATGTTTCAATGTGCCACTGTATTAATTTTAAAATAAATCTAATTTTTCCTATCTTAAGCGAGAAAGAATAGCCCAAAAAATGCATATTTCTTTCCGTAATTTGATTTTGACATTTTTAAGTGCTTAATGTCGTCTGGGGGTTTATAAAATTTCATAATTCCAGTATAATTACCTTGTTTCTGTGTAACTGGCAGTTTTTTGTCGTGTTTGTATACTAAAATTGTAGATCTCTGAATTGGACGTGAACAAATAACCATTATTTATCACAAGCATCGTTAATGATCTACGTCGTGACATATAAGAGTGATAAATGACAATTCTTTAAAAGTCCACTTTCTTCGTGTCAACGAATGATAATAAAAAAATTGGCTCGCCCTGAAGAAGAATTTCGCCCGGAAACAAAATGTTGATATTAATTCACTTTTCCATTTTTAGCTTCATTTTGTGTATTTTTGTGCATCGAACAGTTTTATTTTATTATTCATAAATAATACTAAGAATTTTGTTCTTTCTACATCATTTTTGACGCTAATGCTATTTTAATAAAGTGCCACGTTGAAATAGCTTGTGTTTAGTCATTAACTGAAAACCGATTAAGTAAATGATTAAATTTTTTATTATTCTAAGCCCTAGAGTTTATTCTTTATAAAATACCTAGAGTCGTCCTACAAGCCTACAAAAAAAGGATTAACCGATTTTGGTGAGTCATTTATGTATATGAAAATGAGCTGTGGACCCAGAATAGAGCCTTGTGCAACACCGAATTTTTTATTTATCCCCAAATAAAATGAGAACGTTTCCCAGAATATGGAACCCTCAGCGTTATTTTCTGTAGCTAGAAAATTGAAGTTTCTTTAACTCCATAGTCTTTACTTTTTTTTTCTTACAGAATACAATGATCAACAAAATTAAATGCTTCCGAATAAGCGAAGAATACGGACAAGGATTTTATTTAGCGATTCTCATAACATAAGACGTGTGTATATTTATTGATTTTTAATAATTAAATTGATAGCGGTAAGAATGCGTAAAGGCGACAATCAAGGCGGGTTTTTCCTTTGTTTAACAATGGAAACTGAAAAACCGCGCGCTTGGAGAACTATCAGTCTGCACGGAGATACGAGACAGAACGGTCCACATAAAGTAATAACACAGTAAAATTTGCTAACATAAAAGCATGAATAGGAGGTCCAACGGCGAGTTATGATAGTTTATATAAAACGCGAGTAAGCTGTTTGGCGGAGAGACACACAAAATCGCAATTTGGAAGCAGAAGTTTTTGCTGCCCAAATTGAACTAATTGTCGCATCGAGAGACTTTGAGGAAATCTACATCCAGTAACCGGCTGAGGGTGGACTAATCCAGGTTCCCAGATAGCAGAGACACGAGAGGGCAACGACCACGTGTATTCAAATTCTAAAGTGTAGAATCAGTGAGTAATGAATGGCCTGTTTTAGTGAGTGTTAAATTCAAGCAAGAAGAATCCAAACTGGTACCAGAAGTACTGTCGTGAGCACAAGACAATTATTAATAATTGTAAACGATAATTAAAGGGTATAGTCAGATTTCGTTCGCGTTTTTCTTTTCATTCGTTTTCTTTTGTTTCTAGTAATTTAATTTTGTGTTCCTATAACTTCAATAATTGAATTGTAAATGTTTTAATTGGAGTGTTCTTAATATCAAACCCAGTTATGACCCTGAGATATAGACGTATTTGATTGTAATGATATAAGAACTGTAGTTTCATAAAATGCCACGAATTAATAAATGAAAAATTAAAGTATTTGTTGTTAACTGGATGAAATTCGGCATGCAAAATAGATCTTATAAATGTAAATTTATCAACAATAATAAAAAAAATTTAATTTAAATCTTAAACTAATTTTGTTAATTATTTCAATGATTTACCTTTTTAATCATTATATATTTGACGTCTTCAACGTGTGGCTAACTATCATTCAAATTTTAATTAATTTTTTTGTGTTAATTAATTAATTTAATGAACCCTATTAAGGTGTTTATTACATTTATGGCTTCACCAAAGTGGGGAAAATTAATCGTTAACCTGTTGTTTATTACAATATAAATATAATTAGCTACCTGTGATTTATAATATATCCCAAGTCTGTTTTTTGAGTACAGAATGGAAGATAAACGCTGACGACGGATAGGAATGAAAAGAGACGTGGTAGAAAATGTCGCTTATGACCTCATAAATTTTCTTTTTTAAAAAAGGAAACAGTCTCTTGACACTAATGTAGTAAGATCGCCTACAGTTCCATTCTCATTAACATTTTTTTTATCACAGATAAATTAAAAGTTGTGCTTGTACCTTTCCCGCTGAACTATTTGCTTGGATGAAATTCAGTCGTGACTGTTAATGGCCACGAAGGCGACTCAGCACCTGTGTAGATCACTACTTTGACTGACGACTACGATAAGGATCTCCGTCCTGGAAGGTATATTTTATAAAGGAACGTGACTTGTCTCGTGTAGTCTGCTTGACACGTGTCACAGTTAGAACGTTGTCCCTCGGATAGAAAGCTAAATTGACGTCTGCCGTAGACTTCGAAGTAACACAATGTGACGTAAATAAGTCAGATAATAAAATACGTAATGAAACATATCCTGACATTTCCTAAATCGATACATTATAAAATATAGGTTACCTAAAGGTTTAATTATAGTTTTATAATAAAAGTAAAGGTTTATTTAAATTAAATACCTGTAATTGTAAATAAATTAGCGCGACTGGGAGGGCTGTGTTATTTATTTTTTATAGATGATCCAAATAATTATATACTATATTTCCGACGACTGCCACCTTGAACTTCGTGCAGGACATTTTCTTGAAATTTCCAATTCAGTTGTTTTCTATATCATTCTTATTGATGTTGGGGACTCGTAGGTGCTGTTATAAGTTAGATGTGGTGTTTTTTTCTTGAGGTGAAGGAAGATAATGCTCTGGAGGATCTTGTTTTTCTGTTGTATGAATGTTGGGGACCAGGGATCGTCTCCTCCGTCCGTCCACCTGCCAGTCGTCACGAATTCAAATGTTGGTGACATGAATGCTGTTCTTTTGAGCCTGTCTGTGTGGCTTGTGGCAGAGATAGGAATTGCCGAGAGTGATGGCATGCAAACACGCCCAGGGCGAAGGCCAGGAACCACGTAAATGTTTATCCTGGGCATTACAGGCCCCTCCTAAGGAAGGTAAAAAAGGGACGAGCAGCTTCTCTGATGTCTCTGTAGCTGTCACAATGTCAGGGCTGTAGCTCCTCAAATCTGTCAACAGATAGCGAGGCCCACACAGACACAGCGAGCGGCAGGGCGGGTCTCAGTCCCTTTGACGACGAGCCGCGCCGCTCCGCAGGAATGCCAACGGCCTTGACGGGGGTCGAACTCGGCCCACAGATTATTATCCAGGCCGGGCAAGTCTGCTCATCAGGTCGAAGGATTTGCGGGTCCGAGCGAAAGAAGGCAACTACGAAAGCCGGTAATAACATTTTTAAAAAAATAGGTAACTTTAAAACCCATGTAAAACGCCGATCAAAACCAATAACTGGATGTTTGTAGTTCTTAAAACCGTAGTATAGGTTAATCAGCACATATTAAATATTTTTTCCAGTCCTGTGGAATCAATTACACGAATTTTCTGTGTGTATTTAATTTTCTACGAAAGAAGGCAATAAAAAATTCAATTGTTTCACTTTCCCGGAACCATGTTCTTGGATAAAATTCAGTCCGGACTGTTCATAGTTACCAAGACGACTCGGTACCTGTATAGATCAGGTTTTCTTCATCGAAGATACTTATAATTAGTCTGGTACTGAGGAAGTAAGACAAAGAAAAATGGTACTAAATGAAAACAATAAATAGGAAAAATATATAAATCTGACTGTTCACAGATTGAAATTCAGAGGGGCAGAGGGGGGAGACCACACACGGTCTTATAGAGTGATAAAAAATTTTTAATAGACGGAAGTTCCTATTTGGCCATTTTCTACCTCTTTTTAGCCTTAAGTATAACATAGAAATTATGGTCTTTAAAAAATATTACTAAATTAGTCCTTATACTGACAAACTTTAAATAGAGACGCCCGTTGCTTCTAAATTTAAATTTAGTTTGATATAGTTTCTCTATATTAAGCTTTAAAGCTAATTCTTCTTTTGTCTAGAGAACTACCCGCCTTTCAGGATTGTTAGGTGATTTTTTAAATAGTTTTAAGGCTAAAATCTTAAAATTAGGCTGATAATTCCCAATATTCCGTATATTAAAAAAATTAACACTGTTTGGTTTTTACCCCTAAAAATATAGATTTAGGAGCAAACAACAATAGCATAGAACATAATTATGTGTACGTGCTTGAAAAAATAATAAATAAGAATATAGATAAATTGGGAATAATATTTTCCGCGAAACTTATGCTGTATATAAAAATAACAGATATAATGTTTGAAAAAAAAAGTTACTCCAACAGAAAAAAAGATTAAATGAAATTATTTTCTATATATAAACTTGACTTCAATATTATATTATTCTGGACGCATTTTGGCGCCAACAGAACCCGTCAATGATTGTTCAGAAATATAGAAAGGTCAATTAGTTAGGTGACAAAATTATACATGTTGGATTTGAGTAATATAAGGAAACAAGGTTGGAAATAACACTTAAATTCTAGTAAGGTTATGAATTCTGTAATGAAATTACGCGTGTCCCTTATCAGACATGTATGTAACGAATTCTTTACAATTAAGGATGCTACATCGTACAGGAGTTGAAAGGTTGCTACTGTCACTCAGGCTGAAGGTCCCGACGTATTCTCCCTAACCAGTAGTGAATTGATGACGTGTACTCTTCAAGAAATTGTAACTATTTATAAACGTGAGATATGTAAAACTGATAATAATCCAGTTCATTACGGATCCACAGAAACTTTCCAGACATTGCAGAAATGTCACTCGTAGAGTTATGTAAAGGTGAAAGTAAGCACGATTCTGCTTTCACCCGGTGGTTACTGTAGGCAAAATTTAAAATAGTTCTAAATTTTGGTTCACTAGGTGAAATATTAATGAAGGTAGGTTTTGGATGTCTTATAAAGAGACGCAGAAAACAGTTATGTTAAAGAGGGAGAATTCTGTTTTGACCGAGTAGATTCTCTTTTGCCGAGGTTTAGTGAAAACGAGAACTTTTCCAACCCTTTTCCAAACATTGACTCGGTCTTATTGATGCTCTTTATTTTAGTTATTGCCTCCTTCAATTCTTAAACTTTCCTTATAAAATCATGTCTCTTTATTAATAAAAAAGATAGCAATATTCGTTTTATTATTGCCTTACCTGAGGACCGAAATTTGTTTACAATTAATAGAATGATTTAAATATATTAAAATGAAAATTTTACATCTGATCATTAAAAAGACAGATAGCTTTAGAGTTTTGTCAACTGACAACTGCAGTTGTGTCGCTATAGGCTCTTCCTGGCACCCGAGGAAAAGAACAAGGATCCCAGAAAAGGTTTGTGGTATTTATATTATCACTTATTTTGTCTGTGTTTGGCTATCTTTTTTATTATTAATTTTATTATGTTTTTTATTAATTTTTAATTATCAATTTTATCGTTTTCAGTCAGACGTAAATGTTTTCATTTCATACGTCTCTTTCTCTCACATTTATAAAATATAGCTCCTTAATTCCAAATCTTCTGCGAACAAAACAATGATAAACCCAGCCAATGTTCCCTCATTCAGGGTTTCAAATTTTACGCTAAAGCTTCTTACGGTGGAAAAGAGACGGCTACAACCAGCGAGAAATGTTACCGGTAAAATCCGTAAATCATACATGAAAATTTGCAGTGGCATAAAATCAGGGAAAATTTAAAATGAAAGACCTGAAAACTTTACGTCGACGTATTTATTTTTACCAAAATTTTTTTTTATGACCAATGGTTGTACCATATGTCATATGGATTAATATTTTCTGACGTGGCAGGATTATGAGCTTCAGGTATATAAAATCTCTGGTTGTTTCTCCTTCGTTTTAACGTTGTCGCGAAGATGGTTCATTACACCAATCTTCCTGTCACATGTTTATGCCCTAATTTATGTTCCCTGATTAGTTTACTGGAACACTATTTACAACTTTATTATTCGTATTTTTTTTTTCGAAAGACTTAAATCACTGAGAGTAGGGATTTCTTTACCGAGCAGACGAAAGCAGGAAACGAGTAGGAAAGTTCTTGTGAGTGTCTTATCCGAATGATGAGCAGCAGGTTGTGGTCTTCTACCTTCTGTAAGACCGCGCAGCTGTGATAAAAAAAACCTCTCTCTCCATTGAAGGTATAAGAATGCGTAATGCCGTATTAATGGCTCCCAGAGGCAGAACATCCTTGTAACACGCCTAAAGGTCGTATTCAGCTCCCTCTCTTAATCTTGTGCGCTGCATAATAACACATATATCGACGTACATGTGCGGCAGATCCTCCCAAGTAGTTTTATTGTTTATTGAGCGTTCTGAATGGCGACCATTGTCGATTAATGTCCTTGCAACTGTCTGAACAACAGTCCAGATAAATATGTATTTAAACGTTTTACGACTTTTATGGCCATTTGTAAAGCCGAATTATTGTACATATTTAGATATTTTTGCTACATTTAATAAATTAGTTACAATTACTTTATCGTTCAGAGGTCTTTATTTTCAAATATATTAGAAAATTCTTATATCAGGCAGACACGATCTATTGGAGTCTTCCCACGATGTATCGCGGTGCAACTCCACCTACATCCCACAGTCCTACGGAAAGCTCACCTCTTATGCTTTATTCCCGATCACTCTCCCAGTTTCTCCTCCCTTGCTCCTTTAGTGTGCTAAATTTGTATACGGATCCCCAAAATAGACCGAACGAACCCGTACCCCGGAGCACTTGTGTCAACAAGGTCGACTGAGTCTTCTCCACAAAATAACTATCCATATTTTAAAGACTATCACAACTCAGCTGTGTCTATGTAACTTCGTCCACTGTAACCAAGTCCAATAAATCCTCATCAACAAATTTTGTGGTTCAGTAGTTATTCTACTTGCGCTCAGTTATTTCTACTGTGACCTTCGTTCCTAAAAACCACAGTGAAGTATTTCGTGAGGAAACAAGTGGAAGATATTGGATACTCAATATTGTATTTATTATTATTATCCTGATTTAATTTTTAGTTTCAATTAAAATTACTAATATATTAGAATAACAATTTTATTTATATGACTTAACATTTAAATTCTATTACAAAATAGCAGCCAATTAGAAACATAATACATATAAAACACTTCGTTAGGTCCCTGTTTTATAAGTATTATGTTTCAAATTAAATTATTAAAATTTTCTGACTAATTAGCTGTTTTTTTATTATGTAATTTAAATTTTACACTGCATCAGGGATTACTTATACTTACAATTCATTACTTTACTGCAAGAAGCACTTAAACCTATCACAGAAAGTCTTAAATGTACAGTATTGGGTAAATTAACATTTCATCACCAACGGGACTTTGATTCTTTTTAAAAGTATTAGGTGATTTACGTTGTTATACAAAAAAAAATATGGGAAACTTACTCGTTTTTCAGAAGCTTGTCAAAGGAAGGAGAATACAGATTACAAAAAGTGGAATCACTTAGTTTTCAGAAAGGAATTACGAGGCAAAAGCAGAGGCAGAGATAATTTTGAGCTGTTACAGATCAATGATTAAGTTTATATACACGCAGAAAAAATGAATTCATCAGATAAAACATTTACTAAGGATAAGATCTTTTGGGACGGTACAGTTAGAAAATACAGCTATGAAAATATTGAAATAAGGGGCGTTGAATGTATAAAATACGTCATATGGATCATGTTCACATAAAAATTGTTCCTGAGTCATTTAGATGGAAACTTAATTGAGCCACAGAGTTTGTACTGAGATCTTCGGATGGCGGCGGCTACTTTCAGATTCCGGACAGTGTATTTTCTTTTGAAACGGACGTATTACATTTTATGACTTTAGCCAGGGCGAGGGCGAGGGCGAGGGCGGCTACTGCTTTCTGCGTGGCCATTGACCACTGACATTTCAAAACAGACAATATTCGAGCCCGTCCAGTGATTCAGGAAGCAAAAGTTGCAGGAGAATAGACGTGTGAAAGAGTCTTTGAAAACAGGGGACAATGGTGAAAGAGACTTTACGATGCAGCAGTGTTGTGAGAATTCTCTTCTATTTCTCTCTCAACTCCGATCACTATCACGACCTTATCCACTCAACTGGAACGGATTTTACAAATTGCAAAATTCTGCTACTTCACAGCTTCCGTAAACTTTGGTGCTGTATATTCTTGGACACCTTAAGCGGGTGTATTACATTCAAATCCCCCAACGCTTTATCAAGGTTCGTAGAGAATTGTAAAGACCCTGTAGACATCGTGTAGTTCACAAGGTTCCAAGCAATGAAAATGAGGACATTTAAGTCGGTCAAACGAAACGTATTGAAAACCAAAAAATCAAACAGCATATAACACATTCAAATCCTCCAGCGCTTTATTGAGGTTCAAATAAAGAATAGGTCAACAATTATACCTTCTCTCCTCGGGTCCTCAATTTCTTGTTTTATATTGATTAAAAACTCTCCACTTACTCACGAAAAAAATCTTTATTAAAAACTGAAACCTGTTGATTTCGATGGACTTTTATTCTTTAGAGAGAAGTGAAAGTCCTCATTGAATTTGTGGTTTCTGTTGATTTTTTTTATGGTTTAATTACGCAGGTCTTCCTGAACTCGCAATATTTTCAATTGATTAACTTGAGCTTTAAATTTTTTTTTCGTTCTCTCTACCTACTTACTTATTTACAAATCGCAATAGTAACAAAATTAACGTCTATAAGAATAATAACTCAAGAAATTAACGACCCGGATAACTTCTGGGGAGGGGGGGACAGAAATAAATTTTGAACAATATTATTCGAAATTTGTAGACGTCAATACACTACTTATTTTTATTATTAAATTTATTATTATTTATTATTCAAAATAAAATAGCCAGACCCGTGAAATAAATTTTGAACAACTCCCGAGTCTGGCGCTAGTATTTACAAGGATCACAACCGTTGATCGAAACGTCTACGAAATTTCAAATTATATTGTTCAAACTAATAAATAAACATCAGCAAATTTTAATTCAGAAAAAAGAATTTATTAACGTAAAATTAAACAACGTTTCATCGCTTATTTTGCGATGATTTTTGTAACTATTTTGTTCTTTTTGTAGTTTCAAACCGGAACCTGAGGAGGTCGCAAAATCAGCGATGAAACGTTGTTTAATTTTACGTTAATTAATTATTTTTTCTGACTTGGTAATGTTTATTTATTATTTTTCTCAATAATCAGAATATATATATATATATATATATATCATTATATTGTTCAAACTTTATTACTGTTTTTTGCCTGTTACTCGGATCGTTAATTTCTTGTGTTACAAATTTGAATATTTATTTTCGATTACAATAAAATTTTTGGCGTCATTGGTAAGTATAGTTGTTAATTATTGTTCAGTTTGTACTATTTTATTAATCAGAAGCTATTTTATAGGACTAAAAATTACAATCTGAACTGGAAGTGATTTTTTTAGTTGTAGAATGATAAAATAACAGCAGAATTTTTTTAAAACTATTTTTCCTAATTGTTTGAGAGTTGGTTTTAAATGTAATAATTTCTCTCTAGTTGTCTCTAGGCCTGTTCGTGTTCGAGCCTTCAGATCCTTACATAGGTTTTCGTGTTAGAAAATTTTTTTTCGACCTCAATCCTTCGTCAAATTTCTCTCATTGAATCTGGAAAACTCTGAAAAAATATTTCAATCATATAAACATAAAAAACAATGATCTTCATCGAGGGTTGTTTTAGACGCGTGTGGGGCAGGCATCTCGACGTTAGAGTGTAATAAGTTTGTAGTGTTGATGGACGCTGCACGATGATAGCGCGGGGAGGGTCTTGAGAGTTATGGATTATGGAGGGTTCTCGTCCACGAGCTTAATTTGCTAGATTTGTTTGCCGCGACTGTCGTGCTGTAGCCCTTGAGCAGCCATTGTTCGCCGTTTGTAATCAATTAGTCCGCTTTTATCGGCTGTTTGCCCGTAGGAAGGGTGCGCGAACAATAGAGCGCGTTCCACAAACATCGCGTGACGCGACGCGATGACCGACCGGGGGTAAGGGATCACTTCCGCCTCGCACCTGCAGGAATCCGAGGCTAGGGCTCTATGGAGACTCAGCTCTGTGTGTCACGCAAGCGGGGAAACGGAGCAGAGTAAACATTTATAATCATGCTCCACCTACTTTTCAGGAGCAGGCTATTTGAGAGTTATTCACGTTGTGGCCGCTTACCAACAATAGCATCAAAAGAGACTGAAAGCGGGGATGCGAAAGGGGCTGTAACGTAAGCAAGGGTAAACTAAATCACCTAAGTCGGGCTCTGGTGTTTGTCCCACGTCCTTCCAACAACTGGGGTAGGATTTCCCGACTCTATTCCTCGACCATACTTTCAGACATCTGGTCCGTTTCTCCAATGTGAAGAGAGGACAACTCTGCGACCCAGGTTCATACATTTCTTAAAACTGACATGTCACGGAATACGGAATTCTTAATATATCTAATACTGATGAAAACATATCTGACATTTATAGTAGGCCTAATATAAAATCTTTCTTGAAATTGACTCTATGTGTGTATGTTCCTCATACAAATCTAAATGCGTGGAACAATATCGACCAAATTTTGCACACGTGTTTCTTTCGAACCGGAAACAAAAACTGTGGAAGTTACGATGCGATTACGAACCCCAGAGGCGGGGGTGTTTGAGGTTTGAAATTTTCAAACACGTTAAACTGCCGATATTCGCGTCTAATAAATAGTTTTCAGGGTCAATGAGATTGTTAGTATTTCTCCCGATGTTGATTTGTATCATTAGGAGGGGAGCACGCTTAGTGGTGGGGGTTGTTCGGCTTTACACAAAAATACCGCGAAAACAACCTAGATTGTAATACGGGGTTGAGGATGTCGCTGAGTTTAAATATGACATTCTAGTTGCCATTTAACCGCCAGGAGCGGGGGTGAATGTGGTTTTAAAATTTCAAGTATGTTAAATTTGTCAATATGTTTATCCAAAATTAATTTTTTCTGGGTCAGTTTCTCCAGATATGTTTGTGTATAATTTCAATAGGACCACCTTTAAGGATGGGGGTGGAGGGGCGTTACATAAAAATACTGCGAAAATAACCTAAATTTTTAGTCTAATCCGGGGTTATGGTTGACGCTGAGTTTAATTATAATAACCCGGGAAACGCCGGTCATCCAGCTAGTAAATAAATAAATAAACTGTTTTAAGCCAGAAAATTTTGTTCATTAACAAACAAAAACATGTTTCGGCCTCATTTAGGACTTCTTCTGGTTTAATAATTTTTTATATAAATAGTGCTGAAAAATTTTAAGGTCGTGTATTGCTGCATTGACTCACAATATTTTTTTATCATTTATATACAAAATATTATTGAACCTGATGAGGTTCTAAAAGTGGACTAAACGTCTTTTACTTATTTTTTGTTAATAAACAAAATTTTCTGACTCAAGGGCGTATATATATTTTTTCTTAGGCCCTAATATTTCTACTGTAGTACCATAAACCACTCTTGGCAATATCTTCCAGGCAACTTGTTCTACTCTGTACCTAACAACTGATTCAGTTTCATTGCACCCTCACTGCACCTCTTAAAAGTTTTCCAGATAAATATTCTATTGACTTGAGACATCAAACGAAGCAGAATTTTACACAACACTAATTTATTTTTATAAGTAGAAGCTAATTTAACTCTCTCCCTTTTATATGGGAAAGTGTAACATTACTAAAACAGTAATAAAATTAAAAATAATCATTTTTTAAACGTTAGAAAATAATTTTTAATAGACATTATACAACGTTTCGTCGCCATTTGCGCCTTCTTCAGGTATAGATATTTTACAAAATATTGATAAAATAATTTTCTGACGTTAAAACATTTATTCATAATTTAACCTTAAATAGTCCGAAACCTGAAAAAGCCGTGTGACTAGAAATTAACCCTGTTTATGGAGGACAAAGAAACTCGCAGCTGCTTCTATGAAGTGCTTTACTGCGAAATTATTATGAAAGAATCTTTTGTATTGCAATTAATATCTCATCTTTCCCACTGTGATTTTGTTTCACCAATGCAGGTATTTTCTGAGAAATCTTTATGAGCTCCCTCATCGTTTTTAATTTATTTCCGGATTACCTTCGCAATCTGTTTTCATTTTGTTCTGAGAGTATCTCCAATTTATTCTAATTGTGTTTGCAGGCCCACTTGGCTTCTGTTGAATTCAATAAAAGGAGATATGCTCTGCAAGCAGAGGAACTGACGTGACCAGGACATTTTAGTAGTAGACAAATGGAAAACGCTACATTAATACGCCGCCTTTGAACTATGGGAAGGGGTGGGGCGAGTTGAGGTGAATACGGATTAAAATCAAATATATACTGGTAACTGCAGAAAGAAAGGAGGTGAAGAACACAAACGAAACGCGAAAAGACCTGAAGGTAGGCAAATTATTTAACGTATGACAAAGACCCTTGAATTAAAAAAAAGTGTGTGTGATGACGAAGCATTTCTCTAAAATATAAACTAGGGAATATTCTAATTGTTAAATTGACCGTTAAGTAGCATAGTATCACTTATTTTGTCTGTACTTGGCCAACATTCTTATTAACAAAGACTCTTTATTGATACTAAATTATTTTTATGAAAGAGGTAGATGGATCTATAAAAACCTCAAGAATGTGCAAACCCGACCCTAATAAGAGAAGGAAAATCTTACAGGTCGTTAGTGTTCCAGAATCACTAAACAAGGAGTAATTCAACAAATGGTGTGTTTTATTCTGTGATGACGAATATTTCCTCGGTTTCCTATATCATTTTGAAGCCTCGACGTCCTTCAACGTCCAGGTAGAGTATCTTCCACGACACATCCAAGTCGAGTTCACTCCGAAAACTAAGTGTTTTCCTAATTGAATTCAAACTACGAACAATGGCTGCTCAAGTGCTTCTGGAACCACGACAGACGTGGCAAACACCATCTAGCAAATTAAGCTCGAGCAGGAGAGAACCCTCCATAATCCATAACTCTCAAGACCATCCGTTGTACCAGAACTCAGCAAGGCTCCGATTGGCGCATTTAAAATTACGTCGATGATGGAATATCCAGAGGTCAGTGAGTGACTGCGATATACTGAAAAAGGAAAATTTCCCGATCGTACAAGCCCATTAAACGTAATATAACGTGTGGGAAGTCCGACATGATGGTAGGGATGATAAAACATACTGAAAATAACGAGAACTCCGATCAATGAAGACAGGTTCAAGACCAATCATGTTATGAACACGACGGGACTGTCTATATGATAGGAGCATAGTATAGAAAATAATTAAATACGTGATTTAAAAACTTTTTAATAATAAAATTCATCTTTGACCGTCTGTAGTGAGAACCAGTGGTTGTGCCTCTAAACAACAATAAGTTTTATTAACAGGCATTAGAAACAATGGTGTTTATAATGAAACTACTTCTAAAATAATTTATTAAACACTGACAATTTAATCTGAAGAAAATATGAGTCTAACTGACCCTGACTGTTGTTTGTATACTCTTCGTCACAAAAATTGAGCCACCCTTCGTGAACGCAACACGCAACACACATCGTCTACGATTCCGTATGACTAGAAATAAATTACAAGAAGACTAACAACTATGCTACTTGTCGGTCAGTTTCACAATTAGAATATTCCCGTGTTCATATTTTAGACAAATGCTTCGTAAATATCCGGAAAAAATTATAAATATAATTCCAAAAATTGCGAGTCTGGCCAGTTTATCGATCTCTAGTAATTTGTTGACAAAAAAACGATTTTTGCCATATCAGCGTTGTTTAACATATTTTATAAATAATAATCTAATATTAAAAATTATTAAACGTGTATTTGGTTGTTGCACTAGAAAACGTCATGTTTGGATGGTACAAACTATAATAATAGATTTAAAAACACCTATATAAACTAAATACAGGTCTTTTCTACACCAGTCCAATATAAAATAAAATAAAATTGATCTGGCAAATTGCGCGTTGCAGGAAGTAATCGTCTCCCGACGAGAGCACGACCTCCTATAAAAATCATCAATAATTCGTTGTGCAATGACAATTGCGCGCACCAGACGGAAATTAATTTTAATGAAGTTAGGGGAGCTACGTGTTGCGTCCGGCGCTGTTGCCAAATACACGTCACAAAATCTCACTCGCTTTACAACGTTGCCAATCTGATACACGGGGATTTAAGGTAAGTAGTCACGATTGTCTCTGTGACGGAGTCTCTTTTAAGATAAACATCAATTCAACAACTGTTTGAGGCTTGTTTCTGGTCCGAATTTTTCTGGCCGACGAGATTTTTTTTTTCTGAAATAATACTTAATTCTTATACTTCCTCCCTACGAAAGCATTTATTCTGACCTCGTGTTTCTGTTCAGTAATCTATAATTTTTAAAAAGTAGCAAGTGCCCTCGCCATTTATATATAGCAGGCGAAATCGTTTTTGCTGTTAATTGCAGTTGCCGACATGTGGAATGACATCAGCGTGGATGATTTATTCAACAAAAATTTTAAGGTTACGACGGAAATGTTTCAAAAACTTCTCCAGGTAAATTGTTCCAACCTCTTATAGACTTTTTTAAAAATGAATCAGTTTAAAGGTTACCCTCTCCTATTTTAAAAGCCTTGTTGCAATATCCTCCTAGGATTGTTGGGCTACTTAGGTCTGCGAGGGCTATTCTCTCGCAGGCAGAACCTTTTAGGAGAAATACGAAGGGGCTACCTTTGGGGATGCCTTTTCCTCTCCGTTTTTGAACTAAGGTTCCCACAAGCCGAGGCACCTCGGCCTGTTCTGAGAGGTGTATGTTCCGGGGTCACAGACCTTGGGCATACGGTAAGAGTTGTTCGCTATTCCCATTGGAATAGTCGGCCAGCTGCCTCCTAAACTGGTCGAGGCACGGAGGAGGGAATGCTGCGTCCCCCCAGCAAACTCCTCTCCCGCTATCGGAAGGGCGTGGGACAAGTACCAAATGCCTGACCTACCCGATGCAGGTTTTTCTAGGGTTTTCCCTGCATTTCTTTAGGCGAATGCCGGGTAGGATTCTTAAAATACATCCCGGGGGCCCTAGTTAACCCTTGGCTACCTTCCTCTACCCTTCCGCATCCCCCCTTTCAAATCCCTTCCTATGCTATTAAAGGGGAGTTGTCCAACGTGGATTACCCTCATGTAGCCTGTTGCCCTAAAAAAAAGGATTGTTGGACTGCATACGCTTTAGAGACGTGAGTTTTACCGTCGTTTTTCTAACATTTCCCATCCGAATTGTTGAACTTTCTCACTTCCGTGACGAGGAAACCGCTTAAAAAAATTTATCCGCTCCACTTACTACTCATTCCAGTGGCTCTGATATTTTCTGAACGGATCCAGCCATACTCTCAACATAGTTTGTCCTTTTTAGAATTCTCATAACAACGTGTAGTAATTTCCACGCTTTCCTTGTCATATATTCGATTTGTTGATCTCAGCCAGTATTACTACTCGACTTTATAATTTAGAAGTATTTTAATTTTTCCTTCCCAATCTCTTATTTTATCCAAATATTGTTGCAGAAATTCATCAATCTCAGTTTAAATTTTTTATATACTACACAATTGTCAGAAAAAGTCACACCTGGGAATTAATGTCAAAAACTAAGACATTTACGTAAACTAGACAGAAGAAGGGACCAATTACGGAACCTTGTGGAACTCCCGATTTTAAATTCATGAAGCTGAACGTGAGGTAATAATATTCAGATGTCCCACAGTCCGATTTGGGGGAATAAAATGAGAGCGTCAAAAAGAGAAATTAGAGGCTGTTCTAAGAGAGGAAGGAACGTCAAGCTGTTCTCAGACCATAGGTGCAGGAGCCCACGGAGGATGGAGGCTGTGAAATGTTGAGGGCCCGGGCAAGGTGTCTTCTGTATGCCGATGCAGACAAGCATGTGTTGGTGAAACCCTAGCAGTTGAGTATCTGGAAGCAATTACGGCTAAACGACGGCATGTGCCACGGACAAAGACGCTCTGTGTCCACCGAAACTTCCGCTCTCCTCAATTACCATTCCTACTTGCAACATTGCTTTACACAGATAGAAATAGAGTTATTACGGTCAAAATTATTCTTCTTCCTGGAGAACGTCGTTATTTTTCAAGAATTTTTAAATTAATATGACTGATATATAATTTACTGATTTTTATTCATTTTTCAATGTTTTTTATCAGTCAAACTAAAAATAGTTTCCTAAAATATTTGTAAAAATTAAACAACACTTTCAGTGACAATTCTTAGTTTTTTAAAATATAATTATAATTATATAATCTAAATTATATATTAATTTTTGTGAACTGACGAGTGCAGTTGTCGCTCTAGGCACTTCTCAGCACCTGAAGAAAGGGGCAAAGATTCCAGAAACGTTGTGCGGTATTTATATTATCATTTATTTTGTCTGTATTTGGCTATATTTCTTATTATTAATTTTCAGTCCTATGAAAATTATTTCATTTCTATGTTGTTTAATCGGAAGAAATAGTCATTTTAAAAAATCTTTATCACTAATTTTCAAACTTTTTCTTAAATGTAACGGATTTTTAAAAATATTTATATATCCCAAACAATTTTATACACACATTTATATTACATCGGTAATTTTATACAAAACATGTTTTTTAATATAATTGTTTGTTGTATGCACCAGTGTATTAATACATTTACTTCCGTAGAACTTTCAGTATCATATTATAAATTAGACCAAATTGAAGATTCCCTAAGAAACCATTATAAAGAGTTAAATTTATAGGAAAAAGTGACGCCATTAATTCCTACCGTATTATCCAGATTCTTATTTATATAGATAACCTCTAGAATCTTTGCTTAATATTAATTAAAATTATAATGGAATGTATTACATTAAAATTATTTAAATAGTATTTTCTTTGGGGAATGGAGTTGGACGAAAAGCTATTATCTTGGTTGTTTATATCTAAGGAAAGACGGAAATTAATTTATAACAAATATACTAATGTGTTGGTGAATGTATGAAAAATAGGTAAACCGTATCTGAATTAACTTTAACTTTCTCTGCGTTTATTACTTCAGACTCTTTATGTAATAATTTGATATATATATATATATATATATATATATATATATATATACAAGAATGGGAAATAATGCCACATGATTGAGTATTGTAGGCTGTTGGTTTGCTAGAACCGTTGTGTGCGCCAGTCGTCGTCGAAATATAGCAGAGTAAAGTCATCGTGGAAGGTTTGCTGTGGACGGATAAAAGTAAAATATTCAGAAAGTGTCCAGATCCAAGTGGTAGAACAGCTAGAAAAGTTAGAACAGTTTTGTTACAAGTTGCAGTCTGCGAGATAAATATTTAAATAGTCAACGATAAACATTTTTAGTGCAGACTATATAGACCATTGTCTTCGTTTGTGGGAGACGAGGCCACTGCATCCAGCGTCTAATAATCTTCAGAACGAGCGTATAATATTTCCTTAACGAACAGAGAACCAACTTTTGTCAAACCAACAGTGTTTATTAGAATCAGTGATAAAAATGACCTGTATATAAAGTGTGTGTGTGTACAAACGAGCCAAATTGCCCTGATTACCAGAGACAGTAAGTTACAATTTCACGAAACTCATATTTGTAAATCCTTAAGTAAAGGTAATTATTGTCAGATTAAAGATTTAGAATGTCGTTCAGAATTTAAAGTTAATATTTTATGTTTTTTTGTTTACATTGTAAATAATATATTGATGAAGTATATCCATAATAGCTTCATAAAAATTTAGGTGTTATCAAATAGTTCTTTTTATTAAAGGCACAGTAAACGGCACTGAGAAAGGGTAAATTTTATTGTAAATATTAGTTAATAATGTAAAAATTGGAAGTTGATATCTTAATAACTGCTGTAAATAATTTTGTAAAATTTAATTATTCCTGCGTTAATAAATTAATTTTTCATTATTTTAAAATATTGTTTATTATTAAAATATCCTTTCATATTAATATTTAAATTATTTAAATTGGTGCATTAACGTGGCGATTAACTTTCTTTAATTAGTGAATACCACAATATATATATATATATATATATATATATATATATATATATATAAAATGATCCATATCTAATTTATCATTGAATAGGGATGTATTAGATTCTGTCGTAATTTTCAAATTGCTCTTATGAAAATTGAATTACGGAAGACTATGCCGGGGGGGGGGGGAGGGAAAGGGTTGTCATGAAAATGGACGCCGTCGCTTTCTCGATTCTCTTCGTGATCTGTGCAAGGTACTTTACCTGAGGAATAATTGAAGGACGAGTGAGTGCAGGTTTGGGATCTGGAGAAGCGCCGTTCGCGTCCCGCCGCTCGCTGGGGCGGAAAAGTAGCGACTCTTTTTAATAGTGTGTGGGGCAGCTACCTGCGCACAATGGCGAGGAGGAGCGGCATCTTTGAGGGATAACGAGAGGCCGGGCCATTGTGTGGGCGGCGGGATTAGGCGCGTCTGTGGCTAAGTGAAAAGATCGCTTTCAGCTTATCTGCCACGGCGAGGCGAAGGTGGCCTCTGCGCGAATTCCTGGCGCCAACGCAGACTACAAAAAACAACTATCAACAATGTCACCACCGGGCACGATCCTGATCAATGCCGGGACAATTAGGACGGTACTTAAACAACGGTGTACGGTGCATTTTTAGATTATGGCTGAAACAAGTCTCGGTAAGACTCGTGGAAGGTTTACAATAGGCTTCGAAAAAAATTGACCATAATATTTGTCTCTACCGAAAGGAGAACATAATGTTGCAAGAACGACAGAACATTGCTTTAATAGACTTGTAATAATAACGAAATAATTACACAGCAGGAACATTGTATTCATAAACATCAATAACAAAAAAAGGCCTCGTAAAAACCAAGCAAACGTTCTTAAAAAAATTAACACTGCTTTGTTGCACCCGAAAGAATATAGTTCTACTGTAAACTGGGAAAAAATTGTAATTACACATGAAGAGAGACAAAATTGTTTAATTGTTTAATATATTATTAAAAATTAGGAGAATATTATAAATAAAATAAGTGAAATAATAAGCAGAATTTACACTCATAATATATAATTGTAGGTTAGAAATAAACATTAGCCAATTTTTTAAGTCAGAATTTTTTTTAAAATTAAATTCACAACATTTCATCGCTTAATTTCTGACCTTATCAGGTTCAAAGTTTAAAAATAAATTCTGACTTTAAATTGGCTGATTTTCATTTATTAGTTTTCGCAATAGTCAAAATACATATTTAATGATTTTTGGTTATATTTATATGATGCTTCTCTGCTAGGAGCCATGTGTACTATCATGAATTATATATATACAAATATTCTAAAAATAGAATATTTGAATTGTAATATATATATATATATATATATATATATATATATATATATTAATAGATATAATGTTCGTAGTAGCATTGTGTAAAATCGGTAATTAATTCAAAATAATTGTGTATCCTCCTGATTGGTTCCCATCACTGTTGGATAAGTATATAATGTTGCAATGCAAGTAAAAAAACTAATTTTTAAGTCTATTTTTTTAGGGCAACAGGCTACATGAGGGTGATCCACATTGTGCAACTCTCCTTTAATAGCATAGGAAGAAATTTGAAAGGGGGGATT
Organism: Zhengitettix transpicula; assembly: GCA_037074705.1. NCBI lineage: Eukaryota > Metazoa > Arthropoda > Insecta > Orthoptera > Tetrigidae > Zhengitettix > Zhengitettix transpicula. The sequence goes on from CM073593.1 coordinate 78,958,919, forward strand.
CAGAAGGGTTGAGGAAGGTAGCCAAGGGTTAACTAGGGTCCCCGGGCTATGGTTTAAGGATCCTACCCTGCATTCGCCTAAAGAAATGCAGGGAAAACCCTAGAAAAACCTGCATTGGGTAGGTCGGGCATTGGGTACTTGTCCCACGCCCTCCCGATAGCGGGAGATGAGTTTGCTGTGGGGACGCAGCATTCCCTTCTCCGTGCCTCGACCAGTTTAGGAGGCAGCTGGCCAACTATTCCAATGGGAATAGCGAACAACTCTTACCGTATGCCCAAGGTCTGTGACCCCGGAACATACACCTCTCAAAACAGGCCGAGGCTTGTGGGAACCTTAGTTCAAAATTGGAGAGGAAAAGGTAGCCCCTTCGTATCTATCCTAAAAGGTTCTGCCTGCAAGAGAACTTCTCTCGCAGGTTACCTGCGAGAGATTCTCTCGCAGACAGCGAATTGTTAAGTTTTTTTTTTTTTCTTTTTTTTATAGATGTACATATACATATAGTGGATCGATCATGAATTACTGCGGCAAAGTTTTTGTTTTGCCCTATGACCTTTAAATTGTTGAAATATACTTTATAATGCAGGCGGTGGTTAAATAAAATATTTTAACTGGATATTTTGTGAATCCCTTTCGGTTTAATTCCGTAAAAAAATTATTGATTCTCTGAAGTGTTAAAAAAAATTCTTATACCAATACAAGCCACAATAAAAGGCGAAGAATTAAATTTGAAGGCGGGAAAAACTGTGTTGAAAAATATTTGTTGTAGAAAAATCTTGACTAAAATTTATCTTACGAATTAATGTCGAAGTATTTAATTTCAGAATTTGTTTTAAATACACGGCACTTCCCTGTAGATGGCATGAAATATCAAGATCTATTCACATAATTTTCCCAGAGGTCAATAAAATAATTCAATTTTGGATTTTAAAAAAAAATGTACCAACCACACTCAATGAGATTTAGAGACGTGTTTTAACTCTCACTTTTACCGTCTTTTGAGAAGAAATTACAAGCTGCACAAAGGATAGTGGACATTGATACATTACGTGACAGTGTGAATAATTAAATTTACATATTTGGTTCGAGAATATAAAAGGCCAGTAGGGGGGGGGGGGATTAGAGTTTTGGCATGGTACGTGTAATCTCATTACAGATGCGAATAAATAATAGAATATTGGTAGGGCCTGTGTATTAAGAAACGGTAACTGCAAGCAAGCAACTGAATGGAGATTATATTTAGATTCATTGCCATTATACAACATGCATGAGGAAAAACGTCCAGACATTTGGTATCAAGGATACGGTTAATTAACTAAAGCACAGAAGAACATTTTAATAAAGTCATTTTCTTAGCACAAATTTCAACAATTGCTTCGTAATATTAATGAATAAATAGTTATAATTACGTCTTTTTCATGGCGTATCATTTTAGAGAACCAAACCTTTTTTTTATCCAGTATATATGTTTTAGAGATTTTAATAACCGAGATATTTATAAGTTTTACAGATTTATAATTATATATTTTTTTAATGAGAGTTTTGGAGGTTAAACTAAAATCATTACCAGCTGTGATTATAACAGGGAGTCTTTTGTGAAGACTGAATAATTCTACTAAATCATTTTTGTAGAAGGCTGAATCTCGATAAATGTAATTTAAGATGATTATGAAAACTATGAGAAATTATTAGAGCAATGCACAACTCTCCGGCGTTGCAAGCTACTGTATGAATTTTTGTTTACTCGCAGGTGCATATCACGTGTGTGTGTGTGTGTGTGTGTGTGGCGTGATTTATGAGAATTCCTTGACTTGCCGGTCATTATGGTATTAGAGTTTGGTGTTTAACGTGGCGTTTGTTTGCCAAAGCCTTTGCGCAGTCACTGCGGTTAACGAGGCAAATCGCTTTTCGGCGCTTATGCTGTATTTCCGATTTGCGGCCGACACCGCATAAATACATAATATACTTACTGCACCTGCCGCTGTTTAACACACGACGACTCTAATCAAGAGAGATCTTCACTTACACTCCAGACCACGTCAAGTGCGAGGATAATGCGGTATTCATAATCAACTAGCTTTCATGTACCAAGAATATTTATTTTTCTAAAAATATTCTGTAATTTTCGCCTTTTAAAACAATTTAAAATACACGCACTAATTTTCATCAGCCTACTTAACGAACATTCGCTGCGTTAAGCATTGGTAATTATTGCCTTAATGTAAGATATTAATATGAAGGAAACATTCACAAAGATAGAAAAAATAAAGGGAAAGGTTACATTAGTATATGCGACATGTAGAGTGAGCATAAGTGACTTACCGAGAAAAATCAATGACTTTATACGAATGAAGTTGTAATGTGTAGATGCTTGAGTGTTATAATTACCAACATACGGCCCATTAAGAAATGACAGTACCTAAACATGGAAATTTAATTGGATCCTTACCGGCTGATTCTCGTAATATCAAGCAATATCCAATATTCACAATTTCCTATTTATTTTGAATTACTTTCATGATACCACTGTGGTCAAAAAGTAAGATGAAATTATCATTTAAAACTCCCGGGTATTAGGAAGGCAGGTAATTTTTTTTCCTAGGTTGGTAGGACTGTCTATAATATTTGCCAAGCGTCAGTTTGTTAAAACATTTAATTATCTCCGAGTTACAGGTATTTTTGTAAACAACCAAAAGTGAATTTTTCGATTTTTTGCAATGGGTGATTTTCTTGAGCAAAGAACTTGCATCAAATTTTGTTTGCGGAACGATTATTCTTGTGCGGACACGTTGAAAATGTTGCGGAAGGTCTTTGGTGATCAAACTATGGCACAAAAAAAAGTTTATCAGTGGTACAACGAGTTCAAAGAGGGCCGAGAACGCGTTGAAGACGAACCGCGCTCTGGACGACCATCAACGTCTACCGACGAGGGCCACGTCCAAAAAAATCAAAGATTTGGTGCTTGAAAATCGTCGATGGACAATTAGAGATCTCGCTGATAGTGTTGGAATATCATTTGGCTCAGCCCAAACCATTTTGAATAATGTTTTGTGACTCAAACGCGTCAAGTCTCGATTGGTGCAAAAATCGCTCAATTTTTTGGAAAAAAAAGCGTCGGGTTACGTGTCTGAAACTTTGCTGTCTATCAGGACCAGTTGAAATTCATCATTACTGGAGACGAGACTTGGATTTACGCCTACGACCCTGAAACCACCGACCAATCTAGCGAATATCGTGCAAAAGGTGAAGCAAGACCGAAAATCAAGGTCATGTTGACAGTTTTCTTTGATTATCGTGGTGTGGTGCACTATGAATTCCTTCCGCCGGGCCAAACTGTCAACAAAGAATATTATTTGAGCTTTATGCGTCGTTTGCGTGAAGTTATTCGTCTGAAACTCCTGGTTCCTTCATCGCGCTAATGCACCATGTCATACTGCATTGGTTCTTCGCGACTTTTTTTGCCCAAAACTCGACTAATATCGTTCCGCAACCACTGTATTCGCCTGATTTGGCTCCGTGCGACTTCTGGCTATTCAGCAAACTCAAAAGGCCAATGCGGGGACGCCGTTTTGACACGATTGAGGAGATAAAAAGCGAATCGAAGAAGGTGTTGAAGGCTATTCCGACTGTTTCGAGGACTGGAAAAAGCGTTGGAAAAAGTGCGTTTTATCGGACGGGGATTACTTTGAAGGGGATGAAATTGATTAGGAAGAATAAATAAAGAATTTATGTTTTATAAATAAATTCACCTTACTTTTTGTTCACAGTGGTACATTATATTTGTAACTTTTATTAGCATTGTAAGCGTTAATAGTTTCGTATTGTTTGGGTGACAGTTAACATCGGCCAATAAAGACAGTTTAAGATTGCAGGCTGGGCGCCACAGCTAAATTCTTTGACATTTTTATTGGTCAATTTTTCGATTCCGTAATACGATATAAATTATTCGATTGGTGTATTCTTGAGAGTCTTGGAACCCGCTCGAGAGCGGGGCGACGAAAATCCATTCGGTGAAGTACGGGTGAGCGACCAAGGTCACGTTTCGTCAGTAGCCGACGCCATTACCATTAAATTACTATATTCTTCAGTGACAATAGTTTTTAATAGTTCATTAATCGGTACAAGTCCGGAACATGCAATACAAAATTATGAATCTGGATCCATCTCCGTAAATTCGCACGGGGGTGAATTATTACATCCTGTAGGCTGTGGCGCAGAAGTTGAACCGCGGGCTTGTCCAAGTGCTAGGAGGAGAAATCAGGTCTACGTCGCCGAAACGGTCACAGTTTTGAGGGTAATTCAACGAACTGTAAGCTCTAAAATTCACAACCTCTGACTATATCTAGATCAACACAGACCAAAAGAAAATGGTGGATACAAAAAGCGAATTAAGCTGTTGAATAACCCTATTTAAATTAGAATGTGAATTATACTCACAGCTAAGATAAAAAATATATAATTTTTTTTTAGGGCAACAGGCTACATGAGGGTGATCCACATTGGGCAACTCCCCTTTAATAGCATAGGAAGGGATTTGAAAGAGGGAATGAGGAAGGGTTAGTAGTGCCCCGGGCTATAGTTTAAGGATCCTACCCGGCATTCACCTAAAGAAATGCAGGGAAAACCCTGGGAAAACCTGCATCGGGTAGGTCGGGCATTGGGTACTTGTCCCACGCCCTTCCGATAGCGGGAGAGGAGTTTGCTGTGGGGACGCAGCATTCCCTTCTCCGTGCCTCGACCAGTTTAGGAGGCAGCTGGCCGATTATTCCAATGGGAATAGCGGACAACTCTTACCGTATGCCCAAGGTCTGCGACCCCAGAACATACACACCTCAAAACAGGCCGAGGTGCCTCGGCTTGTGCGAACCTTACTTCAAAAATGGAGAGGAAAAGGTATACCCAAAGGTAGCCCCTTCGTATCCCTCGCAGGTTACCTGCTGGAGAATCCTCTCCCCCCCCCCCCCCCCCAAAAAAAATATAAAATTAGTAGCTTTGAATTAACCCTTGGCTTCGAAAAACTAACCTGCGAGAGGATTTTCTCGCAGGTAATATGCGAGGGATGTTCTCTCGCAGGCAGAACCTTGTAGGAGAGATACGAAAGGGCTAACTTTGGGTATGCCTTTTCCTCTCCGTTTTTGAACTAAGGTTCCCACAAGCCGAGGCACCTCGGGCTGTTCTGAGAGGCGTATGTTCCGGGGTAAAAAGACCTTGGGTATACGGTAAGAGTTGTTCGCTATTCCCTTTGGAATAGTCGGCCAGCTGCCTCCTAAACTGGTCGAGGCACGGAGAAGGGAATGCTGCGTCCCCACAGCAAACTCCTCTCCCGGTATCGGAAGGGCGTGGGACAAGTACCCAATGCCCGACCTACCCGATGCAGGTTTGTCTAGGGTTTTCCCTGCATTTCTTTAGGCGAATGCCGGGTAGGATCCTTAAAATATAGCCAGGGGGCCCTAGTAACCCTTGGCTACCTTCCTCTACCCTTCCGCATCCCCCCTTTCAAATCCCTTCCTATGCTATTAAAGGGGAGTTGTCCAACGTGGATTACCCTCAAGTAGCTGTTGCCCCCCCCCCAAAAAAAGATTTTAATTGTGATAACACGGCAGGAAAAATCACGGTGCATAAAATATAATCCTTCTTTACTGTGTTACAGAATCTCCAGTTCCATTTAAACGACGGTTAGTTTCAGATTTAGCAGCACTTTCAATCATTTCGGGACATCTTATATTCGTCGTGGTTGCGCATCCACACTAATAGGATTATGCAAAAATTGAAGTTCCTAAATCTTTAGCAGAAATCGTTGTTTAATTTCAATTGGCTTTTCTTTTCTCTAGTAATTGGTTTGTTTCTTATTTCTGTTTTCGCTGCGTAACACTTAAGTTCCACGCATTCGAGATTAAAAGTCTTAGCAAAGTGTTGACAGCCGTGCAGAGGTAAGTTTTCACCTCGTGGGTCACAAAGGCGCGGGTTTGACCCCAGTCGAGGCCGGATCAATAAAGACAACGAGTCCTGAGGCTGACTGTGGACCAACCACAAACCACGACTTCAAAATATCTCCCACTCCAAAAAAAATAAGTATTAAAGTTAGTTCTATATTACTAAAATTAATTAACTTTTTAATTTGATTTACAAAATCGGTACATTTACATAAAACAAAACTTGGTAAAATTTTAATCGACCACCTATCAACAAGGATATCAACTAGTTTTTCGCTCGGCAGTCACCTGAAGGTCGTCCAGCTTTTTAGTCCAAGTACTTAAACACTGTCGTTTCCTCCCATAAATTTGCGTTCTTCCTGCAGTTTACCGCCTTCTAAGAACGGGTGATTCAGACCTTCGTATAAATGGATAAATTATCGGATTTAACCATTTCATAGCAAATACGCGGCTGGTTTGAATTTCTGATTTCGGGTCGGCGATTGGGTAAGCTCGGGTACGTAATAGTGGAATTTTTCATTATAATTAATCTTTCTCGTACCCTGAGATGCAGGATTGTGCAATGGGACAATAATGGAGTCAGGAAGTCACGTGCGTGAGGCTGAAGCACTTATTGGATCTGCGAAAGTAGTGTAAGGGTAACTCTCACCGATCGGTTTTTATTGTTCAAACCAAATGATGTTTTATTTAAACGAACTATTTGAAGTCAAATACAGTAGTGACTTTTGCAAATGTACAATATATTTTACAGAAATGTAAGATATACATAATAGCCGTGGTTATAGAGAAGGCGAGACTTGTACAAATTGCGAACGCAACTCAGTGAAGTTTCACTAACTACAAAAATAAATGGTGAAATAATAAACAAAATTTATATGCGATCCTTGTTCCTTTCGTCAGGTGATTCTAGAAACGCAAGAACCTCAAGAAGGGCAAATAAAAAACAAAGCTTTCATCAATAAATAATAAAATCCATTTAATTAGATTAATTTGATTCTTAAAAGTATTATTACCTATTAATGTATGTTTCAAAGTAGGAAAAAGAAAATTCATTTCACAAAAGCAGGCACGTCTCAGAGTGGCTTAGTTTATTTTAATTTACTTATATTTCTATCTAATTTATTGTTGTAGTTCAAATTATTTTTGCGTATGTGAATATATTTCAATAGCGAAAGCTTCTGCTTCTTGTGGAAAAAGTTACAAATAAATTCTAAGGAGCTTTAGTTTATTTATAATTAACATTGAAAATCCTTTCTCTGTTAATTAAAGCAAAGCTAAATAATACAAGTTTTTAGCTTTGCTTTAGAGTTCGTCGCCTTGTTTATGCGGTGTGTCCTTCTTAAGGCTCTTGGATTTTTTTAGTCACCTGACGAATGCAACAAGGATTGCAGAAAAATTGTGTGATAATTAATTTAGCAGTTATTTTTTCTGTTATTTCGCTATTTATTTGTCGACCTAGTATACTATTAACTGGGACGTTTTATATTGCATAATATACTAGCTGGGTGCCCGGCGATGCTTAAGTTGTCACAATTAAACTCGGCGACATCCATAACTCAGGATTATACTCCAGTATCGGTTGTTTTTGCGTTATTTTTATGTAACGCCGCTCCACCCCCATCCCTAAAGGTGCTCTCTTTCCAAGCCGAAAGGGGTTGAAATTATATCTGTAGAAAGGCTATCTACGAAAATATAGACAGTTTTAACATGTTTTAAAATCTAGAAGTAGTACTTTTATCTCCACAGGGTTTGTTTCCGGTTCGAGAGAAACATGTATACGGATTTTTTTCATATTGTGGTAGTAGATTATGCGGAACATACACGCAAACTCACGTAAAGAGGTATTTTATTTATTAGAAGGTTTTTCCTCAATGAATACTCTATTGCGGGATTTTAGTAATCGATGGATGTTCGTCCATTGCGCTATTAGTGCGGGTGAGGAAAGAAGATTAAAATAACTTCCTACTTAGTTTTTCCTCTTTCTTTTCCCGCAGATCCAGTTGAAGTGACCTGAGCTGAACCGAGATGATTCTTACAATGGCGCGTCTCCCACACAGACAAATCCTCTTTCCGCAAATTGTAACCTGTCAATATTTATAGAAGGCGTCCTCCAGGTAAACAAAGACACTCGCAAAAGTCAACAACAGTTTTAATGAGGCCCGTTAATTTATATCCTCGTTAGGAAACATTTTTGCCCGTCGCCCGACAAAAGCGTACAACTTTCCTTGATGGATTACCGCTGGCTGTCTGCAGAGGGTAACTTATTTTGCTCGCCAGTGCTGTGTTTTTCTCTCCTCCCTTCTTCATCTTCCTCCATTCGCCGAGCTTTCGCTTAAAAAGAGCACAAGGAGAGAACAATGGCGCTCTGCGAAACATCTCGGTCGTCGCTCAGTTCAATAATTGAATGAAACTGTTTTTGGATCTAACTCGAAATTTCGGACTGGTTTGATATCGTAGGAATAACAAACTGTAATTCCTAACGACAGGAGTCAAAACGAACGATTATTCAATACGACCATGAATCGCTTTCTTTAGTATATTCTAATCAGTGAACGCAACAAATTAACTCGTGAACCAATTCTGGTCCCACCAGCGAGGTCCAGAGCCAGTCTGGATGTTTCCGTTGTTCTCCACCAGGTTCGCTGATTTTAAAGTACAACAGACGCAGTAATTTCCTTGAAATAATTCGATAATTTAGGAACCAAAAAAAAAACGAGCTTTGTATATATCCGACCTGTAAATTTTGTCAGAGTTGACCTCGTGTAGAATACCTTTTTGTCCCGTACAGTTCCATTATGAATGCGAGAATTGTTGGGGGGAAAAAAAACTCTCCTTAATTACGTAATTTATTTTGAGTCGTGACTTTTGCGAACGCGCTCGTGGTTATTAATTGTATTTCTCTACCTTGCGGAAGCGGGTTAATTATTGGATCTTCCGCAGGAAGCGGCTGTAAGGTGACAATTTAATTGATATTACTGTCGCCCCAGGCTCACGCGTAATTACAACATTCGCTACAAAAAAAAAAGAGGGACGGGCGAACACGAATCAAAATTGCACTCTGCAAACATGTAAACCAGAAGAAAAAAAACCTGCACCGAGCGTCTCTCAAATTTGCTAATTGACGAACCTATTGAAATTTCTCATGCAATTGGAAAGACCCCGATTTTCCTCCCCCCCCCCCCGGTCTGTCAATAACGAATCACTTCCTGCAGAAGCGACAGTGGAAAACTTGATTACAGACATGAGACAACGAAACTTTACGTCCATATTCAATACCTCCTGCGGTTTAGACTAGTCATTAAACTGTAACAATTAAATACACCAATTAAAACATTAAAAACATAATTTTACCAGCCAACCGCGTCATTCGATTTTCTGACTCTCTACTGTTATTAATCTGGATTTGAAATTTCTTGACTATGGTGACGTAACATTATTATTTAGATTATCCGTTGCCTTGGAGTAGATAAGTGAGAAAGAATAACGTGAAAAAGACAAATAAAAGTGAAAAAGAATGAAAAGCAAAGAAACAAGAAAAACAGAGAGGCAGTATACAGTGTTTTTTTTGTTTCCTTTGTTTTCTTCGCTTTTAGTAATGTCTACATTTTTTCTGATCTTCTTAGTCGATCTTTCTCGCCACCTCTTTGACCTACCTCTTTCTTTCTGTTCTTCTTGTTCCTTTGTTTTTTTATTTTTCTTTGCCTTTTTTACTCTTTTTTTTCTCACTTATCTACTCCAGGACAATGGAATACCCGATTAATCTAAATAACACTGTTATTAATGTTACAATGATTTTTATCATCCACATCAGATCGTTAAAAGTTGAGTAGAAACTTACTGAAAATTCTATCCCTCCAGAAAGAAATTAAAGTATTCCATTAAAATAATGAATATGAATTCAATTTAGACAAAAAGATAATATAAATACCACACAACGTTTCTGGGATCCTTGTTCCATTCGTCAGGTGCTAAAAAGAGCCTAGAGAAACACAACTGCACTTGTCAGTTTGCAAAACTCAATCGGACGTAAATATTTTCGTTTTATTCCATTGACAAATTAAATGAAAAGGTATTACTTCGGGAATCTTTTTTCGTTTCCGAGGAGATTACTCACGTATCAAACTTGGTTTGATGACTTTCGTAAAAGCAATGGGTAATAGTTGTTAATACAGGATCTTGAAAATTGTTCGTTTAAAATAAAAAGTCAGTGTATTAATTGATTTAAGATCGACCGAAGCTGAATCAGACTGATTAAAATATTTTGAAAACAAAATTTAAAGAACTTTTGGTGAAATTTTTCGAGCGGTGACGTCGGTGGAAACTTTTTTGAAAAAAATTCGGGAGTTTAAGATCATTATCATGATCATGATCAAGTAATCTTATCAATGCAGTTATTTTTCTACTCACAAAAATTTGGACAATTCTATTAGTAATCCTGATGGGTCTTTTAAATAAGCTATTTAGGAAGAACTTTCTCCATTTTTATTTTTGAACCGCTTAGACAAGACGGAGGATTTTTTTTTAACAGGCACTCTGATCATTTGCACCTGCTACTACTATGGTCCCCAAAACTTTCTCTTTTAAATAATAGAAATACCATATTTTTATTTGTCATTAATTTTAAGTAAGCCTCACGCTTTCACTTTTTTAATCTTTCGTAAATTACCTATATTATTTACTCATTTACTCATTATTTTTAGCCTTAGCCCAATTCATTTCTCTGAATCTTCTAGAATTTTCAACTCTCTGCATTGATATTCACTCGGCCTGTATGATGAATCCGGCGGTGAATTTTTCTCTCACTCCTCCTTCAATATATAAGTTGAAGTAGCTAAATAAGTCTTCCAGTCCGATGGAGTCGAACGTCAACTCAATGACCCAGAAACACGCACCGCAGTAAATCAGCGATCGTCGTCGTCAATGCCGCAGTTGTGAATTGTGAGGAGGTTGGCCCCCCTGCTGACTTGGAGCGGCGGTTCTTCTGCCCTTCCTTGTCCAGAGTCGTGAGAATCCGGACTCTGGTCATTGAGTACAGGTGGACGACCACGAGCAGGTGTGTGTCGGTTCCTGTGTCATCAATGGACGGAAGACTTGTACTACTGTACCTGAATACCTTCCACTTCTCTGCTGAACGAAATGGAAAACAAAGTCTTTATCTTCAGCCGCGCTCACTGGGTCAACGAAGAGGAGAGACAGGAAGGGGCTACCTTTGGGGATGCCTTTTTCTCACTCCGTTTTTGAACTAAGGTTCCCACAAGCCGAGGCACCTTAGCCTGTTATGAGAGGTGTATGTTCCGGGGTCACAGACCTTGGGCATACGGTAAGAGTAGTTCGCTGTTCTCATTGGAACAGTCGGCCAGCTGCCTCCTAAACTGGTCAAGGTACGAAGAAGGGAATGCTGCGACCCCACAGCAAACTCTTCTCCCGCTATCGGAAGGGCGTGGGACAAGTACCCAATGCCCGACCTACCTGATGCAGGTTTTTCTTGGGTTTTCCCTGCATTACTTTTAGGTGAATGCGGGGTAGGATCCTTAAACTATAGCCCCGGGGCCCTAGTTAACCCATGGCTACCTTCCTCTACCCTTCCGCATCCCCCCTTTTAAAATCCCTTCCTATGCTATTAAAGCGGAGTTGCCACCATGTGGATTACCCTCGTGTAGCCTCTTACCCTAAAAAAAAATGGGTCAACGAAATTGTCCAACCAACTCACTCGATGGACTCTCCACGGAATTGTATATCATACTCTCTCAATACCCGGACATTTATTTATTCCTATTATCTAATCCCGTGATCATTTTTTTATTTTTACAGCTACCTCCTTAGCCCGCCGCACACCGATGTGTTCAACGTTTCTTAATCAGCATCTGGAGTAACTTAATCAGCATCTGGAGTAACTTAATCGTCATGTACTGAGCACAGACTAGCAAAACTAAAAAATCCAGAGTAATTGTTAGAATTTTATAATTTACCTCGTCTGAACCCCACCCGCATGATGAAGGGGCTTAATTTAACCATAGCTGGCTTCAGAAGTATCACATTCCACCTCAGGAAATCCCCAAAACTCGACATAAAATCCAGATATATTTTAACATTTTATTTTTAACCCTCGATGAATGGCAGGTGACTGAACCGTAATGAGGATTGGCACTGCTCATTTCATTTCTGAGGTGTGTTTGGCCATCAAACATCTGAATGGCTTCCACCATTGCGCCTCTCACTCAACTGTTCGTTGACAAAGGCTCCCTTGGACAAAACTTTAATATGATCCTATCTGTTCTTAATCAGCTCAATTTCAGAAACTCCTCCGACTTTACTAATTCAGTTTTTTGGTAACTTTAAAAGCCCCCTCTCCGTTAAGAATGTCATTTCAGTTTTCTCCAAACTTCGTTTGGTGTCTCATTTGCTCTGGATTCTTGGGGAAAATTGTTTCAGTAATTTGGTTGAAACCATAATTTCACTTTTGTATTAATTTTAAGCCTGTCCCGGACTAGGCTGTTTTTTTAAAAAACTCATTCTCAATGACTGGGGAGAAATGTAACAGTTAATGGATTCACTCACCTCTGACTTTGATTCTTGAGATTCCAGGTTGTCAGTCGTATTTTCCTGATGATTAAGTACATATGCAGTTGATTTAATGTTGGTTGTATCCCTGCAAGGCTGAGTTGTTAGCACTCCAGAGCGACAGTCCAGCTGATTGAGAAGCACGAGGAGTGTCCCCGTGTCATCGCCCAGATAAATGTAGTCCGGCCATAGAAAATTTGGCTTGAAATTGTGTCGAGGAGAGGCCACAATGGCAAACACGGCGTTGACAGTCATGGCTACCTGCTAATTGTGTCAAGCGGTTCAAAGACGCCGCCCCACAAAAGCCCCATTCAAGGCCCGTATAAGTGGTGTTTAGAACTAACAGTTCGCCATTGTGCGGCGCGGATTCCTTTTCGTATTGTGCGAAAACATATTACATTGTAAATATAAAACACGGGGGTTCCTGTGGATGGCTCGCGCAGAGGCTGATAAATTGTGGGGGTTCCTTTGTAGATGGCTCCTTTTCACAGGCCGACGCCGAGAAATTTGTCTTCGGCACATGGGGATCCGCGGCCGTTGGCAGCCCTGCCAGCCTATCAAGTCACAAGCAAAAGATACAGAAAATACCCGCCACCCTCTAACAAGCAGCATGGGAAACCTCATACAGCCTGGATATAAAAAAATCATATATAAAAAGTTAAATTCCCTGTAGAACTCTGGAAAAGAGAAAGTCATTAACATCCATAAGGTTTCAAGTTGGAATAGTCATAATAAATCACAAGAATATTTGAAGACTCAGATTTGACAAACACAACATAAAAATTTATGTTAATACTGAGTGATGGGCAGAAAAAGGATCTTAAAAATAACTTGGAAACACTTGACAAAATTTAGACAAAGCTCTATTAAAGCAATGAAAGGTTTTATACGTCTCCGAAATGAATAGACAAATGTCACGTACATTTTTTCACAGCGACTTCGAGCTCAATTAAATTTTTATACATTTATTTATTATCATTTTTGTGATTTAACATCATATTTCAACTACTGGCAATTATAATATCACATTAATAGTCAATACTGTCCTGTGTACATGCACTTTACTCTATTTCTTGGAGTGTTAGATGGTTACTCTAGTCTCTTGCTCGGGAATGAAAACATTGGGGTTAACTTGAACAGAAATTAATCTACGGTGTAAATTATTAATACAATAGTTGAGTCTATTTCTTATTTAACTAAATTTTTATTTATAACTATATCTTACTTGTTGACTTTATCGGTAAACTTCAAGAAATTAACGACCCGTATAACAGACAAAAAACAGAAATTAATTTTTAACAATATAGCTTGAAATATGTAGACGTTTGAATCAACTGTTGTTGTTCACAGCATTAAGACTCTCTTTGTTTTTTTTTAACAAAATGAGAAAAAATTAATTTCGATAATGTTGATTATAAAATTAGTTTCAATAATTGTTGTTATATCGGCCAGACCAAACGATCTTTGTTAAATAGAATTAAAGAACATAAAACTAATGTAAAAATTCGACCTTATAAACATTCCGCTATAACAGAACATTGTTTTGGATCTTAACCATTCTTTAAATTTTGATAGTACCTTAATTATAGATCAAGAAACTAATTTTTAAAAAATGTTAATCTCAGAAATGTTGCACATTAAGTCTAACAAATTTTCTTTAGATGTTAAACAGGACACTTCTCTTTTAAGCTGTATTTATGACGGCTTATTAAATAATCTTTGTTAATTTATATCTTGTATTCATATTATTTGATATGTGTACTAGCTTTGGCTTTTTCTCTTCACTCTTGCGACAGTATTTACGAAGATCACAATAGCCGATCGAAACGACTGCATATTTTAAAGTTTGTTTTTAAAAATTAATTTATGTTATTTGTCTGTTATAAGGGTGATTAATTTTTTGTTTTATTGTCTTACAGACATTAATTTTGTTTTTATTTCATCTATAAGTCTTGATGTCGCCAATATATTTTTTTTCTTGCAAAGTATAATAAAGTTATAATTTTGCTTAAAATATGATTATTCTTAAAATACGATTATCCTTAAAATACGATTATCCTTAAAATACAATTATCCTTAAAATACAATTATCCTTAATTAATGTAATTTAAATCAAATAGCTTGGGCTTGTCCGGTGTACTGATCAAATAAAATATTCTCGGTTTGTCAGGGCCAATTGTGAACTAAAACAAAACGTTTCTGAGAAATGAATCCCCGCCGTCACCTGACGTCAGCGGACATGAATATCGCAGAAACGTTGTGTTTTAATAAACAATTAACTGGGTTGATAATTCGAAAATATTCTATTAATTTAATTAATTAAAATTATTAAAAATATTATTTTTCGTATATAGTAAAATATAAATATTACTTAAAATATATTATTAATTAATTTAATTTAATTAAAAATATATGGTAGTTCATAATTCATTTTCCGTTAAATTACAGTTACAAATTACAAATGGAATCAGCTGAATAAATTCTGAAATATAATTTTATAATAGTTTTAAGCAATGGAATCTTTATTATCCGAATTTGTGGCTTATTCATACTAATGGACATTTGTTTTAAAACAGGTTATGATTTTACGACCTTTAAATTAATATAGTCTGAAGTGTTTTTTAAAAACATTTGTATTAATGGAAGGTCAATCAGTAGATCAGTTTAGCGAGGATATCTTTACGATTAATATTGAAACAGCTGTAGCCGGATACCTATCGGAAAAAATGGGCAAATGTTTGTATGAACTTGCAGTTGACACGGCCGTAAATATTTACTTTTCCTCTAGAACATTCGTTACATGATTGAAATTTATTTAACAGATGTGTAGAATAATATTGTCGCATAGTGGCTGCTCCGATTGGCGAACGTTTCGCTCGGTGAAATTATTCAGAAAACATTCATTTTGTAATTAGCGAGGGCATTGTGTCGGAATGCGGCGAGGGAGAGATTTCGTATGGCGCGTATGGTGTGTATGGGCTCCGTGGTGCGTGACGGCCGTTTGACGCGCCCATGGAGCGCTGTTTATGGGACAGATTCCAAACACAAACGACAAACCACACAACGCACACACACACACACACACACGCTCTGCCCA
Source organism: Zhengitettix transpicula (assembly GCA_037074705.1). Classification (NCBI taxonomy): domain Eukaryota; kingdom Metazoa; phylum Arthropoda; class Insecta; order Orthoptera; family Tetrigidae; genus Zhengitettix; species Zhengitettix transpicula. The sequence goes on from CM073593.1 coordinate 78,974,507, forward strand.
CGTTATCAACTAATAATTTCCTCAAATCGCTCAAATGTCAAAGATCGAGGCGTCCTCTATCACTCTAAACCTATTCATTCGCTCTATCGGGACGTGTGGCACGGGAATTTTCAGCCAGAGTGACGTCATGAACACTGGTGATTGGTTGGTATAATGTTAAAGCCTCTAAAGAAACTACTTACGAGGCAAACGACGCGTTGTATTACTTTTAGACGTTGACCTTCATGTTTTCTGGACTAGCCAATTGCGGGGCGGCCTCTGCACAACTTACGCCGCTTCAAAAATGTTTACTCCATTCCATTGTAGTTCATTCGTAACTTAATTGCCTCTTAACAACAGATTTTTCTATATAACGATGTAGGTGAACCTAATTCATTGGTATTATCAGTACATTATATGAAAATCTACTCTTTACTAATTTATTATCTGTTTTATTTCTTCATCTATGCACAAAATTACACGGTCGCTGACGTGTAAACCCTTTCGAATTCTTCTCCTCTTCTGAGAGGTGTTTTGTTATTTGACGAGAGGGGTAAGTGTTCAATTGTTTAGTTTATTTTACAAACATTTTCATACTACCTGAAATTTTCATTTAATCTTTTTCTAGTATATGTTATATAATTTCTCATTTGCATATAATATATATATATATATATATATATATATATATATATATTTAATGCCAATTAATTAAGGCATTAATTGCGAAAATAAAAAAAATTGTTTGAGAAATCTATTCTTGACGGCGGTACAGAACACAGCAACAATGTAGCCAAATATTGTTTCCTTTGTCGGAAGAAGCAATGCGCGCTCAAAATTACGAGAGAGAGAGCAGTTCACATTATGATATGGTAGAGTTCAGTTGGCTGGAAGGTTTGGTCGAGTACAGGTCGTATTAAAATAGACGAGATATTCTTTTAAAAAGTAAAGTTAAGTAGAAGCAGTGGGCAGTCATGCACGACAGAAATTGATCAAGTTGAAATAGACAAGACAATTTCAAATATTCAAAGAAAATTTGCAGAGAAATATCGAGGATTACCAACCAACAGAGTTGATTGGTCCATGAACATTTTGCTCAAGACGAAATATTCACTTGAGCAGAACTACGAAACCTGCTAAGCACAAACAGTCTTGTGAACATAGCCGGGCAGGATTAGCAGAAGTCAACCGAGAGAGAGACGAGAGGGAGATTATCCTGGTTCCTGATTTTTTATCTAAAATATTAATTTTAGAATCTGTAAGTTTTTAGAAGCAGTGCCAAACCCCGCCATAGTGTTTCGTCAATTACAAGGTATCCTGGAAGGCTGCCGTGAGTAACAATATAATATAAATAATTATGTAAACCTGATTAAAAGATAGACGTCAGATTTCGTTTTCTTCTTTTGATAAAAAAATTGTAAATTATAATCCATCTTTTTAGTTTAATTTTGTTGACAAGTAAATTTTGTCATAGTTAATTGACGAGTAAATCTTTCCTTTTTAAATTGGAATTTGTGTTTAAGTTAAGAAATAAAATGACTCGCCATTATCAAACCCAGTAAAGACCCTGAGATAAATTTTAAATTGTGTAATTGTTTTAAAGTATTAAAAATAAATCTATTGTTTGATAAAGTTTATAATCTTTCATTCATTTAACAGTCTTTATTATTATTACAATATATATATTGAGATGAATATATTGATATATATTATTTCTGTTCTAACATATTTCCTATTGGATTCAATAATTAAATCTAAATCTTTGCCTCGTTCCAAATTCTGTTCAGTGTACATTATTTCCTAGACTGTTATTTTCTTCTTTAGTTACATTTCTAGACTGCTACGACTACATTTGTTACGATACGTAGCAAGAGTATTTATAATCACGCACACAATGACGCAAATTTTTTTTCTTCCAATGGTGGAATAATCTAAAATGTTCCCACAGAGCTTGTGATATATACAAAATAGAGGGCAAATTCATCCGCAAGGACGATTGTTACGTTTCACAGAGGACGTGCCTTGTATGTGACGTGTCTTTCTACAACGGTTTCTTAAACGTCAATTTTGTAATTTATATTCTCAAACTGCGGTAACATGATAAAGTTGAAAGACCCAGTAAAAAGTGAGAAATTATCATTCATAATTAGAGCAAGGTGGCCAATTAATGATAAATGATAAAACCCTTTCTTAACATTCGCATATAAATTTTATTTTAATGTTATTTACATTGAAATGCCAAGTTTAAAATTAATTCAGGAGATTTCGATTAATTTTAACCATATTCATCTGATAAATTCAGTTAAAAGGAAAACAATAGGTTCTAGGCCACAGAACATGAATGTTCTATTTGTAAACAATATAAAGTGTCACACACACCTTGTTTGAACGTGAACTTCTTAGCTGAATTTATCAGGTGAATACGGTTAAAATTAACCAAAAGCTCCTGAAACTTGCCATTTTTATGTAAATAACATTAAAATAAAATTTGTCTGTTAATAAAGAGCTTTATAGTTTTAATATTTATAGTCACTTATCGATTAATTAGCAACGTCAGATTGTATTTATAAACATTCAAATGTACAATTAATTAAAATACTTACCGTTTCGTCCCTTTGTCGAGGGACCTCTTCAGATGTATTTTATTAAAGAAAAAGTTAAAATGTTGTAAATTTGATTAAAACAAAATAGAAACATAAGACATATTTAATCAAGTTCTATGGCCAATTTCCAGAAATTATATTTAATACAAGTAAGATAAATTTCAATTTCCAAATAAACATTCATTTTAAAACAATTAATTAATCTCTGTCGGTCACAATTTTTCCAACTTAAAAACAATCTCACAAATATTTATATACCGACAAAGTTTATACCTTAAAAATTCAAAACCTAAAATAAAATTTCCTATTGTTAAAATATCTCCTAAAAATAAACGTGTCTAAAAAAATCTGTTTATATTTATAAATACGGTGATAACCCATTGAATACAATTTTAGAAAGCTTGTAATAACAAAAATGATTACGTTTTTCGATCATTGAGATAATTAACGTCGTTCTAATTGTGACTGTAGATGTTTACGACTCGACTAAAGGTTACTGTTTGTCCTCTACTCAACCTGGGTAGTCTGCATGATCTAAAATCCTACTACTTTCGTCTCTGAACGTTAATTACAATATTTATTTTGATTTTCAAAATGCTACGATTTTAGATGTTGAAACTAGATACTCTTATATAATTATACCTAAAAAGCTTTATTTTAAATATAACTTCACTGCAATAACAGTGATCCATAACTTCTTTACTTTTACACTAATATCATTACATGGATTGTGCGTCTATTCTAAACAGTTTGAACAATTCTCTACTCTAAATGGGAAGAAAGCAACAATCCTAATTCCTCTGTTTTTGGCTACGACGTTATGTAACTGAATGCAGATGAAATTCGGTGCATAATATATTTAACATAAAGGACTGTACCAAAGGACATGATATGATTACACCGTCATATGCTGAAGGATTATTAAGAGTATGTCAGAAACATATTGAAAATCAGCAGAAGTGAATTTTGGTAAGTGGGGTAATTGTTAAGGATTTTATTTATGGACTTGAGGAAAGGGAAGTCCTGCGGCGTTGTTGCGGCTTCGGACGATTACTCCTGCATTATGGAGAATGCTGGGGACTGAACTAAACGTCCCCATATCTGCGACACGTGCGCCATTGAAAAGCGCGCAGATCGTTACGGAAGCTATTCTCGGCCATTCGCCGCCAATTGAAAACGGAGGCTTCTATAAACGGGCCCGATTAAATGTGTGCTTTATTGATGAGTTTGCGTCGCCAATGTTGACGTATTTATGGCCGTTAATAGGCTAAAACAGGGTCTAATGGACTGTGGAGGAGCTCGACTCACGTGGCCAACCTCCTATTAAGACCGAGACCACCAGAACTTTGGCTGGAAATTTAAAAACTCGAAACGTGTCGCTGCCCACCAAACGTCTGGTCTGGTAATGCAACAAATACAATTTTCGTAACTCACCGCTCAATGATTTATTTATCTTCCCTGTAGTCCTACTTCTTACTGGTATGTGACTCAGAAATTTATGTGGCAAGATAAGGGAACATAGCACGAGTACATAAACGTAATGGTGAGAAATTCAAAATATTGTCAATCTGAAGAAGAAGAAGAGGAGGAGATGGAATAGAGTATATGAAGAGGATAATTGATCAAGTGAAAGAACTGTCAGAAAACCCACAGTTACGTATCGAGTGTCCATAAAACGAGACTGATGCTGAAATCCGGTAACTTCTGATGACAAATTCCAACCAGATTTATCGACGCAGTTTCAGTGGGTTAACAGTTGAATTTTCTCAATTCTTTACGCTACTACGAAAAGTGATCAACCCATTATAAGTTTCTCGTGAAACTTGAAAAGTCGTATTTGAGTTAAGTTTTTAGGGAGTGTTATTTCAGACGTAGGTACAAGAATTCAAGATACAATCCATGTTTTTAAAAACACAATCTGCCACTAGAGAGATCCAGAGGGCCGTTGGATCAGAATTGGTACTCAGTGGTCAAGCAGTTAACCATCAATATTATAAAAAACTTATGGAAAAATTTGTGTGAACTTGTCAGGATCAGTGGCATGAACTGGAAAAGAATTGATGGACATTGTACAGGAACAATTATTTATCAGCCAAATTTTTGGCCAGTAAAAAAACGTCCCAGTACTTGATCATCCCCACTGTTCGCCTGATTTAGAATCAAGCGAATTTATTTCCCCAAGAATCAAGTTATCGCTGGAAAGCGATATACAGAAATGTTTTGAACAGTGGAAGGAACGTATTAAAATGTGTTGACTCGTTGGACTTCTCCATATCAGGTGAATAAGCAAACCTACGCTTTCTCCAAATTTCTTCTTTAGACAATGGAACACCCAAGAATATCTTTACCAAACACCTCAACATCGTTGTCGACAAACTTCAAAACCTTCGTGCAATGGAATAGCCAAATGGTTGTTCCGACGGTCACAAGTCCAGGTCGAGACGTCCGCAGCGGAGTATGAAGTAAAATTGAACCACTTAACACACAAATAGTGAGATCACAACAGCGACTTTTCTGAGGTGTTTCTGATCGTTGTGTTGGTAGTTTTGAAGCGTAGTGAAGCCTGGTAGCTGCGTGCTATTTCACGGACGGACGCTCTGCAGCTTTTCACGGTGGCCAGACAAATAAGGGGCCCCCGAATTACCTCGCGACGGGGGGGCTGACAGCCAGCGGGCCCCCACAACTTCTCTACAGGCACGAATTCAAATTACAACCTGACAGTTTTTATCACAAATTGCCAATTTACCTCGAGGTGGAGCGCTTCGTGTACGTGCATCGGGCGTCATCACACTATCAAGCAAAGGGATTTAGAATGTTTTATTTTAGGAAGAATTTTGATTGCACGAGAAATACAGCATACACAGGTTAATAATAAGACTCCTGAGGAATAGTTGTCAACACTGCCTCTCATCGCAGAGGTCCCGGGTTCGATCAGGAACAAGATAAATGCGACAGTGAATAATGCCACTAATGACTTTCGCAGTTAATGCAACTTTAAATAGTACAAGTTAAGAAAATAATAATATAAAAACAGGACGAGTAAATTGAATTGCGATAAAATACAGTAATGCACACGCTGAGGTCGTAAAGAATAAACAATGTATGTCCACAACACGCTGAACTTTCACATTAAATCGTAATACTTACCTTTTCGTACCGAATGCAAATTCATTTCTTGATTCTATGTCTGTAGACACATTACAAAAAAATGTTAAGATAAAAAGCTTCAAGGTTCTGATTCTGCTCAATTTAATTTCGTTGCAAAACTGTTAATTGATAAGTTACTTTCTCCAGCCATGTGCATAGTGTGGATGAGTATGTTACATCAACATTCCGCGTCACAAAATAGACTACAGTTAAAAATATATTTTTTTTATTAATCCGCAGCTCAAGTCAACCTTCAAGCTACAAGAATAATAAGAAATTTATCATACAGAAGGGATGTAAATGGAATTTGTATATTCATTTAATATTAAAACGATTAGCTATAAAATAAACCAAAATACGTCAGAAGAAAAATATTAATGAATCAGAAACAATTATTTTCAAAGGAACGGAAAAAAGAGTTTATAAACAATTGCGCAAATTCGTATACGCAAATATCACATTACGTGAAGGCGAGGTAAAAAAAATTCAACCATTTTCTGGTCATAAAATTAATTTCCCCTCTGAATACGATATTTTCTCAAAAACAAATGCTAAATATATTCTAATATCAATGCAACTTACAAGCAATTTATTCAGCCCGATATTTATTGCAATATTCGTCATATTATCCCATATTTTTTAAATCAATACCAATAAATTAAAAGTATATAATTGTTTTGAAAAAACATACATGTATATATACATAAATAACAATCATTTAAACTTTTTTTTATATAATATTAATAAAGCGAAAAAGAATGATAGTGGAAAATGCAGCCTATAAATATAAATATTTGTATATATATATATATATATATATATATATATATATATATATACTGTATGCCAATTAATTAGGCCATTAATTGTTTGGACATAAAATTTGAATTGTTTTTTTCTGGCAACAGGCTACATGAGGGTGATCCACTTTGGGCAACTTCCCTTTAATAGCATAGGAAGGGATTTGAAAGGGGGGATGCGGAAGGGTAGAGGAAGGTAGCCAAGGGTTAACTAGGGCCCCCGGGCTATATTTTAAGGATCCTACCTGGCATTCGCCTAAAGAAATGCAGGGAAAACCCTAGAAAACCTGCATCGGGTAGGTCGGGCATTGGGTTCTTCTCCCACGTCCTTCCGATAGTGGGAGAGGAGTTTGCTGTGGGGACGCAGAATTCCCTTCTCCGTGCCCCGACCAGTTTAGGAGGCAGCTGGCCGACTATTCCAATGGGAATAGCAAACAACTCTTACCGTATGCCCAAGGTCTGTGACCCCGGAACATACACCTCTCAAAACAGGCCGAGGTGCCTCGGCTTGTGGGAACCTTAGTTCAAAAACGGAGAGGAAAAGGCATACCCTAAGGTAGCTCCTTCGTATCTCTCCTACAAGGTTCTGCCTGCGAGAGAAAATCCCTTGCAGGATACCTGCGAGCGAAAAGTAAAAAATGGCGTATGCGCGCTAAAACTCGGGAGAACTAGGAGTCAGTTTGCGGAAAAACATCGTGAGGTGCAGAACAAGTAATATAACTGTTAGTTAGCGGAGAAAGATTGTTAGGAGCTGATGGCGGAAAGACATTATGAGGAGCAGAACAAGAAATATAATTTGAGCAGAGACTAGACATCGTCAATGCATAACTAGTTAAAGTTGTTAATTAATACGAAGAAAACATTCACGCCGCAAGTATTGCAGCGTAAATAATTGAAAAGTAAGAGAAGTTTAAGTCTACAGCCAGGAGCTAAAGAAAAGTTAGTTCCCTCCGAAAGAATAAACAGTTAAAATAAATCAGCAAGGAGATACGTTGCACTTTACGTCCAATTCAGTAAAATACTAATTAATCTACGAACCATAGGGTTCCGATAAGTCGAGCAGACATCAGATAGCTGACATTCAGGAGGATCATCCGAGTTCCTGTGAGCCTATCAATTTTGGCTTTAATAGTGTAAAAATCTTTGAGTCGACATTTTAGAAAAAGTGTACTTCCGAAACCAAAAAGCGAGCTGGTACCAGCTGGACAGGTGTAAGTAACAAAACCAACTAATTATTAATTGTAAACGCTAATTAGACGATAAAGTCTAATTTCGTTCTCTTTTAAATGTCAATCAGAGTTAATTTATTTACTTTTAAATTTTTTTCTATCGACATATTGTTTAGGTAAATTGTGAACTGTTTGTTAATAAGATTTTAAAATCAATTTGTTGTATCCATTATCAAACACAGAAGAGGCCCTGAGAGAGAGAAAGATCTCAAATTTTGTTGTAATTATCTTTAATGCCACGAAATAAATAAATACTATGTTTGTTAATTTTGATTATTATTTCTTTTAATAACCGCCTTCCATTTAATTATTAACTAAATGGCGCTTCACGTGTGGTAAATTCATCAAATTCTTTAAATTAAATAAAGCTCAATAGTTAAATATTACATTTTGGCTTCCGCAACGTGTGGCAAATTAATTAACGTATTATTGTTGTTTATTACAATATATATTGTAATAATTAATAATTTAATTTAATTTAAAGTATTTATATTTATTTTTGCCCCACGTTGTGGAAGCCATTTTGTAATATATAAAAAATAAGTGGCTTAAATAAAAGATTAAATTTTAACAACAAGCAAATTTATTATCAAAATTAAACAATTATACAAATTAAACGTTTCTCATTCTCTCAGGGTCTCAACTGGGTTTGATAACGGCGAATCATTCAAAAAAATTATAGAACACAAAATTAAATTTAAAAGGAAAAGATTTTACTCATAAATTAACAAAACTAAATTTAATTGTCGACGAAATTAACCTACAAAGATTGCTTCTAATTTACAACTTTTTTATCAATAAGAAAGGAACGATAGCTGACATCTATCTTTTAATTCGGTTTACATAATTTATTGTTTTCTATTGTTACTTACGGCTGCCCAGGTCACTTCTGTCTTACGAAGCACTATAACGGGGTTTTTGCACAGCTTCTACTTAGCTCACAGATTCTAATTAATATTTTGGATTTAAATCAGAAACCAGGAACCTCTTCCTCGTCTCTCGCTCCCTCGGTTGCCTCCTTCTCACGGCTGCCCAGCTTAGCAGGTTTTGTAGTTCTGCCTTCGATTCTCGATCTCGCCTTTCGCTTTATTCCTCGTTTCTTGGTACGTGTTTAATCTCCAATTTAAGCAAAGTTCTTTTACGACCACTCGATCGCTTCCAGCCAACTCAATGCGAACTGAACTTTTTGTTAAAATAATATTTCGTCTACTTTTAGTACAAGCTGTACTTGCCTGCTCCAACTCAATGCTCTCGCCTCTGATTTCCAACTGTTCTCGTCTCGAAATTTTGAGCGCGCATTCCTTCTTCCAACAAAGAAAACAATACTCTCCTTCATTGTTGCTCAGTTGTGTGTTCGGTACCGCCGTCAAGAATGTTTCTCTAACAATTTAGATTATCAATTTACACAATTAATGCATTAATTAATTGGCATTACAATATAATATAAGTACAACAACTACTTTGTGACTTAAAGATCACTACTATTTTGTACATATAAAAAATGTCAAAAAAACGTACATTTTTATTTATTGAGAGTGGTTTAAAAAATGTGGACATTCTGAGAATAATTTCCCCATCCAAACTTTATACCGGATCATCAGACATTATTTGCTTAATTTCCAGAATTATTAAAATTTATTTTCACTTTGGCTCAAGCCTTATTTTCTTAAAATGTTTATAATATATGAAGCAAACTATTAACTTTGTGGTTAATAATAAATTATGTGAAAGGGTTAGCATAATACAGAGTAAGTTGTCTGATAATTTCATATAAACATAAACAAACATCGACATAACCACATCTGCGAAGTATTTTCATTTCCACTTCTCACTTGATAGGCAGCTTCTTTTTTATTTCTCTACAAAACTGTCTACAGTAAACCAAAAAATTCGCCGAGCTTGTTGGAGCTTTGAAGTGAGTGCGTTACGTTGTACGGAAACTAATCACACGTAATGTTGGCCGAGTTAAAGGAACGCGCCGTCAGCTGCGCTTCCAGCTTCCAGGCTCTGACAGCTCCTCTGGGAGATGCTATCTCCTGCTGGACCAACATTACCTCCCACAGTTCTCACAACAAGCCCGCTTCTGTAAATATCCCGCAACAAATTAGCAACTGCGCAAAACACACAATACAATACGTGCACGGCCGCCGTATCTCAATTGAAATCGCAAATTAGTGAAAGATCGTAATAATTCAAAACGCAGAAAGTTATTTTTTTCCCCAGTTTAAGATAGATATTTCCTTGATAGAGGCATCACATTCTTATCTTTCGCTTACCCTCGTCAGCTGGTACCAAGAATTTGGTTATTCGAAGTTTGGAGGAGCATATTTTGACTGAGGGAGTCGTGTATGTACATAAATAAATTAATTGCAGTTTGGAGATCAACGAAGAAACATTACATGTACTTCCATTATTGCAAATGTTATTCAGAGAGCAAGAATGCGCAATATTTTATCGAGGGTATCATTTAAGTATTTTTATTATGCAATTTAAATAATAGTTAGCCTGAGTTGTTGTCCAACATACTAGGAGAATGGATTTTTAAGCGCCGTACGGAGAACTACAAGTTATCGTATTACAGATTTCGCTGTTCGGCAGCCTAATATGGAGTTTTGTGGTTGTTGCCTGCCATTTTTGCGCGCCACCGGTGACAGTAGACCACATTGATTTTCCCACCTACGATTCAGTGTGATATAACCAGTCGTGATATTTTTTACATGCTTGTTCAGCGACACTCATAATTTTTATTTTCATAAAAAAGGAAAGACCCATGAATTGCGTTCGTTTAAGTGTTATAAAAATTAAATTTATTTATTATATGTTTCAAATAATTATAATATTATTACAAGCTTGCATCCTTGCAGTGCAGCAAACCGAACATAAACGAATCTTATGTAAGCTTCCAACCTAACATGGAAGTATCCAAAGGCTGCAAATTTTGTCTTTAAATAATTATGAGTTGTCTACAGGATGTCCCGTTTATCTTGTGAACTTTTTATGTTTGGACTCTTATAGAAAATATTTATTTTAGAAGTTATTTACCGATAAGAGTGATCGTAGTTGGTAAGTTCTAAAATAAATGTTTTTAATGCAAAAGTTCATGTTATTTGAGGTGCTTAAGATAACTGGGAACATTCGTATATATATATATATATGTATATATATATATATATTGTAATGCCAATTAATTAAATTTGAATTGTTTGAGAAATCCATTACAGCGGTCTGATCAAACAAAGCGAGAATGGAAAATCGAATTCACTTGCTTTATCGAAAAGTCAAAAATGGCGTATGCGCGCTCAAACTCGGGCGCAATAGGAGTTCAGTTCGCGGAAAAACATCGTGAGGAGCAGAACAAGTAATATAACTGTTAGTTGGTGGCGGGACATTTCAGAGGACGGAACAAATAATACTAGAGCAGAGACTAGCCATCGTTAATGTATTATTAAACAAAGTTGTGAATTTAAGATAAAGTAAAAACATTCACGGAAATATTACATCGTAAATATCACTAAGTAAAAGCAGTTTACGTCTTTAGCCAGCCAGGAATAGTAAAGTTGCAGTTTTTTAAGTCCAAAGCGGTAAAAGACTAACAACTCTACGAATCATAGGATTCGTATAAGGCAAGCAGACATCAGATAGCTGACAAAAAGGAGGATCATCCGAGTTCCTGGGAGCCTATCAATGTTGACTTCAATAGTGTAAAATCTGTGAGTCGATGTTTAGAATCAGTGTATAATTTTGCAATAGTGTACTTCCGAAACCAAAAAGAATGCTGGTACCAGCTGGACAGATGTAAGTAACAAAATGAAAACTAATGATTAATTGTGAACGTAATTAAAGGATATGGTCAGATTTCGTTCTCTTTTAAATTGTCAATCAGAGCCAATTTCTTTATATCGACATATTGTTTAGGTAAATTGTGAACAGTCTGTTAATAAGATTTTAAAATCAATTTGTAGTGTTCATTATCAAACCCAGTGAAGACCCTGAGAGAATGAGATCTCAAATTTTGTGTTTGAAATCATCTTTTGTTGCTACAGAATAAATAAATATTTTGTTTGTTAATTTCGATCTTTTAATTTAATATAAAGCTTTCCATTTATTTATTACATAAATGGCGCTTCACGCGAGACAAATTCGTAAAAATTCTTTAAATTAAAATTAAATTAAATTAATAACTTTTTGATTATTACATTTTGGCTCCATAACGTGGGGCTCGAATTCTTCAAAAATCATATTTAATTAAACGGCCATCCAGTTGATTATTACAATATACATATATATATATATATATATATATATATATATATCCGTTTATGAATTAAAAGCGTAGACTACAAAATTTTTATGAATACACATTCAGACAGGAGGTTGGCGTACATGGAAAATAAAATGCAGCCCACGGTCATTATTACCAGAGTTTATAATAACTTATATACATTTAGTTGCAATAAAAAGCAAGTATGCTATATTAAGGGAAATAAAATTATGCTATTCTTAATTTTTTATCAAAATTACTTTCTTATCGAATTCAAGTCTCTGTGGTTAGTCATGACCGCCATTTTCTCACGTCGCACGTGCTTTCAATGCGAAGCGGAGTTTTGTAACACAAAAAAAAATTATACTAATTTATAACGATGTCAGCATTCAACGTTGAACTTTCACGTGGAAAACTTTCTATCATTAAAACTGACATGACCGTTGATAATTGTGTACATATTATTCCTGAGATTTCTACGATATAGTATTTTTCCAAAATACTGTAATTTATATTGCTTTAATCTTCAATTGAGTTCTGTAGCTGAACATTCCCATTGTGTTCCTTAGTTTTTTACTCACTGTAACAGTCCTTTCACTTTCACTTTCACGTAATTATGTGCTGCGTTCAAAACTTTTTCATTGCATGAAAATTAAATCTTAGCTTCTTGAAGTTCTCAGTAGCGCTGGAGACCACTTTCAGCGATTTAATGAAAATAATCCTCTCAGATTCAAAGTCGGGTCCATTGACAAAATATATTAATCGTTCCCGTGATTATATTAGTTCCTACGAAGTTTTTAAACGGTAGCCATGGAAACGTCGCACATTATCCTACGACAGCTGCTGACGTCATCTGATATAACGCTCTAAATTGTTCGATTACACTATACCCCTGTGTGAAACAGCAGTAAGGCACGTTTAGGAATAGTTTTGATCGTAAAGAAACTGAAAAATAAATTTAAAAATTTTAAGATTAAAAATAAGAGCGTGCAAATAAGAATGAAATGACGTCACATACAGAAAAAATATATCTAGATTATATTTAGTGTGGTATTTAATTTTGTCGTCAAAATTAAAGGACACTTCACACTCAGAGAGGAATTTTAAAAATATCACCAATTTCATATATTTGTATATTACAGTAAATACGTTATTCGCTTTTTTATTATCTTCCATTTTGCAAAAATACGAAAGGCCATAACAGATGAAAAATAACAATAATAATGGTATGATTTATTGGTCCCGTTAGTCATACGCTTAAATAAATAAATAATGCAGCCTATATTAAATTGACATGAAATAAAAATATATGTAGGAAATTGAAACTATTAATTTTAAGATAAAATAAAAAGAGATTTTTTGTGGAACTGCTTAAATATTATACATAGATGAGAAACCAATAAATTTTTAGGTGGCAACTCCCCTTTAATAGCATAGGAAAGAATTTGAAAGTGGGGATGCGGAAAGGCATAGGAATATAATAGAGAAAAATAAAAATACGTGAAGTTTTAAATAAAATCATTAATTATAAATTTATTGATTGAGAAAATATATAAATAATAAATGGTAAAAATTTACATACACTAAAAATTAAATACAAATATATTTTTAAATAAATGCTTAGGGCACGACATCAGGCATTTATCGTATGGAATATTTTTTTTTTTTGGAAAACTATATGATTACACGTAACAAAATTAAATATGGCTGTATCCATTAAACACGTTTAGTATATTTTTTAATGAATTTCGCCTGGCGATGTTTCCGCGGCAACCGGGATTTTTGGCTATTGTCACCAGAGTAAATTCGGGGTCACCAAACCTCGTTAGTTGGCTCGTGTCGACGTGCTCGTTAATGAGGAGACGGAGGTGTGGAAGGAAGCGGAAGCCGGAAAGAATCCTGGAGAAAGCGGCGCCATATGCCAGAAACACGACGCCCGACGACGCGTGCCACACCGGATACTAGGACATGTACAGATTCCACGGAAATCTCCGGCGGAAGTCCGTCTACGACGAACAACGGCGATGAACGGTCTTATGAGGATGGTTCATTGGCGAACGAGGCGACTGCCAGAATTTCATAATACATTCTGGAGGAAGTGGTTAATGAGTCGAAAATTACCCAAGACTTCTGGTCCTTTTATCGATGTGTAATAGAAACACTAAAATTGACGGAACTGTATAACCATTTCCCCCATATGAGATACTGTACCATGTGGGATTTGGATATACGCGTATATAAGTGTGTCATTATTTGTCTAGGAGCGTCCATGTTTTTTTTGCAATTAATTAGGTTGATCTGACCGATGGTGGATTAATGTTGTAACAATCACTCGGATTCTAAAAGAATTTATTGGAATAGTCGGCCAGTTGCCTCCTAAACTGGTCAAGGCATGGCGAGGTGAAAGCTGCGACCCCACAGAAAACCCCTCTTCCGTCATCGGAAGAGCGTGGGACAAGTACCAAATGCCCGACCTACCTGATGGAGGTTTTGCTAGGGTTTTCCCTGCACCACTCTTAGGCGAATTGCCGGGTAGGATCCTTAAAACCACAGCCCGGGGGCCCTATTAACCACTCGGGGGCCCTTAGGCCTGCAAGGGCTATTCTCTCGCAGGCAGAACATTTTAGGAGAGATACGAAGGGGCTACCTTTGGGTATGCCTTTTCCTCTCCGTTTTTGAACTAAGGTTCCCACAAGCCGAGGCACCTCGGCCTGTTTTGAGAGGTGTATGTTCCGGGGTCGCAGACCTTGGGCATACGGTAAGAGTTGTTCTCGATTCCCATTGGAATAGTCGGCCAGCTGCCTCCTAAACTGGTCGAGGCACGGAGAAGGGAATGCTGCGTGCCCACAGCTAACTCCTCTCCCGCTATCGGAAGGGCGTGGGACAAGTACCCAATGCCCGACGTACCCGATGCAGGTTTTCCATGCATTTCTTTAGGCGAATGCCGGGTAGGATCCTTAAACTATAGCCCGGGGCACTAGTAACCCTTCCTCCACCCTTCCGCATTCCCCCTTTCAAATCCCTTACTATGCTATTAAAGGGGAGTTGCCCAAAGTGGATTACCCTCATGTAGCCTGTTGCCCTAAAAAAACCCTAGTTAACCCTTGGCTACCTTTCTCTACCTTTCTGCATCACTTTTAGGCAAATTTCTGGATAGGATTCTTAAACCATAGCCCGGGGCCGCTAGTTAACCCTTGGCTACCTTGCTCCATCTTTCGGCATCCCCTCTTTCACTCCTTTTCCTATGCTATAAGAGGGGAGTTGCCACTATGTGGATTACCCTATACATAGCCTGTTTACACCTTCAAAAATAATGCCGAAAGATATTGAAAATAAATTCTTTAGAATGCCAGTGAATAAGGTTATTTACTACATTATTTCTAGGAATATAAATAAATTTAATTCACTCTAATCTAATAATTAAGGTTAATCATTTATATTTAACGCTTTCCAGTCTTAAAGGATAAGAATTAATTGGATTGCTTACCGTATACGAAACAATGAACGTCTAGAGATTGAATAGATTGGTTTTATAGAAAGTCTACGCGTACAACAAAATGGTGGACTTAAGAAAGTCGAAGCTATAACACTGAGATCAGGCAAGAAAGTGCGTCATTGTGGAACGAGTCACGGCTCACGTTAAAGTAATGTCGCATTGTCTCAGGAGAGGAATATTATTAGATGGTCTGTCTGGAGCACGCGCCGTCTTTTAAGGACCGTAAGGACTGCAAAGGCCGCGTCCGTCCCTTTGTGGAGAGAACTTCTTCAAACACCCTTTTATCTCTACAGCACAACAACTGCGATTCGTAATGCTTCCTTATTTCCTCGGATACGACTCCTTTCCCCCTGTCGGAAATCGGCCTTCCTTCTCACAGAAATCTGCTTTTGCTCCATTTCATTCGTACATTACTTGTCCCTGTGCGGTAATAATCTACGATAAATACTTCCTGACAAACAAGCCATACAAATGGAACGGAATTATGTCAGTCTACAGCAAATAACATTACACAATTTAGTTATATTATTTTTCATTCATCTCAACACATCCTGTGAAAGAAATTACTTCATTAGTCACTGAAAGGACACTTTGACAGATACAATGAACAGAAACACTTCAAAGTAAGCCTACATTACACTAAAATGAATCTAGTACAAAATCCTGACGCATATTTCCCGAGGCACGTTTTCCCGACAACAGCAATATCCCGATTGCCCGACAGTACGCATAATATTAATATTGTAGGATACTTAATGTTATTTATCTTATTATACCTTATTATTTTTGTAAATTAAGTTACTCATTAATGCATGGAATAATTTTAACGAATCCTGGTACACGTATCACTTAATATCCAGGGGTAAAATCATCTATTGGTGGTGGTGGAAGTGATGATAAAAATACTGCGATAACGACCGATATTCGTGTCGAATCCGGTGTTATGGTAGTCACGGAGTTTAGTAGTGGCGTTCCAGCAAGGTTAAGCTAACTAGGGGTGCGGGTGGGAAGGAATTATACTAATAATTTTATATCGCACGAGATTGGCGACGAATCCGGTGCTATAGTATTCGAAAAGAATCTCGGTCTATATCAAATTGTTATCATCACCCCCTAACACCTCTATCCGTAGGGGTTAAAATGTCTGAAATGGCATAACTAAACCAAGCGACTACATTAACACTGGATTCGGCACCAATGTTGATAGTTATCGCAAATTCACCCCACCCCTAGAGCTGTCGTTACTCCATTAGGGGACAAAATTTTTCACTGAAAACTTCGAGAGTGGCATTATGAATCTGAACGACCCCCGTAAACTGTTTATTCCTCATCAATATAAGTCATTACCACATATTTTGAAAAAGTCACCCCCATCCATAGGGATGCTAGATTCATCTTAAATCTACGGGGATTGTTCCTGGGCCTGAACTTATACGTGTAAAAAGTTTGTTTGATTAACGAATAACTTATTTTACAATAATAATCATGTATAATAAGATAACTAAATTATTAAGTTTCTGCGTAATAATTTTAATATATTAATAATAATTGTAAGCGCTTTACAATGATTCAAACTGTAAATTATGTACATTATACTGTTCTCATTTCTCAATGGATGAACAACATTGCCATTTTACATTATAAGCAAATCGATTGATGCGTCTAAACATAGACGAAATTTGTTGTGGAAGAAATAACACTACAGATTGAATTTAAATGTAATAATTAAAATTAAAGAACGATCTGACTTTTATCTTTTAAAAGAGGTTTACAATATGATTTTAAAGTTTTTCTACTTACGGCCGCCCAGGTCTCATTTTAGGTTTTTCGTGCACAAAATTTGGGGATATCACTGATTCTAATACTCACAGATTCTAAATGTCAACAAATTCTAATTGGCGTAGTTTTGTTAGTTGGTCTAACACAACTTGGTAGATTCTCGATGCTTTGCTGCAACCTGGATTTGCAGATCTCGTGTAGTTGGAAATGTACTTCCTTGGTTTGTCTATGGCCAGCAGGTTGAATTTATGCTCGGCCACCGATTACAACATTAGTTTCACTCTTTCCTTCCCGACTGAAGATTGCTTTACTTTTCAATATTTTAATGCATGTTTGTAACTGCTATCAAACTGTTGTATTTGCGGTCCGCTGCCCGACTGCAAAACTTTATATAATATGAAAAGTTTTGGTCTTTACACCTCGCTGTTCTATGCCTGACTCTAAAGCTTTCAAACTGTTCGCTGTCCTCTGCCCAACTGACTCTTCGTCTCCTAAATTTTGAACACGTAAAATTCTCAGCCGATCGACAACAACAATACTTTCTTTGCATTGCCGCCTTGTTGCGGCGTCCGCTCTATATCTACTAATAATGAGTCCTCTACAATACAACTTTCCAATTAGCACAATGTCTTAATTACCAATTACTACAAAATATTATTATTTATTTCGAAAATCGCGCTTTACGAGAAAATGATCTGTCTGGCAACGTCAACCGGGATCGACCGTTAAAATATGAGAATATCTGAAAGAAATATCCGTAATAAATTAGATTATAGAAATGATAACTTTCTGATTGCTAATTAAATAAAAAGATATAATAAAATAAAAGGACGGTTAGCTAGATACAACAAAAGATAATTATAGATAATTTATAGATGAGATGAAGAGACATATTTGTGCTGTGGACGTCCGCCCGTGTCGAGGCGACTGTGAAGAGGATGACCAGGAAGCCACGGAAGGCCCGCTTGCGCAACCCCGCGCCGGATTCCAGCGGCAAACAACGCCGACAACAATAACGCGTCGGCCGTCGGCCACTTTCACGCGAGCCAAGTGAATAGCCGCAGCGCCGCACAATTAATACATTATGCCATTGACAGACAACGCTAATGACCTGGATTGTGCGCGGGTTCGAACCCCGTTCCATCAGTCAGTCAGCAGTGACGCAATTAAGCCGCCGATGAAAAGCGGCGTAATTTTGTGTGCGGCTTGGCTACCGTTCGGGCGATTAATAACCGCGGCTTCCTCACTGCCACAAAGACCGGTAGTCGGAGTCTCCACTTCAAAAACACGCCGCCGCGTGACGCAGCGTCTATGCTAATTGCGCAGTCGGGGGTAATTAGGGTTCCGCAAGGTCCTTCCTCCCGCGCCAAAGTCGGCCCGAAACACGACACCTGGCAATTGCACCTAAATACGTACACAGTCGTCGGACGTCACTCTACTTCAGGATCAATTTTTCCTCCGTCGCGATATGTATTTAAAAGATTTGTTAACTGCGACGCTGACGCTAAATTCCACGCAAACACTCTGTACCTGGGTGAATAAATTAAAACGTCGCCAGAGCTGGGCGATTGAAGATTCTTCTGAAGACGTGGACACTAGAATTGATCACCGTAAGCTTCGTGAGATTTCTCAGAAGCCCGGCATCTTGTACGGTCTTTACGTGCGTTGAGTACCACGGCTGCTTGCAGACCTGAGAGGATCCGGTTCGGAAAAATTATTAAAAACTATCGTCGTTTCCAGTCTCTAGAAGAAACGTGCATGCAATGTGACAACCCGGGGACAAAAATAATAAATCTAAATCCGTAGAAATTAACCAACAGTATTTATTTATAAACATACATAAGCTAAAAAAAAAATATTTTACGTCAATTTTTCAATTAATAAATCAATTTTTTGACCTATTACAGACTCTTTATTTTATTTAGAAAGTAACAAAGTTTCGTGTCATCTTCAGGTTTTCTTCAAAATTATTGGAACATATTACCACCAAAAATAAAAAAAATAACATTTAATAATTCGCTAAATTCGGACAGTGAGTTTTCAAGACCCCTCATTACGACTCCTGAGAAAATAGGTGATAATGGTGATAATAGGTGAACCTTCTATTCGTTAGTAAGTTTTGATATCAAATTGGAAAAAAAGTTGAGGGTATTATGAAAAAAATATATATATCGCGATTTACATTTAAATACCAAGGTATATTACAAAATAAAATTGTCCCAACGAGCTTTTATGTTACGAATCACAAGACAATTCGCCACATTAGATGACGTAAATTTCTCATACTATTTATGAATTCAGATATATCTGTACTGTATGATTTGTATCGACTATTATTTTAATTAAAAATTTCGTATACTTATGCAAAGGATTCCCTATGGATGACACAATAATTCTATATGGGTTATGAATTTTAAGTAATGCATACGCAGGAGGTTAAAGAAATTGGTTAAAGCTGAAGAACATTCGTACATGTATCAAAACGCTGTTAATCTTCTATATAATAAAATAGCGTGTATATTTGTTTGTATTTACGTTGTTCTTTATACAAATTTTATCGCGTGGACAGAATGCAACAAAAATTGGTATACGTATTCTGCCAAAATCGAGAACCGGTACTGTGGGGGTGAGAAACCCCTAGAATAAACGTGGAAATAATTATAATTGGAATAAGTTACGAATTAGTGTTAAATTACTGCGCGAGACGATGACGTCATAAGTTTTCAAGACATTGACGCATCCTAAATATAGTTCTGTATTTCGTAATGAAATAAAGCAGAAATATTTTTATTTAACATAAAGTATACATGTGGAAAGAATTATAATTAAAAACCGTGATCATTAAATATTAATTTACTGCGCGCCAAGAGACAATGACGTCACGCGAGAGAAAGACGTTACTACGCAACGAACGAAGGAGATTATTAGGAATTAAATAAAGCAGAAATATTTTCTTTAAATAAAAAGTATAATTTTATGCAGCAATATTCCATCGAATGATAATAAAGAAGAATACGAATTACTTTACCATCCTTGGGGGAAAATGTAAGTTAATTTTCGCGCTGTATTAGTTGTGAGTCTAGCTAACAATTTCATCAATGTAATATTTCGTAATGTATGAAGACTGAGTGACGATTATATCCTGAAATACTCAAGGAATATATTTAAGTAATCAATTAAATACTTTTTCGAGTTTATATAAATAAGTACACGAGCAACGCCGGGCACCTAGCTAGTTTCTAAATAAAATAAAGTTTCCCTCAAAGGGCCAAAATTGATTTATTAACATATAACATAATTTAAAATGCAGTAACTTCGCATTTCTTAGGAACCTCTTCACACGTTATATTATTAAATAAATAACTTAATATTTAATTTAAATTAAAAATTGAAATTAATAACTTCTCTACCATCAAAGGTAGGAAACGTTACGATATATTTTAAATTATGTAATGAATATAATGGCCAATTACCACTAATTGAAATTTAATGTAACTCAGATATTGTTTTAATTTTAAAAATGATAATTATCAATATGATCTTTTCCTTGTTACATTTTTTTTACCTCTAGGGCGGGCCTTGAGAAGTGCATTTTTAAAAACCCGTTTCTTCTGGCCTGGGTATAAAAAAATTAATGTTAGGATTTAATGAATTTGTTGCGCCCCGAAAAAATTCCGTTAGGGTTCCTAACAAAATTTTTCAGGAAGGAAGTAAGCATAATTGTTAATGGAGTGTCCTTAGCCACGTAATTTAGATAAGTTTTCAATAAAATCCCTTACAATTTATTTTATTTTAATACGAAAAATGTTTAACATATCCGACTTTTAAAGATGACGCAAATTTTCATAACTATATTGTAATAATCAAATTAATGGTCGTTTAATAAATGAAAATAGTTGATAAATTTACGAACAATATTTTATTTGTGGCAATAACTCAATCAATTACAAAATTTATAATATTGAATTTCTCAGGGTCATAACTGAGTTTGATAATGGACGAATCAATAATATTTATAATCTTATCAACAACAGATTACAATTAAAAGAAAAAGAAATTTATTCGTCAATTAAACTAGAACATTTAAAATGAGACCAATTTTAAAAATGAAAAGATTGACTCTGATTAACAATTTTAATCAAAAAGAGAACGAAATCTGACGGCTATCTTTTAATTTACGTTTACATAATTAATTGTTTCGTAAATTGTTACTCACGTCTACCCAGCATTCCAGCGTACCTTTATTTTCGAGAACACTATTGTGGGGTTTTACACAGCTTCTAAACTCACAGATTCTAAATAAAAAATTTTATATGTCGTCAGGAACTCGGATGATCCTCCTTTCGACATCTATCGGTTGACCGCTCGCCTTAGGTGAATTCTACGATTCGTCGATTGGGTAGTCTTTATTGTTCCGGACTTAAACCGAAACTTTTGCTATTTCTGGACGGTTCCTCAATGTTTTAATGCAAACTGCTCCTTCAATATCTCCTGCGAACTGAACTCGTCAAGATCTTAATGCAAACTATCCTCTCGTCTCGCAATTTGAGCGCGCATACGCCATTTTGACTGACCTTCCGACAAAGGAACAGTGCTTGGCTACATTGTCGCTTCAAAGCTCTTGCCGATACAAAGGATTTCTCAAACAATTTAGATTTTTAATTTCACAATTAATGTCTTAATTAATTGGCATTACAATATATTGCGTGAAATATAAACGTCTTATGAGATCCTCGTTACAGGTTTAGTCACGCCTCTGCTCATTGGATCAACAAGTGCCACATTCTGGCTATACAGTAAGACACCGCTTGCTCAGGATATAATGAAAACAAAAATTATTTCAGATCAAACCAAAATAGAATTTCTCTGTGACTCTGTCGGATTTTATACGATATCACAGGATTTTCTAAGCTTCGATTCAGTATCATTTAAATTTCTGACACGATCGGATATTATTTCATTGCAGTAAAATAAGGCTATTTGGTTTTAAGAATAAATTAAAAAAAGGTAACGATTAATTTGTCACGTAAGTTATTTCCTGTTTCCTTGAACTCTTTCCCTATATTTTAATATTCGTGACGAACTGAAACATTTCCGAGAAACATGCCGAAGTCGTCGATCACATTACTTGAAGTGATGGAATGTAACAAGACGTAAACTAATATAACTACGAATTTATGTTTAACCCTCCCCTGATTCAAAATTATTATTATTATTACGTAAAAATATAAGGCAATACGTCAACGTGAAAATGTATTAATAAGAAATTCATAATAATTAATTACCAAAATAAGGGAATGAGGTAATTTATAAATGAGAAAAATGTTGATAAGAAAATAAATAAACACTTAAAAAAATATTCTGAAAGCGGAAATTTTTTTTTGGCCTTCTTTTTTATTAACTAGACCTTGACACTATTTTTTACCTATCCTGTTTCCAGGAGCATCCAGAGATATAACGCCTGTATCTCTTGCGGCTCCGCAGATCATCCAAAATCTTGTCTTGTCAAGATTCAGCGATGTCTGTCCAGCTCGACTGCGAAATGGAATTTATTTGTAATTGTCTTTCTCCAGACGAGCAGGTATCCCGGAGGATCCTTCTTGTTTGTCAGGACAACGACGCGGCGCCTTCCTTACAAAACCTATCCCCTTACTTTACACAACAGAAAGTGCTTCTCAGCTCTGAACCAGCTTAACTCTTCTAAAAAAATATATATGATGGGACACTGACCACGGCTGTAACTTACTCCACCGAACATGATTCTCGTTTTGTTTTTTACGTCGCTCCATCCCTTAACAACACTACAAATGTAATTTAAATTAAAGAGAACTCCATTGGTCTTGAGGCAAAAAATTCCGAAACATTCATATAAATTTTCCATTCCCTGAAGGTGAATAATTTTTTTTTTTCTGTTTAAAACATTGGTCTGTTATTATACTTCGTTTACTTTGTGATATCTCTCACTTTGGACTTTTATTTATTTGGTTTTGTTCACTTCCTGTCTTAAAATTCTCTTCGTCTCCTTCGGTTCTTGACGGCAGTGAAAGTGTCAGTGAGAACACAAGTGTCAAAAATGTTTCCAAACTGTATTTTATATTCCATTGTCGAATCGTGCAGGTGACGGAAATAAATCCACTGAGAGAGAGGAAAATGTTTAATAGGATACCCCAGTCTGCGAGGGCTATTCTCTCGCAGGCAATACCTGCGAGGGATGTTCTCTCGCAGGCAGAACCTTTAGGGATGCATTTTCCTCTCCGTTTTTGAACTTTTGTTCCCACAAGCCTCGGCCTGTTCTGAGAGGTGTATGTACCAGGGTCACAGACCTTGGGCATACGGTAAGAGTTGTCCACTATTTCCATTGGAATAGTCGGCCAGCTGCCTCCTAAACTGGTCGAGGCACGGAGAAGGGAATGCTGCGTCCCCACAGCTAACTCATCTCCCGCTATCGGAAGGGCGTGGGACAAGTACCCAGTGCACGACCTACCTGACGCAGGTTTTTTAGGGTTTTCCCTGCATTTCTTTAGGCGAATGCCGGGTAGGATTCTTAAAATATAGCCCGGGGGCCCTAGCTAACCCTTGGCTACCTTCCTCTACCCTTCCTCATCCCTTCCTATGCTATTAAAGGGGAGTTGCCCGGCGTGGATCACCCTCATGTAGCCTGTTGCCCTAAAAACAAAAAAAAGAAAATGTTTAAATAATTATGTTGTTTTAATGTCCGCGGATTGGAGTGAGGCAACGTGTATAATGAGTGTGTGTAGAATATTTAATATAAAGGTCTTCATTTAAGTGTGCGATAGAGAGAATATTTTTTTTTGCGACCATAAACAGTGTTTGTGACACTCCGTCAGTGCCAATAAATTAAACTATATTTTACATGACTAATAGCTTCATTCTGTGATTTCAACAACTCAGGCGGAGGACTCGTGAGTTCTCTGAGCTGCGGTCAGCTGCTTTCCTTTTAGGAACTGAAATGAGCTGATGTCCTTTTCGCACTGTGCGATGACTATCGTGGATGACAGTCCTGAAGTGAGGTGATCGCGCTGGATGAAGAAGGATCGTCGTAAGATGGATGGGCGACGCGTTCTCTCCTGCTGCGGGTGGTCCACGTCTCTCTCTCTCTCTCTCTCTCTCTCTCTCTCTCTCTCTCTCTCTCTCTCTCTCTCTCTCTCTCTCTCTCTCTCTCTCTCTCTCTCTCACACACACACACACACACACACACACACACACACACTCACTCTCACTCTGGAAGAGCTACGGTCGCCTCCCTCCGGGAAGATCGATATTCGAGCACCTAATTTCTCCAGTCGCTGTGGCAATAGTGACGTCACGTGTGATTTCTTAGGCTCCATCTCTGTTGGTCCAATTTTTTTTTTAGCAGCCAAATCACATCGTTACTTGTTTTTCCTCTACTATCGTTAGGATACGCAAAATCTGTGGCGAAGGAAAATCGTGGAATAAAAACCCTTTCGAGGAGAATAGTCAGGATGGTAGCGGACAGCCACGAATAGTGCCTACCTGTTTCATCTACCTGGTCCCTCCGCTCTTCTCAGAACGTCTTTACAACAAGAGTATTTGTTTTTGCATTCCACTTGTTTGCAAGAAATGTTCGGAGAAACTGGTAGCCGATAATCCTTGAAAAACGGCCAATTGGTTTACAATTAAAAAGCAGTATTGTGTTAACTTAGAAAGACTCATAAAATAAGTGAACCTGTAAAGACACTCAGAACTGCCGCACCAAGTTAGCAGAGAAAAATTGTTAGTTTAACTGTTGCTGCAAAACATTAAATTATTAACGTAATTATGTAAATACGATAAGTAAATAAACGTCAGGTGATTCTAAATAGTAGTAAATAATATTTTTAATATTATTTTTCTAAATTTAGATTGAATAATATTAAGTTTAATTAATAATTTACCGGTTGACAGGATTAAAAATAAGGTTAATAGTTTTACCTTAAGTTTTGAAATAAGCAATACAAACTGGTCGATTTATCTATATAATAAAAAAGGGTGTATATTTGTATCTATGTATGTATGTATTTACGTTGTTCTTTATACAAATTTTATCGCGTGGACAGAATGCAACAAAAGTTGATACACGTATTCTGCCAAAATCGAGAACCGGTACTGTGGGGGTGAGAAACCCATAGCATAAACGTGGAAATAATTATAGTTGAAATAAGTTACGAATTAGTGTTAAATTACTGCGCGCCAAGAGATTGTGACGTCATTGGCAAAACATTGACGCATCATAAAAATATAGTTCTGTATTTCGTAATGAAATAAAGCAAAAATATTTTTATTTAATATAAAGTATACATGTGGAAAGAATTATAATTAAAAACCGTGATCATTAAATATTAAATTACTGCGCGCCAAGAGACAATGACGTCACGCGAGAGAAAGACGTTACTACGCAACGAACAAAGGAAATATCTCCTTTATTAGGAATTAAATAAAGCAGAAATATTTTCTTTAAATAAAAAGTATAATTTTATACAACAATACTCCATCGAATGGTAATAAAGAAGAATACGAATTACTTTACCATCCTTGGGGAAAATGTAAGTTAATTTTCGCGCTGTATTAGTTGTGAGTCTAGCTAAGAATTTCATCAATGTAATATTTCGTAATGTATGAAGACTGAGTGACGATTATATCCTGAAATACTCAAGGAATATATTTAAGTAATCAATTAAATACTTTTTCGAGTTTATATAAATAAGTACACGAGCAACGCTGGGCACCTAGCTAGTTAAATAATAAAGACTTTGGAGTTAATTTTACGTCATTAAATAATTTAAAGTTTGTAAAATAACATTAAAAATACAATAATTTTTTTTTACAAACACAATGTCATTTAGAATATAGTATTTAGACTTAAATGCTACATTGGTCAAACTAAGTGAGCTTTAAAAATCTCGTTAAAAAAAATAAAATTAAACTTACATGTAATGTACAAAAATATTCAGTAGTGTCCCTGAACAATTGCCTCCACAATAATAATTCGATTGGTTTAATATTAAAAGTTTTGATGAGTAAAATAAGTATTTTGCACGACCGACTATGAAGCACTGTAGTCATCAAACTAAAAATTATTCTATTCATCTGAATATAAAGAAATGCATTAATAATGTAACTAAATAAATCGAACACACATGAATATTGTTAATCCATTGTATTCAGTATTATAATTTTTGGCTTTGTGTTAATTTTTAACAATATCCCTTAAAATTCATTGTCATATCTAATTTCGGCTGCAACTGGCATGAAAACTAGTCCATTCATTTTCCATTTTATTCAAAATTAATTTCTATTAATTTTTTGGAATCTACTAATTGAACATTTTATACAATGTGGCACTTTATACAATCAAATTCTAAGTTTTATTTTATTTTATATAATTTAATTAAATAATTTTCTTAAGACACACATCCGTCAAGTTTTAGAATACACAAAGTATATAATTGGAGATTTTTTTAAATAAACTAATTATTAAGATGTAACTTTTTTAAACCATTATTATGTTCAGGTTTTTGTCCCGGTTTAGGGACGAAACGCAGTTTTTTTCTGAGTTTCTATCTGTAGTGATTTCAAATTTAATGTTGCCATTGAAGAGAATGTTTGAAATTAAACTTGTTCGACTTATTGTCCTTAATATTTATTTATTTTCTTATGTAATATTTTTATTTCTAGTTTTGAAGTTTGCAATGTTGACAATGGCGGTATGTTATAATAGATGAAATTGTGAATTCTATCACTCCTTTCTGATAGGAAGATGTATTTCAACGCCCGCCGTATTTAAGTCTCTATAATGTATATAGATAATAACGTCGGTTTGCCCAGTTGAAGTGTAAAAACGAGGAAGTGAGTAAGGATACCATGGAAATCCTGCATCAGTCAGTCTCATCCCTGAGTGATAGAGGAAGAAATTATTTGGATTTATGCTCGAAGAAGACAGCAAACTCGATCTTCAGGACAATTAATGAGGCTGGTCCAATGACGTAAGTGGGAAATATTTTCTGCATGTACAACTCTTAGTACAGAAAGGACTGTAACCCTACGACGGAATATTTATCTAATTCTGTTTTTGAAGTTTGTCCTCCTCCAAATATTTATCTGTGGAAGAGCCGTAGAGACGCGAAAGTGGTCAGCAGGCAGTGACGGCTCCCTAAGAGGATTAGCAGTCCTCGGCCGTGTCAAGAAGTCATGAGCTAAGTGATGCTCTCTCTAAGAATCCCCAACGTACGTGGGGGGGGGGAGGCGGGTCAGGTCCTACGTCATCATACAAGTGCATCGACGAAGCATCTGAGGTTATACACAGACGCTGAACTTCACGGCGAGGCGTCACATCCAATGGACGGAAATTTACGTTCCATGTGGTTTAACTGCGGAAGACACAAAAACACTACAAAAAGAAGAGTACAAACTTCACCGAGGAATCGATATAAATGTGACTATGAATTTGTAATTTTAAAATTCATGAACAAGACTTCCTCCAAAAATAACAGTTCCATAAAACCGACTACTGCATCGAAATGCGTCGCATTCTTGGTATTTTAATTCAGTTCAACAATTAAATTTGGTTTGTAAGTCATTTACGCACCATACGTAATTTAACACATTGACATACAAGCATAATTAGTCCAAAGAAGAAAACAGGAACTATAGAAAATAAACCGACATATGACTGCAATTTAAATTCAGAATTCATGTTAAAAAACAAATATATAGTAAATTATGGTTTTAATAAATTGTTTCATTAATAATAGACATCAATTTAATTTTTAAAATGATTCTGTTGCAAGTATAAGAAGATAGGAAAAAGTCCGTCTAGAAGATAGACGTCTCAAAGGTTTATTGGATTTATTTCCCTATTTATATGGAAGTGAAACAAATGGAAATCCAAAAACTAGAAGCTTGGATGTATTTTTAGTGTAATGTTAAAAGAAAGTCGAAGATTAATAAATCATTACAAGGTTTATTGCAGGATCTTCAGCGAGTAAGATGGCATAACAACTTGAAACATTCTGGGTTTTTTTGGCGAGGAACTTGTAAATGATGATGGCCTCAGTCAATACCTAGGTTTCATGATCCCCTTTTGGGAAGACCTGTTTGGTTTCATCCCAACATTTGGGGAAAAAACAGGAATAATTCCAATTCGGAATGGCTGGAACATAAAAGTACGGACCGTCAATCCTCCCCATTGAAAATCCCGTCAAGTACCGTGGATGTTTGCAGAATAAATAAACAGGCAAACTAAAATACTTTTTCTATTTGTCAGTGAAGCAAGGGTAAGCTAAGATTGCTTGAACTCTGAGTAACCTCGGTGGTGAAGAATAGAGTCAACTAGTGGACGTGTAGTATGTATTTAAATTAAATTAAATTAATGTTTTGCGTGAAATCAATCTAATTGTTGTCGACTGGAAGAAGAACGTAGTGATTTGTCCCGTATCGTCGGTGACGTCACGCGGCTCGCGACTGCGCTCATTACCGTCGCTGGTGGAGGGAAAGCCAAGTCGTTGGTCCGTGTTCCGGTGTCGAAACGTGATGGATGGCGGCAAGAGGTCCGGTAATTAACGGCCCTAATTGTCATGTTTCGTGAAATTAGCCGTGGCAGCGTGCGTCGCTTTGAAGTGCCGTCTGCCCCGTCCACGGGAAAAATAAACCATTACGTCGACGTCACAGACAGGCGTCCGTCATACCAGAGGAATATTTATCTGACGCGCCTTTCTCGTCTAGGTTTCAAGTTTCCATACGATGTGCAACACATGTAAGTGATTTTTTTAAAAGTTTCCAACACTCACGTTGTGAACTTAAGGCAGATGGAGATAGTCCGAATTGACTGATTGAGAAGAGACGAAATATTATCAAAAACTTTTATAAATATCTTGTAACTTTGAGACAGTGATTTACTCCTAAATTATAGAGGATTAAAAGGTTTTTTTAAAATGTGATGCTCTAGAAAAATATTTGAAGACTTACAAGAAAAAGAAAACTAGGCAAACAAAATTTGACGGAAGGAGCCTTTAAGGAAAAAATAGCAATACTTTTTTTCAGAGAAGGGTTTTAGTTGAATTCGAAGATCATTTTTAAATGGCGCAGAAGCAGAATTTAAAGGAGGATAGAAAAGTGTTAAAAATTTGGGCGAATTGATATTATTGGACGTAAGAAAATTCTCTGTTGGTCCTCCATGAGGTGATATATAAGAGTGGTGATATGAACATATTTCGACTGAGCAGAAGAGTTACTAGAGACTATCTGAACCATTTGCTCCTGCAAGATTTAAGACCATATATGACGACGAAGATTTGAAAGGTAGAGAGTCAATAATATTCACTGTCAAGGTCTATATTACTTCATCTCTCACCAAAAATTGGACTAAAATCTGACTTTTCCCTCAGAAGTCGACCATAACAATTTTTAACAAATAGTAAGGTAAATTTAATCTTCTATATAATAAAATAGCGTGTATATTTGTTTGTATTTACGTTGTTTTGTATACAAATTTTATCGCGTGGGCAGAATGCAACAAAAATTGGTATACATATTCTGCCAAAATCGAGAACCGGTACTGTGGGGGTGAGAAACCCCTAGAATAAACGTGGAAATAATTATAATTGAAATAAGTTACGAATTAGTGTTAAATTACTGCGCGAGACGATGACGTCATAAGTTTTCAAGACATTGACGCATCCTAAATATAGTTCTGTATGTCGTAATGAAATAAAGCAGAAATATTTTTATTTAACATAAAGTATACATGTGGAAAGAATTATAATTAAAAATCGTGATCATTAAATATTAATTTACTGCGCGCCAAGAGACAATGACGTCACGCGAGAGAAAGACGTTACTACGCAACGAACGAAGGAGATTATTAGGAATTAAATAAAGCAGAAATATTTTCTTTAAATAAAAAGTATAATTTTATGCAGCAATATTCCATCGAATGATAATAAAGAAGAATACGAATTACTTTACCATCCTTGGGGAAAATGTAAGTTAATTTTCGCGCTGTATTAGTTGTGAGTCTAGCTAACAATTTCATCAATATAATATTTCGTAATGTATGAAGACTGAGTCACAATTATATCCTGAAGTACTCAAGGAATATACTTAAGTATTCAATTAAATACTTTTTCGAGTTGATGATCGTGTGGAAATAATATTCGGCAGGCGTTAATGGAATTGATAGTATTTCTACTGGTGAAGTTTGTGTATAATTTCAACTCCTTTCAGTATGAGAGGGGAGGGCGCCTAGGGGTGGGGGTAGAGGATCGAGGAGCGTTACGTAAAAATAGCGCAAAAGCAACCGAAATTGGAGTGTATCGGGGGTTCTGGATAAATGACATCTCGGGCAACGCCGGGCACCCGCTAGTTATAAAATATAAATTCTTTATTTATTCTTCCAAATCAATTTCATCCCCTTCAAAGTAATCCCCGTCCGATAAAACGCACTTTTTCCAACGTTTTTTCCAGTCTCGAAACAGTCGGAATAGTCTTTTTCTGGTATAGCCCTCAAGACCTTCTTCGATTCGGTTTTTATCTCCTCAATCGTGTCAAAACGGCGTCCGCGCATTGGCCTTTTGAGTTTGCTGAATAGCCAGAAGTCGCACGGAGCCAAATCAGGCGAATACGGTGGTTGCGGAACGATATGAGTCGAGTTTTTGGCAAAAAAAAAAGTCTCGAAGAACCAATGCAGTATGGCATGGTGCATTATCGTGATGAAGGAACCAAGAGTTTCAGACGAATAGCTTCACGCAAACGACGCATAACGCTCAAATAATATTCTTTGTTGACAGTTTGGCCCGGCGGAAGGAATTCATAGTGCACCACACCACGATAGTCAAAGAGAACTGTCAACATGACCTTGATTTTCGATCGACTTTGCCGTGGTCTTGCTTCACCTTTTGCACGATATTCGCTGGATTGGTCGGTGGTTTCAGGGTCGTATGCGTAAATCCAAGTCTCGTCTCCAGTAATGATGCATTTCAAGTGGTCCTGAGAGTCAGACAGCAAAGTTTTACACACATCAACGTGACGCTTTTTTTTCCCAAAAAATTGAGGGATTTTGGCACCAGTCGAGACTTGACGAGTTTGAGACAGACAACATTTTTCAAAATGGTTTGGGCTGAGCCAAATGATATTCCAACACTATCAACGAGATCTCTAATTGTCCATCGACGATTTTCAAGCACCAAATCTTTGATTTTTGGACGTGGCCCTCGTCGGTTGACGTTGATGGTCGTCCAGAGTGCGGTTCGTCTTCAACGCGTTCTCGGCCCTCTTTGAACTCGTTGTAGCACTTATAAACTTTTTTGTGCCGTAGTTTGACCACCAAAGGCCTTCCGCAACATTTTCAACGTGTCCGCACAAGAATATTCGTTCCGCAAACAAAATTTGATGCAAGTTCTTTGCTCAACAAAATCACCCATTGCAAAAATCGAAACATTCAATTTTGGTTGTTTACAAAAACACGTGTAACTCGGAGATAAACCTTTTAACAAACAGACGCATGGCAAATATTATACACAGTCCTACCAACCTAGGAAAAAAAAATTACCTGCCTTCCTAATAACCGGGAGTTTTAAATGACAATTTCACCTTACTTTTTGATCACAGTGGTAAATCCAAATTCCTGAAAAATATTTTCTCTAAATTATGTATTTCAGCCATCATGAAATAGAAACCAAGTAATTAATGACTACATCAGAACAAGAGCAAGTTGAGATCAAATGTCAGTGATGACTCGTGAAAATAAAAAGTGAAAGGACGCAATGAGCAGCGAGGGTCAACGTCTCGTCCAATGTGACATGACGTCCGAACATCAAGGTTCTCGTGGTCATCAGTGATAGAGGAGGGAGGAGGTAATGTAATCTTGAAGACGATTGCGAGCCGAGTCCACCTGTTGCGGGTTGGGTTCGGCCGCGCCGACGTCACTTCCTGTCGGAATGCAGGTAGAGGTTTTCGGGGAAGATGGCTGACAGACAACGGAAATTCAATTAGCTGGGCGTAATTCCAGCTCGTGTTCTGGAAGCGATGCCACTCCAGATTACGCGTCCGTCACGAGCCTCGGCCCTTCCCTGATACTCGTACATACGTAATATATATTTAAATCGTTTACCAACACCAGGAGAGTCGTCGACCTCTCTGTCTCCCTCTCTCGGAGCCATAAACAGGCATCCATCCATCTTAGGACTCTCAATTACCATCATCCACCTTATCAGTAATACTGTAACCAGAGTCGGAATACATCTTCAACTCTTGCTCCAATGTCTCACAATCCAGAATATTTTATGTAAAATTTGAATTTTACATACTGACGATGTTTGTCTGAATGAGTTCTTATTCATGTTCCTGCCATGGTGATCTTATTTTTATAAACTCACTTTTTCCTGGTCCGTTCTGCCCAACAAGAGTGAATTTCAATCTGCTTCTAAAGCAACGTTAATTTTTTTAAAAAAAATATACACTTTCCTAAACAATATTTTATATTTTTCCAATTTTCGGCAAAACTTGCCTTCAATCTCTGTCGTCGTCTTTTTGACATGTCTTGGTAGAATCGCATGTACTTCACGCAATTTCAGTCAGTCATATCGAAATTTGTGAGAGTTCCCAACAGTTCAAAGCAAAATTTCCATAGAATTCGAAAGAGATATATTAAATACCACCAAATATTATCTGTGATTATTCGAAAATTGTAATTTCTAAGTTTGACTTCATTGGATTTCTTGTTTCACTTAGTTCTCTATTGACGATGCAGGACAAATATGATATGCATAAATAATTAAATATATAAACTAATAATTACTGATTTGTAAAAATACATTTGAATTTATATGTATGTACGTAATGTTGGATATAAATTCAAATAATGCGATAAGTGTTCATAATCCATCTTTTTAGGGTTTTTTTAAATGCAAAGTGACTCTCGATGTACGTTCTGAAAAGGGGAAGAAGGGTTGAAAAATAAATTATATCAATAATAAATAATTTTCAAGGGCACGAAGATAAATTGAGACACACTCAAAGTCAAATTTCGCAGCCATTGCCATGAGGGGGAAATTGTTAAAATTTTAATTAAACAATATTTCAGTTAATTAACAATTAAATATTACCGGCTACCCCAATTTATAGTACTTTATTTAAAATAATAATAAAAGTCGACTGTGTATTTTACTTATACTTCAAATTACCTGAAAATAAATTTAACATTAAATATAATCTGGTAGTTGTCATTAAATAAAAAAGGAAACAACAAAGCCAATATGCTAGCAGAAAATTATAAATTTATTGAAACAAAAAATAATTTCAATAAAAAGTTTCGCCTATAATTTTGGAACTTCTTCGTGTAACATGATTTAACTAATTTAGCCAATATTTAATTACTTGAAGTGGCATACCATCGTATCTATATTTATTATAAGTTTACTTTTATATTACACTATAGATTTTATTCTTTGTCATGTCTAATAGAATATTGATCGGATTGACGAATACAGTGCAACAACTGGTAATAGAATTGTTTGCACGGTAAGAAAAAATTGTGAATAAGTGCAGAATTTAATAGGATGAAAATAAAATTAAATGAAATTGTATATAGCACTGAAATACAAGACATGATAAAATCTG
The DNA here is from genome assembly GCA_037074705.1 of Zhengitettix transpicula. Classification (NCBI taxonomy): domain Eukaryota; kingdom Metazoa; phylum Arthropoda; class Insecta; order Orthoptera; family Tetrigidae; genus Zhengitettix; species Zhengitettix transpicula. The sequence continues at coordinate 79,008,436 of CM073593.1, forward strand.
TTCGCAAGACACTGGCAAAGGCGTCGAGGAGGTGACGAGGTCAGGTCAAGAGGGTGGCGTTGTTTTGAGCCGAGTCCCGCTACATTGGAGATGGCACTGTTAATTAGGAGTGGTACAGCTATTAAGGCAGGCCAGGTAAAAGTGAGGATTAGCCAGTTTCTCCCGTTACTGCGGAGGGATTAAAGGAGAGGACACGGGCGCCTACGACGACCAGGAATGCGCTGCCGTGGCGGCGCTCACCGTTAGGTCCGTCAGCTGATCCAAGACTGTAAACAATCACACAGAAAATAACAGGACTCCTGGTCATCGATACTGAGAATCTTGCCGAACATATTTCCAGTAGTGCCTACGAAGCGTCATTGGAGGCGTAATATTATGTAAACACCTTCCAAGAACGTATCAAGGCTGGTCGAGTTGACACTTGATGTCTGAGTATTAGTTAATATTATTAGCATTAAGTATTCTGGGTTCTCAATGGCTCTCAATTTAATCTGAAAGGTGAAATGGACACCTGATGATGACTAAAAGATGGTCAAAATGAATTGTAAAAACTTTCATTTTTCTGTACATAAATTAGTAATCACATCTACAGATTTGTCTGTTAGTAAAACCTGTAATGCGTAAATCTGCAATGAGTCACTTATTCACTCCCAAGACGGCTTATATGCTTCATCTACTAGGTTTACTTCCTTAAAGGGTGTTCGTACTCGTGGGTTAATCACCGATTCTTAACCCATTTCCCTCAAGACGAACAGAGTTATGTTAGAAACGCAGCATTCGTTCTTCTGGTCTGTTATATGCATATCCCATAATTTATTTACCAGATGACTCCACATGTAATTAAACCCAGATTTTGGAGAATGTTTTGAGAAATCTGAAAAAAGAATGAGGCTGAAATGTTTTTAACCACATGTTCATGAAAACATTTTTGTCTGTCAGTATTTCCGTGAAAGAGTCGGCCTTTCTCGTCCCGGGACACAGCCTTGAGATTTCTTGAGGCACCAAAGTTGGTCCATCTATGATCTCCGATATCAAAGTTGGCGTGTGAGAGCCCCCGATGTGCGCTGCAAGAGACCTGCTGTCGTTGAAGGGTCATTGTGTTTTGTGTGACCTATAGGAAACAAACATTTACAGGAAAAAAGAACATCCCGCGTTTGTGCGTGGTTGGGTTATGAGTACGCGTACGTCAAGCGCGATGACAGATAGCGACGCGCGGAAATGATTTGTCGATCGCTCTCGTTCTGCGGAAGTACATAGCACTTGTTTATTTACAGGCGGATAACCGAATAAACTGTTTATTCGTAAAAGGAAATCCCGTAGGAGAACAATGGCCGCTGGAGGGTCCTCTGTACGAGTTGCAACGCAACGGTGGATCCGCCGAGTGGCGTGGCTTCCATCGGCAACAATTAGCACTCGAGAGCTCTCTAATAGATAGGCACTGTGCATCTCACAAACGATACGTGGAATCTACTATGCACTGCACATTGCTGCACCAGTTCCTCCAACATTCCAGTCATCAAGCTGATTGGGCTGCCAAACTGCTGAATCTAGGCCATTCCAATTTTTACTTTTATCCATTTTTGACTTTAAAAAGATACAAGTTACGTTACTGGTTCCACGTCAGTCCATCGTCCTCTCATCACTATACATATTGCATCCAACATTCTTAATGATATAGTTTGTGTGTCACAGAACTGGTCTGGGGATCCACTTACCCTCCATCCGGACACTGATGAGACGACTGTCGTTTCGTGTTCGGCGAAGCTATGTTATTCTGTCCTCTTGACGTCGATGACTCCATTTATTGGTCTGTCCCTTCCCTGGCCCTAATTAAGGTCACCATCGCAGGCAGGCAGGCAGGACTGCAAGTATTTATGGCGTGCGGACTGCACCGTGGGGACTCTTACAGGGGACATCAAATGTTCGACCAGTTAATTACAGATAGTTAATTTGGAGGGAGTTGAACCCTCGCTGCCTCAGACAATCGACCGTGACGACTTCCCCGCACTCTGCACTACTCACACACTCATGTGTATGTGTGTAGTCGTTTCCCGTCTGCCCTATTGTTCAAAATGGACTTCCAGAAGTTTAGTCGATTGCTGCAACGGAGACGTAAAACAGATGGTCAGGAAAAGAAAGGCTACAGGAGCGCTGAAATGAAAACTTATATCATTACCCTGACAATGATCAGGCGATATTATCCTGGAAATGAGTGAAAGTGGAAACAAATCATTTTGTTAAATCCGTAGTAATAACTTAACTATTATAAAACAAGTTCATGTTATTATGATAGAGTTCATATAGGTTGCTATTGTAAAATTTTATCGTAATTAAGAATTTTGAATGGACCATTTTATTTATTCTTACTTTAATATAGAAGAAATTCAGTTAAAAATTACTAGTATATATTTCAGTTTTAATTTTAGAATTAATTTGTTCCAAAATTCAAAAATTACGATGAAATTTATCATCTGTAATTCTCATTAGCTCATAATTGGCGTAACATCACACAGGATGTGTTAAAAAAAAATTAAAATTCTCATCACATTTAATTTTTTTTTCAATTTATTAATTAATTTATTTTCATTTGAAGTATTTCATTTTCATTCCATTTCATTTTAAAATTTTACTCATTTATATACTTATTTTCTTATTTATGTATTTTAATGTTTTATATTGTCATATTTATCTGTTACATGCTGTTTTAACTCGACCTATTTTATCAGTAAATGACTAATGTCTAAGAAAGTAAGATTTTCAGTAGATTAAATAGTTTGAATACACTTACAATATTTTAATACTTTTCAAAAACATTTTCTTTGTACTGATGTTTTATTCATTGATCGTTTTGTGTTTTATCCCCAATATTTTTATCAGTCACCATGTTAATAAGAGAACTAATTAATATTTTTTTAATAGGTATATAGTTTCGAAATTATGGATATTTTGGGAAATATTATTATAATGTATACGAAAAAATTAATTTTAAAACATTTTCATATCATAAATAAAATATAAATCAAATAAAAATATTTTTCAGTAGTCATTTTTATTATCAAAATGGCCAGTGTAATTATATAAACCTTCAATACGTCCAAAAATTAAATAAATTTAAAGAAAATTTACCCTTAACCGCTCCTTCTGCTTTTCAAATCAGTAAATGGAATACAACAACGCGCGTGAGCCATTATGTAACATTTAATTATTACTACTTTTTATTAACTGAAAAAAAAATATTTTGAAATTTTTGCGACGATTCTGAAGATTCAAACTTTATATGACATTGAAATTCAGTAAGAGAAAAATGTTTGATCAAATATATACAGAGATTTACAGTTCTAAATACCAAATAGGAGGCTCCTTGTAAGAAAGAAATTTTGTGGGGACACTTTGAGAAATGCTGTTACATCGGAAATGGAGCAAAGTTAGTGTTACAGCGATTGTTCGGGATAATTGGAAGTGCTAAAGCCTCGCTTTACATCCACGGTTATCGCGGTGTTTCAGAGGTAGTGAAAGTTTCCCCAATAACCCAGCTAACAATCAAGATTTTTTTTAAGATCGAAAAATCAACTATAGAAAAAGTACATATCATTTAACAAAACCGCGTTGACTCATTTCTTGATTGTGTACCTTGACTTCAATAAAACATCCCTATTTTTAGAAAATTAAAGATAGGTCCTACATCAGTATATTAAATTTTTCTCCGTTGTTTTTCTTTCCTTAAAATTCCCCATTAATTTTCCTTTCACAGAACCATGAACTCAATACTGTAATACATTTTTCAGGCAAAGCCGAACCACAATCTCAGAGTTTACGGTTCGATTTTTTATAATGTGTTTATAATTTCATCCTAGTTTCTCTACATATCTTCAAAACCGCTTTTTACGTTCCGTTTTTCTCTCACACTTCTGCATCAAATTTTCTTCAATATTTCAAAATAGTAAAACAAGTTCATACAACGTAATTAATTGTTCCATATTCCATTTGTCTGCATCTTTATTTTTAATGGAGTTATGAGAATCTGCCGCAATTAATTAGCCGAAAATTATCAATAAATTATTTCAGTTACAATTATTACTGTCAATGGAAGTCTCGATACCTTTTCCGATATTTTTCCTAAATAATAATATAGCAGTCACTGTCAGGATGGTATTTCTCAGTCATTAACCAAATTTTCGATGGTGAAGACATATATTTTGAAGTACAGTATAATTTAATTTATTAGAAAAATAAGTAATTTATAATAAAAAAAATAGCCAACTCCTTCGGCTATTTTCTTAACACCTGAAGAAAGGAACAAGGCTTCCAGAAACGTTGTGTGGTATCATCACTTCTTTTAACTGTTTCTCGCTATTTTTCTTTTTATTAATTTTTAAAACATAAATTTTTCATTTAAAAATATATAGTTACCATTCCTCTTAAGTAATATAAGGATCAAATACATGTTCTGTAAAAGTCTATCTAAATCTCCATATTTTAAAATCCCGTATGTTTTTTTTTCTTTCACTTAAATCTTCAACAAGGAGGAAAATGGGGAGACCCCGGACAAGATGGGTTGATGACATCGAGAAGGATATACAAACCTTGAAAGTGAGAGGATGGCGGAGACTGACACAGGAGAGGGCGGAATGGAAGAAAATTGTTAATAAACTCACATTGGGATATAGTGCCAATAAAAGAAGAAGAAGAAATCTTCAACAAGCTGATTCCTCCTCCTTCGTATATAATTCCTTCAATTACGTCATGTATTACCAACACAGGATGATCCAGCTTTCCTTCTAGGAGCTATTCTCATTTAATTTTCATGTGTTATCCTGTCTAACCAATTTATTTTTCCGCCATTCTCCAACATTCATAGCTTTTCTTTTGTCCATGTTTTGGATAATATCAGTACCGGGATTATAAAGTATAATTTCAGATTATATATACTAAATAATTCTTTTATTTACTACCGATGCTTGCAGTACCCATTAAAATATTCTGAACAAGCTATATGGTAAAGGGATGATTGTAATAAATTAAAAATGCGAGGTTTAATATTTGTTTATTCATGCTATAAATCCGCCTTGAATGACAGATCTATGTAATAACACTTTCCACTGAATTAGTTACCGTCTATGACGCGTATTCTTTGTTGCAAGCCCTTACTTTGCAAAGTGTCCTCTCTATATGCGTGTATGTGCTTGAGAAACATTCTTGACATTGAAGCTACACGGGAGGGTGTTGTTCCCTGTCTCCTCCCCTTTCCGAGGGGGATTAATGGTCTACTGACGAAGTAATGACTGCAACACATGCAAATTAATGTTCGTTGCGTGACGCGATTCTATTTACACTTAACAGGGCTAATGGAAAATAAATCAAACACTCTCAGCCCGGAGAAGGCGTTTACCACCATCATCATCATCATCATGCAAACGTTGTAACAAAACGCCTCATGAATGCAGTTATTCACGACGAGGGACGGAGGGAGAGTGAGTTACTGACTTATCTGATTCCATACTCGGCGTGATTAATATTCCCTCCTGCTGTGTTACGACACGAAAACATTTACAGTGACAAGTGACACTTGTACAGCCAAGGAACGTTATTTTATTATATTTTTAAAAAAATTACTTTGTCAACGGGAAGACTTGTTTGTACACTGCTCGAAGCACCTTGCGAACTTCATGACGTCATCAGATTACGTCACGTGATTGCTTGGAATTATTCATTCTGCTGAATATTATCTGACGTGCGTTTTTATTAATGTTTTCAATATTGTAATTTAAATTAAATGAGTAAAATTAATCTATTTCACCATTGAGAATGTAACTGTACAGACATACAGTATAATTAAATTACAAGTTTCAGCTAATTTTTTTTTAAACACAATTGAACATAAAACCGAAAGAAGAACCGTTTGAAGAACGTACAGGTGTTTTATTTTGTGGCTGATAGTAAATTTAAATTATAATGCCTGAAATAATTCATGGAAATACAAAGAACCAAATAACAGTCTCATATATTTACTCTTAAAAATTCATTTATTGCAAACCCGTACTTTGCAAAGTTTCTTCTCTATAAGCGCGAGTCAGAAGCATTCTTGACATTCATAACGGCAAATATAAATATATTAAATATAAAAAATTCAGAAGAAAGTGTTGGCTTTATATATTTGAAAAACTCAACTTTACACTAATATGTAATTATTATTCATTATAAAGCCCAGGTTTAAATCTGTCACAAAAGTAAAATAAACAAATAACAGTCTCCTATTTATTCTTCAAAATTTAGATTTCGGTATCATTGAGCCATTATCATGTAAAAAAAATTATAATTATATAAAATAATAATAAAAAATAATTAATTATAAGCAAGAAATTTGATTTTTAAGTAAGATCTATTCAAATATTCTAAGTTAAATTCAACACTGAATCATCAAAATTATAATCGTCACTTATTGCTTCCCATAATAACGACATTAAAAATATAGTTTTTATCGTACTAATTTACATTTAACGTGCTTTCGCCCTAATGTTTTATTATTATGTTTTAATCATGTTTAGGGTATTTACAATAATTCTTAATTGAAAATAGAATTATTTTAACCACTTTTTGTGAACATTCTATGGAGGTCAGCATCATTCTTTGAATGAATGATAAGTTTCACTGGCTTATAAATACACTTAACCATATAATTATATTTTTTTACATGATAATGGCTCAATGATACCGAAAACTAAATTTTCAAGAATAAATAGGAGACTGTTATTTGTTTTCTATTTTTTGTCAGATTTAAACCTGGGATTTATAATGAATTAATACAAATTCATATAAATCAGTCTTAATAGAATTAAACTTTTTTTAAAAAAAATAATTAATTTTATTTAATTTTAAGGATAAAATATTCTATTTTCTCATTATGTTTAAATATATTTCACTTTCTTCTTTATAATTACAATTTCAAATGTTTATATTCAAATTTACTTCTTTAATAGTTTCATTGAAGGAAACGACTCTGTTAGAATCTGTACGAACTGAAGAATTTATCATCAGGGTTTCTGTGAGTTTCTACACGAGACCCCGAGACTTCCGTTAGCAAATTAACTTGGAATCTCATTTAGAATATAATCTGTCGACGTTAGACTTTAATAGATACACTTTAGATGCGGAGTGAGTGTTTTACTGTGTCGTTGAATGTAGTCGTAGTGACCTGACTCCGTTTTTATCCTCGCAACAAGGAACATAAACAAAGAATTTAAAACTGATTGCTTTATTTTCACAAAAACGATAATTAAAACTGTATAATTTTATGTTAAACTCGTGGATCCTTTTTCGATACTGAATTAATCGTTGCACTCCGAAATTTAATTATTTCGGTAAATTTTCACATCCAATTCCTCAGGCCTAAAAATAATTGAAATAACGACGTTAAACAACAGTTGGTCACGAGCGGATTTTTAAATATTCATGCAAGTCTGATCATATTTACTCTACTACAGTATTTTTTTGACTTCACATTAGGTCTGCGAGGGCTATTCTCTCGCAGGCAATACCTGCGAGGGATGTTCTCTCGCAGGCAGAACCTTTTAGGAGAGATACGAAGGGGTTACCTTTGGGTATGCCTTTTCCTCTCCGTTTTTGAACTAAGGTTCCCACAAGCCGAGGCACCTCGGCCTGTTTTGAGAGGTGTATGCTCAGGGGTCACAGACCTTGGGCATACGGTAAGAGTTGTTCGCTATTCCCATTGGAATAGTCGGCCAGCTGCCTCCTAAACTGGTCGAGGCACGGAGGAGGGAATGCTGCGTCCCCACAGAAAACTCCTCTCCCGCTATCGGAAGGGCGTGGGTCAAGTACCCAATGCCCGACCTACCCGATGCAGGTTTTTCTAGGGTTTTCCCTGCATTTCTTTAGGTGAATGCCGGGTAGGATCCTTAAAATATAGCCCGGGGGCCCTAGTTAACCCTTGGCTACCTTCCTCTACCCTTCCGCATCCCCCCTTTCAAATCCCTTCCTATGCTATTAAAGGGGAGTTGCCCAACGTGGATCACCCTCATGTAGCCTGTTGCCCTAAAAAAAAAATTGTTGACTTCCTTTCTGTTATATTAGGAGGACATTTTACTGAACAGAGATCGCGCCACAATAATCTCAAGAACCAGTGCTCGATGTTAATTTTCGTTTCTTCTTTCTTTGACGATGGAAAACCTCTCATTGGAGAGTGCCGAATGCTGTTGGCTGTTATGATTCACTCGGACATGGACCCCAGGATCGAGGTCCATATTTGGGCAATAATAGAGCTGATTAAAAGGAACGAGTTGAGTGATCAGAATGGAGTCAGGATTGAGACGTGAAGCGGCACCTGTGTCGCTCTCTTTTGTCTCTGACCACAGCGGCGTGGAAAAGCGCACAGAAGAGAAGTGAGAAGGCGAGGGTGATACATCCCCTCTCGAAATTCCAGCCAGCCCCGTCGTTTAGTCAACAAAGGTCTATGCAACAATGCACCCTTCCCCAAAAACAGCTGTGCGTAACAAATGAAGCGCCACTTGAGGGCGACGACAAAAACACGCGTAAATCATAAACCCCCTCGACACATGTTCCGACACACTGCGTTTGTCACAAAAAGGACCAGGTGCGAATCTCTCGCACGTCCTCGGACAAACGTCTAAATATTACAAGGACGTTGCGGAGACACACACAGAAAAGAGGGAGAAAGAGAGACATTGACGTGAAAATGAAAAAAAAAACTCACTCCCCTTAACACATCAGTTGCAAGAAATTCTCATCTTCACGACCAGATTAAAATAAGAGAACATCATTGCTTCCGGTTCATTTATTGCTAAAATAAACTCTTTTTTTCTGATAAATACTGGACGTTGATACGTAACAATTTTTTTTATCTGTGGTAGAAAGAAGTAAGAGCTGGAAATAAAATGATTTTGGGTGTAAACGTTACATTTAGATTTATTGAATCCATTACGTCTGTACTGAGGAAATAGGACAAGTCAAAAACACTGCATCAATGAGAACAAAAATACTATGAACTAAACCTTCAAGAAAATACAAAAATTTATAAATGTAAATATGTAAGATTAAATGAAAGTGCAGGTAAAATAACATATATGTAAACCAAATTAAACTTCACAATTAATTAAATTCACAGACAAGGTTACAGTTTTATGTTACTCCGGACGCCTTTCCGCTGATTTTCCAACAAGTGGTGGGTGATATTTGGAACACCTCATGGTGCTATCCGTGTTCCTTGTTATCCAAACGACAGTTTAATATTGAAGTAATTTACAGAAAGGTCTTGCGATGAAGTGCAACTAAAGGTAATACTGTAAAAGACAATGGCGGGCGTCATCTGGAATACCAACCGGTTGACAATGGGTGGCTTTCAATGAACAGCAGAGAGGAAGATTTAATTACACAAACTACTACAAAATAAATGAATCAGCTATAGTTGCATAAACGTTAATATGTGGTCATTTCAAGTCTGGGTGAGCATCTGAATCAGTAATTCTTCCTCTGGGATTTTAACAAGTATTTATCGGCTGATCATCTAACTATAGGAACAGTGTTGCCACTTCGCGGGATAAATGGCGATTAAGAGAAGAAGTTGATTCGAATCAAGTGCTGATCAATTTTTAAGGCCCTTGATATCCATAACTGTACGAAAAACGCGTGACCAGAATGGAACTTCTGCAACCCTGACCTTCATCAATGAATTATTTGTCACATGGACCATTGTGAACTCGAAGTACCTCGTGGTACACAGTTCAGCGGTTGGGATATGTTTTTTTAAATGCCGAAAAAGGGAGTTAAATTGCTAAATAGTACATCCTCTCAATAAGTGATTGAACTTGAGGTCTTGTTATTTAAAAGGTTAGAGAAAACAGATGCGTATCGTTTCTTCCGGGTCGCTGGAAAAGTGTTGATACATATTTGGAGCGTCTGAAGGTTAGATCGTTTGATCCTTTGCTATTTAAGCTTTTGGAAAAACGAGGGCTTTGAGCAGACAAAGAGGTTTCGTTGTTGAGGACGTGGAGGACCTCCTGGTTCGAGCCTCGGCCTCAGGTTATTTATTTAAAGAGCGTGTATTTTGCGGTCCCAGAGCTGCGGCACAATTAGTGGTTAGTTATTAGCGCGTCTTGCGATGGAGTTGCAGCAGTTGGAGCACGCACACACGCACTCCAGACCAATCAGCGGCATTGATTGCGTCACGCACTGTGCGCTCATGCGTGTCTCTCTCCCCAGGGGTCCGGGTCCGCATCTGTGTGCAAGTGCCAATTAATCTCGTGGTCCACACACATACAACACACACACACACAGGCTCTCAAGACTACGCGCGTTGCCTGGTCCCAAAGTCTTTCTTCCTTGTTCTTACAGCGAGTGTTCCTCGAAACCTCTCCTGCACGTGTGATTATCATTTCTCTCAGAACAGTGTTGTAAGATTCTATTCCAATTAACCGAAACATCGACTGATTTAAAGATTTACTTATCTGAAACACGTGAACAATAATGTGCATTTCTCAAACAATTTACATGTCATGGCACTCAGTTAAGAAACAATACAAATTACCCGGTTGTAATAAGAAAGAAAATAATTGTTTTTTTTATAACAACGAAGCCATCAGATCCACGTTCTTAGACTGGAATTAATTTCTACAACGTCTATTGACAAATGTGAAGCTTTTAGGTCTAACAGGATCCTGAAAGTTGCAATGAATACCTTAAATTAAACAAACGTTATGATCACTTACCAATTGAAAAATCTGTCCCAAGATCAGTAAAACTCACGTTTATAACTGTAAAAAAAACATACCTTCTAGAAGTAAAATTTTATTATAAACAACTCTTTATTTATCTGCTATTAACCGAGATGTTGTGAGTGGTGAAGCTTTTTCGAATATTCCAGAGTTTCGCCGTAGAACCATAGCACAAAAATGTGAGTCGCAGTTGATGGTTTTTTAATTACCGTGGCCAAGTCTGTGTTAGTGTTTATACAGGTCAGTAAACTGTTTGAGGTCGAGATTCTGCAAAGTGAACGTCTTTTCCTTTGCATCATAGATTTCCTTTTAATATTTAATTGGCGTTCCTCCTACAGTGATAATGTCCGTGCTCTTAACGGCGCAGAACATTTTGTTCTATTTGTATAGGATTCGCTTCACAGGTCCAAAGACGCTATAATTGCGTCCAAATTTTTCTCAAATCGTTCTTCTGTTCAATGGGAACAGATGTAGATAATAGTTCTTTTTTTTTTCACGTTCACAAACCTATATCGTACTTCATTCAGTGCTTATTCAACTTTTATCTCTGTTTATTTGTTTAGCACCTTCGGTTTCACACACGTAAATATATATATCGAGCAAACACAGTATTGTACCAGTAAAATAAACTGTTGTTTATCAATCTCTAGTAACATGTGTAATTTAATTTGTTAAGAGTAATATTTACATTACGAGAGAGCAATAAAAAGAGAGAATTTAAACAAGAATGAATCTGTTTCGTTGAAAGATTATTAACTGTCCCCCAATTGCTCCGAAATTACTGTTTAATCCTCTCTGTAATCTCGGTGATTCTCCCTCTACCCAATCCTCGCACTGAACGCCATCTATCGGAAACAGCGGCGACTTTTTAAATGCTAATTTTCACGTACTGGTGGATTTACAAATCAAGTTTTCCGTAATGTCAAATAATGAAGGAAAAATGTATCAGCATGTTGTCAAAATTGTTTTCCATGTTCCGAGGAACGATCAGGATTGATGACGTGTTTTGTTTTAATTTTTCATTAATAAATTTATAATTTTTTACTGTATTCTCGTATATTATTAAAAGTTGTGCCTGCTGGAAGGTCCATGGACTTGGTCTGTATTTTAATTAATTTTTTAAAAAATATTTCTGTGTCTTTTAAGAGAACTGAATAGAAGGATTGGAAATGTGAATGAGTGAACGAGAGAAATAAAATAAAATGAATGACGGTGGAATCATGGACATATATGAGGAGAAACTGACAGACTGTCATAACACAGAGCCGAAACTTCTGAAGCTGGAAACGTGAGATTTGGAAAATATTCACATTACTATGAATGTAACCAATATAAAAAGGAAAATAAAGTTCCGTAAGGGTAAAATGGGAGTTGAAGGAATAAAGGGACTTTTCACCAAAAGTAGGTCCGAGATTTTAGTATCTTGACGCGCTGAAAGTTATTCGTAAAGCCCAAAAAAATATTTTATATGCTTCAAAGTCCGCTGTTTACTTCAAAACATCACTACGAGTATCTTAGTTCCCGTAGGGAATTGACGTCACAACCAATCAAAACTGTGTGCTATATTTGGACCACCATAAACACGTAATTATGTTTGTTAGATTAGACTCAAAAACTTTTTTTCCCCTTTTTTTAAAAAAAAAATTATTCCGCAATATATATAGTTTTTTTTCGTTGTTCACGGACCGTAGTAATAAATATTTGTGCGTTATTTTTCTTTTATGAGACACAGTAGCGAAGGCTATTTAAGATTAAACACAAACCTTGAGCATTTCAGGAATGAAGCATCTATGATTCTTTAAAATTTTACATGAATATATTTTTAACCTGGCGGTATATGGGAAACGACGTTTTATCTATAGGTGGTGACGTGAACCTCTTTTAACGAAGGCCTTAAACTGCATACATCACCGTGAATAAGGGTCAATTAGCAAAGGCTATACTAGAGAAATAGTGGCATAACCCATTAGGAGATAAATAATATTTGCTTAACAATTATTTTTATATGTATAGTTTCATCCAATTATTCTATGATAGTTATAACCTTAAATATGTATTCAAAATCTTACCTGTTAATTAATATCCTATTGATTTATCATTCATCTTAGAATTAATTACATAACAAAAAAAAGCAGTTGTTCGTCAAAATACCAATACTAGTATTTTTATTGTTTTATGATATTATGATTGTTTGTCAACAAAATATAGTGTGTTATATAAAAATTTAATATCTCTGTAATTTTCCAATCAGTTAAATCTGTTTCCTTATTTTGTTAAAAACATAATGATTGTCTTAATATTTTCTATTTCCGTTATGTTGCAATAATTGCTCATTTTGTTACATCGGCCAGACAAAACGATCTTTGTTAACTAGAATCAGGGAATATAAATCAAATATAAAATTTCCCTCTTCTCAACATTCTCATATTACAGATCGTAATCATTCCTTTAATTTTGGTAATGCTGTTATTTTAAATAAGGAAGTTGATTTTTTTTTAAAAAAAAAAATAGTTAATCCGTGTCAAGTCCCACAAATTTTCTTTTAAATGTAAAACAACACAGTTCTCATTTAAACACTATTTATGATGGTTTATCAAATAATAGTTGTTATTATCCACATTAGTTGTAATGTTTCGTAAATTTTGGCCATTTAATTTAATGTCTGTCCGAAGTATTGACAGTTGATCGAAACGTCTATTCAATTTTAAATTTTGGATTGTTCAAAATTATTTTCTGTAAGTGTCTGTTATACGGATCGTTAGTTTTTTGAGTTATTATTTTGATTTTCCACTGTTCGATAATACGTTTGTTTGTTGTTTTACGATTCTGAAACCTACAAATTTCAAAAACAAAGAAAGCAATGTGGGTGGTAGGTCACAATGTTGCTCTCACACCCTACTATATTTCTCCGTCTATTTTCGAAACATCTCCTGGCACCTACGCCGTCGATGATGTGAGACGCTCCTTTCATTGTCAGTCTGTGGTGAGAGCTAATTTTCTCTGGCTTGCGTTGTAGTTTAGTGTGTGTGGTCCACTCACTCGGATGACCACTTAATCTCCTGAAACCGAAGAAGCTGTTTCCCTGCGGGGTAATTTCGTTAGAAGTAAAGGGAGGGGAAAAAACCGCACATGGTCGGGAAAGAGCGGTGCTTGCGCCATCTCTGTGTCCCGTCCCCAACTACGTACGACTCCGAGAAACACTTCGTAATTCCTCAAGAGTGAATTGCTTGTCCCGGTAACAATGCTACAGGAGATAAAAAGGGCAACCGTACACCCACTCGTGGTACCATGGTATTTAAACCCTCCAGCGAGAAGATTAACAAGGGTGAATTTAAATTCAAACAAGCAATGTCACATTTAGCAGAAAGATAAAATATTTTAATGCTGATGAGGTAAATTTGACCTTCCTACCACTATTACTAACTTCAGGGTGTCACACCGACAATTAATCTTTCATTACACCTTTGTTCTTGTCACGGGTCTCAAGAAAACTCATCAAGGATCATTAAAATCTCCAACGACTACTACATTTCTTATATGGACGGTATTATAATAAACCAACACTAATCTAATATGCTCACAATTTATTAAGTGTATAATTTCAATCCCTGACAGCATCTGAGGGGAATCTAGGCCTAGGGGTGGGAAAGAGTAACAGAAAAATAATGCGAAAACAGCCGGGAACCAACCCGGAGCTGTAGGACTCGCTGAGTTTTATTATGGCATTCAGTGTGTCGCTTAAGTGTGGGGTTGGAAGGGCTGACGCAAAATTTTATGCGAAATAGGCAACATAACTGTCGAATAAATATATTTCGGGATCGCTGAAATTTATAGCGTCACTCCTGATGTAGTTAATGTCTAATTTCCTTGTACTCAGCTTCTTCCTTCTTTCTCCATTCAAGGCGTCTAGCAGCTGCACTCTTCTTCTTTGTCGACCTGGTCCTCCATCCAAGTGTCCTTCATTCGGTGATGTCCTATAGTAAATTATTTCTCGTTTATCTTAAGAACTGTAGTCAAGATGATTTATTTTTCTTAGAAATTTTTCTGTTTTCCCCATACTTATTTTTCAATTCTCCTCCAATACCATATTTCAAAGCTCTCAAGACAATCTCCCTTTTTCTTAATGTCCATGTTTTTGATCCATTGAAGGCCCCTTCAAAGATATAAATATATTAATAAAGTGTAATACCATCTAAGATCAACCGTTATTCAGAACCGCAGACTTAAAATTAGGCACTCACTGATTTAAATAATTTTAAAAAATGGTTAAAATTTACGATAAAGAATACCACAAACTAAGGAACACATTCGTAATCCAATGATTGAATTCGTGTATTAAACGCTATGAAATTAAGGACAATAGGCAAGTGAACTTAGTAAATATCGAGAGACCTTTGGAAATGGGAAAGTTTCTAAGGAATGATTTTAGTGGGATCTCATGAAGAAAATTAATTGACCGTGAAGAAACTGTTAGATGATAAAATTATAAGAAATTACAAAAATAAAACAATTAATGACCTTCAACAGACACTTTTTATTTTTTATTTATATTATGACGACGTTTAGATACCTTTTTGTATCTTCCTCAGGTATTTTGCCTACAGAGGAGGTACTACAAATGATTCGATTTATAGTATAATTGTACAAAGTACACAAAAAGAAACAACAAAGAACTTACCAAATTAATATAATACTAGCACAACTAAGCGATTAACTATTTATTAAATTCACACAGTTTTGAAAAAGGGGATCCGAGGCACACAATTCACTTAACCTCCTTAGTATGAAAATACCTGGAGAAGATACAAAAAGGCATCCAAACATCTTCATAATATAAATAAAAAATAAAAATGTCTGTATAAGGTCATCAATTGTTTTATTAATACAAAACAGACATTAAATTAAAACTTTTGAATTACAGAAACGTTCAATCGTGGTCTCGTTCTTATTTTTAAGATAGTAAGTAAAGAGCAACATTGAAGAACTAATATGGCCTATTTTAGGTCCACTATAATTCTTAATATATGTTGTGGTGACATCGTGTACCTCATTTGTAATTTTTGGACGACAATTTTCCACATTGGCCTTTAAGATCGAATACAAACTGCCCACCGGATTCGTCGGAGGGATCAGTATTTTTTGTCTCGACCGCGCAGGGGGCGGTCGGAGGAGTTGAAAAGGGTCAGTTTGCACGGAGACGGCAGAGGAAGCTGTTTGTCGAAAACTGAACTGACTGGACGATTTGGGGAAGTGGAGATCGAGTTTGGCAAGAAATTAAGATAAAATGTGCTCTGAACGAGGACTTGCTTTAGGAGCACGCCAATTCCCAATGTCGCCGGCTGAAGTTTAAGTAAGAAAACTCCGCAGTTGTCATTACTTTTCTAAAACAATTTAATTGTCATTTTAATGCTACTTTGTTTCGTACTGAACCCTGAGATATTTATTATTATACAGTGCGCACTTTGTATATGTGGATAAATTGTTTAATATTTTGGCAACATTAATTTGTAACTCGAAGTTATTTAATAAGTTAAAGTAATTATATAAAAAATTAAATAAGAAAACCTTACTCACAACATATTAATATTTGCCAAAAATGGCTTTTCAATGAATTTAAAGTTTTTAAATTACTGAAGTCGCTATAAAAATTCTTTTACACAGTCTCCAATTTCATTTATAGCTTTTAGGTTGACAGGTACGTAGGCAAGTAATAACTGCTACAAATATTTCATATACTATATAATCAGTTCTCACATGTATCCTATATTAATGGAATGATTATGACGTCAGTCGAAAGTTATTAAATTAAATTCATAAATTAAATTGGAGACTAAATTTTTTTTATTAATACTAAATATCATCCCATTGGAATAGTCGGCCAGCTGCCTCCTAAACTAGTCGAGGCACGGAGAAGGGAAAGCTGCGTCCCCACAGCAAACTCCTCTCCCGCTATCGGAAGGGCGTGGGACAAGTACCCAATGCCCGACCTACCTGGTGCAGGTTTTTCTAGGGTTTTCCCTGCATTTCTTTAGGCGAATGCCGGGTAGGATCCTTAAACCATAGCCCGGGGGCCCTAGTTACCCTTGGCTACCTTCTTCTACCCTTCCGCATCCCCCCTTTCAAATTCCTTCCTATGCTATTAAATGGGAGTTGCCCAATGTGGATTACCCTCATGTAGCCTGTTGACCTAAAAAAACATATACAGTCAATGGATTATTGAAGTACTGGATAGAAAATGTGGGTTAGATATAAATAGGTCCAGACTGATAACTTTATCACTGTACACATCCTAAGATGAAGGAGCCGGCTACAACCTGACGTCATTGAAGGACAAAAAAGTTGAATTGTATAGGATCTGGAAGGAGGAGGATGTGATACATTGTTGATTGGAAGGAAAGAAGTAAATATATACAATAGGTTGGTGAAGGCGGAATGACATGGATGTGACAAAAATTTTTAAGGCACAATTTTATTTCTTCTGTGGACGAAGAGTAAGGGGAATAAACGAACGTAAGAATTTCCAGGAAAAGGCTCAAGTACGCCTGTCCCGAGGCATAAGTTGAGTTTTAATCGCGGTCGTCGCAATAACATGGGAGAAATCTCGGAGGAAATTATTTATCGCCGGCGTCTTGAAGGATCATTCCGCTCGGCGGACGATCACAATGGCTTCCATCCAGTTCCGTGGAAATCAGCGACGAGGCATGTAAGCTTCAGCGACTTTTAACCGCAGCCCAAATTCAATTTGCTTGTCCTCGGCGTCGCTTGTCTCATCCCTCTACTGTGGGGGTGGTGGTGGGAAAAAAAAAGACAGAGAGAGAGAGGGTAAAAAATCCCCTCAGACACGACAAACGTACCTTTCTCTCTCTCATCTCAGGAATCTACGTCATAGTTAGCACAGATAACCACTATTCGCAGATACGAAAGACCCTTTATCATTCTATTTGTTTTTATAAATAATCAGTCTCAGATAATTACGATTCTACTAATATCTCTGAATTATCCCGCCTCGTGATCGAGGCATTTCATTGGCATAATATTTATATCTCCTCACACACTGATGAAATTTCAGTTCACAGACTCTCCAAATATTCAAACTGTATCTCTGTAGTTTATTTTACTAGTAATATTGTCCCACGTTTGCCTCGAAAAACTATTTTTTTTGTACAGCATTTAATGCATGCGGAATATATATTTTTTTTAGCCTTTTTATTTTCGACCGGGATTTTCTCTTAACGCATCAATGTGTCTGCTTGTCCCTTGTTGTTTGCTCAATAGCAGTTGATGGACGAGTGAAACAAAAATGCAGGGGAGTCCAAGGATAAGCATCGACTGTTATTTCGCATTTTTATTAGTGGTTGCTCTACAGAGAGAGGGCAGTGATCTGACCGGCTCTGTTAAAACAAGAGGAAATTCAGAACTCGTCGCTGCAGAAATCAATAAGCCATCCACATGCAAAAAATAATGTACTCACTGAAAAAGAAAAATAATTCAAAAACCGACGTCTGGAGAACAAAAAACATGAGAATAAGTTATTGTTTTAGTCTAGGAATCAAAAATTTCAAACATGTTAAACTAGTATTATTATACTATTATTGTATCAGAATATTATAAATATTATAAATCAATTGATTCTATTATTATATCATAATATTATAAATCAATTGAACGTTTTTTGAATTCAAAAGTTTTAATTTAACGTCTGTTTTGTATTAATAAAACAATTGATGACCTTATACAGACATTTTTATTTTTTATTTATATTATGAAGACATTTGGATGCCTTTTCAAACTAAGGAGGTTAAGTGAATTGTGTGCCTCGGTTCCCTTTTTCAAAACTGTGTGAATTTAATAAATAGTTAATCGTTTAGTTGTGCTAGTATTATATTAATTTGATAAGTTATTTGTTGTTTCTTCTTGTGTACTTTGTACAATTATACTATAAATCTAATCATTTGTAGTACCTCCTCTGTAGGCAAGATACAAAAAGGTATCTAAACGTCGTCATAATATAAATAAAAAATAAAAAGTGTCTGTTGAAGGTCATCAATTGTTTTATTTTTGTAATTTCTTATAATTTTATTATCTAACAGTTTCTTCACAGTCAATTAATTTTCTTCATGAGATCCCACTCTAATAATTCCTTAGAAACTTTCACATTTCCAAATGTCTCTCGATATTTACTAAGTCTATTGTCTTAATTTCATGACGCTTAATACAGTCTGAATTCAATCATTTGATTACGAATGTGTTCCTTAGTTTTTGGTATGCTTTATCGTAAATTTTGCTCCAAAGGTAAAGGAACTATTATGTTCCAGTATTTCCACATCTTCGTGGGAACAAATATTTCGGTTCCATGTGTTCACCTCGTCACCATCCTCACCTGAACATCCTTCACCCTTGCAGGCCGCCAGTTATTGGCCTTTCAAATTATATAGGAGCAGGTTTTACCGTTATTAAAAGGGGTTACGAGATCATCGCTCTGACATTTAATTTGGGTGCTTTAATTCTGGGGAATCTCTCTCTCGTGTCCGGTCAGTTGCTGTCACCAATCTGGAAAGAGCTCCTCCCGGCTAATGTTTGCTGCGGCGAATAAATTAAATAAACTAAAGTGAAATTGGCTTGCCGTGCTCGTGTCGACTCATTTTATTTTATTTTATTTCCCATTCCCCAACTCCAACTCCCCCCCCCCCCCAATGCCTCTCAATGTGTATGTGTGACTCACCCTGTCTCAATCTCACTTTATCTGGTTATTTATCGCTGTGTTGTGTGTCCTCGTGTACGAGGAGGGCACTGGGTCGTGTCACTTGACTTGCTCTAAACCTATCCTCGTCAAATATAGGAGAAAGTTTCACGTCCGTCGACCAGACAAGCTCAATTTAATTTTTTTAAAAAAAAACAACATCTCACAGTCATTTCCCACGTTTTAATTTAATTTCAGATGTAGAGACAATGTCACAAACTCTGTGTTGTGTTTCAAATTTAATATCAACCTTACAGAAGAAACATGGAAATAGCGAGTCAGACTCCGCTTGGTTGAATCGATACGGTCGCAGAAGCCAACATCAAAATCAGGACAGATTAAAAACAATGAAATTATTTCTCCTGAAGAGAAACTTGTTATTAATAAGGAAGATAGCCACATACAGACAAAATAAGTGATAGCATAAATACCACACAACCTTTCTTCAGGTGCTAAGAAGAGCCTATAGCGACACAACTGCACTCGTCAGTTGACTTGTTACATCACTACATTGAATTCGGATTGGGTTTACGAAACTGTACAATTTGGAGTAGGAATTATCGGCACATTCGCTGACTCAAAAAAAAAAATAATCAGAAAGCTGTAAAATGGAAATGTGAGATAATTTGGTTTGTTTTCCTTTCCCGGAGAAATTTCAGAAATATTACGTTGACAGTTATGCAAAAGGAGTTCCTCATGTGGTCGCTTTTGAGACAACGAAAAACAATAATTCTCTTCTCTTCTTTCGTTTGGCTTTAATGTTTATCGTAACGCACTCGGAGGTTTCCTCGAAGTCAAATAAAATGGTCTTTACTTTGCTAAATATTTATTTGTTTACACAGATAGTCCCCAGTTATTTATATAGTCACTATTTACACACACTCTCTGAGCCTGTCTGGAGAGAGACACACACACACTGGATTGCCTGGACTTCGAACGCCGCGACTCCTTTTACCCGCAACGCAGCTTCGAAACTTCTCGTGTCTCCCACTGTTGACGCAACCACATTTCCCCCTTTCAAATCCCTTCCTATGCTATTAAAGGGGAGTTGCCACCACGTGGATCACCCTCATGCAGCCTGTTACTTGAAAAAAAATCTCGGTTTCTCATCTATTCATAATATTTAAGCAGTTCCCTAAAAAATCTATTTTTTTATTTTAAAATTAGTAGTTTCATTTTCCTACATACATTTTTATTTCATGTAAGTTAAATATAGGCTACATTATTTATTTATTTACGCGTATGATCATGTCAATATTATTTTTCTTTTTCTTCTGTTTTTCGAATTTTTGCTAAATGGAAGATAATAATAAAACGAATAACGAATTTCCTGTAATATATAAAAGCGGTGATTTTTAAAAATTCCTCTGTGTGTGTGTGTGAAGTGTCCTTTAATTCAGACTCCAAAATGTAGCCTGTTCCTCTAAAAAAAACATTTCAGCTGCCCAACAGTTGTAATGACAGAGCACTACCTCGACAGCTACAGTACTTTAGTTATCTTTGAAAATAAATATAAATTTAAATTCAAACGACTGTTGACAAACAAATAAAGCACCCCGAAATTTTTTTTCTGAACTGCTGTTAAATTTCCGTACCAGATATGACGACATAACTACGAACATCTATTAGTTATATATAGCTCTACTTTTTTTTTTGCCATGTGTCTACACACAAACCCTAATTAATTAATACACTACCATCACTGTTACTCGGTGGCGCGTATTCTTCTTCATACGACACTCCAAAGTCTTCTTCTTCCTTTTCCGAACCTTTCACCTTCGCCGAACAGTTCATTTAAATTTATTTATTCCTTCTGCAACACCACATTTCAAAATCTTCGAGTTTTCTCTCTTTCGACTTTGAGAAACTTTTTTCTGCAATTCAGTTTGTGTTGCAGACGAATGAGTTTCGCTTTTCGCAGCCTTCAATTTTCTGCATTCTTTCTATAAAATATAAAAATTATTCCATTTCTTCTTCAGACCTAAACCTACACGTATTAAAACCTCTGATACACAAAGTAAAACACCGCAGATTGCAATTGTACAAGTATTTTGGAAATGGAGCTGGTAAAAAGTTCATCAAAGGCACACAGAGTTAAATAATCTACAGCTACAGAGAACTGATCCAGCATTATGGAAATAATAAACTATTCTGTTTTAATTTTTTTTTTAAAAAAAACAGTTCTTATGAATGTGAAGCAAATGAAACGTGTAGATTCCTTCCAAGTGGATTGTAAACAATTTTAAGGGAGAATTCATAAGGGCGATTGCAGATGTTTGATTAATGAGCCGCAATTAATAAGAGGAGTGTTTAGGATTCTCTGCGAAGTGATAAACACCACGCTGTTTCCTCCGGCCTTACGAGGACGTGAGAGGTTTGCTTAACCTCGTTTCCTGCAGAAAAGACACGCACGACGAAGAAATAAAGGGAGCAGACGACGAGCTGACTCGTCAAAAAAAATTTCACAAGAACTACACCTCCCGCGCGCCCTTAATAAAACACAATTGTTGTGATTTATGTTGGCCGCTACGTGGTCGGGAAATTTTATTTCTAAACGACGACGCGAGCGCTCGAGAATAAGAAGGGGCGGAGAGGAGGAAAGAGGCGGAGAGAGCTGGAGGGAGTAGGAAGAAAGCAGGAAATGCGACTCTCATCTCGCAAGTGTTCTGCGGAACATTTCAGGGCGAGGAAACGCTACATTATGCATGAAGACATGGGAAAATAACAACGAGCTCGTCCACAACAGGAAAAAAAAAAGAAAGTCACACAGGGGAAGCCAAGTGTCAAGCTCTAACAAGGAAAAACCAATTAATTGGCACACGCGGAACGATTGTTATTAGAATAATAATGGAGGGATATTTTAAAACGGTGGAGGAGAATTAGCATTGATTTTGTGAGAAGTTAAGAAGTTTACTCATTACGCTGAAAGACAAACTATGAGGAAATAATTGTGGCATGCACTGGTCCTAAAAAGAAAAAGGCTACACTTTGACACCATTCTGAATAACGATGGATCGGCAGGTTGACTTAATAAAACGAGAAAACTACGAGTGAGAAGAGGTAAGGGTTAACTTGGCATTACAGGTTTGACATAAAAGAAAGAATGAAGAAAAAGGATTGATCAAAAATCAAAGTACTGGGTGAACAAATATGAATAAGGAAAGAAAGGTATTGTAGTTGAAAATCAAAAGCGGACGAAACAACTCTAAAAGCTGCTAAGTACGAACTTAAATATTTCTGTGAATGATAAAATGCACTTAAATACACTGATCGTAAATTTGAGACAGGAACAAAACTACGAAATTTCTCTCTTGAAGACTGTTTTCATTCAATATTGTAACCAAGATTGGGGTAGGGGTTAAAATTTTTAAAAAATTAATTGATTGGTTTTTAAATTTAATGTAATTAAGGGTTTACAAATTTAACAGGATCCTCTTAATGATATCAAAGTAATATCAATTTACTAACTTATGAATTCCAATTTAACATTCAAGGGTAATCAAACTTTAATTCAACAGGAAAAATAAAGAAAGAAAGGACTCAATCAAATTACTAATTCTTTAAATGGGCAAAACTCAGGGCGATTTCAAGAGGTATTAAACTCTAAGCATGAAGGTTCGTATATGTGGGCATATACGTGCGGCGGAAATCTTAATAACAAACACCTGTTTGTTTATGGTCGGTTAGAAGCTTCCCCAGGCAGGTAGACTTGTTGAGCCACTGGAAAATCTTTGCAGGAAATTCTCATCCTTAGACAGCATCCTCCTTCTCTCGTCGGCATCGGCGAAGTTTAGCTAACCTCTTCTCCTCTTCCATCGGTCGGCTTTTTACTTCAAGTGATTGATTGAAACTTTACATTTCTCTACTATACTTCCTCCTTCTCCAAGTTGTAACATTCCAGCAGTTGGGAATGGGAAGTCCAGATAGATCGTTCGCTAACTGAGCTATACCTCCGTTAGCTCACCTGGCTACCGATCTAGAGGATAAAGGAAGAATTAAGAACAGGAAATAGGAAAGTCGGTAACGTGAGGGTTCGGGTTCAACTAATTGAACCTAGGCGTAGTGGTTGGTGTTTCGCTGCACTTCAGTCAAATAAGAGATGATGAAGAATAAAGAGATTTAATAGTTAGAAATAAAATAAAGTAAGACAAACTGGCGGATAGCACCAGGAGCCACCGACCCGTCTGTAGGTTGGATCACGACTGCCGTTCCCAAGAAGTTCTGAACAATTGGAAGGCTCCTTATCCCCTCCCTGATGATTTTAAGTCTCCAATGAGAGCTCTTAGAGAAAGGAAGATTTCTGCTGCCGTGGGCATCGTTGCACACGGCACCTAAGGTGCTGACTTGCGCTAGACTCAGCTTTCTTACAGCTGCGCTCACGTATGTCCGCTATGCGGAAGAGACGTTATAATAAGATGGCACGTGTAGAATATTATATTACAAAGTGGTACATCTGAACTGCTCTTTTTCGTCACTTGTTCACCTTCCGTTCCCCACAATAGAATAGAATTCTCTTCACGTGGTTTTGATCAGCCAATCTGCGTTGCTCTTACAATTTCGCGAGATTACTCTCGCCTGTTGATGGGGTTCACTTTTCGGGAATTTTGGAGAGGTCGTTGTCTGAAGCCACGATTTCTTCTGGACGTGTACCTTCACCCCGGCGCCAACTTTTACGACCGTATTTTCCCAGAAAGCCACAACTTGACTCTGGCTATATAGGCGTTTTACTCAAATCATATTAAAAAAAATTCAATTAATTTTGGAGGATGATCCTCTGCGCTACAATATAGAGCGATTAGGAATCCTAGATTGGACTTAGACCGAAACGTTCATGTAAAAATGCTAAGGTTAAAAAAAATATATTTTAAATTATAGCAATGAAGAAAATTGTGGAGGCAGAAATTCTGAAATGTAAAGGGTGTGAATACGATAAATTAGCAGCGAAGAATTTGGCAATACTGGAAAGCAGGACTCTCCTAGCCGAAGAGAACAAAGCTTCCCCAAAATATTTGCATTTGAATACTAAGAGTTAGGAAATGAGTATTTAATTTAGAATAAAGGGCCGAAGTAATTTTATATGTCGTCTGTAATTTACACTTTACCGCCTGAACTAAGTTATTTTTCGTAGTCAGAACTGTTCAGTGAGCTACAAACAGATTACTGATATCTGTACCACATACCATGAACGTTTTTTTTTGGTTACTTTTTGTGAGTGTGTGACCAAGGTTTTGGAGTCCTCAACTCGCTGCTAATATCGGAATTTGTGCACAAGTGCGTGAGATGAGGCAATCTTGCAGAGGCGCCCTCACATTAACTAATTAGCACCCTGATGGAAAATGTGTGTGAAACGCGATCCTCGAACAAGATTTTAACACGCTTCCTTATTAGCTGTTCGATATCCTGGAGGATGGGGGAATCTACAGACGACCGGCTTCTGGCTTACGAAATTGATCAAACGTTATAAGCCGCAATTACGTAACATTACCTGCTCTGCGGGGGGATCTACGAATATGTGGAAGGGAAAATTACGTCGGACATGTGGTTACTGTACGAAAGCCTTGATTATAATTTTGAATTGTTTAAATCGGACCAAGCACACATGCAGGGGATATTATCTAAGAAACGGCTGCAGTAATATTATAAGTACATTAACAAGGCTATTACGCTTGCTGACATAATGAGAAAACACACACCAACGTTTCGTTACTATTATTATTGTTGTGCCTACTGTCAGTAAATTTCCTCCAGAGGATGTGTTCGATCCATTTTGTGTTTCTCTTAAAAACCGTAGTGAAGATGTACCTCTTATCATTTCCTCTTCTTAGAAACTCATCACTTTTTACCAAATCTGTCCACTTTATTTATTCAATTTTCCTCCATCACATCTCAAAACTTTCCACGAATATTCCTTCTCCGTCTTTATTAATGTCTATGTTTCTGAACCATTCGAAGCGCTTTACAATGTTGGTTTCTGTACAAAAACAATTATTACGAATCTTAGGTGTAGCTTAAGGCTCGTTAATAGCTTCCTTTCAATTAAATTAATAAAAAAAAGTTTTATTCTAGCGCATTCTATGTCATTTATTTCAAATTGAATCAAAACTCTATCCAGCGTCAGCTTGAATCGAATATTGAACATATTAACGTTTAGTTGAATTCAGGTTACTCCATTAAATTTACTTTTAAAGTGTGAACCCTTCTTAACAGTAAAATGTAGTTGTTCTCCCCTTTCTCCAGGAATTAAGTAAGCTTTATAGTTGGGTTATGCTGAGTAGAATAATTCGTTAAATTTTGTAGAAAAAACACGTCATATGCAGTAGGAGAGACGAATTAGACATTATCGTATGTTCTTCACACTCCAAAAATTTTAAACTGTTTTGTTGCAGTAATTAAACGATAGAGAAACAAAATGCCTTGCACATATATTATGAATACAATATATTTTGCTCCTAATTTTGATGGTCGTCAGATGTATAAAAAAACACAAACAAAGATAAAAATATGAGACTACCAAAGATGTTGTTTAAAAATAGAGACAATAAAGTTGATAGTATTTCGCGCATCAGTTTTAACATTAATGGATAAACACTTGTATTGAATGTGTAGTATTTCTGACATATATTTCAGAGTATAAAATATAGAAACACCATGAAAATTTAATTTTAAAATTTAAAACATTATAATTAAACAAACACAGCGCTTCATTCCTAATTGGGACCTCTTCAGTCTTGCATTTTAATTAAATTAGCTATAATTTATTATATGTAAATTTAGATCCAAATTAGGGATGAAAAGTTGTGTTTATTAAATTATATTGCTTTAAATATTATGATAAATTGGCTGGTGATTTTCACATTTATTGAAAAAGAAGTCAGATTAATATACAGAGGAGCCCAAAAAAATGTATCCACTGGTTAACAGTCCATAACTTACAAACTTATTGACGAAGTTGTCTCTATTTTGGTAGTGTAATAGTTTGTAGTTCCGCCAATCGCCACACAAACGTTGCATTGCGTTTTTTTTTGTCAGAGTACAGTCGCCAGGTAGTTAGTGTTTTATTGTTAGTTGTACCTGTTACTCGAGTAAACATGGCTGGCGTAAGGCTTACATTTGATGAAATGAAGTCTGTTTTAAAGTGGTATTTTAAGTACGAAAACATTAATGAGGTTCAACGGCAATGGCGAAATGTGTATCAAACAGAACCACCGACACGTTTAACGATTTGTCGCATTCGAGACAAATTTGAAGCCGAATGCTGTGTTAAAGATGTACACAAACAACGATCTGGACGACACGTAACAGTAACAAGTCCCATCTTGTGTTACAATTCACCCGCTCACCACAGAAGTCTGTGTGTCCGTGAAACTGGAGTAAGTCGCTCAAGTGTTCAGCAGAGTGGAAGTGCTACATCCCAAGAGTGGTACACGCAATGAACGAGGACGATTCAGATGGAGTACAGCGAGTGGTTTAATAACATGGTGCGCAACGATGAAGAGCTTGCGGAGATGATAGTGTGGTCTGATGAGGCACAGTTCAAACTCAATGGTACAGTAAATCGCCACAATTGCATCTACTGGGCCGCCGAAAATCCAAACGTCCATGTAGACAAAGCCAGGAGTAAATGTGTGGTGTGGGTTGTCTTACCGGGGCCATTCTTCTTTGACGGTACAGTTACCGGTGAGTTGTACCTTCAGAAGCTTCAAACATCTCTTTTACCTGCCATCCAAGACTTG
Source organism: Zhengitettix transpicula (assembly GCA_037074705.1). NCBI lineage: Eukaryota > Metazoa > Arthropoda > Insecta > Orthoptera > Tetrigidae > Zhengitettix > Zhengitettix transpicula. The sequence continues at coordinate 79,035,654 of CM073593.1, forward strand.
TACAAGATGGTGCCCCAGCCCAGTACCACAATCGTGTTAGGGCTTATCTCGACGAAAATCTACCAGGAAGATGGATAGGCCGTAGAGGTGCTGTAGGGTATCCACCACGTTCCCTCTGGACTTTTACCTGTGGGGAACACTAAAGGACGTCGTTTATCGACAAAAGCCACGCACATTGGATGAACTTGGAGAATCCATCGTACTTTAATGTGCACATATCCAACTGAACACGTTGCAGTCAGTAGTTCGTGCTGCAGTTCGGCGACATCGTTTGTGTGTGGATGTTAATGGTGACCATTTCGAACACCTACAGTGATATCTTTAAGTTGGACTTGAAGAGCTACACTTTCACCAAAAATGAGACAACTCCGTCAATTAGTTTGCAAGTTATGGACTGTTAACCAGTGGATACGTTTTTTTGGGCCCCTCTGTAGTTGATAAAATATTAACATTATTCCAAACAAAAGTATGGTTATTTATTTTGATATGTTTTGTGAGAGCTGTTAGTAGATTTATATATGTTATCAATGTTGTTCGATTTAAACCATGGCAAGTAGGTTCTTTCATAATGATGGAATTAAAAAAAATTAAACAATAGGTCTGATGGACAAGTTGTTTGAGGATTTGATTTTGATTAGTTTAGTGTACGTGGTAAAAGTTAGCCGTCAAAATGTCTGTATATTATAACAGCCGTGTCTCGGGTGAAACATCCTACACGCGTACTTTGCCTGTCCGTCCTACATTGCACGTTAAATAGTGTAATTTACAAAATATTAAAATGATTCCACAGGTAGGCTAATAAATCGATACAAATAATACCCATGTTAACAGTTATTCCTAATACTAAATAACATGTACACATTCATACAAAGTTTCATTCAATCAATGAGAAGCACTAGACAAAAATTAAAAAAGTAATCAGACGCGAGCGAAAAAAAGGGAACTTGGACAAACAATTTTTTAAATATCGTTTCATTAATCCCCACTAATTTATGAGAAGTTCATACTTGCTATTTAAGATCATGATAATATAATATGCAGCTTGAAACCGTTTGAAGAGCAACTTATTTGACTTTTTGAGTCACCGGAAAAAAATAGAGATTAGAGAAAGTTGTTAGACACTGACAAAATGCTTTCCATATTTAAGTGGAAGACGGATTACAATAACTGTTAATTTTGCAGGGTTAATTGATATTTACTTTTTCATCCGTTCTATGTGGAGTTGATAGATTGAATTTTTTTCATACTTAATATATCTTTCAGAACTAATAAGCATATCGTTGGTTTAAATGTTTCAGCAACAATCTAAAAAGACCAAGTAATATATTAAGCGTTCAAGCCATAACCTGAATAAATATAATATAAATCCTCCTTCAGTACTGGCGGTGAAAATCAATTCGTAACTAAAATTACAAAGGGTTGGTTACTGTTGAGGTTTAAGAAGTGACTGGCAACCTTTACTGATTTTTTAAACCTTAACCTTTGAATAACGACCTGTGTCTTTGGTACCATAAACGATCAATTTTGTGAACTTCAAATGTATGTCCTCCAACAAGAACTCTCTTAAGCATAAAAATACAAATAAAATATTATTTTTCAACTTGTGCTTATTTTCCAATTTTTGTGATTCTGGCGCGCTAAAATACTACTCTTCCACTAAATATAGGAAAGCCATTCTTTCTATTTTTCTATTAGTGTTTCTTTTACATATATATAAATATTGACAACAATGGAATTAGGTTTAATTCGAACAGACTTCATTACTGATAAAGCCGAATGGAATTTTCAACTGACAGCTTAATATTAATGAGGGTACTAGAGCTACTTAGTCGAGTCCAAGCTATAGAGAAATGCTCACTTAGACTCATCTGAATCCGAACTGTCCGAATCTCGTCAATATCAGAAGGACAGCTGAAAAAGAAATCAGTTTTCCTCACGCATGCTCGATGAACTTAATAGTTGGATGTTTCTCTAAATATAGCCGCGAAGGGTGCCTTCCTCACTGCTGGTAATCATCCTCGTACCTAAACGCGGAAGCTGCGATGGAACTTCCAAATATACAAACTCTGTAAATAACAAAGGTTAACTCCCTGTAGTTAACTACTTTTAAACTAGTCGTTTATGTAACAATTACGTAACTGAATATTAGATCGGTTTAGTGTCATGATCTCCTATCAGATGTTCGATAACCTCAACAAGAGTGAACGATCGCAGTTGCTTTATTCTCTGGGAATGAGAGGAGATAAAATGAGCAATAGAATTAAATAGCGGTTCAAATATATAAAATGGGCTCTTTGCCCTTCGTCCTGGCCAATATCGACGATCTATCTCCGGTTTACAATACTTTGAAGTCTACTCAGAGGATTAAGGTTAGTGTGTAAGAACGTTAGTTTGCATGTGAATATAATCAAAATAATTATAAGTTAACAGCTATTCGTCACGAATGAATCCTTCCACTGTATTTCTTAAATTTGTATATCTCAAACTATTGGAGCAAATATTAAAGAATTGTCATTATTTTGCTCATTACCATATCATGTGCTCCAATTTATTGTGAAGAATGAATCATTAATAGACATGTTTAAAATCTGGTTTTAACACTGTATATTTTTAACTCATTGAATGATTTTTAATGTTGAAGTGTTATGTAGGTTATGTACACCTTGCTTACTGTATGTACTAGATTACAGATTGCAATTCCACTGATTTTTATCAAATTGCTGTTACAAAACATTTCTTGTAAACAAAATTTTGACAGTATTTATTACAGTTTCTGAACCTCTAACATCAACATTTATATGATAATAAATGAGGCACCTGTAAGTTTGAGAAATTGTATTTTGAATTACAAAACTATGTCTCTAACCTGTCATTAATGAACATTGGACAGTTATAAAATAATACATCTATTGTACAATTATGTTAGCTTAGTTAGTATTGTAATTATATTCTCAAAACTATTGTGAATCATTCATTCTGTATCAATTATCACTAGCTGGTTGTGAATACAGTATACCCTCCTGTACTCCTTATTCTTAAATATGCCCTATGTTAAGTGTAATCTGCAAAGGTCAAGACAATAACTGTGGAAAGTGTTGTCAAAGATATATAAAACAAGTGTTTCTGTTGATAAATGTAACGATCACATCCTCGACATTAACAATTCTATCAAAATAGTTTTCAAAACATTAAATTACAAAAAAAAAATTTAAAAAGTCTCAATTTTCAGTTTATATATAGTCCGAAAACCTTTACTACCAATACACAGTTTTGTGTTAAATGTTAATAAAAATTTTGTGAATAGTTTAATTTTTGTAAATATTTTTAAATAAATTATTGCAGTATAATCTGAGCTTTTTGATTATGTATCTTAATGTTAAAAGTTAAGCATTTATGTTACTTTTATGGTTGTGACCTATCATTTAAGTAAACCTTTAAAATTCTCTGATTTGGTTTGGATATCTTCTTAGATAAACATTCAGCATTTATCTCGGTTTTTCTTTATAATAATTAACATGTCTCAGTTGCTGCAATTATTGCAAAATGCAAAATGTGTTAAATAAAGTGGTTTCAGAAGCGTGTTAATATGATCATAGCAGTTATATTTCTTCAATCAATCTCCAACGCTTTCATTTCATCCTGTAATGATTTTGCTTGGTTATTTGCCAGATATTAAATTTTTAGATATAAATAATAATAATAAACTTGATTCATAGAATTTTGTTCTTGTTAGTCAGTCACTCCACAATGAATCAAAGATTGTTTCATGTACAGCCTAGTCTGAAAAAGTGGTGAACATTTATTTGTGTACAAAATTAGAAAAATAATTTTTCTTTATGTTGATATTGGTACACATGTAAAAATTTTGGTCTGTCTTTCCATTTCTCTGAAAAGCAACAGTTCTATTGTATTATAGTATACTTTATTGCTGAAAGTAACATGAAACTCTGTGTACAATTGCAGTACACCTGCTTCACTGTTTCTACAAATTTCATCATTCTTGGTGCTACAAGTGGAGGATTGTACATATTCCGTCGGCAACCATGTGTCTTTCTTCAGCTTCTACCAAATAAGGTGTGCAATATTTGTAGATATAATTTGATATAATTTCACAATGTTGTATTTCATATTTTCAATATAATTATTATTAACCGTTTTATTTAATTATTTTATGATGACAAATTTTATGTTTTCTCTATTATGATCCACCAAATAATTTTCATAACTTATTTCCACATTTTTGTATTTATTTTACTGGTAGTATTCACGTTTAAAATGATTGGCATGAAACTCATCAATTTCAAATACACTTACAGGAAGGGTCCATAAGTTGCATCAGCATCTCTCAGGATGAGAATCTGATTGCCTTTGCTTCAGTGAAAGGAACCGTGTCTGTATTAGAGAGATTATCAAAACCTGGTTCACGATGTCTTCAGATGTCTATGGAACATGTTGGTACAGAAGTGACTGCATTGCAGTGGGGAGGACCCAACGAATTGTATATAGGAGACAACACTGGTCGTGTATCTGTCCTTGCAATTCTTCAGTTCATGGTAACTATTTCATATGCCAGAATCTGACTACTGCACATATACCCAATTTGGCAAAGATACTAATTATTATCAATATAAAATGGGTTGTAACAAATAATGATGTGAATGATAAAGTGCAATGCACTAGTTATTTAAGTTCATTTAATTTTTCAGGCCAAAAGTATGTTCAACACTCCATCATTCCAGTTGATGCAGTTGGATTCTCAAGTTGTGCAAATGGATTGGCAGTCTGGGCTGTTACTGGTTTCAACATTGAGCCGATCATACCTGTGTGACACAGCAAAGGAACAGTACCAACAGATTGGACACCAGTTACGAGAGGGAGCATTTGGAGCTTGCTTCAGTGCTACAGACAAAGACATACGCATGTTCTGTGCCCGGCCTGGTTCGAGGTTGTGGGAAGTGGATACTGAAGGACTTGTCATGAGTACACACCAGTTCAAACAGTCTCTGGCTGTACCCCCAACCCCAGCAGTCAGCTTATCTAGTCAAAATATGGAAACTTATGGTACAAATAATAAGTCTGAAGAGGTTTTGTGGGCCCAGCAGTCTATCAATTTTGCTAAAATTTTAACCCTGTCTGAAAGATATTTGTTTTCATTTAAAACTGATGGCATATACATTTTTGACCCAGAGACGGCCTCTGTCGTTTTGTGGAATAACGAGTACACGGACATCACAGATGCTGCTACTGTGAATGACAGTATTTATATCTGGACAGGAGTTGGGAAGATGTATGCTCTTTCATTGTACCCACTTGATAAGTTTCTAATTACCTTGTATTTTTGTAAACAGTATAACTTATGTGCGGAAATGTGTGATTTGCACAAAAAATCTTTGATAGAAGCTGTGTCTACATCTACCAATCTTCATCTGTTGGCAGACTTGGGATCTAAAATTAATGATAGTGATCTCATGGAAAAGCTTCAGCCATTTATTTCTATGCTGGTAATGTACTCCAGAGAGAAGAAGACTATAGAAAGACTGGATTCAGGAATATGTGTAGTTGGCAACCAGTTTTATTTTCGTAATGAAGTGCTTGACAGGCCTACCTCTAAGTTACCTCAGTCTAGAAGGACAGATCATCTGAAAGAGAAATCACGATCCCTTAGTCTCTCGCCAGAAAGGAGGAAACCAAAAACAGAATTGTCAAAGGGACTTGATCCTCAAAAGAAATCTGAAAGCCACAGTTCGCTGCCAGATTTTGGTAGCATATCAAATAATGGTGAACATTTTTGTGACCAAACTTTGAGCAATGGTGATCATAATACAAGTGTAAATTTAGATGATTCATTTAACAAGAACGATGGCTCATTTTTAGGTGTAACATCACCAGAGACCATTCAAGTGTTAAAAGATATTGGTCAGACATTTACTTACAAGATTTCCAATGGTACAAAGTCATTAAAAAAGAAATGGCAATTCATTGAGGATAAAATGAAACAACTGGGACAAGAAAATGCACCTGAACTCCTGGATATTAAAGATAAAAGTTATGAAAGTTTGAGTTCACTGGGATCACAAGTGTCTGATGATGTAGTATTTGAAACTAAAAAAAGTCCTGTGATTCCACAGTTAGATGTTTCACAAATGATATATTTGTGTCAAAAATATAATGAAGTATATCCGCCAGACACAGATATAGCTATATCTTTATTGAACAGTATTATAATAAATTATTACAAGTTAAAGACCTTTAAAAATTCACAAAACTCAGAGCTGCTTTTGCAAAATGAAACTGAAACTAACAATACTGTTGAATGTGGATTCTCTCAAACTTTATTAGAATATTTCTTAACTGTGGAAATAGACAGTTTTCCCTTCAGTTGCTATTTAAAATTTGATGAAATGGAAATACTCAAAAATGTCTTCCGTGGCTCTTTTGAAAAGAGGTATCTAGTCACTTGGTTGCAGAAAGTAACAGCTTTCGTAGATATAATTCCCAGTTCTTTGAAACACTTTGGAGAAATTCATAAATTGGCTGATTTAATCTTGGATATTTTTTTAAGTAGATTTCTGATTGTGTGTTCTGAACTAATTAACCCCAGTTTAATACTCAGCCATGTCAAGAACCTAAATGTGCCTTGTTACTTTGTATCTTTCTGCACTCTTTTAGATGGGTATCATGAGGGTGTGTGGAGTCTTGTAGCCTCTGAAGGCAGAAGAACAGATGAGAATAGTGAGTGGCCATTACCTCGTCTTCTCAGTGCCATGTTTATTATGTTGCAGATGGATCAGATAGATACATGTTGTGTTATGGGTAAAACTGTAGCAATGATTGATGTTTGTTATCTGGTATTGAAATTGCAAGAATACTTGGAAAGTCAGGGGAGTGATAACAGTTCTGCATTACAGCACTGCCAATCTGTCTTTCTTTCATACCTTACCAAAGTGCCTGATATGAGTGTTTGTCTTTGTGAAATTTTTAGCGACAATTTTCTTTCTTACTATACTGTGACATCATTTGAAAGTTTGAATGCTAATGTTGGCACAACTTGCAACTGTGGATTTCCTGTCTCAATAGCGAATAAAGTAGAAGTTAAGTTTGAAGAAATAGGTGATGCCATAAGTAGTTACTTTCAGCAGACAAATCACAAACGATTCATTACATTTTGTAAGAAAGTACCTAGTGTTTGGTTTTCTGTTTTAGCGCACACGAAAAAAGAAGATATTGAATCTCGTATAGCCTTGATCGTACATCTACAATCTATAGACATGTTTGAGAAATATTTGTGTGGTGTTAGTTATGAATGCTGGGAGCAAATTTTGAGATTAATTTTTAAACATCGATCTGGAACATGTCTTAACTGTGGAGCTAAAATATGTCTTCAGGAGACACATAAATTAAGTTTATCTGCTGTAGGACTTCTTTTAGTCAAAATTTTTGGTCCTATATCCACTCTGAAGCTTATGTCAATGTATGTTGATTCCCTTGGGCCTGGAGAGTTGGATCAAAGGTTAGAAGCAAATTGATTTTATCATGTTTTGCATGAAAAGTTTAGTTAATTCTATTCACTTATTAGCAATTTAAGGCATTAAAATAGTTTATTATGCATATTTTTCTTAGATAATTAGTCAAACAAGTTTCAATATACATGCATACATACAATTAGTTTCAGATTTCAATTTGACTAATTTTTTTTTAAACAAACTTATTTAAAAGGAATCAAAACAAGTGTAGTCAATTACTCAAAATTTTAGTTTTTTGTTTCAAGTGGAGGAAAATAAGAAAATTATTACTTATACATTTGAAATTTGGAAACCAGATTTAGTCTAACTAAAATTGCAAAGAAACTGGAGTAGAGACATTAAACTACCTAATTTTGTTAACACATGATGAGTACAATATATGTAGCATAAAGTGGCAGATTTAACTAGAGTTAATATTCTAATAAGTTTATATCAGATATATTTTATATTCTTGAGAGTAATATTAGTCAAACATTGTTAAATAATATTCTCATTTATATTCTAATGACTGTATTCACAATTTTGACATTAATGGACATTTTTGTTAAACCAGTTACTTTTATTGAAACCCAGTAAAAAACTTATCAAAAGAAGCATTGCTTAATTATCAGACTTGGAAAAGATAGTGATTGTATTTGATAAATTAAATTAAAAATCTTTTGAAAATAATAAATAATTATACTAAGACATAATAAATCATACAATAGAGCATTCTAGCTGTTAGTATATCTATTGTATGAAAATCATTGGTTAGTTTTATTAATTACATAATTTTGTAATTGTGTTAAGATATAGTGAGGAATCACTTTTATTTTGAAAGTCCACTTTTCTTCATGATAAAATTATTTTTGGCTTGTCATATTTAGCATAATTAATTGATCATCATATTAAGGAAAGAGATATTTTAATTTACTGTATATCTTTTACTCCTTTCAGGTTCTATCAGTCTTGCATGTATGCAGCATTGGTCGATACACACAAGGGAGGGCTAAGGAACAAAGTTGTTGATTTGGTCCAGGGAACTTACAGTAGCTCTTTCCCAGCAGCTACCTTTTCATCTGAGGTATGTATTAAGTAATGGTTATTGAATTAATGTTATAGTGGGCTTAGGCTTACATTATTAACTGGAAAGACTCTTTTTGGTGTATCCAAATTAAATGTGATTTGGAACAATCGTGTATTCTTCCTTTACTTCTTGTATGTTATTTCTAAGTTCAAAACTTGGGAGGTGAGCCCATTGATTCATCTGCATTTCTCAGTCACAAAATAAGTTTAATTATTTGTGTGCCATTAATTTAAATTACTTATAAAATTTCTCACACTTTATACATCTATGTCTTGCACAATTCAGCATTATTCAGTGAGAAAATAAAGAATCAGAATGATTCAATGTCTGTCAAATACATTCTATTTTGTTTGTCATTGATTTAAATATATTTCTCCTACCTTACTTTCAAAATTCTCTTCAAATGGCAAATTACAAAATGTACACAGAATATGTTTCAAATTTTATTAAAATTTCTGTAGCTTGAATATTATTAAATTTGCTGAAGTATATATAATTTTTTAGGTTGCCGATGAAGTTCAAAGCTCTTTACTACAAGACGGATCTTCTGTTTCACTAACTGGATCAGATTCACACCATTGGGGATTGAATATTAATTTGGACCATAGCTTGTGCTCTCGCTGCTTTCTCCCACTTGGTTCTGAGGTTCTCATTAATGATGGAGGACTTGTGGCTTTCCCATGTGCTCACATTTTTCACTCAGTGTGCCTGCATGGAATTGTAGGATTCTGTCCCCTGTGTGGTCATATGGCCTCTCGTCCAGCTTCACCTAAGCATTAAAGAAACAAGAGGCTGCTAAGAGCTTTAAGTAGCCAGCAGTGGATAACATGATGCTCTCATAGATTATGAAGGAAAACTATGTTCTAATTAGTACTGGATCTATAAAGTTACAAAGAAATTTATAAGATATTTCATAAAAAATTTGGATTATTCCATGAGAATTATTAAAAATCTGTGATCTTTTAATGTGCACTGATATGTTATCAGTGTTGTTTATTGCAAAAAACAACATATCTCTAGTACAAAATAAATGCACAGGCCTAAGTAATAGGAGCTTTATAATTAATCTTGGGTAGAAAACATAATTTTTCATATACAATAAGGCATTTAGTGATTTTCTAGATGCTGCAGTACTGATAGTATTGAACAGAAATATCACAATTTTCGATCAAATTTTTAATTTACTATGTTTGTCACTAAACACTTGATCATGTTATCAATTGGGTCAAATGTTTCTCCTGAGATGGTTAATTTTATCGTAAAGTTTAATTAACATTTTTTAACATATTGCAGATTTTAGATATATTGATGCAGTAATAATTTGTTGGGTTTTTTTTCATTTAGAGAGGAATTGTGAGAAGTAATGAACATTCTCTATTGAAAGTTCTTTTTTTTATCACTTTGTTTAGTCTCAAGTTTTTGAAAGAAAGATTAATATACTGTAAGAAATATATAAAATAGTTATAATATTTTCCTTAGACATCCTTTTCATTCAAGGAAATAAATTTGTGAATCCATAATTTTTCCATAGGTTACAGCTACAATTAAAGCTTTTAATTTTACTTCGATAGATTGTAAAATCCAGGAGGCGTTAAAAAATGTAGACTTGTTTCTGTATGTTGTTGAGAAACAGTTGAAGGAGAGCAGCATTTTCTATTAATATTATGGCAATTACCTTTGTTGGAAGATTCAGTTACAGAACAGTAATATTCTGAACTCAATTTGTTGAAACTTTTTCTTATAAATCTTAATTGTAACAGTTTTTCTGGTTATTTTATTTTATAATCAGTGTAAGGGAGACATTGTGGTTATTACACAAGGCTGTGTAACAGTCTTATGATGTTGAGTATTATTTGATAATTTTGCTAGTCATTATATTCTACACCTTATTTTATGTGAAGATTATATATTTAATTTTGTAACATGTTGCTACAAACGTAAGGATATTGCTTCTGTGGTTGATTCCCACCTTTTTCTGATTTTGACTGTGAAAAATTTTGAGCCCTCACTACTGTAATTTTTCTTGGATCAATTCATATATATGGTAATTGTTGGTCATTGACTGTAGGACAGAAAAAACAATTTTTATTAATTTTGATTACTGTGTCAATATAAATTATCTGTAAGTTTTAAGTTGTACTTTTGTTGTGTTAGCAATGCTCATATAAGAACATTTTGATTTGTGAAATTTTGTAAACATATTTAAATGTTTCAGTTAAAACATAGTAGAGTAATTTATTTATGGTTAGAACTGAGCATATTTAGCAGAAATTTCCTGTTTACCTTTTCAAGTTATTACTGATCCCCATTATAAATAAAGTTATGTTATATGTAGTTGTAGTGATAAAATGTGTTTTCAATTTTATGAAGGCATTTGTCATATTACTAATTAACCAATCAAAACTTTGTTGGTCAAAAATTGTGAGTTGAGATTGATTGAAAAAACAATGTATCTATTAAATTATGAATTGGTTGACAGTATAGACATACAATTCAACTGTAAACATGAAATTAAAATAATGTATATTGCTAAATGAATTTATATCAAAGATTTTATTTTATTGTCAAATTTGATCAAAGTGCAATAAAATAAGGATTGTTTTATAAGATATATTTATTTTTATCTTTTAGGTGAAGACAATGGCATCATTAATCGCAGAAGTCATAACTCAGTTTTGATACCTAAGATAATACTATAAATTCTTTAACATTAAGGTAATTGATTTCTAAACATATTTTTACAATTATCATGCTACCAGTTTGGTCTACTCATAAATAGACACATGAAAATTTTATTTATTAATTGAAGTATTTGTATTTAATATGATAAATATTTTATTTTTTTAGTATTTTTGCAAAGAGTATCTATGAGACTTTTAAGTAAATAAAATACCTATTTTGTAATGTTTTTACTAATGCTAATAGTTTATGCATTCTAACAGAACCTAATAAATTTGACAAATTTCATGAGTAATGATATATACATAATGTATTACAGTAGATTGCATGCATTACATTGTTATAACATTTTAACATATCTTTTTCTTTTTATGAATAAAGTACTTGCATTTGTTTTCTTGTAAAAGCAATTCAAGTAAGTTCTCAATTTAATGCATTTCTAGATTTCTCAGCTCCTGAGAAAAAGAGCTTGACTATATAATTTAGTTCTGATTGTCTGAAACTACATTACATAAAACATTTAGGAGTAGCACTTTCTGCAAGCAGCTGATACTTTCCACACATTGCTAATTTCATAGACTTCTTCCAATAAAATTTATTACAATTTTATTAACAGTGACTCTGTTTCTACCTTCCTTTACTGCTGGTGACTGGAGCTACTTTTCTGTGGTCTCTGTAACAGGTTTGTCTGATATGGAAGAGTTTGCTGTTAAATCGAAGCTTGACTGGTTAAAAATCGGCCTTTATTCTCGAAAATAGGATATTTAGAAAATGTATTTATTCATGTACTTATTTGTGTCTCAGTAATGAAGAAAATGAAGTTATTTGTTAATATTATAGCTGGTATTAAAGATGAAACATAGCCCCATTTGTTCTGACAATCCTCAGTATAACTGATAATTCATAAGCACATTTACAACACACCACAGTATTATATATAGATAGATAGTGAGGAAAGATAGAAATAGGAGCAAGGTGCGAATGGGTATTATGTGAATGCATATACTCAGGTATAGAAATACATGCAAAGAAAAGCATAGGTTCAATGCAGAGAGAAGGAATGAAGAAAAAGGAAAGAATACTGTACATTCAATCAGTTTAGAAGTTGGCCCAGTATCTTACATGGCTAAAGCATCTGTGTTCTGAATAGAATTTGCAGGTTTCCTTTCTACAGGTGCTAAATAAACACAACTGCACAATACAGTTGACAAGCACAAAAGCTTTTGAAGAGAGAACAAGAGCCGTTAGTGACACAAATGTACAATGCAGTTTACAACCTCAAAAGCTTTTGGCTCTTTTTTGTAGCACCTGAAGAAAGGAATGTTTCCAGTAACACTGTGTGTTATTTCTATCATCACTTTATTTTGTCTGTCATTTGACTACTTTATCTTATTATTATATTTCAAAACAGACATATTATATTTTAATTTTAATAAATATTTAACCCAGTTGTAAACCCAAAAATGTTTTATTTATAATTTACATTGGGAAAGACTTCACACACTGTACTTATTGCTACTTTAAAAATCATGTTAAATGATACATGAGATAAGGATGCTTATTAATTGGAATTGTTTACAGAAATTAAGATTTTGATATTAATTTAACATACAAACACTCAAACATACTCAAACTTGTTGTTTAAAACTGAGGATAATAGTATACAGATGCATTGAGGAAGCATACTCTTTTCCTGACACTTATCTTCATCAGAGAAGGTGTGTTATGTACTAATGTAGGTATGACATTCGTTACTTTTGTTGCCTAATATTAATTCAGCTTAGTAAAATTTCAAGTCATTTCAGTGCTATTAATAACATTGCTCTTTTCTCAGTTTTAATTTCTACTAGGTGCTGTATTCCATGTTAATTTATACTGCACAAAAAATGAAGTGTTTTGATATTGAGATATTATTTAAAAATAATTGCTTATTTATCTATAATCTAATTTATGTAAATAACTTTCTCATTAATTGAGGATAATAGTATACAGTAAGTAAATAATAGTTCTAATTAATTGATGATTATATTTGTATTTTCTGTTTCAAAATATTGATAACTTTTGAGTATATCATTATGCTTATTCATTATTAATATTTAATGTACCAGAACTAATATTGTGGCCTAATCTACAATATTATGAATAGTCGTTGTCTTTTATTATTAGCTCATATTACTATTTGTAAGAAATTAAAATCCAAATGGATCTTTCATTGGTGTACACCTGTACTATGTATCTTAAATCACCTGCTTCCAGTATGAAACATAAACATAAATACATACCTGACTTGATAAATGGAATAATAAGAATTTTCAATAACTTTTATCTCATATAATTTAAATCTTCACAGTGACAAAAAGAAATAAATCTCCCAGAAGGAATAGTGGAATTGAAATGTAATTGTAAGTGTTTGACAATTAATTTAACTGTATTTATGTTTTAATACATTAATAATTGGACAAGACAGCTGTTCTCTTTTTATAGGTTTTTTGAGCTTTTATACAACTGATTCAGTGCTGGGGAAGGACCTCATTATAATTCAATATATACTTAGCAAGCATAAAACTTGTAGGCCAAAGATTCTTCAGAAAATAGAATTAACCAAATTGGTAACAGGGTTGACCTGATGATACACTCAATGGTGGCTCTTCATACATACATAGAAAGGATTAGTTCTCTACTCCTGGCATCTTAATGCATTACACTGATATTCATCATTGAACATGTCTATGAGACTAAACAAAGCTGTCTGTGCTCTTATATTAATGGTAAACACTCACCTGGCTAATGCATATTTGAGACCCATCATTATGTCATAGATTTACATGTTGACTATTACCAGTACATTTATGGTGACATGATCAATTCACTCTTACAGCTGCTGCCCACGTTGCAGCCTCATAATAAAATAATTTACAATTTTATTGGTAATATGCATATAATCTGAATTATATTCAAATAAAAATGTTTCTTCTGGGCATTTAACTTTTTTTGTCTGCATAAATATACTTTATCGTAGTTTTATTTAAATGTTTAACTTTAACATTGTGTGTAGGAGTGATAGACAAATTGATCATTTTAACAGGCTTATAAAGTTTTCAGCTTTGGTGTTTATAAATGATAGACAAATCTCAGGGCATAGTTAATATTATTCTTTTAATGTCTTCAAAGTATTCAGTGTGTTTAGACTTGTATGTACGAATCTTAAAACTAATTACAAACAAAACTTTCAACCTATTTATAATGTTAATTATTTTCCTGTGTGATAGTTTTGAACTATTGCATCAGTACAGGGACATGGTAATCATTTAGATTATAGAAATATTTTCTGCAACAATGCTGGAGAGGTATTGGCACCATAATGCTTTTGGAGTTTAAAGCAGAGTTGTTATAAGATATTGAATTATATCCTATTAGGAGTCTATTGATGTGTTGTTCTCAAAATATTGTATATGTTAATATTATATGTTGAACTTTATTGGAATGTTTTTATAATATAATATTACAGCAATTTAATTTTATTGTTTGCTAAACTTGAGTTCTCATGATAAATCCTTTCTCCTAACTTGAATCCTTCAAAATATCATTCCGAAAACTAATATTTTCTTAAAAGTACTGCTTCCAAAACTGAATTTAAATGTAGGTTTGTGAATAAAGTAATGATGTAGTTTATCAACACAAGACTACCAAGTATAAGGAGTTATATATTAGTGAAATTTTATTTTCATGTTGTAGTTGCTTCTTGCAAGTTATAAAAGCAGAATATTGTGTTTAATTTGATAAAAGATTATTTTAAATTTAGCTAATGGTATTAATGACTGTTATGGTACATTTAAAAAATACTTATTTAACAAAATAAAAGTTCAACAAACATTCTTTATAAATTGATTTTATATTTTATTACCATCTTAAAATGATATGGCTGCATTATCAGTTTATCTGCTTATATATTGGAACATTGACCTTCTTAACTCTATTTCTTTTATTTGTTTTTCCTAGTCATTGATTGCATTACTACAATGTTTAGAGCATTCTTTGAAACTGTGGAGGGACATGGAATGTGTTGTACAGAATATCCAAGTTTTCTTGACCATTTTTATGACTAAAGAAATGATGTGACCAAATATATACCTTAATCTCAGCAAATCTGAGAATGATTTGAATTTTGATTGTGATAAAAAATAAGGTAATATTTTCTTAAAATCTCAGTAGAAAATTAACAAGCTAAAAAAATTAACAATGCAAACTAAAAAAAAAACAAGACTTATTTAATAAAGGAAAGTGCATAAAATTTTTCGCTATAGGTTTATTAGTTTATTTGACTTCAAATATGTCAGTCATTCTTGGCACAGCATAAAAAAATAATAATTTGTCATAAAATAGGCAAAGAATTTGTTTTTACAAATCTATATAATACAATAGTAGCAAAAGCACACATTATTCCTTAAAAATGTACACAATATATAAAAATACAAAAGTTTACACAAAAATTTAAAATTTGGGAGCCAAAATTTGAACTGTTCAGGAATAAGATTTTTGCTTAGCAGCTCTTCTCTCATCTGTACTCCATGGATGTTCCTTAGTCCACAGTCTGGCAAGAAGCCCCATATAATGGGGAACGATAAACTTGCCTAACTAAAGCCTGGCTGCAGACCTGGACATCTATTTCATCTGTGGTGTCACTTTGATCACTCTGTGCTTATTTGACCTTCTCACCCTCAGAAGAATAAACAGAGTAAGCAACAGTGTCAGTATTATCAGTACTGATGCAATGAGGAAGATTGCGGTCATGGAAAGGCTAGGTGGAGGAAATTTTTCCTGGACTTTGGGGCTCTCACCAATATCCCTCTTTACTATCCTTTTAAACCCTAGATCATTATCACTGCCAACCATTAGTCCTCTCACCCCAAGTGTGATAGACACAACCTGCTGTTCTGGTACATCCCTTTTCTCAATTCGATGTACGCCTGATGCACTGTCTTCAGTTGTTACACTGCGATAGAATTTCCTCCTACGGTTGGTCTTCTTTGGTTCATACAACCCTGTTAATGAGATCAATAAGTGTGGTGAATTATTTTCAAAATGTAGAAAAATAACTACCCAAATTCTCACATTTAGTACTCATGTTTTCTTCAACACTCAGTTATTACAGAATTTAATAATAATTGAGATAATAAACAGAAAATGTGAATTCTATTCAAAGTTGAATTTCAACTGTGTAGCCAGGAAAAGATTACTACTATTTTTCTTTCCTTCAATATAAAATTCCAAACAGATTTATTCATCTAAATATTCATTAAAGTGATATGCCTCTAATTGCATTAGATTAAAATATGTCAAAAAATATGAATTTGGTACTTATAAAAGATTGGGATATTTTTTAAATAATAGAATCTATTACATACTACTAAACACACTTGGTAATTACTCAGTTTTTATAATCCATATACATACTTAAAAATGTCAATAATTTTGAAAATGTCAAATCATCTTAATTTTTTTATATACTAAAATAATGATGTGGTATTATCAAAATCATTGTCATAGAAAAGGAAGAAAGAAACTTTATATAATAAATGAAATTAATGACACATTGTGAAATAATATTTGTATGATATTATAATTGACATATTATTATATAACGGTACATACATGAATGAAAGGCATGATATTGTGGGTCATCATTCTTGCCATGAAAATCTTCTTTTGAAACAGTTACTGTTTTTTGTGTTGTTCTTATAGCAGGGAGAATCACTGAGCCATCTTCTCCTTCTTCACAGTCAGGATCATTTGTACCAGGGAAACATTTAGGAGGTCGTACACCAGTTTCAATATTGTTGGATCCATCTCCAGTGCAGTTTTTGCCTGAACCTGGATAACAACCGGTTGATATTTCACTGCCAGATGATGTTGATGGTTTAACAACTTCATTACAGTTTGGATCATCTGATCCAGGGTAGCATCGGAATTTATTTGGAGGTACATCTGTTACTGGAACAGTTCCTGATGGCTCAGTCTGAAGACAGAGTGGATCAAGTGATCCAGGTTGACAAATGGGTTGACCTGATTGTGGTGGTTTTGTACCAAAGGGTGGAAGGTAAGTTGGCCCTGGTGTTGATGTACTTATTCCTGTCACACATCTTGGGTCATTAGAACCAGGGTAACAGATGGGTGGTGGGATTTTTGTTGTAGAAAGTAAATTTAAACAAATGGGATCTCTAGATCCAGGATAACAAAGTGGTTCTCCTGATATCTCTGGTGTAACACATCGAGGATCATGAGACCCTGGGAAGCAAATAGGTGGCAAATTAGGCTTAGGTGAACTTGTAGGACAACGTGGGTCTCTACTGCCTGGAAAACAATCTGGAGGATGTTCTGTTAAACATGGACAGTAAAATGGAGTAGTGTATATTGGATAAATTGGAGCAGGCTCAGTAACCACAGGAACTAATGGGGGGCAACGTGGATCAAGTGATCCAGGATAGCATTGAGGCCTAGATGTTGTGGTGGGACACCTAGGATCTGATGATCCAGGGTAGCATCTAGGTTGTAATGTTGTGGGTGTTTGTGTGGTTGTTTGTGGACAACGAGGATCTGTGGATCCAGGATAGCATCTGAGCTGTGTGGTGCTTGTAGTTTGGGGACATCTTGGGTCTGTTGAACCTTGATAACATAGAGGCTTTTGAGTGGTTGTAGTCTGTGGACATCGGGGATCTGTTGAACCTGGGTAGCATGAAGGCCTTTCAGTTGGTGGCAAGTATGTGGGAGGAGGTTTGGGACACCTGGGATCATTAGATCCTGGATAACACCTTGGGGCTTGTGTTGTAGTAGTTGTTGTTTGCGGGCATCTGGGATCATTTGATCCTGGGAAACATCTTGGTGGTGCAGGTGTGGTATTGATGGGTGGGCACCTGGGATCTATGGACCCTGGGAAACATCTAGGTGGTGCCGGTGTTGTTGGAGGCCTGGGGCATCTTGGATCTGTGGATCCAGGGTAGCATTGCGGCCTTTGTGTAGTAGTAGGACATCTTGGATCTGTCGAACCTGGATAACAACGTGGCTCAGACGTAGTGGGAGGTTGTGTTGTAGGTCTCGGACAACGAGGATCATTTGATCCAGGGTAGCATTGAGGCCTTTGTGTAGTAGTAGGACATCTTGGATCTGTCGAACCTGGATAACAACGTGGCTCAGACGTAGTGGGGGGTTGTGTTGTAGGTCTCGGACAACGAGGATCATTTGATCCAGGGTAACATTGAGGCCTTTGTGTAGTAGTAGGACATCTTGGATCTGACGAACCTGGATAACAACGTGGCGCAGACGTAGTGGGGGATTGTGTTGTAGGTCTCGGGCAGCGAGGATCATTTGATCCAGGGTAACATTGAGGCCTTTGTGTTGTTGTCGGACACCTGGCATCTGTTGATCCAGGATAACATCTTGGTGCAGATGTAGTTGGTACTTGAGTTGTAGGTCTTGGGCAAAGTGGATCAGTCGAACCGGGATAGCATGGTGGCCTGGGTGTAGTCTGAGGTGGAAGGTATGTAGGTCCAGGGGTACTAGTACTCACTGTGTTGCACCTAGGATCATTAGATCCAGGGTAGCAAGTTTGAGGTCTGGTTGGTGGTGGGCATCTCGGATCCAGTGATCCAGGATAACATCGAGGTCTAGTTGTTGTAGACGGACACCTGGGATCTAAGGAACCAGGATAACACCTGGGCTGTGATGTAGTTGTTGGTGTGGGAGTGGTCGGTTGTGGACATCTTGGATCCCGTGATCCTGGATAACACCTGAGTTGAGTAGTGCTGGTTGTCTGAGGGCACCTTGGGTCATTTGATCCTGGGTAGCAGGATGGTTCAGGAGTAGTTGTAGTTGGGCGTGGACAGCGAGGGTCTACAGATCCAGGGTAACACTGTGGTCTTTCAGTAGGTGGCAAATATGTGGATGGTGGTTTAGGACACCTTGGGTCATTAGAACCTGGGTAACACCTTGGTGCAGATTGTGTAGTCGTTTGGGGACATCTGGGGTCATTGGAACCTACGTAACATCTTGGTGGTGCTGGTGTTGTATTGGGTGGTGGACACCTTGGATCGGTGGATCCCGGGTAGCACTTTGGAGGAGCTGGAGTAGTTGGGGGCTTAGGACATCTAGGATCTAGTGATCCAGGGTAGCATTGTGGCCTCGATGTTGTGGTGGGACACCTAGGATCTGATGATCCAGGGTAGCATCTAGGTTGTAATGTTGTGGGTGTTTGTGTGGTTGTTTGTGGACAACGAGGATCTGTGGATCCAGGATAGCATCTGAGCTGTGTGGTGCTTGTAGTTTGGGGACATCTTGGGTCTGTTGAACCTTGATAACATAGAGGCTTTTGAGTGGTTGTAGTCTGTGGACATCGGGGATCTGTTGAACCTGGGTAGCATGAAGGCCTTTCAGTTGGTGGCAAGTATGTGGGAGGAGGTTTTGGACACCTGGGGTCATTAGATCCTGGATAACACCTTGGGGCTTGTGTTGTAGTAGTTGTTGTTTGCGGGCATCTGGGATCATTTGATCCTGGGAAACATCTTGGTGGTGCAGGTGTGGTATTGATGGGTGGGCACCTGGGATCTATGGACCCTGGGAAACATCTAGGTGGTGCCGGTGTTGTTGGAGGCCTGGGGCATCTTGGATCTGTGGATCCAGGGTAGCATTGCGGCCTTTGTGTAGTAGTAGGACATCTTGGATCTGTCGAACCTGGATAACAACGTGGCTCAGACGTAGTGGGAGGTTGTGTTGTAGGTCTCGGACAACGAGGATCATTTGATCCAGGGTAGCATTGAGGCCTTTGTGTAGTAGTAGGACATCTTGGATCTGTCGAACCTGGATAACAACGTGGCTCAGACGTAGTGGGGGGTTGTGTTGTAGGTCTCGGACAACGAGGATCATTTGATCCAGGGTAACATTGAGGCCTTTGTGTAGTAGTAGGACATCTTGGATCTGACGAACCTGGATAACAACGTGGCGCAGACGTAGTGGGGGATTGTGTTGTAGGTCTCGGGCAGCGAGGATCATTTGATCCAGGGTAACATTGAGGCCTTTGTGTTGTTGTCGGACACCTGGCATCTGTTGATCCAGGATAACATCTTGGTGCAGATGTAGTTGGTACTTGAGTTGTAGGTCTTGGGCAAAGTGGATCAGTCGAACCGGGATAGCATGGTGGCCTGGGTGTAGTCTGAGGTGGAAGGTATGTAGGTCCAGGGGTACTAGTACTCACTGTGTTGCACCTAGGATCATTAGATCCAGGGTAGCAAGTTTGAGGTCTGGTTGGTGGTGGGCATCTCGGATCCAGTGATCCAGGATAACATCGAGGTCTAGTTGTTGTAGACGGACACCTGGGATCTAAGGAACCAGGATAACACCTGGGCTGTGATGTAGTTGTTGGTGTGGGAGTGGTCGGTTGTGGACATCTTGGATCCCGTGATCCTGGATAACACCTGAGTTGAGTAGTGCTGGTTGTCTGAGGGCACCTTGGGTCATTTGATCCTGGGTAGCAGGATGGTTCAGGAGTAGTTGTAGTTGGGCGTGGACAGCGAGGGTCTACAGATCCAGGGTAACACTGTGGTCTTTCAGTAGGTGGCAAATATGTGGATGGTGGTTTAGGACACCTTGGGTCATTAGAACCTGGGTAACACCTTGGTGCAGATTGTGTAGTCGTTTGGGGACATCTGGGGTCATTGGAACCTACGTAACATCTTGGTGGTGCTGGTGTTGTATTGGGTGGTGGACACCTTGGATCGGTGGATCCCGGGTAGCACTTTGGAGGAGCTGGAGTAGTTGGGGGCTTAGGACATCTAGGATCTAGTGATCCAGGGTAGCATTGTGGCCTCGATGTTGTGGTGGGACACCTAGGATCTGATGATCCAGGGTAGCATCTAGGTTGTAATGTTGTGGGTGTTTGTGTGGTTGTTTGTGGACAACGAGGATCTGTGGATCCAGGATAGCATCTGAGCTGTGTGGTGCTTGTAGTTTGGGGACATCTTGGGTCTGTTGAACCTTGATAACATAGAGGCTTTTGAGTGGTTGTAGTCTGTGGACATCGGGGATCTGTTGAACCTGGGTAGCATGAAGGCCTTTCAGTTGGTGGCAAGTATGTGGGAGGAGGTTTTGGACACCTGGGGTCATTAGATCCTGGATAACACCTTGGGGCTTGTGTTGTAGTAGTTGTTGTTTGCGGGCATCTGGGATCATTTGATCCTGGGAAACATCTTGGTGGTGCAGGTGTGGTATTGATGGGTGGGCACCTGGGATCTATGGACCCTGGGAAACATCTAGGTGGTGCCGGTGTTGTTGGAGGCCTGGGGCATCTTGGATCTGTGGATCCAGGGTAGCATTGCGGCCTTTGTGTAGTAGTAGGACATCTTGGATCTGTCGAACCTGGATAACAACGTGGCTCAGACGTAGTGGGAGGTTGTGTTGTAGGTCTCGGACAACGAGGATCATTTGATCCAGGGTAGCATTGAGGCCTTTGTGTAGTAGTAGGACATCTTGGATCTGTCGAACCTGGATAACAACGTGGCTCAGACGTAGTGGGAGGTTGTGTTGTAGGTCTCGGACAACGAGGATCATTTGATCCAGGGTAGCATTGAGGCCTTTGTGTAGTAGTAGGACATCTTGGATCTGACGAACCTGGATAACAACGTGGCTCAGACGTAGTGGGGGGTTGTGTTGTAGGTCTCGGACAACGAGGATCATTTGATCCAGGGTAACATTGAGGCCTTTGTGTAGTAGTAGGACATCTTGGATCTGACGAACCTGGATAACAACGTGGCGCAGACGTAGTGGGGGATTGTGTTGTAGGTCTCGGGCAGCGAGGATCATTTGATCCAGGGTAACATTGAGGCCTTTGTGTTGTTGTCGGACACCTGGCATCTGTTGATCCAGGATAACATCTTGGTGCAGATGTAGTTGGTACTTGAGTTGTAGGTCTTGGGCAAAGTGGATCAGTCGAACCGGGATAGCATGGTGGCCTGGGTGTAGTCTGAGGTGGAAGGTATGTAGGTCCAGGGGTACTAGTACTCACTGTATTGCACCTAGGATCATTAGATCCAGGGTAGCAAGTTTGAGGTCTGGTTGGTGGTGGGCATCTCGGATCCAGTGATCCAGGATAACATCGAGGTCTAGTTGTTGTAGACGGACACCTGGGATCTAAGGAACCAGGATAACACCTGGGCTGTGATGTAGTTGTTGGTGTGGGAGTGGTCGGTTGTGGACATCTTGGATCCCGTGATCCTGGATAACACCTGAGTTGAGTAGTGCTGGTTGTCTGAGGGCACCTTGGGTCATTTGATCCTGGGTAGCAGGATGGTTCAGGAGTAGTTGTAGTTGGGCGTGGACAGCGAGGGTCTACAGATCCAGGGTAACACTGTGGTCTTTCAGTAGGTGGCAAATATGTGGATGGTGGTTTAGGACACCTTGGGTCATTAGAACCTGGGTAACACCTTGGTGCAGATTGTGTAGTCGTTTGGGGACATCTGGGGTCATTGGAACCTACGTAACATCTTGGTGGTGCTGGTGTTGTATTGGGTGGTGGACACCTTGGATCGGTGGATCCCGGGTAGCACTTTGGAGGAGCTGGAGTAGTTGGGGGCTTAGGACATCTAGGATCTAGTGATCCAGGGTAGCATTGTGGCCTCGATGTTGTGGTGGGACACCTAGGATCTGATGATCCAGGGTAGCATCTAGGTTGTAATGTTGTGGGTGTTTGTGTGGTTGTTTGTGGACAACGAGGATCTGTGGATCCAGGATAGCATCTGAGCTGTGTGGTGCTTGTAGTTTGGGGACATCTTGGGTCTGTTGAACCTTGATAACATAGAGGCTTTTGAGTGGTTGTAGTCTGTGGACATCGGGGATCTGTTGAACCTGGGTAGCATGAAGGCCTTTCAGTTGGTGGCAAGTATGTGGGAGGAGGTTTTGGACACCTGGGGTCATTAGATCCTGGATAACACCTTGGGGCTTGTGTTGTAGTAGTTGTTGTTTGCGGGCATCTGGGATCATTTGATCCTGGGAAACATCTTGGTGGTGCAGGTGTGGTATTGATGGGTGGGCACCTGGGATCTATGGACCCTGGGAAACATCTAGGTGGTGCCGGTGTTGTTGGAGGCCTGGGGCATCTTGGATCTGTGGATCCAGGGTAGCATTGCGGCCTTTGTGTAGTAGTAGGACATCTTGGATCTGTCGAACCTGGATAACAACGTGGCTCAGACGTAGTGGGAGGTTGTGTTGTAGGTCTCGGACAACGAGGATCATTTGATCCAGGGTAGCATTGAGGCCTTTGTGTAGTAGTAGGACATCTTGGATCTGTCGAACCTGGATAACAACGTGGCTCAGACGTAGTGGGGGGTTGTGTTGTAGGTCTCGGACAACGAGGATCATTTGATCCAGGGTAACATTGAGGCCTTTGTGTAGTAGTAGGACATCTTGGATCTGACGAACCTGGATAACAACGTGGCGCAGACGTAGTGGGGGATTGTGTTGTAGGTCTCGGGCAGCGAGGATCATTTGATCCAGGGTAACATTGAGGCCTTTGTGTTGTTGTCGGACACCTGGCATCTGTTGATCCAGGATAACATCTTGGTGCAGATGTAGTTGGTACTTGAGTTGTAGGTCTTGGGCAAAGTGGATCAGTCGAACCGGGATAGCATGGTGGCCTGGGTGTAGTCTGAGGTGGAAGGTATGTAGGTCCAGGGGTACTAGTACTCACTGTATTGCACCTAGGATCATTAGATCCAGGGTAGCAAGTTTGAGGTCTGGTTGGTGGTGGGCATCTCGGATCCAGTGATCCAGGATAACATCGAGGTCTAGTTGTTGTAGACGGACACCTGGGATCTAAGGAACCAGGATAACACCTGGGCTGTGATGTAGTTGTTGGTGTGGGAGTGGTCGGTTGTGGACATCTTGGATCCCGTGATCCTGGATAACACCTGAGTTGAGTAGTGCTGGTTGTCTGAGGGCACCTTGGGTCATTTGATCCTGGGTAGCAGGATGGTTCAGGAGTAGTTGTAGTTGGGCGTGGACAGCGAGGGTCTACAGATCCAGGGTAACACTGTGGTCTTTCAGTAGGTGGCAAATATGTGGATGGTGGTTTAGGACACCTTGGGTCATTAGAACCTGGGTAACACCTTGGTGCAGATTGTGTAGTCGTTTGGGGACATCTGGGGTCATTGGAACCTACGTAACATCTTGGTGGTGCTGGTGTTGTATTGGGTGGTGGACACCTTGGATCGGTGGATCCCGGGTAGCACTTTGGAGGAGCTGGAGTAGTTGGGGGCTTAGGACATCTAGGATCTAGTGATCCAGGGTAGCATTGTGGCCTAGATGTTGTGGTGGGACACCTAGGATCTGATGATCCAGGGTAGCATCTAGGTTGTAATGTTGTGGGTGTTTGTGTGGATGTTTGTGGACAACGAGGATCTGTGGATCCAGGATAGCATCTGAGCTGTGTGGTGCTTGTAGTTTGGGGACATCTTGGGTCTGTTGAACCTTGATAACATAGAGGCTTTTGAGTGGTTGTAGTCTGTGGACATCGGGGATCTGTTGAACCTGGGTAGCATGAAGGCCTTTCAGTTGGTGGCAAGTATGTGGGAGGAGGTTTTGGACACCTGGGGTCATTAGATCCTGGATAACACCGTGGGGTTTGTGTTGTAGTAGTTGTCGTTTGAGGGCATCTGGGATCATTTGATCCTGGGAAACATCTGGGTGGTGCAGGTGTTGTTGGAGGCCTGGGGCATCTTGGATCATTGGATCCGGGGTAACATTGAGGCCTTTGTGTAGTAGTGGGACATCTCGGATCACTGGAACCTGGATAACATCTAGGTTCTGTTGTAGTTCTTGGTACTGTTGTAGTTGTACTTATACATTTTGGGTCATTTGATCCTGGGTAACAGTTTGGCAGTGTAGTAATTTCAGGTTCATTAACAGTTTTTGTTGTTTTTTCTGTCTCACATCTTTTATCGGTTGAACCAGGGTAGCATGAATATTTTATAGTTGTAACCTGCACTGTTCCATCTTCATCTCCCTGACATTTTCCTTCACATTGGCCATAGCATATCTGTAATAATTTAATTGCAACAGTTAATGAGTCGTAAAATTTTGAATAGAATTTATTTTATTATTATATATTTCATTCCTGTTTCATATTTTTGAGTTATATATTATTATTTTGTCAACTTATTTGGTGTTGTGGTCTTTGCGATAAAGTTAAATATATCCTCTTAAAATGAACTAACCTCAATATTGCAAGTCAAGAAAACTTGCATCTTGTCAGGAAATTTGAAAGCTGATATATTATTGTAAGCAATAATAGATGCATCTGTCTTTCCTGTGTCACGTGTTTTTTTCCAGAATCCAATTAGTTTTTTCTTTCTGAAACAAAAAAGAAGAAAATTAGCATTACTGCAAAAAAATTGAAAAGTCTGATTTACTCAGTTGATTATATGATGATAATTTGTTTGAAATATTTGAAATATAAAACTGAGTTACATAAATAGTTGAATACAAATAAATTTGAATCACAATTGCGTTACAGCTTAAGCTTCTAGCCTTTTCATGAATACTGTCTTAAGTTGGGCAAGTGTCTGATAATAAATTTATATCCTAAGATTGTACGCCCTAATATTTTTTTGAAACTGTATGATTTTACCCTTCCTTTGTATTTTTCCTAAGGTCAGAATGAGTACTAATATAACTTTAAGAGGGTTGAAATTAGATGTGAATCATGTTGTAGCAACACTCAATATGTTATGTTGTGCATGTCTAACTTATCAGTCTCTTATTTTAGAATCATTCAGCTTAGTTCTCTTCTCTTAGAGTCAAATTAGCATGTTCAATCAGTATAAATAGATGTCGGCAGTGGTGGCTGGTGCATATGTGCCCATGTGCTACAGCACATAAATTTATTTAGGTAGAATTAATTTTTCCTGATTGTAAGACCCTTTACAATAATTGTGTTTTAACTATGTGTATCTGTGATTTAATATTGAGGACTTTAAACTCCCCGCCTTGTGGCACATTGTTGTTCCTAATGCATGCAGCCAGCTGGCCAACTGAGAGGTACCAGATTGAGAGCAGAGAATAGTATACTTTATTGACACCGGCGCACACCAAAACAGAGCAAAATTTTATATTAAAGTAGTTTATTCTTCCAAACAATATTCGTAAATTTTGGGTAAAAAAACTGAGTCAAAGGTTATTTTAAAGAAAACAACATTCATATTGTGATAATCTGCCACTCTACCCTACATACAAAAGTGGTCAGTCTCTTGTTCCAAAAATTAACTTTATTTAAAATACTTTTGTGTTAGAAATGTGTGTCAATTTGGTCCTATATGTTTATGCTTCTAAAAATTTGACACACTTGGAAATGAAGTAGACGGAATGGGAAATGTAGCATATTATGTGTATGGAGAGAGTATTGGCAATACTGTCACTGTAGTTATTATTTTACATAGTAATCCCTGTTGTTTGGGGCAACGTAGCACATAACTTCAAAAAGTCATAAGATGCCACTGGATCTCAGGCTATCTGAGTGGAATATATATTGAGATTTTCAAGTACTTGCTCTGTCATTATCTTCGAAGATGATGATGGAACAAGTAATGTATATTCCGAAGCCTGAAGATCTGGGTAATATCTAGGTTGTAATGTTGTGGGTGTTTTTGTGGTTGTTTGAGGACAATGAGGATCTGTGGATCCAGGATAGCATCTGAGTTGTGTGGTGCTTGTGGTTTGGGACATCCTAGGTCTGTTGAATATGGATAATGTAAAGGCAATTTCAAGAACTATTTATACAACATCTGAAACAAAAAAGTCTACACACTTTAAATGTAAACTATTTACAAGTTTATGAATTTATGTTTCCTATTCTTTATTATGCTTTTATTTTACTGTACACAATAATTCTATTCAGTTCAAATTCATCATGTTTAAAATGTTTACTTGGAAAATAATTGAAATCCAAAATGTATTGATCTACCAAGGGATTCTTACTTTGGGCAGCCTTCATTATCTGTGAGCTGTAGGCGGTGAGTATCTGCCGACTCATAGTCCTCAGCATCATAGGCCCAGCAGTCCCTAACACGAACATCATATTGGTTTTCACTGTCCTTAATGTACACCAGGACCGTCAATGTCTCACCAATCTTTATTACTTCTTCTAGAGGCTGTGTCTGAAAAAGGACACAAAGCATACCATTTGCCATCACTTCATCTTCAGTCGGTGTTGAGACTGAAAGTACCATTCAAAGAAAAAATGTAGTTTATAACCAAAATAGTTTACTTTTCATTTGAGATACGATATTGAATTTAATAAAAATATGGGAAGACTGAATTCCAAAGTACAGGTTTGTACAAGTAGAATAAAGAATAATAGAAAATTGTTAAAAGAGATGTTTATACTGTATCAGAAAAACTGGAATTGTGGAAGATATTTTTTAGTATGGGTGTAGGGTTATATATAAGTGTAACATTCACTGTTGGAATGCTTGACAATATTAGAGCCATTGAGCCTTTTTGAAAAGTAAGTCAGCATATTATTGGATATTATGTGTAAAATATAAATAAAATAAAAAAAAGTATAGTTATTCTACCACAATATGAATATATTTGTATCTCAGGTGCATTAATACCAGTAGTGCCACTTTTCTTAAATTAGAATATGTACCTAAAGTTCTTATTGCAGCCTTCATTGAAGTAGGGTTAGCATTATAGGAGTCGTTAATCAAATGTACTAATTTTCCATTGTATTTACAGTACAATAAATGGGTTGAGCATCACTGTCAATTTTTTTCATTAATATAAAGTTAAGATGAATGTGTACATGGTGAATGTTTTTTACATTGGGGTGAAAAACTACAGTTGACAGTATAAGTTGATATGAGTACCTAGTAAGTCTCAGCAGTCTGAATTCTTGACTTCAGCTTGACAGGCGACAGTTTGGAATACAAACTTTCCCCAGAAACATCAGTGAAATGGATATATTTTGGAGCAAACATAACTACAATATATTCAGGTCAATATATTTAGGTCATTTCAATCTGCAGACATTGATCACCTTGTAGATTGGCTTGAAAACAAAAACCTAAGAACGCGTACTGGGTATGACAGAAAGTTCTTGTATATTTAAGTAGATTAGGATTCGGCTATGTTATCAGCCAAAATATGGTGAGGCACTTATGTTTTAAATAGTGTAGCTCTATTTGGGGGGGGGGGGGGTATAATTTACAATCATATACTTTAAAGTCCTGTATAGGTTTGAAATTAACAAATATATAGACAGTAAGCAGACAAAATTAGGAGATAAAATCAATACCTCTCATTGTATGTGTAAATTTTGTTACTTTCTTCATTATCTATTTGTTACATTTATCTCGCTTTAATTCAAAGGATTGTTAGTAGTGTTTCTCGTCCTTGAAGTGTTATCAGGAGTACATTTTCACTCGCTCTTGTGATGAGCTATTTGGCCTGCCCTCGGACGATTCTCGCATCTTTCTTCAGCGCAGGTCTACTGACCAGACCCACTAAATACCCAACGATGTCCTAACAATGATAGGCTACTAAACTCGAACAAGCATATCGAGCAACAATGTAATATACATTATAGAGAATAATATATTTGGAAGATCATTATATAAGACGGAACATATTAGAAGGGAATATAATCAGTGAATAGAGAATAAGAGAGAAAATCAGAATTAATAAGTAAAAAATCAAAACGCCTTTTACAAAGTAAATTGTTGAGACTCGGTGTTGTGAGCTTCCATGCTTCTCGTGAAAATAAGAGTATTTCGTGTATGTTTTGAGAGTTTATTTAGTAATTATTAATTGTCCACATCATCATGGGCTGAAGTTTAGAGTTCTACTCTAGAGTTGCGAAGCTGTTTTACTCACGTTGGGAAACTCGCCCCTGCGGATGTCCATCCAGCAGTCGACACTGCCCTTGTTCACAGGGACGGACACGACTTCCAGCATGTCCACCACAAAGGGCCTGAAGATGACCGTCTTCTCCTTGCGGCCGCTGGTGGCGCACGAGACCTTCCTGGCCACGTCCCAGGCTTCCTGCAACATTAATTTTATCCAATCCACTGGAGACTCTTTGGCACGGTGCTGTAGTCCCAAGATTTATGTCGTAGTTCGAAAACAAGTGATCGGCAATTACATACGAGGGCTGTTCGATAAGTCTGGTAATGTTTTATGAAAGATCGGGGAAATTTTTCACTTTCGCGCTACTATTGGTAAAAATATTCCCAAAAGTTTTAAATATATACCAGTCGTAGTTTATTGTTGGCAGCCTTCTGTAGTGTTAGATAAGTTAGGTAGAGGCAATGGAAATAGAATTTCGCGCTGTCATCAAACACTTTTTTTTAAGGGTTGGATAGCTCCAGAAATATAAACCGAATTGGATGAAGTTCATGCGGGCTCTGCACAAGCATTGAAGACCATTTACTTTGGATTAATAATTTTAAACAAGGTCGCAGAAGCACAGAAGATGAAACTCGCTCCGGCCACCAATTTGAGGTCACCACTCAGGAAAAGTACACAATATCGCAATGGAAGATCACAGACTAAAAGTGCGTGAGGTAGCTGATGCCGTAGGATTCTCAACTGAACGAGTTCATTTCATCCTTCATGAAAAACTGGCCACGAATAAGATTTGTGCGTGACAGTTTCCGTGACTGTTGACATTGGACCAAAAACGGATTCGGAAAAACATTTCAACGCAGAATCTAGCAATGTCTATGCGTAACCCACAAGACTTTTTGCACAGATTCGTAACCGTCGATGAAACTTGGATCCATCACTACACTCCAATCAAAACAATGGACAAAAACTGGAAAAAGTGCATCGAAGAAAGCGATGACCGTTTCGTCAGCCGGAAAGATGATGGCCACTGTCTTTTGGGATTCTCGGGCTATAATATTCATAGATATGTTGGAGAATGACACAACCAATACTGTGCTCTATTATGCTGCTATTTTTGATCGTTTGAACCGGGTGCTGATTGAGAAACGACCAAGATTGGCGCGCCATAGTACTTCTTCAGCAATACAATGAGACAGCGCACATAGCAGCAGTCTCAATGGCGACAGTGTACGAGTCGAGATTCGAATTGGTTTCTCAATCACCCCTTTTCACCAGACCGAGCACTACGTGACTTCTTCTTGTACCCGAACTTGAAAATTTGGATTGGTGGGAAGAAATTTTCATCAAATGAAGAAGTGATCGAGGCAGTGACGGAGTATTTTGCAGAGTTTGACAAACCCAATTTTTGTGATGGGTTGAAAAATTGGAAACTCGCTGGGCCAAGTGTATATCCAAGGAAGGTGATTATGTTGAGAAAAAAAAATATTTTTGTTACATTTTTACCAGACTTATCAAACAACGCTCATACGTCACCATGCCAGTCCCTCATCCTCTAAGCACCTTCAGATATGATCGTCTTCGTCGGGTTTTGTAGGTGGATGATTCAGTAGCTACATATGTTCGCATTCAATTAATAACTGGACTTTCATACCTGCACAGTGTCGTCCGTCTGGATAACGATGATGTTATCAACGGTCCTTCCGAAACCTCCAGACGGCGTGGTCCCGCATCCGTTCACGGGGATGTTGAAGGTGTAAGAATCCCTACCACTTCCAGCCCTCACGTATCTATGGAAGGTAAAACAAACACATGATTATTTATATTCATGCGACACACAGCCATATGTACGATTAAGTCTAGAAAGACGACATCTTTAAAGACAAAATTTTAAGAACCGGGGCTGATCGAGATTGCAAACTCGAAGATCTGTTCGGCGAAATGTTATTTAATTCTGACGGGAAGTCTATCAGTTCACTGAATTAGTGAATGGGGATTTAGATGACTTATTTGAATTCTTATAGAGCAGGCTGATTTTGTAGTAAATTTATTCATATATTTTTTGAACACACGTCGTCAGTGGCGGCCAGTGAGTTTTTTTATGTTATGTGACACATCACCCCAAACAACAAGTTTACGACGATAACAGTGAAAATAATAATATAACAGCTACATTTCTAAATTCGTCTATATAGTTTCAAATAGTGTCTAATTTTTAAAAGTGGCATAATTGAGCACCAACTTGACACGAGTTTCTACCATTAAAGTATTTTTCCTTCGTATATATTTTAAATAAACTAAAGTTTTGGATGGTAACATTACAGGACCATGTGATAGATTTTCTCATTATGACGCAAGTGTTTAAAATGCAGCCTCTTAATTTTTTTTCCTTTAAAATAACCTTTGAATGTGATTTTTCCAAAAATATTACGCAAAATTTATGAATTCTTTTCTTGCTTTGAAAATATAAACCAATTTAAAAAAATTTAATTACTGAATGGTTTAAATTTAATTTGATTTCTCTGTATAGCACGGCACGGACATGTCCGTGCTCAGATGAAATGAGCACAAGCAGGTGGCAGTTTGTGGAACTTTACGGAGGGTACTACGCATGCGCACTCCTCATTACAGTCTGAGCTTCGTGCTGAGCACAGAGATAGTCAGCTGACGGCATTCGCAGCAGTGAGTGTGAGTAAGGAAAGCAGTTTAAAGTCTTCGAAGTCAAAGCAGAAATTCAATAAGACAATATAGAGTTTCTTAAAATTGAGAAAAATCGTTCTTACTAAGTTTAATTATGTGCTGAAGCACAGGAGCACATACGAGCCGCCACTGGACTTCTATCACTATTTTCTTGAAATTTTGGAGGGGGAAAGTCTTGGCATAGTATTATTAGTCAATGCTGGAATTTTCCCAATTACGAATAAGTACATTGAGTCACTTCGAAAGTGTTATCTACTTATATCAAATCACTTCTATAAGATGAAATAATAAAACTTCTTTGAAGCGTCCATCAGCTTTTTCACTTTTTTCGGTCACAAAATCTTGCAGAGTTATAACGATCCACTGCCGCAGTTTTTCTTGATTGATAATAAACAACCAGAGCACAACTTTTGTAGCTTGTTTTGCAACGTTGCTTGTGGTGATTCGGTCGGAGGTTGTGTAACAGCAGCATCTGGGTCGGTGTGATCTACGATCGGTGTCTGGATCTCTTCGATTAACCCGGCGTAACCTCGGCACTCACGTTAAAGATTTATCACCTCACAGGCAGGAAACGGAAAACCGCTAACGTTAACACTGCAACAGCCAATCAATAAGAGGAATTGCAAGAAGAAATTGAATTAAACGGGACTCTCATCCTTGACTCTGTCGGTACAGGTGTCACTCTTTGAGAGAGGCCTTGACATTTTCTTTTCATCTTTGTGGACAGGCTTGTAGAAGACAAGGCTTGCGTGTGTGCGATCTTCTGAAGAAAGTGGATGGCATTGAGGACTAAATGGTTCCTTCTCCATTGGCAGATGAAGAAATACTTGTTATACCTGTCTTGAAGCATTTGTGGAAAAAATTGTTGGTGCTTGATGATTGGGTAATTGGCCCCAATTGATTTTTTTCGGTATCAAGAAGAAACGACAAGTAGAAAACCGTCAGAAAATTTTATGAACAGCGGATGGAAACTCAGGATTGGTACAATTTGCAGGAAAAAATGTGTTGGAGAACTGCAACAAGTCAACAACAATGTTGATGACTAAACATCACATTCTGTTCCGCTTATTTTGATATTATAAAATCATATACATAAAATAATATCGAATTACTACCAATTGTTTCTCGCCAACCCGTTGATCTCCGCGTACTTACGATGGCCCACTCGGTTTATTGCTTTTCGAATCCTGAATCTTATTCCAAATCTGGTGGTTCGAATTCTCCACAGAAACTCTCCACCACTCCAGTCCCTTGGTTCTGTTAAAAATATCCATTACGTCGTCGCTGACAATTTTAACAATTGTTGGACAAGACTAACCAGTAATGCAAATGATAGCGAGTTCATAACAATAAGCCCCGGGTGGAATCGCTAAGTTGAGTAACAGTCCGCAGATTGTCATTTTTCTCTGTCGTCAGACAAGACAAAGTGCGAGCTTCTTCGTAACCTGTTGGAAGAAGAAGCTCCACCTTGGGGAGAAAGTGGACAGGATTTGCATTCGACAACCCGAACCTACGAAACACGACCTTGCAGATTTATTTGGGCAAGTCAGAGTCTCCTGACACTGTAATTTGTGAATAGGATTTATCGGAGAGGAGATGAACTCCATCGACAAGGCTCAAACTCTTGGACGATCGGATAAATGAATGGATGGAAAGAAGGTGTTTAAACTCGGGCCTCTGGCAATGTTACGTCATTCTGCAGCGTAAGCGCAGTTATTCTCTGTAGGTGCTACAACAGTTCATTCAAGACTGATCGTCCTTATTTAGAGTTTCACGGTCGTAGTATTGTCGTCGTTTGAAAAAAAAACAATGGTCGAGGTCACGTCAAATACGACGGAAGTTTTAACAATGACTCGTTTGATCTTACAACAGACTTTGCTCAGTTTCTTCGGAAAATGGTTGTTGAGGCAAATATTTTCAACAACATTGTGCAGTGTGCTTCTTCTTTAAAAAAGGAAATCTTGCATCATCTCATATTGAACCGTTGTTGAAAGTTTCAATTTTCCTTGACACGATCTGTGAATTGCTCTAACCCATTCCTATTAGCAACGTTTGCGTATTCCTGTGAATTGGGAAAGGAAACTTTGCGGTATTGCCCTCCATTAGGTTCTTCTGGCAAATTAAATGAACAAAGTAAAGTACAAAAATTGTACATGCCAATGTAAAAGTTTGATTAATTTAAATTTATTTTCAGATAATTAATGATTGAGTTTCATAGTAGACTCACAAGTTGAGTAAGCAATCTTAAAAAAAAATATTGGAATACATTGGCCTCGATCAGTTCTTTGTCCACTGGACTATCAAGATTTTCATTAGAAATGATTGATAAATAATTCTTGAAGGGAGTCATGGCAGGATCATCTATCCAAGATCAATGCTCTTGTTATAAAGTCATCAGCGATCAACTTGGCCAATGAGGATCAAGTAAATATATTGGTTTTCCGATTTCAAACAAGGTTGAAAACCATGCTGATCATCTATGGGCAGCTTAAGGAGTCACCATGAGACTATGCAGTGGATGGCTCTCATATTTCGGTTCTTTGTGAAATCCAGTTCTCGTACAGACTTTCTCTGAATTATCAGTTCCGAAACAGTTCGGAATTTTGAAAATTCACTTTAATTATTCATTAGTTAAATTGGTCAGCACGTCAAATTGAACTTGTTTGGTTTCTATCCGTTAACTTAATTTTATTTCAAACTTTCGAATCTTGTAATAACAGCAAATTGTATTTCGTCACGTTGAACGTTTGGTTTCCTTGGCTTCTTAGAATCTTCTGCCTCTTAAAATCACAGTTGACAAGCAAGAATTAGAAACTGTCAGTCACCGAGTCTGAGAAATGAGGGAAAAGAATACCTACGGCAGAGAAAGCTTTCACCAGGAAAAGATCATTGCTAACAAGCAAACTGAGTTTGGTAAAATGACTTGTTTGGAGTGTTAGCAAATTTGACTCTCATAAGATTCCTTTAAAGATTTTACATGTTGAGATGGGGAATTACGGAAACAAAAAGTGGACCAGGCTGAGCAGCAAATGAAGAGTGGACAATAAGAAAATGTAAAAAACGGAGAATGCTTCTGTAAAGTGGATCCACTGGACCCAAACTCTGAAGGTGACACATGACGTTCTTGGAGAAGAAAATGTTTTATATTCAAAGAGGAAGCTCAAGATGGGATTAAATGGACGACTAATTTGTCAGAACAAGTCCTTGATCCAGTCCTAAAACATAATGTTTAACAACAGTGCCCTCTTCGCATCACAGTGGTTCATATGTCAATCACCCTCACCATCGGTCGTTTGCAGGTTATTTTATCGTATCATTTTTAGGAGACTGGAGCCATTAATGTACCTGAATCTTCAAGCCACGTGTGTGTATCTGGCAGGTGTCTGGTCTAGGAGGAACTTTCGCTTCTTCCGGCCGCTCTTCGGAGGTCAAGGCCGTCGCTTTCCTCCCAGATCTGGATCTGACATCCTTCGTAACACGCAGAGACGGGAAGAAAGCAAGGAATTACGTGATATCACGGCGGATCTTCGGTGTAGGAAAAACAGTAACAGGAAACACAACTGGGGAAACGTTGCAACAAAATTTGTAATTTTCGACATCGTTTCGTAACTTGAGCGTAGGGAGAACAGGATCGTAGTGACGTGAAGCGTGGGAGGAACCTGAAGTACAACTATTAGTCTTAAAATGGTAAAAGAAGGCAGACGTTACATTTGGTGCTTAAAACCGGGTCTTTATTCACGAGCTGCAGGTACCTGAAACCTACATTTTCTTAATAAACCTCATCTAACATTGCGACATTTAATTTCAAGCCACAATAAATTTTCCATAACCTTTTCACAAATTAAGCCCAAAATAACAACGGCAATAAAGGTCAGAGAACAACTTTACAGATTGGTCAGTTTAAGGAACAACGATAATAATAATAAAAATAAAAAATGGAGGATAGGTATATAGAACATAAAGTTGACATTAATTAACTTATTTTAAGACTCAATATCGAATCCCATAAATACCTTAATCGAAGTTAATGACTGGACAAGTATGAACGTACTTGTTGTTTAAAATTGGTTTTTATGGAATTAATTATTTTGTTTAAAAAATATTCACAGTCTTAAAATCAAAGACTCTTTTCAGTTTTAATGGACCCCCCCTTTTTTTTGAGTGTAGACAGGCTATGCATAGGGTAACCCACATAGTGACAACTCCCCTCTTATAGCATAGGAAAGGAATTTGAAAGGGGGGATGTGGAAGGGTACAGGAAGGTAGCCAAGAGTTAACTAGGGCCCCCGGCCTATATTTTAAGGATTCTACCCGGCATTCACCTATAGAAAAACCTTCATCAGGTAGGTCGGGCATTGGGTCCTTGTCCCACGCCCTTCCGATAGCGGGAGAGGAGTTTGCTGTGGGGACGCAGCATTCCCTTCTCCGTGCCTCGACCAGTTTAGGAGGCAGCTGGCCGACTACTCCAATGGGAATAGCAGGGACAACTCTTACCGTACGCCCAAGGTCTGTGACCCCGGAACATACACCTCTCCGAACAGGCCGAGGTGCCTGTGGGAACCTAATAGACCCCGTTGCTATAATTTATTTTAGCTTTCCGTATTAAACATCAACCTGTGAGACTAGTCAATTTATTGACAATCCCTCAACATGTTGTTCTGGATAGTCTAATTTTCTTTTCCCTGTCAAATTCCTGACCAGAAATAAAACATGCCGACAAGGATGAGCAGAATGAAATGAAATGTAAATAAAATAAGACAAGTTGGTTCTACAAAAGCGGAGGTTGTCCTCCCCCCCCCCCCCCAATAATTTAACAATTCGTTAAAAAGAAAGAAACTTCAGAAGAACCGTGCTGAATTGTTCCACGAAAATCTTGTCACTCTGGAGTGTAACTGTGATGCAAATATGTTCGAAATTATTTTAATTTTATTACTACTATTTCAAAGTAAGTACAAACGTGAAATGAAAAATAAAAGAGAATCTAAATTGATTAACAGAAGGGGTGTAGGGGTCAGAGTGACTGCCGCGCATCACACAGGTCCCGGGTTCAAATACCGGTGAGGACATGGACGTTTGTGTAAATCAGTAACTGGATCTGTTGATGCGACTGTAAATAAATCAATTTTAAAAAAATTATGTAAGTGACTTCAAAATATTATTTATCCTTCCATTAAAACGAATAGTCTCAATAATACTTAACCTCACTAACATTAACATTTCTTGTATAAAACGGATAATTTTCTTTACTACGCAACCAAAAAATAATACAATTAAGTTGTCTACTGTTTAATCGTGGAATTCTGCAGGTAAATCCTCACGATCTCCTTAACCGTTCTATCCAGAAGAGAATAATTGCTTATTAACGTCAGATATCCTGTTTTTTAATTTTAAAAGTAGAGACATTTTATTTATAAACTGTACCAATCCGGAGACAATTTGCTCTGTGACCTATACACCTAGGAGGCTCTTTCATCCGTTCGCAGAATCATGAACCAACGGATTTCAGTTGAATTTTCCTCAACCAGTACCAGTGACGCAGTCTCGTATGCTTGAGATGAAGAAGCAAAGAGAATAGCGGCCCAAGTTGCGAGGAATGTTTTTTTGTATGTGAGTGTGTCAGGTACCGGTTGTCCGGAGAAGAGATATTACTCTGCGCTGGCCGGCTTGGCTGGTCGTGATTTCTTTCTTATTCTGTACGGAGATAACGCTTAACGCAATAAGAGGAACATCTCTGGCCGAAAGTAGTGGTTCACCTTGGCTCCTTAACACGTGTGTCCAGGGTCACCCGACCTCCTGTCCTCAAATATCCTACCAGAAGCCATTTACGTAATCGATTGACCCTTGTTTTCATTTCTCGCCGAAACGTGAACCCGATGATTCGGCAACTCGTTGGATCCTTGACTAAGTCGGACTTTCCTAGCCAAATGTATTCGCCTGAAACTTTCTGACGACAGAACGGCGAGCTGTTGATCAACATTCCTCCAACGCTTTAGGTATTCTGTTCTCTTTTAAGTTCCTTGTCTGTCAGTAGCAACCTTCGTCACCGCCTGAATTGTATTTACAAAACGTTTCGTCAGTCATTTGCAAATTCCATGAAGAATATATTTTTTTAGTAACAGGCTACATGAAGGTAATCCACGTGGTGGCAACTCGACTTTAATAGGGAATCAGATAACATTGCTCTAACCACCGCAAGAGACAAGGAATTGTAAATAGAAGAAATGATATAAAAATGGAACACCACAAGAAAGTTGTTAAGGAGGAAAAAATTATATTCTGTCAAAACAAAGGATAAGGGATGTGTTGGACAAAAAAGTCCAAATCTCAATGGATGAAATAGCATCATCGCAGCGAATAGATATAACAGAAAATTTAATACTAACCGTTAACAGAAGCTCGGATGCTAAAAAAATTCAATGACACTCCAATTTAATAATAATTTTTTTAGGGCAACAGGCTACATGAGGGTAATCCACTTTGGGCAACTCCCCTTTAATAGCATGGGAAGGGATTTGAAAGGGGGGATGCGGAAGGGTAGAGGAAGGTAGCCAAGGGTTACTAGGGCCCCCAGGCTATGGTTTAAGGATCCTACCCGGCATTCGCCTAACGAAATGCAGGGAAAACCCTAGAAAAACCTGCATCAGGTAGGTCGGGCATTGGGTACTTGTCCCACGCCCTTCCGATAGCGGGAGAGGAGTTTGCTGTGGGGACGCAGAATTCCATTCTCCGTGCCTCGACCAGTTTAGGAGGCAGCTGGCCGACTATTCCAATGGGAATAGCACGGACAACTCTTACCGTATGCCCAAGGTCTGTGACCCCGGAACATACACCTCTCAGAACAGGCCGTGGTGCCTCGGCTTGTGGGAACCTTAGTTAGGCCATCTTAATAATAAATAGGATTTTGAGCAAATATAACTTACCGTATTACGTGAAACACTTATCACAAACGTGCGAAAAGAAGAATGAAACGATATTTGTTGAGTAACTGGAACATATATCTGAACTGGAGGATGACAGAAAAAAGTATTGTTATAGTTGTGTGGTCTAAGTGATGACAAACCAATCTGGAGAAGTCGAAAACTACGAAATAGAAGTTGAAAAGGCTGATGATGTTGACGATGAAATATTGTGCAACCAAAAGGGAAAGTTCACACAGGCTTCCATTGCTACAGTGAATCATGCGGAGGCATACACTGGAAAAACAGTCAATATTACTAATCTAAAATATCAATTAGTGTGATGAATATTTAGGATCAATCGAAGACGAAAGAGTTTCCCCGCGATGGATGTTAGAGAATAGACGAGTGGAGATGCAATTTGAAAATGAATAAAAATCTCGGATCAAACAGGTGGGCGCGCCAATGCCGAAGGAAAATGAATGAAGCTTGTTACGTAATTTATGCAAATGCATATTAGCATAATATGGTCCGTCGCCCAGTATCTCTTCTATTAATGTCCATCGGATGAGCTCTCGCCAGCATCTGATCACTTCGGTTAATGGAGTTTACACTTCAGGTTGTCGTCCTTCAAGGTCGTACAGCACTTAAATTACAGTCCAGCTCTTTTCTTTCTCTACAGTAATTATCATATTTGTTTTTTTTTATGTTTGACGAAATTCTTTCCGGTTTGTCAGAGGCTCTGATAATATGACCAAGTGCACGTCATTTTATTTTATAAAGATCTCAAATAGACTGAAGCATTCGAAGACATTTGAAAAGCGAGAAATAAAATTTAAGGGAGCTAATAGGTTATAAACCGCCTTCAGTAATCATCAACGGCCCATGTCATGCAAAATATCTGTATTTGGCATCATTTCATTGCGTTATTCCTGTTCTGAGTCTTGTCCACTGTCGCTTTCTATGTTTCCACATTGCTTCACGGGGCTCATGAATAATCACTATTGACCCAATAAGTATCAGTGTATTAGACTGAGAAACCCTCACGACCAATCATAAAAATGCGTACGGTTGCGACTAAATTGTTAAGTGACCGATCATGGTGGCGAATTCTCCATCGCCGCGTTACTGTGACCATGTTAATGAATTTTCTGCCGTATTAAGTGTCCCCAAGGAAAGACAGCCTTCACCCCGAGTGACCTCCGACCGAGGCAGGACCGTGGGACTCCCAGTTCCGGGAGCGGTTCTGGCCAAGTGACCTTTACCGCCCTCCTCACTCCACCTCACCTTACTTAAACACATCACAACCAAAGGACGCTTGTCCCAGACTGCAGCATCCTCACCTGCACCTAATATGTCATATAAGAATGAAGAATTGATCTGATCCACACGTTGATATAATGGAGATTTCATGGAATCTGTTCATCCAAGAAACTTCGAATAGGACTTTTCAGGGCGCCATTGAATTGGGTTAAATTGTTGCAACTGTGAAGATTCATAGGTCAAACAAGTTTCAAATTGGTGAAGGGTCTAATACCAGGAATCGTTTCAACTACTTAGCACGAGTTCTTGGGTGAAAATGCGTCACAAACTTGGCAAAGGATCTCTCCTCGCAGGCAAATAAAACATCGCTATTGCGACAGCAGAGTGGAAAAAAAAAACTTTCCCTCTGACATTTGACACAGAAGGACCAAAAACGGAACGTATTAATAAAAGTCAAGAGGTTTCATTGTTTCGAAAATAATGTACAGTCTTCATCACAAAAATTGGGCACCCCTTTCCTTAAACGCAACACTCAAAGCACTCGTAGTTT
Organism: Zhengitettix transpicula; assembly: GCA_037074705.1. Taxonomy (NCBI): domain Eukaryota; kingdom Metazoa; phylum Arthropoda; class Insecta; order Orthoptera; family Tetrigidae; genus Zhengitettix; species Zhengitettix transpicula. The sequence continues at coordinate 79,076,214 of CM073593.1, forward strand.
TCGCGTGTCTATTCGACTCTTACTGGGGATGATATAAAAATAACCTTCAATTATACTTTTGTGCTTCATCTCATTTATCAGTTCTTCCAGTTAACACTTCCTAACTATCGTTAAAAATATCATTTTTTTTTATATGACAACGGAGCTTTTATAAATATTTCATCTTTATCTTGATTTATTTATAATCTCTTCCTGACTAAATTTGTTCCTCCCTGTTACTATATCGAGAATAAAAGAAATAGGCGTACATTTCAGATTCACCACCGTCACCTTTCATGCATGATCCCCGTGCCTGTATGTGTGTGTGTGTGTGTGTTTGTTGGTGGGTGTTTGTCGCTAATGAGTTGTGCACGCCGATTTCAATGAAAGCAGGTGTTTGCTTTGATGGAAACCTTCCGCCGAGGAAAGTCTGCAAACAGAGAAAGTCCTTGGCTTGGCTCGCAAAGAAATACAGAGACCTACTTCAGTCGTCTCACTCACTCAGTCCGTAACCAAATCCTTACGAAATACACAACAAGCATGTTCTGATGTACGAGTCTAACCTTTCACTTAGTAATGTTGAGGTATGACAGTCTACGGACGAGAAGACCATCGAGTTTGGAAGAAATAACTCACGATTATCTCCATCGATCTCTTTTCGATCGTGGTTACGACCACAGGTTGATCTCAGATACTAACGTAAAAGACACATTCATGAAACTTGAAACGAATAAAGGTTTATCGCAAAGAGGAGGTGGGTAGTATTTGTATTGATCAAGAAGAAATTTGGAACCATATTCTAAATGAAAAAATTCGTTGATTTTGGGCGCAACTCAGCAGATTCCTCCACGTAGCCCAAAGGAGAGAGTTCCTGGAAACGAAAGGAACGAAACTATCTCTAGATAATGAAGTTGGGCAACAAATAATAAGAATCGTGCGTCAAAGACCTGAAAATCAAAATTGCTTTTCGACAACATTTTTCCTTTCCAAGAATAAGATTGAGTACTAATTAGGACAAATACCAACACAACACGAAAATATTCTTCGAGCGGAACAGCTTTACACGAGACAAAATTATTGTTACAGAAATTATATCCCAATTAATCCTAATCAAAGTTCAATGATTATACTCGTAAATCGGCATTCATTCACACAAAAATAATAATTAGCTTAACATCAAGATTAAAATAATAACCATTGTCAATTTTTCAATTTTGGACCGTTGATAAAAGAAAATTGAAAAGCACGAGTTAAATTAAACACTTAAAATTAAAATGTGACAGATTTCTCAATTAATTTTCATTTTAAAAAAATAGGTTGAATTTAGAAAAGTAGTTTAGAAATAAGACATATTAGGTCACGTGAAATTCGAAACATAAAAATCGATTATCGACTATGCACATCGATAAACAATGAATTTAGCTCAATCGTAATTGTTCTTTGTAATATAAATACTTTGAATTGCTCAGAATGAAGTGATTTTTATTATAACTTCATGGATTAAGAAGTCCGAAACCGATCCATATAGATTCCTGTCTGTCTTTCAAGGTGATGTTTCACAAGTACATAGTAGATCCGTTTTGGATGAAACTCTAAATCTTTGTTACATAGAGACGCCATATTGAGACAAAATAGCGAATGTTCCAAAATCTAGATTATTTTGGGGGTATGGGATTTTGTTCATCTAAACGATTTTTTCTTATGCTGGTTGAGGCCATTTTGAAAAGAATACGAAATAATTTTGAACATAAAATCCAGTCCGACTAATTTACATTTTTTACGAGGTATGTTATTAATAGCTCAACAGAATATTTGTTGCCAAGAGCGATGATAATTCTATTGATAAAGCCAAGAAGTACCAAATTAAAAATTATGGTGGGACAACAGGTTATAAATAACTCCAAGATAATCCCAAGGGTAATAAATTTATGATTGAATATTCTAAAGAGAAAATCAGTTACATAAATCGTTATGGAACATCAAAAATGGACACTGGATTTAATATAGCCTGTTTAAAAATTTATTATAGGAATCCAATTAGTGTATTTTATTGCTTGAATTATATAATTTATTATTGTTGAATTAATTTAATATTTCATAATGCAATAAAGAAACAAATTATTTTTGAGCTGACGGTAAATATTCAATCCTTACCACATGCACATGGAGGGAAATTAAATTTTACGCGAACGAAAACTTATGAAGTCCATAGAATGATCATGTTTCTGTATTATTGATTCAATGGTCCTCTATTGGTAAATACGACAAGGAAGGTCGCAAACCCAAAGTTTTCATACTGATATGATAGGCATCTCTCCACAGTCGATCCTGATAGATGCTGCAAGAGCCTTTGGTCTGTTGAACAGCCTTATCGAGGAGAATAAATAAATGTCATCTCTAACGGAGATAAGTTGTAGGTTTTGTCCGTTGCGGTAGAGAGACAACGGTCTGGTGCTCACCGTTCTTCTGGAGACCTTGACCCTGAAGGTCGTTTCCGTGACGAAGACAACACACCTCCGTGTGCTTCGCCAATTCAAGGTTCCTTTACTACTTGCAGTATTTAATGTGTTGCATTGACTTACACACTCACTCATCAGAAGAACAAGGGTGTTTTTTTCTATTGTGAACTTTGATCAATTATTGTAACAATTTAGTATTCTGTCATTTCTTCCGTTTTCTCCCCAGATAACGCACTTTCCATATTTTTTACGTGCAGGTTATTACCTGCACTTGGGATCATCGAAGTGTCCTTTGCTGTAGACGACGCCGTCGAAAGGTCCGTCGAATTCGAGCGTGACGCTGATGGCTTTGGCGTTGCACGTAACGTCCAGCTTAGAGATGTGGTTGTGGTGGTGGTGATGGCTTTCATCGTGCTCGTGGTGGTGATCGGCGTCGCCCAGAGGTGCCAGAGCGTTCACCTCGGCCGCGAAATCTGGACGCCGACGCTGACAAAGTACCACCTGAAACAATACAAACACACATACTGTAATTTGGATGTAATTTACATTGATAATTATATCAAAATAAGAGCAAACAACCAACTAGTCTAGCTCGTAGTTAATTGAATCGCAGTCGGAACTTTATTGCCAAGGTCTTTACCAAGCAAAATAGCATTGATTGATTTCGCCATCTAAATATCATCAGCAAGGCCATGTGTTGGGATCACACAGTAATCCTATAAAAACACCTAGTTGAAAACAACCGTGTTGTGTGATTTTTTTTTCTCGAGTACCATTTTAAGGATTTATTTGTGATCTCGATTAAATGGTTTCGTTGCGGATGATCGTGAGGCTACAGGGCAATGAAGGGATCATGGAACTGTCAGTCGACGAACTAATATAGATTTGGAAATGAGTGGAGAAACACGACCATGAGCTGATCGATCTGTATTTCGATAAAAAATCGATTCGACTGAGATTCGAGAAATAAAGAAAGAGCTGTGTCATCTTTAATCCTCAGCATATGCCAGGCGCGATCTGATCATTGCCTCATTCGTTAAGCACCGTGAGAACCTCATCAGTAATCCTTACAATTTATTCTGTAACCATATTTGTAATTTCGATGACGTCATTGAACTTTCACTCACAGAACACTTGGTTACTTGTAAGTCATTATTAAATGTACCTTGAACTCGGGCGCCATTGTATGGGTCAACTCATCATGGGTCATTACTCAATAGTCCTTCGAATCGCCTCATCCTGTTCCAAATTTAGAAATGGACAGGGGCTTTGGTTGGGTGACGTATTCCCTTCCATACATACAGTACAAGTTTTTCTTTCTACGACATCATAAGCTGTAAATGATAAAATAACTCGTCATGGAGACGATTCGGTCTTATCCTACGGTACTAGATTCGAGTACTAATATCGACTTTGTTGACACGGTCTGAAAGTGTTGTTGTTTGACCTTTGTCCTCGCTGGTGACTTTTGCGAGATGTGCGTGGGAGCTGGCTTTATTATGCTGAGGACTTTTTTGAGACCCACTTTGCCCCGCGACCCTGCACGACCTCAGGGAAAGTTGCCGTCAGCTGGTACGTCTGCTTCTTCTCGTGCTTGTGTTTCTATTATTGTGTTGGTCTTCGGGGTGTGTCGCCGCAGGTTTCTAAACCGCGAAACTGGGAACGTTTCATCGACATCTCGTTGAGAAATCGCGTAACATATCCCTCGCAAGGGCTCAGAAACTTTCTACTAAATCACACACACGCGCGCGCATACACACACACACTAACACATGTATATCACGAAAGCGCGACTGTAGTTGTTCCTTGCCGAAGCTTAATTGTCCGCCGGTAACCGAAGAAGACAATGGAAAAGATTGACTTGAGAAAATACGCCTTTATGTTCGCAGTTAACGACGCCACGTGAGTTATTGCTGAGCAAACTACGAACGAAACAGGATTCAGATGGTGTGAATGTGTATAATATAAAATATTAAAGGAACTGGAGAGATCAGATTAGTAAAATTCTTGGAAATAAATGGAAGGAATAAAGAAAATAAGGCAGAAATTTAATATAAATTTGTAGGACATCAGGAAATAACGTGAAAATGTCAGTCGACTATATGAATGGATTAAAGAACTGAGCGTGGACAGTTAGAAAACTGGAAGGATTTGAAACTCATGAAGTAATATTCTGGGAAATTTTAGTAGAAGGAGAAAACGACTGGAGAAAATTTTGGAGTGTGTAATGCATTTGAATAGTTGGTTCGAAATAACTTAAGGTTGAGGTTTTTATTATAACCGAAATGAATCCTTGGAGACTGTAACGAAAATAAGTGAGAATGTTGTCAACGTAGATAAATAAATTCCGGCAAGGAAAGTACGGAAGCCTAAAGAAACAGAGGATCATTTTAAAAACATAATACATGAATTATATCACGTGCGTAATCAAATATTGTTTTACGTAAGGAGAAACTTCTGAGGAGAAGCCTCTAAATGTCAAAGTAAATTAAAATTACTTATTGCAAGTTGTTTCATCTTCTTTATCCTTCATATTTTAAATCCCTCCGCTGTTTCTCTAGACCGTCTTAATTTCATTGTCTCATAACAACCAGTGATGCTGGATGATGTTGCGCCTGTGAGTGAGTGATTTCGGGTGATTACGCTGCGCGTTGCTTGCTTGTGTTTCCATGTAGAAAGTTTCATCGTCGCTCTCTCCCGACCCTCAGGACTTCCACATCAATTTATCCTTCCTGTCAGGCTGTGTTCTCATCTCCGATATTATCATCGTCATCACAGTCTTCCTGCGCGTTTCACTTTCATCTGCTTCGAATAAGCTTCAACTCACCGTGGGTACGGTGTTGCGTACAGAAGCTCGTTTAAACCAGTCTCACTTACGTCCTTATTATTATTATTATTTCAGCTAAACGAACCCTTGTTCATGGCAGACTGCCTGAAGTACAGAAAGTTTCCAGAGCTCTTGTCTTCACAAGACAGTAAAGTTGTTACCTTTTTATTTGTCGAATCATAATTATTATCTTTTATTCATCTATATATTAAAAAAGGATGTATATTTGTATGTATGTATGTATTTACGTTGTTCTTTATACAAATTTTATCGCGTGGACAGAATGCAACAAAAATTGGTACACATATTCTTCAAAATACGAGAAACGGTACTGTGAGGGTGAGAAACGCCTAGCATACATGTGGAAAGAATTATAATTAAAAACCGTGATCATTAAATATTAAATTACTGCGCGCCAAGAGACAATGACGTCACGCGGGAGAAAGACGTTACTACGCAACGAACAAAGGAAATATCTCCTTTATTAGGAATGAAATAAAGCAGAAATATGTTCTTTAAATAAAAAGTATAATTTTATACAGCAATACTCCATAGAATGGTAATAAAGAAGAATACGAATTACTTTACCATCCTTGCGGAAAATGTAAGTTAATTTTCGCGCTGTATTAGTTGTGAGTCTAGCTAACAATTTCATCAATGTAATATTTCGTAATGTATGAAGACTGAGTGACGATTATATCCTGAAATACTCAGGGAATATATTTAAGTATTCAATTAAATACTTTTTCGAGTTTATATAATTATGTACACGAGCAACGCCGGGCACCCAGCTAGTAGGTGATATAATATGTACGTTCTCTGTTTGTTTCTTTCAGATTGGAAGCGTTCAGATCATCATCAGGCCTTGTCTATTTGGACCAGTTTAGGCTCTTGTACCAGCTGAGTATTTTATTATATTTTTCTAGGATGTGAATGCTATATTGTTTGCAAGTAGCGAGCATCACAAACCAGATGATTGGGAGTCCGAGTTTCCTTCCATGTGATCGTCCTGATTTTTATTTATCCACGTTCACCAAAAAAAAGTGGAGTTTAAACTCAAGTACACTTCCGCTTTCATTCCTTTATTTTTTATCACGACCAGACCCCCAGATCATTTGGGATTTTGGAGTGGCACGTGGTCAGTGTGTCAGTTCTCCTGACTCCGTTTTTTGACCATGGTAAACACACACACAAACATCCACACCCGTGCCGAGATTCGAACTTGGGACCTCTGCGGTTCGATGAAATGGCTCAGATCATTACACCACAGGAGCCCGCGCATTCTTCACGTTATTTCCTACAAATGGAATCACTGTATTTATTTATTCTTAATCCGGACAAAAATCGTCTTTGAGTGGACTTGACATTTTTGAGAATGTCATGACTGACTTTTGAAAATTGTTTAAGCGGTTATTGCAAATTCATTGAAGTAATTTTATTTTTATTAATGATTTAAATATCTGACATTTTCATCATAGTGGGAAAAAACCAGAATACGAAGCGAATTCCTCCAGTGTTTGTTTAGTTAGCCATTGCCGTAATAGCTAGTTGTCGCTCGGATTAAATTTAACCGCACATTAGAAAACGAATCCATTACCGCCGCTTGGAAGTGGTGCTTTACCGCTCGTGCAATGACCGTTGACCGATTTTCTGAAGAGTCAGCAGAGGTAAGAGCAAGCAGCGAGCCTCTTATTGACGCAAGCTGCAATCTTCGCCGACAGTGATGGATGTCGAAGTGGACAGAGAATAGTCGGGGAACATCAATGGACTCACTCAGCATTGACATTTCGTAACGAAATCAACGCAGCCATTCTTGGGCTTCGTAATGGCCGCCGTTGCCGTTAGTCACGTCGTGGCATCATCAGCCGACCTCGAGGCAACTGCTGACCCGCGATCTGGACACGTTGCGCAAAAAAAAGTAGCTTAAACATTCGCACACAGACACACCCACCCAAGAAAAGGTCAAGGAGATGCAAACTACAGCGGTTTAAATGTCACCACCAGACAGGAAAGTCCATTAAAGACCGAGACTCCATTATGCAGATAGGATTCCAAAGTGTGGATTTACACGCTGATCGTAATCGCATTGCCAACAGCTTTGGGATAAAATTTTGCTGATGATTTGAATTTCTCCGCTACTTCAAGGCGCAGTACAAGCTTTAATAGGAGAAAGTCTCAACTAACAGCCTGACAGCTTTTTAATGGCAGTGTTTCAAAGATTTAGCTTTCATAGTATCTTGACACCATATTTTGTCAGCGGCCTTCAGCTATTTTCCAAAATAAAAGGAAGGACGGCGTTTCCAATACCATTGAGGAGATCATAGTCCCGTGAAGTAGGAACACTTAAAAGTTGATGAGAAAATCGGTGGAATCCAGGCTTTGAAGCTGTTTCAGATTCATGAAGTCAAGATAGTTGTCTCTCTCGTGCTATGTAGAATTATTAAAGCTACTGCTACATTAGCCTTCAGACTCTCGTTTTCTACTTCTGAATTTATCTACTTTTTTCTTCGCCTTTGATTGTTTCTTCGATTTTGCTCGGACCGTATCGTCATACTTTGGATCGCCTTTTTTACTTTATACACTTACTAGCTGGTTGCCCGGCGTTGCTCGTGTACTTATTTATATAAACTCGAAAAAGTATTTAATTGAATACTTAAATATATTCCTCGAGTATTTCAGGATATAATCGTCACTCAGTCTTCATACATTACGAAATATTATATTGATGAAATTGTTAGCTAGACTCACAACTAATATAGCGCGAAAATTAACTTACATTTTCCGCAAGGATGGTAAAGTAATTCGTATTCTTCTTTATTATCATTCGATGGAGTATTGCTGTATAAAATTATATTTTTTATTTAAAGAAAATATTTCTGCTTTATTTCATTCCTGATAAAGGAGAATTTCCTTTGTTCGTTGCGTAGTAACGTCTTTCTCTCGCGTGACGTCATTGTCTCTTGGCGCGCAGTAATTTAACATTTAATGATAATGGTTTTTAATTATAATTCTTTCCACATATATGCTAGGGGTTTCTCACCCTCACAGTATCGGTTCTCGATTTTGGCAGAATACGTATACCAATTTTTGTTGCATTCTGTCCACGCGATAAAATTTGTATAAAGAACAACGTAAATAAATACATACATACATACATACAAATATACATCCTTTTTTATTATATAGATATTTATATTTTTGGCCAATTTTCTCTCTGCTTTCCTCTACCATCTTCTTGTTGAACTTCTTTTAGGTTGTCTCTTGTTGATTCTGAATTCATTGGTCTTCTCACTCAGACAGTGGAAAACCTGATTAATGTTTCTAATACAGGAACTGCCAAAGCTATTACGACATTTCTACTATAAATATTACTATCCCTGACTAAAAATACTTCTCTCTCGTCGCCAACAGTTCCGAAAAAAAAAATCATAACAGGAATAGGCACAGCGTCGCAAATCACTTGATGTAAAAAAAGAAAAAGATGATTGTCTGAAAACCAAGGCTGGATTATTCTCAGGCAGATCCCAATCTTGTTTCCATGTCCCCAGGCCACAATAAACTCTGTCTCGTAATATAAACCCGATGACCTTCCTTACTTGTACCGTTCCATCTTGGCGGCATAAAAATTAGAAGTTACATCCAAGTAAACCTGTTGTTCTTTCAATAGCTGAATGCGGGTGCTGAAGAACAATAGGCGTGGATAAAGATGAGGTTTACAATTCTAAGGCCATCGTGTTTTTCGAAAGGAAGGAGATAAACGTGAAGAGCCGTTTCCATGGAGACGAATTCATCGTCGGGTGTATCATATTTTTACTGTTCTTTTGAAACACTGCCCATTTTCGAAATAACTCTCCAATTAAAGGTAAACTGAACACCTTTCAGGATTCTTAGATTTTGTGATCCAGAGGAAGAGGAGCAATACGACGGCGAGCAAGGCTCCAAAGGCCGCATGGATTGGCAGGTCACGAAAGCAGTTTTATCTGGAGCAGAGACGTGGAGGGGGATCTGTGCTCTGCAAAACTCAAGCAGAAAGCTCTTTGCCTCCGCTGCTGCCAGCTTGTGGATACTCTGCGTTCTGGAGCCGACGCTTCTTACCTTTCTGTCGCTAAAAATATGTCTCAATGTGTGTGTGTGTGAGCGTGTGAATGTTAAGGTGTTAAATAACGAGTTTTCATCATTTCGCGTAATGTCCTATAATTTTTAAATCTGCCCGCATCCTTGAATTTTTGTTTTTCGTAAGCAAAATGCTTCTAATGTCAGTAACGAGAGATCATTATATATTTTCAGTGTATCAAATTGATCCGTCAAGTAGACCGAATATCAAACACAGGTGATCATTTTCGAAAATAAAATGTCTTTGCTAATTTTTGTAGGTTTAATAACCTCCATGAAACGTCAATCGATTTTATTATGTCACTCTGATTTCGTCAGATCCAGAAGATTTCTGTTCAAACACTACAATACCATAACGTGTGGACGAAATTAAAACTTTTTTAAACTTCTCTTAAAAAAAATTCGTTCGTTACTAAAATAAGTTGGCGAACGCCAGCTGTTAATTCAGAATGTGTAAGACTGCTACCAGCTTCCCGAACCTCGTGAGTGAATTTGACTTGAATGTAAGTGTGTGTGTGTATTTGCCCATTCAAGGTTCCTGGTATATTGACGTTAGTTTAACCTTTCAGTTTTTTCCCCTCCCACACACACACACATATTTTAAATTTTGTTTTGCTCTGTTGGTCGTGGATGACGTGAGTGCGACAATCCTTGGAAGGTTTTTTATTTCTTTATTTTCTGCATAGCCATCGTGACAGATCCTAGCAGTTGAATATGCGAATGTAATGGCGTAGGAGCTCAGGCGGATGCGGCAACGGACCCCAAGTCGTGCATTTCGGATGACAGGGTTCAAGGTTTTCCAAACACTCGGTGACGTCACTAATCAAATCTGTAAAGTGGAGGAAGTGGTGTTGCTTTTTTTTAAAAAACGTGAATATGTTTTATTAGAGAGTGAAGACAAACAAATCCTACCCGTCACGATAGTGCATTTACGTCACTTTTACATATTAAATCAAATATGCTAATAGTATCCTCCTTGATAAATCTTCCGGGTCAAGCATACCATGACAAATAAAAAATTAATAATAAGAAAAATAGCGAAATACAGACAAAATAAGTGATGGAAACGTTTCTGGTGCTAAGAAAATTAAAAACACAACGGTTTTGAGTTTTTCTACTCTGTTTTTATTTTTCTCAGCACCTGAAGAAAGGAACAATGTTGCCAGAAACGTTGTGTGGTATATATTGTAATAATCACTAAATGATGAGCCTTTAATTTGCCCCACGTTGTGGTAGCCATTTTGTAATATTCACCAATGAAAGCTCAATAAAATTTATAAACAAAAATTTTATTGTGGCAATACCTCAAACAATTACAAATTTATAATATTGAATTTCTCAGGGTCTTTACTGGGTTTGATAATGGACAAATCAATAATAGTTATAATCTAATCAACAACAAATTACAATTAAAAGAAAAAGAAATTTTCTCGTCAATTAAACTAGAACGAAATTTAATTGTGAACGAAATTAAAAGTAAAAAGATTGACTCTGATTAACAATTTTAACCAAAAAGAGAACGAAATCTGACGGCTATCTTTCAATTACGTTTACATAATTACTTGTTGTTTTTTTAATTGTTACTCACGTCTGCCCAGCATTCCAGCGTACCTTTTATTTTCGAAAACACTATTGTGGGGTTTTACACAGCTTCTAAACTCACAGATTTTACACCAAATTTTTAAGCCATAATTTTTATACGTCGTCAGGAACTCGGATGAGCCTCCTTTCGTCATCTATCGGTTGACCGCTCGCCCTAGGTGAATTCTGCGATTTGTCGATTGGGTAGTCTTTATATTTCCGGACTTAAACCGAAACTTTTGCTATTTATGGCCGGCTACTGACACAAAAACTGCTTTTTCTTAGCAGGTTTCGACGTTATACTTTTATGAATGTTCTACTTTGTCCTGCTAATTGCCAACCCTGTTGAATTCTCCTTCCAAAAACTGTTATACCTCGACGAGGTCTTTCCGTGAACCGTATCTCACCAAATCTCCATGCGAACTGTACTTCTCGTCTCGCAATTTGAGCGCGCATACGCCATTTTGACGGACCTTCCGACAAAGGAACAGAGCCGGGTTTCGATTGTTGTTTCAAAAGCTCTTGCCGCTACCATCGATTTCTCAAACAATTTAGATTTTCAATTTCACAATTAATGTCTTAATTAATTGGCATTACAATATATCATCACTTCGTTTGTCTGTATTTCGCTGTTTTTCTTATTATTAATTTTAAAAACATAAATTTTTCATTTAAAAATATATAATTACTCTTCCTGTTAAACAATAGAAGGATCAAATCCATGTTCTGTAAAAGTCTATCTTCATCTCCATATTTTAAAATCCCGTATGTTTTTTTTATTTCTCTTAAATCTTCAACAAGCTGATTCGTATATAATGACGTCACCACCACAGGATGATCCAGTTTGCAGCTTTCCTTCTAGGAGCTATTCTCATTTAATTTTCATGTGTTATCCTGTCTGACCAATTTTATTTTTCCACCATTCTTCAACATCAATAGCTTTCCTTTTGTCCATGTACTGGATAATATCACTATCGGGATTATAAAGTATAATTTCAGATGATGTATACTAAATAATTCTTTTATTTACTACCGATGATTGCAGTACCCATTAAAATATCCTGAACAAGCTATATGGTAAAGTGATGATTGTAATAAATTAACAATTCAATGTTTAATGTTTATTATTATTATTATTATTAATATTAATTTTTCTGAACAGACGTATATTTTTCATTTTAACCAAAAAAAAAAATATTCATACCCCGGTGTTTTAGACTTCGCTTAAACCAAACTAAGCTCTTTGTATTTTTTGGTTTGGTTCGCCATTCTGACTTGTTTGATGCTGTTGTCCTACTTAATCCGACACACCGGATTGGCCATCACTGAGGTAACAAATGTATGTGGAAGATGTGTTGAGTAAACGCGACTCATATTTTTGTTTGTATGTTTCAAAGCCTTCTTTCAGTTCCTTAATTTATTAGTTCACATGAGCTTCTACATTCTTCTGTAACCTTCCAGTTCTGAAACTTCCAGTTTATTGCTTTCAGCTTTCCCAAATAACCACACAATCATCGAAATCAAATTAAGACCTTCTCCCTTCATTTCCTTCTTTTACGAGTAGAAACGCCACTTGCTGTTCATATAGATTGTAGACTACTCTTCTATTCCTGTACTTGAACCCTATTTTTTTTTTTGGAATGGAAAACATTTTTTTTTACGATTTTTAACATCAAACGCTTCAGGTCCACAACTGTCACTAAAGTCTTTTATTGTTAATTTCTCCTATTTACGACTCAATGCTTAAATTGATTCTCATTCACCTGTTAAATCTCCAGGACTTTCTCCATTCTCCTGAATATTACTGGTGAAGTTTCTGTGCGATAAGATTTTAAAGTTTCCGTAGAAAAACAGATAGTAAATCTCAGAGGTAGAACTCGTGAGTAGAAGAAGAAAATTAATTACTCCTTCCTGGTACTTAAATCGTTCATTATTCCCGTCTATACCTCATCATCAATGTCAACCATTCCAACTCATACAGGCGTTTTCTCCTCTTGGTTTTTTAAATTCTAAACGAAACGAATATCTACTTCCGCTAAGGATAGTCTGCGAGGACTATTCTCTCGCAGGCAATACCTGCGAGGGATGTTCTCTCGCAGGCAGAACCTTTTAGAGGGGATACGAAAGGGCTAACTTTGGGTATGCCTTTTCCTCTCCGTTTTTGAACTAAGGTTCCCACAAGCCGAGGCACCTCGGCCTGTTTTGAGAGGTGTATGTTCCGGGGTCACAGACCTTGGGTATACGGTAAGAGATGTCCGCTATTCCCATTGGAATAGTCGGCCAGCTGCCTCCTAAACTGGTCGAGGCACGGAGAAGGGAATGCTGCGTCCCCACAGCAAACTCCTCTCCCGCTATCGGAAGGGCGTGGGACAAGTACGCAATGCCCGACCTACCTGATGCAGGTTTTTCTAGGATTTTCCCTGCATTTCTTTAGGCGAATGTCGGGTAGGATCCTTAAAATATAGTCCGGGGGCCCCAGTTAACCCTTGGCTACCTTCTTCTACCCTTCCGCATCCCCCCTTTCAAATCCCTCCCTATACTATTAAAGGGATCCAACGTGGATTACCCTCATGTAGCCTGTTACCCTAAAAAAATATATATCTATTTCCTATTTCCCACTCTCTGTTTTCAGTGATAAAACTCTGGAAATTATCTGGCGACAAATTTTGGACTCGACAGTATTTCAATAACTCACGAATCTTGTGTTTCGTAACGCATCACACTTACGCGATTACGTAATACAGAACAGCGGGGAAGAAAGAAAAAAAAGGAAACCAGCATCACTTTGCGAAGCTTTTATATCACAATTAACAGTTACATAATAGGTCAAACGTTGATCACCGAATCCCTGGGGAAAAAAATTACAACGTAATCGTTAACACACCGACAGAGAAAAGGAGAAAGTGTCATCCGCATATCAATGGTACAATTTGCATACTTTGTCCGTTCCACGAAATACAATAGTCAAGTATTACATTTCCACCTAAAATTTACAGTGGCCTGGGTTGATGATGAATCGTGAGGCAGATCCATTATTCTTGGTTGTGTTTAACCATTCTTCGGGAGTGCCAAGGTTACTGGAAAAATCAGCTGAAGTGTGAACCTTTGTAATGGACTTTTTAAACACCAAAGTACATCCTAGTGTCCTGGAAAGAACGAGTTCGTAGAAATAATTATATTGTATTATAAAAAAGGGGGAAACTTCGTAATACAAGAACCCAATGATTAAAATCAAATTTGTTAAGTTAAAAATATGAAAATCATTTGAAGTGTGGGTGTTATGCGTTATGGGAAATAATAATAAATGCTATATATTTGCAGTTCAAATGTTTAATTTCCTCGGATTTCCATCCGTCAACTAGCAGTTTGTTATTCTCTATTTACAGTAGTTAATTTTTCTTTTCACTTACTATCACCGTGTGAGAGAGAAATCATCAAGAGTTGCCAGAAGTCTGGGTCAGAGGTTTTGTCACGGCGTCACCTCTCGAGGAAAGTGATTTTCTACTGAGTGGTTTAATGAGGTATAATTTCGTATGATTGGGATTTTATAAAAAAATTAAAAATTAGGAAGTAGGTACTATATGAGGTCAAGTCATAGTACCAACATGGATAATTGTTCTTTTCAGAAGCGCAGGGAAAGATCATTATCGTACGGCTGCGGCGCAAAATGTCGACACGTCTGTCGGCTGCGGGCTCGATTGTTGGTCGAGTCGAGTTATTGCTGTTAGTATTGTAGGAGTTGCGCCATTCGCAGGGGGAGGAGCACTTCACACGTTCGTTTGAGGTTATTATGAAAGGCAATTTTTGATCGACGAGTGTTTGAGGAAGAGAGGTAAGTTAAAACTGAAGCACAAACAGACGAAGCGGCTGCAGACAACAGACAGCATCGACAACCGTAATGTCAGATAAGAATTGTTGACTTTAAAATTCACACAAAAATCTCTAAATATATTCGAAGTGTATTAAAAAAATGCTATAAATTATTATAAGTTTAAATAGTATTTTAATTTATTTTTGTAAAGTTTAATTGAAAATAATCAAATAATAAATATAACTCTTAATTTAACAGAAATATTCATATTTTTTTTAGGACAACAGGCTACATGAGGGTGATCCACTTTGGGCAACTCCCCTTTAATAGCATAGGAAGGGATGCGGAAGGGTAGAGGAAGGTAGCCAAGGGTTACTAGGGCCCCCGGGCTATGGTTTAAGGATCCTACCCGGCATTCGCCTAAAGAAATGCAGGGAAAACCCTATAAAAACCTGCATCAGGTAGGTCGGGCATTGGGTACTTGTCCCACGCCCTTCCGATAGGAGGGAGAGGAGTTTGCTGTGGGGACGCAGCATTCCCTTCTCCGTGCCTCGACCAGTTTAGGAGGCAGCTGGCCGAATTATTCATAAAATACCTCACAATAATAAGGCTTTATTTAATATAATTAGCTGCAACTAATTTCATAGTCCTCGGCGTGTGTAAAATTAACATTTTATGAGACAATGTTCTTCACTCATTAAAAAAAAACTTCTGCTTTCCTGTTGGCGGAAAGTATTTATATATTAATTAATTAGTAGATTTTTTGAAAATGTTTATTATTTCTAAATTTAAGTTCGACCTTGTAACGCATCCTGCTTCCACGTTCGATGACTAACGGAAAATAAATGTAGTCCAACCTGCAATTATTTTTTGAATGACATAAAAGGCATGCACGTGGAATGGATTAAATTCGCCAAAACCATACAAATATTGTAGTACAATCATTAACATTTATAATCAGGTAGTATTAAATTAGAATTTTATGAGAATAGTTTGCCCGTTGTTCATTGTCCTTCATTGGACAGATAAAACATTCTAGCTACTATATGGATGGTTTTATTGAATTGTTTTTGGCTAATTCCAGGGACAACATACAGTAAAGTAGCATAATAAAAAAATTAAATAATAAAAAAAATCTTAGGCAATGTTTATTACGCTAATAATTAGTTGCAAATGAATGGTGATCTTTTTTTTTCGCAATTTCAGATTTTATAAATACATTGTATTCCTTGAGTGTACACCAGCTAATGGAAAGGCTATGTAGAATACACAAGCGGACGATGAAATTAAGTGATCTACGTTTTCCAGTGCAGTTTGATTAGAACTCAGTGTTTCTCTGCGAGTTAGAAAAACAAATTCCCCTCACACGCTAAGAAGGTTGACGACTGACGGACGTGCTGGGTGAGGGATAGGTATTTTTTTTTTACATTCTTCCTCCTTTAACCGGCGGAGATGGGCTATTGTCTAGGAGAGACCTCCACGGCGCTTCCGCAGATAACAATAGTGTGCCGGAAGAACGCAAGAATAGCCACAACAATAACACTTCGCAACTTCGCCGCCGCAGGCCGCGCCGATACGGCGGGAGGATTTTCTTTACTTCGCCATATCGTCTACAAGATTCAAATTTAATGGATATTTTCGTGTCTGTTTAATTGATAAGAGAAACTGAGTCTCGGTTATACCGAGACAGAATAAAGTAATTTTTTTAAAATAATACGATTCCTCAAGTGTACTAAAAACTAATGAACCAACATAAGTCAAATTGAAAAAAAGGTTAAACAATAGCAATGAGGTCAATAGCATAAAATAGTGTCATAGACACTGCTCAAAAAGTTCGTATCACTCTGATATATGGCCTCTTATTTATAAAGTAATTATAAAATGATCCAAAGTCTGTAAGCAGTTCCCATGATACTATTTTATCTTCTTGACCGCTTTGTTAATGTTTAAACTTTTTCAATTTCCTTGATTTGAGTTAGTTCATACGTTTTTTGTACACATGATGAGTTCTGCAATGTCAGGAAAAACGTTGTTTTTTTATTTGTTTTTCTTTACTCTGTCTGAATATGACCATATTTCAATTTGTTCTCCATAATAATCTGGTCCGTCTACCTCGGGATTTAATCTATAAATCGCTGAAACTCTATTGAAACATTTTCTCTGAAATAGAGGAAAGCAACAACGATTGCAGAAACGGTTTCTACCCATGTTTTTTGTGTATAATTTCTACCCTGTTCTGTGTTGGAAGGGAGCACCCTTAGGAGTTGGGGTGGACGGTCGTTAACCTAAAAATAACGCGAAAACAACCGTGTTTGGAGTCGAATCCGCGGTTATGTATGTCGCTGAGTTTAATTATGACATTCAACTTGAATGGAGGAGGAATTTTTCAAACATGTTAAAATGGTGGATATTTTCCACGAAAGACAATTTTTCGAGGTCAACGAGATAGATAGTGCTTCTCCAGGATATTTTTGTGTATAATTTCAACCCCTTTCGGAGGGAGCACCTTTAGGGATGAGGGTGGATGGGCGCTGCTTAAAAATATCGCATAAACAACCGAGATTGGAGTCAAATCCGGGGTTATGGATGCCGGTGAGTTTAATTATGACAACCCGGGCAACGCCGGGCGCTCAGCTAGTTAATTCTAAATTTTAAACTGATTCAGACATTTTTATTTTCATTTTCAGTCAATTAATAACATAATGTGTGACTAATCAAGTCAGAAACAATTTTATTAAATAGACGAATTGAACATTACATTTAATTACATAAGATCACCAATGAAATTTTTAGTAATTTTCGGCTGTTGAAGGCACTACTTCATCTAATTATGAAATTTAGAGGGAATTTTAAATTTATCCGAATAAAATATTAATTCTTTTTACACCTTAAGAGATCCAAAAATTAGGGATGAAACTTTGTTTATTGCATTAGTAATATTAAATATTAAATCCATACATTTAATAAAATTGTTTCTGACTTGACTGGCCACACTTAATTTTTATTAATGTCTGTAGACGCTTAACTTTAAAATTTGAAATAGTTAAAAGAAGTAGGGTGGTCTTGGGAGATTTCACTATAAGTTAACCTCAACTTGATGAGGCTACTTAAGAACTGAGTGATTTCTACCTTATAAAATTTAAATCTTGTTAAATATTCCTCAACTACTTCAATATTTCCCTGTATTGATCAATTCATTGACCAGTGCGGCCTGATATTTAAGGCGATTTAAAGCGGTTGTTTTAAGATAACTTCTTCCTGGGTAAATTATTTCCACTCGCAGCTGATGGGGATGATAATAATTCTCGTTATGCGGTTCAGAGAATTTCTCCGAAGCCTTCCGACTTTCTCGAGGCGATGCCGCAAGAGCACGTGTTGGGGTTAGTCGATGTTTGCGCCTGTAGAAGACGGGAGGATTACGCGTATCTCGTTTCGTCAGCCTCATCGCGTATCCTAACACCTTTAATGGCCCCGTAGCCCGGTTATGCTAATCACCAGGTCCCATAAACACTCAATTAAATGCAGACAAGAAGAAGACCGTGAGTGGGTGTGACCCAAAGGGGAAGGGAGATGGAGGGAGTCTCTACCCCTCTGTGTGTGTGTGAGCGTTGCACAACTTCGCGACCCGAACTCGCTTTCTTCCAGACGAGGACGCAAAAACCCATTCGTGTCAACAACCTTCCTTCCTCTATCCAAATACTCATAAGCAGCCTTCTCAGCGAGGAGAGCAAATAATTTACAAGGAAACGGACTTTCTGTGATTTATCCAAGCCTTATACGGACATTGTGATTGACTGACTTGTTTGTGTCTCGTCAATATGACAAATTCAGTTAACGTGATGTTATTTTTTTCTTAATAATTTTTTTATATATTCTTAATATCACATGAGGATGTTTTTCATGAAGTCCAACCATCAATAAACCTTTTTCATTTTAAAATATATTAAGAACTTAATTTTTAAACATCTTAGCTGTTGACAGTGCTTTCTTAAAAATATATCATTTATACGGTAAAAAAATAACATAAGGTACAAGTTATTTACTTCCCATGTTAGAGATGAAGCTTTAGACAGCTTAATTATACTGTTTAATTTTCATTTTAAAGTGTAATTCTAACAGGATGTGATTTCTAAACAAAAAACAGCCGGTTATAGTCAGAAAAAAATATTTCTAATTTAAAAATTACATGTTATAAAAAAAACTATATTCAAAATTTTATGTTAATTATTTTATTATGTTTGTTAAGTATTGTAAAAATTCATATACCTGATGAGCTCTCAATTAGCGACGATACTCTGTATTTTTTTTTCAATTATAAATATTTTTCGGTCTTTAAAAGACTCTGGTTTATTTATAATTTACTCTTAAATACTCAGATATATAATTATTAATTAGGATGAGAATTAATTTGTTTATGACAATGATTTACTTTTATTTATGATGATAATTGATTCAAATTGTAGATAAGTTTGCAAAACATTTACAAAAGCTCCTCAAAACTAATTTAATACTTACGTATTTTTATTTTAAAATTTATTTTCCATAATTGAAACACTTTTCCTTCCTTCGAATAATGTATTTAATTTAGCGGCTGAAGATACTTTCATACGTCCATTTACAGAAATTTATTAACTTGAAATCTAAAATTTAAATATATAATATACTGTTACATTCTTCAGTGAATATAACGATTAACTTTACTGATATAATTATTCAAATACGTTATTAAAAAAATACATGCGGTAACGTGTATAATTTTCTTTATATACCAACCATATTTTGGTATTTTCT
Source organism: Zhengitettix transpicula (assembly GCA_037074705.1). Classification (NCBI taxonomy): domain Eukaryota; kingdom Metazoa; phylum Arthropoda; class Insecta; order Orthoptera; family Tetrigidae; genus Zhengitettix; species Zhengitettix transpicula. Next base: position 79,095,775 of record CM073593.1, read on the forward strand.
TCCTAGGTCTAATTAATGAAATAAACTATTCAAACGGAAAACAGAGTTTTTAATTTATTTAATGGCCTAAAATTAATTTTGTACAAACGTCATTATTAATTTATGTGGATATAAGCGTATATATGCTAAAATTTTACCGACTCCAAATCGCGAAGTTTATCTAAGTTTTGAATGACTTTATGGAGGGAAAAACCTGTATCAGGAAGGTCCGACACTTGGTACCTGTGCCACGCCCTGTTTCTGATGGCGGAAGAGGAGTTTGCTGTGTGAACGCAGCATTGCCTTCTCCATGCCTCGACCAGTTGGTCGGCAGCTGGCCGACTATTCCAAATAGAAATAGCAGACAACTCTTAACAATATGCCCAACTTCTGCGACCCAGGAACATTCACCCCTCAAAACCTTTTTTTTTAGGGCAACAGGCTACATGAGGGTGATCCACATTGGGCAACTCCCCTATAATAGCATAGGAAGGGATTTGAAAGGTGGGATTCGGAAGGGTAGAGGAAGGTAGCCAAGGGTTAACTAGGGCCCCCGGGCTATGGTTTAAGGATCCTACCCGGCATTCGCCTAATGAAATGCAGGGAAAACCCTAGAAAAGCCTGCATCAGGTAGGTCGGGCATTGGGTACTGATCTCGGCAAGATTAAATGGAAAGATAAAATGTAGAATGAAGTGTATAGTCTGTGAGAGAAGGAGTCTTTAACACTTTACAGAGATTAGACTACATGTGGTAAATAATTCAGGAATTTATGAAGAGGATCGTTTACGAGTGGTCTCCCAAATTACTCATGGATTGTTCATATATTATTCTATACAGCCAGGAAATGCTGCCAACTGATTGAGCCAGGTACAAAAATAAATAATTTAATTCAAGTGGTGCACTGATGAAGAAACGCAACGATCAATCATAGAAATTGTTAAATTAGAACAATAGACGATATTAATTTCTTCGCGTTACGATATTCTTGTACCGCGTTTTTTCTTCTTCTCTGTTCCCTGTTTAAAGGTTTGAGTAGCTGAAATAGTTTCTGTAGTGGGGAAAGCAAACTATCATTAAACCCTTCTTCGCCATTTTTTTTCCATAATGAAGAAGTGGAAAAGAACGAAATAAAGACGGTGCAATGTTGAATGTTTCGACGGGTGAGAATCACGAGGTTGAAAAGTACAAAGGGACGAATTCTTTGAACTGTCAAGAAAACGAAGGGGGATGGACGGAAAGAAGAAAACGGTTATTATAATGTTATGATGGCGACTTGTAAACGAGTTTATTGCTGCGGTAAAACTGAATGGCTACGTGACTGTGACTGAACAATGTGTTACATTGTCGTTGACGCTGAATTAGGGAAACAAATAGTATAGTTAAGAAATACGTCAATATTCTGCGTTTGTAACAACAAATAATGGCTGAAATAATATCACGAAAATAATACAAGCAATAACAGTGGGTGAGAGTTTTTTTTTATTTCGGCGCTTGTCACAAAGTAAAGCCAATTCGTAACGCATGTTTATGGATTATGTCACGTTTTATGTTCAGTGTACTAACTTCAATTTAATAAAATGTAATGGCATTTTGTGTATCAATCCCACACATCTACTCAATGCTCACACTGTCACCTTTTGTAAATCTCGAAAGTGAATTTATTACGGATGTTTTAGGATTTATAGGACAAGCTCTCCACCAAGAGTATCACAATTTTCTGCCATGTGGTCTTTTCTTCTAAGAAATTATTTACATTTGATTTTTTTTTAAAAAAAAGGTCACACTTCAGCTTGCAATTTGACTTCAGTGTCATTCAGGCTGATTATTTTTCTGGAACAAAGCATCCTTATTCTGTCTTGTCGAATCTTCAATTTTGTTATTTGGATCTAGAAACTTTCTATGTCACAAAATAAGAGTGTTACAGACGTTCCAACGTTTGGAAACGAAGGTTGGACGATGTAATCAAAAGAAATAATAGAGGAGTCGGTAAAAACGAATCTTAGCGAGGAATAAAGTAACCTAAAGAATCTGAAAGTAATAAAACAGGAAATAATTAACTGACACTAAAGAAAAAAAAAGGCAGGATACTTCAACGATAAACGTAAGACAAAACAAAAAATGTAAAGGAAAGAAAGACTGAAAGAAAAAAAATGAAGAAGAGCATGCTGGTATAGAAAAGGAGAAAACTGTATCAACAAATAAGCAAGGTTGTAAAAATTTAAGGAAATAGTTGATAAATATAAAAAGCATAGAAATAAAAGGAAGGAAATAGAGAATTACATAAAAAATGAATGTCAACGAAGAAGGAAGTAACCTAATAGAAGAGTCGGAAAGAAATGAATATGAAAACAATAAACTGGCTAGAAAGAAATAAGGCATGAAATTCGAATGATACAAACGCATCGAATGCCCAGGAAAGAAAGACTGAAGAAAAATAAAGGAACTAAGGAGAGGTGTCTGGGATATAAAAGGTAGTCACTATTAATATGATAGAGAAATGAATTAATATGAAGAGTAAATCAGACACTCAAAGAAGAAATTAAGAACAGAAAGGACAAGAAGGAAGAAATGGCAGAAGGAAAAAAAGGCATAATTACATGAGAAAAATTGGAATGAAATAAAATAAAGTAAGGTGAGGAAGCTACACAAGGAAAATTAATAAGTAACAAAAAAAGAAGGCGAAAAGACAAAAATGAAAAAACAATAGTAAAAATATAAAGAAATTTTAGCGAAAAGTAATTAAAAAGTAAGGACATAAAATGAATAATAGAGAAACTTATATTTGAATAGAGATAAAAAAAAACCTGAAACAGCGTAAAAATCAACGGATATCAACGCCGAGAAACAGGCAGAGAGTAGGTATGAAAATGTAAAGAGCAGGATGGAAGAAAGTATAACTAGTAAATAAATAATTGCATTTAGGATTCAAAGAGGAATAAATTTATAAAAATTGAAATTGATAGGCAGGGAAAAGTTTAAATTGAAGACCGCTCGTTATGCTTAATTGAAATAGGATGCAGGACGTTCGTGTCTATTCAATATCATAAACGTGAAAGTTTTACGAAGAGAAACTAATTACAGACGATGGCACTGAAGAGCAATATTAAAAGTATTTCAAGATTTTTTGAAGAACTATTGACCCTAGATGCAGCTGGTGAGATCCGTTGAAGAAGGACGTGGAGGAATCTGGCTGGGACCAACGATTTCAAAACCACGAACACGCAACACTCTTAAAACCATTCTTAACCTTCGAGTTGAAGAGGAGAAAGAATGCCTTTTTTTCAGAGGATGTGGAAGAAGGCCTTTCAAGGTTATTCGATGGGAAAGCTGACACACTGGATCTCTCCAAATACGACCCAAAGTTGTTACCACCAGATCAAGTACGAAGGAATCCTCTTCCTGTGAAACTGACCACCAAAATGAATAAAATAATAATTTTGTCTGTACATTGCTTGAACTCGAGTGATATTTTTTTCAGGCGTTGTGAAATGGATAGCATCTAAATTAGACTGTCACACACTTTGTTCCAAAATCTTTTTTTCTTTTAGTAAGCAGAAACTGTCTTGTCGAGTGTACCGAAGATGATAATGTTTTTATGGTAGAGCCAAAAAGTATTAAATTAATGTAATAATGACCCTTTAATGAAATAAAAACCACGAATAAAAATATTCTCATGCATTTTATGGACAGTAAACAGGGTTAAATAGAATAAAATATATTAATAGAGATAGGCCACATTTTTTCGGCTGAAATATTGAGGTAAAATAAAAGTGATGTGGGCATCTTTACTCATTTTCCACTCAACAGCCACCAAAGACTATTTCACAAAAATATTAAGTTTACATTCGCGTATTTTATGTACTAAATTTTCCTCTATATAGTATTTAATTTTTTAAATTATATTTTTCCTCTGTTATTAATAAATCTAATTCATTTACCGCTTTTCTCGGTCATCAAAATACAGCGACTAATCCTAAATTTTCCCCTCTTAATTTGCTATACGTCAGGATCGCTTAAAATGGGTTCTAGTTCAAAATCCCGACACACACTTTTCCGAAGTAAGTTTTCCCGACTGACGTTTGCCCGTCAGGAGATTTTCCCGAAAGGTGCGTTTTTACGAAATAATGCATAATATGAATATTGTAGAACACTTAATATGTTAGTTATCTTATTATACATTATTATTATTGGAACATTAAGTTAACATTAATGCGTGATAAAGTTTAATATGGCTAAGCTTAGCGACTACATAACACCGGATTCAACACAAATCTTGGTACTTGTCGCAATTTTATATCACTCCCTTTAACCCCACCCCTAGAGCTGTCATCATGATGTCCTGGGATGAAATTTTTCACTGAAAATTATTTATCAGTGGCCGTATAGGCCCCGTTATTGCATATTTTGAAAATGACAGTTCCTTTCACCCCACTCATAGAAGTGCTAGAGTTAAGTTAAATCCACGGGGTTGTTTGAAATTTTTTCTACGCATTAATGAGTAACTTAATTTACAAAAATAAGCTAACTAACATATTAAGTGTTGTACAATAAATATTATGCTTTATTTCGTAATAACGAACCTTTCGGGAAAATAACCTGTCGGTAAAACATCAATCGAAAAGCGTAATATAATTTGGAAAACTTATAACGCCACAATAAAGTTTAATAAATTTTCCAATGAACAGTATATTAATACGGAAGATGTAAATGTAAGTTTTGGAATATTTATTTTTAAAGCGCTGAGTGAAATCGTATATTTACACAGGATATATAATTATGATTTATTTAACAAATCGATTCAATCTAAATCTGAAATTTCCCACGACGTCTTTGCAGGTGTTAAGCCACGACGTGAGTGAGAGGTGTCACAATTTAAGGGAACAAGACCTGTTGAGTAATACAAAAAAAAAGTCATGCAGCGATCCCACGGTATTGTGAGAGAAGTGCAAAGCTGCCCTTACACGACCCAGATGCTTTACGCGTCTTTACGACCAAGTCAGAGACGACGGAGACGAAGAAGACCGGTTGGCCTTAACCTTTCGCAACCTCCATAATTTAATATTACGACTTCTGCTTATAGAAATCAGCGGCCGTGTTGACCACTCACTCACCTGGACCACGAGGAACGCTACAGGCAGCCACCTCATGGCTGCAGATCTCGTTCCCTGGAAACATTCAACCATTAATATCTCATAAACGTAAGGGGTGATTACATAAAATAATTAAGGGACATAATAAATAAGAAATTTTGATTGTCTTTGCTCACGAAAGTATGTGTAACTCTCCTAAGGTAGTGCTTCAATTTTTGACTGTATTTTCCTACCGAGTATATTCTGATGTCTCTCGGGGAACCAAGAATGTTTTTGACTTTTTCAAAGTATCGGTAGTATTTTTGACGCTTTTAAGGCGTTAAGAGTATTTATTTTATATAATTGGTATGGGGAGAATTTTTGCTTCTATAAAGTTTTTTTTTAAGGGCAACAGGCTACATGAGGGTGATCCACATTGGGCAACTCCCGTTTAATAGCATAGGAAGGGATTTGAAAGGGGGGATGCGGAAGGGTAGAGGAAGGTAGCCAAGGGTTACTAGGGCCCCCGGGCTATGGTTTAAGGATCATACCCGGCATTCGCCTAAAGAAATGCAGGGAAAACCCTTCTTCTATAAAGTCACGGGAGCTTTACCTTTCATTAGGTAAAATCACTTCTTGACTGGTAGATTAATATAGAATTAAATACTTTTTCGGGGTTATATAAATAAATACCAGGGCAACGCCAGGCACCAAGACAGTGCTAAATAAACTTAATCAGGATTCCGAGAGGAATGGAATAGAGTAACATTTTTTCTCATTTTTAAGACAACCGGTTTCGTATTTTTGAATTATAAATTAATTTTTCTGAATGAAGTTATCATGTTTTATTTTTTTGACGCGATTCAGACCACGGCTATCAGGGAGGCTTTTTCGTGTGTGTGTGTGTGTTATTTATTGGGCTGGTGTAGGGAGTGTGTCATGATAACGCGCTGCAGGGAAACCCCTGCGGTTCGAGGCGTGCCTGTTAACGGGCTCCTGGAGGAAGAGGAGGATCTTCGCTGGACCGTAAGCTGGCTGGTGACGTAAGCCAAGGTCGCTCCGACACACATTCCATTCCTCCGCACTCTCACCTTCTACGGACAAACCTCGGCAGGTACCTTCCTCTACGACCACAACAACGCACGCTACAAAAGTCCATGCCAAAAAAAGACTTGACTCCCACATGGTACTTGTTTTTCGTTCCCGGCTTGAAAGCTGAATAAAAATAAGCATGGGAGAAAAATATCTTGTGAGTCACAGGTCTGGTTGGGTTGTGAATGGGGAAACTACGACACACACACGCAACGGGACTCTTAAGAGCGTAAATCCATGGAGGACCATAAGTCAATAATGTAGTTCCTCAACACTAAGAGTTGGACATCCATTTATTGAACGGAAAGGAGCAAATGGGTGTTTAAGCACGATCGCCAATTAGTTACCCTCATCATGATCTTCGTAATAATGCTACATCAGTGGAAAATTCTATAGAAAAAATAATTTCTTCATTTCGTTCCATTTCTGGGTGGCCGTGGATTTATCTTTTGCCTCTATCCAACCCTGATGCAATATAACCAAAAGCGTCACTCCAGTTGTTCGTGACAACTTCTCATCAGTTACGGAGCTGGTCTAACGCTACATTCGTTTCTTCGATCTTCTACTCTGTAAGATAATTAATTTCTGTTGTAGCCAAACAAAGTAAAATCGGAAATAAGGATTGGAACTCAAAATTCATCATCTCCAATTGACTAATATGAATAGTGTTGCTCAAGGGTGGAGAACTTTCCAAATATGATTCCGTAATGATGGCACCAGGTCTGGCCCTAGTGTTCCAGTGGGTCAGCAGCCTCAACCAGCGACGCATAACCTGCGTTCCGGTGTGTACCCGAGTGTCTGATGCGAGCTTTCTAAAATTATAGTTAATCGTTCCAATAGCTTTTCAATTTCATATAACGATGAATATTTTCCTTCAATTAACATGCTGTTTCCTCTTCTTTTTTTTTTTTTAAAAAAACTTTGCCCTCAAATGCTTCTATCAAGATAATTAAAGAAAAACTCAAACCAAACTGCTCTTTAACTAGATACAATGTATCATTTTCGCATAACATGGGGCTTTTAATAATAGATCAGAGATTGAATAAATTCGTAAAATTTAATAATAATAAGAAGAACAAGTCGTGAAATATTGATCTTTGGGTGATTGAGTATGTCGTTGGTTTTTGGTGAGTTGATGTCTTCGGACTTGTTTTGTTTTGCGTTATAAATAATCACTTGATAAATACTGTGTCTATTTTTGAAATAACAGACCTCGCTCTCGTTCAAGTGATATCTGGAGATATAAATTTTGAGTCGATATTAAGAGTTTATTTACAATGGGGCTTTTAATAACAGATCTACTCCGAGTAAGGTCACAGGACTACTGATGAAGAGAAAGAATTTAAAGTACTTACGCACGATTTCCCTCATTAAGTACCACGTAAATTCATTGATAAAATTCAAGAATCTAACAGGTTCTCGAATTAAATATTATGCGAATGTAAAACCACTTAGTCCTGGATTATTTAACCTTCACCGGATAAGAAAGTGTAAAATTTATGGCCTTGTCATCATCGACAGTTGTGGTTTCTTTAAACATAATTTGGTTTTAATTACAAGATACCGGGACACGATCTAACAGGTCCACGTTCCCATGAACTATTAAGTTGTTTGATTTTCCGTTAACTTTTTTCCCCCATGAACGGAACAGGTCCATTTCACATAGATGAGTCAACCATTACATACAGTTTCTTTCCAGCTGCTAGAACAACTTGATCTTTTACATTCGAGAACCTCCAATGATCACGCTTTACCACCAAGGGAAACATCCGTCAGCAGAGTTGATGTGGCTGACTGATCACTTAAAGCGAAACTGGTTTCTTCGCGTTGACAAATTTTCCTTTCTCACACATCACGCACCTTGACCATTTTACGCCTTTGTGCTCAATTCACTGAAATACAAGACAAGGTCTCCTTTGACGGAACTTTTGTTCTTCAGGTCAGCTGGTCCCTGAACTCGAGATTTGACGGATGTCTCCGTCATCCTTGGACGTCGCCGTGGCGTCACAGTTTTTGGAAGGACACACACATTCAAAATCTGCACCTTAAAATGATGAATATATGGCGACTCGGAAAAGAAAGAAAAATCTTTCCAAAGAAAATACATGTGAGTACCATAAGTCCGATATCACACCACGTATCAAAAATAACAATTCTCCACCCATGGCTGCACATCCCATTAAGGACCTTGGCCTTCCGAGACGACAGCCAGGCTGTCATCTGAAATGACACCTTCTGGATTTAGGAGTGACACAAAAATACACAAAATACGGAAAAATTGCTCAATATTAGGTATGGAAGCTCACGAAAAGCAGAAGACCGCGAAAAGTTAAAGTGGGAAAAAAAAATTATCTGTATTTTGTATGAGCGTTTATGATTTGTGACCGAGGAAACGATGAGGTTTAGAAATTCTTCAAGTGACATCAACAGCTCCTGCTTCCTACAATTCAAGGGAGAAAATATACAATTAAAGGAAGTCAAAACTTGAGAAAACCAGAAGGAAGGTTAATTTTTAAACAATGTTTACGTCTGATTGAAATGTTTTAAAAGAAAGGAAATATAATGGGAAAAGCTAATGGACACAGCAGCTGTAGAATTTGAGTATTCACTCTGGCGACATGTCGATCTATTGGCGTAAAGGTTGTGCGGAATTTTAAATTACCCGGCTTTTCGGCTCAATCCACTCGATTTACGTGTAATTCCTGAGACCTTGAGTGATTTCCACTAATTTCCTATCCGAGAATCCAGCCTCAACGGGGATAACAAACATGGAGGAAAGGTTGCTACGTTCAACGTGCACAAAGTGCAGTAGGAACGATAGAGTAATTAATGTCTTGCTGGTACCGGATCTAGAATAGGATAGGTCAAAAGTAGAATGAAGCTCGTAACTGAAATAATTTTTTGTAATTCAATTCGTATATTAGTGAAACTACGGTTCAGAAAATTTAACGTGGTGACTTACCTGACTGCGCACAGTATGGGATAAGTGGGAATTTGATAAGCGATATGGAATTTACGATTGACGCGACGGGCATTCGTAAAGTGGTCTTCAAATTGTATTAAAGCAGGCTGATTTAGAAAAACAGTTGTTAGTTGAAGAGAAAAATTATATTTCTACATAGGCTTGATCCTATTTGAGTCACAATTATTTGGAAGAATTAGGAAGAACAGCGAATATTCCTTCAGCCTCCGAAAATGGTGATTAGGCAACACGGATAACATCCAGCCATTGACACAAGAGTAAGAATTGTAAGGGCGATCCTAATCTTCCTGTATTTCTCAAGCACTCTGTCCAGGGATAATAAAACTCGCACTGTGTGCTGGAAAGAGTTTTTTTAATCTGGAGAGAACATTCCAAATTCTTGAAACATTTTTTCCTGAGTCTACGAAAGTGATTGCAACCAATTTTCTAAAGTAAAATAAAATATCTCGATAAAATAAATTACAAAATGAACACTAAAAATATGCACAATTAAATATTGGAAAATATTATGAATATAACTCAAACGAATTGACTAGTAGGTCAACTAAGTGCGACGTTGAAATCACACTCACATGAGAAGTGTAAAGTAGTCGAAAAACTATAAAAGTAGTCATGCATGAATACAATAAGCAGATGGACTACAAAAACAGACCAAGATAACGCCGAGGAAATTAAAATTCGATTCGCAAATAACACATAAGTTAGTTGTGGGAAAAGTATTAGAACAAAAAAGGAAAGGAAACGTGTGAAAAAACAGAGATGTAATTTAATAATTAGAAAAATAGTCAAATACAGTCAAAGAAAGAATGATATAAATACCACACAACGTTTCTAGGAATCTTGTTTCATTCTTCAGATGATAAGAAAATAATTTAACTCAAAATATTTTGAGTTTTGAAATCACATGCAAAAAATATGTTAAATGAGAACGTGACAACGCGACAAACTAAAAAAGCTTTTGAGTAGTTGTGTCACTCTAGGCTTTTGTGCATTTATAAATTTTCTTAACACCTGATGAAAGGCACAAGGTTTCCAGAAACGTTGTGTGATATTTATATCGTCACTTCTTTGGCTGATTTGACTATTTTTCTTAATATTAAAATTCAATAACAGACGTAAATTTTTATTTAAGAATAAGAAAAAATCCGTCAATATTTTCCATTTGTTAGTAAATAGTGTAACTACACGATGACCAGCTGAAGTTGGAGGCTAAGTCGGTTTAAATATAAATTATGCCGAGAATACCAATAAATGGAGGATCAACAGCGTTTATAAACTTTCTGTACCTTGTTTATATAAACTATTCGTTTTAATTTTCAATACTCTACTAACTCACCTAATTTAATAATAATTTATTTTTATTTTTAAAAAAATGACAGGAAATGAACTAAACACAAAAGCCTCAGTTAAGAAGTAAGTCAAAATTGGTGATTTTCACCCCGTTTTTCAGTTACTCGTAGTCGAATTCGTTGCACTCCAAATCCGTAGTTCGAATCCCAGTAAACCGTTAAAGAACGTTACACAGAGCTGGTCAACTGAAATTGTGCGGTTTTGTCTCTCCTGGCTCTCGTGATTTTTCCAGTCACCTGGTGAAAGTAACAAGGATCCCAGAAACCACTTAATTTTGTCTGTTAGTTAATTAATATTACACAGATTTTCAGTGATAAAGAATTTTTTTTGTAGCGATACCACACTGAATAATTCTTTCAAGAAAGCAAAAGGGTAACTTCGTTAAAAGGTGAACTTAAATTTCCACCTTCGTAATTAGTAGGGTAAAATAGCTTGATAAAACATGTCGAGACTGAAAGTAAAACTACGCCAAAAATAAGACTTCTTATTATACCACCCCATAAGAATATGTATGAGAAAATGTTTTCACTTTTATAGAAACTTTTAAATATATTAACTTTTAAGCTTGTTATGAAAGACGAATAAAATAACTTCCCCAGCCTGAAACATGATTTTTTTAAACCTAAATATTGTGTTGTTTCACACTTGAGTTGCGTAGTGAAAATCGAAATCGAAAATGTTCCATTGTCGCTTGCGATTATCCGGAGACTAAAGGCGATAATCAGCCGTGAAGTGGGTCACACGTCTCCGGAGAGTGAAACGTTGTTTTGCTAAAGGAGCTTCGCCAGTCTGGACACGTCCACACAGAACAATGCTGAAGAATCGAGGCAAACCACAGACACTCACCTGTTATCCTAGGACGACGACGAAGGCGACGCTCATGTGATGATAACCCAAAGACGGACGGACGCGAAATGCCGGTAAAATATGAAGAGAAAGTTATTTATACAGGGGGGGACCTCACGGACAATGAGATGCGTCTTCGACTGCAGAGGAGGAAGAAGAAGAAGCGTGTGGAGGAGGGGCACTCGTGGTGGTACTACTTACCTACGGGAAAGGGAAAAGGGCGGAGGGGGGGGGGAGGTAAGGTTGGGTTGGGCTGGGCTGGGCGTCTTCACGGTGTAATCTATGGCAAATATCTGCCTCTGAAGGTCTTACTTGGTCTCCGGAGTCTGTAACCGGTCCTCTTAAGGGAAAAGTCTCAGGATGAGGCGGGTCTGGTACAGACACACTTTCGCACGTTACCAATCACCTGTTTGGTGGGAGTGTCCCATAAATACACAGGCTTGGTGATGATCCTTGAAGTACCCTGACCATCTGAACACGCTCACCTCCAATGCAGTCTTAGTTGGAAGGATCCTCAATGGAGATAGAGCCCGCAAACATAAACAGATACCAATATGGTGATAAGTTTTCATTGCCTTCCTGTAACTGTGCCAGCACGCATCAAGCCCTCACAGTGAACAGAAGATCAGAAGAAGATTAATGATTAATGATAGGAATTTATTTTAAAAATAATAAGATTTCTATTCACAAAATTGATTGAAGTGCAGTTCAGAATAAAATAAAATATTAATAAGGATAATTTAATATTTAAGGCATTGCAGTGGGAAGAAGCGCAGAAAACTGAAAAATGTTTTAGTAGCAAGTAGAAAGGTTCATCCTTGTCTATTTCTTGTTCATGTTTGTATATAATCTGTGCACCTTCATTGTATGCATTTTAAATATTTCCCCCGGCCTTTGCCCAATGCAATTAAATAAATCTATACAGTCCTTAACAGAACCAGCTTTGAATATATCTAACACACGAGAAAATATCTTAAAGGGGAACGTGTAAAGAGTAGGAAAAGACGCGGACCTAGTGAATGTCCGAAGATATTGAAAATTCGGAATGGCCAAATAAGAGAGTATAAAATATTTAATAAAAAAAAATTAAATATCATTCAAAGACAAACACGTCGTTTCGTCCTCACATTACGACCTGTGCAGGTATTAAATTTTATTTTTCTATTCATAAAGGTTAAAAATAATTAAATGTATTCGGACATTAATATTTATATCTTTCCAGAATTTCAGGTAATTTTCAATTAACCATTAAAATTATATTAGGAGATGGATAAGGTAATAATAAAGAGGTTAATAAATAAATAAAAATCAGACAATTTTAAGTTAGAAAAAATAATTTAGTAATGTACAATTAAAGAAAGTTTTTTCGCTTATTTGGCAGTCAGTAAAGATTTTTTTAACTTGAACTTGATGAGGTTGCAAATTAAGCGATGAAACGTTGTTAATTTAATCAATTCTATTTCCTGACCTAAAATTGGGTGATGTTTATTTACTTATTAATTTTCTCAATGGCTAGAATACATATTTATATATGTCATTAATAAAGAACGTGATTAGAAATTATATTTTAAGTTTTGTTGTATATCCATAGACCTACTATTGTGAATTTAAGTGTAGTGTAAATCCGTCAAAGTGAGAAAAAAAAATCTCACTGTTTTCCACTGGCTGTTGTAAGTTCATGAAGTGACTTTCTATACTTGTTCCTTGAGGAACATTACTGACTTCCTATAACTGTCGTGTCAGGACTATTTTACATCTATACAGCGCAATGCTGATCAAGGTGATGTTGCAAATATGCTATTATGCGGTATTGACCTCGTACTACGTGATTTATCTGAATGTCTATCTCTCAGTGTGTGTGCTGGGGTGTGAGTAAGTATGAAAATTGTGTCATTGAAGGATTTAAAAAACACTACCATTGATCAAGGTGTACACTCCTCGTTACAAAACGTGAGCGCTCCTTCTGAGATGCAACCCGCCCGACTCCGTTCAGGTTTCATGTCACCGAAGACCGAGTAATGTTCGGATATTGAGTGTGAAAATTTCTGAACGTCTCTGAGAACGTTTGGGCAGTTTAAATATATCCGAAAATTGTACGGAGCGACAAGAGGCATAACCGAATGAAAATAAAATATTTCAGCACCAATATTCTCCAAGAGTTTTGTAGATTAATATAGTAAAATACATTTACGACATCCTTCACGTTTCTGCGATTCTCTATAAAGGGTAATTAATCCTATAAAATATATAAACGACTCCCTCAGTCAATAACATGCCTTCCAAACGACAAATCTTTGCATTGTCTGACGAGGTGATACAAAGATTACAATAACTCGTCCCGGAAAAAATCTTCAGGCAAGTCGAATTGAAATCTTTCTGAGTTTTAAATCATTACAATATTATAAATGGAATTCACTGGTGTAGAGAAGGCTCTACAGCATCAAAATAATTTATACAATAGGTCATATTCCAGAATCTTTATTGGTTAATAAACTGTATTTGATAAAACCTCAGAAATCCTTCCCTCCGTAAATGAGAGTATGGTAACACAGATACGTGAAAATGTCGGGGTTATATCGATGCAACTCGTGACATTTTACTGTTGAGACATTAATAACAGTTTAAGTTCCTCCTAGTGTTGTGGTCAATGACACAGCAGCGGCATCTTCTGCTGCAGATATTTAGATGTGGTAACGCTCGCTTGCACGCTGCTCCATCAACTCTGAAATTGTGTTATGACGATTAAGACTTGTGCAAGTAAACCAGCATCGCCATCCTCGTAGTCCTCGATTAACGTCTCTTGTGTAAGAAAGCAAAAGGAGAATACCTTTAACAACACTAATAATTATCTTTATGAGAAGAATGGGAGTGGGAAAGGTCTTTGAACCTTTCGAGTCATCATTCATATTTTAGGTTACTTTGCGGTTGTCCATTTGGTTGTGTCCTGCGCAATGTCTTCATATGACAATCTGAACTTGCCGAAGTTTATAATGGTTAGGATACCTGTAGGAGAAAACACAACCGTTGATGATGTGATCATGGGAATGGAAATTGTGCCAAAGTGTAGGATCCTCCAAGAGGAGACATAATAAAATTATATAAATGAACAAACAACTATTTTGTTTTTATAATTCTTAATTACCTAATTACCTAAAGGTCATATTCGTGGGTCTTTCAATGAAAACACAAACTACGCTTAAGATGCAAATCTGGTAAAGCGTGGACTCGCTTCCAGAGAGACATAATCATTATTTTGGCCAGTAATAATCATAATCACTTTTATAAGAAAAACTATTATTGCAAAAATTGTGTATTATCCTACAAGTATATTTTATTAAAGGGTCATGAACAAAAAAAACTTGTATTTATTTAAAAGAAGACAAAAAAGGCAGAAATTAGGATTTTTAATTTTATGTTGATTTATTTTCAGTCGCATCAAAAGCTCAGGTTATTAGCGACTCATTATGGGTACTAATTTTTCCTTGTCGGGGAACTGATTTGACGAGTTTCTCTCACGCGCACAAACATCCAGGTCCTCGCCGGGATACGAACCCGGAACCCTGAGGAAAATTATTTTATCAAAAAGTATTGTGACTGAAATATAGGCTCGTGAAAAAAAAATTTAAATGCTCAAATTTCTGGTATGATTAAAGTTAAAAATTATTGCTTAGTAAATAAAAAAATAGCCAATATGTCAAAAATATTTTTAACCAGTTATTTTAACATTTTGATTCGAATTAAAATTTTAATGAAAATAATTGGTTCAAAAATGTAAACAAGAATTCATAAATATTGTTCTGCATATCACAAAAATTTTGGGTCGAAACGTGGTATTGTTATGATTTATTGTTTTAATTAATTAATTAAAATTAACATATTGGTTGTTTTGCTTATTTGTTAAATGATAATTATCAGATAATATTACTAATCACTGCTATGTTCCAACCACCGTAAAATAAATTAAATAAATTAGATATTTTCATCCTACCATCCAAGATTTATTTATTTATTTGTAGGTAATACACAGATGTTTGTCCAATTATGTAGATGCCACGAATTTGTTAGACTGTTTATATATATATATATATATATATATATAATAAAATGTGATATTGTTACATAACATTATTTTATAAAATATAATGTATACAATTTATATATTTTTACAGATAAATTTTGTAATATAATACAGTTTTTTAAGTATTAAAATTAAATACTAAATAATACATACATAGCCAAATAGACAAAATTAAGAAGGGCGTATTCTATTCTAAGATATTTAAGTATTCTTAATTATCCTTGAATGGATATGAAATAATTTATATGAAACTGGAGTGGAATAAATCTAACTGAGGTGGTAATTGATTGTATAGGAAAGTTGTTCTGTGCATTGGAGTCTTTGAGGCGGTTATTGATTTAATCTTCTGTGCTATAAAATAAGGGCTGGTGTCTGTTTGAAAACGATGGTACACGAAAATGGGTTATCATAAATTTTACCATTACAGAGCTTGAAGTGAATTCGTATTCAGAGCCGTTGATCGTTCTTGACATTGAGATCAATGTCGCGTTTGGTCATCGACCTGTAACAAGTCCGTGACTTAAGTCATGGCTGCGGTGAGACGATTGCTGACCCTGAACCAGAGCAGAGCAGAGCTCCGAGATCACGATCTTCCGTCACGGAGACTTTAGCCTCTACTTTGCTCCACCTTCGCGTTTTCTCCACTCGGGAGTCTTACGCAACTCTCAGAGTTGATTTGCCTCTTTTACTCGAGGAGGTCGGCTCCTTAAAAAGTTCACACATCAAAGGACAGCGGAAGAGGTTTGCATGTAGGTCGTCGGTTTTCCTCCAGTAGAGCTCCAACACTCACTACTTATGGTACGAAGATTCTTAAAAAGAAAAAAAGGACAACTAATAACGATTGTCTTGAATGTCGGCAAAAATATATACGCACATACAGACACATATAGAGAAGTACAGAGAGACACACACAAAAGCCTCTGTTGATGTCGGAAAACCAAAAGGTTTTTCGAAACAAGCTCCTTTTTGGTCAGAAAAACTAAAATTCCTCAACGTTTCTATAAGACTCGTTGCTTTCATCAAGGTGTTAAAATAGTATTTGCTTAATTTTATCACTTCATTTTGCGTATTTTTATTTAACCAAGGTCATTAGCAATTATGTTTCAATAAATTACTATGAGTTTCTCATTATGGAAATCCACAAATCGAAATGATGCAAGGCAGTGACGCTGACCACTACACCACATGTTGCTACATCAAAAGCATGGAGAAATACTAGAAAAAATTTTAAGGTAATAAAAGTAAATCCCCATCTGTGATGAAATGAGATGTGATATAGCGGACAAGCTAAAACTCAGAGATCAAAATTAGCAGTATGCAAATAAATGTTAGTTTTAGATAAGGTACGGAAATGATCAGACTGAATAGGATCAGGTCGGAGGAAAGTCCAGCACCGCCTCTTCTTCAGCGTCGATAGGAAAATAGGGAAGCCAACAACGTGGGGTTCTTGGTATCTATAGTAACGTCCCGAGAAATGAACAAATTCAGAAAGCGCCGTGAATTTAAAAATATAGTTTAATATACCAAAGTAAGACTGAGCGTCCGGGCTCCTTCACAGTCCCAAGATAGCAGTCGCAAGACTAACTCTGAACGTGGCCCCAGAGACTGAGAGAAAAAACACCCTCCCACTTGCAAGAAGTCTGGGAGTGCCAGATCAGCCCACGTGATATATAGTAAGTAGTGGGGCCCCTCAAAACCGGTTACCACACGGTTTATACAGCGTTTGCAACGCAACGTAACACCAGACGAAAAGTGTTTACGTATGGTTTCCACCCGATACTCGCACATCCATGTGAAGAAATTTTTTCACGAGTGTGTAGTATAGAACGAATTAATAAAACAAATAGAGAAATAAATATATGACAGAGATTTGTTAGTTTTTAAGATTTATTTCAGTGTCATGTTTATGAATTAATTTTATTATCCTGTGAAATTCCATCTCCCACGACGCGGTCCATTGATAACCATTACCACAATCTCATTCTCTATAAAATACTCATCGCAGGATCTCAATAATTATGTATTACTGAGTACGAATTGCACCATTTAAAAATTCAGAAATGGCCGATCACCAAAATACTTCTACAAGGACTGCATCAGTTTTCATAAAATACAATAACTGCAATTGTTCAGTATGAAATCCTTGAGCAGTCAAAACACGACACGGAAATGACTAAAGAACATTTGAATTAATTAAAAAGTATTAAGTTTCTGACGTCTCTTGTTGGACGATTGTGTTGTAACCATCGTTAAGGATTTTATACGTTGCCTATTATTGAGGAAAATTATAAAGGAAGGAAAGACGGAAGCCATTGTGTGCAACAGTCATAAACTCTTAAATTAGCATGTGCCTACTACATGTGTCTTTTTAACTTTCAATATAAAGTCCACATTTCCAGAAACTTGGCTCCATTTACTTCAGAACACAAAGCTCTTTATTTAGATATTTTATTACCAAAGTACACGTCAACGGTTGGAGATCGCAACATTTTTCCTTCCATTACGCAAAGGCAAACCACTACACGAAGAAAACAATGACGGAAAACTCTCACTGTTTAAAAGAAGTACCACTTGAGATTTTACATCAAACTTGGCCAAGGCATGGCGAGGGGAAAGCTGCGACTCCACAGCAAACCCATCTCCCGCCATCGGAAGGGCGTGGGACAAGTACCAAATGCCCGACCTACCTGATGCAGGTTTTTCTAGGGTTTGTCCTGCATTTCTTTTAGGCGAATGCCGGGTAGGATACTTAAACCATAGCCCGGGGGCCCTAGTTACCCTTGGCTACCTTCCTCCACCCTTCCGCATCCCCCTTTCAAATACCTTTCCTATGCTATAAGAGGGGACTTGCCACTATGTGGATTTCCCTATACATAGCCTATCTACACAAAAAAAAAATTCGCACCAAGTATTTTAGTGGAAACGTCATGATGGAATTTTCCCTGGACGAGCAAATAGGAGTAAGATCATGAAAATTTCCAATCATAATTTTTTCGAAAAGACCGAAGTTAAAAAACAAATTGACATTTTCTGTATGTGTCTGTGTGTATGTTCCGCATATAAATCTACACCCGTGAAGAAAATTTGACCAAATTTTGTATACCTATTCCTGTCTAACCGGAAACAAGGACTGTGGGGTAAGACACGTTTACCATCCCCGGGGGGCGGGGGTGGTAATTTTCAAACATACTAAAACCGACGATATTTACCTCGAGTAAATATTTTCAAGGCCCATAAGATTGATAGTGTTTCTCTCGATGTTTATTTTGTATAATTTTAACCCCTATCGGCGTATGAAGGGAGCACCAATAGGGATGGGGGTGGAGGTGCGTTACATAAAAATAACATGAAAACAACCAAGATTGGAGTAGAATCCGGGGGTTATGTCGCTGAGGTTAATTAAGACATTCAACTTGCCATTTAAGTTGTACTTCTACCCCTACGAGGGGGGCTGGAACAACGGGTGTCTGAATTTGTGCTTCTTTAAAGGCACTGATGGGCTATGAAGAAATTAGGTTTTCCTTTGAATATGTAAGTTAAATCACTTTTTGACTAAGGGATTAATGTCGAATTAAATACTTTTCTGGCATATATTTAATAAATACCCGGGCTACGTCGTGCACCCAGATGGTTTATAATAAATTATTCAAAAACAGTCATCGACAAGTGTAATGTTTTTAGTTTAAAATGTTTAAAATGTTTTTCTTGACATCGGTTGTGTGCCAACTGAAGGACTTATAAAATTTGGAGATTAAACTTTTTATTTTTAAAGTAATTAATTTATTTTATAGTCTGTGATATTAATAAGGTCATTTCAATTTTTATTTAATAATTATTTACAATTCTGTTTTACGATTTACGAAATTAGATACAAGGGAATTACTTTAAATATAGTCGCAGACACAATTAATTGTGATATCTGTGGTGGATCGCCTTACATCGTTTTTCTCCCCTTGCATTTGCATCTGCGTGGGCGATTCTGTGTTAGCATCTCTGCTCTCATGGGAGAAAGTAAGGCACAAGAAGATTGTGTAATAGGAGAACTACCGTGGCCTCACATTACCCGTCCATTCTACCGCCATGTTATTATATAGCCAGGCGAAAAAGCAAACACCAACAGAAGAAGATGTATGAACCTTTTGTGAAGTTGCGAACACTAACGGCGGACAAACATTATCTCTGTGAATGCAATTCTGTGGTTATTCCTTGACTGCAAATCAAACTTAATATCCGTACAGTGACGGCGACGTTGCTCCTAGTCTTATGTACAGGTATTAAGTCATATTCCATTGAAGAACAATACAGGCCTCAAATGCGAACAGCAAGAAAATTAATTATTCTACATTAATAATCAAACCAATTTAATTTCAAGTAATCCTTCATTTAACAATATTTACATTTATCACTTTAATTAACATATTTAAAAAAAATTCATAAAATTGATACTTACGAGTATATTGAGACAATACCTAATTCTTTAATCAAGAGCAAAAAAAATAAAGTTCTCGCTTTAATTTGGTTTTTAATTATTTTTTACCTGTTTAAAAGAATCTGAGAGTCTATTAACGTAATAAAATGGTCCTTTTGAACTTTTTTAAAAAAAATCAATTAAATAATAAAAGCGCAAAATAACGCACAGATAAAAATATCACGCAACGTTTCTGAAAATTTTGTTGCTTTCTTCAGGTGTTACAGTTGACCTTTTTGAATTTCACGCTGAAGAATCCAAGCAGCGTTAACAAACTTCTGCTACGTGGGACAAACTTAATGGTCATTAAAAACAACGTATCAAAGAACAAACTCCAAATCTCACGACCTTTAATATTATTAATTCCAAACATTATTTTGATTGGTAAAATGCAATGATTTCAGATGTTGGTACTCATCTAGAATTATATCCCAATTGTTTAAAATTAAATCTAACATCACTGTAATTAACGTACAAAACGATTCTGTGAAACTCGGCAACAAATTTCATCCCTTATTGTTAAGACCAATTATTTGAGATCATATTAATATTATTATATTTCAATAACCCACGATGACGTCATCGAACAGTAAATTTATTTTTCCCCAATTAGTACGAGAGATATTTCTCATATTTCAATCCATTTCTATGGAACCATTTATGCATTGAGTCTGATATTTTTAATTTAACCCTACTCAAGTATTATGCAGACAATACAATAAGCAAAATATATTTTACAAAGGCTTTATTATTATTATCTGTAAATTTGCACTTTCGCCTGTGTTTAGTTTCTTCCTTATTTCTCCCTTCCATTTGTCTAGCGTCTGCACTCTTCTTCCATTCATCTGTACTTTCTTCGATGACGTCGTGCAGTAAACAATTTCTCCTTTCCGATCCTGTTTGCCTTCATATTTTACCATTTATAACTTCTTCATTTTTTCGATTCTCCCAAAACACCACATTTAAAAACTTTCCACGTATTTCTTCTCCATCTTTCTTAATTCCACGTCCCTGTCCCAGATTTATTACTTTACCAGGTTCTATATTCGATTTGGTTTTCTGTATCAGTCTTTTCTTAATGATGATTAGTCGACATTTTGTAACTGTTAGTTCCACACAAATATATGTAAGGGCTGAGATTTCATTGATATTTTTTTATCACCTTGCACTTTGAAGTAGGAAAAAAGTTCTATGAAAATATGTGTATCATTTTCTCAGAAACTAACAAAGCGATTTATTTTCAACCTGTATGTTAGAAAGCAGTAAAATAGAAATACCTGTCAATTAGATCTCAAGGCACTTATACCACTGTGATCAAAAAGTAAGGTGAAATTGTCATTTAAAACTCCCGGGTATTAGGAAGGCAGGTGAGTTCTTTTTCCTAGGTTGGTAGGACTGTCTATAATATTTTCCAAGCGTCTGTTTGTTAAAACATTTAATTACGTCCGGGTTACACGTGTTTTTGTAAACAACCAAAAGTGAATTTTTCGATTTTTGCAATGGGTGATTTTGTTGAGCAAAGAACTTGCATCAGATTTTGTTTGCGGAACGAATATTCTTGTGCGGACACGTTGAAAATGTTGCGGAAGGCCTTTGGTGATCAAACTATGGCACAAAAAAACGTTTATAAGTGGTACAACGAGTTCAAAGAGGGCGGAGAACGCGTTGAAGACGAACCGCGCTCTGGACGACCATCAACGTCTACCGACGAGGGCCACGTCCAAAAAACCAAACATTTGGTGCTTGGAAATCGTTGATGGACAATTAGAGATATCGCTGATAGTGTTGGAATATCATTTGGCTCAGCCCAAACCATTTTGAAGAATGTTTTGTGTCTCAAACGCGTCAAGTCTCGATTGGTGCGAAAATCGCTCAATTTTTTGGAAAAAAAAGCGTCGCGTTGATGTGTGTGAAACTTTGCTGTCTGACTATCAGGACCACTTGAAATGCATCATTACTGAAGACGAGACTTGGATTTACGCATACGACCCTGAAACCACCGACCAATCCAGCGAATATCGTGCAAAAGGTGAAGAAAGGCCACGGCAAAGTCGATCGAAAATCAAGGTCATGTTGACAGTTTTCTTTGATTATCGTGGTGTGGTGCACTATGAATTCCTTCCGCCGGGCCAAACTGTCAACAAAGAATATTATTTGAGCGTTATGCGTCGTTTGCGTGAAGCTATTCGTCTGAAACTCTTGGTTCCTTCATCACGATAATGCACCATGTCATACTGCATCGGTTCTTCGAGACTTTTTTGCCCAAAACTCGACTCATATCGTTCCGCAACCACCGTATTCGCCTGATTTGGCTCCGTGCGACTTCTGGCTATTCAGCAAACTCAAAAGGCCAATGCGAGGACGCCGTTTTGACACGATTGAGGAGATAAAAACCGAATCGAAGAAGGTCTTGAAGGCTATACCGGAAAAAGACTATTCCGACTGTTTCGAGGACTGGAAAAAGCGTTGGAAAAACTGCGTTTTATCGGTCGGGGATTACTTTGAAGGGGATGAAATTGATTTTGAAGAATAAATAAAGAATTTATATTTTATAAATCACCTTACTTTTTGTTCACAGTGGTATGTTCTTTAATAATTATAATAATCCAACATTTTAATTTTACAATAATTAAATAAATTGGCTGTATGACTGAAAAAAATAATAAAGCAATCGTTAAAAATATAATTTTACAACGTTTCGACCTTAATTTAAGTCCTCATCGGGTGTAAATTGGAGTTATTTAGGACTTTGAGCATTATAAATAATTTGTATACATTGCCAGGTTCTTCCATCAATATCTGCCCAAATTTGATATTATATAAATAAATTTTTAGTAAATTAAGGTTAATTTATTTGTGTTTAGTTTATGGTAACTTTACGAGAATAATGATGATTATAAAAGTTTTATAATAATTCCAAGACATTAGAGCTCAAAAATTGGTTGCAATTCATGTTTAATGAGATTGTTAAATCAGCCAGTTATGAGTTATGTCGTAGTATTAAACATTTTTATGGTGACATCTTTCGTATGTATGAGCTCTTATATTTTTTATGGGGTCGTTCTTAAACGTTTTATATTTTATTTGAGAAAAATTCTGACCTATGTTTTTCTGTTCTACTTGTCCGATTTCATCCTGACCTCCCAGTCATCTAACACAATCCACAATGGACGGACGACTGTGGAAATAGTCTTACAGACGAGCGTAAAGATGATGTCCGTTGCACTGAATACATAACATTGAGGTCCTTTCTTTCTAAGAAGGAAGGAAAGTCACGTACGTTCGTCTATACACACACACACACACTCACACTCACTCATGCACATGTCGTTCACTCCACGAGAATGGAAAGTCTGACATTTAAAAGCAGACACAAAGCTTGCCCTCAAGGGTTAGCCATCGCCATCTGCCAAGTTTCCCTTTGCCCTACCCTCGCTTTAAAAAAGAGAACGACCATAAATATGTAAATGTCTCTTATCACACAAAAGTCGTAGTGCAGTTAACCCTTGACGAAGCGCAACGAACTCAGAAACTAGGCAATACTGCGCCAAGGAATTAGGCGGGAAAAGAGCACGCCAAATGGGAAACGAAACGAAAGATACGATTTTGTTTCGAATTCCCTTTCAACGACGTCTAAATCAGAGACCAGGGCCACTTCCTTCCCAATATCTAAAATGGCCGACGGAAACCGAGAATAAAGACAAGGTAATCAGCATTCCGATCACATGTCTCCCAAATTCCAGAAAGCGCCGTCAAAGTCTCGCTTACAAGAGAGTCGTGGAGAAATACAGACCTAGGTTTCCAGTGTTCCAAATCTTTAGTTTTCATCCAGCGCCAACGTCTACAAGTCACACCTTCTAAAACGTCCATGATAAATTTTCTTTCTTTGTAAAACAGAGTCTGCAAAAAATAATGCACAATTAATTACACACGTAATTATGAAAGCTTCCAAAAATTCTGAAGTCATTAACAATAATTATTACTATGAATGCTTATAAAGTGAAATTTCGCAAACAGATGACGCTGCGAAACGTATCGTGAAATAAATAAAATCAAGCATAATAAAATTAATTAGTTATAATTAAAAAAGTGAAATTTTATCTGAGTTGTATTAAATATAATTAGTAGAAAATTGGCAAAAGTCAAAATTTATTTCGTAACCATGATTTAAATTTTAAATGAATAAAATTGCAATAGTTGAAAAATAACAACATGAATACTAAAATTGGACAAAAGGATCACTAAAAATTTCTTAAAATTTAAACTATAAATTAATCAAAATTGGACACTATTTTTTTACTTAAACATTAGATGATAAAAAATTTGGGCAAGCATGAAAAAAATTAATAAGTGGAACCGGATCTCATTTGAGGCAACCTTGACTGTGGATATGAAGTTCTCCGCTGAAGACGAACTCAACGGCAACACTACAAAGTCTCCTGCTGAAAGAAAAATCAATGGATTACACTAAATTCATGTATTCCTGAAACATCAGTATACGTAGGTGGCATAATATTAAAAATCTTGGATTAATATGAGTCTGGTAAAATAATAATAAATGTAAGAGGACCGTTCATCTAAAATAAAATGCCATAGGGCACTTATATTTACTATATAAGTGCCCTATGGCATTTTATTTTAGATCAACGGTCCTCTTACATTTATTATTATTTTACCAGACTCATATTAATCCAAGATTTTTAATATTATGCCACCTACGTATACTGTTGTTTCGTGGAATACATAAATTTACAATGAATATCATTTTTAAAGTAATAATTACTTAGAAGAGCTTAACAGTAATTAATAAGCTGGAAGGAGAATAATAAGATAAAACCATCTCTGTAAATAAATTCAACTGTAGATTTGTAAATTAGGTTGATTTTAATATTATCTGGAAAGGTAATGATAAAAATAAAAGAATGGTAGTTAGTCAAGTGGAAGATGAATAATAGAAAATAAATCGTACCTGAGAAATAAGGATGTTTAAGAGGAATGAAACCTAAAGCAGGCAGAGGAAAAAATAATATATGTCTTGGTGAATGAACGAGGAAACATCTGAATAATCGTAAGGATTATAAGGAACCTCGGACACCTGCAGGAACTGTGGTAATTAATTTGGCACACTTATTTCTCAGGAAGAAACATAGCCTCCTGGTGGCTGCACGACGGTTGTGGCAAAATGGCTGCCCAGTTACACACCTCAAGTTTTGTTTTTAATAATTTTGGATCAGAATAATTGTTGATAATATAATAACATCAATAAATTCATAAAACAGTGATACAGAAACGCACACAGACAATTTTTAAATATGAAAAAATTTGCCAAAAAGAGAAATAAGCAGTCTGATGTGAATTTGTTGAGACAAGAAAAGTTTTGGAAAAAAATATTAATACCTTGAACAACATAGCGAAGAACAGATTCTGCTTAAATGTAAACAATAGGGAAAACAAAATTATTGCGTACCGGTGACATGATAGTAGTGGGATCAACGATTAAGCGATGACAAGAGTTATTTCATTGAGAACTGTGGTCAGGTAAAATAGGTCAACACTAACTTAGTCCGTGTGAAAAGTGAAAGGCACTTAGGATCACAGGCAATGCAAAAGCAAAGCAATTGAAGGAACGAACGAACGGTCCAAGGTTGTGCTAACTATAGAAGAGCTGCTGGACTTTCTAAGAGAAGTGTGAAGTCAGCAACGTGTCACGAAGGGGTGACTTCAGTCCTCGCTGGATCGTGACGCACGGATTAATTAACAGTCATCCAGGATTAAGGACGTCACGTTTCAAAGGATCCATTACCTCGGTAGCATCATCACCATTGTCATAAACATCTTCAACCTTTCTTTTGGGAAACAAAAGGATTCTTCTCCACTTTATCCACCTATCAATCATAAATGCTGTTCCAAAAGAGAAAAAAAAGTCAATCACCGCAAGACACTCGGTCCGTCAACACGCATTATTCAAGTCTAATCCTCATGCCATCACCATCTTGAGTCTTTTCTTTCCAAATTCCGAAATTTGTAACCGTACCATCAATTTTTTCTGTTCATCATGGAACATAAACGATGACGAAAGAATCTCCATCTGGTTCTAATTTCAGCAATTTTATTAATTTTATTTCCAGCTCTTACCTTCTTCAAGAGCTTCTTCTATGTGTGCAGTTAATCCTTTTACCACACATACTTTCAATGACTACACTTCTCTTCCTCTATGTATGACCAATTTGGTTGGTTTCTTTTTGGTTAATTATTTAATTTATTTTACAAATCTTATTTCAGATTATATAAATTATGATCTACAATTTATAGCAAGTACTCAGGGTGGTTTAAAGGGGAAATCTTTGACTATAAATATATTTACGTTAAAAAATTCCTATCTGTTACTCACAGATCAACCCTGGCGTCTGCGTCTGTGAACTTCCTTTAACTGATGATCCGATTCCAAATCTGCATCACCATAGAAGTCTCGTAGACTCGATTACACCTCTCATTTGAAAACTTCAATGAAACTTGCTCGTGCTAATAATCTCGTAACGTCGTGGGAACTGCAAGTTACCAGACTCAGGAATGCCTCCTTTTACTCCTCCGCATCTCCCTATTTCTATATAACTCCAGGAATGGATGCTTCATAATAATTCAAGTGACCTCACTCTAACAATCCAGCCCGCTGACAACAGTTATCATTTTCTGTCGCAGCCGCCAACAATACTCCTTCCCTGTGGTTCTGAAAGCGATAAGTACCCATGGTGGGCGGGAAGTTCACTGTAGTTATATTACCTTGGTTCCTACTGGGCAATTCTCCAGGCATTTTAAATTATGCCTCAGTACGCAATACATTTCCATTAACGTCGCTTTTTGTCTTTACGTCCAATTAAGTTTTGCTGCTTCTTTTCAATATGTCATAATTTTCTTTGGCCAGAAGTCTGTATAAAAGCGGTTGACAACCGTTAGAAAGTTTATGTAATATGGTGCCCGATATTTTATCTCCCAATTTATTGTCAAAAGTGTTAATCTCTCCTATTTTTAGAAGAATAAACTTTTGCTACTTGAGATGTTTTGGATTTGATAGAATATTATATTTCATCATCCTAGATATATTTCCTGATTCTATTAGCTGGAGACAAACTTGGAACAAATTCCATTTCCGAGAAATTTAGTGTGTGTTCTTCCAAGTGTTTCTATTAATTCTATATAATAAAAAAGGATGTATATTTTTATGTATGTATGTATGTATTTACGTTGTTCTTTATACAAATTTTATCGCGTGGACAGAATTCAACAAAAATTGGTATATATATTCTGCCAAAATCGAGAACCGGTACTGTGGGGGTGAGAAACCCCTAGAATAAACGTGGAAATAATTATAATTGAAATAAGTTACGAATTAGTGTTAAATTACTGCGCGAGAGTATGACGTCATAAGTTTTCAAGACATTGACGCATCCTAAATATAGTTCTGTATTTCGTAATGAAATAAAGCAGAAATATTTTGATTGAATAAAAAGTAAAATTTTTTCCAGTATTACTCCATCGAATAGTAATAAAAAACAATACAAAATACTTTACCATCCTTGCGCAAAGTTAATTGGAAATATTCTCCATCTTTAGTAACGCCAATATGGCGCCTTATAATACATTCAAATGTGGGTCGGACGAGATTTATAAAATTTCATAATATAACGTACTATTGTATCCTGTATAATATTTCAGAAGATAATAAGATTTGTCTAAGGTACGACTGCTGAATTATATGTTTGTAACTATAAAAGTATTGAAAATGACGTACGGAACTCCGAAAGTTTTTATGGTCGTTATTCAATTAATGCACTATCAGTCAAAGGTACGTACAGAAATAGGAACATTTAAATTGAATTAAAAGTACAATTAATTATACTTTACGCAACGTATTTCTATAAATTTGTATAAATGTAAACAAATTATTGCGTGCAATTTGTGTCGTGAAACAAAAATTTGAGGTTAGGATAGCAATATTTGTTTTCCATTTTTTGGAACGACGTTATAGATGTTCAATTTCTGAGAAATGAAGTAAAGCAGAATATTTTGATTGAATAATAAGTATAATTAAATCTACCAATACCACATCGAGTGATAAATATAATTTATTATGAAAGGTTATACAATCCTTGGCATTAATTTTCTTTTAAATAACTTGACTTTTGACGTGGAATATTTAACGGGATCAGGGACCAATATGTTGCCAAATTATATCTTGCAATACGCACTGGAAGATACATAGAATTATGATAAAAACAATACTTAAATGTTCAAAATTGATATTTTTTTATTGAAGACAGCGTATTTCGTAATGTTTTGCATTAATTTTATACAATGCTACCAACTGCAGATTGCTAAAACCACCAAATAGTTTAATTTCAGATGGAAAAATTATATGTCTACAAATATAATTTTAAGTCAGTGACTTAAACACCTTCAGCATGGGAGGTGAGCACATTTAGGGATAGGGTTCGAGGAGCGTTACATAAAAATAGCGCAAAAGCAACCGAAATTGGAGTGTATCGGGACATCTCGGGCAACGCCGGGCACCCAGCAAGTAATAAATAATCTTGATAGTTAACGTTGTTGCTGCCTCAAAGTATTTTTAGGAAATCTCCAATCCTTCCTCATAAATGTTCCAATCATCGACGTGTGTTCGAATTGTTAAAGATTTTTCCCAGGTTCTTTCAAGAGATCCTGACCACATCTCTTAGATCATAACTGCCTTTAATTAAACACTGACTATGTAAATCTTTTGTTTAATTATATCAGCAGGAATTCTTTTTTTTTTCTTCACAAGACTCGCAGCTGATTGCCTCTCTGCCTTGAGGAGTCATCTAAGCAAACAGTTGTCCAAACGGAAGCTTCTTGAGACGTTTTTCCTCCCCTGAAGGACTAGATGACGTGTTGTAAACATGGTTCATGACTTTCCATGTTGTCTGTTTTCTATACACGACGATGAAAGGAAAAGTGAACATTTCAATTTTCAAGGGCATCGTTTACAAATAGATGAGAGAGATAGAATGAGGAATTTGTAAATTATAGCTTATAAATCATCTCTGGTTATCCTCTTGCATCTTTGCTTTCAAATACCACGACTATATTATCGCTCTGAAGGAACAGGAAGCCTGCAATCTGAGACAAGATTCAGGATAAAATCAGGGGGGAGGGTGGGGGGGGGGGAAGATGTTACAATTTATCAGGAGCATTATTTAAAATTCACGTGGAATAAATAAAATTCAGAATGACAACTGAATCAATGTTGCAGTTCGCAGGTTGTTAACGTTTCGAACAAAAAGATGATTTGGAACGCGGTGTAAAGAAAAATAAGGAGAACAAGCTTCTGCAAGAAACTTTCAGGGATAAAAAGGTAACAAGTTATAAATTAATATAATGGGGGGAAAACATGGAAATAATTTGACTTTATTCAAGAAACGTGTAAGAAGGAAAATTAAGGATAGGCATAAAATCGTACGATACAAGTGAGGAAACAAATCTACAAGAAGTAAGAACCAAAGGAAGCAGTTACACCAAAAATCTGAGAAGCTGGTAGGAAGTACAACGATTCATTTTAATAAAGCCAGGACTGTTGTGAAGACCAACGGAGAGATAAAAGTATTGAAAATATATTAAGTAAACAGAGAAAGTAAGAAATGATAAAATCTCAGAGATGGACGGAACCTATGTAGAACCTTAAAAAAACAGTACATGAGAAAGGATACGTTTGAGGACGGATAATTTATTATGTGCAATTCGGTAAATAGTGTGACATGAGGTTAACTGAACAAGATGAAGAAACGCATCGAGACATTGAGGTGCCAAATGACTCATCAAAGAACGGAAAGGTGAGAGACAATTTCTTCATTTTGTGTGCGCATGTGCAGTGTTATTAAGAAAATGGAGATGGATAATTACATGTTTATATCTTGAAAGACCCTGTTATTTTCTCAGATGTCACTAATATTCTTTTATACGCCATTCTACTGTTAAACCCAAGACTCTCACTCTGGCATCGAAAGTAATCGTGAAAATCGGTAATGAGTAGATTTAATTTGTAATAATATACGGAAAAATCTTAAGAAAAGTAGTGACTTAAACTTTTTAAATATACTCGTACAAATTATATTTATTTATTTATAATAGGCCCTACAAGATATTGCACCCAGTTTGTTGATGTCATAATTATTTCAATAATTTAACAGAATTTTTTTCTACGAATTGATTTAATTATACAAATAATTATATTTATATACTGACTGAAACTTCATATATCGTAAGAAATTACTAAAGAATTCCGTGAATTTTTAGTCCCTTACTGATAGTAATATATCCTAACCCCAAATTTCTTCTCTTGGACTTCGCTTCAATTTGGCAATCGAATAATTATGCACAGAAATCGGTGCCTTTTGGCAATGACTCAGGACAGTTTTCCCCTTGAACCGTCACGTCCGTAGTAGGTAGGTAACCCTGACGTAATGCAGGAGTAGCTGTGACCTTTTGTCGATCATCACCTCTCAGTCTGTCGTGGTTCCTTAATTACGGAATTCTCTCTTCTGTCGCAGAGACTGAGGACTTGGAAATGTGAAAGGTCTCTCTGTTGGGACCGTAGTTCATAGATTATTCCTTTATTAAAACTGGACTTTCTTCCGAGAACGCCAACAGTCTCTAAGATTTACAACAGTAATTAGTTAAAAATGTTTTACAAAATTGCTAATTTAAATACTAATAGTCATCGACCGTGATGTGATCATCTAACGATAAGTTAATAAGCAATACAAATTCTTGAACGCGAGAGAAGGAAAAGCGTCCGGTCATTGACTGTAGACCAGTCTCATTAATCACCTTCCCTCGGAGCAAGCGCTGGAAATTATTTTATCGCAATACTACGATTATCTGAAACGCTGAACAGATTCTTTGTGTGTTGATGAAAACCTTAAACTTTTATTAATTGGTTCGAAGACTGATCCTTGTGGGACGCCAACTTTTATTATGTTCCTGACTCCAACTATGACGATACTTGCTAGCCTTATTTTACCTTTACCATGAACCAGTAACAGGTTCGCTGGGACTGCATTTTTGATCATATAAAATTTACTTTGTTTCCAAAATGTTTAGGGTGACTTTGAATCAAATAGGAAAAATTTAACGGATTCTTAAAGAAATTAACAAGGGCAATAACATCTAATTCCAGAGATTGGAATACAGGAAACTTATATTTAGGGATACTCTGTAGTGCCATATCGAAAACTTTTCCGAGATTAATTCTTCAGGGAAGGACTATTTTATTCTTGAGTTCAAGGTTTATCAAGGCTCAACCAGACCATGCCTCAAAGATTTTTTATTTTTTTATAAAGGCCATAAATGTCTATATATACAATATTTAACGTTATACGTGATAAATAAGAGTTCAGGACTTCGTAATGTTTTATGTGCTTATGGGATTTTTAATTAGTTATGTCTAAGATAATTAATTTGATTAAAGTAGTTATTTTAATTTGATATTCTTTAATTGTTGGGCAGGTGAAATTAATTACAATAATTAATCATTTATATTTTATTAACAAAAATAATATTAAATTTCTGCTCTCCTAATCAATTTAAATAACCCACGGCTATTATACAAACAAAAAAAAACAGAACAAAACAAAAACAGAGACAATTTCTGTCAGGGATTGAGAGGCCAAAATACTTTCATGGCTTTAATGCACCGACTTTGATGGTATTATTTTCCGGTACATTACCACAGGCAGGTCTAACAGACTTCACAGGTGGCTTCGACGAACGCTGCAATCCCTCATGTGTTTTTTTTTTGCACGGAAAATGTTCACCCAGCTGGCCTACAGGTTATCGTCAGCAGGACAGTTCCATAATTTCCTAAAAAACTCACTCTCCAAACCTCAACCCGATCATAAACTTGAAAACTAACTCATCTTCTTTAGAAGTTACCCAAAACTCATTGTCCTCCACTCCAAAGCTCACTAACAACCAACTAAAATAACCGCTCTTATCAAAACTCCTTTCACATGATTTTTTGATATTTCTCCCAGCAGGGTTTTGGTTTTATACTATTTTATCCAATATGAATTAGATTTGTGCCTCCTTCAGGCAGAACCTTTTAGGAGAGATACGAAGGGGCTACCTTTGGGTATGCCTTTTCCTCTCCATTTTTGAACTAAGGTTCCCACAAGCCGAGGCACCTCAGCCTGTTTTGAGAGGTGTATGTTCCGGTATCGCAGACCTTGGGCATACGGTAAGAGTTGTTCGCTATTCCCATTGAAATAGTCGGCCAGCTGCCTCTTAAACTGCTCGAGGCACGGAGAAGGGAATGCTGCGTCTCCACAGCAAACTCCTCTCCCGCTATCGGAAGGGCGTAGGACAAGTACCCAATGCCCGACCTACCTGATGCAGGTTTTTCTAGGGTTTTCCCTGCATTTCTTTAGGCGAAAGCCAGGTAAAATCCTTAAAATATAGCCCGGGGGTCCTAGTTAACCCTTGGCTACCTTCCTCTACCCTTCCGCATCCCCCCCCTTTCATATCCCTTCCTATGCTATTAAAGGAGAGTTGCCCAAAGTGGATTACCCTCATGTAGCCTGTTGCCCTAAAAAAAAAAGATTTGTGCCTCCACAAATCTCAATATCTGAATTAGCTACGCTCCATACGGGGTGAAAATAGCCAAATTCAGGGTCGTGGGAAGACACGGCAACGTTGGCACCAATGTGGTACAGCGACTTGCCTGAACGTGCTAAAATAATAAAAAAGATAAACCTATCCAGACACTCACAAATCTCGAGAAAGGGATACCACGCCGGGGTTGTTCTCGTATTTCTAAAGACCTGGGAAGCCAAGAACTGCTTATGATATTTTCTTTCGTAAAATAAATTAAAATACATGCATAATAAAATAATCCAATTAATTTGTCCCACTTTTATACACTACTACACCTAGTCTCAATCAATACTTATGTGTGCAATTTTAAATGAAGGAGCGAAAAACTCTATACTTACAAACGTCACAACGGTAAGGGATCCTTATTGTGATATTAGTATATTTAACCCCAAAACAAATTTTAACAGAACTATATGAATTTTTAATTTACACCTATTCAGTCAAAGAATTAATTGAAATGGATATAGTCTTGATATAAGTATAAAACAACAATAAAAATTAAAAAGAGTGGGCATAATTAAGCTTCATTGGATCTGATACGTATTTCTTGACTAAGCTTCATTGGATCTGATACGTATTTCTTGACTCATTGCACAGAGATGAATCCACGGCATTTATTTATATGAATTATGATCTGCGTATGTCATTGTTAAAGTATCTTTTCATTATGTAGAATACAAAGCGTGAAGGCTGTTTACAATTGACTGGAAATCAGATACAATCCTCCATTGAAAAGGCTTGAAATACTTACTTTGTTTACTATATACGCAGTATTATTCGAGAATGATTATTCTGAGCCACGAGAACAGGAATAAAATGAGTCTGCAGCTTACCAAAGAGAGGACAATTGATGCAGGTGTCACGAAAGGAAGAAGGGAAACCACCTACGACGGAAAGTCAACAGATACAAAGGTAAAGGGACAACTTCGCTTTTATGAGCCACGTAATCATGTAACTGCATTCAATACTGTCTCCGGAACAGAAAAAAAAAAGTGTTTCAGTTCACAGGAAATGACCCTCATAAATGGGAAGAATAATTCAAGACCACGAATGGGAGAAAAACGTCCGCGAGGGAGTGAAAGCGTGCGGTATCAGCAAAAGCGCAAACAATGTTCACCTTATAAAACTAGCGGGGGAAATGTGTGACAAATTAAAGACATGCGTAGAGAAACGAACACGAATGAAATTCGTTCCCAAGGAAAACGGAGAAGAGGATTGGCCGAGGCCCATCGCAACAAAAAGGACCGAAAAAACGCGGTTACGCAGGTACATTATGGCAAAAAAACAACTGGAAAGAAGGCCAGAAAAGCTGAAGTTTTATCTCTTGCAATTGTGAAATGCCATTCTCATATTATCTGGAAAGGTCCAAGGATATACTCAATTTTGACGAAAATAAGTAGCAACGGTAAAACTTGCTGAAAGGAGATTCAGACAGCTGGGATTTGCGCTCCCCTATAATTGCACAGATAACAACACACTTTGATGGATTATGTGCTGAAAAGGTTAACTATAGATGATTTAGTAAACAGGTAGTGCTTGTTCGTAAAGATTGCGAGATGGTAGGCTTCGTGTGTGATCGCAAGGTTCTGATATCCGCATTGTCCTTGAGCAGAGCCGAAAGATATTACATTTATCTAGAGGATTTAGTGTGACTTGCTAAACCAGTTGGTTTTGCCAATCCCAAACTGACTTCGTCGCTTTGAGGATCCAGTCAGACGGACTTCAGCTTGAACATGTCTTACCTGAGTTCGCGGTTAAATTAGAAAAATATGAGTGAAGTTGTCCATGGAAATGGTGACCAATAACTAAGTACATGTCTTTTACCACAACACCAGACAGATAATGGTCATATTTGTAATAAAATAAAAATGGGAAAGGAACACGGAAATGCTATTAGACTTTCTCTGCAAATGTTAAAAACACAAGCGCAGTCAGATAAAAATTATTAACAAATTTAACAAGCCCAACGTTTCATCCCTGATTGGGACCTCTTCAGGTGTTCAGTTACAATTAATTTGAGTTATAATTTATTATATGAAAATTGAGATTTTCAGCCCCCAACGTGTGTAAAAACCCCACGTTATAATTTTTTTAATCTAAGAACTATATTAAATTCTTACTGAATTTAATTGCAATTATACACCCGAAGTGGCCCCAATCAGGAATGAAACGTCGTGTTTCTTAAATATTATGTCTAAAAAAATTCTGAATAATAAATTGGCGTTTTTTAACATTTATTTAAAAAGATTTTCTGTGTTTTCCACAGTATAATTTGCAGCAGTTCCAGTGACAGTCAGATCATATAATAAACTTCATTCAGCACACTGTAACGAAACGATACAGAAAACTTATTATTATTGTCTCACGTGGATTTTAAAAGCTATATAATTATTTTATAATCAATCACTTCTTACCGGAACACTATTTTTTTTCTATAAATTTATTAATGATCCATTTGAATATTATTGAGTACTTCAAACCTGCACGTTTGACTATATTTCGCTTGATACTTCTTTCCATTTTTAGAAAGTTGTTGAATAAAACCGTTTCTCTGAGAAGAAGACAATACATTTATTTTTAAATAGCAACAAGATTTTATTTTAATATATTTTACATGAACAAATTAATCCAAGTTAACGTAGTAATTTACACATTTCAGGTATTGTAATACCCAGTTTTTGGAACTGTTCACTTAAAGACTAGCAAATCGAAGTCCATGATTTTGTAAACTAAAATTTATTCAGTCCTCATTAAAATTAATTTATTTGCACAAGGAAACAGCCACTCAATACAAGACAAAAACAGCAGGAGCTTCCGCCAATAAATGCCATATTCATCTGCTTCAGTCAACTACTCCTTCGTACACTCCACCGGGCCAAATCCGAACAGAGTTCCGCCGAGATGTAAACATTACAAGTGAGAAAAGACGAAATATTCGTTCAACACCTTTTAATGGGTCTAGATATTTTCTTCTATAGTCAATAATAGAAGATTTTTTTTTAGGGCAACAGGCTACATGAGGGTGATCCACATTGGGCAACTCCCCTTTAATAGCATAGGAAGGGATTTGAAAGGGAGGATGCGGAAGGGTAGAGGAAGGTAGCCAAGGGTTAACTAGGGCCCCCGGGCTATATTTTAAGGATCCTACCCGGCTTTCGCCTAAAGAAATGCACGGAAAACCTTAGAAAAACCTGCATTGGGTAGGTCGGTTATTGGACACTTGTCCCACGCCATTCCGATAGCGGGAGAGGAGTTTGCTGTGGGGACGCAGCATTCCCTTCTTCGTGCCTCGACCTGTTTAGGAGGCAGCTGGCCGACTATTCCAATGGGAATAGCGGACAACTCTTACCGTATGCCCAAGGTCTGTGACACCTTACAGAACAGGCCGAGGTGCCTCGGCTGAAACACTCTGCGTTAAACGTGTTTGACTTTTGCATTCAGCTGGGAGAGCTAAAAAGTTATACTTTATGGTAATTTGCCTTCAGAGTATAACAATCATGGAGCTAAAAACTTAACTAGTTATCTAGCTTAAGAAGATATTTTTACATCGTTGTGTATACAATTTCCACATTAGCTCCACTCCGGACTTGTTTCAACCTTGGCACTTAGCGCCAATGGCCGTTCAACATTACCTATCTTCTTCACCTTTCACTATGTAATTATCAGAGAATTTCTATTACAGAAAGTCGTTGATCCAGTTAGAAAATTCACTGGTTCTATTATCCTTTCCTTATCACTTCGTCTAAATTTCTATGTAGTTTAGTCCTCGAGATTGGACCCTCGAGAAATACCATCGTGAAGGGGTCAGGGAGTATTTGAGTGATCACTTCACGTGATTCATATTGAAGTCTTCTTTGGCTATTTCTGTTGGTGATGGTTGTTTTCCAGAAACAACTTCTGAAATATCAACCAGCCTTTTTTAGTGTTATACAAGATCATGTTGATCTCATCAAGCAAAGAAATTTCTTTTTAAATTGTAGGTTCTAAAATTAAATGGTTAATCTGTTTTTTCCTCTGAGAAAAAAACCTGAGAACCTCTTCCGAAATGTCAGACAGGTCATTTACCAACCTTCGTACCAGGAGGGGTCCTGGTCAGACCATCAAGGTCGGCGAAAACACAAGGTCGACCAGGAAAAAAAAAACCCACACTGCAATTTATCCACCGCTTCTCTGCGATTACGTTTACAACCAATCTGCAAATCTTCGAAAGTGATTGTGTCCCTGCGAAGAATTATGATCCTTGCGGCGACGGTCGAAAGGAACCTCTCAGAAAGTCTCGAATAAAAAGGGAAAAAGTGGGATATACCTTCTAAATGGCAGCAACACTCAGCATCTCGTGAGCAAATATTTTTATATTCTCAGGCTGAAAACTGATCCAGAGCCTCACCCTTTGCTCCATTTACTTTTGTATGAGATTTTTCGATGACCCGAGTTTTCCCGGAGCTTTCTCCCTCACCACAGTCTGTCTGTTGCCTCATCCAAGTGTCAGACATAAATTAGGCATTTCTCCGGAGAATTATTTCTGACCTTTCTATTTCTCGCGGTAGGAAGCTAGTTAACTTGTGTAACTGTAGTTGTTTTTCTTTCCTTATTTTTTTGGTCGCTCTTTATCCGAGGAACTGCTTTAACCTGCCGCTGCGTAATAATCTTTAATGATTTTTGTTCCTTTCATTTTATTTAAAATGACTCGCCCGCGGTTGATGTTGCGAAATTGTGGAGTCCTTGGCACGAATTCCGTTTAAATTAATCCTGACGCGTTCATAATACTACAGTAATCAGTATAAGCGACGTTTCTTTCAATAACAACACCAGTTAACGGACTTTGGGATTTTAATTTAATAAATGTATGAACACGGTCAAATTAGTCAGAAATAATTTATTAACGAAAAAACATAAAAATTAACACAATGTTTCGCACTCAATCTACACAATGGTGTAAATGCTTCTATATATATATATATATATATATATATATATATATATATATATATATATATATATATATATTATATTCAGTTACAACTGGCATTACAGGTAGAACGTACCTCGGAAATTCAAAGTGAAATTTATTTATACTACGTCAATATTTGCCTAATATTTACAGAAGGATTTTGGCAATGTATGTAAATTATTTACTCCAACATAGATTGAGGACTAAACTTCGTTAATTTTTATGAATAAATTATTTCTGACTAATTTGGCTGTTGTCATACATTTTTAATTATGTAGAAGTCAAATAAATATAACTATAGTATCTTATAATATTGTAAAGCTTTCTTCTTGTCCATTTTCAAATTTCATATTACAAAATTTAAAGAAATTATAACGTATTTTAGATAAAAATGTCTAAAATTTATTTTATCTCCGGAATAATCTACCTTGAGTCATGTCCTTCTTGGAGTCCATTTACTTTGGCAACTGTTTTTCAGTGTACATATAGCACAAACACTGATGATTGAGCAGAAAGCAAAATTATAATAAGAAAACTGTATTTATTACTATTATATCAAGACATATAATATACATACATACATACATACATATATATAAATTTACAGAATCATAACAACTTAGATACTAAGTAATTTATTAATTATATTATTATACATAATATATAAATATTATAAATATATAATTAATTTATTAAATATACATATATATATATATAAATATATATAAATTTACAGGATCATAACAACTTAGATACTCTAAGTAATTTATTAATTATATTATTATATATAATATATAAATATTATAAATATATAATATATAATTAATTTATTAAATATATATATAAAATAACCAGTTAAACACTCACAGTAATTTATTAAATATAAATTATTTTTATGACTGTAAAAGTAGTTTTTTCTGCATGCATATAAATAAAATAAACTCTATTTCCTTAAAAAGAAATTAATCCCCAAAATACTGTAGTTTTAAAAAACCTGACGAAATTTACTTGTTGTAAATTGATTTTAAAGTAACGGTTATTATATTATACTGATGAATATAAATCCAAAGCTCCTGTAAGAGGAAAGATTTGAGGACCATAATCAGGCTTATATTATATAATTATGTTGTTTACTTTCTGTAGTAATCTTTTCCTGTGATATATATTTGATACATGGTTTAGTGCCATGAAGTCTCCATATGTAATGAAATACAAATTCGATTATCATTGTTCTCTAAAACCGGATTTCTGTAGGAGACATGACATTGAAAGCAACAGTTTTGGTAAATAAATGACTAAAGTAATTAACATTTTCCTTAATTGCAAATTGCAATTCCAGCTGCGTCAATCGTCTTGAATTTCCAGCTAGAAATTCCCACTTTCTCTTGTGCGACATTAGGAAACTACGACAACTGTGCTATGGAGGTTAACTTGAACCGTAAACTCGTAAAATACTGGCCTTCAGGAAGATCACTTACAGCGCAGACCGAAATAATTGCACACTTCCAGGAGAATAAAAAGTAATTACTTAGCCTTTCTCTTGCAGTCCGACAGAAAATCACTTCTGAATAAAACAAAATTACTAACCTTTTCCTCTCCGTCTTTGAACTAAGGTTCCCAAAGCCGAGGCACCTCGGCCTGTTTTGAGAGGTGTATGTTCCGGGGTCACGGTAAGTGTTGTCCGCTATTCCCATTGGAATAGTCGGCCAGCTGCCTCCTAAATTGGCCAAGGCATGGCGAGGGGAAAGCTGCGACCCCACAGCTAACCCCTCTCCCGCCATCGGAAGGGCGTGGGACAAGTACCAACTGCCCGACCTACCTGATGCAGGTTTTTCTAGGGTTTGTCCTGCATTTCTTTTAGGCGAATGCCGGGTAGGATCCTTAAACCACAGCCCGGGGGCCCTAGTTACCCTTGGCTACCTTCCTCCACCCTTCCGCATCCCCCCTTTCAAATCCCTTTCCTATGCTATAAGAGGGGAGTTGCCACTATGTGGATTACCCTATACATAGCCTGTCTACACTTAAAAAAAATGATGAAATGACCATCAAGAAGTATTATCTGAAAGATAGGTATGGTACCTAACCAACAAAATCAATGGGCGTAGAGAGAGGATTCCTTCAGAAGCAAAGGTTTATGAGTAAGATTTCTAAAGAAATATATAGATAATGTGAATTCCGCCTTAAATCTGTGCTCGGAAAGCAATGGCGGGGATACCGCGGCGTCTGTACCCCAGAGAGGCGGCTGTAAACACCAAGCCATCGAGG
This sequence comes from Zhengitettix transpicula, assembly GCA_037074705.1. Taxonomy (NCBI): domain Eukaryota; kingdom Metazoa; phylum Arthropoda; class Insecta; order Orthoptera; family Tetrigidae; genus Zhengitettix; species Zhengitettix transpicula. Next base: position 79,135,541 of record CM073593.1, read on the forward strand.
AAACTCCCGGTCTTCCATTACGAAAACGTTTCACCACCATTATCAGCCCATATTTCAGTATAAACATTTCTTCACTTACACAACTCTCGTTATATCCTTACCCTAAGAGCGTTTGAAGTATAAAGTAACGAAATGGAGAAAACACACTAGTGGCGTTACTTTACATAGAAATATTTACACAGGAAGAAACGGTAACGGAAAGTCTGGATTATTATTCGAAACTAAAGTTGGTGGAAATAAATTCAATTGAATATATCCTGGCATTGGAAGAAGATTTGGAAATCGTACGTAATGAGGAATGGGTAACGTCTGACACCACAAGAACTTTAAATGCCTATTAGGTTAACAATGGCTATAAACGAAAATTCTTTACTCTACATTACATTACATTCGTTAAAAAAAAAATTTTCTGATATTAAGTTTAAAGCACTTTGAACGGCGGCATCGAAAAAAAAATACGAGAGGTTTCGAAGTCTTCTAGGTTCGATTTAACTCTGTGCCTGTGCCAGGCAGTTCTGACCAAGAATGATAGAAAAATATATCATTTTTTAATTTATCATAATTTAATTATTCCAGGAAAGGTCCGTTTAACGTTTGATTGGTCGAGAGCAGCGGAGGCCATCTGGTGGAAGCGCATGGGGGATATAATGTACTTATAATATTTTATTATTATTTAATGTTGCGCCTAGTTGCAAGTCTTTCTCCACCTTGCTTTGTCCTTGGTTTCTCCCTTCAAGTTTTCTAGCAACTGCTTTCTTCTTCTTCTACGATCTGGAACTCCATCCTTGCGTCCTTCCTCCAATGTTGTGCAGTAATATATTTATCCTTAGGATGTGTTCCATCCACTTTGACTTTCTCTCTTCTTAGAACCTCTTAATTTCTTACTATATCATACTGAAGTAATACTGCGATTCTTCTTTTCGGTTTATCAGTATGAGCCACCCAGAAACTTCGATTATGTTTCTTCTCCTCCTCTTCGTCCTAAAAAAATGTAAATTTTATTAATGATTTATTTAAAATAATTTTTTTTGGGTGTAGACAGGCTATGTATAGGGTAATCCACATAGTGGCAACTCCCCTCTTATAGCATAGGAAAGGGATTTGGAAGGGGGGATGCGGAAGGGTGGAGGAAGATAGCCAAGGGTTAACTAGGGCCCCGGGGCTATATTTTAATGATCCTACCTGGCATTCGCCTAAAAGAAATGTAGGACAAACCCTAGAAAAACCTGCATCAGGTAGGTCGAGCATTGGGTACTTGTCCCACGCCCTTCCGATAGCGGGAGAGGAGTTTGCTGTGGGGACGCAGCATTCCCTTCTCCGTGCCTCGACCAGTTTAGGAGGCAGTTGGCCGACTATTCCAATGGGACTGCGGCTCGTGAAGTGTGAATCGATGAAACGATCCAAGCTCAGAACGGCCCGGCACATCTAGGGACTATCGGTCTTTAGTAAACAGTCAGCCTTACTACACTCAGTGTACATAAATAGTTGAACTGCTGTAAATAGTGTGCGTACAAATAGTTATGAACTGCCTGAACACTTTGTTAATAGTGTAAATAAACAAATACTGTAATGTCTTGAGTTCCCCTCGTTACAGAATCAACTGGTTCATCTTAAGTGCGTCTTTCGTCTTCTTCTCCTTACGCAAGCGAAGCGACAGCCCTGGATTAACATAGTTTGACGAAAGGAGTGCGCATGCGCAGTGCCCTAGAAATTAGAGATACAAGTCGCGTGAAAATTATCGAGGAGACTTCCGCGGAATCGAGCTTTCGCTTTCGTCAGTGCGAACAATAGCGACCACGAAACCAATCATCGCTTTCATCTGGTGACGTGGGCCACATTACTTAAGAACCAACCGTTCTAAAGGTCAGCATCCCGCGACTGCAACAAAACGCGTCTTCCATTGTCATGAAAGACGATTACGATCTAGCAACGGACATCAATGGAATTAAATACGTATTTGATTGGCAGTTCTCAGACCGCGAAGGTCGTCATTTTGAGTACAACTATAAGTTTTAACATAGTGACTTATAACAGTCGGAGAATTAATAAGAAGAAAAATAGTCAAATACAGACAAAAGAAGAATGATGATATAAATATTACCCAACGTTTCCTGCAAACCTTGTTCCTTTCTTCAGGTGCTAGGAAAACGCAAGGTCCTAGAGCGACACAACTGCAGAATTTAATTGGCAAAACTCAAAAGCTCAGAAAAAGACTAGTGCAGTTGTTTCACTTTAGGCTCTTCTTAGCACCTGAAGAAAGGCACAAGGAAACGTTGTATATTTATATTATCACTTATTTTGTCTGTATTTGGCTATCTTTCTTATTATTAATTTAACACGTGTGTGAAAATCGCAAAATTGAAAGTCATCTTCACCAATTATTTAGGAATTAACATTACGAATTTATTATATCTTAATTAAAAATTTGTACACCTGAAGATCTTCCAAAATGTAGAGAGGAAACGTAGTGTTTTTATATTGTTTTAAATTGCTCTTAATAAATCTCTGACTAACTGATGTTATTTAATATACAGAAAAATTGTTGATTAACAAAAATTAATTATGAGACGTTTCGTCCTCTTTTAGAAGCTCTACAGATTGGACCGTTTTAATAATTTTGTATATAAATCATGAATAAATTTTATAGGAATTTAGAGACTGTATATTTATTTATTTATATTATCATAAATGTTTTCCTCATTATTGCAATAATTAATTATATAATGGTTCTGATATGTGGCAAAATATGACCGAAAGCTAAATCAGTAGTTTCAAACGTCAATGTGAAAAAAATAGTCTCTAAATTTAAAACAGTCAAAAAATATTTAAAAGTATAAAAACCTCCTTTTTTATTCATAGAATATTTTAATTTAATTTTCAAAATAAAATCTGTACAATTCACTTCACCTTAATTTCTAAAAATTTCGATCACTTATGAGTTTTTTGAAGGGTTGGGGGGCTTATATAAATTCCCTCCCCACTTTTGCTTGAATTTACCCAGAATTTGTTTATCCTGAGTAAAAATCTCGTCTCTCCACACACTTCGGTTAGATTTTAAAGTTACAGTTTCAAGAAACCGAAATAACTACGCTTTTACATTTCACATGATCTTTGACTCTTTCTGAATGGTCGTGGTCTGTTGTTTCTTCTTTTCTATAATTATTCCCAGCACACTTGCTCCTGTTATTTATTCCCATGACCATTCAGACCCTTATCTTCCCTTTTCTGCTCTTTGTCCACCTCCATTATAGGTATTAATGAACTTAGAATTGATGTCTCCTATGATTTGTAACACAATCCTATTTTTTTTAAAAAAAAAATACTCTTCAACGAAATGGTTGGTTTTTTTATTCTCATGAGCTCACCTGCTAAACTAAATAACGAAGTGTCTTAACTGGTTCTTTAGTTCATTCAGTCACACACGTATTAGTTACATTTCTCTAATAAAGACTGCGTACAGTGAACACACACCCACAATCATTGACTGTGACGTAATGTGCAGGAAATTACAGAGACTCATTCATGGTGGGTTTTTATTACTCCTTTAGCAAGATTATTGCTATTCGCCACGTTTCCATTTCCTTTGAAAGCACAGGCGAAGATTTAAGAAGGCCTTAAGTCTCGCTGCTGAATGTAATTAAGAATTTTTTTTTATTTGCAGTTTAACCTTTCCACCGCTTCTGCTTAAATCACTACGGCTCTCAATCACAAGAGAGAAAGAAACAGGTATTATTTAAAGATTAAAGAAAGTCATTCCGAATCGTCTCTTCTTTATTATTAAAATTGAAACGTGAATCGAGAAAGGAAATATTAATTTCGTTATAAACTCAGCCGGCAAAGCACTTTCAAGAATCAGTATAAAAAAAATGCTCTGCTTTTGTAAAAGATCACTATTTAGCTTTCAAAGCGACACGGAGTATATTTTCCGCCATGGAAGTGACGTCACTGACTTGCTGCCAAAAACATAATTTAGATTATAAGAGGGTATTCTTGGAGTAGATAAGTAAGCAAGAAAAAGTGAAAAAAGGGCAAAGAAAAGTAAAATATAACAGCAAAGAAAACAAGAAAAACAGAAAGAAAGAGGCCTGTGTGCAAGAAACAAGTTAGGTTAAAGAGATGACCTGAAAAATCATCAGGAACATCTTAATAGTATTTATGATCTTATTTCGAATTTTTGGTCTGTCTGTATTGTGTACGTAGGTCAAAATTAGTACAGAGATAAAAATTAAGAAAGAAACGTCTTTACACAGGCCCTGCGGACCTGCACCAACGATCTCTCCCCGCTGACACGTCCGTCTCCTCTCCAACACGAAATGATAATGACTGTCTTAACTGTCAAACTGCCCTCTTATTTATATCTGGGCTCCAGAATCTTCCCTTGTTTTCACAGTTTTTTGCATTTCCACTTTCGCCAAACAAACACCATCTGTTGCCGTTCTCCCGCTCCGAGAGCCACTCAATCAATTAAATTAAACGTTTCCTTTTAATACAATTACATCCTCCATCTGTTATGATGCCTTTCAGGGTTCCGTCGGTCACAACCATTTAGCCCTAAGAGCCGCAAAATGCCCCAATTATTAGAACTCCCCCTCTCTAAAAGTCACTTATCCGTCATTTTATCATTATTTTTTATATGTTCAAACCACTCAAGGATCCCCAGTCTGAGTTCGTAAACAAATGTGACAAAATAAAAACAGAATTCCTGTCCTTCTGAGCTGGTTATTACAATATATATATATATATATATATATATATATATATATATAGTAGCAATAGTTAATTAGGCCATTAATTGTTTGGTCATAATTTGAATTGTTTTAATAGATGAATGTTGGCTGTATGGGCGAGCAAAGCGACAATGAGCGGCGAGCCGAAAAATGGCGATTGCGCGCACAAAAGTCGGGAGTCTTCAATCGACAGTCTAAGTCTACGGTCAGCTACGAAAGGAAACACATTAAAACAAATTTTCTCCGAGATACATAGCAGTTCGGTCCAAATAGATAAATGAAACAGTAAAAGTCTAAAATCTGCAAATCGTGAGTTCCAGTAAGCAAGCAGATAGTTGGACAGAGAGATTTTTCAACAACTAGCCAACGGTGAAGCAAGGGTTGCTTCATTATAAAAAATCGAAGAATTTTGCACTGAGGGAAACCTACATCCGATAGCTGACCAATTAGAGGATCATCCGCCGTTCCTGAGAGCTGATGCGTGCATTTCGACGACATGACTGTAAAATCTGTGAGGAAATTAGAATCTGTGTAAAAATTTGCATTTATAGTGTAGTGTTGGAGATTCAAAAGAATGCTGGTACCAGTCTGACATTACGTAAGTAACCAGATCTTTAATAAAATCTGTAAACGATAACTAAAAGGTAAAGTCAGATTTCGTTCATTTTTCATTCAAGTTAATTTCCTTACATTTAGCTTTCTTTCATTTATCGACAACTTGTTTTTTTTAATCAGATTATTAAATCATTTTCTCTGTTAATTATGAAACCCAGTGAAGGCCCTGAGAGAAGAGATCTTAAATTTGATTGTAGTTGTTTTAATTTTTGGAAGCCACCAATGAATAAATAATAAATTATTTTGTTGGTTAATTTTTTTTATAATCTTTTAATTTAATAACCTTTTCATTTTGATCATTAAATAAATGGCTACCACAACGTGGGGTAAATTTAATGTAACCCTATCATTTTGATCATTACATAAATGGAGCCTAATGTGGGGTAAATTTAATGTAACCCTAACTCGTTGATTATTACATAAATGGCTACCTCAACGTGGGGCAAATTAAACGACTAAATAGTTATTCATTACAATATATATATATATATATATATATATATATATATATATATATGCATTAGTTTCTTTTATGAAAAACCGTCGCGAAGTACGGGAGAATTATGAAATTCGTTCCTATTTCTTACTACACCTGTTCATTTAGTATTTTACAGGTTTCCCTTATTCTCAGATTTAACTTCCACATAATCGATCATTTATGTCAAACGCAAGCCCCCCCCCCCCCTCTCTTCCCGAACTAAAACCTTTCTCCAGGTGAAGAAGAATTCTTTCTTAATTACGTGATACTAATCTACGACCTTGTGAGTCTCTGCACGCTAGTAACATGAGCCATCGACCGCCAAAATAATCGAGGACTCGAATCAATCTCAGGATTGCTTCTGCTAAATCCGTATAGGAAGAAGCGTCACCTTGGAAACTTTTGAGTCTTTCCATATGAGATGAAGATCTCTCTCCTCGTACTGCGGTCACAGATCTGAAAGAAAACAACAACCACGTGTCGTATTTATACGTTCAGTTTTTGTAGTGAGGTTTAGCGATTTATCACCAGTTATAGAGGGGGGAAAACGTTATCTATGGTTACTGATGTCTCTATCTAATCGAAACTTCATGTCGTGTGATCGAATACCCCCTTCGTGGAGAAAAAGTACAAAATAAACTTATAAACAGATGCAAAGTGCGCGCCATCGCAAATCCTGCAGATATTTCAAAATAATGATTTGTTTTCATAATCAAAGGTAATGCCGACCGGACGAAACCCTGATTTGGGGATTTCTCAGAAAGCTGGTCAAAAATAAATGTACCGTCTAGACCACGTGGGTAAATGGGACGACGTTTTCCATGGTGGGGGAACGAGGTATAAAAAGAGAGAGGAAAAAGGCTCAGGAGGTTTCCTCTTAGTGATGTTAGCATTACTTTTATTACGTCGTAGAGAAACAAGGACAAAAGCTTAATTCCCATAGCCGTTTCGGAGAATGAGTCACAGCAACAAAGAGCACGGAGTACGAGACTACACGATCATCGAAGGAGACGAAGTCGCTTGCTATTCTCCTTGCAATTTCCTATTTTCCAATCACCGGAAGATATCCTCAAGAATTCCGAGGTTATGCAAGCAAACACCTCATTACATTTCTTATAAAAGTATATTAAATCCTATTTTGTTCTTTTAAGTTGTTTTAAAAAGCGTGATGTTAAAGCCCCGAGACAGTTTTGCAGTGTAAAACGGTGTTTCAATAAAGAAATAAAAATGTATTAATTAATGTGTTATGTAAATTTTGAATTGTAATTTAAAATAATTTGTGAAAAAATAAAATTAATTTTTCCATATATTTTTAACACTCATTTATAGCAAAACCACCACAACATGTGGCGCCACCGCCATCATGTGCCAACCTTATCCTATCGATATATTACAAACACTAACTCTATGCTTCACAGCTCTTTCTATTTGTGTGGTATTTATATTATCACTTCTTTCGCCTGTCTTATTATTACGCACTCTTCATTATAGAAATTTAATTGTGTATTGTTGATCAATAATTTACTATTTAAGTTAGTCCTCGGATGAATGCGTCATCACAACGAAGAGCAATGAAGTGGTGTCATACCGGGGATGAAGTTTATTATCTTCAAAAACGTAGTCGAATAGTCGAGAAAGGTGACAATTAAATAATGGTTCATATTTTCGGTTTTTATTCAGAGATGTTATACATCACCAGGGGACCGACGCTTTCACTGGGGGGGAAAAGTTAGTGAACCCTTCAGATAGGAACGGAGAGTTTGAATGGAAACGTTTCCTTCAGTGAAGAGACTCACATGCTGGAAGAGAAGTGCCCTATTTCAGATCACAAGATTTCGAAAACCATTGAGATGAATCTAGTTCTCTGAGACTATTTGAAATTGATGTTAAAAGTATTATTTAAAAAAAAACTGAAAAGGAAGAAAGGTTTCTTCATACACGATACAGTAAAACGATGAGATTAGATAGTCGAAAATAAATTATGTAAGTAATTTTCGAAGAAACATAAAACAGAGCTGGACAGTAAGAGAAAGGGATAAAGTTTCCCCTCCTCCTTGTGTCAAGCAGCGACCATTTAGAAGAAGGGCCGTTCATAATGCTTACGGATGCTCGTAAATTTAACGCGGTGGTTTTCTTGCGTAACCCAAGAAAGACTAATTCAAGGTCTCAAGACTGGATCCTCTGCTTTCTATATGCTCAGGTTAGCCTCTGCAAGAAAGGAAACAAAACTTTCCTCGGACCACGAAAACTCAAATATGCAATGACAATAATTATATTAATTCCTCAATGGGAAGGAGAAATTAAAGAGTCAAGGCTTTATACAAGGAGAAGACAGGACTTAATCTTGAAACTACGTGTCAACAGGGGAAAATGACAAATGTTCAGCGGGAATGTAAAAGATCGTCAGAGAAGTAAGAATTGGACCTGGCCCGTAGGCAGAATCCTCAATAAAATAAGTTTCCTACGCAACAAAACTGTTTGGACATTTCTTAGATGAGGGAAAGTAATATTATTACGTAACAAAAACGACAATGAATCTACTCTCAGCTTCATTCTGTTCGATTCTACCGAATGGCTTGAAAATTTGACCTTAAGACAAGCACGCGGATGTCGGGTTTTATTCACACCTTCCCAAGGATGTCGCGGCCATTAAAATATCGCCTTGGACAGGACATCATCGGCCAAATTCAGATTGGGAAAATTACCCCAAGGAAAGCGTCACTCGTTGGAACCTGGGGAAGCGCTCAGGAAATAAAAGTAGTAAAATTTACGTGCAAAAAAATTTTTTTTTAGGGTAACAGGCCACATGAGGGTGATCCACATGCTGGCAACTCCCCTTTAATAGCATAAGAAGGGATTTGAAAGGGGGGATGCGGAAAGGTAAGGAAGGTAGCCAAGGGTTAACAAGGGTCCCCAGCTATGGTTTAAGGATCCTACCCGGCAATTCGCCTAAAAGCGATGCAGGGAAAACCCTATAAAAACCTGCATCAGGTAGGTCGGGCATTTGGTACTTGTCCCACGCCCTTCCGATAGCGGGAGAGGAGTTTGCTGTGGGGTCGCAGCTTTCCCCTCTCTGTGCCTTGACCAGTTTAGGAGGCAGCTGGTCGACTATTCCAATGGGAGTAGCGGACAACTCTTACCGTATGCCCGAGGTCTGCGACCCCGGAACATACACCTCTCAAAACAGGCCGAGGTGCCTCGGCATGTGGGAACCTTAGTTCAAAAAACCAGAGAGATATGAAGGCATCCCCAAAGGTAGCCTCCGCCATAGCTCTCTGGGAGAATTCTCTCGCAGGCTTCCGTCCAATCAAAATAAAATCTACGTTCTCTGGGGAATACGTTCCGGGGCCCCCGGGTGAGGTCTGCGAGGGCTATTCTCTCGCAGGCAGAATCTTGTAGGAGAGATACGAAGGGGCTACTTTTGGGGATGCCTATTCCTCTCCGTTTTTGAACTAAGGTTCGCACAAGCCGAGGCACCTCGGCCTGTTCTGAGAGGTGTATGTTCCGGGGTCACAGACCTTGGGCATACGGTAAGAGTTGTCCGCTACTCACATTGGAATAGTCGACCAGCTGCCTCCTAAACTGGTCAAGGCACAGAGAGGGGAAAGCTGCGACCCCACAGCAAACTCCTCTCCCGCTATCGGAAGGGCGTGGGACAAGTACCTAATGCCCGACCTACCTGATGCAGGTTTTTTTAGGGTTTTCCCTGCATTTCTATAGGCGGTTGCCGGGTAGGATCCTTAAAATATAGCTCGGGGGCCCAAGTTAACACTTGGCTACCTTCCTCTACCCTTTCATTTCCCTTTCTATGCTATTAAAGGGGAGTTGCCCAACATGGATTTTCCTCATGTAGCCTGTTGCCCTAAAAAAACTTTCCGGGGCAACACCAGGTTGGAGAGAGAGAGAACTCTTTTCGACTTCTAGACACGTTGACCAAACGCTTCACGATATCTTATTAAGAAAAAACGAAAATAACTCGCAGGAGAGGAGAGGAGAAGAGATGGAGGACTGAAAGAAGGATGTCTCGCTTTAGTTATCAAGTTATCAAACGCCAGCGAACGAATGAGGCAAGAAAATGGTTATGTCATAAGTCAAATTAATTTCCCATCTTCTAAAATTACACGAAATTATAAGCTTACTTGTCGAAGATTGTTTTCCAAGAGGAAGATTTCACCACACGACGGATATTAAGACTGTTTGTGAGGACCAGAAAATTTAGGTCGCAGTGAACCTATAAAAGTGAAGACCATACTTGTCAATAATATTCACTTCAGAGCCGTTTCTGTCGTAATCTATTTTGAAAATAGCGTGAATTGTTCTTCGCGATTTGAAACGACGATTATCTTTTTGATATATATATATATATATATATATATATATATATATATTCTGAATATTTAAGACAACTTATAAATAAACAGCAGCCAATTTGAAGTCAGTATAAATATATTTATTTCTAGTAAAGTATACAACGTTTCGTCGCGGAGAACGACCTGACAATCGAAATTTTTCTTAAACTTCATACCTGACTAAGTCGCAAATTAGTGACGAAACGTAGTATAATTTGTCTATAAATAAATATATTTTTTCTGACTTCAAATTGTTAAATTATCTTTTTGTATCTGTGCGGCTCAGTTCCTCCTATCACTTCTTCTAAAACCTCATCTTACTTCTACTACCACGTTTTCAACTCAAACTGCCTCGGACACCTCTGAACAACATTTTGTCTATTCTGAGCAGCGGGTGATCAGTTTCTGTAGCAGCCGTAGATAAGTGGGCAAATTATTTGCAAGCTGTCCCAGTATTCTGATGACGATGATTGATAATATGTGATGATGACTTTCGTCGCGGTCCTCGTCTCTTCTCCCGGTTTCCGTTTTTTCTACGCCACCAGTTGGACAGGTCTTTAGAAAGTCTGGATCTCGCAACAATTGGTATAATGCTCTTCACGGATTAATCGGGTGAAATATTTATAAGCACGACTTGGAAAGCCTTTGCGGACACCGTTACAATGGAGTCCGACCTTCTCGCATCAGGAACACTAGCCTACGATGCTTTCACGCGAGGAACAATTCTCCCAAAGCCACATTAGAAGGAAAACGGGTAATTAGCGACGTGTATCGAGATCAAGTGAGTTTAAATTATTCTCGCCTTTTACGACAGGAGTCATTCAGAGAAAACAATCCGGCGTTGTTGTGGCGGAAAGAAACCCGCTGACAAGGCAAACCACACGTTCCGGTTTCGTCTTTGTTGACATCTCATTACGACCAACATAATCCTCAGAGTCATACAGATTGAAAGTGATCCTCAACACATGATTTGTTGCTTTCGTATCTTATCCTACGACTACGCTTCCAATTATCCCATCAGCGTATTTTCACTCTGTCAGATATCTTCAGTGATCTGGTAGTCCCATAAGGACATTTTAAGTTCTTGATCCTGATTGACTGTTACAAACCACTTAACATTTTTTTGAATAATAGACCTTTTTCAACTTCTCTTATTTTCACTTTCCAACTATTGGCATTTCGTCTCCAATATTGACTTCCAGCATCTGCTTCAACATATTTCTACAAATCCTGACTTCTTCCACGCTGCGAATAGCCCAATCTCTGCTTCACTTCCTAATTTAAGTTTTTTACCCCGTCGTGTCAAGTGGATTCGGCAGTACTTTCATTTTATTCATTAACAACCGACATAAAAGTTTTCCTTCCACTTTTTTCTACTTTAACACATTTTTACTCTGACCAAATTCCGTGTTACTTTTATTTCTGTGTTTCAAATGTCATCGACCTGCGGAGAATAATAAAACGAGTTAAATTATCCTCGCTGTTCCCTTTCTTCTTTTAATCTTATCCATTTCCCTCGTTATAGTAACTTTAATAATATTCAACGTTCTATTTGAATAATCTCATCAATGTTTTCATTTCCACACATATCATTTCATCGTTCTTATTCTATCCAAGAGACGCCAAAATTTTAGCCAGCAGACCAATGACCATTGTGTATTAATTAACCTTACCTCTAAAGTGAAGTAGTGTTGTAAGACAGATTACATAATAATATAATAGATTTGTTGAAATCTCCAGTAATAGTTTCTTTTCTCATTTCCAAGGGCCATTGGCCTTTTACCCCAGAATGCCGGAGTTAATAAGTATCCAAGTCTCCAATTGGAAATACTAACTGCGACACTACAGAGTACTGCCTCATACTTTCCTACTTTCGTGTTGTTTTCCTCTATGGTTCTTCTATTCCGAAAGAGTTCGTTCCTCGTACCCTGACCACATCTTCCGTCTGATACTCTCCAAGAATATTCGCGTTGGTTACTGGTCCGCAATCAGTCGTTCAGTTGGACTGTATTCGACGATAATACTCGCTATCTGCTGTAGTGAAATCTCTGCTTAATTGCCCCCGGAACATCCCTCGTCGCATGTGTCACTTGGAGTGGTAGAATTGCTGCTTCATAACGATGATGTTGCAAAAGCTGATGCCGGTGAAGGGGGACAAGCGACCTTTTGGAGTGACGAAGTGATATTTCACGAAGTACAGGGAATATCGGCCATCAAACGGAAATTCGACACAACAGTATAAACAGTCTGGTGTTTTATCAGTTCAGGGTTGTCACAACACTTCTTTAATGCCAAGGCTGAGTTGGCTGTAAGATGTAAAGAACAATAAGGCAACGTAATTGTTAAATTAACATGATAAAGAAATTCATGGCATATTATAAGACTAAAACCCTTCTACAAATCTGGTGTTGATGAAATCTCAGATGCCATCATAAAGAAACTAAATAATCTAATAATTTATCTGCTAACCAATTTTCATTTTCTATCCTTTAATATTGGTATTTTTAAAACTATATATAAGGGATAGGAATGGTCTAATCCTATAAGTTTCAAATTTAAGGCATGAAGCAACCAAATATCATAATAGGATAGGTGTTCACTACATCAAATGCAAAATGAATCTTAAGGCTTGGTAAGCCATGCTTTGGCTGTGTCACAAATTACTTTTTGTATATATGATCTTAAATTAATGAGAATATTATTCTTCATAAAATAAATGTACATTACTTGGGATAAATTCATCGACAAGTCTGTACAAAAAATTGAACTTAAAATTAAACCAATATATCTTGCTTATATTCACTGATAGCTAAAATATTGCATTGTGTTCTTGGGAAATATCTGTGTTTCCTTATGTCTTTGAACTCTAAAAAAATATTAGAAGAAGTGAGCTACAGACCATCACACTTCCAATGTTTAAATCATTTAATTGTAAGACAACTAAAACGTTACATTATTAATTCACCCAATATTTTAGGAATATGTCATTTTATTTCAATAATTAATTTTATTTTGTATCAAAATAATAAAAATACATATTACAAGCCAAACAAATTAATATAATACATTTTAACAAAATATCTCCATACAGAATATATTATATAATCATGTCATTTGTAGGCATCAGATAATTTTATTATAAATTCAGGGAAAACACAATGAACGATAGACTTTATTGAACATTATGTTCTTAATATATTAATATTTTTACTAGTTGCGTGAGTGCATTTATACTACACAACATTCAGCACACTTATAGTAAGTTTACAAGGCACAGAACATATATGTTTCATCTAGATTTATGATGTAAATTATTTAATTGAAATCTGTAACAGCAAATAGTTGTCTACTTTAACACAAGTAACCATTATTCACTTGATGGAAGCACGCCATGGAAACATGGAGTAATAATAAATATTCAATTAAGTTATAAATCAGACTTTAATCATAATCCAAACTGGATAAGTCCTTTCTCTCTTAGGGATATATTAGTTTCTGTCCAATAGGAGTTTTCATGTGCAGAACAAAATTATAATGAGCACTAAATTGCTTTTCACATGTCAAACAAATGAATGGTTTAATTGCAGTATGAGTCATCACATGCCTAGCTAAGTTTGATGATTGACTAAAATATTTTCCACATTCCTCACATTGATATGGTTTCTCGCCAGTGTGAATTCTCATGTGCACATTTAAAGAGTGAGAAAACCCAAAATATTTATTACATACCTTACATTTATACATCTTTTTCCCAGTGTGCTTTGCCCTGTGTTTTCTTAGTTCAGAAGATTCAATAAAGCTTATATTGCATCCATCACACTTATACCATGTTTGGTTTGCATGTTTCCGAACATGTTTCATCAAGTTTGATGAATCACTGAAACATTTGCCACATTCTTGACACTGATATGGCTTCTCTCCAGTGTGCATTCTCATGTGAGAAGTTAATCCTGATGAATCAATGAAAGATTTATCACATGCTACACAAATGTAAGGCTTCTCTCCTGTGTGAATTCTCATGTGTACAGTTAAATTGTAAGCATAAGGAAAATATTTACCACAAACCTTACATTCATATGGTCTATTTCCAGTGTGAGTTCTCATATGCTTGTCTAATGAGGAAGAATTGCCAAAACTTTTATTGCATCCAGCACACTTATATGGTGTTTCCTTAGTATGTGTTCTGATATGTCGTGTCAAATTTGATGAATCACCAAAACATTTGCCACACACCTGACATTGATATGGTTTTTGTCCTGTATGAATTCTCATATGGCCCCTCAATGCACATAAGTCAATGAAACATTTAGTACATTCAGCACATTTATATGGTTTCTCACCAGTGTGAGTTCTCATATGCAGCGTAAACTTTGATGTAACAGAAAAACTTTTATCACATTCCATACATACATGTCGCTTTCGTCTTGTGTATGGGCTGATGTTTCTCATTTTAAAAAGTAGAGAAACAAAATTACATTTTTAGACACTTCACAGCAAGCAAACACATCGACACATGGTTTGTGTGGTTCTGTTGTTCTCACATAACTTGTATTTTTAATCGCCTGACGAAAGCTACAAATATTTCTGAAACTTTATTTGGTATTTATATTATATTACACTTTTAAGACAGACTTTTATATTTCAGTTAGAGTGTTTGTGTTTGGTCATTGTCACAACACTTTCACATACACAGTGAATGAATAATATTAAGTCTTTATGTTTTAACAGCTACAAAGCCTGTGGAAAAAAATATTTCCATTTGGTTATAAGGAGAACTGACATAACTAACTATAAGCTTATGTAGAAAAATTCTAAATGCTTATTATAAGCCTATATTACTTTCATAAAAATATTTTAAAATTTATAATTGGAAAACAAAATCATAATCAATGCAAATATATACATCATGTAATATATATATATATATAATATAAATTTGCATTTATTGATAATGTAAGTTAATACACACTATTTACAATGAGTATTAGTAACTACCTCCAATGTTTAATAATATAATATCATTCCTATATTATATCATGTTTATGATATCGTCGAGTAGACGATAATAAAAGTCACGGGTAAAAGAAAAGATTTTATAGTAGACACTTTAGTAACTGATTTATTCATTGAATTATTATATTGTTTTACATGTACACTTCATTCATTTGCCATTGAATGAATTTAAAGAGCTTATCTATTTTAAATTAAACCTGTATGCATAAGTTGTAACTGAATAATTCATATTTACAAATATGTAAAATAAGAATATAGGTTAATTCAGTATAGCCACTGTGGAAATGTAAAAGATAACGTACTTTGAAATTAACATAAATACAGCAATGTAATGATAATATTGTCCAACTTTATGAAGAAAGATACGTTTATTTATGTTGGAAGCTAATAATAAATACAACACCGAGTTGAAATCGTACTGCACTTCTCATGCCCTCAAAGACAATATTGGCACTGGGTTAATTTTTCCAAGGTAAAACAGTAAGCTTTTGGTTATCCCTCTCCTAAACAATTATTGTATGTAAGTGAATTATAGGGTATTGACATGATCTCTAACCTCCAAATTGAAGAAATCACATTTATAATTTCTATATACACAAAATACATTGTTTCCTTCTACAAATAATAAAATTTTCCTTCCTGTCCACACTTCGTTCCAGAATAGACTCGTGTCATTTGATATTAGAAGAAAAACTCAGGATAGTATAAAAATGGAATAAAATCAAATTTTTGGTATGCTGAAGCATATAAACAAAAAAATTTCAGTTTCGACACTGTAGTGTCGTTAAGGAATATTATCTTACAATTTTAATACCATACCTTTCGTGATTTAACTATTTTGAATGAATAATTATTTAGTACCACTGTGTTATTGACTGTCAGTTGAGCGCTTTTTCTTTCAAAATTCCCAAAGAATCTACAAATAACAGTTCCTAATATATGATAAACCTCTACAAGGTTAAAAAATCATCAAATTACGTTCCATCCCCAAATCACTTTTGGTATTTAAATACCTCATATATTTTTTTATTTTTGGGCTCTAACTTAAAAAACGAACGGTTAAGGGTTATATCGTATTTTACTTCAATCCTATGTTGTCGTGTTCTTAATAATCCCGTGCACACTGCCAACTTGACAATGGTTTTGTTTGCCATAGTTCCTTCGCATATGAAAAGGAGATAGAAAAACGCTTTGTTACACTTCTTACACGGAATGAAAAAAAAAATCGACAGCTCACAAACTTGCCGTTACAATTTCCTTGAATTTCTCTATTAACGTAATGCCTTGACAAAAACTTGGGTCCTCCAGATGTAGAATTCATTTTTGAGGTAGATAGAATGTCATTATATTGTTAATTACACAATCATTTGCCATTCTGATTTTTATTAGATTTTTATTTATTTATATTAGCAACACTTTGAAATGAAAATGTTAAACTCAGGTTAGGAATAAGGAACTGTAGACTCTGGACGAATTCCGGTAGATAATAAACTTATTCATTTGCGGCCAATGGTTGATGTCATGCAAAGATTTTTTAAAAACTAATTTAGCACAACGTAACTTTGTGATTTAGTGGGTCTAATTTCTAATCCTATACTTCCTTATGCAAACAACTCCAGCCTACAGTTGATGTTGAGATTTTGCTAGTATGAAATGCGAATATGAGCAATTTCTCGAACTGATATAATCTTGTATGTAAATATCATTTTAATAGTTTGCTATTTAAATGCAGTTGAGTGGGGCAAGTAGTTACGGTGCTATGATAGTCAGTGATTGTGACGTCTCGAGGGGAAACAGAACTACATAACCTAGAATACAGGCCCAACGTTTTGAAGTTACCAAAGTTTACGTCTGTATCCCACTGAAATGTTTCCAATATAAAATAAATAGCTCCACAAATCTAGACTTTTCTAAACATTACTGTCCAAAGCGTGTCATACACGTTTCTTTCTGCCCCTGACATTCCTCATGTTGTTCCGATTTTAACTTCTAAACATTGCCGCACTTTCCAAAATTTCCAACACATGCAATTTAAAGATTATAAAATAAACGTATCTTTTTTGGTAGGCTATTTCGTAATTTAAAATAGAATTGTTCATTGTGGCTCCTCATGAAGGTGCTAGAGCAAGGACTGAAACATCTGGTACAACATTTTAACTTTAAAAATTTTATATTAGATTATGCCATTTAAAAGCTAAGACCGTTAATGAAACTTGTAAATTAATCGATTAACTTTATTCAGTTATTAGACAAGGATTGATGTTTAAAGACCCACTAACGTCCTTATTTTTAAACCAGCAAAGTTTCTTCAACTTTCCAAGTGGTTAGTCAATTGGAATGTTGCGGTAACCCTAATATGGATTTTCACTATTCGTTCCTAAATGAGTATAGAAAAAATTTTGGATGGAGAAGTAATATTACGCTAAAGACCTCTTATATTAAACATAAGTGCCATCAAAATATTCTGTTGGTTTTGTTTGTCTTAGTTCTTCCAAGGTACTTAGATGGTTCGTGTTGATATATTGAACTTGACCTTCAGCCTCGTGACAACGGATTTGTTTTGGATACTGTGGAATCTATGACCTACACATTGACAATTATGCAGTCACGCAATAGTGAAAAAACGACGAACAGGTAACCTGCATGTTCCAAAATCTTCACTGAATATATTTTATTCTATAATTATAAAAAAGAGTATTTACTGAAAATAAAGTGTTTCCTTCAATTTTGTTATTTTATTACAACAGAGTTATAAAAAACCAACTCAGAAAAGTTCAAGCTTTTGTATTAAGATGTAAGTAGCCTTTACAAGTGTCAACTGTTGTGTAATGTATAATAAAAAATATAGGAAGAGAACGTCCGGATGTAATATGTAATATAGTGCTCGTGGATCCCTCACAATAATTATAATAATAATAATACAGTGAGTAATGTGCATGTTAAATATGACATAATTACGTCGCAATAAAAATATCGTGCAGAATGTCATCTGTAGTCACAAAGTATAACTACACGATGGCCACGACAAAATGGTGGTTCAATCTCTACTCAATACAAATTGTAAATGGTAATTTGGAAGGATAATGATACCATTATAATCTGATAGAACTGCATTAAATTCTGACAAACGTATCAAACAGTTATACGAAACACACAATTGTAGATTCTTCAATTCCTGTTATTTTTAATCTTTTAACATTAATTTAAAATCTTCGATACTTAACATTTTCCTCACCGCTAGTTTTGCCATAAACTTAAAATAAATATTTGTATTTAAGTAGGATGTATATAATTTTTTACAGTTGGTAGTACAGTTTCGTGAACAGTTATCTAGCCTTCCATTGTTGAGTTTTCAGTATTGAGTTTTGCTGTCAGCAAGTGTGGGCAAGGCAGTGATATCGTTATACTTGTAAAGTAACTACTAACCTCCAAACACAAAACTAGATTAATATGGTTGTAACAAGAAACTACCCACAGGAATAGAATAGACTTTGACATTATTTGTTCATAAAAAATAACACCCAAACCGAAAATGTATAAATTTATGATATACACACATGACAAAATTATGGGCTTCATAGTATCGGAAGGATGAATTGGCTTTACTGAGCAATGTAACTATGCACCATGAGAAATAGTTTTCCAAATATGTACCCGAGGAGATGTGGATTGTATGCACCTGGACAGTTAGTAATCCTTAATACGAGACAAGATTTGAGAAATTGAAATGCAACGTTCCATAAATAAATTGAAATAAGGAAGTAGGCCATTTTTTTCCAATAGATTGTGAGGAAAGGCGATTTCGTTAAATTAGTAGCGATGGAAGCTACAGCGAAGAGTAAGGAACGGACGGAAATATGACAATTGCGCTAATTTTCTCGGTCATGTAAATAGAGTAGTTCCTCTATCGCGGACAATATCAACGAAGGCTGATAAGATAATTCGATAGTATCATCCGAAGGTGACCCTCTTGAGATTTTAAATACAACTCGCATCGGGAGATTACAATCGTAGATGCATCTATCTGGTGAGTGATTCTCTGAGAAATTTTCACATTAATTTATTTGTATGGTATGTTTCGTATGTACAGTCTGGTACAGAATATTGATATCATTTGTGTTAGCTACTAACTGAATCATTTTATTCAATCTAGATCCTCCTACCACCACTTCCTGACAGTGTCCAAGGACCAGTTTATGATTATGTGTGCTAGCCTATCCTTATGTTACACACCTTGTGTATCTGCACATATGCCTTCAACTTTGAACAGACAATTTTTATTAACCTTATTAACTTTGCTGTTACAAACGCCATAGATATATTTTATTTATTTTCAGATAATGAAACTAGGCTGTAATTATTAGGATTGTACTAACATTCAGTTCAGAACACTTGTTTCCTAGTTATGATTAATGATGGATATTTTTCTCCTAAAGGCTGTATGTTTATCACCTATTATGTTCTCATTATATGACTGGATGAGAATATTTTATATATATTGCATAGGATAGATATATTATTAACTTGGTTTTGCAGGAGAATCTATCCTGGAAGCACTATCCTCTGATACTTCGGATACCGAACTCCATCTCTTTGAAGTCTCCTTTCAACATGTCCCACGGTCCAAGCAAAGTCTTGGACTCAGCAACCTCTTCAACTACTTCCCTAATCACACGTAGTTTCCTTATAATATACAACTGCAGTAGGCAGTTATACATTACAGTGTGATCATATACATGTACATATATTTATAATTAACTCATTTGGATAGGAAAAAGGGACAGAGAACAGCTGACTTCCCTTAAATCAACAGTTGGTCAGTCAGGCTGGGTAGAAATAATAATTCATATTTTTAAGGGCCTTGGCCCACTTCTTTAGGTTAGTAGGTCTGATCAGCATGCTGGACACTGGCACTCATTTTTTAGATAAACTCACTATCTCTTTTTTCTATTATATCAATTATTATTTATAATTAATATGGTCAGGAAAGAGAGATAAATATTCTCTGGCTTATCTTAAATTGAGACTTTTTGTCACAGCATTGGATAGATAATTTCTAGATCTTCAGGACAGAGCACTGTCTCGTGCTGCTCGAACACACTGAAGATTATTTCAATTTATTTTGATAAGTTATATACTGATAGTTATATACTGTGCTGCTACTTTCAATTCAAATTACTTGTTTGTTATCGGCTGTCATTATGGTTCCAATATGATAGTGTGTATGTGTATATATATATATATATATATATATATATATATATATATACACACTGCAAATCAAGGTAAAGGCAATAAATTTAACAATTTTTTAAATGCTTAATTCAGGTTGGAGAAGACGAAATGTTGGTGACTGTAGGAGATAGTCTAGAGTGAGTAAAAAGTTCCATACATCTAAATAAAACAAATTTCCTCACATAACTAGATTACCTACTATTTAAAATAATTGTTCAGTAACATGTTATATATATATATATATATATATATATATATATATATATATACACATGCTACTGAACAATAAAGTGGTAAAAAATTGATCACAATCATAAAATATGTTGATATTAACAATACTGGGGCAGTGTTGAAAATTTATGTTGTTTCTTCTTTACAAATACCATCTTTTCTTCTAATATGCCCTTCAAGTTTCTTGAGTAATATCCTGGACAATATAAAAAATTAATATCTCTCATGTGTAGATGTTATAAATTATAGTTAATAATTTTTATTTATTATATATAATAAAAAATGCTTATTATCAGAGAATTCCTAAATTTTCTAGGACTATCGCAATAAAATAATTTCTACTTGTTCAATAAATCTTAAAAAAGCTAATTGAAGTTTCAAAATTATATTACAAAGCTGAAATTGTGATAAAATAACAACAGTTATATTATTATAACCATAATAACAGCTAAAACTCAAATATCAATCTTCGAAACCTTTTATGACAGCTTTATGCTTAAAAAATTTTCAACAGTTTTTGTGGTTAATAATTGAATAAATTATAAAGTTGGCAGAATGAGGGCAGTGAGAAAAAGAATTTAGTATATGATACAATTAAATAATTTAGCTCTTTATAATTTTTAATTTAATTATAATACAATTTGGAAGTTTAGTCTTCTGTTTTTAAAAATAATAATGTTCGGTTATAACTGTCATGTAGATAAATTAATTTGACAATAATTCATAAATTGTATATGTATACAATTTTAATTTTACTGATATATTTTCATTAAATACAATTTAACAGTTTGTCTCAAAAGGGTTCATTCAGTTTATTTCAAAATTTACTTTATACACTTCTATCTATGTTGGTTAGCCATTGCGGATCTTTTTATCTTAAAGTCTGTTTCACTCTTCAAGGGATTGAATGTGACATTTGCCTCATCTGGTTAGCCATCTTATTAAACATTGTTGAAAGCCTGCATTGATTTTGAAATTAGAATTTGCAATATACAACAACAAAACCCAATTGATGCAAAAATGGACTAAATTAAATTTATTTCATATATTGGTTAACCTTTAAGATTTATTTCCATGTAGAAATCATTCAAAATTAGGATTAGAACATTGTTGACTTGTAGCAATCTGTCCTATGAGAAGAGACAGTCTGCTGTGACCAATGTGGGCCAGGACTATGAGGTCTTCGTGTGTGCACTCCTGTTCCTTCGAGCACTGAGACATTGTGATGACTTCTTCCTTGCGTCAAATCACGAACGAGCAGGTGCCTTTGATGATGTGGTTCTTGTGTACCGCAGGAACCCTACAGAAAGGTTCAAGGCATTGCTGATGCAGGTTAAGCACCGGAAGAATGTGAAGGTGACACTGAAGACTCTGGACCTTATTGATAGCAACAGAGCTGACTTCAGTGTGGGCAAGTACTTCAATTCATACCAGAGTCTGCGTCGCCGCTGGAACTCAGTCACCATCAGTGGTGCTCAGCTGCAGTTGCAAGATGTGACATATGTACTGTACACAAATGCAGAGTCTGAGCTGGGAAATGCCGCTGTGCATCTGCCACCCTCGGGTGACCTTGAGGCTCTGCTGCAGACTGAAGGCCATGCTCTCAAGATTACCAGGCGTCGCAAGATTCGTGGAGCCTTTTCAAATGTCCAGCACATGCAGAGAACTGACTTCTTTGACAACTTTGTGCTGCTCTGTGGGCAGATGGACCATGACACAGCCAAGTTGTTTCTTGATGAAGAGGTACGACAAGTTTTTCGATTGGACAACCACTACCGAAATGATGTTTCCCGGCTTCGGGAAGCCATCACCACACAACTCCGAGAATGGTGGTCACTGCGAATGCAGGTATTCACAAAACTTAACACATTCCAATATTTTTTAGAAAAAATATTTAAACATTTTCACAGACTGCTATTCTTTGTCTTTGTCACTATCCTGTATGTACTTATTCATTTGTTCCATCTTTCATGTAACTCTAAATATTTTTTTATCCATGTATGAAGAGTTTTGTTAATGTGAACCATGGATTGCAAAGTTATTGCTATTTATTTGATCTATTCCATCAGTAATAGAATCAAAAAATCTAAAACTACATTCCTATATTCTTTTAATAATTTAGCAGCTGTATGTGTGCCAATCTAATTTTATTTTTTCAATATCATAATAATTTTCTTGTAAGTGCTTATAAACTCTTTATATCAGCTTAACTGCCTTTTTCATCACATTATTGTTATAAAATTAGTATATATAAATGCCACAATATGTCCTAAGTAGACTCAGACTATTGTCTAATATCAATTTTCAGGAATCTCATTATTTTATGTCACCATTTTTACCAAATTGCAAGCTATTAGATTTTATTGCAATGTTAACTTAAGTATCAGTACAACCAAACATTGTAATATATTTATTTGTTAGTAATTTTATGTTGTTTAGTAACACTGGCCTCTGTTTTGGTCTAATTACCTTTATTTAGTACGGCAAGTGGGATCTATATATTTTATATGTGAGTGAGAATATTGCCTAAATATTGTGGAAATTTCTATGGAAGTAAAATTTTTCTTATTTATTTATATTATCACAGCAATTCAGTTTTGAAGTCATCTTAAATCTACTCTTATCTGGTTACAAACCTGAGATTTTATGACCATCAAGTCCTTTAGTGGTTTGAAGGTGAGGCTATATACATTAAAGTTAATACATCAGAAATTTGCATTGGAGTTGAGCAGATTCCATTTGGTTATAGTTTAGAAGTCTATATATGTGTATAGTAGTGTTAGGGATCTAGAGCCATGCACAGTGGATTGTAATGGATTATCGAGAACAGTTTATTTTCTAAAATTCTCTTTTTATCAGTTCTGTGTCTTTTCATAAATAGAATGGCAAATTTTCTACAAGTATTCTGTGCCTCGCTTATTTTATTTATTTCTGTGTATGTGTATTTTAAATACATTATGGCTAATAAACTTTGCTGGCATGGTTGATATCCAAACCTGCTCGGAATGGTGCAGAACTGTGGTTGGCCAGCGAAACGGACTCATTTAGAGAGGACTATAGTATATTTGAATAAAAATATTTGAAGAGGGTACTTTTTCTTTTCAGGCGTCATACCTCACCAGGGACGCGCTTCCGTGGCGTACGGTGGTCAACGCGGAGGTCCAAAGGTTGAACGCCAAGTACTGCGAAAAACGACACCTCCAGATCATCGTCGACAAAGTGACATTTAACCCGGCAAAATTGCAGCAGTTGGTGATTAAGCTTCGCGAATCCAAATGTACGGCACTGAGAGTGTCCGATGACCATGAAGCTCAACTGGTACGAGCCAAACTTTTTCAAGCCCTTAGAGGACGGGCTGTTTTTGTGGACGGCGAAGACGTGAATACTTCTCTGAAGAAAGCGAGAAGTTTATGGGAGACCGTCTTTTACGACTGGCTGGTGATCGATTTGTTCAGCTCGAAAGAATTGAGAACTGCTTCTGTCACACTGCCTAACTTCTACACCGCACCGACCAAGAAGCTTGTGGTAATCACAGAGGGAAAAATCCAGGCCCTTCAACCAGACGGTTGGAGCATGTTAGAGATGAGGACCACCTGGGAAGACCTCGACAGAGAGTGTGCATCGAGATTGTTGTGCCGTAGCGTCAACATGCAAGGCAGGCGCATGAATCTGGCTCAGTACACATCTTCCAACCGCTTTGTGACTGATGTTCTTACCGCCAAGTTCATTGTCAAGTTGGCCGTAGAGACGGAGGAGCAGTCGGAGCTGGTCCTTGGAGGGAGACTCGAAAACGTTCCAGAAGTTTTCGTTACGCAGCACTTCGAGAGGAAAACCGTCATGAAACGTTCATTCTTTACTGTGCTCCGAAAGGGAGATGCGTGTATATTGGCCTTCGTAGGAATTTCAGAGAATGAACTGAAGCGATTTGTTGGTGAAAATATAAAAGTGGAGCCTTACGTCCATCTGATGAAACAAAAGTGTATCCAGTCAATGTGCGCGGTCGCTTTGACCTTGGAAGTTTACCACGAACAGTTATCATTGCTCAGTAACAAGCACGATTGTGCTATTTACGTGTTACGATTTACATCGGGTGACTTCATGTTTCTCGAGACCAGCATTGGTAACGGGGACGGGCTAGAGTTGGTAAGGAAACACATCGAAAGTGCGATTGTCACTAAGGACCCTATTCGTGATCTGCTGCTTATTGAGAAAAATGTCGTCGTGGAAGGTATTCCTGGGATGGGCAAGTCATTACTTCTGACGTGGCTTGCAGAACAAGTCAAGATGAACGACGCCACGCAATGGGTCATCAGAGTGGATCTGGCCAAATACCCCGACGTCTTGAAGAACAGGTCTTTCTCAACGTCCACAGAGGTGAAACAGTTTCTATTGGAGGTGTGCCTACCGGACATTGCTAGTACGGTGGCGTCTTCAACTTCGCAATATTCCGACCAGGATCTCGCCAAAACACTGCTGAGTCAAGCTATGAACGCGACGGGAAACGTAACGCTGTTGGTAGACGGTTTTGATGAGATAAGTCCCGAGTACTCTGTTCAGGCCGTAAACTTGCTGACGGGCATCCGCCGGTGGATCAGGTACGCCAGAATGGTAGTGACCACCAGACCAGTTACACGGCAGCGAGTTGAGGACGCGGTTGGGATCGTCGCCTTTACCTTGGCAGGTCTCAACAAGGTCCAACAACACGCCTTATTAGAAAAGTACCTGGCTCACAACAATAGCACTGTCTCTAACGCCGTCCAGGTGATCAAAGACATCACGAAAGTCGCTGGACACTGTATGGAAATACCGTTGTTCGCTGCTACTGTGGCTGAGGAATTGTTGCTTGATCTTAATGAAGGGCGAAGCGTGAACCTCTGCGGAAGGGCAAAACTGTACGCAGCATTCGTGGAGAAGCACCTCAGGCTGTTCTTATTCAAACATGGAATGACGCAGGCAGCTGCCAACCAAAAAGAGATGTTGGATATGGCCAAAGAGACCATCTCTGGAAAACTGATGAACCTGGCTGCTATAACCTTGCTATCAGAAGAGGTATTGTCCGTATTTTTCTTACTGGAATTTATTTTCCTTTTGACTATCATTTATATGATCGGTGATTTTAATTTATTATGTGAGCATCAGTAATGAAATTTAATGCATATTATAAATAATGTAGATGCACTAAATGCGTTTCCTCTATGGATAAATTTTCCTTACGCAATCATAAGCAAAATTTGAGATTTTAAACTGTCTCACTGATGATTATCGCAGTTTGAAAGAGATCATTGATTCAATTTGGCGAGTTGATTGAAGATGAAAGAAAAATATTGTTTTAGCATTCATTCACATGATTTGGATCATTGTGATCCTACAATTGTTGATTTTTTAAATCTCTTGGTAACCCATATAGTGCAGTGGATAAAGTAGCTTATTTTCCATTTTGGCTCTTTTTTTTTAATTCCCTTCTGGCCTTTTGATAGGTATCTTTTTATGAGAGCGAGAAGATCAATGGTGTCTCAGTCTTATTTTCCCTTTTTACGTTATGAGATAAATCCTGAAATTTATTCTAGAGCGCTTTAATTTTAAATTCCCACTTTATCAATCCTATTCGAATAATCCAACTCAAAGAGTATTATTTAATTTTCTGAATACTTCTTTTTAAACGGGAAATTGTAACTTATGTACGGAAGATTTAATCCAGGATAAAGATGTCATTGAGAAAATAAAAGCCTAAAATACCTCCAGAATTTTGAGCCTTAAATGAAGTATTTTCCGCTTGCTTTGTGCCCTTATTTTGCCCGTATTTTGTGTCCGTTTCCCACACACACAGGGGCAAGAAGGCCACATTTAAAATAACACGTTACTAAACATTCCGAAGAGGATGACATACTTTTGAAATGAGGGTTTATAGCGGGAAGATAATATTGATTTTGAATTTGTATATTTTTATATTCTATCGAATAACTGGAGAATTTATGCTTATGGATGAGCAGGATACGATTTTTAAAATTGTAATTATGTTCTTTTTAAAGGAGAAGAAACAGATGAAATTGACGGATGGAGACGTCTGCCTTTTCGGCACCAAACTCGGCCTCGTGGTGTCCTCATCAGTCGGAAGAGCAACATTCATTCACAGTTCTTTCGGTGACTTCTTTCTGGGCATGTGGCTCGCAACGAAGTACTCGATGTTCCCCGACCACTATCTCCGCAGCAAACTGTTCGCCAGGGGCGCTGAACTGCTGAGGCAGTCCTTCGACAGATTTCTCTTTCAGAACTCGTCACTACATATGGCAGTAGCCGACGCCGACGCTGCGACGATCCTAACGCTTCTGACTACAAGTAACGCCAAAATTACGCCTCTCGACGTCGGAGGCCGCACGCCTTTCCACGTGGCAGTTCTATCTGGTAGGCAGGAACCTGACGTCTTGGGGTTACTGCTGCAGTATTTCGGAGAGTTCGTGGACAGTAAAGACTTCGTGCTGGGGTGGTCGGCGTTGACGTACGCGGAGGTCATGAGAAACTGGGGCGCCGCGAACTTCTTGATGGGTGACGGAAATTCCGTCGCGGAACTGGCTCTGGAAGACGACGAGACAACTGCTATGGCGGCACTGCTGGAAGCTTGCAGAAGCGGCTACAAACCGCTCACGTGGCGAATTCTAAAGAAGCACCGGGCTTTGCTCAACAAGACGCTGGATGAGGCTGGCTCCACGGCGCTCCACAAGGCCGTTGAGTCCGGGTCGTTGACGCTTGTGAAAGAGCTTGTTGCCGCCGGAGCGAATCTGAACGCCGTGGACAAGACTGGGGCCACACCAATACGCGTCGCGGCGGCGGCGAGACGCCCAGCTATAGTTGAGTTCCTCCGCGCGAAGGGCTGCTCCTTGGACGGTGGCTACAAGCGGTCGACAGCAACCCGCTTCTTCTGTGATTGTATGAAGTTTTTCTGGTCGTCGTCGGTGGACACCGAAGTAGATCGAGAGCTGATGGACGCCGTCTTATTGCACGGTGCGTCAGCCGTGCGTGAGATTCTGAACACAGGAATGGTCATGGACGTGAACGGGAAGGATGAATGGGGATGGGCTGCGTTGCACTGGGCGGCTGCCACGGGAAACACGGCCGTAGTTCTGGCCCTGCTTCACTGCAACGCCGTCAACGTCAACGTCACCACCGACTCCGCTGGCGACACAGCCCTCATGCTTGCGGCAACTTATGGCCACACAGATACCACGCATGTGCTGCTACAAGCGGGAGCCGACGTCAACTTCGTGAATCAGCACGCCCACACGGCAATGAGCAAGGCTCTGGGTGGAGGATATAGCGACATCATCAGCCAACTGCTTGTACACGGCGCTACCCCACTAGGAGACCTACCATCCTCATAGATCGAGTCAACAACAAAAATGATCTTGTGGTAAACAAAATAACGTAACAGATCAAAAGGTCAAATATTCGACTCGTAATGGCAGTTTCGTAATCAATGGAAGTTGCAGTGATTCATTGGTCCGCGATGCTTAAAACAATTTAACAGACTATTTAAACATTTCTGGTTAAAATTAAATCTCATTACAAGATTTGTCTGATTGGTCCGGAATCATAAACTCCAGCTGGTAAAACCTAATATTTATATCGATCATATCACATTTTGTAGCTGCACTTACGTTCGTACCAGTGTAGTTCCCCTGAACTTCAACGTTTGTATT
The DNA here is from genome assembly GCA_037074705.1 of Zhengitettix transpicula. NCBI lineage: Eukaryota > Metazoa > Arthropoda > Insecta > Orthoptera > Tetrigidae > Zhengitettix > Zhengitettix transpicula. Next base: position 79,163,883 of record CM073593.1, read on the forward strand.
GGCAAGTATAGTCGTAACTAGGATTTTATAACCTACAATTCCCCTTTCTTCAGAACGATTTAGAGGGCGAGAGGAAGTTATACAGAAATGCACATGAGTCTCTGAGAAGCACAACAGGCGAGGGTCATCATATAAAAACCTAATGACATGTAAACTTCTACTCCAGTTTTATTTGGTCTTATAAATATTAGTTCACACGTAAGCTTTCTCAGAGGGATTAAGCTGGGGGAAACTACAGAACCGGAAAATCAAGCTTCTTGATGATAATTCGGCATCCTTTCGTTTCGTCGTTTTTGGATTGAAATAAATGGTGTCTCACGGACTCTCATCACATCCCATGTTGAGACTTTGAGTAAGAATAGTCTTTAAACTTTAAAAACGATATCTTAATACAATTACTTCCATTCGGACTATGGTAAGTGGTGCCACTTCTTGTGTTCGTTTCCTTGTTATATGCGGCCTTCTTTGAATAGCCGCACCATCGAACGCACATTTTCAACATCAATAAGACCACCATCAATCGATACCTCAGCGCATGTGATGGTACTCGTTTGTCGACAGAACGAAACGATGTTGGACTCTTTCCCTTAGACAATGGAAATTCCGACCAGCAATACCCTTAATGCCATTCCCAAATTCTTTTAAACTTTTTAGAGGGGAAAGTGGATGATTACAAGCTTTAATAGTAAAATTAAAAAAACTTTCCACTCAACTGGTTTTGAGAGTTGTATTTTAAAATATGCCATTAGGATTTTTTTTTGATAGATTAGAACATGGAGATGTTTCGTAGAAAAGGTGCTAAATTGGAGATGCACAGAGAAGTGTTACTGAGATCCAATTAAGATTTATAATCGTCGGTTCATGGACAGTTTAGCTCGTTGCATCACAGTAGTTTCAAGCAGCAGTGTCATTACAACAATGTCAGACATTTTGCAATTCGTAGATTACGACGACTTCAGATTACCGAGGGTGTAGTCATGACGTATACATTTAATACGGGTTCGTTTGCAAATTTTCACAGGGGTCCTATAATTCTGATTTGATATACAACGATGGATTTTAATTCTACCACTCGTGTTACATTCTCAGAGTTGAAGGAGAAATGATTAATTCTGATCTGGTGCGACTACAGAATTTTGATGAAGTGGATGACCTTCAATGGACGGGAGGGAGGAGGATTGTAAATGGTATGAGAATTTATACAAAGTGTGGGCGAGAGAGATAGAGCGGGCACGTGAGGGGAAGAAGACTATTCGTCTACAAAGAGGAGGAATCTACTCGGTTCAGCACAGCTGCAAAGTCACTTGAGACTTTTCCAGCTTCCTTTCTCAGGTGAACGAGGGAAAGTATTCAAGACTTTATATGAACGGAGGGCGCAGGAGAAAGACAAAAAAGTGGTCAGGGTCTGATGTAGAATGTTCTTTGGAACGTTCGTCCAACAAGGTCAACTGCAAATGATTAACGGTTCATGTGAGACCACAATATTCAGCACCTTGTCCCTCACACGGTCTTATTATTGTTTTATTACGACATGATCTCTGACATCTGAAAATTAAACTCTCTTGTCTTCAGATTCACCAGATTCCTGTCCTAATATCAATATGCTGAGTTAAACCGGTTCCACGTCCTGTAAAAATTATCACATTGTTTCTCCTATTATGACTACATCCTCATCGGCGAGTGTGACCAGTGAAACAAGTCGTTTCCCTCCGACCAAATCCTGGTTTCATTTGTCATCCTGTCTTCAGTTTAAAATACATTTACCAAGCGCATTTTACTCTCCAGTAACAATTTTTCTTACCTAAAAGCTTTTTCTGCCATGGTTATCCATGATGTGACTACTTTTGGTTGATCTACAGCTTAGTTTCTCGGTTTTCGTACCAGTTATACTTATGCGAGATTTAGTCCACTCTTCATAAGTACTTGAACTGTTCAGACAAGAAACGTACTCCACCTGTAAGGCAACTCTGTTCCGTTGTCAATCAGTACCACATTTGTTTCTCCAACTTTTTCTCCCCTTAAACTTTCCAAAGTTTCCGGATAACCATTGTCTCAGCTTCTAACCAATTCTCTTTCCAGACCAATGTATGGGTGAAATCAATACTTAAGCTCTTAATTCATAAAACGGAATCGAAAAGTTGTCATAAAGCAAGATAAATTAATTAATAATAAATCTCTCGTCTTTCCCACGAGTAGAAAGCATCCGAGACAGATTTATTATTTCATCGATTTTGTCCTGCGTTGAAATTAATAGCGAATTTTAAAGGGCAGACAGTTCCCGGAAATTTCTGTTTCCGTACTGGAATTTGCTATTGTCAGTTCCCGGAAGGAGAAGAAATCGGAATTTCCTCTTTTATCCACGATTCATATTCCATATAGAAAACAGGACAATTTAATGAGTGTTTCACGTCCAATATGACAACGAAATTGCCATGTACGCTCAATATATGTTTATTTTAATTTAACTGGCCTAACTACTGCAAGTAAATTTTATAATGAACATTTTAGAACAGGCACTATTTTTTTTTCATTGGAATGCCTGTACATATTATTGGGTTAATCATAATAAAACGTGTTTAATTAACATTTTTATTAACGTCAGTCATTTCCCAAAATGAATTATATCATACTAGACATTTTTAGATTGGTGCGACGGTAGAACCTTCCTGGAGAGACGGAAACTACCTTCGGGAATGCCTTATCTCTTTGATAGAAACCTTATAAATAACGCATTAAATTTTGTCTGCATCCAAAAACAGACATCGAACGCTTTTGAAGATTTAAGCGTTTCAAAGAATATGGCCGTCGTGAAGGCCATTTGGGTCCAATATCATCTTCATGCTTTACCAAATAAGGAAATAATCATCAAAAACCAACTGAAAACTGACCAATCGTTATGTTTGCTTTTGGGTCCCTCTCATTATAAGTGATTTCCTGAAAAATCTACATGGAAAGTCTGTTTTACTAGAAGACTCCAACTCGAAACTAGATGGTTTTGAGATGTACTTGGAAATCATCATTGTTTCGATAACGCTTCATATCAGGAACAGTCGTGATAAACGATAACTGGCTCCCTTTAGCGTGTGCTGTAGCTTCGGGTAGAAACAGGAGATAAATGAATTAAGACTGCTATTATTTGATAATTCGTACTGAAGAAGGTATCTGAGTCCTTGACGGGTAAATCCACGTCGATAAATTCCTGAGGTAAGTAGAACATCCCACTGAGGAACAAGCATAATAAAATAAATATTAAATGGATAATTTGGATGATGATAGTGAATCATTGCCACAAATTCCACAGTCAGTAAATTCATTCTTTATAATCGATGTGGAATTCTAGTGGTAAGAGCTTACTTTTAAATTATGTAATAATTGTTCACTAATTTACTGAAGATATTGAATATTTAAAGTTACTATCGGAACAAACTTTCGATAACATGACAAGAAATTTACTCTTACACATTTATATTTATTTAATTATAAAATGTGTGATGTAAGCAGAGACATTAGCAATAAACTTTTACAGTACACTTTAAACATCTTATAATTTTATTTGTTAAATGCGACATCTTATGTCCGATAATTCTTAAAAAAGAACCTATGAAATAATTTGAATAATTTTTGGCGAGACCCAGGAATTTTTTTATGACGATAAGAAAGTAAATTGTGTTATCTATTCTTGGCCGTGGGTGCCATCATGAAACAAACTGGCTTAATGTGCGACGTAATCCGTAAAATTAAAAACGCATCTCACTCTGGAGGCAACTATAAGAACCGAGGTCGCGATCTATATTATTGATTTTCCAACGACAGGAGGATTAATACATTCCATAGTTAATTACAGTACGTCACTAGAGTTGGCATATTAGCTACGTAGAGATAAGGAAAAATTGAGTACTTTAATCTTTTGAAATGCTAAAAGAATGAGTCTTAAAAATTCCAGTGCGAAACTGGATCATACTGAATTTTTTTTCTAGGGGGGAGAGTACCTTTTTTGACAAGGTTACTTGATAGATGGACGTAGGCTTCGATTCACTTGATTTTTGTGATAGCATATTTATTATAAATTGGGTTGAGTGGCTACATCTTTGATTTATGAGATTTTCTCATGCGATGAAGATTTTATTACAAAATCTGAGGCAGCAGAACAAGTCTTTGAGACTTCCCTAGGACAAATAACTATAATGACAGTTATATTATGCCATTTTGTTTCTCCAACTACTTTGGGCAAACCCGGTGGCAGCTCGTCTGTTACAACTGAATAGCTATTGATAAATCAGTTTATACAATAAATAAAAGTATATTAAGTTTAACAAATTGTTGATCTAACTTTTTTTATTAAATTAAAATTACAATTTATTTAATTCAAAAATTAATTTATAATTTGTTTTCATTTCATTCTAAAATGTGGGCTCTGGCAGATAAATTATTATTGACTGTGAGCTAAAATTTATTAAATATTCAGAGTATGTTGGCAAACAAAATTAGGAGTAGTCTGTAGGTTAAGAAATATTTTGCCCCTTAAAGCTGAAAAAAACAGTATTTAGTCAACAGTAGTTCCTAATGAACGTTATTGTAATTTATTATTGTTTTCTGTAAGTAGAAAAATTATTAATAAATTAGAAATGATATGTAATAGAGGATTAATAGCTGTCTTAAATTAAAATAAGTATAGTAAGGTTGAGGTTATCTATATAATAAAAAAGGATGTATATTTGTATGTATGTATGTATGTATTTACGTTGTTCTTTATACAAATTTTATCGCGTGGACGGAATGCAACAAAAATTGGTATACGTATTCTGCCAAAATCGAGAACCGGTACTGTGGGGGTGACAAACCCATAGCATAAAGGTGGAAAGAATTATAATTAAAAACCATTATCATTAAATGTTAAATTACTGCGCGCCAAGAGACAATGACGTCACGCGAGAGAAAGACGTTACTACGCAACGAACAAAGGAAATTCTCCTTTATCAGGAATGAAATAAAGCAGAAATATTTTCTTTAAATAAAAAATATAATTTTATACAGCAATACTCCATCGAATGGTAATAAAGAAGAATACGAATTACTTTACCATCCTTGCGGAAAATGTAAGTTAATTTTCGCGCTATATTAGTTGTGAGTCTAGCTAACAATTTCATCAATACCCGAGTATTTGAATATTTTTATAAAAAGAAAATTTATCCATAGTTATAATACTAGGGGTAGGGAAACTTTTTATTGAGCATTTGAGTCTAAGAAGTACAAAAAACAAGATCGTTGATGGAGGGTTAGTATTATATAATGAGTTACCAGTAGCATTAAAGAATACGTGGGACAAGTACCCAATGCCCGACCTACCCGATGCAGGTTTTTCTAAGGTTTTCCCTGCATTTCTTTAGTCGAATGCCGGGTAGGATCCTTAAAATATAGCCCGGGGGCGCTAGATAACCCTTGCCTACCTTCCTCTACCCTTCCGCATCCCCCCTTTGAAATCCCTTCCTATGCTATTAAAGGGGAGTTGCCCAAAGTGGATTACCCTCATGTAGCCTGTTGCCCTAAAAAAAATGCAACATGATGATAATGACACTATAGAGGACTAAATCTAGCATTCGCTCTAAAATTTTATTTACTTTATTTATTGTCTCTAAGTTTTTTTTTTTCGGAATTCATTGGCGAATCCAGTACGAGAATCTTTTGAGCCAAGAAGTTGGCAGCTACAGCTCTGACAACACACGAACGTCTACGTGCTACTCACAAGAGGGTAGATTCTCTGTTCTTCCACTTCGAACCTATGTAATTGGTCTGCTGTTTAATATCAAAGTTATTTTTTTCTCAACTCAACCTGATTTATTCAAAAGCTTACCTTGCGTAACAATAATGAAATCTGTACTAGATGCGTGTGTATTTCATTTTTTTTTGCGTTTCGAAATATTGGGAGTATTGAGGAATTCGCACCAAAGAATCGATGACTTGTTGGACAGGAAAATTGATGAAGGCTATAAGCGCTTATTGAAAGTATTTTATTAGGTTCGTTAAACTCGGGACAAACAATTCAAACTTGGTTTCCCAGCTGCTGCCAATTTTATGATTTGTTTCGTATTCGTTTGTCCTATTATTGACCCCTGAGGAACCAGAATCTTCTATGATGAAATTGGCTCAATTAAATATTTTCAGATAAACTTATTGTTTTAACACATTCCCTTATCCCTTAAGAGCCTCGTAAAAACAGTATATGAAACTAAAATATTTTTTTTTCAAAAATATCTATCAGATACTCGTAGATAAAACATCACACAGTCTCAGAAATAAAAACAATTTTGATCAATTTTTTAAGCATAAGTAAAATATTCTATATAAATTTTTCGACGTGGCATTCTTATTTACATTTACTCAGTGCGAGTTGTTCTATCTGCAAGTGTCCGAGATAAGATTCGCGAGTGTGGGAAAACACGTTTACAAAACTGATTTCTGCACGTATTAGGGCAAATATAATTTGGACTTCAATTGGAAAAACAAAGGTAAGACAGCTTAGGTTTTTCGAAACGTATTTGCTTATCTAATTATTGTTACTTGATCGACAGTATGAAGGTTCTTCTTTCTGCTCCTTCTGTGTCCAGAGTCTCCGATCTAAAGATTGTACTTCAGGCAGTATCTGCTTGCATTTAAATTCTTATTCATGTAGAACCTTCGTGCTCTATATTTTTCAGTCAATTTCGTACTATTTCTGTTTACAACAGTTCCTTAGTTATTTTCTTTCCATCTTACATATCTACAGTTATTTCAGATTTCACCAACATCCACATATTCGCATTTTGTATTTAAAATGTCCAACAATAGTTTTTAGAGGAAAAATATATCTGCTTCTCACTACGATACTTTCAAACAACTCTGAAGAATCATAGAAAGTCACACGTGCTATTCATTGTAGAATTCCTTTATCCTCTGGCTATTTGTTATTTCCGTTTTATTATTTATTTGCGGTTTATGAAAAAAGAATTATTCCACTGGCAGGATGTTCAGCTTGTTTGGAACTTGGTGGATCATCGTGGTCATCGCTTCTGCCTTGGATCATGTGCAAACCCAAAGCTTCCCTGACGACTTTATGTTCGGCGCCGGAACGTCGGCTTACCAGATCGAAGGAGCCTGGAATGAAGACGGTAAGTGAAAATAAATTAAACAATTAACTTTCATTATACAATTATTATTTTTTGTTATGCTGGGAAAGTCTTTAACCTGAAGCTCGTACCTTCTGAAAATTAATCTGTTTGAAGTTTTGCTATTTTCGTGTATATGTGGACCACATTGTAGATTTATCTAGAGTTTTTCTTTTAGCGATTCTGATTTCTGCTACATTAGTTCAAAGCTTGTGTTGAACCGTCGAGAAGGTAGTTAAATGTTTTCACGCCGTAAAATTCATATTTTAATTGTAAAAATATTGTACTGGACAGCCAACATACTCTGTGTGGGTGTGTATCATTTTGAAAATGTTTCAGGTAAGGGTGAAAGCATCTGGGACCACATGCTCCACGAACATCCAGAGTACGTGAAGGACGGAAACAACGGAGACGTTGTCGCAGATTCTTACCACAAGTACATGGAGGATGTGGCCATCGCCAAAGACCTCAACGTAAGGCACGCACTCTGTGTGCTGAAATAATAGTCCATGGACCAAATAGAGAAACATAAGATTAGGAAATGGTTTATTAATAATAACTAAGTTTAATAAAATGTCTTATCATAATTTTCGTCACGTAGATTAATGTTTTCAGCTGACATACTACCGTTTCTCGTTGTCATGGAGCCGAATCCTGCCTACTGGGGACATTGACGTCATCAACCAGCCTGGAATTGCCTACTACAACAGACTCATCGACGCCTTGATCGAGAACGGAATCCAACCTCTGGTGAGATCAACATTCTCCTCACCACATTCATTATTGTTGGTTGTTTTCTACCTACCTTTTTGTCGGCAGGTGACCTTGTATGTTTGGGACCTTCCTCAGAAGCTGCAGTACTTAGGAGGATGGACCAACGAACTACTGGTGGATTACTTCGTCGAGTACGCTAGAGTTGCTTTCCAAAATTTTGGAGACAGAGTGAGTCGACCAGCATTCAGCGGCAGAAGGCCGAGTTAGCTTCTAGCCTTTCTCTGACTAGCGTGATCTTACTGATCATTCGGGGCTTTCCAGTTGTCCGAAAGGGTCCGATGCTTTATTTGGACAGGAGAAGTCTTAAGGTGAATGGTTATTTATGAATAATTGAGCAACGACCTGTATTTTAGGTTAAATGGTGGACGACGTTCAACGAACCTCTGCAGATCTGCGCCGGATACGCCGACGTCGGAGGAATGGCTCCTTCTATGCCTTCCCCTGGAATTGGAGAGTACTTAGCGGGACACATTGTCCTCAAGGCTCACGCTAAAGCCTTCCATTTATACGATCAAGAGTTCCGACCGAGTCAACAAGGTAACCAATCAGTAAATGAGCCGCAATAGACTTGTGGTCTCAATCGCTTGACAGAACTGATGCTTCGTTAAAAATATTAAATTCAAATGATCAGAAATGATTATTTACTAACGTTGGTAATTCACATTTCACAAAATTTCTGGGTAGCAGCCAATTGGTTATTTAGAGCCGCGCTGGTCCAAAAGCAATATAATAATTGTTCATTATTATGTCCTCCATGAGGGAGAAGAACGGCAAAGTAAATGATAGATCTCTTCCTTTCCTCAGGCAAGGTGAGCATTATCCTGAGCGCTGATTGGGATGAACCTGCCACCAATTCTTCATATGACGTCGACGCAGCCAACAGAGCCAGAGACTATTACGTGAGTCAGAAACGTCTTTCTATTTCCACTTCCAACACTGATTTTTTACTCGGAAGTACTTTTCTCCAGCTTGGCAGGTTCGCTCACCCCATTTTCAGCTCCGAAGGCGACTACCCTCCATCCGTGAGGCAGAGAATTGACGATCTAAGTGCCCTGGAAGGAAGGCCGAGATCCCGACTGCCACACTTCACTCCTGAAGAGATCTCCTACGTGAGAGGTCCGCCTTGAACTCATCAATCAGAGCAGTTATTTTATTTTTCTTTCGTATCTTGCTTTTACCATTACCTCCTTTCCATTACAATCTATTTTGACCCCTTCATCCCATTGTTGAAACTCTCGATTACGATTTTTCCGTCCTTCTCTTCCATCTGTACACAACTGCTTTACTAGTTTTCTTATATTTATTTCATCCAGCTCTATTCACCTCTCCTGATATCAACCACTTATTTTCTTGTTTGAGACAGGAACCGCAGACTTTTTCTCCATCAACACGTACACGACGGTGTTGCACTGGGCCTGCAACACGTCTCAGGACGTCGGGGTCTGCAGCGGCGTGGACCCTTCATGGCCAGGATCCGCTTCTGATTGGCTCAAAGTGGTCCCATGGGGATTGCGAAGACTCGCCAACTGGCTAACCAGGAACTACCCTGGATATCCGATCCTCGTCAGCGAAAACGGGTTCTCAGACCACGGCGAGATGGAGGACCTCGGGCGCGTAGACTACATCACGGTAACGTAATGATCTCTCGTTACTTAGGCGAAGTGAGACAGATTCCAAAACATCGTCATTAACTGATCTGTTATCAGATCATGATGGCAGTAGTAGCTTGTCTGAAACAATTTATTCCGCGTTGGACTTCAGATGAGTTAGCGAATCAGTTAAAGAAATCACTTGAAAAGGAGTACCAAGAAAAACATTAAAATTTTCTGCTACCTTAACATTTTCAAAACAAATCCTATTTATTTGCTCGCGTTTCGTATTACTCGTCCATTATTCTGCAACTTATCCATTTAATATTATACGGTATTCCATTCCACACGCTGATCGTTAATTCCTACTTCAATTGAATTACTGAAATCTCATGATATTTTCTTCCAGAGTTACCTTCGTGAGCTTCTAGGTGCAATCACCGAGGACGGCGCGAATGTTTTCGGCTACACATTTTGGTCGCTTTTGGACAACCTCGAGTGGAACGCTGGATTCACGTAAGTTATCTCTCTCCTACTCCAACTATGTCTTACTATCTTTCGGTATTTCTTGTAATACTTACTTTCACTTTCAATTTTTTTCCATATTTTTTTCTTCTTTTCCCTTTCTACTTGTTTTATTTCTCCTATCTTTTCTTCTTTTACTCGTTTCTCCTTGGCATTTAATCGACTACATTTTGTTTTTATAAAAAATACATTTTTCAGTTCCTTATGTCGTCTATCCTTTTTACATTTTCCCTTGTTTTCTATTTTCCTTTTTCTGAATTATTTGTGTCTTTATTCCTCTTATTTTTTCCTTTCTTTCTCTCTACCTTTCTGACGATGAAGCAGGAGGAGATGTTGATCCAGCTGTACTACTGCTCTGTTCACAGGCAACTCTTCGGCATGTATCACGTGGACTTCGAGGATCCTGACAGACCACGGAGGGCCAAGGCGTCGGCAGCTGTGTACAAGGCTATAATAGCCTCCAGGCAGGTGCCAGGAACATTCGCGCATGTATGAGGATTGGCGACAGACCGGCGTCATTGACCTCGGAACTTGGAGGCTCTATCAATATGCTGCAATGATTTGTGAGAAAGTCGCGAAACTAAGGGAAGGAAGGAAAAAATCTAACAACAAAAAGCATAGATTATCTCATCAGGGTTCAATAAAACAGAATACTGCTTTCAAAATAAAATTAATAAAACCATTTTCCGTATTTATTTTCGGCTTTCTTGTAATCTAAATGTAATAATCTTGTTATTTTTAAATTTTGAATAAAAACATGTAATACTTTTTATAATTCACAATGAAGTTTTCTTCTGTAGAAATATTCTTATGCAACCCTGTTTCTTCAATAACCACATTTTACGAATCTTGGTTACCTCAATCCAACTTCCCCTCCAAAAAGGAGATATTGAAGAATTTTCCGTCATGTTCCTTTTTGAAGAACAATTCTCTTTATGCTTCCTGTCCCACAATCAGGTAATAAACTGCCTTGCATTTGCACATATCTGTCCTCAGGCATAATAATTGCTGGTTTTGACGTAAACACTTTTAGAACTCATTGCAGTATCAAAGTAATTTTTTATGCCGAAAAAGCCTTGAAAGCCGCGGGCAGGAAATTTTCCTGTTTCGCTTCACAGTTCGGATTTGGTTTCAAGCTGACAAGGTTACGGAAAAACATAAAATGGAGGATGAAAGTCAGAAAATAGGAAGAAGGAATGTAGGAGATTCAAAGACTCGTCGTGGAAAGGATAATTAAAGTAAGTTTCCGTTCATGTATTAAATTTCAAGCAACTGGATCCTTCCAGCTCGTTCCACTTCACTCCTTCTTTCTTAAGTTATTTGGTTTGTTACTGATTTTTAATTAACAAAACGAGAGTTCTATGCTATGTTCTAACTCATTTAAATCCACAAGCGGAATAATGAATAATTGTGGATTGTTCTTCCCCAGCAGCGGAATATTCCGCTCTCGACTAACTTAGGAATATATATTGTAGTAATTGGTAATTAAGGCATTGTTCTAATTGAAAAGTTGAATTGTAGAGGACTCATTATTAGTGGATATAGAGCGGACACCGCAACAAACCGGCAAGGCAAAGAAAACATTGTTGATCGGTTGGGAAGGTTTTACGCGCTCAAAATTTACGAGACGAAGAATTCAGTCGGGCAGCGGACAGCAAGCAGTTTGAAAGCTTTACAGTCGGGCAGCAGACAGCGAATAGATCAGACGAAAAGTTTTACAGTCGGCAGTCAGAACGAAAGAATGTGGTCCAGTCACAAACATACTTTCAAATATTAAAAAGTAAAGCAATATTCAGTCGGGAAGGAGACAGAGCAACTAGTGTGTATTCGGTGGTCGAGCGTAGATTCATCATGCTGGCCATAGACAAACCAATGAAGTCCATTGTCAACTAAAGTCACGAGATCTACTAATCCAGGTTGCAGTAAAGCATCGAGAACCAACCAATTTGTGTTAAAGCAACTAAAAAACAATGCCAATTAGAGCCTGTGAACATTTAGAGTCTGTGAGAACTTAGAATCTGTGATGTCCCCAAAATTGTGCACGAAAAGCTAAAAAACAGACCTGGGCGGCCGTAAGTAGAGAAAAACTTTAAAATCATTTGTAAACCGTGTTTAAAAGATAAAAGTCAGATCGTTCTTTAATTATTTAATTATCGATAAAATGAGATCCTTAATTCTTGATAAAATTAAAATTGTTTAAATTCAATCTTTAGTATTATTTCTTCCGCAACAAATTTCGTCTATGTTCAGACGCATTGATTTCCATAAAAAGTAAATGTAATTTTGATTATATAAATTCTGCCATTTATCAAACCCAGTTCAAGACCCTGAGATCCCGAATATTTTGTGTATTTTATACTTGTTTTAAAATTGTTAATAAACCTTGTTTAATAGTTTTCACTTAAGTTCTTTCATTTAGAAATTCCACATTCATATATATTTAATTATTACAATATCTTTACCACTTCTTTATACTTTGAATAAACGGTATGGGTGGGATTAATGTTGTATAATATCAATAATAATTGGTATGCAGAAATCTTAATTGCTTTCGGATGTACTAAATAGGCCATCTTTTCCTTGAGTTTAGGAAAAGAAGGGACCTTGTTTTTGTATTAATAATAGTATTCAGTATTCTGACCGGACCAACTGCATATTTTGAGAGTTCGTCGCTCCATTAAACCCTGCTTTCAGTTTCCTCTTCTAAAAATCCAGTATTTTAATATTTTACGGCAAGGCGTCGAATTACTGACACGAGGCGTAGGCAGAAATTGTTATGTTATTGATTAAAAAATGTGTTTGCTTGTTTTTTGAGACAGGGGGAGAAATATTTATCAGCTTTAAAAAAGTGTCTATGTAAGCAAATAAATCTTATCGACACCACCCATTGTTCTCTCTATACCACACAAACACTCCCATCACATTATTATTATTTCATTTAATCTCTCGCCAATCAATAAGCGTTTCATGTGGATGTGTCTGCGTGTAGCAACGTCGTCAGTCACTCTGAAGATTAGATTACTCTCGAGGAGAATATAACTGGCCTGAGCGAAACTTGACATCAGAGAGTGATTTCCAACGTGAGTTCCGTGGATGTAATTTCTGTTTTTGACCATATTGCAACCACGTAATTTGTAAGTAAGAAATTACGAAAAAAACTTTAGTCATCAATGCTGCTGATATTCTCAACGTCGCCTTGAATCCCTTACCATGCTATCTGATAAAATGTCGTATGGTTCATAGCCCTTTCCTTTTTCACAGAGTTGACATGGCTCCACGACGAGGTGGAAGAACATTCGTCCTGTTTCTGGTGGTGGCTGTACTGAGTAAAGTCCAGGGACAACAGCAGTTCCCTGCGGACTTCATGTTCGGCGCTGCCACCTCTTCTTACCAGGTAGAAGGAGCCTGGAACGAAGATGGTAAGGATCAAAACACTCTCTAAAGGCTAGAGTTTCAAAATGTATTCTGTCAGTTTCCTTCCTCCATAAATAAAGAAATAGCGGCGAAGTAAAATTTGAGTTCTTGCAAAGCACGCCAATTTCAGAAAAATCACAACTAATTCTGTGTTTGTCCATCTGTATTTTCCCTTGAGCACAGTCATTAATTACCTTTCCTTACAACTTCTATTCTGAATTTTCTATTTTATTTCGAGGTAAGGGCGAGAACATCTGGGACCACATGCTCCACGAGCATCCTGAATTTACTGCTGATAGAAGCAACGGCGACGTAGGTTCAGATTCTTACCACAACTATCTGGAGGATGTGGGCATCGCCAAGGATCTCAATGTAAGGACAACTCGTGCGTTTTACAGTTTATTCATGTACATACACTACAGCTTTAAATACCAAAACGATTTTTTCTAATATAATTAACAATACGTTTCAAAGTCTATAATGTTCAAAAAGGATTTTTAATTTTATACTTGATAACTTACTACAGATAGAAATATTCTCAATACTTTAAAGTTATTTTAGCTACATTAATTATTAATAATAAGAATTTGATTATTTGTTATTCATTCCAGCTGACTCACTACCGCTTCTCACTGTCATGGACAAGGATTCTTCCTTCAGGCGACTTGAACGTCATCAACCAGGCCGGGATAGACTACTACAACAACATCATCAATGCACTCCTGGAAAATGGCATCATACCAATGGTAAGGATCCTTAAACCACAATATTGTTAAATTTCATAAGATATTATTTGCTATCATCACGGCTACCTTTTTGTGATGATCAAATGATTCTATAAGCCAGCCAATGAGAAGATTAAGGAATGCCCATCAGTTGCTTTATTCAGTCTGGTTGGTAATGAGAGGTCAGGTGAAAGTATTTCATCTTCGATTAAAATTTACTTGACTATACTTGAGTTCTTTTTATAATACAAAATGTGATCGTTTTCTTTTTTCTGGTGATCAAGCTCACGCTGAAACAACTTTTCACAGGTGACTCTTTACCACTGGGACCTTCCTCAGAGTCTCCAGTACCTTGGAGGATGGCCCAATGAGGTTCTGGTGGATTACTTTGTAGAGTACGCCCGATTTGCCTTCCAGAACTTTGGAGACAGGGTGAGTGTTTCTTCCTTTTTACGGATGACCTTTCCTCATTGCATGTTAATTTAATTATTCATTTTAATATCATATGGGTGAAACAATAGATTAAATTCAAATTAATATGAAACTAAAATAAAAATTAAATGAAACGAAATGGTTTCAAGGGACTTTAAAGTTCATTATCAAGTTGTATTCACATACATTGATTAACTGTAATAGTAACTTTTTAATTGGTGTAAGAGAGGTAAACGCACTTTGGTACAGAACTAAACCAAACCATTTTTAAAATGGTAGGTTTGCTGAAACTATAATTTTTGTACAATTACTTAAAATTATTAATAGGAAAGAGTAGAATTTTTCAAATGCTTATGGTATATAAAAAATTCTTAATATTCAAATTTATTAAATTAGAACTTCATATCAAGATCATTGTCATTATTTTGTTTATGTAACTTCTCCTTAATGAAACCTGAGTTGTTTTTATTCTGCTCCAAGGTACAATAACATGCGTCTCAAATTCATGGGCCAAAAAATGTACTTTTTAGTACTTTGAAGTATAATAGTTGTTTCTTGCAGGTCAAATGGTGGATCACCTTCAATGAGCCTTCCGTTTCTTGTTCTGGTTACGCCACTTATGGAGAGATGGCTCCCTCCATGCCTTCTCCAGGAATAGGGGACTACCTAGCTGCCCACACCATCATAAAGGCCCACGCCAGGGCCTACCATCTCTACGATGAAGAGTTCAGGCCCACACAGCAAGGTAGAATATCACCTCAATAATAGCCTGAATAGTGTGAGCCAGTAGTTTCATGAAAATGTCGGTTACACTGATCCAGGAAAGGATAGGAACAAATTGATCAAAAATAAATAAATTCAGTACTGTGACCGTAAGTCTGAATTCTGACTTTTATCAGATAATTTTTAATCCTGTGTTAAATGAGCTGCGATTTGTGGAAAACTTTCAAGTCCCAAATACGGAAAAGTCAATCGAAGAAGGAAGATGCTTGTCACATTTCTTTGGAACACTAGTACAAATTTCGCGTGAATACAAACATTAATGTATTTTTTAGTTAATTCTTTGGTGTAGTAATTTTAGTTCTAAAATATCATCGTCATGGATCAAGATCACTTGATTGTAATAATTTCATGTCATTCATCTTAATTTCCACAATCTTCTGAGTTGGTACTTCACTTTGAATACATCCCATATCATTTGATTACTTTTTGTCGCCAGGAAAGATCAGCATCACCCTGAACAGCGACTGGAACGAACCTCTGACATCGTCTCAGGAAGACTTGGACGCCGCCACCAGGGCCAGAGATTTCTACGTGAGTTTTTGGGGGTGAACTCGTACGATTGCCAGATAAGCGAGTCTACTTCTACATACCACTCATGGTTTCAGATGAACTGGTTCGCGCATCCCATCTACAGTCTGGAGGGAGACTATCCTGCAAACATGAGACAGAGAGTGGACAGCATCAGCGCTCAGGAGGGAAGGCCCAGGTCCAGGTTGCCCAGTTTCTCTCCCGAAGAAGTCGTCTACATCAGAGGTACTTCTCCTTACTGATTACTAAATGGAATATAGTAGCAAGTTCCAGTGGAATTATTAACTCATACATTTAATGAGTTTCATTTTCTTGTGCCTGATAAAGTGTTTGTCTAAAACACTTAGAAGATAAAAAAAATCCTTGCTGAAAGTTAATGATAGCAGAAATTTTGACTTTTAATGGAAACAGTTTCGTTACACCAGTGAGATGTATACAACGAAATAATTTCAACTATCTTCATTTCGCATGACATAACCTTTTTTCAAATACACTTATATAATAACCATTTTTTTAAAATTCATTGTTTTGAACAATTCTTTGATTATTTTGTCTAGGAACTGCAGACTTCTTCGGACTGAACACGTATTCCACACAACTGCACACTTCCTGCGACAATGGCGGCGATTCTGGAGCTTGCACCAGTTTCGATCCTTCATGGCCTGGCTCCGCGTCCAGCTGGCTCAAGGTCAGAACAAACTATATATGGGAAACTATAAACATGTAACAACGATTATTTCACATTGTATCTTGTTCATAAGTTTTCTTACTTTCAGTACGGCTGTTGTGCAGTTCGTTTTAAAAAATTCTCAAAGATCTGCAAAAGACCATTTGGCTTATGTCAATAAATATAATATTAAAGACGTGTATCAGTATTGCAAAAAGTAAGATATGGAATAGTAGAGGATTTTTATTAGAAGGTTACTTGAAACACAATACAACGAAACTTAAGAACTGTATTGATGAATACCACTCAGTATTATAGTAAATTTTGTTTTAAGGCTTCTCAAGAATCTCACCCATCTTTCGGTTACTTTGTGTCACAGGTGGTGCCTTGGGGTTTTAGAAAGTTGGTGAACTGGATCACAGCCAACTACCCTAGTTACCCCATCTTCGTAACGGAAAATGGATTTTCCGACCGAGGCGAATTGGATGACACTGGAAGGGTTGACTACGTCACAGTGAGTCATTGAACATTTACTTAAGTTTTCTTGAGATACTAGAAGTAAGAGTGAGATGGAAACACAGACATAAGGATAGAGTCGGATATAAATACTGATCTAGAGAAATACTGATAGGATAACAGATGTACAATGAGATGGAGGTACTGATTGAAGAAAAAATGGTAGAGGTTATTAATGGAAATAGAGGGGGTGACAGATTAGGAAAGTAAACAGGACATTTTTTGATTCCAGGGCTACCTCCGAGAGCTTCTGGGAGCCATCACTGATGACGGAGCCAATGTCATAGGATACACTGTGTGGGCACTCATAGACAACCTTGAGTGGAACGCTGGATTCTCGTGAGTTGACCTACGTACTATAAACCTGTCACATTTTCCCCAACATGTGTTAGGACGGGTAAGACCTTTTGACTTGCGAAAGTGAGAAAGCGGCGACAAATTTTCTGATTTTTTTTTATTTACCGAGGCCGAAGCCAACCGACATAAGAGTTTTTTACACCGTCGTAAAGTTCTAATTCTAGTTTTTAAAGAAGATGGATAGAAATGGAGCTAATTATCTACTTTATTAGACAATATTCATAATAAACCATCACCATGGCTGACCCACTCGGTCTTAATCTCTCAGGAAAGGCAATATTCAAACACTTGAAAAATTCAATGATTCCATTACCTGAGGGACTCATGTCTCCTTGGATTCCATTAATTCGGATCGTCTTAAACAATTTGGAATATTGTGACTAGTTATCAACGTTCTACAATGGAGCAATTTCTTGATTCAATTTATCCTGGTATTTTCACTAATTTTGTGACTTGTAAGGAAATGTAATAAGAATATTGCATATAAAACGAATAAATTGCATCTATCTGATTGACAACACTTGTTGTTCTCCCACAGAAAAATAATTCATTTTTCATCAACTACTTGAAGTTTGACAACTGTCGATCTGTAACTCTTATGCAGGCAGTCAATAATATTTTTCTCCCCTTTCCCAGATTAATATTGACACTTTTTGTTTTTCGTATTGTTCTAGGGAACGTTTCGGCATCAACCACGTTGATTACAGTGACCCTGCGAGACCGAGGACTGCAAAGACTTCTCACCAGGTCTACAAGGACATTGTGGCCACGAGGCAAGTGCCATCCGCCGACCAGGTGCAGAAGATCAAGAAATCCTCCTAAGTGACATTCATTACAGTTTTCTCTTTGACAGCACAGTTTACCCCTATAAATTATTATAATTACTGTTTACAAATTAAAACATTAATATATTACAAATAGTTAAGGACATGGACAATTTTAAGTGTTAACATAGAGAACTTCAAAACACGTCACGCTGGTTTTGAGCCTGTTAAAAATTGACATATATCTACTTATTTGTAATATCGATAATTAATAATAAAGATAATAAAAATAATCCATTATTTCCTGATAAAAACATGCCTGGATGGTGAAATTAAACCATTAGAACCTTAATTAAATTCAACGTTCTCATTAGAAAAAACGGTGGCATTTAGAGACTCTGTTAAAATATGTAAGCAAATACAAGGTTTGGCCGAAATAAGAAAGCAGTTTGAGGAGGTGTAAGAAAATAACGGAAATATAATATAAAGTGGAATGTCGAGTTAACTTCGTCAACAATCCACTGCCTTAATTCTGGTCGGAAAGAAGTGGAGAGAGCTGCCAAAGACTTTATGTTGAAAAAACTTTTGCGTCACCAGACTACAAAATCACCCTTGTGTGACGTGGTTTTGAATATATTGTAGTGAATAACAACCTTAAGTGGCCGCGGGCCTGAGGAGGCCTGAGGAGGAATACATTAAGCGTGCATGTGTGCTTGCCCGAGAGGCCAAAACAAATCACGGATACAGGTCCCTTTTTTTTGCATCGTTTGGGGGGGGGGGGGCGGAGGACTTATAAATACTCCGAACCCGGGTGAAAGACGGAGACGCAGGGAGAGACAGACGCAGAGAGACGGAGACGCAGGCGGACCGAGAGAGTCGAGAGGGTGGAGAATTTGGCGAGCGGGAAGAAACAAAGGTTTTGAGGGACGTCCATCGCGGGGAGGCCGAAGAAGGAGATCGTGTGCTGCTTACTACAAGACCAGTGATCCACTGCAAGTCGGCTGACGCCACAAGTAAAGTAAGCATCACAATTTATGTAAAGTGCCTTCAAAAGTAGAATTTTTTACACAGTGCGGAAATAGACTCTGTTCTTGAATAGCCACCGAACCGCCCACATTACCCTGTTGAGAAGGAGAACTTTTTAATCAAGCCGGAGCTAATTTTAATTTTATGCAGACCAATGTATATCTGCTGGCGCCCAACAATATTTTTTTAATGTATTTTTGTATTTTTTGTATTTTTTTGTAATAAAGTTTATTTTTTTATATTAAGTAATGAGGGACGAGACTAATCATTGCAATATATATATATATATATATATATATATATATATAGTGGGAAACAATTATAAGATAAATCTAAACCCCACGATGTGGTGCCAATTATTGTACTAACAAATTAAGAATATTTAAATAAATTTACAATTATTTGTATTAAATAATCCCATGATACTGGCTCAATTAATGCGGTAAACAAATATTTAATAATTAACATTTGTTTAAAACAATTAATTAAAAGGGAATTATTTTAAACAATTAATAAATCGAAAGGTTACTCACAGTTTCAATTTTAAATACAGAAAATTTATTACAATTTAATTTAATTAGTTTTTTTTTACATGAATGCCACGACTTTAATGAGGTGCTTGATTCCTCCAATGTCACTTATCGGGCCTCAAACAGCAATAGGAACCCGCAATGAAATAATAAAATTTATAGAATATTACAAAATATTGAAATTAATTTACTAGTTTTACACTCAGAAACTGATACAAGAAATCTGACGGTAAGGACAAATTTAAAATGTTTTTTTTTATGTAAATACAATTCATCGGTGCAGCTCTCGTATCACGCCAAATCTTGCACTTCACAAATTTTATTAAATTTTTAGTTTAGATCACAAATTATTTAAATGACTTTTTTCACTAACAGGCCATAGTAGCTCACTTTCTATACAACGTAAGTCAGCATACGCGATTAAATCTCTACTACAGCACAGACGATCATCAGTTGATTTCCAATACTTCGGCGATTAGTGCTAGAATCTACAGCAAGGAAAATGGAACTACAACGACAGCCAATACAACGTTTCCTATCAAAGTTTATTCGCTTGTCTTGTTCAATGTCTAGAAAAGGGTTAATTATTCCTTTAACACAAACAACCTTTATAATGTATGTTTTACACGTCAAATTCTACATGTCAACTGATGTGGGTCAGCATCCATCGGACTCTTGAACCGACCCTGGTTACTATACATTTATTCAAAGCTTTCAATATTCCTCACCGCCAACAATAATACTCTCGAAACACTCCACATTCTTACGCAGTGCTGACTGTTAACTACAATACCTGGGCCACAATATTACGCTGACAATACAAATATAGAATAATTTAGAAAATACTTTCTTTACATATATTGGTGGTCATTAGAATATATATTACTGACATTTAGAGCCGTTTCAGGAGTCCCTTCAGTACAAACGGCCATTGAACCTCAACAAATCCTGATCTGAACCGTATATAAAAGTTGCAGTTTGATACTACGCCGAGAAAAATTCATGTCGTAATTTTCAGTGATTGTCACAATCATCGGCGTGCTGCATAATATTAATTCAAAGAATAAAATTAAAACATAGCAACGTTGACACGTGTTACAGTGCATTTGCCAGCGAGAGTTCCCACGTTTCACGCGTCAATGATCTGCTAATATCTTGTTTGCCACTTCAGCACGTTCACCTGGCACCAGAATTCTCTTCTCGTGCGTGCTTTGTGAGTTAGAGAATTGTCTGTCCAGGTGCTGCCTGCTGCAGGTAATTTTTCTCAATTACATCAGGCTACGAGACTCGTCAAAGATAACGAAACTTATATTCTAGATCTCTATATTAGTGGGGGACGAGTATATTCCAAGAAACAATAAGATTTCTGACCATAATTCATAAAAACCTGGTTTTTATTAAACAAAATAGAGTAAACATTCATGTAAAATGGTATAAATATTTATTATATTATAAAATTGTTTGTAATTAAATAAACTGAATGAAGCATTTATGTGACGGTAATATTTCTTAATGAGTAATGGAACTTTACTGTGATGTTATTAGATTTTCCCGTTGTTATTATTCTTCTGTTTCCAAATTTATAAATTACTAGCTGAGTGCCCTAGTATTTATTTACCACCATGGCTAATACGAGAATTAAACTCAGCGACTCCTATAAAATTACCCATCAAAATATTGGAGCACTGATGTAGGAAACCTCAGAACTTAGCAGAGAATAAAACTTCTTAGAACGACTTAGAAGAGAGTGAAATTCGTCTCCCTTTTAATCCGACGAAGTTGTTACATGGAAAGAAAGCTCGTATGTTCTTTTATCTCGATCGATTTCTTCCTTTTATGATTTTATAGTTACTCGACCTTATCAAGTATCATCTTGACATTTCTCTCTGAAGTGGGGATATCCGTCAGGGACCTCGAACTCTAGACCAAAAGGAGAGAGATTAAGATTTCAACACCAGTCATTCATTCTGTTTCCCACGGATTGAATCACGAGTGGCAGGATACTGTTTCGTGAATAAAGTGAAATAGATTATATAATATAACCTACAACCTGAGTTACCGGCGTTGCCCGAGTATTTATTTAAAATAGCCCAGATTCCACACTAACTCTTGGTAAATATTTCATTTAACCAGCACATTGTGTCGCACATTGTTAGGCACATTTACCCATTAATGTTCCTCTTCCCGACCTAACCCCTCGGCATCTAACTTCAAATAAAGCAGGATGATGACTGACGGTACTGTAACAAATCGGGAATTCTCCTACTATATAAAATAAGAGTGTCTAAAAAATCACGTCGAATTACACGAGAAAAATACTCGCTAACTTATAAAATTCTAAAAATACAGCTTTTAACTACACAGAGACCTAAATAGAGCTGGTACCCTAAGAAAATAAAAAATCCTCTCGGTACCTTAAGAGAGTCAAAACTACTCCGGGTAACTTTTTGTCAACCGCGTCCACCTGCACGAAGTGGTACATTACATTTCATCAATTAATATGGTTAATGCGGGAATTCAACTCAAATTCCAATAACTCCAATAACGACACTAATT
This sequence comes from Zhengitettix transpicula, assembly GCA_037074705.1. Taxonomy (NCBI): domain Eukaryota; kingdom Metazoa; phylum Arthropoda; class Insecta; order Orthoptera; family Tetrigidae; genus Zhengitettix; species Zhengitettix transpicula. Next base: position 79,186,211 of record CM073593.1, read on the forward strand.
TCGGTCTTTTTTGCATTACTTTTTGTGTATACCACTTCTACAACCCCCCGTACGTTAAGGGTGCAACACTCCCTTGCCTTTTGGAGTTGAAATTAGACACTTAAAAATTCTAGAATGAGACTATCGAATATAGCGATTTAACGAGATTACTTCCCCGTAGTCCAAGAAGTACAGATTTATCATCTACTAGTTTTTCTTTCTCTTCATTAAAAGTGAAGAAATACCTTTAAGATACCAGTGAAGAAGGCATAGGACAAATAAAAATAGCTTCCAGCATGTCTTTGAAGACTGGATAAAAGAAATAACCATCTGAACCGGTGTACTGAATGTAAATGTGACTACTTCATTTGAAAAGACTATAAAATTTGGTTTTAGGAATAGTCCTTGTTCAACGAGGAGGCGTTTTCCTCAGAGATAAAGTGATGCATGAGAATATTCTACCTAGTCGTGTTGTTTCAGAACTTGTGGACGATGTTTCGGTTTGGTAGTTCTTCACTGTTGTGTCTGATTGTGATGACGGTCGAGCCTGTGGTACCACAGAGCCAGTTTCCTCGGGATTTCATGTTCGGTTGCGCCACTTCATCCTACCAGGTGGAAGGTGCCTGGAATGAAAATGGTAAATGCTGATTTTCTTAATACCATATTCATTGTCACCTGTTCAAAAATCTGGCAGGGAGCAATAAACCTTCTGTGTTGAGTTTAATCAAGTGTAGGCAATATTTATTCGAGATTATGAGGTCTGTTTTCAGGGAAATCTGAGAGCATGTGGGACCACATGCTACACCAACACCCAGAGTTCGTTGTGGACGGAAGTAACGGAGATGTTGCCTCAGATTCTTACCACAAGTACCTCGAGGATGTGGCCATCGCCAAGGGCCTAAACGTGAGTCAATGAAACACACTTCCTTGGTTTTTCACTGACTAGGGAATTTAATGGTTTTTCGAAAGTGATTTTCAGATACACGTGACCCTTCTTCAACATTTTACAACACTCAAGTTTTCATTAAATTACAATTTTCATTTATATATTTTATTTTCACCAGCTGACTCATTATCGACTGTCCCTTTCCTGGCCAAGGATCCTCCCTTCAGGAGACGTGGATGTAGTTAACTCGGATGGAATCAACTACTACAATCAACTCATCAATGCTCTTGTCGAAAATGGAATAATCCCCATGGTAAGTTATTAAATAATTTACATGTATCCACACTTGTACCAATCAATATTTACTCTCTCTCTCTCTCTCACACATACACACACACACACACACACACTATGTTTATAGACACATGTTATCATTAATAATTTTAAAACATACATTTATAGGTTTTGAATCACTATTTAAGTTTAATGATTCTATTTGCCTTCACATTAATATTGGCATTCCAAATCATCAACCATGATTCATGATTTTATGTGGAAGCCAACATAACATTAAGAAAACTAATCTTAAAAAGATTCTCCTTATATTCATACTTCTCATAAAAACGCCCTCTGTTAATATTTCTGGGATATCTTCAAGTTTTTCCACCTGATGATGGCATGCTTATGTTTATATTCTGTTTAAGAGACTGAAGATGCAAAAATCTGTCAATGAAACATCCTGAAGAACCACGCCTTGATTTATTAAATAAATGAAAGGTGTCATGGCTGACTAACAATTATTTTTGTTGTTTCTTCAAATATATCGAGTCTGGGACAAGACATGCCTTTCTGCGGTCATTGTCAAATCTACTCTTATTTATATCTCAGATCGTTAGTGAATATTCTGCTTTTTTTCCAGGTAACTCTTTATCATTGGGATCTGCCCCAGTGTCTCCAGTACCTTGGAGGATGGACCAACGAAGTCCTTGTAGAATATTTTGTCGAGTATTCCAGAGTGGCTTTTGAAAATTTTGGTGACAGAGTAAGATATATGAAAGTACAGAAAATTTAAGGAGGTAACCAATGGTTGAGAATAGAAAATATTGGACTTGTAATGCTTAACAACAGTATTCAAATAACAGACTGTTTCTTGTTGTTAAATTAGCTCTCTACCAAAAGCTGGAACGGTTTTTTTGACTCACTGCAGGATACTTTGTTCCAATAATGGTTAATCATTTTAATACATAATTAAGTTAAACAACAAAGTAAAGTGAGTTTTCATTTATAATAAAAATGTATCGAGATAAACAGATTTTCCCACTGAAGTGGAGATAAATAAATAATAACAATTTAAAGTTCTAAGGTAACCACTATATGTAAATATAAATAAAAAAACTATGCAATTTATGTATGATAAATATTGATTAAGAGGAAAATTTTCCCACAGAGTCAAGTGAAAATATTTAAAATGTCAACACTAATAGTCCTACCTCAAACTGATAAGTTTATATTTCAATAAACTTTGAATTGCTCCAGAAAATAATTAACATAAAGAGCTAATATTTTGCCCTGGTGGACTTAAAGTATAGTGAGCTGAATATGATTAACACAATGAATCACTCAACTTCGAAAAACACAAGGGTATCTACAACTGTTCTACTGAATAATTCAAACTGTTTTCCTTCATTTGTCTGCTCATATTGAAAGGCAGATCTCATGGAGGTTTTGAGCCTATGAACCCCTGTGTGCATGTCATCCTTATCTCACACTGCAGTATTGAAAATAATCAATATTTTGATTCTACCCACAAACATATCAGTCAGATTTCCATCATTTTCTCGGCAATGCTGTTTTCTTTTGTTTTCCAGGTAAAGTGGTGGATAACCTTCAATGAACCCATGATTGTGGCGCTTGGCTACGGCTCTTCTGGTGGTTTTGCACCCTCAGTCCCTGCTCCAGGAATTGCTGATTATCTTGCAGGTCACACCATTCTTAAGGCTCATGCCAGAGTCTATCATCTCTATAATAAAGTCTTCAGACCCACACAGCAAGGTAAACAGGCACCTGAACACGAAATATTACATCACCTACATGCCATTAATTTCGAGATATTTATAACTCTTTTGATGTGACAATAAGATGTCCCAATTCTTAGTAGTTTAAATGTTAAAATTAAGCCATCCTCCTGTTAGCGAATAAATTTACAGAGCTATTTTCGAAAGGAGACAATAAGACACATGTACTCTCTTAACAGGATAGACAAAAACTGCAAAACTTTTATTTCAAATATACAACAGCATTACAGAATAGACAGCAAAGATGCAAATAAAAGTTTTGTTGATTATGTTATATTGACAGCAATAATTAATTCTATTTAATTCCTCATTAAGCATATATCACTGATAATCATTTTATTCTATCTATATAATAAACTTATCTTCTAAAATATATATCTTAGATCTCTGATATCAAGTTTTAATCCAATTCAATTTTTAACTGCTATTATTCACAGATTTATCGATGAAATTTATTTGTTCTTGTTAAAGTGCTTATAAAAAACCAAGTGAATTTTTGTTGTATTAGATTAAATATATCCTTCATTATTAATTGTTAAGATTAATGAGTTTTTTACCTTCAGGAAAACTGACAATTGGTTTAAATAGCGTTTGGCATGAACCAGCAACCAACTCTTCTGAAGACATTACTGCAGCTATCAGGGCAAGGGACTTCATGGTATGAAGATATGAATAAAACCCAATTTGAACATCATAATTATAAGAGTCACAGATATGTGGGAAAAACTAGGAGGAGGCCCATATGGGGCAGGCAGATGTGATCAAATAAACTACTTCATAACTCAATCTTAAAGCAGTTTCTTTTTAATTTAAATGATATATTCTTAAATGTATACCATAAATATTTATATTTCCAAATTAATAATATCTCCACTGTTCCTTCAATAGCTGTGTTTACTTACATTTTTCTTAGAACAACTGTCTTCATTTGGTTATTCTCCACATATTTCACCTTAATCAGCCTTTGAATTTTTTATAGTCTTCTGTCCCCAAAGTTTATAAATACTCTAAAAACTTTTAAATCACAACTAAAGAAGTTTTTTTAGCATTAATTTTTAAATCTATATATTGTTTCTCGTCTCCTTCCATGTATGTGATTGTCACTCTTTTGGTGGTATATAAATTTAGTTTTGAGGCTACTATTGGCTTGCAGACATAGAAATTCTTATCAAATTATGCCACATATATATCCAATACCAAATAACTTTAAAAAAATATATTTATATATGTAACTGAATGAAGCTTTTGATCGAATAGAATTTAGTTCCCTTACAGAAAAAAATTGATGAATTCACGTTGTTCTCATATTATTATTATTTATTTCCAGCTTGGATGGTTTGCTCACCCTATTTACAGTACAGATGGTGACTATCCTTTGGTTATGAGACAGAGGATTGATTTCCTGAGCATCGAGGAAGGGAGACCCAGGTCCAGATTGCCCAGTTTCACACCAGAGGAAATTGCATACATCAGAGGTGATCTGGAAAGAAATTTTTTAGTCTGTCAAACCAAAATGAAAATATTTCCAGATAAACAATTGAATCCGTGATTTTGATTTTTAATAAGAGTGTGCTAAAGCATCTTTAACTTTTTTAAATAAAATAATTGTAATTATCGCAGTTACAATTCTCATTAGTGTTACATGTTTAAAACTATTCTACCCTTACTACATTTGTTAAACTTCAAGTGAACCCTGTAAAAAAATGTTTTCTCAATGTGATACTTTACCCCTAATTTTGTCCAATTCCTAATCAAAAATATGTAATTATCAGGCTTTTCTCATTTATCTAATTTGTTTTCCTTCACGATATATATCAATTTCAGAAACTATTTTTGCATAGTCTGTCTGGTTCTTTTTTTTCTTAGGTACATCTGACTTCTTTGGCCTGAACTCGTATTCATCTGAACTTGCTAGTAATTGTGAGGACCCAGTCGAAGGAGGGGATCGAGGCGTTTGTATCAGCAGAGATCCGTCCTGGCCAAGCTCTGCATCTTGGTGGGTCAATGTAGGTCATTTCATTATTCACTCAGTGTTATTTTCCTATACTAAAATATTCTTCCACAAAACTAATTAAATATAACAAAGTCTAATAACTGTTTCATAAGACATTATTTCATTATGCAATTCATTGAGAAAATTGAGAAATTTCTTCTCTGAAGTGTTAAAACAATTTAGAAAATGGCATCACAAACATTTATCAATGTAATACACTATTATCTAGGAAAAGATGGTGTGTGGGTAACTTGTTGTAATACTGAGATGGAGATTTATGTGTTTTTATATGGATATGGGAAGAATTATATTTAATAGTGGGTTTAATGAACTATTAATTTGAACAAAAATGACCTAAACTATAGTACTCACTTAAAATAATGAGTTGTTACCAGAATGCAATGAAATTCAATTGAAATAAATACCATGCAGGAATTATAGCAATAACTAACAGGGTGATATTTTATAGGCACAACTAATCGTGGCCCTTTTTCCTATGTTATTTATCTGTTGTCTCTCAACAAATTTCAGTAAACAAAACAATGTTTTCTTTCAGTGTGTAACCTATAAGGTTTACAGGATGAGTTGTGCCTTCTACTTTGCTTCACTCTGCTTTCTCTTCAGGTAGTTCCATGGGGTTTGAGAAAAATTGTCAACTTGATCACAGTCAATTACCCTGGTTACCCAATCATGATAACCGAAACTGGCTTCTCTGATTTAGGAGAACTCAATGATACAAATCGTATATATTACATTACAGTAAGTCTTTAAAAATTTTGTATGTATTTAACTAGAACCAATTAATCTTTAGTTTGTCTCTCCAGGTTTATAGAGGACTGATGATATTGCAAATATGTTGTAAGTACAAGAACTAATCACACACAATTTTTGTACATTATGTTTTTAATTGAATGCAACTTTAATTCCACTGGTATTTAGTGAAATATGTTAAATTTAATTTAATTATTACTGTTTAAAATAAATAAATTTTCAAGTCCTCAAATAAATGCAAGTGCTTTGTTCTTATTTTGGCACAGCGAAACTTTAGTAACGTATAAATACAAGTGCTACTCTTGTAACATATAGTAGAACTTATCTCATAAATGTGTGTCTAATCGTATATAAAATAAGCATAAATTTTTCTTAAAATAATTTATGATCAGTGTTCTGTACATTTTCTTTCCCATATATGCAGGCTTACCTCAGAGAATTGCTTGGAGCCATCAATGATGATGGTGCCAATGTATTTGGATACACTCTATGGTCACTGATTGATGCTTTTGAATGGAATGAGGGTTTTAGGTAAAATCAAACACCAATGTTTCATTTCAATATTTTTGAACCCACATCCCAAACATTTTATTCTATTGAACGTGATGTGTTTATATATGGAAGTAAAGATTTAAATAATTCCATCTCTTTTCTTTTTCGCATAGATTGATATATTTAAATAAGTATAGTTCAATTAAGGTATCACTAGCTGAAATGAATGGTACTGTTTCAGAGTGAAATTTGGTCTGTACCATGTTGATTTCAATGATCCAACCAGACCCAGGACATCTAAAGCTTCAGCTCAGGTCTATAAGGATATTATTCAGACAAGACAGGTTCCATTTGCATAGAAGATACACCGCAAGAAAGATAATGCATCTAGTAGGGGAAAATGAACAAGAAAATGTGAAGAAGAAAGAAAAAACATAGACTTGAAATGTTTTGTTAATTGATGATATAGTTAGCTACACTCCATGCTTTAAATGACAAAAAATTAATTAATAACAATAATTAAATAAAGTAGAAAAGTATACAATATTCCATTTAAGAGAATATCATACACAAGTCTGTATGTATAAAGTCCTTTATTCTCACAAGGCAGGAGGTATCTTATTTGATTGTTAATCTGAGCTTTGAAAGTATATCAGTTTTCCTGAAATAATTGAAAAATGCTTTTTTATTATTATTTCTGTGACAAACACTCCAGTACCATAAAATTTTGATTGTTGCAAATATTGTGCCATGTTCTTGTGAATTATTGTGTAATCTCCTTCTCACATGGGCGTGGTGTAATGTGGGATTTGAATGATCAGAAATTACTGAAGCATTGCCATATTGGTGATTTTAACAATGGTATTTGGTATTCTAAAGAGGTAAAAATAACTAGAATATAATATTCTGAAAGGGATTCCACATCGATACAATATTAATTGTCACGACATCGCCTTTGAGGTGCCCTTAACTAAAGGGCTGAAAATTGGAGGAAGTTAGAACGATACAGAAAGTGTTGTATAATAGAGCAAGTTCATACTAATCATTATATTTATCTGACATCAAATATTTATCAAATATATATTTTATTAATAAAATATATATGGCAATATGTGGAAATTATTTACTCCAATGAACACCTGAAAATGTTTAATTTTTAAGTTTTTTAATAAATTAATTTCTGGCTACTTTGGATTTTTTTCATAGATTTAGATCTTGCATAATATTTTTTATTACCTCAGCAAAGAAAAATTCATTTGTTGACTTTTCTTTTTTTAAAAAAATTATCACAATGAAAACTGAAGACACATTTGGTTGAAGACACAAATGTTGGTGAATTAGATGTCACAGATTACTCGTCACAAATATAACATCAGAACGAGTCAGATTATTTTTGTCACCGTTGTAAAGATGCGCTGACGTCATTGGTGTCAGAAAGTGGTCCCATCGTTCCCCGCCTTTCGTTCTTCCTTCCCTACTGTACTTTGTTCCCCGCCGAACATGATCAGATAATAAACTGTGATGTTGATCAGCACATTCATTATTTGTTGCCACAATGGACTGATTTGATAAGATTGTACTCTTAATAGCAGATTTTGAGCAAGTTGCCGATAAAATAGAAGACTTTGATGACCTGCTCTGATAAGAGGAAGGACTTTAAACGTGAAGAGGAACCGCCCAAATCTTATAGTAATGTTGCATGTTCATCTTTCCCCACTCTACCAACTTCTGATGAACAGCAGACCAATTGATTTGATATAAATCGAAGTAAAGAGGAAGATTAAATGGCATTTCTCATCACCGATTTCTGGAAGCAACAAAACCCTTAGGTAGGTACTTTATGTGTACTTGTGTGGTTGTTCATAATTTTCCGTTCTTCAATAGTTAAGTACTTCATGCAACATCCTTTAGTATCAGGTTTTAATATAATCAATTTATGTAATTTCACCCGACCCTTCCTCTAACACCATCTTCTTTCAGTTATTTAACCTTCCGATTTCATTCTGCAGCTCTCTCTCTCTATATATATTTCGTTCCTCCACGATATTCTTTCCGTCCACATATTGCACTTACACTTATCGGCTTGCGGGGCATATACAATAGGGTTTTTAATATATAAAAACTCCATCTACCGTTTCCTCAGTTCTATGTTAGAAACTGGAATAGTTTCTCCTTCCACGGAATTAATTAAACAGATTTTTTCTTCTGTTTATGTGCCCCTTCCTTTCATCGTAATAGAAAATTCCTTCGATTCTCGCAAAAAATGAGACTCATTTATAATATTTAATTTATGTTTCGCAATTCACAAAGAACTTAATTTATTTTTATTTCTTAAAGTTCTGCTTTCGATAAATTTTCCTCAAAAGAAATTTTGTTACAACAGTCATCACTTAAACGCTCATTTTTCCTCATTTTCTTCACATCCTAAAATTCTCCACATCGCGTTGTGACAAGACGATGAAGTGGGTTCGTAATTAAATACGAAGTATGTCTCTTAATTTAACTTTTTGAGTCTAAAGCTTCTTATCGTATTTTTTTTTGTAAATTAATGAATAAATGATAAAATACAATATACTCTTCGATGAAACTGTACGCTTCATTATAAACAATTTCGATGCTTAATATTTAATATAATAAGACTATTATTTATTAATAAAGAAGGAAACAGCCAATATGTCAGAAAAAAATATGTATTCATTAATTAATACGTTAACGACGTTTCGTCCTCAATTTTGGGACTTCCTCAGGTAATACAAAATTTGTACGTTAAATTAGAAATGTAAATTTACAAAATATAATTAAGTAAATAATTTAAATACAAAACTTCAAGTCTTTATAATTTTTAATTTATATTTTAACGAAATTAAATTAAAATCTGTAAATTTGTATTAACCCAATTTTCTCTGACATATTGGCTGTTTTGTTTAGTTATTAAATTTTTATGCTGTTTATATTTTAATTTATTTATCAGCTTTACACTTAACTTTAATTTTGTAAAAATATTGCGTGATTTTTAAATTTATCTTACCCGTTTTGAAAGTATAATCACTTTATTTCCTGCCTTTTATTAAATTTATTCTAAATTCATATGAATCAATCTTTCCAAACATTCCGCTGGGTACTTTTTTCCAGTTGCTCATCGTTCTATTTAGAAATTAAATTTAAGCAGTACTTGTAATTTTTATTCTTAAATTTTATGTTTTGACTATGCATCTTTAATCAAAAATAACCTGTTTTTCTGGATTTTGGGTACATTTATATTTCACGGTGTTTAAATTTGAATGTCCTCGATCTCTTCCTCATTTTCTCTAATAATTATCACCAAAAATGAGTTTCATTTCTATTTCCTCTCTGGTTCTACTTCAAATTCTTTTTCCCTTCCTACGCTTTTCCTATCTATTTGTTTTTTTCCCTGTATTACGTTATTGGTCACACTCAAGTTATTCTTCTATTTGGAGCCAACCATTTTAATTTAATTTTAATAATAGGTAAATAATGCCACACTTTGAAGTTAAAATAATTTACCTGCACCCGGTATTCAAGATTTTAAGACCATAAATTATTTATTTATAGCCGACGATCAAGTGATTTCGTTGGTGATTTTTTGATGATTTTTTTCTATATCAGTAATTAATTATTTTTCGCCATTGTCCGCGATTGAGAGTTCTCCAACGTTGCTTACAGACATGGAGAGATCGTGGTTGCTGCTGGGAGTGGTTCTCCTGTCTCCACTGGTCGCGAGCCAGGGTCAGTTTCCTGCCGACTTTATGTTTGGTGCCGCCACGGCGTCCTACCAAGTAGAAGGCGCCTGGAACGAAGATGGTAAACAAGCACTCTTCGTATGATCGGCCGTTTTCCACGCAATTCTTATCTCATTCTAAATAATCGTGACTTATGAAGTCCCTGCCTTATTTGGTGGAAAACAAAGTTGTTATCATCGGAAATCGTACTGCAATCATTACACACAGAATCTTCATATCTCCTTTTGACGCCCATATTTTTGAAAGTTTATTGATAATGAATATCAAGGTTAACTGATACCGAACCTTAGAACTACAGCCATGTAAAAGTAAAGATAACCTTTATAAATAACCAACCGTTATTCGTAAGCTCATAACTGAACATATTAAAAATTACAAAGTCAAAAAGAGTGATCAATTCTGAAAATCCTTGAGATAAATAAAATTTTAGTAGTGTTAGTAATAAAAATTTAAATTTTAAAAAATTAATCTATTTACGACTGGCAATATATCAAGAATGTATTATTATATTTATAATATAAATTACTATTATTCAGTAAAAAAGAATATAGTTGAATAAAGTGAGGCTTGATGAATAACAGACTTAAAATGAGCCGCTTCATTCAGCATGTAAATTCTTTAAGAATTTATATCTCAGTATAATTATTTTGTAATCAATGCTCCTTAAACACATTTCATAACAACATTTTCTTCGTTAGCTTCTCTTAATTCGGTTCTTGGAGAATGAAAATTTTCCCAGTTATTTTGGTGAATAAACACGTTGTAGCCTCGTGAATGACTTCGAAAATATATATTCTATTTCGGTTACATATTTCAAAACTGTTGGATCATACAATAAAACGTGAAATTTTAAATTCACCTCCTAACCGCGAGATTTCTCCCTCAGCATAGTTTTATTTTTCCAGGTAAGGGGGAGAACATCTGGGATCACATGCTCCACGAGCATCCTGACTTCACTGCTGATGGAAGCAACGGTGACGAAGCTGCCGATTCTTACCATAAATATCTAGAGGACGTGGCCCTCGCCAAGGACCTCCAGGTGAGTCTCTTGTAGCCCTTTTTCAGATTTACATTCACACTTTCACAACCATTCTATATTTATTTATCATCACGTCATGAACCAGGCATGAATTCACATGATCCTCTTAGGTTTCTTCGTGTAATATGAATTATTGACCATTGTTCATTACGTTTCAGTTGACTCACTACCGCTTCTCACTGTCCTGGAGTCGTATCTTGCCCTCCGGTGACACAGACGTCATCAACCAGGCGGGCATTGACTACTACAACAACCTCATCAACGCTCTGCTCGACAACGGTATCGTACCGATGGTAAGTTTATTCTATGTTTCACGATTTATGTGGCCTTTGAAAAAAATCATTTTCACCTTGGCGCATAACGTTCAGATCGAATACATTGACCAATTTTTAGATCATAAGTATATTAAATATATAAGATGCGAAATCTGGAGTTGAGTGTAAGATCAAGGTACGAATGTTTTAGTAGTAATGCCTCTTGTGAATTGTTCTAAATTGTTGCTAGCGATTCAGAATGTCCTTTCATCAAAGAACTGTATTTATTACACCATCTAATCCATCAAGACGTATGTCATTTTATCAAATTTGGTTGGTTGAAAAACTGTAACCATCGAAGAGAATGTAATTGCAATGAAGATATTTTAGAAACTGAGAGAGTTACCAAAAATGTTTGTCAAACTGACTTTACATTTGACATGTAACAATCATTAACCTTGAGATAACCTCTTGTTAACTTGATATTCTATGAGAGAAAGTACCTAATTTATTTAATTCAATAATTGGGGAATTGAATCCTCGTTTGATTTTTATCTTCGGTACGAAATAATAAATCAGAGCCTCTTATATAATTTTCCATAAAATTCCAACCATTCAGTCTCAATGTGACCGGTGAGACAGTCAGCATATTGAACCTGTTGAAGGACGGACAAGGTTGTGACCGGTGATCGTGACGGATTCTTGACAGAGGATTGTTCGCAGGTTACGCTGTACCATTGGGACCTGCCGCAGAATCTTCAGTATCTCGGAGGTTGGCCCAACGAGATCCTGGTGGACTACTTCGCTGAATACGCGAGGGTGGCCTTCCAGGCTTTCGGAGACAGGGTGAGTTGCCTCCATTCTCAGATATCTGGAGGACTTTCTGGTCACATATATGATAAGTAGTTTTACATTTTGTTTTTGGTTCGTTGCTGCAGGTCAAGTGGTGGATCACCTTCAACGAACCCGCCGTTTCCTGCTCAGGATACGCCAGCTACGGCGCCATGGCTCCTTCCGTTCCTCTGCCGGGAATTGCAGACTACAGAGCAGCTCACACCATCATCAAGGCCCACGCCAGGGCCTACCACATCTACGACGAAGAATTCAGGCCTTCCCAAGGAGGTCAGTTCACTTTGGTTTATGAGAAGGTATCGAGTGAAAATAATAAATTGGAACGGTCCAGGAAGTGCAATTTCTGAAAGCTCGGAGAAGGGTTTGAGAAGATTTTCAATTATCTGAGAGTAAAAATCATAAGAAATCGCAGGCCGAAAATATCTAATGAATGAATTGGTGAGACTTCAAAGAATTCTGCGAAAATTTGAATGTAACCTGTGTATGAAGCCATCAGTTATTCCTGAGGCTGTTAAAGCATCATTCAGAAACATAAATAATTATACTCTTGGTTCTTGTTCCTTTGAAGTAACGAGGTGTAAAATACTACTGGCTATTTATTCTCTTAATATTTCAAGAGCAAGTCTTTCGATGAATAGAATTCCATAAAATAAGTATCGTAGTATCTTCATGCGACATTTTTCAAATTTGAACTGTCTTTTGGCCATAAAATTACTAATCTCAATTTATCGGCATATTTACCTAGAAACGGAAACCATGAGTAAAATTAAAAGGAAAGGAAGATTAGATATGAAACATTCCGCCCGATCATTCATGTTATTGATAATATTCTGGATCAGTACATTTTTGTCTGAACTTGTGAATTTGTGTATGTTGACTGTCTGTCCCTTTCTCATGCGTCATTTGGTTGACTTTTTTTTATCGCAGGTAAGATTGGCATAACGCTGAACACTGACTGGAACGAACCACAGTCCACTTCATCAGAGGACATCGAAGCCGCCGACAGAGGCAGAGATTTCTATGTGAGTAACAATACAACGTGGAAGAATAAAATGGTTTCATAATTTCCTGAGTAAGCTCATGCTCTAACTGGGTCTTTGATAGAACAGAATTCTAGGTTTAGTAGAAAAACATTCCGAGGATTATTGATTTAATACTTAATGAAAACTGCAGGATATTGTCAGATATTTTAATGACTTAAGGTTGCATTAACAGTGAAGTTCATTAGCCACCGAAACTTTCAGGTGTTACATAAGTTACAAATGAATTATTTATGGGTTACAAAATTATATATATGTCTGATATTGGTTTGATGGATTCTGTGCATTGCAGCTTGGTTGGTTCGCCCACGCCATCTACAGCGCCGATGGAGACTATCCTGCGACCATGAGGCAGAGGATCGACTCCCTGAGCGTCCAGGAAGGAAGACCTAGATCCAGACTGCCAAGTTTTACCCCTGAGGAGATTGTCTACATAAAGGGTATGAAACTGTCCCGCAGTGACGTTATGACATTTTAGGATCTCGAACTTTTACGCATTCTTCTAATGGAGTGCTATCATTTTAAAATTACACTGGATATAAAATAAAAGAACGTAAACATTTCTCTAAATGAGCGAAAACTTGGTTAAAAGAAGTAACACAGCAGAAATAAAAATATTTTTCACTGGTTTCATTCAGTGTTATTTTTTAAAATAAATGTACTTTTAAAATTCTCTGTTTAATCATCTGTTGTATTTAAATACCCAATTTAAGAATTCACTATTTTATACATCGTCACTATCACATCATAAATCAGAGAAAATATGCCATGCGTTATTGCTTGCAGGAACGTCTGACTTCTTTGGTCTGAACCACTATACATCGCAGCTGAATGGACCCTCCGAATCTGGTGACTCTGGAGTCAGTTACAACCAGGATCCTTCCTGGCCTTCATCTGCAGCAGGATGGCTCAAGGTACGCACAAAATATTACTCGGATGCCAAGAAATGTAATAAAATTAATTGTGTGTCTAAAATCATGAAGCCTTCTGTAGAAATATGCGAAGTGTGCGCATCAAATCGTTTAATTCTGCAAAAACATGAAATGTTTTCATTTAAAAATTACCAATATTAATCACATAAGTAAAGTTAAATTGATAAAATGAGCGTAGTTATATTTTTTATCGGATGGCTTCGTCTGAAATGGGTTTCGTTGCAGTTCCTGATGTTACTAACGCACTTTTTTCCAGGTTGTTCCTTGGGGATTCCGTAAACTTGTAAACTGGATCACAGCCAATTACCCTGGTTACCCCATCATCGTCACGGAGAATGGATACGCAGATGTCGGAGGACTCGACGACAACGATAGAATCAACTACATCACGGTAAAGCGTTAAAGTGTTAAACATATTCCGCAAACAGGCGTATTATCGTTATAGGTAAAACTAGGACGATATATTATTTTTAAAACAGAAATAATAATTACCTCTCCTTATATAAGACATTCTGAAACGAACCATAATTCATCTAATAATAACTCCGTCTGTGTTATTTTAGCCCCACAATGTGTTTTAACATCCTAACACTGACATGTAAACAATGAAAAAACGTTCATTACACATTTTAGTACTCCAGCTTTGATAGTGAACATTTGGTAGAAACATCTATGTTTGGTATTTTATTTCAATTTTTAGTTGCACACTGCACAAAATTGCTTATATACAGGCACTGCCCCTGATGTTTACGCAACCCATCATGCATTCGTGTTGTGTGGTTCTTGTATAAGTAGGCGTTTATAACTTTTAGAAACTGATTAATTATTCGTGGGGACTCGAAGCATTTTGGTCTTACATGGTAAAAAGAAGAATTGAAGTAAATAAACACACGTGGAAAGCAGAAATAAAAAAAAATATATCATTCAATAAGGTGACCGTTGGATAAAACGCAATCGTAACCTTAACTTCGTCAGCCCTGTCCCAGTTTGATGTAGATTATTCTTTAAATAGATGGGAATAATAATTAAATTTAATTAGGCAAGCCCGGTGTAAAATTAAAGGGATATATTACAGAATATAAAAGTAACTATAAGCACGACGTACTGTCAATAAAATTTCTTATCAACCTGATGCAGCTAGATAAGTCTTACCACTTCACTTCCTTACCAAGAGAATCATGTAATTAAGAAAAATATTTTATTTTTTATTTTTTGGGACTTAAATTTTCCAACGCACAAGGCATTAAACCTTAATTTGTACTCAAACTGACTCCCTGACTTTTTAAGTAATATGCGCATTTTCATATGATTGGTAAGAATACCTTGTCCTCGTTTAAATTAACTCGCTGTAATCACTTTTGAATTTTTATTAAATTATCGATATTATATACATAAAAATGTAGACAAAACCCATGGAAAAATAGGATTAGTTTGACTTAGAATTCTAAAAGAGTTTTAATTTCATGTCGATTTTTTTCAAACAAGTCGTACGGAATTCTCTTTTCTTTAGTCATTCATTTCAATAATCCACTGACTACCTTGGGAGTATAGTTAAAGGAAAATGTGATCTGTTCGTAACCTCTTCGTCTCTGTTTTCCAGAGCTACATGAACGAGCTGGCGGGAGCCATCAACGAAGACGGAGCCAACGTGATCGGCTACACTCACTGGGCACTCTTAGATAACCTCGAGTGGAACGCAGGATTCACGTGAGTCTACCAAAACCTCATAATTATTACAAGTTGAGCCTACAGATTACAAGTTATACACATCTTCTAACTGGATCGCTAATACTAATATGGCATAATCATGACTCAGAATTACAATTCAGGATATATTTTTACCTATATTGATGCATGTAAAGCTAAAAAATAACCTGTCTCAGTAAAATGACAAATATCCGGTCTGCTAACTGAGTATCCACAATTTTCTATGTCCTTGTTTGAGGATGACGCGTCATATTTTGTCAGGTTAAGTAACCACGCGTCACTCATGGTCACGGAACTTAAGTTTATTTTTTCTCCTGGTGCAGACAAAAGTTCGGCTTGACGGAGGTGAACTTCGCCAGCGCAGACAAGACGAGAACCCCGAAGGCCTCGTACCAGGTCTACAAAGAGCTGGCGTCCACGGGGCAAGTGCCGACCCCCGAAAGGATCGAGGTGATCCTCACGGAACATGGAACAAAGCAGAACGTCTCTCCGGGAACCTGGAAGGCGCTCGCGCCGAGGATCAAGGACATACTCAAGCAGAAACCTTCCACAGAAGAAATCCGCAAGATTATGCAGAAAATCATCCTGACTCTCAAGGCCAAGAAAAACTTCCACTGATAGGTCACAGCTACGCCAGACACTGGATGACCTCAATGGACACTACTGACGGATTGATAATGAACCGCTTATTTTTTATCTAATAAACACGATTTTCACGTTATATTCCAAAGTAAATAAAACCCTCTGCCCTTGGCCTTCGCTCGTCCTTTTTTTTTTTTTTATTTTTTTTTAGGGCAACAGGCTACATGAGGGTGATCCACATTGGGCAACTCCCCTTTAATAGCATAGGAAGGGATTAGAAAGGGGGGATGCGGAAGGGTAGAGGAAGGTAGCCAAGGGTTAACTAGGGCCCCCGGGCTATGGTTTAAGGATCCTACCCGGCATTCACCTAAAGAAATGCAGGGAAAACCCTAGAAAAACCTGCATCGGGTAGGTCGGGCATTTGGTACTTGTCCCACGCCCTTCCGATGGCGGGAGAGGAGTTTGCTGTGGGGACGCAGCTTACCCCTCGCCATGCCTTGGCCTGTTTAGGAGGCAGCTGGCCGACTATTCCAATAGGAATAGCGGACAACTCTTGCCGTATGCCCAAGGTCTGTGACCCCGGAACATACACCTCTCAAAACAGACCGAGGTGCCTCGGCATCTGGGAACCTTAGTTCAAAAAAACCAGAGAGATGTGAGAGCATCCCCAAAGGTAGCCCCCGCCAGAGCTCTCTGGGAAAGTTCACCTGCGAGAAATCCTATCGCAGGCTTCCTTTCCTTCGCTCGTCCAAATACTGATAACTGAAATAACATAAAAATGCTGAAATAACACAGAGAGAAAGATAGGAAGCTCGAGCGCAGTGAGATAAATGCACATTTATATTTTCTGGCTGCTTACAAAGAATCGACTGACAGTTACTATCCACGTATTTTGAGGTTTATGAAGAAAAAAATCTGGTTGTTGTTTTAGCAGTAGCATTCGCTTCTTCTTTTTCAGACTTGTACTCCTATAATTAACAAAACTAATAAAACGGGAATACAATCCAAATGATTTTTGTAAGTCACTCAGTTATCGAATTACGTCATGGAGATGACTCGCTTGGTTTGCGATGACCTCGTTGAAGTAGCCTGTTGGGTGGGCGACCGACGACACGTGTAGTGCTGCCCTCTAAAGAGTGATAAGGCAGTCATTACAGCCGAAGGTCGCCTTGGAAGTGGAGGAATAAAATTCTCGCCTGTCAGGACGGATCAGTTATGTCTTCTGCAGGTAAGAAAGAAATCCCGGCAAATTGAAGTGCCAGCGGGGATGATTCCTGTAGCTTTTATAAGCTCGTAATTGGCAAACGTGGAATATGTAAAGAAAAGTGGCTCAAATTGAAAACTGGTGAAAGAAGGAATTGATGATAGAAATAGATGGTTAGATTATACAAAAATACGTGCAACGTAGACAGGGAGATAGAGAGATGAAAGGTAGGAAACTGTGCTGAGGATAAGATGAAGCAAACAGGTTGATTTATTATTATAATTAAGCAAAATACACTTTATTATGTGTCATTTGATCTAATAAATGCGAATTAAATTGATTCTGTGAAAATATATTGGAATAAAACTGGGTTCTATGACCCTCAGTAAAATTTATCCGTGTAATTAGTCACTTCACTTTTATCGTGCACAGCACGCGTGTTTGTGTTTGATAACAGCACATCAACCTCATGACGTAACATATTTATTTACTGTCTTTCTTACTTCAGATTGTTTAAAATTCAAAAGCCAAAACGCTAAATTAATACATTAATTTGTCTAATTATATTGTAATATCCAAATTGAGGATTTTAAATTATTTAATGTAATACAATTTATTAACTTTGAAGAGCAATTCAATGCAATACTAAATTTTCAATTAATCACAAGAATTTAATTTTTACTTTATTTTAGAAATTATCATTTCATAGATGCAAGTTATCAAATTTTAATAGCAATTCTTAAAAGGTTATAAATGATTAAACTGAAATTTAATTAATATAATATTTTTAAAATTATTAAAAACAGAATAATAATTTTTACATATAAATTTACATAAAAATGGAATGTCTGTTGATTTAAATGAGATTCTTATCCCAGGGCGTTTCTTCAGGTGAAATTAGAGAAATGTTACACTTTTAAATTTCCCCAAAAATACAAACACAAAACATGGCGACCTTCTCTCCCGATCTCCACACACCAGACTATTAATTTTTACTGATAAAATTCACCCCCTTCACAGGGTTCCCGTTAGTCTCATTGCGTCTGAAGCTGACCGACAAAACAATACGTAAATCATACAAAAGTCTGGGAATGCTCAGGATTCAGCGTTCTCTCACGGTAACAGTCAGTGTTCCCATATTCATTGATTTACATGCCTTTACGGAACCAAACTATATAACTGAACAAATTTAAAAATTATATTATAACATTTGTGTATATTACAGTATATAATTGGTTACTATATTTACTTTTTATTCTTTTACCTCACTCATACCCCTTACAAAGATAATAATTACTTATTGATCTTATACACACTGACTAATTCAGCGAACCAGTGATTTCTTGATTGAATTTATTTCTTTTTAAAACCCATATTTTCACTTCTTCTAAATCTCGAAAGTAAACGTAATACTCATGGTACATAAAATGTCAAGAACTGTTGAATAAATCATTTCTATCTGTCTGATAACATTTGTTGACGGGTAGGCGAAATTTTTCCCGCTTGCGGAACAGAAAATTTATCTATTTTTCTTAACGTGCATGAATTTTAACTTCTGTCAGCCATAATTTTCACTCTTACAACATACTGAAACACATTACTGTTGAATGTATTTCATATTTATCCATTGACACTATTTATAATTAAATTCGTACTGTTATAATATTTAAATTTACATTTTTTCCTCGGTTTCACGTGATTAATTCCATTCAAGAAAACGTTTTAATTTTTAATAATAAATAAACTTAATATTAGTTTTATTTAGGCTATTAAATACGTGAATCCACCCACGTTTATAGCAAAAATTGTCATCAACATTATTTTATTTCGTAAATAAATAAAGGTACAAGCTTTGCGTCAGAAAAGTATATTTCTTAAAAGAATTTAAGTTTACTACGTTTCGTCCTCTTGTGGAGCCTCTTCAGGTTGGACCGGTTTTGAATAATTTTGTAAACAAATCACGCATAAAATTTAGAAGCAATATTCTGCTGCCTTTTGCAACCGAAAATAGATATGCCAAATGAGGACGAAACGTCGTAAAATATTTTAAAGAAATCTTATACTTTTATTTGACTCGTGTTCGTATAATTTGTTACCTCTATTATTATTATTTATTGAGGTTTATAATGGCCGCGTCGACATCGTGGTCATTGGCGACCCGTACGTTCTATTATTATAAATACTGAGATATTTTGTTATCGTTAATTTATTTATTTTATTGTTAATATGACGTCTGATTTTGGTCATTCGATTTCATATTAAACCTGAAAGGTTTGTAAAATTTTCCAATAAATTCAAGAGTCGGGTTCAATGTTCTCCCTCAGTGGCACCACGCTCTATATAGTTGTCCTTTTATATTTATATTCAGTTAATATTACACATACAACCCGCATCTCCTATGACGTCATCACACAGTGGAGGTATATCACGATGCTTTAGTAGTAAGTGGATTTATTTTCCAAGTTTAGGAGAAACGTCATGATTAATAATTATATCGAAAGTTTCAGGTTAAAAAAAATATGTTACGTGGCTTTTCCAATTTAATGAGTTTTTTTAAAAATGAAAAAACAATTTGACAATTAAAACTAAAACCAGAATTAATATTTAGTGAGATTTTTAAAGCTTAGGAATTTTATATATTTTTTGTTTTATTCTTTAGGTAATTTATTGAAAAACAACAAGCGTTTTAACAAAGGGTCATATCAGGGTTTTTAGAAAATTGGCTCTATCTCTGAACCACTTGTTACTTCCTCTTGCGGTGTACAGTTCTGGTGTGTTTTGCACAGCGAAGTTTATATAATTTCTTACAATTCGGAATATTTTATTATTTTGAAGATTCCGCGCCCACGTTGTTCCTCTGTCTGTCTCACACACACACACACAAAAGTAGAGAGATTTGTTTTACCTTGAGACAGGTCTTTCCTTATCTGCTCAAGCATTTTTACAACACCCAAGTCACGAATAGACAAGACCGCAACATTTAGTTGAAATATTGAGTCACACACAGGCACGCCACCATTTTGCGTGTGAGATTATCTTAAAAATGTCGAAGAAGATTTTTTTACTATTCACGATATTCGCGCTTAAGCTTGAACATTATTCGGCGATTTCGCAAGGTAGTTTTTATTCGGAGTCATCTGCTTTCTCCGTCTTCTTCACTTCCCGTTACTTGCCTCGTCCAACAGATAATCGGTTTATATTCTGTACGGAGAATAAGGTTTCTTTCTTCAGGGCTGATATTTTTTTTAAAAAAATGATCTCCCAGTTTCCCTGTCCATTTAATCTCCGCCGTTCTACCATTCCAGCAAGCCACAGTCTTCTCCTTATTTTTATGGTGCTTTCCAACGATTTTACCCTACTCCACTTTTATGCGCATTTCTTTCAGAACTGTTCTACCGATTTTTGCCTTGCTTCTGTAACTACAAATAAAATCCTTCTATTTCTTCCAGCGTAACGAAACAAATTTTCAAAAACTTATCGGGTCGATTTTTCCCTACTGAGCTGGAGTTTTGCTTTTTGTTTCTTTCAGTTTCATGACCTTGAAGACGCTCGATTACGTTACTTTAAAACTAATTTTCAAGGTTATGTCGACGCTGTCCTTCCAGTTCGATTCATGTTATAATTTTTATTTCCTTTCACTGCAACTATCTCAGTCCCATTAGTCACAGAATAAAGAACATGTCCAGTTCATAAAACTCACTTGTACCTCAATTTTCTCTCCCTAACTCTGTTCTTCGTCTTATCGAAGCCATGTGGAGATTCTAGAAGATCCCTTTTAAATCACGTCATTATATAATCAATACTTTTTGTGTCATTAAAGCTATTTTTGTGAATTTTCAGAGAATACCATCAACAAGTTCCCGGACAACTTTATTTTCGGCGTGGCGACCAGCGCGTACCAGATCGAAGGCGGCTGGGACGATGACGGTAAGTCAAACTATTTCAACACTGTTCTCTAGAAACAACCTCAATTTCGTCGCGATGTACTGTCGGCCATTTCGATTTATTTCTTTCATCCATGTCGCTGTCGAGCTGTTCAGATGGTGGTTGACGCTTATGAGGATCCTCTCGGACCCTGGGATATTTTTCTTCTTCTCTACTTAATGGTCCACTTGCCCACTATCATTTTAAATTACTTTTTTTCCTCTTCCTAAACGGGTACGGTTCCTATTTCCACTTTTTTTCTTTGGATGTAGACAGGCTATGTATAGGGTAATACACATAGTGGCAACTCCCCTCTTATACCATAGGGAAGGGATTTGAAAAGGGGGATGCGGAAGGGTGGAGGAAGGTAGCCAAGGGTTACTAGGGCCCCGGGCTGTGGTTTAAGGATCCTACCCGGCATTCGCCTAAAGAAATGCAGGACAAACTCTAGAAAAACCTGCATCAGGTAGGTCGGGCATTGGGTACTTGTCCCACGCCCTTTCGATAGCGGGAGAGGAGTTTGCTGTGGGGACGCAGCATTCATTCTCCGTGCCTCAACCAGTTTAGGAGGCAGCTGGCCAACTATTCCAATGGGAATAGCGGACAACTCTTACCTTATGCCCAAGGTCTGTGACCCAGGAACATACACCCCTCAGAACAGGCCGAGGTGCCTCAGCTCGTGGGAACCTTAGATCAAAAACGGAGAGGAAAAAGCAACCCCAAATGTAGCCCCTTCGTATCTCTCCTACAAGGTTCTGCCTGCGAGAGAACATCCTCTCGCAGGCTTTTCGGTGCTATTTCCACTTTTTTTTTAGAGCAACAGGCTACATGAGGGTAATCCACGTTGGGCAACTCCCCTTTAATAACATAGGAAGGGATCTGAAAGGGGGGATGCAGAAGGGTAGAGGAAGGTAGCCAAGGGTTAACTAGGGTCCCCGGGCAATATTTTAAGGATCCTACCCGGCATTCGCCTAAAAGAAATGCAGGACAAACCCTAGAAAAACCTGCATCAGCTAGGTCGGGCATTGGGTACTTGTCCCAGGCCCTTCCGATAGCGGGAGACGAGTTTGCTCTGGGGACGCAGCATTCCCTTCTCCGTGCCTCGACCAGTTTAGGAGGCAGCTGGCCGACTATTCCAATGGGAATAGCGAACAACTCTTACCGTATGCCCAAGGTCTGTGACCCAGGAACATACACCTCTCAGAACAGACCGAGGTGCCTCAGCTTGTGGGAACCTTAGTTCAAATAATGGCTGACGTTATATGAGGTCTTATTGAGACAGATCGTCTTTACCTGAAGATGAAAAATAGTTTTGTGGAGATGAAGTAGCCCCTTGACGCTCAGCTGTTGACATGTGTCAGTTCAGCCTGATTTTGTGCACGTGAGGCAGTACATATCAATTTCCACAGTCAGCGGGCAACACGGAGTTGTAATCTTGGAGGCGCCGCGAACAGTGATAAAGGTCCATCACACAATTAAACACAGGATATGTGTTTGACGTTAGAACGTGTACTGCGTGGCATCGGTTAGAACCGAAAGATACGTCGGAAGACATCGAGGGACTACAGATCAGAATATAGAGAAAATCTGTGACAAGATTGATGACACAACTCAGAAAACAAACACAAAAGTGCAGCAAGGGCAGAGACAGGCCACTCGTGGCTGGAATGCCAATTTCTTCTCCTACTGTAAAGGATTTCGAGGCAGGAAACAGCGTGGCTATCGTACTCCTCACATGAGATCGAGTTGATAGGATGGACATAGTTTTGACTAAATTGAAGAGATCCGAGCCTGTATTGCTTCCGAAATGGTCTGGGAGAATCGATGTAAAAGTTGAACGTTCTTTATTTTCGTCAAGTGCACGCACGTGTTGTGTTCCAGGAAAAGGTCCCAGCATCTGGGATCACATGCTTCACGAGCATCCAGATCGCTGCAAGGACGGAACCAACGGCGACGTGGCCGCAGATTCTTACCATCGCTACGAGGAGGACGTCGCGGCCGTCGAGGAAATGGGGGTAAGTGTAAAGGACCACTTATCCTTCCGTTTTTGTCCCATTCCGATTCCGTAATCCGAAGCTTATCTTGAGGTGGGCAAAAACTGGTTCAGGTTTCATTGCGGCGCGACCTACTGGATAACGTAACAGCTTTATGGTGTGATATATGAGCTTAGCCAATGGCGGCCATTCTCCTTTACAGCGGGTTGTGAAAGAACTGAAGAATGCGTCGTGGAAATACATTTAGCACGGTGTCATAACCTCAATTTTTGTTCACTACTTCATTTAAAAAAAATACGCAGTAAGAACCATGCTATCCACATCATGATTTCCACGGTTGATTTACTGGTGCCGTTCAGAAAGGTCTGAGAGTCAGGAAAGTCTATGCTCATTTAAAAGAGTTCAGACTCGCGCGCTCCAACTCTGAATATCACTGACTGTTTAATTTTTTTCTACTATATTTCTTTTCTCGTCGTTTAAATTATTCCGTTCTCGTTCATCTTCCTTTATTTTTTGCCGCCTTTCATTTTTCTTTTACTCTCGTTTTGGTTTATTTTCAGTTCGCCTTTCTCTTAATCTCCGTCAAATTTATCCTTCTCTATGCCACGAACGATGGACTATCAAGTGCCAATACGTCATTGTCGATCAAATATAGATTTAGGTCCGTCCGTATTTCCTCCACGTCATTCTTTTTCAAAGTTATCCCTTGAGATGATAAGAGCAAATCGTTTGTCTCTTAGAAGGGAATAACAGATTTATTTCTTTATTATAAAAAACAACTGAGGTAGGATTTCCCAATCACAAATAGCTCGTATAGGATGTTCAGGTCGTGAAATAAAATAAACTGAAAACACAAGTACTATTAACGCTATCACATATTCTTGGCTCTCATTTGCATTAATTAATAGCAAAATGTTACATTTTTGTTCATCACGAACTTAACTGAGACACTAAATCGATCATAATTACCATATAAACAAGACGCCATTAGGTCCGCTCCTCAATTTTATTTTATAATTTTTTCGAACCGAAGAAAATTGTTTTATATAAGGTAATGTATTTTAACTGTAAATCAGTAAAGCACCTGAGGAATGTGAGAAAACTAGGGAAGTTCAGGGTCCAGAGACCAGGCGTGCCACCCTCCTAAAAATATCTACTGGTTTTAATTTAACTAATTAATTATGTAATTAAGTAAAATTCAAGAAATTTACACGTAATTATATTATATTATATATCATACTAATAAAATCTTGTTCTCTCTAATTTTTTAGATATTCAGACTTCGAAAATTTGAACCTGATGAAGGTCAAAAAAAGGAACATGTCGTGCAATTTTTTATTTTATTAATACGTCTTATTTTTTATTTTATTAAAAATAATCTTTAAACCTGTCAATACATAAAATTTAGAGATACAATATTTCCAGTCCTTATAATTATTTAACAAAGGATCAATGAAATTTTATATATTGACAGGTCTAAAGGTTAATTTTAATACGAATTTTCATCTGTTTTAAATTGGATAGTATATATATATATATATTGTAGCCGCTCCGCTACCCTCCTTATGTTTTTTCGTTGATTATTCATGTTTGGGCGCCAGGTAATTTTTTGGATAAAATCACCAAAACAACTTTTTAATCTTTCATAATTTTATTTAATCGAACATGAGATATAATTTAACTACAGGGCGTGGTAGCACGTTCATCCTCGGTCGAGTCCAGCCTGGAACTGACCATTACGCTTCTGCCCTTGGCCGGCCTAAAACAACATCGCATTTCCGGCACCTGCATAAACACCACCACTGCAGTCACCCCCGCCAAGGGCGCTCGACCGTACCTCGCAACAATCATGTTACAATATATATATATAACAAACTTGTTGAGTTTATTCATTTATAATTCTACGAAGACACAAATTCAGACTAATGGCCAATAAAATTTATAGAAACAGGTCACCAAAACTTATTTTCTGTCTCTATATTGGTATAATTAAATTTATAATCATAATCCACGGTTCCTGTTGAGGGAACCAATTTTCTAAGATATCGATTAGGAGAGTCAATGAAGATTCCAAAATAGTTACACAAATTAAATAAAACTATTGGTTTTTAAAATATTGTTTTACATGGATTGTCATAATTCATAATATTAAAAGCTCTTACATTGCAACCTATTTTCTCTACATAAAATTATTTTACATTAAAAAACTAATACATTTTTCGAGTCTGTGTAAAGTTTCTCTTCCCTTCCGTTACGCCCTTACAAATGTTTACCCTCTATATTGATGAGAAATGAATCGTTACTGGTTTACCTTATTCGTATTTTATGTGAAGGAATCGCACTAGTTGCAATCATTTAAGTTTCACTGTGCTACTGAAGGTGGTTAGAGAGATTCTACATAAATGCCTCTCTGACACCTGTAACATTCCAGCAGTTGGGAATGGGAAGTCCAGATAGATCGTTCACTAACTGAGCTATACCTCCGTTAGTTCACCTGGCTACCGATCTAGATGATAAAGGATGAATTAAGAACAGGAAATAGGAAAGTCGGTAACGTGAGGGTTCGGGTTCAACTAATTGTACCTAGGCGTAGTGGTTGGTGTTTCGCTGCACTTCAGTCAAATAAGAGTTGATGAAGAATAAAGAAATTTAATAGTCAGAAATAAAATAAAGAAGGACAAACTGGCGGATAGCACCAGGAGCCACCGACCCGTCTGTAGGTTGGATCACGACTGCCGTTCCCAAGAAGCTCTGAACAATTGGAAGACTCCTTTTCCCCTCCCTGATGATTTTAAGTCTCCAGTGAGAGCTCTTAGAGAAAGGAAGATTTCTGCTGCCGTGTGCATTGCTGCACACGGCACCTAAGGTGCTTACTTCACTAGACTCAGCTTTCTTACAGCTGCGCTCCACTTATGTCCGCTATGCGGAAGAGACGTTATGATAAGATGGCACGTGTAGACTATTATATTACACACCCCATTCTTTCACTTTGACTCTACAAATACTTTCTTCTTTATCTAGTTTATTTATCGTACTCCTTTCTTGTACTTGATGCCTTCGGAATTTTATTTTCCAGGTGTCCACGTACCGTTTCTCAATATCGTGGTCGCGGATTCTTCCCAAAGGAGACGTCGACGTCGTCAACCAGGCTGGCATCGATTATTACAACAGACTCATAGATCTTCTCTTACAAAAGGGGATCACTCCCATCGTAAGTAAAAAATAAAAACCTTTTTCGATTTTATATTTTTTGGTTCTATTCTCCAATACGTCCCCTCATTGTCCACAGTGTTCCTTATCGTGGCTCACTTGTCGTCATTATGCTTCTACACCAAGAAAGGGTGACGTCTCAACACTGTTTTATGATTCGTGTGTTCAATGAGGAGGTGATTTTGTTTCTTTCAGGTAACCATGTATCACTGGGATCTGCCTCAGGCGTTACAATACCTTGGTGGATGGACCAACCCCATCATGGCAGATTACTTTAAAGAATACGCTAGGATCCTCTTCGAAAACTTCGGCGACAGGGTGAGACATTTCTTTATCTCGGTTACCAATCCTATATAGATTTGTGATTTGTTTTTATATTAAATATTTTAAAACATTGGTATTTTAATATTCTACTTTAATACAATTAAAATTATTACAAAATTATTTCACGCATTATTCAATGGTATGAGATGCTCATTCATTAATATTTAATTTAACGGATTATTTTTCCACGGGGGTTTCATTATATTATATGTCCGAGAATATTGGGATTTCTCCATGAAAGTACGATTTGAAGATTTCATAAGTGTGGTGCTCAACATTTATGAAAATAACTTTGAACCGTCATTGTGATCAAAGCAGTCACTTGAACAAGAATTCCAACGATTTTCCCATTCACTTTTGGAGGCAAAACTCGTTCCGGCGAGTTTTCGAGAAAAGAATCTGCTGTCCAGCTCGATCTCAACCATCAGGAATGGTCGGTCTGTGTTTCGATGCAATTTGGAAATTATTTCACCAAGATTTACAAAAAGGCAGCCTCAGATTCGAATGTATGTGGTCTTCAACAGATCCACGGTAATCTTTGGAAATTAACTCCCTCAAACGTTATTACGGAGTTTAAAATTATTTCACTGAAAGCTGAAGTTGGTGGAAGACCTATACACTCACAGAAGGTATTTCCCGATTACAGGTCCGCTGGTGGTTAACCTTCAACGAACCTAGGGCTGTTTGCTTTGGGTACAGCCACAACGGTCACCTGGCACCTATGATGAAGGCTCCGGACAACGTGGGTTACTACCTAGCCGCAAACACAATCCTCCTGGCCCATGCCGCCGCCTACCACATCTACAACGAACACTACAGAGCCTCGCAGAAAGGTAACGGACAGACTGCTTCAAGTGTTCAGTGCTTACTAAACCCAACATCATTCAGACTTATTAACTCTGGTCGCTGTCGTACTCAAAATTTTACCTTCTGGTTCCAAAGAAGAAAAGATCAAAATTCGCAGAAAAAAAAACTTTGTTCACCTTACAGATGAAACGGTAATAATCAGAGGAACAACATAAGAGCTTCAACACTGCCACAAAAATGAAACTACGAAATTCCTTTTCTTCTCATTTAATTCATTATCTTGCCAAAACATTAAATTTGGAAGCTGCATATTCATATTGAGGTCTGTTTGGGGTTCAAAAAGAACGTTTCCCAGATACTATAACTTGTTATTTCCTGATCTCCTTCATTTGTAAGTTGGATATTATGATTTTACTATTATTAATGAATACATCCCATCAGCTTAATTTGGTACATTCACATTTGTCATTTGATTTTCCATATTTTTAAATGACTTACATATTGGCTTAAGAACAAATAAACAAAAAATAAGCCTAAATATCTTCGAATATGACACAACACAGATTGTGATTTAATTAATTGGCATATATGTGGTGCAAATCAACCATTTATCATGAATCTGTCATCAAAATTACAGGACACATTGTTCTGCTGGATATATATTTTTGAATGTTTCAGGTAAAATCAGCATTGCCCTCAACAGTGACTGGTATGAACCAGCATCCACTTCACCAGATGATATATTGGCAGCAGAAAGAGCAAGGCATTTCAAGGTCTGTGACCTAGACCTCCTCTGATCCCATTATCATCATCAATACTTTTGCTTAAGGATTCTTTAATGATTAGCAATAACTGAAAACGGTCAATGTCCAACTACATTCATATAGACTTAATATTTCAGTAGATCTAAGTTTTTTTTCACAACAGCTGATTCAAACACATTTTAGCATATCATCTTCAAGTAAAATTTGCATGTTGATTATAGACTAGTCATACTTCACCTTATTTAAAACTGTGTTTTTCCATTATTTCTCTGTTTAATTTTGGTTCCATCTGCATGTAATACCATAGCTAGGCATATTTGCCCATCCAATATACAGCAACGAGGGTAACTATCCTCCAATAGTGAGGGAGAGAGTTGACAGAAACAGTGCCAAAGAAGGCCGAACAAGGTCCAGACTGCCCAAATTCTCTGAAGAGCAGATAAAATACATAAAGGGTAAGTTTTAGTAACATTCATAGACATTGTTAAAAATGACCCTATATACATTCACACTATCATTTTGCGCTCGTTATAGGATCAATCGTTACCTGTACTCACATAGTTCTTCAATGAATTTTTTTGCCATCCACTTTGTTACAGGAACATCAGACTTTTTTGCACTGAACTCTTACACAACAGAGCTAACAAAGAACAAAGAAGAGGGTGATTCTGGAACACATAATTTCAAGGATCCTAGTTGGCCCAGTTCTGCTTTTGAGATAATGAAAGTAAGCAGGAACCAATAAGCCATTAATTAATTAGAATTACTAAATTTGGAACTTTCAAATGCTGTCACTAATAATTGACGGTTCTTTGTTGAAAGAAGTATTAAATTATTAGTATAAAAACTTTTTAGGTGGTGCCGTGGGGTTTTCGGAAGCTCCTCAATGCCGTTTCTAAGGATTACCCTGGCTACCCGATTTTTATTATGGAAAATGGTTTCTCCGACTATGGTCAACTTGATGACACAGATCGCATCAAATTCATAGTGGTGAGAGATAGTTACAAGTGGAATATTCCAAACGATGTAGTCGTAGGTTTACTATTGCTTTGCTTAAATGTGTTTAAAAATTGATATAAAAAATGAGACCTCAAAATGGATGCTCAACTTACTAATTTCTGAGTTACAAAAGTATTTTTCTTGTTCAACTGCCTTTTGTACCTCTAGGAAACAAACCCAAGAAATGAGATTTTTCTGTCAATTATGCAATATATTATCTTAATACTAAAATAAAACAATGAAGTGAGGAATAATCATGCAGCATTATTGTGTACTAAGAGAACAAATTAAGTAGCTGTTGATGCCTTAGGTAAAATTCCATTTTATTGCAGTCCTTTCCCTTTTTATAAAAATGGATTTCATTGCATAATACATTGTACTACTATTAAACCTCTATGATGGCGGAATGTGTTAGCTGTACTGTAAATGTGTGTATTTTGACTCATAACAAGTGCATTATTTGTAATAATTCAAATTAGAATAATAATAATATATGTCAATCTTGTGCATAACAACAAAAATAATTATATCTCTACTGGTGAAAGTGGCAACCATATTATGAAAACTTAAGTAGTAATTAAAAACCCAATTTGTCATTATTAATGTTATCATTGCTATAGACAATTTTTAGAATTAATTTCATGGTGTTATTTTTTGCAGAGTTACTTGGCAGAACTGCTGAAAGCTATTCATGAAGATGGTAACAATGTCTTTGGATACACCTACTGGAGTCTTCTTGACAACTTTGAGTGGAACGAAGGATTTACGTAAGGCCAAGTGATATAAACAAATTCTGCATGTTGCTAATGTCAAGGAAATTTATATTTTGTAAACATAGGTTGTTACCAACTTCAGTTTTCCCTCCATCATATATTATTCTATGTTATGCAGTTTCAGTAAACAGATTTACAGAAGCAGCCACGTCCAAAAAATTCCAAACCACTTTGAAACAGAACTTTGTAAAAATGAGCAGCATGAATTTCTATTTATTTAATATTACTGAGATGGTGGTGCTTTTCTTGGTTACAGGCAAAAGTTTGGCCTCTATTCAGTGGATTTTAAGAGTTCTGACAGAAAGAGGACCCCGAAGAAATCTTCTAGTGTGTATGCAGACATAGTGAAGAACCGTCACATTCCCAAAGAATTGTGGCCAGAATCATGATGAATCATTCTGCTTGCCTACATGTTCTGTAATAAAGTACCTGTGTGTGTAGTATTATTTCTATTTACTGACCATTATTGTACCTGCCTGTTATTCACTGTTCTTACACTGAAATATTTACAAAGTCAGACTGATTTTTTCATTCATTTAATACTGGTGACAGTAATGCCACTTTGAAACTTTTTATATAATATAGGTAAATATATATATTAAATATCACTTAGAATTCAGTTTTATTATTTTGAAAACCATCCTCTAATGCTTTTAGTCTTAGTTTCTACCCAATCTGCTGGGAATTAACTCCATTCATTCACAAATGATGAGAAACCAAATCTTTCTTCAGGACTAGTTTTTCCTTTGATGTGTTGTATTATGACAAAACTCCCTCCTTTCTTATAGTCAGGAATATTGATTTTATTGCTTGCAATTACCTCGCATATAATGCATATCACAATATACATCTTTTTGGTTGATAGCCATTAAGCTGTATGACTGGAATGTCATCTTCATGTGCAACATTCCCCCTGAATCATCTCTCAATTAGTCTCTTCATTCATTCCTCATGTCAAAGTATGTGTCCTATTAGTTGAGCTCACCTTTATGTTTCAAGAATTTTCTCTCCTCATTTGCTCTTCTGCATACTTCATTTGTTCTCCAGCTCGTCTTTCACATTCTTCACGTTTCAAACAAAATAGGCTCATCTCTTCCTCACCTGCAATTGCCTATTATATACTCTCATACAATGTAATACTCCAAATGCAGACATACTTTGCCTGGCTTATTCTTTCTACTTCTATCATATGTAATTTTATTGCCAATATTAGTTTTTCCACTTATTTTATTACCACATTTCTAGCTGATAGTTTTTTTTTACTTTCTTCTTGCCACATATGATTTTATCTTTTAGTTCATTAATATAATTCCTCCAGCAACACTGTCCATTTCACTAAAAAAAAAAAACTCTTGTAGATCAGCTTCACTGTCTGAAATTATGTCAGAAAATCTGTGCATGTCTAATTTTTCTCCTTGAATCTTTATCTCTACTTTGACTCCTTATATTTTTATGAACACAAATTGGCAAGGTTTACTCAACAAGTCATCACTTCTACAGATTCAGCTTTGAGCAAGTGCAAAATATTGGGATGTGTTCATATGAAATGTAAACATGGACAGAAAACTGCTTCCATAGGATCATTGAAGTTAAATGATTACACAATGTTTTAAAAAATTCACAATTTTATATATATATATATATTTTGTAACAGTATACAAATATAACATTACCCTTATTTAACATTTTATATAAATAATTTTCAAGTAGCTGACCAGCAACTAACAATATTATTTAAAAAATTAGGTCCTATAAAAAATATCATTCCTGTTCAAATTAAACATTTTGCTAACTAATATTAAAGAATGCCATCTTAAACTGACTCACAAAGAAAGAGAATATATTTTTTGTTTTATAATTGTAGTTACTTCATAATTATAGCAAGCAAATTATGGAAGGCAATACATAATCCTCAACTAAAATGTAATAAAATCTTACATTTCACAACGAGCTTTTTTTTATTCTATTTCAACAATCCAAACTAACTTCTATAGCATTGTCTCCAAAATGTGTAAAATTTCTGTACTTTGTAATGAAACAAAGATTTGAGCAAGCAGTTTATTTATAAAATAGGAAATGAACACTGTTGACCATACTAATTATACAAAACTGAGCAATAGAAATGGATTACGTATAATTGAAGAAACCAAGCACTATAATAAATTCCTAATTACAGATGCTTTTATGTGGCAACTCACAGAATGAATTTCCAACATTATGATGGCGTAGCTTTCTATAATTCCTATCACATGCCATGAATAAATTACACTGACTTAGCAGTGATTAACACACTAAATTTTTCTGTAAAAAAAAGGAAGAAAATATAGAAAATGATGAATAAACAAATATATTTAAATTTGATACTCTACAAAAACAATATGCTATATAATAAAAACCAGATGATAAGTCCCTTTATTTTCAAAGTATATTTCAGAGCACTTGTAGAGGATAAAATTACAATGCAGTACTTTGAAATGAAAATATTGGTAAAGACTGGACTGAATCTAGGCACATTGAAATTCATTATTTAGTTAAGAAAACATTTTTAGCCACAACTTCATTTAGCACCAAAATAACTTAATCCTACCAAATTTTTTTTGGGGGAAACGTACTTTTCATATGCACATGTATCAACCACATACACAGTTTACACTCCTAAATTTACATAAAATTTAAGTACAATAACATTTATTCCAACAACCTGAATCTCCACCCCTTCCCCTCCCCTAAATGTGATTGAAAAAAAGATGGTCCCAAAGTTTATATATTCCTTGCCATCACAACTTTACTGTTTTAATTTGGCGATGCCAATTTAAAACTTACTATAGTTGAAAATAAAGTCAAATACTTAATAAAAGAAAATTTAGGAAAATTCTTGTGCTAAGATGGAATGATTACAGTACACACACACTTCACACTATCAGCAAAACTGAACTTCTATGTGCTTGAAGTTAGAAATGTGAAATAAATATAGGTCGTTGAATTGTTTAAACCATGACAGACCATCAAAAACACAGCTGGAAAAACAATGAACAATCCATTATGCAAACTGTGCAAATGTGAATGATACACTCAATATAGACAGCTGTAGTAGATGATGTGAGGCCAGAGATCCAAAGTTGAGAAGCACCTGCACTGAAAAAAAAATAATTTAAAAAGCAGTACATAAACATATGTCCTCCAACACGAACAGTACTCATTCAATAATTTAAATGCCAACAACATGTATCCAACATAAGCTAATAAATGTTCAGAGTGCCAAATGTACACAAGCCTAATGTATACTTCTGTATGTTTACAAATTGTTACCTGGCCTTTGTGTAAAGAGAGAACAGGGCATGTGGATTATGACCGGTGAATGAAGAGTATGTAGCCTTTGCTGGACAGAACTCCACGACACTTCACGTGCACCTGGAATCTCAACGCCCAATTAAGACTCAGAGTAGTCTCATCTTGAGCACCAAATATTTCATTCAGTGCAGCTCTGGGAAGTATTTCTGCAAAGGTAATTTGTGATGTAATGGTACAATTAATTACAAATCACAACTCATTTTATGTCATGTCACCTTAATCCTTCAGCACTGTATTTATAAATTTCATACACATACAATTTAAATAAGTATAATTTCTTTCCCCATTAAAAAATGCAAATGTCTAGATGTTACCATGAATTACAACAAGTATTCCTGAAATTCAAGTCTTGCTGCCACAACTATCTGAGAAGATATTCACACAAATTATGTAATGGTGTTAAACTGACCTTCATAACAATGACAACTGAAAATTTTTATCAAGAAATTTTCTTGTAATAACTAAAACCATGGTTCCATACTGGGCTTTGGTTTACACTAGTTTTTATTTTTAATGATTGGGTAAAAAATATCTGATGGTCTTTGTGCTAATTTGTAAGAATTGGAATTTGGGATGGGGAAATTTTATGCTTCATGAAAAAATAATGACTACATTCCGTAAGAAAACAACCTGTGAACTACACTCACCTCTATCCTCTCCATAATTTCCTACAAATGTTGGAAAGCACAAGAAAAACAAGAACTGCATCATCCAAAATGATCAGAAATAAAATCCTTTCACAAAATATATGTAATCAAACACCCTTCCTCACAATACTTACCAAAAGGATCACTGTGAGTTAGGAGTTGCACATCATTCTGCTTGGTAAACTCTTGCAAAGGAGGTGGCACAACACAGCAACTTGCCAGGTTTATCTGGATTATGCTTGGCTTTACCTGGAAACCAAAACCAGCAACTTCTATACAGCAGATCTGAATTTAAATTAGATGAAAAGTTCTCTAGATACAAATAAGCAATGTTTGTTTGCTACAATGTTCCATGGTTGACACCTTATTGAGAATATAGCAGTTATAGCCAAAGGAACATTGTGGTAAACATAGTAACCTGAAAACTTTTCATCAGGCAGTTACACCAGAAAAGACTGACACCTGTATTGAAATTTCCAGGAACACCAACAATAAAGAAGACTGTTTACACATAGAAATTGAAACAAAAATACTGAATTTTAAAAAGAAAGCATTTGCATTTCATCTCTGTGCAATGGAATTCTATGAAGACTATGATTAACATAACAAATTCACATATATAGTTAAGGTAAAAATCTATATTTTTGCAGAAGCATACCTTAGCCCAAGTGTGCAGTTGGATGAAGATTTCAGTCTCAACATCACTGACACCTATGCTCAGAAGTTTTTTGTTCTGCACATACTCTTCAAGGACAACCCACATCTCCTGTAGCTCTGGCAGCAATTGTGCACCGTCTGCTTTACTTGGATAGGCCAATACCAATGATTCGACAAAATCAGTGTTTAAGGCAAGGAACACTAGGAATGTTGAGAATCATAATTTCAAACACTGTAATCCTACAAATAACGCTTAACAAAATAAATTTCAAAACAAACAAAAAAAAAGATATCTTCTGATGAAAGGAGAAAATAAATATTCCATTAAAGAGTTAATTTAATTTCATCTACATATTAATATGAGAAACTCACTAGTTTCCAAGGCTTCACATAATGCTTTTTTCTTCATGGAAGAAATAAAAATTTTCACACCAAACTTCAAATCCTTCCTATCTTCAGAATTAACCTGTGTTGTTAAATTTCCCTCAACTCTGAAGATCTGAAAAATGTTTTAATAATTCAGATATATTCATGATTCTCATTCAGAAGCTGCTATATCTTAGCACAAAGTGCATGAGCAATTGAAACTTAAACTGTTTATTTAAATTTCAAGAATCTACAATTTTCAGTCATTTAAAAAGTGCTGAAAAGAATGGATAACTAACCTGTTACTGTATGAAGAGAGAAGATTCTGAACAGAAACTGAACATTCCTAGCAAGGCAAGTATCCATTATTACGTAGTTTGTATTAATGGAACAGAAAAATGGCATTTGTAGATAACTATTGATACACACTGGCAAACTCTTCCCATGTTGACAAACAACAATCTAAATAGTCACAGTCACATGCTTTCCATTAAATTCTATTTAAATTGTAGAAAAATTGGTGATTCAGGAATGACAGACAGATGTAAGCAGCAAGTACAGACTTACGAGTTTAGACTTTTTAAGTCTGGTCCTACCAAGTTATCAGAATAACTTTAAATTCAAAAATTAACAGCTCAGATCTTAAAATGACATGTTAAATATTTATTCTGATGACAGGCAGTCAAGTTCAGTTGTACCATTAAACAGCCCACAATAAAGCAAAGACAACCAGTACCATACCAATAAAACTGCCATGTCTGTCAACCTTTGTATTGACAAAACAATTATTAGAAAAAGAAATTGCGGAAAATGTTATTCAATAACTTGTTTTACAAGAATAGAATATATATAAATTGCAAAGTAACTAACCAGGCGAGATGTGGGCAATTCAAGTAGTTCCTTTCTTCAAACACTATTACAACTCATATCTCAAATATAAATAAAAAAATAAAGGGCATTCAAGCTAAAGCACTGCATATTTTAGCATAAGCTGGAGGTGACAGGAAATATTAATTCTAGACTATTAAAAGTTTTAAATCAATTTTAAACTATTATAACAAGAAGTGGAGAAACCAAGGCAAATAAAGCATGATATTGGCTTAATAAATATTATTGTTTCAGGATTTTTTTCGAGTTAATGCAGAAGAAATAGAACTCAATAATTCTGCAAATCATGCTAATTATGTGTTAGACATACCACATTAATAAAGTATAATTTTTAGATAGGTGAATTTATTTTATCGGAAGTATTTTGAGCTGCACATGTCTGTAATGTTTCAGAAATCGGGGTATGTGACCGATGTATACAATAAGGGCAATTTATAACAGATTAGAGAAACAAGCTGCCAGAGGCGGTGCCCACAGCGTTAATGGATTTAATCATCGTGACGCAACGTTTCACAATGCGCGCAATTAACGTACCAGGGTAACAGGCAAAGTGAAAAATATGAAATTCCTCACCTGCACCGTGTCACTTTCCATATGATTTGTAGGTTGCCATCTGTTCAGCGTTATTTTCAAACTTTCAATCAACTGCAAATAAAAAAATGACTTAAAAATAATAACATTTCTACATCGTTAAGAGTGCGCACATAAATATAGAAAATGAAGAACAAATGATAGTTTACATGCAAAACTCAGGAAATTGTATGTAATGACAGTTATTACTTGAGGAAGTGAAAACAGGAAAATTTTACGAAGTCCCGGTCTGCTGTTGTAATCATATTTACCTCATCGGTTGGAGTTTGTCCGGCTTTCATCTTTACTTCGTTCAAAGTAAGTATGTTTCCCGTATGGATGCAAATATTTTTAACATCTGGCGACAGTTGTTCAAGCATATTTTCCAATCCCTGTCTAGCTCGTTAACGAAGAATCCGGCAAGTACCAAAACACGCGATAAACAAATAACTCGGAGTTAGACTAGCCGGTCGACCCCACAACTCGTATTTATATAAAATAAGCTTTCGATACATCGAAACGAAATCGGTCGATTATAAAACTATCATTAGTCAAAGCTTTTTTACTTACATCAAAAATATTATTTATTGTTTATTTTGATAAGATATTAAATAATATATTGCCTTTAAAATTTTTTATTCTATTGTCTGCAAAGAAATACAAACTTATTTTAGAAATCTCGCCAAAATCTAATTGACGTTTACAACACTGTTCTAGTGTGTTTTCATTCCCGTTACAGCTGACCGACTAGAGGAAGACACCTGCTCAATTAGAATTTAGTACTCAGCAAAGTTTAGCACGACATTGTTTTTGTAACATTCAGACAAGAGCATTTCTGTTTGATCAAATATGGGTGTTGATATAATTAGTTTCGCTTACGCTGCGACAGTGGCTGCAGGAGGAATTTTTGGCTATGTTAAAGCTGGTAAGTAAACGATCTGGATTGTGGTTTTGCCTTATTCCTGTTATCATCAAATGTTCACTATAAATTACCTAACGTGAACATTGTTCTCATTTTTTTTGCATTTTTGTCTCTATTGACTTTTATTTCTCGGGTTTTTGCATGTTTAATTTTGGCCAAAGTCATCATGAGTTGCAATTTTCAAACTTATTCACTACACAAGGTTGATCTAATGATAGTCATTTGATATCTTGCTAGTGTTTCAACATATTCTAAATTATAGTACTCCATGTTAATATTTTAATTAAAAATGGAACACACAATGTTTTGGATTATAACCAGACAGTTTTCAAACATTTTATATAATGTATTATTGATTAATACAGTTAACTAAAACAAGAGGAAGTTATTTAAGTATAATACTTTTTAGATAATATATTGCCCTGAAATGCTTTATAATTTAAACTGATAATCATTCGGAGTCATTTCCTCCTTCATCAGTAATCATTAAAATTTAACTAAGTATTTTTATTGACTAAAATAAATTTATTTGTTAGAGTTAACTGCGTAAAATACACCCTAAGAAACAGTCTTTGGAATATTACATAAATGTGAATTGAATACCTCTTTATGTTTCCTATTATAAGTGAGATTATATTTTGTTTCAATTATGTAAAATTTCCGTCTGTATAATTTTTCAATATTTTGCAGGAAGTATCCCTTCCCTGGGTGCTGGTCTCTTTTTTGGCAGTGTCCTTGGTTATGGAGCATACCAGATCTCTCAGAACCCTAACAATTATGCCCCACTTCTGGGAGGAAGTTCAGTATTAGCTGGTTTGATGGGTTATCGGTTCTATAACTCTGGGAAGTTTATGCCCGCAGGAATGGTTGCATTACTGAGGTGAAAGATGCCCCTAGTTTATATCTCAATTATTTGTCAGATTATATATATTTTTTTAAAAAATATACATATATGAAGTAACAATTATGAGGCCCACAGATTGTGGAAAAAATGTAGTACATTAAAATATTTTGTGAAGATAATAATATAAAAGTAATTTTTGTTTAATAATAAGATAGATAGTCAAATACAGACAAAAGAAGCAATGATATAAATACCACACAACATTAATGAAAGCACCTGAAGAAAGAAACAAGACTTCATGAAACATTGTGTGGTATTTAGATCATCACTTCTTTTGTCTGTCTTTCTTATTATCAATTTTCGAAACAGTTATAAATTTTTCATTGTAATTTTTGTTGATAGTTAATTCTTAACCCTTTGCACTCAAGGGCTCCGGAGACCAGCCATTTGAAATGTGTCTTGAAGCTCGAGGGCTCTGCTATGGAACCCTCGAGTGCAAAGGTTTAACTGACTTATTGTCCATAATGTATTTATTTTCAAAGTCAGTTGCAACAGTGTAAATTAACTTCTAACTTAGTAAAAAGTTCTATTCTAGCAATAGATAAAAGATGATGGCAATGAATGACATTGAAATGTTGTAAATGCAATTGTTTACTCAGTTGAAAGCCCGAGAAAACTTTATTCATTCGCTACAACAAGAAAGACTGAATTCTTTATTAGTAATTATTTACCTTCATATCTATTGTTCCTAAAATTCTGAATGTTAGTTAAATAATAATTGTACATATTTGTACCATATTGGTTAAATTGTCAGAGCATGTTTGATGTTTTCAACTATTGTTGTATTTATCCCATATCCATTTAAATATCTAATAGATGTTTTGTTTACAGATTGAAATTTAGAGATAAAATATTTTGGCAGCTTTGAAATTAATGACAAACTAAGTTGTTATTTTGCTACACAAAAATATTCTGTATCCTACTTCACATTTTGCTGCAATTTAATTCAAAGTGACATTCCTGTTTTATTTGATAATAAGCTAAGGTTTTCCCATTGTATGTTATCTGTGACAAGTCCTTGAGATTCCATCCAAACATAATTAGTAGACCACTGAAATGAAGGCCTTAGTTAGATTTGGAGAGTTTTCTTCAGAACACAACTTAAATCTAAACTCAAGTTCAAGTTCAGTGATCAGTTTAAGAAATACAACTTTAAATTTTCTGTGAAATGTTAATTTATTTTTCTCTAAGATACAATAGTAAAGACAGAGTATAGAACAAAACCTACTTAAGAGCAGAGAAATCCCCAATTTGTTGAGGGATGTCAACATTAACCCTAATAAATTACTCTTTTTCTTTTCAGTGTTGGTATGGTCCTGAGGCTTGCAGCAAGAAGCACTGGCTTAGTTGAAGTCAAGGCGAAGTAGAAAATACCATTAAAGTTTTGTTTCTTGCCCAGTTTTTGTACATTTTCATAGATATTTTATACATTGTGTAGAAGAATTTGAGAATATTTCAATAAAAAAGATACTATCATTATATTGCAGTAGGTTTCTTTTTTAAAAAAGTGAGAATATTGATGGCCCTTATTTTATTTTGTTCTTGATTTACATTTCTATAGTTACAAAAATTCAATTTTTCAGAAACCTTAGCAATTGATGACTCAAAAGTGCAGAAAATATTGACTTGAATCATCATTATGAAGGATGAAGTTTTCTCGGGATTCCAACCGGATAGTGTTGTTTAGTAAACACAACATTCAATGGATTGCACCGCCATCTTCTTGAGGTGAAGAAGATTCCAACAATGTTTCGATGGCTTGCACCGCCATCATCTTCACCATCGAAGCATTGTGTTTACTAAACTACGCTACCCGGTTGGAATCCCAAGAAAACTTCATCCAGCAACTACACCGGGAAAACCTACGTTCCGTATTAATCATTATGAAGTTTGATTTCAAATCTTAAATTCAATAAATTATGAAAAATATTCTGCTGGCTCTGCTCTTTTTATCAAATTTAATTAGTTTTTTTTAAATGCTTGATTATATGTTGGAGTTAGTTCATTGAATGGAAAACTATTGTTATGCTACTTTGGAAACTGTTCCAGTGACCTAATTTTAGAAATTTCAGTTCTTACTTTTGACGAAATAGGAATATTTCAATGTAAAATCTCTCAAAAATAGAAGTAACAGAATATAAACTTCATCGGTGAGCTCTGGATGCTAAGTATTCTGGGGGTATATAAACAGGCATTTGGCAACAGTCTAACTCTTCAGCCTGGAAGAAGATGGAGCTGCTAGCTGTCAAAATGTCACTCTGTATGTAGATTATCCAGGTGGAAACCCAAAAAGCCATTCTTAATTCCATTCACCAGGAAAACCTTCAATATATAAACTTGCATATTTCCATCATACCCTTTCTATCAAAATGTTGAACATTTAGAAGAAAGGATCCAAATGAAGGAGGCAATACACATACATTTATTACATTTTTATTGGAACACAGGTCATCTTCATTTATTGACAGTAATATTGAAATGAATAATAATAGAAAATTAATATTCACATATTATACAAGACTTGCCTTCATAGATTACAGTTAAATGGCATTCTCTCTGAAAAATGGATTCATATGCATTTGTAATAGGAACTTTTCAAAAAAGTTTAATAAAATGTGTTTATATATAATAATAAAAATAACATATTTGCAAAGTTAAGTATGCTTTGTAAAAATTTATAAATAAATATGTGATTTATAAATGTTTATAACTAATTGGTGGATAAATGCATCAAATTCTTTTCTCTTTGTAATGTTTGTAACAAACATTTTAATTGCACCAAGTTTGTGGCCACGGAGTAAACACACATTTGTGATTTATGTTGGCACCATGATGTTCTGTGAATTTTTGTAACATATGGCAAATAAATCATTTTTTGTTTCTTAGTCATTTTTAAGTTTCATATTTATATTAATTGCAACTGCCCAAACCTATGTTGTCAACATTCACTACACCCTTATTCAATTT
Organism: Zhengitettix transpicula; assembly: GCA_037074705.1. Classification (NCBI taxonomy): domain Eukaryota; kingdom Metazoa; phylum Arthropoda; class Insecta; order Orthoptera; family Tetrigidae; genus Zhengitettix; species Zhengitettix transpicula. The sequence goes on from CM073593.1 coordinate 79,227,845, forward strand.
ATTACTCATGTTTACAATAATCTGTTTGCAACTTGCTAGCCATATACCAGTTTCTGGTAAAGCTCTGTGCTGGAACATGTCACTCATAGAAAGAAAATGGACAACATTTTATTACATAGGATTTTTTTGTTATTTATGATAGATAACATGGAAATTTATGTAATTTAATGTTCAAGTAAAGAATAATTCTTTCTGTACAATATTTTCCTCTCTAAATCAAAACTTGGTACACGTTTTGTGAAAATAAGCTTTTAATGGAGACAAAAATTATTTAAAAATACAAACAATAATCTTGTTGCATAGTTGACATAGTTGCATAGTGTTTAATGATAAAGAGCTGTTAAGAGTAGAAACAAAGAATAAATTGTTCCAGTAACTTTATCACAGTGATGAACTGTGGTGTGATTCGAAATATAAGTGTAAGGTAGGGTGATAGTTTTATTCAATGCACTTTATAAAATTTGTGAATATTTTATCTCTATTTCTCTTCTCAACAAGTTAGGCAATATTCTTTTCCTTGCTCACCCACTTTCACCCCTCGTATAGAATTTTTTAAACACTTTCAATTTTTCTCTCTCTTTTATGCCGGTTTACTTTATGTCAGCATTTCTGCCTTAAATGTATCACACTTTACACATGCACACACACCTAACAGAACTAGCAGTGGGTCTCACCACCAATTACACAGTGCCACATCACTCACAAGCATTATCACATAACATACATAAATACATGCAATGTATTTGTCTCACTTTATTCTTGTCACATTTATTGTGTATCTAGTTTTATTTGTTTATGTATATATTTATATGTACAGTGCATTGGATTGTTTGTCACAGTGTCACCCAAGCGGTGACAGAGTGACGGCTGAGATTTGCCATGAGATCACCTGTTTATACCAACACTTTCTATCTGTCATTCCTATCATTCCCTTTCATGTAAATATCTAGATCTTAACTTCAGTACACTGTTACTGGTAAGGCGGGTCTTGAAATGTGGTCTAGAACATCAGTACCAGAAGACTGGGAGTGCACACGGACATTTAGAACTTTTAAAATAAATAGTATCCCCTTCTTAAGCCGCAATCAACCAGGTCTCCTCTGTGAATTTTATGGCTGTGGTGCCACATTTTATAGGAATACATTTCACTTCCTCTTCTGTCGGTTTCTGAGGCACAGGGTTTGGTGAGAGGCGCAACAGCTCTGCTGCATGTACCGGTGTGCACAGTACTGGTAACCATACCGTGCCAGGAAATCATAGCAGCTCAGGCTCCCGCTCAGATTGGTGACCCTGTCAGTGCAGTCAGTGACGCCCACTATGGCAGAAAATGAAACCTAAGTCAGTGACACTAACCCTGATGGTGTAGGGTAATTACTACCTGTCAGAGTTACATGAAGACGTAATGTTACACTCAATGAGCTTTTATTATCACAATCCAATCAATTTGGTCCCATAATGAAGTGGTTTGGTTTTAACATACAATGATTATGAAGCTATGTAAAAACAAGCTGACCTGATTTGGTATGAACAAATAGAGGAACTACAATACATATTTTTTAGTCTAGCAGTGCTTAAACTTGTATGTTACCTGAAATAATAACCAGTGTGAAAAAGACAGTAATTTCATAGTATGTGAATCTGTACTAAATTACGAGTATTTGCTGAAACTTATGATAGCCAACTCTTTTGACAAAATTTAGGAACTATAGGTAGTAAGGTTTTATGAGTGTGTTATCTGTAATTCCAAATACTTTCCTTGTCCTTAACATGAAATGAATCATACTTCTTATTCTATTTTCTATATTAATGTACAAAACATTTTCATGTGAGATATTACTGTATTAAGTACTTCTCTGCCGTCAAATAATGACATAGATGATCAAAAAACTTATTGACAGCACTCGGCAAAAAAATTAGTTTCAATAATTGAATAATGATTCATTTGATGTTATTTTCACATTTTTTTAAAATGGATTTGTGATAATATGGTAAGGGAAAAAGCAGGAATAACTTTATAAAGTAATCTTTATTCATTTATTCCTTTAGTGTAACCAATTTTTCAACCAAACCAGGATGGAAAGCTCAAGTTGTTCAATTTACAACTATGTTCATAGGATACATTCTCAATATGCATAATAAGTATCTAGTTAAGTATTCATTTAAAAAATCAGAGAAATTTTTAAATATTATCTATTGTCTAAAGCTCCAAATGATAATTCATACTAAACTATCATCAGTGTTTATTTCTGTTCCCCAAGAATGTTATTTAAATATCAATTTTCATTTGGTACTGAAGCAATATAACAAATAGTGAATGCATCTACTATGTTCACATTTTCATGCAGTGAAATGTTAATTAAATGTTTAAAATGTGTGTTCTGTACACTTGAGAAAATATTAGTCAGATGACTTTCCAATCCTAATTAACATATTTACAATTGAAAATTCCTTTGCCTGGCTGGTAAGATTGGAAAGTGAATTTGTATAGGAGTACAGAGATAAAATATGCAAGGAATAGAAGAAAAGTCGTAAATTCCCATGAAAAGTTACAGTAAGAAGTAATTTTGTAGATGGATAAGTTCTATTTGATTGGATTCTCCTTCCTTACTAATTTCTTGTTTTTAAATTTACCTTGAGGTTTATAGCTACATTTTCCACTTATATTTAGTTTCCTACTCACTTTATCTCTGCACTCCGCTAAAATTTCATATTCTACCTAGGAGCAGAAACTCCAAATATAAATCAATATTATTGCCACCAACCATCAAATTTATGGCTGAACCATTTACTAGTTTAAATAAACCTACCATAAATTCTGATAAATATTATACAAACTGCAATTATCACATTATGCAAACTACTCTTTGTTAGTGCTGTTTATTCATCATGCATTGTACAATGATTCCACAAAAAACAAGTTCTCACACTGATTTTGATTTTATAAGGAAGTGGCATTGTCAAAATAATGAAAACTTGAAATAAACTTCCTCTATTTCCTTTCCATACCAATTATTTTGACAATGGCATAACTTTACTGTCTTTTATATATGTCCTATCTTGTATAAAAGAAACACTGGAAAGAACAAATATCAAACTTATAATGAACTTGTTTTCCCAGGTGACACTGTACATATTTAATACAGAGTAAATGTTACTGCTATTTACAAAGCCACATGCAAGTTTATATATACATAATTTACACTTCCTGGAAAAAGAAAGAGTAATGAAACACAAACATTTATTTACTTATTTAAGGAACAAAAGGTTTAAAGTTTGTAGAATCTTTGAGAGAGAGACATACATTGGTAATAAATATAGAAGGAAATCAAGGTAAAGAACATTGTAATAATGAGTGTATTTTGTGTTTTTTGTAAAATCATTGGGGAAATATTTCAATATAGTATAATTTTATTCAGCACAGTAAAAGAAGGCAGTGCATGAGAGTACTGTATGAAAAATGTTAGGAACTGAAATCTGTATTATGAAAGATACTTTTAAAGACAGTCATTTAATTTTATGCATAAGCTTTCTTTTTAAATTTGTTTCCTTTTCTTTATTTAACAGATTCTTTGAAGAAAGAGTCACTACTTCCCATATCTTGTGACACCTTCCTACTTACCATTGTCTACCCTAGTGAGTGCATCTACAGTACCGTTGTAAATTGTAGGCTGGTTATTGGTTGCTGCTGAGTAGAAATAGGACTGGTATTTTTTTGTTGTGGATGAGGGGTCATAAAATGAGTTGCCAACATATGGGTTTTTGTTGACAAGTGACAAGTATTGGTTGTTACCAGATGTGTAGGAATTATATGGACTCCTTGTAGAGCTCTGATACTGATTGTAACTGTTCTCTCTGCTCGATTGTGTCTTTTGGAAGTTACTAAAATCGTATGGGTTTCGTGTGGTGCTGGCATATTTGGCCTTGTAGTAAGTATCATATGGATTCTTAGTGCTGGTGCTCTGATATTGGAATAAATTGTAGGGGTTTTTGGTGCTAGTCGGATAAAGGGACCCAGGTGTTGAGTATTGATATGAGTTCTGTTGTAAGGGGCTTTTTGTAGTAGTGGTCGAGGTTGTAGAAATGTATTGGTATTTGGGACTGCTTGGTGGTGAAGTACTCCAGTAATCTTGCCAAGATGACCTGTATATAAATATTCATTAAGCATTGCAATATTGGAAATGAAAAATTAACACATTATAAACTCCATTCTATTAATATTCAGATCGTTACCAGTATTTAAATCAAGAAATAAATTATTTGCTGAAATTTAGGAATAAGTAAATGATTTGGATTCTCAGTTATCAGTATTTTTGACTACAGTTAGTAATTTAATCTGACTTCAAGTTTATGATTTGAGACTTCCTGTGCCATAATACTATTGGAATCTCATAGCTTTATACAGTAATATAATTACTTAGGTTAAGATCAATACAGAATAATAAATTATGGAGACTTTCTTTTCATTGTATTTTACAGTTTAATTATTACATATACAAAATTCTTAATGTATCATAATGGCTGAACTGAAATCCACAGGTGATATGAAAAAGTCACTTATTTGTGTGGTATAGTTAAGAATAATTAATAGAAAATGTTATTGATGTTAATCAGGTTCTAAGACATTTCTTTGCTTACAGTAAAATTCCTTTTGGAACCTTTCCTGTGAATCTGGTTGGATTCATGGTAATACTAAATATTTGATCCAAGTATTTTGATATACATGGAGTTTTAATAATTCTTTTACAGGATTTGTAGATGGGTTCCTCACACAAGATTTTATGTGAGTAACCCATCACCTGTAAATCAATCAAGTTTATGAAACAAATTCCAATATCCGATACAAGTCTGTTGAGTTTGTACAATAGTAAACAGTAAATCCTTTAAGCTCAAGTTTCCAAAACATATCAAAGATATGAGACATGAATATATGAATATTTAATTATAATTAAAGTAATTAAAACTATCCCCCTTTTTACTCAGTCTCAGATATAACACAAACTAAAGATTATAGAGTTATCATATAGCCATCTTATTTCTATTAATATACCAAGATTTTCATTTTCTTGCCCTTGTTCAAATGTATCTACAATACCATAAATCACCAAAACTATATAAGCAAAAATATTTGTGCTTTCAAAATGTGCCACCTGTATGTACCTGTGAAGCCATGCAGTATTCTTAAATATAGTAATTTTATATATGACCTCTGCTTTAGCTCATACCTCTGTGTGGTGATGTTGGGAGGATTTGCATACACTGGTCTTGACTGTGTAGCGGCAGAGTCAGCATCATTCCGCCGGATGTAAGATGGTGTGTTCTGAGAGTAGTCAGGGATGATATTCTCATGTTCAGCTACACAGCGTCCGTTGATGCAGTACTATAAATAACCATGGCAATGTGGATTTTCAAAGGCAAAGAATGTTGAAGTTATTGCAAAGTTCTGGGATGATTCTTCATTTCCTAAATGTCTACAATTTTCTATTCTCACAATTTATATGTTACCATTATTTGTTGATTTTTTATACTCCATCAAAGAATTTAATTTATTTATATTTTACCATTAATTATTCTAAAAGATCTGATCTTTTGTGAAAGTATTAATTTTCCATGTAGATTAGTATAAGGTCCCAAGCTTTAAATAATGAAATCACAATTATGTCAATTATATAACAACTTCAATTTAAGTTTGGTTATTTGAGCTTTGTAAAAATATTCACCTGTAAAAGCAAAGACATGTGTGAACTGAATTTAGACTGTTATTCAGAAAATACTTTTACTATGCAATATCCATTTATGGTGAAAAAAGCATCATGCTGTAAAACTCACCTGGCCATCACCACAAGGTGATCCCTCAGCTGCTGGTCTATAGGCTACACAGTAGCCAGAACCAGAGTCAAAGCAAAACAGCTGTGCACACACCCGGTCATCTTTCTGCAAAACAGAAATTCCGAAATTACAACAGAGAGTTGTCAATTATTTCTTAAGTAATAGTTTAACAAAATTGTTAGCTTTCAAGGTTGGGGTAGGTCAATTTTGTTTAGAGGTGTGTTTTAAAAGTTTAAGCTACATGAAATTTCAATATGTTTTCCTATAGTGACATTTTTCTAACTTACAAAGCATGCACTGGTACCCCTGTCCTTCCGGCATTGAGCATCTAGAGTTAAAAGTTTGCCGGGCAAGACTCGTGGCAGTGACTCATCCTCGTGGGGTGAGTTGTATAAACATGTTGCGGTATCACCACTGAAATATTTACAGCAAAGTGTGGTAGTGTGTTATGCCTCAACATTAGAGATCATATTTATAAAATGAGGCATCAACATAACATGAATAGATTTCAAAAGTCCAGAAAGTTATATTTATAATTGACAAAATTATTCAAAATATTGCAAATTACTTCAACCTTTAAATATAAATATATATGAAAAATTTCAGCAATGAAATTGTCATTTTATGTGTACACAAATATCTGTGTGAATTTACCTTTAATTAATTTAATTTTTCAAATCCTTCATATGCATAATATATTTTCTCATTTATATTTATTTTATGAAGTATAGTTAATTTATTTGAACACAGCAGTTTGGATACGAAAAATTAAATTTCAGCAGATAGTACTATTATTATTATGTTTGAGAAGAAATGTAATTTTCAAAGTGTGTGAAATCTCTATGTGTACTTGAGAAAGTGGTGAAATGATGCGACACTGCAGGGAGACCACTTGAAGCCCTTTTCTGTGTGCCGGAGATCACTCATTATGAACCCATCCTCCCACCGGCACTTCTCTGCTCCTGGGCCTCCAAGATAACTTGGTGGAGGTGAACCATCATGAACTGCTCCCAATCTGGTTTGTAAAAACAAATACCACGCTGTACAATGCTGAATAAATTAAGAAAAATAAAATTGACAAATTACTCTGAGTGAAAATGAATATTTATTTACTATTTAGTACTCATACTAGTTTTTGTAATAGATGATCATATTAATCTTGATGAAGAAATGAACTGGCAGAGAATAAAATGCTAAAGGTCAACAGTCCACACAAATTTTCACATAATTTAATTTCATACTTGTTATAAACTTGTATAAAACCAGTCGCCAGTCAGACATTGTAAAATAGAAACTTTATATGGCAAATGTTAAGTGTAATCTTATGGTGTTCCAAACTTACAGGTGCCCCACTTCGTGAGCTCCAACAATGATTCCAGAGAAACCACCAGTGTCTTCAATTATGGCGACACTGTTCACCTTCTCCAGTCTCTTGTTGACAACACAAGCTCCACCAACATAGGCGAATCCTGTACCAGTAAAACTTATTAATTTCTCTTACTAAAATGAAGATAAGTTAAACAATACCTTTCAAATATGTAAAGTTATCAAATAGCATTTAACCAGGAGATTTATATTAAATTCAGTTTGAAGATACTTAAAACTTTGTTGAAATTTTGTTTAAAGTGAAAGGCAACATAAAATTAATCACTTCCTCAAAATAAACGCCAGTTATATTACATTTTCATTATATATTTCTTACAACATATTTATCATTAATGATAAATTTATAGTAATTAAATTAATATTTTAAAAAGTTTGTTTACTATAACTTGTTTTATGGTATTGTGATCATGCACACAGAAACTGAAGAAAACTATAAATTTATAATTTTCATTTCAAGGAAAACATAAATTAAAATCATTGTTCTAAATATTACTTTATTAGTACAACTTCACATTTAGGAATTAATGTTTCCATCAATTAGTAGTATTCTGTTAAATAGCATGAGTTAAATATCATTCTCCATAATTAGTAAACTGTTAATTTGCTCCATTGTTTAAGCTTTGTTAGCATTTGAGTACACATGAGTTAATAGTTGAGTTTTGTTATTTTTTGGTAAGCAACATATAAAAAATAATATTTCTTGCAAGTAAATCTTTGCTTAAATAACTTACCAACAAGGAATTTTAAAATTATTTTTTATTTTAAAAGTACTTTTATTTGAAATATGAGTTCAAATGAAAGAACAATTAATTTAACACCTTTTTTTTATCTGAGACCAAGAACAGAAAGTTTTTTTTAAGCAGACAGACAAATGCAATTGCAACAATTTGCACAAGCTGAAGTTCTTACCTTCCACTTATCCTCCACTAATGTTGTGCCATAAAAAGAAACAGAAAAAAGTGAAATGAAAGACAAAACTAAGACAACATTAAGTCTTCAGTCATATGAAGTCATTTCCTCTGAGTGTATTTGTGTTTCTATTTTATACAGCTGATATGTAAAAGATAAAATATGTAAAAAGATAAAATATGTCCAGCCTCTTTTTATTTCCCCTATTAATTAAAATCCTAACAATTAAGTTTTTGAGATAGACAGATGCATAGACAATTCTGCAAGTTTCTTTGAAATATTCCCAATAAATATTACATAGTGAAGTATTTTCTTAATAGTTGATATAATTATTATTATTTTCTTTCATGCAATTGAAATAACTTATAATGCAACAATTACTTGTTTCAGTTATCTGAGTAAGTAATTTGTTTGAAACTCTCTTTGTTATCATAACTTGATTCATTTTAACACAGTAATCAGCAGTATAAAGTGAATACAAATTTATAATTAGGAAATTGGTTTAAGAAGTAAAAATAAATAGCAAAAAGTCAAGGAAAAAATGTGAAAAGAGTTTACAAGACATTATGTAAAGTCATAGAAAGTGTTTAATGTTTTTTTAACTGTTCATATTTAAATTATTCATTTAATATATTTGTTTTAAAAATAGATGACAGTGTTTTATGAAAAAATAATAATAAGCAAATTGTAAAAAATGATGAAGGTATTACGCACTACAATAATGATGGTGGTAGCTATGAAAACAATACATTTGCTCTGATATAAGAATATCTGACAAATTTTTGGCTCATGTGTACATACATTAGACACTATTTGCATCAATATTTCCTAAACTTAAGAATCCCATACTCTATTCGTAACCTGCAAATTGAAAATAAAAAAACCCCTCTTATCTTGTTATACATTCAAAGTGAAAGCTTTGTTAATTCTAAATTACAGAAGAATTAATTGTTGAACATTAACTGATGCAGTATACTTTCAAAGTACAAATGGAGAATATGTCAATTTTATTAAAATAACCCACCTTACAATAACATCCATTGTTAAAAAGGACTGTAATGCAATGAGAACTAAATTAATTATGAACAAATAATTGACCAGACAATAAAAAGTGTACCCACCAGAAGTATAATCAGACTTTGGTATTTAAGTAACCCATCAATCAAGAAAGACAGAACCTCTGTATAACACTGGCTGTGTTTCAAGTTTCAAGTTAAAAGCTTCAGAGGTTGGTTGTGTTTGTGATATTGTCATAAATATTAGCTCAGCATCAACTAGTTCCAAAGCAATAAAGTCCTCATTCAGAACAATATGTTATTGCAAACAAGTGCAATGCCTTAAATCAAATACAATTACTAAAATAAATTCAGCAAAATTTGAATCTTACAACCAGATGGGCAAAACACAACTTTCTGCTACTGATCAACATCATCTTAAATCCATAAGGCTACAATTTTATATCATATCATTGGCATGGACTTCATATAATGTAACATAATTTTCCTTCTACTCTTAAATTGATTCAGTTATTTATTGTGATATAACTGATCGAAAATATTGAAATTATTGTCCATTTCTTTAAATGTGTTTTTTTTCCATATTATTTATGAACCTTTAGTTTTGTTTGCTAGCTACCTCCATCTGCAGTGTATATATATATATATGTTTGCAATTTTTCACTTCAATTTAGTCAGTTTATTGGACCTACCTGCAGTGCCTCTGTTGCACACGTCATTAGCAAATTGCCTCCTGCACATGTCTAATCTGCAATTATAATAAAAATGCCAAATTTTCTAAAAATATACTGTATAGAAAACAACAACAACTTTTTTGATGTCTCAGACAACTGCAGTGCTTGCATCTTGGGAATCTTAAATGTAGGAAACAATATAAGTAATAAAAAAATGCAAAAATGAACAACTGAGCAACTTTATAATATGACTAGTATTAGGATCATAAATTATTCATGCTTTTAAAAACATATTTCTCTGAGAAAAATTAAAAGATTCCTTTTTAAGGGTTATTAAAAATATTCAACCTGAAATGCTTTTTAATTTTAAATAAATTATATAATATCAGTTTATTTAACCCAGATAATTATGTACATTCTTTTCCTTAATTCATGAATATTGAGTTTATAATCCAAGTTATAAGATTTATAATTTAATATTTTTCACGTTTTGTGTTTACATAACTTTACCTACAATCATTCCTTTTAAAATACTAATCTTGAGGTCTCTTTGATATAGAATTTATTAATTCTGCTTTATTTTGAAGTATAATTGATTATGTACAGTTCTTTTATTCAACCTTTACAACTCTTAATTCTACTAATTTGCTTGAAATATATTTGCATTTTACTAATGAAATACACTTATTTTCTCTTTTTAAAGTTTAATAATGTATTGAATGGTTTCATAATGAGCCTTTTCTGTTCTTCAAAGACTTCACTGACATCAAAAACATTATGGGTTTGTTCTTACAGAAACTTTTAATCGAGATGTTCTTGATTCGATATATTATTTAGTTAGGTATGGTTATCAAAATTATTATTTTATCTCAGATAAATTTGTACTGGGATCAAATATTCTCAATGTGTTGAAAACTTAATAACTGACAAAATGTCAAAAGTTGCTCATTTGTTTCACTGTATATACACCAAAATAACAACAAAAAATTAGTACCCAACTAAGTTAAAATTTCCTCAGTTGTAAATTGTAATATGTTAATACAACATACTATTTCCTTTCCACCACCACCAGAATCCAATGAGAGCTATGTACAACAGATGGCATATAGATTATTATTATTATTTTGTTTCTGGAGGACGTTGGATTCATGTCGAACATACCGGCGGTTCCTTTTGTACAACGTCCTCCTTTCCTTCGACGACACATATCATACCTAAGGAGCAAGGAGAAGGGTTGTAATAACAGAGTACATCAAATTATTAAACAAAGAAAGAAAACAAAGAAATCTGCAACTGTAAGTTTTCAGGTAAAGTTATCAAGAAAAAAGTTAAAGATTCTGATAAAGACACTCACGTTATTCTTAGAACTATTATAGTGTTAAAATTTATGTCTCAACTGTTAAGAGCTTATATGGGAGAAATCAAAATGATTTTTGTGTTACAAAAATGAAAAAATTCATTCTAACTGTTTGGAACCAGCTGAAATTTATTCAGGAACATTCAGTGTTCCTATGGACCATCAGTTTGACAATCTTTATTTTATCTTTAGGATTAAGGTTATCCCCATGAAAGTTTACAGCCATCTGAAGATGAGCATTGTTTCCTTTTTATAGTACTAGTGTTCTGATGTTTAAATTACTTCCTTAAATTTAATATTTGGACACTGTGTAACATATTATCCATGTGAGTTATTCTTTGAAATTTTGATGATTAGTTAATAATTTGCTTAATGAAAACAAAAAAGTTTCTTTCTTTTGGAATCATTTTTCATGCAATTGTATAAATTAATTCCAAATCAAAGTAAAGGTGTAAAGACTTTATCAGGTGCCAACACTAATTCAGACAAAATGCCTTCTCATAGAAGATAATACCTACAGATAAACAGGAATTTTCAAGTATTGTAACATATCAGTAATACAAATACTGTATCAAGTAACTTAAGTCAATGAAATTACCAAAAGTGATTCAAAACTTCAGCCAATCACAAAATAAAAATGAGTGTAATATTCTTAGTGAGAAAAATATTCTGTTAAGAATATTTCTTAGTGAGGTTTTCATTCCAGTTTGTGTCTTTTTGTTTGTGTGGTAAGCAATATATAATTAAGAATAAGGCTTTTGAGTTTTGTCAGCTGACATGAGCAGTTGTGTCACTCTAGACTCTTTTTAGCACCTGAAGAAAGGGACGAGGATCCCAAAAACATTGTGTGGTTATCACTTATTTTGTCTGTATTTGGCTATATTTCTTATTATTATTATAATTGAGAATATTTGACTGAGTCATTTATATTCTCTTGTTTTTACAGAGTATTAAATATGTCCAAATTCTTGTATATAAGTGCATAGAATCCAGTAAATGTAAGTTCAAGATATTGGGAAAGTATTCTGAATACTTTTAAACTTAACTCAAATACTTTCTACACACACAACAAAAATCACTTCTAAAATTGAATAAAGATTGCTTTAACATAATAATGAGTTAGCTTCATGTGTCCATTTTTGAGAAAACATAATGGAATTAATAACCTTTAGTTAAAAATGTGGTACTTGAATAACTCAGATAAATTAACTACTTAATTACATTATCTAATGTGCCATAAAACTACAAATGATTTTCAGAGTAAAGAATAAAATTGGTATATCAGATATCAAAACTTCCTTTGTTTCTAAAATAATATGAAGTTGTTCCCAGCAAGCTTAATATTTAATATGTTTGAAAATGAAATTTTGTGAAATAATAAAAATATTATTTCAGGAAACTTATAAAAAATATAATGGAATTCCTTTAAATATTTTAAGTTCAGTTTAATTGTGTCGGCGAAACAAGACAGAAATAGTTTAAATTTTAATAAACTCTTGTTTATTTTTAATTCATATTTAATATTCCCAAATAGAAAGTAGTTAATAAAACCTGGGCTAAACTAACCTTGTTGGTGTCATTCGATGTCAGTCAAGTCGGTCGGGTAAATGATGAAGTGATGTATAGGAAAGAAAAATGTTGTTGTCACATTGCTTTAGATGTATTGATTGAGTTATGTAAAAATTTAAATGTTGAATAAACTCATAAATCAGAGAAAACAGTTTATGAATATTCCTTAATTGCAATAATTTTGTACGTTCAATATATTTTGAATTTGAATTTAACATCTTGACTTAGTATACTCCAAGAAAACATTTAATGTGCCAAAGTCTGTCAGTTGATCTATGCTGCAAATCATGGATAATTATAATTCATTTCACGTAGATTTCTCTAGTAAGTACTTAATAAAATAGAGAACACTAATTGTCAAATGCTTGTTATGTTATGACTTCTCATTATCACACGTAAAATGAAGGTGTTTCATAAAGTCTTTGAATTTAGTCTCATTTCTTTAGTTTCGATTAAAATGAACTTTGATTGATCAGTTTAAGTGGGCCCAGAAGTCAGAATCATTAACCAAGTAGTTCGTATACCATCAACTGCTTCCACAACTTACTTGGTGACAGCCACGGCAATATCATAGACAGGCAGCCTCCTCTCACGGAACAGATACTTGCCCATGTCGGTGAGGGCAGCGGCTGAGTCTATTGCATCACGGCCAACCCTGTTCCTTTCCAGGTACGGTGTAGCATCTCGACCCTAAGGAGAATCAAAAACTTTGAACTTCATGGAAACATACACTTTTTAATTAATACATTGAAAATAAATGATATTTTCTACATTATACTCCCTTCTTTATTCAGTTAGAGTAAAAGTACAGTAATAGCATTAATAGTACACGTGCAGCAACAGAATGAAAAACCCATTCAAAAGTGTAAAACTTAATAGCAAATTTCAAAATAGAGGGGAAAATCCTAATTGTATTACTATTATAGGGAAATGATAGCTTGTGTAGTTGTTTGCTCACTAACATGACTATTTACTGTACTTACCAATACTTAAGTAAAATAATAACTGTGTTACTTTGATTGAATCTTTTATTACTCAGCCCTTTTACAGTGGTGTATATGGTATGTTTTCTGATTTGATCCAAATTTTTTATCTCAATGTTCCTGGATCAAGTAATCATTTAAATATGCAATCTTTCACTTGATTGTCTGTAATTTTAATTTCCTATCACAGCTTACTGTGGATTACTAAAGGATTATTTCCAGTCATGTTTCTAGGCATTAATCTACACAGGAAATCAAATCATGGTGTATTTATACTCATACCCTTGATATGATGATTCCTGCAATGCTGATACGAATTTTTGGTCCCTTGAGCAACTTGTATCGCAGGTCTACTCCATTCCAGAATGAGACAAAGTACCTCTTGATCTGGACATTATCACCTCCATGCAGTCTAGATAATGAATATTATTTCATACATTTAGTCCATTATAGTTCTCAAATGTTCTGGTACTGTGCCAATTTCATTTATTCTGAATAGAGTTATATAGTAACTGTTTTTACATACCTGTAACCATCATAATCAACAATAACTAGAATTTCAGGGTATATCACATATGGTGCCTCCCTTTTGCTGACAGATCGTTTTGTGCGAAATTTCTTTGAGAGGTGGTCAGGTTCCATCAGGGCTACAAGAATATTCATGAATTACCTTTGAATAAAAGAGTTGTACATAACAAAAAAGATTGTTGTGACAAACAAATTATTTCAAACTTATTCAAAACCTTGGCTCATGAAGGATGTTATCATTGGGAAAAATTTAGTAGTAATGCACATATGTGCTAATGAATTATTTATCCATGTTGCTATGAGCATAATTTTCATATACATACCTTTCTCTCACAAATTTTAATTATTTTACTGTAATATATTTAATTTGCAGTTGTAGCTATTTACTTATTTATGGAATTTACATATTGTTGTACAGAAAGAGACTTCTGTAAACCAAGTGGTTTAGTACCAGCTCAACTGTTAGAATTAGAGTAGGTTCCATAATATGGGCTCAGTCACAACAGATCCTACTCACCGTAGTCACTGAAGGAGTCCTCTTCAGCGGGGCTCCTTCGGTACACAATGTGCCTGTGAGTCTGTGAGAGAGCTCTTCGGCGCCTGCCCCTTAGAGGGAAGCCTCCACTAACAGCCACATCATCCTCCAAATCCTCACCCTCATCATCCAGGAACAACTCGTCATCATCTGCTGGTGGCTCATCATCCAGGTGTTGACGTACCGTAGCCGGTACCGGCTTCACCACCAAATCATGCCCGATAGTGCCTTCCTGCATACAAACAGAAAGATTTAAATATTAGTCAGTTGGCTAAGGTCATCCTAGTCTGGAAACATTAATTTCTATAAACATTAATACTCTTCTTTTTCCACATCTCAACTGACCTGAAAGAAAGATTGTTTGGACAAAGGGGAAATTCACACTGGATATGCATAAACCAATAAGATTTCAGGATATTTAAAGACTCTTATTTTTTTACATTCCTTTCCTTACGGAGTTTAATATATTTTCTAAATTTCTACATTCCCTATTATTACAGATACACATATAACCATTCTTCTCAATTTTAGCTCTATCTCTTTTCCATCATCTCACTCATTTCTCCTCCCTGTTGCATTTAAATTTTCTTCTTCAAAGACGCACACCAAATCATGGGTGGAGTCAGATAATTATTAATGATTTAGGAATGTTTTGATGAAACTTCAGTAGACAGCTAAATACAGAATATTATATATTTTTATAATTCTCTCATCACTGCTACAAATGAATTTTCCTTATAATGCACTCATGAATAATTTTAATTATAAAACGCATTTTTGATAAAATTGTTAATAGTAATGGACCCAAGTAAAATGTTGAGCATATAAATTATTCCATATATGCTTGATTACAATGTATTGGTTCTCCCGCAGTGAAGAATAACCCCTTGAAAATTGAACGATCCGTACATTTGAAAACAAAAGTCTCATGGATTTTATTTTTTAATTCTCTGGTAAACTGCCATTTTTCGTGTTATTAGCATCGTGTAATCAGTGTTGTAATTTCCTCATGTACCTATAATGATCCGCCAAAGAACAAAGAAAACTCCATTAGGAAGGTGACAGGACAAACTTCACTGGTGATTTGCGTTGCGCCTTGATTTACGGCGCCGCCGACCTTTGTCGAGAACTTAAGGTAATTTGTCTTTTCCAATTCGTCTATTTGTTTTCCTCCTCCCTCAACAGCTTCGTGCCGTGTCTTCTTCATCTTATTCATGTGAACGTGGAAATGGAAAGTGTATGCCCTAACCTTGCGTAGTGTTTATCCCCTTCACCGTACCACGGAGGTTACGCAACGTAGGACTGTCTCGATGAAGAAGTTGCGCAATGGCGCTAGCTCGTCTCTGTCGCACTTTCACCCACTAGTGTCTCCCGTCCGGGAGAGAGAGACAGACAGGAAGAAATGCAATTCACCTCTATTCCCAATTTCAAGTAGGGTTCTAACACACTGACGTGATGGAACTTAGAAAAATTTGGAGGATAAAGAAGACACGTGCCATGAAAAGGAAGAAGACTTTAGGAGACTGAATTGCCGCCATCTTAGAAGCGTTATTTCACACTGTTGGCTATATTCATGTAATTAATAAATTGCAGAAGTGTAATAATATCAATTTGCTTTTACTAAGAACCAGGAAATCGCTCTACGAGAAAGACTAATTTTGATTTGCGTTTAGTAATGCATATTGAATAAAATTCGTCCTAATTCAGACGTAGTATAATCGTCACCAGACTGACTTGATATGACACACATTAATAATAACTATTATCAAACTCGAAGGCTACAGAGAAAGAAAGGAAACAATTAAATGACAACAGAAACGAAACTGAGATAAGAAATAAAAGAACTACCAGGAGAAAAAAAAATTCAGGTCCCACCGAGATTTGAACTCGGATCGCTGGATTCAAAGTCCAGAGTGCTAACCATTACACCATGGGACCGGTTATTTGATTGAGTGCTCAGAAGTTGGCAGCTTAAAGATAAAAACAATTAATTAATTCTCTTATCACATTGCGATGATATCACAAAATGGCGGCGCTATTTGTCGACTTCCTACATATCTAAATGACTGACGCGGTAATAAAATAAGTTGTTGGTGCACATGATAGATCGGTGGAGCGTATGGTGATTATTTCATTCATTGAAAAAATTATCTGGGATAACGGGATTAAACAGAATGTTTTCTAATCCTTCTTCAAAGTCGTATTCAAATAATTAATATATTTAATTTCTTCACGAATTCAACGGGAGTCATTTAATTGTTTTTGTAAGAGGGAAACCGACAGTTGGCCATGATTGTTGGCATGTAGGATGTTTAATAAACATTTTATATTCGACTTTATGAATCATCGTTATTTATTGTAAAATCTACGACAGATTCATGAAGCAACCATAGTTTGGTATAAAAATGATCCGTGTTACTATTTCATTTTTCGAGCAATCTTCCAGAACCACGTTAAACTATTTGAATCATATACTAAATGTTTATGTCCAGAGAAGTATTAAATATTATTACTACAATTTATCTTTACGTTAGTCTATCGATGGTAACTGATGGTTGAAGCGTTACGCTTCTATTTATTCTACTCTAACGTCTGTAATATGCCAGTTTTTATTAGTATTGAAAACTTTCAACATCCATACATTTAATAATGTGTCAGCCATCATCCTCCCATGTGGTCTAGTGGCTAGGATAGCTGGCTTTCACCCAGCAGGCCCGGGTTCGATTACCGGCATGGGAATGTTTTTTAATAAATATAGCGAAAATGCTGGGGAGAAATAACAAAATATACAGAATGCAGTGCATACTCTTTTGCATAACTTTTTAACCCTTATGTATAACGGAAAGTATGGATAATATTATCTCTGACACAGTTCAAAGACACTTCAATTTACTTTCTTATAGGTTATACCTTTATTAAATTTGAACTTTAATATTTAATGAAATGATCATAATCAAGCTTAAAACAATGAAATTAATTATAATTATATTCCTCTGATTACATTATAATTACTATATATGTTTTGAGGACGAAAGTAACGCAGCCGAAATAGCTCAGTTGGGAGAGCGTTAGACTGAAGATCTAAAGGTCCCTGGTTCGATCCCGGGTTTCGGCAATAATTTTTTATTGCTTCAAATCATAAAAAAATCTCGTTACATATAATTGTAATAATTGGTACACTACTCATTATACCGTGTAGCATTACGGAAATATTCCAAATCAGTCAGGACGAGCGTCGAGTCACTCGGAGACGGGAGTTTTCCCTCTCTGCTTCCCTCCACCGCTAAATCCACCATCTCATTTGCACAATTGCGTTATAGTTCCACCGTGAATCAGTTACTGAACATGCAGGGGAGGGAAATTAAATTCAGCATAATGATAATGACTACGGTGCGCTTTTATACTCTAACTTTCAGTTTCTGCTCTCAACCTCCCATGTGGTCTAGTGGCTAGGATAGCTGGCTTTCACCCAGCAGGCCCGGGTTCGATTCCCGGCATGGGAAGTAGTTTTTGTTTCCTTCCCGAAGAATGAGCATCGAATCGATCTTATGTTCCAGGTGCGATAATGTTACGTGAGTAATTTTTATTCTACCTCTATACTATATAATCCACTTTTTTTTTTCGATTGGTGTCACACCAATTTTCCTTTCGTCGTGTGATATCAATTGCCAATATCTGGAGAAATATTTGAAGTTCCCGTGCTGTGATATGCTTTACTGACGAATCGTCCTATTGTTCTTCAATCACCTATTTGAGTACTGGTTCTTCCGTTAGTCTTGTGCTGTTTTGATCTACTGAATAAGAAAGATAACCAATACAGACAAAACAAAATGTAAATATAAATACCCGACAACGTATCTAGGATCCTTGTGCCTTTCGTCAGGTACCAAGAAGAGCCTAGAGAAACACAACTGTACTGGTCGGTTGACAACACTCAAAAGCCAGAAACGTTGTGTGGTATTTATATTACCCTTTTTTTTTGTCTGTTTTCGCTATCGTTCTTATTCATTATTTTTTATCAGACGTAAATTTTTTTCAGTTTAACTTTGATC
Source organism: Zhengitettix transpicula (assembly GCA_037074705.1). Classification (NCBI taxonomy): domain Eukaryota; kingdom Metazoa; phylum Arthropoda; class Insecta; order Orthoptera; family Tetrigidae; genus Zhengitettix; species Zhengitettix transpicula. The sequence continues at coordinate 79,246,680 of CM073593.1, forward strand.
TACTATTGAAATTCGTTTCACTCTTAATTTACCTTTTTACTCAGTTCTGTTCTGCCTATGGACAATCTATTATTTCGCTCAATAAACTCAATCCGTTTGGTTTACTATTTTTTTAGTCGATGAATCTCTGTTTTCTGTTTCCTTTTCCTTCGTTCTTCCTTTCATTTTCCCGGTTTTTCTTCCTTATTTTCTAAGACAATGGAATATCTTATCAATATCTATAACTTCTGGCCGTTACATAATGGTAAAAAGGACGTTATAATCTAGCTGCCTCCTAAACTGGTCAAGGTACGGAGAAGGGAATGGCGCGACCCCACAGCAAACTCTTTTCCCGCTATCGGAAGGGCGTGGGACAAGTACCCAATGCCCGACCTACCTGATGCAGGTTTTCCTAGGGTTTTCCCTGCATTACTTTTAGGCGAATGCCGGGTAGGATCCTTAAACTATAGCCCGCGGGCCCTAGTTAACCCTTGGCTACCTTCCTCTACCCTTCCGCATCCTCCCCTTTCAGATCCCTTCCTATGCTACTAAAGGGGAGTTTCCACCATGTGGACTACCCTCATGTAGCCTGTTACCTTAAAAAAAATGAATTATACACAATTATCGACCTACTTTTATCATTATAATTGTTATTTATATATTTTGGGTTGTCTTCGAAAGCTGTAACGTGCCGCATAGGAGGTCGTGATGACGTCACATTGATACTTAGAAAACGCAATATTCCGAAGGATTTTTCCTTCATTGAACAGAAAAAGGTTTTTCATTGCAAGAGGAATATTCAAGGTTTTTAAGTCTGAGATGAAGGAAACACCCTCAATTTTTTAATGGCGCAGTTTATTTGGTTTTCTTAGGAATTTGGAAGGGTTCGATGCTCATACTTTAGTTCCATATATTTCCTAAATTCAGAATAATCAATCTGATATAATCCAGAAATGACGTAAACAATTTTTAAAATGACTTTACAACTTCGGAATTTATTAACACTGAATACTGTAAATCCACAACGTTTCGTCCTCAATCTAGGACTTCATCAGGTTTACATTGGTGTAATGAATTTCCACAACATCCTTAAATTTTATCCAAAATTACTGTCTTAGATTTAGGGAAAAACGTTGTGAATTTTTAGTTTTTCCTGTTAATAAATAACATCTAACAAATTCGGCAGTTCTCATACATTCTTAACTCTTTCAAAATATAGTAGAGCAAGAAGAATTTATGTAATGTGAATCGGTCTGTCCTGCAGGCCTATTCTATTGGAGTAATTCAGAACAGTTGTTTAATCCCCCAATCATAATTATTATTATTATTTTTTATAAATGCAGGCTTATTTTCTTACTTATGTTTAAAATTAATAATTTATTTAAACATTTTTCCTTTAACTGTTGGATACTAATATACTTTATTTTATTATTTGTCTTTTTCGTATATTGAAATGCTTTATTATTTTCTCATTATTTGTCTTCTCCTAGGTTTTCCTAGGATTTTCCCTGCATTACTTTTAGGCGAATGCCGGGCAGGATCCTTAAACTATAGCCCGGGTGCCCTAGTTAATCCTTCGCTACCTTCCTCTAGCCTTCCGCATCCTCCCTTTCAAATCCTTTCCTTTGCTATTAAACGGGAGTTGCCGCCATGTGGATTACCCTCATGTTGCCTTGTTACCCTTGACATATAAAATAAAATTTTTAAAAAAATTCTGTTCCCATGCCGGGAATCGAACCCGGGCCTGCTGGGTGAAAGCCAGCTATCCTAGCCACTAGACCACATGGGACCGTGCGTGAAAAAATCTTAATGGTTAATTTTATCTTCTGGGTTTTAGATGCTTGGACGCGATATCTGGGTCCCAGATTACCTCAGAGAATTTTTTTGTTACACCTTCTTCGCTCCTTGATACAGTTGCTCCGATAAATGACGCAGATTACAGACTAAATTTAGTTGTAAATTTATTTTTAAAGAAATCAGAGCGTCTCTCAGGGAATTTAATAGTAGAAGAAATCAGCCAAGATTTTTAAGCATAATTAGAAAGTTTAGCAATGATTTAAAGGAAGTAAAATGGCTCCAACGGGAATTAATACACTCTCATACTTTATTCATTTAATGAAGATCACGAAGGATGATAAAATATGTGCAAAAAAAACGCGAAGGAATATTAAATGGAATTGACTGAACTAATAGTAGAATAATAAAGGACGACAGACCTCCGCAAGGTCCCATGGTGTAATGGTTAGCACTCTGGACTCTGAATCCAGCGATCCGAGTTCAAATCTCGGTGGGACCTGAGATTTTTTTCCAAAAGATCCTTTTTCCTCTCATAATTTTGGTACACACGTTCACAATGTTTGTTAAAGTTTCTACCTAGTCCTCTGAATCGAATTTTCCCTTTAACTAAGAACGTACGACGACGAACTTGTCTCCCTCCAATCCTTTTCAGAAAACTCTTGGAATTGTTTATATTTTTAAAACTGATCACATTCATTTGTCAATAGATCAATTCACGACCCTTGCCTGCAGAAATACTGTCGACTTGATCAGTTTAGAGGTGAACTAAGAAAACTACAGGTCAACAATTGTGTATCATATTATTCTTTCTTATTACTTCTACCAATTTATTATCTGGTCCTCGTAAACAAGCTGCGAAGTGAAGTGATTATTAATATAAACAAAATTTAAAGAAAAAAATAGCGCCCTATTTTTCGAGTTCAAAACTTTCCAATGACTGTTACGTAATACAGTTTAGGTTTATCACACTTATAGATGTAATATGACTTTGTAGATGTTGATGTCACCGGGATGTGTGCCCAGTGGGACGTAAATAATAATAAAAATTAAATAACAACGCTTCTGCGAAATTTCAGAAGCTGATATCATGATCTGTTTTAATAAACAACTGATGCGGTTCTTAAAGCGTGAATATTTTTTAAACGAATACTTCTGGAAAGCTGGGATTCATTTAAATTAAAACTGTATTCAGGTAGCGATACTTCTTTCCGGGAAGTCCCACGTGGCAACACCGGAAGGGGTGGAATTCTTAAAAGAATAAAGGGGGTTAAGTAAGGAGGGATGTTTGCTGTAGGGGTTGGGGAGGGTAAGGGTCGAAAAGTAGCCAAATATCAGTAGTTGAAGTGAGATGTTGCAGACTTCCTTTCTTCAACTTTCAGCTAGTCATCATCTCCAGACACAAGACAGCATCTGGACTCTCCGAGGCGAACGTTTCGGACCCTCTTATCTCCAAGACACAGAACACTCATTTTCAATAATATAAATAAGAGTTATTATAATGTTTATTACAAAACATTGTTGTTAATCATCAGGTATGAAAATTTTTGGTTTGCTTGTAACGTGCCGCCATATTGTATAGGCGCAGCAGGTCGCGATGACGTCACATTGATCCTGAGAACTTCATTGAACACTTAACCTTATCTCAAAAAGATTTTGTGTGAGAGGAATTTTCAAGTATTAAATGAAGAAAACATCCTCTCAATTTTTTTTAGTTATTTGGTTCCTTAAATTGTAAGGGTTTTATGCTCAAACTTTCATACGATACATAATAAAACAATTGATGACCCGAAGAAGATACAAGAAGGTATCGAAATGTCGTTAAAAAAAAAGAGTCTGTATAAGGTCATCAATTGTTTTATTAATTGAAAACAGACGTTAAATTAAATCTTTTAATTCCATATATTTCCGAAATTAAGAATCATCAGTGTGTAATTATTTCTGATGGGGTCTTAGAATAAAGGATATTATCCAGAAATAAGGCTAAAAAAATTTTGAACCCCTTACAGCTTCGGAAGATTAACCACTTTACTAAACAGTAGTAACCTGACGAGTCCCAGACTGGACGAAACGTCGTTTTTAATGCAATATTTTTTAATAAACATCATGATTACTTTTATGGCTCATGACCATTTACTTATATATATATATATATATATATATATATATATAATATACATATATAATAAATTATATATTTATATCTGATATTTTTCGAACATTATTACAGATTTTTAGTGTTCTGTAGTCCCCATAATATATACTGTAATGCCAATTAATTAGGCTATTAATAGGTTTTATTAAAATTTAATTGTAGCGGCAGGATCTTCCAAAGCGACAATGTAGCCGAGCTCTGTTGCTTTGTCGGAAAGTCAAAAATGGCGTATGCGCGCTAAAACTGGAGAGCACTAAGAGTTAGTTGGTGGCGGGACATTTCAGAGGACGGAACGAATAATACTAGAGCAGAGACTAGCCATCGCTTAATGTATTATTAAACAAAGTTGTGAGTTGAAGACAAAGTAAAAACATTCACGGGAGCATTACATCGTAAATAACGCTAAGTAAAAGCAGTTTACGTCTGTAGCCAGCCGGAATAGTTGCAGTTTAAGTCCAACGCGGTAAAAGACTAACAAATCTACGAATCATAGGATTCGTATAAGGCGAGCAGACATCAGATAGCTGACATTCAGGAGGATCATCCGAGTTCTTGGGAGCCTATCAATTTTGACTTCAATAGTGTAAATTCTGTGAGTCGATATTAGAATCAGTGTATAATTTTGCAATAGAGTAATCTCGAAAACAAAAAGAATGCTGGAACCAGCTGGACAGTATGTAAGTAACAAAACCAAACTATTGGTTAATTGTAAACGTAATTAAAGGATAGTCAGATTTCGTTCTACTTTAATTGTCAATCAAAGTTAATTTCTTTTCTTTTTAATTGATTTCTATCGACGTATTGTTTAACTGTTTGTTAATAAGATTTTCAAATCAACTTGTTGTGTCCATTATCAAACCCAGTGAAGGCCCTGAGAAATTAATATTTTAAATTGGAATTGTTTTTGAGTTAAATTTACAAAGTGGAAATAAATAAATAATTTTATGTATTAAATTTGATTAATTCTTTTATTTAATTAAAGATTCCAATATTTTGTATATTACAGTATATAGAATCGAATTTGTCTTTTCCCTAACCTTTTCAACCTATGACACTAGACAGTTACCTCAAAAAAAATATTCCAAGTAAAGCAAGTAGAATATAAGTAATATAAAAAATTAATGTCCCAGCTTCTTCGTGAATCTCCTTGACGTACAAGGGCAAAGTTGATTTAAATTCGTTTCCGGAGTTCAGCGGAAAAATTTTATTGTAGAATATCGTTTGGGTACCATGTTATTTTTTCTTATATATAAAAAAGAATCTTCCTGTTCTGAATTTGTCCCCCTGAGCGCCGTTAAACTTGTTAGTCTTCCGTAACCGACCAAGGAAATATCTCGCTTTCCTTATTATGCACGTTTTGCCGTTGATATTTACGACCGCGTAGAGGTCAGCACATTCTCGTAGAGGTGAAGGACTACAATGGCATTATTACGCCAAGTTACTGCCTCTTTAACTGTCGACGTGCCTGTTCTAAACAGAAGTCCCACAGAATCGAAACCAGAACGCACACACACACACACAGGAATCCACCTCTCAAATTCCAGACGGAGACGAAAATATTCTTTCTAGACGCTCCTTACCACATTTTCACATTCCTACGTGAGCCTCCTCTACAAAGAAAAAATTTTATACCCTGAATTTAAAAAGGAAATTCCTCAGCCACTTACTTTCCTAAAGGAGGAAGTCGTTTCCAGCTAAAATTCCTTATCGTACTTCGATATTTCCTCATAAGATCTTGTCCTTGAAGATTTGCACGACTATAACAGCCCTTTTTTTCAGGCCACTTTACTGTGATCCTGGAAAAGAATGACAATGACTGGGAAATCAAATCCCATCAGCATTGCGCTACCATGGCGGCGTTATAAGATTTTAATTCCTGAAGAGTCTTGAAACAGACATAAAAAACAGCACCCTATTGTTAAAGCTACAGCCAAAAAACTAAACAAAGGTTTTCTAGGAGTTATTACACTCTAAAAAGCCACTATTTCACAAATATTTCTTCAATTTAGTTGACAAAATGATTCGCCTTTTCCACCGAAGTTTCCATAATAATTACTTAAAAATAGTTTCAGACATTCCGCTGGATAACTTTCGTCCGCTACATTTTATCAGGAAAATCAAATCTCCATCAGACATACTGATAAAAAATATATTATTAATTTTACATTCAAAGAAATAAATACTTTAAATTAATGGAATTATTGAAATCACACGTTGATGTCATACGTAAAACAACCAATTATTTATCAGCTTGGTGCCGGCGTTGCCCGGGTTGTCATAATAAAACTCAGCGACAGCCGTAACCCCGGATTCGTCAACAATCTCGGTAGTTTTCACGTTATTTTTGTGTGACGTCCCTCCACCCCCCCCCACCTCTAAGGTTGCTCCCATGCCGAAAGGGGTTGAATTTATACACAAAAACACCGAGAGAAACTTTATCAATCTCATTGACCCCGTAAAATATTTATCCGAAGCAAAAAATCGGCTGAATTAAGACAAACGATGGCCACAATAGATCACTGTCTTAAGGAAATCAGGGCACAAAGAAAGAATCTGGTACAAATAATATTAAATTAAATGATTATACCTTTGAACGAGTACAGGATTTCACATATTTAGGCTCAAAACTTAACAGTGAAAATAATGTGGGAAGTGAAATAAAACAACGTATCATCAATGGTAACTGAACTTACTACATTTATGGAAAATTAATGAAATCCAAGATGTTAAATAGAGAATTGAAGTTAAAAATTTCCAGACACTTATAAGACCTGTAGTGATATACGATTGTGAGACGTGGATCCTTAATAATAATAATAAACATTTACTAAGGATATTTGAACGCAAGATACTGAGAAGGATACACGGAGCTGTATGGACGAATGACGAACTAGAGCAGCTCATTAATAATGAGGACATTGTTAGGTTTATCAAGAGCAGAAGGTTGGTCTGGATGGGACACGTACTTAGGATGGATGAAAGCAGAACACCTGGACGGATTATGGACTGGAAGCCAATTGGGAGGAGGAAAAGGGGGAGACCCCGGACAAGATGGGTAGATGACATTGAGAAGGATAGACAAACCATGAAAGTAAGAGGACGGCGGAGACTGGCACAGGAGATGGCGGAATGGAAGAATATTGTCAATAAGGCCAAAACTTACATTGGGTTATAGTGCCAATAAAAGAAGAAGAAGAAATATCGGCCCGTTTGAGGATGTATTTGATAATTTCCACCCCCTATCCTTGAGTGTGGTAGACGATCCTCACCACCACAGTGTTTGTTTCCGGTTCGAAAGAAACACGTGTACGAAATTTGTTGCCACGGGTGTCTATTTGTATGCGGAACATCCGTACACGCTAACAAACATCCAATTTTATTTATTAGATTATAAAAATACTGCAAAATATTATATCAAAAAGCTTGCCATTCATTTTGTAATACATAAATTTTTCCTGTGAAAACTGCAACGTTTGTTATATAGGTCAAACGTAAGGGCATTAAATTCTCGCCTTGAAAAATCCTAGTGAGAAACGTTCAGTTCTCAGTAAACATTACAACTCGAATAACCACGTACTTTTGTTGGAATATTAGGTTCAGGAAATATAACATACGAGTCTGAAATGTTACACGTTAAATCCAGTTGTTCATGCAGTAGTATTAAAAATCCGTGCAAATAATCTCAGTAATAGTTACATCTGTATTCTCAAGTAACCTCTATGGTCATGTTGTACGTATATTTTTGTTACATCAGTTTATTAGTAGTTCACGCATTTTCAAAGGAACCTAGTTTTAATTTTTTTTTAAAAAAAAACATACTAAGGTGCAAGGACGTTGTGTTTCTCGTGAATCCTTTTTACTGACTTGTCCATGGCATATTATTAAACAACTAGCTGGGTGCCCAGCGTTGCATGGGTATTCATTCTTTACATTCACGACCAAATATAATTATATACACATCTAACCAAAATATTTCAAGAGTCTCGCTTGAAATAATTCGTCAGTTTTAACACATTAAAAATCTATTAAATTATAATGATTATTAGGTATTGATTTTACCGTCATTTTTGTCTCCTCCAGTACATAAAAAATTGGGCAAAATCGTTGGTACGTGCCATATTTATCCCATGTCAGTCATTTAAAAGTCAAGTTCCTTAAAAGAAAATTAGTTCCACTGATCGCATAATCTTTCGTATTGTTTTTATTGCCATTCGATGGTGCCTTGCTGGATAAAATATTACTTTTTATTCATTCAAAACATTTCTGCTTTATTTCACTACGAAAAAAGAAATTATTTACTTTGTTGTGCAGTATCGTCGCGTAGTAACGTCGCTCTCTCGAGCGTGCTGTGACATCATAATTTCTTGACGCGGAATAATTTAACACAATATGATCACATTTTTTAATTATAATTCTTTCCACCTTTATGCTATGGGTTTGTCACCCCCACAGTACCGGTTCTCGATTTTGGCAGAATATATGTACCAATTTTTGTTGAATTATGTCCACGCGATAAAATTTGTATAAAGAACAACGTAAATACATACGTACATACAAATATACATCCTTTTTTATTATATAGATAGATTAAGAATTTTGCGAAATCGGAATTTAAACAACAACGTGTCCTGAAGAAACAAACAAGCTTCACAGTCGAATTAATATGAAGGAAATTCTGCGAAATATCTATAACAAATGTTCAAAAATGATTTGTACATAGATCAATAAACTGCACGTTTGAACTGGGCCGTTTTTATGATTATTCTTTTGAGAATTCTAACACCCTACAATACACGTGATCTTCGGAATGCCTCATACTGTCCCTCTTACGAATAGTTTAAAATTAAAATACTAGGTCCCACCGAGATTTGAACTCGGATCGCTGGATTCAAAGTCCAGAGTGCTAACCATTACACCATGGGACCGTCCGTGAAAGCAACGCACCAGCAACTTTAATCATGTCTCTCTCTGGCGGCGTAAAGTGAAGTTTATTTTTTCAACCACGCTGATAGCGGTTCGGCTTCCGCCGTGTCGGTCATTGGAGAAAAAACATTTTAAAATTTATGTCAAACTCGGGAAGTAGTGAAATTAAGAAAAAAAATTAACAAAATCCACGAGTTTAAATGGGTACCTGAAATCATCACAAAGTTATGTCAATTCTTTGTAAAAGTTTTAATTCAACGTCTGTTTTTGAATTAATAAAACAAATTATGACCTAATAAAACACTTTTTATTTATTATTTATATTATAACGACGTTTCGATACTTATTTGTATATTTTGAAGGTATTTTCGAAATTATTATAATAAACCCGCACATAAAAAATAAGACTAAATTCACACAGTTTTAAAAAAGGGTCCGGGACTCACAATTCACTTAACCCTAGCAAGACTGTAGCAAGACTAATAAATTGTTTAACAATTTAATTGTTAATAGATTAGTATATTAATTTGTAAAATATCTGAAGAAGACACAAATAGCTATCGAATCGTCGTTACTAATTAAATAAAAAATAAAAAGTGCCTTATAAGGTCATCGATTGTTTTATTAATTGTTTTAATTTTATCCATCTCTTAATTATGGACTACTTTCTTCTGCATGCCTTGTACATAGATCATTTTCCTTTTTCCTCAGAAACCTTAAAATTTTAGACTCATTATTTGCCAGTCACCTAATTTATCTATTAAATATGCTGATTTTGAATTTTTCATTGTTGCTCAGAATTAGCACATTATTGGTCTAGTTGGTCATGTACAGAAAATGTTTGGACAAGTCAGAAACTTGGCACACTTTCACATTCACAATTATATACAAAACAGTTTATATATATATGTATATATATATATATATTCATTATTTATATATATATATATATATATATACTCATTATATATATATATATATATATATATATATATATATATATATATATTCATTATTTATATATATATATATAAATATATATTTAGAGCAACAGACTACATGAGGGTAATCCACTTTGGGCAACTCCCCTTTAATAGCATAGGAAAGGATCTGAAAGGGGGGATGCGGAAGGGTAGAGGAAGGTAGCCAAGGGTTACCAGGGCCCTCGGACTATATTTTAAGGATCCTACCTGGTATTCGCCTAAAGAAATGCAGGGAAAACCCTAGAAAAAGCTGCATCAGGTAGGTCGGGCATTGGGTACTTGTCCCACGCCCTTCCGATAGCGGAAGAGGAGTTTGCTGTGGGGACGCAGCATTTCCTTCTCCATGCGTCGACCAGTTTAGGAGGCAGCTGGACGACTATTCCAATGGGAATAGCGGACAACTCTTACCATATGCCCAAGGTCTGAGACCCCGGAACATACACCTCTATTCATTAAATATTATATTATTTAAATTTCCATTATATTAATTTTTTATATTTTTAAATTAAGTCGGAATAAAGGGGAATTAACAAAAGGTTTTGAAAAACCTGTTTGGGCGTGTAGAAAATTTATGAAAATATATTTTACAAAAATTATGGAGGGTTTTGTTGCTGCAATTTTTAAAAAATTTTTTTTTCTAGGGTAACAGGCTACATGAGGGTAATCTACATGGTGGCAACTCCCCTTTAATAGCACAGGAAGGGATTTGAAAAGGGGGGGGGGAGGTGAGATGCGGAAGGGTAGTTCGACTGCAAGAATCTTGAGCTATGCATTGTATAGGAACGTTAGTCAGCGCCTCACGCATATCCTGTCCTCCTTCCAGTACCTGTTCAAAACTTCCTGACTTCGTGTGATGAAGCACTTCGACTTTTACGACGTCATGAACACGACATTAGAAACTGACCTTTTCCGAAGTTATATCTCGTATTTATACTGCTATAGTTACAAGAACGTTTATTCTCCCATGTGGTCTAGTGGCTAGGATAGCTGGCTTTCACCCAGCAGGCCCGGGTTCGATTCCCGGCATGGGAATTCTTTTTTTTCTTCTTTCATTTATACTCTTTTTTCAGTTTCACCTAGCAGTTTCTTCTTCCAGATAGAACGCCACTTCATCGCTTCGATTTTAGTGACTATAAATACACGTAGCAAACTATTTTCTTACGTTGGACAAAGAAGAGTAACGAGAAGAGAGCGGATAATAAAAATGTTTTTAAATAAACTATCCCGTATTTCATTTACCGGAAACAAAAGTGATACGATAAATATGACGTCATAGTGCGAAAGAGTTTGTCCTGATTTACAATAAAGAAGAAAGTTTGAGGGCAGTTTGTAAGTCACTTTGTTTCGATATTGTGAGGTTAAGTGATATTACTTTCCCTTACCTTCTTAATAGGCTTAATTTGACGCTGTCCTACTCCTCGCCTTTTGCTACATTTGTCTGAGAAGCTAAGTATGAGCGATATAAGAGGAACAGGAAAATTAAATATTGAATGTAGATTTTTTTTTAGGGCAACAGGCTACATGAGGGTGATCCACATTGGGCAACTCCCCTTTAATAGCATAGGAAGGGATTTGAAAGGGGGGATGCGGAAGGGTTTTTAATGACAATGAAATTTATATATTCAGAATATTTTTCAACCCCTGACAGACAGATTTAGAATGAGGAATACGGAGGATTTTCAGCCCATTTTTATTCATGTTTATTATTTCTTACTTCAAGTCCCTCTCTCCCTCTCTTCTTTATATTTCTTTATACTTACTAAATAAGACAAATACGTGAAATGGAGAAAACTAATAACAAAAAATAATTCCCACGGGGAAACACACATAAATAACGATTAGTGACTAAGCGTGCCATCGTTATTAAACTTGAAACGAAAGAAAAATAATTTAAGGTTATTCAAAAAAGAAGGGGAAGATAAATGTAAGTTCCAAGAGGCTTGGATCCAAGTGGAGAATAAAATAAAATTGTTTTCCAGAAGATTTAAAAATAAGGTCCCACCGAGATTTGAACTCGGATCGCTGGATTCAAAGTCCAGAGTGCTAACCATTACACCATGGGACCGGCTGCTTCCGTTAACTGTTTTTTACTTTTTTCTAGGACAGCAAAATTTGGTATGTAGTGGCGTAACATTTCATATGAGAGACAACGTTTCGACTGTGATTTTAAGTATCTTAAGGAAAAAAATTGAAGTTGGTTGGGTAAACTGGAAACCAACAATAGTAATACGTCCCAAAATTTGGTGGCTCTTCTCAAAGTAATCCCCTGCCACGTTAAATTCTCCTGTCACACTGTTTTTTTTAACTGTTTTCTTCATCAAGCTCGAGGCCATTTTTTAATAGTTATATTAACATGACTTCAATATAATTTTAAATGAATGAAAGCACCCAAATTAGTCAGAAATAATTTAATAGCACGACGCTTCATCGTCAGCCTGGGACTTCAGCAGATGTACATTGGGTTGGAATATTATTAACAATTTCTATGCATTTCCCCCCAAAAAAATTCTGTTAAAATCAGACAAATATTAAAGGTTTTGCAATTTTGTCAACTGACCAGTGCAGTTGTGTCGCTCTAGGCTCTTCTTCGCACCTGACGAAAGTTACAAGGATCCCAGACAAGTTGTGTGGTATTTATAATTTTTTTTGTCGGAATTCGCTATCTACCTTATTTATTATTTTCAATCAAACGTAAATTTTGATCAAGTCCTGGATTAAGGTCGAAACGTCGCGTTACTTTTTATGTCATTTGAAAAAATTGACTGTTTTAATTGATTTAAGACAATTTTTTTTTGTTAACTTCGTCGAAATCGCTTCGGCAATGAACCTGTGACAGAAAAACGCTTTCCACGATGAAGATGTGTCTTGAGATCGAGGGTAAGTACAAATAATCACTTGATGCTAAGAATGGTACATCTTCATACTATGCTACAGTTCCGGCTACACTTGCGTGTGTACCGAGAACCATAAATTTGTACCAGAAGAATCCAACACTTTTAATTATTTAAAGTCGAACGAAATTAATTCATCATGGCTGCCACTCACGCTACACTCGGGGAAAAATGAATTAAATTTCCGCTACGAGGAAAAATAATAACAATAATTTTTTTTTCAAAATTTAAAGAAGCAACCCTTATACAGTCACATTTTTTTCGCCGATTTCACTTAAATTCGTCAGTAATTTTCCCGGGAGCACTCAACATGGTGGCCATCTTGTCATCAGATGTGTAGTCCAATAAAGTTGACATTATATAGCCACGATGCTTGAATATACTTACAGATGATTGTGGCCAAATATTCTGGAGACTGTATAAGGGTTGCTTCTTTAAATCATTTAAAAAACGTAAAGAGTCCGACTTCCCAAACAATAATTTTTTTCTTAGTAAGCTGTGCGTAATAAAATTAATATGAATATTCAATTCTGAACAACTATGTTTTTTTTTCTTCGATTCACGTTGATTTGACGAAACCGGGAATGAATCATGAATATAAATTTTTGTTGGCCTGGATTTTTTTAAATAATTAATTTGACAATAAATCGATTAATTGAATTTAAAACCACCTGTTGTTTGTAACGTCGTGTTTGTTTTATTTTTTTCTATTTTACATTTTTATTCGTAATAAATTCCTGTTTTATGCAGCAGCATCGACGTCTAACTGGAGGTCCAGCCTCCTGTACTTTTGGTCAGAGTTCCTTCCTGGAGCGGAATCTACTCTGCTTTTACGGAGAAATTTATACTGCCTAAGAAACTTGGTAAATTTGGCTTGATTGGGTGTCGCTTCCCGGAGTTGTTTTTTATAGCGGTTGCTATATTTTAACGCCTTTACGGCTGCCTAACTGGTTGCGGACAATTGCATTCACTCTCACATTCACTCACACATTCATACCTGTTTTATGATTTCTCATTCACTTTTTCTTTTGAAGAGAGACCGTAAATTCCAAAAAATAATTATTAACGTTTCGGCTTACATCTCAATCGTACTCCGCAAGACGAACGTCACAGTCCCATGTGGTCTAGTGGCTAGGATAGCTGGCTTTCACCCAGCAGGCCCGGGTTCGATTCCCGGCATGGGAAACTATTTTTAGTTTTATTAACCTTCCGAAAGAAAACGATTAATAAATCGTCCCGTTCATAGTTTCATGGTCACTTTAACGTGACGAAAAGGGTAGGGTTTGAAGTGAATAGACGTGGATACTTACGGAACAAGAACGAACTGTGAGACTAGTGGAAGTATTATTAAATTCTGAATTTACGGTAAAACGTGCTATAGGTCTTTGTTGGGCCCTTTTTATTTACAATTATTAATGAATACTTTATAATTAATATTTTATCTTTACCAAAATCATGTAATTTTTATAATATGCTATCTGACCCAATATTACTGAGACTTAGGTCCTAGGTATCACTGAAAAACAAATGGCATATTTAAAAATGTGTATAAAAGTTGTTCTCATTACTATTAATATTAAAAATAGTTTTACAATATTGTTTAAACATTTTAGGTAAACAAACACTAGTTCTGCCTTACAGTGTAAAAGTACGTATATCATTTAAAAAATAATAAAACCATGAGACTGGAATATGTATTATTTATTATTATTTCGTACTTAGTAAAGTGACTTGCTAATCTTATTCCTATTCTTCACCATTATTCACTGAGATGGATTTGACTTGTTCCGCCTCTGGTAATTATTGAACAAATGCATTATACTCACCCGGTATCACAGAATATTTTAAAAATGGTTCATATGTGTAAGTAATACTTCGGTATTAGTTCCACCCTTTTCCAGGAATATTTTTTCGTGTTCAGGAGATTCATAAAAATGAACTATTGTAGGAAAAAATTTTTTGCAAATAGATACGAGTTTTTTTTAAAAAAAAATAAGAGGTGTCGCAAAGAATGGAAGAATAATGAGGCGAAACAGCGAAACGAAAAATAATTAATATTTTCTCAGTACTTAAATCATGGAATTTTTTTAAAAGAGGTTTATCGACTATCTGTCCCAATATTACTGAAACTTAGGTCCTAGGTATCATTGAAAAAAAAGGAGCACATTTAAAAATGTGTATTAAAGTTCTTTCATTAAAAATAGTTTTATAATGTAGTTTAAAAATGTAGGTAAGCAAGTAAACAAACTCTAGTTCTGCCTATAGTGTAAAAGTATGTATATCATTTAAAAAATAATTTATGGTAAAAAGGACTGTTGACGTAGACGTTGATGAGTAGAAAAAACCAAAAACAGTCTCCAAGTTTATAACTTTATTAAATATATAGTTGGAAGCTTTCAACTCATTGTTATAATCATCCTTCTTGTCTTAAGACAAGACAAGACAAGACAAGACTGTTTTTGGTTTTTCTACTCCTTAAAAAATAATACAACTATGAAAAACGGTTTTTTTTCCTGCTATTCATGTTCATCGGATTTGACGAAACCGAGGATCCATCATCAATGGCGGCGCAGGTGTCCAAGAGCGAGTGTGACAGTGAGAGTGAGAGTGCAGCAGCGTCCCGTTGGTTCGTGAAGTTGCATGCATGCTGGCTTCTGCAGGTGCCATTAATAACGTGCGGCACGGAGATGTACGATGCGATAGATGTTTTTTTTTTAGTTACATGCCGGTTTACACATAACCTTTCAAAGTGAGACGACGACGACTAAGAAGATGAGGTCGCGGGTTTCGTAACAAGTATTGGCAGATGACTTGGCTGCTGACCTCGAATCCTTGCAGGTGAAAGCAAGAAGAAGAAGGGTCTGCAAATGCCAGCCACCGATCGAGGCAAGTCCTGCCATCCTTGTCTTGAGAGGTACAGTAATCCGTGTTGAGTGTTCGAAGCGTGCGTCTATTTTTTCGCTCCAATATAATCGGGACCAACACCAGGTTCAAACGATCTCCCTTTCTTCTTATTTCTCAGAACACTTTCTCTATAGAACGTGAAGGTCCGTTGTTTGACCACTATCATGAGAGTCAGCAGCATATCCTGTTCGTCACTCGACGTCTCATCTTGTCCCCTGTCCCCATATTTTTAGTTAAATTCCATTTATTTTCTCTGGATATTTTTTGGTGAAAGTCTACATTAGGGTTATCCACTTTGATGGTTCTCTCCTTTAATAGCACAGGAAGGCGTGGTAGGGGGAATGCGGAAGGTGGATCAACGTAGCCGAAAGGTGGAGGCACACTATCAACCCTACTTTTTCACATTTAATTTAATTATTTGATTGAATAAAAGTTTTATCAACCTGACTTACTGTCTCAGACAGGTCCTTTTATTGTTATTTAATAACGCCAAAAAAGTCGTGTGTACACGGATTTTAATTTTTATATAATATTTGTGTGTAAATATATATGACTGTAATATAAGACCATCTTCAACAGTACAATACAGTATTATTCTTATAAACCAAACAGAACCTATATAATATTTTATGTTACTGTACCTAGTTTTAGACTTGCAGGCTGCTTCAAACGGTAACGGTATAAGATTAGCTACACACATGTAGACTGGTTTATTTAAGAAAAAATTCTCTGAGCTACGCACTGCTGTCACTTGTCAGAGTAGACTTTGCTGGCCGTGATCCACGTGACGTGACAGTAGTGTGCGATTGAGGATGCTGTCACGCTTCAACTTTATGACCGGCACGTCACGTGACAGTACGTGATAACCGTGTCTCCGCCTTAAGGGTAATTAGGACCCCCGGGCTGTATTTTAAGGATCCTACGAGGCATTCACCTAAAACTGAATCAGGTAAGTCGCTAAATTTATCTAAGAATAAATACTAAATTTGCGTTTTCACCGAATTTAGAGAATTTCTGCTCCGCCGTTCGTCAGGATTTCATCTATCCAACTACAAATCACGCCTCTTCAGAAGAATTGATTTTTCAGAGGACACCAAGAAAAGGATGCGGCATATGACCTTAACGTGATAACAGCCATCACGCCTTTTCCTAGGAATAAAAAAAGCTCTAAATATGCATTAACGGTTTAGTGAAGAATGACCTTAGAATTTCGTTCACATAATTTATTATTTTAAAAAAAATTAAACAAATTTTCTCAGGATTATTTAATCTGTGGTATATACGTGAAGTCAGTGGCAGCCATGTTAAGCCTCGTCTACTACGACTAAATTGACGTTACAGAAGGGTGAAAATTCATCCTAAAATTACCGTTTCTCGTGAAAGTAGGCTGATCAAAGCCTCTGTGTAAGAAATCTACAAAAAAAATTAAAAAATTAAAATTTTTTGTATTTATTGGAACTGCGGTAAACGTCAGCGATGAACCTAGCGTCCATTGAGGCAAGATTCTTCTCAAAAACCTAAACGCCGCACCACGTTAGTAAAAGGCCGCACTTCGCGAACGAACGTGATGTGTGTTTCTCACCCTGTCTATAGCCCAGTTGTTTCCTCCATCAAGGTGAAGAAACACCTTCATGGAAAGCGTTGCTTGTCTTGAGAATCAGGTGCTGAAGGTAGCGGAGGAAATTTGGAAATAACATAACCAATAAAAATACCACAGTTTCCAGCAAGCCTTTGAAAAATTGAGGGAAAGAACGAAGTGACAGTTCATTTCAACTTTGACGAGGACCATGAAAATTTGGAGCATGGGAGCAGCAATGCTCTACATCTCGAAGACGAGACTCACTCGCATCCCATAATATTGCGAAAGGAAAACATTTACGAGACTTAAACTTGCGTCGGTCCACGTTGTGACACGGAGGGAGCGCAAATGAAAGTTGTTATCCTCTCCTTTTTAATTTTTTTCCCATCCCACAGGCGCCTCGACTTGCAAAGAATAACCGGTTGCTCAGTTTCTACAATGGGCGAACCTTTTAAAACACCGGGTAAGTATTTTTCTTTTTACTCGCCTGGTTAAACAAACCCGATCACGCAAGTACGGCATCACGTTTCCCTTTCAACCTCATCCACACGAACACGCGATTTAGATACTGTTACAGAATGTTCCATTGTCTCCTGTAGCAGGTTGACTCTCACTAAATATTTTCGTTCTCATATTAAAAAAGAGATCGGAAAATTTTCATTACTTGTTCTGTCCGACAGGGTGACTTTCCTCCACTTTCAGATCCATAATAATTCTTTTGAGTGTATTACTTATGACTTATTTTTATTTCTATACAAATGTGTTCTCATGTATGTTTATTAATTGTAAGAACGCCTCCATAGACCCATACAACACAATTGCGAACCAAATAAGTACCGTCCGGGACAGCTGGATACTTGGAACAACTACCCACAATCAATCCTTCTTTAAATAGAAGAGACCAAATTATCAAGGTTCCGTAGCTACACTGCACGATTACCCACCTTCATCTAGTCACTAAGGACTCCCGTCACCTCTGTTCCCAATGCAAATCCATCATTACAATCAAACATGTAATTAATGAATGCGACACATTTCTTTAAGAACAGAACTTAATATTAGGAAACCTCAACGCGATTGACTTCTTTCTCCGGATATCTAAAAGACATTATAAAATTAAAAAATAAAAAAAAATTATTTGAAAATCTTATGTAAACCAAGCGTCACTATTCGCCATTTGTAATTGACAAAACATTAAAAAAATAATAAAATTCAAGGTTTGATCGTATAATACAGCTAGAGATCGTGAGAGTTAGCAAGTAGAAGAAAGGAGAAGGGGGAGGGGAGTTTTGTCGTCAGTGGGGAACACCGCCATGCTGAGAATCTGGAAGTACGCTACTATCATTAACAATTCGTAATTATTTTCTTACTAACGGGATATTCAGATCGCATCAAGGTCTTCTTATAACACCCTCTAACTCTAACGGATGAGTTGTTTGGTGTACAACATATCCCGAACACAAAATAATATATTTCCTTGCGACAATGATTTTCCGGAAAGGTTTAACGTTACCAAGTTGCCATAACAAAGGTTCGTTTTAAACTGAGCTCCGGCCTACCCCCATTATAATTACAGCGACTTATTGTTTCTCGTAACCTAAACAATGTCGATAAGGAAATATGTAAATATTTCCTCCATAATATTTAGATTCTCTCCCTATTACGTCCATGAAAAATAATTAAACAATTATATATATATTATTTACGACTATTTGTGATGTGGGAGGAGAAACTCCAGGTGGTGTGAGGTAATTAGAAAGCCAGGCTCCTTCCCGCGAGGCGATAATAGCCTCATTAGCAGGTTCACTGTGACGTCTTCGTATGTGAGAGCACGAACAACAACATTCACAGAAAACTGTCCGACTGTCTTATTCTGTTATATTCGCGAAATCTGTGCGTTTTCTACGGAGAATATTTTGCGTACGCGATTTATCAGACCATGAAATTTCGAGAAGATGGATAAGAATAAGAAAACCTGAAACTTTTCCAGTTTCAGAATTCCTATGGCACCGTCGGTTACGAATTTTATTCACTTTGCCTCCTGCCGGCTCTTTCATTCCCACGTGATTTTAAATGAAATCTGTTCATTACTGCATCCAACACGGATGAATACGGCATTTCTCTCCCTTTTTTTAACCTCCAATAGATTTTTTTTGTGTGTATTATTGTCATATTGTTAATAAGAATTTTCAATTGTCGACAGACAAAATAATTGCAAGGTGAAATCATAGATGTAAGGAGTGGAAATCAGAGGAGAGCAGATTTGAGGCGTAGGAGAAAGAGAAAAATGAGACATTGGGGTGACGAGCAATTATTCAATAGACGAAGATCGAAAGTCACTCAAAAGAAAAATAAATTTCGAAGTATGTATTTGAGGTTTTATACTTTACACTGATAAACCAGGGGTTACAGAAAAATAATCAATCCTGTATAAATAATTAATCTGTGATAAATGTAAAAAAAAATTCTATAAAACGTGTACTCAAAAGTAAAAATTAGTACCATTTTTAAATATTTCGGGGACAAAATGTTTATGTTATCAACATCGTAATTGTATAGGTAGTTAATTAATTTAATTGAAATTATATGTTGGGAGGAAAAATAAAGGAACAAAAAAAATCTAGGTCCTACCGAGATTTGAACTCGGATCGCTGGATTCAGAGTCCAGAGTGCTAACCATTACACCATGGGACCTGTACACTAATCAACCAGAATAAATATAGAATCAGACTTATTACCTCGACGGGACAATCGTGGACTTAGTTTTTATATTATTACATTCTAATGAAGACAAGGTCCACGTAAGGTTGAGAGAAAGAGTTTTTTTTATTAATAAAAAATGACACAAAAAAGTATTGCATCGTCTAAACTGACCTATTCCAAAGGTTCCAAAAAGATTGCCAGTGTAATGAGATGAGATTCCAATGAAAGATTCCGAAGAAATCGGAAAACATTCAACACTGACAAGTGACTTTTGGGGCAAGGAGAGAGAGAAGGGAGGGGAGGGGGTCGCAGCAATCGCCATAAAATCCAGAATGTTTTCTCAACCACAAGGACGCATCCTTGAGCTGAGCTGGGATTCCACCGTGAAACTTGTACCTCGTTTAGAATTGAACTATGCAAGGTATTTTGTAAATATGCAGTGGTTGAACGAGCTGATGACGATAAAAATTAATCAGGTGGAAGAAGTAGAAGACAGTTGGTTCTGGATCTCATCAACCTGGTTTGATGCGTTGCCGTAAGACCTTAATGTCACGGTACATTCCAATCAATAGCCTAGTTCGTTAGAGAATCTCCTCGCAAGCAAGTAATCGTCGATTCAGGTCGTTTTTCAAGTCAAGCCCAGAACCGTGAAAAAAATTGACAAATTTTGGAAAACTTTATAAAATCGACATCCTTGAAGCCAGATTTCTCTTCATGGTCAATGTAAAATGATCCACTAGAACTATTAGTTTTATGTACCACTGGTAACCTCTACATCTTTCATGCGTTTATAAATATGATATGGACCATTAATTTCCACCATCGACTTAAAGCTACTTTCCTCCGAGAAACTGCGAATATCTTGAGGTCCTCAGTCTCATCCATGAGTCTGACAAACGACATCTCTTGATTTAATGATCTTCGTGTGTTCTGTAACAGTTCCGAGTTCCAATTCCTTAAAACTTTGACCAACTTTGGATCCCTAATTTCGTATATTGGAGACCGAAATCGATTTATTCTCATCTTGCGGTATCGAACAGACTTTTTCATTCATTCGTGACAGGATAGATCTCAAATATTTCTTCACCGCCTTCCACCTCATCGGGGGAAATAATCCTGATTTGAATCGACGGAGAGCAAAAAATAGACATATGCGGAAAACTTAAAGATGGATGATCTATGTAACAGTTGATGGAAGAACGGGAAATCATATCATAAGGAGGATTGATAAGAACTTCAATTGAGAATCATTTCTTGAAGTAATATGTGAATATGTGGTGATAATAGCACTGACTGAGAAGATTAGAAAACAAATTGAGGCCATCTTAGTTTCAGTGAGATAAAGATAGGTTGCGGGGTGTTTTTTTTTTAAGTTTTAGAGAGAACCAGAGTGGAAATTTTGACGTGTTTTGGACCTGCCTGAGTGACTTAAAAAAACTCCATTCTGTATTCATGTCGCGGGTTCTCAGTCGTGATGCTAGTGACGCAACTTTGGTAATGGTTGATTGAGCCTTTCCGCCGAGATTGGGTGTTGCTGAGTGTGACCTTTTCCAGAGAAGGAGGAGGAGACGGACGAACGTCTTCCGGAGTAGTTGCTGTCGTTGTTGTTGGTCGTAAACCTTGGCCCCTTCCCCCTGAGGGTCACGGTCGTCTTCCATTGGGTAATCACCACGGAGGGACACCGAACCAACCAGCTGCTGTTTTTGTTGTCCGTGTGAAAACGCCCACAAAGACGAGCGGAGAATAGCGGTAAAGCTACAAGGTCTTCCACAGCGGCCCTCGAGAGCTGTTAGGTGCAAGAATGCTACAGCGTCGACGCAGTTGAGGTCAAATCATCGTTAACCTGGTCTCGGGCAGCCGTACGGATCTTAAATAAATTCTAACACACTAGAAGAATGAATATCAAATAGGAAACCTGAAGAGCAATGAATATTTCATTCAGGAAAGGCTACACCATGTGAATTTCCTAAACCGAGAAGGTCTATGCTTACGCTTTTTTTGCAGACTCCTACGTTCGATGTTTGCCCATCATAAGTTCCTCCTACAGAACTTTTTGTATAATATTCTTATGAGGCTTATAATTTCAATTTTGACATCTTTGGAAATTTTACGTCCAATAATATTCAGTCGTGTCCAAAAATATTTATTTTGAAAAATAATTTCGATTGACACAATGTAAAATTGCAAATATTATTCCAGAATGATGAGCGAAATGTTGCAAATTACATCCAATGATTCGGTCATCGGTGTAATAAAATGATAAGGAACAATTTAAATAGAATTTAACACTCCTTGTTATTGTAATCTATTTATCAAATTAAGACAAATATTTTCATCGTTATTTTAAATTCAGCGAACATCTCAACAGATGTAAATATAAAACGCATTACGGGCGCAACGTGCGTGCAAAGAGCACCTTATAAATTTAGTAATTAATGGTCTATAAATTTTTACAAAATTATCATGCTAGTAAAATTTTTGCTGGCCTGGATTATTTTACATAATGAATTAGAAATTAAAACGATTAATTGAATTTTACACAACCTGAAAATGTACCGTCTTGTTTGTTTTAATTTATTCTATTAAAATGTATTAAATTATTATTTATAATGAATTCCTGAATTATGAGATATTTACAGAGACGGTAAATTCCAAAAATAAATATAAAGTTTCACGTCGATTATTAACGTTTCGGCTTACACCTCAATCATACTCCGCAAGACCAACGTCAAAGTCCCATGTGGTCTAGTGGCTAGGATAGCTGGCTTTCACCCAGCAGGCCCGGGTTCGATTCCCGGCATGGGAAACTATTTTTAGTTTTATTAACCTTCCGAAAGAAAATGATTTTAATAAATCGTCCCGTTCATAATTTCATGTTCACTTGAACATGACGAAAAGGGTAGGGTTTGAGGCGAATAAAAGTGGATAATTACTCATACAGAACATGAACGAGTAGAAGTAGAAGAACGACTAGTAGAAGTACTATTAAATTCAGAATTTCCGCGAAACGTGCTATAGGTTTTTATTGTGCCTTTTTACTTTAAAATTATTAATGAATACTTTATAATTAATATTTTATCTGTACTAAAATCATATAGTTTTTATAATATGCCATCTGACCCAATATTACTGAAACTTAGGTCCTAGGAATCATTGAAATAAAGTAGCATATTTAAAAATTTGTATAAAAGTTGTTTTCATTATTATTAATATTAAAAATAGTTTTATAATTTAGTTTAAAAACTTAGGTAAGCAAGTAAAAAAATAAAACTATGAGACAGGAATATGTATTATTTATTATTTCGAACTTCGTAAAATGTCTTGCTAATCTTATTCCTATTCTTCACCATTATTCACTGAGATGGATCTGACCTGTTCTGCCTCTGGTAATTGTTGAACAAATGCATTATATTCATGCCGTATCACAGAATATTTTAAAAATGGTTCAAAAGTGTATTCATATTTGTAAGGAGTTTTACTTCGGTGTCAGTTCCATCCTTTCTCAGGTTTTTTTTTCGTGTTCAGGAGATTCATAAAAATTCAATGTAGTGGGAAAAAAATTGTTCCAACTATATAAGACTTGTTTTTTTTTTAATAGCCAAAAACAGTTAATTAGGACACAGCATTAATCGGCTCAGAGGTGCCGCAAAGAATGGAAGAATAATGTAGCGAAACAGGGAAAGTTCTTGTTCTGTTCGCGTATCAATCCACTTTTAATCACTACAAATCCTACCCTCTTCTTCAGGTTCAAGTGACCATGAGAATATTAATGGGACGATTTAATATTTATTTTCTTTCAGAAGGTTAACAAAATTAAAGAAAAAGGTTTCCCATGCCGGGAATCGAACCCGGGCCTGCTGGGTGAAAGCCAGCTATCCTAGCCACTAGACCACATGGGACTGTAAAAACTGACGTGGTCACTATGAATGAGATAAAAGCCGAAATGTCAATAAACGTACATTCAGGAGAGTGTTTTGACCTTGATTTTTACGATTGCCTCAAATAGAAACCACGTTATTTTCAGTTAATTCGCGTGATGAAGTACGATAAATTGAATAGGGAATCAAAGTTCTGATCATTCAATACGTACAGTTTTGGTGCTAACCTTGATTTATATTGATTCAAACGTAATAAGGGTTCAGTTCATGAACAGTCTGGCCACAACGGAACTTTTCACAAACCACAATGATGTTGTATCAGAATATAGAATCATTGTGGGAAAAAAAAGATGGTTACTGGAAAGCGCTAAATTTGTCTTCCGTGTCCCCTAACTTCTCTGGTAAGCGATGTACATTGTACTTTTGGTAGGGCTTCTGGAGGCGAATCCAATGTTCTCTGCCACATTCGCTGCCTCTCTCTTATTAACATACATTACTTCTCTGTGTCGTATTCAGTAACATTCACTGGATGTTTCTAGTACCACGGGAAGACATACTTTAAATACTCCAGTCCGTCTAGTTCAATATAATTTCAATTACATAACACTGCAGATATAATGCAATACAACCTCACTATTCCATTAATTCTCTTCTAGGTTGCATACCAGGTTTCATTTTTAAAAAAACAAATTCTGCATAATTGATTGCAAACAGTAAGAAAATTCAGACGGGAACTGATTCCGCACAGTCTGGAAAGTTATCTCAGCTCCTGCGAACTCATAACGTTACCTTGGACGTAAATTCAACGTCCCATGTGGTCTAGTGGCTAGGATAGCTGGCTTTCACCCAGCAGGCCCGGGTTCGATTCCCGGCATGGGAACTTTCTTTTTATATCTACATGTTTAATAATATGACATCACTAAATGCTGGACCTTTTTATAGTTAATAATGTTTGGAGTCCCAAATTTTTAGTCTTTTTTTTTTCTTCATAAACTTCGCAACGGAAAAAATAACTAACGATTTAAACAGAATACTTACAAGGACTCACATCCAAAAAATATGGTCTATACTCCGAATGAGAAGTGAAACCTTTTAAAAAAACATTTGTCAATTTCATATTTGATTGAATGGCTGTAGAACTGAAGTTTACAAACATACTTAAAAATCTCTATATAGAACATCTCAGACTAACTTCCCATGTGGTCTAGTAGCTAGGATAGCTGGCTTTCACCCAGCAGGCCCTGGTTCGATTCCCGGCATGGGAAATTATATTTTAATTCTCTCCCTATTCATTTGAAATCGATAATATTGTAAACTTTATGGTAAATACACTGAAATGTTGAAATATGTTCTCAAAATGCCACCTCATATTCTGCTAAACATGTCCGGACGTTTGTTCTCACTTGTGTTAATTTAAAACTGAAATAGTGGATAAAAATGTTTCCTCCTGTTTAATAGCTCTGAGCCATACTAATTATTTTCGCGATAATTTAGGGTTTATTGTCAAGGTAAAACTTTATATTTGAGATGGTTTCACGGTAGATCAACGTTCCCGAAGACACTAATTTAAATTTCGTAACTTAAGGTATTTGGAAATACAAATTAAATAACCCAGTCGACAGAAAATAATTTATTTTTAAAGCTCTTAGCAGATGATGATAAAAATTATTAACGTTATTTTATTCCATTTTCACAAATGTTTTCATTTTTTATAAATAAGTAAATAAATAAATTCTATAAATAAATAATCTTACTAGCCTGGAAATGCTCCTCTCTGACCCCTACAAGCTACGTGGCACGCATAACACAACTGTAGGACAAGTCATCTAGTCTACAGGGGCTTACGTAACTTGTAGCAATGAATATTAGAAGGTTGGCAGGTTTACTTTAGCCATCTGTAACTTGCCGTGAGGATATTTTGAACATCCTGAAGAACGTCATACCGTTGAAAGTATTTTACTGCCGAATAACTGTAAATGAATAATTATATGGAAAACTCGCTAACAGACAACTCAAAAGCACCTTATGTAAATGCTTGTATGTTTTACTCAAAAAAATACAGTCAGATAATTGAGCAATATTAATATAATACTGTAACGACCTATCAAACTGTTTTAGATTATAATTAGCAGGCGGTTATACAAGTTTATGGGAAGAACTAAAATAAAGTAGCAAATAATACAAATTAAAGTTACTTATTTTTAATAATATGAGTAAATAATTTCGCTGGAACTTAAAACACTTGAACTTAATTGAAAATGGAGAGAACTAATAAATTACTGATAACATTCACTTCAATTTACAACAGAAACAAAAAATTCTAAATCGTTAATAATTCATTGAACTTCAATTCACTTACATTACATGAGTCATTAAAACGGCTAACGATTCATTAATAATATTTACGACTTTAACACAGAGCTCTTATTGTAATTTAATATAATCCGTTCGGAAATTTATGGACTCGACCCAGAGACAGCGCTAGTAGGCACTAAATTATTTTAACTATTATCTGTTAGATGGATACAATAGTGTCCGAATTGTTTTTTCAATCGTTTTAAAATTGATTAATGAAGTGAAATAAAGAAGTACAAGTCCGTGACAAAAAAATAAAAAGATAAAATTTGCAGAAGTTTTAAATTAGACATACCTCGTTAAATAAGTTGTGGTCTCGACAGTTATAAAAAGGAAGTGGCAGATAAGTTCAAACGCTTTGGATGATATAACAGTAAGATTCCCAGCAATTTCAACGACCGAAATCGTAAAATTCAACTTGTAGAAATGAAGACTTGCGAAACTGTAAAGATTTTATAAGAACATTTGAGTATGAAAAAGCTGTCAGCACGATTGCTGCCTCGTCAACTGGAAATGCACTCAAATGAAATTTTTTTTCAGCCAGGTCAAATAATATTTTTAAACTAAAATCAACTGGGTTTTGGCTGAAGGGGTCCATCTCCAAATTTGAAATAAGAGGGTTAAAAACAAAATTTAACCTGGTGGTTTATCCTAGTACCTTTTAATATTTGGATGTCAATTGGTCGCTGTCACGGTGCTATTTTATTATTGTTCAATTATCTAACTGCATTTTATAGCGTCAATAATAAAAATCTTTATATACGTAGTATTTGAGTTGTATGTTAGTTTTCCATATCGTTATTCGACAGGAAAATACTTCAATGTATGCTCTTCAGGATATTTAAAATATCCTCACACTAAGGTAGAGACCGTTAAAGTGTATATTACGATTTAATTTGACTATTATACGAATTTATGGGGCTTGTGTCATACGAGGGCGATTCTCTCTCTCTCTCTCTTTGCTTTTCATTGAGTGAGTGGAGTGACTGTGTGTGCCTTTTTTCATGGTCTTTCTCCGCTAATTGTCCCTTCTTTAGAATACTTAAGGTTAGTTCACATAGCCGTGAGAATATTCTGCCCCCTTCACATTTCAGACTCACTTTCTTCCGCCATCACTTTCCATCCTTCCTTACGAAGAATAAAAGTGAAAACCCGGCGCGCCGCCTCGTAGGTGATCATCGGAACGGTTCCTTCAAACCGAAAAACGGTAATTTCTCCATCCAATAGTGATTTTAATTTACTCAGAAACCGTATTAATTTGTGTAACACATCTTACGACGTAGAATCGTCGACCGGGTGAAAAGAATCCCATCGTCCATGTGCAATCTGCGAATGTCGGGCTTAAGGACAGAATTCTTTTCTCTAGAGACAACTCAAAGGTTGAGCAAATCGCACAGGATTCAGTCGGTCGCTTTCTAACGTACCCTTGACATACCGCACGAACCAGAACGCGAACCACAGCCAAGTGTGCAGCAATTGGAGGGAGCGAACCACATTTTAGTGCGAGATGTTCAAGGTTCTGTTTCGAAAGTGATCGGTAATAAATTTTAGATCCAAGAGTTCCCACACACTCAAATATAAAAAAAAAACTAGAGCGAGGGACGGTTAAGGTTAGACAAACTTTCATCATCGACAGACTACAACCTCGAATGAGAGTGTGGAAAATAGAAACTCGTGTTCTGAATTATTTTTATTGGCCTGTATGGAATTTGCAATAGCACCTTCTAATCATTAACGTGGCACGAAAATGGTTACGACTAAATTATATGGTTCCAAAAAACATTTTCATCACCTATTCTCGGAATTCCAGGAAGTTGGTCAGAAACTTTAACCCTGAAGTGAAATACGAGTTTTTTTTAGACTTAAATTTAAATACATTTACATGAAGTGTATGATTGCAATTATAATAAAATTATAGACACTTCGTGTTTTTAAGGTCAAAATCTTTTATCGTCTAACATGATATTTTCTGAGATATAAAAAGAACTATTTTTACGTCACCATTAGTCGAATAATACACCATTTTTTTCTGATATTTGGAAATAGTCTCTTACATCATCTAATTCAACATTAATCCGATCTCTATTCGTCCCGTTGTCTACCTGATCCTTCCTCCAACCCTTCAACACATTGTTAATTACTCGACTAACGAGTCCCGTTTACCTTTTAAAAGTGCCAGAAAATTGAAATAGTTTTTTTAAAAAATCTCAATTTTGTCCATTCAATTAGAATACAATTTTATAGCGCCCAACATTTTCTTCAGCTTTCTGTCGAAATTTTGGCGAATAAATCGGATTTATACTACAAATAAGGTAACACGTCTTCTAGGCTACAATTGATAATTTAAAGTCAAATCTAAAAAAACCAATAGCTCACCAATATTAATATATCAAATAGATGAATTTGCCGGAAAAAATCTACGGATAAAAATTAATATGAATGAATATATTGTACCTATATATTTTTTATACCTATTTACAGGAATAATGGTTAATTATAAAATGAAATTTCACCTGTTTTGAATTGGATACAAATAAACACTTATATACAAATATTCACTATTTTTATAAACTACGCCAAAATATTATTCTAACTTCGGTTTATGTTTTGAGTTCTTTAAATTACGAAATTCAGCCCTAGAAAAGGCAACCATATCTTTTTGTAAAAATATAACGATTAACGTTTGATCTAACGACACTTGAGCAAAATTCTCTGTAAGGCAGACCCGGTTTCATTTAATTTCTACAGTTGAAATTCCGTTCTTTATTCATTACAACGTTACAAATTTTGCCTCTAGTAGTAAAAGGGAAAATATCTTCCCATGCCGGGAATCGAACCCGGGCCTGCTGGGTGAAAGCCAGCTATCCTAGCCACTAGACCACATGGGAGGACACTAATGGTTGTTCGCAGAACATATAATATCGAGTATGGAACGCAAAGCAGACGTACGACGATCGACTATCTGCCAGCGAGATGAAACGATACAAGTTTCCGAAACTGTCAGGAATCTTTCCGCGACGAACGTCTTCCTGAAAGAGAGCCAAAACGATGGGACATCTGCAGACGGAAATGAGGCCGTGGTGCGGCCAGAGTTGAGGAGAGGGTGACGTGGGGCCAGCGTCCTCGGCCTGCCTTCTCGCGTTTCTTTTCTGTGGCGTTGGTTCGTGGCTGGTTTCGTGTCGAAAGCTGCGACGACCTTGCCTCACTTGTGGTCGTGCCTTGACCCCAAAGTGTCTCGTCACCCGAGTCCTGGAAGACCGACCGGCATTTTCTTCTCCCCCGCAAAAAGGTAAATACTCAACCGTCTGTACTCAAGGCCATAGGCAAAAGAAAAGTATTATCGTTTGGAACACTGCGAACTGAACCTGGCGCATCTCATGACGTCACGGCTACCCGTCCTCGCTGCATTACTGACTGGTGAAATAGAAAGGAATCCAATTTACTAATTGAATTCTTTGTTCAAAAGTGGTGACGTCTGCTGTCGACATTCTCTCCCACAGGATTAGAGCATGCGCATGGGATCTGTGTATGGTTTTAAAAAAACGGCACGAGATTGTGGAAACTTTTTCTATAACTGGGATTCTGAGCTCGTTCACCAATCGGCCAAACACACAAAGAGTTGAAGTAGTGTAGAATATAAGTTCACTGGGCTTCTTACGATTGTCAAGATGAGGTCAACAAATTTTGGGAATAAAATATCAGAGCAGTTGCACTGATTAAGTTACTACCTCCTTTGGAAAGTATTTATGTATCATCTTGGGTTTCCGTGGTTATGAATCAGACAGGGTCTGACAGAGCGTAGTATCACTATCTCAATAGTTCGACAGGAAATAAAACGGGAAGGCATTTGATCACAAGGACCCATTCCCATCGACTTCCTCGGATCCATGACGAAACTGTACGCCATATTATAACACGCCGTGGTGTACCGGAAAAGGTCTTCTTGGAAAAGAGACCGATGCTATGACTAAATGATTATATGGTGGTACGCAAGCGTCTTTATTTCAAACCCGGTTTTCACCAATCATATTTTGGAAACAGATCGATGATATTTACGTTTCTGAACATGTAAAATAAAATAAATACATGGATCACCACTTACCATGAGGAGACCTCCGTCGTGCCGATCCTTGTGTAAAAGGAGAGCAGCCTGGTTGTCTTCGTCCTGGTAGACTTCGCCTATGTCCTCTTCGTTATCAGCCTAGAAATGGAGAAATAAAATAAAAATAATATTAATAAAAAAGTCAGACCAAGGAAAAAAATAAATAAAGGAAGTAGGAAATGTAAAGAATAATGAAATAATTTTTATTTTATTAACTGAAAATGAAATTACTATGATAGCAAATGCCAATCTTCGCGCTTATTACTGAAACACTGAGGAAATAGAATCAAAGAGACAGAGGAGAATCCAGTCCAATACGTAAACTCTGTTTCGACAGTCGTTGGGGTTTATTTGCTTCTTTCGGGAGGCGTCATCAGCAGAGACCGCGGACGAGGATGTCGAACCTTGTGGGCTTTCGACTGCCGATCACCGTGCAAGGACGAACCTCAGCGTGAATTACGTCAAGCGCTCGTTTCAGGGACGGGGAGAAAAGTTGCCAGCCGTTCATCACGAAAGGTAACAATTTTTTTTAAAATCAACGAAAAGGAAGATACTCTCGTACACAGACCGTGGTCCTAGTTAACACAAAAAGGAATCATGAAAACACGAACCTGGCTCTCAACATCTAATTTGAAAGCTATGGATATTCTATCATCTATAGAAAGTAAACCAATACATTTAATAAGGAAACAAAGAAGCTCTCACGGTTGGAAAATAAACTTGTAGAATTGCAGAAGAGTTACTTTCCATCAAGAGGATCCGTGAATACTACGGAGGGGAAAACCATTCGTCAAAAGTGAAAGAGATTTCAGTCACGGCGATGACTAAACGATGAATTTCCCCTTCTATTATTAAACTCAAAATTAATCACATGGTTTTAACTAATCCTATATTTGGAGAAGAAAAAAATCGAGAAACAGTTTAAATTATGCTCAATTATCTGAAACAATGGATTTTGTTCGAGAATAAAAGATTATAAATAATTTATTCTGATATAGTACGAGGTCTAAAAATCGCCAGCATCAGAAATCGATATGTAGCAATATTTTAGAAGTTCCGGTTTTTAAATTCGTGGTCCTTCCTTTCAACCTTGACACTTACAGCGACGAGCAAATACGCACGGCGGGGAAAACCACCAAGGCAAATGGAAACCAGGACGGATGTAGCTCCTCCATCACTACAATCACTCCGATTATCCCTAATTCATGCATTGAATTTCTAAATCTATCGTCATTCCAACATACACGGAAATATTTCTATGGCAGAAACTAGGAAAAGCGGAACATTTTTAAATGTCATCCCTGACACAGAATTTTAAAACATAAAATTTGAAAATGTAAATAGTGTCAGTAAGAGAGGATTTTATTCCACTTGATTCACAAAATATCAACTTCTGGAATGTAACTTCTGACAGTGAAGGTAAATATTATGAATAGAAATGCCTATCGGGGGTACTCGTTAGTTTCGGGTTCTTTCAGATTTCCTCTAGAAACTTGAGAACACAGCAAGTTTCTTATTATTTTTATTTACTCCCACCTTTGAGTGTATTTCTTAGTTAGAAGTACGTACTTGTCGCTTCACGAGGCATTTTAACTACTAATAAATTCAAGAGGAATATTCACGAAATGTGTATATACAACACTACATACCTTCACTGCAGTTAATACAGCTCTATTTACATCTTATTTATTCATACACAATTTATAATTGTCACTCGTGTAATTGACTCGCGTCATCTTGACAAGTTTTATTAATCCAAAACCAATGCAGTTATCCGTAGAGTATAATTCAAATTCATTTTGACTCTAAGCAGCTATTCTTAAATTTAATTTCAGCAAATTATATTACCAAGTAGAAATGAATTCCAGTAATCATTCAAATCTGTTCAGCCGTTTACGAGTTTATTCCGTTCATACAAAAAAAAAATAACGTTTTAGTCATATAGAAAATCTTCCTTCATTCAGTTCACTGGAGGAAGCCATCTGGGATTCTCATCGTTTCCATCCACGATATTGTCGTCACCATGTTTCGAGAACGTATATAGACAATAACGTATCAGGAAAGTGAGTTTGTTCTGCGAAAATTATTCAAAAGCAGAATGTGGCTTTCATAACGCAAACTGATGACGTCTGAGCATGTTCACGGTGCTGTGTGCAAGGTTCAAACGCAGTAAACTGATATCTAAAAATAAAATTTTGTAACACACACACACACACACAAAAGGTTGGTGAGGATTTTCTTCCCTCATCCGTTTTTTTTTCACATTTACTTTAAATAAAGGAATAAAGTCAGCCCCGGACTCTCCAATATCTCTCGCAAAAATAGTCCACTTTCACTGGACAACGACGGAGCTTTCATATTGGATTGATCTTTCCTTGAGAAGGTGGGTGTCGGCACGGTTATGTTTTGGTTGCCAGGGCGACCATTGTTGAGTGTGAGCGAAGGCCGTCCACATCGGAGGCAAGGTACTTCCGGTTGCCACAGGCCAGAGAGATCCATATCTCTCTCAGACTAGCAGACGGGACAGCAGCACGAAAGCACACAGTCTTGAGTTATTGTAGACAAAGTTGCTCGAGGGTTCGAGTCCTCTCCTTTGGCAAACTCGAGCACTAGATGTGATATATATATATATATATATATATGTGTGTGTGTGTGTGTGTCTCGGCACAACCGTCATGACTTCCATTTACCTTGATGGTACGGTTTTTCCCATCCTTCGTGCGTATTTGTCCGTCAGCTACAGTGTCAAGGTTGGAAGGACCAAAACTGCTAATCACCAAGTTTCTCGTGTGTATGTGAGTATGCTTGTGTGTGTGTGTTTGGAACTTATCGAGGAGAAATTCCAGATGATTCCGGAATTATAAGAAACTAGTAATCAATAATTTAAAATGTTAAGCTGGAAAGTGTAGAATAGATAGATGTCGTTTTGGTTTTATAATTCAGTTTTGGTTGGGTTAATACACTAACAGTTTAATTCTCTAATTTACCCCTGCGTTTGATTCTGTTTAGATCTTGCTTTTGCCATTACAATCTCCTACTACAACTATTTATCATCAAACTTTATATACAAGCTGTGTAATAATTTTATTTTAATAAACTATCATAATTTAATCGGGAGAAAAACATTGATCGGGTTACCATGTGTTAGCACAAAGTGTATCTACAAAAGATTCGACAAAATTGTGGCTCAAACAACTAATCACAAGAAATTTAAAAAAACTAAATTGAATAGGGAATGATCAGGGAAAATCTAAAACACGACACTTTAAAGTTTGATAAATGCATAACAAGGCAGAAAAATGTGGTATGTGAAATAAAAACACAATCCAAATTTAAGTACCAACATTTTGTAGATACAGAGTAGACACACATATTACAGGGCGTCAAATGAGTCGTCAATAAAAACGTCTCATAACTTTAACTCATAAGACAATAATTGCACTACGCGTTAATTAACCGAATGGCTATTACGGGCTTTCGTAATATTTCTCCTCCATTACTTCGCCCGATTAACGCCTTACAGCCGTGTAATTTCATATCCTGTTAAGTAATTTATTACTATGACTATGAATTACACCTCTACAAAATTAATTCACTCGAAAAACAATTAACGACCACACGCAAGTAACGCTTGAAGCACATCGTTAGACATGATCTTCGCATAAATTTGGTGGGATGAGTGTGTAAAAAATATAGTTTAAATGTATCTTAACGTTGAGTTATTTAGCCATCATAATATCAGGAATTATTATTACATAATGATGGCTTCAACGGAACAGGACCAACTCTAAGAATTTGCAGCGAGTAACTGTTCCAAATTCTGCCTTTTATAGGACTTAAACACTTCACGCCTTCAGAAACACGTTTTATAATTTCTATTACAATCGTTTTCACATTTACGGTATCTAAGGGACAGTAGATGACATACAAAATATATTGTAGACAAAGTCAGTTAACGTTCATTATATTGAACGTTATTAATGAAAGCGGCCAGGCGACAAAGATGTGAGCTTCTGCCTCAGAAGGATAAGTGGTGGAATAAACATCTTTTGTTGACTCAGTATACTTCCAAAAATACTGCTATATGTAATTTCTGTGCTTCAGTACTCCTGAGTGAAGTGGCTGTCGAGCGGGTAACGTGAGTGCTAGGGGAGACATCTACAACACCTAATTTTCTTTGGATTGATCAAAGAGTTACTAGCTTTACGTTTGATACGTGTTTTTAGCATAGTATCTTTCCCTAATTAGGTGCAAGCAGCTCAAGTCTCCGTTCAACGATTTTTCATTTCTGAAACGGAGAAGTCTTACCAACCAACATACTTTTTTATTTTTTCCACCACCTATCATTTTTACGCAAATAAAATTTCTCACTACTTACAGATTTAAACAATTTTTTTTTAACTATTCCAGTAGAAGTTTTTCAAACCGTTGTTACTTAGTACAGCATAATGTGAAAATGAAACTCTAGAAAAAAATAACTTGGTCTCATTCCAAGTAAGAATGCTGAGGATTAAATGAATAGGGAAAACAGTCTGAAAGAACCACCGAGCTGGATGAAGTAGGAAAATAATGACGACATCAACGAGACACGTGAAGTGTGGCAACATATTCTTGAGACGCGATTAAGTCGTAAAATAATATATTTTGTTCGAGGTGGAAGAATTCTAGTATTTTTGCACACCAATGTTTCATGCAAACGAGCAAAAAAAATATTTAAAAAATGTATTGGATACATTGCACGAGTCAGTAGGCTAGCGTTCGCTTTCTCCCGAATGAATGCGATTTTTCTTCGTACTGGTACCAGCGTGGAGTATTTCATCACGAAACATTTGTAACGTTACCGTAATAAATTTTTCCTTCACTCCCGGATCCATAAATCCGCTTGACACTGACACAAATTTTAAACGTGTTTAATCTAGTGTTTATGTCCTTTGGTGTTTTATATATTCTAGATGGAAGGGATGAAAGTGATTAGTGTATCTTGACACTCATGGTAATTCAGATTATCCAATTAACTCACGGGACGCCTGTTATTGGCCGGATGTTTTCTGACGACATCGCTCGAATGGCTGTCCAATCAGATCATTCACAGAGACCTGGAAAGTTTCGGTGTGGAATTGAAACTCTTGGTTGAGTTACTTCTGTTGTTGACAATTTCGTAATTTTGCTGATTAAGAATGTTAGAAAATCCAATTGGCAAATTTATTGTAGCTCAGATTATCCAATAGTGCTCGGGAAATCGTGACGTCATCGACTATCAAGCATTACAATCAAAATTTTCGCTGGGCCCAGAACTGTTTCGTCGTTGAATTTTAGCTTATCACTCGACTATATATTAATTCTTTCTGTTTATTCTTCACATATCGCTGTGTATATTCATTGAAACCGGGAATCCAACCAAGCACGTCTCGTCAGGAATAACCTGGTCCACTTTCTTCCTGCCCTCTTTGTTCTCGACCGATCACGACGTAACCTCTCCGTGTGTCATTTATGTAACATTCTCGACGGTGTAATAATGACAGGCCACGAGGAGTCACCTGAGAAGCGTGCGGTGGACCAGTGAAAGTCAAGTACTTCGGCACTTTTGTTCCGGAACAAGTATCCACGCCGTCACTTCTTCTTCGAGGAGTTTTCTTGCGGCGGCCCTGCTTAATTCTTCAACAGTCCAGCGGTGCCAAGACACAACACTACAAGGAGAAAGTGGCTCATTGTCTTGGGGAACTTGCCTCTCTCTCAAAAAAAAAATATAGAAGAAGAAAAACGGAGTAGCAGAAAGAAAAATAGCAGCGGACTTTACCGAGCTTGATTCCACGATCACTCACTAGTCACCATCAGAATTTGCTTGTAACAATATGTATTTCTATAACGAGAAGCTATTATAGTTTCTTCCTTGCTGCAGGTTTAACGTCTTGGTAAACCGAAACACCTAGGATGTGAGTAGTTAATAAGAAAAAATTGGATGATCTGGAATGGACAGAAAGTTTCTTGGTGAAAGAGGGACTGTCAAGGCAACGCATAAACACAACTTAAAGAATGACCAACAGAAATTACAATCACCAAAAAAAAATTCAAGAAAGTAGGAAGAAAGTGTACGTATATGAAATACTGTTGATGATTCGCCTTACCTTGGGCACCTCGACGTAGTCCACCTGATGGTCCCCGGAGACGTTACCCTTGGCCTCCCAGAGACGCAGATTCCCGCCCTTGAGGAGACCAGACGCAGGTTCCAGGCGCAGGGAAAGAGAGCGTCCGAAGGCGTCCAGACGCACACGGCGCCTCCCCCCACCGCCTCCACCATCAGCGGTGTCGGCGGCGGCTGCGTCGTCCACGGAACGACGCCACACGCGAACCACCTCGTACTCCGGCACTGAGGACACACAACACGCGTACATCAGTAACATGTGAGCCAAACACACAACCTCAAAAATTATTGTCAATGATAAGCTTCGGTTCGAAATCAAGCCTTGTGCTCCGTTGTGCAAGTCCTGACGTCAAAGGCAGTCATAGCGGTCAAGCGCATTGTGCATCATGTGAGCGACTCAAGATTGCTAGGAAAACAGCTAGTGTCATTGCAAGACAGATCTCTAATTTGGTTTATAAAATTTACGTGTATTGGTTTGTATCATAGCCGACAGAGAGGGAGATCTCTAACATACCAACAAAACTCAACCGCTGATAAGTGTTCAAAGTTTTCATACAAGATATAAGTTATAATCGGTCAGGGAGAAAGAGTTGGAGCGGCTCGAGAAGATAAAAGGAAATTATATAAGTTTTTATAAGATTTGACATTTTATACGCTGCGGTTTCATTGGAATATTCGTCACAAGCAAGTTGTTTCAATATCTCAAGCCTGATAAACTCACTAAACAAGTAAATATTTTTCATGATAAAACCGATGTATATGAAACTATTGTTGCATTTATTTGTATCATAGTGGCCTTCTTCAACATCCGTTTCATAGTTCTCAAGACCTTCTGACGCCGGAGTTCCAGGAACACGCGTGACTTCCAGTGCGACCGCGTGCTTATATTTTAACTACATCAATAAGATTCATTAGCACAATAAATGGATTACGTCCCATCAATCTTCGTTAGACTCAACTTCACCGAATCAGTCACCACTTCACGGAGCGAGGCAGACATTATCACGAACAAGTCACATTCCATCCAGTGCGGCTCGCACTCGTGCTTCAACAATATGTAACTCCAGCTGTTGTTCGTATTAGTGCCGACACGTGTGCTTGAAGAAAATGTAATTGCGCCCTGTCACACGACGGCCAGCTCTCCAGATGGCTGGACGTAATCAACTTTTCGTGGCGGCCATTTTCCTCGTGCTCCTTCTCAGAAGCTAGGATTTCAATTAGTTCCTCAAGGACTTGCTGAACAAAACTCTGTGATAAATTTTTCAATTTCCTTTTACCTTCTCGAGCCGCTCCATCTCTTTCTCCCTGACCGACTTCGCTCGGCAGGATACTCGACGTCGTATAGTTCTTCCTCCTCACCTTAAGACAAATAAATCCGTTTATGAGGGTCATCTGCGGCTGCAGTGACGAGTATCAACAACGACGCCCAACACTCGACTTCGATTATCGTTGTCTCTGATTTTAGTTAATTGAGGAGCACGACGGAACGATACACAATTTTCCTTCACCAGATCAGTTGTCGATGGTCATGATTTGGCTAATTGAAGGCTGCAAATCGTTATTCAACCGTACAGAAACCGAGGGAAAATGGAGGAAGAGAAGATTCTAATAATTTAAAATATGACGGAATGAACCAGCACAATAACTATTGAAACGAGCTCCGATGGGTTATTTGAGATGATGAAGTTGGGTACCTTAAAAAACTGGATCTTTCGTATTTTCGCTCCACTATTGATATTTACTGTATACTTTTTTACGATACTTGTAATTTATTTTCTTATCAAGTGGAGAAGAGCTTGAAAACTTTCCCCAGGATGAAGTATTTGCATTACAAATATACTTCCCTCCTCTCCCTTCTTTTTTTCGGGTTAAAACCTTGGCAGTGTCCTCAAATCCTCTTCACGCGTCTCTGATCCTTAATTACAGAGAGGCGCAAGGACGGTAGACGAGTCCTGCAAAACCCGCAGACAACGTAACAGTTCCTCTCTTTCCGTGATGTAACTTCTTACAAAAAATGAATTTTATTACGTAAACCGTTTTGACTTAACTACAAATTAAAACGACAGACAGACAGACAGTAAAATTCGTTACGATTCCATTGCAGCCAATTCATGACTGTGGGTACAGTGATATCGGTGATGATAATGGTAACACTGATCGTGACGTATACAACTGCAGAGATTAGGAAGAACAAGCTTCCCAAACTTTCCGAGACTTTACTAGTAAAATCTTATTTTAGGTCGTATTTTGATCTGTCATATTCTTCAAAGCAGTAATTTTGGATTTGGGTACGAATTATAAGCATTTCGGATTTCCATTGCATCTCTCCAATGTTAACATTTGTTTCCCAATTATGAGAGTGCTAAAAATCACCGGTTTGGTGATAGTTTCCTTTATCTGTGGATAATGAAGATGGTCCTGGGTCGGGAATACTTGTCCGACTCTTCAATAGATTCACGGCAGCCATTTTTGAAACGCTTAAGCTACTCATGCTGTTCTTTTCTGGCTTAAAAAACTTATCTATACGAAAAGATTCCTTCACCTTCAATCATCATCAGTCTGCGGACTAGGCGCTCTTTGGTGAGTGATTCCAGAGTGAGCCCTCATGATTGAAACTGGCCTCCCATGTCTCCGCTATTCTCCTTTCTTTTCCAGTGGCTTAACTGAACGAAATATGTCGCCGCTTGATTTCCATGTCTTTCTACGTGTCCCTGTGCTGCTGTTGTCCTTGTTAACACAGGCCTAAGTACTTAACTAATCCGGAGCGTACGAGGTAAAATCCAAGGCTGCTCAACTGCACCGTTACGACAATGAGACAGTTTTACATGACAATGTTATCGTTAATGACGCTTACTTTAAACGACAGTCTCGAGGTAAAAGGCGTTTTAGACGCGACCAGGAACGGAAGTAAAATTGATAGAGAAATCTGGCAGAATGGGAGAGGAAATAATTTTTGATATTGGTTGGAGTGTAAAGTAGAGCATTGAGAATTTTTTAACAATTAAAATGGGTAATAAAGAAACCGTGAAAACAAAATTACGGATCGAGGAAATTTTGATGGGTTGATCTCTCTTTTATTTATAGAGAAAAATAACTGGAACCAGGCAAAATTGAGTATAAACAGAATAAAGGTAACAGAAAGACCCTTCATGCATGCACCGAAACTGAAAATTAAAAAAAGAGGCAAAGTTAACAGTCAGTAGGAATGACGGAACTACGATGATTGAAAAACGAACTCTAATCTGCTCTTCTTCAAGGAAAAAATAAAGGAAGTGAAATTACGTCACGGCGACTCCTTGGACTTTCAGACCATTCCACGAAAGACAAATAAGTTCTTACTACTTTCTATGTCTACCTACATGTTTTTGTGTTTTTTTTTTTTTACTTTAGCAGCGTAGTTGACCGGATGGAACAAGCGGAGAGTAAGTCTTGGGTAAACTGTTTTATAATATATAAATACCGTACGTATAAAGTGAGTGGACGAAAAAATGAGACCAGAATCCAGTTTTACAAGATTCCCTGATAAACGAGGTATGAAGTCAATTAGATTGTTCACAATTATTTAAGAACAGTGATAAAAATAATTAGGTGACCGCTAACGTGGAGCGAAGTGGAGACATTAGGTGGGCAATATATTTTTTTTCAAGAGTACAAAAATGTTTAAAAGTACAAATTATGATAGTGGTAAACGTTACTGAACTGTAGTGGTAATTATGCGTACTGGAAATAGAGGATTGAAGTATAGTTAAACCTGGACTATGATTGGGAAATAATGAAGCTAAATAAAAGAATCATTTGGTGCGTGACATATGTGTTGTAAACGAAAGAATGAGGCTTCTTTTCACCAGAATCAAGGATGAGGAAAGAAACGAGGAGACGAATATTTAGAAATCAGTTCGCTAAAGATATCGATCTAAAATTCTGCGACCTGTGAGAAAATCACAGAGACATAGAATATTAGAAGGTAAAAACTGGAAGTCCATATTTGATGGTAAAAGAACCACGTGAAATGAAACATGGCAGTTAACTATTTGTTAAATGTCATGAAAATCAACTTAGGCTTAGGAATAAATTATTTTCAATGTGAAATCTTGCATACTCTTCACATTTTCTACTTAATGTTCGTTCTCGGTGATTGTTTCGTCACTTATGCATCCCACCAACCATCTGGAATGTCTGATTCAGCCTTAATGATCTACTCTGCTCATCTGGAGTACCACCGTCCATCAATTTTATTGACCCAAAGCCTTCCGTTTTCTCAATGGAACAAAGTTTTCCGGCACCAATGGACAATCATTTTAATGATCTGATAAACATGGCGTTGCCCAGTTATCCACCAATTTTTCCCTTGGGTATTCACTCATCCGGAATATTACTTCAAAGCTCCTTTCACCATTTGTGTACCTATACGGGTCTATATTGAATAAATGAGGTGACGCTGGTACTGTCTTCCTCATTAAGTAACCGCTGGCAAGCCGCATTCATTTATCCAGAATTTCACCCATCAAAGAGCTAGGAATGTGTGGAAAACGTTGTGCATCTAGTTGAGGTCTGGAGGATTTTGTCGTTCATATTTGATGAGTGATAGACATCCGAGTCAAGTTTCGTTGTGCACAAATGTTCGTCCATTTCACACCACTTTCTCACCTGCCGATCATTATTTTTTTCACCATGCACTTGCCAACATTATTTGTACATTTCCGGATATTTCAACTTTGGAGTATTCAGTAATCACAGCAACTGGCCTCATTTTTAATCTCATGCAATGAATTCGTCTTAAGCTTTAGACCTGACTTGGTTGCCAAGTATTTCTTGTGTTCACTTTGCCCATGATCACACACAATATCCACCCTTCATCGTCGGCAAAAAGTAAGCAATGAAGAATGTGATCAGGTGAGTCTGTGTTCAGGAAAGCTCACTTAAGACCTGCAGTCGACGAGGATATCTCATTGGTTAGGGCGAACATGTATCAAGAATCTGGATTCGATTCCAGGACCTGATGAGATTTTAATCTAAAATCACAATTAAAATCACATCTGCCGACGAGAAATAGTTTACAGTTTTGCGAGCAGCTTTCGACCAGTGCGTGTCATTTTTTCACGAGTTCAGTGAACAAGCCTTTGCAAAACAGACGTTGGTTAATCACTTTCTCGTTTGAGGTTGTCACAGCTGTCGCGTGCCGACGGGCCGCAGATTGACAAGGTCGTCGTAGTAAGTAGCCGAGGAAGACGACGACGTGCTTGACGAAATTCCGTTACGACACGACCTTGGAGACGGAGAACCAGCACGACATTGGTAGAAGGGAACGGACACACTTAGGGGAAAGTACACGAGCGGACACATACAATCATTACAAAATACTACAACAGTCCTTCGCGCATGACAAACGCCAAATACCCAGTCTGGAGGACAAGTACCTACAGCCCTAAATAAGATGTACAACCATCATGGAATTGCTGATCCGACATATTAAAAAATTACGAAATGTGAGAAAACGTGTTAATAAAACTGTTCTTCTGATGTGAAGACCCCAAAAACTCCACGACTTTCTGGTTCAGTCGAAAAATAGTAGTTTTTGAAACTCTTGTCCTGTATCTAAGATTACCAACCATCCTTTACGTGAAGCTTCCAAAGTATAGAAAATTTTCGTACCCCTTCGTTTTTGTACAACAATAGAACGCCAAAATCTTTCCAAATTTTCTGAACACCGTTGATGATAAAATTAAAATTCTTAAAATAATTAAATTGAAAAAACTGTCTTATTGCCCACTGTTGCTCGGGTTTTATAACAATGTCATTTTAGATAAGTACAAAATTAATACTGTCGAAGTTATTTTATTTACAGTTATTTACAAGTGTAACTGCAATATAAAAATTATAAATAAAGTCTTTCATGAACTCTCTATGACATTGTTTTAATTTTAAATTCGACTCCAGAGGTAAGAATAATTCATAGGCGTAATCACCCTCAAGAAAACTACATAAAGCTGACACTGGAACGAATATAGAGATCTCAAAATCACTCCGCAGCAGTTAATAGACCGCGCCTGCAACGTGCGGATCGTGATCGATGACGCAAGTCTCACTGGAAATTACAATGTTCTAACGTAAAAAGTAATTCGTCGGAATTAACGGCATCTACGAGGATGGAAACTGCTTTACCTTTCCTTTTTTATAAATATTATTTCTTCAATTACATCGTCCTGCATTTTATAAACGATCCCAGCTATAACAAAACTAAAAAGACTTTCGTACAGACAAACGTAAAATACAGATAAGAAAACTAAGGAAATTTTAATTAAAAAGTAGATTGACGTCTCCTTCTAACGGTGAAATACTTTTGGTTCTTCTCAGTGTTTGTTTCTCTATTTTAAGTTTGTCTGTGCGTTTTTAATTTTATTCTTTTTAAATAATAAATATATTCCTGCTTAAGTCTATTTAACTTAAGGTGAATCGCGACTGTCAACCGAGCGACTCCGAAAAATTATGGAACTGACTCCTTCTTGGTTATTTGGAATGTTTTCAAATATATCCTTTATCCCCCTCCTTTTTCGAATGTAATTGAAAAAATTCCTGTTTTCCCCGCCTGCTCAAAAGTATTGATGCAAAATTTTGAATCAATCGCTCCAGTGGCAAATAGTTAATAAATATGTAATTCTTAAATGAGATAGTAAATAAATTTGTGAGTACGTTAGGTTGGTAACTCCATAAGTAATTACGGAAAATACGTCAATGTTATACAGTAGAATATTATAGTGAGTTCGTAAGAGACTTTACAATTTTTATAAAGTAATTAACCGTGTAAATATCTGTGAATTTTATTGATACGAATGTAGTATATTAATTGGTGTGACATAAGCATTACCAGGTGCACCGTGAAAATTAGTTAAACGAGTGACGGAGATTAGAAACGAAAGCGGCGCTGGTTGTTTTCTTCGGTTCGTGTTTTAACAGTGCAAGATGGCGCGTGTTTTTGACGCGTATTTGGAGCCGAGGCGGAACTAAACCGCTCAACGTTCGTTATTGTAAAAGCTTTTGTTGTGACAAATCCGAAGTGAAAGCGGATCCACTACGGGCTTACCAACTTTCCACAGAAGCGGAGGAATAATAAATACATTAAGCAGCGGCGATAACCCACCGAGAGCGAGCGAGAGGGAATTCCATTCTATGCGGGCGAGTCGAAAATAAATAAAACATAGGGCTCGATGGATCTCATCGCTCTTTCTCTCCTCTCCATTAAGGAATAAAATATAGCTACAACGTCGTTCTTAATATCGGTTGAAACATCACTTAATAATGACCTAGCTTTTATTACAGATTTTTCAATTTCTCTACAACCATAGCCCTCTAGAGTCTCCCAACAAGTCTCTATCATGTTGTTAACCTGAGGTTGATGGCTTACAGAGATACTGTTGACTTCTCTCAGCGCTCATCAACCATTAAGTATTTACTCAGATCGTTTAATCCATAAAATTTAAACTACGAGCCAGTAATTGATAAACTAATTATTACAGCTCACTAGTGATTATTTTAGAAACAGGTTACTTGAGGCGGACTCTGCCATATAATAGTAATAGCATAGAAAGGGAGATCAATACATCCAAGGTTAACTAGGGTTATCTGGTTGTAGTTTAAGGAATCTACCTCATATTTTTACACAGAACCACGTATCGTATAGGTTGGAATCTCGGTACTCCTCCAAACCCCTGGTGCGGTTTACTGTGGTGAGCCAGCATTGCCGACTCCATGCCTTGACCAAATTCTCACCCTCCCTTAAATATATCACCCTTTCCATAATTTCCCTCTGATCTAGCCATGATATGATCGACCTTTTGCCCGTTCTGATATATTCAGTATTTATCCTTCAAGTGACCTCATTGGTTCGTTCCTTGCTTGTCGAATTTAATGGCGCGATTCAAGTCTAAAAACTTAATAAACTTGCGCCAAATTCTAAATAAAAGAGATAATAGAGCCAAATTTCGGTCTCTTCCAACAAAAAAAAACACCAGCACTTTGATTTAAATGGAGTAAAGAAAATTTTTTCTTGAAAAGCCATGACTGAAACGAAAAATATTTTTAGTTCACCAGCTCCAGTGTTTCTTCGAGGTGTGATGACGTCGGCCAGCGGATACAGACAATATTATCTGTGAATGTAATGTAAAAATTGTACAAAGTTGCTGTTTGTAAAAGAAAATCTGGGGTTTATAAAATCTTATGAAAGTAATACATGTCTGCAAATTATTATTTAGTTGTTACCATCACTCAAAAAGAAAAAGAGAGAGAGAGAGAGGAGAGAGAGA
Source organism: Zhengitettix transpicula (assembly GCA_037074705.1). Classification (NCBI taxonomy): domain Eukaryota; kingdom Metazoa; phylum Arthropoda; class Insecta; order Orthoptera; family Tetrigidae; genus Zhengitettix; species Zhengitettix transpicula. The sequence goes on from CM073593.1 coordinate 79,291,368, forward strand.
AGAGAGAGAAGAGAGAGAGAGGAGAGAGAGGAGAGAGAGAGGAGAGAGAGAAGAAAGAGAAGAGAGAGAGAAGAGAGAGAGAAGAGAGAGAAGAGAGAGAGAAGAGAGAGAGAGAAGAGAGAGAAGAGAGAGAGAGAAGAGAGAGAGAGAGAAGAGAGAGAGAGAAATTTGAGTCAATTCACGACAATCAAATAACCAATTGTAAGCTAAAAATCTCACCTTGGTCGTGGGAATCGACGTGGAAGACGGACCGGAGTTCTTCAGGGCTCATGTGTTGGTGGATCTGAAAACAAAGAGAATCAATAAATAAACTAGCGTAATACTCACAAATAAACTGAGACAGGAAAAATTATAAGCTATTTTCTAAAATAAATTTTTATTTAACTGCCACCACAGCCAGGAAATTCCTAAATCATACTCTCTTTTGGTTTGTTGCGATTTTTTTAAGGCCCAGTCATTATTTCTGAAGCTTCTTTTTTATATATATTCTCCTTTGCATATTTTCCCAGTTACCAATTTTTTTCGTTAATACTTCCCCGCATTTGTGAAGTTTTATTAATATTATTCTCTTGATTGTGAATTTTGTCATTTATGTATTTTCTTATTTTTTTATGGAATTATATTTTTCCTTATCAAATTTCCTCAGTATTCCAATGGAGTCAATAAATCAGAATATAAAATAAATGTTTTAATTTACCTTATTTTTGTTAACCTTGAACATTCCATCAACACAATTATTTCTCATTCCAATGATATACATTGTTCCAGTTTAAACCTCAAAATTTCGAGTCCAGGTAGATTTTAATGCAACTTCGATATTCATAATCATAAAAAAGCAAGGACCGTAGATAAGCACTGGATTTCTACTTAAGGAAAAAATAATTGTCACGTATTTGAGGAAAACCTCGAATGAGAGTGGACATTCCGATACTTTAAACGAAGATTGTGAATGTATCCACTGAGGACAAAGAAGAATTTCCATTTCCTCTGCAGGTGAAGAGATGACCAAGGTTCCCCACCTCCCTTCTCGTAAATGACTTTTACATAACGCACAGACCGGAGATACAGGAAATGTTGCTGGTATTTTATCGTATGCATTTAGATCGGACTCGGTGACACAACTGCTTACTGCATATAAGTTTTTCTTTTTTTTTTACCTACGCAGCGGTTAAACGCGCGTGAAAGTGCCTGCTTAAATTCGTAGAAAGTTTGCGGCTAGTTAGCGATGTAGAAGCTCCAGAAACAGCACAGACGTAGAAAGAGACAGGGAAATATTTTTTGGTAACTGATGCAGTACGAATTTTACAATGAGTTGTCTTTTGCCCAATAAAAAATTCCCCGCTTTCCACATAGGGTAGTCGTCGCAAAAATCGTACTACAATTTGACATCAAAATTCACCACCGTTATCAGGATGGTCGAGAAAAACAAACCAGAACTGTTAATTCAACCAATTCACATCGGAAAAAAATACTCTAGTTCCTTTTTCCGTTGTGATTTTTGATAGGATATTACGGTGAATAAATCAACGAAAAATATAGCACCGTTGCTTAAAAACTTGTTCACCTAAACAAAAATTACACGTAAAAGCCAAAAAAAGTGTAAGAAAATAGATAAACTGTCAGTTGACACAATATTGAGTAGTATACTCAAGTTTTTAGGATTTGAGCGACTCATTGAGTAATATTGAATTGTGACCCACATTCGTGTGAGAAATTATAGTCATTGAATGAGACTCATAAAAATTATAGTTCTAAAGACGATGATCAGATTAACAATAAAGAGTGAGAGGACATGCTACATACAAACATACATATTATTTTTCACTTCATTCTAGGCAAAATAAATAAATCGGAGTCACACACTTTTTGTATTTATTTTACCATATTAATCTACTCAGGATTTTCATTAAAAAAAACAGAACTGTCTTTTATACATAGCAGAAATTTTTCCCTTAAAATTAAGATTTTAAGAGCTTTCTAATAAATCCTGTTACATTAAACACTTTTTTCCAAACTATTTTATATCAATTAAGAGCAAGAAACAGGATATCTGGAACAATAAGCTCTCATATATATATATATATATATATATATATATATATTAAATTATTTTCGCTTCGCACTTTTGATGACCGTGGGAGATTGCAAATTTTTATTCGGATCACTGGCCGAACTAGACATGGCTTCCCTATAACGCCCAGGAAGGGAGTGTTCCTCCGTCTCGAGCGAAAGTGCTCGAGCGCAGGCGCAGGACAATGAAAACCTGCCATAAATTTCACCCACACTCACGATTCAATCTCTAGCCAGCTTCTTCTTCTTCACCTTTTTATGAACTTTCCGTTGAGTGTCAAAGATACAAGTAAATGAACTCTGGAATTTCCTTCAGACATTCTTTTACGGTACGGGGAACGTAGTAACGTTTGGCATCTTCTCTGGTCACAGGCTGGTCCTGAAATGCTTTCATTCTTCGTTAACGGTATTGATCCAAGTATTGATGACAAGAGTCGTTTTCATAAGTTACACCATAGTAAAGACAACCAGTTACAGTAATGAGGCACTTCATAATGAAGACAATATCAAGACTCTTCGAGTCGTCTAGTAACGCTCTGCTGAAGATTCTTGATGAAATAAAGTGTTTCCCCTGGCGTACAAGTCAACGAACGAGGCACGCAAGGCATGTCTTTGATCTTCCACAAGAATGACATGCACAATTCAGATGAGGATTGTGTGATCACCAGAGTAATGCTCAATTCATTCCGGTTTAGTTTTTGCTTTCCTTTCACGGTTTAGCCAAATCTACATGAGTAACCATTATTATTAAATATTTTGGATAGCATATGTGAATAGATTTAATCTGACTTTCATCTGCGTCCATTGACAAGAATTTTGGATTTGCACAGCCCGTATATTTTGAACCAGTCTTGGGATATAAATTGCTCAGGATTTTCTTAGATTGGTCAATGAGACCACCAGTTCTGGACTTGGGTTCCTGACCTGGCCGCAGTTTCCCCTGTATCGTGGAGGATGTTGCTTATCCGTTAACAGATTGGCCATAAAATTTTACGAGATTGAAGCAGAGAGTGAGAGATGGCTTCCGGGTCCGCCCTGTAATCGCTCGCTCTTGGTACAGTGAGCCGTGACACCCGAAGAAGAGGTCAACAGTTCGTTCGCTACGCCCAACTTTCACGACAACTGTACCAACCAACCGACAGCAGCCACGCCTGCCAACAACGCAGAACTTCAGCAATTTTATAGGATCGTCGGCGTGCACCACTCAGCAGTCAGAATCAGTGCTCGCTGTGAATCTGGGATCTGAATCGGATGAACAGGTGGAACAGATCCTAACTAGCAGGGATCATCGTAACCCGTAAGTAGATGTAGTGTGTGTAGAAAATCACGTGTCACATGTGAAACTGTGCGAGGTCAGTGTTCATCATACCTCAAAGCGTAACAATTGGTTTTCTGCTGTAATACAAAAATATAATCAACTGAAATAATACAGCTTATTCTATTATCGTTCGATTACCGGACGTTACTCTGCTGAGGCCCTGTCATACAGAGACTATTGTATAAGACCTGGATGGACTCAGCTCATCAACGATTGCAGATAGAGGAGACTAATGGACTTTAAAGGGCGAAGATAAATATACGATTAAATGGAGAGGTAAATTATCAGAAGAGGTCCTTGAGTTTGTCGTAAGACTGTATAGTTTATAATTATAATATCACATGGCTGGAAGCGAGTTCATCGGTATTGAGACCAGAGAGAGATAGAGAGAGAAAGGACCTGGCACCCTTGAACCGTCAGACACGTGAGTCTAGGGACCTTGCTCTCTCACACACACACAAAGAAATCACAGTCCCGCCTTCTTTGATTACGTAATAAACCCTTCGCAGACACCTCACTCAGCACCAGCAACAATCGAAACCCCGCCTTCTCCCACCACGAGGCGACTCATTGTTAACGGCTTCCAACTGGGTCACCACGAAACGGAATAGAACAAAGTGCGAATCCGCTAAACCTATACGAATTACTAAACCCAAAAAAGTAACGATTCAAGGGGAACGTGGAAAAAGAACGTCTTTTGAAACTTAGTAAAACTGGAAAGGGGATAAATCCAACTCTGAGTTGAATTTAGAAACGTTTCAAAACACGCTATAAGGAATTTTCAAACGCTCTACTAATAACTGAAAAATTACTATACGATATGTACAAATAAAATAAATAATCATTGAATAAATTCAGAACTATTTGACTTTAATACAACTAAATTAATGAATTACATCTCATCGAAATATAAAAATAAATTGTTAATATTTTTGAAAACTGCTAATCGAATTTATGCAACTGGCTGAAACCAAATATGGCTTAAACGAAGTAATGTGTGTGTTACGTAGTGTTAATTTTTTATTACTATAGTACCTGATGAGTTCTCAAAGTTGGTTCAATACGTTGCACTCCTATTCTTACAATTTCATGAGATTTAATTCTTTAATATAATTGTATTAATTTCAAATTATCATGACTTTATTGACTGATTTATTTATTTAAAGAATTGAAAAATATTTCGACGCATCTGATTATGACACATATACTCCGGAATTCATTTCTTACATTTCTTTGCGAATCACCGGCCGTAGTAATTTATTTTAGATAGTAATTTACAATGTTACCCATTTTGTCTCTTTCGGTTCAGTTTAAGGAATTTCAAACTGCATTTCATTAAATAAATTACCAGAAAAGATGTAAAATTATTTCATTATTAATAATTAAACTCTTGGATTAGTTTTAGGGGAAAATATATATTGGAATTAAAGAAAATTAATCTGAGACGTTTGTTCAATGAAAAGAGGAAATATTAAACTGAATGTTGTATATGTATTGAATATTTTTAATATTTTTAAAATGTACAGTTAACCAGCATGAAATTGGTTGTAAGTTGGAACATTCGGAGGGAGAAATTGTTTATCCTGTTGTTAAGCATATATTAAAATCAAAAAATTACGTCTGTAATGAAAATTAATAATAAGAAAGATAACCAAATACAGGCAAAATAATTGATGATATAAATGCCACACAGCGTATTCTTTCTTCAGGTGCAGAAAAAACGACATGAGCCCAGAGCGTACGATTCATGACTTTACCTTCCAATAAAACATATTCAACATGTGATAGTCTGATACTGTCGGAAATAATTGAGCTAACGAGTAAATAACTATTCTATGAATTGTATTAAAACAAACGTGTATATTTGTCTCCAGAGATCTGAGCTTCGGAGGCCATAAAACTGACTGGAGGAAGGGCGTTCAAGGGTTTAAAAGCAAGACACTCAATAGATAAGTACTACGAAAGTAAGCATTATAATATGGCCCGAAATGGCTGATACTGAGTACGACAAACATTGATTCGTATTTCCAATATCATCGAGGTTGTGCACATTAAGAAGGGTCAGCATTTCCGCCACGTCTACCTTCCCCCAATTTTCAAAGAAACGTTTTCCTATTCCAGAGTGGCTGGATGAAACTTCAGCGGTGGCCATTTCGCGTAACGGGCACCTCGTTAACCCGACGAGGGTGTGCCACACTTCCTTACCGGAAGGGAACACATAGAGAGCGAGGGAGATTAAATTATCCCGCTTTATGTAAGTGTTGCCAAAGCGGAGGCAACGAGTCCATAGGTTCGGTTTTCAGTTTCGAGGCTCGCGGCGATGTTTATAAAGCAAGAGCAAGCGAGAAAGACAGAGAGACAGGGGAGGTGGAAATAGAGAGAAAGAGCGAGAGTTCCTGCGAATTACCTCAGCGTGTTACCCAACCAGAATGAAGGCTTCCGCGCAACTCTCGTATTGGGGTCGCTCCACTTCTGCGGGGCAAGGACGCGGATCTGGTGTCCCACCAAAATCACACCCTCGCCACCCGCCATACTCAACTTATAAACAACAACATTGACTTAGTGGCTCTACACTTCTTCTTAGAACACGTGCGATTTTTTTTCATTTCTGGTGATAGAAGAATATATAACAAATACAAGTGGAAGAAGAAAATGATGGTTAATTTTATTAGAAAAATCAAACGGGATGATGATCAACCCAAAAATTTTAAAGATGGAAGGAGATATAAATTCATTACAAATTTTATAACCATATGTAGGTTAACTGGAACAGCTGATAGATATGCCAAAATCCGTAACATATAGAATTTGAATTTTACGAATTTTTTTTTTTTTTAAAAAAAACCTGATTTTCAATTGTGAAATACTCTCAGTACAGTACAGTACAGTCTACGACTGGAAAAGACAGCCACCAAGGAGTCGCCTTACTCGATTGGTGTTTGGGAAGTGAAATTGGGGAACTACAAGGATTGTAATTTATAAATTATAAAAATTATTTGACCTTTAATTAAAACAATAAAATTTGATAGCCAATAAGACAGAAATAAAAGTAATGAAATTAATTAGACAACTAATAAGAGAAATATTAGATTTTGAAAAAAATAGTTTATTAAGACGTTTCTTCCTTAGGTTAGGACCTTTTCAGATTAAGAAAATTTCAATCAAGATCATCTAAAAAAATTATTAATAACAAGTGTTTTAACTCAACCGAGACATGAGTAAGAATATTGTGTGAAAAGGGGCTCGAAAATCTCTATACAGATGGTAGAGTTTCTTCGTATGGTTCAGTAATGAAATTGAATGTGTTGAAATTACTGAAATGAGATATTATTGTGAGTTACAGTTGGTGTTTTTCTTGGACTGAGTAATTTTTCGCAGACGTTTATACTAATCTTTCCATCTCAAGTCGTAGGAAGGTCGTGCGACGTGAGACGCGCAGTAGGAGAAGATGGAGGGTAGTATTGTCGTCAGGGGCAAATCTCCGCTGGGAGCAAACCCCGTTAGACGCTAGTATCATTTTTAAAATTATTAATTATATTCTCAAGAACGGGTTGTGTAGGCTAGTTTATGGCAAGGCATTTTTACCACACACTGTACTAATCATCTCTTAGTTTTTACTGATGCAGCATATCACTAACGGAACACAATATATTTTCTTCATTACTACTAAGTTGCCGTAATAAAAGTTCGTGTTATCCTCTCAATCACCACACTTTGAAAGTTTTCAGTCGCTTCTCATTATCAAACTGTCCACGTCCCTTCAATAGTCTTCATCTGTCGTATTTGAAGTCGTTAAGTCTACTGATACCTCAAGGCTCCAATTATTGCGTATGTATAGTGATTTATATTTACCTACTCATGAAAATAACTCAAGTTCCTGTATAATTAAAATATCCAACCAGAATTAGCTGGTTCGAAGCGTCGGGGGTTGAGAAAGTGAGCCGAGGTGCGGGCGTGCTATCGCCACACACGAGTGAAAGTCCTTCGGCGTCGACATCAACATCATGACGGTTGCCGGTATAAACCGGACCGGCCAATAATTCGTCCGTGTGTTTTAATCAAGCCACGGCAATGGACGTTGAAAGATGGAAAACTGAAGGAGAGAGAGAGAGAGAGAGAAAAAAAAAGGAAACGCCTCAAGGGTCTGTAACAGAGACTGGATCAACACCCTGATTACCAAACGTTCCAGAGTAACACAACCAAGCGACACTGAATCACAGTCAATGTCTAGAAAATATTTTATAAAACCATTCTTATTACAGCAGCTAGCGATCTCATCACTAATTTGTTATTTTCGTTTCTTTGAACTTGATTTGGTAGAAAACTCATTACTTCCTCATAATTCTTGCTCCTGCTTTTGTCTATTCCTTTAGAGTTCTGCCTCTAAGTCGCTTCTGATTACCAAACTGTCCACGTCCCTTCCATAGTCCTAACATCTCGCATTGAAAGTTTTTTCGAAAATGAAATAGAATAATTTAGTACATAGCTTTCGGGCATATGATTGTCTATGATAGGAAGAGAAAATAAATCCAAAAAAAGAAAAAAAAATGCCTTTATTCGACCACGTAATTATATCTCATTTCATAGACTATGGAATATGCAGAAAACTAAACTCTTCTTCCTTAGTTTGAATCCCATTCCCTAATTAACTTCACTGTTTTAATTAATATTATTTTTGCGGTTGAGAACCAGGTTCAGATATCTCGATGTCATAGTCATAGACTCATAGCCTGAAGACAGTGGTAGAGAATGACCGCAGAAACGACATCATCGAGAATCCTGAACCTGATGCTCAACCACGTAAATTTATTAAAAATTTACACCGGGAAAGTTTAATTAATTATTTACTGTTTTGCTTACTTTTCATGGCCATGTACATTCGAATTTACCGTCATTTATAAATTTTATGAGCAATATTTTTTCTCTCCCAATGTCCAAAATTACGACCTCTAGATTCAAACAGTTTCAATTTTCTAATGTTGAACGTACTTTTCCCACCTTGCGGAAAACTGAACTAAATCCAGATAAATAGCCTTGATAAAGAATTTTGGAAAATATATAGTCTGTGTTAAGAGCAAACCAAGAAAGTTAATTTGTGGAAAATTGAGCAAAAAAAAAGTGCTTTGAGAAAGGGAATATATTTTTTAACTAGTGAAATGACAGTTGAAGCGACGAAGAAACGTTGCTAATGTAGAAAGCAACAAGGACGAAGTGAATAACTTTTCTGTTTCATAACACAAGATGTCCATTAATTTTTATATAATGAACACTGAATCTATTTTCTCTGTAGGACCCGATTCCCACTTCTCTGTTTCTCTCCTACGGTTCGTTAACATCCTTCACTGTGTCGCTCCCTCGCAACCATTTGTCCTACATCCCTCCCTTTACGAAACTGTCGGAATTCCTTCTTCGACTCTATCTGCCCCAATCTCGCCATTTTGTAGGTCAGCGTCCTCGATGGGCAAACACAAACAACGCACGAATGCCTTTCCCCTTCCTCTCGAAGGACCTCCAAGTTCTCCTCTGGACTTTCGTCATCACAAGGACGCGTGCTTCGCTACCAAACCGCTACTGGAAGATCAGGGCTCATCATTCCTACATATTTGTTACTTCCTGGTTGTCTACCAAACTGTGATATACGAAGAATTATGGATCGATTTTGAGAGAAGTTCTTCTGACTTTGTTTTTCAGTCGTCTTAAATTCATAATAAGAGTTATGGGTATCTTCGCAGTCACACACGAAGACCAGAACAGCCAATTCTCTAGTGTGAACCGAATTGAGCAGGTTTATTTCGTTAAGCTCGGACGCATGTGCAAAGTCATGATTCTTAACCTTTTTCCCCTGAAGACGAATAGTGTTTTACATCGTTCGAAACGTAGGATTCTTCCTCCTTTCACTTTCTTATAATTTTTCTATTACAGACAATGAATCGCCTGATAATTTCTTTACCAAATATTTTAACACCAGTGTCAAAAGTATTCGAAACCAGTATAAATATGTGATAGGCCTTCAGTAGGGAAAGTTAGGAACGTAGCAAGTCAAAACAAGGTATTCAGTCATGAGGTGTGACGAGAAACAAATGATATGATCACAGGTCTCATGTAGGAAAGGAACTGATAATCAATCTGTTGAACTTCAGGCTAAAAATAGGAAATTTTATTAAAATTTAAATGAACCAATAGCCACTAATTTCATATCTAACGCAGAAAACATCAATAATTAACTTTATTTTTTTTTTGAGTGCCAGATATAATGTCATTGGTTTCTTTTCCCTTCCAATAATAGTTTCTAGATGTCCGTTAAGTTCCTGAAAATAAGACTCCGAAAACCTTGTTCGCATCTTCTCTTACTCACTTGATCAGAAATTAAACATTCATATGAAATCTAACATTTCCTTGTAAGAACTCAGATTTTTTTCCCCTCTTCGCCTCGTGGTTGTAATATTACAAAACCGCGTGCATTTTTATTTAACTCATGTTATGTCAACTGATTCAACTCAACCGGTATAGAAGACAACAGAGAGAAAAAAAAGGAACCAGCCACTGTAGATCAGAATGGATCTAAATTGAAAAGAAAGCGGAAAGCCGACATACATTTCGCTCAAGACAGAAAGGAAGGAGAAGTCAGTCACGCTCACAATGGGCAGATCTGAAAGCCATCAACAACAGCAAGAAAAAGAGCGGAAGACACGAGGAGGATATGAAAGTCTTTTTCCATAAAATCCATGACTGAGGCATACGGCCATACAAAGAGGGAATACAAAAGATGTAATGACAAAAGAGGAAGAGGGAATAAGATTAAATCACTCACGCCGACCTATTTTCCTCCTTTCGGCAGTTCAAAGTGTGGTCACTTAGGGAGGAAAAACTGAAAGAGACTTGCTTGTACGTAAGTGACTACCAGAGAGGTTAAGGAATTCACAAAAAGAGAAAATTTATTTTTGATAACAACTGTCTCTTTAGAAGATTTTACCTAAATCGTGTTTTTAATATTTTCTTAATGTAATAAAATAAATTATAAATTTATGCAAGAACAAAAAATACTTTATTTAATAACTCCTTTTCTGATAGGAACTCGGGGCTCCATTATTTTTTTATCATTATTTTAAATAGTGCTTACTTATAATATTGCGAAATTATTTCTCCCTTCCAATGCAAATAGAAGATTCTTCTTGTTACTATCTATTTTCTCACTGCGGCCCATTGACGACATCTGACAGTCCAACTTCCCCTTCGTTAATCCTACTTTCCCTCCACTTGCACCTCCTGACTCTGGTGTTACGTTTAACTTGTCTATCTACTAAAATTAACTTAAATAAATTTTCGGCGTATTTCATTCTATTCAGTCACGATTTCTCTCACACACCATCAACCGCTAACTCTTCACTCCCTCGAGGCGAGTTTCTTTCAGAAGTGAGTTATAAATTCCCTTCTACAGATGTCACTACAGCAACATCTACTAAACCACAGAAAGTCACCTAGTAGCAAAATCTTGAAGAAATAATGTAGAATTTTTAGTTCCTAACATTTTCATGGATTAAATTTGTTCCAAAAATTATATTTAAATGTGTCTGACTCAGTATGAAAAAGTGGTTTGATTTTCATCCCCATAACATAAAATAGTACCGTGAATCTAAAGGCACAGTTGGTTCGTTTGCCATAAGAAATACCAACAGGAACTCCCAAATACATCTTTGTACTGAACGATACTTTTATATTTTTTTAAAAAAAAAACAAGACACTATCCACTAAATAAGTACCGATGCAACAAAACGTTAACGAATTTTACTATACATAGAACAATTATCTGAAAATACAAGAACATAAAAGATAAAATACTGAGGTCAATGAAAAAAAAAACACATTGTGAATCTCATGTCACGATTTCACAAAACATGAAAAATTAAATACTTGATGCAAAAGTGAAACAACGAAACCAATAGTAAATAATCAGACGAAATTTAAGAAATTATATTAAATATATGGTCAAAGAGAATACGACGAGACCATGCGGGAACAATTGAGACCGATTGTGATTGATCATCGGTAAAAGTGTGCTCCAGTTAAGACCAAACGGGTAACTATCTAGTATAATCGAGCAGATTTGCCTGAACAAAGTTCCGCGTCCCACTTTCAGACACCTTTTCTTTTTTTTTTCTTTGACATTGACCTCTTTCGGAAACGGATTCCTCGAGACAAGCGGCGCCGCAATACTATGTAACCGAAACGTGACACCGAACCTCAGTAAGCTAGCTAGGAATGGCGTTGGTGTGGTGTGTGTGTGTGTGTGTGTTGTGTAAACGGCTTTCTAAATGGCTGTGCCTTGCACCTAGATTGACACCCGATAGCGACCTGGACCAAGTCCAGTCCTTTCCGTTTCAGGGCGACGAAAGGTCGTGGGTTCGAAAACGGACTTGTGAGCAAGTGTTGCATGGGCAGGTTGGCTTACAGTTTCAGTACCAGCAGGGGACTTTGTTCTTCTACGACGGAACAGTGGCAGTGGACGCGATTGTCGAGAATCGCTCATCGGGATCAGGTCATCAGATCAGGACTCATCCCTCAAAGTTTCAGCCAGACTGTTTTTTCCCCATTTACTACATTAACTTCATATGTCATAGAACAATTTTTCAAAAAAATAAGTTAACGACAGTGATGGATTATATAATAAATACAACAATTGATACAAGAATGAATCTGTGATCATGATAAAAATTCATTGAGGCGAATGTATTTGGTAGATAGCTCTAATAGTTACTTCTCTAACAACTAAAATATTGCTTTATGTAAATTATGAATCTTGTTTGTTAAATCTGGTCTTTTAAATATTTCAGCAGTCATTATCCCACAACCTTGAATCTATTTTCTTTCCCTTAAACCTCTGCAGATACAGATCAGTGTTGTCCATGAGTCCAAACTTCGGTCTATCACTTATCCCTCTCTTTGTTGTATTACAGCGTCGAATTTCCACTCACTCAATCTATTATTCTTTCCTTCATGCTTACGAAACTTGGTCTAAATTCTGACTCCAGCCTCCTTCGTTAAATTGAACACCCGAGCAATATGATCACGTTTGGTTTGAATTGCAGGATTTTTCTTTGTTCAATCTGAGACAGAAGACCATCAAATGTTGGTATTAGTAACCACTTTATCGAAAGTTTATTGATGTACATATATGTATGATGATATATGGGACAGGCCAAAAGCAGGATAAAAAATTTAAGGTTCTAATAGATGGAGGAATGTCGCACCGGATCTGGAGTCGACAGGGATTTGCTCAGTTGGTAGTTGGTAAGCGGGATCTTCACTGATATCATAATTTCGGAATACAAATATGTGAAAATAATGGACAGTATCATCACGACATCTTTAATTTTTCGAAAAGTAAATTATCCCAATATCCGTGCTTAGATTTAAAATTTAAGGTGAAATGAAGGCTGTGATCTTTGTGAGAATTTAGACATACAAAGGCCAGGGTTATAAGAGTGACTGATCAATTTTCTAAACAGTAAAATAGCACAACTCTATTCGTTTGTAGTGAAGATTCTCATCAATTCAGAACGTGAGCCTATAAATGCTTACAGATAGAGACCTACTTTCTTTACCATACTAGAAAGAAGCTTACTAAGAAGTCCTTTACCTTATTGATGACCAACGCAAATGGTTCAAGGCTGTATCTCATCATTCCTGCGAGTGTCAGAATGAGAGAAAGGGAGAGACGAATTATTCTACTCAGGCGCTATTTCATTCTTTTGCAACTCGTCGAATTCCTCACAAACTTTCTTCCGGTTCGAGGTCGCGTCTTTTCAAGGAGGTGGTCCCGATAATCTCGCGGTTATCGTCTGCTGCTTTCCATTTGATCTTTGAACCTTCCTGCCTTCCGCCGATCCGAAGGAGAGAGAGAGAGAGAGAGAGAGAGAACCATGGCGCCTGTGTCTACTTTCTACTGTATCCGGACACAAGGATCCAGATCACGATGACGAAACCAAGGTCGACACACACACACACGTACACTCCAACGAATCAGCCTCCACAAACCCTCTGGAATATGTCTGCCTGCTGGAAGAACAGGAAGAGAATGGGCTGTCCGGCAGCAGCGGCTCAGGAGAAAGTTCCAGGGACAATACCAGCCTGTCACCGAATAAAAAAAGAACCAGCGTCATGGACTCTACCAAGGAACGAAAATATCCAGCAGAGCCACCCGCGACGTGCATTGAACTCTGAGGGAGCGGATAGTTCACAGAATAAATGTAAATACTTTGACAACTTCGCTCTCGTGTTATGATTAGACTCTTTTTAAAATTCTTGGAATTTTTTAATAATTATCCAGTAAAGTGACGAATGCCAAGACGCCGAACCATTTACAAATTCTCCTATCCAAGATGGAGATTTGCCTTTTCTGAAAGGGTGGAGAAAGAGCAGTTTTTTTTCCAAGTATGTGGAATCGATTGTCCATTTTATAAAATTACCGTTTTAGATTTATTTCCCTTGCAACGACACAGAAGAAGAGAAGAACAACAAAATAAGTACGTTTCTGTAGAGGAAAATATTGCAAGAGGTGTAAGAAAATTTATACTTGGCTCTGAGAAGTAGATGGACCACTTTTTCATTCATTTCAGTTCAGACTTTTCTTTGTTTAGAGGACAGAGAGGAAACACTAATTGTATATATTAACTAGCTGGTTGCCCGGCGTTGCTCGTGTACTTATTTATATAAACTCGAAAAAGTATTTAATTGAATACTTAAATATATTCCTTGAGTATTTCAGGATATAATCGTCACTCAGTCTTCATACATTACGAAATATTACATTGATGAAATTGTTAGCTAGACTCACAACTAATACAGCGCGAAAATTAACTTACATTTTCCCCAAGGATGGTAAAGTAATTCGTATTCTTCTTTATTACCATTCTATGGAGTATTGCTGTATAAAATTATATTTTTTATTTAAAGAAAATATTTCTGCTTTATTTCATTCCTGATAAAGGAGATATTTCCTTTGTTCGTTGCGTAGTAACGTCTTTCTCTCGCGTGACGTCATTGTCTCTTGGCGCGCAGTAATTTAACATTTAATGATAATGGTTTTTAATTATAATTCTTTCCACATATATGCTAGGGGTTTCTTACTCTCACAGTACCGTTTCTCGTGTTTTGAAGAATATGTGTACCAATTTTTGTTGCATTCTGTCCACGCGATAAAATTTGTATAAAGAACAACGTAAATACATACATACAAACATACATACAAATATACATTCTTTTTTATTATATAGAAGATTTAAAATCATCAGAGCAATTTATTTGTGATGGAGGGTAGGAAGCCAATGACCACGGCGGGGAGAAGTTCATGTTTGAGAACGTTTTTGTCGGGAACCGTAAAACAGCAACAACCAATTTTAAAATAAATACTCCACAGAAATTTTAACATGTGCTATGTCATTTATCTCCCCATGAAAGTCACAAATAAATAATAATATTTTATACTGTATTGACGTTTCATTAAATAATAATAAAAAATTATTATTGTATAATAAGTTCATAAACAGTAAATTATACTGGAATGTCGACACGGCGTGTTATAATGCAGCTAAACATTTTGAAGACGTCGTTTGCTTTCGAGGTGTCGCCGATACGTTGCTGAGCTGCTAATTTAACGTGTGAGTGGTCAAGTGTCGGACCCTGGGGAACCCCTCGGGCCATCGTGAAAGTGAGCCTTCCGGTCGCTTCTGGCGCCTGGCCATACGAAAGAAACTCTTGCCAAAAAATTCCTTGTCTGGCAAAGAGCGCAGTCATCGTCGGTATGCGTCCCATTGCCGGCGAGGAGAAAACGCTATTAATTCGTGCGACGCGTCGAGACACAGTGCCAAGGTCGTCCAAGTTTCACGTCCAAGACGACGCGCTTGGTCCAACCTTTTGTAAGTCTTCAGATACTCGCTTTCAATTACATTTATAAAGAGGCCAACTGACTATAATTTCCATGAGCCACAAATGCATTTTCAAGTTCCGTGGCTGTTTATGGAAGATTATTTCCTAGCGCGGAATATTCCGCGACTGATACCATCGTAATGGGCTTAAGATTAATGAGACTGTTGTGGAATTCGGTAGAAGTAGAATTTTCCAATCGTTTGACTCGTGCATTGGTAGACAAATAAAGAATTAAGACACTAGAGTGGAGAATCGGAGTTACCTTTTCAAAAATGAAATTATCTACCCTTTCCGAAAGCTTGGTGGAAATGAGAAGATCCACAGGCTGTTGATGTGAATATATAAGTCATTAACAAAAAAAAATTATTTCATTTTGAACCCTACCATTTTTTCCGTTCTCCAGTTGCCTTATCCTTACATTTCTCGACAGTTCCGCTCGTATTCCTGTTTTAAATCTCAGGACAGTGATAAACTCATTATCCTATATTGATACTAATGCTGTGTATATTGGTCAAACTAAAAGGGATTTGAAGACGGGAAAAATAGAGTGAATTATAAATTACCCGCCGATAAGCACTCGCTTATTTCTAAACATATTTATTTAAATAATCATAACTTCAACTGGACGGATGTCAAGACCCTTGACGTAGAAACAAACAATTTTTCCAGACTGATATCTGAAACGATCAATTTTATAATGAATAAGAACAAATCTATTAATGTCCAGAGTGATACTGAGGCTCTTATTATAATGTATTATATTTTGCTCAGTAAGTGATGTATTTTAGTCGTCTTTGGTTGGTTTGAATACGAAACGTTGTGGTTTTAGTGTTCTTAATTGTCAACTGTCTGTAAAATTGCGCATTTTATTAGAATTTTACTAATATTATCAGAAAATATCTGCTGTGCGCTGAAGATTAACACAGAACTTGATTTTTACACGAAAAGTTTTGTTTGAAACTTGAGTGCGTCACGATAGTACATTTACGTGATTTTCCGCGGCTGTTGACCCTCGATGATTATGAGTTGTTGGCCTGTTACGGCGCATGCTCTCGATTAATTTATTTGTGGGGATAGTATCACAGTTGATTATTCTTGTCTGAGCAAGAATTTAATGCCTAGTTTGTTTTAAGCGAAACGTAATAGTATTTATGTTTCCATGTTTTAGGCTAATCTTAGAGCTAATTTCTGTTTTATTTAAAATTTATTCTGTTTGTTTTTCTTGTTTAGCTACTTCTTAACTTAATATAGGTCGCGAGAAATAGCACGGCACGTTCGATAGGAGAAGGGAGACGGTGGAGGGGAGTATTGTCGTCAGTTGGGAACCCCCTCTTGCAGCTACACCAATCTCATTCTTAAAAACATGAATTAAATTTTTACAAACAGGATACTCAGACAGCGACCAGGTCTTTTTACCACAGCCTACATTTAACTTTTACGGATAAGTTATTTGCGTTACAACAAATCCAGAAATTATGTTTCATTTCGTTGATGTTTTCAGAATAGTTTTAACACTACCGAGTTTCCGTAACAAAGGTTCGTGTTAAAGTAAGCTTCGCCCTACCAGCACTACAATAACAGGCCAGTGGACGACTGCTCATCGTACTTAGACACGACTAGCTATTTCTCTCCAGCTACACTTTTTTCTGCTTATTCGAATCTACTTTTCGTTCCCCACCATTTATTTATATTTTTTCTACAATTTCACCTTACAGCTGTTTCAGTCACACAATGAAAGGGAAAAATAAAAAGGGTATTGCAACGGAAACGTTATGACTCTGAGGGTGTGTTCGTTTCTTCTTCGGGTCTGTGTCCAGACCGTTTTACAAAGCGGTCGAAAGTTCGAGCTCGGGATTCTGCGCACTTGAGAGAAAGTTCTCTGGCCAGCGTGGAGCAATCCACAGTCTTTAGAGTTTCAAAACTCTACTCTATCTGCACGACTTTCATAACGTTCGGCCGGTCACCCTTCCTCATTGCCATAATTTTTTCCTCCTTTTTCAACTCCCAATCCTACTATTACTAAAACTACTACTTCCGTTGCCACTCGCCTCCTGTTTCCCTGGTTATACAATCCAAAGTTAGTCACCACGATTCCAATCACTCTTTTTTTTCTCAAGCAAGTAACCAGATACTTGACTGGTCTGATCCAACTCTACGCCAACCTTTAAATTGCTTTCGAACAACCAACAATATTTAATATATGAGACTATAATTTCACAATAAATAAATTAGTGGTGAATCAGTCATAAATGATTCATTAATTGAAAGTCTAATACAATTAGAAAAATATATCTCTGGGGTTTCGTCCCTAATTTAGGATTTCATCACGTTAAAAAAAGTTGAAAAATGGGAAAAGGCGTATGAGAACGTAATAATTAATATTATTATCTAAAATTTGTCAATTGTTGCATGATTTTGTAAAAATTATTAAATTTACATGTGTTTTCTACATGGTTTTAATAATCCCAATGTCTTGCCCGTGGTCGAATTTAAATGTACTCAGAAAAGACCTTCATTGAAACTTAATAAAAAGTGAACGAGGTTCGTGTTCTATAGAATTTTGGTGGAACAAAACAATTATCTAACAAAAAACTCGATTTGATTTTAAAACAAAGTATTCCGAAAATTCTGCAGAGAAACGAACGACAATCAGGGATGTCACGAATTCAAGAAACCTCGTGGCTTGTTTTTTTTTTAGGGCAACAGGCTACATGAGGGTAATCCACGTTGGGCAACTCCCTTTTAATAGCATAGGAAGGGATTTAAAAGGGGAGATGCGGAAGGGTAGAGGAAGGTAGCCAAGGGTTAACTAGGGCCCCGGGCTATATTTTAAGGATCCTACCCGGCATTCGCCGAAAGAAATGCAGGGAAAACCCTAGAAAAACCGGCATCAAGTAGGTCGGGCATTGGGTACTTGTCCCACGCCATTCCGATAGCGGGAGAGGAGTTTTCTGTGGGGACGGAGCATTTCCTTCTCCGTGCCTCGACCAGTTTAGGAGGCAGCTGGCCGACTATTCCAATGGGAATAGAGGACAACTGACTGCGAGAGAATATCCCTCGCAGGTATTACTCAAAACCCGTGGCTTGTTTCCTCAGAAGGAATATATTTAATACATTCATTTACTGTCTTGACAAGCGTCGTGTGGCTACAGAGATCAGATTCCGGGAAAACGAAAGACGGAACAGGGACATTAAAAAAATTTAGGGGAGAGAAGTGATTCGACAGGTATACAATCACCGGACAGTATAAGTTTTCTGATAATAACTTAGAAGTAATCCTCCTCAATTCTTTTATTTATGGAGATTATCTGAAATTAAATTTTATTCCTTTCTGAGAAAATGGGAAAAATTGAAGTGATACACTGAAATAAAAAACAACGTTGAAATATAGACAGCTAGAAAAATTATAAATGAGAACGAAAAAAAACACAAAAAGGAGGATCAATAAACAAATACAAATAATTCGCTGAATGAAAAGAGAATAATTTTCCAAGAGCCAGATAATAGGAAACCGGAAAGACACGTTTGTAACGCATAGGTTTGGGGGCTAGGGTCAGGTATCCAGCTGAGACAGGCAGGAAATAGATAGAGGTCACGGATCCCTCCATATTGTTAATTGATTTTTGACAAACAACCGCTGGTGGTTCCCAAGGACTGTTCCCAATTAGCATTTTTACGACTGCCAGGCGGAGTTTTAGGTACCGCGGCGTCACTCGAGGCGTGAATCCTAAATTTAAACTCAATGCCAACTAACAAGTCAGCTGGAAGATGAAAGTAAGTAGCTATGATGAAGGGAAGGGGGGTTTCCTTCCTCTCGAACAGACTTCCATTCTTGTGAGGGCGAAATTCACACTTATCTGTCTTGATGTTCCATCGATTTAATATCAACATCACATATTGTATCTCATTTGTCGACTTACGTAATACACGGAGCCTCAAAAGGAGTCGTGTTGGAACTAACTAAGGATTTTTCCTGGTACTCAGTCTCGTCCGGTTGAGATAATATCGGCTGTTGCATATTTAAATGACCTGCAGAACGTCGTGGTCATGAGAGGATTGTATTGAAAATTCGTAAAGAAATCATAATATGAAACAGCAATCATGTCGGTCCTTGGTAAAGCTTAAATGGGAAAAATATAGCCAGAGAGCACAATTTACCTGAACTTTCTTAGAGAAGCTGCCTCAATGAACTCTATTCGAATTTTCCAAAGACTCCTTTCCGTAGTTTTTCAGTTCTTATATTTCAGCTGAATATTTTTGTTCAGCCGAGTTCCAAAACATTCCTCCCATCTCTATTGAATATAACGTTCCAAATATTCTTCTCCAAATAATTCTACCAGAGATGAATTTCCTACACTTCATTCAATGTCGGAACTGAACGGTTCCTCCTCCAGAAAAATCTGCTCGTTACTTCTTTCATACCCGTGCCTGATAATATTTTTTCCGGAAATACCTTCAAAACCCAATTAATAATATATTAATGAAGTCAATGTTTTATATATTTTACAAGACACAACTATAATTTTATTTTAAAATCTCACATCATCGTCCGAGCGTCAAGTTGTTTGGATCATATTTCCGTATCTGATGCAGAAAGAAAGAGATCACTTCTTCATAATCTAGTTACCTCATTGGCCAGTACCCAAAGTAAAAAAAGGTCAACAAATTCACTGAGGCTTATTCTTCATTGTCATGGCTTAAGATCCAGGAAGTGTCTCTTGATAATCCAACGTGATCCCTGCACGGTTCCCTGTCTCTATTTGCTGATCCTCTTTCCTCTTAAGAATCTCATACATGTAAATTTCAGATTCTTTACACACGGAGAGCAGACTTGAACGTTCTCCGTCAGGATTAATCCGAATTTACGTGTCATCACTCGCCTTTGTGTTACTCGTTTCAGTTTTTTCCTCTATTCACAACCAGAGAGAAGACTGTGTGTGTCAGAGTGACTGAGATGCTTCTAGTGGGTTTTCCAAGGACGCTGATTCTATTTTGGTCCGTAGTAAGATTAAACGTGGGATTGGAGAGGGGAATGAGGGAGCAGTATACTGAGAAAGGAACGAATTATCATAAAGGAGCAGTAGTGAAAGTGGTTAAGCGACCGTGACGAATGTTATTCACACACACAAATACATAGGAGAAGGAGGGTGAGGCTACAGAGTGAACATCGCGGAGGGATTCCAGCCAGCATCACTCCGATAAAGCAAGTTTCGCGAAGGGCATCCACTGGTGCATAACGAAGAAAAGTGAATCGAACGAATATCCGGTGGAGGCTCTGGTCTTTCTCTTTATCTTACTGTGGATAACTTTCCCCGTTAGGAAAAGTCGAGGAAGACGCAAATTACACACGTCCGGTGAAGAAGAGGAGCTGCTGAGGCCTGTCCTTGGTTGGCAAGATCGTGGTCACTCTCCCCGATGACTCACCACAGTCATCGTATCACAGACGTGGTCACAAGGCGACTCTAGGTGAGAGTGAAGAACCGTTCAGCACAACAATGACATATCTCACCGCGAAAGTCGACGTCGGATGAGTCTGAGGAATTGTTCGTCTAATGCAACGGATGAAGTAGTTAGTTCGCTTTCTGTCACGATTCCAGACAGATGTGAAGGAAGATCGCATGAGCCTCACTCTTTTGTTGTCTAGAAATCTGGTTCGTGTGCTGGATACTAATTCAGGAACAGAGATTGATGACAAGGAGTTCCACAAGGCCCTGTCTTCGATACCTCAATGGGCGAAATCACCTCATGAATTTGTTTTGGGTGACGAGGGCTTGTGTTTGCATTCGCGATAGTTTACTGTGTGCTAGACAAAACGTGTAAAAGTGGGTCGAGTCCTTGGCTCACTGTGTCCGTGTTTGGTTCATCGTTCCGCCCGGACACGCGCTTCCATTTGATCTCTGATTTCGATACAATTGTACAAGCTCACTCTGATTACACTGTCTCTACCTCTCTTTCTGTATCTTTCTTTCCTGTATTTTAAATCCTCTTTTAACTCCAATTTCTAAAATCTTCTGACTATGTACATGGGTCAAGAACCCATATAAAAATCCTTTAGAAGATTTTCTGTGTGTAGTTTTTGTCCGCTTTATTCTCGTTTCTTTACATTCCTCAATTAATTGACTTGTGTGAATGACCTACTTTTATTTCCTTGATTCTTTTTGGTTTATGTGCAAGAATTTAATATTTTCACATTGTTCCCAAGATATTTTCCTCAAGGTTCTCTTAAAGTTCTCTTTATATTCCTCCATGTCCTCGCCGTATAGTCTGAACAACATAGTAGGTCATTTTATATATTTCATCTATTGATTCCTCGGCGAGGTTTAAGTGTTATACAAGTACTGATTTTTTCTTTTCTCCTTCTAACGACAGTGTCTTATTCTTATATTGAATCAATTGTTCTCTTTCATGAATCTGCTTAATTCAAACTTAATCTCTTCCAAACGAGAACGTTTTAACATTAAAAAATCTTCTGTAAATTTTTCTCTTTAATATTTTTATTTTCTGCCGCGTATTTCTTTACTTGTGTCTACAAATTTTATCGCTCTGTAAGGTCAAAATTTTTACCAAGTTCCCACCATGATTCTCATCAATTAAAAAGAAAAAAGGTGGTAATTGTGAAGATAGTGCGCTAATTATAAACATGATACCTGTAGTATTGATTTTTATGATCCTAAAAATATTTATAGGATTTCGTATCGCAACTTAAATTTAATAAATACACACTTTAATCTTCGTAGGCTTAGTAACCGAAAATTATGCACCCAAATTAATAAATGAAATGTAAGAGATTTATCTATTTTATTTTAGAAAATTAATTAGAAATATGATATATTAACATAAATATTGGTCCCATAGGTCAGAGTAATCATCCTCTTGTCGCATTGAGTATTACGGTAATTGAAGTGACCGTGACAGTCACATATGGGGACTGAGAGAGTCTTTCTACACACACGCTACACACGTACGAGGATACCGGTTGCGGTTCTATCTTTGGATGAGGTACGAGGAGAAGAAGTAGGCCCGCCACTTTCCTCGCTGGCTGCTCCGTAATTAGGCGGGGCTCCGGTGAAAATTGTTGCTGAAGAACGGTGTTCCTTCAGGTGGAGGTTCAAGGCCACTTCGGTCTGTATAAATCAAGACCCGCTGGGTTCCGTTCATTCTCTCTGACATTCAGCGGCACTACGGTAAAGCCTTCATGTAAGATTGGCTACCTCGACATCGGCGTCCTTCACGGAAAATAATAGGCACAAGTTGAATTAGTAGCGGGTTCGCTGCTGAGGTCAATCATGACCACAAGAAGGTACACAACATTTACCCACAAAACACGTCATAAAATAGCACAAACAATAAAATTGTTGTGCCTACAATACATGCTTCACTGGATTGCCCTGAAAGTAAATAAAACACATCCCTGAAAACACCACTTATCTAAAAAATTTCACTGTATTTGCTTATTTAAATATATTTTTCAGTAAAATAAAAACATAGTATTTCTGTTTACAATTCTATTTGATCTATTCCATACATTGTTTTGCTGCTGGATTAATCTTCTCGCACAGTTATTCCATCCTTTTATTTAAAATGAGTGCTTACTTAATTCTTTTATCTCCGATCGCTTCTTCCTACATAAGTCTATTTTTCCAGCTTATCTCGAGAACTATTCCACGCTTTGTTTCCCGTCTACGAATTATCTTTTCTACGTGATGCCTTGCAACATTTCTCACCATAAAGCACCCACATTTAAGTCATAATATAAATTCACTTTTGATCTAATCATCTTTACGTTGGCCTTGACGATTTCTGCCCTCAAAGTAGACAGATGACACAATTGTCTTTGCTCTTGTGGCAGGTTACAGAGTTATCACTTCAGTTCGCAGTGGATGTTGAGAAAAGAAAAACAGCGTTCCGTAATAAGTTTTTTCTTTTCTAAAGGTGTACAAGAAACAGAAATCCACACAAGACTTTCAGCACTATAATAAGGTCGATGAAGCGTGAAGGACGTCCAGGCACATCCACTACTGATTGAGCAAGTCCGTGTGTCTTGATTCGACTATTAACTATTTATGACGTAGCATACCATATGCATATTAATCGTGTTTCTTCACGTGAAAGCGATACATTAGTGTCTACCTGTTCAACCGAAAACCTTTTTTTTCAGGGAATCGGTGAGGTTTTGGGAATTTTGCAAGTTTTCTAATGGTTCTGGAAAAAAAAATTAAAAATTGGGTGTATTTAATTGATAACTAGTCTTATTTTTTAAAGAAAAGCAAGAAGAAACGAACAATTTCAAACTACTGAAACATTGTCCAACGAAATAGAAACTCCAGACTCGTCCTTCTCACCAAATTCATAAATGTATATAAGAATTTAAATAATAGCGACAAATTCGTCAGCCCTAGCACTGATTTGGAGAAGAAATAATTCAAATAAAGCTGTAAATAAAAAAAGGAAATTAAATAAGGGAGGGCAGTTGAAAATCAACTCTCAGCAGTAAGTAGCATCAAGTTCCGAATTGATTGCTCTAGAGAGTCATGGATCTACTGGGTTAAGCCCAGCCCACGTCTATAGAGCTGTATTTTATCCCTCCAAATTATTCCGGGGAATTATTATTTCAGATCCAGAAGTGGGTCACAAAAAAATTGAAGCCACCTTTGTCAGAAAATAAATTTATAAATGAATTCCGTCTTCGATTCAGGTATTACCTCACTGACTGAAATAAGTTAAGACATAACACTAATAAATATGATTGTAGTGTTCGCATGTTTAGTTTTGCAACAAGCGTGAAAGTCGTAAGTTTTGAATTGGCTGCTCCACCTGTCCTCGTAACAATGAAGAGGAGAAAGTGACGATTGCGCGTCTGCAATGATAATGATAATCACGACGACGCCGAAGACGACGATGATAATAATAATGTCGGCACTAATGTAAGGGCGTAGCCGTCATCTGCCTTCACTTTTACTCGCTATTTATTCCCATACCTTTCCTTTCTCTCTCAAGTCCCTCGTGATTTATGCGCGGCTTTCTTTACTCCGAACATTCTCTCTCTCTCTGAGTAAGATTACTCCTGTCTTGTGTGCGTCCTCTTCCGAACCAGAGTTCATAGCAACGCAAGGTTACGTAACCTTCGAGCAGAACAACGGGTTGGTCAGTCAGTGGAGCAGTCAGCAAGGTCGCTGAGATTAGGATAGGGCGTGGGACAGGGACACACCCCTCCTTACCTGGTCAAGGGTTCAAGGACAACTTCTTCGGTAAACGCTGCAGAGGTCAAGCTAATAACTCAAATGTTTTCTTTTATGTCAGCAAAATCGGACCGCGTGACCAGTCTGCCCCTTGAGAGTTGGCAGCCATGTGAGCACCGTCCGGGATTTCAAAGAATACCTTTGTGGATGTCCTACGAAAATAAATACAGAGAGCGAGAAAGGGAAATCCCATTCACTATCCCTGAATTCAGAGTTTCTTACTGTTCGGGACTTTGGGACCCAACCTCTTATTTTTCTACTATGATCATTGCTGATCATTTATCTCAGTTCTCGTTATTACTAGTTATATTATTTAATGAAGTAACGAGGGATTACTTGAATTGCTATTTTTTAAAAATAATGTTGGATGAAGGATAGCTGTGGATATTTATTATTTTTGGGAGAGTAAGGAATCACCTTGGTTGCTTGTGGTACCACAGAATGTTACCACTCGTCCGATTTCGGGTCTCTGGATTTGATAAATTATTGCTGTTTTCGTGTTTTTGCACACCAACCGACACACAGGATCGCGGTTCCTTTTATTCGTTAAAATAAATTATTGTTCTGCAAAAACATTGTATAATATGAGTAATTAAACTGGACTTTAAGGAAGAGAAACTTTGGTTACCGAGGCTCTTTTGTAGGATGAAAACAGTGGGTTGATATCACGGGGAAGAAGCAGTTATCGAGTGTCGCAAATAGGATGAAGTAAAATAAATTAGTTGAATTGTTAGTGATCTGATCTGGGATAAGTTAAAAGTTTTTAATTAAATTCGAGAGAACCTAAATTATAGATAAAAATTGATCGAGGATAGATCTTTCTGTCTGGTACCGTGTATTAGCGACCAGGGACCACAAAATAAATTCTATTCCATTATGTTAAATATTTCATCTCTCTGTGAAACCCTAAGAGAAAGCTCTAGGCTCATAATTATAAACTAAATTGTAATAATTCTTTCATCATCCCGTGGATAATTGATCAGAGACGTTCAATACCATCGCTGACCTGCTTCCCATCTCGCAGCATCCAGATTTGGTAGTGGTTAGGATGGACCAACATCAGCAACAACACGAAGAAGATTGCGCCGACGGCAAGTGACCTTTCACAAGGGACTGGAAGAGATCGCTCTAACCTTTCGACGAGATCTAACCTTTTGCCTTCGGTAAGTAATCTTGGTACAGCAGCAGTGGCAGCGACACATCGCAGAAATGTGAAAAAGAGGCTCTCGTCAGCAGTGAAAAAAAATCGTTGGTCGATCTGATGAAAAATGCCCATTAATTGTGTTTCTCACAAGAGATATGACGTCGATTACTCAAAATAAGTTACAAGGTCCAGTAGGATAGATTAAAACTTACAGGAAGCCGGTATAAAGATTTTTCTAATCAGTCTCCCTCTCTCTCTCTCTCTCCCTCTCTCTCCCTCTCTGATTCTCTTCCAATCACTATAGAAGGAATTTTACTTATTCCTTCATTATAACTAGTAGAATGAAGTTATAATTGTACGAAGATTCAATATAGAATTAGTTACCTACTCTTTACAACAAATGGTCCAAGATGGCTGATTGAATGAGACACTGTGACAGTCGTTTCCCGGTCACCAAACTTCCTCAGCACAGAAATCTGCATTCTGTTTTTCACTTGCCAATATTATCTTTACCAGAAATGAAAAGCCTTCCTTTGGCGTCTACTGCAATAGTTTTATTTTCTTTGTTCCCTTGTCTCACCTTCTCATCATCAGGATGGACTTAAACTGTTCGATATGGACACCGAGAATATTATTTGTGACTGATTCGTCACAGAATCCCTGTCTCAGCCTCCAGAACACGTTTTCTTTTTTTTTTTGAAATCTCAGCGCAACTCTTTTCCTCGTGGTTAAGCCTTCCTTCGGCCAGACGTTTCGGCGACGGTCGCTTTGGGGAGTAGTGAACTCGTCCCGTGGTGACGTCACGAGGTGTCAACCTTGGAACCGTGGAAGACCTTGAAGGGAGACACTCACACACACACACACGCGACACAGTTCCGGCAAGTTAAGGTCTTATCTACCCAAAGCCTCTGGTGCAATTGGTTGGAGCTGATGGTCAACACGTCGTCCACATATAATTAATATATTGGTCTTCTTCATCGGTTCCGTGAAAAGTTTCTCGTGATATGCAGCTCAGGGAATTTAGAGAGAATTTAGTGCCTTGGAGGGTGGATTGGACGAGTTTATCCCCCGTGGTCATCGCGTGGCAAGCATCACCACTACTTCCTGTTTGAAAGCTCCCTCCCTCTCTGGATGCAGATCGTACGGATATCCGGGAGAATGCCACGCCTCCGAAGGTCAGGTAAGGCCCTCCCAATCAGTGTTGGTCAGCTGGAAAGTCACTTTCTGGCAGCGGCTTTCGCTTCCTAGCAAAAATTATCTACCAGAAAATTCGCCAGGGATTCTCTCTCTAAGTGTAAGAAGGCACTACTACGCTTTCAGATCTGATTTTTCTTGGCTCCTACGTTTCTTCTGAACCGATAAATGTCTCAGATTTTCAAGATCATTTAAATGAAATAGGAGATATACTAATTTGGGGTAAATCATTGCGATGTTTATAAACTTTAAGTTGCTAATAGA
The DNA here is from genome assembly GCA_037074705.1 of Zhengitettix transpicula. Lineage (NCBI taxonomy): Eukaryota > Metazoa > Arthropoda > Insecta > Orthoptera > Tetrigidae > Zhengitettix > Zhengitettix transpicula. Next base: position 79,318,522 of record CM073593.1, read on the forward strand.
CGTCAGGCGTAATTATTTAACCTTGTCTTCTTTGAACTTTTATACTCTAAAGGCATACGAGAGTTCTTTCAATTTCTCTCCAGGTTGAGTCTCACCTGTAAGCTTCCAGGAATCCTTTATACTAATCTGGTTCCACTTCCAGGTTCTCAGAACGCCTTTCTTGGAGTTATATCCTCACACAGGGCAATCCGCAGATACTCGCCACCAGTGTTTTCTCAACATCAATTCCAGGTCCATCTGACAAATGTGGTTTGACTGTCTCTTTCCGTTGGTCATCAAATTCATGTTCGAATTTTGGCCTCAAAAATCATTACAAGATCACCATTAATTGTAGTCGAATGTTTTGTTTATATCTTCAACAATTACGTTTTAAAAAATCGACTTTGGGTGTAATTATATGCTCTGACAAACGGAGCGGGTTTAAATCAAACCGTTGTTATTCTTCTGTTCTTAAATGCACTTCAAATTGCGTTATATCGACTCTACGATTTTTCGTGAACTTCTACAACTCAGCCAAGTGAGTTTTTGCTCCATACAAGCTGCGTGTTCCTACAACTCCGCCCTAGACATTTCCGTTTCCTCCATTTCCTAGAATTCGTACGCTGAGTTTAACGTATGGCGGAATATCTAAAGATTTCCAGAGGATAGCAATTGTGGGTTGGGTTCAAATTAATGTTCCAATACTATTTATTTCCTCAGCTGCAATTTGTGGTGTCAGAGCCTTCTCTCAACTCTGGCATAATTTGTGGGTCACACCAAGCCCAAGAGATTTATATCTACTGCGAATCTATTAGCAGTCCCCTCCCACTCCACCCGAGGTCTCACGACTTTATGCAAAAAGAGTTGTCCATTACGAAAACGAATATTCACGAATCAAGCTGTCGAGTACATTTCCAATACACCACCTTCACGTCCAACGAAAAATAAAGCCTTTCAATTTTAATTTTTTTTTAATACTGTGAGTGTCACTATTATTTTTTAAAGGCATTTCGTGTTGATGTTTGTCAAGATTGTCCGCAATGAAAAGACCACCACGAAAAAGGACGTAATGAAAACAAGGATAATGCCGTGCCGTAAAACTAGAGAACCGAGACAACGCGATCACGACTCTGCAAAAACTTTTCTATTTATAAGCAACACAGGTGACGTGATATGATGCGAATCTTTTGAAGAGATCCTTTCGTTGATATCTCGGTCACTCGGTGACCGAGAGAATGAAAAGTACGACTCCGATCGCGAGCAACACAAATGGGCGGTTACCAACCTTGCAAAAAATAACGGTCAGCCGCGCGCCGCGTTGTCCTTGAAAGAACTGTGGCCAAGGTTGAGCAAAGTCTCCCAGAAAGAAAGAGAGAGTGGCAGAGTCTCGTAAATACAAGACACAGACTCGGCGTAGTCCTTACGAAACTCGCGTACACGACCACTTGTTATGTAAAAATAATGTGAAGTCACATGCAAATGGTCGCTTGCTTCATTTCCTCGACCAAAGGCTGGTGATGTCACTTGAACTGACCGTCTGTAAAGGATCAACGTCGATGCTTGTGCAAAATAGATACAGAGTCACACAAAGAAACAGCGGTGACGATATTGCCGATGATGGTCGGAATAATAAGTAGCGAAACATCTGAAAAATGTGTAAGAGGACCAGAGACGGATGAACCTATAATGAAAGAACAGGCATAAATAGACAGAGAAATTCTGAACCTTAATTCACAATATTTAAAAATAATGCACCGATTGAAATTGAAAAATAAGCAATGAATTTTGACCAATTGAACGTGAATTAAACGAGAACTTAAATATTTCTGAAGGCATGACGCGGTCAAGATGGCTTCTGGATGATATCGAGGGTATTTTACCGACACTCTGGGAAACATGGTTAAAACATATTAGAGGAGGCGACTATCATTGTTATAACATATTCTAAGATGGAATCTTAGCTGGAACTAAGAGACTCGTAATGCTGTACTTTTACGTAGAAGCGAATAACAGGAGATTCGCATATCCAGACACTTGGACTATTACAAACTTAAAAATGACAGCCCGAATTTGGAAGAATGTGACTGAAATAAAAACTTTTCGTGATACGATGGTTTGACTTTCAGGATGATGAGATTCAGATTCAGATTCCAGCGGCCAAAATTTTGGTGACGCTTACAGGAAGACAAACCGCCAAGACATTCTTAGATGAAATTTGACGATGACTCCACCAGAATAGTTTTCAGCGTTCAGATTCTCAATAATCGCTTTGAGAACACATTCAGATACAGGAGATCTTTATGCAGGGTACTATATAAGTAAAATCATTGTCAATATCGTTCAAAGTATGAAGCCTGCATTACCAATCCGAGGTTCTACAGTGGGAAAGGTCACTCTGACAGACAAAACACCTCACTAGGGCACCAAGAGTCTTGACGTCCAAAAACAACTGTGTACGTCAGCGGTTACGAAATCACTCTTTGCCCCTCGTTCTCTCTCTCTCTCTCTCTGTATTTCTCGACATAAGTCACATTTTAAAACGATTTAGGAGTTCCCCCATTGCGGAAGAACCTTCCAACCACCAGGAACAAAAATACGACAATTTCTCTCTACTGTAAGCAATGGAATATCCGATAGTTTTACCTACGTAGTAATGTTGTTTCCAAAGATATGACAACATCCACGCTCAACTACAATCGTATTTTCGTCGATTCACAAGAAATTTCCATTTGTATCTGAACCATCGGTGGAATCGTAACAATCTCGTCACCACACCTCACCACATTCAAATCGCAGACCGACACAATGCAACACTTTCCCCGCAATGACTTTCGATATCCGCCATCCATTCACATCTCTGGACTGCTTTTGCAGTACAAGTTTCTTAAGTAACAATTTTCAAACGTCAAGGGTAAAACCCCGCAAAAACATTAGTCACTCGCTTACTCGCCCATTAATGTTGATTTAATTACACTAGTTTTCCTCCTGTCTCCCCTTCATACAGAGAGAGAGAGAGAGAGAGAGAGAGAGAGAGAGAGAGAGAGAGAGAGAGAGAGAGAGAGGGAGAGAGAGAGAGAGAGAGAGAGAGAGAGAGAGAGAGAGAGAGAGAGAGAACCACTGCGAAAAGGTTGCGCAAGTTAAACGGTCTGGTTAGTGCATATTAAATTTCTCCGAACTGGGTGTGTTCGTTCGCAAAGGTAAAGGCGGCTGTTTTTTTCGATCAAGCAACGTTTGATTTATTGCGGTATTGAGATCGTATACACTGTCAGTCTGTCTCTGTAACGCTCATACACACAGAAAGAATGAGGTAGGTAAGGATAAAAAAAAAGAGTTATTAGGAAAAATGTAGGTCCCCGTGCCCCCTAAGGAACGAAGCGAACCGATCATTATTTGTTGTGGACGAAGGTCGAAGCCGATGTAATAATTTCCCGCGTCGGCCGATTGCGTAAGGGTATTAAGGGCGACGACGCAACGCCCCCTTGAGGGAAGGTTCCGAAGGAGTTTAGGGAGAAAACAATGGGACACATGTCGCCACTTCCGACCGCGTTGGAGGTCGCGGAGGTAATCAGAGCGACGAAGGGGTCACCACGTCCGGGGACCTTCGCGAGGTTGGTCAACCTGATATGGTGGACGCTCTCGCACTACACCCCACACTCAACAGTAAAGTAAGAAAAATGAACTGCCACTACAATCTCCCCCGTACTACAGACTGCATCACGTGCATCGATCACCATCAGAAGTCGACGAGAAAGAGAAAATCAACATTTACCTTGTTACCCACAAAGTACACATCTACTTTCAAATACTGTCCCAAATCCATGTTTATGCTATTAAATTCAATTTTGTATTTTTGTTAAACAAATATTGTTTGGTTACCTGCCGATTAACTCCCACTTGCATATCTAAAGAGGATAATTCGCGAAAGATTGAGGGGAGTGAGCGGAATGATATAGGGTTTTTTTTGGGCAACAGGCTACACGTTGGGCAACTCCCCTTTAATAGCATTGGAAGGGATTTGAAAGGGGGGATGCGGAAGGGTAGAGGAAGGAAGCCAAAGCGAGCAACTGAGCTAACGGTGAGCCCACAGACAATGGTACAATTCAAGAGAAAATTAATCTCATATGACAGAGGATAAATGTAAGATTAATAAGAATGATACAAATAATTTAAGTGAAGTGAAGTTATATTTAAAATAATACTTAATAAGGGTACGGTTTTTGGGATTTAAATAAGATGTAAAGAAGTGCAAAAAAATTTTCAAACTATTTTTTTATCCTCTTATCTATATTTATTTTATGCTTATGTTACTGTTAATTTTTGATAGCATAAATAGAGAAGCCATGATAAACGACCTTGCGGCATTGAGCATCCCAGCAAAGCTAATAAGGCTTGTCAAAGCCACATTGAATGGATACAAAGCAATAGTAAGAGTAAAGAATGAATGTACGGAACACTTTGGTGTTAACGGCGGCGTAAGCCATATTATTTGACCTGACCCTGGAAGCCTCAATTAGAAAAATAGACACGTCCGGGCATATATGTCCCTATGTCCCTACGCAGGTCATGTAGCCTTAATATGTAGAAGAGCAGTCTCGCTAATACAATGATGCCAAAATAAGAGGATTGTAAATAAGCGGAAACAAAACAAAATAGATGGAGATTAATAGAACGCAAAACAAGAAATTTGAGAGTTTGAAAGTAAAGGAGTTTTCCTTTGAGCAAGTAAATGAATTCACTTATCTGGGCCCCAAATAAAAAATTAAAATATAATCTCAAACGAAATTAAAACCCGAATAATAAATGTAAATTGATGCTATTATGCATATAAAAATTTAATGAGGTCAAAAATTTTAAATAACAACGCGAAGCTCAAAATATATAAAACCATCAAAAGAACGGTTGTGACTTACGGATGCGAGACATGGACCATAACAAGTACAGACGAAAAGATTGTTAGGTACTTTTGAGCGACGGATCTTGAGAAGGATATACGGCCCTAAAAAGAATAATGACGATAGCTACAGGATTCTAATGAACCATGAGCTGGACAATTTGATTAATGAAGCAAATATCTTAAGGTACGTGAAGAGTAGAAGAATTGCACGATTTGGACATGTGATGAGGATAGGTGAAAACAGAACACCTAAGAAAATTATGTTGTGGAAACCGGAGGGACGAAGAATAAGAGGAAGACCTCGGTTACGATGGATAGACGGAGTTGAGGACGATGGGAGTACGAGGATGGAGACGAATGGCGTATGATAGGGGAGAATGGAATAATATTGTTGAGAAGGCCAAAACCCATCAAGGGTTGTTAAGCCAATAATTGATAATTGATTGCTAGTGTTAATTGATTATATGTATTTTTTAATATAGCCACCGGGCTTGGCCCAATACGATTAAATGAATCTATGTATCTATTTAACTCCAAATACAAGTAGTAATAGTTCTAAGGTGTTTGACCGTATGTATATTTGTGTGTTAGTCACAGAGACACAGAGACATTTCTGCTTCACGGCTGATCGTGCTTCCTCGTTCCTAAGAATAGTCTCAGTAAGTAGGCAGTACAGAAATTCTTTTCTCCCCTCTCTCTTTGTAAGTTCTGCCTCATGAAACTCCGTGGGAAAAGAAAAATATACTACAAGTACGTTAAAATACCTCATTTTTCTCATCGCTTCAACTCGTGAGACTGTCGTTAAAGAAACTTATGGACACGAGGTCTCGAATTTAAAAATAAAACAGTAAGTACTTATTAAAGAATTTACAATACCATTTAAAAAATATTACAGTGTTATACATTTATTACTTAAATAAAATATAATACAATCTATTTTATTTCTTTAATATTATTTTACTAATAAAAATTGCTTATCTGTCTCAATGTTGGAGCAGGAATTTGAAAATTCATTTGATTCTGTAAATTGAATGGCAAAAAAAATTATTTTAAGTCACTAAAATCTCTCTTTAAATTTAAGATTACCAAATTTCAGAAAATAAACTTTGAAGATTTTCCTCCATGTAAGGATCAATCTAGGAGCAGAAAATATTAGGATAAAGTTTCAAAATATTCCCAAATTAGGGGGCCAAAGAGATTTATAGTATTTGTAACGATGTTATCTGAATATAATCTAAGGTTATGCATTTCGCTGAGTTTCGTTATGGCAATTGGCCATTTCTCCCACAGGGGCAGCGGTGGTAGGGGGTGGAAATTTTTAAACGTGCAATCGAGGTCGATATTTGCTTTCAAAAATTATTTTCTGTATAAATTACAGTGATACAATTTCTACGACTTTGTTTGCGCATAATTTCAATCCCTTTAGAGAAAATAAATATATAAATAAAAATCATTCACTGAGATGCAGCGACATTTTCCCCCGTATTTGGAGGCTTGATGTGAATTCATGTGATACGTGAATGGTCAATACAATTAAGTTGACAATCGTCCAATGACAATCACGAGAGATTAATGGCGGCTTAAAGGGTTTAGTCCGGATTGGCGCTACAAAAATGACTGAACTCTGATTGGTCAGAGAAACGGACGGGAAGGCGGATAGTCGAGAATCTTCCAAATACATTTTCAGCGGCGTTGAAGGGTTGAATGAGGTTTATTAATTCACATTTGCTGGAAATGGAAAGAAAAAATAAATATATAAATAAAAATCATTCACTGAGATGCAACGACATTTTCCCCCGTATTTGGAGGCTTGATGTGAATTCAAGTGATACGTGAATGGTCAATACAATTAAGTTGACAATCGTCCAATGACAATCACGAGAGATTAATGGCGGCTTAAAGGGTTTAGTCCGGATTGGCGCTACAAAAATGACTGAACTCTGATTGGTCAGAGAAACGGACGGGAAGGCGGATAGTCGAGAATCTTCCAAATACATTTTCAGCGGCGTTGAAGGGTTGAATGAGGTTTATTAATTCACATTTGCTGGAAATGGAAAGAATAAATAAATATATAAATAATAAACATTCACTGAGATGCAGCGACATTTTTCCTCGTATTTGCAAGCTTGAAGTGAATTCAAGTGTTACGTGAATGGTCAGTACAATGAAGACGACAATCGTCCAATGACGTTTACTTGAGATTAATGGCCGCTTGGGGGGGGGGTCCAATCGTGATTGGCCTTAAAAATAAATGGGGCCGGGAACGTAAACAGTCAACATTCGTCATCTAAAGGGTGGAGTAATCTTTGAATATCGAACTCTGATTGGTCCGAGTAACGGAAAGGAAGACGTAATAGTCGAAAATCTTCCAAACACTTTTGCAGCGTAATTGAAGGGCGGATTAAAGTTTATTAATACAAAATCCTAGTATATTTCCCGCATTATTCTTTACAAAATAATTAAATAATATTTTTTAATTATATGAATAATAACGTAAAATATAAAAATAATTTTTTTTTTCGGGTTGCCTAAATCAAAATGAAACAGAAGGAATATTTACAGGTTGAATCTCACCTGGAACAGAAACGAGAATCATCTCAATGCGAATTTTTTAAAAAATTTTTGATTTGATATCGTTTAATCTAGGCTGTTATCTTAATTTATTTTCTTGAATATAATAATAAGTATTATTTTTTCGAAATTAATTTCTGTAGGACACGTTGTACACGATAATGGGAAACACAATAAAACAGTGTGTTTTTTATGTGTGTACGTTCCGCATACAAATCCACACTTGTGGAGAAAATTTCACCAAATTTCGTACACGTTTTCCATGCAACCAGGAAACAAACACTGTTGGTGAGAGACACGACTACCATCCCCCAGGAGCGGGGGTGGAAATATTAAAGCATGCTAAAATGGTCGATATTTGCGTTGAATAAATATTTTCAGGGATAATTAGATTGATAATATTTTTCCCTATTTTGTTTATTTACATTTTAAATCCCTTACGTCATGGGAGGGGACCACGCTTAGGGGTTCGGGTGGACGGGCGATACATAAAAATTTTGCAAAACTGCCGAGATTGCAGATAAATTCGGGTTTATGGATGTGTCTGAGATTAATTATGACATTAAACTTTTTGTTTAACCCTCAGTAGCGGGAGTGGACGGAGACAGAATTTTTCGAACATGTTTATATAGCCGATATATTCGTTAAAAGTCATTTTTTTTTTTGGGTTCAATGAGTTCAGTCCCTTTCGGCAACGAAGGTGAGCACATTTAGGGATACGGGTTGTGGTGTGGTACATAAAAATAACGCAAAAGTAACCGAAATTAGAGGCAAAACGTATATATGACAACCCGGTCAACGCCGGGCACCAGCTAGTATTAATAATATAATCCATAGTCCATTATCGTTTTAATTAAACTTTACAGAAATTTTCGACCATATATACGATAAATACCACACTGGAAGTAATACTCATTATTAACTATGGATTAGTTGCACAAATGCATTTAACACCACCTTACGAAATTCGGTAGATGATGTTCAAGTGAAAAGATTGGCTACACATCAACAGGGGGAAAGTTTTCAGCTAACTTGTGCGGAGATGGTTGGTTCTTCAACGTTCAACGCCACGGTCCAAATCGGAAACTACATCATTTTAATGACGAATTTTAATACGTTACGTATTCGTATCAAAGTAAGGTTTGTGGAATTATTAAAAATAACTGTCATGGCGTCGGGCAAAATGGTTACGTGCCCAAATCTTCAACATACTTGTGGGACGAGGAGGCTGTTTCTTGTCTCGCCTCCTTGGACCCGAACATCTCAGATGCTGATTTTAAATCTGGAAATATCCCCGTGGCTGTTGCTCAACTTAGGAAAACGTAGCCCTTGAAGGAAGTTAGGGGAGAAAAGGAGCCTTTACCAAATTCTATTTTTCGCAATGCTGGTTGTCGATGATGGCCTCGGTTATAAGAAGAAGAAGAAGCATCGCTGAGGCGGAGGGAAGTAGCTTATCTCAATTCTTTTTGTCTGCGTGTGTTTCTTTTGGACGTTGTGCAAGAAACGAGAGACTACTGGGCATTTATCCTCTTGTGAAATATCATTTTTGCATCGTTTTGTCGTCGCGGTGAACAATGCCTGCGCGGTGCCCTTCACACAGTGTTTCTCTCTCTCTCTGTCCCTGCCTCTTCTATTCAACCTGTTTGCGTAACTTTCCAACAAGTGCACTCTTATCTGGAACCACGACGCATCACTACAAGGAGATCAGTTTCATTGTACTTTGAAACACTTCGCCGTCGAGACTCGGTGAAGAAAAATTGAAGAGACAGCTTGCGTATGACAGTTATACCGTTGTATTAATATATTTTAAATTCGAAAGTTATAATTTTACGTATACCAAACACCAAAACTATAACGCAAATTTTATCAGAGCAACATGATAGTAATATAGTAGTGCAATTCTAATGCATTACTTTAAATGCGCCCAGGATTATTTTTGATATTTTTTGGGGGTTGGGTAGGCAACACGAGGTGTAAGAAACGAAATGTACCATTTTTCAATACGACGGATCCTTCAGAATGATTGACAGGGGCGAATACGCGGGGTTATACTGAGCGACTTGTACGATAACGGCCGAGTTCAGTGTCTTTCTTCGCCGATAAAAATCACCAGCACGTAAGCAGCCAATTAACTTATGCAAAATTGACCTCGTTAGATTTGTTGTGGAGTGTGCTTACTCCGCGCGCATAGTGGCTACGTCGGACTTACCTCCCCTCCCTCTTTCTGCGACAGTCGCATTCGTTCCTGACTCGTGCTATAGTGACAGCCAAAAATTCAGTTCCATCTTGGAACAATTTTTTATTAGTTTGTTCAACCGCAGCTTCTGGTCAATCCATGAAGGAAAATTATTACTGAGTCCTTGACTCGGACAATATTTAATTTATAAGACCACAATAATTGAATTATAAATGTTCCAAATCGTCGGCCACAATAATAAATATTATTTTACGTTTTCTTCAGTCAGAATATTATATCTGCTAAGAAAAAAATTAAATAAGCTACGTTTCGTCCTCTTTAAGACATCTTCAGGTTGTTTATTCATATTTAGTTAATTTTCTGCCTCTGCCTTTATATTTTTATGAATGTCATATATTTTATCATCATTGTTTTAATTAATAATCTGATAGTGGTGATAGTATATGTGACTTGAATTAAATTCGATTAGACTAAATTGACCCAAATTTATAATATATTTATAAACATTAAAATTTCTAAAATAAAATACATAAAGTTTCATCCGTTTGTTTAAGGACTTTTTAAGGTGCATCTAAAGTTGAAAAGAATTAGTATCCTCTTTTGATGGGCAAATTTTTCATAATAGGCCCAATATAAATTAAATTAAAGTAAAAAACATGTCAAAACAATTTAAATTCTATTTATAGTGTTATTACGATTAAAAATAATAATTAAACATTTAAAATTTGCTGAATATATTGTGTTAAAAAATATTCAGTTGCAACAACGTAATCTTTATGAAGAGTCTGATTGAAATTTATTCCCTCATTTCAGCCATGGAAGTTTATGGAGGTTTTAAATTTTTTTTGTTAAGTAGTTTCATTACATACAATTATTGCTTATTAAATAATAGAGGTAAACATATACTTAATTTATTTATTTTTTGGGAATTTTTTCATTATATTTCTCAATTAATTGTTTAGATAGATGAAGAGGTCCCTAAATAAGGGAATGAAACGTTAAGTATTTTAATTAATTATTATTTTTAATGTTTCTAAATAAATTCTAATTTTTGACCAGTTTCCACTAATTAAATTATATTGTTTTCTTACGTCAATAATCATATTCGTTTTAAAATTGTTATTGGTTTTTTTAATTTTTATATCCAATACTATTTAACTCGTTCCATTCCAATCAAATTACACAATATTACAGGTTCCTCGCCGTCGTGGACGGAAAAATTCTGTACCGGAAAAAGTATGTTTTCCACAGAGAGGGTTGTTATGTTCTTAAAAATAAGATGATTTCAAAAAATAATTCTAAACCTACTTCGATTTCTTTTGTTATAATTAATATTTTCGCACCGTTTAATAGTTATCTTAGCCACATACGAGGTTAACATCAAGTCAAATGTAAAAGTTTTCACAGAAGAATACAAAGAAGATTGTAGTGGTAAATAAATAATTTGTAAAGCAACGGAGAATATATCTGTCAGTCCATTTCTTATCAAATTAGGGCCGCGAAAAAGTATTCAACAGCGGCGGTTTGTCGGGGATATGCTTTGAGATTCTCAAAGACAGGTTGTTTCCAGAATTTCTGAAGATAAAATATTAGGGAATTAACAAACTACGCTGTTTGAAAGAAGGCGACGCAGCTCCGTGGACGTTCTTTCGAAAAACAGCGTAAATAATTCACTGGGAACTAATCACAAGGCAGATAACGAGATCGTTGCCCACGATTCAATGCTTTTTTGAAAACAACTCTCGCTTTCTCATCAACGAAGACCTCTCTTTCTTTCTCTCGCTTTGTTTGTTCATGGGAAGGAAACACGAAAGGGAAAACAACTCACGCCGGATTAAACGGTAAAGGGTGAAAAAAAATATTAAGGAAAGTCGTGATAACCCGATCAACGGTGAGAAGAATCGATGTAGTGGATTGTTCTCATCTTCGCCGGTATTTTTTTTTCCGGGTTCGAGACCCGGGGGGAAAGTAAGAGTGGTGGAGATCTCAAGGTCAGTGCTCCTCAGCCTGGAGAAAGTGGGCCATCGCCACCATCATCGCTGCACACACACACACACACACACATGGCGGGATTCGTGGCAAAAACACAAACACAGAAGAAGGAGAAGATGAAGGAAACATATATTATTCTATTCAGGGCTTAATGATGGCAATACTGAACTTTCACATTTTTTTTTCGTTCCTCTGAGACAGGCTGAAACAGAACTGAGCCGGGAACGACATTGAAAATACAGCAAAATGGACAAAAATTTGTTTAGAGTATAATAAATTTAAAAAAATTGAGAAACTCGTTTCTTAAATCTTTTAAGTAGGAAATGATGTAAATCTACGAAATTAAATTGACTGTATTTTTGTAATTATTACGTTAACGAATATACACTTCCTTTGAAATTGAAAATTAAATTTATATAATTGATTGAATCTCGACCCATAATTAAAAATTAGAATCAGACAACTGTATTGTTATAATCTTTAATGTAAATGTTTAAATATGAATGAGGTATATTTGAGTAGTTATAATAAAGCTTTTGTGTGATTAAATATATATCTGATGGAAATTATTGCAAACTGAAGGGGTTCTCAATGCAAGGACGAAACGTCTTTAATAAATTAAGTTTGTTTAAAAATTAATATTTTCGTATTAATATTTATTAACTTTCTAATTTTATTACGGAATGAATGGCCACCAAATTTTATTATTATTTATATAATTACCCAATATATTTTAATAATATGTAGTAATATCACATATACTTTGAAATAATTGTAGAGTATATTGGAATAATGATTTTTAAAGTGTTTATACATAAATTTATTATCTACAAGTGAAATATATCTACGGTAATATATATATATATATATACATATATATAAAGTTTTCATCTTCGAGTGGGATAACTATAGAGCAAAATATTATATTTATTATAATATAATTAATATTAGTTAATATCCTGACGAGACGAGTTATCAAAACACCGAATATTAACTCATAAGGATTGAAAAATCTCAACCGGACGGGGAATCGAACCCGTTTCTTGGTACGCGGAGCTGTTTACGCCGATTATTTATTTAATGAGCAACGGAGACTGCGAAAGTTAATCAACGGAGTAATGATTAATTACTATTGACCCTAATATTCGACTGAATAAATTATAGCGAATAGAAAACTGCCGCTTTCTTGATCGAAATTATCACTACGTATCCACATTATTTCACTTTCAATATACTTAAAGGAATATTGTTACATGAAAATATGATATACTATTCAATATATAGCATCATAAAGTGCATTATTGTTATCGTGCGATGGTGGTGTAATGGTCAGCATAGTTGCCTTCCAAGCAGTTGATCCGGGTTCGATTCCCGGCCATCGCACTATTTTTGTCTGCCGTTTCTAATTTGTACATTAAATAAATACACACACACTTGTCGACGAATACCCCAAATATCCTTCATTTCACCACGGAAATATAATTTATTACTAAACGTTTTCCTTGAAAGTCACGTGTAAATTTTACTCATTGAATAATTTATAAAAAAATTCGGTTGACTGTAACGAAAGGAAGAGAAAATGATTGATATCTTCTAGGCGGCGTTAAATAAATAACGGAAAGATACTTCTTTAATCCGCGAAATTTCTTTAATCATAAACTGGAAATCTTCATTTAAACCAAAGTTTCAGAAAGAACGCTGCGTAATATAAGTATTTAATTGAGAGCTTTTGAATATAATTTGGTTATATTATTTTTTGTTTAAAAAATTCAGAACCAATCACTTACCAAATTATATTTCTTGAAGAAAAAAATAATATAACCAGTCGACATGCAGAATAGAATGAAAATAAACCAGATTGATTTTTCTGAGTTACTTATAAGTGACCTTCCTGAAGTAACCGATTAACTTCACTGTCATTGGGGTTTGAGACCAGTCAGAGTAATTTATTTATTTTGTCCAATTAAAAAAATAAAAAAAATTAGTAACTTATTGGAAAAGGATGTTATTTTCTATTATTTCCTGTTTTCAAGTTGTATTTTATTATTCATCGATTTGTCCGTTGCCTAAATGAAAAATTGGTGGAAGTCGAGATTAAATATGAACGTGTAAAACATTGTTTGGATACAAGCAGTGCTCCTAAGAAGTAAGAAGTTACAAGGAATATGGCAATGAAAAATTCTTTTTATTATAATTATCGTAGATTTCTTTACCTCAAGTTCTGTAACCTTCGCAACTGATTAAAATATATCCATTAAATTCTCTAAGACACTAAATCGGTAACCCCGATTAATTGCTAATATTCCAACTACATCCCCAGCATTGTCGATAAACTTTAGAGTGTTGCTTAACAAACTCCACTGGTGAAATCGTTAAAATGGTGGATATGTGTCTGAGAGAGGTTATGGGGTTAGACATGCAATTATTTATTTGGTTTTAGATTATGTAATAAATAAAATAGACAGTACGTTTCTGTGTATGTTCCGCATTTAAATCTACACGAGTGGAGAAAATTTGACCAAAATTCGGATGCGTGTTTCTTTCGAACAGGAAACAAACACTGTGGATGAGGACGGCGATATTTGTGTCGCATATATTTTTTCCCTGGTCAATTTAGAGTGATAACATTTCTCCCGATGTTGTTTGGGTATAATTTCAACCCATTTCTGTGATGTCGCTTAGGGGTGGAGGGGCGCGACATAAAAGTAAAGTAAAAACTACCGAGATTGCAGTCGAATCTGGGGTTATGGATGTCGCTTAGTTTAATTGTGACATTCAAATTGTCGTGTAACCTTTCAAACTTGCTAAAACGGTCGAAAAAAATTTTAGGGTCAGTGAGAAAGCTAGCGTTTCTCCAGATATTTTTGTGTATAATTTTAACCCCTTTCTTGATCGGAGGAGAGCACCCTTAGGGGTGGGCGTGAAGGCTCGTTACATAAAAATAACGCAAAAAAAGGAGATTGGATTAAAGTCCGGGGTTATGAATGTCGCCGAGTTAAAGTATGACAACCCGGGCAACGCCGTACCCATCTAGTATATACATCAATTTCAAATCGAGATTTTACACTATGTCAAGGGTCAGCCAAACATATTTAATCTATTTTTTTAATGAAGTTAAGGTTAAAATAACGCGGAACACGTTTGTCTCAACGGTTATTTTTACATGACAAATACGTCTACATCGTTTATAGAACAACGAACTAGAGAATGAGCGTCGTCGTAATCGACATCTTACCTTTCATGAATCACCACCTGCCGAAGGGGGACTATTTTCTCTCTCCTTTTGTACGTATGGAGTCTGCGTTCGTGACTGCGTTGTTACGAAAGCACGTGCGTTTGAGGACAGGTCCCTCCCGAGGTCCCGAGGCCCGTGGGCGATTTTATTGCGCTAGAAAGTCACAGAGAGCTCAATTGCGCAAGCCTCTCACAAAGAGACAGACAGAGAGGGAGGATGAAAAAAAAGACGAAACACTTTGCATAACAGAACAGAGAACGGGACTGAGAGTAACTCCGGCAGTTACAGCCCTCAAAAGGTCGTAATTATCGCCTTTACACCTAGCAACTGATTATTCAATTACGCTCTCTCTTTCTCTTTGGCCACTAAACCCAGCAATTGTGGTTAACGACACGGAGAGAAAGTCGTAACGCTTTGCAAAACCGTCGTCTTCGTAACTGAGTGATTCACAGTTACAGATATCATGTAAATATTGAACAGTGATCCTAATTAGGACCTTACGTTCAGTTTTTAAGGACTGGTTACACCGAAATCTTCCACGCTCAATCACCAGATTCATGAAAATTTTGAGGACAGTCTCTCAGTTGGACCAATTGGAAAGAATCATCCAGGTCATGGACGATATTTTAGCTCCACCAAAGCTACTCCTTTACACGATAGATGTTATCAAAGTTTGATTCATCAGCATAATGAGCCAGATAAACATCACCATCCTCATCAACAACTACAATTTCCAACATCCTTCTTATATCCTCGAAATATAAACAGCTCCACAGAAACAAAAATAGATAAATAGAATTTTTTAAATTTTAAAATTAATTGCAGAGAAAATATTAACCTTATTCCATGATAAAAGAACCACCCTTGCGGCTGATTTTTCATCTCACATCTAAATTAATAACATTTATTTAGGTCTCTCTAGCGGTTATACCGGAATAAATTAGAATTTTTTCTATATATTTATTCCTTAAGATTTATAAATTTAATATAACTGATTTTTTATTTTGGTATTTCTGTAATATATCCCTTATCATCTTATTATTATTTTGGACCAAAGAGCTTTCGGCCGATAATTTTTAAATCGTTGGGAATTTGACGTAAGAGGTCAAAGCGGGTCTGGAGTCGACGCGGGTAGTTCAAGTGGTAGTGTTTGTGCCCGGTTTCGATTCCTGGTCTGGTCGAGTTTTTTTCCGACCTCATACTTTAATTGAATTTTATTTTACGACCTCTATGGCTTGAGATTGTGAAAGCTTCCTCCCTGTTCTCGAATTTAAAATAATAAAACATTCTGATAAAAAAAATTATGTTGACAAATTAAATACGTATAGAAGATTTTGTAATAATTAAAAATGCTTTTATTTTATTTAAAAAAATTATATTTCTGTTTTTCGGCGATAAATATGGTAAAATTATCGGCCGTAATCTCCTTGCTTCAAAACTAATAAAGAATTAATTTTTTTAAAAAATTATTTTATTGAGTCTGATTAAAAACCTGTGGGGTTATATTACACACATATTTTTATTATTTAAATTTGCAAATAACGTATAATTAATCTTTTTTTATATTTTATAGTAGCACTGGTGTGACTAAGTATTTTTACTTCCCCCCCCCCCGAATATAATGATCCCCGGTTAACTCATTTTTATTTACGGGGTCAAAATAAAAAGAGTACAGTCCGATGTTCAAGAATTTTCTTCTCCTTTATTGCACTGCAGTTTTTCTGTTCCCTTTCTTCACCATGATATCATTTGACTATTCCATTTATTAACGCATCAATTTCCTTTTTTTCTATTGTCGACAGTATTATTACACTTAATTTATCTTTACACAAACATGTTGCACAACCACTGAGTGGTTCAGCTTGCATTGGTTATTATTATGCAGCATATATAATTACTTCCCAGCTTTCTTTCCCCTTTGGTTTGGATCCTCGGCCTATTCCAGAATTTACTCCTTTAATGTTAATTTTATTTATATTTCCCTTTGAGCATATTCTTCTTTTCTCCCGCTTAATGTAAAGTTAATTTTGTCTCTCTAGTTGTTGTTGTTTACTCACCGAGGCGACTGTTATCTGAAGGAAGGCTGCCAGCGCCACGACGCTGGAGAGAGACGCCATGTCGCCGGTCGGTCGATGCCGTGGTGGCGTCTGCAAGCAGAAAGGTAAAGTAACTCTCAGACACGCGGGAGAACGTTGACCCTCCACCTCTCTTCTCCATTACAGAACCGGGGAGGAGGCAACCCGGAGCCACAAATATAAATATTGGCGACGCAAACACACAAACAGGTTTACAATAAAAAAAAAAAATCTGCATAACTTTTCACACGATGCAGAAGGAACTCGCCAACGGTGTCCGGGGACAATCTTTCGACAAATTAAGAGGAACGAAGGACATTAGTCAATATTTATTAATAATATTTTATATACTCGTATTGCTTAATAATGCTTACATAACATTGGGATTGGAAGTGGAACTATTATTAAAAGTGGGTAAAACAAATATTAGGATTGATTAGTGATCTTTAAATCTCATTATAGTAGCATTAGTAATTTTAAAAAAAGGTTACAGCAGACGGTCAAAGGAATGCACTTGCAAGATGATTTCAGATTAACTTAGTAAATAATGTATATTTTTGAAAAACGTTCACAAATCTAATTTTATCCTCTTTTGGCATGTTTGTGTTAATCAGATTTTTTCCCCATATTTTATTTAAGTTGTTGTAAGTGACGACAGTCGTTTTTACAGCAATTATTTCGTTTCTGTACCAAAATTTCTTATCTGAAGCATACGAAGGGTAACGTGAACGTTTTAGATAAATAAAAATATTTTTATATAAGAATAGTAACAGTATATAGCAGCAGTCCGACAGCACTTATCTCAGTAGCCTTCTGGTTGATCGTCGTCCTGTATTAGAAAGTAGAATCTTGACCTTTTATGTATTCTTTGGATACTGTCCTTCAGGAGTTACGTAACTCTGGACGGCCTTCTCGAATTTCATTGGCCATTGTTTTCTAAAATTAGATAATCCGTGCACTAATCGCTGAGAATTCGATAATCCACACCTTGTCAGTTTTCGTCATCTTGATTTCCATGAAACGCTCGTGGTGTATAATCTGTAATCGGACATAGAGTAGATCAGTGTGTTATCCTTACATCAGGGTCTTTCGGTACTTATTTACCATGCCACAATTGTCAGGAAGTCCATTTTGACATTAAACTTATTTCAGTGCTAT
This sequence comes from Zhengitettix transpicula, assembly GCA_037074705.1. Lineage (NCBI taxonomy): Eukaryota > Metazoa > Arthropoda > Insecta > Orthoptera > Tetrigidae > Zhengitettix > Zhengitettix transpicula. The sequence goes on from CM073593.1 coordinate 79,336,623, forward strand.
TCTAGATATTGTTATTTTAATTCTCTTCTATACTATTCTCTGCGTATATTCCTTGGCTAACTCGGGGTACCCCTCTCTACCCAACGTTGGGCGCCAACTTATAACTTCACTTTCTTTTTATTTTCCACCGATACGGAAAGTAGGTGACTTTATAATATAATTCATTTATTTATAATATAATATATTTCCTTATATATTCCTTATATCAATACATTTAAAAATTGTCTTGCATAAGATTATCTTCTCAGTATAATAATTTCTTACTTCTATTTGAAGATTAAAATTTTTATTTTCTGCCCTTTTTTCTATATTACAAAGAAGTTAATTAATCTTAGTTATCTTCCCTGAGAGAAGGTTTTTAAAATTAAATTTTATTTGTTTTCAGGCATTTACGGACAGTTTTTCTTCCATGGAGTGATACTCAAAGTTTATTAAAATTCATTTAATTGACTAATCGTCAGTTGCTCTCTTCTGGTTACTCTCACGTTTCGTCGTATTACGTTATCCTGGATTCATCATCCCGTGTTCTGATCAGTTTGTTTTGCATACTACCACCGTTTGTACAGTTCCTGGAATTTCTCCCATTTCCGCGTTCCCGGTCCAGTTTCTCCGCCACCATCAAAACGGTTATCAAAGCGGCGGTTTCCCTCAACAATTTCCCCTTTTAATGGAGATTGTGGACGCACGATAGGTTGTTGCCGGGCAGTTTGCATGCTGATCGACTTCCGTTCTTCGATGTCTAGCGCCAACCTAACCTAAGCCTAGCGATGAAACCTTCCGGTAAAAGCTGGGGCGGTCGCCGCTTATATTAGCATTCCGGCTCCTTATGTTAGCGATTAGCAAACAGCCGGTTACGAAACCGAATTATTACCGGACGCGACACGCCTAGCCCCAGGAATGAGAAAAAAATACGTAATAGTTTCCTCGGGAAATCATCTTTCCAGTTCTGATCAGTCCTCCACCTGGTGGGTGGTGTATAGTGAGCACAGCTGTCGGAATTTATGACCAACCCCGTCCATCTTAAGGAAGGAAATAGTCTGAAAGACCACCCTCAAATTCAGTTTCAGCAATCTAATTACATATGTCACCATTTTTAATTTTATTTCCTTCAACAACTTCCACCTTATCTGTTATCCATCAGAATACTCTCTTTCCTTTTTTGAGTCAGCTGGCATGGCCGTTTTAGGAATCTCTTTCCTTCTTCTATCGCGTCGTAACCATTTAATATCTCTGAGATGTTGTAGTTATTTCGTTTGTAATCTTAGGTTTGTCACAAGGGAAACGGTTTCCCTGTATTCATGTATCTCCACGCAATCTGGCCACCTTCCTGTGTGTATCGCTAGCTTTATTCTTACATCCACTTATCACCCAAAATATTATAATGACATAGTCTGCCTTTTTTCTTCATGTGATCAACTTTGGTGGCTCCCTAGAGTTTTAAACACGAGTTCTCTTGAGGTCGCTGTAGCCCAAGTGTTCCAACTCTTCGTTCTCACCGCAGACATTCCTGCGGCGGTCCTCACGACAGAAACCTGATTCCACTTCCGCCAAGTCTTTTAAAAAGTAGTCGATTACTTTTGTAGATGGTACCTTGGCTCTTATCTCTCTGATGCGTCTTACGAACTTGAAAAGAGACCCAGTGACCTATCTGGCGTTACAGATCTCACCGGAACTCCTTATTTATTGTTCTACAAGGGAGAGTCAATTTATTTTTTATTTACATATTCAACTATGTACATGAATTACATGGGGTCTGTAGATCCACTGGTTTGAATCCGACATGTCATCCAGATCAGTAACAGGTACATGAATTACTCGAGACAGAAAGAAATGGAAGAGGATCTACTTGTCGTTCCGCGTTACTGACTGGAAGGTGACCAATACTGGAAAAAACAAGACGACGTAATAATGACTATCCTTCTCAGGTTAAAGCGACCTCGCGGTGTCACACCTTGACGCGCGCGTGCCGCAGTGTTAGGAATCATTGTTACATTGTTGTTACCCGCAACCGTGGTCCTTCCCGTTCCCATTGTTAGAGTGAGAACGGCACGCGACTCAATGGAACATTCGCAGGTACAGACTGTGTTTCCCCCTCCAGGGAGTGCTCTCCTTCCTGGTTTTCTCCCTTGCTGTGCTGGTTCGGATTGCTCAACGACTCATGTACACGACACCACTAAAAGAGGAAGTAAATGGTTCTGCAGTAACAGGAGCAGCAGAGTACGAGGCTAATTGGACAGCAGCAGCAGTAACTCCCCCTCTGAAAACCAACCTGACTACCTGGATCGACTCCACACACCACACTCCATTAAAATGCAAATGCACTGGTGGTTTCTGTTTCCTGCTGCTGCAAGTGAAATAGGAGGGGAGTTTCCATCTCCCCCTCTCTTTCTTTCCCTTTCACTCGTCTCCACTTGCCGTTATGAGTCCACCGGACCAAAGCTTACCAGATAATCGCTTGAATTGAGTTGTCAAAATAGCATATTATTTTCTGTCAGAACCTGTCTCAACGGGATGGGATTGATTCGGAAGATTTATTATGATAACCACCTTCCAGTAGCAGCAGAAGCCTGTCCGGATCCAAAAACAAGAACAACAACATCTCTCAGTTACTTTCATCGGAACGCCCGAAGCAAGCGGCGTTGGAAAGAAAAAAAGCTGGAAGGAACGGGCTCCGTCGGTGAAGACAAGTTGAAAGACTCCAGACACTACTGACCGAACTGTCGAAGAATTCCAGAAGTGGAACAAGTTGCAGGTGAACTGAAGACGACGAAAACTTCCAAAACACAAGGACAAACGATGAGATGGTCTCGCGATTTGACATTTCCTATGATTTGAAGGTAATACCACTCGTTGTGAAACAAGCATATGGTCAAATCACCTAACTACAGAACTCAGAGGAAGTTCGAATAATAATTTTCCAAGTCTGGCTCATGCAAGGAATATGACACTTCTGAGAAAACGACGACGAATCGTCTGGGGATGAATTACTGAGGAACTACTTGACGGTTAAACTACATTCCGCTGATTAGTGATTTAACAGCATTGTTCACAGATCTACTATCGAGTGCCAGTCCTGAGGTTACAGATGCTAAAAGTAAGTCACCAACTGTGGATAACTTCGACGCTTCTCTTATGGTCATCAATATCAGAATATTGAAAACATCAAGAATAAAAATTAGAAAAACAAGTTTATCAAAGCTGTTCTCGAGGAGGTAGTGTACCAAAAAAGCACTGGGAGGATGAACTTCATATATAAGTTTTAAAAAATGCTAAAGAGATTGTATCATGTTACCTAACGGAAATTTTTTTATGGAAAACAAAACAATTAGAAAAGTTTATAACTACCTATGTGAATTGTGAAAACTACGAAAAGGGTAAGACCCGTCAATGAAAATGATTTATATAAACTGAAAGTAAGACAATTGACATGTTGGTATTAAATCAAATCGAAGACTGGTGACGGGTATAACAGAAGAGTGACACTAGAAGAGTGACAAAAGGATGAACAGCATTTATAACCAGATCAATGCTATATGGACCCACGTATACTTGGTAAAAACTGTAAATCTTAAGAAAGTGGAAAATATTGCCACGATAAGGTGAGCAGTCTTGAGATGGATGAAGTGCATACGGCTTGTTGCTTTTATAGGAGGAAAAAATTTAACCGATTAACCCGTTATATTTAAGGACAAAGAGTGCGGCCTCTTTATAGGTTATACTGGATTTGTTAATAAAACGTTAATTGGGTGACAGCAACCTAGAGAAGAAAAGAAACATAAGAGCAGGTAATAAGTAAATGAGGATCAGTTTTTATTTATTCTTTATTTTTTAGGGTAATAGGATACAGAGGGTAATCCACGTTTTGGCAACGCCCCTTTAATAGCATACGAAGAGATTTGAAAGGGTGATGCGGAAGGGTTAACTAGGGCCCCCGGGCTATGGTTTAAGGATCCTACCCGGCATTCGCCTAAAAGTAATGCAGGACAAACCTTAGAAAACCTGCATCAGGTAGGTCGGGCATTTGGTACTTGTCTAACACCCTTCCGATGGCGGTAGAGGTGTTCGCTGTGGGGTCGCAGCTTTCCCCTCTCCGTGCCTTGACCAGTTTAGGAGGCAGCTGGCCGATTATTCCAATGGGAATAGCGGACAACTCTTACCGTATGCCCAAGGTCTGCGACCCCGGAACATACACCTCTCAAAACAGGCCGAAGTGCCTCGGCATGTGGGAACCTTAGTTCAAAAAACCAGAGAGATGTGTGTGTGTGTGTGTGTGTAATGTGGATATGTTGCATATATTGATAACGATTATAACTGAATATAAGGACCTGCCATTTCAAACCCATCTTCGAGCACAAACAAACCACCACGATCCTGGATTCCAAGGGAGCTAAAAGTAGCAAAAACGCACCTTGGGCTTTCTTATTGTTTCGCAGTCTTCTCCCCCCCCCCCCTCCAACCCACTTGGGCCCATCAACAGGAAAAGGGGGTTAATTGGCGTCTGTTTTTGGTTTTCTGGTGAAGATCCCCCGAGGGCATCCGCGCTTCGTCCTTGGCACACCAGCTCTTACTTTCGCCCGCACTCACTTTCTCCCTCACGCAGTGAAATGCTCACAGCTGACTGCGATCCTCGGCGAAGAACGTCAGCAACTATTTTGCCACAGACTACGGGTACCTGGCAGCTTTTATGGGAGAATTTCATTTTTGATTGTGAGGAGCAACTTCAAAGTCGTAAATTCTAGAAGATTAGCTTCTACAAGTGCAGTTCATCAGTTATTTAATTTTTCAATCATATACGTCATAGTTTTCATGGCAAACTAGGAACAACACTTTTTTACTCAATAATATTCCGATAATACTATGTAATAATAAGCGAATACGTAACAAAGGAAATAAAAATCAGTTGATTAAACCATGACAGAGGGAATAAAATGAAATTTATATTTTGATAAAAATCGCAAGCACATACGTGATAAAATTATTTTACCACATTCAGAGAAATAAAAAAAATACAGCAAACTCTTCTCCCGCTATCGGAAGGGCGTGGGACAAGTACCCAAAGCCCGAACTACCTGATGCAGGTTTTTCTAGGGTTTTCCCTGAATTACTTTTAAGCGAATACTGGGTAGGGTCCTTAAACTTTAGCCCGGGGGCCCTAGTTAACCCTTGGATACCTTCCTCTACCCTTCCGCATCCCCCCTTTCAAATCCCTTCCTATGCTATTAAAGGGGAGTTGGATTACCCTCATATAGCCTGTTACCCTAAAAAAAAAAAAAAAAAAATTGCAGCTGCAAAACCCTCCATAATTTTTGTAAAATATATTTTCCTAAATTTTCTACACGCCCAAAGAGGTTTTTCATAACCTTTTGGTAATTCCCCTATATTCTGACTTAATTTAAAAAATAATTAATTAATCTAACGGAAATTCTTGTTTCGAATTAACAAATGATTTCCAAATCATGTTTTTAAATAAACGCTAAGAGAAAAGAAGCAAATTAATTGTGACCATGTTTATCGATATTACGTTTCAACCCACTGCTCCTTTCTCATAGGCGTATTCTCCGTCTGTTCTTCCCATAAAAAAAAATTAAAAGTTTCAGACTTCTAACAACAGATAGGGAGGCAATACTTCTTCCAGGGCGCCCTTGTCCTGCCAAGTTTTTTTTTCCCCCTCTTTATAATTATTTTTTTGTTCTGCGGTAACGTAACCGGTTACCACGGATGTGTTTTCCCTTATATTATTATTCTCGCCTAATTATTTCACTATCTATTACATAGCAAGTAACTGGCAACAGGAGATCTGCCCCACGCGTTCTTCGCGCAAATCAGGGAACTGCCACATTCCTTTCACCCTCTCCAAAAAAAAGAGGGGTTGCGATTCTCAGAGAAGCGCCGAAAGGGGGAAGACGTCTGACCTTGTCAAGGAGGAGGAAAAGAAAAGAAAAGGAACGATGATTATTTTTTTCTTCTATATAGATAACCTACCTGTGTGCTACAAGACGTCAGGGCCATTCCATTCAATACAAAGATTAACTGCTCGTGATATTGCAATTCTCTCTATAGAAAACCAACTACAGTGTCATAACCAATAATTAACAAATAAAAAAGTGTAGCACCAATAGCAGGTCCTCTTTACTCGGGAAAATTTCCTGTTTCAGACTTCGAGCTAGTCAGTGTTAAAAGAACGAAAAGAACGTTGGACGTTGCACCGTAACTAGACGACAGAGGGAAGATTCTAAGTTAATATAAGAATTTTTTGATAAACCGTGCACTATTTTTAAAACCGAAACAAAAATTTGGAACACACAAAAATGAAATTTAAATATGATAAACTTAAACAAAAGTAATATTGAGTTTTTAAATACTGGCGGGTCTCACCGAAATATGTAGCCTACAATTGGCCTGTGTTATAAACCCTTATTAATAAATCATTAAAATAGGAAAAAATAAAGAAACGTTGAGCCAAATATTTTCAATTCGATCATCTTTAACCACGCAACTTATTACAAATGTAACAATAATATTTAAATTAGTAGACAATGGTCGACAGGCAGAATATTTATGTATAAACCTAAAAAGTCAAATAAAATAAAGTAGCCATTTTTATTTGAAAATGCAAATATCTTTCTCACTCATCAATGTTCACTGATACGATATTAACAATCAGAAAGCATAATTTACGACGTTTTGCATTTAAAAAACAAATTGAGGAATGAAAACAGTGAGTATTTTTTTATTCATATATAATGTGGTAATTAAAAAAACATATAATTTTAAATTTTAATTTGTTTATAACGTAAGGCATATCTTCACTTTAAAATCTAATTAAATAAAATTAAAAATAATTTTGTGATTATTACATTTTGGTGCCTCAACGTGCGGTTTATTTAATTTAAAATCAACTATTTGCACGTGATAATTACATTTTGGTCTCCAACGTGGGACAAAAATATTTAAAAATTAATCATTGAAGGTTTATTACAATATATATAAAGATCGAATACTATCCCGGTAAATTGAATTAACAAAAGCTTCTCGGGTTCCCACCCGATTGAGGTCGTAGAAAAGGCTTCAGCAGAGATAGCCCTCGAAACGTCGCTTTTCTACAACCTCACCCGGCTGGAAACCCCGAGAAGCTTTTGTTAATTATATATCATGTGTCAAGATTCCTTTATGTGTCTTATTGACATATAAAATTTTGTAAAAATAATATAACCATTATATTACATAATTTAAAATGCAAGTTGACGTTTCAACCCTTTCATTAGGAACCACTTCAGAAGTATATTATTATAGAAACTGTTTTAAATGTTTATAATTAAATAAATAAATAATTTAAGTGAATATATTTAGTAGTCGTTAATCGAACATGAAAGTTGATAGAGAGGTTATAAATATTTTCCACTTAAATTTTTTATTCAAATTTAAACATTTAAATCAATTTGGATTGTTTCTTTAATAAGATAACGTTTGTTGAGGTACCTAATAAAAAGGGAAGAAATGTAACAGTGTGTTTTAAATTATGTAATATATATATATATATATATATAATTTTTTCATGTTTATAAATAATCTGACTGTCCACCATTATAAACTATTTTAAATTTAATATGAGACAGATATAAATTAATTTTAATTGTAACAATAATAAGTGACAAAGAAGTTAATTTATATAAACATAAAGATTCAATTGTCTACTCCAAAACGAAGATGTACTACATAATTTCTATACATAAAAAAAGGTCATTTCGCCGTTTGAGATTGAGGGAATACTACTCATTTTAACTTAATTGTTAATTTCTTGATACTTATCATAAATCAAGGGACCGATACTTGCGGTAAATTCTAAACCAGTGGTATTACTAAGACAAAGCTATCGGTAAATCAATAATGGGTTTACCTGATGATAAGCAACCAAATCAATCAGAGGAGATTCACACCGCAACTGTAGTCATTCATGTCCATCAACCTAAGTGCGTGTGAGTTTTAGAGACTTTGTCCTGGTCTTTGTGGACCATCGTAATGGCAAAGCTTCGAAGTAAATATTTTCCTGGATCCCAAAGTTAATTATCACGTTGGACCTCGACAGTCACTGATCTTCACTCACAAGTTCCTCCTGCCGCGGTGCTCAGGGCAAAGCCACCTCCCCTGTTGCATATACTGGTAGTCAATATAAGGACTGTGAGCGAGTGGGTGAGCGAGGGCAGGGCAGGCGGTCAATGGCGAGGCATAATAACTTGAGACACCACTTGCAGGCAGATCGAGGTCTCTGGGCCACGCCGGGCCAAAAGAGGGATTACGTCAATCTCGTTCTCAGCAAGCGGCAAGGACGTTCGTCGGTCAGACACACCTTACACAAACATCAGGGAAAACGTTCAAGGAAATAATTGTCTCACATCGTAAGAGAGTAAATATGGGAGAAAATAATTCAGGTAAAATTTATTTCAAACACAACCAATATCATCAACCAGTCACACAAAATCATTTTGTAAACTTAAAAAAAAATCTCCAGAAACGTCCATGTCACATACATGGACAGGATACCCGGGATATTACTTCAGATATTGAACCTAGCAGGATCGTAATATCCAGTAATCGTTTGTTATTCCTACAATGGTCCAATTTTTGACATTGCGGTTCTGTCAAAGTGAGCTCAAAATTCATGAGTAAAAAACGTCACATGGTTTCTTATATCCCACGGGAATGGATACGCAGTTCTTCGAGCCATCATCTGAGTCAATGGTCTCAAAACTCATTACATAAAGACTGACAACGATGTCTGTAACTCTTGACACTTATTCATGACCTCATGCTATGAATCGGATTTAACCTTTTTTTTTTCAGAAAGACAACGAAGAAAAATAATGAAGTAGCTCATGAAGTAAGGACTATAGAAATGCAAGAAGAGTCATAACCCACAGTCAAGGACATTAGTGCTCAAGAAGTCTGATCACGGCGTGAAGTATTTCAAAATTAGATCCGCTCTCGTCTACTATACAGAGATTTTTTAAATTTCTCTTACCACTTCGGATTTAGATTTTTTCAGAATGTACCAAGATAAAAAATACTGCACTGGTTGACAACGGCCATCAACTCTTTGAAGAGAACTGAACCATTAAATTTAAATGTTTTGCCCCACGTTGGGCGCCAAATGTAATAATTTGTTATATTTAAATTGAATAGTTAATAAAAAATAGTGTTTATTACTATATATTCAAGGTAGTAGTATACTGATAGATTTGTAATGAAAGTTTTTTATCTCGTTCTACTCTAAATATACCAAGGAAACCCATAAATTTGACAACCTATAATATCCATAATTTAGCGAATATTATGCTGTTTGTCCGCAGTTGTTACTCGAATTGACTGGATGTAGAAATTAGGAATGTGGAAGGTGAGAGGCGGACGCGTAAATTACGAAATTTGAAGAGAAAATGTTAACTTTTCTTGTGAAACCTTGACGCCGAAATATAATAACTTTGGAAGTGTTTTCTCCAGTTTGTACGCTGTGGTTTCGACACTGAACTGCTGGAGTTGAGTTGGCGCAGGTGGAGCCAGCTCGTTGCTGCCGTTGCTGTTGTTCAAAACTGTTAGCGTGCAGATTTAATGGCTCCAGACGGGAGAGAAAGCCGAGACGAAGGTAACCACTCCCAAAGCAAGCGTGTTTCAACATTGTCAATTATTATTATCATCAACGCCGTCAGCCCTTTAGCACCGGGCAATATACTCGTTGAATGCACACTGGAGGGAGACTTCGACAATAAAGCCATCAAACTAACTCCAAAGTGAAACTTTAAAAGACACACAGACACACACGAAAAAGTACATTCTCTTCCGACAGATGAACGAAGCATCACACAGGTTAAAAAGCAATGCGTAGAGGTTAATGTCAAGTTTAAAGAGAAATATCACAAATCCACGCACTCACCAGGAGGTGTTGATCCACCAACCAGGAAACCCGCTAAATACTTCATTATTCGGCATTAAAATTAATTTGTCAAGTTCAGTGTTGCTTCTGGAACCAAATTAGCAGTTGCACACATTACTGTCTCAGGAAGGTCTCCCTAACAGCCGGGATCTTCAGCCACATAAGATGTTGACGCAACGCTTTCGCGGACTTCATTTGCTTTGTTTATTATTTTCCCTACATAGTACTTATTAGTGTCCCTGAATGGTCTGCCTCGTAGGAAAGACATTTAACAGTAATGACGTAGGTGATAACGAATTTAATTACCAGGAATACGAGTGTCTCTTAACAGCCGCACCGAGATATATTGAGACTCGGTGACGTAGGCCGTTGACGTCACGTGCTTAGCTTTCGTCTTGAAATCCACGTCTGTACTCTCAAAACTGTATTCGTTTCGTTTTACTAGTATTAAAAAGTATTCGGAAATATTCAGGACTCTGCACTAGTTTCCGAGTCAGGAAACAAGGTGACGTTAGTTCGCGAACTTAACTGTCAGTTCTTTCAGGGTTTTGCTAGGAAGGACGAGGACACACCGAAAAAGTCCCGGTGACCGCAATTAATAAAAGAATTGAGAAAATGGCGGATGTAGTCAGTACACGGAGTGATTTATAGGCCAACTGCCGAGAACAAGATGGAGAACTGCCAAACCAGCCGCGTTAATGCATTTATTTCACGTGCAACCTCGTCTATTTTTATTCATTGCACTAGTTCTCTTCCAGCAAGTTCCATCATGTTTATTTTTCCCACGATAATTGCCTCCTTCCTAACGATCGTTAACCTTTACCTTGAAAATTTCAATCACTCGGTTTCTCTTGTTTTTCTCATCACTTTTCCATTATACCGAAAGTCATTTTTGCCTTGTAGTTGCTGTGACAACTTTCATTAAACTCTCTCTCTCTCTCTCTCACTCTCTTTGTCTGTCTCTCTAATGAACCTATTCTCATGCCAGATGATCATTTTATCCTTTCTTCTCATCCTTACTGTCCCACTCATATTAATTCCTTAAGAAATTCATTACCTAAAATTTTAATATAACTGAATTTATTTACAATTGATTTCTATACACTTGAAACAATTTTGGTTATTCTTGGCATTGGTTTGAAATAAAAATTTCATTTCGAAAAATGCTATTTCTCGAAGCTCTGCACTGTTGCAATAGTGTGAATTTACGTGCTGATTGTTCCGAGGATATCACGGACCATCTGGAGAGGCGGAAGGTAATTAAAGCCGCCGCCAGTTGTCTAATTAGCATTCAACGAGGTCGGGCAGACGAAATAATAACCATTAATCACACGTCAAGGCGAATGTGAATCAGGAAATTGCTGAGATATAAGGATATAAGGGAGAAGAAATAAAAAACGCGGAACAAATATATATATACATATATATATATATATATATATATATATATATATATATATGATTTTTACATTAATTTAATCGCAGGATAAGAAAACTTACAGCAAAAAACTCAGAGAAACTTCTGGAGTTACTGAAAAAACTCCTGGTTTTACGGAACTCAAACACTCGTTAATTAAAATAATAATGAATTTCCGGCCATTGCAAAAACAAGGCCATTTTTTTTCCAGTTTGATTTAGGTTTAATTAATTTTTCTGTGGAGTAGGTTTGCAGTTGATATGTAATTGCACTTTTCTCGTAGAATCATTTTTAGAATTAAATGCCAAAATCGACGAAATGTGTACTTCAAGGTACGTGTATCGCCCCTTTAAAGTTTTACAGCCTAATTCCCAAAAAAATTCAGTAGACGCCATATTTATTCTATATTTCTGTTAAAAGAAGCTAAATATTTCTGTTTACATCACTTTTAGATTAATGTCTAATCCCCAATTTAAATACGTATAAGTGCTATTTAAGATAGCACCGACGTCTATAGTTAAAATATCCTTGTTTTTTCTTACAAAATAAATTATTTTTGCCACAAATTCTATGGAATTTGTAATTGAATAATTTTTTCCCCTTCTTTCTCTTCAGGTAACATTAACTTTTTCCTATAAGACTAGTTTTCCTACACAAAATATCTATCTAAAAGATTAGACAATTTTGCTTATGTAAATCGGAGTTTTCTTCCTTGGTAATCACTTTTGTTACTTTGGTTTTATGTCTTTTCGTGCCTTTGTCCCACGTATCTATTGGTAATCCTCTGAGTCACTAATATTTCGTTTTTTTCTTCTTCTGTGTCTTAGCCAATAGGTCGAGTATGAAGTTTGTCCATCGTCGTTGGAGTTCATTTTCAATCAAAAGGCACGATAAAAGTGTAGTTAGGAAGAAGTGAAACGGTAAATGTATGAGGAAAGGAAGACTACTCGATAACTGATTAATTATAAAGGAGAGGTGCTGAGGGGAAAGGAAACCATCGATTCACAGTCAACTATTAAGACACAGGTCAGATGTTCATCAAAGAAGACGTCTCTGCCCCTGATCACCACCGTCAACCATTCCGACGCGGTACTCCTCTGGTAGTCTCGTGGCTCAGGACAGACCCTGATACCGTCTTTCTGTCTATGTGTGTGTGTGTGTGTGTGTGGTGTTATTTACGCGATCCAGAAACCTGTTGTCGCCCAATTATCTTCCGCAAGGGCGAACGCTTGCGACAGTTGTCCTTCGCACGGATCTGTGACTCAACCAGGTCGCTTTATTTTTCGCCTCCGGTGGAAGAGGGCAACGAGAAGCAACAACAAACGGCGACAGCAGCACTGTCGTTACCGATGGCGTCAACGTCGCCGTCGCCCTGCTGCTTGGCCCGGATTCCTCGACGGCGAAAAGGACAGAACGAAAAAGAACCGGCCTGACCAGTCAACACGCAGTCAGAGCTCAGTCGGTCAAGTCTGAACGCCCACACAGTCACTCTCTCGCTCCGTTGGCGGACCGTCATCATCTTTCACCACGCGGAGTTTGGGGTCGGCTGTAAATTTACACGACAGATACGGAGACTTCACTACGAGTACACGAATGCGGAAAAGTCTCACTATGAGTCTAGTAATATATCGGCCCTTTAATATATTACACATTTATTTATGCCAAGTCCATTGCAAAAATTTCTGAATAAAGATCAAATTTGGGTTCTAATGTTCATTCCTCTAACAACGATCCACTTGCTAAAATATTGTCGATCAAAATCGGTTCACGAAAGTACGACTATTGTAGACTCGCGACTATTCTTCTCTCCAAGAAGACAGAGAACGGAGTGTCCTCATTTTCTATTTAAAACATAGGTTTTGTCATCTCCTTCCTTTTACAACATTGATTTACAGATTGAATTTCCGGTAAAACTTTCTTTTCCCTTCGTCTCATATCCCCCGTTCCTCAATATTTTTAGAACGCATCCACAATATTTTCTTTTCGTATTACCTGGAGATTCTCCGACTTTTTGTCATCTCTTTGTTCCTGGTTCCCTTCTCTCTTTTTCTAGCGCGGTTTCCATCGCAAAAGCCTTCTCGATCTTCTTCGGCGGCAGCACAGTAGCAGCAGGAGAGAGTGACTCCTTTAGCTTGGAGATCACGTTTTTCCCCCCTTCCTTTTTCTGGCCGTCCGTGACCTTTCTACGGCCGTGGATATTAAACGGGATCTGCCATGTTCCAGACTCGCCACGCCCCGTTTTCTACGCTACGACAACCGCGTCGGTAATGTCCGACGGGACCCCGACGAGGACGAGGATGGATGGTCTCAGAAATACGTTGCAACTTCCAGAAGACTATTGGCACTGGTGCCAATGATGCAGACGGGAAACCAGGAAATGGGAGACGATGAATATTGCAAGGAAAGGCTGTAGGAATTCTGGTGGAACGTCTAAAGAGCTGTGGTTTCCCGAGTAATTGAGATGATTGGGATTTCTTCCGCTCAACTGTTCACCGTGGAGTGAGGACTTCATATATGTCCTTATCAATGCAACAAAAAAAGACCGAAGAAACTCAAATTAGCTCAGTGGCTACGATCAATGACGACGGTCTGGGAGTGTCGGAAGTTTTATTTTTATTTTTAATTTTTAGGGCAACAGGCTACATGAGGGTAATCCACTTTGGCCAACTCCCCTTTAATAGCATAGGAAGGGATTGTAAAGGGGGGATGCGGAAGGGTGGAGGAAGGTAGCCAAGGGTTAACTAGGGCCCCCGGGCTATAGTTTAAGGATCCTACCCGGCATTCGCCTAAAGAAATGCAGGGAAAACCCTAGGAAAACCTGCATCGGGTAGGTCGGGCATTGGGTACTTGTCCCACGCCCTTCCGATAGCGGGAGAGGAGTTTTCTGTGGGGACGCAGCATTCCCTTAAATCGATGGCGCGTTTAGATCATATTCTTTTCCAATTTAACTTGTTAGATGTAGATATAAGTATTAAGTTTTCATATGTAGGTTAAAAAAATAACGGGAAGTGATTTAGATAGGAAAGTCAACAGAAAATATTATGTTGAGGAGACATAAAGTATGTGACGGGGACAAAAGTGCAAAAAAAAATTAAATTTGGAATATTTCATAGTAGAAAGCATGAAACATAGAAAATTTACTTGTTCGCGAAATGAGTAGTTTTATCAAATAGAGACATGCCAAAAATATCTGGATCTGAATGCAATTTCTCTCTCTTTCTCTTTCCTCTCACTGCTACTACGGTTTGCAATCGATATTGATTTTTCACTAAAAGTAAGTTCCCTGAAAACTACAATCAGTCTCCTTTTTTACTCCCTTCCTCTTTACATTTCAATCAGATGTCCTTTATTTCAACATCTTTCTACTTTCGTCTTGTATTATTTCGTAAATCTTCACTTTGTCTGTTTTATCTCTCTCACATACACTCACTCTAGGCATACAATCGTTTTTAACTAAGTTCAACGAAACTCTCCTCACTCGATTCTATAATTTTTTTTAGGTAATTTTCTGTTGAAGAAAAAAAATTTTAAGGAAGGAAAAGAAGAAGTCTGGTAATGTAGTCATTGGTTCGATCCTGTGATCAATCGCGTGCCACGTGTTTTCAGAGGCACGTGCTTCGCGTGGCAAGAAAGGAATCCCGTATTCGCTCTGATGTAACAAGACTTGACGTAACACATTCAATAGAGAGAGAGACGGATAGAGAAATGGAGGCACAAGCGACGTGCCTGCTGGGAAACGCGACAATGTCATCCGCAGAAGATGGCGGGAAGAAGGCCATTTAGGCGCTGAACAACAAGTCTTCATCCTTCTGACCGGTTTGTTTCGTCCTGCATTAAATCTCAGCTCTTGTCACAAATGTCCTTCATTAAATAGTTTGCATATTATAATTTGGTTGTTCAGTGTTTTTCTTCTTCTGTAACTGCTGATAGATCCCAGATTTCTTAATTACGCCTGACGTGTTGTTCCGAAGGCTGTTTCACTTGAAAATATTTGCTAAAAAGGAGTCACTTTTCCATTTCACCGTCCATTTCAACTTATTCTTTTCTTCTGTAAGACGACATTCACAAAATCTTCCCGCTTGTTCTGATGTTCGGAGTTTTCCATCCAGTCAGGGTTGCCACTACCAGATAATCCTTGTGAGTTTGAATGATTTCTACTTCCATATTTCTCTTCCTTCTTATTCTTATCAATACTTTGTAAATTCTGATCCGTAGACAATTATCCCACGTCATGATACGGTTCAATAATTCTGCATTCTCTCATCTTAAAAAATGCTTTTATAAGCTCAACCAATTATTAGGAAGAGGAATCAATTATACTACAATATAAATACAGGCCAGCGGATGAGTCACATTCGCGGGTTCCGGTGCACTCACTCATTAAGTCGTTCCGTCAAAATTTTAACGAAGCTACCTTTACCCTTTAAGTGTCACCTGTCTGTTTATTTATTCAATTAAGCTGATATAATAATTTTACTCTGCTAATCGTTGCTGCCGCCTCTGCGAGATCGTCCTTCGCTAAAAACTCGTAATACCTGTTCTTTGTTTCAAAGAGATTCTTTGCCTGGCAACTTTCCTCCTCTTTATATGCATAATTACTTGCATTTTGTAATCATAACGGAGCTTCCAGTTACTGTAAAATACCTGACGTTACACTACACATGTCTTACCAAATAATTTTAATCCTTTCCTTTCTCACAGTGGCCCGAAATACGTTCAAGTACCTTTTCAATTTTTTTTTCTTTAAACAGACAATTTTTTTTCTAACATTCATCCCTTCTTTCCTGCTTCCGAACAACAAAATTCTTAATAGAGACATCATCAGCTATCTTTTCGTATTTATTTTTTATCACAATAAAATAAATTTTAGCGATTGCGGTTGGGGTAATTTAACATATAGATATTTAAAAAATAAAATATTGATTCGTTCTTAATTTTTATCCATTTTTTCCCCACAAAATTGTATCTAATTGCGAAAATCTACAATACAGGAAAATTTAGGTGAACCATTTAATCGCTTCAGGTTTTTTTTGTATGTCATCAGTATTATTAAAATATGCACTTCACTACATTTCACTTTATTATAAATATAAGATTTGATTTCTCATCCATTTCTAATACGCTTTTTAATAAGATAAATCTTATCTTCAAATACCTATAAGGAAGTATTCTTCCGTGTTTGGGACTGTATGAGAGCAGAATATCAAAGAACGCGTTTTCGGAGACTTTAACGCACGTATGTAACAGTAACTTTGCGTTTAATTTCTCCGACGACTAACCACGTCTATATAAAAAGTCAAAATGTCTTCCTGGCTCTTCTTTGGCAGGGTATTACCACCCTCGCAGAAGAACTACGTGTATAATAGTTTTTTTCCTGGAGCGTCATTCTTTGATCGATATTCAGAAAATTAAATATAAATAACGGAAGTGGGGTTCTAATTCAGAATAACTAAATGATGAACTGCGAAATAAACGTGTTATATGGGACGAAGCGATGCGGACCATACAGGTTCCGTCATCTTTACAAAATCATTCTGTAACCGGATTTAGAATCATTGTTTATAAATATCCGAATAGTGTTCAAATACACAAATCTTCTTAGAAAGAAATCGTCTTCCGCGTCAGTTTGCCCTTTAGTCCCCTCAAGACCTTGTGGGTGTATTTATGTGTAGTACCATCGTCGCTATTAACAACGGGAAGCCTTCCCGGTAGCGTGACCTTCAAGAAAAACCGCCGTGACCTTACACAATCTTTTATTACGGGACAAGACGAAAAGAGGAAGAACATATAAAACAAAAAGGGGAGGGAGAATAAAACAATGTGTGAAATCCCAGGAAGCAGCGACTGCACCTGAGTCCAAGGACCTAAGACAGAATATAGGAGTTCACGAATTATATTTTAACGATATAAAATACAGTCTAGTCCTCTACAGGGTCCAAGAACCTGAATATGAATCTATATGACAATTGGAGATTTTAATAAAAATTTCGTCATATCAATTGGAGTAGAAATATATGAATTATGAGTGTTCTCTTTTCCCTCTTTACCCAGAACTATTTTCTCCCTTGCCCATAGCGGGTGGTTTACGGGAAAACGGATTCTGATTCTCGGGATTGGTGGATTTAAATTTGTTATCATCATTATATGAGTGAGTCAACTGATGAATATTCCAACTTTGTTTTCGTCCCTTTATGGTCGTAACTTCTACTAATAAAATGTAAATATACGATTAACCAATAGAATACGAAACAGAAAATGTCGATACGAGCTAATTATAGAGCATGTTAATTTTAAAAAAGGCCAAGCCACCGACGAGGTCCCATGGTGTAATGGTTAGCACTCTGGACTTTGAATCCAGCGATCCGAGTTCAAATCTCGGTGGGACCTAAATTTTTATTTCTCCCGTCAACACTGATGTGTACAGAAAAAACTTGTTCAAGTATGGAGGAAAGGGAATGTACATTATTTATCGCAGCAGAACCTTTTAGGAGAGATACGAAGGGGCTACCTTTGGGGATGTCTTTTCCTCTCCGTTTTTGAACTAAGGTTCCCACAAGCCGAGGCACCTCGGCCTGTTCTGAGAGATGTATGTTCCGGGGTCACAGACCTTGGGCATACGGTAAGAGTTGTCCGCTATTCCCATTGGAATAGTCGGCCAGCTGCCTCCTAAACTGGTCGAGGCACGGAGAAGGGAATGCTGCGTCCCCACAGCAAACTCCTCTCCCGCTATCGGAAGGGCGTGGGACAAGTACCCAATGCCCGACCTACCCGATGCAGGTATTTCGAGGATTTTCCCTGCATTTCTTTAGGCGAATGCCGAGTAGGATCCTTAAAAAATAGCCCGGGGGCCCTAGTAACCCTTGGCTACCTTCCTCTACCCTTTCGCACCCCCCCTTTCAAATCCCTTCCTATGCTATTAAAGGGGAGTTGCCCAACGTGGATACCCTCATGTAGCCTGTTGCCCTAAATAAATAAAAAATAATAAAAAAAGCAGATGTTCTTCGCTGCCTCCTAAACTGGTCGAGGAACGGGGAAGGGAATGCTGCGTCCCCACAGCAAACTCCTCTCCCGCTATCTGAAAGACGTGGGACAGTACCTAATGCCCGACCTACCCGATGCAGGTTTTCCTAGGGTTTTCCCTACATTTCTTTAGGCGAATGCCAGGTAGGATCCTTAAAAAATAGCCCGGGGGCCCTAGTAACCCTTGGCTACCTTCCTCTACCCTTCCGCATCCCCCCTTTCAAATCCCTTCCTATGCTATTAAAGGGGAGTTGCCCAACGTGGATTACCCTCATGTAGCCTGTTGGCCTAAAAAAATGCAGATGTTCATCAGGCTCTACGAACTGAGTAAGTATTTAATATACAAATATTATTGACCAAGTGGGTCAGTTTAATAAACAAATTACTAAACTTCTAGAAAATTATTTTAAAACTTGACTGGACAGCCAACGACCAGGAATATCATTCATAAAATCATTTTGGAACCCTGTCTGAAAACATTCGAATCATCTTGCATTCAACGCCAGCTGTAACCTGCAAATTTCGCAAACAAACTGATGAAAAGTTGTTTGCCGACAACAAAAGGAACCAATTACGGAATGTTTTTCTTTTCTATTTCTTTCTTTCTTCGGCACCATCTCGGGTCTGTTCCAGGAATCGATAACAATTTGTCAAGCTACGAGTAAACTAATTCTCACTTAAGAGAAGCAAAAGGAAACTATAATTTGCAATCTCGTACGTAATATAATACACGCTAGCGTCTAGTAACTCTACCCTTTCTCTTTTTCTCTGTGCGAGGCACAAGGAGGCACACATGCGACTGTCTGGCAAAGATGATGGATGAAGGTTTATAATCAAATGTACATCATCTGGGCAGACACCATATTGACATACAGACGGTCAAATTGCAAAATAAATTGGAAAACGTAAGAATAAAATATTAAAAGAAGCAAACAAGTCAATTGTAAATACAATTTAAAGTGAAGTGTTAAAGAAGATAACGAAATCTAAATATTCAAAACATTGTAATAATAATAAATCCGGTCAAATATAGTTACGTAGCTTAAGGAATTTTTTTAAAAAAAATTTGAAAAACATCAGCCTATTAGACAGAAAAAATTATATTCAGATTTAAAATATTATAACTGACAAACACAACGTTTCAACCCCAATTAGGACCTCTTCAGGTTTTCAATTACAATATAAATTTTCATATAATAAATTATACCTGAATTTAATTAAAACTGTAAACTGGTGAAACGTTGTGTTTGTATATTATAATTGTTTAAATTGGATCATTTTTTCTTAAAAATGATAGGCTGGTGTTTTCCACATTTATTTAAAAAGAAGTCAAATTATTATAATTGGAAATAGTTTATAATGGTATTAAAACACAAAAAAAATATAAATAGGAAAAGCCGAGGAACAACCTCTGTTCAGACTTTTAAATCTATTTCCCATAATGGTCTTAAATTACATGAGGTAGACGAGAATAGTAAAGCCAAATTTCTCGAATTGATGGTAAAGAAAGGGAAACATGTTTACATAAACAATAATAACGTAAAAATATTAATTACTACGGTTGAGTAAGGAATATGAAATGGTGAAACAACGTTCAGACAGTCGGGAAAAAAAGTAAGTCTTATATTTTTCCCATTCTCAACTTTGAAACATCTTTAGCCAAATAGACAGCACAAAGTCATGGACCAAAAATTAGAGACATAAACGAAAGATATCAGAACGTAAGATAATAAACATTATCATGATGAATGAAAGCTTCTCGAGTACTAACCGAGTGAAAAGATAAATGCGTGACGTTTCGACGACGATCACTAGCAAATGGAACGTCATCGAAACTCAGTTAAAAGCCCGGAAAGATTTTTTTCATTCTTCACTCTGAGAAACGAGTGCATTATTTATTATCAGAAACGTTGCTTGACAATATGTTATTTATTGATGGTTACTGAAACAAGTTTAGTGTGTTCAATGTAACACTTGAACCTTACCTACGTTATTTATAAATTATATTACATGTAAGTAGTTTGAGTACTCTTTTTATGGTGGCTAAAATATCACACCTTGAGTTGTTAGATCTGAGTCGATGAAACGAAACGGAGCAATTTTCGGCCCTGAAAAATAATTTGCAGCTTCCCGTGGGAGTTTTTTTTCAGCGTGTCTGGACGCTTACGAAACCCTTTCATGCGTTAAGCTACCAATTCACAACTATGAAAATTGAAGTTTGATAAATCTTTTTTTAAAGGTTATATCCACGCTGTGTTTCAAATGTCACGTTTATAGCTTAGATATGCCACTCATTCACTTTCTCCTTTTATATCTATAGTTTGGAAACAAATAGGAGACCTTCATATTGAAATTTGTTGAGCCAAGACAGTCTCGTCTTATGTGTGATAAGGGTTTTGCATTTCCTGTCTGTGGCGACAGAAACTCAGCGAGCGGGTAAGTGTGTTAGTTTGTATATTTGATTTTCACTTTTGCAGCTTGCACTTTCTGTCTGAGGAACTATAGAGAGAGATTGTATAACTACGAAGAGATTTTTAGCGTCGCCAGAGGACCGTGGCGGAAAAGAACAGAACCGTTTCGCAACGTCGGCAAAGACGGCGTGCAGAATCTCAGCTGCAGCTTTCGTGACCCATTTCGGAGCCGAGACTTGCGTTATTTGTCTCCGTTTGCAATCGTCGGTGGAAGTGGAACTGATGGCACGAAAAGGCGAGTCGAGTCAGGGCAATACGGAGCGAGGCGTGTGCAGACAAGCGAGACCACAGAAGCAGAGTGGCGGCAGCGGCAGCAGCTGATCCGGCGACGACTTTCGGAACCACGTCAACCGCGGAGGAAGCGAACCGTCGTCATTATCGGCAACACGCAACAGTCAACCGCGGATAAAGATGACGGGGGAAACCCACAGACGTCATGCCAAAGGCCAATAACGACAGAAGGACTAACTTTCGCCCTCGGAGACTCCAACGCGCGTGTAGAACAGCAACTTTATAAGGACGAAATATTGAAATTCTCTCACTTCCGCTTCTAGATTTCCATCACATTGAACAGCCTTTAACTTTATAAAATTATAGAACAACCGCTATACCCTCACTCCCCGGCCCCCCAAAAATCTTCTTCGTCAGTTCTAGAGCAGCCGAATACTCTTCTGACAAAAGGACGAGTTGCTACCCTACTTTTTCAACAGATTGCTTCATG
This sequence comes from Zhengitettix transpicula, assembly GCA_037074705.1. NCBI lineage: Eukaryota > Metazoa > Arthropoda > Insecta > Orthoptera > Tetrigidae > Zhengitettix > Zhengitettix transpicula. The sequence continues at coordinate 79,358,177 of CM073593.1, forward strand.
TTCCACTTACATACATACGTTATTATTCAACGATTACAGCCATTTGATCTATTTATGAATCAAATCCGTTAATCTTCTGGCTCCAGTGTGATCAGCACGTTTCTCTTTGCGTCCGTTCAGTGGAATCAATTCGTCTATCTTCCCTTCCAACTGGATTTTCATTCTAAGGATGACTTAAAGTCGAGGAAATTTCTCACGATTATGAGTGAATAACGATTACGAGCATCATCAACGGTCTGTCATGGATCTTTACGTGATTTTGTGATCTTTTCAACGCAGCGTGCAGCAGGTTGGTCTTTGTCCCAAATGCTTTGTGATCTTCTACAGGCTCCCGGTTGTGTTGTAAACGATTAAAATATTCTTTAAATTTTGTCATTAGCCATTTTGAAAAAAAAAATGTCGCATCAAAACAAATCGTGATTTTAATAAAATACTTGGAAAACTCGAAATTATTATAATTATTTTGACAGTTTTGCGACATTCCTGAGACCTACAGTCACATCTAGTTTTCCCAACTGCTGGTGAGAGAGGGAAAATAATATTTTCTAAAAAAAATGGGGTGTCTTTTACCGTATAGAATTTTATAGTGTGTCGCGATTTAAATTTAAAAGATTTAAGAAGCAAGACTTAGATTTTTAACTTTTAACCTTTCCGAAACCAGTCGTCCGATTTGGACGGTTCTCTTTAGAAGTTGTCTATCTGCGTTTGTCTCGAAGGTTATCTACTTGACATGCAGGTCTTTCTGCTCTTTTTTCTTCGAAGTGGCCCTGCGGAATTAAGTTCTCACATGTGTCTTAATCCTTATTCGATGTACTTTAGGACACTTACTTTTACAGGACTTGAAACTATTAAACTAACCTTCCTTTAAGGTTGGCATTTATCTGCCGTATCATTAACTGGGTCTCCTAAATTCTCGTACCACTTTGGGCCCTCCCTCCCTTCCTAGGCCCAGTCTCACTCTCTCTTTCTCTGCGACTGTTGCAGAACCTGGTACCGACGACAACGAAACTCCCACACAGTGTGTCGCGACATACCGGTTGTTGAGAAAGAAACACACCTTCACCACCAAGACGTCAAACCCCGGACCAACCTGCTCGACGATTAATCGAAGAGGTCGTCGAAAAAATCGACAGTAAAACAAAACCGTTATCTGTTGCTCCTCGAGAGAGAGAGAGAGAGAGAGAGAGAGAGAGAGAGAGAGAGAGAGAGAGAGAGAGAGAGAGAGAGAGAGAGAGAGAGAGAGAGAAGGAAAACTAATCCACACTGTTGACCTTAGTAATTTGACGTCTTCAAAAGTTACTTGACCGGTTCGATGAGGCTCTCTTCCAAAAATTTTATCCCTAGATCGTTGCCTTCCATTATGGTGGTTCACTTGTTCTGGTTTCCTCAGTTTGATCCAAATAACTTATCTCCCTTTTTGTTCAGGGTGTTTCAAAAGATTCATTCTCTCACTGCCTGCATTTTCTAAAGCTTTCTAACTCATAAATGTTTTTCATCCATTTCATATTAAGCATTTTCTTTAGGACCACATTTACAAACAGTCACATAAGAGACACTTCGTCAGTTTAACGTTTCTACCTGCATACGTAGTTCTGTTACAAGTCCATAGACACTTTTCACGATATTATAATGTAATGTAATATAATGTTACGGTAGCTTAATAAAATAATTTTATTACAGTCGATTAACCGTGACCAGTAAGCCCAAAAATTTTAAAGTCTCTATTTTTATTGATGGGATGAACCAAATAAGATAACGAACAGTAGCTTCACTTCTGCGCAACCGAGTCTATGAATACTCAAAACACTGTGTGGTTACTGTTAATAGAGTAAGTTTTCCAACAATTAATCCCCTTCCTTCCTTTAATCGTTATTTAAACGTGAACATTCAAGTTTTTTGAGTCCGTATTAGCTCCAATTTTCTTCCAATTTTTCGGATTATTTTCACATCCTCTAACAATTTCAACTTCCGTATTTCTCTCTAAGGTCACCGAAAACTGTAATATCTATATTGATGGAGAGTCCACAAAACTGACAAATAATTTAAACCCTGATTCACTGTTCTTTACTTTCCCCCACATTCACCGATAATAAAATTAATGTAACATAACTGAAATAACGAATTTCTAGAATAGGTTCACAAATACGAATATTTAAATCGCATCATTCATTTTATTTCATCTTCACTATTTGAAACTCACACACCCCGCTTCTTATAATACGTTTGGATTTACTTTATTATGAACTAGCTGGGTGCTCGGCGTTGCCTGGGCTGTCATAATTAAATTCAGCGACATCCATAACCCTGAATGTACTCCAGTCTGGGTTGTTTTCGTGTTTTTGTGTAACACCCCTCCACGTCTACCCTTAAGGGGTTGAAATTGTACACAAACAACATCGGGAGAAACACTATCAAACTCATTGAGCCCGTAAAATATTTAGTCGACACAAATATCGGCCGTTTTAGCGAGTTTTAAAATTTCAAACCCCGTGAAAACCCCCGCTCCTGAGGGTGGTATTCCTGGCTTACCCCCACAATGTTTGTTTCCGGTTAGAAAGGAACATGTGTCAAATTTTCTTCACTGGTGTAGATTTGTATGCGGGACATAATCACATACAAACAATCAATTTTACTTATTAGAAGATTAGATGTGGTCGTTTTCTCCAGTTAACTAATGACCTTTTCTAAGGCGATCTCAGTAAAATCAGAATTAAAACGCTCGAAGAAGAACTAACGTGTAGTAAATATTATTCATAAATATTTAGACCTAATAATACCATCTATGCAGTGATTATGTTAAGACAAGTTTTGCAATTTGATTATAATTTCAATCAATTAGCAAGAAATTGTGACCGTACTTTAGTTATTAATACTTCTTCCCGATATTTAAACACCCACACAGTTTTATCACGTTTAAATAATTTTTAATGAAACTCAACTAAGTCACGTATATAGAAGAATTTTTAAAAGAATTTGTTTTTGTTTAGCTGAGTTGAATAACAAATAATAGTATCTGTTAGCCTAATTACCCAAACATAAAATTTATTCACTTCAAAAACTATAATATTTGTTCCTGTCCAGACTGAGATTTCTTATATAGAAAATTCCACGTTTAAATCACCGATGAGTTCTCAGACAAATAATTATTGATACAACTGTCACACCACCGTCGTTGTCAAACTTCAAAACTAGACATGACAAAGTGGGACATCTCGATTTATGGACGCTTAAGAGACCCAACAAGAAGGGGAATATAACGTATATTGTAAATTTTTATTTTAATGAAGCCTGTTACTGTTAGACCCGCGTCGAGTGGGGCAGAGTAGAGGGAGGCTGAGAGAGTGGTGTTGTGGTCCAATTAGCGCGACTCCCGTTACGCAAGCAAAAGTAAGCAAAGGTAAGTAAGTGAGCGAGCAAGCAAAGCAAGAGGGAAAGGGCGGCGGAATATGAGAAAGCGATCGCTTTCGCCACGCCACGGCAACGGACAGCGAAGTTGCTGCTGCTGCTGCTGCAAAGTGGAACTCGGTCGGCTATCTTAACAGCAGGAGGCGAAAGTGACCAGTAGCTTACCTGTCAGGGAAAAACACGTCGTTGTCTTCTGCTGCGGACGACTTCGTCTTGAATGGAGTTGTAGAACTAACCAAACAAACAAAAAATCACATCCCCCTCCTGGCACAACTGGCGGAAACGGTTAACACTCGCGGGCCGACGGTACAAGAAGGAGGAGGAGGTAAGTCTGTACACGACCACGACAGACACTTGCACTGGAATCCACACTCACTGGCAGCGCGCGCCGCGATCCGCACGCTTTAAGAGTGAGAGTGAAGCAGGAGTGGGGAGTGGGAGGGAGGTCCTCCAAGGGCTCGGAACACCACGCACCGCACTCAGCTGGCAGACGGCACCACATCACCATCCAGACCGAATCTCAGGGCACCAAACCGTCTGAGGCCGTTCGTCACTCTTCGCTCATCTCCGCGTCTCGTTATTCAGATCGTCGGGTCACCCGTCCATAGATTCAGACTCAGAAACCACACTGGTCTCGGTGGCCTGAATGTCACCATCGTTTCTCGATTAATATCATCAGACTTCGCGTACTGGTGTCAATCTTCAGGTACTACATCGGTCTCAACGGTTCTAATGGACGATTTTAATCGGGATCATCTTTTACTGGAGGGACAAGTCGTTTGAATCGTGGCCGTGACCGGCGCACTTACGATTCTTCTCTATATCCATTCCAATTCAATACTTTTCTGCAAGCGAACGAGTAGGTGTTGAACCATTAGGCTCAATAAGACCGAAACTCAAATATTTGTGAACCGATTATTTATGCTTCACTTAAAACTGACTAGTGTATGGAATTATGGGTCCGAGTTGAGATATTCTCGCTAATTTAACTCCACTCATTCAAAAATTGGCTTAGACGTGAAAATATATCTTTATCAGCGTAACTAACACTACACAATGGAATCAGTCAACGGTGAGATATTTTCCAGTTGGAATGGAACGCAACTATTATCAGAAAATCGTCATCAATAATATGCATGTGTAATGGAGTTCAATAAAACCTAATATTTTTTTCTACATAGATCGCCTGAACACAGATTGATCAGACTAATGTCTTTTATTTTCAAATGTAGCGTTCACTTCATGCCAGAAATCGTTGAACTCGCTAATCTTGATCAACTCTAGGATCAAGTCAGTTCGCGGTCAGAATTTCTTCGATATCTAACTCTGTTTTTTTTTTTGCGGGATGCTCAACTCATTACACTATTAAGAGTTTTCTTCTGGACTACAATCGAGAACCAATCCCGAAGGATCATACTTTTGGAATACAAAATCGGCGAACTATTCGTCTTCTTCTCAAGGGTCCCCCTAATGCGAACCAAGAACTTAACGTTACGACAGCGAATACTCAAACTCTTCGTGGAAAGTGGAGTAGAGAAATAATAATCGTTACCTATAGACTGAAATATCTGCAATGAATGAGAGTTAGAAGCCTTGATACGCCGCTGACTTTATGGACCTAGAACAAAGCCAATAATATGTCGTTCTGTAGAGGAGGATAAAGAAAGAAAAATCATTCACCTTGGTTGTGTCCTACGCATCGACACGACGGCTCAAAGTGATGACTTCCTGGGTGTGGTGGTAGCAATCTGACTGATATTAAAAGCCGCCATCTTACAGCAGCACCATCCCTCTCAAGGGCGAGACCACGTTACGGGTTATGGTTCCTCCAGACTCCGTAACACAAAAGACGAGAGCTTCCAAGCAAAAGGCAACAGTAACACTCGAGGACGCGATCCGGATAATATAATGGGTTGATAGAAACTGCGATCAGTCAATACGAAAATAAAATAACCCGAGGCCAGTTGATATTGTAGAACCCTAAATATACTTGGAGAAATCATAGGAAATGTTAAACACAGAATACAGAGACAAAATGGAAAGATCAGTCCACGAAGATCAATTCGTGAACAGCCGTAAATATACAAGAAATATTTGTACCGTATGTTTACAACTATGAGGTATAGAAATAAGTGAAGTCAGAAGACTTGAACGTGGAACGAGAGATACGTATGCAGTGTTGCTCTTAAGAAATTTTGAGTGTTTTAGAATGAAGCGATGCTATGTTATAAAAAATAACAAGTGTGGACAAATAATTTTTAGTTTCAGATTCCACCTGTTGTTCTCTGCTCCTCCGCTGTCTTTTCGGATTTACGTTCTTTTCTGCAATAGAACCTCTAAACTACAAGCAGCGTGTCTTGTCGGGCCGTGGCAGAGCATCAGATCTCCTCGTGCCTTGGCTCTCATGGAAGGAAGAAAGTCTGGTCAGAGGGCTCGATTTTATTTCTCAGCTATAACTATTAGTATTATTGTTCTTAAGAAAGAAATAATGCAGGAGAAATCAGGGGCACGGTTCAGCTTCCATGAGTCGTGCAACTCCATTGCAGTCTTCTTTGAGGAACAGCGAAACGTCTACTCGGTTTCCGATCAGTTCCGGAAAGAGATAATATTTTCCTTGCCGAGGAAAACATTTTCCTTTAGTAAAATTCTTTCAAAATATCCTTTCTGCAATTATAATTTGAATATTTTATTATCCATTTAATTTTTTTCTTTATTGACAAACTTTGATGATGATTTTCCTCGTTTCTAATATCACCTCTTATAAGGTTTCCTTCTAGAATGCTTTATTTCTATATTTTTAATTTCTGAAAAATTCCATTCGCTTACAGTAAAAATCCACTTTTAATGAACATTTTAAATCCCTGTTTTCCACCATCGGAAGGGCGTGGGACAAGTATCAGAGGCCGACCTACCCGGTGCTGGTTTCTCTATGGTTTTCTCTTTATTACATTTAGACGAATGCCTGGTGAGAGTATTAAACTATAACCAGTGGCCATAGTGATTACTCGGTTACTTAACTCACCCTTTCTTATCCCCCTTTTGTATTTATTTATATTTCATTAAAATGAATTGATGCCCAACGCCGATGACCCTCACCCTTCGTTTATTTTTAAATATGATTGCCGTTAAAATGTTTTATTATAATATTTTTAAAAGAGATTCATCCAAATAATTTATTTACCACGATAAAGTAATAATAATATTATGAAACAAAAATTAATGAGTAAAAAATTAGTCTAAATATTTGGTGTTAAATAGACAATATAACGCTTTTAAATTTAAAAGTAAGTGAAAGCTCCGAGTCTATTATTTTAAATCTGTTAAAAATTAATGAAAAGCCGAAATGAGTCTGAAAAGTAAGACTTTATAACCGTCACAAAGTTAAAAAATTCTATTATTAATCTAAATAATAATAAAATTAGGTCCCCACAGAATATATTTTTATTAGTGATATATCGTACCTTTAGAGTAAATTATTTTTCAATTGTCTATCAAGCGACAAGATGCTCTATAACTTTTTCCCACACAACCTGAATTTAATAATTTTTCCCACGATGCTAATACAACAGTTTTTCCTACTTTCAATTTTACCAGGTTTATTTGAGTGTAGTTGGTAATTTTCCGGGTCGAAACGGCGTCACAGATAAAGTAGATGTGTTTTCATCTCTGCGTATTTCCCCGCTGTTACCCTGAATCATTTCAGTTCACGTCGACACGATAACCCCGTTATTCCCAAGTTTTACGACGTGTGCCCTGAATTGCAGAAACCAATCCATTAGTCTCGCGAGAAGAGGAGAAGACGAGATCCATTACGTTCCAGGAAATTCTCATAAACGCCTCGCTCGCACGCTCTAATGCTCTTGGCATTGTTTACGATTCTGTCGGTTCCGCACACGAAGTCAATCATTTCGTTTCCCTTCCCCGGTCTCTCTCCAATATCATCGGTCTTCGACTAGTAAAACACCACGTTTATTGTTATAATTTTTTCCCCCCCAACGTATTTAGAACTCAGCCGCATACATTTTCATCAAGTCAGTGAAACAGTACCGTCTGTTGTCTTTGATAATTTGCCACACAATAAGATGGTTTATGGGGCGTGACCAAATCCTAAGAAATGTTGGCAACGGTGACAGTAAAGTTCGTGATTTATAACGCATCCTCTTCACTGATCTCTCCTACAGTAACTCGAGATCCTGGTAGCGGCGACTAGCGCAATTTTCCTTTACATTAATAATCGATAAATACGACATTAAGTTTCCAAATAATTTACGTCGCAATTACTCCATCCAGCAAATTAAATAGTTATTAATTTAATATTGAACTTTTTTGTCAGTTAAGTTCAAAATAACAAAAATAATTTTTAGTTTCATTATTTTAGTACAGGTTAAATATTAAAATTCTTATACATATTTATTGTATCTGCAACCGAGTCAAACTCAATCCCTGATATAAATTGATTTTTCACAAACTGTTTACTTCGTGAAGCCATAATTTAGGTGCTATTCACGTTAATTAAATATCTGACCACGGAAACTGCTGTAATTTCTTTTTGAGAATTTATATATATATATATATATAGATTAGTTTTCATTATTTTTCACTGCCGGCGTTACATATTTAGCCATTTTCTCCCCGCGACGAGTCCGTTGTCACTAAAGAATGTATCGAAGCAAATATTTGACTTACATTTGTATGAAACAGTTGTATTAATTTTAAAATCAGCATAAAACTAAGGTTTTTGTTTAGCGTCAGTTTGTTTCAATTCCCGATCAAAGCCTTTTCTACTTTTTTTCACGTCTTATAACGAAAGATATGATTACAGGAATTCCATATACGGATATGTTCGACAGGTGGCTGGCCTTTCCCACAATTATGGGAATTTTCAAAATAGAATGAACACAAGACCCAGTATATCAAACAATTTTTTAATATTGGATCGTCCGGGGGGCATATTTTGGTGGAATATAAATTAAATCTTTGAATTTATAAACGTAAGCGAAGATTTAAAACTTTAGTATGCATGAATGTAAGAGATATTGCCTTGTTAAATCGTTTGAAAGTGTGATGAAGGTTGGATCGGTGATTTTATCTGTGTTCCATCGTCGTTGATCCTCCTCGGGTCACGAGGCAAGGACACTCGTCATCTCTAGTTTGTCCTTATAACACTTCGCTGCGATTGTCTTTACCAGAAGCCGATCTGAAGGAGGGAGAGCGAGAGAGAGAGAGAGAGATAGGGATAGGGAAGGAGAGAGGTCATCTTGTATCACGTCACGTCAAGTCACGTCAAAGAACTTGATCTGGAGCCAGAAAGTGTCAAGAGCGACGTGGCCGTAATCTTCTGATGCATCTTCGCCGAACAAGGTCGAAAAATGGAAAATATGAGCGTGACATGGGCCCGTAGAGGCTAATCTCCGGCCAAGGTCCAGTCTTCGTCAGGAAACTATAAACCGATTTTTACGACTGCATTATTTAATTTGCATGACTAATTCAAATAAAATAAAAACCACCTCAATGACTAACCTTTTTGTCATCTCTGAAATACGCTACGAATCGTCAGATTGATTTTAGTGGCCCATGTTCCTAAGTACATCCGAATCCTCAGAATTTTTTAACAGAGAAACAAATATTTCCATAAATGAGCTCCATTATAAACGTTATATATTTTCCCATTTACTTACCAATGGTTAGGATTAACAGTTTTTGAAATGTATTAACTCTATTATTTTTAATTCAGGTAAAAAAAGTGATTTTCATTCGTTGCCGATATTTCAAACGTATTATGAAGAAACACAGGAACAGCTCCGATTTGTAAATTACAATTACTAAGCGTATATAGGAAATTATGTTAAATTGATAGAAAACAACGGCGCAGGAAATTGTCTTTTACAATGAACATAGTAAATATTGTAGAGCACGAACCTTTTTTTGAGTACTTACTTACGTGACGGGAGAAATCAAACCTCACATTATTGGCATGGCCCTAGGAATACGTGATTCATTGACATTAAAATAATAAGAATGGGAAGGAATTTTTTTATACATTTCTGTGACGACGAATTGGAAAAAAGTTCAAACAACCAATACAACATTGACGTATAAATTGTATATTCGAATTACCTAAAATATTCTCACTTAATAACTGCGCCTTCTCTCATCCACGTCCAGGGTTTCGCTCTGAAATTCTGTATATGTTCCATAAACTCGTATTATCTGTATAGATCACATAACTGTCCCTCTGTTATTCGAAAATATCAGACACAAAAAAAAGCTCTTTCCCTTCCTTCCTTTTCTCGAAAAAAAAATTAGAACAACATCTAGATTTATGACAGTACAAGTTGAGCCAATTAATATTATGAAAAATTTTAGTCAGTGTGCAACTGTTCAGCAGGAGAATTAGAAACAAAAGCGTACGAGAACGTGTGACACAAGGATTTTCTCACCTGAGAAGGCCGCTACCCGCACGACTCAGTCGTCGAAATGGTGGCCTGGTTACCAAGCAGAGCGGAGCGAATACTCTAATTGTCGCTTTGCAATTTCATAACAACCCGGGAAGTTGGATGGAGGACGGGGAGAGGTATAACTCATACCTGAGCTGATTTGCATTAAACGAAAAATGGTGACGGGACGACTGATGAAACACAGATCTGTCGGCATCCACGTGGAAACATTTTTCCAAAATGCGGGTAATTTGACTTCTAAACATCGGTTTCATGAAAGTAAACCGAGTGAATCTTCCCTATGCTTTCAACAGCTAACAACAGATTAAATAGTTTCTACAATCCAAACATTAATTCTTATCTTTTACAGAAATTGATAATTTTTATAAACTTAGTAGGATACCAAAACTAAAACTTGATTGAATTAATCTGATATTCATTTTTCTTGAAGTTTCTCATGCAAGCTAAGGTTGAAAATAAATTTTAATTAATCATTAATAAAGTATTAAAATTTTTGTTAATTTCTATTAATGTAAAGGTTATTTTGAGAGTAACAATGATGAAACAGTTACATTATATTTTCTTAAAAGCAACAAAGAATCCAAATCCGAGTATAACGTTTAAACAAACGTTTTTGATTACGATACACCATATGATGTAGTCAAAATCTAGATGTAAGATTGTTTTAATATTTTTTATAAAGGAAACCAAAGCTCAAAGCATTATTATAATTATCGTTCTATTAATGGAGCTATCTAGAAAATTTTAAATGGAGTTTACTTAACAGAACGTTAAACAAAAATGTTCTCATTCACATTGAGAACAAGAAATACATTTATTTCAATTTATTGCCAATTTCATAATAATCAGAATTTTATATATTTTAAAATAATATGCATAACAACAGAATACTTGATTATAGAAGAGGAACATGATCAGAAACTATGGGTTTGTGTTTGAAAAGGTTCTAGCGATTAGGATAGCCTTTCATAATGCAATGTAATATCAAAATTGCCCCGTACATTTGTTTTAAATAAATTTAGTGAAATAAATAAATATCCACGATAACGGGGACGTTTGAAATTTCTCACTACATAATGCAATTCTCTAAATGTTTATCCACAATTAAAGTTAACAAAGAAAAATACCGGTTAGAGGTGGCAATATTTTTAAGAAACAGGGTAACGTACAGGTCGGCCTTGGAAAGAAAATACAGTAACCTGACGAATGAAGGAGAAACGTATTTAAAATATTGAAGAATCTGTGTCAAAGGTTCTCGAATCTCAACGGAGCTTGGCATAAATAAGATACAAGTCGTTTCTGATCTGGGTAATAAAATAAATTACCCAAGGCTGGAGTTAATTTTTTTCGAAAAGCAAAGGACACGGGAAAAGGTTAGCAGCATTTTTGTTGTAGTTGTTGATTTTTTTAGGTTAATAGGATGATAATAATGGAAGGGACTTTATTGTGACGGGAGGCGTTGCCTGCGAAGACCACGACGGAGGAAGGACCGTGACCCTCAGGGCTCAAACCCTGACCCCCCGGTGATCAGCTAAGGTCTTCGGGATACTAAAGTCGAGACGACACACTTTGCCCAAGAGGTGACGTCACGTGCGTGGGAGGAGGACGAGGAAGAGGAATAGCCTTCGGAGGAAAAATAAACCAAACAAACGGTCTTGTCAACGAGTGGATTAAATTCACGAAACCAGCGTAACTGCGCAAACAGAACACAACTTTCCCAAGAATTACAGACCTGATACGTACCTCCTAGGTACACCTTCAGTGCCGCCTAAAGGAAAACAAATAGAATCTCAGTAATATTTACTAAATCCATTCAGGTGATGGTGTAGACAGATTGGAGTGACACAGTATGCACAGGTAATTTATGCGTAGTAAAGAAACTCTGATCCGTGTTTATAATAACACAGAGGTGGACATCAATTCCCATTCTGTGACTGGAAAATTATATTAGTCGCAGCATTGTCATATTTGTTTTGTTTAGTCCGCAGCAACGTATCGTTGAGTTATGTAAAGAGATCTGGAAAATGGAGGTCGTGCGTCGATCGTGTTTCGTGACCATTAAATCCAGCTAAAACTACTTTTTTAATGAACAAAACACTTGTATAAATTGCCTGGTATCAGAAATTCTAAATGCACAGAATTTCGTCCATGCTGTCTACTACGTAAGAACATAAGAATCTAATCAATATATCGGTTATATGACACGAGCCCAGTGCATCTTCCTTGTCCGTTTCGGGTCGTAGTATTGTCCATCCTTGGGAAGACAGACACGGAAGGTCCTGGGAAGAACTAACTCGTCTCTCGAGGTGCTTCTTTACCAGTGTTTTCTAGAAGCGGATCCTCCATAAATCAGTACTTGCACCTTCCCTCCTTACATAATCCTGGCCACGAGGAAGGTCTCCTTCTTCCACGTCGTAAATCTCCGTACTCGGAAGGCCAACCGCCAAGCAACCTTCCCACACCGAGAGGACGCCATTAACAACCGCAATCAATTTGCAAGCGATGTTCCACTTACGCATTTCTCTTTCACGCCCGAAGAAGATTCTGTTTCGTACGAGTAAATAGAAATGCGAAATGCTGGAAAAAAAATTTCATCTCGGTCACTGACGAAAACTCCACGTTCCTATACTATAAGCTGAATAACCAGATTAAAATGAGGACTGGAAGTAAAGTTCAACTTCGATAAGGTTTGGATCACCCTTAAAAGAACGTTTTAAACTAACATTACTAGAAGAAAAAATATTCTCCTGGTAATATTGACGAATATTGGAGTACACACAAACAGGTTTAATTAATTGCGGTTATTTTATTTTATTATTTAAATATTTTATTTTATAAAAGTAAGGATCCTGAGCTTTTAATATTCTCGGCATCAGTCCAGCCAGAGGAAAATGCCCAAGAATCAGGTAAGGAAGGACGGTAAACAGCGCGGCATCCCTTTGTACGGATTAAAAAATTGTGAGTTTCTGTCTGGGTACTTCAATCTATAGTCTCAAGATTTTAGCACGTTCAGACAAGACGCTCCACCAGATTAGCACAATCGCGGACGTGTCTTCCCATGGCCCCGATTTTGGCTATTTGCATCCCGTAAGGGATGTTGCTAATTAAAATGTAGAGTTGAGGAGATTATGGATAAGTTGTTTTGGGAGAATTAGTTAGATATTTGATTCAAGAATGTATAAGTTGGTTTTTGGAGGAGTTTTTGAAGAATTTATGGAGAAGTTGAATTTTAGAGAGTTAGGTTTGGCGCAGTTATTTTTTGATTAATTAGAAGTTTTCACTCTCCCGTCGACGAGAACCTGTAGGCCGGCTGCATGACCATTTTTCAGGAAATACGAGGCATTGCAGAGTCTCTCCGAGCAACCTGAGAACTCTACCAAATATTCTAGTCTTAATGTACCGGAAGATAATCCCATCAAAGTCGATTCATGAAAGCCATATGACCACCGTATTTTGGCTCACCGACCTCTGTCAGAAATTGGCTCTGTATTTTTTTATGGTTGTATAACAGCCTCGGGTACTTCAAATGATAATAAGAGCAGAAAGTTAATGTCCTCTTTCTGTTAATAAAATATAAATTATTAATTACTGTAATTAATTTCACCCTGAAATACAATTAAATATTGTCAGAGATATATAACCATAAATTTAAATAACTTAAAAATATCCTTCAATATATTTTTTTTCGGAGCTCAACCGAAATCTTCGCTAAGAAGATGACGACAGAGCTTTTAGTCGTCGAAACGTTGCGTTCTACAATTATGCAAAACCCGGTTGAGCTCCGAGAACAATATATTGAACAACTGCACCGGGAAAGGCTTCAAACTTTGAAAAATATCCTTATCCATATAAAACATTACAAGATAGAAAAGAAACGTAGATAAATATAAAATTTAATATTTTATTTACCCTTTTATTTATCAGTACTTTGCAATTAAGTATTTCAACACGTGTGAACTTTCTCATTTATGTATTTACTGATGTAATAAACTTGTTAATTTTCCACAGTGAAGAATTAATGGAATCAATAAATATTTTATAATGACAAAAATGTCCCCTAAATTTAAAATTATTATATTATATTAGGAAAAAAATATGATTCATCCGAATCAAGATTAAATCGCAAACCATCCTTACCATCCGTTAAGATGTAAAGACACATGTCGTTCCTCGATAGACAATGCAATACCAATGTATTCCACGTTTCCTAATTTAATGTTTTATTATTTCATTTTATTCTTTGACTCGGGAAAAATAACCCCAGGGAAAGCGATGATCATTCTCAGTACGTTTGCATCTCTGGTGAATGACAACTGTAAGAGTCTTCTATGGGAAAACACTCGCCATCTTGTGAAAAACAAACGAAATGCCGTGGAATTCAATTTTTTTTCAATGTGGACTGGAAAATTGGTGTCCTTGATTTTTTTTCTATCAACCCCTGACCCAAATTTAATTGATAAAGTTTTGATTCCCAACTTGCGTTAACCCAGATTCCTCGACCCAAAGTTGCATCAGCAGACCGTCTGTATTGTTTTCTGTAACGGTGTCTTGACCTCAACCCATTATCCTCCATTTTACTGGGGCTTCCCTCTCCTTATCAGCTTGTTTCCCACATCAGCGAATCTATCACTCGCTACTTCTCTTGTTCCATTATTCGTAGCATTGTGTTGGTGCACAGGCACAGAGAGATGGAGATGAATTGTACGATATGCATTTCTACTGCACCGTAGTCTACGAAATTCGAGAATAATTAAGAGGAATCCGTGTAGCTCTGTATGTAGATGTCTGAAGAAAATTAAAATTTCCTTAGGATCTAATTTTACCTTTGCTTGTTGTATTTATTTGTAGCTCGGGAAAGAAAGTTATGAGAAATGTCGGCAGAACTAACCAACACGAATGGACTAAATGCTCCTAACGTTAACTTTGGTGAAATTAAAGAAAAAAAAACACGAAATTGGACCAAAAGTAGAATCAGTCAGGGATGAAGATTGGACCCGGTCGATAATCCTTTACACTCACAGCTGACAATGAAGACTTTACTGATACAACAATATTCTCTGAGATGATTAGAGAGGCAGTCGATGTAAAGTTCAATCAATATCAACGACCTACAAATATCTACAATGACTGTAAAAGCCTTGAAAACCTTAGAATCGTAATGTTGTGGATGTCCCGCTGAGTTCCCATTCGGAATTTCCGCTCAGGCAAGTTGTTTCCAACACTTTGCGAATAAAAATGACAATCTCTCTCCCACCTTCTACAGTAAAATCCTGTCCGGTGTCGTCGGTAAAATATATACCCCGATAACTTACCAGCCAACATCTCTCTGAAATTTGCCATCTTCATTCAGAAATACTCCTCATTTTTTTTTAGTATACCAGTTACTTTAAATCCTGGATGAACGACTGACCTTTTCGCCAAGAGAGTGTGTGTACCTGTGTGTGCGTGCTAATCTCCCTTTCCAACAACTCGCATCAAGATGGTTGATCTAGACCCTGGAGCTGCTCTAAGGTCAAGGTGAAGACGATAAGATATTGCCCCTCTTCCTCTCCTTCCCCTCAACAACCATATTTATGGACGCTGGTCTCTTTTACGACGACCAGGCCTGAGAGTCGGCTTGTCTTTTCGCTCCAGCCTCACACCTGTTTCTGGTCACGTACACCTTCTCTCAAGCTGGAACGATGGTCCTCAGTAAGTCTCTCCTCGCAAAAGGAAATTCCACATTTTTTTTACAGACAAAGGGTCTGTGAACCATTCGTCGGTCACACGCTGATGGTCAAATTAACAACACTTGTCACTTTAAGAAGACATTACAGTTCAATTCAAACCCTTTACAAGTATATTCAGATCATGGGTAAAAAAATTGGTGATTTCTCAGTATGGGTAATTTTTTAACTAAGATCTTGTTGTGTAACGTTTCAAACAACCATAGAAAGAGAATGTTTCTCCGTTGCAAACGTCACCAAGCTCTCCGTATGGAGAAGACAGTTGTTAATAACCTCAATTAGGGTCAATGTGATGTTCGCAACTTTTCTCCTTCGCGTCGGCTGAGCCCTCAAGGCACGGATAAACTTTAAGTCCCTATTAGGTAACAGAGATACATGAATGTACTTAAATGAAAAGTGCAGGGGACGGTCAAAATGACGGAAGAAGAAACTAGTAGAGTTAACAGGAGAAAATTTAGAAAAAACGAGAGTAAAAATGACGGAGTTCTTTCATGTAGACGTAAAGATTAAATGCTTAAATCGATAGATTTATCTTCTGAGGTTTTTTACTGTCGGTAAAATAACAAAAGCACAATAAACTCAATCTTCTTTTTCCAAAAACTTGTCCGGCCTCGTTTTCAAGTTCTATTCAACCATATTGCTTCATTTATATGTTTTAGATGATTAATTATATTCCAATTTCTCTGAAATAACGCAGAATATTTGATTGGAAGTAATACAGAAGTCGAAGAAATGTTTTAAGGTCCAAAAATCACCATAACCATGTACATGTTTTTTTTTTCTTAACACGTCCTTCAACGGATACGGGAAAATTTACCAGCAAGTCTTTCAGATGATGAGTGAATGTTCCAAATAATTTATTTACTCAACCCCTATTTATCATCTGAAGAGTTAAACAATTACAATAAATTTTTCAAACCTGTAATTATTATATTTGATTTAAAGATCTCTATGAATAAATTTTATGCAATTTATTAAGTGATAAAAGTAAGAAGAAAATTATATTACTAAAATTACGTCGTTGGTTTAAATTCAAAATTATGTTCAGAAATAGATATTAATAGATAATTTTTTTTTCCAAGGGGAACTTCTGTGGACAATCTTTTATTGGTGTGGGTATAATACATAGTTACACCATGTTTACTTTTCCGACTTATAAATCGACCGGCGGGCAATTTCCTAGAATTGCGACCAACAGGTGATGACAGCGGCAACAGGTACAAATCAACCTATTTTTGGATATGCTCATTTGAGGTCTCTATAATTTCAATTCAAACCCATTCTATACTTCAACTATTTTTTATACTTATCTTCCTAATATTTCTCTCTTTCCACATCTCATTCCACATCAAAATTTCGTTGTCCTCATCAGGACTCCTCTGTCCACGGTCACATTTCGATTCTCTTTTATCTGTACCAAATTCTCCGCCATCGATAGTTATCACAGATTATATTAATTAGAAACCCAACAATGCATGCTTTTTTAAGAAGTAAAAAAACAAGAAGAATAGTGAGCCAAAGTATTTCAATTACGTCCTGAAAATGTTTTTAAATGTCTCAGAAGTATGGAATTGCGTCAATTATTATTTATACTTTTCGGACACATCTGTCTGGAGAGGTTGCGGATTTTTTTGGCTGTATATCTTTTTTATTTTTAATATGGGAAGAGAGAAGCTAAACAGGCAATTTGTGGTAGATGAGGCAACTTAAAGACCACACATATAGAGAGACGGACGACTGTACACGTGTGCACGTGCACGCTTGCTTTGCCTGTGTCGACACACCAGGCGTATAGTTAATCTTGTGCAGCATCTCTCCCCCTCTGATGGAACCGTTAGCTTCTCCATCCATCCATCCATCGGTGACGCAACTGGGGAAAAAGGACAAGAGTGCCAGGCTCACTCGGTTCCTCCCATTCATTCCCCCCCAATCAAAGAACACTATCACGCCGTACAAGTACGCAGAGCCATAAGAAATTCTATTACACGATCATTTACACGAGTGGGAGTTTCTGTCGTTATTAATTACTTCTCTTAACATGGAGATAAACAAGACGAAGTGTGTCGTTGAAGGAAATCTGATCATAAAATCGTATAGTCGAAGATCCATCATTGTGAATAAGCTGTTAGATTTAAATAAGATAAGAAATATTTACCAATAAACGTCTTCAGATCCATAACATAAAGTCTAATTAAACAGGGATAATTTTTACGGCAGTAGCGTAAGTTGCTCGAAAGATACGAATCAGAACGTATTTATTGATTTCCGTGAATTTTCTCTGGCAGATTCCGGGAATCTGTACTTCACTAAATTGAAAGGTGGAGAACAATAACACATAAAACTTCATATTTCTCTAATCAGGGTGCGACAGTAGATACGGAAACAAAGCTGAGAAGAAGGATCAGGTTATAAAAGATTAATTTTAAAACAAAGAGGCAAGAAAAGTATCAAATTTCGTATTATAAATGTCTGAAGAAAGTTAGTGTGTTATATTCTCTGATTTGCAAAATAAATAGATGTAGAGAAAATTTAAGAAATTAAGATGAGATGAGAAATAAATAATTGAGCTAGAAAGACAGACGGCTGGAGAATTAAACGAAGAAATATGCAGGGGGAAAATTGTATAATTCAATATTCCCTTTCACTTTAATCACCCATTTAACTTCGGAATTAGATTCGCGGAAAAGCAAAAAACTAAAAATTGAATCTAGCATTTGGAAAACCATGTTATCGCAGTTCTTATAAAGTACAGTCAAGTTATCAGATTACTACAAATTCTTCCAAACGTTACTCAACATCTTGCTATCGTCCTTCCATCCCAATCTCTCTACTAATCTAAGTCATTGTCCGTCATCTCAACTTTTCCTCTTCCATAGCCTGTTTCACATACATCAGATTTCTTGCCATTTTCATTTGCTGGTTTGTGTATTTAATGCGACAAAAAGGCCTTTCGGACATCAAATGGTGGGTCTTGCAGATCAAGGACCATGAGGTGCCCCAAATGGAACCTCGTAATGATAACACAATTAAGGATTATAATCATATTTATGACTCATAAGAATATTGACATCATCAATATTTAAAATTAGCATGGAATTTTATAGTACATTTCACTGCCGACATTACAGATGGAGCGCCACAAGGATCTGTCACGGTAACCCCATACGTTTAATCTTCTTGTTGTTCTGGTCCAAGGCCTCTAGAAACAGTGTGACCGGTCGGACTTGAACCCTCGACCCCACCCGCCTCTTCTGCCTCTTTCTTCTTGGGGGAGGGTAACAGTTGTTTCCTCGCACAGTTGTCAACGGGAACACACACACACACACTTGGCTTTGACATTTCGCTTAAAATACGGTCAAAGAGTCATCCGCAAGGAATCCCTTGACCTCTCAGCTCCTCGATGACACTTGTCGAGTATTTTGACCTTGATTGGGTCTCACTGAGCTCGCTCATTTGAGTCACGGACGCACATCGAAACGCGTCAACACTCACACATACCACCTATATTTTACTCAAACGTCTGTGGAAGACGACACATGTGCAATCGGATGATCCAGAAAGATTAGACACACACTCACCTACAGTTGTATGCATCTGCGGTCTTAATACGTGCAGATCTCAGCAATCAGTCCGATATGCATTTGACGTATTGATCAGTGTTTGTTTTGTGATTTAGAGTTTTGATTTTTAAAAATGACTTTTAATTGGGAACAAAGAATTTTCGTATATCAATTTTACCTCAAACTCAAGAACTCTAATAGAAACAATATATTAATAACTTTCCTTCTATGAACGAATAAATTCTACGTTCCTAGCCGTTTGTTACTTCCTTGAAAATTAAAAGTATATATTTAATAAGTCACATTATTTATAATTAATCATTACATTCATGAGATTTTAATAAATAAATAAACTTCAGCCAATTTTAAGCCAGAAAAAAAGGAGAATTTATTAAATTAACAACGTTTCGTCGCTTAATTTGCGACATGATCAGCTTCCAATTTTAAGAAATATTTTGATGCTGACTGCTGTGTCTGAAAAAAAAATGCAGTCAGTTCATCAAAATATTTTTTAAAAATGGAACCTGATGAGGTCGCAAATTAAGCGGTGAAACTTTCTTAATTTAATAAACTCTAATTTTTTCTGACTTAAAATTGACTGAATTTTATTTATTTATTAGTTTTCTCATTAGTTAGAATACACACACACACACACAGATATATATATATATATATATATATATAACATTATGAGGTTTTAATTTTTTAATTAAAATTTTTACTTTTTGAAGATATCTTCAAACTATCTGGAAGTTGTTGATTGCCATAAACTATAAGGAAAATATTTTTTCATGTTTTACCTGCCCCCATTTTTTTTAAAAAAATTACAATTCCATCTACCAAAAATTAGACTTCTGTATTTTTAATCTAATTTAGTTCCGTGTCTCGTGTTTTTAGATGACCTTGATCTCCTTCGCACTAACCCTTACAATAATTCTCAGTATATCTTTTTATTTCTTTGCACCAGACCATACGCGCTCAAATGAAGTTGAGTTTTCTGATATTTTTCGAACTATTCTATTTGGTTTGAATCAAAATGAAATACTTATTATTCAACGCTTTGCTGGTCATCAAGTAAATGGTGGTGAAACGAACTAGAAATTGTCTCGTTTGTTTGCTATTAAAACCTTCAGACCCGTAAAATAAATACACGCATTGCGCACCTGAAAACTCATTTCAACCACAATCATCGATTTTTTATCTCTTTAAAGTGTAGTTAGCTTCGAGCACAGCCCTCGATGACCAACTTCAGCCCGTTCACTCGATCTTAGACCTTTCCTTGGACAAACGCATTACTCGAGTAACCCACCTAACTTTCCTGTCACGAGTTTGGCCGAGTTAAATTCCCTCTCAACAGGGGGAAGAAAAAAAATAAGCACTTCAGCGCCAGAGCCTTTCTTCTTTCACCTTGGAACAACGTCTCTCAACGATTTCATTCCGTCCACATTCCCCATCAACAGTCCCCCTCGTTACTTCTCGTTTCGCTACTCGACGATTCCTTCCCTCTAACAGTGGTTGTGATCCTACTAGCGTTGTCTCTGGAAAGAGATTATCCTCGTTAATGCGTGCCATATTGTCAAGGAGGGAAATAAAGTGCGTCTCAACAAAGCGAGAGGAGGGGACGGACGTCGTACAGAGGCCAAACATCGAGCAAGGTATTGGATTTAAATAGAAAATGATCATTCTGATTCAATCTTCCCTCTTACGTGCAATTAATGTTGTTCTTGATTTTTTTTCGTCTGTGACTCATTTTCCTCTTTCAATCATCTCAGTTAACGACTCCAAAGCCAGTCAAGGATCATTTTGCTTCATCCTTCTGTTTTAAATTTTCTTACCTTCCTTTTATGAACTCTGTGTGTCCGACCACAGCTCCGAGACCATATACTATTTTTTCCTTAATTTCTTTATTTTTCATGCTGTTCATGTTTATTTTTTTCTCTCTTTCTACTTTTATAGCGAGTACACGAACCCGGATTTGGCAGACAGACTGATCCGATTCGTCCCGGTCGCTTCGTAATGCGTCTTGTCCTCCACCAAAAGAGCTCTGGCTTGACGTAAAGTCTCTGTCTCGCTCGCCATGTCTCTGTGTTTGTGTCGTTTATTTCTTCTTCTGCGACAACCAAGATCGTCTCGTATGCAGGACCTCGCTCCGCATTTCCATATTCCAGCCTCCTCGAGGCGGGGGCAAAGGATTTGCAAACTTTATCCGACCAAGGCCAATGACATGCTCTTTCTCTCTCTCTCTTACACACTTTTAATTTTTTTCCCCCCCTTGCAAAGTTACTCCAACGACCTCAGTGGTTGACGTTACATACATAACCTGGTCGCCAACCTCTAATATTCACCTCATCTGGTCTTGAGAAACTTTTCGAAGAATAAAATTAATTCTTCAGTTTCATCTGTATATTAAGTCCAGTGAAGTCTCTTCAGATCAAAAATGTTCTACTCAATGGAACATAACTATTTTTCTTATCTATATGCTGTACCGTTTCATCACATTGATGTCTCTGTAACTTGCCTCGAGTTATTGTTAGTGCGCTCCAAATGTTTCTTCCCTCACATGTGATATTTTGTAACTTTCTACAGCATCACATTTTAATATATTCCTGTCTTCGCCTTTTCTGACTCCGTCATTTTTTGTAAGAAATTTTACTTTACACTTCTCATTTAAGAAACTGAATTGTAAAGTTTAGCTCCCTGTAAAATTCTGCCTCAGCATGCGTCAAGTTTGCTCTCCAAATGATCAAAATTATTTTTCTCTGCAGTGGTTATAACTTTTATAGTAATAGGGACCGTATATTTGTTACTAATCATTACTTCAGTTCATATCTGCATATTTATTATAAGAAAGTCTAATTTAATCTTAGTTACCAATAATTTAAACGGATAAATATCTCCTAAGCCAATTTTTGTTTCGATTGACTTCCAGCAGAAACAAGTACTGGTGTCCTTGGAAACAACGAGACAGTTTGAGTCTTCTCCAATTATCATTAAGATATTCGTGTCCATTTTTTTAAAAAAAGAACGTAATCGGCTTTCGCCGTTTCTTTAAACAATTTATGGTGACATGCTTTATGTAATAAGAAACATTCAGGGTGCGTTATCTGCGGCTGTACGTTACTGATGCTGTTACCGCTTCTTCCTAACCATTACTCAGAACAAGTGGCTGGTATCTCCCTTCCGTGTGCCGACAGACTGCTGCTGTACCATCGCCCCATTACCTATGCAGATTGGAGCGGCCGGCCATCTGCGACCATCAGGACGAGGAGGAGGAGAAACAGGAGGAGGCAGGTCATCGACCTCGACGGGCAGACAGCTTGTCGCTGGCAAAGTCGAGGCCCGCTCTTCAAGACTCACGCGGAGACACACCCCAGTAAAGCGATGCCCACGTGTCATGTACCTCCAACGCATATGTGGAGGAACAACTACCTCAAAATGTCAAATAGTGTAGCCGTAAGCCAAGTACACACATTTCATCTCTCTACTTCACAACTCAAAGTTGCATCGCTGGTCAGTGATTTGCCGAGAAGTCGAAACTTAGGCGCTTTTGTATTGACGTTCGGGTCTCCCAGCGAATTAGGAAAAGTAACATGAAATTGAGGGGAGAAATTCGGAACAATGGCGGCTACACAGCTGAAAGTAACCTTCACAAGAGGATAACTATCTTGTCTTCAATGTTGGAGCATTCACAGCATGAACAGTAGAACACGTAGAATTGATGCTATTAAATTTGTTGTAACAAAGGAGACAATGAAGCGTGTTTAAGCACTCCAAAAGTGCCAACACGCCAAGGTAGAATAAACCAGGCTTCGCAGGGCCACCTGTCTTTAATATTGGATACTATTAACATTTAAATTAAAATACTACCAAAAAAATCCTAATATTTTGGAAAATGTTACAGTCCCTTGACAGAAGTTGTGGCATTGAGTAAAATTGAGATGCTCTCGATGTTAACTCTTAGTACTTAATAAATGGCTAAATTTGTTACTTATCTCCCAGTAAACATATTTAAATGTGCTTCTCAGCCATTGGTTGCAAGATCGTTACTTGTTAAATGCTATGTTGGATAAGAGTTGCCCTTAGACTTACAACAAAGCGGCCGTGAATGAAGATGCCGCTCACGCCCAACATTCCTTTCCCGAATTTAACGGCCCCAATCTCTTATACTTCGCTTTCTCTTTTTTCGTCTCTAAGGCTGTGAGATAATTTTAGGAGACTACTGTTCCGAGAGTGGCGTGTTAACGGCCCCGACTTGTCCAAATCGCCTTCGGGGTTCGTCGTCGACACGGGCGTTGAAGTCTCTCGTTCTTCCATTATTAGCATTCAACGTCCATCCTCCTCGGCGCTGGCTGAATTATCGACGGTTCCCAATCAAGGATTTGCATATCAGACACCAGCGCCGTCGTCTGCGGCTCATGAATGAACGGCAATCACGTCATCGCCGCCTCACTCCGCTAAATGGACGGATTGATGGACCGGACGGACGGATTGGGTGGACCGCTGTTTATTATAAGGACGTTGAACCCGTTCGTATTCATCGTAGTCGGAGCAGGCGATTCTGCGGCAGGTGTGCGAGATAGCTTCTTCTCAAAATGCATCAACCATTTTGACGATGAGGTCATCGAGTATCCTTATGAAGATTCGTCGCAGTTAATGGCCATGTAATAATGAGCGTACATTTTAAAAACTGCCATTCAGCAATCTTAAGCTACAGTGTCTCTGAGGTATTAAATTATCCCAAACTTCTGTTAGATTCCCATGCCTATTCTGGATTTTAAGTTTATTGACAAACGTGTAAAATCAATTCTTAAAGAATTTACAGGATTTCCAACAGAAATAATATGATAACTAATTCAAACAATTATCTTCGTTGATCTAGCATTCTATACCTGTTGAAGTGATACAGTTCCACTGATTCATTCATCCATCCATTAATAAGATCGAAGTGTTTTCACTGTTCAACAATTTTTAGTTCAAATTTCCGTCTTTCCTCTCGTATTTCTTTTTTCATAGATAATGGAAAACCCTACGGAAAAAAATTATACCACAGATTTAAAATAAAAGTGAAATAGTCAATCTCCAACCAGTTTAATTAAATAAATGTGTACGTTTTTAACATCTCTTCTCGATAGTAGAAAAGTTGGATGGTATCCAATAGAAAACTCCCACTCCGTGTGATGTGAGATGTTTTATAGCTATACAACCATCTGTCCCCAAAGGGCGTTGTTTCGTGTGGCCGCTGGTTCTGGCTGACATCGTCTGATTCAATGGATCTGTTGGAACGGGCTTTCCAACCTTGAGATGGACCTGACTGCTGGTCTCCCTCCTGCCAAGTTCAAGGTCTCCTCCTCCTCCTTCTTCTGTTGGACATTGGTTCTCATTAACAAGTAGCCCCTGGGCTGTTTCTCCTGCTCCTGCTGATACTCATCGCCATCTCTCCACAAATTATAATTTCTTCCCCTCTTTTCTCTTCCAGTTCTCCTTAACCAGTCTTTTCTCACCTCCAGCCAAAGCCCCGTTTTCTGGAAGAAGGAAACTCTTTAAAACTCTGGCTTAAAATTTCTGTCGCAATTAAAAGATACCTCGTTGCAGAATGTTCAAAAATGAATGCGATAACCAGCACTTCCCACTTCATTTTCTGAGACAACTTTCGACACTTCTGGGTACTTCATTGGTTTTCCGTATTGTTACTTCTCGCCGTAGTACCTCCAGGTGCAAGATGATCTTTTGCCTGATTTGCGAATATTAAAAAAAAAATTCCAACACTGTAGTTATTTATCAGAATCATCGTAAGACGTTGTGAGGCACCAAAAGTTGCAATGGCTTTTATTTCAACCTTGGCACTGTTTTTTGTCTATCTTGTATTATGACATTCTGATTAAGTATATCGTACGGAAAGAATATTCTACTGCAGTTCAGTCCAAGATGGATCATCCAAGTACGAAGACGGATAGCACGATGTTTTATAAAATTTATCTCCTTCTGATCTTGTAGGAAGAATCGGTCATTGGCCTCACTCGTATTGGCTCCAGAGTGAATGACAGCGAACTCGTAACTAGAAGTTTAGTCATTCGTGAGGATGACCCATATGTCTACTTTCAAGTTAGCAGTGAGCATTATCCTTCAAAGACAGCCCCAGAATATCCGAGTGCTTCTACATGTCTTGAAATCCAATAGATAATCTCTAATTTTTTGGACACTCCAGATGGTTTATTAGGTTGATCAAACCTTTTCCATTCCTGGCTTCCAATAAAAGTATCTTTTGAAATATTAGTTCCGAAAAAGGCTCAATTAAGAAAAAGCACAAAACAAACAATCGTACTACCGTATTTCAACGCCGACAGGGCCGCGTCGGAGGTATTTCGAAACTAATAGCCACTGGAAATGAAAAGTGGATCCATCATTTTGACGGACAAACCAGCTGCTAGCTCGAGCGTTTACGTTTCAGCAACTGTAGCAATATTTCATGTCTGATACGGATCAGGTTTACTTTATTTTTCGCCTGAAGCGATAGTGTAAATGGCTGTTGTCTCTGTTTGAGCATATCCGCCACGCCTTTGCTCTCTTATCAGAGATCTCGACGATCGAAGCCAATGGAGATGTTATGCTTATGACAGAGTTGAATGAATAGGTTCGTGATTTACTGTTTACCGGTCGGTTCGCTCACGTCTCAATCCCAAGATATCTGCTCTCAACAGCCAGAAACGTTTCCACACTTCGGGCGATTCATAATTTCCTATGGAAACCAAGTAGAGCAGAATAATAAAAAATACTTCTCTAGTCCACGTTCCTCAGCTGGGCTGGAACAAATATAATCTCCACTCTCTCTCATGGCCATTAACGGGAGCCTTCACATAGGCATTATGAACTCATTCTCTAACTTCCTCCGACCTGGAGCCTGCGAGAAAAGTCTCTCTGGTCGAGGCACGGAGAAGGGAATGCTGCGTCCCCACAGCAAACTCCTCTCCCGCTATCGGAAGGGCGTGAGACAAGTACCCAATGTCCGACCTACCCGATGCAGGTTTTTCTAAGGTTTTCCCTGCATTTCTTTAGGCGAATGCCGGGTAGGATCCTTAAAATATAGCCCGGGGGCCCTAGTAACCCTTCGCTACCTTCCTCTACCCTTCCGCATCCCCCCTTTCAAATCCCTTCCTATGCTATTAAAGGGGAGTTGCCCAATGTGGATTACCCTCATGTATCCTGTTGCCCTAAAAAAAAAATCTAACTTCCTCCATTAGAATTAAGCAGCTTTCATTTTTCCCTTATATTTGTAAAAATCTCGTCGTATTTCACCCTCTGGGAATAAAATCGATATAATTCTGCGTGTGTTTCTGAAATTATATTTTCCTGGAAATTAGTAACGATATATATCAGAATTTCTGTTTTGAAATTTTAAGCGCCGCCAAGGCTTTACATGCTTCCTAAATAATTTTGATATGGAGGGCGTCATAAGTAAAATACGACAAATAAATGAATAATAAAATAGTTTAAAAAGTCCAGGATGACAAATGGAGAAGGTGAGCCAAGTTAGTATCACAAATACTAAACGGAAGAGATAAATAAAAATTTTAAGATATATATTTTCCAATGCTTGAAGAGTTGATCCGAATCTCGAGAAAATAAATAGATCGAATCCACTGAAACAATTCACAGCTGAAAAAGGAAAAAAAATAGAGCAAAGGAGAGATGTAACGAAATTGTTACTCGTAAATGAAAGAATTATCGAGAGCTGGATCGGTTAATTAGTGCTGACGCTTGTACGAGAAAAATCAGGTGGAATAATAATGAATATTATCAGTGCTAAATGGAGCAAAACTTACGTTTATCTTAACCGCTAATGATCTGACACAAAATATTAAAGTAAAGCGGAGAGGGTCGAATACAATTGAGGAAGATATTGATTAGCCCAAAGATTGGGAATTCAGCCTATTGTAAAGGCCATAGAATGAACCCGATATGAGAATTGACGTCGTGATAGAAGAAAGATTGTCCTAAATATATTTTTTCTTTTAACTTCGTTATTACTTCACAGGTGTATTGGAAGAGTATTGGTTCAACTTAAACCCCTTTATGTTGCTGCTGGTCCTTTTACAACAACTCATTTTCCCGAGAAATATATAGTCAATGGTTGATGATGTTACGCGAGTAATTGATTGGTTGCTGACCGTTTACTGTTGACGGCTTTTTGACATGGCACGAGACATTTGAGGCCAAGGGCGGCGGATGGAGGAGGGATGACTGTGTGTGTGTGTGTCCAAGTGGAACATCCTGGCCGTGACACCAACTAACGCGTTCAAGGATCTATTCAAATCAAGGTACTGACTCCAGAATTTGCTGCTGTCCACATAACCTTGGACGAGTCGAGTCCCCCAATTTTTCCCACAGTTTTGTCAAGCTGAAGGCATTGTTCTCCTCAGCATGTGACGGGTTTGTAAAAAGAAAGAAAAATGTACTTATAACGACAGCTTGTTGATAAAAGTCGTACTTGTAGATTACCAGGACATTTTTTCCCTCCATTTTCGCATTTGAACAAGAAAGCATTCTGTGGATTTCTTCCTCATCCATAGGTGAAGCAGTTTCTTGCTAGTTTTCTGTTAATATCAAACTTTCTATTATATCTCAAATATAAAACATACAAATGGAACTTCCTTTCCTTAGTCTTCCTTAGATAATTAGTCTTTTCATAAAAGGAAAAATTTGATCTCTCACATTCCTCTTTTCTTTATTTAAGAAGATCTGAGAAGATAAATTTCTCGAGTGCCTCTTTTCAGTAGGAAAAATAATTTCTACAAAAACAATCTGGTAATTTTGTTTGCCGTAAATATTCCTCAGAAGCGGACATTTTCAAAAATTATTTTCTCAAATTTCGGTAATTCAAGTTCGTCTTCCGCTTATTGTATTTCAACCTTAGACACTAATCATCAAAATAAAAGGAATATTTAAATCTAAATGTGCGCTCGAAGGTCGAGCTTCGTAAGGAAGAGTGGGAAAAATTAAAAATATTATAATGATAATATATAAATAATATAACTGCGTTATTTTCCGTATTTTCTAAGGATCTTCTCTTTTTTGTTTTCTGCCGACTTTTCTATTCTCTCTTTCAACGACAACTTCTAATAATTCTATTTTAATATTGAGTAGTACCATTTTAAGTCTTCTAATATTGCAATCTTGAGTTTTCTGTATTTATTTAAACATAACGAGTCGGATAAAGGTTTGGACACGGAGAAACCATACATTTATTTTTCAAACCAATCTAAATTCTCTCTATGAAGAATATTATTCTTTCTCTCGTTGAAGGACAACCTTCCAGATGATTTGTAATTTAATTTGTCTACATTTTGAGCTTTTATTTTCCATGATTTGCTCTAAATGTAAATATTATACTTTTAAAAACAGTAGCGGTTACCCAAAGAGGCAGTAGCTGATGTCAAGGCTGGACAGGAGGCGTGGAATTCCTGTCGGGCTAATTGAAGGTTCGGATGATGACTCAACGGGCTGGACGCTACGCCTGATGCATACAAAAGAGGAGGGGAAAAGAAAGACGAATCAAACCCGAGGCACGTGAAATTTTACAAAGTGCAATCGCGTCCTCCGAACCGAAATTGTACGAAGAAACAGTATCAGTGAAAAGGTGTCTGTAACGAATTAGATACCGCGAAACAAAGGAGACATTATAATGGTCATTGTTTTTGCCATATAGAACTAAAACTATTCCCCGGGTTATTTTACAAATTTTAATTGGCATGTTCCTCTTTTCTGTTAAATTCGTATAGTACAAATTAGATAAATATTTAAAGCAGTATAAGTAAAGGCAATTGTTTTAAAAATTATAGAGTAATTGCCTTAAACTACTGAAGGGTATGTAAATGTATTAAAAGGGATCTAAAGAGAAAATTTAAAAAATTAGGCCGTGTTTCCGAAGACGTGTGACTCGCTCTGTATTAGTGACATGTTTTTTTCATTCTAAGGTTCTAACCCAGACGCTAAATCACGTATTCGTATAAGTTCAAGTTGTAGAGATGTCTGAAACAGGGTTGCAGACTTTGGACAAACAATAAGAGTTGTCCGATGATCTCTTTCTGCCCCGATTATATTCTCTAAAATGTATTAGAGAGAGAGAGAGAGAGAGAGACCATCAGAGATTGATGCTATTGAGGGTGCGTGTGATTGTGTTGTGCCTTCACGCATTCCTGGTGTCACGTACTGCCGACGGCAACCTTGGACCACGGAGGAATACCAAAGACAAACCGTCTGCCAAAAGCGATGCAAGGCGGAGACTTCAACGCGCGAATAGAACAGAAACAGGAGACAGATCCCTGACAAAAAGAAGACTATTTTCAATATAAAAACATATCCATCCCAACATAATGTGCGATTAAAAAACCACATGATCGTCCGTTCCTTGGAGAGGTTGCAGCAATGAAACAATTTTTTTACAAACTTTGATTTAAGTAAAACAGTTCCCCATTTTCTCACACGCATCCTAAGGATATGTACAACAAATTTGCTCTTATCACAGAAAAATTAAGTTAGCCCAAACAGATTTTTAAGTAATACAGCTCAGAAAATCTTAAACCACTCAATCAAAAGTTATTGATTTTAATTAAAATATGTGTACCTGAAACCTTCATTAGCATTCAACTGGGGTTTGCAAAATTCTGCGCTCATTAACATTAATCATCCAAAATAAGAAAATATGTCAACTTTTACACTACTAAAGTTGTACAACAGACGGGTTTCTGAGCACTATGAACACCTACCAGCGATATAATTTAATAATCCATCTGATACGTTTTATGAAATTTTCAATTCTCCACAATTTGCGATTAACGTCTCGCAGAAGAAGATGAAGTCTTATATCTCAAGACATTTATTAAATTATTAAAAGAAATTTTAGTATTGAGAACTGAATACATTCCAGCGATTTTGAGAGAAATTTTGAAGTTCCGAGGAATCCGTACAGCCCGGACGTTCCAGTCGCGGACCAACTCGCACACGAGAATTTGTCTAATTTACACTCAGTCAGAATGGAGTCGTCGCCACGAAGTCTGCTAGGGTGGGGAAACAGAAACAAGAAGGTGATTTGGCTCTCCTCCACGTCAAGGCCGACGGCCGTACATCACGAGGAAGAAGAAGAAGACCGGTAACCCATTAATATCGCGGCGGGAGACATTCTTGGATGGAAAGGCACAGGTGCGAATCTTACAACAACAACACCGGTTTGGTGAGATGAAAATGTAAAGAAGAGAAAGAAAAAGACACAAACCGCGTGTTACGAGAAGGAAATACGACAGCAACATGGCAGAGTAAAAAAAAAACCGGCCGCTACGGTCACTCGTCTCAGGCAACATTGTACGAGAAAAGCTATCAGCTATCACATTGGGTCTATGATTAATATTGAGGACTCTGCCACACCGTCAAGGCTCCTGTGATAGATTTTCAACTGTTCATAAGCAATGTTACAAATTGGTACCATCCATTAAATGAAAGTAACTTGTAGAAGACGACCGAAGATTTGATGACTTCAAGCTATAATATAATATAAAATGGCAGATTTAAAATAAAACGTCTCGGAAAGTCTCGTGCCAGCAAAGGTTGCGAACACCGCTTATTGTTTCAGACCGGACAGACACAATGCTCCTGACCATCCTTGATGGTGCCTTGCGTCTGCTGGTGCAGCAGACTAACAACCATGCAGCTCCTTTGCATACAAAAGAACATTCCAAGGCGACCACTTTGCATCAGGAAGTCAAGCTTAACAGCGTCCTCCACTTTACCCAGACGTGCCGCTGACACCAAAATAACTCTTGTGTTTTCATTTAAATAACTGTCATTTTTTCTGCTCCGAAACGAAATATTTTTTTATTGATGAGCTTCGCGTCAATCGTCTTCATTTCAATTACGTGCTTTTGGCTGACAGTCTTGAACAACAATTTCTCTATACAAATTACAATATTAAGTCCAGCTCCAATTATCCTTTTCATCTCTCTTAAACACTCACCGCGTTTTCTTACTCTTCTCGTCCCTGGCGCGTTTAAGAGGCAAATTTAATTATTCGGAAGAATGCCGTTTTTTTTCATATAATTTTATTTCACGGGAATACCGCAGATTGATCTTCCCAGAACATAGTTTTTCAAGTACCATCAAGAATCGTAACAGAATTCATAAATAATAAATGAATATAATTCATAATGCCTGAATATAACTAGTACCCAGAATGTCAGAGAGAAAACTTTCTAAGTAAAATCATCGTATATTTTACAGTCTGCGCTTTCTGTTAGTCTGTTTCAAATTCATTATGACACCAACTCGTCGCGATACTCACACAAAAAAACGTCTCATTCGTATCGACCTTTCTGAGTAAATTATTGACTGACGGGTTTTCCTCTGAAATTCGATATAGACACTCAGTAAATTATTTTTATAACCAGGACTGCTGAATTATTAGCTTCTGACTCGCTGATAAATGATTACATTGTAACTTTAAATCTTGTCGGAGGGGTCGCTCAAATCCCTTCCTATGCTATAAAAGGGGAGTTGCCCAACGTGGATTACCCTCATGTAGCCTGTTACCATAAAAAAAATACCGAAAAAATCCCGCAGACCTTTAACATAAGGCCTGCGAGGGATGTTCTCTCGCAGGCAGAACCTTGTGAAAGAGATACGAAGGGACTACCTTTGGGGATGCCTTTTGAACTAAGGTTCCCACAAGCCCGAGGCACCTCGGCCTGTTCTGAGAGGTTCCGGGGTCACAGACCTTGGACATACGGTAAGGGTTTTTCGCTAATCCCATTGGAATAGTCGGCCAGCTGCCTCCTAAACTGGTCGAGGCACGGAGAAGGGAAAGCTGCGTCCCCACAGCAAACTCCTCTCCCGCTATCGGAAGGGCGTGGGACAAGTTCCCAATGCCCGACCTGCCTGATGCAGGTTTTTCTAGGGTTTTCCCTGCATTTCTTTAGGCGAATGCCAGGTAGGATCCTTAAAATATATCCCGGGGGCCCTAGTTAACCCTTGGCTACCTTTCCGCATTCCCCCTTTCACTCCTTTTCCTATGCTATAAGAGGGGAGTTGCCACTATGTGGATTACCCTATACATAGCCTGTCTACACCTTCAAAAAAAGTGACAGCTACTGTTAATTATCTCGTTTCCATTTCGTGATATATTCAGTCCTTGCTCAGATCAGATAAACACATTTCTGAAAGAACACTTGAAGTGTCAGAAAAATGTCTTCTCCGACAACTTCCATTGGTCCCAGGATAATCAATGAAGAAACAAAAAAAAGTTCCGCCGCCCATTTTGCGTCCAGGCCTGTCCTCAGGTGACGTCGGCAGATGACTTATGTGTTCTCATAGTGAACGTATACTAATTGTTAGGTAAAAAGTCAATGAATTGCGTGCTTATTTGAAACAAATGTGTTACAGAATTGAAAATTTTCTGCTCGACGAGCGCCTCACCGCTTGACTGCATGGACACTGCAACCTTGCCGAAATAAAAATGAAATATTGAAGTGTCAAGCGTGCATGTAAGAAGTGACGTCATAAGCTCCACGACCCAGACCTGAGGCAACCATACTTTAACTTATTTCAAAAGTTCCGTGAACCTGTGGCTGGTCGAATATTTTTGTTTTCGGAAAATCTTGTCACCATTCGAAACTTTAACGGAAGTTACGTCTGATTTGAAAATTGATAATGAAAAAAATAAGCAAATACAGCCGAAAGAAGTGATGATATAAATACCACAAAACTTTTCCGGAAGCCTTGCTCCTTTCCTGAGGTGAAAAAAAATATAAACCGCCCCAAGAGCCTAGAACGACACAACTGCACAATTTGAAACAGCTGTTGGTATTTTTATATAATTTTATATCACCACTTCTTTTGTCTGCATTTGGCTATTTTTATTATTATTAATTGAATAGAAGTGGATCTGAAAGGCTTTCGAGACATTTTATTTAGAAACAGAGACACAAAACTGAAAACTTTTATAGTGGTATTGTAAGAAATTAATAAAAGTGAAATTAAACCCAAAAATAGACTTATAAAAATGTCTCTATATTAAGAGAGCTCAAACCGTTCATGGCATGGAACTAAAATGTACTGGCTACAGCAGACCCACAGAATGAATAAATGCTTTCTGTGACAAAATAAGGAAGTTTTCACCTGGCACACGAAATCTAATTTATCACAGTAGTGTGCAAATAAGAAATACCAGCACTTATTTCAAAATACGTGAAAGAGTAGGGAAAAGACTCCTAGCTTGCTTTGGTATGGAAATAACCGCGGTGAAGAAATTATTGGAGAAGAGCTACGATGTTACAATCTTAAAACCAGTCTGGAGATTACACAGGGAGATTCCACCTGGAGATAAAAACTAAATAACCGCATCTGTTAGGGATCCGCGTAGTGACACAGGTGTGTGACTCATAGCAGACACACACATGGAGAGAGAAACCCTCTCTTTTCTTTTTACGACATCGCCCGCAGCAAACGAGCTCTGTAATTGGCTGACCCCTTCCATCCATCTCTCACTCCCTGCGTTGCCCAACGTCTTCACCACCGTCCACGACGACTGCTGGAACTGCTGGTACTTGTCACCACCACCAGTCACTTCGTCGGCACGTGCCTGTGTAACGTTTTGTGTGGGACCCTCCACAATGTTATCAGTTGTCACAAATGCGGGATTCGGAAGTCTGCAGTTGGGTCATCATCGGTTGTTGATGAAACTGGTTGGCGAAACTGTTGAAAGGTGCATTGCGTCGCATCAAAAAGCAATCGTCGACCATTATTCACAAATGCAGCCTCCCTCACAATTTTAGTACCATCATTATAAACTATGAACTTACTCCTCACCGGTTTTTTTTGGGTGTAGATAGGCTATGTATAGGGTAATCCACATCGTGGCAACTTGCGTCTTATAGCATAGGAAAGGGATTTGAAAGGGGGGATGCGGAAGGGTGGAGGAAGGTAGCCAAGGTAGCGAAGGGTAACTAGGGCCCCCAGGCTATGGTTTAAGGATCCTACCCGGCATTCGCCTAAAGAAATGCAGGAAAACCCTAGAAAAACCTGCATCAGGTAGGTCGGGCATTGGGTACTTGTCCCACGCCCTTCCGATAGCGGGAGAGGAGTTTGCTGTGGGGACGCAGCATTCCCTTCTCCGTGCCTCGACCAGTTTAGGAGGCAGCTGGCCGACTATTCTAATGGGAATTTTTCTTTTTAGGGCAACAGGCTACATGAGGGTGATCCACATTGGGCAACTCCCCTTAAAAGCATAGGAAGGGATTTGAAAGGGGGGATGCGGAAGGGCGATAGATATTTATTCGACGACAAATTCTGTTACTCCTCGTTTTTTTTTCAAATCTCCTTGTCTGAAGGTTGCTTTTCGCTGTTGTTAAAACCCTTGCCCCATTTATGATATTTAATAAATTCATCTGTGTCCACAGAAATATATATTCCATCAATTTCCCTCTCTATCTCTATCCCTCACCCACTCACAATGACGTTCATAATTTTTGTCTTTAAACAAACTTTCTTTCTCTGAAATACAATTTCGTTCTACACATTTATCGTCGCTCGTAAATACTCTAAATGCATTCCGAATATATTTCAAACGCCTTAAAAATTCATTTTCATTAATTTGTTGTACCAACCTCACTGAAATTGTCACTTGGCAATAATTTTCTATGTAAGTTTCCTACACCGTTAAAACAAATTTATTTTGCTATCCCTACAGACATATTAAACCCGTTAATTAGATTTCTTAATTTTCTGACCTCATACGTGTTCGAATTTATTTTGTGGATTTCTTTTCATTCTCATCATTTACCTATTAGGCTGAAATAACATTTAAGGTATGTCATTTTAAGTTATGCGTCGGTTAGCGTTGGCTGGAACAACTATAAAGTGACAAGAGTGAATCTAAAAGTAACAGTTGCTTGATTTTAATGGTAAAATCTGATATGTCGTTGAAGGGCAAGGCACATATTCCGGTTGAGGTCGTCGCTGTGGCCACAGCTAAAAAAAAATAATAAAGGGGCAGAGACAGAGAGAGAGAGAGAGAGAGAGAGAGAGAGAGAGAGAGAGAGAGAGGACACGCACCATCGACAGCAGAAAACAGTGGAAAGCGTAAAACCAACAGAGGGACAACGCCTTCGATAGAAATCCGCCCATCCGGAAATTGGAAGGTAACAAAAAAAAACCGCAACACTGAAACGGCACGAGTCTGCGCTATTACGAAGGTAATTTGACCTTAAACAGGGTAAAAACGATTGATTGACCGATCAAACGGATTAAATATAAGAACCGAAACAAATTATCGTCATAGAAAATTTGAGAAATTTTGAAAAAAAAAAACATTACCCCCGTCTAAGAGTAAAGTAGGCTGCCAATATCCTAACTTGGGCACATAGATTGAAATTTAATGGACCACATTTATATGTTAAAAAAGTGCGAATGGAAAATAACCAAAATAGAATGTGTCCACAGGAACCACGAGGCTAAATATTTTACTACAACTCCACAAATTTTAAGTAAACTACGCCATCTTCATGGCCACGGAACTGTGTCTGGAGGCCAACAATATCATATTAACAGATTCCATGGAAACAATACACAGAATAACTAGTACAGTGCACAGAAATGGTTGCATAAATCGAATTAGAGAGAATATATTGAAAATACAAGAAAAAGGAAACCGGATCACTATAGCTTGGCTACCGGCGCATAAGGACATAGTAGGACACGACAGGGCAGATCTCCTAGCGAAGATGGAAGCTGATCATCAAAGAAGATCCAGCAATCTGCCAGTTTGCACCAGCAGGGACTGCAGAGTAGGGATCTACAAGGAACTGGAGGAAAAGTGGAGTAGACCTGTGAAACCAGAGGAATGCGGAGTGACCCTCAGAAATGTCAACAGCATCAGAGAAAAATCGCACCCGAAAGAACTATCTCGAAGGCAACAGGGTTGTTGAAGCCAGAATAAGAACATTGCACTCCAGTTTCACTCACTCATTCTTGATTTCCAGATCTCCGCAGCTCATGCAAAGAGCCCACAACAATTCCTCATGTCCTCTTTGACTGCCCCAAATAAAGCGAGATAAGAATATCAACCATAGCCGCACTTTCAATGACGGAGATTTGCAACTCATCAGCAGTAATAAACAACCTCATAGACTTTACGACGAAAACTGATTTGTTTAATGTAATTTAAATGTTATACAAATGTAGAACTTAACAGATGTAAGTCGCTAATGACCAAAAGGTTAATGCGACGTTAAACTGTAATTTTATAAAAATGTAATGAAATTTTTATAGATATAAATATTGTAATTCACTAAAAACACAAGAGAGTTAAATTTTTATGCTAAAATATTATACGAACTATTCTCGTCACGCAAGAAAAGTCAGATTTGGATGGGATTATTGAAGAGGACAAGGAGGACCTGATCATCGGTTTGAACAGTCAAGAACAGTATTTGGCTTCAAAGACTTCTGGCCATATCTCACAATGCCCCTGGAATATCCTTCATGTCAGAGTTCTGTCTTCTGTACTTTCCGATACTTCCACAAAAGTTTCAGCTCGTAACCTTATAGTTTGTCAAACTAATTCTAATCAGTCAATATGAGAAGATTTCCTTTCAGAAATCCGTTACGTAAATTTGTGTAAGTAAACGAATAAATGTTAAATGGTTCTTGTTTTTATCCAAACCTGATCATAATTAACCAATATTATACCTTTGATTTCCTACTTCCCAAGTCTCATTCTCCTCCAACGTGTCAACGAAGAAATTTTGACAATTGGTTGTATTTCACTAACCTTCCATTTCGATTCCTGCTGCCGTTAATTCTTTTATTTTTCCTTTACGCTTTTGATAATTTGTAACACGTAATGAAGATGATTCCAATCAGATTACAGTTCCTTGCTGCTGGGAAGCTTCACGTATTCTATTCTTCTTCACATGCAACACAATGTCAGTTCCTGATATGGATGAGTTCTTCCCTAATAGTTTTAAAATTAATTTTCTCTTTACTTGAGTCAGAACCGTAAGAACATGTTTGCCCGTCAAGAGCAACAAATCGATGATTTTGAGGAGAAACGGCGAAATAGTAAAACATGGATCAGCCATTGGACGATTGCTTGACTCTCATTGTTTCCATACGTGCCCAGAGACGGACCTGGTTTCATTTCATGCAGGGCACCGAGCAGAGAGGTGAATAATTGCTTTATTTGGAACACATTTTTTGAGTGTGGTGAAGAAACTACATAACTATCAACAACACGCCTCCGTGGTGTTTTGACATCACACACACACGTGTTCGAAGTTGGATTGGGACATATATGCGTTCCTTCAATAACTAACGAACTAGCCAATTCAACTATCCAGTATTCGCAATAATCTTAACCTCTGAACGCGTGGCTTTATCTAATTCCACCGTCGATTTCCACATCATCTCGTAATCTGTTATTTTCATTCCCCTCCCCCGTGCTGCTTTCACCTTACAGGTCTTCGACGTAGATAATTCTACTATTTAAGAATTCCACCTTGACGGACAAGTTGTTGAAACCACACGGCGAATTAAGTAACCAAATTTAGTGAATTTAGCGTGACGTTTTCTTTACCAAAGCACCCTTGTGTGAAGGAGCTGGGCTTGTATGCAGCTGTTGTTGTTTAGATATTCTGATGATTCCCAGTGACTAAGTTCCTTCCTTGGAAGCCCTTGTCTGCTGAATCACCACATGGACAGGTCATCGTCGGAAGCGTGCATTGTCCCGGCGCGGCCGCCATCTTTCTGAGTCACTCACACTCGCTCAAAACACCTTTGAAAATTAACAATAAAAATTTTACTAGCTACCGGTATCCCTTTTCCGTATAATTTGACACTTCCTTTGTTAGTTGTTATTTAATCCCGAATTTCCTAAAACTGAACCATATGGGACCTCCCATAGAGGATCTTACATGAGAGAAATGGGAACTTGGATATTAAAACAGATTCGAGAATGAGAAAGTAAAACACGAGATAATGCTGGGACATCGAATTAGGTTGTAGAAGACAGGCAGAAGGTTTCACGTTTCCGACACTAATCAGCATTTCACTTTTATCACTTCAAGTTGTCTCACTCTCTCGGTCTACCGTTCTTATTTCTCTTCCTTTACTTGCTCTGATCCTCTTTACCAACGCTTATGAATTAGTAATCCAACGCCCAACTAAATAAAACCTCTGAAATAACGAACCCAAGTGAACAGAGATCAGACTATCTCATTTTTTATCTATCTTTTATCAATTCGCCGTTCTACTTATATATTTTTATTCTTTTAAAAATATCCCTAAACCTGTAAAATAAAATTTCTGAGCTGTAAATGCAGTATCAGTATTTTTTAAAAAATAAAAGCCAACAGGTTCTTGAAACAACTTCATTGAAAACTATTTCATGAAGTTTCAAATATATTTAGGCAATTTTGACCTACCCAAAAATCCTCATAGTTTTTATAGTGACCTCTTATTTATACTCAATTGTAACTTGCTTTTAATGAATCATTATAGTGTTGTGAGGAACCTTCAAAATTTGTAAGTGCTTCTGACAATCTCACTTGTTCCAGAGGTATAATTTTAATTTTAAATTTTAAAATGGTAATCCAAGTACTGGTGAAATGACTCGTGAAGGAACACAAAAATCATTCAAATCATAAATTAGTCGTACTTTATGGATGAAGGAAGTCGGTAGATAATGAGGATAATGAATGGTTACGGGAAAGATGAGGAGGATTACTCACTAATAGGCATCGAGGGAAGATAACGACAGCGTGGCATGTAAACGGCCCGATGGTTACTTCAACTAAGAACTGATTCGAGACGTTTCGGCTGTTCTCTTTGGTTTCTTGCTCCGGTTAACCTCTGAGAGGCCAGTGGCACGAGAAAGCTGTTGCCTTCGTTGGTCGGTCGTCTACGAGGTCGGACAGGTCAGCGATCCTTTCTCTCTGGTTCCACGAAGTCGAGGAAGGATTGACCACGGTGACGGCGCTACCTGCGCATCTTATGGAGGTGAAGAGAGGCCGATATAAGAGCATCAATAAAAATATTTTTGTTGGACCATGACGGTTGTATCCTTGTATACTTTATGCATTTACATTTATGAGTTTGTTGGCCGAGGACCCTCCACGTCTCGAGGAAACCTGGTCACGTAACATCTCTTCAAGTGCATCGCGACCTCAGCTCGTGCGCACTGACTGCTGATGTCAAGTGGAATGTCTCGTCTGGCCATCACCGTGCCTTAAACCTCCAGTTTGAATGCACTTGTGCTTCCTTTGGAAGACCTTTACTGGCATGGACTCTGTAATTCAAGAACGACAGCTTGTTGACCCTCTGAGGCGAGAAGGTCTACTGTCAAAATTATTATATCAAATCCCGTCAACGTGCAGCGTTGAGGTGTAACATATAGATACGGTAAAAAGGAATCATCTATGAATTACTGGTCGCCGTGTTGTTGGGACATTTGTATCAAAACGCGATCAATTGGGTGTTTATGCCTTACTTACGATTTTTCTATCAACTTAGTGGTTACTACCATGATTTATTGGACCGGTATTAACGCAATTTTACACTTAGTTCTTAACACGCATAAATTTAATTTTAGCGTTTATCCAAACGAGAAATCCCCCATATATATTTTTGATTACCTTGAGGTATTTCCTTGTTGGATATCACGACCTAGTTGTTCAGGTATTAACCAACTATGCCAGTCTTTAGGTGTAATTACCGGGGGTGCATTCTGATTTTGCTCGACGAGGAGTATATCATTAAACCATTGTCTTATCAGTTTTTCCTTTACACGTGTCCAAAAATCGTCATTAACGTTAATATTCGTGATTCTGTTGACTCGATGCGGAGGATTCACGATTCCGGATTCTCATCGACTATTTCGCCGTCCATTTATTGTTCGTGATAGAAGCACCAGAGTGAATTCATTATTCTGTTCATATAATTGTCGATGAATCATAAATATACAATGTTCAGGGTCCGGTGTAATTGAGCTTCACAATTTTTCTGCACGACGAGGAAGAAACTCGACAGGGTCTTTGATTCTTGGCACAGAGATCCATTATCTAACAATCAACGAGTCCTTCACAAAATAATAGTAGATCATTAATGTGTTAAAGTTATCAGATTTTTATCCACATTTATCTGAGCGTTTTTTTCTTTGGTTGATCTTTTGTGATAACAAAGATGAATAATCTCAACGGCTTACTTGATTTATGGTCCGTTCCGACATTTTGTCGAGATCTTCAAAGAATACAATCATTCATTAATTTGCTTCTTCTCTTTCTGCTTCATTCAATATCTGATCAATGATAGCTCTTGGTCACGCAACGTTGGACAAAATCTATGACATCATTCCGGTGTTTCTAAGTTTCCTGACATTGCTTGTTTTATTTTACAAAGGAATATTTTTTACCATAAAGAAATAAAATGAGCAGTGACATGTTGTCCAGGTGTCAATGTTTTCGTCGGGTGTGTTGTTCTTCTCTGCCGACGTAACCCATTCCCAGAACTGATCCAGGATATTTCGTAACCAGCCAACCTTCACCAGCTCACCACCACATCAAATAAATGTTTTTTTTATTATTTTATAGTTAATTTTTATTTTATTTTTCTCCTTCGTCAATTTACCACGTCACCTACGACGCACAAGAAAGTTCCCTCACGCGGGAAAAACCGTCCACTAAAGATGTGCATGAACTTCAAATCTAGTGAGTGATCTTTATTTCACTCTGCCTTTTAGGACGACAGCGAAGAAAATAATTTAAATTCCTCACGATGAGTCATCATCAGAGGGAAAAAATCTGCAGTTGAAAGGGAAATAATAATAATAATAATAACACTAGAAATTTCTTGTGACTTGCCACTGAGTGTAAACCAGTTCCAAGAAGCAAATGTTGTCCGAAATTCATTAGTCATCGTCTGTACTCAGAATTCATATACTTAGAATTATATACTCCAAACTACAGCCGCGACCAGGTGGGGTAGATAATATATACCTTTGCCCAATATTCCACATCTCCCATCCTTCTGCTTTACCAAAGTATCACCATTACTTTCCTTGTTTAACACTAAGTCGAAGATAACTCGTCTAAGTTGATTCTATAATTTAATTACCTTAAGCACTGAGTATTATAAATACTAATCCATTTCTCTACAGTGGATCCTGCCCTCATTTATTCTTCTCCTTTTCTTACAATTCCACTCTTGCGTAATGGCGTACCTCAGACGTTTCTGCTAGTGTTTAAGTTTCATCACTCTCAACTACTACGTTTTCCTCGTTATTTCACTCCTGAAATATATCAGTTCGCCTCCTCATCCTTGAGGCCAAGTACCACGGATAGGATGGCCCTCTGCCAAGCACGTCTCTCCTCTACAGCTGCAAAAGGAAGAACCGCGACAACAGAAACTGCTTACGAGGAGGACGTCGGATAAGAATTTTATTTATGCTGGCTGGCAGGTTCTATTAAAAATAAAGGTTGGTCACATCTGTATTTATCCTTCTCTCCATCGCTACAGTTGTCAGTTTCCTCCGTCTGTTCTTCCGTTCCGGAGAAAAATTTTAACGCACGAGTACATTGTTTTTTTTTAGAACTTCTAACCTCTTCAGTGTAAAAATATTCTACTGAAAGGCGCGTTTTACTCAGTACAGGAGTTTCTTTATCGTTCCCCTAATAATTAATTATTTTTTGTTTTACTGCAAAAGTGTTGAATGTGTTGCTCACAAAACTACTTATTTCATAACTTTCTTAGTCTCTGTTGGTCTTTACTGCTCTTTTGTTTGTTTCATATACGTCCTGGAGCTTCTACGGAAGGGCAGATTCCACGTCGGTCTGTTTCGTGAGTTGTCCGTCATTTGTGTTTCTTCACAGT
Source organism: Zhengitettix transpicula (assembly GCA_037074705.1). Taxonomy (NCBI): domain Eukaryota; kingdom Metazoa; phylum Arthropoda; class Insecta; order Orthoptera; family Tetrigidae; genus Zhengitettix; species Zhengitettix transpicula. The sequence continues at coordinate 79,400,231 of CM073593.1, forward strand.
GTGTGATGCGTAATTCTATATTTTATGATAGGTAATTTTTTACTAGTGCGCATAATTTTTTTTGAGTACTGTAAATATTATATTTTACCTTTAGTATAGTTCAAAAATTATTATTTTTGTATTTATTACTATATAGTTCTTTTATTTACGTTGGACAGGGAAATTTGTGTTCCAGAATTTTAGTATTTTTATGTTAACTTTGAATTGTTTATAATTGTAATTATTATATAATAATTTTATGTAATGACGTATTCTATTTCCTCATACGAGGAATAATGTAATAAAATATATCAAATCATAATAAATCACAATTCCCTCTTACAATTTGCATGACATTATAAAAGTGTCTCTATTCCCAGCAAACTCTTCATGTTAATCAGTTTCACTTGTGTGGGGATTTCCGTAATTTCTCTTAAGACAACTCCTCTCTCTGTCTTATAAAATCAGCAATAAATATATTTTAAGAATCGTCTAAAAGACACTTGGCCTGCGAGGGATATTGTCTCGCAGATAGAACCTTGTAGGAGAGATACGAAGGGGCTACCTTTGGGGATGCCTTTTCCTAATATGTAACCTGCGAGGGATGTTCTCTCGCAGGCAGAACCTTTTAGGAGAGATACGAAGGGGATACCTTTCGGGATGCCTTTTCCTCTCCGTTTTTGATTTAAGGTTCCCACAAGCCGAGGCAGCTCGGCCTGTTTTGAGAGGTGTATGTTCCGGGGTCTCAGTCCTTGGGCATACGGTAAGAGTTCTTCGCTATTCCAATTCGAACAGCCGGCCAGCTGCCTCCTAAACTGGTCGAGGCACGGAGAAGGGAATGCTGCGTCCCCACAGCAAACTCCTCTCCCGCTATCGGAAGGGCGTGGGACAAGTACCCAATGCCCGAACTACCCGATGCAGGATTTTCTAGGGTTTGTCCTGCATTACTTTTAGCCGAATGCCGGGTAGGATCCTTAAACCATAGCCTGGGGGCCCTAGTTAACCCTTGGCTACTTTCCTCCACCCTTCAGCCCTTCCCCCTTTCAAATCCCTTTCCTATGCTATAAGAGGGGAGTTGCCACTATGTGGATTACCTTATACATAGCCTGTCTACATAAAAAAAACACTATCCATTTAATTCCTCTGTTATGTGATCAGAGTCAAAGAAACTGAGAATTTTTCTTTCATGAGGATTTTAATTGAATTTCAATTTAAACCATATAAATCAACATCTCTCTTCACAGTTGGTATGGAATTAGATTTAATACTAATATTTTTATACTCCCAAAGAGATAAAAAAAAACACTGGTCCCAGAAGTGATCCCTGCGGTACGCTGAATGCCTCTGTTGCAATATTTATCGGATATTCAATTATCTATTAAAGTATTACTCATACTATTTCTGAAATTAAAGAACGATAGATGTATATATAATTTCTTTACTACTAATGATAACACTGAAAATCCTACCTTTTAAAGTACTTGCACTCTGTACGACGGCGTGGTCTCCTTCGCAGCAGTTGGCGTCTCCATCGTCGTCTGAAGGGTCCTAAAACATAAAATAGAGAAAACGACTATTACAAAAATTCTTGAAAGTTTCCAACTTGCGTTTCAGCGGCTCTTGGAAAATCTACCTACCTCTGACATGCACCGAGAAAAACTTTGTAAGAGATGTACTTCCCAATAGAGAACATAATGACACAGCAATCTCGTCTCCCCTCGCCGGAAGTGGAAAACGTTTCGTTCGGTATGACACAGACACACACTTTATAAAAAAAAGACTACACAACAGACGGAGAGTCAGGTACGTATATAATCGGCGCAGGAACAGAGAGATAAAAGCCTGTAAACATAACACACAGCTGGTAGAAAGTTTTGGCCAGACACTCAGCCAACCAACCGAGAGGGAAATATCAAGAGATCTCTTATCTGGTTGGAATTGTTACGCTGAGGTAGGCACAGCTGTGCTCGTGCCACTACGACCGAAACTAATCCGTTTATTACTGCATCTCTCTTTTGATTCACTCTGTGCGTGTCTCTAAAGCTGCTGGTGATGTAAATGACTTATTATTATAAGTGAAATTGCCATATGAATAGCGAATCTAGGACCAAGGAGTTACAGGTCCAATATGGAGACACCTCAAGAATTTAATTCCTCAATATTCATAAGAGGAATACGAAACTCCTACTTTCTGATGCTTTCTTCTATCTTTTATTTGTAGAAACGTTGTTTTCCGCCTTCCTGGCTCATATTTAATTCTTTCAATGAAAAAATTCGAATGCTCAATTACTATCCACACCACTGAATATCTTTCGCCGTGTCTATAATATTTATTCAGGACTCTAATAATTCTTCTGGAAATGTATCCTTCATTCTCTGTTTTATACTTTCATAATCATTGAAATTTAAGAGATATATCGGTACAAAGAATTGTTTCGGATGTACCGCAGGGATCAGTTCTGGACCATCCTGTTACTTAACTGGTCTCCCTTGTAACTGTTCATCACGTGCATCTATAAACAACATGTACAAATGATTATTTCGCTTGTAATCTTCAATAGCCGTCTTCTTGTCTTAATGTCACCTTAAGATGTTCATCCCAGTCATTGTAACGACTCGATATGCTGTCTATTAAGGCTTATATTAATAAAATTTTAATCAAAAACATCCCGTTTTTTATTTATAACGCAGCAGTAATGTACGGGATGAACTATAATCGGTAAAAAGATTGGTGATGAACTAAAATTGTGGAAATGTTAGTATAATATACATCCAGTGTTCAGCGCAGAAAAATATGCCCTTGGGTTTCGAAGAGTCAATTTCCCATTATTTTGTATTGAAAATTTAATAATTGTGAATTGAATTCGCGGATAAAATTTTTCGCGTGTTTCGATGAAGGACAAGTCGGAGAATTTGAGAAGAGAATAGAGAGATTGAATCAGAAAAGAGAGACGAGTCTCAGTCCGCGTGAGTGAGAATTAATGTCATAAAGCAGAGAAAGCCTCTAGTTTGCAAGTGGTTACTGAATCATGTAGGATTCATGTCAGTAAGAGTTCTGTAATCTCATAAACTGACACGTTTCTACCCCTGAAGACATTTACTGCTCGAAACGCTACGCATTCATCTCACACTTGCATCTATTCATCTAATTCTTCACGCTCTTTGCATACTATTATGTCTCCTCTAATCTGAGTCTCTTCCTCCAATGCACTCAGAATTGAACTACTTTTCAAAATCTGATAATAAGAAAAATATTAGCTCTTAGCTACTTGAATCATTTAACACGTCAAGTTGGCAGAATTCTCCAGAAACATCTTCACTGACCAATTGGAGACGCTACTCAAAATCAACTCGAATTTGAATTTCTCGCACGTAGCAGCAGTCTAACAAACTTGCCCATTTCCCGTGCTTCTCAAGACAGCCTTGGTTTGGAAGATTCGCAGTTCTAGTGAGTACGTCTTTCTGTAGTCGTCGCGTATCACCACAGACTCAAGGACCCGCTCAACATGTCTGTGTCAAGGACAACGCACTTCCAGTACAAGATAAGGGCTCCCTACCACCTCGCATTACTCACTCGTTGAACTTGGGGGGGGGGGGGAAAGTCATTTGGACGAAGTGAAGTGACGTGACTCAAAAGCTGCCAAAAGGAGCATTATGGCATGTTGCGAAGGAATCACCAGGCGAGTGATTGCTGCAGGTAAGAACCAATAAAAATTCGCCCACTCATTTTTCTCATTATTTAAGAACGATACAGCCTATTGCTTCATTTCAACGGTAATCACCCATTTTCTGATTTAGATAATATAAACCAAATTAATTCCTGTTTAATTGATATTGGAATGTAGTTTCCTCTGACGAGAGATCTGACGTCAAGAAACGGCGCTGAGTAAGTTTTCGAGTCTTCAGGAGGACGTCACTGCGTAAATCCCTTGGTGTACCCTTTATAATTAACTAAGTAGTTCCTCCAGGCTTGCGAAAACCATTTGATAATGAGTAAATAATAAAGCAAGAAGAAAACTTTGTTGACGGAAAGGAGAAAGAAGAAACTAGAACTATCATGCCCTTGATGTAGAAGTCTGTAATGAATCCAAATAACGGGTATTTGGTCTTCCCTATCAGCCAAATGTCTCCTCCTATACCTCATAGTTTTGATTTCCAATGAGTTCATCCCCAGATGAACTAACTATAGCAATAGATATAACAGCTGGCCTGAAAGATTTAAGGTGCAATTTTAATACAAAACTGACTTGAAAGTTATTGATATTTTACTTTATGTGTACACGACCCAGTCCATCCCTTTTTTCTCTATTTTTCAACATTCCCGAGTTTTTCGATGTTCGGACTCTTGAGGGTGCATTAGCTTTCGACGATGAGATCCCGTATACAGTGAAGAGGTCCACCAGTTAGCGGCCACGTGCCACTGACTGGGTCACGGTTCCACACAATATCCTTGACTCCCCCCGTAACAATGGGGGCTATCACGCAACATCGTTCCATCAGCGAGGATCCCATAACTGGGTCGGACGCCGCGATCTGATCCTTAACTGCTAACGCAGAATAGGCGGGATGAATCCGGCCGAGATGAATAGATTATCCACCACCTGCTTCATTGACACAGTTCTCATCACCGAAACCAATCTACCCTTCGTGTCCGGGTGGAGATTGCTTTCGTATCCCCCGCAACACGACTCTCATGTTAACCTGGACGGTATGGACTGCTTGTACTTAATTAGTGTCGACTAAATTAGAATGGGAAGACTCGATTAAATAAAAGGACCATAGGCGCAACGGAATCAACAACCGTAGGATTTGGTAACAAAACTGACGGGAGGGTCTTGGGAGTTAGAAACCTACGGAACCAGCCAAAGAGACAGCGTGCATGTAAGTACATGAAAACAATTAAAAGTATATTTTTAGTCCATGATAGTTGGTTTAAAATGCATTTTTCAAATGATTTGGTTTAAAAGAGAGCGGTATTGATATTATAATAGTGATCGTAGGGTAAAAATCTTTCTTCAAGTTTTCATTATTTTGTTTTCACCGTTGCTTTTTTTTGGTGTAGACAGGCTATGTATAGGTAATACACATAGTGGCAAGGCTGCCAAGGGATAACTAGGGCCCCCGGGCTATAGTTTAAGGAACCTACCCAGCAATTCGCCTCAAATTGATTCAGGGAAAATCCTGGTGCCTCGGCAAGTGAAAATTTTTCCACTTTTTGTTAGGGGCGGGGGGGGGGGGGTAACAGGCTACATGAGGGTAATCCAAATAGTGGCAAATACCCTTTAATAGCATAGGAAGGGATATGAAAGGGGGGATGCGGAGGGGTAGAGGAAGGTAGACAAGGGTTAACTAGGGCCCCCGGGCTATATTTTAAGGACCCTACCCGGCATTCGCCAAAAAAATGCAGGAAAACCCCTAGAAAAACCTGCATCAGGTAGGTCGGGCATTGGGTACTTGTCCCACGCCCTTCCGATAGCGGGAGAGGAGTTTGCTGTGAGGACACAGCATTCCCTTCTCCGTGCCTCGACCAGTTTAGGAGGCAGCTGGCCGACTGTTCCAATGAGAATAGCGGACTACTCTTACCGTATGTCCAAGGACTGCGACCCCGGAACATACACCTCTCAAAACAGGCCGAGGTGCCTCGGCATGTGGGAACCTTAGTTCAAAAAAAAAACAGAGAGATGTGAAGGCATCCCCAAAGGTAGCCTCCGCCAGAGCTCTCTGGGAAGGTTCGTTTTTCACCGTTGTAAAGAAACAACCGGGATAAAGATGTATTGAAACATTTTACTGCAGGGTTTGCTGGTCTGCCGGTGTTTCACAGGCTCTTTGCCTTTCTACACCTCTTATTCTATTAGGAATTCATGAGTATAATTTTCTTTGTTTTGCATTTAGTCAATTGATTTTATTTATAGCTGGTCAAAAGCAGGACTATTACAGTTAAGTTAAAAGATAAAAAAACTTAAAATATGTCCAATAGCTTCGGTTAAAACATTTTATTTTACCTTCGTCAATTATACAAGAAGCTTTCGGCCTCTGAAAAAGCCAACGTCATCTACAGACAATTCTAGTCATCTACAGTACCGTGTATATTTCGAATTATAGTAGTACTGATATTTATTTGCATATAGACCCAGAAGAAGTGTTAATCGCATCTAAATATACACAGGACTGTGGAGTATTGTATGTAAATGACTACGGCCCTTTCATTGGCTTCTTTTATAATTGAAGAAGGTTAAATAAATTATTTTAACCGAAGATGGTGGCCTTTTTGTGGTTTCTTAACTTTTATTTTTATTTGTAATAACCAAAAACAAAGTCAAAATAATTTTTTAAAGTAAATTGGTTTATGTAAGAGTTGCGTTTGTTACTAATAAAATTTGTATATATTATTTTTTGAAAAAAAAATTCAATTAATTTTACTCTTAATTATCGATTATATATTCTGGTTTTATTTCCCGAAATCTAAATATTCATCTAAGTGTCCTAACGAGGTTAATGGATGTGGCATATACATGAAAAGAACTTTCTTCTGCCAGAGGAAACATAACTTCCGTTACAGTATTTCGCTGAGGGCATCTTAAAAGTTTCTCATTGTCGATTCGCATCTCCCATCACCTGCTTTACGACTCACTAAACTGTTAAGGCTTTGAATTTTCATATCCCCCCTCCTCTCCGTCTTCCTTCCACTCACCAGAGCCATACAAACTGATTTACAAGCCTCCTCCTAATTTTCCTTCCCCTCACTCCCTTTCTTTCTTTCCTTTTTTCGTCATTTCTTACTTACTACTGCACAGTCAACATCGTGTATATTAGTTGATACTTTTCTACTTGTCTCCTAATTGGCCCTTAAATCATCTTCCCAGCTGCGTCCCGGACGTTAATAGTCCGCATTTTATAAACAACTCGCGGACGATCTATCTGACAGATTTATTTCCACTATCAGAATCAACTTCTCGGATCTACCTTCCTGAAAGATTTATACAAAGCAGAGTTAACCTCTTTGCCTCAGGTCATGGACACGCGTTAACAGGTAAGTGGCTCGGTAACTCAAATCACAAACACTGTGAAACGAAAGGAGTTAAAAACAAGCAGTTCTCTGTTGTTTGTGAATGGAAACGTAGGCTGTCTGTCCTACACCACAAGCGGCTATCTTCAGCGAAGAAAGGAAGACAACGGTGAAAGGTCAACACGAAACCAGAATTCAGACCCCCTGTTCCCTGTACAAACCACTTTGCGGGGCCATTTAAAACCTCAGTAGATGTCGTAAAACACTTAGAATTATATAAAAGAAGCAAGCGTGTTCACATCCTTGAAATATCCACCAACAGACCAAGATAATACTGAGGTATGAATCCTTGAGCGCGTCGTTAACTTTCAGGAGGGAGTACGCAAAAGTACGAATTTACTTGAAAATAACGGTCATAATCTTCAGATTAATAATTTACCAGAACAGTATTATTTATTGCAAAAAATTTGAATTACAGTTGCAATTACTTGTAGATTAATGTTATTTTACTTTATAATTAAATCATTTTTGTTTCATTTTTATAAACATGATGAATCAAACCTCTTCTATTGGTTTTAGTTACAAGCAAAATCTTTCGTACATTTACTTAAAGAAATAGTATCTTAAATATAAAATTGTCCGTTAATGTTACAACTCACTTGTATATACACCCGTGGAGAAAATTTCACCAAATTTCGTACACGTGTTCCTTTTAAACCTAAACAAACATTATGGGAGAAAGACACATCTACCGCGCCCAGGGGCGGGGGTATAAATTTTCAAACGTGTTAAACGACCGATATTTTGTGTCGAATAAAAATGTTTCGGGTTCAATCAGATTGATAGTATTTCTCCCCATTTTGTTTGTGTATAATTTAAACCCATTACGGCATATGAGGGGAGTACCCTTAGGGGGCGGAGGGGAATTACATAATAATAAAGCTAAAACAACCTTGATTGGAGTTGAATCCGAGGTTATGGATGTCGTTGAGTTTAATTATGACTACCCGGGCAACGTCTATCACCCAGCTAGTTTGACTGGTTTGCATGCAATACATTTCATTTGGTAAAGTAAATAATAAAAAATATTTATTCCCGCTATGAGTTACGAACCTCCTATTATGCAGTTATGTTCTAGTTATTTTAAATCAGGCAGCTTTTTTTTTGGGGGGGGGGGGTAAGAGACTACATGAGGGTAATCCACATGGTGACAACACACCTTTAATAGCATAGAAAGGGATCTGAAAGGGAGGATGCGGAAAGGTAGAGGAAGGTAGCCGAGGGTTAACTAGGGGCCCCCGGGCTATGGTTTAAGAATCCTACCCGGCAATTCGCCTAAAAGTGATGCAAGGAAAACCCTAGAAAATCCTGCAACAGGTAGGTCGGGCATTTGGTACTTGTCCCACGCCCTTCCGATGGCGGGAGAGGGGTTAGCTGTAAGGTAGCTATTAATTGTAAATAGGCCTACTTAACCAATTTACCAGTGAGAGAATCTTAAATCTCCGTATTAGAATTTAAATTAAATATTACGCAGGTATTAAAAACATAAACCTTCAAAATTGTAACGAGAAATTAAATTAAGCATTCCAATTAGAATATTCTAATTACACTTTAGGAACCTCACAGTCAATAATGACCCAGCATTGACATACAGATAATATGAAAAATATTAGGTTTTAACTACTTCACTCATTTCAAACGTTATCTTGATCGTCCCGGACCAATTGGACGAACAAGCTCTCCGTACCAAGGATGTATTGCTGGTTGCATTCAGAAAGTGGAGCTCAAATTTTCTGCCAGCGATTTTACAATATTTTCTATTATTTATCCTTATTTAAAAAATCAATTCTGCAATTATTTATATTCTTTTTATTTTTAAATATGCCTTAAATTCAACTTAGTTTCTCTTTATCTCACTCATCTCATGTATAGTATGATATTATACTTATTCCATTTTCATTCACTTTCAATATCTTAGGGTCTGCGAGGGCTATTCTCTTGCAGGTTTTACTAGGGTTTTCCCTGCATTACTTTTAGGTGAATGCCGGGTAGGATCCTTAAAATATAGCCCTGGGGCCCTAGTTAACCCTTGGCTACCTTCCTCTACCCTGCCGCATCCCCCCCCCCTTTCAGATCCCTTCCTATGCTATTAAAGGGGAGTTTCCACCATGTGAATTACCATCATGTAGCCTGTTACCTTAAAAAAAAACTTTCAATATCTTCGGTTTCATCTTTTCCATTTAACAGAGACTATTGTAAATCTAAAATTCGCCTAACCCCGAGGGTCGAAGCAAATAGAAATCCTCAACGCCACTAGCTCGCTTTAAAGTAAATTTATTATTATATTAAGTGTTACCAACCTGGTGTGACAGACATTGTACCATGACGCGCGGTGAAAATGCGAGAAAAACAAACTAATATAAAGCAATCCATAATACTGTTTTCGCTCTACCTTGCTTTCGCCCAAGATTCAGTCCGAATACGAATTTCCACACAATTTCTGCAACCTTCACTTTCAAAATTTTCTGTCTAACACAACATTCCATAATTACTTTCTCCGCAAATAATGACAGTCAGAGAGGGATTTCCCCTGAACTTTCGAGCCACATTTTTTTTCGAAACCACCAGCAATCAACTAAACACACACATACAATCGCTTAGTTAAGTAAGTTCTGACTTAACTAGAAGAGTGTGAAACCCGGAGGCAAAGTTGGGTGCGGTCGCGAGTTGTGGAACAACCACGTCGGCCTTTCAAGGCATCGACTGGACACAGAGATAAGAGCAGCAGCAACAAAAGAAATTTTGCAACGACCCAGAAAAATAATAAATATCACAACGTACATACAAACACCTGGTTAAGTTCACGAGAGCGTATTTTTCAGAGAAATAAATTTGGGAGGCGGTTTCCATAAGGTTTTATTCGGGGAGAATTTCTCATCTTTAGTACGTTTATAAATCATTTACTTACCAAACACTGAGGCTATACACAGGACACTAATATTTTAATAAAGAGTAAGCAACACGAATTACAGGGAAAATTAGCCGAAGCAGAAACTTTCACTATTTATTGTCATATTGTATACAGTTCTGTGAACAGAGATCCTGGTGACCCTGGGTTCGATTACCAGTCCTGTCCGGATTTTTCTATACTATTCTGTTAACTCAGTTTCCTAAAATTAGGTGTTGAGCTTGAATGAATTATTTCATTCGATATATAATTATTTTATACAAAATTTCGATTCTTTACTGAAGTTCTAAAATTTAGACCATGAATAACGTAATTCTGTAAATTGTAGGTGGATCACCAACAATTGTCTTCAGGTCTATTCGAAGATTAGAGAAGGTTCAATTCCCCATACAGTAACGAATTTAAAGTCCTTTTCGCTACGAGACATAACTTTTAACCTTCTGACAAAGGTTTATTATTTGTAATGTTTCTTCTATAATCTAATGCAACTTTTGTTTTATAAAAAATGTTGGAAATATTATCTTACGAATGAGATTGTCCAATCACTGATGCTATTTTTCAGTCAATTCAGTTGTTTGACATTTTAATATGAGAAGAAATGACAGCATACACAAAGCAATGGGAGTAAATTACTGTCTGTTGCAACGGTGGGCGTACATTCTAATGTTATAACTATTTTCCGAAGAACACTTGCAATATATTTAGTCATTCCTGGTATTTAATTATAAAATTCACGTAAATAGATATAAAGTGTCAAAATAAATTTCCTTGTTGGTACATCTTAAATTAAGACGAATAATCGATGTTTTGGGAGGGACGAAGAAAGGTACTGACGCTCAACAGACAATGTTAGAACAAGTTTGTATTTGGGGCGTTCAGTCTGTCTTGTGCACGTCAAGTTAAGTTAAGTAGGTCAGTAGCTGTGATCTTGGAGGCGCCGCGGAATAGTTGAAATCTTGCTGATGCTGTGAAGTAGTTGCCAAGGGCTTGAGGAATTTCTTCTAGTCAATTTAAAAGAAATTATTAATCATAATGATTTTTTTTTATAGAGCAACAGGCTACATGAGGGGGGGGGGGGGTAATCCACGTTGGGCAACTCCCCTTTAATAGCATACGAAGGGATTTGAAAGGAGGGATAAATACCATACCAAGTAATTAATTTCAGTAAGAATGTATTCCATTATTCTTCTAATAAGAAATAAAACCGGAAGAGAAAGGAAACATTTCAAGCTTTTGCATAATCACGACCTTCGATAAGGTTGTCACACTCTTCTCTAAGTCTTGTTATTTTTTCCTTATTCCTTTCATGATCCCGGCAAAGAGAATTTCTTTCTCGTTGTAAATTAGAGACTTCCCTTTCTCACCAAACTGCGTTATTTGCTTGTAGCAAATAGTGAAATATATGAAACACGTGTACATTAAACAATGCGCAAGTCCGAAAACTTGAAGAGGCTGTGAATAACCTCTTTAAACCCGACTGAAGAGGCTGTGAATAACCTCTTTAAACCCGTCTCAACAGTCCATCAATTTTTATTCTCATTTACCGTAACTCCAATAGTGTCGCTAAATTACAAACAAAAATTAATCTTGGATTACCATTCAGTTGCGGGAATTTAATGCTTTGAATTATGACGTGAAAGAATTGGTTACAATCTAAAATTTCGATAACTATCCGTTCTTCTCGTTTTCTGCCTCTCTCTTTCTAGATACTTTCACCTCCGTACGTTGATCGGCAAGGAAAAAAAGACGTTACATATTCGAATGAGTCCGTCCAGAAATGCGATCACGATCGTGGGTGGTTCGTGGCCACAGGAAGGTCTCTAGAATTTCTCCCGGTGTTATAAATTATTACGTGACTGCGGCTGACGGAAGGAGGAAGAGGTTTTGCAGACTATGTAACAGCTCGACACATGATTCTAAACCTCTCTATCTGTGTCAACCAGATCCGATAAATTCAACCAATATTATCCTAAAAACTAGGCATCGTTTTCTGCCGTTCTCCTACACTAACATGGACACCCTTTTAAAAGCTTTAGAAAAATCCGTGACTCTTATTAGTATAATTCATACATTCTTCTTTTTTTTTCAGGGCAACAGGCTGCATGATCCATATTGGGCAACTCCCCTTTAATAGCATAGGAAGGAATTTGAAAGGCCAGCTGCCTCCTAAACTGGTCGAGGCACGGAGAAGGGAATGCTGCGTCCCCACAGCAAACTCCTCTCCCCCTATCGGAAGGGCGTGGGAGAAGTACCCAATGCCCGACCACCCAATGCAGGTTTTCCTATGGTTTTGCCTGCATTTCTTTAGGCGAATGCCGGGTAGGATCCTTAAAATATAGCCCGGGGGCCCTATTTAACCCTTGGCTACCTTCCTCTACCCTTCCGAATCCCCCCTTTCAGATCCCTTCCTATGCTATTAAAGGGGAGTTGCCCAATGTGGATCACCCTCATGTAGCGTGTTGCCCTAAAAAAAAAATTTCTATTTTTTCAATTCGACGCCGAGTTACTGTCAATATTCTTCTACGACCAGCTGCACAATATTCAGTTATGCATAATATTACTCGTTGATAACATGAAACTACGCGTAGAACTACCAGAGATAAACCTTATAAAAGTGTTATTCATCCAAAGACTATGCAGTTGTCCGTAGCCAATAATTTAAGTTGACTTAAACATTCATCTAAATCCTCAATCAAATTTGAAATCCAGCAAACTATTATATATATATATATCATATATTCAGAAACTAAAAAAAACAAATACGAAAATTCACTGAAATCCATTCAGCCCTGTTTGATTTTATCCAAACAGGCCGACAAACAGACATGTTTGTAATATAAAAAAAATTGAAGATGGCGTTTATTATATATATTTATTTGATATTTAATTTTTAGTTACTTTCGGGAGATAGGGGTCCTGTGGTTAACGTATATGACCGTGTTTGTCTGGATTCAAATAATTCTTCCGGCCTGATCTGAGTCTGGAAACGCAAAGTCTGGAGTTGGAACGTTCGTATACCTGAGTACTGAGGTCCGTGTAAGACGCTGTGGGAACCCCTATCGAGAAGAAATTTAGATCCAGATACGATGGGGAAAGTGGTAAAACGTAATTGTTAGAGCGGAATAATTCCGTGGTTGGACAGAAGAAGAATATTGTCGGTAGTGAAATATCACACGGATTTCTACAGAATATACTGAAAAAACGTACAGTGATTGGGAGAAAAAAAACCCTGAAATCAATTTATAAGAATTGCAACCACGATGAAAAGGGGAACGAGAGAGAAGGGAGGGAGGGAGCGATGTGGGGTTGTGCCTGAAATGGAGAAGATGCGACATCGAGGCCGAATGAATGGAACCAGAAACCTGAATAACACGAACGGCGCGGCCTCGTCTGCACGCTCCAGATACTGCAACGCCTCTCCACCACGAGATCTTCTGAAGATCGAATTCCGGGCTCCGTCAATACTGGGGAAATTCGCTGTGAACCTTCACTTACAAACGCGCAAACAACATCCGCAACGCTTTTGGTTCCAGAGGAGGTTGAAGACGTTGAGCAAGACTCTTTGGCATACCCCAAACGAATATTTTCCGATTACGAAGTTCGCGAACGTTTTTTTAAAAAAATAGTATTCATACAGTTGTAATATTAATTATAAGAAAAATTAGAGCAGATTCTCTGGAACTAAGACTACGTCCATTTGAGTGACTGTCATCACGTTGCACCTATCCTCGCCTTTTATTTCTAGAATTAACTTTTCTTTCCTTCAGTTATCGTCCTTGATGGTCACCTCATTATCAATCGTATCCGTTCACTCCTGTTTGGCACGATTTTTGTTCGCATTTTGACTACTGATTACCAACATTATCATTCCCCATACGTCGTACAATAGAATATTCGGAAAAAACTTCTCCACACTACTAGTAATATATCTAATCAAATACACAAGTAATAAAAGCAAGTGAAAACTATAATTATTTTCGAAATATGTTTGTAGATTTCTTGCAAAAATAATATTGTGAATTAGCTGTTTTGTCAGGTTTTAAACTCGATCGCTACTTTGAAAAACGGACCACTGTTTATTATACATATTCAATAGGAAAGTCAAATATTTAAATTTAAACGACGTTACCTGAGGACTATTACGACCTTGGGATCATTGCGTGGAAAGTCTCACGTCGTGGATTTCGCGAAAGCCTGGCACTACGATGGTAAGGAGAGTTAAGGTACGAAGGAACGCCCCACTTTCCCTGCAGCAGGTGTTAGAAGACAACAACAATCTTACCCTAATCCAGCAAGGATTCCAAAGTCATAACGTCCTTTTACATCATTTGTTTTCCCTCAGAAATTACAAAATAAACTTTTATTTTTATATGCTGACAACTTGGCGATTATGACTGTCGTCAACACCGGTTAACAAGTGTATTGTATATTTAAAGTTCCTGGTTGCCCTTTTATTGATTTTCCTCGATATTACAGAGGAAAAAAATGCAGGTCCCACCGAGATTTGAACTCGGATCGCTGGATTCAAAGTCCAGAGTGCTAACCATTACACCATGGGACCTCACAACGTTTGCAATTAATTCTCTAGGCACATGGTAATTGTAACGTGACCCCCCCCCCACCACCACCACCACCAATCCTCTCATACGTCGTGGCTTATAATACGATAGAAAATTATGTTTTATTGCTAAACGTGTTTTTTTTGCAACAAAATAAAGATCCGTCATCATTTTATATTTTATGAACCACGATAAAGTTTTCATGGTTAATTACTGTCAGAAAAGTGGAGTAGTATTTAATGTACCTCTGATGGAAAACGTTTCAGGATATTCAATAATCCTGAGAACCAAAATTTTGTCAAATTGGCACCGTATTCTCTTTATTCACGCCACTCTCTGACACTACTGTCAGTCCTTCAGATTCCAATTTTAGAATATATATTTATTACAGGTTATCTGGATAAAGTTAATATCCACATAAATTAACACAATTGACAAAACTTTAGGAGAAAAACAAAATAGTGTTATTTTTCTATATAGTCTATTATGTTTACAGAAAATGTACTCCACTAAAAGCCAAGAAGTAAAAAAATAACAGGAAGAGGCAGACATCAAGAATGGGACTAAACATATGACTTCAAAAAGTTATTCCCGGTAATAAATAAGAAAGTCAGATATCAGTTAAGCGACATCCATAACCCTGGATTCTACCCCACTCTCAGTTATTTTTGCGATTTTTTCATGTCACACCCCTCTACCCCATCCCTGATATCTGAAGAATGCTATCTATATCGTTGGCCCCGAAAATTTTTCTTTCGTCAAAAATATCGACTGTTTTAACATGATCGAAAACTTCCATTCTGTCCACGCTCGCCTCTAGGGGTTAAACGGCTAGTTGAATGTCATAATTAAACTCAGCGACATCCGTAACCCAGGATTCGACTCCAATCTCGGTTGTTTTAGCGCTATATTTGTGTAACGCCCCTCCACGCACACCCCTAAGGGTGCTCCCGTTCAATACATAAAGGGAGAAACATTAAAAGTCTCATTGACACCGTATAATATTTATTTGACGAAAATATTGGTAGTTTTTGCATGTTTGGAAATTTCTATCCCACCTCTGCGGGTGGTAGCCAGTGTTTGCAATCGATTCAAAATGAACACGCTTACGAAATTTGATTAAATTTTCTCCACAGATGTAGATTTGTATCCGGGAACAACAAACAAAACTTATATTTTACATATTAGAAGAAGATAAACACGTCAAACAACAATTAATCTTTTCTTATATTGGAAAATTAATTTTTAATAAATTAAAATTTGCGGGACTCTTTTAAAAAAGAACTGAAGGCATATTTGGAGGATCAAGACTTCCAGTCCTTAAATATACTGTAGTTATGTAAACATTGTATGCAATAGTTTATGTAATTAATTGTATATTTTTACTACATAATAAACCATTATGTATAATAATAATCAGTATGTACGAACCGAAGATGAATAAAAAACTAAATAAAAAAGTGTAATTTCGAAGCTTGAACATGGCCTCAGAATGACTGGCAAGAGGTATAAAAAAGCATAACCATTTCTGAAAATGTTTCTGGTACGCAGTAAATAAAAAAATATTTATTATAACAGTAAACTGATCTTTGCCTCTATAATGCAGTACTCTAGGATTGAATTCTAATCAATGACTACGGAAAGTTACCCCAAAAACGACGAGTAACAGAAACAAATTAGTAGGGTTTATAGAAACGGCTGAGGTCACTGTCCATAAATAATATTTGTTGAATAGGTTGATACAATTTATGGCCACTCCTGAAAACATAAGAGCAGTAAGAAGCAGAACCGTTTTACGTTTCCACTAACACTGCGGAAAAGGTGATCACTTAAATATCCACCCAAAAATTCTGGAAAGTCCAAGAGGATTGGAATCTTTAAAAAAAATATGGTTGTATGGATTAATACCGTAGGTTAAATCGAGAGACTACAGATTAACTCAGAAAATGTTTAGAAAAATATCATAAATGAAAAATTAGTTCTGGAGATAAATAAGTTGGTTAAACACTATGATGCTGAAGAAGACATCGATCAGGTACATTAATAAGTTAATTGATGACGCGTGTGAAGTAAGTTCTTTAGAGATAATATTTATCAGGGTGTTTCACTGTCTGGTTGACAGAAGTAGATGATCAAACTCTCTAGAACCTCTTGAGAATAAGAAATTCTAAATAAGTGCGTGGATCTCAGACCCCCAGCGCATCGAGTATCCTGAAAGTAAGACTGGTAGAGAAAACTAGCGATACCACAATATAAATTAGATAACCACCGACGTTCGATTAGGTTCGTTCGGTGGCATGTAAAGGTTATCCAAGGAATTAACACATCATCAAACTAAAAATTTTAACGTCCAATAATCATCCCTGTGTGAGGGTAAAGTACGTCACAGTCGGAGCTGGCACATGTTCATCCAGTTAAAAATACCCTCCTAAGGGACGGGGAGTATTGGAATGAAACACACAAGACGTCATTCCATAAAAGTCACAGACACGCACAATATGACGTGAGGATATGGTCGCAAGAAGTCACGTGACGCGACTCCTCGTCAGCACAAGCACGTTATCTTGGGCCACGACTTTCACAACCACCACCATCACAAGGATTCAGACAGATCCCTTCGAGGTCGTCCTTACCAGAAACAGAGAGAGAGAGATTTTTCGCTGCCCTCCGACGACGGCGCCGCTGGAAAGTGAGTGAGTGAGTGAGTTGAGTCCTGGTTTCACTTGTTCGCGGAGAAGAAGAGAGAGTAGGCAGATCTGACCGGCGACCCAGCTGGCTGCCAACTGAGGAGAAAGACACTTCCACTCTACACAACTCTCCAACCACCTCCACCACCATAATTTGAGAAACACACAAACGGCAAGAAAAGGAGAACAGGTCAAACCATCGAAAATGGGAAAGTGAAATCAAAATTGGTCCGTGAGTCCAAAACATGAGACAGGAGACAGAATAAGTGAATGTTTTCGATTGTCTAGTTGTTGTTGGATAAGTGATCAGATTCTAAATATGAAAAATAAATATATAATAGTCAGGTGATGACGCAAATATAGAGCGGGAATATTTGAAGAGTAAGAAAAGGAGGACCAGATCGCCTTCAGAGCACTACTACACAGGCTTCATTCTTCCTAACTTGAATCTAAATGTGGTAGTACACCGACTAAGTCTAATTTCCTGAACATTTCTTCTCAGACACAAATTATTCTATTTCTTAAAAGCGGTGATAACAGAGACAATGACTGGTGAAATATTTGAAGTTACTATGACGCTGGCGACCTAAACTTCCAAATAGTTCTTCAGGGTTTTTCCACCACGGTCCGCCTTAGATAAGATGAAATCCAAGTCAACAGAGACGTAGAATAATACAATAGTTTAAATTGAAACGAGAGAGAGGAATTTATTCCAAATTTGGGGTTTATAAGGAGTCACAGACTAGATTCTGACGTTCCTGAGAGCAGGAGACTGATGGTTGTCATCAAGACTGATAGCGCGCTTCAGAAGAGTCTGAACCCTCATGGAACCTACTTTGACTTATCTAAAAATAAACATAACCTCATTTAGTGAAATTTCAAAAACAAAAGTTTTTTTTTATTTTCTATCCAAAAGACAAACATTAATTTGTTTATTTTGGAGCGTCGGTTAGCGCTTTTCTTTTACTTTGGATCTTTCTTCTTTGCCTCACGTATCTCCCGACATCCGTGAATTATTTATATTACCAGAAACATGCAACATTTATTCTTATCCTAAACTAACTACTTAAATACAGGAACGTAAGAAATAACGTCGGCACAAGATCAAGAACTTCAATTCGACGAAAGGAGAGTCACATCCCTTTTCTTCATGATAAAGTTATAAAATCGTGTGTGTACTTCATTCTATTCTTCTCGCATATTTAATGCTTTACCTGAGGATACAACAAACTGCGTTTCACACATAACGAACTTGGATCGGGGTTTTAGCGTAACTTTCTACGTCGACGGTGCTAGGTTGTGGTCAGCTCCGGCTCAACCAACCTTGGGGAAATTAGTAACACCCACACGCGCTGCTTCCTTACCCATTGAATTCCACTAAATAATTACCATATACGTTTATTTTACAGTATCTACTTGAGAGTAGTTTTATAGCTGCTTCTGATTTCCTCGGAACTTCATTGTCTCCCTTTTAATGTTGGGAGTTCCTAAAAATATTTGATATTCTTGGCATATATTACACAAAATTTAAAGACAAAGTGAGTAAGATAAAGGGAAAATGATTCATACAACGGATAGAGTACGACATAGTAGCAGGTAAGAACAGAGTGAAAAATCGTTTCTTCTTCTTCTTCTTCTTATTTTATTTTTTTAAAATTTATTTAGCTAACAGGCTGTGAGGGTAATCCACATGGTGTCAACTCCCCTTTAATAGCATAGGAAGGGATTTGAAAGGGGGGATGTGGAAGGATAGAGGAAGGTAGCCAAGGGTTAACTAGGGCCCCCGGGCTATATTTTAAGGATCCTACCCGTCAATTCGCCTAAATTAATGCAGGACAAACCCTAGAAAAACCTGCATCAGGTAGGTCGGGTACTTGTCCCACGCCCTTCCGATAGCGGGAGAGTAGTTTGCTGTGGGGACGCAGATTTCCCTTCTACGTGCCTCGACCAGTTTAGGAGGCAGCTGGGCGACTATACCATTGTGATCGCGTAACTTAAATCACATTAACGAAGATTATTTGAATGAAAGCGATTATTTTTAATTAAGGAGGACTCGGGACAGCGTCATGTTTGACCAATTCAGTTCTTTCATTCTACTAAAATTGACGAGTGGGACCACCGTCGAATATAATTAACATAACGCAATTACTAAAGCTTTAAGGAAATAATTTTAGTATCTATTACTAATTATTTCATCTATATTTAATAACTTGGTATAATTTCGTGGGAGAAAAATCTTTTGATAAAGAAAAGTTTGTTAGTCTTCAAAAGATGTTTCAAGATCACACGTGGCGGGCTTTTCAAACAGCTTCAAATATCTACATTTACCAGACACTATATCGAAGATAAATGACAGCCGCCTATTCACTACACATAATTTAATACAAAAGAAGGAAGGGAAAATAAAATTATAATTCACACTGTTATATTCGATCCATAAAATTACTCGTAATTAAAGATATTATTGATGAGAAGTGTCGTGAACCCTAAAGTCACAAGTCTCTTTTAATTTTCGTGGATGTCTCCTAGTAACAAAAATCGGAGACTGCTAACTAAAATTCAGGAAAACAGATTCCCCTTTCAGGATTCCCTTTCAAAATAAATACCTCATGGTTCTCCACATCTTCGATCCGTTCATCTTCAATGTTATTGAATTACGATGACACGATACCGTCTGCAAAAGAGAATATGTAATGCAGCTCTTTGACTCCGTGGCGGCAACGATGTTACGTCGACGAGAACCAACGACGCGTTGCAGATCCCGCGTTATCTCTGACGGCAAAGATTACGACAACCAAAGTATCATGACCGCAAATCAAGCCAGGCGTGGGATTATAAAATAAATCTTACGACTGAGCGTGAAATTTTGAGTAGAAAACACATTTCACGATTCTCATAAATATAAACTTAAAATTATGGATACACTTACACTCAATATTAAAAACGGCTTTTTTTGATAAATTAATCGTACGAACCTGTCCTACCATGGTTTATGGACATTTCTTCCTGTTTTAATTTTTTTTTTCTAAAAGTACTCGACATATATAATTCTCATAAAGACGTGAATTTTCCGAACATTTTAAAATGTAATTTCGTTAGTATTTAATGTTTTTAATTTAAAACTTCTTTATTAAAAAAATTCTTATTATTAATTTTGGATCAAGGACCTTCCGGCCGATAATTTAGCAAAACAAAATCATATGTTTTAAAAAACATATTAAATTTAAATCCTATATACACGATTTGTCAACATTAATGTTTTATATTTATAAAATATATTTCCAAGTGGCCAATTATTATTATAAATTATAATCCATTTACATGCGCTCAATTAATAATTTTTTTAAGTTATAAACGTGGAAATCGACATTATTTTCGTGTATTGGCTCCAATAATATAAGTATATTTCCTACGCTGAATACGTTCCTATCGATTTTATCACGACTCACGTTAGAACATTGACCAATATAACTAAAATTTCAGGACGTCCATTTTTTTTTCTGAAAATGTGACACGTATAATTATTCTATTTCGATATATCTTGTACTAGGCGTGGACATCGATAATGTAAATAACTAATTTTAAACTCGATACATATAGAGATTTAAAAGTAATTTCATGGTAAAATTCCTTAACCTGCCAATCTTTTCTTGAATTCATACCATAGTTATTCTTAATTATATATATTGACTAATTTTTTCCTTTTAAATTAGTATGTTGTTTAAATATAATTTTTTATTTTATGGTTTAAATTAAAATGATTTAAATATAATGCACTGTTAGGTTTTGTATGATGTTTGGCATTATTTTTATGATTAAAAATCCTAGTACTAATATTTGTACTAATATGTTCAGTAAACGTTTTTGTTTCAATCTTTACAATCCTGTAAATCCTTTACGCTTCCTGTAATTTTGCTTCTAATGTTGTTATGTAACTTTTATCTGGTTTTAAAACAAATTTAATTTTTTGTATCCAATTGTTTTTAAATATTTAACTACTTTAGCTACCTACATATAAATATTTTATATTTCTGTCGTTATAAATATGTTTAATTATTTTCATTCAGTTATTAATTTCTATTTCATTAATACTCATATTTGAAATTGATGCTTGTTTAATTATTTTCATTATTAACTGGCCTTAAAAAATTGGAGTTATTACATAAATACCAAAATTAAATTTACAGTCCTTAAAAATGTAATAATGTTTTTTTTAAGTGAAAGTAGCTTCCAAAACACTTGTTGAAGATAACATATTTAATCTAGGTTGAAGAAGTCATGAACATTTGCCTGTTTACCCTAAGAGAAACACAGAAAGATAGCACTATAGTGAATAATATTTAATATAGTAAATAATGTTTAATAACGAATGTTTTTCTTGGCCAATGAAACGGGATTTTTAGGGGAATTGGTGTCAAATCCGAGCATAGTCAACGTTAGATCAAGACTTATGACGTATTTATTGTATTTCTCCCTCTCTCTGAAGTTTTATGTCCCTATACTCATAAATTGATTGAGTTATGCTTTGGGGATGCCTTCACATCTCTCTGGTTTTTTGAACTAAGGTTCCCACATGCCGAGGTTCCTTGGCTAGTTTTGAGAGGTGTATGTTCCGGGGTCACAGACCTTTGGCATACGGTAAGAGTTGTCCGCTATTTCTATTGGAATAGTCGGCCAGTTGCCTCCTAAACTGGTCAAGGCACGGAGAGGGGAAAGCTGCGACCCCACAGCTAACTCCTCTCCCGCCATCGGAAGGGCGTGGGACAAGTACCAAATACCCGACCTACCTGAAGCCGGTTTTTCTAGGGTTTTCCCTGCATCACTTTTAGGCGAATGATCGCGTAGGATCCTTAAACCATAGCCCGGGGGCCCTAGTTAACCCTTGGCTACCTTCCTCTACCCTTCCGCATCCCCCCTTTTAAATCACTTCCTATGCTATTAAAGGGGAGTTGCCACCATGTTGATTACCCTCATGTAGCCTGTTGCCCTAAAAAAACTTTAATCCAGTTACCACGAAGAGTATGGATAATAAGTGGAATATGGGATATTGAGACAGAAAGAAGTACAATGGAGCTAAATCAACCGCCAGGTTACCAATGAGGAAAATTGAGGATATACACTAAAAACCAGCAATCGTATAAGATCTTGAGGAACTACTTACTTGGTCTAATTAAAAGCAATGACTTTTCGCTTGTCAACGATGGACGTCCGTTGGTGGGTCAAAAAATGAACTACTTCGTTTCATTCGAAATGGAAAGTTGCCGTCGTATGCAATTTGCAAGAAAAACAAAGGCCCGATTAATTGGAGGCTGGTTTTGAAACAACTGTACCTCCCCCCTCCTAATCCTCCCTCTTTTTTGCCGCGTATTCCATGAGCCACTCCCTTTTTATTCTCACTCTCTACGGCGTTTAGAAATCGCCTTAATTGATTTCTTGTTATGATAACGTGACGAAGGCGCCCCTTTGTTTTCTTTTTAAAGCAGCTGCTAATAAAAGCTCCGTCTCTTACCTTTTCTTGTTGTGCCTCTCTGTTGAGAAACTTCCCCCCAACCATAACACCTTTTTTTTATTATTTTCAGAACAAATTGCATTCTCCTCAGTGAGTTGAGTGAGTTCCTTTACGTAATCCAAGATTTTTCTGCAACCGTGCAACTCTCCCAACATCACAGTTCTGAATGTCATAAATAATTACGCTGGCTTGTGTCACTGGCCAGCGACTTTTCTTCTTACCTCCATCATTATCTCCAGATTGTCCTGGTTCCTGTAAACGTCATATCTAAAAATAAACTTTCCTGACACTTCCGAAGAATTAAATTCTTAAAGAAAAATAGCTAGAATTTTGGTTGCTACCAGAACAAAATCATTTTCCATAGCCTACAGACCATTCGGGATTCAGAAATTTGGAAAGTCAAGGATGATGCCTGAACTGTGACAGCTTCTTCCCTGGCGCGAATTTTTGTAACTTTTTATCAAGTAGAAAATCCTTATGAATATTCAGGTGACTATGACCGAAAGCTTCTGTGAATTAGTTTTTATTTTCGGACAACTAAACGATTGGATTAAATCTTTTTATTTTATTTTTAAAAAACAATTTGAAAACTATTTTAGGCGTTTTTCTTTTTCAAGATAATTAAAATGAGTCCTAAAATAATTTAATAATAATTTACCTTTTCGACTTCTTTACTAATATTTTTACGTTCGTTTTCTTTCATGAAACACCGTAGTGATGCCCTGTGACGACACCGGAAAAAATGTCGTTCAATATACACTTAATTAGCCTCATTAAAAAGTACCACAGACGTGACCATAAACTTATTTCCTAATCCTCATGCGCTAATAAAAAACTATAAGCCGCGAATCAGCTTTATTTACGAACCACCTTTTCTACGCTATTCTTTATTTATTTTTCTATTACTAGATGTTTAACAGCGTGACTACGTGCTCGTGTAGTGTTGAAACTTCGAAAATTATTCACCCTTCACAGTTCACTGTACTCCAATTAAAAGTAGTGTGGGTGTTTCTGCTTTATTTATCAATTCTACTCAGCAGCGATATTATTGAATACATTATTTATTTTCATTGGCGGAATAAATTATATTTTAAAGAGACTTGACAGTGATATTCTTGTATATTTATTTTTATTTGTATTTTAAACCGTCTTTCATCCACTGAGGGCCTTGGGTACGACAACCAGATGATCATTTCCGGGATGTTCTTGGTTCACCTTCAGTTTTCCTGACCATGACATCGCAGCTAGCCCATGCTGGGACACGAACTCAGGACCTCTGTGGTGCGAAGTCGTGACGATAACCACAGCAGGTCGACAAATATATATATTTCAAATTCAAAATTATTTTTATTCGTCATCAAGTTTAATCGCTGATTAAAATCGGTCGGACAGAATCGTTCTTTGTTTGTATATGATGAAGTATAAACGTAGTTGAAGTAACGGAAACTCGTTTGATGATTTCCGCGTGCCTAGACGTCCTGTTATCCGGAAGACATCAAAGGAGAAACACTCTCCTTTTCTCAGACGGAACTTTTCGTCGTTCCAGGTCGCATCACGTCTCTAAAAGATTGCGCCTCACTCCTTTGTCCATCTTCCGCAAAAAAAAGATTCTCTCTCTCTCTCTTCTTTCTCTACAGGAGAGATGAATGTCTCCGGTAGTGAATGAGATTCAGTCACGAAGCCTCTGGTATCACCACTTTTGTCACGCTCTAAACACACACACAGCGTGTTAAAGTGGGGATTGTTACGTGAGTCCAAATGCTTCCGTAGTGCCAATAAGAAAGAGAGAAACGTCGACACACGATACAATTATAAGTAAAACAATCTTTGGGATGCAAGAAAAATGAACCGTTTTTTTTTAGAGTATCAGGCTGCATGATGGTAATCCACATGGTGGCAACTCTTCTTTAATAGCAAAGGAAAGGCCCCCGGTCTGTAGTTTATTGATCATACCCGACAATCGCCTAAAAATGATACAGGGAAACCCCTAGAAATCCTGCAACAGGTAGTTCGGCTTGGTACTTGTCCCACGCCTTTCTGATGGAGGGAGAGAGGTTTGCTGTGTGGACGCAGCATTCCCTTCTCTATACCTCGACCAGGTTAGGAGGCAGCTAGCCGACTGTTCCGCGTAGATGACGAATTAAATGCTAAGGTATGGGGAATAAAGCTTTGAGAAGACTCACAAAATGTGTTAGTGGAAAAGTAAAAAATGAAAATAGGCCAAAACAACGCATTTTTAATGAAGAGGTCATTTCAAGATAGAAAGAAGGTTAAGAAAAAAATATGTAAAATGGACGTAAAATGGGAATTAAAAATTATTGTTGGAAGTAGCCTATAAAAGGTTGGAAATAGCCCAAACGAATGGAAGGAATAAGTTGACGAAACGTAAATTATTCCTGAAAGACAGTGGAAAAGATCAGTTGGAAAAAATGAGTCCATTTTTCCCAAAGTCAAAATTTAACAAATCTGTAAAAATTATTATAATAATTGCAGGTCAGTGTCGTTCTCGTT
Source organism: Zhengitettix transpicula (assembly GCA_037074705.1). Lineage (NCBI taxonomy): Eukaryota > Metazoa > Arthropoda > Insecta > Orthoptera > Tetrigidae > Zhengitettix > Zhengitettix transpicula. Next base: position 79,425,450 of record CM073593.1, read on the forward strand.
GGTCACTTACATGTGTGGACGGCATCGGTGCCTTTGATGGCGTTCTTCAGCGATCCCCACCTTCATTAGTGATTTACTGGTAGGTAGGAAAACTTTCCCCATCTAACACCACAGCTCTAATCACTCCAGTCGACTGACTGATGGTCTCCAGGACTGTAATTTTGCCGGTCGTTGATCTGTTTTGTGGACTGCTCCGTGACCCTTTCACCAGCCTTTCTCCGAGCAAGACTGGATCAACACAAAGGGAGGGCCTGACTGGTCATCATCTTTTTAGCAACGTGCGACGTTCCTGAGCTGGCAAGTTTGTGGGTGTTATTTATGCTGCCGTGTGGGTGGGAGGATGCGACCTGTGAAAGCGCTGCTAGGATTCTGCCTTTCTTTCCACCCACAACTCTCTTTGTACAGCGGCGTGATGAGGTCAGAGCTATTCACCTACCCGTCTTCTCCATCATCTTAATGTTCATCGCTTCCTGTATTCAACGAGTATATATATATATATATATATATATATATATCATATCCATTTTAATTTATTTCTTCTCATCGTTTACTAAATGTGTACTCCCTTTCGTCCACATTTATTCATACATTATTTCTTCCCTTTCATTGGTTCAGTTTTAGTTTCTTCCTGAATTCCTTTCAGAACTAGATAATTTTTTTCAATTTCCCAGCTTAACATCAACACATTTAATTTCTCAGTGAATTAATTAATTATTTGACATAAAAATTTAAGAATTTAAAAATATTATGACCTTTTAAAATGTTCAATTTGTATTGTCAATAATAATACCAATATATGCTTCGGCAATCAGAAGCTTGTTAGTCTTTGGCTCTAGACGTTCATCGTTTACTTTGATCTAATTTATTTTTGTGTAAATATGTAATATTTTTCTACTCTGTTACATTAAGAACTTTACTAAATTTTCATATACCACCCATTTTACTTAACAAAAGTGTGTTTTATTTTTAAATTCTTATTACTTCTTATTACCTGTTCATCTTAATTGGCGTTTATTACTTTACTTATTTTTTCCTAGTGTGCAAAGAGGACAACAGGGCCTTGGCAGTTTGTAGATTCGTCACGTTGTCTTTGGGAGTGATTATTAAATCAGGAACGGGAGAACCACTTAGACTAATAATCCCTATGCACGTAATTAAGACTGTATAATGCACACCTACACAGAGATAGACATTACATTACATAAACGGCGACCAAGCAAACAAGAAAGTGAAACAGTGAAAGTTGCGATCAGCGGAGGCGCCGCTGCAGAAGCATTAGTCCCAAGGAAGGAGGAGAAGGAACAGAGGGAAAAAAAATATAAAAAAAATGAGGAACGACTGGCGTTGAGCAAACATTCACGAGCCAAGGCATATTAAATAGTAGTTACATGACGACGAGGTACAGTATACGGAAGACTTTACCCAGTGCTGAGATCGATGTCCTCATGCACCTTGAGAGTAAAACAAAGGAATGAAAATAAGTTAAATAAAATAATTTCCCATTAAAAGGTTCAATTCATTTCCAGATCACTCGCTATTCTCAACGATTTGTTGAGAATACATCTGTTTAAGAGTAAACAGATTTAAAGGGGAGCAGCTAAGGTGGAAAGTGCTGGTAGGCTACAAATAACTAATAGAGAATTCAGTTTGCACAATGGATCAAAAAGACTTCTAAATTATATATCAATGTAATGTACAAATTAAATCTATATAAATGTTAGCAAAATCTTACGAGGAAGTATGTAATTATCAAGAGGCTGGCCAGAAAAACTGATCTGACTAATGTTTTTGAAAAAAAAAGAATCGACCATTTCTCGCAAGTGTGCATGGAAAATTATCAGAGACCCTCGAAGGGTAAGAGTAAAAATTTTTATAACCTTGATGGAGGATTTGGTTGAATAAATGAAGGCGTCGATGTGAGGTTGCCAAAACAGAAACGTGAAAGACAGGGACGAAATATAAGTAAGGTTTTAAGGAACATAATTAAAAATGTGGAGAATAAATCTTTTTTCAAAGTAAAACCGTCGAACCGAGATTTAGGATGACTTTGGCCACAAACATAGAGCCGCCACCAGCCATCAAATTCTAGGAAATTGCCTGTCGACACGTAAGCATTGTTAATTGCTTTATTAAATCTATTTCTCAGATAATTGTGCCCGAAAACATCTTTTAGCATACATTGACTGTTTTCAATGCTGATTTAGTAACTTTATTATTATTATTATTGATTTATTTACAGTCGCATTAACAGCTAGGGTTATTAGCGACTCATTATGGAAACTCAATTTACCTTGTCGGGGGACTGATTAGACGACAGTAATTCTCACGTACGTACACAAACATCCACGCCGTCTGTGATGCTGCGAGGCAGTCACGCTGACCCCTACACCACAGGAGGTCGGTTTTTAGGCACTGTTGACTAAAGATTTAAGAAATACAGAACAAGACCCCCGTTTTTTAAATAACATTGAAAAAAAAGGTTTATATAATTTATTTTTCCAGAAACAGTAAATATGGGAATACCAGGTGCTGCTGTAGATGACAATACAGACTAAGTGACACTTACAAAATAATTCTGATTTGTGCCGATGTAAACAATTTTCAGTATTTGGTGGTGGAGGATAATTTTTGGTTATATTTTTCTGAGTTATTCTTTGAAAATTGGTTTTGTACTGCAATATTTGTCTTCTCCAGATTCTCGTTTGCCTTTGAAACGTTTATTTCTCTAAGACATTATTACTTAAAAATATTTTGCTGCTGAAATGTATTTCCCCAATTTGGCGAATTGTTTTCTAAAGTGTTTCGTGAACATAAACTTTGACCCGAATGTTTTGCCTACTTCCACAAAATTTTCTGTCGCCTTAGAAACGCTTAACCACTTAAATTTGCTACCTTGTTCACATTCTAAGGTGGATTTTTCATCTTAGTCTGTCCAAATTCTCTTCTCCTTTATGTCAGTCATTTTTTTAAAAAGTCTCAACACTGGAACAGCAAAGTCAGCCCAAAACTCATGAATACCCAGTTAGTTGTCAGACTGCTAAGATCTGCACGTCTCAAGCTAGTTCTGTAATTGCTGAGTTGGATGAATTTTTTGAGAATTACCTGCAGCTTATCTGAACTTACGAGTCGTTTAGGGATAAAACCTGTTGTCCTTCATGTTCAGGTTTTGTTTAAGCTCATATATCTCACTACAGAGTCAGTGGAACATGCGGAAAGTTGTTTGATGATAAATCCGTTGTGCGTACCTCAAGGTACATGTATTGGCCACAGTTATTTCCCCTGAGCTACCTATTTCCTCACTGTGGTTTGTTTTTAAGGATGTGAAGAGCACGTAGACAGCTTATAGAAGACTTTTGACCTCCATTTCGCGATTATGCTGCATTTCGACACAGGCATACAACTGCCCGCTCTACATTTTATTGTTATTTTTGAATGTTGCTGCGATGATGCATTTTCTCACACCTTAATTTATTCCCTTTCCGACGTGAGTGAGTGGTAAATAATTGGTAATGGTCCAGTGGGCGAGTACGAGGACTTTTGCAGAAGGATTTCTCCTCCTCCACGAAGGAAGCTACAAATTAACACAGGAAACGCACCAAGGTTCTCTTCGACCTCCTCCTCTTCGTCTTGGTCTCTCCTCTCACCGTTTAACACCGTGACGACAAGTAGGCACAAAAAGGAGAAAAAGAAGGTAGAGGAGAAAATGAAAGGTTAGCGGAAATAGCAACAGTAAAAATAATAATAGTAATTGTGAGAACAGCGTCAATCGCACACTAATGAGTATTCGTGTCACTGCTCCAAGTTCCGGACACTGACAGGATATAAAGTAATTTAAATTATAATTATTTTTTACAAAAAATAAATTCGTATATTTGTTTTCATAAAATTCCCATTAAATTTATTATTTTAAGAATGGAAAAAATTATTTTCTGGAAAATCTATACTTTGGATTTTAAATACCTTAAAATAGATTTGGATCTTCATCCATTTACTTTTTACCAATCTTCAACATTTCTTCACATATTTTTAACCTGAAGCTTCGCCAAATGATTTTCTTCGTTTTGTGTGAGCAATAACAGGCATAGTCGTTATATTTTGACCAACGTCCACTTCGTTAATGACTTCAGAAAAATTATTCGTATCAATATTTATGTTATACTTGAGTTGAACAAATTTTGGACGAAAAATAGAAACTAAAGCAACTGGACGTTAACTATTGTTCCGCATATGAAAAATAATTGAAACACATATTTGGTTTATACTTGAAGGTTTTGAATCCCAGTTCTTCGAACTTACTGAACAAAAATCGCTGTTCATAGTTTACATTCTTCAATACACTTCTAATGTTGCAACAATATGTTTTGGTCTGAATTTTTTTCAACGACTGGTTCGTAGAAGGGGATACCGTAAGGTAACAAAAAGGGGGTAAGTAAATTTGAAGTAGAAGGAGACAGGAATTTTTTAGGTGACAAGATATTGAAGGTGGGAGAAGGTTTGAATTGACGTAGATTAAAACTCCATGGTGAAGTGTTCAGAAAAAAAAGGAAGATAATGTAACAGGTGTGGACTTACTCGGTTCAGTTCAGTCCTAGAAAAATGTAGAGACCAGTTAGCCCAGCTTTCTTGCTGTATAGCTTATCACCTTTCAATTCCATTACATAAACGTTTCTTCTTCCCCTTTCCCGGAAATAATATGTAATTTCTCCTTAACGTTATCACCAAATCGATTAATAAAGTTCCAACCATATCAACGCCGTCGAAATTGGAAAACAAGTTTTTCGAAAATAAAATAAAAATATTATTAACATTGGAGTGAATGCGCGGATATGGAGTTGGGGAAACCTATGAAAATGGCGGCAAAAAAAAACAAGGGTTGTTGAGCTGGCTAAGTGAAACCACGTTAGTTGGTTGGTTGGCTCAATCGGTCGCTTTCGTAGACTTGGGTGGCGCAAGAAGTCGGCGCCTGGAACCAACTCACCTCAACTCTACTCACCGCAAGGGTTTTCTCTCAAAGGCAACACACTTCCTGGTTCCTTCGGATGACGAACGCCGTCACTCACACGCACAACATACTGCAGAAGAGGGAAACAACATTATTCCCTTTGTCATCAAACTCCATCGAGAAACGTCATAACTCCAGTATCATAAAAAGATCATTCTTCCTTCTCCAAACCACATTGACTTAAATTTCAAGAGGAAGTGTAAAATGTCCTTGATTGCATTTAAGAGTACACATGTGAGAGGTGGTTTCCATTTATTTGTTCCTCGATTCCACGTTTCATTGGTGTCAGATTCTTCTCGAAACGGCAGGTGTTAAGATATATTTCATTTTGGAAAACTTTGCTGAAACTAGTCATTAAATGATTTGGCTTTTGTTGACCAACCTTTATCTCTGTCAAGAACACTTAATCTGCTTCAGAGTTTCCAAAGTCGCCGTAAAATTGTTAAAAATGATTATTTTTGGTGTCTTCATGATGCACCTGAGGAAACACTCGATTTTCTGCACATTCATCCCTCTTAAAACAAGGTTACCGTCTTGCCTGGTGTCGATCCATGCGGTCCTCAGTAAAATGAGAATAGCATTTAAATAAATGAGTACTTTCTGATTCCATTGATGAGATTCACGTGAACTCACTGAAACCGGAATTACTTGCAGAATTGCTTCTTTAGAATCATATGCAAACTATTCAGAAGGTGATGACGAAAACTAGTACCAAAATATTTCTGAAATATCAGATAGTTCCTGATATTTTCATGAACAGAGATGTTCACTCCGTTCAGCTATTTTTTAAAAAATACATCTTCACAAGTCTAGTATCCTACTTTGTTCAGAGAAGTGGTTTCGTCAGCAGAGATCCTGGTCTTCACAGGATCAACAAGGGCCGGAAGTGCAACCTGTCTGTGTTCGTGATTGTTGACTGACAATGACCTTCGCCCCTGCAATTGCATGTTGATCCGCAGGTTTCAAGGTTCATCGCAATCGCTCTTCACGTCTTGGGAACACAGGCGATGGTTAACCTGCCCGACAGACAGCCACGGTCGTCGGCCTTACAGCAATTATCCTACCACGACATTTTAGAAGCCTCACTCAACAACTATTCCCACAATCGTTTCCACCATGAAACTATCACTACTGGCTTAAAAACCGTTCCGTTTGATATTGAACCCACTTTTCTTCATATGCGAGTTTTGGAGTAGTTAATAAGGAAGATCTTCCTCCTTAATGGCCCAAGCATGGTTATATTGAATCATGAAAATAAAATTTCCTAGTTTCTCTTATCTCTTGTAGCGATATTTGTTTGGTTCTTGTCCTAGTATAGTCCATATCTCTGGTTAACATTTTCAGCCATTGACTCAAATCTTTTTAATAGTTTTTAGCGTGCCTCCTCCCACCTTCCCCTCTACTTCTGTAGTCTTGATTTTAATTCGACAGATATCAATGATTACCGTGCACAAGAAAATGAAGTCATTACCCCTGAAACATTGTACTCAGCCCTTGAATTTCAGTTTTAATTATTTCAATTTAATAGAGGTGTTTTAGAAATGTTTTTTCCTTCTTTTAATCCATATCGGTCCACTTTCGAATGCATTTATTTGTGATTTTTTGCTAGTAAAACCCTTAAAACGAGCGATAATGTTTATTATTATCATTATTATTATTAAAAGATCAGTCATCAGCATATCTGAGAATAAATTGACGAACTTTGGTTTCCTCCTGAGCTGTAGACTGCAACGTTGGAACTTGGTTGAACTCATTTAAATCATGAATGCTTTCAACTCCATTGGATCATAAAATACAGAGTCGTGCCGTAAATAGATGATATAAATAAGCAAATTGAATAATCGTATTCTTTACCTAACTTTTCCCAGTTCCACCATAATCAAATTGTGAACATCAAGAATTGCAGCAATGATGCATGTTTTCCGGCACCAGCGTCTTCAGGACAGTTTGCTTAGACCTCTTCAATGTGTTTTGAATGTCGTCAACTCTTTCAACTTGTTTCATTTAGGGGATGACATCGTATAAGTATGTTCACCATGAAAAATCCCTCAAGATCAAAAGCCTGAACGGTCCGTCTTTGCTCTTGACTCTTGGTGATTGTTTTCTGAAGATTATCTGTGGCCCGAACATACGCCCTTTGGTTTTCACGTTCCACAGCTCTCCCTTTGCGTCTGTCCCTTCGGCTCAGATGTGGAGCACGAACGGTGCAGTAGGGAAGTGCTTATTCGGCGAGAGCAACTCGATGACCGGATATGCGTGTAATTGAGAGCTGTTACGAAGGCGCCGATTTCTCGCCCACAGTTAGGTAACGATCTCTGCAAGAAGAACTGGTACCGCTGAGAGTTCCTACATATTTAATTCGGAACAACGTGGCTCGAATGTAACCTAGTTTATTTAAGTCTTAAAAACAAGGAACGATCACATTTCACTCACAGGATACTTAAAATTTTTAATACAATTAAATTAAATCAGAAATACTTAATGTTAGGACCTGATAAGAGACTTCGCATTCTAAATCTAATTTTAATAATGAACAAAACAAAGCTAAGGAGATTGATTGAAAGACTTCACTTTGGACTGTTCAATAGCGCGTTACTTAAGTAGGTGTCGAGGATTCTATTCGACAACATAAAAAATTTCGACAAGTTCGAACTATCTTGTTCTCTCGTCTACTTCGTTCAATCAAACAACATTTACTAAATGACTCCATCATTCCTCCTTGCCATTTCAATGGCTTGTAAAGGCAATCCCTAAAATTCTGCTGAACTTTTTCCAAAATGATAAAGTTTGATTTGTTCCTATTCAGTTCCTCTGGCTACTGTTATCAGCCATTGCTTTTTTCTAATTAACTTACATTTCAGCGTCGTTTTTCTGTCTCTTACAATGAGATTTGAAAAATATATTCCTTCAAAATTGCAGAGCCTACTGAAGCTTAGCAGTTTCCCTGAAATCGAGTTTATATAGACTTTGCTTCCATGTGTCATGTATGCCAATAACTTTGTCTTCAAAATATACCACAGCAAAAATTTTTATTCAAGTCTTCTTTGTATGTTATATGCAGAATTGGTTTCACTTTCCATCCTTAATGTTCAAGAGAATTTTCTATTAATAAAACTATATTTCCGTATGCGAAACATTTGTTCTGTCCTGTGTTCCGCTTCACATATTAACAAATATGATTCTGAAGGTTTGGGAATGAGTCTTTGGTTAACAAAAATTTGTTTTTGAGAGGAATTTTTCATTTGGTGGCCTTTCTTATCATCTGTAGGCCACGTGAATTGTCATTTCATCCTAAGCTTGTGTATGTCCAAAAGTATTCCATAATAGTTTTTAGTTGTTATAAACGTTAAAAATAAATTTAGTCGAGTAATTTTCTCCATTATATTTAACATTTATAACCCTTTAGTAGTCCTCTACTCTTCATCAGAATAATTGTATTCCTTGCCGCCTAATTTTTCGAGTATGGGGGATATCTTCGTAGACTCGAGAATCGAGTCGATATCAATGTCGAGTGTTGGCGCGATATATATCGAGTTTCCGGCCCATCAACGCTCGACCTGTATCACTGACTTACATTTGACAGTTCTTCAACCGTGGCTCCTAAAAAGTGGAATGTCAATTATTTGAATGATAATCATCAATCATATGTAGTGAAACATTATGCAGAAATTTCATTGCTGTCTTGTTTGTCGGTTTCCTTCTTCTATGTCGTGCTATTGATGTCCTTGGCGTCAATTATGTAGAAACATACCAGCAGGTAGATTGTTAGTAAGTTCAATTTACATGCTTAAGATAACGTACACACGACCTTGCAGTAGTTGAGATAAGTAACTCAGTCTGTGTGTGTTGGGCCGCTATCAAACTCAACTCACAGTAATATTACTCACAATTTTGTGACAGTCATGGCGAAACCTTTAAAAAGTACAACAACAAAATCTTTTGTCGGGGTTCTGGCTAAACATAAAATGTTTTACCGCGGTGAATCACATGTTTTCTGTTCCTTTATAAAGGTTTGATAAATGTGTATTGACCATCCATTACTTGGACCAATTTCTGTTTAATTGATTTTTCCAGGTCCTCAGCACAACAATAATAAGAATAAGAAGATCCCCAAAAGTATGGGCAAAACTACTCGAGTCGTCGTGTGCGGTCTGAGAAAAGTGGGAAAAACTGCTATAGTGGAACAACTGATTTACGGGAACATAAACAAGTCAACTGTGAGTACAATTTAGTTCTTTATAAGTGACAAAATTTGCCAATGTTATAAATGTGAACTACAATTTTTTGTACTAATTATAATCATAGGAAAAATATTAATCTCCTACAAACTGTTGCACTTGTCGTTCACATTACACTTTAATCTTAAATATTTAACTTCGACAAAAAATTTCAAACGGAAGCTTGATAATTAATATGTAGATGGAACATAATGAAATGTTTATTTTATTACATATATATTTTCGTTAGTCATATCCTAACATTGACTGTAGGCTGAAATGATGTTTTAAACAAGAAATTATGCAAATATTAACCTACAATTCTCATCTTTTTTAATCCTGGCAATTTGTATACAATTCAATATAAAATAATCAAACAGAATATTATTTGGGTCATCATGTAGAAAGAGTTTAGATCAAACTTCATTTTATTAACATGATTGTAACTTCTAGTTATTTGGAAAATTGAAATGTATATTAACAGAATAGATTTATTTTAAAAAATCTGTAACCATCACCAATTTAAATACCATTACTGTAAATATAATAAACCAGGCAGTTAAGAAATCAACTCACAGTTTGAATCTGTAAGGATACTAAAGCTGTAATAGCTACCCACTTTTCAAATTAAATATTTCAAATTTAACTCTAGACTGAGACTATAATTTTGCCAAATGCATTTTAAATAATAGGCGAAAATTCTTTAAACACTTCATAAAATAAGTTGTTTGCTACAGGATTCCATCTTAAATGTAGCCTTTCATTACCTTGTCCATTAGACTGAGTTGTTGTGGACTAAAGAAAGGAGTTGTTCCTTATAAGTGTGTAGACCAATACAGTTGTATAAAATTTTCTTGGTAATAAAACTTTTAATTATGTTTCAATTCACAAATTTTAGAAATAATTTTTAAACGACACTGTATAGTATGTTTATTTAAGAAATACATGTTGGTGGTATCTTATCCATTTCATTTATTGCTTGTGACAATTTTGTTTTCAATTTGTGTGAAGGAACTGCATTCCACTATTGAGGACATTTACGTTGCCAACATAGAAACTGACCGAGGTGCCAGGGAGAAAATCCGCTTCTATGACACATGTGGCCTTGACCAACCACTTCCCAATGCTCCCCAGGGATCGCGAGATCACCCGCAGCTGCCTAAAATGTACTTTGGCCTGTCAGATGGCTATGTCTTGGTGTATGACACAGACAGGCCAGATTCTTTAGATGCTCTTATTTCATTAAAGAAAGACATTGATAAGTACAGGGAAAAGAAAGAGGTAGGTTATATATTTTTATCTTTCTCACTTACCTTGTATCATGTCAATTACATTGCTTATAATCTGACTGAATCTTTCTGTATGACCTAGATATGGTAAAAAATGTTTTTAATGGCAAGTGATCATATCCATTACCAATCCAGATTTGTATAAGGTTGTAACAACTTTACTAAAGGAAAGAAAATACAAAAAGTCTTATAGGTTAGAATATTTATCAGATTACTGGAAGTGGTTTCTATATAAACACTTTATGGTTGGATTCAATTTTTTCATTGAGTAATATAATATAAGAAACTAAGGATCAGGTGACTTTGTCAAAATATTAAGTATTGATGCAGTTACACCATATAATTACATAACCAAATAAATTAATCCATTGTTAACAAATATACATAATGTAACCAAAGTCCCTCTATATGGTTTAACTTCTTACCCCCTTCAGATCACGGCAGTCAAGGAAGAATGACCTGACTATCAAAATTTTGTTAAACTTCAGCCTAAGAGGTCACAAATTTAGCAACTAAATGTAGTTTAATTTTCCACAAATAGATATCTTTTTCCTGACTTCAAATTGTTTATTTTCAAACACAATAAATTGTCAAATTGAAAAACAATTAGTCTGGCAGTAGTGGCAGATATTTATTTCATCTTGTATATATGTTAACTGAAAAATAATGGCATAAATATGTGAAGAATAACAGTTACATTGTAGCTTGTTTATGATGAATGTTTCGATGGATAACAATTTTGTATATTCCAGGTAACCATCATCGTCCTAGGAAACAGGATCAAATCAACTGAGACAGGAACTCTTGAGAACACTGCAAGCAAGGCTGCACACTGGGCAGCCCGAGAAAAGCTACGTCACTTTGAAGTGAATGCAATGGAACGTCATACACTGTATGAACCATTTGTCTTCCTTGCATCACGCCTGAATCCTCCGCCAAACAAAAGTGCTTTCCCGCAGCTTAGCATGGTTCGAAAGAGTATTACTAGGCCTGATACCAGCTGAGTTGACATAGTTTGAATTCACATATGAATGGAAAACAGCTATGTTACATATGGTATCATAACTTCAAACTTGTTCAGTTCATGTATCCTCTGCACTGAAAAAAGTAAATTATGTAGAGGGTCTATAAGTGATAAAAAGAAGGAATTTTTTCACTATTAGAAAGTATGTAGAACAAGTTAATAATGATTTCTGTAACAAGGTATTTGAGGTCATACATTTTTACTGATGCTTTGAGTGTCTGTCTTACTATTCTAAATATTATTTCATGCTTTGATATAATAATTAAATATTTTTGAACTGGATTCAAATGTTAATAAAAAAACACATTCCTATGAATTTGGGGATGTAGTTTAAGTACTTCCTATATCTTTAAAATTGTTGGTAACAAATTAATTTGAAACTTTGTAAATTATATGTGAATGTGTATTTATTCAAAATAAACCATTTTGATTATATTAAAATTTTGTTACTAACCATTCAAACTTAATATTATTGATTGATTTTTGTATAAGATGTTTATTTGTAGATTGCATGAAAAAGGATAAACTGATACCATTTTCTCAGAGTTCTAGTACCATGGTTGTAGAGACCTCTAGGAAAATTGGGACTATTGCTATTTTGTGGTGGTAAAACAGAAAATTATACTTAAACCTGTAATGCAATGCTGGTGATTTACCTCAACTCCAACAACAATATCATTAAGTCTCCTTATTAAAAACTTTAAAATCTTAATTATTGTGTGTGAATCTAGGGTGGCAGATTTTAAAGACAACTAAACAACCATTTTTACCCTGGTTAATTTTTTACCACAATTGTTACCTAATTTGTCTTTTAAACATTGCACATGTCCCAAAAAATTGTAAAAAGTTTTGACGTCTATCTTGTAAAAAAAAAAACATTTGAAATTATTCATTTTGATGGACTTTCTGAAGTTATTTAAAACATTGCAAGTTGTGTAGTCCTGTCTTGAGGAAGAAGAATTAAGTGCTTGTTAACATGTTCCTTATTATACAATTTGGTGACTTTGAATGGATAAGAGATAGTGAGGGGGCGCGAATTAATTGATCAGGGGATAGAATCCATATACTTAAAAGAACTAATATTGTTGTACATATTAGCATTGTTTAGTCTCATTTCAGCCATGGAAATTGTTGAAGGATGTCCAAATTATACATTATATTGAATGTGAGTTGTTCTATTGATTCAATCAATTTTCTTAGATTAAATATAATGAAAAATAAGGGGATGAAACTTGCTCCAATTCTTTTACTGTAAAAATTTAATGTTAATATTAATTCATTCATTGGATAAATTTGATATGTTGACTACAATGGAAATAATAAATAAGCGTGAAAAGTATTCCGAGAACTATACAAATTATATTGCACAGAAATGATTAAGCAGCAAGGTAAATCACATAACATAATTAATATTTTGGTTTGAATGAATGTTACCCAAAAGGCATTTGTTGACGTCACAGTTTGTTAATTTTAATTTTGTATATATCTCAATAATTAAGAATGTTTATTGATAATTGTTTTCTGGACGTGTCTTAGAATAGTCATAGCTTCATAAATATTATGTTTCATTGGGCTCAAGTTCAAAATTATTTCCATTCAACGTGAGGTAAAAGTAAATAGTTTTTATTTGGCCTATAACATAGACAAGTATTCTCAAATTTCCCGCAAATTTCAATAGATAGGGTATTAGGTTGGAGAGATAACTCCTGCAAGAAGAATCGAATCTTAACAACATAATAATGTTTTTATTTGCATTCAGTAAAAAAAACTATCGGAAACGTCAAGTCTAATTATATATATTATTGAAATATGTTTTACTATTTACAGACTTAAAAAAATTATATGGAAAATCATTTGATGTGCACTAAATAAAAAAAAACATAAATAAAACTTTAATACAATTGAAAGTACTGTACAACTGTATTTATCTTTGAAAATAAATGTTTTTAATTAATGAAAAAAATGGTTCTATGTTGTAAGAAGTTGCTAAAATTTATTACATTACAATGCACACTGATTACAAATACATATGACGATTTTTTTAGGACGATTATTATGTTGTAATATGCCCCTAATTCATGGTTCCCCGTCAGTCTGTTTTATTCCGTTATTTAGTTCGTATTCAATAATAATTGGGTCCTCCTTTTTATTATCAAAATTTGATTTATCCTTTCATAGCAGTACAATCCCTTTGTTTCATAACATCATTATCACTTTGAATATGTAACATCAGCCTGTATACAACGTATTGCTTGTAGTTATTTCTCATTTTTCATTATTTATTGTAATCCGTTTATTAATATTCATCTCCGGGTAGAGTGTATTATTATTTAAAATTTTGATTGTCTTGCTGAAAATGTACTTTTACTACTGAATAGTTAGTAGCATGTGAATAAATTAATACATGCAGAAGTATTTTATTATTTTGGTAGCGTCGTTTGAAGACTGTATATTTTAGATAAAGAATATACTTAACTAACCCCCCCCCCCTTTTTTAAAACTATTAGCAGCTTATACATTTTCTTGGATGGAGCTGATCCGCAAATTTTAATATCATAATTTAAATGTGAAAAGTATATCTTATAGTATACATATATTTACAAGATTTTCTGGATTTTGAGAATGACACAGTCGTTTTAGAACATATGTACATTTCTATTTATTTCAATACATAGGTAGTCAATGTACCAAGACATTTTTTGTGTGTATAAATACTCCAAGCGTATGTTTTTTATGAGCGGATAATCTTTTATTGTAAAATGCGAGAGATTTGGTGTGTAGCTTGAAATATTTTTTTAAAAGGTGCCAATTCGCAGCACAGATCCAATCATTTTGAATCATTCCTCATATCGTTCATAGTTTTGAGTGATTATATCCAACAATTTTCGTTTAATGGAATATTCATAAAAGAATTTAGAGCTACTTTATAAACAATCATGTTTCACTACAATTCTATTTGATAAGTTTCAGAAATGCCACAGCATATCTCAATCAGAGATATTTTTAAAAACTAAGTTATTTCGGGGCAGTTTTACTTTCAGATATGAAAATTAAAACTCTAACTATAAATAATCGTGCAATAAAGCGGATGGTGAAAATGAAGAATACGCATATAAAATTACGTAGTACACATATCCCATGTGGTCTAGTGGCTAGGATAGCTGGCTTTCACCCAGCAGGCCCGGGTTCGATTCCCGGCATGGGAACTTTTTTTTTGCACGGATAGGATTCAGATATTATGGGAAATTTAAAAATCGTAGTACTTGATGATAGGGTTTGTCGAACGTGAACATAGTACAGTGCTTGAATTTTCTTTCAATGATTTAAATCGTTCCGGAAAGTTAGAACCTGCTTAAGTCATATTTATTTACCATGTAAAACTTTGGTAATGAAATGAATCAAATTCCTTAAAACCTGCTGCTTTAAATTTATTATTCATTTTTGTTGTCTACTTTATTAAGTAGAACAAGTGTTATATTGCCGAAATAGCTCAGTTGGGAGAGCGTTAGACTGAAGATCTAAAGGTCCCTGGTTCGATCCCGGGTTTCGGCAATAATTTTTTACTGATTTAAATTAATTTCTCCATTTAAGAATAATGACCACTTATTTGCACAAGTTTATTTTATTTCATGAGACAAATGATAGTTAAATTTCTTTTTATATAGTAAAGTAATAAATATTATCTCTGTATAATAATAGTAAATATTTCATGTTTCTCTTTTGGAAGGCTATATAATGAAACTCTAAAATGCAGTACATTATGTTTTTAAAAAAATGCTATAGGTCTATGCCAATATTTATAAATTTATCATTTCAATCAAAGTGAATCATGAATTTAAATACATTAGTGACTTGTTTTCTCATTACACATCACCACAAGAAACTTCATATATCTGGTATACCTAACGTTTAAGAAAATTTTGCTTGCTATACTTCTATTTTTTACTATATTTACTCTTTCATGAAGGCGATTTATTTTCTCTTGTTACAAATGAAAAATAAATTATAGTATTTTCATGCAATTTTCTAAAAATTGTCTTTCATATTATTGTCTTTGTCCTTTTATTCCAGGAAAGTAATAGCAATTGTATCTATATAACTTATATGGCACATAATATTCCATGTTAACTGATTTTATCCATGGAATGTATCATCATTAAAAAAAAGAGTATACAAATATCTCGATAATTGAAACTTTAATTTTTTTGGATCTTATCATTGAGGCAAATAATTACTTACTAAGTACAAAACTTTTAAGTGGAGCATTACATAAACAAAATTCATTTCAATCTGCCTCAATAACTTACATTCTTATGTACAAATATTTGGATTTAATGATTTATTTTAATTCCACCCATGTCAAACTTTCAATATATTTCACAGCACAACAAAATTTCTCTATCTGTTTGCTTCAGCAAATATATGTTATATTTCTACTGTATTAATTCAAATAGCGAAAGTGTTATGTACTTCATAGGAGAAGCAATTAACACCATCAGTTTTTCAGGTAGTATTGTCACTGCAATTACAGACACTGATCTGAAATTTTGTCTAGGTAATATTATATAAATAGTTAATAACTTGATGAGGACTTGATCCAGGACTGACTGAAGATGAAAACTGTTGACATTTTAACTGAATAAAAAATTGAGTTGGTTTTCTGTAGTTGCTCTATATTTACCTTTTCCCCGTGTTACATATTCCCCTTCCTTTGATATATGTTTCTCACTATTTACTATATATTATTTACCTTTTGACTACAGAATGGTATTCTCAATTCTGAATGTTTTAAATTTTTTTTTAAATAAAATGAAATATTGAACAATAAATTTGGTGAAGCATTACACTTGAAGTCTGTTAGGAAGATTCATTAAAAGTGTGTTGATGTCATCAGTAGCCGATAAATATTTGTTATAAGAATGTTTAGTAGCAGTCTTCAACATTTTGCAGGGGAACAAATAGGAAAGCTTAAGGGAAGATACACAATTAGTACCTGGGAATTAAGGAAGATCTCACTTTATACATAATCACAAGCTCTAAGAGACAGTTGTTTCTGTGTTAATACAAATCTTTCACCTATGGAATACTTTATACTCCCCTAAATGAGTTGTATCAATCAGACTTGTTTGGTAATCAAAGAGTCATAATACTAGCTTTAATTGGAGTTTATAACATATTAGACAAGTTTATTTACAAACAAGAATAATGTGGTTGGTGATGATGTATTAAGATGAATGAAAGTATGTCACTCTTAAACTCTTTCTACAGGTGAGTCTGAGTAAGATGGTGGTGGTTTTCGCCAGAGCAGCCAAGAGTTGCTGGAACTGGTAGCTGATTGTCTTCTCCAGCGGAACCATGAATTGGTTGCAGCAGTAGCAGCTGGTGGAGCACTGGGAGCTTCTGGAATGGCTGCAGGGATCACCTGGAACACATTGTAAACCTTCTCTGAAACAAATCTTAGGGTTTTCATAGTCCTAGATTACTTCTTATTGATTCTCATTGCAAAAGAAGCAATGGAACTTGTATCCATTATCTCTTAATGTGTAATGAGTGAGATTATATAAATGTGTGTGTGTGTTTAAGTAAGAAGTTATAGAATTATGAAAATATATCTTACCACTGTGGGTCCCTGTCGTCGTCTGATCTCTACTTTCTGTCGTTGTCGTCGCCAGAGGAGGAATACACCGACTGCAGCCAAAAGGATCAGCGGCAGAAGTGTGGCAAGGATCACAGAAGCCTTACCATCCAGCAGGAACAATGGAATCAGCACCAAGGCCACCAAAGCAACAATCAACAAGGATGAAGCGAGCCCCCAGAAGTGCAGGCCATAATTACGTTCTGAAATAAATGTAATTATACATTTAACTATTGACATCAACTTAATATACCACAGATTTACTTATCTTTCCCAGATTATTTTACCCTCAGTGAATCCTTCTAATAATATGTACGTAGTCCACAATTTTAGTACTAAAGAAATTTTGCATTTGTCATTTATGCTTGATGGATGTTCTGAATTTGACCAATATCGAGTTTTTTTTTCAATATGTAAGCTATTTGTAACTTGTTGACAGTATTCTCAGAGGAATATGTGCTCTGCTTTGTGTTGATGGTAGAAGATTCATTATTTTGTTTCTCAAACTCAACTGGCACGATCACTTGTGACATGATTTCTACACTTTTCCTCAGCTCCACGGTTAAGCAATATAGTTGATCTCAGATTCATGACAGTTGATGGTGGGAATCATTCTGTAATTTAACAAGTGTTAAGTCCATGATTGTGTGCATTGATTTATTGTATTTGTTGTGATAATGATTTTAGTCTCTGCCCATAGTTCAACACTCTCCATTTTTTCATTTTTCAGTTATTGAACCAATGTGTTCCTGATTTCATGACCAAACAAACAAGAATATTAATGATCAATCATATTAGTAAGTTTAATTTAAAAAACTCTGACTTTGCCTTTTGACTTATTTTATTTCACACTATTTCTCACCTTCCCCATAATTCTTTTTTCTCATCTTTCCATTCTGAGAATTTATTACCTTGCTTCGTTAGGCATTTCTTCCCTTAACATTGACGCAAAGGAGAATATTGAAGATAAATGTTGTTGACGTTGAGTTTAAAATATTTTACTTACATTTAGTGGTAAACTTTTTGTGCTTGTCAAGGATATTGATCCTAGTTTTTTGCTTTTCGTGTTTCGCTTTCCTAGTGGTCCAGTTTTCGTAGACTCGATTTTTTTTTCTTCAAAATATTAACATTCCAAACGCTTGTTATGTTAACGTACGTTATCACCGAAATCCACTGACTCAAAATACCGACAGTATTAATTTATTTTTCAGTTGACTGCTACCCTTGAGTTAGTTTCATTTGGTGTGTTGTCCTTACCTGTGGTGATGGCTTCCATCGACTTTCCACTGTCGACGGTTTCCTAGAAACAAAGTTTGGTGACCCAAATTTATTTGAGTTTCGCTGTTCCAAACACATGCACTCACATTTACTCTGTGACTGTCTTCTGGTATCTTATCAAGAATTACTCACCTCAGATACGGCGAGTTCGTAGAATACCGCTCGATAAAGAAAGGTAGGATTGGGTGGTCGGAAGAAACTACAGTTTTGTTACATTAGGTTTATTATCTTTACATTATTATTACTTGAATTGTACATCATCAGTCCATTACTTCAATGTATATTAAACTGGTAGTTTAGATTATTTTATAATAAATAAAAGGTCACATTTTTTTCCCTCTTTCATACATCACATCACTTATCACCAAATTCTAATAAAATAAATAATTTAATGAATATGATAGTTTTAAATAAAAAAATGTTATAGGTAGATATATTTATTTACAAATCTATTAAAAACGACCATAACTAAACATGAGAGAGTGTTTAATTAGGGAAAAGTAGCTCCATGCTGTTGAGGAAAGGTAAATAATATATTTTTAAGTTGATGGAAGATGAAAGTACATCTATTTTTGCAATCACCCTTCGAACGGAATGTTTGGTGATTTTTATACTTCCGGTTGTGCAGCCGATCTGGTGGCTCTTCAGGATTTGGGTGTCGTGAAGGTGTTGGATGGTGTCGATGTCCCTCAAGGGTACTTTTTCATCAGTGGAACTCTCAACCCCTTCCCCATGACTCCTCTGCTTCGCCTTTGGATCTTTACTTCCTCACTAGAACTCTGTTTCTTTTGCTTCACGGCGTCCTTCCACCACCACAGACAGGGATGGCATAAAATTCCACCCTTACAGGACGTCGCTTGTTCCATTTCGTCTCACATCTTGTGCTAGACAAGAAAAATTACAAACAATAGCTGCGGTCGATGTACCCGCTTTTCTTTTCTGGACTGGTAGAACCGTTCCGAAACCCGTCATTACGTTGTTCAAATTAAATAAAAAGAATTAAGCTTAATAAATTTATCTCTTGAAACCCCGCGTTACACTCTCTGCCATTGAAAATTTTTGTATTTGTCAGGTATTAGAACTACATTAGACGAAAAGGAGCCGCTTTACTTTGGTATTAATGCCCATTTCTTTTGTGTATATAAAATAATGTATTTATATATTGTAATAATCATTAATTTAGGGTTAATTAAATTTGCCCCACGTTGTGGTAGCCATTTATGTAATAATCAATCGGCTCGCTCTTAATTAAAAGAATTAAAAAAATTATTAACAAATAAAAGAATTTGTTATTTTAGTCACTTGTGGCTTCCAAAATTAAAACAATTACAATCAAATTAAGATCTCTTCTCTCAGGGTCATCACTGGGTTTGAAAAGTGATTTATAAACTAATTAAATTACAAAAATAAAAATTCACCTAAAATAATATGACGATAGATGGAATGAAAGAAAGCTGAATGTAAAGAAACTGAAGGTAATCTGACTATTACCTTTCTAATTATCGTTTACAAAATTTTATATCAAAGGTTTGGTTACTGACGTATTGTCCGTCTGGTACCAGCTCTTTCTTTTTTAGCTTCAACACTACACTAAAAATGCAAATTTTTACTCTGATTCTAATTTCCTTGCAGATTTTACACACACGCGGTCGAAATGCACGTCCTCAGCTATCAGGAACCTCGGTTGTCGTCTCCCCTTTCTGGTCAGCTAGCCGGTTTGGATCCCTCAATGCGAAGAGTGTTCCATTTGTGAAGAAAACTCCTGCTTCCATACAGGAACTCGTGATTTGTAGTTAATGTTAGCAGACTTTACTTATCATATGCAGAGTCCAGACTTTAACTCCTTTCTTCTCGTCGCAGATTTTAGGCTTTTAGTTTCTCCTTAATCGACCCAGGCTCAGTGCAGAACCTTACTGTTTTTATTTCTCTTTGTGGACTGAACTGCCTCGTATCTCGGCGAAGACTTTTTACTGTTTTACCTCTCGTCGCCGACCATAGACTTTTTACTGTTTCACCTCTCGTCGCCGACCGCAAACTGTGACTACTCGTATGCAGATTTTAGTGTTTGTCTATCCTTCCTCGACCCCGTCTCCGTACAGACTGACTTTTCCCCGGGCGCGCATTCTCATTTCGGCTTTCCGACAAAGGGAAAAGAACTCTCCGCCATTGTTGCTTTGATAGCTCAAGCCGCTACAGTTCAACTTACTCGCTACAATTCAAATTATACCTAATCAATTTAATTTCCAAATTAACTATTGCTGCAATATAGAATATGCCAAATTTGTAATTCCTTGATTTTTAACGTGTAATACGTCCTATACGATTGTCTCCCTCTTTTCCAAATAAAATAAGTGGGACGTCACGAAAAATACATTTATATTTTAGTCAAGAATGTAAATATTAAGAATTCCGGTTCATCATTTACATCATTTCATAAATAATGCAGTTTTTCGACCAATATCAGATAAATTTTATTTATTTACGACAACGTTTCGGTACGTGTTAGGTACCTTCATCAGGTCTTTCCTAAATATGCCAAATGTTAAAACCTAATTTCACATGTTCTGCTGCGACCGCACTCGTGTGTAGTTTGTGAATAAGTGCCTCGGAGAAACTTCTTTCAATAGTATGTGAAATTAGGTTTTAACATTTAGCACATTTTAGGAAAGACCTGATGAAGGTACAAACACGTACCGAAACGTTGTCGTAAATAAATAAAATTTGTCTGATATTGGTCGAAAAAAATGCATTATTTAGTCAATATAAACAGACGTAAAAAGTACAATATTTACATATTTCAGTTATTTAATGTTAAGACATGATTTAATAAAGAATTTTGTGTATTGTAACTTTTAAATTAAGCTATGAAATAAGGAAAAACATTTCAAATTTTCTTCCATTGTTTATATATTTATTCTATATTTATTCTAATATTTCCACGTAATATTTGATCTTTTCCTGGAAACAGCGTCTCGTGATTCTCAATTATCGCATAAAGTGAGTATCTTTAAGTTCACGAAACTAATTTAAAACGCCATTTATATTTAAATCGAAGGCATCAACTTCTATAATTCACGTTGTAATAGAAGCAGGGGAGGAATTTTGACGCCAGTTTTCCAAATTAGGTTACCTTACACACATTTATTGTTATTTTATTGATTACGTTCGGATTACATTTATAAGGAAATTAAACAAACAGCTGAGGAAGTTGCAAATGAGAAACGAGACATGTAGTGTAATTTATTTCAATTAATAGTCGGTTTTTGAAGAACCTGTCGCTGATTTTTAAAATTCTTTGTAAACAGACGATTTATTCTTAAACACATTACGAGACATTACGATAAAAATTTATAATTAGTAAGTTTACCAGTTATGTGGTGTGCATTATTTGTGTATTGTAATGTCACGATTTACTTCTTTAAAATGAGGTTATACGTTGTTATACGGAAACAGATTTTCTTCAGTGCATCCACGTTTAGCAGAATTGTTTCTGAATCTAAAGTCGTTGTTAGGTGACGCTTGGGAAAAAAAATGTTGTAAGCTGTTAAGTGAGGTGAAGGAAAAGCGATCTTATGTACCTTTACCCGAGAGGTCATAATCGCGTAACGTTGAAGATTGAGTCGTTAAGGGAAAACCGACCTTACTTTCATTGAACTTAGATGTCATATTTGTAAATAACATTTAAGAAAGTGGACCGAGTCTGCACTATTTAAAATACCCTTTCATACACCTCTTCTACTTTTACTTTCGGGCTGTATTACAGCTTTACCAACGCGACACTTGTCTGCGTCATCTAGACGTAACAAACGCAACGGAGTTTTTCTTTGGACAGAGTTTTCTTTATTTTCACAATGTGGGTGGGGGGGAGGGGGGAATTGTGGAGAGACGCTACGTGATCTAGGATACCGTCGTCTGTTGACGCATGAATACAAGTTCTACTGCAATTGTCCGCCTATTTTTCAAAAGTTTTAAGCTGAAGAAGGGATTTTGTACCGTACGTCATCGCTAATAACGCAATTTGTTTGCAGCTCAGACTCTATATTTTAACTCTTACGTGACCAGACTAGATCACTTGAGTCCTCGAAGAGGGATTTGTGTTTATAAAGCGGATTTTGGGAACAGTTCTTAGTATACTATTGTAATGAACTGCAATATCCGTTTTTGTAGAGAAATAAAATTTGATTTAATTCATAATAATAATAATTACTCATAAAACCTCAGCACGAGACTAAAAATTGTACATATAATATAATGTGGTAATTAAAAAAACATGGAATTATTTAATGAACAAAATTTTACGATTTTCATTGTGTATAAGAATATGGGTCCTATTATGCTTGCTTGCTTTGGGCATTGTCGCGAAGGCATGGCTGGACGCGCGGAACTTTATTGTGTGTTTGGGAGACTTACAGGATAGTAAAGAGCAGACAGTGTTGTGTCTGAAAATTACAACCACATTAAATTCAGTGAAATATGGCCTCTCTGTGAAGTGTTTAACAATAATCGAGTGAGATCGAGCCCCCTGCGAACAGCAAATGGTAATGTAAACTAAAATAAAATTTATCAATTGTAAACCAAATGTAAATAATAATTATCGTCAGATTTCATATTTCAATAATTGTTTAAGTTAAGAATTTTTCTCATTGTAAGTTTTTAATTGTCTTGTCGTAACGTTCTTTTTTGGACGCCGTGAAATTAAGCCGTGACACTTAACCAACTTGTAACAAAATTGTCAATTGTCATCAGAATTTATTTTTAATAAATTAACTTTGTTTTATATTTTCAATTCAGATTTTAAATACTATTTTTAATTTGTTCATTTAAAAATTTAATTAAACTGTATTATTACAAATATGTTCCAATGTGGGCTTATTTAAATTGAATAATTAATCATTAACATAGAGTGTAGTACATTTTGGTGCCTCAACGTGGGGCTTGTTTTAATTAAAAATTGATCAGCTAATATGGTGTTCATTACAAAATATAAAACTCATTATGAGATTAACAGAAATTTACAGGATAATTGAGGGCCGCAAATTCCAAAATAATTTGGATCTTAAGTAGATAATTTAATCCCCTCACGCCTGCTATTATGGTTTCGGCTCTTGTATCATGACCAGTCAACTGCCAGGGTGGTCCTCCTGATGCAGGTCTGGACGATCCGACTCTGCTGCGTAGATGAACTTTGGAATCTCTGCTTTGGTTCCGTGACTTCTACAGATAAACTTCTATCTTTGACACTAAATCGGTATCTGACATCCACCATAACTGTATATTTTTTAAAATTATTTAAAAAACTCTGTCTTCCACCAAAATTATTCCGTCAACTATCCCCAAAAATAGTTCGAACGACAGTTTAAAACCGCTCAGCACTGTCTTAGTTGGTTCTGTGTAGGTCTTTTTAAAACCACGTTGTTTCACGTCATACCTATGAAAATATTCTTTCGCTTCCTATCACAATTTTTTATTTTGTTCAAATCTGATTTTCTCCAACATTTTCGACCAATCTTTGCCACAAATTTTCCTGACTCGGCGTTCTTTGTTTAAAGGACGCTGACTTATTCTGAGGGCGCATGGGAGTCTGGGTTTTAATCACCCTACCTGACCAGCATCTGTTCGGACAAAATGGCGCCGTTTTGGATCCTGCCGGCGGGCTGTATCCAACCCCGCGAATTGGGAATTCCTGTCATCCGCCCTCTGTCACAAAGAAAATTCCACACGCTGCCTTAAAAATGCAGTTAAAATGAGAATTTTTTTTTAACGGTGCAAACTTACTCGTCTTACTCTGCATACTTTTACCTAAGAAATTTCTTTTGATCTCCCGATATCTGGTCACGTTCTCTGTAATTTTTTTCCTGTTTTATGCCATCATGCATCATTATGTTGAAACGAACGCACAATTTTTCTCGCTTTTCGAATTTATCCTTAAGGTCGGTTTTCCTGTTCGTTTAGAAGAACCATTAATGACGCAATTCAAGTAATTCAGGATATTGACTTCTCGGAATTAAGTACATAAAGTCAATTTTCCCTTCATCCTCTATTTATTAAAGTTACTAGCTCGGTGCCCGGCGTTGCCCGCTATGTCATTTATCTATAACCCCCGATATGACTCCAATTTTGGTTTCTTTTGCGCTATTTTTATGTAACGCTCCTAGAATCCTATCCCTAAATGTGCTCACCTCCCACGCAGGAGAGGGTTTGAAGTCATTGACCAAATATATCGGCCGTTTTTACATGTGCGATAATCAAAAAGTATTTATTTCACGTAAAAATCGGCCGATTACATTGTCTGAAAATTTCTACCCCCGCCCACCACCTTTCAAACCCGTCGCGTTATCACATTCAGCGACAATCATAAGATTGATTCGAATCTTGGTTGTTTCTTGTTTTTTTATTTAACGTTCCTCCATCCCACCACTATTCTTGTTCCCCTCACAGGGGTTGAAATTATACACAAACAACATCTGTATAAAAACTATAGGAGTCATTAACCCCAGGAAATAATTATTTAACGCAAATATCGACCGTTTAACGTGTTTGAAAATTTCCACCCCCGACCACTCGAACTTGCGGGACTTAAACGGCAAGTTGAATATCGTAATTAAACTCAGTGACAACTATAACTCCAGATTCGACTCGGATCTCGATAGTTTCAGATTTCCTTTTATGTAATGCCACTCCACGACCACACTTAAAGTGCACCCCTCCCAAGCCCGAAAGGGGTTGAAATTATACACAGAGAACGTGTAGAAAAATTTTATGAATCTCATTGATGCCGAATTATATTTAGTCGAAGCAAAAATAGGCCGGTTAACATGTTTGAAAATTTCCTCCCTCGCCCAAATCCGCCAGGCCCCTCACACCCCCGCACACCACCACTAAACCCCGTGCATTGCCCACGTTGGCATAAATACTATATCCATAACTCTTATTAGGCTCGAATTTCGTTTTTTTTGGGGTTATCCACCCCAGTCCACCCCCGCTTCTGGGAATGGTAGACGCGTCTCACCCCAACAGTGTTTGTTTTCTGGTCGCAAAGAACACGTGTACGAAATTTGGTGAAATTTTCTCCACCGGTCTAGACTTGTATTCTCCACCCCAAACCCTAAAGGTGCCCTTTTCCCAGGGTGTAGGGGATGATAATTATATTCAGGTAAAATCGGTAGAAACACTATTTATCAGACTCAAATATCGGCTGTTTTATTTACACCCCCGTCCACCCCCGCTTATAAGGGTGCTCTTTTCCCAGGGTGTAGGGGATGAAAATTATAATCAAATAACATCGGTAGAAATACTATCAATATCTTTGACCACTAAAAATATTTATCCGACTGAAATATCGACTGTTTTAGCTTGTTTAAATATTTCCACCGACGTCCACCCCCCGCTTTTGGGGGTGGTTGATGCGTGTCACCCCGACAGTAATTGTTTACTATCAATATCTGTGACCCCTGAAAATATTTATCTGACTGAAATAACGAATGTTTTAGCTTGTTTAAATATTTTCACCCCCGTTTCTGGGGGGTGGTAGACGCATCTCACCTCAACAGTGTTTGTTTCCTGGTGGAAAAGAACACGTGTACGAAACTTGGTTAAATTTGCTTCACGGGTGTAGATTTGTATGCGGAACAAATAAACATACATACATACATACATACAAACATACACTCATTTTTATTTATAAGATTATTGACTGTTTTCTCCTGTGCGACTTTCATGAACACTTTCTGAACAAGAAGTTAACCAATCATAGAAGCATTCACAAATTAATAGTATATCGGACTTTTCCGGCTCATATCTTTATCATATTAGTTTCACGAGTGAACAACAACAACCTCATACTGTTGGACCGTGAGAGACTTTCCATCACTTATAATTATAGAAATAGGCCCCTCGTATTCGGAACTGTGGACCTTAACGTAAATTACACAATCCTACTGAAAAAAAAGTTGAGCACTCTAAGACTAAGTAAATAATATAATTTTATCCTTCTCTCTCCCTCTCTATGAATATGTAATCGGTCGTGCCGCGAGGGCTAGGGAATAATTTGGCAGCCAAGAACAAATATTATAAACTCTTAAATTGAGGACGTTGGCCTCATATTTCGGGACGGGAAGAGAGAGACGGAGGAGGTTCACGATGATAATAACAAATGGAGTGCTGAAGCCCCTGGAGGGATTATGTATTTCTCTGAGGACCGAGAAGGCGAAGATATTAATTTGTCAATTAGTAGTGTCTTCGTCGTCGTTGCCCAATATTTGCATATTTCCGCATACATTATCGAACGAAACAGGAACCGAAACGTCAAGAAGCGAAGGAAGTCGGCCCGGGAGCAACAGTGACGAAATATTTTTTAAAAACAAAAATATATTACACGTTTTGCAAAAAGGAAGCCAATTTTGAGTGCTAAAAATATTCGTAATTTACACACATGCCAAAACATATGACCTCATATCTCTGTATACATAAAAATGTATGTCTGTCTGCGTGTCCCTTATGAGCCTCTAAACCATTCATCCGATTGCGATGAAGCTTTCGTGGGCTGTTGTTCGCTCCCCTGGGGAAGGTTTCTGACGGGTTTTCGAAGCGTTAGAAAACTCCCAAAGGGTGAACGGGGGGGGGGGGGTGAAATTTTAAAAAATGATATAACGGCCGATATTATCGTTGATAAGTTACTTTTTGGAGTGTATGTGATGAATACTTTCTATCCCGATGTATTTAGTTTATAATTTGAACGCCTTAAAGTACCAATAAGGGAGGGGGTGTGGGCGTTATATAAAAATAACGCGAAACAACTGAGATTGGTGTCAAATCCCGGTATATAGAAGTCACTGAGTTTAATTCTGACATTTACTATATCACTTAAGTTGTATTTCAGCCCCTAGGAGTAGGGACGGGGAAGAAATTATGAAACAATTAAAACGGCAGTTATTAGCGTCGAATAAAACGTTTTCGCGATCACTAAAATTGATAGTGTAATTTTTAAGTGTCTAATTTGAACTACAAAAGGTAAGGGTGATTGTGGATGGAGTTTACATAAAAAATAATGTTTAAAATACCGAGAATCTTGTCGATTCCGGGGTTATAGGAGTCGCTGAGTTCAATTCTCGCATTAACAAGGGTGGTAAATAAATACCCGGGCAACGCCAGGCACTCAGTTAGTTATAAATAAATTTTATAAAAGTATAATCTTCTTTTTTAAAATCAGGATTGAGTCTCAACGTTTTATTCCCTTGTGAGCTTTCGGCACTTTGCGCCACGATCACCGCCGTAAACCTAATTATACGCTCAAACAATTTAATTAATACTTTTGTATTTACAATTATTGAAAACGTAAAACCGTAATCCAAAAAATTAATAATTTTTTTGGAGGCAAAAAGAAAACTAAACAATGAATAAGAAAGATAGCCAGTTCAGACAAAAGTGATAATATAAATACCACACATCGTTTCTGGGATCCTTGTCCGTTTACTCAGGCGCGAAGAAGAGCCTAGAGGGGCACAACTGCACTTGTCAGTTGACAAAACTCAAAAGCGACGAAAACGCAACGAGAATGCAATCAATCAGACGTAAATTATTTCATTTGAGAAACTAAAAAAGCTATGAACTAAGTATTTAATAAAATTAGGGCACAATTTATTCTACATTATTTATAAAATAAACCAGTTACGGTAATGAATGATGCTGTGGTTCAGATAAAAAAATGTCCGAAAGCTTCTGATGTGAATGAGTGGATTTAAATAATTTAACAGAATAGTCTTGACTAATTATAAACGAGGTTCAAATCTCGTTTAACACCGTCATCAACCAATATATACGATTGTAAGAAATTGTTGAGACTGTTTTCTGGTTTCATATTTGCGTAGATTGTTAACCTAGGTCTATATAATTATATTTACTAACCATTAATCGATTTTTTAATTAATCTGCAAAACAGTATTTATATAATTTTTTTTTCACTAGTGTTTTCAAAACCATAAATTAAAAATGTAGTTGATTTAATGTTCTAAGCCTTTTTTAATCAATAATCGATAGCCTTAACTGCAGTTTTCGCGATCAACTGATGTTATTAACGAAAGATTAAACATGTCATTGCTCGCTTCTTTCTTCCTTTCTAGGCGTAGGCGGTGAGTTAAATTATTAAAAATCTTCGTGTGTATGTTCCCAAGATGGCTGCCTTCAGTCACGAGACCTTCGTTAACTGCAAATTATCATGTAACAGACATATACACTTTTATTGCTGATATTTTGTGACCTGCACGAGAAAGACTCGTTGTTCTTTTATTTATTTTTCATGAATCCCTCGTATGGGCTGAGACGTTTTCGACGGAGAGATTATGGGGTTGGAGAGTTCAGACAGTTCACGACCCTCACTGCTGACCTGTCCTTAGCTTCTCCACGACCTACCTTAATACAGCGGGGGATGAGAGCGAGAGAGTTGAAGAAGGGTGGGGCGAAAAAAAAACGAGAAGAAACTCCACTGTCTCTGGCGAAAGAGAAAAATCCAATTTGGCGACCTAATTCCTTCGACGCAGACGCAATCTAATTTGAGTCGCCCTTTAGGAGATTTTTTAATCGAATGTATTGCTCCGAGATAAGTGGGTTATTCTTTCAAGGGTCTTTCTTCAGGTATAAGCCAACTGGGTAAAATTCGTATTTGTCCGTTAAAGTCCATAATCCTGGTATTCGTTAGATGATGTATCTTCGTATGTTTGAGAAGCCTGCAGTGTTCTTCTTCCTTTTACTGCTGCTTTCCCTCCCAATATGTATTCTACATCAACCATATCATATATATTTTTAAACGCATGATAAACCTTTACATGACAATATATTTATTTTCCTCTGAAGCTTGTCTTCACTTAATGCGTAATTACAAAAAAATATTTACGAAATACTTATTATCAAATTTAAAACAACACAACGTTTTATCCCTAATTGGCGACCTCTTCAAGTGTATAATTGTAATAAAATTAAGTTACCTAAGCAAATTTTTAAAAAAGCAAATACTTAAACACAGGGTTTATATTTAATACTTATTTATAGAGTACTACTTACAATTCATTATATTAAAATTTAGATTAATATAAATTTATATCGTGCTGATTGTACACACGTTGCGGCCGAAATTAGAGGTGAAACGTTGTGTTTCTTCAATATTATGTTTTTTAATTTTTCTGTCTAAAAGACTGGTTTATTAAAATTTATTTAATAACCCGCAGATGAATATCCTAAACTGGTCGAGGCACGGAGAAGGGAATGCTGCGTCCCCACAGAAAACTCCTCTCCCGCTATCGGAAGGGCGTGGGACAAGTACCCAATGCCCGACCTACCTGATGCAGGTTTTTCTAGGGTTTTCCCAGCATTACTTTTAGGTGAATGCCGGGAAGGATCCTTAAAATATAGCCCGGGGGTCCTAGTTAACACTTGGCTACCTTCCTCTACCCTTCCGCATACCCCCTTTAAAATCCCTTCCTATGCTATTGAAAGGGAGTTGCCCAACGTAGATTACCCTCATGTAGCCTGTTGCCCTAAAATAAAACAAAAAAAACTCTCTTCCTTTCGCGAGGTCGTCTGCTAGAGCTATTCTCTCACAGGCAGAACCTTGTAGGAGCGACACGAAGGGGCTACCTTTGGGGATGCCTTTTCCATCCTCTCCATAAGAAAGCCTGCGAGAGGATTCTCTCGCAGGTGAACCTTCCCAAAGAGCTCTGGCGGAGGCTACCTTCGGGGATGCCTTCACATCTCTCTGTTTTTTTTTGAACTAAGTTTCCCATATGCTGAGGCGCCTCGGCCTGTTTTGAGAGGTGTATGTTTCGGGGTCGCAGACCTTGGGCATACGGTAAGAGTTGTCCGCTATTCCTATTGGAATAGTCGGCCAGCTGCCTCCTAAATTGGTCAAGGCACGGCGAGGGGAAAGCTGCGACCCCACAGCTAACTCCTCTCCCGCCATCGGAAGGGCGTGGAACAAGTACCAAATGCCCGACCTACCTGTTGCAGGTTTTTATAAGGTTTGTCCTGCATTTCTTTTAGGCGAATGCCGGGTAGGATCCTTAAACCATAGACCGGGGGGCCTACTTACCCTTGGCTATCTTCTTCTACCCTTCCGCATCCCCCCTTTTAAATCCCGTCCTATGCTATTAAAGGGGAAGTCTGTTACCCTAAAAAAAATCATGTCGTCTGTTCTCTCGCAGGCAGAACCCTCTAGGAGCGACACAAAGGGGCTACCTTTGGGGATATATATATAACTAATCATTTTTCTTGCTTTTCAGTTCCTACGAAGAAGATATCGAACACAAGAAATTGATAATGCAGTTACAGACAATATTTATTTATTAAATTAAAAAAACAACGTTTCGGTGGGTGTTTTTACCTTTTTCAGGTCTTTCCTGCGGAGAATATTAAAGTATGTTGTTATCATAAAGGCCATTAATTTACAGAAGTGGTTAAAAAAATATATTACACTACTAACATATTGCGACTGAGAACCACGTACCTAATTGACATTAAATGTTAAAAAAAACCTGTTTCATACAATATTTAAAAATATCAATAAAATGTTGGAGGCACCTTTTGTGTCTAGTCGTCTTAAAAGGTGCCTCGAAAATTTTGTGATATTTTTAAATATAGCGTGAATTATATATTTTTTTAAATATTTAGTTGATTCTCTGTCGCATTATGTTAGTAGTAGAATATAATTTTTTAACCTCTTCCGGAAATTAATGGCCTTTATGACAACAAACTTCAATATTCTCCGCAGGAAAGACCTGAAGAAGGTACAAACACGTACCGAAGCGTTGTGTTTTTATTTTAATAAATTAATATTGCCTGTAACTGGTCAAAAGCTGCATTGAAATTGTTTTTTTTTAGGTAGAACGGTTAATAAGAAAATATAAAGTGCATAACTTCATAAAATATTTAAAAGGTTAATAATCAAATTACATTTAAATTAAAAATACAGTTCATTGAATTGGACAAATAAATAAGTAACAAAGGAAATTAGTAGAAAATACCACGATAATAGAAGAATTAAGCGTTTTATTAATAATGGAGGAAACTAAAAAGTAACAAAGAAATAAAAGTTGAGTGTGACTAAGAAGAAAGTGAGGGAATTTAATAAGATGAAAGGAGGACGGAAATGAATTGGGCGCACTTTTTCTTAACAATTATTTTAGTTTAGAGTCGGGCAAAAAGATCAGCTTTTTCTTCGTATGTGTAAAGTAGTTGAAAAGCTTCACCTGAACGTTTCTATAACCGATTTTTCAGGACGGAGGAAGAAGAAATTTGTTCTACTGACAGCTTAACTCAGGCGTTACAGCCACGAAACTACGAGACAGGGGGCAGGCTATTTAAACTTGAAGCAAAGTTATAAACGCCTTTATTGGAACATTTACGCCGCAAATGAAAACAGGTTAGCCAAGGGTAAAGAGACAGCGAGGGAGGGAAAGCAACAACTTTTAATGGCGTAGGTTGCCTGAGGAGAAAAGAGGGGAAAAAAATGGAATTTTCCAAAGATTTATAAAGCAAATAAAATGAGTAAATTTGAATTATATGGGACACGTCGTAACAGATTGTTTGTTGCAAAGGAATCCAGCGGAATTACCTCCGTGGCTTCACGAGGTTTTTAACATCGTACTTTTGCCCCGTAGAAATAACCGAGGATTCGCCTTCCCTTCATCACATCGGAAGGTTTCATGGTCGTATTCAAAGGTGGGTTCAACGCGTCAAAAAATATAGGATGGTTTCTTATCTTCATTTTCTTCTTTCCTTTCACCTTTTTTTTTCTTGCCAAGCTGCCAAATTAGACCCGCAACACTTTTTCTTTACTTTTTACAGATAATTCTCTTATTTCCATCAGATATTATGAAAACGCGTTATCATTTATTGTGATAAACAGATTTTATATCATTTGTCTTGTATAATATGTCAAAACTTCATCAATCACAAATATGGCTGTTATTATCAACTCAAAAAAAATAATTTCCAACCGTCCTTTAATAAATTGTATTAATTTAATAATATATGTGAATGTGGCGTTTCTAAATGAAAAAAAAACTTAAGTGAAAACTATTAAACAAGATTTATTAACAATTTTAAAACAAGTATAAAATACACAAAATATTTGGGATCTCAGGGTCTTGAACTGGGTTTGATAAATGGCAGAATTTATATAATCAAAATTACATTTACTTTTTATGGAAATCAATGCGTCTGAACATAGACGAAATTTGTTGCGGAAGAAATAATACTAAAGATTGAATTTAAACAATTTTAATTTTATCAAGAATTAAGGATCTCATTTTATCGATCATTAAATAATTAAAGAACGATCTGACTTTTATCTTTTAAACACGGTTTACAAATGATTTTAAAGTTTTTCTCTACTTACGGCCGCCCAGGTCTCTTTTTAGCTTTTCGTGCACAATTTTGGGGACATCACTGATTCTAAGTACTCACAGACTCCAAATGTTCACAGGCTCTAATTGGCGTTGTTTGTTAGTTGGTTTAACACAAGTTGGTTGGTTCTCGATGCTTTACTGCAACCTGGATTTGTAGATCTCGTGACTTTAGTTGGAAATGGACTTCATTGGTTTGTCTATGGCCAGCATGATGAATCTACGCTCGACCCCCGAATACACACCAATTGCTCTGTCTCCTTCCCGACTGAATATTGCTTTACTTTTTAACATTTGAAAGCATGTTTGTGACTGGACCACATTCTTTCGTTCTGACTGCCGACTGTAAAACTTTTCGTCTGATCTATTCGCTGTCTGCTGCCCGACTGTAAAGCTTTCAAACTGCTTGCAGTCCGCTGCCCGACTGAACTGTTCGTCTCGTAAATTTTTGAGCGCGTAAAACCTTCCCAACCGATCAACAATGTTTTCTTTGCCTTGCCGGTTTGTTGCGGCGTCCGCTCTATATCCACTAATAATGAGTCCTCTACAATTCAACTTTTCAATTAGAACAATGCCTTAATTACCAATTACTACAAAATATTTAACGTTATTTACCGTATAAAAAGTAAAAGACACTTTAAGGATTAAAGAATCTCCATCTTGTTCTATCGTGGTCATGAACCTTTGTTAGCCTTTTGAAAGATCCTTAAAAATATTAATAATATACAATAGGATATCTGCACGAGGTCTATGCACAGTGGAGCCATCTTATGCAACCAGCCCATCAACAAATACAAAACCAAAATGGCTATTCAAAAACCAACCTGTGCCGCAGAACTGCGCCATTTAAATCAATAATGTACGAATACGAGTTACGTGACAGTTTTCCGTCTTGTTCTGGATTATTAAAAACAAAATCGTTAGCCGATGTGTTAATTCATTTAAAGATTTTTCATCGTGAATGGTCCCAATTAATTCCTCTTTCTTTTTTTTTTAAAAAAGCAAATCATTTACTAATAATTATTTTATTGTATCTAAAACAGGAACTGATAACACACCGAATAAAGGTTGAGGTAAAAATGTTCACACTTCCTCGGGATCTTTTGCGAAACAGAGGGTAATTGCCAAAGCCCGTGAAAATCATAAACCGATTTAACGCTCCACGTCACTAATTACCAGCCAATGTCCATTCGTCCAGAAAACTGTAATCCGATCAGAAGGGCAGTGAGGATAACAACGATGTGAAGCAAAACTAAATCGGAAATATATTCGCTTAAGGTGAATAACAACCGAAACAACAAAAGATATTCCACAGAAGCAATGAATAGTTCTTTATGATCAGGCTACAATCAGTAATTTACAAAAGTATGAAATAAACTAATGTGAAAGAGATTTAAAAAAATAAAAATATGGGATTACTAATACAAAACTTAAATAATTAAAAATATAAAATAAAAAATTATCAAAATATGTAAAACAATAGAAAATAACATAAAAAATTATTTTCTTTAAAAGTCATTATATCAAAATAAAATTATATAACCGAGTATGAAAACTATATAAATGTCACAGAAACACAGAAATAAAGTGCAATAAAATACAACAAAACATTAAGAAAATTAAGAGTTAAATTGTATTACATAATAAAAAATAAAAAACCGCTTAATTTAATGTCTTTCAAATCTAATGAAAATTCATCAACAGTTACAATAAATGTTACCAGATTCGATAAAAAGCGTCAATAATAATTAAAGAATAAAAACTCAATGAGACAATTTAAAATTAATGAAAAATAGAGAAATTTAAAAATACAACAATAACCAAATAAAAACAATCAACAATATACATTGAAAGAAAAACATGTCATTAATTAAAACTTACTTCAACCTGAAAGAGAAGGTAGATTGAAAACTCACAAATATATGAGTATAATATATAAATAACAACAACATTTAGTCACTTCAATTAAAAAATTTTTCACCAGAGCAATTAAAATTTAAAAGCATTAAATCATATAATGGTTAAAACATTGCTTCAAACATATTAAAGACATAAAACTATTTAAATATATTTATAAATTATTGGTATAAATTATTATTTAATACTCAATACATTATAGATAAAAATCACCAAAGTCATAATCACTGATCAACTAAAATTCATGAAATTGCGTTGGGCCGCAATAACCCAGGTTCGAATCCTGGTCACGGCAGATTTGTTTTTCATTAATTTTCCTTTATAAGTTACTTTCTAATAATTCAGTTATATGAAGGATTTCAGCTTCCTCTTCACTCACAGATATGGTTAGCCGGGATCATCTAGAGGTTAGGACATTGCGTTGTGGCCGCAATAACCCAGGTTCGAATCCTGGTCACGGCAGATTTGTTTTTCATTAATTTTCCTTTTTAAGTTACTTTCAGATAATTCAGTTATATGAATGATTTCAGCTTCCTCTTCACTCACAGATCAGGTTAGCCGTGATCGTCTAGAGGTTAGGACATTGCGTTGTGGCCGCAATAACCCAGGTTCGAATCCAGGTCACGGCAGATTTGTTTTTCATTAATTTTCCTTTTTATGTTACTTTCTGATAATTCAGTTATATGAATGATTTCAGCTTCCTCTTCACTCACAGATCAGGTTAGCCGTGATCGTCTAGAGGTTAGGACATTGCGTTGTGGCCGCAATAACCCAGGTTCGAATCCTGGTCACGGCAGATTTGTTTTTCATTAATTTTCCTTTTTAAGTTACTTTCTAATAATTCAGTTATATGAAGGATTTCAGCTTCCTCTTCACTCACAGATATGGTTAGCCGGGATCATCTAGAGGTTAGGACATTGCGTTGTGGCCGCAATAACCCAGGTTCGAATCCTGGTCACGGCAGATTTGTTTTTCATTAATTTTCCTTTTTAAGTTACTTTCAGATAATTCAGTTATATGAATGATTTCAGCTTCCTCTTCACTCACAGATCAGGTTAGCCGTGATCGTCTAGAGGTTAGGACATTGCGTTGTGGCCGCAATAACCCAGGTTCGAATGCTGGTCACGGCAGATTTGTTTTTCATTAATTTTCCTTTTTATGTTACTTTCTGATAATTCAGTTATATGAATGATTTCAGCATCCTCTTCAATCACAGATCAGGTTAGCCGTGATCGTCTAGAGGTTAGGACATTGCGTTGTGGCCGCAATACCCAGGTTCGATTCCTGGTCACGGCAGATTTGTTTTTCATTAATTTTCCTTTTTAAGTTACTTTCTGATAATTCAGTTATATGAATGATTTCAGCTTCCTCTTCAATCACAGATCAGGTTAGCCGTGATCGTCTAGAGGTTAGGACATTGCGTTGTGGCCGCAATAACCCAGGTTCGAATCCTGGTCACGGCAGATTTGTTTTTCATTAATTTTCCTTTTTATGTTACTTTCTGATAATTCAGTTATATGAATGATTTCAGCTTCCTCTTCAATCACAGATCAGGTTAGCCGTGATCGTCTAGAGGTTAGGACATTGCGTTGTGGCCGCAATAACCCAGGTTCGAATCCTGGTCACGGCAAATTCGTTTTTCATTAATTTTGCTTTTTAAGTTACTTTCTGATAATTCAGTTATATGAATGATTTCAGCATCCTCTTCAATCACAGATCAGGTTAGCCGTGATCGTCTAGAGGTTAGGACATTGCGTTGTGGCCGCAATAACCCAGGTTCGAATCCTGGTCACGGCAGATTTGTTTTTCATTAATTTTGCTTTTTAAGTTACTTTCTGATAATTCAGTTATATGAATGATTTCAGCTTCCTTTTCACTCACAGATCAGGTTAGCCGTGATCGTCTAGAGGTTAGGACATTGCGTTGTGGCCGCAATAACCCAGGTTCAAATCCTGGTCACGGCAGATTTGTTTTTCATTAATTTTCCTTTTTAAGTTACTTTCAGATAATTCAGTTATATGAATGATTTCAGCTTCCTCATCACTTACAGATCAGGATAGCCGTGATCGTCTAGAGGTTAGGACATTGCGTTGTGGCCGCAATAACCCAGGTTCGAATGCTGGTCACGGCAGATTTGTTTTTCATTAATTTTCCTTTTTAAGTTACTTTCTGATAATTCAGTTATATGAATGATTTCAGCTTCCTCTTCAATCACAGATCAGGTTAGCCGTGATCGTCTAGAGGTTAGGACATTGCCTTGTGGCCGCAATAACCCAGGTTCGAATGCTGGTCACGGCAGATTTGTTTTTCATTAATTTTCCTATTTAAGTTACTTTCTGATAATTCAGTTATATGAATGATTTCAGCTTCCTCTTCAATCACAGATCAGGTTAGCCGTGATCGTCTAGAGGTTAGGACATTGCGTTGTGGCCGCAATAACCCTAGTTCGAATCCTGGTTACGGCAGATTTGTTTTTCATTAATTTTGCTTTTTAAGTTACTTTCTGATAATTCAGTTATATGAATGATTTCAGCTTCCTCTTCACTTACAGATCAGGATAGCCGTGATCGTCTAGAGGTTAGGACATTGCGTTGTGGCCGCAATAACCCAGGTTCGAATCCTGGTCACGGCAGATTTGTTTTTCATTAATTTTGCTTTTTAAGTTACTTTCTGATAATTCAGTTATATGAATGATTTCAGCTTCCTCTTCAATCACAGATCAGGTTAGCCGTGATCGTCTAGAGGTTAGGACATTGCGTTGTGGCCGCAATAACCCAGGTTCGAATCCTGGTCAGGGCAGATTTGTTTTTCATTAATTTTCCTTTTTATGTTACTTTCTGATAATTCAGTTATATGAATGATTTCAGCTTCCTCTTCAATCACAGATCAGGTTAGCCGTGATCGTCTAGAGGTTAGGACATTGCGTTGTGGCCGCAATAACCCAGGTTCGAATCCTGGTCACGGCAAATTCGTTTTTCATTAATTTTGCTTTTTAAGTTACTTTCTGATAATTCAGTTATATGAATGATTTCAGCATCCTCTTCAATCACAGATCAGGTTAGCCGTGATCGTCTAGAGGTTAGGACATTGCGTTGTGGCCGCAATAACCCAGGTTCGAATCCTGGTCACGGCAGATTTGTTTTTCATTAATTTTGCTTTTTAAGTTACTTTCTGATAATTCAGTTATATGAATGATTTCATCTTCCTCTTCACTCACAGATCAGGTTAGCCGTGATCTTCTAGAGGTTAGGACATTGCGTTGTGGCCGCAATAACCCAGGTTCGAATCCTGGTCACGGCAGATTTGTTTTTCATTAATTTTCCTTTTTATGTTACTTTCTGATAATTCAGTTATATGAATGATTTCAGCTTCCTCTTCACTCACAGATCAGGATAGCCGTGATCGTCTAGAGGTTAAGACATTGCGTTGTGGCCGCAATAACCCAGGTTCGTATCCTGGTCACGGCAGATTTTATTTTCATTAATTTTCCTTTTTAAGTTATTTTCTGATAATTCAGTTATATGAATGATTTCAGCTTCCTTTTCACTCACAGATCAGGTTAGCCGTGATCGTCTAGAGGTTAGGACATTGCGTTGTGGCCGCAATAACCCAGGTTCAAATCCTGGTCACGGCAGATTTGTTTTTCATTAATTTTCCTTTTTAAGTTACTTTCAGATAATTCAGTTATATGAATGATTTCAGCTTCCTCTTCACTTACAGATCAGGATAGCCGTGATCGTGTAGAGGTTAGGACATTGCGTTGTGGCCGCAATAACCCAGGTTCGAATCCTGGTCACGGCAGATTTGTTTTTCATTAATTTTCCTTTTTAAGTTACTTTCTGATAATTCAGTTATATGAATGATTTCAGCTTCCTCTTCAATCACAGATCAGGTTAGCCGTGATCGTCTAGAGGTTAGGACATTGTGTTGTGGCAGCAATAACCCAGGTTCGAATGCTGGTCACGGCAGATTTTATTTTCATTAATTTTCCTTTTTAAGTTACTTTCTGGTAATTCAGTTATATGAATGATTTCAGCTTCCTCTTCAATCACAGATCAGGTTAGCCGTGATCGTCTAGAGGTTAGGACATTGCGTTGTGGCCGCAATAACCCAGGTTCGAATCCTGGTCACGGCAGATTTGTTTTTCATTAATTTTCCTTTTTATGTTACTTTCTGATTATTCAGTTATATGAATGATTTCAGCATCCTCTTCAATCACAGATCAGGTTAGCCGTGATCGTCTAGAGGTTAGGACATTGCGTTTGGGCCGCAATAACCCAGGTTCGAATCCTGTTCACGGCAGATTTGTTTTTCATTAATTTTCCTTTTTAAGTTACTTTCTGATAATTCAGTTATATGAATGATTTCAGCTTCCTCTTCAATCACAGATCAGGTTAGCCGTGATCGTCTAGAGGTTAGGACATTGCGTTGTGGCCGCAATAACCCAGGTTCGAATCCTGGTCACGGCAGATTTGTTTTTCATTAATTTTCCTTTTTATGTTACTTTCTGATAATTCAGTTATATGAATGATTTCAGCTTCCTCTTCAATCACAGATCAGGTTAGCCGTGATCGTCTAGAGGTTAGGACATTGCGTTGTGGCCGCAATAACCCAGGTTCGAATCCTGCTTACGGCAGATTTGTTTTTCATTAATTTTGCTTTTTAAGTTACTTTCTGATAATTCAGTTATATGAATGATTTCAGCTTCCTCTTCACCTACAGATCAGGATAGCCGTGATCGTCTAGAGGTTAGGACATTGCGTTGTGGCCGCAATAACCCAGGTTCGAATCCTGGTCACGGCAGATTTGTTTTTCATTAATTTTGCTTTTTAAGTTACTTTCTGATAATTCAGTTATATGAATGATTTCAGCTTCCTCTTCACTCGCAGATCAGGTTAGCCGTGATCGTCTAGAGGTTAGGACATTGCGTTGTGGCCGGAATAACCCAGGTTCGAATCCTGGTCACGGCAGATTTGTTTTTCATTAATTTTCCTTTTTATGTTACTTTCTGATAATTCAGTTATATGAATGATTTCAGCTTCCTCTTCAATCACAGATCAGGTTAGCCGTGATCGTCTAGAGGTTAGGACATTGCGTTGTGGCCGCAATAACCCAGGTTCGAATCCTGGTCACGGCAGATTTGTTTTTCATTAATTTTGCTTTTTAAGTTACTTTCTGATAATTCAGTTATATGAATGATTTCAGCTTCCTCTTCAATCACAGATCAGGTTAGCCGTGATCGTCTAGAGGTTAGGACATTGCGTTGTGGCCGCAATAACCCAGGTTCGAATCCTGGTCAGGGCAGATTTGTTTTTCATTAATTTTCCTTTTTATGTTACTTTCTGATAATTCAGTTATATGAATGATTTCAGCTTCCTCTTCAATCACAGATCAGGTTAGCCGTGATCGTCTAGAGGTTAGGACATTGCGTTGTGGCCGCAATAACCCAGGTTCGAATCCTGGTCACGGCAAATTCGTTTTTCATTAATTTTGCTTTTTAAGTTACTTTCTGATAATTCAGTTATATGAATGATTTCAGCATCCTCTTCAATCACAGATCAGGTTAGCCGTGATCGTCTAGAGGTTAGGACATTGCGTTGTGGCCGCAATAACCCAGGTTCGAATCCTGGTCACGGC
This sequence comes from Zhengitettix transpicula, assembly GCA_037074705.1. Classification (NCBI taxonomy): domain Eukaryota; kingdom Metazoa; phylum Arthropoda; class Insecta; order Orthoptera; family Tetrigidae; genus Zhengitettix; species Zhengitettix transpicula. The sequence goes on from CM073593.1 coordinate 79,465,842, forward strand.
AGATTTGTTTTTCATTAATTTTGCTTTTTAAGTTACTTTCTGATAATTCAGTTATATGAATGATTTCATCTTCCTCTTCACTCACAGATCAGGTTAGCCGTGATCTTCTAGAGGTTAGGACATTGCGTTGTGGCCGCAATAACCCAGGTTCGAATCCTGGTCACGGCAGATTTGTTTTTCATTAATTTTCCTTTTTATGTTACTTTCTGATAATTCAGTTATATGAATGATTTCAGCTTCCTCTTCACTCACAGATCAGGATAGCCGTGATCGTCTAGAGGTTAAGACATTGCGTTGTGGCCGCAATAACCCAGGTTCGTATCCTGGTCACGGCAGATTTTATTTTCATTAATTTTCCTTTTTAAGTTATTTTCTGATAATTCAGTTATATGAATGATTTCAGCTTCCTTTTCACTCACAGATCAGGTTAGCCGTGATCGTCTAGAGGTTAGGACATTGCGTTGTGGCCGCAATAACCCAGGTTCGAATCCTGGTCACGGCAGATTTGTTTTTCATTAATTTTCCTTTTTAAGTTACTTTCAGATAATTCAGTTATATGAATGATTTCAGCTTCCTCTTCACTTACAGATCAGGATAGCCGTGATCGTGTAGAGGTTAGGACATTGCGTTGTGGCCGCAATAACCCAGGTTCGAATCCTGGTCACGGCAGATTTGTTTTTCATTAATTTTCCTTTTTAAGTTACTTTCTGATAATTCAGTTATATGAATGATTTCAGCTTCCTCTTCAATCACAGATCAGGTTAGCCGTGATCGTCTAGAGGTTAGGACATTGTGTTGTGGCAGCAATAACCCAGGTTCGAATGCTGGTCACGGCAGATTTTATTTTCATTAATTTTCCTTTTTAAGTTACTTTCTGGTAATTCAGTTATATGAATGATTTCAGCTTCCTCTTCAATCACAGATCAGGTTAGCCGTGATCGTCTAGAGGTTAGGACATTGCGTTGTGGCCGCAATAACCCAGGTTCGAATCCTGGTCACGGCAGATTTGTTTTTCATTAATTTTCCTTTTTATGTTACTTTCTGATTATTCAGTTATATGAATGATTTCAGCATCCTCTTCAATCACAGATCAGGTTAGCCGTGATCGTCTAGAGGTTAGGACATTGCGTTTGGGCCGCAATAACCCAGGTTCGAATCCTGTTCACGGCAGATTTGTTTTTCATTAATTTTCCTTTTTAAGTTACTTTCTGATAATTCAGTTATATGAATGATTTCAGCTTCCTCTTCAATCACAGATCAGGTTAGCCGTGATCGTCTAGAGGTTAGGACATTGCGTTGTGGCCGCAATAACCCAGGTTCGAATCCTGGTCACGGCAGATTTGTTTTTCATTAATTTTCCTTTTTATGTTACTTTCTGATAATTCAGTTATATGAATGATTTCAGCTTCCTCTTCAATCACAGATCAGGTTAGCCGTGATCGTCTAGAGGTTAGGACATTGCGTTGTGGCCGCAATAACCCAGGTTCGAATCCTGCTTACGGCAGATTTGTTTTTCATTAATTTTGCTTTTTAAGTTACTTTCTGATAATTCAGTTATATGAATGATTTCAGCTTCCTCTTCACCTACAGATCAGGATAGCCGTGATCGTCTAGAGGTTAGGACATTGCGTTGTGGCCGCAATAACCCAGGTTCGAATCCTGGTCACGGCAGATTTGTTTTTCATTAATTTTGCTTTTTAAGTTACTTTCTGATAATTCAGTTATATGAATGATTTCAGCTTCCTCTTCACTCGCAGATCAGGTTAGCCGTGATCGTCTAGAGGTTAGGACATTGCGTTGTGGCCGGAATAACCCAGGTTCGAATCCTGGTCACGGCAGATTTGTTTTTCATTAATTTTCCTTTTTATGTTACTTTCTGATAATTCAGTTATATGAATGATTTCAGCTTCCTCTTCAATCACAGATCAGGTTAGCCGTGATCGTCTAGAGGTTAGGACATTGCGTTGTGGCCGCAATAACCCAGGTTCGAATCCTGGTCACGGCAGATTTGTTTTTCATTAATTTTCCTTTTTATGTTACTTTCTGATAATTCAGTTATATGAATGATTTCAGCTTCCTCTTCACTCACAGATCAGGATAGCCGTGATCGTCTAGAGGTTAGGACATTGCGTTGTGGCCGCAATAACCCAGGTTCGTATCCTGGTCACGGCAGATTTTATTTTCATTAATTTTCCTTTTTAAGTTACTTTCAGATAATTCAGTTATATGAATGATTTCAGCTTCCTTTTCACTCACAGATCAGGTTAGCCGTGATCGTCTAGAGGTTAGGACATTGCGTTGTGGCCGCAATAACCCAGGTTCAAATCCTGGTCACGGCAGATTAGTTTTTCATTAATTTTCCTTTTTAAGTTACTTTCAGATAATTCAGTTATATGAATGATTTCAGCTTCCTCGTAACTTACAGATCAGGATAGCCGTGATCGTCTAGAGGTTAGGACATTGCGTTGTGGCCGCAATAACCCAGGTTCGAATCCTGGAACGGCAGATTTTATTTTCATTAATTTTCTTTTAAGTTACTTTCTGATAATTCAGTTATATGAATGATTTTAGCTTCCTCTTCACTTACAAATCAGGATAGCCGTGATCGTCTAGAGGTTAGGACATTGCGTTGTGGCCGCAATAACCCATGTTCGAATCCTGGTCACGTCAGATTTTATTTTCATTAATTTTATTTTTTAAGTTACTTTCTGATAATTCAGTTAAATGAATGATTTCAGCTTCCTTTTCACTCACAGATCAGGTTAGCCGTGATCGTCTAGAGGTTAGGACATTGCGTTGTGGCCGCAATAACCCAGGTTCGAATCCTGGTCAAGGCAGATTAGTTTTTCATTAATTTTCCTTTTTAAGTTACTTTCAGATAATTCAGTTATATGAATGATTTCAGCTTCCTCGTAACTTACAGATCAGGATAGCCGTGATCGTCTAGAGGTTAGGACATTGCGTTGTGGCCGCAATAACCCAGGTTCGAATCCTGGAATGGCAGATTTTATTTTCATTAATTTTCTTTTAAGTTACTTTCTGATAATTCAGTTATATGAATGATTTTAGCTTCCTCTTCACTTACAAATCAGGATAGCCGTGATCGTCTAGAGGTTAGGACATTGCCTTGTGGCCGCAATAACCCAGGTTCGAATCCTGGTCACGGCAGATTTGTTTTTCATTAATTTTCCTTTTTAAGTTACTTTCTGATAATTCAGTTATATGAATGATTTCAGCTTCCTTTTCACTCACAGATCAGGTTAGCCGTGATCGTCTAGAGGTTAGGACATTGCGTTGTGGCCGCAATAACCCAGGTTCGAATCCTGGTCACGGCAGATTTGTTTTTCATTAATTTTCCTTTTTAAGTTACTTTCTGATAATTCAGTTATATGAATGATTTCAGCTTCCTTTTCACTCACAGATCAGGTTAGCCGTGATCGTCTAGAGGTTAGGACATTGCGTTGTGGCCGCAATAACCCAGGTTCAAATCCTGGTCACGGCAGATTTGTTTTTCATTAATTTTCCTTTTTATGTTACTTTCTGATAATTCAGTTATATGAATGATTTCAGCTTCCTCTTCACTCACAGATCAGGATAGCCGTGATCGTCTAGAGGTTAGGACATTGCGTTGTGGCCCCAATAACCCATGTTCGAATCCTGGTCACGTCAGATTTTATTTTCATTAATTATCTTTTTTAAGTTACTTTCTGATAATTCAGTTAAATGAATGATTTCAGCTTCCTTTTCACTCCCAGATCAGGTTAGCCGTGATCGTCTAGAGGTTAGGACATTGCGTTGTGGCCGCAATAACCCAGGTTCGAATCCTGGTCAAGGCAGATTTGTTTTTCATTAATTTTCCTTTTTATGTTACTTTCTGATAATTCAGTTATATGAATGATTTCAGCTTCCTCTTCAATCACAGATCAGGTTAGCCGTGATCGTCTAGAGGTTAGGACATTGCGTTGTGGCCGCAATAACCCAAGTTCGAATCCTGGTCACGGCAGATTTGTTTTTCATTAATTTTGCTTTTTAAGTTACTTTCTGATAATTCAGTTATATGAATGATTTCAGCTTCCTCTTCACTTACAGATCAGGATAGCCGTGATCGTCTAGAGGTTAGGACATTGCGTTGTGGCCGCAATAACCCAGGTTCGAATCCTGGTCACGGCAGATTTATTTTTCATTAATTTTGCTTTTTAAGTTACTTTCTGATAATTCAGTTATATAAATGATTTCAGCTTCCTCTTCACTCACAGATCAGGTTAGCCGTGATCGTCAAGAGGTTAGGACATTGCGTTGTGGCCGCAATAACCCAGGTTCGAATCCTGGTCACGGCAGATTTTATTTTCATTAATTTTCCTTTTTAAGTTACTTTCTGATAATTCAGTTATATGAATGATTTCAGCTTCCTCTTCACTTACAGATCAGGATAGCCGTGATCGTCTAGAGGTTAGGACATTGCGTTGTGGCCGCAATAACCCAGGTTCGAATCCTGGTCACGGCAGATTTGTTTTTCATTAATTTTGCTTTTTAAGTTACTTTCTGATAATTCAGTTATATAAATGATTTCAGCTTCCTCTTCACTCACAGATCAGGTTAGCCGTGATCGTCTAGAGGTTAGGACATTGCGTTGTGGCCGCAATAACCCAGGTTCGAATCCTGGTCACGGCAGATTTGTTTTTCATTAATTTTCCTTTTTATGTTACTTTCTGATAATTCCGTTATATGAATGATTTTAGGTTCCTCTTCACTTACAGATCAGGAATGCCGTGATCGTGTAGAGGTTAGGACATTGCGTTGTGGCCGCAATAACCCAGGTTCAAATCCTGGTCACGGCAGATTTGTTTTTCATTAATTTTCCTTTTTAAGTTACTTTCTGATAATTCAGTTATATGAATGATTTCAGCTTCCTCTTCAATCACAGATCAGAATAGCCGTGATCGTCTAGAGGTTAGGACATTGCGTTGTGGCCGCAATAACCCAGGTTCGAATCCTGGTCACGGCAGATTTTATTTTCATTAATTTTCCTTTTTAAGTTACTTTCTGATAATTCAGTTATATGAATGATTTTAGCTTCCTCTTCACTTACAGATCAGGATAGCCGTGATCGTCTAGAGGTGAGGACATTGCGTTGTGGCCGCAATAAACCAGGTTCGAATCCTGGTCACGGCAGATTTGTTTTTCATTAATTTTCCTTTTTAAGTTACTTTCTGATAATTCAGTTATATGAATGATTTCAGCTTCCTTTTCTATCACAGATCAGGTTAGCCGTGATCGTCTAGAGGTTAGGACATTGCGTTGTGGCCGCAATAACCCAGGTTCAAATCCTGTTCATGGCAGATTTGTTTTTCATTAATTTTCCTTTTTATGTTACTTTCTGATAATTCAGTTATATGAATGATTTCAGCTTCCTCTTAACTCACAGCTTAGGTTAGCCGTGATCGTCTAGAGGTTAGGACATTGCGTTGTGGCTGCAATTACCCAGGTTCGAATCCTGGTAACGGCATATTTGTTTTTGTTTAATTTACGTTTTAAATGTAATTTGTGATAATTCTGTTATATGAGTGATTTCTGCTTCCTCTTCTCTGACCGATGTGGTTAATTCTACATTGTTTAGCCTATTACTCCAAAAACATTTAAAAAATGTTATATAGTATGAATTATTAAAATTATTCTTGTTTCTTTCAGTTTATTCTATCGTTGCAGCAAACTATTTGGGTTTTTATATACTAGAATTTTGGCGTCAAATATTAACAATTTATTATGAATGTAATGATCTCGAAGTGTGGTTTTTTAAACTTGTTATGTTCGACTTCTACTGTATAATTTTTTTAAAATAATAACAACTCTTTGAACTTTTTCTTGTTATGAAATTAATTTTTTTACTATTTTCATTACTTTTTATTTTGGGATAAGTTTATATAGTTTTCAACTTAGTTGGTTAGTTCCAAGAATAATTAGAAATGTTTCTGCAAAAATTATGGAAATATAATTGAATTACCAACAAAAGTTTATACCTGCATCATATAACTTCTTTTTTTTTTTTTTTTAGGGCAACAGGCTACATGAGGGTAATCCACATTGGGCAACTCCCCTTTAATAGCATAGGAAGGGATTTGAAAGGGGGGATGCGGAAGGGTACAGGAAGGTAGCCAAGGGTTAACTAGGGCCCCCGGGCTATGGTTTAATGATCCTACCCGGAATTCGCCTAAAGAAATGCAGGGAAAACCCTAGGAAAACCTGCATCGGGTAGGTCGGGCATTGGGTACTTGTCCCACGCCCTTCCGATAGCGGGAGAGGGGTTTGCTGTGGGGACGCAGCTTACCCCTCGCCATGCCTTGGCCTGTAAAACGCAATTTATTTCAAAATTTCCCATGTCGGTCCCGCCTTTTAACTCAATATTTGATACGTCAGGTTAAATCTGGTAAGTTACACAATTATTCATGTTTAGTCTTTTTATTTGTAATTTAAAACAGGTTCGTAATAATTTTAAGAATTTAGTGATCGGTTTTAGCGGCCGAAGAAGATAAAATTCAGATATAACTAACAATGTAGTAGAGTGAAAGATAGACGAGTACGGTACGGATCCATAAAGTTATGGAATAGAAAATCGTGGACCGATAATGGCCACCACAGGCTCAGAGTGAGCGCCATACTTCTCTGCAATATTAACGGTAACAAATCGTGCTACATAATACAGGACACAGCACAGTAGTAGTTAGATGGTATGACGGGGGGAAGGGGGAGGGAAAATCGCTGATGAGCTCCAACCACTCTGCTGCTGCAATAACAATAATATCGGGGGGGGGGGGGGTGAAATGTCAAACTCTCACTAAACACGCAGCTCTGATCGGAACAACAGAGCAGCAGTGGCGATGAAAACGATATATGTGTTTGGCAATAATTAAAAAAGAAGAAAAAATATATATTTTTAAAAAATACATATTGACGGAAAACAGGGGTTGAGGGGCCAAATATAAATGTGGGCAACAACGAACATGTAACATTCCGTGGACACTAAATGGAAAATGTTTTACTATCGGATTCAGAGTTAAAAAAAATTTGTTACTAAACTTCGAAAAAATAATACATGACCGTTTTACGAATATATTTTCAAACAGCCACTCAGAGAAAATGAGGAAGAAGTACAAAGATTTGTACTCAATGTATTTTTTAACATGAAAAAAATATAAAAGTAATGAAGAATTTCCTCTGCATATGTTTTTGTGGAGAAAATCCTTCAAGCAAACTCTGCAAATATTTACGAATCATTTTGAACTCAAATCTGGTGTGCAAAGAACAAGTAAATTTTGTGTCTCGAAAAGCTTGGAGATCTTTATATATGTAATGACAAATATTTATAAAGGGGAGTGGCAAATCAAAAGAGCTTTCTTATAAATCTCTGGTTAGTCCCCAACTCGAGTAAGGAGCAAGTTGTAGGGATCCTTATAGAAAACATCACATAGAATGACTAGAAAAACTTCAGAAGGGAACAGTATATTTTTTTTAATACGGGGACCTGGTCAGGTGCGAGAAAAGGTAGCGCAATTAGGGTGGGAATCATTGTCAACGAATCGGAAGAATAGACTTTACCCTCTATTTAAATCATATAATGGTAACACAGACTGAAAAGACAAACGGGATAAGGTCGAAAAACCAACTTACATTGGAAGAGGTGATAAAAAATTTAAAATCAAATAACCTACGTAGGGAAATTTTCATTCCTAAACTGATTGATAGGTGATTGGAACAATTTACCTGGAGCAGTGGTTGAGGAGAATCTTCCAAGAAGTAGGTTTAATAATAATATAAATAAATTAGTGAAGTGTATTTTTTTATTATATAATATATATTAATATATGTTTATGTCTATATTTTTCTTTAGTGAAGTTTGGACAAATTTCTAAGACTTATTTTATTATTATTATTTCTTCTTTCAAAATTGTTTTACTTATTTATTTGTTATATTTTTGTATTTATATTAGTTTCAAAGTCCCACTGGAATCGACCCTATTCGCAGCTAATAATATACGTACATATATGTTTCAATATAGCTTGACTTCACCCAGTGAATTAGAAAATATCAAACATTGGCAAAAATAGCTGTTTAGAAGTTATTGTTAATTCATTTAATTTACATGCTTCAGTTTCGGAACGAAATAGAGGTTCTAGGAAAACAATTTAAATGACATCCGTTTACAATTGGAGAATCTGTGTGCCACAGTCACCCGCGAGGTACTTCAGACGTCTGGTACGGGCTGCAGAAAATTCTAAATTTTATTTGTATTCTGCTTGGGCCATAGATATATAATAAATAATGTTACCGAGATGATACCTTGTCAAGAATTGTAATATTTGTCGTTTGGAGATCAACGAATAAATAGACTTTTGACTGAGGGAGCCGCATATATATACTTTAAGAGATTGAGAAAGCAAGGGTGAAACACTGGATTAAAAACTTCAAATATCTGTTCTTCCATTTGTGTGTCTAAGAAATTTAGCTATTCGGGTTCTGTCCCCTCCGCTCGCCACCGGTTCCTATCCTCACGTTCCGATATAGTCTGTGTAAACAACTACCGTGATATATTTTTCTTCCTTGAAGAGTGATAATCATGATTTTTTTTTCATATAAAGGTCCACAATTTTTTAAATAAAAAATTACGTACTATTTTTTTATCTATAATTTTCCTCTTCACATGGTCCTTACCGCGATTTATTTTTATTTCAAGCTTTATTAAAATACATATGATTTATAGTTTGTTGTTTTACTTAATTTTAAACGTGATAATTTTTTTAATATTGTAGATTGGAAGCGTTCATTACAGTATATAAGAAAAATTTCATTTAATCATGGGTTGCAAAGCTTATATATACGTAGTGGGCGTAATCAGGGGTGCTGGTTTGAAGTTCTAGGTTATATTTCAAGAGGAATCTCTCGTCGCTCTGGGATCGACAAACTTACAAGTGACATACGCCTCTGTGAGCTCCGTGCACGAGGTTAAAATTTATTTCGTCTGTGCGGCAGGAGGCTTGCAAGGATTTAATCGTTACTGGTCGGTTTTCGTCGCATTTTTGTTTTAGAAAGTCGCCTGAACCAGTTTTAAAGAATAAAAAATTGATGAAATACTCGATAGGAAGACAGTTATAAATATAACAGAGATTTTGATTACCATTCCAAAGTTCCTCCCGAATTATACAATGCGTACGAGCCATTTTGTGAGGCGGTTGCTGCAAAGAGCCTATTTTTCTCATCGGTGTCAGTTTCTCCTTCCGTTTCCGCTTTGAAATGAAAGCGTAATTAACCGTGGCCAATAGATGCAGTTTGCAAAAATAATAAAAAAAAGAACCCGCAACGTTTAATATCCCACTGACAATACCGCATAGTTTGGTTGGAAGGTTTTAACTGCCGAGGCCGTAATGACATAAACGCTTGCCGATGAAAAGCTCTCTCGCTCTCTCTCTCTCTCTCTCTCTCTCCATCCATGTTTTCCGATCGGGATGGTGCTGGATTGGATTCCGTCGCGAGATAGAACGAAAGCGCGTGTGTGAGTGCGGCTATTTAAAGCCGATGAATCGCGTTCGAAAACCACGAGTGATTATCGCTGGAAGGCAATCGACGTTACTGTTAACTGCGAAACGTTTAGCGCAAGGTTCTTGTGATGGTGACGGGAGGAAGTGGGTAGCAGGGTAGAACCTCCAGAAAAATGAAGATATCGTTAATAAATCAAAAGTAAATGATTGAGACAGTCCAGCTCTTTGCCTATTGCATGGACCAGGCAACCTGACTAGCAAAGATGGCGGTCTCAACATAGAGATTTCATGATAGATTAAAAAAACCCCAGCAAAATCAGGGAAATTATTAAGTTAATCGGAACGTTTGTTTATGTATGTTGCAGTTATAAACTAAACGACGTGTTGTAAACACTAATTTTATATAATAACGAAGAACGTTGTAACACAACTTTTAAAGTAATTTGAGTATATATTAGTATATTTTATTAGGGATGAAGGTGGCCAACTAAGGCCGAAATCTACACATACAAAATAATTTTTCTTTAATACCAGTAACCGTCATAAAGTTATTTTACTTCAATAGGCATAACGTATAACGTATAAAAAAATAAAATATGTACATAAAACAGCCATTTGGTCAGAAAAAATGTATTTTAATAAACCGAAATAATTCTTTATACAATACGATATTTCGTCCAAAAGTAATTTTGGGACTTCTTGAAACATACGTTTAGTGTCATTGACTGCGTATTATATACATACAGTCATAGTAGATTAAAGATAAATTATTTTGTATACATGGTAATATACACCAATGTTATTATAAATATAACTTTTAAATTTGTTCAATTATAAAGATTATTGCGTAAGATAAAGGTCATGGAATTAAATGAACAGTGACTATGGACCGTGAGAAAAGCGAATACAGATCATTCCCAGACTCTTTTTTTTGTTGTAAAATGTATTAATTTAATATTGTCAGCATTAACATTTGTAATTTTAACTGAACAATTTTTCTGTATATTTGATATTTCATTTTAATTCCATACTTTTCATAAGGCACGATAAAACTCCCTGGGATAAAACATGTCTCATTTAAATTAATATCCGTGGAATTATTCTGTAATTTTATACGTAAAACTCATTTGTTCTGTTTTTAAAAAAATCTTTAACTATTATATTAATTAAATTTCAGTTTCACCATTTCTACTTTTCACTAAATATTAATAATTTCTATTAAAAATTTGATAACTTGAAAATTTCATTAGTTTGTTTTAAATTGGTCAACGTAAATATGTCATTAAATAATCAAATTATAAAATAAAGTAAAATTTAAATTTATTTAAATAATTTAAAATTCAGTTTTACATTGAATTGCTCTTTTAAGTTCAATAAATAAATAATAAAATATATTCAAATTACATATTACATTAATTGGCTTTGACACTTAAGAAAAATAAATCTGTTTAGTTATCACCACGCATATTACATTATATTTATATTGTATTAATTATATTTCAGTTAGAACGGTCAGAGTATGAAGTCCAGACATTACATTTATATTTGATCCTCTAATTTTACCATATATATTTATGTATGTATTAAATTGAGTACAAAACGCCGCATGGGATATTTTTTTGATTAATTAATACACTTTTTCTGTCTTTATGTTTATATAATAATTGGTAATTATCGTATTAAATGAAAGAGGAAAATAAACTTTCACCTCCATGCACATTCATTTATTGAAAAATGAACGACATAAAGTATACCTTTATGTAATATACCCTCAGAGATTTTTCTTTATATAAAATGCTTATTATTATTTTATCTCTACACAGAAGTTTTCCTGTTTAAAAAAATCTACTTCAGGAAACCAGAAAAATAAAACATAATAGAATAACAAATATATGCATATATACTGCATGAAAAAACTTCAGCCAGGTGGCAACAGTACATTTTTATTTACGTACATATGAATTTACATAAATATGTGAAATAACATTTATATTAACTAAAATAATCCCCTTTCCGCGTTTCTTTTAATATTATTGTTGTTCTCTTTCCTTAAAACTCTTCAACTGGTAAAAAGAAATAACTTTTCAAAAAAATTTAGTCCCGTATATTTTTGTCACGTGAGGCAGAAAAAAAAGTATAAAGGTTGTTTGGGAAATTAAGTGATAATAAAAATAATGTTTCATTACATATATGCTAAACTTCTCATGTAATATATATATATATTGACAACTGGAGGAAAGGTCACGGAAGAAAACACAATCCGTGAATTATTTTTGTATTTATTTTGATGTAAAAAACAGCACGGGGTAATGAGGAAGTAAGGAGACTGAGATAAAGACAGGAAATATAAAATAAATTATAATTAAATTTTCGTGTTTTCTTTTTGTAAGAGAATGAAAAAATATTAGTTTGGTATAGAAAACTGATAAGAGTTTTGAGGTTTTGTGAAGAGAAATAGAGGATAAAGGCATCATGCAGGTTTCATATTTGTTTAATTCGTATATAAAGAACTTTTATAACCGAATGTTGTCCGTCCGCGTAATAGAGATGAGTCCAAATTCAGTGTAGACGGAAAGGAAATTATTTAATGAAAAAGTGTAAGATAATCGGAGGAAAAAAAGTATTTTATAAACATCACAATCCCTTTCATATGGTTTGTTATTTATTATTTTTTATTATTTTATGTAAAGGATAAAGACGAATCTCAGACCTTGGTGTTCAAGTGTAAGATATATTCACGAACTCCGGTCTCGTCGTGTTTGGATTTAGATTTTTTCACTCGTATGAGCGCATCTGATCCTTCCATCTGGACGAATAACTGGACAGAAAGAGCTTTCTCCCTGGAAAATTAGTTTTAATGAATTTCCCAGCAGCAGCAGAAGTGTCTTTCACTTGCAGCCTCGTTAGCGTCTTAAGAGACAGTCGCAGTGAAAGAGAGGGGGATGAAAAAAATACGGGCTTCTGAATAAAAGAGGAGAAAGAAATACAAATACGGTAAGGACCAGCGACAAGATAAAAGAACGGGAGACAAAAAAAAATATATAATGAAGACTGAAAATAAAATTGGAGATCCCTGCCACCCGAAGGAAGAATGGGGAACGGAAAAATTCTTTGAAAGGTAGGTGAGGGGTGGGAGTGCGGGTCGTGGGTGGAAATTAACGCTTTTAAGAGAAAGGTGGTTTGTGTGGTTTAGGAAGGGAGGACAGAGAGAGGAGAGAAAATTAAAAGCAAGGCATCTTTCAAGAAGAGGGGGAAGAAAAAAAGAGTGGCCTATCTGCAGCCATTTATATTCCATTACGCGCATGAATATTAATAAGGGACGGGGGGGATTTTTGTTTTTTAAAAAATGGCTTTTCTACTAAAGAGGAGGGACCCTTAATAAAATATTGCGTCACCGCTGGGAAGATTCAGTGTCGACCTTAGAAATCGCGAGGAAGTTTACCTTTAAATCCTAACAATGGAAATTGAATTTTATTCCACGTATTTTATTTATATAAGTTATTAAATTTTAAAGCATCCTAAAAACTAATTAAAATCAATAATTTTATTCCATTACGATAAATTGGTGGTACAATCTTTATAGTTCCTAATACGGTCTAATGACGGTTATAGCTGATTTTATTTCGAGAGTTACAAATAGCGGTGCCATAATTTCTGGAGTTACTATTTTTTGAATTGAACTCGATGTGAGTAATTTCCTTTCGCATGTTGAGTACCGTGAACTCTTTCCTGAGATATCTCCTTAAATACGCTCGAGGGTGAATTTAATTTTTGCTACATTAAAACTCCTTAAATTTGTTTCACGTTGAATGATCTTTTAAGTTGACAACATGAGACCAGACGCAATTAACTTCCTTGTTTTAAGAATAGCTTCCCAAGTAAAATATTGCCGTGTCCTAACAACTTTCTTTTTTAAAATAAAGTTTAATATCCCCTTGGGATGGATTTTCCTTAACCCACATGAGGATAATAAATTTATCTCCTCCCTACAGTCTGCACTTTATTCAAGCGTCTATGTTTCGTTGTCAAACTTTCTCCTTGAATCGCAATTTTTACACCAAATTCGAAAAAGTATCGAAAGCCCATCGATGAAATTTATATTCAATCAATTCTCATAGAATTAACTGTGGAATAACTTTTTTATTTAATCAACAAATATGTAGTAAAATAACCTTTTTTAAGTTTTCAAGTTCTTTATTAAAAACAGAACGGGAGCTTTCGACTTAATAGTTATATTCATCTGTAAAATTTGGTTGCTGCTAATCAGAATTCTAAATTTGACCGTCATAATTATTAGTTACAAAATTTTAGTAAGAAGTTACATTCCAGAACATTGATAGAACAGCAGTTTTGTCTAAATTTTTATTTCATCTATTGTTTTTCTGCTGAATTTATTCTCAGCATATGAAGAGAATATCATTTTCTTATATTTGTTTTTATATATATGATAATTTTGAATTTTTGATGAGGATTTTTTAAATCTCTGTTTTGTATTTGAAAGTAAAACACTCTTATTTTACTCTTTTTTTCAATAGGAAAGTTGTGCGCGCGTTCGCCATATTGCAATATGGCGGCGGTGATGTCACGGCGAGCCTCCTGTGCGTGTCAATGTCTGAGAGTAAGTCTCCTTGGCTGGCTTTGTGTTGGCACCTGGGGCAGACCCCTGGGAGTTGGAAGAACTCGGAGAAGGAGGGAAATTACAGCCGTAATTGCGTTTCGAGTTTAATCCTCACTTTCCCAGCGGGCGGGTGTCCTTGTGTATCCTTCCTAGCAAAGACAGACAGACAGAAGCCACCTCCACGGAGTAGACTAACACGATGAAACCTCTTGGAATTAGGTTACGCCTCACCAAATCGACTATGACTTCGTAGACCAAGATTCAGCTGGGATTTCCCCATTCTATACTGTTTATAACTGGTTCAATTCAATGAAATTGAGCGACCATCAGAAGATAGAGATCATTCACGGAACTGAGTGTATGGAAAATGAAAACTCGTATATGCTGGAATAAAAATCAGAAAATATTCAGTGCTCCGACAGAAGTTTAGTAATGAGATGCTGACAATGGGATGGAACAATGTTTTTTGTGGGGCAATTATTCATTTCTTGTAAGAGAAGAGTATTTGTGAAAGGAAGATACGAGGGTGAATCAAACATAAACAAGACTTATTTTTTAAAATATTTATTTTGATTTTAAAAGCACAAAGAATCATAGTTTATTTTTCTACATAATCTCCTGATTTATAAACACATTTTTCCCAGCGTATAGGTAATTTTTTAATTCCTTCCACGTAAAAAGAGTCAGGTCGTGTTTGTAGCCAATTGCGCACATATGCTTCAACCTCATTATCGCTGTGGAATTTTTGACCTCCCAAAGCTTCCTTGAGAGGACCAAAGACATGGAAGTCGCAGGAAGAGAGGTCTGGACTGTATGGAGGGTGTTCCAGTGTCTCCCAACCCAGTTGCTCCAATTTTTGTACGGTCAGGGCTGCTGTATGGGGGCGACCATTGTCATGGAGGAGAATCACTTTTCTCATCGGAAGGTCTCGTCTTTTTCGGCGATATGCAAGTCTGACCTCAGTCAAAATTTGGCAGTAGTATGCCGCAGTAATTGTTCTGCGCTCGTGAAAAAAATCAAGGTGCAGCAGGCCACGCTGGTAAAAAAAACGGTAGCCAAAACCTTGCCAGCCGATAATCGTGACTTGGCTTTACTCCTTTCTTCCTCCACTCCATACTCGCTTGTTTCGACTCAGGGGTGTAGTGATGCACCCACGTTTCATCACAGGTGACAATGTGAGAAAGAAATGGGTCTCCTTCTTCCCGAAATCGTGCAAGAAGACGCTCACACACTTGAAAACGATTCAGTTTCTGGTCAACTGTGAGAAGGCGAGGAACCCTTGCAATACCCTAGCTCCTCTGAGAGTATAGAGTAAGTGCTCCCATAACTTATTCCAACCTCAATTGCAATATCCGAAGTTGTTAGACGCCTATCACCTTCAACAAGTTGACGAACACTGTCGATGTTGTCCGCTGTAATGCTGGTGCGGGGTCTGCGGTCATGGCTCTCATTTTCAACACGTTCACGGCCCTCCACGAACTGTTTATGCCAAGCAAACACTCTAGCTCGCGACAGCGTCTCTTCCCCGAACTGTGCTGTCAATCTTCTCAAGATTTCGGCCGGTTTTACACCTTCTGCAGCTAAAAACTTGATAACAATACGTTGCGTAATAGAGGGAGGTACCTCCTGCTCGGATATCGTAACGATGGACACTGAGCGAGTCTATGATAATGAGTCACGTGCTTCCCCCACTCCTGACAAACAAACCTAACAGCCAATAACAGCGGAACGTTCTTCCGTCACTATTGCGCGCGCAGGTCCAAAAGTTTCGTTTATATTTGATTCACCCTCGTACATGTAAAAAAAGGAATCAAACTAAAAAGTTAAGACAGCCAATTTCTTGAAGAAGAGCTCAAACAGTAAAGTGTTTTCTCTGTTACTTTTCGACAACGATACTTTAAAGTCGAGTGCATTGAAATTCATGTGTCTGACCAGCGTGGAAAATTGCTGGCTGTTGGGACAATCAGTTGGATCTGGTGGTGGGAGATGTCTGTCTCAAATACACGTACATAATTCCTGTTTTTTTTGTACATATATTATACCCTATCTTAGTGCTTGTTAATCTTGGAGGAACTTCTTGCTGTCGTGTAATAAAGACCAGGTGCAAAATTTTGGAGGATTGACCAGTTTGACGAGTAGTAATCTTGTAGCCGCCGCGACCAGATAATCATCAGACATGTTTGCTCACGGGACGATAACAGAACCCGTACATGAGGCATCGTTCGTCACCTGCAGGAATCAACAACCAGAGAGGACATCACCAACCATTAGGTTACGTGATTAAACGATCTCATCATTCATTTTTATATTTAGCGAAATTAGCACTTGAAATGCATACATAAACGCACAAGTATAACTAATTGAAGATAAATAATTAATACGGTACACAATCCTGATATAAATAGACATTAAACATAAGCAATATTATTCAATATAAATACCTGAACTGTTTCATTAATTTAATTTAATTTTTTTTAATTAGATAAGACACATCGACCACTGTAAAATTAAATAAGATATTATGTGGATTCAGTTATATTTATTAAACATTAAATAAATTATAGGACCGTAATTTTACCTTTTGCTGTTAAAGACACAGAACAGTCGAAACGTTGCGTTCAACATTCCATTATTTAAACGTTGAACCATTTTGTTCCTGTTACAGGCAATCAAATTAGTCCAAATATTTGTTTATGATTAGTCAAAAGCGTTGCTTTATGGTTATCGGTAACTGTTAGAGACTTCAACGAAACTGAGGACAGTGTAAAGTAAAAGTTACGACATGGTTGGGCGTCATTTTTCTTGATCCTACCTGACTTGAAGCAACGAAAATTGTTTGACGGATGAAAACCTGAATAAACTACTTTGAAGATAAGGAGAAGACAAACACCTATTATAACGTTTCCCCTTGTGGATATAAGGGACCCTCTACTGAATTATAATCGCGCTACAATGTGGTGGCGACGCGCTTCAGTTTTCTTCCTCTTTCAAGAAGAATTAGTTTCGTATTCATGGACACAACAACCGAGTGACAACTTTGTTAATGCCAGAGATTTTTGCAAAATTTCTTTCCCATTCTAGAGAAAACTTGACGTACTTTGCTGATTGTTATACAAGTACATCAATAACTTCACCAGTTGTATATTGACGCGGTTTGATGTTTTCTGAGCTGTTTCTAAGAAAATATTTGTTTTTAAAGTTTATTCCAATTTTACTTTCCATGCCATCTTTTGTCCAATTTACTCGTGTTTCAACCTGGGTCATCCCTGGATGAAGCTGTCAGCCTCCAGCCTTATATCACATTAGTTTCCGACTCAATGATATCTGGTGAGTTGTTTTCACTGAATATTTATTGTGCCTTGCCATCCGTCCTGATGCTAAAAGCCTCCAATATTAATCCTGATATCCTCTAGTATTTATGGCCCTTTCACGCTTTTATTACATCGAAGCTCTACGCATGTCCTAACAAACACATTTGTTGTGAATATTCAAACTTCCATTACTTGAATAATAAACATTTCAATATATTGTAATGCCAATTACTTAGGCCATTAATTGTTTGTATTAGCAATTAAATTGTTAGCGAATAAATTGTTAGCGGTATTTTGAGCGACAAAAAGCGACAATAGCGCTGAGCTCTGTTGCTTTGAGAAAATGCCGAAATGGGAAATTCGCGTTCAAACTCGAGAGACACTAGTATAGTGAGTTGGTGCCGAAGGATTGATGTGGACGGATGAAGTTTTGAGTCAGCAGCCAGAAATGACAGCAAGTGGTCGTCTCAGAAACATAGTCGAGACGATCTAAAGTATTTAAAAGTAAAGTTAGTTTCGGTCAGCAGCAAGGAGCGGCATATCAGAGTCTACATTTAGGATCAGCCACGAGAGAATAAACATTTAAAGCAAATCTTCACTGAGCTACGTTGCAGTTTAAATCCAAATCAGTAAAAGACTAATAAATTAGCAACTCGCAATATTCCTGTAAGGCAAGCAGACATCAGATAACTGATAATTAGGAGGATCATCCGAGTTCATGGGAGCCAAGAAATTCCATTTTGATTTCAATAGTGTAGAATCTGTGAGTCGGCATTTAGAATCAGTGTAAAAATTTGCAATAGTGTACTTATGAAGCTACAGAGAATGCTGGTACCAGCCGAACAGTATGTAAGTAACAAAAACTAGAACTATGATAATATTGTAAACGCTAATTAAAGGATCGAGTCAGATTTCGTTCGTTCGTTTGCTTTCTTCTAGTTTTCTTTCATTGATCGACTTATTTTAATTTTAGGCAAATAATATTTTGAATTGTTAATTAGTCAAATTCTACTTTTATCGTGTCCCAATCAACAAACCCAGTAAAGACCCTGAGATATTAAAATTTTAATTGTAATTATTTTGATTCTTGAAGCCACAATTTGATAATCAATTATATTTTATTTGTAAATTCCTGTTTAATCTTTCATTTAATTAACGCCTATCCTTTTGATTAATATTTCATTTAAAAAGGCTGATTGTTGATTATTACAATATAAAACAATGAATAAGAAAGATAGCCAATACAGACAAAAAGAAGGGTAATATAAATACCACACAACGTTTCTGAGATCCTTGTGCCTTTCGTCAGGTTCTAAGAAGAGCCTAGAGAAACACAACTTTATTATGAGTCTCATTGACCCCGAAAAATATTTATTTGGCGCAAATATCGACAGGTTAACATTTTTGAACATTTCTACGCCCGCCCACGTCCGACCAGCCCTCCCACCCACAACCAACTCCGCGCGCTACCCAGGTTGCCATATATAAATTCAGTGACATCTATAACCTCGATTTGTCTCGAATCTATGTTGTTCTCACGTTTTTTTCTTGTAACTGCCCTCCACCCCTACACGTTGGATCGTGTATCGATGTCGACAAAGTTTTTAAATTTATGAGTTTATTTTCTGGTTTCCTATCTTCGCTTACAAACGGCCTAATTTGTTCCACTATGACGCCTTAATTTAGAACTGAATTTTGTCAAGTAGTTATAATAAGTCAATATGGATGTATAAAATGTATAATAATAATTAATAATAATAAATATGCAAGTTGCCGAAGTTATTTATTTCTATTTAAATGAAACTGCAGTGTGTTTATTAAATTATTTTATTACAGTTAAGTATTTATATACCCAAAAACAGCAAAATTATGTAATAAGATATTTCAGTACATAAGAATTGATTGACTGCAAGATAAAAAAAATTAATTCTCTTGAACTTTTAAACCATTAAAAATTAGGAGATAATTATAGTGTGTGGCATTTATTGTACTAAATAATGTTCCTCTTAATTAAATATAAATAATATTCAAAGAAAAATGCACTGCGGAATACAGAGAACAACGACTTCATTTTGCTTAGTTCTGGGTAAACGCCTCTGACCAAGGCGAGGCAGGAAGAAGGGGCAGGTGTGACGTAGACAAGTAGTTCGCCAACTACTAAGGCCGTCTGCTCCCCTGATGTATCGAGCTCCGTGAAAATCAAACCCCATGTTAAGTCGTTAGTACGAACCAAGTCCCAACAGATGTCATGAGCGCCTCCTTTTTGAAGCGTTTCAATTTTAGTATGGGATTTCGTGATTTTGTCGTGCGGGTTGCTAGTAGAAGTAAAGAAGGTGTCTTATTCCACGAGCAGGTGTCTCAGTCCACGAGTCTAAGCACCGCCCCTAAAGCAGCAGCTCCTCCATTTTACATGCATCGGCACAACTCTGCCTGCCGTTGCTTACATGGTCTCTCTATTTCTCTCTAGCCGAGAGGAATGAAGAAATGATTTTGAATATATAAATAATCGATAACATTTAGATAGTCACTAAATTAAATTAATAATGTGGAACTTAAATTAGAAATTTTCGAAATTAAATAATTAATTTATTTTTATCAATTTTTTTATGCGGAATGATTTTGGCGTTCCCATATTCATCTTTTTCATATTCCATAATTAATTTTTTAAATCAATAATTACTATATTTACAAATGTAAAATTATAGTCAATCATTATTATTTGTTCCATAACTTTTCAATTAAAGGCCATAATTAATACCCATAAACACAATTAATTGGCTTTTTATAATGAATAATAAATCATGTTAATTAAAAGCAAGTAAATGATAAACAAATATTGTGTGATAAGTAATAATTGGTCTATTATTTGTTACGTTAGTTATGTAATTATTTTACTATTAAAACACGGGTTTTAACTACGTATTTTAAATTTAAAAACCAATAAAAATAACACACTGTGCCCGCATTGAGCCTGATGCCATGGTGAGCCTTGTAAAACCAAGATGGTCTACACGTATTTTGTATGATAATGTTCATTATGTTTTCTATTATTGTTGTTGCATAATAATAGAAATTAATTTGAAAATAATCTCCTTAATTTTATTTGTACTGTGTGACGCGATATACACGGAAAATAGCGACGTTTTGTTAAGTAAATTAATAATCGCGCCATTTTAAATTTAACAAAATACGACTGAAAGTTTAGTGTTTTTGAAATATAAACTGATTAATTATTTGTTACAGAACGCCTAATGATGTCCGGGGTTAGAAAAAGCGTTTTTGGATTGATAATAATTTCATTGGAAGACGCCACGGCATCTATGTCGAAAAAGTTTTTAAATTTATGAATTTATTTCCTGGTTTCCTATCTTCGCTTACAAACAGCCTAATTTGTTCCAATAAATATGACGCCTAAATTTAGATCTGAATTTTGTCAAGTAGTTATAATAAGTCAATCTGGATATAGAAAACAATAGTAATAATAGTAATTATACTCATATAACATCGGTAGAAACACTATCAATCTCTTTAACCCCTAAAAATTTTTATCCGCCTAAAATATCGACTGTTTTAGATTGTTTGAATGTTTCAACCCCCGACCCTATGCGTGCTATCCTCTCATACCGAAAAGGGTTGTAATTTTACAAAAAAAACATAGGTGGAAATACTATCAACGTAATTGACCCTGATAATTATTTATTCCACTCAAATATCGACCATTTAACTTGTTTGAAATCTTCCATTCCCGTTCAAACCCTTTCCCCTGGGTTTTAAATGGCCACTTGAATGTCATAATTAAACTCACCGACATCCGTTACCCTGTATTTGACTCCAATATCGGTTGTATTCCCGTTATTTTCTTGTAATACCTGTCCAGCCCCACTCCTAACGGCGCTCCTTTCCCATGATATGAGGGTTTGAAATTATACTCATAGAACATCGGTATAAACACTATCAATCTCTTTCACCCCTAAAATTATTTATCAGACACAAATATCGGCTGTTTTAACATGTTTGAATATTTCAGCCCTCGTCAATCCCCACTCCTGGGGTTGGTAAATGTTTCTCACCCCGACAGTGTTTGTTTCCTGGTCGCAAAGAACACATGTATGAAATTTGTTCCACCGGTGTATATATATATATATACATATATATATATATATATAAACACTCTGTTTTATTTATTAGATACTAGCTGGGTGCCCGGCGTTGCCCGAGATGTCATTTATCTATAACCATCCATAAGACTCCAATTTGCGCTATTTTTATGTAAAGCTCCTCGAACCCTATCCCTAAATGTGCTCACCTCCCATGCCGAAGGGGGATGAAGTCATTGACTAAATATATCGGCCGTTTTTACATGTTAGAAGATGACCACCCCCACAAATATGCGATAATGAAAAAGAATGTATTCCACGCAAAAATCGGCCGATTACATTGTCTGAAAATTTATTCCCTCGCCCAACAACTCCCAAACCCGTCGCGTTACCCAGGTTGTCACAATTAGATTCAGCGACATTCATAGTCTCGGAATTGATTCGAATCTCGGTTGTTTTTGCGGGATTTTATTTAACGTACCTCCACCCCACCCCTAAGCTTGCTCCCCTCACACGGGTTAAATTATACACAAACAACATCGGTATAAATACTATCAAAGTAATTAACCCCAAGAAATAATTATCGCAAATATCGACCGTTTAACATGTTTGAAATTTTTCACCCCCGACCACTCCCGCTTCGGGGACTTAAACGGTCAAGTTTAATGTCATAATTAAACTCAGTGAAAATCCTGATAGTTTCTGGTTTATTTTTATCTAATGCTACTTCCACGCAAACCCTTAAGGGTGCACCCTTCCTAGTCCGAAAGGGGTTGAAATTACACACAGAGAACATGTAAGGAAATTTTATTAATCTAATTCATCCCGAAATATATTTAATTGACGAAAATAAGCCGGTCAACTCATCCCAACCCAGCCGATACCCGCGCGTTGTCCAGATTGTCATAAATAAATTCAGCAACATCCATTACCTTCGATTTGACTCGAATCTCGGTTGTTTTCCCGTTATTTTCAAGGAAATTAATAGCTCAGTGACAATCCCGATAGCTTCTGGTTTCTTTTTATGTAATGCTACTTCACGCCCATCCTTAAGGGTGCACCGTTATGAGTCCGAAAGGGGTTGAAATTATACACAGAGAACATGTAGGGAAATTTTATTACTGTAATTCATCCCGATATATATTTAATCGACGCAAAAAACAGCCGGTCAACTCATCCCAACCCAGCCGATACCCGCGCGTTGTCCAGATTGTCATAAATAAATTCAGCGACATCCATTTCCTTCGATTTGACTCGAATCTCGGTTGTTTTCCCGTTATTTTCAAGGAAATTAATTAAACTCAGTGACAATCCCGATAGTTTCTGGTTTCTTTTTATGTAATGCTACTTCACGCCCACCCTTATGAGTCCGAAAGGGGTTGAAATTATTCATAGAGAACATGTAGGGAAATTTTATTAATCTAATTCATCCCGAAATATATTTAATTGACGCAAAAAACAGCCGGTCAACTCATCCCAACCCAGCCGATACCCGCGCGTTGTCCAGATTGTCATAAATAAATTCAGGGACATCCATTACCTTCGATTTGACTCGAATCTCGGTTGTTTTCCCGTTATTTTCAAGGAAATTAATTAAACTCAGTGACAATCCCGATAGTTTCTGGTTTCTTTTTATGTAATGCTACTTCACGCCCACCCTTAAATGTGCACCCTTATGAGTCCGAAAGGGGTTGAAATTATACACAGAGAACATGTAGGGAAATTGTATTAATGTAATTCATCCCGAAATATATTTAATCGACGCAAAAAACAGCTGGTCAACTCATCCCAACCCAGCCGATACCCGCGCGTTGTCCAGATTGTCATAAATAAATTCAGGGACATCCATTACCTTCGATTTGACTCGAATCTCGGTTGTTTTCCCGTTATTTTCAAGGAAATTAATTAAACTCAGTGACAATCCCGATAGTTTCTGGTTTCTTTTTATGTAATGCTACTTCACGCCCACCCTTAAATGTGCACCCTTATGAGTCCGAAAGGGGTTGAAATTATACACAGAGAACATGTAGGGAAATTGTATTAATGTAATTCATCCCGAAATATATTTAATCGACGCAAAAAACAGCTGGTCAACTCTTCCCAACCCAGCCGATACCCGCGCGTTGTCCAGATTGTCATAAATAAATTCAGGGACATCCATTACCTTCGATTTGACTCGAATCTCGGTTGTTTTCCCGTTATTTTCAAGGAAATCCCCTCCAGCACCACCCCTATCATGCCTACAAACAACATCGGTAGAAATACTATCAACGTCAATGGTCCCGGCATTTATTTATTCCACGCTAATATCGATGATTTAACATGTTAGAAAATTTCCATCCCATCCACTGCCGCCCATTGGGGCTAAATGGCCAATTTGATGCTATAATTGAACTGGACGACATCCATATCCTTGGATTTGACTCCAATCTCGGTTGTATTCGCGTTATTTTATTGCAGCGTTCCTCCACCCAACACCTAAAAGTGCTCTACTGATAATACCGACCCGCTTCTGGGGGTGGTAGACGCGTCTCAGCCCAACAGTCGGTAGAAACACTATCAATATCTGTGACCCCTAAAAATATTTATCCGACGGAAATAACGACTGTTTTAGCGTGTTTAAATATTTCAACCCCCGTCCGCCCCCGCTTCTGGAGTTGGTAGACGCGTCTCACCCCGACAGTGTTTGTTTCCTGGTCGCAAAGAACACGTGTACGAAATTTGGTGAAATTTTCTCCAGCTGTGTAGATTTGTATAGCGAACATACAAATATACAAATATACAAACATACAAATATACAAACATACAAACATACATACATACATACACTCATTTTTATTTATAAAATTAAACGTCGTTATTAATGGAAACAACATCGATAAAATAGTATGAACAACACCACCCCTAAATATGCTACTTTCCCGTGGTGGAAAGGGTTGAATTTTTACTCATATCACATCGGTAGAAACACTATAAATCTAGTTTACCCATAAACACATAACATTTTGGCAATTTTAGAATAATAGACAATTCTCACCCCCAGCCCTAAGCAAGCTCACCGCTAATGTCTAAAGGGATTTATATTTTCAACAAAATCCGTTGAAATAGTATCCACGTAATTCTCCTCCAAGAACGCGCAAGAACTGACTATTTATCTCCCCTTCCAACCCCCACCCTTTCGGGTTAAATGGGCAATTAAAAATATTTATCCGAAGTAAACTCACTGACATCCATAACCTTCGATTTGACTCCAAACTCGGTTGTATTCGCGTTATTTTTCTGTAAAGCAACTCCACCCCAAACCCTAAGGGTGCCCTTTTCCCAGGGCGTAGGAGATGAATATTATATTCAGATAACATCGGTAGAAACACAATCAATATCTTTGACCCCGAAAATATTTATCCAAATCTAATACCTGCTGTTTTAGCATGTTTAAGTATTTCAACCCCCGTCCACCCCCGCTTCTGGGGTTGGTAGACGCGTCTCACCTCGACAGTGTTGTTTTCCTGGTCGCAAAATCATCAGTGGAAAGACTATAAATATCTTTGACCCCTAAAAATATTTATCCGACTGAAATATCGACTGTTTTAGCATGTTCAAATATTTCAACCCCCGTCCACTCCCGCTTCAGGGGGTGGTAGGCGCGTCTCATCCCGATAGTGTTGTTTTCCTGGTCGCAAAGAACACGTGTACGAAATTTGGTGAAATTTGATCCAACGGTATAGATTTGTATTCTCCACCCCAAACGCTAGGGGTGCTCTTTCCCCAGGGTGTAGGGGATGAAAATTATATTCAGAAAACATCGGTAGAAACACCATCAATATCTTGGACCCCTAAAAATTATTATCCGACTAAAATATCGGCTGTTTTAGCATGTTTAAATATTTCAACCCCCGTGCACCCCCGCTTCTGGGGGTGGTAGACATGTCTCACCCCGACAGTGTTTGTTTCCTGGTCGTAAAGAACACGTGTACGAAATTTGGTGAAATTTGATCCACCGGTATAGATTTGTATTCTCCACCCCAAACCCTAAGGGTGCCCTTTTCCCAGGGTGTTGGGGATGAAAATTATATTCAGAAAACATCGGTAGAAACACCATAAATATCTTGGACCCCTAAAAAATATTATCCGACTAAAATATCAGCTGTTTCAGCATGTTTAAGTATTTCAACTCCCGTCCACCCCCGCTTCTGGGGTTGGTAGACGCGTCTGACCCCAACAGTGTTGTTTTCCTGGTCGCAAAGAACACGTGTAAGAAATTTGGTGAAATTTGCTCCAGCGGTGTAGATTTGTATTCTCCACCCCAAACGCTAGGGGTGCTCTTTCCCCAGGGTGTAGAGGTTGAAAATTATATTCAGATATCATCAGTGGAAAGACTATAAATATCTTGGAACCCTAAAAATATTTATCCGACTGAAATATCGACTGTTTTAGCATGTTCAAATATTTCCACCCCCGTCCACCCCCGCTTCTGGGGGTGGTAGGTGCGTCTCACCCCGACAGTGTTTGTTTCCTGGTCGCAAAGAACACGTGCACGAAATTTGGTGAAATTTGATCCACCGGTATAGATTTGTATTCTCCACCCCAAACGCTAAGAGTGCTCTTTCCCCAGGGTGTAGAGGATGGAAATTATAGTCAGAAAACATTGATAGAAACACTATAAATCTCTTTGAACCCTAAAAATATTTATCAGACTCAAATATCGGCTGTTTTAATATGTTTGAATATTTCCACCCCTGTCCACCCCCGCTCCTGGGGGTGGTAGACGTGTCTCACCCCGACAATATTTGTTTCCTGGTCGTGTACGAAATTTGGTGAAATTTGCTCCACCGGTGCAGATTTGTATAAGGAACATACAAACAAATATACAAACAAACACTCTGCTTTATTTATTAGAAGAAGAAGACAGATTACATAGCGTTACTGTTTACATACAATCTTAACATTAATTGCAATCGGGTTTATTAACAATAAAAAAAATGTTATCTACATATCTGATGTAACAATGATTTTGGACAGGAATTAGAGAAAGACAAGATTTTCGTTCGTCAAGAGTTCGGAATTATTTAAACAGATGTTAAAATAAAACGAGAGTGAAAATTATGGTAAATAAGGAGCAAGAGATGTGATCATTCTGATAACAGATTAGATAAACGGCTCAAACTTTGCCGAAAAGTGACCCACAGCAGACTATAAATCACAAAGGGAGTGGATATTTTCATTAGCAGAAAAGCCCACGCCTATATTTCACAATACCAACGCACGGGTGTAAGGCGTACAGCGTGTTGCGTGTCAGTTGGTGGGGGGGGGGGGGGGGGGTGTGTGCATGTATCTTAGTCAAAGCTATATATTAGCAACGAGCAGGACTACAGAGACGCGTTTAATGGAGGCCACTAAACTCGGTAGAGAGAAATTGCTTGGAGCCAAGTGACGCAATGAACCCCCCTTTCCAGGTGTTTCTTCGAGAGAAAGAAAGAGGGCCAATGGTGGTAGACCACGCACAGCGGAGGTGAGACTTTCAAATAAAAAAGAAAACAAAGCGGAGAAAACAAGCTCCAGATGAAAAAAAAAGTTGGAAGATGACAACAAGCGCCAGAGGGAAAAAAACAGGGGAAGAAAACAACAACGTTACAATAAAAAAAACACTTGGCACATTATATTTAACTTCCCTGGGCAATAAGCGGCAAAGGGAGTATGGGTAAAGTGCGTTTTAAACGTTTCAGTAGAGTAGGTAGGGAGGAGGACAGGGAGAAAATGGTCGCGCCAATTAGAACTGTTAATACAGACACACTTTTCGTGCACAGAGAAAGAAAAAGAACAAAAAATTATAATCGTTTTTAACGAGCAGGAAAAAAATACACCAACAATATTTATTAATTTAAACAGTTTTCCATTGCTCCTAATTTTAGGTTAACCTGAAAATGGAAAAAATAGAAGAACTGAAAAATAATAAGTATATGGAAATATCATAAATGGCGTTTCGACCTGAGATAAACTACATAGATTCACATAACTTCCTACAGCAGGAGCTCCTCCATTTTACATGCATCGGCACAACCCTGCTTGCCCTTGCTTACTCGTCTCTCTCTTTATCTCTCGCTGAGAGGGATGAAGGAATGATTTTAAATATATAAATAATCGATAACATATAAAATATTCACTAAATTAAATTAATAATGTGGAACTTAAATTAGTAATTTTCGAAATTAAATAATTAATTATTTTTTATCATTTATTATGTGGAATGATTTTGGCGTTCCCATATTCATCTTCTTCGTATTCCATAAATTTTTAAATCAATAATTACTATAATCTAATAAATAAAGCAGAGTGTTTGTTTGTATATATATATATTTGTATGTTCCTTATACAAATCTACACCGATGGAGTAATTTCACCAAATTTCGTACACGTGTACTTTGGGACCAGGAAACAAACACTGTCGGGGTGAGACGCACCTACCACCCCCACAAGCGGGGGTGGACGGGGGTTGAAATATTTAAACATGCTAAAACGGTCGATATTAGAGTTGGATAAATATTTTTAGAAGTCAAATATATTGATAGTGTTTTTACCGATCTTATCTGAATATAATTTTCATCCTCTACACCCAGGGGAAAGAGCACCCTTAGGGTTTGGGGTGGAGATGCTTTACAGGAAAATAACGCGATTACAACCGCGATTGGAGTCAAATCGAAGGTTATAGATGTCAATCAGTTTAGTTATGACATTCAACTTGGCATTTACCCCTCAGATGCAGGGGTAGCGAGGTAGAAATTTTTGAACATGCAAACACAGCAGGCATTTGCGTTGAATAAATATTTTTCAGGGTTAATTATATTGATTATATTTTTACTGATTTTGTTTGTGTATAATTTCAATCCCTTTCGGCATGCGAGGGGAGCACCCTTAGGTGTGGGGGTGGAGGGGCGTTTCATATAATTAACGGCAAATCAACCGAGATTCGAGTCAAATTGGGGTTATGGATGTCGCTGAGACTATTTATAACAAACTGAAAAACTAAATTGGCGTGTATCGGGTGGGGGTTACGGATAAATGACATCTCGGTCAACGCCGGGCACTAAATTAAATACCACATTATTTTTTATGTGGAATGATTTTGGCGTTCCCATATTCATCTTCTTCGTATTCCATAATTAGTTTTTTAAATCAATAATTACTATAATTATAAATATAAAATTACAGTCAATCATTTTTATTTGTTTCATAAGTTCTCAGATAATGACCATATTTAATACCCTTGTTTTTGCGTTTACCTGCACAGTTACGTAAAGAATATATTTATTTTCACCGAGGATAAGGAAATGTCTTATGCACCCCTATTGTTATATTTTTGGATTCCTGTAACGGCCGTGCCGTGCCTCCGGTTGCTTGCCTCATCTCTCTACTTTTTTCTAGCTGAGAGGAATGACGGAATGATTTTAAATATATAAATTAACAATAATATTAAATATTTACTTAATTAAATCAATAATGTCGTATTTAATTTAGTGCCCGGCGTTGCTCGAGATGTCATTTATCCAACCCCCCCGATTTTTTTCGATATTTTTATGTAACGCAACAAGCCCCTTATCCCTAAATGTGTTATCGGCCGATCAACATGTTTGAAAAGTTGCACCCCAGTTCAACCACCCCAACCGTGGGGGTTAAACTTCAAATAAATTGTAAAAAATAATCTCAGCTACATCCATAACCCCTGATCCGATTCGTTATTTTTATGCAACTCCACCTTACACTTCACAACGTTTATTATCCTCATGTAGCCTGTCTATAAAAAGTGGTGATTGGAAATCAACTAATATTATTAACGTAATGCAATATCACGAGAAAATTGTCCTGTTAACGTTGTCATGAAGAACCGATAAATGAGAAAAAGAGGTTGGACGAGCATTGACGAATGCGAGCTAAAGGGCTGAAATGACGTAAATATATTTTTAGAAAAAGCGGAGACAGGAACATTGATGATATAGAAAATCTGGAGGAATTTGGACGAATCGGATCGTGGAGGTATTTAGACATTTTGAATATAGACTATATAATAAAAAAGGATGTATATTTGTATGTATGTATGTATGTCTGTATGTATTTACGTTAATTTCTATACAAATTTAAAAGCGTGGATAGATTGCAACAAAAATTGGTACACAAATTCTTCAAAACACGAGAAACGGTACTGTGAGGGTGAGAAACGCCTAGCATACATGTGGAAAGAATTATAATTAAAAACCGTGATCATAAAATATTAAATTACTGCGCGCCAAGAGACAATGACGTCACGCGAGAGAAAGACGTTACTACGCAACGAATAAAGGAAATATCTCCTTTATTAGGAATGAAATAAAGGAAAAATATTTTTTTAAAATAAAAAGTATAATTTTATACAGCAATATTCCATCGAATGATAATAAAGAAGAATACGAATTACTTTACCATCCTTGGGGAAAATGTAAGTCAATTTTCGCGCTGTATTAGTTGTGAGTCTAGCTAACAATTTTATCAATGTAATATTTCGTAATGTAGGAAGACTGAGTGACGATTATATCCTGAAATACTCAAGGAATATATTTAAGTATTCAATTAAATACTTTTTCCAGTTTATATAAATAAGTACACGAACAACGCCGAGCACCTAGCTAGTTTTGAATATAAAGAATAGGATTCTAGTTCCAGTGTGGCTACTTATATGGGCCATTCTTGTCATCGCATAATGAATGAGTATAATTAATACTCCACGAGCAACACAATTCTCATAGTTAAGCCGATCAACCGTCGCCTAACTTTCATCCCAGCAACCCCATCCAGGCATCTTTTCTAAGAACTCACAGTCCAATTTTCAACGACGGAAATCCCTTCTCCTCCTGATGCTGTTGCGGCTGCAATTGCCATCTTTCCTTGAAAAAAGGAGAGAAACAGCGTCCATTTCTTTTCCTTTTTTTTTTGTTTATCCTGAGTTCTCCAATCCCCCTTTCATTCCCCATTATCCGCCTCCCTCGTCTTCTGGCCCACCCACTCCACTACACACACAGAAAACACAAAGCGGCTTAAACGACGCTCGTTACCCTCGGAGCATAACGATACTGAAGGGGACAGAAAGCTCAGCCAGCAACTGCCCCCTTTCCCCCCATTTTTTTGGAAGTGGGAGGGAAATTTTCCACTTTCTCCCTTTAAGTAGTCTTCCAGACAGTCGTCGGTCGTTCTGTAAACCTTTACGATATTCAGATACCGCTCCTTTTACACATTCCTCCGCCTAATAGGACAAATTACGGAATAAGGGGAGTTCCTGCTATCGCGGAAGAGAAGAAATAGGAGGGACGGGAGAGAGTAAACCGCGCACATTTATTACGTTAAGAGATGCAATTCCCTTTTAATACCCCAGTTGCCTGCGATGGCGGATTAAGATGTTTGAATTCGTTAGTCTGCCGGCTTAATAGCCAGATAGAAAGACACACACGGGAGTTTCACTCAAAGTGAACAAACTCTTTGTCTGATTTAGAGATCGTGTAATCTCTCCGGGCTCCCGAGAATATATTTCATTTCTCCTCTTCAGTTCCTTTCTATAGAAACATTCTATGACCAGTTAATAAGGCAATAAATTACATATTTCAAGTTAAGAAATTTTTAAGTTTTATACATTACAATGATAATAATAATTTGACTTTAATTTACGTCTTCATTAATTATTAGACAAACAGGAACATAAATTACAAATTACACAACTTCTTCCGAATGCTGTTAATTAACTTTACCTAATTAAAATATTTTCCGATAATTAAAGAAAAACTGAGAATAAAAACAATAGATCTATGGGATATTTATGGAAACAGTGCTATATTCATAGCAGGCGGAAATAGTAAGGAGGAAAAATTAAAATTCCGAATACATGTCCAGGAAAACCTTTTAGCACTTCACTATTACATAATTTTTAACAATTTATTTAATTAATATTTATTAACAATTTAACATTTTTAACGTTCAGTGTTCTCTTTAATGTATTAGCATGATTTTAACCTGCCTTCGCACTTTGAAGGGTCGTTCCTCTTGTCTCCCTCGTCGATGAGCGTTGTTCCACGGTGCCAGCGCTGATCCATGCTGATCCCCGATTCAAGCGATATCATATATATATATTTCTGCTTCTGAAAGGATTTAAATGTCCAGATTAAAGGAATAAAAAGCCATTACATTTATTATAAAATTTCGTAGCTTTCGGCCAATAAAATATGGGATTGTTTTTTATTAAGTTGATAATAGGAAAAACAGAAAGCTACGTCATTTTATAAAAAATATAATCAGAACGATTCTTGTTTTTTATTTCTTTAATCTAGGCAAATATTATATATCTGTCGTAGGCATCACAAATATTACAAGATTCTCCGCGGTGACTCCAAGATCACTATCACAGACCTTGTTCACGTTAATGCTCAAATTTTATTTAAATAACGAAAAGACTTTTCATATATTTATATGAGTCATAATGAATTTGAAGACTTTAGAAGCAGTTTCTCTCTTATATTGCAATACAATTGTATATTTCAGCATGTTGATTTCTTATGTGTTATTTCATATAAACATTAACCTCAAAAATGCATTAAATCAGATGATAATTTTATATTAATTTTACGAGGGGCTTATCAATCCGACGTCTTTGGTAGCGCATAGTTAATATCTCTGAATCATAATGTATCAGTGCCATACATCTGGACATATGTGTGTGCCAGACAGAATCTGTCTGTTCCGACGCCTCGGTTCAAGTGGGAGTGATTTCTCATACTTTTGTCCCCTATTTTTCTTCACTCTCTCTCTCTCTCTCTCTCTCCCCCAAACCGCCCCCACCCCCTTCTTTTGCAATTCGTCAGCGAGACAGCCGACAGACAGACAGACAGAGATGGAGACTAATTTCCGGTCGCTCTTCAGCTGCCGCCTCGCATTTCCTCCGCAGAATTCCTCTGTCTGTCTGTCGCGAAAACTTTTTCCACCGCCACCGCCACTGCCGCCTTCGCCTTTAGGTCCTCGTTTTTTTTTTCGTCACCACAGTACTGCGTCCCTCCCTCTGAATATTTCCAGTGTTATTATTACGTTTCAGGCACTGAACTTTTCGTTTCCAGCGCATTTCTTTGTCTCTTTCTCTATGCCTTTCTTTTGTAAAGGCACAGAGCTTCCAGGGGTGACACTGTTTCGTTTCATGCAAGCAGAACGGAACGTCTATGGAAACGAACTGAGAGGGTGAGGGTTCAGGGTGGGGGAAGATTGGTCGGGGTTAATACGAATTCCTGTCTCGTCAAACGACGATGGCCTTCAGAGGGAGAGAATGGGAATTGGAGGCGAAAGTTCTTGCAAACACTCACGAGAGGTCTAGAAATTTCCAGTCCGCAGTTTTACAAATCGGCCTCCATGTGGGACATCCATTTCCTCGTCAATAATTTGTGTACAATAACAGACATTAAATAATTATGTTTCAGACACGGATTTAACTCTATTTTGTAATGAAGAAAAACTTGGACTGAAAATTAAATATAATTCAATCCGCGTCACAACGCCTCTACTTTAAAATATTTTTTTTCTTAATTTATCTCAGCATGAATGTCGTATTTATTATTATTTTCAATATACGCGACTTTATCTGTTCTAATTAATTTTCAATTTCAATAATTTAGTGTATTATGTCATATTTAGTTTTTATTCTGCTTAATAACTTCTCCTATGTTGAAGTCAGAGGACGTATTATGTATGTATTTTATACCATAGTCTGTAATGGAATTTATTCGTCTGGATTTAAAGGTTTGCAACGTTGTCATCCTCCTCGGGTTTCTTTTAGCTGGATAAAGGTTTCCTCATTATACACTTGTATTTCCTCGACGGACTTTAAAGGCTTCTTGAAAGAGCAAGTAAATGCAACCAAACGTTAAAGTAATAAAATGTATTAAAAGAAATATATTTCTGGAGTTCATATTTTCCCCATAATTTAAATAACGTTTCCACTTCAGTAATTTCAGAGCGCAGGAACTGGAAATATGCTCTACTATGACCCATTCCTTTCATGATTTTTCAAAGGGACTATTTTATATAAGACTTCGATACGCTCTCAACTAATTCTGCATGTAAGACAGATTTCTGTATACTTTATAATTTATTTAATTGCTTTACTTTCATTGCAGGTGTTACTTCACCATTGATACTATTTGTTATTAATATATTAGGAAGACAGAAAATTTTCGTCTGGAGGTTTTTCTTACTCGTATGGTTTTCCCGTGATGTCCCTCGATGTACCGCTACTCAATTCTCTCCTTCAACCGTAACCAGAAACCCACAGTCCTACAGTAAGCATAAGTGCCACTGTGTCCCTCCAATACAATTCTTCTCCTTATCTAGTCTAAAAAGACGCAGCTCTGACCTCATATGTGATGCTACAATTTCAATTTTTTATTAGAGTAATTTTATCACTTCATAAATATCGGCACCCTAATTTTGAAATTGTCTAAAATTTTATTTCTCGCTTTGACATGTATCTGTTAATATTTCTTAGCCTAGTCTTATAGGCGTTGAAACTGTCCGGATAGAAAAAAAATGTGTTAAATATTGAAGCTCGAAGGCTTCAGAAAAGCCTTTCACTGGGCTTCCGTGGCACAAAAAAGATTATGTTGGAATCAGCGCTTCCTAAAAGTACAACTCCACACACCGGAAGCAACACTTAACCAGAAAGTGATGGAGGAGCAAGTCTTCCAAACGTCGAGTTAGAAGGGCGGGATGGATGTAAACCGGAGATGAATTTCTCGAGCCTGAAATACGTTTTATGAACAAATCATCGCCGTTATTACTCTGCATGTTGATGTGTTAATTACTATTTTCTCCTTTCCTATATTTTTTTTCAGGGCAGCAGACTACATGAGGGTAATCCACGTTGGGCAACTCCCCTTTAATAGCATAGGAAGGGATTTGAAAGGGGGGATGCGGAAGGGTAGAGGATGGTAGCCAAGGGTTACTACGGCCCCCGGGCTATATTTTAAGGATCCTACCCGGCATTCGCCTAAAGAAATGCAGGGAAAACTCTAGAAAAACCTGCATCAGTTAGGTCGGGCATTGGGTACTTGTCCCACGCCCTTCCGATAGCGGGAGAGGAGTTTTCTGTGGGGACGCAGCATTCCCTTCTCCGTGCCTCGACCAGTTTAGGAGGCAGCTGGCCGACTATTCCAATGGGAATAGCGGACAACTCTTACCGTTTGCCCAAGGTCTGTGACCCCGGAACATACACCTCTCGGAACAGGCTGAGATGCCTCGGCTTGTGGGAACTTTAGTTCAAAAACGGAGAGGAAAAGGCATCCCCAAAGGTAGCCCCTTCGTATCTCTCCTAAAAGGTTCTTCCTGCGAGAGAACATCCCTCGCAGGTTAGCTGCGAGAGAATATCGCAGGCCTTGGCCTTTCCTATCTGGTCGTTGACCCTTAAATTTGCTTTGCTGTGTCGCTTGGCTGCGAACATGAATGCGAAAATCTGTTCACAAAGCAAATTATAAAAACTTTAGAAAATATCGTATGTCTAAATAACCAATACATATTTCAATAAAGTGTGCAACATTGCCGGTGCCCCGCCGCATCGGAAAAAAAAAATAATGTAGCGCCGGCGCACGTTTGTGAGTGACCACAAGAGTCAATACAAAATAAAACAATAAAAGCTAAATGAATT
This sequence comes from Zhengitettix transpicula, assembly GCA_037074705.1. Lineage (NCBI taxonomy): Eukaryota > Metazoa > Arthropoda > Insecta > Orthoptera > Tetrigidae > Zhengitettix > Zhengitettix transpicula. The sequence goes on from CM073593.1 coordinate 79,501,095, forward strand.
GAATTGAATGTAAACTGATAAAGTGTTAAACATGGGCGTGCAATTCACAAAATGTTCACACATATCCCGAGGTATTTCGAACGAGAGGGTAGTAGAAATACATGAACGGTTCAAATTATTCCTCACTGTGAGTGCGTTACGTCACTCATAGCTATAATGTAGTCGACATATTATAGAGGACTGTTGCAACGCGTGGGAAAATTTTCACTTGCCCGAAAGGTCTGCGAGGGCTATTCTCTCGTGAGGGAGGTTCTCTCGCAGGCAGAACCTTGTAGGAGAGATACGAAGGGGCTACCTTTGGGTATGCCCTTTCCTGTCCCATTGGAATAGCTGCCTCCTAAACTAGTCGAGGCACTGAGAAGGGAATGCTGCGTCCCCACAGCAAACTCCTCTCCCGCTATCGGAAGGGCGTGGGATAAGTACCCAATGCCCGACCTACCTGATGCAGGTTTTTCTAGGGTTTTCCCTGCATTTCCTTAGGCAAATGCCGGGTAGAATCCTTAAAATATAGCCCGGGGGCCCTAGTAACCCTTGGCTACCTTCCTCTACCCTTCCGCATCCCCCCTTTCAAATCCCTTCCTATGCTATTAAAGGGGAGTTGCCACCATGTGGATTACCCTCATCAAGCCTGTTCCCCCCCCCCCCAAAAAAAATAATGCACCAGGATTTTTCCTGCATCAATTTGAGGCGAATCGCCGGGTAGGTTCCTTAAACCATAGCACGGGGGCCCTAGTTAACCCTTGGCAACCTTGCTCTACCTTTACGCATCCCCCCTTTCACTCCTTTTCCTATGCTATAAGACGGAAGTTGCCACTATGTGGATTACATAGCCCGTCTAAACCTACAAAAAGAAAGTGGGAAAATTGGCAAAGTTCTAGATCGCGTCCGTTTTATGCGACACAACCCGTCCAGTTCCGTAATAACAATATATGAATCTTTTGATTCCTTTCTTTGCACGCAACATGTTTAATTACCTGGCCCTTCCAACTCGGCTTTGCTAAAACCTTTACCGTAAAAATTCTCAGCGATAGTGCCAGTTATTTATTTACACTTTTTTTGTTGTTCTCTGGAAAGGTCAGAAATGTTCACAGTAAGAAATGTCAGGTTTCGGACAACTAAACAAAAAAGTCGGGTCCTCCTTTTTCCACTCTTAGGCCGAGCCGAAGTTAATTGTAATATAATGAATTACATTAAAACGTTTTAAAGCACAAGGACGCATTTCGAAACGTAGGGATGAAAGGAAAAAAGCTAATTAAACCAGAAACACATCTACAGTAGAACCGCAAACCTCAACTGAATAATTTCTTCTCTTACCTCCCTCCTTTCTCTTCCCTAACAGACTCCATACGCACAAACCTCGTTGTTTTAATAAACTTATGTAAATTTTTTTTTTGAAAAAAAAACTGTAAGTTGTACTGCGTTATTCTATGATAATATTATTACCTCTCTCTCTCTCTCACCCTCTCCCTGTCTGTCTGTCTGCTATAAGCCTAACTAACGGCTGGGGAATTTTTTTTAACGAATTTCTTTCAATTGAGAGTTTTAATTACTTTTGAAGCAGGGAGAAACGAGTGCGTTGCTCTTGCCATAGAAATTTTAATCGTAACTGGTGTCCCTTTACTTTTTTAGTTTAACTACCGAAAAATTAAAATGGCCGAACACGTTCGTTCGTAAGTGGGTCGTTCACCTCCCCGAACATTTTTTATTTCTCTTACCCTCTCTTCTCTTCTGTTTTCATATGGCGAAATTTAGGAAATGAGTAAAAAGCGAGGGACAAAATACAAAAATTATAGGTACAGCGTAAGGGCTCGGTGACGTCAGTACGACATTTTTTTATTGTGAGATTTTATTGATAGTCTACGATTACAAATGTGCCACCTCTTTGAGCAAATGTAGTGAATTCCTACACACATGTTCGCTCTTTGCCATAAGATATAGAATCTATTGAACGACAAATTAATATGATTCGTTAATGATAGCGTTGTATTGTTCTAGATCCTCATAGGACCAAGGTGATGTGACATTTATAATAAGAATAATCAGCACATGAACAATATTACAGTTCTCCTAACAAATTACCTATTAAAAAAATGATCATTCTTCCAAATTAATTGAATTATTTAAATAGTACAATATTGATGATATCATATATATATATATATATATATATATGAATAATTTCTTCTCTTACCTCCCTCCTTTCTCTTACCTAACAGACTCCATACGCACAAACCTCGTTGGTTTAATAAACGTATGTAATTTTTTTTTTAAAAAAACTATTAGTTTTACTGCGTTATTCTATGATAATATTATTACCTCTCTCTCTCTCTCTCTCTCTCTCTCTCTCTCTCTCTCTCTCTCTCTCTCTCTCCCCCCTTGTCTGTCTGTCTGCTATAAGCCTAACTAACGGCTGGGGAATTTTTTTTATATAACCAATTATGTATTATAAAAACTACAAATATTATATTAAGCATAATGTAATATATAAAATTTCCTGTAAAGACTGCAATGGTTGTTACATGGGACAAACGAAGAGGGCACTAAAAACTCGCCTTAAAGGGCATATTTATTATTTAAAAGAAGCCTGTGGCAAACGTTCAGTTCTGAGGAAACATGTCAGCTCAAATAACCCCTGTATTGATTGGAATAATGGAACGGTATTAAATTATGAAATTAAATATTATGTGAGGTTAACGCGCACCTGATGAGGTTCAAAGATTGTGATTATACTGACTTCTTGGTCATTATATGTCATTAATAGTACTATACCTTTGTTTGTTTTTGAGACTGAGAAATATTAAAAGCAAGAAAATAAATTCTGTAATATGTTCATTTTAATTTTTTTTAGGGATTACTTATTACCAAACCTTCAATGAGTTGGAGGCTAATAAATAAAAAATACACAATTTTAATTAAGTATTATTTAAAATAAGTATATTGCATCAGAATTTTTATACAAATATCTTATTTCTTTTCTATTTGGAAATAAAATTCGCTCGCATTGTAAAAATTATAATATAAATGGACCATTCCACTTAGAAAAAAAATGGCAGTCGTATTTTAAAATATCAGGTCATATTTTGAGAAGAAACCGTAAGTATCTGAATCAGTTCATATTTTAATTACTCATAATAAAACAATACTTTCGACAATTTAGGGTTGAAGTGATTTGAAGCGAAACGCTTATTAATTTATTTATAAATGTACATTTAGTGAGGAATTTACAATTTACTTCAAAAGTATCCAATGAAAATTTGTATCACACAGTCCTTAATTCAGGGGTAGTAAAGATTTGCAAGCTGCTCGCCATTTTTATTGCAATGCATAAAGTTTACACAAGTCTCAGTTATCAGTTACTTTATTCACCTCACAGCAAAAAAAGATTGTATAACTCAAACACACAATTCATGACATAGTCGTATATGGGTTATAGTAATAGAAACAGCGTAGTATCACTCTGTATGGTTCTACTTTACGATTTGTCCTCAAAAAATTCTGCCACAGAGTTATTAACTCACTCCATCACTTGTCACTCCTATGTAATTACAGCTCGTTTGTACTTTCACAGAATAATTGCACTTCGAGACAAACGAGCGACTCGTCAAATTTTCTCCCTTAACGGTTATGCCTGATTGTGGCTCTCCAGTCAACTCGTCATCCATAACAAAGTTTATTGGTTCGATTCCGATGCGCTGAAAGAGCCTCATAGTTTTATCGAAAATGTGAACGAATGGTAACGCCTCCTGGGCAAGTGAGTTTCGTGGATGGATGGAAAGAGGAGCGAAACTCTTCTAATAAACTAAGACCGTACGTTGTAATGGACAACTCGTCCAGCGTTGAAATCTTTACACATCTGGGTCAATAATTATCTGTTTGAAGACTGACCATCTGAGAAACGATTCTTACATACATACAGAGAACCTATAGATTTACATTTTTTTTATTGATCCCATTTGTCAACTGCTGATGAGATTTGAAAAGTCAGAAATACCATCATGTACGTAAACGTAAAATTCATCAAGGAACAAAATCATTTAGAGACGTATTCAATCTATCTATATAATAAAAAAGGGAGTATATTTGTATGTATGTATGTTTGTATTTACGTTGTTCTTTATAAAAATTTTATCGCGTGGACAGAATGCAACAAAAATTGGTATACGTATTCTGCCAAAATCGAGAACCGGTACTGTGGGGGTGAGAAACCCCTAGAATAAACGTGAAAATAATTATAATTGAAATAAGTTACGAATTAGTGTTAAATTACTGCGCGAGACGATGACGTCATAAGTTTTCAAGACATTGACGCATCCTAAATATAGTTCTATATTTCGTAATGAAATAAAGCAGAAATATTTTTATTTAATATAAAGTATACATGTGGAAAGAATTATAATTAAAAACCGTGATCATTAAATATTAATTTACTGCGCGCCAAGAGACAATGACGTCACGCGAGAGAAAGACGTTACTACGCAACCAACGAAGGAGATTATTAGGAATTAAATAAAGCAGAAATATTTTCTTTAAATAAAAAGAATAATTTTATGCAGCAATATTCCATCGAATGATAATAAAGAAGAATACGAATTACTTTACCATCCTTGGGGAAAATGTAAGTTAATTTTCGCGCTGTATTAGTTGTGAGTCTAGCTAACAATTTCATCAATGTAATATTTCGTAATGTATGAAGACTGAGTGACGATTATATCCTGAAATACTCAAGGAATATATTTAAGTAATCAATTAAATACTTTTTCGAGTTTATATAAATAAGTACACGAGCAACGCCGGACACCTAGCTAGTAATATTTTAAACTACTCGTATAAAATATACAAGTAAGGGGATTAAATGAAACGTTTAAATGAGATGAAATTGTTTGTAATATAAACTGTACTTCAAAAAACAACGCTAAACTTCTTGTTATGCCCCGAGAATTTGGTGATACTGGTCTCAGCATCGAAAGTTTTCAGTACGTTGAATTCGACCATTGACAAAGATTAACTTGAAAAAAATATCTGCAGTATCAGATAGACATATTAAAGGACAGCAACCATGGTATCAACAGGAAACTATTAAGCACTACGTTCAGACTAATTTACGAATTCATCGATTAATAATAATGTTTACATATTTAGTACTAATGTAGCTACCAATATTCTATACGCTGGAGGAACAAGAGTGGAACTTACGGCTCAGAAAGAGTAAACCAGCAGGTCTTCCTTTGCGGTGATCCCGTTTACAGGCCGCGCTTCTTCAGTAGCTGGACATTGCTGTTCTTGGTCTCTGCTTAATTATTACAGACAGGTAACACTGCTTCATTTATTACCACAGATGTGGTTTTATACTCATTAGCCGTATTTGTATTCTTTGCTCAGCTGTAGGATCAGTAAAACCAATTTATGAACCTTCCGTAACGTGTCCCGAAGCTGGTGCAAGAAAATCGAACGACTGACCGGACTGAAATCCTGATAACTGATCATTAACTCCAGAATAAAATAGTAAGTGGCTCAAGAATCAATCTTCGATCCGTGAATTGTGTAGTCCTAGATTTATAAGCAGCCCAGGTTCTATTTCAAATAATGCCTTTGCCGTTTTAAATGGAACAATCCTCTCGATATAGTTTTTTTTTATAGCTTCAGGATGACGTCCCGCTTTACCAAGAGTGTCTCTGAGGGAGAGAGCCGTAGCGACTATTAGAGCAGCTAGGGTTTCGTCTAATTTTCATAGTTGCTGTTTTCCTTCGGCAAATAGTGGCACGGTTAACATTAACGACAGCTGCCGCAAAGGGCGCGGAGGGCGCAGCACATAGCCGCTCCTAAAACATTGATTTCCAATCCGCCATTCCAACTCGGAGGCTTGTAACCGTCTACAAAAAACTAAATGGGACGGAGAGGATTAAAATAGAAACACACGTACATGCAAACACTCGCCGACTGGCCTGAAGCCGAAGTCGTTCCAAAGGGGGAAACAACGGTTTCAACGTGAAACAAGAATTTCGCCGATGGACGTGGCTATTTGTTAATTTATTATTGGCTGTAATAATAAAAAAACATCAAAGAGTAAATGAGGAAGAAATAATTTACGTTTCGAACAGTAAATTACTCTGTACGTCTTCAGGAAAGAAGTATGAGAATCAGAACTGTGACATAAGATTCAGAACAATCAGATCGAAATGAGCAGACCAAATCTAGCCTCCATTTTCTGACAGTATTTCCTACAAAAATAAATTAATTTCTTACCGTTAGTCAATCTGATTTCAATCAATTCTGGTATTGTATCTCACAATTTTTATATAATTATTAAAATATTTTTCATTAATAAATGCCTAAAAATATTTGTGTTTGTCTCTCTGTCAGACTAAACGAAAACATTTTATTTTGACTTTTTACATCAGTAGTTTATGACAAAAATTTTTGGTTGATTATATTCATCTTAGGTAATCATTTACTGTCATTATTGAAAATAATTTTATTCCAAGACGATTTGTTATTTTCTGTTGAATGATTATTTACATAAAATTATTCACAGGTGCTACAGATTGATACACTTGTAAGGATTAAATTTCTAGAGACTAGATTTTAACATTTTTTTCCCCAATTTTCCTCAAGGTTGTTTCATTTTTTTTACAACGCCTTTCGAAGGACTTTATGCAGTGTTTCAGATTAATACATATTTTTTCCCCATTTTACTAGGTTGTATCTGAAAAAATAATTAATAACATTTTTAAATATCAATAGTATACATTTATTGGGTACGAAAATATGAACAATTTAATTAACAACAATTATATTAATCTGACTTAATTAAATAAATGATTTATCACAAATTAAGTCATAAATTTATTATAAAAATATGAGCAACACGACGTTTCGCCCTTAATTGAGACCTATTCTGGTGTAAATTTAAATTAAATTTGTATTTTAAAAAAACACAAGAGCAGAAAATCTTACAAGAACGATAATTTATATTACAACTATACAAAAAAATAATTTAAATGTATTTATTAATATTTTCTACTTACAATTATTTGTCACAAAGTAAGTCACAAATTTATTATAAAATTAAAAATATAACGAATACGACGTTTCACCCATAATTGGGACCTAATGATGTGTAAATTTCAATTAAATTTGTATTTTAAAAAATTCAAGAGCAGAATATCTTACAAGTATACAACTATACAAAAAAATAATTTAAATGTATTTATTAATATTTTCTACTTACAATTATTTGTCACAAAGTAAGTCACAAATTTATTATAAAATTAAAAATATAACTAACACGACGTTTCACCCATAATTGGGACCTATTTATGTGTAAATTTCAATTAGATTTGTATTTTAAAAAATTCAAGAGCAGAATATCTTACAAGTACGATAATTTATAATACAAGTAGGCCTATACAAAAAATAATTTATATATATTTATTTATATTTTTCTACTTACAATTATTTGTTTAATGTATGTTATATTATGTTTTAAATTTTATAATAAATTTCTGACTAACAGGATGATGGTTTTTAAATCCAAATAAATTCTTAACACTTGCATGCAAGTCGTTTACTTTTCCACCGCTGCCTAGAACGAGCTTCAAAATGGACATTATGTTGTTGAAACACGCAAAGAGACTAGTAAACCCATAATTCAGATTTTTTTTAAAAATCGTATGTGTTGAATGATGATCAAGGCAGTGTAACAACCTGCATCTCTGTCTCTTTCCGTTTGTTACGATGTCAAAGCGAGTTATCCGATCTGGTCGCAGCTCGTTTCCGCGAGAGCGTTGGATTTAGCAGTGGCAATGCGATTACAACCCCCCGTCCTCACCCCTCTCCACTGGGATAAAAGATACTCCCCACCTCTAAACAATAACTACCCACAATAACAATCGTAGTCATCATCATCACCACCACGGCCGTAGTCATCATCACCGTGGTTGGCTAATGTAGACCACGCATCATTACGCAAACATCACGTCGTTGAGCGCACTCGTATACACATATATATAAATGTAAAGGGAGAGAGTGAGTCGAGGGGATAATTGAAAATTGAAATTCAATTAATTTTGGTCCGCTGGCTAAATTTGTAATTATAGTATACTTTATTGTATTGCCTTCTGGCGGGATTTGTGTGGTTTCTTACCAACCGCGCCTTTCATCCACACCACTTTCCACGAACACTTGCGATTTAAGCATACACATGCTATTTTTCAAGTAAAACATCTAAATAAACAAATTACTTCGCGGCACATTAGACAATAGTTTTTTAACCTCCATTTACATCCGTGTAAAAAAAAATTTTTCACGGTAAAGATGGACTATCTTCAAACAGAATAATTAAGGTTTATAAATGCCTTGATATAATCTCTAGGTTCTTCCATGTGAACACCGAACATCATCAAAAAATGGCATTTTCCTTCTCAACTTAAACACATTAACTTCTTTCTGCATTGAAACTGTCCACATATCAACTTCCATCTCAAAGTGAAAACTGTATCTTACTTACATCCAAAAATTTGTCCAGCATAAATTGTTTAAAAACTCATTTACAACTGAATAAAATATACTCGGGTTTCGAAGCGACTGAAGAATTGTATGACGACGACAGTCGTCGATACGTCGTGCAAACAACTTTTCACACGGTTAGAAGCCCGAGAAGTTTTTATTCATTTAAAACTGTTCAAAAACTACTTCACGTTTGTCCTCTCTGGAACTGTGCAGTCCTTTTAAAAACATTCGGTCGTTTCCTGGCACGCTTCAAATATTCACTCCGTGTTCTTCCTACTCCAACCACAATTTTTCAATTTTCTGTAAACCGCCCTCCATAAACTTCCCCCCCCCCCCCCCAACATGTCAGACCAGATCGTTTTCTCTAATTTTTCCGTCTCAGGGTTCTTTGTTCCAGGTCCGTTACTGTTACATTTCTGACGGCGCCTGGGAGACTGGGCTCTAAGCACCTTGCCTCACGTTCAGTCACATTGTTTCCACACTTGGGAAATCTATATGTTGTCTAACATTTCAGTTTAATCGTGAATAAAAGATTTCGTAACTATAACAATATTTTAATATAATCTATGTCTAATTTCAAATCTTGTAAGCCTTTTTCCTCTATAAGTCTACGTTATTTAATTTTATAGAAAAGAACTTATCCAACAGTTTGGCGAATCATATAATATATTTTTCAGTTGCCTACAAAATATTTTATCAAGCTTTGTTTTACGCGCAGAAAATCTTTAATAATCCATCGACATTCCAAGTAAATCTATACCCTCGGACTGATATTCCCATGACTATGTTAGCATATTCGTCTCCAATATTGTATGTTCCTCCCCCAAAGGGCATATTACAAGGGCAACCTCTGTGTCTAATGTGTGTGTGTGTGTGTGTCTGCAGGTCTGCAATTCTGCACGGTGGGTTCACTTGCCGCAAACGATGTTCAATGGACAGAGGAGAAGGTAACATGCCTTAGTTTGTCCAAAGTAATTATGGACCATGATGAAGCCGACTTAATTTTTGATCCTTATCTATTCCAAAATAAAATTATTATTACAGTCGCCAGATTGCTTCACACCTATTTAGATGAATTTTTATTATCGTAAATTTATATATATATTGTAGTAATTAAAAGGAAATTAGTAATTAATAAACAAAAATTTGGATTTGAATTGTTAGCGGCAGAAAACGCACAAGTTGCACACAAGCATGGGAAATAATGCCACATGTTTGAGTATTGTAGGCTGTTGGTTTGGCTATAGCTTTGTGTTACCCAGTCTTCGTAGAAATATAGCAGAGAGCAGTTGTTATAGAAAGATTGCTGAGGACGGACGAAGAGTAAAATATTGAGAAAGAGTGAGAACAGTTTTCTTATAAGTTGCAGTCTGCGAAATAAATATATTGAATGCTGAAGTCTAATTATTCTATTCTCAAATTAGACAATTGTTTTCGATTGTGGAGTCCAGGCCACTGCATCCAGCATCTAATGATCTTCAGAACGAGCAAATAATATTTCCTTAACGAACGGAGAACCAACTTTTGTCAAACCAACAGTGATAATTAGAGTCAGTGTTAAAAATGGCGTGTTATAAAGTGCATTGAGTGTGTAAGTGAATGAACGAGCCAAATTGCCCTGATATCCAAAAACTGTAAGTTACAATTTCACTGAATTCGTATTTGTAAACAATTAAGTAAAGGTAATTATCATCAGATTTCGAGTGTTGTTTATAATATAACGTTAACATTTTATGTGCTTTTTTGCATTGTAAATAATACATTGATGAAGTAGACCCGTAATAGCTTCATAATAATTTAATTGTTAACTAATCTTTTCTTTATTAAAGGCCCAGTAAAGACCCTGAGAAAGAGTAATTTTTGATTGTAAAATATTAATTAATAAGATAAAATTCAAAGTTAATTTTCGTAACTGTTGTAAAATTTCCTTCGATAATTTGGTAAATTTAATTGTTTGTAAATTAATAAATTAATTTTGTTTGTTCGTTTAAAAATTTTATTATTATTAAAATATCCTTTCCATTTAATATTTAAATTACAAGCAATCCATGTATCAACGTGGCGATTTAACTTTTAATTAATTTGTGATCACCACATATGGGCAACTCGACGTGAGGCTAACTGTCATTTTACCTTGCTTTTATTTGTACAATTCATTACAATATATATATATATATACATATATATATATATATATGTATACTGTTTAAATTTCTGTAATGTTTTTAATATATTTTTCACTAGTACGAGGGGGATTCTTTAGAATTTCACGTTGCATGAAGAAATTACCATTTTTTCTCTCTCTCCTCGTACCAATCCTTTTTATCTCAGAATGACCATATTCTAACAATGTCAGTACTTGTTCCCTCTACGTTGACTACGTTTTGAGAAACAACTTAAAATAATCAATGAATTTTTGATTGTTGTTTACGTTTTTATTTTCTTCAAATATTTCTATTTGATGTAAAACCTGTCCACATAATTCACTTGCGATAAAAAAATCATGAAGAATTTTAATAAACTGTATTGGATTTTTTTAATCTCCTTCAAAATTTGTGATTTATTTCTTTGAAGATGGTTTCCGTGTTAAATCTGTTTTTTTTTTCGGCGGAGAACAACAGTTTCCCGAAAGTTAGAGCACTTTCCGTTGCCACGGATGTTTGTTATAAATTTCCCTCTTCTCACCTGGCGTTTCACATTCTCTGACGTGACGTGATAAGCGAGATTGTTGGCGGTGGCTAACTTTTTATTTTTTCCTAAACAATCCATCACAAGTTAAGGTGATATCGTGTTTCGCAGGGACGCAGATGTGAGGGAGAAGAGTCCGGCAAAAGTTGCGTGCAAAAAGAAAAAAAAAAGAACAAGCGGGGAGAAGGGAGGGAGGGTTGAAGGTAGGGGTTGAGTGATGTGTGTTGTGTCAGAGGTGTTAGGTGGTGGGTTGTGTGTTTTGGGATGGGGAGAGAAAAGAAAAGCAGGGGATGGGAGTTGTTGGGAGATAAGATAGATAGATGGATGGACGGATAGATGCAAGGTACTCTCAACGCGTGTTCACGATACATCATTCCACAGGAAGGCGGAACAAAGTTTTCTCAGAGAGAAACAAACCATAAAGAGCAGTAACAACAACTCATTAAGAATCTAATAACTGTCTGTCTACCAAATTTATTAAATTACCAAAACTTTTTATTAATAAAGCCCTATTCTTTTCTCCCTTACACACAGGAGTTTAATATAACCTTACGGGTTTATAAATTTCTTAACGTGACTAACCTTTCAGTTTTCTTCTGAAGAGAAGCTTCAAATTTAAGGAATTTCATCTCATTCAATTTTCTGCAGGTTAGATGCTTAAAAATATGGATGACTTTGAAAATAATTCCGTTTGAGTTTTAGAACGTCTACCTGTGGAGCTCTTGTTGAATAAAAATCTTAATTCAAAGGACACCTGAGAGTCAACTTTTACGATAATGAATCGTTTTAGAGTTATCTTTAAAAATACTTAAAAAAAATATTTTTACGCAATAATAGCAGAAAATAATATTTTTCAGACAAAATTAGTGCCGGGAAACCTGAAATTCGTCTTCGGCAGCCAAACAAGACCAAATACGGAAACTGCACTAAAACTCTCCTGTTTTTTTTCTGCTGTTTTACTAAAAATAAAATAAATTAGGAGCGACGCAGTTCTTTGACATTAAATATGTAATTATCCACTGAAAACTGTCAACCAAAATATATAGTTTTGGAATATATACGTTGATTCTCCATCTAAAACGTATAGAAATCCCCCTAGACTTGCCACGTGACCAGGCGACTTACAGATGATTTATGGACGCCAAAGTCTTCCTCTTATAAAAATTAAAATCTAAGTTGAAATGAACCACAACGCTTTCGTTCCATCGAAGAGGCTCGGGAAATTGCTTCCTGAACTGAAAAATTGCTGGATTAGTTACGTCAGTTTCTTCCATGAAATTTTCTGATAGTGTTGGGGATTGTGAGGTGCTACAACGTTAATTTTGGTGAAATCATAGTCAAGTACTTCGTTATTCATTCAACAAATTTCTTATCTGTTTCGTAGTGGCTCAAACTCTGACTTTGCATCCTGCCTGTTTCCACATTTTGGTTTCCCGAATTTTCCTACAAATTCGTCTCCCTGTCTGTGAAACAAAACTTAGTTTTTCATAATTTTCTAAGACATATAAAAAAAATTTGCAAGCTGATTTTTTTCTCGCTGACATAATCTTTAATCCTTACGAAACAAATTCCCTATTTTGGCCGATAATTTGCAACAGAAGCTTGTCCGCTCAGGGCACGAGCGCTCAAAATACGGCGCCAAAACGTTGGAGCGTGTAGGATTGCAAAACTGTCTGTAAATGGTGTTCTGATAGTGACAGGATATTAGGCGAGGCTTTAATATATATATATTTTTTGGGGTGTAGACGGGCTATGTATATGGTAATCCACATAGTGACAACTCCCCTCTTATAGCATAGGAAAGGGATTTGAAAGGGGGGATGCGGAAGTGTAGAGGAATGTAGCTAAGGGTAACTAGAGCCCCCGGGCTATGGTTTTAAGGATCCTACCCGGCATTCGCCTAAAAGAAATGCAGGACAAACCCTAGAAAAACCTGCATCAGGTAGATCAGGCTTTAATATTATTTTTACTTTTCTATAAACCTTTCCTTTCCTCCACCAACAGAGAGAATTGAGGAGTGAAATAGTGTAAGAGAGTGAAAAATTTTTCACCAGCAGTAGGAAGAGGTAATTAAAACACTATTTGTTTTCAATCTATGAAATCCCTATACGCCCTTAAATCGTGTTTTATAAGACAGGGAGACTCGAGGGGGGGGGGATTGGTCTACCGAGGGAACGGGAGGCTGATAGAGCAACGAAGGAGAGAGAGAGAGAGAGAGGGAGAGGCTGGGGTGAGGTTGGATGAAATTACGGTGCCTCTAATTGGATAAGTTGTAAAAGGAATCCTCAAGGCTTCCCAAGAGTGCGGTTCCTTCTCTCTCCATCTATCTATCCATATATATCTGTCTCTCGCAAAAAGGGCGGACTAGATAACTAGATATTGAATTTAAATAGAGAGGATTAAATTAAAGGAGAACAAAAAATGGCGCGGGAAAGTTAAGAAAATTGATGGGATAAGGGAGGGGGTAGCAACGGCGAAATTTTATTGGCTAAGAGAAGCGGAGGGTTTTAATGGATCGGACAGTTTACCTCCCCCAATTCCACCGGTTTTTTCATTCCTTTCCTTTGTACTTAAACAACCATAGTCGCTGCCCGACTACAGCGGCAGAAATTAAGTTTGTATGTTTAGTGTTAAAACTGGCAGTGGTTAATAATTTTTTTTTAATAATTGTAACATCGAAACCAGAAATATTTTTCTTCTTGTAAAAATTTTTAAACTGATGCCAATATTAACTTTAATTAAATTAATAAGGAACATAATGAAAATTAACTGCCTTAAATTCGTAATGAAGGTGAGAAATTGACTTCCTTTTCTTCATGTCATTCAAGGCAGTGGGAAAAAGGGTATTAATTCTAAAATTATATCAAATTCGTTATTAATAATTTTTCTAGGTATGATAAAGGATTTATTAAATTACGTCAGCGTTCAGGTCTAGCTGCATTTTCTATGGATGTGTGAAAAGTAACTCAAACTTAAGCCTGTCAAGGAAATAGAACTTCAGACAACGTAGGTCGTATGTTTTTGTGTTTTATGACGTCAGAACTTCATAGAGCATGGAGGTAAATATATTTTTTTATTGAATAAAATGAGAATTTATTAAATAAATTATTTATACAATTGAAATTTATTAAATTTAAATTTATTAAATTATTAAATTTAATAATATATTAAATTTAATAATTTATTATATTAATTATTAAATTTAAATTTATTAAATTTTTTATTAATTTTATTAATATCTAAATTTAAATTTATTAAATTTAATAAATAAATTTAAATTTCTCAAATTTAATAAATAAATTTAAATTTATTAAATTTAATAAATAAATTTAAATTAATTAAATTATTTATTAAATTTAATAAATAAATTTAAATTTATTAAATTATTTATCAAATTTAATAAATAAATTTAAATTTATTAAATTATTTATCAAATTTAATAAATAAATTTAAATTTATTAAATTTATTAAATTTAAATTTATTCAATTTAATAAATAAGTTAAAATTTATTATATTTAAATTTATTCAATTTAATAAATAAATTTAAATTTATTAAATTTAAATTTATTAAATTATTTATTACATTTAAATTTAATAAATTTAAATTTATTAAATTATTTAATTCATTTAAACTTATTAAATTATTTATTATATTTAAATTAATAAATTAAATTATAATTTATTCAAGAAATTTATTAAAGAAACGCTGTGAAATAATACATAATAAATTATAACGCGCTTATTGTTTTTTGTTTTAAATAGTAATAAGGAAATTAAATCTAGACACCAAGTCGCCATCAGAAAAATAGCAGTTACGGACCTCGAGCAAAGACCACCTAGCTGGGAAATTTGGTCGGACATATTGGGAGATTAATCACTTAGAATGTGCAACAAGATCGTTTAAAGGAAGTGCTCGTTAGGGAATTCGTAATCTGCTCCCGTTTTTCCTCTCCCTCCTTGCCAACAATGTAATAATAAACTTTACGAAAAATTTATTCCGACGAAATCTGTTACGAGCTTGTTGAGAGCAATGGAGTTTATCTCCACAACCAGCTACCCTTTAAAAATTTTACTCTCTTAATAAAACAACGCCTTCATTAAATACAGTGAATAAGAGTTTGACTAACAATCTTTTTTTCTCATTCTCTCAGTGTCTCGTCTTCCTCCTATCGTCATTCCTCTAGTCTTGTCTCCTTAATCGAAGTATGTCTCGTCCTACCTTCCAGGATGTTCTCTCTGTCTAAGTTAGAGATTTTAAAAAAACTTGGTGGGAAGGGATTAAAAGATGGGCAAATTAATTTATTACACATTGTATAAAGTCACTTACAGACACATTCATCTCCCCACTCATTATTTTTGTTTCCTTTTCCCTTCTCTGCTTCTTCCCTTTTCTTCCATTTCAAGGAAATAATATCCCTGCGCCTTTCACATCTCCCAAAAATTAAAATTCATGTACTTTCTTCTTCCTCTTCTCTCTTTCCTTCGTGTCTGTAGCGAAATAAGTAGTAGTAAACCACGTTGCTTACTCATTCCCATATTTACAATTTAATTTTAAAAAATTTTCTTGTTCCATTACTTCTTTCATCTAGTTTTAATTCAAGTTTTATTTTTGTTTACTGAACTCAAAACGAAAAAATTGTTGTTTTGTTCGTAAAAACTCGTGATTAAAGTTTACCTCTTAATATTTTACGAGCTACATTAAGAGTTTCAGAGTAAAATAAGAAGTTGATTAACATTCTGTCGCTTTCATTGATTTACTTAGTTACGCCGTGTAATATAAAATATATTTATTATTTTGTATTTCCGTGAGATAATTCAAGTAGGAATTACAAAGTCTTCATTACACGTATTATAATATAATATCGATAAATTTAACTGGAAAATAAATAGGAAGGTACACGTCTAAAGTACTAGGGAATGAAGTAATTACGTCTAATTAATATATCTGATTTGAGAAATAAAATTCATTTAATATGAAAAAAACAATCTTTTAACAGTGAGGTAGTGTAGATTTCTTTCCAAACTTTTGTAGTTAAGTATTGCAATACAAGAGGGATGGAAACCTTTCTATCTTTATTTTGAAACTAAGTATAATATATATTGTAACACGTGTAGTTTGGTTTAGTTTTGCTTTGTCTCGAAAGTGTTGTTTGCTGTGGTTTGGAGAATTCGTAATCGTGCACGTGCGTGGGGGTGGAGGAGATAAATATTTCCATCCAAGTAATATTCGTGTCCTGTCTCGATTTTTGGCCTCAACATGACAGAATAGTTGGCCATTGTTGACTACGGAACTGCAGCAGCTCTTGTAACAATGGAAGAATCGGTGAAACTGACATTTCGCCGAAGTTTTCTAATAATGAAAAAAAAGTAAAAGAATGGGAGGCTGTAATGGAGGGTTACGGAGATAAGCTTTTGAAACTGGAGCAGTTGTTATGCGCTCACCGCAGCTGGTGGATGTGATTATGAGAGGCTCCGTATTGCGTTACGTGTATACGTTTTAAGTGTCACCAATCTACAAATCTCATGAGTTCTGCTGTGAACTTTTCCAAGTTGTTGTCTCTGATATAGTTCGAGGCAGAATCGTCGTGAGAAAGGGGCCACAATTTGTTAGTGAAAAGTTCATCGAAGTCACACAATTTAGTACGACGGCTTGCCAGCAATCAATTCCCTGAGGCCGACGCCTTAGCCAGTGGTCAAGACCTGAGTCGACGCCTTGCAATGGTCCTTACTAAAGTAATCACTGCACTTAACCCGTTCTGCCGGCTGTGAGATACGGAGACGTCGGTACGAGAGCTACAGAAAGCAACACAACACGTATTTGGTACGGGCAGCAGATCTCTTCTATGTAAAAACCACAAGTGCCTGAGATAAGAGTTTTTCATGCTTAACTGTAATAAACTTATATAAAATTTCTTTAATGGTCAAATATTTGATGATTTAACGTAAAAAACCAGCCCACAAAAATAATTCTTTACCCCGATTGTTGGCCTCAACATATATAATATATATAATTATTTTTCAATAAAATGTCTCAGGAAAAAGCCACGAGTATTCTACCCTAAGATAATATTATACATTTTACATTATAATTTCACCAAAAAAGATTATATCCATTCTGTAAGGTTGTCATCGACTTCCAAGTTGAAACACGTAGAACTACAATATTTTACTATAGTTATACAACCGTACGCTTTCATAATTAGATATAAATGTAAAATTTTTAACTTTTTTTTAAATAATTTAGAATTCTATGCATTTTGTCCAATCCTGTTCGTCGAGAAGATATGTCTGGAACACTTATCTTGCTGTGCTAGCTTTGTTACTTGAATATCTGAAAGACACGAATACCTATATATATATTTACATATTAATACCACTATAAACAATTGCCATTTTTGATGTTTGACATTCAAAGTATTTAGAATAAATTATCAAATTTGCGACCATCAACAGAAATACATTCTTGGTAGCGTCGAAGGAGTGATTGGTTCAAATTTCAAAGATGCCAGGCATTTCGCGCACGCTTGCTACCGCAATGAATATTCGAGCAACAAGGCCCTCAATTCAGTCAACTGGAGTCTCGTAAATGATGTCCTTCAGGTTTCCCCAGAAGAATTAATAAATGTTCGATAAATTGTAAACATTTCTGGAAAGAAGGAATTTTGTACGTTGTAAATAACTAATGTTATTCTTTTTATGTCACATTTTTGGTGTTCGTTATTCAACGTAGAATGTATGTGGTATTTTTCTCTTAAATGTTTCGGTTGGAGTTTTGTTTCCAGTGGCTTTTCTCTCCGTGACCCCTGAACCAACGGAAGGTTTAATTTTAATCTACTACTGCAGTATGGATAATAATATGGGTGTGTGTAGATTAATTTGCTATGTATAGACAGGGAATAATATTTTTCTGTATTTATAGTGTAATGTGTACGAGTGTTCTCTCGATTACGAGAAAAGACTTTTCGAAATTTTATTTGGAACTCATGCTAGAAGAAAGTTGGTTGTAATGGAGAAGTAGAAGAGAGGAAGAGTTAAGTAAATAGCAAAGCCCGTTTCCAAATTCATTTACCCTCTCAGACTCTGCTGTGTGTAATTTAGATTTTAATAAGTTTGCATAAGATAGAAGGCAGCAGCCAAAACAAACAGAAGCAAATGGAAGCATCGTGGGATAACTACGGTACCAAAGAGGTAGGATAGCAGAAAGTAAGAATGGATTCTCGTCCTGCAAATTCCTATTTTGAAAGATATATTAAATTGTTCCATAATTATGTAAACTGACTCAATTAAGTAAATCAGAATTATTTCGAAGGAGTCTGGTGACTTTAGACAATTTAGATGTTAATATTTTTTAAAAAATATTATTATGAAAGGAATATAATACATTATATATAATAATGTAAATGCGTAATACTTACCTCTATTTAATTCCGCAGTGTTGTAATATAAATAATAAAATTTCAAATTATAATAAACACATATATACTCCTTATAAAATATATAAAATAATTTTAAAAGCTTATAGGCATAAAGTGTTGATACTAATAAATACAAAGGATCAGTATACTTTTGTATTATTAAAATATAATAATTGTTTTCAAAGGAATATGTAATGTTTTATAATTACATAAAATTCACTAACCTCAAAACAAGCCAAATTAATACTAATTAAATATATGAAATATTCAAAAAATAATTAAGGATCAAATAAATACGAAAAAAATATAATAATGGAGAGATATTTCAGAGATTCTTGGAATTTAAAAGATCGTATTTATACTTCATGGAATATAAATTATTCTAATGCTCTTAGACTATCAACGAATATCTATATAAAATTTTACGTATATAAATATTCGTTGATAGTCTAAAAACGTGAAGTCGACGGAGGTTTCGTATATTTATTTTACAAATAAATAAACCAATTAAACTTCTAAATGTATATAAGAATTTAATTTATTTAGACGACGGAAATTTTTTTAGCGATTTTTTCCTTGCCATGTAAGAGTCGGGAATTTGACTGTATGAGAGAAACGGAGAAAAGAGACAGAGGGAAATAAATCAGGAGCACTGGAAGAAATTTCTCAACACTCCAATTATTCAGCGCCACGGAAGAGGACGCGCGAGTGGAATTCTTTTCTTTTTCCCACGATCCCTCCCAAAAATTACAATAAAGGGGGAAAAACGCAAACACACACACACACACACACGCAGTCACAAAGAACGGAGAAAATATATGCACATTCTTCCTCATCATTTCGGTCTTGGTGGCGGCGGAGAAATCTTCTCACTCAGAGAATCCAATTTTCCAGCACCGAGACACGTCCGCAAATTTGACTCTGAGGATTGTGATGGTGGAGGTTCGAGAAGTAAAAATAAATTCCACACACCGAACACAGAATTTTTTTTTAGTGTCTCTCGAACGACGGTTTTCTGCCCTCTCGACGTCCTGTCGCCCTCCAAAACTCTCGTACAATATTGGAATTGGTGATTTAAATTTGATGACAATGGTGGAATTAATATTTGGTTAGTGTTGGTCGGGTTTTCTGTTGTTTAGCTCAATTTCCTCGTTTCTGCCTACATTTTCTTTTAAAAGAAGACGACGGAACACCGCACCAACAATAAACAACAAAAGTATTGTAAGTCGACAACGAATGTATGACTTAGGATAATAATAAGAATTAGATGAATCAAACAAATTTTTTTGAAAGACGCATGTTGACAACTTAAGGCACAGAAAGTTGCGCCTGACGTTCGGGTGACGTCATGATTGCGTAATGACCTATAATCCAGTACTCAAACTGCTTCAAAGATCATTCTTTCTTAGAAAATAGCGTTAATATTATGTTATTTGTAATACGAAAATGGTCGCCTTGTACTTGAAAGCAATATAGAACATTTATTCCGTGCTTATATGCTGCCAGTCAGTTCTGTGCCTGGTTCGTATAGTGTAACATCCCAGACTGCCATCATGTAACATTCCACCGCTGTGACCATGTAACATTCCAGCACTGCCATCATGTAACAATCCAGCAGTTGGAAATGGGAAGTCCAGATAGATCGTTCACCAACCGAGCTATACCTCCGTTAGCTCACCTGGCTACCGATCTAGAGGATAAAGGAAGAATTAAGAACAGGAAATAGGAAAGTCGGTAACGTGAGAGTTCGGGTTCAACTAATTGAACCTAGGCGTAATGCTTGGTGTTTCGCTGCACTTCAGTCAAATAAGAGTTGATGAAGAATAAAGAGATTTAATAGTTAGAAATAAAATAAACTAAGACAAACTGGCGGATAGCACCAGGAGCCACCGACCCGTCTGGAGGTTGGATCACGACTGCCGTTCCCAAAAAGCTCTGAACAATTCGAAGACTCCTTTCCCCCTCCCTGATGATTTTTAAGTCTCCAATGAGAACTCTTACAGGGTGAAAGATTTCTGCTGCCGTGTGCATGTCTGCAAAAGGCACTTAAAATGCTGACTTCATTAGACGCAGCGTTTTCACAGCTGCCTAGGCGGAAGGGGTGAAGATTTATGTTGTTGTGCGTATCGTTACTCACTATATCTAAAGTGATGTCTTTAACTGCATCAGCGTTCTTGCAGCTATGCTATGCTGAAGAGACGTTATGATAAGAGGGCACGTGTAGACTATTATATTACAATAGATATAAACTGAGAAAATTCTATTTCATAAGCTGATAAGTCTTCTTCCAGGTCGTCTTCTTGGAAAATGGTGTAAACGAAAATTCCCAGTGAGACCACCACTTTGTTTTTATTTTTATTTCGGATGATGACGTCACGGATTGAGAAAGCTACAGCGGGCAGCGCTCAACTAAGAACACATGACTTCATTGGATTAAAATTCAAAGAAAACAGATAAACAATTATATAGAAAAACTACATTGTGTTTCGAATTTAATTTTTAATCTGTTAAATACCGGAACACTGCAGGAGACTGACTTGTACTCAAGTTTGTATCTATATGAGGGAAAGAACTGTAGGCTGATGGGACAGAATAAGTAATAATACCCATATGACTCCAACGCCAATTAAATCAGCGGAATTTAATCTGACAAAATCGCAACGTGACGATGTAGTCTACGGAGGATTGAGAAATCCCCGTAGTATGTTTTATTTAAAAATGAAAGAGTTTTATTTAACCCCTGGGGATTAAAATCTCCTGACACACGTGTAACAGGACAAGGTTTTTTTGGGTAAACTTAACGTGTTTCGTATGTTAAAATGAGAGGTGGAAGAGGTTAATCCGCATAGTGGCAACTCCCCTCTTACAGAATAGGAAAAGGAGTGAAAGGGGGGATGCGGAAAGGTAGAGCAAGGTAGCCAAGGGTTACTAGAGCCCCCGGACTATATTTTAAGGATCCTACCCCGCATTCGCCTAAAGAAATGCAGGGAAAACCCTAGAAAAACCAGTATCAGGTAGGTCGGGCATTAGGGTACTTGTCCCACGCCCTTCCGATAGCGAGAGAGGAGTTTGCTGTGGGGACGCAGCTTTCCCTTCTCCGTGCCTCGACCAGTTTAGGAGGCAGCTGGCCGACTATTCCAATGGGAATAGCGGACAACTCTTACCGTATGCCCAGGGTCAGCCTTCATGTTGATACACAAATAACAAACAAATATCAAACCAACTAGGAGATGGATGAAATATAATTACTTTTCTGTATGTGAACACCAGGTTTCCGACACTACCGATATCCACAAAACAGTACTTAGATTGTAAGACAAAATATAAAAAAAAAATATTACAAAGGGGAAAAAACAGGAGTGTAAAATGCAAAAATAAAATTAATATATAAAATAGATAAAATAAATATTAGAATTGTAACTACAGTCTAGGAGAGATATGAATCACTAATGTTGTAAACTGATATAGTGTAATGGACGTTAAATTGGCTAAAGGCTAAATAATTGGTGCAACTACCTTTTAAAAATGAACATTTATAGTTAGTAGTAGTGTAAATACATGAAGACTATTTATAAAAAATATAATTCAATAATTGAAAGCCTTTATTAGACATTCCTCTTTAATAATTATTTAAGAGCTTTACTAAAAGCTTTTGTGCCATTCAAAAATATTCATCTGAAACATTTTTAACAAAATGAACTGAAAAGGACGAAATCTTCTTATTAACTTGACAAAAAATTTATAATAAAACTACGAAATGTTTTTTTTTAAAAAATGACTGTCTAATAAAGGCTTTTAATTAATTAAGTTTATAGTACATAGACCTGTTTTAATTAAAAAATATACTATAAAAATAATAAAATAAAACAAAACAAAGAACGAAATGAAAAAAAATAATTATATTTAATCTGATATAATGAATTATTTTTTTATTACTTGATAGACTTTTGGTTCATGATTATCTACTAAGTTTGTAATGGCTACTTCATGAAATATACAAATAATTAAGCCTCCCTTTTTTCGTAACGATTTTCTTCCTTACACAAGTAATTTTGTTTCTTCCACATTTTTTCCCCTACTTTCTCCTTTCCTTCATTTGTAATCGTTTCGTTAATTTTTCCTATTCTAGGCTGAGTCTATTTCCCGTTTTCGCTCTTAATTTCATGCCTTTACTTTTTTTTTATCTGAATCGCATGTTTCTTAGTTTATAAGAGTTTCTTATCCCTTACTTTCTTCTAAAAATTAAGTATCTTGCATGTGACAATATTTTTTTTTCGTCATGCAAAGGGATTTTCTGAGCTATGACATAACCTTTATTGATCATAATTATGGCGGGGATTCTGAGGAAAATTATTATTAAAATATTATTTAGTAAAATTGTTACTGATAAAACCCACCAAGAAAAAATATTTTCCCCCGCGTGTGACCCTCATTCTAAAGACCGAGCGTTTTTCTCCGACCCTTCAACAATTTCAGAATTTATTTTTGATTGAGTTTCCTTTTTATTTCTGCCTGTTCCCTACCCTTCATCTTTTCCTCCACGCCAAGAGGAAAAAGCCATTTCTCTCGCCACCAACGCGTAATTACGCAAGGCTTGAATTACGAAGGAAGAAGCCTCGGCTCCTAGTCGTCGTTCCCTTTAAAGGTAAACCTCGTCTGCGTGATTGAAGTTTGTTTGTTACAGCAGAAGTCAGTTTTTACGAGGAAACTGTTTGAAATACCGGGAAGCAGCTTTTGAATACTTATAGGAAAGAGTGAACTTGTAGTTGAAATTTAATCCCATGACGACGTCGTATCTAATGGAGGGTCGAAACTGTCTACTTTACCCTAACATTTCCCCATCCCACGGATCGTTTCACCCTCCACCCTTTTAACTCTCCAGTCTAAATTTCCAACTTACACCCATAAACAAATATCGAGATCTCGTGATATCAAACAAACACCCTAGTAAGCCATAGCCTAACAAAACTAACCCTTTAGGTTAACGCCTAAGAGGGAAATGAAGGACGTCGGAATTAATCTCTTAATTAAGTTTTGACGGTCGCTCCGAGAATTCTCTGCTTCGTTGCTTTTCCTTGTACACATTTACACGCCGCCGTCGACGGAAAGTTTTGCACGTCTGTAAACACGCCGTCTAATAAATGCCAGGACGGGACGAGTACGAAAGGAAATGTTTCTCCTCCTCTCCCTGAAGAAAAAAAAAGAAACCTCGAAGTATAGTTGAAGTGGGGAGGAAAGATAATGAAGAGAAACAGTAAACGACATTATACGAAAATTGTACTAAGACGATGAATTGGAGGTAAAATTACTGGATACACCACTCTTTCAGTTTAGTTTTTCTTTCCAGAATAAATACTCATAAAAGAAAAGCTAATGAAAACACCGTGGAGTTGAAGGACTCTTTATCTAATTTTGTTAAACGAGAAGGATGTAATTAATAATCACTGTCCTGCGGAGGTGAAAAATTGTGGAAAAGAGTTGAGAGAGAAACACTAAAAGAACTTATTTCAAATATTAAAAAAAACTGGAGAGGGTTTAAAATATTATAAAATAAGACGTAAATGCCCAAGTTTGAGTAGTTTAGAGAAGGGAGACGCTAGCTTCCGTCGTAGTGATAATTTTCTGTGTGTTCCATTATTTTTTAAACACGTACCTCCGTTCATATTCAGAATTTTAATGATCTCTGGCAATTCAATACACTTCTCCCGCAGTTTTCTTCCCAGTCTTCGAATACTAGAAGAAATTTTTTGACCTCGGCCTGTTTTGAGAGGTGCAGGTTCAGGGCGTCGCAGACCTTGGGCATACGGTAAGAGTTGTCCGCTATTCTCGTTGGAACAGTCGGCCAGCTGCCTCCCAAACTGGCCAAGGCACGGAGAGGGGGAAAGCTGCGACCACAAAGCAACCGCCATCGGGAGGGCGTGGGACAAGTACCCAATGCCCGACCTAATTGATGCAGGTTTTCTAGGGTTTGTCCTACATCACTTTTAGTTGAATGCCCGGTAGGATCCTTAAACTATAGCCCGGGTGCCGTAGTTAACTTCTGGCTACCTTCCTCTACCCTTCCGCATACCCCTTTTGAAATCCCTTTCTATGCTATTGAAGGGAGTTTCCTCCTTTTGTACCCTGTTAATAAAAAATAAAAACCAAAAAATATCAGTTTCTTCAAAATTACCTCCGGAAATGCCTTTTATGGGGAAATAAAAATTATTTTGGACTGTTGAAGTGCAACAAACGCACTTTACATTGATTCTCAATGTGCGACCTTAATTTATCCTTGTGCAGAATGTAGCTTGTTAATCTTAAATGTACTCATTAGTGACTTATAGGTCCTTGGAGACATTTCATCACAACGTCAGTTACAGTTTTAAAAGATACACCAAGAAGAATCCACAACTTTTGCTCCCCTCCCCCACCTCCTGGATCCCTAAGATATACGCAGAGAGAACAATCAGGTTAAAATAACCTGGAATTAATTCTCTAAATAATAATTTATGGAAATAAAAAGGCATGGTAATACTTTGCTCAACTCTGAATTAAGTATTATCCTTTGCAAAAATAAATGTCACCCTAATCAGGTTTATTATTTCGTGTCTATGACGAGGATGAAATATTTTTTTTAAAAAAAATAACATTTGATGAATTAATGAGAAACTTTAACGCTTAAAATAAAATTAGACTAGGAAAATAAGTTATATAAGAAGTTTAGGTACAACCTGTATATTGACCTGAATATATCAGAAGAGCGTCATATGACTATTAAAGGGCAATATAAATTTATTTAACATGCTTACTGGTTTTTCTGTTCCGAGTATTTTAATTAACATTATTTCAATTAAAATTATAGTTGTGTCAGTTTCTGAACAGCTTTGACTTATCTACGGTACTTAAGTGTAAATAAAAGGAAAACATTTGCTCTCACGGAAGGAAGCCGTTCCATTACCCTCAATTACGACGGTGTTTCTACTCCTTGTCTCTCTACGACCTCTCCCCCATCATCCCCTCCTCCGTATCCTTCCAGGAAAGAAATTATCTACTTGATTACACCCTGAATTATTCAAAACTACAAAAAAAAACAATAGCGATAAGACTAGATAAATACGCAAATTATTGCTACAGTGAGCACGCAAATATGCATAAAGTAGAGAGGAAAAGGAACAATGAAAAGGGGCTAGGGTTAAAGAAAACATTTGCAATTAAACTCAGATTTGCTGAAACTATCTCGCTAAGTGTATTCATATCAGCTTTATCTGACTCTAAATTTTAAAATAGAACAACAGTTGGCTCGATTCGTCCAGAAATGCTAATCGTTGATCTTTATTTCTGCGTTGTTATCGAATAATATTTTTTTCTTATTTTTAATGTTAAAAGAAAATGGAATAATAATTGAGAAACCAGAGATTCGCAATTTCTGGAGAAGTCGTTATCTTTATCGCTGAGGTACAATTTTTTTTCCATCGTTGACGAACAATGACGTCATCAGCCATTTTTCTTAAGGTTTTCTTAAAATGCACTTTAGATGGAAGGAAGTAAAAATTTATTTAAAACGTATTTGTTTATTTTAATTCAGTTATTAATTGTTTCACTTTATAGTCACATGTTAGAACTCTGTTCTTGGATCTTTTCTTTTCTAATTAGTAACATTATTTTCAATTTTTTCCAACTCTTCATGGGAACCATTCTTACATTTATTAAGTGGAAAATTATTTATTTTTGTCAAAGCTGAATTTTTATGTACCAATTGATGTAGATCCGAGATAAGGTTTGTTGATGTCCTTCGGCCACTCCCGCAATTATTACTTGTCTTTAAATTGAATATTATGGAATGAATGATTATGCTCAGATATTTCGTATTCGTTTTCATTATATTTAAATTATTTCGGCTACTTTTCTTTACTTTTATTGTCTTTAATACTCCCTGTGTTCTAGTCGTCACGAAAATGACGCTCCCCTTCATGAATGCAACACGCAAAACATATTTGATCCCGTTTGTTTATTCCACTACGATATAATATAACTCTGCATGGAGTCTGACAACAGTGGTACTTTTCACAATGTATTTCAATACGAGTATTTAATTGTTCATCCAATAGTCGGAAAATGCTAAATTATCTTCCACAGTCTTAACTAGCGAGTCCTTAACTAGAAATTATATAAAGTGCTAACAATTTAACACTCAGGTAGATATTAATAGTGCCTATGTTAATTTGTTTATGTTAATGAATTTTAGAAAACTTAGTAAAAACACAACAAGAGTTTTATTTTCATGATGATCATTACCGAAAGTCAGCCGTAATTTATAATTCGAATATTGTGAAAGCCGCAAAAGTTGTTCGTTTTCAACACCTTAGTCTATTATTCGCAATTGTTTGTTTATAATATGGCCTAACTTTTAATTTAACTGTCAGCTAACTTATTAATACTATGGATATCAAGTATCTCGTAGAACGAAAATGTTTGTTGGAAAAATTTAACCGATTAAATAATATTTTCCCAAATGAAATATGTTAAAGAAAATTCAAATTTGACTTAAACGGCAACATTATGACACTAACGGAGTTATAATTTGGCAGCCATTTAAGTAAAAACACAAAATGTTTCAACTGTCACCTAAAACCGACAGAAGCGATTTTAATTTTAATGATTATGAAATTATTAAATATAATAATTTGAAGTGATATGTGCCTTTATTCACATGTGACATTAATTAAAAATTGTAAAATAAATACTAGTGTTCCGGTACGAAGTGTTTGATTACAAAATACAAGAAATAATTATTTTTTTTACGGCAACAGGCTACATGAGGGTGATCCATTTTTGGCAACTACCCTTTAGTAGCATAGGAAGGGATTTGAAAGGGGGGATGCGGAAGGGTAGAGGAAGGTAGCCAAGGGTTAACTAGGGCCCCCGGGATATATTTTAAGGATCCTACCTGGCATTCGCCTAAAGAAATGCAGGGAAAACCCTAGAAAAACCTGCATCAGGCACGTCGGGCATTGGGTACTTGTCCCACGCCCTTCCGATAGCGGGAGAGGAGTTTGCTGTGGGGACGCAGCATTCCCTTCTTCGTGCCTCGACCAATTTAGGAGGCAGCTGGCCGACTATTCCAATGGGAATAGCGAATAACTCTTACCGTATGCCAAGGTCTGTGACCCCGGAACATGCACCTCTCAGAACAGGCCGAGGTGCCTCGGCTTGTGGCAACCTTAGTTCAAAAACGGAGAGGAAAAGGCATACCCAATGGTAGCCCCTTCGTATCACTCCTAAAAGGTTCTGCCTGCGAGAGAACATCCCTCGCAGGTATTGCCTGCGAGAGAATAGCCCACGCAGACGTTTTGGGAAGTCTTACAAGAAATAAACTCATCTTAAATTACTTTATTCATCCCTGAACTTGGTTTGACTTTCATGTCCTTTCTTTGTAGGTTAGTTTAGTAATTTCAAACAAATATGGTTCCAGAGACTTATATTGTGACTTAATATTCACTACAAGCGCATCGAAAAATATTTCACAGCGAGAAACGATAATTATATTCATTCAGAGGTTATTTCAACTGTGTGCTGTATTTTGTTTACTGAACGTCGTTCTAAAGCCATTTATTTTTTCCCCTCTCTCAGGCAAAGTCGCCATGTTTTGATCGGTCGATAGATCGAAGTGCCAATCAATCATACCAAATCGATAACGAGGAAGGAATTACGGTGAGTGAGCGAAGGGAACGGTTTAGGTGGAAAGCAAACACAATTTCCCTGTCGATTGCAAAGTCATTAAAAAATGAAAAAAAAAAATGTAGCGTTGCCGCCATCACCACTCACCCTCGATCGATCATTTCAACACCCCCGAGCCGACCACAACTACTTCCATCCTGTATTTACTTTTGAGCGAAATTACTGAAAGACGGTCTCAAGGCTTGGAAAAAAATGTCGGATTTTTTTTTTTGCAACGAGAATGGTGATTTTTTCTCCGTTGTTTTTCGCCAATATAATAGTTTGATCATTAGTGCCACAGAATGTTTTTCTTTCTGTCATATCAATTTAATTACATTCACGCTCCTGTCGGTATCTGAGGAAACTTGGACCAAAAATACGCTAAGTGAAAATATTATACGCTATAATTTTTCTAAAAGAGAAATAACCTCGGGTGTAACGAAACTGCAGCATTTAAATTTAGATTAATAAGAGTTTTATCTCTACAGAAACACATTTCCTCGCTTTCTTGCTACTAGTGATTTTATTTTTGCTATTTGTCTCCCCATAAACTACCATTATTTATTCATTTGTTCAGACTGTAACAGGTCAACGTTGAATTTGTTAACTATCACACTTTAAAATATGCTGGTAGTCCGCAAACAGTCAAAACCTCCGAGTTTATTCACATTGGTAAATGATTCAAAGCACAGCTGTGGTCAATCATCGACCCTTGTGGCACGCCGAATTTTGTTCTAGCTCATAAATTGAGAAATAGTTCTACTTTTGATGTTAACTAAAATAAATAAAGTTGTGTAACAACAACAAAAATAATTGTAGTCGCAAATTACTCGAAATTTTTAAAATTTCGTGCATTTTCTCGCACGAGTAATAACAAACGTTATTTGTCTTCTTTCTTCGAAATTCTTGGAACATGGTTTTTAATATTTTTCGAATTTCGTTCTACCGGAGGAACTTCAAAGGTGCCTCAAAGGAATTCTTCATACTTCTCCCGTCCATTACAATTTTCTTTTGTCCAATATAAAGGGGAAACAAATTTATTTCGTTTTCCATGTCAACTGTTTCACGCTCGTGCCTTCGTATATGTTCTTTGGATCCTTTCTCAGTTATTTTTACGTTTCAAAGAGAAAAGAAAACTTCGTCGTTAATGTAATCGTCGTATAGGGTTGAAACTTAAGATGAGAGTTATGACGCTTAATATGAAGTTGAAAAGGTGGTGAAAGGAAAGAAAATTTAAATGTCGGAAATAGAGACACGGTGCAAATATAATTTTAAATGGAAAGGAAAATAATTAAAGTGAAGAGAGAAAGAAAGAATATAAATTGACGATTGAAAAAGTTTTAGTTAAGATATCCGCATAAAACGAAGTGAGACCATCAGTTTCACGATTTTGATATTGACTACCTCGTAGATAAAATGTGTGTACTTAATAGAAAGAAAAAATGGTTTCAAATTCACCCGACGCAAGTCAGCTTCCTCATAAATTAAATTTAAACAAGATTCGGAATTCTCTTCGATTTTTTTTGTTCACCTCTGAATATGAGAATAGTAAAAAAATATTGCAATAAAATATGGAATTTTTCTTTCACTTTAGAATCGATATTCAGGGCCCGATTTTTAAACTAAAATTTTTTTTTATTGTTATTAGTAGTTTTTATCCACACCAGAGACGATATTTATATCGTTTTACTTTAGAGATTTATGACAAATATTTATTTAGTCCTTTCAACATTTTTCCATTCGTATTTATATTGATATTAGTTTTGATTCGTTGGGGAGGTTTATGATCTCCATATTTTTCAGTGATTTTAAATTTATGACAACAGCTACTAGTGTCATTTAACTAAAACACAAATATTTCATTTCAACCTCTATTCATATATCGGATCAATCGAACGACACCCTAGTAGGTTTTTTTTGTCCATTTATCTTGGGCTCTCATTCGTGTTGTAACAAATTAGAAAGGTACCAGAGACTCCCATAAAATACAAACAAGTAATCGAAATTTTAATATAAAATAAGGGGGAAATAATGTGAGTTAGGTTTTTGTATTATTTCTATTCATCTCGGCTTAAAATCCGAAGGAGTATAAAACCCTTTTTAAGAGTTAATTAAAACTGCATAAAAAAGTTTTTCATTTTATTTTTATTATCAGAAGGTGCTATTGACTGCAAAGATAAAAGAGGTTTATGACTCTCAAGTAATTTGTATGCAAATTTACTTATTACTCTCAACGAACTATCGTATCTGAAAACGCCTACGCTTTTTTTTTGGTAGAAAAAACCGGTACTTTTAATTTTATTACAGCGCTAAACTATAAGTTTCGCAGTTTCCTTTAAGTTCAAAAAGTCGTTATTTTTTATTATTTTGCTATTAATCGTTATTTCAATTACAGTATAAATGTAACAAATATATTTTTTATACATTTCTGTGGCTCTATTTAGAACAGATTATTAGTAACAAGAAAATGGAACTTCGTATAGAAACTTGTTTTCGAATATTGCTCTATAGGAATTTGAAACACGCTCTAAATATATTTATAGATTAAAAATGCGATTATGGAGAAGGATAGAAAAATATACTTGGATATACTTGAAGACTATAATGAAAGAGAAATCTTCTGAAGGAAAAAGAAGGTATTGAAAGTGAGCTGCTTGTTCACGAAATATCAACGATTGAAAGGAAGCAGGATGGTGGTACTGGACTGCAAAGGTGACGTTAAAAATTTAAAATAATCTAACATTTCTAATTTAATTAATAAACAGAAACAGTGCGTATTTGTCAAAAAAATATTTATTATTCAAATTAAAACAATTGAGTTATTACGACGTTTCGTCCACTGTATTGGGAGTTTATTTTGGTACTTAAATGTACCAGATTTCGGCTCGAACGGCCATTGGACACAGTCCGTGAAACAAAATTTGTATTTGGACCTTTAATTTTACCATATAGATGCATATATTTAAAACTTTAACATTATAAAGAAATATTTTTAAGTCAACTCGAAGAAGTCTCAAAACAGTGGAAGAAACGTCGAATATTTTTGTTAAATTATAATATTTTCTTCTGACGAATTAGCCGCGGTTTGCTGTTGATTTATTGAAAATAAGAATAAAATGATAAATACTATAATATTATTGTAGTGAATAACTTCAGTAAGTGGCCGCCCTTTGTCCGCGAGCCCGGGGGGAATTAATTAAAAGTGCACCTGCGACGGAGAGGCCCCAAGAAGCTGACCAAGAAGGCTTGAATAAGCCCAAATTTTCTACGACACAGCGCTGCATTTATAATTTCTCAGCATTATAAGTTTTCAATTAAAATGGAAGAATCTGAACTGGAAAGATTTTATTTACAGCCTATTATCTGCGTGACGTCACAGAACTTGGAAATGAAGATTTTTTTAAGAAGCTTCAACGATATTACGTTCAATTAATATTTCGAAACAAGTCATTGAAGCTATTTTATGACACATATAAAAGTAATTGAAGTAAAAACATTTAAAAAAAATGGAAATAGCGGATCGAAGAGCAGAAATGTTTTAAGTACGGATTCCAGTCTATCACTGCCGTTGTAATTATACGTCAAACTAATATTTAAGTACTAAATTGTGTTATAATACCTATATATTATAGATGTGAATCTCTAATATTTACTACTAGCTGGTGGCCCGGCGTTGCTCGTGTACTTATTTATATAAACTCGAAAAAGTATTTAATTGAATACTTAAATATATTCCTTGAGTATTTCAGGATATAATCGTCACTCAGTCTTCATAAATTAAGAAATACTACATTGATGAAATTGTTAGCTAGACTCACAACTAATACAGCGCGAAAATTAACTTACATTTTCCCCAAGGATGGTAAAGTAATTGGTATTCTTCTTTATTATTATTCGATGGAATATTGCTGTATAAAATTATACTTTTTATTTAAAAAAAATATTTCTGCTTTATTTCATTCCTGATAAAGGAGAATTTCCTTTGTTCGTTGCGTAGAAACGTCTTTCTCTCGCGTGACGTCATTGTCTCTTGGCGCGCAGTAATTTAATATTTAATGATCACGGTTTTTAATTATAATTCTTTCCACCTTTATGCTATGGGTTTGTCACCCCCACAGTACCGGTTCTCGATTTTGGCAGAATACGTATACCAATTTTTGTTGCAATCTGTCCACGCGATAAAATTTGTATAAAGAACAACGTAAATACATACATACATACATACATACAAATATACATCCTTTTTTATTATATAGAAGAAAGGTAGGTGGAAGTCTCATTCCCGCCGTTGTTCTGCCATGTTTTTTTTTACAGCACGATTAAAGTTGGAAGGATCTTGGATAATCGTAAATGACGGTAGAATCGGAAGCACCGCCACTATGAGAGAGATTTTCCCGTCCGCGATCTGTGTCTAAACCAGAGATTAGGTCTGGTCGTTATCGAATTTGGGTCAGCAGGGCGATCGCTCGCTTGTTCAGTGCATTGATGGGGACAAAGTGGACGTTTTCCTCCCTCCATTAAGCTACATTCACACCGCAAAGTCCCAAGTCTTTTCCCGTATTGCTAAAATACATAATCGTCTCTGCTAACAAAATGTCCAGGATGACCGATCATGCAATAACCTGCCTTATTTACGTCAAATTAAAATAAATGTATCCTTCTGCTTGAAGCAAACGAAAGGTTATGCATTTCATTACAGTCATAATTTCTTATTTTAACTTATTTAAGCTACAATTGTTCCCACTTCTATTATTTAGCAGCCGGAATCGGAACTTTAACACCGGGAGATGTGACAAGGTTCGACTACGCGCGCCCGCGTATAATATAGCTTGTGTATAAAATCAGAATTTTAATTCCAGGGAATCAGTCTACTCTAGTCAAACAGCAAGTATCCTCAAATTTAAGAGTTACATAAATAGGCAGTCAGTGCGAATGCGGCAGCATAAATAGAGCGAGCGAAAAAAAAACTTCACATATGCAGTATGCGTAAAACTGCGAGAGGACATAAACAGTTAGTGTACTGTCTAAATAAATAAATGAAAAAGTTAGATATAAAATTATGGCGGTCTTATTTAACTTGTTGAAGACACCGCAATAAGACACAGAACATTCGAAGTACGCGTGATACCGAAAATTATAATTAACAGATTTATTAAAGATTTAAGTCTTTCCCGGTGTAGTTGTTCAATAAATAGTTCTCGGTATTCACACGGTTTTTGCATATTTATATTTAAACGCAACGTTTCGACGACTAAAAGATCTGTCATAATCTTCTAGGCGAAGACTAAAAGCTCTGTCGTCATCTTCTAGGCGAAGATGACGATAGAGCTTTTAGTCGTCGAAACGTTGCGTTTAAATATAAATATGCAAAACCCGTGTGAATACCGATAACTATTTATTGAATAGATTTATTATTAGAAACAATTGAGAAAATAATAAAATCAGAATAGGATTACTAAAACATTAAATATACATCACAGTTTTGTCCAGTTTTAATGGAGTTATCAAAACGCGTTTTTAGAACACAGGTTGAGAGATAATAGACAAGTAAAATTCAACAGCAAGCAAATAAACTATCTTTTTCGTAGGTGTAGACAGGCTACGTATAATCCACATAGTGGCAACTCCCCTCTTATAGCATAGGAACAGGAGTGAAAGGTGGGATACGGAAAGGCAGAGAAAGGTAGCCAAGGCTTAACTAGGGCACCCGGGTTATGGTTTAAGGATCCTACCCGGCAATTCACCTCAAAGTGATGCAGGGAAAACCCTAGAAAAACATGCATCAGGTAGGTCGGGCATTTGGTACTTGTCCCACGCCCTTCCTATGGCGGGAGAGGGGTTTGCTGTGGGGTCGCAGCTTTCCCCTCGCCGTGCCTTCACCAGTTTAGGAGGCAGTTGGCCGACTATTACAATAGTAATAGCGGACAAAAGTTTTCAGTATTTCATTTTATATTAACATAACTCGCGTGAGTGTCTTAATTGAATACTTAACAGTTATATACGTATATAATGCATATATCTCCGTAATTAAGAGAGACCTGTGCGTTATTAAAGAGGCCTTAGAATCATGGAAATTATCCATAAATGAGGAATTTTTATTTAATTTGGCCATTTGTTCAAACTTTAATCAACCCCTGCTCTTAGAATAAAAACAAATGCATATTTTACCTAAAAAAACCTAAATAATGAAAGATAGTCGTATCAAGCAAACCTTGTACACTTACTAACTAGGTATTGAAATTAGTTTGCATTTTATGTATAATATTATTTTCCTATGTTGATTAAGGTGCACATTTTGATAAAAACATAGAAAACTAAAAAAATTGATAAAGTTTCAATTTACTTGTGCGCACGCGAACAAAAATTAATTATAAAAAAATTGGATAGGGAAACGAAATTGGGTTGAATTATGCATCTAGAGGAAATGAAAACACCGCATTTGTGAACTTACTGAATGCAAAAAGCCCCCCCGAAATGAAGAGCAACAAAGTATTTCCTTAAGATGGAGGCGTAGGACGGAAAATACGAGACGCGGTGGTAGGAAAAGGGGTGATGGGAAAATACAATAGACCTCTGATTGAACAATAAGGAGATCTAGACAAAATTAGGCAGAAAATTATGAACGCAGCGACGAGAAACAGGGAAAGCAATGAGGGAGTGTTGATATAATTAGCTGGGATCAAAGCGACCGAACGGAAGCCTTTAGATTAGATTATTTATTGTTCCTCACGGTTCTTTGGTAAAGAGATACGACACTATATCACCATAGAAATACACAAGAAGTATAAGAAACAGTTATATTAAAACGAATATTTAATGTCACAAATGAAATACATAATTATGAACCTATAAAATGTCTCCAAAAAGTAACTTTAGTTACAATTTTCAATACAAAAGGGTAAATTACAAAATGTTTCCCCTAACACACAGAAATATAGGTGAAAATTGAAACGTAAGTTTCTGTTCGATGTTAAATAAGTGTTATTTTATCTTTTTAATCAATGATCTTTTTGTTCGGTCGATATAACAAACTACAACTTAGATAATTGATTTTGTAAACAAATATAGGTAGGAGCTTTGGATCCTATATTCCGAAGTTGCAATTCTTTTCATTTATGGCAACCTTAATCAGAATTTCAATATTACAGACACACGAAACCTCCAACAAAATGTCGCTAAGGTTCGCCAACACAACAATTTTAATTTTAGCCTTAAGATGAACGAATTTTTAACTAAAATATTTGCCTCAGATTGTAATATTTGAGCGTATGAATCCGGCAAAGCGTTTTGTTTGTAAAACATTTCACCAGCGGCTTTGACGTAAAAGGATGAAACGGGAAGAAAGGAGGGAAAATCACGAATAACCAAACACTTTGATGCGCATTTCTGGGAAATTGTACAGGAATTTCCATAATTAAATTACTCTGATTTCAATTACAGTCAGAAAGATAGCCGTGTAGCTAGAGACGAGATACATATATACATACGACTGGCTGGTGGGAGGGGTTGAGCTGGACACTTAATTAATGTGATGGATAACGGTCAGGGGCGGGCGTCTGGTATTGTCCGCCGCTGTTGATGATGACGTTGTTCGGAGAAAGAGGACAGGAGGGGGCGCCCGCATATGTATATACACATATTACATACCCGAGGAACGGCAGCACGGTTCATTTGGAGAGGAATTCGGTTTTGTTTATGTCGGAATCAATCAATTAGACTTGATTGAATAGATGTGTCGGGCGCCCAACACTGCGCCGCCCCTCAACAATGGAATTCCTACTGTGTAGGCATTGTCGGAACTCGAAGAACATGTGACGCCGGTGACAACGGAACATGCGAACTACGGAGTCACGGCGAACACTGAAACAATACAAATACAGAATTTTAGGAATTTAAATAGTTAGAATAGTGAGTTCACTAAAAGAGTTACATTTTAACATTAAAACTGAGTAATTAATATGAAAGATAGACAATTCAAACAAAACAGGTAATATAAATACCCCATTAAATTAATAAAATTAAATACAATTGGTTCAAAAACCTCAGTAACCTTAATATTCCTAAGGAAGTTATTGACGTAGTATCACTTGGAAACATCCATCAACAAATCTTAAAACACATCGGAACTAATATATCTTTATTCCCAACTAAACAACACAATAAAATTAAGAATCACATCCTTTAAACTCTATTTGAAAATTTTAAAAAAAAGGCTTTTGAGTGCTGTCAACTGACAAGTGCAGTTATGTTTCTCTACGCTCTTCTTAGCACCTGACTACAGGTACAAGGATCCCAGAAACGTTGTGTGGTATTTATATTACCCTTTTTGTCTGAATTGGGTATCTTTCTTATTCATTGTTTTCAATCAGACGTAAAATTTTTCATTTTATCATTTTAAAGCTGAACATCTGAAAAAGTATGTAGATTTTGTAATGGTTTACAGTGGTGTGGTAGCACTTGTAAAGAATTTTATGGCTATATTCATATAGTCTGCGACATGAAGGAGACTACGGTAGTCAAGGAGGAAGTAGATGGTCCGAAAAAGAATTGCGACAAACTGAAAAATACTCACGCGGAAGAGTTTGCTGGACGTTCTTGTAGTGAGGTTTAACTGAAAAATATTGATGCATTTTATCGAATCGTATTGTAAAGAAGAAGACAGAAGTCTCTGGGACACACAGCAACAAGAAGATGAGGAACCTCACTGATGCATAGTCGCGAGGTATAGCAAGTCGTGTTACTTCCCTGTAATGGTAGGGTGGGTCGGCCGTTTTAACAGGAACCTTTGTTATGACAACTTGGTAGTGTAAAAACTGACGCATGGAAATGCTTAGTTCAGGATATGTTTTAAACCAAAAATCCTCACGCATGAAAATGAAGAGATGATAAGTACAGAGACATTGGCGTTTCTAAGAATATAATTAATGTTTTGAAGAATGGTGGTGGCGTTTCTCCAGTTTCCCCACAAAGGGGAGTTCCTACCTGACGACAATACTACCCTTCGCCTTCTCCCTTCTTCTACTGAGCATCTTACGCGCCTTGCTACATCTCAAGACCTTGTAGTGTACAAGAGCGAGATTTATTAGTTGTCGTTAATTTATTTGATTATTTGCGGTTTTATTTTACGGAATAAAATATCTCAATCAAAATTATTCTACGTAAAGAACAAAACTTATTTGTATTGGATTAAATTTGATATGGCGTCAATTTAAAAAAATATATAATGCTTTGCTTTACCTTCCCTTACATTAACGCATTCAGTGGTCCAGGATTTAAATTTGCATCCTCTTGCTCATAAAAGTATGTAAATAAGCAGCATTCATTCATAGAAGGGAAAGGTTCGTTATTTTTTAATTACATAATCTTCTCTCGTTGTCTTCTGTTTGAGCTAAAAAGCCTCCAAATTTATTTAAAGAGCATTAATCTTTTTTTCTCGCATCACAGCGTGGATTGTGCTGGAACCACGCTCTGTTTCTCTTTTTATTTCCCGCAGCTCTTCTCTCTATTTCTGTTCTAGTAGGGAACAGAGACTGGCCTAATCTTCCCTTCCTCTCCCCTCTATTCCTTGTTCAATTGTACCAACGGTGGCATACAATAATTCTGGCATGGAACGGAATCTAGCGCCACGCCTGGATTACTGAATACAAACGTTTCGCTCTCGCAACGTTTAACTTTGCTGTTATGTGCGAAATCGTAAATGAACATTTTCCACCCCTCAACCACCCCACTCGCCCTCCCTCTCCCGGTCATATACCTAATTTAAATAGTATCCACCCTAATCATCCCTACAATGTGTCCATGCAGTCAATAGCTGAAATCAATTTCCCCAACACACCAGCTGCTCTTATCCTAACTTCCTTCTCTACCTCATTGTTAACCTGCGGTGATGTAGAACAATCACTAGCAGCGATATTTTAATCAAGACTGAGAGAGGAAGAGAGAACGAGCAGCTCATCGACATCATAATAGAAGAGGCGTTGGGGGAGGGTGGGTGGAATGTGTTAGTTTATATTCTGCATCTGCTTTACATAAACACGTGGCAGATTTCCTGGCGTATTAAAAGAGAAGTTAGGGATAGGTAGAAGGAGGTGGGTTTGTATGAACACCATGGATGGCACTGGGTACAGGTGGTGATTATGAAGGTTAGTCGGATATTATATAATATTAACAACAGTAGAGAGAGTTTGTTTCTTTCTTCTTTTGGCCGTGACATTACATTATGAGACTAAAGATTTTTAATGGGGATTTAGTTTCTTACCCCAGAACACTTGTCTTATTATTAGAATGAAACACACGTTTTTGTTTCCTACATATTTCTCTATCCATTTTGTTCTCTACTGTATAATGTACTTCATGTCACAAAACGTATTTTATCATTTAATTAATTTATATTCCCTTTGGCTGGGTGCCCTGCGTTGTTCAGGTTGACATAATTAAACTTAGCGACATCCATAACGCCGGTTTGACTCCAACGTCGGTTGTTTTTGCGTTTTTTTATGTAACACCCCTCCCCCCCATGCTAACCCCATGTCTAAAGGGATTGAAATTATACAAAACATTATCACGAGAAACACTATCTAATTTACCCCGAAAACGTTTCGACGAATATATTGGCCGCTTAAACACGTTTAAAAATTTCCACTCCCGCCCCCGGGGGTTAAACGGCAAGTTTAATGTCATAATTCAACTCTGAGACATTCATAACCCCGGATTAGACTCCAATTTTTCCTGTTTTAGCGTTATTTTTATGCAATGTCATCACCCCAACCCCTAAGGGTGCTCCCATACTGTACCGAAAATGGTTTGCAATTAAGCACAAACAACTGTTATACTGTCACCGTCATTGACCCAGAAAAATATTTATTTGATATATCGCCCGTTTTAGCATGGTTAAAAATTTCCGCCCTCACTCTTGTGGGTTGTTGATACGTCTTATCCCCACAGGGTTTGTTTCTGGTTCAAAAGGTACACGTGTACAAAATTTGGTCACATTTTCTCGACGGGTGTAGCTTTGAATGATCTGTCCAACTGGACATTAGATAGATGAGGCAAAACGTGTAAGACGAAGCACGACGGCATTCGGAATCGCACAGTATTTTTTCTGTGACGTAAATATTCCTAGAGTGATGTTTGGTGAGCTTACATAATACACCATCCATTTTCAGAGGATTGTGGCCTCGGGGGAATATAATCATGGAATTTCTTCGATATTTTTAGGAATTACGACTGCAGCCGAGCATTTGTGTCAAAGGTTTAAAGGAAACAAGGAATAATCCATATCTCGTTCATCCTGCCGTCGTGCTTGTTGATGGAATATCTTATTCATTTAAGTCAGAAAGTAACTAAATGCATGAAAAGCTATAAACGACCAGGTGAGAGACGTCAGAATTCATGCACATTTGAAATACACCAATTACAACCCGATCGTTGATATAAGAACCGGCAATGTTTACTGTCTACGTCAATGTTTCTGCCCACGATTAATTTAAATTTATTTGGCTGCAGAGAGTTGTATTCGTCGCATTGAGGTTATATTTACTCCCACTCAAATTGTATTGGATAAACATCCACAGCGTTAACCTTGTTATATAAATAAGCTCAGTTCAGTAACTCAGTTTCCGTTATATTGTTTATTGTTTGAACCATTCCTCCAGATTATCTCTGCCTCTCTCGGCGGCTGTGTGTGTGATGCCTCTTGTAGGTCTAAGGTGGAGAAATCGAAACGTACTCGAGTGAACCAGCTTTAATCACATCACACTGAACGTGCTCAGATAAGTAGGTAGGTAGAATGGAATATTGGGAGATGAGTTGACGCAGCTGGATGGATAATGCAAAGCCTTGAGCGTGTAAAGCTCATTCCGAGGGGGAGGAGACCAGATCGTGTAATTAACACGAAAGAGGAATGGAGAGAGAAGCGCTTGGTCTCTGTGACAACGGTCTCTCTCAGGCGCTTCAGACAATAATTTTTCCCAAATATCCATACAAGCACCTCCATTCAAGATACATCAGATAAAACACCAACTCTATCAAAGCAGATCTTAAAACCTCAGAAAAGATCAATGGAAAAAAAATTAGCGATTTCAGAAATGACACGCCTAAAGTCAGTTGTGTTTAAAAGCAAGTCCAAAAATGATGACGTTAATATTGGCGGTATAAAATAACGATGACATAGAGTGAAGAACCTAGAAATTCTGATGACATTGATGGTAATACTGATAAACGGAATAAAGCAGATTACAGCGATGAAACTGTTTTAATTAATATTATCCCCACTATTTATCAAAAAAGAAATCGGTAAAATATTTTACAAGAATACTTATAAAGTGTCTCAAATGTTGTATCATTCTCAAAGTAGATAATGTAATCAAATAACGTAAGCTATTTAATATATAATGTAAATAATAAGGTAATATAGTTTGAAGTCAGGTTTTTTTCTTTAAGGAGAAAAAAAGTGAAAAAAAAACCTAAAAAAGGCCTGTAGCTCCTAAACGGCTGCAGATAGCGACCTACGGGTGACTTCATCGACTTCAGTGTGGCCGCTTCCATAGGATCAGAGCCACAACTCACGCGAAAAGACGCAGATTTGGAAGAAAACGGGCAAAAAGTGAGAATACTTGCCTTATATATCTTTGTTTTACTTTGTATGTCCCTGAAAAACGGATTGAAATGTCTCATAATAGTCCTATTTACAAATTAAGGTTCCCCTAGGCCGAGAAACCTACGTTTAGAAACCTGATCGAGGCACGGAGACAGAAACACTGGTTTCCCCCTCCACCAGTCGTGTGGAAAGACGTGAGACAAGTATCGAGTGTCTGATGTAGGTTTCTCATGGGTTTTCCCTGTAACACGTTTTCGTAGATGTCAAGTAGGATCCTTAAATTATATCCACACACACACACACACACACACATATATATATATATATATATATATATATATATATATATATATATATATTGTAATACCAATTAAAGAGGCCATTAATTGTTTTAATTAAATTGAATTGTTATCGGCGAAAATACATCAAAAGAAACAATGTAAGGTCTAGCCATTGTTAGCGAACGCACGCCGAAAGTTCCAGCCCAAACGCCAGTCTGCGGCGAGAAGCGAAACAGAAAAGTTTGCGTCCGGCAAAGGTTTCGGTAAAATGTGGATGCTGATTTAAAAGTATGAATAGCGCGGTCCAAGAAGTCCATCTGCAAGATCTATTAGTTTACATAAAACGCGAGTAAACAGTTTTAACGGAGAGACTCAAATAATAATCGCAAATTTGGAAGAAAAAGGTTTTGCTTCACACAGACTGAACTAAATTTCACATAGAGGCATCAAGGAGACCTAGGTCCGAGGGCTGACTGAGGGGCGGCTGATCCAATGTTCCAGGTGACAGAGAACGAGAACATCGACCGAGTGTATTAAAATTTTATTGTGTAGAATCAGTGAATGGCCTTTTTAGCGAGTGTTGTCCTCAAGCTCCAAAAATCAGATCTGATACCTGAAAGACAATTCGTAAGTACAAAACAATTGTTTTAAAATCTGTAAACGAGGATTAAAGGTAGAAGTCAGATTTCGTTCGGTTTTCTTTTCATTTAGTTTCATTCATTTCCTTTATTTTCATATTGTATTAAGTTAGCTTTGAATTG
Source organism: Zhengitettix transpicula (assembly GCA_037074705.1). NCBI lineage: Eukaryota > Metazoa > Arthropoda > Insecta > Orthoptera > Tetrigidae > Zhengitettix > Zhengitettix transpicula. The sequence continues at coordinate 79,543,046 of CM073593.1, forward strand.
TTAATGTTAGTTTATTAAGTTGGATTGTTCTGAATACCAAACCCAGTTGTGACCCTGAGATAAAGAGAATTTCGACGTATTTGAATGTAAAATATAAAGTTGTATTTTTTTCTAGAACGCCACGAATTGCAAAAGGGAAATAAAATATTGTTTGTTAAGTTGATGAAATTCGGCGTAAAAACTAGGGATTACAATTTGTAATTTCAAACAATAAATTTTTAAATCTTAATAATTTTGTTAATTAATTCCTTTAATTAAGACCACCCTTTTAATTATTACATAAATTGGCGCCCAACGTGGGACAAATTTAATTTATTTAAATATTCTTTTTAATTATTACAATATACATATATATATATATATTAAAATGTGTCGTAACAATATATAAAATGTAATTAATATGTACGTAAAAGTAAGTGAAGTGCAGTGAAAATAAATAAGAGGGTGGAACGTGTTTCTTTTTTTCCCAGGTAAATAATAATAAACTTTACAAAGACAGTTGGTTTACATTACCCACATAATTTTATATATGTTATATTTATATATATATATATGTCATTTTTGTAGATACAGCTACCACCAGGCAAATTCCCAATAGTAGCTTATTAAAAATAATAGATATATGTTATTTTTTCATGTCACCTTTTAAATAGTCCTACTGTTGAATTTTAATCCTACATTTACGTGTAACGTTCATTTGTAAATTATTCGACTTTTAAAGTAAAGTTGTTATGTTTTCTCATTACCGTTCATGATACAAACGATTAACGGTAATTGTTAAGATATTATTAATATTATATCGCTGGACTCAGATCGATGTTTTATTTCGACACGTAATTATAATAAAATAAAGAGTGCTCTTGTTATACTCCTGTATATAATCGATCTCTCTGTTTCAGTGCTAAATTATGTTAGAAAATAATTAATTATTGGGTTGGAAAATAAATGCATTAAATTTTAAATGTTTCAATTTTCACAGATTAACTGCACTGACTAAATATTAAACACGTAGAGAAAAATATTATTAAAAAAATTCTATAAATGGTTTCTGAACTAATTTATCTTAATATAGACCGTCCACTTTCGATAACTCTATAAATTATTTTAGCGTCAGTGGAGGAAAAGTGGAAGACTTACAGTTGGCATCAAAAGATTAAAATAAATTCATAAAAACGTGTTCTGCTGTGGATGGTACTTAAATTTATGGCTGGAGTCGTAACTTTTCGGTGTTCCTTGACCATATGATTTTCGCTACCTCAAACCTCGTTTTTTACGATCGTCCCGGTTCCTTTCTCCGACCCTCATATAGCTCTGCTTTTAAAGTCTCTTAGCTCCCTGCCGGATTTTTTTTTATCCTCGTCAACAGTAGTACATAAACGCGTTGCTGTCGTCACCGCTTTCTCCTACTACAATACCTTCTCCCCTCGATCCTCTTTAAGGTAAATGATGTCAGTGCTGATGCGTGCCGGAACCAAGGTTTATTTTCCCGTGGAAAAGAGGAGGGAGTTTAATATCCTTGTAAGTTTCTCGCCACGTCATCTAGTTGCATTTTTTCGTTTACGCGGAAACGTCGGTCGGGTTAAAATAGTCTCTCTGGAAAGATAGGAAAAAATGGCGCCATCCCCACTGAGAAATAAATAACGATCTACAAAAAAATGGAACAATTCCTACGTCGTTGTTAAAACTCTATATCCGGAGGAAAGAACCAGGAATTATGGGAATTAATATGCGACATATTAAGATTTTTTCTGGCCTTTTTTTATCTCTATAGAGCTGGAGAAGTAGAGTCACAGATGCTGGATATGTTTTTAATAAATGAAATTGAATGAATTTATTATTATGTGAAATAAAAGATTTAAAGTAAATATATTATACAACATAATATTATAAAAATATATTAGTCTTTATTCTTAAAATACAATTTAATCTTCACTGAAAATAAACAATTCTCTTTGAGCACTTTGACTGCTGAGTAGAATATTTTAATTTAATTAACTTCTGTTCTCCACTACAATATAATTTATATTTTTTTTCATTAGACCTTGAACTTTTAATATTTGTATTTGCTTGTTATTGGAAGGATTATCACTTAACTTTCTATTTTTTATTAAATTTAACTGAAATTTATGTTAGTGAATAGGAACGTCTCATTGTCCAAACTTTCCGACCGTTGAATATTATCGAGTACCACCTTCGATTAGTGTAATGTATCGTGGAAGTTTGCGAAAACAAAGTGCAGCGTTTGTCTCTATCTCTCTGTCTTACTACGTATATTTTTTCGTAATAACGAATATAAACTGCGGGGGGGTTTAGCGTTTATCCCTGAAGAACGCTTTATCGTCAAAGAGATCCTCTGGTCCAACAACACTCAGCTAAAAAAAATAATAGTGTGTGTTTGTGTGTCTCACAGAGCACAAAAAAGAAAGGGACCTCGACTCCATTAGCAGAATGGAGGTTAGAGAATATGCATGTGTGTCTGCAAGCCCCCTTTTCAGCTACCTACCCTCCTTTTTGGAAGTGAAATAAGAGGAATTAATTATGGAACGCGTCGGGTCGTGAAATATGCAAGAACCAAGCTGCAGATGTTGTACGCCTTCCTAAAATGCTGTTCACATTCCACCCACACCGACATTCCTTTCCACAGGTTCCGCCCCCCCCCCTCTATTCTTCCACTCGAGTTTAATTAGACCTATTTGTCTCGTTCCTACGTGTGTGTGATTTTACACGAGGGAGGTGAAGTTGTTCTTTCAAAGTGTGTTAAAATGTGTCTGGAAGTACGCATGTAAATGTTGCACAATACCTGGGAACTTGTTCTCTCTTTCAGGTTGGATAAATAATAGTAACAAAAGCTTGCGAAGTTGAAACCTTTGCCTGACGTGGGGGGAAAAAAAAATTCGCAGGGAGTTTTATAACAGAGTAAATATCTATGAAGGCAAACTTCAAGGGTTACCGTACTGTCGTCAGACCATTGGCGAGTAAAGGCTTGAGGGGTTATCACATGCAGTTTGAACTTGCATATCTCATAAAGTATAAACATTATATGTAGCTTTTATGTTTTAATTAAATTGTATTTTTAAGTATCATATTTTATTTTTTAAAATTTTAAAATTTAAAAAACCTTGTAAAAATTATTTTAATTCACTATTTCTCTCATTTTTTTTTTAAAAAAATTATTATGTTTAGCAATCAGGATCATTTATAATTCTATGAGCTGAATTGCTGACGGCTGCCAGATGTACTGGTAGTAATAATATTATCAGAGAGATATCCAATGATTTTTTTTAGTGTAACAGGCTACATGAGGGCAACTTCCCTTTAATAGCGTAGGTAGGGATTTGAAAGGGGGGATACGGAAGGGTAGAGGAAGGTAGCCAAGGGTTAATTAGGGCCCCCGGGCTATGTTTTAAGGATCCTACCCGGCAATTCGCCTAAAAGTGATGCAGGGAAAACCCTAGAAAAACCTGCATCAGGTAGGTCGGGCATTTGGTACTTGTCCCACGCCCTTCCGATGGCGGGAGAGGTGTTTTCTGTGGGGTCGCAGCTTTCCCCTCGCCGTGCCTTGACCAGTATACGGGCCAAGGTGCCTCGGCATGTGGGAACCTTAGTTCAAAAAAACCAGAGAGATGTGAAGGCATTCCCAAAGGTAACCCCCGCCAGAGCTCTCTGCTTCAGATATCCAATGATTTTTTTTCAGGGCAACAGGCTACATGAGGGTATTCCACTTTGGGCAACTCCCCTTTAATAGCATAGGAAGGGATTTGAAAGGGGGATTGCGGAAGGGTAGAGGAAGGTAGCCAAGGGTTAACTAGGGCCCCCGGGCTATATTTTAAGGATCCTACCTGACATTCGCCTAAAGAAATGCAGGGAAAACCCAAGAAAAGCCTGCATCAGGTAGGTCGGGCATTGGGTACTTGTCCCACGCCCTTCCGATAGCGGCAGAGGAGTTTGCTGTGGGGACGCAGCATTCACTTCTCCGTGCCTCGACCAGTTTAGGAGGCAGCTGGCCGACTATTCAAATGGGAATAGCGGACAACTCTTACCGTATGCCCAAGGTCTGTGACCCCGGAACATACACCTCTCAGAACAGGCCGAGGTGCCTCGGTGATATCGCCTGCAGAATTTAAAACATGATAGAAAGAAAGAAAGTGAGAGAGAGAGAGAGAGAGAGAGAGAGAGAAGTTACTTAAATTAATTCACTTGGTCACATCTTTTTCAGCTTTTTTCTGGTCACTGGTTGTGTAATTCAAAATTACTTCACTAATTTTTTTTAGCTAAATAAATGGTAGAAGATTTACTAAATCCTGTAGATATATATACTGCAAACGTTTCCTGAAAGTTAGAAACAAATCCGAATGTTAGATCAAGAGATATTTGGGAAACAGTTTTCAAAATTCACATTATGAGAAAATTAATATTAAAGCTTTATCAAGCATATGAATGCAGTTATACAAGTTATTCCTTCTGCTTCTTTATTTTTCTCCTCAGGCCGTAATATAAGTCTTCTCCTGATCTTTCTAGCCTTTTTCGTGGAGTCTTGTGCCTTTTTGTTCTTATGTCTTGACTCGCAATAAGTCCTCATTTTTTTAAGAATTCAACCATATTTGATCCTGTTTGTACCCGTCGGATCTTCTAATACATTTATTTTCATTGTCCTCTCTATCCATCCTGCATATTCCACTGTGTATTTTTTTTGTGTGTTTCCGAAAGAGACGTGACTTGATTGACGTAGATGATATCTCTACATCGGTAACTTTGCCAAATTTTACTCCTACAACAGCTGTCACTCCATGTAATCAATAATTGATAAATCAAAATCGCAATTAATTTTTCATGCAGTAGTATTCAATGTCAGCTCGTGAATATCAGCGATGCATCAGTAAACGTTTTTCTTTATAACTCGGTAACGAAAAGAGCAATCGATGTGGAAAAATCACCAATATGTAAATAAAACTACGAGGAATTTAATATTTTGATAATCCAAAAAAGCATTATTTTGACCCCACATAACTGTAGCTACTGCTAATATTAAAATTATCTGGAGACTAAAGAATGATAATAAAATAAAATAACTGCCTCGTTCGAGGTGACTATGAACTATAAATATAATTTGAAATAACGTGCGAGACCCGATTTATTACGGCCACTTCCAGGTATATAAATGACAGAACCATTCCTTCCCGTCTGAAAACTCAGTGAGTCCCGTTTCCTTCCATTTCTGAGCTCCTCCATATCTTTACCACTAACAATTTCTGAAAAGTTAATTATATTCGCAAAATCCCATTCAATTAATCAAAGTGTTCAACGACTACTAGCCTAAAATCAACGTTCTTCGGACTGGTTCTCAATTTTTAATGAATTCATCCTTTATTCCAAAAACGGGCAATGGTTTAAAATTTTTTTTAATAATAAAGATATACGTTTATCTCACCTAAAATTCCGTAAAAAAATTAATTTAAATTTTTCGAATGCTAATTCTTTTTTCTGTGGTTTTTATCAACAAATATATTAAATCGAAACTTTAAAGAATTAAACCATCTTAATAATCAGCTTTAAGAACATCAACTTTAAATAAGTTTATCATTCTTACAATTTTAAGGAGAATACCATTTAAATTACTCGAATTATTCAAATCTTATATATGATACATTTCATGAGCAGTTCATTTAGTTAATTAAAAAATAAATGTTTTGGTACGTATTTATGCCTTCTTTAGAGTTTTGATAAAATAAATTGTCTGAAACTGTTCATAAACTGCATTATTAAATAGTTAATATAATTAAAAAGTTAATATAATGTTCACCTACAATTTAGATGAAAATGGGCAATAAATCCGAAATATTGGAGATATAAGATAAAATTTTCTCCTATTATTATTTTCAGCCAACCTACATTGATTAACCAACTCATTTTAAAGCTTTTACAGTTGGACGTTGAATGAACAGTTTTATTCACCCACTTGATACAAATAAGTTTTCCTTATGATGCAAGCTGTCACTAGCATAAAAATTAAATCATCTGAGGGCATTACAAAGGTAAGAATAATTGATAAAAAGAAGTATGCACAACAGAAAAAGGAAAAGTATAGGACTGGTGAAATATCTAGGAAGGAATTTGTACAAACTGTGTCGTAGAGTAATTTCTAAACTGCCAGTTAAGACATTTTTCTCTTATTATATTTTATTGTACTTAAAGCATGGCATGGCATGAAAATAAAAATTAATGACGAAAATACATTCCACTTAATTTTACTCCAGTTACTGGTCGGGAAGGAATCGGGAAATTTTTCTTTTGTTTTCCTCTGAACGGCCTGGGCGATCATTACGGCCCGCAGGTAGCTTCGAGAAGGAAACGGGTTCTACCAGAAATAACTGGTACTTACACTCCGATATTCCCATTGGAATAGTCGGCCAGCTGCCTCCTAAACTGGTCGAGACATGGAGAAGGGAATGCTGCGTCCCCACACCAAACTCCTCTCCCGCCATCGGAAGGGCGTGGGACAAGTACCCAATGTCCGACCTACCTGATGCAGGTTTTTATAGGGTTTGTCCTGTATTTTTTTTAGGCGAATGCCGGGTAGGATCCTTAAACCATAGCCCGGGGGCCCTAGTTACCCTTGGCTACCTTCCTCTACCCTTCCACATCCCCCCTTTCAAATCCCTTTCCTATGCTATAAGAGGGGAGTTGCCACTATGTGGATTACCCTATAGATAGTCTGTCTAAACTCAAAAAAAAAAGGTACTTACACTACACTGATAAATACCATATTTGGTTGACGAACAGGACCTTTATATGTTTTAAATAACAACGCAGTCTGAGCCAGTGAGATGGATGCCACTTGAAGAAAATGTAATAATCAAGGACTTGCGAGTAGCAAGCAAGAAAAAATTATTCATGGTGGTGTTGGTGAAATAGAATAGCACCCTAATGCAAGCCCCGCATAAATTCAGACACAAGGCAGGACACTTGCTGGGTAGTTACAAAACAAACCACAGCAGAGGGAGTACGTTTGGTTAAACGACAAGAAATGGCCGCCGCGTTGCTTCCCGAGTCTGCAAGGGAGAACAATTATATGATCAAGTCTAGATGTTACGGGCTGTAGTGTCGACGTTGTATACAGTTTGCAATTCAAGGCAAGACTAAGGGAATGGCGGCAGCGTAAAGAAATTTATTAGCTTCCAGAAAACCAGACATGGAAATAATAATAAAGGGAACAGTTACATTGGAGGTTGGAAATAAGGGAGAGAGAAAGAAAACGGGGTTGGGATTAATTTACGACCTTCTCCAAACTTGTAATACACCAGGCTGTTTCCTCGGAGTTTGACTCGTAATGTCGCCGTTTTGTTATTAAAATTTTGTCGTAACGCAAAAGAGGAAACATACAAACGGAGAGAAAGCGAGAGAACGTTGCAGGTTGGTCGGAAGGTGATAAAAATAAAATCCGAGTTAGATAGAGAGAGAGTAAACATTGCCCTGAGGAGGAAGTATGGTTCTGTAGAATGTATGTAATAAAATATATATACAGGGAAGTGACGCAGCAGATAATAAAACAGACGAGCTGAGGCGAGAAAAGCAAGCATCGCCGACCTTACCCACCCTCTCTCCCATATTTCATAACCCCGGACTGTTTCCTACCCTGACCTTTGCTTTACTTTTATTGCGGTTTTTATACCAGTGAGGGTTGCACATCCGAGTGTTGTCTCTCTGAAAAAAAAATGACAAAAATAATGGTACGTTATTTCCGTCGTCTCTAATTGAGAATTTAAGGCAATTAAACACAATTTTTTTGGAGGGGAATTAGTGAGACCATAAGAGAATATTGAAAAATATATCTTAGCCTGGATATGAGACGAAACCTCTTCACTCGGAGGCGGGACAAGCAGACAAAGGGGAAAACGGAAGGTAAGAATGAACGAATGAGTTGCAGAACGAGATTCACTTTATTTAAACCCTTGTAGAATTTTTAAGTATAAATTCACGAGGCTCACAGGTAGAACAGGACACAGGACTAGGCCTGAGTTGTTGATGCGACTGTAAATACATAATAATAAAAACAGAACTCAAGATAAAAGACATTCGTAATGGATCATAGACAATACGTGAATTGGACGAGAACATTAAGGGTAAAAAAGCAGCCAAAATGGATAAGAAATGGAGAATCATGAGTCGTCTTTAAACAAGTTTCCAAAAAAATATACCAGTGATTTTTATATGTGAACATTAATATAGAGATGAGAAATTTAATTTTAAGAACAATCTTTGGAGAGGAATAGCAGAGCATCAAATGTTTCATTGTATTTTTTTATTGCAAACTGAGGAATAAAAAGGTCAATTCAAACCAGTAATGAGCAGGTAAATTAGAATCTTTGGAAAATGTAGAAAAGGAAAGTTACAAATATATGCGTAGGGCTTGAGAGGTCATGGAAATCAGGGTGGGAATAATTAGAGTCTCTTTAAAGCGTATATTGTACAGGAGAAAGGCTAGTAGAATGGAATTAGCACCAAAATCATAAAAGTCAAATTATTTTGATGGTGAATGGAATAGAAATTTTAATATAAAATGACCGCTGTAAAATTACGACTGAATTATGACAAGAAACCAGCGGAAAAATTTACCTGAATTAATGTTTGGAGAGAAGAGTTACTATGGGGGAAAAATACATTTAAGTAAAAGTATGAATAGGAGTGATTGGGCTTCAAAAGACTCGAAATTTGAAAATTGTAACCTCACTAAGCGTAAGTAAAGAAATAAGTATATGAATATAGCATATTGCATGCAGGAGCACCACTAGTGAAAAACAACTCACAAATATTTACTTAAGCATATTAATTTTCAATTTAGACTTCCATAGACTATTTTCTTTGTAGGCTCAACAAGATGGACATTTATTTTCAGTAATAAATTTGGATACTTATAAGTAATATAAAAAAATAACAATTATCAGCTATTCTAAGTTATGGGTATGGACAAAATACTTCCATTTTAAAATTTTTCTCACATGAACCTTTACAACATTAACTTTTATTTCTGTCCACAATATCGTTATTTTAGAACAGGTAAGGGGATCCTACCCGACATTCAACTAAATGTGATTCAGGGAAAACCTTAAAAGATCCTGAATGAAGTATGTCGGGCTATGGGTACTTCGAGGTGGGGCTTTCTGTGGGGGTGCAGCATTCCTGACGCCATGCCTTTACCGGATTTGGAGGCAAATGGTCTTATGTGATACATAAACCTCTCACACCTTACCCAGGTGTCTCAGTTTATTTTTTTAAGTTTCTTAGAAGCAGGCTACTTGAGGCTAATCCACGTTCTGTTCTTTTTCCTATAATGCCATGGGAACGGATAGAAAAGGTTGTAAGTAGAGTGGAAGCTACGAATAGTAGGAAAATGCAACACGATAACAGTGTGTCGGTTCACGGGAAACAGGGAGCTAGTGTCACGAACGACGTCTCCTAAAGTAAAAGAAATAGAAAATAGCTGTTCCAGTCTACAAAATCTTCTTCCAGCAAGTAGCTGCTTGCAGCTGTAATGTTGCGAGGCTTGGGTTGTCATGGTAACGGCCGAGATAATATTAACAAAAGAACGGCGATGCTGGACTCTTAAAACGTTTACTTGACACACTCCAAAATAAATAAATATGATAAATTTGAATCGATTTACACCGGGAACCAGAGCGAATCACTCAAATATTTAATATTCTGTTTTTTCTAGAATTTATTTCACCGTCAGATAATTATAAATCTAATTTTGACTTCGCTTTTTTAGTTCTCCTTGGATACTTAATCATTAATAATATTTTTATGATAACTAGGTTGGTATACTTATATTTTTTGACATGTTCCAATATTTTCTCCTATCACATTCTAAGAGTCTTCACTTTTTACCTGATTGTTAGTCACGTTTCCTCCCTCCATTCGTTTGTATCTACGTCGGTTTACTATTTATTAGCTTCCCTCCCTGCTTTTATATTCGATTCATGCGAGCGAAATGTCCACAGGAGTAGCAAAGTCGCGGCCACAATAATGGAATAAATGAGTTTTGCCCACTTACTGTTCATATATTTTTTGTCCTTCACCTTACTCGTCCCTAAATACACAAACAAAACGCTAAATCGCGTGTGATTTATTCATTTATACGAGAGGCCACTTGTGCAACAGTACAAAAAGGGGGCTAAATTGGCTATTTATATGCGAGGTGGCGACCAAAAACAGCACCCCCCCCCCCCCCGCAACCCCCCTCTTAACCAGATTTTTTTCTCTTCATCCTTCCAATGGAACAGTTATATATATCATTCGCCTGGCACAATAACATCTACATATCGCACATGGAAATCACTGGCGCGGAGAATGTAAGATTTAAAAAATAATGGAAGATCCTAATTGAGTCCGGGGTTGGAAAATTGAGAGACCACCAAGTCCACTGGATAAAGCATTACACCAGAAAGAGTTGAAACATAGACGTCGAAAATGTTCGTAATAATTTCTCGATCACAAAATACTTTTGAAATAATCAAACAAATGAAAAATTAATTATAATAAAATCAGATGTGTCGTAGTAGTAATTAAAATAGAACATTTAATGAATGAACTTGATAAAGTCAAGAATAAAGAAGAATGGATATGCATTTCAAAGATGGAAAAGTAGGAAATTAAGGAAGACACGTGCAGATGGAAATAATAATGGAAAAATAAGAGAGGGGAGGATAAAACAAGAGGTAAATAAAATAAAGGATGAGAGCTATACGGGATATAATAAAGGATACAATAAAGACATATTGAAAGGACAAAAGGCAAAAAAATACAAATAAGAAGGAAACCTTATATGGTAAAGGTATGACGATAGATATATGGGGGGAAAAAGGAATTAAGCGGGAATATTTTAAATCGGAAATATACTAAAAGGATAGGCTAAAAAAATCGAAAGACGGCAAATCTACTAAACCGAAAAAGGAGATGAAAATAATAGATCATAAATGGAACTGAGATAAATTTGGAAAAGTATAAATTAAGAAGCTATAAAAAACCTAGAATTTGAGAAAAAAGGATTCAATAATAGAAAAATGTAAAAATTTCAGTCAGTAGTAAATATAAAGTAAAATAATAAAATGAAAAAATATTATAGGAAAAAGATTAATAAAGCGAAGTGAAGGGAAGGATACAGAATGTGAGGACGAAATGTATGAAATATAGAATAATGAAATTAATCAATGAATAAAAAGAAAAAAATGAGAGAAAGAGTACAGATAAACATAGATGCACGGAAGGGAACAAGCAATTAAGAGAATTGTAAAAGAAACAATTTAAGAAGACGTCCACCAATTAGAAAAAAAGATTAACCATCAAAAATGACTTTCTCACACTACGACGGCTTACAAAAACACTTTAAATGAATACTAAAAGGAAAATTCGAAGTTGTATTCTCGTTAATACTGTTCATACCTATTTTTTTGTCTTACAACCACTGCGTATTATTGTATTTATTTCTGTGCTCAATTCATGTCATAATTTTCCATTTATATTACAGACAATGAGACATAATTTATTTCTTTACAACAAATTTAGAAACTACATCTAAATATTAAGTGAAAGGATATTTGAACTAAAAACAGTGAAACAGAAAAGGTTGATGAGTTATCGAATACTGATCGTAATGTAATATTGAATTGGACTAGCAGGTCGATCGTGAGTATGAAATGAAGGGCCTTTGTTAAGAGCAGTACAGTTAAACATCTGCGATTCATTACGATGCACACCACAGAGAGAGAGAGTGAGATCGAAAATAAACGCTAGTTACAGCGGAGTAATTGGAAACTCCAATCTAACGAGGTGGATGGTCCTTAATTTCCGCCTGAAGTTAAAGGCTTCGATTCGTATCTAAACTCCGTTGTTTCAAGTAACTCTTAACTTCAACGTGAATAAGAAACCTTAAATAACTAATATTAAGTTTGGGCTATTAATTGATACATTAGAAAAGTATACATTATCAAAACTGATTAATCTGTGTAATTTATCCTTTTCGTGAGCTATAAGAATAATGTTTTAATTATATTTCCAATGGTATAATTAAAGCTGTCGTCCGTTTGCGACTGATTTAATAAGATAAACGTTTGAGTTTCTCAATATCTCTTCAATTAACGGAACACATTCACATTTCACTGGATATAAATACAAAATTCAAGTAATATACTCCATAAAAGCATCATTTCTAAATTCTGCGATGAAAAATATGCCGCTCATAGTGTGTTCCATGTAGGAGTCCTTTTGTCTGTCAGCGAATGAGAGCTGAGAATTAGACCAATGTTGCCAAATCATCAATAATGAATTATAACAAACCCTGAAGATGCGTGGACAATTATATTTGACAACGTCGCATGAATTTGATTCGTCGGCGCAAGGAAGAGCTTCAAGGTAAAATCGGATGCCATTTGAAAAGCACTATAGTAACCCTTGTACCTGTAGTCTTCAAAAAGTTTAAAAGGAAGAGAATGTTCCCCGATTTTTATAATCATATAATTCATTCCAGCTTTAATTCTCTACACACTTTCTACCCTATTCCTTCTCACACAACAAAAGATCCTCTGATTTTACGTCTACGATATAAATTCATAATAATAGATCCGTTGAATCGTGCTGATAATCATATATATATATATTACTAGCTGGATGCCTGACGTTGCCCGTGTACTTATTTATATAATCAAAACCAGAAAAAGTATTTAGTTCTATATTAATCTTTATTAAAAAAGTGATTTAATCTTAATCTAACTGTTCCTAGTTCCGGACATACTTTCGACCGATAGTGCATTAATTCAACAGCTATAAAATACATTGAGTTTTATTGCATCAATCCCAACAAACATACCTCTTAATTTCTTTACCAATAGAATACTTATGGTAGTCTTAAAACATTACGAAAGATTAAATTTATGAAATTGTTAGCTATATTCACATTGTAAACAAATGGACGCCATTTTGGAGTCGCTAAAATGGCACGAAAATTAACTTACATTTCCCGCAAGGATAGTAAAATATTTTGTATGGTTTTTTATTATCACTCTATGGAGTATTACTAGATAAAATTATACTTTTTATTTAATGAAAATACTTCTGCTTCATTTCATTACGGAAAAATTGAACTATTTCCTTTATTAACGTTTCTCTCTCTCTCTCTCTCGCGTGGCGTCATGATATTATGGCGCGCAGTAATTTATCACTTAATGATCACGTCTTTTAATTTTAATTCTTTTCACATTTATGCTAGGGGGTTTTCAACACCACAGTACCGTTTCTCGTGGTTTGAAGAATGCGTGTGCCAATTTTTGTTGCATTTTGTCCACACGTTAAAATTTGTATAGAGATTAACGAAAATAAATACATACATTATACAAATTAATATAAATCCATTTTTATTATATATATATATATATATATATACAGATGGGTAGGAATGACACTACTAAGAATATTATTTTCTGTCAGTTCCAAACATTTTTTATGCTCGGCGGAACGTAACTCTAGTTATCTGTTTGGCCAGGACAATGCATTGCATTGCCCCTGCGGTTCTATGTGACACTTCAGTCACATGTGCGTCGCAGAGCAGCGGCTCTTCAGGGGGATAATATTCACGGATTTCAGTCTAGCGTCCAGCAACAGACAAATATGCAACAGCAGACGACGACGCTACAGGGAGTGGAAGGAGATGAGAGGGGATTTCAAACTACCCTTCAACCGCAGAATCCTGGAACACGCTTCTACTGTGGATTAAACAGACCTCGAGAAGGACAGCAGCTCTGTTAAAACTCTATTAATCTGATACAGAGGTCCGGTTCCTAATTTGGCTTATCTGCTGACGAATTAATTCGAAATATCCCCAACAAACTCTGCCTTGTACGCATATAATTGACTTCCCAGTAACATTTTTATAAAGCTTATCCTCGTCCCAGTTACTGTACTCCAAACCCACGCACACTGTGGTTTTATCTGGTTATACAACAATAACACACTTAGAATTTAGTCAAGAGTTAATGTTAAGTGTGTCCTACCTTCATTAGTATTAATTTATACAATCACTATTTATATGATATGAAAAATTACTGCTTCTTTAATAATATATTCCTATATTTTATTTGACTTTGACTGTCATCTCACACAAGTATTATAAATCCAGTTGAAAATCAATTTTCTGGCCTCTCAAATTTGTTTTTGCTTCATGTTTTATGATGTTTGTGTAACATAAAGCGTGGTATAAATTGTAACCTAACAAAATAGATAAATTACCCCGTTCTCATAAATAATTTCTTGCACTCTCTTTCTATACGAAAGGGAACGCAGAACACAAAAGCAGCATTAGTTTTTTTTAATCGCAGTTCTGTTAGTTTTTCTTTATTGGCGTTGAAAAGTCAATCAACTTTCTAACAAAAGGGCAGAGTTTATTTTGAATTTAGGATTGAAACAATGAATACTGTCCGTTTCGTGATATTTTCCTTTCTCTGTATCTGTGGCCTTTTATAAAACTATTTCGGTTTTCTACTTTCTTTTTGAGTTTTCCATTTCTGTCGCGTTTGTTTTTATGTTTTTCACTCACTACCTTTCTCCTGCTATCTGTGTGTGATATTGCAATTTTTATTTCTGAATGCTTGATTACACTCTGACCCTATCTCTATCTTACGAGTTCTAAGCTTTTATTTATTTCCTCCAGTTTCTCTAGCTCTCTGTGTCAGTGTCCCTGTTTGTAGTAACATCGACAGATGTAAAAATCAACTATACCATGAATCTGTCGGTTCTGGCATTTTTCTCCCTCTTGCTACTGCTGCCTGGTTTCCACCTTCGCTTTGTGGCTTCGTTCTATCCCTTTGTTGTTATTACTTACTCTCTGTTTCTCTAATTATCTTAATACACATTTGCCTGTCTTTGTGCAAAATTTCAATTTAATTTTCTAAAATATAATAAACTAACTGCTTATGGCGAGTATGCATAAATATTTGTCGTGCAACTGTTTCAACGCCGGAGAGAAGGAAAGAAGGAAAGGTATGGAGGGAAGGTATTGCAATAATTGAGTAGCGGGCCGGGTCTCGCTACAATGAGGACTTGTTGTTTGTGTTGGCACATTGTTGCTGCCTCGAATGGTGGAATGGGTTGGAATTTCTGCATACGCCCCCACTTTTCCTCCGCATTGTCTGGACGGTTTGTGTGTGTGTGTGAGTTAGAGCGAGAAAGAAAGAGAGAGGGGGGTTGGTATTTCCCCCAAACCAACCCCCACACGAGCTTGCATGTGAGTGCGTAGGTGTGCGTGTGTGTGTGTGTTTTCGGTTAAAATGCAGCTCTGCAGGAGTATTTTCCCATCCTCCCCAGGGCGAAGCCTCCACCTGAACTCACTCAGCCCTTTTTCCTTACAACAATGGAATATTTATGATGGAAAAGCAACACTGCTCTAAGGGTTTGTTTGCACTTCAAACAAGTGGCGTGGATGTGTGGGTTGGCAGAAAGGGGTGGGAAGGAACGGGGTTTATTTCTGCGGCAGTCCTCTGCTTCCGCTGCTGCAGTATTCTTGGGAGGGTTGAAAATTGCCTCAACCAGCAGCTGGTCTGGACCATTCCCTTTAATCTCGTGGAAGAGACGCGCACAGAGCGGCAGACCTGCCTCCGTCGAAAGCCGAAACAATCTGCAGAAAGAGGGTGGGGAAGAATGTTGGAATAATAATTGTCACCTTGCGTTGTTGTGTGGGCGGATCTCATCAAACATTTGGACCACAAAATTGCTGATCAATAAACAGGTTATTGCTGCGTCGGCACGTGACGCGTTGATTAATTAAATAAAATACGTGATCAAAAGTAGATTAGTCGTAAAGATTTTCCGTGTAACCGATAAAATTGTATTTTATAATTTTTTCACTACCAAGTCTATACAAAGTCAATACTTTATCATAATTTTGTAACTTACTAATGATACTATCGAAAAAAGTTATTAATTACACAGAAATAAAATTTTAATTACCCAACAAGATCTAAAATATACATATCCAGTTGGTGTGATCGCAGACTATGTTTTGCTGTACAATATTGTCCCGTGCCATTACTATAGTCTTCCGCATGTTCGATGGCGGCCGAGCTTAGTGTGCTTCTGCGTTGTTAATAACCCCTTACTTCCCTCCTAGAGCTTGACCTCGTTAGATCGTTGCCCTGAGTGTGATTATTACGTACACATCTTGGCAGCGTTGGACATGCCTCCTCTCCTTCATTCTGAGTCATCCGCCCTCGTCCGTGACGCCTGCTATAGGTGTTTATTAGTCTGTCGTATGACATTCTGTCGCTCTCGTAGCTCGAGAATTCTTCATCCCTTCTCGGCAGAAATGAAGCTACTGTCTTGTTACATGTACAATCGAAGTTCAAATTTCCTACCACAGTATTCAACACACATCCAAATAGAGTTATAAACGGTGGCGTTGAAGGACCTTTTTTTTTCTATCTCGTTGCTTCACAACACGATCTTGAGAATTTCGCATGGTATTGTTCGTCACGTACCAAAATACAGACATCATGCCTCCTGCACCCAGGTCAAACAGAAAGATGATTTTCAATCAGGGCAGTCAATCTCATTAACGCTCACCACGGGACACGGTATCATGTAACATCGTACATAAATATATATACATGAAAACGACCCATTTAAAATTTTAGCTATTACATTAATCATATTTAATATTATAGACTACCAACTTGGTGTCCAACGTTGTTGGGGTTGTTATAAATAAACTCAGCGACATCCATAACCCCGGATTTGTCTCGAATATTGGTTGTTTTTGCGTTATTTTCTGAAACGTCCCTCAACCCCTGCCCCTATGGGTGCACTCCTCCTATGCCGAAAGAGGTTGCTATTATACAAAAACAACATCGGAAGATACACTATCATTTACACACAAAACAAAAATTATTTTACGCAAATAACGACCGTTTTTAGAATGTTTGAAAATTTCCACCCCACACCCACAGTGTTTGTTTCCGGTTCTAAAGGAACCTGTGTACGAAATTTGTTCAAATTTTATCCACAGCTGTAGATTTGTATGCGGAACATACTCACAAATATATACACACTACAAACATTCTATTTTAATTTTAGTACTGATTATCTGGCTCGATTACAGTTACATTATTCTTATATCAAATTTATGTAGATAAACGTGTATGGACGTGCAGCTTGGCGCTTTCCAACACATCTTTAATATTCTACGCAAAAATTCTCTTTAATTAGCACCTAATTTCCGCCGTCATCATCGTCTTCAAAGAAGCCTCTCTAAGCATATGCAACTAATGCAGTGGTTTTTCTAATTTTGATAGGTTATCCAACCAAAATGTTCGTAGAATTGTAGAAATCTTAAACGTTGTCAGTTCCTAAGGAAACTATTGGCCTCACACGTGATCGGATAATGAACTTCCTTGAAAGTTTCGACAGAGTCTGGTGTCCTATTTCCAGAGAAATGGCTTCAGCTCTACGAGCGTTGGGCGTCAACAACGTTTCGTCCACAAACTGGCAAAAAAAATTGTTTTTCTGTGTATGTTTTCCTTCTGGAAGGTGAACCATATTCTAGAACACCTCATAGTTTAAATTGAGAAGTATTTCCAATTATATATAGCCCGTTAATAACACAACTGCAAAGTTTCCAGCCTTCCTCTCTCTCTGTGTGTGTGGAAGCAATTACAAGTCGCGTACGTTATTTCGCTATCGTAACATCGCAATTTGTGAAATTCGTTGGTTTCGAAGCTTCCCCTTTCCCTCCCATATGAAAGCAGTAAATATGCTCCTCTTCCACCACCTCATCCTCTCATGAATTTCAAATCGCCCCCGCAGGTAGAGGTACATACATACACGACAACGGCAATTTAACTGTTATCTCTCTTTCACGAGAATGGGCTGCGTATTTTCGTCTATTACTCTGGGAATTGTTCCTCTTTCCTTTTTCGTATCTCAAAAATTCCCTTTGACCCAATGTCATCATCGTTATTCAACACATTTCGTCCGTACTTTCATCTCACAAATGTTTAGCCGTGGCTGCGTACTCACCAATCACACTTGCACTCTGTCCAGAGTCATTTATTTCTAAATATAACTAAGGATGTAAAAAATTTCGAAGAAATTTAATAGAAATCAAAATTGATCTACACACACTCTTACAGATAAGACTATCTCAAACTGGACAAATTCTGCTCAAATTGGAACGAGTCACGTTGGGAAAGAGAGTTACAGAAAAAAAGTCGCACGTGTAGCGTTACATATAAGAATTTTTTTTAGGGCAACACGCTACATGAGGGTTATCCATGTTGGGCAACTCCCATTTAATAGCATAGGAAGGGATTTGAAGGGGGGATGCGGAAGGGTAGAGAAAGGTAGCCAAGGGTTAACTAGGGCCCCCGGGCTATGGTTTAAGGATCCTGCCCGGCATTCGCCTAAAGTAATGCAGGAAAACCCTAGAAAAACCTGCATCAGGTAGGTCAGGCATTGGGTACTTGTCCCACGCCCTTCCGATAGCGGGAGAGGAGTTTGCTGTGGGGACGGAGCATTCCCTTCTCCGTGCCTCGACCAGTTTAGGAGGCAGCTGGCCGACTATTACAATGGGAATAGCGGACAACACTTTCCGTATGCCCAAGGTCTGCGACCCTGGAACATACACCTCTCAGAACAGACCGAGGTGGCTCTGCTTGTGGGAACCTTAGTTCAAAAACGGAGAGGAAAAGGCATCCCCAAAGGTAGCCCCTTCGTATCTCTCCTACAAGGTTCTACCTGCGATAGAATACCCTCTCAGGTACCGCCTGCGAGAGAATAGCACTCGCAGGCCTTTTATAAGAATTTTTGAGACGACGGTAGGTAATTGCGTAAATATGGTCGTCGAATGACTGCGATCTAAAGTATAAGCCACCCATTTATTCAGTTGGAGAATCGTAGTGAAAATAAGGGAATAAGAGTAAGAAATCACTCCAAAGAACTTATAGAATAGAAAAGTATCGGAACATGTGTAGGCAAACGGTACTATACCTATGAGAAAATGGGCTGATTTTGCTATCGAAGAGTAATGAAATAGAAAAAAACAGATAAATAAGTAAATTCAGAAACTATTTGATGTTATCGATTTAGATTTTTATAAGCATTAGTGGCAGATGTTTTTTTTTGCGTATATTATTTAAAGCAGTAAGACAGCAAACTCCTCTCCCGCTATCGGAAGGGCGTGGGACAAGTACCCAATGCCCGACCTACCCGATGCAGGTTTTCCCTGCATTTCTTTAGGCGAATGCCGGGTAGGATCCTTAAACTATAGCCCGGGGGCCCTAGTAACCCTTGGCTACCTTCCTCCACCCTTCCGCATCCTCCCTTTCAAATTCCTTCCTATGCTATTAAAGGGGAGTTGCTCAAAGTGGATTACCCTCATGTGCCTGTTGCCCCCCCCCAAAAAAAAAAATATGACGTAAAAAGAAATTCAGCTTTGATGGATCCTTACAGGGGAACAGAATAGGCTACTATTTTTTGTCTCTTGGTTTGAAGTAAGTTTCCCATGAACCTCAGTCAGTTTTCAGAGGTGAATGTCCATGGATCGCAGACCTTGGTCAGACAGTAAGAGCTGTCCGCTGATCCTATTGGAACAGTCGGCCAGCTGCCTTCTCAACTAATACAGGAATGGAGAAGAGACTTCTGTGTAACCACAGAAAAACCCACTTCAGTCAAGAAGTGGGGCAAGTATCTACCTGATGCACATTTCCTAGGGCTTATCGTGTATAACTTTTAGAATCCTTGATCTCTAGTGTGGGTTAACTCTTGGACGTGTTTATCTCCCTTCTTCATCCTTTTACATTTAAATGGGAGTTGACAACAGGTTAATTACCCTCACGTAACCTGTTTGCCTAAAAAAATCATATAAGATTGCACGTGAAGTACAAATTAACTTTTACTTATGTGTAGAAAATTGTATAAGTTAATTATTCATTTATTATACTTTAATTTTCAATTTCAACACAATAAACTGTTTCTAATAGATATCTTATTCAATCAGATAACTCTCATTCTATGTTATTCTGAAAAATTGGAACGTCTTAACATTATAATGAGGTACGCGCTCGTTGGCTGCAGAAAATATCGAGTCCTAGTTGGAGTAGTCGCTGACGTCACACAAGCGAGGAAGGAAGTAAGTTTTGTTAGGTATGCACAGTGTTTGAGGACTTTGCTAGGAGTCGTAGAGGAACAATTTACTGTAGCACCTGCTCTGCACTCACGGCCCGTCCTAATAGAATAGAGACGAAGGTGGGTTGGGGTTCGTAGGAAACTGAGGGTAATGAAAAGTTTATTGCACCCTTGCGAGTGGAAGCACGAAGAGCAAAGGGAGAGAGACAATAGGAGAGAGGGAGACGGAACGGAGCAGAGCAAAGATAATGCTCCCTTGAGGAGGTCCACGAGTAGGATACTATTGGAAAGCGTAATATTCTAAACGAAGGGACAATATAAAGAGCTACTTGTCTGCAATTCCGTAGCAAATAGTGTCTTACATTGGTATTGATTTTATTCTGAGCAATACTTGTTTTTCTGAGAAAAACTGAACGTACCACAAGGGCGAAACAAAGGCCCTCTAGTAGTTTCCAACAAGAATAAAATGGGAACCTGGCTGCAGACAACATACAAACTACAAACTATTTGTCAGAAAACGAAACGACTTCTATCTCACAACAACAAAGATATTTTTCCCAATGAAAGATACTGCCACATTTAATAAAACAAATATTTCTTTTGTTAAAATAAAATATTTTTTCTCATGCATTTAATGGATTTTTTAATGTTTCCATCCTGTCAATATTACTTTCTTTTGACGATTAATATAAAATTTCTTTCCTACGTTAAAAGTATGTATCACTCTGTATAGTTACCGAGTAATTTAATTAATATTTAAAAACAATTTTACTTAATTAATAAGAAAAACTGTCAATGTCCAAAAAAATGAAGCAAAAAGTCATTTCATTACGACGTTTCGTCCAAAATTTTGGGACTTCCTCAGGTAGTATAGAGTTAAACATTTATGCAATGCTAAATTAGAAGAACAAATATAAATTTAGTGTCTTGGACTGCGTCCTATGACAGACTAACCGAATATTGTTAAAACTGTCATATATATGCATACATGAAAAACTGTATATTATCTCCGAAAACCACAAAATTGTGGACGAAACGTCGTATTGTAATGATTTGTTCGTTTTAATTAATTCATACACTTTTTTTCACATACTGACGGTTTTGTTTATTTATTAAATGATCATTGTCAGATTATATTAAATTTCAATTTAACTTGTTTCTGAAATGGTTTTTATTCCATTGAAGATAAAAATTTTTAGTTTCAGGCTGTAACTTTTCTGACACTTTCCTTTGGTTTTCAATATGATTAGTGATAAGTTTTTCTTAGTTGTAGTAGCTGCAACCTTGTGAACTTGTTTTAAAGTTCTGCTAACGTCATAGGCAACGCCTGTTTGAACCGGGTTATACTTCACCTCACACCATCTTTGACAAGGATGTCTGTACATCAGCACAGGCGGAAATTAATTACTACAATATAGCTTCTATACATGTAGTTTTTTTTAATGGAACTCCTTCTAGCTGTTTCAGTGCCATTCAAAATTTATTTTGAAAGTTTCAATCCTTAATTTATAAGAATAAATTAGGAAGCTTAACGTAAATTGCATCGTTTTCGTAGTAATGAATGATGGATTGCATTAGAAAGTGAATGGTTGGGGATAGAGAAATAGGGACTTTATTTCAGAATTAAATTTTATCGAAGGATAAACTGGAACGTTTCAGAGGAACAAAGTCTAAATCTCTAATTATAAATTTCATTGATTTTTTAAAGAAACGCGTTTGTTGTCTGAAGATGATAAAATAATTTTAATTTTTTAAGGACAATTTTGAGGCTCATACACAAGGTGGAAAATCGCATTAATAAATTATTATGTCGTAATAATGTTGAAAGAATACCAAATATGTAAGAGTAATGAAGGGAATATTACTGTAAACATTTATCAGAAACATTCAAGGTAAGTTATCAATTAAAATAAATTTCCATTATTATTAGGATTGAGCTGATCATGAAATTAGAACATAAAAAAAGTATTTTCGCAGAGCAGACGTCTTGACCTTTTTCATGTTCAAGCTTAAGCAATAATCGGGGTTGGAGAGAAATTTAGTCGCTGTTCTGGAACTCATTAGGCCTTAATTATAATCCTCGTTTACTGTAGGTAACTCAGGAAGGAAGGAAACGGAGAGAGAGGGGCGTTGCTGCCTTCAAGAAGTGAGAAAGAGGAAGAATATATTTTAATTACGTGAAGACGATTTTTCTCTTTTCTTTGCTGAGAATTTTAAATTTCTCGAGGATTTGTCGCGTAGAACACAGAAGGTAAAAGAACAATTTTTAAAACAGAATAAACTGAGCAAAATCTATTAAAATTGCCACTAAAATATAGTTCAACTATTGGGGGTGGGAAACTAAATTCAATCATATATGGCATATTTAATTGTCATGCCTCTGGTAAAAAATACATATAGAAATTTTAGGGTTGTGAACAATGCAATTTATATTCGTAAATAACCGAGACATTAACTTTCAATTTCCATTTAAGATTATGATCGATCAAACCACTTATAATTACGTCGATTTCTACACTTGGATATGAAACTTTGACTCCTGGGGACACAATTTCAAAAAAAAATATAAACATTATTTAAAAAGTATTAAAACTTAATAAACAATGCAGTCTTTCACGGTGTAAATAATTAATAAAATTTCACTTTGCTAGGAGATGATGACAGTGAACGTCATCGATTATACAATACAATTTTCCACAATTCGTTTCACTTTATTGCAAACGTAACTTAAGTTAAAACTATTAAATGATCGTAAAATGTGTCTATTTGTATTCTTGAATCGTTAAAACAAATAACTTTTTATCTTTTATTCACTTCGAAATTTTAGAATTAACATTAGACATTAGTTTACGTTTCCCATCGATTATCAACCCTACAATCATCTTTTTATTGTTTGTAAAATACTATACTTCCATCGCGTTAGTATTTTATTTTTTTCTGACTTAATTCGCAAGTAATTTTAATGCTTTGTTTTAAATTATCGTCACTTATCCCCTTTACCTTTAGTGATATTATGTGACTTGAAAACCTTACTTCGTATCACTTGTGAATGCTTTCAGCTTAATCATTTATTCCCTTGATTCCCTTCAGTAACTCAATTATTTCTTAAATTGACAACTTAACTGATATTGGTTTCAGAAAGCTTGTAGACAGCAGTTAACGTCTAAATTAAATACAGTTAGCGGAGTGGTGGCTCCATCTTTGATATTCTGTTCTCGTCTTGTTCCTGGGAACTCTTTACTTACAACGCTGCAGAGTAGGTACGCAGGTAAGCTGTAAAAGTTACTTTTAAGTATGTTTCTTCACGTGAATTGTCCTTCATTTCTTTGTTTTCCTCCAAGTAATCTCTCGCTC
This sequence comes from Zhengitettix transpicula, assembly GCA_037074705.1. Taxonomy (NCBI): domain Eukaryota; kingdom Metazoa; phylum Arthropoda; class Insecta; order Orthoptera; family Tetrigidae; genus Zhengitettix; species Zhengitettix transpicula. The sequence goes on from CM073593.1 coordinate 79,566,563, forward strand.
GCTCTCTCTCTCTGTATCAATTTGATAGCTCAATTTATCTCCCTCATGACGAGGGCGATGGGGAACGTATTTTTCGAAGATAGAGTAATTACACGGAGTTGGATAAAGACCCCAGGGGATAGAACTCAATCGCAATACTGGACAATGTACAGGCAATTACTAGAATCGATAAACAGGAAAGGTTATTGAGGAAGATAATCGACACAGATAACGATACGTATTTTAGAACGCGATTCGCAGAGGAAACTGGGATATTGTAGAAGATAATACACAGAGAACCATATTGATGATATCCGATGAAAATAATGGTAAAGCATGTATTTCATTACTTATTAATTTATTTTAATATTTTACTACACTTTATATCGCCATTAATATATTTTTCGTATTCAATTATTTGTAAGTTAAATATGTTCTCGTTTATAAATATATATCTACATTTTATTAGTATTATTACTTATTTTTTATTTAAGTAATTTTGTCGTGTACGTTGTAACGTATTTTGTGGTTATTTAAAATACTATTTAATAAAAAATATTTAATTTATTTGATTCCTAAACTTTAAAATCAATTAACAGGGTTATTAAAATTTGAATTATTAGAGCGATCAGTTCAGGGAAGTTTATGCAAGAGATTCAAATTAAAACATTACTTCTTTAAAATAAAAAGGGTCATGACTCGTGGTCGTCGTGTAGCAGAAATCTCGTCAAATGCATTTCGATGCAGAAATACAGACTCACCTGTTTTTATCTCGTTGGCCGGGAGCAGAGTCGGCGAGTACCTGGTGGCTCAGGGATGCTTCTCGGAATTTCAGACGGCGCCTGCAAAGGTTGCCTGGGGCTCCCTTCCTGCTCAGCGACACGTAGTCTGGAAATCGGGCAATGAACTTCGGTTGTGCAGCTCTCTCCAGGTTGGTTACTTGTGCATTGGACTTTCATGGTTCTTCCTAGACTGCGATGATAGACTTCCTCTCCGCCATTCTTTCTGAGATGTGAATTTACACTGCTTCTCCCGAGCTCGCGCCTCCTCTGCGCTGGAGGACTATATGCAGAATAACAGAGAATGATCCTGTAAGAGTGTATACGGAGCGTCGAAGGTAATTCATGAAATACGTGATAAACAAAGAGGAGATTAATATCGAAAGATAGAATGTACGGTAATAAATAGATGAAGGATTTAATTGATAAAATATGTCGCGGAATGTATTTAAAAATATATTAATTTTTGTTGAAGACAATGGAGAACCTTACACTTAGAAAATTATATTCCGAGATATCATTGAAGAGAAAGACACACAAACGACCATATTAATGAAGGAAATCGTAAAAGATGAGAGAAAAAAAGAGACAAATATTGATGAACGATGTTGGGAAACGCGGAGTACATCAATTATAAAATACGTTAAATAAATGAGCAGGAAAGACATCCAGGAACTATATCGATGAATATTTTAAAGATAGTATAGAATGTAATTATGTAAAAATCGTCAAAAATGGCGTCAATAAATCGATATATTACAGAAGTTGAGAGTACTGCTTTTGTTGAACACGAAATTGAAAAGGAACGAATAGGAAATGTAAAAAATTAAGCTCGCTGAAAGGTGAAGAATGAGAATCGTAATTTTTGAATAGTAAAGGAAAGTGTTTGACCTTGATGGTGAATCGTGTGAACGTGAATCGAAAGGTAAAAGTGTAAATTTTTTATCCGTTATTATTTTGTGAAACAAAACCTACATTTAGAGGCCATCGAGAGTTAAACGATAATATACCCAGAAGAAAATTAATGGCAATTCATTTGGAAACAAATCGGCTACATTTGTTAGACAAATGCCGTTTAAAATTTGAGGTATCCGTCCTTGATAAAGTAGGTCAATTAATGAATACAATTCTTCCTGTTCTACCGCTGCGAAATCAGTTTTCTGAATATCGTAATTTCTCCTTGGGAACAACGCGCTATTATTCTATTCGTACTTTCTCTTAGATTTAAGTGAGTATAAGTTTATTAATGTAATATTGTAATTATCAGATGAGTGTTTTTTTCACCTATTTTCAATTATGACTTGACCTTGAGTGGGAGTGATTCGACCCCTCCCTCCACTCGGCCTTTAATGGCCGACGCCGCAAGAATTGCGAGAAAATCCACCCCGAAGAAGTTAACTGAGGGGAATCTAGGATCTTCTCCTCGTTCGCTTTATCCTTGAATAATGGTTTTCTCCAGGGGTTGGGAACACAAAGAGAAAGCAACCCCCTGCTGTTTAAGGGAACAATATTTTATCTTACTTTTATTACCACCCCGTCCCTTCCTCGTTGATAGATATAGATATATGTGTAGATCACACACACTAAGACTTTCTCTCTCTCCCTCTCTCTGCCACCCTTTCTGCTCGAATATAGAATTTTCCAATCTCCATAACTCGAGAAGGTATTGAGGACTTATAATGCACAAGGGAAGGGAGGGGGTTCGTGGATACATTAGACTTGTGGTTGATGGAGGGTAAAGGCCATTCAAAAAGATATCTTTCTCTCGCACTTTTCTTTCCTTCCCTATATCCTCCCCCTCCCAGCCGTCCGTTTTGACTTATATAGAGAAAGGATACAGAAATATGGACGTCCATATATTTAGGGGGTGAAGTGTGAGAGTGAAAGGGTGGAACAATAAATAAAAGAAACAAGGAGGGGGAAAAAAGGCTTCAATATGGAAAAAAGCGGTGAAATCGGTCATAAAAATTTCCAGCCACCCCCTTTGCCAATCTGTTTTCCTTCCATGTACTTCCCACACCCTCACGTCTTGTTGGTTTTTTTTTGGAAAAAAATCTCTGTAACCGTAAATTTTTGCGACCCTTGTGATTGCCATGGTAACCTTGTCTAGACCGCTGGCAGACCTCCGTGATATTAGTTTATAGAGGAAAATAGGACTTCAGTAAAACTATTTCGCGTAGAAACAACTTGTCTCACTGCGGAACTAGGAAATGGAAGGTTATCATTGAAAAAAAAACTAGAATAAATTCTCACTTAGAAAATGCAGCATTTATTTTCATAGAAGTTCTGTTCGAGATTTATAACGCAATTGTGAATTCGGACGAGGAAGAGATCGCCGATTTTACTTCCATAATACGAATTTAGTATAATTGCTTTAGTAACGAGATATGAATATTTCTTACACATATAAATTTGTTCCTTATTAGTTGGAAGTCAAATTTTATAACATGCATGGAAATTTAGAAGCAGTCTTTATTATTCCGTTGTTTGTTTTCTGTGAAACGACTAATTTCTTCTTCAAATATTTGAGGCTGTTCAGTAAAGAACTGGTCATAATATTTATTAATATTTATCCTCCATTTGCTTTGCCCATTATTTTTGGTAACATCTTCCAAAATTCACTCCACACCAGTGTTTCTGATGACTGAAAATATGAGGATTCTTAATCTCAACGTTGAATTGTGATGTGCGACCATATATATTTGTGGTGAAGCAAGCTGCGACCCCACAGCTATCGGAAGGGCGTGGGACAAGTACCCATTGCCCGACCTACCTGATGCATGTTTTTCTAGGGTTTTCCCTGCATTTCTTTAGGCGAATGCTGGGTAGGATCCTTAAAATATAGCCCGGGAGCCCTAGTAACCCTTAGCTACCTTCTTCTACCCTTCCGCATCCTCCCTTTCAAATCCCTTCCCTTCCTATGTTATTAAAGGGGAGTTGCCACCTTGTGGATTACCCTCAAGTAGCCTGTTGCTCCAAAAAAAATAAAAAACTAAGGGGCTACCTTTGGGGATACCTTTTCATCTCCGTTTTTGAATTAAGGTTCCCATAAGCCGAGGCACCTCGGCCTGTTCTGAGAGGTGTATGTTCCGGGGTCACAGACCTTGGGTATACGGTAAGAGTTGTCCGCTATTTCCATTGGAATAGTCGTCCAGCTGCCTCCTAAACTGGTCGAGGTACGGAGAAGGGAATGCTGCGTCCCTACAGCAAACTCCTCTCCCGCTATCGGAAGGGCGTGGGACAAGTACCCAATGGCCAACCTACCTGATGCAGGTTTTTATAGGGTTTTCCCTGCATTACTTTAGGCGAATGCCGGGTAGGATCCTTAAAATATAACCCGGGGCCCTAGTTAACCCTTGGCTACCTTCTTCTACCCTTCCACATCCCCCCTTTCAAATCCCTTCATATGCTATTGCCACCTTGTGGATTACCCTCATCTGGCTTGTTACCCTAAAAAAAAGACTTTCTTTTAAACAAGGAATGAGTATTTCTTGATTCGTTTTAATCAACGTTTTCTTCATTTTGTGAGAAACATAAACAGATTTTCTGAAAAAATTACCATTAGTTATTTTTTTGACTATTTTAATTGAAGCACCAACTCCGTCGTGATCACTGCCTGTAATCTCTTCCCTGTCTCTACTCCGTCCGCAGTTCATGTTTTTTGGTCGTTTGACGTGTTTATGTCACTAATTTGTTTTCCACCACTAAAACACCAAAAACAGGTCATCTCACCAGTAATTAATCCCACTCAAACTGTTTGTGTTCAAACCTCACAGACACGATAGATTGGGCTATGATGGTCTTTATTTCCTCGTCAAGAAGCATACACACACTCACGACGATCTGTTGATAAATCTGGGAAGTCGTTTGGGTTTGAACGTTTACCCTTCACTGAGGTTAGATTATATCTACCTACGTCTCGCTCCCTCTTTGCTGGCGTTCTGTGAACCTCCCGGGGGAGGTTACGTTTTGATTGATCGCCTCGTAATTTCACGGTGCTTCCTTCAATCCATGAATGTGTCGTGTTGTGTTCGTTGTGTTTTGGAAGGTCCTCCTCGCTTGGATGGACACCAACATCATCCCTGTTTTTACTTCAATTACTTGTTTCCTCCTGCTCCCTATCCTTCAGCATCACTATTTTCCTCAGCTTCTTCAAGTTTTTCAGAGTACGGTAACGGTCACAGACTACGTCGTCAGAATAGTAAGAAGAAAGAATGACATCAGGTTCTTCTCAGAGGAAGCATTATTTACAATGTTTTACTTTGGCGCTGTTGTGATGCCTCCGGGCCCCGTCGTCGTCGTAGTCGTTGACTCAAATGATTTATGGTCCTCCTTTAAGCCCACCCCACCAGAGGGCAATCACAGTTTCAGGAAGGGAAACGGTGAGAAATATTACAGCAAGAAATGGAAGGAGGGATGGACCCGGAAGGAAAGAAGAGAGGGAGAGAGACGCTGGTGAAACTTGGAAAGGACGGAGGAATAAGGAAGAGCGAGAAAGTGTGGTTGGAAGAAAAATAAAGTATATATTATTCTCTGGTTGCAATAAATCTACTTGCTTGAAGGCAGCACAACTTTCCATTGAGATTCCTCTGGCAGTGAGCCAGATCTGTAGGATATTTCTCTCACACACACACACGCATTGCCTATTGTGAAAGTAGTTGCAGGTCTAAATAGTCCAGATTTTCCAACTTTCTATATTCAAATTTACTTGTAGAAAATTTTTTCACTCGTTCGAATGTGTCTAAAATTAATAAGGTGACTCAAGAGTAAGACAAATTGGTATCAAGATGATTCTAAGACGAAAAACAGCCTGTAATTAACCTGTCAAAATAAAAAAGTCACGGTTCAATTGATCCATCACTTTAAATACAGGAGCTTTCGTTAAACAATCAATAAATACAGGCCAAAATATCTGCTCCCCCCCAAAAAAAAATAGAATACTAATAACATAATATATTAATGGATTGCTGAAAAACCATGGTTTTCATAAGATTAAATTAATGAGAATTAAATATTACGTTTAAAAAATAGGAATGATAATTACAATATTGTTTAATATTTGTTTAAAAGGAGAGGGTCTTTATATATATTGTAATGCCAATTAATTAGGCCATTAATTGTTTGTATTAGAAATTAAATTGTTTGATAAATCCATTATAGCGGTCTGATCGAACAAAGCAACAATGGAGAAGCGAGCTCGGCTGCTTTGTCGAAAAGTCGAAATGGCGTTTGCGCGCACGAAAGTCTGGGTCAGTTTTACGTCTACAGCCAGCGAGGAAAGGAGGCACATTATAACAAATTTTTCACCGAGATACCTTGCAGTCTATTTCAAATCAATAAAAATAATAGTATAAGTCTACAAAGAATCTGCAAATCATCAGTTCCAGTAATAAGGCAAATTCGAACAATTTTGCACTGAGGGGAAGACGACATCCGATAGCTGACCAAGGAGAGGATCATCCAAGGATCCGGAAATTTATCTGCGTTTAATTCGCTGGTGAGCGCGTAAATTCTGTGAGAACTAGAATCTGTGTAAATAACGATTTGGATTTATCGTGTTGTGTAGGGGAAACAAAGAATGTAAGTAACAAAACCAAAACTGTAATAATATTGTAAACGCTAATTAAAAGGATAGGGTCAGATTTCATTCGTTCGTCCGCTTTCTTCTAGTTTTCTTTCATCGATCGACTTATTGTTTTAATTTTAAGAAAAAAAATTATTTTTAATTATTAATTAGACAAATTCTTCTTTTATCGTGCCCTAATCATCAAACCCAGTAAAGACCCTGAAGGTATTAAAATTTTAATTGTAATTATTTTGATTCGTGAATCCACGATTTGGTATTATTTATATTTTATTTGTAATTTTTTTATTAATATTTCATTTGATTATTAATATATATATATATATAAAATAAGTTACACGCATTGAATTGCAAATAAATTTATGGAACTGTTGGGATTGTTAATATTCTTAATATATTTAACGCAAATTGATGCTCTTTTGTTTGTTTCTCGACAACCTTATATGCTATATATGTGGTTTTTGCTATTATTCGTAACAGATTAACCTAATTGCTTTTTTAACTGTTTTTGAAAATCTGACTTTGTATTTTATACTTTTTTTAATTTAATTAGTTTACTTTGTGGCCGATAATGAGGTAAACATATATAATTGAGTGTATGCACGCAATATTAGTCAGTTGTCAATCGGCTCGTAACATGTTAACACTATATTTTAATAGTTTATACACGTAAATGTTACGGTTTTATTGATTTCTATTTTATTTATTGGGCAGATATTTTTGCCATTTTTATTATGTTTTACAGATGATTGTGTCTTTGGTGGTCGAAAGGTCCGGTATTTAAACGGACGGATGCATTGATCCCCAGAATTTTTTATTTTATTTTTTGCAGGTTAAATAAAAGCTGTTTATAATTTAACCTTTAAACCTGTTTATCTTATTTTGGATGATACTAAGATGTAGAACGAGAATAAAATATTTCTAACGGTAAAATGAACCAATTTCCGCCTGCTTGTGATTTTCGTCAGAGAATCCTGCGTGACAGGAAAGTCGGACCTGCCTCAGCAACGAATTCTAGGTGTAGTTGATAACAGCCAGAGTGAGAGAGACCACGGAGTGATGACGGTGACCTTTGACGGGTTGATAGAGCCATGTTTGGGCTGCGCATCCATCGAAGACCCCGCGGCTTTATTAATAGTCTCTGTTTAATAAGCCCACACATGTTTTGTGCAGGGTTAATATGTTATTGTTATACACTGTTGGTTAAGAATCATCAAGCCTGTTTACCTTGATCAAACAACGTGTGATCCATTAACGCAGCGGCATGTCCGTGTTAGTGTTTGTGTGATCATCACGTAACACAACACGACGCCACATGACGTCCTCTCTAATTGGACGTTCTGAACATCGCAACCTCCCAAATGGGATACGATACAAATGTTCCATTAACTGTTATGGGAGAGAAACGATGACTGTCGTAATCCTGACAGAAGAGAGTTTTATAATTTATGTGGTAGAGAATCGTTACAGTTGTGCAGTCTGTCAGGAGTTGGACACATCCAAATACGTCCGTGACCAATAATTTTGTTTCCCTGTGCTCCGAGCTGGAGTATTCTGGTTTCATCAACATAAAGAAGGTTTCTTTGGGTTTTTTTTGGAGAAAAACAGTACATATTTCTATTTTTTGCATTACTTTTCCTAAGCCACTCCTCGGCTCACTCGCCATGTCTCAGAAATCTCAAAGAAGCCTAATGGTATCTCTTTACCATTTTTTCCCCAAGAAACAGTAATTAGCGAGACTTGTGATTTCTGAGTCCTACGGCGACAATATATTTTACTTGTTCAGCAAATGGTCCATTTTATAAGTATAAATGTTTTATTCCTGCAGCCTTTTCCTATTGGCCAGTGTCGTGAATCAATCCGCGTACTCTTAAACGTCTTAGAAATTTAATAAAAATCATGTTACTCAACTTTGTTTTAAAAAGTTTTACTCAGTTAAAATTACAATGTTCTTGGTCGTGATTTCCGTGCTATTTATGTATGGGGCAGGAGGACCATGTGTTCCTGACAGATAAAGAAATAATCTTTCAGGTGCTGCGTGAAAAGAGAGCCTCGCTTCACTATCAGAGCTGAGTTATGACGGCATCTGTTTTTCTGAAAGGGAGCCCACATGTGATTTAACATAAATAAACCTGTACAATGCCCTAGTGACGTTGGTGGAGGCGCTATAGATTAGATTACATACGCCTCCATCTACATTTAACTGACATAGAGCTCCTTTTGTCGCTTTTCTTGTGGTGGTAGTACTGCGTATAATCTACATATACGGCATGTTTCCGTAGTTTAACCTCTATTAAGACCAACTGGAAAACTCGCACAAGTATTTCCTGTACGGGTTGTCTTAGGTTAAATCTGTGTCACGGAAAGGAAAGGAGAGGAATTTGAATGGAAAGAAAAAAAAGGAGAATAAGGGAAATTAATTTATATTTTTTGTAGAAAGTTGATGATAAATAAAAGCAAGTTGTGGTTTACATTAGAGGAAGAATGGCCACAAGTCCCTCTCTATTTGCAGGCGATTAATGGCAGGGTGTTATTCCTTTTTTTTTTCACTTTTCACCGCAAGCGTAACCCTCGTGGCTTCCTGTATCGGTGTCACGTCACTGAGAGCGTTGGTCCATATATCAACCACTCCCCGTGCGGGAACAATGGCGTGCTAATGACAGTCGGAATATTGTCAGCCGCGGAGGGGAGAAGAGGAGAGACGAGAGTTACGACTGATTATCGATTACGTGAACGACACACTTTTCTACGTGAATTAGCTCCGCTCCCGTCCATAAATCCATCAGCAGATTTCTTTTCAATGAGGCGTGTTAAACGCATGATGGGGAAGGATGGAGAAGAAAGGGGGTTGGAGAGGACGAGGTGAGACATGGAAATGGGCATTCGAGACAAGGAAAAATGTGTGATTAAGAGAATGTGAAGACATACGGTTTGGATGCGAGAAGTAGAACGATGAGCGATGCACCAGACAGCTGCTGAAAGGACGAGATACGCTTGAGTCGGAAAAGAAGAGATATAGTAATTGGTAGAGTGATGGAAACCAAATATGATAGACGGAAAGAGAAGAAAGCGATGCGGGAAATATGAAAGAAAGGTTGATATATAGACAAAGATTACAGATTGAGACCAAAATGAGAATAGGAAGTTTAGATATTGAGAAAAACGTATGCATCAAGGAAGGAATGGAAGAAAAATATAAAGAACGCATGGATGGATATGGAATAATTAAAGAAGTAAGATGAGTGATACACATGACGGAAGAATAGCTGTAGGGCGTTGAATGTTGAATGAAACACCGACATTCTTTTACATAACCATTATATTTATAAAACCCCTGTGGATGAGTACTCTCATCACTTTTAATTATTTAAAGCCCTGATTTAATCTTCGTTGTAGGTGCAGACTCGAGATACCCGATGCTTTCATTGAAGCAGTCGGCCAGCTGCCTCCGAATCGGGTCGAGGAATTCTGCGATCCCACTCCAATCATTGCAAGAAAAAAATAAAGCCCGTACCTACTTCATGCAGGTTTCTCTATTTTTTCTTACTTCAAGTTAAGGCAAATACTTGGTAAGATCCTTAACCTTTTTTTTTTAAACTTTATTTAGCAGGGTCTGCAAGTAAAATGCAATTCCCTGCTATACACCTCCCATTTTAATTCCGTACTTTGTATCCCTCCCTATTCGATTGTAGAGGAATGTTCACAATGTGTATTACCCTCATGTAACATTTTCATGAAAATATAAAATGATTGAAAACATAAATTATATTATTGGCTCTTAAGAGTCTGGGTCTAGTTCTCGAAAAAAAATTTACGCCTTCTTTCCGGTGTCATATTGAGCTGCAATATATAACATATTGAATGAAAATATAAAATTCAGACAGAAAAAAATATTCTTTTAATTTTATTACACCAATTTTCTTATTATTTTCTGCACAACTTTTCAATGGTCAGCATTATCCTTGCTAGAGAGTTTAATGTTACAACATTCAGTCCTAGTCATTTATTAAAAATTTGTAAATTCGAAAAGAAAATCACAAATTTGTTGCTATACATTTAAATATATCCAAATGTGTATCTGGAGACTCCTCGAAAAAATTTAATGCATATATAATTGTTTGCCCAAGCCATATTTGAATATATTTTCTATATTTATGAAGACTCTGCGATTGAGGTTGCTTGCTGATTGAAGAAAGGAGAATAAAATGTTTGAACAAGACAATTTTCCTTACGAAACTCAGTCAACAAATTTCTGTATATTTCAACCCGAGTAACGTTGTAGCTTGCATCGAAAATTAATCAATGATTAAGTAGATTTATGTAACGGTAAAATCTCATTGGAAGAAGAGGTGAGTAATTTAGATGATTTCGACGAATGAGTAGAAAGAACGAGAGAAAATTGTTGTAAACGGAATAAGAAATTAATTTTAATTAATTAATTCAAGATTTATATATCACATATTTCTAATATTGGTATTATATGGTTTTTCGTCACATAACCATGAAGGAAAAAAGGTGCCTTCAGAAGCGAGCCAATTTAGACAGGAACTAAGGACACGCGTCTTTCAACATCCTCATTAAGGATAACAGATCGACGACAACCGCATCTTCAAAACACCTCTCTAAAATTAGAACTCTTACATTAAACAAAGCATCTCTCTGAAAAACATTTAGGTTCACAACAAATAAAAACACGAACAAAGGGCCATAAATTGTATAATTAATAGATTAATATTTTATATTTACGTCTGTTTATAATAATAAAATAAACTTAAAGACCATCCAAAAATAGTTTTTGATTTGGCTATCTTTCTTATTAATTATTTTCAACCAGACGTAAATTTTTTAATTTTAACATTTTTTACGTATATTATGTTTTTAAATAATAATATACTGCTTCAGGAGTCATCTATAAATAAGGTTAATTTAGAAACGAAATAAATGTCAATTTAAATTTTTTTATTGGAAAATGATTATTATATTAAAAATTCATATTCACAAATTATCAATTACAAGGTTTTTTCTTTGCTTTTTTTACTGTCCATACATTTTTAATTTTCCAGGAAAAAAATTAATAGTGAATATGACCTAATAACGATACAATCGAAAAGTGAATATGACATGCCAAAATTTGAGCCATGGAATAGATTAAATAATAATTTATATTATCCCGAATATATTAGAAATGTTTGATTATTAATTCGTTTTCATTTTGTCTCATTTGGCTGCGTTATCTACACACAGGAAACTGCCTACGTGGGTGATGGTATTGGAAGGGGAAAACAGAAAGGAATCTCATAAATGGAGAGAAATAAGACCAGAAGTAGGAAGAGGAAATAAAAAAAATATTAGTAAACAATCAGAATAAAATACGTACGTTTTCCAAGAAAAAAGAAATTCTATTTGTCCGTTCCACAAAGTTTTGAAAAGTTTCCTTTTTCTGATGTATGTATTTATATTGCAAGATTGTAAATTCTCGAGGAACAAATATAGAAATAAAATAAATAACTACAGTTATAAGTTACGTAAATGTCAGACTGTATTTTCTGAGAATAAAATATCTACAACTGGGACAATAGAAAACATAACCGGAGGTATTAATGAAAAAAAAAATTATCGTAAAATGTATTATTTTTCACTGAAAACGAGAAAGGCTCAGTCTCGTAAATTTTCTTCAGAAACTATGAAGTGAATTTTATATTTATTTAAAACCGTCGTTCGTTAACAATTTGAAAATCGCTTTGAAATTTCTCTCTGTCTTATATCAAGAAATATAATTAATTCTAAATATAATCATTAAAAACAATTATCGTCTTCAATTACATGTTAAAAATTTTCACACCCGACTGTACCCGTCCCTGGGGGTTAAATGGCCAGTTGAATGTCATAATTACACTCAGAGCCAGTTGGATTTGACTCCAACCTCGATTGTATTCCCGTTAATTTCTTGTAACGCGCTTCCACCCCACCCTTAAGGTTACTCCTTTCTCATTCTGTGAGGGGTTGAAATTATACGCAGATAACATCTGTAGAAACACTATGAATCTCTTTAACCGAAAACATTTTTATCCGCCTAATATATTGGCTGTTATAGAATGTTTTAATGTTTCCATCCCCTTCCAAACCCGCTCCTGGGGGTGGTAGACGCGTCTCACTCCGACAGTGTTTGTTGCCTGGTCGCAAAGAACACGTGTTTGATATTTGGTGAAATTTGCTCCACCGGTGTAGATTTGTATAAGGAACATACAAATATACATACATACATACAAACAAACACTGCTTTATTTATAAGATTTCCCCAACAGCAAATAATTATATGAAAGGTGCATGGAAGATGAAGTTAAAATATTATTTCTTCTCATTGTTATTGTTTAGATAAGAGTGTTAAGTTTCTTATTTATTATAATTGAAATTTGTTTTCTAACGGTTACTGTTAAAAATAATTTAATACGAATTTTATTTTACCAGTTTTAAAATTAAACGTTACAATAATCACCACAAAGTCTAGAAAATTTCATGGCAAGTTATATTACGTGGAAAAATAATTTAAATAGCTATTTCACGACTTCGGTTTTGACTGAGGTGAGTTGGACGGAGTCGTGCGGTTTTCCAGAGTGGGATGATTTGTGTGGATCCCAAAAACGTTTTGTTCTTACCGCAATGCGGTTCGGTCGTCTGGTCTTTCCTTTGTCTTTCAATTTCTCTGTCTTTCTCTTCTACTTGTTGAATTAAACGAATTACCTTACCAACCACACTCTTCCAAGCGTTAATGAATCTTTATAGCTATTGAGGATCGCATTTTCTGTAACTTCTGTTTAAGTCAAGATCAAGAGGTATTTACCCCAAAGGTCTCCTCTTCTTACACTTCAACTGGATTGAATCTGAATCGTTTACGACTCCTTTTATTAATTAAATGGACTGTTTTAAACTATTTAATTCACAATTTTGACTTTGTATCCCAACTCTACATTTACTGATCCTGTTTATTATCGTTACATTCATTCTCTTCTAGTCTTCCTTCAACTTTAATCAGCGTTTATTTTCATAAAATATTCCCCAGTTTACATTCAGTTGGTCTGAAATTCTGATAATGAATATTATTTAAATAGTTATCATATAATTTCGACCTTCACTTCTTCTATTAATGTCACAGGGGGCGGGCCACGTGAAAAATTTAATTTTTAATACCGAGAAGGATTATATATATGTATACATGCGCGCACGCACATACACGGTGAGATGGGGAATTGAGAATGGGGGTGGGACGAGGCAATGATGCACTTTGCGGCGTGCAAGTGGGAAAGGAACGCGTATAAATTTAATTCAACAAGTAGTAGACAGGAGGAACAACAGAGGACTGTAAAGAGCGGGACCGCACTGCGGTAAAAGTAACACGCATATTGTTTTTATTTCAAAATGGGGTTCCACAAATCATCTGCTGCTGTTTTACACACACAACCGGACCTATCAGGGTTAACTCAATATATTTCAGTGTTTTCCCCTAAGGTTAAACTCTATTTTTGCAATTCATTCACACCCAATTTAGAAATCATGTACTCTCCTCACTATCGTAATTTTATTTCCAAACTCTGAATCGTATCTGATTCTGATTCTGACTCTGTTCTGACTCAGGATTCTTTAAAGACAGCGACGAAGTCACGTTATAGTAGGAAATGCCGGAGTCAAAACATATCAGTGAAAATAATTCTCTTAAACCGAGATTTATTGATATATATTGTAGTAATTGGTAATTAAGGCATTGTTCTAATTGAAAAGTTGAATTGTAGAGGACTCATTATTGGTGGATATAGCGGACGCCGCAACAAACCGGCAATGCAAAGAAAGTATTGTTGATCGGTCGAGAAGGTTTTACGCGCTCAAAATTTACGAGACAAACGAACAGTCAGGCAATGAACGACGAGGCATAAAGACCAGCAAAGTCTATTTTACAAAAGTAGTACAGTCAGGCAATGAACGGCGAGGTTTAAAGACCACAATATTCTAATACACGAAAAGTTGAACAATTTAGTCAGTCAGCAGCGAGAATGAAAAAAGTCTAATTTAAAGAACGAGAAAGTGTTCCAGTAACCAGTACGCTGTTATATCAAAAATGCAGAAATTGAACTAGTCTTCAGTCAGCAGACAAAACCAATGAGGTGCATTTTCAACAAAAATCCACGAGACCTACAAATCCAGGTTGCAGTAAATCATCGAGAATCGACAAAGTTATTTTAAACCAACTAACAAACTACGCTAATTAGTCTGTGAACATTTAGAGTCTGTGAGAACTTAGAATCAGTGATATCCCCAAAATTGTGCACGAAAAGTTAAAATGAGACCTGGGCTGCCGTAAGTAGAAAGAAAACTTTAAAATCATTGTAAACCACGTTTAAAAGATAAACGTCAGATCGTTCTTTAATTATCGATAAAATGAGATATTTAATTATTCAGATCATTCTTTATTTCTTGATAAAAATTGAAATTGTTTAAATTCAATCTTTAGCATTATTTATTCAGCAACAAATTTCGTCTATGTTCAGACGCATTGATTCCCATATAAAGTAAATGTAATTTTTGTGATTTTGATTATATAAATTCTGCCATTTATCAAACCCAGTTCAAGACCCTGAGATCCCAAATATTTTGTAATTTGAATACTTGTTTTAAAATTGTTAATAAATCTTGTTTAATAGTTTTCACGTAATAGTTCTTTTTATTTAAAAACGCCACATAATTCATATCATGAATTATTGTCAAAAGATCCGAGCTATGTAGATAAAATAAATTATTACAATATATATATATATATATATATATAACATAAATACCTGAGAAAGCACATTAACAAAAGTACATCAACAAAAAATGTGGAGCACATTAATCAGAAAAATATGGAGTAAAAGTAATAAATAAATATACGAGTGTAATAATACACAAATAACGAAATGCGTTTACGTGAAAATATAGCAATCAGATGAAAAAGTGGTGGATGATAGTTTCATAAGACCAAGAAAAATTCTTATGCTTCTATGAAATCACAATGTAAAATTTTGTCGAAATCGGTTTGATTGTTTTCATGTAAAAGTCGAACAAAGTCAGAGAGGATTCTCTGATGTATGAAACTTAATGATATACTAATACTATTAAATCCTAATTAATTTACAGGCAAAAGTGATATTCTGTTTGTGTAGATTCAGCTCGACAAGTTTCTGCGAATTCTTGGTGGAGCCAATATGGCGGGTTGCTAATCTCTGGACAGTGTCGTAAGGCACGTGCTCTGAATCTTCGTTACTCGCCTTCAGTGGAGTGTGGAAGTCCATTTGAATTTAACTGAACTTGTAAGTGAGATCAGATGATTTAGCAGAGAAACTGTAATTAATATTGGGTGTTTTAATAAATTAATAATTTTTCAACTAATGAATTATCATAGTTATTGTTTTTTTTATTTAAATAATTCTAATTCCAATTCAGTTATTTATCATTTGAAAATCTTATTAATTTCCAGTTTCCTTCACCACTTATACAACCCTCTTCACACATAATAATTGAGTGACTATATAAATTAAACTTCAATAAATGAGAAACTACCAAATTAATAAAAAATGTATAAATGAAACTTGTAAAAAACTTAACTATCAAATAATTATGAGATCAGTAAAAATAATACCTGATGAGAAATTTTAAATGATTTAATTTAACGTGCTCTGACTTCGCAAGCGGCTGATTTTAGAATTTAATAATGCGTAAAATAATCATATGGTTCAATCAGAGGTCATGTTGTTGATAAGCCCGTTAAATACTGTGTTCCTCTTTTAGATACCAAAGATTATGAATTCGCCCAGTCGCCACGGATAAGAGAAATAAGGACGGGAAGGCTACAGTCTGAAAACGCGCGTTTCCGGACGTCGTCACCGGGTCGAACCTGGTCGTCGCAGGGCGCATGCGTCTCTCTCCATACCCGACGTCGCGACGCCCGTCAGTTCTGCGCCGGCAGCGTCCGCGTCATCGTGTTCGTGGATCGTCTTCTCTGGATACCGCACTAACTATTTCATTTATTTTATTACTATTAATTTTATCAATTCACAATTCCTTAAGATTCCCCAAAGAAATATTTTTTTTTGTTGCTACCAGAAGTGAATCTTCCTTTCACTTGCTATTTTTTTTTACCCTCTCAAAATTTCGGTCAAGAGAGATGCTTTCAGTTGCACTCTA
This sequence comes from Zhengitettix transpicula, assembly GCA_037074705.1. Lineage (NCBI taxonomy): Eukaryota > Metazoa > Arthropoda > Insecta > Orthoptera > Tetrigidae > Zhengitettix > Zhengitettix transpicula. Next base: position 79,583,117 of record CM073593.1, read on the forward strand.
CGCAAAAGGTAATTTCCTACATTTTAGCACTTAAATTTTTATATCTTCCTTGCTAAAAATTTAAATATATTCACTTAACTACTGCAGGTAGTCACACTTATTTTACCATTTTTTTGTCAGACGAATTAATAAATCATCATTATAATTAACCAATGACGAATTGATTTAGATTTCTTCTTATTTAATTAAAAATGTTTTAAATATTCTCGCAATTTTGTTTTGGCTTTCTCCTAATTCTTTTAACTTTTTCATATAATAAATTGTCTAAGGATAATATATTTTACTATTAGAAGTTACTATTTTCCTTCTCCAATGGTCTAGATATTTTCTAAATATTTAAGCGTATTGTAACAGTAGTCCCTTTCGTGTTTTTAACGTTAAACTTTGATTTACTTTAAAACTAATTTATCCGTTTCAGCATTCAATTTATCTCCCTAAATCCGTTAAACAAATGTTTTCTTTAGTCTGAGGAGGAATAATTAATTTTTTCCCTTTATTGGGCCTAGGGTTAATTTTTTCGCTACATTCTCGTCTTGTTTAATGAATTTATTTATATTTTTTTTAGATCCGATATTTGACAGAAATAAGTTTGGGAAAGTCATGGATGTGTCTGAGGGGAAAATAAATTATGCAATAAAGTTTCTAAAAGAAAAAAAAAATTCTCTTCAGTGCCTTGATGGAAATTAGTCCATAAATAAATTAAAGGAAAACGCATTACGGCCAATTTAGTCAGTCAAACGGAAGAATTTCTGCGCCAGAATGATTATAATATTTTCCGGCAATATTGACTTTACGGTAGGGGAAAAAAAGGTGGCCTGGGATGGGGATTTAAAGGATTTAAGGGCTGTAAAAAATTTCTCTAAGGTTAAATACACACGTAGTGTTGGAAGAGAATAATAATAATTATAATAAGGCAGAATAATTGTAAATGAAACGTTTAAAAATATTTTGAAATATTAATGCCCAAATATAACTTTGACTTAAATGTAACGTGGAAAAGACTTTGAGAGTAGAAAAACTAACCACATTTACAAATATTGTTTTTTCTAGTTTATTCTCTTAGATATTGAAGGATTTATGTGAGAATTGTAAGATAAATGACGTGACACTATTTTAAAATGAGACCCTGCTATTGAAACTAATAGAAAAAGTGGGATCGAATATTTGATGAGAAAGAACCGTGAACAGTAGATTAACAGGATTACTAAAATAAGTTGGTTATTTCAATCTTCAGAGGAATAATCTAAGAACTGTAGTAAGATAATAATAAAAATAATGGGATAAAATTAGTTTTATATGGGGAAAACTTGAATTGAAATAAAAATTAATATTTAGAATAAAGACGAATTATTGGGAATGGGTGAGGAAACTATCCTTAGTCTTGAAGAGAATCTTATCAGGCGAGGACCTACTCAGTCATCATCTGTATTCTTTCCCTTCTGTCACTCTTCCCGCTTACGGTTCACCTTGGTCTTTTGCCCAATTATTTACCATCGAAAGAATTTATTTTGAATTCTTCACGCCTTACTTATATCTTTATTTTTCTAGCTGCTTTCCTCGATCAACAATTTACGGAATTCAGTACCTTAATTGTAGAAAAAAACTAAATCAAAAAATCTGTACGTCCAAGATTTTGCTACCGAAAAACGGAACTATTTTTCATTTCCCGTTCTGAATCCAATGAATGCGTTTGATTCGCCTTAATTTAATAATGGCACCAGAGAGCTGCACATACATACAAATTGAGGGTGGGGATAACTGAATAATTTATGTTTTCGCAACCGGAATCCCCAGTGAATTTATTTTAAGCACATTTAAAATATTGTTCTCAATATTTTTAAAAATTTACACGACTCTTCTGTAATTGACGATAACTTTAGTCTAATAATTTATTCATCCCGTAACACGTGAGTTTAATTACCATTTTTTCAACCCCGTAATACCAAATGTTAAAAGAGTTTATACATCGCTGACACGGGGTTAAAAGGCAATTAATAAAAGGAAATCGTATAAATTTGTGCTCGACGACTATTAACTTTTTTTTTTCACCAAAAATAAATAAAATACGAGGGTAAAATTAATTAAATTGCAAACGTAATTATTTTATTCCTCGGGGTTTTAATAAATTATTTTTCCACCCAGTCTAATCCTCATGTATGTGTGCGTGTCCCATATGTGGCGAAATTTATTTGCTGTATCAACTTTTACCTCATTTGGCTGGAAATTCAAATTATTAATAGAGATACACGTAATGTTCTTTGGCTTCTACAAAATACGGATCTCACTCCGCTGAAAACAAAAAAAAAATTAAGCCCTTTTTACATATAATTTTAATTTCAACATTGCACAAGTGTGTTCATAGTCAACTATATTCTATTATTTCTGCGCATTCGGTCGAAGCGGCCATTTTAACTGACATAGATAAAAATTGTTAATGAATATTTTTCAGCATTTCAAAGAGAAAATAAAGTTAATTATAGGTTCATTAAGGCGAACGTAAACCTTTTACAAAGTTACTTCTATAATGCTTCCGTCTTGAAGTATTCACCTGATGACGTCATCTCAATCTCTGATGATTTATCATGAAATTGTTGCTGTTTCTCGAAGTAATAAATGAAGTATAGTTTTCAATAATGGCACTTTATCATAAAAAGATTCTTACAAAGACGGTAACATTTACGTTATCGAAATGTTTTTAATAAACCCCTACGGAAGCGAAGGTGAACCTTCCACTTTTGTGACGTAATTAATGACGTCTGCGAAGATTTTGTTTTAAATAAAATCGATGTATTTCTTCCGAATTTATTAATTTTTAAAGAAATTGTTAAAATGTAAAATCATTTGGTATTTACCTGACCGATGACGTAAAGAATAACGTCATTAAATGCAGAAAACTTAGGTTTATTTTAATAAAATTTATTCCTTTTATTATCTTAGAAATCTCAGGGCTTAAAAATATTTTTCTGGGTACTAGAAATGTTCATCTGATGAACATAAACATCTGATGAACATTTCTTTATCAGAGAAAAATGAATAACACCAAAGCAGTGAGTATGTAACCGAATTGGAGTAAGACGAAGGTGTATAAATTTATTTTAGGACTAATAAACTAGGAAAAATAATTGACGATAAAATATTATTTCTTAAAATTTTAAAAATATAAATATTTTTCGACCCAAATATATAAATATATCTAGATCAAGAAATGTTTTCTTGAACGCTAGAAAAGTAAACGATAAGATAAAGATTAAATGTTACACGGAATGGAGTAAAACTTCATATTACTTAAGTATCAATATTTTGCAATTATAATTGTAAATTTCTATACACTTTTATATTTGTAAAGTCACGAAAACTTGATAAATTTAATCAAAATTACTCACGTAGAAGTCACTGTCGAAATCCTCAAGCGTGCCGGACTAAAATACTCTTATTTAAAAACGTTAATATTTACTTTGGATTTGGGATGAATTTCTAATTCCCTCACATTTTGACGCTCACTTCAAATGACAACAACGGAGAATGGATAAACAAAGCCTGAAGGGTTTTTATTTTGTAAGCAAGAAAAAGTTCTGTATGAAGGTAAAATAACCGGCTACTGGTTGAATGGAGGAAACGTTTTGTAACTGTAAACGAAAGATTCCAACAACGTCGGTCTGCAAATATGGAAAAAAAATATTGTACATACGGAGATCACAGGAAGAGGATCTAATATTTTCATTTCTGTGTAAATTTCCTTCAAATAACAGAAATTTTTATTCATTCGACTACTTTAGTACGTATTCCCTCGAATTCATCTTAAATTTATTTTGCTTCTCAGCTTCAGCAAACTTTCAGAAAAGTAATTAGTCGTCGATGAACATTTTATTCATACTAAACGCGTAAATTTGAAACAGTTCTCATTTTATGTTATTGAAGGCGAAACCTAGAAAATTATTTTGTATTCTTCCACGTGACTAATGACGGCATCGAAAATAATGTGATAATTTCTTCAAGACACTGAGTCAATTTTAAAAAATAACGAGTAAAATTACATTCTTCAATAATTTCCGATTTTTTCCAGGATGTGACGTAACCAATGACGTCATGGTTTTACTGTCTCATTTTAGAAGTTGAGGTATTTTTTTTTGTACGTAAATTTTTCCGAATCAAACGTTGTTATATTTAAATAATTTCTCTGACTTGAAAGGAGCCTTTCACGAAAAGCAAAATGGCTTTATTTCATTAATGCGTTGGTTCAGGACCCTCCCAAAAATCTGAATCGAAAGGGATTTCCTTTTCCTCCTTGTATTTGATTATCCGTCCGTGATTGAGTCTCTATTCTCTCAAGAGGACGCACGTTGGTGATTAAGAGGATTAAAAATATGATTTTTCCCCCTGCCGCCGCCTCAGAGCCCAGAACTTAATTAATTAAATATACCAGCTAAAAAGAAAAGAATTACCCGTAATTTTTTTCTCCAAAAACGAGAATGCACAATATGTTTTTCAGCAGTATTTTATTATTTCATTCTTTCTGGATGAATTTTCATGTGTTTAATTTTTCTAAAAATTAAGAAGGATTAAAGAAGAAGGTGGTAGATGGATGAAGAGACAGATTTTGAACTGCATACAACGGGACTGAGGCTATTTCGACTGATGAGACACAAATTAAATAAGCCCAAAGCGGGTAAGTGCAAGAGAAAGGGTTGCAACAGAATTTAAAAACTACAAAATACGTACGTAATGCGTTATATCTCATATTATTTACTTTTCTCGCTTTTCAATGAACCAACTTTCTCGTCAGAGTATAAAACATTAAAAAACTTTTCGTTAGATGGGATAATGTCCATTGTATGAGGGTTAATTAATTAGAAGCTAATACGTTTCATTCCCTTTTTCTGTCATCTTCAATCGTTTGATACAGATGGGAACGGAAATAAGACTTAATATTATTAACGCGTAAGCTCTCAATATTTTTCGTGGACAACAAAATGTTTGAGTATCCAGTAATTTGCTGTAAATAAATTTTCAACATAAGAACATGTATTATTACACTTATTAGAGAAACGGTCAAACGATATTTTTTTTTAATCAAAATAAAGACAGATGAATAGGACAAGTGATCGATAATAAATCACTAATGAGATTTAAACTGTAGTTGTCGGTTTCCAGTTCCAGCAGAAGTTCATTAAGCGATGGAAATAATGACGATGGAAGCTTCATTCTCACGTGTGTCTTTTTTTTTAATCATTTATAACTGGGCAGCCGAACATGCACAATGAGTTTCCGCTTTTGATTTGGAAGGGACAAAGAGACACAGAAGTATAATATGTGATAACAATTTTATCAAAAAAATACTACCCCCCATTCCTCTATTCCCTTTTGTTTCATTCTGTCTCCAATCTATATTGTGTGTGTATTTATTTTTTTTCCTGTTATAATTTCTTTGTGATGGAACAAAATTGCGAGGATAACTGACAGGTCGACATAAATACATTATTAACGGATGACCTGTTAGCAGGAGAGAATAAAAATTGAACAGGTCAACAGCAGGCAAGAAGAGCAAAAAATATAACAACACAATTCCGAAAGAAAGTTTTCAGTATAATTTATTTTTAAAAAAATTATTATACTGTGCATAAAAATTACCAGCGACAGAAACTTTATATATGTTTTGGAAAATAAATTACTTTTCTGTGGCGTAAGAGGGAATATTTGTAGCTACATCAGGTTCATTCACGTGTTGGCCAATTTCCTTTAATTATATAGGAAGGGATAGAAAGGGGGTGTCTGTGGGCTGTCTCGACAATAAATAACCGGTCTCCGATAATTCGTCTTCCAGAGAGAATTGTTAAGTATTGTACGTTTACATCCACACGTTGTCACGGTGGTTTTTGATTGGTGCTAGGTGACGTCACTTGATTTACAGATAATGCTGTCTATTTCGTAGCATCTATACCATGAAAAAGGGCAATTCTGTTAAAAAAAATATACGCTTTCCTGGTCTGAATATTCGAAAAGTTCCATTCTAGTGTGTTGTTAAAGCGCTCTGGAAAAGTTTTAGCCTGTTACTCCTGGGTAACCATGTTTAATTTTCCTAAAACAAAATTTATAATATTTCAACATTTCTTCAACTGCCCTCTCAATTCTTCAGATTACCAGTAGTATATTTTCTACGTTTGACGCAATACTTAGTAGATGCTCAGTTAAATCTTTCTTGGTTCTTTTCGTCTGCAACGTGACCATAATGGTTTTATATATCGGGTCTTCATTACCTGGCAGCTTATGCGATGCCTCCTAAGTTGTTTTTGTAGCTACTTAGCTCTGCCATCTTGTTCAACCTCCAGTTTTTACTTTCTTGACAGAAATACCTGCAATTCTTCCATCGGACATCAACTGCACCAGTAATGTGGACGGAAATACATAACATGCTAAGAAAAAAGGGTTTATTAGAGTAGGGTAGTGGAGAGTGAGGAGATCTGACAGGGAGAGCGGGAAGCCTCTTGAAAACTTGGCCGCAGATTCGGCTTGGTCCTCGCACTAATTAACGCCGTGACCCACTTTCAGGGCTCCAGCAGAGCCCCAACTAACACACGATGACAGAGGGAAAATATCTAGGGAAGGGAAAATATACTGTGTGGACAGGACATCAATAGGACCGCAAGGTGGAAGGGGAAGAAGGGTAGGGAATATGGCTGAGTCGTAAGGCGGGTCGGGAACGACTGCTGGACCTGATTTGAAGACTTGCCCTTATCGTAGTTTACAGCTGCAGCTCTTCGTCTAGGATGATGAATGTCAAGCTCCAATCATTTTATCCGTAAATGAAATCCAGAGGTCAGCCCTTTATGATAAAAAGGGGACAGAAAGAAGACTACAAATTACTAAAGAGGGCGAAAAAATTGGTCGCTTCAAAATAAACGTTACACGTACACAAAACATTTGTCTGTTCCATAAATATAATTTTAATATCTTTTTAAAATCTACATTTTAAAATCTTTACATCCTCAATAGGAAAGCCATCGACTAATACTCTACGATCTCTAATTTAACATATAATAAGTTACAGATTAATTTTTTTATTTATTTCCTTAATTACGTCTTCTAATAAGTAAAATTGTCTGTCTGTTTGTGAGTATGTTCCGCATAAAAATCTACACCCGTGAATCAAATTTAATCAAATTTCGTGCACGTGATCCTTGCTACCAGGAAACAAATATTGTGGGGGATAAGACACGACTATCACTCCTTTCGGCTGAGGTGGATTTTTTAAAACACGATAAAACGACTGAAAACTGCGTCGAATAAATAATTTTTGGGGATCAATGAGATTGAATGTTGATTGTGTATAATTTCAGCATGGGACGGGAGTATCCTTAGGGGTGGGGATAGAGTGACGTTACTTATAAATAAATCAAGAAAAGCCGAGATTTGATTCTTTCTACGTAGGTTAGGTCAAGTAACTTCTTGACTAATAGATTAATGTGGATTTAAATAGTTTTTAGGGCCTACATAAATAAATACCTGGGTAATGCCAAGCACCCGGATAGTTTTGAATATAAAACTCACACAAATATAAAAGTGTATCGTGATAATAAAATTAAAATTAAATATATATTGGTCTACCATCTACTGTTTAGTTAAACCTACTCTGCCTTATGTATAAAGTATGAATTGATAACAATTACAGTATTTCATACATATATTTAAGTATGTAGGAAAATGAAGCATAAAAACAAGAGGCTAGGCATTTTTGCACATTTATTCTGTAAACAATTGTATTCTATCAGAAACATCTATTAATGACATTCTAAGGAATTTATTCCTTCCCACTGTTTCTCATAAACTCAAAAACAGATTACCACAACACCACCCTCTTACAATTACCCACAAATTCTACCTGAATTTTATTTAGATAAATTTTCCTGTGGATGTTCAAAACAAAATTGATAATTCTTCTACTTTCTGATGTTGATTGTTTCGTCCCATCATCAGATTTGCATTACAACGATATAAATTTGGAAAGATATATTTTATTTTTATTTCTACAACGTTGACTATGATATTAATATTTATTAGTTTATGTTAAATATTTAATGTTCATATTTATAAAATTGCCGGCCTGCTGTGGTGTAGTGGCCAGCGTCATTGCCTCGCATCACAGGGGTCCCGGGTTCGATTCGCGACTTGGGCATGGATGTTTGTGTTCGTCCTGGTCAAGAAAACTGGGGTTAAGGCTGTGGGAGAATCGACACTCTGACCAGATGTCACTCCTAAATCCAGAATGTGTCATTTAGTGACAGTCTGGCAGCCGTCTTGGTAGGCCAAGGCCCTTCATGGGCTGTCGAGTCAAGAAGTTAGTTAGTTATTTATAAAATTATATTTCTTCCTGTTTAATCTGACGTGTGAATTTGAAATTAGTGTTACATATTACAATCTTTGAAGCCAGGAATTTCTATATTATTTTATTTAAATATTAATTAAAATGTATTAGTATAATTATCCTCATGTTGCTTAAGAGAACCAACTATTGCGTTATTTTTGATGGAATTGGAGTGGAATAAATCAGGCTGTCGGTAACGAGGTTACATTTGTCACCATTTTCATCAACCCTATGTGAATACATATGGCCCGATTCCTATTCATAGTTATATCTGCCTCTCAAAAAATGAAATAAACGTTTCGGTGGCATCTGTGTTGTTGTAGGTCGTCACCCCATTTGCAAATAGATGACCACAATATGCAGATTAGTGTTATTGTTGTGGCTATGGTTTTGCATCTGTTTGTGTTTAACCTCCTCTGTATATCTGTCTCTTCCTCTCAAAACCTCATTATCTCATCAATATAGTTCTGCAGGGTCGCTGGAATTGTGTTTACTATTTATAACATTCCCTTTTATCTTTACTATTCTCACTTAGATTTATTCATATATACAGGGAGTGAGATAGATAGACATCCATTCCTAGACTATTCGTTTTAAACTAATCTCTTTGTGTTTGTGTCTATGCGAGAGGTTCTTTGATGTTATTCCTACTGACAGTAAATTAATAATGTATTATGGGCAAAATAAAAAAAAATTATAAGTCCTCAAGGAGTTAAAAGGCTGTAGGAATTTATTATTTATCAATCATAATTGTTGCGGAGGGGGGATTAACTAAATTTGTGCTTAAAAAATTCAACTCAAATTTTTATTATATTTTCTTCATAACTACCTGGGTGCCCGCGTATTTCTTTTATATAATCCTGAAAAAGTGTTTAATCCTACATTAATCTATTAGCCAGTAAACGATTTAACGACTGTTATAATTAAACTTAGCGACATCCATAACCAAAGATTCGACTCCAATACAGAAAGGGGTTAAATACTCCCGATATAGAATATACCTTAAGGACGTTGAGAGAGCCAAAAATATTCTTGGTACCTTAAGAGACTTAAGAAATATACACGGTACCCGTACGGTACCGATAAAAACTGACGAACTATCTTAAGAGAGATAATCATACTCTCGGTGCATAGGTCGAAATAGCTCCACGTGTTAAAACTTGTACGCAGTTAATGAGTGTCAATTAAACTGAGAGATATTCATAACCCAGGATTCACCTCCAATCTCGGATGTTTACGGATTATTTTTATGTAACGCCCCTCCACCACCACCCCTAAAGGTGATCCGCTCCAATATAGAAAGGAGTTTAAATTATACACAACCAACATCGGGAGAAACTCTATCAATCTCATTGGCCCAGTAAAATATTTCTTCGACGTAAATATCTGCCGTTTTAGCATGTTTGAAAACTTCCATCCCCCGCCGCTAGGGATGGTATTCGTTCGTTACCCCCACAGTGTTTGTTTTCCCATTAAAGGAAACACGTGTACACAATTTGATAGAAATGTGCTCCACGAATGTAGATTTGAATGCAGAGCACGCACACACACAAACAAACTGTCTATTTTATTTATTAGATTCACAGAGTAATATAGGTTTGTTAGAGAAATAATGTATTTACTTTACAAGTTCATAAAGCATCAAGTAAATAATTTTCGATTAGGGAAAATAATTATTCATATTTGCCCCTGTATCTAAGAGCTTCTTATATTTTGGTCCATATATATTCAAATTAAATGGAAAATTTTACACATTTGTTTTAAAGCAAAATTTAATTTAATGATATATATAAAGATATATTTTTATTATTGAAAAAACTAATAAGTAAATAAATATCTGCCATTTTTAAATCAGAAAACAAGAATTTATTAATTTTTTCGGCCATGGGAATCAGCAGAGATTGACCTGTGTATCAAAAATAATTAAAAACTTGAACCTGTGAAGTTGCGATAAAGGTTGCTTAATTTTACAGTAATAAATTATTTCTCTGATTTTAAATTGGCTGAAGTTTATTAAAATTCGGTATATATGCCCCCGAAATGGTACAAAAAATCTGGATAAAGTCACGATCCCGACCTAACTGATAAAAATTAACTGTTCCCATTGTATGTGTTTATTTACTCATCATACGGCCATTATGTGGAGAAGAGCCTCGAATAAGCAATTGCGATATTTGCATATTGGTTACAAAACCCAACGGTAAACAAAATATTAACCAAAATACACAGAGTGTCCGTTACCGTTTAAAATCCTCAACAGCACAAGATTGAATCCCGTAATAATACTTGCATTTTTTGTATATTAAATAATAAACACACGATCATAAAACCACCCATTGAAGATGTTTTTCTTTTTGTAAAATAATAGTTTCCCCTCTGCAGACGTACGGACGGGAAGTACATTTTCCCCACACCACAAAGCGCGCCTCTCCGTTTAACGAAGGCACAAAGTATTTTGCCTGCAGGGAAAGTTTCCCCAACAACATCAAAGGGGTGTGGGGGGGGGGAGGTTTTAAGGGAATGGGTGGAAGGGACTCTCTGAGTGGGTGATTTATCAACCGTATGCACACACTTTCTCGTAACGTTATCTCTGGCAAATTTCTGCTCCCTAGCTATAGATAAAGTAAGGGGAAAAAAATATATATAAAGCTAAAAAACCATCCAGTGTGGTAAGTAAACTCGTGGTTAACCTTGCGATATTAATGCACCCCTTTGGAAGAAAGAAAAATTTTGTGCTATGAATGAGAAAAAAAAAGGGGGAGAACCCCAAAACTTATTCTTCCCTTCCCCTTACTTCTCTGTTCAACCCTTATTTTCCCGTTCGATATACTTTACATGTTTCCAAAAACGTAATCAAGATTTTTAAAAACAAACGTATTACGTATTTTGGCAATGGCATCATAGAAAGTAAAGGAGAAGTTGTCAAAAAACTTACAATTAGAACAAACATTTCATATATGAAATAGGATTATAATATGGGCTAGGATCGAAGTAACTCCCCCCCCCCTCTTACAACAAATAAAATAAAAATCAGTTCCTCATAATTGCACCGTATTACAAAAAATTATGGTCTACTATTTTTCGTTATTCATTTAATATCATACTTCATTACTTTTAGTCATTTATTTTAAATTTAATTCACTCAGATCATTAAACTGAAAACTTGTTTATTTATAGCGTTACGACGTTTCGGTACGTTTCCTATCTTCTTCAGGTATTATCCTAAAAAGGAGATATTTACGAATTGTTAGTATATTGACTAATTACATATAGGAACGTCGTAACTCTATAAATGAAGAAATGAATTGTCTGTAAAAAGGTCATGAACTGATTTATTAATTAAAAACATACGTAAAATAAAAACTTTATTTAATATTAATATATAAAAATTTTTTACACTGTAAATAACATCAAACATGTAAAGACGTGTAAATACACTGATCGTGAAACCAATATTATTTTACTCATTTAAAATGATATTATTACTCATTTCTTGCAGAGTTATGTATATTATATATATTCCTATCAACTATATAGGGGCTGTATGTTACTCTTCTTTAGTAGAGACGTGACATTCACAGTCAATGAGGTATCTGAGGAACAGAATTGAACATAGTGGAAAGACACGTACATATATTTATGGGTCCAATAACTCTTTGTGTTTAGAGAAGTCACTGGCGATGCAACACTTCTGCGCCTAGTTCTTACCAGCCTGACCTTCCATTTCGCATTTACCTCCCGAGGATAATTTTGCCGGGCCTTTAAAATAATTTTCAGATTAAATTAATTTTATCACTGCAAGCGCACCAAATGCGTAAAACTTCCATTGTCATGTAAGTTGGTCTGACTGAAACAATAAATTTGTGTTTGTCTGCAACTAAAATATTAATTATTAGTCCATTTACATAAGGTTTGGCGAACCCTGATTTAAAAGAATCACTGGCATGCTGCGTTCGACTAAAAACCTATCACTAACTTCTTATTATGACGTCATCGTGCATAGCTTGTTTTTCTTAATTATAAAATATTACAACCTTTGTGCCTCTAAACACGTTCTGGGAAATGTGCTTGGAAAATATGCTTCGTGTATTTTAGGAAGATCACTTGGAGATATTTATAAACTTTCTTTAATGACGTCGATACGAAAAGATGCACGGTCTTGGTTGTGATGCTGCCTAATTGGGCTCGCTTTGAGATTTTTAGGAAGAAAGAGAGAATAGATCTTTTCTAGGATGTTCTTGCAATATTTTGTTCAATACGCACACACACACACACAACATTTCTCCTTCACATTTAAAAAAAAAAAAGGCAACGTACTTTAGCGTTTGAGTAAATAATTTTTCGGTAAAACACGAGGAGACGGAACAAAAGTATTAATTTCCTCAAATTCTGAAAACAAATGGTGATAAATATTTTTTCCAACTATTTAAGTGGTAGGAAATTCTTATCATTATTTAAATGAGCCAATGAGCCATTGTAAATCATCTATCGGGAGGAGTAATGAAGCAATTAAAAGAAAAGGTGTCGTAACACAATATTAATTATCGATGCTATTGAAAATGATGTGATTATATTCTATGGAATGTTTCAAATAAATATGAATGGGTAATATACTTCATCAGGAGATGTTTGGACTAATAATATAATTGAAGTAATGTAGGAAACACAAAAAATTTGCGGCAGACCTTCTGTGGTGCAGGGGTCAGCGTGACTGCCTTCAGAGGGTTCGAATCCCGACGACGGCATGGATGACTGTGTGCTTTAGAGAAAAATCAGTCCCCCGACAAGGAAACATGAGTTTCCATCCTGAGTCGCTAATAACCAGAGCTGCTGATGCGACTATAAATAAATCATTATAAAAAAAAATTCCGTTTTATTTTCTTAGAAAATTGGTTCCGAAGAGAAGGAAAAATGTTTTTTTTTCTGTATGTTTTTGGGAAGAGCGAGGAGAAGAGAAAAATGTCAGTCTTAAGAATTGAAACTTGATTGCAGAAAAATAATCTGAAACTGCATATGATGGGGTTTGAAAGTTAGGCAGCTGGAAAGACTGAAATGAATACCCCAGAAGATGTTAAAGATTGGTAATATAAGAAACGATGATATTTTTAGAAAGTATCACCACTGATTGAAGAAGAAGAAGAATTTTGAGCACACCAGGAATACTAGGCATAGTTGAGTAAGTGATGGAAAGTCATATTATATAGACGAGATAATTAATAATGTGGATTTAAGAAAAAAAATACTGGGATCTGAAGACATATCGCTAGGAAAACAAATCAATCACGACCCCAAAGAAAAGGAAAATATATTTTGAATGTTCTCAATTTACTGCCGCTATTTATTAGATTTTTGATTTTCTCGTAGCCCTACAGTGTCTTACAGATAAAAAAGACTGTCTCTAGATTTTTCAATATTCATATGAGAGGAAATGTTCCTGAAAATAAAAAAGTAAAACAAGAGAATCTATCCCGTGTCTCGATATAGGAACTGAAAGACTGCGTTTCCTTTGTGAAATAGGAATCGACTGCTGGTGTTTAGTTTCCTTGATGCATGGACGCGCGGGCGTGTGTGTGTGTGTTAGTAGAGGTTATTGATGCTGGACGTTACGTTCTCCCTCTGAATTCAATAGTCACCTGATTAATAGCGACTACATTTCCACCGAGGTAGAGGGGAGAGTGAGAGGTTTACATGAGGAATTTACTGTAGTGCTCCTGAGGGATCCGCGCTGGAGCAGGTGTGTTCCAGCCACCACAAACTAAACGCAATTGTCAATACAGACAGACAAGAGAGCTACGATTACTGCATAGGAAATGAGAGTGGAGGACAACGAGAATAACCTCAAACGCAATGAGGAGGAGAGAATAAAAATTATATTAAATTAATCAGAATATCGAAACAATTTTATGATGCTTCTCCGGTTTGGCTCAGGGGCATTTAAAATTATTTCAAAAGACCTGGTAACATTTTCACGCAAATTAAAATAATAATATTTGATTAAAATTGGATACGAATAAAACGATGGGAATTAGTAATCATTTATGGAACAGAAAATAAGATGGGATAGGAATGAGTAAAAATATAGGTTTCAATTGGTAATATTTTGGAAGATAAAATGCGTTATTTTTCCTGCTGAATCGATTTGAGTTAATATTAATTTAAATTTAATTAGTGAAAATTGGCCATCAGTCAGAAATTATTTATAAAACGTTTAAAATTTCAATAAACTAAAACACACAACGTCTCATCCCTTAGTTAAGTAACCCCTTCAAATAAAATTTGTAAATTTGGATAATAGAATTTAATAGCTAAATTTTGACTTACTCCAACAATTTACAATTAATAACATTAATGAATGCAATTGTAAGAAATTATTTACATCTTCTATATATTAAAAAAGGATGTGTGTATTTACGTTAACCTTTATACAAATTTCATCGAGTGGACAGATTGCAACAAAAATTGGTGCAAATATTTTTAAAGCCACGAGAAACGGTACTGTGAGGGTGAGAAACCCCTAGCATAAAGACAGAAAGAATTGCAATTGATAAATGTGATCGTTACTGCGCGCCAAGATACCATGACGTCACGCGACTGAGAGACGTTACTACGCGACGAACAAAGGAAATAGTTCCTTTTTCCGTAATGAACTGAAGCAGAAATATTTTCATTAAATAATAAGTATAATTTTATACAGTAATATTCCATCGAAAGATAATATAAAACAATGTAATATAATAGTCTACACGTGCCCTCTTATCATAACGTCTCTTCAGCATAGCGGACCTAAGAGGGCGCAGCTGCAAGAACGCTGATGCAGTTAAAGACATCACTTTAGATATAGCGAGTAACTAAACACAACAACAACATAAATATTCACCCCTTCCGCCTAGGCAGCTGTGATAACGCTGCGTCTAGACGTCAGCATTTTAAGTGCCTTATGCAGACATGCACACGGCAGCAGAAATCTTCCACCCTGTAAGAGTTCTTCTCATTGGAGACTTAAAATCATCAGGGAGGGGGAAAGGAGTCTTCGAATTGTTCAGAGCTTCTTGGGAACGACAGTCGTGATCCAACCTCCAGACGGGTCGGTGGCTCCTGGTGCTATCCGCCAGTTTGTCTTACTTTATTTTATTTCTAACTATTAAATCTATTTATTCTTCATCAACTCTTATTTGACTGAAGTGCAGCGACACACCAACCACTACGCCTAGGTTCAATTAGTTGAACCCGATCCCTCACGTTACCGACTTTCCTATTTCCTGTTCTTAATTCTTCCTTTATCCTCCAGATCGGTAGCCAGGTGAGCTAACGGAGGTATAGCTCGGTTGGTGATTGATCTATCTGGACTTCCCATTTCCAACTGCTGGAATGTTACATGTTCACAGTGGTGGAGTGTTACATGATGGCAGGCGGGATGTTACAACAATACGAAATATTTGACGATCCTTGCGTAAAATGTAAGTTAATTTTCGTGCCATATTAGTGACTCCAATATGGCGACTATTTGTTTACATTATGAATCTAGCTAAGAATTTCATCAATTTAATCTTTCGTAATGGCTGAAGACTGAGGGACAATTGTATCCTGCAATACTCGAGGAGTATATTTAAGTATTCTATTCGTAAAGAAATTCGGAGATATGTTTGTTGGGACTGATGCAATAAAATTCATAGTATTTTACAGTTGTTCAATTAATGCACAATCAGTCTATAGTGTGTACGGAACTAGGAACAGTTAGATTTAGGTTAAATCACTTCTCGACTAAAGATTAATATAGAAATAAATATATTTCCGGTTTTATATAAATAAGCACACGAGAAACGCCGGGCACTTAACTAGTATAAGTTTTATACACCCTGACACGTTCCACATCCTATACAGGATCCACAGAAAATAACATATTATTATTCAGTGCGCGAGAATTAAATAGATCTGCGGAGGTGGAAGGCGACAGTTTAAAAAAACAAATAACCACATTTCTTTCACCTCACCACCACCACCACCACCACTTTTTCTCCCTCGCGCTATTTCCGCGATACAGACACCAATATCCCCCATTTGGATAATTAACAATTCTCATCCCTTTATTTATTTATTTTCTGTACGAGTTACAACCCCAAAGCCTCCACATCTCGGTATTGAAATAAAAGAGACCCTTGCCGCTCACAAATAAACGATAAAAAAAATTCCCCTGTTTTTACTCTCCCCCTGTCTCCATCTCTCTTTATGTATTGTGTCCTTATCCCCCTACGGCGTGGTTCACAGGAATAAAAAAAAGGGAATATGTGACGAGGGCGCAATTAGTCGTAACGCCCTTGTCTGAACCCAACCCCCTCCCGTACCTTCGCCTTAAAGCATGCAGGTTTTTCCTTTTTTTTTGCGTGGGAAGGAGTGTGTAAAAGTGGAAAGGGAAAAGAGAAAAGGAGTGGGGGTTGGATAGATGGAGTCATTATTTTCAGAGTGCCTCCTCCTCTTCTGTCACAGCTAATCCTTCAAAGAAGAAAAGAATCCAACTGTTGTGGGGCTGGAAACTTGACACACAGACAGACTTTGCGTAGTAGTGGTGGTAGAAGTGGAGACGTCAGCAGAGGCACGTCGTTTAGAAAAGAGAAGTGGCGAGAGGGGTGATACGAAGGCGCGTGGGAGGGGTTGTTTTTAATGAGGGCGTAGTGACGAAGGTAAAAAAAACCCCTTGCTTTACACTAGAAACAACACAGAGAGAAGGGGGAAAGGTGTACGCGTGTGCTGGATAAACGTGATAAGGTTAAGGTACGCTGAGGTGGGAATGGAAAACGGTTGGGGGAGGGGCGGAGCTTATAAGCTACAACACATTCCCAGTACTACGCCTTTCTCACCCTCCACCCCACCCTTTCGAGGTGTTAAAGGGTAAATCTCCCCCAAAGGTGCTTCTGTAAGACTACTACAGTCGAAGAGACTGTAGAAGAGGGGGAGAAATAGGGAGAGAGACAGGGAACGGATAGGGGAGCAAATGTGGGTTAGTAGAGCAGCTCAAGGACAAGTTACTGAAGGGATGATGTAGGATATGAAAGGAGTATGTGCATGGCGCCGTGCCGTAAATTTTAATCGTAATATAATATTTTTGAAAAATAAGCAAGAAAATTTTAAAAAATTAAATATTATAACAACTAATTTACGCTTGTTTTTGACGTTACCTTCTGTGACTTCCAAACTATTTTATCGGGCTGATATATAGGATCTACGGGCCGCCGCCCTGCTCAAAATTTTACCTTTCACGAATCATTTTCTAAACCAACAATTTTTCATAATCACCTCAAAATATTTCAGATTAAAGTGTTCCAAATATTTCATGGACGAGAATTGATCAGGAACACAAATTGAGATGAGAACGTCAATATTTCACTTACAGCTTGAAGAAATTGTTTGGTATTTGGTTAAATGAAGAGGCATGTCTCTAGAAGAAAAGCTCTGAAAGTAAAATTTTTTTTCTTTATTGTAAAACTTTCTCAATTTTTTCTGGTAAAAAAATCCATTTTTCTTCATTTTTACTAACAGCTACAATAAAACAATTTCAATCGAACAGAAAAGCAAAAAATTCGTGTACTGATTGTGCTATGATGGGAAATAAATTTTATAAGTTGAGAGGGATGAAGTTCATTTTTTGTAATTTTTTAAAATTAATTTTTTATTTGTATTTTTTTGAATACGATACGGGAAAAATGACCAAAATATTATCAAACGTGAACAAAGTCAGTTTGGTTCATAATGTTGCACACATGCAACATAAATATAATTGGGTCTAACTTATCAATAATTCACATTAATTGGATAATTATTATTTTAGTGCAATTGGAATACCCAATTATGTAAATTTATCAAGGGTTTTAGAATTTAGAATTACTGAAAATAGAAAAACTGAAACCATGCAATTAATTGATTAGGATAGAAAAAACTCGACCGGACCAGGAAACCCTTGATCAATTTACGTATAAAATTCTTTATTTATTAGATGCTAAAAATTTAGGGCACGCATACAATGTGTTTTAGTTAATTATAGGTGAACCTGCATCAGGTGGAGGAATTTTGCTCCGGATCTGGTATTGACACGAGTAACTCAGTTGCTAGAGGGTAAAGGGTCGGTAAGCGGAGGTCCCGGGTTTGATTTCTGGTCCGGGGGAGATATTTCCATCCAGTTACTTTAATTAAAATATTTTTATAGCCATATATATATTGTAATAACCTCTATATAAATTGGTTAATCAATCAAATCAAATTTATAGTAACTTATTTAATAAATAACAGGGATCACTTTTATATCAACATTTATTTGGCACCATAAAAATAATTTAAATGCTATAAAAAGGGGAAAAAAACATATTTCCCGCTTTTAACAAGGAAAAGTATGGATCTCTTTCACTCAAGGGCTTTATGCGATTGTTTGTACCCAAAAAAATTGAAATCAGAGTTGGATTTTTCAATGATTGAAAGTATTAACGCTTTTAAATGGTTTAAGTTGGTCTCACTGTTTATATTCCAATATCTCAGAGTATTCAAAAGTAGCTCAGACAACCCACAAGTAGCTTGAATTACAGTCCACCCCTCCGGTTCCATTATTATTTAGATTATTCGGATACTCCATTGTCTTGGAGTAGAAAAACGTGCAAGAAAAAGAGAAAAAGGCGAAGAAAACTAAAAAACGAAAATTCTAGAAGCAAGAAAATCAGAAAGAAAGAGACAGGTCAACGAGATAACGAGAAAAATAATAAAAAAAAGATGTTGAGATATACTCCGAGCGAAGAAAACAAAGCAAACAAAAAAAAACAGATAGAGAGAGGCAGTGTATAAACTCCAAGAACAATGGAATACCCGAATAATCTGAATAATAATGTTACCTCACCATTGTCAAGAAATTTCAAATCCAGGTTACCTCTCCAGTTCCAACTGGAAAAAATCTTCGACTTCAGTGGAGGAGAAACAACAACTCTTTGTGACGTCGTAAAAGCGCTTAACGCATCCTTTATGCGATACAACAACAAAGTTGTTTATCTTCTATCGAATTTTTTTTTTTAAAAAAATTTTGATTCCTTGCAGAAACGGATCGCTTTTTTTCCGTCATACTTAAAATTTTGTTATTCACTACTATAATTAAATTTATATTATAGCTTGTGTTCGTTATTACGAGGGTGAATCAAATAGAAACGAGACTTTTGGACCTGCGCGCGAAATAGTGATGGAAGAACGTTTCGCTGTTATTGGCTGTTAGGTTGGTTTGTCTGAAGTGGGGGAAGCACGTGAGTCATCATCATAGACTCGCTCAGTGTCCATCGTTACGATGTCCGAGCAGGAGGTACCTCCCTCTATTGCGCAACGTATTGTTATCAAGTTTTTAGCTGCAGAAGGTGTAAAACCGGCCGCAATCTTGAGAAGATTGACTGCACAGTTCGGGGAAGAGACGCTGTCGCGAGCTTGGCATAAACAGTTCGTGGAGGGCCGTGAACGTGTTGAAAATGAGAGCCATGACCGCAGACCCCGCACCAGCATTACAGCGGGCAACATCGACAGTGTTCGTCAACTTGTTGAAGGTGATAGGCGTCTAACAACTTCGTATATTGCAATTGAGGTTGGAATAAGTTATGGGAGCACTTACTCTATACTCTCAGAGGAGCTAGGGTATCGCAAGGTCCTTCTCACAGTTGACCAGAAACTGAATCGTTTTCAAGTGTGTGAGCGTCTTCTTGCACGATTTCGGGAAGAAGGAGACCCATTTCTTTCTCACATTGTCACCTGTGATGAAACGTGGGTGCATCACTACACCCCTGAGTCGAAACAAGCGAGTATGGAGTGAAGGAAGAAAGGAGAAACCGGACCAGTGCAGGCCAAGTCACGATTATCGGCTGGCAAGGTTTTGGCTACCGTTTTTTTTGACCAGCGTGGCCTGCTGCACCTTGATTTTTTTGCATGAGCGCAGAACAATTAATGCGGCATACTACTGCCAAATTTTGACTGAGGTCAGACTTGCATATCGCCGCAAAAGACGAGACCTTCCGATGAGAAAAGTGATTCTCCTCCATGACAATGCTCGCCCCCATACAGCAGCCCTGACCGTACAAAAATTGGAGCAACTGGGTTGGGAGACACTGGAACACCCTCCATACAGTCCAGACCTGTCTCCCTGCGACTTCCATGTCTTTGGTCGTCTCAAGGAAGCTTTGGGCGGGCAAAAATTCCACAGCGATAATGAGGTATATGTGCGCAATTGGCTACAAACACGACCTGACTCTTTTTACGTGGAAGGAATTAAAAAATTACCTATACGATGGGAAAAATGTGTTTATAAATCAGGAGATTATGTAGAAAAATAAACTATGAATGTTTGTGCGTTTAAAATCAAAATAAATATTTAAAAAAATAAGTCTTGTTTATATTTGATTCACCCTCGTATTTACGACGTATACATTAGTTAAATAAATATTTCTATACTCAGGTTCCTCTCACTTGTACCAACATCTTTCTCAATCAAATATTAAAACATATTAAATAAAAATTACAAACAGACAAGAAAACAATAAATAAATAAGTAATGAGAGCTGAATATATCTGAATCTTACAAGGATATAATTTCCGTTATAACCGTAGAACTTCAACAGGTTCTCACCTTAACCTGTACGCATCTCCCCCCTCCCCTCCTCCTCTCTATGTCTGTGTGTGTGTGTGCGGTCGTGACTCTTCCAATGCCTTCGGTATCCAAAAACGAACGCTGACTGCGTCACGAAGCCTGTACGTTCCAGTTTTAGCATACACAGGGCGTGACATGGCTTTCAAATGCGTCTTCTCGTCCTAAAGTTCCTCCCTTTTTTTTATCTCTTCCTTGAAGGGGGTGAAGTCGCTGTCTGGAATCTTTTACGAAGCATATAACAGAGCTGCTGCTGCTGCTGAGTCTTACAGTCTATAAAAAAAGGAGGAGCTGGAAAGTCCCCTGCACAAGGTATTACGGCGCGGCGTCTCTGCATAGACTCATCCACCTTCATTCCAACCGTTTTACAATGCATTTGTAATGTTCAAGAGGTGCACCGCGAAGTTGTTATCTAAACCGCAGGAGTTTCATTTGTCACTTACAGACTTCATTCTTCAAAGACATTGTAATTACATTAGTACTAAATTTAAAAGCTCGAACAGCTTACATCTTGTATTAGAAATAACATTATTATATGTAAGTTACAATCGCACTAATTGTCAACAATTTCTTCTTTATTTAAAGGCCCAGCAAAAACCCTGAGAGAGAGTAAATTATTATGGCAAAACATTAATAAATAATACAAATTGAATATAAATTACGTGACAACTATTGTAAAACTCAATGGATGACATTTGTAAATTTAACTATTTGTGCTTTAATAAATCCTTTTATTTTTTATTTACAAATCTTAATTATTATTAAATATTCTTTCATTTAAAAGTTAAAATATTTAAATTGATGCATTAACGTTTTATTTATCATTCTTTCATTAGATTTCATTACAAATTGGCGCCATAACGTGAGGTTAATTGTGTATTTAACTTTCTTTAATTAATAATTATTACAATATATATATATACATAATTTCAAACTACGTTAAATATATTAATATAACAGTAATTTAAGATGCTTTCCCTGACATGAAACTTCCTCAATCCTCTGTACAGGTGTCAAATATTTTTACGAATATCACATAAGTTTTTACGCTTCCGCGACTCCTTCGATAATAATTACCGATTCCTGTTGCCAATCCAACTAGAAAATTACCCGCCAATTTTACTTGTTGTTCTTTTTCAGTTTTCCTCATTCGCAGTCAGGGGCGTCCTACTTGTCTCGCATAACTCTGTAAATACCACAAAGTCCTTGCGTCCATCCCCTCCTAGACACTCCTTATTTTCTATAAATTGAGCATAACCTCTTCTAGTGGGGCACAAACCAACCATGAAGTATCTCAGCGTTGATTGAGTTAATTTTAAAAATTAAATTTTTTATCCGAGGCACCTCGGTCAGCTTTGAGAGGTGCATGTTCCGGGATCGCAGTCCTTGGGCATTGGGTAAGAGTTGACCCCTATTCCTATTGGAACAGTCGGCCAGCTGCCTCCTAAACTGGTCGGAGCAAGGCATGCTGCGTCCTCACAGAAAACCCCTCTACCGTCATCGGAAGGGCGTGGGACAAGTACCAAATGCCCTACCTACCTGATGCAGGTTTTTCTAGTGTTTTACCTACATCACTTTCAGGTGAATTGGAGGGTAGGTTACTTAAACGTTATCCCGGGGGCCCTAGTTAACCCTTGGCTACCTTCCTCAACCCTTCCGCATCCTCCCTTTCAAATGTCTATGCTATTAAAGGGGAGTTGCCACCATGTGGATTACCCTCATGTAACCTGTTAACCCGAAACCCAAACCGGGTAGAGATTTAAGTAGAATAAATTGGAGTTTCGTCGAAAAAAACTACCACCCTACTGCTACTCTATGATTGTTAAGGGTGGTGTAGCCCAGTAGCTTTGTCCAAAAAAAAAGACCTCCTTGAGCAAAAGGTCGGCGCTCGGACTCAAAGTCCCCAGTTTGACAGCTCTTCTTTCTTCCTTCCCAAAGAATCTTTGAAATGCTGAAACTCCTTCTTCTTATTACATAAACAAAACTGTTAAACATTTTGTATGCTGTGATAAAGCCAAGTTTCACCCTCACGTAGGTAACCGTCACGCACATCCTTAACGCCATTATATTAACTCAACCAGTCCGGCGGTACACAGCCATCTAAATTATTTTCGGCCATTATCGAAAAATTTTCAAAACCAGACGATGCCATGGAAAGAGAATTAAATTCTTTAAAACCTTTATTCTATAACAAATTAGTTTACAGCCGACCATTTTTGAGATCAGCACTAAAAATACGACAAACTGAATTAATTTCGTTAATAACGTAAAATGTCGTAAATTTGCCGAACGATTTCCATCACCTCGTTCAACCAAATTTCGTACTCGAATACGCCATTCCAAGTAGAATTTTATGCTCTACAATTTATTACTGAACATTATATTCAATAGAATGCTTCACGCTTTTCCTATTAGCGAAAAATTGAAAAGAGGTGCAAAATTTCGTGGTTTTTCGGCTACAGAAACTCTTTTCGAGGTCTGTAGAGCTGAAAAACTGTGGTTTTCACTAATTGTTATACCTCATGCAAGTTAGAAAAATATTCCCTACCTTTTTAGAGATGTTTATATAGCTACTACGCTAGTGGACTTGTCACCAATTATAATTAAGGTTGCTGCACATTAAACCACCGCGTGTTGTAAAATCCACGCAGACCCAGGATTCTATGTCTTGTTAGTTATAGTCAAAGTCGAAACCCAATGAGAAATCTTCAGAAGACCCCACAGTCATCACATGATTCACGCTACATTACAAACAATGGTATTATTATATTATAGAATGTCCTTTCTGCGCAAAGAAGTTCTCTGCTTTAAAGTTATCTGATGACGATGGCCGGTCTACGGCGAAACGTTATACTTTTCTCAACAACTGTTCTAGGTTCGAAACTCAAGAAGTAATTAAAAATTTTTATAGGGGGTATCACGTTACATGAAAATTAGCTCTGGTTTAATTCCCAAAAAAACCTATCCAGTGTTCTCCAAAACGCAATAAATTTATTAAATAAATAAATATAAAAAGAAAATTTATCATTTATCCACATAAAACCATTGTCAATACCAATATAAATAAGTCCTTCAAATCATGCTTGAAATTATTGATTGCCATATTAGTTTTTCGGTCATCAACTCCTTCGCATCATAAGAATTATGGAAAACAGGAAACTTAGCCGATAAGAAACACAAGAGTTATTTAGACGGGTACCGTAAACATTTATAAGCATAATATTATGTAATGATCACAACTGTAATAAGCACACATAACCCTGATATTAATATAATTATAATAATAATAAATCTGATAATCTCACTATATCTATTTAAAATCTCAATATTTCATTATTTTTTCATGTTATTATATTAGAAATTCTTATTATTGTAATAAATCAATAGTATTAAAAGACCACCAATAAATTAAAGTTAACATTACGCAACTATAATTTCTATAACTTGCTGCTTACTAATGAACTGACTAAAGGGAAATTCTCCCTTGTCCTCTGCATTGGGAAATGGAATTCTGTTGTAATGCTTGCTGGAAGGTTCAGGCCCTGTCTTGTTATTTCCAACAACGGCAGACATGTAATCTCCGGAGTACCTATAACACATGAATTCTCTCCTCTACAGCGAAGCCTTGTGGTCCGAAGTAATAGGAAACTCTTAGTCGTGTTTAGTCCCACGCTTTTGTGTCTAATCCAAACTAAACTGAAACAAACTGAGATGGCTGCCGTGAAAAGTGAAATACAAGCAAACCACGCGGGATTATTGTGAAGGAAACTTCTCTTTCTCTCTCTCTCTCTCTCTCTGAGTCATATGTATTCCTTCCAGCATCCGTAACACGTAACTCGTACTTGTTGAGTAATTATAAAATGAGATAGAAATAGGAATTAATAATTCAATAATTTATATTCAAGTAGCTATTTTCATTTGAAAAGAACGTATCTATTTTATGATCTTTCCAGAAGTCCAAAAAAATATTTATATCAGCCTAGTTCCAATCGAATATCCTTCGAATTACTTTTCTAACGACCCTTAAATTATTAATTAAGAATTAAACATAGTGATGTCATTTCACGGGAATATTATTTATATATTACACACCAGAAAACGATAAGAAACGTTTCTTTTGCCAAATAAATTATATTATTTTGAAGAAGAAACTTCAAAAACAGAGTCTGAAGTTGAGAAAATTAATTACTTTGCAAAATTGTCTTCGCTTGAAACGTTGATGTAGTTATGAGTGTCAACTTTGACCACAGAATCCTATACCTTATTTTAACAGTTCTACGAACGTCACATGCAATCTACTGTTTTTTGTTTCCGACAGTTTGAGCTACGGACAAGACAGTAATTTTTTCGAGTAATATCAATACAACATTCTACCAAAGCAAAATAATGGCTTTAGGGTTTAATTTAATAGGATTTTTAAAATGATGTAAATTAGATAAAATTTGTTCTGTTTAAAATTCGAGTGTTAAAAGATTTGCGTTTTTAAAAATAATATTTTTTTCTGAAGATTACGGATTTCGGTGAACTCTACAGGTTTAACGACAGTTAAATAAAATACGTTGCTTTGTATAAACTTTTGATGTAAGATCCTTACTGGACTGAATGGACTGAGTGACCTTATGAATTTGGTTTCATGTTGGTTGATTAAAGACAGCTGTAGTCTTAAAATGGACTGACTATAAATATTATACCGGAAAAGTGTAGTAAATGACTGAATATAAAAATGCGATACCGAAAGCAGGCCCCTGAGGAACGCCGTTAAATAGATACGTCGATGATGATTATTTAATTGGTATAAAACAAATTTAAATGCGATCAGTAGAGTTAAAAACAAAATGTCGGCCCCAAATTGGACCCTTGCGGAACGCCGCAGTCACTTTCTCTTGATTACTGATACTTCATTTATATAGAAACATATTTGGAAGCGATGAGATAAACAAGATTTAATTTATTTAAGTCCTATTTTATGCCTCTACAGCACTGTATTTTTAAAAGGCCAGTTACAAGGTGGACAGTGACGGCCTCAGAAAAATCCTAACAGTACAGAAGCAACAGAACGTAAATGCTAATCGAAAGAGGATATAATTGTAAAAGTAAATTTCTTGAAAGCTAAAAGAATTGATGTAACCACAAAGAAGCTGTACAAGTTAATGACTTTCCAATGAACAAATTCCATCTGCCAGACATGAATTTTAATTCATTGCTCCTCTAAATGAAGGCAGCTGAATTTTATCTATGTATATTTTTTTTTGCTAATACGCGTTACATGCTGAATATTTCACATATAATGGGAAATAAGGCTTATTCGAAGGTAATCCGGCCAATTTCACATCTGGTCTACGGGGAGAAAATAAATAAAGAATTTGTGCATCACAAGTAGCTCGGTGAATTTGAATTGCAAAAAAATAAACAAAAAAAACCGGTAGGAGAGTCCTCATGCGCATATATTATTGGGATTAAAGGCTTCTGCGTCATCAATATACATGCAAAACGGTTCAGGTTGGTCTGTTTAGCGGAATGGTGTGGGTAAACCATAGTGAAAAAAAAAAGTCGGCGTCAGGTGTGTACGTTCTTCACACTTTCCCTATTCATATCGTCAGTCTGTGGAAGAGGAGAGGAATTAAATAGAAATTAATACTGGAATTGAGAGAAAATTTGGTTGGGAGATGAATAAGGTAGGGAAAGAAGGCAGATAGAAAGGGTTCAGTTTCTGGATTAAGTACTTATTTCTGTCGACAAATTAAAGCTAGGAAATCGCAAATACCAGGAATAAATTGAAGAATCACGTTCACACTTAGAAGAAGAATCTATTAATTTCGAAGTGAACACGACCATAGTGATATAGTAACACGTTACTACGTTCACAGTACGACTTGATCAGCGACGTATTTAAACAGTATACGAATCACGTCGTGTAGGGATAAAGGGCGATTGAAGAAGTGATTGATCAAATGGAAACCGCAGGATTACGAATGATCACGTGCACATGGGTTCAGATGACAAATGAATGGACTAAATGGATAGAAGAGGTCGTAACAAGTCGAAACTTGCTACAGTAACATAAAAACGTTTTAGTTTTCAATAATTAACACCACTGATGAACTTAGGCAGGTAGCAAGGATTCTATACGCGGAATACAAAAAACGTTGTGGCTTCTTCTGGGAACTTTGCAGTGGATATTACGACGGTAACAGTACCTAAGGTCATATCAATCGCAAAAGGTCTCAATTCAAATGATCCGGCAAGAAGGATACTGCAACACGATACTGCAAGGCTCACTCCCTCCATTGTGTAAATTTTACACCAGTCCCGTTGTGAAGAAATATTTTATAAGATGTAAAGAGTTTCCGTATCCAAGAGATTTTGGAAGAGCGGACGAAACTGGTGAGACGTGTAATTGAGGCTACTTTGAGAATGATAAACATGGTTTTTACGATTAACATACTGAATTGCAGTAAAAAGACAATTGTAATTTTATAACGAGTGTGTTTCTTTGCAAGTCATAGATAAAAAATAGAAACCGGCTTAATAGATAAAAAAAGACCATAATGAAACGAGACAAGAATACCTGGAACAAAACCAATAAAGCTCTTCCAACGATAAATTATTATATAGAGGCATCACTAAATAATTAACATGAAAGATTGAAATTCGAGTAATACAATATTGACAGAAAAAATAATGTAATGTAAAAATGCGTCACGTACCTCATTATAAGATATCGGTCTTTACGCTGTTGGGCCACGTATGGTTTCGGCGTTTCGCTTGTAGTCTCCAAGCATTATCAAGGCTGGGCCAGGACTGATTGGCCTTTTTTTTAGGGCTACATGAGGGTAATCCACATATTGGCAACTCCCCTTTAATAGCATAGGAAGGGATTTGAAAGGGGGGATTCGGAAGGGTAGAAGAAGGTAGCCAAGGGTTACTAGGGCCCCCGGGCTGTATTTTAAGGATCCTACCCGGCATTCGCCTAAAGAAATGCAGGGAAAACCCTAGGCAAACCTGCATCGGGTAGGTCGGGCATTGGGTACTTGTCCCACGCCCTTCCGATAGCGGGAGAGGAGTTTGCTTTGGGGACGCAACATTCCCTTCTACGTGCCTCGACCAGTTTAGGAGGCAGCTGGTCGACTATGGGAATGGGAATGGGAATGGGAATAGTCAACAACTCTTACCGTATGCCCAAGGTCTGTGACCCCAGAACATACACCTCTCAGAACAGGCCGAAGTGTCTCGGCTTGTGGGAACCTTAGTTCAAAAACGGAGAGCCTGATTGGCCTTGCTCGCCAGTGCCCTTATATAGGCCTCTGGTGACGCAAAAAGCGGCGGGAAACAAGATGACCTTGAACGCCAGATGCCCATATAAGGGCACTGGCGATCTAGGCCAATCAGTCCTGGCCCAGCTTGCAGACTACAAGCGAAACACCGAAACCATACGTGGCCCAAAGGCGCAAAGCCCGATATCTAATAATGAAGTTACGTCGACCACGAAAACGATCTGTTATGTTAACAGGTCTTTTACCGTTTCCAAAGAACAGAGGAAGTAACGTTGAACAAACAATAAATAAATAAAATAAAACTTTGCACAATATAAGTGATTAGAATAACGGATGCTGTAGAAGGATATTGCTAATAAAATTCTGATGATTGCTTATTTAGAAACGCTTCGTTAGTATACACATCCGCCTTGGAAATTAGAACGCATACTTCAGCGTAATTTAGCATTAAACATTTCCCGGGACAGCTTTTAAATTTATCCCTCGTTTCGTGCTTTTAAATTTTCTTTTTTCCCCCACCACGGTTGCTTATTGCGCCATACAAAGCAGGGTTTAATTCCTACCATTGTGCTCTACAACGTACGTATTAACATTATCTGTCCTGACCCCCCCCCCTCTTTATGTTACGTATGAGGACATGCAATTAAACCTCTCGTGTCTGGCTCGTTCTGTCCCTTTCAATTAACCTCATTTGTGATTACCAACCCCCAAATTTCAACCGACACGTGCGAAATTTGTGAAATATAAATACACGCACTCAGTGGCACAGTTTCACTAACTCTCATGGGTTGGCCCAGTTCCTGTACGAACTCGTAAAAATATTTTCAAACCTAAAAAAATCAAACGAAATACAAACTAAAAGTTTAAACACTTTTGAATTTTTGTCCTGTTCTCTGCATAGGTGAACCTATTTAAATAAATATAAATGTAATAATTTCTCTAAAGTATTGGAGTCATTGAATAAATAATTCTGCCTAGAAATTTCAGTTCTAGTAGACCTTGAATCATTAATCAAAGGCGAGTCGTGAAGTCAAGTCTTAGTCTCGTTTCATTCTAATCCTCTATGACCGTGCTCATTAAGCATAGGTGACTTGTCTTAATTTCCTCTTCTTCCATACGGTATTTTAATTAAGTAATTGTTTCCTTCTTCTACTTTACTTACGTACCACTTCACCTTAAATATCAACCTTTTTTAGTTACTGGACATTTTGATTTTTCTTTTCTTTTCCCCCACTATTTTTCCCCTAGAAATTTACATCGTCTATCAATGTAACTAAATCGTGATGTCGCCCCCCATATTCTAGTGTTCTCCACTACTATTTTTAGATGCATTAAAAAAAATCAGGCTAATTAAATCCAGGAGTCTCGTGTTCTGATGTCCTGTTTACCCTCCACTTTACTTCATATCGTGTTCATTTACTGCTTCATTTATTGACTCCTTCTCTTGTTAATCTCCATTTGACCTTACACTTCCATGTTCAATATTCCTTGTCTTAATCCACTGTTCTTTCTTATCTTTTTTATTCAAGATTTTTTGTTCTTTGATTTGTATCTTATATAATTTTCTGATTCATCCAGGAACAAACCCAGATTATTTCTTTGATTCTGACAAATGTGAATAAAATTCTTACGAAAATGTGTAAAGGGAGTAAAATACCAACCTAATACTTAATTTCAATAATTGGATCTTGTCCGAATAAATCTACGGTAGGTTCTTGTTTAAGTAGATCCCTAGTTGGTCATTTTTGCACTATTTTCCACTGTTCTATTACTTCATTGATCAAAGTGTTATTTACACGGTGAGACCAACTGAACATTTGATGTTAGACAAAAATTATTTTATGGATTTTAATTCTATTAACAATGGAGTATATAATGAACGTTTTCGTTAACCAGTTTGGTATTTATGCTCCCAATTACACATTTTCGTAAGAATTTTATTCACATTTGTTTCATTCGAGGAATAAAGTTCATAGCTGTATATTTACAGATAAGTAGGTAAAGCACGATAGTTTATTATTTGGTTATAAGAAGAATAGAAAGAAAGGACAGAAGTAAATGTTTACGTAGATTATTGCTACATTCAAATTAGGAAATAAAACATTTTTCACGCTAATTATAGATACTAGTCATTATAGGCAATCCCGCATGCCACTTCGCACGTGGCACCTTACCAATGGGCTCGTTTTAGGACATTAAAACAGCTCGCGTTGAACTTTTATATTGAAACTTTATCCTTTGCTCAAAATTAATTTATTTTCACTCTGCCAGTGTAGCCACCAAAGCTTCTCGTATTTTAACTGTGTAGTTCTGAATACAACAGTCAAATAGTTTGAAGTGATTTTTCTATTGTTGCTCTGTGTGTGAGTTTGTGTTGAATACGCAATGTATAACACTCGTGAAAATGAGCGATATTTCTTCCCCTCCGCCTCTTTTTTTGTGAGACTCTGAAATGTGTCGTGGGTCCATGTCCAGCCAGCCAGAGAGCGAGCAGGATTGCTACCGCTGATTTGCGGCGGAGGAACGTGATCCGAATCGCCGAGCCAGACACAGACAGATAGAAAGGGAGGGAGGATAAGAGAGAGAGAGCCGTTTATAGGAAGGCTATAGGCAAACCCAAACTGCCAGAGAAACGGGGATTTAACCGTCTACGAACAATCTATTGGGGGATTTTCCACAGAAACGATTATTCCGAATCGCTTCCGACCATTCCTGAAGCCTCCTTAAACAACAACAGGTCCCGCAAAGTACTTCAGCTAAAGACTGACGTAAACGCGTAGAAGATCCTTCGAAATAGACTACAAAATGACCGGTTAGAAAGCCAAAGACAATGAAGGAATGATGAGTGACGATATATTTGGATATTATTAAAAATTTTGGAAATCGTGGCTACATGATCGTACCATAGACTTTCTCAGTAGGATGAAAAGCTTCGAAATGCAACCCCTTAATTTTTTATTTCTTCTTAAACTGTCTTCGGTTCGGATTTTTATGCAATGAGTACTAACACTATTTTATTTTTGAAAATATAAACAACTTTACAAAAAGATTTTTAATTATTGAATTATTCAAATTGTATTATGTTTTCGCCTCTTATGCAACCCCTAAAACCTAAAATATATATTTAATTAGTTTGTTCTTTTAATAAAGTCCATCATTCAGAAATTTCATTTAACTCATAAATATTAAAATACAGTGATGAGTACTTACAAAAAATGAAAAATTCTAATACCCACGAACTCTTTTAATAATTTCTTCAAGCTGTAAAAACATTTTACATATAAAAATCAACTATTAAATATCAAAAGACGAATAAATGAATTTTTCGTATGCTTCAGTTTATTTTCACTTGTTACTTTTTCCACGTTCATGTATTTAAATTTTAGATGTGATAAATTTTGCATTGTATGCTAAACGGTGGTAATTATTACCTAAAATAACCCTTCTGAATTTTTGCTCCCGGTGTGATCTTTTCCATTATCATTTTAATTATTTTCGCGTTAGGTTTGGTATGAAATTTATCACTCTCAGCGTTTTGCACGAATGAAAATAAAAACAGAAAAATAGAAAACGTCTTTTGTGTGATGAATGTATTTATTAAAACTATGGAACTTATCAATCGGACCAAATGAAGTTTTCGGTAAAGGCATATTATTGAGGATAATAATCAAACTTTGCTTGACTGTGCTTGATAATGGAGTGTTGGAAAGTTGGGCATTCAGATAAGTCTATAGATACTTTGTCAAATTATAGAGTAGATGAAAAGTAGATACATACGGGAGTGAGGTAAACGGAGGAACGCAGTGAATCTGATCACTGTGGGAATATGACGTCACAGACAGACAGGCTAATATGGAGATTTAACAAAAATTATCGTCTGTTGAAAATAATAATGCTATAAACGATCTTTATACAAACAAACATAAACTTAAAAAGCATAACTTGAAAACATAATATTATCAATAAACATTGCCTGAAATTTAATCACGGTTTCGATTTGGCAACACCTCCAGTTTGAGACAGAGAGCCACATTATTGGAAAAGATTCATTTAATGATATGATGTATATTAATAATAATACAAATGCTGTTAATACTATACGTTATATGATTTTCATTTTAAGTTGTTTGACTCTAAGTTCTTATCTTTTACTTTAGTTCCTTGTCCAATTTCCAGTCATCTTGTTAGAAAAAGACGCTAATCGGCGTCGAAACATCCGGCTTTTTTAAATTAAAATTTACTTAAATTAAGTTTCATTTATAAGTTTATCTGTATAAAGGTCGTTTTTAACATTATAATAACGAAAATTGTTTATGATTCGAAGGATGGAAGAATCATCGACAAACTGAACGAAATGGATTTTTAAAGAGAAAGTCGAAGAATACTTAATAACATTGTAAATAATAGTAACTTATCTTCAGCAAAGTGACACTAAACGTTATTAAAATTTTAATAATACATTTACTATGGTTACTCAGACACAATTTAAATTCAAATTATGAAATAAATACGTTTACAACGGTTCAAGATTAAAAATTACTCCAACTATTTGTATTTAAAAGTTATCCATTTTAAGTGAATAATAATAATTTATTAATAAGTGACGTTGGAAGTTGAGTATAATAAGTCATTTCACAACCAAAAATAGTTTTCTATGGCATTATTTATGACCGTTACTGGAAATAATTATCTGTATTTATTATTTCTTTTTCAGACTATTCCTTTGCTGTTTTCTGCTTGATGTTGGCAACATTGTCGGTGGTTGGAGGATTTCCTGGTAAGAAATAAAGAATATCAGCCTTCCTTCATCATACCATTTTAATATATTAAAATATTCTAATTAATTATCCCAGTTGTGTATTGACAAACTACATTGGTTTTCATGTACTCAGATAATTATACTAAATTAATTCGCGAACCTGTAAAAACATAATGAGAAATTCAGTACGTATGGCCGCACTTATTAATTAATTAATTAATAACACGAAATAATTACATAGGAGAAAATATCATTACGAAAAAGGCTAACTGGAATTATATTTAACGAAGAAAAAAAATTCCATTCTTGTAGTTGCGACTGTCCCGCTGTAATTGTTTAATTAATATAATTTACCACCAACATCTCATTTTGATATGGAAAAAGTTAATCGTATGCAGGTTATTATATTTCAGCGAGACCTCATATTATTACTACGGTAATTAATTACTCGGGAAAATGAGTTTGTCTGTTGATATTAAAAGCTGTTCCCGCCTGGTACGTTATAATAACGTCGACGGAAGTTTGAAGTCTTTCTGTATGTCGGCGCCCCTATTATTTACGAAACGTCGTTTACGATATTTGTGTAAAACAATTTTGGCAGACAAAGTTGATTACTGTAATTTTCTACAGAAACAGGGGGCGGGAGGTATGGGGGTAGATATGAAATTTTAAGGGCGTCGGACTCGTTATATTTGCATTTGATGAGAGTTTGTTTCTCTTAGAAGAAAATTGTGTTCTAGTTGCTTCGTGAGGCAATTCTCTTTAGTTTTTCAATTTTCTGGAAGACGTTGTACTTGATATTATTTTTATTTGAGTTCCTTCTATTTTATTACTTCAGAAATTTTGTTCAAAACATCAAAATTATTAGATCACGTTGAAAACTAAATGATGTTTGACCCTGGATGTGCATTTATTTTTTGTCTTTAATTTCATTATGTTTGTAGGTTTTGTTTTGTCATTTTAGCCGATATTTTTCATTTACGTACTAAAATCCTAATTTCTTCAACTTTTAGAACAATGTCTTCAATTTCCGTTTTTCTACTTTTAATTTTATTACTAATCTATTTTACTTTTATTGTTAGTATATTTTCCAACCTTTGTCTTCCAAGGGAACAAAGACATTTGCCGAACGGTTTCTTCGAATCATACGCAATTTTTTTTAAAGCTCAGACGAGAATAAAGTAGAAAAAGTAAATAGCACAACTCCGACTCTTCTCCCTTCCCTTTACCTACTGCCGCGAAATAACAAAAACAAGAACTCAGACTGAATGACAGTTGAATCCGTCAACACCGAAAGCCTTTTGTTTCGAGTCTCAGAACAAAAAGGTTAAAACTTTGCACGTGTTCTTTCTCTATCAATGTCACAAGCGAAAGGAAACAAAAAAAAATAGACACGCTCATTTGAAAGCAACCATCCTGAACGTGAGGGTTTATGAGGGAGGTGCTGCGAATATATGTTCTTATTATGTGGTGAAAACAATAGTCTATAAAACAATTTTCAGTTTTCGTGTAACCGACCGAAATGACGTAATATTTAACAACTCTACCTCTTTCACGCACAATATGTTTTTGTTTTTTCCATCTTCCTCGGCCGTGTCCGAGTCGAGCGTCTCACTCCCTCTGTCCTGCGGGTGGTCGTTGCCGCAAATGAATGTGCCTACTCCCAACAGCAGAACCCAAAAATAGACCTGCTCAGTTGTAACAAAAGCTTTCACTTCGAGTCACAATAACAACGGCGACGTCACCCCACGACAGGAGAGAAAAGTAAAATATACATACGGTTATTTTTGTTATTAAAAATTATTTCATCTCTTCACCTCCACCACAGGGTATTCTACCACCTAAATATTAAGCTCAAAGACAAACATATTTAATTCTAGAGAAGAAGCATCAGACCCATTATTCTAGGTTTAGAAAGGGAAACTATATTTGAAGTTCGTGTAATATTAGCGATAATTTGGCGCCTCCCAGACTTTTCTTTTCCTTTGAAAGTGTTATTTTTACACCAAAATACCTTTCAGGGAGATTTTTTGTCACTGCTTTTGTGAGAAACATGAAATTTTTAACAACAGCATCCGTCAAATTTGATAAACTTGTGTCAAGTCCACTGTCTCTAGTTTCAAATGAGTGTATACAGGGTATAAAATATTAATTTTTCCGGACAATGTTACAGAATAAAGTAAGTTTGTAAAAATGGCGTTTAATTAGCCTGAGACGCGTCCTGGACGATAATTTTTTAAAAAAATTAGTCCCGTATATCGTGCCCTTGGTTGTTGTAAAATATATTACGGTTACTTAGAAATAGAGAACGGGCATATGAAAAGAAGTGAAATAAATAAATCACCTTCCTCATTTTTAAACGAGAGTCAATAAGGAGATTACAGCAAGGGTAAATTAGAACTATTCCCCTTCTTTTTAAGTACATGGAAATAAATGTATATAATATTATATTAATGACCTAATTTATGCTTTCGCAGCATAGCTGTTGATAACTTAAATGGAAGAAATAGGTTATTTTTCAATAATTGATTAAATACACCATATAATTGTATACTGAATAATTAAGACAGCTAATACAGACAAAAAAGGATAATATAATTATCACAAAATAAGTGCGGCCATACGTACTGAATTTCTCATTATTTTTTACAGGTTCACGAATTAATTTAATATAATTATCTAAGTACATGAAAAAAAATCAGAAAATTATTATGGAAACATTAAAACATTATAATAAAACAAACCTAATTTTTTAAATTATTTAAATTTTTAGATTACAAACTAATCATTTAAATCATATTTACACATGAAGTGGT
Source organism: Zhengitettix transpicula (assembly GCA_037074705.1). Classification (NCBI taxonomy): domain Eukaryota; kingdom Metazoa; phylum Arthropoda; class Insecta; order Orthoptera; family Tetrigidae; genus Zhengitettix; species Zhengitettix transpicula. The sequence continues at coordinate 79,618,977 of CM073593.1, forward strand.
ACCAAAAAAATTAGGGACGAAACGTCTATTTTTTAATGTTTTAAATATTTTAAAATAAATTTCGGACTCATAGTGTGATGGTTTTTTTAAATTAATTTATAGAAGTCAGATTAATATAACTGTTACGCTGTTGAAACTAACATTGAAAATTAACAATTTTAAATGACATCAAGTCAATTAAAAAAAATTACAAAAAAAATTACTTACATAGTAATTTACTAAATGATCAAAAATTTGCAATAGGTTAAGTTTCTTCAGGAATCCGTCCACCTTATCAGTTATGCACTAAAAATAAACTTTAAATAGACATTCTTTTTATTTGTAGTGCACACCAGATGAGGTCCATGGTGTGTACATTATGTTTAATTTAAATATTAACTGACTTCTTGGCCAATATAGATTATTAAATAGGAAAGAAATGAAACAGATCTTTGTAACAGAAAAGAGACGAGAAAAGTAATAAAAATCTGGTTCGGAAAATTCAAAGAAATTTTACAATTTATGTTAAATAATCTTTAACATAAAAGTGTGTTTGATGCGTACTCTTTCCTTAGAAGACACAAATCTCTTCAACAAAGATGATTTAAAATAGTGTAAATAGAAAATTACTTTTTCTTATCTAAGTTTTTGAGGTTATTTTCCCCTGATACAAAATTTAAGTTTCGAAAATTAAAATAAAATTACGTGATGTTGGAACTATTGTGTTAATTGACTGTAAATCATTGCGTAAGTAACTGGTATACTTTTTTATTAAGAGGAAAAAATAATTTCTAACGATTGGTGTCAGGACTAGTTTATATTATCTCCATGCCTTCACATGGGTGTCAATTATTTTATTTATATATTCTAATTTCCACTACAGAAAACTTAACTTATAGCAGAATAATCAAATTAGATACTAATTGTACAGGTTTAAAATTTATCTTTAACGCTTTCCACGAAATCATCTGAATTTATTACCAAATTTGCACCTTCTCCAGATTTCCCCACAGCTTATCAAACTGTTTATTAAATATCTCAACAGCATTCCCTTTATATTTAACGATTTATTTATTTTTACTCTGGTTGTGTGTGCATTTCAGGAAGTGACCGTTCAGGCGCTGCGGAGGAGCGGCTTCCGTCTCAGTCCCTGAGGTTCCAGAACGACACTTCACGCCTCGCGGCGACTCCCACAGGACTCGAGGACCTTTTAGCAGGTGAATATACACCTTATTAACTCCTCGTCAGTTCTCAGTTCTTGTCAAATAATTTTTTTTTTCGAAAATGAATCAAGCAGAAAAAGCTTCCTTGCTTCTCCGCCCACTAAGAGAATCTCGTTATTAAGAACATTTGGACTCAAATACTATCAACTTGGGAAGATTGTAAATTGTTTGTGGATTACAGCGAAAGATCAAATTCATTCAGGCTGGAATTAAAATGCTGTTTCTTCTTCACAACTTAGTCATCGTTTTAATTTTTATCTCTACTGACAGGGAAATTGTCCATTTATATCCTCACTTCACGAATATTATATTATTTATAAAATATATTATTAATAAGGCCAGAATAGTGAAAAATAATATTTAAATTCATTTAATATAACAACATGTTTCACTATTAATCTGATAAGTCGCCATATTCGGACTAAAATATTTTCTTAAATTAAAATATAATTTTTTCATTGGCTGTTTTCGCCTTATTAATCATTTAAACTATACAAGACGATTTATTATACTTTAAAAAATACCGTCGTTGGATTATTTAAAATGACCTAATCGATGCCTGTGGCATGTTAAACTTAAAACTGATCTCAAGGACCAAAGTAAACACGTATAACAATTTTATATATGAGTTACGTTTTCTACGGCTTATCCTTACGAATAAATTTGTATGAATTAGCCCGTCAGAAAGAGACTCTCGGGAATTATTTACCTATTACTAGCTGGGTGTCCGGCCTTATTTATATAAACCCGAAAAATATTTAATTCAATATTATTCTTTGGTCAAGAAGTGACTTAACCTCAAATTAAATGTTCTTAGTTCCGTACATACTTTCGACCGATTAATTGAACAGCCATAAAATACATTGAATTTTATTGTATCAATCCAAACAAATATACCTCCGAATTTTTTCTTAAATATACTCCTTGAGTATTGCAGGATATAATTATCCCTGTCTTCAGACGTTACGAAAAATTAAATAGAAGAAATTCATACTGAAAATGATCGCCATTTTGGAGTCACTAATATGGCACGGAAATTAACTTACATTTTATGTAAGGATCGTAAAGTATTCGTATTGTTTTTATTATCATTCGATGGAGTATTGCTGGATAAAATTATATTTTTTATTCAATGAAAATATTTCCGCTTCATTTCATAACGGAAGAAGAAGCTTTTTCGTCGCGTAGTAACGTCCCTCTCGCGTGACGTCATGGTCTCTTGATGTGCAGTAATTTAATACAAAAATTATCTCGTTTTTCAATTATAATTCTTTCCACATTTATGCTTGGGGTTTCTCACCCACACAGTACCGTTTCTCGTGTTTTGAACCAATTGTTCATGCAATCTGTCCACGATTTTAAATCTGTACAGAAACTAACGTAAATACATCCATTCTTTTTTATTATATAGATTAACGGCACGATTTGTTTTTAAACAATAAATTGCGACATTACGTCGTAGATGATTTGCGTTCCCGTCGTAATTCGTAGCACCTCTCCTGGTATTGTGTGTGTCGCGGCACTCGGGGTCGACATGACGTGGTCTGTTGCTGCTGCTGTTGACAGGTACTTTGGTGCGGGCGCCGAGGCCACGCGCCACCCCGAAACCACCGGACCCGGCCTTCGACAGCAGCCTCGTGACGGACGTTTCTGCGCCTCTGGGGAGCACCGCCTTCCTACACTGCAAAGTCAGGCATCTGGGAGGACGGCCGGTGAGTCCTTCAAAATTATTTCTATTATTAAAATGGCTTGATCTATATTTCCCACCATATTTGCACTAGTTTTCCACGTCCGTAACCAGTCAACCGTCTGGAGTTCCATATTTCCGGTACTTAATTTTCTTAACGAAAAAACGAATATTATTCAGTTGTGTCCAAACATATTTTTTTAAAAAATTATTTTTATTGGCATAAGGTAAAAATTTTGGAAAAATAATTCAAATATTCCTGATTGATGGTGAAATCTTAGATCCAATGATTCTGATATTCATGTAAAAAAATAATACTAACTAATTAATTAGAATTTATAATTCCCTGTTACTGTAAAAAAATTATTTTCATTGCTATTTTAAAATCAGCAATGCTCTTAATAGCTGAGTTGCCATTTTTGCCGCAACTTTTCTGCATATCGCACTCTATAAACGTAATTCTGTTTTTAATCTGATATAATTAATTGAAGGAATGATTCTATAATTTTTTTTGAATATTTGTATTATAAATTATCGGGTTACTAAAATATTATTTTCTTAGAATATTTAGATAACTAAATTAAAATTAAATCATTTTATTGAATTTTTGAACCCCTGAGGGCTCCATAAAATTATAGACGAAACGTCGTGTTGGTTTAATGGTTTTTTTTCTGTTACGATGTTATTAAATGTTTATTCATAATAAATGTCCTGTTTTTTTTATTTAACAAAAGACGTAATTCCACTTTAAAGCATTTAAATTTTTTTGTGTCTATTCTGTAAAAATAAAGACTATAAACCTTCCACGTACCGAATAATAACCGCCGCAAGTTTTATAAATTTTGATATTAATGTATTCGTTACCATGGCAACGTTCACTACGTCATCGGGAGTAGCAGAGACTTTAATATCACACAACAAATCAAAATAGCGAGAGCGCAAAATTAGTTACATAATAAAACAACCTTCCAATTCCATCCTAGCCCATTAATACGGGAAAAGTTTAAATTGTGTTGCAATAAGCGTCCAGTTTTATTTTTATTCGCATCGGAATACGGTACTGTATACTTACGAGTTATTGCGATTTTTTAATATTATTTTAGATTCATGTCCCAGTATTTTTTTTGTTTCATCGCAGGAAACTATACGAAAATTTCATTTTTTGAGTAATGAATAAACAGATTCTCATATAATTCCGTTCTAAAATGTAAATTACGATTCAGATCTGCCCTTGTAACCAATGTCAGAATTTCACTGTTTTTTTTAAATAACAGAAATATACAGACTTTAAATCCACTTAGAAGCTTTCCTTTGGATTATTCATATTAATAAAATTGAAATTTCGCGTTGCCTTTCATACAAAATCGAGCATGAAGCATGCAAAAATTTGATTGATATAAAAACTTATATTCTTAGTGACCGACTGTTTTTTTTTCAGTTCGTGTGTCTTAAGAATATGAAAAACAATTTTGAGATGCAAATTGGTATAGGCTTAGTTATGTTGCGTATATTTACCTCTTTATTTTCATTAAAAACCACCTTAACTAAGCCAAACTGGGAGGATATTTAAGAAATTATTAACACCTCAACGTTTCTGCGATAATCAATTTCGCCGTCATCAGGTGACACTTTCACTGTATAAATATAGTAGACTCTGGCCGGCGCCGTCCAATCAGAAGGGTAATTTTGATCTTCATTGGTTAAAGTTTTGACCGCCGCTATTTGTGTCCTGATCTTTATCCACGAGACACCTGATGACGGCGATGTTGATCATGAATATGTAATAAACAAGTGAGCTGATTGATAAAACAAGAACCATTTATTAAATCAGTGAGGGTAATCCACGCGGTAGAAACTCCCCTTTAATATTATAGGAAGGGATTTGAAGGGGGGGCGATGTAACTAGGGCTTCCTGTATATGGTTTTTAGGATCCTACCCGGCAATTATCCTAAACGTAATGCAAGGAAAACGTTAGAAAACTCTGCATTCCATCATCCGTGCCTCGACCAGTTTAGGAGGCAGCTGGCCGACTGTTCTAATGGGAACAGCCAACAACTCTTACCTTATGCCCAAGGTCTGCGACCCTGGAACATAACCCTCTGAGTTTCCTCAGATTGTGGGAACTTTAGTTCAAAAAACCAGAGAGTGGAGAAGGCATCTGCAAAGGTAGCCTGCATCCCCACTTCCTTCTATCAGCAGAGAACTATTGTTTAGTTACATCGACTTTCAGACAATTGTTTCCTACTACGGTCTCCACTTCAGACTGGAATCTGATAAAGGGGTGCAATGTCTTCGTAAGACTTTACAAAAATATTGAACCATCCTGTTTAACGCGGCGTTGTGCTTGGCGCCCATCTCTTTAATATTTTCACAGGTTATATAGTTTGCTTTCCATCCTAGGATATAGAGCAGTTAGTCCGCTTGTGGAGGGTAGGGGTGGGAGGGGGTTTGGCTCTAGCAGCGCGGTAATGAAGAGAGGATATTAACACGGTGTTGAGCTGCAAGATACACACGCCATTATCATGCGCAAGGTAGAGAACATCAGCCAGATGGGACCTGCTCCAAAACTAACACGCACACTCTCCATATTCATATCAAACCCTTCTCCTCCTCCTCCTTTCTAACGCAAAACCAACAAGCCAATACGAGGTTGCGCTCCGAACTCATCCAAGGGTCGTTACGGACCGCAACGAGGGTGAACTTTACCCCTTTCAAGACGCAAACTGCAGACCTGGCCTCGGAGAAACTCCTTGCCGGAAACCGTAAATAATTTCCCACTGTCACAGCCAAGGATGGGTTAAGCCCGTTATAGAAAATAGAAAAGACGAGAATTATTCATTACCATTATCTTTAAGAACATCGTATGATTCTGATTCCCTGCATGTACGATTTTCTAGCATTAAATGGTATATTTAAAGTTACTTCTTGGGAATTTTTAGCGATAACCCGGATATTTTAATTTTCTTGCAATGAATCAATCGAATCTCTTCACGTGAAGAAGCGGTCGATTCATGCCGATTCGCCCAAAAAAATTGACGCGTTGACCGATTTCGGTGATTCAGGTATAGTTTAACCTCACAAACTGATATTCTTCTAAATATAAGTGAAATCATATAGAATATTATTTCAGTATATACAAATAAAACTGAACTTTAAAAAATTGAAATTTTATATAACATAGACCTTCAATTACTTGCCAATTTAAACGTGAAGCGAACTACTTTGTACAATCAACCCAATAAATCATTGTAAACGTGCAAGAAAAAAAATGTCAAAAATAAATCATGCAATGTCACACGAAACTGTTAATAATCAGCACGGCATCTGTGGACGAGTACGGATAGTTCTCGGCAGAACGACTTTTTACATTTTCACGTATGTCACGACCTGAGGAGACGTGAAATAAAGCACTGGAAATGTCCTCAAATTATTTTAATTTGAATTTCGTGATGTGATGGTATTGTTATGAAAAAGCCTTAAAAGTATGTGTAATTTGAATGATTTAAGAAATTAATTTAAATTACTTTTCTGAGAATCGAAAAATCCACTGTTTGTCAAGAAACAACTAAATTGTCTGGAAAACCTGGTGTAAAGGAAATGACGTTTGCAAAGTGGGGGAACGTCGTATAAAAAGACAGGGAAAAATTCTTTCGAGGCCTTTTATTTATCTGAGACATGCTGTGTAATTAGGTTAAAAGTTTGTTTCACTAGCTCTTTGGGAGAACGAATGGCAGTAATAAGGAAAAACTGAGACTTTGGGACTGGAAGACCATAGAAGACTTCGTAATAAAACACTGCAATTAATTATTTCGTTAAATTCCTTATGAATAGGGATAAATTAATATTTTAGTTTAATTTTTTTTAAATTTAAAAATTTATTTATGTTTTAGTTTTTTTTAAAAAAAACAGTGATTATTCTTAAGAAGCCTGAAATATTTATTAATTTACATTAAAACGGTGGATAGCCCTTTGTATAAAAATTTAATAATTAATTTGTTAAATTATTTGTGGTGGTAATTTAAAACAAAGAAATGTAATAATTTATTTGTTAATAAATTCGGGCAATACTTTGATTCCAAAAGCAAAACCATTGTTTTACAATGTCTGGAGGATTTACGATGGAGGAAAACTTTATAATTAGGGTTTTAAGGCCAATTTGGATAATTTCGCTGCAAAATTACAAAGAAAGGACACGATAATACATCAATAAGAATGTTTCTTATTATTTATTTAATTACCTGGATTCCTGAAAATTCACGAAAGTGGGTCGATAAACTTTGTCATTGCAAAAGTATGAGTTCCAAATATTATTTTAAGATAAAATAAAAGGGAATGAAGTGGTTGACATTTTTCGAATGAGGACCCTAAATGGAGTCGTTACAGTTTTTCATTATCACTGAATGGAGGCTGCCATGGAATTGCCTATTTAAGAAATTGAAAAGATTTAAGCTCTCGTAATTTAGAGGCCATGATGGAATAAAGACAAGTTTATCTTTTTTCATGATATCGAAAAGTTTCAATTCTCGCCAGTGAGAAAGTTTTTTTACTCTTTCGCTATCTCTTGATCCCATTTTTCATATCCTGATGAAGGGAAGGAGGATTTAGGAGAAGGGAGGGACGAAAAAAAACCTCTCTGATATCTGAGAATCTGTTCTTTCACAAGTCCAGCCCCCAAAAAGCCCATCCTCGTGCTTCTCCTATTGTCGGTTCTTTTCTCTTACATTACAATATTTTTTATTTCCTTCCCCTCCATTTCTTTCTTCACTTCCACAGATCCACACAATAATTAAGAGTTTCATTGCACGATGGTGATAGGGGAGAGGGGTGGATCGAGAACAAAAAAGCTTACACGAGGAAGAGGGGGTAAAGTTTTATCTGCTCGAACAAAATTGATAAAGTTTCTCAACAAACCAACCAACACTACGGAACCCCCTTTTCTGTGTGTGTGAGTATAAAAAAAAAGCCTCCAGACAGCGATCCGTATCGCCTCGAAGAATCTAACTCTTTTTCCTCCCCCTTCTATGATTATTCCTTTCCCGTAACCTACTTACACTCAGACATTCCATTTCTCTCTCCTTGTATTTCTTAACAGACCCCTTTATCGTCGTTCAGCCTTGAAAAAGGGCTTGAGAAGGGTGGAAAGGAATCACCTGGCGCAGTATTGACAGCTTGTTAGCTAGGCCAAGGGGGTGGTTGTTTCTTGCCTTCTTTCTTTTTTACATTTTTTTTGTTCTGCCAACGGAAGGAAGGAAAATTCAGTAGCAGCGGTCGTGACTTGAAAATCAATATCACAGGAAGAGAGACACGGAGGGAATGAGCCGAGGACATGATAATCGAGAAAAGTGAGGCTGTTACCCTTCGAACGGTAAAAAATATCCTTACTCGACTTAACGACACGTCAACTAACTGTCAGACATCAAAAAAATACATATAGGAAGATTTCTTCCTCTCTGTTCACTAAAATCTAATTTTTCTTCTCTCATAACAACTGCAATAAAGGCGAATAGGATGTCAAAAAAATTGTTATTCACAACTTCACTCCGTCAAGCTTTTTATTTATTTTCCAGATTTAGTTTATGAAGAGTAGTTTTTGTATTAGGAAAAATATATATTGGCAGTGTTAGTCCGGAATGTTTCCTTTTTCAAAATTTATTTATAAAGACATACCCCAAATTCCAGCACGTATTTCGATTATACCACAATTACGCAGATTATATAAATTCGTTAAGGTAAGAATCGTCAGTATGATAATTTTTCAAATAATGTATGGTAAAATAAGTGTTTAAATTCATAATAAATCCTGTATAAAACATAAAAAGAGGATTTTACAAATTTTACAAATATGAATATGAGGTTGAGTAAATTTTGGTTTTATTTTTTAATATCTTATTTGTTACGTAATTTGGTCCATTTTACATTAATTAAATAGCTACACAAATTTTTACATATTTAAATAAAATTTAACAAATTTAAACGGCTAAAAAATTATTTCTTATGTCTATTTATGGTTATAACATGATCTAATTTTTTGTTTGAAATATTTAAAAAGAGTCTTTAAAGTCTAAATATTTTTGCTGATTTGACGTTGAATAACCTTCATTTACTGTACCTCTTAATTTCCTGCATTGCCGTCGAAGTCATTCTTCTCGACGCTTACAATCAGTAATTCCGAACTCATTTAGATTTGAAAATAGTCGAAGATTCCGCTTCGATCTCTTGAACAGAGTCGAAACGACTTCCTTCTCAACTGCTGAATTTTTATTTTATTGTTTATATATATATATATTGTTATTATCTCGTTTATTTACCCTGAAATACTTTCTATTGATGGAAGCATGTGACTGTTCGTTTCAAATTATGTCTTGACGCACTTAGTAAATTTCTTCAGAGTTACTGAAATATGAAAATGGATATTGGCCTAAAAGTTTTCCGTTTTCCACACAGAGTCACCGTTCATTTATTATAAACACTTAAATTATTAAAAATGCTAATCTCTGGTTAGAATTTTTTTCTTCTAAATTTAATTTAATTAATTGAAGGAAAATTTCTATAAATTTTTACATAATTGCATTATAAATGGTTATGTTTCTAAAAACGTATTTCCTCATAATTTTAATATTACGAATTTGAAATTATATCATTTAATTGGATTTTACAACACCTGAAGGAGTCCAAAAAGAAATTAGGGATGAAACTTCGTGTGTATTTTACCAATTTCTCAATTATAATTTTTAAAATGTATATTCATAATAAATATTTGACTTAATTGGCCGGTGATTTTTCATTTATTTAAAGAAGTCAGATAAATGTGTTTTCTAAAAATGTTTTTGCTTGGCTTAAAAATAATTTACTTGAAAGTCTGCAGGTATTATTTTCTTTTTGTATTGTTTTGGAGCAAACATTTACCTGCAGCTTCTTTGTTCCCAACCGTTTCCGCTTTAATAATAAACCGCGCGCAACCAAAACCCGTAACTTTGATGAAAAACTGCTAAAACTGAACGAAAAAGTCCACAGCGAGATCTCAGTCTGGTTACTACGTCCTGTATCTAGGTACGTCACAGTAAGTCTGAACTACCACCATTAATTAATTAGAGGAAGACTACAATTCAAGCATTATTTTGATTATGAATTGTTTCGCGTATTGGAAAAGCCATGAGACCGATCAATCGCGGCGTTATCGACGTATTTCCGCCTTGAAGGACCGAGAGTTCCGATGAGCAGATGATCTTCGACACCGTAATTGAAGCGGGACTAATTCCAGTTTAAAATGACGCTACTTATAACATGTGGCACGTCCGCCATTTACCTGGCCTCGCCCTCGTCCTGGATTAATTAGTGTGCGGGTCATTAGTCGTGGTAATGTGAGGAAGGAATGGTGAGGCTCTGAGCAGGTCAAGGCAGCCATGATCACTCACTGTCACCGGGGGTCGATCCGGAAACCTCCACTCCACTTCCCTCCCTCCTATCCTTCCCATTCCATCTCCTCTCTCTCTCTCTCTCTCTCCGTCCATATGCAACAGGGATGATGAACACACGCACTCACACGTCAATCATGTACATGGACAGGTCAAACTGTTCCGTCACCTTCAATTTCCTCTGGTCCTTTTGTGATGTTTATGCCTAATTTTTACACAGAAATTAATTAATATTACATATAATATTTTTTAGAGTTTTCCTTCTCTTAATATATCAATTTTCCTGAATTATATATTATAATTATCTTTGTACTACACTTTCTAATTGACATAGTGGATGGTTTCCTTTGTAAGAAAAACTACTTTTGCAATGACATTGTTAACAAAAATCAGTTTAATGTTCCTCGTAAATGAATTCTCACACTAAAACTTAAACTAATGAAGAAGAATATTTTAAATATTTAAATTACCCTTATTTATATTTCAAGCTTATATATGCTTAATATTTATGGTACATCGGTCATTTCTTTTCTTCATCAAATAATTTTTTAGTTTCCTCGTCTAATTTATTAGAATAAATTCTTCTCTCTATATACATACATTTAATTTACTGCTTAATTTCCTTATACCTACATCATTATGAATGAATAATTCTTTAATTTATTTGTTACCATCTGGGTTTCTGGCGTTGCCCAGGTTGCCATAGTTTAACTCAGCGATTTCCATAACCCCGGATTTAACTCCAATCTCTCTTGTTCTTTAATTATTTTTTTGTAACGTTCCTTCACCCCCACCCCTAATGTTTCTCCTCTCATCTGCGAAAGGGGTTTAAATTAAACACACAAAAAAATCGGGAGAAACACTATCAGTCTTATTGACCACTAAAAATATTTATCCGGCGCAAATATCGGCCTTTTAAGCATGTTTGAAAATTTCTACCGACACCCCTGGGGGTGGTAGACGTGTCTTATGCCCGCAGTGTTTGTTTTCGGTTGAAAAGGAACACGTGTACGAAATTTGTTCGTATATTCTCCACGGGTGTAGATTCGTATGCGAAACATTCACACATACATGCACACAAACCCACAAATAAACAATCAAAACCAAAAAAAAAAGTAAATTTTCGTATAACATGAATAAATATAATAAAATTCCATCGCGTTAATCAAATCCTCTTAATGAGACTTTTAGCTTTTTTATGCGCTATTTCAATATCTCCTTACTTGATGAAAGATTCGTTTTTTTCTAAATAAGACGACAACGTCAGAAGGGCTATAAAAGGAGGGATGTCGATGTTTTCATCCCTTGGAAGACGACCAGGATGTCTATTTGTAAGGGGGGGGGGGGAAAGTCTGAAGCAGACCCACTCGTGCGGTGAAAATCTCCCCTTTAAAAGCGACTGCCTAATTTATGAAGCTCGGGGACTTTCCTGTTCGGCTCGGCTTAGCATTTCGCTCTCCTCTTCCACAACAGCCACCGGTTTTCCCCTTTCTTCCTTTAATCCACCTCCCTCAGGGTCCCGAAGGTCCGCTGGCGCTTCACTCCTCGCCGGAAGGACTTACGCAACTTACCGACACGTTCATGAATTTTAGTAGGCAAGTAACAGGTGTCGGAATTAGAATGTATTTATGTTAAAGAAAAGATTATTCTGCGGAGAAAGCATGGATTAACAAAAAATAGAACGAAATTACAATAAGAAATAAAAATTGAACAGTCGGATAAGAAATAGCCCAGTTAATAATCTAAGGAAAAATAAAAGTTTTAATTTAACGTCTGTTTTAAATTAATAAAACAATTGATGAACTTATACCGACACTTTATTTTTAATTTATATTATGACGACGTTTCGATACCTTTTTGTATCTTCTTCAGGTATTTTACAAATTAATATTATAAACTAGCACAACTAAATGATTAACAAGTTATTAAATTCACACAGTTTTGAAAAAAAGTTTTTGTAAAAATTCGCAATGTCTCGAAAACCGTTAAAGACTCATTTCAACCACCTTTACAAATGGATTATTGTATAGTGGAAAATACTAGATGACTGGAAATACTTGTAGTTAAAGCAAATAATTGGATGATTTTGGAAATGCAGTAATTAATGTGATAGGAAGAGTTTTATTGATGTAAGACCATGTCCATGTATAAGAAAATGTGTTAAAAAGAAAAAGATAAATAAATAAAAAAATAAGACAGGAAATTCTGTAATCAAGCACAATAAAGAATACAGAGAAAGAAAACTTTTCTCTTTTCTCATTTCTTTGTAACATTTTGTTTCTTCTTAGAAATTACTACACCCATGTGTCCTCATTCACCCTTCCCTTTCTAAAGTCCGTAAAACAACATTTCTGAGCCAAAAGAAAGATTGAAGGGAAGGGGAAATATGGGGGAGGTAATATTTTTATCCGTTATGGTTACGTGGTCTTCCACTTGCACAATAAATTCCCCCGTTTACCCACATCGTCTTTGCTCTGAGACAGTAGCAAGCAATCCCCATCTCTCTCCTTTTCTGTCAGCCTTTATCCCTTTCGGTCCGGCGATTCCAACTCGCCCTTGCCTCCACTCTTTTTATCTACGCTTAACATTTTTTCTCTCTCTCCCTATCTCTCGTCCCCCTTTTTTATAATCTCATTTTTCAACGTAACACACGGTACAGTTTCTAAAAAAAAGTGTTTCAACTTTCTCCCCGTCCTTCTCTTTCTGTGTGTGACGTGTAGCAGCGACGTAAATGTGTGTGGTGTGTATGTATTTTTTTTTTAACAGGACATATAAATGTAACTTACACTGACGTATATATCGCTCCAAACTTTCCACTTTATCTGCCCCGACTCCTTTACTTTTTCCTTTACCGTTCCAATATAAATATAAAACTTCGTCAGTCGAGAGATAAATTCAATAAAACAACGTCCCCCGTCTCTTTCTCCCCCGTTTGAGCGTGCAAATGAAGGAAAAATATATCCATCCCCCTCATTGCAAGCGGAATAAGTAATCAAATATTTTCCAAATCTCTACCTTCTGCTCGGGAAAAGTTTATGCGCAGAAACGGGCTGCTAACAAGATATGAGCCTAATTAGATTGACGCTGCGGATTTAATTAATTTATTTCGTGCTCTTTGGTATATGTGCAAAAAGCACTGAAAATGTTCCTGTCGTCGTCGTCGTCGTCCAAACACTGAGGTCCTCTTTCTCAGGTGTCGTGGGTTCGACGCCGGGACTGGCACATCCTGACGTCGGGTCCGGTGACGTACACCAACGACGACCGCTTCCAGGTGGTACCATCCAGGAACGCTGACGAGTGGAGCCTCCAGATCAAGTACGTTCAGAAGAGGGACAACGGCACTTACGTCTGCCAGGTGAGTGGAGGAGAAAGAAATGAATCTCAGACTGTGTGAATAGTTTCGATTATAGTTGGTAAATAAAATACGAAATAATGATGTAGAAAGTAAGAAAAAACTCGAAGAATAACAAATTTATGAAAAATTGTAAGGAATGCTTAGAACGATGAAGCTGGGAAAATAAAATTGGATTGTGATGAATGTAAGACGCAAATATCACAGATAATGAATCCAAAGGAATGAATTTAGCTAAAAAATGAATGATAACTAAACCAAGAAGATGCCAAAGATATGAAAAATATCACAGAAATTTTTAAACTGCAATTTTTTATAATAATATATATATATATATATTTTTAGGGCAACAGGCTACATGAGGGTAATCCACGTTGGGCAACTCCCCTTTAATAGCATAGAAAGGGATTTGAAAGGGGGGATGCGGAAGGGTAGAGGAAGGTAGCCAAGGGTTAACTAGGGCCCCCGGGCTATATTTTAAGGATCCTACCCGGCATTCACCTAAAGAAATGCAGGGAAAACCCTAGGAAAACCTGCATCGGGTACGTCGGGCATTGGGTACTTGTCCCACGCCCTTCCGATAGCGGGAGAGGAGGTTGCTGTGGGGACGCAGCATTCCCTTCGCCGTGCCTCGACCAGTTTAGGAGGCAGCTGGCCGACTGTTCCAATCGGAATAGCGGACAACTCTTACCGTATGCCCAAGGTCTGTGACCCCGGAACATACACCTCTCAAAACAGGCCGAGGTGCCTCGGCTTGTGGGAAACTTAGTTCAAAAACGGAGAGGAAAAGGCATACCCAAAGGTAGCCCCTTCGTATCTCTCCTAAAAGGGAGAGAATCCCTTCGCAGGCTGCAGAGTTTTGTGTTTTCATCATAATAATATATTTATCAAAAGGTACTTATTAACCATGCATACAGAAACAACTTACAATTATTAATTATAGGAAAATAAGTATCTAATTGAACCAGTATTAAATTTAATAACAGTATAACAATTTATAATATCCTTTGGAAATTTGTTAAATTATTTTTATCATTTAACAAATGCACTATAGCATAATATAACCTATCCCTTGTTGTGCAAAACTCTACTTTATTTATGCAATTTATGGGTTTCTATCATACTTATAAATTAGTATATTTAATTAGAATCAAAATATAATCATTGATTCTCTACGATATCCATATAATGGAAACAAATATTGACACACTAACACTATAATTAATATAAAAAGAAAATCGTTATATTGGAACAATTTAACATAATTAACAATATCTGTGACTCTTAGGATGCCGATACCAAAAATTTTACGATGTTATCTTATAAATCTGGCAAATGAAGGAGGTGTGGAGCACAGGAGCTGGGCAGGTTCTGTCCTAATTGTCATGGCTCCTAGATACAGATACACAGATCAATTTGCAGCTATATGCGAATCAACTCGGTTATTCCTTCATAAGAGCTGCAACTCAACTGACAACTCCCCCTAAAAACATTTGTTTCTAAATTATATCGTACCGTTGTTTTCACCATTTCTCTAAAGAAATCTGCTCACCCTTAAACTTTCGATTTCATTAAATTTCCTTTTAAATGTTGATAAACGACATTTACCTTCCACAATTAAATATTAATGCTCAAACTGATTAAAAATGATAAACAAATATAGATATAGATCTCAAATTATCATTAAATTTCCATAAAAAAAAAATCTTTAAATAATTGGAAGAAACCCAGAATCAGAGAGAAAGCATAATAATAATACATACAGAGAGTAGCTCTAAAGCTCAGAGGCAGACGGCAGAAGAAGTTATAAGAAAAGGAATAGTAACTTACAGACAGGGCAGGGAAAATTTAAAGGAAAAAATTAAATAAAAAATTGATCTGTACTGAAAATCATGAGTATACGGAGAAATCAAACACTTAGAATAGAAATGCTATCGGTAGACCGAGTGAGAAGGGAAAACAAATTGATAATGAGTTTGAAAAGTTCTGACGGCTCAAAAAATGAGGAAGCTGCAGTGTTAAAGAAAGCGGGTGAAGGCAGCAAGTAATACTAAAGCGATAGAATCGAAAGGACAAACTTTCGTAATCCTGGAATCTATATAAAAAAGCGGCGGAATGCAGCTCGCTTAAATAATTGGCAATGAAGCGTGGAATTGAAAGAAAAGCTGCTTCTCGGAGGGAAGTTGTGCCAAACGGAGCCGAAAACATGCAGTTAATTAGAAAATTTCATCGAACACGAAGAAAGTAACAGTCACTTTTAGGCACTTTGGAAGATAGTATTAACACTCAGGAAAAAAAATGTAAGGAAAGAGAAATTCCGTGAAAACTTGAAAAGTTGACGTATAAAATTGAACGAAAAATATATTCGCAGTGGGTGAAAGTAAAACGAGTTTTTTTTTTTAAAAAAAAAGAGAGATCAAATCCTTTGGGCTGAAATTCCATGAAAGGAGAATAAAATTACCTCCGAATGCTTCGGATCAACTCCAACTCCCTTTTAACGCCAGTCTCTAAAGACTTAGAAAATTACTTTTTTGAGAGATAATCCGGGACAGTGTATTCTGTTTTTATTTTCCAGGTCGCAACGAGCAGCGGAATAATCTCGCACTATTTTAACCTGGTGGTCCAGGTTCCGAAAGCTTTCATCCTGGGGAAAGGAGATTACCACATCGGTGAAGGAAGCACAATCTCCCTAGTCTGCATAATCGAAAACGTGAGTGAAACACAAATCTAAGTTCCGTCTCGGAACAGAAAAGCGAACTGTGATGAACAAAATTCGGAAGATATATAAGGCGTGAGTTATATCAAAAAAGTAGAAAATTTGAAAGTTTTGGGGGATCACATTACCGAAACGCTCATTAAATATACTCACCATTCGCAAAGGTTCAAAATATAAGTCAAATACAGAGAAATAGTTATTTATAGACAAATGTCTGAGAGATAAAAATCGTAACTACTGAAACGTTTCTAATATACCGCGTAATGAATTTTTAATTCAACTTGATTGTTCCATAAATAAATTCAAGAGACACTTAAATTCCCTAAGTATCAGAACTTCCAGAATGTAACCTAATGAATACAAACGATTATTCAGAGTGAAACTAAAATGGTTGATTTGGACGATCGGGCAGTATCGTTGGACCCCGGGTGGAATCGCTCGGTTGAAGATTGTGGCTGTGGTGGGAGATTTGGACCCTTCGTTACTTACATGACACATTAAGCGTTTATAGTACAAAATGGCTGTTTAATAAATAAATTTATATTCACTTATACAAAACTTTTTAGGAAATCTGAAATATATCAATTCAGATTAAATCCTTATGGATTTTTACAGTGTTTTTTTTAACGAATTTTGACGTTTCGGGTATTAACAGAATTTGGCTCAGTCAAATTGTTAATGTAAAAGTATTCGGTTTTCAGAGAAATGTTTACACAATTTTTTTCCACGTATTAAAGCACCTAACAAACATCACATTGACGTATAAAAATCATCATAATAATTATATATATTTATATAAAAAAATTTTCGTGTTTTTCGTGCCATAAAATACCTGAAATTGGTTTTACTCCTCACGTTTGAGAATTTTGTTTTTTCTTCTTTCTTGCTCTATGCCATATTTAGGGGCGAAGCAATTTTGATTTTTCCTGTGCCGCCATTGTTGTTTGACAAATGTAAGCGAGTGTGCGAATAGACAAAGGACTAGTATCGTGGTGAGTTGTTCTATTTTGTGGACAATTCTGTTCTCTGTGTGTGTTGGGTTAATAGTGGGGCAAAGCCGACATCAAATTACCTGGCAACGCGTCACGAACAGACGCGAGGGGAAAACTTTTATAGCTTTCTGACCGACGCGGAAAACAACTTACGAAAGGGGGGGGGGAGGCGAAAAATTCAAAACAGACGCAAACTATATAACAGTTTACTGTGGCACTGTTCCACTATAACTTGTCCTTAACCTTACTTTTGCAAACTTTGTAAAATAATTTTTTCACGCAGTGTCTGTTCACAGCCACTTTATTTTCCTCCAGTCTTCTCTTAATTCATATAATGATATCATTCAATTCTAATTTGTTTTTCGCGTGGATATCTCAATAAAGAAAGAATTAAGAGTTTAATTGGAAATCCAGTTTCGATAATTTAAAAAATTTTTGTTTTAAATAATTATGAAAAGAGAAAATTTAAAAAAATCTGAGTTTAATGAAAAATCTTAGGACAAAACGTCGTGTATGTCAAAAATAATAATTTTTAATTTCTTTATTAAACATTTTAACTCTGACTAAAGCACGACAGAAGACGAAATTAAAGTAGCTAAAAAATACAATGGACGACGAGGGAAAATTTCGAGTAATTACCTCAAGGTCGTAATTAAGCAGATAGTCAATATTATTTGATCCTTTAAAAAATAGTGAATAAATTAAACAAGTAAAGTCATAATTTCAATTAAGACATTGCTGGTATACATTATCATTTATTACGATTATAGAATAAATAAACAAATAATTAATATTAAAAATATATTGTACTACTAATTATGGAGGTTATTAATTGTTTAAATAAATTAGATTGTTCAGCGGTACAAATTCTTAAAGGACGACAATTGTCGGCGAGATTTGTTGTGAACAGCGCGTATTGTACGGAAGGTCAGTTGGTTGCAGTCTTGCGAATCTTCTGGTCGAGAGAGGGAGCAGAATTTAAGAGTACGAACAGCGTGGTCCAAATATAGATATTCAACTGAGAGACTTATATGTTAATCATTACATTTGTAAAAAGATCTGGACGGAGAGACAAGTTATATAAAAATCTGCAAAGCTGAAACAAAAGGTTCAGACACATACGCGCTCCGAAATAACATTTTCCGCAAAAAGGCATTGAAATTTAATACGTCCGACGGTTGACCGGAGTTGCAGATAATCGAGTTCTTGGAGAAATAATCCAAGAAATACAACCGTGTAGAGTCTGTGATTAATGGCCTTTTTTAGTGAATTGTGTCCCCAAGTTCCAGAAATAAGTCTGGTACCAGCAGGACAGTTGTAAGTACAAACCAAACTAATTAAGTTCTGTAAACGGTAATTAAGGATATAGCCAGATTTAGCTTCTTTTCATTTTGTTAGATTTCGTATTCGGTTCATTTCAATTTGTTTGAATTGTTAATTATTTAATTTATAATCGTGATTGTTCTTACTTATCAAACACAGTCAAAGACCCTGAGAAGAAGAGTTATTAAATTTGATTGTCTGTGAAATATAAAAGTTTGTATTTTACCTTGAACGCCACAAATTATAAAATAAAAATTTGTTTGTACATTTTGATTGAATTCGGCGTCCCAACCTAAGGCAAATCATTTGTAAAACTAAAACTAAAAACACCTGTTAAAATAATCTTTGGCAATTTAAAGTTTTTTAATCTTAATAAATTTTGTTAATTAATATAATTTAATTAACCTTTCGATTTTAATTATTCCATTTTTAGGATCCCCAACGTGGTGCAATTTAATTATATCTTCCCTATTAATCATTACAATATATTTATCTGAAATTTTTTTAAAAAATGAAATAACATCAGCTAATTCGTGAGAGATTTTTACGGGCAACCTAAAAATTTTGGGACAGTCCTGTTGTAAAATTTTAATTGAAAGATAAATTAGTGATATTTAATTACATGAGAATTGTTGAATAAGAATATCAAGGTGCGATTTGCGTTGACGTGACGGAAAATTTATATTTTAATTAAACTTTTACACATGAAGATGTCCCAAAATTTATGGATTTAGGGTTTTTATATCGTTTTAAATTGCGCTTAATATTATCCACGTTTTAAATTGAAAGAGTCGCGGTAGAGAAATTAAGGTAGTGAAATGTTATAGTTTTAGGATCCTAAAAGTGATGAAGGCAAGGCCTAGAAAAACAGATTCAGGTAGGTTTGGCTCTTGATAAGTCTCACTCCCTTTCGATGAGTGGAGTAGAGTTCGTTCTGGGAACGCAACGTTCCAATAGTGTAGTCGAATAAATATGTATCAGGGTCTCTGAGGATACGAGGGTCACTGTCGATGGTCAGAGATAATTACGCTCGCAGAACTGTAATTATATATCACCAATAGTGGCCCAGCACAGAGTTTTCTTAGTTCGGCAGACGCGGAATATTCTGCCCTCGTCTAAATTCTTGTTTCAGAACCGGCGGAGTGTTTCGCTCTGAGAAGTATTCTTGTTTGAGTAGCCTCTCCCGGCCATTCTCTTCACTGGCCAGTGTAGACACGAGTAGCTTATTGAGCGCTGCTTGAAGAGTAATTTCAGATATTTGTTTAGTGTGCGTGGCCTTGTGACCTTTGTGCAGAGCCCCGTGGCGCCGCAGTACGTGTTCTGGCAGCACAACGAGCGCGCTTTGAGCCTGGAGGGAGCCCCTGGGGTGAGCATCGTCACGGAGCCCGGGGTTCGAACCCACTCCAGGCTGGCCGTCGCGCACGCCACGCGCCACCACTCGGGCAACTACAGCTGCAGCGCCCCGGGGACGGAACCCGCCTTCGTCAACGTCTTCGTCTCGGAAGGTGAGCCAATCCCGTCCTCCTGTCTTCTCCTCGGGTGGAAACCACGGGACGTAGAATGAAGGTGCTGAAGTAGCAGATCTATGCAAATGAGTCAGGAGCATAAAAGCCGACAGTCTAAATTGAAAATAAATAATAAACCCTTAACACCCCTTGCCACTTAGGCAAAATGGGGAACATTAAAGTCTGACCACATTACAACAACGGAGAATCACTTAACAATCTCCGTTGATCTCGTTGGTGGTTCAGATTACCCTCTCCTATTTTTTTTCTGATATTCCGGTCCGTCTCAGCCCCTTCCGTTGCTTCGTTCCTCCTGTATTTGCTATTCGCCTTCCTGTGTATATGTCGGAAGTTGATATTACCGTGGCCGCTTACAGTCCTTGGTAGCAACGTCATGCGACAGCTACGATGAACGTTCCAAAACCAGTACAAAATCGTGAACAAAATTTTTAAATTCAAACGTATAAAAATAACACGTTAATATGACTTTATTTTTATATGACCGGATTACTAGGATATTGTAAAATGTAAAACGTCTAAACGTAATTAAAAGCATACTAATTACTCAGTAATGAAATCAAACTCTTTTTTTGGTTTAACTCAAATTTGAATAAAAACCAACATTTAAGTCCAAAAAACACTCTCCTATATTTCAAACTAGCTTGGAGCCCGGCGTTGTTTAGGTTGTCATAATTAAACTCAGCGACATCCATAGTCAAGGATTTTACTTTAAACTCGGTTCTTTTTGCGATATTTTTATTAGAGATTAGAGCCTCGGATTTCACTTTAAACTCGGTTGTTTTTGTGGTATTTTTTATTAGAGAATAGAGTCGGATCCGGGCTTATGGATGTCGCTGAGTTTAGTTATGACAACCCAGGCACACAGCTACTGTGAAATAAAGGAGAGTGTTTTGTAGCCTTAACCCTTTAGTGCATGATTTTTATATTTATTTTTCAAACTGTAATGTTGAAATATGTACTGCTGTGAACACAATACGGTAAAATGAAAAAAAAAATACGTCTGCTTGAAAATAATAATTAGCAAGATGCAGACAAAAAATTTAGAATTAAATTGAGAATAACGCTTAAATTTTCTTTATTGAAGAAACGTAATATAAAATTTATATTATCACTTTTTTGTCTGATTTGGCTATATTTCTAATTACAGTATGGTAAACATAACCAACAAATATGGTCGAATTTTTATAATATTAATTGAATATTTTTATTATGTTATGTAAGTTCTAAATATTAATGGTCATTCATCTATAACTTCAAGTTTTTAAGTTCTTTTTTGGATTTGTAAATAAAATTTGGTTAGAGTAAAATTATATATAATTTGAAGTATTAGAAATAAAAACTTTCTTTATTAAATGTTAGTCGAAAATAAAAGGTCTTAATGAAATTTTCAAAAATTTTGATCAATAATTCAATTTTATTAAAATAATTACAGCTTTATTTGGATATGAAATAAAAAAAATATACAACAAATATAATTAGATCTGATTTATCGGTAATTCAAATAAATTTGATAATTATGATTTTGGTGCAATTAGAATATCTTGAGAATTACGCTAAAATATTTTTTTTAAGAAAAAATAAGAAAATAAATATTTTGTAGTTGACCGGCTGGTAGAAAAATCTGACTTAAGGGGTTGAGTCGCAGAAGGACAGGCATGTTTTAACATGTCCACGGATGCCAAAAGTCTCACGTTGCGTTAAGAAAATGTTGTTTCATATCTGAATCACAATTTAGCTCTCTTAGAAACCCACAGATGGCTCTGGGGTGATACTAAAAGTTATGTTGCATATATGCTGCACTATACACTGGAGGGTTAAATGGTGGTTTTTATTCAAATTGAAGTATACTAATTTCATAAATAAATAGCGAAATGACTGTTGCTTTCGTTGATAAAGATTTGCTTATGAGTTCGTCACTTTGTTAGCGTAGCGACTCGTTCTTACCGCCCTTGAGTTCTCGGACCACTTGACGAAAGGAACAAGGATTGCTACAGCGTTGTGTGGTATTTATTAAGCACCTATTTTGGCTATTTATTTATGTAATTGGATTATTATGAGTTGAGGTATTTTATATTCTGAATTTATCTGTGGAGGAAAGAGGCAGGAAGTAATTCTCCGAAAACGGTCAGGCGATGTCAGGTAGCGAGGTCGTGTCCTTGCTGGAAGCGAAAACCTCGAGGGTGCTACACTTCTCTTTCTCTTCACTGAAAAACAAACTCTCCGGAATATTACCCACGCGCACACACAAACACACAGAGCAATAACGCGGCTACAAAGAGAAGAGGACAAGGAGTAGGTCGCAGAAACCGCAACTCTGGAATTCTCACATCCCCTTTAATTAACTCCGGGACGATTTCAAAATTGACGAAATTGTAATTTTAATTAAAACCAGGCCTCGTCGTTGTCTCGTGTTTGCCTTCAATCTCCCTTTCCCTCCATTGTGCCTCACTCTTCCTAGGGAAACTGTACACTAGCAGACATTCACTTTAACCCCTCACAACGCTACGGTATTAGCATCACGCACAAGATCAAGGATTCATGAAGGCCACCAGATGAACCTGACAGTTCAATGACAATATACGATTACTCGTCGCATGCGGCAACACCGCAATAACTCTCCATAGAGATTACTATTTTATTCTATAGCTGATCTCCAGGGATAACTCACGGCTTCTCGTTGATGATTTAACTCGAAACTTCCAGCATTTCCGACTCTCAGCGTCCATTACAAAACTCTTTATTTAAAAGCTTCGGAATATTAAATTCTTGGAAATATATAATCTACGGAATATGAAGTCAGTCTGTCAGCAATCGCTCTATTTAACTGTCCAGAAGTTGATCAGAATCCAGTTAGATATCTCGAATAATATCTTCTGGGGCTGGAGTGAAAAATTTTATCCGCGTCGTTTCGATGACTTTCACAAAATATGGCGGCACTGTGTCAGTCATTGTTCTATTTGTTTGTCCAGCAGCCGATAATAATCAAGTTCACGAATAAGCAAAGATGACGATGACAGAGAACGTCATCGAAACGTCGCGGATACAATTATTCACTCGGTTAGAGGACCGAAAGATTTTATTCATTCTCTACTCCGAGATTTCCAGAGAGCTAATGAAGTTTTTTACCGTTGGAGATGTATTTTCATCTCTCTGGTTTTATTGACTCAAGTTCCCACTAGCCGAGGCACCTCGGTGTATGTTCCGGGGTCGCAGACGATAACAGTTGTCCGCTAGTACTATTGGAACAGTCGGCCAGCTGCCTCCAAAATCGAGAGCTCGGGCGGAGGCTACCTTTGGGGATGCCTTCACATCTCTCTGGTTTTTTTGAACTAAGGTTCCCATATGCCGAGGCACCTCGGCCTGTTTTGAGAGGTGTATGTTCCGGGGTCGCAGACCTTGGGCATACGGTAAGAGTTGTCCGCTAGTCCCATTGGAATATTCGGCCAGCTGCCTCCTAAACTGGTCGTGGCTCGGAGAAGAGAATGCTGCGTCCCCACAGCAAACTCCTCTCCCGCTATCGGAAGGGCGTGGGACAAGTACTCAATGTCCGACCTACATGATGCAAGTTTTCCTAGGGTTTGTCCTGGATTTCTTTTAGACGAATGCCGGGTAGGATCCTTAAACCATAGCCCAAGGGCCTTAGTTACCCTTGGCTAACTTCCTCCACCCTTCCGCATCCCCCATTTCAAATCCCTTTCCTATGCTATAAGAGGGGAGTTGCCACTATGTGGATTACCCTATACATAGCCTGTCTACTCCCCCCCCCCCCAAAAAAAGCCTCCAAAACTCATCAAGGCACGGAGAAGTGAATTCTGCGTCACCACATCAAACGCCTCTTCTACCATTGGAAAGACGTGGGTTCAAGTACCCAAGGCCCGACCTACCTGATGCAGGTTTGCTTAATTTGTCCTGGTTCAATTTTACGCGAATGCCGGGTAGGATCCTTAAAATATAGACCGGGGACCCTTGTTAACCCTCGGCTACTTTGCACTACCATTACGCGTCCACCAATTCAAATCCCTTCCTATGCTACTAAAGTTGCCACCACGTGGATTACCCTCATGTGGCCTGGTACTCTAATAAAATTCTTTATGTAGCTACTTCTCCTTAGCAGACTGTGAAACGCCAGAAAAATATTATCTCACATGTTTTGTCTGCCCGAAAAGTTACATCGTGGGAAAGAAACGTTGACGGTCCATTTGCTTGGTTCTCCCTCTGAGATTAGCCTTCGTCGCCCTCTGCTAAATCCATCGTTACATTCCAGGGAGCGAGCGACGTCGACGGAGGAGGAAGATAGTGAGTGAGTGTGTAAAGGAATCCAAGCCCCTGCAGCTTACCCTCAGGAATACCGAATCGTCTCGTTTGCATAATGTGACGGACTTTACACGCACACACAAGAGCAGTTACCTACCCGCAACGAATATATTCATAGCAATGAAGGAAACCACGCGGAATCCGAACGCTGAAAGAAAACGAGTAATAGAGACGGTACGAGAGAAGGAAGAGTAACGAGAAAAATGCAAATTAATGAGAGCGTTCTCGAGTGAGTTTCTGTATGTTAAATAAACCCTTTAATTCCGTGTGTCTGAGTCTCTTTCGCTTGCCCTACGCGTCTTGTTCCGTACACAATATTTACAGAAAGCCCCGAAACTCCAACTATATGAATTAATTAATATTTCGTAAAAGGATTCGTATATGTTAAGACATCCTTAAAGGTTGATAAATGTACAAAATAATAATTACGTGACAGATCTATTTATAGCGAGTCTTGAAAACGTAACGCAGAATTCTGACTTTTTTTTTGGGCAACAGGCTACATGAGGGTAATCCACTTTGGGCAACTCCCCTTTAATAGCATAGGAAGGGATTTGAAAGGAGGGATGTGGAAGGGTAGAGGAAGGTAGCCAAGGGTTACTAGGGCCCCCGGGCTATATTTTAAGGATCCTACCCGGCAAGCGCCTAAAAAAATGCAGGGAAAACCCTAGAAAAACCTGCATCAGGTAGGTCGGGCATTGGGTACTTGTCCCACGCCCTTCCGATAGCGGGAGAGGAGTTTGCTGTGGGGACACAGCATTCCCTCCCTGTGCCTCGACCAGTTTAGGAGGCAGCTGGCCGACTATTCCAATGGGAATAGCGGACAACTCTTACCGTATGCCCAAGGTCTGTGAGCCCGGAACATAAACCTCTGAAAACAGACCGAGGTGACTCGGCTTGTGGGAACCTTAGTTCAAAAGAGGAGAGCTAAATTCTTTATTTATTCAACAATTATTCACTCTCACAAACAGATTTATTCATCTGTTTGTGAAAGTGAATACAAGGAACTGCAGCGAGAAGGTTAAGACAGATTAATAGGCAAATTCGTGAATATTATAAACATTTATTAAGGAATCAATCGGTCATATATATATATATATATATATATATATATATATATATATTAAAAACATATAGCAATTATTAGAATCATAATATTAATTAATTAGTCTCAAATAAAAATACATTTGATTATGGCGAGTGTTGAGAACGTTTCAACCTTGATTCTTAGCAGCTAAAACATTTCCTATCAAAAACATATTTTTCCAATCCGTAGTTTTCCTTGTGTGATGATAAAAAATAATATATTTAAGAGTCCATGAAATTTTAACAAAGAATTGAAACTAAGAAACAAAAATGTGTGATTAGTTACCCCACGTTGGGCGCCAAATGATGTTTTGCTTTACGTCGGTACTTATGATAGGCCTCGATATTTTCTATATAGGCTACTTTTCTATTGTTCTTTCAGGAGACAACACCGCAGCAATCCAAAGACAGCAGGGATCCGCCCCGATGCCAGACATTTCACTGGTTCTGAACTCAGCACTGGTCCTCTTAGCCACTTTCTGGGGAACGCGGTGACACGTCAGTCATCTCGGTGAGTTATGGACAATCCGTTTACAGCTGTAATTTATGAGTCTTAGTTGAAAAATGTTCATCATACAGTATACCATAAAGTACGATCGTATCTTTGAGTCAGTTATCAGTATTGAACTCTTCTGAGTTCAACAGTTCATGGTAGTGACAGACAATTTTAATCTGATCCTATCAAACATATTAGTTGGTTTTTTAAAATAAAAACATGTCCGGCTGTAAGGCAAAGAAGATACGGTAAAGAAAAGGAAAGCAACATAGTTGAGTTCCTCAATAACTATGAATAATAAGAGACTATCCTGAAAGTAATAAAACGTCATTACTGATTTAATTCAGGGCGTAGGACCCTGTACGGAATATCTATAAGTTTGTAATGGTTACAAAATATCTGTCTTCTACAATGACTTCGTTTCCTGTTGTTTTTAATTTTACAACTTTTCACAATATTTCGTCTCCAATCCATCATCTCATCTTTCTTATACGAATTATTACGCGAACATTCTTTATTTTGCTTTTTTTATCCTTTTTACTGTGACCGACTAGTTTCTCGCCTTTTTTCTTCTTTATTTATAAATGTGCATTTTTTTTATTTGAGAATGATTCAGCTTTAAATACACTTTTTTTTTTCACTTTCCAGGTTCCCATTGGTGAGATTAAAAATAAACGTCTTTCGAACTCATCACAACAATAAAAAAAAGGGGGACAATAAGTGCGTGAGTTGCGTCTTTAATCACCCCTCCATTTTTTAAAAACAGTGCCTTAAATATTCTTGGAAGAACGACGACAATGACAATTTGTGATTACGACAAAACCTAATTTATCTGATCTTAACAACTGGACTGTTGTGTCAGAACTGAAGGAATTATTTATCACAGGACAAGAGAGAGAAAATATATTAATATAGTTAAATGTTGTTTTTTCTCCGTTTATAATCTGTAGAAAAAAATACTTGGTCTGCATTCATTACTTACAGATTATTAATAAAAATGTTTACACTGTGCTTGATCTTCATGTCTCATCCAAAAATATTTTCCGGTTCATCCCTTATACGAATACTGCCACAAGTGTTTCTTTCTACAAGAAAAAAAAAGAGGAAACCATTAATTGTAATTACTTATATTCAGATATTTATTCATCCGCTGTTCAACAAAATGTTGAGTAATAATTTTTCTGTCTTCTGTGTCTCACAAAAAAATAATATTTTAAAAAAAGAAACTGTCTGTGAATGAATTAATGACGTGTACATGAGTGTAATTGATGAGAACAAAAATAAAACAAAATTTAATTTCAAAATGGAAGATTGTTTTACACCCTTTCAGATTTCCTATATTAATTTTAATTTGATTCGTGGCATGTTAAAGGGAAGAAAATTTTGATGATGTCATAGTTAAGAATGTTATAATATGCACGTTTATAAGGAGTATAAATGTGGAGGAGGAAAGATGAAGTGAATCCGACGAGTAATAATAAATGAGGCTGTTGGTGAATAAGCCTTTAGGCTAAACAACAAAATTTAAGTGGTATAAATGTTCCGAAATAAATGGCGGATAATCCGAGGAAGACGTTAAATATTGGGGTAACGGAACGAACAACTTCACACAACAGGCCAGGAGGAAAACCGCCACAGGACTTTAATATCGACGTTGATGAAATTTGGGCTGAAAAGCTCATTCTTTTCCAGCTATATAGGGAAGATCTTGTTTAATCAAGATGGCCGCCATCCTCGTTGCCCTCCCCTGAAACTAATCTGCGATGATTACCGCTTCACTGAGATTAATATCTAGTTAAAAAGACAGCGTTTTTGGCTTCTTTGAAGAAATTCAAGCGGAATCTTGAAGTCGAAAAAGGCTTTCAAAGAAATAACTGAAATCATTTATCACAAGTCCGGGGTTAACGACGCGATGAAAAGGAGTCAAAGAGGTTTTTGCGAAACAAATTCTCCGAAATGTTTTCTATCAGCTCGCAATATTTCACCTCCGGGTTTGAATTAATTAGAAATAATATAATAATGAACTGTGTTTTTTAGGGTAACAGGCTACATGAGGGTAATCCACATAGTGGCAACTCCTCTTTAATAGCATAGGAAGGGGGATGCGTAAGGGTAGAGGAAGGTACCCAAGGGTTAACTAGGGCCCCCGGGCTATAGTTTAAGGATCCTACCCGCCATTCGGCTAAAAGTAATGCAGGGAAACCCCTAGAAGACCTGCATCAGGTAGGTCGGGCATTGGGTACTTGTCCCACGCCCTTCCAATACAGGGAGAGGAGTTTTCTGTGGGGACGCAGCTTTCTCTTCTCCGTGCCTCGACCAGTTTAGGACGCAGCTGGCCGACTGTTCCAATCGGAACAGAGATCAACTTTCACCGTATGCCCAAGGTCTGTGACCCCGGAACATACACCTCGCAAAACAGGTCGAGGTGCCTCGGCTTGTGGGAACCTTAGTTCAAAAGCGGAGAGCTAAATTCTGTATTTATTCAACAGAGGCCAGGTTCCAACTACCAACAACGGCCTCAGTAAAGTATTTGATTTGATTTATTTTATTCCATTAGTCGTCCTATTAGGCAATAGGATACATTACATAAAATAACAATATATGGATGCTACAATTATCTTATAAATAAAAATGAGTATGTTTGTATGTATGTATATTTGTATGCTCCTTATACAAATATACACTGGTGGAGCAAATTTCACCAAATTTCGTTCACGTGTTGTTTACGACCAGGAAACAAACACTGTCGGGGTGAGACGCGTCTACCACCTCCAGAAGCGGGTGTGGACGGGGGTGAAAATATTTATACATGCTAAAACAGACGATATTTGAGTCGGATAATTTGTTTTTTGGGGCTACTGATGTTATCTGAATATAATTTTCATCCTCTACACTCTGGGGAAAGGGCACCCTTTGGGTTTGGGGTGGAGATGCTTTACAGGGAAATAACGCGAATACAACCAAAATTGGAGTCAAATCTAAGGTTATGGATGTGGCTGACTTTAATTATGACATTAAATTGGCCATTTAACCCCTACGTCTGGGTTTGGACGGGGGTGGTATTTTTCAAACTTTATAAATGGTCGATATTTGCGTGGAGCAAATTTCACCTAATTTCGTACACGTGTTGTTTGTGACCAGGAATCAAACACTATCGGGGTGAAACTTTTAGGGGTCAAATATAATTTCAACCCCTGTGAGGGGAGCAAGCTCAGAGGAGGGGTGGAGCTACGTAAAATAAAAAAAACGCAAAACAACCGAGATTTGAATCAATTCAGTGACTATGAATGTCGCTGAGTCTAATTGTGACAACCTGGGTAACGCGACTGGTTTGGGAGGTGTTGGGCGGGGGTAGAAATTTCCAGACAATGTAATCGGCCAATTTTTGCGTGGAATAAATACTTTTTGATTATCGCAAATTTGTGGGGGTGGTCATCTTATAACATGTAAAAACGGCCGATATATTTGGTTAATGACTTCAACCCCCCTTCGGCATGGGAGGTGAGCACATTTAGGGATAGGGTTCGAGGAGCGTTACATAAAAATAGCGCAAAAGCATCCGAAATTGGAGTCATATCTGGGGTTATAGATAAATGACAAATCGGGCAACGCCGGGCACCCAGTTAGAGAATAATAAATTCGGAAAAACAAATTTCCATGTTAAACATACGTAAAAGATTTTTAGTAATAACTATCTGGGTGCCCGGCGTTGCCCGAGATGTCATTTATCTATAACCATCAATAAGACTCCAATTTTGGTTACCCAGGGTGTAGAGGTTGAAAATTATATTCAGATATCATCAGTGGAAAGACTATAAATATCTTTGACCCCTACAAATATTTATCCGACTGAAATATCGACTGTTTTAGCATGTTTAAATATTTCCACCCCCGTCCACTCCAACCTCTGGGGGTGGTAGACGCGTCTCACCCCGACAGTGTTGGTTTCCTGGTCGCAAAGAACACGTGTACAAAATTTGGTGAAATTTGCTCCAGCGGTGTAGATTTGTATAACGAACATACAAACATACATACATACATACAAACATACAAACATACATATATACACTCATTTTTATTTATATGATAACAAAAATAATAATTATTTAACTATACTGAGGGTATAATATAATATTTACAGAACTAAAAAAAATTCAATACGTAATATTAAAAATAATAATGATTAGAGAATTAACTATCAGGAAAATGTTTTACTGTTTCTCCTGAATGAAAAATTGTAAAATTTTACTTTATTTAAGGCGAAAGAGAACTCGTTTGTAGGGGTATTGGGGGTGATGCTGTTGTAGGAGAAGGAGAATCTTTGCTTTCTTGTTAAATGGACGCGAGGGGAAAATGGCCGACGAGCAACACCTTGAATTTACGTCATGTTTTCGCGTCGACTTGAGAAGGAAGGTGTGGTTAAGAAAACGGAAGGAGGAAAGGGGGGGGCGACTTCTTTGTTTCTCAGTGGTGGTAATGGGTGAAGAGTCGTGGCGGGAACGAGGGAGCGAGGAATTACTGCAAAGTTTAGTGTGGACATGGAACAGAAGGAAGACGGCTGCAGGAAGGAATTAGTTTTAGCTCCACAACAACAGCGACGACAGCGATGTTGTGTCGAGATCTTGTGGGTGGAACGGGGGGAAATGGGAAGGGAGGAAGAAGACAGAAGGGATTGGGATGCAGTTGCAAACTTTCTGGCAGAAGTAGGCTTCTATTAAAGCTCGGGAAAGAAACACGTCCACTGACGCTGGTTGTGTTTTTTTTTACTGGTAATAAAGTTGAAAATATTTCCATTGTCTGGATTTTCTTTTCCGAGACTTATTATTTTTATATCCGCTAATTTCTCATTGGTACAACATAGTTTACTACACTTCCTCGCTGTATTTTATTATTTGAAATATAATGACGCTAGACTTGAACTCAGTAATGACTAATGTAATCAATAGACCTTAACCATCTCTCTCATCAAAAATTATAAAAAAATAAATGATTAAACTTTCTGCATTTATCAGGAATTGTCGATCATTATTCCGAACAGTTGGGATTTATCGCATTCGCGTGCATCCTCTTTAATGTCACCGCGTTATAGGAATTTGAGAGACAGAGGGTTGACAACAAAAAACCTATATAAACAAATATTTATCAAAGTAAAATACATCCCCTCGATATTAAAAAAAATTGAGTAAGCTCACCCTTCCTCGTTCACTAACTCTCTCTGTATATATTGAATATGCTAAAAAAATCGCATTATTAGTTGAAGGATAAATAAAACCACGGCCTCCAACCCTTGTTATTATCTCTCCCAACGTGCATAGTAGTGAAATAAAAACTATATACATATACCTTCAGCAAGTCAATCCATCTTCGCAAATTCTTACCGCAAGTCGGAATACTGTTCGTAACCAATAAATTATGTAATATCGTTTTGTCGTGTGCTGAACAATCGCGCTTCGTTTCTTCTTGAAGGAAGTATAAAAAATCGAGAGATGAATGAGAGAAGCTGCTATACACAAACACACACACACACACAGACGTATATATTTATATTTGATTGTATATTTCCTTTGGCAGTGAAACGAGTCGCTTCCCTGGAGACAGCTTCCGGAAGAGCCAAGGGTTAAAGAAAACCCTTGAAGTGAGTTTAGAAACGACGACGTGGCAGGAAGAGGAGACTGCCACTACTTAAGTCAATTTTGCTCTCTCTCGCTTTACAAGTCACGACCAGACAAGCAACAAATGTGAAGAGTCCCCGTGTATGTTCCGGGGTCACAGACCTTGGGCATACGGTAAGAGTTGTCCGCTATTCCCATTGGAATAGTCGGCCAGCTGCCTCCTAAATTGGTCGAGGCACGGACAAAGGAATGCTGCGTCCCCACAGTAAACTCCTCCCCCGCTATCGGAAGGGCGTGGGACAAGTACCCAATGCCCGACCTACCTGATGCAGGTTTTTTCTAGGGTTTGTCTTCCATTTCTTTTAGGTGAATGCCGGGTAGGATCCTTAAACCATAGCCCGGGGGCCCTAGTTACCCTTGGCTACCTTCCTCCACACTTCCGCATCCCCCCTTTCAAATCCCTTTTCCTATGATATAAGAGGGGAGTTGCAACTATGTGGGTTACCCTATACGTAGCCTGTCTACACCCCCCAAAAAAACCTCACAAATGTTTCCGGGTGGTGCGATCGAATACACCGGAAATTAACAACATTGATTAAATAGTAAAATTTTTAAATGCCTTGTGATATCGTCGCCCGCCTTCTATGTAAAAAGTTTCCCTCGATTCTCCCTTAGATGATTTCTGGACCGAAAGTTCATCAATTGCCCAACAAAATTACCTTGTTGCCAATCTTTTGGATACCTGGGGAGGCGATCTGAGCTCCCCTCCCAAATTCTGGCCAATCGCAATTTCCCCCCGGAGTACGTGCCTTACGACCACGTCCAGAGATTACTAGATCAGACATCTTGGCGCCATCGAACACGCACAGAAACTCTCACTAAAATCTTCAATAAAATAATACAAATTATCATAATTCGAATATAATGCTATTATCGACTTAAAGAAGAAGGGTATTTTGCTTCTGGGTTTATTTGTGCTACAGAATTTCGGAGAACGTCCTTCTCTTATTAATCTGTAAGGTTCTATAACCTTAAATTCACTATGTTTATCCAATTATTTAGGGGTGTTTTTAATATGCATTTCATGTAGTCTACCCAGTGAGAAATTCTCATCTAAATTAAAATTGATATGAAAACCAAGGGTGGGGGAAGGAATATTTTTATCGCCACTTGAAATGAATCGTGCGGTATCAGATAAATGGTTAATGTATATACAAAACAATGTTCAAGGTGCACTAGAGGTGCATTTGTAGGTGTTTTGGAAAAGAGGGCTGTAAAATGTGTCCGAGGGTATCGCAGGTGCAAAGTCGAACACGAATTCTGCTCGGCCTAAAACTAGAGAGCGAAGTACGGAGAAAGGGTGGTCGTGTTTACACGGAAAAGGGATAGGGGTTGTGGTGATAAGTTTTGCGATGTTTACCTTCGGACTCACGTGGCCATATTTTAGGAAGCTGGAGTGTGGGAAGAAAGGGGCATTAGCTGGTCGATGACCACACGTGTAAACACACACACACACACACACACACACACACTTAGCGAAGAGGGGTAGTTACCGAGGTAAACGGAGGTTTGGGGGTAAAACACATACACGCTGTAACAACCCTTCCTTCGAACCGGAAAATTAACGTCGCCCTTGAACCTGGAATATTGATTGTAATTAATAGTAGGGGTGGCGTGGGGTTTGTGTGACCGCAGCAGCCGCGGTCGTTGATTTCCCATGAGTCTGGGCCGCTGAGTCCCCCAGGTGCGAAACCCACCCCTTCACATATATACGAGTTCCCTCTGTCTCTTTCTACCCTTTCACCCCGTCTGCAATCTGGGTCACTGAATTAAGCACGCGCCATTACGCTGCCTCACTCGCCTTTTGGAACAAAGTGGATGGAATTGCTTCCGAAAGCAATACTACTCATATTTATACTGATGGGGCTTCTATCTCATCACCCCAAACCTATTATGGATTGTAAAAATTAAATTTCTATTAATTTCTTGTATAACTATTTTTTTGACGCCAGAAAAATATATATACAAGAAATTATACAACGTTTTGTCGCTAATTTGCGACCTTTTCAAGTAAGATGTTTTACACTATAAAACCAAACAGATACAATAATTGAAATAATTTTTTTAAAAATATTTGGCGCATAAATTAATAATTTAAATTTTGGTGGACTTTCAAATTTTGATAGATCTCAAAATGCACAATTTAAACGAGAACCACCAGTACAAACTCAGCTGAATTGTTGAGTGAGGTTTACAATGTAAACAAATTTAAAAATATAGCACTACATAAATTAAAGACTTACAAAAGTAAAGTTTCAATTAATTAGTGCCAATTTTTATATTTATGACCGTTTTATATGATCTAATATATAACACTTCACTAATTAAATTCATCCAAAATTGATACATTACACCAATCTATTTTATGATTAACTGAATATGTTTTGACGGAACAGAATAATTTTTAATAACACTTTTTATATTGTTTTTGTGATCCTTTAACCTAGTTTTTAATGAACGCTTTGTTTGACTTATGTATACGACTTTACAATCAATGACATTAATTTTGTAAATTTCGTTATGGTTATCTAAAATGTCAATTCTGTTCTTAGTATTTTTGACTAAGTTTAAATAGTTACAACTATTTTCGTTTCTCCATTCCTATTATCGTATCACAGCAAAATTTATTAAATATAAAACGGCCCAATTAATGTTTAATTCTTGGAAGCTGTTGAATTATTTAATAAGAAATACAACCGACAGGAATTTTAAAAGAAAATAGGGTCTAAAATTATTTCAAAACGAAATAATAACGAATAAAAGGAGAACAATTCTATCCCCCTGAGGCACAGAAGATGCGGTTCTACAGAAACACTCATTTATTTTCCCAATGAAATTCAACCAATTAAAACAGTCGTAAAGAATTATAAGAGCTTATTAAACCGGTTTTTAAAATACTTATTAATATAATTCTTGTGCATGGCCATTATATTTGCATTTAATTTTACACACAACTGTCGTACTGATTTTTAATTATTGTTTTCGTCTTTGCAGGCCATAAAATGCGATATTGAGCAAATATTTCAGCTTCTAGATAAACCTTGCCCATTTCTTTCCATTAACGCTTAATATTAAAAATCCAGGTTAAATTATGCTGATGTATTTTACTTTGGAACAAAATAATCTCATAAACATACAGAAATTAATTTACGTAGCAGACACGTCCACTATTTTGTGTCACATTAATATTATGAAGTAAATATTTACTTTCAGAGATTAATTTTATTCGTTAGAAACTAGAGTGTTTTTGTATTTATTCCTTGACTTTGTTCTTACAGTCGCCTTTTTCGTTGTACCGGTACTTTTTCCTTTCATGAATACATTCTTTATTTCTATTTGTAATGAGTTACAGTCTCCTATTAAAATATATTTCAGAAGTACAGACATATTAAAATTCTGAGACTTCGCGAATCAATGTGTGTGTGGTACACAGAAACGAGTCCTGCATTATAATATTGCTAGTATTTTAATTAAATTCTCATATATCATTTTACAGTGTCGAACTGGTGAACCAAAGTTCCAGTGAGAACCAACTGAATTTATTTGCCACACCTTCACTTCAGTGATGTGAAATACAATATTAAAATGTTTCCAATATTTTTATTTTTGTCGGATGTGTTACCACAGCGGTACAATCCCTGACTGACTCTTACATTCAAGTCATTTCCATGCTGGTTTAATGTGTTGGTTACCGAGTCGTCCTCTGCTCCCATTAGAACAGTCGGCCAGCTGCCTCCTAAACTGGTCGAGGCACGGACAAGGGAAGACTGCGTCTCCACAGAAAACCCCTGTCCCGCCATCGGAAGGGCGTGGGACAAGCACCGCAAGCCCGACCTACCTGATGTACGTTTTCTAGGAATTCTCCTGCATCACTTTCGGGTGAATTCTGGGTATGATCCTTAAACTATAACCAGGGTCACTAGTTAATCCTTGGCTACCTTCCCCTAACCTTCCACATCCCCTCTTTAAAATCCCTTCCTATTCTAATAAGGGGGAGTTGCCACGACTCATGTAGCCTGTTACTCTTAAAAAAAATCTCTTTTGGCAGAGAAACCTTACAATTAGTTTTCATAAATTGAGTGCAGTTAAAATGTTGCAGTACAGCCGTTACTTGTACTTCGACCATTATCTGTCTACTGAGGGATATAATCCCCGCACTCAATCACAGGGGCTGAAGGAGAGATAGAGAGAGAAGACGTCATTTTCTTCCTCAGCAATATTTCCTCACCCCCAGGACACGAATTTCCCTCCCAGAACACCGTCCCTAATTGGCTTCCCTACGAAATATAATTGAAGATTGCTCCACATCTTTGAAGGAGGATGAAGAAACTAGCAACTTATAACATCCAACTATCCGTAAGGACCCTTAAAATAAAGTCTGATGGTTTAAAATGAAAACAAAAAATCAACCGAGTTATTAATTAATTTCATCGACACGATTATTATAAATTTTTTCCCTTGAAGAATACACTGAAGCTAATCTCAATTAAGAAAGGAAAGAAAGAAGGTTTAAAATAATGAGGACGGTGGGAGACAATTAGTGCTTTCGTGGTTCGGCGAAGATTTAACGATGAAATTATCTACTTGGCGAATCCTGTTGAGTGGCGAATAACGTCTGAAATAATACAAGTCAGTAACGTAAATGGTCTCGTACCTATTTAATATAATCTGATAATACAGACAATATTTCAGAGGTATCTATTTTTTTGTTAAACAAAATATTCGTTTCGTCCTCAATATAGGGACTTCTTCAGGTAATCAGGTAATTTTTTTTCGGTTACAATCGCCCTACGATACAGCCCATGGCTTTAAATAAATATTTAGAATATATATATATATATATATATATATATATATATATATATATAATAGAATTGATATATTCTGTATTCTATATATATATATATATTGTAGCCGCTCCGCTACCCTCCTTTCGTTTTTTCGTTGATTATTCATGTTTTGGCGCCAGGTAATTTTTGGGATAAAACCACCAAAACAACTTTTTAATCTTTCATAATTTTATTTAATCGAACATGAGACGTAGGTTAGCTTCAAGGCGTGGTTTATCAATCTTTGTAAATTATTTGGAGCACGTCCATCCTCGGTCGAGTCCAGCTTGGAACTGACCATTACGCTTCTCCCCTTGGCCGGCCTAAAATAACATCGCATTTCCGGCACCTGCATAAACACAACCACTGCAGACACCCCCGCGAAGGGTGCTCGACCGTACCTCGCAACAATCATGTTACAATATATATATATATATATATATATATATATATATATATATATTCATTATTTGCTTTAAATGAATATATTTTGTTTTATTTAATATATATATTTTTCGAAGCGAATTTGGCCCGAGCTCGGAGGAGACGAAACCATGAATATTCGCGATTGGTTGACTTGAGTGACGAATCAGCGCCATTTTATGACCAGATTAAGTCGCGCGAGGTTTGTACATTGACCATTGCAGACCTAAACAACATGCTAACGTGGAGGAGGAGTATAACCAGACGAACTTCTGGAAGCTTTGTTGATTGACAGACGGTAATTGTGCCTCATCCATTTCGTCAACTTACAAGAATCATGGCAGACTGTTTTAGAACTTCCACCACACCTTTGACTATGTCCAGGTAAAGTGTCACAGATCGTCACTATTGCAGAATTTGACAGATGAATTATTCATCTTCTCCTATATGTTCAATGAGAGAGCATTGTTTCGTTGCAGTAATTTGAGAGAAAACGAGAATGCTTGCAAAACTGCGCATGGCTGGACTGGTCGTAATGATCAATCAACACTGTTCAATTAACTCTACACTAATTGGGGTGCTGGCCAATTGGATGCTTTTTCTCTCTCTCTTTCTCTCCGACCATCCTCCATCCTTCCCCCGACTGTCGTCCACACCAGGAAGCGGAAGTCAATAAATAAAAGATTTAATTAAAGCAAGATGAACCCACAGACAGACAGCACTAGTCCTCAGCAGTACTAAAACACGGTCACACTTAAATATAAAAATTAATAAATGCACACTATAGTTGTTGGAAGGGATTAAATCTACGTTTTTATTGATTCCAAAATTTCTAACCTCTCTCGCCATCAAGATTTATTAGTGGTGGGCGAATCCAAGATTAATCAAAGCATGACCATACAACTGTAACATCCTGAATTCAAAATTTTCCCAAGGAACCACGAAAGTATTTTGAAAAAAATATTTTCTTTTAGTCGTTCCTCGTGGTCATTCAGAACAGAAAAAAAAATGCAGAAATAGAAGCGGGGAATTTTTTTTATTGTTTTCTTTACCTAGTCCAAAACTATTCTAAGATGTAAAGGAAACCCCCAGACTAATAATTTAAGGGAGAGAGAATACTACGGAAACCACATTTTTGTGTAGCCGGAATTATAGCAACAACAATGGGAGGCGGGAGAAGTTTCGATCCGCGAAGTATCCCGTGTTTAAAAGGTGACGTCTAGCGGCGGCTCGTGAAGTTATGGGTTACATCAGCTCAAGCAACCATTTTACGAGGATAAATATGTAAAATAATAATACTACAACAGCGATAGTGTTACGGAACACTCTGACTCCACACGTAATATGCGACATTTTTAATAGTGTCTACTTTTTAAACGCGGAATAATTTAACATTTCTAACCCAAAAGTATATTTCCCCTGTACATATTTTAAATAAAGTTAATTTTCGGAACGAACCTGCGAGCAGTGTTGTATGTACCACTGTGATCAAAAAGTAAGGTGAAATTGTCATTTAAAACTCCCGGGTATTAGGAAGGCAGGTAATTTTTTTTCCTAGGTTGGTAGGACTGTCTATAATATTTGCCAAGCGTCTGTTTGTTAAAAGGTTTAATTATCTCCGAGTTACACGTCTTTTTGTAAACAACCAAAAGTGAATTTTTCGATTTTTGCAATGGGTGATTTTGTTGAGAAAAAGAACTTGGATAAAATTTTGTTTGCGGAACGAATATTCTTGTGCGGACACGTTGAAAATGTTGCGGAAGGCCTTTGGTGATCAAACTGTGGCACAAAATAACGTTTATAAGTGGTACAACGAGTTCAAAGAGGGCCGAGAACGCGTTGAAGACGAACCGCGCTCTGGACGACCATCAACGTCTACCGACGAGGGCCGCGTCCAAAAAATCAAAGGTTTGATGCTTGAAAATCGTCGATGGACAATTAGAGATATCGCTGATAGTGTTGGAATATCATTTGACTCAGCCCAAACCATTTTGAAGAATGTTTTGTGTCTCAAACGCGTCAAGTCTCGATTGGTGCCAAAATCGCTCAATTTTTTGGAAAAAAAGCGTCGCGTTGATGTGTGTGAAACTTTGCTGTCTGACTATCAAGACCACTTGAAATACCTCATTACTGGAGACGAGACTTGGATTTACGCATACGTCCCTGAAACCACCGACCAATCCAGCGAATATCGTGCAAAAGGTGAAGCAAGACCGAAAATCAAGGTCATGTTGACAGTTTTATTTGATTATCGTGATGTGGTGCACTATGAATTCCTTCCGCCGGGCCAAACTGTCAACAAAGAATATTATTTGAGCGTTATGCGTCGTTTGCGTGAAGCTATTCGTCTGAAACTCTTGGTTCCTTCATCAGGATAATGCACCATGTCATACTGCATTGGTTCTTCGCGACTTTTTTTGCCCAAAACTCGACTAATATCGTTCCGCAACCACCGTATTCGCCTGATTTGGCTCCGTGCGACTTCTGGCTATTCAGCAAACTCAAAACGCCAATGTGGGGACGCCGGTTTGACACTATTGAGGAGATAAAAACCGAATCGAAGAAGGTCTTGAAGGCTATACCGGAAAAAAAACTATTCCGACTGTTTCGAGGACTGGAAGAAGCGTTGAAAAAAGTGCGTTTTATCGGAACGGGGATTACTTTGAAGGGGATGAAATTGATTTGGAAGAATAATTAAAGAATTTATATTTTATAAATAAATTCACCTTACTTTTTGTTCACAGTGTCATGTGGTAGATTTTCGAAGTATGATGTCTGTAAATGCTGTTACTTTAAAATAACATTTGATTGTGATTATGTTATTACTGAAAATGTACAAATATTATTTTTATTTCTAAATATAAACTATTTTTTTTTTAAAAAATATAAATACTGGATAGTTCAAATTTATTTGTATTTCGTTCCTTACGCCGCCTGATCCGGTCGCCTCTCTGTTTCATTGCACGGCACGGCTCCGTGCTCTCAGACGTGTAGCACAAAAATTAGGAAGTTTATTGAGAGTTTGGGTTACCCAGGAAGGGGGGGAGGGGGCAGGTGACAAGGTATACTGCGTAGGCCAGCTGTCAGCACTAGCGGTAGCGCGTCTAGTCCTGCATTTTAAAGTCTTCAATATTGAGGCAGAAATTCTCATCCTTAAAACAAAATTAATTAGTTCCTTAATATTTAGAAGAAATAATTTTTACTAAATTAATTTATGTTCTGTGGCAGCCGCCGCTGATGACGTCGCATTTCGGAAGTTAACTATAGGCTGGCCAGTCAAGAAGTGAGCGATTCGAATTGAACAGTGAGACTGGAAATAAATATTGAACACATTATATTATAGTGTTCCTGAATGTTTTGAGGACTGCGAAATAAGTAAAAAGAATGTAAATAAAATGAATATATTCTGTTCAACAGAAACTGTTGAGGTGGTCAACCGAGGTCAGAAAATTATTTTTCAAAACAATCTAACGAAATTATTTCAATAATCTCTAAGAAACCTCCAAAATTTAAAAATTCAGACAGGAGAAGTGAAACTTTCGAAAAGGTGGGGGGGGGGGGGAGGAGGAAGGAGGTAGAAAGACGAACAGAGAGCGCGGAAGGACGGGGTTCAAATTAGCAAGTAATTAATTCTGTGGCAAGACGCTAATTTGCGGCAGCACCGAGTAGTTGAGTATTCCGATGAGGGCGGGGTTTTTTTTTTTTCAGAAGTTGATCCAACAAAGTTACGATTGCGTATGCCGGACGAC
Source organism: Zhengitettix transpicula (assembly GCA_037074705.1). Classification (NCBI taxonomy): domain Eukaryota; kingdom Metazoa; phylum Arthropoda; class Insecta; order Orthoptera; family Tetrigidae; genus Zhengitettix; species Zhengitettix transpicula. The sequence goes on from CM073593.1 coordinate 79,659,760, forward strand.
TTTTTAATTTAATTTTTTTTTTCAAGTCGCACGATGTGGAAAGGATGAAGAGTGGTTTAGTTTACAAACTCACCTGCTGTATATCTGTGTGTGTGTGTGTGTGCGTGTGAAGCTCCTCTATAACCTCCCGATGTTACTTCACAAAGAAGTGGGGACCGTTGTTCAAAGGTTGAAGGACCTCTCTCTCCCTCTCCTATCGTCACTGTGTCGCTTGTTCACAAACAAAACCCTTCTCAACCTCCAGCTGTAGCAAACTTCAAACCTCGCTTCGTATGAAAGGACCCATGTAAATAACGTGACTCTCTTTCCACCCCTTGACAACTTGGCGGCTCTACACGTTACTAGAAATAAAAGGATTTATTGAGCTAGTAATTGGGAAAAAATTCATTAAACTCGAAAAAAGGGGTGAAGGGTATTAAAAAAAAAGATTGGACGTAGGCGAATGTAATTCAAGGGCTTCAGCACTGGAGGAACTAACTTTTTCAGTGGTCTTATTAATTCATTTCTCTATTCATATAACCAATGCACAGAATTATCATTGAATAATTTGTTCTGGTGTCATTGATTGTTCTATAAAGAATAATTATCAACTTCTTCTGTCAGATTTCAAAAAACAAAATGATACTGAGGAATAATAACCTTATACTTTGATAACATTCAACTATTTTAATTCCCGTTGCTCAATCTTGGTGTTGGTAAAGCCTCCATATTTTTATTTCAGACTTACTACGGCAAATATGAGCGAATGAAGTTACGTCGAGCACAAGAGCACTCACTAAAGTTTTAATCAACTCTGAAGAAGAAGGGAAACAAGAGCCAACATCACAGATTTTGAAATTGTAAACACGGCTGCTGAGCAAAATTACTTATTCCGACCTGTTTAATTATTCGCTTCAAGAGTCGTCGAAGAGAAATAAAAATGGTATGATACACAAGAAACCTCTAACAATCTAGATCGACTGTAACGTCGACTTTTAGCGTCGAGGTCAGAATATACATAAAACATTTCCTGTAGAGCGCTCTAATGATATACATAAGTGATATTGTACCTTTCATCTGTTGTATAATATTAAATAAAAATTTACATAAGTTTACATTATGGAAATTATCAAGATAAAAAATATATTTTCTACAATTACGTAAGAACTACAGACCCTTGTGTATAATGAAGGTAGTTTTATCAATAAGAACATTTTTTATAGATTACGTACAGAAAATAGTGTTAGAACAGTTGGGAAACCAGTAATACGCTAATTAAGTTTTCTTGGAAAGTTTGGTGGCTTTGAAATTTTCTGGGAATCGCGATACTACGTCTAGTGATTGAAATTTTTTAATTCAAACAACCTGGCACTTAGAATCGAGCACGAATATATTTATTTTTAATTACAGACGAAACTGTAAAGTGTAAAATTACAGGTAGAAAAATTTAATTTTCCAGAATTTAATGTTTAGTAAATTATTTAAAATATGTTTAATTTTTTTAAAAAATGAACGACCATTATAACAGGCATCTAAAATATTTTATTCAATACTTCGACGTTTCTGAACATTTTTGTACTTTCATCAGGTTGTTATGTTTAATATATAAACAAATATTTTCTGGTAAAACTGTAAAAGGCGCGGAGCATGACTCTAGAATAATATTTTTTTCCAATGTAGCATATATATATATATATATATATACTAGCTGGGTGCCCGGCGTTGCCCGAGATGTCATTTATCTATAACCCCCGATATGACTCCAATTTCGGCTGCTTTTGCGCAATTTTTATGTAACGCTACTCGAACCCTAATCATTATAATTAACTCTGAAAAATATTTCTTCAACGCAAATATCTGCCGTGTTTGCATGTTCCATAATTTGCACCCCGCTACCCCTGCATCTGAGGGGTAAATGCCAATTTGAATGTCGTAACTAAACACAGTGATTTCCATAACCTTTGATTTGACTCCAATCTCGGTTGTATTCGCGTTATTTTACTGTAAAGCATCTCCACCCCAAACCCGAAGGGTGTCCTTTTCACAGGGCGTAGGGGATGAAAATTGTATTAAGATAACATTGGTAGAAACACTATCAATATCTTTGACCCCTAAAAATATTTATCCGACTCAAATATCGGCTGTTTTAGTATGTTTAAATATTTCCACCCCCGCTTTTGGGGGTGGAAGACGCGTCTCACCCCGACAGTGTTTGTTTCCTGGTCGCAAAGAACACGTGTACGAAATTTGGTGAAAATTGCTCGACTGGTGTTGATTTGTATTTTATTTAGAAAACGTTTGTATGGGAAATAGAAAAGGGCTGTTTTTAGGGTTTTCCCGGAAATTATTCGATACTTTTTCGCCTTTTAAACCTTCCCTAGACCTCCACGAACATTTCATGACTAAGATAAGATAAATCCGTTCAGCCGTTCTCGAGTTTTAGTGAGACTAACGAACAGCAATTCATTTTTATATATATAGAAGATATATATATATATATATATATATATATATATATATATTGTAATAAACACTAATGATGGGCTTTTTAAATGAAATATTAATAAAATTTACAAACAAAAGATTTATTGTGGTAATAAATCAAACAATTACAAATTTATAATATTTCTCAGGGTCTTCACTGGGTTTGATAATGGACAAATCAATAATATTTATAATCTTATCATCAACAAATTACAATGAAAAGAAAAATAATTTTATTCGTCAATTAAACTAGGACGAAATTTAATTGCGAACGAAATTAAAGTAAAAATATTGACTCTGATTAACAATTTTAATCAAAAAGAGAACGAAATCTGACGGCTATGTTTCAATTATGTTTACATAATTAATTGTTTTTGTAAATTGTTACTCACGTCTGCCCAGCATTCCAGCATACCTTTAATTTTCGAAAACACTATTGCGAGGTTTCACACTGCTTCTAAACTACCAAATTTTTAAGCCAAAATTTTATAAGTCGTCAGGAACTCGGATGAACCCTGTTTCGTCATCTATCGGTTGACCGCTCGCCTTAGGTGACTTCTTCGATTAGTCGATTGGGTAGTCTTTATTGTTCCGGACTTAAACCGAAACTTTTGCTATTTCTGGCCTTCTATGGACACAAAAACTGCTTTTTCTTAGCAGGTTTCGACGTTATACTTTCATGAATGTTTTACTTTGTCCTGCTAATTGCCAACCCTGTTGAATTCTCCTTCCAAAACTGTTATACCTCGACGAGGTCTTTCCGTGAACTGTCTCTCTCTATAAATGTCCATGCGAACTGAATTCCTCAATATCTTAATGCAAACTGTACTCTCGTCTCGCAATTTGAGCGCGCATACACCATTCTGACGGACCTTCCGACAAAAGAACAGAGCCGGATTTTCTATTGTTGTTCAAAAGCTCTTGCTGCTACAAAGTATTTCTCAAAAAATTTAGATTTTCAATTTCAAACAATTAATGTCTTAATTAATTGGCATTACAATATATATATATATATATATATATATATAATTAAAACACAGAAATATATATATAGGAATAATTTTAAAATATTATTTAAACTTGGATGTCAGCAAACTTCAGCATAGCCATTTTAAATCAAGACAATAATTATAACACACACACACACACACACACACACACACACACACACACACACACATATATATATATATATATATATATACATTGAAAACTGCGCATTATCGTTTACCTGAAGAATGTCCCAAAATTGTAGACGAAACGTGGTATGACCAGATTTATCTGTTTTAATTAATTAATCCTTTTCTTTGCCATAATACCAAAATGGTTTCTTTATTTAACAAACGACAGTTATTACAAAATATTAAATTATTGTCCAACTTTACAGAAACTGAAAATCCAATGTCGATTATATTTCATTTAAATGCTTTTATTTAGGGTAACAGGTTACCTGAGGGTAATTCACATGGTGGCAACTACCCTTTAATAGCATAGGAAGGGATTTGAAAGTGGGGATTCGGAAGGGTAGAGGAAGGTAGCCAAAGGTTAAGTAGGGCCCCCGGGCTATAGTTTAAGGATCCTACCCGGCATCTCCCTTAAGCCCCATTATTTTGGGATTTACGAGTGTGTCACCCGCAAGTGTTTGTCCCTCGTGTCTACAATTGGATACCTTTCTTTTATGTCAGTCCCACATTGAAAGCCCCGAGTTACAACAATATTTTTTTTATTAAACCATCGAATATGAAGTAAATGTCAGACTTAAACAGCGGATGGACGAAGACATCAATTTTTAGACAAACTAATTTGCAAATGAATTAAAATGAGAAGTCGTGTACCAAATGAAGAGTTAAAACTATTTTAATGAGTTATGGATTGTCTTTACTAGTTTTCCAACCCGGTAACTAAGCTCTTTGTGTTCTGTATCGAGACCAGGGAAGAATTAAGTCATCGGTTCACGTAGGAAACCCATTCTCTCAATTCTAAATCTTTATTCGTCATGGTTTGTTTTCTTTCCGAGCTAATTTCCGCATACTAATAGGATTGGTAAAACTAAAACAGATCAAAGGAATAACTTTAAATATTATTTAATCTTGGGTGCCGGCGAACTTCAGCGCAACAATTTTGAGGCGTGACAAATAAAAACAAATTTACAAACGTACCCGAAATAGTGAGGAGCGTTTTCGGAATCTTCAATAAATAACGCAAAAACTTTGTTTTGAGTTTGAAAATAGAATATGTGAATTTTCAGGAACACAGTCAGCTTTAAACTTTAGATGAAGTTATAAACAAACGAGAAACAATCGCTTCAGACGTAAACTGAAGGAAGTCCGGAAGCTCCAACTACAGGCATATTGATGATCTTTGTTCTCCCACTTCTGCACGACAACGCTCGACCCTTAACAGTGGAATCCGGTTTTGTAAGACAGAAAAAGCACCAAATTTTATATGTTTCTGTTTCCTTGTAAAATTTTCCACTAAATTAAACTCTATTCGTCAATTACACGCTGACAGAATACTAAATTTATATTTCAGCCTGAGAAGCTTGAAAAGGAAAATAATTGAAATATAGTAAATAGCATTTTTTCATAATACATCGGTTTCACACCTTTTAACGATTAAATATTTATATTTCTGTTGTAAAATTCCAGTTTACCAGTCGAGTGAATTATCGGACGTTGAATATTACAAATCGTTATGTCCATTTACGAATCATACCTTGTCTATTTTTTCCTTCAGAGTTTTCAACCGGATATTCATGAGGATAGCAAAACTCCAGGTTCCTACATGTCATTAATTTTTTTTAACCGCGTTTAAATCCTAATATTCATGAAGATGGAATTAAAAGTTCTCCCCAGCAACATCAGTTACATTCATACATGAAGGTTGAGAGATTGTCTATTTGTCTTTCACTGACAGTTCCTTTCATTGATTACAAACGGATCTTCATGAAGGTTCTGTTTGTTATCTTCGTAATTCTCTTGTTACTTCAAGAAAGTTTGTAATCTGGCTGAATGAAATTTATTGCTACGTTCCTTCATACGCAGTATATATTTCCTCGATGATGTTTTCCTCCAGATTTCCGGTCCAGTAAATCAAGAAACTTTGTGACGGTTTTGATGGACCATGAAGTTCCCAGCTGATCGTGTGACGTTTACCGCAACAGATTCGATTGGAAAGCTTCCCTTGCTCCAGATTTTCAACTGGTTTTATTTCCCCCCCCCCCTCTTGTGCATTGTACGTCGTAAATTTTCGCGTTGAAGCGTGATCTGGGAAACCACGCGACACAAAACGTGGGCTTTAATTAGTGAAAATTGCATAGCACTCACTCCCTCGCCTAACAAACGTTCCTCCATGACAGTTCTATCCTAGATGATTTCCTACAGCACGTAGTCTCGTTTAGCCTAGAACTAATTAATTACCATCCACCATTCAATGGTTCACACACACACACACACACACACAGCATAGCATTGCTGGACAACGGACTGTATGACGTGTCTCCCGGTTTAATTAGTTGGGTTTTTATACCATGCTGAGAGAGAGAGAGAGAGAGCGAGAGAGAGAGAGAGAGAGAGAGAGAGCGAGAGAGAGAGAGAGAGTTCAGTTGGGCAATTGGAACTTTGAACCGTTCAACTGTGAAAATTATGCTTTCAGGCAGGAAAACATAAAATACGCCGAGCGAGTCAGACATATTTGCTGTTACCCCCCCCCCCCACCTCCCTTAACGAAAAAAATTTAAAAGTTATTATTTCAGGGAATGTGACAAACGTGCAACTTACAGAATATTTTATCTATGTCAACAAGTCACTCTGCCTCTGGCGCTAAAAGTGGTTTAATATTATATCAAATATATATTATTTAATATTGACATCTATATATTAAAAAAAGACGTATATTTGTATGTATGTATGTATTTACGTTAACCTTTATACAAATTTTAAAATGTGGACAGATTGAAACAAAACTTGGTACACGTATTCTTAAAAAGAAAAGGAACGGGTTAGAAACCGCTAGCATAAAAGAATTATAATTAAAAATGCGATCATTTTGTGTTAAATTACTGCGCGCCAAAGGACTGTGACGTCACAGCACACGCGAGAGAGAGAGACGTTACTACGCGACAGCGTTACAACAAAATAGTTACTTATTTCGTAATGAAATAAAGCAGAAATATTTTCATTGAATAAAAAGAATAATTTTAAGGAGTAATACTCCATCGATTTATAATAAAATACAATAAGAAATACTTTACGATCCTTGCGGAAAATGTAAGATAATTTTCGTGTCATATTAGTGACTCCAATATGGCGACCATTTGTTTACAATTTGAATCTAGCTAACAATTTCATCAATTTAAGCTTTCGTAATGTCTGAAGACTGAGGGACAATAATATCCTGCAATACTCAAGGACTATATTTAAGAAAAAAGAGGTATTTTTGTTGGGACTGATGCAGTAAAATTCAATGTATTTTATGGCTGTTCAATTAATCGGTCGAAAGTATGTACGGAACTAGGAACATTTAAATTTAGGTTAAATCACTTCTTTACTAAAGATTAATATAGAATTAAATACTTTTCGGGTTTATCTAATTAAGGTCACGGGCACTCTACTAGTGTTATAATAAAGGACACTATTGGAAACATGGCGTATATTGAATTGAATAAGAAATAGGCCTATAGGCCTTTACGAATAGGAGTTTTGTTCCTTTCAAAGTTTTCAGCGAAATGTAAAATCAGTAGTTACATCAAAAAAAAAAAATTCCCGTATTCTGTATGAAAGGAAACCTACGGCGTGGCAAAATCTTTGCCCCCAATAAAAGAGAAACCTCGAGTTTCACAAAAGAGCAACATTTAACTTCTGATTTAAATTCTCTCTTTATAAAAACACGGCCGGCTGCAGACGAAGTTTCTTCTTCCATTGTTAATCACACACACACACACACACACACGTATACATACCGTAGCGTTTACGTGTCAACGGAACATTGCCCATTGTTTTACTGGAGGCCCCACTGTAGCCCTTGTCTTCAGTTATAAAGGTACTTCTCACACGGAGAAACGTAGCTCAGTGAAACTTGTACCTTCAAATGGCCACTGTTAATCTTCAAATGTGTTTACATACCTCACTCAGGACACGTAGTACCCCACGGTTCCATTTTATACATAATATTCTTTAAAATAAATAAATGCAAAGACCAGAAAAAAATTAATAAAGTAACTGACAACGGGAAAACTTCAACACAACGTTTCGTCTTCTTCGGGTGTAAAATAGAATATCATTTTTTTTACATTGCCAAATTATTCTGAAATATCAAAAAAAAAATCAATGTTATATAAATAAATTTTTGAGTAGAATTACATGGCCATGCTCCATCTGCAACTGTCTGTTGCAACTGAAATGTGTGCATCTTAAGAAGTGACAAGTTAAGGACGAAACACTGAGTAGTTTTATTTTTGTCTGTTATTTTTTTTTAGGGCTACAGGCTACATGAGGGTGATCCACATTGGGCAACTCCCCTTTAATAGCATATGAAGGGATTTGAAAGGGGGGATGCGGAAGGGTAGAGGAAGGTAGCCAAGGGTTAACTAGGGCCCCCGGGATATATTTTAAGGATCCTACCCCGCATTCGTCTAAAGAAATGCAGGGAAAACCCTAGGAAAACCTGCATCAGGTAGGTCGGGCATTGGGTACTTCTCACACGCCCTTTCGATAGCGGGAGAGGAGTTTGCTGTGGGGACGCAGCATTCCCTTCTCCGTGCGTCGACCAGTTTAGGAGGCAGCTGGACGACTATTCCAATGGGAATAGCGGACAACTCTTACCGTATGCCCAAGGTCTGAGACCCCGGAACACACCTCTCAGAACAGGCCGAGGTGCCTCGACTTGTGGGAACCTTAGTTCAAAAACGGAGAGGAAAAGGCATACCCAAAGGTAACCCCTTCGTATCTCTCCTAAAAGATTCTGCCTGCGAGAGCTGTCATTTAATTTTGTATATACACTTTTATTCGTAATCGTCATGGCATATTTACTAAAGATAGAAATATATAATAATCTTAAAGATGATTCTTGTAACTGGATTTTTTTTTTTTTTTTTTTTTAGGGCAACAGGCTACATGAGGGTAATCCACTATGGGCAACTCCCCTTTAATAGCATAGGAAGGGACTTGAAAGGGGGGGATGCGGAACCTCGGCCTGTTTTGAGAGGTGTATGTTCCGGGGTCACAGACCTTAGGCATACGGTAAGAGTTGTCCGCTATTCCCATTGGAATACTCGGCTAGCTGCCTCCTAAACTGGTCGAGGCACGGAGAACGGAACGCTGCGTCCCCACAGCAAACTCCTCTCCCGCTATCGGAAGGGCGTGGGACAAGTACCCAGTGCCCGACCTACCTGATGAAGGTTTTTCTAGGGTTTTCCCTGCATTTCTTTAGACGAATGCCGGGTAGGATCCTTAAAATATATCCCGGGGGCCCTAGTTAACCCTTGGCTACCTTCCTCTACCCTTCCACATCCCCCCTTTCAAATCCCTTCCTATGCTCTTAATGGGGAGTTGCCCAACGTGGATTACCCTCATGTAGCCTGTTGCCCTAAAAAAATATATAAACAAACTCATAGAACTGAATAGAAATTGATAACTATTTTTTTTTGTTTGGAATAAGAAACATTATGATTTTTAGTGGTTACTCCATTTCGAAAAAAAAACTTATATTAAGAAATTTAAAGGAAAAGTCGATACGCAGGTGAGAAAATAAGTTCCAAACAATATTTCAAATATGAACGTCTTTATTTTTTCATATATATATATATATATATATATACATGTTTCTTATAAATAATAATGTTGGTATTTTTTATTGATTTATTTTCAGTCGCATCAACAGGTATAGTATATTAGCGACTCAGTATGGGAACTCATTTTTCCGTGTCAGCGGACTGATTTGACGTTAGTTTCTCTCACGCACACAAACATCCATGTCCTCGCCGGGATTCGAATCCGGGACCTCCTTGATGTGAGACAGTCACGTTGACCCCTACACCACTGGAGGTAAATTCCGTTTTGATACTCTCGTAATCGTTGGTTGTGTCATACGATGAATTTTTTCTGGGATAGATTACAGGTAGCTGACCTATCGTTTTCGTCATGCTAGGAGAAGTAAATAAGTTTTACTGGTCCCTTCCTTCTTACGAGCTTAACTCAACGGACTCTAGGCTTGATGGTTGGACCCATCAGTTTGCAACTGAACTTTGCAAGAACGAATCTCTTGGATCTGTCTGCCATTTTCCAGTTCAAATTTATGTCACCTGCGTTCAACCGCTTTTTCTCCAAATGAAGCAAACAAGATCACCTGGGAATTAAAATCCACCACTTCCCTTCCTTCTTAGGAGCTTAACTCAACGGACTCTAGGCTTGATGGTTGGACCCATCAGTTTGCAACTGAACTTTGCAAGAACGAATCTCTTGGATTTGTCTGCCATTTTCCAGTTCAAATTTATGTCACCTGCGTTCAACCGCTTTTTCTCCAAATGAAGCAAACAAGATCACCTGGGAATTAAAATCCACCACTGCTATTAAGATGTGAATCCGAGGTGGAATCATCTGGCTGTGTTGGCTTTATAGTAGGGTTTTCGGCTTGACGTGCCACCAGAATATCTTAATCCTTCTTCCATGTCTCAAAATCTGTGCTCATTAGACGTAGTATCCAATTTTTCCAATACATTATTGTATCGTTTATAGGCCGGCATTCTGAATCAGTTTCTTTCATCACATATCTGAATAACCTTCTTTACCACATAAACGAAGTAACTTCTTGCAATATTTCGATTTACATTAAATAAATGTAACAGTCGGAGATTTTGCAGAATGTAACGATTGGCCACCAGCCACGATTGAACGGGTGGGGTTTAATAGCGCCTCAGGTCCAACTGAAAGCCTGCAAGGCGCTGGGGGAAAGGAGAGTGAATATAAAAGCTTTGACGCATCATCCTTCCATTTTCCACCAACCCAACATTCAAATCGGTTCCTCCCCTTCCCCGCAACCGCTATTTTTACGAAAGGCTGAGAGTAAACGATCCCAGTTGACCGACTGGAATTGCCACAGGCCAAGAATATGATTTATGCTTTCCCGATATCTCCTTTCGGAAACGACGAGAATGAGAGTGGTTGTGCTGGTGGAGGATGAACCTCATTCCTCTTCTTCCTTCCGTTGACCCTTCAAAACATGGCCATAAATCATGATGGGGACAGACCGGAGGGTCTCCTTACATGAACGTAAGATCTGCGGATTATACATTCTGTCACTTACATCCGACTAAAAACATGGACGAGACACGAAAATAAATTGAAAAAGAAAAATCTCCATGTGTGGTAGTGGCAAATTTACCCAGACATTGTTACGGCACTTGTCGTGAAGTTATTTTTGGAGGTATTCCATATTTTTGGACAAGTGTACGGTAGGAGAAAAGTGCGTACAATGATGCAACCAGACAGGGAAAACCTAATCTGAGGGATCGAAACATTGTGGAATAAAATTATCATCAAGTAAGAAAAGTGACACAGGAAAAAATTTATCTTAGATAAGAAATACGAGTGTTTCGAACAGTAAGAAAAATTGTTAATGGATTACAATTAAATTTATGAGATCCCTGTATGTAATAACACAGGAATTTTTCAGGTATTTTTCAAAAGTCTGGCGACTGAAATACAAAATAATATTACACTGAGTTGGAAAAAAATTACGAGGAAGTGTTCCGACCAAAAAAAGCCATATAATCATGGTTAAATTGATTTTATAGTCTGTGGAATAATATTCAGGGAAAGGAAAACAATAGAGGAAGGAATGGAGTGTGGAGAATTATTTTCTTGCAAATAAAAAGGAAAATGATAAACTAATGCATCTACATTATACAATAGCTGTGTTAAAAGAAGAAACATAGTAATTATTTTCATGTCCTCGCCTGATCCAGAAATGAGATTTTATTGAGCACAAGTGTTTTTGAGGCTGGTTGTCGGACGAGGGAGAGAGAGAGAGATTTTTCCCCACCCAAAACTTTTATGGGGAGAGCCTCGGAGGGAGGTGATTGAAATCGTTTTCCGTGTTAAAGGTCGATTGTGGTGTTGGTCTGTTTGATTTTCTGTGCTGCTACTGGTTTTGGTGGTCGGTAATAAATCAATCAGCTGTCCCTTGGCTCTACAAGCGATCCCCAGGACGTAAATCCTTCCACCCTTTTTTTTTCTCTGGTTCACACAGATGCGGCGATAAACTACTAGCACTTTCTATTCATTGATCTTATCTTTTTCTCTCCTACATTCAACCTAACATACTTCTTGGCTGTTTCCACACGACTACGTATTTCCGAACCTTCATAAAGAAACCGGTAATGAGATATGGTTTTAATTCTAAAAACGAAGAAATATTTTATGTCTAAGGAAAATAATATTAAACTATTTTACGAATCATAATTTATGTTAAATATTCTTTATAAAATAAAAACAAGCGACGTGAACGCATTTAAAATTAAATTAATAATTTTCTCGTCAACATCACCCTCATTATTTTCGTCTCTTAAATGTTACAGTCGGTTCAGACTACGATAAAGTACAAATAACAAATATGGTTTTTTCCGCATCCCCCCTTTAAAATCCCTTCCTATGCTATTAAAGGGGAGTTGCCCAACGTGAATTACCCTCATGTAGCCTGTTGCCCTAAAAAAAAAAATTCATTGTCAACTTGACGACCTGCGAGGGATGTTCTCTCGCCTGGCAGAACCTTTTAGGGGAGATACGAAGGGGCTACCTTTGGGGATGCCTCTTCCTCTCCGTTTTTGAACTAAGGTTCCCACAAGCCGAGGCACCTCATCCTGTTCTGAGAGGTGTATGTTCCGGGATCACAGACCTTGGGCATATGGTAAGAGTTGTCCGCTATTCCCATTGGAATAGTCAGCCAGCTGCCTCCTAAACTGGTCGAGGCACAGAGAAGGGAATTCTGCGTCCCCACAGAAAACTCCTCTCCCGCTATCGGAAGGGGTGGGACAAGTACCCAATGTCCGACCAACCTGATGCAGGTTTTTCTAGGGTTTGTCCTGCATTTCTTTTAGGCGATCCTTAAACCATAGTCCGGGGGCCCTAGTAACCCTTGGCTACCTTCCTCTACCCTTCTGCTTCCCCCCTTTCAAATCCCTTTCCTATGCTATAAGAGGGGAGTTGCCACTATGTGGATTACCCTATACATATCCTGTCTACTCCCCAAAAAAATCATTGATTCCATTGGATAGTTAGGAAAATAGAGCAAGGATCAAACTCCAGAGTAAACGTAAATGAGAAAGTACGTGAATTAATCATTTGGAAAAGGAATGAACAGGAAAATTGATGAATGAGAAAATTATTTAAAAAAATAAGATATAAATAAAAATTTGGAAATTAAAGTCCAATTTCGTATAAAACATTGACCTTCTCAGATCATTTCAAAAAATTTTTAAAAATTTTATTCCCCATGTTTCTTTATTTTTCTACACAGTTTTCATATTTGTTTAAACATTTGTCATAATGTTCCACAAGTTTTTGCTTGCCGCCTGTGAGCATAACCAGTCTTAAACTGCTTCTTTCACCTCGTCATCTCTGGGGTCATGTCAGAAACCGACGTGTCGTCCCCTGTGACAATCTTCTCTAAAAGTTGATAATTTTCTTTATGACACCGGTCTGGAAAAATCAAGAAAATTTGCATTTTCAAACATTAATTCCCTGCTTACTGTGGATCACCAAATGACTTTAAGGACCAAGATCATGAGGAAGGTGGTACATTTTTTGAGAAGATTGTCACAGGGGACGACGAGTCGTGGGTTTCTCACGTGACCCCCAGATATGACGAGGAGAAAAAAAACTGGTTATCCTCACAGACGGAAGACGTCTATGACTTAGGAATACAAAAACTTGTGGAACGTTATGACAAAAGTTTAAACAAATATGGAAACCACGTAGAAAAATAGAAAAACGTAAGGAATTTAATAAATAATTTTTTTTAAAAAAAATCTGTGATAGTTTGCCTATGATAAGAAATAGGAACTCACATTCCGAGTAACCCTCGTATATACAATTAATATGAAACATAGCAATAAAATAAGTAAATATATATAAATGAGAAGGAAACCCCGTTATAAAATTTATAAATAAAGAATTAGTAAATAATAGGCTATATAAATGAGGAAATGTGGAATATAAGATGGGACCTTTAATGTTTAAACATACAAGAATAATTTAACGGAAAATGGTGAATTAAATTTCATCATTATTTAACATCTGTGATTTATATCAAACTAGAGTAAGTAAGAAGAAAAATTATACGAGATTCAGAATAAAATCTTAAATGTTGTCTATTTAAAAAAATTATCGACTTGGCCCACTTTTATGTGTATATATATATATATATAATATTTTAAATTTGTATTTGTAGAACCCACTAATTATATTCCTCACTTCTCCGTCATATTTCACACAGTAAATTATTTCCCGTATTTTACAAATATTTACGGTAACACTATAAAATTTAAATATTCCTCCTGAGAACTAACGTCATTTTAAAACTCATTCATAACGATATCTCCTCTTGCAACGTTTAAAGGAGGATTAGGACGGTGTAATTTCTCATTTAAAATACAGCCTGGCTTTTCGTTTAAATTTTTCTCTGTCTCTTGAATCTTCCTCAATTTGTTTACTTTGAAATAACTTAAGCCTCTTTATAACGCATGTAAATTGGCTTTGTCTCATTTACACTGAAAAATAAATATTACGCAGAATATCAGGTTAAGTTGCTCTTGACTGTGGGCGCATTTGTTCATCGAACGTGCCTCAGAAGAGAGAGAGATTCAAATTATTTTCTTTATTATTTTACCACCGTAACTTGCGTGCGTTTATATTATGTAGACACAAATATACGTGGATGATTCACAGAAAAAAGGGAAAAAAAACAACCTGTAGCAATTTTAATTATTTTTGGTTCCACCTTTACGTCCGTGTGTCTTTTCATGAATTCTGTTTCATTCGCAGATAAATTACATGTTCTATATTTAGTAACTACCAAAGTTCTTCTTATCCGTGAAAATATTTTAGAGGTAAAAAATAACAGTTACATTTTGTTTCCAGATTATAAGTCGTAAAATCCCTCGTTACTGATTCTTCATTTCTTTTATACTTAGGGTGTATCTTTTTCGACAAGAGAATCAATATTTCCTTTTATGCCTTTAGAATATAAGGGGATGAAGTTATATCCCTGGGCAGACATTTATCGAACAGGAATTTTCTTTCAGAAGAAACTATAAGTTCTATATTCGTCTGATTCTTTGTTTATTCTCTTCAATCGTTGTAAATTTATCGGAAATATTTTCAAATAAATAGGACATCTTCCGGATTCTAGCAACATAGTTGAATAATTTAATTTATTATTGTGGTGTATAAGCAATTTTTTTTAGGGTAACAGGCTACTTGAGGGTAATAACATAGTGGAATCTCCCCTTTAATAGCATAGGAAGGGATTTGAAATGGGGGATGCGGAACGGTAGAGGAAGGTAGCCAAGGGTTAACTAGGGCCCCCGGGCTATATTTTAAGGATCTTGCCCGGCATTCCTCTAAAGAAATGCAGGGAAAACCCTAGTATCAGGTAGGTCGGGCATTGGGTACTTGTCCCACGCCCTTCCGATGGCGGGAGAGGAGTTTGCTGTGGGGTCGCAGCTTTCCCCTCGCCGTGCCTTGACCGGTTTAGGAGGCAGCTGGCCGGCTATTCCGATAGGAGTGCATACAAAGTAGCATACATTTTTTTACTTACAGAAAATTGCAGAATAAAAGTGGACTTGAAACATAATAAATTTATAATTAAACATTCATTAACTACGTGGGCAAAGCGCACGTTAGAAATTTTGTCAATTTAAATTTTATCATAATAAATTAAAATTGAATGCAACCTCTACACACCTGAAGAGGTCTGAATCATGAGCGGAACGTCGTGTTTGACATTTATTTACTACGTTTAAAATTGAACAATTAAATTTTTTTTCTGACTATATAAAGTCATATGATTATAATTTCAGAATAAATGTGCTCTAATTTTTTCTTGTAATACGCCTCAAAACATTTTATTTTCACGTTTTAATAAATACTCAATATAATTACTAATATTTGTTACATAATTTATTTTCCTGGCATTTTATTTTTTAGTTCTGAAATTAATTTTCTACCTTAATTAATGCTCTTCATTTACGAAATTAATTTATTTCCATAGTTATTTTGACAATGTTTTTTGATCTTTTCATAAATATTTTCTAATAAATTGGTGGTATGTTCTATAAGACACCTAATTTTTTTCTTCAATATTTGAATATAAATGGATTGCTAAATGTTTTTCATGTCCAGAATATTTTAAATTTATTCATATATTCAGGAAACTGTTACTTTCTTGGCTACCTTTTAGTTTTTTTAATTTTGGTTAATAATTTGCCATATATTGGCCATATATTGGTTTACGTTTGAAAAATAATTTCGTGATGCGAATATTTTATTTTTCCATCTAACATTAATAGTATTCTGGAATATGGTGAATGGACTGTTTTCTTTTCCTGTATCTTTTATTTTCTTGAAGCTAAGTTTTTGAAAGTGTATAGAAATATTCAGGTTAGATTTCTAAGACTTTTTCTTAATAATGGTTTTATTGACTTGTTTACAAAATTGTTTATATATATTTTTTTCTCTAACTACCACCCTATTTGCAGCCAATTATATACATAGATACACATATAATAAACAATAATCGATATTATTTTTTTTGTTAAGTGAAATTAAATTATTAATGTGGTTTTATGCGAGGCTTCAACAAGGCGTAGGATAAAAAGGCGTAATAACCTACAGGAAAGCGTAAGAGAAACTGTTCTTAGATATTTGAAGGTAGGTTCCTATGAAAGATGAAAGAAATAAACCAAATATGATACGAAATCTGAAGAATAATTGATAACAGTAATCCATTATTATTAAACTCTTAAATCGTAAAATAAAAATAACGACGCGTTACTTGCAACTGCAAATTGAAAATGATAATTTCTCTCTCACCCGCTTGTACCGTTGCACTTGCAAATTCCGATGCATTTATTTCAATTTTATGACTAAATTGGCTCGTTGTACGAAATGTCCTCACAAATTAGTGTAAATTGGAGGCACGCTCACACACACACACACACACACACACACACAGAGTGTGGGTTGTGTTTGATGGCGACGTACAAAGGGTGTGACTTCCCCAACCCCCTCCCCTTCATGCAGCTAATGGTATTGCAAGCTCTCTGTCAGAAAGCTGGACCGACTACTCACGCGGAAAATTTAGGGAAACTGAAACCTCGTCCTCTGGTAAAGGAGAAATTTGCACAGTGCTCAGGCAGGGTGTGGGGTTTCTTATTTCCGCAAGTAATAAGAGGCTTAAGGGATTGGACACAGGAAAACTAAACAAGAAGAGTCTTCATTCGGAAGGAATCAACTGTTGTGTTCTAAATATGTTAATATCAGTTACAACTCTAAATAGAACTCAAACTTACCGGCAGAATAGTTAATAACATAAACTAGGAGTGAAATTAAGCACACAAAAACAATTACAAAGTTTATGTTCACAAAACAATTATAAAACAAATTGAATGTAGTATAAAGTTTTAGTCAAATAAATATTTTATTCAGTGACCGTTCTTGAGATATTTTTCAGCTTCAGGGAAGCCTGAATGATTTTTTAAGAAATTAATTAACGTATGAAAATAAAATGAAGATAACTGTTATTTATTTATTTGGTACTTTTAATATTTAAACCAAATTAATTTGTATAATTAATATTTGAGTATATAAAGGGAGAATATAACACGATATAATTAGCAAGTCATTATATTTAAACAAATTAAATGTTTCAATATAAGCCGGACGTTGATGAGGAGCTTCATTCAGGTTTTTCTATTGCGCTGTGGAGGATTACAACGCGAGTATCAGGAACTTGCATCCACTAGAAGCTGCTTATTCAATTTTCTCGGCATACAGATTACAAATTACCGTTCAACTAATTGACCCGATGACGTCATTCGAGCCATCGATACCAACGCACGGAGATTCACCGTGTTCTAAACGATTTAATGGTATTATTCATAGGAAATCCGACAAGTTAAAATGACGTTTTATCATAATTGTATCGGTTATAAAAGAAATATATTATAAAATTTTCAATTCTCTATTATTCTTTTTACTATTTATAGGTAAAAGGACAACGTTGTTCCATTATAATATCGGGATGGAAGTACCTAAGCCTGTTCGCATGTTTTTCGTCCCCTATGTGCTAAGAATCGTAAAGGCGGTGTCTCATGGCTGTTAAGAGAAGGAGGAGAAGAAACTACCTGTTGCTTCACCAGACAATCCTAATAAGGAAGGAAGAGGGAATCGACGAAACTACGCCATACACGACGGGAAAAAAAGAAGAGAAGAACCAGACTCGCAATTTTCTCACTCTACAAAGTCCCGGGTCTTATCAACTTCAAATAGTACGAACTTTTGATACCATATCAGCTAAATTTTTCAGACCATATACGTGAAATTTCTTTCACGCATTTTTAGGGTGTTTATTATTTAAAGGGGATCATAAATTAATCACAGAAAAATAATTTGCTTCTTAAGAAAGATATTTAGAAAATAATTGATAAATTTTATTCATCATTTGTTACACGAATAACTTTTAACTAATTAAAAATATTACTGTCCCAAATCAGGAAATATTGGAACATGCAGTAAAGACTATCTCGATCATTTTCCAGGAATTATTTTGTCCCAACAAACATTATCACTTTTTTTGAATTTACTCGTTGTTGACCTGAGACTGGTCGTTGTACTTTGAGGCGACTCGGATTCGAATCCAGACCATTAAAAAAGTTTTTTATTTTTTTTTCGTTTACCTTCTGTTAGCAGAATGTTCTGTGACTATGATATTCGTTTAATGCATAAATATATTTTCACTTCGAATAATAAACAGCTGATTTAAATTCGAGCTTGTATACACTGCTTTACTTGAAGAAGAAAAACGCAATCAGGCTAATACTTGGGTAACCTTAATCGCTGTCTTTGGATCCAACCAGAGGCGACTCTTGCGTATGTGCATATATGATGCAGGACATAAATTAATTTACAAAGAATTAATTTTTCTCAATTTTTAAGACTTTAAACCGCCCGACTTGCGGCCCACTCGCTCCCGCTAATGCAGTCAGCTCGCCATGTTTGTGCTACCAGTGGCTGTAGAACACGATTTCTGTCTGCAATGAAAAAATGCTCAAGCCTAGTATTTAGTTTCAACACCCCGCACCACCCGTGAAGCTCCAAAAACTACCTCGTCTTGGTGCTGTGGAGCAAACAGCACAGGGCAGTGCCCTGCAATGATACTGACAGACGAAATAAGCAACGAGATCGAAATAAATTTGAACCATTCAGTAATTAAAAATATTATTTTAAAACGAGTTATATTTTTAAAAAAAAATGTATTGTACTGTGGGTTGCATTTTCTAAAAAAAATAACAATCAAAGGTTGTTTCAAAGAAAAAAATTACGGGAATTCATGGTATGAAATTCTACCACAAGAAACCTGCAACCAATATTGTCATTAAGCGTCGATTTTAACTTTATTTAAAACTAGCTGGTTGCCCGGGGTTGCTCGTGTACTTATTTATATAAACTCGAAAAAGTATTGAATTGAATACTTAAATATATTCCTTGAGTATTTCAGGATATAATCGTCACTCAGTCTTCATACATTACGAAATATTACATTGATGAAATTGTTAGCTAGACTCACAACTAATACAGCGCGAAAATTAACTTACATTTTCCGCAAGGATGGTAAAGTAATTCGTATTCTTCTTTATTACCATTCGATGGAGTATTGCAGAAGAAAATATTTCTGCTTTATTTCATTCCTAATAAAGAAAATATTTCCTTTGTTCGTTGCGTAGTAACGTCTCTCTCTCGCGTGACGTCATTGTCTCTTGGACGCGCAGTAATTTAATATTTAATGATCACGGTTTTTAATTATAACTCTTTCCACATGTATGCTAGGCGTTTCTCACCCTCACAGTACCGTTTCTCGTATTTTGAAGAATATGTGTACCAATTTTTGTTGCATTCTGTCCACCCGATAAAATTCGTATAAAGAACAACGTAAATACATACATACATACATACATACATACATACAAATATACATCCTTTTTTATTATATAGATAGATAGATGTACGAAGGAAAAACATTTTCATGCTAGAAATGTGTCAGTTTGGTGCTAAATTATTTAGGTTTTAAAAATGAGAAATTGTAAATGATGTGGACGGAAATAGAAATGACGCATGTTACGGGTCGGGCCAGTGAATTGGTAGCCCTGTGGCTGCAGTAGTATCTTTTTTTACATAGTTATGCCCGTAAAAATTGTTACTTGATATACTGTAGCTCATAACCTAAAAAAATCACGAGCCGCCACTGGTTCCAACCACATGCTGTGGTTCATCCACGGGAATGTTCTTGATAGGTATCACGATTGACCAGTATTCTTTTAATTGTCTCAGCTGAAGTTATTAATGACTTTGATGTTGAAACCAGCACATTGAAAAGATACCAACGCAACAACTAAACGTGGATATTAAGAAAGGCTGGTAAAACTCGAAAACAAATAGCAGTCAAACTGATTCCAATAAGTTATTTTCTGCATGAGGAAAAATTGTAACTTCGAGAGTCACCTTGTATAGTCAGAGAAAGGTTAGATTGATAGTTCGATGATACGAACTGCAAAGTCTTCTTTAGATAAGCTGCATCAGTTCTGAAAGACGACATGAAACTGAAATGAATTGTAAAGGAATGTAAAACATTTTACACTTTACAGTCCAGCCTCGGTGCCTGTAATGCAGCTCCCACTGTGATGAAAACCAAACCACGGTTGATTTCCTGGAGGGGTTTGTGGCGAGAGAAACATCAGAGATCGCCCGAAGCGACATTATTTAACTCCGTATCCTCTCTCTCTGTACTTGAGTCTGCGTGTGAGCGTGGGGGATGACGAAGACCCAAGGGTTTGCGGATGGGACGCAGTAACTCAACTTCGCTGAGTTGTTTCGGGTTGTGGTTCTCGATGTTCGGTTGCTAGGAAGCAATTATTGTGCAGACCGCAGCTTCTCCCCTGCGGTGTTCCCAATTTTCACCCGCTGTAACTTTGGTATTCATTCCTGCCCCCATTCCTCTACCCGCAAGGGATCAAAAATTAACAGGGGAGGCCGCAGATTCCCTGCAGATAGCATCTGGAGTTTTTTTGGTGGGTGCTTCGGCAGGGGTTATACGTGTATAAACGTAAATTACCACTTCGTTTCCTCAGGTTTATCATCACGTTCCAGAAAAACATAAATGAATCACTGTGGAAAGTATTTCTTTTACGATTAGAAAATCAATACACTTAAGTTGCCAAACAATCTACTGACTTTTTCAATTACTAATATAGATTGTGATTTCAGCACTTTAGCCTTATTTCACGTCATGTTCGACGCAGCATGTAAGGGAGCGTAAGGATTCTTCATACGGATAAATACTAATAAATATTTCCAATTTATTTATTTAATCATTTAATAAAACAACGACATTTTTTAAAAAATATTACGCATTGAAATATACGTACAAAATTCATAAATTTCCACTCGAAGTTCTGACAATCGCAAAATTATTTTTTGTAGTTTCGTTTGATCACGAGGATAATTATATTTATTTTTCTCTTCAACATAGATCAAAAATTGTTTTTCTACTCAAACTATTTTATTCGTATAAAAATATATTTATTTGATATAGGAATATGTAATTTATCGTACGTTTCGTTCATTATAATGGAGTATTGGCCCAGTTAACGTTAAGAAATTAATGAAGGGTTTCCTATTTCCGAACGTATTACAGCTCAAGCACGTTCCTGACTGCACCATTTTGCTTGCTGAGAGGACTAAAGAGATATTCTGCGGATATTTCAAAAATAGAGAAACAGAAATAGAAGAGTAAAGTCTTGGCTTATGCTGAGAAACGTTATGATAAAATCAGCACAAAAGAGATAACTATAAGTGGAACTGCGTACTAAAAAGATTAAACGAAAATTATCCAACCGAAAACGACCACATTTCAAACTAACGTGCTCGGATGCTGCGCCACGATAAAACAAGGACGGACGTAGAAAATAACGGTTAAGCGTCTCATTTACCCCTAATATAGTCCACATTTAGCACCCAGTAAAGTTTTAATTTTCCCTGAGAAACCAGTCTAAAGTGGTGAAGGACTCGAGGGTGATTTTTCCAGGTTTATCAGAACATTGTGTTAGAAAACAAGAAGAAACCGCTTCTACAACTGTATCGCAACTATTTATTTTCGTCTAATTAATATTAATAACAGGTCTTTGTTATTTTTCAATCTTATTCAACGATCCTTTACCAAGACTTTATGGGTTATGTAGGCAACCTCACCCCTTCTCCAATTCTTTTCTCTTCTCTTTCCTTTTACCTTCGACAGGAAATTGGAAAGGAGAAGGACAGTAGTGTGAGAGACAGAAACACCTTCTTTATAGAATCCATCGCCCTTCGTCAATCACACGATCGGAATCCGATAATGCCACACGAGGGCTAAAACCTACCAATCTATCCCTTCCCCCCCCCCCGTCCTTACTGCTTTTATTGTCATTCAACACCCTCTCACAGACACATACTTCACCCTTCTCCTAACTTCATTTACGTGACGATATTAAACGACAGTCGTAATCATATGCAAGAGTCTATTAGGTTATCTGCTAAAAAGATGTTGATTGCTACGAGAGTTCTCTCAGAATGCAAATTCGGGAAAGGGAAATTGAGGAGAGAAAAACCGCAAATGATCTTGTAGAAACGAAGACCAAAGTTGTGTGCATTAATTTGTTCTGGTTTATTGTCATTGTTCAGTATAACATGAATAATTAGGTAAGCCTCAATTTATAGTTTAAATAGATTAAATTCCCGTCCAATATATGAAAAATATCTTGAGAGTATTGCTATAATGGACGGTATCATAATTATATGTCCATATTATAAAAGATAAAACAGATAATGAATTTTTTAAGATTTTTGATATATTCAGAAAACAATTTTTTAAAGACAAGCTAACATAAATATTGCAATATATAACTATTTAGAGAGAAAAAATTATATTTAACCAATTTAATTTGATTATTGGTTCGACAGTCTAGTGTTATTTAAAGTTATTATGGTACATGCTCTTCATGGTCTTCATAGGGATATTGTAACAGGAAAATGTGGCGATGTAAATTATAGCTGACGTAAAGAGTAGTAGAGCCCAAACGTGGAAATATGTCGAGAAACAATGTGTAACGCTTATTGTGGACATGCTATCTGGTTGAGTATCTGACGTCATCGGTGGAATACAGGTACCGGGCCGGTTTACAACGATTGAATGCAGCCACATCCACGACAACTTCACAGTTAAAAGAACTCTAGTTGAAATAAATATTAAAAAAAATATTTAACAGCCATATGTTTTTTGTGCTAAAAGCCAAAATTATACTTAATTTAAGCGGCCATTTAGCTACTGTTACACCTTAATTCTTTTCTTTCTCTACGTCGACTTACAACCTTTTACTAACAAAGCAATACTTATGTTAAATAAATATTTCATAAATCGCGATCCTCTGGATTCTATAAGCATCTTTCCTAATTAGTTATTACTCATATATACACGTTACACAACACACACACACACATTGAAAATAAAAAATAATAATTAAGTTACAAGTGCTAATTTATGTTAAATATATTTAGGTAGCGAATAAAATTTAATGTTAAGTTTATTTACTTGAAAATATCAGATATATTTATCGAGATCTCTAATTTGTCATGTGCTTTTAAAAATACCCTGTGATTGAGTACATTATTATTTTTAAAATACAAGTGACTAGTAATAAATAAGGTAATAAGAGTCAAATATTAAAGAATTAAATAAAATAAGAATATCTGAGTAACAAAGAAAAGAACACGTAAGCCTGTTATTTCTGGAGAAACGCAATGTTTAGAATAGAGCAGATTAACCCGAGGAATTATCGA
Organism: Zhengitettix transpicula; assembly: GCA_037074705.1. Lineage (NCBI taxonomy): Eukaryota > Metazoa > Arthropoda > Insecta > Orthoptera > Tetrigidae > Zhengitettix > Zhengitettix transpicula. The sequence goes on from CM073593.1 coordinate 79,683,366, forward strand.
TTGGATCAATTTTGAGAATAAATAATTTAAACAGACAGACAGAGATAATTCTCAGTAAGAACGAATGTTTTTAGTGATCCTTGGGTTCAATCCAAAAGCCAGCACGAAGATTAACGGAATTATTTTTCTTCCCTTTGATTAATTGACAAAATATTTTTAACCTCGTATTGGTCTTCCAGGAATAAATGAGCGATAAAATATAACACGAGGGTGGTTGAGAGGCGTAGAGAGAGAGAGAAAAAAATTTAATTAAATAATTGTATTTACCCGGGCCATCCTTGCAAAAGTTTTGACTTGGATGGAAAAGTTCAGCCCGGCGCCATAAAGCGGAATTTGCATTTAATCAGGCTTGAGTAATGTGGGGAAGGAGTTGGTTGGGGAAATTTTACAAATTATGGGTGTCGGGTGGGTAGCGTTGGAAACGTTATTTCTTGGGGGTTAGGGTGAAGAAAAATCAGAAACAATAAGCAACCTCGCGATGTCTTCAGATGTGCCAGGGAAATGAGGGAATTGGAAGAGAGGGTTGGGGGCGGTTATGCGTTGGTTTACTTTCAGAGGTGAGATTCTCATTCAACCCCATTGTTGCCCTCTGGAGACAATGCCGTAAAAGTTTCATCTGACTGATGAATGCAATTTTGTCCACATCCTGTGCTCGTTCCGTGCTGCGTGTGTCTCACTTAGGGGCAATGAAATCTTAAAGACGCGCGGCCCTTTCCCCGTGATTTAAGGGTGCGGCACACGTCCAGTCGCGTGTAGTAGGAAAAAGGGCGGAGAAGTTGTTTTTCCGCTGATGAATTGATCGTTTCCATTTCCTCAGTTCAAAGAAGGGGAATATCAACCCATATGAACTCCTCATATCCGATGATGAAAACAACGTCAACACTATTGCTTCACTCATTAGTCGCCAATGTCCATTTCACGAAGATGCATCTAATGTGATCAGTTGATGTCGGTAAGTACATTATACGAGTGCTGTTAAATGAAAATTGATCAGAATTATTTTTAAAAAAATATCATTCTCATAATTTTCTGGGTCTTACCAAAGGTAGTCATCGTTAAATACAAAAAAAAAAATTGGACGCCATTTTCTTTCTGGAATTCTCAAATTCGTTTCCGCATCTTCTTCTGCTTTGAAACAACGATTTACACCACGAAGGTGTTTCTTAATATTGAATAGTAAAATAAATGTCAGGTGATGTCCATTAGTTGATCCTGCACCTGAGGATTACAAGAATCGACCGGAAGGTAGAAACTATGCTCACCCAAGACGGCTTCCAGCAGAACCCAAGTGGTAATTTCTAAAATACATTTTTAACTGATAAGTATACACCCCTAAACCAACATGTGTACTCTGAAGAACTCATCTCACGACGAACCACATCCTTCAGCACTGCTCTTTATGGTTTCGCAACAAAAACCTCAACGATCTGAAGGATGACGACTTACCTGCCATAAGAAAATGGACAATCTTATAAAGATGTTGGCAGATCCTAATTTAATTATGTTGTAACCATCTAATTGACCTAGTCAATGCTATTGTACAATCGCTACTGACTATTATGTCAATGCGACATTAAACTGTAAAAAAGTCAATTACGCTCAAATCTGGATTATGTGGAGGATATGGAAAGCATCACCATCAGTTTGACTATAGTGGTGCAGCATCCAGTCTATTGCTATGAAATGTGACCATTTTGGTCGTATATGGTTAATGGATAACTTTACTTCTCATTTCATTGCCGTACTCCACATTGAGTGTTATGACCCTAAAGTACGCAGCAAATTTCCTTTATTATTTAATTTTTTGTGATTCCGCGTATTATGAAAAGTATCTTTCTTCTCCGTATCAAACTAATCCAGCAATGGTAATTTTAGAAATAATAAAATTCTTGAATGTAACATCACTTTCGTAAGTCAACCAAGGTTGCCAGATATTGAGATCAATCAAAAGTTAAAATAGTATTTGGAAACATTATGCTGTACATAATTTTACTCTGTCAGTGTTGGCAGGGCAGAATAAGATGTGCCCGGTGCTTGTCGAGACTCAAGGGAGACGGTAATAGAGACTGACAGGGGCGAATGTCTCCCCCAAGGGAGGTCATCCGAATGTATTTTTCAAGGCAAATCAGCGTTTCCGAAAGCGACGGCCTGGTGAATTACCACAGCAGGCAGCGGCAAGTGCAGACGAGGGAAATACGACATGAAGTGGAGGAAAGAGAATGGATAATCCACACGGACAACCCCCGACCCTTCCCCAGAGGCCGACGGTCTTTCTCTCACTCACTCAGTCTCCTTCAGTAGATGGAAGGGAGTTGGTCGATTTCCTCGCTTTTTCTCGCTGTAAGGGAAAGCCGTCTCAATGAGATTGACAACTACGTTTCAAACTCAAGGGGAAGGTACAACACCCACAAGTTAAAAAATTAAATAATTTAAATATACAGGATCAGGAAGATGAGAATTTATTTTAATTATATTATGAAAGGATTCAAATCTAAACGACGATATTAAAGATGTAGGAGATTCGTCCAAACAATTCTGAAATCACTCTCAAACCCATCTCCTTCAAGGCAGTCAAGCTCTTCAACGATCTGAGCAATTATTTCACTTGTACATATTCCACGAATCCGAAAACGTCAACCGTTGGACTTAATTTGAATTTTTGAAGAGAGAGTAAAATAATAGGATGCCAGGTAAGGTGGAATCGGTAGCCATGTTGCTTCTGTCAAGAATGACGTAATAATGACAAGTCATTCCTGATGCATGATCAATCGTCGGTTTTTGGACTAAAACGTGACGCACTTGAGAGCGACTTTGATTTTCCGAGTAGATGCATGAAAATTGTTTGATGTCTTCGGCACATCCTCCGCCATCTTAGAAATCCTTTAGCCACTCAAATTTTCTTGCTTTTCCACAAAAAAAGATTCTATAAACATTATTCGTTCAGATGAAATTCTCTTTAGAATAGAGCAACATCCAATGAATATTCTTTGCTCCTCAATGTAACGGAAATTGTAACAACTAAATAATATTCAGTTACAACTTCTTCATTAGACCATCGGTGAAACCAATCGACATTTTCAAGTGATTTGTGATCATAGATAATAGATCGATTTAGTGGAACATTCTCCTAAAGGTTATAAACAGTCATGGAGATGTCATACGCAACACTTTCCATGACCTGATGTCAAGGCAGCCTTGAAAAAAAAATCAGATTCTCTTGGATACAGACCGTTTCGGAAAATATTAGAAGCACCACGCCATCTCGACAGTTGTCGGTTCGAGATGGAGACGCTTTGGTGTGGCGCTACACATTTTTATGGATTGGAGCTAGGACAAAAATATATTCATGTTAAAATGCGTACAGGTGGAAAAAGTTAGCGAAAGCAGAAATCACGTAAAATTCATTGTCAGTGTGTCTGATTGATTGTTATGAAACGAAATCTCGCATGAGAAAATCAATTAAGATCTTTAAGACGTGATTTAGTAAACCTTGATAAGGCGAGGTACATCCGATGAAACAGCTCTGGCTAATAACACAGGCAACGTTGTGGTTAGATGTTCTTGAATATATAGCAGGTCTTTTTTATTGCGACCCAATTTTTGTTTCGTGTGTGTGTGTGTGTGTGAAGAGAGAGAGAGAAAGAGAGGAGTGGAGGGAGGGGGTGTGTCGTGTCTTGTCGAAGACTGTTCGATATACGGCCCTCCAGGGACATCCCTTCGCTTCGTTTGCCAGGGATAAAGTACCAAGCAGACAAACCTCCACCTCCTACTCTTCCCTTTTCTGAAGCATTGTTATTGCGCAACAATAGACGATCCGCTCTGCCAAGTTTTTTTCTTCTTCCCTCCATTTTCTATTTCTCCTCTTTATTTTCAATTGTCTCTTCTGCTTTTTCCCATCGCCACTTTTCAGATTTCCTAAGCGTTTAACTGGCACAACCAAATGAATTTTCGGCGGAACCTGCTCTCCCTGCCTTCTGCATATTTCAGGTACGGCGGGGAATTTACCTTATACAGTCGCGGGGAATCAAAATAAATTGCAATTGACATATTATACGGTGACGTTTTGTCTCACCACGCAATACTTTATGTGACGTCATACACGAGCAGCCGCTGCGGTAAAACTATACGGACGTCAAGACGAAAAAGAAAATGGTTTACGTTTAACGAAGAACGAAATATCCCCCCGCTATCGGAAGGGCGTGGGATAGTACCCAATGCCCGACCTAACTGATGCAGGTTTTTCTAGGGTTTTCCCTGAATTACTTTTAGGTGAATGCCGGGAAGGATCCTTAAAATATAGCCCGGTGGCCCTAGTTAACCCTTGGCTACCTTCCTCTACCCTTCCGCATCCCCCCTTTCAAATCCCTTCCTATGCTATTAAAGGGGAGTTGCCCAACGTGGATTACCCTCATGTAGGCTATTGCCCTTAAACAAAAATTTAAAATAAAGGAGAGTTGCCACTATGTGTATTACCCTCATGTAGCCTGTTACCCTAAAAAAAAAAAGGTTTGATGATAAATCCAGTAAATATGATGGTTGGGTAAATGTAAAACGGTGAAGTTAATAAAATCATACGTTAAACATCGTAAAACAAAGAAATAAAATTTAATTAATATAAAATTTCTATTTTTGACTTATCATATTTATAGAAGGCAGACTAATTTTCATATTTTATTTATGAAGAATAAAAATATTTTCCTACGATAAAAACATACGTGTTAGTCAAAAATTAACATGTAAGGTGGCATAGGACCGGAGATAATGAAATAAGACGGGAAAAACTATTGGAAAAATCTAACGAGGACAAACAGTAAGGATAAAATTAAAATAATAATTGAATGAGAATGGATGAAAGTAAATAAGAAAGAAGGAATAATTGATTGTGTAAGAAAATAAACGGAAAAAACTTGAACTAGGAAAGAAACATAAACAATAAAAATAAAATACTAACAAAAATTAAGTAAAAAGGAAAGAATAAAAAAGTAATATATATATATATATATATATATAAACCAAAAAATGATGGAAGAAAAAATACAGAAATTAAACATGTAAAGGGATGAATCAATGGAAAAAAATAAAAAATAACGTGTATGACATGAAAATATTTATATTGAGACGTCAGGAATATGTTGATAACGAGGGATACTTTCTTTTTATTATTTTGTATTTTTGAGTAACAGAAATTTTCTTTTATATCTTTTCCTATCGTTTACTTTAACACAAAACCGTCTCGAATTTTAAAACCATAAACCGTGAAAGTAGATTCACGATAGCGGAATATTCAACAGCCTCTTCATCCAACCGAGTCGTATTTATCGTTTATTTATCGGACGTTTTTATGCTGTTTACGAATGGCGGCAGTATTTCAATCAGTATCCGGGTAGAGGGTTGGCGTTGTCGTGTCCGCGGCTGGCTACTATGAGAATTTTTTATCACTTCAGCGGTAACTACGTGTGAACTTTTCTTCCCTTCAGAACGATACGCTGTTTGAATTCTTAACATCACCTCTATGCATTTTTCTTCCTCATTTCCATCGTCTTCCGACAATATTAAAATATAGCTGAATTCAGGATAAATTAACCACACAAACAACTGCTAAATTCATTATGGTCTCGTCTTATTCTATTTCCGCTTGACTTCGCACTTCTTTGTGGGTCACGAATTCGTATGAGAACTGTGAAATTACTAAATCACGAAGAAGCTGAGCATCTGTTAGCCATTAACCGTCTGCTTGGAACGCAAAATCTTTATTAAAATTTACTCTTGGCACCTTTAATGAACTCTAAAATCTGTAGCTTAACCTGAAACAATCATACTTTTATTGAATTTTCTTAATAATTTGCTCGGAAATCATAAGATAAATAGTTTTGGGTGAAGTTAGAACTCATATGACGGAGTTGTTCAATAAAAGTCCAAAGCTGAAATTAATGAGTTCTGCCTTAGAAATAAAGGCAAATTAATAGAGAATAGGAGTAATGTGGCAGCAGGCCAATGAAATTATTTTAATGTTGAATTGTCACCCTGTGCTATATTTACAACGGTGTCTGTTGCACGAAGGTAGTTTCGTTCGAGGACCTGAGTTACATCACCTTCTTCGGTGGCCCTTGACACCTCAAGCTGTCTCCGCCTTTATCTTACACCCTCCCTCTACTTTTTATTTATTTCCCTCCCCTTTTATTTTACTTCTGTCTTGAAGACATATTTCGTTGCCAACAACCACGAGGGGGGGAAGTTAAACCTCCTACAAAAAAAAAGAAACAGAGGAGCTAAGTGGTCGACTCGTGAAACGATTTGTCGGCAACTCACCCTTCTTTCCGTCGTCCAACAACCAGTAAAGTGTGAAAGAAAAACGGAAGCTCTGGCCCGACGGTTATTGCAAGAGTACAGCCGAATTTAACCCAACAAGGAAGATCAGGGGCAAACAACGACGTCAAGTGAAATATCGTGATTCAGTAGGAGAATGCATCTAACACTATTGCCGTTTTTTACTATTACGTACTTCACACGTAATGATTTCGAATTGGAGCACCATTTATATTTATTTTCAATTCTTATATTTTAAACAACTAAATTGTATATTTGCCTTGATATTTAGCTAACTTATCCCCTTTATCATTGATTGGTTATACAATAAAATAAGCAAAAGTGATTATAATTAATTTAATTGAACGAAAAAATTATTTATCTTATGATTTCCGAGCAAATTATTAACAAAATTCAATAAAAGTGTGATTGTTTCAGGTTAAGCTACAGGTATTAGAGTTCATTAAAGGTACCAAGAGTAAATTTTAATAAAGATTTTGCGTTCCAAGCAGACGGTTAATGGCTAACAGTTGCTCAGCTCCTTCGTGATTTAGTAATTTCGCAGTTGTACGAATTCGTGACCCACAAAGAAGTGCGAAGTCAAGCGGCAATAGAATGAGACGAGACCATAATGAATTTAGCAGTTGTTTGTGTGGTTAATTTATCCTGAATTCAGCTATATTTTAATATTGTCGGAAGACGATGGAAATGAGAGGGGAAAAATGCATATAGGTGATGTTAAGAATTCAACAGTGTGTCGTTCTGAAGGGAAGAAAAGTTCACTCGTAGTTCCCGCTGAAGTGATAAAAAAAACCTCATAGTCGCCAGCCGCGAACACGACAACGCCAACCCTCTACTTCGATACTGATTGAAATACATCCGACTGCCGCCATTCGTAAACATCATTAAAACGTCCGATAAATAAACGATAAATACGACTCGGTTGGATGTAGAGGCTGTTGAATGAGTGAATGAGCTTGCACAGATTTAACTAATTATAAAATCAATATGTTTAATTAATAATTTTATCAAATGATTTAATATATTTTTATTCATTATTAAGCTATTTAGTTTTTATGTACGTATCTGTGTATGTGTAACGAGCTCCCAAATACTATTACAAGCTTCTTACTAAGTTTAATAGAAACATAATCCATTACTTTATCCGCTAGTGACGATATTTTTCAATCAACTTCAGTGATCCATTCCACCGAAGGAATTTTTTTATTCCTTAACGATCGTGGAATCGTTCTCCCTCGCTAATAGTCTTCTCGCACTAGCACAATCAGCCCGAATGATATTTTGGCTTTCAGCGATAGTCCTCAATCAGCAGGCGCGGAATATTCCGCTATCGTGAATATACGTTCAGGGTTTATGGTTTTAAAATTCCAGACGGTTTTGTGTTGAAGTAAACTATAGAAAAAGATATAAAATAAAATTTCTGTTACTCAAAAATACAAATTAATATAAAAAAAGTATCGTTCTCCTTAAAATGCATCCAGTTGATCTATAATATTTAAAAAAATATAACTTATGCCTTTCATTGTTCATTGTCCGTATTTAACTTCATTCATTTAACCTAATTATTCAAATGCTTCTTTGTCACGAAAGTTTTGTCGTCCCGTGGATGACGTCATCACGCGGTGTCGCCGAACAGCGCCGGAGTCTCTTGCAGCCGGTCCCCAGCGTGGAGGAATTTGTCTTCATCTGTGCGGTGTCCATTAGAAGGCGATCCATCATGGAATTTCTTGCCGCCACGGACGCCGTGTCCTCTGTCGGGTTAACTCTGTGTACGTGTTTGAAGGGGGAAAAAAAAGGAGAGGCGGGGGAAAGAAAACTGTGAAGGTGAAAGATCAGCACGCAGCAAGGTTCATCGAAAGACAGTCCGTCATAAATATACCCAGCGTTATTGGTAAGGAGAAAGATCTGTGGTAGCAAAACGAGAAATCTACTTACTGGACGAGGGACGAAAACAAAAAATATGGATTCCGTGTAAAATTATGCACTTGATCGCATCCAGAATATTTTCACTTGTAAGGAAGTGAGCAAGATGACTTAATTTAGTCTACAACCTCCCGGTTTATTTTCTCCCACTACTCTTGAATGATAAATCCGGTTGACTTGAGAACATTCGTGCTCATAAAAAATAGCAAAAATATTTCAAAATTTAATTTTATGAACTATTAAGATATAAAGGTTTTTTTTAGGTCAACAGGCTACATGAGGGTGATCCACATTCGACAACTACCCTTTAATAGCAAAGGAAGGGATTTGAAAGGGGGGATGTGGAAGGGTAGAGGAAGGTAGCCAAGGGTTAACTAGGGCCCCCGGGCTATGGTTTAAGGATCCTACCCGGCATTCGCCTAAAGAAATTCAGGGAAAACTCTAGAAAAACCTGCATCAGGTAGGTCGGGCATTGGGTGCTTGTCCCACGCCCTTCCGATGGCGAGAGAGGGGTTTGCTGTGGGGACGCAGCATTCCCTTCTCCGTGCATCGACTAGTTTAGGAGGCATCTGGCCGACTATTCCAATGGGAATAGTGGACAACTCTTACCGTATGCCCAAGGTCTGAGACCCCGGAACACCACTCAGAACAGGCCAAGGAGCCTCGGCTTGTGGGAACCTTAGTTCAAAAACGGTGAGGAAAAGGCATACACAAAGGTAGCACCTTCGTATCTCTCCTAAAAGGTTCTGTCTGCGAGAGAACATCCCTCGCAGGTTACCTGCGAGAGAATCCTCTCGCATGCTTTTTCAATAGATATAAAAGTCTGCAAAAGGAAATGAAAGAAAAGACGGAAGATAAAACGGACTCTGCGAGAAGAATTAACACTATGAACGAATAATATGAATTGTCAGGACGGGAGAAATAAACAAAAAAAACCTGAAAGAACAATAAATTAGTTAATAATGAGACGTAAAATGAATAAAGAGTAATTAAAAATATGGAAGGATACTAATAAGTAGGGAGAAATGAAGCAGCGGTGAATAAGGGTCTGAAAAAGAAATGAAAAAAACAGGTCGTGGAAGGAAGAAAGGTAAAAGAGAATAAAGGCTTTAAGAAATAACTGGATAAATAAAGAAAGGAGAAAATCATCACACGGTGAAAAATTAAAAGCTTATAAAGAAGAAGGAGGGAAGGAAATGAGGGCGTAACGAAAGGAAATCGTAAAAGTATGGTCATTGCGATGTTAAATTTTCTAGTGGTAAATGCCGTTGTTGTTGTGCTGTGTTAGATAATTAGAAAAAAAGTGTGTATCGCGCAGACCGACGACGTTCATTAGAGCGAAGAGAGGATATTTCACGTCCCACGTGACCGGGACTCCAATTATCGGGAACTGCAGAAGCTGCAATTACGATCAGTAATGCGTTTCAACACCCAGAAGGAAACGAATGAAAAATACCAGGAACACCGGAACCCACTCTGGTGACTCCGTGAGACAACTTACATCATTATATAGGAATTAGAAACTAGTTGTAATAGTTAATATAATCTGATAATGCAAGTTCCCGGCTCATGGGGAAAAAAAACCCTTACAGTTTTAATGAAAGCCGAGTGCAAATTTTCGTTTCACAAACAATTAGATGTGTTTTTTATGGGGAAGGAAATATAACGGTGCTCACATCAAAATGCGCTTTAGATGTCGTCATCCTGGTTACGTCACACTGATATTTTTTGTCAAATTAAAAATAAGAATTATTTCCTCTTGTCAATTAAATTTTAATGAAAAGGTGGGGCCTAAAGGGCCACAAAAGACATGGACTTCTTTCGTCTTAAATAATACCAGACTTTTAATCGAATATCGTATGTATAAGAAAATAAAAAAAGTTAAGGGATCAGTAGAAGTAGGTAAACGGGGTGAGACAGGATGAGAGGAAAGTCAAAATAATTAGTGGAAATGTGGAATAACTTCCATATCAAAGCACTGTCTCTTTCTTCATTACTAATAGGCTTCAGTTTTTCAGTAATATTTTTTTACGTTCATAAATCAATTTACTAAGACATATATATATATATACATATATACATATATATATATATACATATATATACATATATATACATATATATACATATATATATACATATATATATATATATATATATATACATATATATATATATATATATACATATAAATATAATATATATATATATATATATACATATGCATATATATATATATCCATATATATATCCATATATATATACACATAAGCACTAAAGGTAATATACAGAGTAACATAAAGCACGACACACACTAAGAAGCACACACACACAAACACAAATTCAGTTCTCTCTGCTGAACGATGAGAAATCTCGACATCAATGGTTGATCCAGCCCGTATATCAAACAGACAATGAAAATGTGCCTCGGCTTGTGGGAACCTTAGTTCAAATACGGAGAGGAAAAGGCATACCCAAAGGTAGCCCCTTCGTATCTCTCCTAAAAGGTTCTGCCTGCGAGAGAACATCCCTCGCAGGTATTGCCTGCGAGAGAGTAGCCCTTGCAGGCCTTCAAGTGTTCCTTGTTGCTTTGTTAACGTAGCTATTTGTTGTAAACGACTGGGTGATACATAGGATAAGTAAAACTAACGTTCTTGTATAGAACATCATTTGGATACTGTGATTGGTCGTTGTTTACAAAATTTAAAAATTAATTCCTCCTCCCTCCTTTGACCCGCGATGTAAATACGGAAACTAATTTAGAATTTTTGTTCGTCAGACGCACTGAAGTCGGCGGTCAAGTAAAGTACAATTTAATCTCGATTGTGTTGTAAACTGGTATAGTTGTTCTTGCTGGATGCAGAAGTTGACGGCAGATGGTCGGGGAAGCCTCCAGTCCCCGAGGCAGGCAACAGACTCAGGTCGTCGCCGCTAATTAACTTTGGCTGAGTGTTAATTGATGGCGTATTAGCATCATCATGGGGGAAGGGATTAGGCTGGGAGACATCTGCGTTGCTGCTGCTGCTTCTGTGAACTGTAAATCCCGCAAGGAGATTAGCAGAGAGGTGAGGATGAGCGAGGGAATGGTAAATCCGACTGACGAACAATCCAGAAGCTCTCGAGATTAACAGCTGTGGACAACAGCTATGCAATCCTAATTCTGAGGAGATAGCGTTATAATCGCTTAGACGTAAATACTGTTAGGCGAATAAACTAAAGTATATTAATCTAGTATTACTTACTAGCTGGATGACATCCACAACTCCGGATTTGACTCACATCGCGTTATTTTTTGTACCGTCCGACCACCCCAACCCTTAAGGGTTCTCCCCTTCCATGCCGAAAGGGGTTGAAAGTGTACTCAAAAATTATCAATCTCATTGACCCCGAAAAATATATTTATCCGACGACCGATTGAGCATGTTTGAAAGTTGTCACCCCTCTCCACCCCGCCCCTGGGGATTCTAGTCATGTCTTACTCACACAGTGTTTGTTTTCTGGTCGCAAGGAACTCGTGATATCGAAATTTGGTCATATTTTCTCCACGGATGTAGATTTGTATGCGAAGAAACATACATACACTCAGTTTTATATATTATAATAGATTACTATTCATACCATTAAACAATTTTGGCTTGATTACTGAAACATCGAAATCCGTTTTTCTATGAAAATTTTATTTAAACAATTATATTTCAGTTAATGTAAATAACTAACTGTTCAAGATAACTTGACTGTTTATATCAATACAATCTGTAGATGTTTAATGTATTTAAATTTTATCACTATCCAAAAAAATACAGTAACGGCTCAAATTAATTACGAAAATTGTTTTGGAAAATATAGTTGTTGATGACGATGCCCAAAATTCATTCGAAAAAAATAATGTATAGTAAAGTTATAACTTTATATTTCCTGCGACTGATATACAAAATATGGGGTATTTAATTAATAATAACTTTATATATATATGTATATGTATGTATATATATGTATATATGTATATATATATGTATATATATGTATATATGTATGTATATATATGTATATATATGTATATATATATGTATATATATATATATATATATATATATATATATATATAAAATAATTATTTAAAGGCAAGCAAGACAATCGCTGAACAAAATTAATGTTCAACTACATAAGCATTGTTTTGCTTGCCTTTAAATAATTATTTTATATTATGAATTGTTAACATACTCTGTAAATATTAAACTGTACATATTTAACGTCTGTGTAAATAAATTTGATGATAAAACAGAAAATAGCAGACAATTAAGAACTATTTTATTTTATTATTTCATTAAATTAGATATGCTTCGGTCCTTATGTGGCTAAGTTCCTGACGAGGGTTCACATAAGGACCGAAACGTCTGGTAACTGAATTAAGTAATAAAATAATTTTTTAATAGTCTGATATTAGTCGTGCTCTTAATAATATTTTAAGTCCGTTTTCCATGTTTCATACTTATTTATTTGTATTTTAACCTAATGATTAATTACTAATTATTGTACTGAATTCTTAGTTTGTATTAGACACACACACACAATTGTGTTCTAGGTTAACGTATCATATTTCGTCAACCGAGGTCTAATAGAATTTATAAAATCTATCTATCGTTAAACAGTTAAAACTTATAATTTTGTCTTCCAAATATAGTTTTATTTTGACTGTTCATGTTATTAAGAGATAAATAAAGTCCATATGGTAAAGGGTAGGTGAGAAGTTTGTCGTGGAATATGAGCAAAAAATGTAACAAATAGTAGTTAATTCGAAACGTTATACTGGAATAATGAGCTATAAGTAACGCGGTAATGGAAAAAAATAATTCTATCAACAGTTACACAAATCTTCCCCTAACGTTGAGAAGCGTGCACTGTGGTTTCATCCCCCTACGAAGGACGCTTGGTTTTATCCGGACTGTTTGTAAAATTACTGCATGAACTTTCCACTTTGTAATTTTTATACTCGTTTACTTACAGTTAAGATTATTTTTCCTGTAATAATTATTAAAGTATTTGAAAGCAGAAATTAAACCCTTGTGTGCATTTTACGGTTTATTGAGAGACAGAATGGGGTCAATATATCCAATTTACTAGCGATGTTTATTAATTAAATTAAAAGCTGTAGCTAATTAATTCCTGCCCTACGCTTGTATTAATATCAGCAGAGTTTATGTACATAAACACTTTCGCACAGTCAGAAAAGGGAAATTAGTAATTACGGAATAATAATTGGTAACTAAATTGTTAGAAGCTGCAATTTATCTGCGATGGATGTATATATATATATGTATATAAACGTCATCGTCCTCATAATTGCGTACTTAATTTATCCTAATTGACCTGAACTAGTGATAACGATTGTGTGTGTGTGTGTGTGTGTGTGTACCTGATGAAATATGTTTTCAGAGTATATTAATATGCGACTGAATGTGAAATCACGGCGATGTGACTTCCGATGTAATGTATGTATATTTAGTTTTGCAACTCAAACCGGCAATAAATAATGTAATTTGATGTTGAAGCCATTTCCCCGTGACCAATGAAGAGTAACTACACATCAGGTGTAAGGTAGGTTGAGAACTTTCTTCTCCGCCAATGAAACGGTTTCCGGACATTTACAAGTAGAAAAAAATTTAATACAATGAATATAAGAAAATGGTAATGAAAAAAAACGTACGTTAATGATCTCGGAATGCGGGGCGAGTCAAGGAAAAATTTGTGGGAGAATAATTTATATAAAATAAACAAAAAGTAAAGAAAAAACCTTAATCTATATTAAAAACTTTCCGGAAGGAAGGAAGACAGTCAGAAGATGACGTTGATGGCACAGTTAGGTGAGGGAAATGATGAACGTAGAGGGAAAGCAAATTGGACCGAACACAGTCACTTGATTACGCGACCCGGAACATAATAAACATGTTATTTTTCACAACAGGGTTCCTGTAGCTAAAATTAACCAATATAAAATTAATTTTAATTGACGCTGCGTTTTTTTAATTTGTTTAATATTTTTCTGCTCTGGATTAAAATATATTATATGGCTCTAGTTGAAAATGGCAGTACACGAAAGCTCGTAATTCATCTTTAAATACACGAGTCCTTTAGGATTAAAACAGGTGAAGCACAATTTGTCATTTATTAACAATTATAATACACCTGTCCTTTTACAACGTAAGAAATTTTTATCAAACGGTTTATATTCCTTTCCTAATTATATAAAGCGTCTCGTTTGATTTACTTGAAACTTTTCTCAGCTCCACTAACATTTCCCCAAATAAATCTCTCAAAATTCTTCCTCAAGTAATGTTCCCTTTAATTTCTATATTTAAAGTCTTTTTTTTTTACAAAGTTTTGGAGTAATGGGCTGTATTTCGTTCCTTCACTCCTAAATAGTGTTTCTATATTCGGTTTTATTAAATACAACCGTTTTTTTAGGGCAACAGGCTACATGAGGGTAATCCACGTTGGGCAACTCCCTTTTAATAGCATAGGAAGGGATTTGAAAGGGGGGATGCAGAAGGGTAGAGGAAGGTAGCCAATGGTTAACTAGGGCCCCCGGGCTATATTTTAAGGATCCTACCCGGCATTCGCCTAAAAATAATGCAGGTAAAACCCTAGAAAACATCAGGTAGGTCGGGCATTGGGTACTTGTCCCACGCCCTTCCGATAGCGGGAGAGGAGTTTGCTGTGGGGACGCAGCATTCCCTTCTCCGTGCCTCGACCAGTTTAGGAGGCAGCTGGCCGACTATTCCATAGCGGACAACTCTTACCGTATGCCCCATGTCTGTGACCCCGGAACATACACCTCTCAGAACAGGCCGAGGTGCCTCGGTTCGTGGGAACCTTAGTTCAAAAACGGAGAGCAAATACACTCGTTGCTTTCTTCAGGTATATATAATTTTTTTTCTCAACGAAAGCCTTCGATATCATTAAAAAGTTGTTCAAATCGGAATATTGAGTATTGAATTTTTATTCGAGTTTTCCATGATACAAAGGGGGGAAAAATGACTCCAAGAAGTAAAATATTTTTCTAAGGGAACAATTTAGGAGAATGGTATCAAAAATACGTAGTACAGAACATCTCGTAATTAAAAATGTGAATTATTCAAATATCGAGCGTGTGATTTACAAAAATAAATGTGAATTTGAATTATTCCTCCCTCCTCACAAATATAACTGAGGAACGGAAGAACCCTAGTAATTATTTTAATAACAAACAATAAGACGGTTTCAGCTGTAAAATTTTTCCAAGAATTTTACGACTTTGAGTTTCTCACAAATCCTCATAGCCCGCGTGATTCCAGTTAACAACCCTAATATCGTCAGTGTTTTACGACTCGTCTGAATTTCTGAAGCAGCAGAACACCAAGTTGGCGAAAAGTAGAAAGAAAATGACTTCCTTGCAAGTAAAGTAACTGATACGAACTGCAAGATCAACAGAAACTGGCTTCAAGAACTACATTAAAACGTGAGTAATGGATGTACTCTGAGAAGTTTTATGATTAAATTTAACAGAATGAGAAGGAGAAGAAGAAGAAGAAGAGCCCGGACAGACTTTCTAAACGAGGCGCAAGCAAGTACTTAAAATTCTGGACAAGTTATTTGTAAAGGATTTAAGAGGCTGTGTTTTTCTTTTCTGTGCTCTTCGTTTCCTTTTTTCTCATTATTATATTTTTGTCGCCTTCTTGATAGTTACCGCAAAGTTGCAGTCAGAAATGTTATTCTTAGTAAGAGTTCAGCTTCCTCTACTTGCCTCCCTTTCTTCTCTATTTTTATTTGTAGGAGATATCGAATGAAAACTACATCAATTTCGCACAAAGGAACGTTTACTTGAATTTTTGCTTTAAAATTCAACTTATTCTTCTGTTCAAATAATTTTGGGTTACCTTAATCTTCTAAATTGAGACTTCTGAATTATTCCGTCCTCAATTTCGATTTGGGTTATCAGATATTAACTGTTGATTAAACGTTGGAAAATATTTGTATACGAAACTTGATTTTTTGTCATAATTCCGCTTTTTATTTGGCTTTAAATTCCATACCAAAAAAGCATTTGCAAAAATCATATGAATAACAGAGTAAGACTTTCAATGCAAGTTAATTTTTGTGGGACTATTAGCCTCGTGCTTATTTGCAAAATTTTTTATGTAATAACATTGTATGACAAAAACGGATGCGCCCATGAGTAAATTAATGAATTACTGTCAAAAATAATGTTCAGAAAAATGGCTGTTACAATAAATTAACTCTCAACGTTAGCCTAAATTTAGCTATGAAACATTAAAAATAATATTAAAATGAAGGTTTTTTTTAAAATATAATTACTTATTTCCAGAAAATGAAAATTTCACTCCTTTTTAATATATTTACGTAACATTCGGAAGGATGAAAAATATTCAAAAAAAATTAAATTGATTTATATAAAAACGTCATATAAAAATTCGTTTCCAAGATTGTCTTCTTTTTTTATTTTCGTAGGGTTTCATTTCACATGTTGTCGAGCTTTTGCGATGAATGACACCCGTAGAATATAAAAATTTCACTAGTAGTAACTTTTCGAGACTCGTAAGAAATGAAAAAAATAGGGGCTGAACTGCCACTTGTCTAAAGAACACTCTAATACCTGTTTTTCTCTCTCTCAGTACCTCTCAACTTCATTTATTCGAAAAGCACATCACTGATTTCATGATACTCTGTAAATACAGCTCTTTTTTATAAAAAAAAATCCTAGATATATATTGCATTACCCTTGATTGAATCGACTTATTGCAATGTACAGATGTGAATTCATTAGTGATATTATAATTATTATTTATTTAGATATTTTATTTTACGTAAACATTTTACGGTCAAGCTGACGGAATCAGGTTGTGAACGAAAAGCCGCCTTCCTTTAGAGGATTAATAATAGTCAAGAAGGCGCCCTGAAGGTATAAACATCTAACAAAACAAATATTCTCTCGCAGGTCGAACCTTTTAGGAGAGATACGAAGGGGCTACCTTTGGGGATGCCTTTTCCTCTCCATTTTTGAACTAAGGTTCCCACAAGCCGAGGCACCTCGGCCTGTTTTGAGAGGTGTATGTTCCGGGGTCACAGACCTTGGGCATACGGTAAGAGTTGTCCGCTATTCCCATTGGAATAGTCGGCCAGCTGCCTCCTAAACTGGTCGAGGCACGGAGAAGGGAATGCTGCGTCCCCACAGAAAACTCCTCTCCCGCTATCGGAAGGGCGTGGGACAAGTACACAGTGCCCGACCTACCCGATGCAGGTTTTCCTAGGGTTTTCCCTGCATTTCTTTAGGCGAATGCCGTGTAGGATCCTTAAAATATAGCCCGGGGGCCATAGTTAACCCTTGGCTACCTTCCTCTACCCTTCCGCATCCCCCCTTACAAATCCCTTCCTATGCTATTAAAGGGGGGGTTGCCCAATGTGGATCACCCTCATGTAACCTGTTGCCCTAAATCAAATATAAAAAAATCACTCGTCTCAAGAGCACGTACGCGAAATATTGGCAGTCAACTTGGGACACTGAAGAACATCAGTTACCAGGGACTTGGTATTAGGCATGTAATCCCGTGGGGGGAGTTGTTAAGTACAGTATTGATATTCGTGGTGGCACGGATTCGTTTCTCACAGGCCCGTGATCATCCATATTTCAAGATCTGGAGGGCAGAACATGTTTATCCCATCAAGTTGCTCGAGAAGGAGTTCAGTCGTGGACTAGTGGATATAAGGAGAAGTTGCGCGGTAAAGTAGAAGTTCGTAATAGAAAATAAGTGAGTTGATGATAGATAGAATTTATTCCAGTTGAGTGTTGTAAGAAAAATTTGAGCCCCCGTTATTTAGACCCACTAGAAGAAGACTGTGCCACCTTCTTCCTGGAACGCGGAAGATATAAGCCGGCGCGAGATTGCGGCCTTTATTTTTACCTGACCTGATCACCAAAGAAGTGGGAAAGTATTGAGATAAAGTCAGTGCTACAGAGCCGCAGTTCCAAATTTACAAACATTTATGACCACATTATTTTGAGCCCGAAGAAAAAAAGTGACAATTTTTTGTTTACGACAGAACACACCCGGAAATTTGACAATTTTTATAATTAAAACGGGAAAAGGTGATTTTGTTTGTTCTTGAAGATATAATTTGTTAACGGCTGTACTATTTAATTTTTCCGGGTCCCGTTGCTAAATAAATATTTATAATTGAACAGACCATTTTTTTCGGTAATGAAGCTACCGGGGCAGAGATAAAGTAAAAATCCCCTAAAGGGTAATAAAGCATTACACTACGTTTAAATTGATACTATTATGAAATACGGCGGTTCATTATTTAGAGACGTAATTTTCACCGATGTTTTTCATGTGGTGTAATTATGACAGGTAGAGTTCATAATTCTCAATGCGTCATTTTTGTGCGAGTTTTCCTGGACATTGGCTGCAGACCCGCAGCCCTAGAATATATTATGGAGAAAAAAATAAATAAAATAATATGAAATATGGTCATATGGAGATAGAATGAAGTCAAAAAAGTTTTAAAATCACATTGTTTCCTCAGATATTACAGAATTCGTCGACAAGTTTTTCCTCATCCGCACGTTTGAGAAAGTTTTAATTAATAGTGATAGTGACTGTTGAATATGAAGGTAAATTCTGTATTAGTGGTAACTTTTGCATTATTTCCGTCCAGTGTTATTAAATTCCGTCCTTCCTTCCCGTCGCCGGAGGAGCTTTCGGGAACTAGTAACAGACTTGCGGCGTGTCTGTCTTCCCATCCGGAAATTGGCATCGTTACACATTAATTAGTGTAATTAATAGAAAGGCATAGTTTAATTGAAGCAGCGAGCAAGTGAGCAAGCCTCGTGCTTTCCACAGCAAAAGTTGTCCAAGTCTTCTTGAAAGCAACGGCGGCGGCGGCGGCGTCGACGGCTTTTTCAAAAGCAAGTTATGACAAGGCTGAGATTAATTCTCCCGCGCGAATTACTTGCCCCCCACCACTACCACCACTCTCTCACGCCAAACCCACCGACGATAACAAGATGTCTCGGGGACGCCATTAATTATTAGGAGTGACACACGGCGTCGCGTCGCGTCGGGGCGAGAGTTTATTATCTCGACGCCGACGCCAGGAAGTGCACAGCGTGTGGGACAACCCTGATAAAACTACTCCGCATCCACTTGCCTGCCTTCATGTGGGAGGGGGAAGGACCGTGGGGCTTATCCCACACGCACCGCCCTCTAAAGTCAAATTTGATGTTCTGTACGAGTAAATATTGAGCAGAAAAAAAATTATTTTCCATTAACCGATGGAAATTTTATACGTACTATTATTGTCACGATTCTTCATCTATGACCGATTATATTGCTTCCCCTTCAAAAAACACACTATATTCTCGTTATAGCTTAAAACAACAAACTCAGTTTCTCCGAAACTGTTATTTTTCATACTACAAACATAAAATGCGTATTGTTCAAGAAACATCTACTATAAATTTGTTTTTCTAAAAACATCCGCCTTAGCTTAAATGTTGTCACGATTTACTTTATATAAGATTTATTCAGTTCTTTAACTAACTAAATGTGCATATAATCAATTTACACACAATTAACATTATTCAGTGAAGTCCTAAAATTAGTCCGTTAATAAATTTTGGGAGAGTCCGTGTACAGGATATTTCAGAGGTTAGAGCGACCGCATAACAGCTGAGCCTCAGATCGACTCCCTTACTCGTCGAGATTTTTAAATCATAAAATTTTAATCGATTCACTTATCTTAATGGGTGCGTTTAATGACGTTAACCTGGTCATCTGTCTATTTTAAACCGTCAAAAAATATTTGTTAAGTTAAATTTATTAAAACCAATACTTTAATGCACAATCAAATTATATCAGGATCTTTCGGCTATAATCATACGTAATGCAAAACAAAAATATATAGGTATATATGCAAAATATCAATTAACGAAACATAATATTTTCCTTTCATTACACTGGAATTGTAATTCCCTGTAATAAATATAATTATCTTATAACATTCAATCTCGTCATATTATACTGTATTATCTTTGTTTTAGGAATAAAAAGACAGAGGTTAGTGATGGCCTTTATTACGATAACTGCCTGAAATTAATTAAAAATATGGATAAAAGTATAATTTAGCTTACATTTTCAAAACGATGTAGATTAGGTGATATATAGCTTTGTAAATAAATTTTAAAGAGAAGAAATTATGTAAATTTACGCCCAATGAGGTAGGTTTTAATTTGAAAATTTATTTTAGTAACAAATGTGTGTAACATTTCTTCAATTAAATTAATAAAAAATTGATTCAAGTTGTTGTTTGGCTGTAAATTAAATAAAGGTATGTGTTTCATTTCTGAGAGGATTATCTATATGATTAGATGGTGTAATATTACGAGTTTGAATCTTAGACTGGTGGTGTTTTTAAATAGAATAAAATTTAATGAATAAGTTTGTGCAATCATAAAGAGACTCCGGGTCATAACTGTCACTCCTGACGGTAATTCAGCGAGAATGGACCCTTATATAACCCCTTACTTCGCAATCCACACATTACAGTATTTCTGAAGTGGCCAGTATAAGTATAAAAGTCTAAGCTCCTTGAAAGTAAATTTCAGCTTTTATAACAGCGGTGAAGACGTCATCGATGACGTCACGCGCACAAAGTTCATTACGTTCGTAACAAGAATGCGTAGTTTGTCTCGTGTCACGTATAAATTTGGGGAGGGCGGAGGGAAAACAGGAATGGGTGTGTATTGTGACTTCGTTAATGGCGGATGGTGTTCTCCATTAAAGAGAACAAAAGTGCCTCTGTTCTGTTGTACTCGGTCCTAATTCGTGCTTGTCTTGCGCTAAAAAAGGACACCTGCGTACAGCCCAGAGACAGAGAGAAGCTACGGGTAGGGACGGGGAACAGCTAAAGTAGATCATTCCACTCTGAGTTACAATAGAATTAGAGAACAATTTCCTCTACCCTGGGACTAGCTTCTCTAGTTGATGCAAATTAATTGCCCGGTATTTGTTTTTGTTCTTCTCCTGCTGCGAGTTAGATAAAATAATTACTTCTAACTGAGGAATAAAATAAAACTAAGGTTCCCACAAGCAGAGGCACCTCGGCCTGTTTTGAGAGGTGTATGTTCCGGGGTCGCAGACCTTGGGCAACGGAAAGAGTTGTTCGCTATTCCCATTGGAATAGTCGGCCAGCTGCCTCCTAAACTGGTCGAGGCACGGAGAAGGGAATGCTGCGTCCCCACAGCAAACTCCTCTCCCGATATCGGAAGGGCGTGAGACAAGTACCCAATACCCGACTTACCTGATGCAGGTTTTTCTAGGGTTTTCCCTGCATTTCTTTAGGTGAATGCCAGGTAGGATCTTTAACCCATAGCCTGGGGGTCCTAGTTAACCATTGGCTACCTTCCTCTACCCTTCCGCATCCCCCCTTTCAAATTCCTTCCTATGCTATTAAAGGGGAGTTGCCAAATGTGGATCACCCTCATGTAGCCTGTTGCCCTAAATATATATATATATATATATATATATATATATATATATATATCCTTTGAATGAAACATTTCAACTTACATTAATGCTCACCTGGAAAAAAAAGACCACTTCATTTGTATACAAACCACAAATATGCACCAAAAGCAAGGATTTACTTATAAATTTAAATATTGCAAAAATATTGAAAATTCAAGGTTGTTGTGAAGGAAAATATATTTCAAGGTTGCCCAACGTAGTAAGGAGACGGATTTGGACCAAATTTAAAATATAGTTTTTTTAGTAAGGAGACTTATATAACAATATTTAAGGAGCAGTTCTGGAAAGCAATTAATTCTGCGAAGGTTCGAAATTTTGAGAAAGAAGAACGACAGATAACTGAGAAATGAGTGCGAAAGGCGGCCAGTTTTAAATTAATTAAAATAATTATTAGTCATGAGGTCAATTCAAGAATCCAAGAAAAGTTTCTCTCCAGTTCTTTTTTTAAGATTTTTTTTTCACTACTCTATACTTTTAAGGAACGCAGATGAGATAAGATGGCGGCCAAAAAACTCTACGTCTCACACGAACCACGATTGGCAACTTGATAAATTTTCCCCTCTGCTATTTAATGGAAAACTTGTCCGTCCACCATTTTTAAGATTGATAACTCGAAAGTACTATTAACGTCTTTAATAATTATTCAGACGAACCAAATCCTCGTCGCCCAACGAAGGATTTGAAACAATTAGTGGATATTACGGTTTTATTGTTTCCCATTCCCTCATTTGGAAAAGAAAAAATGTCTCTCCGGACTGAACTAAAGTAAGTAGTTGATCGTCTGTAAGGGAAGGGAATTGTCTATGCTGATGCTCTTTTGTTTCCTGAAGACTCACTGAGTTGTTTCCCGTTCGAAACGTCAGACTGTCGCTTCTCCCCTTCTTGAATTACCATTCGTAACTTTGCTACAACTAATATTCCTTTTAACTACTTCTATCTTGGCTCCTAAATCAAGGAATGGAACGTCCGACTAATTTTATCACTGTACCCATTGAAGGATTCCTGGAAGTCAGAAAATATTTCCAAAACATGAACAAGCCACTGTTTATCAAATATTATAATGCGGAAGACTATTTAATATTGTGTCGTTGAAGATAAATAGGATTGAGGTCCGAAAAGCAAATAAATCAAGACTAAATAATTGGTTTGATGGAGTAGATAATTCAGCATAGTATCGACATGCTTTATGGTGAGCTTTTTACAGAAAGTGTCGATGTGCGGGGAGGGGACGGTGGGTTTACGAGTAGTGTCACCATTAGCCCATCCTCTGAATATTTGTCCGAGTGTGTGACTAATGGACGCAGGCGTCACTCTGTCGGGCGTCTCCTCTCTCCTCTCCTCTCCTCTCCTCCTCCCCTGTGCGTCCACGTCGTGGTTGTTTTCCACAGGAAACCACTTGTGAGAGACGCGCGTCGCTTCAAACTCAACCCAAAACTACTCACTCCCTTTCCTCTTGCCACAGGACGTGTCCTCTGACGTCACAAACTACCACGACAACGCCGCCTCGACCGAAATCAATTCCACGGATATGCCGCAACATACGTACGGCTCTAACTGTGAAATTCACAAAGCGTGTGGTACAATTTGATATTAAATTTTTTATGTGTCTCCCGTCTATTCATATTCCGTAATATCCTTGACGTTCAATGTTGTTGTTATATAATCCTACAATAATTAAGTTGTGAATGTTAAAATCCTGTTCCCATTTTTGACTTTTATAGCAATGTCGTAATTTCCAGCTTCTCCATTTTGATCTCACAAAGTCAAACGTTACAGGGAATTACGAATGCAATAAATGTTTTTCAAGAATTTAGACTCTTCCATCCCTCAAACACGTTCCATTTCCTTTGGCTACAGTTTTTCAACACCTCTTGTCTTACTCATAGGTTACACTGTCAGGGTTTATTACAAAATAATTCAAAAGATAAACTGACTAAAAATCACAAGGATTAAACGTAAAAGGACTATCACACATGACCTAAGAAGAATACAGTGAGTAAAATAATGATTAAAGGTTCAAAATAAAATAAAAGTAAAACACTAGAATAACGGGGGATTTTAATAATAATAATAATAATACAAATAATACAAAAATATAAGATTAAGGGTTGAACATATTCACCCTACAAGAAAAGGTAATTACAGAGCTAATAGAAAATTATAATATGGAAAAGAAGTTACAGAATTCTTCAGGGACAGCTACAAAAATTACATAAGCGATAATATGGGGTTTCTACACTAAGGAAAAATTTATTTTAACAAACACATCAATACGCTTTTTTTTATAAACAACCGCGTGGCTGCCATTAAAATTAAACTTTTAAGACTAACCATTTTTTTCCGAATTTTTTTTTAAGTATATATAATATAAATACATAAATAACTAAGAAGTGTCAGGGACCTTCAGAATTAATACAATTACGGGACATTACTTCGAATAGTAAGGTTTGAATACTTGACAAGTTGCAAAATTATCCAAAATTGTAACGAAAATGTTAGTTTTCCCCTCTATACTTTTCAAAAATATTTTTATAGCAGCATTTTATAGAGAATCACAGTTACATTTTAGCTTAATGAGTGACATACAATAGAAAAAATCTAGTCATCTTAAATTACAAAATGTTACAAACTCCGGCCTTTTTTTTACGTCTTCCACACTTTTATAAATTTTTAATTCTAAGCGTTTTGAGTTTCCATCCAGTGCGTCTAATAAGAACCACGCCATATTTCCCAGCGCAGTTATTTCTACGAAAATAACTAACAAAATTTGAACACTGAAATCACTACAGACGAGAAGGGGAGTGAATGTGTATTTTCCTGTTTTCTGAGTAAATTTTGAGAAAGAGAAAAATTATGAATGATTTTTCGAGTCGGTGCGTCAGTAAAATATTCATGAAATATCTGTCAAAGAGAGAAATTAAAATGTATTGTCGGTATTTAAAGCATATAAATATTGAAGTATATAAATAAAGGCTCATAAGAATTCCAGAGAAATAACCAATGCTGTTACAGAAAATTAGGGCGCTAAGGTTGAGAGCGTGGCCTTCCTCAGTCACCCTCACTCTAAAAGAACTCCAATTCTTAGGTTGCAGCATACCAGCAAATTCTTGGGATCAGGCCACGCCTCGCTGTTGAATTTCCTGAGGCTTCTAACGTGCAAGAATCGTTCAATAAATACAACCAAAAAAAAATTAGAATATAATACACATATTGGTATAAGGTCAATCATCGGGATGAATTCAGATGCGTCACGCTTTTCAGTGGATATTTTGAGAACACGAGGAAGCGACAACCCTGTTCAACTTCTTTGATACCAGACCTGGAGGAGCGTGGCTGAGGAATCTCGACCGTTGGACAACTCACCTGGACTCTAGACTCCACATTCTCTTTACAGTCATTGTAAAAACTGTCACATACTCTTTCATATTCAAAATAAATTCCAAGTTCTGTCATACTGAAAGACCTAATTTCATAACCCTGAATTGATAAAGTGTTTCGTGTTATTAAAGGATCATGATGGAATAATCTCTACCAGACGCGGTTTCCTTTACTGTTTCACTTATACGAGACGACTGCCCTTAAGGTGGCAGAATTCTCCATGGAGTGGAATGTGGGTCGACTCGGGTAGCTCAGATAAGAAAGAGAACCGTCTGGAGGTCTCAGGTTCGTTTCACGGTTTTCCATTCTGATCCTGTATTTTCATACTCTCTCTTTGGCTGATCTTTGTTTGAAATCGAAATCATTTCTTATCTTTTTTAGTTTTATGTATTTTTCCAGCTAATAATTAATAACTGAATCGAAAAAAAAAGAGTGAATTAATGGAACTGAAGTACCTATTTGCTATATAAGAAATAAAAATATAAAATGCTTATCACTGTAATATCTAGATTAAAAGAACCAAGTTTTACTTCAAAGTAAATTTAAATAATTGTAATTATATTTGATTAATGATTAAAATGTGATGATCCAACCTTCAGTTTACAATTAATTATACTAAAAAAAACTCCCTCAATAAAAACATAGCATTAAACTTTTATTTTGCTTTTATAATAATTTGTTATTATCAAAAATTCATGGAGATTATTCGTAATTTATTTTAGAAATGCTATGAACCTAGGATTGTGTATCCTACTGATTCTTAACTCGATATAACTCATCAATAAAATTTTCCTTTAAATAAAATTTGCTGTCATGAAGGAAATCAAATATCAATACTTGTTGTAGTTCAGATTTTCTTCACTCCTCACTCAATATTTTTTTATTTTTTGATATGAGTTTCAGAGAGTGCCTTGTTCTCTCTGGTTCTCCCTTACTAAGAGCCTGGCATTGTTGCCAATCCTTCTTGTGGAGTGGAGAAGGAGTTGAGAGGGTCTCTCAGCCCGAGAAATTGTGATCCTCGCCTTTGCTGGTGGTGGCGCTGCTGCAGTGCGTCTGACAGTCGACAGAACGGCAATATACGAACCAGCCTCTCCTCAAGTCACTTACCCTCATTCACTACAATTCCCTTCAAAACTTAAGGAGTGTGGAGCGATTGACTTTCGATTGTGCTCCCTGCTACAGGCGAGGTTTGTTTTCTCTTCTCTCCGGAGAGAAATGGAAAGGAAATAACTCCGGCGACGTCGTCATCCTTGTCGTATAAACTATCCTCCCTTTTGCGCACTTGCCACTTCCCACCCCCTGCACAACCCCTTGCTTTCTAGCTGTGGCTTGGACACTTGCCCGAGGCTCGTGGTGGGTCACCTCAGACCCTTAGCCCACAACGTTTCTCCTCGGCCAAGGGGATTGGTTAATGAAGGACAAATTGGCATACGGAGACTTGAGAAGAAAAACGGACCCTGGTGACAATATCTTAAAATTATCATCAGGCCTTAAAATTTTTAAATGTATATTAATCTATTTTCACTTATTCAGGTTCCTACTTTTTCTCATTTGTGCATTAATTATAGTTTTATATTTTATTATGTATTTTTATTCAGGTGCGGGTTTGACTCTCGGGTTGATTAATTTTCCAGTTCTGAGTAATTATTTTTATTTTCAAATCTATCTATTTAATAGTGCTTTAGTATTCCATCGTATTTCCTCAGCCAATCTACGGTTTCCAGACGAGTTTTATTAGTCGAATTTTTAAAAATTGAGTTTATTATATACATGTACTATTCATTCTTCCAATTTTTAAGATTTCTGGTAATGGCTTGTACCAATTAGAATTTGTGGCTTCGGTCACGACGAGCGTAAATATTACAGGAGTGATCACTCGACTCTTTTTTCCAATTTTATAATTTTTTTTTTAGGGCAACAAGCTACATGAGGGTGATCCACATTGGGCAACTCCCCTTTAATAGCATAGGAAGGGATTTGAAAGGGGGGATGCGGAAGGGTAGAGGAAGGTAGCCAACGGTTACTAGGGCCCCCGGACTATGGTTTAAGGATCCTACCCGGCATTCGCCTAAAGAAATGCAGGGAAAACCCTAGAAAAACCTGCATCGGGTAGGTCGGGTATTGGGTACTTGTCCCACGCCCTTCCGATAGCGGGAGAGGAGTTTGCTGAGGGGACGCAGCATTCCCTTCCCCGTGCCTCGACCAGTTTAGGAGGCAGCTGGCCGACTATTCCAATGCGAATAGCGGACAACTCTTACCGTATGCCCAAGGTCTGCGACCCCGGAACATACACCTCTCAGAACAGGCCAAGGTGCCTCGGCTTGTGGAAACCTTAGTTCAAAAACGGAGAGGAAAAGGCATACCCTAAGGTAGCCCCTTCGTATCTCTTCTAAAAGGTTATGCCGACGAGAGAACATCCCTCGCAGGTTACCTGCGAGAGAATCCTCTCGCAGGCTTTTTCTCTAGAGTAGAATGTAATCCAAAAGGCTGTAAATAGATTCTATCATCTAATGACTGTAAGAGAATCGTGCCAGCTTTTTTATCATTTCAGGCACACCGTCGGCATCTGGTCTAAAATCTCTCTTTTTCCACCAGTAATGTATGATGAATTCGTATTATTACTAGATGCGGCTTCTTTTGATAGAGACGTAGTCAATTATAGTCTCTCACTTAGCCCTTAGCTTAAAATTTTGTGTTTCTGTACCTAACCGTGTGGGTAAAACTGCTTGTTATTCCGTTCATGCGGTCCAATTATATTAAAATCTTCTAAAATTTACCTGACTTAGTCCTTTATTAAGTTTAATATTCCCTTTATTGCGAAAACGCAAGTCTCTCTGACCCTCGGGTTACAGGTGGCTTTTATTAAATACAATTAATTAGTTATTTTGCAAATAACACTACAGCCATGTGACATGACTTCAATTTTATCTAAGCTGTTGTCTTAATTTTAGCAATGTTTAATCCATAAGAGAATACTTGTATTTATAAAACTTCAGAGTTAAAATTATATTAATTAAATAAATAAGTAGCAAGTAACCGACAAAAATAATTGTTAAACTAAACACCGCACAAACGTTTTCTTCAATCCTTGTTGCTTTCGTCAGGTGATTCAAGTAATGCAAGGGCCGTGAGAATGAGACACCACACAAACGAAGTGGGAAACTTAAAAGACGAAAGGAACAATGATTGCAGAAACGTTGTATGGGATTTAGTTTTATTTTTCTATTTATTAATCTAATAAGTTTACTTGTAATTCGTTTAAAAACAGAGCTTTAAGCACTAGTTTGCCTCTCTCGGATCCCCCACCTTGATGGTTTGTAGGCGAACCCTTTGTTAACTTTGCACAGTGTTGATGTTGAGAGTGAATATTCACCCCAAGTCAAACATGAAGACGTCGGCGTGATGCTGCGGATTTTCGGCAAACACTGAGAGTGGGATCAGTTACTTGCTTCGTTTGCGATCCAATCCAGTTAAGTTGCACTGTTCTGCTAGTATTAAGACGCCTTCGGTGTTCTGCAGTGAACGTTGGGAAGCGTGAGGAAAACAGCGACAAGGGTATCTGATAAATAGTAAAGTCAGTTCGTAAACCCCAAACACGTAAATTGAGAAATATTAATTTTTTATATTAACCTATTCCATCTATTTTATTATAATATTAATAAATTGAACAACTGATCAATCTAAATTAAGGGCTTTAACGATTCAATATCGTAGTGTCTCACTTCTGCTTTTAAATTTAACCATTTCAGACTCACTTAAACTCATTATTACAATAATAATAATTTATACTTACTATTCTCGCTATAAATGCATAATACCGACGATAAAGTGATTGTGCGTTTTCAAGGATCTGACGTCAGCAGAATGACAGGATGAAGAACGTCGAACAGCCTGTACCGGTGCCGTCTACTAAAAGCTATGTAGAGTTCAATTGTAATAAGGAGCGCCAGGAGCACACGTTATTATTCTAACTGTGATTACATGCGTGTGACAATATTTGCTGGTCATACACCATTAAAACTATAATATAAATTATCCTTTTCTAAATCAAATTAAGCTCATTTCTGCTTACAAGTTACATAATTATAATTTCAATGATAGTATGAATTAATAACAGACCATTGTATATTGAATTTTAGTTCTTTCAGACCATGGTGACTTTTTCACGCCCCAAACTCTATATATTTCGGACGAGAGAAAATTGTGTCCACTGAGTATTGGAAATAAAATTCCTATGGGTGGTTGATGGCGGTTAATAAAAATAGAACGGAGAGAGGAGGCAGTGGCATGTGTATGTGTGTGGTTGCACAGGCACACACGATGTTGAAATGTGTCGTGGTTAATGGTGAAAACCGCAGCACTCATACGAGCGCCAGGAGAGTAAAATTGCCTTCTAACCGTGACATGTGGTGGCTTGTTACTGAGCCACAATTGGGAGGCCAAAAGAAACTAGCCGTCAGCAATGTCGACCTAAACCAAATATAATGAACCCAGGATACATTAATGTGCATTACGGGCATTCCTCAGGGCAAAAATTAAAGAAACAGAACCAAGATGGCCGTTGGACGCAGCTCTGAACTGCGAAAGGGACCGAAAAGACGGCCATTTTGTTAATCGACTATGGATCATTGATAAGGAACTATTAGGAGTAAATAATATAGAAGAAACGAGTCAGCTTTAATGAAATAATTCAAGTTCACTTCCTATGCTATTAAAGGGGAGTTGCCACCACGTGGATTACCCTCGTGTTATCATCGTAACAGTCGGCCAGCGGCCTCCAAGGCATGGAGTCGGAAATGCTGCGTCACCACAGCAATACCAATCTCCAGTCATCTTACGGGCGTTGGTTAAGTACCATGATGCCAGTAAGAATTTTAATCTATAGACAGGAAGCCCTGCTATGCCCTTGGCTAAATTGTTCTCCCATCCGCATCCCCCATTTGTAACCCATCTATTTTATTATTAATTAATTTATTACATTACATTTATAGAGAATGTGGATTACGTCCAAGTAGTCTCTGGAAAAAGTATTTGAAAGGTAGTAAGGTATTGTGAAACACCGTCAGTCACTATGACGAATTTACCGATACCATTAATCCAATGACTAACGAAACCAAATAAATAAGATATAGGACAGTCACGGCAAATAAAACTTTTGTGAAAAAGGAAAGTAGAAAACTTAGTCGGGCACACCCTAAAAAGGATCTGATTGCTATAGGAACTTATTTAATTAACTGTGAAGGATCTTGATGAAGTAGGAAGACTAAGAACGTAGACAATTTTTATATAAATGGAAGGAAATAGTGGATTATTAGCTAACAAGAAAACAGAACTTTAATTGATGTGGAGTATTGACAACATGGACACTCAGAGGGAAAAGGAAAAATAAATTACCTTCAGTGCTTTGAAATAATCTGCGTAAAAGGCTGAAAATGAAGTGGACTGTCAGGGTACCCAATAGATGAGCAGGAATACAAATTAACAAAAATGTTAGGAGGGAAGTAGCAAACTTAGTCGGACACACCCTAAAAAGGACCTCATTTCTATAGGAACTTATTTAATTAACTGTGAAGAATCTTGAAGAAGAGAAAGACTAAGAACGTAGACAATTTGTATATAAATGGAAGGAAATAGTGGAAGGTGAAGAAATGTACAGCTAAATTTACAGAACCATGCTAGAATACTGAAAAAAACTGACAATACTGAATACTGAATACCAACAACGTCAAGGATGAGTTGCAACCTGATTATACTCATTTTTGGGGTCATCAAAATTAGCTGCAGTGTTTGCAATTCTGTCTATATTGGCCAGACCAAACGAGCACATATCGAATTATAAATTACCTAATGACGAAAAAGTTGATTACCCACCACATGTTTGTAAATAAACAAAATATAAACTGGAGCAAAATTAAGATCTTTGCCGTTGAACTCAATTATTATCAAAGACTAATTTCCGAAATAATTCACATCAAAATAAACAAACGGAATGCTCTTGGAGCAAACTTTACGATCTTTTGCTACCCGCTTGACACCTTCTATCGTATTGCTACTTGTATATATACAAACACGCAGAACGTTTCGAGTTTTTTATACTTGTGCATGAAACGTCTTACTTGTTTGTATTTTTGTGAGGTCCGTTTACTGACCATTTATGTTCATAATTATAATATATATATATATATATATATATATTGAGATTATTATTAAAAACTGGAGCTAGTTCAATAAACTGCGGAAGATCAGGCTCATCAAACATTTAATTAATAACTAAATAGCGGCTCAGTTATTTTAATTCATCCTCCATTATTACAAGTTTGGTAATAGCATCTTTATCTTAATGAAAGCTGGCCGAACTTTCTTCGGTTTGGCGTCAATACTCCATCAGCACATCGGATCGTTTCGTCGAGAGACTCAGTGAGCGAGTGAGTGAAGCTGACGGAGAGCTGATGGAGGAGGGGAAGTGTTGCTGGCTCGTGATTTATTAGTAAATTTCTGCAAGACGCCTTATTGCGTAGGCTGAAACGGTACAGCGGAGGGGAGGTGAAAGCTAAATATGAAATCTGGCAGCGCTGGAGGAATCGGGCGATGAAGTTGCTAATTTATATGCGCATAACTTCCTTCTGCGTATCAACTAAATTAACCCTTCCCGTCTAAAACAGCCACCATCCGACACAGTGAGCACTGTTTCTGTACCAGCTGCGGAATTTCAAACCATCAGCTACAGTGCGGGTCATTTCCACGCACAACAGTGATCACCACCACCAGGTGCAGGTTAGGGGCTCAGCCACCAGAGTAGGACGTAGAGTTCAGCAAACTGAATGGTCCTCGGAAGTGATAGCACACTAAACTCCGTGACGGAGTTCAAGAAGGGTTCTGTGAAAAGCGGAAGGAAAAAAAATGGAACTGTGGTAGACATTCCAAACGAAACGATCAGCAAACAAAGATCATGAATTATACAGCAGATACCACACAACTCTTTTCCTCATAGAACACGAGGTTATATTGAAACAGATAACTTGTCCATGTCCAACTAAGAATAATATTTTTAGAGGAAAACGGACAAAAAGTGCTGGAGATGATCCTTTGGGGTTCAGGTAACTGACTTTCGTTGACACAAGTGCAATTTCTATGAGGGTCCAGACGGACTGTTTTGGTGCTGTTTACAGGACCAACAACAAAAATTAAATCGGTGCAGAGCCATGATTGGAGTGTTGGACTCCTGACCACTCTCACAAGTCTTGACAATTTAGTGCCGTAGAAATACTGAAAATGTGTGGGCAGAAAAATGTCTTCGGAAGAAACCATCGAACAGGATCAGTCAGGAGCTGCATGCCACATACTACACTAAAGAGGATAAATAAATATAGAACGTAAGAGAAGCAGAAATTTAGAATGTAGACGATTTTAAGGAAAGAAGAACCAAATAGGAAGCTGAAGATAGGAGTAAGTAGACACCTCAAATTTCGGGAAAAAATCATTAATCCGCTTCAGAAACGTTTTCGAAGTCAAAAATAAAATTC
The DNA here is from genome assembly GCA_037074705.1 of Zhengitettix transpicula. Classification (NCBI taxonomy): domain Eukaryota; kingdom Metazoa; phylum Arthropoda; class Insecta; order Orthoptera; family Tetrigidae; genus Zhengitettix; species Zhengitettix transpicula. The sequence continues at coordinate 79,716,100 of CM073593.1, forward strand.
CCCTCATAACTAAAAATAATAATAACCGTTGGAAAAGGTGTGTGATTCGTGGGCCTCTAAAAGCTGTATTTTTTAACGGGCGTTACACATTCTGAGTTGGTAAAAAAAATATCGAAACCCAAAAAATCACAAGTTTTTATTTTTTTTACGCAATTGAATTTTTTTTTGAAAGAGTGGCAGCAACGGCACAATGTTATTCTACGATTATCTCTCTCTTCGTTCAGCTATCGCATGAGATCACAGACCTGATAGTAGGTGTTGGTGAGTCTACACACACACACACATTCTTTGGATGAGTGTAGCTATGTATCCTACAGGACTTTAGCGAGACCTTCCCTTTCTGTGTTTGGGTCTAATAACCGCCAGAGGTGAGATATTGTCAAAGTTTGTCCCTCAAGCACCTGTCACCAGCAGATGCTTCGCCTCGCTTCGTTCTCTAGGGTTCCCTAATAAGTAACCCGTCCACCACACTCTGACTCACTCTCTCGGAAACTCCTCTATTAATCTCTCCAACTAGTTACTGGACCACTCAGCAAGAGAAAGAAAGGGGGGGGGGGGTGACGTTTATCGCAACAATAAAATCTATTTATGAGTCTCGTGAAAAGCTGGGCATTTCAGTGAAATGCTTTGAAGAAGTCACGTTAAGTGACTCTAAGGACATAAACAGAGATTTTTGTTTTATCTCATAATATGGGAGGTGGGTGAACACTGCCGTGTATTGTTGCCCCGACAATAGAAATGTTGGCAACTCTGTTATCCTAATTGCGTTTCTCCACTTCAGAGACAGGAGATTTTACACACACACGCATAAGTATTTATTGCTTTAATACAGTAAAATATTAAATTATGTGTAGGAACTTTAAAAACCAAAAATTACATGAAATACATAAATGAATAAAGTCAGTGTAAATATTGATTCTATAACATCTAAATCAGGCGATAACGGGGTTATTACCTCAACCTGACTTTTACACTCAGACTAGGATACACTCGCATTTCTATTTGTATATTTTTTTGAATTACTGGAGCAATCAGGTGTCTTTCAAGGCCCAGGTACTGGGTTGGCGTCGTCGTGTCTGCAACACTGCGGCTATTAACTTGCTAGTTGATCAACATCTCAGTGAGAAACGGGAGTGAGTTCTGCAGATTTACCTCATTATTTCTCTCATAACCGAACCGATAACGTAAGTTATAAATATATAATTTTATCTCTATATCTAGCATTACAATATCGTAGATTGCTCGATGACATCGCCACATTCCCCCATCCCCCAAAAAACAGCTGTGTCTCAGGAGATCCTCAGCCTTAATTAGTGCTTTCAATTTTCTTGTAGATTGAACTCGCATTCTTTTCTTGATTACGGATTCACAAAATTGATTAGCGTCAGGAGGTGTATGTTTCGGGGTCGCAGACCTTGGGCATACGGTAAGAGTTGTTCGCTATTCCCATTGGAATAGTTGGCCAGCTGCCTCCTAAACTGGTCGAGGCACGGAGAAGGGAATGCTGCGTCCCCACAGCAAACTCCTCTCCCGCTATCGGAAGGGCGTGGGACAAGTACCCAATGCCCGACCTACCTGATGCAGGTTTTTCTAGGGTTTTCCCTGCATTTCTTTAGGCGAATGCCAGGTAGGATCCTTAAAATGTAGCCCGGGAGCCATAGTTAACCCTTGGCTACCTTCCTCTACCCTTCCGCATCCCCCTTTCAAATCCCTTCCTATGCTATTAAAGGGGAGTTGCCCAATGTGGATCACCCTCATGTAGCCTGTTGCCCTAAAAATAAAAAAAATAAAAAATAAAAATCCTGTGTGAATATCATTAATGAGGAACCATCCTCTCAGAAAATCTGAACTACATTTCATTATTTATTAAAAACTACTCGTTGTACCTTTAATGCCCATTTAAGGTCAATGGAAAATATTAAGGAGTTTTTATGAGAGTTAAATAATCAAATGAAAGAAAGAAATGCAGGCAGAAACAATACAATAATTTAATGTTCTTGCAGAAAAAAACAATTCTGCTGGTCTTCAAAGGAAAAAAAAAATAATTCGGAGGTTGTGAAAAATGGAGAAATTTAATATGTAACCTATATTCAAAAACAGAAAGGTGAGAAATTGTTGAAAGGTATAAAAATGAGAAAGACATTAGTGAAAAAATATGTAACTGCGAAATCAGGTAAATTAAAATAATGTAAAAATGTAAACTTTATATAAAAGAAAAACCATATTACTTAAAAGATCAAATTTTTATAAAAAATGAAAATATTTCCATCAGCTTCTTTCCTCTTCTAGCCTGTTGCAGAATTCAACTGGTTCGGTGTAACCAGGAATTTCCATTCCTGAAGGAAAAAATCCCTACGTGAAGACGTCTCGCGCTAACAGGTTTGAGAAACGTCGGGGGGTTTCCCTGGTCTGTTATTGACGAACTCCAAGGTACGGAACATTTTTTTTTTTACTTTGCCCCGTCTTCTTTAAAGACGACAGCTGAGGCTTTGTGATTCTCTCTCTCTCTCTCTCTTTCTCTCTCTCTCTCTCTCTCTCTCTCTCTCTCTCTCTCTCTCTCTCTCTCTCTCTCTCTCTTCCCGGTCTGAATTTCCTTTTAACTCGCGAAAGTTTCTCTGGTCGATAGGAAGGTGGGCAAACACGGCCGTGTATTGTTGCCCCGACAATGGAAATGTTGGCAGCCCTGGTATCTTGATTTAGTTTCGGATATCTTGCGTTGTTTGTCCAATTTCGTGTCAATGTTTTCATCTCTCTTCCTGCGGAAAAACATCGCTCTTCCTACAAGAATGTTTCAGAAAAAAAATATTAATAATGATTCGAGAATAGTAAACTGTTATTCACTTCAAATATTATATTAAATAACGAAATAAATAGAATACGTTATTCTTTGCAAGCAATTATGCTTGTTTACAAAAAAAACTTAAGGATAGCGAAGGTAATAGAAGATTTTAGGAATAAAATATTATTATTACTAACATTAAATAGTTAATTCTTTAAACGGTTTGGTTGACTGGAAACCTGGACAATCAGGTAATAAGAAAACAATATATTAAACGATTAGTGGTTGTATTTATATAGATGCTTTGAATTAGATTAAAAATATGAACTTCTTTACATTTTAGTTTACAAATTCCAATTTTCTTAACACTTTTTCTCTATGAAACCCACCATTGAGTAATAGAAAATAATAAATCTATCTCCTTTCTTCAAGACAATCGCTTTTTTACAACTAAAAATTTAATTTAATTCCATTTGATACATAATATTATGAAAAAATAATTGCGGAGTTTGTTTACATGATCTTCAGTTTCCTAGAAGAATATTTCCCGTTGTTTGAATGCTTCAGCAGGCGGCTTCTTGTGCTTCGATGTGACCTCTGGGGCGTAAACGTTTCTCTCAGTGGGTTAATAGACTGTTTCAAAAACAATTCCAAACATCACAACATGTCCCAGATGAAGAAAAAATGGTTGGCGCGCCTTTTCCTCTCGCTTTTTATCGGGCGTTCCCCCACCTGGGGAAAAACGTCATCTCCACCTCGCGTGGTCTAGAGACTAAAATAGTTCTTGACACGTTCTTTTGTTTCCCGACGGGTCGACACGTTTCTTCTTATTAAAGCAAAGAATTATTTTGAAATTTCTGGATGACTTAGGATCGTGGGAAGTTTGAATGTGATTTTAAGGCCAAATTATCATTTTTGCCGGGCAAAATTATCAACGACGAGTTTGATCGTACCACCGCATTTTCCTCATTAATGAAAGTTGAATATTCCGTGGCAGCCGAAGAATAGTTGAAGATAGTTGAATAAGGTCACCAAGCGCCAATTATTCCAGTGATTGGCAGCCGATTATATCCCATATTTTTTTATCAGTCTGAATCCTCTTCTAATCCTTCATTTTGCCGGCTACCTTTTCTCTTCATTCAGGAACATTCTTCTTCAGCAGCAGCGCTATTATTATTCTCCAGGGTTCTTTAATTCCGCATCTCAACTAAACTCACTTCCTTGTAGTGTCCATCATCTACAATTATTTTCTTTAAGAAACAGAATCCTTACACTTGTTCTTTGGTGACCTGTTAAAGGAGACGTTTTTCTACGTTGTTTATTCGAAGTAATGTATTGAGTTCCTTACATTTGTGTCGTGTAAACGAAAAGAAAGTTTGTTTCCGTCCCTCCTACTTATCCCGGGCTTTCCCCGTCAGACTGCAATCTCTGTTTCCCTCGTTCTACCGACCCACATCAAGCTAAATTGTTTTTCTTTCCTTGAAGATGTGACTGAAAGGGAGAAAAAGTTTATTTACAAAGTTGTTTAACGTGTATTCAGCAAGTGAAAAAATTTCTCGCGTTAAAGTATAAAGGACGTAAGATGGAGGGTTGATTTGTGGAGACGCAAACGTCATCTTATCAGGAATTCTGTGATTTCCAGGATGTGTTATAAATAAGGAAATGTTGGAAAACTCTTCCATTAATTTTTTAAATGTAGACGTAAATGAAATGTATTGAAATGAGACGTCAGGATAATTCTAAAAGTATAAACACAGCAAAATTAGTCAGAAATAAATGATTAAGAAATGCCGGCGTTTGTGTTCATGCTTCTTTCTCTTGTGTTTTAATTTATTCTGTTCTATGATATCTAATATGCACAATTACATTTATTGATGTGTTAATGTTTTAATAATCTTTTTTTTAAGTTATTCTAGAATATATTTAGAAATATGAATTTAAGGCATAATATTTCATTATTATTTCTTAGTTTGTTAACCTTACAGTAAATGCAATTGATTCTGGAACTTTGAGTCAAATCCGTAAAATTATCACATGATATGAAAATTGACCTTTTTTAATCAGAAACGTGCATTAATTTTAAAGTGCAAATATATATTGTAGTAATTGGTAATTAAGACATTGTTCTAATTGAAAAGTTGAATTGTAGAGGACTCATTATTAGTGGATATAGAGCGGACGCCGCAACAAACCGGCAATGCAAAGAAAACATTGTTGATCAGTTGAGAGAGTTTTCGCGCTCAAAATCTACGAGACGAAGATAACAGTCAGGCCGTAGGCAGCAAGGAGAAAAGACCAAAATTCCAAGTCATGAAAATTTGAACAATACGGTCGGGCAACAGACAGCGAATAGACCAGACGAAAAGTGTTACAGTCGGCAGTCAGAACGAAAGAATGTGGTCCAGTCACAAACATGCTTTCAAATATTAAAAAGTAAAGCAATATTCAGTCGGGAAGGAGACAGAGCAACTAGTGTGTATTCGGTGGTCGAGCGTAGATTCATCATGCTGGCCATAGACAAACCAATGAAGTCCATTTTCAACTAAAGTCATGAGATCTACAAATCCAGGTTGCAGTAAAGCATCGAGAACCAACCAATTTGTGTTAAACCAACTAACAAACAACGCCAATTAGAGCCTGTGAACATTTAGAGTCTGTGAGAACTTAGAATCAGTGATGTCCCCAAAATTGTGCACGAAAAGCTAAAAAGAGACCTGGGCGGCCGTAAGTAGAGAAAAACTTTAAAATCATTTGTAAACCGTGTTTAAAACATAAAAGTCAGATCGTTTTTTTAATTATTTAATTATCGATAAAATGAGATCCTTAATTCTTGATAAAATTGAAATTGTTAAATTCAATCTTTAGTATTATTTCTTCCACAACAAATTTCGTCTATGTTCAGACGCATTGATTTCCATAAAAAGGTAAATGTAATTTTGAGTATTTAAATTCTGCCATTTATCAAACCCAGATCAAGACCCTGAGATCCCAAATAATTTGTGTATTATATACTTGTTTTTAAATTTGGCTTAATAAATTTTGATTCCCATATAAAGTAAATTTGTGTTTTTTTTCATTTGTTAAATTCAGCCATTATGATATTTTAATTATTACAATATATTCATTTTAATTATTTTATACTCACTAAATTTAAAAAAGGATAAATTATTTATTTCTCCTTTATATTTTTGTATGTCTAACAATAATTTTTTTTATAAATAATTTAACCAATTTTCTCCTTCTGTCTCTCCATAATTAATGTCCATGAGTACTCCCGAGCAACGAGACGTAACTTGGTAATAATAATAATTAGAATAATAAATTTTTTAAAATAAACGCTCCTCGTTCTACAGTAGCAAATCTTCTTTATAGCTAAAGTTTAATTCTAAGCGGACGCCTTCTTTGTTCCGCGAGTTGAAAGATAGAAAGAGAAGGAAAAATTAAAAATGAGAGATTCTTGTTTGCCGATGGACTTCAATTAAAGTTGGTCTCGAAAGAAATTGCCTCTTTCGTCCTTATGAACTCCGTCTCGTCCAAGTGTAACTCTTTCTTTTTAATATAAAGAAGACATTATGCTAAATGTTTTTCTCCCTTTCAAACTAAAATGTTGTTTTTTAAAAAAATAAAAATTTATTACCCCTTCTTTTTCAAGCGAAAAATTCGTTCTGTTCCGTCAAGCTTTGCAAGTAGTCACGAATCTTTCCATTTCCTGACTTTTATGAAATCGTCCTATATAATTTTTTATTTGTTTCTGTATTTTTTCCCTTGAAATATCCCTGCGTCATGATAATACTTCCGTTGGCGTATTGATCTTTTTCTGGCCCGTTTCTGACCTTCCATATTCCGAATACTACGTATCTGACAATGGAATTAATTTCCTCCAACTTTTCATAAAGTCTTACTTGGCTTTCCTTTCTATCTTCAAGTTAATCAGTTCAACGACTGTTTTCATAAACACTGTTTTTATTAGTGAAATTTTTATTTTATGCACTTTGTATGCCTGTATTTATTTGCTTCATTTCCGGAAACATTTTAATCAATTTTTAAAATTTCTTATTATCTTTTAGTGTATTAAATTATTGACTCTGTAAAGTTTTCTTGACTTAATTTTAATAGACCAGAAATGGGTGGGTACAAGTTCGCTTATTTTATTATTAACTAACTGGGTGCCCGACGGAGCCCGGGTTGTCGTAATTAAATTCAGCGATATCCACAACTTCGCATTAGACTCCAATCTCGGTTGTTTTTACGGTAATTTTATGTAACACCCTTCACCGAATCCCCAAAAATGCTCCCCTCTAATGCCGAAATAGGTTGAAATTATACACAAAAGTATTTGGAAACCGCTATCTATCTCATTGACCCCGAAAAATATTTATTAGACGCAAATATCGGCCGTTTCACATGTTTGAAAATTTCCTTCTCTGCCAACCCCCACGCATGAGATTTAAATGGTCAGTTGAATGTCATAATTAAACTCATAACAATGAATAACACCGGATTTAACTCAAATCTGGATTATTTTCGCGTTGTTTTTTTGTAAAGGCTCTCCACCCCCACCCCTAAGGGTGGTCTTCTCCAATACAGAAAGAGATAGAGAATATATATACATAAACAACTTAAAATCAGTGACCCCGAACAAAATTTATTAGACGCAAATATCGGCTGTTTTAGCACTTTTGAAAATTTCCATCCCGTCTAATAGGGTTTGTAGTAGTCTCTTACCCCACAGTTTACTATTCTAAAGGAATACTTGTAAGAAATTTGGTCAAATTTTCTCCACGGGCGTATATTTTTATGTAGAAAATACAAGCATACAAATATACAAACATACGTCCTGTTTCATTATACAGAAGTTTCAAAATAATTTATTTACATGTGTCACATCTATTACGTATCTTCGGTTCGATCTAAAAATATCTTAATCATGAAGATGTCAATAAAATGCTAAACCGACACATTTATTTCACCTGTAATTTTTTTTTCTTTTTTATAACTTTATTTCTCAACCGTAGTTCCAACTTGGAAGGAAAATATTTTTAGTACAGTAGAGCAGATATCCTTGGCAAATATTACTTCCAATAAATAATTATTTATTATTTCTATTCGTGTTTTAATTCATTTTTATTTGTTTAATTTATTTTCATTATTACCTAACGACAAGGGAAGTTTCTACATTTCGGTCCACCTTTTTGGCTTAGAAAATCTTGATGTTTCCACAAGACACAAAACCCTAATATGGCGATCATTGTAACATGTGAAATAATCCTTAAAACTGTCGGATTAAAAATTTAAAGCGCTTCTTTCAAGACTGTAAGCGTTACTAGAAAACATTTCTTATTTAAATTCAGTTGGAATAAAGCTCGGACTATTTAATTGAGTTAAATAACTACATTATATAAATATAAAAACCATTTCCATCTAAAATATCCCTAAATAGGAACAAAGTAGTTATTTACTTTACAAATCCTCGTTTACAGTAAAGTAATATTTCAACTCGTTACGGTTGCATCATCAAGTCTTAAGGAAGAAACTTGATTAATGTATTTTTAAGGGAAAGAGACTTGCGCGCGCGCGTGTGTGTGTGTGTGTGGATAAAAGTTAGCGGTACGCTGTATTAAATTTTGCTTTTCTCCTTCGTCGTTCCCCTATCTCTATCTCTTTCCCTCACTTTATAAGAGGTTTAACTGCCTTCTTCCGCGAAACAGTTAACTTTGGGATGGTAAAGATTTATTGTTACCCAGACAGGACTTTGTAATCGCTTTACTGCAGTAATCTTCTTCTCTCCTTCCGCCAGTTCCGACCGCGAGGAACAAATTTACCCAGGTGTTATATTTATGAGTGGGTGCTTTTCTGTTGCTGGGGGAAGAACGAAGGAAATGGAACGCGGAAACAAATTTATTCTAAGAATACGACAGACGTGTGAGATTTCCACCAGTGTTTGCGATTATTTCTGGAAGTAGGTCAACGCAAATGAATACAGTCAGAGTGCAAAGTCTCGGTTGCAAGGGAAGGAAGTAATTATGTCCTGAAAATCTGTGTCGAACGTTAATTACAACTCTACACGCGTGTATTGCAAAATTTAACCTGCGTTACTGTGAGGTGTCACACGCTTACAATTATTTATTGGGTTTGTAGAACAATTAAACAATCGGGTAACCGCATATCAAAACTGCAAATAAAAAGGAGACGGCAAAAAGCAGACGTACGGTAATTCTCATTCCAAAACAGAACGATAAGCGGTTGGAATAATTTACCTGCAGCAATGTTTGAGGAGAATCTTCCAACAACAACGTTTAAGAATAATTTAAATAGATTCGAGAAGTGTAGTATATTTTTATTATTATTGTCTCTCTAAAAATATACTTTACGTCCATATTTTCCTTTACTGATGTGAAGTGTAGACAAATTTTCAAGACAAATTTCTAAAACTTATATTATATCTTCGAAATTGTTTTATTTATTCAGTTGTTATATTTTTTCTACTTGAAGTGAATAATATACATACGCAAATAAATAAATCCATTGACAATGACTACATTTCAAACGTTGACATGGAATTATTGTTTTTTTTAGGGCAACAGGTTACATGAGGGTAATCCACATAGTGGCAACTCCCCTTTAATAGCATAGGAAGCTATTTGAATGAGGGGATGAGGAAGGGTAGAGGAAGATAGCCAAGGGTTAACTAGGGCTCCCGGGCTATGGTTTAAGGATCCTACCAGGCATTCGCCTAAAAGTAATACAGGGAGAACCCTAGAAAAACCTGCATCAGGTAGGTTGGGCTTTGGGTACTTGTCCCACGCTCTTCCGATAGCGGGAGAGGAGTTTGCTGTGGGGACGCAGCATTCCCTTCTCCGTGCCTCCATCAGTTTAGGAGGCAGCTGGTCGACTGTTCCAATGGGAATAGCGAACAAGTTTTACCGTATTCCCAAGGCCTGTGACCCCGGAACATACACCTCTCAGAACAGGCCGAGGTGCCTCCGCTTGTGGAAACCTTAATTCAAAAACGGAGAGAGGAAAAGGCATACCCAAAGGTAGCCCCTTAGTGTCTCTCCTACAAGGTTCTGCCTCCGAAAGAATATTCATCACAGGTACTGCCTGCGAGAGAAGTGCCCTCGCAGACCTCTCGAGATTTTTATAATTATTTTTAGGTTAACAGGCTACATGAGGGTAATATTTTTATAATTATTTTTAGGTTAACAGGCTACATGAGGGTAATCCACATGGTGGTAACTCCCCTTTAATAGCATAGGAAGGGATCTGAAAGAGGGGATGCGGAAGGGTAGAGGAAGGTAGCCAAGGGTTAACTAGGGCCCCCGGGCTATAGTTTACGGATCCTACCTGGCATTCGCATAAAAGTAATGCAGGGAAAACCATAGAAAAACCTGCATCTGGTAGGTCGGGCATTGGGTACTTGTCCTACGCTCTTCCGATGGCGGGAGAGGAGTTTGCTGTGGGAACACATATTTCCTTCTCCGTACCTCGATCAGTTTAGGAGGCAGCTGGCCGACTGTTCCAATGAGAATAGCAAATCTTATCGTATTCCAAAGGTCTGCGACCCCGGAACATACACCTCTCAAAATAGGCCGAAGCGCCTCGGCTTGTGGGAACCTTAATTCAAAAACGGAGAGAGGAAAAGGCATTGATATTTTTATAATATTTTTATGCACATCTAAGTTCTATTTTGCATTTCGCATGCGTGCAGGGATCGAATCGTTGGCAAAATCCAAAAATTATAGTTGATATTGGAAAGAATAAAGAAAAATAATTTACAAAAATGGAAAAATATGTTCAACTATTAAATTTCCTATAATAAAGTCAATCAATAGTTACCTATATAATTTTAAAATAGATAACACCTTAAACATAATTTATTAAAGGCCACAAATAATTACGCACATTTAATATAAAAATTACTCTAGACACCGGGAAGGAACTTAAAGAAAAGACAGGCAAGACGGAGATCCGCCACGTCGTTTGGATAACGAAAATATCGACCAATATCATATCAGATCACCAGAACGAACAAATTGAGCTCATAAAACACTCACCGCATCGTTCAGCAAACAATATATTCTATTTCCCGCGTGCGGCCGTATTTTTATTTTTTAATGATATTTTGAAGCGACCGCGATATTGCTGGATAATTCATACAGTAAACAGTTGATTTGCAGGTGGAGGATGTTCTCCATCATTATTATTGTATTTATTGATGGGAGGAAATAATTGACAATCGGTAACAGAGTAAAATACTAACAGTGAACCCAGTATTAAATCACTTAAATGTAGTTTATGTGGGGGGAAACCGAATTTTGACTGGTCAATTACTCATATCATGTCAGTGATGGTCAGGGGAACATGCACGTACATAAGAACTTTATTTTAGCTATTTTTTGATAATTGGAAGTGGTTAAGAAACGACTAATTCTTTTGAATTTCTTCGAGGGCATCCGAGGGGATGAACAGTTCTAATACGCACCGCGAAAAAGCACAAAGAAAAATATTCAACTATATCGCTAATTTTTATTGACTTACAAAAATTAAAATAACGGAAATACATAAAGATACCCAATACAAATCTTAAGTACAATTATTTTGTACGCAAAATGATAAAATAAATTAAGGAGGTATTTCAATAAATTATCAATATTTATTTAAAAGTTTATTATAAAAGGCGTAATTGTGGGGTATTCTGAGTTTTATTAAATTTCTCTAATAGGAAATTTATTGAAATATATATATATATATATATATATATATATATATATATATAATATATTTATTTAATATATATAATATAAATATATTTATTTAATATATATAATATAAATATATTTATTTAATATATATAATATATATTTATTTAATATATATAATATAATATATTTAATATATATAATATAATATATTTAATATATATAATATATATATTTATTTAATATATATAATATATATTTATTTTATATATGTAATATATATATTTATTTAAATATTGATAATTTATTGAAATATATATATATTTATTTAATATATAGATATTTATTTAATATATATAATATTTATATTTATTTAATATATATAATATATATATTTATTTAATATATATATTTATTTAATATATATGAAATATACATATATTTATTTTATATATATAATATATATTTATTTAATATATATATTTATTTAATATATATGTAATATACATATATTTATTTAATATATACATAATATATATTTATTTAATATATCTAATATATATATTTTTTTAATATATATAATATATATATTTATTTAATATATATATATCTATATATATATTAATTTAATATATAATATATATATATATATATATATATACATATATATATATTTAATATATATAATATATATATATATATATATATATATATATATATTTATTTAATATATATAATATATCGAAGTAAAAACTAGGAACCTAAGTAGAATGTTACCAAGTTAATATTTTCCTATTAAGCGTGAAATTTATTATGAAAATTTTATAAGATAATAATCAAACTCAAAAACGTTTAATTCCAATTTTTCTGTAGTAAATTTTAATTAAATAATATAAACTAAAATTTTATAAACTATAATTTTTTTACAAACATTACAATATATAATACAATTATGTAATTTTTTTTAACATTAAATACTATTAATTACAAGAAATGTACAGGAACATACATTTTTAAGAATTCTGCCATTATGATTATTATATTTACACATTTAATTTAAAATAAAGATGAAAATAATTTTTATTAAAGAATAAATAAATTCTAATAACAAAGATTCATAAATTATATTTAAATTGTTGGTGTCACTTTTAACATTCATAGGCGAATAATTGGATCAAATACGTAATATTTCGCTCAACAACCTGGAACATCACTCCGCATATAAACTGTTTTCGAATATGCAAATCGATATTATGTATTTTTAAATGAGTATGTTTGGACGCAACTGAATAATTGCGGACGTTGTATTCCAAATTGTTTTTACGTTCAATGAATCGACTTTTTAAAGCGCGTTTCGTTTAACCAATATAACAAGCATTACATTCGAAATAATTTATTATGTGTAACGTCATGTAAATTTTGTCTTTAACATTTTTGACTAAATTTAAATGACTGGAGATTTTGAAAATAACTCGAATACCGTAATTATTAAATAAGAGAATACGTTTATATTGTCTGTTTTCCAAAAAATGGTCGTGCGATAAAAAAAATTATTCTTAGGATTTTTAAGTAGAAATTAAGTAGTAATTATCTTCACCAATCTAATTTATATATATATATATATATATATATATATATATGTTGTAGCAATAGTTAATTAGGCCATTAATTGTTTGGTTATAATTTGAATTGTAGTGAATAATTTGAATTATAGCGGTATGAGCGATCAAAGCTTTGTTGAAGAACCGAAATGGCGATTGCGCGCGCAAAAGTAAAGTTAGACTTCAGTCTACGGTCAGCCACGAGAGGAGAGACATTAAAACAAATCTTCACCGAGATACATAGCAGTTCGATCCAAATCATTAAATAAAACAGTAAATGTCTAAAATCTGCAAATCGTGAGTTCCTGTAAGCAAGCAGATAGTTGGACAGAGAGATTTTCTAACAACTAGCCAACGGTGAAGCAAAGGTTGCTTCATTATAAAAATTGAACAATTTTGCATTGAGAGAAACCGACATCCGAAAGCTGACCAATTAGGAGAGGTTCCTGAGAACTGAGTACGTGCATTTCAACAGCGTATGTGTAAAATCTGTGAGGAAATTGGAATCAGTCTAAAATTTTGCATTTATAGTGTAGTGTTGAAGCTACAAAAGAATGCTGGTACCAGTCGGACATTATGTGTGTAACCAAAACTTTGATAATAATATTTGTAAACGATAACTAAAAGGGTAGAGTCAGATATCGTTCATCTTTAATTTAGTTCAAGTTTAATTTCTTTACATTTAGCTTTCTTTCATTTATCGACATATTGTTTTTAGGTCAATTTTAAACTTAATTGTTAATCAGTTTATTAAATCATTTTTCTGTTAATTATCAAACCCAGTGAAGGCACTGAGAGAAGAAATCTTAACTTGATTGTAATTGTTTTTAATTTTTGGAAGCCACAAATGAATAAGTAATAAATTGTTTTGTTTTTTAATTTTTTATAATCTTTTAATTTATTTAACCCTTTATTTTGATTTTTACATAAATGGCTACCACAACGTGGGGCAAAATTAATTGAACGACTAATCTTTATTTATTACATTAAATGGCACCACAACGTGGGAAAAATTAAATAACCCTAAATCATTTTGATTATTACAATATATATATATATATATATATATATATATATATATATATATATTGTAGTGATTAGTAATTAATCCATTGTTATAATTGCAAAGTAAAGGACTCATTATTAGAGTATATAAAGCATACACCGCGACACAGGCGGCGTGACAAAAGAACCATTGTTAAGACGTACGCAGTCAAAAATCTACGAGACGAAGAGTGAGTCAACGGGGAGAAGCGAAAGAGTCTAGTTGCAAGTCGGACGGCGGACAAATATACATCTACAGACGCTGCAGGTTGAAACAAGTAAAAGGTTTCAACTCAGTGGTTTGTCTGCCACAAACAGTAACTTAATAAGTCATGCCGCAGTAAATACTCAATAAGTAAAGAGACCGTCACCAATGTCATCGAGAGAAAGTTGGTAATAATCTGACTAACCATTAATTCGGAAGGAGTAGCCGTTTCCAGCTGAGAGAACCTAAAGTTTCGACAGTGTTTTGTAACCAATTTAAATTCAGTGATATCCCCAAAAACGTGTGCACAGAAAACCCCAAAATTGAGACCTGGTTGGCCGTAAGTAAAAAAAAAACTCTAAAATTTATTTGTAAACCATTTCTTTAAGATACGTCAGATCGTTCTTCAATTATTTCTTTTCTTTAATTATTCATTTCTTTAATTGTTTTGTTAGTTAATTTAAATTCAATCTGTAATCTTATTGTCATCCGCAACAAAATTCGTCGAGGTTTAGACGAATTAAATTTAATAAAGGCTAAATGTAATTATAAATTATTGTAAATTCAATTCACCCATTTATCAAACCCAGTAAAGACCCTGAGATTCTAAATATTATTGTGAAATTATATGTGTTTTAACTTCATTAATAAATTTTGTTTAATTGTTTCCCGTAAAAATCTTTTATTTTATTTAGACGCCTTTTTAATCTGTTTATTACAATATATATATATATATATATATATATAAAATGTAATGGGTAAGATTATCTGTATGATGTCATATCAATACCGCCCTCTCAGCACGAGTCCTGTTTTCCCCACGCGCGGAATTTGTTCATAAATTTTCTTCTAGTGTGACCTTAACATGAGAAAGAGGTAATTTGAAGATAGTGAGTTAATGGATCGTCAGGGCGCAGATGACTCCTGTCTCATGTGTGTGCGTTGGTTATCTACGGCGCCTCGAGTGACGTGCTCCATAAATACCAACGACCATTCCCTCCCCCTTTCTCACTGACACACACACGTCATCGATAAATAGCCGACGTCACGTCCGGTTACATCGGCACGAATTACGACGACGATTCTCCCTTCCAATTTAGTTAGGACGGCGTTAATCGCCGCAGCCGTCCGTCCATCTGTCACCAGAACCAACGAAAATCCTCGACAGTTTAACGCAGTTAATGGTCTTAGGACGACGAATGCGCGAAACCTCCACCCAAACGCGCCATTTCGCATGCGTGAATTATCATCAGCGACGGCAGCGCCACGAGGCGATGCCGGACCAAAACTTTCCTGAGGTGAAATATGACGACCATCTGCAGATAATTATGCAGCTTCCAGTAATAAACACACACCCCGGGGGTAATCACAGACACATAGATATTGCGTAATAGTATCGCTGAAATGAGCCGTGCGACAGGCTAGAGTCGGCGGTGATTGTTGCGATTCAGCTCTCCATTGTTATGCTGACAAACAAGTATGGTATCGGGACCCTAAGGTCAGAAACGGCGGCGGAAAAAAAGGACTAAGGTTCATAGGTGCACAGAGGACTTTCAAAATCTCTCAAGGAAAAAATTTATAATTTTGTACGGATAATCATTAGATAAAGGTTGTATTTTTACGTATGCTAATATGAAATAGATAATGCATTTTTCTGAAAAAAATAATTAATATTAAATTTAAAACATAACGAATATTAACCACGACGTTTCGCCCCTGATTGGAACCTCTTCAGGTGCCCAATAAAAAATTAAACGTGCGGTTAGCCCACAGGTATCAGCCGATATTTTTTTATATAATAATTTATAATTGAATGTAACTTCTACACACCTGAAGAGCTCACAATCACGGATGAAACGTCGTGTTTAATATTAATTTTCTTTTAAATTGAATACTAAATGGGTGCCCGGGGTTGTCTACATCAACCTATTAGTCACGAATAGATTTAACCTGCCTATACAGAGGGATTGCTAATTTCAT
This sequence comes from Zhengitettix transpicula, assembly GCA_037074705.1. Classification (NCBI taxonomy): domain Eukaryota; kingdom Metazoa; phylum Arthropoda; class Insecta; order Orthoptera; family Tetrigidae; genus Zhengitettix; species Zhengitettix transpicula. The sequence continues at coordinate 79,732,408 of CM073593.1, forward strand.
CACAACCCCCCCCCCACCCCTTTCCCCCACGACTGTGATTACCAAACACCCAAAAAGACTCTTAGTACCTTAAGATCGTAAAAAGTACTCCCGGTACGCTAAGGAGTCAAAATTCTTTCCCAGACCTTACGAGAAGCGAGTAAAAATTTATTCATGTACCTTGAGAGAACCCCATAGTGTTTGTTTCCTGCTTATGTACAAATTTTGCTCTAAATTCCTCCAAGTGTATAATTTTTATTTCCGCATCACTTGCATTCCTAGGGGTTGAAGTACAACTTAACCGAATAAATTAATGTCAAAATTAAACTCAGAAACACCCATAACGTCGGATTCGACTCTAATCCTTTATTTTTATGTAACGCCCATCCACCCCCACCCCTAATGGTGCTCCCATCCTATGCCGAAAGGGGTTTAAATTATACACACAAAATTTAAGTCAATTTTATTTATTAGGTTAATTTTTTTCTGAGTAAAAGGCTGCTGCTTTTATTATTCAATTTAAATATTAAGTCAGATTATCATAATAATTATTATTAAATACCAACGCATAGCAGAAAAACGGACTGAGTATTACAAAGGACACAGTTTAATATTTACCTAGTCTGGTTACAATTCATAGTAACAAAATATTATTTAGAGACTAATAAGACAATCACTTCTTAATAAAAAAAATTAGGCTTAAGATAACATTTATATAAAATTAATTAAACAATAAACAAATTTGGAGATAGTATAACCGAATCTGATATCTACACGTATATTGCAGTAATTTGATATGAAGAATAAAGGAAACACTAATAAATCCCAAATATATAACGTGGACAGATTAATAATATTTCTAACGTGACGATATACGTCAATTTCTGAGTAAAATTACAAAATTAATTAATCTAGAACGTAATAGAAAATACCGTCCATTATTTTACCTCTTCGTTTCGTATTTCACTTTCTGTTAAACCTTCCTTATGTGTAGAACACAGAGTAATTGGAATATTTGCGTGAATCTGTCATTTCAGAGAGCGTTACCATATTATTGGAAAATTAATATTTAATTTCCGTTGAAATGCCAACCTAAAAATACCGTTGTTTCATAATTAATTTCGCAACTTCAGCAATTGCGATGTTATTCGTCCCGTTGACACTTTCACTTTGTCTCTGAGTGTATATAAAATAATGCGATTCCCATTATTTACCTCCCTTTTGTTTGAAATGTCACACCGCATGGCCGATTTTCAGCTGTTCTTGTCACATTACCAATTTTGCGGAAATTCATTAATAATGCATTATTAGAACATCCAAGATCGCTGAAACGTGCTCGCGCCAACTGGAATGTTAACTCTTCCGCTGTCCACGCAACATCGCTGGCCTTTGGTGCTTGATACAAGCCGTTTCGAGCCAAAATTACACGATCACCCCGTTCAGAACACAGCGAATAATGTCGTTAAAAATAATCGCTATCGAATCAATTTGATGACTTCTCCAGTGGAGGACGTTGCCAGTCATGTTCTTTGTGATGCTTCCATACGTACTTTAATTTTTGTTACCTCGTTAAGAAACGTGTGCCGATTACCGTAACATGTGTAATTAACATAAAAAAAATTATGCGTCGATTATATTTGAAAATAAATAAATACTGGATTCCGATGCATTTTATCGTTCATAATCAGATAAACAAGTAATAAATTTATTGCACAATTGTTTTAAAGAACCTTAGAAACAATTAAGGACATCTGACAAGCCCTAAGACAAAATAATTAATTACTCTGTATTAATTTTAAATGATAATTTTAAAAAATGCAGAGCTAAAATTAATATATATTTTTTTTTACTTTCCTTCTTCCATAATTTCGGTAATCTACCCAAATATTGTTGAATATTTTGGAAAGTTCGTTCATTGAAGAGTCTCGGCGGTCACTAATTCTCCGTTCCCTTTTATTTAAATCGAATAAGATTTCTATGGCTGGAAATCGAGTCAATTATTTTTTTTTTATCTCGCGAATCCGTGACCCTATTCAACTTCAACAGTCTACTCAATTAAGAACCAGACGGAACGGAGGAGGATTTTCAGGCCATTGTCAGCAGTTTGCAGTAATTAATTCCACGTCCAGAAGCTTCTTAGTCCGCCCTTCAATTATATGAAAGAACCGTATTTTTTTTACCCATTTCCTCCCCAGTCCGTTTCGCTAGAAATTAATCTAGTTTTACAGAAGTGTTCCCCAGTGAAACAATTTGTCCGCATGCGTATATTTTTTTTTTCATTCGCTTTTCCTGAAAATTATAGAAATAATTTAATGGATTTTGGTTTTATCAGATTTGATATGTTCGTTGCGTTAATCACGTTCCAATGTTATATGACGCGTCATAAATATTATTAAATGCATAAATAATAAAAGTAAATTACAGTTGAAGGCAACAAAACAATTAATCGATATGATATTTGAGAAAATTAAATACAATACACAAGTTAGAAAATTAGGTGAGTAATAAAAATTACGTCGAGGCAGATGCGAGAATTTTCCGACACGACCCCACAATTAATTTTCAAAGCCTTCAAGGCTGATCTTCATGTAAAAGAAAATCTTCTGTTCTTGAATCAAAAATTGATTCATACAATCGAAAATAATTGGCTAAAAAATTCATTTAGAAAGATGGTATATATATGAGAAAATGTGAACAGTAATTGCGTTAATTATTAACAAGAAACATAAAATTCACAACGTTTCATCCTCAATATAGGACATTAACAGAAGTATAATAGTGCAGCTAATTTGCATAAATATCCACATTATTCCATTTTTGGTTACAATAAGCACATTCTACACAAAATTTAGATAACATAAACTTCGGCTAATATTTATGGAGTAACTATCAGCGTTTCGGCGTTGCCCTGGTTTTCATAATTTAGCTCAGAGACGTCCATAACCCCAGATTTGACTCCAATGTCGGTTGAGTTTGCGATACTTTCTAGTGACTCTTTCACTCCTACCCCTAAGGTTTCTCTCCTCCCACGCTGAATGGGGTTGAAAGTATACAAAAAAAATATCCAGAGAAACGCTATGCATATCATTGGCCCCGAAAAATATTTATTCGTCGAAAATATCAGACGTTTAACTTGTTTGAAAATTTCTACCTTCATCCCCGGGGGTTAAACGGCAAGTTTAGTGTCATAATTAAACTCAGCGACATCTATATCCCAGGATTTGACTGCAATCACGGTTGTTTTCGCGTTATTTTTTTGTAACGCCTCTCCATCCATACCCCTAAGGCTCCTCCCCTTCCATGCCGAAAGGGGTTGGAATCACACTCAACGTACGTCGGGTGAAACACTATCAATCTTATTTTAACTAAAATAAGTTTCCCTGACGCAAATATTGGACGTTTTAGGAAGTTTTAAAATTTCCACCCCTGCCCGCCCCCACCCATGTGGGTAGTATTCGTGTCTTAGCCCCACAGTGTTTGTTTCTGGTTCGCAAGTAACGCATGGTCGAAATTTGGTGAATTTTTCTCAGCGGGTGTAGATTTGTTTGCGGAACATACAGTCTGTTTTTTATTAGATGTGGAAATATATATAAATTAACTAAGCCATTACACACGTAACGAGGTCCTAGTATGAGGACGAAACGTAGCGAATTTTAAATTTCCTGCTTATAAACTACGTCTGAAAAATTTGGTTGGGATTATACATTTATAATTATAATTAATTCAGATAAATATGTCTATGAGTATCATAGATCAATGAAAAAAGGTAACATATTTTATAATTGATTATTTCATGGATAAATGTGAATAAATAAATAATTTAATTGACACAATGAATGTATGTAACTGTGGCTATGGTTTTTTTTAAAAAAAATAAAAGAATTGTCGTCTTAAATTGTGCATATAAATTTTACGAAAAGGGTTACTGTTTCTATAAAGATAAAAAATTATTCTGTGATCCAGAACTGAATTTCTGTTCTGAAATTTTATTTATATTACGTATAATTATCGTTTGTAATTCAATAAAATGTCTTGTAATTAATAGTAATGAGTTTTTTTAAAAATAACCTTATTAAGTCAACCTGATTTACATAAAGATAATGAGGAAAAGTGGCCGTAAAATATACTTACAGAGCCTTTTTTTAACCAAAAAAAATTAACTACTGCCAGAATTTTTGTGCTGAAGAGGACAAATGGAACAGACGAAAGTAAGGAGGAGAAGGAAATAAGAGAGAGAACCAGAACTTCGTTTCATTCGTGAACACACACACATCCATTACAGCTATTTTTCCTTCAAAAAATTCAACCTTTCTCGTCGTTGCTGTCGCTGGCATTTTCATCAACGTTCTGCCTATTTCAATTTTAATTACTGTGTTTTCGCGAAAGAGCGACAGAGAACGTTCGAGGGAAGGGAGGGGGAATTGAGAACAAGTGTTATTAACACGGAAATGCCTAATTACGTCACTGCTGGGGAGAGGATAAGGAAAGAATTGTGATAACTGGGAAAGGGGAAACGTTTCGGGAGAGAGACAGAGATGGGGCGGTAAATGAGAAAGGGTAGAGGCGGAAGGCGTCTGTGTGTTGTGTCGCCTCTCAGCACAGACTCTACAAGGAGAAAGACTTCTCCAAGTTTACGGTGAGACTAATGATCCTCTAGGGACCATTAACAGGAAGAAGAAATGGATACTAGAAGGAAGTAGTAGAGGGAGAAAAGGTCTAGCGTGGGTGACACGGGGGCAGCTGAAAGAGGTGCAAAGACATAAAAAGGGAATAAATTAGGGGACAAGAAATGACTCGGGGTCGCCGTGGAACTTTATCGCAGACACGTTAAACAGTGTACAGAGAGTTGGATGGAAGATAGGGGATGTGGGAAAGGAAAAGAAAAATGACGACGACAACACGAGGGTAATTGACACTCATTAAAGAGCGTACACGAAAAACGAGAAAGCTATTTTCACCGTAGACGAAACATTTGCCGTTATTACTATTAAACCTTTCAACTTCCAGAGTTACTCTCATGCTGGAGCAAGCTGTAATTACTACTCCAACTACGTTTAAAGAGGCTCGGCCATGCTTTTTTAATTAAGTGATTTTAGGGAAACTTAAAATCATTAACTAAACACTAGAAAATCTTAATGTGTTTTAACTAGTTCAAGCTGTCAGAACATTTAGATTTAACACACAATAACATTTTAACTGCCTTAAACTTCATGGATGTGGGTTTATGAGGCGTGGAGTTTTTATAGCGTCAGTAAAAAGAAAAATATGCATCTTAAATAATTTCTAAAAATATTTTTAAATAATTAAAATCGCGCTGAATTTAAATAGAGACATTTCTCCAAGAATTAAGAAAATCTTTTCGTAGTATTGAAATGATTCAAAAATATTATACTGTAATTGTTTTCGTTTTAAGAAAGATAAATATAAAAATACATCTAATAAAAGCAAAAATATAGTAAGTGAATGAAAATTGAAGAAGGGAAAAACACATGGAAATTTGAAACCATTAATGCTGAAGTAAGAATTATTCCGGTCGAAAATCGAAAGTAGTGGGAAAAAATTCAAATAATAATATTAATAATAACCATGATAATAATATAATAATTATAATAAAACAACAATGTATTAAACGTACAATGGATTCGAATAATATAAAATTCAGTAGATAACGTCCTAATATACGGTTTAGTGGTATTAATTAATCATAACAGTTAAAAAATTAATTTCTTAACGTTTTGGTTTCAAACTTCATGTAATTTAAGTAATTTACAAAATGCATTTATTGAAATAACACCGTGTTTAAAAACTAGGAGGAAGGGAAAATGGGGTAGGGGTGAGTGGTTGATCGATACATGACATTCTTTATACTAACACGCTTTTTTGTGTGTGTGTAGACAGGCTATGTATAGGGTAATCCACATAGTGGCAACTCCCCTCTTATAGCATAGGAAAGGGATTTGAAAGGGGGGATGCGGAAGGGTGGAGGAAGGTAGCCAAGGGTAAATAGGCCCCCGGGCTATGGTTTAAGGATCCTACCCGGCATTCGCCTAAAAGAAATGCAGGACAAACCCTAGAAAAACCTACATCAGGTAGGTCGGGCATTGGGTACTTGCCCACGCCCTTCCGATAGCGGGAGAAGAGTTTTCTGTGGGGAAGCAGCATTCCCTTCTCCGTGCCTCGACCAGTTTAGGAGGCAGCTGGCCGACTATTCCAATGGGAATAGCGAACAACTCTTACCGTATGCCCAAGATCTGTGACCCCGGAACATACCCCCCTCAGAACAGGCCGAGGTGCCTCGGCTTGTGGGAACCTTAGTTCAAAAACGGAGAGGAAAAGGCATACTCAAAGGTAGCCCCTTCGTATCTCTTCTAAAAAGTTCTGCCTGCGAGAGAACATCCCTCGCAGGTATTGCCTGCGAGAGAATAGTCTTCACAGGCGCTTGTTCAAGGAAAAGGCATCCCCAAAGGTAGCCGCTTCGTATCTCTCCTACAAGGTTCTACCTGCGAGAGAAAATCCCTCGCAGGCCTTCCTGTACTAACAGGCTTTCTTTTAGGGCAACAGGCTACATGAGGGTGATCCACATTGGGCAACTCCCCTTTAATAGCATAGGAAGGGATTTGAAAGGGGGGATGCGGAAGGGTAGACGAAGGTAGCCAAGGGCTGACTATGGCCCCCGGGCTATATTTTAAGGATCCTACCCGGCATTCGCCTAAAGAAATGCAGGGAAAACCTTAGAAAAACCTGCATCGGGTAGGTCGGGCATTAGGTACTTGTCCCACGCTCTTCCGATAGCGGGAGAGGAGTTTTCCGTGAGGACGCAGCATTCCCTTCTCCGTGCCTCGACCAGTTTAGGAGGCAGCTGGTCGACTATTCCAATGGGAATAGCGAACAACTCTTACCGTATGCCCAAGGTCTGCGACCCCGGAACATACACCTCTCAAAACAGCCCGAGGTGCCTCGGCTTGTGGGAACCTTATATGTTGGTGACTATAAACACGGCCGCTACCAACACGACTCCAATGTGCTATCTTCTATCCCACACAATAATAATAGAATTAGGAATATGTACGTTAAGTTGGTCATAAACACTTCGAGAGGAATAAATAGGTTTCATTGGGCAACTACAATGTGGCCAACAGAAAACAAAGTCTCATAAATTATAATTAATAATTCTAAAAAATATTTGAAATTATAATGACATCCCATTAACGTTCAGTAAATGGTATAAATAAATGAAGTAATTGTAGGTTTTTTAAGGGTACCACAAAACATATAATTTTTTATATATTGAAACGTTTATGTTCTTTAAATAAGATATTTCGGAAACCGAATTACCGATAAAATAATTAAATTATTAATATCTTCCTATAATAAAGTCAGAGCGGTTGAAACCTTTATTTAAATCCATTGATTGATAAAAATTTACTTTGAAATTCTATATATATATATATAATATTAGTAATATAGAAAATAATCCTCGGTGAAATGGATAATCCATCCTTGTCTTGTTGTCTTGTTAAAACAAATGTTACCTAGTATTAATCTTTTCTCACTCTTACGTTTAACATATTTAGTAATTTTTTTTATTTCACTAAGAGTGGGATCCTACTACCTCTGTTAACCGCGAGATAAGTTTTGTAGCACAGTGTTTCAGTTCGGTTTGACTTCGCCCTCTCCTTACGTTGAGCCGTGATTCGTGTTTGCTTGTCAGAGGCTGAAGTCACCAGAACGACGTATTTAATGAGCCCGCGTGAAGCTGAAACCAGAATGGCTGCAGAAATTCGCACGATAATTATAAGTCCAGAGATTAAAATGTCGCACGGCTCTCCGTAATAAAGCTCCACGTGAAGAGTTTGACACACTGATTTAATTTAACCTTGTGTAATAATTCCCCTTTTTATTTTTGGTAGGCAGCATGACAGAGGATTGTTCATTCCAGAGAAAGAGAGAGAGAGACAGCATCACGAGGGATCACGACCTTTTTGTAATTAAAACGCGGAATTTCATTCTCATAGAAACAGAAAGACAGAGATACGGAGATTATCAACAATTTTTTTGAGTGTCGCTTTTATTACACTCGTGATTTATATTGATTAAACGCGTTTTTGCAAAAAAATGAAGAGTTAAAAGTCCTCAGTTTCGTTTGTTTTATAATTTTAACAATCAAAGTTTCCTTACCATATAGATTTTCTGTGACGGCTGGTGCATATGTTCTTAGCAGATAAATTAACTTAGGGGTAATTAATTTGTCTTAATTTATAAAACTTCATAACAATTGTGTTTCAAAAGCGCAAAAATCCGCTTCGATATCGAAGATCTTCAAACTGTCCTCGTGTTACGCACTCGCTCCCGCTAACGCAGCCAGCTGTCTTTGTCCGTGCAACAAACTGCTGTAGCACTCTTTTTTCTCATTGAAATGACTAATGCGCCTGCGCAGTATTCCGTTTGAGTCCCCCTGCTCCACCCGTAAAGCTTAAAAAACCGCGTATTCGTGGCCCTACTGAGGAAGCAGCACGTAGAAACAATTCTGTGCCGTGCAATGACATAGTATAACTAACGAAATAAAAATAAATTTGAACCCTACAGAGATTAAAAATCTTATTTTTAAGTACTTTATATTTTCAAAGAAAAAATAGTATTTTTACATTTCAGGTAGTATTTCAAAATCTAATGTTAATATAATAAAAAATAATATGAGGGGCATCATAGGGAGAAAATATACCGAATGTCACTATATACAATATTGCCATTATGCGTGAATTGTTACTAAAATTAACTTTATTTAAAATATTCACAAAAGGAAAAAGTAGAGAAATTAGGGTGTGAATCTTAAGCAACCAGACGGAAGAAACATAGACTTTGCGCACTTTTAAAGTCATATACGGATAACAAAGCGTCGAAAGACATATTGAATGAGATCGAAATACCAACTTACATTGGCAGAGGTGATTTCAAATTAAAAATCAGCACGAGATCGCAATAAAACCGACGTAGGGAAATTCTCATTCCTAAACAGATCGATAGGCGATTGGAACAATTTAACTGCAGCAATTTTGGGAGAACCTTCTAATAAGAAGGTTTAAGAATAATTGGAATAGTCGGCCAGCTGCCTACTAAACTGGTGGAGGCACGGAGAAGTGAATGCTGGAAAACTCCTCTCCCGCTATCGGAAGGGCGTGGGACAAGTACCCGACCTACCTGATGCAGGTTTTCCTAGAGTCTTCCCTGCATTTCTTTAGGCGAATGCCGGGTTGGATCCTTAAAGTATAGCCCGGGGGCCCTAGTTAACCCTTGGCTACCTTCCTCTACCCTTCCGCATCCCCCCTTTCAAATCCCTTCCTATGCTCTTAAAGGGGAGTTGCCCAAAGTGGATTACCCTCTTAAAAAGAAGAAAGAAAATTTTTTTTTCTGATAGTTTGAATAAAATCTTTGTAGTCCTGTTATGGCAATAATGTCTCTAACACACTTACAATGTATAATAGCAAGAAACGTAAGTCCGCCAATCAAGGCAGACTTGTCGATCATGTAAGACCCTCTCGTCCTAGGATGCACGGACAGTAATCTGAAAAGAATTTGTTTCAATAATATTTCCCTCCAAAGGACTACTACATGTAAGTTATTATAGTTGTAATTGGTTTCTTCAATATCGTTGCTAAGATTATCACCAATTATTGTGGCGGTTCCTTAATTGTCATGGGCTTCATAAGGTCTCTTTTTTGTCCGCAGCTTTGGAGACCCCCCTCCCTCTTTCTATCTATATACGCCTAAGGGTGGCTGAAGCTCTGATAATAACGAAGGTTTCTGACTTGAGGCGGTTGTTAGGGAGATTTCACTTGGAGTTGGCTGCCGCTTCTTTGGTGGTTAAGAAGGAAGGATTGCGAATTGAACGGGGACGGGGAAAGGAACTAAGTGGTGGGAGAGCTGTGTCTATTTGCGAGTCCCTTCCCTAATCCTCGTGTAGGAGAGAGTCTGTCTGCTCCTGGATGCTAATGGACTGCGGAGACTGACATCGATAGAGAGATACGATGAGCAATTTTGCAGTTTCTGAGGAAGTTGGTTCCGTGAAGAAGCACACTTTGCGAAGTGCTGTTTAATTACCGCCGATCGTAGAGTCAACCGAGAACCAGGACCTCCGTCTTTGTTTCATTCTATAGTTCTGAATGCCACGTGTCCACTTCAGTCCATATATTCCCCTACTAAGCTAGTCCCTATAATAGTATTGCTTCCATTACGGCACTTACATGCGTAATGTAGCAATTTTTTTCGATTTCCGAAGCTTTAAGTTTTAACTATTCAGGAAAATTTCTGAACAATTGAACGCGCAGTACCACCACTCCCTGTGAAGCTGGAACACAGTTTCATAATGAGGAAACAGTGGAATGTTGACCACGTGATTGTCTATCCTAGCGTTCTCCAGATCTGCTTTTACAGGGAGCTGACCGCTGTGATCTCTCCGGTTAAGCTACAACACGTTGTGAACAGCGTTGTTGCTGCAAGGAGGACGCTGGTGTGTTTTGCTTACGTGTGTGTGCGTTCGGTGGAGTGCTATTGATTAAAATTAATTGGAACGGCGCGTTCCCTCACAGAGAGAGAGAGAGACTCGGACGCTGATGTACACGCTGACAGGACAGCACCACAGCAGCACGACGGTAAAAATAAAACTTCCACAGCCATGCATACAGATAGACAGATACATACATGCATACATAGATGCATGCAAACGTACGTACGTACACACGCATGAATACACGCGCGCTGTTCCGTCGCCCGATACAGTTTCCTGTGGCGTCATAAAACACGAAACACAAACACAGGTGGACACATAAATAGCTCACGAGTCTACACAAACACACATCGCACGTACGCATGTAACTAACTATTGGTTCAACTTGGATTTAAGGGCGAATAAAATATCATTTGTCACTATTAATTATATTCTACAACTAATATACAAATAAATGTTCAATAGCGGTGTTGCTCTCATATTTATTTATATTATCAGGGAAAGTAATTAACTCTATACTAATCTCTTAGACAACACGTGATTTAATCGGTACCGAGAGCATCCATTTTTTTTTACATTTACATCTTCACGCCCTCTATCCTACCTACCCCGTCGGAATATTAATTTAATCATAACCGGTATGGTTTTTCACTGTACCTTGATCGAGTGAAGTGTAATTAATCAATAATAATTTTTTTACCGATGACTGGTACGTAAAGTGTGTCATTTTATGACGTCGTAGTCTGTTATTTGTCTATTTTCTTGCCTATCAGACAACTTTGATATTAATATCGGAAGATGTAAATGTTAAAAAAAAATGGATGCTCTCAGTGCCGATTAAATCACGTGTTGTCTAAGAGATTAGTATCGAGTTAATTACTTTTCCAGGATAATGTAAGTAAATATCAGAGCAACACCGCTATTTAACATTTGCTTGTATATTAGTTGTAGAATAGCTGACGAGAGATTATATATATATATTTATATATATATATATATATATATATATATATATATATAATCATTATTATATATATAATCGTTATTATATATAATGCGTTATTATATGTATATATATATATATATATATATATATATATATATATATGTAATGTGGTAATTAAATGGAAATAATTAATTAATAAACATAAATTTGGACTCGCATTGTTAGCGGCATAAAACACAAGAATGTGGCAAGAATGCAATGTTTGTGGTTATTGTAGAGGTTGGTTCGCTAGACGCGCAGAGAGCCGAGTCTGTGGGGAGCCGAGCTCCAGTAAAGTCGTCTTGGAAATATAATAGTGAACACACGAAAAGTATAAAATCCAGAAAGTGTCTGGATGCATGTAAAATCAGTTTAAACAGTTACAACACTTTTACAAGTTGCCGTCTGTGAGATAACTACGTAACATTCAACCCAAAATATCTAGAGTGTTAAGGCTAAATTATTATAGTCTCGATTCAGACTATTTCTTCAATTTTGGAAGCCCGGGTAATTGCATCCAGTAGTTACCAGTCTTCGGAACGAGCTTATAGGATTTAGTAAACGAACAGTAAATCAACTACTTCAAAACTAAAAGTGTTAATTAGAGTCAGTGGATAAAAGTGGCCTGTCTATAAAGTGCAATAAATGTGTGTGTACGACCGAGACAATTTTCTTGAGTACCAGAGAAGATAAGGTAAATTTCCGCAGAATTACTATCTGTAAACTCATAAGTAAAGATATTATCGTCAGATATTTTTATTTTATTTTATTTTTTTTAGGGCAACAGGCTACATGAGGGTAATTCACGTTGGGCAATTCCCCTTTAATAGCATAGGAAGGGATTTGAAAGGGGGGGGTGCGGAAGGGTAGAGGAAAGTAGCCAAGGGTTACTAGGGCCCCCGGGCTATATTTTAAGGATCCTACCTGGCATTCGCTTAAAGAAATGCAGGGAAAACCCTAGAAAAACCTGCTCGGGTAGGTCGGGCATTGGGTACTTGTCCCATGCCCTTCCGATAGCGGGAGAGGAGTTTGCTGTGGGGACGCAGCATTCCCTTCTCCGTGCCTCGACCAGTTTAGGAGGCAGCTGGCCGACTATTCCAATGGGAATAGCGGACAACTCTTACCGTCTGCCCAAGGTCTGTGACCGAGGTGCCTCGGCTTGTTGGAACCTTAGTTCAAAAACGGAGAGGAAAAGGCATACCCGAAGGTAGCCCCTTCGTATCTCTCCTAAAAGGTTCTGCCTGCGAGAGAACATCCCTCGCAGGTTACCTGCGAGAGAATCCCCTCGTCGGCTCTTTCCATCCCCGTCAGATGCAGAATTTCGTTCAGAATTTAAAGTTCATATTTTATTATTTGCATTAATATTTATTGATGAATTTAAAAATTTTAATTGTTTATTGTTTTCATAATGTATTATTAATGGACGCCCGATTACCACAATATATATATATATATATACAAATTTCTTTAAATTTTATTAATTATTAATAATATATTACTTTTTTATGTCACAGTTTAACATTTTTTATTTTAAAATATTTTACCTGTATTTTTCTTTATAAATTTGAGGTTCGAACTATAAACAGTACTAAAGCTATGAACATAATACAGTTAATTTTATGCTTCAAAATTCAATTTTATTAAACAACAAACAGAACTGCTGCTGAACGTTGTCGTTCCTACGCGAGTAAAAAAATTTTCTCCATTGGCTCAGTAAATTAGAGTCCTTGTTCTAGAACAGTATTCCCCAGAGAGTGTCGTTTAGAAAATAATGGAAACATGAGTGCAGCAGCTGCTTTCGCTTGCTTGAATATCCCTTTGTTTCGACATATATTCTTAACAAAACTACCTCCCAATCTTCCCTTCGTCCCATCAGAAAAAAAAAACAAACAGTGAGTGATAATTTCCGAGTCGCCCTTTTACAGTTTCCGTCGAAATATTTTCCGAGCGAAAGCCCTTTCCCGTCGCCTCGTAAAAGGGAAAGTTGTTCGTTTCTAAAGAGAGCCTCTCTCCCTCTTTGCGCCCTTTAGAAGGCACAGATATAATAAGTAAACTAAATCCACACTGCGTTAAAAGTTTCCTCTCCCGCGTTTACCCCCCAAAACAGCAGCATTTAGTCGGGCTGAAATAAGTTGTTGGGAATTCCAGTCGCCTCTGAAAAGTTCGCAATGTTTTAGTGGCGAAAGAGGTTTGATTTCTGAGATAGAAGGAGGGAGAGAGAGAGAGAGAATGGAGATTTATAGAGTTATGCGAGACAATAACCGCTCTCTCTTCGAAATTAAGTCTGTAACATAATTAATGCCAAAGTCCTCGGCGCTTTCCTCAGGAATCTAATTTCCCGAAAACAGTCAAGGGAGACTTCGTGGTATAGTTCTCGGGGTTTTCGAATATTCTGTGTTGAAAAGAGAAAGGAATGTGAAAAATAATTGACAAGTCAAAAATAAATAGTAATAAACCCCTGTTTTTTGACAAATTATGAGACCAGTTATTTAGGGTTGGACATCCAAGGGTCATCCTTGATAATAAACGGATTAGTCATTGCGAAATGGTAAGAATTCTATGAATGAATATTTAGGATTAACGGGGAACATTTTGATAATTTTAATATTGTATTCCCCCTGAAAGAATATTAATTGCTGTGAGATTCTTTTAGCGGTAGAAAAATGTAAAAATTTTCAAGAAGCGTGTTATAATCCCTTTCACAGAAAAATGGTGGCAGCTGGAAGAAGGTAAAAGGCTGAAGATTTTTATAAAAAAAAAATAAGAAACAAGAGAAAGACGTTGGAGTGGAAAAAAAAACGTATGAACGGAGAGAGAGTCTTGGAGCGGATTTAAGAAAAGAGGGTACCAGTGTTTGAACATGTGTATTTATGTCCTATACGGAATATAAGAGAGTAATTAAAAAATGAATTACACCTTCACATAATACCTCCAAATAAAGTTAAACGTCGCAGCTTCACCCCAGAAGCCAGCTTAACAATCACCATACTTTCAGAGTTCATGACTTGTACAGAAATAAACAATCCCATAACTTCTACGATGTTGTCACTCAATCAATATTTGCAAACTTTATTACCAATAAAAACTGTTCCGATTCAGTGCCCGTCCAGAACCAAGAAAATATAAGAGACAAAACTGGGAATAGTCAGTGAATGTTAATTTCTTACAGGTTTTTATATTTTTTAAATATATGATTTAAGTAAAAAAAAGGTTCTTTGAAGGAAAGAAAAAGTAACGTAATTATGAAATTAACAATATTATTCTCAAAACAGACTCCTCCTGTATCCACATTTTAAAAAATATAAAATTTCTGTACAGTTTAGAAAAAAATATTTTATTTACTTAAAAAATTCACGCCCATTTTGAAGTTTAATAATTTAAAATAAATGTCTGTTTTAAAAAGTTATGTAATGATTGTATAGAATTCGAAAATTTGAATTTGACGACGCGAGTTGCCGTTAGCGGAATATTCCGCCGTTTATTAAAATTGTCATTAATAATCCGTCACTGTGCTAAGTAGTTCAATCAAAATCTCAAGTTCATAATGTTAAAATAAAACATTCATTTCCACGACACATCATTAAACATAGATACAGAAAAAATTAACAAACGAATGCGTATTGCAGAATTCAGGATAACGAAATTAAGGTCCTTGGCTTCTGGGGAATTCGCAAGGCAAAAACCGTGTCATTCAATTAACTGAAACGCAATTTATTATGTGACTCCATGGAAGGAAAATTAAAGTTTTATTTTTTGAAAAGGACAGCGAGGGAGACTTCATAAGTAGTGAATATGAGGGAGTTTCTCCAAACTCCACCTCTTCATGAGAACGCTATGGCCATGTTTTCCACAGAGTTGCCTCACTCTGAAATAGCAATGTGTTTCACGTGAAATGAAATCCACACACACACACACACACACAGGGACTCGGTCGTAAGGGGGGCCATCTTATGAATTATTCTCGGAGCAACAAAGTCTCGATGTGTTTCGTCTGGGAAAAAGATAGAATGAAGTATAAAATTCGACCTGATGCAGGGAATTTGGAGGATCTAAATTGTGAAATACGAGGAACACTGCGTGTTATAGTCCACGAACACAGAAAGAACAATGATTTCCGAGAAGGTGAAGAAATCCGCTTCAGATCATCGGGGTACGTCCAGCAGAGTTTATTGTGATAAAAAATATATTTATGTAATTACTGTTGAATTTAAACGGAAACAGCCAATGATGATATTAAAGTCAATAAGGAATGATAAGAATAGATAATAATAGTTTGTATGACAACACGTTTAATTTGACTGGAAAACTGGTAAAAAGAAAAAAATTAAAATGGTTATCAACCAGAATATAGTAATTATCGACTACGTCAATATCGATTCTGTGAAAAAAGAACATTTTGAATAAATTTAATGACTGAAAATGGACTTAGCAATTTCTGTTTATTCATAGTCGACTTAGAAGGAAGATAAGAAATCGTTGTTTATGGATTTCACTGTCATTCAGAAATTAAAAACTTAATTTGCGGGAATCTCGAAAATATGGAATCTGGCAACACTGTTGTGGTAAGACAAAATATTATTTAAATAATTACTTATCACTTCATCACAATTTCCTCTTCGGTGTATAATAATTAGGCCTATAAAATTTTTAAACCAGTTATCGCTAAAAAATATTTTCCCCTGTATATGATCAGTATATTTAATAAAATTAATTTTTCAACCATCCTTTTGATTTATTTTTTCATTCGTGAAATAAAATTTATTTTATTATTAATGTATTAGTCACTTTCTATTACGTTCCTCAAGAGAACAGCGTCAGAAACAATATGCTGATTTATGTTCAAGGCACTAGTAGGAATGGAGGGGGATAGTAATAGCAAAAGAAGATAAAGACTGAAGTATTTACGGCAAACTGGTTGATCCGTGATACAGAAAGATACGAGAACCTCGTCAGGGCCGAAAAAAATAAATCTGCTAAGAGAGTTTTTCAAACACTAAGTCGACACATTATTTGGAAATTTACACGTCAATCTATATTCTGTGTGTGTGTGTTTGTGTGACTGAGAGAAAACATTCGGCGCGAAAACGTGATTACGTGGAAGTTGAATTATAGACGACGGACGATACGCGCATTCGGCGACATTCCATTATGTATGCAATTTATAAAAACTTTAAATGAATCCTCAGACAGCATATTTAAAAGAATCCTCCTTATTTACGCGTTTGTAAAAAAAAACGCGTGACATATTGATGACGTCATCAGTTGCCTCAAAAAAAAATCTCAAATAACCTGCAATTTAGACATGGAACATTGTCAATTTTTTTTTTATAAATTATAATTAATTAACAGTTTAGTAGGAAGCGGTGGTCCTCGGCTCGATTCCCGATCCTGTCCATATTTTTATTCCCCAATCAGTTAATTCACATTCATAGCTTTTGGTGCTTCATTGAAAATATTTCTTTCTATTTTTGAATTATAATTCCTTTAAAAATAAAATTAAATCAATATCAAAATATATAAAAACCCAGCATTCAAGTCTAAAAGAAATTTGCATATGAAGTATGTAAACCCATCATAGTGTTTATAGGCCGTGTAACAGGGTTCATTATCGACAGTACATTCTTTATATCCTCACATATGATATTTGTTACTTTACGTCAACCAATAAGATGGCGTAAAACAAGTGAACGTATTATTAAGCTTCTTTTTTATAAGACTGAATGATTCGGGTAACATTAGTAAAATTATTTTATCGGTTATTTTATTTATTCAATAATTTTTATTGCATGTCTTAATATTTTTACCTTTCCCTGTTATTTTCTGATTATGGTAATCGTATAATAATAACTCTACACCATGAATTGTGTGACACACTCGAGGAATTAGTGCTAATTGCCACATCGCACCACAGATCTACGTCCCAAGTAGAATAAATAACCGTCAGAAGTGCCATATGTTGGCACGCAGTGTAACTACAGAAAATTGCGAGCTAAGTATCTACTTCTATTACATTTCATTAATTGACTTGAATTGTCAAACTTTTTATAGTAAACTTGTATACATATAAAATCGTGATATTAATTCGTAACCCAAAATGGTGTGTGAGAGGTTGAGGAAATTTTGATTATTAATACAATCTTTAATATTTTTAATTATACGGACTTCTTTTGCTAGTTATTTATTTTTAAACTTTGTAGGAATGAAAATTTTGAACACGTATTTCGTAATAATAAGTTAATTTTTCTTTTTAACTATGAACATCCTATGTCCTATGTCGGTAAAGTACATCAACATTTTTTTAGATTCAGCTACAATATTTCTCATCAGTCACCTTTACAGCATTTATGAATATATTCAAACGTAGGTAAATAATCGTCTCAAGACCAATTATCCATTATTTTTGAAGCGTACTGTACAGACAATACCAATTCAGAGTATTGGAAAATGGAGTATATTTTAATCTGATTAACTCTGCAGTTTCTATTTATGAATGTTGTTTTGAAGTCGACTACGATCCGTTTAACGTCGTAGACCACACACACCCTCAATGGTGTGTTTCCTCTGCACGTTTTATTGAGCTGTAAGCTGCTCCTGACGCACCACACATGTTCTTCACTGGAAAACGCAGAAACCCCAGCTAAAGTTAGTTGGCCCTTTGTTTCAACTGACCCAACAGTTTCCGTGCTCCTTCTGAAGGGCGCTGCGCCCCTCAAAATGTTTCCCTCTCTCTCTGTCTCTATCTTTCTCTCTGTTTGTGTTTTCCTAAATACCGAACTACTGAAGTCCACAAGGATTATTTATAGGTTCGTAATGTTTACAATTTTTATGTCAAATAATTTTTTTCTTCATTAAACAACTATTGTTATTTTTTAAATGGATATATTTATGGTGAATATTATTTACAGGGCTGCGGCACAAATTACACCCCAATTTGTGGCTGCATTGATTAAAACACCGCAAGGATTAATTATCTAGCCATTGTATTTTTCGATAATTATGAATTCTCTCTTTCTATCTCTGTATATATGGGATTATGCTTTTTACTTTCCAGAGATCAGAATTTTTTACTTTTATTTTATTAAGTCTACCATATATTCTTTTATTGAAAATAATATATATATATATAAATACATATATATATATATAGTGGTAATCGGGCGTCCATTAATAATACATTATGAAAACAATTAAACAATTAAAATTTTTAAAGCTGTTAATCATTAAATTCATCAATAAATATTAAGGCAAATTATAAAAAGTGAACTTTAAATTCTGAACGAAATTCTAAATCTGACCACAATATCGTCACTTATTAAACAGAACTTCGGGAAAAATTAATATTATATAATAATGTGCTGATAAACGTCGTACCCTTTCCTGTAATACTCGTAACACACTTTTCTCCACAGAGTTGCAGAATAATAAATAATTTTTTGATGGTTGAAGATGTTTAAAAGAATCATTATGACAATTGCCTTTCATCGTACTGTAATATACGATTGTATTAAATTTTGATATTCATTTAAAGATTTTAGAAACATTATTAAAACAGACATTTAAGAATTTAGCAACGATTTATAATATTATATTTATAAAATATTTAGACATAAATACGAAACTTCACAAGAATCAATTATCAGAAAAAAGCATAATTTTATAAACAAGAAATATAGTATATATTGACGCAACGAAAGTTTACTATGAAACGGCATTTATCAAAACATATTTGCATCGTAAAATATAAAAAACACATTATTTGTAATAACTTCTTAAATCGTGTCTGTCTTGTAACGAAAAAAATTATTTAAATCACTATGAACCTCTTTCCACATAACAAGGTTATTTTTGAATAATTTGGCATGCCAAAAGGATGAAGAAATTCAGTGCTAGGACAGTTGTCGGTTTATTTCAATGACGTTTTTTTTTCCGGCTGAAGCCATGTAAAAGATATTCACTGGAAATGTGGATGTGAACGTAAGTTGGAGAGAGACTGGTATGGTGTCGAAAGGTTGGTGAAAAAGTGTGTAAAGCGAGGAAAGGAAAACTGGATAAAAATCCCAGCACAGAAAGAAGTGAGGATTTGCGGTGTAGTTGATGGCAGGTGGTTATTGTGGAGTGCTTATTCAGTCAAAGAGATACAGTTTCTGCCCCTGTTATTTGTGCAGTATGCTTCACGCCCAATAGATGTGTCTTGCAGTGAAGCTGGCTCAACACGGCGCACGTCTTATAAGGTGAATTGTACTGGGTGACGTCACAGGTATTGCTAACAATTAGAAAATATGCAATAAAAAAGATATAAATATTGGTACACTATCAGTCGTACTGTTAATTTTCTAAATTCATATATAATACAAGAAGCCGGAGAACTCATAATTCGTAAAAATCAAAGATGTTAGAGAAATCGTTGCTAAATTCTTAAAAGTCCATTTTAATATTGTTCCTAAAATCTTTAAAAAATATATGAAAACCTAATAAATCGTATATTACAGTACGATGGAAGGCAATTGTCGTAATGATCCTTTTGAACATCTTCAACCATAAAAAAAATGGTATATTGTTCTGCAACTCTGTGGAGAAAAGTGTGTTACGAGTATTACAGGAAAGGATACGACGTTTATCAGTACATTATTATATAATATTAATTCTTCCCGAAATTGTGTTTCTGAAGAAATAATTTCAATGTAACAAGGTAACAGAAATTCTTAATCGGTATTTTTAATATTCGAGATTTACAGTTATGATTATATGAATATTTTTTAACTAATAAATTTCTTTTATCCGTACAAAATGTCAAACGGTATTAAATTACGTAGACTTTCCCCGTGTTTATCACACAGGCCAGTTTTTTTTATTAAAACACGACGATGCTGCGAAATTCAATCACCTGACGACGGCGGAGATGAATTTCCCAGAAACGTTTTAACACATAATTGTCCCTGTTGACGAACCGAAAATCTTATTTTAAAGCAAAAAGTTAATATCGAATATTTTTAACGTCTCTAGATACGCGGACAAAACCGACTACGTCATTTGTTTCTGTAAAATAATAAATATTTATTTTGTTAATAGTCTACCGCTGTTGTTTTTTAATGAGAAGCCATTTTTATCAACAGCATATTATTTGACTACGGAATTTCTCTAATAATCAACTTCAATTATTGTGTTTGTACGAAAAGGAAGTACGAAAAGTTAATTCATTTTTAATATAATTACAGTTAAACAACTTCTAAATATGTTTAATAATTAATTAGCAATTTTTTTACTGAAGGTCAGACACAATTAAGTATTTAATGAAATGGCGAGGGTTCAAAAGGCTCTGTTACTAGTAACATACTTTATAGTGTTAAAAATCAGTTTTTTTCTTTAAGGTATGTGTAAAATTAATGTCGATACAAGAAGAACGTTTGTCATTGCATGTTTATGAAAAATTCGCCCTCATAGATGATGAACACAATTCAGAGAATCAGGAAACAGGAAATAAGGACTGTCAAAATATTATAAAACTTATAGTTTTTGGAATATATTGAAACTGTTTAAAACACGATATAAATTTTACCCATGAGACGAGATGAAAGTTGCAAGCAACTAAAACTGAATTAATTTACGTTACAAGAGAAGTTCCCCAAGGTTCAATAATTAACCCTGTGTTCTATTTTACTCAGAACAAACAGACTAATTTATATTATTAAAATTTCTTTGTATTATACACTCACGACGTTTAGATATACAGATAAATTTATTACCTGTATTATGTATGAATTATTAATTACGAATACTTGTCTCTGAGAATGCAAAGTATGAAAAATAAAAATAAAAAATAAGTACAAAAGAACTCTGCTATTGTAATGTAGATTAATTAAATATTATCAGAATTTTAATACTGGAATTTTTAACTATGAACAAAAAATTTCATCGTAATTAAATCTGTATTCTGGTGTTTCCATTGTGGAATAATTTCAAGTACATCAATAAGCAACTTCACACATTTCCCCCCATCCTGAAAAATGGCCAAATAACCACGAGGGTGGTTTTGACGGGGTTGTGGAAGTACAAGGGAATTGCTGTAATAACTCCCATCCACCTCAACTTCTAGCCAACACATAATAATTTATTGTGGGGTGATGGTCGGGTGAAAGTGATTGTGTTTGTGGGTGGTGGGTGAAAAAATATGTAAAATGGGCGGTGGCAGCAGCAGAGGAGACAATTATTACCACCACCACCACACGCAACGTTCTCGGGCCAGCCTCGGGGAGTAGATTGAAGCACTCGGTTGAAACGCCATTAACCAGAGTCAATGTTGACAACTGTCTCTCACACTACCACAACTAGAATGCAACATGCATATGTGGGGAGGTAGTCCACCCTCTTCCTCCCACTCACCATCACCGTGCATAAACACGGTCATCGGCAACCCTGTGGCCTATGAATTAATCGTCACCACCTGCCTTGGTCCAACTAATCGTTAATACATCCCAATTTCACCCTGGAAAATAAAAGACCAGTACGCAAACAGTTTAACGTGAATAGCTGTGAGCGTTCCGTCTATTACCAAAGGGGTAAATATGTCCATCTGCCCTTCAATGGCAAATTATGTAATGTAATCTGTGAATTGAACCCCACAATTCCGTCATGCACCACTCATTACACCAACGCTGCCACTAATGTTTCCAAAAACTGTGGGGAGAGGGAGATGCAGCGATAAAGACAACGGACGTGTTCATTCACACACACATACGTTTAATTCCCGTCAAAGTTAATCAACTGATTATGTATAGTAAAGATTTTTCCTTATTTAATTAGGGGTGAGGTTTCAGAACTTTTATCTCAAACGTTTGAAATTAAGACATTAACATTTATCGGTTATTTTAAAATAGTATATATATATATATATATATAATTAAGAAGAGAAAAAAATACACTTTATGTTAAGTCACATGGACCTATCTATCAGGGGTTAATGGGCCTAACTGCAGGAAATTAGATGTTCAAGTAAAAACCATTACGCAAGATGAACAATAGATGTTGAAATGCATACGATAAATAAAATTCTTCGATAGTACCGTCTCGTAGTATCAAGATGGGTTGAACACCGCGACGTCTCCATATGCTTCAATTTCCTAACCACGACTGACCTTCCATTTCTCTAGTTCCAATAAGACACGACTCTCTTGTTGCTTCTTAATCACCACCTTTAATTCCCTCCAATTTCTATCCCGAGATCCTCCACGAATATTTTCCTCAAAAATCCTGTTTGCCGCTTAAAAAGATAAAAAGCACTTTGATTTCGATCGCCGCCGCTGCCAACTAACGGCGGACTATAGTAACTAACTGCGACTAGAAAACGTAATAATATATGTAGGTAGGCGTTGACACGCTTTACAATATATATATATATATATATATATATATATATATATATATATATATACATGTGTGTGTGTGTGTGTGTATTTTCTTATGAAGTCTGTCTAACAGAATTAGACTAATGCACTCGATAAATAAATAAAATACTTTTGTTTACTTTCGTTATCTCTGAATAATATCCAAATGATTTTACTCAATCAGATTCTGCACATTTCATAAATACATGATATATATTCTATTTAATAACAAATCATGTTTTTTATTATTATTGCAAAATAATCCGTAGAAATGTTTCATTAAAATATAGGTATTATATTTTGTCGCTCTCTTATTCCCATCGTTGACAGCTCGACACCAACATTTTTTTAAATAAAATTTCATAAACTGTGAGAGCTCGAAAAATTATTTTTTTAAGTACAATCAACTGTATATGGTTTGAATATAGCTTGAAATAAATAAACAGTACAAGAGATTTTCCTTTCTGAGATCCTTAAAATATGAATCATGACAGTTTAAAATGCTTAGAAATAACTTCAATTCTTTTATTAATAATTTTAAATTAACATTAATATTTTTCAAGAAGAAGTTAGAATAATAAGTAAATAAATTGGACATGAAAGGACCAAATAAATTATTATCGTGACTTTAAACGCCAATATTGAATTTCAAACGTATTATTGCGTATTATAAATATTCCATGTAACCTCACCCGTTATTCTTCAAGCTTTCAATTACATTTTCAGCTTATTTTAGCAGCACCACAAACTGACCCGTTAACCTTTCTTTCACTGGAATTGCAAATGTTTATCATGACGTTTCCGGAAAATACGATTCCTGATCTCGTAAAAAATTAATACTGAGTACCTACACTCTCCTCATCCCTTTGGGAAGGGAGAAAGAGAGGTTAATACCTGCTTTTAATTGCACAGGCACATTTCCTGCCAGTCTTCCGGGAAGTTCCTGCTTTCCCTGAAAGAATTTATTGCTCTACTTTTGCGTCTGTGTGATCTCTTTTTTTTTCTGTTGTTGTTACAGACGGAAATATTTTCCCCCATTTATGATCCACACATCCATTAAAGTGGTCGTAATTAATTTTATTATTAGGCATCACTTGCCGCGAATTTTTTATTTCATTTGTCCCGCAGCGTTTGCTACATAAGAATTAATTCCCTGAACAATGCCTGCTTCTTCCTTTTAAACGGCAAATATTACCCCTCCATTTATATTCAACAGATCTATTTCCTTATTTCCACCCAGCTACATATACACAAGTGTCTATTATATTTAATATCCCCCAATAAAAATTAAACCTCTTATTCCAGAGTGTCACTTTTCCTTTTGTCATCAGTTTTTCTCATTCTTGTTCAAACATCAGCCCTGAAGAAAAAAATAGAAATATTCATTTTTCAATTCAATTTAAGTATATTTTAATACAAAAAAAATTTACGAAGAAGGAATAAAGTCTGCCGATCACACTGAAAGGAGTTCATTATAATGATGCTACTATTTTTAATAAACTCGTTCACCACATTAAGCAGTTATAGGATAATTACAATTTTTTTTATAAGAAAAGAAGTAATCGAAACTTTGATTAGTCAATCTTTCATTCCATTAATGAATTTGCAGAAATAGGTCTACAAAGTAAAACTAAAAATATTTTGGTTCGTACATAAAAGTGTTTTTAATATATATATATATATATATATATATATATATATATATGGCATCATAATAATTACAGATACCTAATATAATTTATGAACAATTCCTGCTTCATTCCACACTCTTGAAGCCCGGATTATCGATAAAGTTTGTGGAATATGACTAATGATCTTCATTAATAAAATTAACGACCTTTATTACAGAAATTTTAAAACATTTTATTCAACACAACGACGTTTCACTACTGTTTTGAACGTTATTTATAATTTTATCCTTCTTCAGTAACAAATTGTTTGAAGAAATATAAGAACCTGGTGAAAGTACAAAACTGTACTGAATCTTCCATTTTTGATGAATAGAATATTTTAAAATTTATTGTAAAAAGATGGTTAATTTATTTCAATTGTATTATTAACAAAAATCTCAACTATTCGATGCGTTTGTCTTTACTATCTTTGATGTCTGAACTTATATTTTCGATTTTCAATTCCACTCTCCCCCAAAAGTCCTCGTCTCCGCCGCGGTTTGTATCTAAAGATAAAGAAAACTACTATGTTTTTCTTTTATCATCTTTATATGAAATACCATCCCCACTTTTCATCCTTTGCTGGCTTTCATTTTCTCTACACAGAACCACTATGCTTCGGTACAAAGTGAATAATAGTAACGCTAGTGTTCCATTTGCTATCTCTAAACTACCGCTCGTTTTAGACTCCTAAATCTCCGTTATTAGCCATAAATACGGTGCTGCAATATAAAACAACAACTCGCCACCACTGTGACCTATTTTACTTTTCCTTCTCTGTCCCACACTTTTCAGCTTCGATACGAAAACCAAGCAAATCGTTAACAGCTGCTGTACAAATGAAACGCCATAGACGAAGTGATGTATGAAGCACTAAAAAAAACGGGGACCGAGTTCATTACCGAGAGAAAACGTTCAAAATATAACTCCGCGGGGAGGAACTCGAAGAAAAATTCTTTATCGGGGGTTACATTATCTGTTGTTTATAATTTGGTGGTAAAAGCCACTTCAACACCTTCTGATTTTAAGATGGGAAATTTTACATTTGGTAAGTAATTTTGGCCGTACAAACTTGTTAGCAAACAGAATTTCGTGCTCTTTTCACCTTTAGCTACATAACTTCTCACTTTCTCCGTCTCATGTCATTTCTTCTCTCGTCTACGTGATCAGTCAGAAATCTGACTCTATAAATTTAATTTACCACAATATTCCCTCAGTAATCTCCTTCTTGTTATCAGAATATTTTAAGGTTCCCTTCCATCGGAACATGTTGTCTAAAACATTCCGTGTTCCCTCGGTATATTAATAAAATAGCTGGGTGCTGGTGTTTCCCAGGGTGTCGTAATTAAACTCAGCGACATCCATAACCGCGGATTTTACTCCAGTCTCGCTTGTTTTTGCGTTATTTCCAAGTAACGCCCGTCCACCCCAATTTCCTAAAGTGCTCTCTTTTTATCCCGAAAGGCGTTGAAATGATACACAATTTCAACGTCTGAAAAAATACTATCAATCTCACTGACCCCGAAAAATATTTATTCGAATCAAATATCGGCCGTTTATCAGGTTTGAAAATTTTCACACCGGTTCTTCCCCCCCCCCCCGGGGGGGTTAAACGGCAAGTTGAATGCAATAATTGAACTCAGCGACATCCATACCCTTGGATTTGACTCCTAAGGGGCACTACTCCTTTCCCATTCCGAAAGAAGTTGAAATTATACTCAAAAACCATCGGGAGAAACACTATCAATCTAACTGACTCCAAAAAGTATTTATCCGGCGCAAATGCAGACTGTTTGAAAATTGCCAACTCAACCCTAAGGGGGTAGATGTGACTTACCCTCTTAGTTTTTGTTTCCTGTTCGAAAGTGTACTAAATTTGGTCAAATTTTCTGCACCAGTGTAAATTTGTATGAGGAACATACATACGGTCTAATCTATTTATTAGAGAAGATACATGTAAGGTGGGAATGAATATTACCTGGTTCTGGTTTATCGAAAGTTATCTGCCGAACAAACCCTAACCTTTTAAAAATACGTCAAGTGCAACATTATTTGATGCTAATTAGCGTAATCAACTGGCGTTCTAATTCATTACCAGATTTGCGTTTTACCGTGTGATGCGATTCGCCCTTGGCGTCATATGGGGATTCGTTATTAATTAATTTCAGGCATTTATAGGGAAATTGAAAGGGATTTTTGTGATAACCTTTGTGAGGGTGTTTATTGCCCAGATTAGTCGGATCGCCGATTTCGTTTAAAGGAACCGGATTTTTATATTTAAACGCTTTTAGCGCATAATAAGACAGATTATATATGTGTTAATGACCACGATGAATTTAATTCAGAGATAATATTGCGAGCCGAGCTTCTAGGTCACACAAACAAAGTGGGTAAGTGGGAAAATGATAATTTGACAATGTTCAATGGTAAATAGCAAGCAACTCAGTATCTTCAGAGGATTAAGAGGAATCAGTTCACAGTTGCATAAGCATGAGAGTCCTGGAACCTACTCTAGTTTTGCCCCGCGCATGTAAATCTTCGTTAGTGGGGCCATTTAAGTAACACGTGTGTTCCGGAGAGCGAAATGTTAAACCAAAACGCCCCCCATCACCACGTTGACCTATTATTTTCACCATTTAGCTTTGCATGTTGTAAACCGGACGGTTAAAACAGTTGCAAATGAAGCGCCACTACCGACGAGGTTATGTGAGGCTCTAAACACCAGCGAGGGAGTTCATTACTAAAATAGGTCGATGAACAAGCTACTGAATTCGAAACATCAATCTGGCGATTGGTCATCGAGTTACACGGAAAAAAAAATATAAAGCATTGCGAAAAATAGTATACTATGGAATGTTGCAATTTACGTTTATTAACGAAACGCCACACTGAATTTCAAATAAATCAGAGGTAATATTAATTGAAATATTTTGCGTGACACAAGTAATGGCCATAAAGAAATTTAAAATGCGAGGCGACAACATAATATAATTTAGGACAATCGTATATATATATATATATATATATATATATATAGTAATAATTACTAATTATTACAAATAATGGATGGGCGCTTTAAATGAAATACTATTAACTTTAAACAACTAACAAAATTTATTATCAATTTTAAAACACATATAAAATACACATAATATTTAGTATCTCAGGGTCTTAAACTGGGTTTGATAAATGGCTGAATTTATACAATCAAAATTACATTTACCTTTTATGGAAGTTAATGCGTCTGAAACATAGACGAAATTTGTTTTAGAAGAAATAATACTACAGATTGAATTTAAACAGTTTTAAATTTATCAAGAATTTACGATCTCATTTTATCGATATTTAAATAATTAAAGAACGATGTGACTTTTATCTTTTAAAAGTGGTTTACAAATTATTTTAAAGTTTTCTCTACTTACGGCCGCCCAGGTCTCATTTTAGGTTTTTCGTGCACAAATTTTGGGGATATCACTGATTCTAGTACTCACAGACTCTAAATGTCAACAAATTCTAATTGGCGTAGTTTGTTAGTTGGTCTAACACAATTTGGTAGGTTCTCGATGCTTTACTCCAACCTGGATTTGCAGATCTCGTAACTTTAGTTGAAAAGGTCCTTCATTGGTTTGTCTATGGCCAGCATGATGAATTTTCGCTCGACCACCGAATACAACATTAGTTGCACTCTCTCCTTCCCGACTGAAGATTGCTTTACTTTTCAATATTTAAGAGCATGTTTGTAACTGGACCACATTCTTTCGTTCTGGCTGCCCAACTGTAAAGCTTTCGAACTGTTCGCTGTCCGCTGCCCAACTGTCAAACTTCGTCTCTTAGATTTTGATCGCGTAAACTCTCTCAACTGCCCAACAATGTTTTCTTTGCCTCACCGTATTGTTGCGGCGTCCGCTCTATATCCACTAATAATGAGTCCTCTACAATCCAACTTTCCAATTAGAACAATGTCTTAATTACCAATTACTACAATATATATATATATATATATATATATATATTGTAATATATACAATTTGAAAAAAATTATTTATTTAATTTACAACTTATAGCTTTTTAAACTATATTCTTTAGTTTACTTTGAAGAGCAATTTAATGTAATACTAATTTTAAGAAATTTAAATCTTACTTTACAGTTTATGTTTATTTAAAGAAATATTTGCTTTGGACAATTTAAATCAAATTAATGATATTTTGAAGTTATTAAAACTTTAAAACAATTTTTAATATTTATTGAAAAGTTATAAATAATACAACTTAAATTATTATAATATAATATTTAAAGAATTAATTTGACACACACGATGAATTTTTGCATATAAATATTACATAAATTTTACTCTTATCTCAGGTCGTTTTATCGGGCCTCATTAAAAGTAATAATTTACAATTTATAAAATGCAACATAGATAATGTTTTAATTTAAATTTACAGAACTTAGAAAACGTCTACAAAGTAGAGACGCAAAGTTAAACTAAATTTGGCGTTACAACAGTTACATAAAGTTTACAATATATTTTAATAATTTTGAATAAACACTTAACAGAACATTTAATTCGACCCGGATTTCAATTTCAACATAACAGAATTTACGCTAAACCACAGTTTTAAAAATGAAACTTTTTAACTTTGGAAATGCGCATCCAATTGCACAATCACTTTCACAACACACACAACTCAATCCTTTTAGTGCTCCAGACAATAGTGGATGCACGATTTTTTGTGTCGCACTTAGCCAGTATGATCGCCAACACCAATTGTGTCGCGTCTCACATCTGACCGTCCAAACGTACATAAACAAAAACAATAAAAGTATTGGGATGCTCACAATTAAATTTTCGCACTAAACAATGAATGTTCAAATATACTATAAATTGCATGGCTTACACAACGAACGTCGTAATTGAACAAATTTAAAATTTTGTTGTTCCCAACATTGGTGTGTACTACAGTATATATCCTCTAAAGAAAGCTAAGTTTAACGAAATCAAATCTAAAATTTATTTAATGGTAATATTTTTTCTGAGTTGAATTTAAATGAATAAATAAATAATTATTGAATCACATCCGTATGTATTATAATTTTAAACGAATTAAATAGTCCAATTTGTCAGAAATAATTTAATAACATAAAAATTAGCACTACGTTACGTCTCTAATCTACGTGTACAACGAACTCTGCAGATAGATAATGTCTAGTAAATTCTACACAAATTTTATTTAAATATTTGTCTCATACTAACAGAAGAATTTGGAAATGTATGGAAACTATTCGTAATAGTCCAAGTCCTAATGAAACGTAGCGTTAATTTTATGTTATTAAATTATAACTGGCAAATTTAGCAGTTTTAATTTATTTTTATAAAATATTTGACTGATTTCGTAAGTAAAGGGAGAATAAAAGAGGTTAGAAATGGTGATAAAAGAGAACAGAAGATATGAGAAGAAAAGAAAAAGGAAGAGAATAGGAGTATAAATGAGTAAAGATGATATAGAAGACTGAAGGGTAGTTGAATATAAGTGACGAGAGAAGGACAGTAATAAAGTGAATAATTAGATGGAAAGGTAATTGCAGAGAAGGAATAAGAAAGGCAGATTATCGAATGAAAGATATGGAAGGGGAATGGAAGGGAGCTTAAAAAACGCGTAAGGGAGTGAAATACAAATGACGGAGTAGAAAAGAGAAGAACATGTAAAAATATGGTTATGAATGAATAATAAGGATCAGTAGAGAACAGGGCAGAGAATTTTAAGTTTCCATTATAATTTACAATTGTAAGTAATACATAATACATAATAATGTCCGATGAGAAATAAGTGGATTAATTATGGATTCAATTATACCATTTAACGTATATGCCTCAATAAATGTAACTAAAGATTTTTCTTTCTGCCCATCTGTCCCCATTTCAGGCATAAATATTCTCTAAAAATACACTTCAGTTTTCAAAATAATTTTTATTTCTTGTTTGAAAATCCCCTTTCCCTAATCTTTCCGGATTTTGAGCGTCATGTTTAGAAACGCCTCTAGAATGTTAGTTGTTGGATACCGACCACATTGCCTGTTGACAACCTAAATTAATGTTTGTCATAAAGTTTAAATTAATTAACAAACTAATACACACTCACACACACGAGCTCTACACCAACCCTTACGGAAATTACCAGTTAATTGGAATAATGCAGCAGCAGCAGAAGCTCGGAACCTCATTCTTCCGCGTAATTAATTATTCGCTTATTGAGTTCATTATTATATTTGAAATTAATTTCGACAACGAGATCGCGATGAGAAGGTGAGTCTATTCTCTGGATGATCTGAGTATCCATTCCTTATATATATATATATATATATATATATATATATATATATATATATATATTACTGATGGACAATGATGTAAAATTAAAGTATCTGTAATAAAAATGAAATATTCTATAGAAACGGGTATATTTTTCCTGCATCTCACATTTTTTTCTTACTTCACGCTTTTTTGTTCATTATTTTTCACCAACATAACTCCAACGTAATTTTTTCCGTTTTAATCAGCAAACGTTTTCACGCTTTCAAATGCACACCAAGTTTATCATTATTCCATTACTTCAAAACATAAACGCAATGTGGATATTCTATTGACTATTGATTTTATTTGTATGTCTTCTCATTTATATTTAGTGTCCGTAATTTATAGAAGATCTAAAAGAAATATTGGAAAAGAGATAATAAATTTTAAAAAGCCCTTTATTCCTCGGGTCTCCAATAATATGTTAATACTCGCGTTTAATCGAGTTATAGATGCCTTCGATATTTGAAAATTATTCATTATTCCTAAGACTGTAATTATATAGAAAAATAAATTTATTTTTCCTCTCAAAAGCCTGTAAATGTGTTTCCCGGGCTACGTTTGCTAAGAAAATCGAGTTGAAATGCACTCGGGAGAAAACATTCCTGTTCCAGTCTGCGCTAATATTCAAATACACTTAAAATGCCCAAGTTTGAGAGTAATTTTTATTTACATAATTTACTTTCACTGTAACCTTCAATGGAGGCGCCCTGGGATTTTACAGTGTTGCATCACAGTTTTGGATGCACTGTTGCAAGTTTTTCGGGTTCAGTTTCTTCAGAATTCTGTTTCAGATATTAACTACACTGGTCTCAAATCGGTCTGTATTTTCATATTAGGCAAGTGCTAAAATTCTCACAGGTGTTTAAAGTAAAGCACGGGGACCCTAGTTAACCCTTGGCTACCTTCCGCATCCCCCTTTCAAATCCCTTCCTATGTTCTTATAGGGGAGTTGCCACCATGTGGATTACCCTCATGTAGCCTGTTACCCTAAAAAAAATCTAAAATAAATCTGTCGGTAAGACCTGTCTGCGAGGGCTATTCTCTCGCAGGCAGTATCTGCGAGGGATGTTCTCTCGCAGGCAGAACCTTGTAGGAGAGACACGAACGGGCTACCTTTCGGGATGCCTTTTCCTCTCTCCGTTTTTGAACTAAGGTTCCCACAAGCCGACGCACCTCGGCCTGTTTTGAGAGGTGTATGTTCCGGGGTCACAGACCTTGGGCATACGGTAAGAGTTGTTCTCTGTTCCCATTGGAACAGTCGGCCACCTGCCTCCTAAACTGATCGAGGTACGGAGAAGGGAATATGCTGCGTCCCCACAGCCAACTCTTCACCCGCTATCGGATGGGCGTGGGACAAGTACCCAATGCCCGACCTACCTGATTCAGGTTTTTTATAGGGTTTTCCCTGCATTATTTTTAGACGAATGCCGGGTAGGATCCTTCAACATAGCCCGGGGCCCTAGTTAATCCATGGCTAAATTCCGCGTCCCCCCTTTCAAATCCATTCCTATGCTATTAAATGGGAGTTGCCACCATGTGGATTACCCTCGTGTAGCCTGTTACCCTAAAAAAATGTAAAAAACCAATGAAGGAATATGTAGTCGAACCTGATCACGAAAATTGTGAATGGTCTGTCTGTGATCTTTTCGATCTTTTGGTGACCGAGTTGAGTATGAAGACGTTCTTCGGAGATCTTGGAATCTCTTGCATCACTCAAATTTTCTTTCTTGCAATCCAAACCGTCCTTCAGTATTCAACGGAGGGTTTCAGGTCCATTTTCCTAGAAATGAAGCATGTTCCTCGTCTCAAGAAGTCATCCATGTTGAAAAATATCTGCAACGTCAGCCATATATAGGACTCTTCGCCACGTAGTAGTCGTCGGACTGATTGCTGAGAACCACGTTGTCAAGTAGGTGCCACGGAAAATACAAAATGTTGCCCATCACAGAGAGTTTATATGTAATAATATTCCTATGGTTCACAAATAAGTAGTCATGTTCATTAATACCCACCGAGCTCTTTGACAGTGCGCTTCCTTGTGTTTCGTTTTCATTATCTCAGCTCGTGGTCGTCGTCAGTCAGTTTTGTTTTCAGAGCTTCCGCTAATTTCAGACGTTTCCCTCCGACCTCTTTATCATTGTCTCTCCTTGTCTTGTTTGTGGAAAGGGAAAGCCCGTCCTCTGGAAACATCGACCGCTATCGAACCAACCAATCCATCCGTCTATCCATACAACCCTTCCATGTTCGGTCTCGGTCAACACCAAACTACCGCCGGGTAAAATTACATCCAACATCAACAACAAGACCGACGACGACAACAAAATATACAACCACAGAAGGCCAATACGAAACTCGGGACCATCCCACTCCAAAAATAAAAATTCAATGGTAGGGAAGATGAATAAATTAGCGGCTAACCAGAAAATATCGAGGAAAAAAGACTCGTTATGATGAAAAATTGGGAGAGGAGGGGGAAATTATTCAACTCAGGCTGTGTAATAACGTATTGAGTTGATTATGTGGCGAAAAAAATTAATAATTTCCACCCTCGTTACGTAGATTCATTAAGGGTGGGCTGATATTGGATTACAAATAATGCATCGGCAAAAAAGCTTGGACCGGCGTTCCTCAGAGTAGTTTTAACATTGGTGTACAGTTGTTGTATTTCTTTTAATTCTCCTCAGTGTCCCACACAGCCAGAGGGAAAAGTCATCTGTAAATCTTTGTGTCATGTTCTTGTATTTATTCGTATGTGGTGTGTAATTCTATATTTTATGATAGTTAATTCACTAATTATTGACTTACTGGTGCGTATTAAATTTTTTTGATTATCGTAAATATTATACCCTTAAAGAATTATTATTTTTGTTATTATTGCTATATAGTTCTTTTACTTATGTAGGACAGGGAAATTTGTGTTTCCGAATTTGCCTTTTATGTAATGACGTATCCTATTTCCTCATACGAGGACTAATAGAATAAAATAAATCAAAAAAAAATCTCAGCAAAGACAAAATTGATATCACACGATATTTTCTTAAATTTCCCAAATTCATGTTTTAATGCACTTCACTTAATTGGTCAATTTTAATCGCCTTAAAAGTTTTATTTTTTTCGTTTTTTGGAAGCATAGTTACGGAATTTTCTAATTTTCATTAAATTTATCTCACGTTTAATAAACTGAATAATTTTTTTTATAAACCCCACGAAGTGAATGTTTCTAATTTTTATCACCATATTCCAGAATGAGCAATCTCCAAATTTTTCTATTTTATTTTTAAAATTCGTTCCGATCTACCAATGTAACTCATATTTTGAATTTTTGAGCTAATTTAATTCCATGTCATTTATCCCTATACAAGCTTTAAATAATAAGATAAAATATACATATATAGACAAAAGAAGTTATATAAATACAACAAAATCTTTCTAGTAACCTTGTTTCTTTCTTCAGGTGCTAAAAAACTGAAAACACAACAGCCTAGAGCAACACCACTAAAACGTTAAGTAAACAATCCCAAAAGCCTGGGAACGTTTTCAGAAACGTTGTGTGGTTTTTATATCACTTCTTTTTGTCTGTATTTGGCTAATTTATCTTATTATAAATTTTTTTAAACGGACGTATAATTTTCATTTTAAGCTTTAAATAGCTTGGTGCTCTCTTTTATTCGTTTATCATTCATTTAATTTTTCTTTACCATTCCCATGCACTACCTTTCTTCAAAATAAATCTAATAGTTCTATTTTGTTTCAACACGTTCTTTCTTTGTTCTTTGCTATAATATTAATATATTCTCTCTTATTTACAAATTGTTTATATTATTGATAGTGCTTTCTGAATTATCCTAGTCCATATATTCTATAATATATACTCGTGTATATTACTAATTATGTATAGACCTAAATATATTTTGTCTTTATGTATATGTTAGGCAATTTTTTTTTGGAGTGTTGACAGGCTATGTATAGAGTAATCCACATAGTGGCAACTCCCGTCTTATAGCATAGGAAAGGGATTTGAAAGGGGGGGTGCGGAAGGGTGGAGGAAGGTAGCCAAGGGTAACTAGGACCCCCGGGCTATGGTTTAAGGATCCTACCCGGCATTCGCCTAAAAGAAATGCAGGACAAACCTTAGAAAAACCTGCATCAGGTAGGTCGGGCATTGGGTACTTATCCCACACCCTTCCAATAGCGGGAGAGGAGTTTGCTGTGGGGACGCAGCATTCCCCTCTCCGTGCCTCGACCAGTTTAGGAGGCAGCTGGCCGACTATTCCAATGGGAGTAGCGGACAACTTTTACCGTATGCCCAAGGTCTGTGACCCCGGAACATACACCTCTCAGAACAGGCCGAGGTGCCTCGGCATCTGGGAACCTTACTTCAAAAGCGGAGAGGAAAAGGCATCCCCAAAGGTAGCCCCTTCGTATCTCTCCTACAAGGTTCTGCCTGCGCGAGAATCCTCTCGCAGGTTTTTTCAAGGTCAATTGTCAACAAATATATTTCTTTATTTAAAGTCTTAGTGACGACTCTGAGAGAGAGGAGGCAGAGAGAGGAGAGAGAGAGGAGAGGGGAGAGAGAGAAGAGAGAGAGGAGAGAGAGAGGAGAGAGAGAAAGGAGAGAGAGGAGAGAGAGAGGAGAGGCAGAGAGAGAGGAGAGAGAGGAGACAGAGAGAGGAGAGAGAGGAGAGAGAGAGGAGACAGAGAGAGAAAGGAGACAGAGAGAGGAGACACAGAGAGAGGAGAGAGAGAGGAGACAGAGAGAGAGAGGAGACAGAGAGAGGAGACAGAGAGAGGAGACAGAGAGAGAGGAGACAGAGAGAGAAGAGAGAGGAGAGAGAGGGGAGAGGGGAGACAGAGAGGAAAGAGAGAAGAGAGAGAGTAAAATTTTTATTGTACGTTATAACTATTGTAAAAATTCAATGGATAACTATTGGTAAATTTAAATATTTATGAAAGTAATAATTTAATTTGTTTGTTCGGTTAAAAAAATTCTTATTTATTAAATATTCTTTCATTTCAAAGTTAAATTATTTAAATTTATGCATTAACGTGGGCTAAATGCATTTTTAATTGTTTATTATTAGTGTTCACCTCAAATTGGCTTCACCAACGTGGGTCATTGTGTTTATTTAATTGTCTATTAAAGCAGAATATCACAATATATATTTGTGTGTGTGTGTTTCTGTATATGGGAGGAGAGAAATGGGGTATTCGGCCATCTGACACAGGATTTTTAAACTATATACACGTATCTGAGGAATACACCTCGTGAAATATGACAATGTAATAGTTGGGGGTTCTTTTTCGGCTGCGACCACCTGCCATTAAACGCTTCTCAACTGGCAAATTTGCAAACTGTGCGTAGCAGCCAAACCAATCCAGACGAGACCTTAATTACGATAGCAGGACGTCATCAGGTGAAGCGTCCACTCCATCGGACAACAGCGCGGCGTTCCGTGATAAATAGCTGCGAGGGGAGGGGGGGGGGAAGTTGGCGACTGCAATTATTATTATATTTATCCAGTGGTCCCCTTAATTGCGCTTCCCTTGTTCTGCTGTAATTAGGACGAGTCTGAGCGACGCCAGGATATCAAATCGACACGGTACAATCGTATGACCTGACCTCCCTACAATTATGGACCGGTAATCGCCTCTTTGTTAGAGGCAACCAATAGTAGGTATCCGTGTCCTCTAGCGAGGGTTTCAATTGACCGACAAGAGAAGTAACATTACAAGATGGATGAAAAATGGACCTAATTTAACGTTCCTTCGGGGTATCCGCATACCGACATTTCAGTTGCACTGCCATCATACGTGTGTACCTAAAACCTTAGTAATGTATTTTATTAAAAAAAATAATTAGTATCAGTGAATTCCATTCTTATATAACTCTTAATTAAAATAAAAAATACTAATTAACATGCAAGAACATACAAATTTAACAGGTAAAAGATCCAACAAAATAAATTAATAAATGCAGCTCCTCTGCCAAGGTTCAAAATGTAAAATTAAACAAATTGGGGAAAATATCAGTATAGTTGTAATAATTGAAAGAATTTATTTGTGATACATATAAAAACTCAAATTTTAAATTGACATCAATTAAAATAATATATTATAAATAAACGTGTAAGTGAACTCAGTCGTTGAATTGGAACATGTTTGATTAAAATACATTCACAAAATATAAATTCAAGATAAATAATAAAATGTCAATATTTTACTTGGGTTGACCTGGATTTTTGTGATGTTGACGGTATTGGCCGTAGCTATGGATAATGGCGGCTTATGGGGGTTGCAGGCGACGGAATATGCGTCAAGAATTTCTTCTCCACATATTCCAAACAAAATGAAATAAATACACTCATTAATCTCTCTCTAAGTCATAGTCTCATTGCTCACTGATATCTGTAATAACTATAGTTTCTGTTCTCGATCCCAGCAGTTTTACTCTAAGATTTCACTCCAAATTCTGAGGTCAGAAACATGCATTTTGTTTATTAAAATTATCTTTAGTGATTTATTTGCATTTATTGACAAATAATTTAGTTGATAAAAACTGGTGAATTTTTCTACCTAAATCAGACAAGATGTTACTATATTGACATTACTATATTGAAATTACGTCCACATTAACCGTCAATTTTTAAATCAACTTTTGCCTCGTTTCCAACTTAAGGCATTCTTAGAAAGAAAAGGGTTAATGACGCGTGGTGGCCATGTTTTTACCACTGCCTAAGAACACACAATAAAGACTGAAGTCTTAACTATCACAAAAACAACCTTTAGGACATATTAAAAGGTAAAACGTTTTAAAAGGTTAGAAAGGAACACAATCTAGACTCCAATTATGTATATAACGTGATAAAAAACTTGTAGAGTATTGTTTGGGGAAGAAACTTAGTATATACGAAGATTTTAACACTAGTTTTACGGTTGAAGGTTGAATAAAACTTATTAGGATTAATTTATAGACACCAAATGAAATTGAACTGCGGTGATATTACGAGTTAAATAAAAAAAATTAAATGCGTAATTAAGTGAATACTGTATCATTCATTTTATTAGTAAATATACAAATAAGTACGTTAACTATAAATGATAAAAACAGAATAGGGAAGTAAAAAATAATTAATTTATTAATAATAAAATTCGAAGACGTAAAAATACAACAACAAAATATACAGAATTTAAAAAATTAAATACTTTTTTTTAGTGTATAAGGCTACATGAAGGTAATCCACACGGTGGCAACTCCCTTTAATAGCATAGGAAAGGATATGAAAGGGGGGATGCGGAAGGGTAGTTTTTTTTAAGGCAACAGGCTACATGAGGGTAATCCACATTGGGCAGCTCCCCTTTAATAGCATAGGAAAGGATTTGAAAGGGGGATGTGGAAGGGTAGAGAAAGGTAGCCAAGGGGTAACTAGGGCCGGGATATATTTTAAGGATCATAACCGGCATTTGCCTAAAGAAATGCAGGGAAAACCCTAGAAAAATCTGCATCAGGTAGGTCGGGCATTGGGTACTTGTCCCACGCCCTTCCGATAACTGGAGAGGAGTTTTCTGTGGGAACGCAGCATTACCTTCTCCGTGCCTCGACCAGTTTAGGAGGCAGCTGGCTGACTATTCCAATAGGAATAGCGGACAACTCTTACCGTATGCCCAAGGTCTGTGACCCCGGAACATACACCTCTCAGAACAGGCCGAGGTGCCTCGGCTTGTGGGAACCTTAGTTCAAAAACGGAGAGGCACCTGAAGGGTAGAGGAAGGGTAGTGAAAGGGTAGTGAAAGGGTAGATGAAGGGTAGAGGAAGGGTAGAGGAAGGGTAGAGGAAGGGTAGAGGAAGGGTAGAGTAAGGGTAGAGTAAGGGTAGAGGAAGGGTAGAGTAAGGGTAGAGTAAGGGTAGAGGAAGGGTAGAGGAATGGTAGACGAAGGTTTATTTAATATATAAATGAAATAATTTATTACACAATTGAGTGAATGCATAAATTAGAAGAATATCGTGCAGCTGGTTAGTGTACATAATGAAGACAAAATGTTTTGAACGTGTTACAGTATCACTGTCATAGTTTCATCAGACAGTTAATTAATTATGGATTAATGGAAATACTAAATAAAATTACGTTTCTCAATCAAGATGAATTTTGAGAATTTAATAAGTGACTGAATAAATTTAATATTAACTTAAACAAATTTAGGCTTTTCTTGATATAAGAGGAAACACATGTAGACAAATGTGTAGTCCAAGTTACATGAAAACTATTAATTATATAGCTGAGAAAACGCAGTAAATTATGTTAATAAATAAATTATAAGATCTAATACAAAAAATTGTAAAATACAAATATAAAATAACAATATATAATGTTGAATGTTAAAGTACACATACATCAGAAAATTTAGTATAATTAAGAAGAAAATGATATACTATATTCATTGTAAGAGGATACATTACAGAAACTTCAAAATAACTCTCCACTATCCGTGAGAGTTTTCCCACACGAAAGGAAGTAATTACATCTCATCACAGGCAGATACACAGGTGGAAAGGTACACAACGGCGTTCCTGAAACCTCAAAGTGGGGAGCAATTCGACTGTAAGGACTACTAGGGTGAATGATTTGCATAGTTCTTGGAACTGATGGCAATCAAGAGCGGCATATATACACAGTTCGCTCTACCAGTGTCATCAAAGTACTCGGTAATCTTCCCGAAACGAATAAGGTTCATGATGGAGCAAAAGGATATTTGATCGACGGAGCAAAAGGATATTTGCCCGACAACAAGATAATTTTTTAAGCCAAAATTCAACCAAAGTTTTGACTGAATCATCCTAAAATATGCGCATCATTTATTAATTTGATTAGGATTTTTCCGTATATGTTACGTCCGCCGTCGTCATCAACGATACTAATTTTCTAACTGTGCATTTTACTAAAATAGACGAAGAAAACCTCTAAAATTCATGATTTTCCATTTTGCTACCAAGCGACTGAACTTCTAAGAACTCTCCTCATTCGCAAACAAATGTTCGTCACAAAATGTAGATAAGGAAGATAGAGAGAGTTCCTGAACAAAGACAACAACGGACTCGCATCTAAAGTGATTCACACGCCGGAAATTGTAATACAGTGTTGGAGATCCGAGACCTTCATAATCTTCACAGGATCGCTTTTCTGCATCTTAGACTTAGTTATGACGTCGGCGGAAAGTTGGGAAATATCAAAAGTTCCTCTCGTCAAATAATTAATATATATGTGCTTTAACATTCTCTTCTTCACATGCTTTATCTTAAACTATAAATATATTTTATACTGCCTTGATCATTTATTTCAATCAGTCATTCCTTTTTATTTAGAATACTTTCTTTATATTCATTTAAAGCAATATTTTAATTATAAATGTAATAATAAATTTTTCAAGAATTTAATTAATTTGTTAATAATTTTACGTTTAATTGTAATTGAAAATCACAATTACTTACATCATTCTGCGTATGTTTCCTTCATCGGCTCTCTATAGTTATTTTTCTTACATTTTTAACGCTGTTTTTTTACTTCCTTGATTGTTTCTTTCAATTAGTTTTTATTTATTCTCATTATTCCTCTCCGTTTGTTACATTTTTTAACGTTTCAATCCGTTCGCTCTTAATAATTTGTATCAGGCACTCGTTTTATTCCTTCGTTATACCTATTGAAATTTTTCTTTGGAATTATTAATTAGAAGAAAACATAAATATTAAAATTACAATTTAATTCATTTAATTTAACGACATGCTTCAGACCCACTGTGGACCATATCAGGTTTACAATAAATATATTAAATTTAATATATGATGCGGAACAAAGTTAGGACTGAAAAATGTTTTATTAATTTAATTGCACTCATTAAAATATACAAGAAGGAAATAATGATTAATTTTCTTTTCATCCCTCATTAATTTTTAAATGGCTCCGTTTGTAAAAGAAAATCGTTCTTTTTTGAAAGGAAACTATTTTATTGATAAGAGAATTTGTATACAAGGAATCGTTACGTTTTAAAATAAAGGTAAAAATAAGAATCGAACGTCAAACAAAATAGCACCACAATATGGAAAGAAAGGAACGGAAGAATTCATAAAGTTAAAGAAAAGCGCAGAACACACTTTTGCTTTCAATTTAACTAAATAACGAAAATGGAAATAAGATGCAAAAATATACAGCTGGATGAAAAATAAACCTCTACACTTTTTCCAAGTTCGTGAACGATACAATATCCACTGTATTGTATATTCGTGTATAAACAGTTTAAAATAACATTTTCTTTGTGGTTTTGTAAATATAAAATAAATATTACGCATCCCCCAAACAGACTTTTTCACTGGATTTTTGTGAAAAAAAAAAAATGTAAACGAGGTAATGCAAATGTGTCATGTTCTATATATATATATATATATATTGTAATACCCGTCTTGTTGATAATTATTGTTATAGGAATTTAGATTAAACAAGTTATTAAATTTTATTAAACAAAGCAATTTTATTAATCTAGAATACAACTCAAGAAAATCTCTGTATATTTTTTATATCCTTTTACCTCAACAATTAAATTACACTAATAATCCAGTTATATTTTATAAATCCGACTCTGTACCCCAGGGTCTTTACTGGGTTGATAAGGAAACGGAAAACTAAAATTTACAATTTAAACAATGCAATTAAATAAAATAAAAAAGAAATCTGACTCATTACCCTTATTTAACAATTTACATAATTTATTACTGAATGTGTACTTACAATTTTATTTGGTTTTTTTCAGGAATGCACTTTAATCTACTATGTCCTTCTGTGCACAGACTTTTACACACGCTTCACAGACATGTTCACTTTATCCTTTTCATATCCCAACTCCTGACAGCGTGCATGGACTAAAATGTTTATTTTATTTTTAGGCACGGCCACCATTCAATTTGACCGAATATTTTTCACCGCCTCCACGTCCTCCTCCTTTGCGGTCTACATTTCAACTCCTACGTCCATCTCCTCCCAACTCTGACTCCACACTAACTTTTCTATGCACTTCCCCCTCTCCAGAATATTCCTTTTTTCACAGTTTTTAAGTTTCCACGTTCGCCAAACCAACACCAACTGTTGGCTTTCTCACGCTCCGAGAGCCACTCAATACAATTAAAATAAACATTTCCTTTTAATATAATTGTGTGTCCACAAAACTTCTGTCATTATGCCTTTAGGGTTTCGTCCCGATGTCTGTCAAAACCATTAGCTCTAAGAGCCGCTAAACGTCTAATTATAGTCTTTCCCTTCTCTAAGAGCCGCTTATCCATCATTTTATTATTATATTTTTTTATACAAACCACTCAAGAATCCCCAGTATCAGTTGGGAAACAAATCTGATGAAATAAGAACAAAATTTATGTCCTTCTTAACTGGGTATTACAATATATATATATATATATATATATATATATATATATATATATGCACTTTTATGCTCGTAAATTAAAATAAAAAATTTTCTAGCATTCTGCGATAATAATAATAATAATAATCATCTTTCTCCGCCTTTCTATACTTTATTGAAGCTTAAAAATAAACTACATTTGCATTATTCTTATACCTATTTTAATGTTGACGTTCACGGGACAGTTCAAAAGACGTTTTTCAATATTCTTTGAGTAAATGGCTTAAGAACAGTTTACGGGACAGAAATAAATCAGGGAGCAACGATTAATATACCATCCAACCTGTTATTAATTATATCTTGAAAAAATACTTAATTAAAAAATTAACAATTATATCGTTTAACGGCTCACTATATTTGGGTACTCATTTAAATCTAAAATACAATCCGTTGTACACATTTAAAAGCTATTTTGTTATTATTATTAAAATAAACCGAGAACTATTACAAAGAAAAATAATAAAAGCAGAAAATTTAAAATAACAGTAGGATTAAATAAAATTAATTAATTAATGTTTAATTTTGTAAGACGTCAGAATAATAATG
Organism: Zhengitettix transpicula; assembly: GCA_037074705.1. Taxonomy (NCBI): domain Eukaryota; kingdom Metazoa; phylum Arthropoda; class Insecta; order Orthoptera; family Tetrigidae; genus Zhengitettix; species Zhengitettix transpicula. The sequence continues at coordinate 79,775,289 of CM073593.1, forward strand.
TCGTCAAAATATTAAGGTACTCAATTTTTCAAAGATACCTGGGAAAATATTCATATGTAAAATTTTATGCGAAAAAAGAAGTAATAAGGAATGGAACTGTGTGGTGGTGTGAAGAAAACAATTAAAAAGGTAAACCTCCTTTCCATCATGGAATAATAGAAATATTTCATTTCCTGACAATACTCAATATTTACGACAATTTTCAGATTGAAACGTTTCTTCTAAAGGTCTTAATTTCTCATGACTTTATACTGTAACTTCTTACTTCCCTTTTGGGACGACAGACATAAATTTCATCTTTATATGACTTACTTTGTTGGAATAGGATCTTTTAAAGAACAACAACAACATGTGGTAGATTAAGCTATTTATTTACAAAGGCAAAGTAAGTTTGAAAAAGTCCATGAACGTGTGTGGAAGCTGTTCACATCAAAATATGAATTATAGTCGTCACTGGAAACGTCCTCGGCGGCTGGAACAAGGAACAGACGAACCTTTCATCGATTCATTTCCAGCTCACTGTCGTTATTTTATGCTGTCACTTTGCTCACGTTCTCAGCTTTTGGAGTCCAGCTTCCTACTGTTCATCCTTCCAACTCCAGCTGACCAGCGCACTGTGCTAAAATAACAAATACCATCCCTCCAACAGGTACCAGCCCTCGAACTTCAAAGTTTTTCAGGGGTCCCTTTGTCACGTTACAATATAAAAATGTGGCTCATCTGATTGGATCAACTTTTAAAGAAGTTCTGTAAGATTTTTGACTTCGGAGTGTTCTGGATTCATTATGACAACTTCCTCCGTCCTTTAATCTGGATTCTCTGTTTAGGAAAGAGAAAAAACGTCTGAGGTACAGGAAAAGACTACGGTGGCCAAGTAGTTCATTTTTCCTTTCCATGAAATTCCAGTCGATGACAGAAGAATATCCCGTTCATTCCGAATAAAACGACTTAATTGGTTTCAACGTTGACGTGTTTCTTTTTTCTGAAATACTGAAGCCATGAAGATTGCCTTTGGTCTGGAACGCATAAACCATTATAAAGTTCTTGCTTACTTGAAAGCTTGTTCACCAAAGGTCTTATTCGATGGCGGGTTTCAGGTACAGTTTCCTTGAGTTCCGAGCCAAATTAATGCAAATTCTTGGTTCCTAAGAGTCAGCCATTTAGATAAATTGCCGGCGTAACAACGAAACTTTGTGTAAAAAATACCAGGTAAAACTCGGGAACACGTGCACTTAATAGGCTGAAAGTTGGCAGAATGTTTTCACACTCCCCGGACAAGTTTGTACCAACACCGGGGAAAATTACAATTTTCCAAGTTTTAGATCATTATTCCTGTTTAAGCCTACCATTCCGTTATTCAACCAATTGTATTCCTCATTCTGTTGGTGTTACCGAATTTCTACCCTTTATTAACGGCCTTGACGATATTCTCTTAGGTGCGGGACGGAATTTCATTACTTCCATCGACACATAGACCCCACGGTCTGCTCTCAAATGTAGGAAATTTTGCCTCATTCCACAAAGTTTGACTATGAAAAGCGAAAACAGAGGAGAAAGGTGTTACTCGTGCTAAAATTCCCAGCGACACTTTTATGTGAACCTTATCCGAATATTTTGGTCAGGATTTTCGGTAGCTGATCATTTGAAACTAGAATGTAAACACGTGACTCTATTATTGGTATTTTAGTGGGAGGCAAATTTATTTGTAATATTTACTGGATAATATTATATAAAAATTAATAAATACATTGACGATGTCTGTGGGTTAATTTACATTCCACGTTTAACGCAGCTCATATATAATTTATCTCCCGTAAATTCAAAATAATAATAATAATAATATTAACTTTGAGCGGCTAATTACATTTATATTGAATTTGAAGTCTCGGAGGAACAGAGCTGTGTAAAGAAAGCACGTGCTTGTGAAAGGAAAGGAAAGAAGAGTTGCTTTCTTGTTACGAAGGGAAAAATAAAATAAAAATATATAGGTTTCAGTAAAATTCTCCACAGTGTCGTAAGGACGCAGGATGTACTGAAGCGTCTAGAGCGTCCTGGGAATTGCAACGTGCTAACCTCGGAGCAAGAAAATCTTAGACCGCAACAACCCCCCACAGTGACTGAGGACACTCATCAAGCAGATGAAGAACAATTATTTCTGCCCTTAAATTGAGAATTAATTCTATAATCTTAGAATCGGAAATTTACGAAGGTCGTCAAGTAAACGACTTGGTAAAAAATCAAGAGAAGCAACATAAAATGGATTGCAGTCTTAAAAGGAGGACGACGAAGAATAATATAGCTGGTATTTAGGTCTCATAATTTTTAAAGTTTACACAAGGAAAAACTATGTGACATAAAATTGCAGGTAAAGTCTGAGTGCGATAAAACTTTATATTGATTCCTACTCAACTTCTTAGGGACGTTACTGATACAGTTTCTAGTATTCTTCCCTTCCTGACTGTCTTCCTATTTTCCTATCTTTTTTCTTACTTCATAATATATTAGTAGTTTTTATTATTTATAATTTTTAATTTACTTAATGAAATATTTGTCTGTTCCGTCGTTCTATCATTCACTTGTGTTTCCTTCCCTTTCCTACCATATTTCATTTATTTTTCTTATTTACCACTTATTAATTAATTTTTATCTTTATTCTTCTCGTTTCATAATTTATTATTATTTTAATCATTCATCTCTTTGTTGTTTTTCTTCTTTTATTTGTTACCAATTTATTTTTTGTTTAAAATTAAAAATGTCTTTAATTTATACAATCATTTATGTCGCTGTAATATATTTCAGTCTTGATTTCTACTTTTTCGTCATTTATTTATTCCTTCTTTCTTTCCCAATTTTTTAAATCCTTCGTCATGGTCACTTTCATTAATTCTGTTCATGTTAATATTCCTGATGGATAGAATGTTTCAGACAGTCTTTATTTTATACCTCCGATTTTCTTTTTTTCCTTCATATTATTCAAGTGGTTTTTTTTCTTTCCAACGTCCTTTCATGCCTGCGTTCCTGATTTCTTCAAATTTTTAAAACTAAAGAATAATATTTGTTGAAGGTTAATCCCAGTATCTAAAAAATATACGTACGAACTTTCTTTTCCCCTATAATTTATCCTTCTGTTTTATCCTACGAGTTCCATGAAGTATTTTATACAGGTTAAATAATCATTTACATTGTCACGCTTACGCCACCAAGTTACGCGCCCTCTTAATTCCGATAAAGACACTGTACAGAGATTATTAAAGATAGAAACGAAGGTTTTCCGTCATTTTGGCTCTTGAGGTATAGAGATGGTAACGGGATAAACTGCGGTCAACGTAGATAAGATGTGATTTGTGAGTGGGACTAGGAATACAAAGACGAGAAAAGTGCATGCAAGGTTGCACCAAAAAATAGTTAAAATAACTAACAATTATTATGAGTCATTAAGAAGATTCCGTAGGCCTTGTTTAATGCCTCCTAAAGTAAGAAACAAGTTGTAAGTTTGCCGCTCCTTTACAATTCTGATTTGCTTCAGAGATTAGCCGCCATAGATAACTTACCTGGTTCCATTTTGGCTCTATAAAGTTCTCAGTCCCGTGACAGGAAAAAGGCGAGCAGCTGTAAAAGGAGTGTTATCGGGACCCTCGGAATTACATCCTTAAAAAAGCAGATGTTATCAGAGTAATGGTCTTGTCGTTCGTTCCTTCTCCCTTCCACGTGTCTTCGACGGTTGGGGTCGATAGAAGTAAAGGTTTTCTTTTTCTTCGTCCGGGGGATGAAGACTGCGATCAGCTGTTACGACTTCCAGATTGCCCCAGGAACAAACCTGCAATCACGAAAAGGAAAGAAATAAGGAAAGAAGAAGTTGTGGGTTGTGTGCGAGCTGAATTCTAAATTACCTAAAGTCACCTCGGTGCAGCCACTTCAAAGGCTTTTCCTCTACAACAGGGATTACCTGATCTCTAAATTTCACGCAAGGATATACTCGGCGAGAAACAAACACAGACAGTTTGGTTAAGTCTAGTAAAATGCATGGCAGATTAATAATAAGCAAGGTAGCCAAATACAGACAAAATAAGTGATAATATAAATACCACACAACGTTTCTGGGATCCTTGTCCCTTTCTTGAGGTGCTAAGAAGAGCCTAGAGCAACACAACTGCACTCGTCAATTGACAAAACTCAAAACATAAATATTGTCCGAAACATTGTAATATCTAATGAGTAACCTTTAAATTTTATAATTATTTTTTTTAGGGCAACAGGCTACATGAGGGTAATCCACTTTGGGCAACTCCCCTTTAATAGCATAGGAAGGGATTTTAAAGGGAGGATGCGGAAGGGTAGAGGAAGGTAGCCAAGGGTTAACTAGGGCCCCCGGGCTCTATTTTAAGGATCCTACCCGGCATTCGCCTAAAGAAATTCTGGGAAAACCCTAGAAAAACCTGCATCAGGAAGGTCGGGCATTGGGTACTTGTCCCACGCCCTTCCGATAGCGGGAGAGGAGTTTTCTGTGGGGACGCAGCATTCCCTTCTCCGTGCCTCGGCCAGTTTAGGAGGCAGCTGGAGAATCCTCTCACAGGCTTTTCTGCCCTTTAAATTTTATTACCAAATCCCTTCCTATGCTATTAAAGGGGAATACCCTCATGTAGCCTGTTTCCCTAAAAAATAAGATGCAGGTTTTCCCTGCATTTCTTTAGGCGAATGCCGGGTAGGATCCTTAAACCATAGCCCGGGGGCCCTAGTAACCGCTGGCTACCTTCCTCTACCCTTCCGCATCCACCCTTTCAAATCCCTTCCTATGCTATTAAAGGGGAGTTGCCCAATGTGGATCACCCTCATGTAGCCTGTTGCCCTAAAAAAAAATTATACAGAACAAAATTCAATATCCTACAGTCACTTGTTCCCAAACAGCTCAATCCAAATTTTTTCTCGTATTTCTATATCACAAATTCGTCGAAATTTTTTAATAATATCAAATATCCATCTTTTACAGATCTAATAATACTCTTTCCTACTTGAATATAAACCACAAGGACCCTTTTGACATCTCCAGAAAACATAGTGTAGTTTACAAAATCTCTTGTAATTCCTGCTACATAGGGCAAACAAAACGTTCCCTTAATATCCGTATCAAGGAACATGTCTAATTTCAAACTTCCCATTCATAAACAATCAGTAGTCTCCAACCATATAATCAATTCTAAAGATATATTTGATTGGTATATTACTTGAGACGATTTGGTATTTAGGGGTTAAATACACGACTTAATTATACTGACTTCCGAAGCAGCACTACAATTTGTCTGACCATTGGAGTCGTATCTTTTTTTAATTTTACGGTGATATTTTCTTAAATTAACTGACGTTAAGGAACAAAAAAAAAATAATTACAATTTCCTGCTTTGGACTTGAGACTGAAGCATCATATGTCGTAGGTGTGTTCGCTATTCCGAAACAGAAAGAAATATTGTCATTCAGATTCCGGGCTCATTAAATAAAAATATAATTAATTATCTATTTATAAAATCACGTCATTAACAAACAAAAATTTATTCACCTGTAAACAACATAGAAAATTACTTAGTAATATAATGGAAAACTAAACAATCATTTTAAAAATTGTTTATATTAGGAACACAGCATGCAGTCTATACATTCAGGGGACGGTGGGCCTTGATAGCCACTGAGTTACCGGACGCTTTCTGTCGGTGGCCCTAAGATGTCTTTCAATTCCCAGATAGAGGGATGGTGTCGGCATTTCTGCAGCAGGGTGGCTTCCGTGCAATATGTTTGTGGACTTCTGTTACTGGAAAAGTCTGTCATCAAACGACTGCGCAACACAATCTTCTTTTAAAATTCTCTACGTCTCGCTCTGAGGATTTCCTCTCTTTTCCCTTTAAAAATCGCACCTACAGGGTTGAGTGTTTCAGATAAAATTCAAAGGAAGCTGCCTTACAGGAAAAATTACGATCATGTTTAATAGCGGCTAAACTTATTTTGTGATCTCTTTGCTCCGCACATCTTTGTGGGCCACGAGTTTGCAAAATCTATACGGAATTACGGAAAACGTCTGGAATGTATTATGTTAATATTGACGGTTGCCGCTCAGAACGCAGAAAATAAACTAAAATATTATTATGTATTAAAATTTACCCCTAGTTCCTTTTAACTTCACTGCAACAATTAATTTTCGAAATGTTTGGAATCTAGGTTCTCATCGTTCTTGTCCGATATGGATTCAAATAGCAATTTTTATCGCTTCCCCAAAATAAAAATTCCAATTGGACGGACTCCATTGAAGCAATCCGAAGCCGAATCTGCAGGAATCTATTTTTGCTCAAACCCAGCGTGAAGGAAGAATTTAGTAATGTTGTGTCCGCTGCCTTCTACTCGCCGATGATAATGACTTGACGTGACGTAAGCTATTCGAGGGGGATGGAGTACCAGCTAATATTTCTGGAGCGATTGACTTCGCGCAGGCGCCGTCCAAGGGAGAGAATGGGTGTAGAGGGGGTTGCTGCGCTCTCTGGAGCTGGAGCTTCCAGTGGCTGCCGCGACTTCCGTGGCTTCGTACGCATCCGCCTACAACATGTGAACAGACATGACTCCCTCACACGACTCCGCAGGTAAATTTCAACATGTCTGCTTGATTTTCCGCTGCCCTCATCAACTTATAAAAGAAAATTCCCGGCCATTAAATCGTCTGTCTCAGATGGAATTTTACTTCAAACAATACACAAGCCGACATCTTTGCTTTTAAATGACGAGAAATTTTATTTACATTCGGAAAGGCAACGAGATTTCGGTAGAGATCCTTTTACACGGGGTTACTATTTATTATCCGTTAGTATAAGCAAGAAAAATATGTTCTAGTACGGGAGAAATTATATACGAATGAAGACCCAAAAAAATTATATCCATTGCACATTAACAACGGGATAATTTAAAAGTGCAGATTTCGAATAGTTCATCCGTAATGTTTTACCAGTTAATAAATCTAGGGTTTCCGTCATAGCCCTCTATTGTTCTAATAGCTATACGCTCATTAACGACCGTCAATGTCTGTAAGTCTGTAGCAACTGTTTTTCTTTTGTTTTTTGTTCATATAAATCATTCGAAACACTATTATTAATAATGCTGTATTTCTGCAGAAATGTTTGGCAGTCCTTTGAAACGTGTAGTTTGATTATTAAAACAAGCATAAAATAAATGGAAACGGGAAACAGGATCAAGTAGTTTCTACCAATCTGCGAGCCGTTATTACTTTAAATATGAAGACACGTTATTTTTCAGCTGGAAAATATGTACATGATATTTGTTTTGATACATATTTCTTTGTCGTCGGTGGGAAAGGCCAGAAATACAGACGGATGTTGGTAGAAGGAGAGAAATTACCATTGATACGCTGTTTTGGTGTGTTTGTATATCTAATTAATTACATACATTCCTTGTTATAGGTTGAATAATTTAATTAAAATGTTTTTAAGGTACATTTAAGTGTCAATGGTTATAGATAATTACCTAGATTTGTTGGCGTCACTGATGTAACGTTCAAGGATTACAAAATTATGGACATTGTAGATTTGTCATGCGACGGATTCTTGATGGTTAAAAATTAAACTTCTTAACAGAGATCAATTTTTTGAATGCGTTGGTTCCTCTTTCGGTTTTTAAGAGGCTTATTCTTGTAAAACGTTTGAGCGGCAAGTATGGAATTTTTTTTATTAAAAAGGATATTTTCCCTGAATAATTTTTAACTATGGCGTGAACTTAAACGACTTTCTCGAATGAAAGAAATAAAATTCATATTATAATATTCAGTGTATATTTTTATGCACGTTGAAAATAATTCTTATTTTCATGAAGTTGTGTGTAATTAAGAGTTTATGTGGTGATGAGATGAGCGAGACAAGTTCCACCAGTATTGCGAGAGGTTTCAAAGTAGCCGGCACTTGCGCAGACCGTTCAACGTTCTTCTTTATTCCACCATAAGCTTTCTGTCTCTCAGAAATCGGTATTCCCATTTTCTTCGTTGTTTATTTTGGTACGGTTTCCATTTTTAACAGTTTGAACTATCCTCGTTTCCGATGACGTAGAAGCTCCTTTTGAAACAACAGATTTGTTTCTTTCGGTCGCACTAAACAGTCTCTTGTCGAGAACCTTCTTCAATTTTCGTAGCTTACTTCAGTAGCCATCTTGTTAGTGGCAACTTTGATGCCGTATAATAGTATTGACTTACTTGCTACTTGTTGCAACTTTTCCATCACAAACGTTTCGATCGAATAGAGACGTCTTAAGAATCTTGATTGTTCTTTGCTTGTCTGAGCTTTCTGAATCTTTATAATCGTCCAAGTAAAGGATTATTAAATTCAACCGAAGCTTACTTACTTTTTTCTGCCGGATAAATAAACTGTCAAGCAACTGTCGTCCTCAGTATCTTAAATATTTTTTTCCCTGTATTTTATTGTTTCTTAATACGTTTCCATTGCCTACATTTGAAGATGGAGATGCATTATTTGGAAACAAAACCTCTTCGGAATAACGTTTGTGTTTATTTCCAGATTAGTATTCGATAGAATTCCGCTATACAGAGTTTTATTTTTCCTTGGAATTTGGAGGAAAAATACTTGTACAATAATGAAATCACGTCATTCCCACCGTTCTAATATACTGCTCTTTCTTGTGGTAAAATGGTAGAGCCAAAGTTAGTTTCACGAGACTCCTGCAGATAAAAACCTACTCCATTCAGTCTTCTTCCCTCAGGTTTAAAAAGAAAATAAACTCAACCGTCGTTTAGTTGTATATACAATTTTTTGGGTATCTTTTTCAACCAAAACCGTTTAAAATGTCAGCCTACATGAAAACGAAGCCAGATTATTTTAATTATTTTTACCTCCCAAAATTTGGTTTTGCAGACGAAAGTAATATTGTAAAATAAAAATATATCGGTAGAAGACAAAGAGTAAATCTACACTGCGGAAAAATTTAAAACTGGTAAGAGCCGTCGTTACTGCCTCGCATCACAGAGGTCCCGAGTACAAAACCAGGTGAGGTCAGGGATGTTGTGTCCGTGTTTCCTAACTGAGAAATTCCCGTAATTTAGTTCCCCGTCGAGGATAAAATTCAACCAAGTACTTAATGTGTCGCTAATGAATCTCAGATTTTGATGCGACAATAGATAAAATGAAATATCTGTAATAATTTAGTGCGTAAGTAATAAGTAGAGAAACAGAAAAGCACAGTGTTGACAGTCAGTTGTGTATCGAAATTAATACGGATTGTACAGATCAAGAAAATAATATACAAGGTGATGGAAAGAGAAGGATACAATACACATTACCCTAGTTGTGTTTGAAATCTGTAAATTACACTACATCGAACTCAAATTCCTGTTTATGTGAGTCTCCATTCATTTTTTAATTACAGTTAATTTCACACACAGTGAGTTCCATAAAATTGGTTATACCAACGGGGAAAAAAACCTTCCACGTTACCATTACGTTTAAAGTGTAATAAACCTGCACCGCAGTCGCCAACGTACGGAAAATATTTAAGCCTTCGAACAACCGTTTTCAAACGTAATTTACAGAATTAAAATACAGACTGTTGTTCAGTAAATAAAGCCAGTAGGAATAGCATCCTTTCTTTCCCAATTACCCCGTATTTGACTGCCTGTGAGATCAAGACAAAGGCCATTTGATAGGATCTGGTAACTGACATTATATGGACAGTTTTGAGCGAGTCACCTCCTAGATGAATAGGAACAATTATGACGTATAATTATTCCTTTGTGACTCAGAAAAGTTAACTAATATGTAGTAATATATAAATGTTAAGTTATCGTTTGAATTTAACAGGGTTGAGAGAATATACAGTACAGTTGGCTGTTTTCTGTCTTACGATTTGAGTGAAATATATTTTCTGGTTATTTGAATGGTTGCCTCGATGTTACAGTTTTTGGTATTGTTCTATAATGAAATTATATATATATATAAATATATATATATATATATATATATATATTACATTTAATCCCGGTCTTAGTTGCTGACGAATAAATGGTGTAGCGAGAATTGCGTGTCTTGAGATCTTCATTACCAACTTTACGACCTGCTCAAAGCAGCTCATTACGGCCTTCCATATCCTGAGCTTCCTAACTTTATTCTTTTTTGGGGGTTATATAGCTCCAGTCTAGTCTCTCTCTCTCTCTCTCTCTCTCTCTCTCTCTATATATATATATATATATATATATATATATATATATACCGTCAAACAAAGTGCCCGACCTACCCGATGCAGGTTTTTCTAGGGGTTTTCTAGGGTTTTCCCTGCATTTCTTTAGGCGAATGCCGGGTAGGATCCTTAAACCATAGCCCGGGGGGCCCTAGTAACCCTTGGCTACCTTCCTCTACCCTTCCGCATCCCCCCTTTCAAATCCCTTCCTATGCTATTAAAGGGGAGTTGTCCAAAGTGGATCACCCTCATGTAGCCTGTTGCCCTAAAAAACCGTCAAACAAAGCTATATCTCTGAAGAATGGTTTTGTAGTTTTGAGTGATAGAGAAGAGTATTGTCCGAAAAATAAAAAGACGTGGAATTCCAATCACTCAAATCAGAGTAAAAAGTATAGCCTAGTGTCGTATGATCGAGTACGGTATTTATAATTTTACGGAATAAAATTCCAAATTGCCCGACGTCGTAATTCCGCCACACATTTCAAAACAAAGGTTTACTTTACTAAGCAAAAATTCAGAGTTGGTCAAAATCAATTTCATTGTCTAGACTACGTCAGATAAGTGGGGGTGATGTTTCCTTAGGTGGGGTAACGAGATATGTAAAAAGCGAGAGACGTGCTCACAGGGCGTTTTGTTCTTCGTCTGGGACGTGTTGTGGTGTTAGCAGTGTTTTGACACGTATGGTAACACATCTAGATAAAAAGGGACAAACGTTTAAGTTTCAGAGCTAACCTATACAGAGAAACTGACACTATGAGACTCGACGAGCAGAGGAAGCCGGTTTCTATGTTTCTGAAATAAAAAATTCCATTTTAATGTGGAAGGTTATGTAAGCAACCATCATAATTTTTTGATTCTTGACATTTATTATGAAATGTAATTCACTTTAATCACCTGACTAAAGTTACAAAAGCTGCAGAAACATTTAGCACTTATTCTTTCAGTTCGGTGGCTACTACTTATTTATCTAATTATTTTAATTTTAACATAGACGGTTTCTGTAATCAAATTGATTTTTAAGTAATTCCAAAACCACCCGTACTATTAAAAAACATAACAGTTATTATTTTCAATTATAAAATGGTAGTTAACGCTTTAGACAGAAAAAATATTTCACTTTAATTTTTCTAACAAATTATGATTTGTAATTTAAAATATTTAATTCCCATTTGTGCATCACTTAACGTGTATTATATCACTATATTTCAAATAGTTAAAATTCTACATGTGGACAGTGGGATACGATAACTTGTTCTGTTCGATACTGTATAGAAACATGTAGCTGCAGATGAAACCTCTTTCTGCATAGGGAATATATATATATTTATTTTTTGTTGCTTCTCTAAGACTATAAAACGCAGTGTAGGGGAAGAAATGTCGCTATAAAACAGACAATATATCCCGTTAAATTCCCTCCAATTTTCTCTCACTTGTAAATAGCTGAGATTTTTTGTGTGGCTATTTTCACTTTGCGCCCTTCTGGGGAGCATCTGGATGTTATAGGTAGCAATTGTGGAAAAACTGTTACAGGCGAGCGAAATATTCATTTTTTTTTTTTGGATTTAGAGAAATAATTGGCAGTGAATAAAACGGGTGGTCATCACTCCATGCATTAATTTTTTAATTTGTAATATTAATTTTTTTGTAAGAGAGAAACAAGATTATTTATGACGCAACAATGCTGCATGATGTATTAAAGCCTACCTCTATTATATATATATATATATATATATATATATATATATATATATATATATATATATATTGTAATAAACAACTATTTGACGATTAATTAATTTTGCCCCACATTGTGGTAACCATTAAATGTAATGATCAATTTGAACAGGTTAATTAAATGAATGATTATCAAATTTTTACTAAAAATTATTTATTATTAATTTGTGGCTTCCAAATATTACAAACAATTACAATCAAAATTTAATATCTTATCTCAGTTCCTTCACTGGGTTTGATAATTAACAGAGTAAATGATCTCATGATCTGATTAACAATTCAGTAAAAGAAAGAAAGCTTAACTTGAATGAAAAATGAACGAAAACCGACTTTTCCCTTGTAAATATCGTTCACAAATAATATTATCAACGTTTTGGTTACTGTCATTGTCCGACTGGTACCAGCATTCTTTTGTTGCTATAATGCAAATTTTGGTACACTGATTCTAAATTTCCTCTCAGATTCTGCAAATATGAAGTCGAAATGCAATTATTTAGCTCCCAGGAAACTCGGATGATCCTCTCCTAATTGGTCAGCTATTGGATGGCGTTTTTCCTCACCGCTAAATTGTTCAAGTTCTTAATAATGAAGCAACCCCTCCTTCACCGTTGACTAGTTGTTAGAACGTCTCTCTGTCCAACTAACTGCTTGGTTACAGAAAATCACGATTTGCAGATTTTTGTCTTTTACTGAATTATTTATCAATTTGGTTTGAAAAGGTAAATATCTCGGTGAAGATTTGTTTTTAAAGCCTCTCCGCTCGTGGCTGACCGTAGACTTCGACTTACCTTTCGCTCCTCGCCGTAGACTAAAAACTAACAATACTTTTGCGCGCGTAATAGTCACTCCGTCTCCGCAACAAAGAAACCGAACTAACCGCTCATTGTTCATTTCCTCGCTCATGCGGCTTTCAATTAATTCGCCAACAATTTAAGTTATTAAAAAACAATTTGAATAACAATATATATAAAAAAATATGGTATTGTTACGATTAAACTAAAAATTTCTAAATAATAATTTCATGCCATCGTTTATGTATAGTTTACTTGCTTTATTCAAAGTATTTTACTATCTTATTCACGTAATAAAGCTTCTCATCTTTTAACTTTTATTCTTTATTAATTTATGACACAAAATATGAAATATCTCCAAGTAAACGAACAATACTAATTATTATTAAATAGTTAACAAATGATACGTAGCTTACAAAATCACCAAACCTACAAGTTTCAAACCTTCTTATAAATACAATTTATAACTTTAAATAAAACAACGTTTCAAAAATAACAGTTGGAACGTTTCTTAAAATTACTGGCCAAAATTAATTATAATAAAGTAATAAACAAACGATACGTAGTTTACAAAATCACCAAACCTCCAAGTTTAAAATCTTCTTATGAATACAATTTAATACTTTAAATAAAACGTTTGTAAAATAAAAAGTGGAATTTCTTAAAATTACTGACCAAAATAATTACAATAAAGTAATAAACAAATGATACGTAGTTTACAAAATCACCAAAACTCCACGTTTCAAACCTTCTTATGAATAAATTTTATTATTTTAAATAAGACAACGTTTATAAAATAAAAGTTGGAACTTTTCTTAAAATTACTGACCCAAATTAATTACAATAAAGTAATAAACAAATGATACGTAGATTACAAAATCACCAAACTTCCAAGTTTCAAACCTTCTTATGAATACAATTTAACACTTTAAATAAAACGTTTGTAAAATAAAAAGTGGAATTTCTTAAAATTACTGAACAAAATAATTAGAATAAAGTAATAAACAAATGATACGTAGTTTACAAAATCACCAATCCATCAAGTTTCAAACCTTCTTATGAATACATTTTATGACGTTAAATAAAACAACGTTTCTGAAATAAAAGTTGGAACTTTTCTAAAAATAACTAACCAAAATTAATTATAATAAAGTAATAAACAAATGATACGTAGTTTACAAATTCACCAAACCTACAAGTTTCAAACCTTCTTATGAATAAATTTTATTACTTTAAATAAAACAACGTTTCTAAAATAAAAGTTGGAACTTTTCTTAAAATTACTGACCAAAATCAATTACAATAAAGTAATAAACAAATGATACGTAGTTTACAAAATCACCAAACTTCCAAGTTTCAAACCTTCTTATAAATACAATACAATTTATTATTTTAAATAAAACAACGTTTATAAAATAAAAGTTGGAGTTTTTCTTTAAATTACTAACCAAAATTAATTATAATAAGGTAATAAACAGATGATACGTAGTTTACAAAATCACCAAACCTTCAAGTTTCAAACCTTCTTATGAATACATTTTATGACGTTAAATAAAACAACGTTTCTGAAATAAAAGTTGGAACTTTTCTAAAAATAACTAACCAAAATTAATTACAATAAAGTAATAAACAAATGATACGTAGTTTACAAAATCACCAAACCTTCAAGTTACAAACCTTCTCATGAATAAATTTTATTACTTTAAATAAAACAACGTTTCTAAAATAAAAGTTGGAACTTTTCTTAAAATTACTGACCAAAATCAATTACAATAAAGTAATAAACAAATGATACGTAGTTTACAAAATCACCAAACCTTCAAGTTTCAAACCTTCTTATGAATAAATTTTATTACTTTAAATAAAACAACGTTTATAAAATAAAAGTTGGAGTTTTTCTTTAAATTACTAACCAAAATTAATTATAATAAGGTAATAAACAGATGATACGTAGTTTACAATATCACCAAACCATCAAGTTTCAAACCTTCTTATGAATACATTTTATGACGTTAAATAAAACAACGTTTCTGAAATAAAAGTTGGAATTTTTCTTAAAATTACTGACCAAAATTAATTAGAATAAAGTAATGAACAAATGATACGCAGTTTACAAAATCACCAAACCTCCAAGTTTCAAACCTTCTCATGGATAAATTTTATTACTTTAAATAAAACAACGTTTCTAAAATAAAAGTTGGAACTTTTCTTAAAATTACTAACCAAAATTAATTATAATAAAGTAATAAACAAATGATACGTAGTTTACAAATTCACCAAACCTACAAGTTTCAAACCTTCTTATGAATAAATTTTATTACTTTAAATAAAACAACGTTTCTAAAATAAAAGTTGGAACTTTTCTTAAAATTACTGACCAAAATCAATTACAATAAAGTAATAAACAAATGATACGTAGTTTACAAAATCACCAAACCTTCAAGTTTCAAACCTTCTTATGAATAAATTTTATTACGTTAAATAAAACAACGTTTCTAAAATAAAAGTTGGAATTTTTCTTAAAATTACTGACCAAAATTAATTACAATAAAGTAATAAACAAATGATAAGTAGTTTACAAAATCACCAAACTTCCAAGTTTGAAACCTTCTTATGAATACAATTTATTATTTTAAATAAAACAACGTTTATAAAATAAAAGTTGGAACCGTTCTTAAAATTACTGACCAAAATCAATTACAATAAAGTAATAAACAAATAATACGTAGTTTACAAAATCACCAAACCTTCAAGTTTCAAACCTTCTCATGAATAAATTTTATTACTTTAAATAAAACAACGTTTCTAAAATAAAAGTTAGAACTTTTCTTAAAATTACTGACCAAAATTAATTACAATAAAGTAATAAACAAATGATACGTAGTTTACAAAATCACCAAACTTCCAAGTTTCAAACCTTTTATGAATACAATTTAATACTTTAAATAAAACGTTTGTAAAATAATAAGTGGAATTTCTTAAAATAACTGACCAAAATAATTATAATAAAGTAATAAACAAATGATACGTATTTTACAAAATTACCAAACCTTTAAAGTTCAAACCTTCTTATGAATAAATTTTATTACGTTAAATAAAACAACGTTTCTAAATTAAAAGTAGGAACTTTTCTTAAAATTACTGACCAAAATTAATTACAATAAAGTAATAAACAAATGATACGTAGTTTACAAAATCACCAAACTTCCAAGTTTCAAACCTTTCATGAATACAATTTAATACTTTAAATAAAACGTTTGTAAAATAATAAGTGGAATTTCTTAAAATAACTGACCAAAATTAATTATAATAAAGTAATAAACAGATGATACGTAGTTTACAAAATCACCAAACCTTCAAGTTTCAAACCTTCTTATGAATAAATTTTATTACGTTAAATAAAACAACGTTTCTAAAATAAAAGTTGGAACTTTTCTTAAAATTACTGACCAAAATTAATTACAATAAAGTAATAAACAAATGATACGTAGTTTACAAAATCACCAAACCTTCAAGTTTCAAACCTTCTTATGAATACAATTTATTACGTTAAATAAAACAACGTTTCTAAAATAAAAGATGGAGTTTTTCTTTAAATTACTAACCAAAATTAATTATAATAAGGTAATAAACAGATGATACGTAGTTTACAAAATCACCAAACCTTCAAGTTTCAAACCTTCTTATGAATAAATTTTATTACGTTAAATAAAACAACGTTTCTAAAATAAAAGTTGGAATTTTTCTTAAAATTACTGACCAAAATTAATTACAATAAAGTAATAAACAAATGATAAGTAGTTTACAAAATCACCAAACTTTCAAGTTTGAAACCTTCTTATGAATACAATTTATTATTTTAAATAAAACAACGTTTATAAAATAAAAGTTGGAACCGTTCTTAAAATTACTGACCAAAATCAAT
Source organism: Zhengitettix transpicula (assembly GCA_037074705.1). Classification (NCBI taxonomy): domain Eukaryota; kingdom Metazoa; phylum Arthropoda; class Insecta; order Orthoptera; family Tetrigidae; genus Zhengitettix; species Zhengitettix transpicula. The sequence continues at coordinate 79,791,966 of CM073593.1, forward strand.
TACAATAAAGTAATAAACAAATAATACGTAGTTTACAAAATCACCAAACCTTCAAGTTTCAAACCTTCTCATGAATAAATTTTATTACTTTAAATAAAACAACGTTTCTAAAATAAAAGTTAGAACTTTTCTTAAAATTACTGACCAAAATTAATTACAATAAAGTAATAAACAAATGATACGTAGTTTACAAAATCACCAAACTTCCAAGTTTCAAACTTTCTTATGAATACATTTTATTACTTTAAATAAAACAACGTTTCTAAAATAAAAGTTGGAACTTTTCTTAAAATTACTGACCAAAATAATTTACAATAAATTAATAAACAAATGATACGTAGTTTAAAAAATCACCAAACCACCAAGTTTCAAACCTTCTCATGGATAATTTTTATTACTTTAAATAAAACAACCTTTTTAAATAAAAGTTAGAACTTTTCATAAAATTACTGCCCAAAATTAATTTTAATAATGTAAGAAACAAATGATACGTAGTTTACAAAATCACCAAACTTCCAAGTTTCAAACCTTCTTATGAATAAATTTTATAACTTTAAATAAAACGTTTCTAAAATAAAAATTGAGTTTTTCTTAAAATTACCGACCAAAATTAATACTAATAAAGTAATAAACAAACGATACGTATTTTTCAAAATCACCAAACCTCCAAGTTTCAAACGATTACATGAATACAATTTATTACTTTAAATAAAGCAACGTTTCTTAAATAAAAGTTGGAACTTTCCTTAAAATTACTGACCAAAATTAATTACAATAAAGTAATAAACAAATGATACGTAGTTTACAAAATCAGAAAACCTCCAAGTTTCAAACCTTCTTATGAATACCATTTAATACTTTACATAAAACGTTTGTAAAATAAAGTGGAATTTCTTAAAATTACTGACCAAAATAATTATAATAAAGTAATAAACAAATGATACGTAGTTTACAAAATCACCAAACCTTCAAGTTTCAAACCTTCTTATGAATACAATTTAATACTTTAAATAAAACGTTTGTAAAATAAAAAGTGGAATTTCTTAAAATATCTGACCAAAATAATTACAATAAAGTAATAAACAAATGATACGTAGTTTACAAAATCACCAAACCATCAAGTTTCAAACCTTCTTACGAATAACTTTTATTATTTTAAATAAAACAACGTTTATAAAATAAAAGTTGGAACTGTTCTTAAAATTACTGACCATAATAATTACAATAAAGTAATAAACAAATGATACGTAGTTTTCAAAATCACCAAACCTCCAAGTTTCAAACCTTCTTATGAATAAATTTAATACTTTAAATAAAACGATTGTAAAATAAAAAGTGAAATTTCTTAAAATTACTGACCATAATAATTACAATAAAGTAATAAACAAATGATACGTAGATTACAAAATCACCAAACCTTCAAGTTTCAAACCTTCTTATGAATACAATTTAATACTTTAAATAAAACGTTTGTAAAATAAAAAGTGGAATTTCTTAAAATTACTGACCAAAATAATTACAATAAAGTAATAAACAAATGATACGTAGTTTACAAAATCACCAAACCTCCAAGTTTCAAACCTTCTCATGGATAAATTTTATTACTTTAAATAAAACAACGTTTCTAAAATAAAAGTTGGAACTTTTCTTAAAATTACTGACCAAAATTAATTACAATAAAGTAATGAACAAATGATACGCAGTTTACAAAATCACCAAACCTCCAAGTTTCAAACCTTCTTATGAATACAATTTATTACTTTAAATGAAACAATGTTTCTAAAATAAATGATGGAATTTTTTAAAAATCACTGACCAAAACAATTACAATAAAGTAATGAACAAATGATACGCAGTTTACAAAATCACCAAACCTCCAAGTTTCAAACCTTCTCATGGATAAATTTTATTACTTTAAATAAAACAACGTTTCTAAAATAAAAGTTGGAACTTTTCTTAAAATTACTGACTAAAATTAATTACAATAAAGTAATGAACAAATGATACGCAGTTTACAAAATCACCAAACCTCCAAGTTTCAAACCTTCTTATGAATACAATTTATAACGTTAAATAAAACAACGTTTCTAAAATAAAAGTTGGAACTTTTCTTAAAATTACTGACCAAAATTAATTACAATAAAGTAATGAACAAATGATGCGTAGTTTACAAAATCACCAAACCTCCAAGTTTCAAACCTTCTTATGAATACAATTTATTACTTTAAATAAAACAATGTTTCTAAAATAAAAGTTGGAATTTTTTAAAAATTACTGTCCAAAATTAATTACAATTAAGTAATAAACAAATGATACGTAGTTTACAAAATCACCAAACCTCCAAGTTTCAAACCTTAATATGAATACAATTTAATACTTTAAATAAAACGTTTGTAAAATAAAAAGTGGAATTTCTTAAAATTACTGACCAAAATAATTATAATAAAGTAATAAACAAATGATACGTAGTTTACTAAATCACCAACCCTTCAAGTTTCAAACCTTCTTATGAATAATTTTTATTACGTTAAATAAAACAACGTTTCTACAATAATAGTTGAAACTTTTCTTAAAATTACCGACCAAAATTATTTATAATAAAGTAATAAACAAATGATACGTATTTTTCATAATCACCAAACCTCCAAGTTTCAAACGATTACATGAATACAATTTATTACTTTAAATAAAGCAACGTTTCTTAAATAAAAGTTGGAACTTTCCTTAAAATTACTGACCAAAATTAATTACAATAAATTAATAAACAAATGATACGTAGTTTACAAAATCACCAAACTTCCAAGTTTCAAACCTTCTTATGAATACAATTTAACACTTTAAATAAAACGTTTGTAAAATAAAATGTGGAATTTCTTAAAATTACTGAACAAAATTAATTACAATAAAGTAATAAACAAATGATACGTAGTTTACAAAATCACCGAACCTCCAAGTTTCAAACCTTCTTATGAATACAATATATTACTTTAAATAAAACAATGTTTCTAAAATAAAAGATGGAATTTTTTAAAAATTACTAACCAAAATTAATTACAATAAAGTAATGAACAAATGATACGCAGTTTACAAAATCACCAAACCTCCAAGTTTCAAACCTTCTTATGAATACAATTTATTACTTTAAATAAAACAATGTTTCTAAAATAAAAGATGGAATTTTTTAAAAATTACTGACCAAAATTAATTTTAATAATGTAAGAAACAAATGATACGTAGTTTACAAAATCACCAAACCTTCAAGTTTTAAACCTTCTTATGAATACAATTTAATACTTTAAATAAAACGTTTGTAAAATAAAAAGTGGAATTTCTTAAAATTACTGACCAAAATAATTACAATAAAGTAATAAACAAATGATACGTAGTTTACAAAATCACCAAAACATCAAGTTTCAAACCTTCTTACGAATAACTTTTATTATTTTAAATAAAACAACGTTTATAAAATAAAAGTTGGAACTGTTCTTAAAATTACTGACCATAATAATTACAATAAAGTAATAAACAAATGATACGTAGTTTACAAAATCACCAAACCTCCAAGATTCAAACGTTCTTATGAATACAATTTAATACTTTAAATAAAACATTTGTAAAATAAAAAGTGGAATTTCTTAAAATTACTGACCAAATTTAATTACAATAAAGTAATAAACAAATGATACGTAGTTTACAAAATCACCAAACCTCCAAGTTTCAAACCTTCTTATGAATAAATTTAATACTTTAAATAAAACGTTTGTAAAATAAAAAGTGAAATTTCTTAAAATTACTGACCATAATAATTACAATAAAGTAATAAACAAATGATACGTAGATTACAAAATCACCAAACCTTCAAGTTTCAAACCTTCTTATGAATACAATTTAATACTTTAAATAAAACGTTTGTAAAATAAAAAGTGGAATTTCTTAAAATTACTGACCAAAATAATTACAATAAAGTAATAAACAAATGATACGTAGTTTACAAAATCACCAAACCTCCAAGTTTCAAACCTTCTTAGAATAAATTTTATTACGTTAAATAAAACAACGTTTCTAAAATAAAAGTTGGAACTTTTCTTAAAATTACTGACTAAAATTAATTACAATAAAGTAATGAACAAATGATACGCAGTTTACAAAATCACCAAACCTCCAAGTTTCAAACCTTCTCATGGATAAATTTTATTACTTTAAATAAAACAACGTTTCTAAAATAAAAGTTGGAACTTTTCTTAAAATTACTGACCAAAATTAATTACAATAAAGTAATGAACAAATGATACGCAGTTTACAAAATCACCAAACCTCCAAGTTTCAAACCTTCTTATGAATACAATTTATTACTTTAAATAAAACAATGTTTCTAAAATAAATGATGGAATTTTTTAAAAATCACTGACCAAAACAATTATAATAAAGTAATAAACAAATGATACGTAGTTTACAAAATCGCAAACCCCCAAGTTTCAAACCTTCTTATGAATAAATTTTTTTACTTTAAATAAACAACATTTCTAAAATAAAAGTTGGAACTTTTCTTAAAATTACTGACCAAAATTAATTACAATAAAGTAATGAACAAATGATACGCAGTTTACAAAATCACCAAACCTCCAAGTTTCAAACCTTCTTATGAATACAATTTATTACTTTAAATAAAACAATGTTTCTAAAATAAAAGTTGGAATTTTTTAAAAATTACTGTCCAAAATTAATTACAATTAAGTAATAAACAAATAATACGTAGTTTACAAAATCACCAATCCTCCAAGTTTCAAACCTTAATATGAATACAATTTAATACTTTAAATAAAACGTTTGTAAAATAAAAAGTAGAATTTCTTAAAATTACTGACCAAAATAATTATAATAAAGTAATAAACAAATGATACGTAGTTTACTAAATCACCAACCCTTCAAGTTTCAAACCTTCTTATGAATAAATTTTATTACGTTAAATAAAACAACGTTTCTACAATAATAGTTGAAACTTAAAATTACCGACCAAAATTATTTATAATAAAGTAATAAACAAATGATACGTAATTTTCATAATCACCAAACCTACAAGTTTCAAACCTTCTTATGAATACAATTTATTACTTTATTTAAAACAACGTTTTCAAATAATTGTTGGAACTTTTCTTAAAATTACTGACCAAAATTAATTATAATAAAGTAATAAACAAATGATACGTAGTTTACAAAATCACCAAACCTTCAAGTTTCAAACCTTCTTATGAATACAATTTATTACTTTAAATAAAACAATGTTTCTAAAATAAAAGTTGGAATTTTTTAAAAATTACTGTCCAAAATTAATTACAATTAAGTAATAAACAAATGATACGTAGTTTACAAAATCACCAAACCTCCAAGTTTCAAACCTTAATATGAATACAATTTAATACTTTAAATAAAACGTTTGTAAAATAAAAAGTGGAATTTCTTAAAATTACTGACCAAAATAATTACAATAAAGTAATAAACAAATGATACGTAGTTTACAAAATCACCAAACCTCCAAGTTTCAAACCTTCTTAGAATAAATTTTATTACGTTAAATAAAACAACGTTTCTAAAATAAAAGTTGGAACTTTTCTTAAAATTACTGACCAAAATTAATTACAATAAAGTAATGAACAAATGATGCGTAGTTTACAAAATCACCAAACCTCCAAGTTTCAAACCTTCTTATGAATACAATTTATTACTTTAAATAAAACAATGTTTCTAAAATAAAAGTTGGAATTTTTTAAAAATTACTGTCCAAAATTAATTACAATTAAGTAATAAACAAATGATACGTAGTTTACAAAATCACCAAACCTCCAAGTTTCAAACCTTAATATGAATACAATTTAATACTTTAAATAAAACGTTTGTAAAATAAAAAGTGGAATTTCTTAAAATTACTGACCAAAATAATTATAATAAAGTAATAAACAAATGATACGTAGTTTACTAAATCACCAACCCTTCAAGTTTCAAACCTTCTTATGAATAAATTTTATTACGTTAAATAAAACAACGTTTCTACAATAATAGTTGAAACTTTTCTTAAAATTACCGACCAAAATTATTTATAATAAAGTAATAAACAAATGATACGTATTTTTCATAATCACCAAACCTACAAATTTCAAACCTTCTTATGAATACAATTTAATACTTTATTTAAAACAACGTTTTCAAATAATTGTTGGAACTTTTCTTAAAATTACTGACCAAAATTAATTATAATAAAGTAATAAACAAATGATTCGTAGTTTACAAAATCACCAAACCTTCAAGTTTTAAACCTCCTTATGATTACAATTTATTCCTTTAAATAAACAACGTTTCTAAAATAAAAATTGAGTTTTTCTTAAAATTACCGACCAAAATTAATTATAATAAAGCAATAAACAAATGATACGTATGTTTCAAAATCACCAAACCTCCAAGTTTCAAACGATTACATGAATACAATTTATTACTTTAAATAAAGCAACGTTTCTTAAATAAAAGTTGGAACTTTCCTTAAAATTACTGACCAAAATTAATTACAATAAAGTAATAAACAAATGATACGTAGTTTACAAAATCACCAAACCATCAAGTTTTAAACATACTTATATTTACAGTAAATTACTTTAAATAAATCAATGTTTCCAAACTAAAAATTTCTTAAAATTACTCACCAAAATAATCATTATTAAATTAATTAATATATCCCAATTTTACAAAATTACCAAACCCCTAATTTTACAAAATTATCAAACCCCTAAGTTTTTAGAAATTACCAAACCTTTAAGTTTACAAAGTTACCATCCCGTAAGTTTACAGATTTTTCACACCCCTAAGTTTAAAAAATTATTAAACCCCTAAGTTTCCAAAATTATTAAACGCCTAAGTTTACAAAATTAATATACACTATGTATTAAAACTTAATAATGATACAATTTCATAATTAAAATAATACGGTGTTTCTGCAATTAAAATTGGAATATTATTAAGTATATGAATAATAATAATAATATAAAAATTAACAAAATATATTAAGTGAAGAAATTACCAAACTAATAGGTTTGAAACTTGTACATGAATACAACAAAATACTTTGAACAATACAAATATTTCTGCAACAAAAATTGAAAATTCTTTATGTAACTGGTTAATAACAATTATAGCAACATTAAACAAATGACATGACGTTAAAAAAATTACGAAACTGATAGGTTTGAAACTTTTACATGAGTACAACAAAATTCTTTTAGCAATACATTTCTGCAACAAACATTAAATTCTTTTTGTAACTGATTAATAACATTTAAAAAACATTAAACAATTGACATGACGTTAAAAAAATTATCAAATCTATAGGTTTGAAACTTTTACATGAATACAACATAATTCTTTGAACAATACATTTTTGCAACAAAAATTAAATTCATTATGAAACTGGTTAATAACAATTAAAAAACAAACAATTGGCATGACGTTAAAAAAATTACCAAACCTGTAGGTTTGAAGCTTTTACATGAATACAAGAAAATACTTTGAACAATACAACAATTTCTAGAACAAAAATTAAATTCTTTATATAACTGGTTAATAACCATTAAAAAACTATAATAAACAATTGACATGAAGTTAATAAAATTATCAAACCTATAGGTTTGAATCTTTTACATGAATACAACAAAATTCTTTGAACAATACATTTTTGCAACAAAAATTAAATTCATTAAGTAACTTGTTAATAACAATTAAAAAACAATAAACAATTGACATGACGTTAAAAAAATTACCAAACCTGTAGGTTTGAAGCTTTTACATGAATACAAGAAAATACTTTGAACAATACAACAATTTCTGGAACAAAAATTAAATTCTTTATATAACTGGTTAATAACCATTAAAAAACAATAATAAACAATTGACATGAAGTTAATAAAATTATCAAACCTATAGGTTTGGAACTTTTACATGAATACAACAAAATACTTTGAACAATACATTTCTGCAAAAATTGAAAATTCTTTTTGTAACTGTTTAATAACAATTATAACAGCAATAAAAAAATGACATGACGTTAAAAAAGTTACCAAACCTATAGGTTTGGAACTTTTACATGAATACAACAAAATACTTTGAACAATACAACATTTCAGCAACAAAAATAGGAATTTATCCAATTAACAGACTAATTATAATATCTTAAGACATTACAAAGCAGTGGTAGACGAGAGCGTCATTCCAGCTATTCAGAAAGGTCTTAGAGTGCTATTTAAACATATCTTGAGATTGACGAGGAGGAATTCCGTTAGATGTCACTAATATTAACGTCCAACAGTTAAAAAAAGTGGAAATTTAGTGAAAATACGCCGTTTTATAATTTGATAGACGTGAGTTTGTGTTGATGAACCTGTGAAATTGCCCTGGTATCAGAACAGAAACAGTGAGAAAAAAAACCTTTTAAATTAATTTGCAAACGCTCCTATAAGGTAGAACTCGTAAGATTTCTATTTCATTTCTAGTGTTTTATTGAAAATAATTGTCAATATAAAGTTAAATCAACTGTTTCAAAGGGGAACAAATATTATTTATAAGAGATGACATTTTTTTGTAGATCGGCAAGTAATTTGTTTTGTAGGGTGTATAATAAACTAATTGTTTAATTAATGTTCTTATTTCATCCTCCTTTCATTAGATAATTTCTATTATTAGTTAAATTTAATTAATTATTTTCATTATAGAATTAACGCGTGGCCAATTAATGCATTCAATTTGATATTTACTTTACTTATTACACTAATGGCTCCACCACCGTGAGGAAATTCAAATAATCATTAATATTACTTATTACAATATATACAATAAAATACTTAAAATAATACGTTTCTGCAAAAAAATGGAATTTCACGAGATTACCGACTAATAATAATCATAATAAAATAATAAACATTTGATATTAAGTAAAATAAATTATTAAAACGTCTATGTTGCAAACCTGTATATATATATATATATATATATATATATATATATATATATATATATACAATAAAGCACTTAAAATAATAAGTCTCTGCAAAAAAAATATAATTATTAGGCTACAGACTAATAATAAAATAATGAACATTTGGTAGGAAGTAAAATAAATGATTCAAAAGTCCATGTTGCAAACCTGTATATATATATATATATATATATATATATATATATATATACAATAAATTACTTAAAATAATACGTTTCTGTAAAAAAATTGAATTATTACGTTACAGACTAATAATAATATAAATAATAAAATAATGATACGAAGTAAAATAAATGATTGAATCCTCCATGTTGCAAACCTGTATGTGTATACAATAAAGAACATAAAATAATACGGCGTTCCTGCAAAAAAAATTGTATTATTACCAGGTTACAAACTAATGACAATTACATTATTATAATAAAGAAATAATACGAAGTTAAATAAATTATTTAGACCTCTACGTTTAAACCCTGCGCAGGGAAGCAATAAAATCGCCAAAGTAAATAAAACAAATAATTTTAACATTACCACATGTAACAAAGAAGTATTGGATCTTTACCTTTGTTATACCAAAATAGGCAATTATAATAATATAACAAGTTAGAGCTGACCTGTAGTTAAGGCAGCGGTGACATCTTACCGGAGGTCCAGCCTCCACTTCTAGTTGTCGGAGTTCCTTCCTCGTGGAATCTGCTCCGCGATGACGAGATATATTATGCCTATAACATACTAATATTCTGACAGTAAGTAATTTCAATATCAACACGTTTAACAAAGAATTATTGGATCTTTACCTGTTGTCTTACCAAAATGGGCCATTATAATAATATAACAAGTTATAACTGGCCCGTAGTTAAGGAAATTTTTCATTCCCGTTAGATAATTATCTGTAAAGTAAATAAAACAACAAACATTTTTAATATTACCACGTTTAACAAAGAATTATTGGATCTTTACCCGTTATACCAAAACAGGCTAGTATGAGAATTTAATAAGTTAGAACTGATCCGTATTTAAATAATTTTTTCAAACCTGTCCGTTAAGAATATGTAAATAAATTTTTAAAAAGATAATTACAATTTAAGGATGTTTTGACACATACTTTTTGGAATTTTACAAGGTATTAGCCCAAAATAAGATAGTATAATAATATAATGAGATAAAAACTTATATACAACGTTAAATAAATTTTTCAAACCTGTTAAGAATCTGAAAATAAAATTAACAAAATTAATTTTAATATTACGTCGTTTCGACAACAAATTATTGGAATTTTACCTGGTACTAGACCAATATAGGCCATTATAATAATAATATAATAAGTTAGAACTGGTCCATAGTTAAATATATTATTAAAACCTCGCCGTTAAGAATCAGAAAAATATAACAAAATAATTTGAATAGTAAGTCGTTTCGACGACAAATTATTGGAATTTTACTTGGTATTAAACCAAAATAGGATAGTATAATAATATAACAAGATAAAAACTAATATACAAGGTTAAATAAATTTTTCAAACCTGTTAAGAATCTGAAAATAAAATTAACAAAATTAATTTTAATATTAATATTAAGTCGCTTCTACGACAATTTATTGGAATTTTACCTGGTATTAGACCAAAATAGTATAGTATAATAATATAATAAGATAAAAACTAATATACAAGGTTAAATAAATTTTTCAAACCTGTTAAGAATCTGAAAATAAAATTAACAAAATTAGTTTTACTATTAAGTCGTTTCTACGACAAATTATTGGAATTTTACCTGGTATTAGACCAAAATAGTATAGTATAATAATATAATAAGATAAAAACTAATATACAAGGTTAAATAAATTTTTCTTACCTTTTCGTAAATAAACTGAAAAGACGTGCATCGGATGCTACACTTCACTGTACTCGAATAAACGATTGATCGACCGCGTCTCAAGTGTTTTTTTTTACGCACTACGCTGAAGTTACCTGCGATCCACCTACTACCATCTCAGACTCCTCATCCGCCAGCCGTGACGGAGAGGAATAAGAGTCAGTGGATCGCAGAGAGAAACTCGTCGCCGCGGAAGTCAAATAGTAAAACACCGCACTGTGCTCAGAATCTTTATGAACGTGTATTGTTTTACGAGATAAAACTTTTGTCTCATTCAGTAAAGCCATACAGTTCAGTTGATTTTGAGCCTTCGCATTGAAAAAGATAAATAAAATATTTCTTCACTTTAAAAAGTCGTTATTAATTTTCTTTCCCCAACATCCTGAGTCTTCTACCTATAATTGTGAAACTGAAACGTTTTCTTACCTGTGATCAACGTGCGGGAGATCCAAACGCTCTCCACATTGCGCAGGTCTTGTGGCGTACAAGACACGCAAGGAAGCTGAAAAAAGTTCTCTGCAGGGATTGGAACGCTACGTTAAGAATGAGAAAATTTCAACTGTATTGCAATATAAAAATCAAATGAACAACGAAGCTAATATACTTTTAAAAAAATCAGAATGTTATTAGTTTTAAACAAAGGCCATAAGGCTTGTATATTACGTTAATTGAATAAATAAAATGGCCATTAATACGTCATAATGACATAAATAAATGAAACTTTCAGTTACAGGCCATATAAGTGAAGGCTTGTATATTACGTTAATTGAATAAACAAAATATGGGCATTAATACGTCATAATGATATAAATGAATGAAACTTTTAGTTACGGGCTATATACGTGGGGGGGAGGGGGGGCTTGTGACGTCAGGAGCCGCTACAGAGACTCGCTCTGAAGCTCCCATGCAGGTGTCTTCTCCCAGCCAAGTGCGCTGGGTATCTCCGCTGCTATTGCACGATCAAGTGCAACATATATGAATATTTCACCTACCTAAAAAAAAAAAAAATCACGCATTAATACGACAATAGTAAAACGAATAATCTAGAAAAAAAATTAATGTATATTGCTATATGAAAAACAAATGAATCACACGAGGTACTGCACGTAAAGAAAAATCAGAATGATGTTAGGCTTAAATTAAGCACTTGTGGCAAATATATAACGAGAATAATTGATTAAATTAAATACAGGTATCAGTAGAGCATTGTGAAAGACACTACCTCGGATAATATTTATTTACTATATTTCAAAATGGAAATAAAACACATGGTATTGATATACCTTCATAAATAAGTCACCACATACCTTTCGCTGCCCACGAGTGCACTGCCCGGTCAGGTACTGCACGATCCACTGCTACATCCATTACTTCAAACCATCCTAAAAAAGAAAAACACGGATTAATACGTCATAGTGAAAGGAATTATGTTGAAAAAGAAATTAAACTATAATGCCATATGAAGAGCAAATGAAATATGAGGTACTGCACGTAAGAAAAAACCACGGATTAATGTTAGGCTTAAATGAAGCACTTATGGCAACAATTACGTTAATAATTGATTAAATAAAATACAGGGATTAGTAGAGTGTTGTGAAATAAACTAACTCGGAAATTTTTTTAATATTGAAATAAATAAAACACACAAGGGTAATTAAAAAAAATAAGTAATATCTAAGGTACAAATCGGTAACAAAATAGAGGGAACTATCAAATGCAACATTTACAGCTTGCATATAACGTTCATACGATAATAAATTTAAAAAAGGCATGAAAACGTAATAATAAAATAAATCATATAAAGAAACATTAAATATTATAATTTCCAACATTAAAATTAATTAAACAAAAAAACGATTGCAATAATAATGTTTGTTAGGCCTCAATCGGTTAAATACCTTACGACACGGTCAACTGCAACACCAATGGCCTGCATATTACGTTCATAAATCAGTCTCCACATACCTTGTGCTGCCCACGTGGGTCCTGGAAGACGTGCCACAATATTCTTCATCGGACTCTACACTACACTGCACTCGAATACACGATTGACTGACTACGACACTAGTTTCTTTACGAGTGGCAGAGGAAATAAAACGCGCCAAATACTGCAAACGTCTCGTGACGTCACACTACTGATACTAACTGTCAAGCTCCCATAGAGTTATCTTTGACCAGATGAGTAGTTGCACAGAGAAGTCATTCGACGATCTTCGGTTTTTGGCGGGACGGTTACAGAACGATCATAGGCTGCATTTATTGCTCTCATTTTACGTTAATTAAATAAATAAAATACACGCAAGCGTCACAGTTAAATGAATTATCATGAATAAAACAAATTTAAGCTGTATTGCCATTTTAAAATCAAATAAAAATCACAAGGTACATCAATTTAAAAAAGATGGAATTTATTTGTTTTAAATGCAGCAATTAGGGCTTGCGTATTAAGTTAATAATTGAATTAATCAAATTACAGGAATCTATGGGGCATTGTGAAAGAAATTATCAAGACAACATTTATTTAACTATTTATCCAAATCGAAACTAATTAAATACACAAGGTACGGCTCTGAAAAGTTATGTTGTATTCCCATATTAAAATTAATGTAACCCTTCATGCGATAGCAATAAAGAATTAATTTGTTTGTTTCGTCCGAATAGGTTACATAACATCATTCTACACGGTCAAACGCAACCTTGCATATTACGTTTATAATTTTTTAAAATAAAATGAAGGCAATAGTCAGTCCTATTAGAAGGAATTAATTTATATTGTATTTCCACAGCAAAAGAAGGGAAGCAGACACGCCCCTACAGGCAAAGGTAGCAGCAGGTCGTTAAATAGGAATCCGATGAATTATATATATGAACATTCAAGGCTTGCATATTACGTTCATAAATCAGTCTTCACATACCTTGTGCTGCCCACGTGGAAGACGTACCACGTAATTCTTCATCGGAAGCTACACTACACTGCACTCGAATACACGGATGACTGACCACGGCACTAGTTCCAATACGAGTGATAAGTAGTAGAGGCAATAAAACGCGCCAAATATTGCAAACGTCTCGTGACGTCACGCTACAGAGACTAACTGTCAAACGCCCATAGAGTTATCTCTGACCAGAGAAATAGTTGCACAGAGAAGTCATTTGAATATCTTCGGTTTTAGGCGGGACGGTTACTAAACGATCATAGGCTACATTTATTGCTCTCATTTTACGTTAATTAAATAAATAAAATACAAAAAAATTTACTACTTATCCATATAGAAACTAATTTCAATATGGGAATACCCCACAACTTTAGAGCCGTGGCTTGTGTATATTATTAATAAAACGCAAAATGGGAGAGCAATAATGAAATAATTAGTTTGTTAGGCCCATATAGGTTACATATCATCCAACACGGTCAAACGCAACGCCGCCATATTACGTTTATATTTATTTAAATAAAATGAAGACAATAATCAGTCCTATTCGAATGAATTAATTTATATTGAATTTCCACAGCAAAAGAAAGGAAGCAGACAAGCCCCTTCAGGCAAATGTAGCAGCAGGTCGTTAAATAGGAATCCGATGAATTATATATATGAACATTCAAGGCTTGCACATTACGTTCATAAATCAGTCTTCACATACCTTGTGCTGCCCACGTGGGTCATGGAAGACGTACCACGTAATTCTTCATCGGAAGCTACACTACACTGCACTCGAATACACGGATGACTGACCACGGCACTAGTTCCAATACGAGTGATAAGTAGTAGAGGCAATAAAACGCGCCAAATATTGCAAACGTCTCGTGACGTCACGCTACAGAGACTAACTGTCAAGCGCCCATAGAGTTATCTTTGACCAGAGAAATAGTTGCACAGAGAAGTCATTTGAATATCTTCGGTTTTAGGCGGGACGGTTACTAAACGATCATAGGCTACATTTATTGCTTTCATTTTACGTTTATAATTAAATAAATAAAAATCATGCACGCGTCATAGTGAAAGGGATTATTATGAATAAAAATTAAAGCTGTATTGCCTATTTAAAATTTAATTAAACAAAGTACTTAAATTTAAATATATTTGAATTTTGTTTCGTTTAAATGAAGCAATTAGGGCTTTATATTACGTTAATAATTGAATTAAACCAAATAGAGGCATCTATGGAGCATTGTGAAGTAAATTTTCAAATAAAATTTACTACTTATCCATATAGAAACTAATTTTAATATGGGAATACCACACAACTTTACAGTCGTAGCTTGTGTATATTATTAATAAAACGCAAAATGGGAGAGCAATAATGAAATAATTAGTTTGTTAGGCCCATATAGGTTACATATCATCCAACACGGTCAAACGCAACGCCGCCATATTACGTTTATATTTATTTAAATAAAATGAAGACAATAATCAGTCCTATTCGAATGAATTAATTTATATTGAATTTCCACAGCAAAAGAAAGGAAGCAGACAAGCCCCTTCAGGCAAAGGTAGCAGCAGGTCGTTAAATAGGAATCCGATGAATTATATATATGAACATTCAAGGCTTGCATATTACGTTCATAAATCAGTCTTCACATACCTTGTGCTGCCCACGTGGGTCATGGAAGACGTACCACGTAATTCTTCATCGGAAGCTACACTACACTGCACTCGAATACACGGATGACTGACCACGGCACTAGTTCCTTTACGAGTGATTAGTGGTAGAGGAAATAAAACGCGCCAAATATTGCAAACGTCTCGTGACGTCACGCTACAGAGTTTAACTGTCAAGCGCCCATAGAGTTATCTTTGACCAGAGAAATAGTTGCACAGAGAAGTCATTCGACGATCTTGGATTTTTGGCGGGACGGTTACAGAACGATCATAGGCTGCATTTATTGCTCTCACTTTACGTTAATTAAATAAATAAAATACACGCAAGCGTCATAGTTAAATGAATTATCATGAATAAAACAAATTTAAGCTGTATTGCCATTTTAAAATCAAATAAAAATCACAAGGTACATCAATTTAAAAAAGATGGAATTTATTTGTTTTAAATGAAACAATTAGGGCTTGCGTGTTAAGTTAATAATTGAATTAAACAAAATACAGGCATCTCTGGAGCATTGTGAAATAAATTATAAAAAAAAATTTACTACATATCCATATAGAAGCTAATTTTTATATGGGAATACCACACAACTTTATAGTAGTAGCTTGTGTATATTAATGAAACGCACAATGGGAGAGCAAGAATGAAATATTTAGTTTGTTAGGCCCGAATATGTAACATATCATCCATCACGGTCAAACGCAACCTTGCATATTACGTTTATAATTATTTAAATAAATTGAAGGCAATAATCAGTCCTATTAGAAGGAATTAATTTATATTGAATTTCCACAGCAAAAGAAAGGAAGCAGACAAGCCCCTACAGGCAAAGGTAGCAGCAGGTCGTTAAATAGGAATCCGATGAATTATACATATGAACATTCAAGGCTTGCATATTACGTTCATAATCAGTCTTCACATACCTTGTGCTGTACCACGTGGAAGACGTACCACGTAATTCTTCATCGGACGCTACACTACACTGCACTCGAATACACGGATGACTGACCACGGCACTAGTTCCAATACGAGTGATTACTGGTAGAGGCAATAAAACGCGCCAAATACTGCAAACGTCTCGTGACGTCACGCTACAGACTATCCGTCAAGCTCCCATAGAGTTTCTTTGACCAGAGAAATAGTTGCACGGTTTTAGACTGGACGGTTACAGCACGATCAAATGCTACAGTTGTGGCTTTCATTTTACGTTTCTAATTAAATAAATAAAAACCACGCACGCGTCATAGTGAAAGGAATTATCATGAATAAACAAAATTAAAGCTGTAGTGCCATTTTAAAATCAAATTAAAATCACAAGCTACTTCAATTTAAAAAATTTGAATTTTGTTTGGTTTAAATGAAGCGATTAGGGCTTGTATATTACGTTAATAATTCAATTAAACAAAATACAGGCGTGTATGGAGCGTAGTGAAAGAAATTATCAAGACAAAATTTATTTAACTGTTTATTCATATCGAAACTAATAAAATACACAAGGTACGGCTCTTGAAACATGTGTTATGTGTTATATATTTCTGAATTAAAAATAATGTAACACTCAGTGCGATAGCAATAAAGAAATAATTATTTTGTTAGGCCTTAATAAGTTACATGACACCATCCTACACGGTCAAACGCACAACACCTGCATATTACGTTTATAATTATTTAAATTAAATGAAGGTAATAATCACTCCTTTTTTCTGACAATGTCAAACATATATACGTATACGAAGCATATTTTGTAAGCAGTGTCGTGGCTCAGTGGTTAAAGGATTCCCGGGTTCGGTTCCGGGTGGTTCCAAGTATTATTTACATTCGTCATTAGCAATATTTTTTTGTTGCAATTATCGAATTCTTCACTAATTGACTTGAAAATCAATTTCTTTTAATTCGTTTATTATAATACCATTAAAACGCACCCTTATTTTTGGAGAAATGATAATTATCAATGTTCTGTATATGTATATTGCCGTTCGTAACTATGTGGGTTTATAACGTGAGATAAATACGATAGGAAGATAAATGTATATAATCTATTCTGCATTTAAAAATCGCGTTATTTTACGGTATATTTCTAAACATGTTGGTTACTTGTAATTTTTTCTTAAAAATCACGGCAAAAATTTAGTAATGAAATGCCTCCCATGGTTGCGCATTCTTCGATCATTTATTAATTTAATAATTAAATAATTTTTTATTGCGGAAATACACAGTTTACGAGATTGACCAAAAATTGTACGTTATTACGATTGTAAACGGCTGTGATTCAAATCTCGACCATCTTTAAGCAATTTACATGTTGAATTATTAAGTGTTTTTTTTTTAGAAATATTTAAATCCGTATGTAGAAATGATTTTATATTGCTGCGATTGAAATGTCTTCTATCGTTAAACAATCTTTGACCATTTACAACTCGAATTGCTGCATAACCTTTTTTCCCTCAAATGTATACTTTTGGAGATTCAGCTAATTAAGTATTAGCAGGTGTGACGTCACAGTAGTACGTCACTAGACTAGAGGAGGCTCGCAAAGTCTCAACTAGGAATGACATCTGTTGATAAGATTTTGAACTACAGGTGTAATGTTTGATTATTTATGTAAATATACAAAATCTGAATTTGTATAAATATTTCATAATTATATATATTATTTTATTTAACAAACATTTATGTAACAAGTATAATTTCTTATACTCAAATGATTATTAAAAGTAAGCATTTATTCGTTTTAAAAGAAAATAAGGGTGGGCAGGAAGGAAAAATTGGACCTTTATCCATTCATTCTTCACGTGGTCCTCGAGGAAATATGCTGTAATTTTAGTGTTTCGTGCTTAAGAAATATTGGGTTTTTTTTCGTATAGTGAGTGCATTAAAGTTGTAGAACTTGTGGGAGATAAAAATTAGCTAGTTGATAAATTGTAGTTATGGAAATTGATTCCAGAAGAAAAAAATTATAAGTGCTCGAAATGTGTTGAAAGTTTCAAGGTTGGATTGATGGGTGGATGGATGTGGTTTTGTTAAAAAAATAAAGTACTACAAAAGAGAAACCCGTGAGAAAATAAAGCGGATGTTAGAAAAGGGACCATTTTTGAAAGATCACAATTGACTACGTTCGTAAATCTGTGGGTGGATGATGTGCCGCTGACAGCGAACCGAATAATCAAATCGTCGTGAATTATTCTACTTGCGTAGACTGTTCGTTCTTTTTCAGGGAGGTCGTAGCGTGTCACTTCTTAATTATCGTAGTACAGAAACTGTTTCAACATAATACTGGCAATGCTAGGCTTCATAAGGTAAGTGGCGTCATCAGTTCTATTTCCAGGATTAGTGTCTTAAGGGGGATTATGCTGAAGTTGGCAGCCCATCATTGGGCGGAACGCGTAGAGGTTGGCACCATTGTCTGTCTGTGAGGTCACTATGACGTCACACCTGCTCTCGTTGATGAATTTTAGTATTTTTAAAATTCATGTATCTTACAAATTACTCGTTTTCATTCAATCTTTTATTTGCCGGTCTTAAAACTGCCATTTTTTTGCAGAAAAAATTTCCCCCCTCCCCCCCCTCCATTTACATACCCTAGATTCCTCCCAACATGAGTATACATTTAAAAATAACTTTTTTTGTGATCTTGAAGTTTCTGTGATTTATTTTGTTCATTTTAACTTTCTGATTTTGATTGAACTTAATCATATAAGTAAATTTTATTTTTATTTATGATTCCATGCTTGTATGATTGAATCTCTTTTAAAATATTCAAAGCAGTTGAATTCATTTAATTTCTTAATTTGTTAGTAATGAGTTTCTCACAACACAACGACCACAAGAATTTGGCGCTCTGTACGTGCGACAGTGTTATTGTTTCTGAAATATTCTGGTGGACGATTATAATTTGACAATAAATATTGCAAGATTGTTTTGTAAATTTAATTGGCTATTGATATATAGTATCGTGGTTCCCCTTCTATTTCCCTTATAGATTTTTCTCTACGGAGCCCAAGCTATATATATATATATATATATATATATATATATATATATATTGTGACTGAACAGTCGATTCAGTCACTGTTGCGCTATGCCAATTTATTTTTTTAAAAAATTTTCCTTTGCATTAAAATTTGTGTTAAATATTTTATTTGTACAGGCTTTGGTTGGTGTGCGTGGTGCGCGATTGCGTGTGTAATGGTAAAGGGATAATAGGGCCCGTGGTTTGTGCCCGATTCGGAGCCACGTGGCCGAAATACAAGATTCGCGAACTTCCGCCTGCTGAAGCGGCGACCGGTAGGTCGCGAGGATTGGGGTTTGCATCACACGATCTTCGACCAATGAGGTGGGGGCCCGAGGCGAGCTGGCGAGTGGACCCCAAAAATGAAGGGTTTTTGCGAGAGAGCTCGTAGTGAACACTTGTGTTTTACAGCTAACTGGAAGAAACCACCTCCGTGCACCGCCGTCGACGAGTTTATTCTCCCAACACTCCACCGCCCGTCTCGGTCGGGTGGAATTACAGCCGACTCTGTCACCCCGGACGTCTGCGACGAAGGGGGTTGACGAGCCAGGCCCGACATCAACGCGCCACCCCAGAATTGAACGAGGACCAAAGAAAAGTAACTGTTTAACGTGTGGACGGTTGACTGATTTTTTTTTTAATTGGACTTGAGGCTAGTGAACTGTATTTAATCTGCTTGTGTGAATTTTATTTAATTTGTCTACGAAATTATAAGCTGTAACGTACCCTGGGTTTACGAATTTCATTTGGGGCAGTCAAACCTGGTTATGTCCCCAACGGTTCTTCTCAGAGACCCCCAACATCATCCCTTACAAATTTTGCTTTTCCCTCTGTTTTGATCGAGGCATTGCTTATTCGACCACAACACATCATCGTAACGTTTCGTTGTGTGTGCGTCGTACTTGATTTCTCGTTACAATTTTTTTTTAGGGCAACAGGCTACATGAGGGTGATCCACATTGGGCAACTCCCCTTTAATAGCATAGGAAGGGATTAGAAAGGGGGGATGCGGAAGAGTAGAGGAAGGTAGCCAAGGGTTACTAGGGTCCCCGGGCTATATTTTAAGTATCCTACCTGGCATTCGCCTAAAGAAATGAGGGGAAAACCCTAGAAAAACCTGCTTCAGGTAGGTCTGGCATTGGGTCCTTGTCCCACGCCCTTCCGATAGCGGGAGAGGAGTTTTCTGTGGGGACGCAGCATTCCCTTCTCCGTGCCTCGACCAGTTTAGGAGGCAGCTGGCCGACTATTCCAATGGGAATAGCGAACAACTCTTACCGTATGCCCAAGGTCTGTGACCCCGGAACATACACCTCTCAGAACAGGCCGAGGTGCCTCGGCTTGTGGGAACCTTAGTTCAAAAACGGAGAGGAAAAGGCATACCCAAAGGTAGCCCCTTCGTATCTCTCCTACAAGGTTCTGCCTGCGAGAGAAAATCCCTCTCGCCAGTTCCCGTTACAATATTCAATGTAATCCTTTGAAATGTATGATTTCTTCACAAGTCGACTAAACGAAGCACTGAATTCCTCTTGATGAATTCATATAATTTCCTCTTTGTTTTCCATTTCCATCAAAGAACATGATCTTCCTCTTCAGTGACAAATTCTTAACATTGCTTGTCGACATTGAATTCGCGTATTAAAATTCCTCAGACTCCTTGGCATTTTTTCAAAGATGCCATCTCAAAGTCGTGAGTGGAATAATTATTTTCACAACCAGTTTTTAATCCTGTAATCCATAGTCTTCTAACCGACGTTCTGTTTCAGTGATCACTTCATTCGTTTTGTTGATGTTGCGTGTCGCTCTTGAGCGGAACAATATGAATTATTAATAACTATAGATGCATATTGATTAGTTCCATTAAATTATTTTTATTGTAATTGTTGTTAAATTGTAACAGATCAATAATCTCAACTTTCAGCATGGGAATAGAAAGCGACTTTGTAAATATTATTCCAAACCTGGGGATATTAAATTTAATTTGGTCTACGAAACCAAATAAATTTAAACTAGAAGTTCTGTAGAGGAGCGGAATTAAATAACCCTGGGTCACTCACGCAACCGTAGAAATGCTTTCGCTGCTCATAGGAAACCAACCAAATTGAATAAAATAGCCCAGAGATTCTGCGATGAATTAACGCTGAGAGTTTTGCACAAATTAATGGGATGTAAAGGCTATTCAGAGAGGGAGCGAGACGTATGTGGGGGAATTTAGCAATAGATCCTTGTGTGTGTGTTACGTTATTATCGTTCTCTACGTGAAATTCTAATTAACTCTGTTCCCCGCCCATCTTCCTCCTTCCCTTTTTCTCTCCTCTCCAATTTTGTGAAAGCGGGTGTAGAGACTCTCATTGAAACTACACTTGTTTGCGTTTTCTTTGTAACAAATTATATTGGCAACGATTTGTGTAGAAATAAATTAAAATTTACTCATATTTAATTTAACAATGGCTTAAACACAACGAAATATCATTAAATTATTTATTTACAGAGAAACTAAACTGTCATTACACTATAGAATTTGCATTAATACTGTTGATTTTTTAAAACAACTCATTTTAAAGAGGATTTGTGGTTTCAGCTTCTTTTTACATTTATTTATACTTGATAAAATAATTTTTTCCTGAAACTCGTTGCACGTCTACGCAACTATAATGACAGCTGTCTTTTTCTCCCTCTAAATACAACTTCAACAATTCTTTTAGCTGCCCATTAACTAAAACTGTCCTTCTTTACCTCAACTTCTCATACTTTCTATAAAATGAAAACTAGTTCCTTAAATATACTCCTAATTCTGCCTTCAATTCAAGGTTTTTTAAACCTCTGCTGCCCTCTTCAGCAAATATATGCAGGGGACGAATAAACTACTAAGTTTCAGATTCCTCGTCCACTGCCTTTGAAAACGGTTCAATATCTCCATTTACTGGAATCCAAATAATTTACCGTTATATTTTTATATAATTTAGATTATTCTTAATTTTTTAAACAAATGAAGTGTTTTCTCCTTCCACAATTTTAAATCTATCGTAAATACTTTATTACATGAAGCGATTTATAAAAGTAATGTCGTCAGAATCTTATAAATATATTAGTAATTCATTAAAATTTTAAAATAATGAGCATTGTTTAAATGAAAGTTCAATTAATAACCAGAATGAAAATATTTGCCAGTCATAAAGCATAGAGCAGTGTCAAAGAACAAAAGCCTGAAATATTTCATTAATTAATTCCTTCATTTCAATTAATTTATACATTTAAATTAATTATAGTTGCAGGGTAGAAATTTCATCCCGCATAATAGATCGCAAAAAAAATCAAATATAAAGGAACAAAAAAGTTATTAAATATTTTTGCAAAACTGTAAAAAGGAATAATCCTGTAATATTTTATTAATTCAGTTGATACCTTTACGGAAAATAAAAGATTTACGAACATATTTTAAAATTTGATTTTTTTAGATTATAAATAGTCAGGTTCCACAAAATGAGTACATAGGAAATAACAAATAACTACTGTAAGTTAAAAGTTGTTCATGTAGTTATTTATTTTAGGTGTTTAAAATTATTTTTTTAAAAGAGTTGTTCGCTATTCCCATTTCTTTAGGCGAATGCCGGGTAGGATCCTTAAAATATAGCCCGGGGGCCCTAGTTAACCCTTGGCTACCTTCCTCTACCCTTCCGCATCCCCCCTTTCAAATCCCTTCCTATGCTATTAAAGGGGAGTTTCCCAATGTGGATCACCCTCATGTAGCCTGTTGCCCCCCCAAAAAAAATTTTTTGTAAAAAAATAAGTAACTGAGTATAGTTTGTTTGTTTTCGTTCGTTATTTTTCTTTAACTGTTTGAAACATTGTAAAAACCCATATCATGCAGATTGATACTCATCAGAGTTATTATTTAAATAATTTTTTTATTAATTCACGTTTACGTATCTTGGCTGAATTAGAATCGACGACAAGTTGTTTAGAAATTCCACCTAACAAATAACTTGTCCTCACTTTTCTACAATAAATGTTTTTTTTTATTTAACTCTAGAATTCCATGCAAATGAGAAACTCTTTGTGAAGGAATTCTTTCACCGTAAATAAATGCGGAACAACAGATCTTAACTTTTCGCCTTTGTTAAAGTAAAATAAAAAAAAAAACTTTCAGGACGTGCTTCCATGTTCCTTGCTTTAACCGCAAAACACTTGCAAAGTCTTCCTTCTCTGTAAACACCGCAAAGAGAGAAAACCAGGAAGAAAGGTTTTACTAAACTATGTGAGGGTGGGGGGAAAAAAAACACTGCGATCTTTCGTCGCGAAATGCACTTTCATTTTAACTTGAAATCTCATCAACTATGAAGATACGACTTGACTCTAGTTACGACGTCAGGAACTTCTAAGTACTTGGAACGGTTCGATGCACAAAAACTAACTTGTTCTGGGGTCAAATTATTATTTTTTTCAATTATATTATAAATACGGATGCGACCTAATTTTATTATTAGTTAAAGAAAATAAACACACAGACGTAAAGGTTTCTAGAGGGGATCTAATGACGGAAAAACTTCTCACATCTACAATTCGACTGATAAAACAATTCACAATCTGCAGCGATTTTTTGTAATAAATATATATATATATATATATATATATATATATATATACATATATATTCCCTACAGTAACTTGATATGAGAATCTCTCTCCCCGTAATCACATTGAGCGAAAATTAAAAAATAATAATCGCAACATGTCTCTTCCCTTTCAGGAACAGAACAAATTGGATTATTACATTTTTACCGTATTTCATACTGAAGAGGGAGAGAGAGAGAGACAGAGAGAAACAAAGGATAATAACAAACACACCAGCCCCTGAAGGCACATTTAGTTTTTACTTCTAAAAGGCTGCTAATTGTAGCTATAAGCTACACGACGAAAACAAGAAAAAGCTAGCAAATCGGTTTTTGACGAGCAATACTTTTATTTTTATCAAGCCTTCGGAAAGAAGACAAATTGATGAAAAATATTTTCTTCTCGTTATGAAGGACCAAATATTCCAATACCACTTATTTATATTATTATTAATTCCACCTTAAGTCTGATAATTGTTAAATTGATAATGATTATCGCTCTGGTTTTAAATCAGAATTTAAATCGCAAACTAATTCTTCATTTTCAAATCATTAATTTTTAATTTCAGCCTTTAGTCGATTTTTTCTTCAGAGCAAATAAATTTTTGTAAAGAAGTATTTTCATTTTGTCCGTAACGGAAGGCCTGCGAGGGCTCTTCTCTCGCAGGCAATACCTGCGACGGATATTCTCTCGCAGGCAGAACCTTGTAGGAGAGATACGAAGGGGCTACCTTTGAGTATGCCTTTTCGGAGCATCTGTAACAAGGTGAAATGTAATTACAATCTCCAAACGTCAATTAAATTCGATTCTCCGTGAAAATTCGTTAACAAGGCAGCCAAACTGTTCAAACAGCAACTAAATAAACACTTAAACGTATCCCTTCATCAAAATGTGTTGTACTTGCTCTCAGAACCACAGTTACATACACTCAAGTCCACATGTGACGGTTTCAGTTGTTCCAAATAAAGAAGAAATACATTAGAATATATAAACGACTCCCTCAGTCAAAAACATGCTGTATCTCCTCACGACATCTCAGATTCTTGTCAGAAACTCACATGGTGAAGGAAAGGTAACAATGTCTCGTATCAGAAACTCAATAACTCATGAACGGAACTACGAATTCGCAATTTTTAAAGTAGGTACAGTGAGTTCCGCAGTCGCTTTCGTAGGCAAAACCTTGTAGGAGAGATACGAAGGGGCTGCCTTTGGGTATGCCTTTTCCTCTCCGTTTTTGAACTAAGGTTTCCACAAGCCGAGGCACCTCGGCCTGTTTTGAGAGGTGTATGTTCCGGGGTCGCAGACCTTGGGCATACGGTAAGAGTTGCTATTCCCATTGGAATAGTCGGCCAGCTGCCCTCCTAAACTGGTCGAGGCACGGAGAAGGGAATGCTGCGTCCCCACAGCAAACTCCTCTCCCGCTATCGGAAGGGCGTGGGAAAAGTACACAATGCCCGATCTACCCGATGCAGGTTTTCTAGGGTTTTCCCTGCATTTGTTTAGGCGAATGCCGGGTAGGATCCTTAAAATATAGCCCGGGGGCCCTAGTTAACCCTTGGCTACCTTTCTCTACCCTTCCGCATCCCCCCTTTCAAATCTCTTCCTATGCTATTAAAGGGGAGTTGCCCAAGGTGGATCACCCTCATGTAGCCTGTTGCCCTAAAACAAAATTATAAATTTTGTGTACCGATTCGGAAAAATCATGAATTCTTTTTAAAATTATTAAATTTATAAGTTATTTATATTACAAATTATTAAAAAAAATACTTTCTGAAATTAAAATTGATCTGAAAATTTTAATCTGTGCAAATGTATATGACAAAGAGCCGAAAGCGCATAATAGAATTAAAGGATTTGATAATTAGATGGAGGTACGCAGACGACATAGAAATATTCTGCTTCATTTAATTTTGTGTGTATTTATTGACGTATACTATTTTCTTTTACGAAGATTAATAAAAGAATCTAATCAGAGTTGTTTACTTTCTGAAATATCGATTGTGATTCTCTGAATTTCCTTTCCGCCTTTACCTATGTCTAATTTCTCACTTTACCACACTAATTTCACAAATTTATGATCCAAGTCATGGAATTAAACACGAGAACATTGTTATTTTAATATTAAGTCAACTATTGGAGTTATATTCTGTATTTTTCTTATGTTTTCATTTGATGTTTTCTTCCAATTTAAACTCGTAGTGTTTAATTTCATCAACTTCTTTATCACTGACCCTTTTTGATTTTTTCAGAATCTTTCTAAAGTTCTGGTGCTGCTTAACCCCCCCCCCCCCCCCCCTCGTTATTTATAGCTTTTGGATTGTAGACTATGCATACGATCCTTTTTTAGAGTTTACGACTAATTAATAATTTTTATCGGTTTTATTTATCTTTCATGATATATTTAGACCATCAGTCCTTCTTTGATTTAGATTTTCCGCTGTATTATTTCCCCTGAATAAAATTACACTATTGTTCATTTATTGATTTGTGTGGCTCGTAACCTAATATCAATTCAGGTGACTTTTACAGTTTCCTTTGCATTCTCTTTCTTTCGTTACATCAGCTGCCGTATTAATTTAATTCTATAGTTCTGCCTAAAAAATTTCATCGTAATTATGGCATTGAATTAATACTTTCCCTTCGTAATTTTTACCATTTTTATGTACGCAGAATTAAGTTGCGTTGTCGACTTTAAGTATAGTTATTATTAATAGTTACGTATATCTGGCTTCGATATAATTATAAATTTATGAACACAGCAAAATTATTCAGAAATAACTTATTAACAAAAAAACATAAAAATTAAGGCAACGTTTCGTTCTCAATCTGGTACTTCATCAGGTGTACAAATTTTTTGTTTACAACGGGAATCACAATCCTTGGAAATTCTCTGCAAATATATTACGTCGATATTTGGGAAATATTGAAGAATTTGCCTCTGGGAATTGTTCACCGTTATTTACACCTGAAGAAGTTCTCGATCGAGAACGAAACGTTGTTAATTTTTATGTTGTATAAAATAAATTATTTATTACTAATTTATCTATGTTCATGTGTTTATAATTTACTTATTAATTTTACAGCAATTGTTTTTTTTCTCTAAGTTTTATCACAGTCTTCTCCCATCGTCTTTAGAACTTTTTATTTTTTCCGTCGGTTTTATTAGTGTCATAAATTTTTTTCTCCCGTGTATATGGCAGGAGTTTTACCGAGAAAGAATATCTTCAAGTTGTAATTTGATTTAATATAAAATTATGAAGATGAAAAGTTTTCTTCGAGGAACTAAATCAAGTGGCTTACTTCCATCGCGTGACATTTTGTGTTCTCTTCATCTCCTCCTTTTTTTTCTCTCTTTTTAATCGTGTATCCAAAAGAGTTGTTAGACCCGACTTTCAAAGTTCTGCAGTTCTCTGCTTGGCTGACTTATGTCCTCCGACCCAGTTCCACCTGACGTAAGTTGCTCACCATCCACTCTGAAATCTGCGTCCTCTTTTTCACCAAGGGATATAATAATTCGACCACGGAGAGCCGTGCTGTAGAGAAGGGACTAAGAAAAACCTTCCAAGAAGGAAATGAAATAAAAAAATTTCCACCTCACGTCACTTCACTTCCAGTTTCAGTTCTTTTCTCGTTACTTTACTTATTCGGAGGAGTTGGTTGCGAGGCGAGCTCATAATTCTACGCGGGGAAAAACAGAATACGAGAAGAAACTCCTGACCTTGTTTCTTTACTACTATTATTTCAGTTTCCAGCCACCGCGAAGTCGTCACTAGAGCCGCGAGGGTTTCCTAGAGGAGGAAGAAATAAGTTACTCTTCCGCAGTGAAATTTTAACACCGCAGCACGAAATGGCATTCGTATGCGGCTCGGAGATTGTAAAAGAACAACTGCACGGAAAAAATCAAACGGAAAAGAGATGAGAGAGAGAGAAAAATAAATAAATTTGGTTTTATTAAATAGCACGGTATTTAATTGCAAAGACGAAACCAGAAATTTTTGCTGTACTTCAGAATCGTAATAAAATGGATTCTCCGGGACGAAGAAATCTATTCATTGTTACTTTTAAAGCTGTACGTTTTCTTATGGCCAAAAATAAATCAGACTGTTTTTTCTGGATTCTTTCAATAATTTATTTTTTTTCCCTGACCTCTTCAAAGTACTAATAAAACTTAGTCAGAGAAAGAAACAAGAATTTCTGTAATATTAATATCTAAATTAGTAATAAATAATTTATTATATTCAACATAAAATTGACAACGATTCGTTCTCGATTTAAATTTTTTAAATAATTTATTTTTCCTCCCGGTTCTCTTTACAGTTGGATATGAAAACTCCCATTATTATTTTTTTAGGACAACAGGCTACATGAGGGTAATCCACTTTGGGCAACTCCCCTTTAATAGCATAGGAATGGATTTGAAATGGGGGATGCGGAAGGATGGAGGAAGGTAGTCAATGGTTACTAGGGCCCCCGGGCTATGGTTTAAGGATCCTACCCGGCATTCGCCTAAAGAAATGCAGGGAAAACCCTAGAAAAACCTGCATCAGGTAGGTCGGGCATTGGGTACTTGTCCCACGCTCTTCCGATAGCGGGAGAGGAGTTTGCTGTGGGGACGCAGCATTCCCTTCTCCGTGCCTCGACCAGTTTAGGAGGCAGTTGGCCGACTATTCCAATGGGAATAGCGGACAACTCTTACCGTATGCCCAAGGTCTGCGACCCCGGAACATACTCCTCTCAAAACAGGCCGAGGTGCCTCGGCTTGTGGGAACCTTAGTTCAAAAACGGAGAGGAAAAGGCATACCCAAAGGTAGCCCCTTCGTATCTCTCCTAAAAGGTTCTGCCTGCGAGAGAACATCCCTCACAGGTATTGCCTGCGAGAGTTTAGCCCTCGCAGACCTCTCTTCTAAAACTCCCATTTATTATTTAAAAAGCCTTGTTTTAAAATACGTTTTAGAAATAGAATCCTGCGAGCGGATTCTCTCGCAGGTAACCTGCGAGGGATGTTCTCTCGCAGGCAAAAACCTTTTAGGAGAGATACGAAGGGGCTACATTTGGGGATGCCTTTTTCTCTCCGTTTTTGAACTAAGGTTCCCACAAGCCGAGGCACCTCGGCCTGTTCTGAGAGGTGTATGTTCCGGGGTCACAGACCTTGGGCATACGGTAAGAGTTGTCCGCTGTTCGCATTGGAATAGTCGGCCAGCTTCCTCCTAAAGTGGTCGAGGCACGGAGAAGTGAATGCTGCGTCCTCACAGCAAACTCCTCTCCCGCTATCGGAAGAGCGTGAGACAAATACCCAATGCCCGACCTACCTGATGCAGGTTTTTCTAGTGTTTTCCTTTCATTTCTTTAGGCGAATGCCGGGTAGGATCCTTAAACAATAGCCCGGTGGCCCTAGTAACCCTTGGCTACCTTCCTCTACCCTTCCGCATCCCCCCTTTCAAATCCCTTCCTATGCTATTAAAGGGGAGTTGCCCAAAGCGGATTACCCTCATGTAGCCTGTTTCCCTAAAAAAAATACGTTTTAATTAAGACGTGAAAATTACTAAACTTTTATGGTATTAAAAAGCTACCTGGGTCTTTTCCATCCAAGAGTTTCGCTAAATAAATACCTTAATATTTGCACCTCGACGTAACCCAAGGTATTTCACTCCCGACCATTCATCTGAAAAGTGATGAAGAACGACATTAAATTGCTTTTACTGCAGATAATTTTTTTTATTTTTCGTTAATCCAAGCATCGTCTCTGTCAACATCTGTTCTTGTAATTCTTATATACTTATTTTTTTTTGTAACGAGACTTCCATGGTTGTCCTTACTCTTATTTGTGATCTTAAGTGTGACATCCACTTCTACTGATATTGTTTCAGCAAAAAATTGTTTTTTTTTTGTTGTGTTATAATGTCAGGGTCAGCAACCCCCAGAAGTGTCAGGGGAGTGGTAGGGCGTTGGTCTGTGTCTGCTTTTCCCTCTCGCATACATAACACAGCCCTTTGTGACAGCTCAATTTCTCTTAACTGGACAGGTAAACAGATAGGCCTATGATTTTAGGCTCGCTGTGCTTACATATTGGCCCAGAGGGTCCACGCGCACACGCGCATTCTCTCTCTCTCTCTCATTGCTTGTAAAGTGAAATGACAAGAGGGCACAACATGAAAGTTCCCGTCCAAAACCCGGCCTTTCACC
Source organism: Zhengitettix transpicula (assembly GCA_037074705.1). Taxonomy (NCBI): domain Eukaryota; kingdom Metazoa; phylum Arthropoda; class Insecta; order Orthoptera; family Tetrigidae; genus Zhengitettix; species Zhengitettix transpicula. The sequence goes on from CM073593.1 coordinate 79,822,277, forward strand.
TCCAACACACGAGCCCTCGGACAAACAAGAACATTTCGGAACAAAAGAACGGACCGTCAACGTCAAAATAGGACATCCCACATCAAACGAAGATTTTTGGTTGGTGTTGATGTCCCACAGGGGGCCATGGTGCTGAATACAGGATGAAAATAGACCTTTGAACCACTCTTATTTCGTTTAGTTTGTTAATAAATTGCTTTTTTTCTCACCCCCCCGGGCTCTTCGGATATAAAAGAGAAACACTATAGCTGATGAAGTCGAGAAATACAGTGAAAGTTACAGAGAAAAGAAAATCTTCTGTGTGATAAAAAATTAAGATAAAGAGACAGAAGACTTTCTCAATTCAAAAGACAGTTCTCTAAATTTATTGTTACTAGTTTGTTTTTTAAAAAACGTTTATATGACGACTAGCTATCGAAACGTTTTACACTGTCTACTTTTAAAAAAGACAGCCGAGAATTGTTTATTCACAGTTTCTCTGCATCGGGCCATTCTCAAAAAAAAGAGTCCCTTCAATACTTTTTTTAGTAGTGTTCCACGTGAATGATGCCTTTGTTGCTGCTGGAAAATAAAATCTGTTGATTGAACTGGCTCGGAAGAAATAGTTTTCGCTCGGTTAAAAATAATTTAGAATAAAATTATTAATTTCGGTTCATTAAAAAATACTCTCTAATAATAATAAGAATTCTAAAGATTAAGAGTGCAGTTGTGACGCTCTAGGTTCTTCTTGGCAACTGAAGAAAGGGACAAGGATACAGAAATATTGTGTCTGCATTTGGCTATCTTTGTTATTATTAATTTTCAATGAGACGTAATTTTTTTTATTTCAATAAAATATTTATTTTATAAACTTGAATTAATTCAAGGATAAGGTAAGTTTAACTTAGTATCAGGCCTAAGGCCATTTTAAGCTATTTATTTATTTGAAGGAAGAGGAAAAATGTCGACTGAGCAATTATGCTTCTCTTATTCTTTAAATAATTCTTTCAAAAAGCCTCTGATCAATTTACATAAAAAAACTTGTAACTTGTAACTTGTAACTTGTAACTTGTAACTTGTAACTTGTAACTTGTAACTTGTAACTTGTAACTTTCGCTCAATGGTGAAATTTTGCACGCGATCAGAAGTCGACAGGGACAGTTCAGTGGGTTAGTGCGCCCGCCCGGTAAGGAGGCAGTCCTGGAATCGATTCCCGGTACGGTCCACAATTTTCTCTTAAATTTAAACACTAAGATCGCCAAATGCAGAGTAAACAATTCTCGGCAGTCTTTCTTAAAAATAGGAAATTCATAACGTTTCTACAGCTGGCTTTTGGTCATAAATATTTTTTTAAACAAATTACTCGATTGAGAAAGTCTTTGTTCTCTTTACCATAATTTTTATCACACAGAAGTTTTTCTTTTCTCTGTAACTTCGCGTTTATTTCTCGATTTCAACTGTAGTGTTTCTCTTTTATATCCGAAGGGCACGGAGGTGTGAAAAAAGCAATTTATTAACAAACAAAATTAAACAGAGAGGTTCTGGTGAAACAATAGATTACACGAAAATATGAAAGGAGTAGGCAGAATGTTTAGAAATATGGCGCTGCACTTCAAATTGAATTAAACAGCAAAAATTAAGGAATTCAAAAAATACTATAAATTTTTGAAGATTTCTCCCGAGACATTCATTTATTTCAAACATACTACAGAATTCAATATTTATATAAATTATTTTGTGGGGTATTCTGAATTCACAGCTGCTCTTATTAGTAACGTCGTTACGAACGGTGAAGAATTTTTTCTTCGACAATATCTAAAGTAAGTAAATTCACACCAGATTTTTTTTCTGTAAAGTTCTCATTATTTAATTGTTTCTTGCTCCCCAGCACGAATGTAATATTTAAGTCAACATTAATCCATTATCGAAATTTTCTGGTCCCACAGACTTCACGATAAACGGTCATTCTATTCAATTATGGATAATTACTAAAAATAAACAGAGAAGTGAATAAATAGAAACTAATTAAGAAATAAATTTATACGAAACAGTAGCAATAATTGGATTGCCCGGACCTTAATTAAACGCGATAAATTAAGCATCAGTTTAATTGGTTAGTTTAAATCTCTCATGTCGTAAATCTGCCATTTAAAATTCTGATTTTTGAAGGAGCTCGAGTTGAGTCGCAGTGGTGGCTAAAATTGATAGGAAATTACGATTCTTATCAGAGTGGAAGAAGACCACAGGGTCCAACTTTGGGTTTGTAAATGTTAGTATTATTCTAAAGGTACGTATATAACTTCAGCCTAATTTTTCAAATTCCGACGTTCACAATTTATTTTAAATTTTGTGTTATTTCCAATTAAAAGATTACCTAAAATATTTCATTTGATTAATGGAGGCGAAAATGACTGCAGTGACAAGTGACCAATTATGTTTATTTCAATTCAGAGCTGTTCACAGTAGACTATAGAATAGTTAAAGCAATAAAGCAAGATCATTATAATGTCTCAGAGGAATAATTGTTTCGGGGAAGACGCAGGTCCGTTCTGAGGTCCAGTTATATTCGTATTGGCAGAAATATCTACGGTAGAAGTGCCTGATTTTGTGCTCGTGTAAGTTGCAAGTGAGAAAAGATATCAGTTTATATCTGGGAGGAGCCGCGGACATGTTGTTATCTTGGAGGTACCGCGGAGATGTTATCTTGGAGGTACCGCGGAGATTATGTTATCTTGGAGGTACCGCGGAGATTATGTTATCTTGGAGGTACCGCGGAGATGTTGTTATCTTGGAGGTACCGCGGAGATGTTGTTATCTTGGAGGTACCGCGGAGATGTTGTTATCTTGGAGGTACCGCGGAGATTATGTTATCTTGGAGGTACCGCGGAGATGTTGTTATCTTGGAGGTACCGCGGAGATGTTGTTATCTTGGAGGTACCGCGGAGATGTTGTTATCTTGGAGGTACCGCGGAGATTATGTTATCTTGGAGGTACCGCGGAGATGTTGTTATCTTGGAGGTACCGCGGAGATGTTGTTATCTTGGAGGTACCGCGGAGATGTTGTTATCTTGGAGGTACAGCGGAGATGTTGTTATCTTGGAGGTACCGCGGAGATGTTGTTATCTTGGAGGTACCGCGGAGATGTTGTTATCTTGGAGGTACCGCGGAGATGTTATCTTGGAGGTACCGCGGAGATGTTATCTTGGAGGTACCGCGGAGATGTTATCTTGGAGGTACCGCGGAGATGTTATCTTGGAGGTACCGCGGAGATGTTGTTATCTTGGAGGTACCGCGGAGATTATGTTATCTTGGAGGTACCGCGGAGATTATGTTATCTTGGAGGTACCGCGGAGATTATGTTATCTTGGAGGTACCGCGGAGATTATGTTATCTTGGAGGTACCGCGGAGATGTTGTTATCTTGGAGGTACCGCGGAGATGTTGTTATTTTGGAGGTACCGCGGATCAACGCCAGTCAACAAGGGACACAGAGGGTCAACACCCCAAAACACAGAGCAGGAATCATGGTAGTGAGTCTAGCTGAATACGTTATGTTGTTTATTCAATAATTTGAATAAAGAACATTTAAGAACAAAGAAATGGTAAATCCATTAATAAATACAGAAACTTATATAAATTTCAAAAATAGACGTAAAGATTTTTAAATAACATTTTTAGACCTTTCTGCAAAAGTGTTGCCGGAGACAATTCTTATCAGAGTGGTAGACCACAAGGTTTAATTTTTGGATCGTTAAGGTAATATGAATATTGCTCGATAAAACAATTTACGTTTCTTCTATTGTCACAGAAACGTTTCTAGACATTGACGAATTCTGTATTTTAATCGTCACAAATTTAATTTTAATTGGATTGGCGTCAGTCCGTCCTGAAACTGTAAACTCAAAAAATGATAAATTCGATGTTAAAATTACGTCTTTCATAATTTTTGCGTTTATTCAATCTCCATTTTCCATGTTGGTGTGCAGCGCTACTCATAATGCACGATTTCACCTGTATTAGTTTAGCAGCAGTTCATTCCGACGTTGCGAAATCATGATTAATTTATTGTTAAAATACACGATTTACCTATATTTGCATGTATTATTTGTTCACGTTACGAGTTACGGCAGACAAATGGTAATTGACCTCAAAATCAACAATTCCCTAACAAATATTTAGACCCATTTGATTATAATTTCCTCAGATATATCATGAAATAGACAATTTAAAATAAAATAAATATGCATTCAGGATGACATGAGACGGATTTCTTATTCATTTGATAATTTATCTTTCAGATGTTATCTCCTCTTTTTTTATACATTGACAACGGCTTTTTTCCCCCTCTTTTTCCAATCGAAAATTGGGTTTGTACATTTTTTTTTTCATCTCATGGGTTGATATTTTTTTTTTCGTGTGACAAGATAATTAATTGGTAGGCGACTGTACCCATGGTGTTGACATTCTCAAAGCTTGGAGCTCGAATTCCACTCCAAGGAGAGGTGAAAGGAACTGATTAAAGGGATTTCGTCTACTACACTTCTACCCTTACACTAGGTTATCCTACTTTAAAATATATTCCCCTCTGTCTCGCTATCAAAAGACCGAGGCGTAATTGAAGGCATTTTCTCTGTGGATAAATCAGGAGGAATCGTTCAGGAAAATTCTGTAGAAACCACGTTCGTGAAGCTAATTTAAGATATCGGTAATTTCCAACGTTGTCAAATATATATTCCGAGTAATAGAGTTCACAACTCCCGTTGTAATAATTAGTGCGTTTGTTTCCAAGTGTTAACTGTTGTTTGACACCACATTCCTTTTTTTTTCTTTTGGCAATCCTTCTCAAAATGTCGTTAAGGGGCAAGGAACATGTATTAAATTAATCGAGAAAACTCTACCTGGATCCCACCATTGAATAAGACTTCCTCATAATATTTTCCTTTATAAATAAATAAAATAATTAAAATTCATGTAATGCTAACTGAGCCTCTACGTTCTGTCTCTCATCCACAACGGTTCTTAAATGATGTTCTCTGATTCTATGATTTCTTTTTCATTCTTTAGGCGTACAGAGAGTAAATTACGGAAGTTGTTCGCTTTTCTAGTTGATAAATTGATCCCACCATTTATAAGACTCGAAAGCTGAAAGTAACATTAATAATCGACTCCATATCCTTCATGAAAAACTATAGCTCCAAAGAATTAATTTTGCTGTTATCCCCGACCAAAAATTTCCCAACCAACAGAATCTGAATAATCAGTTTTGTCGATAATTTGACGCTCTATGACTGTATGTTAATTTTAGTACAATATTACTGACTGAATAATACAAAAACCACTCATTACCACTATCACCGTGGTCGTGCGTGGGTGTTTATTTTCTTTCCCACCATGTTTAAACAGCTTAGCCAACGGAAATAAATACCGCGGAACCCTGACCAAAATTGGATTATATTCCGAACGAATGAACATCAAAGTGGCGCTGCAAATGTTACTGTTACAATTACTTCCTCGTTCCTCTTTTTTTTTTCTTCTGCCCTATTTGAAACTGCACATTGTTAACATTGGCGTAGATTTAGGAGTTTGTAGAGTGGAGGGGAAAATATCCCGATATTAAATCGATTTTAGATAATCGGTCGTTGAAAGGAACGTTCATGGACGGATTCACTCAATTCTGGAGGTTGTTAATAGCTACGTTTAATTGGAGCGTCATCAAATAATCCAATTAGATGTTGTTCCTTTCCTATTACCATTTTTTACTTGTTCCAAACGGGCAGTCATCTCGTGAACACTGTTTGCATTTGGTCGCTTCATCCATTTATAACAAAAACAATGGTTCTCAAATGATATTTATTTAAGTGCTGGATTAAATCAAAGATGTTTATTTATTCCCAACTATTTATGGCACTCATTTACGTACACGTTAAATTGTAATAATAGGATTTTTGTGAAAAATATTGGTTACCCAGAGATTTGGCTTATGGTTACAATCATTACTCACCACAACTGTCATTAAAATTAAATTATTTTTATTTAGTGGAAGGGAAAAGCTTATTAAATAGTTACATATAGTGTTCCTCAATATTATTTGATGGTTTATGGAACATGTTTGCTTTAACTCTCATAGGCGTGACAGCGTCTGATTGGTTCTACGTCATTCATGCGACGTAAAGTCGTGTTCTGATTGGTGCTACGTCATTCATGCGACGTAAAAGCGTGTTCTGATTGGTGCTACGTCATTCATGCGACGTAAAATCGTGTTCTGATTGGTGCAACGTCATTCATGCGACGTAAAAGCGTGTTCTGATTGGTCGAAGCCTTACTACATTATCCTCCAGATCCACCACAAGTTTTACCTCATATATCTAAAGTTTAAGTTCAGAAATAAAAGAGATTTCAATTTATTGTGCATCCTTCTTTCATGCCAACGTTACAAACAGCGCCATCAAGGTGACACTTTTTCCCACGGAAATATTTCGGTGGTTGGGCCCCTTACGATTAATAACTCCCGAGCTGCCCAAAAGAGAAATTTTATGAATAAGGATACTTAGCATTACAATAATAATAATAATAAAGCAAAAAATTGTGTTAAAATCGTAAAAATGATGATAATTTGAATTTTCTTGTGCAGCAGTGTGTTTCTCCACATCGGTGGTCACTGACATACAACTGACGTTTCAGTTATTGTTTATTTTAGAGAGATAACCAACTTTGGATAACTTCAGAGAGTCAGAATTATGTATTCCTTCCATGATGGTGGAGAAATTCCAGTGTTAAAATATCCAAAAATCTCCCAATGCGCTTAAATTCGCCCACGTTGCCGAATATAAAGGTGATCGTAGCTTAGTGAGAAGAAAATGAAAGTAGGCGCACTAATAGTAGGGCGTTAATTGGTGCTTCAGAGGAATTTGTCGGGTCGGCGGCGACGCCGTGAGAAACTTGCAAATTTTGCACTTTCACAAGAGGGTCAGGCGCCATTGAGATCAAAGTAAAAAATTGTGTGAGGTAAGCTCAGAGTATTGAACTTTAATAAGAAGGTGTAATAATCCAATCTCCATCCGGTCGGGTCATCTTTCCCTTACTCGGAGGAACTGGAAGTAATTTTGTCGCCCGAGACTTTTCACGATCTCTAACCTTACGATGACTTACTTTTACACATCACTCCTTCAGTCCTTAAGTCAGAATATTTTATAGCAATTTAGATTATGAATTTTATAATACATATACTCCAGTTGGGTGCCCGGAGTTGCCCGGGTTGTCTTCATTAAACCCAGCGACATCCATTACCCCGGTTTTTCGTTATTTTTATGTAACGTCTTTCCACCTCCACCCCTAGAGGTTCTCCCTTCCCATGCCAAAACAGGCAAAATTAATTGGGGAAAACACTTTGAATATCATGGAGCCCGAAAAATATTTATAATACTCAAATACCGACCGTTTGAACACGTTTGAAAATTTCCACCCCCGTCCAACCCAGTCCCTGGAGGGTGGTAGACGTGTCTTGCCCAAACAGTGTTTGTGTGATTTTCTCCACGGTTGTAGATTTTAATGTGGAACATACACATACACTCTTTTATTTATTATATATTTAAAATATGTTGAATATATAATATACATTTGAAGTTTATATATATGAACCTGGCTCCCTATGGACCTTGTGTCAACAACGCTTAGCTTGATAAAAGAAGAACCATTAACATGTTATGACGCTCTCGACATAATTCCAACTCTGCTCTCAAGTAATGAACAAATTTATATTAAACTTTTTCGGGTAACAGCTGGTCCATTATAAACGTATTGGTGCCTTCCACGTTACAATATATTTGACGTATTACCGCCTCCTCACCTTCGTGCACCACCACAAAAAATTACGTAAAGTAACCGAATGAAGGGAATTGAAGGACGATACATTTTGAATTTATATTTAATAACTATAAATTTTATTGACTTAACATTAACGGTAAATAATAGTGACAGTAAAATAGTCTAAACGTATTTTCTCCCAGGATGATTAAGGTACCACAATAATATAAACCTTCAAAAACAGCTGAGGACCAGTTTTGTTCTGATCCTGTGAATTTAATGTGGAAGTAATGCTTAAGTTTCTTTTCGTTATAATTGTCTTTGAATAATGTCTCAAATAGTTGGAGCGTTTATTTTAATGTTCAATAGGAAAAGATGAACGTGATGAGCTCTAGGCTGGTGAACAGACCGTCACATCTCACGAAGGGTTTAAAAGAATGGGGTATGACTATCTGCAGTGGAGCTTGGAATTTTCTAGCCATTATAGTTGGAATTTCCGCCTCCATTTTCTGCTGCACGAGTCACACATCGGTAAAATACGTAGAAATTTGGCAGAGGTTACGTTCGCATCTTCTGGGAATGAGGGGTGGAGTTGGGGTTTGCTAAATCGCCGGAATTCCTCGCATAAGGCATTTGTCTGCGGACAGAGGGGATGGCCGTGATGTAGTGCCGACACCTCTTCCTTCCTTCCTTCCATTTCGGATGCAGATTACCGTTAGCAATTCCTATATTGCAGCGTCAGCCGCAAATCTCTCAGGCTCGTGACGTCAACGAGAGCGGAGCGCGGATGAGGAGAAGGGGGTGGAGCATTGATTAGCGGACACGGAACTGGGCTAACCCCAGCAGAGGATCAAACAATCTCTTTCAAGTGACGTCGTCTGGCCATTGGACGGATCTAAATTGCGGGAGACATAAAAAAAATACTTACCACAAGGGCCGATGTTAGACCCCATAATTTTGTTGGCAAAACAGAGGCAGACTTCGTAAACGAAAGAATGTCTACTGTCATAAATTTCGATGGAGAAAAATAAAAATTCTCTCTTTGCTGAAATCATAAGTCGCTAAGAATGGAAGGCTAAAAATCACACACACCTCAAGGGCCAATCTTGGGCCCCTCAAAATATATTTGATAGTGCTATTGGATTTATAACCACATTAAAATATTGTTCCCCGATTTGAAGGATTACTAAAATCAGTTTAAAGTGAGAAATGTATATATATATATATATATATATATATTATAATACATAAAATAACATAACATTACAAATTTAAACAACAATTATCATTTATTAAAACACAACTTTCAATTACACAAATCTGATGAAATTTTATAAATCAAAACAATTTTATTTACCTAGAATACATTTTAAATAATTGGACTCGGTACCCTCAAGGTCTTTACTGGGTTGATAAAGAAACGGTACAAAAATTTACAATTAAACAAATACAGTTACAATAAATGAAAAACGAAATGTTTGATTGAAACGATTGAAACAAATAAAACGAAATCTTTGAAACGAAATGAAACGAAAGTAACGAAATCTTGACACCTTTTACCCTTTATTAGCGATTTACAATTATAAATTCAGAAAAATAAACTTACAAGCTCTCTGGTCCACACACACTCACTTCATACAGGCTTAAAAGGCACCAGGCTGCACTCACACTCTGCTATCACAGCCACCCTCCTCTTGACGACGTCACCCTCTCGACGAATTCAAACACCTCTGCTGGCAGACAGACCTCCACGATGAAACTCCCAATTGTTGACGACTGATGTCCAGCTGATTACTCTCGGCCCTACGTCCGTCTCTGCGGACCTGCACCGCCGCTCTTCCCGTCTTACACGTCCGTCTTCTCTCCAACCGAAAATAATAATGAATCCTTTCTCGTACAACTGCCCTCTTATTTATATCCGGGCTCCAGAATCTTCCCTTGTTTTCACAGTTTTTTGCATTCCCACATTCGCCAAACAAACCCCATCTGTTGAAGTTCTCCCGCTCCGAGAGCCACGCAATCAATTAAATTAAACGTTTCCTTTTACAATTGCCTCGTCCACCTGTTATGATGCCTTTCAGGGTTCCGTCGTCCACAACCAATTAGCCCTAAGAGCTGCAAAATACCCCAATTACTTGTCCTTCCCCTCACTAAAATCACTTATCCGTCATTTTATCATTATTTTTTATATGTTCAAACCACTCAAGGATCCCCAGTCTGAGTTCGTAAACAAATCTGACAAAAATAAGAAACAGAATTCCTGTCCTTCTGAGCTGGTTATTACAATATATATATATATATATATATATATATATATATATATATATCCCACGTGAATGTTTTAATTATTCGAGGGAACTTAGCAGTGAAAGTTTCAATTTTATACACAATAATTTTGATTTCTGCCCAAAAATAAATTCTAAGGTAAAATTAAAAATAAAACCTCTGGACGTGAAGAATAATATCGAGGTTGAATTCATTACAGAATGAATAATGGCTACAGTAAGTGATTTTAGAGTGGACTCTCCTCAAGATCAATGTGGTGGCGTGACAAAAGTTAGAACAACTCAGGGAAATTAAATGAAGGTTAATATATGGGATTTATTTCAAAACTATTTCGGTATGGGTGTAAATATAATTATTTATAAGGGTTTCTAACTTCAGGGGTCAGCCGGAGGACCACCTATTGAGCAACTGACAGAAACGCAACATTCCGTGAAATATGTTTTACTAGATCGGCTTATTATACATCAATTTATATCTAAAGGGGACAAATAAAGAGTTGTGAATAACAATGGTGTCGTTATACTCAGTCACGCAGTAATACGAATAACAACCTTAAATATTTAAAATATTCTAACCACAACTCATATGAAAATAACTGATTGATTTGTTTCTTATTTTCAGTTAATGCAAAATCGGCACCATTGTTCTCTAAGCAATATAGGACTATTGATACTGCAAGTTAGTGAAAACGACAGGTTTGTGCATTGATTAGAAGACGGAGAGCGTGGACACTTTCTCCTCTTAAAGCTTCGTGAAATCCTTTTACGGCAGCTTAGGAAATCGTTCCCTCTGATGAAGTCGGTAGATCTCGAGCCTTGAATCATTATGGGGCGAACGATTTTACTGTCAAGCTACGCTTGAAATTGTTTAACGGTATTACGAGTGATTAAGGATTAGTTCTGTGCAATAATAGGCCAATCTCCATCAGCCAATAATATTTCTGTTCCCCGATTAAAGGCTGAAGAAACGCAATTAGGAGGGTGGATAAATCTTTTATAGCAATAAAGAAATGCGTTACAAAAAAAACTCTCCTCTGAAACCTTCATGTTTACTACGAAAATAATTAATTGTTCCACATCTGTCATAAAAAAAAGGTTTTTCAATCTATAAAATCCATTCTTTTATGTTTAATTACTGTAATGAGATAAGTAAAGGACCGAAATATGAACATAAAATGGAATTTCGGATTAATTTTTCACAACAATAATATTTTATGCACAATTACTCAAAAATAAATATATTATCCACCGAATCCCCACCATCGTTAAACTTAAATCATCTGCCTTGTCAAAACGTAACAGGTAGGAATTGGGTGTGGTCTGGTTCAAGTGGCGGGTCGATATATATATCAATAGGTACAGACATTTCTCAATTGAGAAAATTAAAGTATTCGTACGCTAAGTGAATTGTGCGTGTTGTTTTAAAATATACGAGTGAAATATCAAATAGGGATATTTACGTATTTAAAAAAATTGATTAAAAATTTAACAGAAGTGGGTATTATTGCCTATTTTGATACAAAAATTAATTGTTATCACTGTCAAATATAGAACAAGAGACTATTTTTAAAAAACACTGGTGACTAGAGGATCCTCCACGCTGCAACCACTTTCCAATAATTGCATTGGAAGGGATATAAATTGAGGGTACAAAGTGCAAAATAGGTAGCCAAAGATCAATATTTTTTTTATACTTATTTTGAATAATAAATTAGTAAACCAGCCACATTCGTCAGTAATATAATAAATGAAAATGTAGAACATAATAATAATAAAAATTACAAAGACGTTTCATGCCATTTTTTGGATTATTTTCAGGGGCACATAAAATTATTTTATAAATCTGACTATGAAAAATTTAGACGGGAAACATTTCGTTTAAATGATACGATGGTAAAGTCTTAGAAGTAGATCGGGTTCTTGAAACTTGTCCCACGCTCTGAAATTTGCTGGGCGCCTCAACCATGCTTTAAGTCATAGCCTTCTGATTCACCTCTCGAAACCAAAGAAGGTTCCTCGGCCTATGGGAAACTTAATTAAAATTTCCTGTATAAAAACCAAGGAGAAAAAATAGATTAGTGGCCTCCTTAAAACTAGTTCTTGAAAGTTCATATTTTTTTCCACAGGGACAATCGTAACGTTATTGGAAAGTAATATCAGTCCTAGTACAAAATATCGGGGTAGACTTTATTAGTAATACGTAATTCGAAATTGAAAACATACTTTTTATTTCTTCCGTAGACTCGAAAAAATTATTAAAATATTAAAACTCGAGAGGTGTAGCAAGACGTGTGACCGTATGATGCGCAGTGGTCCATGCGTAGTGGGGGTAGACCGGAGCTCAGTTCATCACGAGCTTTTGTTAACACAACTTGAAAGTGGAAAAACCATTGACACAAGTAAATATATTGTATACAGTTCAGGATTTGTTGTACACTAAAAACCTCATCCATGAACGTTAGGAGATTGAGTACGCAGTATGATAAAAAGACTTTGCTGCTGTCTGCATATTCCGTTAGTTAGGCTATAATGAATGTTTTTAAGAACGAAGGTGGCGTTGTTCCTGCCATTGATATTATAAAACTGAAAATCGTAAGATTGAAATTTGAGGCCAATATTTGTTAATTATTTCACATCGTTTATTTACGATCAACCGGAAGACCGCTAATTAATTCCGTGTGTGTGGTTAAGCTTCTGTCAATATTCAAATGATGTTCCGTGTTAATTAATCTTCCTCTAGAACTGTGTCCGTTTATGATTAAATTCAGTTCGTTGATAAATTAAAAATCAAATTTTTTCGACGAATTCAGGAAATCCCGGAATGCACACGTCGCTACCGTCCGGATGGTGCATCGATTATCGGACAGGCTGAAGTCGGCGGCCTCTGCCCTTTCTGATGTCCCTCTGACAAATTGAGCTGAACACAGCACTAAACCGTAATTGAGGATTCTGACTGCGGCTTTAAAGGTGATCAAGAGCTTTATATGGCCGCTAAAAGGAGAATCCTTTATACATATACCCTCGGTTCAAGGGTATTAGTCATTGGAGAAGTCTCGGAAAAACTCTTTCAAATCTTGACAAATTGTGTTTTATTTCAATGAATAAAAATTCAATTCAATCCTGACATCAAGACGAATTTTCCAAATTAGAAGATAATCGCCTAATCAAACTATAGCAGATGCAGTTGCAAGAGAAACTTCCTTTTTTTTAAGGTAACAGGCTACATGAGGGCAATCCACATGGTGGCAACTCCCCTTTAATAGCATAGGTAGGGATTTGAAAGGGGGGATGCGGAAGGGTAATTAAAGGTAGCCAAGGGTTAATTAGGGCCCCCGGGCTATAGTTTAAGGATCCTACCCGGCATTCGCCTAAAAGTAATGCAGGGAAAACCCTAGAAAATCCTGCATCAGGTAGGTCGGGCATTTTCTACTTGTCCTACGCCCTTCCGATGGCGGGAGAGGGGTTAGCTGTGGGGTCGCAGCTTTCCCCTCGCCGTACCTTGACCAATTTAGACCAGACGTAGCCTCCGCCAGAGCTCTCTGGGAAGGTTCACCTGCGAGACAATTCTCTCTCAGGCTTCCTTGGAGAAACTTCTTTTTTTTTTTTAGGGCAACAGGTTACATGAGGGTGATCCACATTGGGCAACTCCCCTTTAATAGCATAGGAAGGGATTTGAAAGGGGGGATGCGGAAGGGTAGAGGAAGATAGCCAAGGGTTAACTATGGCCCCCGGGCTATATTTTAAGGATCCTACCCGGCATTCGCCTAAAGAAATGCAGGGAAAACCTTAGAAAAACCTGCATCGGGTAGGTCGGGCATTTGGTACTTGTCCCACGCCCTTCCGAGAGGGGTTTGCTGTAAGTTGAAACTTGTATTTAAATATTTAATACGGCAAGGAAGCCTGTGAGAGCATTCTCTCGCAGGAAACCTTCCCAGAGAGCTCTGGATGAGGCTACCCTTCGGGATGCCTTCACATCTCTCTGGTTTTTGAACTAAGGTTCCCACATGCCGAGGCACCTCGGCCTGTTCTGAAAGGAGTATTTTCCGGGGTCACAGACCTTTGGCATACGGTAAGAGTTGTCCTCTATTCCTATTGGAATAGTCGGCCAACTGCCTCCTAAACTGGTCAAGACACGGCGAGTGGAAAGCTGTGACCCCACAGCAAATCCGTCTCTCGCCATCGGAAGGACGTGGGACAAGTACCAAATGTCCGAACGACCTGATGCAGGTTTTTCTAGGGTTTTCCCTGCATCACTGTTAGGCGAATTGCCGGGTAGGATCCTTAAACCATAGCCCCGAGGCCCTAGTTAACCTTTGGTTACCTTCCTCTACCTTTCCGCATCCCCCCTTTCACTCCCTTTCCTATGCTATAAGAGGAGATTGGCCACTATGTGGATTACCTTATGCATAGCCTGTACACCTTTTTTTCTAATATGCATTGAAATATACTTTAAATGGAAACTAAATATATACTGGTGCATTCACACAATATTACTAAAGTCGATTTTAAACGTACATATACGTAAATCTGAGTTTAGATAATAGATATAGTGAGAACTAAAAAATATATAATTTGGTTCCCTTTTGCAGTAAGACAAATTGATGATGCTGTGATATTTTTCACGTCAGGCTTGATTATATTTGCTATTTAAGGACGATGGAAGGACGAAGGAAATAATTTATTGTACGAGCCCGTACAAATTACTAGGTTAATTATCAAACTTCTCCATTTACAAAACTCGTAAATTAGCTGGTTATAAAATGTCTCGAGTGGCAAAATACATGCTGACGTTAAACGTAAGTCATAATTATGCTTAGAAGACTCTACCTCATGTACTAAAGGTAATTAAGGTATAGTATGACCGTCAAATTGCCTATCCATATTGTACGTGCATATTTATCTTAGGGCTGTTATTTCCACCAATTCCCATTTATGTTTTATAGAACAGAAAACGTAGTAGCACAATATAATTTCACGATTATACGATTAAAATAAATTTTTATAAGCGTCTATTTTTTTAATTTTTTTTTAGGACAACAGGCTACATGACGGTGATCCACATTGGGCAACTCCCCTTTAATATCATAGGAAGGGATTTGAAAGGGGGGATTCTGAAGGGTAGAGGAAGGTAGCCAAGGGTTAACTAGGGCCCCCGGGCTATATTTTAAGGATCCTACCCGGCATTCGCCTAAAGAAATGCAGGGAAAACCTTAGAGAAACCTGCATCGGGTAGGTCGGGCATTGGGTACTTTTTTTTTTAGGGCGACAGGCTACATGAGGGTAATCCACTTTGGGCAACTCCCCTTTAATAGCATAGGAAGAGATTTGAAAGAGGGGTACTAGCTAGAGTATCGAATTTAATATAATCTCAAGTCAGAAGACTAATGCTTTTAAAAGTGGTTAATTATAGATTCACATTAGGCACGGGGAAGTGAATAAATATACATTTTTCCTTAACTAAACAGTTGCGAGAAACATTGCGTACCTTTCATAAAATTGGAGAGAAATTTATCTAGATTCCCTAGGTTCAAGGTTCATTACCTTGCCGCATATGAATTAGTTCTTCAATTATTTTATCTTAGTACCGATGTTCAATTCTTTTAAACCGTCATTTCACCTTAGTAAAAGAAAAAATTCCTTGCCGTGCGTATTCTTGTGTAATTGATCAGAAATCCTTAATCTGACGGCCATTTTTCTCGAATGTCAACTGTGACTTTTAAGTTATTTTTTGCCGATTAATAATATATTATTTTACGCGTCAGCTTACTGCCATGTGCAGTGATTTTCGGTTATATCCTTTTTTTAAAAAAAAATGTACGTAAACAGAAAAATAGGAAAATGATGGAAAAAAATGTATTATTCAACGAAAACAAAAAAAAATAATTACAATATTACGTCTCTTCGTCCACAATTTTGGGACTTCATCGGATAATGCATCTAATAACATAGTTAAATAAATTACTGAGATTGACAGTTTTTAATTAATTTCGTTTAAATATGTATTATACGATCTTACAGTTTTTAATGTATTCGCATCTGTGTGTGTGTGTTAAAATTAATGTCTAAATATTAAATAAATATAAGTCTTTGAGTTCGTCACCTGGTTTCAGCAGCGTAACATTATTAAAGATCTTACTGGGTTTTCGTCACCTGACGAAAGCAACAATGTCAACATAATTTAATCTGTTTCCAGGCTGCCTCGTTACATATTGTACAAACATTTTGAGTTAATTTCTGAAACAGCCACTTTGATAGTTATTTTTATTTCTCTAAAGTGGATAGAATTTTTCTCCGGGTTTTTTTTCTCTTCGAAAATTAATACTGCTAAAAACGAGCGTTTATACAGATAACCTTAAGAGAGAAAAACTTAAACTAAGTAAGTTTGATTTTATAACTGATGGACGTTTCGATGCGGATTATAGTCTTTTTCTAACGGAAAAACTTAAGACTGGATTTTGAACAAAGAACTAAAATCAAAGTTAAAATAAGAGCCAAAGAAGTTAATTTTTAACATCATCATAAAATTTGGAACTTGGACTAGTAAATAATAAATTTGGTAACCGAAACACTGGTACCAGTAAATTGAATAAGTAAATAGAACATAGATCGTGTGAAAGTTACAAACTAACAGTAACAGTTAAATTGACAAAAATATGTGAACATAAAAAATTTGTCAAAGTTAAAATTAACGAAAAAGATTAACTTCTGTTGAAAATAATAATGGTAATATCGTTGTTTATAGAAAAAAACTAAAAAACAATTTTTGTACATATAAAATTAATATTAAAAAGACTGCTAATTGAAAATGTCTTATTTTTAGTATCAGTCATAAAATTGAAATTAAGAACTTTTTCATAGTTTTCAAAATCTTTAATTTTGAACTTTGAGGAGCTTTCGGTAATTTTATATATTCATCTAAGAAGAAGAAAAGAAATCAGAACCATTTACATTTGAACAAGGATCCCACATAATTTTTTTAATTATAAATATCGCATTTTTAAAAACAAACTTTTTTTATTTTCTCCAAAATCAGCGCCTATTTTTTTGTATCGTTGTAAGGGTTTTAAAAACAGTAGCATATGACTTTTTTCATCAGGTTCTGTAAAACTAAGAGTTCTTGAATATCGTATTTTTTTTACGTGTTCAAGAACCATGGAAGGTACATTTATCTCGCTGATCTGCCATTTTTCTTCTTTACTTTGTCATCATTTCCACTTCCGTGAATCGCCGTACTTCTATAATGACGACATGAGATGTAGTTTTTGGGAAAAATTTCCGCCCTAGAGGCAGACAGGCGGCGAAAGGTGGTTCGTGTGGTGGGATTTAGTATTTGTCTCTGTCCGTCTATCTCTCTTCGGTGTCGGTGTGTGTGTGTGTGTGTGAGACCAGAACGAACTTTGTTTGATTACTCAGGGCCATATCGGTGGAAGCAATTAAATTTTCTCTCCCCGCCCCAGCAGTGCTCAAGCTCTAAAGTGATTTAAACTTCCTCGTCGAGGCGAAGGTAAAAAGCAGTACACGCACACTTGGAGGCGGACTGATAGACAGTCCCGTCAGGCAGACGGAACAGCAATTAACACAGCAGGAGCAGCGGTGCCGAGGCGAGGGCGCAGAGAAACACTTGTTGCTTCCGTCAGGGCGGAGCGGTCTCGAAGGCAAGGAGATAATCGGAAGGCGACACGGGGAACGACCGAGAGGGGGGGGGGGGACATGACGTGCCTTGGGAAACAGCGACGCTTCTTTTGTATCGCATTGCAACACTCTCGGGATACGCAGCACGTGAAGTCATAGTCTGGAACCGACTACAAACTTCTATCGCCAGGGTTTTCCTGTTAATAATAACGTTACTCAGAATGACTTACGTGAAAAAGTATCAGTGATCGCTATGGAAGATATTGAAATTTAATCTACTATATATCTCCCCAGTACATATATTCTACACACGCAGTGACGTCACTGATGACGTAAGTAAAGTTACAAATAATCAGCTTACTGTCAGATAAACTTCTCCCTGGCATTTACGTCTGTCATGCTGTTTACAGGGTTACCTATTACTCAAACTGGGACTAATTAAATTAAAAATAATTTTAGTATTTTTATTAATAAAATTACAAACACCAGGTTTAGTGCTGAAGTTAATTTTCAAATAATTTTAATAAATATTTAGTTTTAATGACATGGATTTTAATATATCTAAAAGTACACCTCTTTTTATAGATCTAGTAACATTATAAATTGTTCATAGTGCAATAATTACTATACTTTGGAAAGTAAATATATTTAATCGTATTTTTTATATATTAAATATATTTAAAAAACTAAAACTGTGTAATTAAATATTTAGTTGTTTTACTTTACTCCAAAAATGAAATTACATAATCATATTAACAAAAATCGCTAACAAGGCAATTTCAACCTGAAGTTTAATTAAAAGAGAACGTGAATTTTTAAAATTGTCTAGAACATTAAAGACTGACGCGAACAGATACAGTCCCGCAATGCAGGCGGAACAGAAATTTACACAACAGGAGCAGCTGAGAAGAAGCAAGGCGAGGCGATGCTACTAGTGAAACAAATCCCGATGTATGAGTTGATCATTTGGTCACAATATAACAATATATATATATAGTTAAAAAAACTAAAATTGAGTAACACACATTTTATAGAATAGCCTCTAGTGAAGGTCACAACATTGGAATGACAATGAATGTAACTCGAATGATTAACTAATTAATTATGAAATTTACTGTAACGATTTTCTGAACCAATTAAGTTCTAGTTCCTTGTAGAAATTCAAGAAACAGAGAGACATTCAAAATAAAACATTATACATTAAATTATACGTCAAATTTTCCAATCAACATAATGTCAAAGATTTTAAATGAAACTAACATAAATTTCTTTCATGTAGAAAAAGGCGAAGTTAATTAAGATTATTAATAATAATATTATGTATACATTATGTACAAGAATTCGAATTCAGTTTATTTTTAACTACTTATATAATTTGATATTGTTTAATGTAATTGAA